>CM048755.1:282005832-287005832 GCA_026315105.1 Locusta migratoria
ATCAGTCCTATTTTTAAACCCGCGCACTGCGACCACAATAAGCATCCACGCTTGACAAGTAGTTCCCGGTAGACAGGAGGGGAAGGGAGCCGTTTGTGCACTTTCGCCCCTTGGTCTCTTGGGCACTCAGGGTGCGACACCTGTTTGGGCGCGAAATCTCGAACGAGGAAGAAATGGTACGCCTGCACCACGGCACGGCAATCTAATGGCCCAGAAAAGTTTAAGAAATTCGTCGGTTTGAGCAATTCCTACATTAACAAAAGCGGGTCATGTAGAAATTATTCTGTCCTATGCCCTCTACCCTCTGCCAGGCACTTGAATGTGATTTGTAGAGTAATCAATGTAAATGTAGATGTAGATTTTATAGTCCTCCATGTCAGCAGGCCCTCTGCGATGATTGTGGGACTTGATTGGGGAAAATTAATCCAGTGGTATACATTGATTGATTTAATTTGATCAGTTCTTTAAGACCCGTTTGGTCTGACATTATAATCAATGAGTCCGAAAATTTGTAGGCATTTCTTTTATTTTCCTTTACACATTATGTTGCATAAAATATACATTTCATTAGTAAACTCGATGAGGAAAGTTTGATATAAGTCGGGATCTTATACTACTAACATTCGATTCGCCTGAATTCATCTCCCTTGCAGAACAATTCCTCATAGCTACTTTCCTTCTCTGCCAATTATGCACAGGTAAGTTATGGAACTTCTCGCATATCATTTGTGATGTTCTCCTCATTTGAAATTCATTAATTCGGAGCCAAGGCCATCCACGGTGGAAAAGACATTCGAGTGCAATGCCCTGGAAGATGTGCAAATTTTATGATTTCTCAGGTTATTTCATTCTCTGCATCTTGTGATCACATTAGATACAGAAGGTTGTACCATCGTTGCGGACTGGAACACGTACTTCTTAAGATAATTACATTACGAAATAGAAGGTTTTGGTTGTTGCAATGTTAAGTATTATTCTAGCAGTTACAGCGAAAGTTCATTTGTTTACCTACGTTTATTTGTGTTGATAGAAAAATATATATGTATTTCCGTTTTATAGTGCGCCTCGGTTGCACAGTGGTTGAGTGCCAGACTACAAATCCAAAGGTCGCGGGTTCGATCCCCGCCAGGTCCTAGGAATTTTATCTGTCACTTTGTACTTCTTTCACCTCTGGCAGTATTGCTCATGTGAAAAATACCGAGTAGCACCGTGGTTCGGAACCCACGTTAAACTGTAGGTCCCCCTATAACTGGCTGGATAAGTTAGTTCGAAGGTCGGAGGAAGGCAACGGCATACCACCTCCAAACAGGACCATGCCTAGTAAAGCACTGTGGTGTTCAAACCAATTTTCGGGTTGTTGACTGCTTTACCTTTTTTAGCCGCAGAAAGACCAGGCCACGGTGTCCTTTAAATGAAGACTTCTTTGAAAAAGACTGTTAGCAATAAATCGAGTGTGCCTTACGAGGAAGAAAGGGTGAGTATCGCGACTGTATTTTTCACAAACGTTTTTCTGTGGAAGAGGCAGCAAAATGAGGCAGAACATGTCCCCGCTTGACCGTACATTCTCACCTGTTCCTGAAAGAATGATGCCCGAATTATTCGACGTACTTGAAGCGCCTTCAGTTAACTACCGCATGATCAGTTCTACCCAAGTTGTGGCACAGCGAAGAGCTTCATGGTTTCGCAGTATCGCACTTCATGTTGGAATAACTGTCATTTTTGTCATTTTGTTTTTTGCTCTTCATGTGTCTAGTCGCTTTCATGGAAGATAACTGCGCATATGATTCTTATGAAAGGATGAAAGAGCGATATATTAATTGTTTAGTTACAATTGGGTTCCTCAATAAGTCATTACATTTACTATATTCGGGCCCGATGGTCTTGGGGTAAAGCGCTCTACTGGAAACCGAAGGGTCGCTGGTTCGAAACCCGGTCGGACGTCGGACTTTTCAGTCTGCGCTTTAACTCATCCTTCATCTCTCAACGATGTCGCCAGGTACGACATGTGGTTTGCATCCCACGTGAAGCTGTAGGTCCCCTTTTTCCAGTTGGATAACTGGGGTAGGCTAGGGACACGCCAGTCGCCGAAATGGCGTCCAATTGAAAGACTTACACAAGGCCAATGAGCCACACAAAACTATTATTATATATTTGTGTATGGTATTTTCAGTTATTAAAATATTGTTTATTTCTCATACTGTTGTATATCATTCTTATACATGTTCCTGTTGTCGGTTACATCTTTTATTAATTGTTACATTAGTTCTCATATTTTATCCATATATCGACTTTATAATAAACATTCTTCAGGAGATTTTGTGTATTATCTCTTATTAGCGGCAGCATAAACAATCGAAGCATAGAAATTATGAATACCAAGAGCACTGTTCTAAGTCGTATATCCGACAGTCACATTTCTTTTTACGAAACTGACTTGGGAAAGTAACGACTTAAATATCTCCAATAATATGGACAAGACTCACTACAAGAATTTCATAACCCCCCCCCCCCCCAAAAAAAAAAAAAAAAAAATATTCTCATTCACTTATTACTCTCTTTTCCAAGAGTCAGTCAATTAGTAGGTGTACCGAGATGGGTAGATAATAGGATTAAAAAAATGTGACATGCTGTGGCCAAATTAACGACGTAATTCACTGTCCTTCAGATATCTATGCATGTTTAAAGGACATTGCATTAGTTAGAGCTTTGGAACGGACATTGCAAATCATATTACAAAGACCAGCAGCAGTAATACACGGCGCTTCCTATGCTGGAGCTCAAAGTATCCAATGTTCGATCATTCGTGATTAGTAGACACATGTGGCATTTGGAAGTTAGTGGTGCCCGGGAGGCGTGCACGGATAGCGTAATGGAAAACGCGACCTCTCACGAATAGCGGAAAGTCCAGGTTCTACTCCCGGTTCGGCACAAATTTCCATACGGCACAAATAAATCATACAGCTGATGTACTGAAGTATAGCCAGCTTTGAAACTGTGATTACATTTCTTTGAAAGATAGTAGGGTGTGTAACACAGGTCGCAAAACTGCGAACCTGAGATTTAGCCGCCGTACCGCCTTTCGGTTGAAGTTGTCACACGTCAAAGGCTCGGCTATGTACCTCAACTACGACCTTAACTCAGAAACGGCAAGTGTCGTGGATATAGAGAGACATGTGTTAACTTACTTCACACAGTGAAGTTTTCCTCGTTAGGCGTAATAATTTACGGCTGAGCAGCAGACTTGATATGACAGAAAAGTACGCCACATGAGCACCACTCATTTATTAAAAATCTCGAGATGTATTTGCTGGCGTCAATTTTCCAACTTTCAGCTGCCACGCAGTACACCTTTGCTTCTGGTGAGCGAAATGCCAGAAAGAAGTAAAAGATCTCCTTCTAACTGAACTTGCCGCGGTCCGAAGTCAGCCAGCTGAAGTTGAGATCAGACGCAGAATTTCTTGGTATACTTAGCCCTTAGTTATAATGGCAGCGGGTGTGTCGCTAGAGTTAGATGAGGGATTTTCACTGTCTTTTGTGGAGACGGAGGCTATAGCAAACAAGTTCACGGCTAATGATACAGACCTCCCTTCTGCAGCATTTCTTTTGATCAGCGATGCACCACGGCGCTCGTGTTTCCTAAGTATCGCTAATGGATAGAGACTCCGCTTTTCTGACTCTTAGGAACTACTTGATGACGCAAAGGTATTATCCAGGCTTGGGATTATATCATATGAGGATCTGTGCGTTAACGAATTGTCAATATTTACTGAGAAATTAGATGGGTTCGAAGACGGACAATGAAAGACTGAGATTGCTGAAAGGCTTACAGTTGTTTTAAATTAATAACGAAGCATTAAGTGGACAAGATAACTGACAGTAGCGTTTTAATTTGTTTATTTACTGGCTCACGGTTTCATCACCGTACAATCAACCATAGTTTGTACATACCAGTTACAAGTATCAGTTTGCACTATGATCTATGTACAAATTCACATTCGTTTATATATAAGCCAGTTACAAAATGGGTACTATATACGAGGTACGTCCAGAAAGTAAGTTCCGTTTGGTTATACAAAACAAACGTGTACAGATACAGAAAAAATATTTATTGTACAGAAATCTAAAACTGTCAAAGTGCCGAAATTTTGTAGGCACTTGTCATAGCGTGGCACAAGTTTCTGTATGTCTTCTTCATAGAAGGTTGCCGCCTGTGTATTCAGCCATGTGGTAGCATGTTCTTTCAGCTCGTCATCGTTGAAGTGTTGACAGGACAAACTTTAGGTGTAAGAAGAGGATTTCCTTCAAAAGGTGGTGTTTGTTTCCACGATAGTGCCCGACCTCATGCGGCGAATGTGACCAAACAACTCTTACGGGAATTTCACTGCGTGTTTGATCATCATCCGTACAGCCCGGGCCTCGCTCCTAGCCACTTTCACCTCTTCTTACACCTAAAAATCTGTCCTTGGTGGTCAACATTTCAATAACGATGACGAGCTGAAAGAACTACCACATGACTGAATACACAGGCGGCAACCTTCTATGAAGAAGGCGTACAGAAACTTGTGCCACGCTATGACAAGTGCCTACAAAATTGCGGCAGCTATGTAGAAAAGTAGTTTAACAGTTGTAGATTTTTGTACAATAAATATTTTTTCTATATCTGTACACGTTTGTTTTATATAACCAAACGGAACTTACTTTCTGGACGTACCTCGTAATAAAATAATTTGTACTGTTACCCTTCACGTTGTGTGTAGGATTTGTAGACATATATTGGTTAATAATTGCATAAGACTTTGTACACCTTGACATCTGTTATTTCAAAAGAGTTGTATCGTACTGGGGGCACTATTCAATACTGTGGAGTCGATTTGACATGTCAATTTTTCTTAGACGGACAACTTTGTCACTTTCTCAGACGTGGGCTCACTAAAGAAATTATTCATATTAGAGCCTAGACAAGTCACAATAAATATTGTTTCTACTAAAGTTGTAAATTAAATGAATGTATGAATGTTACATATCATTTGTGTTTTGTTTACGAACCTTTTTTGTTTTGTTTTATACTTCACTTATAATATTGTACATTATGTAAGGCAGCCATATTTCTTATATATTCTCTGATATATATAACATGTTAGTAGAAAAAAGGAGATGGACAGAGAGAGAAGGGATAGGAGAAGTACTAACTCAAGGCAGGAATAAATAAATAAATATCGAGGTAACGCCGGGTTTTCAGCTAGTTTATGATGACACGACTTTATATGAGCCACTTACCTTCAGTAAAATGAAGGCTTGACTACGTCAACCATTCAATGCAGACCGCTTACATAAATTCTAAACTGAAGTACGCCGTGCGATGTAATGTTTGCATACTTATTCAGGTTCACGAACGTGGACAGTGACGGCGTGCAAGGTAATGGAAGCTATTGCAGAACTAATAACCAGATTGCTCTCTCCGTGAGCAGGAATAAAAGTGGCCGAATCAAATTGAAGCGTTACCGCAGCGCGTTTCCTATTATAGTTGCAGATTTGCAGCTCACGTGTCAGCGATTATAACGGTATTGTGTATTTAACAAGCGTGACACCAGATCCATCAGAATTATGCACCGATTGTGTTAGCACTGCGATTACCATGCCAACTGCCATTTACTGATCCTTTTACTGTACGGTACACAGCCATCTCTCTGCATCCCATGTCCTCTTTTATTAGAGAATACTTCGCTCGTATAGCGGAATTTTCCCCGCTTTCATCTCGTAGAAACCTCTGAGTGTTGATATGTATGCATATACTGTCTATTACTATAAGGCTATGCCAGAGCACGGAAGAAGTAATCTGATCCCTACCTGTTGCGCACTACTTATCCAACGGCTTCCAGAATGTAGGAAAATTTTATTTTGAATATTTCGTGTGAATATTGACCGATTAAACAAATTGAAACGGTGTTGAACAGTTCTCGGGTATCCAACCGGGTTTTATCGTAATTCTTCCACGATATTTCTGCAATCGTACACGTTGCCATCTTCAGGTGGTGCCTGACGAATGCTGTGCTGCTAGCAGCATCTTCTTTGAGCATATGCTCAGACTTATTGCGGAATATCAAGACCTTTGGGCTATTTCTCCGGACACTTGAAAGAGGTCTGTCTAGTTTTGTATATCTGTGTGGGTGGTTAAGCGATCGGGTGTTTTCGTGTGGGTATGACACTATTGAATTCTTCTATTAACCTATGCACAACGGAAATGAGTAAACGTAAGGCAAGTGGTTCACTTAGGTGTATGCGGTTGAACTGGGGATGTTGCGGAGTTTAATTTCTTATAACAATGGGGGAGGAAAAGCATTGACAATTCTCTGTTCAGTGGATTATCTTCTACACAAGCTGATTTAAGACTGTTTCACTAATACACAAAACCCGCTACTTCCATACTATATAAAAGTTCCTATCAAAAATGTATTTCGAAATTCAATCAGAATCAGCAAACACATCAGCTATGTCTTTCTGCAGGTGGGAAATTCGTGAAATCCTAATAGTTTGACATAACTAGGGTTGGCTGCTTAAAACTTATAAAATTGGGAATTAGCGGAAATGCTTTATGCGTTACTCATGGAAATAAGAAGGAAAAAATCAAATCTACCAAATAGACACTTGCTGGGAACAAGAAGACTAATTATTATTGAACAATAATTTTAAAATTACCTTGCTCTCTTTGAAATACACATGCCATACAATTCTCGTCAATACTGGTCTTAGTCTGTTCCGTCTCAAAAAAGGCAATCAGTATCTCTCTTCCTGGGGCGTTACTTCCTTCCAACAGGAAAATATGCAACAGCGGCTCAGTGCGCCGTGCCGGTACAGTTGTAAACAAGTATCCTGTACTTGACAGACTGCTCCCTGGCAGTATGACTCCACGACACTATACATAATGGCGACTGCCACTCGCAACTAGCAAACTCCATCTGGCAACTCGCCACTTCCTTTAAATGACCACTGCCTTCCTTCACAGGATCTATTCACTGACTGTTTACACTCAGCCTGTGAGTGACCACGTTCCGACCACGGGCCTCCTGCCTCGCCTGACACCTCCGACCTTCTTCCTCACCACGGCTGCTCTCTGGCCGCTATACCAGACCTCTTTCAGTCACCATGCGCATTTTCTCTGCGCATCCCCAAAGAGCCTACTGCTCATAGTTATGTGGCTGTCGTCTACCAACGTCTTTCACAGATGTGTTAACTCTATAAAAAATTGATAAATGCCGGCCGCGGTGGCCGAGGGGACTGAGGCGCTCCAGTCGTGGTCCGCACAGCCACTACGGTCGGGGGTTCGAATCCCCCCTCGGGCATGGACATTTGTGCCGTCCTTAGGATTAGCAAGTTCATAAGCAGTTTGTAAGTTTTAGGGACTGATGACCCCGTAGTTAAGTCCCATAAGCTATACAAACATTTGAACATTTTTTTTGAAATTTATAAATGTCCTTCACAATTGTGAAAAAATGTATTATAACTTTAGGTACTGCCGTCTACATATACAATAAATTTGTTATGGTTTTAGACAAACTCCTTTCACATTATTGTTGCAATATTTAACACCTATATAGTTTGCCAACACTTATGCTGTTGTTTTTACAGTTTGGTATGTGCAGCTCTTCACAGAGCGGGTCGCGTATTCAAATAAGCTGAGAAACAATGAATCGGGGTTTTCACTAGTTATATTTATCCGATCGTGACGAGGAGCGGCGGTGGGGGTAACAGCGAGCATATATAGGGCGTCGGAAGGAGCAACACAGCATATTAATTGTATAATCTCACATGCTACTGCGAAGAGCTGCTCATACCAAAGTGTAAAAACAACAGCATAAGTGTGACAACCTTTATATATGTTAAATATCACAACAAGAGTGTCTGGAGGAATAGGCCAAAGGGCCTGATATTCCGCAGTAAGTCCGAGCATATGCTCAAAGAAGACGCTGCGAGCAGCACAGCATTCGTCAGGCACCACCTGAAGATGGCAACGTGTACGATTGCCGAAATATCGTGGAAGAATTACGATAAAACCCGGTTGGATACCCGAGAACTGTTGAAATACGTCGCGAAAACTACAGATCGCAAATTGAAATGGTGCCATGTTCAAACGTTAAAATTTTTTTAAATTAAGTCTGTTTTTTTTTCCTTGAGGCATCGTGACTGACGACTTTCTATTACGCGTAATTTATTGATCCAGAACTTAAGAATGATGGAATTTAGCGACTTCCGATGAACTTTACACATAATTTCAAACCTTTACATAACCTTTCCTCGCTGAAACTCCTCAGAAAATGATGAAAAGTTTAACACCCACTATAATTTCGCTGTTTATGCAGCCAGAGTTCGGCATCAGGCATTATTTTTTAGTCATTTAACAAACACTATCGCAAAACAGTTTGCCGACAATATCCACATGTATCACTGAAAATCATGGTGCGACACATGCCAGGAAATATGACGTCATAAATGAATAAACAGCTTTTGCCGAAAACGGAGTACAAATTACTCTATATCCGTTCAGTGTTTGATAAAAAGAGAACAGTTAATGACTTCCAACAAGCTTTATTCGCAATTTCAAATAGTATCAAAACTATTTCACGATTACGTGCCTAAAGTCAAATATTTCACACATTAACTCATTCGTAAGGCAGTCCGACGTTTGAGGTAATTATATACCTGCGAATTCGATTCTTTAGTAGAGTTTCTCAACTTGTGTGCAATGGGCCACGACTCCCACGGGTGTGTGTGTGTGGGGGGGGGGGGGAATCGAAAAGTTTTGCTTCGGGGGGTATTCGTCATAGAAGGAAGTAATTGTACCATAAAACAACGCCGCGGAGGATTAGCCGCGCGTACTGGAGCGCCGTGTTGCGGTGCGCGCGGCCGTCCGCCGTCGGGGGTTCGATTCCCCCCTGGGGCATGGATGTTTGTGTTTGTCCTTACGTTACTTTACCTTAGTTTAAACAGTTTGTAAGCTAGGAACTAATAATCAAGCAGTTGAGTCCCATAGATTTACAAACATTCGAACGTAAAACAACCAGACCAGATTATGTCTGAATACTAGGGGGTTCCATGATACTAAAACATTGGTCTAATGAAACTGAAATTACCTTAATATTCGTTCTGAGTTGTTTTATAGTGAATGCACTGTGTTAATGATGAATTAACGCAAAGCCTAAGAACTGTTTTCAGGAACCACAATCGTTAGCTAAATGATCACGATGCAACGTGTAATTCTGAGAATTTACTTTCATAGGGACCTTCCTCAACGAACTCATTGCTAATTCCTACCTGAAATGCAAAACACTCGTTATGTAAAATGTGTTTTTATGTTGGAAAGCTTGTAAAAATGAGATAATGTGTTGCATTCAGAAAAGACACTAAAAATTTAACCTGTAATGTATAGTAAGCCCTATTGTACATTCTTTTTTTGCAATAGAGTTTTAGCAACAAAAATAAAATTAAATCCGTTGTCTTTGAAATCACGCACAGTTGATGGGAAGGGGGTGGGGGGCGCCGAACACCTTTGGTTGGGAGCGGATCGCGTATTCAAATAAGCTGAGAAACAATGAATCGGGGTTTTCACTAGTTATATTTACCCAATTGTACGCCGAAACATGGTTTTATTTTTGTGAAATTATCTTTCCGTATTGCCAAGGACAAAATATTAAACCATTGATAGAAGAAATGTGTGTTTCCCAATTGGGTCTTAACTCTCGCACTGGGCATCAACGAAGACATCCGGACAAGTCAGCTCTAGACTGATACTTAAACTTTCTGACTCACTGATCACTTTCTCGTAAGATGGACTGTTGATCAACACGAAGGAACACTTATTTTAATTAAACGTTAGCTGCCTTGTGTTGACGACATCAGGTGAAATTATTTACCTATACACAATAGCTGAAAATGGAGCCACTTGTGGCAGTGATTCACGCTCTAGACTCGCATTCGGAACGGCAAAGGTTCAAATCCGCGTCCGCCTATTCCGATTTAAGTTTTCCGTGATTTCAGTAAAGGGCTATGGGTTAATGTCTGGATGTTTCGAGTGTAGAGAACACCGCACGTCCGATTGCTTCCCCTATCCTTTTGTAATCCTTATGCTTCGTCTGTTGTCGCTGCCGACGGGACGTGAAACTCCAATCTTCCTTCTTCTTTTATAAGAGACGAAATTTTAATGGCAGAAATGGGGATATTTATACATTCCTTGCATTACTTTCGATACTTGCCTAAGCACAATTTCTAAGGAACTTCTGTTGTTGCCACTTTTGTCCCAAATGTTCAGATGTTTGTAAACCTGTTGGACCAAACTGCTATGGTCATCAGTCTCTAGACTTACAAACTGCTTAAACTAACTAACCCAAGGACAACATACATCCCCAAATGCACTAGGGAGGACTCGAACCTCCGACGGCGAGCAACCGCGCGCTCCGCAGCAAGGCGCCTTAGAACGCTCGGCCTCTCCAGCGGCACTTTTGTCCCTTAAGCGTTTTCATTACTGTAGTCTGCCTAGATCTTCTATACTCTTAGTGACTTAAGTTTTTTCGGAAATTAGACTTCATATTTCACAACTACTTATAGGATTACTTTCACTGATAACCAATACATTTTATATTAAACAGAAGTTATAACAATGGCATTACAAATCTGGCGTTTGTGTCGGACGTTTATCTACTCCATAATCCTACGTTTTTAATAAATGGACATGCTTCGCTGTGTTTGGCACATGAGTCGAAATCACACACTGCTAGTTCCGATTTTTGGGGCGTGATCCTTGATTTTACAGGGCAACGAAATATTTTTGGAAACAAGTCGGTGATTTAAGGCTAAAAACAGTAAGAACTTCTGAAGTCGCTAGCCACAAGGTATTTTTTCTGTTCGTTGTGGGAATCGGCAAGAGACCTTTAAACCGCCGGGTAAACTTCCCCGCGGAGACTGGAGAATTGATTTCCTGTGGCATTCATCTTTTTTGTAGGGGCTTTCACAGACTGCTATTTGGGGCACTGCAGACGAAACGTTATTCGCTGCCCGCGAGGGGTATCTCTGGCTTTTAGGTATTCCCTGCATTCTTACTCAGAGATGTCTGCATACCGTGGCGTTAAATATTACACTTGAAAATGAAAGGTGTACTGTAAGTATTTGATTAAAAACTAAACCACTCTGATTTCAGCCGTCAGACAATTGACACGTAGCTTTTATAGGTCTTATCAGTAGTAGGTATCTATGAAACCCATTTCATTTAGAATGGGGTGTTATTAACATTGTACATTTTATTGCATGAAGGGTTTAATGAGAAAATCTATTACTATATAATTTATTTTCCGATCATCTCTATAGAGATACGGCTTCTTGGAAATTCATATGACTGCTAAACTATTTGAAAGGTGGGGAGGAAATAAAGAGTAAAATTCATATTATTAATAAAAGTAATATGCCGCCAACTGCTACAGTTTTAAAATTGGCCTGTAGAAGGCTATGTCTCGTTTTTGATATGTGGATACCATGCAATGCAGAACTTTTCACAATAAAATTAGTGTTTTTTTATTGGCTGAGAACAGTAGAACTGCGATCAGGTTTTAATTATTCCTGTACGGTTTAAGGCAGAAACGCTGTTTCTTCATAACGCTGTTGCATTTAATTCCTTTTCTGGTCTGCGTATTCCTTTTCCTCTAACACTGTTGTAGTGTCTCCGTTTGTTTTTAGGTAAATCACTTTAATTCTTGTATTCTATTTTAGTTTATTTAGCTTCCTAAATGTCTGCTCTCAGACGGTTTTAGTATTTCTTGTTCCGTTGCGTAAACCCATGTTTTGCGTTGTATGAAAGGTCAGTGGTCATTGACACTGCCACTTAGTTCCTTGAAGTCAAAAGTTCTGCACTAGCGGATGCAGAGGGACTTGAACCCTGTAGCCTCCCCTTTCTCCTGCCTTCGGCCCCTTAAGAACCTGGTTTTGATAACAGATATATAGACACTGTGAGGCACTTAAAACTTTTCCTTGCTGCGGAGCACGTGGCTGCTCCCCGCGGGAGGTTCGAGTCCTCCCTCGAGCATGTGTGTGTGTGTGTGTGTGTGTGTGTGTGTGTGTGTGTGTGTGTAGTCCTTAGCGTAACTTAGTTTAAGTAGTTTGTAAGTCTAGGGACCGATGGCTACATGTTCTAAAACTGTGTTTCGGAATATTTGGAAAAATACAAATTGGATTAAAAAAGTTGCAATTAAAGTCGTTCACCTCCAAAAGGAACATTCATTAACGTTAAACTCGACCCCTGCACCATCCCCGACGAGGGCGGGAGGGGGTGACGTTGATATCTTGAATAACAACCTCAATTTTTTATTGCAGATTTGGATTCTATGTGAAAAAAGTCGTAGAAAGTTTTTTTCTTTTCATGGTGGTTGTTGATAAACGGTAATATCTCAAGAAAATGCTCATCAGATTAATAGGTAAGGTAAAGGAGTCAACGATCTGAAGATTTTTTTTAACACAACAGTGCTTTTTGGAGGTGGTAAGCCGTTGCCTTCCTCCGACCTTCAAACTGAGTTACCTAGCCAGTTATAGGCGGTCCTACAGTTTAACATGGATTCCGAACAACTGTGCTACTCGATATTTTTCACATCAGCGACATTGCCAGAGGTAAAAGTAGTGGAATGTGACAGATCAGGAAAATCAAAGTACAGTATTTGATGTTCAGATGTTTGTAGAGCTTATGGGACTTAACTACGTGGTCATCAGTCCCTAAACTTACAAAGTACTTATGAACTAGCTAATACTAAGGACGGCACAAATATCCATGCCCGAGGGGGGATTCGAACCCCCAACCGTAGTGGTATCGCAAAACGTTACTGGCGCGCCGCAGAACGCTCGGCCACCGCGGCCGGCTACAATATTTGATAATGCTGTCCTGTGACACCTCCCACCATCGAATGAAGCACAGACTGCGATCATGTTCTCAGTCCATTGTTAGACTGTTCTTTGTGCCTGAGTGATTCGTACTGTATACCTGTCTTTGCAATTGTTCCACTCTCTTAACGGCCGCAGCAAGAGTAGATATGATTTCCTCTTACTTTGAGGCTCATAGCAATGTTGAAGAGATTTGTCAAAGTTATGCTAATCTGTTCCCCCATAGGAATTTTCCTTCTGCAACGACTTTTCGCAGTATTGTTCAATTGTTTGCTGAAACCAGAAGTGTTTATCCTAGGGAAAGATTCCGATGTCTTATTTGTTCGAGATATTACCGTTCTTCAACAATTTTCAGCTAGTTTTCATTTTTGCCGATTGCAGCGCTAACATGACAAAAAAAAGTTGCCTTCAATAGTTGTATATTTTCTCTTGTAGAATCCAAATCTGAAATAAAACAAGTGGTTTCAATGTAAGATTTTAAAGATACTCCCCCTCGCTCCCCGAGATGGTTCAGGGGATTTGGGCTTTATGTTAATGGACGGCACGCTTCGAGGTGAACAACTTTTACTGAAACTTTTTAAAATCCAATTTGTATTTGTCCAATATACGAGGCGTTTTTAAAAAAGTAAGTACCGTTTTGAAATTAAAAAAAGACGTGCTAAGATGTCTCAGTAATTTTATTTTTACATGAAAGCCTGTACCTTAGTTTACAATTCTACATAATTTCCGTGAATATTGAGGCACTTGTCATTACGTTGTTCCAGTTTTTGAATACCCTCCTCATAGAAGTCTGCCGCTTGACTTGTTAACCACTGCATCACAACTGTTTTGACTTCGTCATCGTTTTGAAGACGCTGACCGCCCAGGTGTTTCTTTATTAGGAAAATGATCCCGCAAGGAGGAAATCGTAAAGCGTCTGTTTTCTCTCACCTTATTGTCTACTTCCTGCACCGAACGTTCATTAACTACCGAAAGACGCCCACTCCGTTGTTCATCATGCACTTTTGTGCGGCCATCTTTAAATGCTTTCACCCACTTCCTTACAATTCCATCACTCATGATGTTTCCTCCGTAAACTGCACAGATATCACGATGATAACTGTCGTTTTATGCCTTTAGTACTAAGAAATCTTAAACAGCCCGTACTTCACAGTCGGCGGGACGCACGATTATCGGATGCATCCTAACAACTCAGTACACAACGTAAACAAGGAAGAATCAGACTGTAATGACGTCCGTGCGTAGACAACAGATGTAGGTACGCAGTGCAGAGGTTCCAACTTTTGAATAGGACAAATAGTAACGTGACCTACAATGCGTCATCGGGGAAGGGGAGGGTAGGAAGGGGCCCAAGGGGAATAAGTGAAGAAAGAATCATCGAAATTGTGAAAACAGTTTCTGTAAGGTAGGAGATGAGATAGGGGTAGCATATTACTACATCATTCCGACTTTTACTGTAGGAATGTGTGTGGGTGGGGGGGGGGGAGATGGCAAAACCTAATAAGTAATCATTTTCGTCCTCAGACCCGATCATCTTAGATTTTGTGATTTCCAGATATATATATATATATATATATATATATATATATATATATATATATATATATATATATACTCATTAAAATTATACACAAACCGAAGATAACAAAAAATCATAATTTACAGTAATAGTTCAGGTTAAAATATTTCGGTGAATAAGCAGGTTAAGAAAGTTTTAAAAAGGGTCAAATTTTGATGTTGTCATCTACATACTCTTCTTCCAGCATTTTACTAGGCCTAATGATATCATTTTCAATTTTTTTGAAACATTCGTCAAAGTCTGAGCACTGGGAGAGAAAGAACCTTAAGTAACAGTGGAGCTCTTAAAACTTGAATTTTATACACTTCGGCGCAGCACAATACACACACGAAATCGCTGTATTTGCAGATATGATGCAAAAAAACAACCAAACCAAAGCAACACAATAGCTTTTGATCACATATTATGAAATAGGATATTCGTTGACGTTCTTTATCTTTGCCTACACACTTCACGATTTGTCCTGTAGGGGCGCGGCTCCAAGTGCCATGTCACATTTTCATTGGTTGCTGCTAGATTTCACAATGACGCTTCGTTGTGAATTCATCCCGTATGCCGTAATACGCAGTTTTCGAGTTCGTAGATGTTATTGTCAATACTGGTGATTAGCACAAGGCCGGTCGCGGTGGCCGAGGGGACTGAGGCGCTCCAGTCACGGTCTGCACGGCCATTACGGTCGGGGGTTCGAATCCCCCCTCGGGCATGGATATTTGTGCCGTCATTAGTCTTAGCTAGTTCATAAGTAGTTTGTAAGTTTAGGGACTGATGACCCCGTAGTTATGTCTGTAGAGCTTATGGGACTTATGAACATATATGATTTCCACAAAAACATACTAGATGGTGAAACTTCCTGGCAGATTAAAATTGTGTGCCGGAACCGGGACTCGAACCTGGGACCTTTGCTTTTCGCGGGCAAGCACTCTACCGCTACCAGGTTCGAGTCCCGGTTCCGGCACACAATTTTAATCTGCCAGGAAGTTTCATATCAGCGCACACTCCGCTGCAGTGTGAAAGTTTCATTCTGGAAACAACCCTTAGGCTGTGGCTAAGCCATGTCTCCACCATATCCTTTCTTCCAGGAGTGCTAGTCTTGCATGGTTCGCAGGAGAGCTTCTGTGAGGTTTGGAAAGTAGGAGGCGAGGTACTGGCGGAAGTAAAGTTGTGAGGCGTCGTCGTGAGTCGTGTTGGGATAGCTCAGTCGGTAGAGCGCTTGCCCGCGAAAGGCAAAGGTCCCAGGTTCGAGTCCCGGTTCCGGCACACAATTTTAATCTGCCAGGAAGTTTCATAACAGCGAACACTCCGCTGCAGAGTGAAAGTTTCATACCAGATGGTGTTGCTCATAATCACTCTACTATTGTCGATGACATCACAAGAAACGAACTCGAAATGTTCAAATGTTTGTAAAGCTTATGGGACTTAAATACGGGGTCATCAGTCCCTAAACTTACAAACTACTTATGATCTAGTTTACATTAAGGACGGCACAAATATTCATGCCCGAAGGGGGATTCCAACCCCCGACCGTAGTGGCCGTGCAGACCGTGACTGGCGCGCCTCAGTCACCTCGGCCACCGCGGCCGGCCGAACGAACTCGAAACGAAACAATTTTTCCGACGGAAAACAAATGACACCGTTTTATTATTTAAACGTTTTAATCGGAATTCGAACCACTCCAATCGTAAACTCGTAATTTTAAACAATTTTCGTAACAATTACGATTAAATCGTAATGGTTGGAACCTCTGCCAGTGCGCATAAGATTATTGAGATATCTTAGTACTTTTTTTAAAAATTTCAAAACGGCACTTACTTAAGAAAACCACGCCTCGTACATATAATCCGCTACACAGAATAACTCAGCGATGACGACGTGCTAAACACTTGGCTATCAACGAAGACGCCCTTGTAATACTTTTCTTTCCCCGAATAACTGTGCTGCTCTGTGAATAGAGCTTCGCCTGTGGTAGCACTGGTAACATTAAAGTATCGGCCGGCATGACGGAAAGTAAATATCGTTAGTGGTAGACGACGTCATTGTGGCGGAGAACTGAAAGCCCAGTTGTTAAAAGGAATCTATCAAGCGGCGAGAATTCTGCCCCGAAGGTTGCGTTTGTAATACAGGAGCGGCGTGTGGCTGGAGGTGGGCCGGTAGAGTGGGGGGGGGGGGGGGGGGAGTGGAGGGGGAAGTGGAGGGGGGGGGGAGTGGAGGCCACCACGAACAGGCGGCTTCGTTCAACGTGCGAGTCTGGCTTTTTCTCCCCTTACTATTCCCACCTGAAAAATAGCTCAAATAGCCCTGCTATACACTGTGTGACGAGTATCGGCAAAATTTCTCCCCTGTGCCCGTCGACTGTTGCACAGCATTCGGGCTCACAAGCGAGCACTTCTCTCCCTGTAAATGTTTTGCATCTGCTTTCTCTTTCATAATGACGGCACAATGGTGGCCAATTGTCTGTAACGTCATATCTGTCACAAATGGAGGGTGATGAATCTTTTTGCTCTCTTTTGTGCACCCTTAATATGGAATGTTTGTTCCGATTCATCTTTTTTTTTTTTTTTTTTTTTTTTTGCAACATTCTGCAATGTATCCCTTGTAAATTTTTTTACGGATAATGTAATACTGAGCTGTAGTGACGCAGCAAATACTGGGACAGACACACATAATCCGACAGTCAAATGAAACTGATTTTTGCTCCTTTTTTTACCTGTCATTCACAATTAAAAGCAACAACGCTGATTTAACTGTTGTTTTAGAGTCTTTAGATGTACTGGCAAAAACATTGTTAGCAAAGAAATATAGCTGTAGAGCATACGATTGATACTTTGTGCTTAACAAGAATATACGAGGCGCGTCCAGAAAGTAAGTTCCGTTTGGTAATAAAATGAAAATGTACACAGATACAGAAGAAATTTTTATTGCACAAAATTCTACAACTACTTTTCCAAATAACTGCCGAAATTTTGTAGGCACTTATCATAGCGTGCCACAAGTTTTTGCATGCATCCTTCACAGATGGTTGCCGCCTGTGTATTCAACCTCGTGGTAACAGCTCTTTATCAACGTTGAAGTGATGACCATCAAGGACAGATTTTAGGTGTAAGAAGAGATGAAAGTCGCCAGGAGAGAGGTCCGAGCTGTATGGAGGATGATCAAACAGGTCCCATTGAAATTTCCGTAAGAATTGTTTGGTCACATTCGGTGTGTGAGGCCAGGCATTATCGTGAAAAAAAAAAAACTTTTGACAGTAATCCTCTTCTTACACCTAAAATCTGTCCTTGGTGGACAACACTTCAACGATGACGACGAGCTGAAAGAACATGTTATCACATGGTTGAATACACAGGCGGCAACATTCTATGAAAAAGTCACACAAAACCTTGTGCCATGCTATGACAATTGCCTACAAAATTTCGGAAGCTATGTAGAAAAATAGTTTAACAGTTGTAGATTTTTGTACAATCAATATTTTTTCTGTATCTTTACCCGTTCGTTTTATATAACCAAACGGAACTTACTTTCTGGACGCGCCTCGTAGTTGCTGCAGACACAAAGGAATTTACAACTTCTGCTACTAGTCGACATTGAATTAAATCAACAGGGAAAGTAGAAAATTTATGCCCAGCCGGGGTTCTAACCGGGTTTCCTGCTTACTGGGCAGTAATGCTCTCCACTACGCCACCGGGACATAGTGATCACTATGACAGCTCGGACCACCCAGGCGGGGCTCCTAACAGGCGCAAATTTTCAACTTATCCACACATTACTAACGTACTGCCCCTACCCATTTTCAGTCACTACTCGTGACATTTCGCCTATTCCAAACTTCACAGAAGCTGTCCTGCGAACCATGCAAGACTAGCACTCCTGGAAAGTAGGAGGCGAGGTACTGGCGGAAGTAAAGTTGTGAGGCGGCATCGTGAGTCGTGTCGGGATAGCACAGTCGGTAGTGCGCTTGCCCGCGAAAGGCAAATGTCCCAGGTCCGAGTCCCGGTTCCGGCACACAATTTTAACCTGCCAGGAAGTTTCATATCAGCGCACACTCCGCTGCAGAGTAAAAGTTTCATTCTACTTAAACTCACACACCCATGCCCGAGGGAGGACTCGAACCTCCATATCCAAAGATAACCATTTCGTCCAATAAGAAATTTGTTTTGGAGAAATTACATGGCAATACCAGTGATATTTGTGAAATTGTTAACTCTTGGTTTAACTTTCCCCGTCTACATTTCTGGTTTAAAATGAGATTAGGGTTGAGTCCTTAAAGAAAGGATCAAAGAAGAATCAGATAGTAGTTCCATCAAAAAGTCTTCCTGGGATGCTGATAGTTTTAGCTCTTTAAGGTTGTACTCTTAAAAACGGATTTCTTACCCACACCAATTTCATTACAAATTCTTGGAAGGTAACAAGCAAAACAAGAAACAGTTTTAGGTTATACTCCTAGAGAAACAAACCGGTTTCACTGGGTCTAACGTGAAAATGTTAGTTCATGAATACTTTAACGGAAAACATTAGTCTATGGCCATTATCATTGGAAATAAGGAAGTTGTAGAAGCCGGCCGCGGTGGCCGAGGGGACTAAGGCGCTCCAGTCACGGTATGCACGGCCACTACGGTCGGGGGTTCGAATCCCCCCTCGGGCATGGATATTTGTGCCGTCCTTAGTATAAGGTAGTCGATAAGTAGTTTGTAAGTTTAGGGACTGATGACCCCGTAGTTAAGTCCCATAAGCTTAACAAACAATTGAAATTGAAGCTGTAGAACTTAAGTGTTACTTTTCTTTATGGTTGGATAAAAAGATAATGAATGTTATAGGTCTTCTAAAACATACTTTCACTTTTTTCGCTTATTTTACTCTGATATTTTGAAATGCTCCCACGACCCTCAGTTTGGATAGCACTGGTCTATATATTACGTTTTTTTTACCCTTGTCACAAAACCACAGCGTCTTTCTCCTGTATTTCGTAACGATTCCCCCAATTTTAGCTCTAACATTTTGCTTATTGATGATATTTCTTACGTCTACTTCTTGTGTGAAATATTTCTTGGCACTCGTAGTTCGTTCTTGGTATGACGTGATAATAATGAAGAAAAGTTGTCGGTCACTTTAAGGGAAACTCCTTCTGTATATCCTAGTACGTATATCGCTTTTCGTATGGTTTCGGTTAAAGCGTTTTCGAAGTACACCAAGCAGGTATTGTCGATATGCGGATTCTTCGCGAAGTTGGCAGGAGATAACAGCATTAACGGAATACGCTCTGGGTTTTCTGTTTCTCAGAAAAGGGAGCCAGTCAAGTGGTCGTTTATTACTGTTGAGCGATGTCTACAGCAATTAGCCACATACGCTACAAACCGAGAAGAAAACAGACACGCTCACATTTCGTGG
This sequence comes from Locusta migratoria, assembly GCA_026315105.1. Lineage (NCBI taxonomy): Eukaryota > Metazoa > Arthropoda > Insecta > Orthoptera > Acrididae > Locusta > Locusta migratoria. The sequence goes on from CM048755.1 coordinate 282,025,706, forward strand.
AAGTCTCGCCTGATTTCATTTTGCGAGGGACAGAATCGGAATGAAATTTCCAGAATCGTATGAAATACACGCCGGAAGATTCGAAATTGGATTTATTAGGGAGATGGGCGCTTGATTTCAGTTGCAGAACGCAGGAAAATCCTAACTCACGATGGCTCAAGTGTGACTCGAAACCCACTCCGCGTAGTGTGTGTTAACCGCTGCCCAATATCAGAAGAGAGTAGCAGAAGCAACTTATATTTATACTAATATAACGTTTTAGTAAAAGGGTCCCAAGTAAATATGTAAACTCCTGGCGTGATTTTGAATCACTACAATTTAATCATGCAAACATTCCGCTATCCGTGCGCGGATAGTGCAATAGTTAACGCGAAAACTTGCGAAGTTCGGAAATCCGAGTTCGAGTCGCAATTGTGAATGCATATCTTGTATTTCATTAACATTTTGTGAACTATTTATCCTCGTACTTTACGATAATGGAGCGTGCATTCTCTTTGTATACTGTACTTACTCACAATAAATCATTTACTGTCTAGAGGCAATTTCTTTTATTTTTTTCCCTTTTGTGCTCGAAAGACAATCGTACAATTGCTTTCGTTTATAAAAGTTTATGTGGTTTCAGTTGTGACATGCAGTTAATATGCAGGGTGATTCAAAGGTCGCAGTACATCCTTTTCGTTCAAAAACTCTAGATGTACTTGGAAACATCGAATTTTCCAGTAAGATATGGGTGAGATGGTCTGTCTATTACGTACAGTATGGAATGGTGACACAACCACAACCACAACAGATATCGGAGTGGCCCGAATCCAGACATTAGGTGGGACCTTCAAAGGCAGTTGGTGACGTGAAGGGTATGGTGTGGTGTGGAATATGGAGTACCCATTGGACCCATTTTCATTGACCAGACACTAAACGTTCAAAACTACGTGAAAATTCTGCAAGAACTGATGTTTCCCTTAGTTATGAATGAAGGTGGCAGCTTTCTCTCTTACTTTCAACAGGATGGGGCTCCAGTCAAGAAGGAATGAAGGTCGCTGATTAATGAATAAATGTTCTGCTAACTTAACGAGCCTTTTCGTGTGCCCGATTAATGATCTATGGACAACTTCCCCTACCCGCAGAGCGGATTCAGGTATTTACTTAATCTTGAGGGCTGCCTCGTCTTACGGAGTAACGCATCATCCTCGATCCGCCACATTAAAAAAAATAATTTAAAACATCGTATTTCAAAAAGGTGGTTTTGACAGTACACTCTTTTTAGGTTCATCCCATTTTATGCCAAGTATCAATATTTGGCAACAAGACGGGAAACATATTTTACCAACTGCGAACGTATTTGCACAAAATAGCTGTGTCCCATTCAGTACTTTATTTCATCATCGGTTTGGGGCCATTAACAGACCATAGTTAGGTGTTATTTTGTTGTGATAGGTGTATATATTGTATAAATCGCATTTAAAATGTCCTCGCACAAATGCAGTATTATCTGCTAAGAATTCGCCTAGATAAAAAGTTCCAAAAAACAACATTAACAATTACTGATATTTGTGCAAATGTATTGTTCCAAAATTTCCTAAAAGTTGTTTGACTTAGCCTAAAAAAGTAAATGTCCTATGAACTGTGGACACATTCATTTATGGCAGAGCACTTTAATTCTGGAAGAATGACAGACGCACGAGCGCGAAATGCTTCAAGAAAGTCACTTTCCTAAAAACATATTGCATTACTATAACTGTGTTCTACAGTACAGGGCAGCGAAGCCATCAATGCGATGTTAGCAGTTTAGAAAGACGCCAACAAAACGCGTTCGAAGGCTTGCGTCGGGGAAAGTCATTAAGCTTCCATGAACTAAGTGCGAAGTTCTCAGCACTTTGAAAGTTTCGCTTTTTTACTTCTTCTTTCACTTAGTTCCCCCGACCTAGAAACAGAAATCCGATAGTAGGAAGGAATAACATGGCCGGTGGTTAGTGAAACAAACTGTTTTGTGGACACAGAAGAAGCATTACACCTGTTGTTGACAGAATGCGTGACTAAGAAGTTGGAAATAAGCACCAGAACGTGCTTTAGACGCGCAAGTTTGTTGTGAAAATGTCTTTTTTCCAATTATCTTATCGGAAAAAGTTTCATATATCTGGGCAAAACAAGTGACATAGTTTAGACTACTGTTATAGGTGTTGTCGCGGCGGAATAGCCGTGCGCACTGAGGCGCCTTACTACGGTGCTCGCGGCCGTTCGCCGTCGGGGCTTCGATTCCCCCCTCGGGGATGGGTGTATGTGTTGTCCTTAGGTTAGTGCAACTTAGTTTAAGTAGTTTGTAGGGACTAATAACCAAGCAATAAGTCCCATACATTTACAAACTTTTTTTGTTATAGGTGTTGGAATATTCGGTGAATAAACAGTCCGTATCCACCTTCAGCCGAGCTAATGAATCATAAACAAGAAGACAATATGCACGACGAAGGAGGTTATCTTACCGAACTTCTAAAATTTTTGTGACATTCACAGTCAGTTCAACGATATATTAATTTGTCTTTCTAGAAACCATGACTAGTGAATAAAAAACCTGCACTCGCAATTAACAGGAATTTTTTTAAATTATTTTTTAACCGAAAATCGTATTTAAAATTTCCTCGCACAAATGCAGAATTATCTTCTAAGAATTCGCCTAGATAAAAGCTTCCAAAATACATTACCACTTACTGATACCCAGATTATATGTCGTGAATGCAGCTTCTGTGGAGTGGAAACAGATCTTACTCTGTGAGCTCTTCTGGAAGCTATCCTTCAGCTACAGACTGACTCATTTCCCGCTTCTTTTTGCATTTACTCAGGCTTGTTGAACTCAGTGAATGCACGGACACAAAACGGAGGCCTATGTCTGAGACCAGAATACCTTCTTGTCATTCTTACTCTCTACACTCACATTCTGTATGCGCGAGAACCCACTCATAATCAGTTATAGTTTTAACAAACCCAATAATATTCTCATAAATGGTATGTTTCTGTCTTCCTATCAATTAATTAACATAATGAAGTTCAGGTCTCAAGATTTATTGGTTGTGGCGGTTGGAAATGTAGCGGTTAATTAAAAGTGAATCAGTCACCAAAATATTTAGAAAGCATTTAAAGAGCTCTTAAAGAAAAAATAAATGTCAAGAGAATGCCAGGAATTGGAAAATATACAGGGCGATTTATATTTGCCGTGTAAAAGTTCTGGTCATTGATCAATGTTCAAATGTTTGTAGAGCTTATGGAACTTAACTACGGGGTCATCAGTCCCTAAACTTACAAACTACTTATGAACTAGCTAATCCTAAGGACGGCACAAATATCCATGACCGCGCAGACCGTTACTGGAGCGCCTCAGTCCCCTCGGCCACCGCGGCCGGCAATTGATCAATGAAAGGATACGGAATTTATTTCCGGAAATGCATGGTTTCCGTGCCATTTATTCTATCACACTTGCGGCGTCTGCAGGGTTTACTGGCAACAGACTTTCGACATCGGTAGCAACGTTGTCAATGATTTATTCGCCAGGCAGCCACTAATCAGGGATTTCTCTCAGCCATCGTATTCACAGATGAGGTCACCTTTACGCGGAGAAGTGCAAGAAGTCGTGCCGCGGTGGAGTAGCCAAGAGGTCTAAGGCGCATCGCTGCAGAGCGCGCGGTTTTCCCCGTCGGAGATTCGAGTCCTCCTAGGGCATGTTCAAATGTTCAAATGTTTGTTAAGCTTATGGGACTTAACTACGGGGTCATCAGTCCCTAAACTTACAAACTACTTATGAACTACCTTATACTAAAGACGGCACAAATATCCATGCCCGAGGGGGGATTCGAACCCCCGACCGTAGTGGCCGTGCAGACCGTGACTGAAGCGCCTCAGTCTCCTCGGCCACCGCGGCCGGCGCCTAGGGCATGGATGTGTGTGTTGTCCTTAGGTTAGTTTACCTTAGTTTAAGTAGTTTGTAAGCTATGGACTAATGACCACGCAGTTTGGTCCGATATATTTACAAACATTTGAACATTTTGACTTGTGCGCTGGGCGAGTCCATTCCTCTGTTTTGGAGTGGCGCCCGCCTCATTAGCGTGTTGCCTACTGGTGGTGGGGCGCAGTTGACAGACGACTGATGGACGAAGCGTACGGCCCAGTAGGCAACGTGCAACTGAGTCGCCCGCCCCTTCAAAACAAACGAATGCACTCACCCTGCTCATAACTCGAGAATGCGTTTCTGCGCACGGGCCACGACTCCTTGCGCGAGCTCTATCTTCAACTTTCATAACAGTCATCTGTAGGACAGTATGCAGAATTCCCATGGTATGGTGACAGCGAATCATCAGCATCGGTGCACCCGGAATTTGTTGGGATGCCGATCGTACTTTGGGACCAGTCTTCCATCCACGTCTCCTAACAGGCCAGGACTATCCGCGTTTCTTTAGGGGGGAGGGGGGGAGAGGACTTTGCCTCCCCTGCTGGAAGGAGACCTACTCATGATTCGAAGGGTTATGTGACTGCAACATGATGGTGCCAGATTCGTCAGGTATGCCTATTTTCCACTTCTCTTTATGTTGTCTATCAACTTTTCTCTTCCTTCCATGTATCTTCTCCTACAAATTAGTTCTTCTAAGAGAAATTTTATTAAACACTGTCGTCTCATCCAGATCTTCTTCCTTTCTCTTATAACCTCCAGCAGTCTACTAATCTCACCAGCCCTTCCCAACACTCTTTCGTTGCTCATTTTTTCATCCAGCTTATCTTCTCCACTCTCCTCCACATCCACATCTCAACTGCTTGCAGCCTTTTTTCATTCTCTCGTCTCACTGTCCATGTTTCTGCCCCATAGAGTTTCACACTCCAAACAAAACACCTGCCATTCCTTTTCAAATTCAAATGTTCAAATGTTTGTAAATCTATCGGACCAAACTGCGTGATCATCAGTCCGTAGCATACAAACTACTTAAACCTAGATAAACTAACCTAAGGGCCGGCCGCGGTGGCCGAGGGGACTGAGGCGCTCCAGTCACGGTCTGCACGGCCACTACGGTCGGGGGTTCGAATCCCCCCTCGGGCATGGATATTTGTGCCGTCTTTAGTTGTAAGTAGTTCATAAGTTGTTTGTAAGTTTAGGGACTGATGACCCCGTAGTTAAGTCCCATAGACTCTACAAACATTTGAACATTTTGATTTTAACCTAAGGACAAACACACACACCCATGCCCAAGGGAGGACTCGAACCTACAGGGCGAGCAACCGAGCGCTCCGCAGCGAGACGCTTTAGACCGCTCGGCTACTCCACCGCGGCCCATTCCTTTTCCTCAGGTCTTTATCTAGTTTGCCACATAATAATCTTCACTCTCTGTTGAATGCCTCCTTCGCTATAGCAATGCAGGTTTTGACTTCCTGATGGCAGATCTTCAGTGATCGCACTCCCAAGATATTTAAATGTTCTGACTTGGTTTACGGCTGTTAGATCGATCTTAATATTTTCCAGTTTTCTTCCATTTCCGCTCACCACGCACTCTGTTTTTACTGTGTTGATCCTCATTCCATATTCAACACAAGCCTCATTGAGATCTTTTAGCATATTATTTACAGTTCTCTCGCTTTCTACCACTAACACAATGTCATAAGCAAATCTTAGGCTGAATGCCTAAGTGACATCAAACATCAGCATTACAATACGAACACTCCTCCGAGACTAAGAAATATATGAGCGACAGGCTTCACTTTTTCAGCTAAGGGCGTCTCCCTGTATTCTCACCTCCTTGGTCATTACACATTGAGTAGTCCGCGGTATTAGGCAACGTTTCCCTGGTGAAGCAGCAACAAATTCACGTTTTAAGCCGTCATAAAATATGAGTGCTATTTAATATTCCTATGGTTAAGCCCAGTTTGTAACTCTGAGAAGTGCCTGTGGTACTAACACGAGAGCGGAAAGGTGAGAAGAGGAGGAGGCTAAACTAATATGTTTACCAGTGTCAGAAAGTGTACAGTGTACGGCTCCGTGTGAATGGCAATTGCAAAAGTAGACACGTTTGTGCTTCCTCGGTGTTGAGAGAGGATTATTTATTTGGTAAGGCGGCAATCGGCTTTCCGCCCCATCCCACTGACTGACGGATGAGCAGTTGTCCACGATCTGCCGGCGTAATACCCCTCTCCAGCGTAGCTTTCCGAGGACGGCGTCTCAGCTGCAGGATTCTCGCCATCGTCTGTGAGCAGCATCTCTCGCAACGCACTTAGTCGCGTCTTACTGGACAAACGACACTGGATGTCGTCGGCATAAAACTTCTTAGCAACTGAGGACATTGTCGGAAAGACATTCTTCTCTACAGGAACAGCATCTCCTTTAAAAGTATTTCCTTAAAAAACTCAACCACTATACCATTTATGACGTTACATTCTTAACTAATAATAAATATTTCCCGTTTGGTTCAAAATTTTCAAATGTTTGTATAGCTTATGGGACTTACACTGAACAGAATTGGGGAGAAAAGAAATTTCTGGCATACCTTGACTAAAAGAAGGGATAGATTGGTAGGACACATTCTTAGACATCAAGGAATTGTGAATTTAGCGTTGGAGGGTAGTGTATGGGGTAAAAATCGCAGAGGAAGACCAAGAGATGGATACAGTAAGCAGATTCAGACAGATGTAGGTTGCCGTTCTTATGTGGAGATGAAGAGGCTTGCTCAGGATAGGGTATTGTGGAGAGCTGCATCAAACCAGTCTTCGGACTGAAGACCACAACAACAACAATGGGACTTACAACAGGGTCATCAGTCCCAAAAATCCGAGCGTGTTGGTTGCTCGCCGTGGAGGTTCGAGTCGTCTCTGGGGCATGGGTGTATGTGTTGTCCTTAGGTTAGTTTACCTAGGTTAAAGTAGTTTGTAAGCTACGGACTGATGACCACGCAGTTTGGTCTGATAGATTTACAAACATTTGAACCATTTGAACCGAGCGTGTTTTCCGTCTAATGACCATGCTCTCGACGGGGTGTTAAACCCTAAGCTTCCTTTCTTTTCTTCATAAGATGTTCAAAATGTTCAAATGATTGTTTAAGAAAATTATATGTTTGTTAGCTTGTGGGACTTAACTGCGGGGTCACCAGTCCCTAAACTTACAAACTACTTAGGCACTAGCTAACACTAAGGACGGCACAAATATCCATGCCCGAGGGGGGATTCGAACCCCCGACCGTAGTGGCCGTGCAGACCGTGACTGGCGCGCCTCAGTCCCCTCGGCCACCGCGGCCGGCTTCCCGTTTGGTGGCATGATATGAAATATTTATTGAAAAATATTGCATATCGATTTCATTCACTGAATGAACATCTTCAGTTTCCTCAGGACTCAAAACTACACTGAAGATGTGCATTCAATGTATGAAATATACAGGGTGTATGAAAAAGGAGGGCGTAAACTTAGACGGTTGAAAGAACACGATAATAGAAACAAAAGTTTCCCAGTTAACAATGGGTCCGGAAACGAGCCGTTTGCGAAATATTTACGAATGTATGGTTCCAAGCTGCCACTGACATTATTGTAAACATCGTCCTAGTCAGTACACATTAATTTGAAATTTAGACTTTACTGTTAAGGTTTTACATCCCATTTAGTTCATAATGCACGTATGCGTGATCTGTTAAAGTGTCGTCCGTTCATCTGAATGCAATACTGCGCTCGTCTCTGCAATGAATTTCGAATTGTTTCGAAAACCCGTGGATCATTTCGGAATTCTTGGCAAGCGTGTACAACTCTCCGCTCCAGTTTTTCAACCCTGTTAATGGTTGTGTTGTACACTCCGCATTTGAGGTGACCCCAGACACAAAAATTCAAAGGATTTAGATCACGTGATCTTGGAGGCCAAAGTACAGATCAGAACCTACCACCTTTGGCCGCATCTGCGCGTTAGATGCCGTCTCACTGCAGCAGCAACATGTGCCGGAGCTCCTTCTAACTAATTAGCACGATGTTTACAATAAAGTCAGTGAAACGTGCAAATGTTTGTAAACTAGTCTGGTCATCAGTCCCTAGGCTTGCAAACTACTTTAACTTATGTGAAGGACACCAAATACACCCATGCCCGAGGAAGGACTCGAACCTCCGATGGCAAGCAGCGGCGTGCTCCGCAGCTAGGCGCCTTGAAACGCTCGGCCACTCCATCGCGGCGGTGGAATGTGAACAAAATGCAATGTAAATCTTAATAGTAAAGCCTAAATTTCAAATTAATGTGTTCTAACTAGGACGATGTTTACAATGACGTGGTGGCCGAGGGGACTGAGGCGCTCCAGTCACGGTCTGCACGGCCACTACGGTCGGGGGTTCGAATCCCCCCTCGGGCATGGATATTTGTGCCGTCCTAGTTCGTAAGTAGTTTGTAAGTTTAGAGACTGATGACCCCGTAGTTAAGTCCCATAAGCTATACAAACATTTGAAATTTTTTTCCTAACTACCTCGCTAACGGCACTTTTGCGGACCCATGTTTACTGGGACCTTTTTGCTTCTATTATCGTGTACTTTCAACCGTGTAAGTTTGCGCCATCCTTTTTGATACCCTGTATATTCGATATTTTAAAATAAATTTTTATATCATACCACTAAGCGGAAATGTTTTATTATTATTATTATAGTGTGGTGGCTGGGCGCACAACTCATTATGGAATCGTCATAAGGGAATATTCGTAACTTATCAGAAAGAAACCGGTAGAAAATGTTAACTCTCTTAACCAGACAAACCGCGTGACATGATTCAGTCTCCTCTTTATTTATAATTTAGCAAGTAGCGATGTTATCACTGGCACTAAAAAAACTAGATGTTCGCTAATGGACGATCCACACAGTAGACCACCCTGTTTGATTTAACGAGACGAAAATAATCGTAAATTGGCGTGGCCAGACCAGTCTTAGAATCCGGTCCGACGTCTATAGCCGTCCAACAGTTTACCGCAACGACTTTCTGATTTCGCGTGTCCACATTTCGGAATACTGTGGCTCTAATCGTGAATACGGCCAATACGACGTGATTTCTGAAATATTGCCAATCACAGAATAAAAAGAGAAAGGAAGAAAATTAAATTTTACCAATTCGAGTAGCTAAACAGACAGCTTGCTGGGTTAACGAGATGGCGGGAGGGAAGGGGGATTTAAAGTCGAATTCGTGCGACCGATTAATGAACTGTGCTGTAGTACACTGACAAACCTCAGTGTGGTTTTTGGATGGTTTCCTGCGCACCATGAGGTGACAGTAGAAACTGTTCAGTTGTTGTTAAACCTACTGGCAAGTACTTAAACTAATTTACACTGAGAACAACAAACACACCCATGTCTGAGGGACGACTCGAACCTCTGGCGAAAACGATCGCCCAGTCCGTAGCGTGACACCTTACGCCGTGTTCAGACACGGCGATAATCGCGTTGTTAAAGAATCGCGTGGTGCCCGTGCAGATTTTATTTACTAGAATATCGTCGTAACTGTTCACATGTAACCAATCGCGCCGTAGCCGCATTTCAACCGTCGAAAAATACAATCGCGTGGTGCCCGCTCGGTTCTATTTCTATGGAATCCTATAGGAGCGTTCAGTTTGGTTGCGTGCTTCGCGCGGTACGGACGTCTCAGTGCCGCAAGCTTGCAATGGATCGCTTCGACACTGAATTATTTATTGATGAAGTGGAGAAACGACATGCATTATGGGATCTCCAGAGCGATGAATATTCTAATGAATATTCATCTGTTACATAAAGCGAAAATAGTGAAGCAAAACTCACCTTACGACTGATCTTAGAAGGCAGGATAAGGAAGGCAAACCTACTTTTTAAGCTTTTGTAGATTTGGAGACAGCTTTTGAAAATGTTGATTAGAATACACGAAAATTCTGAAGTCAACAGGGGAAAATACAGGGAAAGGAAGGTTATTCAAAACCCAGACAACAGTTATGAGTCGAAGGGCATGAAAGATTCAAATGTTTGTAGAACTTTGGGACTTAACTACGGGGTCATCAGTCCCTAAACTTACAAACTACTTACGAACTAGCTAAGACTAAGGACGGCACAAATATTCATGCCCGAGGGGGGATTCGAACCCCCGACCGTAGTAGCCGTGCAGACCGTGACTGGAGCGCCTCAGTCCCCTCGGCCACCGCGGCCGATTAGATTAGATTAAATTAGTACTTGTTCCATAGATTATGAATACGACACTTCGTAATGATGTGGAACGTGTCAGGTTAATGAAAGATGTCTTTACAAATTAATTTTGTACTAAATATTACATGTCAATATATATATATTCAGATTTACTAATTTATATCTTAAATTTTATCTATAGTGTAGAAGGAGTTGCCAAGCAGAAATTCTATTCATTTAATTTATTTTTAAATGCTAGTTGGCTATCTGTCAGGCTTTTGGTGCTGTTTGGTAGGTGATAAAAGACTTTTGTGGCATCATAATTCACCCCTTTCTGTGCCAAAGCTAGATTTAACCTTGAATAGTGAAGATAATTCTTTCTCGAAGTGTTGTAGTTATGTACACTGGAGGCAGAGGTCGGGAAGGGAGTAATACAGGGTTGTAGCCTTGCCCCAATGTTATTCCAAATGTATATTGAGCAAGCTGTGAAGGAAATAAAGGATAAATTAAAAGAAGGAATTAAAGATCAGGCAGAAAAAAAAACTTTGCGGTTTGCCGATGACATGGTAATTCTGTCAAGAGTTAGCAAAAGGACCCAGAAGGGCAGTTGAACTTCTCCGAAATCCAAAGTGATCTTCGACGAGATTGAATTATTACCGGTATCTTATTCACAAATTCAAATGCTCAAATGTTTGTATAGTCTATGGGACTTAACTACGGGGTCATGAGTCCCTAAACTTACAAACTACTTATGAACTAGGACGGCACAAATATCCATGCCCGAGGGGGGATTCGAACCCCCAACCGTAGTGGCCGTGCAGACCGTGACTGGAGCGCCTTAGTCCCCTCGGCCACCACGGCCGGCTCTTATTCACATATACAGAGTGTATCTAAATATGTGGGAAAGCTCTGGGGGTTCGATAGAAGACCGGACAACAAGCCTGTACACATATGATTTATTTTCTTTCGTTTCCGTTTTACAGGCATTTGTTGTGGAGTCCATAACACAGACTACTTCACTGTGCAAGTTGGTCATTTGTCTTGATTCGGTGTAATGTACTAAGTCCAGCTCGCTACAGAAGGTGCCCGAAGTGGCTACCAGGAACTGTAATACAGGGGTGTATGCGCTGCATATTGACCACCTCACTTGTTTTCATAACCAAATAAGTGGATAGGGCTTCATGGACCAAGACCGTGGCCTGTGAGTTCTCCTGACCTCAATCCATTAGGCTTACAGGGTCATATGTAGGCCTTTGTGTATGCCGCACCTATTCATAACGTGAAATAATTGCTGCGTCAGTGCTTGTAGCAAAGGTGTCAGCAGATACGACAGATGCCTGGAATATAGGAGCGAGTGAGTCAGCCAATGATGCGGCGCCTAGACGTCTACATTACAGCTCATTATGGCCATTTTGAACACCTTCTGTAGAGAAATGTATGTAAAAATTACACTGTATCAACACAAATGACCTGCCTACATAGTGGTCTGTCTTATGTACACCACAGCAAATACCTGTAACACGGTAACAAAGCTCACACACACACACACACAGACACACACAGGCGCGCGCGCATATGTGCGAGAGAGGACTCGAACCTCCGACGGGGAGCAACAGCGCGCTTCGCAGCAAGGCGCCTTAGAGTGCTCGGTCTTTCCACCGCGGTCCGGAGCTTTCCCACATACAGGGTGTTACAAAAAGGTACGGCCAAACTTTCAGGAAACATTCCTCACACACAAAGAAAGAAAATATGTTATGTGGACATGCGTCCGGAAACGCTTAATTTCCATGTTAGAGCTCATTTTATTACTTCTCTTCAACTCACATTAATCGTGGAATGGAAAGACACAGCTACAGAACGTACCAGCGTGACTTCAATCACTTTGTTACAGGAAATGTTCAAAATGTCCTCCGTTAGCGAGGATACATGCATCCACCCTCCGTCGCATGGTATCCCTGATGCGCTGATGCAGCCCTGGAGAATGACGTATTGTATCACAGCCGCCCGCAAAACGAGCACGAAGAGTCTCTACATTTGGTACCGGGGTTGCGTAGACAAGATCTTTCAAATGCCCCCATAAATGAAAGTCAAGAGGGTTGTGGGCAGGAGAGCGTGGAGGCCATGGAATTGGTTCGCCTCTACCAGTCCATCATCAGTCACCGAATCTGTTGTTGAGAAGCGTACGAATACGTCGACTGAAATGTACAGGAGCTCCTCCGTGCATGAACCACATGTTGTGTCGTACTTGTAAAGGCACAAGTTCTAGTAGCACAGGTAGAGTATTCCGTATGAAATCATGATAACGTGCTCCATTGAGCGTAGGTGGAATAACATGAGGCCCAATCAAGACATCATCAACAATTTCTGCCCAAACGTTCACAGAAAATCTGTGTTGATGACATGATTGCACAATTGCGTGCGGATTCTCGTCAACCCACATATGTTGATTGTGAAAATTTACAATTTTATCACATTGTTCAAATGTTCAAATGTATGTAAATCTATCGGACCAAACTGCGTGGTCATCAGTCCGTAGCATACAAACTACTTAAACCTAGGTAAACTAACCTAAAGACAAACACACACACCCATGCCCCAAGGAGGACTCGAACTTCCATGGCGAGCAAAATTGTTCAAATGTTTATAAAGCTTATGGGACTTAACTACGGGGTTATCAGTCCCTAAACTTACAAACTACTTATGAACTACTTACGAACTAGGACGGCACAAATATCCATGCCCGAGGGGGGATTCGAACCCCCGTCCGCAGTGGCCGTGCGGACCGTGACTGAAGCGCCTCAGTCCCCTCGGCCACCGCGGCCGGCCATGGCGAGCAACCGCGCGTTCCGCAGCGAAGCGCTTTAGACCGCTCGGCTACTCCACCGCGGCTGATCACATTAGAATGAAGCCTCATCCGTACTAAAATGAGCTCTAATATGGAAATTAAGCGTTTCCGGACACATGTCCACATAACATATTTTCTTCCTTTGTGTGAGAGGAATGTTTCCTGAAAGTTTGGTCGTACCTTCTTGTAAGACCCTGTATTTAGTTACCCCCTGTATATGTAAAATATAAAGACTGTATGATGATCGCGAAAGGTCAACACGAAGAATTAATGTAAGACAGTGTGAGGATGAGGAAAGGCCATGGAACGCCCGTGAAGCAAGTATTGTATGCGGCAGCCGGGCTGACCAGAAGTTGAATCTCTGCGAGAGGCGGAGCACAGTGTTTTGACCAATTGGAAACGTGTGTTATGTCTGTAGCGGTGCGTGATGGTTCCGGCACCGGCAGGGCGGCCGCATCGTTTCTCTCGACAGTCTTCGCTTTGCGCGGCCGATGTTTGTTTCTCGTTTCACGTTCCGTTGCAGAAAAGCATTCATTGCTTCGCGGAGATTCTTTTTGTGCGCGGACCGTGTATTGTGCTTACCGCTGATCAAAGCTGCAGCCGTTGTTGCTGTAGTATTTTTGTCTCTTTCCGTCACTTCTTTCACAATTGCACTCATTTCTCATTCACCTATCTGCCTCAATCTTTTTTGTTGCGTTGCACAATATAGGAACGGTGCTAAAAAAAAAAAAAAAAAAAAAAAAAAAAAAAAAAAAAAAAAAAAAAAAAAAAAAAACTACCCGCGTAACAAATCAATTTTCACCCGAATGATAAAAGAAAAATGAAAGTCGCGTTTCAAACCAAAATTCTGATTTCTTTCGACAGTTACAGAATATAATTTGAAGCGCAGAAAATCATTTCCTTTAAAAGTATAGTATGTAGGACTTAAAATAAAACCATGAAAACTATAATTGTGTGTGCTATGGTATAAGTGGAGGATGGAATCACTGTTGCTGAAACATCGCTGTATGGTTTAATAAACACAGCAGAAGATGATCCTTTTGGAAGCTTGGAGAGTAGTTGTGGTGCCACAGAATACCAAAATAATTTCATTCCAGGATTGGTGACATTCAGTACACAGATGATTAAGAGGCTCACTTTTTCGTCACAAATATATGAAGACTTTGGAGTGTATTCGAAAACTGTCATTATTCACACACAGCGCCTAAGAAATGAGGTCGTTACTAATATTTTGTTAACTTTTCTGAAGACTAAAACAGTGTTTCCGACTAGCGATACTGCTTAATGGAGCATGATTCTCCTGTGTAGTGTAGTTAACATTTGCAACTTCTTGTATCGAGATATGAAGCAGCATTTTTCCCCTCATGGAAGCAGATACCCTTATGAGAAAAAAAAATGTTTGATTACTACCACAGGTATTATGCAAGTACAAAGTGAACGATCCACATATCAAAAACTCTATCTGCCTGTATACTTCAAGGAAAAGTTCGCCTGGATGATCACATATTCGTACAGGATTACCAGGCTGCGATGAAGAGAAATTTGATTCCTCCTACCATGTCACCCTTTTTCAGTGATCCACAGTCGAATCTCGACTTCTTGTTTATCTTTGATCTTGTCCCTCATTAACATGGAGGCGGCATGGTTACTGGGACTTTGGCATGGTTAGTATATTAATGGGTTGCCGTTTACCTTTCCTACCACCACCCAGTTAAACCCCCTTCGTTCTCGGAATAAATATACGTTACCAACTTTATGCGTACTGTGTTATACACGTGATTGTTGTGTATGGACGTTTTGTAAATGTTTGCGTATTGTGTAACTGAGGCGGGACTTGGGTATCAGCCTGTTATTCACTTTATGGCATGTCGAAAACGCCTAAAAACCACATCCAGCGTGGTCGGCACAAGCGCCCTCACCGTTAATCTGACAGTCAAATCTCCACTACCCCAAGCTTACTGTAATCTTCATTGACGATATCGCTGGGTGAACTTAGAAACACGCTGGGATCGTCTACCGCGGAACGTCCTATCCAACAGTGTGCAGTGTTTCAGCCCTTCTTGTATATTGAGCTCATTTATCAGACGGCAAAGAGAATGAAAACTGGCCGTTTCATCCCTACACTGCTATTTTCCGCAAACAGCGTTAAGTATCTCGCAAGGTGACGCAATCGCTTCATTCCATTAAGTCCCGCAGGCGTTGTAAAGGCTTTATTTTGCGTAGGAACGCCGCTGGACCGAAATTAAGTGTCCTGCATATACATGAGGAATTTCTACAAAACTTCCCGCAGCACCGAATGTCAAGCTGGGGATTTAATCTTAAAACTTTCTTTCTCGTAATTAAGGGTGAACTTGACTCTAGAACGACCCTTGAAAATGCGAAAAACAGAGCATACCGAATCCAATGGATTTTACTGTAGTATACTCTGGTCTTTTTCTCTTGAAAAAAGAGAAAACCCTTCAGGAGTTGCTGTCGGTAATCAACGTTTTGTTACACGTTCAGTGCTGTTACTACCACTTTACTTAGAAACGCAGAAAATAAATACTGGGCCGACAAACACCAAATATGAAAACCGAACGCCTGCTTCGTTCGAGACTTTCACACAGGTCCATTCCGGAGGAGTTTTATGCACAAAGTGGTGCACCAAATTTCAGTCATCGAAGCTGATTGTTATTTGCTATTACTAAAGAACACATCCATGCATCTAAACGAATGCAGGAAACTATACATCGAATCAAATTTTGTAGTAAAATTAGCAAGCCTATGCAAGTAGTGGTACAGTAGAGTCTCGACAGCCTGAGGCGAACTTATTAAAACTCGCAATTTCAAAATTTCAATGAGTGATGGAAATAAAAGATATTGAAAAGAATACGGGTGTCAAAATGGGAACTTTATTAAAGCAAATTGTTTAAATAGGCATTTACACTGGCAGCATTTTCTAACTTAATTTTGGTAACAATTAACTTAGTGAAGTGTAGAATGTCTGCCTGTGCCGCGTCTATATCTACACCTACATTGGATACTTTGCAAATCACATTTAAGTGCCTGGCAGAGGGTTCATCGAACCATCTTTATACTATTTATCTCTCATTTCATTCTCGAATAGCGCGCGGGAAGAAAGAACACCTGAATCTCTGGCTGTTGTTCCACATGTGCACTATGGACTGAAAAGGTGCAGCGGAGTCATTGGTGTCATTCGTCATCTGTCAGCCTAACCATCATATTCATCTCTCTAACACTGTGTTGGGATGTTAATCATGTCTGTTATAGGTAAGGTTTGCAACTTCATCAATTCGGCTGAATTTAGCCATTCAGCCACTTCCACATTTTCTGCCTCTTCGCAGCCTGGCAAACGTCTAATTAATTTACACTAATCCCGCGGAATGGCCGCGTAGTCTAAGGCGTCACGCTACGGACTGTGCGGGCGTTCCAGCCCTCTTCGGACATGGCCTTAGTGTAAGTTAACTTCAGTAGCTTGTAAGTCTAGGGACAGTGGTTTTCTACCTGGAGGTCGCAGGGACTTGTTCGGGGGATGCGGCTACAGGAGGAAGTAGTGGCGCCATAAAACAACCAGCCCAGTGCATGTCTGAATACAAAGGATTCCGTAATACAAAACCTATGTTTCATGTTAAAATTACCCCAATTCCTTGTTTAACATTAATTCTGCATTGATAGGGTGTATATTCTTTTGTAAAACAGTTTGTTAAGGGTGAATAATTGCAAGGCCTGGAAACTGTTTTCAGGAACAAATCGACAGACAAATGAACTAGATCCAATAATTAATTCTAAGAAATTCGAAACAATCTATCCATTTACAAATTTTCTGCGTAGTGCAACCTTTCTAAATGCGCATAGTTCGCTTCTGACTCTTGCCTTAAATGCGAAACACTCGTTATGCAAAATATATATTTGTATCTGAAATTGTGTAAAATTAAGATAATGACATTCCGAGAAATACACAGAAAACAATGCCCAACTATTTAAAAGAAAACTGTATAAAGAGAAAGAAATTGCATTAGTTGGCTTTGAGATAGCATAATTAGGGATTGAGATGAAAGGGGTCGCCAGTATATTTTTATTACAAAAGGGTCTCACCTATTCGGAAAGGTTGAAAAACAGTTTAGAACATCAGCCATTCCGCGCGGCCAGGCTGCTCCGATCATTGTTCTTTCGACTTACAAACTACTTAACCATTTCATGCATGACTTTTTATTTGAAGCTATAAAAACAACCACGATTAATGTATAGTGCATATATATTGAGAAAAATATTGATAAAAAATTCCTTAAAATTATTATGCACTACTAGAAACAAAAAGTTCATATCTGGTCAGGTATATGGTGCTTCCATGATATACCCAATGTAGTAAATGTCACTATTACGCCTCTAATCTTTCCAGAAAGTAACTCATAACGCATCAGTAGTACGTGACTGACTACTTTTACATGGCAAAGGAGGAATACTACACTAAAAAAACGCACATGTTAGGAGTAACTCAATGTAGCTAACTTTCTAATTCAGCAACACTCTGCAGTTTATAATTTCTAGGACGAGTTATGTGCAAAATGTTCAAATGTTTGTATAGCTTATGGAACTTAACACGGGGTCATCAGTCCCTAAACTTACAAACTACTTATGAACTAATACTAAGGACGGCACAAATATCCATGCCCGAGGGGGGATTCGAACCCCCGACCGTAGTGGTCGTTCAGACCGTGACTGGAGCGCCTCGGTCCCCTCGGCCACCGCGGCCTGCAGTTACTTGCATGTGTAACACTATGGATAGAAGCAGCTACAAACGAATTTGTGGTAAAATGTTGATCAGTTTGAGAGATACTTGAAAAAATTTGGTATGTAGCTGATCAGCTACACTCTGCATTAAACGGTTAAATCAAATGTTTGTAAAGCTATCGGACTTAATTGCTGGGGTATTAGTTCGTAGCTTACAAACTACATAAACTAAGGTAGGCGCGGTGGAGTAGCCGAGCGGTCTAAGGCGCCTTGCTGCGGAGTGCGCGGTTGCTCGCCGTCGGAGATTCGAGTCCTCCCTGGGTCTCGTGTGTGTGTGTATGTGTGTGTGTGTGTGTGTGTGTGTGTGTGTGTGTGTTGTCCTTAGGTTAGTTTACCTAGGTTTAAGTAGTTTGTAAGCTACGGACTGATCACCACGCAGTTTGGTCCGATAGATTTACAAACATTTGAATATGAAACTAAGGTAAACTAACCTAAGGACAACACAAACACCCATGCCCGAGGGGGGAACTCGAATCCCCGAGGGCGAACGGCCGCTCGCACCGCAGCACGGCGCCCCAATGCGGATAATCCGCTGTGGCAAATGGTGAAAGGAAAACTATATAAACAAAAAGAAAATTACATTCGTTGCCTCTGAGATAGCATAGTTTTGTTAAGGTTCGAGATGAGGGAGAGAGAGTCGTCAGTATATTTATAGTTGGAAGGGAAGGAAGGAAGGAATCTTAGGGCTTAACGTCCCATCGACAGCGTCGTCATTAGATACGGAGCTAACGCTCAGTTTTTGGGTAAGGATGGGGGAAGGAAATCGGCCGTGCCCTTTGAAAGGAACCATCCCGGCATTTGCCTGGAGTGATTTAGGCAAATCACCGAAAACATAAATCTGAATGGCCGGAGGTGGATTTGAACCACCATCCTTCCGAATACGAGTCCAGTGTGTTACCACTGCGCCACCTCGCTCGGTATATAGTTGGAAGGGAGTCGCCTATTCAGAAAGGTTGGAAAACTGCTTTAGACCATGCGCCATTCTGCTCCGATCATCGGTCCCTGGACTTAGGTTAACTTGGTTATTTTTAGTAGTTTCTAAGATAAGGACAACACACACACACACACACACACACTCTCACTCTCATTCCCGAAGGGGGACTCGAACCTCCGACGGGGAGCGGCCACGCCATCCGTAGCACGGCGCATTAGACCACGCGGCCATTTCCGCGCGGCTGACTGTCCTCTAATAGCTCTCACAGCTCGTCGTAGACCGCAATATCCTTACACCCTGTACGTGTAGGTGCAGATTAAACGGCGAAGTTGGCGCGGCTGTTGGTGTAGATGTAGATTAAACGGCGAACGAGCCGCAATCTGCGCCGCAGCGGCTGCTCCGCAGCGGGCCGTCCGCTTTGATGTGCGCGGCCCGTGTCAGCTGCGCGCGCCACGATTCGTTGACCGCGGCTGGCTGACAGTCTGTTTGGCCAATTCGCGTCCGGCACAGAGGCGATAACGATCCTCGGCAAGGACAATGGCGAGTGCAGCCGTGTTGTCAGAAGGCGGGGGCCACTTGGCGGCCGCGCGAACACCTGCGGTCGATACGACTGCCGCCGCTCTCTGCTCGCCTTATCATTATTAACGCTTCCGGAAACCGCCGCGCAACTGCTCTCATTCTTTTAAATCTACCGCAAACCCCCTCTCTGCAAAATTCACAGAGAGCGTCCGTATCCAGTAGGTCTCCGATCCTATATCTCGATTCATAATTATCCAGCCATCTTATGAAGTCGTGGCCGAGCGCACTGAGGCGCTGTGCTCCTATGTGCGAATTCGTTCCCCGTCGGGGGTTCGAATCCTCTCTCGGGCGTGGATGTTTGTGCTGTCTTTAGTATTAGCTAGTTTGTAAGTAGTTCGTAAGTTTAAGGACTGATGACCCCGTAGTTAAGTCCCATAAGCTTAACAAACATTTGAACATTTGACTGAGGCGCGACAGTCACGGTCTGCACGACCACTACAGTCGGGGGTTCGAATCCCCCCTCGGGCATGGATATTTGTGCCGTCCTTAGTATTAGCTAGTTTGTAAGTAGTTCGTAAGTTTAAGGACTGATGACCCCGTAGTTAAGTCCCATAAGCTATACAAACATTTAATTTTCTTAAACAAACATTTGAACATTTTGAACATCTTATGAAGAAAATAAAGGAAGCTTAGGGTTTAACGCCCCGTCGAGAGCATGGTTATTAGACGGGAAACACGCTCGGTTCAAATGGTTCAAATGTTTGTAAATCTATCGGACCAAACTGCGTGGTCATCAGTTCGTAGCTTACAAACGTCTTTAACATAGGTAAACTAACCTAAGGACAAAATAAAGGAAGCTTAGGGTTTAACGCCCCGTCGAGAGCATGGTTATTAGACGGAAAACACGCTCGGTTCAAATGTTTGTAAATCTATCGGACCAAACTGCGTGGTCATCAGTTCGTAGCTTACAAACTTCTTTAACATAGGTAAACTAACCTAAGGACAACACACACACCCATGCCCCAGTGAGGACTCGAACTTCCACGGCGAGCAACCAACACGCTCGGATTGTTGGGTAAAGCCCGTTTTATACAATCGACTTAGTGGTGAAAATTGACTACTCGAAATGAGTGCGCCTTTCGTTCCTGCATGTAAATCAGCAGCGAACCCCATCGCGAGTGCGTCTATGACGTGAATGATCTATAGATTGTGTCGAATGTGCTGCAGAAGGCTCATGCGCAGAAGCAAGAAACATCGGAAGTTAACTTATTCTGGTCGACCGCATTCATATTACAGAAAAGCGTTCGCATCTTCGACCATAGATACTAAACAGACCGGACAAACAGCCGAGCAGCTAGACACATGGCATGGTTCAAACGTAGGACCACGTGACTATTGGCATAAATTAGCCGCATTTAATAAACAACTCCACTGTTTTCAAGAAATGCCATCATATCAAAGTAATAATAGTTTCGCTCGAAATTTAATGTTGCTTGCATTCACGAAAAGCTCTGTATAATCCTAGGCAAAAATGTACCACAGCTGTACATTCCCACATGACTGTTGACAAAGCAATTGTTTAGCCGCAGAGATGTTGGAGCCATGAAAACAATGCCATGCCCTGTCTACCAGTATCTATGGTCGAAGTTTCGCATCTTCTTTAACTTTATTCTGTTGTTTGCTTTGTTCTTTCATTACACCGAAAAAGTTGCACTGGAGTCTAGTATTGTTTTTTCTACTAGTTTTCTCCTACAAAAGAGATGAAGTATCTGCAAGCAGAAAAATATTTTTGTTTTACGAGAAAAAAGCCTACACTATGTATATATACGAGAGTAAATATATAAATGTGTTTTGCCAAAAATTATAGCAACAGAAGCGTCAGAATTATAAGATGAGAAAATTATTTTCGATGTTACTTTGAGCCTTAGCAAGAAAAAAAGATATGAAGACTAAAGTAAATAATAGGTTTTTACTGCATTTTCGATATTGTTTCATATGTTGACCAGTATAAATTTTCTTCTGCAAATAAATACGTTTTCAAAAGTTTAATGGCACTTTTCCAATTAGGTTCTCAATTAGGTACAAAATTTGCTAATGACATTTGTGGAGAACATTAATTATGAATTACCCTTTCGTCATTGATCAACTTAATTATCCACTTCCTGCTCCTACGTGAAAAGTGCCCTCATAATCTCACTCCTTTATTCAATTGCGAAACTACGTAGCAGACGGCTCTACAGTTTTGGCGTTTAAACGAAAACGACTACTCCAGACAGGCAAGACATAGTACGGGTATATTCAACACCACCTAGAGACAAGACCTCACAACAGGCCGTGCTACGTCACACTGACCAGGCCGCGGCCGACAGCTGAATGTCTGGCCGCTGGGGCACGCCCCCTGCCTCGTAGCGGCCAGCCAGTAAGCTGGCGGCCGCAGCCTGGTCAGTATGACGTAGCACGGGCTGTTGTGAGGTCTTGTCTCTAGGCAGTGTTGATATAGCACTTCAGGAGCGCTGCAGTAGACCCACTCCTCTCGAATAGTCAAATGAAACAAGAAAGTTCGTCGTGTAAAAAGGACTCAACGGCTGGGGAAGGAAATCGGCTGTACCCTTTCAAAGGAACCATCCCGGTATTTGCCTGGAGTAATTTAGGTAAATCGATGGAAACTTAAATCTGGATGACGGGAGGTGGATTTCAACCACCGTCCTCCCGAATGAGAGTCCAGTGTGTTACTACTGCGCCACCTCGCTCCTTCTCATATTTTGAGTTAGAATTCCGCGGTGCACTTTCTGATTCTGCTTTTCTTTCTGTATGTCTCGCGCATCGCTGGTGGGAAAGTTTATCGTGTCCCGGGTGCCAGTCAGTATCAGAGGGGCACCAAATGGTCTGTAAGCCTAACAAGACATTCCCTAAAAAAATTTAAATACCTTATTAATCTCGAATATAACACCTAGTCGGAGCATGCTTCCCCATCCATGGTTTTACACAAGGTACAGTAAACATTATAGAACGTTGTAGTATCGATGAACTTCAGTAAAAGATATCATAAATGATAATTTTTTTTAGTATGAAACCTAAACTTAAAACAATGGAAAACGAGGATATTTTCACTGACTCTTTCGTCGGTTCCTGGTAGAACATCATCGTATCAAATTAAAAGCACAATTTTTTGTATGGCCTACAAGTTTATTTTTATTTAGTTACTTGGTTATCGGCTTAATTCAAACTTTGAAGCTTGCCTTTTAAGCCGAAAACTGGTTAACTAAATAAAGCAGCGTGGTCTAAGGCGCCATAAAGGGGATTACGCGGCCACACCCGTAGGTTCGGCTCCTTCGTGTGTGTGTCTGTGTATGTGTGTGTGTGTGTGTGTGTGTGTGTTGTTCTTAGTGTAAGTTACTTTAAGTAGTTTGTAAGTCTAGAGACGATGACGTCGTAAGTTTTGTCCCTTAGGTTTACAAACATTTGAACTAAATAATATTAAACGTGTAGAACATACACAAAATTGTGCTTTTAATTCAATATGACGATGTTCTGCAAGTAACCGACCGAAGAATCAGTGTCATTTGCCTTTACTTTCCGTTTGTTTAGGTTATATACTAACAGCTGTAACTCTGTACAAAATAAAATCTGGACATATGGTATGAGGCATTTTATTGCATTTCGTTTATACTGTCGCCTTCTAAAATATTCACTATTCCCCCTGAAACACCCTGTATATAGGAGCGATCAAAAAATGTATACACGCTTTGATGAAGAAAAGCTTTTATGTTATTATAAAAATAAAAATGACGAAGTTAGTGTAATCCACCCGGCTCCAGCGAGCTTAATATTACGGGCGTGGCATTTTTCGCACTGCCGAGACCAACGTAATATTACGGCATGGCACTATTAAGTGTTAAGGTCGGCACATAGTTTCAAATTCTCTATCATCATCAACAATAACACAAACACTTCACTACGTTCTGCACGCACTCACACCATTCATCGGACTATATGCTTACGAATCTGACACGTCGCACACGCAATGTGACTGAATTGCGTGCCGGTAACTGGCGTTCACTTGGCAGACTCACACGAAATTAGGCAATTAAGCCGTATGTTGAATTGAACACTGCATTGCTTCACCAGACATTATGCTCTCGGTTGTTGGCATAACTCCGCCTTCCTCCCACGTGAGAAACGTCTTACCCGCCAGTGGGGACCTACTGTTTAGCATAGTTTTCGAATTACTGCACAGCGTGGATTTCTTCACCGACACAAAACTTTAGCAGCGGTAGAACTGACCTTACAAGGAAAGTACTTAGGCTCGAACAAACAGACATACACCAAAATCGTATGATAAATAATGTAAAGGTTTCTTATTGCACTAGTGATACTCCGGCATCTGCAAAACTCTGCAGTCGCCCATTAGAGGCCTCTGCGTGTGCCATGCCGCACTGCACTTTGACCTGCCGGTACGCCAGTAGTGACGGTGCAGTGTGTCTCTGAAGTTGCGTTTTGTGACGTTATTTGTGTGGTGAAGTGTCGGATGGGTCGGCGATTGGTAATCAATCCTGCTAATATAGAGTGGCTGGTTGAGGTGAAGTTACGAAGAAACCTTCTTCGTGTAGATGGTATTGGCGTAGAAGATGAATCATTCGCATGTTACCTATTATCTATTACAGTGTTTCTAATCTATGCTCATATTTCTGCACTATAATAGATACCAGAAAACATGTGAATGATTCTTCTTCTACACCAAGACCGTTTTCACGAAGAAGGTCTCTTCGGAATTCCATCTCAACCAACTGCAATACGTTAGCAGGACTGATTACCAATCGCCGACCCATCTGACGCTACACTACACAAATAACTTCACAAAGCGCAACTTCAGAGGCACACTGCACCGTCACTATTGGCGTACCGGCAGGTCAAAGTGCAATGCGGCATGGCACACGTAGAGGCCTCTAATGGGCGACTGCAGAGTTTTGCAGATGCGGGAGTATCACTAGTGCAATAAGGGGCATTTACATTATCTATCATACGATTTTGGTGTATTTCTGTTTGTTCGAGCCTAAGTACTTTCCTTGTTAGTGGTAAGACATCTTGCGATGTACGATGTTTCTGATACCGGAACTCTGAATTTACTGCCTTGCACCAGCTTTGCCTAAGCGGCACATTAGACACCTGTTAACTGCGCGTTACTTTAACCCGCGAGAACTCGCGCCTTTCAAATGTTCAAATGTTTGTAGAGTTTATGGGACTTAACTACGGGGTCATCAGTCCCTAAACTTACAAACTACTTATGAACTAGCTTATACTAAAGACAGCACAAACATCCATGCTCGAAGGGGGATTCGAACCCCCGACCGCAGCGGCCGTGCAGACCTATATAGAGTGTTACCGTAAGAGCGTGCAAAAGCTTAACAGGATATAGGGAATGTCCACTGGACAATTTTAGGTACGGAACATGTGGTCAGAGAAGAGGCTTAAGAAGAAATGGAAGTAAACTTGTCTACCGTTTCGTCTGGCATTACTGTTTTCCAGCTTTTTTACAAATAACAAGTTTACACGTAGGAAGACGAGCCTGATTACTATGGAGTCATGATGCAGGTTCTGTTTACATTACTTGTGCATAAGGTAGGTCTGTTCTATCGTATTTAAATTGTCCCTTGTCAGAACGTGCTATGAATCAACGATAGACCCATTAATTACTCTCAGGCAGTGGCGTAACTAGGACTTGGGTTTTGGGGGGGGGGGGGGGGGGGGGGATTTGCTTGACGAGCAAAATTTTAGTCAGTTTCCACTCAGACTACCATCTACCACTCCCGTTGAAGAAACTAATTCACTCCCTTCCAATGAAAGCTTATGGTAAAACACCCCAAGTTTCAAATCTTTACCTTTACCAGATTGCTGTTATACGATTTCTTTTCTCTCTCTCTCTCTCTCTCTCTCTCTCTCTCTCTCTCTCTCTCTCTCTCTCTCTCTCTCTCTTTTTCGGGTTCTGGCGAGGAGGGGGGGGTTCTATCCCCCTCATCCCCCCCCCCCCCATAGTTACGCCACTGACTCTCATTGCTGTTCAGAAAAGTACAATACAATACGATGAAGCAGTACAGGTAGTTTCGCAGAACTCACCGACATGTTCCTTGTCGTATGCTATGGTCTGGGAGGTCCCCTCACCTGAATCCCCTTGATTATTTCTTATGGGGATATGTCAAGTCACTTGTGTATGAGACCCCAATGGATACGGAGATTGAGTTGCCAGCATTATCTGCTTCTGATGTGATTGTAAACACACGAGAGATAATTCTCAGGGTGCGTCAAAACCTTGGTCGCCGATGTCACGCATCCATTGAGGTTGATGGCCGTCAGTTTAAGCACATTGTGTGATATACGGAGGAAATTTTACGTTGATGATGATTATTATTCTGTGTGGCAAATATGGCCGTTAGTGTTCGGCCTTCCTGGTGCAAGTCGTTTTAGCTGACGCCACTTCGGT
The DNA here is from genome assembly GCA_026315105.1 of Locusta migratoria. Taxonomy (NCBI): domain Eukaryota; kingdom Metazoa; phylum Arthropoda; class Insecta; order Orthoptera; family Acrididae; genus Locusta; species Locusta migratoria. The sequence goes on from CM048755.1 coordinate 282,051,393, forward strand.
GATTGCGTGTTAATGATGATGGAAGAGGACGACACAACACCCAGTCCCCAAGCGAAGAAAATCTCCGACCAGACCGGGAATCGAACCTAGGCCCCCTGCGTGGCAACCCACCACGTGTCTATTAGACTACGTTGGCGGACAGTGGTACGTTTATTGTGTCAATGATGGTATCGACAGTTAACTATAACTAATTGAAATTGAAAGGAACACAGTAATATTTCCTTAACCTGGCTTATCCCTATCTCAAATTGTACAGTGGAACATCCTGTACGTCGTGTTAAATTTGGCACGTTCTTACGGGAACACGCTATATAGATAGATCATTCATCTCAGGAATCGAGAATTTCGACTACGTTTGCCTGTTATAAATATTTATACCGATAAAAGATATCGGTCCAAGGAAAACATTAATACTTCCATTGATTGATTAATTTAAAGTTAAATTTCTCCTCTAACTCCGTCCCACAAGGGCACAACGGGTACCGACCGGCCGCCGTGTCATCCTCCACCATAGGCGTCACTGGATGCGGTATGGAGGGGGACGTGGTCAGCGACCCGCACTCCCGGTCGCTAGTTCTCAATCAAGTAGCTCCTCAATTAGCCTCATAAGGGCTGAGTGCATCCCGCTTGCCAACAGTGCCGGCAGACCAAGAAGGTTATCCATCCAAGTGCTAGGTAAGCCCGACAGAGCTTAACTTCGGTGATCGAACAGGAACCGGTGTATCCACTGCTGCAAAGCCGTTGGCTAAACTTAAATTTGCTGTTCCAATTTTTAATTTTCTTCCTTAATTTTAGCGTTATGTAAACAAGACCTGCTGAGTGACAACTACAGATGCTTGATCTCGTGCCTCTTGCGATTACTGATAACATTTGACGCATGTCTCTAAACAAAAACACGGCTCTGATGTCCTTAGGGCTATTGTTATTGCTCAAATGTTAAACGTCCCTTTGGAAACCTTCAGTGGTTCCTTTATAGGAGACTAGCAACGCACCACAGATTCGTGCGGGGTAGCAAAGCACGTGTGCTACATTCCACAGACTATTATCGAACATGTCTGTCACGGTAAACGGACTTTCTTCGTTATATTCGTTATTTCCGCTCAAATTACATATTTTAGCAAGTCAAAAACCGATGTATTTGATGTCAATATTACACGACGTCTTGTCTTGATCGTTATTAAAGCATGAATGACGAAACAGCGCAAGCATCTTATTATGAAAGAATAAACGCATTTTCACATGTACTGAGACGTTCGTAGGACACCGAATATATAGCTTTTCGTAAAAGTATTATTTGGTCTATCTAGCACACTTTTGCTCGCCACACTCATCTACTGTCACACATTTTAATGAATTATACACCTAAGCCTTCTTCATCAATCACACGCTCCATTGGGGAAAACCGTATGAAAATCCGTTGTGTTGAGTCTGGCGCTCTGCCAATCTCCTCGTGTCCCTTCTCTCTCTCTTTCATTTTCTCCTCCCCTGTATATGAAAAATTATATTCACATGCCGAACTTAATGGTAATCGCTCAAATGATGTCGAAGTCTGGCATAATGTAGGCCGCCGTGCACCTTACAAATTTTATGTAGAAAGCGCAGTCTCTCTTGTTTTGAAGATGAGGTGTGTAAAATTTTTTTTCGCAATTGGATGAAAGGTATGGTAGAGGGAATTTGCCCATCTAACTGCCTTTCATTACACAGAATTTCCCATCGTTGAATTGAACAAGGGGCTACAATTGAGCAAAACAGTTAATGAAAATTGTTTTTAATGTCATTAAAAATATTCACCTTATGGGAGGTTTCAGTTTTCCTTGGTGTGTAGATAATGTGTAAAAATGATGTCATTTTCTGGTAGGCAAACCATTCCGGCTTGTACACTTCAGTAATGCCAGACCCAGTTTTTGTACTGTTCTTCGCCGCGGCGGAGTGACCGAGCGCATTGAGGCGCTATGCTCCGTCGGGGGTTCGAATTCTCTCCTCTGGCATGGATGTTTGCGCTGCCTTTAGTATAAGTTAGTTTATAAGTAGTTTGTAAGTTTAGGGACTGGTGACCCCGCAGTTAAGTCCCATAAGCTTAACAAACATTTGTACTGTTTTTCACCTGTTAGTCGACATCAAATATTCTTTCTTCCTTTTCAGCTACCTTAACGAACACTTGAACGCTGATGCTACCTTCATTTTGTTTACAAGCATCATACGCTTTGTTTATAAATGTTTAGTCAGCATGCTATGGGTTCCAGATAGATCGCTCTGCCTCATATGTGTCTAAAAACTCCACAATCACTCACTGACCACTCCGTAATAATTACACACTGAAAACGTTAAAAAAAAAAAAAAAAAAAAAAAAAAAAAAAAAAAAAAAAAAGTCTTCAAAATCCACTAACAGAAGACAGACCACAACAGATCGTCGGAAGAGGTGCTCCAGCCGCACTTAAGCTTGTCATCCGTCGAACTACAAGCCTTTGGTGTTTGGAAGGTTTACAGACAAGTCACGGGTCACCACGACCCATGCCGAGTATTTACGAGTCTTCGCTTTCCCACGGCATCAGATTGACAAACTTCAGAAGTAGCTAGTCAAACCAAACGCCGTGGGAACAACGCTTAAATCGGGTGGCTTTACGTCTATCATCTCTATATGGCAAAAGCGTTGTTTTTACAGCGCTAGGGGCTTCACTTCGTCGTTGCTCAGCCAATTCAAATGTTCAAATGTTTGTATAGCTTATGGGACTTAACTACGGGGTCATCAGTCCCTAAACTTACAAACTACTTACGAACTAGCTAACACTAAGGACGGCACAAATATCCATGCCCGAGGGGGGATTCGAATCCCCGACTGTAGTGGCCGTGCAGACCGTGACTGGCGCGCCGCAGTCCCCTCGGCCTCCGCAGCAGGCTCAGCCAATTAACACGAAATGTTTGCATATTATATACACAACTCTTCCTCATGAGTCTGTGTTACTGTAAATAAGATCAAAGTCACTACAGCAGTTCATGGTAATTTTGACATTACAAATGTAATGTACGTTTGTAATGGCATGAAATATTTATTTGTAATATAATTACAAATTAAAAATTTTCGGTATTGTAAAATTTTACTTGTACTGTGGCGCTCGCTTTTTGCCAATTTTTACGATTCTAGGTCATTGTGAAGTAATCTATACCTCTTGCATTGATGAGTGTGCAACTGTCCAAAATGGCCGTATCTTTTGATTTAATTATCTTAGAAGATTAATTTTTTTACGTCGACAGAGGACTGTAAACCTTACATTGCGACATAAATTTTAAGTTCATACATCTACCCGTTCCTTAAGAAAAAAGTTGTTAACATTCGGACAGACAGACGGACAACGAATCGATCACATTGGGTTTCCTTTTTTGCTGATTGCTTTACGGAAATCTACAAAGAGGACTAAAAGTTTCAGTGCCCAAAAACGATTAGCTGTTTAACTCTATATTTGCTGTTGCAGGAAATGTGTTGTTTGTGCCAAACTGCTGTGGTCATCAGTCCCTAGACTTACAAACTACTTAAACTAACTGACACAAAGGACGGCATACTCACCCATGCCTTATGGAGGACTCGAACCCCCGGCGGAAAGGGCCGCCTAGTCCGTAGCCTGACGCCTTAGACCTGTACGAAATGGAGAGACTGTGACTGATATTGTCTCGTGTGCTTCTTCTCAAGGCAGAAGTCTCGTCTAAAAAGAGTAAAATGTGGACTTACCGCTACGAACCCCGGTCTCGTTCGGAAGCTGTGTGTCGTCGACAAGCTGCTTAGTAATGGAGTCAGCGTGCCATTGGTTGGCTGCAGCCAGTCTTTAGTCATCTCTTGCTTGCTCTCAAAACAGTCAAATGGGGAGGTCGTCGCTCACAGCGCGCAACTTTATCGTCGTTTATCTTTGCTATAAAAAGCCGCACACGCTCGCCCGAGAAGGGCAGTGAATTTTAAAATAGCACTGAAAACTGCCCGTAAACACCTAGGTTGTTATGACGAGTTAATTCATTCGGTATTAGGTCAGCATATTGGTTAATAAAAACAGATATAAAACCGGGACATCTCTTACCATAGCCGGCCGCGGTGGCCGAGGGGACTGAGGCGCTTCAGTCACGGTCCGCACGGTCACTACGGTCGGGGGTTCGAATCCCCCCTCGGGCATGGATATTTGTGCCGTCATAGTTCGTACATAGTTCATAAGTAGTTTGTAAGTTTAGGGACTGATGACCCCGTAGTTAAGTCCCATAGACTATACAAACATTTGAACTTTTTTTTTTCTCTTACCATAAAATTTCAGTATTTGATGTCCACCCACAATATTCCAATGTATTCACATGCATCTGTAAGGTATTTGTGCCAGGCTTGTTTCCAGTATATGCTCATAAACAGTAATACAATGAGTTAGTAGCGGATATTATTTGTAACACGTCTTAATCAGATAGTCTCAATTTTGTATCCTGTAAATCGATTCTTTCAGTCTTTTGCTTTTCAACCAATTCTCTTGAAAAATTACTCTCACACTGTAGAGGAGTTTTCAATACGTGTAACGGTTTGTCACGTAACCTTTCATGTTGCAGGCTTTAAAATTATATCTCGCGCGATTGGACTCGAACCCCCGACGGCGAACGTCCACACGCACCGCAGCACGGCTCCCCAGCACGCTCGGCTAGACCGTCGCGGCTTAATATTTGAAATGGGAGTGTATTTGAAATAGAGTGATGAGGGTTGACTTCCTCCGTCACAAACTCGCCTACAGAATTTGGCTGTGTGAGCCTGTGGACGATCAACAGTTTCGAATAAAGCAGGTGTAAATTGTTACTAGCTGTTTTTGTTATTGTGGTCTTCAGTCCGGAGACTGGTTTGATGCAGCTCTCCACAATACCCTCTCCTGAGCAAGCCTCTTCAACTTCACATAAAAACGGCAACCCACATCTGTCTGAATCTGCTTACTGTATCCATCTCTTCGTCTTCCTCTGAGGTTTTTACCACCGAACACTTCCCTCCAACGCTAAATTCACAATTCTTTGATGTTCAAGAATGTGTCCTAACAATCGATCCCGACTTTTAGTCAAGGTATGCCAGAAATTCCTTTTCTCCCCAATTCTGTTCAGTACCTCCTCATTAGTTACGCGATCCACCCACCTAATCTTCAGCATTCTTCTATAACATCACATTTCAAAAGCCTCTCTCCTCTTCCTGACCGCACTGCTTATCGTCAATGTTTCAGTCCCATACAAGGCAACACTCCACGCTAATACCTTCAGAAAGAACTTCCTTAGGCTTAAATCAATAGTCAAAAATGTTCAAATGTTTGTTAAGCTTAAGGGACTTAACTACGGGGCCATCAGTCCCTAAACTTACAAACTACTTATGAACTACCAACAACTAAGGACGGCACAAATATCCATGCCCGAGGGGGCATTCGAACCCCCGACCGTAGTGGCCGTGCAGACCGTGACTCAAATGTTTGTAAAGCTTATGGGACTTAACTACGGGGTCATCAGTCCCTAAACTTACAAACTACTTATGAACTAACTAAGACTAAGGACGGCCAATGTTCAAATGTTTGTAAAGTCTATGGGACTCAACTACGAGGCTATCAGTCCCCAAACTTACAAACTACTTATGAACTACCTAAGACTAAGGACGGCACAAATATCCATGCCCGAGGGGGGATTCGAACCCCCGACCGTAGTGGTCGTGCTGACCGTGACTGGAGCGCCTCAGTCACCTCGGCCACCGCGGCCGGCTAAGGCGGCACAAATATCCATGGCCGAGAGGGGATTCGAACCCCCGACCGTAGTGGCCGTGCAGACCGTGACTGGAGCGCCTCAGTCCCCTCGGCCACCGCGGCCGGCAAATCAATATTCGATGTTAAAATTTCTCTTTTTCAAGAACGCTTTTCTACCCATTGCCATTCTGCATTTTATATGTTAGATACCAGTATTTTCCTGCAGAGACTTATGTCTAAATGCATGATGTTGACAATGGCAACAGGTAAATAATGTCTTTCACATTGTTAAATGAGTTATATAACTTTTTCCCCCTGTATAGGTGAACATTTTTTACCCCCCCCCCCCCCAAAAAAAAATGCAGTGTAGGGTTAACTTGAGTTATTGGCCTCTCAGGCCTTTACATTACTGCGGCTGACTCCTCGGTAGTTTGTGTCGCCTCCGTCTACCACTTCGCTTAGTTTATCGGATGGTTACCGATATTATACCTGGTGTCAGGTTCCTCGGCGTGATGCGCGACGCAGAAATTGACATTTGGCTGCGGCTGTCGCTTGGCGGGTCACATTGAGACGTGTCGTTTGACGGCGCTGTCACGCATTGATGGAGTGCGAGTGCTTTGTCCAATCCGCGCGACTCTCACGGGGGCCTAATATTTGCATATAACACAGACTGACGCCGCCGCATCCGTCATGCCACCGAGTCTCTTAGAACACCGCCACACGCTAGCTTAGCGCCGCCATCCATTTTCACATTTGTTGCTTCCTGACAGATTTGAGTAGCGCTCTCGTAAGCGTTTGCTTGCTCGTTTCATGCTTCCATTTGAAGCTTTTCTGTAGTATCTCTGGCATTCCCGCGCCTTTATTTACACTTTACTAGCGTTAGTCCTGGCGTTGCCCGGATATTTATGTATCCCCTTATTTTGTTAGTGCGTCTTCTTCTCTGCCTCTTACTCCGTTCATTCCGGCTTCGATTTCACGCAACTCAATCCTTATGAGGTCGTATCTCCTGAATAAAATATACTACAATCATACAATTTTCAAAAAAAAAAAAAAAAAAAAAAAAAATCAAATGTTTGTAAAGCTTATGGGACTTAACTACGGGGTCATCAGTCCCTAAACTTACAAACTACTTATGAACTACTTACGAACTAGGACGGCACAAATATCCATGCCCGAGGGGGATTCGAACCCCCGACCGCAGTGGCCGTGCAGACCGTGACTGAAGCGCCTCAGTCTCCTCGGCCACCGCGGCCGGCCATACAATTTTCCAGGTACGAAGACTGGCATGTTAGGGAAATATATGCGATATCTGTTCTGGTTAGAGTTGGTAGTACACAACCACATGCGTAAAAGGGTTAATTTTCAAGTGCATCTCATTGTCCATGACGTCATATTTTCTAGTCGTATCTCTATACTTATAAGACGCATTTGTTGTCTGTCTGTCTATCTGTCTGTCCTCTTATAACTCAAGATCCAGACAGCCAAGTAACGTGAAATTTTGTACACCTACACAAAATTACATGGGGAAGGTTCTTAAACATGTTTCGTTCCATTTTTTGGAAAACCAACCGGACAATTTGAGAAAAAATGTGAGTTTTCAATGTGTCCCTGTAAATCTATATCTTCCCACTGATCTTGATGAAATTTTGCACAATTGACCTTCAAAACAAGAGGAAGGGAACTGTCTACATAAAATTTCGTTCAGTGCATGGTGGAGGGTACTTATGGATTTCGCCAAAATCTACAGTTCTGCTCCGATCTTGATGAAATTTTGTACACTTGACCTTGAAAACAAGATGAAGTTCACTGTCTACATAAAATTTCGTTCTGTGCATGGGGAGAGTACTTTACTTACAGACTTCGATTGCAATCTCTATACATATAAGACGCATTTGTTGTCTGTCAGTTCCCTTATAACTCAAGATCCAGACAACCAAATAACGTGAAATAACTACAAACATGCTGTCACACATTCAGGTTGATTCGTCTGCAGGAAAATTTGCAAACAAGTTGCTCCAGATTGGATATGGTAAAGTTCCTGAAGATCCTTCAACAGGCCTCATCATAATGCCATGTGTTCAAATTGTAAACTCTCCTGACGAACTTCTGTCCAATGTGTATCCTAACATTCAGCAAAACTTCAAGGATGAGGACTGGCTTTCTCACAGAGCAATTCTGGCAAGCAGAAATGATGTGGCTGAGAAGCTGAATGTCACCATTCATAAGCAGCATCCAGGACAAGAATATGCCTACAAGTCCACAGACTGCATCCTTAATGATGATGAAGCAGTACAATATACCATTGAGTTTTTTAATTCCATACAGACTCCTGATTCGCAAGCCCACAACTTGATTCTGAAAGTTGGTGCTCCAGTAATGCTGATCAGAAATATTGATGCACCCAGGTTAAGCAATGGCACAAGATTGTGAGAAAGCTGATGCAACATGTAATTCAAGACACAGTACTCACAGGGAGTGCTAAGGGTGAGGATGTCTTCATTCCAAGAATATCTGTCGTTCCATCAGACAACACCATGCAATTCAAGAGAATACAGTTCACTTTGAAACTGTGCTTTGTCATGGCAATCAGCAAGTGACAGGGCCAGTCTCTTGGGATTGCTGGTATAGACTTGCAGACACCATGCTTCTCCGATGGACAGTTGTATGTGGCCTGCTCCAGAGTGGGCAAAGACGAAAATCTTTTTTTACATACTCCAAATGGAACTGCCAAAAATGTTTTTTATTACATTGCTTTAACATAAATGTACCCTTTCATTACATGCAAATAAACGGTTTTGTACGCTTCTAAAGAAAACCTTATTTTAAACCCGGGCAAAGCCGGGTACTTGCCGCTAGTTATAATTTCGAAAGTACGAGGTATGTCCACAAAGTTAAGTTCCGTTTGGTTATATAAAACAAACGTGTACAGATACAGAAAAAATATTTATTGTACAAAAATATACTCCGATGAAACTACTTTTCTACATAGCTTCCGAAATGTTGTAGGCATTTGTCATAGCGTGACAGAAGTCTTTGTATGCCTTCTTCGTAGGATGTTGCCGCCTGTGTTTTGAACCATGTGGTAACATGTTCTTTCAGCTCGTCATCATCGCTGAAGTGTTGACCACCATGGACAGGTTTTAGGTGAAAGAACAAAGTCGCTAGGAGCGAGACTGTAGGGAGGAAGATCAAACACGTCCCAGTGAAATTCCCGTAATAGTTGTTTGGTCACATTCGCGTTGTGAGGTCGGGCGGTAACGTGAAGGGAAGAAGAAGACTCCTTTAATATCTTCTTACACCTAAAATCTGTCCTTGGTGGTCAACCTTCAACGATGATGAGCTGAAAGAACATGTTTGCAACATGGTTGAATACACAGGCGGCAACCTAGTATGAAGAAGGCACACAAAAACTTGTGCCACGCTATGACAAGTGCCTATAAAATTTCGGAAATTATGTAGAAAAGTAGTTGAACAGTTGCAGATTTTTATATAATAAATATTTTTTCTGTATCTGTTCACGTTTGGTTTGTATAAGCAAACGGAACCTTACTTTGTGGACATAACTCGTACATATTCCATTTTTAACTGTAAGGGTCTTCCTTGAGCAAAATACTGTCATTTTTCTTTTGACCCATAAATGTTTCACTGCAGTTGCAGCAGCATTATTGGCCATTTCATTCCTTTCTATTACACAACAGAAGAATATTTTAGTTCCTAAATGCGTAGGTTGTTTTTAAGTTAGTATTTGTCAAGTAGGAAGAATACATAGCCAACGGTTGTGGCGCAGTGGATACACGGGTTCCCGTTAGATCAGCGAAGTTAAGCAGTGTTGGGCTTGGCTAGCACTTGTCAGGCCAATCGAGAAGTAGCGGCTCCGGTCTGGGAGTGCGGGACGCTGACCACGTCCCCGTGCATCCGGTGACGCGTTCGATCGGAGGGTGACACGGTGGCCGTCGCTCCCCTTTGGGCCCTCGCGCCCTGTGTGAACTGAAAGAAAGATATACAGGCCGAATCACCTAACACTTGCAACACAAATATTGCGGAAACTGAAAGCGCGATTGATGTGCGGTTTTCACAGAATGGATTGGACTCGTATTGTTAGCCAATAAACTGATTGTAAAAATACCTAGAAATTATATTTTTTATGCAAACATACAATTTTTTCAAATGGCACATTGGTTGTTTCTATCATGCACTGGAATTTCTGACACCAGCTGTGTACAGAGAATTTTAAAAAAACGTTTCAAATGTTTGTATAGTGTATGGGACTTAACTACGGGGTCATCAGTCCCTAAACTTACAAACTACTTATGAACTACTTACGAACTAGGACGGCACAAATATCCATGCCCGAGGGGGGATTCGAACCCCCGACCGTAGTGGCCGGACAGACCGTGACTGGAGCGCCTTAGTCCCCTCGGCCACTGCGACCGGCCAGAGAATTTTGAATGACATTTTTATCACGTTAAGTTTGGCAGCTACGACCATTCAAAGTTTTGGGGGCGGAGGCTACGACAGCGTAGCTGACTGGCTGGTGGTCATGAGATAGTGGGCCGTGCCCCAGGGGCTAGCCACTCTGCCAGTCAGCTACGCTATCGCAGCCTCCGCCCCCCGAAACTTTGAACGTTTGTAGCTGCCAAACTAAACGTGATAAAAATGTCATTCAAAATTCTTTGTACACAGCTGATGTCAAAACTTCCAGTGCATTACAGAAATAACCATTGTTCCATTTAAAAACTTTGTATGCATTAAAAATATACTTTCTAAGTAATATTACAATCTGTTTGATGGCTAAAAATACGAATCCCTGACCACCAGTCCATTCTGTGAAACCCGGACATCAATCGCACTTACCATTTACGCAATATATGCGGTGCAAATTCAAATGTTCAAATGTTTGTAGAGCTTATGGGACTTAACTACGGGGTCATCAGTCCCTAAACTTACAAACTACTTATGGATGGATGGATGGATGGTTTGATTTTTAAAGGGACTAAACGACTACGGTTATGTCCCAACTACTTATGAACGAGCTAATACTAAGGACGGCACAAATATCGCCGGCCGCGGTGGCCGAGGAGACTGAGGCGCTTCAGTCACGGTCTGCACGGCCACTACGGTCGGGGGTTCGAATCCCCCCTCGGGCATGGATATTTGTGCCGTCCTTAGTTGTAGGTAGTTCATAAGTAGTTTGTAAGTTTAGGGACTGATGACCCCGTAGTTAAGTCCCTTAAGCTTAACAAACATTTGAACATTTTTTTTTTTGGCACAAATATCCATGCCCGAGTGGGGATTCGAACCCCCGACCGTAGTGGCCCTGCAGACCGTGACTGTCGCGCCGCAGACCGCTCGGCCACCGCGACCGGCGCGGTGCAGGTGTTAGGTGATTCACATGTGTGTGTGCTTATCTAATTGATCAACACGAACTTCATAATAGCCGCTGCAGCATGTACGGACAAAAATATTCTTCTATTATGTAATAGAAAGGAATACATATGACCACTATTGATTCTGCAATTGAAGTGAAACATGTTTGGGCCAAAAGAAAGATCACAGTGTTCTGTTCAAAGCAGATCCTCGCAATTAAAAAACGACATATTTGTTAAGCAAACTCGGATCACTAAATTTCAACATACAGATGATATCTCAAAAGTATACCTATTGGTGTAGGTGCATACTGTCTGTAAAATGTCTCTAATGTAGGAGTAATAAATTGTTTTGTTATGCCGAATTGTGTAGTTTTACTCGATGAACAATGGGAAAGTACTAAGCGATAAACTTCTTTCCTTTTATCAATTTGTTGCAGTTGTCAACAAGAAAATGTTTTGTAAATGTTCGAAATTAAGTGCCAAGTTTCTTGCAAGTCGCCAGGTACTGTCATTGTCACTGAGTTCGGACCCGCAGTTGCCAACATCTGGGAGGACGTACAAAGTGTAGCCTACGAACCAAACCAGCTCACCCTTCACTGTGGCTCAGTCTGGTGTGAAGTGAATGGGAAAGTAAATGAGACAATCTTATGACCAGACAGTCACCGGGAACATGCATCAATCAAATCAGTACCGCACATTGGGTTGCTGTTGTTTTATGGAACGAAAGAAAAGTTAGAAAAAAAAGGAATTTTCTCAAAAAAAAAAGGTTATTTATTTTAAATCCAGTGGATTGAAAAAACTGTCATATCTGTTTGTTTTCTACATAAACATACAAATCAGACAATTTACCAACCCAGGACCCTGCGATGTATAATTTCCCTTGAGAAACGTTTTTCTACATTTTGTCTATCCTCATCGTCCCCACTCTCTCCTCTCCTCTTCCTCCCTCTATCCATCCTCCGTCCCAACTCATCCACCCCTTCACTTCCTTCTGTCTTCCACCTCTTCCTACCTCCTCCCGTTGTCCGTTTATTAATCAAGAACCAGAAACGTAGAAAACTTCAAATTTTGTGGCAACGACGGAACATGACAATAAAGTTGTTGTCTCAGAAAAGTAAACGAAATGACGCCAATAACAACGCAATTTACAGACTTACTTGGTTTGATTTACAATGCTGACAACTTCATCCACCAAGTAGTTGTGGTGCTGTATCTACACGGTATGGGTAGATACAGCTCCAGACAAATGACGGGATGGATCCTTTCAAAAGGTACGTCCTTCCCCCTCCTGATCAGAATAATGCAAGCTAGTGCTCCGTCTCTAATGACCACGCTGACGGCGGTACACGAGACCCTAATCACCATTCCTACTTTTTCACTGAATCTGAGAAAAGTTCCCCGAGACGTGTCAGGTAACGCCACGCTGCAAGAACGGACGAGAGACAGGGGAATAATTGCTCGATCGAGGGGTTAAGTTGCTACATTCGGATATAGTCAGCAGTATCGAAGCTGCTCTCAGAGGAGGTAAGTGGAAAAACCTCTTTCTGTGAAGAGCGTCGCGTGACTGACAAAGTGATCATGTACTTGAGTCAATAGCTGCTTCGACAGCTAAAGTAGAGAAACAGGATTCTTTTTTGCCTTTTAAGTTTCCGGCGACCGCATCCTACCCCGATCTCTGTTTGATGATAGCGGAAGATCAATCGGCAGTAGTTTCTTGAAAGACGTCGTTCAGCATCTTCTCTGTCACTGCGCGCTGGATTCTTTTCATGTCTGTCTGCAACAATTGGTTAGAGAAATGAATTGGCTTCACTCTACTATATAAGAACAACTAGCTGAAAACCCGGGGTAGCCCGGGTATTTATCGTTTCTCTCTCTGTCCATCTCCTTTTTTTTCTAAAAATATGTTATATTTATCGGAGAATATATAAGAAATAAGGCTGTCTTGCATAATGTACAAAATTATAAGTGCAGTATACAAACGTAGAATTGTAGTAATCAAAATACAAATGACATAAAATTAGTACGATCTCATATTTATTGCGATGTATGTTGTACAATTGTATAATATTTCAGGTATATATTCATATTTATAAGTGCTGTATTCCTGTAAAATCTGTTGCGAATACAATTAGTAGTAAAGAACTAATAGATTAAAACTTGGTGCGCTATGGGGCGGTTTTCCATGAATGTTACTGTTTATGTGCTCATATCTCACGAACTACCTGTCGTACTGTGAAACAATCTCAAAAGTACATTCATCTATATGTGAGTATACTGTCTGTAAAATTTCCTGTGGCTACAATTTGTAGTGTAGAAATTATAAATTGTAACGTCATACCGAATGCCGTAGTTTTAGTCAATGAATAGCGAAAAAGTAGTAAACGAGAAACTTCTTTGCTTTCATAATTTTGCTATGGTTGTCAGCGAAAAAAAAAATCAATAAATGTTTGAAATTATTTTTAAAGTTTGTTGCAAGTCGCTAAGTAATCTCGTTCTCAAGTCTCGTTACATTGTGTGGCAGTTTCTTGCAACTCCTGTTGTTTATGACGTAATATCTCCTGAACCAAGTGTCGTATGTGGTTCTTACCGTTATAGAATTGGTATCTCACGATAAAGACTATGTGAAGCAAATTTGGTTGAAATCGGTCCAGTGGTTTAGGAGTAAATGTGCAACATTGTCGCGTAATGCAGCAGTTTTTCTCGCAAGCCATTGTTTATGACGTCATATCTCGTGAACTGTATGTTGCACGTGATGCTTACACTTAACGGCGAGCGCCTCATGGATTTAAGCTTACGTGTGCAAAATTTCATAAAAATTGGAATAAAAATGCAGATTTGTATGCAATACGTACACACGGACACTCTGCTTTATACATATAGATTGAATCACGTTCCATTATGACGACAGTTGTGCAAGCACCCACCACGTACAAAATCCACCACTGGCGTAAATACTTTATTTTTCCGGGTTAGTTGTCTTTTGGTATAGGGGTATTCTTTTCTCTAGTACAAAGAACTTCATTCAGATCAGTATCTCAATTACTTGCAGCTGATCTGTTAAGCCGTTTTCCTGATAATCATATAGCTGCTATAGCTGTGTTGTATTTATAACAAGTTTATGTTATTTTGAACAAATGAAACTGATTTTTGGTTATGCGAAAACTGCTGATACGGTTGTGTCACTGACATCGCCTTTTTACCCATCTTTTATAAGGTAAAAACATCGTTACCTAGAAGCAGTGCTTGATTTGTAAACAGAAAATGTTCCGGTACGGTGTCCTTCTTGGAGTGTGTCTGATATCGTTCCACATTTCAGAATTTGTGGTACCGAGCTATTTTTCATCAGAATGACCTGTACGTCGTATCGATGCGTATCGTTACAAATCGAGCACTGCCTTAGAAGTAATAAGAAACGAAAGTATGTTGCCTTTAGTTAATATCTTTTATTTCTTTCATTATCATTCCAACAACTTACCACACATTTTATTAGCTATAATGCTATATTCTGTGTCGAAAGCTGTGTGAGGTAGCCAACGCCGCTGGTGCATTTTACACTCATTATTGGTATCAGTACAAGCTGTAACAGTGCGCTCTCCAATACCTCACTTTCGGTTGGTAACATAGCCTGTAAGCATTCAGAATCTTTAATATTTTAATTGAGACAATAGCTGTATAAATAGCGTATGTAATCTACGGTATTACAGTGCTCAGTTCGCGGGGTGAGTATAGTTGGGTTAACACGTTACGATCAGATACGATCGACTGCTCTGCACGACCTCATTTGTGTATTCTTTATATATGACTGTTGCTGCCACGGAGGTACACTAATTCTGCAGACAATCTTCCAGGGTAACATTTGTGTCTTTATTGTACTTTTTATATCCATTTATTTTATGACGCAAGGAGCAACACACGTAATGGTTTCCGAGTTATGTCATGTACCATCGTTGGTGCAATGAATTGTGCGATTTTTTTTCTATTAGTAGTGAACAAATGTCGTGACTATTTCATATACAATTGGAAGTAGTAACACTTTCTAAAGTACTGATATCGATGGGGGTGGTTTATCAAAAGTAAAATACCAGTATCTTTGAATAGCGAATGTTCAAATGTTTGTAAACCTAAGGATCCAAACTGCTGAGATCATCGGTCCCTAGAATTAAAAACTACTTAAACTAACTTATACTACGGACAACACATACACCCACACACACGCACACATGCCCGAAGGTGGACTCGAACCTCCGACGCGAGCTGTCGCGCGATCTATAACGTGGTGCCCCAAACCGCACGGCCATTAACGTGCGGCAAAATCTTTAGTGTGACAACTAAAAGAAATACGCAACGGACGAAACAGAAATGACGCTTCTGCCTAAAGGCAATGGTTACACTCAAGTCGCCGCGAATGGGCTTCTCGGTAACTGAAATGGCGAGACATGGTTCTTAATAGGGTGCGCGCGATCTGCACGGACGATGGCGTTCATAACTTGTAAATTAGAGGTGCGATGTCCATGTTAATCGACGTGACAAATGCAAATGCCCTTCAGACATGCACGAATGTCTGAAGGAACGGAGACTGCTGCAACTACAGCAGCCAAGAATAAAGACACGTATTCGTGTGATCGCAATTGCGATCATGGATCAGCACCAGCTGTGCATGTACACTACATATCATATTTTAAAAGTCAAAACAATGCCTGCGACATGTGTAAAAAAGGCGTTTCCCCCTTTGGGAATGACATAGAACGAAAGGGCAATTACAGGTAGTAGACAGTGTATGGCATATGGAAGTTCGGGTCGGAACGGGAGGCGTGCATGGGTTTAACGCGACTGGTAGCGAAAAGTGGGAAATCCGGTTTCGAAATCTGGTCCAAAACAAATTTGCTTGTGTCACCAATAAAGTTTACATCTGATGTTGATTCATAGTCGTTACTGTGAATACATTTATTTTAATACGTATCTCTCGTTGTGAGCCGCGCGGGCCGGCCGCGGTGGCCGAGGGGACTGAGGCGCTTCAGTCATGGCCTGCACGGCCACTACGGTCGGGGGTTCGAATCCCCCCTCGGGCATGGATATTTGTGCTGTCCTAGTTCGTAAGTAGTTCATAAGTAGTTTGTAAGTTTAGGGCCTGATGACCCCGTAGTTAAGTTCCATAAGATTTACAAACATTTGAACATTTGAGCCGCGCGGGAGTGGCCGCATGGTCTAAGGCAGTGTTTTTCAGCCTCTGGGTCGCGACCCCAGGGGAGTCGCCAAGTCTTCTTCGGGAAGTCGCCGTCACAAGAGAAAGCACTTGTACCATAAAATGACTAGGGTTAAGTAATAGAAAAACGTATGCATAAGTGAAATAAACTTAAAATTACAGAGTTATTTGTGTAACATTAAATAGATCATAATTTTTTTTATAAAACAATGAGCTAATGATGAATAAGCGCATAGCCTGAAAACTGTTTTCAGGAATCAATTGATAAGTAAAAGAACACGATACAATAAATAATTCTGAAAATTCCGAAAAAATATACTTGTTTAAAAATTGTCTATACAATAGGACCTTTTTTAATGAGCATAATTCGCGTCTGAGTCTTTCCTGATATCTGAAATACTGGTTTAGGAAATTTTTTCTGGCGCAAATCTTATAAGAATAGGATAATGTGCTCCATTTCGAAAAAATACACACAAAGAATTTCGTCCATCAATTTAGGAGAAAGAAGATTTAAAAGAAAGAAGGTTAAATTCGTTTCTTTTGACTTTTGAGATAACATAGTTTTGTTACGGTTAATGAAGAGGGGAGTCGCCAGAATTTATTTATTTTTTGCGGGGGTGGGGGGGAGTCGACAGAATATTTTTACTTGGAAGGGGGTCGCATAGTCGAAAATGTTGAGAAACACTGGTCTAAGGCATCATGCTACGGTCTGCGCGGTCGCTCCCGACGGAGGTCCGAGTGCTGCTTCGTGCGCGCGCGCGCGCACACACACACGCACAATATATATATATATATATATATATATATATATATATATATATGTGTGTGTGTGTGTGTGTGTGTGTGTGTGTGTGTGTGTGTGTGCTGTCCTTAGTCCAAGTTAGTTTAAGTAGTTTGTAAATCTAGGAACTGATAACCATACCATTTTGGTCTCGTACATTTACAAACATTTGATCCTTTTTATTTATTATTTTGTACGGTGTGATTGCCAATCTTGGTACTTTTAGAAGTATCAGAAATGTAATGTGTTGAGCAACGAAGCAATGTTTTTCGACGATAAACCAATGATTCTTCATTCACGGCCGGGCGGGAATGAGCAAACGGTCATGGCAGTCATGTCAGTGACTGCGATGCCCATCCCTCCGGGGGTTCCGGTCCTCCCCAAGGGCATGTGTTGTCCGTATGTTAGTTTACATAGTTTTTTACGCCTAGGGTCTCATGACCGTAACAGTTTGACCCCAGAGATTCAAAAACATTTGGACACGTGTTCAAATGTTTGTTAAGCTTAAGGGACTTAACTACGGGGTCATCAGTCCCTAAACTTACAAACTACTTATGTTCAAATGTTTGTAAAGCTTATGGGACTTAACTACGTGGTCATCAGTCCCTAAACTTACAAACTACTTATGAACTACTTACGAACTAGGACGGCACAAATATCCATGCCCGAGGGGGGATTCGAACCCCCCCCGTAGTGGCCGTGCTGACCGTGACTGGAGCGCCTCAGTCACCTCAGCCACCGCGGCCGGCAAACTACTTATGAACTACCTACAACTAAGGACGGCACAAATATCCATTCCCGAGGGGGGATTCGAACCCCCGACCGTAGTGGCCGTGCAGACCGTGACTGAAGCGCCTCAGTCCCCTCGGCCACCGCGGCCGGCTGAACTACGTGAAATTGCCGAGCGGTCTGCGGCGTGCCAGTCACAGTCTGCACGCCCGCTGCGGTCGGGGGTTCGAATCCCGTCTCGGGCATGGATGTTTGTACCGTCTTTAGTATAACCTAGTTCATAGGTAGTTAGTAGGTTTAGGGACTGATGACCCCGAGGTTAAGTCCCATAAGCTCTACAAACATTTGAACATTTTTGAACCTGGAAAAACAGTGGCCTTACTGAAACACTCCTGCAGCCTCTTCTCATTCTTTGACACAGTGGTAACACACTGTATTCTCATTCGGGAGGACAGCGGTTCAAAACCGCTTCGGCCATCCTGTTTCCTTGATTTTCCTAAACCACTGCAGGCAAATGCCGGTATATTTTCTGTCAAAGGACACGGCTGATTTCCTTCCCCATTGCTGACAAAAACTATCCGATCTCGTGCTCCGTCTGTAAAGACTACGATGACGACGGGACTCTAAATCCTGATCTTTCTTTCTTCTTTTTTATTCTCTGCGAGAGGAACTGAGTCCAGTTTCTTCATTTGCGTGATATAAAGTGTGAAAACGTATTTACACGCATCTCAACGCCTATTAACGTAAGAAATTACGAAATGAGATACTCACAGATTGCACGAACAAATGTACAGGAATGCTGTTGTGAATTAAAAAAAAAAAGTACTTCTGCGTATTGCCAACTCCTAATCTAACCATCTCGAAATTTTATGCACAAACGCGGTTAAAGCTTACGCAAGGGACGGGCCGCAGTTGGGGGGTGAGGCGGGGGCGGGGGCAGACTGAGCGGTAATTTACGATTATGCCATTAGCGTAGTCGAAACCAAAAAGTGGAATCCGCGAACAAACGTCCGTGTCAGGAAAAGCCAAACGAGCAGCGGCGGATTCGCGCGAAAAAGTGATAAACAATGTGTGCGCGCTTTTCTCGCACCTCCGCTTTGATGTTATCCGCTAAATGAGCGGCGCGCTTAAGCCGGCCGTTTGGCTTAATAGTTGAATTGCAGGCCGTCGGTACGCGGAGCGCTCTGTTTTTACAGCATTAATTTACTTCTTTAGCGGTCCACACCACTTTTACGTCTAAGGAGCTACATTCACGCGGTGTTCATAAGGAGAAGCATTATGCGGCACATAGCGTCCTAGTTGTACACGGCGCCGGCTTCCGTGTAAAAAAGGCAATTTAAGCAGAAGAGACGGTAGCGCGCGCGCGCGCGCGCCGCCATCCTGCGGGGCGCTGTCTCATTAACCGACGCCACTTAGCCTGCAACTTATGCAATACATTTATAATTAAGCAGTATCTCACGCGCCTTCTCCTCTTTACCTCCCCCGCCTCCGCAAATTTCCGAGTGGGTGCCGCTAAATATTCCAGACTCCGCCGGCTTTGCACCTTTCCGTCCTCCGGCGTCAGCTGAATTAAGACGACTTTCTGTCGGCAGGCGGCGAAGTTGATTTTGAGTCGCGGTGGCGGCATTTACGCGGAGCCCAGGCCCGCTCGCCTAATGGATGCAATGGCTGCACTGCTTACACCACTCCCGATGACACGCCGCCGTGAGGAATGCCTTTTTTGTTCGGCTCGTAAGCGTTGGGAAATAAATTGGCTGCGGTTCTGTCGCTTTTGGCGAAAATGCTAGATACATTTTATTTATTTATTTCGTATGGCTTTAAATACAGCATCAGCTTACATCTGGTACAAATTTAAGATAAAATATTTACGTACAATACATACAGGTTGTTTCACTAAGTGTGTTTGCCTCTGTAACTTATAAAATAATAGGTGACGGGAAATTTTAGTGCGGTAGGTCAACACATGAAATGTTACACTTTCTGCGGAGCTATGAACATAGTTTATTGTATCATTTTCCAAAGAGTTGTACCACAAAGATATAATTTTTTTAAATGGAACAATAGTTTTTTTTTTCTATCGTGCATTGGATTCGTTGAAAGCAGCTGCGTCCAAATCAATTTAAACTACATTCCTATCACTGTTAGTTTGGGAGCTACAACCGTTCAAAGTTTAGGGGGCGGAGGCTACGACAGCGTAGCTGACTGGCTGGTGGTCATGAGACAGTGGGCCGTGCCCCAGGGGATAGCCACTTGGCCAGTCAGCTACGCTATCGCAGCCTCAGTCCCCGGAACTTTGAAGGACTTAAAAGTACTTACTTTATTCAAAACGTCCAACAAGTAAAACAAGGTATATATATCAGTGGCACCTTTGGGGGGTCAAACTCAGACAGAGGATGTCTATTTACTGATATTGCCAGCAAATCCTCCAGTGTTAATGTCTTCAGCCAAGTCCTGTACGCTGCTTTTAGTATTTAGTACTTGGTACTTGCTCTGCTAATATTTGTGGTTGGATTCTCGCGGATGAATCAGCTGACGATGTGTAAAGGTGTTTTATAGGATTAAATAAAATACTTACCTTACAATTGACTATAAAATATAAATATGAAATAGTCAAACGCAGGAACTGTAATAGCCTTTCAAAAATGTTCAAATGTTTGTATAGTCTATGGGACTTAACTACGGGGTCATCAGTCCCTAAGCTTACAAACTACTTATGAACTAGCTAAGACTAAGGACGGCACAAATATCCATGCCCGAGGGGGGATTCGAACCCCCGACCGCAGTGGCCGTGCAGAAAGTGACTGGAGCGCCTCAGTCCCCTCGGCCACCGCGGCCGGCTGTAATAGCCTTTAAGAGTAAAAATACGAACCACGTGAGTCTAACCCCACTCCAGCTGAGACAACTCAGTGCATTCGCAAATCTTGCAGCTTGGAAACACCAGGGGAAATATATTCCGCTAATCAAGTTGTTTGCTGCCATTGCTTATGCAGGAAACAACCGCACCTCAAGTGGACAGATGCAGGAGAAGGCGGAGCTTATACACAGCTCTGCACATGCGCGTGAAACCGCTGACAGCTACCTGAACAAACCTAAAGTGAACGGAGAAGGTGCGGTAGCCGTGATGTCAAAAAAACTGTCGTTGAATGAGATGTGTTATTTGCACTATGAAAAATGACGTTAAATAATTAAAAATACTGATACAGCTACCTGGAAACGTTGGTCTGCTTTATTCATCAATACAATTACCGCTTAGCTCTTCAGGCTTGTACAGTACTGACTCCAGTTCCAGTATTTTCAGAAAATTACTGTGTAAGTCCAGATCGCCAGCTGCCAATTTTCGGTCGCCAATGGCGAGCTGGAGACCGTAAATTTCGCACCCTGTTTATTGTATCCAATATGCGTTACAAAGGTCACGCCACACTTGCCATCATCTACCTTTCTTTGTATTTTGTATCTTCTTTCTGTTGACGAAATGAAGCAGCAACAGCCAGTGGGATGGTGCTCGTAGGGGAAAAAATGAAATACGATATATTCTGCACACATAGGTGCTAAGATACGTATTTTCGATATACATATAATGTTGCAACTTTTTAAAAGCGGTATAGTTCGAAGATAAACGCGGCTGTAAAACCGAAAGGTGTTATATTATTTCCCACAGTCCGGCGTAGGAGACGTGCGTAGCGCCGGGGGCAATCCTTCTGTATGGAACAGGCGGGCAAATAGATGCAACAGCGCTGTACGCGCATGCAATCTCCGTTCAATACTACAGAGCTGTGTTCAGAGGCGACTATGCTAATGAAACATCACTGCAGCAGCGTGTAGCGCGCCAATGGATTCCCGGCTATGGGACGCCGGTCATCCAAGTTGTCTTACGCGGTTTCCAGGGTGCATCCGACAGCCGGAAGACGAGTCCATCATTCAGAGTTGGCTTGTATAAGCACAGGGAGACACAGTCTCTGTTTTACAGCAGATGGTGGCAGTAGTGATCGAATGCTTGGGACTTGATCCAGTTTCTGCGCGGCAAGTTAGTATACTTTTTCCCATCGTCTCAATGCCTTAAAAATGTATGCAGCGAAAAACAATGTTAATGGCAAAATCTACAATACAGTACAAAAATCTCGTAAGTTAAGTGGAATGATACAAGACGAAAAAGATTTTCCAACAAAACTAGGTTCAAAAATGTTTGTAAACCTATTGGACCAAAATGCAATTGTTACCAGTCTCTTCACTTACAAACTACTTAAGCTAACACACACATGCTTGAGTGAGGACTCTAACCTTAGAGGGCGAACAACTGCGCGCTACGCAGCAAGGCGCCTTAGACCGCTCGGCCACTCCACCGTGGCTAAAACTAGGCGAATTTCTCACACCTTCACTGTGTAAGGTATGGATGTACTACCAAATGAAGATATACGAACAATTGTGCAGGACCGGGACTCGAACCCGCGTTTCTGGCACAAATGTTCGTATGTCATCATTTGGTAGTAAATCCATACCTTATAAAGTGAAGCTGTGAGAAATTCGCTACTGCGAATAAATATTGATAAAATATTTCATCACAGCAATTCGTCACCGTACATTAGTTCTGCAGTTAGTTTTGATTTTTAGATGACTTTAACAGGACTGCACAATTTTTCTCCCGGATCGTTTATGTAGATAAGGAGCAGCAAAGGACCAATAACACACACCTCTCATTCTGTGCACTTCAACGGCCACTTTACGATGTAAATTTTCCTTAAAAACACAAAACAACAATAGCAAACAACAACGTTCAATAATAACCAAATAACATGGTTATAAACCCATCCAGAAACTAATTTTTTAGAACTGAGAATGTTCTGTTGATTCGTTATGAATGGACGACTTCATACAGCCTCATATCTCGAATCATAAATTTCCTTTCCCCTCCGCTAAACTTGTGATAGCTTATTTACAAGGGGATTTATTTCAGAAAATTACGTTTCAATATTGCGAACCCAGCTGCCCGCGACAGTGCAAGTCTGTATAGATGCCAAACAGTCCGTCACTGTATAAGTGGAATCAAAAGCAGGGAAATATGAGATATCAAATACAAAGCATCACATCGGCTTCTAGTTCCAAACAGATGATTTACGGAACAACACTCTCTTTTAAACTATAACCATTAAAATCTGCTACAAGGTTTCTGGATTCCGTCCAAGTTTGTTAAATTCTTTTTATCTGACAGGTAATTTTAGAACGGTGCACACTTATGAGTAGAGTTAAATATTGTGTAGAAAAAATGCATAGGGTAAAAAAACTTCAACGGTTGGTGCTCAGCAGCTTGTAGATACATCAAAAAGCGTGTGTTTATACGAATCATCTCAGAAATAACAAACGATATGAAATGTCGATTCTTTGACTTGGTAGTTCCACTTTTAAACTATATGTCGAATATAGCCAGAAATGTAAGTGCCAAGTTCTGACAGCAGTAACCTTTGTACGGTGTGGTATGACGGATTTCCTGTACTACCGCATAAACATCGACATAGTTTTAGGCATACGCATTGTTATTTGCTTTCACAAAGAACATAAAGCTAAACATCACATCCATTGTCACTTACGTTTCTGCTGTTATGTATACAGTTTTCATCATGTTCAAAAAATGTTCAAATGTTTGTTAAGCTTATGGGACTTAACTACGGGGTCATCAGTCCCTAAACTTACAAACTACTAATGAACTACGTACGAACTAGGACGGCACAAATATCCATGCCCGAGGGGGGATTCGAACCCCCGACCGTATTTTCATCATGTAGAAACTGGTCTACATACAATTGTTTGTGCCTCTGTATCATATGCCATTGGCAGGTTGTTTACCCGCATAGCGGTTTGGTTAATAAACATTTCAAGTAAAGCTCATGATGGGCAGAAGAAATCCTCAAGATGTAGCAAACTGCTTCCCGCGGTAGGCCTTCCTACAGTACTAGTTCACTGAAGATATGTAATGGTCTTGTCAAATTAGGGAGAAGAAAGAAGGTGCTAACAGAGATCAAACCGTGAGGACTAGTTCCCGCTCTGGTACAAAATTGTAAGTAACCGCGGAAGTTTCAAAGTGGTGCACTCTCTGCTGAATAGTGCAAGGTTCATTCAACTTCATTGCAGTCTTCTGTAGTATGATGAAGCTCATGTTTCAAGGTGTTACTGCCTGAAATTATTGCCTCACAACGAATATCAGAATCACGTCTTCAACGTTACACTTTACAAAGGAGAACTGTTGATGGCTAATTTAGCCACCTATAGTTAGAAACTGCAGTGTACCGTAAATGTATCACAGATTGTTCAAATGTTTGTAAATCTAAGGGACTTAACTACTTTGACATCAGTCCCTAGGCTTATAAACCACTTAAACTCACTCACGCTAAGGACAATACACACATGCACCCCCATGCCCGAGGGAGGACTCGGACCTCCGACGGAGAGCAATCGCGCGCTCCACAACAAGGAGCCTTAGAGCGCTCGATCACTCCACCGCGGCGCCCCAAAACATTCCCACTGCATTCTGGAGCCACCACCATCATGCACAATGCCTTGTTGGTAACTTGAGCTTCGTCGATTCTGCGCTACACTAAACATTGCATTCACTCTTACCAACTAAAATCGCGACTCATCTGGCCAAGTCACGATTTTTCGGTCCACAAGAACAGGCGCTGCAGACGATATTGTGCTGTTAGCTAAGGAACTCAAGTCGATCATCTGCTGCCACGGCTCCATTGCGCCGCATTGTCCTAACGGATACCTTCTGCATACGTCGAAAAGAGGATTTTGCGGTATTTCACGCAGTGCAGCTTTCTGTCAGCACTGACAACTTCAGCCAAAGTAGTGTAGGCTGTCGCCCACTGCGTGTCTGTGGTGAGAGGTAACGCCTGATATTTGGTATTCCAGGCATTGTCTCGACAATGTGGATCTCAGAATGCTCATGTCCTAACTATTTCCGAAATGGAACCTACCATGCGCCTTGCCGAGGGTGACCAGACGTCACGTTTCTTACGGGATCGTCCTTTATTTAGCCGAAGTGTTCCGTTGTCCCAACAAAATAAACACGGGACCTATATTCAAATGTTCAAATGTTTGTAGATCTATCGGACCAAACTGCGTGGTCATCTGTCCGTAGCTTAGAAACTACTTAAACCTAGGTAAACTAACCTAATGACAACACACACACACCCATGCTCCAGGGAGGACTCGAACCTCCACGGCGAGCAACCGCGTGTTCCGCAGCGAGACGCTTTAGACCGCTCGGCGGACGTATATTGTCCCGTTGTTTACTAACCATCCAATTAATTTTGAAATAATATGTTTCTAAGAAATGTAAAGCCTAAGCAATTGGTGAAAAATTGTGGTCGTAATCTATATAGCCGGCCGCGGTGGCCGAGGAGACTGATGCGCTCCAGTCACGGTCTGCAGGGCCCCTACGGTCGGGGGTTCGAATCCCCCCTCGGGCATGGATATTTGTGCCGTCCTTAGTATTAGTTAGTTCATAAGTAGTTTGTAAGTTTAGGGACTGATAACCCCGTAGTTAAGTCCCATAGACTTTACAAACATTTGAACATTTGTAATCTATATACCGGGTGATCGAAAAGCCAGTATAAATTTGAAAACTTAATAAATCACGGAATAATGTAAAAAAAGAGGTAAAAATTGACACACATGCTTGGAATTACATAGGGTTCTATTAGAACAAAAAAAAAAGTATTGCTAGGCGCGTGAAAGATCTCTTGCGCGCGTCGTTTGGTGATGATCATGTGCTCAGCCGCCTCTTTCGTCATGCTTGGCCTCCCAGGTCCCCAGACCTCAGTCCGTGAGATGATTGACTGTGGGGTTACCTGAAGTCGCAAGTGTATCGTGATCGACCGACATCTCTAGGGATGCTGAAAGACAACATCCGACGCCAATGCCTCACCATAACTCCGGACATGCTTTACCGTGCTGTTCACAACATTATTCCTCGACTACAGCTATTGTTGTGGAATGATGGTGAACATATTGAGCATTTCCAGTAAAGGACATTATCTTTGCCTTGTCTTAATTTGTTATGCTAATTATTGCTTTTCTGGTCAGATGAAGCGCCATCTGTCGGATTTCCTAATAAAACCCCATGTCATTCCAATCATGTGTGTAAATTTTTACCTCTCTATCTACATTATTCTGTGATTTATTAAGTTTTTTCAAATGTTCAAATGTTTGTATAGCTTATAGGGCTTAACTACGGGGTCATCAATCCCTAAACTTACAAACTACTTATGAACTAACTAATACTAAGGAGGGCACAAATATCCATGTCCGAGGGGGAATCCGAACCCCCGACCGTAGTGGCCGTGCAGACCGTGACTGGAGCGCCTCAGTCCCCTCGCCCACCGCGGCCGGCTATTAAGTTTTCAAATTTATACTTTCTATTTGATCACCCGGTACATTCAACGTAAGGACCCCCAAGACATGAGAGAAATCAGGGCTCGTGCAAAGGCGTACAGGCGTTCGTTTTCACCTGTCTCCATTTGCAAGTATTATAGGTAAGGGAATGACTAGTAGTATTTGCTGGTACCCTTCGCCACGCAACATACGTTGACTTGAGGAGCACGAATGTGGATCTGTGATTTCCCTCTGTGAAGAATATTACTCGAACTACCCAGAGGCAGTTTAATATTGTTGACTACAGTAGCATGCCATAGAACTCCACGATAAGCTGCAGGCCCGCTTCATACACCAGGCTGAACATCAGTATTCTTATAGCAATACTGTACTTTTTTTCCTCCCCGCCCGCTCACGGAATGCATTAAAGAAAGAAACAAGCAAACGTATTTGCATATGGAATTATTCTTTTACTGCCAGAGACACGGCAGTGAGGGGCGTTTTACACTTCTCGCTACACAACTTCACAGGCAGTATCCGAGCTGGAAGTGCGGTGCGTTTCCACGCTTGGTGTGATCAGAATGCATGACAACTGGCGCTGCAGTTTTCGAGACAGAGCGTGTACTGACCTTGTTGACAGAAGAGGGAAGGGCTGCGCGCTTATCTCGCAGGAAGCTGGACTGAGTTCGCATGCGCCACTGCTCTTTCGCAGCAGCTGTTTAACTTCGTCCCAAGGTGTTACAACACTTTCTTCCTTGTTTATAATCCTTACAGCTTTGCCGGCCTCTGGATTACGATTTTCATTCCACTGTATTGCTTCAGATTAACTCTCTTTAAATTTGCAAAGCTCTACAAGCACGATTGTTTAAAAATAGTTTGCTGATTTAGCTGTGCTATTGTATTTCATACCGATGTCTTTGCCTCTCTATCCCAGGAATGTTACTGGAACTTATAAAAATCCAAAGGCACTCGGTACACAGCTGAAAATCAGTTCCAGTTGTATACATCTTCAGTGTACCTTCCACATTGATGTAAGTCGTTTACACAAGATTTGTTGCAACATTTTGCATTTGAAGGATTTAATTATTTCTGTTGAAACTATTTTCCTTCGCGTCATATCTCTTAAACCGTAAGTCTTGCAATGAAATAATTATGTAGGTACATTCATTGTCATAAATGGATACTTTTTTAAAATACGTTGCGAACACATTTAGTAGCAAAGGAATCATTACAACAACGGGGCTTATCGCTGCGGCGCGGTCTACTTACGAAACAACTCCAATCACCAACATTCTCCTCCGAATGCGAAAATATATTGTTGACTCCCACTTACATTGGTAGAAATGATCATCAGAATAAAATACGAGAAATCAGAGAGAGATTCAGTTGTTCTTTCTTCCCACGCGCTATTCGAGAATAAAATGGGAGATGAATAGTATAAAGGTGGTTCGATGAACCCTCTGCGAGGCACTTAAATGTGATTTGCAGATTATCCCATGTAGATGTAGAAAGTAGTGGTAAATTTAAACGTCATTCATAACGCAGCAGTTTTTCACGCATATCGGTGTTCATGACGTCATATCTCCTGAACTATGTTTCGTACAGTGATATAATCATTCCTATAACCTTTGCGAAAGTGCAAGCAATGTGTTGACAAAGTTTCATCGCAATCGGATGAACGGTACGGCAGTGCATTAAATACGAACAAACATGGAAACAAAAATTTATTTTTGTATAAATTTGATGTGTAGTATGACAATTGCACAGGCTACAAAAAGGAACAGAACAATGTCAGGTTTGCGCGGCCGCTCCCATCGGTGGTTCGAGTTCTCCTTCGGGTATAGGTGTGTGTGTGTTGTCCTTACGATAAGTTGGTTTAAGTAGTTTGTTAGTCAAGGGACCGATAGACAGATCATAATTTTATTATGACGGAGGTTTCTTTGCGGAGCTCCGTCATTGTAGTACAGTACTATGGCCACATAAACCACGGCGCCATGGATGTGTTCTCCTCCTCAAATTTTCAAATCTTGCACTAGGACTGTTCAGTGTTGCCGGCCGCGGTGGCCGAGGGGATGCCGCGGTGGAGTAGCCGAGCGGTCTAAGGCGCTTCGCTACGGAGCGCGTGGTTACTCGCCGTCGGAGGTTCGAGTCCTCCCTGGGGCACGGGTGTGTTTGTTTGTCCTTAGGTTAGTTTACCTTAGTTAGCCGGGCGTCGTGGCTCAGCGCGCCCGGTCAGAGGTCTGAACGCCTCTCTGTAATAAAAAAGCTGAGCCAAGAACTCATCGAACGACAACGAACAAAAAGGAACAACGACCGCAATGAACTGATCTACCCATAGAGAGGAAAATAATAATAATAATAATAAGGGGGACTGAGGCGCTAGAGTCACGGTCTGCACGGCCACTACGGTCGGGGGTTCGAATCCCCCCTCGGGCATGGATATTTGTGCCGTCCTTAGTCTTAGCTAGTTCATAAGTAGTTTGTAAGTTTAGGGACTGATGACCCCATAGTTAAGTCCCATAAGCCTAACAAACATTTGAACATTTTTTCGTTCACTGTTTCTTTTTTGTTGTCTTTAGTATTAGTTAGTTCATAAGCATTTTGTAAGTTTAGGGACTGATGACCCCGCCGTTAAATCCCATAAGCTTTAATAACATTTTAACATTTGAATCTTTCTTCACAGTTGCGTTCACCTTTTTCCTGTTTTAACGTGACCTGTGTTCATTTTTTAATGGGAAGTTCTCCCTCGGGCATGGTTGTCCTTTGTGTGAGTTAGTTTAGGTAGTTTGTAAGTCTGGGGACTGACGACCATAGCAGTTTCGTCCAATAGGTTTACAAACATTTGTATTTTAATGGACTCTCCACTGCGTCATCTTACCACTAAATCTTACGGTGGGGTTCCTTATTGGGGTTTTCCGTCAGAGGCACGTCGAGGATTAGAAGAAAGATCGTAATATCTTGGTATACAAGTTAGTAGTTTTGCTGTAGGTAGTCGTCGTCGACATCATTTCATCATCATCAAGCCACTATCACCATCAAAAGAGACTACTATGAATGTGTTGGCAGGCGCTTTCACTGAATAAGAAGAGCGGCTGCAGTTGGCGCTATACGACTCAAATTGCGGTCGGAACTACAGTGTCGGACGCGTATGTAATTATCTGTGTTTTTGCGCGTGTGGACAAGCTCCGGGCAGGAAGATAACACCCCTTGCCCCTATGGATGGACTCGCAAGAATTTATGCCGGCGCTCCAGTCAGTTATTCAGTGGTTATGGCTGCGAAAAAGCTGTATTTCTGCCACACTGGAGATAAATCGCCGTGGCGGTAGCCCTGCCTCTGACGGCCGCTGTCTGTGCAGTTACTTTTTTATTATTATTGAGAAATGGTCTTCGGACCGCCACCTATACGGAAGCGCATTTATTTTATTTTGCCGCGGGGGCAGAGATTGTGTGGCCATAACATCGCTAGCATCAGTATCTATTACGACGTCAAAACAGTAGTCGCAAATGCGCCTCTGCAGTCACGGGACGCTTTTTAATCACTGTCATCGCTTTTCAATTTTCTGTTTATGCAAGAAGCACACTATCCTCTCTATCAACGCAGATATACGATACATAAGAATCCTAAAGGTAAGATAACCAGAACGGAAAAGAAAATTCGTGTAAATCCTGTTTTGAATCGCAAAAATCGTATAAATCACCGAGTACGTGAGGCAGTGCTGAAACATATTGGACTAGAATGCGGGAGAAGCGGAATTTATTCATATTAGGGGATTAACACGTATGCTTCTTCATTAATTATTATTTCTTTATTTCAAAATTAACTTATTTATTTATTCCAGCCGTCGGATTGCTTGGCCGCTCCTGCCGGACGTTCGAGGCTTCCCTCGGGCATGTGTGTGTTGGTGTTGTCCTTGGTATAAATTAGTTGAAGTACTATGTAAGTCTAGAGACCGATGACTTTTTCAGTCTGGTCTCTTAATTGCACCAACTTTGAACTTACTCCTTCCATTAGACCTACTGTCCGACTTTATATAATCTGTCATGTTTAGAACTTTTTTTTTCAGTTGTCAGATGTTTCGATTGATTACAAACTTGTGTCTCAACGTAGTAGTAGTACTAATAAAGATAAAGCTGTCATCAATACTACGATTGGTTTGAACGCAACAGTGCTTTACTAGGCATGGTCCTCCGACCTTCGAACTGACTTAGCAAAATGTTCAAATGTTTGTTAAGCTTATGGGACTTAACTACGAGGCCATCAGTCCCTAAACTTACAAACTACTTATGAACTACTTACGAACTAGGACGGCACAAATATCCATGCCCGAGGGGGGATTCGAACCCCCGACCGTAGTACTGACTTAGCCACCAGTTAATAGGGCACCTAAAATTTAACGTGGATTCCAAACCACATTGCAACTCTGTATTTTACACATTAACAACACTGTCAGAGATGTAAAAAGTGAAAAGTGACAGATAAAAATTTTAGGACTGAACTGGGATCGAGCGCGGGTCCTTTGGATTCATAGTCTAGGACAGTAATAATAATAACTAAGTAATGTAATAAAAGAATTTTAATCACAACCGAGGTTTAATACACGCGATTGCCGTTATGGATTATCTTCAAATAATGTTCAAAAATGAAACAAAATCAAAATTTCCAGCAAGAATCGTGTTTTGGACCAAGGTGTCATATTAAATCCTTTTGCTGGGAGTGTGCTGGTGTGTTATCTTCTTTTCCGAATGTCTGCCACACGTTCTATAATATTTCTGTTGTTTCTGTGGCTTTTAATCTGTGGTTTAGTTTTAATCAAAAATACTTTCATAGTTTGTAGCTGTTGTTTGAAGATGTTTTCGAAATTTCCTTTTGTTTGACGCGTGAGAGTTTCACTGTAATGCAGGGATTGTTGTTCTATTGTATGAACTGCTAAGTACCCCTGAGTTTTTGTAGCGAATTTGCGCCATTCCTTTTCTCTGTTCCAGTCAACAAAATGATCTCGCATAGCACCGCTACGGCAGTTGTCACTTTTCCCAACTTTTTTCACGTTGTAGAATGTATACTGGTTTTTGCCAGTGCTGCTTTCCTTGTGTCGTCATTGTGCTTAAACGAATCCGCTAATCGTTCGTCGTTTTTGTAATTGGTATAAATATTCAAAGTGATTGCTTAAAACTGGTATTTCGTTAGCTACATCCCTCATAGGCTTTTATTTATTTATTTTATAAGTGGTTACATAACGTGCGTCTTATTCGTCATATTCATAGTATTTGGAATGTGTTTTGTTATTTTCCTGAAGTAATGTTCGCAACAGTTACCGTACGTTGTCGTGTCTAAGGACGGTTCACCAATTTTGTACTCTTTGCATGTTTGCCATTTGTTTATCACTTGATGGGCTCCACTACAGATAAATGGCACTGTTTTTTATTTTATTTTTTTATTTTTATTTTGGGTAGTTCTAGTTTTTACCGCGTGTTTGTACAGTCGTATGTTGATATGTGACTCCACATTAGCTATGATAACATTATACAGATGACCCGTTATTTTACATAATTCGCACCTCCTGAATTTTAAAATTGAATGTCCTAGTTATTGGTTTTTGCGTGTTGGCAAGTATGAGAGTACTGCAACGAAGGAATCCATTAAATATCGGCTATACGGTAAATCCCTGAAATCCTAAGGCTGTGAACTTAATTTAATGCCTAGGGATATCACTTGCGAACAACTCAACTTGGAACGATCATATAGACAATATTACGAGAAAGGAGAACTAAAATTCCGTTTTACTGACAGAACACGTGGAAGATGCAAATTATCCACTAAAGAGACTGTCTCAATTACGCTTTTTCTGTCCTGTTTGTGGAGTGTTGCTACGCGGTATGCAATCCTTTATTAGATAGGGGCAGCTCGTTCTGCATTCTCGCGAAATAGGCGAGAGACTGTCACGGATATGATACGTGAGTAAGGACGACAATCATTATTTTTGTTGCGGCGAGATCTTTTCACGAAATAACAGTCAGCAACTTTCTCCTCTCAATGCGAAAATACTTCGTTGACGCCCACCTACATAAGGAGAAATGATTATGGTAATAAAATAAGAGAAATCATAGCTCTCACGCAAACATTTACGTGTTCCTTTCTCCCACGCGCTGTTCGAGAGTGGAAATTATTTTGAAAGTGGATTGACGAACCCGCTACCCGGCACGCAAGTGTGAATTGCACAGTAGTCGTGTAGATGTGATGAGTAGCTGCGAACTATGATTACATAAATCACGAGAACACAGTGTTTTCGTTCAATCGCTCGGGAAGCACGTCAAGTTGTCTGATGGAGTTTTTAGTTCAGCGTGTCTAAAGTTGGCCAAAATTATATTGCCAATTTCGCCGCCGGAGCTGCCCGTGCGTGCGTACTGAATATAAAAGCTCCGAACTAGAACGCGACTAACCTATGCGCATAACAGTAAAAGCGGCCGCGGTGGTCTGCAGATAATCAAGAAGAACGTATTTTGCGCTTAGCACGCTGCCCCGTGGTTTACGAGCGCGCCGGTCACCAGGCGCGTTTCGCCTATCGCAGAATCCGCTCCGACTCCTGCCCCGCTGATACCAAGCGGGTTCTCGCTCTGTACGGACTCGCAGAAAAATGTTCTGTCCACTTACATGTGCATCATTTTCTGTTGCTAAATAATACAAATGCGAAAAGTAAAATTCAGCTCTTTCAAAGGGTTAACAGACACGAAAATTCTCGCAGCTAGAAAACGGTCACTCAAATGATGATCCTCAACCTTTCAGAACCCGTGTTTCGCTCTGACACACAAACACCCCGTTTACATGGGCCCCCAAAACCGGGTTTCGTTAAGCGATTTGCCGCGGTGGAGTAGCCGAGCGGTCTAAAGCCCCTCGCTGCGGAGCGCGTGGTTGTTCGCCGTGGAGGTTCGAGTCCTCCCTGGGGCATGTGTGTGTGTGTGTTTGTCCTTAGGTTAGTTTACCTAGGTTTAAGTAGTTTGTAAGCTACAGACTGATGACCACGCAGTTTGGTCCGATAGATTTACAGACGTTAACCGATTTCCCAGTTCCGCTTTGCCGGCCGCGGTGGCCGAGGAGACTGAGGCGCTCCAGTCACGGTCTGCACGGCCACTACGGTCGAGGGTTCGAATCCCCCCTCGGGCATGGATATTTGTGCCGTCCTAGTTTCGTAAGTAGTTCATAGGTAGTTTGTAAGTTTAGGGACTGATGACCCCGTACTTAAGTCCCATAGACTATACAAACATTTGAATTCCGCTTTTGGTTGGTCATGTAAACATTCCAAAATCGATTCTGGAAATCCCGTTCTCTAAAGCGGTTTTCCAGTTCCACAACCGATGTTCGTGGCAATGTAAACGCAACCGTTTTTGAAAATTCAAATGTTCAGATGTTTGTAGAGCTTATGGGACTTAACTACGGGGTCATCAGTCCCTAAACTTACAAACTACTTACGAACTAACACTAAGGACGGCACATATATCCATGCCCGAGGGGGGATTCGAACCCCCGACCGTAGTGGCCGTGCAGACCGTGACTGACGCGCCTCAGTCCCCTCGGCCACCGCGGCCGGCCAGTTTTTGAAGCGTTCTTGGCTTGTCAGATTGTGTTTTCTTCTTAAGAATTTGCGGCACATATGGATAGAGTGATATTTTCTAATGTGAAATAAAAGTATAAATATTAGAGTGAACATAGATCTGTGTATTTAAATAAAGAAATATAGCGATTGCGCAGACTAAATAAGGACCTGAATCAGCTGTTTTCCAGCCGCCATGTTAAGTGAGCTAGAAAATCCGATTCAGGCTATGCCAAGTAAACACGATAGCGATAAACGGTTTACGAAAATCGGTTTTCGTCTTCCGGAAGATGTGTTGCATGTAAACGTAGTGAAAAAGACTTGCGATTTGCAGCTGCCAACCACAGACTGAGAGCACACCAAATTAATCACCTGCCTGAGTGTGGTCTTAGATGGTTTGCCACATTCGGCAAGAGAAATGTCAGGCTAGTTTCCAGTTGTTGTCGTTGTTGTTTTTGTTGTTGTGCTGGTGGTGTTGGTCTTCAGTTAGAAAACTGCTTTCATGCAACTCTTCATCTCTGTATAAGAACGACAACCCACATCCATTTGAACCTGGATGCTGCATTCGACTCTTGGTTTCCCTCTGTAAATCTTATCCCCCCCCCCTCCACACATACACACATTTCCCCCCAATATTAAACTGACGATTCCTTGACGCGTCAAAATTGTCCTACCAATCGATCCCTTCTTTTAGTCGAGATATGCCACAAATTTATTATCTCCCCAATTCTGTTCAGTACCTCTTAATACGGAGCGCGCGGTTGCACGCCGTGGAGGTTCGAGTCCTCCCTGGGGCATGGCTGTATGTGCTGTCCTTAGGTTAGTTTACCTAGGTTTAAGTAGTTTGTAAGCTTTTGATGACCACGCAGTTTGGTCCGATAGATTTACAGACATTTTACCTCTTAATTACTTACGCGATCTACTCATCAAATCTTCAGCGTTCGCCTGTAGCACCACAGTTCATAAGCTTCAATTCTCTTCTTATCTGAGCTATTCAACTTCCACGTTTCACTCCCGTACAAGGCAACACTCCACAAAGATACCTTCAGAAAAGTCTTCCTAACACATTAATATTGGATGTTATGATGTTAACAAAATAGTTCGAAAGAAGGCAACGACAGTAGAGGTTTAGGAATTTCCAAATGGCTTCCGACGCTATTAACTGAGTATTGAGTTTCTTAATTTTGCTTAAATCTGCATCACACTAATTTCGGACGATCTATTCCATTTTTAAACAGAGCCGTTAAAATAAGTTTGTTCGAAAAGTTCCACCGCAGTCATGCACCAATCATGTAAAAAATCTCATCCTTGATTATGTCGAAAATTACATGTTTTATTATACTGTACAAATTCTCCGTTTGAGCGCAGCTCGAACGGAGAGGCTATACATTATATTGTACTAAAGCCTAATGTACTCGTAATATTTGTAATTGTGTAATCATCTTTCTTATGTTTGTTGCTTGACATGCTGAAAGTAAGAACCGGTCTGACAATTCAAATAAGTAAACTATTTGGAAACGCTTTTGGTCTGATCGAGCGCTGTGAAACAGTTGTCAGGTCCTCAATCAGGACTGGGTTTCATATCACAATTCGGGCGCTCAAATGTATGTATTCCGAGTATTGTGTAAATCACTTAAAGCAAATGTCGACAGAACTTCTGCGCTTATGACAGCGTCTATCTTCATTCCAATCTCTGCCAACTAACATATAATGATTATTTCTCCTGCAACGTTGCTCCGTCCTTTTGTACTGTGCAGGTCATTGTATCAAACACACCTGTCGGTGCTCTGCCGTTTCGGCATATGAGACCAGATACTTAGGAATTCTACAGATGTACAACTACGTATACTGTTTAGAATTCCCTTATTTGGTTTTGCCAGTATATAGTTGGTTATTTAGTAATAAGCTGCATTACAACAGATGACAAGGTCTCGAACGAGTGCAACCATTAGTAAAATTTAGAGTACTGTCTTAGCTTCCAATAAGTGTTCGTTACGAGGTAATTTTTTATGATCCATGATTCAAACTGCTTCTTTTCTGAATACAATCAACATCGGGGTAATATTGTTACGCGGCCGTTCGCCGTCGGGCGTTCGAGTCCTCCCTCGAGCATGGATGTGTGTTTGTTGTTCTTACGATAAGTTAGTTTAAGTAGTTTGTAACTTTATCGACCGATAACCACTGCAGTTAGGTGCCATAACTTTACAAACATTTTTTTTTAAATATTGTCATTTAAATTTAGTAAACAAAACTACCTGATGTCATATTTGCTGTAATAGCTCTATATACAGTCATTGCCAAATGCTATTCACAACTACACATTATCGTATTTTACTTGATCGTCAGTATCTAGCGTGTACACGTTATTCGATGTTGGTCTACGGTGCAAACTGTGCTAGTTAAAACATCCAGGCCGCGATGGAGTAGCCGTGCGGCCTAAAGCGCCTCGTTGCGGAGCGCGCGGTTGCTCGCCTCGGAGGTTCGAGTCCTCCCTAGGGTGAGTGTTTGTGTGTGTGTGTGTGTGTGTGTGTGTGTGTGTGTGTGTGTGTGTGTTGTCCTTAGATTAATTTACCGTAGTTTAAGTAGTATGAAATATACGAACTGATGACCACGCAGTTTGGTCCGATTGATTTACCATAATTTGAACATTTTTTAAAAACATCCAGAGTGTTTTGCAAATATACCGCAGTAATGAGCATAGCTGTTAGTGTACAGTGCAAATTGTTTGAAGGTCACCGACCGTTAGGCATACGCCGTTCTAACTGATGAACAACTAATCACATAAATAATGAAACGGTACATATCTTTACTGATGAAAATCCGTCGGTAATTCTTTTAGTATATTCTAATATTTTTCTATTTCTACTTAGTTGAAAACTTGGTGGGCCAAAGGCCGTGGCGCAGTGAATACACAAGTTTCACCAAAGTTCAGCACTGTCAGGCTTCCAGGGTTGCCAGGCAAGCGGGGTGCATTCAGCCCTTGTGAGGGCAATTTGAGGAGCTCCGGTCACGAAAACTGAGAACGGCGTGGAGGAAGGTGTGCTGATCACAAGTCCCTCATACCAAAGTCGTCGACGGCCCCGGGTTGTGGATGACAGGCAGGCCGATGGTACCATTGCGCTTTCCAAGGCCGGTTCGGCCGGTGTTAACTTTTAGCAAAACTCAGTAATTATTTTTAATATTAAAATTTAAATTCTCTGTGGCTAACATAAGGATATTCACAATCTTCGCTCTTAATTTTATTTACAACTAGTTAGCTAAATTTTCACGTATTAAGAGTTCTGTTAATTATGCCAGTCTTCAGAGAAAAATAGACCGATAGAACTGGAATGAATAACGGAAAGGAAACGGGGTGGGGGAGTGGGTAATGATGGAGTTTGCTTTTGACCTGCTTCTCTCGAATAGCTGCATGGGAGAAGCCAGACTTCAGAAATTTCAGCCGCACTTACGCGGATGCTAATCTGGCTGATAAGTGTCTAAATAGAATTAAGGCGAGTCCTTCCTAAGTTCGGCGTATTCACTGTATTTGCCGATACAGAGATACGGCTTCGGAATCAACATCTTAAATTACGTACGAAACGTCAACATTACGATCTGTATTAGCATAAATTGGTACTGGAATGTCGAAAAAAAAACTAAGGCTCGTATAGACGTTGAAGCATAAATGATGAGGAAGATCTATCAAACTGCTCACATAAAGTTATCATCAATTCCTTACAATGTTCAAATGTTTGTAAACGTATAAATGTTCAAATGTCTGTAAATCTATCGGACCAAACTGCGTGGTCATCAGTCCGTAGCTTACAAACTATTTAAACCTAGGTAAACTAACCTACGGACAAACACACACACCCATGCCCCAGGGAGGACTCGAACCTCCACGGCGAGCAACCGTGCGCTCCGTAGCGAGGTGCTTTAGACCGCTCGGCTACTCGACCGCGGCATAAACGTCTAGGACGAAACTGCCATGGTTATCAGCCCCTAGACTTACAAACTTCTGAAACTAACTTACAGTGAGGACAATAAACACACACCTATGCCCAATAGAGGACTCGAACCTCTGGCGTAAATGACCGGTCAGTCCGTAGCATGACGCCTTAGACCACGCGGCCAGCGCGGCTCATCAGTTCCGTACAGTACCCAGTATTTACCAGTTTACTAAGAAAATGCCTATTAGCACTATAATCTGGAGCGATGAGATACGTTCAACACTACTCCTTTATGTTTAATTATTTCTTTTACCGTGCTATCCAGGCACGGCTAAATAACCATGTACATTTCCACGTGTCGTGTGTGTGTGTGTGTGTGTGTGTTTGGATGGGACGGGGGCAAGGAGAGAGGGCCGCACATGCGTATGTGTACGTATGTTAGTACTCCGTGGAATGGGATCGCATTTTGTTTGTCTTTAATTTCCTTGTGAGTTCTCATGCAATTATTACTCGGTAGGCCGTTCTGTTATTTATGTAACATCACGCCATTTGTAAACTAAATGTCTCATAAACTTCGTATTAGCCAGCTGTGGGCAACACGAGTTTGAAATACGAACCGGTATCCGATTGCCAGCGAAAAAAATGAGGAAGTGCTAGGATAAAACGTTTACTCCCATCTCAGGGAGAAAATTTGAACAACGAAACTGGTAGCTGTTCAATTTTCTCTGAAAATTGCTGCACCCAGACAGAATGGGCCTTATTCGCAGAATATGCGAACCAATAAACCAACATACCCCTGAAAATATTCAAATTTTTAGAAACGTATTGGACTAAATTGCTATGATCATCAATCCCTAGACTTACAAAATAGTTTAACTAACTTACTCTAGGGAGAACACACACACACACACATGCCCGAGAGAGGACTCTAACCTCCGACGGGAATGGCTGCCCAGTCCGTAGAATGACGCCTTACAGCACGCGGTCACTCCGCACGTCTTATCCCCGAAACAACGGGGCAAAATTCACAATGCGTATCCTACAGTGGGCCACTACAAAAATCTTCTCATCGAGCCTCAAAAAACTGAAAACTACATTGCTAACATTTTTTGGTATTAATACATATGGTGTAAGATTTGGCATGTCAATTATCCACTCGAATCGCAGCTACGTTTGCCCTCGGTTTACTCATATTCTTCGTGGTGTCTGCATCGGCAGCTGCTGGCGCGCTGGAGAGATAGTTCGATAAGGCGGTACTCAAAGGACTCCCTGTCTCCTCATCCCAGCGCGCTGACGATCAGTCAAGTTGCAGAAGCGAAAATGGAAGCTAGTAGGAATTTGCCGTATTAAACGTGACGTTATTGAGATGGCTATATAGCATTTTCCATAGTCGTTGCATTTCTGTTCTGCAATTTCGTAGTGCCTATATTCCGTCTTGTTACGTAATTTAAGTGATGCATTGTATCCCAGGATAAATGGTCAATATTCAAATGTACGGTAGGGAAGATGATTTGAAGCAACAACTGTAATATGGACTTATCTGCTGTTTCGAATGGTTTCAGAAATAGAACACATTAAAGCAGTTTTTTACTTGGGCTAGTGAGTTTTAGTATTAATACTACTCACTGATTAAGCCACGTTTACATGGAATGGAATCAACAACACAAGTGATAATCATCGATGCTCGCAGGAAAATCCACACACTGTAGCGGAAACCGTTTCGAATATATTTTTCGATCAACGTTTGGCGCATCTTGATCTAGAACATGTCTTCAGGTCTACTCATTTTAGAAAATTCTTTGATCTTTTGGAAAAATTAGTTTACTTTATACTTTGAGGACGTTCTTATGGCCACGCAAACCGCAATGTTCTTCCAGCATGATTTA
The DNA here is from genome assembly GCA_026315105.1 of Locusta migratoria. Lineage (NCBI taxonomy): Eukaryota > Metazoa > Arthropoda > Insecta > Orthoptera > Acrididae > Locusta > Locusta migratoria. The sequence goes on from CM048755.1 coordinate 282,090,969, forward strand.
GCCGCTCGACATTTTATCATACGTGTAGGGGAACATCTGAATCGGACTTATCCTATTCGCTGGATAGGTCGTCATAGAAGTAGCTGGCCAATTGTTGTTTAAGAGGATGAGTGAAATATTGAGTTGTACAAACAAAAGGTGAACTATTTGGTCGTATCATTGAAGTGCATGCAGAGGTAGTCAAACAAGTAAAGTAACTATTTCCCCCGAGAGCGCACGAATGCATTGAAGTTAACGGTGAGCTATTCAGACACGTAGAAGCAGTAGTAGTACAGGACAAAATATTTGTTGCTTTTCCCTCTGAGTTAGTTTTTGTATTATGCTGCTTTCTCTTTCCTAGTTGAATGATCGTTTTACAGTATTTCACTGGGTAAACATGCGTTCATTATAAAAGCAATCTTACAGTGCTTCTTCTTTACAAATAAACTTTCTGATTGAAGTTGTGTGTTAGTGACACTCTTGTTTTCGATGTTATAACAGTTTGTACCATGAGTAGAATACTCGGACGCTCCTGAGATGAAGATTTGGAGAAAATAGAAAATATGAAATGGACAAGTAAAATAAAGAATTGTGGTATGTATGGTGAATTAGAAAAGGAAGGAAACAAAATTGCCCAGGACACTGTATGAGAAGAGGCTGCATATTTAGGACTGCGTTTGAAGAAATTTTTACCGAAAAAAAAACATAATAAAAAGAATTTACAACATATAGACAAATGTACTATTTCGGGTACAAAAACAATAGCAGAAAACAAGGATTTACAGATTTAATTCTGGCTATACAATATACTTTCTTATGGAACGACATGTTGCGCTATCATTATAACCGGAGTTTCATGGAAGCTTGTATACACTTTACTACAATATAACATTTACTTAACTATGTTGTAGTTGGTCACGTTGACTTTTTATAGAGATACGATAAGTTCGCAGAGCTAATCTGTCCGAAGAATATCCACTGATGCTAGAAAATCTGGGGAATCAGTACCTACGGAATGAAATAAATATTTGCCCTTTGAATATTTGTATTTTAATTCTTTAAATATCGGAATAACAAGATTTAACATTCATTCGCTTCCCTCTCAGATCATAGAAACGACTTTTATACATCACTTCACAACATCACGGAATATCTTCGCAAAGTAGTAGTACAAAGAACACGTTTTACACAAAGAGATTTACCTTGTTATTAAAGAAAGAAACTGTTAAATATTTAGCAAAACCTGGTAGATTTAAATTTACAAATTAGTGTTAAAATTTCAAAATGTGTTCTAAACGTGTAACATATAAATTATTATGCATGAGATAATGAGTTTCAGTAACAATAGTTTCATATAAAAATTATATTTATAAATGTATTTACCGATACCCGTCGGTATCGCAGCACTTAGAATATGTTCTTGGCCTGGTTACATCGCAACCCACTTAATTGGCACAACACAACGTTAATATAAACACACACCTCAGGGCCGCGCCGAATGGCCGTGCGCTCTTACGCGTCTTGCTGAGGAGTGTGCGGCTGTTCCCCGTCGGAGGTTCGAGTCCTCCCTCGGGCATGGATATGTGTGTGTGTGTGTGCGTTTTGTTCATAGTATAAGTGAGTTCAAGTAGTTTGTAAGTCTGGGGATTGCTGACCACTGCAGTTTTGTCCCACAGCTTTACAATCTTCATTTAACATACCTCAGGAAAAATTTCAACCAAGTGACTAACTTCCTTCGAACGTGGTAATGCAATCTACTTTTCCTGAGAAATGTAATTGGTAATATGTCTATTCTGGTATATGACTCACTGCGAGAAAATGTGAATGCGTTAATAATGTAGAAGTACAGCTTAAAACAGCTGATAAGTGCACGACCACACATAAGCACTTTTCTATTTAAATACAAATATATAATCCCTGGGACGGATTTTCGTCTCAAATATGTCAAAGACATTAATGATTAAATCTGAAAAATTGAATTAAAATTTGTGATGCGACCGGGAATCGAACTCGGACCTCCATACTTACTAGGCAGACGTCTTACCGCTTTTTTTTACTGCTAGACCACCGCATCATTGGCGAATAAGGCGCCTCAGAATAGACTAAGCACGATTTCCTTAAAGTTGCAAACCTTAATTCAGATTCTGTGTTCTATAGAACATTGCCACTACTGCCAAGAAAACTCGTCTCGGGGATTATATATTTGTATTTACATTGATATATCACCGTAAACAGGAATGTTCCAATATGTCCATTGCCGAGTTGCTATTCCGCTGCATGGAGAGCCTTGGCAGTAGTGGCAATGTTCTATGGAAGATAGAAGCTGAATTAAGGTTTGTGACGTGAAGGAAATAGTGCTAGACTATTCCGAGGCGCCTTAATCGCTAGTGATGCGGTGGCCTAGCGGTAGCCTGGCGCCGTGGCGGGCTAAATGCTATCTGTAATAAAAAAGCTGAGCCAACAACACATAGAACAAAAACGAACAAACCCGATCAGCGTCCGCAACCAACAGAACTACCCATAGAAGGAAAAAAAAAAAAAAAAGGCGATAAGACGTCTGCCGATTAAGCATGGAGGTACGGGTTCGATTCCCAGTCGCATCACAAATTTTAATTCAATGCTTCAGATTTATCATTAATGACTTTTCTATTTCTTTGCCTTAGCCCCACAGTGTCGCGGGGTTTGCATTATACTGTGGGTTTTGGCAACGTTACTCTTTAAGTAGTGGCCGGATGCCCTTTCTGCCACTACCCCATACCCCCTGGGGGCAGGTAGAGGGAAGAACGTGTTCTCAGCTGCCTGTTCATAGTGTTATACATGTGGTATTGTGAATACGTTTTTTTCTAAATAGTTGTAAATTCTCCAACTGACGCGGGATTTGTGAACCAGTCCGGTATTCGCCTAGTGAGATGTGGAAAACCGCCTGAAAACCACATCCACTCTGGCCAGCAGTGGGCGGATTCGAGCCGAGGCCGCCTGTCGGGACAGCAGGCGTTTTAACACGCTCGGCTATCCGCGCGCGTCAGCGCATACGCCCTTTTAGTTAAACCCTAAATCCATTGCTCTCGTTTTACGAACCTTTACAGCGGCATCAATCGGGATTCCACGAAGCGCCTCGTACCGATCTCATTCAGCGGTGACTAGAATCACTTTCGACGAGATATTGCGTTACGGCGTGCGGTAATGCAGTATGAAAGCCGCGTTGTCTTTAAATACAGAACATAATTCCACGTCACAGCCCCGAGGGCAGCTTTCCATTTTGTTTTTGCTCGCTCTCTGCTGCTGCTGCGTGACGTGCTACTTTTGTAGAGGCATCCGTTGTGTGATTGGTATAAAGTAACACAGCCTGGCTTTTTTTTATTGTTCGTGTACGTCACGCCAGAGAAGCGTTCCGGAAACATTTCTGTGCGTAAAAAATCCGTTTGTTAATGTTTGTAAACTGAGCAAAGGTTAAAAGTGGGGAGTTCTTCAGAACATTGTACACTTTTCAGAAAAAAAAAAGAATTCTCTAAAATTGTTAATCGCTAAAGAGGATTAAGGTGTTTAATCTGTACTCGTGCATTTGCATCCCGCCGCTGTTATGGCGGATTTAATGGGCGCTCGAGGAGGGCGGCGGTCTTTCTTTATCGCTTTTTTTTTTCTCTCTCTGCCGGCGAAGGTGCACACGTAATAAGCGGGCTCGCATTTACTTAATACGCGCTGTAACTCACGGCCCGCTACACGCCAGCACTTACCAATTGCATTAATAATGAGAGCGAGCGGCACGCCTCTATTACCTGGCCGACAAACTTATCGCGATCTGCGCTTCCAGAGGCCACGGGAATTTGCAGGACGCGCTTTAATAAGATTTGCCGAAATAGATACCGGCCTGGCGCTGGCGTGGCAAACGGAGCGTCAAGCGGCTGCACGTTTCCGTGAAAAGTGGATTGCGACCGGTAGTCACGGGAGCTACATATTCACTTGAAATGCGCACACACACTAAAATACGTTTGGCGGTGCCACCTTTCTCTCCAGCCTTAACATCTGATTGAGACTATGAGCCAGTAACGATACGCTGTGGTATATAACGGAAGGTGTCGGCTTACAGTCTACAGTCCCGACGTATACACTGTAGAGTCACATTACGAGGTGCATTCAAATTATAATACCTGGCTGCTGAGAGAAACATGTGGCTAATTTTAAAATACGCACGTACTCATTGTGAATGCCTGATATAGATTGGCGGCACTGTACGGCACATACAAGGTGCGTCTGTAAAGTTCGGTAAATAGTCTCAGGAAATAAATCGCAATTTGCGATTTTATGGCTTCACTGTATGAGGTTTAGATGGAATACCAAACTGTGGCGAATGAAAATTTGTGCCCGGCCGGGATTCGAACCCGGGATCTCCTGCTTACTTAGGTAGACGCGTTGACCACTCCGCCACCGAGGACACAGTGACCAGCCCGACTGCAGAGGACTCTTCCCTGCACGTCTCCCGCCGCACACAAACCTCCATTCGCCACGCTTTCTTTTTCCTATACCACAGCCTATTTATTCTATAATGCTCGCAGCCACAATACTTTATTCCCGCATCAGGGAGAACAGACCATGCGGTATCGAGACACAATTAATTGTCGTCAGGTGGTAAGCAGGAGATCCCGGGTTCGAATCCCGGCCGGGCACAAATATTCATTCGCCACAGTTTGGTATTCCATCTGAACCTCATACAGTGAAGCCATAATATCGCAAATTGCGATTTATTTCATTAATTTGAACGCTGTAATTCGTCAATAATATATATAATTCTATACATGCCGTGGCTGGGCTTCTGACGACAATTAATTGTGTCTCGATACCGCATGGTCTGTTCTCACTGATGTGGGAATACAGTATTGTGGCTGCGAGCATTATAGAATAAATAGGCTGTGGTATAGGAAAGAGACAGCGTGGCGAATGGAGATTTGTGTGTGGCGGGAGACGTGCAGGGAAGAGTCCTCTGCAGTCGGGCTGGTCCCTGTGTCCTCGGTGGCAGAGTGGTCAACGCGTCTGCCTGGTAAGCAGGAGATCCCGGGTTCGAATCCCGGCCGGGCACAAATTTTCATTCGCCACAGTTTGGTATTCCATCTAAACGTCATACAGTGAAGCCATCATCGCAAATTGCGATTTATTTCATTCATTTGAACGCTGTAATTCGTCAGTAATATATATAATAGTCTCAGGAAATGTAGGAAAGAAAATGTTCAATTGTTTGTTAAGCTTAAGGGGCTTAACTGCGGGGTCATCAGTCCCTAAACTTACAAACTACTTATGAATTGCCTTATACTAAAGACAGCACAAACACTCATGCCCTAGGGAGGACTCGAACCCTCGCGGCGAACGGCCTCGCGCATCGGAGCATAGCACTTCAATCCGCTCGGCCACTTCGCCGTGGCAATATAGGAAACGAGAGTTACAAACCCAATTCCTTTACTGGCCTTCAAAGTAATTGAAGGAACTGCTGTTTTCAAAAATGACAATGCGCTCACACACACACACACACACACCAGTCAAAAAGTTCAAATCAAATGTTTGTAGACCAAAAGGACCAAGCTGCAGTGGTCATTGGTCCTTAGACTTATCAACGACTAAAACATATGCTAAGGACAACACAGACACTCGTCGGAGGTTTCACGCCTCCGACGCAGGCGGCCGAGCAATCCGTAGCGCGGCCAGCCAAAAAGTTCAGGCGTACTTTGTACAGCATCAATAAATTATCAAACATCTCCTGTGGATAGCAAAATCGGCATGATTCAACATAACTGAAACGTTATGAGGAATTTTAGTGCAGAGAGTGACTGCCAAATTTACAGCTCCAATATCATATTTTAGGACAAGAATGGATAACAATGTTCGAAATAATTAAGACACTTTACGAATCTTTTCCTCGAAGAATTGGAGATGTTTTCAAAGCCAGTGGTGGGGCAACCTCTTACTATTGTATCTCTCTTAGGTTTTCATATTATTTTGTTCACCCCTGTAGGTAAGCATCAAGAATAAGTGAGTAACTGAAATAAAAACCCAGACTATCAAAACTCTCCTTGTCTGTAATAAAATGATGTTCAATTATGGTTATCTTCGATGAGACACCACCCAATAATTCCAGAAAGGAAAGAAGGAAGATTAGGGTTTAACCCTCTCCCGCCTGATGGGCCTTATAAGTCCCAGCCCATTTCCAGCGCCATAAAACAAAGTGGAAGCTCATATCTGAATTGTGTTTCTGACGGAACGTTACGGTTAGTGTCCCTCTGATGTATCAAATGAAACTCGCTGGTCGAGATTGTTCGGTATCTCTGCTCACAGAGAGCAGTAAACAACGGGCTGTCTTACGTCTGTGTGTGCGATTTCGTCGGGCGAGTTTAGCGGCTTGTCACAAAACTACGCTGCTGTATTACAAGGTTTCTACTTTGGCTTTACATCGTTTCATATAACGCAAACCGATACTATTGATGGAATAGCGCTTTTTTTTTTTTTTTTTTTTTTTTTTTTTACATAGTGTTCAGTAATGTGCTCGGGACGTTTTAGTCCCGGCAGTCTGTCAAAAGTAGCATTGTGTATGATGCTATTTAGCTGTCTGTTTTTAGTAGTCAGTGATAAGTTCTTATAGCTTTGTTTCCTTTTCTTTAGAATTACTGAATATGCATACCGCTCAGGGCTAGCTACAGCCCCCCCCCCCCCCCCCCCTTCAGATTAATATCTACCATGGCATTTCGATGTAAAACCTCTGCTACCTGTCTGTTACTGGTAAAACCTAATGTGAAAAGTTTATTAATAGCGTTGTATCCTGCCGGGACTTTAAAGTCCTATGGTTTTATAGTGTGTGTGTTTTTTAACATCAAATAAGGAAAATATTATGGGTGTATAGAATAATGTGCTTTTGTTCGCTTTGGTCCGCGTACGTAGGCCACTGGACAGCGTGGTGGATTGCCACGCAGGGGGCAAGGGTTCGATTCCCGATGTGTCCGAGATTTTCTCCGCTCGGGTCTGGGTGTTGTGTCGTCATCATCATCACTTCATCACCATTGCCACAGAAGTCTACGAAGTGGCCATAAATGCCAGTCGATCTACATCTACATGGGATACTCTGAAAGTCACATTTAAGTGCCTGGCAGAGGGTTCCTCGAATCACCTTTGTACTATCCGCCGCGGTGGAGTAGCCGAGCGGTCTAAAGCGTCTCGCTGCGGAGCGCGCGGTTGCTCGCCGTGGAGGTTCGAGTCCTCCCTGGGGCATGGGTGTGTGTGTTTGTCCTTAGGTTAGTTTACCTAGGTTTAAGTAGTTTGTAAGCTACGGACTGATGACCACGCAGTTTGGTCCGATAGATTTACAAACATTTGATTTGTACTATCCATCTACCATTCCATTCTCGAATAATGCGCGGAAAAAAAGAACATCTGAATTTCTCCATTCGAGCTCTGATTTCTTGTATTTTATTCTGATGTTCATTTCTACCTATGTAGGTATATATCTTTGCATTCGGAGGAGAATGTTGGCGATTGGAGTTTCGTAAGCAGACCACGCCGCAGCGATAAACGCTGTTGTTGTAATGATTCCCATCCCAGATGATATATCATTTTCGTGACGCTGTCTCCCCTGTATAGTGACAATACAAAACGAGCTGCCCTTCTTTGGACTCTCTAGATGGCTTCCGTCAAACGCACCTGATAAGGATCCCATACTGGGCAGCAATACTCTAAATGAGGACTACTAGTGTATGCAGTCTCTTTAGTAGTTCTGTTGCATCTTTTATGTGTTCTGCCAATAAAACGCGGTCTCTGTTTCGCCTTTCCGACAACATTATTTACGTGATCTTTCCAGTTTAATTCTGATGTAACAGTAATTACTAGGTATTTAGTGGAGTTTACGGCCTTCACATTTGATTGATTTATCTGGTAAACGAAGTTTAACGGATTTCTTTTCGTATTCATGTGCACTACTTGAGACTTTATTTAGAGCCAACTGCCAATTTTTAGGATTGGGTTGTTTGGTTGGAATAGGGGGACTAAACTACTGAGGTTATCAGTCCCCCGGTGGGGAGAGGAAGGAGTGAGGATAGGAAAGGAGGGGAGGGGGAAAGGAAATGTAGTCCGGCAAGTATAGAAGGAAGCTCGGGACCCCGTGCTCGCCACGCACGTACTCACGAAAGTACCGTGAGCCCCCGTGAGGGGGCAATTTTTACACCATATTGATATCTTACTTAGATCGTTCTGCGGTTTGCTCTTCAGATGACTTTACTAGACGATAAATTGCGGCGTCATCGGCAAACAACCTAAGAGAGCTGCTCATATTTTCTCTCAGATCGTTTATGTAGATAAGGAACACTAGAGCACCAATAACACTACCCTGTAGAACATCGGATATCACCTCTCTTTTAGGCGATGCCTTACCATCAATTACTACAAACTGTGTCTTCTCTGACAAATAATCCCCTAACTAGACACGAATATGGGGCAATATTCCATAACCACGCAATTTGATTAAATTCACTTTGGTAGTAAAATAAGGAAATATGAAGTTAAATGGTCGAATCTTAGATAGGTTGGGCAGGAATGAGTTAACGTCCCCTCGACAGCGTGGTCATTAAAGATGTAGTATACGTTCGGTTCGTTTGGGCAAGGATGGATAGGAAATCGGCCGTTTCATTTAAAAGAAAGCCATCCCGCCATTTCCCTGGAATTATTTAGGAAAATTACGGAAACCATAAATCTGAATGGCCGGAGAGGGATTTGAACCACCGTCCTCCGGAATGCGAGTCCAGTGTGTTACCAGGTCGAGCACGTCGAGATCCGATAGTTTCACCTCATTCGGAGGAGCACACTAGTGATTGGAATGTCGCGAAGAGGTCTGGGCGCAGTGGAAATGATTTGTACCTCAAGCGAGGTGAGGGACAGCGCAAGTTTATGAGAGCGGTGCGGAGTGAGTTGTGGCCGGGTGGGCAGCGCGCGGCGACCTGGAAGAGGAGGCGCCGCCCACATTGACACCACGACAAATGGCCGCGCGGGTAAAAGGATTACGCCCGCCGGAGTGCCACCCCTGCATTTTCACCGACTGCGCCGGCGCCGGCGCGCTCGCCAAGATGTTGTGCTTAAGCCGGCCGCGCCGTACAAACGTCTCTCGAAATTACCTCATGTATCGACCTACATCTACATACATACTCCGCAATTCACCGTAAGGTGCGTGGCGAAGGGTAAACTGTACCACTACTAGGCATTTCCTTTCCTATTCCACTCCCAAATTGCACGAGGAAAAAAAGAATGCCTATATGCCTCCGTACGAGCCCTAATTTCTCTTATCTTGTCTTTGTGATCTTTACGCGAAATGTAAGTAGGCGGCAGCAAGATCGTATTACACTCAGCTTCAAATTCCGGCCCTCTAAATTTACTTAACAGAAATTCACGAAAAGAACGTCGTCTTTCTTCCAGCGATCCCCAATTGAGTTGCCGGAGCATTTCCGTCACACTCGCGCATTGGTCGAACCTACCGGTAACAATTCTAGCTGCTCGCCTCTGAACCGCCTCTATGTCTTCCTTCAAACCGATCTGCTGCGGGTGCCAAATACTTGAGCAATACTCAAGACGTGGTCGTACAAGCGTTTTATACGCGGTCTCCTTTACAGGTGAAGTACATCTTCCCAAAATTCTCCCAATAAACCGAAGTCGGTTGTCTGCCTTACTCACAACTGTCCTTACATGCTCGTTCCATTTCATATCACTCTGCAATGTTACGCCTAGATATTTGAACGACGCGACAGCATCAAGAAACTCACTACTAATGCTGTATTCGAACATTATGGGATTGTTTTTTCTACTCATGCGCATCACCTTACATTTTTCGACATTGAGAGCTAGCTGCCATTCTTCGCACCAACTAGAAATTTTGTGTAAGTCAACCTGTATGCTATTACAGTCAGTTACAGACGACACCCTCCCATACACCACAGCATCATCAGCAAACAGCCGCAAATTACAACTTACTCTGTCCATCAGATCATTTATATAGATAGAAAATAATAGCGGTCCTATCACACTCCCCTGGGGCACGCCTGACGATACACTCGTCTCTGATGAACACTCGCCGTCGAGAACAACGTACTGCGTTCTATTACTTAGGAAGTCTTCCAGCCAGTCACAAATCTGTGAACTTATTCCATAAGCTGGTATCTTCGTTAGCAGTCTGCAGTGTGGCACCGCGTCGAACGCCTTTTTGAAGTCGAGAAAAACACAATTCGCCTGTTGCCCTTCGTCCATGGCTCGCAAGATGTCATGTGAGAAAAGGGCAAGCTGAGTTTCACATGAACGATGTTTCCTAAACCCGTGCTGATTCATGGAAAGAAGCTTTTCCGTTTCAAGGAAATTTACTATATTCGAACTGAGAATATGCTCCAAAATTCTACATGAAACTGATGTCAACGATATTGGCCTGTAATTGTATGGGTCAGTTCTCTTTCCTCTCTTATACACGGGAGTCACCTGCGCTTTTTTCCAATCACTAGGAACTTTGCGCTGAATTAAAGATTCGCTATAATTGCAAGCTAAGTCCTCCCCCTCTCCCTGTATCTCAGTGTGTCGACGCTCGATGCAAGAAAATGAAAATTTAATCTACATCTACACTCCGTTCACCGAAACGAGACACTGACTGTAAACACGCTGCGGCGTGTGGACAAAACATAGGCGCTCGCTCAATTTCGCCCTGCGTTACCTGAGGCCCACTGTCCGTCCGTGGCGTTCCTCCTGCCGATCTCTTAGGCGGGATGAAGTCGCCATTACACGCCTCCGCATTGGGCACTGTTCCCTGACGCATGGTTTCCTACTTCGACGTGAGGACCCCCCGCTGTGGCGTGCAGCTTACTGTCCGCCACATTTTAACTGAATGTGATGTACATCGTACACAGAGGATTCCGGCGAATCTTGGTGTCGATTTGCCCTCTATTTTAGGTAATGACGAAACGTGTGTGCGAAACGTTTTAAAATTTTGTGATTTGTCCCAAATCTTTCCTAAACTTTTAGGCTGGAGGTTTTAGTATGTTGCAGCGTGGCTGGCTCATCATTTTATATCGCTGTGGTCAGCCGCCCGTGTTACTCAGCTTAGTAATTTTAACTCTCTTGAGGTTTAAAAGCTCTTCAATCTCCGTGTTTGCTTACAAAATAAATTTGCTGCCCACCATCTTGTTTTCATAACATAAACATGGAGTGAAAGTGACACAGTGCCTGTCCACAACACGAAAAACAGCGCATATCCACCAAAGTGACAAAATTTGCTATAAACACTTAGACATTTTGTTATAGAAGCAGTAGCTACAACAAAATCAAACCAAAACACAAAAACTACGTCCTGTATTTTCATAAAAATCCCGATATTTACAAGGTAACTATTCACCACATTAAATACACACGTTTTGGTTTGCAGATGACAAACTGTCAAAAACTATCAGTGACGTTTTGTGAGTGGAAGAACCACAAACATAACTACATGTGGTATTAAGGTAGGCCTAGCATACCTATAAAAATAAGAAACGATGTATAGTAGTCTCACAAATTATCTGTAGTTTTTACTGTTAATGTAAAAAAGTAACAATCATTCCACTGTTAATTTGACAAACAATAAACATCCCACTGATGATGCTGCAACGCCAGCGAAACATGTATGGGAGAAATGAAAAAATATTTGTGTTTACTCAAGGCGGACCAAACCTATAAAGCAAATTTAATTTTAACTCTTTCTCCAGCTTTGGTACTGGGGTACTTTTCACCAGCTTCATGTCTGCTGTTCACCTATTTATTTCACTTCAGCTGCACGTGTTACTTGCTCGATCGCTGTTCTTTCTCTCCTTACTGTTCCCATTTGTTGGTCCTTATATTCTTTAATTTGATAGGGCACTGAAGACCTAGATGTCGAGCGCCCAAAAACCCCCTGTAATCATCATCATCAATTTCGCCGCAGGCGTTTCAGTTGTAAAGTCGTTGTGCATTTTTTTATACAGCCAAACATATTTAAAATCAATTTCTTTTAATAATTTGGAAATGTAGTCTTCCGAAATTTACCCAATTCAGCATCTACCCTTGCGAGAGCAATCACTTGGTCAGTTATTGGCATTTCTCCACAAAAAACAAACACTCATGTTCCATAGCCACAGAATATGTGGCATCAACTGCGAATGGGCAAAGCTGAATATGTGTACCCAGCCGAGTTTCGAACCCGGGTCTCCCACTTTCTAGGCAGCCGCGCTTACCACTACATCACTCGGGACACAAGTGATCACCGCACCTGCAAGGTCTACCTAAGCACGCCTCCTGTCAGGTACAGTGTAAATAATGTAAATGTAAGCAGTGACAGGAAATAGCAATGTGCTACAAATCACACATGAACAGGAAAACATAAAAATTCGTGAGTAATATTAGTAGTCCTATTTATTCAGAATCAAAACAATCCAATCGCATGAGAACTGTTACCGATCGAATTTAGTAAAAAACCAAACAAATAATGTAATACAAACCATTTCTTGTACAGCTGACCACTGAAGATGCTTTAGAATAAAGCGAAACGCGTCTGGCCTAAAGTAGACCAATTTACAATTGCATAAGACGGTCCCACAACCTATACAAGTTGTATAACTGCAACTGCAGAAAAGGAGGCCAAAAACGAAGAAATATATACAAATTTCCAGCTTTACCCTACCCACAGTACTCAAACTCGTAGTTTTGAAACTAATTCCTGTAAGAGTAAGAGCCCCAAACTTGCCCAACCCTCCCAGTATCGAAAGGATCATCGAATATGAAAGAATAACAACTACAGGGTCAGAAGTGACGTCTGTTCTTTCGGAACAGACGCCACGTACATAATATGCCGGTGACGGGCAATAATCCTTGCGATAGTGGGGAGGAGTGGGCAAGTTTGTTGCCCTTACCCTTACGGGAATTAGTTTCAAATCTACACGGGTTCGAATCTCGAGTGGATACACATTTTCAGTTTTGACCATTCGCAGTTGATGTCATATATTCTGTGACTTTGAAAGAATAACAATCGCAGGTTCAGAAGTGACGTCTGTTCTTTCGGAACAGACGCCATATATATCCTTTCCTTCGTATCGCTTTTCAGGCAAAGTCATCAACACTTTCTGAAAGCTACTGTCGTGATTTAATTCCGGAGATTTCAAAGAGTTTGTGGCGTTGTACTGACTGTTTTCATAACAATATCCGTCACTGACTGTTCTAGACACAGAAGCTAGGCATAAATTAATTTTTAGGACTGTCTCAATATTCAGCACGAAATATCATTCTGGACCTTTTAAATGATAACACTAGATGTCAAAGTAAAGTAATTAGTTAAAGAGAGATAAGTAATAAAGAAACTGAGTAGGTACTGAAACGATACAGGTTGCAATTTTATCTTTAATTCGGGCTAGCTTGAGATTGTTTCTGATTATTTGGTTCTTTAGTTTAAGCTTTAATCTATATAACAGCATTAATTACTGGAATTGAACGGGGAATGAACCAGAAAGTATTCAAAAGATTCAGTAAATATCCTGCCAACTAATTAATCAAAGGGAAGGATGCACTCCTTAGTACAATAGAGGCAGAAATCGTGCCGTTTTCTTCGTTCAGCGTCGTAATACATACATCGGGCTTGTGTGTTGAGTCGATTCGCAGAACTGTCCTGCCGAAGGTTTGTTAATGCATCCTGAAATCTCAATACTTTTTCAAAGTCCGTATAATGTTCGGAATCTGCTTGCGTGCTAAACAGTACAAAATGTTATGGCCTCTCGTTTGCCAGGCACGAATACTGATTACTGGAAGTAATTAAAAAACTTTCCAACGACCGACCGTGTGCAGGTTCCGCATATACGACCAAACAGGATATCCGAACGTACTACGTACTTTCATCACTCTACTTTTCACACAAATGTTCATAAACATTGAATTAACCTGGCGAAGCGTTACCCTTGAAGTTCATCACACTAATATTCGTTATTCACAGCCGAGCGGGAATAACAATGCGATCTAAGGCACCTTGTCACGGATTGCGCAGTCGCCCCTGTCGGTGGTTCGAGTCCTCCTCGACCATGGGAGTGTGTGTTGTTCTTAACGTAAGTCAGTTTAAGTAGTTTGTAAATCTATGCACCGATGACCTCAGGAATTTGATACCTTAGCTTTACAAACATTTTAACATTTGCAATTGAGGTAGTATCATCATCCAAAAGTCAACACAGTTTCAGCCGACCAGTTGCATAAAATGGTTTACATCTATAAACCGTTACTCAGGTTTCGGCAAAATTAATCTTGCCTTCTTCAGAAGGATACCTGTTTTGAGGATTTTTAATTTGGTGTCCAAATATTTAGATGCAGCTTTTGATACCTTGGCTGGCAGGAACTTCAAAATTTTAAACATGGCTGCAATTCAGCCATTTGTTTAAAATTTTGAGTATCATCATCATCCTTCAGTAATGGTCAACACAAACGCTCTCAGATCTTTCTGCTTCTTGAAGTAACGGTATAAGTCAGCTGCACAAGTCATCGGACTCTACATACACACAGCACACCTTCACGTACACCGAGCTTCCAGTTTTCTTGCCCGGGGCGTTTTGTTCACGGACGTCGTGTTTTAAGCTGACCCGTTAACAAACACACAATTTGGTCGGAAGTATCCGGGAGCCCGTATGTAATGCGGCCGTCGGAGGAGGCGGGCCGGCCGTATAAAAGGAGTCGGCGCGGCAAAAAGGGGGCGTTGTGCAACGCAGATTACTGTGAAATTCCGGGAACGCACGGTCTAAGAAGTGACAAGCGGCCTCACAAAAATATCTTCAAGTGATGATACGCTAAAATTAAGGAAATTAGAGCTCGTGCGTATCCTTACGGGCGGTCTTCCGCCCCTGCGCACCTTTCGCAGCGGAGCCCAGAACAGGAGAAGAGAGTGGCAGCTTAGGGCCTACACTCCAAGTACTCTAACCTCGTGGTCGCTCATACAGATGTGTCGTAGCATTTCTCATAAACTCCATCCTCCTTCTCCCTCCCTCCCCCCCTCTCTCTCTTTCTTTCTTAGCGGATAGCGTCACAGACAACCATGCAGAGGGCCCAGGTTCGATTTCTCAGAGGGAACCAGGTGTTGCGTGTTCTCTTCATCATGTCATCATTTTAGGCACGCAATTCGGCCACTTGGCGTCAAATGAAAAGACACACATTAAGCGATCGACCAACCCCAGAGAGATGCACCAGACCAATAATAATGCCATACGATCACTTGTGGAATCCGACCTCGGGGCAGATCAGTTTGGGTTTTGGAGAAATGTCGGAACACGGGAGGCAATACTCCCATAGGCTAAGGAAAGGCAAACCTACGTTTTTAGCGTTTGTCGATTTGGAGAAAGCTTTTAACAATGTCGACTGGAATACATTCTTCCAAATTCTGAAGGTATCAGGGGTAAAATGTAGGGAGCGAAGAGTTATATTCAACCTATACAAACAACAGACAGCAGTTGTTAGAGTTGAAGGGCAATAAAGGACCGCAGAGGTTGGGAAGGGAGTAAGACAGGATTGTAGCCTTTCTCAATATTGTTTAATCTGTACATTGAGCAGGCAGTGAAGGAATGGAAGGAGAAATTTGGAGAGGGCATTAAAGTGCAGGGAGAAGAAATAAAAAGTTTGCGGTTTGCCGATGACATAGTAATTTTGTCAGAGACCGCAACAGATCTGGAAGAACAATTGAATGGGATGGACAGTGTCTTGAATGGAAGATATAAGATAAACATTACCAAGAGTAAAACGAAGGGAATGGAATGCAATGTCAGAAAATCAGGCGATGCTGAAGGAATTAGATTAGGTTATGAGACAATAAAAGTAGTAGATGAATTTTGTTATTTGGGTAGCAAGATAACTTCTGATGGCCGAAGTAAAGATGATATAAAATGCAGAATGGCTATGGATAGAAAAGCGTTTCTTAAGAAGCGAAACTTGTTAACATCCAATATTAATTTAAATGTTAGGAAGGGCTTCCTGAAAGCATTTGTCTGGAGTGTAGCATTGTATGGGAGTGAAACGTGGACGATAGGTAGTTCAGATAAAAAGATGATAGAAACTTTTCAAATGTGGTGCTACAGACGAATGATGAAAGTTAGATGGGTAGATCACGTAAGTAATGAGGAGGTGCTTAACCGAATCGGAGAGAAAAGTAGTTTCTGGCGTATCCTGACTTAAGAGAAGCGATAGATTGGTTGAACACATTCTGAGACATCAAGGAATTGTCAACTTAGCATTAGAAGGAAGCGTGTGGGGTAAAAATCGTAGAGGGAGACCGAGGGACGAATATATTAAGCAGATTCAAAAGGATGTAGGTTGCCGAACGTATTCTCAGATAAAGAGACTTGCACAGGACAGGGTAGCGTGGAGAGCTGCATCAAACCAGTCTGCGGACTGAAGACCACAACAACAACACGATCAATGGCACCGACTTCAGGGGCAAGGTTCTTTTCATGGTCCCCCCCCCCCCCCTCTCTTTCAATATTTTGAAATGGTGGCCTCGTTCCTCCACCCTTGCTTGGCCCCATGGCTATTTTAACTCTGGGCATTTTTTTTCTGCATTGGCACTTTTCTCGTGTCGCCCTGTGATCTAATGGGGGACTGATGACCGCAGTTTTGTCCCCCTAAAACACAAAACCAACAACAACCTTTCTTGGCGCATTTGTTGGTGCTGATATTGTGTTTACATGAAGCTGTCTCCATGAGAGGACTCGGGAATGATTATCTTGTGGATGTAGCGGCTACATGTAATTGGTATACTCTCTCAAATCACATTTAAGTGGGAGAGGGTTCATCGAACCACCATTTACACCATTCATCTACCATTCCATTCTCGAATAGCGCGCGGGAAAAAAGAACATCTGAATCTCTCCATTCGAGCTCTGATTTATCGTATTTTATTCTCATGATTATTTCTACCTGTGGGGGTAGGAGTAAACAATATATCTTTGCATTCGGAGGAGAATGTTGGCGAATGGAGTTTCGTAAATAGACCACGCCGCAGCGATAAACGCCTTTGTTGTACTAATTCCCATCCCAGATCCTGTACCATTTCCCTGACGCTTTCTCCCCTGTATCATAACAATACAGAACCGGCTGTCCTTCTTTAGACTCTTTCAATGGCTTCCGTCAAACGAGCTAGATAAGGATCCCACACTGGGCAGCAATACTCAGTGCTTGCTAAGATAAAATGGAGGAGAATTCCGCCTTATGCGGTAAACCTTTTGTGCTTTTATCACCCAAACATGTTTCAGTACTTATTGTTACAGTTTTACGTAACATGTAACAACAATTTCAGAAATTAAAGACCCACCGAAGATGGCACAATAAATGCCAAAACATTTTTGGGTGATCCAAATACAAAAGATGCCTTGCGTAAGGCGGCATCCCCCCCCCCAAAGTTAAAGCAGAAAAATGATAAAACGTTGGGCGCAAGTACACAAACGGAAAGTTATTTCTGAACTGTAGTACCTTATACGATAAGTCTTGCCTCCTCCTCCCCCCACCCTCCCAAATAATATTTTTAAGTCGGCGCCTCTGCATACCATCATAAATATGATTGCATCGCCTTCTCTCTCTCTCTCTTACACACACAGACACATACTCATTCACGGACATTGGACAGCTAAGGTATTAACAAAACTGAACGTCTCCTACAGTAGAAAACCTGAAAATCCTGCGTTATTGTATCCCGAATGCTTATTTAATATATTTTGGGCCAGCTCACTGAATACTATAGATCGCGAAAACTTTGGGGAAACGAGCAAATCAAACAGTAATAACGACGTTCCTGTTCTCTTACCCTTTTCAATACAATGAATAGTTCGTTTAATTGTGAACCATAATAATCATACCTGATTCTGTTGGACAAAAACTAATGTGCGTGTATTCTCAGAGCAAGCATGGAAGTTCTTTCTTGACTTCACAAGTACACAAAGCAACACTCCCTCGGGCATGTGTGTGTGTGTGTGTTGTCCTTAGCATAAGTTATTTAAGAAGTTGGTACGTCTAGGCACCGGTGACGTTAAAAGTTGGTCCCTTAGATTACAAACATTTGAACATTTTTCTTCTCTTTCCCTTTTGCCCGTATTGGCAGGGTCAGTGAGGTTATTTTGGATGTATCATGTTGGTTAAAAAGTGGCCAGATCTGCCTTCCTACCGCCACCCATTCCTTCCGGGCAGAAAATGTGTGTACCCCAAATGCTTGCTTATAGTATCATATATGTGAACGTGAGCGAAAGTTTTCTAAATATTTGCGAATGGTGTAACTGAAACGGGAGTTGGGAATTTCAGCAATTGGGATGTGGGAAACCGCCTAAAACCCACATCAAGGCTGGTCGGCGCACAGACCCTCGGGTGGATTCGAACCACGGCCGGCATACCTCCCCATTCCGGAAAGAGGCGACTAAAATCGCGCGTGTGCTGTGAGACGTAAGTCTCAAGTAGGAAAATTTGTGTAGTTAATGTCTACTACGTCGACATAATAGCGCGTGCACTAGAGAAGACATGAAACATCTCTTATGGTAACAAAAATGAAGGAGTTTATACCTTTCGCTTGTCACTTAATATCGAAGAACGTTTACGACAAGTAATCATTGCTCCGCGCTTTGGCAAACCGGATACACTGCGCAAAAAAGGTTGTGAATGAGAATGTAGATAGCCGGGCGGGGACTGCAGATTACACAGCCGTTGTTATGCAGTGCCTGCCGTTGTCTTGGTGTGTTGGCCTACAGGTTTCTTCCATTACAGTCTGGCCACCATGCCACACCGGCGTCTGTGCTACAACCTGTCTGATAAGTCCGACCGTAAACACAGATTCCCAATTATTTCGGAAATGTACGTGTTCAGTGAAACAATTTCTTGCCACACCAACCACTTCGACTTGGTATGAGACGAATCCGGTATAGCTATTCCAATATCACGAAAGTAGATACTACTAACTCTACTGGAATATTTATTGTTTTTTCTAAATATTTGAGATATTCCATTTCGTTCGACAGAATGAGTATTCCCTGTTCATGCGTACTTCTGAATGAAATACATAACATC
Organism: Locusta migratoria; assembly: GCA_026315105.1. Classification (NCBI taxonomy): domain Eukaryota; kingdom Metazoa; phylum Arthropoda; class Insecta; order Orthoptera; family Acrididae; genus Locusta; species Locusta migratoria. The sequence goes on from CM048755.1 coordinate 282,110,022, forward strand.
TCTGCTACGTACCTCCCTCCACCTCACCAATTATAAACAATTAAAAAGAAAGATTTTATGAAATGTTTAATTTTTATCTAAATGCCATTTGTTTGTTAACTAGTAGAATGATTATCACAAAGGAGAATGTGCTTCATAGGCTTCAATAAGCGTTTTCGACATAACTGTCGATTCGTTGTGCAGATACACATTTATTACCGCGAAATATATTGAAGTCACTTTTGTAGAAGTAACTTCAAATGAAATGGCGGATTCCAAGACGCATCCTGCCGCCTACCAACTTCCAAAAACTCAACCACAGCTGACTCCAAAGAACAATTCACATAGAGATATTAGTGCAGCACATCAGAGATGACACGATGTACAAAATTCTGTGAACTTATTTATACAATCTCTTACCTTTATTGGTGATAAAAGATGGATAATTACAAACCAAATACTTTCAATAATTATTTTGAGTTTACAGTTTTACATAAATATCTATTTCAAAAGTTCCAATTTTGTTCTAAACAAAAACGTTCTTTACAATACTGTCAAAGCGATTTTTAAGGTATTTACTTTTAAATGACTCGTTCTTTGGATCAGAATATAAGGAAATGATCAAATAACAATTTCTATATAAATGTGAAAGTTAGACAAAACAAAAATTTTACGAAACGCAATACAAATAATGTTTGGTATCGGTAACTCTTGTTGTCGATAATGTATCGGATATACTTCAGTACTGTTAAAGCTCTGCACTACAATTTCTTTACAGTGGCTCGTTTGCAAACGTGTTGGAAGTAGTGCGCAGTTTGAAGCTTTGCAATCAGTTATTTAGGACAACCACAGAAAACCTAAATTTGGAATTGTGGATTCGAACCCGTAGCACTATGCCACCTCTATTTGTATGCCTAAATAAAACACGTTATGTCAAAAATTAACCTACCATGAAATCTATCACATGAGTGTTACCATTTATTTTTTCTAATCATTCTTTTGTAGGGTACAATGAATCAATTTTGTGTCTGCTTGCGTGTGTTAATTTTCGTTTCTCCCAGATTGCTTTCAAACTTCAAGCAAACCGTTTCTTTTCTTTATTGAAATTAATTTTAGTTTTTGTTCTGCACAATATCAACCCACTCTAAATTCTGCTTGATATTATCGTAGTTATGGATTGAGTATTCTTTCAAGTTTCTTCAAAAGGTTGTGGACGAGATCTTACACAATACTGAAATGTTTGAGATTCCTTTGCAACTGTTTGGGACAGGTTGCTTCCCTTTCCCTATAGATAATTATTGTCCCGGTTATTTGAAGTATAACAGATGACAAAATTTATAGGTGGCATATGTTTGTTTGTTGAGAGCGATCCATTCATATACGAAAAGAGACGCCTTCATACGTCAAGACAGCTACAATAAAAATTGTTATTATGATATTGGCCTTTGAATATATTACTTTTTAGCTAGTAACTTTCTTCCCGAAAATTAAGAACTTATCGGTGTTTTGTGCAGACCAGATTGTAGCGAACGGCACGGATTGGGTAGAATTTTATTATAAAACGCGAAAGAGTTCTGCAAAATGATGAAGGAAGGGAACTGGTAGGTTAAGTATCGAAGGGAAACATACTGGACGCATGTTTATGATTTTTCGCTTTCCGTGTACTTTGTGGAAGATGTATATAGAAATGAAATGACATACAGAAAACCGTTAGTAGTGGATTCATCGTCGATAGGACGTTAAACCCCAGCCTTCCTCTCGTTCTACGGTGTGAAACGTTTTTGCTTCTGACACGTCACAATCGCTGGTGAATGGCCGTGCGGTCTAAGCCGCTTTGCCACAGATTGCGGGGCCGCTCCTCTTCAGAGGTTCGAGTCCTCCCTTGCATGGGTGTGTGTGTGTATTGTCCTCAGCACTAGTTAGTTTAACCCTTTCGAACCCTCTGGCTACAAATGTGTACATAACTTCTACGGTGTCTAAGATGGTTCAGAAGCATTTTTTCTCAATGGAAAGAACACGTATAAGAAACCTGAGTGTTCAATCATTTTATCATGCACAGTTACTGCCACCTGCGGAAGATCACTATAAAAAATATTAAGAAGTGAGTGTTGCGCTGCGCAGCAGTTTACGAACTTCAAAGAATACGGACATTGTGGGTTACTTGTATTCCACTGTATAACTGAAAGTAGAAGTTGTTATTTTGCGATGTAGTTATTGAACGATCAGTTTATTTAGTACAACAGTTGGTACTACAAAATTAAGTCATTTAGTCCGTAAAAAAGCCTTGTTTTTCAGTATACGCAGTGTTGTAGAATGAAAATGGGTGCATATAATTGCATAAATCTTGCTTCTAAAATCATTGAAAATTTAACTGAAGTGTATTACAGCAATAAAATAATTCCTTGAAACAGAAAAAAAATCAGGTCTGGAAGGGTTAAGCAGTTTCTAAGTTTAGATACCAATGACAGCAGTTTGGTCCCTTGGCTTTACGAACACTTGAACATCTCGACACGTCATTGCCGATGCAGTCAGTTGTAAAGTTCAAATGTTTGTTAAGCTTACGGGACTTAACTGCGGAGGTCACAAGTCCCTAAACTTACAAACTAACTTATACTAAAGACAAAACAAACATCTGTGCCCGAGGGAGGATTAGAACCCCCGACAGGGAACGGTCACGCGCATCGGAGCATAGCGCCTCAATGCGCTCGGCCACTCCGCCGCGGCGATGCAGTCACTCTATTGGCGTTTCCCAATATGCGCTCCGCGGCGATTACCACGTCGATAGTTTAAATGGCATTCTATTTAACAGTTCTTTTAATATTCAAAATTCAGTCAATCACAAGAAGGAAATGAATCTTAAAAACTAATGAAGGTTTGACAACCTATACTGATCACTGGTACTAGTGTAACGTCAGATAATCTAAATGACACGCGGCAGTAAAAATAAATAAATAAGATGCTGCAGCGAAAGACGTTCGCTCTAAGACCACGTACCATAACAAAGCTTTGGCAGCATTTTCGGTTCACAATGAATGCAGTGACCCACTTTATCAGCAACCCTGATGACTGCCTCCGGGAGATAACATGGGACTTCTTACGGGCCAAGGTTACCAAGTCCGACATCGATAGCCACGGCAACTGCGACCTTTCCAGGGTCCTGCGGAAACATTGCGAGAATATGATGGGCACTGCCCGCGTCTGGAAGGCGCGCACAGAATCTCAAGCACGAAATCGAAGGATACGGAGTCGTGCTACAAAGACAGGCCGCGTGAGCTGCCCGTGAGGCATGAGCGTCGGATACGATGCGCGCGCAGCCCGTATTCTCTGCCTCGCGAACACTACCGAAGACTGCCGATAATACACGATCGACAGCACGCGTTTCAGATCATAATCACGTTCAATTGCGTCGTAATAATTATAGTGCTAAATTGTAGTGAGTACTAAAGATGCAATACCTATAACTTTTGCATAGCGTTTGAGGAAGTGTAGCCGCGGTGGAGTAGCCGAGCGGTCTAAAGCGTCTCGCTGCGGAGCGCGCGGTTGCTCGCCGCGGAGGTTCGAGTCCTCCCTGGGGCATGGGTGTGTGTGTTTGTCCTTAGGTTAGTTTACCTAGGTTTAAGTAGTTTTTAAGCTACGGACTGATGACCACGCAGTTTGGTCCGATAGAATTACAAACAACATTATTATTACACTACTACACCAACAAACTTCTAGGGAATGTGGGAGGTGTCTTGAGGCACAAATTGAGCACAGAAACCCATGCCCGGAAACGTCATCCAATGACGCTACAGAGCGTCGAAGTAGCTGGAGGGGATGTCTAGTGGCAGGAGCTGGTGCCTGTAACTAGGATTCTCAGTAGCGTCGTTGAATGGCGTTTCCGGGCAAAGGTTTCCATGCTCCTTTTGTTCTTCAAGACGCCTAATACATCCCTTACAATTTTGTTGGCGTAGTAGTGTAATTTTGAAACACACTGACGTATGGGACACACTGCCATCTCAATCTTCGACGTCCATTTACTGCCGGGAATATGCGCATGACGAAATTTTGTGATAGACTTTATTTTTATTGCTAGCATGTGAGGAATCGCGCTGCGAAGCCCGAGTGGGCGTATTTAGATTCATCCTGTATAATGATCAAGCCTTCGCTCATTCAACAGTCAGACAATTACTTTCTAGAAAGCCACTTGCAACAGTGGCCGAAACGTCGGCCAGCTTTTAAAAGATGCGAATACGGTCTGATACCCTGAAGAATTGATTGCGATGAATTTCTTAATTTCATTTCCACGAGGTAATAAAAGTAACGTCATAGTGTTGTTAGGATCTAAGAGTCCAAAGAAGGGCAGCTCGTTTCGTATTGTCACGATACAGGGGAGACAGCGTTACGGAAATGATACAGGATCTGGGATGGGAATCATTACAACAACGGCGCTTATCGCTGTGGCGTGGGCTACTTATGAAACTCCAATCGCCAACATTCTCCTCCGAATACGAAAATATATTGTTGACTCCCACTTACATTGGTAGAAATGACCATCAGAATAAAATACGAGAAATCAGAGCTCGAATGGAGATTCAGGTGTTCATTCTCCCCGCGCGCTATTCGAGAATGGAATGGGAGATAAATAGTATAATTGTGGTTCGATGAACCCTCTGCCAGGCACTTAAATGTGATTTGCAGGGTATCCCATGTAGATGTAGATGTAGGATACCAAACCGATAACACAAGTATCTTCTGAGATTAAGAGAAAAGAAACAGCGAAAGGCTTATTTAAAATAAAGCGTATCACAAACTCAACCCGTGTCTGTGCACCGTGGACGTTACTGCTTTCCGCAAGCGTAACAAATATTGTGTGCGTAGCGGTGTATTGAGTTTTGAGCAATGTGAGGCAAAGAATGTAGCTAGCAAAGAGCGGCGATTGGTCCGGCCGGCGCTGGGGGAACGCTCCTGTCCGCAGAACAAGCGCCACATCTGCGAGCATCGATCGCGTGCACTGGTCTGAATGATTAAACCCGCCAGCCCCTCCTGTCACTGATGGGGGGCTTATGGGATGGCCGGGCCCGATATACCAAATGAGGGCCCCCTACTTGTCAGCGAGCAGACGGCACCGGCAGCCAATCCGTGAACAGCCGTCGCCGGGGAACGCCTTCAGCAGTCGGAGGAACCGCATGCGCGCGCCCGTCCCAGTTCTCCAGCCCCATGTCAAGGAGGCAAATTGTCCCAGGCCGGAGGGCGAGGAGCTGACTGAAGCGTGCGCGTCTGGGATCGGTCAGAATTTCTACCCTTGTGTACTATTGTTACTAAATTTACGAACAATTTTTTACTTGCTAAGGGGAGAATGTACAGTGAACGGAGGGAAGGAAGTAAGGAAGATTAGTGTTTAACGCCCCGTCGACAGCGTGGTCATTATAGGCGGAGCTTACGCTCGGATTGTTCAGGTAAGGATTGGGAAGGGCCGCGCGGGAGTAGCCGAGCGGTATGGAGCGCCACGTTGCGGAGCGCGCGGCCTCCCGCGTCGGAGGTTCGAATCCTCCAAAATGTTCAAATGTTTGTAAAATATATGGGACTTAACTTCAGGGTCATCAGCCCCAAAACTTACAAACTACTTATGAACTACCTTATACTAAAGACGACACGATCATCCATGCCCGAGGGGGGGGGGGATTCGAACCCCCGACGGGGAACGGCCTCGCGCATCGCAGCATAGCGCCTCAATGCGCTCGGCCGCTCCGCCGCGGCTCGAATCCTCCCTTGGGCATGGATGTTTGTGTTGTTTTTAGTATAAGTTAGTTCATAAGTAGTTTGTAAGTTTAGGGACTGATGACCCCGCTGTTAAGTCCCATAAGCTCTACAAACGTTTGAACATTTGATTGGGGAAATCAACCGTGCCCTTTGAAAGGCCGCGCGTGAGTAGCCGAGTGGTCTGGAGCGCCACATTACGGATCGCACGGAATTCCTCGTCGGAGGTTCGAATCCTCCCTCGGGAATGGATGTGTGTGTTGTCCGTAGGTTAGTTTAAGTAGTTTGTAGGACTAGGGACTGATGACGAACGTAGTTTGGTCCCATAGGATTACAAACATTTGAACCCTTTGAAAGGAACGGCATTTACCTGGAGTGATTTAGGGAAATCACGAAAAACCAAAATTTGGGTGGCCGGAGGTGGATTTGAACCACCTTCCTGCCGAATGCAAGTCCAGTGTGTAACCACTGCGCCACCTCGCTCTTCGAACGTATATCGATGATTTTCTTGGACTGCACTAGGGCAGTGTAGTGATTCATTGGAGACCAGTGAAACTTTGTGCTTGACCAGCATTCGAACACGGGATTCCCGCTTAATTTATGGTAGTCCGGAGCACGCCTCCCGCCTCCAGATTCTCACAAGCCGCACGCAACGGAAGGGCGGAGGACTCCTCATGCCAAGTGGTTAAGGCGGCAGCTAGCCCAGAGCGGGAATCCCGGGTTCGAATCTCGATCCCGCACAAATATTCACTACCAACATTCGGTGTTTGAAAATCTCTATGTCCTCTCCGTACATATCTGCATAAAAATGGGATGTCTTTGCTATTATGCGCGTCGCGCTAAATTTTATTTCATGATCACCTTCTTGACAAATATGTTCTCACCAATTGAAAACGTGTTGTCAATGGTGGCCGAGCAACTGGCTTGTCAAAATACGCTAGTCACTACTCTTGATGAACTGTGGTATCGTGTTGAAGCTGCATGGGCATCTGTACCTGTACACGCCATCCAAGCTCTGTTTGACTGAATGTCTAGGCGTATCTAGGTCGTTATTACGGCCACAGATGGTTGTTTTGGTATCAATTTCTCAGGATCTGTGCAACCAAATTGCGTGAAAATGTAATCACATGTCAGTTTTAGTATAATATATTTGTTCATATTATCATCTGCATTTCTTCTTGGTGTAGCAATTGTAATGGCCCTAAGTGTGTTTGCCTCTGTAACTTATAAAATAATAGGTGTCGGGAAATTTTAATGCGGTAGGTCAACACAAGAAATGTTACACTTTCTGCGGAGCTATGAACATAGTTTATTGTATCATTTTCCAAAGAGTTACACGACAAAGATATAATTTTTTAAATGGAACAATAGTTTTTTTCTATCGTGCATTGGATTCGTTGAAACCAGCTACGTCCAAATCAATTTAAACTGCATTCCTATCACTGTTAGTTTGGGAGCTATAATCTTTCAAAGTTTAGGGGGGCGGAGGCTACGACAGCGTAGCTAACTGGCTGGAGGTCATGAGACAGTGGACCGTGCCCCAGGGGATAGCCACTCGGCCAGTTAGCTACGCTATCGCAGCCATCGCCCACGGAACTTTGAAGGGTTGTAGCTCCCAAACTAACAGTGGTAGGAATGTAGTTTAAATTGATTTGGACGCAGCTGGTTTAAACGAATCCAATACACGATAGAAAAAACTATTGTTCCATTAAAAAAAGATATCTTTGTGATGTAACTCTTTGGAGAATGATAGAATAAACTATGTTAATAGCTCCGCAGAAAGTGTAACATGTCTTGTGTTGACTTACCGCATTAAAATTTCCTGTCACCTATCAGTTTATAAGTTACAGAGGCAAACACACTTAGTGAAACACCTTGTATATAATTTGTATAGATTTTGCTGCTCAAGAATTGTAACTAACTGCTATTTTAGTTTGATGTCGTCTCTTAGCACATACCGAAAACATTGTTAAACATTTTTTTTTTATTTTATCTTACTAGATATGTTAGGAGAGACGTACAGAAAAATTTCAATTAGTAGGATAATAAAAAAAATATTTCGGCATTATTTTTCTCTCTCAATAGGCAAAGTAGGCCATCATTAATTGAATGTCGGATGTTGGACACTGGAGTCGGAGAATAATGTAATTGTCCGGCCCTTGTGCCGTTGTGCCTTTTGCTTGTGGATCCGCGTTGTCATTGTGCAGCGCGGCCGACGTCATTAATGTCAATTTCAGTTGACAAATGACGCAGTTTAGCACATGTGCGCACGCGAGATTTTGTATTTGATCCGGCGATATGTCAGCTCGCGGTCGCGCAGACGACACAGAAACCTGTGTCAGCGTCACCGATTGCGTGTGCCAGTCGACTGAGTAATATTTTAGTCCTGTCCTGCATTTTTATTTCACTCTATTCCTACTGCGAGAGGATTTGCTTAAATACGTGGGCAGTGACATATACATAAGAGTTTTCTGATTCGACGTATTACGTTCCAGTTCATTATTCATACTTGTGGGAGTGGAACGTGTAAACGGAAAGGTGACAAATACTAAGGTAATTTCATATACGTAGAATACGATACCCGCAGCGTAAAAGTATTCACTAGCATTATTGACGAAAATCTTAGCTGCAGAAATTCTTGAAATGCTAAAATACTTATTCATTAACTGCACAGCCACTTATCATGGATCTACTCCATGCAACAACGGTTTATTCAGTTTTAAGACATGCCTGTATATTTTGAATCGTTATTTCTCCAATGCTGACACTAGCGATATTCCTGGAAGTAAGGAAGCTTAGGGTTTAACGTCCCGTCTACAGCGCGGTCATTAGAGACTGAGCTTACGGATTTTCTGGGAAGGATGTGGGAGGAAATCGGCCGTGCCGTTTGAAAGGAACCATCCCGGCATTTGCCTCGAACGATTTAGGAAAATCACGGAAAACCTAAATCGGAATGGTCGGAGCTGGATATGAACCAACATCCTCCCGAATGCATGTCCAGTGTCTTACCACTGCGCCACCTCGTTCCGATATGTACAATACTGTGGTTTATTGAAATTTTTGCGTCCAGTTCTATAAGAGGAAAAAGAAATGTTTGTAAACTTTTGGATCAAATTGCTATGGTCTTCAGAACCTAGACTTACAAACTACTTAAACTAACTTACACTTAATAGCAACACACCCACCCATGCCCGATGGCGGACTGAACCTCCGGCGGGAACGGCTGCCCAGTCCGTAGCATGACGCCTTAGACCACGCAGCCATTCCGCGCGGCGAAAAGAAATTAATCACATGTTAGTGAATACATTCCCTGGCTTTCTTTAACGCTCCAGCCAATGATTGTAATAATTGTCTCAGAGCCGTAACACTTCTGTCAAATAGTACTGCAGTAGCGTTACAATCAACTGAAAGCGCAACGCTTCTCAGTTTGGTATATGTAATATTTTTGCTACTCTGAAATATAGTACATAACATTCACTAAGTCCTAAGTTACACTGAATACTCTCCAGCAGTCGTGAGGCGCCCCAACCGTAACGGGTATTTGTTATTCTGTTACAGTCAATACGTTGCTGCAAATGATATTTTTCCCACATTTTTAGGCGATAAATGCAATTCGTAAACAGTTCCTCTGCCTTATCCTGTGTCTCCATGCAGTGATCACCTCTAAAAGCAACAAGCCGGCCGCGGTGGCCGAGGGGACTGAGGCGCTTCAGTCACGGTCTGCACGGCCACTACGGTCGGGGGTTCGAATCCCCCCTCGGGCATGGATATTTGTGCCGTCCTTAGTGTTAGCTAGTTCATAAGTAGTTTGTAAGTTTAGGGACTGATAACCCCGTAGTTAAGTCCTATAGACTATACAAACATTTGAACATTTTTGAAAAGCAACAAAACTGTACCGCAGTCTTGAATTTACACGCATACCGGGGCGATAAAAAACAGAGGAAAGACAGTTAATGTGTTACCACAATAAATGTGTGACGGAAAGGAAGACAAGAGTTTAAAATTTCGATAATAACCTTTTAAGAAGAAAGCGTGAACATTAATTACTCCTTTTGATTCACAGAGAATTTCTCGAGTTGAAAGTCAACTCATTTGGTAGGGAAAAGATTTCCACCAGATTCACTGGTTTCCGGGAGTTTGATCTTTGGTACTGGCCGTCTGCCAAAGCGTCTTCACTACAATATAACGAAGGTACACCGTAACAGAAGTTTATAAGGCTGGGAACGTGGCTTAGTCTTCAGTATGAATATGGTTTAATGCATTTCTGCGGTCAGATTCATAGTAAGAGGCGCGTCCAGAAAGTAAGTGCCGTTTGGTTGTATAAAACGAACGGGTAAACATACAGAAAAAATATTGATTGTACAAAAATCTACAACTGTTAAACTACATTTCTACATAGCTTCCGAAATTTTGTAGGCAATTATCATAGCATGGCGCAAGGTTTTGTGTACCTTTTTCATAGAATGTTGTCGCCTGGGTATTCAGCCATGTAGTAACATGTTCTTTCAGCTCGTCATCATCGTTGAAGTGTTGTCCACCAAGGACAGATTTTAGGTGTAAGAAGAGGATTACTGTCAAAAGATTTTTTTTTTCACGATAATGCCTGACCTCACACACCGAATGTGACCAAACAATTCTTACGGAAATTTCAATGGGACCTGTTTGATCATCCTCCACACAGCTCGGACCTCTCTCCTAGAGACTTTCATCTCTTCTTACACCTAAAAATCTGTCCTTGGTGGTCAACACGTCAACGATGGTAAAGAGCTGTTACCACATGGTTGAATACACAGGCGGCAACCTTCTGTGAAGGATGCATGCAAAAACTTGTGGCACGCTATGACAAGTGCCTACAAAATTTCGGCAGTTATGTGGAAAAGTAGTTTAAGAGTTGTAGAATTTTGTGCAATAAAAATTTCTTCTGCATCTCTGTACAATTTCATTTTATTACCAATCGGAACTTACTTTCTGGACGCGCCTCGTATTTCGTGAACATTCACACCCGCCTCCGGCCATTCTTATTTAGGTTTTCCGCGTTTTCCCTAAATCACTCTACGCAAATTTCGGAAAGGTTGTTTTGAAAGGGCTCGGCCGATTTCCATTCCCAGCCTTGATAAAACAATCTGGGCATGTTCTCCGTATCTAATGACCACGAAGTCGACGGGACGTTAAACCCTAATCTTCCTTCTCTGGCGAGCACGTTTAGCGAGCTTACTGGCACAATTGGTCGCTCTGTCATACGTCTTGCAAAGCGGCTTATACGAGAACAGAAGACAGCCGTTGCTTTGACGGGATTGCAGGTTCCACGGATAGTAAAGCTCGGGTACATCAGAGGCGGGCGCGTGACCTACCCTAGGGCACTGACTACAGCTTCTAGAGAAAACGCCTCACGGCAGTCCGTGTCACGTGTGATTTTATCACCGTCTCATTCTGTGTAAATGTTTTTTTATTAGCCTCTCGATGTTTCTAGTGTGATTGCTGGACATCAACCGCATTGCTCCAGTTAGTTTAAAGTTAGTAAACTTACTCCTGACATTTAACTTTATTGATTTCATTTTAGAAGTAAAAAAAAAAAATACTTTAACATAAATATTTTGTTCAGAACATAATTTAGACTGCAGCAGCTAGTCTAAACAACTTCGGAAACTGTTCTCGTACCCATTTTAAAGGAACCATTTCAAAATTCACCGCCGGCCGCGGTGGCCGAGGGGACTGAGGCGCCCCAGTCACGGTCTGCACGGTCACTACGGTAGGGGGTTGGAATCCCTCCTCAGGCATGGATATTTGTTCCGTCCTTAGTGTTAGCTAGTTCATAAGTAGTTAAGTCCCATAAGCTATACAAACATTTAAACATTTTGATTTTCAATATTCACCGAAACTGAGTTGGAAACAGTAAATCACGTTGGTTGGTCCGGAATTCTAAACAGATTTCTCTCATAGCATTTCAGTGTTTCGACGTGGTCTCCCACTTCCCCCCTCCCCCCAGCCAATGTACGATGAAGTGTTTGCTTTGCTTTTAGGAGTTCACATTTTGCTTATCGAACAGGAGTAATAGCCGTTAGAGTTCTTTTTTTTAAGCCAGATGAAAATGTAGAAACTCACACTATGGTATCAAATAAAAATTGCCCATAGATATATTTTGTCTAAATATCTATTAAAGATATTAAACGAAGGAGAGGCATTGAATTAAAATTTATACCACGGCCGGGATTAATTTAGCAGGAGGTCCCGGGTTCGAATCCCGACCGCGGCATAAATGTTAATTCGTTGCCTCTAATTCAGTTTAATATCACGCTACGATGGTTTATCCTGAGATGCGTAATCTGGTTGCTTCATCACATGACATTCATTGTATAAACAGGCCATTAAAATGCGAAGCAATAACGGCTGAAACAGGAAATTTGGCCCATTTATACAGTTTTCTGATTATATTGTCTTTGGATGGCGAGAGAACTGTCCCGCAGTTAATAAAGTGGGGGAGGGAGGGGAGAAGTTGTAAACAGGATAAATAATATCAGAAAACAAACCAAACTATTCTCCCATTCACCTTTCATTCAGATTTGGTCACCCTGAATTACATTATTTTTTACCCTGATGCAGCAAACAGTAGATAACAGTACGCGTTTCGAATGTGAATGGCTCGTTTAACCAAGCAGGGGAGAGCGCGATACGAGGAGTATGAACGGCAGCGTCCTACGACAATGGCTCCAACAGATGCAGTGTATTCATTCATTTGCAGGGTTGCCTGGTGTTAATTGATACCTGCCGGCCGCGTGCGCTTAGGCTTTCTAGCCAGTTTCCAATTTTCGCTAAAACAGCTGCCCTGCCTTTACAAAATGACAAATTGGCCTGTGATAATCTTTCGGTGACATACGAATTTTACGGCGTAATAGAGGTGCGTTAAATTGACGTTAAACCAGAAATTAAAATTGTGGATTGGAGTGGAAAATTAGCCTCGGCTTTAGCTCCGACCGTTCGAACCTGACTGCCACGGATGCTGATAACTACATCACCAGCTGCGAATTCAGTGTCCTCTGCTTGCCGCGCCATTCGAGTGTCAGATGCACTTCTGGGGCCGTAATTAACGGATTATTTTCTTGAATCGGCTCTAGGGTGACAATGTGAGTGTGAGTGTAATTTCAGTGCTCTTCGGATAACCCAGTGACACAGTCCATGGCATAATACTGCCACCGATTATCGCTATTTTTCACGACTACTCATGAATCGGAAAAAAAGGCGGGGAATCAAAACGGCTATGTCTCATTTCCTTTCATATGCCTGTCTAACAGACACAGCGCTGCTCTACTGATCCCGTAGTTCAGGACACGTTAAAACACAACGAAAACAAAATGATTACAGTTTACACACAGCTGACTACGCTGTTCGCTTCGTCGCTCCTTCGGCTTTCCGTGCACATTGCAGTTCGTACAAAATAAGCACTTAAAATTAATTTACTACGTTAGCAAATTTCTCTCCTTCAGAAATGTTATTCTTCCCATTGCCATTCTGAATTTTATAGTCAGCCATCATAAGTAATTTTGATACCCAAATAACAAAACTCATCTTATACTTTTATTGTTTCACTTCCTGGTCTAATTCCTTCAGCTTGCCGCGGTGGCCGCGGGGACTGAGGCGCTCCAGTCACGGTCTGCACGGCCACTAGGGTCGGGGGTTCGAATCCCCCCTCGGGCATGGATATTTGTGTCGTCCTTAGTTGTAAGTAGTTCATAAGTAGTTTGTAAGTTTAGGGACTGATGACCCCGTAGTTAAGTCCCATTGAACATTTTAATTCCTTCAGAGTCACCCTATATATAGTAGTTGGTAAGTCATAATAAAATGTTCCAACACAGTAGATTTTCATTTTTAGTTTCCTCATATGATATCAATTCCTAACACGATAACAAAAAACAGATACAGTTGTAAGGATGCAATTAAGAACTTTTAATTGTGTTTTTTAAATTAAACTACAGAAGTGTAGAATAGTGAAAATATAACTTTGTAAGTGATTTACAGTTTTTATAGATGTAGTAATTAATAGTATTTTAGTTCCTTGTCCGAACTCTGTGGAATTAAATATCAAGATACAAAATATATATGTGGTAAACTAAAACAAATATTTCAGGTGTTTTATTCTTCAATGTAACAAATGACATTAGATACTAATTCTCACGTTACGATACGCTTTCATTTCAATCGTGTCAGAAGCATCAGAGTTAATATACAAACAACAGACAGATTGTACAGATAAGATTTTTTGTGAGGCTCGACATAGATATCCGGACTGTGTTGGACACAGCCCACTATCTCACACCGCCCTGCAAGTCGTCTAGCTCTCATGTTGTTTCATGCCTACCTTATTACGTGACGCTACGTATGCGGCGCGCCTTGTCTTTTTCGTTGGCCACGAGACAGCGTAGCTAAATAAGGACGCAGTAGATGACCGAAGAGAATTCTGTCGAAGGTTCGTTGTTTTCAGCCCACTTGATGCGGCTAGAAACCAGAGAAAATTTTATCATCACTGGACTTGACCAAACTGAACGTGCGTATTCCGTGGCTGAATAACACTAGACTAAAGCTGTGGTCCTCACTGTCCTGGGCTCTGTTTCCCTCATAGTGGCTCCTAGTTTGCTGAAAAGTAGAAACGCCATGGAGCACAGAAATTAATGCAGATGATACCTGAAAACAGTACAGCTACTGTAGAAAGTTGCACGTTATATGGTACTGTACACGATGGATGATGGTAGGCGACGCTGTTGTCTTTGTCGTTGTTCTACTGTTGCAAAATGTAGCGAGAAGGTAGTGCAGTGTGTTGTGTTTTGCTTGTTGCAGTCGACGGGCAACATCCTGAACTTCTGCGAGGTGGGGCTGAAGATCTCCGGCGTGGCCCCCATCACGAGCCCAGCGGCCGTGCAGTTCCCCAACACGTCCATCACGTCGGTCACCGTCGCCACCACCGAGCGACACACCGTCGTCTTCCTCGGCACCAGCTACGGCTCCATCAAGAAGGTCAGTTTATAATCACTTACTGCCGAATGCCGCCTTTCTCTAACAAGGAAACCACGTGGGTATCGGATTTATATCTATAGGATGTCCCACTTAAACATTCCACCACAAATATCTCTGTAACAACAATGGATATTGAGAAACGACTTTCACGGTCATGAACGTACGGAAGGGGCTTATGAAAGTAAGCACTATTTTCAACACACACACACACACACACACACACACACATATGTATGTATATAGATAGATGAAGGATTTATTACAAAAACCGGACAAGTCGAAAACAATGACTTTTTCAGGTATCAATAAAAACGTTCCATCGTGTAATCTAAACCATGGAAATCATCCAAACGACATTCAGAGCATTTTACATGAGAACACTTCTTCCTAAAAAGTGCGTTTTAAGTGTGCATCCTATAGTTTATTTTTAAGGAATGCTTTTTATTTATTCTTGTCTAGTTTTTGCAGAAACTTAAGAGATATAAAAAGTCAAATATTTTACACCGAACTAATTTATTAAATCTTCACAACGCTCTCAGTGAGTATTTGACAATGAACAAAATACAATATTGTTTTATTTACAAAGAACTGGAAACAGAGGTCATGGTTTGCATTATTAGTTGTTATTCATCCTCGCACCCATCACTCTTATCATCATCATCAATTTCTAACTCCTCCTCTTCATTACAATCTTCATTTGAGGTAGCATAAAGCAGGTCTTTGTAATTTGACGCAGTTTCTGGAAGAAGAAAACAGACTTCTACAAAGATCTCTTGCTGTATCTGGTTGGAAACCTCTATTCTTCTTGTGCAGCTGATGAAGATCCAAAGTAGTATATTCTGTTGTACTACTTTTTTTGGTAAGGGCATGTCTCTTCCATGTAGCAAAGTTCCGTTGTGAGACACAAAACGTGTCTTCCACATCAATGTTTTTCATTCGTACCTGCTGCAGTTTGAGTGGACGCTTAGGTGTTTATAAACTGAAAGCCACAGTAGCATGTTTAATTACTATGAAGTCGCCATGATTAAATATTTTCAACTCTAATGGATGAGGTAGTGTACGGGCTTCAACAATTTTTCTGTCCCACGTTTCAGGAATTTCTTCAGTCGTTATCTTCCGCTTTTGATGAGTTTTCAATTAGAAGCCTTGATCATTATATAAATAGCTATGTCCTCTCACCGGAAACAAATATGTGATCCTTTTGTAGACCATCAAGATGAGCACTAGACTGTACAAAAACTGAACCATATCTTCATTATGTAGATTTGTGCCCAGCCCGAATTCGAACTCGAGTCTCGTGCTTATTAGGCAATAGCTCTGGCCACGACACCACTGGTGAATAGTCATCGCTGGCCGCGGTGGCCGAGGGGACTGAGGCGTTCCAGCCACGGTCTGCACGGCCACTACGGTCGGGTAATCGAATCCCCCCTCGGGCATGGATATTTGTGCCGTCCTGAGTCTTAGCTAGTTCATAAGTAGTTTGTAAGCTTAGGGACTGATGACCCCGTAGTTAAGTCCCATAAGTACTACAAACATTTGAACATTTTTTGAATAGCCATCACCATAATTGCACCGATAATTCTAGCAAGCCTCGCATCAGACGCAAATTTACGACACACTACTAAAGTAATGCCATTTTCACGAATTACTCGTAGCGTTTCGCCGATTCCCGTAAGAATTAGGCCTTGTGTACATCCGCGCTGAAGAAAGGAGCAATGGCCGTTTGGAAGGCCGACGAGTTAAGGCGACAGCTAGCGGGATGCAGGAGATCCGGCTTAGGGTCCCGATCAGGGACAAAATTTTCAAATGTCACAAAAATGATAGACCGTCTTGTGAAGCGCAAATGAAGTAGTAACGTTTCTCCAATTTCGAATAATTCTCTGAATAAATAACACATTGTTTGTTAAGTAAACGCAGACAAGAGCTTCAATCTTAATATGACAGACGGGTAGTTGATTTGTCGAAATGTTGTGCAGAAAAATTGAACCATCAATACTGCCGCACACCCAGAAATGGGTGGGCTTACGAATGAGCTACGCCGATGATAAGCCTATTACTTCAAAATCATTCTTGACGGGGTGCAAGTACTTCCTGCTTGGTCTACCTCGATTCCTGCTATCCCCTACTACCGAACCAATGAGTCTCTTAGGTACCCTTGCTTCTCCCAGGAGTGTAGCATGACCCTACCATCTAAGCCTGTTCGCTGAAACTGCTTCATCTATGGTGTTCATTTCTAGTTTTTCTTTGATTTCCTCATTATGGGCACCCTTCTGCCATTGTTCACATCTATTAATACTATTAATACTTGCAATCATCCTTGCTACGTTCATATCTGTTACCTCAACATTATTAAAAATGTAGCCTGTATCCACGTAGTTTTCACTCTCATACAAGTTTGTCAAAAGGTTGAACGGTGCACGGCTAAATTAGTCTTGGTTCTGACTTTCGTGTTGCAGAAGAGAGTAGGTCGTAGCACAGTGCTTATTGCATTGGCTTTGCTACACCTTGATTCCGGTTCTTACACTGTTTCCATCTTGTGAGAAAATACATTCTAAGCACTTTCAACTGTCCGCCAATTCTAACCTGGCTCCTCATATTTGGCGCTCAATCTGTTTAAATCTCTTCTCCACAGACATTACTTTGGTTTTAGAGATAATGATCGTAATATCATAACCCTTACGTCTCTGAGATAGCTCTGACAGTTTGCAACCTTTCAATCGAATCTGCAATCACAATTAAGTCGTCCATACTTGTAAGTCTGCTCATTTTGGTTCCACTAATTTTAATATCATCCTACCAGCCTATCTTTTTCAACATATGTTCCATATGTACGAGTGTGAACAAATAACGGACATCGAGAAACTTCAAAGTCGATTTTCTTAAGAATTTAAGAGAGGTGTATCAAATGGTTTTGGGTTTATTACAAAAACGGGAAAAGTTCAAAAACAGAAATTTTGAGCTAACACTGCCTTGCTCTGCCACGACATCCATGTTCTGGTGGAATTTGTTTCAGCAAAATCCATAAAGATTCGAAGATATATCCATTTGAAAATCTAGCTGTTCTACAAAAAGCAGACTAGTCCCTTGTTGTTCCAACAAAAATCGGACAAGTCCATGAGTCATAGGTTTCCTGTTATTATATACAATGTTGGTAGAGCCGTGTGCGAATTCCGGGAAACACTAATAAATCACAGTAAATTTTACTGTTTCGTGCTTTTGGCTTAGCTGCACGGATAATAACGAAACTGAATGTTTTCTTTGGACTTTTTTAGTACTCGCAGTTACTTCGCACTTCGTTGTGGTCGAATTAGCTCTCGTACTCGGGCAGGGCGGCTGCCATAAAAATTCGTAACAGCTGGGGTGTAGACTTTTCCGGTGTCGTGCGGCGCCTGAGCCGCTTTGAGCACGAAACAGCGCGTTTTATCTTGGCCATAATGCCGCTGCGGACCGATGTTTGATCTGCGATGTTTGTTTTGTCGTCTCATAAAGCGGCGGGCCGAGGTATTTACTCAAATCTGTGGCGGTCCGCGTGCTGGCGCATTCAAAGGGGAGAGCCAGCACATCCTTAGCGCCCGCTACAGGCCGGGCCTCCCGCCGCCAGCAAGGCGACAGCGCACAACCTTTGAGCAGCCCTCTTATGAGATCACTAGCCTTACTTTAATGCAATTACTGCCACCAGTTGCCGCCATACTCTCCCTCTTTTACAGTTCCTCTGAAGGAACGCTCTGCCCTGTGAGGTGCAGTTTTACGTGTTCATCATTTTCGAGACTATTTATCGCTCCGCATTAGACTCATTCCTCGCTTGTATATACTTTATTCTTTTTTTTTTTTTTTTTTTATTGATTTGTAGTGAAGAAACTGGCCGAACACTGTAGCTTTTCCCCCATTATTACATGCTTTGTAAATAAGCTACTTCCACTCCACTGGCCATTAAACCACGAAGAATAGCAAATGACGAAATTTAATTTTACAAGAGGCAGCCACGATGTCGGGATTAAGGATTTCAAATTCAAATGTTTGTAAAAAATGTTCAAATGTCTGTAAATCTATCGGACCAAACTGTGTGGTCATCAGTCCGTAGCTTACAAACTACTTAAACCTAGGTAAACTAACCTACAGACCAACACACACACACACACACACACACACACACACACACACACACACATGCCCAAGGGAGGACTCGAACCTCCACGGCGAGCAACGGCGCGCTCCGCAGCGAGGTGCTTTAGACCGCCCGGCTACTCCACCGCGGCAAGATGTTTGTAGAGCTTATGGGACTTATCTACGGGGTCATCACTCCCTAAAATTACTACTTATGAACTAGCTTATACTAAAGACGGCACAAACATCCATGCCCGAGGGGGGATTCGAACCCCCGATCGCAGCGGCCGTGCAGACCATGACTGGCGCACCGCAGACCGCTCGGCCACCGCGGCCGGCGATTAAGGATTTAGTAAAAAATTTGTACACCTTCAGCAGGCCATTAAAACAATATAACATTTAAGTTGTAAGGTGCACTACTCTGACAATTCCGAGAAAATTACAAGAGAAGTCTTGCGCTTAAATTAGTTAGCTTATGTATCTTTGCGTTGGTGGCGGACGTTACAGTTGATGGTGGTCAAGTCGTTAGCTTAGAGAGCTTAGTAAAACTAACGTGAAAAACAAAACGAGAATAACAAAAAGACATGGATAAGGCGACGGTTCGATTCTCGCTCATACTTAATTTTTATATTGACATAATGCGAAAGGATAGTCCAAAACACTGTAATTAATTATTTTTTTATATATCACACAAGATATCTTTCTGCATTAAATGCCATCGTCAGGTGTTTATGCAAAAACATTTTCTTATATCGGTATGTATCCAAGTGCTACATAAATAAATTTACGTAAATAAAATCTTACAAATTTCACTTAGAAAGTGTGCAGTACGTACGGTATTTACAGGTTGTATCAAATGTTCAAATGTTTGTATAGTCTATGGGACTTAACTACGTGGTCATCAGTCCCTAAACTTACGAACTACTTACGAACTAACTAAGACTAAGGACGGCACAAATATCCATGCCCGAGGGGGGATTCGAATACCCGACCGTAGTGGCCGTGCAGACCGTGACTGGAGCGCCTCAGTCCCCTCGGCCACCGCGGCCGGCTTTAGAGGTTGTAAGTGCTTCAACTGACTATTTATTACGTGATGTTTTACATTTGATTTACGAATTGTAGCCAGTTACAGCATCTTTCTATACCTCAGAATACTATACGTTTACAAATATTTACAATTTTTTCTTTCAGAGAGAAAAATAGAGATTAACAGATATGGCATAATTTCCTTTATTATTTTTATGTTGTTATTAGCGATTATGGTTAAAAACGTTATTAGAAATTTTGCAGGATATTATAGATTATACATTTATATTTGGCATGGTTGTCTTTATTTCGTCTTTGGTTGATTTTAACATTATATTATTATGCCATATTTTCTAACTGAAAGAAAAAATTGTAAATATTTGTAAACCTATAGTATTGAGGTATTGATAGATGCTGTAACTGGCTAACGCTCGTAGTTTTGGGTAAGGATGGGGAAGGAAAGTGGCCGAGCCCTTTGAAATGCACCATTCCGGCATTTGCCTGGAGTGATTTAGGGAAATCACAGAAAACCTAAATCTAGATGGCCGGAGGGCGGAATTGAACCACCACCCTTCCGAATGCGAGTCCAGTACGTTACCACCTCGCTCGGTTTCAGACTTAGATAAATCATTGTAAACATCTTTTTATTCCGCCTGATTCTGCCCCAGAACTTGATACGCGCCTCGATTCCGTTTGTAAGTAAGTTCGGGCGGTTGTGCAGGTATGTCGCATCCGCGTTTAACAACTCGCTGAGGACTTCGTGATATAACGCGGTTCCACCATATTGCCGGGATGCTAATGCCGTTTTATCCGCTGTTCCAACACGTCCCACAGATTTTCTGTGAAGATCAAAGTCAGGTGATTTTGGAGACCACTCGACATGTAATAGGGCGGCGGTGTTACAGAATCCTGCCACATTCTTCTAGCTCAGTAAGCTCTGCTTTTGTCGTCGTGAAAAACAGGGTTATCAATAGCGCATTCACCCTACAGGTGTTGACTGAAAGTATCCGCCGCGAAGCACTCTCGCGAACAGGTTGGGATTGGTGTTTTTTCACTGTCGGTAGTAATTCCTTTCGGATTTGGAAGCGATTTTGATTCACAAGCCGTGAAAAGCACCTCCGCACCCTCTCGGTCAGTGTCTTTTTTCGACAACAGTTCTGGCGTTGTCTTTCGTGGCCGTGTGTGTCACGCCATTGCTCGTAGACACGTCGAATAGTCTACTGCGAAACACCAACAAATCCAGCAGACGAGCGCGGCCAAATACGATTTTCCCTTTTAGCTACCCTGTCACGGCCTTGCGTTAAGCTATGTTTACGTACAATGGCTGCTTGAAACGTAAATGTCTCACAGGTCGTAACTGCCGCGCGCGACTGGCTATGGACGTGACACACTCGCTGCGCAGTCTAAAAAAAATGTTCAACTGTTGGTATAGTCTATGGGACTTAACTACGGGGTCATCAGTCCCTAAACTTACAAACTAGCTTATGAACTACCTAATCCTAAGGACGGCACAAATATCCATGCCCGAGGTGGGATTCGAACCCCCGACCGTAGTGGCCGTGCAGACCGCGGCCGGCCTGCGCAGTCTGTAAGGGCTGAACCATCTATAGGTGTGAGTACATTAGTGGCTATAACTTTTGTTTGGTACTCTTACCAGTGTATTACAGTGGAAAGAATACGTGAATACATTTGTAGGTAATTTGGGAGCATACCTAGTGCAAAATTAAGATCTGCTATCTCTGGTAGCAATAATGGCTCTAACTCATGGGAGTTCAAATGAGCTTGGAGGACATACACCTGCACGTCATCCCATGCTACTCATGTGAAAGTATATAGACATTATCTAAATATTTGTGAATCGTGTAACTCTAACGGGACTTAGCTACCTGCCCGGTATTTGCTTAGTGGGGTGTGGAAAACCACCCAAAAATTACAACCAGTCTAGCCGGCGTTATTCCGCTGTGAAGATCCAAGTAGGCGCCGGAATTCCCTCCCCCCCCCCCCCCTTCCGGTAGTGGACGCTTGGTTATCCGGACTTGCGTAAACATCGATTAAAATGGATGTACATACAAAGCCAGCACGTGAGGTAAGATGATAACACAAAAAGCAAACCGTAATTGGGTAACAAACAGGGTGTTTCACTAAGTGTGTTTGCCTCTGTAACTTATAAAATAATAGGTGAAATTTTAATGCGGTAGGTCAACACAAGAAATGTTATACTTTCTGCAGAGTTATGAACATAGTTTATTGTATCATTTTCCAAAGAGTTACACCACAAATATGTTTTTTTTAAATGGAACAATAGTTTTTTATATCGTGTATTGGATTCGTTTAAACCAGCTGCGTCCAAATCAATTTAAACTACATTCCTATCACTGTTAGTTTGGGAGCTACAACCCTTCAAAGTTTAGGGGGCGGAGGCTACGACAACGTTGCTGACTGGCTGGTGGTCATGAGATAGTGGGCCGTGCCCCAGGGGATAGCCACTCGGCCTGTCAGCTACGATATCGCAGCCTCCGCCCCCGGAACTTTGAAGGTTGTAGCTCCCAAACTAACAGTGATAGGAATGTAGTTTAAATTGATTTGGACGTAGCTGGTTTAAACGAATCTAATACACGATAGAAAAAACTATTGTTCCATTTCAAAAATTATATCCTTGTCGTTTAACTCTTTGGAAAATGATAGAATAAACTATGTTCATAACTCCGCGGAAAGTGTAACATTTCTTGTGTTGACCTACCGCATTAAAATTTCCCGTCACCTATTATTTTATAAGTTACAGAGGCAAACACACTTAGCGAAACACCCTGTATATGTACGAATTTATTCTCTACGCATAATTTCGTACGAATAATGGATAAAGAAAGGTTTCACTAGCAGCATTACACCCGAAGCTGTGAGATTCAAAACTGCTTGCCAAGTACTTTAACTGATCATGACTTCAACATGCATTACAGAACGCAGCACGCGTTTGAGAACCAACTGTTTTGACCGATGGAGCTGATTTTAGCAGCGAATGTGTCTCCACGATAATATACGCGACATCCCCTTTGACAAAGTCTTTTTCTTCCTTCCTCCGAACGAATTCTCAACGACGTAGTTTGTTGCCTCGCTGCCCGTAATATTGAACGACCTAGTACGTGGAGTGTTTCGTTTTCTGCTCCAAGAAAGCGGTGTAAGTAAAAAGGAACGATAAACCGTTAAGGCGAGTAGCCGGAAAGCGCGCAGGTCGGTCTGGAAGGCGGCCAGGGCAGGCCTATACACTTCATGCGGCCGCTAGGTGAGCGCTGTAAAACAAAAGCCAAAAGCCAAATGAAAAGCCATCGTCTCCACGTGAAATATAACTCCTCCTTGCGCAAATTCGTCATTGCTATAGATGGCCGGCTTTCGGTGGTGCAATAAAAAGTTCCGTGACATAGTTCCCCGTATTCTCGCACGGTAGAGAAATGTGGAATGGAATCTCATTCCCAAGCAGCTCCTATTTGTCATCGTTTGTTGCCAGCCCGCCGCCAGCTCCGGAATAGTGAGCCAGTTCTGCACTTTTATGGAAGGCCTGTTTTTAATTCTAATTGCTTTAGACCCTTGGGGCTTCTTTGACTGAAGTCTCGAGAGTGAAATTTACACTGTGTAGCGTAGTGTGGAATTATTTAATGCACTGAATTGTAATTAGCCGGCCGCGGTGGCCGAGGGGACTGAGGCGCTTCAGTCACGGTCTGCACGGCCACTACGGTCGGGGGTTCGAATCCCCCCTCGGGCATGGATATTTGTGTCGTCATTAGTCTTAGTTAGTTCATAAGCAGTTTGTAAGTTTAGGGGCTGATGACCTCGTAGTTAAGTCCAATAGACTATAACAAACCTTTGAACATTTTTTAATTGTAATTACTGCACACCGAAGCAAATCAAATGTTCAAATGTTTGTTAAGCTTATGGGACTTAATTGCGGGGCCATCGGTCCCTAAGCATACAAACTACTTATAAACTAACTTATACTAAAGACGGCACAAACATCCATGCCCGATGGAGGATTCGAACCCCCGAAGGAGAGCGGCCTCGCGCATCACACCGAAGCCGAGCTTTTATGTATTTAAGTTGGTTGCTACGGATTTTCATCATGACTCATTACAGACCTCCGATCAGTTTGACTTATAGATGAAAGTGCACGAGTATTATGTCTCTCCAGTATTGTGAAAAAAAAGGTAATACTGCAGAAAACAAATAAAAATTGGTATGTGGTAGATTTTCTTTAAGTGGTGTAGCCAAATGAGATTAAGCGACCCACATACCATACACAGGGTGTCCCATTTAAATTTTTGACCCAGATATCTCTAGAACAGAAATAAATATTGAAATACGACTTTCACAGGCATGAAGTTACGGCGTGGATTCGTGAAAGTACACATTATGAGACTTCTAAAACATAAACAAATATTATTTTCAACAAAAACTTACGTTTTTAATCGATATTCGTATCATTTCTTATGCAACCAATAGCATGCAAAATCACATAAAGAATGGCGTCGGTTACATCGCGATACGTGAATTGCATCCAGAGATACTGAGAAGCAAAATTCATGATTGCCCCGCGTAGCTAGTGCTCACGCTTAAGTATCTTGATGTGTGATATTTGCGCGCTTCATTTATTTCAAGCGTCAGTTTCGCTTATCAGAATCTTATTGACGTATGGGGATGTAACCAGTGCCATTCTTTTTGCGATTTTTCAGGGTATTGATTGCATGAGAAGTAATATGGGATATCCAGTACTAATTGCACGAGAAGTAATATGGGATAGCCATTAAAAAATTAAGCAAGTTTTTACGGACAGTAATGTTTGTTTACCTTTTAGAAAGTCTCATATTATTTACTTTCAAAAGGCCCTGCCGTACGTTAATGCCTGTGAAAGTTGGATTTCAATATCTATTGTTGTTTCAGAAATATCTGGGGTGAAACGTTTAAGTGATCAAACCAAGATAATCATCTCACGAGGGAAAGAAGAGTAAAATTGCAGTGATTCCTCCGATTTCAATGGAAATGAGCTACTACAAAAAAGTTCAAATGTTTGTACATCTAACGGACTCAGGTGCTTGGTTATTAGTCCGTTGCTTACAAACTACTTAAACTAAGGTAAACCAACCTAAGGACAAAAAATAACACCCATCAGCCGCGGCGAGTTATTACCATATTATGTTTTAGTGTGTAGTACTATGTCTTTGTAAGTAAAGTTTCGGCTAAAGGTCACAATGGTCTGTTATTTATAATTTGCACTAAGCGTTTCGGGAACTTAATTCCCATTTCTCATGAGTGTTTTTTCTCTGTGTGCTACACCGTTTATTTGTGAAGAACTATTGCATATGGGAATTATTTCTCGAAACTTGTGCAAAATGGTAATAAAAATGTAATCGTGCCTGGTAGTAAGAAAGTGTTATAAACAAACCCATTGCTTTCACAGTAAAAGTAGTTTGCAAAAAGTTTGTAATGGATCACATCAAATTGCAGTGCAATTATCTCGGCTTATTGACGGCTGTATTTCATGGGCTCCACACATTATGGCAGTCTTAAAACATACGTTCCTCTGCTGAACTCAGGCATTTGCAATCGTTGGTTTTAGCGGTAGCCATTTCTGCATTTCATTTCCTTGCATACCTTGGGACCCGTCAGCATCCCTAAGACGTTACCTCGAGTGTATTGTCTCGTCTTTACAGTGGCTGAAACCGAACATCCTCTCCATCTATCTACTGTTTTATGGATCATACACGCTGCTTTTACTGCCAATATGCGAGGCTTTCACATCCCCGCAGACATCAAAACGGCACTGAAGTCCTCAAATGCTTCTGACATGTGATGAACGCCACTTACCGTGCGCAGCCATTACAAAACGATTCGCGTAAGGAATTCAAGGAATTGTAATTAAAATGTGCAAGCGTAGGCTGCCGTGGCGTTTGTTACCATCAGTAGAGCTTTTTCGCGTATCTGAACGGGTCGACATGTTGATTTATAGATCAACATTTCGGCTACTTCTGCAAGCTGGATCAACATGGTTGTACCACATCGCACTAATATACATTCCGTTCTGTATAAAATATCGTGTGTTTTGGTGGCGGAAGATTTGAACCATAATGTAAAAGGACATAACTCAATGCTTGCACAACACGATTTTAAAGAAATATCATGATAAATCGAAGGCCATGCCATACGGTAGGTAGAGTCTTTGACATATTATGTTAGTTTGACCTCTACCATAGGGTGGATGGGTAGGTAGGGCATTTGACACATTACGATGTTAATTTGAAATCTTGTTGTGGTGTATATGGATTGAGTTTGACATTATGATTCAAATCTTTCATAACAAAAGGAACACTATAATATTTCATACATACGAAATGTATATAATTGCTGTAAGTATTTTTCAGTCAAGACGATGGTTTAAAACCGAAACCAGTAGCAAGTAAATAAAAGTTTTGGGCAGCAAAGTGTAATGCCTTTTATAAAATATTAATGTTAGGACTTTATATGGTATATTTATTCACATTTATTTAATGAGATTGTCTAGCTCTTTCAGAAGTTTTTCACCTCTTGCCCTCAACATTTCTGCCTTTATCAAATCTCCTCCTGGTGCCTTATCAGTCTTTAGTTTCCTTATTGCTGTTTCTAAACGCCGTTGAGTCACTTCAATATTTGCTTCTTCTCCTGCAACCTCTGTACCTCTTATCTTCTGCAAAGACACTCTCGGGATCTTGATTATTTGTAACTGTTTTAAACATTCTCTCCACCCATTCAGAATACTTTCCTTGTCTGTTAGTATATTTTCATCCTTATTTTCAGTAACTGAACGTTCATTTCTGCCAACCTTTAGTGAATATAGAAGAAAATTTATAATTATAAATGTCAAATGTTTGTGAAGCTTATGGGACTTAACTGCGGGGTCATCAGTCCATAAACTTACAAACTACTTGTGAACTACCTTATACTAAAGACAGCACAAACATCCATGCCCGAGGGGGGATTAGAACCCCCGACGGGGAACGGCCTCGCGGCCCATCGCAGCATAGCGCATCAATGCATTCGGCCGCTCCGCCGCCGCTTATAATTATATTTGGTGTTTAAGCAGGAACAGTAAATATTTTAGAAGTTGGTGGTGTAGACTAATTGCAATAAAATGCCATATTTTGTGTCCCAGCCTCGTCGCCACTTTTGTGTCTCGTTTCCGCCGGTGGTCCTGGTGTCGGTGGCCGAGTAGAAAGAGACCGACACAGGAATAAAGGATGCACGCTTGTGCAGGTACGGAGGTGACCAGCCCGTGGGACAGCAGCAACTAGAACACTAGGCTAAATTAGAATAAGATATATATTTCGTGGAGTCTTGGTAATACTTAACTTTTACATAGTTCTTGACTGCAGAATGCTGATACATAGTTTAGATAGAGGCCTGCCTACTGATGATTTCTAGTGCCTATCCGATAGCCAAGTCTTAACTGGTGCCTATCTGATTCAGAAGTGTTAACTGGTTCCTATCTCAGTCCCAAGTGAACGATGCAGCAGTCGTGGCCACGAGCAGAGTTCCAGCAGAGGGCGCTCGTGGCTGACGTCGTAAGAACGCCGCGCCGTGCGTGCATGGCGGCGCGCGGCTAAAGTCCGTGGCGCGCATTTCATACTTGTGCGACACCACACCATATAACATGTGTCCAGTTTGTATTGAGTACAGAAATACGTACTAAGGCACCCATGTGCGGTGCGCGCTGCCGTTCGCCGTCGGGGGTTCGAATCTTACCTCGGGCAGGGATGTTTCTGTTGACTTTAGTATAAGTTAGCTTATAAGCTGTTTGTAAGCTTAGGAACTGATAACCCCCGCAGTTAAGTCCCATAAGCTTAACAAACATTTGAACATTTTACAGAAATACAGCTGTTAGTATGTAATCCAAACAAACTTAAAGCGAAGAGAAACTAGAATATTTACACTGAGTCTTTATCGGTTCCTGGTAGAACATTCTAATATTGAATTAAAAGAACACGTGTGCGTATACAAGTTTATTTTTATGTAGTTAATCGGCTTTCCGCTTACAGGCCAGCTTCAGACTTTAAATCTGTAGATCACTTTGTAAGCCGATAACTGGTTAACTAAATACAAATAAATGTGTAGAATATACGCAAAATTGTGCTTTTAATTCAGTGATGATCTACCAGAAACCGACTGAACAATCAGAGACAATATCCTCGTTAGCCTTCAAAATGTTCAAATGTTTGTATAGCTTATGGGACCCAACTACGGGGTCATTAGTCCCTAAACTTACAAACTACTTATGAACTAGCTAATCCTAAGGACGGCACAAATATCCATGCCCGAGGGGGGATTCGAACCCCCGACCGTAGTGGCCGTGCAGACCGTGACTGGAGCGCCTCAGTGGCCACCGCGGCAAGCCCATTCGCCTTCGCTTTCAGTTTGTTTCTGTTACATACTAATAGCTGCATCTCTGCACTCAATAAAAATTGGACACATGTTATGCGGCATTTTTATTGCAATTCGTCTTAACTACAATCTCCAAAATCATTTTCAGTTCCTTCTGAAACAACGTGTATTTAATTTTTCATAGATAGGGAAAGGAGGAGATGGACTATGGAGCCGGAGACATGTACAGGGAGAGGACGTGGATTATATGAACAGATAGAGGGAGAGGACAACAGATGGACAGAGTGAGCAGAGAGGAAGAAAACAGACTTAAATAAATAAATAACCTGGAAACGCGGGCTTTTCAATCGTTACTAAATATAAGAAAAAGAATTTCTAATTTTAACAATGGAAAATCCGATTGGAATGTCAATAATGGAGAATAGATAACATCTCACAGTAAAGAGGCTCTCTGAGCTGCTGACAGGCACGAAAAATAGACAATAACATTCTCACAATTTGAATTTTCGGCCATGGCCTTCATCGGAATAAGGAATAATACATTCACACAATCACTCAGACAACTATACATCCACTACCATATCCGGCCGGCCACTCCAGCGCTGGAGCGATTCTGTCAGTGCGCCTCGGTTGCACAGTGGTAGAGTGCCAGACTACAAATCCAAAGGTCGCGGGTTCGATCCCCGCCAGGTCCTAGGATTTTTATCTGTCACTTTCCACTTCTTTCACCTCTGGCATTATGGCTCATGTGAAAAATACCGAGTAGCACCGTGGTTCGGAACCCACGTTAAACTGTAGGTCCCCCTATAACTGGCTGGGTAAGTCAGTTCGAAGGTCGGAGGAAGGCAACGGCATACCACCTCCAAACAGGACCATGCCTAGTAAAGCACTGTGGTGTTCAAACCAATCTTCGGATTGTTGACTGCTTTACCTTATGTGTTTCTTATTACGATGAAGGCTATGGTCGAAAATTTAAGTTATGTGGATTTTTTTTTTTTTTTTTTTTTTTTTTTTTTGCTGGCGAAGATACGACGTATTGTACGTATTGTGAGACAATTAAAACATCACGCAGGAGTTGGCTAGTCTGGCTTGCGCCGTACTAATTGTCTAACAAACACACTCTCGCTTGCAGTCAGGTGAGAACTAGTGTCGTTTTATACTTTTTCTTACGTATTGTAAGGCAGGAAGCAACGGCCAGACGGCAACAAACGAGAAGAATGGAGCCTTAAACGCGCAGTTTCTCGCATTTCACCTTTTCTGCGCGCGCCAAGTGCAAACATTTGCATTCGGTGCTCGGGCGGGTCGCATTCTGGCGCGGGTCGCGGGAACCGGAGATTACCCGTTAAGTGATCGGCGGTGTTATTGACAGGGGGTAACAGAGGCAACGGGCGCGCTCCGTCCGGTCGTTTAAAATGGGAAGGGAGCCCGACCTAATCACACAGCCCCGTTAATTCGGCTAGCCATTAACGAGAAAAACTTGGCCAGCGTGTGTGCGCGCTCTCGCTCCCACTGCCAGAGGTGACACATCGAAACGCACTGACATTTCAAGAGTGTGATTGCCTTCCATCTCATTTGCCCCGAAATCAATACTGCATTAACCTTCCATATTGGACGCACAGACGGACTGTGGCCATCTGCGCGACAGCTTCGTTGAAATGAAACTCGTTATCATACGAGGCCGTGATCGATCTCTGGACTCGGGACGGGACCCGTTTGAATATCGAAGGATGCAAGGAAGGAAGGAAGGGAGCAGGGTTACAGTTTAGTTTTGTGGGAGGAGGAAAGGAAAGTACGCGGCTGCAGCCTGTTTTAAGAATTCGCGTGAGCTGGTTTAGAATCAGGATACATCCAAGCGGGTTTTTGAATTCGATTATATCAGAAGGAAAGTGCAGCGTCTTAAGCACTTCGTCGTCTCGCTTAGTAGGAAAGTGGACAAACGAAGATGCTCGGAATGTTATAATGCTGAAACAGTAGTAGAAGGCTATATTTCTACTTAAAAATATATATTATTATTATTATTTGCGTACTTTCCCCTTAAGTAGATATTCCTGTCTTTATCCTTCTTTTTTTCTTCCCAAAAACCTTTCATTCTTTCACTTTATGCCTTCTTTTGGTCGTCTGTCCATTTTCGTCTGTTGTTTTTGTGTTGTGACTTAAAGTCAACTTTTTGGTTTCTGATTTTTTCTCTATAGGTTTTGCGGTCTTGTATGTCTTCTATAGAGATGTTTAATGTTTTCACGTCTTCTGTGGTGTTTTTGTACCTCGATGTGCCCAGTTTCGATGTAGAAATTATGTTGAATATTCTTTTAGTTAGTCTGGTGCCCTTCATTCTGGCGATATGCAGGAAAAATTTTGCTCTGCGTTTTCTGATATGTGTCGTGATTGTTTCAGTGTGTCTGTATAGTTCTTCTGTGAGTCTTTTTTGCCATATATTTTCTCTAATATATATATATATATATATATATATATATATATATATATATATATATATATATATATACTTGGCTAAAATTAAAAACCAGATGTTACGACACAAAGCAATTAAGTTACTGGCAACCTGTGACGATTGACTTACATGAAAGGGGAAAGGTGGAACTTTGAACTGGATCGGGATTCGAACCCGAGTCTCCTGCATACTAAACAATTGCTCTGACCACTACACCACCCAGCACAGTTTTCCCCTCAACTTCCCGGACTACTCTAGCAGGACTGACGTAGTGGCTCTGCTCATTATCCTCATTATTAGCGGCATTTCAGCGACTGTCGTAAAGAGTTCGAGCATGGTGTGCGTCTGCGTAGGAGGGATCGCTGGCTGTCTTCGCCTTATATACCGTACATGGAGTGGTCTCATTCCCTAATAAGACAATATGATTGGAGGTTGAGCAATTATAGGAGACATTAGCTGATAGTACAGTTTATTTATGTCATATGAAATTTCTCCCTTCATTTATATACAAATACGATTGCTACGGCGGGGAGAAGGCTGTCTTCGCCTTATATACCGTACATGGAGTGGTCTCATTCCCTAATAAGACAATATGATTGGAGGTTGAGCAATTATAGGAGACATTAGCTGATAGTACAGTTTATTTATGTCATATGAAATTTCTCCCTTCATTTATATACAAATACGATTGCTACGGCGGGGAGAAGGAAGAAAATAATTTACTTAAATGATAAAGATCGTTCTTTTTGAGAGACTAAACTTCCAGTTCAAAGGGAGTGATGTGAAAATTCGTAAGTTCTTTCTAACATTGTCCTATTTCTCTATAGTTAGTCCTAACACTTTACTGTTTCTGTGTAAAAATATCTTGCCTGCTTTACCCTCATTCGTGTTACTGTACATACGTATCCTTACTTGTAATAAGGATGTACAATGTAGGGGTCTACTTGCATTCCTCCGTGTTAGGATACAACACTAAAATCTCTGATAAATTACTAACCTGCTGTATTCTTATTGCAGATATCCCCACGCAGATTAAGCATACAGGTCGCTGATTCATTGTTCTTGAAATGAGGCTAAAATAACTAATTATGGTGGCTCAGGATGATCAGATTCTTGTTGTTGTTGGTTTTTTAGTGGGACACAACAGCTAGGTCATCAGTCCCCTGATCAGATTCTAATAATAACGAACACGGTTTCTGGGATGCCAGTGACTTTGGGTTTTATTCACACGGTCGTCGGTCCTAAAAAGCCACAAAAGACACATTTAATTCTCACATAATACTTCTTCATAAACAATATAACACTCAGAATAATATGTCCTCATGAAACAAGTTGTTAACGGTAGAAGTGCGTGTGCCAAGCACAGATATGTTTACTCTTCCATCCCCCATGCTAGACTGACTGGCACCGGCCAAGACAGCTTTCTGCTTGCACCACAATTTGCGCCAACCGAACATTCTAGACTTTACGTTAGTACTTTTTCAGTTTTAATCATTAAAAAGAGTTAAATAAATTACATTATGGGGTAGCATATACACATTAATTATCTAGCTGCAAATTATTATTTATCGTTTAGTTTATTAAATAATAATAAATGAATCTGGAGAGAGTAGCGCCCAAGAAGAGGAAGTGACAATCAGAATGAGCCTCACAAGTATTGGCGGAATTTCCCACGGGATAACCATCTCATGTTCTGCTTCCCACCCATGCCTCCTCATACGTCACCCTCTTGCTGCACAATAGAAACCTAAGTTGAAGTCATGTCTGTTATT
Organism: Locusta migratoria; assembly: GCA_026315105.1. NCBI lineage: Eukaryota > Metazoa > Arthropoda > Insecta > Orthoptera > Acrididae > Locusta > Locusta migratoria. Next base: position 282,142,491 of record CM048755.1, read on the forward strand.
AACATAATGCCTAAAAGCCAGTAATACAACAATGCACGAAGGTGCCACGTATTCGATTTCCTTACGACATTCGCGTTCGTTGGTAAAGGAGGTGATGCATTTCACTGTGTGATATACAAAGACGATCAAATAGGAGCAATAATTATGTAGTTGTTTTACTTGCGCGTAACGGTGAGATTAGTTTTTAAAAGCAGCCACCGTAACACTTTTGTTCACGTTGCTCCTTTGTTTCCTGTTGATCACGGTGTTTATGTCAGAGTCACACACATCGCTTTTACAAAAGGTTTCAGGAAACGATTCGCTAAACAAGTTTCTTTCAGTTTGTAAGGTACCAACTAACAGTGCTAAATTTCTGACGGACCAAATGTAACAGTGGGCTGCCGATGAATGGCCCTATTGAATTGTAGCATCTGTACTGAATCCCAAATCGCCGGCCGCGGTGGCCGAGGTGACTGAGGCGCTCCAGTCACGGTCAGCACGGCCACTACGGTCGGGGGTTCGAATCCCCCCTCGGGCATGGATATTTGTGCCGTCCTAGTTCGTAAGTAGTTCATAAGTAGTTTGTAAGTTTAGGGACTGATGACCCCGTAGTTAAGTCCCATAAGCTTAACAAACATTTGAACATTTGAATCCCAAATCCTAATTGTCTGCAAGCGAGGTACTGACCACACTCCCATGTCATTCTTATTTTCAGTGTCCCTATTGAAATCGTGACTCATAGATTTAAAATTTCGCGTGCAGTTCTTTCACGACAAAGCAGTACTACGAAGGACAGAATACAGTGTCTCCGTTTGTCAAGGTTCATTTAAGATTTACTACAAAATTAATTCTCATGTTTTGAAATAAATTGTCACTACAGCAAAGAAATGATATGTTGAATTGACAACTCATTCAATTTCCTCATCTACCTTTTCTCGCTCTATTTTCCAATCGAACTAATTGTAAGTGTATCTTGGAGTCGCACGATAAGTCAGTTACATACCACGATCTAGAGTGACTGAACCCAATGCAAATGCCGTCATGAAATGGCAATCATCTTGAGGGCAGCAGTGCACGCTCGTAAGATCCGCTTAGAGTTCCTTATTCAAAAACACATTAGTCTATCTGTAACAGATAATATTGTTACTTAGTGCCTCAGTAAAGAACACATTAATTAATCGTGGATCGAAATACATTTTGTTGTATTTTGAGTCTTCTGATTTTACACGGATAATCAAAATTACTTTCTTCTTTAGCAAGACCAATCTACTTTGAATCAGATTCATAGTCAAACAGTAAGTGCTAGCAAAAATCTCTCTCTCTCTCTCTCTCTCTCTCTCTCTCTCTCTCTCTCTCTCTCTCTCTCTCTCACACACACACACACACACACACAATCACAGACAAATTGTAGGAAGTCTTTATATCTACATATTCAAGTTTCAGTACATAATAAACTTATACTTTTTATTTAAAAATAGGAACCAAATGTTTATTCTTAAAAAAAAAATTCAAATGTTTTTTAAGCTTAAGGGACTTAACAGCGGGGTCATCAGTCCCTAAACTTACGAACTGCTTATCGCCGGCCGAGGAGACTGAGGCGCTCCAGTCACGGTCTGCGCGGCCACTACGGTCGGGGGTTCGAATCCCCCCTCGGGCATGGATATTTGTGCCGTCTTTAGTATAAGGTAGTTGATAAGTAGTTTATAAGTTTAGGGACTGATGACCCCGTAGTTAAGTCCCATAAGCTTAACAAACATTTGAACTTTTTTTTTTTGAACTGCTTATGAACTAGCTTATACTGAAGACGGCACAAACATCCATGCCCTAGGAGCGATTCGAACCCCCGACGGGGAGCGGCCTCGTGCTTCGTAGCATAGCGCCTCAGTGAGCTTGGCCACTCGGCCGCGGCTATTTATTCTTCCAACCAAACGTATTCTTAAACGGCAAGCTCTATATGCATCAGTAAACAATAGTAAGCAAATTGTAATTGAAAGCTATCTCTCTACTTAGAATTCTAAAAGTTTCAGTGGTATAATTTTGCGTCTGTATTGAAATATACCTAGAGACCCGCCCAGATAGCCGAGCGTATTAAGGCCCCCATTTCCGGAACGGGGAGGCATTCAGGCGGGGTTGGGATCCGGCCAGCGTATTAACTACGAGGGCGGGTGTGCCAGTCAGCCTGGCTGTCGTCTCTAGACGATTTTTCACATCTCACTCGGTGAATTCAAATGTTAGAATTTTTATAAACCCAGTGGACCAAAATGCTATGGTCATCAGTGCCTAGACTTACAAACTACGTAAACTAACTTACACTAAGGACAACACAACCATGCCCGATGAAGGACTCGAACCTCCGGCGGGAGCGACCTCCTGGTCCGTAGCGGCGTAGCATGACGTCTTAGAAGACGCGGTCACCAGGTGAATAACGGGCTGTTACCCAAGTCCCGTCTCAGTTCCACGATTCTCAGATATTGAAAGGAAAAAGAAGTCTACATGCTTCCATAAGTATAACATTATACGAAGACAGTTGCGAAACACCACGAAGATTGGTCACATATTGATATTCATACAGGTATCAACGGAAAATGCAGAACTGTAAACTCTGGCGTCGTATGTATGAATGCGTGACGCCGCAGCTCAGTTTGTTGGCCTTCGTGTCAAGCCACCCTAGACTTACATTTCAGCAAGATAATGCCCGTCCACTCTCGATGAGAGTTTCTATTGTTTCCTTAGTGCTTGTCAATCCCTAGCTCGACCTTTATGGTAGTCGGACCTCTCCCCGGTTTAGTAGGTCTGGACCGTGATGACCGAGCGATGAGAGCAGTCTTACAAATTTAAGTTTTTCCTAAATCCAGGCAAATTCCGGGATGGTTTCTGTGAAAGGGTACGGCCGATATCATCCCGCATCCTTACCCAAAAATCCTAACGTGAGCTCCATCTGTAATGAACACACTGTCGACGGGATGTTAAAACCGCATCTTCCTATTTAGTTTGGAGCGCTATGGACTGGGCACTCGAACCAGTTCAGAAGTTTGACGGTCGAATACGCCTATTGTACATAATTTGGCCGGATGTCCCTAAAAAGGACAACCAACGGTGTTTATCAGTCAACGCTAGGCTGAATAACTGCTTGCATAAGAGACAGAGTTGGACCAATGCTTAATTGACTTGCTAAATAGATCATCCGATATTTTTAAAATAATTTGTCTATACGTGTGCATCACATCTGCCAATTTCCGTCTCATTCGATTAAATCTTTCGTGGTTCATCCTTCATTTCTCTTTTTCTTTTTTGTCCTAGAGTGCACGTGGCATTTTTAAAGTTAATCGTGACAGATGATTCAATGAATGATTCGCACCTCAATTTCTCACCCTTCATAGATACTAGTATGATTATCTGAAAGTGTGGAAAGCAATAAGAGCTGTGGTGGAGAATTCTTCGTCTCGCAAAAGTTTTCCACTCTCCCTCCGAAATAAGATTACAACTGTCCACGATAGAAAGTGATTCATTGACCATCAGCGGTTCTAGTTCTGCTTAGTCTAGCATATAGTGTTAATCTCACAAAATGCGTTTGGAACGCCTAGCGGGATTAGCAGCGTGGTTTAAGGCATCAATCTACGGACTGGGATCCTCTGGCATGGGTCTTTGTGTCGCCATTCATGTACGTTAGCTTAACAAGTCTTATACGTAAGGAGAGGCATTGAATTAAAATTTATGCTGTGGCCGGGATTCGAACCCGGGACCTCCTACTTACTAGGTAGGCGCTTTAAACCACATAGCTTTGCAGCCAAAGCGACTACGCGGACTGTCTCAAAGCACGTCTCCCTCCACACCATATACTTTAATTCTGCGTCATGTTCCCTGTGAAATGCGTATCAAATTGCCAGGGCTCTCCTACATTGGAATAGCACCCCAGCAAAGAACGCGAATAGGAACTATCCCGCCTTGTTCCTCAGGCCAAGGTGATATAAATATCAACAAATATACATTTGGTATAACGAGACAATGTTGTCTCAAAGAATTGTATTATTTGTTGATGCTTAAAAAATCTGTAAGTCTAGGAACTAATGACCATAGCATTGTGGTAAAATGGGTTTACAAACATTTGATTTGCAACTGGAATTGTGGGAAAACGTTATAGCGCGATTGCTTTCAAATGTTTGTAAATCTATGGAAATTAACTACAGCGGTTATCAAAATGTTCAAATGTTTGTATAGTCGATGGGACTTAACTACGGGGTTATCAGTCCCTAAACTTACAAACTACTTATGAACTACTTACGAACTAGGACGGCACAAATATCCATGTCCGAGGGGGGATTCGAACCCCCGACCGTAGTGGCCGTGCAGACCGTGACTGGAGCGCCTCAGTCCCCTCGGCCACCGCGGCCGGCACAGCGGTTATCAGTCCCTAGGCTTACAAACTACTTTAAACTAACTTAATCTAAGGACATACACACACACATTATATATATATATATATATATATATATATATATATATATATATATATATATATATATACCCATGCCCGAGGGAGGACTCGAACCTCCGACGGCGATAACCGCACGCTTCGCAACAAGGCTCCTTAAAGCGCTCGACCACTCCTCCGCGGCTGCGACTGCTTTCTCTGCATGTTCTTGTACACGTGAACTCTAGTGAATAAGAAACGCTCGCGGACCGCGATGACTGTCGCATGGAAATCGAAAAGGACGCCAAAGACTTGTGTGAAGACCCAACCTTGACTCGGCATCTGATATAATATGGGCAGCTTTAAACCATCTCTTCGAAAAGTTATAGTTACACAATCAACCATTTGTTCCTCGCCACTCTTCCGCTGCACGCCGCCATAGGGAACAGAACATATTGGCGAAGCCCATCTGCAATTTTATCAATGGGACTCTGAAAACAAGACGCCCTGCTCGCTTACGTTTTCCTCATTCTGAGTAGGATTTCTCGCCTCCTGGCGAAGTGCAGCGTGGGAGCTGGGTCGTAAGAGTGTGCTCGGCTGCGAGGCAGGTGCGTCGTCTCTACCCGCAAATAAAGTGTCGCCCGGGGCATTTTTAGGCTGTGACGCCAGTCCGTGTCCGCCGACTAGTTCCGCCGGGAAGGCAGCGCCCAAGAGAATACCGCGTGCTGCATAATTCCCACGAGCCGTTTACAATGACGAACGTACGTCTCATTTTCCTTTCTGCCATCAACCGCGTGTGCACGACAGAGAAGTATGCGCAATAAACTTAGACAGCTTTTCATTCATCACCACGAAAGTTGTTAGATATATGTCATTTTTATAGACAGTGACGGAGGGTGTGGACCGTGGGAGGGGGTGGATACTGCAATATCTTACATCTTATTTAAACGATATGCAGCTTGTAATAAAAATTGATGAACATTATTTAGTCGCATATCTTGTAATAAATAGAAACAATCAATGATATTTACTGCTCAGAGACAATAGCTTTTATTTGTGTACGTCCAACTGATGTTCATTGTTCAATGTTTGTAGAGCTTAGGGGACTACGGGGTCATCAGTCCCTAAACTAACAAACTACTTATGAACTAGCTTATACTAAAGACGGCACAAACATCCATGCCCGATGGGGGATTCGAACCCCCGATGGAGGACGACCTCGCGCATCGTAGGATAGCGCCTCAATGCGCTCGGCCGCTCCGCCATGGCTACGTCCAACTTAGTTTCAGAGCAAAATTATATGAATTTAATACAAATAAACAATCCCTGAGACGGATTTTAGTCTCGAATATGTCAAAGACAATAATGATAAATCTGAAGCATAGAATTAAAATTTGTGATGGGGCAATTATCTTTGGAACACATAAGCTGAATTAAAGTTTGTGAGTTGAAAGGAAATCGTACTTAGACTATTCCGAGGCGCCTTAATCGTTACTGGTGTGGTGGTCTAACGGTAAGACGTCTGCCTAGTAAGCATGGAGTTCGGATACGATTCCCGGCCGCATCAGAAATTTTAATTCTATGCTTCAGATTTATCAAAATTAGATGGTTAATTTCTGAGTGTAATATCAAAAACGTACCCAAATTCTATACAACTAGAGTGTAAATCAGACACATAATGTCAGTTTTACATAGAACTACATATTTCGTTCATAAATGTTCATATTTTTATGAACTTAATCAACGGTCGTGTAGCAGTGGCTACACCGATTCCCGCTGTTCAGCTTGGCTAGCAGTTGGATGGGTCACCGTCAGGTTCTGGCGAAAGCTGTTGGCAAGCGGGGTGCACTCAGACCTTGTGTTCAAATGTTTGTAAATCTATCGGTCCAAATTGCGTGGTCATCAGTCCGTAGCTTACAAACTACTTAAACTAAGGTAAACTAACCTAAGGGCAACACACACACACACCTATGCCCCAGGGAATATTCGAAGCTCTTACGGCGAGCAACCGCGCGCTCCTTAGACCGCTCGGCTACTCCACCGCGGCTCACCTTGTGAAGCCAATTGAGGAGCTAAGTGATTGACAGGCATCGCGAAAACCGACATTACGACAGGGGTTGCGGCGCGCTGTCCACGTCCCCTCCACACCGCATCCAATGACGCCTTCGGGCGGAGGATGACACGGCGGTCGGTCGCTAACAGGTGGCCTTTTCTTCGAGGCTTGTTTGATGTAGTTTAGTTTTATAGTTTGTAAACCTAAGGAACCAAACAGCCGAGGTCATCGGTACCTAGACTTGCAAACTACTTACACTAAGGACATCACAGACATCCATGCGCGAGGGATGATTCGAACCTCAGGCGGGAGCGGACGCCCAGTCCGTAGCATTGTTCCTCATGCCACACGGCTACTCCCGCATGGCAGCGACTCAAGAAGTCTGTCAAAAATGTTTACGATATGACTTCAGATAATGAAGGTACTGAAGGTTTGTTCTGGGCATAACAGCTCGTACGTGTTAGTGTTCGGTAGCTGGGTGATTTAGAGGCAACGTTATCGACCGAGCGACGTGGCGCAGTGGTAGCACACTGGGCTCGCATTCGGGAGGACGTTGGTTCAAATCCACCTCCGGCCATTCAGATTTAGGTTTTCCGTGATTTCCCAAAAGCACTTCAGGCAAGTGCAGGGATGGTTCCTTTGAGAGGGCACGGCCGATTTCCTCCCACATTCTTCCCCAAAAATCCGAGCTTAAGCTCCGTCTCTAACGACCGCGCTGTCCACGAGACGTTAAACCCTAATATTACTCCTTCGTTCCAACGTCAACGAAAGTGGGACTCTGTGTTCCGAATCGACAAAAATATGCCGGGTAGGGTCCATTTCCTGTGAGGAAGTGCAGCAGACCTCTGTTGGGTTTACACTCTTACGCAATCTGTGCTTTTCGGAATATATACTCAACTGTTTCACTCTAGATATCTCTGAAACTACAAGATATATTTAGAAACCACTTTTACGGTCATGAACGTACGGCAGGGGATTATGAAAGTAGGTACTATGAGACACTCTTACACGTGAAGAAATATTTTCAACACAAACTTATGTTTTCTTAAATGGATACCCCATATTATTTCTTAAGCAATCGATAGGATGAAAAATCACAAAAAGAATGGCGTCGGTTGCATCGCGATACGTCAGCTACATCCGGAGAACCTGCGAAACAAAGTTGACGTTTGAAATACATGAGGCGCGCTGCTAGCGGGTGTCCGAGACTCAACAATGAGTCCGTTGGGCTCGACGCTTGAGTCTCGGACACACGCTAGCAGCGCGCCTCATGTATTACAAACGTCAACTTCACTTCGCAGTTTCTCCGGATGTAATTGACGCATCGCTATGCAACAAACGCCATTCTTTTTGAGATTTTTCATTCTATCGATTGCTTAAGAAATATTATGAGGTATCCATTAGAAAAAAACATAAGTTTGTTTTGAAAATAATATTTTTTCACGTTTCAGAGTGTCTCATAGTACCTACTTTCATTAGCCCCTGCCGTACGTTCATGACTTTAAAAGTCGTTTTTCAATATCTCTTGTCGTTTCAAAGATATGTGGGGTGAAACAGTTGAGTGGGACACCCTGTATATATATTTACAGGGGACACCCTGTATATAAATTTACAGGGTGAATCTAAATTCTCGCACTCGGACTTCGCAGCGCGATTCCTCTCATGCCAGCAATAAAAAATGTATTTCACAAAATTTCGTCCTGCGCATATTTCCGGCAGTAAATGGACGTCGCAGATTGAGATGGGTGTGTGTCCTATACGTCAGTGTGTTTCAGAATTACACTACTACACCAACAAACTTCTAGGGGATGTGGGAGGTATCTTGATGAATAAAGTGAGCATAGAAACCCATGCCCGGTAGCGTCATCCAATGACGCTACAGAGGGTCGAAGTTGCTGGAGATGTCTAGCAGCAGGAGCTGGTGCCTGTAACTAAGGACTCTCCGTAGCGTCGTTGAATGGCGTTTCCCTGCTCATTTTGTTCCTCAAGACGCGTAATACGCCCCTTACAATTTGGTTGGTGTAATTATGAAACACACTGACGTATGGAACACAAAGCCATCTCAGTCCTTAACGTCGGAAATATGCGCAGGATGAAATTTTGTGGGAAACATTTTTCATTGTTGGCAGGTGAGGAATCGCGCTGCGAAGCCCGAGTGCGCCAATTTAGATTCACTATATATAATAGGTGGCGTAGAGTGAAATTTCAAATTTTCCTGGCGAATCAAATGTTCAAAAATTTTCGGGTTTGCAGCCGGTCGTCGTAAACTTCATTCCACGATATTTCAACTGGACACTTGCCAGTCATCTTCAGTTGAGCCAAAAGTCCTGCCACTTCATTCCACGATACTTCAACTGGATACCTTCCAGTCATCTTCAGGTGAGCCAACAGTCCTTCCACTTCATTCCACGATATTTCAACTGGACATCTGCCAGTAATCTTCACGTGAGCCAACAGTCCTTCCACTTCATTCCACGATATTTCAACTGGACCCCTGGCAGTCATCTTCAGCTGAGCCAACAGTCCTTCCACTTCATTCCACGATATTTCAACTGGACACCTGCCTGTCATCTTCAGCTGAGCCAACAGTCCTTGTTGGCTCAGCTGAAAGATGACTGGCAGGTGTCCAGTTGAAATATCGTGGAATGAAGTTTACGACGACCGGCTGCAAACCCGAAATCTTTTCGAACAGGTGGCGTAGTAGTTAGCGCGACTGCCTAGTAAGCAGATGACGCGGGTTCGAGTCCGGAGCCGAGCGCAACTTTTCAAATGTTCCTCATTTATTTTATTTAATGCCCTGTGGCAGCTAATGTAAGTTCGTCGGTGCATTAAACAGCGTTACGCCGTATTAGCTTTCCCGCGTGGTCATCGGCGCAGAGTGTGAGAAGCGGCGGCAGGGAATGGTGGCGACCGTTATCTGCGCGGGGAATTAGATAATCGGGCCGACGCAGGCGCCTGTGATCACACTGCCGCGCCCTAAAATAAAAATGTCCGCGGCCAGACACGGGCCGCGCTTAAAATTCATTATTTGGGCGGCGTTTCGACACAAATCGGTTAGCGGCAATCGATAGGGCAGTGCGAGCGCGAGAGCTGCAGCGGCGGCGGCGGTCGCGTGCTGATCCTGCGCGGTGACAAAGTAGTGGCGACCTCGCGTGCCGCGGGACTGATTTATGTGCCGGCGCTTGAAAAATTCCGCCAGCTGCTCCTTATTGCTCTTAGCCGTCGCTCCGCCTCGAATAAATTACCGGTTTTCGAAACAAATTCACGACGGCGCCGTCCTACCGCTACGTATAACGAAAATCTCCGGTGCGGGTGTGTGTACGCGTTCGTATAGTAGTGTTCGCGCATTGCCCTGCTCGGTGGGGCGCTACTGATTACTTAGTAGGAAGGCGTGGTAGCAAATGCAACGAAACCCGCCTTTTACTTACACATCTACGACGATCGTTCCGAAAATAATGCCTCTACTTTTTTTTTTCCTGCCTTTTTATGTGACTTCGGATGTCTGCGCCAGATATCGTTGGTATAGTGCTAAGGCTTGAACATTCCTACCCGGCTGCTGGCTCCATCGCCGCGGTGTAGTAGCCGAGCGGTCTAAAGCGCCTTGCAGCGGAGCGCGCGGTTGCTCGCCGTCGGAGGTTCGAGTTCTCCCTTGGGCATGGGTGTTTGTGTTGTCCGTAGGCTAGTTTACCTAGGTTTAAGTAGTTTGTAAGCTACGGACTGATGAACACGCAGTTTGGTCCGATAGATTTACAAACATTTGAACATTTTTTTGAGTTAATGATCTGAGTTCTGGGTAAAAATTACGGTGTTACGGGAGCCTACCCTAAAATTACGGAATTCGCTATTTCATTTTTTTTAGTAGTTTGGGTCATTTTATGAGCGACCATAGTTTCAGAAATAACCCAATACCGTACCCTTTTATCGACAGTTTGCTACAAACAGTTGTTGTTTGTTGTTGTGGTCTTCAGTCCAGAGACTGGTTTGATGCAGCTCTCCACAATACCCTATCCTGAGCAAGCCTCTTCATCTCCACATAAGAACGGAAACCTACATCTGTCTGAATCTGCTTACTATATCCATCTCTTGGTCTTTCTCTGCGGTTTTTACCCCACACACTTCCCTCCAAAGCTAAATTCACAATTCCTTGATGTCTAAGAATATGTCCTACCAATCTATCCCTTCTTTTAGTCAAGGTATGCCAGAAATTTCTTTTCTCCCCAATTCTGTTCAGCACCTCCTCATTAGTTACGCGATCCACCCACCTAATCTTCAGCATTCTTCTGTAGCACCACATTTCAAAAGCCTCAATCCTCTTCCTGTCCGCACTGTTTATCGTCCATGTTTCACTCCCATACAAGGCAACACTCCATACAAATGCCTTCAGAAAGGACTTCCTTAGGCTTAAATCAATATCTACAAACAGTATATACAAACAATGAAGTGGAGCCTCGATAACTTCACTACTGCGGGTCCATAAAATTGTACTCGTAGTACTAATGTTAATGCTAGTATATCAATAGCGAGTGTAAATCAGTTTTGAAGCAGCACTAAACAATCAACTCTCGCACTATCTTAGTCTGTTTCGGACACATGTAAACGAATGTAAAGGTCAATGTAATTGTTTCTTTTAAAGTGACGTGTACTGTGCCAGAGGTATATTTATTTTTTAGTTGGCGTCTTCTCGTGTCTTAAAGTTATTTTTAAACTTTGGAGTTAAACATCAAAAGGAGATTTTTACTATCAGTTTTGGAAATTAGCTGCGAGGTAGTGCTCCGGTGTACTCCCGCCCCCTCATCCCCTATTCTTACCCCATTACGGATAGCGTCTTTTCAAACTTGGCATCTCTGCATCCCATGGAGTAGGTAGCACATGGAGAGTAGAAATGCAAAGTATTGCGATTTGCCCGTAATTATTACGATTTATAGGCAAAAATTACGGTGGTACTGGAGCCTGTGCTAACATTACGGAATTCGCTAAGTATTTTGGCAACAAAGTTTTTCGTAGGGTCATTTTTTGAACAACTATAGTTTTCGAAAAACACAATACCTTACCATTTCATCTCTAGGAACGCCCTAAAACACCAATCATTGTCATTTATCATCAGTTTGGTACAAAACTATTATAAATCACTGTAGTGGAACCTCGATACTTCAGTTCTGTCGATGCGTAAACATGTAGTTAGACTGTGATGTGGCGTACCAATGTAATGTACTGTTTTGGGAATAGCGAGTCTAAATTATTTATTGATTGTTTTATTATTTTTTAGTCTTTTTTGGACATAGTCAAACGAATGTGAAGATCAGTGTAATTTTTTTTCTAAAGTTACTGCCATAGGTACGTAGGCGCCTTCTTGTGTCTTAAAAATTGTTTTTATACAATTAAGCATCAACCGGAGATTTTTACTGTCCATTTTTGAAATAAATTCTGGGGTGAGGGTCTCGTGCACTCCACCACCTCCTCCCCTACCCATGCTCCATTACGAATAGCTTCTTTTAAAACTTTGCATCACTGGAAGGCTATAAATATTTGTCTCTCTTTGTGGGCTGTCTGTTCTCGTCGAATTGCTGAAGGTTCAATCTGGCCAGATGATACATTTTATATACAGGGGTTTGCTGCAAACATACCGTAACGAGTCTGGCAGATTCATTGGGGGTGACATCGACTTGTTTGGCGTCTACTGACCTATACCAAGTTGGGCTAGCGTATTCGCCAACGAAAGAGATTAGTGATGAGACACTCTAGATGTTCTTTGTGGTATGGCAGTCCATTCTGCTTCCACGTATTGCCAAACTTAACCTGGTGTACCAGCGGGTAGTATCTCTAGGGGCATTTCTTCCGGAATCGTCAAAAAATATTCAATTTTTTGTAGCTTATTTTTGGAAACCTTTCATTTCCTTGGGACGACCGCGCCCTTATGACTGTTTTATATATAAAATCAGTCTGGAGCGCAAGATTTGTAATTTATTACCAACTACTTTCAGCCCAGTGTTGGACGATCTTCAGGATGTTTCTCCAAGTTGGTGTGGAGCCAACACCACCGAAAGAGCAGTCCCCGACGCTTCTAATCTCAAATGTTTGTAAATCTATGGGACTTAACTACGCTGGTCATTAGTCCCTAGGCTTACGAACTTTTTACACTAACTTGTGGTAAGAACAACAAATACACCCCTACCCGAGCGAGGACTCGGACCTCCGACGGCGAGCAGCGGCTCGCTCCGCAGCTAGGCGCTTTGGAATGCTCAGCCACTCCGCCGCGGCGCGCGGCGCTGTCGTTTGACGTCACACAGAGTAGGCCGCGATCCTGTTGCTGACTGGCTGGCCGCTAGAGCACAGGCCACTAGGCTCCAGAGGCCAGCCACTCAGCTACGCGATCGCGGCCTACTCTTTCGGTGGTGTTGGTAGAGCGCCTCAAGAGCTGCTCAACAGTGACAGCACCTCTGGTCTAGCAGGTCCTGCGCCGTTACACACCATCTTGGGGAAACACCCTGAACATGGTCCAAATCGGAATGAAACTAGTTGGCAATAAATAACCAATTTTGCTCTCTATATTTAAGTATCATATAGTAATATTTCATCATGTTTACGTTTTATCTGTGCTTGGACATGGGTAGGTCGAAAATAAAACATTTGTATGTCTATAGTAAAATATGTTGCATCCATGTTGCAAGCCCATCACTCAGCTGCACAGATAGAACGTAAAAATTACGAAATATTACGATATGATATTTAAATATTAGTAGACTTAAACATGGCAAAATAGGGACTGATGACCATGCAGTCTAGTCCCCTCTAAACAACAACAACAACAACATGGCAAAATAGATTTGCGGAAACCGGTCTCAATAAAGGAATTTTAAACAAGCGATCTGGACTCCTCGGTTTACGGACATTCCCATCAAAGCGAAATATGTTTATCGCTTATTACATTTTCGCTGTTCATGCAGTCAAACTTTATCAATCGTGACGTATTCAAAAATGTTCAAATGTTTGTAGAGCTTATGGGACTTAACTACGTGGTCATCAGTCCCTGAACTTACAAACTACTTATGAACTAGCTAATACTAAGGACGGCACAAATATCCATGCCCGAGGGTGGATTCGAACCCCCGACCGTGCTGGCCGTGCACACCGTGACTGGCACGCTGCAGTCCCCTCGGCCACCGCGGCCGGCTCCGACGTATTAATTTATTACTTCTCGACTGCTAACTCTGTTCCTTCGTGATGGCGAGACGTAGTTGTCCGGAATCATGACGATGAGTATTATTGATATCCTGACGGTCCCATGCGGCTCAGCACCTGACCTCAGTCCTCAGTCGCATCGGAATGCCCCACAAATCTGAATATTGTACGACTCCATCAGCCGGCCAATTGTCGGTCCTTTCAAACTGACTGACGCCGCTAACTGTGACTGGCACGAGTACGTCGCATCTCCGCGACCTTTGCGGTGATCACTCGTCATGTGACGCAGTTCACTCCTCTTATTATATACCCGACTAGACCTGCTAGAGCGCAAGCCATGATCTCTAGTGGCCCTTCTACCTATCACAGGGAATGACACCTCGACTCATTTATTCTACGAACCGAAGGAACAGCTTCTAAATCAACATGATTTTATAGTTTTCAAAATGAAAAGCCAAGATCGCACATTAGTAATTTATTAAATGACGACCGGTTTCGGTGCACTGTGTCACCATCATCTGGTCACATATGAGTTATAAGCTGGTCATCTTGTTAAAAAAAATGGGGTATAAAATAACAAGTGCAATATTGCACTTAGTCACTATATAAAAAATACACAAGTTAAAAATATGACAGCTTGAGTATTTTGTAAGCTGTCATGTTTTTAACTTATGTAGCATAATTAAATGCTTGATTACTGAAATCCTTTGTTATAACATAATTCACGCCCGTTTATGTGTTGTGTTCATTTCTGTGAGAGAGCTATGCTGCATATCGCCTGCTCTCACTATCGATCACATTTAATTGCGTCTTTAATATTTTGTTAGCTCATGGCTCATACCCGATAACCACTGCATAGTATGACAGTAGTAAAGCCTACAAAAAGAGAACAGGCACGTCAGTAACCAAACGGACAGTTCAGAATTTTGTAAATAATAATGATAATAATAAGTGGAGAAAGAAGAAGATGTGAACACGGATCTCCCGCTTTGTAGTTCAACAAAGCGACCATAGAATCAGAACACCATTGCTCGTCAAATTTGTTCGACGTTGCACATCTTGAGCTCAAATTGTACATTGTTTCTCTGTTTCTATTTATATTGCCTCTTTTTTCGCAGTTCCTTGCCTTCCTGTTTTCATGCTTATTCGTGCTCATTTTTGACTTGGTATGCACTAGGCTATCGTAGCACTAAGTACGGGGGTGGTGCACGAGAAGCTTTCCTTTTCAAGAATACAATCAGCGCCTTTCAAATGATGATCAGAAGCGCGTATTAGTTTCTTTGTTTGTAATTCTATGGGACCAAACTACGTTGGTCATAAGTCCCTAGTCTGACAAACTACTTACAGTAAGAATGAAACTTTTACTCTGCAGCGGAGTGTGCGCTGATATGAAACTTCTTGGCATATTAAAATTGTGTGCCGGAACCGGGACTCGAACCTGGGACCTTTGCCTTTCACGGGCAAGCGCTCTACCGACTGAGCTATCCCGACACGACTCACGATGCCATCTCACAACTTTACTTCCACCAGTACCTCGCCTCCTACTTTCCATACTTTACAGAAGCTCTCCTGCGAAACATACAAGACTAGCACTCCTGGAAGAAAGGATATGGTGGAGACATGGCTTAGCCACAGCCTAAGGGATGTTTCCAGAATGAAACTTTCATGCAACAGTAGCACTCCTGGAAGAAAGTTTCATTCTGGAAACATCCCTTAGGCTGTGGCTAAGCCATGTCTCCACCATATCCTTTCTTCCAGGAGTGCTAGTCTTGCATTTTTCGCAGGAGAGCTTCTGTGAAGTTTGGAAAGTAGGAGGCGAGGTACTGGCGGAAGTATAGTTGTGAGGCGGCATCGTGAGTCGTGTCGGGATAGGTCAGTTGGTAAAGTGCTTGCTCGCGAAAGGAAAAGGTTCCAGGTTCGAGTCCCGGTTCCAGCACACAATTTTAATCTGCCAGGAAGTTACTTAAACTAAGTGAAACTAACCTAAGGACAACACACACATCCATGCCCGAGGGAGGATTCGAACCTCCGACGCGGGAGGTCGCGCGATCCGTGGCGCTCCAGACCGCTCGGCTACTCCCGCGCGGCCTCGTATTCGTTGTAATGGATTCATAGCCTAACTGATCTCTAACGTTAATTACGTGGCGTAGAGCTGAAAATTCAGTCGTTTGCCTCAAGCGCTGTTGGTAGCAGTAAGCACGTAACTCTTCAATTTTCTATTTTATCGACGTGATGTCATATTTGCGAAATGACACTGTAAGGAAACAATTTTATGGCGGAACACAGTTGTAAGAATCAGTGGAACATACGAAGGGTGACGACAAGCGCAGATTTTGCTTTAGCAACGTCAGTTTGCGTTCTCGCGCGGGCGTCTGTGCATTGGAGGTGGTGGCCGGATGCGGCAGCAGATGACGCCTCGGCTGTTATCTCGGGCGCCGCCACTGGAGGCACGGCCAAGTTTGAGGCCGGCCCAGAAATCGGAGGAGGCCATCATTAGACCGCCGGGGCGGGAATAATAAAACTGGCTGGCAATTAACCCTTGTTACCGGAACTCGAGAGCACAAAAAGCTGCACGAGGTGATTCCCGAGCACTAATCGCTGTCTCCAGGCGCGCGGCTCGCGTGCGCTCCGTCCCGAGTACATCTCTGTGACGTTTTACTTCTGAGTAGGAGGCACAGACGTGTTTAGTGACCAGTTGAATCTAACTCAAATTGGCGTTTACGATAAAAGGCGCGTGTTCGTTGTCGGGAGTTACGCGAAACACAGTTCGTGGAAAATGTGTGCAGAACTATCTGCGGAAAATTTTGCGACACGCTTTCTTTATAGCGAAACAGACGCTGTGAAAACCGATTGGAAGTTTTGCCGACGAATAAAATCTTCCCTACGGTCGGGGGTTCGAATTCCCCCTCGGGCATGGATATTTGTGCCGTCCTTAGTATAAGGTAGTAGATAAGTAGTTTGTAAGTTTAGGGACTGATGACCCCGTAGTTAAATCCCATAAGCTTAACAAACATTTGAATAAAATCTTGCCGGCCGCGGTGGCCGAGGGGACTGAGACGCTCCAGTCACGATCTGCACGGCCACTGCGATCGGGGGTTCGAATCCCCCCTCGGGCATGGATATTTGTGCCGTCCTAGTTCGTAAGTAGTTCATAAGTAGTTTGTAAGTTTAGGGACTGATGACCCCGTAATTAAGTCCCATAAGCTTTACAAACATTTGAACATTTTAATAAAATCTTTCCCTTTAGTTTGTGGCGTCTAATGGCGCATCCTAGACTTACATAAATTTTCAGTATGCATGCGCAACTCACGTGCTACGGCTCACAGAGATGGCTAGAGGTGCCTCACGCAGAATGCATCCCAGAGAGCTACGACAGTACCCCTGTAGCTACGACAGAATTACAAACATTTGAACCTTTTATGAGGGAATAGTAGAAGTAAACAGATGTTCATATGCCGAATGTCGTGCCGAAAACTGAGGGTGTAGTGCCAGCAGCAGCACCTCTAAAGTATATTAAACGGAAACTATATGTAAGTTTTATATATGGCGTCTGTTCTTTCGGACATATCCGTTTGAGTATAGTGGGCAGGGAAAAGTTGAGAACGTATACCTGACGGGAGGCGTGTTTGAGTAATCCTTGCAGATGTGTGATCGCTGTGTCCCCAGAGGTGTAAGGGTCAGCGCAACTGCCTAGAAAGCAGGAGATACGGGTTCGAAACAGTACTGGGTACACATTTTCAGCTTTATCCATTCGCAGTTGACGTCGTAAAAACAAATGTTTTTATATCTTTGGGACTTAACTGCTTTGGTTATTAGTCCCTAGGCTTACAAACTACTTAAACTAAGTTAAACTAACCTAAGGACAACACACACACCCATACCCCAGGGAGGACTCGAACCTCTGCAACGAGGCGCCTTAGACGGCTCGGCCACTCCACTACAACAACGTCGTAAATTTCATGAATATGAAAAGTATTTCTATAATTGTTTTTTGTGTTATCTCCTTTTTTCCTCCTTCGTTTATTATAATAATGGCAAAACCGACTCTTAATAATCTCAAGCTATAGTTAAAAATGCTTGCAGAGCGTATTTCGCCGCGGATTTTTGGCAGTGCAAGTAAATTGGGTCTGTTTATACTTTTCAGCGGAGGGGAGTATTCAGAAATAAATCGCATACGTCTGCAAACAGTTAACTGTTAATCTTAATAAACGTCATATCTCTGAACTCTTTTTACGAGGTTCCGAATGCCGTGCAGAAAGTATATTGTTCCAATAAAAAGTATCTCGGTAGATAAAACGTATAAGATTTTTACCAACTCACTTTACTTTTCCCATTGCATACTTCACCCATACGTACATAAATAAAACAAAAGAAACGTTACTGGGAGGAAATCAAAAAATAAAGATAATGCTAAATGGAGAAACTTTATAACAAGTGCAAAGCTTTGAATACTTTGGAAGAAGAAAAGAAACTGATTGGAAAAATGTTCAAATGTTTGTAGATCTTATGGGACTTAACTACGGGGTCATCAGTCCCTAAACTTACAAACTACTTATGAACTAGTTAAACCTAAGGACGGCACAAATATCCATGCCCGAGGGGGATTCGAACCCCCGACCGTAGTGGCCGTGCAGACCGTGACTGGAGCGCCTCTGTCCCTTCAGCCACCGCGGCCGGCAGAAACTGATTGGAAGAGCAGTACAAAAATTAAAATCAGAATAGCTATGGCGAAAGAGACGTTTTATAGAAAGAAAAAAGAATTTTCTGCGCCAGTGTATACAGAGATCTAAGGAAAAGATTAATCAAATGTTTTGTATGTAATGTTGCTAAAATGTTGAGGAAGGAAGACAGGACAAGACTGGAGGATTTTGAGATGTGACGGAGGATGGAAAGAATAAGCAGTATGAACAAAGCGAGAGGTGAGGAAATGCTGAGAAAAGTATGAGAGAAAGGCAGTTACTAGGCGTAATAAGAAGTTGGAAACTGGATTGGACATATGTTAAGAAAGAAGGAGGGGTTTGTGAATACAGTGTCAAGAGGCCAGGGGTATGTGGAAGGGAAGAGAAGACGAGGGAGGAAGAGATTTCAGATCGTGTATGATGTACAAATCAAATGTTCAAATGTTTCTATAGCTTATGGGATTTAACTACTGGGTCATCAGTCCCTAAACTTACAAACTACTTATGAACGAGCTAACACTAAGGACGGCACAAATATCCATACCCGAGGGGTGATTCGAACTCCCGACCGTAGTGGCCGTGCAGACCGTGACTGGCGCGCCTCAGTCCCCTCGGCCACCGCGGCCGGCATGTATGATGTAACTGATGGCAATATCTACAGCAAAACTACGAGGAAAGCAATGGATCGTAGGAAATGGAGGTGCAAGGACCTCCTAACATAGCAGAAAACTAATGATGATGGCTATACTTAGCTGGAAACTTAGTTTCGCCGGACAGAATATTTAATAGTTTTTCATTCCTCTTCTTCTTTTGTGAATGAATCTCATAGGTTTCACTATTACATTTATTGTTGTTATATGTTTGAGTCTACTCTTAGGTAATTGTAACGATCACTGATTTGCCCTTCTTCAAAATATTGCTACCTTATTTGTTATTACTGAAAACAGTTCCAAGTGATATTCAGTTAAGTCCATTCTCAGCCATCAGCTTAATACTTTTCTTGTAGTAATTTGCCGCGCGGGAATGGCCGAGCGATCTGGGAGGCCACATAATGGATCTCGTGGCCGCTCGCTTCGGACGCTGAAGTCGTTAGTGTAAGTAATTTGTAAATCTAGCGACCGATGACCTCAGCGGTTTGGTCTCTTAGTTTACAAACATTTGAATTCAATTTGGTTATCATTGGAGGTCTGTTGGTATATTCAAATACTGAATGTCAGTATAGAGTGTAGATAGATAGTAAAGTGCAGTAAGGAAGTTATTTTTCATATAATCGTATGAAGAGTTTGGATGCCATAAAATAGCGTGAGCTGGGAATAGATGGCCGATAGAGTTTGATTTATGATTTCCGTTTAGATTTATAAATTATTAGGAATTCTCGCTAATTTGGAATAAATAATACCAGCATTAGAATGCGTGGAATGTTTCCGTTAGCGTGGCATAGAGATTGAGATCGATACGAATGGAACTGCATTCTTAGCGGCCGGCCAGCCATGACGAAGACGCGTAGGGTGTCCGCCGCTGCATGACGTCAGGGATGACACGGATGAGCGATAGCAGTGGAAATTGAAGGCAACTTCCTGGCCATTAATAGTCACCCCAAACATTAGGGATTTCGCTGCGGCGGGGGCGTAATACAAGCATGAGAGATGATTGTCTGCCGGTCGACAGCAGAAGGTGATGGGAAACAGAGGTCAATTTGAGCTGCTTTATCAAATGCGTCGCTCAGGGCTAAAACGTCGCATACGTTTTAACGGTGTTCTTTATTGATTTTAACTAACGTGGCGTGGACAAAATGGTCTCTACGGTATTGTTCAAAGTCCGTGCATTCATTAGTAACTTTGTTTGATGAAAGCATGTTTGTAATTAATCATTTATTTTCCCCCGTGACGTTATATCGAAAGTAACAATTTTGTGACTTTTGTCACTGAATTCACTGAAAAGTAGCCTCTGTTCCTAGATTCATGCAATCTGACAACTAACATTTGCAGATTATTTTGGCGTTTTAGAACGCCACGGCTAAACTAATATAGTTTTATAATTTGATATGCTCCGTAGCACAGTGGTGGAGTGTCAGACTACAAATCCAAAGGTCCCGGGTTCGATCCCCGCCAGGTACTAAGATTTTTATCTGTCACTTTCCACTTCTTTCACCTCTGGCAGTGTTGCTGATGTGAAAAATGCCGAGTAGCACCGTGGTTCGGAACCCACGTTAAAATGTAGGTCCCCCTATAATTGGCTGGGTAAGTCAGTTCGAAGGTTGGAGGAAGGCAACGGCATACCACCTCCAAACAGGACCATGCCTAGTGAAGCACTGTGGTGTTCAAACCAATCTTCGGATTGCACCGTGTTTCGGAATCCACGTTTGACTGTAGGTCTGCCTATAGCGGAGTTAGTCAGTTCGAAGGTCAGATGAAGGTAACGGCATAGCACCTCCAACACAATATGCCGGGCGCCGTGGCTCAGCGCGCCCGGTCAGTGGAATAAACACCCTTTGTAATAAAAAAAAGCTGAGCCAAATATACAACGAACAACAAAGAACGAACTGAAACAACGACCGCAGAACATAGATCTACCTGAAGAACAAAAAAATAAAAACAAAAATCTTGCCTAATAAAGCACTGTGGTGTACACACCAGTCCTCGGGTGACTGCTTTAGCTCTTGTGTCCGTTTGTTAGCTGACTTAGTTATATAGCACAGCAGGAAATGGGTTTACTATAGCGCACGCCAGAAGAAGAGTGATACAACTAAAAGATGCAGTAATTGAGAAAAGCGAAACTTTTCTTGCTGTGACAGATAGTAAACTAGACTACAATGAAAATGATACTACTGTCCTTAAACGGATAAATTGTGCAAAACTTGACGTTTTGCGAGCACATAGCGGCTGCACTACATAAATTATAGTATTTTTCAGAGATAAACTAAAAATTGTGGTTTTTTATGTCAGTTTTCTTGCCGGAGTGCGATATATTGATTGATGTTTCTGCTAACATCCAGCGCGGTTCTACATAGTTACGTGGTAACACTAATACTTCCGGTCCAAAAGCCTTTCGCTGCTAACGAAGTCAAAAATGTATCGTATGCTAGTATATTGTTTAGTACCACAGTAATTCTCTGCTCCGTTTGATGGATTACTTTGTATATACTGTCCAATTCATTTGACGTTCGTCGAATTACTTTATAACCTACCTGCCAAGGGTTCAGTTGTATTTTCCGTTACCAGAACTCGGAAAAAGGATCTAACAGGTTTGCAAATGTTTAAATGTTTGTAAACCTATTGGACCAACCTGCTATGGTCATCGGTCCCTAGACTTACAAACTACTTAAACTAATTCACACTAACGACAACATACACACCGATGACCTAGGGAGGACTCTAACCTCCGGCGGGAACGGCAGTCATCGGTAGTATGACACCTTAGACCACGCGGCCATTCCGCGCAACTAACAGGTTCGCCTTCCGCAACATGACTATACTAGTTCACTTTTCCACTTTTACAGTATGTTATTCATCTGACGTCATCCACGAGGATGCTTGTTCTGTGTGTTGGTATATTTTCAGTCGTCGGTACTGCAAAAATTCTAGTGCTCTTTTTTAATCCTGGGTAGGCGATTCTGATGAAGTTTCACTTTCATTTATAAAACCGTTATATTTCCTTCGAAAATATATTCAGCTGTTAATACACTTGTCTGTAACACTGGTCTACTGCTTGCGTCATTAATATCGCTGCTGCTCCTCGAAATAATCGTCATCTAAAGAGTCGAATTATTCGGACGCAGTAACAAACTAATACCGCCGCGGTGGAGTAGCCGAGCGGTCTAAAGCGTCTCGCTGCGGAGCGCGCGGTTGCTCGCCGTGGAGGTTCGAGTCCTCCGTGGGCCATGGGTGTGTATGTATGTCCTTAGGTTAGTTTACCTAGGTTTAAGTAGCTTGTAAGCTACGGACTGATGACCACGCAGTTTGGTCCGATAGATTAAAAAAAAAAAGACCAAATAGACCAGCTATGAATGTCTAAGAGTTCAGTTCTACATCTATTCGTATATTTTGAGTCCAAGAAATTAGACTTGATTTTCCCCGTGCATTTTGATCTTGGCGCATGAATAAAAACAAATATATGTCATTTTTAGAGTGGTTAGCACAATGGACTATTGTTTGGGAGGATGTCGGTTTAAACCCGCATCCAGCCATACAAATTAGGTTTTTTGGGGATTTCCGTAAATCGCTCTATACAGATGCCGGCGAAGTTCCTTTCGAAGGGCACAGCCGATGTCCTTCCCCATCCTTAACAAAAGCACCCGCCTTTGTACTCGTCTCTAATCACCACGTTGTCGACGGGAAGTTAAACGCGTCTTCCTTCCTTAATTTTTGGAAGTTTATTTTTCTGAAGCATGACGAAATTTTGCATATTTTACGCATCAAAATTGTATTACCTTCGACTGCGAATGAAACGAGTTGTAATACTTTGATCATATTAATCTTAATGGTAATATCTGGCGAGCATACGTTTCCTCTTCTGTACCCCGATCTCACGGAATTAACATTCCTTATACATGCGAGCAAAACCTGATTATAATTTAAAGTGGGGACTGTGTGTTTACTGACCGAATCATTGGCCCGCTAGTTAGAGAATCGGCAAGTAATGCTTTTAATTCCTACTGTAATACGTATACTGAATTTGGGATTAATTTGAAACTTCATCACAGTAGCTTTAGAGGGGCCGGCTTGTATCCCAGGGGAAAAGGTGGACTTCATTTGTGTGTTTAGAGGCTGCCATGTTCATTAGGGGGAACATTTCTGCTTTGATTCTCAAAGACCGGCAAAAGGAAAGGGCAGCCGTCGTAATTAAAGAACAGTTCCGAGGCTGCGTTGTGGAACCGTAGTTCAGAAGCCCCTCCAGGAACTATGACTAGTAACGGCGCAGAAGGGGTGGCCTCCTAATCGTGTCTCAAGGTTTTGCCTGTCTACTCTTTATATTTAATTCAAACAGGTCTGTGTTGGATCATTGTTTAGCTGTTGTAACGGGACGGCAAGGTTAAGAGGAAAGAAGCAACTGTACGACAGTATTTGTAGACCTTATTTTTCTCAACGAAATACTGTTGGTTCTTTTTCCAGTACAGTAATGAAAACCCGTAGGACGTAAATTTAACATCGGAAGCACGAAACAATATCATGAATCACCTTCAGCGTGCATTTAAACCACTTCCTTTGTCAAGTGTTTGTTTACTTTCAAGACATGAGAACGAACATAATTTCCCTTAGTTGTAGCTATTGCGAACTTTGAACACCATCACTACCATTAGGATCTTAAAAAAAAGGCAGTCAACAATCCGACGATTGGTTTGAACACCACAGTGCTTTATTAGGCATGGTCTTGTTTGGAGGTGGTATGCCGTTGCCTTCCTCCAACCTTCGAACTGACTTACCCAGCCATTTATATGGGTACCTACAGTTTAACGTGGGTTCCGAACCACGGCATTACGGTCTACGTTCCTACAAATACAGATGGAGGTAGTATTACCTACACAAGGTATAAAACAGCGGTGTATTGTAGGAGGTGTCATTTGTATTCCGATGATTCATGTTAAAAGGTTTCAGAAATGATTATGGTCTCACGATTGCAAGTAACATATTTTGAACGCGAAATGATAGTTGGAGCTAGACATGTGGGAATTCAGTATTCCGAGATCCACAGTGTCAAACGTGTGCCGAGAATTGCAAAAGTCTGCCTTTACCTCTCACCGCGGACAACACAGTAGACGACGGGCTACGGAGTAGCCGAGCGTTCTAAGGCGCCTTGCTGCGGAGCGCGCGGTTGCTCGCCGTCGGAGGTTCGAGTCCTCCCTCGGGTATGGGCGTATGTGTTGTCCTTAAGGTTAGTTTAATTTAGTTTAAGTAGTTTGTAAGCCTAGGGATTGATAACCAAAAGAAGTCCAATAGATTTACAAACATTTGAACATTCAATTTTTGCCGATGGCCTGCACTTAATGACCGAGAGCAGCGGTGTTTGCGTACAGTTGTTAGCTCTAACAGACAAGCAATAATGCGTGAAGTAACCGCAGAATTCATTGTGCGACGTACGATGAAATTACCCGATAGAACAGTGCGGCGCAATATGGACTATGGCAGCAGACGAATGATTCGAGTGCCTCTGTTATGTTCAAATGGTTGTATAGTCTACGGGACTTAACTACGGGGTTATCAGTCCCTAAACTTACAAACTACTTACGAACTAGGACGGCACAAATATCCATGCTCGAGGGGGGATTCGAACCCCCGACCGGCCTCTGTTATCAGCGCAGTATCGCCTGCAGCGCATGACCTGGGATGGCGACCATTCCGGTTGGACCCTAAACGATCGAAAACCGTCTTTCACCACATATTTGGCGATTTCAGTTGGTATGAGTAATAGTGCCAACGGCCATGTCGCGGTGAATACACCGGTTCCCGCTAGACCACCGAAGTTGAGAATTTTCGGTCTTGCCTAGCAATTGGATGGGTCACCGTCCGGGTCTGGCAAACGCTATTGACAGGCGGGGTGCATTCAGCCTTAGGGAGCCTGTTGTGGAGCCACTTGATTGAGAAGTAGCGGCTCAGGTCACGAAAACTGACACAATAGCCGGGATTACGGTGCGCTGACCACATACTCTCCATTTGACGTCTTCGGCGAAGGATGACACGGTTTTATATATATATATATATATATATATATATATATATATATATATATATATATATATATAATTGATTGGAAACAGTTATGATCGGATACTTGGAAACAACTTTCAGCAACTCCTAGAATTAATGTGCCCAAAGAAATGAATATTTTCATGGGTGACAATGCGCCATCTCACCTAGCCACAAATGTCCGCGATTGGTTCGTATTTACATTCCTGAAAATTCCAGAAAATAATTTGGTCACCCAGATGGACTAATATGAATCCCACCAAATATTTACGGGAAATATCGGGAAGTGACATTGTGCACAAAATCCTGCCCCGGCAACACTTTCCGAACTGCGGACGGCTACAGAGACCGCATGGCTCAGTATTCCTGCAGGGGACTTCAACGACTTGCTGAGTCCATGCCACGTCGTGTTGCTGCTCTTTGCAGGGGTCAGGGAGGTCCGACACCATATTAAGGCAGGTCCGTGACGTGACGCAGGGTGACTCACGTCAAATATCTCACGAAGCGTGCGTCACGGCGACTATCGCCGCAAGTTGGATCGCAGTTCCATGCCGCAGTTTGCAGCGGAACGTCAGCTGAGCTGCGTAAAGTGGGGAGGGGTGGGGGGAAGACGCGGCACACGTGCACCTGGCAGAGATGGCGAGGACTGCTGCTCTGTTAATACATATACCGGGTGATCAAAAAGTCAGTATAAATTTGAAAACTTAATGAATCACGGAATAATGTAGATATAGAGGTAAAAATTGACACACATGCTTGGAATGACATGGGGTTTACAGAACAAAGAAAAAAAAGATTAAAAAATCTCCGACAGATAGCGCTTCATCTGATCAGAAAAGCAAAAATTAGCATAACAAATTAAGGCAAAGCAAAGATTATGTTCCTTACAGGAAATGCTCAATATGTTCGTCATCATTCCGTAACAATAGCTGTAGTCGAGGAATAATGTTGTAACAGCACTGTAAAGCATGTCCGGAGTTATGGTGAGGCATTGGCGTTGGATATTGTTTTCAGCATCCCTAGAGATGTCGGTCGATCACGATACACTTGCGACTTCAGGTAACTCCAAAGCCAATAATGGCACGGACTGAGGTCTGGTGACCTGGGAGGCCAAGCATGACGAAAGTGGCGGCAGAGCACACGATCATCACCAAACGACGCGCGCAAGAGATCTTTGACGCGTCTAGCAATTTATTCAAATGTTCAAATGTTTGTAAAGTCTATGGGACTTAACTACGGGGTTATCAGTCCCTAAACTTACAAACTTCTTATGAACCAACTACGACTAAGGACGGCACAAATATCCATGCCCGAGAGGGGATTCGAACCCCCGACCGCAGGGGCTGTGCAGACCGTGACTGAAGCGCCTCAGTCCCCTCGGCCACCGCGGCCGGCAGCAATTTATTATTATTATTATTTTGTTCTAATAAAACCCATGTCATTCCAAGCATGTGTGTCAATTTTTACCTTCAATCTACATTATTCCGTGATTTATTAAGTTTTCAAATTTATACTGACTTTTTGATCACCCGGTAAGTTCAAAATCGGATTCCGATTCTGTGCTTTTGCTCTAAACCTCACTCTGATGAAACAACACGCAGAAAATGTGCAGAAGACAAAGTCATGGGGAATTCATATTAACCAAGGAATTTAATGACGAAAAATTCTCAAATTCCAAATGCATGGTGTCATCAAGAATCAAATTGCAAGTGAGGGATACAATCCGTCAAGTCCGCTTGGGACTGAGGAGAAACTAGCTGTGGTTTCAAGGTAAGAAATGAGTCATCTATATTGCCTATACTGCAATATGTAATACAATATTACGATGACCATTGGCAGAGAGTAACAACTCAGAATTTATAGAAAAATATTTATTGAACAAACCTAATAATTTTCTAACAGCCAATATGTTCTCTAATAACAATCAAAAATTGCCTCTGTACATCAAATATAAATATCGAAATTTTTACTAACAGAAATTCAGTTTTCAGAGAAATCATTAATAAATGTATACTATTTCTTTGAAGCCATAGCTGAAGTGCTTCGTTGAAACAGTTCTGCTGTGGGGTTTGGGATGGACTGTTGGAATGTGATGAATGGGGTGGAGTTGATGAAGTGGTGTGCAATGGACTGGGGGATTTGGTTACTGTGCGGGGACAACTCATGATAGCCGCTGAGCTGTGATGGACTGTGGAGTTCTCTCGTGAATGTTCAGCAATGAGGCCTCCATTTCTGTAAGCACACGGAGAATGTCGTTTCTGACAGCAAACTGAGTTGATGGTGACACGTTCGTAGTCATCTGGCACATAGACATGAAGAAGTGGTACAGAGGATCAGTAGTCGTACGGCTTCAGTTTGTCTTTCTTCCTCTGCTAACTAGCAAACACAATATCAACAGCCAGAGTCAGCGTGACTCTCCGGCTCCAGCCAGTCGTGTGGTTTGCAGTAACTGTGACTCACCCTGCGTCACATTACGGACCTGCGTCTCAACTTGCGGGCAGCGCAAGAGATATACCGAGACTTTTGCCACTTCAGTTTGTAACCGTATTGACTGTGCGAAATGATTTAGCAAATTTTGCGGTGGAAGTCTTTGCATAACGCATTTAATAATGTGTTTTAACAACGTTTCTTTCCGCAAAGGCAACATGAAAATGCACGTGTTGAGGGACACGGAAACCATATTCAACACATACTGTAACGGTGGCTACATGGTACAGTGAGCATTAGACGGCAGCCTCTGTTACGAAGTATGACTGAATAAATGGTCTCAAGCATAGGAAACAAACATTTTAGGACATAGGTTCATTAGACCTGTATTGTTCCGTATCCTCTCCTCGATCATCTCTAGAGTTTGTACACGGTGGAAAAAAAAAACCTTGAAACTCCCTGGCAGATTAAAATTGCGTGCCGCGACCGGGATTCGAACCTGGGACCTTTGCCTTTCGCAGGCAAGCGCTCTACCGACTGAACTATCCCGACACGACTCACGATGCTGCCTCACAACTTTACTTCTGCCAGTACCTCTGTGAAGTTTGGAAAGTAGGAGGCGAGGTACTGGCAGAAGTAAAGTTGTGAGACGGGATCGTGAGTCGTGTCGGGATAGCTCAGTCAGTAGAGCGCTTGCCTGCGAAAGGCAAAGATCCCAGGTTCGTATCCCGGTTCCTGCACGAAATTTTAATCCGCTGCAGAGTGAAAGTTTCATTCTGGAAACATCCCTTAGGCTGTGGCTAAGCCATGTCTCCACCATATCCTTTCTTCCAGGAGTGCTAGTCTTGCAAGGTTCGCAGGAGAGCTTCTGTGAAGTTTGGAAAGTAGGAGGTGAGGTACTGGCAGAAGCAAAGTTGTGAGGCGGGATCGTGAGTCGTGTCGGGATAGCTCAGTCGGTAGAGCGTTTGCCCGCGAAAGGCAAAAGTCCCAGGTTCGTATCCCGGTTCCTGCACGCAATTTTAATCCGCTGTAGAGTGAAAGTTTCATTCTGGAAACATCCCTTAGGCTGGGGCTAAGCCATGTCTCCACCATATCCTTTCTTCCAGGAGTGCTAGTCTTGCAAGGTTCGCAGGAGAGCTTCTGTGAAGTTTGGAAAGTAGGAGGCGAGGTACTGGCAGAAGCAAAGTTGAGGCGGGATCGTGATTCGTGTCGGGATAGCTCAGTCGGTAGAGCGTTTGCCTGCGAAAGGCAAAGGTCCCAAGTTCGAACCCCGGTTCCGGCCCGCAATTGTAATCTGCTGGGAAGTTTCATATCAGCGCACACTCCGCTGCAGAGTGAAAGTTTCATTAAAAAAAATTAAAAAAAAAAGGTCGCCGCATAATAGTGTATGTTTACGCGAATCTGGCGTCAGGGCTCATTTCTTCGCAGTGGCTGTGGTGATATTGTTGGATCTCGTGCGGCAATCCGAATGGTGAGTATAAGAGGGTGAAACATCTACAGTACGATACTTCTGTGAAATCACGGCGGAAGGGAATAGGCAAGTGGTTAAGGCGAATGATGGCCTAAAGCGGAAAACCGATCTCCAGTCCCGATGCAGCACAAATTTTCGCTTGCCGCCACTGGATTATTTCATTGCCCTAGTGCAGCCAGAGTCACTCCTTTCCTCTTCCCTCTTCCTTCCGACGTTTAAATGCCCTTCTGAGTAGAGATCTAACTGATACAAAAACTTTTTCCGCCCACGCGTTTTCAGACCGTTCGCGGCAGTCGGAACGCAGCCCGCGATACACTGAAGCGGCCGGTTACGAGAATTCTCCGCCGTCGCGCTAATATCAGCTGCAGCCCGCGCGCGCTGAGTGACGGAGCATAAATTTGAAAGCGCGGGCCTTCCGCTAGGTCGTTACGCGGAAGACGCGACGCATGCGCCGTGTCGTTCGCGGACCAGTGATAAACAAACGGCCGAGTAATGTGAGGGCCGCTTCCGCCGCGCCGACTACTTCCGCCGCGCGATAAGAATCGCCGCCCGGCGTTCCTCGCCGCCGAGGAAAATGCGCATTAAAATGGAAATGACGAGTATTAAACTGGCGCGCCGTTTCACACCAGTTGCCGGTGTCGGCTGCGGCTCCTTCCCGCATCAACCTAATGTTGCGCCATTTGCTATTGACGTGCCAGGAAAAATTCCCCCGCGGTTCCGTTGCCCGCTCCAGAGAGAAGACGGACGCTTGCCAGAGTTACACTGGAGAGTCAAAGAAACTGGAACACCTGCCGAATACCGTGTAGGGTAGCCACCGAGCACGTACGAGTGCTGCAACACGACGTGCCATGGACTCTGCTAATGTTTGATGTACAGGGTGTCCGAAAAGTCTTAAATTGATAACTCAGGTTAGAAGTAAGATACAAATATGAAACTGGTGTCTAATTGTTTACAAACTAGCAAAGTTTTTTTCACACATCAGTAAACTTCCACATGAGCACCCTTGGTAGCACGTAGCACATCTAGGAGATATTTAATTTCCGTCCAACATCACTGGAGGGATCGATTCAACGACTGTGATTATCCGTTGCCGCAGCGTTTCATGATCTGGTACACGTGTTCGGTAGACCTCGTCTTTGACATAACCCCATAAAAAGAAGGCCGGCCGCGGTGGCCGAGGGGACTGAGGCACTCCAGTCACGGTCTGCAAGGCCACTACGGTCGGGGGTTCGAATCACCCCTCGGGCATGGATATTTGTGTCGTCCTTAGTCTTAGTTCATAAGTAGTTTGTAAGTTTGGTGACTGATGACCCCGTAGTTAAGTCCCATAAGCTATACAAACATTTGAACATTTGTACATAAAAAGAAGTCTAATGGGTTTATGTCAGGAGAGCGTGGAGGTCAAACCGTTGGCCCATCACGACCAATCCATCGCCCAGGAAAGGTCATATCGAGATAGGCACGGACGTCCAAACCCCAATAAGGCGGTGCACCGTCTTGCTGAAAAAAGACATTGGAATGATTATGAATCAGCTGAGGAACAGCATACTGTTGCAACATGTCCAGATACACTGCAGATGTGATGGTAGCCTCAGCGAAGAAGAATAGCCCGATAATTCGATCGTGCAATAGCGTGCATCACTCACCTTTGGACTGCCTTTGGTGCACACCATGACCTCACCAGGGGGTTTTGAACCCCAAATGCGCACATTGTGGCGATTCACTACTCCACTGACAAAAAAAAAAAAAAAGGTCGCTTCATCGTAAAAGGCAATTCGTCTGAAATAACCGTCATCGTCCTCAATACGTGATAGCATTTCGACCGCAAAGTCATATCGACGTGTACTGTCATTGGGCAACAAGGCCTGAACGATTTGCTCTTTGTATGCACGAAAAAATAAACGTTTGTGTAACATGTTATGGAGAGAGCTTTTGGCATCTGTAATTCACGTAAGGCCCTGCGCACCGATTTCTTCGGACTTCGCAGAAAAGACTGCCTTACAGCTTCCACCCTGTCTGCTGAGATTCTTGGTCGACCAGACGTCGGAAGGTCAGCAGCCGATCCTGTGTTCTTGAACTCCTCATACCAGGCTTTCATGCTCCTGACACCATGTGGATTCCTACCAAATGTCGTCTGGAAGTTTCTCTGCACTGTGGTTGATGATCGTGTCTCATAGTACCACAGGACACACTGTGCCTTCTCCTGACTGGTTAACATGGCTTCTTGGGCACTGCACCTCATCCACTACTTACGTACTGCGAACCTAAAACAGAAAAAAATTGATAGTTTGTAAACAATTCACACAAGTTTCATATTTGTATCTTACTTCTAGCCTGAGTTATCATTTTTTGTAATCAGGGAAAGACTTTCCGGGCGCCCTGTATTACTGGAGGGAACTGACATCATCCTTTACGCAGAGCTATCCACAAACTCGTAAGAGTGCCAAATGGTTGAGATCTCTCTCAACAGCACGTTGCAACGTATACAAGATATGTCCAATAATGTCTATATCAGGGGAGTTTGGTGGCAGCGGAGGTGTTTAAACTGGGAAGAGTATTCCTGGAGCCACTCCGTAGCACTTCGGGACATGTGGGGTGTCGCATTGTCCTGCTAGAATTGCACAAGTCCGTCGGAATACGAAATGGACATGAATGGATACAGGTAGTTCAGAGATGCCAAACATTACGAATCAATCGTAATAATTACGAATTTCCTCCAGTAATCACGACATTACGAATTACTTTGCTAAAAGTACGATTTTTTCGATCTAAACTCACTGATGCTTCAGGAATCAGAAAGTACCCGCACCTAAACTTACGATGGCTATACTTCTGGTGCCTCCCAGTAATTCCCCTGTGGGAAGAGTTAAGTTGGGTGAGGAAGAATAAGACCGAGTTTAAAGCTAATATGACCACAGAACTGTTAACTGCTCTGTTCCTGCCGAAGATGAAAAAAAAAAAAATTAAAGTGTTTTTAGAGCTTATGGGACTTAAGTACGGGATCATCAGTCCCTAAGCTTACAAACTACTTATGAACTAGCTTATATATAAAGACGGCACAAACTTCCATGCCCGAAAGGCGGATTCAAACCCCCGACCGCAGCGGCCGTGAAGACCGTAACTGGCACGCCGCAGACCTCTCGGCCACTGCGGCCGGCACGAAGATGCACACCCAAAGCATGTTACCTATGTACTTCCTGCGAACAGGAACTGCTAGCAGCTATAGGGGCAACTAAAGTATTCAATTCAAAAAATGAACCTCTTACTTCACTTATGTAGTGCCGATGTGAGATAAGAATTTGGTGCGATTATGAACAAGTGACTGTTAAGTGCTCTGTTAGTGCAGAAGATATATGGTACCAAAACAGTAAGCATGTTATCATATACTTTCAGCAAACAGGAGCAGTTTATTAAACAACTGGAGTTTTCAGTTAAAAAAAAAACGATTCTTGAACTTCTGCTTCACAACTGTAGCGCAGATCTGAGATCAGAGTTTCGTACTAATATAAAACAGAACTATTACGTGTTGTTAGTGCAGAAGAGGCATATGATGCAAAAACAAAAATCATGTTACCAGTGCAAACAAGAGCAGTGAATGGGGCAGCTAGTGTTCAACTCAAAAAATTATCGTACTTCAACAATTTTAGTGAAAATCTGAGATAAGTCTATCTGCAGATAAGAAAAAGAGGCTCTGTACATATCAGTATTTGTTATATTGCATTTGTTTTAATATGTGTTAGTTTTCCTGTAATGTCTTATTTAGCGATGCCGATGCATGTAGTACACCATTATTGATCTTAACGGTAATCGACTAATAAAGGGAAAGTTTCGTAGCGTTTATCAAACATTTTTGAATAAACTATCTGCTTTAGTGGCAGTGAGAAAGCGTCAGAAACTTACGAACGGGAAAACAGATAAAAAGACTATCGAGAAATGAGGTATTCATTGAAAAAGGTCTACGTTGCTGAACGCTTGTTTGTGTCGAAAGTACACATTTTGTGTTGAGAGTTCTCTCTCTCTCTCTCTCTCTCTCTCTCTCTCTCTCTCTCTCTCTCTCTCTCTCTTTCTCTCTCGCACACGCTAACACGCACACACTACCTGTAATTATTACGACAACACTGGTTATTCGCCGCGGCTGAGTCGCCGAGCGCATTGAGGCGTTATGCTCCGATGCGCTAGGCCGTTTGAATCCTCACTCGGGCATGGTTGTTTGTGTTGTTTTTAGTATAAGTTAGTTTATATGTAGTTGGTAAGTTTAGAGACTATTGGCTCTGCAGTTAAGTCCCATAAGCTTAACAAAAATTTGACTTTAAAAAAAAAAAAAAAAAAAAAAGATTGTTCGTTTTCTTTTTTGCCTTTGCTGTGTCCAGATTATTACACCACCAGAGAACAAGACAGTAATTGCGTTTGCTTGCTCTCGAATCTTCAAATCTCCTGTTAACTGTAGTGCGAATTTGTAATGTAGCTTTCGTTTTTTGATTTCTGATTTGTAAATAATCTTTAAATGTTTTTACCATTCGATTTTGTCTTGGATTCGCAACTATACTGTTATTATCGTCCACTCAGTTGGTGTGAATTGTATGAGCTTGTCAGCATCAAGAATTTGTTCCGTTTATTTATTAAGGCAGGTTCGTTTCAAATTTGTGCTTCAGAATTCTGTTCTCTCCTGGCCTTCGCGTTTGAAATATTCCCTGCCGTATGTGGTCGGTGGCGGAATCGAGTGGACATTGGGGAATTTTACTTATTTAAGCCGCGCCGAGTGACGCGAGAAGGAATTACCGCGCTCGGCACAAAACAGAAGGCGGCGTCGCGTCTGAGTACGTGACCGCCATGGCAAGCGCCCCCACATCAAGTACACTCCGCCTGTGACGCGCCTCTCGCATAGGTACACGCCGCCTCCCCAGTATGGAGCCAAGGCCTGTACTTTAGGCATGTACACGAGTGGAACAGCATACCAAAAACAATTTGCTACCAACACCTGATGTTCGAATCTTTATTTAATTTTGACTTAATTGTTAATTACTTGTGATGTATTTTATCTCTCGCACTAATATCCTTGGAGTAATTCGGACTTCCTGCATGTTTGTGGTCGCTATATTTATATGTTGATCTACCGTCGTATAATATCTCAGTATTGCAACAGGGGCAATCTGGAAATGCCTTAGAAGTGAGTTACTTCAAGTGTATGGCGAATAGTTGGGTGAACTCGTACATGGTGTTTCAAGAGAAATAGTAAACGTTTTCGGAAATGGTGCAATAGACGAATTCCAATAACAATGCCATGTAACGTTTGTCCAGTTTTTATTGAGTACAGAGATACACGAGTATGTAAACCACACAAGGATAAAGCAGAGTCAAATGAGGACATTTTCACTGATCCTTCCGTCGATTTCTGGTAGAACATCATGATATTGAATTAGTAGAACATTGTTGTGTATGTTCTACAAGTTTATCTTTATTTAATTAGCCGGTTTTCGGCGTACAAGGCCAACTTCAACCTTTAAAGTCATCGCCACGTGCGAGTGGCCGTACGGTCTGGAGCGTCAAGTTCTGGATCGCGCGGCTGCTCCCCGTGGGAGGTTCGAGGTCACCCTTGGGCATAGATGTATGTGTTGTCCCTAGGATAAGTCATTTTAAGTAGTTGGTAAGTCTAGGAACTAATGACCAATGCCGTTTGGTCTCGTAGCGCTAGAAACATTTGAACTTTGCTGACAGTACGACGTCAACTTCAGTGCCTCTCCTCTCTCCAGAGCTCTTGACCATATCGGTTGGACCCCAGATGGTTACATAACTGGCATAATACCCAACGCATCAGAAGACAAAAAAAAATCTCGTCTTCCTCATTACATGCACCCATCAAAATTTACAGAACTTCATCTTCAATCAGTCCAGGTATTGCGCACAACTTTCCGAAAACGGCACGCACACGAATCTTTGATGATCAAAAAATGGCATGAACGTCCATTTACAGAAGGTGTTCGAAGTGATGATCATTGGTATCAAAGCAGCACTAATCACTTCGGCATTCCCGTGACAATTATAACGAAATTTTTACTCCCCACAACGCCAACAGCGACCCTCCGGGGCAAGAGCTTGTCACCATTCTAGCGCGATAGAACCGGTGGGCGGCTTCACAATGCTTATTGCTGCCACCTTTCTGAGCTTCGTTAAATATTAAAGACCTTAGTGTTAACATCATTGGATTCGTGTCGGTAGCCGCTAGCAGAAAAAAAGTACAAAACTATAGCATACCATAAAAAAAAGTAAAACAAAGTTGACAAAGCAACCCCACCTAGCAACCAAAAACCAACGTGATCATCTTGTAATAAAACATAAGAACACGCCACAAACAAACAAGCAGCAACACCACAGCTCAAATTTAAGTCCCATAAGCTCTACAAACATTTGAACATATAACAAAATTGTCAAACTAAACAACTTGTCCAGACGATTGTATAACCAAAATATTTAACATGTTATTATAGAAAATAAACACCAGAAACCCACGGAAGATGGCACAATAAGTGCCTAAACTAGTTTGGGTATTAAAACAAAGAAAATTGTCTTGCATATGGAGGAATCAACCACAAACCAAAACCAAAAACAAACGGCATATTCTGACCCCCGTCGTCCCATGCAACTTTTTTTTTTTTTTTTCAAATGTTTGTATAGCTTATGGGACTTAAATTCAAATGTTTGTAAATCTATCGGACCAAACTGCGTGGTCATCAGTCCGTAGCTTACAAACTACTTAAACCTAGGTAAACTAACCTAAGGACAACACACACAGCCGCGGTGGAGTAGCCGAGCGGTCTAAAGCGTCTCGCTGCGGAGCGCGTGGTTGCTCGCCGTGGAGGTTCGAGTCCTCCCTGGGACATGGGTGTGTGTGTTGTCCTTAGGTTAGTTTACCTAGGTTTAAGTAGTTTGTAAGCTACGGACTAATGACCACGCAGTTTGGTCCGATAGAATTACAAACATTTGAACAACACACACACACACCCATGCCCCAGGGAGGACTCGAACCTCCACGGCGAGCAACCGCGCGCTCCGCAGTGAGACGGTATAGACCGCTCGGCTACACCACCGCGGCGGGACTTAACTACGGGGCCATCAGTCCCTAAACTTACAAACTACTTGTGAACTAGCTAAGACTAAGGACGGCACAAATATCCATGCCCGAGGGGGGACTCGAACCCCCGACCGTAGTGGCCGTGCAGACCGTGACTGACGCGCCGCAGTCCCCTCGGCCACCGCGGCCGGCGCAACTTTTATCCCACAACCTTTTCACTCCTATCAAATTTTCGGAGTTATTCTTTATGGCAATAGTTAATAACTCACTCTGTATAATACTTTTTCTTCCTTTTTATCGCGATCAGATTTTTTTTTTTTTTTCACCGGCCGCGGTGGCCAAGGGGACTTCAGTCACGGTCTGCACGGCCACTACGGTCGGGGGTTCGAATCCCCCCTCGGGCATGGATATTTGTGCCGTCCTTAGTTGTAGCTAGTTCATAAGTAGTTTGTAAGTTTAGGGACTGCTGACCCCGTAGTTAAGTCTCATAGACTCTACGAACATTTGAACATTTGAACTTTTTTTCCGGGGTTCAGTGAAGGCATAGACGCTCCGCCACAGCATATCGTTATCCCGTGACTTTTGTCACCTCAGTTTCCACAGACGTCGGAAGAACTGCTGTCTCCACACACGGGCGCAAGAAATAACAGAAGTGGACAGACGAATGTGTTTACCGCGCGCGCGCTCCCGCTGACAGTCGCTGTCAGCAAGTGCGGCCATTTCCGCGTGGCTCGCGCGCCGCGCTTTCAAAGCATGTCGGCCGGCGCTTTGGCCAAATCGCCGGAGACATGTTTACTAAAGGGCTGACAGCGTAATAAGCCGCGCCGCCCGCTGCCTGGCTTAACGGACGTGTCGGATTTATTAATTATCGAAGCCGCACAGCGCGCCGGAGATACCGGCGTTTGTTTGTAGGAGGCCGCATTGTCTGGAGTGGCGACCGCGAGATCGCCCGCCCACGGTTCGGTAAATTTGAGCTGCTGACACCGGCCCGTTGTCACCGTCTGGAGGAGGGGAGGGCGCAGAATGGCGCGCTATCGCCGCACATCTCCATTCCGCGGCAAATCGGGCCTTTGGAGCGTTCTGGCGAAAGTGTATTGTATTCGGCTCACCGATAGAGTGCTGATAGCCCGTCTTGCGCAACAAAGCACGCTTCTGGCTGTGAATACTGCTCTAATTAAAGCTACTCGTGTTTTTCAGCTACAGTTCTATATTCGTGGTGCTGCTATTCTCGCATTTACTTCACGGTTGAACGGGTTTCACGAATTATCGGAAAAGAAGTAGAAAACATAATTACGTATCGATAACTCGAGCGTTATTCACAAACAAATTGCATCGTCATTCCAGATACTCAAATATTGTCTGTTCAGTTTCAATTTTGCTGCCCAGGAATTAATATTGTTTACAAGGGGCCTATCAGACCAGTTTTTCATGGATTGTGAGGAGTCTTTCAAAAAAATGTTCAAATGTTTGTAGGACTAAAGGGACTTAACTACGGGGTCATCAGTCCCTAAACTTACAAACTACTTATGAACTAGCTAAGACTAAGGACGGCACAAATATCCATGCCCGAGGGGGGATTCGAACCCTCGACCGTAGTGTCCGTGCAGACCGCGACTGAAGCGCCTCAATCCCCTCGGCCACCGCGGCCGGCGAGGAGTCATTCATAATGTTATATATGGACTTACAATTGTAGGACGTAACAGCTTGGCCGAGGGGACTGAGGCGCTCCAGACACGGTCTGCACGGCCACTACGGTCGGGGGTTCGAATCCCCCCTCGGGCTTGGATATTTGTGCCGTCCTTACGATAAGCTAGTTGATAAGTAGTTTGTAAGTTTAGGGACTGATAACCCCGTAGTTAAGTCCCATAAGCTTAACAAACATTTTGTAACGTAACAGCTATTAAAAATATTCTGCAGCAGTCTGGTCGATTAAACTCAGTGTTTTTCAACCCCATGGGGGTCGCAACGTCTTGTTCGAAGGGGGGGGGGGGTTGCCGTCACAAGAGGAAGTACTTGTACCATAAAATACAAAGGTGTTCAGAAATACAAAAACGTATGCCCAAGTGAAATTCATTTAATATTAAAATTACGGCGTTCCTTCTGTAACATTGTTTTAAATTAAAAAGTATTTTGATAATAACATTAATTTTCAAATGTTTGTATAGCTTATGGGACTTAACTACGGGGTCATCAGTCCCTAAACTTACAAACTACTTATGAACTAGCTAACACTAAGGACGACACAAATATCCATGCCCGAAGGGGGATTCGAACCCCCGACCGTAGTGGCCGTGCAGACCGTGACTGGAGCGCCTGTCTCCTCGGCCACCGCGACCGGCTCATTAATTTTGATATAGTACAAAAGGCGATAGAAAAGGAACACATTAGATAAGAAACTAATAAGCGGATAAATAAATTCAATGAGGACACTGCGTACACAATAAAATACTGAATATGGCGCGTTTTGGGCTACAGCTTGCTAGTGGTGTCGCCTTGATCAATAGTATCTACCGTAGCGGCATGGCGATAAATGACAAATTTCACCTTCAGGAGGACGGCGGCTTAAATCACTGTTCATTAGTCCACATTTAAGTATTCTGAGGTTCTTCTTCATCGTTTAAAGTAAAAACCGGGCCAAGACTTTTAAAAAGGACACGTCCACGCCGATTTCCTCCCCTACCTTTCTCTAGTACACGCTTGCGCCCATTCTCTAATGACCTCGTCGTCGACGGTACGTAAAACCCAAATTTTCTCCCTTGTTGATCAGCAGTGACGTGCAATTTCGGTTCGCCGTGTCAGTGAACGCAGTCAGTTTACAAATTACTAGTTGGCGGTTTACATGCTCTTCCGCCCACTTACCCAGACGTGGCTACGGCGTTATTGAAAACATCTGACTTTCTACTTCGGTTCGAGTTAAGTTCATTTAAACAGAGTATCTAAGACTAACAGTCTGGAGAATGACATGATGGTGTACATGACTCTAGCAAAATATTAGAAGCTAGTGGTAGCGAACGCAAACGTAATCTCATCGGAATCGACAAACTTTGAAGTCCACGACAAGTGGCGTACTTAGTGACAGGAAAGACGTCGTAATTCATTCGCTATCTCTAATCGAATAGCTTGTTTGTTTTCGTTCCAATGACTGCTGCAGTATTTACACACCAGAAACCAGATGAGAAACACGAATCCTCACGTCACCAACGAAGACGCCTTGGGGTGCATCATGCGCCAGCCGTAAGGAGAAAGAAAATGTGATTCGTGGAAACATCTTTACCACTATCTCCAGGAACTGTTCGTGTGCAAGTAATAAAAACAAAGAAACCAAGTGTTGGATTGCACTTACGCATGAATGGCTCTGCGATATCAGTTTAGAACCTCCTTGCTCTTTACACAATTATGGATTGTGGATGAAATTTATATCGGCACTGGTAAGATGTTGCTAACTAGCAACATGGCATTCTTGCAATCCTGCAAGATAACAAACTTCCATGTTTTGATGTAGCAGTGGTTTGGCGACCAGCGCCTGAAAGTCAGTACTATTCTGCCTGCTTATTGCCAGATTTCTATATTGTCCAAAGCTGAGAATCCGGTGCAAGATTACCACCGTCATCTCCTGTGACAAAACTTTGAGCTGGACTTTTACCGAATAAATGTTTGTGAGCGATTCACAAGCTATACGCATCCATTCTACGATGAATAGCAACTTTATGAGTGAATTATAATTGGCAATAGCCAAAGTAATTGTTTTAATCCAGGGGTGTCCATCAGTTTGACAGCCTTCTCTGACATCATAGTGACTGAAAGATAAATCAATAAGCTTAGTATGAGAATGTGGGGTGACGACCTAAATATCGATTTTGTGACAAAGAAACGAAAGGTTGCCAACTTTTAGACGGAAACAGCACGAATTTGAAGCTGCACAGTAATAAGTTATTCATATCCCATACTCTGGTCCGCAGGCTGGCTTGCTAATTATGCTGTAAATTTTGTTTTCCTAAATCACAACATGCGAATGTTGAGATTGTTGTTTCAACAACGTCGTGATTAATTCTTTCCCTCATCTTCGTCGAGCAAGACAAACAAATTATCTCTCGCCACCGCACAGTAGACAGGCTTTTAAAGCCCGACAAATAGGGAACGAACGAATAATAGTCCTGGCGGTAGTTAAGGACTTCTGATGGACTTTTCGTGCATTTGTTTTGTCTAGGAGAAATAGCTGTCTATTGTGTGAAATGGTGGACTCAGAATGAGTGAGGTTTCCTGTGCATATGAAACATTATTTTTCTTTTATGAGAACCGTACTACGCTTTAATCTTAGGTTCTGAAAGCGTTTAATCCACATCTCTGTACATAGTCAGCGGCACTAAGCGGGAATTTCTTCTACATTAATGTGGTCACTGCACACCGCTTTATTTTATTTTAGTCTTTGCCCTTTCTCATTTTCCATTACTTCTTGCGTACGAAAGATTTACGGAGCCAATCCATTTCCTTGGCAACATGTGGGTGTGCATTATCTGCAACAGAATGATGCCATTTCGACTACCCCGTAACAGTTTGGCTGGGAAGCCATTACACGTCACCCATACAGCCTCAGTCTCTCTC
Organism: Locusta migratoria; assembly: GCA_026315105.1. Classification (NCBI taxonomy): domain Eukaryota; kingdom Metazoa; phylum Arthropoda; class Insecta; order Orthoptera; family Acrididae; genus Locusta; species Locusta migratoria. The sequence continues at coordinate 282,183,044 of CM048755.1, forward strand.
CATATCTTAATATATATAAAAATTGAGATGTTTGTGCCTATATTTCTCTCTGCAGCTAAAACTATACATCGCAAACGAATAGTGTTTGTGTGTGGTAGTAGGTATGAGTCTCCTATTGTGCACTACGGTGGTAGAGGGTTGATAACGATAAGGAGTGGATGGTACCGGAGTTGAAAGTTACTGACTTATATAAAATTCTAAGTTGGGTGTCAATACTTTGCCTTCCGCAAAAACTACACAATGGAGACGAACGATATCTTTGTTGTTGTCGTACAAGTCTGTTGTTGTAGACCGTAGCTATTCCGTGTCGATAGCTATAAGAGGATTGAAGATATAGCGGTTGGAAGTCGTCAGCTTGTATGAAATTCGGACTGAAGATCAGCGATGACTTTTGACACTATAATAGCAAAGAGGTTATATACAGCGAAACGTGATGCACATTAATCAGTTGTTTTTCTGCAACAAGCGTACGAATAAAGAAAAATAGGTGGATATTGCAGTTTGAAAACTAAAACTAGCATGAAAGATGCCAAAGCAAAAGAAAGAAATTTCGCGTTCTCGATCCGTTTCTAAAAGACAGAAAACGGAGCTGAAAAGTGAATCTACAGACGACAGAAACATGAAATTTGTAGACTTCATTTATCTTACATTGTAGGCATGAGCGACTTTTCGATATTCCCATCGCTAAGGGGGTGATATAGGGGATGAACAGATTTTTGAAAATACGTTGCTATTCAGGCAATTTTGAAGCAAGAAATACAAAACTTTGGATTTAGATTTTTGATTGGAATTTTAAAACCACGTGTTTCGATATTTTTGGAAATTCAACCATTAAGCGGGTGAAATAAGGGAAAATCCTTTAAGGGTGCTACAAAGACTATTTTGATGCTAGAAAAGGGGAAAATTTGGATTTGCAACCATGGTTAGAATTTTAAAAAAAAAAAAAAAAAAAAAAAAAAAAAAACAGGAATTTTTCTGGATGTTTCGAATTCTGCCATCAATGGTGCCATAGGGGGTGGCAATTTGTATCAAAAAATTTGATTAGGAAAGCATTTTTAAAGCTAAATCTATGAAAATTTATATTTAGAAGTAGAAACAATCAATGCAGACCATCCAGTCTACGCGTGCCAAGCAGCGGGAATTATGCTAGTGATTTATATATTTGTGGAATCCTCAAGAAAGACATTCGTGCCTTCGGATGAAGGGGCTCACACCTGGGTACGATGTCATTGGTACCAACGTATTACTACCGGTTAAAGGACTCTTGCGCTAGAGGTCGTAACATTTGTACATCGTTTTACAATAGGACGCGGCCTATAAAGCTGAAATTCATTACGGAAATTAACTCGAATCTATAAATCCAACGAAGTGAGTGTGTTGATAGTTCGTAAAAATTACAATGAAGAATTTGCAGCATACTGAAATTCCATTCGCCGCTTAACTAGTGCGATACGTAACACCAGTCGTACTGCTCCATGTCTTGGTGCGAGTTATTGACTTGCCACGAACCAAAATAAGCAGGCATTAAGGTCCCCAGCACGATGCGTAGTTCCAGTGCTTCGTATTTCATTCGAGACTAAGCAAACAAACAAAAAATAATAAATAAAACAGAGAGGGGAAAAATTCATTTGCTACCATGAGCAAGACTAAATAAAACAAGGCGAAAACGTTTAAATTAAAATTGCGTGAAACATGCATACAAATGTATTTATTGGCAAAAGTGGACGAAAGCGGGAAAGCGTAGGTTATTATTAACGCCGGCATCCGGGGCCCGCGTGTAATAAAATAAACGGGAGCGAGAGGCGAAATGTCCGTGTCGCGGCCAGCGTGCAATCGACAAGTCCGATACGAGCCCGCTCAAACGGTGCCAAAGTGTGCGCGAATCTACAACTCCAAATGAAATGTCAATCTGCGTATCAGCGGCTGCTGCCACTCACACCGCCGGGGGACCTGCAAAATCCGACCGGCATTTCGCGGAATCCTGCGCGTGGCGTGTCACCACCGCGCGCTTCTAGAATCGAATGTCTGTCACCGAGGAGCTCGCCGCCCGGCGCTATCGGATTTTTAACGCGCGCAAACGGCGCCATTAACCCGTTTTGTGTGGGTTACAGTGCGCGTCTTCCAGGGGGCCTCTTCCGAACTCACTTGCGTGACTTATTCTTGAGTGCGTTTGTAGTCGAGTGCCATCTGTCCCAGGCTCGATCAATGGGCGTCGCTTCTGACAAAGGGCAGGGAGCCTGCTGATTGATTTCGTCAGTCAACGAGAAACATCAGACAGACACTCAGCTTTGTTAAACAGGGAAAATCGTAGAAGGGCATCTGTAATCTTTTTACGGCTTTTGAAGCCTCGTGACTGGTGTTTCTTTTTTCTCTTTCTCTCTCTCTCTTTATTATTATTTTTTTTAACTCGCCTAATATTCACTTTAAGCAGTGAAGAACAGTAAAACCCAAAACGAGCCACGAGGACAAACGCATAGCGCGGCTTCCATTCTGCGACGAAAGCTATTGGTAAGTTAGGTAACACGTAAGGAATCGATCATCCCCAGAAAATTTCGACCCTACTGAGAGTATTACGAGGTATATTCAACTTCTAACAGCTCCGATTTATTTATTTTTAGGACTTGTTACTGATTAAAACCTGTGGTTTGCTTTAAAATGCGCGCGCACTAATTATGAATCCTCTTCTTCTTTCCTGGCATTTTTCCCATTACTTGGGGTCTGCTCTTCTGCTGCGTCTCCTCCATAGAGCTCTGTTGTGCATGTCTTCAGGGCCGAGATCCGCATCGCACATGTCCTCCTCGATGTCGTCCATCCACCTCTTGAGTGGTCTACCAAGGCATTGGCGTCCTTCTGGATCGAAATGGACTGCTGTTTTAGCCCAGTTGCGGCTCGTACAAAATTTGACCAGTGTGCTACAATATTACAAAAATAAACAGGAAACACAATATACTAAAATAAAAAGTCAACCTTTGTATGATTGCCTTTAATTAAATATCAATTAATATTGTATTGACAGTAAGACGTTCAGGAGAATCTATAACAGCGCTGCCAGCTGCATGTATTCACTGCAGGTAGTAAATATAACGTTTAAGAATATTAATTTTATTTACAGAAATTAAAAATTTAGACTCAGAGGTATTTGAATACGAGCCTCACACGGGTAGGTTTGAGAGACAACGCGCAAGACGCCTGAGCCAGCGCGTTATTTGACTCTGTATGCCGCAGTATTCGTCATATACTATTCTTCCGCAGCCGTTACACGCAGCGCGAAGAGAAATATTGGTCTGGTGCTGCAGTCGGTCTCAGCTCACACGAGCCGCCAGGCCTGACGTCACGTCTGCGCATGCGCACTAGCCAACAGACGACTGCGCCGCCTCTCTGCGCACTTACCAGCGCAGCTGAATCCCACTTCAGCACACGGAGCTTGTTTCCAGCTATCGCGACGAGAGCGCTCCCAAATGCCTTTTCATCCTTATTGCAAGCATTCTAATACGCATTGGAAGGAAATTGGCATAATTTTACTGTGATATCTGGCTCACATTCCAAGAGAAAGGATGTAATTTTACAGCGATTTCTCGCTTGCATACGAAGAGAAATGGCATAATTTTAGTAACATATTTACAGTGTGCTGCATCACGTTAGCACGTTATCACCAGCCGCAACTGTTTTAGCCACAGAATCGCAGTCTTTCCTCGTGACGTGGCCGTACCACCGAAGATGAGCGTCTCTTGCTTTCTCTATGACTGAGACCACACAAAGCTTTTGGCGGACGTAGTTATTTGTTGCATGGTCGTACCGAGTCAATCCAAGGGACCATCGTAGCATTTTCATCTCCAATGTGTGGAGTGCCTCACCCTGTTTCTCGTCAAAGGTCGGCATTCTATCCCTTAGAGGGCTACTGGAAGCACTACTGATTTATAAATTTTTGTCTTCAGATGTACAGGAATCCTTTTGTCACAGAGAACACAAGTGACCAGTTTCCATATCAGCCATGCTGCGTTTACTCTCATCCGGATGTCCAAGATGGGATCATTCGAAGATGTTATCATGGATACAAGGTATTTGAACTCGGTGGTTTTGTTCAAATCGTGGCCGTCGATCCTGGTGTTTCCGCTGGTTTGAGGACCGCTTTCCAAATAGGTCGTCTTCTGGAGATTCAGACTCGCATTCATTATGAATAAGTGATAGAAATGGCAGCGCTATAAGGCACGTAGTTCTCGGAGTTGGGCCTGTTATTGATATTTAAAATGGCGATGTTCTCAATACAAGAACAGCCACAGATCGAAACTCATCGACAGTTTAGTGAGACATGAAGTGATGGTGTCATAGAGGTGACCAGTGCTCGTTCGTGGCTGCGACAGTTCAGACAAGGTAGAACGTCATATAACAACACACCGAGACAATCTCGAACTCGCACGAGCCGATCTGAGGATGATCGAGTCAGTGGACAAAATTGGTTTGGAAGATCGCCGAAGGACTCTCCAAAGTTGGCATTTCCTTGGGATCTTTGCACACAATCCTGCATGACGACCTGAAAAAGAGAAAAGTTTCCTCCACGTGGGTTTCGCGAATGCTGACTGATGACCACAAGGCTGCGTTCGTGGCATGGTGTCAGGCATGTCGACGTCTGATGACGGCATGAATGGAGCTTTCTTTTCATCGATTGTGGCATTGGTTGAGATATGGAGAGCTTTCATCTATCCTGAAACGAAGCACCAGTCAGCTGTACAGAAGCATACAGAGTCACCTTTTTTCCGATGGTCAAATGAGACTCGTAAAGAAGCGTTCGCTGCGGGCATGGAATCACGGCGTTGTCTTTGTAAAACCTGTTTACAGTCGCAGGGAGATTACGTCGAGAAGCGACAAAAGTTTCACAGTTTCTGAGGAAAAAAATCCTGAAGGCACCTGGTTTGTATTTGTAATATCATTTGCGAGCGAGACAACAGTTCTTGGAGACCGTCTATACCAGAGCTTTACAAACTTGGGTTTCTCGACACGCTGTGGTGTTGAGCAGTTGCATTAAGGGTGTCGCGAGACTGCTGAATTCAGAACGTATACAAATGAAAAACCATCGTTCTTTTCAATCAACCCAGAAGCCTCATCTGCAGTTATCCATCTCTTCATTCACCAGTGAACCACACATCACGTGTTAAACGAGTGATCATTATCCTGACTTCGATTATTTTCGGCATGTAACTTCGCATTATGGCACTAGATATCTCTCTTGTACTACTGTAGACTTGGATATTTCTATCGGTCCTCACCCCTCCACCGGCTCGAATCACCTGAAATAAGCTAAATGTATTAATATTAGTGGTGGGGTATGTCGCGAAACTGTGCGTATTAGAAGGGTGTCGCCATGAGACAAAGTTTGGGAAAGTTTTGGTGTACACGTACTGCCGCTGGCCGCTGCGTAGGTTATTAGCGTCACTTTAAATACAGGAAGTCAGGGGCGGTAGAGGACAGCCGGAAAGTTAAACTCTAAATATTATTTGAATAAACGAAAACACTTGCTCACGCGTGATAAACAGGTTCAGTAAAGACACTCGCAATCCACTTGTCAATGCCTGGAAGCGTGCACTTGATGAATAAAGCAGAGAGAAAGACTCCTCGCAGTTTACCACCTGATGCGCCACATAATTTATGGAAGTAGATGACACCACTTCAGTACGCGCCGTTTCCGCGTTGTCATTTTGACGTACTCTAGCCAATTAGGTGTCGCTCCTGACGAGGGCAACTCCCCATCGCTGCCCCTCATATTTAGTGGTAGGATGACGCAGCGGATAGCCTGTCAAAAGCTGAATGCACATCAAGCACGAAAACAGGGAGAAGTTGTATGGAACTGTGAAATAAAAAGGCAGATAGAAGCAATTAATGATCGAAGTGCTAGAAATGAAACATCGAGCATAGTGCTAGAGAGAAACATCGGGAAATGATGAAATAAATGTGGAAGAAAAGAAAGGAGAAACATTTGAAATAATCGTAGTCAAATCAAATGTTCAAATGTTTGTTAAGCTTATGGGACTTAACTACGGGGTCATCAGTCCCTAAGCCGGCCGCGGTGGCCGAGGAGACTGAGGCGCTCCAGTCACGGTCTGCACGGCCACTACGGTCGGGGGTTCGAATCCCCCCTCGGGCATGGATATTTGTGCCGTCCTAGTTCGTAAGTAGTTCATAAGTAGTTTGTAAGTTTAGGGACTGATGACCCCGTAGTTAAGTCCCATAGACTATATAAACATTTGATTTTCATCAGTCCCTAAACTTACAACCTTCTTATCAACTAGCTAAGACTAAGGACGGCACAAATATCCTTGCCCGAGGGGGGATTCGAACCCCCGACCGTAGTGGCCGTGCAGACCGTGACTGGAGCGCCTCAGTCCCCTCGGCCATCGCGGCCGGCTAATCGTAGTCCATAGTGGCTCGTAGGTAGAAGAAGAAGAAGAAGAAGAAGAAAGATGGACTGCGATGCTGGAGGTCCGTGTTCAACCCTTCTTCAGTCTATGTATTTTTACTTTTTGTTCTTCACAAAATTGTCAACTGTCGATTCGGTCATTGATATCTCCGTTCTCTTTTTATAGCCCTGGAAATTTTCGTATTATACTTAAGTCATGGGGTAAGTATATATTACCGTCACAAGTAAATAAGATGATAGTGACAGCAGACGAGACCTCTCGCAGAAATGAAAACAATAAATAATGAACATAATCAACTCCAATATTTTAGTGAACGTTGTTCCCACGAAACTTCGCTCTCCGAAATTACACGATATGTTATGATTCGCTTGGATATACAGGGTGTTACAAAAAGGTACGGCCAAACCTTCAGGAAACATTCCTCACACGCAAAGAAAGAAAATGTTATGTGGACATGTGTCCGGAAACGCTTAATTTCCATGTTAGAGCTCATTTTATTACTTCTCTTCACCAATAATTCCTGCCCAAACTTTCACAGAATATCTGTGTTGATGACGTGATTGCACGATTGCGTGCGGATTCTCTTCAGCCCAAACATGTTGATTGTGAAAATTTACACGCTGTACATGGTACGGAAACAACTGGTTCTCCCGTAGCACTCTCCATACAGTGACGTGGTCAACGTTACCTTGTACAGCAGCAACTTCTCTGACGCTGACATTAGGGTTATCGCCAACTGCACGAAGAATTGCCTCGTCCATTGCAAGTGTCCTCGTCGTTCTAGGTCTTCCCCAGTCGCGAGTCATAGGCTGGAATGTTCCGTGCTCCCTAAGACGCCGATCAATTGCTTCGAACGTCTTCCTGTCGGGACACCTTCGTTCTGTAAATCTGTCTCGATACAAACGTACCGCGCTACGGCTATTGTCCCGTGCTAATCCATACATCAAATGGGCATCTGCTAACTCCGCATTTGTAAACATTGCACTGACTGCAAAACCACGTTCGTGATGAACACTAACCAGTTGATGCTACGTACTGATGTGCTTGATGCTAGTACTGTAGAGCAATGAGTCGCATGTCAACACAAGCACTCAAGTCAACATTACCTTCCTTCAATTGGGCCAACTGGCTGTCAATCGAGGAAGTACAGTACATACTAACGAAACAATTGGGTATTTTGACAATTGTCTGCACGAATTATTTCAATTTACATTTAAAGAGAAATACTAAAATGAGCTCTAACATGGAAATTAAGCGTTTCCGGACACATTTCCACATAACATATTTTCTTTCTTTGTGTGTGAGGAATGTTTCCTGGGCCGGCCGCGGTGGCCGAGGGGACTGCGGCGCTCCAGTCACGGTCTGCACGGCCACTACGGTCGGGGGTTCGAATCCCCCCTCGGGCATGGATATTTGTGCCGTCCTAGTTCGTAAGTAGTTCGTAAGTAGTTTGTAAGTTTAGGGACTGATGACCCCGTATTTAAGTCCCATAGACATTACAAACATTTGAACATTTTTTGAGGAATGTTTCCTGAAAGTTTGGCCGTACCTTTTTGTAACACCCTGTATATACAGCATTAAAGGGTGTACATGTCAAAAATGACAGAAACGTAAAACGTATGTCTTGAAAGCGCACAGGGAATAGTGTGCGATTGTGAAACACTTGCGTTCATCTGTTGCACTTACGTGACAAACTGTTAGGTTTTCATCCATGCCCGAGGTAGGACACAAACCACCGGTGGTAGTGGCCGCGCAGTTCCTGAGATGGCACCGTACGGCCGTCCCGCGCAGCTGAATCTCTGGACTCAATAAAGATTGGACACATGTTACATGGTATTCTTATTGCAATTCTTCTATACTACCACCTCCTAAAATATTTACTATTCCTTCTGAAGCACCCTTTATTCACAAGAGGAAGGAGAAGTATAGATATCTCAAGTCCCGAACTTCCTTCATCACACTAACAGTTTCTGTATTTCAGCAAGACAGCTATACCAAGTAAACATCAGAATGACGTCAGTCAGACATGTGGCCTTCGGTTTTAAGTTGCAGTGTAACGTAAGATCTTGGTAAGGAATAGTTCAGCAACACGCTATGTGCAAGTCGTGAACTGTTGACATTCTGGAACCTGTCCGTGGCATAGTATTTGGTCGGTTTGCCTCAATCTTTAATCTCATTTATTCTAGCTCTAAATCATAGCCGGCCGCGGTGGCCGAGGGGACTGAGGCGCTCCAGTCACGGTCTGCACGGCCACTACGGTCGGGGGGTTCGAATCCCCCCTCGGGCATGGATATTTGTGTCGTCCTTAGTAGAAGGTAGTTGATAAGTAGTTAGTAAGTTTAGTTTTGTCAAGTCCCATAAGCTTAACAAACATTTGAACATCTAAATCATATGTAGCATCGGTACATCAGTTTCAAAGTTTCTCAATCAATATTTCATAGGGTGCTCGTTTCTCAGACTGCACAACAAAACAAAGGAGTAGTCCATCAACGCCTGTGTCTGTTGTAAAGTGCTCATACAATTTCTGGAGGATCTAGAAAAGTTCTTTGGTGATTGTCTCCGGAAATAGATAGATAGATAGATAGAGAGAGAGAGAGAGAGAGAGAGAGAGAGAGAGAGAGAGAGAGAGAGACGGTCACAACCACTATCTAGTAAGCTGGAGTAAAAGCATCATTCAATTCCTATCGCCGCATCATATCGTGTTTTACGTAGGTTGGCAGCCAACGGCGCCATCGCCAAATCGATCCCTTCCTCGTATTTGACAAAAGCTGGGGAAGGCGTAGCCTTCCGCCCTGCCAGGCAGCCCACAGAGCTCTGAATCCATAATTATATTCCCGTTAATTTGAGATAGCGTCTCAAAGAAAATAAGAGATACTTCCTTAACCCGTTGCCGGCCGCGGTGGCCGAGGGCACTGAGGCGCTCCAGTCATGGTTTGCACGGCCACTACGGTCGGGGGTTCGAATCCCCCCTCGGGAATGGATATTTGTGCCGTCCTTAGTATTAGCTTGTTCATAAGTAGTTTGTAAGTTTAGGGACTGATGACCCCGTAGTTAAGTCCCATAATCTCTACAAACATTTCATTTCCTTAACCCGTTGCCGTACTTTGACGAGTCTGACTCGTGATAACAATTTTGGACCAAACATGAATAACACGAGTCAGACTCGTGAAAAAATGCGGGCCAAACGTAAAAGTCGCGAGTGCGGCTCGTGGGAACAAAGACACAAAGGGATTCAGAAAACTTTTTTTTTTTTTTTGCCTTGCCTTGCTAAATACGTTCATTATTCATAAAAGAACACACAGGCCAAGAAAGGAAACATGTGGATTACCGATTAAAATTAGCGTAGTTAATTTAAAAAATGTCCAGTCACCGATTAGGAAAAGCGTGGAAAACCTTCAGTAGGTGAAATACCTCTTTGACTCCAATCGCTATATTGGACCCATTTCCCAAAACATATCTATCCGACTCCTCCTCTGTATCGTGACAATAAAAAACTAGTTGCCCTTGTATGAACTCTTTCGATATCCTCCGTCAAACCCACCTGATAAGGATCCCACACTGGGCAGCAATACTCCAAAAAAGACGGACAAGCGTAGTGCATGTAGTCTCTTTAGTAGTTTTGTTGCATCTTTTAAGGGTTGTCTCATGGAGTACGTTCCACGGAGAATCTCGCCACACATCTTGAGGTGGCTTTCGGAGTATATATGTAAGTGTAGTTGTACATACAATGCCTCGCAGCAGTCGTTTGCGAAATATTTCATTTTCCTTCAAATCAGTAACATTTTCTTAATTACACTGATTACTTTCTAGCATTTGAACCCTTTTATTTTTAGTACTAGTGCGGTGAAGTGGCCGAGCGTTCTATGGCGCCTAGCTGCGGAGCGCGCCGATGCTGGCCGTCCGAGGTTCGAGTCCTCCCTCGGGCATGTGTGTGTGTGTGTTTACGTAGTCTGTAGACCTAGGGACTCACTCCGTTTGCATGGGCTCCCAAAACCGGATTTCGTAAACCGATTTACCAAATCCGCTTTTGGTTTGTCATGTAAACACTCCAAAATCGATTCTGGAAATCAACTTCTGTAAAGCGGTTTTCCAGTTCCACAATCGATTTTCGTGCCCATGCAAACGCAACCGTTTTTGAAGCGTTCTTGGGTTGCCATATTGTGTTTTCTTGTTAAGAATTTGCGGCACATATGGACAGAGAAACATTTTCTATCGTAAAATAAAAGTATAAATACTAGAGTGAGCATGAATCTTGAGTATTTGAGTAAAGAAAAGTAGCGATTGTGTCGACTATATCAGGAACTGAATCAGCTGTTTTTCAGCCGCCATATTAAGTGGGCTAGGAAATCCGATTCAGGCTGTGACATGTAAACAAGACAGCGAAAAACGGTTTATGAAAATCGGTTTTCGTCTTCCAAATGTTCAAATGTTTGTAAAGTCTATGGGACTCAACTACGGGGCTGTCAGTCCCTAAACTTACAAACTACTTATGAACTACCTAAGACTAAGGACGGCACAAATATCCATGCCCGAGGGGGGATTCGAACCCCCGACCGTAGTGGCCGTGCAGACCGTGACTGGAGCGCCTCAGTCTCCTCGGCCACCGCGGCCGGCTTTCGTCTTCCGGAAGCTGTGTTAGCCGGCCGTGGTGGCCGAGGGGACTAAGGCGCTCCAGTCACGGTCTGCACGGCCACTACGGTCGGGGGTTCGAATCCTCCCTCGGGCATGGATATTTGTGCCGTCCTAGTTCGTAAGTAGTTCATAAGTAGTTTGTACGTTTAGAGACTGATGACCCCGTAGTTAAGTCCCATAGACTATACAAACATTTGAACATTTTGAAGATGTGTTGCATATAAACGTAATGACTGATGACTGGAGTAGTTAAGTACCATACATTTGCAAACATTTGAACTAGACCATTTGTCTCCATCCCACTCTTTGTTTGACTATTACAGTTGGGCAAATATCAATTGTATAATTTCTAGGAGTCTTGTTTTCGCACTGCCCAAACATTTTACGAAAACTTGGGCGAGATTTTTTTTCAAAACTTAACGCAGTTCTCAAAGAGAGGAATAAGAACGTGACACTGCGCACTGAAAGCCCCGATCAATATATCCGAGGGAACAGTGGCGATCAATAAAAATACTGGCTCCACGTAATTCGCAAACGTCGACTAATTGGGAAAGGGCCGGGCGCACGCGCTGCTGGTATTTTCGCCCGGCCCGCGGTGTCGTGTAAAAGATGTAGCGTGCCCGGCCGGGAGGTGTGTGGAAGCATTGAGTGGAAACGGGCGGGCGCATTGTCTCCTTCCGAAATGCTAATGGAGTCAGGCCCGCACACACGCTGGGAAATACGCCACTCCCCCTCGCGCCTGCAGTCATTTTTCACTCGTTCTTGCGTGCGCTGTCACCGACTTCACGTGCTCGGCGCCAAATCCTGCGTCCCGACTTCGTCGCTGCGCTCCAAATATAACGCAGCGACGCCGGTGTGCGGTGTTCGATACCAATAACTCTCTCTCGAAAGGGAGCAACTAACTACTCGGACAAAGTTACGCACGGTTGTTATCGTGATCGTTTCGATATTTTCAGAATATTTGCGCTGTCGTTGCACAGTTAATAATAACGCGAGGCGCAGTCATAAAATTGTAATTATCGCCTCGAGAAATAAAAGTTACGCACTCAATTTTTTTTATTTGCAGATATGAGTCTGCAGTCGTTGTGAACGTTGAAGTATCCGCGATTCAGGAAAGTTTCACGCCGCTAGATGAGCCAAAATAAAATATCTGCCTTATTGAACCTTATCTTCCCCTTCTTATCCCTCTCATGCGTCGCATCCTCAAATGAAGACACTTAAATTTTGTCTCATGTCTGTCATCTTTTACATCCGAGACGCGGTGGAGTAGCCGAGCGGTCTAAGGCGCCTCGATGCGGAGCGCGCGGCTGCTCGCGGTCGGAGGTCGGGGGTTCGAGTCCCCCCTCGGGCACGGGTGTTGTCTTTAGGATAGGATAGTTTATTTTAGTTTAAGTAGTCTGTAAGCTACGGACTAATAACCAAGCAGTTGAGTTCGATAGATTTATAAACATTTGATTTGATTCTTTTACGTCCGAGTTGACCGTAAAAGCACACGTACATCATATGAGGTCTAATAATGAATGCCGCGGCGGATTAGCCGTGCGCACTAGGACGCCGTGCTGCGGTGCGTGAGGCCGTTCGCCGTCGGGGGTTCGAGTTCCCTCCTCGGGATGGGTGTTTGTGTTGTCTTTAGAATAGTTTATTTTAGTTTAAGTAGTCTGTAAGCTACAAAAAATGATCAACTGTTTGTATAGCTTATGGGACTGGACTACGGGGTCATCAGTCCTTATACTTACAAACTAGGACGGCACAAATATCCATGCCCGAGGGGGTATTCGAATCCCCGACCGTAGTGGCCGTGCAGACCGTGACTGGAGCGCCTCAGTCCCCTCGGCCACCGCGGCCGGCTGTAAGCTACAGACTAATAACCAAGCAGTTGAGTCCGATAGATTTACAAACATCTGAACATTTTTAATAATGAATGCTAGAATGTCTCCTAGACGGCAGTGTTGGTCGTTGGGCTTATAAAGAAATGGAAATTAGACATTACAAGAAAAGAGTATAGGCAGCCTTTCAGATGAAAGCCCATTGTTGTATGTACATTGGAAAAAAAGCGCCTGTTATTCGGTAACCAACGAAATACGCTTCTAGGGGGTATAACACTGGCCAGCCAAGTCATGTGATCCCAACGCCAAAAGATGTCATGATTGGGTCTGCCGACAGAAAACACGTTACATTTAAGAAAAGTGTAAACTTGCTGTGTGCCCTTAGTGCCTGAATCAATTTCATTGTACGGGAAAAAAAGTGTACACTCTTAATGTATTATTCGATATTATTAATAGATGTTCCATGTAAAGTGTAGCAGTTTTCATACTCACTGGACTCATTTGATGACACCTCCCTACTCGTCTATGAAACCACTTTTTAGATAAATTATGACGAATTCTGCACAAGATAGGTCTTAAGTTACCAACTAATGTATGATAAATTTTGTTCGTTGTCGGGTTGATTATTCGTGCTTGAGAGGATTATACAGAGTGAAACTAAATAAGCGCACTCGGACTTCGCAGCGCGATTTCTCACATACCGGTAGTAAAAATATACTGAATGTAACACCACAGAATGTAACATTTTTGAAGTTCGTCAATCTGACTTAAATGAGAGGACTGCCTTGCACTTATCAGGTTTGATTCCCTATTAAAATCGTGGTGCTCAGCGACAATTTTCAAATTTTTAGAAAATGAGAGCAGTCAGTTGCAAATATTTTAATTTACTGTCGCAGATCTAGATTTCGTGCACTTAGTTTTCGACACGAAGAACCAATACTTTTGTGTTTTAATCTACATTTTAAACATTCATAATGGTCACTCAGTAGAACTGCGACCACAATTACAATATTTTTGACTGACTGCTGTCATCTTCTAAACACGTCTTGCACTTTTCGACTTCAGTGTTCCAAAGCCGTCTATCAAAGCACTCGACAGCGGCTTTGCCACACAAGCTGAGTTGAGGCGAATTAAGCCGTGCTGGACCTATGAACTGTGCAAACAGTCTCTGCAGCTCACTTTGCGTGCGTGCGATATTCAGGCCCCTTACTAAAGTGTAAAGAAAACATATTTCCTTCGTAACTTTACCCTGTTCAAGGGATAAACACACACACACACACACACACACACACACACACACCTTTGCCAGCTGAACTAAAAACATATTTATAAACACATACAATACAGTCAGAATAACACAGAGATTGCTAGCAGACGCCCAATTTTGCCAGAAACAAAACACACATACACACACACACAGCGATAAAATACATACTCAGAAACAAACACATACACCAGTTGAAATACAAACGATATAAAAACATTGCTAGCAAACGATAAACTACAAATCGAACAAAAAAATAAAGAAATAGAAAAAATAAACGCAAAACATACAATAAGGACATAGTATAAGAACTGTTCATGATCAAAATAAAAAAAATCATACAAATATTAACAACTGCGGCGTCAGTTCTGTTGGTCATGTCTTAAAGAACCGACGTCGATGTGTCATGCTGCTGCAGCTGTTGTAGATATAGATACGTAAGTGGGGATTTTCAGTCCCATCTGCTGGTAGGTGTTGTAATTTCAAAACACGGACTTAACGGAAATTTGTGCCAGGACCAGGATTCGGACGCGGGGCCTCCAGATTTCTAGGCAGTTGGAAAAAATGTTCAAATGTTTGTATAGCTTATGGGACTTAACTACGGGGTCATCATCCCTAAACTTACAAAGTACTTATGAAGTTAGTAACACTAAGGACGGCACAAATATCCATGCTCGAGGGGGGTTCGAACCCCCCGACCGTATTGGCCGTGCAGAGTGCAGACCGTGACTGACGCGCCGCAGTCCCCTCGGCCACCACGGCCGGCTAGGCAGTTGCTTTTAGTCCCTACGTCGCTTAAGGCACACGGGCCTAACACACCTGCAAAACTACCAAAGTACGTACTCTACCCGACCTATCGCAAACTAAAAATGTTCAAATGTCTGTAAATCTATCGGACCAAACTGCGTGGTCATCAGTCCGTAGCTTACAAACTACTTAAACATAGGTAAACTAACCTACGGACACACACATCCATGCCCCAGGGAGGACTCGAACCTCCACGGCGAGCAACCGTGCGCTCCGCAGCGAGGTGCTTTAGACCGCTTTTTTTTTCTATGGGTAGTTCCCTTTGTTGCGGACGCTGATTGTTATTGTTCGTTCTTGTTCGATGTGTTTTTCGCTCACCTTCTTTATTATTACAGAAGGCGTTGAGCCCCCTGACCGGGCGCGCTGAGCTACGGCGCCCGGCAGACCGCTAGGCTACTCCACCGCGGCTATCCCAAACTGTCATAGTTCTCCCCTGAAAATGCTCTGAAAAAAAAAAGTATGAGGGTATGGCTGCGTGATCTTCTGTATACCTGAAATCAACACTACCGTCTGAAGATGGACGACCGCTCGGCCACCGCGGCCGGCGGTGCCCGGAGTATACAAAGGTTGTGTTGCTAACCCCCATTGTTTGTTTGTGTGGTACAATGTTGTCGCATTTTTGCGAATGCTATTTTAAAGCTCGTCACATTTTTCGATCTCGAGTAGCAAATGCGACAGAAGCGCTTGTGGCCTTAGAGCGCTCGGCCACTCCACGGCGGCTGTCAATGCAACTCGAAAGTCCGTGACGGTGACCGCGACAGTTGGGTTGTAGGGCCTTCCTTCCACTGCGACAATGGCAGCCACTTCTGCTCGGCGCGGCTGTCGATGCGACTTTGCAAGCGGGCGTAGCGTGCGTGTGGGCTTCCTTGGCGGCCGAGGGAGAAATAAGCGGCGATTTTTGGCAGCGAGGCGGCGTGGGCCGGCGTCGGTCGGGCGCGCGTAATCTGTATCGAGCGGGACAGCGCGCACTTCGTTAGCGGCAAATAACAAAGGCCGCTGTCACCGGCCACCGGCGTTATCTCAAAAGGACCGCACCATATTGTCTCGCGCGGCGCCTTCCTTTTTCCCCGTGACGCACGAATTATTCCCAACACTTGCTTAATGAATGTATGTCCACGTGACGGGGCTAATGCGCTGTCACAGCGGGTCACGTACCCGCGGGCGCAGCTCGCCGGGCTCTGCCTTTGGGACGAAATAATTGTGCCAAGTCGCGGACGAAGTTGATGAGAAAGGGAAGTGGCAGTGCCGCAGCTGGCGTTTGTCATTAATACGATTAGTGCCAAAACAAAATTCAAATGTTTGTTAAGCTTAAGGGACTTAACTATGGCCGCGGTGAAGTAGCCGAGCGGTCTAAAGCGTCTCGCTGCGGAGCGCGCGGTTGCTCGCCGTGGAGGTTCGAGTCCTCCAAATGTTCAAATGTGTGTATAGCTTATGGGACTTAACTAGGGGGTCATCAGTCCCTAAACTTACAAACTACTTCTGAACTAACTACTACTAAGGACGGCACAAGTATTCATGCCCGAGGGGGGATTCGAACCCCCGACCTTAGTGGCCGTGCAGACCGTGACTGGAGCGCCTCAGACCCCTCAGCCACCGCGGCCGGCTCGAATCCTCCCTGGGACATGGGTGTGTGTGTGTGTGTGTGTGTTTTGTCCTTAGGATAGTTTACCTAGGTTTAAGTAGTTTGTAAGCTACGGACTGATGACCACGCAGTTTGGTCCGATAGATTTACAAACATTTGAACTTAACTACGGGGTCATCAGTCCCTAAACTTACAAACTACTTATGAACTACCTAAAGACGACACAAACATCCATGCCCGAGGGGGGATTTGAACCCCCGACCCTACTGTGACAGACGCGCCGCAGACCACTCGGCCACTGCGGCCGGCTGCCAAAACAAGACCGTACACTCAAAATTGGTCCCAGTAGCATAGTTGACTCGGTGTGGCTCTGACGTTTGGTTTATCATGAAGTTTGCAATATTTCTATCTTTTGCACCTGTTTTGTAATTCATAAAAAATCACTTAACTGTATAGGTACCGATTTAGATCTGTAATGATTGTTTGGGAGTTTGTTTGAATCTAGCCAATTATTTGTATTTAGAATACACTATCAGTGCAAATACTTCTACAGCTGACTCAGAACAGCGTACCGAACAACTTCATATATCGTAATTGCCACGGCGGAGTGGCCGAGCGCATTGAGGCGCAATGCTCTGATGCGCGAGGCCGTTCCCCGTCGGAGCTTCGAATTCTCCCTCGGAAATGGATGTTTGTGTTCTCTTTAGATGTTCAAATGTTTGTAGAGTTTTTGGGACTTAACTACGGGGTCATCAGTCCCTAAACTTACAAACTGCTTATGAACTAACTAATACTAAGGACGGCACAAATATCCATGCCCGAGGGGGGATTCGAACCCCCGACCGTAGTGGCCGTGCAGAGTTGTCTTTATTATAAGTTAGTTTGTAAGTTTAGGGTCTGATAACCCCGTAGTTAACAAACATTTGAACATCGTAATTTGGTATCAATACGAGGGGCGTTTGAAAAGTCCGTGCAAAAATAAAAACTACTAATGTGGTCGGGGAAAACAATTTTTTATTTTTTGACATAGTCTCCTTTTAGACTTATACACTTCCTTCAACGCTGTTCTAATTTTTGATCCCTTCCCAATAATAGGAATTGTCCAAGTCTGCAAAATAGCTATTAGTTTCTGCACTTACCTCCTCGTTTGAATGAAATCTTCGTCCCGGCAGCCATTTCTTCAAATTGGGAAACAAATGGTAGTCCGAGAGAGCCAAGTCTGGAGAATAGGGGGGATGTGAAACGAGTTGGAATCCAATTTCCAATAATTTTTCGACCACAACTGCTGAGGAGTGTGCTGATACATTGTCGTGATGGAAAAGGACTTTTTTGTGGGCCAATCGCCGTCGTTTTTCTTGCAGCTCGGGTTTTCAAACGTTCCAATAACGATGAATAATATGCACCTGTAATAGTTTTACCCTGAGGATTATCCCTTGCGAATCCCAAAAGACCGTCGCCATAATCTTTCTGGCTGAAGGACCGGTCTTCGCCTTTTTTGGTGCAGATTCTCCCTTGGTAACCCATTGTTTAGATTGTTCTTTCGTCACAGGAGTATAGTAGTGTATCCTTGTTTCATCCACAGTGACGAAACGACGCTTATAGTCCTGCGGATTCTTCATGAACAGCTGCAAACCTTCCTTGCAACACTTTACACGCTTCCGTTTTTGGTCAAGCGTGAGCAATCGCGGCACCCATCTTGCGAATTGTTTTCTCGTGTCCAAATGTTTATGCATAAAATAATGTTTAATCACCACACGAAATTCTTTTTCGTCCCTACTTTATCACTCGATTTCCTTGATTCACGCGAATGCCAAACACGGGGTCATCAGTCCCTAAACTTACAAATTACTTATAAACTAGCTAAGACTAAGGACGGCACAAATATCCATGCCCGAGGGGGGATTCGAACCCCCGACCGCAGAGGCTGTGCAGACCGTGACTGGCGCGCCTCAGTCCCCTAAACCACCGCGGCCGGCAAGCCCTCGGGCATTGATATATGTGTTGTCCTTAGGTTAGTTTAACTTAGTTTAAGTAGTTTTTAAGCTACGGACTAATAACCAAGCAGTTGAGTCCAATAGATTTACAAACATTTGAACATTTTCTAAACATCTTTGCTAGTAGAACATTCACATTTTTCATATATGTGGACATTCGAATTTAAAAGTAATAATTGTTTAGAACCATCGACATTATTTTATATAAAAATCTGTTGTCATATCATTAAATATTGTTTTCCTTTAAAGTTAATTTCTTGTAGCCAAAAAACATATTATTCTTAGATTCACATTAATGTGTGAAATTGCATAACTGAAAATTAACAAATAGAGTGCAAAGTGAGATGGGATATAAACGAAGTTGACGTGTTCCTATACACCTTCGTGAAAGGCACGGCAGAAACGATGCACAGTTCAAAAAATGTTCAAATGTTTGTAGAGTCTATGGGACTTAACTACGGGGTCATCAGTCCCTAAACTTACAAACTACTTATGAACTACTTACAACTAAGGACGGCACAAATATCCATGCCCGAGGGGGTTCGAACCCCCGACCGTAGTGGCCGTGCAGATCGTGACTGGAGCGCCTCAGTCTCCTCGGACACCGCGGCCTGCAACATGCACAGTGCCGAGTACAGTGTGGCGAAAGAGTCTTTTGTTTGTGACGTGAAATTTTAAAACGAAATAAAGCAAATATTTCGTCTGTTTGTAGCCTCCTTTTATAAGTCGTTGATGCGAAAACGACGATACAATTTCCTTCCATCTTTACTTTTTGAACGTCCCTACCCTCTCACTCGAATATTTGTGACAGTCAGCCACTGCCTACGTAAAACAGAGAAGATAAAATATCCGAAAAAATTTTAACGCGGCAGTAGAGGAACGCTTTGCCGAACTGCAGCTGAAAAGAACTGTGATTTAATAGCGCTCGCTGAACAAAGAAAGCCAATAAATTTCGAATACCTCGTTAAATACTATCTCTGAAATTGGAATTACCCTGCAAACAAATTTAGTAGAAAGAATTTAATTTCCGACCGACTGAGGCATACTGGTACCTGGTGAATTCAAATCTACAGGTCGCAGTAAAAAGAAAAAAAATACAAACAATAAATAACAAAAAGGGAAAACTAATCTAAATCTGTGAGTACCAATACGTGCCAGTGATACGCATGGTGTTCAAAGAAAAATCTAATGGAGGCACGAGGAATGTTTCGTGCATCGTGAAAACGGCATATTTGAGGTTGAGATTACTGCGTTATTGTTCGTTTGGCAGATCGCTTGCCAAATATGATTGTCGCTTTTCCCTTACGCACTTCTCTCTCTCTCTCTCTCTCTCTCTCTCTCTTTCTCTCTCTCTCTTTCTCTCTCTCTCCCTCTCTTCATAAACTGTGGGAAGAGAGATGGGATGTCTAAACAATGGAAAATGAACAGAATTGCATGCGACTTGATGAAATTACTTTGACAGAAAGTGTAAAGTTAATGTGATGGAGCAATTTTATTCATATTTGATGCAGGTTGTATATTTTATATGGCCATAATTACAATATGTACCCGACATTCTAACTTCTTCCTCCTCGCCATTTATTGATGCAGTAGAATGAAAATGACACGGACTACGATGCTATAGCTGACCTTTAGTCATAACACTACTACGTAGCTTCTATGGAGGGAAGGGACAGTGCAAGGATGCAAATGATTATCTTCTGCTGCATTAGGGCTATGAAATAATTCAACAGCGATAAGCGAAAATTTGAGTTGGATCGGGATTCCCGCTTTGGGCCAGTGGTAGCCTTAAGCTCTTAGCTGTCCAAGTACGTCTCCCGTCCGCCCCAAATTCCCTTAAGTCCCACACTAATGAAAGTACTTCCCCTGTCGTCATTTGACGCTTGCCATAATTGAGTTCGAACGATGTTACCTCGTTTCCGTTTTGATGCGACGTCATATTTCGACCCGTACGGAAAAGATAAATCAAATGTTCGTAATTCTATGGGACCAAACTACGTTGGTCATCAGTCCCTAGTCTTACAAATTACTTAAACGTAAGTTAAGCTAACCTAAGGACAACACACACACACACACACACACACACACACACACACACACACACACCCATGCCCGAAGGAGGATTCGAACCTCCGACGCGGGAGGCCGCGCGATCCGTAACGTGGAGCTCCAGATCGTTTGGCTACTCCCGTGCGGTACGGAAAAGATAGGGGTGTTACTTCCTTAGAGTGCGACTTGTGGAAATTTGAGGCGGACCGGCAGTGTACTCGATGCCAAGTGCTTAAGGTGACCAAAGCGTGAATTTCAGGTTCGAAGCCCGGTCCGGTAAAAATTTTATCTTATCGCCGTTGAATAATTTCAGTGCTCTAATGCAGACGAAGATAATTTTTTTTTCCATCCTTTCGCTCTTCCTCCCCACCTTTCCTCACCCCTACAGAAGATACTTATAAGGGACTGCGAGCTCAGATGTGACGTTTGTATTTTCGGATTTTTATTTTTATTTATTTATTTTGTTAACGATCACAGTTTGACCCACTACCTTGAAACTCTAAGGCGGGTCGTATGCTACATAAATCGGTAGCATACGTTACGATTATTGGTTTCTTAGCCGTCTTAGGGGCTGGAAGTAATAACTTCGTGTGTTCTAAGCCGTTGCCCATCCCTAGCCACGTGGAGGCGAACCACTTCTTCGCAACCGTACGTAGCTTACTCTGTGAGTTAAAGTATCTACCAAATATGGTTTATATTGTTATATTTGTGAAAACATTTAAAATAAGAAATAAATTGAACATATATTGAAGAATGTTACGAGACTGTGACACAATAAAATTGCTCTTAATTTATAATCAAGTAAAATTTGTCATGTATAAGATTAATTACGAAGAATTTACATAGAAAATAAATTAAGTTATACCAAGAAACTGTACAGAGCAGTGCCAAGAAACTGTACAGAGCAGAGGTATAATGAAAATGTAATCAGTTTTCGGACATGTCCGTAGGATCAGACACCACACCGTTATATCCAGGGCGATTTTTCCTCCACTGGATAGGAACTTTAGGGGCCGCATGATATAGTACGTATTAGATCGCAGTCTCTGTAACCAAGTACGATTGAATAAAAAACACGTATTTCCGTACATAAATGCATTACAGCGCTTTTGTTCGGTTTGGAAAAAATAACCCGTTTCAATGATGCTGAAGAGTATTATGCAATAGAGACTTTGAAAGTTAATTTTTAATGAGTTAAAACATTTTAACAGTACCTTAAAATCAATGGAAGGCAACATAAATTGGGCTTATCGTAAAGGAATTTTAATATATCTTTCCGTACTTAAAGTGATAATAATAATAATTATTATTATTATAAATTTACGAACCTCCTTTAACGTAGTATTATTTAGTAAGAACGGAAACCGGAAACAGCTGCAATTTTGTAATTGTGGCTAATGGGATTATTAAAGCAGTTTTAGACAATTCCACAGCCGTGTGACGCTTGCAGCAACAATTATCCCTGGTCGGCTATCGACGCCACTAATTACTGTCACAGTGACGTCAGTGCGGACGACTCAAGACCAACAAGACTAATGATAGCATCCGTTCTCTGTATTCAACTGACACGAAGCTAATTGTGATACGAAATACCTTATGAGATTCCACTGAATTTTCATCAGCGCAAAGGCTACGATTTTCCCGTAATTCTGCCAGTTAGTTTCACTGACAAAACATTTTTTGTACTAGTAAGTTCCTTTATTAGGATTGGTTTTATTACGGAAAATAGCGCACCAAAAGGTGTTTATTGTGTAAATGTGTTAATGAAAACATTTCAATGCATAGAAAATTATTTCATCTTCTAAATTTGCAGTAGAAGTACGTACCGGTTTCAACTAGTCGCCCGAACCCAGTGATATTCACATACCAAGAAAGTCCACGAATAACGCATTCATATATATGTTCATATGTTTGTTAAGCTTATGGGACTTAACTACGGGGTCATCAGTCCCTAAACTTACAAACTACTTATCAACTACTTACGAACTAGGACGGCACAAATATCCATGCCCGAGGGGGGATTCGAACCCCCGACCGTAGTGGCCGTGCAGACCGTGACTGAAGCGCCTCAGTCCCCGCGGCCACCGCGGCCGGCCAATAACGCATTCATCGAAGGAGGTGACATAGGGGTAAGACGCCGCGGTAGTGTGGCCGAGAGTTCTAAGGCACCTTGCTGCGGAGCACGCGGTTGCTCGCCGTTGGATGTTCGAGTCCTCCCTCGGACATGGGTGTTTGTGCTGTCGTTAGCAGTTAGGTTATTGTTTGGTTGGTTGGGATATGGGGACTAAACTACTGGGGTTATCAGTCCCTCGGTGGGGAGGGAAAGGAGCGAGGATAGGAAAGGAGGGGATGGGGAAAGGAAATGCAGTCCGGGAAGTAAAGAAGGAAGGAAGACTGCATTACCTCGGGGCCCCGTGCTCGCCACGCACGTACTCATGAAAGTACTGTGAGCCCCCTGGGCGGGTTAGCGTAAGTTACTTCAAGTAGTTTGTAAACCTAGGGACGGATGAACAGCGTAGTAAAGTCTCTTAGATTTACAAACATTTGATTTGATAACACACTAGCATCTAGGAGGACCGCTGTTTAAATTCTTGTCTGCTCATCCCAATTCAGATTTTCAGTGATTTCCGTACATGGTTGAAGATGATTTGAAAGTTCGTTCTTTCCAAAGGGGACGACAAATTTCCTTCCCATCGTTTTCCAGTATTTTCCTGTTCTTATTCTTTATGACCTCGTTGTATACGGTATGTTAAATTCTAATCTTATATACTTTACAGCAGCTCACGAATGAGAGGTACGAATTACGCAGTTGTAATATTGATAAGAAGTCACTCCATAGCCGTAAAGTGAAATGAGCGTATGGCATTGTTGGCCGGGAGATGGCAGACGGGATTGTTCGGCCGGCGTAGAGCAAGTCTTTTTAGTTGACGCCGCCTGGGCGACTTGAGTACCGATGATGATGAGATGATGATGATGATTAGGACAATACACATCACCCAGTCCCCTGCCGGGAATCGAACCCGGGACCCTTGCCTCGGCGGTCAGATACGCTGCCACTGAGCTACGGAGGCGGACAAGTCGTAATCTAATTCTTATACAAAGAGTAGTTAGAAAAGGCCTGAAAAGCTTGTAAGTGTGTTGCGTAATAATTACGCAATATTGTGAAAAAAAATCGATACCTTGCGCGATTCCGATTTAATTAGCATCGAATTTAGTCAATCGGGTGCATGGCAAAGGCGGTTTGCAGGAAGTATTAGTCCTTTGGCTGGCTACCATATATATGGTAACGCACAGGGCAGCTACAAGTTGGCTCTGTTTCGAGATTTACCACCGTTCTATGCCCTATTTTATATCGCTATCTTGTTTGATGTCAGAAAACCAAACGAAGTACATGTTTATCTATACAGTAGCTGGCAGGCCGTATGAATTTGCGCACGCAACGACTCGAGTGGCTAATTTCAGTGCTAATTAAATCGGAAACGACGCAACATATCAATTATTTTTTCAACGATTGTGTTTCTGCACAACCTACCCTGCACCACAAGCTTTACCGACTGTTTCTGACCGCGTTATATGTTACAAATGTGAAACTTCGTGTGTTTGTGAGTGTGAGTGTAGACTAGAGAAGGGTTATATCCTGAATAAACAAAAAGGGTGCCTTTCATAATCCACCGTTAGATGCACGGTGGAGGGCACCTTGCAATAATCTTCGACACAGTTTAACCGATTACCACGAACGATTGCACACACACACACACACACACACACACAATATATATATATATATATATATATATATATATATATATATATATATATATCGGGGCGAGGGGAGGTGATGACAGAGACAGGCGGTTAGAGGATGAAAGAAGGAATATTAGTGTTTAGCGCCCCGTCGACAGCATGGTCATTAGAGGTGGAGGGTAGACGATGGACCGCTGAGATGGGCGTGGTGGAGATGAGCAGTGAGAATGAAAAGAAACGGGGGGGGGGGGGGGGGGGGCGGCAGAAAGAGGTGTAAGAAAAGAGGGACAGAGAGAAGAAGAGGAGCAGGTAAACGTAGAAAAGGAGGAGGACATGCATTAATGGAAGGTTCGAATAAGTACCTAAAGAAGAAAATATTAACCTGAATCACACGCTTTTGTGGTGGTCTTCAGTCCGGAGATTGGTTTGATGCAGCTCTCCACCCTACTCTATCCTGAGCAAGCCTCTTCATCTCCTCATAAGAACGACAACGCACACCCATTTTAACATTCTTACTGTATTCGTCTGTTGGTCTCACTCTGCGATTTTCACCCCACACACTTATCCTCCAATGCTAAATCAATAGATTCCTTGATGTTTCAAAATGTGTCCTACTAATCGATCCCATCCTTTAATCAAGGTATGCCAGAAATTTCTTTTCTCCCAAATTCTCTTCAGTACCTCCTCATTAGTTACGCGATCTACTCCTCTAATCTTTAGCATTCTTCTGTAGCACCACATTTCAAAAGCTTCTATACTCTTCTTGTCTGCAGTACTTATCGACCACGTTTCACTCCCGTACCATGGTTTATATCGGAAGGAGCGGGAGTGGAGATGGACAGGAATGAGAGGGATGAGGTTGGATAGTGGGAGGAGGAGGAAATGGACAATCAGAAGATGAGAACAAATAAATATGCTGACTCAAATTATACTGATTACCACTAATGGTTTATGGAGCACATGTATTGTAGTCGTCGCATTGTTTCCTCGTTTCCGACGATTTTGAAAACTAATGATAACAGTGGAATAGAGTTATTGTTGTGCTGTAGTCTTCAGTCCGAATACTGGTAAAATTCTCATCGCACCCTCACCCTCTCACATACACACACACACACACACACACACACACACACACACACACACATATGCACAATTGATTGCTGGAAATGTGTCCTATTGACCAATCCCTACTTTTAACTAAATTGTGCCATAAATTTATTTTTCCCTCCCTATTCGATTTAATACTTACACATTTATTATTCAATTTCTCCTTCCTCTCCCCTCCAATTTTCAGCGTATTCCTGCAGTTCCACATTTTAAAAGCTATTTTTTTTTATCATTCTATTTCGCTTTCGTACTATGCTATACTCCAGACATACAATACCTTCAGGAAATATTTTTCTACACACAACTTTCAGCTAGATTTTATAATGGACTACGTATCCACCTTTAACTACCTTAACTGTGGAATATTTTAGTAGTTACTGACTTAGAAACGTAACTGAGCATTTTTAAACGTATATCGCATCCCGGCAAGAAAATAGATACAATTAAAAAAACATGTTTAAACGGCACCTGCGTGAACGAAAACGCCTTAACTCTTTCTAGCAATATTTCCGCTTGAGGACAGTAGTGGCATTTTGGTTATAGACTAGTTTGTGATTCATCGCAACAGAACAGTGTCTTTTTGCATTTGCATTTTTTAGTTGTGCCTCTGGTACTGCCGGCCTGCGATAGGTGGAGTAATTCATAGAACTCTCAACTATAAATTCATGAAAGAGAACTAAACTGGAGCTTTAAAAAAACAATGGCGATATCGATAGCATATGGAAGAGAGACAGAAAGGAAATTACGTCAGCTGATACTAAATTCCTCCGGGCAGTAAAAGGCCTCACACTGACTAACAAAACACGATACAAATAAATTTAAACATTTCATTTCGGGTGTCTGGTCAGCATTTTCAAAAGACACATAAGTAGGTGGCATGAATTTTGTTCAGCTTCACATTCAAAAGCGGTGCTTGATTCGCTAGAAGGTCCGCCATTTCTGCAGGTTGGTCTTGCATCGAGGGACACCCACTCTTAAGCGATTGAGGGATCTCCATACTATGTATGCTACCATTGCGCCAGGAATAATTGTTTCCCTGGTGACACGTCTGCGGGCTGTAGGCTCCTATATCTGTTGAGACGAATTGTCTCGGTAGTCCATCCAGTGGCAGAATCATAGCAAGGAAACTTCTGCGGAATTTGAGGCGACATCTTGCTGCCTGGTGACATTATAGAGAATATCGGTGGCCATTCTCCTGCGTTGTTCTCTTATAGCCTGTATCAATGACACTCCTGTCATTGATAGGGCTATTCGAACAATCGGATACAGTATCTGCACTGGCTTCAACTTCAAGCATAAATAAGACAATAGTTTATATTTCTGATTTAGAAAGCAAAATTGAAATGCAACTGGTATAACCGTTCTGAAAGACTGCTGTGAGTTCTTCTGCCTAAAATCGCAGAGAACCACAAGCTCACCGGGCAGTAGAGTGTCGGACGTCCGAGGGTAAAATGGCTTCTGGAACAGTCTGGGCAACCTCCACCATTAAGAAACTACCGTGGCGCGGTTATCAAATTTATCTTTAAACGGCGAGAAAATTCCACCTTATGCAGAACAATGTGTTTTATTCTTCCCAGAGATATTTCAGCACTTTTTGTGCTGTCATCAGTGGTATGGTTTCATTTCACTCTGAAAATTATTGTAATGCAGCGACATTCATCTAAAGTGAAATACATGTCTGTAAAGAAGTGATGGTTGGATGCCAACTGTTCACTGGTTTACATATTTAGTTCACTGTAAATATCACTTTATTTATTTTAACCTAAACGACCGAATTGCTGAGGTCATCGGCCACAAAACTTACATACTACTTAAACTAACTTAATGAAACTTACGCTAAGTACAAAATAAGCACACGCCAGAGGGAGGACTTGAGCCTCCGGAAGGAGCTGCCGTTAAATGCGTGACACCGTTCGGCCATTTCACTAAATTGGCACATGAAAAATGCTATATTTTTATTGTTGCGAAAACTAGCCCTAGAGTAAAAGTTTGGAAACTACAAATATGTACACTTTTTATACATGCCTTGCATTATGCTAATGGTCTGAATATCTGTATGTTCACTGATTCGTAACCAACTCTCTGTTTTCTTACAGTTTGTCATCTGCCAAAGGGGAAAAAAACTATTAGTGTTACATGTTTCTTTTCTATTTTAGGTCGAAAACCGCGCTACTTATGTTGATACTTACAATTTTAGCCCTTTTTTGCTTCGTATTTGCGGTGTGTCGTGGTGTTTTTCTCTGAGCGTGATTACTGCATGTTTCATATGTATCTGATTTACTGTATAGTAATATATGAGTTTGCTCTTTCCACTTTTTCAGAAAAGCTGCATTTCGTATCTTTCCTACTTCGGCTATCAGCTATTAGTCTGTTGCAAAAATAAAAATAGAAAAAACTCGTCTACTATCTCATTTCCAAATCTAATTCCCTCAGCACTCCCTGCTTCATCTCGACTACATTCCATTACCCTTGTTTTGCTTTTATCGATGTTCATCTCACAATCTCTTTCCAGGACACAATCCATTCCGTCCGGCGGCTCTTCCGAGTCCTTAGCCGTCTCAGACAGCAGCTATTTGAATTAAACTGAAATAATAGTGTCTGCATAAAGAAAAAGATAATAACTGTCAGTATAAGACCAGAAACAGTTGTTCACAAACGCAGCTGATCATGAATCAACAGCTCTATTGTATTAATCATTTCGACGGTAGGAATAAAGAGGGAAGAGCGACCTGCGACGGTATTTAACTGCTGCATAAATAAGCAGGACGCTTTTAGACAGGAGGCTCTCTGTATATTTGATTACGTTCGACGCGGTACACCCCCGAGGAACATTCTCCCGCGTGGCCCTGCTAGTCAACTGTGCTCTGCGTGCATCGCACTTCACTGTCTATGCAGAAGTTAATACAGCTCTCCGAGACTTTATTAGTTCTGCATAATCGCGTCCGCTAAGTACCTGCAGTCTTAGTTAATTAACTGCCACCTCCTGTACAAAGCGTGCGCTTTCCTAAGCAAATTCATCTTAGGGGGAAATTAAGCGCCGAAAGAGCTTCCGACTTATTGCAGATTCCTCTGGATACATTTCCTCTTTTCGCGTTATTACGTTTTCAAGGTGTGTGCTTAGCACAGACGGTGCGACGTAATTGTGACAATCTGCACAAAAATTCGCTTGCGGACATAGTACGAAATAAGCGGGGTTACCTAAACTGGAATGGAGGGTAGTGCCATCATAGAGATTAAGAAACTGTGAAAAAAACATAATTATTAAGTAGCCATTACCTACTTCAAGGAGAGAGGCATACGCACGACACACCGATATCAAAATCATAATGAGAATGTAACAGTGAAAAGAAAATCGATGAAAGCCCGGGGAGAATTTGCAAGTTTTGCGAAAACTATGGTTTGGTAGCTCAGAGGATAAGCGTCAGGCTAGTAATTCGAAAAGATAATTTACTCCTTATTTTAAGGGTATTTTTCGCGCGCCTATGCATTACACTAGATGCGACAATTTGCCACCAGACGCATTTCCTTCTTGTTTTTTTATATATTAATATTAAACATCTTCAGTCGTCTACAATGACAAATACTTAAAATTCGTTTTCTTATATCGAAAAACAGTTCCCTTACAATATGAGTAAAATGCTGAATTGTTTTTGACACTGAAATGTCATCTTTGGTCGTCATCTAACATCACAAATCGCCGCCTTCTTACACGTTCCATGTCAGTTTCGTCTTTCTGCACCAAGGCTCTTTGCTCTAATTTGCACTTTATTTTGTCGCTCTGCATTTTTTATGTTTTTCAAAAGATGGGTGTGATACAATGAAGTGCAAATTATAGCAAAGCGTCTTGGTTACATAAAGAGGAAACTGTCATGAAAAGACAAAGTTTTACTAATTTTGTTAGCAAACTGTTTTTGATCTGAGAAAACAGAGAAAATTGTAGATATCTATCCTTGCAGACGACTGGAAATGTTTTGCATCAAATGAAACGAAATGCGTCTGGTGCTTAAAGATTGCATATTATTGCAGTTTCATATACAAACCAAAAATAAACTCCATAACTATAAAGTGGCTGCAGAGATGAAGAATAATTAATTTTTCTCGCTTTCGAAGAAACTGTGTATGAAAACAGTTGATTTGTTCCGAGGTTCAGAATCCGTATTAACCTATGGTATATGGTAACTCTCGCGGTGAGGGCAGCTTTACCTTAAACACGTAAAACAGAAGTTGGAACGTGTAGAGGAAGCATTAAAACTACCGTGCCATTTTCCTGCTTCCGTGTATAAAATATCTTATTGCTTAGATTATTTATTTAGATTGTTTACTATTTATTTATTAGGCTATTTCCATTTAGCAGTTTCAAAAAATTCTTATATTTTGTATTTCTTCTTTCAAATTCGTCACAATCTCGCTGAAATAATACCGGTTTCCATTGCACTGACATCGGAATGAATGTCCTTCCATAGGTAGCTGAAGCATTTGAAATAAAGCTATGCCTCAAATGTTCAAATGTTTGTAAATCTATGGGACTTAACTCAAAAATGTTCAAATGTTTGTAACGCTTATGGGACTTAACTGCGGGGTCGTCGGTTCTTAAACTTACAAACTACTTATGAACTAACTTATACTAAAGACAGGCTAAATATCCATGACCGAGATGGGATTCGAACCCCCGACGGGGAACGGTCTCGCGCATCGTATATAGCGTGAGATCACAGCAAAAGGCTAAAATTAGTTAAAGTTTGCACTAAATTACGATAGTACATATCTCCTGGAGTTTTGGAGGATTTCCCATTTTTTTAAACTGCATTTCCTGATTTTTATGTTATGAAGGTTGGCAGGTATGTGACCGCAGTTTTCGAAATACCGACTCCCTTATCGCTGAAACTTAGCGTCAGATTAGAATTGTGTGTCATACCAACACTCAAACCTGGGAGCTCTGCGTTTGGCCCTACCGACTGAGCTATGGAAGCTCGACGCATACCTCCACCCCTCTTCCCCCACCCACACAGCTTTACTCCCGCCAGTACCTCTTCTCCAACATTCCAAACTTCACAGAACTTCTCCTGCATACCTTGCAGGACTAGCACCCCTGGAAGAAAGGATATTGCGGAGAAATGGCTTCTGCCAGGAAGTTTCAAATCAACGCGTAGTTCGTTGTGGAATGAATATTCGTTCTGTCCGCAACGATATTTAAATGTGTGTAAAATATCTCCCGACTACACCAACTCTGTTATTTGTACTCGTGCCTACATCTACATCGACATTTACAAATGTACTTCGCAAGCCAACATACGGTGCTTGACAGACGGTACTTAAGAACACTACACCAACGATTTCTCATCTAATGAGTTCGGAAAACATTGTTTCCTATTAAGAAGACAGCGAACTGGTATATAATTCAAAAATGAAAAATCAGTCAAGTTAGCAAAACGTTTTTACAAATTAATTTATAACAATGTAACAGGTTTCGATCTACGCTGAGATCATCATCAGAGCTAATTCGTCTGAACGTTGGTGCCGAGGCGATGAGCGTGCGGCGATTGCTCAATCCTAATGTTCCATTCCCAATTAAGGAAGGAAGGAAGCTTAGGGCTTAACGTCCCGTCAGCAGCTTGGTCATTAGAGACGGAGCTAACGCTCGGAGATTTGGGCAAGGATGGGGAAGGAAATCGGCCGTGCACCCTTGAAAGGAACCATTCCAGCATTTGCCTGGAGTGATTTAGGGAAATCGCGGAAAACCTAAATCTGGATGGCCGGAGATGGATCTGAACGACCGTCCTCCCGAATGAGAGTCCAGTGCGTTACCACTGCGCCACATCACTCGGTCACTCCCAATTAGAGCGAGTGGAGAACGAATAATTTGTGTAAAAATAAGTTGGCGACCAGTCACCTTTAAATTCTGGCCCTCTAAATATCCGTATCAGTATTTCTCAAAAAGAATTCCTCCAGTGATTTCCACTTGAGTTCCGGAAGTGTGTCTGTAACACTCGCGCGTGTTGATCGAACCGACTGGTAACAAAAGTATCTGCCCGTCTCAGAATTGTTTCATGTCTTCCTTTAAACCGATCTGACGTGGATCCCAAACACTTAAGCAGTACTCAAGAATGGGGCGCACTAGTGTTTTATACGCGGTCTTCTTTACAGATAATATTCCCAAAATTCTCCCGATATATCGAAGTCGACTATTCGCCTTCTCCACAACTGTACTTACACGCTCGTTCCATTTCGTATATCTCTACAAGGTTAAGCGTAGATATTTAATCGACGCTGCCGTATCAAGCAGTTCCCTATTGATACTGTACTCAGAGCATGGTATTGTTTTTTCTATTCATCTGCGTCACTTTATCTTTTTTCGCATTTAGAACTAGCTGCAGTTTCTCATACCAACTAGAAGTTTTTTTTCTAAACCTTCCTCTATCCTACTACAGTCACTCAATGACGACATCTTTCCCGTACACCACAGCATCTTCAGTGAACAGCCATAGATTACTGATCACTCAACCAATCAGATAATTTATGTAGAAAGAAAGTAAAAGCGACACTATCACAATTGCCTGGGTACCCATGACGATATCTTTGTCTTGGATGAACACTCGCCGCGCGGGAATGGCCGTGCGGTCTAAGGCACCTTGCCACAGATTGCGCTGCCGCTCCCCGTCGAAAGTTCGGGTCGTCCGCGCATGGGTGTGCGTGTGTGGTTCTTTGGTTAGTTAAAGTTAGTTTAAGTAGTTTGTAAGCCTAGGGACTGATATACACAGTAGTTAAGTACTATAGATTTACGTAATCTTGGGTTCCGTTATTTAAGAAGTCTCAGTGCTATTCACATATCTGGGAACCTATTCCATATGCTCGTTCCTTGGTTATCAGTCTGCATTGCAGCATCGCGTCAAACGCCTTTCGGAAGTCGAGAAATATGCTATCTGCCTGTTGCCTATCACCCAGGTTCGCAAGATGTCATGTGAGAGAGGGCAAGCTGAATTTCACACGACTGATTCTTTCTAAGCTCATGCTGATGCATGGACAGAAGCTAACAAGTCTTAAATACGTTATCATCGATGTTAATAGTAAATCAGAAACTGTTAGGCCGTAGACTTGCGGTTCCCACCCAGTGAGTAATGTAATCACCTGGAAAAGGATAAAAACAAAAAATGATCTCATTTTGGCCTCCGTTTGTCTCTAAAACATATTTTTTAAATTATATCTAAGTTGAACAGACTTCAATAAAATCCATTTCAAAATTGGATACAAGAAAGATCAGACAAAATTCTGCATATCAAAACGTTCCATTTGTCTGAAGCAAAATGCTAATTTTCGTTGGATTGTTAAATTAAGTCATATTGAAGTGACAATGACCTCATGAATAATTGAGGTAATCTTTAAAACTTCACTACATTCTGTTCATGGTAATAACAGAAATAGCAATCATTTTCTTTGTTAAGTTGCAATTTAAATAACGTAAGTTTACATTAATAAACACGAAATATGTAATACTGCGTTTCCTTGCAAAAAAGATTCATTACGTAAATTGTACAATCTGTTTATACGCTAATACAGATCCTCTTATAAAGTTTATTTTCAAATAACACGATGTCTAATTTTATCTCTTCATTCAAACTCTTGAAAAGTTCTTTTCTGCGAGAAAAAAGTGCAAGCTAATAATTTTCCTGCACTCGGCCAACAAATTTTGAAATTAAGAGTTATATCTTTGAATTTCGCACTAACTTCTGGCAAAAGGTATTTCACTTTCCTGCGCATATTATATTCGTGGTTTTGTTAACAGCTCTCATTGCTAACAGCATCGAGACACTTTCGTCAAATACAGCTTCTCGACAATCAGTGCAGTGGAAGGTAAACCATTTTCTTTTTCTTTTTTTTTCTGTTCTTGCTTAATTGGCCAATGAAACTACTTCGCCTACCGATTATGGATGGTGCACCAACGATAGAAATAGCAGAGCATTTCTGAGAGAACTAATTTTATAAACACACTTTTAACTTCTCTAAAAAATATACTCAGGTGTTGCTCCGAGCAACGGAACTGAAGCGAATAAAGCGTTGTGTGGTACAGAGATACAAGCTAGGCGACCGCTGTGGCCACGCGGCGAAGGCAGACCGCGAGTCGTGTTGGAGGGGAAGTTGTAGCTGTGGAGGGGTGTGATTGGCGAGGGGTGGGGGTGCTTACTCGCTGGAGGGGAATGTCTCGCGCCGCGCGCTTTGCCCTCCGTGGTCTAGGTCATTCGCGACGCGACACCCTTTGCATAACTCCCATTACTCTCTCGCAAGGTAAAGTCGTCTATGGAAATGCATAAACTGAAACGTGCCTGGGCTAGGGCATTATACGTTCGTAGTCAGAGTAAGGAATGTGGATGTAACAGCTGAAACAACATTTCCAAACGAATTAGCATTTCGATTTCCAGAGAAATTCAGACCTAACTAGAGAGAAACCACGATCTTGACTTCCAGACATACGTCAGAATCTCTAAACTTTTTATTTGACGCAGAGATGTGTCGGGAATGCGGATGTTCGTCAAATAAAATTAGTGTTCAAGGTGAAAATAGTGGAAGAAATTAATCACAGTACTGAAAAACAGCGGATTATTTTAAATGATTACCAGGAGGCAACCGCTGTCTGAAGACGAAAGCAGCCCCAAGTCGCACTTAAAATTTGTTGTTCACGCTTTCACTCTTAAAATAACAAGGACCATCTACACAGTTTACACAGTACGAAATACAAATTGAGGTAATAACTTATTTGACATTTACGCATTATATTTGTAAATGGGGACATCCGTTCAAGAGCAGTTGTTAGCGCTCGGTGTTGAATATTACACTTGTTGTTCAACAGTACTTACAACTCCATTAAAAGTACGTAAGATGCAGTGGTAGAGAAGATGACATCGACAGCGCCAAAGATTCTGTACAGTACTTGTTAGGTCAGTGGTATTATGAATCCGAAGATAATTTATAGACAACGAAATTTACACTTTCATCGCCACTTTATGGGCGTTCTTATAGAGGTCTCATTCATGCACTGGAAATTATCTGTCAAAATATATTTAAAAACTCGGTATCTGTAAGACACATTTTCAATCCAAGTTTATGAAGATATATTTAATATGTATTATGACAGATATTACGATCTTAAAGATGTATTTATTTAAAGATATTATAATAAATAATTTTCAGTGCATCAATAAGATGTATATATAGACAACCATAAAATCGGCAATGAAAATGCAAATTTCACTGTCTATAAATTATCTTTGGATACATAATATTAATGACGTTACAATTATTGTACAGTTAATTCTTTGGCACTGTTGATGTCACCCTCCAACTACTATATCTTATGCACTTTTAACAAAGTTACAAGTACTGTTGTAAGCCAAATGCAATCTTCAACACTGACAACTAACTATTGTTCTTGAACGTAAGTCTTCAAATGTTCAAATGTTTGTTAAGCTTATGGGACTTAACTACGGGGTTATCAGTCCCTAAACTTACAAACTACTTATGAACTACTTACGAACTAGGACGCCACAAATATCCATGCCCGAGGGGGGATTCGAACCCCCGACCGCAGTGGCCGTGCTGACCGTGACTGGAGCGCCTCAGTCACCTCGGCCACCGCGGCCGGCGAACGTAAGTCTCCAAATTGGAAATATAATAGATAATTTACGTATCGTAAATGTAAAATGCTGTATTATGTCAATTTGTTTTTCCTACAGTGTACATTTGACAGTGCTTTTATTATTATACGACCGAAACCGGCGAATAAAAAATATTAAGTGCGACTTCTGGCTGTTATACAAGACATAAATGATTTAGAATTCGAAATATTCAAACGTCTCGACTTTTACAGGGCACTGAAATACATTAAGTTGCAAAGCTGAAATTTTGTGCTGGACCAGGATTCGAACGATTTCCCACTTCTGGACTGTGATCACCGTAACCTTTTTTTACCTTGAGTAGATAGGTTCGTTGCGGACGTACTATTGTGCTTCTTCTGTGTTGACTGTTGAGTTCTTGACTCAGTTTTTAATCAGTCTTGTCATCACCGCGCCGGTAACCAATGGGGCTATCCAGACACGCCTCCGACGTGTCCGAATTCGCAGTTCACCGCACAGTAAAATTCTAGTGACACCCCATTACTTCCTCTTGCTAGCATCTTTGACTGCATTTCCACAATGGACCGGCCGTGTTCGTGCATCCACACAGAAACTGTTATTGTTGCCTGTTTCAGGCATACAGTCATGCGCATTATAGATATGTGACATTTTTTATTAGATCGCAGCTGGGATCATGTTCCGTCTACTTGATACATGGAGGGGGGGAGAGGGGGAAGAATAACAAAATTAGCTTCAAATGTTTGTTGGCCGCAGCGGTGGAGTGGATGAGCGTTCTAAGGCGCCTTGCTGCGGAGCGCACGGTTGTCTGCCGTCGGAGATTCTAGTCCTCCCTCGGGGCCGGCCGCGGTGGCCGAGGAGACTGAGGCGCTGCAGTCACGGTCTGCACGGCCACTACGGTCGGCGGTTCGAACCCCCCCTCGGGCATGGATATTTGTGCCGTCTTTAGTATAAGGTAGTTGATAAGTAGTTTGTAAGTTTAGGGACTGATGACCCCGTAGTCACATAAGCTTAACAAACATCAAAAACCTCCCTCGGGCATGGGTGTGTTAACTGTCCTTAGCATAAGTTCCTTTAAGTTAGTTTAAGTAATTTGTAAGACTATGGGCTGACGTCCAACGTAGTTAAGTCCGTTAGATTTACAAACGTCTGATCTGTTTGTTGGCCTAAGGGACGAAACTGGTGAGGTCATCGATCCCTAGATTTACGAACTACTTAAACTTAAGCTAAGCGCAACACATACATACGTGCCCGAGGGATGACCCGAATTTCCTACAAGAGCGTCCTCGCAACCTTGACATGACGTCTCAGACCGCGCGACCATTCCCAGGAGGCCGATGCGAGTTCTTTTAGGTAAAGTCACTTAGGCGACTTGCGTGTCGATGATAATGGAATGTTGATGACAGCAGAACACCCAGTCACCGACTGGAAAAAATCCCAGATGGATGTATGCAGGCAACCACGAAAAAGCACGTTAGTCATATTTGGGCGCTTATGGTAACAACGTCTCCATAGTTCACGTTTCCACATCCTCTTAATGCCACACTGGCTCCTTGCATACCTGCCAAGTTATCCGGTTTTCCCGGATTTACAAGTCCCTAGCTTGTCCCCCCCCCCCTTTTTGCATTCATACCGCCTTTCAGTTTTGACTTTCGATGATAGCTGCTATTCTGAGATGCGAGTGTTTGAAACAAGGAAGTCAGAACAAAGGGAGGTGGCATTAACAATGCTGAGAACAGGCGTTGGTTGAAGCAAAGGTGGGCATGCTTTTATGCCCATAACAATGATTTCTCGCTTAAAATTCTGTGTGAATATTGCCACTAAATTGACAGCCACATCGGAGTTTTTACTTAGATACGACGTACCTTTCAAAGGCTAGAACTGTTATACACACACACTACGACTAATGCTTTGGGCACAAACAAATTCCTGAGTGCTCAATGTTTTCAGTGTTAGGGCGTCTCTCAATATTCTAACCTCCTTGGTTTGAAATTCGACTAAAAGTCGACCGATAATATTACCGATAATCCCTTTTCGCAGAATATCGCTGCGCTCAACTCTGTGTGTTTGAAACAGCGTTCTATCGATAATAACATATTTGTGCTTCATTGCATATTAGCGGCATTTTTTTGTGCTTGCTTTTATGCGGTGTTTGCTGTGGTTTCGTTGTGCTTCCAATTGTGTGACGAGTTTTTGCGCTATTTAGTGTTTTCGAGATAAGTTCAACTAAGAAACGATACCTTCAGTCTTTCTGGGATGCATGTTCTATTGAATTTCGGTGCATTATTCGATCGCGAAAAGGTAAAACATTCGAATTCCGTTCCATGTGTTCTTTTGATACATATAAACATTGCTTGCGGAGGAAGAACTGGATTAATAAACCATATTAAATCCGTTAAACACGTTTCCAAGTTTTTGCGATTTGGGATCTTCTGGATTCCTGCTTTCGAAAGTTGGCAGTGATATCCTTGCCTGTCGGTGTTTACATACCTGCATCGGAGTCGTTTTAAGATGGGTATACACGTCACATCAACGCTCCGAAATTGATTTTTTCATCGCCCCACATACTATGGTAGGTCATTACTAGTCATTTTATTTGGTGATAAAATGCCGCTATAAGTCGTAGCTCGGCTTCACTCGGGCTAGGAAGTCGGTATAATTGCAGAAAATTCGGTCCCCGCCGGCGGCAGTGCGTGGAGTGCAAATACTGTAGGCGGCTCCTCGAGTGTGAGAGACCGCTCTGTATTGACCTTGGGCGGCGTGGAGGGGATGGCGGAGGGGCCGGCGCGGTGGTGGGGGTAATCCAGCGCCTCGGCGTGCCCGCCACGGCTCGATCCGCTGTCCGCCAGAGCCCAGTTCGACCACGTGTGGCCGCGCGTTCACGCTCGCTGCTCACGCCCCAGTCGGGTCGTGTCTCAAACCAGCCGTACCTGCTTCCACGCCAGCTTCTGTTATATTACCTTTCGCCTGTCATGCGTATCCTCCTTGTTGCCTAAACTGTTTATGCTCTTGAGTCGCCTTCCAGTCATAATATGTATTCTAATTTTTTTTTAATTTTTTTCCGCTACAGCGTTTTCATTGCAAATTTTAATAAAGGGAAGACAACCCGTCACCCAAGGCACTTCGAGGTGTAGATCGCTGCGAGGTGACACAGAAAATAGCATTCAGTCACAGTCGAACACATTGGTTCCGCAATAGCAGAAATGCGGTACGCGAAAGATGCAAAATTTAAACCTTTTATTCATTTTAAATGATTATTTCCCATTACCTCTTCAGCCACTCTTACTACGTATTCATAATAACTTGACAACTTCTCCAATAATCACAGAAGTGGGTAACATCGATACTATTTGAAATATATTCGTTTCTCTCCTAGTGTTGTAAAACGGTCATTAAATTCCAAAATTGAAACTGTAAGACTGCATTTGAATTCATCCTCTTGGTAGCTTTGTTATAAAAAGGTAAAATAATAGAATAAGAGTCCAGGAATTGGCTAAAAGTAAATGAGTTATGCGGGTAGCTTCCGGTCAAATATTAGCAATATCAAATTCAAATGTCTGTAAATCTCTGGGACTTAACTACTTGGTTATTAGTCCCTAGCTTACAAACTACTTAAACTAAGTTAAACCAACCTAAAGACAACACACACACACACACACACACACACACCCCTGCCCGAGGGAGGACTCGAACCTCCGATGCAAGCGACCGCGTGCACCTCAGTACGGTGTCTCAGTGCGTACGGCCATTCCGCCGCGGCCAAATATTAGCCCTAGTATTACCGAACTTGAAAATAAGACAAAAGCTATAAAATCATATTGCTGCAAACCCAATTTAATTTTCTACTAGAAGTTTCTATTACAATAGTACTGTTAACTCATATTACTTATTAGCTTAACTGTTGTGTAAAGAGTTCTGATTAGAGTGTATTTTACCATTCACACAGTTTATTTTTCTTGAGTCTCATGGTTGGTTGGTTGTTTGGGATAGGGGAACCAAACTGCTAAGGTTATCGGTCCTCCGGTGAGGAGGGGAAAAGAAAGAAAATGCGGTTCAGGGAGGAAAGAAAGACTCCATTAGCTCGGGGCCCCGTGCTCGCTACGCATGTACACACGAAGGAACCACGAGCCCGCTAGGGGCGGGGGGGGGGGGGAATCTCATTGCCGCGGTGGAGTAGCCGAGCGGTCTAAAGCGTCTCGCTGCGGAGCGCGCCGTGGAGGTTCGAGTCCTCCCTGGGGCATGGGTGTGTGTCTTGTCTTTAGTGTAAGCTAGTTCATAGATAGCTTGTAAGTTTAGGGACTGATGAGCCCGCAGTTAAGTCCCATAAGCTTCACAAACATTTGAAAAATATGCGACTCACTAGACTCCATAGAAAGTTACGCGTCAAGAAAAATGCCTATCATAATAAGAACAGACACTGTACTTATGTGTTTCTCATGTTGGAAATATGTGTTTATATACTATATATATAAATAAAAAAGAAGAACTTTTCTGACAGTTTTACGTGGTCGTAAGAACGTTCTGTAAGTTGTATCAAATATGTGTGTGTGTGTGTGTGTGTGTGTCAGGAGGGAGGAGAGATCTTTAGAGCACCTGGAGTACTGAAAGCGCTATCGTAACTATTATCGATCTAGCTTTACTGATTATATACCATATCATCAAAGATAAAATTACGTATAGAGAAAAAGGATCACAATATGCCGATGAGATTGTAAGAGATTTTAATTGTATCAGAGACAGAAAAGCGACAAAGGACTTACAAGAACAGTTGATTGGAATTGTAAATAACTTCAAGAAAGATTATGAGATCAACATCAGCTAAAGTAAAACGAGAGTAGTGGAATACAGATGAACTAAATCCCCGGGAGGTACTCAGGGAATTGGATTAGAGCCACTAAAAATAGTAGGGCCTAGAAGGTATTTGGAATTTGAGAAGCAAAATAACGGACGGTAAACGAAATAGAGAGAATATAAAATGTAGGCTGTCCATAGCAAGAAACTCGTTACTGTACAAGGAATATTCGTTAACATTGAATATTAATTTTCTATGTGAGGAAGAATTTTCCGAAGTTAAATGGCCGATGCGAAGCCCGGTACACAAATGAAGACTATAAACATTTTAGACAAAATTGAAACGGCAATTTTGAAATCTGGAGTTGCAGATAAATAGTGAAAATTGATGGGTAAATCGGACGGTTGACCTGCACTTACATGTGTAAACGCTTCAATCAACCTCGAGGTGTGCGGCGTACCGCTGTCACTTCTGCCTTTACCCACTCCAGTGCCATACGTTTTTAGGAAAAATGACTGCAGGTATGCCTCTAATCTCTTGATTTTATCCGAATGGTCTTTTCTAGAGATATACGTAGGAGGAAGCAACACGTTGCTTGATTTTTCGAGAAACGAACGCTCTCAGAACTTTGACAGTAAACTACACAGAGAAAGCCTCTCTTTTTCAAAATGTAGAAATGATTGTAAATCTAAGGGACTGATCTGTCGAGGTCACCGGTCATAAAGTAACATTTGCTAAGAACTGCGCACAAGTCCATACCCGAGGGAAGACTCAAGCCACCAACGGATGTACGCCTCTCTTGCATCGTCTGCTTCTGGACTTCGTCGTATCGCGCAAGAATGGACACATGGTCTTAAACGCTATGTCAGGTTTGCGCAGCCGCTGCCATCGGAGGTTCGAGTCCTCCCTCGGTTATGGGTGTGTGTGGTGTCCTTATGATGAGTTAGTTTAAGGACGAGGATTGGAACTTCAATAGTGGCAACAGTGCTGTGGAGTCACTATGCAATGGAATTTACTATTGTCGCTGACAGCACACGTTGTTGACATACCTGCCTTACCTCCGAGCAAATGGACTCGCGCCGCGGTAGAGTAGCCGAGCGGTCTAAGGCGCCTCACTGCGGAGCGCGCGGTTGCTCGCCGTCGGAGGTTCGAGTCCTCCCTAGGGCATGGGTGTGTGTGTTGTCCTTAGGTTAGTTTATCTTAGTTTAAGTAGTTTGTAAGCTACGGACTGATGACCACACAGTTTGGTCCGATAGATTTACAAATATTTGAACATTTTGAAATGGACTCACCCGTCCCACGTCACCGGCGTGCGCACAATTGAGGGAAACAGTCACTTATGCGCGAGTGGTCTAACGTAACTGTTTCACTATGTTTTCGAAACAGGAACAACGGAGTTGGATCAAGATTGAATGTGCGTGGGTATGCGAAAAATTGCATCACGATGGGTTCCGAATGAATTGACGGAAATGCAGAATGGATGCGTCACGACGTTGCTCAGATGCACTTGCAGCACTATGAGCGCGAAGGAGAGGCTTTCTTACGCCGTATCGTAACACTGGATGAGACATCGGCAATATCGTACGAGCCAAAATTGAATCGCCAGTCCAACGAATGGCGTCATTATCAGTCGCCGTAAAAGTCGAAAGTGTCAGAGCCCCAGTATGGTGAAAGTACTAGCGATTCTCTTGTACGACTGTGATGGTGTTACCCTAAAGCATTGCGGTACTCCACGGCATTAATGTGCGTTAATGTCTTTTGGAGCATCACCTGCGACCAGCTTTGCGAAAGAAGCGGCAACACTTTCTGTGCAACCCACCCATCATTTTGCACGACAATGCATACAGCGCAAGCTGTGGCTGCTCTGTTCGGTCGATGGGCCTGGGAAGTACTGTACCATCCACCATACTGCCCGGACTTAAGTCCTTGTGACTTTGATTTGATTCCGAAGATGAAGGAACCACTTCATGGCATTCGCTTCAGAACTGTTCCAGAGATACTACAGGCAGTATACCACTCCACTCGCACCATCAACAAAACAGGCTCTGCTAACGGTATACTACGATTTCCACGTCGCTGGCAACGGGTTCTACAAAACGCTGGGGACTACTGTGAAGGGCAGTAACAGGTGCAAACATGTAACGTTTTTGTATCGGTTGTGAATAAATAGTTGCTTAAGTTCCAACCCTCGTATTTTGTAAGTCTACGGACCAATGACCTCGGTAGTTTGGCCCCTTAGCTTACAAACATTTGATCATCTCCGTGACGCTTTCATGCTTCCTAAAATACTTCAACGGAGCGTGCTGCTCTTTGCTGGATCTTCTCTAATTCTTCTATTATTCACACCTGGTTCCCACACAGAAGTATGCCAAGTATTGGTCGAATAAGTATTTTGTGGGCTACATCCTCTGTTGATGGATAGAAGAGTTATTGAACAGAAAAGAAACGTACGACACAACTTGGCTGAATTAATGGATCGGCTGATTGGAGACACCACGAGACATCGAGGAACTTCCATCAGGCAATGAAAAGGGGAAAGCGCGTCATAAAGTGTGTAGTAGGAGATCAAGACTTAGTACATTGACTACAGAAAGCAGATTCCAGAGGATTTACGTTGCAGTAGATATACACAAATTAAGAGGTTTGTGCAGGATAGACTTTCGTGGATGCACAATATCCGTAGTC
Organism: Locusta migratoria; assembly: GCA_026315105.1. Classification (NCBI taxonomy): domain Eukaryota; kingdom Metazoa; phylum Arthropoda; class Insecta; order Orthoptera; family Acrididae; genus Locusta; species Locusta migratoria. The sequence goes on from CM048755.1 coordinate 282,225,562, forward strand.
TTCAATATTAATGCAGTGTAAATATTCTATGTCCCCCGTGGAGGTTCGAACTTCGAAACGGAAGAAACTGGTTTAAACACCGCAGTAGTAGCCATGACAGGCTCTACTCCTCAGACTTGCAAATCGGCTTAAACAGCCAGTTAAAGGGGCCAACAGCTTAACCGTAGGGAGACTGAGCCTCTACTTTAGATGAGAACAAGAAAATGTGCGGAATATAACGCCAACATTTCAAAGCAGTTTACTAAGCAACGGGTGCCTTTATCCAGGCAACTTCGAAAGTTTCTGTTCCGTAAGAATGCGTACAGATCGCAACACGAAATTATGTCACTGTGACCTGTACCCTATGCGTATATAGATGATTGATTCTATATCGTTATGGAGAAGGAGTGATGACCAGATTAGTTTGTCCCTTAGATTTACAAATATTTGAAAGTAATGAGTACCAAGATTATTTTTCAGTAGCGATAGCATTTAATGTGAAATTATGTCCTCATCTTTGCCTGGTATCTGTGTCAGCAACCTTTCAGATCTCTCTAAACTGTTTAACAGATGGATCTCCGGATCGTACCACGAATAAGTGGCTTTTCAAGTTTTATTCATACATGGCGTGAGCGAAAGAAATCAGGTTTCGTACGCGTCCGTGAGAGTTACATGTAATTTAATCTTATCTTTATGATCCCTACTCAGGACGCTGGGCTATTCTAAAAGATTTGTTCCCAATAATTAAGGTAATGTTTGAAGGTAATTAATTAATTTTTGTAGTAATCAACAGTGTAGTACTCCTCGACAAATAAGCATCAGGAAACCTGCTTCGCAGCATCTTAGGGGATCAGGATTCAAGTGCTGTGTCCACGAGAAAAGTCGTAAAGAGTGAAGAAGATAGCGGCCTTCCCCAGCCTGTCCGGCCGAACTGTAAACAAGCGCTGGCGCTGAAACCCGCTGGCGAGCGTTAAGTCTCTCGTTAGGTAAGAAACTGCGGATCAACAGTCCAGGGAGGCCTATCCTAATTAGAACTTCCCATTATTTTCGTAATCCCACTCGAGGCTAATACCATCACGTTTACGTAGCAAAGGTGCGGACTAATTCTTTCTCCACTCTTCGCGGAACTCTTCAGAGGAATTGATTTGTCCCGTGAGAGTGTAAGGTTGCCAAAACGTGCAGCGCAACTCCTCCTTCCTCGTTTTCCCCCTGAAGAACCTGTGTGGAGGGGAAAGTAACGCCGCGTGGGAGTAGCCGAGCGGTAGAGCACGGGTAGCCAAGTGGTTAAGGCGACCGCTGGCACAAATCGGGTGACCCGGGTTCGAATCCCGGCCTGGCTCACACTTTCATTTTTCGCCATTGTTTAATGCCGGGCGCCGTGGCTCAGCACGCCCGGGCAGATGGCTGAACGCTTTCTGTAATAAAAAAGCTGAGCCAAGAACACATTAAACAGCAACGAAAAAAATGTTCAAATGTTTGTAAAGCTTGTGGGACTTAACTACGGGGTCATCAGTCTCTAAACTTACAAACTACTTACGAACTAGCTTATACTAAAGACGACACAAACATCCTTGCCCGAGGGGGAATTCGAACCCCCGACCGCAGCGGCCGTGCAGACCGTGACTTACATGCCGCAGACCGCTCGGCCACCGCGGCCGGCTAAAATTATGTAATTTCTTGTATAACATTAATTCTGAATTGAACAGAACGTAGACCTTTTTTTGTACTACAGTGTGTTATCGATGAATAAGCGCAAAGTCTGAAAAATGTTTTCAGGGACCAATCATTAGATATATGTACACGATGGAATAATTAATTCAAAAAAATTAAAAATACATTTCTTTGAAATTGTCTATAAAGTGGGAGCTTTCTTAATCAGCATAATTAGGTTCTCTATCTTGTCTAAGTTTGAAACACTCGTTATGCAAAATATACATTTCTGTCGGGAACCATGTAAAATGTCTTACATTCCGCAAAGTAAACATTAAAAACAGCGTCCAACAGTTTAAAGGAAAGCTGTATCAACAGAAGGAACATAAAATACGTTGCATATGAGATAACGAACATAGTTTTGTTAGAGTTCGTGTTGAGGGGGCTTCAAGGGGGGAAAGGAGGGGTTGGAACGGGGACGCTGGAATATTTTAGTCGGAAGGGGGTCGCATATTGGAAAAGGTTGAAAATCACTGCCGTATAACAATGCAAGGCGTTAGTGGGCTACTAGATCCATCTCCACATGAATTTCCTTATATATATCCTGCACTTCATAACTAACAGGAGCCGCGGCGGAGCGGCCGAGCGCATTGAGGTGCTATGCTCTGACGCGCGAGGCTGTTCCTCGTCGGGGGTTCGAATCCCCCCTTGGGCATTGACGTTTGTGCTGTCTTTAGTGTAAGTTAGTTCATAAGAGTTTGTAAGTTTATGGACTGATGACCCCGTAGTTAAGTCCCATAAGCTTAACAAACACCTAGCAGGAGCAATAATTTTCCAAGTCTTCGTTAACCGTCATTCATACACAAATGACAGTTGAAACAAAAGCGATAATCTGTGACCCTCATAAATAGTGAATACGTTGCACGCAAACAATCAGGAGAAAGCATTGCGTTTGCCTTACTTTTCTCTGACTACAGTATGAGTCAAATTATTGGATTTGTGTCCTGCTTGTGTTACACAGTTTACAGATGAAATCTGGTTATTGTGTGTGGATGTGAGTTGATGACGGTTTCGTTTTAGCCGACTGTTTTAACGATACCCGTGTTTTAAACGTAATTTTCGTTTTCTTCTGTTCCAGGTGAGTACCCAGTGGTGAATGCCTCTGCACCTTGCAAGTCTTACCTGGTGAGTTGTATTCAATATGTCTTCTCAGTCCACGACGATTTCCAAAGCTCTACATTTCACAACAGTGCAGAAAACTGTACCAGGGTTTTGAATATACAAGAGCTTTGCAGTTAAGTGTGAATTTTTAAAGCGTCTTTCTTACGAAGTACGGAACTTCCTGTTTATACTCAAATTTACATTCGGCTCTAAGTATATCCCATTTTGTGAACAGAAAAATGAGAATGCTGGTAAGTTTACATCTGCAGTAAGTAGTCTGCAGATGGACGTGAGCGTGTCAGTTGCCTGGGCGTGATGTAAATAGTTCTATGTTCTGGGTAATTCACAATCGCTATACCCGGTTTCTAGGGATTGTGCAAGGGGCTAACATTGTGATAACGAACTCCAAGTTCAGAAATTAATATATTACTCATATATGGGCTAGAGAAAAAGTAACTACAACTATTATTTTTCTCGGAGATGACATTATTGACATAGAGATGCTTACCGTTATTTATGACCTTTTGCCGAAAGTCTGGAAAGCGTCGTATACCATCTGCGCGTCTATTTTTGATGACGTCGCGTATTGCCCGCCCTATGGCGTAGATGAGTATTTTTCAACTTGCCACTACGGTCGAGGGTTCGAATCCCCCCTCGGGCATGGATATTTGTGCCGTCCTAGTTCGTAAGTAGTTCATAAGTAGTTTGTAAGTTTAGGGACTGATGACCCCGTAGTTAAGTCCTATAGACTATACAAACATTTGAACATTTGAACATCAACTTGCGAGTCGTCTTTGGGGGATCGCAAAGTATTGCAGGGGGGGGGGGGGGAACACATCAGTACGCGTATCACAATGTATTTCTTACGATAGATTGTTTGAAGTCAGAATTGCGTTCACATCTTAAGTACCTACTGCATTATGACAATTTCGTGCCATACTTGTCAGTGGAAGGAGATACGGTACCTCAAAGCTAGTGAAGGTATTTCATGGACTTACAATAGTTCTGGCAAACACATAAATGGTGAAGTCGATCAGTATCTACGTTCAAGAGTAGTTTCTGGGGTATTTTGCTAAAAGGATTTCTTGCTATCCGACGTCTCGTTACAGAGTAGTAATTCTGTTTATACTTTGATTTAATACGTATGCTACCTTTTTGTAAACTACCATACTGTGCGTAGCGCAGGCTACGCTACAGTGAATTTCTCGACAGTTTGGCCGATTAGCGTAAAAGCTGGCAGAAGTACCGGGTGATCAAAAAGTTAGTATAAATTTGAAAACCTAATAAATCACGGAATAATGTAGATAGAGAGATAAAAATTGACACATGCTCAGAATGACATGGGGTTCTATTAGAGCAAAAGAAAAAGTATTGCTAGACGCGTCAAAGATCTCTTGCGCGCGTCGTTTGGTGATGATCGTGTGCTCAACCGCCACTTTCGTCATGCTTGGCCTCCCCGGTCCCCAGACCTCAGTCCGTGCGATTACTGGCTCTGGGGTTACCTGAAGTCGCAAGTGTGTCGTGACTGACCGACATCTCTAGGAATGCTGAAAGACAAGAAGGAAGGAAGCTTAGAGTTTAACGTCCCGTCGACAGCGTGGTCATTAGAGACGGAGCTTACGCTTGGAGTGTTTGGGTAAGGATGTGGAAGGAAATCGGCCGTGCCCTTTCAAAGGAACCATCCCAGCATTTGCCTGGAGTGATTTAGGGAAATCACGGAAAACCTAAATCTGGATGGCCGGAGGTGGATTTGAACCACCATCCTTCCGAATGCGAGTCCAGTGTGTTATGAAAGACAAGATCCGACGCCAATGCCTCACCATAACTCCGGGCATGCTTTACAGTGCTGTTCACAATATTATTCCTATTATTGAGCTATTGTTGAGGAATGATGGTGAACATATTGAGCATTTCCTGTAAAGAACATCATCTTTGCTTTGTCTTAATTTGTTATGCTAATTATTGATTTTCTGATCAACTGAGGCGCCACCTGTCGGACATCTTTTGAACTTTTTTTTGTTCTAATAAACCCCATGTCATTCCAAGCATGTGTGTCAATTTTTACCTCTCTATCTACATTATTATGTGATTTATTAAATTTTCAAATTTATACTGTCTTTTTAATCACCCGGTATATATATTTCCATGAGTATTTTTATACTTTGAAAGACACCGAATGGTGCGTGGTGGAGGGTACCACGCAGTCGACTTTGACACACTGTGATCGATCACCACGAAAGTCGTCAGATATGTGCAATTTTTCTTGGATGGGGGGGGGGGAGGAGAAGATAGAATGGGGAGGGGGTGGGCAGAGTAAGGGAGAATGGGTAGTGGGGGGGAGGGGAGGGGAGGGGAGGGAAGGTGGGTGGAGATGAAGGAGGAGATGGACAGCGAGCCGCACAGGGTCGTCAGGTTATTTACTTCTTCATCTGGCACATGTTTGTAATTCGCTACTCGGCCGCGTAAAAATATTTTTCGCGAAATACAACGAGTGAGCTGCGACCGACGTGAGTTTTGTCAGCTTCTCCCGTTGTTTCAAGAATCGTCGTTTTTACTTTTACTTTTCTTATTTTCTTCTTGTTTACTCTTTTATTTTGACGTCGGGCGGTTTGTCGCTCCGCGAGTGTGTCGCGCCGCAAGAGTTCTGAGAGATAAATTTTACGATGGAGCATGCTCGTCGACAGTGAGTTTTGGCATTAACATTTTTTTTTTTTTTTTTTTTTTTTTTTAGAAATAACTACTTCACTGCGGCAACACTCTGGCGCGCAAAAACATAGCAATTAAAAACGTATAATATAGGATCATGCAAATGTGCAACACAAAAGTCAGATGAATGTACCAACACTCAGACGTGTAAGTATTGTGTTATTTTTGCCGCCGTCGCGGAAACTGGTCTCCTCAGCCCCGTTGTACGGCTCTTACAGTATACTAAAAAAATCAAATGTCTGTAAATCTATCGGACCAAACTGCGTGGTCATCAGTCCGTAGCTTACAAACTACTTAAACCTAGGTAAACTAACCTAAGGACAACACACACACCCATGCCCCAGGGAGGACTCGAACCTCCACGGCGAGCAACCGCGCGCTCCGTAGCGAGGTGCTTTAGACCGTTCGGCTACTCCACCGCGGCTACAGTATACTAAGCGAACCCATACTCTAAGTGCGTATCATCAAAACCTATCCTTTTCCTGTGGATTACTGTTAGCAAAAACATTTTGTAAAGCTATCGGACCAAACTACAGTGGTCATCAGTCCCTAGACCAGTATTCCTCAACGTTTTCGAAAATGCAGTTCCGTTTCAAGTAAAAATGTTTTGGCAATCTCCGCCCAAATAAAAATATTCTGGCGACCCCCCCCCCCCCCCCCTCTCATGACGAACCGTAACGAAACTGTTACTCAAAGGAACAAATTTGGTCTTCTTTATTTTGCTATGGCTTTCCTTTAAATTGTTGCAACTCTTTTGTGTACTTTGCGGAGTCCTATTTTAATAAGATTCCCGACAGAAAAATCTGTTTTGTATAACTAGTCTTTCGCATTTCAGGCAAGAATCAGACGTGAATTATACTCATTACGAAATGTCCCACTGTATACATAAAGTGTAAAGAAATACATTTTTTTGTATTTTTCAGAATTACTTATTGTATGATGTTCTTTTCCCTATCGATTGGTTACTGAAAACAGTTTTCAGGTTTTGCGCTTGTGATTTCCCTAAATCGCTCCAGGCAAATGCCGGGATGTTTACATTCAAAGGGCACGATCGAGTTCCTTCCCTCATCCTGACCCAAAAATCCGAGCGTGAGCTCCGTCTCTAATGACCACGCTGTCGATGGGACGTTAAACCCTAAAATTCCTTCCTTCCTTTCTTCAGGCTTTGCGCTTATTCATCGTTAACTCAATGTATTATAAAAATGATTGATCTATTTAATTCATAGTAAATCTTACACAAGGAACACCGTAATTTTAACGTTAAATAAACTTCACTTAGGCGTAGGTTTTTGTATTTCTGAACCCCTAGTTATTTTAGTAGCTCTAATTCCTCCTGTAACGGCGACGCCCGGAACAAGACCTTGCGACCCCATGGGGTCGAGACGGACCTTGAACTAGTAATGCTAAGGACGTCGGCACCGGTGTTCTTCGGGTAAAGCGCTCGACTGGAAACCGAAGGGTCGCGGGTTCGAAACAAAGTTGGACCTCGAATTTTTTCAGTCTGCATTTTAATCCATCCTTCACCTCTCAACGATGTGAGGGGTCGCCAGAAACGACACGTGATTTGCATTCCACGTTAATCTGTAAGTCCCCTTTCCCCCGTTGAATAACTGGGGGAGGCTAGGGACACGCAAGTCGCCGAAGTGGCGTCCAATTAAAAGACTTCCACCAGGCCAGTGAGCCTTACAAACTACTGTATTTAAACTAAGTTAAACTAACCTAGGACAACACATACTCCCATGGATGAGGGAGGACTCGAACCTTCAACGGCGAACGGCCGTGCACACCGCAGCACGGTGCCCTAGTACGCACGGCTATTCCGCCGCGGCAAAAGTCATGGGATAGAGAGTTGCACAGATACAAATGACGGTGGTATCGCGCACAGAAAGTATAAGAGGGTGCGACATTGGTAGAGTTGTCATTTGTACTACGGTGATTCGCGTGAAATAGTTTCCGACGTGATTATGGCATCACTGCAGGTATCAATACTTGGAATGGTAGGTGCTAGACAGTCTTCAATATTCCGAAATCCACAGTGTCAGATTTCAGGCATTACCTCTCACCACGGATATCGAAGGTCTGCAGTGAATGACCGAGGGCAGCGACGTTTGCGTATCCATTCGGACATCATGGCGCACGTTAATCGTCTATGGCAATTGACGACCGACTCGAGTGCCTTTTTAGCGTGCGACATGGCCTCCAGAGGTTCCCATAACAATAACGACCGGAGCCTAGACGACTGGAAAACTGCGGCTTGGTCAGATTAGTGCCGATTCCAGTTAGTAACAGCTGATGGTATGGTTCGAGTGTGGCGCCAACCCCACGGGGGTGTGATCCCCAACATGGCACTAAGCAAACTGGTGGTCGCTATATAATAATGTGAGCTGTTTTTACGTGGAATGGACCGGGACTTCCGCGCTAGAACTGCCGTGCGGTCACGAGCGTCACGCCACGGTTCGCGCGGCCGGTCGCGACCGTGGTTCGAGTCCTCTATCGAGCACGGATGTATGAGTTGTCTATAGTATAAGCTAGTTAAGTAGTTTCTAAGTTTAGGGACCGATGATTAAATGTTCAAATGTTTGTAGAGTCTATGGGACTTAACTACGGGGTCATCAGTCCCTAAACTTACAAACTACTTATGAACTACTTACAACTAAGGACGGCACAAATATCCATGCCCGAGGGGGGATTCGAACCCCCGACCGTAGTGGCCGTGCATACCGTGACTGGAGCGCCTCAGTCCCCTCGGCCACCGCGGCCGGCGGACCGATGATTAAAGTAGTATATAGTACCTAGGCGAACACAGAATATACTAGGGTTGGAACTTAAATAGTGGCAACACTTCTGTGGAAACACTATGCAATGGAATCTGCTATCGTCCCTCATAGCGCACGTTGTTGACATACCTACCTTACCTCCGAGCAATTCGACTTGCCCGTCCCACGTCACCGGCCAGCGCACAATCTAGGGAAACACAGTCACTTGTGAGCGAGCGGTCTAACGTAACGGCGTCACTATGTTTTCGAAACACGAACAACGGGGTTGAATCAAGATTGAATTTCCCAGAGGTCTTACAGCACGGCTGTGTCATCAAGGTCTTTAAGAGGCGTCGAAAGTGCGTCAGAGCCTCAGTATGGTGAAAGTTACCATGATTCTCATGTACGACTGTGATGGTGTTATCGTAGCGCACTGCGTTCCTCCACGGCATACCGTCAATGCACAGTATTACTGTCTGGTTTTGGAGCATCACCTGCGACCAGCTTTGCGAAAGAAGCGGAAAAACTTTCTGTACAATCCACCCATCATTTTACAACACAATGCGCGGGCACAAACAGCGCAAGCTGTGGTTGGTCTGTCCGTTGATGGAACCGGGAAGTACTGTACCGTCCAACATACTCCCCGGACTTAAGCCCTTGTGAATTTGATTTGATTCCGAAGATCAAGGAACCACTTCGTGGCATTCGCTTCAGAACTGTTCCAGAGATTTGACAGACAGTAGACCGCCCCATTCTCACCATCAATAGAACAGGCTCTTCTAAGAGTATACTACGCCTTACACATTGTGGGCAACGGGTTGTACACAATGCTGGTGACTACTTTGAAGGAGGTAACAGGTGCAAACATGTATGGCTTTTGTATCGGTTGTGCCGCGGTGGAGTAGCCGAGCGGTCTAAAGCGCCTCGCTGCGGAGCGCGCGGTTGCTCACCGTCGGAGGTTCGAGTCCTCCCCGGGGAATGGGCGTGTGTGTTGTCCTTAGGTTAGTTTACCTTAGTTTAAGTAGTTTGTAAGGTACGGACTGATGACCACGCAGTTTGGTCCGATAGATTTACAAACATTTTTTTTGTATCGGTTGTGAATAAATAGTTGCCACTATTTAGGTTCCAACCCCCGTATGTATATACAAAGGACTGGGACCTCTAGTCCAACTGGATCGATCATTGTCTAGAAATTGTTACGTTCGGCTACTTTGATAATTTCGATAATGTATGCAGCCAATCATGGACTTCATGTCCCCAAATTATGCCATTTTATGGATGAATGATATGACCACCCAGATCGCCTGATGTGTGTCCCGGAGGACATTTATATGATGTAATCTAGACATCAGTTCGTGCACAAAATCTTTCGCCGACAGTACTTTCGAAATTATGACCGGGTTTCTAGGCGACATAGCCCAATATTCGTACATGAGACTTCCAGTGACTTGCTGAGTCCGTGCATCGCAGAGTTGCTAAACTTTGTCAGGCAAAAGGAGAACCACACGATAACATGATATATCGCATGACTTTGTCCCATCAGTGTACTCTGTGACGAGCTGTCGGAGTTTTTAACACCCTCTGAAATTTTCAAAAAAAATGTTCAAATGTTTGTATAGCTTATGGGACTTAACTACGGGGTCATCAGTCCCTAAACTTACAAACTACTTATGAACTAGCTAACACTAAGGACGGCACAAATATCCATGCACGAGGGGGGATTCGAACCCCCGACCGCAGTGGCCGCGCAGACCGTGACTGGCGCGCCGCTGTCCCCTCGGCCACCGCGGCCGGCTTTGAAATTTTGTCGGGATGTTTATGCAACAAATAAATGTAAGAATCTCTCGTAATAATTCATCAATGTCTTCAACGTTATTGCGCCGGCATACGATGCTGATAGAATCACTAGAATTCTCTAACATGTTTGTTGTAGGCCAACACGGTTGCGCGGTAGTTTGACAACGTCAGTACGAAATTGCCATTGTGAAACAGGTAGTGGCAGAACAAAAAGTGGCACAATCGCGCTACGTAATTATGAGGGGAAACTATGCAACCGTCTTGTTTTTCCATAACAAATATCGCCAGATCATTTTGGCTTAGTTCTGCCTGTAATTCCTTCAGCAATCACCTGCACATCTGTTATCATTTCAAACGTCAGAATTTCTCGCTTTCATCCGGAATTGCGGTAAAGGGAAAGTCCTTTCAGTTGTAATATTTGCCGGCACAGTAACAAGTTATTAGTAAATCGAATGAAAGGAGCGCGGGAAATGACGTTCATTAAGGCGCTCGGGGCCGCGGAGAAAAGGCAGCAGTCGCTCAAGTGTCCCCAGAGACAAACTCCCCGGCCGCCGCGCGGGCCCATCAATCATGGCGGCCGACGGCAGCCGCTATAAGAAACATATTGACCAGCGTTTTTTGTATAGACAGCCGCCTGGCCAACGCACAAGCCGGCGCACGCCATTCTGTTGACTCTGGCGGGGGAAAAAGTCACTCGGACACGTGGCATGCATGGAAAGCTCGGGACTGATTGGATTTCAGATGATGAATAGGAATACAATAAGGAACCGGTCGTCCAACAATGCCGTTTACTCGTGTAGGTGTGGCAAACTATTTTCGTAATCTTTCACGTTTGTCAACTTTTTTTACTACAGGCAGCATACTGTCGGTCTTAGTTGCAAATATTTCCTGTTAGATATCAGGTTTCGATTTATTGGATCAGCTTTAAATCTAATAGTTGCGACCGCAAACAGCCTCGAACTCGTATGTTATAACGCAGACGAGACTGTCTGCGAACGCAACTGATGATGATTTCGTGTGGCAATTTTTTGCCGTTAGACCCCTGTGGCGCGGTGGAGTAGCCGAGCGGTCTAAAGCATCTCGCTGCGGAGCGCGCGGTTGCTCGCCGTGGAGGTTCCAGTCCTCCCTGGGGCATGGGTGTGTGTGTTGTCCTTAGGTTAGTTTATCTAGGTTTACGTTCAAAATGTTCAAATGTTTGTATTCTTGTTAATCTATGAAATTCCAAAATGCTGCTTCACTTTATAGGTGTTAAAAACTGTTTATTATTATCGCAATAGGCCTATTTCGGCACTGTGGCCATCATCAGGCTATTTCCATATAGCATCGTGGAGGTATAATTGGTTATAATGACTGCAATGATTGCAGTATACATGTTCTTTAGATGGTATATATATTATGTTAATCAGGTCTTAATTCTTTACAGCTAATCTGTCAGTTTGACATATCCTCCAGCGATGCTGACAGATTAGCTGTAAAGAATTAAGACCTGATTAACGTAATATATATACCATCTAAAGAACATGTATACTGCAATCATTGCAGTCATTATAACCAATTATACCTCCACGATGCTATATGGAAATAGCCTGATGATGGCCACAGAGCCGAAATAGGCCTATTGCGATAATAATAAACAGTTTTTAACATCTATAAAGTGAAGCAGCATTTTGGCATTTCATAGATTAACAATATGTCCTTAAAAGACATACACAATGCTGCAGGCCCAAATGAAATGAAGTTTGTAATTCTATCGCACCAAACTGCGTGGTCATCAGTCAGTAGCTTACAAACTAGTTAAACCAAGGTAAACTAACCTAAGGATAAACACACACACACCCATGCCCCAGGGAGGACTCGAACCTCCACGGCGAGCAACCGCGCGCTCCGCAGCGAGACGCTTTAGACCGCTCGGTTAATCCACCGCGGCTAGGTTTAAGTTGTTTGTAAGCTACGGACTGATGACCACGCAGTTTGGTCTGATAGATTTACAAACATTTAGACCCCTGGTGGGATCGTGTTCGTCCTGCCTGGTGCAAGTCTTTAGGTGACACAACATGGGCGACTTGCGCGTCGAAGATGATGAAATGATGACGAGGACGTCACAACACCTCGGCCCCAGCTGGAGAAAATCTTCAACCCGACAGGGAATCGAACCCGGGACCCCTGCGTGGCAATCTAGCACTCTGTCCACTGGAATACGGAGGCGATATGCGAACGAAACTACTCGATCTGGGATGAAATTTTCATTCTGCAGCAGAGTATACGCTGATATTAAACTTCCTGGCTGACAGAAACTGTGTACCACGCCAGGCTTCGAACCCAAAACCTATGCCTTTCACCGGCTAGTGCTCTTCCAACTGAGCTACCTGTGTACGCCTGACGGCCAGTCCTCGCCGCTATAGTTCTCTCAGTATCTCGTCTGCTGTCTTCCAGACTTCACAAAAGTTCTCCAGCGAACCTAGGTCTGGCACTCCTTGACGAAAGGATATTGTGGAAACAAGGCTTAACCGCAGCCTCAGGGATGTTTTCGGAATGACACTAACTCTGTTGCGGAGTGAGCGATGATATGAAACGTCCTGGAGTGATAGTCCTGCAAGTTTTTCAGATGTCTGAAGTTTGTAAGGTAGGAGAAGAAGTACTGGCGGGACTAAAGCTGTGAGGATGTGCCGTGATGCGTGCACAGTTAGCTCAGTTGCCAGAACGAATACCCAGTTTTAGTCTGTCTGGAAGTTGCTCTAGATCTCAAGATGATCCATGTGATCGAAACATAACATTTTATTGAACTAAAAATATTTTGCAACTGAGACTAATAATGAAAATTGTCCACAACTTTAATGATTTCTTACGGTGTCACTTTTCCTACACGTCGATACGTTATTTGTTCGCTATGTTTATTTTCCCTTGTTTTTATCCGTAGATTTTATAGTTAATTCGTACCCTGTTTCAAAATACACGTTTCCATCTATACTTGAAAAGCCTCAATGTGATGTTTAGCGAGGAGTATTTTGTGCTACACGTTTCCCGTGCCAGTCGCGACTTGCCCACGGAAAGAGTGCGTCGTTGCCTCTGTTTGAGCTCGAATCTCCTTACTTTTACGTTCCTGGTCATTTCGTGTCACTGGAAGAAGTGAGGTACTGGCTGAATCTTCTAGAACGTGCACTCGCAGTTATACGTTATGGTGTCCGTTGTTTCGGACTTCCAATGTAGTTGACCTAGCGTCACCGTGATGCATACTAAATGAACCTGTAACTAAAAGCGCTGGCCTTCTTGTGATCTTCTGTACTTTGTATAGTGACGATGCTTGCAACAACAGTGAACAAGGGTTTTCTAGATTGCTGAATGGAAGAAAGATGATAAAGAAATTGAAAAAATCGGATGCTTCGTCTGCGAGAACGCCTGTTCTGCCGGCTTCTTAAAATTAACTCCCCCCCCCCCCCTTTTTTTTTTTTTTTTTTTTTTACCTCACCATCTGCCTAGAAACCGTGTTAGCTTCTGTTGTGCTGTATCTATCTGTGCCAAATGCAAGAATTATATGTATTCTTCCAAAAAGAACAGTGTATGTGCTATCAATACATTCACATACATACTCCGCAATCCACCGTAAAGTGCGTGGCGGAGGGTACACTGTACCACTACTAGACATTTCCTTTCCTATTCCAGTTCCAAATAGAACGAACAAAAAAAGAATGCCGATATGCCCCCGTACGAGCCCTAATTTCTCTTATTTTGTCTTTGTGATCATTACGCGAAATGTAAGTAGGCGGCAGGAAGATCGTTCTACACTCAGCTTCAAATTCCGACCCTCTAAATTTCCTCAACACAATTTCTCGAAAAGAACGTCGTCTTTCCTCCAGCAATCCCCATTTGAGTTCCCATAGCATTTCCGTGATACTCGCGCATTGATCGAACCTACCAGTAACAAACCTAGCTGCTCGCCTCTGAACTGCTACGTCTTCCTTTAAACCGATCTGCTGCGGGTCCCAAACACTTGAGAAATACTCAAGACGTGGTCGAACAAGCGTTTTATACGCGGTCTCCTTTACAGATGAACTACATCTTTCCAAAATTCTCCGAATAACCGAAGTCGGCTGTCCGCCTTACTCTCAAATGTCCTTACATATTCGTTCCATTTCATATCGCTCTGCAGTTTTACGCCCAGATATTTGAACGACGCGACTGCATCAAGAAGATCACTATTAATGCTGTATTCGAACATAATGGTATTGTTTCTCCTACTCATACGCATCACCTTACATTTTTCTACATTGAGAGCTAGCTGCCATTCTTCGCACCAACTAGAAATTTTGTCTAAGTCATCCTATATGGTATTACGGTCAATTAAAGACGACACCCTCCCATACACCGCATCATCATCAGCAAACAGCCGCAAATTACAAGTAACTCAGTCAATCTGATCAGTTATGTAGATAGAAAATAATAGCGGTCCTATCACACTCCCCTGGGGCACGCCTGACGATACACTCGTCTCCGATGAACAACTTTAGGAAGTCTTCCAGTCAATCACAAATCTGTGAACCTATTCCATATGTTCATATCTTCGATAGCAGTCTGCAGTAGTTCAGAAGAACCTTGGAAATCCAAAACCTGCATTTAGGGCTTGTTCAGAAGACGCAGTCTGTGTTGTACAAACCTGCTGGTATCTGTGAGCCCAGTGGCACCAAAATAACCCAGAGGCTTGTGTTTCACGCGTCACGTCTACTCAAAACAAGAAATCTGAAAGGGCGTCGTGGTGTGTTGGGCGTTATCTGTGACCCTCCCCCGCGGTTATCAACTAAAAAGCAGCATGCCGGCCGTTGCGCTGCGCTCCGTACAATGAGCTCTTTTTCCCAGGCCGCGCTGTATAACTGCTTCCGGCTTACTTTATTACACTCAAACGCCTGGAGACACGTTATTAATTTCCATGAATCCGATTTCTTGTAAATACAATCTTTAACGTTGTCGTCAGCGACATCCGTTTTCTACTAACGACTGTCAAACACGTAGCTTCGTTTTCAGCGCTCTTCAGACACTAACATTGTGTAATCTTTGTATGGCCGCGCGGTCTAAGGCGCCATATCACGGATTACGTGGCCACTCCCGTCGGATGTTCGAGTCCTCCCTTCCGCATAGGTGTGTGTGTGTGTGTGTGTGTGTTTTCCTTAGAAAAAGTTAAGTTCAATTATTTTAATCCCTTCAGATCCTTTGTACATTATTATCTCCAACTACTTTTAATTACTTTTGCATGCGAGAAACACGTTCTAATGCAAAGGTGGCACTGAAAGCACCGACAGTCAATTCTAAAAAGTCCAGAACATATGCACATCTACTTTCAATACATAACAACATGTTTCTAGGCCGCAAAAATAATTAAAAGCAGTTGAGCATAATTATGCACGTCAGGTCTGAAGGGGTTAAGTTGTTTGTAAGTCTAGGAACTTCAGACCTCAGGAATTTGTTTCCTTAGGTTTGCGAATATTTTAAACTTCTTATGTATATAGACAGCTTCTGAAACTTGAAAGAGAGCTTACTAGATAGTTTGAAATTGAAATTCAGATATTCTGTATGTAAGGCATAGCCGCGGTGTAGTAGCCGAGCGGTCTAAGGCACCTCGCTGCGGAGCGTGCGGTTGCTCACCGTCGGAGGTTCGAGTCCTCCCTGGGGCACGAGTGTGTGTGTTGTCCTTAGGTTAGTTTACCTTAGTTTAAGTAGCTTGTAAGCTACGGAGGGATGACCACGCAGTTTGTTCCGATAGATTTACAAACATTTGAACATGTAAGGGATAGGCGACCAGCTACTTAAATCCTCTCGTTGAGCGTTATTTTTAAGTGAAATATAGATACCGAGGAAGCTGAGGAATGCAATAAAATGATAACGAAACGCCAGCTCATTGGATTTAGGAGTGGTAGATCACTTAGTGGGGAACAAATTTTGTTAGACCAAAATGTTTTCCCTCTTGCCGGCAATGTCAGGCGTTCCTGAGTATCCATCGACCTAGTGGAAGCCTATATCTCACTAAACTAGCATGATCCGCTTACCTGGGATGTAGCGTTCTGCATTACCCAGTAAATTGATAGAGCGACCTTCAGCAAGAAAATTTGAAGAACGAGATTCTATAAACGAATTAAGATACTCGACAGGTGAGTAAGAAACATTAATTTTCCTGGGCATACCTCCTTTCATATGTAACCGATTATTGCCTTGTAGGCAACACACAGGGCATACGCGCTTAACAGTGTGTCTATGACCTGCGTCTCTCAGGGACATAACCAGTAGGAAGGGACGTCTAACGTGGCCAAAAACAGTATATACTGGGTGTTCCATTTATCTTGACCACCCAAAATATTTTTGGAACAACAGCTATTGTAAAACGACTTGCACCTGTATCAATATAAGGCAGGGGCTAATGAATGTAAATATATTGAAATATTGTAAAACTCAAACTTATGTATTTTTAAATGGACGCCTTATATTATCGCATCATCAATTTATAGCATGATAAATCACATAAACAATAGCGTTAATTCTATCGCAACACGCCAATTACATCCCGAGATATTGCGAAGCGAAGTTGACGCTTGAAAGCCGCGGTTGAATAGCCATGCGCGCTGAGGCGCTTTGCTGCGGTACGCTCGGTCCTTCGCCGTTGGAGGTTCGAGTCCTCTATCGCGCATAGGTGTGTGTGTGTTGTACTAAGGATAAGTTTAAGCAGTTAATAAATTAAGGGACTGATGACCACTATAGTTGGGTCTCATAAATTTACAAGGATTTGAACATTTGACGCTTGAAATACGCGAAACGCGCGGCTAGCGCACGTCCTGAGGCTCAGGCGAGAACCCCATGCTGCTCAGGACGTGAGCTAGCCGCGCGTTTCGCGTATCTCAAGCGTTAACTTCGTTTCGGAATATCCCGGTATGTAATTGGCTTATTGCGATGCAATCGCGCCATTTTTATGTGATTTGTCATGCTATAGATTGCTGATGAAATAACATAGGGTGTCCATTTAAAAACACATAAGTTTGTGTTAAAAAACACATAAGCTTTCGTTTTACAATGTTTCAAAATATGAGCCCCTGCCTCATACTGATAACGGTGAAAGTCGTTTCAGAGATATTTTGTGTGCTCAAGAAAAATGGGACACCCTGATATATTCCGGGTTGGTTCCTAAAATGAAATCACTGTGTATGTCCTTGTTCGTCTTTTCTCTCTAAGCCAGTGTTTAGATTCTTGTCTATAATGACTCCATCAAACTCGAACCAATTTTTTTTCATTAATTATTTCCTATGAAAGTGTCTGATCTGTTGGACTGCATTAACAATGAAATCGTTGAGTGTGAAGTCGCAATTCCAATCTGTAGTAAAGCTCCTTTAAAACTGATCGTGTTAACAATTATGACAGAAAAAATATTAGCTGCCAATGACTCGCCATGTACGTTAGGAGGGCGACAGGAAATGATGTCCGGAAGGTGCAGAGAGGTACTTTTAACACTTCACAAGATATACATCGACGACATGCAAGAAATGTTGAAACCATACCATTTGATTGCACCACGAAGACAGAATGGAAATGGCAGACCACAGTGTTTCGTACTCGGTTGCACGGCATCACATTCCATCAGTTCCTATCACCCAGTTACACAAATATTTTATATGCAATCCTTACGACTGGATATCTAGCTGAATGTCCCGCACTGTTTGTATCTCCGAAGGAATTCGCCTTAGATCTTGATGATGCCAATCTCTGTGATCACTGTGGCGCGTTTTTTTCATTCGGTGTTCAAGGTGAAGAATAATGGTTTGTTTTGACCATCTCTTACAGTTCGACGATGTCCATTTTGCGATGTGTAGTGTATACATCCCATACGAGGTTCATCTCTGGACCTCCTGGACACTCATTCCCTGTCGCTCTCTCCACGCACATTGTGAGTCATTAACACCTAATATTTTTTCCATTATAATAGTTAACACAACACTTTCATATGAGCCTTGCCAGAGATTAAACTTGCGACCCAGCACTGAAGGCATTCCTTGTGAGTTTAGGCATTTGTAAAGGGGAATTACATAGCTTGTCAAGTTTCCGGAGTGCATTTTGTAGCTTTGTATAAGACGCAAAAAAACTTGTCTCATGCCACTTCCAGCCTCTTGTACTCACACAGTCCTTTAGCGACGTTCCGATAATCTGTATTCGTGTTATCACACGTACTGGCATTGTCCAAGTTTTAATATGATTTATATTTCGACAAGCCACTTGGGTAATGTTACATGACGATAGCGCTATCGTTCTAAGTGACATTTCTCTTTCACGTTATTTGAAATTTTTCTGAAAAAGAAACCACTAATAGGTGTCGAAACCACGTTAAATATTACCGTTAATTACCGCAAACAAAACACCGATTAAAAAGTAAAATAAAACAAGAATAATAATGTTTCAGCCACGATCGCGTAGTATATTTTCGCATTACCGGTTTCAACACATGAGCTGTCATCTTCAGACCTTGTGTAATAATTTATAAATATGCATCTTAACCGCATATGAGAACAGAACTCACAACTGAAACAACAGCGCAAGATAGGCTTGTCATGAACATAAAACGCAATATATAAAACCTCGATATCTCTCGCCGTGCTCATGTGTGGAGGCGATATGCCATCAGATATGTTGTAGCCACGTCACGTCAAGTACTACCCTCATTATGGGGGCGAGATACGTATTTTACAAAGTATTCCACAAGCTCTGAAGAGAACGGCTTGTCTGCTGAAACCGGAAATGTGAAAATAAAAGAAAGTATAAATATGCATAGCTATCCTGGCTGAAGATTATTATTGACAATTAGTGATCGCGACGTGCAACTTAGCTTAAAAAATAAATAAAGCACGTACACAGTCAACTGGGAGTTACCTCTAAATATATCCACGCTCAAACTAATGTACTGTATAAGTACATTGGGCTGCGCGGGAATAGCCGAGCGGTCTGGAGCGCCACGTTATGGAGCGCTTGGCCTCCCGCGTCGGAGGTTCGAATCCTCCCTCGGGCATGGATATGTATGTTGTCCTTAGGTTAGTTTAACTTAGTTTAAGTAGTTTGTAAGACTAGGGACTGATGACCAACGTAGTTTGGTCTCATAGGATTACAAATATTTGAACATTTGAAGTACATTGGACAGATAAAGTTCAATTCGTGATTTATGCGTTGCACGGTTTCTCTAAATAGCATCTTTCGAAAGCTAGGACGGTTGTTGAACAAGTTGTGACCATGACTGAGCAAGTATTTCGTTGAGCTAAGGATCTGTCTCTGATGACCTCGATGGTAAGTAAACTTTAGAGTCTAACCTTGCTTCCGTGCTTCAAACACAATAATGCTGTTTAATATGCGCAGCACTGTTTCCTGAGAAAGGACACCTATTATCATGCGAATACTAACGGACAGGTCATCCGCGTGTCCCTTTATTCACGCCATTTTCCAGTCCATTCTTCTTTTTTGCCCCACGTGGTGCACAAGTAGAGAATATCCACAGGTGTGGACATATTTAAAGTTCAGTATTTTAATTCTCTACCGGCTCTATTGTTCACATTTGCATGATAGTCATGATTTTATACTTTTCATTGAAAAATGCACGTCTTACGAGTTAGCGGAAATACAAATTTTCTTGTTTATTTTTTATCCAGTTCCACACATGTTATGTCCTTCAAATGCACTTCGACGCTTTCTTGGATTGCCATAAAATAAAATAATAATAACAATAAAAAACAGAATTCCACAAAACAACTTTGGTAGTTATAAACGTCAAAAATTAATTTCGTGCGTCTGAAGGGCGTCTCGTTTCCTAACTATAACATAGCTAGATTCCACAAGAGAAGAAACCGTACAGTAACCGTGTGGTTTGGTGCCGGCTGCGAAAGGGGCAGAGGATCGCTATGGATGATGGGCAAACCGAAACAGATGATAATGAAAGAATTTGTGATATGTTACAACCGTATATTGAAAATTAGGTGGAACGATAAGCTAACGAATGAGGAGGTTCTCCGTAGAATCGTCGAAGGAAACATGGAAAACAAAGAGGAGAAGAAGAAGGGCAAGGGTGATACGATATAAGACGCAAGGGAACAATTTCAATGGTACTAGAGGGTAAAATCTGTAGAGGAAGAAGAAGATTGGAATATATCCAACATATCATTGACGATGTCGGTTGCAAGTGCAACTCTGAAATGAAGTGAAAGAAGTTTTTTGTCACTATGGCCTGCAGCATGAATGATATCGAAATACATTTTTATGAGACGTCAGTTCCAGATACTGCAAAGAAACTTCACTCGCTTGTATTTATTGATTTACTGCACAACAAGTTTGCCTGTTTCAGCACAACGTTGTTATTAAGTGGTGCATCTGTGGCTGTTATAATACATCTTACTTACGTCTTTGTTACGATTAAATATATAACATTTATTAATTACATTTCCACTTCTAGATGTTGGTGATCTTCATATTGCATCCTAAGGCCAAATGTTTTAAGCGATTACTACTAGTTAGACTTATTTTATTTAAACTGAAATTTTCGTGAAACAATTTTGACACCTCATTTTGACATTGTGTTACAGATGCAAAAAGTTTAAAATATTTTATCTTTGGAAGTCAGAGATGGTTCTCGTTCACGATAACGGATGATGGTATACAATCAAAGATAACACACAAGAAGTTTGGCGAAATAGTATCTATGCAACATATGTACTATCCCTGACTCTCAGAGATTGCGTCTATGATCCAGCTGTCTAAACGAGCTATCAAAATTATTATACAAAAATTTCAGTTTGAATAAAAAATGTGTAACTAAACTAGTACCTTAAAACAGATAGCTGACAGTTGGCCTTTGGATGCAATATGAACGTCACCTCGATTTAGAGAAAGTAAATGTAACACATTTAATCATAGCAAAGACGTCAATGAGATGTATTACTCACAACACACACAGGTGCACTTGATAACGGCGTTATGCCGAAAAAGTCAAGCTTGTTGTGCAATAAATCAATAGATACAAGCGAATATAGATTACTTGCAGTAACTGGAACTGAGTTATCATAAAAAAGGGGAGAATGATTTTTTCTGCAGCGAAAGACAAGTAAAAATATTGGACTTAGCATGAAGCCGTCTACCTATAATATTTAAGTAAAGAAAAACAGCGATTGTATCGACAACTGAAACAGCTGTTTTCTAGACGCAATATTTTACTCGGCAAGCAGATCCGCTTGAGACCTCAACATGTAAACACGGCAGTGAAGAAAGGTTTACGAAATTCGGTTTTCGTGTTACGGAAGACGTGTCGCGTATAAACGACGTAGTCAGTACTCTGAAAGAGAAACGGTGTGTGGTAGGAGGGTACTTATTACACCACTAACTGCTTCCCTTCCACTCCCGCCTCTTTTGTTCCGAACGGTTTTCGTCTTCCGGAAGTTGTGTCGCGTGTAACCGCCGTTGTCAGTACTCCGCACGACACATTACGGTGTGTGGCGGGGGGTACTTTCTAACTGATGCCCCTCCCCCTCCCCCCAACACTTTCCCCTGTTGTGCAATTTTCGAAGTACACGTAAAGGGTGAGCGACAATTTCGGTCTGACAGTGTGGCGTGGATGGTGTGACCGACATTGATTTAATGTTCAAATGTTTGTAAATCTAAGGGACTCAACTATGGGCCGCGGAGGAGCGGCCGAGCGAATTGAGGCGCTATGCTACGATGTACGAAGCCGGTCCTCGTCGGGGGTTCGAATCCCCGCTCGGACATGGATGTTTGTGCCGTCTTTAGTATAAGCTAGTTCATAAGTAGTCTGTAAGTTTAGGGACTGATGACCCCGTAGTTAAGTCCCTTAGACTATACAAACATTTGAACATTTTTTTTGAGCTAAGGACAACACAAACCATGCCCGAGGGAGGACTCGAAAACCCGACGGCGAACGGCTGCGCGCACCGTAGCTGAGCGGCTTTGTGCGCACGGCTATTCTGCCGCATCCCGACGTTGTCAATACTCCTCAAGCCACATTATGGTGCGAGGCGGAGGGTACTTCTGACGCCACTAACTTAATCCTCTCCCTCCCCTCTTATCCCTCTTGTTCCGTTCGCGAAGAACACGTAAGTGGCTGACACTTTCGGTCTGTTAGTGTTGCGTGGATGGTGTAATCGACATTGTCAGTGATCCACAAGATACATTACAGTGTATGGCGGAAGGAACTTCTGATACCTCTAACTGATACCCCTTATTTCTTCCCTCTCCTCTTTCTCCTCCTGTTCCATTCGCAAAGGACACGTAAAGGGTGGTCGACAATTTCGGTCTGACTGGCGGGATCGTCTATACTCCGCAAGACACGTTACAGTGTATGTCGGCGGGTAGTTCTGACACCACTAACTTAACCCCATCCACTCTCCTCCTCTTCCATCCCCCCCCCCCCCCCCCACCGTTCCATTCACGAAGGGCATGTAAGGGGTGGCTGACACTATCGTTCTGTTAGTGTGCCGTCGATGATGTAGCTGGAATTGTGAATATTCCGCGATAGGGGATACGGTGTGTGGCAAAGGGTACTTCTGATACCACTAACTGATTCCCATCCCCCCTCCTCTTGCCCCTGCTGTACCAATTTTGAAGGACACGTAAGGAGTGGCTGACACTTTAGTTCTGTTAAGGGCCCTACACACGATGCGATTTATTGGACCAATTCGTTGGTCACTTGATAAATTGGGCGGTTTTAGACACTACCCGACCAACTTTCCTTGTCGGTGGGTTGATTGTGCATGACCACCTGATCTCCGATTCCCCCACCACTTCACCCGACAAATTGTACCGTGTGTAGCGCTTCCCGACCAACTTCCATGCCTGAGGTCGTCTGCACAGCGAACAAGAGAAAACAAACAGTTCGACAAAACAGACACCAGAACAGGGTGGCGCTGCGTGCAGTTGGTCGGAACGTGTGTAAGCTGCTACCAATTGGTTGGTTCTTTGGACATATTGTTCATCGTACGATAAATCGGATCGTGTGTAGGGGCCTTACGTGTGGCGTCGATGGTGTAGCCGACGTTATCAATACAGTGCAAGAGCACAGAGTAACATATATATATTTGTCTGTGGCAAGAGGCATTACGGCGTGTGGCGAAGGGTACTTCTGATACCACTAACTGATCCCCCTATCTCCCCCCTCTCCTCTTTCTCCTTCTGTTCCAAAATGTTCAAATATTTGTAAATCCATCGGACCAAACTGCGTGGTCATCAGTCCGTAGCTTACAAACTACTTAAACTAAGGTAAACTAACCTAAGGACAATACACACACCCATGCCCCAGGGAGGAGTCGAACCTCCACGGCGAGCAACCGCGCGCTCCACGGCGAGACGCTTTAGACCGCTCGGCTACTCCACCGCGGCTCCTCTTTCTCCTTCTGTTCCAGTAACAGAGGACGCACAAAACGTGACTGACGCTTTCGTTCTGTTAGTGTGGCGTCGATGGTGCAGCCGACGTTGTCAGTACTCAGGATGACACATTACTGTGTGTGACGAAGGGTACTTCTGATACCACTAACTGATACCCCTATTTCCCCCACCTCTCCTCTTCCAGCTCCTGTTCCATTCGCGGAGTACACGTTATGGGTGGCCGACACTTTCGTTCTGACTGGTGGGGATAGTGTTACGGACGTTGTCTATACTCCGCAGGACACATTACGGTCTGTAGCGGCTGGTATTTCTGACACACCGACTTAACCCCGCCCTCCTCCCCTCCTCTTTCCTCTCCTGATCCATCCACGTAAGGGGTAGCCGCCACTTTTTGTCTGATAGTGTGGCGTGGATGGTATAACCGGCATTATCAGTACTCCGCAAGACATATTTCGGTGCGTGTCGGCTGCTACTTCTGACACTTCTTAACTCGTCCCTCACGTCTTTCCCCTCCTATTCCATTCGCGAAAGACATGTAAATGGTGGCCTATACTGTCAGTCTGTTAGTGTGGCGTGGTTGTTGTCAGTACTCCGCAAGACACATTACGGAGCGTGGCGGTGGGTACTTGTGACAGCACTAACTTAACCCGTCCCTCCTCTCCTTCCCATCCTATCCCATTCGCGAAAGCCATGTAAATGGTGGCCGATACTGTCGGTCTGATAGTGTGGCGTGGTTGTTGTCAGTACTCCGCAAGACAAATTACGGTGCGTGGCGGCGGGTACTTGTGACAGCACTAACTTAACCCGTTCCTCCTCTCCTTCCCATCCTATTCCATTCGCGAAGGACATGAAAGGGTAGCTGACACTATCGTTCTGTTATTGTGCCGTCGATGGGGTAACTGGAATGGTGAATATTCCGCAAGACACATTACGGAGCGCGGCGGCGGGTAGTTGTGACAGCAGTAAGTTAACGCGCTGCCTCGGCCCTGTTTCGCTCGGTGCGGCCACGCGACAGCGGGCGTGATAGTGCTTGGTTGCGGCTGCAGCGGCGGTGCAGGTGCATTGGCGGCGGCGGCTTTATAAACAAGGGCGGCGTGGCCACGCAGGCGAGGGGAGCAGCCCTCACCGCCGCTGCGCCTTTGAACGCATCTCGATCAATATGTTGCGCAACTTGCCGCTACGTGCGTGCGGTTTCTGCCGAAATGAAACTTCTTTCTCTTCTCGTACGCGAATGCCCGGCCCGTGTTTGGCGAACTCGCTCGCCACCGGTTCTGCTCTCCCGGTAAAGGGCAACCTCTCGGGTCCGACGATTAATGTGCACCGCCTTAGACCCGAGCATTGCCGAGGAAAATGAATTAAACGCTGCTGTTTTCTTCTGACTGCGCGGCCTTGTAAAGAGAACCGCGGGTTCCTGCCCCAGAAGAGTCGTCGTTCAAAATCTTAAACGTCGCTTCACTTAAGCAATGGTAGAATTGCATCAATGTGTAGGGAAAAAAATCGCACTGACGTGTTTTACGGCCCACTTTAGATTTGTAGTTTTATAAGTTTTTGCAAGTATCTTGGACCAAAGTAATAATCTAAATAATACAAAATTAATTAATAAGAGTGTCTGAAACCCTTGTAGGAAAAAAAATTAGGTACTGGCGAGTTCCGAACCACTGACCTTCAGCATCACAGTCCAACACATTGCCCACTACGCTACAGCTAACAGTTGGGATTTCCGTTCTTTAATCTAATACCATTGATGGCCCGTTGTTAACTGATGATAATATGACATTTGTAGACATTAGATTATCATTTATCGTACGAAGAACGACGTGTTTTTTTTTTTTTTTTTTTTTTTTAATTCTTCTGTGCACCATTGCTTTGAAATGACAACGTGTAAGTTACAATAAGAAAATCATCAAATACGCAACGCAAGATGGCGTATGCCAGAGAGAGTTCTGGGCGAGGAATATCACGTGACATCTGCGAACGGCTGGTTTTTCGTTAATTCAATGGAGGGTGTCAAAACTCCGTTATTTTTGTAAATATCTCTCAAACGATACGAGATATGAAAAAAACATAAGGGAACAAAGATGTAGAGAATTTTCTTCTCTACAAATTCGGTTATTCAATTTTCGCGTCAGATGAACGGTTCGTTTGCAATTACAATTATATTACAAACAGTGTTATTTGGTATTCCTACCGTATTTTTTGTCCGAAAAATTTGAAAATGGAGGTTCTAGTCTCTGGTGGCCTAAAATCATGTCTGTAAAATTTGGTGCTGATCGGTTGAACGGTTTGTCTTAAAAACAGGGAACACGTTACGGACAGACAGACAGACATCCCAAAATCGTCGTTATTTTTGCAAATATCTCGGAAACGATACTAGATATGAAAAAAGCATAAGATAGCAAAGTCGTAGAGAATTTTCTCCTCTACAAATTCGGTTATTCAATTTTCGTGTCAGATGAATGGTTAAGCCGTTATTTTCATTTCAATTTCCAACTGTGAAAAGACGTTCGCAAAGGCCCACTTTTAGTGTTACTACCGTAACCTAAAGTGGGCCAATATCACTCAACCAGTTGAGTTAAATTGGTTTTTATTAAACCTTGACCAGGTTTCTGCAAAACTAATTTTGATTTCTTCAGAAGGTGTTGGATACGTGAAATCACATTAAAGTTTTTATAAAATAGAACACAGAGCCAAGTGCTCTAGTCGAGCGCAGCTTGTACTCCATGTCAACAGTGAAAATATAAAATGTTAGAACAGACATTTTAAAATTTAAAAACCGTGGAGTAATGACACACACACAGGGTGAGTGAGTTCCGCTGACTTTGTTGAATACGATACATGTCTTCTCTCCGCATTTAGATTCAGTAACTTTTATTAGTTACCCAATGTGCTCCTCTAACCTCCAGCACTGTATTTTAGCACGACATTTCTTCACTGAACTTTTTATAGTCCACGTTTCACTTCGCTACAAGGATCAATTGGAGAGAAATACTTTCAGAAAACACAGAAAGCTATATTCGATATTCAAACATTTTTTTCTTTTAGAGCAATGCTTTTACTGCTATTGCCAATTAACATTTTATGTCCTCCCTCCCTCTCCCTGTTGAGTTCCTTTGCTGCCCAAATACCAGGACTCATCTTGTACTTTTAATGTTTCACTTCTTAATCTAATTACTTCGGTTTAATTCCATAATCCTTGTCTTCTAATGATATTCATAATATAACATCTTCAAAGGTACTATTCATTCCTTTCAAGTAATACTCCAAGTCCTTTAACGTCTGTAACAGCAATATAATTTCATCGACTAACCTCACAGTTTTATTCCTTCCCCCTAAACTTTATTCCCCTTTCCAAATTATTCCTTCGTTTCCTTTGCACTGCCTGGTCAACGAAGCGGTAACATTTGTTTGACGACTCCATAATGGGTTGCGTGTCCAACAACCACAATATTGTAATAATAATTACAAATTTTCAGCTTGTTGGTGTGATATAAAATATTTATTTAAAAATATCGCATAACTATTTCATTCAGTGACTATGATCAGTGCTGTTTCAAGTTGAAACTTGTAACGCACACTTGACAGACCTTTTTATTACGTTTTTATGTATTTTGACTGTAGAAATGTTATTATGCGGCGTAGATAAGTCCTAAGGCCAGCACTGATGATGTTCATTCATTGAATGAAATCGATATGCGATATTTTTAAATAATTATTTTATATCTACCACCATGCTGAAAAACTTATTAGGATAACATTTGTGACAAATTACAAATCTTAGTCACAAATGTTCAAATGTTTGTATGGGACTTAGCTACGGGGTCATCAGTCCCTAAACTTACAAACTACTTACGAACTAGCTAACACTAAGGACGGCACAAATATCCATGCCCGAGGGGGGATTCGAACCCCCGACCGTAGTGGCCGTGCAGACCGTGACTGGCGCGCCAATCTTAGTCACTCCCTGTTCAACTGCTGTATCCCTTTCGTGTATCGACTCAAACCAGCTTTATGATTTCTACACAACTTCAAGGTAGGCCACCATACATTTTATTCAAAATGTTCAAATGTCTATCGGACCAAACTGCATGGTCATCAGTCCGTAGCTTACAAACTACTTAAACCTAGGTAAACTAATCTAAGGGCAAACACACACACCCATGCCCCAGAGAGGACTCGAACCTCCACGGCGAGCAACCGCGCGCTCCGCAGCGAGACGCTTTAGACCGCTCGGCTACTCCACCGCGGCACATTTTATTCCTGATGCTTCAGAATATCACAGAGTGTAGTGCAGTCAACTAAGGCGTTGTCAGCGAAGCATCGAATTGGTATCGTACTTCCTATCGGAGGTTTGTCACGAATTATCAGTCGCGTTTACCGAAAAAAGTGAAACAGAAGAACTGTGTGATGTCACTGAAACTCGTGGAAATACGAAATTGTAAGAGATTATAGGGCTGTGGGAAGAAATGCGACCTGACTTTAAAGTCTGAAGATGCTCTTGTTAAGTAGAAAATCGGTTAACAAAATAAAAATACATTTATACAACATACACAAAATTGTGCTTTCAATCCAGTATGATGAAGTTCTGCCAAGAACTGATGGAAGAATCAGTGACAATGTCCTCATTTGCCTTTGTTTTCTTTCGGTTACATGCCAACAGCTGTAACTCTGGACTCAATAAGAACTGGATACGTGTTAGCCTATATTCAAAAAAGAACACGCAAATGGTGACAGGCAAAAGTTAGTAGAGATTCGTGCGTCTATAAAAAGATCGATGCGTGAAGCATACAATAATTATCACAGCCATACCTTAGCAAAAGATCTTTCCGAGAACCCGAAAAAATTCTGGTCCTATGTAAAATCGATAAGCGGGTCAAAGCCCACTGTCCAGTCACTAGTTGATCATTCCGGGGCAGTAATAGAAGAAAGCAAACGGAAAGCTGAAGTTCTAAATTTAACTTTTAAGAAATCTTTCACGCAGGAGGACTGCACAAATATACCATCATTTGATCAACGTACTAATTCCGAAATGGGGGACATAGCAATAGGTATTTCCGGTGTAGAGAAGCAGCTGAGAGAGCTAAATACGAAAAAGTCTGCTGGTCCGGATGGAATACCAGTTCGGTTTTACAAAGACTATTCTGCGACATTGGCCCCCTACTTAGCTTGCATTTACAGCGAATCTTTAATTCAGCGCAAAGTTCCTAGTGATTGGAAAAAAGCGCAGGTGACTCCCGTGTATAAGAAAGGAAAGAGAACTGACCCATACAATTACAGGCCAATATCGTTGACATCGGTTTCATGTAGAATTTTGGAGCATATTCTCAGTTCGAATATAGTAAATTTCCTTGAAACGGAAAAGCTTCTTTCCATGAATCAGCACGGGTTTAGGAAACATCGTTCATGTGAAACTCAGCTTGCCCTTTTCTCACATGACATCTTGCGAGCCATGGACGAAGGGCAACAGGCGGATTGTGTTTTTCTCGACTTCAAAAAGGCGTTCGACACGGTGCCACACTGCAGACTGCTAACGAAAATGCGAGCTTATGGAATAGGTTCTCAGATTTGTGACTGGCTGGAAGACTTCCTAAGTAATAGAACGCAGTACGTTGTTCTCGACGGCGAGTGTTCATCAGAGACGAGTGTATCGTCAGGCGTGCCCCAGGGGAGTGTGATAGGACCGCTATTATTTTCTATCTATATAAATGATCTGATGGACAGAGTAAGTTGTAATTTGCGGCTGTTTGCTGATGATGCTGTGGTGTATGGGAGGGTGTCGTCTGTAACTGACTGTAATAGCATACAGGTTGATTTAGACAAAATTTCTAGTTGGTGCGAAGAATGGCAGCTAGCTCTCAATGTAGAAAAATGTAAGGTGATGCGCATGAGTAGAAAAAACAATCCTATAATTTTCGAATACAGCATCAGTAGTGAGCTTCTTGATGCGGTCGCGTCGTTCAAATATCTAGGCGTAACATTGCAGAGCGATATGAGATGGAACGAGCATGTAAGGACAGTTGTGAGTAAGGCAGACAGCCGACTTCGGTTTATTGGGAGAATTTTGGGAAGATGTACTTCACATGTAAAAGAGACCGCGTATAAAACGCTTGTACGACCACGTCTTGAGTATTGCTCAAGTATTTGGGACCCGCAGCAGATCGGTTTGAAAGAAGACATAGAGGCGGTTCAGAGGCGAGCAGCTAGATTTGTTACCGGTAGGTTCGACCAATGCGCGAGTGTCACGGAAATGCTCCGGCAACTCAGTTGGGGATCGCTGGAAGAAAGACGACGTTCTTTTCGTGAATTTCTGTTAAGTAAATTTAGAGGGCCGGAATTTGAAGCTGAGTGTAGTACGATCTTGCTGCCGCCTACTTACATTTCGCGTAAAGATCACAAAGACAAGATAAGAGAAATTAGGGCTCGTACGGAGGCATATAGGCATTCTTTTTTTCCTCGTTCAATTTGGGAGTGGAATAGGAAAGGAAATGCCTAGTAGTGGTACAGTGTACCCTCCGCCACGCACCTTACGGTGAATTGCGGAGTATGTATGTAGATGTAGATGTAGATATGGCATTTTAATGCAATTCGTCTATATTAACACCTCCTAAAATATTTACTATTCCTCCTGAAACACTATTATGCACTAGCATCATGAATTCAACACAAATCCGTAATTACTCAGGTAATTTATGGGCACTACCCCCCCCCCAACGTTACAATCCATGTTATGATATGTCCTGTATACAGAGTGAGTCATAAATGAGGAAAAATATTTCGTGAAAATTGTAACATACTGAGCTACAAACACAAATTCGTTTCCCGCATGTTTCTGTGTTAATAAATGGCAGTACAATTGAAAGGTAAAAAACGGAAACATGAAGTGGACTTTCGGGTGTTTTTGTGCACAGACATTGGCCAAGGGGATATATCGGCAATAGGGTACAACATGCAAGTGCTGTAGGTAGTCTAGGCACTTACAAGAAAGCGAGGCACGCGGCATCAAGCAACGGTGAGTGTGATACTGCAAGCAATGACAGCGATCTCATCTATTTCGTACCGCTTTCGCTGGCCGATGTAATGTATCATAGCTAGTTGGCATAGGGAAAGGAATATTTGCCCTGTTGCCCTATTGGCGATATCTGTCGCCTTGGCCAATGTCAGCGACTCAGCGCATAGTAACACCCAAAAGTCCATATATTTCCAAATTTTAACCATTCAATTACATTGTCATTTATTGACATAGGAACAAGCGGAAAACGAATTTACGTTTTTAGCTCAGTGTGTGACAATTTACACGAAATATTTTTCCTCATTTATGACTCATCCTGTATACTTGTAGGGGTTATTTGAGAAATATGAGAAGGTGTTACCCACTGCGCTAGTGAATATATGGACTCCTTGATGAAATATTGCTCAAAATAGATGCTGTAACTGATAGTTCGACTTAATTAGTTCCGCAACTACAGATAGAAAATTTCAAAGCATCATAGATTAGTACATTGATGAAAGTCCGAGCGTCCTTTTCGGTTATCATCTCTGTTAAGTATTCTTATCGCTGGGAAGCTTTCGGGAACATATTCTTATTTCCTGAGGACATTTGTTCTCCGCTGAGTAAAGCCCTTGAGTGTGAGAGAGAGCGTCAATGACGGAGAGTTTCTTCCACCAAGCCTAATGGAGTCGCGCAGTGCCAGCACTTGATGGTTAATGATGTGAACTCGTCAACAATTGCTGCACACATCCGGTTGCAACGTTCGTTTTTTCAGCTGGAAACTGTGAACCAGGTCTGGAAAAACGTGCGTAATACAACAAAATACATAATGGGGACCGTGGAGCCCTCTAAAACCTCGACAGGCAGTTGTCTCGCGCGTAGCGTGGCAATGGCCGCGTGCTCTGGGGCATCATATTTCGGACTGCACGGCCGCCCCCGTCGGAGGTTCGAGTTCTCCATCGGTCATGGGTGTGTGTTTTTAGTACTTAGCATAAATTGGTTTTAAAATTTTAAACATAGCAGCTATTGTCAACGACCGTTACAACGTCAATGAATAAACAAGCAGCCCTCTGTCGAAAATTAAAAAAAAATATTTTACTAGGTTTCGGCAATGACTGATGCCTCCGTGTAGGCGTACAGCCCATAGTGGCTAGCTTTTTCCAAAAAAATTCTTTTTAAACTTTGTGACGTAAGCTGAATAGTATATTTTATTATGTGACTTGTTTTGTTTTATATTTTCTGATGAAGGCAATCTTAGTCATTGCCAAAACCTGGTAAAATAATCTTTTAATTTGCGACCGAGGTCTGCTTGTTTATCCATTGATAAATTAGTTTAATTATTTTGTAAATATAGGGACCGTTGACTTTAGCAGTTTCGTTCCTTAAAATTACAAACATTTGAGAAAACGGGTTTGGGAAACGGGCGACTTCGCTAAGCCTGCGGTTGGCGTATGTGACATCACACCTCAACATGATTCGCTTCCTACTGCACTTTCAGGCACAAACGGTGATCTAAACCCAAATACGTAATACAATGGTCTTTGGGGAATGTACGAGTATAATATTAGAAGCCTTTGCAATGTAGTACAACAGGACAGTGGGGAAGATTACAGACGCAAATGGGATAACTAATGGGAAACTACTGAAATGATTTGGACAGAAAAGAAAATTGTGACACAATCTGATAATTAAAGAAATAAATAACAGAAAAAAGGGATCCGTTAGTAAAAAAACTAGCTGATTCTTGAC
Organism: Locusta migratoria; assembly: GCA_026315105.1. Taxonomy (NCBI): domain Eukaryota; kingdom Metazoa; phylum Arthropoda; class Insecta; order Orthoptera; family Acrididae; genus Locusta; species Locusta migratoria. Next base: position 282,257,743 of record CM048755.1, read on the forward strand.
GCATCAAGCATTCGTCAGTTTGGTGAAAAAGAAAAGTATATGTGTGCGTGTGGGGAGGGGAGGGGCTGTTGTTGAGTGGGGTAAAAACTTGCAGCGGGAGAACAATGCTGGAATATGCAGTGGCGAGGTTTAAATGGATGTTATGCAGGGAGGAAACGCCGTGCACAGGTTGAATAGCGCGCAGAGCTGCATCGAACCAGGCGTCTGCACACAGATGAATTAACATTAGCCGCCAGTGGCCACTGAAATAAATCAATCGGGAGAGTTGAAAATTTTGCCAAAATTTTGCCCAGCAGGGATTAGAACGCGGGGCTCCTGCTTACAAGACAGTCGCGCTGGTCACTAATAAGGAAGATATCCGAGTTCAAATTCTGGCTGGCCGCAGGGTCTCACCTGCCAAGCCTCGGATTGCGTGGCCGCTCCCGTCGGGGATTCGAGTCCTCCCGCGAGTACCGGGTGATAAAAAAGTCAGTATAAATTTGAAAACTTAATAAATCACGGAATAATATTAATAGGGAGGTAAAAATTGACATACATGCTTGGAATGACATGGGGTTTTATTATTTAAAAAAATCAAAGATCAAAAAATGTCCGACAGATGGCGCTTCATTTGATCAGAAACGCAATAATTAGCATAACAAATTAAGAGAAAGCAAAGATGATGTTCTTTATAGGAAATGCTCAATATGTTCACCATCATTCCTCAACAATAGCTGTAGTCGAGGAATAGTGAAGTGAACAGCACTGTAAAGCATGTCCGGAGTTATGGTGAGGCGTTGGCGTCGGATGTTGTCTTTCAGAATCCCTAGAGATGCCGGTCGATCACGATACACTTGCGACTTCGGGTAACCCCAAAGCCAATAATCGCACGGACTGAAGTCTGGGGAGCTGGGAGGCCAAGCATGACGAAAGTCGCGACTGAGCAAATGATCATCACCAAACGACGCGCGCAAGAGATCTTTCACGTGTCTAGCAATATGGGGGTAGATCACCATCCTGCATAAAAATCGTACGTTCCAGCAGGTGTTTATCAGCCAGGCTGGGGATGATGCGATTCTGTAACATATCGGCGTATCTCTCACCTGTCACGGTAGCAGTTACAAAACCAGAATCACGCAGTTCCTCGAAGAAAAAAGGCTCGATAACGGTAGATGTGGTAAATCCAAACCATACAGTGACTTTATCGTCGTGCAATAAATAGTGTTTCCACGACAGTTCTAGGATTTACGGTAGCCCAAATTCTGCAGTTGTGGGCGTTGACAGACCCTCGGATCGCGAAATGAGCTTCGTCGGTTAACAATATGTTACTCAACCCATCGTCATCTTCCGCCATCTTTTGAAACGCCAACACCGCAAATGCCCTTCACTTCACTAAATCGCCAGGTGACAGTTCACGATGCCGATGGATTTTGTAAGGGTAGCATCGGACGTGATTTGTCCAGCGCCATCTGTCGGACAATTTTTGAACTGCCCCCCCCTTTTTTTCCTAATAAAACCGCATGTCATTCCAAGCGTGTGTGTCAATTTATACCTCTCTATCTACAGTATTCCCTGATTTATTAAGTTTTCAAATTTATACTGACTTTTTGATCACCCGGTATGAGTGTGTTTGTGTGTTGCCCTTAGCAAAGTTAGTTTAACTAGTTTGTAAGTTTAGGACCGAAAACTTATCAGTTTGGTCGCTTAGCGTCAAGCGAAATTAGCGCCCTCGGACTTTCTCAGCGCGAGACCTCACGTTCCAGCAATAACAAACGCCGCTCACAAAATTTCGCTCTGCGCATATATCCGGCAGCAAATGGACGTCGAAGACTCAGACGGGTGTGTGCTCCACACGTCAGTGTGTTTCAGAATTACGCAATTACGGCAACAAAGTTCTAGGTGATGTAGAAGGTGTCTTGAGGAAGAAAATGAGCATAGAAACCCATGCGCGGAAACGCCATTCAACGACGTTACGGAGAGTCCCAAGTTAGAGGCACCGGTGCCTGTCGCTACACATCCCCTCCAGCAGTTTCGACGCTGTATTCTGTAGCTCTGAAACACACTGACGTAAGGAACACACACCCATCTCACTCTTCGACGCCCATTTACTGCCAGAAATATGCGCAGGACGAAATCTTGTCACATGCATGCCTCTTTTGTTGGCATATGGGGAATCGCGCTGCGAAGCCCGAGTGATGACAACGACGATAGTATTAATAATGCCGATAGAAAGTGAATGGTATTTGTGTGTGCCGATTCAAATATTGGATACCCTAGGAGAAGTGATAGAAATTCAGATATATGGCAGGTACGATCATTCGAAGAAAATAAGTCTAGTATACATGGACTCTAAAATGCATACCGTAAGAGCAACGAGCACTTCATCTTCGATACTGTGAAACAAAACATTTTTACTCCAAGCTCTTTGCTTTCCATATTCTGACAGGTATGTGCCAAAGTAAGAATACATGACAAGTTAATAAAAGGAGTTGTTATCAGTTGTTAATCTTCTAGCCGTGCAGCACCCCAGCAGTATACAAGTGCTCATACCTCCTTAGGTATGCGGTTTTGAGCCCATTTTAACTGCACATGTATTCTTGTTTTGGTGCATACTATCACCTCACAAAATATGGAAAGCAAAGAGCTTACACAAGAAGGGATTTGTCTCACAGTATCTAAGATGATGAAACCTTTATATTTCCTAAGTTTATTTCCTGGAATACTGAGCATTCCTCCTGTGACACTGCATAACATTCTTCCAAAGAAGAATGATTTTTCATCCAAACAACTGGAATGTTCAAATGTTTGTATAGCTTATGGGACTTAACTACGGGGTCATCAGTCCCTAAACTTACAAACTACTTATGAACTAACTAATACTAAGGACGGCACAAATATTCATGCCCGAGGGGGGATTCGAACCCCCGACCGTAGCGGCCGTGCAGACCGTGACTGGAGCGCCTCAGTCCCCTCGGTCACCGCGGCCGGCCAAACAAATGGAAATGAATATATCGATTACAGTAGAAAAATAAACGTCTATTACTTCAAATACTAAAACTTATGTCAGATCCTCTTGGTACCTTCAAGTTACGTCTTCTTGACCAAATTTCTACAAAATGTTCAAATGCAGTGGTCATCGGTCCCTAAACTTACAAACTACTTAATCTAACTTACGATCAGAACAACACATACGCCCGAGGGAGAACTCGAACTACCGATGGGGAACGGCCGCCCAGTTTGTAGCATGATGCCTTAGACCGCGCGGCAACTCCTTGGGCCGCGCATTCCGCAGCAAGGCGCCTTACAATGCACGGCTATTCCTGCGCGGCATTTTCTATAATTGACATTCTCTTCTTATCAGATATCATATTTCAGCGCACACACGATATAAGTAGCGTATTCATGGCCCGCTTCTATTTTTAGACCAAATACTTTATAAAAAGGTTTCATTGAGTAAATTATGTGTTAGTACATTATAATTGTGGCCAAGGCTACATTAAGCTGGTCTGCAAAACCACATAAAACACTACTGCACGTTATGGTGACATTGGCCGCCAAGTCCAACATCAAGCGAGGTGGCGCATTGGTAACACACTCGTCGCGTATTCAGGCGAACATTTAGGTTTTCCGTGATTTGCCTAAATCACACCGGCCAAATGCCAGGATGGTTCGTTTTCAAAGGGCACAGCCGATTTTCTACCCCAACCTTACACAAATAATTCCACCGTCACCTCCGTCTCTAATGACCATGCTGTCGGCAAGGCGGTACACCCTAATCTTCTTTGCTTCCTTCTAAGTCCAGCGTAGACATAAATGTTCAAATGTCTGTAAATCTGTCGGACCAAACTGCGTGGACATCAGTCCGTAGCTTACAAACTACTTAAACCTAGGTAAACTAACCTAAGGACAAACACACACACACCCATGCCCCAGGGAGGACTCGAACCTCCACGGCGAGCAACCGCGGCGTAGACGTAACATCTGTATTCTGCAGTACGTAGTGCTGCGTTTAGGGCCCGTACTTACGAAAACATTCATAAACCTGATATGAAAACGATTAACCATATCCAGTTTCAAATTGGCTATCTCTCGACGCATAGTGACGTGCAACACAGCTCTTGCATTTCTTGATAAGGTAATATATTTTGTGGTGCGCTGTGTACGTATCTTCACAGTACCTACTTTATGACTATTTTTAAACAGATGTGAGTTTTTCTTGATGAATCGAAATGACTGATTGGCGAATAACGACTCATTCAACGTATTTTCGCTGTTAACGCTTTCATGCTCTGTAAAATGGGTAATGCGTACTTGTATCTTTCATTATCGAACGACTGTCGTGTATTTTGTCAAGTAACACTAATTAATTTACCGCTTCGCAGAATCAACGTGCGTCTCCCCTTTCTTCTCTCTCTCTCTCTTTCGTGTATGTGTGTGCGCGCGTGTGTGTGTATGAGTGTGTGTGTGTGTGTGTGTGTGTGTGTGTCTGTGTCTGTGTGTTACATGCGCGCACGCATGTTTGTTTATTCGAGAGATGCAGGAAGGAAGACGTTGTTTTGTTTTTTGGTACCTACATTTCTTGCTGTTGCTCCAACGAAGTGCGCATAATTATTAGTTATACGAAAATGCACGGAAACACGAGGGTAAAATTTTTAGCTGCCTGTAACTGTTATATGTTGACAGGATAAACATAAGCTCGTAACTCACCTTTCACCTTTAGAAAATGGGACCACTAAACAAATGTCACGACGATTACATGAAGTACAAGACGTGGTGACGTTTGGTATATTTAAAAAGGATTTAGGTCATATAATCGGAATAATTTTACAGTACATAACACTCCCATATCTACATACATAAACCGCTAACCAACATAGAGGAGTCTACCGTGCACCACTATTCGCTGACTTTCCCCTTTAATTGGCAAATGGAGCGAAAGGAAAACAGCTGACTATGCTTCTCCCCGATCCCTAATGTCTCTAATCTTGTCTTCGCGACTCTTACCGAAATGTACACTGCCTGCAAGAGAATCGCTTCCCTAAATTTTCACAGTAGTGTTTCTTGGAGGAAAAAAGAAAAAGAAAAAAGGAAAAAGGTTGTTTTTTCCCCAGGGTGTCCAATAGGTGCTCGCTAAGAATTTCCGTAATAATTACGTTGATCGAACGTTCCTTAATAAATCTAGCAGTACACCTATGAACTGTTTCGATACTTTGCTTTAATTCGACTTGGTAGGGACCGTAAACACTCATGCAGTAATCAAGAAAGTGTCGGCCTAGTGTGCTATACGCCGCTTTTCATGTTGCTTGACAACGTTACTCCTAAATGTTGAATCGACAGGACTGCATGGAGTTGAACGCGACAAATATTTATTCTAACATAACAGTGTTATATTTCCTACTCAGCTGCATTAACGCAAATTCTTCTACATTAATAAATGTTATTCGTGACATCAAATACTATCTCTCTAAAGTCGCTTAGAGAAGACACTGTCTTCGTCTTTAGTTTATGACATGAACCATCGAATCGGGTTGAGATATATTATAATTCAGTGAATGATGCATAAGACTATTTTATTGTGTTGAATTAACAACTTAAATAGTTTTCAAGCAGCGAAAGTAGTAAACGTTATGACGAACAAATCAACATAAGTGAAGCAAAATTAATGGTCATCACACCAAACTGACATCTAAAGATTAATGGTAAACTTCCTGAACGAATAAAGAAATTCACATTCCGGGAAAGTAACAATGCTATATAGTGAGATTCATAGCAAGAAATTGAAGTACGTAATTTATAAATCCAGAGCCACGTTTCGTAAAATTATATATTTGTTAAACATGAATCACCTCGCTATCGGGAAAATTTGCATTTCTGCATTGGTGTATATATTCCCAGATTGTTTTTCGAATTGAGGTAAGGAATATATATATATGAGACACAAACCAGCAACAGAGGCATGTACGCCGGCCGCGGTGGCCGAGGTGACTGAGGCGCTCCAGTCACGGTCAGCACGGCCACTACGGTCGGGGGTTCGAATCCCCCCTCGGGCATGGATATTTGTGCCGTCCTAGTTCGTAAGTAGTTCATAAGTAGTTTGTAAGTTTAGGGACTGATGACCCCGTAGTTAAGTCCCATAAGCTTGAAAAATAAATAAAAAATAAAAAGAGGCATGTACAGTTCGGGAGTCCATAGCTTTCCTCGTTATGCTAGTGTAGTGAGACGTGCAGTTCATCCCAATCCTGTTTGCCATTCTGTATCTTACTGTCTATTGAACAATTTAATTGCAGATATGTTGTTAAGATTTGTAAGATTTGTTGTAATTAAACATCAGTTATTAGGAACAATGAGTTTTAATGGATCTTAAATCTGCCGTTGTCTTTATCGGCACACTTTCATAATACAAAAATTCTTAACTACCAATGTTACGTTTCTAATCCCCTTACTCCCACTAACCAATCAACCAGCCAACGTATCCAATCATTTTATTACAGCAAATAGTTCCCATAACGCCGGGTTTTTGAGAACGTTTGTAAGGCTTAAGGGACTTCGGGGTCATCAGACCCTAAAATTACAAATTACTTATGAACTACCTTATACTAAAGACGACACAAACATCCCTGCTCGAGTGGGGATTCGAACCCCCGACGGCGGACTGCCGCGCGCACCGCAACACGGCGCTCCAGCACGCGCTGCTACTCCGCCGCGGCGGTTTTTGAGAGATCTTGAATTTGTTTAGTTGCTTTTAAGCGACATGTATTCGTAAGACCTAACAAAACCCACCAACTAAGAACATCTGCCTGCAGACAGTGTAACGACTCCAATTCTGCAGTGAAAATATGTCCAAATGATCAAATATTTATGAACCTAAGGGATTAGACTGCTACGGTTATGGGCCCCTAGACTTAAAAAAAAAAAAAAAATTGAACTAACTTATGTTAAGGACAAGACACACACACATGTCAGAAGGAGGACTCGAACCTCCGACGAGAGTGGCCGTGCAATCGGCAACATGGCGCTCCAGACCGTGAGGCTTAATGATAAAGAGATATTTGGCATATGACGTCATTCGTTAACGTTCAAACGCACGTCCAGAATATCTGAGATAGAAGATATTGCTCCTCATGTTCGGAGAGACTCCCCAACGTGCCTATTCTACCAACTGACGTCAGATACCCGACACGCTAAACATTCGCGATAAAATATGCGGTCCATGTGCCAACTGCTTTACATTCATGAGTTGACGAGTATGAAGCGATCGTAGGACCAATGTTCTCTGACTCGTCGTACTGAAACTGCAGCTTGAAAAAGGAAGGCGGTCGAATCGTGGCCTTGATTTTAGTGTGGAAGGAAGGGAGATTAGTGTTTAACGTCCCATCGACAGCATGGTCGTAATGACACCACAGATCTCACGCTCGGATTGGGTAAGAATGGGGATAGAAATCGGCCGCGACCCTTGAAAGGAACCATCTCGGAATTTGAAACTTCCTGCCAGATTAAAATTGTGTGCCGGAACCAGGACTTGAACCTAGGACCTTTGCCTTTCGCGCCGGCCGCGGTGGCCGAGGGGACTGAGGCGCTCCAGTCACGGTCTGCACGGCCACTACGGTCGGGGGTTCGAAACCCCCCTCGGGCATGGATATTTGTGCCGTCCTTAGTGTTAGCTAGTTCATAAGTAGCTCGTAAGTTTAGGGACTGATGACCCCGTAGTTAAGTCCCATAAGCTCTACAAACAGTTGAACTTTTTTTTTGCCTTTCGCGGGCAAGCGCTCTACCGACTGAGCTATCCCGGCACGCTTTACGGTCCGTCCTCACAACTTCTGCCAGTACCTCGCCTCCTACTTTCCAAACTTCACAGAAGACCTCCTGCGAAACTCTTGAAAGAAAGGATATGGTGAAGACGTGACTTGGCCATAGCCTAAGGGCTGTTTCCAGAATGAAGACGGACCGCGAAGCGTGCCATGATAGCTCAGTTGGTAGAGCGCTTGCCCGCGAAAGGCAAAGGTTCGAGTCCCGGCTGAGGCACACAATTTTAATCTGCCAGGAAACTTTACATCAGCGCACACACCCCCGCAGAGTGAAAGTTTCATTCTGACTGCGGCACGCCAGTCACGGTCTGCACGGCCACTACGGTCAGGGGTTCGAATCCCCCCTCTGGCATGGATATTTGTGCCGTCCTTAGTGTTAGCTAGTTCATAAGTAGCTCGTAAGTTTAGGGACTGATGACCCCGTAGTTAAGTCCCATAAGCTCTACAAACAGTTGAACATTTTTTTTTTTTTTTTTTTTTTTTTTTTTTTTTGCATTCTGATCCCGGAATTTGGAGTGATTTAGGAAAATCACGGAATTCCTAAATCTGGATGGCCGAATGAGAGTCCAGCGTGTTACCACTGCGATTAAAATATGCATTAAACTCGTTCGCATCCCGTTTCTGATCTCTAATAGGCACAAGAAGAAGAAGAAGAACTGATATTACAACGCTATGGACGAAATGGCTCAAGTAATAGATTGCCAAGCTCGCCATCTGAATCCCGCTGGCGAGCGAGTACACGGTGTGTGTGAGCGATTCTGTTTGCCGGAGAGCGGGCGTGTTGCGTGCGCGCCGATTCCACTTGTCCGTGAGTAACGGCGTCGTAAGCGCAGATCCGCGCGCTATTCGTCCGCCCCTAAATAATGGCGGCAATATTACGGCACTCCGGCTGAGAGGCAGATGCAGGTGAAGGCGCGCTCATCAAAACCGCCGCCTCCCGCCTGCCGCCTCCATTGTCGCCGAGGCGGGGAGCGGGCCCTCGGCCTTAAGACGCCGCCGCCGAACACTCGCCAAAGGTATTTCGTTTTATAAATGTCCTACAGCAACGAGGGGAGAATACCGCACGCGAAATCGGCGGTATGCGTCGATCGAATTGCTTACATACGAAAGGAAACGGACGTAATCCGGTGGAGTACAAAAGCGTATCACTGACGTAGGTTTAGGGTCATATACTGTGGTGTGCGCCTCGGTTGCACAGAGGTAGAGTGCCAGACTACAAATCCAAAGGTCGCTGGTTCGACCCCGCCATCTGTCACTTTCCATTTCTTTCACCTCTGGCAGTATTGCTCATGTGAAAAATACCGAGTAGCACCGTGGTTCGGAACCCACGTTAAACTGTAGGTCCTCCTATAGCTGGCTGGGTAAGTCAGTTCGAAGGTCGGAGGAAGGCAACAGCATACCACCTCCAAACAGGACCATGCCTAGTAAAAGCACTGTGGCGTTCAAACCAGTCTTCGGATTGTTGACTGCTTTTTACTTTACTGTGGTCCTACATTATGGCCGCGGTGGAGTAGCCGAGCGGTCTAAGGCGCCACGCTGCGGAGCGCGCGGTTGCCCGCCGTCGGAGGTTCGAGTCCTCCCTAGGGAATGGTGTGTGTGTTGTCCTTAAGTTAGTTTCCCTTAGTTTAAGTAGTTTGTAAGCTACGGACTGATGACCACGCAGTTTGGTCCGATAGATTTACAAACATATATTCAAAACCCACATTATGAAATATCTACGCTGCTGGACATCAAAATTTCAAAAGACCAGAGATTTCACAGCGAAGTTTATTTGGGAGATAGCACGTTGTAGAAAAATCACAGGCCCATGTTATGTTGTAACTGGTGAAGTTTATCTAAAGAAGATAAAGCAAGAAGGGTTGCTACCTACCGACTTTCGTCAAAAATGTTCAAATGTTTGTTATCCTTATGGGACTTAACTACGGGGTCATCAGTTCCAAAGCTTAAAAAAAAACTTATGAACTAACTAAGACTAAGGACGTTACAAATATCCATGCCCGCGGGGGGATTCGAACCCCCGACCGTAGTGGCAACATTTGAACATTTGAAAGTTATCATTAGAACAATACTAATTGTGAAACGATGTAGACAACCTATCTGTACGGTGCAAAAAGTGTCAGTTGACTAAATCAAAAGTTCGTACACTCGATATATATATAAAGGATCTGTTAAATTTCGGTTACACAGTAAGTCACGCAATCAATTCAACTCAATACCTAAGGATTACTATAACAAACAACTTAAATTTCAAGCATCAAACAAAACCAGCAACTGTTTCATTGAAATTACATGTACAAGATGCAACAAGTTACGCGACTGTCCATCTTCTGCTGGAGTGCTTTTACGAACTTTTCTGGAATATTTTCATCTGAAGCCCAGCAAGAATTTAAAAAAAAATTTGAAGTGGAGTGACAGAACGCTCTAAGGCACCTTGCTGCGGAGCACGCGGTTGCTCGCTGTAGGATGTTCGACTCCTCCCTGGGGCATGGGTGTGTGTGTTGTCCTTAGGTTATATCTGGTCTGGTCTGAATTAGACTAATTTACAGTTCCAAAAAGACGCTGATGTCATATATACAAACTGTGGTTTAAGTAGTTTGTAACTCTAGGGTCTGATGACCAAAGCAGTTTGGTCCAATGGGTTACAAACATTTGAACATTTGAATTTTGAAAATCAAGCACAATAAAGAGACGCAGGGTGATTTTTCGCATTAAAACAATGAAAGTAGAAAAATAAAAAAAATTACTAACCACCAGAACAGAAAAATAGAAGATTTTAAGAACTAACGCAATTGTATAATCATGGTTCACCGAGGCCTAAAATGATCAAATAAATAAAAACTTAACGCGATGCCCATAACACAGAACCAACTATATCAGAAAATGGAATGGAGGTCTGAGGAAATATTGTGATTGCCCATCGCATGTCATATACCCCTGCCATGTACTCTGGAAGATACAGAATTTGTTGTTAGTATCCTACAACATGTGTCCGCCGTATTTCGAAAAAAGGAAAACAGTATTGTGTGTGTGTTGAAGGAGCGCGACCAAAGGTTAGCCGACTGAGAGCGTAACTGGATTAGGCAGGGGAAATGCCAGTGCGGGTCATTGCGCCCGCTTCAACTTCTTACCGAAGCCTTACACACGCGGCCCACCACTTGACGTTCGGCTCACTCTAAACCAATTTGATACTGCTCGTCCCAAACTACTGCCGAACCTCCAGTATGCAAGTAGAAAAATACCCACTCATTCAACAGACCGTGTAAAAAAGTGAATCTGACCACCCCTGACTAAATATCGGAGCTTGCTCAAGGATCTTTTTTAGTACAATGGGACAGTGGTCAATCTTTACAGAGTAATGACGTAAACTACTCACAATGTGAAAACTAAAAATCAATGTGAGATGCACCGCAAAAATGAGGAATGCTCAGTTGACAGTTCTCAACTTATATCACAAAATGTGCTATAGCTTTTAATGCAGTAATATCGAGTATTTTAAGAATATAATGTGCTTCTCTTCATCCTTTTGTGAATTCGACATTAAAATATGAAAACTGTCTGTAACTCACCATACATGACGAGAGATGAAATGTTTAAATGTTTGTATAGCTTATGGGACTTAACTACGGGGTCATCAGTCCCTAAACATACAAACTACTTATGAACTAGCTAATACTAAGGACGGCACAAATATCCATTCCCGCGGGGGGATTCGAACCCCCGACCGTAGTGGCCGTGCAGACCGTGACTGGCGCGCCGCAGACAGCTCGGCCACCGCGGCCGGCACGAGAGATGAATTTCATAGTTTCTCAACTAATGTCATGCCCAAAGACTGTGTTTATGTGTTGTATCTGTGTTTAACAGCCACGGTGGAATGGCCGAGCGCTCTAAGGCGCCTTGCTGCGGAGCACGCAGTTGCTTCGCGTTGGAGGGTCGAGTCCTCCCTCGGAAATGTGTGTGTGTAAGTTGTCCTTAGGTAATTTTAAATTTCGGCTCAGTGAGTTCTACAAAGAACATTTAATTTTCAGTGAAAATTTCTGTCAAATCTGTTCAATAGTTTCTGAGAAAATGGGGCATTAATTTGCTTAATTTAACATTGTCAAATGTTCAAATGTTTGTAAATCTATCGGACCAAACTGCGTGGTCATCAGTTCGTAGCTTACAAACTACTTAAACCTAGGTAAACTAACCTAAGGACAAACACACACACCCATGCCCCAGGGAGGACTCGAATCTCCACGGCGAGCAACCGCGCGCTCCGCAGCGAGACGCTTTAGACCGCTCGGCTACTCCACCGCGGCTTAACATTGTCGGTATAGGGCCTACCGTCTCATCTTAAACTGTCTAAGGACATCACACACACACACACACACACACCGCGAGAGAGGGTTCGAACCTCCGACGGGGAGCAACCGTGCTCTTCGCAGCAAGGGGCCTCAGAACGCTCTGCCATTCCATAGCGGCCCGAAATTTTATTTTTTATTTTTTTATTGTTTTTTTCTGTTCCATAGGACCCAATTGAGGAGTGAGACTCCATGGTCATGGAACAAGTCAATACATTAATTGTTACACAAGAATGGTAATAGAAGATTTTTAAGTAGTCCTTTGCACACGACAATCTTAAGACAAAGTGAAAAGAATCAATAAAGAAAAAAAATGAATTAGCTTAATTGTTTAACTTTTCTAGGAGTTCATCGACAGAAAAAAAGGAGTGAGCCATGAGTTAACTCTTCAATTTAGATTTGAAAGCGTGTGGGTTCAGTCGGTGGCTACAGGCTCTCTCTTTAAATGGACGAATAATGGCTATATATTTTTTTAAATCCCTATCTAGTGATTTATCTCAGCTTTTACTGTCAAGAGAACTGACAAAAGTATCTGTTTGGTGTAATATAATATTTGAAGCTGTGGTTATGAGGCTGTGGCTGTGAATGCCGGCATTCGCGTTGGCGAGCAGCCCGCGCCGCCGCCCTATAATGCTATTTCCGCTCGCCTGTAATTGTGTGACCAGTGTCCATTGCTTCGGTAATGAATTAATAATCTGGCATAAAATGTTCTAAATAAACCACTCTCGCATATCATACCGGATACTTGCAATTATCCGCCATGAAATCCGGGCGTGGTTTATTTATCATAGCGGGGAGCGTTGCGTTCTTGCGCAGATTTCCTATTACTGCGGAATATGGGGCGCTCTCATTCTGTTTGAAGTTGGACTTTCCAGGATAACCAGTGCCAACTAGTTCTTCTGTCTTTACTATCGGAGCATTTGGCGTAGCAGATAATTATTTTTCTCTGCCGTCCGCAGTTCCCGGCCCGCTGACGATTATGAATTGCTTCGGGACTAACGGCTGTGTAGGTGAGCTTTTTTGCATAGTCGTCTCGTATTCGGTTCTATAAATTGTTTTGTAGTTGTCACATACAGTTCTGTGCACAGCGCCACTTTATTTCACAAACGTCACTCTTTTCCGGTTCGGAGGAATGGCGAAAAATTAATTCTTCCTTTGAAGCGAGCAAATTTTAATTTTCTTACGTTTTGCAACTGGCATGATGAAACAAATGAAGCAGTACACGTGAAAATTGCTGTTCTTTTAATCAGACTTCTTGAAATATTAAGGTGCTCTGAAAAACATTTTATATTTTGTAACCCTTGTATGAAGTCTAACAGATATGTGTTTGTTTTCATTGTTATATTAATAGCTGCGAGTTATTTATTCTTCCTTGCTGGTTATTAAAACGGTCCACGAAAAGCTTCTTTCGGCATATGTGCCATTTTCAAGTATTCCTGTTAACATTAGGTTCTTTATATCCTTTTTCTTTGTCTGTAATGATTTAGTATCTGTTCTGTTGTACTGTCTGTGGCATGGTGGTAGCGTGCCAGACTATCAAGCCACAAGTCGCGGGTTCGATCACCGCCACGACCTTGATTTTTATCGGTCAATTTCCACTTTTTAGCAGTGTTGCTATTGTGAAAAATGCCGAGTAGCATAGTGGTGCGGAACCCACGTTAAACTGTAGGTACCCCTATAACTGGCTGGTTAAGCCAGTTCGAAGGTCGGAGGAAGGCAACGGCATACCACCTCCAAACAGGACCATACCTTGTGAAGCACTGTGGTGTTCAAACCAATCTTCGGATTGTTGACTGCTTTACCTTTTTACTTCTATCTAGGTTAAGTGACTTCCATAAATCACCTAGTGCTCCCTGCCTATTACTTCCTCGAGCTAGCAGCCTATACCCGATTCCCGCAAGGAATCGAGCGTATGAATTCGCCCGCACTGCAATTCTCTATAGACTGTAATGGGCGTATTTTACATTTACTGACAAGTTAGAAAGAAGAAGAACAGACACCACTGATTGACATTAAGGGCCGTAATTTTACGAATTCGAAATATTTAAACATTTCGATCGTATCGTATCGTATCGATCATATTCAGTTTCGAAAATAACATTCACCATATCAATAATCACTGGAACTATCAGTGAAACAAATGTCAAAACGTATTACGAAAAATGACATTGTTCTACTATAAATGATAATATGCAAGTTAAATTATCATCTTAATACGCGACATAATTTATATTCTAAATAGCCGGCCGCGGTGGCCGAGGAGACTGAGGCGCTTTAGTCACGGTGTGCACGACCACTACGGTCGGGGCATCGAATCCCCCCTCGGTCATGGATATTTGTGCCGTCCTTAGTATAAGGTAGTTCATAAGTAGTTTGTAAGTTTAGGGACTGATGACCCCGTATTTAAGTCCCTTAGGCTTGACAAACATTTGAACATTTTATATTCTAAATAAACAAACTTTCAGAAAAAAAAGTTCAAATGTTTGTCGAGCTTATAGGACTTAACTACGGGGTCATCAGTCCCTAAATTTACAAACTACTTATGAACTAGCTAATACTAAAGACGACACAAACATCCATGCCCGAGGGGGGATTTGAATCCCCGGCCGCAAGGGCTGTGCAGACCGTGACTGGCACGCTGCAGACAAACTTTTCGTGTACTATTCTAATAAACAGCAAGACTTAGTAAATAATTTGCAGCTTCCATTATAACAATTAAAAGAAATATTAGGTTACGACTTCATAAAAGCTGCGAGACCAAAGTAAAAGACTTTCTCTTACTTTCGTTCGTCGAAAGAAACGTTTACAATTACACTGCGTTTCTTTTAGGAAAGTAGACGAAATAACACCATGAAATCATATTCTTAGGAAATTTTTTTAGTAGCAGTTTCCGGAGTGCATTTTGTAGCTATGTATAAGACGCAAAAAAACTTGTCTCATGCCACTTGCAGCCTCTTGTACTCACACAGCCCTTTAGCGACGTTCCGATAATCTGTATTCGTGTTATCACACATACTGGCAGTGGCAAAGTTTTAATATGATTTATATTTTGACAAGCCACTCGGATAATAATACAAGACGAGAGCGCTATCGTTCTAAGTGACATTTCTCTTTCATGTTGTTTAAGGTTTTTCTGAAAAAGAAACCACTAATAGGTGTCGAAACCACGTTAAATATTACCGTTAATTAGCGCAACCAATACACTGATTAAAAAGTAAAATAAAACAAGAATAATAATATGTTTCAGCCACGATCGCGTAGTATATTTTCTGTTTTATTTTCGCATTACCGGTTTCAACACATGAGCTGTCATCTTCAGACCTTGTGTAATAATTTATAAATATGCATCTTAACCGCATATGAGAACAGAACTCACAACTGAAACAACAGCGCAAGATAGGCTTGTCATGAACATAAAACGCAATATATAAAACCTCGATATCTCTCGCCGTGCTCATGTGTGGAGGCGATATGCCATCAAATATGTTGTGAGGCGCTCCAGTCACGGTCTGCACGGCCACTGCGGTCGGGGGTTCGAATCCCCCCTCGGGCATGGATATTTGTGCCGTCCTTAGTTGTATATAGTTCATAAGTAGTTTGTAAGTTTAGGGACTGATGACCCCGTAGTTAAGTCCCTTAAGCTTAACAAACATTTGAACATTTGTGATCAAGGTAAAAGAAAAAATACAGTGACTAAATTTATACATACACCGTGAGCCGCCGTAAGTAGGTGAAAATGACAGTAACGGGCGCTTAAAACCCTACTGTAACTTCTGGGTAGCTGCTAACCTGCAAAACGAGGTGGGAAGGTACATCTGACTTTACCAAGCGGCGCAATATCGGAACGACGCGCCAGTGTGCTGGAAGAATATTGGAATTCTGGCGCCGGGTCTCGGTGGGGAGAGGAGGGCGTCCTAACCGTGACATTGCTCATCCTCTGCTTCTTCCAGCTTCTCAACACGTAACACAGTGTGATCACTTTATTCATCTATAATGTAGCTCATTTGCGTAGTGCCTTCACGCGACAAGCAGATTGAAGACGTTCAACTCCCCGCCTCGCCGTTCTGAATTACCTCTCTCGTGGTATCTCTGAATCACGGCGCTGTACAATATGGTTAATTTGAAAATTACATTTTTAAATGCCTTTCCTTCCTGTTGCAATCAGAAAATCGAATGTTCAAATGTTTGTAAACCTAAGGCACCAAAATGCTCAAGTCATCAGTCCTAAGACTTGTAATATACCTAAACTAGTTTATTCTAAGGGCAACAGGAACACCCATGCCAAAGGAAATGCGCCGAAAGTAGTCGCCTAAATAAAATTATAACTTGAACGGCTGTTGGAAAATTTTTTGCAAGAGCTTAACCATATTATTCCCATCCCGTTTTGGACTTGCTGCGCGGTCTGAGGCGCCATGTTGAGGACTGCACGGGCGCCCCAGTCGGAGGTTCGAGTCCTCCCTCGGGCACCTGTGTGTGTGTGTGTGTGTGTGTGTGTGTGTGTGTGTGTGTGTGTGTTGCCCTTAGCATAAGTCAGTTGAAGTAGTTAGTAAGTCTAGGGGCCGATGATCTCAGCAGTTTAGTCCCTTAGTTTTACGAATTTTACGAACAGAAAACAACTATCCTCTAACCGAAAGGGCTAAGCTAATGCGCCAGCGTCATTCAGGCTATCCAGGCACGCTTTCCGTCCAGCTCAAATTCTCAACTTATCATACACCCCTTTACATGGGCTCCCAAAAACGGATTTCGTAAACCGATTTCCCAAATTCAAATGTTTGTAAATCTATCGGACTCAACTACGTGGTTATTAGTCCGTAACTTACAAACTACTTAAACTAAGGTAAACTAGCCTAAGGGCAACACAAACATCCATGCCCGTAAGGGGGACTCGAACCCCCGATGGCGAACGGCCGCGCACGCATGTAGCACGGCGCCCCAGTGCGCACCGATTTTCGAAATCCGCTTGTAGTCAGGCTATAGCGTGTAAACACGACAGCGGAAAACGGTTTACGAAATTCGGTTTTCGTCTTCCGGAAGTTGTCTCGCATGTAAATGTAGTGACACAGTATGACTGTAGTGCTCCCTGCCCACTACTTCCTCTTGCTCACAGCTTTAACTGTATCCACGAAAGGAAACGGGTGTGTGTGTCCGCATATGATTATAGATAAAGACATCGGGTTTTCCTCTTTTTCCTTTTTCTTTTTTTGACATGTCCGAAAGAAGAGACCCCATATCTATAAGAATAACCGTATTTCCCAAGTTAGTAGACGCCACTACAGTTCCTTGTCTCTGCGCATGCGCAATGTGCGGCATAATGAGAACCCCACACTCGGCACGATTTATATATTTGATGTCATACAGTCAGTCGCGATGTGGTTGGCTGCTAATTCTTAGTCAAGCACGTAAGGCGCGACGCACTTCACTTCGAGTTAAAATTTTCACCAGCTAGTCGCTCGTGTAAAAACGGGCTTTACACCGAGGCCGCTGAGCCACACGAAATCATCGATTATTGTTGCCGGAAAAGTTACTCGCCGGGTGGATTAGAAAATGAGGAGAAACAAAAGCTGCGAGAGGAAGAAGTGGATGCGATGACACCCACTTGGGCTATCTCGCGAGGAGGACATCGGGAAGCGAAAGACGGAGAGGGAGAGAGGACGGTTATACGGTACGTCGCCGCAAAAGAGAGGCTGATTCGCCAGCTATGTGGCGACCGACTGTTCTCGCAGTGGCTTCTCGTTCCGTCTGCGAGTTCTATCGGAAAAAGCCCCCCAAAGTATCCGTAAGGGCTATAATTTCCGCGGGGCGGGGTGGCGCGAGATGGCTTCCTGTTGACCCGGCCGGATGCCGACCGGAATGAGGAAGCGCGACCTGTGAGAAGCCGCGGCGGCCACCTGGCGGCTGTAAACGCAATTCCGAAACGGAATGTGTGCGGGGCCAGGAAGCGACAACATCCGACGCCAAATGAAATTTTCGCCAGGCCACCAGGTCGCGGCTTGCCTACCTGTTGACGCCGCGCCGGATGCCAGCGCCCCGCACTTTTTTCGCAGCGGGCAGATATTTTCGGTTCGCAAATTTATGCGCATTACGCGCCTGAATCTAAGGCTCCGGACGAACAGGAGGTTTTTTTTATGTCCAGCACCAGGACCTCCGAAATATATTGTATACAGGCGTCACCAGTATTAAATTATTGGTGGCGGGCGCATACTGCGGTGCCGGCCGCGGTGGCCGAGGGGACTGTGGCGCGACAGTCACGGTCTGCACGGCCACTACGGTCGGGGGTTCGAATCCTCCCTGGGGCATGGGTGTGTGTGTGTGTGTGTGTGTGTGTGTGTGTGTTGTCCTTAGGTTAGTTTAATTAGTTTGTAAGCCTAGGAACTAATAACGCCGCGGTGGAGTGGCCGAGCGTTCCAGCCGCGGCGGAGCGGCCGAGCGCATTGAGGCATTATGCTACGATCAACGAGGTCGTTCCCCGTCGGGGGTTCGAATCCTCCCTCTGTTTTAGTGTTATTAATTATCCTTGGACATATTCGTGCAGCGATTCGTTGTCATTAGCTATCACAATTAATGAAATCTGTTTAATATAATAATAACAATAGAAACATTGGTGGGATACATACTACCAATCTCTCTCTCTCTCTCTCTCTCTCTCTCTCTCTCTCTCTGTGTGTGTGTGTGTGTGTGTGTGTGTGTGTGTGTGTGTCCTCATGGTAACGTCCTTGTCTAGAACCGCCTTCCGACTTAGAACTTGGAGTAAGTTTTTGAGAATATTGACTGAAATACACTCTTTAAAATTCTGAAGGTGGCAGAAGTTAGATATGAGGAACGGAAAATTACAAGAAATTGTACCGAAACGAAGTAGCTTCCGTAAGACTCGAGAGCCTGAAAGGGAAGCAATAGTTGGGAATGGGTTAAGTTCAAATGTTTGTAAAGCTAAGGGACGAAATTGATGAGATTCCTAGCGTTACAAACTACTCAAACTAACTTATGCTAAGGACAAAACACATACTTATTCCCTTAGAAGGACTCGAATCTCGCCGCGGTGGAATAGCCGAGAGGTCTAAGGCGCCTCGCTGCAGAGCGCGCGGTTGCTCGCCGTCGGAGGTTCGAGTCCTCCCTAGGGCATGGGTGTGTGTATTGTCCTTAGGTTAGTTTACCTTAGATTAAGTAGTTTGTAAGCTACGGACTGATGACCACGCAGTTTGGTCCGACAGATTTACAAACATTTGATTTGATTTGAACTCGAACCTCCGTCGGGGAGGGGCCACGCAATCCTTAGCAAGAGGCTTGAATCCGCACGGTCATTCCCGTGCCGCAAGGGAGTACGAAAGGGTTGTAGTCCGTTAGTAATTTAAAAGCACTCACTCAGTTTGAGAAAATTACGCCGAAACGTTTCATATTACCCCGGGAGGCACGGGTAAAATTAAACGGTCAAGGGGTTAATCCCATTTTTCCGTAACTCTATTCCATAGCGAAGCTCTCAGTTCCTCTATTTCCAGCGGATTCAGTTATGTACACGAGAAGCATTATCGGTTATCGATCAATGAATAGTATTCCGAGAAATGCTATTTTCCGATGGCGTACGAACACCGTCACTTCGCCACCCCGCTCCTTTCCCAAGTTTACGATTGGTTTAACGTACTACGATGACGGAACATTATGCTGCAAACTAGGCTCGGAGCTGAGGACTTAGAGCGTCTTAATAATGAAACACTCGGTGGAAAACGCGATGCGAGGCAAACAGCAGCATTGGCTGGTTAGGAGGCGACTGTTGATATTCAGCAGTTGTGTGCGCTCAGCGCTGTAATCGCGAGCGCCGGAGAAACACTCGGCTTCGTCAATTTTGGGCCGTGTTTGCGGAGGCGGCGCCTGTGTTTATTGTTGTTGTATTTGGCGGGCGTTCTGCAGCCGTCGTGTGCTCTGGTGTGTGGTGTGCCAAGCCCGACGCCGTATGCGCTCGCTCCACGACTAACTGTTCGCGCCACCCACACTGAATCCTCTAGACCAGCGGCAGAAAATGCCACGTCATGCCTACTCCTTCTGAGGGATTTTTTAAAATTATAATAATAGGAAGGAAGGAGTCTTAGCCGCGCGAGAGTAGCCGAGCGGTCTGGAGAGCCATGTTGCAGATCGCCCGGCCTCCCGCGTCGGAGATTCGAATCCTCCCTCGGGCATGGATGTTTGTGTTATCGTTCAAATGTTTGTAGAGCTTATGGGACTTAACTACGGGGTCATCAGTCCCTAAACCTACAAACTACTTGTGAACTAGCTTATACTGAAGACGGCACAAACATCCATGCCCGAGGGGGGATTCTAACACTGCGCCACCTCTACATCTACATGGGATACTCTGCAAATCTCATTTAAGTGCCTGGCAGAGGGTTCATCGAACCACCGTTATACTATTTATCTCCCATTCCATTCTCGAATAGCGCGGGAAGAAAGAACACCTGAATATCTCCGTTAGAGCTCTTATTTCTCGTATTTTATTTGGGAGTCAACAATACATTATCGCATTCGGAGGAGAATGTTGGCGATTGTAGTTTCGTAAGTAGACCACGCCGCAGCGATAAACGCTGTTGTTGTAATGATTTCCATCCCAGATCCTGTATCATTTCCGTGACGCTGTCTCCCTTGTATCGTGACAATACAAAACGAGCTGCTCTTCTTTGGACTCTTTCGATGTCCTCCGTCAAACCCACCTGATAAGGATCCCACACTGGGCAGCAATACTCCAAAAAAGGACGGAAAAGTGTAGTGTATGCAGTTTCTTTAGTTGTTCTGTTGCATCTTTTAAGGGTTCTGCCAGTAAAACGCAGTCTCTGGTTCGCCTTTCCCACGACATTATCTACGTGTTCTTACCAGTTTAAGTCTGAAGTAGTATTAATTCCTAGGTATTTTGTGGAGTTTACGGCCTTCACCTTTGATTGATTTATCTTGTAAACAAGTTTAACGGATTTCTCTTCGTACTCATGTGGACGACTTCAAACTTCTCATTATTTATAGTCAGTTGCCAATTTTTACAACATAGTAATATCTTATTCAGATCGTTCTGCAGTTGGTTTTGAGCTTCAGATGATTTTAGTAGATGGTAATTGACGGCGTAATCTGCTCGCTCGGTAATAGTAATAATATGGGATATGTTGTGGGGGACATATTAGAAGGCACAGCCGGTTAGAGAAACAACTGAGAGAGTTGAAAATAAAGAAGTCGCCAGGTCCAGATGGAGTATCTATCCGATTCTGCAGCCGCGCGGGAGTAGCCGAGAGGTCTGGAGCGCCACGTTGCATCGCGCGGCCTCCCGCGTCGGAGGTTCGAATCCTCCATGGGGCATGGAAGTTTGTGCTGTCTTTAGTATAAGTTAGTTCATAAGTAGTTTGTAAGTTTAGGTACTGATGACCCCGCAGTTAAGTCCCATAAGCTTTACAAACATTTGAACACTTGAACCGGTTCTGCAAAGAGCACTTTGCGGCAATGGCTCCTTATTCAGCTTACATTTATCGCGAATCTTTGATCCAGTCCAAAGCTCTAAGTGACTGAAAAAATGTGCAGGTGACTTCCGTCTATAAGAAAGGCAAAAGAACGGGACAAATATAATTACAAAAAATGTTCAAATGTTTGTTAAGCTTATGGGACTTAACTACGGGGTCATCAGTCCCTAAACTTACAAACTACTTATGAACTACTTACGAACTAGGACGGCACAAATATCCATGCCCGAGGGGGGATTCGAACCCCCGACCGTAGTGGCCGTGCTGACCGTGACTGGAGCGCCGCAGTCACCTCGGCCACCGCGGCCGGCATATAATTACAAACCAATATCATTAACATCAGTTTGCTGTAGAATTCTTGAACATATTCTCAGTTTTAATGTAGTAAATTACCTTGAGGCGAAAAGAATAACAAAAAATTGTATCTCTTTAGAAAACAAAACATCTTTATATATATCAAATGAACCACCTTTATGTGTATAGACCATCTTTGTAATAAAGAATTGCAACGTATTCATAACTATAATTCTTTGAGTTGTTTTTATTTCACAATGTGCTTCAAGATGGGAAGTGTTGGTGATCTACATCTACATAAATACTCTGCAAGCCACATTGAAGTGCATGGCAGAGGGTTCAACGAACCGCTTTTATGATGTTTCTCTACGGCTCCATTCTCTAGCAGCTCGCGGGAAGAAGGAACACCTAAATCTTTCCGTTTTCGATCTAATTTCTCCAATTTTATTTTCATGATCATGTCTTCCTATGTAGGTGGTTGCTAACAAAGTATGTTCGCATTCGGAAGAGAAATTTGGCGAAAGAAATTTCGCAAATATACGTCGTCGCAAGAAATAACGCCTTTCTTTTAATGATTTCCACCCCAACCCGTGCATCATTTCTGTGACACTTCCCCCCCTCCCTATATCGCGAGTGCCGTGCGGCAGTAGCCGAGTGGTCTGGAGCGCTACGTTGCAGATGGCGAAGCCTCCCGCGTCGGAGTTTCGAATCCTCCCTCGGGCATGGATGTGTGCGTTGTCCTTGGGTTAGTTTATCTTAGTTTAAGTAGTTTGTAAGCTACTGACTAATAACGAAGCAGTTGCGTCCCATAGATATACAAACATTTGAACATTTTGTCCTAAATCGTGTAAGTCTATCTGCTGGATCGGAACACTGCTAACTCGAAGCCCCCCACTTGATGAACTCATTGCAGTCCGGATAAATACGAGGCACATTCTGTCCACGGGGACTATTTAATTATGCTTCGTCCAATCAGATTCGGCGCACGTGAATGAGGTCGTGATGTGCGCTCTCTTGCGGGATTGTGGGAACTTGTAGTACCACCTATTGGCATTCCTGTGTGCCTATCAGGGAGCTTAAAATGACGGGAGGCGCCCATACGATGAAAAAGTGAAGCCTGCTTCTGCAATATTTCTGAGTCTTGGAGAAGTCTTGGTACTGTAGTGCTGATATTTGATGTCACTTAGAACAGGTAAGGAAAAAAAATGTCCTGCGGTTTTGCCACGATGCATACTATGTTAAAAGAGTGAAAATTAACGTTAGAAATTACGTTTTCACATATTTGATGATGAGTACTCTTGCAAGAAATTTAATGCTTTAATAGTAAGATGGTCAGTTTCAAGTATTGCTTTTACGGAGAATTAGGATTCTACGACTTGCCAGGCTTCAGGTGGCGATTGTGTGTGGCATAGATACCGCCATCTCCTCTTCATTCTAACCTCCTTCCCGCCTATGATTCTCGTGTAGTAAACTTTAGTTGCGTCACAATTCCCGATGCTACTGTATAATCTAGGTGAAACGGTAAATTTTATAAAAACTTTAAAATAAAAATAAAAACTATTGTGGAATTCTTCAGGTAAAATTTCCGGGCTGATGGGCCGTGGTCCAGATGTAAAACTTACTCCCAACGTTTCGTCTCCAACTGCGGGGGACATCTTCAAGGGTTTTCCGGCTACTGCCACTGTGGGCCGAGGGGCTCTCGCATTTATAGAGGGCGCCACCATACGTCACGTGATGCTGACTTTGTAACTATCTCTGGATGACGTCGTCATTCTCGATTAAAAATAATCGATTATCGTTTCGTTGGTGTCGACAGTGTCGACATCCATATTTAATATAATATGGATGTCGACACTGCCCCAACGAAACGACAATCGATTTTTAATCGAGAATGACGACGTCATCCACAGATAGTTATGAAGTCAGCATCACGTGACGTATGGTGGCGCCCTCTATAAATGCGAGAGCCCCTCGGCCCACAGTGGCAGTAGCCAGAAGACCCTTGAAGATGTCTCCCGCAGTTGGAGACGAAACGTCGGGAGTAAGTTTTACATCTGGACCACGGCCCATCAGCCCGGAAATTTTACCTGAAGACAACGCCGGCCGTGAAAGTTTACATTGTATGATATGGTGGAATTGTTTCTCTTACCATCAACTCAAAAAATTAAAAAAGTAATCAATTTGTTTATGAACTTTTTGGCACAATTGCTATTTTCAATGAGACAATCATAACCGGTCTCGATGACAATAGCTCTCTTCAGAAGTTACCCGAAATAAAAAGCTAATATTAAAACGTTACGGTAATTAGCAATATTTTTACTAGATCTACTTGTGAGCCAAGTGAACTGCTTTTAAGCTACGCGTGGATCATCAGTAACAAGAGGAGATCACGACGTTAGTATAAAGGATTTACGTCAAACTTTACTTTTAGTAGCTCACGAGGACATCATAATATTGAAGTAGTAAGGCTAACTATGTAAGCAGTTTCGACGAAATAATATAGGGAATTTAAACGCGCCTGTCACTTGTCTCTTTGTTGCAACCTTCAACACGACGCTGACGGGGACAAGTAGCAGGCCTTCGATCACATTCAGAGTGGTGAGTAAAGCATTTCAGGAAAATTGTAAACGTTTATTAGTGGATAATTATAAATAAAATATTTGTTGCAATAAATTAGTTAACAGCCAAAATATACGTTTATTTGAATGAACTGTTATTTAATTTACAGTGTTATTTAGCTGTTAATTAATGTTTATTATTACAAATAATCTCATATTTACAATTATCCACAAATAAACGATAAATCGCATATAATTTTGCTGAAAATGTATGTCTATCGTGGTATGCGAAATCCCTTATCGCAGCACACGAACGCATCTCGTAACTGATGTTTTGCAACTGCGCTATGCATTGAATCTTTATCACATTCGTCATCCGCGTAATAAAGTTACAAAACAGCTATGTGACATTGGAATTCAATAATAGTTCTCGCAAATACACACACACATATATATATATATAAAGGTAAAGCAGTCAACATCCCGAAGATTGGCTTGAACACAACAGTGCTTTACTAGGCATGGTCCTGTTTGGAGGTGGTATGCCGTTGCCTTCCTCCGACCTTCGAACTGACTTACCCAGCCACTCATAGGGGGACCTACAGTTTAACGTGGGTTCCGAACCACGCTGCTACTTGGTATTTTTCACATGAGCAATACTGTCAGAAGTGAAAGAAGTTGAAAGTGACAGATAAAAATCCTAGGACTCGGCGGGGATCGAACCCACAACCTTTGGATGTGTAGTCTGGCACTCTACCAATGTGCAACCGAGGCGCATATATATAGTGTTTCACTAAGTGTGTTTGCCTCTGTAACTTATAAAATAATAGGTGACGGGAAATTTTAATGCGGTAGGTCAACACAAGAAATGTTACACTTTCTGCGGAGCTATGAACATAGTTTATTGTATCATTTTCCAAAGAGTTACACCACAAAGATATAACTTTTTAAATGGAACAATAGTTTTTATATCGTGTATTGGATTCGTTTAAACCAGCTGCGTCCAAATCAATTTAAACTACATTCCTATCACTGTTAGTTTGGGAGCTACAACCCTTCAAAGTTCCGGGGGCGGAGGCTACGATAGCGTAGTTGACTGGGCGAGTGGCTATCCCCTGGGGCACGGCCTACTGTCTCATGACCACCAGCCAGTTAGCTACGCTGTCGTAGCCTCCGCCCCCTAAACTTTGAAGGGTTGTAGCTCCCAAACTAACAGTGATAGGAATGTAGCTTAAATTGATTTGGACGCAGCTGGTTTCAACGAATCCAATGCACGATTGAAAAAACTATTGTTCCATTAAAAAATTATATCTTTGTCGTGTAACTCTTTGGAAAATGATACAATAAACTATGTTCATAGCTCCGCAGAAAGTGTAACATTTCTTGTGTTGACCTACCGCATTAAAATTTCCCGTCACCTATTATTTTATAAGTTACAGAGGCAAACACACTTAGTGAAACACCCTATATAAATATATATATATATATATATATATATATATATATATATATATATATATATAGAGAGAGAGAGAGAGAGAGAGAGAGAGAGAGAGAGCAGATGTTTGCAGTAGCTGATACGACAGTTCTAACGGTTAGATATTTACGCGACTGACCAGCAAGTTAGAAGAGGCGATACGGACCGGGCGACAAGGGCGGCATTCAGATGCAGGTCGCTGACTCTGTTCTTCCGGCTGGCGTGTTTACGTTTGCCGGCCAGATGCTAGCAAGCGGACCCCACAGCGCAACACTTGGACCCATCATCTGACTGTATGTAGGACGCAGCGAATCCTTCAGCTGAATGCATCTTCCGAGATACATGCATCTGGAGGTCCAATCTGCTTATTATATTCTCACAAAACAGATGATTATAGTTCAGCACAAACAGAATTTTGTGATTTGTTTTATGGTTATCGTTCGCCGATATTAAATATTCCATATTATCGCACTTTGTTCATCATGCGACGGTACGGAACGGTATCGAACGCCTTGCTGAAGTCGAGAGAATATACATGGGACTCTGTACCTACTACCCTCTGGATCTCGTGGATGAATAGCGCTAGGTGGCTTTCACGCGATCGTTGCTTTCGGAAACCCTTGTTGAATTCTAGAAAGGAGAAATGTCTGAAAACTGGAACATAAAGGTGTTCCAAATTTCTGTAACTGTCTGATGTTAGAGATATTGGTCTATAGTTTTTCTCATCGGGTCGACGACCCTTTAGGAAGATCTACCAAAGAAAGAAAAATCATTCCAATGAAAATGGGTCCGGAAACGCTTACTGTCGGAGATAAGCACACCACGTGGCACCCATTCTTGGCAATGCATCCTCCTTCCCTCCGGCGTAAGAAATGACGTGCCCTCCTAAGTACATCCCATTGTTGTTGTAGTACTTGGCATGCTCTGAGGTCGTTACCCCGTAGTGTCTGCACATCGTTGACTGGAGTTTCATAGACCACTTCCTTCAAGTGTCCCATAACCAAAATCAAATGTTCAAATAGCTTATGGGACTTAACTACGGGGTCATCAGTCCCTAAACTTACAAACTACTTATGAACTAGTTAATACTGAGGACGGCACAAATATCCATGCTCCAGGGGGATTCGAAACCCCGACCGTAGTGGCCGTGCAGACCATCACTGGAGCGCCTCAATCCCCTCGGCCACCGCGGCCAGCCATAACCATAAGGTCAGGGTTTGAGTTCTGGGGAACGAGCAGGCCAGGGTCCTGAAATGTCTCCGTCAGCCGCGCTGTAATGGCCGAACGGTCAGTTGGGCTTCGGCCGTGCACCGGCTC
The DNA here is from genome assembly GCA_026315105.1 of Locusta migratoria. Classification (NCBI taxonomy): domain Eukaryota; kingdom Metazoa; phylum Arthropoda; class Insecta; order Orthoptera; family Acrididae; genus Locusta; species Locusta migratoria. The sequence continues at coordinate 282,284,998 of CM048755.1, forward strand.
GGGCGTTGTTTACGTCCCGGCCACAGGCGCAGCGCGCGAGTTGTTTACGCGGAGTGCGTAGCGGTGTAATTTAGTAGTGCACAGATCGAACTATGGCTTTTTCATATCGTAAATCGACACTGCGATTCACTTTCAATAACGACTTTGCACGACCAAAGGCCTACGAAATAGAACGCTTTCTACGAGACGAGGTAAAAATCGAGCCGGACGTTCTGGTAGGAATACACTTGTCCATAGTCAGTAGCGTCGTTTACTGCAAGCTCATTGATGAAGCGGCATGTGATAGAATATTACAACGACACCAACAGGGTCTCCGTTTTTGCCATTCAGACGGAAATGTCGGAACGGTTACAGTGGATCACGCCGGAATGGGATTAAGAACAATCCGCGTCTTCGAGCTACCGTTCGAATTGCCTGAAAAACTGGTGACAGAGGCTTTGAGCCCGTACGGCACGGTTATCTCACATGAAGCCGAGAAATGGGCGACTTTTGCAACATATCGTGTCCTGAACGGCGTAAGACAGGTAAAGATTGAATTACGCAAACACGTTCCGTCATACCTGTATATCGGTGGCTGTAGGGCAATCGTCATCTACGACGGGCAACCGAGAACTTGCTCGGGGTGTGGAAAGGAGGGACACGTGAGGTCTGAGTGTACGCAAAGGAGGCTATTACAACTGCCACGTGATGATCCACAACAACAGCAGCATGCGACGGTGCTCCCCTTGACGTATGCTGCGGCCTTTCGGGGGGATACGAGAACCACACCAGAACCGAACCAGCGTGTAACGACGGAAGACCAATCTAACGAATCAAAGCCAGAAGAGACGGAGATGGATCATGAACGGCGGTCGCAGGACGTTATGACTTCGCCACAGCCCTTGCAGGACGCGGCGGAAATGGACGTTGACAGTGCGAAGGAGCAGGACGTGGACTTGAAAAACGACGATCAGGAGGCTGTACTGACCTCAGATTCGGAGGTCAGACAACGGAAGCAGCGAGCGCCAAAACGGCGGAGGAAACGCCGCCTTTCGTCCGACAAAGACAGCAAGGAATCAGAGACGAATGACGAGGTGACCCACAGCAAGGAGCAACAAACAACGGCCGCGGAAGAAATACCGAGCGAAGAGAGAAGTGGGGCGGCGACCTGTGGTCAGAGGAACGACGTGACACAAGACGAGGTGGAAACAGATAAAGGATCTTTGACTGAGAACGTCAACCGGACAACAGAACATGGCGCCGAAAGAACGCATTTGGACTGGGCAACAGAGGCGACTCAGTACGCAGACGAGAACGAAGGAGTAGCAGACAAGCACCCCGGCGGAATGAGTCCGGGCGGCCATTTCGACTAACGTATGACAGCAAGTGAGGGCGATGGGGGACTGGGATGGGGCACAAGGAGGATAGGAGGTGTTAACTGTCAGACTGTGACTCCCCTATGATACATGCCATGCAACAGGCGTACCGGATAGGGTCCATTAACATCAGTGGCATAAAAACGCCCGTCAAGATGAAGATGCTCAGTGACATGCTCAAGGCGGCGGATATAGACATAGCGCTGCTGCAGGAAGTACGAGTCCTTCACACCCAGGACTTCTATGGATACGATATTTACTGCCCACCGTGCGACGAGAGAGGCATCGGCACGGCAATATTACTCAAAGAAGGAATATGTGCTGTCGACATAGAGTATCTGCCCACAGCACGCGGAACAGCCGTCACCATAGGAGGCGTACGACTGATCAATATTTATGCACCATCAGGCAGCGATAAGAGGAGGGAACGCCAGGAATTTTACGCCCAAGAGGTGACCCCATTGTTCAGGGGCCAATACGAGGCTTGTATCATAAGGGGAGACTTCAACTGTGTACTAGACAGGAAGGACCAACATCCTAACTACACGACATGTCAAGAACTCAGAGCGCTGGTCAACGGGATGCAATTAATTGATACGTGGGACCTCAAACATCCTGGACAACAGGGATATACGTACATCACCAGCCACTCGGCGAGCAGATTGGATAGGATTTATCTTTCAAGAAGACTGATGACATCGACAGTGGATGCGGAAATTTGGCCTACAGCGTTCACCGACCACGAGGCATATATCTGTACAGTCACCCTCGCCCGGCAAAAAGTATGGAGGCGAAAGAGTAATTGGAAGCTGAATGTTTCCCATCTTCACGACGCAGAATGTCGACGTATGGTAGAGGAAACATGGCAAAATTGCCTACGGCGCAGAAATGCATATGGTTCTGTTCTCCATTGGTGGGTCACGTGCGTGAAACCAGCCTTAAGAAGAACATTTATTTTTTATGGGAAAGAGGCTTCTCGTTGGCAGCGCATGACCTCTGAATTTTATTATACAACCCTCCGGGAACTCTATTCCCAACCTCCGTCACCAGAACGCCAAACAGCCGTACACCATGTCAAGGCAAAACTAATACAACTCACAACATCCAGAATGGCAGGTACAATGATACGTGCGAGGGTGCAGGATGGACTCCACAATGAACAGCCCTCCATGCACTATGTCATACGGGAGAGACAATGTAGACGTCGGGGATTAATTCACGAGGTTGAACTCGACGACGGCCGGAAATATACAGCACAGAAAGACATAGCCCAGGCGTTCCAGGACCATTTCACCAGATTTTATGGGGCCGACGAGGTGGAGCAGGAGGCAATGGAGACCGTCCTTAATGAGATCCCAGACATGACATACACGAACTCGGAAGCAGACATCCTACAAGCAATAACGGAAGAGGAGATGGTGGAGGCCATCCAACGAGGAGCTCCGAACAAATCCCCGGGTCCAGACGGTTTCCCATTGGAATTCTATCGCACGTTTGTCACTATTATGGCACCGATGTGGTTAAGAATGTTTAACGAGATAATCGCGCAGGAGTTACCAGTCCCCACTGAATTCACAGAAGGGTTGGTGATTCCAATTCGGAAACCACGGGGAGGCAAGCGACCATGCGATTATCGGCCTTTGACCCTCCTAAATAGCGACTACAAGATCCTTATGCGTATAATAGGATGTCGCTTAAAAACATTGCTAAAGGAGCGAATCAACAGGGATCAGACATGTCTCGGAGGTACAAGCAATATTCATACGGCCTTGGGAGACTATCGTGATGTTATCTGCCTTGCCAAGGCGTGTCGTCTACGTGGAGCATTGATAGGCATCGATTTTGACCATGCCTTCGATAGAGTGGATCACACCTACCTCAAGGCAGTGATGCTCAGGATGGGTGTTCCGCCTACTTTTACCACTATGGTGATGAAGTTGTTGCATGGTGCCCGGTCAGCGGTGTTGATTAATGGAGGGAGAACAGAACATTTCCAGATTTTACGATCAGTCAGACAGGGGTGTCCGTTGTCCATCATCTTGTATGCCATCGCACTAGAGCCATGTCTTGCAGGATTGCGCCAACGACTCACAGGTATCACTCTACGGAATCAGTCCTTCAAATGTAGAGCATATGCTGATGATGTAGTGCTTCTAGTGAAGACAGCAAAGGAGACACGCACAGTAATGGATTGGCTACAGAAATACGGGGAGGCAGCTGGTAGCGTGGTTAACTTTCGAAAATCACAATTCATGAATGTAGGCCGAGGACTCGAACCAGGAACTGAAGGACCCTTACCTGTGGTGCAAACCCTACGATGTTTGGGTATCACTTTCCATACGGAGACGGCACGAACAACAGCAGACAACTACCGTAAGCTGTTGTGTCAACTACGCACATCAGTACGACTCAACGCCCTGCGCTCGATGGATATGCTGCAGAGAGTAACACTGGTCAACCTCCACCTCGCACCCAAGATGTGCCACGTGGCACACCTTCTCCCTTTGCCACGTACGATGGCCACGAGGATACAAGCAGCCTTTGGATACTACGTGAGCATGGGACAGCTCTTTAAGGTGCAATACGAGTCGCTCACGCTCCCGACGCGGGAAGGTGGTGTTGGCCTAGTCAATGTCTACGAAAAGGCTCGGGCAATTTATATAAACACCATGTGCAAACTGTGGCGTAACAGGAACTACTCCCTAACGGGTGCGATAATCGAAGAACTAGCACCGCCATCGCTTCTTCCACCGGTTAGTGTTGGGCATATTACGCCTCCATTATCACACATCCGAAAGTTCTTCGTGGAACACAGTTATGTGCGTGCAGATTTACCAACTACCCGATCACCGACTTCCAAAGATGTGTATAGACTGCTTGTAAGACGCATGGAACGGAATAAGATGGAACGGAGGTACCCTGCGATTAACTGGAATGTTGTGTGGCGCACAGTGCACCACCCCCACCTCCCTACATCGGCCAGGTCAACGTGGTACATGGTGGTTAACCGGAAGTACCCGACGAAGGAGAGACAGTATGCTATCCACATGACAGACACGCCCATATGCCTACGATGCGACACGCTCGACACGGACGAACATCGGTTGGTCTGCGGCACAGCGCTGGGAGTGTGGAATCTGGCACGGAAGATCATAGCGTTCATGATACACACAGTACAGTCAGAAATCTCAACGGACATAGTATTTTTCCCAGATAAAATATATTTCCCACGTCAGAAGACGAATGCGGTGGCGTGGGTAACGGGCATGACGGTACATTACATATATCATAATGCAAACACGAACAAACTGGACTACTGGCACTATTTACAGGATGGACACACGAAGCTACGACGACTTGGTAAATACAAGGAAAGTTACGCAAATTTTTTAGGGATAGTGTTTACTGACCCGCCACCTGGCTGGGGTGTACTGGGTACGAGAAGATGACAGTGATAGTTTAACGAAGATACAGACCAATTGAACGGATCAGGCTTAATAAGTTCGAGAAGATCACCCAAGAACACCGACCGGATGGTGCTACACTAACAGAGGAGGCCCCAGTTTATTTTACGTTATATACCTTTAAGTTCGAAAATGACACGAATGATGCAGCATGCCGGAAGTGGCATCATTTATACAGTTATTTTTCCATTATGTATTAGTTGACAAATTTCTTCCAGATAGGGCACTGGACTTCATTTGATTTCATGATTATAATAAAGGCTTCAGTTTGTAAATAAAAAAAAAAAAAATAAAAAAAAAAAATAAAAAAAAAAAAAAAAAAAAAAAAAACGGTCTAAGGCGCCTTGCTGCGGAGCGCGCGGTTGCTCGCCGTCGGAGGTTCGAGTCCTCCCTCAGGCATGGGTTTGTATGTTTTTCCTTAGGTTAGTTTCAGTTAGTTTACGTCGTTTTTAAGTATAGGGACTTTGGTTCAAAATAATTGAAAACGGAACGTGCACATGTAACCGTGCTTTCCAAACTACTGACCACGTGCTTTTTGACTGCTGCAATTTATTGAAAGAGAGGGACCATCTCAGGAAAAAACAGCTGCCAAAGGAGGATGACCCGTCAGTAAATATGACTTAGTACATAAATTCACTACAGACTTTTACAATTTTTATAATTCAATAAGATTTCCTGATGTATAAAATTGTTTGTTCCTTTGTAAACCCTGTCAATTTATATACTGTACTTGTGTTTGCAAAAATTTTGGTGTAATCGCCTGAATCTGACCATCAAACATGTAATATTACTATGTAATGGGACATGTTAAATAATAAATAAATAATTAAAAAAAATAACCAGAGTAGTTAAGTTCCCTAAATTTACGAACATTTGAACATTTGATTGTCTCCGTCAAAAATTCACGCACATTGTGACGGAAGTGTGATGATATGCCATCATGCATGAACCACATCTGTAACCGTTGCTGACAAGGTACGTTCTCCAGTAAGGTAGGCAATACATTAAAATGAGAAAGTCCAAGTAATGTGACCCATTTTAACCATTTGGTTACACGGAGGCCCAATTAATGTATCGCAAAATATGCTAATATTCCCAGGTAATTGTCGGTCAGTACTTGTGTATAAACAAGTTTAGGTGTGTGAATCCATGTTTGTAGATTATGTTTCTTGTTCCGATGAGTCGATGAGTACCACCACCTCTCAAAGCAGTTTCTGAGCACACAATAAAATATATAAACGTCCGCAGTTTTATAGATTGTCTTGCAAGTTACTGATTGTCTACGTACTTACATAAGCATTGTTCTGCGAAATTCGACGGCTCTAAAGCGTTACTAATTCTAAAATTCGTCTCGGAAAGAGCCGCATCGACTCTTCTTGAGACGGAAACGACATCCGCTTCCGTCTAACAGATCCGAATGAAAGCCGGCTTATCCGGCGATCTATAAAACTGGGAATTTTACTCACCTGCTTATCCGACGGGGCGCTCTATAGGAGAAGGGCTGCCATTGGAAGCGCTCGTTCGCGCCTGGAAATCGGCTTCTCTAACCAAATCCGGCCGGAGATGTGCCAGATAATTCAGTTGTCAGCTGTCAGCCACCGTCTCTCCAGATATCGATCTCCAGGTGGGCGTCTCTGAATAGAACCGGCCGATAACTTTGTGTTCATGTAAACTGTTTGCCTTTGGCTTCAAATTATTTTTGATATACGCCGCTCAAAACGGCCACAGCGACGTCAGATATGTGTACATTTGTCAACAACGAAGAATAAATGTTTCTGCGTTTGTTTATTGCTTTTTCGTCTCTCCAACGCTGGGAGTTGATCTTAGTTTGGATAACCACGGAAATGGAGCGATTTTTCGTATGATTATTTATTTCTGAATTGCTAAGCAGTAGCAGTTACAGGTTCTGTGCTCTAAAAATTGTAAGTGAAAATTTATATGTAACAACATTCAATTTAATCTAAGGAAGAAGGAAGATTATGGCTTAACGTCCCGTTGACAGCGTGGTCATTAGAGACGGAGCTCACGCTCGGGTTTTTGTGGAAAGGGATTGGGAAAGAAATCGGCCGTGCCCTTTCAAAGGAACCATTCCGGCATTTGTTTGGAGTGATTTAGGGGGGGGGGGGGGAGTCATGGAAAACCTAAATCAGAATGGCCGGAGATGGATTTGAACCACCGTCCACCCGAATACGACACCAGTGTGTTACCATTGCTCCGCCTCATTCTTTTAGTCGAAGGGATCTCACAATATTTAACTACTCTTTCTGAGAGGACAAGGAAATAACTTTAATGGTTAAGGCATATACTGAATCTTAGCAGTTGTAACCATACTGTAATCTACTTGCTTCCATGGTAGATTTTTGTTAACTTCAGTAATAGAGTTACAGTAAATCTTGCTCTTGGAAAACATTGGTTTTGTACAATTTAGTTGTAAGTGGTGGCGATATGGTGACATGCTATTGCTGATTAACAGTGTGTGTGTGGCACATCGCGATTTCAATTGGAAACATTAGCTAACTGAGTGATCTGCTAACAACATTTTACGTTCGAACTGACTTTCATGCTATTTAACTGATTTATATATCTCCTTTTGAATTCCATTTAAGCATGAACACTATTATGCATATGTTTTTATCTCATTGGTCCATTTAAAAATCTGCCAGAGATAGGTGAAAGGAAACAGGAAATCATCTAGAGCACTACAGTGATTACTTTTAAATTTTGTAACGTATATTGCTATCTTTCTGTCAGTATATTAGGCTATTCTGGGACCTATTCTAATTTTTTTTCTTTTCTCCATTGTACTGTTCCCTGCTGGTAACCATTCCTACGGCAAATAATACGCATTACTCAAAATTTTGCCTTTCAATGTGAATGGAGGCTCTAACTGTGTATGCGAGCTGGTTGCAAAGATTTCCAGGCGTTGCTAGATTGTATTAACACATACCACAGGCCATGTAAATGTCTTCAACTAATCCCACGTAAATATTTATTCTAATGTCGCAGAGATGTCATTTTTCCATAATCACAGGCCAAGGTATCGTGAGGTTTCAATCTGCGTGTGTCAGAGGTTTGGAGATCAATTCATATCCTCCGCGATAGGTGTAATAAGAAGTGCCACTTACTGTCAGATTTTAACATCCACGCTCATATCTACTTGAACGGACAACCCAAGTCTTTTCTGCGATCCGAATTTATCCTCCTCTTGGAGTTGGTCTGCAGGGCCTGAACTATATCGACAAAAGTAAAATGAAAGTTCGTAGTTTGGCAGCTAGCTGGTGCACTAGTCGATACGTTCCACTTGATTTAATGAACTGTCATCTTGGTTTAGGTTTTAATGAAACCTCCTCTGAGCGAGTTCGCGCAGTTGTGAATTACTCTGATTAAATCCGGAAGAAACTGTGTCCAAATTATGCGCTGAGTTTCTTAATTTAGATTTGTGTCTGCTTCCGTGAATCGCAGGGAAGAGATGCTCAAATGAATGCCTCAACAAGTACAGGATCGATTACTTCCCTGCCAGTTATCAGTAACAGAGCTAGCGTGTCGTTTCTAACCAACCTCGCGCGAAACTGAATACCAAACCAGAAAGTCATTAATTCAAAAAATCTCTGACATATAGCAGAGTGACCATTTATTTCTAGCAAAAGCCCTGTCTTAGCAATTACCACTCATCTAGACTAAGACTTGATTCTCCTTCGTTCGTATACTGTATCCTAATGACGAAACTTATTCTCATCGTCTGTTTTATATAGTAAAACTGTTCATTCGTGTCGTTCTTGGTGCGACCTTATACACTTGTTTCCCTAAGGCTGGATTCACACTGTGGACGACGTCACGCCAACGTTAGTACGTCACACACTGTCAAATATCCGCTTCCATTCCAACTGGATGCAACATCAAGAGACGACAAATAAACAAGCATCATTTGGCGCCTAGTTCGAAAGTTGCAATAGTGGTTTTTGTTCATAAAAGAGAATACAAAACGTTAAATTCAGTGTTGAACAGATAGCTATGACTGCAGTTGCCTTAGATGACGAGGAAAGATGGAAGAAATAGTAAGGCGATCTAGACGAATCTGCCTTAAGAAAATGCTTTCTACGAGAATGAATGAAGGCGAATTTCACACGAAGACCACATTTTACAAATACCATTGATTGGCGAGACGGCAGTTTTTCAATTTACTGTGTCTGATAATCGAGAGGATCAAGAAAGCAGACACTCTTGCGACGTCCAATTTCCCCACTAGAAAAAATGATTCTTTGTTTGTGGTGAGTTTGGCGTTTAACCTTTACCAATTTCACCTTCCGTATTTCTACGTATTTTATGGAACAGAAAATTTGTTTTTAATATTGCACGTTATCAAAAATTATATATAATTGTAAGTTTAAGTCCTTAACTGGCGTTGGTTTTATAAATGGCTATTTACAGTGTTTAGCATCTAAGATAAGTCGTAATGTCAGTATTGCCTCGCGTGTCCCTACATTTCTTCTAAATCCAAACTGACCTTCCCCGTGGTCGGATTCCACCAGTTTTTCCATTCGTCTGTAAATAATTCGCGTCAGTATTTGGCAACCATGACTTATTAAACTGACAGTTCTGTAATTTTCACATTTGTCTGCACTTGCTTTCTTAGGTATTGGAATCACAATATTCTTTTTGAAGTCTTGAGGGTATTTTCCCCGGCTCATACATCTTGCATACCAGGTGGAACAATTTCCTCAGCCAGCCGCGGTGGCCGAGGGGACTGAGGCGCTCCAGTCACGGTCTGCACAGCCACTACGGTCGGGGGTTCGAATCCCTCCTCGGGCATGGATATTTGTGCCGTCCTTAGTATTAGCTAGTTTGTAAGTTTAGGGACTGATGACCCCGTAGTTAAGTCCCATAGACTTTACAAACAGAAAACAATTTCCTCATGACTGGCTCTTCTAAAGATGATAGCAGCTCAGACGGAACAGGGGAGACCGTTACGGAAATGATACAGGATCTGGGATGGGAATCATTACAACAACGGCGCTTATCGCTGCGGCGTGGGTTACTTACGAAACTACAATCGCCAACATTCTCCTCCGAATGCGAAAATATATTGTTGAGTCCCACTTAAATAGGTAGAAATGATCATCAGAATAAAATACGAGAAATCGGAGCCCGAGGGGGAGATTCAGGTGTTCATTCTTCCCGCGCGCTATTCGAGAATGGAATGGGAGATAAAATTGTATAACGGTGGTTCGATGAACCCTCTGCCAGGCACTTAAATGTGATTTGCAGAGTATACCATGTAGATGTAGATATCGATCTGTAAATGTAATCCTTTCACGTACTCCATAATCACTGTTTCTACAAAAATACTCGGGTGATTTGGAAAACTCTAGAAGCGTCTACAAATTTTTATTTCCGGTAGTTTACGTACGGCCAGTGACGCCGCAGCAGATACCACGGCCACGCAATATTCTCCCCCAATACTCGCATCGCGCACGAGAAGAATCGCATGCCGCGCCAGAATTTAAAACGTTAAGGAAGGGCGAGATATTTGCCGGAGCTGTGCGTGCTGTTCTTGAAGGAACAGCGGGGCGCACGTGGTTGTGACAGATGGCGAAAGCAGCGGAGCGCGCCGTATTACCATGACACGGCTTAGCGCACTACAAATAGCTGGCACTGTAGTGGCGGTCGATATGGCCACAGTTATTAGCACCCACAAGCTGTGCCCACGCCGAAGGGAAATCGACGCCGCCCCCGCCTCGCTACCCCTTGCCGCGGCTCAGGAATTAGCTGCCTTGTTAATTTCTTGTGCTTGTTGTTTCACAAAACACTCCTTTCTGAGGTCTCCCTGTTGTTCGCAGTCGCGTAAACAAAGAACATTAACAATGCTTTTAAAAATTGGATCGCTCTGATAGGGACGCTCGCAATGCGCTAAGACTATAGGGTGTTTATTATATTCAAGGAGGTTAGAATACAGGGGGACGCCCTTATTCTGAAAAAGTGAAGCCTGTCTCCGCCATATTGCTAAGTTTTGGAGAAGTGTTCGTATTGTAGAGCTAATGTTTTATGTCAGATAAAAACAGAAATAAAATGTCCGACGGTTTTACCGTGATGTACAACGTGTTAAAATAGTGCAAATTAGCCATTAAAAATGAACTTATCGTATACAGGGTGTTTCACTAAGTGTGTTTGCCTCTGTAACTTATAAAATAATAGGTGTCGGGAAATTTTAATGCGGTAGGTCAACACAAGAAATGTTACACTTTCTGCGGAGCTATGAACATAGTTTATTGTTTCATTTTCCAAAGAGTTACACCACAAAGATATAATTTTTTAAATGGAACAATAGTTTTTTTTATCCTGTATTGGATTTGTTTAAACCAGCTGCGTCCAAATCAATTTAAACTACATTCCTATCACTGTTAGTTTGGGAGCTACAACCCTTCAAAGTTTAGGGGGCGGAGGCTACGACAGCGTAGCTGACTGGCAGGTGGTCATGAGACAGTGGGCCGTGCCCCAGGGGATAGCCACTCGGCCAGTCAGCTACGCTATCGCAGCCTCCACCCCCGGACCTTTGAAGGGTTGTAGCTCCCAAATTAACAGTGATAGGAATGTAGTTTAAATTGATTTGGACGCAGCTGGTTTAAACAAATCCAATACAGGATAAAAAACCTATTGTTCCATTTAAAAAATTATATCTTTGTGGTGTAACTCTTTGGAAAATGATACAATAAACTATGTTCATAGCTCCGCAGAAAGTGTAACATTTCTTGTGTTGACCTACCGCATTAAAATTTCCCGTCACCTATTATTTTATAAGTTACAGAGGCAAACACACTTAGTGAAACACCCTGTATATTATGATGAGCATTTATTACTATTTATTCAAGAAAGTATATTGGTTGAAAGTACATACTTTGCAGTGACTGTCAGTTCAATGCATTAACAGTAAGAGTGTCAACTTAACGCTTAGTTTTAACGGAGAAATAGCATTCCAAAACTGATCAAGATGACGGACAGGCTTCATCTGACGAATGTGCTCGTCATAGGTAAAGCCACCTCCCTTTATTCTAACCTCTTTGATTATATTGGTGTCTGTTCTTTCGGGCATGTGGCAGCCATATTGCTTTTGCAAATTATTGGTTAAGGAGAGGAAGGGAGAAGGATTAGGAAGGAAAGGATGGATAGTGGCTGCTTTAGGGCACTGAAATGAAACAATGGCTACATGTTAAAATGTGAGCCGCGCCGGGAATCGAACCCGAGTCTCCTGCTTCGGGCCAGCGGTCGCCTTAACCAATCCCCCCCCCTCCCCCCCTCTTTGGGTAGTTCTTCTCTTTGCGGTCGTTGATCATGTTGTTCGTTGTCGTTCATGGGGTCTTGGCTCAGCTTTTTTATTACAGATAGCGTTGAGTTCTCTGACCGGGCGCGCACAGCCCACAGCGCCCGGCTACCTTGGCCACCCGTGCTCGCCTCCCGTCCATCTCAAATTCATGCCCTCTTACACTCGCCATTACGGATTCCCGTGCGAGCTCGAACGTATGACTGCATCTGTGGTGAAGTAATTGAAGCTAACGCCGTCTTCGCTTGTAACTACTTATTATATTGGTGTGGTGTCTGTTCTTTCGGACACGCGAAGACGGCGTTAGTTTTAATTACTTAACCGCAGATGCGGTCATACGTTCGACCTAGCACGGGAATCTGTAATGGCGAGTGTAAGAAGGCATGAGCGATAGGGGCGCTACATCCATAGCGTGCGACTTGTGGGAATTCGAGACGGACGGGAGGCGAGCACGGGTGCCCAAGTGGTTAAGCCGACCGCTGGTCCGAAGCGGGGGACCCGGGTTCGATTCCCGTCCCGGTTCGCATTTTCCCTTGTCGCCATTGTTTCATTTCAAAGCCCTAAAGCAGCCACTGTCCATCCTTTCCTTTCTAATCCTTCTCCCTTTCCTCTCCTTTATCAATAATTTACTATATGGTGTGATACAAGACATTGCTTTACTTCATTTTCGTCTACATTATTGTACAACTGTCTTGGGTCAGAAATATAGAAACAGGTCAGAACTTCAATATGTTTTTACTGTATATCAGAGCTAGAACTACGGAATAGAGTTCAAATGTTTGTATAGCTTATGGGACTTAACTACGGGGTCATCAGTCTCTAAACTTACAAACTACTTACGAACTAGCTAACACTAAGGACGGCACAAATATCCATGCCCGAGCGGGGATTCGAACGCTCGACCGTAGTGGTTGTGAAGATCGTGACTGGCGCGCTTCAGTCTCCTCGGCCACCGCGGCCGGCCTTTATAATTCTATGATACCTTGCAGTGACCTTGCGTCTAGTGAGGAAGTTGAGTACACGGATCGCAGTGTGCGAACGGGCATTGTCGTGCAGAAAATTCCACTGTCCACACAGGTACAGTTCTGGCCCAACCCGCTTCAACACCATACACTTACATTAACATCGCATGGATCTCCGTCGCCGTTTTGCCTAATTTGAAACACAACACGATGTTAACGCGTTGCTACATTTTGCGCTCCATGTTGCAATAACACAGGTTCTCACACTGTCCCTGTTAGCTGCGTCGCAGCGTGTACCACCGCTTCACTGCAGTGCTTTCCACAATAGGGGGCTCTTGTTGACATGTCCTTCAATGTGTGTGCACGGGCACCTCGTGCTCGCCATTGCGGTTTGTAAAATTTGGGACCATTAACCGAACTTTTAGTCTCCCCCTGTACAAGCTGTTGTAGAGATCCGCTAGAGGCACAGGCACGCCGCTGGTATTCTCATTACTAGGTCTTTTTGACATCGCTGGCCTCCAATCTACACCTACATAATTACTAAGGAAATCACATTTAAGTACATGGCAGAGGGTTTATCGAACCGCTTACATGATATTTCTCTACTTTCCGCCCTCTAATAGCGGGCCAGAAAAAGGAACACCTAAATCTTTCCATTTTTGATCTGGTTTCTCTTATTTCATTACAGTGGTCATGTCACGGGGATGATGCACGATTTGGGATGGAAATCATTAAAAGGAAGGCGTTATTATACGTAGCGGCAAGTACTGTTTGCAATATTTCTTTCGCCAAGTTTCTTCCCAGAAAGGGAATATATTTTGTTAGCATCCCCCTACAGGGGGAGTAATCAGATCTAAAACGGAAAAATTTAGGTGTTCCTTCTTGTCGCGTTCTGTTAGAGAATGGAACGGTAGAGAAATGTCATAAAAGCGGACCAATGAACTCTCTGCCAAGCACTTAAACGTGACTTGCAGAGTAATTATGTTGATGTAGATGTATAACTACGGAATAGAGTTACAGCTATAGAATTGGTATGAAAAATGTATCGCATAAGATAACGATTGAAGGCCACCGATTTGAGTCCCATGTTTTGTATTGTTTTTCATATTTATTTTGTTGAAGTAGTTACAAACCATATCTGTCTACTTCTGACGAAAATCTGGGGGGGACTGCGGCGCGCCAGTCAGGTCTGCACGGCCACTACGGTCGAGGGTTCGAATCCCCCCCTCGGGCATGGATATTTGTGCCGTACTTAGTGTTAGCTAGTTCATAAGTAAACATAACATCCAGAAGATGGCCGCTTGCAATAGCGGCTGACACGTCGGTGTAATATTTGATATATTGACGATGCGGTCTAATACCCAGAAGAGTTTTATTAGCAATGACAACGGCCGCGGAAGCCTTCGTTTACATAGTTCATAAGTAGTGTGTAACTTTAGGGACTGATGACCCCGTAGTTAAGTCCCATAAGCTATACAAACATTTGAACATTTGATTTGAAAATCTGGCCCCGCTGGAGTAGCCGAGCGGTCTGGAGCGCCACGTTGTGGATCGCGAGGCCTCCCGCGTCGGAGGTTCGAATCCTCCCTCGAGCATGGATGTGTGTGTTGTCCTTAGGATAGTTTAAGTCAGTTTAAGTAGTTTGTGAGCTAGGGACTAATAACCAAGCAGTTAAGTCCATAGATTTACAATCATTTGAACATTCGAAGATCTGAACCGGCAAGCAAATTGAAGGCGAGTTGTGACGTCGTCGTCGTTGTTGCTGTTGTCCTCATAATGTCTCAAAAGCTGCTATGTTCTTCCCCTCTGTTCTAATTATCGTCTACTTTGCACTCCAGTACAACACTATACTGCATCAGATACCCCCATGAAATTGCAAATTGCGAGTAATTTTTTTTTGTTTTTGTTTTTCAGAAGAATGTTTTTCGTGATTTTCTTTTTCAAAAACTGTAACCTTTTTGTTGCCAGTCTGCTTTTGACCTCCTCTAGACTTCTAGAGGATGGAACGGTAGAGAAATATCATAAAAGCGGTCCAATGAACCCTCTGCCATGCACATAAACGTGACTTGCAGAGTAATTATGTCGATGTAAATGTAGAATAGTTGCTGGTGGATTAAGAAAAGTCACTTGCCTTCTGATGGCAAGATAGGTAACTTGTGATATTATCGTGACTAAAATATTTCTTTAAAATGGAATAATCTCGGCGGTAAAACTCTAAACCATTGTTAAATAGGTTTAAGTTACGAAAACATCTAACATTTAATGGTCCAATGGAGGGAACAAAAAAATTTATTTCAGTCTGAACAAATGGCACCATTCGTACGAGGTGAAAATTGGCAAGGTTATTTGCGATAACTCGATGTACAAAAGGCTTGTACAAGTGAAGAAACGTGAAACAGTAGTGGGCTTGGGGAGAACAGCTCTGCCTAACCAGGTCTGAAAGGTGCGCTGATCAAGATGCACATCGTCATCCCCCGCTGCGGAGCCTTTTTGTTTTCCTCTCCTAGCCGCGCTCAGAACTCGTCGCTCCTTTCATATCAATTTACGTAAAAACGGTTTTGTGTGCTTTCGTCTACAGGTTCCGCATATTGATTCTTTGTCGGTATTCAGACGTCTGCAGATTAATTTCCGCGCTGTGTGTACTGGTGCTATTTTGACGCTCCGGAACTCTCTTCTCTCAGAGGCGAAGCTCGGAATAATGGTCAGCAGTTTAGCTAGTATTCGAGGGGATTAATATTAAAAACGGATATCGGCGAAAAAGCTACCCACCATTCCTCCGAGATATTGACCTGTCGACGAGACCCCATCAATTACTTCTTCCGAGAAGTTCACCCTTTAGAAAAGTAAACTCTTCCGAGGTAACATTTTCCTTCTATTCGGCGTGAATCATTCACTGCATTCATAATTCATGATGTATGTTATCACCAGAAACGAAACATTTATCCTGTGTGATTGTGTGCTGCGATTGTCACTTGGAACTCAATGTCTTGTCGATGGCGAAGCCATAACAAAGGGCACATTTATGCAGTAGTTAGCATCTCTGGAAGTACAAGACGGTAAACCTTCCTTATACGTTGTTTATTCTCCTTCGCGTTTCATGTAACGTAACAACCTTGGTCAGTTCTACCCAATCTGTTAGTTCGGACGCCTTAGTATAATTCGCTCCATATTGTATGAGCAGGGACAACAACAGTATATAGTATCACATTGAAAACATTTTCCAGCATCCATGTTTGTCTTTTTATTACTATAGCAATCGGTTTCTTTACTCCACTGGTACCATCCTAAGGCCCCTAACCAAAGTAGACAAGTATAACAGATACAATATTTTCAAATAATAAATGCGCAATCAAGGCACAAAAAATATTGTAAAATAACAAATATGCCGTAAGATATCTATATAGTTTCTGATATTAGATATAGGCAGTGATAAACAAAAGATATTAATACAGTGTGTCAGATGGGGATATGATAAATATATATTTCATGTCACAGGCATTTTTCATAATACATTCTTAATTGGGTAGACTGATAAACGCTATTTTGTGAAAAACAGACATTGTAAGAACCGTGCGGTGGCATTATAATGTTTACAATTAAAACAGCGACCAACCACCAGTATGGTATAAAATGATTATTTTCTTAGATCATGACTGGTTTCGGATTTATTTTTACAAATCCATGCTCTGATATTTTTTCATGCCTTTCAACTGGAGCCTCGTTTTGCATCAGTTATAGTATTGCAGCCCTAGGATAGACAAAAATCGTTTACTATTTGCAGATGTATACGTTAAGTTTCTTTATGTTCACCTTTATGAATATATTTGTAGAATATTTTACAGTTAAAAATACATGAAGTTTGGTGAAAGATTACCTGTTTTGTCCTAACACAATATGTAAGTTTTCGTCACACTTCATGTATTTTTAACTGTAAAATATTCTACAAATATGTTGATAAAGATGAACATACGCCGGCCGCGGTGGCCGAGGTGACTGAGGCGCTCCAGTCACGGTCAGCACGGCCACTACGGTCGGGGGTTCGAATCCCCCTCGGGCATGGATATTTGTGCCGTCCTAGTTTGTAAGTTGTTCATAAGTAGTTTGTAAGTTTAGGGACTGATAACCCCGTAGTTAAGTCCCATAAGCTTTACAAACATTTGAACATTTTTTGATGAACATACAGAAACTTAACGTATACATCTGCCAATAATAAACGATTTTTGTCTATCCTAGGGCTGCAATACTATAACTGATGCAAAACGAGACTCTAGCCGAAAAGCTTGAAAAACCATCTAAAGATGGATTTGGTCTAAGAAAATAAACATGTTATATCATACTTTTGGCTAGTCGCTGTTTTAATTATAAACATTATAAACTGATATAAATTTCCGAACTACATATTGTTCGTTGTCTCTTCCTGAATATTGCAATGTTGGGCCATTTTGCTAATAATATTGTGATAATAATTCGTCTAAAGTTGTATTAGTTTATTATATTAATTTCACATGGTATTATATACATCTACGGTATTGCCCTCTATTGGTTCTATAATGAACCCTTACGTTCTTTACATTAAAAAAAATCAGTTCATCGTGTTTTCTTTATCGCTGCTAATATCTAATATATGAAACTATATAGTGACCTTACTGCTTACTTATTATTTTATAACATTTTTGTACAGCGCCTTCATTGAGCATCTTCTATTGGACAACATTGTAGCTGTTGTGATGGTCGGTTTTGGTTAGGGGCCTGAGGTTGGCGCCAGTGTAGTACCGAAAACGATTGCTATATAATAAAACCATAAAAATTCAGCTGATGGAAATTTTTTCAATCTGAGAGCCAGTAGGAGGTTGGGGGATCTCTTCTAGTGGGTCCCCCGACGACTTTTAAAATATCCAAGTACAAATATCTTAGGGAGTATAACAATGTATTTCGGAAGTTTATTTTTTTTAAATACATTATGTCTCACTCAGTAAAGGAAAGTAAAATTGTTCGATCACTTCTTTATCCCACATTGTAATGTTTACGTGTTAATGTTTTCACATTAGGATTTTTACGAAATGATATTTTTCCGTAGGGCCAGTAAAATTTGTGAACATTACTTACATCTGATCCTTTTTGTGGAAATATTTTCCAATACTTGTTAAGGATAAGAAATCACTCAGGACTTAATGACGTCCACGTGACACATAAAAATGCACTCTAGAACGTGCATTAATTGAACTTTAATATACTTTCAACTGACCAATAAATAGAAAAGACAACACCGATTAACTTCATTAGTATCTTGGATGCATCTACGAAACAAAGAAATAACTTAAAAATAAATAAAAAAGCTGTACCAATTTTACATAAGGTAATTAAAGGACACATAGTTAATATCCTGAAGAACTATTAATTTGCAGCGGGGAGTATCCGAGCGGTCTAAGGCGCCTCGCTGCTGAGCGCGCGGTTGCTCGCCGTCGGAGGCTCGAGTTCTCCCTAGGGCATGGGTGTGTTTTTATCCTTAGGTTAGTTTACCTTTGTTTAAGTACTTTGTAAGCTACGGACTGATGACCACGCAGTTTGTTCCGATAGATTTACAATCATTTGAGCATTTTTGAACTATTAATTTACACTCTCACAGACTCGTATCCAAACGTAATCCTAAATTAACAAACACAGATAAAACATAATAGATATCTAGGAATCTTTGATATTCGGAAGGAAAAAGGGTAAATGTTCATCATTTCAACACACACAGAAAACAATAGAGTACTTAATACAAATACTTTTGTAAGAGAAACGAAAGAATGTATATAAACAATTTATATTATGTACCTATTACCACTGACTTTCCATGAATACAATTATGGTAAACATGTAACAATCACTGGAGAAATCTGTCAAATATAAGTACTACTATAAACGTGACCACCAAATATAAAATCTTTAACAGCACAAAACTGAAAAATAACCAAAAAGGCGCTTTGGCGTGGTATAGAGTAGTACTGTACATTGCAACATCTGAGGCCACTAACATCTACGTAAATCTTTGCAAATAAATTCTGATATACACATAAGTAATAGGTTTACCGTACAATACTGCAAAAAAAAAAAAAAAAAAAAAATTGTATTACTTGGAAATCGCAAAAAAGTGAAAATTTTTGTTAAGCTTAAGGGACTTAACTGCGGGGTCATCAGTCCCTAATTTACAAACTACTTATGAACTACCTTATACTAAAGACGACACAAACATCCATGCCCGAGGGGGGGGGGATTCGAACCCCCGACCGTAGCGGCCGTGGAGACTGTGACTGGCGCGCCTCAGACCGCTCGGCCTCTGCGGCCGGTCCAAAAAAGTTTCCGCAATGCATTTTTCGTGATGTAAATGTGTGTGTCGTTTACCAAAATCGTGGAAGAATTTATGTAATATCGTGAGAATGTTGGACATATAGCCATGCTGGTGAATATTTAATAATTTCAAATTTAAGATACGATACGATGGATGGTGTTTCAGACGTGCTGATAGATTAGAAATTGCGACCCC
The DNA here is from genome assembly GCA_026315105.1 of Locusta migratoria. NCBI lineage: Eukaryota > Metazoa > Arthropoda > Insecta > Orthoptera > Acrididae > Locusta > Locusta migratoria. Next base: position 282,304,623 of record CM048755.1, read on the forward strand.
GTCACCTAAGAGATATGGGGGATTGGGATCTTATCGCGGTAGAGGAAGAGGTGTAGAATATGATAGGGGCAGCATCCGCATTGCCAGCGCCCTGGAACAACAGAATGGACCCGCAGGCTACTTGCAGCAGTACAAAGCGCGCCCGCCTAGCCTTTGATCGCCGGCGCGCCCTGCTTATCTTGCTGATTCACACACAATTATGGAGCCGGCAAATACTCCACTGATTGACAGCTCGCAGTACGATTATTGAAATGATGAGCTCACACCTGTGCTCCTATTTTAACTTGTCCTAAGTTGATGACGAACAAATATTTTCCCTCAGTCCCAAAATCGGTTTTCTCAGTCACAAGACTAATTATACATTATGGATAATTATAAAAAAGTAAAACAGATGAATTAATACTGGTTACAGCACTGGAAACAATAAATAAGTGATAACCTAAAATCAGTGGATCAACAAATATACAGAATTTCATTAACAGAAAAGAAGGAATTGTTCAAATGTTCAAATGTTTGTATAGCTTATGGGACATAAGTACGGGGTCATCAGTCCCTAACCTTACAAACTACTTATGAACTAGCTAACACAAAGGACGGCACAAATATCCATGTCCGAGGGGGGATTCGAACCCCCGACCGTAGTGGCCGTGCAGACCGTGACTGACGCGCCGCAGTCCCCTCGGCCACCGCTTCCGGCAAGGAATTGTTGACTTAGGGATTTACAGCAAAACTTTCTCTTTGTATTATACAGTAGGACTCGAATTTTGTCTGTAAAATTAAAGCCAACATAATTGGAACAAATTGGCTAAACACCTAATCAAGGCCGCGGTGGTGTTGCCGAGAGTTCTAAGGCGCCTCGCTGCGAATCGCGCGGTTGCTCGCTGTCGGAGGTTCAAGTCCTCCGTGGGGCAGGGGTTTGTGTCCGTTGTCCTTAAGTTAGTTTAAGTACTTTGTAAGTCTAGGGACTGATGACCATATCAGTTTGGTCCAATAGGTTTACAAACATTTGAATTATTCACAACTACTCGGTAAAGAAGTTGTGTTTTATGATTCCAGAGCATTAATATCGGCAGTCATAAAAACATAAGATTCAAATCTCGTTCAAATTATAGCTTAGACGATAACTAAAAATCATATTTTCTAACGAAAAGGGGCACCAAAATTAAACAGACATAATTTGTAATTTGTACGTACTACACAGGGATGACTAGTTTAAGGTAAACGGCACTATAAGGTGTTTGACGAAATCAACCTATTACCGAATTCCACGCGCTTTGCTATGTTTGTCTATATTTTACATGATGCCAGCTGTTACTTGCTCTCACATTACTTCTCATATTTATCGTACGGCATATAGATATAGATATGTGTGGTATATCGGACATTTAAATTACTGTAGGTGCGTAAACCAGCAACCTACATCAAGTTTCATGTTTATCAGTAAAATACAAAGTAAAATGGACAGCACAGTGCGTGATGTGGCGTACGCAAATAAAACCAGAAGAAGAGTCATTCAAGCAATAATAAGTTGCACAGATTAGTAGTTACATGAATATTAAAATCACCAGAAAAAGAACATTTAAGTGAAAAATAATATAAGTATTATAAAGAACAATCAAATGAGTAGTAAATTTGCACTAATTAAGCTGCCTGGATGAAGAAAGATGTGCAGCAAGCACAACCTTTATACATCAAAGTCTAACGCAGACTTCATGTGATGTTCGTATTCTGTTAAGAGCTGTCTAATATCGGCGGGGAAATTCTGTGAAGGAAATATGCCGCGTCCTTTTCAAAGAAGCTGCCTTGTGGGCTATTGGGAAACCATGGAAGACCTTAATCTCAATATCCACATGGAGATTAAAATGTCTGCCATTCAGATTGCGTGTCCATTGCCCTATACAACTGAGTAATGCGGTGCACCTGATTCGGGGGATAGGTGAGACGTACTGGCAAGTTGGATCTTAATACGATTCGTTCCGTGTTCTCAAAAGGCATATACGTCATCGGGGTTCGATTTCCAGGCTGTCGCGCAGTCTTAACCGTTTATAAATATAAACTGAGGTGATCACAAATTGTTATTATATGTATCCAGAACCCAATTTTATCTTATTTCTACGTCCTTTTATAGTTTGACAGCTGTGTATCTCATTTGTAACTGCTATTTTATATCTTGACTACTATCTTACACCTTGACCTCAGAATTGCTTTTATATGTAAGTCAATAATTACTTATTGAGAATAATTTTAACAAAAATGATCCCCACCAATCAGATGATTTTAAGTACATTACATAAAGCCTCAGGAAGCTACAGTAACGACTGTGAACATTCGTTCATCACAGGACAGGTTACTCTGTAACTTCAAAATTTGGTATGTTTTTAATGTTTTTCCTTTAATTTTTTGATATCATACTTTGTAAATAGTAGCTTATATTCAGTTGTAACATTTGTTTAACAGATCTGAAGATGGGCAGCTGTCCCGAAACCGGTCATGTTTTAGAAAATAAAAGCGATCTGGAGACGGATATTCAAGAATTTTACAAATTCTTGCCTTGAAAAAGGCCACTTATTCTCAACGCCATGTTTCGATATATCTACTATGAATGACTGGCCGTTCTCGCGGGGACGACGGTCAAAGAGCACCCGACTTCTCTCGCAGTCTTAAAGCCGGTTCCTTCAGAACATCAAGACCGTTAGCGGAGTACATTAAATATTAAATTCTAGATTGAAGAGTTGGGTTGGACCTGATTCGAATCCATTAAGAGGAAACGACCGAAGAAGGCCTAGAATGTCCACTAGGCAGCACGCACGCACGTACTAGCGCGCGCGCGCGCACACACACACATACATACATACACACACACTCAGTACACAGTGCACAAGCTTCACCCTTCCGGATAAACATACGACTGCAAACAATGGAGAAAGAGATAAAGTCCAGTACTAGGTTTTGCATGATTCGCTGTAAGATGATGATGCACTTCCTCCGACACAGACTTCTTAGAAAAAGACGGTGCGCTCTTTGTGCATGTTCTGTACCAGTTCTACGTCGAGAAACAGGGAAAAGGAGAATGTGTGGAGACAGATGTAAAACCAATTAGAAATATTAAAACATCTCGACTGTTACAGGGCATCGAAATAAATTAATTGGCGGAGTTGAGCCCGGATTACCACCTTCGGGCCAGTTAGGCTATCCAGACTCGCTTTCCGTCCTCTCCGGACGTGTCCGAAAGAACACACACAATATCTACAATCGTATGTATACCTCTAACAGGCAAATGACAATTTCTGTGAGGATGGACAAATACCAGCGATCCCTTGCGATATTACATTTGAAGCTGAGAGAAAGAGGAAGCAATGAGTAGGGGGCACTATAATCGTAGTGTGGGATAAGTTGAAGATTTGGGCAGGACGGGAGATGGTCAAAAGCGGGGGACACGGATTCGTATCACTGAGGTGGAGCTGCAGCCCGCTCCTCTCTCTAGAGCATGAGTAAAACCTTATAATGTGACTTCTCTCTCTTTTTTTCTGTAGAAATCAGGTTAATGATTTTATGCCTCTTCTGAAGGACTGAGACCAGTGTATGTGACTGCAGCCGATCCTCCCCCTAAGCCATAGAAATGGTGGAGAGGTATAGATTGACACGCATGCTTGAAATGACGTTCGCTTTATTGAAAACAAGGAGTGCACAAACAGGCCTATTGATGTCTGTGGTCAGTACCAAAATGTTTTGTAAATATATGGGACTTAACTTCTTTGGTCATTAGTCCCTAGACTTACAAATCACTTAAACTAACTTAAAGTAACCTAAAGACAAAAAAAAAAAAAAAAAAAAAACACACACACACACACACACACACATACACACACACACAAACACGTGTGTCCGAGGGAGGACTCGAACCTCCGACGGCGAGCAGCCGTGCGCTCCGCAGCAAGGCGCTGTAGAACGCTCGGCCACTCCACCCGGCTGTGGTCAGTACCCACCGGGGGTTCTGTCAGTACCCACAACTGCACAATGTGGGCAACGAAAACCTTAGAACGATCGTGGGAAGCCCATTGCACGACGAGGAAGTCACAGCCTGTTGTAAAGTTGCCACATTAGTCGTGATCGGACCCTTCTCCTTTGAAGAAATTTGTGGTGCCTCTTTTCAAACTGTCGGCATGACGGAAGGGTGGTAGGCACATGTTACAGAATCGCGTCAAAGCTAGCCTAGCCGACAGATACGTCTTGGAAGGTACCACTTTTGTGCAGGATGGTACTTCACCCCATGTTGCTACACGCGTGAAAGATCTGTTGGCGTTCATTGTTTGGTGGGGATCGCGTTCTGAGCAGCCACTTCCGTCACGGTTGCCCGAGAAAGGTAGCGCAGTGGTAACATACTGGACTGGCATTCGTGAGGACGGTGGTTCAAGTCCACCTCCGGCCATCCATATTTAGGATTTCCGTCATTTCCCTAAATCAGTCCTGATTTCCTTCCCTATCCTTGCCCAAAAATCTGAGCGTAGGCTCTGTCCCTAATGACCTCTCTGTCGACGGGACGTCAACACCCTAATCTTCTTCCTTGTCTTTCCTTCCATTACGCTTGGCCTCCCAGGTCACCAGAACTCAGTGAGTGGGACTATCTGTTGTGGGGTTACCTGCGGTCGCAAGTCTACCGCGATCGTCCGACCTCATTAGGGAAGCTAAAAAACAACATCCGCCTGCAATTTATCACCGTACCGCCTGATACGTTGTGCAGCGCTGCTCGCTACATCGTCCATCGACTACAGGTATTGTTTATGAGTGACTACCGACATGTTGAGTATTTTTTAAACAGAACATAAATCAACTGTTTTGCTAATTATTGCTTTTGGATCATAAGAAGCACTATCTTTTGTTCATTTTGTGCGCTTTTTTTGCCTTCGATAAATTCCTGTCATTCCAAGCGTTTATCAGTTTTTGCCTCTATACCAACATTTTTAGGCGAAATATTGACTTTTAATATGTTAACGGGTTCTTGAAGCAGCTTGTAAACCTCAAAGATTTAGATAATTACCTTAGTATAAAAGTTTCAGTGTGGCGGAACTTGCAGTGAGACGTCAAGAATGAGGTGAATACAGTATATTGAAGCAGAAGGTGCGCGCGTAGCAGTCACTGAAAAGAAGCAGACTGTATGGTAGCGGCTACTGACTCCACTGATTACAGGAATAACACATTGGCGAACAAACTGGTAGAACAAGGAAAACAAAACCATAGAGTACTCGAGTAATCTATATGAAAAACACTGTAGAATCAATTTATTATACCATTATTTACATCTTTTTTTTTTTTTTTTTTTACTATCAGCGGTACTGAATTAATACCGGCCAGCCACTCCATGTCTTTCGAAAAATATTTTTCAAATGTTCAAATGTTTGTATAGCTTGTGGGACTTAACTACGGGGTCATCAGTCCTTATACGTACAAACTACTTATGAACTAGCTAACATTAAGGACGGCAGAAATATCAATACCCGACCGTAGTGGCCGTGCAGACCGTGACTGGCGCGCCGCAGTCCCCTCGGCAATAATTCATTATTGGACCACTTCATTGCCCGTCTCTTTTTCTTGGGAACAGGCAGAAGAATAAAGTTAATATTTATGTCTAATGCTAGAGTATATGGTCACTTGATGCTGCACAAAATCTTGGCTTCTAAGTCAGTGAAAGCAAAAGATACGGCTATTTATGTCAAATATTTTGATTCCATCAAATTCATTCATCAGAACCCATGGACTATCTGTATCCATATTAAAGTCTGTACACAGTCCTTAGACCATGAGACTTATACGCACTTGACAGATTTTCTTTTTATTGTTATTATTTTTTAAACGAGTTCATACATAGACCAATTATGCAAACAGGATAAGATATGGTATTTAAATATACCTTCGTGCTGAACAAGTGTGATATTATATTGAAATTTCATTATATTATTGTTTCAAATATTCGATGTCCCAGGTTTTTTAGTCATTACTTGTGAATATGCACTTACATACTACGCACAACTGAAAATAACTCACATGTAAAAATTATCGTATTTGTTCAAAAATACAAATCAATTAGGACGCTATTCACGAATGCAAAGGGAGGTTTAAATATTGCTTCACTACGACTTTACTGTTTAACATTCACCCAGAACTATGTTGATATTCATTCTCTGGTCAATGAAAAAATGCTTTGGTAAGACGAGTGTCAACAGCCGTCATATATTTCATAAAATGCATCTTTAAAACCATCGGCTGTTTATTAAAAACCTTATAAATCAACCAGTTTCGGTCAATAAACCATCTTCATAGATAAAAAGGTGTTAAACTGAATAGTGCATCAAATGCATCAAATCAAAATGCATCAAATAAAAATACATCTAGTTGAGACAAACAGAAGTCAATATAATATTTTTAGTTACACTGAGCCGCGGCGGAGTATCCGAGCGGTCTAAGGCGCCTCGCTGCGGAGCGCGCGGTTGCTCGCCGTCGGAGGTTCGAGTCCTCCATGGGGCATGGGTGTGTGTGTTTGTCCTTAGGTTAGTTTAACTTAGTTTAAGTAGTTTGTAAGCTAGGAACTGATGACCACACAGGTTGGTCCGATAGGTTTACAAACATTTGTTTTAAAACAACGACAACAACAATTTTAGTTATACTGACTCCTGTTTGTCTCAGCTGTCGAAGTATTTTATTTGATACATTTTACCATTCAGTTTTAACACCTTTTTATGTATGAAGTTGGTCTATTGACCGAAACTGGTTGATTTATAAGGTTTTTAATAAACAGCCGATGGTTTTCAAGATGTATTTTATGAAGCATTAATACAGCGTACTGCTTATCCCGGCTTGTGCCCTCTGTTTCCTAGCCGCTGTTTACGCAGTTAACTGTTACATTATTTTGAAAATAACCCACTCTTCACCGAGCCAGACTCGTAAACAGTGAAATGTCTTAATTGGCATTTTCAAGAAGTTCCGCGTCTATTGAGTAACTCGGCGTTGCCTAGTAGCGCAGCCTTGCGTGCTCGTAGGAAAGTTGGAAAAACACTTGTGGAATTTGCAGTAACACAGCCATAGACTGTTCTGACTTGCACGTCAAGCAGTTCGACGGTGTTCGCACATTAAAAATTTTATGGCTCGTTGGTCGCGTGTTGACCTGTTGGTCCTAGACCGCCTGCAGTAGCGACTGGTTTATGGCCCACGCTGTACTTGGGAAGTGGAATGTCGGCTGGCTTTTCCTTTTAGTAACGGGACCTTATTGTAACCAGATTTACAGTTCCTTTCCTGTTTTTGTACAGAGCTCTTACTGCTCCAAGATTTACGACTCCTTCCTCGGCTCTGTAATTATCAGTATCGCTTTGTACAATTTTGTGTCCCTGCTGAAGTGGAGACGCTAGAAAAGACGTTTAGGCTGAACTACGAACTAATTTCTCTACTCTCTTACGAAGGTCTTGTAATAAGAATAACGTTTTTATCTAATTAACTGGGTTCACCGAAATTCAGTAGACTATCTGATACAATTATCTGGTTGCACAATTGACCACTATATGCCACAAGAGGCGAACCTACCAGTGTAAGATTTTTTTATTTATCATGTGCTATAAGTAGAGGTCTGCACGGATGCGGATATCCGCAGTATTTCTTACTTTGCGGATAAAATTGTGAGCTACGCGAATAACCGTGTGTTTTATGCGGATAAAGAGCGAGGTATCTGCCCAGCACGTCTGTCGAAATGTTTTCTGAAAACTCCGTGGTTGAGAGTAAGTCTGTTGTCCTCATCCCCTGGCCACAGCGACTTAGCTGTACCCGAGGGACCTGCGCCTAGCCGACCGCTGTGGACGAGGGGCCTGAGGCGCTCCAGTCACGGTCTGCACGGCCACTACGGTCGGGGGTTCGAATCCCTCCTCGGGCATGGATATTTGTGCCGTCCTAGTTCGTAAGTAATTCATAAGTAGATTGTAAGTTTAGGGACTGATGACCCCGTAGTTAAGTGCCATAAACTATACAAACATTTGAACATTTTAATCTGCGCCTAATCGGTTTACGCAACTGTGTCTTATCTGCGGTCTGTCAAGTGCTTTCTGGGTGGCAAATCGGCACGCTGCCCACCGGAGGTGCCATGCCAAATTTCCGCTGCCTTCAGTCAGCGCTTTGTAGTGACCGAGTGACAACATATATAGTAGTGCATACAGTGACAGTTCTTTCTTAAAATGAACACGGCCGGCCGCGGTGGCCGAGGGGATTGAGGCGCTCCAGTCACGATATGCACGGCCACTACGGTCGGGGGTTCGAATCCCCCCTCGGGCATGGATATTTGTGCCGTCCTTAGTCGTAGTTAGTTCATAAGTAGTTTGTAAGTTTAGGGACTGATAACCCCGTAGTCAAGTCCCATAGACTATACAAACATTTGAACATTTGAAATGAACACGACATTAATGGATATTATATCGTGTAAAGTGAAAAGAGGATTGACGTTAGTGAAGGAAAACAAAATGAAATCGTCAATTTGGAAAAAAAAATATCATTACGTAACCGATGGAAAGGAAAAGATCAAAGATCCAGTGGCCTGTTAAGCGTTTAAAAATACAACTGAATGAACGGTACAGCCACGCATAAAATACGAAGATACATAAAAACAAACTTTCACGTTTATGTGTTAGTAATAAAGATTGACAATAACATTTTATATCAACTTTCATAATCAGATATAGCCGCGGTGGAGTAGCCGAGCGGTCTAAAGCGTCTTGCTGCGGAGCGCGCGGTTGCTCGCCGTGGAGGTTCGAGTCCTCCCTGGGGCATGGGTGTGTGTGTTTGTCCTTAGGTTCCTTTACCTAGGTTTAAGTAGTTTGTAAGCTACGAACTGATGACCACGCAGTTTGGTCCGATAGATTTACAAACATTTGAACATAATCAGATACGGTGTAAGTGAAAGTAACGTATTTAGGAAGGTACAGAATCATAGATTGTATAGGCTAGCCGTAGCTGCAGCTTTTTGCTGACAGTTACCAATTAGAAGTAGACGGCAGTTCAAATGTTTGTTAAGCTTATGGACTTAACTACGGGGTCATCAGTCCCTAAACTTACAAACTACTTATGAACTACTTACGAACTAGGACGGCACAAATATCCATGCCCGAGGGGGGATTCGAACCCCCCCTAGGGAGGACTCGAACCTCCGACGGCGAGCAACCGCGCGCTCCGCAGCAAGGGGCCTTAGACCGCTCGGCTACTCCACCGCGGCCGTGAGTAGGTGTTTAGCCAATTTGTTCCAATTAAGATGGCTTTAATTTTACAGCCAAAATTCGAGTTCTACTGTATAATAGGAAGAGAAAATTGTGCTGTAAATCCCTAAGCCAACAATTCCTTCTCTTCTGTTAATGAAAAGTCTGTGTAGATGTTGAGCCACTGATTTTAGGTTGTCTCAAGCCTTCTCCAATGACGAGACGTGACATATGCGCCATGGCCTGTTCTCATTGGTCACGTAGCAAGTCGTGATCGCTTAGCTGACTGGCTGGCCGCTGGGACAAAACCAGTCAGTTAACGCGATTGTGCCCTGATCTGCGTGAAATCTCGCTCGGTAGTGTTGCTCAGTTTGCAGTACCAAGGATATGAACCTGTGTGTCTTAACGGAATAGGCGGTGTTTCAAACTGACCGAAAATTCGCCTCAGGGACTGCAGTTCCTATACCGACTTCGAATGGAACCGGAGCTCCGAGTGCTTTGGCAGCTACGCCGCGCGGTAAGCCGGTTTCGCTAAGCGGGCAGCGATTACTCTATTTGTGTGTAAAGGTCGGCTAGTGCTTTTATTTAGATGTGGTACGCCCTTTCTGCTTGTTCCATCTCCGGTTCCATTAAGCGAGGTGTCAGCCAGACTCGCCTCAGGATCCCTCTTCCTCCCTGCAAAAAGTTTCCACTGCCGACTGCACGCTATCTGAGAACTGTACAAGCTCGCTTCAAATGCTTAAAACCATCAACCAGGCAAATACCATTTCTTAAACTGAATAAGAAACCTCGTACAACAAACACTGACCAAGTGCCACTCTCCTATTACTATACACTTTTAATATGTTTTAGTCTGTGTTAAAATATGACACACGAATTTTCTTGTAACTGCCCATCCGGTCGTGTAAGTGGTGAAAACCCTCCAGAAGAAAACGCGGTTGTTATCTTTCTGAGCACATATCATCGACTGAGATATAACAAAAATGTTGAAACATAAATGGCTGCTAGTGTACTTTAAAATACTGTAATCGCGCATCTTTAAACGTTTTGATATGTAACGAAATGCCCGCTCACCTCACAGTTTTTTTAAATTTTTATGTGTAGTAAATCTAATAGTGCATATAACAAATAATTCACCGACATAGGATAAAGTTACACCCCGAAGTCGCAGTTGTCAGATATAAGTTGGGAGTATACCTGTATACAGCTACATCGCGCGCTCTGTCCGTTGTCTGATGCTTGTCATACATCGCGATAGTGTTGTTTACAATTTTACCCCCACGTTGGTTATCCGCAGACTCTACGGAGAGCGATACCCATTAATTTAATTAAATCCTGCAGGAGCCCGTCTTTTCCGGTTGCACTGTCAGATTGCAAACGACACTATCACCGCGTATGACAAAGGTCATTGGCGGACCTGCACTCTTATACATGTTCAAATGTTTGTTAAGCTTATGGGACTTAACTGCCGGGTTATCAGTCCATAAACCTACAAACTACTTATAAACTACCTTATACTAAACACAAACATCCATGCCCGACGAGGGATTCGAACCACGCGCCATGCGCATCACAGCATGGCGCCTCAGTGTTCTCGGCCACTCCGCTGCGGCTGCCCGCTTATAGCGCCACTTCCAGACTACTGCGATTTCGGGATGTAACTTCAACCATATATGACAAAGTATTTCACTTTTTAAATATCTTCTACTGTTTCCACGATATGTGCTCAGAAGGATAACAACTGCGTTTTCTTCGGAGGGGTTTTCACCAGTAACGTTCATATGGCCGCGGTAGTATGACCGAGCGTTCCAAGGCGCCTAGCTGCAAGCGCGCCGCCGCTCACCGTCGGAGGTTCGAGTCCTCCCTCGGGTATGGGTGTATTTGTTGTCCTTAGCATAAGTTAGGTTAAGTAGTTTGTAAACCTAGGGACTGGTGACCAGAGTAGTTAAGCCCCATAGATTTGCAAACATCTGAACAAATGATCGTCCGTATGTGCAAGTAAAAAATAATACGTGTGTTATATTTTGACCCAGACCACAACATATTCGAAGCGTATCGAAATCGGCGAGTAGCACGTGGGCTATGTTACTTGTTAGTATCACTTCCTTTATGTAGATTTTCTGCTTCTAATTTGACTTCATGCTGCCACGTGTCCTCCTCGTAACGTCTGCCGGTGTATTTTTTTCCTTTTTTTTTTTTTTTTTTTTTTTTTTTTTATAACAAGATACACAAAATATTATGTCGGAGACTCATTTCATAATTGTGGCTGCAGTTATGTTTATGGATATTTTATTCGCAAAGGACGGTATCGCGAGGTTTGCTACTGATGTTAAATATAATTGAGTATAGCACGATTAAAAAAGAAAAATGTTTACATACTTCGAGGACTTGTAGAGGAGCAGTGAGTAGATAATATTTAAAATTGAAATGTTCACGTGTTTATAAACCTAAGGCATCAAAATACTGAGGGCGTCGGTTCCTTGATATACACACTACTTAAACTAACTTAAACGGATTTATGTTAAGGACTACACACACACACACACACACAATCATGCCCGAGAGATGACTCGAACTTCGAGCGGGAACGGCCGCGCAATCCGTGACGTGGCGCCTCAGACCGCATGGCTATTGCTGCGTGACATTTAGAATTGAAACTCTTGCTCCGAAAAATTATCAAACGACGCTGTCAGCATTGCGATTCTGTGAAGCAAATCTTATCTACTGTAAGCTCTGCACTTACTATATGTATAGGAGGAGATAGTGTGGACGAAAACAAGAAAAAAGGAAGGCCAGTAAAAATGGGCTCTAAAATGCGTACTTGAAGAGCTATGAGCACTTCTTTATCTTCAGCACCGTGAAACAGATCGCTTCTATGGGTCAAATGCTCATAGCAGGCGTTGAGATATGCAGTTTATAGTCTATGTTTAGAAGTCGTTTCTTTCTTGTTTTGGTACATACTAACTCCTCCCAAAATGTGGAAAGCAAAGAGCTTGCAGCGGAAGAGGCAGCCGACGTTTAGATCCCTGTGCGGCACGGTAGTAATATCTTGATGAACATTTCCCCATCTCTTGCTATGTCTGTTTCGCTACATCAAATGACTATGGGGCAGCAATAGTAGCCGATAACCTTTCAGCCAATAGCCCTATTCCTTGAGAACAAGTATAGGTCAACTTCCTTTTGTAAAGTGATCTTTGAGTGGTCCGGTTAACTTGCAATACAGTTAGATCCTAAATAAGATCCCAAGAAAGTGGCAGTTTTGATTGTGCAAGACGAAACTGATGAGGAATGTGACGCGGTCCAACAACACAAAACTTTACCTTCAGTCAGTCTACATCGACACTCCGCAAGCCACTTCATGGTGTGTGGCGGAGAGTACATTGTGTACCATTGTCACTTCCGCCTATTCCAGTCGCGTATGGATCGCGGTAAAAACGATAGCCGGTACGACTCTGTGTAGGTTTCAAACTTATCTAATTTTTCCTTGTGGTCATTAAGCAACATATACGTAGTTTTTTTTTCTTTCCAATGTTATAATCCCCAGTCCAACGAAAGCAGGCGCAGAGACGTATAAAAATTACAGAACCATCGGTTCAATAAGTCATGGTGGAAAATTTCAACACGAATTATTTACAGGAGAATGGAAATCTGGTAGAAAGATGACGAAGGGGAAAATCAGTATGGATTTAAGAGAAATGTAGGAACACTCGAGGTAATCCTCACATTATAACTTACCTTAGAAGATAAATAAATTAAGGAAAGGCATATCTACATTTCTAGCATTGTATATTTGGATAAAGCTTTTGACAATGTTGACTAGAATTCAGCAGGGGTAAAATATAAGGAACGGAAGCTTAAATCAAATAAGATGTTTGTAAATCTAAGGTACTTAACTGCTGCGGTTATCAGTCCCTAGACTTACAAACTATTTAAACTAATTTATGCTGAGGAAACACACACCCACACCCATGCCGGAGTCGAAGGCATTAAAGGGACTTGATGGGAAGGCAGGGTTGTAGCCTTTCTACAATGTTTTTCAATTTATACATTGAACAAGCTGTGAAGGAAAGCAAAGAGAAATTGGAGAAGATTACAGTTCAGGGTGAAGAAATAAACACATTGCGGTTTCTTGATGACATTGTAATTCTGTCAGAAACAGCGAAGGACCTGGAAGAGCAACTGAACGAAATGGGCAGTGTGTTTAAAGGGGCGTATAAGATGAACATTGACAAGAGCAAAATAAGGGTAATGAAATGCAGTCTAAGAAACTCAGGCGATGATGAAGGAAGTAGATTAGGTAACGAAACGATAAAAGTGGTAGATGCGTTTTGTTACTTAGGCTGTAAAACAGCATATGATGCTCCCAGTGCAGACGTTATAAAACGCAGAATGGTAGTGGGAAGAAAAGCGTTTCTGAAAGAAGCAGTTCGTTAATAGCGAATATTAATTAAAGTGTAAAAGAAGTCTATCCTGAAGACCTTCGTGTGGAATGTTCCATTATACGGAAGTGGAACATGGACGATACGTAATTCAGACAGGAAGAGGATAGAGGCTTTTGAAATGTGGTCCTACAGACGAATGCTAATGATTAGGTAGGTAGATCACGTAACTAATGAGGAGCTACTCAACAGAATTGGGGAGAAAAGGACTTCTGGCATACCTTGATTTAAAAAAGAAAAAAGGGGATCGATTCGTAGGACGCATTCTTAGGTATCAAGGTATAGTGAATTTAGCAATGGAGGGAAGTGTGTGGGGTAAAAATCGCAGAGGGAGACAAAGAGACAAAAACAATAAGTAGATTCAAATCGATGAGGGTTGCCATTCTTATGAGGGAGGAGATGAAGAGGCGTGCTCAGGATGCAGTAGGGTGAAGAGCTTATCTTCAAATGTTTGTATAGCTTATGGGACTTAACTACGGGGCCATCAGTCCCTAAACTAACAAACTACTTATGAACTAGCTACTACTAAGGACGGCACAAATATCCATGCCCGAGGGGGGATTCGAACCCCCGACCGTAGTGGCCGTGCAGACCGTGACTGGAGCGTCTCAGTCCCCAAGGCCACCGCGGCCGGCGAGCTTAATCTAACCAGTCTCCGGACTGAAGACCACAGCAACAACCTAGGAGGAATAAATGTAATAGTCGAATCCTCGAGAAACGTCAGCTCTCGAAATTTTGACAGAAGCTCGTACCGCGATACAGACCGTCTCTCTTGCAGCGACTACGACTACGAAAATCGCAGGCGTTCTACGATACACATTTGTTTCAATTACCTATACAACCAACAAAGTATTAGCAGGAAAGGTGAAATACAGATGGCCTAAGAGTGGTAAACATAAATTGGGAATTGTCAGGAGGAACGCTAAGACAGAAGCTCGTACCGCGATACAGACCGTCTCTCTTGCAGCGACTACGACTACGAAAATCGCAGGCGTTCTACGATACACATTTGTTTCAATTACCTATACAACCAACAAAGTATTAGCAGGAAAGGTGAAATACAGATGGCCTAAGAGTGGTAAACATAAATTGGGAATTGTCAGGAGGAACGCTAAGACAGAAGCTCGTACCGCGATACAGACCGTCTCTCTTGCAGCGACTACGACTACGAAAATCGCAGGCGTTCTACGATACACATTTGTTTCAATTACCTATACAACCAACAAAGTATTAGCAGGAAAGGTGAAATACAGATGGCCTAAGAGTGGTAAACATAAATTGGGAATTGTCAGGAGGAACGCTAAAGTGGGCAGTGACTGAGTGAATTGGAGGAAACAACTCTTTTTTCCAGGCAATAAATCGAGCAACGGCGGAGAAAGTAGTCTGCGGGGCTGGGAGCTGTGGCAGCTGCAGGAAATCGTTATAAGTTGGACGCACCGGGAGATGACTCAGAGCTGGATTCCCGCGCCGATCGGGGGTCGCGTACTTCTGTCGCAGCTCTTTTCCTGTCCGGCTAGCTGGCCAGAGATTTACGGCAACCTTCCTCTCCAAAGGTATTGCAATAACTTGCTCAAAATATTGAGACCGCCGTAATGTAGTGCTTTTGACCCTCCTTCGTTACCCATTCGCGTTGCCACGACTTCGAGACTTTTTTTCCCCATTCTGTTGCGACTCTATTCATTTTTTTCGTTTTTTGCTCGTCTGGAAACTTACTTCTTTTTTCCCCTCTCTCTCTGCCGGCTTGCCAAACTATGCCACAGATCTGTTAATCTGTTGCAGTGGAAGAACAAGGCAACAGCCTGCATTCTCCACCTTCCGCTTGTATTCGCTGGTATTCTTTGGTTATAGTCACCTGCCTCTGGTCCTAGTGGCATCAGGGGATAAAATCAGCGTGTACGAACTGCAAACAATAGATAGTCTAGACTTTCTTTCATTACTTGTTCTTTTGCACATTGAGAAGTAATCTTCGATTTCGGAAGTATAGGTGTGCACCCCAAGGTGCTTCTACATCTACATGGGATACTCTGCAAATCACACTTAAGTGCCAGGCAGAGGGTTCATCGAACCACCAGTATACTATTTATCTCCCATTCCATTCTCGAGTAGCGCGCGGGAAGAAAGAATACCTGAATCTCTCCGTTCGAGTTCTGATTTCTCGTATTTTATTCTGATGATCATTTCTACATATGTAAGTGGGAATCAACAATATATTTTCGCATTCGGAAGAGAATGATGGCGATTGGAGTTTCGTAAGTAGCCCACGTCGCAGTGATAACTGCCGTTGTTGTAATGATTCCCATCCCAGATCCTGTATCATTTCCGTGAAGCTGTCTCACCTGTATCGTGGCAATACAAAACGAGCTGTAATTCTTTGGACTCTTTCGATGTCCTCCGTCAAACCCACCTGATGAGGATTCCACACTGGGCAGCAATACTCCAAGTGAGGACCGACAAGAGTAGAGTATGCAGTATCTTTAATAGTTCTGTTGCATCTTTTAATGTTCAGCCAATAAAACGCAGTCTCTGGTTCGCCTTTCCTACGACATTATCTACTTGTTCTTTCCAGTTTAAGTCTGAAGTAATAGTAATTCCTAGGTATTTAGTGGAGTTTACGGCCTTCACATTCGATTGATTTATCTTGTAAACAAAGTTTAATGGATTTCTTTCCGTACTCAAGTGGACGACTTCACACTTCGCATTATTTAGACTCAATTGCCAATTTTTACACCTTACTAATATCTTATTTAAATCGTTCTGAAGTTGGTTTTGATCTTCAGATGAATTTACTAGACGATAAATGACGGCGTCGTCTGCAAACAACCTAAGAGAGCTGTTCAGATTTTCTCCCAAATCTTTTATATAGATAAGGAACAGCAGAGGACCAATAACACTACCCTGTGGAATGCCGGATATCATCCCTGTTTTAGTCCATGCCTTACCATCGACTACTACAAACTGTGTCCTCTCTGACAGGAAGTCCACTATCCAGTCAAAAATTTGGGGTGATATTCCATAACCACGCAAATTGAGTAAAAGACGTTTGTGAGTTTCGGTGTCGAATGACTTCTAGAAATTTAGAAATACGTAATCAATTTGAGAACCCTTGTCGATGGCACTCATCACTTCGTGTGAGTAAAGAGCTAGTTGTGCTTCTGTAGTCTAGAACTAGAAATGCAAGACTGTGACTGGTTCTTTCGTTACGAGATTCTGGAACTACGATGTCAAAACACTTCCAGTAATGGTAATAATCGTTCAGTTTCCGAATATAATAGCATGTAATATTTATTTTGAAAGTCATCAGCATTCGTGTATATAACCTTGGCCGTAACATCTCTAAATCTGTGCTGTATGCGCTCTTAGATTTTCCGCACAACATTCTTCGATATCATGAACTCGCAGTCTGCCTTGAATGACTACACATATTATCACGTGAACTTTGGCAGACATGTTGAGGATGCTTATTATTAAATGTTTTTGAAGACATGTTTTATAAACCAAGGAAGACACTATCTTCAGAATGTAAGTTTGAATCTTACCTGCATGACGTGGGTATTATAGCGGGGTCGGTATACGTTGTAGTATTTCGATTCTACTGGTTCATGCGTCTACTGTCAGTCGTGTTACGTGATTTACTAAATATCTCTGTGATAAAGTTTCAATAGTACTGCAAGTTGTAAGGGATAAACTTATGCCGACCCAACAACAAACACCCTCCCCCCCTCCCCCCAGACACACACTCCAGCAATACAGCATTAGCCATGTAGTTGCGTATGGTAGTTGATATCAACCTCAATGAGAAGTGAATTCCGTAATATTTGTGTTAATGAAAGAGAAACGTACAATTCAGATACGATGTCTCAATATAGTAAAGCATTAAAGATCTACAAGTAACACTTTAGCCGTCACATCGGTACGAAAACATTATTCTGTGTCTTACAATTTGTGTCAAACAAAACTACGCTTTGTATGGAAGTAGTAACAGAGCTTCTACTCTGTGTTAGTATTAAACGTTTGGTATCTGATTTCAACACCGTTTGGCGTGGAAAAGTCGCTGAACGCCATACGACTACTACTACTACTACATAAGAGGGAGCTATAGTTCCGTTCCCGCAACTCTCATTATTGACAGTTTCAAGTAAGAGTTCCATTATGTCTTTAGTTACAGCCTTAATTATGCAGTACCGCTATCATTAGGACTTTCGAATTCTGATTTAGCGAAAGACTTTCTATAAAGCCGTCACGAGAAGCCACAATAAGCCAGTTCCACACAGTTTCCGAATGCATTTCATCTGTTGTTGTTTTGTTAACCCTAGTCCAGCAAAGGGCGAATTCATTACTGAAAATGAAACACTGCTTTTGTCCCTACTGAAAAATCTGCAATTTATGATTCTCACTACTAAATGAGATTAACGAATGGATCGAATACTTTATCGTTAACTACAAGCCTCGAGTAATTAAAGTCGCATTTGAAATGCCACGAGATAAATCGCGCCGTGAAAGTCTTATTCTTCTCTTTTTTGCAAGGCGGCCTGTGCCGAGCTTTTTGATAACGAGAAACCAAAGAAACAAAGGCAGGAGCTAAATATGGCGACTCGCAGCTTCTGTACAAACTGCGGTGCCCGCGGACCGAGTTCTGCATACCGTTAAAAATGACTGATTATTTACATCAAATGGAAAATGGAGCTAATGTTTTTGATTACACGCATCGAAAATAAGATTATATCTGCGAAGAATTGATTTCGAGTGCGCTTGCTGAATTGTGGACCGTTCTTCGAAATCCAATATGGCACAGCATATTTGCTGGCTGCCGTCCACACAGGCACAAAACCGCGTTCACGTGCGCCGGCGCAACACAGCGGAAATAATAATTAAAAATAAAAGGGTATCGTCACTCCGTAAGGTCTCGGATTGGCTCGAATCTGGCAGATCGTTCCTGCGAATGCGTCAACCTGCCGGGTGCAGAGCTGTGTTGACGTGGAAAGATGGGATGAAAGACAATTCCAACCGCACGTCACCGCCTACAATAGAACGAAGTCTGTACTATTCAGACGAATTAGTCAAGTGCACTTGCGACTGGGATCTTCAGTCATACGTTATGCATTAATTGTTGCACACAGTTAAGACGGTATGTCGATGACCGGGTAAGTTAGTTATGGTCTTCAGTCCGGAGACTGGTTTGATGCAGCTCTCCACCGTACTCTATCCTGAGCAAGCCTTTTCATCTCCTCATAAGAACGGCAACCCACATCCACTTGAATCTGCTTACTATACGCGTCTCTTGGTCTCCCTCTGCGATTTTTGCCCCACACACTTCCCTCCATTGCTAAATTTACGATTCCTCGATGTCTAAGAATGTGTCCTACCAAGCGATCCCTTCTTTTAGTCAGGGTATGCCAAAAGTTCCTTTTCTCACTAATTCTGTTCAGTACCTCTTCATTAGTTATGCGATCTACCCACCTAATCTTCAGCATTCTTCTGTAGCACCACATTTCAAAAGCCTCTATTCCCTTCCTGTCCGCACTGTTTATCGTCCATGTTTCACTTCCGTACGAGGCAACACTCCACACAAATGCCTTCAGAAAAGACTTCCTTACACTTAAATTAATATTCGATGTTAGCAAATTTCTCTTTTTCAAAAATGCTTTTCTTCCCATTGCCATTCTGCATTTTATATCCTCTGTACTGCGACCATCGCATGTTATTTTACTACCCAAGTAACAAAACTGATCTACCACCTTCATTGTTTCGTTACCTAATCTAATTCCTTCATCATCGCCTGATTTTCTAAGACCGCATTCCATTATTTTTGTTTTGCTCTTGTTAATGTTCATTTTATATGCTCTCTTCAACACACTGTCCATTCCATTCAAGTGCTCTTCCAGGTCCTTTGCTGTCTCTGACAGAATTACAATGTCATCAGCAAAACGCGGGTAAAGGAAAGATTAAATCGAATAATTACGAAATCATGTGCAAATGAATCAGCAGCCAAACACTCGCAGGATAACTCTCTGTCACAATCAGTGAACAGGCAGTTATCTGCCATTGGTAGTCCTAAGGGACCCATCTGCTCTTGTTAGCGGCCCCTAGACTTAGAAAGTTACGCTAAGGACAATATACACATCCATGCCCGAGGGAAGACTCGAAACTCGGACCACCGGCGCGCACGGTTACATGACAAGAGGTCTGCGCGGACAAGAAAAGTGTTATCCGCATCCGCAAGGCCCATATCCGCAACCGCATCCGCAATTTCGTTATCCACAACCGCATATATTAAAATTTTGAATGGATAATAGTAATCGACAACAGTATTTAAATCCATGGTATGTAAGGATGTAATTATTGTTAGAGTGTCATTTCTGCGTCAACTTAAGTACTTCTGACTGCTCGAATCACGGTAACTGTTCTACACCTACTCCAAAACAGGCTATTCCAGAAAAAAGCTTCGGAATCCGTGTGGTCGGAGCACTACGTCGGCTGTTTAATACAGGCATCTTCTTAAATTTCAGTGGTTAAAACTGGTCGGCAAACAGGAGATTTTGCCGGTCGCGGTGGCCGAGGAGACTGAGGCGCTCCAGTCACGGTCTCCACGGCCACTACGGTCGGGGGTTCGAATCCCCCCTCGGGCATGGATATTTGTGCCGTCCTTAGTTGTAAGTAGTTCATAAGTAGTTTGT
The DNA here is from genome assembly GCA_026315105.1 of Locusta migratoria. Lineage (NCBI taxonomy): Eukaryota > Metazoa > Arthropoda > Insecta > Orthoptera > Acrididae > Locusta > Locusta migratoria. Next base: position 282,324,960 of record CM048755.1, read on the forward strand.
AAGTTTAGGGGACTGATAACCACGTAGTTAAGTCCCATAGACTCTACAAACAAACAAACAAACAGAGGAGATTTTACTGTCTTTACATTAAAAAACAGTTCTTTCGGTGTTTTACAAAAGGGACACTTTGTTTTCCCCATATTAACGCACAAGAGGTTATGTGACACAAAGCACAGCATGTTATTTCAAGTGTTGATACTGGCGTCTACTTCTAATTGGTAACTGTCAGCAAAAATAGACAATGTCGGCTGCAGCCTATACAATCTAACATTCTGTACCTTGCTAAATACGATACTTTCACTGTACTCCGTATCTGATTATGAAAGTTGCCATTGTCAGTCTTTATTACTTCCGTCGTCATGTATCTAATACGTAAACATGAATGTTTGTTTGTATGTTTGTTCATATTTTATGTGTATTCACCTTTTTTTTTTTTTTTTTTTCAAGCTGACGATTTCAATTCGTTTTCCTTCACTAATTTGAAATCACCGCTTTTCACTTTATACGATATAGTATCCATTGATGTGTTCATTTTAAGAAAGAACTGTCACTGTATTCGTTGTCACTCGGTCACTACAAAGTGCTAAATGAGGTCAGCGGAAAATTGGCATGGCACCTATGGTGGGTAGTGAGCCGGTTTGCTATCCAGAAAACACTTGACAGACCGCAGATAAGACACGGTCGCATGTACAGCTTACGTCCGCTGCGGCCAGGGGACGAGGACAACAGATTTCCGTTGTACCTGAGCCCTGCAAGGATTCTAAGAATGTCCACATGCTTGAAGTTTTCAGCAAACATTTCGACAGATGTACTGGGCAGATACCTCCCTCTCTATCCGCATATAACACACGGCTATCCACGTAACTCACATTTTTATCCGGAAAGTAAGAAATACTGCGGATATCCGCGAATATATTCTGTGGCAGTGAAAGCTGGACTGTTGGCGCCAGCTCAGTACAAGTTCTGGCAGCAGTGCATGTCCTTACGTAGTTGCGAACTGCGTCCAACAGCCTGGACCCTCTCTTGTTCGCAGTTGTTGCTGTGTTGCTGCTGTCTCTCTAGATCCTGCGGGTTAGTACTGAAACGGAGGCCGCTTCCTATCCTTCCAATCCCATCCCAAACGTGCTCAATGATGGAAATGCCCGGGTTTCCTGCTGGTCATGGGACGACCTCGACATGCTGCAGGCAGTCCTTAGACGCACGTGCTGTGTGTGGGCGTGCATTACATTGTTGAAACAGTACCCCAGAGGGCTGTGCCATCAGAGGTACGACGAGCGGACGCAAAATGTTTGTGACTTATTGCTGTGTACTCAGTTTGTGCCCAAGCACGACTAGAGGTGACCTGAACGCATGTCCTATGGTTTCCCGCAACATGATGATAGGGGTTGCACCTCTGTGTCTCTCGACAACATTGGCAGGATGTGCCCCCTGTCCTAGACGCTGCCATAGAAAATATCCAATGCGAGGCCAACGAGAAAGACAGGCCGTCATGTCACGACACTTCATCAGAGAAAATTTGAGACAACGCGATCGCTAGCTGACTGGCTGGCTGCTGGGGCACCTCACAGTGGCCAGCGATCGAGTTGTCTCAAGCCTTCTCAGACGAAGTTTGTCTTTCCCGTTGGCCTTAGATCCAACGGAGAGGAACACCCTTCGTTACGGTCTCGTTTAGTAAGCGCGAAAGCGTCGCGGACATGATTAAGAAACTTTAGTGGCAGGCGCTGCAACAGAGGCGTTCTCTACCGAGGTACAGGCTTCTGGCCAAGTTCCGAAGACGTACGTATCATGACGAGTCAATCAATATATTGCTTCCTCCTTTCAGTATTTCGCGAAGCCGGCCGCGGTGGCCGAGGAGACTGAGGCGCTTCAGTCACGGTCTGCACGGCCACTACGGTCGGGGGTTCGAATCCCCCCTCGGGCATGGATATTTGTGCCGTCTTTAGTATAAGGTAGTTCATAAGTAGTTTGTAAGTTTAGGGACTGTTAACCCCTTAGTTAAGTCCCATAAGCTTAACAAACATTTGAACATTTGTATTTCGCGAAGCGACCACTGTGATAAGATTAAAGATATTAGGACCCGCACGAAGACATACAGGCAATACTTTTGTCTGCGCACCATATGCGACTGGAATAGGAGGATGTGACAAACGGTATCCAAAGTACCCTCCACTAAAAACAATGTTCAAATGTTTGTAATTCTATCGAACTTAACTGCTTGGTTATTAGTCCCTAGCTTACAAACTACTTACACCAAGTTAAACTATCCCAAAGACAACACATACACTCATACCCGAGGGGGGACTCGAACTCCTGACAGCGAACGGCCGCGCATCACGGTGCATCAGAGCGCACAGCTAAAAAAACCGTGAGTGGGCTTGCTGAGTATGGGTATAGACGTAGATCAGAGGCTTTGCAGATGCAGTGCTGAGCTTAAATAGCCGAGCGGTTCTAGATGCCATGTCAGGGACTGCGAAGCTTTTCCCGCCGGAGGTTAGAGTCCTCCCTATAGTATGGTTGTGTGTGGTGTCCTTAGGTTAGTTTACGTAACTTGTAAGCTTAGGGACTGATAACCACAGTCACTTGGCCCAATAGATTTACAAACATTTGAAAATTTTGGAGAAGCAGGACTCCTCACCGATCGTGATGCGACACTATTCGTCCTCTATCCACGCCTCCCGGGAACGGCACCACTTAAACGCAGGTGTTGTTGTTCCGGAGGTTTTTCTATCTATGGGACCTAACTACAGTGATTATCAATCCCTAGGCTCACAAACTACTTAATATAACCTAAGGACAACACACACACACACACACACACACACACACACACACACACACACACACACACACACACAGAAAACCATGCCCGAGGGAGGACTCGAACCTCCGACAGGGAGCAACATGTCGCCTCGCAGCAAGGCTCCTTAGAGCGCTCAGGCACTCCATCGCAGCTGTTTTGGTGTCAATCGCAAGACATGCATGGGGCATTAGGATCTCAGTCTCGCAGATGCTAGTCGTGGAGATACTGTGCGGAAACTGACAAGACGTTTTAAGGCCTCTAGTATATGTTCACGGTTGGCGGGTGCGGAGGTCATGGTATTCTGGATGACTTGGCGCACCATACGACGGTTCTCTCCCGGGATGGTGTTATTGGTCGACCCTAACCTGCTCGGCATGACTGAGTGCTCTCATATACTCACTGATTTCAACATGGTCCCACTGTGACATCTAAACCGCCCAAACGCCTGCCAGTTGCACATTTCAACCACTCCGCTTCACGCAGTCCAGCGATGCGGCCTTTGCGAAATGCTTTCAGTTTCTGGATGGGCTTAGGCGTGTACGAGCCATCACGGGTGCTTCGTATTGTAGTGAACATCTTGCTTCACCCTCTCACCCGCGTCAGTCGGTTGGTACTAATTTCGCAGCAACAGGTCGGCGAAATCACGCATGGGGGTTCTTCACAATACCCAGCAGCGTGCATTTAAAATTTATTCGCATATAAATGAGAAGCATGTATCTCGAAATGGAATAATATTGAACCACTCCTTATGTATGCGTCAATTTTTGGGCTGGTAGTGTACGATGGGCGTTCAAATGAAATGGTACGAAACGACCCTGTGGGTACAATTGACGTATTTTTTCTAAAGAAATCACCAGAGGCCTGAGGACAACTGTCCCACTGTTTAACGAGCCTAAAGATTTCCTGTTCCCAGAATTCCTGTGACAAGAGCCAGTCCTCTACTGTCTCCTTCAGTTCGTCGTCCGAGTTGAAGCACTTCCCTTTGAGATGTTTTTTAGCGGACCAAACAGGTGGAAGTCACATGGCTACATATCCGGGCTGTCGGGCGGATGCTCAAGCTGTTCCCACTTGAATTTGGCCAGTACCTGAGAGACGTATGGAGAATTATCTGGAGACGTATTGACGCGCGTTATCACGGAGCAGAATCACTCACTCCTTGAGAATCCAAGGCTGTTAGCTCTTGACGGACTTGCGTAGGCTACGGAGTGCTGGCCGCGGTAGCCGAGGGGACTAAGGCGCTCCAGTCACGGTCGCACGGTCACTACGGTCGGGGGTTCGAATCCCCCCTCGGGCATGGATATTTGTGCCGTCCTAGTTCGTAAGTAGTTCATAAGTAGTTTGTAAGTTTAGGGACTGATGACTCCGTAGTTAAGTCCCATAGACTATACAAACATTTGAACATTTGAAACATTTTAGCTACGGAGTGTCTCACAGTGCACGGCACTGTTAATGATTTTTCCGTGCTCGAGGAATTCGATGAGTATCGGACCTCGCACGGTGAGCATCACCTTGCCTGCTGAGGGCACACACAGCCTTGAATGTTTTAGGCTGAGGTGACGACACTACATTCGCGTCCCTAGATGTCCCACTACGTTATCTCAAAATGGCATATTCAAATTTCAACCGGTTTGGTTGTTGAGGCGTTTCGTACCTTTTCATTTGAACACCCCTCGTAGTAACTCGAGAACTCCTTCCAGAGGCCTGGTCTCGACCAATCGCCATGTCATCCTTGGCCAGTGGCGTCAGTGGATACAGTAAGGACGGGAGTGAGTCAGCACAGCGCCCTGTGGCTGTTGTCAGTTTTCGTGATCTGAAGCCGCCACTACCACTACTCGGTCAAGCAGCTGCTCAATTAGCCTCACGATGCTGAGTGCACCGCTTTTCATTCCCCCAACAATGAACAAAAAATCGCTGGCAGCCTCGGGAATCGAACCCGGATGCTACGTTTGGCAGTCCGTCGTGCTGCCCACTCAGATACGCAATCGGTTTTTTATTCAGCTACTACAAAGAGGGAAACATCTAACGGAGTTTGGCATCATCATCATCTAAGCGTCGGTAACTCCTGTAGGCACTTTTACTACGTTACGTGTTATCTGTATTATTTGACTTCCACATATTGTGCACTGTGTAAATGGTATTTAACTCTGCAGTGAACTTCACACTGGTTTGCTTCTGCCCTCTTGCTGTAAGACAGAAGTTTGTGTTTTCAGACGAGTCATCTATCCCCACAACACATTTTAAAATGGAGAAGCATTGCTTATAATGAATTACTGATAACTATGATTGACTCATACTGGATTAAATGTCGAACCAGTCGATTGATAGGAACCAAGGGAAGCCAAATTTCTGTGTCATGACTGGGGGATTTTATTCGTTTTTCACCCGACTACAGCGAAATTTCGAATGAATATACGTTCTGGAGTTTAACATATCATTATGTTCCGTACGCCAATTAACATAAACAGAACGCATGTAGGTTCACTTATTTTGTCCGTCCGACTGTTAAAACCCATTTTGCTGAGGTACGGTTAGAGGTGTAAAGTTGAAAAGTATGTCACATACTACGATCTAGGATACCTCGGCGATGCGAAAATTTTAAGGTTCTAAGTCAATACAGTTAGAACCACAACCATTTATATGACAAATTACGATACTTGCAGAATCGCTTGTTGAAACATATAGGGTACTTCTCATTGCCCTGGAGTCATGGTACGAGAATAGTAAAAAAATCAGAAAAATATTAATTTATTATTATATCACATTAATAATTAGTTTACCATTTCAAATTTACATTGCATTCGTAATTTGACATAAATCTCTCAAATGACTGTAGGAATTTTGATTTGTTTTTTCAGTAACAGGTAGTGACTCATGAGGAAGATGCGTGTGTATCATAAATATTTCGTGGTGATTGGTTGAGGTTTGCCCGAAAGGATAGTCATGTCATGTTTGTTCAGCTTATGGGACTTAACTATGGGGTCATCAGTCCCTAAACTTACAAACTACTTATGAACTAACTTATATTAAAGACGGTACAAACATCCATGCCCGATGGGGTATTTGAACCCCCGACCGCAGCGGCCGTGCAAACCGTGACTGGCACGCCGCAGACCGCTCGGCCACCGCGGCCGGCGAAATTATAGGCATGCCGCTCCAATTTATATAAGTTTACGCCCTGATGGGGTCAGGGTTCATTTCTTTACCATGGATATAAAAAAATGGTTCGACCTCAAGCTGGAATACGGATGGGGAGCATAGAGGACTTCTACATCTACATATATACTCCGCAATCCACCGTAAGGTGCGTGGCGGAGGGTACACTGTACCACTACTAGGCATTTACTTTCCTATTCCACTCCCAAACAGAACGAGGAAAAAAGGAACGCCTATATGCCTCCGCGCGAGTCCTAATTTCTCATATTTTGTCTTTATGATCATTGCGCGAAATGTAAGTAGGCGGCAGGAAGATCGTTCTACACTCAGCTTCAGATTCCGGACCTCTAAATTTCCTCAACACAAATTCACGAAAAGAACGTCGTCTTTCCACCAGCGATCCCCAATCGAGTTACCGGAGCATTTCCGTGACGCTCGCACATTGATCGAACCTACCAGTAACAGACTTAGCTGCTCGCCTCTGAACTGCTTCCATGTCTTCCTTTAAACTGATCTGCTGCTGGTGCCAAATACTTGAGCAATACCCAAGACGTGGTAGTACAAGCGTTTTATAAGCGGTCTCCTTTACAGATGAAGTACATCTTCACAAAATTCTCCCAATGAACCGAAGTCGGCTGTCCACCTTACTCGCAACTGTCCTTACATGCTCGTTCCATTTCGTATCGCTCTGCAATGTTACGCCTAGATATTTGAACGGCGCGACTGCATCAAGAAGTTCACTACTAATGCTGTATGTGAATTAAGGGAGGCGGGACAAGTGTTAAGGCGACTGCTTGCCCAAAGCGTGAATCACGGCTTCGAATCCCGGTATGACACGAATATTCACTCGTTTTCATTGAAATGTTTGAATACAGCCCGAGATAATCATTTCCCTCCTTTCCTTCTTAATTCTCCATTTCAAGGCGTAAATGGGTGACCTTCAATGAAATCCGCCGACGGCTCTTCAATCTAGCTGTGTCGGCCGTTTAACTGCTCATCCTATGCACACACTTTCTCAGCACTATTCCGCATACAGCATCTGTAATTTTTCGAAGTAAACTAATACCAGAAGCTGATGGAGGATTGCCCTTCCATCGTTTGGGACAACAGTCTTCTTGTCTTTTTGATGCACTTGTGTTCCACTAAATACCCGTAACTGCAGTAAGTTCTTTTCAAAGAGTATGACACGTAAAGCTGCAGAGTGTAGTTCGTCAAACGGCTGTAACACGGGGGAGCTGAAGTACTTCACTGTCAGCTCATAAAAATTCATGAATCCACATAATAAAAAAGAGTGTCAGGACGTGGCTGCTGTGTGACGGATCCCGCTGACGTATTTATATGAGGCGGTGCCCACCAAAGTTGCTGCTCTGGATACTGCTGGCATTCTATACATCCTGCCTCTAGTCGCACGGCTGAGAACCAACTCTTTTTATTATTACTTATAGCCTTCATTGGACCAGTCTGTTCAATAGTACAAAGATTTACACAAGTTGTTGTTAAGCAGTTATATCATTAAATAACATAACCTTCTTTACTGGATGAAGTTCCACGAACTAAACTTCGCGTTTAAGAAATCTTTCACGCAGGATGACCATAGAGACATAGCATCGTTTAACCTTCGCACAGACTAACGAATGGAGCACGTAGTAACAAGCTTACCTGGTGTAGCGAAGCAGCTGAGAGGGCTAAAAGGAAAATTACCGCCGGGCTCGGATGGAATTTATCGGAAATCTTTGGTCTAGTGCAGATCCCCAACCGATCGTAATAAAGCGCAGGCGATTTTTGTATGTAAGAAAGATAACAGGACGGACCAGCATAATTATAGACCAGTATCATCAACATCTATATCTACATAGATACTCTGCAAATCACATTTAAGTACCTGGCAGAGGGTTCATTAACCACTTTCATAACCTTTTTCTATCGTTCCTATCTCTAATGGCGCATGGGAAGAAAGAACACCTAAATCGTTCCGTTTTCGATCTGATTTCTCTTATTTTATTGGGATGGTCATGTCTCCCTATGTAGGTGGGTGCTAGTGAAATTTCGCATATAGAACTCGCCGCAACGAATAATGTCTTTATTTTAATGATTTCCACCCCAAATCGTGCAACATTTCCGCGAGGCTTTCCCCCCTGTAACGTGATAAAACGAGCTGCCCTTCTCTGAACTTTCTCAATGTCTTCCGCCAGTCCCACCTGATGAAGGTCCCACACTTGGCAACAGTACTTCAGGAGAGGATGAGATGTCGGATGTGATGTCGGCAGTCTGTTTGGTGGAGCTGTTGTATCTTCATCCTCGAAGCGTTCTGCCAATGAAACGTAACCTTTGGTTCGCCTTCCCCACAATATTTTCTATGTTTTCTCTCCAGTCTAATTTGTTAATAATTGTAACTCCTAGATATTTGGTGACGGACGCACTGACGTATATCATGAAGAACGAAGTAGCCGACTGTCCGTTGTGAATGATGAACTCATTGTAAACGTGGATGAAGAGCTCACCTGCCGCGGTGGAGTCGCCGAGCGGTCTAAAGCACCTCGCTGCGGAGCGCGCGGTTGCTCGCCGTGGAGGTGCCTCCCTGGGGCATGGGTGTGTGTGTTTGTCCGTAGGTTAGTTTACCTAGGTTTAAGTAGTTTGTAAGCTACGGACTGATGACCACGCAGTTTGGTCCGATAGATTTACAAACATTTGAACATTTGAAGAGCTTAACTCAACTGTTTGTATAGCTTATGGGACTTAACTACGGGGTCATCAGTCCCTAACCTTACAAACTACTTATCAACTAGCTTATTCTAAGGACGGCACAAATATCCATGCCCGAGGGGGCATTCGAACCCCCGACCGTAGTGGTCGTGCAGACCGTGATTGAAGCGCCTCAGTCCCCTCAGCCACCGCCGCCGGCGGATGAAGAGCTCAGACAGAATCCCCGATACACTATTTATGAACGCTCAACCGGTTGAAGAGCTCAAGGATGTCGATAATGAGTGAGTTTACCCATAGACGGCATAATTTTATGCAGAATGAATTTCAAAACTTGCTCAGCGGTATAATAAATCTTTGAGTTTATATGGGAAATATATTAAAATAGTTGATAGGCAGTTCTGTTCACTAGTCTGTAATAGAAGTGCCGACAGTGTTTCAAAAATATTCAAATGTTTGTAAATATATCGGACCAAACTGCGTCGTCATTAGTCCGTAGCTTACAAACTACTTAAACTAACCTAAAGACAAACACACACATCCATGCCCCAGGAAGGACTCGAACCTCCGACGGCGAACAACTGCGCGCTCCGCAGCGAGGCGTCTTAGACCGCTCAGCTACTCCACCGCGCCCCGAAAGCGTTTTCTGAAAGAGGAAAAACAATTCTTAACTTCCTTTCCGAACCTTCTAAAAATGATTTTCACATTGAATTAACTCTATACAGCTAGAAAATATAAGGACAATGAAGAGGAAATACGACAAAAGCCTTTGCGTGTACTTTCTCTGGCGCTATCTGCTGTTCCCGGCAGCTCATACGAAGCGTGCTCCATCCACGTCGTCTCGTTCTATAACCCCGCCTTCTCTGCTCGATGCAGGGTGGAGAAATGAGTCGTTAATCATTTTACTTCCGAAACGACGATGGACTGGGCGCAAAGATGCGTCGAACGCTCTACGCGAGTCGAAGCGTTAAAGGCTGCAGGGAAAGCGGGAAACGAAAGACATCGTATATCGACGGAGGATGGGGCTGGAAGTCTTCATCCATGAATAATGACTATCGGGACAGCAAAGGCAGAAGAGATGGGAACTTCCAAAATTACGGACCTCTAGTATAGCGTCTGGTGTTAATGACGCCGGACTAGGCCGCGAGAGAAGATGAAGGGCCAAATAGTAGAGCCGATGGAGCGATAAACAATCGCTTTTGGTGGCTGCAGTAAGCTTGACAGATGGTGGAAAGGGAAATATCTCGCTGTTCCAGGATTGATGACATGGAGGAAAATTATAAATGAACGCTTCAGCTGCTTTAAAGTAGAGAGACCGTTTTCTGTATGCTTTATACAGTTCAGGGAACACCTATTAAGAGTATGTATTGGAACAGAGCTATCGTACTAACATGTCTAAATAGCGGCTTTAGTTGAATTAAGATACTAATGTAGGAATAAGCGATAATTTAAACTGATTGTGTGTCGTGAATAATGACAGCCTTGACTGACAGCAAACTTGTTTCATTACGTAAGACACTGTTGTCGTATACGGGAGGAACAGGGTTTTGACCAGTTTCTGGATATTCAACAGTTTCCCTAAATTACTTCAGCCAAATTTGGGATTATTCCCCAAACGAGGCAAGGCTCGATATATTATTCCAACCTCATTTAACCCGAGTAACCGCTCCGTCTTCTAATGCTCTCGCCGTCTATGGAGCGTTAAACTGTAACTTCTCTATTCAGACGCGTCTGATAAAACTGCAATGTCTTAGTACGTTGCAAATGAATCGTAGCATGCCTGTAGCCTGTGCTATCAGTTTATTTCGTGTCTAAATTTATTGTTTCCCGGATTATTTCTACGATATTACTGACTGCAGTTGTAAAGCCACTAAACGTGTTAGTTTCATAAAGTATTCCTTGTCATATTTCTCTATATGTACAGCCAGTTTCCAATATTTCCTCTAACCTGAAATATCTAATGCAACTAATATTTGTAATCCGCAGCTATATACTTGCACAATGCTACGTTCTTGTCAAAATAGAGATTCATTAGGATGCTGGAATATATGACTAGACCCGACTGAGTAAGAAATGGTTTTCACTGATGTGACGAAGACGTTAAATATTAAATGGAGACGTTTTCAGGTTTGCGCATCTCATTCTGTAAGAACGGCAGAATTACAGGTTTTCTTCGTTGTATGTATGACTGTCCGACTGCCATTCAAGACTCCTTTCTCTCAGGAACAGATAGACATACAATTTGAAATGTATGACAACTGACAAGGTCTACTATCGCTTGATGGTTGTAAGAAAACTAAGCTTCTGATATACAGCAAACAAAAAGGTACGGCCACCCATCAAACCATAAGTGGTTCTTCCCGTTGATCTAACATCATAAAATTTGGCAAAAAGTGAGGTTTCACAGTACAAGAAAAGGGGAGGAAAAAATCCGAAAGAAATTAATCTGCAACTGTGTAACAAATATTTTTTTGCCGCTACAAACATACATTGCATCCGGTGTCTGCCAAAAATCTCGGAAACAATTGTAGGAATCAGAATGAATGTTCTCACTCTGCAGCGGAGTGTGCGCTGATATGAAACTTCCTGGCAGATTGAGAGTGAGAAGTTTCATTCTGGAAACATCCCTTAGGCTGTGGCTAAGCCATGTCTCCACCATATCCTTTCTTCCAGGAGTGCTAGTCTTGCGTGTTTGCAGGAGAGCTTCTGTGAAGTTTGGAAAGTAGGAGGCGAGGTACTGGTGGAAGTAAAGTTGTGAGGCGGCATCGTGAGTCGTGTCGGGATAGCTCAGTCGGTAGAGCGCTTGCCCGCGAAAGGCAAGGGTCCCAGTTTTCTGTAGTAGGTAAAGTGATATACAAGGCAGATTTGCGTACTTAATTTACAAATATTTCTTGTTAATTGGCTGAGATACGATGAAGTGTGAAGAGCCACCCCCTGTGAAAACGATGCGTCTGCCACCTTGTGATTATCTTCAACCCATCCGACCACCCTTCCACGCCTGCCGTTTTTACAAGGTGCATCTGAGAAGTTCGTGGTGAATGGTCCCATATTTTACAAACCGCACTGGCGAGGATGAGGTGCCTGCGCATAAGCATTTAAGGACATGTTAACAAGCGCCCCCTATCGTGCAAAGCACTGCAGTGAAACGGTGGTACACGCTGGAACCCAGCTAACAGGGTCACTGTGAGAACGTGTCATTGCAACATGGAGCGCAAAATGGAGGAAAGCGTTAACATCGAGTTTTGTTTCAAATTAGGCAAAACGGCGACGGAGACCAAAAATGTTCAGATATTTGTAGAGCTTAAGGGTCATCAGTCCCGAAACTTACAAACTACTTATGAACTACCTTATACTAAAGACGACACAAACATCCATGCTCGAGGGGGGATTCGAACTCCCGACGAGGAACAGCCGCGCGCACCGCAACGCGGCGCTCCAGTACGCGCGGCTAATCCGCCGCGGTCCGACGGAGACCCAAGGGATATTATGTTATAGTGCAAGTGTACGGTGCTCAAGCAGTGAGTAAAAAGTGTGTGTTTGAGTGGTTTAACCGCTTTAAAAGACGGAAAAGTTGGTGTCGAGAATGAACAAAGTTCGGGTCGAGCGTCCACAATCACAGTCCCAGATAACACTGAACGAGTGCGACGGAAGCTTGCGGATGATCGGCTGTTGTCTGTTTCCCCGCCTTAAATTATCGCTGAATGGCTTTCTCTTGGCAACGGTTGCGGAGAGACCCAACAACGCGTGATCTCAGTGCTTCGAGCGATTCAACAAGAAGCATTTACTGACAGTTTCTAGCAGCTGTACAACCGAAGTCAGAAGTGTATCGCAGCCAATGACTATTACTTTGAAGGCCAGTTAAGGTATTTTGTTTGTAACTCTTGTTTCCTATATTTCCCGAGACCCTTCATTGAACTTTATAGATGCACCTGGTACATACAAACTGTCACTGATAGTCTGTGCCTAAGACATGCACATCATCTGCTATGTTCCAAAGCTAAGTATTACCGGTAACTAATGTCCGGTTTTGTTTCCATTGTTTGGGATGATGTACCGATATCCCATAAAACATCTACACAACTACTACAGCCGGCCGCGATGGCCGAGGGGACTGAGACGCTTCAGTCACGGTCTGCACGGCCACTACGGTCGGGGGTTCGAATCCCCCCTCGGGCATGGATAATTGTGCCGTCCTTAGTCTTAGTTAGTTCATAAGTAGTTTGTAAGTTTAGGGACTGATCACCTCGTAGTTAAGTCCCATAAGCTATACAAACATTTGAACATTTGAACAACTACTACACATCTACATGGGATACTCTGCAAATCACATTTAAGTGCCTGGCAGAGGGTTCATCGAACCACCGTTATACTATTTATCTCCCATTCCATTCTCGAATAGCGCGCGAGAAGAAAGAACACATGAATCTCTCCGTTCGAGTTCTGATTTTTCGTATTTCATTTTGATGATCATTTCTACCTATGTAAGTGAAAGTCAACAATATATTTTCGCATTCGGAAGAGAATGTTGGCGATTGGAGTTTCGTAAGTAGCCCACGCCGCAGCGATAAGCGCCCTTGTTGTAATGATTCCCATCCCAGATCCTGTATCATTTCCGTGACGCTGTCTCCCCTGTATCGTGACAATACGAAACGAGCTGCCCTTCTTTGGACTCTTTCGATGTCCTCCGTTAAACCCACCTGATAAGGATCCCACACTGGGCAGTAATACTCGCCGGCCGCGGTGACCGAGGGGACTGAGGCGCTCCAGTCACGGTCTGCACGGCCACTACGGTAGGGGGTTCTAATCCCCCCTCGGGCATGGATATTTGTGCCGTCCTTAGTGTTAGCTAGTTTGTAATTTGTTTGTAAGTTTAGCGACTGATGAACCCGTTGTTAAGTCCCATAAGCTATACAAACATTTGAACATTTCAGCAATACTCCAAAAATGGACGGACAAGCTTAGTGTATGCAATTTCTTTTGTAGTTATGTTGCATATTTTAAGGGTTCTGCCAGTCTCTGGTTCACATTTCCCACGACATTATCTACGTGTTCTTTCCAGTTTAAGTCTGAAGTAATAGTAATTCCTAGGTATTTCGTGGATTTTACGGCCTTCACTTTTGATTTATTGAAGCTTTTCACAGAACAATTTGAGATTTTGCATAGCACAATTGCCTTACGGGCTATTCTGGGGACTTCCGTCAACTTATACAGACGCTAAAGATAAAATAGCACGCGAAGTAAACTGTCTGTAATTGCATCTTAATATAATACGTCGCGGAAACAAGTGAAAGGCTTATTAAAGTAAAAATAAGTAAAAAAGGGGCGAGGTGTGAAGAACCTGGCTGAGTAATTAATATCGTGGTGTCTGAGAAACTTGAAATGGAGCTGTTGAGCCGCATTTTGTGGAGGAACACTCTCTGCTTTCGTTGTGCCGCCTCGCGTCTCGGCAGGCTTAGAGAAAGAGTCTTTCCGGGAACGCCTACAACTGCAATCATCCGAGGCCTTCTTTAAGAAACAATCCGAGGTTCACGCTGAAAGGATTTACGAATCCAACGAAAATTCTGATTTAGGGTGACAGGAAAATCCAGTGTATTAGTGTCCCTCTTTCTGGAGGCGTTTTATGGAGTCAGCGGTCGTATAACCGATGCACTCTTGTGTAAATAACTCCAGAGAACATTTCTTCACACTCAAACCGGGCATTAATGCGGAGAATTTATTGTTATAGATTTATTTCGAGAAAAATCAATTTAAAACTTTCATGTATAAGTAGAATTTCATGACGTAACAGTCTTATTATCGTGTGACCTAAATTCCATCTTATTCACCACTTTTAATGCTGTTAATCGGAACCAGTAAAGTAAATTTCTCAATATGCTCTGCTAGAAAATTGGGGGTATTTGCTTCATTGAAGGGTCGTAAAGGAAAGTTCATCGCGCCCCAAAAGCAGGTTTTACTTAGTAAAGACTAATCAACCACGAAACGAATGGAATCGTATTTCAGCCCTTTGCACGGCAACATTTTCCCTCGTTACGTATGTTTTACTCTTCCTGTGTCTTATATACAGCAAAGTACGTAATTTGCAACTAAGGAACCGCACTAGGTTACTTAAATACAGAGATTCTATAATAATAATATAGTCCATCTGCAAAGGAAGTAGCTTACAAAAAACTAGTTAGGCCGATACTCGAAAAGTGCCCGTCTGTGTGGGGGATATTAAAAAACATGACGCTTCATTGCAGGTTCATTTTAGTGAGCGCGTAATCGCTGCGAAGATGATCAGCCAACTACAGTTGCAGACGCTGTAAGAGAGGCATGCTACATCACGGTATAAGCACATCCTGTGTTGTAGGTAAAGAGCACATTAATAAAGAGGATAGCTCATCTACAGTGGCAAAACACCTAAAAATTGAACGACATTCGTTGGGCTCCATAAATGATAGTTTGAAAGTCATGCACTATGAGGACAAAGGTTGTTTATTATCAAATCTCGAAGTAATTGAGATCTTTTGTACGTTGAGAGAGGATTCTAGCAGTAAGCTCAACGAAAAGACAGAACTATCTAAAAATCATTACTGAGCACATATTAGCAACCTCCTTCTTGAGATATACTGATGGGTGTGCATGTATTAAATATCGACTTTTTGCTTTCAACTTCACTGAAAAATTTAGAGCGCAGTTCTGTTACAAAAACTTTAATTTAGTGACTGATTTTATAAATAAATGTGAGGTATCTTGACTAGAATATCTTTGGCCACCAATGATAGCGGTTAAACATATGGGAAATCTTTGAAGTTGGATCAGCGGTTCGTTAGTGCACAACTTGCTGCCATCTGAGAAACATGTGGTACTGCGCAATGATTTATTTTTGACAATGTAAATACACAGCTATTGTGTCTAACGATGCTTCCTAACAGCAGATAAGTTTTACAGTAGGTAGGGTGTTAGTTTCATTGGAATATTTGTGGTATAGTCGTTTGTATATAGTGCCCTTATTATTCTATGTTTCCTTGTTTTACAAAATGTTCAAATGTTTGTACAGCTTATGGGACTTAACTACGGGGTCAGTAGTCCCTAAACTTACTAACTACTTATGAACTAGCTAACACTAAGGACGGCACAAATATCCAAGCCCGAGGGGGGATTCGAACCCCCGACCGTAGTGGCCGTGTAGACCGTGACTGGCGCGCCTCAGTCCCCGCGGCCGGCCTTGTTTTACAGAACTTGATAATGTGATAATGTCGTCCCGAAACTTGTCGTGTTGACATACATATTTTATTATCGACAACTGGTGCGTGAAGTACAGTAATAATAATAAGTAAAACAGGTCGTTGGATACCTGTTTATCATTGTGTGTCGGATTAATAAATCACCCATACACGTCAAACAAACTTTCAACTTTTCCTTCCTTTCGTGTCCCGAATTTGTGCTCCGTCTGTAATGAAGGCGCTATCGACAGGCCTTTGAATTAACCTCCCTTCCCCTGGCTTGCACTGCTGCTGCAGATTGGATAAAGTTTGGTCCAATGGTGTGTGTTTGTTGCAGGTGCTGCTGACCGGAGCGGCGAACGCGGTGGAATACGAAGAGCTGCCCGTGGACCCGGGAAACCCCATCCTGCCCGATACGACCGTCTCGCCCGCCGGCGATTACCTCTACGTGCTGTCCTCAGCCAGGGTAAGTCTCCGCTGCAGTTGCTAGGATCCGTCTTTATTTATTTATTTATATTTATCATGTTCCGCAAAGCTCCGTGGTCATGGAATGAGTCAGTACATCAGATTGTAACAAAAGAGGAGTATAAATATCAATTTAATACAAATAAACAAGACGTCTGCCTAGTAAGCATGGAGGTCCGGGTTCGATTCTCGGCCGCACCACAAATTTTAATTCTATGCTTCAGATTTATCATTAAAAGAGGAGTAATTGATAAAGTTCGACGTAAAGCCATCTTAAGCACACGATAGGTCCAAACATAAAGATCATCAGATTGCCTGCCATAAACAAGGTTTTTTGCGCCCACGACTGTATTTATAATATCCAAATGGGTGTTTTGTAGCAATCAGTTGTTATTTGTAAAAAAAAAAAAAAAAAAAAAAAAAAAACACCTGCTTTATTTTGCAGATCTAGATTTCAGTAAGTGACTTGTCATTATCAGTGCTAAATTAACAAGAAGTCATCGTCTGTATACATACATTATATGAAATATAACATTGACAAATTAGAAAAGAGACAATAAGATGTACTTTACATACCATACATTTTTAATTTTTTTTATTTATTTATGGTAGCATGTTCTGCATGTGCATTGTATCATCCTCATAGATGGTCTGTAATACACGTTTTCCACAGTTAGATGTAATGCTATTGCCAGTAAAGTGGGTTACAACTTGTGAAATGGCACTGTATGCAACAATGAATCGTATGCAACAATGTAAATATTTAAATTAACTGTTTTTTTGTTTATGACTGGTCTTGTAAAATATGTCGTAAAATAGTTAATACACTGCCAAAGTATTTATGTAAATCTGTATTAACTACATACAGAAGTTTCTATTTATAGTTACGGTATTTATACAGAAATATATCAGTGGCTGCTACATATTGATAAGGAAAGGAGATCTTTTGCGTCCCTAGGTTTGGCGAACACATTGCGCTTGAGAGAAAAGACGCAGCTGAGAGATCAAGCATGGCAGCCCATCTGCTTGAAACAAAGCACCACATACGAAGCATAACAAATAATGTGAGGTTGCTGCATAGGGGTGAGAAGGAAAGATTTCTCGATCTACAGGAAGAGCTTGAGATCTTTTGCCACCAAAGATCCGTGGGACATAACTTACTTAATGACCAAGTTACTATGAAAAATACAACCTTTTGGGAATTACTTGAGAATTTTTTGTGTAACAATAAACAATAATTCGACCCAGGAGGGACGCAATAGAGCTTCTTTCCTTACCAATATGTAGCAGCCACAGACATATTTCTTTATGATATCATAACTATAAACAGAAACTTCTCTACATAGTTAACAGATTTACATAAATACTTTGGCAGTGTATTAACTACTTTACGACATATTTTACAAGACCAGTCATAAACGAACAGTTAATTTAAATTTTACATTGTTGCATAAGGTTCATTGTTGCATACTGTTCCATTTTACAAGTTGTTTTACTGGCAACAGCATTACATCTGTGGAAAACAATGTATAACAGACAATCTATGAGGATGATACAATGCACATGCATAACATGCTACCATAAATAAATAAAAATTTAAAAAAATGTATGGTATGTAAAGTACATCTTATTGACTCTTTTCTCATTTGTCATTGTTATATTTCATATAATGTATGTATACAGACGATGACTTCTTGTTAATTTAGCATTGATAATGGAAGGTCACTTGCCGAAATCTAGATCTGCAAAATAAATCAGTTTGTTACAAATAACGACTGATTGCTGTAAAAACACCCATTTGGATAAATAAAAGACGCACAAATATAACACAGAAATTAGCTTAATTTCTTAATTCTTCCAGAAAATCCTCGACAGATTGGGATGAGTGAGCCATGAGGAAATTTGTCAGCATAGCCCTGAAAGTACGCGAATTACTAGTAAGTTATTTGAATTGTTTTGGCAGTTTATTAACACGTTGGCCACCGTGTGGTCGCCGGCTCTGGCCTACATCACCTAGAGACAAGGCCTCACAACAAGCCCGTGTACGTCACACCGCAAGCTCACTGGCTGGCCGCTGGGGCACACCCCACTGCCCCGTAGCGCCATCCACTGAGCTTGCGATGGCAGTCTACCGGTGTGACGTGACCAAGGAGGTTAGAATTTACGGAGGTGGCGTTATCTATGTTGAGAAGCCACTGGGGCCATGCTTTTGTGCCCAAAACAAGGATTCCACACTTAAAATCCTGTGTGAATGTTGCTCTCTTTACGTAAAGCCACTAATCTGGTATTCATATCGGAGTATTTACTTAGGTATGACATACATTTCAACGACTAGAACTACTTTACCAGACAGTACGACCAATGTTTTGGGCACAAATGCCTAAATGCGCATTTTGCTGGCTTCACTTTTTCAGTGTTGGGGCATCTCCACTGATTCTAACCTCCTTGGACGTGACACGGACTTGTTGTCAGGCCTAGTATCTAGACTCGCCTCTGACGTCATCGCGGCAGTCAACCTGTTAAAAATGGATGCAGACAACACCGCCTAGAAGACAAGGCCTGACAACTGGACGTGTCTACGTCACACCGAGAGGCGGCGGGCGCAAGCTGACTGGCCGGCCGCTACGAGGCGGTGGTCAACTGGCAGCCGCCGCCTCTTGGTGTGACGTAGGCACGGCCAGTTGTCAGGCCTTGTCTTCTAGGCGGTGTTGATGCAGAGCTGAATACTGCACAAGGGTCAAGTAGGTGTGCTCCAAATGCAGATTCCAGTTGTGTCTAGTGTTAACTGAATGAAAGTTGCTAGCCCTTTGGGAATAACCAGTTATTATTAACAACAAACGACATTAAAGAAAATGTGTATCGAGAGGCCAATGTCAAAATATCCAGGTTACTAAACAGGCGTCGACAAGAGATACGCGAGCTCACCCTACATATTAATCGAACCGCACGTTTCTGCTCTATAAACACCCGTATTGAGCCAGAGAGGTTAACTCAAAATGAAAACACGCAAAATAGGCTATTTTTCGTGCTGAACTATCACTTATTTCAGATACGGTTGTAAACGGTAGCAAATTTCTGTTCCGTGCTGAATAAGGGCAGTGGAATATCAATGTGAGCATTTTCCATTTGTAACAACACTCGACGAACTTGCACCAGATGAGTTTCTCTGTGTCAATCACTCTCTGAACATTGGAATCCTAAATTTATTGTCGAGGTCTTTAACTTACGAATCTCCGGTAACAAAAAATGTTTGTATAGCTTATGGGACTTAACTACGGGGTCATCAGTCCCTAAACTTACAAACTACTTATGAACTAACTAATACTAAGGACGGCACAAATACCCATGCCCGAGGGGGCATTCGAACCCCCGACCGCAGTGGCCGTGCAGACCGTGACTGGAGCGCCTCAGTCTCCTCGGCCACCGCGGCCGGCTCTCCGGTAACAGTAGCTGGTAGAAGATCTCCGTCATGGTCCAAAATACATTTGAATCTCGACGTAAATGAAGCAAGTGATGTTACTTGCAATATTTTTCTATGTTCAAACCTTTTCTACAAAATTTACAATAAGAAAATATACGTCTATGGATAGTACGTTTAGCTTTCGAGTCCCACGTTGATAAGCATGGTACCGATTCTGATACTAGTTTTGAAAAATTTTGACCATTACAGTTGTACTGTCTGGCAAAGATGTGTTAGTGACATACGATTCCCGGCTGCTTAACTGTGCGTCATTACCGCGTGTAAACTCGCAAGTTCTTCGCAGTCTCGTATGGTGCGAAGACATGTATGAGGAAGGAAAGAAGGAAGATTACAGTTTAATGTTCCGTCGACAGCGAGGTCATTAGAGACAGAGCGCAGACTCTGATTACTAGAGGATGGGAAAAGCCGAGTTACTAAGTACATCGCACACTAAAAACAATGTCGTTGTATGAGGTGTAATTGGCAGCTGTTAGAGTTACGTGGACCTAATATGGCATGTGCGTGATTCATTCTACTTAGTCAGACAGAGAATACTTTACCGGCCGCGTGGGAATTGCCACGCGATTCTAGGCGCCATGTCAGACTCTGCGCGCCGCTCCCGCTGGAGGTTCGAGTCCTCGCTCTGGCGTGTGTGCGTGTGTAAGTATGTGTGTGTGTGTGTGTGTGTGTGTGTGTGTGTGTGTGTGTGTGTGTGTGTTGTACTTGGCGTGAGTTATTTAAGTAGTTTGTAAGCCTAGGGACCGATGGCTACAGTAGTTTGGTCCCATAGGTTTACAAAATTTGAATATTTTGATACTTTACGGTGTGACGCTTTGGCACATTTTCCAGGCCCCATTATAAACAGCAATATTTCTATACGTCTTTCTTTCATTCACAATGGCCAAAATTTCAATTATTTTTCAGCTTTATTCGCATAGCGTATCTTCCATGTCTCGTAGCAAAATGATAAGTGCAGCTCTGTGAGTAGATGCACTTAAATTATAATAATGCCTGAGTAGGTCAACAGCTCCCCTTTTTACATCCGATCGTCATCCTTTTACTGCAGCAGAAATAACTGTAGATCTCAAGAAGAGCGAGCGTTTCAGTAGCCGTTTAACGATTTTCTTTATCGATATCTGGTAAATTTATGCCAATATTTTAAATAATATGTTGAAAATATCGTCGTCCATTCTGAAGATATTACATGACTTGTCAATTCTAGCACGGCCTAACTAAAAATTTTTTTACACACAGCGTTGAAATAACAAATCAGAGAAGAATGCAGAACTACCCCTAGTGGATTCTCGTCCCTCCTAATATAACCACGTAGGATAGAAGGTGGGTAAAAATAAGCCGCGCGGGAATGGCCGTTCGCTTTAATTCGCCTTGCTGCGGAGTGCGCGGCTGCTTCCCGTCGAAGGTTCGAGTCCTCCCCTCGAGCATGGGTTTGTTTGTTGTCCTTAGCTTAAGTTAGAAGTTTATAAGAATAGGGACTGATAACCACTACAGTTTGGTCCCATAGCTTTGCAAACATTGTTCTGATAAAAGTAAGTGGTCTAGTAGAAACGATTTTTAGTAAATCAATTAAAAAGTTTGTTGCCCGCGTCAGATCGAAGTACCTGGGAAGCAGGTTACTAACCTTAGTTGCCCAGAGTTCCACTGGGTTTTACCCATAACGGTTGAGGGACTAACCTGTGGATTTGGTAGTCTTTGCAGTCAGAGCACAAAGGCGGCCAGGATTCACAATACAGCCGAGATTCCCAACCTTATTCCAAAGTTACCGGTATCCCTACAATCAGGAACACTTACTTGGCGACTCATACGTTGCCCACGTTTCATGAACTAGGACATGACTACAGAACCCCACACCATGAACCATGGCTGGCAGGGTGGATTTAAAGAAGGTGGAAATAAAATAAGCAGTCTCGTATATGCGGACTGAAAAGTTGCAATCTAATATTTCAGAGCTAGATCAAAGTGTAAGGGTTATGGTATGAAGATCTGCATCTCCAAAACGAAGGAAATGTATTTGGCAAAGAGATTTAAATAGATAGTGCCAAATAGGGGGAACATAGGACAGGTGGACAGTTCAGTACTTATGATGTATTTTTTATTATTTATTTATTTTTTCACAGGATGGCAACATACTGTAATATAGGTATAGCAAACCTAATGCAATGAGTGCTCAGCTGCGATCTGCTCTCTTCTGCAAGAAGGAAGTCAGAACCAAGACGAATTTAGCAGTGCAGCGTTGTATCTTTCGACCAACTTTGATGTATGGAAAGCTGGGAGGATACAGGTTACCTACTCAATAATGTTGAGGTTGCAGATACTAATAGATGGGAACAACGACAGGAGGGTGTCCATAATGAGAAAATCAAGGAAAAACTGGGAATGAACACAATAGATAAAGCAGTTAGAGCAAATAGGCTGAGATGGTGGGGTCGTGGAAGCAGCAAGACTCATGGCCACGGTGGAGTAGCCGAGCGGTCTAAAGCGTCTCGCTGCGGAGGGCGCGGTTGCTCGCCGTGGAGGTTCGAGTCCTCCCTGGGGCATGGGTGTATGTGTGTTGTCCTTAGGTTAGTTTACCTAGGTTTAAGTAGTTTGTAAGCTACGGACTGATGACCACGCAGTTTGGTCCGATATATTTACAAACATATGAACATTTTTGAACAAGACTCAGGGGTTCGGCAGTAGAGGGTAAGTGGAGGCGAGGTAGACAAAGGAGAAAGTACTTGGATTCTGTCAAGAATGATTTTGAAGAAACAGGCTTAACATCAGCCGAGACATCAATGTTAGTTTTGAAACGGGATCATGGAGGAATTTTATAAGCGCGACTATGCTCCAGAATGAACGCTGAGCCGGCCGCGGTGGCCGAGGGGAGTGCGGCGCGTCAGTCACGGTCTGCACGGCCACTACGGTCGGGGGTTCGAATCCCCCCTCGGGCATGGATATTTGTGCCGTCCTTAGTGTTAGCTAGTTCATAAGTAGTTTGTAAGTTTAGGGACTGATGACCCCGTAGTTACGCCCCATAAGCTTAACAAACATTTGAACATTTCAATGAACGCTGACAGGCATAATCAGTCTCTAATTATGAGTATGATGAATTAAAAATGACGGATGGCTGCTGCGGACCAACTAGTGTAATTTGTTGTCATCGTTTTGTATATTATAGTATTAGAGCCGACGGTGGTGGAACTTGGGGCTAATTTGCGAGAGTGACCTCGGCAGCTAGGTGCGAAGGGCTCGCCAGTTTGTCAGGGCGTGACGCAAACCTAACACCCGGGCCGTAGGTCGCGCCCTGCCACCACTCTGTCAAGCCTCGTGCTCCAGGTAGTGTTCCACCGTCTTGCCTTTCAAGACGTCGTTACTGTATTGACGGTCAGGTTGCAATGTCGCTAAAATAAGAGATTTTTCCATGCCGCGGTGGAGTAGCAGAGTGGTCTAAAGCGCCTCGCTGCGGAGCGCGCGGTTGCTCGCCATGGAGGTTCGAGTCCTCCCTGGGGCATGGGTGTGTGTGTGTGTGTGTGTGTTGTCCTTAGGTTAATTTACCTAGGTTTAAGTAGTTTGTAAGCTACGGACTGATGACCACGCAGTTTGGCCCGATAGATTTACAAACATTTGAACATTATTGATTATTCGATGACTGGAAAAGGAATTATTTGCAAGTATTCCACTACATTTAAGCCAGAATATATTATTCCCGTATGGGACCAACATGATTACGCGAAGTACAATCAGTAAATGTCACTTTTGATGGTTGGCCTTCCTATGTGCGCAAAATTGTTTTATCCTTTCAGAATGAAGTCTCTTTGCTTCATCAGACCACGGTATGCGTTCCAGTCTACATCTACATAAATACTCTACAAATCACATGGATGTACATGGCAGAGGGCTCATCGAACCGCTGTTATGATATTTCTCTACCGTTCCATACTCTAATAGCGCGTGGGCAAAAAAGATAAATGTTTCCGTTTTCGGTCTGATTGTACTTTACAATCAAATACCTTTTGCCTGAATGTTTTTCTATCTGTAACGCCTTCCTGAGTCATACCGGCTACTTCTAGATTCTCGTTAATCGCACCCTTCCATTTAATTGGCTCAGTTTTGTCCCTACTTTTGTTTCCGTAGAATTCTACTACTTCTCTTGTCAACGTAGTGGGTGTCATTCTTTTAATGTTCCCATAAAATTTAAGTCTTTGTTTTCTCATGTCACAATATATAGCGGTATATTCTTTTATTTCCTTATTACTTCTCATCGCCTAAGTTTCTCCATCACTAATTTTGGGGCTAATATTTTCCTAATCATCTTTCTTTCTTCTGAATTTCCTCAGTAATCCCTCTTTCTATTTAAAATTAAATTTTCTGCTACATAAAGACATTAAGGTTTAATTACAGTGCTGTAATGCCTAAGTTTACTGAATTAAATAAATATATTATAAATGTTTTTAGTTAATCTGAATACCGTTGCCATTTTCTGACAGCGAACGTTGTTTGCAGCTTTTTCCAGACCGTTTTCTGTATTATGATTTCCCCCAATGTTATATATAGTCGCAGTACATATTGGTATATGGTCATCTCCAACATTATTTGAAAAAATTCATGTCTTCTTATACATTATCTCCAGTTTTGTTCTCCTGAACCGAAATGGTCAAATGTCTGTAAATCTATCGGACCAAACTGCTTGGTCATCAGTCCGTAGATTACAAACAACTTAAACCTAGGTAAACTAACCTAAGGACAACACACACACCCATGCCCCAGGGAGGACTCGAACCTCCACGGCGAGCAACCGCGCGTTCCCCAGCGAGGCGCTTTAGACAGCTCGGCTACTCCACCGCGGCCTGAACCGAAAGGTATAACCCACAGTTCTGTGACGGAAAATATTAGTCACTGATATCGGCTCGTCCATTGTGTTGGATCAGATCTTCGTAACAGTTCATTACTATTCCTTCTTACATTGTGTGGTAAATTATCGGTTTGCACAAGAAATTAGCAAATGTCTTTATAGTTTTCTGTCCTCTGTAATATTTGACGTTTTGTCGTTACGTACATGATAAAACTTCCTTTACTTGCCGGCCGCGGTGGCCGAGGTGACTGAGGCGCTTCAGTCATGGTCAGCACGGCCACTACGGTCGGGGGTTCGAATCCCCCCTCGGGCATGGATATTTGTGCCGTCCTAGTTCGTAAGTAGTTTATAAGTAGTTTGTAAGTTTAGGGACTGATGACCCCGTAGTTAAGTCCCATAAGCTTAACAAACATTTGAACATTTTTTTTTTCCTTTACTTTTCTCTTTTTCAGGATTGGAAATATAGTGAACTGTATGTCTCTTTAACGAGTTTGCCGCATGTCATTTGTCCTAAAGGTATGGCACGGTATATGGATTAGGGAAATCTGTTGGCATTAGGGTAGTTGGTAATATCCTGGCAGTGCTTATCAACAACTGCTTACATACCGAGGCAAATTAGAGAAGATGCGTATACACGGCATTTCTCTCTTTATATTGGGTTGAAGTTGTGGACCTGGAAATGAATCAGAGAACAGAACCAAGCGTTACAGTCCATATGAACAAAAACTAATCACATGCGAACCTCGCAGTAGTGCCATCAATTCAGGAGGAAGGAACGTCATTCTTTACTTGCTAAGGGATTGAGAGAATGACAGCAGAATGAAGTTGTTGACAGTAATTTATTACGCATTGTGTGTTCCAAAGGAACAGACGTTGGCGGTGATCCATAGCATTGCTAAATATTCGCATTTCTTCGTAATTTCGAGAAATCTTCCGACACCTGTTGCGTTCTTCCTAATGGAATATCTGTCTGTGAAACTTGAAAATTTGTGCCAGAACTGGAATCGAATCCGGATCTCCCCGAACCGGAAAGCGTGCCCGGGTGGCCAAGAAGTTAAGGCGACCGCTCGCGAAAGTCGAGAGATCCGGGTTCGAGTTCCGGTCTGGCACACATTTTCAAGCATCGTAGAATGATATTCCATCTTAAGAAGAGCAGCAGACGTCAGAAGATTTCGTCAAATTTCGAATTATTGTGTGAATACTTAGCACTTTTGCGGATTACTGCCAACTTGTGTTCCATTAGAAGAGAGGATGAATGATAAACAGTGACATCTTTCGCTCGCGTGACTCACACTATAATCAGTCCGAGCATTTGAGGGATAGAGGCAAGTGTGACACATAGAAGTTTGGGTCGGCCCAGTAGGCATGCTGGGATGGCCGAAAGGTTTTTTTATAACGAGAATGCATAAAAACAATCTAGTGCAAGGGACCTTTCCACCAACTGTCCAGAGCGTTTTACAAGTTTCAGTATTACGCACTCATCAGAAAGCAGAGAGACCAGTAACAGATGCATTTCGGTACTGAGTATTTAATATTCCGCTGGGGCTGCGTTTTTCTGACGGAAGTAAATTATAACAACAATGTAGCCCCATGTGGTTTCACATGACGTAAACCAGTTCTCGAAAAATATATGAGTACATTTATGATAGTTTAGAGAAGCTATTGCGCTTATAAATAACGAAATTCACCGATTGACGTTGGATGTAATCTGCAACGTGGACACATTTACAGACGGTGAAATATTTTATCTAACGCGTGATTTCATAAAAATTGAGCATATAATTGGGCATAAAATATTCCCTGCCTGATAGAAAGCTATAGAATCAGCTCGCATTGTGGAACGAAAACATTGGATTTTGTAAATGGCGTTTCTGCGTTCCTCTCCCTGTGTCCCCCCCCCCACCCCCTCTTATACACGCATTATGTAACGAGCCTATAACTGAGTCTCATTTTACCGTTCGGAAATGAGACCAGAGTCCTCCAATCAAAAATGTCGATCCGTTAAAATAAATTAACCGTTTATGAGATCTCTGAATATTTGGACGATTACAGATCTTTGTGGCACTGGGAGTTTTTATGTTGAAAACGAATGTTATTGTGGCTTTTATAACTTTTCGCATAAACGAAGATTAACGTACGCATTTAAGTATGTTATCCATCAACGAGTAGTACGTGAGATGTAGAATACTGATATTAGCAAATGCGAAAAGTAATGTTTAAAACTATCTGACATCTGCAGTTGTCAGACGTTCTGTAAGTATCTGTTGTTATACGAAGGTCGTCCATAAGGTAAGTTCCGTTTCTGTTTCTATCCGCGGCAGCGCTACGATCGCAGTTCCGAGCATGAACGGCAGTTATTCTGATTCAAGGAGAAGACATGTACGCCATTTTCAGATCGTTGCTACCGGCGTGTAGATTAAAAGAGGCGGAAGTAAAGTTGTGAGGCGGGATCGTGAGTTGTGTCGGGATAGCTCAGTCGGTACAGCGCTTGCCCGCGAAAGGCAAAGGTCCCAGGTTCGAGTCCTGGTTGCGACACACAATTTTAATCTGCCAGGAAGTTTTATATTTCTTTACATTTTAAAATGTCTCATAGTATTCACTATCAGAAGCCCTGCCGTACGATCATGCCTGTTAAGCCCTTTCTATACGGGACGTGCGACATGCACCATAAAGTCGTTGTCAGCTGCAGCGCTCCTTGCGATAGATGATCGCGATAGATGATCGAACTACAAAGAAGCGTTTACACGGTACGCGTCTGTAGAGTCGTCTGCTTCACGCGTCTATTGCGTTTGCTGTAAACTTAGAGCAAATAAATCGTAGAGTTGAGATCACTTTTCGAGACTGTCAGATAAATTGTGTTTACTGGAATGATTAAAACATTTATTTGTGATTTAGACTGCCACTGTGAAACTGTACGCAATTGTTTTCGTGCAGATCATGCGAAACTACGTCGCTCACATGTGTAAACATTCTCGTTTATAAAAGACGATTAAATACTTCCAGGTCGCGCGGTTTCTGGCGCCTATTTATATGATGTACAAGCTCAGGTGTCTATGAAAGTCTGTCTACTCATAGACCTTTCACTGAGATAAAGCTTCAAATAATGCTAACTGAATACAAACATTTCATCTGCAGCATGTTTCAGGAGAAACAGGAAATATTTTAGAAGATGTTAATAAAGACGAATTGCAAAACCAAAGCTATATAACGTGTTTTCAATTTTTATTGGTACAAAGGTAACCTAAAAAAGCTTAAATTCAAATTTGAATATTTTGACTGATTCTTGGTAGATCATCATATTGACTTTTATTTAAATAGCCGGTCGTGGTGGCCGAGCGGTCTGCGGCGTGCCAGTCACGGTCTGCACGGCCGCTGCGGTTGGGGGGTTCGAATCCCCCCTCGGGCATGGATGTTTGTGCCATCTTTAGTATAAGCTAGTTCATAAGTAGTTTGTAAGTTTAGGGACTGATGACCCCGTAGTTAAGTCCCATAAGCTCTACAAACATTTGAATATTTTTATTTCAATAAGCGGTTTTCGACTTACTTTAAAGTCTGAAGATGACCGGTTAACTAATTCAAAACGAACTTGAAACTTGTAGAACACACACAAAATTGTACTTTGAAGTCATTGTAATGTTGTTCTACCAAGAACCGAATGTTATTGCAGTTCGTCTACAGTATCAACTCCTAAAACATTTACGACTGCTCGTGAGACAGCCTCTATATATGAGTCTAACAACTACGTTCCTCTGAGCAGCAGACAAGTACACATTTCCCAAACAAATTCGCGACTCGGCTCCGTTCGTCGGCAGGGTTCCGCACTCGGTGATTCCTTCACGGAATAGGATTTGGACTTCGCACGGTTCCATACGCGTGAGAATAGGATCCAGCCTATTCCGTCAACTATCGATCGTATGCGCGCATCTTGTGCAAGTTGACGCGTCTACACGGTATGCGGACACTGCCTAACAGGAGCGTCATGGGTAATCAGGTGAGCTCTCTCGTCCCGTGTAGAAAGGGCTTTAAAGTCGTATTTGAATATCAATTTTTGTTCCAGAGATATCTGGGGTGAAAAGTTTAAGTGGGATACCCTGTATAGTGGTGATCTGTGAGGTAGAGTTCCCCGTGTGGAATGACGACAACGTCAACCAGACGGTAAAGTTGCCTGCTTGCACACAGAACTGAGAACAGCCGCGCCTGGTATACTGCGCACGCTGCATTACGGCTAGGTACACAGCAAGTGCGTTGGCACCTACGCGCCTCCGATACCGGCCACCGGCGGACTAATCATATTCCGGATGACGCTTCCGCGGGCCTGCGGGCTTTAGTGCGGTTTAACGGCTAGCGTCGCTCTTTCCTCGGCGGCAAACTCCGCCAGCCGCCGTTTACGACCTCATTCGCACTGCCAACTCGGCCGCCGCGCGTGCGTCTGTGTGTGTGCGTCGCAGTCCTATTAATTGTAAGTTAACGTAAGCAGAATCGTAAAATCTTTGCTAACCGGGGCTCCACGTCTATACGATGGGCTATTCGGCGAGGCACTTGGTTCTGAGAAAAGGGGGGGGGGGGTAGGGTACAGGGGCTGAACAAAATAAAGTGAGTAGTCCTATGCATCATGCTCTAGCGCCATCTTTTACATCCAAAATAGCCACAACCCTCCTAGAGGACTTGCATAAAAAACAGTAAATAATGGGCAGTATGATTTCCAACAGCATCTCGCAAAGAAACTGTCGTGATTCCTTCATGGAATAGGATTTGGACTTCCCACGAGCATTCCCACTTTTTTTCTTTTCTTTTTTTTTTTCAGTTGAGATCGAAATGGCGCGATAATACCCTAAATTGGTGTTTGTGGCAGCCGGGGTACTGGTATTACTTCAATATCCCGATAAACCAAACAATCTTGTACATCTGTAAACATTTCAGCGGGGCCGCGGTGTAGACGGAAGTATGTAGACGGAAGAATTTCTCAAAAACCTGAGAGCTTAATCTTCGCCGCGGTGGAGTAGCCGAGCGGTCTAAGGTGCCTCGCTGCGGAGGTTTGAGTCCTCCCTGGCGCATGGGTGTGTGTGTGTGTGTGTGTTGTCCTTAGGTTAGTTTACCTAGGTTTAAGTAGTTTGTAAGCTACGGACTGATGACCACGCAGTTTGGTCCGATAGAATTACAAACATTTGAACATTTTTTGAACCATTTCAGAGAGGGATTTTCCATCGTACATGATGAAACACCGCATTCTGAATAATTCCGATACCTTTGATGTACATTGCTGGGCACCCAAAATGCAACACCATAAAGTAAGCATCCGCATCAGTGGAAATTCGTCTGCGGCGGCGAGATATGCACACGATTAGCATTTCAGGGCAGGCGCACATCACGGATACCAATAGCGCAAAATAAAGGGGGAGGCATAAAAGCCGGCCGCGGTGGCCGAGCATTCTGCGGCGCGTCAGTCACAGCCTGCACGGCCACTACGGTCGGGGGTTCGAATCCCCCCTCGGGCATGGATACTTGTGCCGTCCTTAGTATTAGCTAGTTAATAAGTAGTTTGTAAGTTTAGGGACTGATGACCCCGTAGTTAAGTCCCATAAGCTCTACAAACATTTGATTGGAGGAAGATTAGGATTTAATGTCCTGTCGACATAGCCGTCATTAAAGACGGAGCAGACACTCGAACGTACTTTTGCTAAGAATGGGGAAAGAAATAGTTGTGTCCTATTAAAGGAACCATCCCAGCATTTGGCTGGAGTAATTTAGGGAAATGAAAGGAAAAAATAAATCACGATCGAATCAAGAAATACAGCAACCAGTCACCTTTCTTACGTATTTATTTACCACGACCGGTTTCGAACTGCCTGGCAGTTCATCATCAGATGGTATACATTTTATAGGTTGTTCATAACATTGTGGAACTCGTTTGGAGTTAGTTCAAAGTGCTGTTTGATGATCGGTGGTTTTTCATGCATTCCAGATATAATGAAGTGCTCAGAAGCTGGCCACAGCACACACTTCACCACAACACTCGCTTTCCACATGTTTTACAAACGAGGTCTAAAATGTTCAAATGTTTCTAAATCTATCGGACCAAACTGCGTGGTCATCAGTCCGTAGCTTACAAACTACTTAAACTAAGGTAAACTAAACTAAGGACAATCACACACACACACACACACACACACACACACACACACACACGTTCCAAGAAGGACTCGAACCTCGGACGGCGAGTAACCGCGCGCTCCGCAGCGAGGCGCCTTAGAGCGCTTTTTTTTTTTTTTTTTTTTTTCCTATTGGTAGTTCTTTTCCTTGCGGACGCTGATCGTGTATGTTCGTTGTTGCTCTATGTGTTCTTGGCTCACCTTTTTTATTACAGAGAAAGACCGCTCGGCTACTCCATCGCGGCTTGTTGGAGGTCTGTTAGAGCTGTAGAGCTGATACGGTGATGTATCAACACAACCGCCGGCCGCGGTGGCCGAGGAGACAGGCGCTTCAGTCACGGTCTGCACGGCCACTACGGTCGGGGGTTCGAATCCCCCCCCCCCCCCTCGGGCATGGATATTTGTGCCGTCTTTAGTATAAGGTAGTTCATAAGTAGTTTGTAAGTTTAGGGACTGATGACCCTGTAGTTAAGTCCCATAAGCTTAACAATCATTTGAACATTTGAATCAACACAACCACCATACGCGTTCTGGCCACGCTGAACACTGCGTTATATATAAATTCCGAAGTAACCGATAGCAACTGTATTTTCCCGAGTGCAGCTAGGTATAAAGGGATCGTCAACCATGATGAACCATTAGGAAATACGTTTTCTACTTCCAGACATGTAATAACGCCGGACGTAAGCCTAATAGAATGTCAGTCATAAAAAACACCGTAATTTTGTAGTATATCTGATACTTTAATTAGTTTGTCTAGTCACAGTTCCAAACTAACACAAGCATACAAAAATACAATTTAGCGCGTCAACAGACCTAAGAGGGAACAATCTCATCAAAAGGGTCGGTCTCTAATGATCACGCTGTCGATGGGACGTTACACTCTAATGTTCTTCTTCCTTCCTTCCTCCATAGGACACCGTATCATTTTGCAACGTACGCATCACAGTTTATGATGTGCTGCACTGTTCAGAGTACACAGGTGCCGTCGGTGTCGATCATTTCAATTTGCTTCTAAAACAAAGCAATCGGCAAATGTTTGCAAGAAAGTAAATGTCAAGATGCATCCCATTTATTACGGTTCCACCCTACAAAATTAATTACCATATATGTCTCTAACATTTATGAAATACGCCCTCGCATTTCCTCCACAATATGTGCCACATCAGAAGCTATAATTGAATTATACCTGCACGCATTGATACGAACAGCAGGAGCCGTGCACTTTCAACACAATTCATTCGATTATAAAACTGTGCAGCCATCAAAGCTGCACTCTGCTGCTGGCAGTCCGTTAAACGGCGAGAGCTCGTGAACAAAGTTAATAAAAAGTATGCCCCCCATTATCAACGTTCCGAAATACCGAAATGTAATTTGTCTGTAGCTAATATCCCTGAGGTTGTTATCTATGAATATTTTGACAATATAACTTCTCTTTTTAAAGAAAGCGACCCTTTCGTTGCTTTAAAATCCACTTAAAAAAACAAAAAAACTAATTGCATAATGCTTACTATAGTCTAAACTGAAGTGTTTCACGTCACAAAATTTTAAAACTGTGCAGGCGAAAAGTAGTTTTGCTTATTTTGCTTCACACAGTCATTATCAATTGAATTAGATATATGCGGCTCTGACTTCGGCGGTGATTCTTCGTGGCATGGACTCCGTAAAACGTCGTACGGCATGAATGGCTGGGAGACCCCGAAGTGCAGGTTCAGCCGCCTAATTTGAAAGGTTTTCCCTATCCTTCGTTTCCATAGGCACCTTTCCTTCGCGAAGTGTGCGAACTGTAGCTGAAGTGTCTATATTAAGTTTAGGTGGCTGTAATGGGTGCGTGTATAGGAAGAAGATGCTGTGATATGCAAATGATTAGCTTTTCAGAGCATTCACACAAGATTGGCCCCGTGCTGACATGAAGAAAGTTTCCAACCGATTTCTCATACACAAACATCAGTTGACCGGCGTTGCCTGGTGAAAAGTTGTTGTCATGCCTCATGTAAGGAGGAGAAATGCATACCATCACGTTTCCGACTTCGATAAAGGTCGGATTGTAGCCTATCGCGATTGCGGTTTATCGTATCGCGACATTGCTGCTCGCGTTCGTCGCGATCCAATGACTGTTAGTAGAATATGGAATTGGTGGGTTCAGGAGGGCAGTACGGAACGCCGTGCTGGATCCCAACGGCCTCGTATCACTAGCAGTCGAGATGACAGGCATCTTATCCGCATGGCTGTAACGGATCGTGCAGCCACGTCTCGATCTCTGAGTCAACAGGTGGGGACTTTGCAAGACAACAACCACCTGAACGAACAGTTTGACGGCGTTTGCAGCAGCATGGACTATCATCTCAGAGACCATGGCTGCGGTTACCCTAGACGCTTCATCACAGACAGGAGCGCTTGGGTGCAGGAATGGCAAAACTTCATATATATATATATATATATCCAGGTCATGATGGTCGCATCCGTGTCCGGCGATATCGCGGTAAACCCACACTGGAAGCATGTATTCGTCTTAGCTATACTGGCGTATCACCCGGCGTGATGGTATGGGGTGCCATTGGTTACACATCTCGGTCACCTCTTGTTCGCATCGACGGCACTTTGAACAGTGGCCGTTACATTTCAGATGTGTTACGACCCGTGGCTCTGCCCTATATTCGATCCCTGCGAAACCCTACATTTCAGTAGGATAATGCATGACCGCATATTGAAGGTCCTGTACGGGCCTTTCTGGATACGGAAAATGTTCAACTGCTGCCCTGACCAGCACATTATCCAGGTCTCTCACCAACTGAAAACATCTGGTCAATGGTGGCCTAGCAACTGGGTCGTCACTCCATTCACTACTCTTGATGAACTGTGGTATCGTGTTGAAGCTGCATGGACATCTGTACCTGTACACGCCATCAAGCTCTGTTCGAGTCAATGCCCAGGCGTATCAAGGCCGTTATTACGGCCAGAGGTGGTTGTTAGAGGTACTGATTTCTCAGGATTTATCCACCCAAATTGCGCGAAAATGTAATCACATATCAGTTCTAGTATAATATATTTGTCCAATGAATACCCGCTTAATTGCATTCCTTCCTGTGGAAGCAATTGTAATGGCAAGTAGTGTACAAAAAAATGGCGATCTTAGCTGTTGTTTTATGTAAAAAGTCACCGATAATACGAGGGTTGGAACTTAAATAGTGGCAACACTGCTGTGGAGACACTATGCAATCGAATCTACTATTGTCGCTGATAGCACACGTTGTTGACATACCTTCTTTACCTCCGAGCAAATGGACTCGCCCGTCCCACGTCACCGGCGAGCATGCAATGAAAGAAATACAGTCATTTGTGAGCGAGCGGTCGCTCGTATTACTGTTCATTTCAGACGCATAACCTGCGACTAGCTTTGCGAAAGAAGCGGTAACACTCTCTGTGCAACCCACCCATCATTTTGCACGACAATACGCAGCCGCATACAGCTCGATCTGTGGCTACTCTGTTCGGTCGATGGAACTGGGAAGTACTGTACCATCCACCATACTCCCCGAACTTAAGTCCTTGTGTCTTTGATTTAATTCCGAAGATGAAGGATCCGCTTGGTGGCATTCGCTTCAGAACTTTTCCAAAGATTCGACAGATAGTACACCGCTCCATTCGCACCATCAACAGAAAAGACTCTGTTAATGATATACTACGCCTTCCACATCGCTGGCAACGAGTTCTACACAACTCTGGTGACTACTTTGAAGGACAGTAACAGGTGGAAACATGCAACGCTTTTGTGTCGGCTGTGAATAAATAGCTGCCACTATTGAAGTTCCAACCCTCGTATATCTTTTTAGATGTGACCGCCCGACTCAATTTCTTCAAATTAATTTTACGATCATTTGCCCTTCGTGCAGTCTTCTAAAAACGAGCAGGGTATGTAGTGACAATACAAAACTGTTATAGTTAATCTGTAACGCAGTAAATATTTGTGACGATAGTAATTTTTTTTTAAAAATAGGGACATATTCTTGGCACTACACAGAGAAGCAAAGTGAGAAGTAACGGTATATCCGAGGTCCTGCATATGAAGACGGAACTTGCGTTCGCAATTTCGTCGCTACTCATACCACCCTTGGATGATTAAAACGTCAGGTTATCGATGTGGCGGGACGGCTTTCAGTGCGTCGTTGCGTGAATACGAAGATCGTGCGTGTATGTGCGATAGATTTTCAATCGTGACGAGGTCTTTAGCGCCGGAACTCGCCTGCGAAGTGGAAAAGGCGTGTCAGGTGTTGGGAATGGCCTCCCGTATTGCCGACTTGACTCTTTTAGCCACATCCCTCCTACCCTGCGGCTACGGATTTGTCACAGCTCAGCGCCCACTGCGCTTACACAAGTCTTCGTGATGAGAACCCACTCGGCGGTCTCAGCCTGGTGGTCGTCATCGTCCCATACCAATAACTGAGTCGCATCCTCTGCAGTAAGGGAGGATTCGGCAACATATATCACTGTTGGTTTGTAAATATAGTGCCTGCTCCGAGTATCCATCTCAGAAAATGTTGTGTCTACTCAGTTGGCTATTACCACTCCTGTGTACAGGCGAATCTGGATGGTTAGGAAAGAGTATTGTACCTTGAAACACGTGAAGTTTTCTTTATTATTAATTAAAAAACAAAACAAAAAATTACTCCGTGAAAGTTAGGATTCCTTAATATAAAAAGATTTCCAAGGTACAATATGACTTTTGGAACAGATGCCACATGTGTATATAGGTTATCTTTCCTTTTTTTTCTCTCTCTCTCTCTCTATAATGTGCCCAAGCAACATGGAAGCCACTACGTTTCGTGAAAGTTTCAGAATATGGAAAGCAGGGTTTCGACCAGTGACAATACTAAAAGGAATACATACTTTAGAGAAACATCAACCGAAAAATAACGGTTGTTAAGGTTTACAGTAAAAAATTCCAAAAAAATTACCGAGATATATCAATAACACAAAACCGAATTTTCGGAGCACAGCAGCGCATGTAAAGAAAGGTAACCGTGGAAGTGAAATCGCGTTGCGAAACTATCTTGAATTACTTAACATCGCCTGTCGGCGTAGGTACTGTTAAAATGAGTATATCGTTCCATAAAAATAAAATAATTGCTCCTATGATCTTTGTAAATAAACTATGAGTATTATCAACGCAAGATTTTCGCTGTAGATGTCGCAGTTCTTGATTCGATTTGTCGAACTTACTATAAACTGTAATAATAATAATAGTTTCGAGTGGCTCATTGGCCAGGTGCAAGTCTTTCAATTGGACGCCCCTTCGGCGTCTTGCGTGTCCCTAGCCTACCCCAGTTATCCAACCGGGAAAGGGGACCTACAGCTTAACGTGGAATCCGAACCACGTGTCGTTTCTGGCGACTCTTCACATCGTTGAGAGGTGAAGGATGGGTTAAAACGCAGACTGAAAAAATCCGAGGTCCGACCGGGCTTCGAACCCGCAACGCTTCGGTTTCCAGACGAGCGCTTTACCCTAAGACCTCCTGGCGCAACACTACAAACTGTTAAAAGTGTTCACATAAAATGAAACATCAGGCTTACGTCAGGATTGTACTTCTCCGTAGCGTAGCTCGGCAACACGCGAAAGTGTTGCAGCCTTCGATCCGGATATACTCAGTTGACATCACGTATGATTAACCTTCACCTAATCGACAGGAACATGTAGGAGTGTTGTTGGCATTCAGTTCCTGAAAGTTTTTGTTCGTCTCACTGCTCGTCAGTGTCAGGGGTTGAGTCTCACACCGCAATATCTCAAGCAACGACGTCATTTGACACTATTGATGGCAGCGTTCAAATGTTTGTAAATCTATCGGACCAAACTGCGTGGTAATCAGTCCGTAACTTAGAAACTACTTAAACTAAGGTAAACTAACCTAAGGACAGCACACATACCCATGCCCCAGGGAGGACTCGAACCTCCGACGGCGAGCAGATGGCAGCGTCACCCATCGGGTGCGACGTCGAAGTAGACCAGAGAAGCTAAGAACAAGGTTTTGATTCGCCTCCCCTCCCCTACTTTCATTTCCATAATCACTCGTTACAACACAATAGCTCAAGTGCAGCACTAATTTTCTCTGCGCAGGCATTCATCACTCTTATACACACGATGCAGATTCACGCTTCACTCTTCATTATAGTACCGTGGAGGGCTCCTGAAGTATGTACAAGCCCCGCATAGTAATGAAGGATTCCCACTTTGTCGCCGACATTGGTTAACCCTGGGGGGGGGGGGGGGGCTTTATATTCACTTATCCGTTCTAAACGTCACATGATGCAATTTGGAAGAACAAATAAATGAGGCGCGATCAAAACGGCCAACTTCATTTCAAATGTCTTTACAGGAGAGGCAGAAAACTGAAAAGTATATTAGCAAAATGCTCACACTGACGACACTTATTTTTTCTCTTTCGGTATCGTAACGAAAACGTGGTAAAATTGAACAGTTAAGTCGTGGAAACGGGTTAAGACTGGACTTGACTGGCATTGATATAAACGAGAGGATTTGTCCGCTTTCGAAATTAAACCAAAGAATATCCATGTACTTCTTACATTATTGTTTACTATAATTTTTTTTAAAAAAGTTAACAATTTTAACCATAAGTTTTATTTATTTGCCGTTAATATAAGTATAGAATACAAAAAGGGTGAATAGGTTTGAACAAAAATATTTACTGAATGATCTAATTAAAATGTTTTATTAACTGATTCATAAAGAAAAAGATGCATTCACATGAATATCAGAACTGGTGGCCCTTGAACAAAAACAAGTAATATATAACATGTTTCAAACATTTACAAAGTAAGAAAATGAACTAAGAACATAAACTGAGTACTGTATCCTCATATTCTTCTATGTTCTCATAATCGCAAAGTTCTTCCTGTCTCGTATGGAGAAATAGTTCCTTTCTCACAAGAACCGTTTCTAAACTGATTAAAAACCCTATGATAAACATCGTTAACACACACACAGGTCGCAAGTAGCAGAACAAGATACATGCCGCCTTACACAGTCATGTGTTATGATTGGCTACTGATAGACTTGACCACTCCTTGGACTTGGCAGTTTTTTAAGCAAAGCCACACGTATAAACGGGTATTTCAATCATATTCGTCCGTTGTTGACACCCAGGGAGGCTATCATCGGATTCAGCGTAGAAAATACTT
Source organism: Locusta migratoria (assembly GCA_026315105.1). Lineage (NCBI taxonomy): Eukaryota > Metazoa > Arthropoda > Insecta > Orthoptera > Acrididae > Locusta > Locusta migratoria. Next base: position 282,362,935 of record CM048755.1, read on the forward strand.
ATGTCACAAAATTGAAGGGGAAAAAAAAAAAAGAAAATTGATTTCGCCGTCTTTGGTACTAGGATCCTCAACTAAATATGAGTACGATGTGTGTATATGGATTAGATTGTAAAACAAAACAAAACACAGAGCATAAGGTCATTAAACAATGTATGCAAATTTTCGGTCCTTAATTCTACTACGATACGAGTCGGCTGGAGAATGTTTAATTCTTTAGGCAATATTTTTACGTAAAATCTAATGGCTCTGGCACTCCAAGATTAGGTAAATAAATAAAGTGTGGTCGTCATGTATTGCATAGTTTAATAAGGTAATGGAAAGACTGTATCACTCAATAGCCTTTAAGAAATCCCTCAAAATGAAAACGGCGAGGGGAAACTGCGAGTTGAATCTTCTTTCCTCAACAGATCGTTTTTGAAAAAAATGAAGGATTAATGTGCTAGCGAAGCCCCGAAAATAACGACGGCTTGTGGGCTCTCATATCCATAAAGAACTAATAAAGCTGGCCGCACGGTTCGTTAATGAATAATGTTATTTGAGCAATGCCATCAGCTGTCCCCTACGCTCGGCTAAGCCCGCACCCTCGGATTGTACCGCCACTTATTCGGCGATTATTCATAGACTTATGGGAGCGATATTAGTCTATAAAAGAGATCGTGTAGTGCAAGGCAAATTTTGTCACGTTTTTCAATGTATTAAAAATTAGCGTCCACAGCGCTTATGGGTATAGCCGTTACCGGCAGCGCCGTGGTCGTTCGTTCCAGCTGCTTCGTACGAATTTTTTTTTCTTTTTTTTTTCGCGTTGCATAAAAGTTAGTGTGGTAGCCGCACCCGGAATACGTTATCACAAGAAAGGAGAACGCCCATATATACTTGACGCGCAAAAATTAATTTTTTTCGGGCCGCGAAGAATCAGCTTTCGTATTTAAGACTTCTTTTCCTTAAAAGCCAGAAGCGAGCGAAGAAACACAGAGTGAAATATCCTTTTATTATAATAGGGATTGCGGGCTCTTTCTCCGTCTGCATTATTACGGAAAGACCGTTTGGCAGAGAATCAGGTCTTTTCGCAGTTCCTCTGAATCAGTCGCGCGGTTTAATTTCTCATTTGCAAATATATTTCATCTCTGTGTGCGATGCTGAATTTTTGCGTCTTCTTCTCTTTTCGTGAAAAAAAAGGAAACAAAAAAGGAAAAAAAACTCGATATGCCGCGCTAGTTGGCTCGGTGCCGTAGCAGTGTGTTCCGCAGAGAGCGCAAGATAATGCGTAAACCAAGACGCACAACTGTGGGTGCGTCCTTTCCCGCATTAACGTGCTTCTCGCTGACCACCGCACTCGTCACAAAGTCAAGAGCTTCCAACCAACTCTTTTGTTGAACAGTCTAACTGCAAATCCTAGATAGGGAAAGAAACATCAGCACCACTTAAAAAAAGATTTATACATACATGTGGCGTCTGTTCCGAAAGAACAGGCGTTACCTCTGATCCTACAGTTGTTATTCTTTCACATTCACAGAATAGGGTAAGGTGGAACAAATTCGATATAGGTACAATTCCGATCAACATAAGTTTTCGCGCCATTTGTCTGTCTCGTTGCGTCGCGTTGTAGAGTAGCAGGTTTCTACAGCTCCTCCTATCTTTTCCAAGAATACACCGCTTTGCGGTAAGAAGGTATAAATTTTTTCCCTTTAAAGAGGTATGTGAAGCTACTTAGTCTAACGCGCTCTTATAAATCATCTTTTTAAGGGTGACTGGATTCCCTGCCAAAAATGCAATGGCCGGCCGCGGTGGCCGAGGAGACTGAGGCGCTCCAGTCACGGTCTGCACGGCCACTACGGTCGGGGGTTCGAATCCCCCCTCGGGCATGGATATTTGTGCCGTCTTTAGTATAAGGTAGTTGATAACACGAATTATATACAGAAGGATGGAAAAGCTGGTAGAAGCCGACCTCGGGGAAGATCAGTTTGGGTTCAGGAGAAATGTAGGAACACGGGAGGCAATACTCACTCTACGGCTTATCCTAGAAGATAGATTAAGAAAAGACAAACCAACATTTCTAGCTTTTGTAGATTTGGAGAAGGCTTTTGACAATGTTGATTGGAATAAACTCTTTCAAGTTCTGAAGCAAGCAGGAGTAAAATATAGGGAGCGTAAGGTTATTTACAACTTGTACAAAAACCAGACAGCGGTTGTCAGAGTTGAAGGGCATGAAAGGGATGCAGTGGTTGGAAAGGGAGTAAGACAGGGTTGTAGCCTTTCCCCAATGTTGTTCAATTTGTACATTGAGCAAGCTATAAAGGAAAGCAAGGAGAAATTTGGAGAAGGAATTAAAGTTCAGGGGGAAGAAATAAAAACATTGCGTTTTGCTGATGACATTGTAATTCTGTCAGAGACAGCAAAGGACCTGGAGGAGCAGTTGAATGGAATGGACAGTGTGTTGAAGGGAGCGTATAAAATGAACATTAACAAGAGTAAAACTAGGGTAATGGAGTGCAGTGCAAGAAAATCAGGTGATGTTGAAGGAATTAGATTAGGTAACGAAACATTAAAGGAGGTAGATGAGTTTTGTTACTTGGGCAGTAAAATAACAAATGATGGTCGCTGTACAGATGATATAAAATGCAGAATGGCAATGGGTAGAAAGGCGTTTTTGAAAAAGAGAAATTTGTTAACATCGAATATTGATTTAAGCCTAAGGAAGTCCTTTCTGAAGGCATTTGTATGGAGTGTTGCCTTGTACGGGAGTGAGACATGGACGATAAGCAGTGTGGACAGAAAGAGGATAGAGGCTTTTGAAATGTGGTGCTACAGAAGAATGCTGAAGATTAGGTGGGTGGATCGCGTAACTAATGAGGAGGTACTGAACAGATTTGGGGAGAAAAGAAATTTCTGGCATACCTTGACTAAAGGAAGGGATAGATTGGTAGGACACATTCTTAGACATCAAGGAATTGTGAATTTAGCATTGGAGGGAAGTGTGTGGGGTAAAAATCGCAGAGGGAGACCAAGAGATGCGTATAGTAAGCAGATTCAAGTGGATGTGGGTTGTCGTTCTTATGAGGAGATGAAAAGGCTTGCTCAGGATAGAGTAGGGTGGAGAGCTGCATCAAACCAGTCTCTGGACTGAAGACCACAACAACAACAACAAGTAGTTTGTAAGTTTAGGGACTGATGACCCCGTAGTTAAGTCCCATAAGCTTAACAAATATTTGAACATCAAATTACTATGACTTAACCCTTTCAGTCCCACATTATGAATCAAGCTTTCGAAAAATTAAAATTCAGTGCACTAAACATCAAAATCTGTTTTAAAATTTTTGTTCGAACTATTTTTTTTTACTTGTACTTCATGCACAACACTGACGTTTTTATCGAGGTATTTTATTGCTTGAGACGTTATTTTGTTGATAGGTAACACTGTTAGAGCAATACTGCTAGTATGATCTTCGCCACAGCACCAAAGACAAGACAATTCGCTGCTGAAATAAAATAACATGAACCACACTCACAAAAAATTCAGATGTTTATATAGCTTATGGGACTTAACTACTGGGTCATGAGTCCCTAAACTTACAAAAGTACTTATGACCTGGCTTATACTAAAGACAGCACTAACACCCATGCCCAAGGGAGGATTCGAACCCCTGGCCGCAGCGGCCGTGCAGACCGTGACTGGCACGCCGCAGACCGCTCGGCCACCGCGGCTGGCTCACACTCACAGCAACTTACAGACGGCAACGTAACACAACTTCCAAGATGTACAGATTAATGCCCACACGCCGTACCACGCGGCAAAATGTTGAACTAGAAGCATGTTGTTCACCAAGAACAATGCGACTTTAAGGACTGATACACAAAATACGGTATAAATCAGCTTTTAATACGTTGCCGGGATTGAAAGGGTTAAGGACAACACACACACACTCACATCCATGCCCGAGGCAGGACTGGAACCTCCTGCGGCGAGCAACCGAGCGCTCCGCAGCAAGGCGCCTTAGAGCGCTCGGCCACTCCACCGCGGCTATTTGCCTTCGCGGACAGCGTTGTCGTCAGGTAAAACTTGCGTGCTGAGAACTCGTCAGCCACTTACAGTAGCCAGCAGCCGGCAGATCTCAGAAGATATCTCCCGTAGTTGGAGACGAAACTTCAGGAAGCAGTGTTATACATCGAAGACGGCCTCTCAGCGCGGAAGTTCAAATGTTTGTATAGCTTATGGGACTTAACTACGCTACGGTCGGGGGTTCGAATCCCCCCTCGGGCATGGATATTTGTGCCGTCCTTAGGATTAGCTAGTTCATAAGTAGTTTGTAAGTTTAGGGACTGATGACCCCGTAATTAAGTCCCATAGACTCTACAAACATTTGAACATTTGAACTTAACTACGGGGTCATCAGTCCCTAAACTTACAAACTACTTGCGAACTAGCTAGTACTAAGGACGGCACAAATATCCATGCCCAAGGGGGGATTCGAACCCCCGACCGTAGTGGCCGTGCAGACCGTGACTGGAGCGCCGCAGTCCCCTCGGCCACCGCGACCGGCAGCGCGGAAGTCTTTTCCTCAAGTTGTAACCATTTGTTTTTTCGGTACAAGTACACCACATCTTCCGATTTCCGCCCTAGTCAGATAATTCGTTCTTTTCCTTTGCAGACTGTATTAGCATCTCCCTCAGACGAATGGGGAGTCGCCGCCTCGCGCAGTAATCGGGAACTTGTCGGCGAGCAACATACGCCGTAAGCGCGGCCGTTCCGCCGGCGGAGTCGTAAAGCGCTCGGTTTAGCGCTTACGGCGATCCCGGCTCATCGGCGGTATCCTGGAATTAATAACAGCGTTCGGAAAATATTCGCCAGGGTCGGAATGCGCCGCGACGCCTAACGGTCGCCGTTTTAACGCCTCGCAGAGCCCGCAAAAGTTAATTAGTTCTGCGCTCAATGGTCAAACTTTAATCCGGAACGGCAATCCGGGTGGCGCATTCATTCTGCCAGCCTTATTTCGCGCTGGCTGTTTGGAATGTGTGATTCGGCCTCGCAGGAGCGCGCCGCCTGACCAAAAGCTTCCGGCTGTATATCCCATCTCTCTCTCTCTCTCTCTCTCTGTGTCCGTGTACTCGGAAGGAAGGGAACAACAATAAAATGTAGACAGATAAAATGGGCCGGGCTGATAGACGAAGCAATGCCGCGCCACTGCCCCAATGCTCCCCCCCCCCCTCCTCCCGCACTGCCCGGATTTTTACCTACCATTTGCAGAAAAAAAATCGTTAATCGGGCACAAAGGCACCGCGGTGGCGAACAAAGACAGCCGGAGGGTGTACGGTTTTTGGCGCTAATGTCATTAAATGTTATCAGGAAACGGGCTGCCTTTTGTCGTGCTGAACCAGTGACGTGTTCTTTTCTGTATGTTGTACAAGTTGTTGCTGAGAGCTGAAAGATATTCCATCAAATTTATTGTACGTACAAAAGCTGCGGTTTATTTAATTACTTACTCAGCAAACCGATTTCGGTCTGGAGAGGGTGTCCCAGGACAGAATGGCAATATTCAGGGCTACGATAAGAACACTCATTTGAAAAAAAAGAAAAAAAAAAAAAAAAAAACAAAAAAAAACAAAAAAAAAAAAAAAAAAAAAAAACGCGGACGTATCACGAAGTCCGAAAGGTTTCCGAGATGAAAAACATGTTGGGATTAAAAGCACAATTTCGTGTATATTCTGCAAGTTTATTTTTATTTTGTGAACCATTTCTCGGCTTACAAAGGCCATCTTCAGTCTTTAACTATTTTTGTCAAAGAATTTACGTTATATTGTTACAGAGATGGATGAGATGTTCTACATCTACATGGATACTCCGCAAATCTACATTTACATCTACATGGGATACTCTGCAAATCACATTTAAGTGCCTGGCAGAGGATTCATCGAAACACCATTATACTACTTATCTCTCATTCCATTCTCAAATAGCGCGCGGGAAGAAAGAACACCTGAATCTCTGCCTTCGAGGTCTGATTTCTCGTATTTTATTCTGATAGTCAATTCTACCTATGTAAGTGGGAGTCAACAATATATTTTTGCATTCGGAGGAGAATGTTGGCGATTAGAGTTTCGTAAGTAGCCCACGCCGCAGCGATAAGCGCCGTTGTTGTAATGATTCCCATCCCAGATCCTGTGTTCAAATGTTCAAATGTTTGTAAAGTCTATGGGACTTAACTACGGGGCTATCAGTCCCTAAACTTACAAACTACTTATGAACTACTTACGAACTAGGACGGCACAAATATCCATGCCCGAGGGGGGATTCGAACCCCCGACCGTAGTGGCCGTGCGGACCGTGACTGGAGCGCCTTAGTCCCCTCGGCCACCGCGGCCGGCCAGATCCTGTGTCATTGCCGTGACGCTGTCCCCCCTGCGTCGTGACAATACGAAACGAGCTGCCCTTCTCTGGACTCTTTCGATGTTCTCCGTCAAACCCGCCTGATAGATTCCTCACTGGGCAGCAATACTCCAAAAATAGACGCACGAGCGTAGTGTATGCAGTTTCTTTAGTAGTTCTGTTGCATCTTTTAAGGGTTCTGCCAATAAAACGCAGTCTCTGGTTCGCCTTTCCCACGACATTATCTACGTGTTTTTTCCAGTTTAAGTCTGAAGTAATAATAATTCCTAGGTATTTATCTTGTAAACAAAGTTTAACGGATTTATTTTCGTACTCACGTGGACGACTTCATACTTCTCATTATTTAGTGTCAACCGTCAATTTTTACACCATAGTGATATCTTATTTAAGTCGTTCTGCAGTTGGTTTTGATCTTCAGATGATTTTACTAGACGGTAAATGAAATGTATGGCAGAGGGTTCATCGAACCACTTCCGTGACACACCCATATATCGCGATAACACAAAACGAGCCGGCCTTTTTTGAACTTTTTTCTAAATCGCCCGTCAGTCCTACCTGGTGTGGATCCCACAATTCGCAGCAATACTCCAAAATAGGACGCACAAGGGTAATGTAGGCAGTTTCTTTAGTAGAGTTGTTGCATCTGCTAATTGTTCTGCCAATTAAACGTAGTCTTTGGTCGGAGCGGGGCAAACCAGTTATAAAATTCAACTATAAACTGGAAAACGTAACCTACTTAAGATTTTAAATAAAATAACAATTTCAAAATATAAATTAGGACTACTTGAAAAGACTGCTAAAGAATGTTTTGAATATTTGGGGAGCAAAACACGAATAAACTATAACTTTTAACTAGAAATGCATTTTAACCATCAGCTCTTTTATTAAAATCATTATTATCTACGGGTTTCTATCATTGACCACCACCGCAGGACAAGTTTTAAAAACCGATCACGTATCCTGTAACTACGGCCAATGATCGAAATCAGTGGATAATAAATATTTTAAAAAATAGCTGATAGTTATATGTAGTTATATTTAGTAGTTTTTAATAGTCACCTGTCTAAAACAATGGAAAATTTTTAATAATTAACTATTCCAAAATAAATTACTCGACGAGTCTGTTGAAGGATATATTGAATAGCTGTCACATCTTACACTTGTAAGCACAGAATATTTGGAGGAGTCAGGTAGCATAATAATATACAAATTCAGTAGAGTAACAAACGGAAACGGTAGGAAATACAAAGTAATGGTGACATATCTGTCTTGGGAAAGTGAATGCTTCTTGTGATAATGGTTTCGCGCCTTGTAGGGGAAGAACGAGTACAAAGCTTAGCTTCATACTTTTCACAGTAACCGTCTCCGCATTCGCCTTAACAGATTTAGGGAAAACACGGACCGGCCGTGCGCTCTAAGGCGCCTTGCTGCGGAGTGCGCGCCTGCCTCCCGTCGGAAGCTCGAGTCCTCCCTCGGGAATGGGTGTGATTGTGTCGTTTTTAGTTTAAGCAGTTTGTAAGTCTTGGGGCTGATGACCTCCACATGTTTGGTCCCACAGCTTTACAAACATTTGAATTTGGAAAATACGAAAAACCTAAATATGTATGACTGGACAGGGATTTGACCTCTGTTCCTCCAGAATTCTAGTCTAGTGTCTTAATCACTACGCCTCTCCATTCGTTTCCACAAATGCAGGGAAAGTAAAAAAGTAATAGAAATCTTTAAAAACTGTAATTAGACCTCCATCACACTCGAGACTGTCATAAATAGCACTTTAGCTGCAGATATTGAATGTCAGCCCTCAGTAGCAACTGCTGGCCCACCCTCAAACACGCAGCTGCGTACAGAGAGCGCCAGCGGGTTTACATGTGCTGCTTCTGTGCTAGCAACATACTTCACGTCAGCGTCACTTGATTTATGTTTTTAAAAGCGATTGCTTTTTTTTATTTTTATTTTTGCGACATCCCTTTTCGACCGAAAATCAGTGTGTTAGTGTTGCTCACCATTCACCGTGCAGTACTCCGCATCTTATATGTTTACCTTGTGTTAAATTTTCTTTTTTTATTTACTTTGTGGGTCTTGGGAACCTACTGCCTAAAGGCATAAAGCACTACCTCACGATTTTTAACAACCTTTCTCTCGTATTTATGTTCAAATGTTTGTAAATCTTATGGGACTTAACGTCTGTGGTTATCAGTCCTTAAACTTAAAAACTACTTAAAACTAAAGACAACACAGACACCCCTGCCCGAGGGAGGACTCGAACCCCCGACGGCGAGCAACCGCGCGTTCCGCAGCATGGCGCTTTATACCGCTCGGCCACTCCACCAGGACTAGTATTTGTGGCTTCTACGGTACTAGCGCAGTTTTGGTGTCATTACAAAAGCCAGTGATAATCTGCAATAATCTTAATCACTAATCCATTTTGGCAAAAGTTACTACGTCCCGAAGTTAACGTTCATCTGTAAAATAAATAAATCGGGAGATCCAGTTAAAAAACTCAGGAGATTCTTCAAAAAGTCAGGAGATATGATCTATCAAAAATGTAGCTAGTTTTTGTATAGAGATTAACATAACAAATTTTAGCCTTTTTCTGTGATTTCACAACGCTATATAACGGCTCCTAAACACTTGCTCCTAAATGAGCAAGCTGATCAAAGGCTTCCAATGTTCCAATAAATAAACATTTGATCACAGAAAGAAAACAGGTGCACACATGCTTCAAAATTTGCCTCACCTCTACATCATATAATTTCTGAAATTCTATATCAACTCTTTTCTTTACGTGCTTCTTTGAAGAAAATAGTGTATGTTAGGAAATAACCGTCAATGGCAGACAGTGAGTTCCCATTTTTGCAGCCAAATTTAATAAATGAGACGTTCCTTTTTCTATCATGCCGCGGTGGAGTAGCCGAGCGGTCTAAAGCACCTCGCTGCTGAGTGCGCGGTTGCTCGCCGTTTAGGTTCGAGTCCTCCCTGGGGCATGGGTGTGTGTGTTTGTCCGTAGGTTAGCTTACCTAGGTTTAAGTAGTTTGTAAGCTACGGACTGATGACCACGCAGTTTGGTCCGATAGATTTACAGACATTTTAACATTTTTTTCTGTCATGTGATAGGGAAATATCACACTGACAAACGATACAAAGTTCAAATGGCATACCTTTCCTAGATTCGATAATGAACAAATCGTACCAAAACAGCTTCTAAAACAGTAATTTTGTTTTTTGCCATACTTGAGGAAGTACCACCAAATCGAAATTCCACGACACGTAAAATCGGTGTACACAAAGTTGCATTTCCGCAACTAGCGTACGAAACGAACGCTCCCAACTATCCACTCCAAAGGTTTCCTACAGCAACTTCAAAAAATGTTCAAATGTTTGTAGAACTTATGGGACTTAACTACGGGGTCATCAGTCCCTAAGCTTACAAATTATTTATGAACTAGCTAAGACTAAGGACGGCACAAATATCCATGCCCGAGGGGGGATTCGAACCGCCGACCATAGTGGCCGTGCAGACCGTGACTGGAGCGCCTCAGTCCCCTCGGCCACCGTGGCCGACCCAGCAACTTCACTTCCGCACAATGACACAGAATTGCCACCTAATAGAGTTCAACACTGGAACTGTACGGGCATATCTGCTAGTAGCGCAGGGAAGAGCAAAAATAATCGATATTCAAGTCGCTTATGGTCCTAGGATTTTTATCTGTCACTTTCCACTTCTTTCACCTCTGGCAGTATTGCTCATGTGAAAAATACCGAGTAGCATCGTGGTTCGGAACCCACGTTAAACTGTAGGTCCCTCTATAACTGGCTGGGTAAGTCAGTTTGAAGGTCGGAGGAAGGCAACGGCATACCATGCCTCGTAAAGCACTGTGGTGTTCAAACCAATCTTCGGATTGTTGACTGCTTTACTTTTTACTTACTTATGACTCCTAATTTCTATTAATTTCGATACGTATGTCGATTAGACTGACGAGTAATCAAAGGGCTTTCGACCATTGGCGATAAAAATTGCTGTATTAGGCTCCACGATAAAAGCTAAAAATCGGGAGAAATAATGAAAAAAATCAGGAGGCGGTAGAATAAGTGAATATTCCGGAGGAAAAAAAACATGGATTACGTTGTTCGTTACCTACAGCTCACGGCAGATTTTCCTTTCAAAACTGCAGTTATTTCCAGTAAGTAGCCATTTTGCACCTAGCGCATTCATCTCCGAGGTTCGCGGCATCACCTCGTCAGCATACGGTGTCAGAATTTACCGCGGACTGAAAACTGCAACAGGCGCGAAAGTGGGAAGTGTTGTCAGCTAGTGCGTGCACTAAAGCGTCGGTGATTAATTCTCTTAATGTGCACCCTACGGTACATTTTGGCCCGTCGATTATCCCGTGCCGCGGTTACTGTATTGGCAAATTGTAACCCATTCAGCTGATGCGACCTGCTAGGGAGTGCTGTGCACGTCCTCATTTAGGAAAGTGGCCCTCACAGATTTACGTCACATCGCTGCTGGCTACGGTATTAGCGATGCGCAATTACGTTCGCTTACATCAGTCAAATTGTCCCAGCCATATAAATCAAATTGTAGGCAAAGGAAGCCGCTAATTGCCTTGCATTGACAGCGTTAGCAGGGCACTGGAGCTGTAGTGTAGGTATCCGGCTCCAAACTACCTCCAGACTCGTTTTTCAACATTTATACGGGTCTAGTTTCGTCCCGGTTGGATGTCATATCTACATCTACATCTATATACACACTCCGCAAACCACCGTAAGGTGCGTGGCGGAGGGTACACTGTACCACTACTAGGCATTTCCTTTCCTATTCCACTCCCAAATTGAACGAGGAAAAAAAGAATGCCTATATGACTCCGTACGAGCCCTAATTTATCTTATCTTGTCTTTGTGATCTTTACGCGAAATGTAAGTAGGCGGCAGCAAGATCGTACTACACTCAGCTTCAAATTCCGGCACTCTAAATTTACTTAACAGAAATTCACGAAAAGAACGTCGTCTTTCTTCCAGCGATCCCCAATTGAGTTGCCGGAGCATTTCCGTGACACTCGCGCATTGGTCGAACCTACCGGTAACAAATCTAGCTGCTCGCCTCTGAACCGCCTCTATGTCTTCCTTCAAACCGATCTGCTGCGGGTCCCAAATACTTGAGCAATACTCAAGACGTGGTCGTACAAGCGTTTTATACGCCGTCTCCTTTACAGGTGAAGTACATCTTCCCAAAATTCTCCCAATAAACCGAAGTCGGCTGTCCGCCTTACTCACAACTGTCCTTACATGCTCGTTCCATTTCATATCGCTCTGCAATGTTACGCCTAGATATTTGAACGACGCGACAGCATCAACAAGCTCACTACTAATGCTGCATTCGAACATTATGGGATTGTTTTTTCGTACTCATGCGCATCACTTTACATTTTTCTACATTGAGAGCTAGCTGCCAATCTTCGCACCAACTAGAAATTTTGTCTAAGTCATCCTGTATGCTATAACAGTCAGTTACAGACGACACCCTCCCATACACCACAGTATCATCAGCAAAAAGCCGCAAATTACATCTTACTCTGTCCATCAGATCATTTATATAGATAGAAAATAATAGCGGTCCTATCACACTCCCCTGGGGCACGCCTGACGATACACTCGTCTCTGATGAACACTCGCCGTCGAGAGCAACGTACTGCGTTCTATTACTATCACAAATCTGAGAACATATTCCATAAGCTCATATCTTCGTTAGCTCGTTAAAAGATCTGCAGAATGTCGTACCTCGGCTTGTTTGCGCTTGCTTCAACTCGAGCTGGGGCGTCGGCCTACCAAGCTTCTATAATTCACACTTTTGTTCCAAGCTTAAAGCTTTGTAATTTGTTTCTTCCAAGAGTGCTAGTCTTGCAAGTTTCGCAGGAGAGCTTCTGTGAAGTTTGGAAAGTAGGAGGCGAGGTACTGGCGGAAGTAAAGTTGTGAGGCGGCATCGTGAGTCGTGTCAGGATAGCACAGCCGGTAGTGCGCTTGCCCGCGAAAGGCAAAGGTCCCAGGTTCGAGTCCCGGTTCCGGCACACACTTTTAATCTGCCAGGAAGTTTCACACTGTATGTTGTTCATTTTTCTTTGGTAACTGCTTACACTGTATTAAGTGACTAACAAAATGAATCTGTTACGATGAAGAGACAAGCTACATTCGGGTCAGGTGACTGTAAGCAGCACCCCGTCCTAATCTTACGCATGCCCAAAGGCTGCTCTTCCCCACATCTTTTCAAACAGTTAAATATTTGTTGCAGCCAAGAGAGTAAATGTCCTTTACCCTCAAAATTGCGACACATTAGTTAAAACGTCCAAAGATATGTGGCAAGTAACAATACGAAAGTCACGTATACCAACAACTGCCGTAATCTCACGTAACGTTGAAACTTCCTGGCAGATTAAAATTGTGTGCCGGAACCGGGACTCGAACCTGGGACCTTTGCCTTTCGCGGGCAAGCGCACACTCCGCTGCAGAGTGAAAGTTTCATTCTGGAAACATCCCTTCGGCTGTGGCTAAGCCATGTCTCCACCATATCCTTTCTTCCAGGAGTGCTAGTCTTGCATGGTTCGCAGGAGAGCTTCTGTGAAGTTTGGAAAGTAGGAGGCGAGGTACTGGCGGAAGTAAAGTTGTGAGGCGGCATCGTGAGTCGTGTCGGGATAACACAGTCGGTAGTGCGCTTGCCCGCGAAAGGCAAAGGTCCCAGGTTCGAGTCCCGGTTCCGGCACACAATTTTAATCTGCCAGGAAGTTTCATATCAGCGCACACTCCGCTGCAGAGTGAAAGTTCCATTCTCATGTAATGTTATTTTAATTCGAATACGTAACGATTTATTTCCGCACCCTTATTCCTTTGTACAGTACTTGCCATAAAGTTAAAAGTTCTGTGAAGTAGCATTCGAGGTTTGCAAGACTGGAACAAAAACTTATCATTTGAACAGGAGAGCTGTAGGATGAAGAAAGCACGTCCGTACTGAATTATCGTGGAAACTGAAGAATAAAACACGCTGTTATTGCCTACATTACCTCTTATTTCTTTTGTCGAATGAAATGAAACGAAGTTTATATATAATGCTAGGTTTTAAAGCATGCTGCTGTATCCCACAAGGTACTTCAGTATTATTGTACACCAGACTAACTAATGCCTTAAAGGCCAGTTTTCTGTATAGCAGACGCCGAAAGATCTCCCAGAACATCACAAGGCAAAAGATCACACTTCCTCTCAGGGCCACAGTAATATTTTAACCTATGACCTTTATTAGAGGATTTACCATCCATTCGAGTACCGCTAATCAAACAAGTAAGTAGAGTGCTCTGCATATCGCAGCGGCTACCTCTATACTTTCGGTGGGGGATTTAAATCATATTGGCGACTCGCTTGTTGAAATGGAAAGCATCTACGCCGTCGATATTTAGCTCTCAGCATCGCAAATTCGAAGAAAATTAACAACTCCAAGGAACATTCGCAGATGCTTCTTTTATAGAATTCCTATTATCTTCACATTGTTTTATTGATTGAAGCTCAAATACACACTGATACTATTTTAAGACGTTAAACGCAGATTTATGTACCAATAAAAAGTACAGATTATGATAAAACAATAAAGAATCCGGTATGATGATGAACAGATAAATGATTAAGATATACTTGAAAATACAAAAAATCAGCTACGTCTGTTTCTTCCAGTTCTCACTTTTAAATACTACTATGTTGGTTCTAGATAACGATGTAAGCTTCACAATTAATGACTTACATATTCCGCAAGAATTCATAAGTTACCCTCAATATTAATTATTACTATAATCTGCCCTTTGAGAAAACTTAAAAGTTTGTTTAAGCTCGAAGAAACTATAACAACAAATCTACGACAAATTTCTGTGCCTGCGAGCAGCCCTTTGTTAAGTACTAAGGAGGCTATGAAAAATCCAGAAACTTCTGAAGCTTATATTTATTAAGTTACAAGGACGTATGTTAGGGAACTCTTGAATATAAAAACTGTACATAAGATAGTGTACTAACGTTCCTCTATGAGCAACAATGTAAATAGATAGATTTTATGAAATGAGTAAATTGTTTGAAACAAAAAACTGCACGTGAGACTAGTGCTGTATTATTGCTATTGAAGCCATGGCAGATGTGTGTGATTTCAGTGGCATAATCTAAATCCCCTTTCACTATGTTAGCCAGCTACAAACATTTTTGTCACGGGTATTTTCAATTGTAAAGTAAACTTCTAATTTGGCTGTTTCAAATAGGCCAAGGGGACTGAGGCGCTTCAGTCACAGTCTGCACGGCCACTACGGTCGGGGGTTCGAATCCGCCCTCGGGCATGGGTTTTTGTGCAGTCTGTAGTCTTACTTAGTTCATAAGTAGTTTGTAGGTTTAGGGACTGATGACCCCGTAGCTAAGTCCCATAAGCTCTACAAACATGTGAACATTTTTTCTCTCAAATAAATATCTTTAAATCGAAATTTATTCGCCATAACGAATTTCAAACAGCTCCACTGGAGTATGTATTACCTAATGTTGACATTAAAATACCTGTCTGCTACAAACTGCCATTGGCGCTTTGATACGCCGTTACTCCACCACTCTCGTTGTGGAATCCAAGAAATTCCTGCCGAAAGAAGTCCGATAAAATCTTACCGCATTCCTCACTGAAACAAATTCGCTTACAAATTCCGATGAAACTGCAGATTCTTTAATTCTGACGGCATTTTTTTATCAGAACTTGTTCTCACAGAGGCAGAACATCCTTGAAAACACCTGTAAACTGGACCAGTTAATATCATTCTCCATGCCGTTTCTGCTTTATTCCACTGACAGCTGAGACGCGTTTACGAAATTGTTACATTATGGGGAGGAAGCTGGGAAATACAACATCAAATGTTCAAATGTTTGTAAATCTTATGGGACTTAACTACAGGGTCATCAGTCCCTAAACTTACAAATTACTTATGAACTACTTACGAACTAGGACGGCACAAATATCCATGCCCGAGGGGGGATTCGAACCCCCGACCGTAGTGGCCGTGCAGACCGTGACTGAAGCGCCTCAGTCCCTCGGCCACCGCGGCCGGCAAATACAACATCAGCTTCAGTCAGGGAACATGGGAGCAAACATCAGGTATATGGAATTTTCATGAAGTGGGAAGGTAAGTTAAGTTCCTGGACGCTTTCTTAACGCTGAATGTTAACAGGTGTGCTTCAGTGCAAGTGATGACTCCGAAATGTAGCGTCTAAAGTGACTTTTGTAATGCAACAATGTCGGTGCGTGAGAAACATTCGGAAAAATGAAAGCGTGTTCAAAATGTTCAAATGTTTGTAAATTTATGCGACATAACTACTGAGGTTATCAGTCCCTAGGCTTACAAACTACTTATACTAACCTAAGGACAAGACACATGCCTATGCCCGAGGAAGGATAAACCGCGCGCTCCGCGGCAAGGCGGCTTAGAGCGCTCGGCTATTTCCCCGCGGTATCCACACATGGAGCACCCTTATATCAGCATGCAACTGCATACACAGGCGCGTTACGGCATATGCAACAATCCGACGCTTCTACATCTACATCTACATATACATCTACATACACTTCTGGCCATTAAAATTGCTGCCGGCCGCGGTGGCCGAGCGAGCTGCGGCGCGCCAGTCACGCTCCGCACGGCCACTACGGTCGGGGGTTCGAATCCCTCCTCGGGCATGGATATTTGTGCCGTCCTTAGTATTAGGTAGTTTGTAAGTTTAGGGACTGATGACCTCGTAGTTAAGTCACTTAAGCTATACAAACAGTTGAACAATTGAATTAAAATTGCTACACTAAGAAGAAATGCAAATGATAAACGGGTAATCATTGGACAAATATATTATAACAGAACTGACATGTGATCACATTTTCACGCAATTTGGGTGCATAGATTCTGAGAAATCAGTACCCAGAACAACCACCTCTGCCCGTAATAACGGTCTTGAACGACTGGGCATTGAGTCAAACAGAGCTTGGATGGCGTGTACAGGTACAGATGCCCATTCAGCTTCAACACGATACCACAGTTCATCAAGAGTAGTGACTGGCGTATTGTGACGAGCCAGTTGCTCGGCCACCATTTACCAGACGTTTTCAATGTGACAGGTATCTGGAGAATGTGCTGGCCAGGGCAGCAGTCGAACATTTTCCGTATCCAGAAAGGCTCGTACAGGACCTGCAACATGCGGTCGTGCATTATTCTGCTGAGATGTAGGGTTTCGCAGGGATCGAAAAAAGGGTAGAGCCAAGGGTCGTAACACAGCTGAAATGTAACGGCCACTGTTCAAAGTACCATCGATGCGAACAAAAGATGACAGAGACGTGTAACCAATGGCACCCCATACAATCAAGCCGTGTGATACGCCAATATGGCGATGACGAATACACGCTTCCAATGTGCGTTCACCGCGATGTAGCCAAACATGGATGCGACCGTCATGATGCTGTAAACAGAGCCTGGATTCATCTGAAAAAGTGACGTTTTGCCATTCGTGCACTCAGGTTCGTCGTTGCGGACACCATCGCAGGTGCTCCTGTCTGTGATGCAGCGTCAAGGGTAACCGCAGCCACGGTCTCAGAGCTGATAGATGGTCCATGCTGCTGCAAACGTCGTCGAATGTTCGTGCTGATGGCTGTTGTCTTGCAAACGTCCCCCTCTGTTGACTCAAGGATCGAGACGTAGCTGCACGACCCGTTACAGCCATGCGGATAAGATGCCTGTTATCTCGACTGCTAGTGATACGAGGCCGTTGGGATCCATCACGGCGTTCCGTATTGCCCTCCTGAACTCACCGATTCCATATTCTACTTACAGTCATTGGATCGCGACCAAAGCGAGCAGTAATGTCGCGATACCATAAACAGCAATCGCGGTCGGAATCGTGATGGTACTTATTTCTTCTCCTTACACGAGTCATCACAACAACGTTTCACCAGGCAACGCCGGTCAACTGCTGTTTGTGTATGAGAAATCGGTTGGAAACTTTCATCGTGTCATCACATTGTAGGTGTCGCCACCGGCGCCAACCTTGTGTGAATGCTCTGAAAAGCTAATCATTTGCATATCCAAACATCTTCTTCTTGTCGGTTAAATTTCGCGTCTTTAGAACGTCATCTTCATAGTGTAGCAATTTTAATGGCCAGGAGTGTAGATTTAGAGCTAACTTCAATTCCTCGCCCCAAATACAAATTTTCTCTAAGGCATCTTGCGTCGTATTACAATCATTCTATGACGACACATTTCCGTACACCAGAGCACCAACAGCAAACAGCCGTAGATTGCTACTGACTCTCTTCGTCAGATCGTTTATGTATGACAATAACAGCGGTCGTATCACACTCCCCTGTGGCACTTTTCGCCGCAGTGGTCGAGCGGTCTGCGGCGCGCCAGTCACGTCCTGCACGGCTTCTACCGTCGGGGGTTCGAATCCCCCCCTCGGGTTTAGATATTTGTGCCGTCGTTAGTATTAGCTAGTTCATGAGTAGTTTGTAAGTTTAGGGACTGATGATCCCGTAGTTAAGTCCCATAAGCTCTACAAACATTTGAAACATTTGCGGCACTTTTGACGATAACCTTGTCTCTGATACCAAGTTGGCGCTGTGGTTATCTCACTGGACTCAAATTCGGAGGACGCCAGTTCAACTCGTTTTCCGGCCATCCTTATTTATGTTTCTCGTCATTTTCCTACATCGCTCCAGGCAAATTCCGTAATGGTTCCTTCCCCACCGAGCGAGGTGGCGCAGTGGTAACACACTGGACTCGCATTCGGAAGGATGGTGGTTCAATCCACCTCCGATTTAGGTTTTCCGTGATTTCCCTAAATCACTCCAGGCAAATGCCGGGATGGTTCCTTTGAAAGGGCACGGCCGATTTCCTCTCACATCCTTACCCAAATCTTCCGAGCGTAAGCTCCGTCTCTAATGACCACGTTGTCGACGGGACGTTAAACTCCAAGCTTCATTCTTTCGTTCCTTCCCCGTGATTATCAAAATGTTCAAATGTTTGTTAAGCTTATGGGACGTAACTGTAGTTATTAGTCCCTAAACCTACGAAATACTTAGAAACTAGCTTAAACTAAAGACAGCATAAACATCCATGCCCGATGGGGGATTCGAACCCACGACGGGGAACTGCCTCGCGCATCGCAGCATGGCGCTTCAATGCGCTCGGCCGCTCCGCCGCGGCCCCCGTGCTTATCAAAATAACCCAAGCTTGTACTCTGACTCTTAACAACCACATCGTCGACGGCACGTTAAACCCTAACCTTGTTTTCTTTTTCCTTTTCTCTTGTCTGAAGCGGGGTTGCTTTAGCATTTGCGATACCTGACACGTGCTGAGAAAGAGCAGTGTTTCCGTCTTCGCGACAGGCTTTCTTGATTTAGGTCTTCAGTCTCTTCCTGGGATTGTCTCAGGGATAAGAGCAGGACGGTCGTTTGTTCTCTCCTGCTTTACCGGTCTTTAATCTGTGTTCCGTCTCTGCAGGATTTGGCGAGATGGCAGCGCGTGCGCCTGGCTGGAGCGCGGGGTAGGCTTCCCGCCGAACAGCGGCGGTTTTTTTCTGCACGGCGCGGCGCCACAGTGTTAAATCACGGCCAGCACAAAGGGTTTTTGCTTCGAGACATAGTAGCAACATACCGCGACATATCTAACGACCGGACCATTGTACGGCTTCGCAGAGGCCAGTTTCTAAACGTGTTCTTCGCGATTCGGGTAGAAAGCGCACTGTTTGTGAAAATGTATGATGGGTACTACCGTAATTACGTAGTGACAAATGGAAGTAGGTACAGGTTTTCCGCTTATATTATCAGGAAATTAAATGACTCACATACAAAACTGGTATTCCAGTCTGCATTTGGCCCTGTCTTCATTTTCAAGGGTAACAGTGCGTGACCAAATCGAACAATGCAGGTGGAGGAACCCTTCGTGAGCGAAGCAATGTTCGTCGAATGGAATGGACTGGCCTGTCCGTTTCCCCCGACTTAAATTCTATAGAGCGTTGGGGAGACGTGCTGCAACATGCCCACACACACCGGCAGCAATCCAACAGTTAAGACACGAAGAAATTTACGATGATAGCTGCATGTGCGCGCTGAATTAAATCAACGGAGAAAGCCGGGATGCGAACCCGGATCCTCCTGACCATTGCGTCACTGGGTACCCAAGCACGCCTCCCGTTATACGCAAATTATTATCCACACACGACTAACGTAGTGTCCCTGTCCTTTTTATATTGCTCGTGGCATTTCGCCTGTTCCCGTAAGAGTTCGTACGTGGAGTGCATTTGCACTAAAAAAAATATATATATATATATATATATATAGAAAGAGAGAGAGAGAGAGAGAGAAAAAAGAGAGAAAAAAAACAATTCCTCGAGATGTGTTACCTGACTGTAACACATCACAAGAAAGTCTCTTTCGACCTGACGCTTTGCACAACAATGTTTTTCTAAAACAGACTTCGTGCTCTACGTTAACAAAGTTGTCCTTTTCTTTAGATACGCACGTCACCTTATTGCTAGTCTTAAATGTTACATCTTCCAGTTGCCGGAACTCCGAAACTCATATACTTCGTTTAGTGTGTCATATCCTAAGCTGATTCCCTTGACAATTTTAAGTCGACTACATTCAGTTGTCCTCGTTTAAACTGAGTTGATGTCATACCCGATTTCAAGATTAAACAGATCTTTCAGCTCCTCTGCAATCTCTGGCAAAATTAAAATATAATGGGCAAACCTTATAGCTTTATAAATGTGAATACATCCCACAGGTATTGACTATGGGACTGCAGCAGGTCGAATTACAGTAAAATATACACCAGTACCTATTTCTTCGAAATGTTTTATACGAAACCAGCTGTGACATCTTATGAATTTCATCTTCAGGTCCCAGGATAGTTACAAAAAACATAAACTAGGAATAGAGAGATAGTACTATCAACCTGATAACATTTCAAATGTTCAAATAACATATCGATAGATGTCAAACGTATAATCGTTACACATGATTAATATCCATTTACATATATATTCAACTTGTACAGAAACCAGATGGCAATTAAAAGAGAGCCGCGGCGAAGTGGCCGAGCGCATTGAGGCGCTATGCTCCGAGTCCGTTCCCCGTCGGGGGTTCGAATCCTCCCTCGGGCATGGATATTTGTGCCGTCCTTAGTCTTAGCTAGTTCATAAGTAGTTTGTAAGTTTAGGGAGTGATGACCCCGTAGCTAAGTCCCATAAGCTCTACAAACATTTGAACATTTTTTTTGAAGTTTTGCAAGTTAGCGTAAATACAAATTATGACAGAAATTGCAGCATTTGTCGGTGTAGCCCAGGTGGTATCGTTTTGACCTTACCATCCAAGGGTCGGTGGTTCGAATACTTCTGTCATAGATTCTTTTAAATATTTTTTCGTTGTGTTCGAATACTTACACAATTTTAATATCTGATTGTAATTTTTACGAAAAATGCACGTAACTTGTGTTTATTCGTAATTTTCCATATTTTATAGAAGGTTGTTAATAATGATGGTTTCACTTAAAAAAAATAGAACATAAGTTACATTTTTACAGGATTGGCTTCACTATTAGTTGACGACGGTAGTCTTTGATTGTTCAGTTTGTTAAGAGCTTCGACACTATCAAGTAACCGTAATTAGTAACTAGGTACGATGGTGTCTTAAAAGCAATCACTCGTACGAAAACCGACAGCTGTGACTGTATCGTTTTTGTGTCTTCTCCCTTTTCAGAATACCCATCCTTAAGTCAACTCTAAACTGTAATTAATTTGGCCATATCTTTGGTTTATATGACGCAGGGCTGTGGCGTAATAGCATTATCCAAGTCTGACAAGAGGGGCCGTAACCGCGCACCATGTCCCTCGCAGTAATAAAGCCAAATATATCGGACAGGTGTCCTTTTAGTGGCACAGGAAGCATAAACTCCGCAACACAATTGGTTGCTCTCGCCACGTACGCCTAACCGCTGAAAGGAAAATAGAGGCCAGCCCACTTCTAGGAAAGGCAGTTACGGGGCGCTCCGAGTTGACGGGGCCGGAAGAAAACAGGAAGCGGAAAGCAACTTGCCACCACAGCTAAAAAGGGGGCTTCGTACAAGTAGTTACGCAAATTGCTCTAGTCTCGGGGCGCAAGTGTGGCATTTGGAAATGAAATGCTTCCTGCTGTTATGCAGGTAATTGGCCTTTTACCGTCGCTTCCTCGGCGGCAGGAAGCGATTCGGCCACTGCAGCTGGCGTTGATGCATCGGGGGCGGGGGCACCGCTTTTAGATCGTCTCCACTTGGACGTGTCACCGCCGAGTAAATCACTCCGCCAAATGCCAGCCAGCCTCCCTAGCCGATCAATGAAATATTTCCTCCGCCAGCGACTGCCGTTCCAGCCACGTCTATATCGGTTCCCTGTTGAACCGGCACCCGGGGGGACGTCTATTAGTATCGTCCCCTCTTTTATTTATTTATTCTTTTCTTTCGCTTCCTCTTCGAGGAAGTCGTTATTGTTAGCATAGTCATGCTAACAATAACGAATACTTTAAAGACGAACTTAGAAGTACTCTCGACAAAAACACTCCTGTCTCCTTTGAAGGACGAAGCGTGACAAACGCGAATCGTTCAGCACCATTTCTCGTATCGAATCAAAGTTAATACATTTTAGATAAAATGTAAGCAAGGTGGATGGAAAAATTATTTTTTTTTTCGACACACCCTACTTTTAGGTACGTCAAATCAGTCACTTTTAATATTGTGTGCGTTTCTATTAGCAAATGTTCAAATGTTTGTAGAGCTTATGGGACTTAACTACGGGGTCATCAGTCCCTAAACTTACAAACTACCTATGAACTAGCTAATACTAAGGACGGCACAAATATCCATGCCCGAGGGGGGATTCGAACCCCCGACCGTAGTGGCCGTGTGGCCGAGGTGACTGAGGCGCTCCAGTCACGGTCAGCACGGCCACTACGGTCGGGGGTTCGAATCCCCCCTCGGGCATGGATATTTGTGCCGTCCTAGTTCGTAAGTAGTTCACAAGTAGTTTGTAAGTTTAGGGACTGATGACCCCGTAGTTAAGTCCCATAAGCTTAACAAACATTTGAACATTTCGTAGTGGCCGTGCAGACCGTGACTGGCGCGCCGCAGTCCCCTCGGCCACCGCGGCCGGCTTTTCTATTAGCCCAGTATTGTTTCACTGTATATGACTTTCCTTTTTTCTTCAGAAGTCTGGATCTTTCCTTTGGTTTTGATCTCGGCTTGGATCCTGTCTTTTCTGTCTTTAGTTAAATTCTCTACAGTTTTATCTATGAGCTTTTTTCTGTCATTTCAGGTTCTTTCAATTCATTCTTCATTTCTTGAAGCCTATTTGGTTTCGTTTTTTCTGTTGAGGAAGAAGACGAATTTATTTGGACGATCTATTTGGATTCATTATGAAGATTGTCCATAAAAGTAAAAATCATTTTCTACATTGTTTCCTAAAGTTTTTCGGTCGTTTGGTAAACGGTTTCATTTTCATTTCTTGGTATTGGTATTGGGTCGGAGGGGGAGGGAGGGTCATATATTTTCCTTACGCAGTATTTCAACTGGACTCTTGACTCTGGTTGGTGATGGACAGTGCAAAACTTAATTTTGCTATATATCAATCACTTTTTAACGTGTGCGTTTCTATTAGCCCAGTATTGTTTCACTAATTTGATTTCCTTTCTTCTTCAGAATTCTGAATCTATCATTGTTTTTGATCTCGGTTTGGAATACACACACACACTCACACACACACACACACACACACACACACACACACACACATATATATATATATATATATACCAATGTTTGAGTGAGGACTCGAACCTCATACGAGAGAGAGAGCGCGGTCTATAACGAATAAATAAATGTAAGGGACCTAACTACGTTGGATATATAACTGAAAGCGAAGTGAACCAGTAATCCATTCTTCAGTGTGGATGACACCATCGTCGGACACTTATGGGAATCGGCGGAATGCAGTGAGTAATCAGTAAAATTAAGCCGCGGTGGAGTAGCCGAGCGGTCTAAAGCGCCTCGCTGCAGAGCGCGCGGTTGCTCGCCGTGGAGGTTCGAGTCCTTCCTGGGGCATGTGTGTGTGTGTGTGTGTGTATGTCCGTAGGTTAGTTTACCTAGGTTTAAGTAGTTTGTAAGCTACGGACTGATGACCATGCAGTTTGGTCCGCTAGATTTACAGACATTTGAACAGTAATATGAACTGGGACACAACGTCAGTAGTGATTGGATAAAATCGAAATATGCGTCTAAGGAGGTGTGTTTGGGTAGTCCGTGCAGGTGCGGTGTCATCTGTGCCGGCTGCCACAGTGGACAGCGCAATTGCCTAGTAGTTGGGATAACCGGGTTCGAGTCCCGACCCGGCACCAATTTTCAACTATCCCCCTTTATTTAATTCAGTGCCCACTGGTAGATAATATCGTAAATTCCTTTGTGTCCGTACTTCGTTGCCTATTTTATGACTTGATATGTACTGATATTTCTACATCTGTACTGCGCATGCTACCCTACGGTGTGTGGTGGAGGGTAATTCGTGCTCCACATTTACTTCTCCCCTTTCCTAATGCAGCTGCACCGAGAGAGGTGCCACAGTGCTTAGCACCATACATTCGCATTCGGCAGGGGGGGGGGGGGAGACAGTTCTGACCCGCCTCCTGTGTTGGATTTTCCGTGATTTCCCTGAATGGTTCCAGGCAAATGCCGGGATGGTTCCTTTCAACAGGAACGGTCGATTTCCTTTCCCGTCCTTAAAAGGATGAAGGTACTTTGGCATTCGTGGAACAGGCACGTGTCCATCTTCTTCTAAAAGCCGTTGTAAGCGCACTCGCATAGCGAACTGTCGTTGTTGTAGTTTGGCGACCACACTTCTCTCCGTGACTAATATATACCAATCTGCCGTTGTAAACGGAGGAGCGCGACGCGCAAAAAAAATCAATTGTTTGTAAAGCTTATGGGACTCGACTACGGGGTCATCAGTCCCTAAACTTACAAACTACTTACGAACTAACTAATACTAAGGACGGCACAAATATCCATGCCCGAGGGGGGATTCGAACCCCCGACCGTAGTGGCCGTGCAGACCGTGACTGAAGCGCCGCAATCCCCTCGGCCACCGCGGCCGGCCGCGACGCGCACTATACTTCATTCTGATGAGGTGAATATACTATAATTTGTGCCTTATGATGATAGCGCGATTCATTCTTACTTTTACGAGCCCATTGTTCCTTTTATTTTTCTTGGTCGCACGTCAACCTAAATCTTTTACTGTGAATGGGAGGGCACCATTACCCGTCAGGCTATTTTATACGATGGCTTCGCGGTGCCTCTCGTAAGAAATTTTTTACTCTGTTGAGACTATAGAGTTGAAACCACATACAATGCCTTACTAATACCAAAATACCTGCGACTGCTAGGCATTAATCTTGCTAGCTCTTCGCAGTTGAGCTCCTTCTACCGTAATGCTCCTAAACGTAGTATGGCTGTTGTACAATTTATTCTGCTTCCGTAGAAAATACATACTACATCTTATCTACGTCAGGTATAACTCGTCGGTTTAGGTGAGTGAAGCCGGTGTCGTCAACGACTGTTAACATTCGTTCATCACAGGACAGGTTACTCTGTGACTTCAAAATTTGATCTGAAGATGGGCAGCTATCCCGATACCGGTCATGTTTTAAAAAATAAAAGTGATCTGGAGACAGATATTCATGAATTTTATTCATATAACGATCGCAGAAACTGGAGACTAATAAGTCTTGCTTTGATTATCTCATTTTACCGTCGTGGTATTTCCACGAGATCTATGTAAGACGAAGGAATATGTTGCTTGAATCTTCTAGAAAGATACTCTTTAAAATTTAAACAACAAGTCACACAGAATACACACCACCTCCCTTATAGTGTCTGCTGCTAGACTTGGATGATCATTGTCGTGACACTTTTTGATTTGTTAAGAGAACAAAGTTCCCTAATTCCATTTCCACCTGATGTCAGTTACAGATTGTCCAACAAGCGTTTTGTGGGCTACGTTCTTCATGCGAGGATTGCTGAGGATTCGTCCAGTTAGCCACAGTTGGGCATCTGCCTTCCCTTCTAGATATTACAGTAGTTTAACGTGGTATTTTCAAGGTAAATTGTTCCGAACACACACTTACAGATATTAAATGGACGTGTCTGCTTGAGGGAGGGTTTAGTGTAAACAATCAAAAAGTGCTCGTCGCTTCTCCACATCTGTGCATCAAAAAGAACTTTTACGATCGATGCAGGACGAATGGTCAATATTCATGGATATAATAAGTAGGATCATTTGAAGCAAGAAACCTCTTACAGACATTACATTATTTGTTCGCGATATTGTTCTGCGATTAACTAAGCCCGCTGAACGCGTAGAGGCTCATAGTTGATATATATCTACATCTACCTCAGTATCACGGTGTGTGATGTGTGGTGGAGGGTACTTTGTGCAGTACTGTTATTTCATCCTTTCCCTGTCCGGAAAACACTGCCTGTAAGCCTCCCCGTGTGGGCTCTAAACGCGAGGCCGTTCCCCGTCGGGGATTCGAATCCTCCATCTGGCATGGATGTTTGTGGTGTCTTTAGTATAAGTTAGTTTATAAGTAGTTTGTAAGTTTAGAGGCTGATGATCCCACAGTTAAGTCCCTTAAGCTTAACATTTGAACATTTGGTCTCTAATCTCACTAATTTTATCCCCGTCGTCTTTTCGCGACGTATACACGAGAGGAGAAGATATATTGGCTGACTTTTCGAGAAACGTACAGTCTTGGAAATTTGACAAAAGCCCATAGCGTGATGCCGAACGTCTCTGTTGCAGCGTCTGGAGTTTGCCGATCATCTCCGTGACGCTTTGACGCTTACTAAATGAGCCTGTAGCGAAGCGTGCTGCTCTCCTTTGAATCTTCTTTAGCTCCTCTATCAATCCTACCCGGTAAAGGCTCCCACACTGACAAGCAGTATTCGGGTATTATCCGCACGTGTGTTTTGTAAGCTAATGCCTTTGTTGACGGACCGCACTTGAAGATTCTTCGCCGGCCGCGGTGGCCGAGGGGACTGAGGCGCTACAGTCACGGTCAGCACGGTCAATACGGTCGGGGGTTCGAATCCCCCCTCGGGCATGGACATTTGTGCCGTCCTTAGTATTAGTTAGTTCATAAGTAGTTTGTAAGTTTAGGGACTGATGACCCCGTAGTTAAGTCCCATAAGCTATACAAACATTTGAACATTTTGAAGATTCTTCCATTGAATTTCAAATCTGGTAATTGCCTTTCCCACGATTAATTTTGCATGACCGTTCCACTTTAGATATCTCCTCACGCCTACTCCCAGTTATTAAATGGATTAAATGTTTCCAGTGAGTGGTCACCATTCGCGTAATTCTATAATAAATGATCTTTCTTTCTACGTATTCGTAATACATTACATTTGTTTATGGTGAGTCACACTCCCCGCACCAAGCGTCGATACTTAGCAGATCAGAATACATTTTTCCAGCGTCGCGACATCTCGATATACTGCAGAAACATCCGCAAAAAGCCTCATTTATACATATTGTGTAAAATAATGGTCCTGGGGCACACCAGAAATCACTTTCACACAGGGAGACTTCTCTACGTTGAAATGTTCAAATGTTTGTTAAGCTTAAGGGACTTAACTACGGGGTCATCAGTCCCTAAACGTACAAACTACTTATGAACTACCTACAACTAAGGACGGCACAAATATCCATGACCGATGGGGGATTCGAACTCCCGACCGTAGTGGCCGTGCAGACCGTGACTGAAGCGCCTCAGTCCCCGCGGTCACCGCGGCCGGCTCTACGTTGAGAATGACATGCTGTTTTCTGTTTGCTAGAAACTAAACTCTTCATTGGACTCAGTAATTGTGAGTGTGGGATCCACACCAGATGGGACTGACGGACGAATTAGAAAAAATTCAGAAAAGGGTAGCTGGTTTTCTATTATCGCGATATAGAGGAGAGAGTGTCACGGCTATGATGCACGAGTTGGGGTGGAAATCATTAAAAGAAAGACGTTATTTGTTGCGGCGAGATCTATTTGCGAAATTTCTTTCACCAACTTTCTTTTCAGAATGCGAACATTTTTTTTTTCACCCACCTACATAGGTAGACATAATCATTATCATCATAAAACGAGAGAAAACAGAAAGATTTAGGTGTTCCTTTCTCCCGCGAGCTGTTAGAGAATGGAACTATAGGGAAATATCGTAAAAGTGGTTCGATGAACCCTCTGCCATGCACTTCAGTGTGACTTGCAGAGTATCCATGTCGATGTAGAAATGCCGGCCGCGGTGGCCGAGGAGAATGAGGCGCTCCAGTCACGGTCTGCACGGCCACTACGGTCGGGGGTTCGAATCCCCCCTCGGGCATGGATATTTGTGCCGTCCTAGTTTGTTAGTAGTTCATAAGTAGTTTGTAAGTTTAGGGACTGATGACCCCGTAGTTAAGTCCCATAGACTATACAAACATTTGAACTTTTTTTTTATGTAGAAATAGAGTGACTTAGTGTGTGTCTGATTAACTGGTTAACTGTATATGTACGCGCGTTGGTCACACATCTGCACTAATGAAGAATATGTTTACGGCTTCTGCTATGAGTATTCCTGTTATTTGCATGAAACAGTTACTCATCCGAGTTCCCATTTGTGACGCAGTTATTAGTGGTGCGACTTCTTTCAGATTCACTTTAATAGAAGGCCGTCGTCCAACTTGCGTGACGCTAAAACCGGAAGTCTGAATATTCTCTCTGAGGCGAATCCCAGTTCTATTTTTAAATAACACTAGGAAGAGGACAAAGACGCTGTTTGTCAAAACAGAACGTATGAAACACATTCCACAATTATCTTCAGAGACCAGTCTTTTGCCTCGTTGTCTAAGGCGTCATGTTACGGAATGGGCGGCCGTTCCCGCTGGAGGTTCGAGTCCTCCCTCGGGCGTGGGTGTGTGTATTGTCCTTAGTGTAAGTAGTTTGTAGGTCTAGGTACTGATGACCACAGAAGTTTGGTCAAATAGGTTTCAACTAATGTTCAAATGTTTGTAATCCTATTCGACCAAACTCCATTTGTTATCAGTCCTTAGACTTACAAACTAGTTAACCTAACGTACATTAAGGACAACACACACACACACACCTATGATCGAGAGACGACTCGAACTTCCGACGGCGACCACTCTCTCCCCAGCTAGGCAACTTAAAGTGCTCGGCCCTCCACCGTGGCTCCAATAGGTTTACAAACATTTGAACCGATTTTTTTTTAATTTTTTTAACAGGATGAGTAGAACGGAAGCTACTTCAATAACTGAACTGACAGAGACTAAGTGTCTGTTAAACTGTTGATAGCCGGCCGCGGTGGCCGAGGAGACTGAGGCGCTTCAGTCACGGTCTGCACGGCCACTACGGTCGGGGGTTCGAATCCCCCCTCGGGCATGGATATTTGTGCCGTCCTAGTTCGTAAGTAGTTCATAAGTAGTTTGTAAGTTTAGGGACTGATGACCCCGTAGTTAAGTCCCATAAGCTTAACAAACATTTGAACATTTGAAACTGTTGATATGAGGTTAGCCCGGCTTCTGGTTTCGTAAACGTGGTATATTCAAACAACGAGGTGCAATTCACCCTGTACATATAGTTAAGCATTATTAATAATCTACATAATTACTCTGCAAATAACACGTAAGTGCATAACATAGGGTTCTTCGAACCGCTTTTATATTTTCCTGCCATTCCATTCCCTAATAGTGCGCGGGATAAAGGAATACCTGAAGATTCCCGTTTTTGTTTTGATTTCTCTCGTTTCATCATACGGATCATGTCTCACTATGTAGTTAGGTGCCAACAAAATATGTTCGCATTCGGAGGAGAAAGTTGCTCAAAGAAATTTCGCAAGTAGATCTTGCCGCAACGAATGCCGGCTTCCTTTTAATGATTTTGACCCCAACACGCGCATTATTTCCGTGATATCCTTTGCCCTATATCGAGGTAATACAAAACGAACTGCAGTTCTCTGAACTTACTCCTAGGAAAACCAAATCGTTTTTCAATAGTTAGAACACGTTAGAGGTGTGACATGGTGAACGCGCAATGAATTCCCTACCCGAGGTGTTTGCGGCTATATTTCACTCCGCAGCCAAAACTACACATCGCAAACAAATAGTGTTTGTATGTGGTAGTAGGTATCAGTCTCCCATTGTGCGCTATGGTGATAGAGGGTTGATAACGCGAAGGTGGTGGAAGATATGAGAGTTGAAAGTTACCGACTTATATGAAATTCTACGTTGGGTGTCAATATTTTGCTCTACAGCAAAAACTACACAATGGAGACGAACGATCTCTCTGTGTTGTTGTAGTACAATTTCTCCCGTTGTACACAATAGCAGTTCTGTGTCGATAGCTATAAGAGGGTGGAAGATGTTGTGGTTGAAAGTTGTCAGCTTATATAAAAATTCGGACTCAAGACCAGCGATGACTTCTGACACAATAATAGCAAAGAGCTTTTATACAGCGAAACGTTATGCCCATTCCTCAGTTGTTTTTGTACCACATGTGTACGAATAAAGAAAAATAAGTGGACATTGCAGTTTGAAAAGTAAAACTACCAAGAAAGATGCCAAAGCGTAAGAAAGAAATTTCGCGTTTTCGCTCCGTTTCTAAAAGACAGAAAACGGCGCTTAAAATTGGTTCTACAGACGATAGAAACTTAAAATTTGTAGACCTTGTTTATCTTACACTGTAGGCATCAGCGATTTTTCGATATTCCCATCCTTAAGAAGGTGAAATAGGGAATAAACGGTTTTTTTGAAAATACGTCGCTATTCAGGTAATTTTAAAGCAAGAAATACAAAACTTCGGATTTCGATTTTTGATTGGATTTTAAAAACACGTGTTTTGATATTTTTGGAAATTCAACCAAGCGTGTGAAATAAGGGAAAATCTTTCAAGGGTTCTACTAAGACTGATTTGATACTTGAAATGCGAAAATTTGGATTTGGAACTATGGTTAGAATTTAAAAAAAAAGTGTTTCGGAATGTTTTGAATTCTCCCATCAGCGGTGCAATAGGGGGTGGCAAGCTGTAGCAAAATACTTGATTAGGGAGGCAGTTTCATAGCTAAATCTATGAAAATTTATATTTAGAAGTAGAAACAACCAACGCAGATGCAGACCATCCAGTCTACGCTTGAGAAGCAGTCGGAATTAAGCGTATATATATATATATATATATATATATATATATATATATATATAGTTTCTGCTTTGCTGACTTCTTCATTTAAAAGTAAATTTAAACCATGTAGAGAAGCAGTAATGCTATCGATGTCGACGTGGCGTTAAACGGAAGCAACGAAGCCGTATTTGCATTGCCCGACAGAGCCAAGGAACTGGGTTTTTACCAGTAATTCTCGGTCGCGCCGCCTCGCTGAAACGGCCTCTGAAGTTCTTTCCGGTGGCGTTATTTCGATGCCGACTTGCTACGAAACCTTACGACGCTGCGCAGTCAAATCTGACCCGCTTCTTTTTTATATATATACGGCCGCGCAAACTAAACCGCCGAGCTGATGTAGTAGGGCTGTGTTTGGACTTGGTGTCCATGCTGATTTTAAAACAAACTTCATCCGTCCGGCAGCTGAGACCGTAAAAAAATATCGCTGGCGCTTTCCGAGGACCATAAAACTCTGAGACTTCAACGACTAATTTATTTGTGGGCAAGTGCGGTAGTTGAGCGACGTCTCTGCACCCATTATTCGCTGTGGTGTGAATCCGTAGTAGAACTCGTGTTAGTGAATTAGCTGGGCCACTTCAGGACGACACGAAAAGATAAAAACGTAATTTACAGTTTAACGAGATCGTACCCAACCTGTAACGCTGGCACCCAGTGCGGTAGCTCTACCATGCTTCCACGACATGGACGTGCGCATAATAGTTCGCGATCGGGAGCGCTCACTTTAGTTCGCGGCTCTGCCGCGTACTAGTTCGTTCTTTTAGTTCGTCCGCTCCTAGTGACGGCTGAGCGGCTTGGTCTGCACATGCAGGTGAAGGGAGAAGTTCCTCCACCTAGCTGCTTCATGCGCTTGCTGCTTGAACCGCTAACGATATCACGCAAACCGAAAGAAACAGTTTGTGGATAATTAAGAAGCGAGATACGTTTGGCATAATAGTTCGCGACCAGTAACGCATGTTTCAGTTCGGGACCTATTGCACATATTTTAGTTCGCGACCGATCGCACATATTCTAGTTCACGACCGGTAGCTCTCCTTTTAGGCTTTGAGGGGTTTCCTAACTTGAATTTGAAATAAAATAAAGAATTAGTTTATAATCTATAAATAAAAATATGATCATGTTTTGGCGCGTGACCGCCAGTACTACTGCCAATGGCGTTCAGTGCCTGCCGCTCGGGGACTTCCCTAGAATTCGGGGAAACTTGCCAGTGTTCTTTTCCATGAGAACCCGACCTATTGTACCTCCTGTAGTGCTTCTCACCATCTTTTACCATCTGTTTCCTACTGGTTCTAACCGGCTGCACTGAAGAAATACTTTCTATAAAGCAAATTTTTATTGGACAAAATAGAGTTATCTTGGACTTACAACGTGTTCGTTATATATATATATATATATATATATATATATATATATATATATATATATATATATATATATATATATATATACCAAAGTATATGGTAATGAGAGATAAAGGACAAGACATAGAACTGGAGAGAGGGAGATAAAAATGTGAGTGAATATGAACATGTAGGAGTTATATTTCTTGAAGATGGAAGGGATGAAAGCAGAAAGAAGAGAATAGGGAAAAGCAATAACAGGATGAAGACTCAACATCCGATAATGTGACATTATAACTTGTCAAAACAGGCAAAGAAGAATATATCTAAGGTAATAAAAGAACCAGTCATGACGTATGGATCATGTGGGTCATAGATAAAAATAGAGAACGGAAACTACTTGCTGAAGAAATGTCATACTGGAGAAAAGGCGGCAGATGATTTGATCACATGAGTAATGAAATGATACGTAAAATTAATGTGAAAAAAAATTGAAATTGTATGTACATTTGAGACGTACGGAACAGAAAAGTATGCCATTACAGGCTTAGAGAACGATTCCACCGCAAAGAAATAAGCGAGGGAGACCACGTAAGAAGTGGATAAATGGTATTCACGAGATTGCCATCTTGAAAGACCATGCTGAAGACTGGAAGTTAAACCCTTTACTAGGCATGGTACTATCGCAGTTAACATGCTGTTGCTTTTCTCTATCAAGCTTTCTTAGCGAACCAATTGTATGAGGATCTATAGCTAAACGTAGTGATGCTAACTGTGATGCGGTTTGGTATTTGTCAAACCGAAAAATGTTTGGCACAAGTGAAAGTAGCGGTAAATGACAGAGAAAGTGATACAACTGACAAGGGATCGAACCTCTGCTCTTGCTGTGTGTCGCTAACTAGCTGTGACACTGAGGCACACGACAAACACTCATGAATGTCTTATTAGATTTCAGGTAACAGGATTGTAGGTCACGCCATCGACGCCTGAGTGCTACAATGTTTGTGAAAGCTCTCGCTAAATATAAAGCTCGCAGCTGGACACAGCTGTCTCTGAGCGTTTTATTTATTTCTCACGTGTTTCGCCGCCCTTCTTCCAGGAAGCCGCTTTTAGCTTGCGGAAACTGTGTTACACGGATAGCCGTGATTGCACGACGCACATAGTGTGCGTAGTGCGTATTGTCTGTACCGCTTCCTTCCACCTTTTGTCTAGATTGTTGATTTCGCACATTGTGACAACTCATCAAAGTGAAATTAACAGACGTGGAATTAAACAGTAGAAAAACAAAACGTTTGTATCTTTCGCACGATGTGTTAATGGCAAGTAATGTAGGACGATGGAATATTGAACATTCGTAGGAAGAAGTGATACAGCATACTGTCATGACAAAAGTCATGAGATATCGATTGCACAGACACAGATAGCGTTAGAATTGAGTGCACGAGGTATTAAAAGGGTGGTGCACTGGCAGATTTGTTATTTATGGAGGGATCAATTCATACGGAAACTTCATGAAAACACATACATAGCGAACTGTTAGCCAATGTTTTGACTGATAGGAAGATGATCGTCCTGAATGAAGGAAAATCACCTGATACTCGATATGCAAGTGCGGGCCTCCCGCAGGGGTCTGTATCATCATCAGTATTATTCAATCTCTACGTTAACGCTATGCCCACTGTCCATGATACAGGATCTAGGATAGGAATCATTACAACAAAGACGCTTATCGCTGCGGCGTGGGCTACTTACGAAACTCCAATCGCCAACATTCTCCTCCGAATGCGAAAATATATTGTTGACTCCCACTTACATAGGTAGAAATGATCATCAGAATAAAATACGAGAAATCAGAGCTCGAAAGGAGCGATTCAGGTGTTCTTTCTTCCCGCGCGTTATTCGAGAATGGAATGGGAGATAGTATAATGGTGGTTCGATGAACCCTCTGCCAGGCACTTAAATGTGATTTACAGAGTATCCCATGTAGATGTTGATGTCCAGACAGGGCCGGCCTAAACATATTCGTCGCCCTAGGCAAATTATTTTAATGGCGCCCCACTTAATAAAATCGCAATAAAACATCAATGTATAATACACATTGCAGCTTTTCTATTCAGATACGTAATCACAAAAAATACATTACATAAACATACTTCCCCTATAAAATGGGACACATCAGACACTTTTATACATCAATGTCACTTTTCATCGTCTTTAAATTTTGTCTTTTAAAAAGGTTTTGGTTTATATATTACCATAATTGATACAGTTAGCAGCTTAATTATACAAAGTGTCACACAAATTTCATTTTTCTTGCCTTGGCTTTTGAAAAATCTTATACGATTTCCTGTAAATCAATTGTGTCGCCGCGGCGGAGTGGCCGAGCGCATTGAGGCGCTATGGTCCGATGCGCGAGGCCGTTCCCCGTCAAGGGTCCGAATCATCCCTCAGATGTGGATGTTTGTGTTGTCTTTAGTATAAGTCAGTGTACAGGTAGTTTGTAAGCTTAGGGACTGACGATCCCGCAGTTCAGTTCCATAAGTTTAACGAACACTTGAACATTTTCAATTACGTGTGCTTCTTCTCGTGCAACTGACAAAGTTACCGACACCACAAGTCTTTCTTGAGTTAATGTAGATCGCAGAACTGTTTTACTAGTTTCAATTTCGAGAATCTGCGCTCACCACTGGCTTCAGAGTAAGCAAATCTATTAGTGCAGTAACTAAATTGGGTACAATGTCATTAAGTTCTCTTTCACAAATATAACTCAGAACGTCCTGTGGGCCTGAGTTATTGGGAACTCTTCTAGCAATGGCTTGTAATTCATTGCATAGATCAGTACATCAATATTTTTAGAGTCTTTGTGAGTTAGAGACTCTTCCAAATTAACACATTCTTCAAGAACAGGTTTGGGAATTTTATTTTGTACATCATGTATGTAAATCATTTAGGTTCTTAATCTGATGAAATCTCTCGTCAATTGAATTTATTCCAGTATCGCTAGCTGTGATCACGGGATGATTGGTTGCAAACTGCTATTCGTCTATTCATTAAACGCTTTCTAGAATAGTTTTGAAGAGTCAAAGAGAATGCGTACAACATTAACTTGCGCCTTGTTTCTCGCCTGTTGCTCTATTTGTAGTGACCGGGAAATCATCGCTCCTGGGACCGAAGTGCAACAGCAAAGACAACGCACTGCGAGCGTATGAGAGTTCGGCGCGCACCACAAATTTGCACTGGACTCGCATTCGGAAGGATGGTGGTTCAGATCTGCCTCCGACCATCGAGATTTAGGTTTTCCGTGATTTCCCTAACTCACTCGAGGCAAATGCCGGGATGGTTCCTTTCAAAAGGGCACGGCCGATTTCCTTCCCCATCCTTACCAAAAAAATGTTCAAATGTTTGTTAAGCTTATGGGACTTAACTACGGGGCCATCAGTCCCTAAACTTACAAACTACTTATC
The DNA here is from genome assembly GCA_026315105.1 of Locusta migratoria. Classification (NCBI taxonomy): domain Eukaryota; kingdom Metazoa; phylum Arthropoda; class Insecta; order Orthoptera; family Acrididae; genus Locusta; species Locusta migratoria. The sequence continues at coordinate 282,398,458 of CM048755.1, forward strand.
AACTACTTACGAACTAGGACGGCACAAATATCCATGCCCGAGGGGGGATTCGAACCCCCGACCGTAGTGGCCGTGCTGACCGTGACTGGAGCGCCTCAGTCACCTCGGCCACTGCGGCCGGCCCCATCCTTACCCAAAACTCCGAGCGTTAGCTCCGTCTCTAATGATCAAGCTGTCGACGGGACGTTAAACCCTAAGCTTCCTTCCTTCCACAAATTTGCCGCCCCCCAAATTCGAGCGCCCTATGCAATTGCCTAATTTTCGTATATCTGTGTCCAGAGATTCATATTGCTCAGTTTGCTGACAATACAGGCTTCCTCACCAGCGGAAGACGTATCGAGACCAACATACAACGCCTGCAAGAACAGCTCCATCTTACTTGTAGGCGCTTTGTTTGTGTGGGACTACCTAACCCCACACTGAGCTGTCGTATAACACTTTAGATTGTACTGTGGCTTTATAGAGTCGTACATTCGCTGTAATGCAGAGTTCCGTGCTTTTGAAGAACGGTAGAATCTCCTTCGCCACTACAAATGCTTTATTCCTGAGTGACTCTACATGCTTGTGGAATAAAAACTGTTTATCAAGGATGACCCCCAGGTATGTCACCATCGGCGCCCAAGGACTGTCCTGTCCATGGAGCTTCAAGGTAGTAGGTAGTGAGGGCCGTTTCTTAGTAAAGTATATAGCTATCGTCTTTGCTGGGTTTAGCTTAACTTTACTGGTTTTGCACCTCTCACAAGGAGACGACATGGATGTCGGATTTTAGAATTCTTTCATATTTACGGTACGTGAAGTACAGAACTTAAATAACAATCAGTCAAAGCCATTCGACGCAACTCTAAAGATTCTCGAGAAAATCGACTTTGAAGGTTTGCAGGTACACGTAAGTACTAATAAGTTGCACTAATAAGTTGGTGTAGTTCAGGTGGTAGCCTTCTGGACGCACAACCAGTCGGTGGTGCGATTCTTGCAAAAACTTATTTTCATTTTTTTCGTTGTGTTCGAATACCTACACAATGTAAATATCTAACGGTAATTTTTATGGAAAATGCACGTATTTTTATTTATTCGTGACTTTCTATTTTTCATAAAAAATGATGATTTCCGTGAAAAAAAACATACATTTTTTATAGTATCGGCTTCACTATTAATTGACGACGGTAGTCTTTGATTGTTAAGTTTGTAAAGATCCACTTTTTGAAAATTGCCGTGGTGGAGTAGCCGAGCGGTCTAAGGCACCTCGCTGCGGAGCGCGCGGTTGCTCGCCGTCGGAGGTTCGAGTCCTCCCTGGGGCATGGGTGTGTGTGTGTGTGTGTGTGTGTGTGTGTTGTCCTTAGGTTAGTTTACCTACGTTTAAGTAGTTTGTACGCTACGGACTGATGACCACGCAGTTTGGTCCGATAGATTTACAGACATTTGAACATTTGATTTTTTTGAAAAGTCTTCTCCATAGTTACTCATGGCTTTCGAAGCAGCTATCCTACACAACCAACCTTTTAGGCAACGACAAGATGTTCAGCTCGTCTACAAACACATAAAAAAACTGGCACAACACGTTGAATTAGAGATCTCTAAATTGTTTAGGTAACTGACTTCGAAAACGACGAAAAAATAGCTCTCACAATCTTAACAGTCAAAGACTATCGTCATCAACTGGTCAGATATCTGAGAATGAATACAATGCCATCGTCGCCAACAAATTGCTTACTATGACTAAAATATTGCTAACAATCACTGCCATAATTCAAATGTTCAAATGTTTGTTAAGCTTATGGGACTTAACTGTGGGGTCATCATGCCCTAAACTTCCAAACTAGTTATGAACTAAATTATACTAAAGACAACCCAGACATTCAAGCCCGAGGGAGGATTCGAACCCCCGACGGGTAACGGCCTCACGCATCGGAGCATAGCACCTCAATGCGCTCGGTCACTCCTCCGCGGCCACTTCGATATTACATGCTTCCGACAAAAGTGACACCCGATCACGTGATCACCTTCGAGTCCGCGAGTTTCGCGGAGCGCCCCATTCTGCTCTGTCACGATGTCTAATGACTACTGAGGTCGCTCATATGGAATACCTGGCAGTCGGTGATAGCACAGTGCAAAACATATGTTTCTAGAGGTGTCTGGATACTTTGGATCACATAGTGTGCCAACAGTTAGGTAGATGGTCATAATCGTCTGGCTGACGAGTGTGCCACTTCAGAAAAAGTGTATCCTGCACACTGCTGGCTGGTCTACAGGGGAAAGAGCAGAACATAGCATATCACGAATTTGAGAATGCGATCACATTTCACCTGATGCACTGTTTTACAAATCGCATAGAATTCTGCGTCAAATACAGCAAACTCACTTGGCAGGAGCATTCTAAAGATACGGCCCATGGGAACCACAGAACAACCAGTAATGCCTCGTGATTGGCCTCATTAGTATATTACGCATTAAAATCACATTGTTACGTGCAAATTGTAAAACAGTTGCTCTTAAAAATATGTTTAGTACCGAATGCTAAGATGCGCTTTGTTAATCAATGCTTAATTAATGACCAGGATGGCGCTCTGTTCCAACCGTAGCGTCTGATACCCTGAATCAGTCCTCTGCGTAGCAGCTGACCATCCTCAGATGCAAATCAGACTGTCGGTCGCAAGGTCTTTCCCAGATTAGCTGTATATCCCGTGCAACGCGTCGAAGAGCAGCCACCCTTCATTTACTGGCTGTATTTTTCAACAATTCTCCGCACGCTATCAATTTTGTTTCTGTGCAAGCATATTTCAGCGTCGTAACTTACAGTTGATCGTATATGTCTCTGGTACATTCCGACCTTACTATCTGTCCTCATATCTCTTAGGCGGTCAGATAGCGAAGCAGCTTTACTGATTTGCATCTGCTTTACATATTTGAAAATGCTTACCGGTAAGAAACTAGTTCCCGCTGTGCGATGGGCCCACGGAACGTTCTCGGTTTCTTTCTTATCCTCTTACCTACACAAACAAGTGCCTTCCTTTCACTAGTATAATGAACGTGCCGTCACACGCTGCATAGTATTACAGAATATCGCAAAAACTGTAGTGTCTCCTCTCGATGTCGTAAACTGGTAGTTACATGAGTGAGAAGGAGTTGTGGTTAAGACGCTGCGAGTCGTATTCGAGAACATCAGGCTTCATATTCCAGTCCAGTCATCTGAGATTTCCCTAAATCACTTTACACATTTGCTTGAATGGTTAAAAAATGTTCAAATGTTTGTAAATCTATGGGACTTAACTACCTTGGTTATCAGTCCCTAGGCTTACAAACTACTTAATCTATCGTATGCTAAGGACAACCAGTACAACCATGCCCGAGGGAGGACTCGAACCTCCGACAGCGAGCAGCGGTGCGCTCCTCAGCTAGGCGCTTTGGAACGACGGGCTGGAATGGCTATCCTAAAGACTTTAGCGTATTATTCCTTTCTCATTACTTGTCCAATTTTAAACAAATGTTTAGTTTGTGATGATCAAAATGTCGAGGATACAGATCTTTGAAATTCTGTGGTTAGCCTTTTAATGTAGAACTCCGTAGCTCTTGCATAATTACGTCTACATATTACTTAACTCGTGATGTTTCTGAACAACCATATAGTTTTAAATCTTATTGTCAACTACCAACCAAAGAAATTAGCAACTTTAAAAAAACTTACATTTCTTTCTTGCCATAAACTTACGTAGTACATAGTTGTAAATAAGAAATAAAATGAAGTGTAAATAGTAATACTAAATAGGTGTACTAACAGAATTTTTATCATACTTATTAAGTTTAATGAGAAACTTTGGTTGTCAACTTTTTTTAATGTTAGGAGTGCAGGTGTCCAAATGATCACCATTGAGTTTATTTCCGCACGGGGGAAAAATTCACACAGATATGTAGAACTTAACATTGCCCTTACTTTGAGACAAATCTGTAAGAAAATTGTGTATTTTTCTTTAGGAAAAGAGGCTACATATTTTCGGAGTCTGAAGAAAGCTTTTTACAGATAAATCATTTCGAAAATCAATCAGCTCAAACTCCAATATACCCAACCCGTTCGTTATCGCGATCTATCGAAACTGTCCCTGCGAGCTACTAGTTTCTCGCAGTCGCCGGTCGCCGGGATAAATGGATGAATGGAACACCTGCGATTGTATCTCAACTGCGTTGATCCGGAACGAAAACTTTCTCTGTACTAAGATGTTTGTAAATCTATCGGACCAAGCTGCGTGGTCATCAGTCCGTAGCTTATAAACTACTTAAACTAAGGTTAACTAACCTAAGGACAACACACACACACACACACACACACACACACACACACACAAATACACAAACACCCATGCCCCAGGGAGGACTCGATCCTCCGACGGCGAGCAACCGTGCGCTCCGCAGCGATGCGCCTTAGACCGCTCGGCTACTCCACCGTGGCGAAGATTACTCTCTGAGGTTTTTGAGAATTTCTTCCGTATACATACTCCAGACTCTAACCGAAGAAAGGACCTATGGAATAGTGCAAACCTGCTATGTAAAGTTGATGAATGAAATGAAGCTTTTATCTACAGAATCGCTTGTGGTGAACGTTCATTATTCATATCAGAAGCCAAGCGGGAATGGCCGTGCGATCTGGGACGTCACGTCATGCGGATGCTCCCGTCGGAGGGTTGGATCCCTCCCGTGTATGGGTGTGTGTGTGTGTGTGTGTGGTCCTGAGTATAGGTCAGATTTTGTGATTTAAATCCAGGAACCTGTGACCACAGCATAGGTTTACTAACATTGAAACATTTTCAAATCAGTAAGTTAAATCAACTTTCACTGTATCAGTTATCAGAGCTCTTTTATTTTGAAATCTGCAGCACCTAAAACAATGAAAAAGTGTCGATGCAGAGTGGGAAGCATTATGTAAATTTATCAGGATTTTCCAACAGCCTACTGCTACATTCTTTGCGCTGTCATCGTTTTTTAGGGCATGCAGCCTAACGCAATTCTCAGGAAGACGACGCATGAACTTCGAGCCGAGTACTATAAATCGTGAGCGCGATCCACTCCCTGTTTTTATAACAGCGTTCCATTGTGCAGTCATCTGTATGCCATGAGTCACAGTGTGTTCCCTTTATTGCCCTCGGTCCCCCGTAAAGCCGCGTGATTCACCACAGCCAACACCTGCGAAATGCGTGTTTATTGTGTGTGATGACCTTGCCCACGCTGTAAATGCGAATTTATTTGGCCGCTCCACCTGTTACATAGAGTCATCAGTACTATTATTTGTAGGCCGCTATCTGTTCCGCCTTGCACATAAGGTTTTGAACGCTGTTAGACTCTAAAAGCCTCACCTCTTCCTTGTTTCCATCAGCGTGTGCAACATAACCAGAATTTATAGAGCGTCGCATACCTATAATTCGAAAGTGCATGGACGAGATCACTATTTCTCGGTTCCTGGAAACAGTTGTTAAATGTGTGACACCAAACCGTTAGAAGTAATATCCCGGTATTCAAACCACTTTGCTGTCTTTCCCGGCAGTATTTATACAACTTTTTGTCGGACTACCTAACTCAGTCTCAGATTTCGTTACAGGTTCATTTCGTAAGCACGATAGCGTGACGTAGATGATCGGTAAAATCCAGTGGCAGGAAAGACGTTCGGCATTACGCTATGGGCTTCTGTCAAAGTTTCGACAGCATACGCTTCTTGGAGAGTCAACTAATATTGTAATTGGAGAAGAATTAAAGTTAGGAGAAGAAATAAAGACTTTTCATTTGTCAATGATATCGTAATCCTCTCAGTGACAGCAAAGGATATTTTTTCACACCCATACAGTGTTATTCAATTTGTACATTGAACACGCAGTGAAGAAATGCAAGTAGAAATTTGGAGAGGGAGGTAAAGTTCAGGGAGAACAAATAAAAACTTTGCGGGTTGACGATGACGTAGTAATTCTGTCAGAGACAGCAAAGGACTTGGAAGAGCAGTTGAATGGAATGGACAGTGTCTGGAAAGGAGAGTATAAGATGAACGTTAACAAGGGGCAAAACAAGGGTAAAGGAATATAGTCTTAGAAAATTAGACAATATGGGAGGAATCAGATTAGGTAACGAGATAGTAAAAAGTAGTAGGTGAGTTTTATTACTTGGGTAGCAAAATAACTTTTGATGACCAAAGTTAAGAAGATATAAAATGCAGAATACTTATGGGAAGAAAAGCAAAGAAGAGAAATTTTGTTGACATTCAATATTGATGTAAATGTTACGAAGACCTTTCTGAAATTTTTTGTCTGGAGTGCAGCACTGTAATCTGAGAGAAACGTGGACGATATGGAGCTATGATAGAAGCTTGTGGTGCTACAGAAGAATGCTGAAGATTAGATTGGTAGATCGCGTAACTAATGAGGAGGTAATGGACAGAATTGGAGAGAACAGAAATTTCAAGCATATCTTGAATAATAGAAGGGGTCAATTGGTAGGACACATTCTGAGACACCAAGAACTCGTCAGTTTAGCATAGGAGGGAAGGGTGTGGGGTAAAAATCGCAGAGGGAGAAGGAGAGGCGAATAAGTAAGCAGGTTGAAAAGCGTATGAGTTTCCATTTGTATTCAGGGATGAAGCAGCTTCCAGAGGGTAGGGTAGCGTGTAGAAATTCATCAAATCAGTCCTGGGACAGAAGATCACATTAACTACAACAACAACCAATATATTACTTCGTCCTACACTTACCTCGCAAAAAGACCACAAGGATAAACTTAGAGGCAGCACGGATTCATAGTTGCAGTCTTCTTTCCACGAACCATTCGCGACTGGAATAGGAGGAAGTGAGATTACTTGCGGGATATGGATGTAGATAATGCAGAGGAATTTCTTCTTTTTTGAAATTGTGTGCAACACCATAATGCCATAGTGTCAAAGGTGATGAACTGGCATTCACACCAGGTACCTGTTTCTACGAGCAGTACTTTTACAATTATTTTCTCCTCGCAAATCTAACACTGACTCCAGTTGTAAGGCATGCCCTAAAGAACGTGGGGAATATTCGCTGTAGAGAAACCATTCAGTGTTGGTGACCTTGAAATATTACAGCACAGTTCGGAATAACACTTTTTTTTTTTTTTTTTTTTTTTTTTTTTTTTTTTTTTTTTTTTTTTTTTTACAGTTGTGCGAGACGACAAAATGACGCAGCTCCTGCCTGTTAATAACGAATCCAGTTTCACAGATGTTCATTTCACCCACTATTACGTTCACTAAAGGACTGCAGGTTTTGCAGTTAAATATCGAACGCAGTAATTGCTTTGACTAATGCATTTCACTACATCAAATTCGAATGTTTGATAAAAACGATAGTTTCCAAACTTGTTGGGGATCTGTTTTGGCAGAGATAGGAGTACGCCAGCAGCAGAGCGTACAATTTAGCTGTGCATACGATTCCTGTATGCCGTACAAAGGGTAGGGAATAATTGGCGCACTCAGTCGATTAGTGTTCGCAAACGCAGTGATTGCTTTTCGTCATTGTTTATTAATTAATTATAGCACAACATGATTCGAGGCCTGGTAGCTGTCCACAATAATATTAGATCCGGAGATGTATCTGTAGTAGTCATGTTTACAGTTCTTCCCCACAGATTCCGATAAAATGACGGGTTGTAAATTGTATCCCATTCCCATCATCTTCAGTTGTCATAAATTACATATTTAGATAACTTTTACTGTATATTACTCAGTATTTCACTAGTAACCGGTACATCACTTACAAATTATTACATGCTGCATAACCTGAACGCAGATTATCTAACAACGATCGCAAACTGTGAAGTTGCTGCATTCGACAGCACTAAAACTATAGCTGTATTACAAAAAATTATATCGTGAAGATCAATCTCGTTCCCATTTATCAGTATGTAGTCCCATTTATCGGTATGCAGTCAACTACAACGAGAAATGAGTCACTTTATCACTTAGAGGAAAAAAGAATACGATAGATTCCTTTCTATCGCGTGCCGAAATTGTTAGATGAGAATACTTTTTCTTAACTATATTAGTAAATGTGTTTTCGCGGCGTTTCCCAAGAGCATCTTCGGTTTTATGAAACAAATGTCCATTAGGATGACAAAATTATTGTTACCCGCTTTCCTTGCATACGTCACTCAGGTATTAATCTTCTTCTGGATCTTCGTTCTTTAAGAAAATAATAAATAAATAAAAAATCCACAGCACTTACATTCACAATAGTTTAAATTACTTTGTCATTTTAGAATTCATGGTTGCATGCTGGCAACGTTGTTTCAAAAGAGAGGACATTTTTAGATTCAAGTAGAAATTTACAATAGTCTTATAACTTTAATTTTGAAATTGTTAGAATCCGAATTGCGCTGTTGCATACGTAAAGCTTTTAACTGGCCACCTCGCGGCTCGTATTTCACTGTAATTGCCATGCCAGTTATTTCAATTGCTCTGAAATCGTAACTTAAGCTCGGCACAGCAGCCATAAAGAAAGGAGAAAAGTCTAGAAAAAATATCACAATGTTAGAAGAAAGGTTAAATTCTTTAAAAGTTTGCGACTGTCAGAGTTCGAAGAGTTGTAATTCCGTACTTTCAAGTTAAAGCAGTTGTGCAACTATAAGAAGAGATAATTTCCAGCACGAACAATTTTTTTTGTACCCTAAAAAGAGGATATTTCCAGATAAAAGAAGACGTTTGGTAACCCTACACATGTTCTTTGTTACTGAAATACGGTAACACAGTATTGCACTCAAGGTTCAGACTGATTTTGACGCATATAATGTTTGTTTGTAAATCTGTCGGACCAAACTGCATGGTCATCAGTCCGTAGCTTACAAACTACTTAAACCTAGGTAAACTAACCTAAGGACAACACACACACCCATGCCCCAGGGAGGACTCGAACCTCCACGGCGGCATATAATGAAAATTATATTTCCATAGAATATAGTCATAGCTCTTGCATTATGTTCATTTTTGTTTTGATTGTGAATGGATTCTTAGAGTACGCGATACTTCATTTAGTTCAAGCCAAAATTTAAAAAAAAAAGGTTGTTAATGGTCACTCATTCGAGGTAAGTATCACGTCATCTTCTCTGGCGAAATGAAACGGCGATCATACTAACCAGCATCACGTCATCAGTATGAAGACAGCGGTCATTGTCTGTACAGAGATTAGCATTAACGCAGTAACTCCAACATTTGACACTCGGCATAAGGAAAGGTCACCTGGACTAATGACCCTCAGTATACGTCAGTACACACAATAGTGGACACGAGTACGTCTAAATCGACCCGTGTCGGCGTATTACATTTGCTACCTGAGCACCGTTCAGTCAGTTTATGGAAGTAAAGCTGTGCGGGAATGTCTACATAGGATGAAATAGGGCCTTTGGCATATCTGCAAATGTACATTACTGACGAATGATACTGGAACTTAATATTCGATTATATGAAACTGATTACTTGCCAAATTTTGAGCTCACGAAAATTACTTTTTACGTATCGACATGAATCCATAACACCAATCTTATGACAGTCGGTTAGCTCTATTCGTGCAATCCACATAGGCTGTAATGAAGGCCGGGTTAACGCTATATTCTTGGAGGGCTTTTGATACCCTTCCTTACTGACTCCTAGGAAAGAAACTAATTAATTATGGGATGCTTATGATAACTGACTCGATGGAAGACTTATTAATAGGAATGAGTATGTCATCATTCTTCTTGCGAATGCATCGTTATAATTATAGTACCATTCGTTGTACTTGAAGGAAGCGTGAAAAAATCTCTTCGTGCAGACGATTTGTATAAATGAGCTGGTAGACTGGTATGTCTCGTTAATGCTCTTCGAAGTCATATACATAATGTTCATATTGCTAGAAAATTGTTATAGTAATCCAAAAGCATTGAAATGATCAGCGATCGGTGTGGATACTGATCCCAGCTTAAGTGCGTGTAAGAATTAAACGTAAATAGACGAGGCACGTTGTCATAGGATTAAGACGTTCTCTAATCAATCAATAGAAAAAGCCACATCTGTCAGGTACCTATGAGTGTGTCCGTAATTACTGAATGTGACAGGATCAGCAGTAGAAACCATCACACATTCGTCAAATAGAGATTTACAACCAACGATATAAGTTCCCAAGTTTCACACACACACACACACACACACACACACACACACGTGTGTTTCATTCTCTAGTCAATCAATAGAAAAAGCCACATGTTAGGTACCTATGAGTGTGTCCGTAATTACCGAATGTGACAGGATGCAGTGTGTTTCATAGAGTTTGCTCCAAACTTTCAGGGGCTATAGGATACGTCAAGGGGAACAACTTTTATGAGAGACAAAATGTTGTCTGACCTTTGCTGGCAATGGTAGACGTCCTTCTGACGTTAATTATGCACCTGAGAAACTGCAAGACGTAAGCACTCTGTGGTAAATGTGTTATGGGTTGCCTATAAGCCAGTTACCTGCACTGTGAGGAAGGGAGTCTGCCCGAAACCGAAGTTCCTCAGTCACTTCTAAATTATCTTCTCCACTTACAGACTCTCATTCTTAAGGTTCGTAAGGTATTCTGCCGATTTATTGGCGTAGGTAATATGCAACGTATCTGGTTAGTACACCGTGTTGGTTGAAATACCGTCTTTCCTTAGCTGGCGAATAGTTAAGGACTCCTAGCGTCGACAGCAAGCGACAATCATTTATTTTATTTTTTTCAGCAAAATTTGATTCCCCATGACGTTACCTTTCAACGCCAGAAGTTTGATGTAAAGAATTTGAAAAACTTTGTACATGTGTAACTTCGGGTTGCGTAACTTTTAAGAAGTTAAGTGACGTCGGAAGTTGTATAATTCTGCGCAGACTAAACAACGTAATGGAAAGCATTTGCTATCATCTGCAAGTTATAGCCATAGAATTTCCCTCTAATGAGGTCCTATAGAGAACGAAGGTAGAAGGAAAACTACCTAGATTTACTTTAGGGGGATGAGAACAAAAGTGGCTTTCAAAAATGTACTGCACTTCCTCATCTTCGGCCATACTGATGTTCGTCCAGTACAGATAACAACTGCCCCTCTTCCATCCCCCGACAAACACATGGCCATCATTAGCAACACATATGAGAACAAGTAGTATGGATGGCCAACATTTGTATATCAAAATTGTCTTGTTTTCACAATGAAAATCCGTAAGCAGTTCTGCAATATGTAATTCATTAGAAGGAATCGGCAGTGAAAGAAAATTACACTTTCATTAAGCTGTTCCACATTTTCATTCAGCTCACGCTTCTTTCGCATTTTTCTGTAACTGTTTTGTTGCTTTCAGATACGTAGGACTATTTCTGTCATTTAAGTGCGATACATTTCAGTAAGTCACGTAACGTTGTTATCGCTTTTTGTACGTCTCGTAAATCCTCTGACACGCAAAAAACGAGTAACACAGTGTTGTCCAAGTTACAGCTTCCAAATCGGTCCCCCAATTTCCCTCTCCTGCCCTCTTGTTTTAACACTCTTTGTGTCCAGATCGAGAACTCACGCGATAGCTCGGTTAAGTTTTGATGCAGCAGGTATGTACAACTTATTTCCTTCAGGCAAAATTGCATGTGGACCTTATTACCATTCATTGGAGGTCATTAACAAATGCGCGTCAAATACATCATTGTTTTAATTTCAGTACAGACGCTGCGAACGGTTGCATGGTATTTATTTCGCGTGCAGTCCGCGTGACAGAAAAGGCATCATTACGGAAAGGTTAAATGGCATTGTTTGCGGGCCCGACGTACGTGCTGCAGGCCACGATGAGGCTTTAAAAGTGGAAGGGGGGAGAGACATTCGCTGTAAATTGCGTTAATATATTACGCTGGTCAGAGTAATTATAAAGCAGTTGGAGGCACAAAAATATATAAGAGAAACACGGGCTCGTGCCGACGCATTATGTACAATTTTTTTTTTTTTTTTGCGCGTTCATTTAAGGAAAGAGTGGGAGTGGTAGCGAAGCCCCATGGAGTGCTCTTACTGGCCGGCTTCTGCTGCTTTGCGAAAAATGCGCGTCCGTGTAAAAGGAAATGCTCGTTTGACTCTTTCACAACGCGAATCTCATTAACTGCTCTGGATTTGGGCTCAGCCGTTGGCGGAGTTTGTGCGTGTATGAGATCGGTCTTTTAACTAACATTTGCCTTTCTTTGAAACGGCCGGAGGCGTCACTGTGTTCGGAAACGGGACTGGACACTAAGGTGTGAAAACGTTGCTTAATTATACGTAATACGGAGGACGCCTGGCCTCCCAGGTTTCTCCGCTCACCCGTATAACGCAAAGACAACCTTTTCCTCTTTTTTTTCTTCTTTTTTTAGAAAAAAGAAGAAGAAGATTATGGCCTTTTGCAACTTCGCGTCGTTTATGTAACCGACTGTTCTGCAGTTCACGAACTTTTTCTTTGTGCTTTGCAAGAGAAACTCTGGATTTAAATTTATTATGGTTACAAAAATGCGGCGTTCGTTTGTAAGAGAAAGTACCAAAGCGTACCTTCTGTTTACAACAGCCCCTTTGATCCTCACGGAGGAAGCTGTGGCATTACGTGAGGCACTCCACCGCCGTTGAGTTCCCACGGAGTATCACCGATGCGAAGTATCTGACATCGCAGGCCCCTGATGGACCTTCAATTTCCGTCCTCTCAGTTGTCGAGCGTTTTTCTCATACTGTTAACGCCTCCATTTTGCTACGGGGGCATACCTGGCAGACATGCGCAGGTATATTTTAATTCTTTCTGTGACTGTAATTCTATATGGCGAAGTTAACTATTCCTGGATTCTTTGGACTTCGGTATCACTTCGCGTAGTTTTGTAGTTTTGACTTGGAACTGCGTGAGCCGGCCGCGTTGGCCGCGGGGACTAACGCGCTCCAGTCACGGTATGCACGGCCACTACGGTCGGGGGTTCGAATCCCCCCTCGGGCATGGATATTTGTGCCGTCCTAGTTCGTAAGTAGTTCATAAGTAGTTTGTAAGTTTAGGGACTGATGACCCCGTAGTTAAGTCCCATAATCTTAACAAACATTTGAACATTTTTTGAACTGCGTGAAGCGACATCAATTGAAGCATTCGGAAGCTCAAAGAGTTGTTCAAATATTTGTTAAGCTTATGGGAATTAACTGCGGGGTCATCTGTCCCTAAACTTACAAGCCGGCCGCGGTGGCCGAGCGCTCTGCGGCTCGCCAGTCACAGTCTGCACGGCCACTACGATCGGTGGCTCGAATCCTCCCTCGGGCATGGATATTTGTGCCGTCCTCAGTATTAGCTAGTTCATAAGTAGTTTGTAGGTTTAGGGACTGATGACCCGTAGTTAAGTCCCATAAGCTCTACAATCATTTGATCATTTTTTTAACTTACAAACTACTTATAAACTAATCCATAAGATTTCGGGAATGCAGCCGCGCAAAATCCACTTCTTCCGCTGATATTTCGGCCGCGTACCGTCCGGCCATCTTCAGAGTCTTCGACTCACTCTGAAGATGGCCGGACGGTACGCGGCCGAAATATCAAAAATGTTCAAATGTTTGTTAAGCTTATGGGACTTAACTACGGGGTCATCAGTACCTAAACTTACAAACTACTTATCGACTACCTTATTCCAAGGACCACACAAATATCCATGCCCGAGGGGGGATTCGAACCGCCGACCGTAGTGGCCGTGCAGACCGTGACTGAAGCGCCTCAGTCCCTTCGGCCACCGCGGCCGGCACCCGAAATATCAGCGGAAGAAGTGGATTTTGCGCGGCTACATTCCCGAAATCTAATGGATTATACATTACGCCGCGAAAAGTTGAAAATGTACTTATAAACTAAGTTATACTAAAGACAACACAAACGTCCATGCCCGAGGGGGGATTCGAACCCCCGACGGGGAGCGGCCTGGCGCATCGGAGCACAGCGCCTCAATGCGCTCGGCCTCTCCGCCGCGGCAAGCTCAAAGAAGCCAGGAAGAGTTAAAATGCCACTTGGAATCAGATGCAGAAAGGGATAAAAAGTTCCCACAACTTAAGCAATACCCGAGAAATTTCTTATAAGTAAATGAATATTCAACTTCGCGTTACTGATGAACAGAGTCCGCCAGGAAAAAGAATACACATTTTGTACAACTTTCAGTCTAGCACAAGGGTGCTTTAGATGTTCAAAATGTTTACCGTGGGCGGCTGTGCACATAGCGAAAAGACGAGCGGTCACCGCAACTACGCAGTCAATGTTTCAGCGGAGATCGCTGCACACATCGCTGTAATCTACTGGTGAAGTTCCTGCAGCGTGCGTGGCCTACGCCGATGGACGTTCACAGTTCCCCACAAGGAAAAGTCCACAGGTGTTAAATCTGGCGAACGTGGGAACCCAATGGGCCCTCTGGCGTCCGATGCAGTGTCTCTGAAAAAACTCATCCAGTGGTGGTAGTATGGTGACCTCCCGTCCTGTTGCTAGAAGACCTTTTCATCAGCTCCATAAAGAGCACATTTACCTGGCATTCCCAGGCCTGTGACAGTAGCAGCAAAGAAAAAGTGCCCTATTAACCCATTACCTGCCAAAACGTGTTTAGTGGTGTTTTTTTTACTTTAATACTATACCTTGGGTGATTATTGAAAGAAAAATTTGTTTGAATAAATTTCGGTATACTAGAACAAAAATTACAGATAGTCAAATTTTTGAGACATTTTGCTCAATACCTCCTTCATCTGGTATTTCCTCTGCATTGAAAGGAACATACACTATTTTTAAGTCATTAACTTCATATTTACTCACTTCCTCCTCATGCAGTTCCGCTAGAATTTCTTCAAATGTAAGTCCATGCGGTGTGTTTTCATTCTCTTGGAATCGTAAAATGTCGATGAGTGAGAATCTCATACAATATAAACAAATAAGATCTCAAGAACGTAAACAGTAATTTTTGTATATAAGACGTTTATACCCTTATAAGGCAATTCAACAAAATACTGATAACGTAACAAGCTCTTGTCCCATTATTAAGATACACAGCCGGCCGCGGTGGCCGAGGGGACTGCGGCGCGCCAGTCACGGTCTGCACGGCCACTACGGTCGGGGGTTCGAATCCCCCCTCGGGCATGGATATTTGTGCCGTCCTTAGTGTTAGTTAGTTCATAAGTAGTGGCCGTTTAGGGACTGATGACTCCGTAGTTAAGTCCCATAAGCTCTACAAACATTTGAACATTTAAGATACACAAAATAAAGTGATATTGCATTTACTTCAAGAAATCTGAGAAATATTGAATTTTACATGGATGTTCGTATGCTCATAAACACACCCAAATGACTGAATAACAATTCACTGTCGTACAGCAGCCACCAGGAGACAAACAGTGTAGCTAGGAGAAAGTACAGAAAACAGGCAAATTAATCTTTCTTATACCTAACCAAATAAAGAACATTTGTAAAAGTCAATTCATCCTTCAGGTACCACAATCAAAGGAAAAAGTTACATTGTTCATGTAGAATTATTTAAAATATTTGTGTCCCAATAACGGGACAATGGCCAGTAAAGGGTTAAGCCCCTAGATCATTGTTCTTGAACCTGAGAGTCGCGACCCCCCGCAAAGTCGTGCTGGTGCTGGTGTGTGTGTGTGGGGGGGGGGGGGGAGGGGGCGTCGTCACAAGAGGAATTCCTTGCACCCTAAAATAACTAGGGACTCAGTAGTACAAAAGCGTATGCCTAAGTGAAATTTATTTAATATTGAAATTTTCGATTTACTTGTGTAACATTCATTAGGCATTGAATAGATCATAGACTGTTTTATAACAGTGTGTTAATGATGAAAAAGCACAAAGTCTGAAAACTCTTATCAAGAACCAAGTGATTGGTAAAGAACATGATATTCTACAAAATGCCGAAAAAGATCTCTTCTTTACAAGTTGTCTATACAGTGAGACCTTTCTTAATGAGCATAATTCGCTTCTGAGTCTTGCCTGAAATGTGAAACACTCGTTAAGGAAAATATATTTTTCTGTTGGAAATGATGTAAAAATGAGATAATGTGTTCCACTCCGAAAAAGACACACAATAAACTTCGTCGAACAATTTAAAAGAAAGCTGAAGAGACAGAAAGAAGATTTGTTTCCTTTGAGAGAATGTTGTTTCGTTACGGTTCGTGGGGGGAAGGGGGTCGAATATTCGAAAAGGTTAAAAACACTGCCCTAGATGATATTTCGCACCACACACGAACCCCTGGTAAATTGACTGCCTTATCAACATAAACGGATTTTCCGATGTCTAGCACTCACTGTTATGTCGATTCACGGTTTCATTAAGTTTATATTGTGCCTCGCCACTCCTTACTACCTTCGTCTTCTGTTACCACTTGCTGATGCCATTCGCAGAACTGCATTCGGCGATCACGACCGTCGTCTTTAATCGCATGCAGTAATCTTGGAAAGATAACGTCCCACTTTGCAGCTTTCAGAAGTCTTCTTACGCTTGTACTACTTATTCCAACTTCACGTGCACATGGCGTAGCATACTTCTGTGGAGAAGTAACAAACGTTTCCAACACGAAAGCCGACAAAGCAGGACCTTAGATGTACGCCGTTTTCAGATCTTACTTTGTGAATATCACGTATCATTCCATGCAATTCAAACTTGTCAATAATGCGTTTAATTATTAGACGGATTGGCGATTCTGTTTCAAACTTCCGCCTCCGCTGACGTTGCACTTCATTGGCTTTATCAAACTCGGAAAAAATCAAAAAAAATCACAACACATTTATTTTCGTTGCTCGAATGTTAAGCGTGCTCCAGCCATCGTCTTCTTTCAATACCGAGATGAAAGTACTAACATCTACTGAGCCAAAGACCATACTACAACACATTCATTCAAACGACAATATGAATATCCTGATAGTGTCTGACAAAGAGCGTATAATTTTCTGGCGGACTCTATAATGATAGCTAATGAAGTTCTGATACTGTACGTTAGACTTCTGTCCTCGCTGTACTTACGAGTCTATATGCTGCTAACTCGAACCACACTCGAAGAACCCGTTGCAGTCCAGATGGGTACGAGAAACATTCTCTATCAAGACGAGCCACAATTGCGTCTTCCAGACCGTATGCACGGGCTTTTTGATTATGATTCGGCCAATCAGGTTTTGCTCGCGCGATAAGAATTGTACTGAGCGTTTTCTGCGGCAATTGTTGAACTTTTTGTGCCAACTGTCAACGTTTCCGCGTGTCTTTCTAGACGGCGTGGGAATGTTTGTTGTCCCACAGTTACAAATGTACTACACATTTACATTCTACCGCCATTCTTATAAAAAAAAAAAGACACAGTGTTTTGTGTTTTGGCAGCATGTAAATCACAAAAATACATATTTCAGGTGCAATCTTGATCACATTGTTGGTTGTGTGGCATTTAAAATACTGTATTACAGGACTGCAATGTAAACTTCAGAAGACGAATAATGAAATCTGCTACTGCTCCTGTTTTCCATTAGGAGATCAAATAACTGTATGTCGCAGTTTCGCAACATCCGTCAAAGAGATCATGGAAAATATCCTTAATTCCTTTACAGGATATATTGAAGACAGTCATGCTTCATTAAAATCTGATAAATTAGTTCTTGCTTTGTGCATTTTCAGTGTACAAGAAATTCCTGTTTCTCATGACGAGTAGAAGTGCAAGACAGGGCATTCGCTGTCAGGTGACACGTCTTTTGCTGTTCTACATATCTTCTACTTCTCAGTGAAGCAGCGCCTCAACTTGCCCTATAAGAATTGAGTTCACTCCGTTTGTCAGAGCATACGGTGGACCCGGAAGGTAACTCATCCAACTGCTAGCCAAACCCGACAGTACTTCACTTGGATGGCCCTACCGGCGTATCTACTATGTTCACCTGCCACTTTCACGATTCGAATCGACGTACTTCAGTCTTAGAGCGCCGCCACGCAATGTGAGTTACCGATCTCGGTTACAGAGGCGGATGTAACGACTATCATCATTTCAGAGTTTAGTTGATTGATTGGTTTGGGGATCAACTGGTCAGAGTTTAGTCTGGAGCAAAGTCCACGATTCCCCATGATGCCTCGTGTGATGTTAACCCTATTACTTCAAAATCATTCTAGATCAAATCCAAGTACTTCCTCCTTCCTCTATATCGCTTACTCTTACCCTCTACTGCCGAACACGCGAGTATTCAAATATTTGTATAAGTTATGGGACTTAACTACGGGGTCATCAGTCCCTAAACTTACAAACTACTTATGAACTACTTACGAACTAGGACGGCACAAATATCCATGCCCGAGGGGGGATTCGAACCCCCGACCGTAATGACCGTGCAGACCGTGACTGGAGCGCCTCAGTCCCCTCGGCCACCGCGGCCGGCACCCGCGAGTATCTTAGGTAACCATGTTTCTGCTATGCGTGTAACATGGGGTGTAACATATCAATAAATGGAAACGAATGTGATGCACAAAGGTTTCCTGATAGGACACCATTACCTCGCCTTGGTATTAAAAATAGGTTCAATCGCCTCCTTCACAGAGATAAAAGTTAAATTTTATTCGTATTTTAAACGCTCTTTCGTCCTTGCGTAATTAAATAACTTTTTATTGTTGCTTCAAATTATTTACATTAAGAGACGTGATAATTTCAATTTACTTTAAATTTTATATCCTTCCACCGTTTGGAATTTCAAACATGACCACCCAAAGAACCCAACACGTATTTTATATTTATTTAAAGCATGAAACCTGCCATATGAAATTAAATAAGTAAAATGGAAAGGATTCTACCTCTTTCCTGAAAAACGTAAACAAACAGAAGTTACAATTTCAACAGCAAACTCACTCTTCGTAGTGCAGCTTCGCAAAAGTATGATGCCAGCGGATTATCAAAACATTTCTGCAGTGAATACAGCACAGTCAAACATCATACTACGGAATAACTGAGATTTAACATAGATAAAAGTTAACCCGCCAAAAGACCTTACATCGCTGTGGAATCTGCGATCGCGTCGCGTGAAAAGCAGAAAATACATGGGCACTGTTTTCTATCTGCTACGGCGCCTTTCGTTAACTACTCGCTCTTGATTTATCTCATGTCTTTTTTCATTGCCGGTTTTTTAATTTAAGGCATTTTACCGTGCTTAATGTAAACGTGATCTGTGTCGCCAGTGTCGGTCGCAGAAATCCAATAGCGATTTTGTAAAACTTGGCGGACTGAATCAGGTTTTTGCGTTTGTGCAACGTATATTCCACCTGTTAGTAATAACCCAGACCAACATTCACTGGAGTTCTACTGACTCCGCTTCGGAAAAAAAAGTCACGGAAAACCTAAAGCTCGATTTTTAGAGCCGTCTTTCCAAATGCAAGTCCAGTGTGCAACCATATATATATTCTTTTTTTCTTAGGATGCATCTGTCCCTCGTGAACCTAGTATTGAGCTTTTTCTATGTTGATCGTTGAGTTTTAGTTCATTTTGTTATTAGAGAGGGCACCAACCATCTCACCGAACGCGCTAGCCACAGCGACGCCTGGTCGAACTAACTCGGTTTGATCTCTCGCCTATCGATAACGTCTAATCGATTATTGTGGAATGACTGGATCGGGATATGACCCGTTACAACACCACATTAGCTCTGGCAATATGTGGTAGCAGTATGGTCTGCTATATGCCAACAACATGTCCATAGCTTCTTCGGTTCGATGCCACCCCGTCGGGGATTCGAATCCTCCCTCGGCATGGAGGTTTGTGCTGTCTTTAGTATAAGGTAGTTTATAAGCAGTTTGTATGTTTAGAGACTGATGACCCTGCAATTACGTCCCATAAGCATAACAAACATTTGATTTGATTCCAAGGCGTGTAGCAGTGGTCATATACAGCAACAGAGGCAACACATTATTACTCATTTTAGAACAGAAGCGACGGTACTTTGAGTAATGTGCCCTTTGTACAACGTGTGGTCCCCCATATAAATTTGGCTGTGAAGTCCCCGGCCCTTCTTGGTCTGCATTTTAGATAGCAAGCAGTTTTTTGTCTCTTTGTTTGCTTACAAAATATGTGATTCTGCTATACGTAACGTTGCAGCTGAGCTTAGGGTAAACAGAAGACGTAGCAAAAAGTTTTATGTTCAAATTGATGAAATAAAGAAACTGTGGACTCAAGAGGATAGATATCACTGCTATTATATGCTGATTACGTACAAATATTGGCCGAGGGGACTGAGGCGCTTCAGTCACGGTCTGCACGGCCACTACGGTCGGGGGTTCGAATCCCCCCTCGGGCATGAATATTTGTGTCGTCCTAGTTCGTAAGTAGTTCATAAGTAGTTTGTAAGTTTAGGGACTGATGACCCCGTAGTTAAGTCCCATAGACTATACAAACATTTGAACATTTCGTACAAATATCTGACACTCTCACACATTGCTGTCCAGGAAATTTTTCATTATACGCAATTATGATTAATGATATCAAATTGAATAGGTCTGAATTCCATTCCTAAAATCAAGGAATAAGCAGCAGAGGGGGAATTGGAGTTTGTTCTTTTTTTTTGTTAGATTACCTGAATGGGTTGGAAGAAGATAAATGTCATTGACACTCGAAACTGCGACACATTTGAAAGAAATAGCCCAATATGTGTGTCACTTAACAATACAAAAGTCGCTGCTTATTCCAGATTCGATGGTAAGGGCGAAGATGGGGAAAAATGTAGCTTGTAGCTGGACACGAACTTCCTCGTACTCCACAATGTGATGTCCTTATCCACACGGGCATGCTCACAGTTTGTAATAAATAACATTAATATTAATCATCTTAGGATCTTCTGAAGGCTTTTACAGCTTACGCATCATTCGATGAAATTTAGTTATAAGAAATGTTTATCAAATATGACGTGATTCTGATGAATCTTCAATACGCCATAATCGACTGTGAGACCCGGATGTTCCTTCAGTGTGGCTTTCCACGTGATGAAGGTGAGGTTCGGGAACCAGTTGTATTGTTCTGCTTTCGGACTAATTCGTGCGTTTACGTCAGAGTTCGAGTTGAATGTAAACTGGTGCCTTCACCATCGCCCCTACCTCCCGAAGGAGCGCCCATAGGAGTTTCAGAAGGGACTCTAAACCACAGCAGTGTCTAGACAACGCTATAGCACGACTTTCAAGTTTCTCATGCCATGAAATTACTTTTAAATTGCAGGTAAAATGATCGGATACGACAATGAAACAAAGAATGAGTTTTTAAATACGAGGGTTAGAACTTAAATAGTGGCAAGTATTTAATCACAACCGATGCAAAAACGTTCCATATATGAAATTGTTACTGTCCTTCAAAGTAGTCACCATCGTTGTGTAGAACCCGTTGCCAGCGATGTGGAAGGCGTAGTATACCGTTAGCAGAGCCTGTTCTGTTGATGGTGCGAATGGAGCAGTCAGCTGCCTGTCGAATCTCTGGAACAGTTCTCAAGCGAATGCCACGAGGTGGTTCCTTCACCTTCGGAGGACTTAGATCCGGGGAGTATGGTGGATGGTACAGTACTTCCTAGTCCCATCGACCTAACAGAGCAGCCACAGCGCATTTTCGTGCCACTGTTCTGTACGGCACTGCCTCTTGAAGACCTCGACGACACTGTCATAGTGTACCGCTTCTGGCACACCGACTGAGCTATCCCGACACGACTCACGATGCCGCCCCACAACTTTACTTCCGCCAGTACCTCGCCTCCTACTTTCCAAACTTCACAGAAGCTCTCCTGCGAAACATGCAAGACTAGCACTCCTGGAAGAAATGATATGGTGGAGACATGGCTTAGCCACAGCCTAAGGGATGTTTCCAGAATGAAACTTTCACTCTGCAGCGGAGTGTGCGCTGATATGAAACTTCCTGGCAGATTATAATTGTGCGCCGGAACCGGGACTCGAACCTTGCCCGCGAAAGGCAAAGGTCCCAGGTTCGAATCCCGGTTCCGGCACACAATTTTAATCTGCCAGGAAGTCTCATATCAGCGCTCATTCCGCTGCAGATTGAAAGTTCCATTCTGTCACGTATACAGAGTTTATTTCCCGATAAGTGTTTTTTGTTCCTGGGGGTTCTTTGATTTGGGTACGTCTTATATCTAGGCCTGTTTCTCCACTTAATATCGCGTGACATACTTTAAAACACACAGATACAGCTTCCAGATGGCAGCCATAGTGAACGGATTGGAGAGTACAGATATGAGTTGAGGTATTTTAGGATCGATGGAGAAAAAAATTAAGTGCATCTGCCACACTTAACGTGGTGCTTATAGTTGCAAGACAGAGTAATGTTGTGTGTGTGTGTGTGTGTGAGAGAGAGAGAGAGAGAGAGAGAGAGAGAGAGAGAGAGAGAGAGAGAGGGGAAGGGGGAGGGAGTGGATGAACGTGAGTTATGATAAAAAGTTTCCAGTAGCATGTCTGGAGAAGGCCATGTGTCACGGTTAAGAGCAGCGCAAGCTGGTCGTTGCTTCATCTGCAGACAGCCGCCGGAAACGTCCGTCTGAAGCTCCCACTCGGCACTCCACTTTTCCGCTCCCCTCCCCCCCACCCCCTCCTTTGTCTGCTGTTGCCGCCTTGTATTAGAATGACTAGTAAATATTTACTCTCATTTACTTTCGTCAGTAATTTACCTCCGGCTCGTCTCTTTAACTGGCCCCGGCTATTTAGAGATCCTCATTATTTTTGATACGCTCACATTTATTTACATGCTGCTCCTCCCAAGGCTTTGTGATGAATCTCACGGCCATTTCTCGTCATTGTTCCGTCACCCGTACGCCTCCGGTTGCTAGACGTGCAAGTAAATTGGCTACGTAATTGGAATTTTAAATAAGTGAGATCGCGCTTATTTGCTGGGCGTATTCGTGCGCTGAACGTCATACAGGATACAGATTAGCTGCGCTGTGTCGGCCTCGGCGTGTGTCACTAATTCTAAGGCGAGCGACTGTGACAAATGAGCACGCTGTCTCGGCGTCTCAACGACTTCTCATTTGACGTGTGGGTGGATTCTGCTGTTGGCAAGTATTCGAGGTCGTCATTTGTTATCGATCACACATTACATGACTAAGAAGCTGTACGTTTCGTCCTTCAAACTAATGTATTAACCAAAGTTTCTGTACCTTTTTGGAAGCCCTGCAGTATGTTTTCTGCCGTGTAAACTCTCCAAAATTTCTATAATTCTGCTTCTTCAGTCTGGTCACAAATGCCTTCTAGTGATGTTCAACCGATGCCGATTATCACTGAATTTACTGGCGACGCAGACTCCATTAACAGCAGCAGACACCTTCTAGGGGAAAGAGCCATAATATCAGGAATATTTTCAAAATTTAATGTTAAGAGTAAACTAGCAGTCTTCAAGTTATGGAAAACGAACTGTACTATAACTAGGGAAATACTACCCTTGCAAAACGTCTTCTGAATGCTTACTTATTCACCTCGTGGTCTAAGGCATCATGCTACGAGCTGGGCGGCCCTCCCCGCCGGAGATTCGAGTCCTCCCTCGAGCGTCTGTCTGTCTGTGTGTGTGTGTGTGTGTGTGTGTGTGTGTGTGTGTTGTCGTCCGAAGTGCAAATTAGTTTAGTTCGTAAGACTAGCGACTCAGTTTGGTCCAATAGGTTTACAATCATTTGAACATTCTTACTTATTCAGGAATAGCAGAACAAAGATTTAAACAGTATAATTTTTACCTTCGGTAAATATGGTTTCTTATTACGGGTTGCAAATACATATATTCCTGACTTATTTCAGACTTTGGGAACGATCTGTCTTGTTTCTTAAAAGTGCAAAAAAGCTCAAATTGCCAAAGATCGCTTCTTAATATCTTTATCACTATATTCGACCGATCTAAGCTGGCATCATATCTTGCATTTTGTTAACAGTTCATCACACAAATGTCAGCCATTGCTGTTACATTGTAACAGCAGGATGGTGGGAATATCAGCGTGTTCAAAAGTAGAAAGAACACCAAAATAACGTATAAAACATTGATGCCAATGTCCCTAAATACTGTTAACACATAAGAAAATAATGGCGCCGTTGTGTTGTTAAGCCGCGGTGGAGTAGCCGAGCGGTCTAAAACGTCTCGCTGCGGAGCGCGCGGTTGCTCGCCGTGGAGGTTCGAGTCCTTCCTAGGGTATGGGTGTGTGTGTTGTCCTTAGGTTAGTTCACCTAAGTTTAAGTAGTTTGTAAGCTACGGACTGATGACCACGCAGTTTGGTCCGATAGATTTACAAACATTTTTTTTTGTGTTGTTAACTGAAGTAGTAAGTGGATGTTGAGACATAAGCAATTATTTTTTTTTCTTTGTAGTTTTGATACGCTGATGTTCCTAGCACCCTGCTGCTATCGTATAAGACCAATGGCTGATATTTTTGTCATGAACTGCTAACAAAATGTAAAATATGATGATGCCAGCTTAGATCTGTCGAAACGGGTTAGCCGGCCGCGGTGGCCGCGGGGACTGAGGCGCTCCAGTCACGGTCTGCACGGCCACTACGGTCGGGGGTTCGAATCACCCCTTGGGCATGGATATTTGTGCCGTCCTTAGTATAAGGTAGTTCGTAAGTAGTTTGTAAGTTTAGGGACTGATGACCCCGTAGTTAAGTCCCATAAGCTTAACAAACATTTGAAACGGGTTATGAGGATATTTCGAAGCAATCTTAGGTAACTTGTGCTTTTCCTACATTTTTAATGGTTAGAAATAAATACTAAAATTTAGTGTATTAATAACATAGCATTTATTCGCGTCAAATATTTGTTTCGGAAGTATAGAGTTCTGCGTAATTGTTATTACTCTGTAGACGTTTCAGCCATCAAAAGAAAAATGATTTTTATTACAGAAGTCACATTGATGAACTTTCCAAGCACCATCGCCAGCACTTACATAAAGATCATGGCGTGACTGGGGCCTTTAATAGTCAATCAGCAACCCGGAATTAGGCAACCACAAGTTTACCCCCTAGTGGGGCTTTTAGGGACCTACCCCGGTTATTGTTAGCTGAGACCTGAGGCGTACATCGCTGTATGAGCCAGTAAAGCTACGAATGTCAGTTATGGAATTGTTAAAGATGAACCACTTCAATAAAAAAAAGAGGACACGTTGGAGTCCCTTAAAATGTTTCCGCTAACCCAGCTTGTGATACGTTTCTAATCATCTTGTTGTCGACGGCACTCCAGTCTTTCTTCACTCCTTGCCAAATTAGCCGTACATGTTCACAGAATAGTAACGGATTGATAAAACTAACTTGATACGAACCTTCTCGAAGTTAAGCGAGCAGGGAGTTTCACTTATGCTACTGACCAGTGCAATACAGACACAATTAACTTTTGCAGTGTTTCTCGTATATGATCTGTCAGCGATGAGCGGAGATGGAGGGTCCTGTTCGTCCTCACCTCTTGAAAGTTGCTTGAAGTCGAAAGGTAGGTTAAAGATTCACATGCCGTCGGCGTCGGTAATGGTTAGAAGTGGAGCACTGGTTCATTTAAAGTGGAGCACTGGTTCATTTAGCCCAGTGGCTCCCAACCTTTTTTAGACCAGGGACCGTTTTGATTTCTTTGTTATGACTGGGGCTACAAGGTTCAAGAAAAATAGACTGTGGCAATCTAAAAATAAACTTTAATCAGAACTTTTAACATATTCGTTAAACTCAAAAGTAATATGCATTGACAGTACTATTACAATTGAAACTTTTAGTGCAGTAGCCGCGCAGGAATGGCCATGCGGTTCTAGGCGACATGTTAGGGACTGCGTGGCCGTTCCCGCCGAAGGTTCGATTCCTTCCTCGGGCATGTGTGTGTGTGTGTGTGTGTGTGTGTGTGTGTGTGTGTATGTGTGTGTGTGTGTGTGTGTGTGTGTTGTCCTTAGAATATGTTTAAGTTAGTTTAAGTATTTTTTTAAAACTGTGGGACAAAATTATTGTGGCCTTCGGTCCCTAGACTTACAAACATTTAAACATTTGAGTTTAGTTGAATGTTACATTCGGTCTTGCAGCAATGTGATTTTAGAGCTTTTATCTTATTTTCAAGTTCGTTAATCCAGGACTAATGCTGAAATTCAAAGCTAAAGGCATATCATCACTTACTTCCAATCGATTCCTGGGTTTGTTATTTAGCAGAAAATCCTTGTTCACCTAAATAGCTGCGGCAGAATAGCCGTGCGCACTGAGCCGCCGTGCTACGGTGCGCGCGGCCATTCGTCGTCGGGGGTTCGGGTTCCCCCTCGGGCATGGATATATGTGTTGTACTTAGGTTAGTTTAACTTAGTTTAAGTAGTTTGTTAGATAGGGACTAATAACCAAGCCGTTAAGTCTAATAGATTTACAAACATTTCATTTGAACACGTACAAATATGTCATGGAGAAAATCGTAAGATAACGGAAGGCGATTTCCAGAATGTTATTCCATGATTTTGCCTGTTTACATCAAAACTGCCCAAGAGGATGGATTGAAATGCACTGTCACAGTTTCATATTGGAATTCAATAAGCTTGCGCAACACTAGGAGACAAAAAATGATACTAATGTTGCCCAATTCTGTCAAATGTTCAAATGTTTGTAAATCTACCGGACCAAACTGCATGGTCATCAGTCCATAGCTTACAAACTACTCAAACCTAGGTAAACTAACGTAAGGACAACACACATACACACCCATGCCCCAGGGAGGACTCGAACCTCCACGGCGAGCAACCACGCGCTCCGCAGCGAGACGTTTTAGACTGCGCGGCTACTCCACCGCGGCCCCAATTCTGTCATTGCCAGTGTTGTGATTTATCGTGATCACACGGTACCGTTGACTGAACACTTAACTAGGTTTGAGAAACTTAAAATGAATTAAAGTTTTAAATTTTTTCTCTTTCGCGAGCTATTTTTCAGCACTTTCGGACAACTGGTTGGGAATTACTCATTTAAATAATTTTACGTGAAGAAACTAAATGTTCAAATGTTTGTGAAGCCTATGGGACTTAACTGCGGGGTCATCAGTCCCTAAACTTACATGCTGATTATGAACTACCGCCGGCCGCGGTGGTCGAGGGGACTGAGGCGCTCCAGTCACGGTCTGCACGGCCACTACGGTCGGGGTTTCTAATCCCCCCTCGGGCACGGATATTTGTGCCGTCCTTAGTATTAGTTAGTTCATAAGTAGTTTGTAAGTTTAGGGACTGATGACCCCGTAGTTAAGTCCCATAAGCTGTACAAACATTTGAACTTTTTTTTTTTTTTATGAACTACCTTATACTAAAGAAAGCACAAACATCCACAACGCTCTTGGCCGTCCCGCCGCGGCGTGTTGAAATTGGCAATTGCCTTGTTCTAGGAATAATTTCAGTATTTTTTTATTAATTTTTTTACGTTATTTGAAAAACAGAATTGCTCGAAGAAGGATTGATCTGAAATTAGCCTCGTGCTCGTCCAAAGAATGAGTCTGTTGCCTGTGCTATTTCCGGTTTCCTGCCTAGAAAGTATTTTCCTGAAGAGTTGTCGGGTGAAGGCCAGAATCGTCAAACAGTAGAAAGGATGATGCAAGCTTTCGAGAGCAGCGAGCAGCATAGAAAATCCAGCAAGGCCCGCCCCCTATGCGGTCGCTACCCGCATTCCCGCCGTCACGTCGCGCTTGCCCGCATGTGCAAGGAAACTAGGAGCCAGCACGTAGCTTGCATTCTAACTACCGCAGTGTACGGCGTGGGCGCGACCAATGAAATCCAAACACAGCTTTAAACCGTCTCCCACAAGTGTGCATTATTTAACACAAATCAGTGATAACCACTGCTCATCCAATCGTTGATGTAACATCATCCGATAACATTATCTATAGCTATAAATGTGAATGTCTGTTCGGTGTACGTTTATCACGTCTGAACCACAAGACATAAAGAGCTAAAAATTTGTACAGGTACTAATGTCCACCCGGGGAAGACTTTA
Source organism: Locusta migratoria (assembly GCA_026315105.1). Classification (NCBI taxonomy): domain Eukaryota; kingdom Metazoa; phylum Arthropoda; class Insecta; order Orthoptera; family Acrididae; genus Locusta; species Locusta migratoria. Next base: position 282,426,380 of record CM048755.1, read on the forward strand.
GGCACGGTTTTATGGCGATCGGGTAGCTATTTAGATAAATATATATATATATATATATATATATATATATATATATATATATATATATTAATGTGAATGTCTGTTCGGTGTACCCTTATCACGTCCGAACGACAAGACTCAGAGACTTAAATATTTGTAAAGGTACTAATTTAGACCCGAGGAAGGTTTTAGGCACGATTTTATAGCGATCTGATAGATATTTAGTAATTTGAAGAATATAATGCGAAATGCGGAACAATAATGATTCTTTGAAAATTATATTTACTCTTTGAAAATGGTTTATTGGTTGCATTGTTGCTTGAGGGTTGATAATGATAAAAGGGTGGAGTATATTGGGATGGAAAGTTATCGGTGTATATAAAATTCTACGTGTGTGTGTGTGTGTTAATATTTCGCTCTACAGCGAAAACTACAGAACGCAAACGATTGGTGTGTGTGTAATTGTTGTTATAAGAGGGTGGATGATATGGTGGTTGAAAGTCGTAAAATTATAAAAAAAATCGGACAGATGGCCAGAGATGACGTTTGTGACTCTATAGCATGGAGGTTACGTACAGCGAAACGTGATGCCACAGGCTATATCTTTGGTGTATGCGTGCTACAATGTCTTCAGCTGTTTCTCTGTAAGGATAAGCATACGAATAATGAACTATAAGAATAAATAAATAAAGCAGTAAAAAAGAAATTTCTTTCAATTCATCTCTTTAAAAAAATACATTTGACATTTCGCGCATTACATCAAGCGATCCATCTGTGATATTATTACAATCATTACTGTTGAATTTCGTGATTGGATTCTTCGAAACGAGTGCATTTTTACCTGTGATTTCTTATATATTCTCTGATAAATGTAACATGTTTTTAGAAAAAAAGGAAATGGGCAGAGAGAGAGAGAGTGGATAGGAAAAGTACTAACTCAATGTTCGAATAAATAAATAAATACCAAGGCAACGCAGGGTTTTCAGCTAGTCTTATATATTAAAAGAATCTACGAAAAGTAAAGTCAGTCGGCCAGACCAAACAACCCGGCCGATTTCCTTCATTTTTGTTTTAAACGAAAGGTATTTACCCACAGATTTGTCATCAAGTATCATAATTTACATAACTCTTGTCTTCCTTTTTCTATACTGAAACGCAATTTCCTTCTGTATATTTCTTATGGGAATGTCCTTTATATAAACTGAAGTCAGTCGGTCAGGCCGTTCTATCCGACTAATTTCCTTAATCTTTGCTTCAACGAGAGATATTCGTTCGCTGATTCCTCATCAAGTATCAGAATTAAGTCTTTCCATTCTTTATTTTTATTCAAAGGCGGTATCTTTTTGTCCTTGCATTGAATATTTTAATCGGTTTGTTTTACGGTATCTTCGATTCTAATTAAGGTACGCAGTTCTTTTTGACCAAACAACACTCAGCGGAGCAAGCTCTTTCATTTGCGCTTTTAAACACTTGCATTAACGGATTCTTAAGAAAGCTAAGCCTGAACATTCAGCTTTTCTTCCATTTTCCCCCAACTTTTTTGTCATTCCACTAACGGTGCGAAGTATTCGCACGGTCCTCTAGTTTTTTTTAATTATTATTACTATTTTTAAGGGTGACTTTATATCCGAATCGCTGTCCAGAAATACTTGTTTGTTTTTCAAAATTTATTTATAATTTCAGACACGTAATCCGTTCCTTCTGAATTTGCGACTATTCCTACTCTGTTTACCTCATACGTAATTTTTGGCCGGCCGCGGTGGCCGAGGGGACTGAGGCGCTTCAGTCACGGTCTGCACGGCCACTACGGTCGGGGGTTCGAATCCCCCCTCGGGCATGGATATTTGTGCCGTCCTTAGTCTTAGTTAGTTCATAAGTAGTTTGTAAGTTTAGGGACTGATGACTCCGTAGTTAAGTCCCATAGACTATACAAACCTTTGAACATAATTTTTCGTCTTTTCTAAAGTAGGCTCTAACGCAATGTGTGAATACTGAACCTGCTAAATTTTCCAGTAATCGATTTCGAGTTGGATGTATATACAGACGACCAGTTGCTTTTTTTAATTCGACGCGATTTTTTATCCCATTAATTAGTTTTGGCACCCCTGCAGGTGTAACAACGCTGTCTAATGACGAGACTGCAGTCCTTTGAAAACTAGTTACTGCCATAAATGATCGCATTAAATTCAAAAAGCGATTGATTGCTTATAATCAGCGATGTTTCTTTTTTATCAATATCCGATGAGTCGTGAAATTAAAACTTCGGTCAAACTCTGACGAAGCTTTGCGCGGATGCGTTGCGAATTGTGTCCAGTATACCAGCCATCGCACTGCGTTGCATAATTTTTCAGGCCCCACAATGAGCACGTGAAGATGTCCAGAATAATCTGCCACCAAGTATGAAATGCGTTTTCTCATTCGATTTCTTCGTGTTCAGAGGTTCCGCCTGATTTCCAAGCTGCCCACGTGACGTAATTGTCATGAGTGACAGCGAAGTGCGACAATGATGCTGCAATTTTTGAAGCAGGACGTATAGGCGTTAAAAATAAATAAAATAATGCAAGAATGAAGGAAGATTAAGTTTTAAGGCCCCGTCGACATCATGGTCATTAGAGACGGACCGCACGCTCGGACAGTTTTGTCAGGGATTGGGAACGAAATTTACCTTGCTGTTTGTAAGGAAACGTCGCGGCAGTTTCCTAGAGTGATATAGCGAAATCACGGTAAACCTAAATCAGGATGACCGGAGGCGGATTTGAACCAATGATCGTCAAGAATGCGACACCTCGCTCGGTACAGGTGTTTGAGACGCAGGCGGTCGGGGAGTCGGGAAACGAAGCGAGTGTCAAATGGTCATCTTCTTGTTCTGAGTGGGTCAGGCGAATAAAGAAATATCTTCTAGGAAGGGCTATTAAGAACAAGTAAAGAGGAATGTTGTTCTCAGGCATTGTATTTTGTGACGACAGTGCTTGGTATCACTCTGCAAATGCAACAATGGTGCTCCTGCAGTGTTCTCTATGGGGAGTGTTTGATTAGTCGATTAGTCGAATTCGAAATATTTAAACATTTTGACCGTTCAGAGCATTGAAATAAATCTAATAGCAAAGATGAGAATTTGTGCCGGACCGGAATTCGAACCCAGATTTCCCGCTTTGGGCCAGCGGTCGCCTTAACCAATTAGGCTATCCAGGCACGCTTCCCTTCCAACCCAAATTCTCACCTTGTAGCACAGTACGATGGTAGTGCCCCCTGCCCATTAGATTCCACTTGCTCGCAGCCCATACCGGATTCCCTCAAGAGATCGTGCATTTTAATCTGTCCGCGCCGCGGCGGAGCGGCCGAGCGCATTGAGGCGCTAAGCTGCTATGCGCGATGCCGTTCCCCGTCGGGGTTCGAATCCCCCCTCGGGCATTGATGTTTGTGCTGTCTTTAGTGTAAGGTAGTCCATAAGTTTTGTGACTAATGACCCCGCAGCTAAGTCCTACAAGCTTAACAAACATTTGAACATTTTTGAATGCGTTCGCATTGAAATTGTCAATTGCCTGTTAGGGCAGATATTTATATGGCGTCTGTTCTTGTCGGACACGTTCGAATCCCCGGCACAAATTTTCATCTTTGCTATTGGATTTATTTGAACGCTCTGAAACGGTCGAAATGTTTAAGTATCTCGAATTCCTAAAACTACGGTCGTTAATGTCAACAAATGGTGTCTGTTCTTTGGGACATGTCCGAAAAGAGCAGACACCATATAAATAATTGTTTGATTAGTAGCCACAGTGCCGCTCTGATTTTCATTTCTGTCTTCACTTGAAACTCTGGCTATGACTACAGCAGACAGGCACAGATTTCGAGCCACCGATCAGCCTAGTGAATGGAGCGGACTATGCGGTTTCCCTTTTGCGACCGATCGGACATTGTCAATAATAGCCCCCGTACATATAGGCAAAGGCAAAGTTGCACGCTCTGACCGCCGTGTAATTTTCTGCAAGTGTCGCATAGGAAATGTTCAAATGTTTGTACAGTTTATGGGACTTAACTACGGGGTCATCAGTCCCTAAAATTACAAATTACTTATGAACTAGCTTATGCTAAAGACGGCACAAACAGCCATGCCCGAGGGGGGATTCGAACCCCCGACGGGGAACGACCTCGCGCATCGTAGCATAGCGCATCAATGCGCTCGCCGGCCGCGGTGGCCGAGGGGACTGAGGTGCTTCAGTCACGGTCTGCACGGCCACTACGGTCGGGCGTTCGAATCCCCCCTCGGGCATGGATATTTGTGCCGTCCTAGTTCGTAAGTAGTTCATAAGTAGTTTGTAAGTTTAGGGACTGACGACCCCATAGTTAAGTCCCACAAGATTTACAAACACATATATCAATGCGCTCGGCCGCTCTGCCGCGGCGGCGCATAGGATGCGATATGGAATGTCCTTAGCACACCGATGTCCCGATCGTTGTCGTTTTTTTTAAACTTGGATCCGTTACAACTCGGTCAAATAGCTCCTCAGTTAGCCACGTGGAGCTGCGCACATCCCATTCCAGTCCTCCCACAACGGAAAAATCCTTGGTAGTAGGAAGTGGGATCGTGTTTGCTATCTCTTATTTAATTATTTATTTATTTTTATTACGGGGGACGGCATCAGTTTTCCAAAGCTGCCCAGATAGTACATGTCGGATGTTACTACTTGCTGCCGCGGCGAAATCGCCGTGCGAGCTAAGGAGCTTTGCTGCGGTGCGCGCGAGTCGTTCTCGGTCGGAGGTTCGAGTGCTCCGTCGGGCATGGATGTGTTTATTGTTGTTACGATAAGGTAGTTTAAGGAGTTTGTAAGTTTAGGGACCGATAGCCACTGTCGTTAGTCCCACAAGTTTACAAGCAGTTTAACATTTTTTTTTTTTTTTTTTTTTTTTTTTGTCGAAGGCCCGGATGGCGAATGCTATCTAGCAGCTACTATGTGCCCCTGTGAAGTGTTAAAGGATCACTCTTTTTCCCTATTAAACGATCTGATCTTTAGTCTGCGATTGTTTGTCAGTGACGCTGTAATGGTGTTAAAAGCGTCGTTATTGAGAGTATGAGCATTCAGAATGATTTATAATTTCTATATGCTGTAATGAATGGCAGTTTGCTTTAAATGTATAAAAGTGTTAGTTTATGCAGATGAGTTGGGAAAACAATTCTGTAATATTTGAAGCAAGCCGGCCGCGGTGGCCGAGGAGACTAAGGCGCTCCAGTCACGGTCTCCACGGCCACTACGGTCGGGGGTTCGAATCCCCCCTCGGGCATGGATATTTGTGCCGTCCTAGTTCGTAAGTAGTTTGTAAGTTTAGGGACTGATGACCCCGTAGTTAAGTCCCATATACTTTACAAACATTTGAACATTTTGAACCTCCCTCGGGCATGGTGTGTGTGTGTGTGTGTGTGTGTGTGTGTGTGTGTGTGTGTGTGTTCTCCTTACCGTAATTTATCTGAAATAGTTTAGAAGTCTAGGGACTGATGCCCACTGCATTTTAGTCCCATAGCTGTACAAACATTTTTGTAATGGATTGAGTGCGTAACGTTCAAGGTAGAGAAAGCGGATGGACGATATCGGTTTCAAATGTTCATATGTTTGTATAGCTTATGTGACTTAACTACGGGGTCATCAGTCCCTAAACTTACAAACTACTTATGAACTAACTAATACTAAGGAGTTGCCCGAGGGGGGATTCGAACCCCCGACCATAGTGGGCGTGCGGACCGTGACTGGGGCGCCTCAGTCCCCTCGGCCACCGCGGCCGGCGATATCGGTTTATGATGAGAATTCTAGGAAAGTGTAGCTCACCTGTAAAGGAGACCCATTCTTGAGTATTTCTCCGGGGTGGGGATCCTCTCCAGGACGCATAAAAGGAGAACATGGATGTAATTTAGAGGCAGATTTCTTATAGGTTAGGTTCTATCAAATTGCGAGTACTGTAGAAATGCTTCGTGGGAAAAAAAGGGAATGTCCGAGTTGTGAGGGTGGAGGTGGGAGGAGAAAAAGATAACGTTCTTTTCGCAATACTCTATGAGCTAATGACAAAAAACAAACTGGAAATTGCGGCCTGAATTTCGCGTAAAGACCGCAAAGAGAAATTAAAGTTCGTACAGAAGCATATCATATAGAGTACAGACAGTCGTTTTGTTTTTGCGAGTGGAACATGAAACGGAATGAGCAATAGTGATACAAAGTATCTTCCGGCGTGTCTTGCGGAGTATATTTGTAAAGGAAGTGATTAGACCTCTTCAGGTAGTGACATTTTAGTCGTGTACATCAAATGTTCAAATGTTTGTAAAGCTAAGGGTCCCCAGACTTACAAACTACTTAAAACTAACTTAGGCTAAGAAAAACCCATACAGTGATGCCAGCGGGAGGACTCGAACCTCCGGTGGGGAGTGGCCACGCAATCCGTGGCAAGGCGCCATAGACCGTGCGAACATTCCCGCGCGGCATTAATCGTGCAGCTACGTGGACTTACGTAAACTTGTCACTCCTTATTCTGCTTATAATAATAGAGTAAGGTTGATTAATCGAAGTTTCATTTTACCGTAACGGCACTGTCTTCTGCGACACGGAACAAAATACTAAGTCTAGACACGTCGCTGAGGCGGATTAAATATTCACGGAGCTGATGCTCCGGGTAGAAACACCGCATTAAGAGTACCGGCGCGTCGCTTCTACGAGAGTGAGTCAGGCCTGGAGCGCCCCAGTCGTGGTGACCTGCGCCGCTGGAATATCGGGAGTGGCCGGGCATTCCGGAGAGCCGCTCACTCGTCATGATTCGCGGGAAGCTGCCGAAATGAGGGCCCAGGCGCGCGCACTCTCTCTCTCTCTCTCTCTCTCTCTCTCTCTCACACACACACACACACACACACACACACACAGGTTGGGCACAAAATCGCTTAAGAGGAGAAATATATTCTGAACGAAAGACAGTAAGATAATTCAGGCAAACTGTATGCGGCTTTTTATGACACTTATGGTCATTGATTATTTTCGTAAAACGAAAGGATCTTTATAAGTAAAGGAGACTGTGTGTGTGTATTCCATACAAATCTACACTTTTCTTCCAATCGGTATGAAATTTTCCACGCTTGACCTTCAGACCAAAAGGTAGGTCACAATGGGTGTAAGGATCACGTCCAAAACACAGTTCAGGAGACATGACGTCATAAACGATGAAAGCCGGCCGCGGTGGCCGAGGGGACTGAGTCGCTCCAGTCACGGTCTGCACGGCCACTACGGTCGGGGGTTCGAATCCCCCCTCGGGCATGGATATTTGTGCCGTCCTAGGTCGTAAGTAGTTCAAAAGTAGTTTGTAAGTTTAGGGACTGATGACCCCGTAGTTAAGTCCTATAAGCTATACAAACATTTGAAACGATGAAATGCTCGAGAAACTGCTGCTTCACGTGACATTGTTACATATCACCTCCTAAACTAGTGAACCCATTTCAGTCAAATTTTGAGCACGTTTTCCTTACCGTGAGGGAACAATTGCTGTACGGGTAAGAACCACCTACGTAATAGTTCAGGCGTATGGTATCATAAACAATGAGATACATCATAAATCGCCCATTCACGCAAAAGTTTTGTTTGTAATACATACAAATCTACAGTTTTATTCCCATCTTCATGATAATTTTGTACACTTGACCTTCAGAACAATAGGAAGTTAACTTACATAAAATTGCGTATAATGCATTGCGGAGGATACTTTACCTAAGACTTCCGATCTGCAACCCAATATATTGTTTTGTACAGATCTTGATGAAAGCTGCGCTGGAGTTGCCGAACGGTCTAGAGCGCCACGTTACAGATCGCGCGGCCTTCCGCGTCGTGGGTTCGAATCTTGCCTTGGGCATGGATGTGTGTGTCGTTCTTAGGTTAGTTTAACTTAGTTTAAGTAGTTTGTAAGCTATGGACTAATAACCAAGCAGTTAAGTCCCATAGAATTACAAACATTTGAAACCTTTTTTCTTGATCAAATTTTACACACTTGACCTTCTAAACAAGAGTAACGTCAGTGTCAGATTTCGTAAGGTGTATAGCGGCGGGTTCTTTAAACAGGTGTCGGCACCAATCCGATAATGACGTAATTTTGCACCTTATTACTTCCAAACAAGGGGAACGTCGCTCTCTACTCAAAATTTATTAAGCTGCATAGGGGAGAACATCTTCCAATAATTTACGACGCCGTTTCACCGATTGCTAAAAATGTTCAAATGTTTGTAAAGCTTAAGGGACTTAACTCCGGGGTCATCAGTCCCTAAACTTGCAAACTACTTATGAACTAGCTTATACTAAAGACGACACAAACATCCATGCCCGACTGGGGATTCGAACCCCCGACGGCGGACGGCCGCGCGCATCAGGGCGCTCCACTACGCGCGGCTAATCAGCCGCGGTTCGCCGATTGCCATGAACATTGGTAGATACATGTAATTTTTCATAGATAGGGGGATGGGAGATGTACTGAGAGAGACGGAGGACGAAATAAACAAAGACAAATGAGAGGATGCAATGGACAGACTGAGGAAGTGGATTAACAGGAGATTCTAATAAATAAATATCAGCGCAACGCCGGGTTTTTAGCTAGTATTTCGATGAAAGCGTATTTGATGGATACACAGAGTGTAGCTGTAAAAGTGCAAATATTTGTATATGTGGTACCTTAATATGCACAGATAGCAGTGTTTCGGTTCTTTTTTCTCTGTTTCCAATAGTCGTACCACACAACAAACAGTAACCCTACAGCGTGATGTTTTCTGTTTGGCCGTACTTGAGCGCCTGGTCATACAGACTTCCATTGTGTTTCCTTGCGTTCCCACCATAACAGCCCGCTGTCTCATTACACCCCACCGGCGTTCGCCTTTATCCATGAACTTGGGGGAGAATTACGCGTCCTGTTGCTACTCATACGTGGAAGTTCTACCTAACCAAACCTGAAATCATACAACTTTTAGTGGTTATATTTAAACGTCTCCAAATGACAAAGCGCCCTTATAAAATGTTGTTCTGTACAGTCCTGGAGTCACCTCTAGAAATATATGCCCATATACAAGTTACACCCTACAGTAGAAACAAACATATGATAATAATGAATGTGGCGTAGAGGTTTAGAGGACATATGCAGTTGAGTGTACTCCCAAAGCATGTATATTAGTTTCACTTAAGTATTTACATTTCACAAATTATTTACAGTGACCACAAATAAACTATCATTTTCTTGTTAAGGTTTTGACATGTAGGGAGAGGCTGTATGTTGCTGATAGGTAATGAAGGTGAAATGGAGGTATTGCTGGGCAGATTTCCATGATCTTTGGTAACTCGGACCAAACTGCGTGGTCATCAGTCCGTAGCGTACAAACTACTTAATCCTAGGTAAACTAACCTACGGACAAACACACACACCCATGCCCCAGGGAGGACTCGAACCTCCACGGCGAGCAACCGCGCGCTCAGCAGCGAGGTGCTTTAGACCGCTCGGCTACTCCACTGCGGCGAACATTTGAAGGAACAACTGTGCACGCTTGCCCTCCATCCCACGAACAGTTATCCTCGATTGCCATACTCTAAATTTCCATGCGTGTGAGATGACAGTTCGCCGACTGCAGTGGCTGAGGGGACTGAGGCGCTCCAGTCACGGTCTGCACGGCCACGGGGGTTTGAATCCCCCCTCGGGCATGGATATTTGTGCCGTCCTTAGTCTTAGTTAGTTGATAAGTAGTTTGTAAGTTTAGAGACTGATGACCCCGTAGTTAAGTCCCATAAGCCATACGAACATTTGAAACATTTTGATGTCAGTTCTATAACAAAAGCAAAGTACAACAAAAACGTTCGTTTCAACAAATAATACAATTCCTTGAGACATCATTGTCTCGTTATACCAAAGGTATTAAACATAAGGAGAGACACTGAATTAAAATTTATGCTGTGGCCGGGATTCGAACCCGGGACCTCCTACTTACTAGGTAGGCGCTTTAGACCACTCAGCTAACACAGCATAAATTTCAATTCAGTGCCTCTCCTTATGTTTAATAACGTTCGTTTCGTTTTGTTTTCGTATTGTTTTCCGAGTGTCATAGTTCTATCGACAGCTGAATGACCAGAACCGAGCACGCGATCTTGTGAGCTGGCATATTTTTCTTGTTCCGTCGGCTCAGTTGCGACGACGCACAATAAACCAAAGCGGCTGCTCAGGTTTCTCGTTTGAATAGACAGGCCCTGTAGTGGGCTTAACGTTTCATTGACGGCTGTGTGAGGAAATGTCATAAAATAAACGAAAACAGGAATGTTTGCTCTTGTTCCGCTGTTTTAACTGGATTACGGAAGCGGTGTCTATTTACTCGTTTTAACGCAGCGAGCGGGCGCCACACACATTAATACTGTAATTGCGGGTAGCCTGTTTAGTGGCGACGGCAGACGGCAATAAGCACGCGCTTACTCGCCGGCATCCAAGACGAGTTACAATTTGCGGCGGCGCCGCCACTCGATAAAATTGTCGACACATCGGTTAGTGGCAGATATGAACACACAACAGCCATCAAAAGATGAGAGCACTCGGCCCTGCACCTGTTGATTATGACAACGTTTGAAGTCCCGCGCCACCCACCTGCTACATGAATGTGGCCCCTTCCATTAGCGTTTGCCGAAACGCTCTCTCAACTTTGTATGTGTTTCTTTTTTTTTATCTCCCTGGTTTTTGATGACCTTGTCAAATGAATGGAAGGTCCACAAATATTACAACCGATTTTCGGGTGGCTCTTGCTTTAAAGAAATCGCGATGAATTAAAGCAGAAGAGGGGATGAATTACAGTTCACACGACGTCCTCGAGTAACCGATTATACAGGGTGTCCGATTCATTTTAAAAGCTCTAAATAACTTTTTTTCCCAAGCCAAAATAAAAACGTGTAAAAATTATTTTTAGCTGCCGAAGATACATTGATCAGCATGTCTGCCATTCTTCAAAGTTGGTTCAAATGTTTGTATAGCTTATGGGACTTAACTACGGGGTCATCAGTCCCTAAACTTACAAACTACTTATGAACTACCTTATACTAAAGACAGCACAAATATCCATGCCCGAGGGGGCATTCGAACCCCCGACGAGGAACGGCCTCGCGCATGCAGCATAGCGCCTCAATGCGCTCGGTCGTTCCACCGCGGCTTCTAGTACATTTTGCCGCTTGGTACGGCGTGTAGCCACTTGTGAGGCATTAATTTATCCGTCTTATAGGTTGTGTTACGTTGCTGTTTGTATGTGGCTGTGAGTGTGGTTCACGTTATTTTATTTCAGCACTGAATGGTCTTGTCTCTGGTGTTGTGGCGAAGATATTTCTAGCATTATTGATCGGCCAGTGTTATATATCAACAAAATAACGTCCCACGTAATAAAATACCTCGATACAAACGTCTGTGTTGCGCATGAATGACATAAAAAATAGTTCGATCAAAAATTTTAAAACACATATTTTGATGTTTAGTGTACTGTATTAATACAGAAAACACTGAATTTAAATTTTTCAAAAGCTGAATTCGTAGTGTGGGAGTGAAAGTGTTAACCCCTGCCGCGCGGATTAGCCGTGTGTACTGGAGCGCTGTGCTGCGGTGCGCGCGGCCGTTCGCCGTCGGGTGTTCTAGTACCCCCTCGGGCATGAGTGTTTGTGTTGTCCTGAAGTTAGTGTACCCTAGTTTAAGTAGTTTGTAAGCAGTTGATTCCGATAGATTTACGAACATCTGATTTTTGGTTAACCCCTTTTTTCGGCTTGATCGCTTTCCTTGCGGGCGTGGTATTGTGATTGTTCTATGTTGGGATTTTTTTTTTTTTTTTTTTTTTTTTTTTAAATTAGAAAGAGTATCCAACCCTCTCAACGATTAGATTGTACGTACACGGTTCTCGTCCTGCCCAACTTCTCAACTCATTGCACACTCTCGTAAAATATGGTAGTGACCCTTTTCCATTAACCCACTTGCTTGCAGCTTCACCTTTATTCTTGGGATGGATCGGACTTCATTGTGCATCATCAATGACAGTGTCAGTTACCTGTTTGAAGCGTACGTAAAATATTATATATGGTGTCTGTACTTTCTGCCTCAAAGAGGCAAATGACAATATTGAACCCGATGCAGAATGAAGACCAATAGGGTCATTTATAGGACGCGATCCCACCCGCCGGCTCTGACCCGTGGCATCGTCGTGTTTTCGTGCGTGACGTCATCGCTGCACGGTTCTTTTGAGGTGCGTGCGTGTTTTTAGGTGGCATGAGTCATTATGTGGTGGCTGAGTTAAAGGCGATAGTTTGTTTGCAAGCAAAACATAGACTATAGATCAAAATTTTGAGTGTAAAAAGTGATCAGCAGCTTTACTCTGATAATGAGGTATAGGAGCGCCGAAGGCGCGATTTTTTCTGCTGAGACCTGTGATCGATGGTACATTCTGTTGTAATCTGAAATTTACGAGGATAACCACAGATTATTTATTGTCTACAGTACATAAGCATTGAGATATCATCCCGTATAGGGTTTTCTGACATGTTGATGGCGTCATGGGTCAAAGCAGACAGGTGGATTCGCGTCGTAAAATAATGCCGACCAATCCCGTGCAGGAATACAGATAAAGCTGCAAGCAAGTTGAATAATGCACAGTGGGCGCTGTAATAGTACGAAAGTGTGTGATATGTTAATAATTTGGGCGGGATGAGAAGCGTATACGGATAGCACAACGGTTAAGGCACCGTCTGGCCCAAAGCGGGAAATTAGAAGTCCCCACCCAGCACAAACTTGATCGCTGAATTTAATTCAACGCCCAGCAACAGTCATTATGTACAGCTATTCTAATTCATAAATTTATGGTTGTTAATGTCATCCAGCAGTGTTTGTTCATTAGGACACTTTTTTGCCTATAATGCATTTCCTCTCCTTGCGTCTTCAAAAGCGTGTCAAAGTGCATCATTCAAGTAATCCTGAAGTTGTTAAAAACGTAAGCACTTACTGACTATGACTCTTATAGCAGTACAAAGAATGTCTCACCAGTCTACCGTAACACGTTCATTTGTTCAAATGTTTGTAATTCTATGGGACCAAACTACGTTGGTCATGAGTCCCTAGACTTACAAACTACTTAAACTATGTTAAACTAACCTAAGGACAACACACACATCCATGCCCGGGTGAGCCGCGGTGGAGTAGCCGAGCGGTCTAAAGCGTCTCGGTGCGGAGCGCGCGGTTGCTCGCCGTGGAGGTTCGAGTCCTCCCTGGGGCATTGGGGGTGTGTGTTGTCCTTCGGTTAGTTTGCCTAGGTTTAAGTAGTTTGTAAGCTACGGACTGATGACCACGCAGTTTGGTCCGATAGATTTACAAACATTTGAACATCCCCGGGTGAGGATTCGAACCTCCGACGCGGGAGGCCGCGCGATCCGTAACGTGGCGTTCCAGAAGACTCGGCTACTCCCGCGCGGCGTTCATTTGCTGGTGTTTATAGTAAACACGTGGAAACACAAGGATAACGCACACCTTGTCTTTCACCTAACCATCTTTAGACGAGTGCAATGTACACCAACGAAGAGACGGTAGAAACGCTACTCGTGTTGTTAAGTTCCTTGCGTTTCCACTTTTTACTGTCAGCTGCACGAAGTGGATAGGTCACGTTACACCAGGTAACTACAACGTGTTCTAGTCCAGATGTGTGAAAATTGGTTTCGCGTTACGTTTTTAATAACGTCAGATTTACGTGATAACGTTTTGGAATAGATTTTGAGGAGAAGTACATTACCCAATTAAATATGTGTAGGGTGTTAATTAAAAAAATTACGTACTGCTGATCACATCTTTATAACGATTAAAGATACAAAAAAGGCAATAATGTTGCTTCATCTTCTAATTATTTTCTGTTTTTATTTATGGTCATTAAAATTAGTTGCCGTCGTCTAACATTACTCGTTCGCATGTATATTATTTCCGCTCCTTGACATTTCGCTGCGGTCAAAGAGCACGAATACGCAGAAAGCACAAGTTTACAACACGAAACGTAGGATGTCCCATTGACGAAGAGATCATTAGAGAGGGAAAACAAGCTCGGAGTTGGCACGGCTGGACCGGAAGCTGCATCCGGTCTGTACTTTCAGACGTTTTACGCATTCGCTACGTCTCCCGGATGTCCATTGTACATTTTGACACGAAGTTAGTGGTGAACCGCGTAAAGCCATCGCAAATTTTCCCAGAAGGGAATATAATGTCAAGGGTCGTCGGAGCTAGCAATGTCCTTGCAGCGTGGGGAAACTGTAGAGGTGTGTCACGGGCGTTTCGGTCAGCTTCTTCACGCATCAAACCACTGTGAAATATCCATTTTGCGGATTACGATACAATGTTACAAGCGTCGCATCCTGTACTCAGGATCGACATATGACTCATTACTGGCGCGGTGAAACAACGTCTCAAATTTCTTTTTCGCCGCGAGGAAATGGCCTCGTCCTCTGAGGCGCCTTACCACGGATTGCGCGGCCGCTCATCGTCAGAGGTTCGAGTCCTCCTTCGGGCATGAGTGTGTGTGTGTGTGTGTGTGTGTGTGTGTGTGTGTGTGTGTGCTGTCATTATCATACGTTAGTTTAAGTAGTTTGTAGGTCTAGCAACTGATGACCTCAGCAGTTTGCTTTACAAACGTTTAAAGAAAATCTTTTTCATACCATATTAGTTCGGTAACTGAATGCAAGGCTTATTTAATTTAACCTGTCAGAGAAAGGCAACATCAGAACACAACAACTCCTTTTTGTCATTCGGTCTCGTATTGACGTCGACCCATTTTACAGCGTCAGTTCGATATGCCGCGTGGGAACGCCCGTGCCATCTGGGGTGCCACGTCGTGGATTGCGGGCTGCACCCGCCGGATGTTCGAGTCCTCCTTCGGGTGTGTGTGTGTGTGTGTGCGTGTGTGTGTGTGTGTGTGTGTGTGTGTGTGGGAGGGGGGGGGTGTTGTCCTTAGCTTAAGTTAGTTTAAGTAATTTTTATGCCTAGGAATCGATGGCTTTAGTAATATGGTCCCTTAGGATTACAAACATTTGAACAGTTCGATACCAGTCGACTGGCATGTAGAGACTACATCACTACCTCGAATTAGTTTCTGTACAAATTGTGTACAACTTTTTTTCCTGCTGCCTTCAGAATTTCAAAGAGTGTATTCCAGAGGACATTGTCAAAAGCTGTCTCCATTTCTGAAACGTAAGCTATAAAACAGGCTGGTCGTTTCCGTACCTATCTTCTAAAGTAAGTCGTAATCTCAGTTTTGCCTCGCTTGTTCCTATATTTGTCCAAAATCCAAACTTATCTTCCCCGATGTCAGATTCCATCAGTTTTTTCCGTTCGTCTGTAAATCATTCGTGACAGTACTTTGCAACCATGACTTATTAAATTGATAATGCCGTAATATTCACACCTATCAGTATCTGACTTTGTTTTAAATTTAATTATTACATTCTGCTTGAAGTATGAAGATATTTCGCCTTACCCACAGTTGGAACAGTTTTGTTAAGTCTACGTCTCTCAAATATCATCTACGCCAGGGGTCTTGTTTTCAGTTAGATATTTCAGTGCTCTATAAAACTCTTGTCGCAGTTTCATATATCCTACCTCATCCTCATCTGCTTCTCCTTTCCTTTCAACACTATTGCCTTCAAGTTCATTACCCTTGTCTATCCCCTCTTTATTGTCTTTCCACCTTTCCTTTTTTTCCCATCCGAACTCTTGATGTTTGTACAGCTGCTTTTCTTTTCTTCAAACATCCCTTTAATTTTCCTGTAAGCATTTTCTACCTTTTTCCTAGTTTTACACGCTTTTACCTACTTAAAATTGCACACTAGCCACGCCAGCTTAGCCGTTTTGTACTACCTCGCAACCTATTTTTTTAACCGTCTGTATTCTCTTTTGCGTGCTTAACTTGCATCATTTTTATACTTCGTTCTCGCATTAATTAAATTCCATATCACCTGTGATATCCAAGGATTTCTTCTAGACCTTGTAGTTTTAGATATTTAATCCCCTGCTGCATTCACTATTTCACATATGATAGCTACACATTCTTCTTTTGCTGTAATCTTTTCTCCTATTTCAGTCAGTAGTTGCTTAAAGTTCCTTTTGCCACTCGCAACAACCTCTGCGTATTTCAACTCCCCCAAGTTACAGCTCATTAATTTCCTACCATTTTGCAAATTCTTCACTCTAAATCTTCAGTTCACGATATGGTACGAGCACCCCTCTCCCCTTTGAACTGATAGTTAACGAAAGTAATTTCTCCTATTTTTATTCATGGAAACCGTGGGAGATACATAAAGCACAATAACACAGCTAAATAGAGCAATATTTCGGCTACAGACTTTCATTTTTCCACATAGTCACCACCATTCGTTATGCACTTCTGCCAACGATGAACCAGCTGAGGCTATCTACTTTCGCCGGCCGCAGTGGCCGAGCGGTCTGCGGCGCGCCAGTCACAGTCTGCACGGCCGCTACGGTCGGGGGTTCAGTCTTCCCTCACCTCGCGGACAGTCTAGGGCGGAAGTTACCGACAATTAGTGAAATGTGTAGAAGGTGACTTTGAGGACCGTCCGCGTCGGTTAAAATAATTGGCGCGTGGAAGCAAATTGCTGAAGAACAGTTTTATCACGAACATCCGGTGCACCATTCAGTTTGTGATGTGGTAAGCTTGGTCTTTCAGCCCCTTCTGTTATAGTCGCACAAATTTCATAGTTAGCAAGATTCTCTCTGGTTCAACCTCTCTCCGCTCTCTCTAAGGACTGCAAATGTATGTTTTTAAAGTATGTTCGTTTATTGACTATTGTTAATAATTCCTTGTCCTACAGCAAGGTGGTTTCGTGCCAAAATAATCTTATTTGTGAGACAACATTAAACATTCAATAGGGCTACCTCACATTCGTCTTCTGAATACAGATTTTACCACACTTCTTCCTATTTCATCTGTAACTTTCCCACTGTCCCTTTTTCAATTCATTAATCTTACGATGCGAATCCACCTGTCTGCTCTGACCCATGATGCCATCAACATGTCGGAAAACCCGTATATGGGATGATATCTCAATGCTTATGTACTGTAGATAATAAATAATCTGTGGTTATCCTCGTAAATTTCAGGTTACAACAACAAAAATGTTCAAATGTTTGTAGAACTTGTGGGACTTAATTACGGGCTCATCAGTCCCTAAACTTACAAACTAATTATGAACTACTTACGAACGAAGGACGGTACAAATATCCATGCCCGAGGGGGGATTCGAACCCCCGACCGTGGTGGCCGTGCAGACCGTGACTGGAGCGCCTCAGTCCCCTCGGCCACCGCGGCCGGCTTACAACAACAGAATGTACCATCGATCACAGGTCTCAGCCGAAAAATTCGCGCCTTCGGCGCTCCTATACCTCATTGTCAGAGTAAAGCTACTGATCACTTTTTACACTCAAAATTTTGATCTATAATCTACGTTTTGCTTGTAAACACCTGCCAAGAGAAAAGGTCCGACGCCTTTACGGTCCAAGGACAGTAGATCAGCAGGTGAGTGTAACTTCCTGCCTGAGAGGAAAGTCGATAGGCAGTAACCATTCTTATTTCAAAATGTTCAAATGTTTGTAAATCTAATATTCACAGAATATATGACATCAACTGCGATTGGGCAAAGCTGTAAATGTGTATCCAGCCGGGATTCGAACCCGGGTCTCCTGCTTTCTAGGCAGTTGCGCTGACCCCTACACCACTTTTTTTTTTTTTTTTTTTTTTTTTTTTTTTTTTTTCCTCTATGGGTGGTTCTATTCATTGCGGACGCTGATCGTGTATGTTCGTTTTTGTTCGATGAGTTCTTGGCTCAGCTTTTTTATTACAGAGGGCGTTGAGCCCTCTGACCGGGCGCGCTGAGCCACGGCGCCCGGCACCACTGGGGACACGGTAATCACCGCACCTGCAAGGACTACCTAAGCACGCCTCCCGTCAGATACAAATTCCCAGCTTCGCCCTGCCCACAGTACTCAAACTCGTAGTTATAAAACTAATTCCCGTAAGAGTAAGGGCTTCAAACTTGCCCACCCCTCCCCACTAACGATAGGATCATTGCCCGTCACCGGCATATTATATATATACATGTGGCGTCTGTTCAGAAAGAACAGACGTCAGCCGGCCGCGGTGGCCGAGGGGACTGAGGCGCTCCAGTCACGGTCTGCACGGTCACTACGGTCGGGGGTTCGAATCCCCCCTCGGGCATGGATATTTGTACCGTCCTTAGTCTTAGCTAGTTCATAAGCAGTTTGTAAGCTTAGGGACTGATGACCCCGTAGTTAAGTCACATAAGTTCTACAAACATTTGAACATTTTTTTTGAACAGACGTCACTTCTGATCCTGCAGTTGTTATTATTTAATATTCACAGAATATATGACAGCGCAACTGCCTAGAAAGCAGGAGACCCGGGTTTGAATCCCGGCTGGGTACACATTTTCAGCTTTGCCCAATCGCAGATGATGTCATATATTCTGTGAATATTAAATAATAACAACTGCAGGATCAGAAGTGACGTCTGTTCTTTCTGAACAGACGCCACATGTATATATGTTTGTAAATCTATCGAACTCAACTGCGTGGTTATTAGTCCGTAGTTTACAAACTTTTTAAACTAAGGTAAACTAACCTAAGGACTACACACACACACACACACACACACACACTCATTCCCGAGGGGGACTCGAACCTCAGTCGGCGAACGGCCGCGCGCACCGCAGCACGGCGTCCCAGTGCGCACGCCTAATCAGCTGCGGCTATCCTTACTTCATCTTCTCTAGAAAAACTTTAGCATTTACGCCCAGAAAAAATAGGAGGCATTACTTTCGGAACGACCATCATAGTAGGTACGTTTACATCATAGTGTCGTTATAATTACAGCCATAGGGCCAAGGCGGTCGCTTCACGAGAGCCAGAAGCCAGGCACGGCGGGCTCTCTAGGAGGAAGGCTGGGCCCATAATGAAACATAGCGCCCCGTCCCCCGGGTGTTCGCACTTGTGCCAGCCCATCCCAGACACGATTTTTCCTCGTTCGCGAAATTGTACTTTACAGCGCGGAGCGGCACGATTCGCCAGCGTAAGAGTGCGCTAAGACCCCGTTGTCTCCGATCGATAGAGTTCTCGTTCGGGTCACTCGTAAAACAAGAAAGGGATAAACTGCAGAGCTGATAGCGGCATCACCGCTCATCCAATTTACAACCAAAGGGCGGGAAATTTTCTAGCTGAGCAAATGTTACAAGGTACTCCGCTCCACATTTTACACAACTGAAGCGAAGTCCGTTGGTATTTTTTGCTTTACTTGGAACTCCAGTATTCCGTAATTTACGACTTTACACGTGTGTCGAACACTGTACTCCGTAGTATGTAAAATGAGAAAGACAAGTTTTTTTTTATTTTAAATGTGTTTATTTCAGTCAACAGTTGCAATAAAATTGTTTAATAACATGTTTCGATCTCTTGGATCATCTTCAGATCTTATAGTTGCGTCCGCAACTCGTCTGGCTAAGTACTAATTGGTACTATAAGATCTGAAGATGATCCAAGAGATCGAAACATGTTATTAAACAATTTTATTGCAACTGTTGACTGAAATAAACACATTTAAAATAACATAGTGCAGTTGCGGACATTCTCAAATCGACCATGTCGACTATAATACAAGTTTGTTTGTTTGGTCATCTTACGCGCAAGCCCTGAATTATTGGTTTTTGGAAATAAAATCGCCCTTTCCTTGCTGATATTTGTTTATTTTTCCCAGGCGCAATTCGTTTTCTTTTTACTGTAAGGCATCATCAGGGGATTCCACGAAATACTATTGTGTTTACTATGAAACGTCTGTCCAAATGAACAGACATCGGCGATGGTCCATCAATTAAATAATCAATTATCTAAATAAAATAAATTAATTAATTAAATAAATAAAAGTTTTATCAACAATTGGCGCGGCAGGAAGTCCTAGAATGTTTTATTCAGCAGTATTGTTAGGAAGAATTCGTTCCTATAAATTATTTACTTACTTGCAATTTTCGAAATCTGGTGGTCTATTATTTTGTGAAATATGAAAATTTGTTCCGGGCCGGTACTCGAACCCAGGTCTCCAGTTTTTGCGAGCGCTCGCCATAACCACACCTTCTTTTGGTACAGACGGTTGATAGTAAATATGACATGCCAAGACAGGCTTACGATGGTATAAATGTGTCTTTACCCGTCTAGATCAACGCCACGTAGATTAACAAGGCCTGTGCCAAAACTGTTTTATATAGCGTTGTGTTGAGCTAAGGAACAAGTGAATTTTGGTTAGTGTGTTTTAAAATGTTTTCAATGTAATTTATGTGATGCACAGTTAAAATTTCTGTAGGTAGCAGACAAAATGCCTAATATGACTAAAATGTTCAAATGTTTGTAAATCTATCGGACCAAACTGCGTGGTCATCAGTCCGTAGCTTACAAACTACCTTAACCTAGGTAAACTAAACTAAGGACAACACACACACCCATGCCGCAGGGAGGACTCGAACCTCCACGGCGAGCAACCTCGCGCTCCGCAGCGAGACGCTTTAGACCGCTCGGCTACTCCACCGCGGCTAATATGACTCGCCAGATACCAAGGTCGTTAAGGTAGCT
The DNA here is from genome assembly GCA_026315105.1 of Locusta migratoria. NCBI lineage: Eukaryota > Metazoa > Arthropoda > Insecta > Orthoptera > Acrididae > Locusta > Locusta migratoria. The sequence goes on from CM048755.1 coordinate 282,447,065, forward strand.
CATATATGTACATGTTACTAACATATATTTGAACTGCACATCACATAAATAACATTAAAACTTTGTAAATCGCACTGCGAAACATTCACGTATTCCTTTACTTAGCAAAATGTAACAAAATACTAGTTATTTGCTGTTATGACAACTCTTGGCAAACAGCGCACAGCCCTTGTTAATCAGGGTGGCGTCAGCTAGGTACCCTCTCTAGTATAAAAATAAATAAATAAACCATCATTACATAAGGTGTCCCAAATATCGCCCCTGCGCTTAATATCGTTTACCGGTATTCTCAAGCTGCTGTGTATTCTATTCATGAGTTTTGTAGTAAGACCGAGTTTCTGTGTTTTCTGTGAAGCCAGCACTACTTGCAAGCTTCGTGTGAGTGATTGTGGAGACAGTATTGCATCTGAAGTGTATGGAGGTTGTGTCAGTCGTTCTTCTTGCCTGCAATGAACCTAGGCAATTACCGGGTAACTGTTTACTAATACCTTTGTTTGTACCAGGTTTAAATCCACGCAGAAAAGCTAAACAAATACGTCCTCTTCCATTTTTAAACAGCTGCTCCCAATTTCGCCGGACGGTCGATAAAAAGAGCGGCATGGGCGGTATCAGGAACCCCTCTCAGGAAATTTCTTTTTCAGAATGTTCTAAAATAACTCGAAGTAGCATAGCTTTAGAAGCGATTTGGCCTATGAAAATCAATAGACGATAGTTTTTAGTAACATTCATTTAGTTTCAAGCTTGATTTCACAAACCATGAGGCTGATGAACAGAGAAATAATAATAGTAAGCGATATTTGGAGCCCTTACTCCGCTTTGTAAATCAAGAGTAATGTCCACCGAAAGCAAAGTATGAAAATGCAGCCCGTTCACGTACAGGTTCCCTTAAATGCCTCGGTGGAATGGCCGAGCGCTCTAAGGCACTTAGCTGCGGAGCGCGCGATTGCTCCCCGTCGGGGGGTTCGAGTTTTCCTTCGGACTTGGTAGTGTTTGTTATCCTTAGGTTAGTTCAAGTTTGTAAGCTTAGGAACTGATAATCACAGTAGGTAAGTCCTATAGAAATACAAACATTTTTTTCTTCTTTTTTATAATAATTAACTTTATTGCGCACAAGATGTGCATAGTACAATACATTGTTTTACACAGAGGTCTACGATTGATTTTATGCGGTTTTCACACGTCAGTACGTTGTATCGGTTACAATGTTTTCAGCGGTCTGGAGCGCCACGTTGCGGATCGCGCGGCCTCCCGCGTCGGAGGTTCGAATCCTCCCTCTGGCATGGATGTGTGTGTTGTCCTTAGGTTAGTTTACCTTAGTCTAAGTAGTTTGTAAGCTACGGACTAATAACCAAGCAGTTGATTCCGATAGATTTACAAATATTTGAACATTTTACAATGTTCTCAACAGCGTTTACATGTGCACATCGAGTCCGGGTCGCGGTATGCCTTCGTCGTGCAGATTGTGTGATGGTAGCCGTGTACTGCTATGTAGTTTACGAAGTGCCTCAGCTCCTGATTTGTGCCAGTCCATGCTCTGTTCATCATGGCCTCTGAAGAGTACAATGCTGGCCATATCTCCTTCTTCTTCTTCTGCCGGCCACGGTGGCCGAGAGTTCTGCGGCGCATGAGTCACAGTCTGCACGGCCACTACGGTCGGGGGTTCGAATCCCCCTTCGGGCATGGATATTTGTGCCGTTCTTAGTATTAGCTAGTTCATAAATAGTTTGTAAGTTTAGGGACTGATGAGCGCGTAGTTAAGTCCCATAAGCTCTACCAACATTAGAACTTTTTATTCTCCCTGTCTAACCATAGTTTCTTCCAATTGTGTGTGTAGGGCAGGTTGAATTTCCATCTCAGGTCTTCTATTAGATATGATTCTCTCGCGAGTTCGTAAGCTAGTCTCGATTTGGTGTATTTGCAAATTCCGAGGGCTGCTTTCAGAAATCTGGCTTTCACTTTTTCCATTCGGAGCTCTCCATAGCTTCAGTTTTCCAAAGTTATCTCTATTCCGTATGCTGGAATAGGAACGATTTTGGCTTCAAAGAGGGGCATAGTTGTATCCAGAGAGAGTTTACTTAATGACTTGATGTAGATGCATTGCGGCTGCTGCTCATTGTGTTGTGTGGATTCTTTTTTTTTTTTTTTTTTTTTTTTTTTTTTTTTTTTTTTTTTTTTCTGGAGATGATACAGCTGTTTTCCAGGAGCGATATTTGACTAGAATATCACATTCGCTTCTGGTCTTAACATGTAAACTCGACAGCGGGAAACGCTTTACGAAATTCGATTTCTGTCTTCCAGAATACGTAAATGTAGTATCCGGTTTGCTTTTTTTTTTTTTTTTTTTTTTTTTTTCCTCGCCGTGATTTGCGCCTGTTCGGGGTGAAAAGGGAAAACGGGGCTGCTATTCAACCCTTTCCAATTTTTCTCCGGCCTCGGTCATAGTTGTCGAAAGACGTGGCGCAATTTGATAGCGCGCCGGCGAAATCGCTAATTTCGGCGTAAGAAAGCGGGCGTCTAGGTGCGCGCGCTCAGCGGCCGTTAATTCCTGTAGCGCTGCGCCAGCTGTTTGCAGTGCGCTCGGGCCTTTGTCCGCGTATCTCCGGCTCGCCTTTAAAAAACACGGTAAACAGCGCGCGCCGCCTCTCCCGCGGCCACAGCCGCCGTCCCCCGTCAGCGTTTCGCCGGCCAATAAACCGAGAATAATTTAGATGTCTCCCTGCTCCGTGAAATAACCAGCAGGACGGCCCGGCGCGCAACACGTTTCGGCGCTATCGCTCTTGATATTTACCCCGCCTCCGTAGCTGGTAGGTCAGCGAGGCAGGCTGCCATGCAGGGGGACTCGGGTTCGGTTCGCGGCCGGGGCATATGGCGTTTATCGCTGGAACGTCCAATTTCGGTTCTTTTTGGTCTCCAGTTTAACCTAACCGCTAAAACCGCATGAGTTAACCGATTTTTGAAGAAGAAAAAAATGTTCAAATGTTTGTAAATCTATCGGACCAAACTGCGTGGTCATCACTCCGTAGCTTACAAACTACTGAAACTAAGGTATACCCATGCCCCAGGGAGGACTCGAACCTCCGACGGTGAGCAGATAGCAGCGTCATGCATCGGGTGCGACGCCACAGTAGACCAAATGTTCAAATGTTTGTTAAGCTTATGGGACTTAACTACGGGGTCATCAGTCCCTAAACTTACAAACTACTTATGAACTACTTACCAACTTGGACAGCACAAATATCCATGCCCGAGGGGGGATTCGAACCCCCGACCGTAGTGGCCGTGCAGACCGTGACTGCAGCGCCTCAGTCCCCTCGGCCACCGCGGCCGGCCAAAGTAGACCAGAGAAGCTAAGAACAAGCTTTTGATTTGCTCCCCTCCCCTACTTTCATTTCCATAATCACTCGTTACAACACAATAGCTCAAGTGCAGCACTAATTTTCTCTGCGCAGGCATTCATCACTCTCATACACACGATGCAGATTCACGCTTCACACTTCATTATAGTACCGTGGAGGGCAGTATCAAAGCTCCTGAAGTATAGACAAGCCCCGCATAGTAATGAAGGATTCCCACTTTGTCGCCAACATTGGTTAACGCTGGGGGGGATTTACATTGACTTATCCGTTCTAAACGTCACACGATGCAATTTGGAAGAACAAATAAATGAGGCGCCATCAAAACGGCCAACTTCGTTTCAAATGTTTTTACAGGAGAGGCAGTAAACTGAAAAGTATATTAGCAAAATGCTCACACTTATGACATTTTTATTTTCTCTCTTGAATGACAAAAATGACTTTCAGTACCGTAACGAAAACATGGTAAAATTGAACAATTAAGTCGTGGAAACGGGTTAAGACTGGACTTGGCCACCGCGGCCGGCGCAGTAGTTGCACCATAAGACAATCAGCCAGGAGTATGCTGTTTCGTAATTCAAAGACATATGCATAAGAAAAGTGAAACGTATTTTATAATAAAATTACGCGATTGCTTGTTGATAATCAATTCTCAGTTCAGTGCCTGATACCTGTTTTCAGGTGTCAGGCGATAACTGAATTTAAAACATACAATAAATATTTTTGAGAAATTCGATTGTTTACAAATTGACTATACTGTGGGACCTTGCTCAAATATCATAATTCAAAATGTTCAAATGTTTGTAAATCTATCGGACCAAACTGCGTGGTCATCAGTCCGTAGCTTACAAACTACTTAAACCTAGGTAAACTAACCTAAGGACAAACACACACACCCATGCCCCAGGAAGGACTCGGACCTCCACGGCGAGCAACCGCACGCTCCGCAGCGAGACGCTTTAGACCGCTCGGCTACTCCACCGCGGCATAATGGACACATCCAAAGGAAATATGTTCTTAACGTTCTATTTGTCACATACTAAGAACAGTTGCTCGTAAAGATACAATTTTAGAGGATTTTTCTCTTCAAGACTTCTTTCTTCGTTCCACTATAGTTTTTTTTTTTTTACGATGAGCACTCAATTAAATTAACTCTTTTCTCTCTTGTGCATAACTACATGCTCTTTCGTACCCTTGACCGTGCGTACAGATTTGTTGACGTCCTATGAACGTCATCTAGTGAGGAAAGATTATATTATGTCACCCCAGTACATTATTAGTGGCATTCAGTGCTTGGAACAGCATGACAATGGAAAGTTATGTTTTCACCGATTTCATTTTTAAAAACATGGAACATTACTCATAAACGTTAAATTGAGCATGACACTGGGGAAACAATACAGCTAATTCGTATTTTAATCTGATAACTAACTTCTTTATCTTACTTTTTTTTATCTTACGTTCTTATGTTAAGCTCCACAAGCTAATATTCGCCTAACATGAGTGTATCTCAAGCCTGTCTTTCTTAATTTCCTGAGCTGCTTTCCACATTTTATCATAACCAGGTAGTCACGGCTGAAACGCTGTAGACACTCGCCTTATGTCGATTAAGCCGCGCCTTTAAGACTTTCAGCGACCCAGCCATGTATGAAGAACGGTTAATTTCAGCAAGCACTTTCCTTTCATCATCTAAGCACCAGTTACCCAGCTAGCCGAGCAAATCAGTTTAATTAGCTTGCTGGCGTAGGTAGCGTGTCGAACGTCACCTCCCGAACAAACTTGACGATTAATTCCGCAACATCTGCTTTAGTTTATTTTCTGTGTTTGACTTTCACCTCGTGCTGACGCTCACGCCTCTAAAACGCGTCATATTCTTGAATTAGAACATAGTATTCACAGGCATATGCGCTTTGGTGAATTTAATATATCTTACGCCAGTGACCTGAAATTGATTAACTGTTTGCATGTCACACAACACAACCTCAGGGACACGATGAATATTAATTAGTTCCAATTTCAGCAAGGCATTTTCCACAGCTTGATTTGTTTAACACTATTGATCGGGTTTGCTGTTCATTTGGAGCACATGGTTTCACCTGACCTATCCTCTGCACTATTATCGTTCACATACCATATTAACTGATTTTATCAAATATATAAATTCAGTAGCAAATCATATATCTCGCAAATAAATGGAAATTGTAAGAATCATGCACAAATATCACAAAAGAAAACGAGGCCATATTTCGGTGAAATAATATTCAAGATCTTATAAGGTACATTAGGTATTATTATAATTTTGTATTATAGTTTTATGTTCGAAACCGGTGGCAGTAAATAAAATGTACAAACAGCGGCTTTGGTGAGAATTACACAAGTATGTATAACAATTGATCGGAAGGGCTTATTTAAAACAAATATATGCTGTATACTGAGCATGGGGGACAAAGTAGACGTGTGCTAGAATTTCTGTCATTGTTTTTGTGAAGACTTGTCCCGGTTCCAGAAGAAATTCTTCTGTTGCATCTGTTACGCACTTTCCCAATAAGTTAGAATGCAAGAAATATCCGGAGCTACCGCTTGTGGAAGACGTTCTAGCAAAGTAAATCGATGGGACGTTGCGTAACTGTTCGTGACTTCAGTTAGCCGAGAGCAACTTAATATTACGTTTAAACTTTTAAACCCTCAGCGTGCTCTAAATGGTGGCTTCAAACGACTGTCGAAAGGACATCCCTCAAAAATTACACTAATACTAAGGGTGGTAAAATAATGATATAAGGAATAGGTATAATCACAGTCACTTTTCTTATTATCTGTTACAGTCCGCTTGTCTGTTCCAGAAATGTATTAAGCCTTCCGCCGCGCTGGAGTGACCGTACGCTCTGAGTCGCAATGCTGCGGAGTGCGGGACTGCTCCCTAGGCTTACAAACTACTTAAACTAACCTGAGGACAAAACACACACACACACACACACACACACACACACCTATGCCCGAAGGAGGACTGGAACTTCGACGGGGAGCAACCGCGCGCCCCACAACAATTCCCTTAGAGCGCTCGCCGTCGGGGGTTCGAATCCTCCCCGAGGTATGGAGTTTTGTGCTGTCTTTAGTATAATTTTCTTTATAAGTAGTGTGTAAGTTGATGGACTAATGACCCCTTAGTTAAGTTCCATAACCTCTACAAAAATTTGAACATTTAGAACTGAGTTACAGAAAAAGAGCCGAGCGGGAATGGCTGCACGGTTTAAGGTAACATGTCAGAAAATGGGCGGCCCTCCCGGCGGAGGTTCGAGTCCCTCGTCGGGTATAGATGTGTGTGTTGTCCTTAGATTTGTAAGTAGTTTGTAAGCCTAGGAACTGATGACCATGGTAGTTTGGTCCCATAGATTTACAAACTTTTTTTTAGGAGAGGCAAAAACAAAATTGTGTCTACAGAATGATGTTAGGGATGAAATAAATTTGGAATAAATTATCACAAGTTCAAATGCTCAAATGATTGTAAATCTATGAGACTTAACTTTTTAAATTATTAGTCCCTAGGTTTACAAACTACTTAAACTAAGTTAAACTAATCTAAGGACAAAACACACACCGATGCCCGAGCGAGGACTCGAACCTCCGACGACGAGCAACTGCGTGCTCCTCAGTGAGGCGCCTTAGAACGCTCGGCCACCCCACCGCGGTTAAATTATCACAACTAGGTGTGAAAAGGTGGTTTAACGTCCTCTCAACATGATGGTCATTACAGACGGAACTATGTGTGGAAGAAAAATACAACCTAGCACTTCTCTGGCGACAGTGTCATGACTACAGTTCTTAGCAAAATATATAAAAAAATATGTAATTAGTTGTGATTAGCCGAAGACGTGTCACAATTTATATCTGGTGCAAACTGTCGACACACTGGCAGGCGGCGGCAGTTTATCAGACTGTCATAATTCACTTTGCCACGTGTCGTGACTTATTTACTTTCATCATTTGAAAAAATACACTCATAATTTGAGCCAAACATGTATATAACTGTAGTAGCCGCATTATGAATACGTGCAAACTCTTGACGAGAAAATCCTTCCTCGAACACCTGAACAACTTTAACCTAATGTAATTTGTCTTTCAATCTGTAATTACGCTACAAATCTATCACTTCTGTCTGCAAATGTACAGGGGTGCATTCAGCTGATGCAGCAAATTGCAATGAAAAGTCACAAAAAGAAGTGCAACGTTGGCAGTATCCGGAAAACGATATGAAAACTATTCCTGTATTTCTTTCAAAACTGAAATGAATTTTGCAAAATTTGCATTTTCTATAGCAACAGAAAGCTCAGGGGAATATGCGCTGGCAGTTGGAAAAATACCGCACCAGAATCAGACAGAAACAGAGCCGCATCGCACTACAACATAAAATGACAGGCCGTAGTCGTAGTGCAGAGACACTACGATCCTCTCTGGTCGGCCCTGCTATACACAACTTGTTGCATATGAGTAGTATTTACTACGCCTACTCAAAATGTTCAAATGTTTGTAAATCTACGGGACATAACTACTGAGGTTATCATCAGTCTCTAGGCTTGCAAACTACTTTAACCTAAGGACGACAACACACACACACACACACACACACACACACACACACGAACGACCGAGGGAGGACTCGAACCTCCGACGGGGAGCAACTACACGCTCCGCAGTAAAGCGCCTTAGAGCTCTCGGCCATTCCATCGCGGCTACTACTTCTCCTCTCCCCCCCCCCCCTCTCTCTCTCTCTCTCTCTCTCTCTCTCTCTCTCTCTCTCTCTCTCTCAAGCGGTGATGCGCAAAAATTTCAACGCGTTAATTTTGTCTGAATACATTTTGCTTTACACATGCGTCCACAACTATGATGAACTTATTAAATAAAGCCTTATAGCCGGCCGCGGTGGCCGAGGAGACTGAGGCGCTCAAGTCACGGTTTGCACTGCCACTACGGTCGGGGGTTCGAATCCCCCCTCGGGCATGGATATTTGTGCCGTTCTTAGGATAAGCTAGTTGATAAGTAGTTTGTAAGTTTAGGGACTGATGACCCCGTAGTTAAGTCCCATAAGTTATACAAACATTTGAACATTTTGAATGCCTTATATCCGACACGCCTGTTTCCTTCGTCAAAAATTGATCCTCAGTCACGATTTACCAGTAGTTACTACATGATCATTTTCAAACTGTATATTCCACATTTGTCTCACCAGGAGACAGGCGTGTATGAGGTATTTCATATATTTTAAACGTTAGATACAAATTACGTACGAACTTTATGAAAAAAATTTGCTTGATCCTACAATAGTGTGAATTATAGAGCCATCAAAAGGAGTATGTATCTGTAATTAGCCAAAATTAATGAAAAAAATTAATAAGAGCAGTCTTATGTGAAATAAGGATTTATTTAATAATGAAGCTTGCTTGTGACAGAAGCGTATTTTAAATCTTGATTCATTGAATCAAATAAGTAACAGTTCCCACTGACACGAGTTCTCCTTACTGCTTCTGTTTAGAGAGTAGTGGTCTGATTTCACTGATAGACTAACATGATATCGTTAATTAGGTGTCTAGAAACTACAAGAAATATTTGAGAGTAAATGTTTTTTCCCGGAAAATGCAAGAGTTAAAATTCTTACTGGAATGCCTGAATGACATGCAGGGAGTATACAGTATTTACAAGACTGGTTGGTTACTACATGCAGTCTATCTGTTTTACAGCTTTTCTCGTCCTACAAAAAAAGTATTACTTGCATCTTCTTCGGTCCCGCAACCACGAATACACATTCTCTTGTTTATATTGACAGCAACATTTGTGTTATACAACGTGTAAAGAAATTCTAGCCTCTCTCTTTCATAAGAAACTGTAATAGTGAGAGTGTGTTTTTTAAGTATCCCGATTCCTGCTTGTGTGTTTCAGACAGTTTATAATATTTCGGAAGAAATGAAAGGCGGTAGTAGGCTGAACTCCTCGATCCTGTTTATTTAGCGTGGGGCGCCAGTGCTTACTCCACGGTCGCTGTGAAAATGAAATCTCCCAGACGGAACTGGAGAGCGTGAATGTGGTGATTGATGGTGAATGCTACGAAGCAAGGGGCCAGAGATCCCAACCAAATAACGGACTCGATAAGAAACTGAAATTACCTAACGGCGTCTGCTGAGCGATGCAGAGAATCAATTCACATACACTGTTTACTTTAAGAAATCATCGTAAGTCGTCAGAAATAATGTACATAGTTAATGAAGTTTCCTAGGCTCCCAAAAGATTATCTCCTTACTTATATATATTTAACGGGCGCCGAAGACCTCGATATCGTGCGCCCTGATAGAATACCCACAACTTACATATATTTAACTAACAGTAAAGAAAATGTACACATTTTTAGACAAAAAGCAACTGCATAATGAAGGAAAGTGAGAAACCTAAATTATATGTCAAGCGTGATTAATGATCACACCCAAAAGCGATCACAGTTACAGAAGTCAATAATTTACTGCTTATGTTTCAAATCAAATGTTATAATGTTTGTAAACCTATTGGATCAAACTACAACGGTCATCATTCCCTAGACTTGCAAACTACTTAAACTAACTTACACTAAGAACAACACACACACACCGATGCCCGAGGAAGGACTCGAACCTCCGGCGACATTGGCCGCCCAGTCCGTAGCATGATGCCTTAGACCACGCTGCTGCTTAAGTTTACTTACCTTTCTGCCAATAACTATTAAACCGTATACAGGGTGTTTGTCAGCCTTCTTGTAGTTGTAGAGTGGACTTATTTCAAGTTTTGACAAGAAACCCCTGTCCGGAATCGTACAATTTGGATGTGAAGTACTTTTGACGTAGAATTAACATCAAATGAAGCTCTTTACGGTGCACGCATAAACTGAGAAGTCACCATTGTGTCTTTAGTCTCTATTATTATTAATTTTGTGTTTTTGCGCACCTTTACGTGGAAGATGTGTAAGTAACCAAATCTTTAAACTTAGTTCACATAAAATGGTTCATTTCCATACATTGGTTTCTTATCGAAACTTAATATATTAAGTCCATTCTCCAACCAATAGAACCCTGTAATAGGGATTATGGAAAACCTTATATACAAAAATTGCCGAAGCAATAGTATTAACGAGGATTAAAGATTTTTACAGAGTCAACATAGTCACAATTATTGTGGCTAAGTAATCTTCTGGACATGCTGTAAACTGTAAATAAAATAGAGTAAAAAAAAAACTCAGCTCAGATCCTGTAACACCCGTCTGAAGAGTATAGTATTTCAGCAACCACATATAGTACACTAAATTTCACATTTAGACGTTACTATATTACTTTCTTTTTTTTGGGTGGGGGGGGGGGGGCTATCCGATATTAGCGAACATGATATTTGCACCACAGATGTACCCTTTCATTTGTTTTGTTTCACTGTGATGTCGGTCATATATAAGTACCTGGTGTTGGTTTTGTCATGAAAAGTGTTATCCAGACTTAGTTGAATCGAACTGTGTCTTTATAACTCTTTATCACGACAAAACCTAGACAAGATGATGGTCTGTAACAGATCGAGACCTATTTGTTTTACACAGCAAGGTCTGTATCATGCTCTAGAGAATTTGTGTCAATATATGATGAGATATTAAATGACAACATAAGGGGTGTTTGGAAATTTCCAATAAAAACTTTGAAGCCTTGTGACAGGAGTGAGTACTTAACACTATGATAAAAAAATAGTAATGTCCGGAAATACCATACTGGGACGCCATGAGCACTTCTCGCTTTTTAACCAGTGAAACAAATCTCTTCTACTGCAAGCTCTTTTTTCAATATTTGGAAGGAGATAGTGTAGACTAAACGAAGAAAAAAAATGTGGTAAACATGGACTCTAAAATGCATACCTTACGAGATGTGAGCACTTGACCGGTAAAAGAGACGTGTGCACAGTAATTAAGATGAAGCTGGGCTCGTAGCTCTTCAGATATACATTTTATAGCCCTTGTTTATCAGACATTTTGTTATTTTAGTCTATTGTACCTCCTTCCAAAATATGGAAAGTAAAGAGCTTGCAGTAAAAGAGATCTGTTCCACAGTGTCAAAGATGGAAAAAGTGTTCATAGTGTCTCTGGTTTACATTTCCGACAATATGGCTCTTATCAAATTATTACGTACTCACTCTCCTCTACAAGCCCTCGAAGTCTGTAATGGGTATTTCCGAATATCCTACACAACAAGTGTTTCGTTATAGAGGGCGTTTAATTCCATCGAAAACGTGAATACAGTTAACGTGTTTTCATGAACTACCTTTAGTGGGTTGACGTATGAAACGTCGAGTATTGCGGGTGATCTGAAAAAGGTGACAGGGCGGTGGTAGTTAAAGTTATGAGTGGAATTAAAGAGAGAAAGTGGCGAGGGGGAAACATACTTAGCCGTAGCCAGCATACGTAGCGGCTGTTGACTTTTTCTGTGGAGACGGAAAATCAGCTTATGTATAAAGTCGGTGACTGCCAGTAAGCTGCCAGTGGTTGGAACAAATGGTGACGGAAGCCCAGTTGGAACGAAGTTAGAGCAAGCACTCAGGCCGTTCCAACAGCTGCGGAACCTAAATATATCCCGCCCTCACCCTGCCCGTTCCTTCGTTGCCGCCTTCTGGAAATCAAACACAGAGCCTCTCCGGCATAATGCGTGTCGTTCCAGCTGAAAATTGAATTAGGTCGAGAACCCAGGTGTGTGGAGAAAAGGGAGAAACAGGCTCGTAAATGATTTAGTTGGAACGCACTTCGGAAAGTCGTCCATCGGCGGAGAAAGTTGCCATTTAGAGACGGCCGTTATTGATGACTAGGTAATGACTGAAGCTGAAGCTACTTATTGTGTAGGTGGGTCAGAGAACTTCGTGCAGTTTTTAACACTGAAAAATTGAAGCGTAAAATTGCTTGCACGATTTAGAAACTCCTCAGATCTGATACCAGCTGTAAAACACTGTAATTTGTAGATTGCCATTGATTCTAACATCATTCGATATTGATGAATCGTCAGTGCATTTCTTGCGTAATTTTAATATAAAAAGTAAATGAGACTGTGATCGAGTTTTATAAGCAAATAATTTTGTTTTAACGACCTGCAATGCCATAGCGGACGCTTCTAATTTATGTTAAAACATTTCGGAACATCTGTTTCCTTTAACCTGATCATAGAAACTGGAAGTGCCATTATTTTTGACAGTGATAAGGTAAAGCAGTCAACAATCCGAAGATTGGTTTGAACACCACAGTGCTTTACTAGGCATGGTCCTGTTTGGAGGTGGTATGCCGTTGCCTTCCTCCGACCTTCGAACTGACTTACCCAGCCAGTTATAGGGGGACCTACAGTTTAACGTGGGTTCCGAACCATGGTGCTACTCGGCATTTTTCACGTGAGCAATACTGGAAATTGACAAATAAAAATCCTAGGACCTGGCGGGGATCGAACCCGCGACCTTTGGATTTGTAGTCTGGCACTCTACCACTGTGCAACCAAGGCGCACATTTGACAGTGATATTCATTCAAATTCAAATGTTCAAATGTTTGTAAATCTATCAGACTCAACTGCTAGGTCATTAGTCCGTAGCTTACAAACTACTTAAACTAAGGTAAACTAATCCAAGGAAACCCATGCCCGAGGGGGGACCGAACCCCCGACGGCAAATGGCCGCTTGCAACACAGCACGGCGCCTCAGTGCGCACGGCTAATCCGCCGCGGCGAATTCTTTCCTCCCCTGTCAGTAGGTCATTATCCTGAACAGACATAGTACGCCATTCAATAAATTTTCATGGTACTTTAGTCTTCTGGTTTACCAATTTCTGCTGAAACACCACGAGTAAAAAGTATGTACGAAGGTAATTTTACGGATATCTATTGCAACCGCGTTCAGTCCAAAATTCTGTAACAGTGATAAATTAAAGTAAAATATTTGTGCAGAGCTTGTTTATTTAGTGTGGGCGATATAAATACCAAACAGATAGTAAAAAATACATTAAAGAACTCTTAATTTCTTTCCTAAATGGATTTTATATATTAAACAAACAAAACACAAATAATGACATTTGTTTTCATCTTCCTAAAAATAAATTGAGTTTCTATATCTGCTTTTTGTAGACACTGTGTTAGTCTGATATTCGACGTTATCATTTAGACGTTTGTGTGGAAGAACTTATTTTCTTCTACACCAACTAATTTTTAATGTCAAATTGGCTTTTTAAGGGACGTCAGCGGGAGTCTAGAATTCTCGGTGAACTGTTAAGTAACTAGTATTTCAGATGTCCTTTTAAATAATTAGCTCAGCGCGCTTTATCTGCAGAAGTTTTTAGAAATATGTCACATGGATCTTACTGCACACACCACAAAAAATATCTTTATAACAAGTGAAATTAGAAGTATTTGTATAAACGTATATTCTTTCTGCGTAAAATATAGCTACATAGAAAATTTTATAATTTATAATAGTAATTATTTAAACATTGTACAGATCAATAGATGTTCACTTAAATAATAACGATTATATTAAAAGAAACGATTGAACTATATAGGCAATTTTGTGATATAAATCCTCTACAAAAAACTGGGAACAGCAACGTTACTCATGGATAATGGGAATGGTCTAGTGAGTAACAAAGCTGTATGGATTTATATATGTATACTTATCACACTATTATCCGTAATAACGTCCCATGTATAAAGATACTGCTTCTTTTGATGATCTATTCCACTTTTAAAGAAAAATTTATGCAATTTCAAGTGATTAGTTAAAAAAATAAAGTTAAAAAACTTTCACCAACCTCAACTCGCCAACTCTTTTTCTTGGATCAATTTCATAACTAGGTTCACTCTTAGCATGACAACCATGAATATCCATTTTCGTCAGTACCCGGACACGTATATTGGGAATATGAACGTTTTAGTGTTCTTAATTCACCTAGTCAGAATTCAAAGAATATTTGTTCAACGTATTCGATTCGTAAATTTCGTTATGATTTTAAAACATGAGAAAATCGAGCACATGAAGGGTTTATATTTAATTTTTACTGTGGTCTTCCTCTGTTTTATTCATCTCTTTGCGGCACTGACAATTAGAAAATATGCACGATAACTCAGCGAGTGTTCATAAGCCAGATGGAAAATTACTTAGGGTTAATTGTGATGAAATAGGAAATTTGGTAAAACAACGTTATTGAATCTGAGGCATCCTGGGCACCTACGCTGCTGTCGTTTCATTTCTAGTTTCTCCCCCTCAAGTCGCAAATATATTTTAAAGATAGGTAGAAATATGTGGGAAACTATTTCCTCCGCTTGTTTCCACATTATAACGTCTCTTCTTCAAGAAAGTGTAAATATAAAATATTAATACTGTGTGTTTCTTTCGTTCATTTCACTTTTATTCCGTTCTATTAAATCGTATGAGTTGTATTCGTTTTCTTATCCTATTGAAATTTCGAATTTTCGTTTTCTTTCATAGCTTTGTTTAGCACAAAACGATGCCTTGTTTAGCGTTTACTGGTATAATAATTAAATGCAGGTATTTACCATACACAATTATTGTTTTTTTCAGATTTCATTTGGTGCTCTAGATAACACCAACTTAGTAATGATAACACATGAACTATTAACCAATTAAGTTTTTTTTTCATTCGTCATTCTTTTTATTAGTGGCTGCGATGTGCTAGACATGCATTTGTCCGATTCCAAAAGCTGGCCGCAAGAGCAGATCATAGTCTCAGTTGAGGTATCTGTATAATAGTGTATTATTACATATAAATTACACCGCGTATGTGGCATTGCATCTCATTCCACATTAAATGCAGAGCCGAGATTCTAAATTATAAAAAGAAATTGGATGCTATTGTTTTCTGGATTTCAAAGATACGCTTTCAGACATTTCTCTCGTCATATCGAATTTCAGCCCGTTATTTGAGTCTCTTTGTTACTAGATTGCGGTTTTTAATGATTTTCATAAGTAATTTATTGTTAATTGTTTCACAGAGTGTTATTTGATGTTTTGCCCTCTATCCGAAGAAGAATTTTCTGTAAACATTCTCTGTGTGATTATTCTTCAGTGGCTTACAGTATGGTTCTTAATAATAAATATCAGCCAATACTCTATGTAATAGAGACGTATAATGTCCTGATACGACATTCATATTCGTCTGAAATTGAACGCTCTACCATGTAGTGAACAGACTCAATTGCTTTAGTACGTACAAATCTTCAATTGAAAACCGTAACAACAGTAATTTCCCTTCTGTCATGACAGTCATACTTTCGCAGTGCTTTGTCACCCTTAAGGTGAAAGTGCTACTGAACTAATGCTTACATGACAATCATCGTCATTCGTTTAACGTCAAGTCTTGTGTTTAAACGGCTCTTAATGAGTTTTCACAATAGTGTGTTTCCCGTAGAAACTTAATTCCAGTAATAAAAACGTTGTAAATGAAAATTATAAGTGTACAGTTCCTCTCTAAGATTTTTAGTCTGAATCCGGAAAAGATATTTGAACACTTAACAGTGGTTTTGATACTTCAACTCTACAGGTTCGTCGTCTTCAGAAACTTGTGGCAACATACCCAAGATGCTTTTAATGTAGGAAGTAATAGCCCCTCATCCGGCTTCTATTAGCCTTCAGGCTGCCAACATCCACATTCCATGCCTGGAATTACACACCTCAGTTCCTAGAAAAGAGGTAAAAGTGGGGAGGGCAGACGACGAGCGGTGAAGACACTTCGTGATGTTTTTATTCAGTACTCTCTTCCTGTTTTACTCCGTACATTACACAGGGGACAAGCTCAGTCTTGTTGTTCCTACCCTTTTATCTAATTCCATGTCGTCCTTCTTGTGACTGTGCAAACAAGTTATCCTTTATTTCTGTTGCATTATTACTACACTGGAATTTTTATTTCTGTATGCACAAACAGTTCGCGGAAGAACCTTATACGAGGGTCGTCCACAAAGTACGTTCCGTTTCTATTTCTATCCGCTGCAGCGCTACGATCTCAGTTCCGAGCATACAAGTCGGTTTCTCAGAAGGAGAAGACATATACGACATTTTCAGATCTCTGCTGCCGACGTGTGCTTTGTAGTGCTTCTTTATAATGTCAGCATTAATTAAAATGCAGCCGCGTGTGAAATCAGATCTGTGATTCGTTTTCTAAATGCAAAGAAAGGTAAACCAAAGGAAATTCATTGGCAAATGTGCGAGGTTTACGGACGAAATGCTATGAGTGATTCAATGGTTAGAAGATGGATCAGACTGCCCGACCTCACACGGCTAATGTGACCAAACAACGCTTACGGGAATTTCATTGGGTCGTGTCCTCCGTACAGCCCGCACCTCGCTCCTAGCGACTTTCATCTCTTCATACACCTAAAATCTATCCTTGGTGTTCACCACTTCGACGATGATGACGAGCTGAAAGAACATATTACCATATTGTTGAATACACAGGCGGAAACCTTCTATGAAGAAGGCATACAAAAACTTGTGCCACGCTATGACAAGTGTTTAAAAAATTTCGAAAGCTATGTAGGAAAGTAGTTTAACAGTTTTACATTTTTATTCGATAAATGTGTGCCTCGGTTGCACAGTGGTAGAGTACCAGACTACAAATCCAAAGGTCGCGGGTTCGATCCCCGCCAGATCCTAGGATTTTTATCTGTCACTTTCCAATTCTTTCACCTCTGGCAGTATTGCTCATGTGAAAAATACCGAGTAGCACCGTGGTTCGGAAACCACGTTAAACTGTAGGTCCCCCTATAACTGGCTGGGTAAGTCAGTTCCAAGGTCGGAGGAAGGCAACGGCATACCACCTCCAAACAGGACCATGCCTAGTAAAGCACTGTGGTTTACCAATCTTCGGATTGTTGACTGCTTTACCTTTTTTTTTATACAATAAATATTTTTTCTGTATCTGTACACGTTTGTTTTATATAACCAAACGGAACTTACTTTGTGGGCATACCTCGTATATAAGTACACTTAATTTATTCGGTCAGGTTGCGGTATCATTATAATCTCTCCCCCCTCGCCGGAACACTACTTGTCGAAGAAAACGACTATTGCAAATAATCAAATATTGATCATTTACTTCTTGCTATATTATTATTTGTTTTTAAAAAGTACGTAAGAGAAGAGTTAAATTAAATTTGCAACCTGTGTATCTAGTTTATGTTACACACATATCTGCTTCCAGTTGGAGTAAGTGAACAAACACTACTTTCACGCTGTTCTTGCATCGATTTTGCGGCCTCAAACACCTTTCCACTTGAGGTCGTTCTTAAAAATTATGTTCTTGTATTTTAAACTAGACGTTGTTTTGAGTAGCTGGTATGGTGAAAGAGAAGCGGCGTTTCCATGCCGCGTAGAAAAGTAGGGTTCTCTGAGCGTGGGAAGACGAAGCGCACAGGTTTCGGGAATTCCGTGGCAAGTGGGCGGCGTCTTCAAACGCACGTCCTGTTTCAGGCGGGATGTCGACTTTCCAACTAGGCTACACGCAAATGTTGACCTTTCTCACAAGTGGAACTGAAAAATGTGCATAAATAAACACTTGAAATGCCAAAATGATGGCATACGAAGGGCGCATCCTACGCCCAGGATCGTTTACCGAGAATATTTCACAGGTCATACGTGCATTCGACAGTAATTTGTTTTATCACAAAGAATTTGCCGCCCATCTTTGACGAACATTATTTGCACTGGCGTACTAAATTGTCCGTTGTAATTAGTTACATCTGATTGTAGTAACTACACGCAGGACGTTCCGAGGTGTGTGTGTGTGTGTGTGTGTGTGTGTGTGTGTGTGTGTGTGTAATACCTTATCATCAGATACACGTCTTCTGCACAATCTGCTAGAGAGTTGTATATTTATTTCTTTTTGGTGTTTATACAAGGACTGTTTATTTTTTTTTCATTGGTAGGCGAAGATAAACACATAATAATAACACTGACAGTCACTGTTACCAAATATCTGTGAACTCTTCGTATTATTTGGAGCCTTAAGACTAAGATAAATATCAATGAATCTCTTTTTGTGGTTGCACCTTTTTAATTTCTGTCAGAAAAACACTTGTCTCCAAAAATTGATGCTTAGCTATGACGGCCTCAGAGAAGATGTAACTGCGATGGTTTAAACTGACAACGCACGATTTACAGTATTGAAGCACTTACGTAGACAGAGCAAATATTTTCCGAATATTAACCAATTGATGTGTTTCGTAAAATTTACCGTTCGTCCACAGGCTTTTTCACATTTGTGACATATACGGGGCAGTCACCTTGATGAACACCTGTATATTAAGTAGAATGTTACGTCTCTCAGTTAACCCTTAAGCTGCAAAATGTACAAATGTAAATGCAATGTATTTTCTTGACGGTACACATAACAGGAACGATGTTTTCTGGAATTAAAAACGTACTACATTTTCATTATTTCGGTAACTTACGATTATTAACTTCTAGGCACTTAAAAAACTGCCGCGGCGGAGTGGCTGTGAGCATTGTGAAGTGAAAATGGCGATTCCACAGCAGTGCGTAAGTTGAAGTGTGGTTCGCAGAAACAAGGATGCCGATTACTGTACAAAGAAATTATAGTCGTGTGTATGAATGTAATCCACCTGATGTGAAAACAATTAAGGAATGGTGTAAGAAGTTTCTGGCAGTAGGAAGTGTTCTGAAACAGTCTGGCGCTGCATTTTTTACGGAGTTTCAGAAGAGCCATTGGAGGACACGACAAAAACGTTTCTCAGAAGCCCACGTAAGTCAATTTGTCAAGCATCTAGGCAACTTGATGTACCTCGAACAAAATAGCATCGTGTAGTTCACCAGCATCTTCGTATGTGTGCTTAAGAAGTGCAAATTATGCAACATCTGACGCCGAACGAAAAACCTCGCCGATAACAATTTGCTGCGTATATGCTGCAGCGTATTGATATGGATACCAGCTTCCTAGAAAGATGTTTATTCTCAAATGAGGCAACCCTTCATCTATTAAGAAGAGTTAATAGGCATAATACTCGGATTTGGGGTTAGCAAAATCCGCACATTTGCATTGAACATGTTCGTGATAGCCCTAAACTAAACGTTTGGTGTGGGCTAATGCACGACAGGATTGTTGGACCGTACTCTTTTCCGGAAAAAAAAAACATTGAATGGGTCAGTGTATCTGGACATGTTGGAGCAGTTTGTGTACCCTCAGATACAAGACGTGCAACCCAACATTTTTCAACAATATGAAGCTCCGCCGCATTGGTCAATGGCTGTTCGCAAGTTCCTGGATAGGTAATTTCCCAATCGTTGGATCGGACGCGGAGGCCCGATTACGTGGACACCACGTTCATACGATATTACGCCACTTGATTTCTTCATGTGTGGATTCGTGAAGGACCGCGTGTATGCGAACAAAGTGGACTGTATTCCTACGTTGCGGCATCGTGTCAGTAATGCGATTGCGATAATAACAGAGTAAATGTGACAAAGAACTTGGCACGAAATTAAATATTGACTCGATATTCTTCGTGTTACAAATGGTTCACATGTAGAAGTGTATTGATGATAAATAAATTCTTTTAGATGATCTACTAATATTTCAGATGTTGATCGGAGGTGCAAGGATTATGATATGAAGATCAGCATCTCCAAAACGAAAGTAATGTCTGTGGGAAGGAGATTCAAACAGATTGAGTGCCAAATAGGAGGAACAAACTTAGAACAGGTAGACAGTTTCAAGTACCTGGGATGTATTTTCTCACAGGATGGCAACATAGCGAAAGAACTGGAATCGAGGTGCAGCAAAGCTAATGCAGTGAGTGCTCAGCTAAGATCTGCTCTCTTCTGCAAGAAGGAAGTAAGTACCAAGACTAAGTTAGCAGTGCACCGCTCTATCTTTCGACCAACTTTGTTGTATGGGAGTGAAAGTTGGGTGGATACAGGTTACCTTATTCATAAGATAGAGGTTACAGATATGAAAGTAGCAAGATGGTTGCAGATACCAATAGATGGGAACAATGGCAGGAGGGTGTCCATAATGAGGAAATCAAAGAAAAGCTGGGAATGAACACCATAGATGAAGCAGTTAGACCGCGAACAGACTGAGATGGTGGGGTCATGTTACACGCATGGGAGAAGCAAGGTTACCTAAGAGAGCCATGCGCTCGTCAGTGGAGAGTAAGAGGAGTCGAGGTAGACCAAGAAGAAAGTACCTAGATTCGGTGAAGAGTGATTTTGAAATGAAAGGCATAACACCAGATGAGGCATCAATGTTAGCATTGCATAGGGGATCATGGAGGAATTTTATTAGAGGTACTATGCTCCAGACTGAACGCTGAAAGGCATAATCAGTCTCTAATGATGATGATGATGATGATGATGATCTACAATGTGATGCATTTTTCATTGTCGTATCTACTGTGGTTTCCCTTTCCTGGCCCTTTGAAATCAGGGAGGTTTGAATGGAACACCCTGTACATTCTCTGAAACTGAAAATACTCTAGATAGTTCAATTCCAAAATGTTTCCAAAAAATCTAGCGATTTCGTGCCCACTTCCTTATAATCGCTCCGTCTGGTACCTCAGCTGCTGTGTGTTGGATGAGTCAGGGGGAAAGTTAAACGAGCCATTAATCTTGTGACATACGATTGCTGTAGAATGTGTAGTAGCCATTGATATCCACTAATGTCAAAGTCACGATGCAATGCAGCTACATAATTTGTTTCGGTGGCCGTAATAGAGAAAGACGTCCACCCGAACCCCACGCGGGGTGCCGCCGGCAGTGCGAAAACAACACGGCATTATTAATGGAGACCGTGGACAAACTTAAGTGAGTTCCGTGGAGCGCTGTTGCGGAATCGATATATCACTGCCAGCTGAACAGAGACGCAGTCAGCATCCCTTAGTTCCCCAACGAATTACGGTCATCGGAAGTGCACCCGCCGCCCGAGAGCTCTTCCAGTCGGAGAGGCCGTCAAGACGTTGCGAAACATTTTAGTTTCCAGAGTTGATGGCATAAGGCCAACGCATACATTGCTTCACAATCGTCGGAAAAAAGTGTGTGTGTTATAGAGATCGGGTATTTGCATATGGATACATTTTCCTCGTGTAAAACTAAACGGCCCGGTAAATTGCGACGCAGTCTTGTCAGTTGTTTCGTGTTGAATTTCGGTATCTACGCGATTGTAAATTTTGAGAAATAATTCAAAGTTCTCCTGCCGCGCCTGTCAGTCTGTCATAGATAAAATCAAAAAATAATGAACGGATTTTCATGCGGTTTTCACCGATGGGCGGTGTGATTCACGAGGAAGATTTCGGTGTACAATTCATTAAGATGCGTGACAGTAGCTGAATGTGGCGTGCAAAAATCCGCGAAATATAGCGATACATTCTCTTAGGAAAATCTATATATTCTGCTACTTAATAACTTTTAAGAAAATCTAAGGGAGTTAAACTACGGCGGTCATTAGTTCCCACGCTTACAAACTACTTACACTTACTTATGCTAAGGACAACACAAACACCCATGCCCGAAGGAGGACTCGACACCCCGACGGCGAACGGCCGCGCGCACCGCAGCTGGGCGCCTAGTGCGCGCGGCTATTCTACCGCGGCACGTAAGAACTTTACCTTTACCTGTGAAAATGCGTTTATTTTTTCATAATACGATGCTTGCGCGTGGTAGAGATACACTATTCTCACACAAATTTAGTAATTGCGAAGCATTGCCGGTTTCGCTAGTTACAAATAATTGTGTGATACTATAAAAATCATCTATAATTAGCCTAACAGTTTAGGCAAAGTCTTTGTTTACGGTTAAATTTACATTGACAAAATCAAAGTTATATTCAATTCAAATCTGGCCTGAAAGCATAGCAATCTGTAACATACCTTTCTTATCGACATAGAGCATTTTATGAGCTATATCACGTTTGCAAGGACTCTCCTTCCCATTCCCCCTTCCCCCACTCATTTTTTCCGCGGACCATAATTAAACTTAATAAAACCGAGCAACATTTGACCTTTCCTTGATGTTCAAAGCACGCGTGGCTCTCTTGATACTTCCCTCAGAAATTTTTTTCCCTTTACAAAAAATATCGTCATACAGACGATATGCCTTGATTTGTTGTCTTATTTTCTTTAAAGGAACGTTGTATATGAGGCTTGAAATAAAGATTCATCTTAAGCACAGGTTGGGAGTGGACAGAGGGAAGGCTAACATCGCAATTGTGATAGGCTACCAACGTGAGTACTAAGATTTCAACTTATATGCTTTTGCCCGGTTATAGAGTGCGAAAGAAACTATTTCGTTGACTTGCTTGCCTTCTTCTTCTCCCAAAAATCGCTTCATGTTTTCACAGTGGTTTTTCCTATGAACTTAATGGTTTAACTATAAACGAATCTTTGTCAATTAGAGTTTTGACTTTAGATTTGTCCTGTACAATTTTATTGGTAATGCTAAATTCATGATTTTTTTGTCAGTTTCAGATACCCATTTGTTTTTTGCATGAGTTCAAAAGAAGAGTGCAAGGTTGCGAATTCCTTTGGTCAGTCTATTATCATTCATTCTGACAACTTCATTCCTCCAATTATTGATGAAACTCATTACACATCCGGGTTTCATCAACGCTAAAGGGATCAAGTATTTCCCAAGTATTTCATGTTTTCTTTTATATTTCCTTCGTTAATAATCCTTCTCAAATGATTACAGACTCTGATGTATATAACGCTTCTGGATTAATTATTGGCATTGAATGTTTTAATTTTCCTTTGCGACATACTTTTTTTATTGATTCCATTTCACTAAATTTCATAAGCTTTTCGTAATGCAATGATTCTCCCTTTGTTTGCGTATGATTTAATACTAAGGACTAGATTATTTCTCCTAGACATTCAAGTCAGGGAATTAATTGCCACTTCCCTATTGTCCAAAAAGATCACCAGATCGTCTGCATAACCCTAACATCCTACTTTAATTAAACAATAAAAAAAGGATCGCGGAATGGGTGAAAACAGGTATCACTTGAAGGAAGCTATGATTGAGCTTAACAACTCATAATCAATGATGTCATTAGAAACTGAATGACAAAATTCAGTAAAGGCATAAAATGATCCATAGTTTGTTTTTTCTAACGAGGAGTTTCACCATTGTACTGGCGTGATTTAGGAAAATTCTATGAAGCAGCTAAATCAGGATCATCGGACAGGTATTTAAAGACCGTTTCTCAAGAATTTGAGTGTTTTAATAATCTGCGCTATCTCGCTAAAAATTATTGAGAGTGGTTTCTTAATGAACTAATTTTCCTAACAAAGGTTAGAATTTTTAAGTGCAATTCTGGTATGAAGAAAGGGAGGAAAAAGGCGCTAAAACAAGATTAAAAAAGAACAAATAGGTACTGATTTACGTGATTAACTCACAACTTCTTTATCCCATATTATTGTTTATTGTGTTATAAAACAAATAGATCAAATCTTCGCTCACCAGAAAAAGCCATGAAGCTGCTTTACTTAAATACTTTTTAATTTTCTCTGCATTTAGAAAAATAAATTTGTTTCCGTTAGTACATATAATATCTTTGTAGGTGCTAAAGTTTCTTCCGAGATCCACAGAAACCAGCGTGGCAAACTTTTGTACAGATTATATATTTTCTCCTTTAGTAGAAGATACTGTACCTTGCAAATTGTACCTGCCTTGGCTGGATCCAAAGAAAACAAAAAATCGTAAATCTTGTCAAAATTCTCAGACAACATAGCGGCACGCTCAGTCTAAGATCCCCAGCGAGTAAAGGCCAGGAAATATGGGTGGGCAGACCAGTGATTTCCCTGTAGGCAACAACACGATTCGGAGCTTTCACCAGAATCTTCTTCAGGACAAGATGAATTGATTTGCGAAGACTTACTCCTTCCTTATGGATTCACAAACCGTATGAAAGGTATGGACGGAGCAGATCACATCCTTCAACTTAGGGAACAAAGGTTTCAGTTCGTTAATAGCTGAAACCATGTATGGAGCCTGGTTCGTAACCAACAGAAGTAGTTTTCAACCTGGATGCCACTTGGCGAAAGTTTTGGACGGAAGTCAGTTAGTGATTCCATCACCATACTGGCATTGGCTTTCTGCAACTCATACATCCCCTGCGACGAGAAAAACTAGATTGTTCCAAATATCGTTCGCATGAGCCTTTAGTTTCATCCAGAATGATTCCCACATTACAGTCAGTCCCTTTGTACTTGATTATTTGTTTGGTATTTTGTTAAACAGGCTCCATTTTTTTTTTTTTTTTTTTTTTTTTAAGCTTATGGGACTTAACTGCGGGGTCATCAGACCCTAAACTTACAAACTACTTATGAACTACCGTATACTAAAGACAGCACAAACATCCATGCCCGGTGAGGGATTCAAACCCCCGACGGGAAACGGTCTCGCGCATCGGAACATAGCGCCTCAATGAGCTCGGCCACTCCGCAGCGGCGACTCCATATAGTTTCCTCCGCGCATTGGCATAATTCGTGTATATGAAGAAATCCCTTGATGGCTCGGTGGTTCACCTTATTGGGTGAAATTTTTGCTTGTATAATAGCTCCACACAAGTCAATGTTGAATTCCATGATTTTTTTTATTTTTGATGAACACCGTTCAAATGCATTTCGCAATAGAGGAGGCCGTTATTTTTGAAGAGTCTTAGCCGTTTGAGGCTTAGAGCTGTAAATGTGTTTTGTGATGCGATGATGCCAGTGTTTTTCATCTAACAAATTTCCTCATTCGCATTCCATTAGTCTGTATGGAATCTTGAATTCTATGATCAGATAAAAATTCGACCACTGGGCACCTTTGGTATAGAATATGTAGAAATACGCTTTTTTAGTGACAAAGTTGCAGCCGCGCGGGAATGGCCGTACAGTCTGGAGCTTCACATTACGGATCGTGAAATCACTCGCGCCGGAGGTTCGAGTCCTCCCTCGGACATTTGTGTCTCAACTTCACTCTGCCTACTATGATTGAAACTCGGTTGCACTGTTAAACTTTTCACTAACAGTGCCTACGGTAATGACTTCGCACACAAAACAATGAAACAAAACAAGAGGAACAGTAAGGGAGACCGGAAGTTAACTAAAATTAACGGACGAGTGTCGAAAATGATTGGGAACAGACAACACTAAACTACCCCGGATAAAGGGACTCACTTGAGTAATACTGTATCGATAAAAACATTACGGTTGGAACTGAACATTCATGAAAGAGCTGCAGTTGTTAAATCCTTAATAATGGAAGCCAATGCAAACCTGCGAAGGGAGTGATGTCACGATTATAAAAACTACATAATCGATGACTGGAGCTATGTGGTGTCGTCCGATGAGTCATCGTTTACATTGCTTCCTACAAACATCTGGGTTTATGTTTTGAACCCCCTCCCCCAACGCAAAAAAAAGAAGATAAAAAACCTTACAGCATGCAGGCCTTGTAAAGTGAAGCATGGGGGAGGTAGCGTCATGATTTGGGATTTTATCTCATGGTATTCAAATGGTTCCATCATTACTCTCGCTTGTTCAAATTTTCAACTCTTTGTAAAGCGATGGACAAGACTGCAGTTGTCATCAGTCCCTTAACTGCCTAAACGAACTTCTGCTAAGGACAACACACTCACGAACTGCCCGAGGGAGGACTCGAACCACCGACGGGAAGCAACCGCGCACTCCACAACAAGGTGCCTTATAGCGCACGGTCTCTCCCACACAGCAACTCTCACTACTCCGAGAATTGTGAATGAATGTTTCACCATCTTCGATAACAAACTGCTTCCTATGACTAACATATTGCTAACAAATTCTGCCATATTCCAAAATAATACTGTACCCATACATACAGTCAAAAAGGTTGAAGCATGCATTGTCCAATATCAGAAAATTATAAAACATCTTCTTTGGACATCAGAATAGCCATGTCTCAACATATTGAAACGTTATGGGGAGTTTTAGAGTAGAGACCGAGGACAAGAGTTATAGCTCCAACATTGTTGAAGTAATAGGCTGATGATATGGTAAAAAATTTATAAAAAGGGTGACATTCTATTAAAAGCTAAGAAGACACGAAACGAATCTGTTCCTCGAAGCGTTGCGCCCGTTTTCAAAGTCATTGGTGAGCCAACTCCTTACTAATAAATAGGAGGGTTGGGACTTAAATAGTGGCAGCACTGCTCTGCAGACACGATGCAATGGAATCTACTATTGTCGCTGATAGCACAAGTTGTTGACATACCTTCCTTACCTCCGTGAGATTGGACACGCCCGTCCCACGTCACCGGCGTGCGCAAAATCGAGAGAAAGATAGTCACTTCTGAGCGAGCGGTCGAACGTAATGGTGTCACTATGTTATCGAAACAGGAACAACGAACCGCCAGTGCATATTATTACTGTTCGTTTTTGGAGCTTCAGCTGTGACCAGCTTTGCGAAAGAATCGGCAACATTTTTGTGCAACCCACCCATCAGTTTGCACGACAATGCGCGGGCGCATACAGCGCAAGCTGTGGCTGCTCTGTTCGGTCGATGGTACTGGGAATCTACTGTACCAGCTACCATACTCTCAGGACCTAAGTCCTTGCGACTTTGATTTCATTCTGAAGATAAAGGAACCACCTCGTGGCATTCGCTTCATAACTGTTCCACAGATTCGACAGGCAGTAGACCGCTCCATTCACACGATCAACAGAACAGGCTCTGCTAACATTGATTTGATTTGATTTTTCCAGGGAAGCTAAAACAGTCTTGGTCCAACCCGCCACTGCCCGCACCGAAACTAAGTTTATTGTGCGGTATCGCTCCCTTTATATCTAGTAAACCCAACCAATGCCCTTGAACAGTGCAAGGAGTCCCTATACCAGTTCTTTATTAGACACAATTTCTTCGGGTCTGGTTGTCCCAAATATTCTGTGCCTTTTATTCTCCAGTGCAATGCATTCGAAGATTAGATGTGATGCAGTTTCATCACCGTCATCACAGATCCTACATTTAGGGTCCTCTTCTGTTATACCCATTGTACGTAGGTGTTTATTGAAATTCCCATGGCCTGTCAGCAATCCAACCATGAGTCTAATCTCTCTCCTGTTCAGACCCAGGATTGCAGAGCTTCTTTTAAAACATGGCTTTGGCATCATTACCTTGCCATGTTTTTGCTAACATGACTACGCCTTCCACATCGCTGGCAACGGGTTCTAAAAAAATTCCAAAAATGTTTGTAGAACTTATGGGACTTAACTACGGGGTCATCAGTCCCTAAGCTTACAAACTACTTATGAACTACCTAAGACTAAAGACGGCACAAATATCCATGCGCGAGGGGGGATTCGAACCCCCGACCGTAGTGGCCGTTCAGATCGTGACTGGAGCGCCTTAGTCTCCTCGGCCACCGCGGCCGGCCAACGGGTTCTACACAACGCTGGTGACTACATTGAAGGACAGTAATAGGTGAAAATATGTAACGCTTTTGTTTCGGTTGTGAATAAATAGTTTCCACTATTTAAGTTCCAAACCTCGTAAATGTAGTGTCTGTTATGTTTTTGTGAATAATGAAATGCCAAGATCGCGCTATTTCGTCTTTATATATAACAGACGACCGGTTTCGATGTACTCAGACATCAAATGTTTCAAATGTTTGTATAGCTTATGGGACTTAACTACGGGGTCATCAGTGCCTAAACTTACAAACTACTTATGAACTAACTAAGTCTAAGGACGCCACAAATATCCATGCCCGAGAGGGGATTAGAACCCCCGACCGTAGTGTCCGTGCAGACCGTGACTGGAGCGCCTCAGTCCCCTCGGCCACCGCGGCCGGCACACAGACATCACCTTCTGGTCTCTGCACTCAATAGTAACATTATTACATAAATGCATATTGTAGCCAGTTGGATAGTACTGGTGGGTTGTCACACATTAAAATATGCCGTTTGGTTGTCAGATATAAAACTCGTATAGTCAAATATACATAAAGAACCAGCATATGCTCGCCGTGGAGGTTCGAGTCCTCCCTGGGGCGTGTGTGTGTGTGTGTGTGTGTGTGTGTGTGTGTGTGTGTGTTTGTCTGTAGGTTAGTTTACCTAGGCTTAAGCAGTTTGTAAGCTACGGACTGGCCGGCCGCGGTGGCCGAGGGGACTGAGGCGCTCCAGTCACGGTCTGCACGGCCACTACGGTCGGGGGTTCGAATCCCTCCTCGGGCATGGATATTTGTGCCGTCCTTAGTTTTAACTAGTTAATAAGTAGTTTGTAAGCTTAGGGACGATGACCCCGTAGTTAAGTCTCATAAGTTCTACAAACATTTGAACATTTGAGTTACGGACTGATGACCACGCAGTTTGGTCCGATAGATTTACAGACATTTGAACATTTTGAACCACCATATTGGACAGATGTGATTGCCAACAAGCAAGAGTCAAAGATCCCTCCCTGCCATGACCAAATTGTATGCTAATGTGTTCGTATTATTTCGCCAACCCCTTGTACTAAGCGCAGAGGTGAGCACCGTACGGGCTGGCATCGTGATATGTTACCACCCGGCCGAAAGCCCAGCCAAAGCCGTCTCGCCGGTCTAAAATGTGCACTGACGAGGATGGACGCAAATCCCCGGCAACAGGGCCGCGTACCATCCCGCACCCGAGCTTTTCCCCGTAGCCGGCGATCCATTTACCGCACACCGGATTGTCGGAATGGCGTTTGACAGACTACTAAGACAAAGCCGCAGTTCCGGCCGCTGGCCGCGTAATCGGCGGTGGCGCTGGCGTCGGCCACGCGCGCGGATTTGCCGGGCCGACCTCATTCGCCCCCCTACTCTTCTAATTATTGGGAACGTTATTTCGGTCAAAGCGACATCTGAATTACGGAGCGCGGGAGGCACCTCGTGCGACCCGAATCGACTCTGTTTCAGAATTCAGTTATTGCGAGTTAATTGCTATTTTGGAGCAGATGGCGCGCTTTTCGTCTTTGTTGGCGCGCGCGGTCGTTGTCTGCGAGGTCCGGGCCAGACAGGGAAATTTCGCCCGATCGGGCGTCGCGCACACCGGCGTCACACGCAATTACGACTTCGTTAGCAGGAGCACGCCTTTCTGCCCTAAGCGCGTTTTCCGCGTCGTTGGCGCCGGCATCGCCAGCAACGGAATTTACGCAGAAAATTGCTGCAACTGGAATCCTCTCCGGCGCGAAGCGAATTCGCGGGCGCGTCCCCGTCCCCCAAACCGAATACAGGTTTCGTAGCTAGTTAAACAGAGCCACTTTGTAGATGAGAAATTAATATTTCGCTCTTTCGATTTTTACTTCAGCGATTGACGACGGCGTGTTGCCTTGTCGCTTGACGTGCTACCGGTTTTAAATACGACCGCATTATTTCGGCAG
The DNA here is from genome assembly GCA_026315105.1 of Locusta migratoria. NCBI lineage: Eukaryota > Metazoa > Arthropoda > Insecta > Orthoptera > Acrididae > Locusta > Locusta migratoria. The sequence continues at coordinate 282,476,819 of CM048755.1, forward strand.
AAAAATAGATGCTGCTGGGGTAGTATATTATACCCCCACACATCTAATCTTCTAACCTACCATTTTGTTAGACAAAACTACAAAAACTCACTTTTTTTTTCAACGTAAGCTTACGTTATTAGCCGCGGCGGAGTAGCCGAGCGGTCTAAAGCGTCTCGCTGCGGAGCGCGCGGTGAAGGTTCGAGTCCTCCTTGGGGCATGGGTGTGTGTTGTCCTTAGGTTAGTTTACCTAGGTTTACCTAGGTTGTAGGCTACGGACTGATGACCACGCAGTTTGGTCCGATAGATTTACAAACAGTTGAACATTTTTTTATGTTTTTAAAAATTTTATTTAAGGTTAGAGTGAGTAAAAGTGCTATTATAACCTATCTCGGGATCAGAAAAAATCATGCAAATATTCGTTATAACACACTAGCTAAAAATCCGGCCTCAGACGGGTACTTATTTATTCCAGTCTTAACCCTTTCACACCTGATGTCCAATATATTGGACACCAACTTTTTATCGGTTTTAGAACACCATATGATTTCACTTTTCTTTGAGACCCAGTGGCCTGTTTACTGGTCATCTGTCGCTTTTAGTTTTGTGCTTCTTGCTGCCATCTTGTTCCCAGAATGACGTGCTTCGATGAAAATCAGTGAACATGGCGTACACATTGCGGATGATATCAGTAGTTGAAATTATTATATGTATTAATTTATGAATGTTATTAATATTATGTAAACACATGGTTTATTTGCTTTCATTGTCATGTTATAGGCAGTGTGGTGTACATAACACAGACCATTTCAATCAGTGGCGTAACTATAGGGGGGGGATGATGGGGATAAACCCCCCCCCAGAACCCGAAAAAAAAGAAAAAAAAAAGAAATAAATCATATAACTGCAATCTGGTAAAGGTAAAGATTGAAAACTTGGTGTTTTACCATAATCTTTCATTGGATGGGAGTGAATTAGTTTCTTCAACGGGAGTGGTAGATGGTAGTCTGTATGGAAACTGACTAAAATTTCGCTCGTCAAGCAGATCTACCCCCCCCCCCCCCCCAAAGCCAAGTTCTAGTTACGCCACTGATTTCAATATACTGGTTAGTTATTTGTATAGGGCGTACATGCCACATGCACGTTTCGTCGTTGCTCACGTCTGTGTGCATTTGTTTTACATTCAGAGCCACGTTATGTGCCTTGCGTAGCAAACTAAACACGTCCACGCAGGTCATAACCTGGAGTGACGCGTCTTTTTAACAAATTACTTTCATGCTTGTTGATAGACGTTGCACTGGATTTAATGCGACGCATGTGGTTCACGCGTCGCTTCACTTTGCTCGTGCTGGTAGAGCAAACTTACATCAGCGATTCCCAAACAAACTGGCACCATGGCCTACTCGTTCTCCCGACCTTAATGCATTAGACTTCTATTAATGGGGTCATTTGAAGGCCATTGTGTGTACCACATCTGTTCATAACGTGGGGCCGGCAGCGGTGGCCGAGGGGACTGAGGCGCTCCAGTCACGGTCTGCACGGCCACTACGGTCGGGGGTTCGAATCCCCCCTCGGGCATGGATATTTGTGCCGTCCTAGTTCGTAAGTAGTTCATAATTAGTTTGTAAGTTTAGGGACTGATAACCCCGTAGTTAAGTCCCATAAGCTTAACAAACATTTGAACATTTGAACATAACGTGGGATTGCTGCGTCAAAACATAGAGCACAGCTGTCACCAGATGCGACAGACTCCTGGAAAGTGGGAATGAGAGAAAGTCAAGTAACACTGAGAGTAACTTCTGCTAAAGACAACACAAACACCCATGCTCGATGGAGGACACGAATCCCCGACGGCGAGCAACCGCGCGCTCCACATTTCAGAGACCTCTCTCTTCCTTGCTGCTTTCATCTTTAGTTCAAATCAAAATGTTCAAATGTTTGTAAAGCTTATGGGACTTAACTACGGGGTTATCAGTCCCTAAACTTACAAACTACTTATGAACTACTTACGAACTAGGACGGCACAAATATCCATGCCCGAGGGGGGATTCGAACCCCCCGACCGTAGTGGCCGTGCTGACCGTGACTGGAGCGCCTCAGTCACCTCGGCCACCGCGGCCGGCTCATATTTAGTGTCCAAACTTCTGAACAGTATAGAAGCACTGACCAGATGTTGCAACTTCCAAATCGGACTTTCAAATTTTATGTTTAGATATTTACTTCTGAGAATTTTATTGAATTTTATGAAGGTGTTACGGGCTTCGTCTATGCGACATGTCTGTTTTCCAATCTTCACAGAGCCGGGTTCCAATGTGAAAATCCTCTACACTTTGTATCAAGGAAACACTGAATCGTAGATTCGACAACGGAGTCGGATTGTCTTGTGACAACCTTGAACGTAGTCATTTTGGTGTTAATATTCAGGCCTAAAGTACTGCATAATGCCCTGTTACACTGACGATTTATTGAAGATAATCTAAATTATCAGTAACCAATTCTGTGTCATCTCACCAAGTGCCTCCTGAAAAGTATTCTCAGAATATAAATTGAATAACATGGGTGATACTATGTAGTCTTATCGGACTCATCTGCAGATATTGACCTAGTCAGTGACTTCATTGTCAAAATTAACTTGTCCTGCTTCCAATATAAACTCTCTATGCAGTGAATATCTTTCCCATATGTACCCATTATGTTGAGAATGTCGTACTATATCGAAAGCTTTTTCATACTCAATAAAACAAAGTCCTACAATATAGCAGTTTTGCACTGATATTTGTAGTGCATTTATTGCTTCTCCTATACCTAAACCCAAAATGTGTCTCAGCAATGAATTTCGCATTTTTCATGGATGCATGACTTTCACAAATGTTTTGAAGAAATAGTTCATAAGATAAATTGATCTAGAATCTTAACATCTTATTGCATTCTCCTTTTGTGGTAAGGGAATGAAAGTTTTATCATTGAAATACCATAACCCACTTTATCAAGACATGATCACTTATTTTTCAGTAATTCCAGGACGTAAGCATGTTAACGGATAACGCATCCACAGCAAGTTACTGTATGTAATTAAAAAAAAGTGCTATATTTATCTCTCATGACAGTTTCTTTAGTAAAGCTGTAAAATCATGGAGTACTTCCAACCTTTCCAGTGGGTAAGCTCTGTCATGCTCGATATCATTATAAAACTGGCTAAACTGACCGACAAAATTAAACCATATTGGGACAAAACACATTCCAGCCCGCCATTTTAGCTGCGTTGCTGCAGGTAAAACAGCCGCTCGGTATCCCTCGTAATTAATTTGAAACCACTAGTGAAAACACGAATTTCGAAGTCGGTTTAGAATTTTCCGCATACCTGTAAATATCTGCCACCACGTTGTCCCTTTAGGCAATAAACTTGTGGCCACGAAACAATTTAACAAAAAATTAAAAGCAAAAAAAGAAAAAAAATTGCATCGGTTGTCGTTCGCCCGCAGTGATTCATAGCTACGAGCGATATGGGCCTCCACATAATATGTAAACGTTTTATCGTGTAACTGCTACACGGGATTCAGAATTAAAGGTCAAGGAAGATAGATTCCTCCATCACTCCAGATTGAATTTAAGGTAAATCCACGTTAAACATCTAAGTAACGCCAGACTACTTCAGTGAAAACTTTGACAGTAGTAAATGATTTGTCGGCTTTTAATAGTTTGTGACGCAGCAGCGGAAAATTGGTGAAACAGAGTTCAATAACGACTGAAACAAGTGCCACAAACAACCATTCAGATCTAGAAATATTTCAACCTGGTGCAAAGGAACAATGGAAAATAAAGGACTCTGAGAACTAGAGACGACTGAGGGAAAGATACTTTGCAAAAATGTATATTGTCACTGCATATTCAAATGTTCGAATATTTGTATAGATATGGGACCAAACTGAAGTGGTCATCAGTCCTCAGATTTAAAACTATTTGAAATAACTTAAGTCAAGGACAACACACACACACACACACACACACACACACACACACACACACACACACACTAGGGAGGACTCGAACCTCCAACGGGGGACAGCCGCACACTCCGCAGCAAGACGCGTTAGAGCGCTCGGCCATTACATATTTCAAAAAAGAGATTCATTGTGAGTTTATAAGAAGCATTTTGTAAACATAAAGAAAGCAAAACAAAATAATAAATTGGGACATAAGGTTCACGAAACTGGCTGCAAAAATGGTGTTGGAAAAATTGATTTTTGTCTTATTGGCATCAGGCAAGCAGAACTGTTTATACGCCAGGCAGAAAAAATTGCCTTGGACTTCGAGGTACTGCCCATAAAACAGAATTCATCAGTAGCTCGCCGCGGCAAAATAGACGTGCGCACTAAGGCACCCAGCTGTGGTGCGCGCGGCCGTTCGCCGTCAGGGGTTCGAGTCCTCCCTCGAGCATGGGTGTTTGTGTTGTCCTTAGTATAAGTTACTTTAAGTTAGTTTAAATAGTAAGTAGCCTAGGGACTAATGGCCAACGTAGTTAAATTCCTTAGATTTACAAACATTTAAACATTTTTTTCACCAGTAACTCAAACGTAAAAGCCTACATTATATTATTCGGAAAGATCAGAGTAGAGCGAGATGGTTTCTCAAAGGTACCATCACGGCATTTTCTTGGAGACATTTAGGGAAATCACGAAAAAATATAAACATGGATGGCCGGAGGCGAATTTGTACCGCCATCCTCCAGAATGAGAGTAATTTTTTTTTCCCTCTTGTTAACCACCCTGCAATAATCTCGATGTCGACGAGTCGTCAAACACTATGATAAACATATCATAAAAGAGGAGTCCAACAGTACCTGATCCATGAAGGCAGTCAAAAAAGAATAAAATAGTTGAAATCCTTTATGAGTCAGACAGTCATTCTGCGGTTTGCTCTTACATCAGTATAAAAGACTCAAATTATTGAACTTTTCAGCGTATGTCGTTAATTAGATTAGATTAATACTTGTTTCATAGATCATATATACGATATTTCGTAATGATGTGGAACGTGTCAGTTTCGTAAATGTTGTCTATACATGACAATCAATATGTTAAAGATTTTTTATTTACAATTTTTTTTAAGTTTTTTCTAAAAATTCATCTACATTGTAGGAGTTGCCATTCAGAAATTCCTTTAATTTCTTTTTAAATACTAGTTGGCTCTCTGTCAGACTTTTGATGCTACTTGGTAAGTGACCAAAGACTTTTGTGGCAGCATAATTCACTTCTTTCTGTGCCAAGGTTAGAATTAACCTTGAATAGTGAATATCACCCATTCTCCTAGTGTTGTAACTATGCACACTGCTATTACTTTTGAATTGGGTCGGATTGTTAATAACAAATTTCATGAGTGAATATATATATATATATATATATTGTGAATCTACAGTGAAGATCCCTAGATCCCTAAATAAATGTCTGCGGGATGATCTTTGATGGGCTCCAGCAATTATTCTGATTACACGCTTTTGTGCAACGAATACTTTTTTACTCAATGTTGAATTGCCCCAGAATATGATCCCATATGTAAGCAGTGAATGAAAATAGGCATAGTAAGCTCATTTACTTGGATTTTTTGTTATTAGTGAGAGCACACTATGTTACAGTAAGAAAGTTAGCTTAATAGAGGCAAAAGTAGCATTACGCAGCAAAACACGATAGTTGCCGCGAAATTTACACTCCGATACAACACTCAACCAGATGTCAGTGATTCGGATTCGTTAATTTTGCGGTGCAGTTGACTGTCTGAAGAGAACACGACAGTTTTTTTTTTTTTTCAGCTCCTACCCCGAACCACAAGTTGAGTCCGCCTCCCGCTTACGAATTCGAGTTTTGTAAGAGTCTTTTATATTCGTAATTACGCTTGTAAGACGTGAATTCGAAGCGGGCTCGGCGAACTAGTTCGGCATTGAGGCGAATGAGTGTGGAAGAACTCTTAAAATGCGGGCGTGGCCGGCACACTGAGGTCCCTATTCTGTCGCTTTCCGGCGCACCTTCACAGCGTAGAAAGCCCGTCCACTTTCTGAGCCATTATTGTGCGTATCATTTCAACTTTTAAAAAAATTATCTTTCATGTCTTGTGAGAGATAAATATCGCGGCCTCGGTGAATGCTACAAAATATCTTGGCCAGCTTGCACGTAGGCATTCAGGGCCTTAATTAGTCGCTGTACTTGTGTGTGAGGTCTCATTCCGCGGTTGTAATTGCGAGAGGCACTGCAGTCGCAGAGTGGAGCCAGTTTCAAGAAGAAGCGCACCAGAAAAGACGGCAGCGCCCGGCCGCTAGGGCGCTACGCAGAAGACTTGAGGAGGAGGAGGTGGTTCCGCCTAGCGGGCTACCCGGAAACCGACACACGCCTCCAGGAACAGAGAGCCGCCTCTGCTAAGCACTGTCGCGAACGCAGCACTTCCCTCACAATACGCCCAATTTTAGTCTGCGCCTCGATTGCACAGTGGTAGAGTGCCAGACTACAAATCCCAAGGTTCCGGGTTCGATCCCTGCCCGGTCCAGGGATTTTTATCTGTCACTTTCCACTTCTTTCACCTCTGGTAGTATTGCTCATGTGAAAAAATACAGAGTAGCACCGTGGTTCGGAACCCACGTTAAACTGTAGGTCCCCCTATATCTGGCTGGGTAAGTCAGTTAGAAGATCGGAGGAAGGCAACGGCATACCACCTCCAAACAGAACCATGCCTAGTAAAGCACTGTGGTGTTCAAACCAATCTTCAGATTGTGGACTATTTACTTACTTTACAGGGTGCACATAAAGTCCGGGAACACTTTCAATTATTTATTGCACAAGAACCAAACATTTTACAGATATCATATATATGCCATTTTGAAGAGAAACTTTTCTTTTCATGTATACCGCCACAGCCTAGTTTGGTAATTTACCGATAGTCAGCGCTAGTCGCAAATATGCCAGTTGACGTGCGAAGCGAGCTTTCTGTGTGTAGGAGTTCGACAGAAACAAGTGTGCTACCGCTGTTCAGCGAGTGTTTAGAACCAAGTACGGTTCAAATGTTCAAATGCTGGACGAAATGCGCGAGGGGCAGCTGATCGGATCTGCTACAGCTCTGAGGATTTCCTGTGAAGCAGATTACATCGCAGACCCTAGAAAGGGTTTTACCGATAGGATCATGGTTTATTGACATTGACAGTACCGCAGTGAAATGTGAAAAAAACTACAGTTTTTGTTAAACTACACTGCAGAAAATACTGCAACCAGCCACCTTTGTATGGTTTTATTGCCGGCTGCGGTGGCCGAGGGGACTGAGGCGCTCCAGTCACGGTCTGCACGGCCACTACGGTCGGGGGTTCGAATCCCCCCTCGGGCATGGATGTTTGTGCCGTCCTTAGTATTAGCTAGTTCGTAAGTAGTTTGTAAGTTTAGGGACTGAAGACCCCGTAGTTTAGTCCCATAAGCTATACAAACATTTGAACATGGTTTTATCACACCATCAGTAGTTCAGAGGCTGAGCTCATCGTGAGATGGTCGAGTTAACTTCTTTGCAAGTTATTTAGAAAATATCGTTCAAAAAATGTTCAAATGTTTGTAAATCTATCGGACCAGACTACGTGATCATCAGTCCGTAGCTTACAAACTACTTAAACCTAGGTAAACTAACCTACAGACAAACACACACACACCCATGCCCCAGGGAGGACTCGAACCTCCACGGCAAGCAACCGCGCGCTCCGCAGCGAGACGCTTTAGACCGCTCGGCTACTCCACCGCGGCAAAATATCGTTCATGCAAAACACAACTAGCTGTTTACTCACACGAAGTGATGAGTGTTATTGACAAGGGTTCTCAGATTGATTCCGTGTTTCTTGATTTGCAGAAGGCTTTTGACACCGTACCTCACAAACGGCTTTTAATCAAATTGCGTGGTTATGGTATATCGCCCGAAATTTGCGACTGGATAGGGGATTTCCTGTCAGAGAGGATACATTTTGTAGTAATCGATGGTAAGGCATCAAGCAAAACAGAGGCTATATCGGGCGTTCCACAGGGTAGTTCAGCAGCTCTCTTACGTTGTTTGCAGATGAAGCCGAAATTTACCGTCTAATAAAATCATCTGAATATGAAAACCAACTACAGAACGATCTGAATAAGATATCACTATGGTGTAAAAATTGGCAATTGTCTCTAAATAATGAGAAGTGTGAAGTCGTCCACCTGAGTACGAAAAGAAATCCGTTAAACTTTGTTTACAAGATAAATCAAACAAAAGTGATGGCCGTAAACTTCACGAAATACTTAGGAATTGCTATTACTTCAGACCTAAACTGGAAATAACACATAGATAATGTCGTGGGAAAGGCGAACCAGAGACTGCGTTTTATTGGCAGAACCCTTAAATCATGCAAAAGAACTACAAAAGAAACTGCATACACTACGCTTGTCCGTCCATTTTTGGAGTATTGCTGCCCAGTGTGGCATCCTTATCAGGTGGGTTTGACGGGGGACATCGAAAGAGTCCAAAGAAGGGCAGCTCGTTTCGTATTGTCACGATACAGGGGAGACAGCGCTACGGAAATGATACAGGATCTGGTATGGGAATCATTACAACCACGGCGCTTATCGCTGCGGCGTGGGCTACTTACGAAACTACAATCGCCAACATTCTCGTCAGAATGCAGAAATATATTGTTGATTGCCACTTTCATAGGCAGAAACGATCATCAGAATAAAATACGAGAAATCAGAGCTCGAACGGAGAGATTCAGGTGTTCTTTCTTCCCGCGTGCTATTCGAGAATGGTATAGGAGGTAAATAGTATAAAGATGGTTCGATGAACCCTCTACCCGGCACTTAAATGTGATTTGCAGAGTATCTATGTAGTTGTAGATGTAGATGAACGTTCTGGGTTTTCCTGCCGCGTGAAATGTGAAAAAAGTCCCAAGTTTCGCCGATGACAGCTATCGTCGTCGTAAAATGCTGAGGCATCCACCTTTATAACTAGAGGCTGGCTTCTGATTGTTTGGACTATATCACGGCGCGTGCATAGATAGCGCTTTCTAAGATCATAAATTGTGCTTGCACGCACTGTCCAGCCGTGCTTGCATAATAACTAAGGGTTATGGCGACACTGCTAGATATACTTTTACACTCTTTTTCAGACAAACTCATCAAATTCCATGATCTTACTCTTTAAACAATGGGAAATAAAATTCAAAACCATTTCGGGTCACAAAGACTCGAACGTAACAGCAGAGTCAAACGGTTCGTCTGCTCTAGTCAGGCCTAAAAGTTTCGAGGCTCCCTTAAAAACAGAGGGGCCGTGGATGGAGCGGCCAAGCTTTCTAAAGCGGTTTCTGCAGAGTGCGCGGTTGCTCGCCGTCGGATGTTCAAACGTTTGTAAATCTATCGGACTCAACTGCTTGGTTATCACTCCGTAGCTCACAAACTACTTAAAGTAAGGTAAACTAACCTAAGGACAACACACACACCCATGCCCGCGTGGGGACTTGACCCCCCCCCCCCCCCCGACAGCGAACGGCCGCGCACCGCAGCACGTCGCCCCAGTGCGCACGGTTAATCCGCCGCGGCTCGCCGTCGGAGGTTCGAGTCCTCCCTCGGACACGGGTGTTTGTGTTGTCCGCAGCATAAGTTAGTTTAAGCAGTTTGTAACTCTAGGGACTGATGACCGACGTAGATTGACAAACATAGACAACGTAGATTTACAAACATTTGAATTTTGAAATAGAGGGGATAAGCTAACAACACGGTGGTTTTAACGTCAGTCCTGTAATGTTTTTGACTGACAATGTAAGCCGCAATATTTTACAGCCGCGGCGGAGCGCATTGAGGCGCTATGCTACGATGCGCGAGGCCGTTCCCAGTCGGGGGTTCGAATCCCCCCTCGGGCATGGATGTTTGTGCTGTCTTTAGTATAAGTTAGTTCATAAGTAGTTTGTACGTTTAGGGTCTGAAGACCTCGCATTAAAGTCCCATAAGCTTAACAAACATTTGAACTTTTTTTAGTAATATTTTACAGTTTTTTCTTAGATAATTAGACACTGTGAAGGAGTAAAGAGGTAACTGATCGATAAAAATTTTCAGTGACCATTTTTCGGTAGAATATGAAGGCTTCCTGTGTTTTCGGAAGCTGCTTGTAGCTTAAATATCATATTGTGCATCTGCAGAGAATATGCAAAACTACACCATTACAATTGAACTGTAATTTGTTTCAGGTGACGAAAATCAAAGTGGAGCACTGCGGGAGCTATGGTAACTGCTCCATGTGTCTGGAGGCGAAGGACCCTTACTGCGGATGGTGCTCTCTCGAGAAAAGGTAAGATTTGCACTCCCAACACACCAGTTCTAAGTATCTCTAGTGATTTCTTTTGAAAATGAAATGCCGTTTGTTCACCGATAACCGTGCACCCACACATTTGAAGTTTGGTCCATACAACACGTCGTTATACGCTATAACCCGTACAGGCTCGCATTTAAGGTGGAGTTGGTTCAGCCGGCCGCGGTGGCCGAGGGCACTGAGGCGCTTCAGTCACGATCTGCACGGCCACTACGGTCGGGGGTTCGAATCCCCCCGCGGGCATGGATATTTGTGCCGTCCTTAGTTGTAGCTAGTTCATAAGTAGTTTGTAAGTTTAGGGACTGATGACCTCGTAGTTAAGTCTCATAAGCTCTAGAAACATTTGACCATTTTTTTAAAGCCGTATAACACTGCTACTGCTGTATACGCATATTTTCATCTAAACAGCAAATACTGATACCGTGTTTAGTTGAAGGTAAATGGGAAAGGGTCCGCCTTTTTTTGCAAACAATTATGTGTTTTACTTGTTCCCAAACATGTTTCGGAACCTTTGTTCCATCATCAGTGGGACATTTACTAAATCTGAAAGTATAAAATATTTACAATGTACAATGTAGTTAACAATTCGAAAAAAAAAATCATGAAAAATGCAAGAAATATGGTTTAACTGGCGTTTTTACACTCGGAAACATAAAATGTAAAGACGCCAGGTAAACCTATTTCTTGCATTCTTCATGAATTTTTTTCGAATCGTAAACTACAGTGTACATTCTAAATATTTTATACTTACAGATTTAATAAATATCCCACTAATGATGGAACAAAGGTTCCGAAACATGTTTGAGAATAAGCAAAATACATAATTGTTTCTTTTGAAAATGAAATGCCGTTTGTTCACCGATAACCGTGCACCCACACATTTGAAGTTTGGTCGTTATACGCTATAACCCGTACAGGCTCGCATTTAAGGTGGAGTTGGTTTAGCCGGCCGCGGTGGCCGAGGGACTGAGGCACTCCAGTCACGGTCTGCACGGCCACTACGGTCGGGGGTTCGAATCCCCCCTCGGGCATGGATATTTGCGCCTTCCTTAGGATTAGTTAGTTCATAAGTAGTTTGTAAGTTTAGGGACTGATGACCCCGTAGTTAAGTCCCATAGACTCTACAAACATTTGATTTTTTTGGAAGCAGATGTGTGTGTAACATAAACTAGATACACAGGCTGCAAATTCAATTTAACTCTTCTCTTGCGCACTTTTTAAAAACAAATAATAATATAGCAAGAAGTAAATGATCAATATTTGATTATTTGCAATAGTCGTTTTCTTCGACGAGTAGTGTTCCGGTGAGGGGGGAGGGGGAAGAGGGACTGATGACCCCGTAGTTAAGTCCCATAAGCTATATATATAAAAAAAATAAAAGGTGACCCTTTCCCATTTATTTGACTGCAACAAGGAAAAACAGCTACAGCAAAATCGACATGATGCACTTAGTTGAAGGTATTGGCCAATGTTTTAGGGCAGCTTCGGCGCGGAGGAATTCCTCAGCACGGCGCCCTCTCTCCCGCCCCCCACGTAGTCCGCCTCAGAGGCCCGTCGGTATCATGTTTTACAGGTCGCAGATTTCGAGATGGTGGAGATGCGGATTTGGTTTTTTCCCTCCATTTGGAGTGTGGACCGGGCAGGTATCTGCGATTGCCTATTGGGAAGGGGCGCTGTTTGCGTGCCTTATCCGCTCGCAGGGGACCCGAGATGCGCGGCCTCCGCTGTTTGGTTTCTGCCGCAGCCAATACCAGCGCCTGCCGCATATTGCTATACACCGCCAGATCGGTTTCGCAGTGTTATATAGTTCGGCTTTAAACAGCTCGTCCAAAGGCGAGAATCGAAGTCGTACTGTCAGTTGCGGGGTCATCTCGCCTCTCCGCCCCCCACCCTTCCCCCACACACAAAACCAGCTGGGATATTTCTTGTCAATGCATTTCACAAAATCTACATAAGTATATTAACTGTCGAGAAACATGCAGCAGCCGATATTTATGCACACCCCACTGAAGAAATCTGATTTCTTCCATAGTCACCAGCTATTAAAAGTTAGTTTCTAAGTAGCAGAGCGAAACTTGATCTCTCTTTGGGTGTGCCGCGGTGGAGTAGCCGAGCGGTCTAAAGCGTCTCGCTGCGGAGCGCGCGGTTGCTCGCCGTGGAGGTTCGAGTCCTCCCTGGGGCATGGGTGTGTGTGTCGTCCTTAGGTTAGTTTACCTAGGTTTAAGTAGTTTGTAAGCTACGGACTGATGACCACACAGTTTGGTCCGATAGAATTACAAACATTTTTTTCTCTTTGGGTGTCAAAAACTAACTTTACTGTTTTAGTTCTGTGGTTGCTTTTCATACTTTTTTTCTAATTTCTTTCGGTAGCGCTACTTTATGCCCTCAGAGAGAAGAAGAAAGATATTTAGATTATCCTTTACGGATATTTCAGAACCCCCTTATGGGGTCCCACAAGGTTCGATCTTGGGTCCTTTGCTGTTCTTAATATATATTAATGACTTGCCATTCTACATTCCCGAAGATGCTAAGCTAGTACTTTTTGCTGATGATACAAGTATAGCTATCACACCTGACAAACAGGAATTAACTGATGAAATTGTAAATGATATCTTTCAGAAAGTTATTAAGTGGTTCTCTACAAATGGACTCTCATTAAACTTTGATAAAACCCGGTTTATACAGTAAATGGCATGACACCATTAATAAATTTAGACTGCCGGCCGCGGTGGCCGAGGAGACTGAGGCGCTACAGTCACGGTCTGCACGGCCACTACGGTCGGGGGTTCGAATCCCCCCTCGGGCATTGATATTTGTGCCGTCTTTAGTGTAAGGTAGTTGACAAGTAGTTTGTAAGTTTAGGGACTGATGACCCCGTAGTTAAGTCCTATAAGCTTAACAAACATTTGACCATTTGAAATTTAGACTTTGAACATAAATCTGTGGCTAAGGTAGAATATTCAAAAATTTTAGGCGTTTGCATTGACGAGGGACTGAATAGGAAAAAACATATTTAAGATCTCCTTAAACGTATGAGTTCAGCTACTTATGCTGTCAGAGTCATTGCAAAATTTGGTGATATATATCTTAGTAAATTAGCTTACTGCGCCTATTTTCATTCATTGCTTTCATATGGGATCATATTTAGGGGCAATTCAACATTGAGTATAAAAGTATTCATTGCACAAAAGTGTTTAATCAAAATAATTGCTGGAGCCCACCCAAGAGCATCCTGCTGCCGTTTATTTAGGGATCTAGGGATGTTCACTGTAGCTTCACAATATATATACTCACTCATGAAATTTGTTATTAACAATGCGACCCAATTCAAAAGTAATATCAGTGTGCATAGCTACAACACTAGGAGAAAGGATGATATTCACTATTCAAGGTTACATCTAACTTTAGCTCAGAAAGGGGTGAATTATTCTGCCGCAAAAGTGGCAAAATAAAAAACAAAAACAAATGTAATAAAAAATCCTTAAATACTGATTGTCAAGTGTAGACAACATTTACTAAACTGACACGTTCCACATCATTACGAAATGTCAAAAATTCAAATGTTCAAATGTTTGTTAAGCTTATGGGACTTAACTACGAGGTCATAAGTCCCTTACTTACAAACTACTTATCAACTACCTTATACTAAGGACGGCACAAATATCCATGCCCGAGGGGGGATTCGAACCCCCGACCGTAGTGGCCGTGCAGACCGTGACTGGAGCGCCTCAGTCCCCTCGGCCACCGCGGCCGGCTACGAAATGTCGTATGTATGATCTACGAACAAGTATTAATCTAATCTGATTTTTTTTAATGCAACGAGTCACTTGGACTTGAAATGATACTGTTTTATTTCATTAACCGGTTATCGAACGTTTTCAGGTTCATCTTCGGATGGTGTATGTGATACAGGATCATTTTAAGCGTGATGTTAGGTGTTGGCTCTGTGGTGGGATGATGGATAAATACTTTAATAAATCAACTTGCATGTTATTTAGGTCGTGTTTTGTATCTAGAGATTTACGTGAAATTTGTTCATTTACTTACTGCGATGGTATGGCCAGCTTATTATAATTAATTTCTATTTCATAGGTCTCCTTGTGATTAGATAACAGTACCACATCACTCGATTTTTCACTATTGGGCTCTATAATACACCGTCAACACCACTTCACCAGCGTCCAACATGTGCTTTTACAACATCATTTATAACACGTGCACCGTCTGCAGATAAACCTGAAAAGGTTCGAAAGCCGGTTAGTCGAATAAAACAGTATCATTTCAAGTCAAAGTGACTGTTGTATTTTTTCTTAAATCATATTGAAAGAAGAAATAACGTTTACAGTTCGTCACTAAATGTTGCACTGCTATACGCCATAAGTACGAAACAAATCAAGAAACGGAATAGGTGTGATTTAAGTGTATTTGTTCACGCAATTACTTCTTAATGAGAAAATTATTTCCGGGTCCAGCCACATTGGCCAACGACTCATGAACATTCGTTTACTAAATGCTGCCGCTCGTAGCATCTGATTACGGCCAATGTGGCTGAAACCGCTGATTGACTCATTAACAAAAGTGACTGCGTCAACAAATAATCAAAAATTATAAAATGTTGATCACCGTCTTCTTAAACGAGATTTCGTTTCTTCCGTAAGACGGTTTCAGAAGTCTACCAATAACAGCAACCCCTAAACGCAATCACTTCATTTATTTCCCTTCAAAATATGCAGAAACGATTTCCGATTGTGGCCTTGTTCAAACCTTACGACAAAGAAATGTGCTTCAAACCAAAATGATGGGTTTGTAGTATAATTTTCGAAAACGAATCCAACGAACTAAAGAACGAGGTACGTTTGGCATAATAGTTCGCTACCGTTAGCGCATATATTAGTTTGCGACCGGTAGCGCATATTTTAGTTCGTGATCTGTAGCCCTTATTTTAGTTCAAATGTTCAAAGATTTGTATAGCTTATGGGACTTAACTACGGGGTTATCAGTCCCTAAACTTACAAACTACTTACGAACTAGCTAATACTAAGGACGGCACAAATATCCATGCCCGAGGGGGGATTCGAACCCCCGACCGTAGTGACCTTATTTTAGTTCGCAGCTCCGTCGGGAAGTAGGTCGCTCTTTGTAGTTCGTCAGCTCCCATTTCTGAGACAGATTGTTATTCGTTAGTTCTTTTTGGCTTTTGCTACCGCTACTGTAAGTGATCTTTCTTTTGTTATGGTAGCTTTTTTTATACTGATCAGTGTTGCCCAGCCGGCCGCGGTGGCCGCGGGGACTGAGGCGCTTCAGTCACGGTCTGCACGACCACTACGGTCGGGGGTTCGAATCCCCCCTCGGGCATGGATATTTGTGCCGTCCTAGTTCGTAAGTAGTTCATAAGTAGTTTGTAAGTTTAGGGACTGATAACCCCGTAGTTAAGTCCCATAGACTATATATAAAAAAAAAAAAAAAAAAAAAAAAAAAAAGTGTTGCCCAAGTGTGTGCTATTATCCGTATTTTTGGGCAATTATACATCAGATAGGCAAATAAACCAGTTATTTATACAAATAGGTCATATAATGGTATTCAACTACTTTACATACAGTGTACTCGTAGTATTTTATTTTTAAACTGGATTTATTTATTAGGTCATTGAAAACTCATTTCCTGCAAAATATGCTTAATGCGTTCATTTTGGCGAATAAAAATACTTTTTTTTGTAAACAACTGACCCAGCCCGAAATGACGGTAACTGTCAGAAGGGAATCGCGTGATTCTGTTGCTCTCGCGTCCTCTCGCTGTCCCCCGTCAGTCTTCCGAAAAGGAGCGAACGTACTAAGAGGCGAGGGATCTGGGAAGTAGTTCGTGATGTTCACCTGTGGGAGCGCTCTTCCGAACTAGTTCGTTCCCGAAGTACACAAGACTATGTAGGTGTTCCAGACAGCCAGACGCTGAACACAAGGGCGGCCCGCACTGTTATGTAAACGCCGTGTGCCGGAGCGGCGGCGAGCAGGAACAACGGTTTGGGTGAGAAAGATGAGCGCCGCCAGGTGGCGGACAGCTGCGGGCCCACAACCCCCCTCCCCCCCCCCCTTACCTTTATTCTTAACTCCACGCCCCCGCTCGCACCCGTAGGACTCGCTTTGGAACGCAGCGAAGACACCCGTCGCAAACGTCTGCGCGACCTCGCCACCACTCCAAACGTGTGCCATTGTTCGCTAGCTACAGTGCTGTTCCTAACAGTTAGTGGAAGGTTCACAACGCGCATGACAAATTCACGTCTAAATCCTTTTTAAACGGACTTGTAATATACTGATAATAATTTGCGTTAACGGCGACCGGCTGTCGTTTGAACGTGGACATTACTATGATCGCGTTAGAATCGACGCGCAATAACGAAATAAGGCCAGTCCTAAATTCGTATTACGAGGTCCACTGCGCATGTGTGAGCTAGTATGTGTCTGCTAGAGTCACGCCTCCGGGCCGCGGTAGAGTAGCCGAGCGGTCTAAGGCGAGCCGGGCGCCGTGGCTCAGCGCGCCCGGTCAGAGGGCTGAACGGCCTCTGTAATAAAAAAGCTGAGCTAAGAACAAATCGAACAAAAAAAACGAACAAACTTGATCAACGCCCGCAACGAACAGAACTACACATAGAGCAAAAAAAAAAAAAAAAAGGCGTCTCGCTGCGGAGCGCGCGGTTGCTCGCCGTGGAGGTTCGAGTCCTCCCTGGGGCATGGATGTGTGTGTTTTGTCCTTAGGTTAGTTTACCTAGGTTTAAGTAGTTTGTAAGCTACGGACTGATGACCACTACAAACAACAACAACACGGCTCCGGTCAGTCTGCCAGTTTGCTTTCTAGTTACGAGTTTTTTGTCTTTTGTCAATGTTTCTGGTCGTTTCATCGTCGCAAGAAACTTTCTGAGCAATGAATGTACAGTTCACGCACTTTTTCCTGGACCCTCTGTGATCGGCGGAAATCGGCTGAGTTCGTGTGTCTTCAGAATGTTTATGCTCTCTACCAACCTTACTTCAAAATGTTCAAATGTTTGTAATTCTATCGGACCAAACTGCGTGGTCATCAGTCCGTAGCTTACAAACTACTTAAACCTAGGTAAACTAACCTAAGGACAAACACACACACCCATGCCCCAGGGAGGACTCGAACCTCCACGGCGAGCAACCGCGCGCTCCGCAGCGAGACGCTTTAGACCGCTCGGCTACTCCACCGCGGCCAACCTTACCTCGTAACAGCATAGTACACAGTAGGCATCGTCAATGTATTGTTGATTTGTGCTTGGTATTAATAATGGTCTTCCACTTCGTTATTTGCTATAATAAGTCCACCTACCCCGATGACGTTTTTTTAGAAAAGGAAAGGCTGTCCTTGAAAGTGGCGTGAAGAATGTTAATTTCGATTGCTATTGAGTTACGACAATAGAAAGAGACAGGAAGCGTTGCTACACCCGCTTAATAAGTCCCTTAAAATATTAATATTTCGTAGACATTTGTTCCAGTTTTCTATCAGCCAGACATTAAAGTGATATTTAATTTCGTGTTCCATCTGGGACGCTTTAACCCCTTACACGATGTTTCTTTTAAAATATTTAAGCTATAGAGCGTAAGCTGGCAGCACTGGGAGAAAGAGGCGGGGCTTGTTCTAACAGCCAATGCGCTACGAGCTGAATGCAAGCTTCAGCTCCCAACAGTCTCCGCTCAGGGGCCACGTTTATGTGCGTGACCTGTATTGTATTTTTCGTAAATATTTGGATGAAAGTTTTTAAACCTTAAATTTCATAATTATTTAATGATGCGCTGATGTGAAATGGCAATGGGAAGGAAGGCATTTTTAAAAAAGAGTAATTTGCTAACATCGAATATTAATTTAAGTGTAAGGAAGTCTTTTCTGAAGGCATTTGTGTGGAGTCTTGCCTTGTACGGGAGTAAAACATGGACGATAAACAGTGCGGACAGGAAGAGAATAGAGGCTTTTGAAATGTGATGCTTCAGAAGAATGCTGAAGATTAGGTGGGAGGATCGCATAACGAATGAAGAGGTACTGAACAGAAGTGGTGAGAAAAGGAATTTTTGGCATACCTTGACTAAACGAAGGGATCGCTTGGTAGGACACATTATTAGACATCGAGGAATCGTAAATTTAGCATTGGAGGGAAGTGTGTGGGGCAAAAATCGCAGAGGGAGACAAAGGTACGCATATAGTAAGCAGATTCAAATGGATGTGCGTTGCCGTTCTTATGAGGAGATGAAAAGGCTTGCTCAGGATAGAGTAGGGTGGAGAGTTGCATCAAACCAGTCTCCGGACTGAAGACCACAACAACAACGACGATGTGAAATCACGACTACTGCTGTTGTAGTTATGGGATGAAAGAAAGCTACTATTACACTTTTAATAGCGGCGTAGAGAAGAGCCTTTGTGATGTGGGAATGGCCTGTACCATAATAAGGTTCGCTCATAGTCACAAAAACTCGTAAATATTCGTTAATAAATCTTGAAATTATAGCAGCATCAGATTAGTTTACGTTGTTATAGCATGCCAGAAAGGAAAAATTAGATATAATTCTGGAATTCATTTGGATCCTCCGGCATTAACCCTGATAGCGCTGACGTCCTTCCAGAAGGACGAGAACGGCAGCTTACTTTTTTATTCTTGTCTGTGAGAATTCGTGTACAGTGTCATATTTTATTTCTTTGAATCGCGTGCTCCTATTACAGATCAATTTTAGCTTGTATTGTCGATTGCAAAGTGGTTGGATACAGCTGCAAAGTTGAGGTTCACACAGAAGATACTGAAGACTTCTTCGTAGTTGGGTTTATATTTCTTGAGCTTTCTTCAATTTTTGAGACATTTATACATATATATTTCATTTTATGTGTTGTTTTAATAATAATGATTCATCAGATTAAAATTATAAAACATTTTGACGTCATTCCAGAAAGAAGCGCAGTATTGCAAAACTAACGATCTTCTGCAGTCATATGAAATTAATTAATAGATTCTGAGAAAAAAATTAAACCAAAAATAATTACGCGCTATCTGGGTTAATTTTCTCATTACCATGCCGTGTGCGTCGCGGTTTTCTTGTCTTCTCTAAATCCATGGTCGCAAACAGCTTTCTAGCAACGAAAGCGAATGCAAACGCAGCCGTCGCTATGGCTAAGTTTACTGGTACTAAACTCATTTCCAGAAAATGTACTACTGGTGTACAACTTCGCAAACAACAACAAAGGGGACTCTCGACACATTCGCTATAGTCCTGTTTACTCTCCGTTTACGTTTATCTTCTAAACATGCTGCCGCAATATCTGGCATGAGTTTATAGTTCGGGGCCAGTACGCTATGAGCGCTTCAGTAGACTATTATTTATCCTGTCCACTTTCGTTCATTGTTTATTAAGGACTTAATAATCTGGACAAGCGCTTTTCAAACGTTACCTCATTACGACACCCTACCAAAGGTCATTTCACGCAAGTGTAACATACATCGAACAACGTGTTCTGAAGACGTCGCAGTACGTAACACTTACCGTAACTCAAGATACGACACTTCATACCGAAAGTTAAGTCACAGGCGTCAGAGAACTGGGGAAGCAAAATACTTTCTCCCCCCTCCTCCCAATTTTTGACGTAAGGGCTTCGCCTCCGTTTCCCCCAATATCCAAACTAGAGTCCGACCTATACATGATTTGCGGCGGAAACCGAAACTGTAACAGAATATTCGGCCCCTCTTCTAGTTCAGGCTGAAACCGTAATCGAAACTTGCGTAATTAAGTTAAAATTTCAGGTAAATTTACGTTACACCACAAATCGCTAGTTTTTCCACATTTCGCAAGATACCCGGTATTAAGCCTTTTTGAGTATGTGTAAGCCTAGCCAGGAGTCCGTAGAAGATGGTATGGGAGGCGAGCAGGTTTAGCCAAATCGACGATACTTTCATCAAAGAACTTCCAAATTGGATTCTTTTCTCCTCGTTGTGACACTTTCTACTTAATAAAATTAAAGTAAGTTAGAGAAGAAGTTAACTGAACTCGATACAGTGGAAATACGATATTTCGTGTCTCGGAATTACGAGCTTCCCTTGAATCCGAGCGTCACAAAACAAAACAAAAACTACGGGTACATTCTGTCTTCACCGAAAAAGGCATCCCGCCATTATATCGCGAAGTAAATAGTTGAAAGACTTAAAAACTTTTAGGCTGCCAATGTAAATGCGTAATTTAACACTTTTTTTTAACAAAAAGTTCATATTTTTTACAAATGTTTCTTTTTCAAGGCCGATTTATTTCTTTTTCGCGCATAAATTTCGATAGTTAGGGGTGGTACCGATCCCGTTCACCTAGAATTAATGAGACTCTACTGTATAGCTACCACAGAAAATTCCAGAGTCTTGCATATCCACTAGTAGGAAGATACTCTTTAGGTGCACAACAGACATGACAAGTAAATACTACGAAATTCTGGAGCCTGGATATGACTACCACAATACAAAATACACAGAAAGTAATAATTTGTTTGCTTCCATAACCACACCCCTTAAAAAAAAAAAATTGGGAGCGCTAGCTTTCTATTGCCACCTTCACTTCCGTTTTTGCAATCAAAAATGTTTAAATATTTGTTAAGCTTATGAGACTAAACTGTGGGGTCATCAGTCCCCAAATTTACAAACTACTCATAAACTAACTCATACTAAATACAACACAAACATCCATGCCCGAGGGAGGATTCGAATCCCTGACGGGCAACGACCTCGCGCATCGAAGCATAGCACCTCAATGCGCTCGACCACTCCGCCGCGACTTTTGCAATCGATAAAAACTTTATATATTTCCTGTTTGGTATTCCTAAATGCATAATGCATATAAATTACACCCAGTAAATCAGCTTCAATCAGTGTTGCAGAAAGTTCTTCGGAAATAAGGTCTCAGTTTTGACTAACAATATAATTGTTGTCAGTATAAATTTACGCATACTGATCAAGAAAAGCTGTGACCACATGATCAATGTTTCCTAACTCATATTAGTTATTAAAAAAAACTCCTCGCTTTCCTGGAATAACATTAATAAACCTTTTCAGCATAACAATATGTTAACCTGTACCATTACGTGCCCCCCTCCAATAATATTTTGAAGTCGGCACCTCTGTTATGAGGTAGGTTTTCTATCCCATCTTGGTATTTACTCATTAGTTGCACGTGGCTTGTGGTGTATTGTGGAGCGCATGAGCAAGGCGAGATACGCGGCGATGCCACGTACTCAGGCGTAGCTGTAGATACGCGTATTATGTACCGCGGCTGAACGCCTCAGTCTGGAGTGCTCCAGTTGATTACATTACAGGATATGCCTGAGACGTCTTCCCAAGATGTCTCGAAATACGCTAGTCCAGTGCGAAAGGACCGTAATAACTACGATTTCCCTTCCATTGATTTTAATAGAATAGATTCTACTGCAGCTAATGATACGTTCAAGAAATAATATTTTTTTTACTTCATTTCCAAGTACAGTATACTTGCACAATAAACAATTTTTCACAAATACAAAACTTTCTAGTACTTTCAGGAATTCCATGACTCACATGACCATCAGGAGCATTAAATACAGGGGGCCGGCAAAATAATATGAACACCTAACATAGACACATTATTTATTTATTACTAAGTAAATGGCTCACCATTGGCTTCGACAACAACAACTGCTCTTACAGGAACAGATTTGTAAAGCGTCTTAATAAATTCCAATATAATGTTAGTACACATATACAAGTTACATCCTACAGTAGAAACAAACATATGATAATAATTAATGTGGTGGAGAGGTTTAGGAGGCCGGCCGCGGTGGCCGAGGGGACTCAGGCGCTCCAGTCACGGCCTGCACGGCCACTACGGTCGGGGGTTCGAATCCCCCCTCGGGCATGGATATTTGTGCCGTCCTTAGCATTAGTTAGTTCATAAGTAGTTTGTAAGTTAGGGACTGGTGACCCCGTAGTTAAGTCCCATAAGCTATACAAACATTTGAACATTTTTTTTTATAATGTTAGCCGTTATTATACCAAAACATCCTACAATTACGTCATCGGTGTCAGAGCTGTAAATTTGCTCCTCGCTCTCTGCTCTAAAACTCTCCAAAACGGTACAATTATGTTGAAACATCCTGATTTTGTTGTCGAGGGGAGATGTCTGATAATTTTATGATTCTGTACAAAACACGACTGAACCTTTTAGGCTGTATCTTGAGGGTGCATTATCATTTTGGAATATGGCATTGTTTCTTAGCAATAAGTTAGTGGTAATAATCAGTTTGCTGTCTAGGATGGTGACATGTTCATTTACAGTTATCCGACCAGTAAGGTGATGACAAAAACAGTTTAATACTACGATATTTATCTTGACCACCCAAAATATCTCTGGAATAACAACAGCAATTGTAAAATGACGTTCATCTGTATCAATGCAAGCAGGGGCTCATGAATGTAAATATTTTGAAGCATTATAAAACGAAAGCATATGTGTTTTTAAAACAAATTTGTGTGTTTTTAAATGGACACCTTATATTATTTCATCAGCAGTACGCATGACAAATCACATAAATAATGGCGTTGAGTGCATCGCAATACGCCATTTACATCCCGAGATATTGCGAAGCGAAGTTGATGCTTCAAATACGCGAAGCGCGCGGCGATCGAACGTCCTGAGCAGCATTGGGGTTCTCGCCTGAGTCTCAGGACGTGCGTGCGCTAGCCGCACGTTTCGCGTATTTCAAGCGTCAACTTCGCTTCGCAATATCTCGGGATGTAACTGGCGTATTGTGATGCAACCAACGCCTTTGTTTATGTGATTTGTCTTGCTATATATGAAATAATATAGGGTATCCGTTTAAAAACACACAAATTTGTTTTTAAAACACACATGCTTTCGTATTATAATGTTTGAAAATATTTACATTCATGAACTCCTGCCTTACTTTGATACCGTTGCAAGTCGTTTTACAATAGCTGTTGTTGTTCCAGAAATATTTTGGGTGGTCAAGATATACGGGACACCGTGTATATATCCAAATTATGACTGAACGTCCCCCATTCTTGATAGTAGGAAGCAGACACGCTACATCATTACCTTCTTCTGGGGTTTTCGATGATAAACCCGGTTGTTCGTAACAAGTAATGTAAACGATGATTCATCTGTCCGTAGCACATAATTCCAGGCATCAGGTGTGATGATCATGGCACTACTTCCTTCGCAGCTTTGCGTTGGATTCCGTTATTAAGGATTCAGTATTTAGCAACTGCTACTGACTTAGGTTCCAGCCCTATTGTTTTATCGAAACAGAGAGTTTTGAGTTTTGCATTCACTTTTGCCGTGGTAGTTTTACGTTGTCTGGCCACAATCGTTCGTAATGCACGTCGGACGTCGTCAGTTAATTTTAGGTTTCGCCAACTATTCTTCTTCGCCAGTGATGCTTTACCATGTTTTGTATGCACTGTCATTACCGAGGATACTGTCGTTAGTGAAACGTTAAACACTGCAGTCGTTATCGTCACAGATGCTCCCACTAACTGCGCACCACGAGTTGGCCTCTTTGAAGCTTGAGAGATGACTCAGTTCACTGATAATATTTGTTGTCCGTCGCAATACAAAACAGTTGTGCACTGCCGTCGTGTCTCACTGTTAACACGTACTCAGTGGTGCCACCTTGCAACAAAATGTAGTCTAAGTATTTCATGGTGTTCATATTATTTTGTTCATCTCGTGTATCTCTCTTATATTAGTTCTGATGCACGACAGATTTACACGCATCTCCTCCGCTATCTTTCTCCAACTTCCACATTTAACTCTGTTTGTATTATCTGAAATAGGAAATCCACTTTCACACGAATATGTTGCAAAAAACATGCAGGCAAGCGATAAGTGCTTTTTTATGTGGATTATGACCTCGCTGATCATAAATCCAGAAGCTGTATGAATCTAGGGTTGCGAGATGTTAGGCTTCAGAAAAGAGGAAGTTTCTAGATTAATACAAAAATTTGCAATAGTGTTATAATTCTGATTTGAAGTTATTAGTAGTCGAGGTATTTTGGATTGTTCCATACGTAAGTAAACACCTCGCATGTCTTATTTTACGTTAATTGCTACGCCAGTCATTTCATTTGATTGGAAAGCGTAACTTCAGCTTAGCGTGGAGGCAACAAGGAAAAAAAAGATTTGGAAAAAAATATCCCATAATTTGAACAAAGGTTAGACTCTATTCTGTGGTACTCAGAATTCATCATCATCATCATCATCATCTTGGACAGTTTCCAGCCTCTGGCCGGGTCTGCTTCGAACATAAGCCTCTCCATCGTCTTTTGTCTTCCCACCATCTCCCCGTCTTCACCTTGGTCCAGTCTCTTCCTTTCTTCTTTACACCTTCCTCCACTCCTTTCAGCCATCTGTCTCTCGGTCTTCCTCTTGGTCTCTTTCCTTCCAGTTTCATGTCGTGCATCCTCCTGGGTATCCTCCTCTCCTCCATTCGCTTAATATGCCCATACCATTTCAGCCTTGATTTCTCTCTCTCCTCTTGTAATGGTTCCATCTTCATTAACTCTCTAATCCTCTCATTTCTTAACCTGTCTATCTTTGTCACTTCAGTACTGTTCCTCAAGAATTTCATCTCACTAGCTTGTAATTTGCTTTTCTCTCTTCCTTTCATAACCCAGGTTTCAGATGCATATGTTGGGATCGGGACATAGTATGACCGGTATACAACTTTTTTACGTCTTAGGGGTAAATCCCTGTTCCATATCAGAATTCAAAGTGTTGTATTTACACTCTTTCAAGTTGAACCGGTAGTGTAACTAAAAAAAAAAAAAGAGCACTTTCCTCATTTTACTAAAAACCCACCCGCACCAATTTTTGGGTTCAAAAAAGAGGACATTTTCGGGTATAAGAGGACGTCAAGTAACCCTATATAAATTTGAAAGTTTGAAAAGGTGGTTGCCCCTTTAGGTATGCCACTTCCTCCTCTTCATTAACTTGAAGTACATAATCACGTCTCTTGCAGTTGCAGTAAATTGTTATTACAGAATGGTTGTATTCCGGTGTTAAATAATGACATGGCACGAAGGAAACAGACTCAAACTATGGAAAAAGAACGCAATTTCTTACCAACACCGTTCGAAGAACTTGTTAAGAGGTGGCCTCTAGCGAACGTCAATGTCTATCAGCAGAAGAGGCATCTAGTGCATACGGAAATAGTGGAATTCATCATACCGATGATAGGTGATCGATGGCTACAGTGAGCAAAGAGAAAAATGGTTCGTATTATTTGATCAGCCGCGTGATCTGAGGTGCCATGCTACGGACTGGGCAGCCGTTCCTGCCGGAGTCTCGAGTCCTCCCACGAGAAAAAGTGTGTGTGTTGTCCTTATTGTAAGTTAAAATAGTTTCTAGGTCTAGGAACTGATGACCATGGCAGTTTGGTCCAATAGGTTTACAAACATTTAATTCATAAAATAACCATTTCATCATAAGCTTTACTTTTTTAAAAATTTCTGAATTTACTAGCCTCGAGATCCCTTGATGAACTACTCGACTTTTCAGGTTGTGGAGACTGCTAGTTTGGAAATCTCTGATCTAGACAGTATTCAGTTGTGTGTGTGTATTTTTTTTTCGGACTCAGCTGCGTGGTTATTAGTCCGTAGCTTACAAACTAAGGTAAACTAACCTGAGGACAACATACACACCCTTGCCCGAGGAGGGATTCAAACCCCCGACTGCGAACGGCCGCGCGCACCCCAGCACGGCGCCTCAGTGCGCACGGCTAAACCGCCGCGGCCAGTTGTGTTACCATTGGCGACGAGTCCTCTGTCGATAAGGAACACTGAGAAGTTGCTTTTGCAAACTGTAAATGCAGGTTATATTTAACCAATCATTTTTTTTATTTTTTATTTTTTTTATTTTTATTTTATTTTTTTTTTTTTATTTTTTTTTTTTTCGTTTCTTTCTCGTATCGTATCATTTTATCTGCAGTTTCAAAATATTTTTATCGTACGATAAACTTTTAAGTTCGTCATAGAGCAAGTGTTGGCGCCATAGCACAGCTCTAACAGTGCTACGATTCAGTTTCTCATCTAAACCTCGGTGAGTAGGCTTATAGGTGTTCCTACGACGTGGAGGGACAACGAGAAGTGTCGAGTGCATTTGCTCTGGCCCCGACTACCACCACCACTGCCATTCGGCGAACTGAAATGCTACAGAAGTAATGATAACTGATTTTCTTTTATGTTGTATGAACTTAATCTGTTTACAACCATCAGCAAGTTGACGATCTCTGCAAAACTTGTCGCTTTAGGTATTATTTGTTTCAACAAAATGATTGGAAGCTAAATATTGGTAGTTAAATGCTTCTCGTATTTGAAAAGGCATTAAACACTACGATTACTGTTATACTTGCGTGCGATTAAAGCGTTCCTTTTCAGTGCTACTGCACAATGATGTGCAACTAAACGCACGTCGGTTTGCCACTCTTTGTCATAGTTAAACAAATAATGACAGACTTTACGCAGTATATTCGTTCACGGAGATATTCCAGGAATATCGATACGTTACGGAAATGATATCATCGTGTGTTATGAAGCAGAATGCAGAGGGTTCGCTTCATACGTCCTCGGCTTCAGATTTTGGTAATTTTAAAGCTAGGCAACTGTGGAATGCAATAAAAGTAGAGAAAATCCTGTAATTTCCGGTACCGTGCGGAAATGAGTATTATTATCTCGGATTTGACGCTAATAGAAAATAAATAAAAAATAAGAAAAACTGTTTTGTTACTTTTCCATCTCACACACTGCAAGAAACACAGTGTGCGTTAAAGGCAACATCATACCGACACATAGCTTCCCTTTCTTCTTCGATTCGCGTAAGAAATCCGTGAGAAATTACAGCGTTTGTACCATAGGTCGCAGGCTCTCGCATTACCCTTATATTCTTTATGCTTTCGTTTTAGAATGTTTCAAAATATGTACATTTATGAGCCTCAGTCTTACATTGATACCGGTGAGAGTCGTTTTACAATAGCTGTTGTTGTTCCAGAGATATTTTGGATGAGCAAGATAGCTGGGACACGCTGTATACGGGTCAAACTGAAATATGTGATAGTGGTCCATAACCGAGCAGATTGAAAGAGGGAACCAATGACCGGAAATACACATACATTTACTATGAACTATGTTGTTGTTATGTGGTTTTCGCTGTGTGTACGTACATAAAAGAATAAAAATGCACTTCCTGTAATGCAGTCGATTTTGGAAACACTATCACCCGTTTCAGTTTGACCCACAAAGGTTGAGAGACCCTGTATATTCAGCACTGTTGATGGATCATCTGAGAGGTCTCTAAAACGAAACTGAATTTAAAATGTTAGCTTACCATTACAGTTTCAAGCAATTTTTATTGAATGCTGGTGACTTAAGTGACAATATTTATTTTTTAAGAATGAGAATATAAATAGATCAATTTTGTGTAAATGATAACACTCCTCCCAAAGAAATATTTTTGCCACATTTTATTTCGTAATTTTCGGCATATTCTTTGTAACTCCTCAGCCTCAGATCTGCTTGCTTCCAATATAATTACCGTGCTTCAATTAGAATTCACAGTGCACTGCTGTGTCGCTAGCTTTTCCAGCTTAATTATAACCCGTAAGAAGAAAATTGTGATCTGGTGGAACGGTTAGCATTGCGCAGTCTTCTGTACGTAACAGGAAGAACGCAGACGTCTTGGAGGTACTGCACCGCGAATAGTTTCAACTTGCATAGTTCTCCTTGTAGGAAAACCTTTACTTGGTCGAACTAAAGACGCCGTCAATAGTGACATTCTGGTTGTATTTAAATTACACTGTTGCCATTTTTAGCTCTAATAGCACTAATAATGCATTTCTGTGACTCAGTTGTTAGGCGGTAAATGGCATATTACTAGTCCTGATGCCTCGATTTCGACCCCATTTCATTCCTACAATTTGTGTGTGTTACTTATCACTTATTTCACCTATGCCAATATTTGATGATAAGATGAATATCAACTTGCGCACTGGTTCGGAATCAACGTTAAACTATAAGACTACCTTTAAAGGGTCGGGTTGAATCAGTTCAAAGGCCGTAGGAAGCAATTGCATCTAATCTCCGTCAGGACCATGCCTAATAAAGCACTGTAGTGTTCAAACCAATCTTGGGATTGATGACTCCTTTACTTCGAGTACTTCCATATTGATTTTCTGAATAATTCCAGGCGTTACTTGCCTGAAATGAATTAGAAATAGGAACCCTATTTTCATCACCTGACGACAATCAGAAGAAACCTAACAGTGAAGTTCCTTTACGTAACATTCAATGTTGCATTTTTAATTAAAATAAAGTTTACTAGCTTTAAACCGCGGCTCCGCTCGCGTGTTGGTTGATTATGGTAGATAATGTGCGAAAAGTCAAATAGATTTTTTAAAGGGATGTATTAAAAGAAATTTCTTTTTTACTGCTTTATTTATTTATTGTTATATTTCCTTATTCGTATGCTTATCCTTACAGAGAAAGAACTGAAGACACTGTAGCACGCATAGACCAAAGATAGGGTCTGTGGCAACAATTACACACAGACCATTCGTTTGCGTTCTGTAGTTTTCGCTGCAGAGCGAAATATTAAAACACACACACACACACACACACACACACGTAGAACTATATATACACCCATAACTTTCCATCCCAAAATTTTCCACTCTTTTATCATTATCAACTCTCAAGCAACAATGCAACCAATAAAACCATTTTCAAGAGTAATTATTGTTCCGCATTTCGCGTTATATTTTTCAAATTACAAAATATCTATCAGATCGCTATAAAGCCGTACCTAAAACCTTCCTCAGATATAAATTAGTAATTGTACAAATATTTAAGCATATGTGTCTTGTCGCTAGGACGTGATAATCGTACACCTAACACACATTGACATTAATATATATATATATAGATAAATAGCTATCTGATCGCCATAAAACCGTGCCTAAAGTCTTCCCCGGGTAGACATTAGTAACTGTACAAATTTTTAGCTCTTTATGCCTTGTGGGTCAGACGTGATAAACGTACACCGAACAGACATTCACATTTATAGATATAGATTTCGTTACTGATTCATAATTTAATCGATTTTCCCCGAAGCTTTCGTTGCAACAGTTCAGCACTGCTTCGTTTTATAAAACAAGCGTTTTAAATCAACTGTGAACGATACGTTTGTGCTACCCTCTAGGTGGGAAAGCAGGATTCATCTTGACTTAAATAGACACATCTATCTTTAGGCCAGAGTTGGTGTCATTTTTAAGAAGGTTTCCAACAAGCATCTACGTAACGTTGAAAGTGTGACCTCATTATGTCTCATATTCTCTGTTCGAAGACGGAGAAAACGTGACGAAATTTAACACACTGTAGTCCTGCATATAAGGTACACTAACTCACGTCGTCGTCGTCGTCGTCGACGACGACGAGAAGTTAAACTGCAAGAATGAAAATGGAAGAGGACCCTGAGAAGGAGCACGAGATGACGGATGGCACAGCAATGAATTTTCTGTTACCTGCAGCCGCGGCGAACTTTCCGCCGAAACTTTCCACCACGACTCCTCTGGGCGCAACTCGCTTCTGCCTGTACGTGGACGATTCTTTCATGGCTCGCTCGTGTGGTACCCAGGCGCTGCGTCACTTTATCCGATCTAACTCTTATGACTTTTATAGTTTATGATACCCACGCCACCACGCCTCTGGGGTTTCAATAGAACTTCGAAAAAGTACAAAACTCATTAATTGTATCGAAAGTCGGAAAGCACCTATCTTGTACCTAAGAACTGTCGTAATGCAGTTCACAGAACACCTATACGTAATAGACCAACTATTTTCTTTATAAACAGGACACTGCACATGAAAGAATTTTACATAAATGCGGGAAAGTTACTACCCAAATAAACAAGAGCATACTACAAACATAGCAATTTAATTAATGAAAATATTTTTAGCGTTTTATGAATAGGACTCAAGTCTTAAAGAGTAAGGACTGACGCCCGTACAAACTCGAATTCTATGCTTGACACATTTTTGGCCCACTTTAGGTTACGGTAGTAACACTAAAAGTGGGCCTTTGCGATCGTCTTTTGACAGCTCGAAATTTAAATGAAAATAACGGCTTAACTATTCATCTGACACGAAAATTGAATAACCGAATTTGTAGAGGAGAAAATTCTCTACAACTTTGCTCTCTTATGTGTTTTTTCATATCTCGTAGCGTTTCAAAGATATTTGCAAAAATAACGGCGATTTTGGGATGTGTGTGTCTGTCTGTCTGTCCGTAACGTGTTCCCTGTTTTTAAGGCGAACCGTTCAACCGAGCAGCACCAAATTTTACAGACATGATTTTAGGCCGCCAGAGATCAGAACCTCCCTTTTTCAAATTTTTCGGACAAAAAATACGGTAGTAATACCAAAAAAGCAGTTTGTAATATGATTGTAATTGCAAACGAACCGTTCATCTGACACGAAAAGTGAATAACCTAATTGGTAGAGGACAAAATTCTCTAACAACTTAGCTCCCTTATTTTTTTCCATATCTCGTATCGTTTGAGACATATTTGCAAAAATAACGGCGATTTGACTATGTTTGTCTGGCTGTAACTTTTTCCCACTTTTTAGGTCGAACCGTTCAACCGATAGGCACAAAATTTTACAGACATAATTTATGGTTACCAGAGACAAGAACCTCGCGTTTTGAAATATTTCTAACAAGAAATACGTTGGTAATAGCAAAAAAAGCCGTTTGTAATGTAATTTTAGTTGCAAATAAACCGTTCATCTGACGCGAAAATTGAATAAACGAATTTGTAGAGGAGAAAATTCTCTACAACTTTTTTTCCCTTATGTTTTTTTTCATATCTCGTCTCGTTTGAGAGATATTTGCAAAAATAACGGAGTTTTGACACCCACCATTGAATTAACGAAAACCAGCCGTTCGCAGATGTCACGTGACATTCATCGCACAGAACTATCTATGGCATACGCCATCTTGCGTTGCGTATTTGATGATTTTCTTATTGTAACTTACACGTTGTCATTTCAAAGCAATGGAGCCCTGAAGAATTAACAAAAACACAACATTCTTCGTACGATAAGTGATAATCTAGTGTCTATAAATGCCATATTAGCATCAGTTAACAACGGCCATTAATAGTACGATATTCAAGAAGGCAGTTCCAAACTGTTAGCTGTAGTGTAGTGGGCAGTGGTTCAGAATCCGCCACTACCAAAAGTTTTTTTTTTCCTAAAAGGGTTTCAGACACTCTTATTAATTAATTTTTTATTATTTATTTTATTATTTTGGTCCAAAATGTTTGCAAAAACTTATAAAACTACAAATCTAAAGTGGGCCGTAAAACACGTCAGTGCGATTTTTTTTTTTTTTTCATTTAGTACTTCGACAGTATTTACACAGAAAGAATTATAGGATAAGTGAAGTAGAGTTAACTTGGCCAATCTCGAAACTTCGAGCCTTGGATTTTAAAATAGCATCAACCAGTAGCGCTTAAATTGGTTTTATAGGACCTGTTCCGATCACTTTGTGTCCTCCTTCAGACTTGTATTGGAACCTTTGTGTGTTCAGCCTGGACATAGTTGGACACTAAGCACCAACCCACACACACATACACACACAAAGAACTGACACCTCACCATTCCATACCTGTATTTCTACGCAACGACGGCGTATGTTTCAGTACCTGACCACAGACGATATAGTAATGTTCGACGTCGTCAAGGAACCCGAAATGGCGAGCGTAAAAGGTTATGGACGATGGCGGCACTACAGCTTATTGTGCGACTTGCGGGAATTTGAGGTGGACGGGAGGCGAGCACTCGTAGCCACGTGGTTCGATCGTCCTCTGTAATAAAAATCTGAGCGAAGAAGATCAGCATAGAACGAACACGAATCCACGTCCACAAAGTACCGACCTAGCCGGAAAAAATAAAGAAAGAGGCTTAGGCTGTCGCTTATCCTATGCGGCACACCCAGATTCGAATCCCGACCCGGAAGTTTCACTTGGTCTCATTGAATTATTTCAGTGTCCTAATGCAGCTAAAGTTTGTTTTGTTTAAAAGGCTTTGAGTGTTTTCATGTAAGAAAAAACAAAACTTTTGAGAAAGCCCTCCGAGAAATTGCTTGAAATGCAAGTACAAGGCATCCTTCATAATGCGGGGCGTATCAAATTCAGATGATCACTCCCTGTTGTTTTTAAGCTGGATTGAATTCAGAAAAGCAGGCATTTAACCACAAAGCGTCAGTATCTTAATGAGCTCAATATTTATACCATATTTCCCCACGTCCTTTTAATCATTTCATTTTAGGAACGTACATTAATGGTTTTAGCAGCTATCGTCGTTTTAAAATATTTTTGCACATCATGAACGCAAGTACTCAATTGTGCAATGCATAAGAGAGTGCCCTTTGATTGTTAACCTACAGAAAGGGTGAAAATTTTGGGATCCATGGAGAGGTCAGCCAGTCTAACCGCAATGTTTGTTAAACTACGGAAAGGGGAAGGTCTTGAGGGGGAAAAACTGCTTTCACAGTGAGATGTTTGCTTCGAAGCTGATACGAAAATACACACACACATATCTTATTGCTACGCTGACGCAAAAAAATACAGAAGCAGTACAATTAAATTGAATATGACATTGGTATTTACTAATACGCTACACTAATCTTCAGTTGTGATTTATTCAATATGTCTGATATGTCAGCACCTGCTGAAAAAATAAAATAAGCTTCTCAGTTACTCGTCTGTTTGAATACATGGCTGCAGCGTATTTAAAGAACAATAAAATCTATTTCTCTTTTACGTACGCATTTCAGTGGTATTGATTGAACTTTTAATTAATTAATTTCCACAGTTCTGTTTTAATTCGCGGGTGGCTTAAATCGTTTTTTGTATGTAGCAAATTACTTTTGCCAGTAATTGAGCTCGTTACTTGATAATTTAAAAAATGTTTATCTATACGTTTCCGTTTTCCTAACTGGTGCTAGTGACTAAATATTTAACTATTCGCGCCGTTTGCGTCTCTTGGCAGTCTGCATTGCTGTTTTCACACTGCCATCCTGTGTTCCAGATGCGCAAACTTGATAGCACACTCGATCCAACAGCTTACTGCCACATGCTCTTGCAATCTGTGTCGGACAATTGCCTGCAAATATCGAAACGTTTTAATAAGGGAGTGTGCATATTCTCCTTTTTGTTGTCGTCATAAAGAGACTGAGAATGTCTTTCCAATAACCGGACGAGCGACGTGGTACAGTAGTTCCTCAAGAAATTTCACAGCCCGCGAAGGGAAAAGCAGCGGATTTCACTTATAACCATTGGTGAATCCAGGTGTTTTGGCGGGGGTGGTGGGGGGGGGGGGGGGAGCTCATAGAAATTTTGCGGCATCGTACCTCAAAATGATGACTAAAAACCTCATATTAAGAGGTTTTCCTGATATTAGAATGATTTACTCATGCTCTGGAGAAGGAGGGGGTTGCAACCCCACAGTCCTCCGCAACTCCTGGATTCGCCACTGCTTACAACTATACCTTCGAATCGAATAGATACTAATAGGACCCTACTTTCAAAGCGACCAGAACTGTGCCTATCTCAGAAGCACTTGAATATGATTCATTAGTTTTTTTGAGATCTCTTGCAGGACTTTTTCCAGCGGATTCCAAAAGAATACGTTAAAGTGAACTGCTTATTCATTACCACCAAGATGATTGGCTTTTTCAGGAATTTTCACCGGTTAAGGACAAAGTTAAAGGTGGAAAAACTGTCTCGCACGAATACGGCACAACGAATTGTCTCCTAACAATTTCAGGAGTGCCGTATCTTTTGTGTCGCGGTAGTCTCTTATTAAATACACCACACCAGTGTCTAATTGAATGAATGCATTCGGTTTGATGGAATAGAAGAGATCAAGAAGAGAGGAAATAGGAGTACATCGACTCAGTCTTTTCATCTACAATAAAGCACAGAAATCTGCGGCACAAATTTCTAATATACTAGAACAGTACCGCAAAACTATATCTCATCCTTAACGAGGGTATCTGTAAACATCTAGATATAAGGACTGCGAACGCGATACCCATTCAAAGTATTGTCGTATCAAAGTAGGAACGTTTCATACAATCTTTTAATTTTTATACGCCTTTAATGCCTGTCATTCGACGAGATGATGAGATGTGTTTACCCTTGTAGCCCAAGTGCTAGGTGCTACACCTATAAAAATACCATAAAATTAAATGTTCGCCAGGTACGGTCTTGACAGAAGTAGTGTGATATATCTAGAGCAATGGAAGACTGTCAACGGGGAGACGAATCACTAACGGTGTGGCATAACAAAGGATAGTAAATACGTTGTGAATATCAGGTGAGTACCTTTAACAGACAACACAGTTTTCGACCTGGAATTTGAGAAAGGTGGCATACAGTAGTCGTACTACGTATTAGTATATCGTACGATGGGAGCACAAATAGTTGGAAGCGTAAACGTAAATCTTAAAATCAATACACCAGTTTAAATACACGAATGTGCAACAACAGTTTACGAAATTTCCGGTCAGATTAAAACTGTTCGTGGTCATCATTCGATTTCGGGACATTTGTTTTTCACGAGCAACTGCTCTATCGACTGAGCTACCCAAACACGCTTCATGATCAGTCCTCAAAGCTTTTCTATTACCTCATCTCCTGCCTTTTACATTTCACACAAGTTCTCCTGCGAATCATGTAGGGTTATCACTCCTGGAAGGAAGGAAATTTCGAAGAAATTGCTTAGCCTCAGTTGGAAGAAGTGTCCAGAATGAATTTTTCTCTCTGTGCCTGAGTGTGCGCTTCCTAGCAGACTAAAACTGTATACCAGACCAAGTCTGAAACATTCATTCTGGAAATAGTCTCCAGCTTGTGGCTAAGCTATGTCGTCGAAATACCCTTTCTTCCAGGAGTGCTTAGCCCTGCGAGGTTCGCAGGAGAATTAATGTGAATTTTTTAAGGTAGGAGACGAGGTATTGCCGTAAGTAATTTGTGTTGTACTTGGGTGGCTCAATAGAGCTGGGAAAGGCAAAGGTCTTGAGCTCGAGTCTCTGTCAGGCACACCTTTTCAATTTGCCAGGGACTTTCTTATCTGCGCACATTACTCTGCAGTACAAAATTCATTCTGGACTTCTCTTTGTTGGTAAACTTTCATTCTAAGGAATCTGTGGTACTATTGAATTGGTTACAGCCCAGCTGTAGCAGGAGGGAAGTTGCGAGCCAAGTTGTAGGCAGCGGACGGCGAAGGTGGTTGTGAGCGAAGTACAGTGTGTAAATGGTGGCCAATTTGAAAACTGTAAGCAAGGGAAAGTTGTAAACACAATACATTAGGGCACGAAATTGTAGACTCCATAGACGTATGCCAGTTCTTGCTCTCGCAACATTATGAGGACTCGCCCAGCAAAGTGTCTGCCCAATGGAACTGTTTCCTTTGGCCCGGCCGTACAAGAGGAGCTGTCGCAACCAATAGCCTACGACTCCGTTCCAGATCACCGGCAACCATTTAAATAATTATTTTTCCAGATCGCTGACTGGCAACAATACAAAAGTATTAAGGTTTGATCTTGTTGCCGGTCTCTTGAAAGCCGTATCCCACGTACAGTTTGAACAGTCCTCTGCCAGACACGCTGCTTCAACTATTTTGAACTGTCCCGCTTATTTTTCACTATTGTAGTGCCCTCGGACGTAGTCACTTTATGAAATGTAAGAGTTAAATCGAATGACCCGTCCAGGGCCCTATCTCGGCCCATCTGAGCTTCCATGCGATGAGTTACAGCCCCTTATGACAGCTGCGGAACTGATGCCTATCTAGAGGATGGACTGGAAGAGAATAGGTGCAAACATCTGCCGCACTTCCTTGCTGGCTGTCAAGGAGAAGTTTAACACTATGAAAGATCGATGTGAACAATATTTTATTTTTTTCAGTCATTAATAATAATGTGTAGCATATTTTTTAAATGCATTCATGAATATTTTTGGTTTAATTTACGACTATTGGGACTGAGTCCCAACAAAAAGTAATGTGTTGGTAAGGTAAAAGGTTGGTTTTCTAATTCACCAAACTGGGTATGAAATATCAGTGAGATGCCAATTCCTTTTCAGTTCATGTATACGAGCTGTTTCAGAATTGCTGCTACAGGCTTGTAGGGGTCGTGGATAAAATTCTGACGAGCAACTCGTCGGAAACACTACCGTTCCGGTTTGACTGAGTCTTACTACTGTGGCCGAGTATGGAAGACTTGACCGGATCGGGGCAATGTCTGACTCGCGTTAAGCGCATCTTTCCCTAAATGATTACAGCCAGCACAGGCTTCTCATTCTTAGTTTGCCTGTCTGGTATCATGTGACTATAGTAAGTAATGTGTACCCTACACATTAAAGAGCGTAAAAATCGACATCTACAATATATTTCAGTTGTCTTTCTACGGAAAAATCACATGACTTTAAGATTTACCATGCATAAACTGCTCTAAATGGTTGGTTTTCAGTTAAAAAGCTGTTGTTAGGAATTACATACAACCCGCTCGTGGATACAGGCAGTAATAAAAATAGTGTGGCAGATTTTCAGTTCAGCATTTGTAATGAAATTGCGCGTTTGATATATAGTAAAAATCAAATGTTTGTAAACCTATTGGACCAAACTGCTGTGTTCATTAGCCCCTTGACTTACAAATGACTTAAACTAACTTATGCTAAGAAAAACACACACACATGCCCGAACCTCTGACGAGGAGCGGCCACGCAGTTCGTGGCAAGGCGCCTTAGACCGCGCGTCTGAAACACCAACTCAACATAACATTCCCCTCTCGCGTTTGTATTACGAAGTCTGTTGACGATGTAACACTTTTCACTGTCGCTAAGAGAGTTCAAATGTTTGTAAATCTATGGGACTTAACTGCTGTGGTTATCAGTCCCTAGGCTTACAAACTACTTCAAATAACCGAAATACGATACACGCACCCATGCCCGGGGAGAGGACTCGAACCTACGACGGGGAGCAACCGCGCGCTCCTTATCAAAGCGCCTTAGAGCGCTCGGCCATTCCACTGCGGTCGCTAACAAAGGAAAACAACTGAATACGGTCGAGTTATTAAGTTTAGGTACGGTCGGTCCCTGACACTATCCGAAATTTCTTCACTTACATGTGCTCTTGTCACTTCTCATAAAGCATGAGTTAACGTGAAGAAAAATTTGTGAACTTCTTTGTTACATAGTTTTTTAGGAGAAAGTACGAAAGCAGAAAAGAATTTTGACATTACTTTTTGGCAAACTTTAGGTTACGGTAGTAATACTAAAAGTGGACCTTTGCGATCGTC
Source organism: Locusta migratoria (assembly GCA_026315105.1). Lineage (NCBI taxonomy): Eukaryota > Metazoa > Arthropoda > Insecta > Orthoptera > Acrididae > Locusta > Locusta migratoria. The sequence continues at coordinate 282,514,576 of CM048755.1, forward strand.
TTTTGACAGCTCGAAATTTAAATGAAAATAACGGCCTAACTATTCATCTGACACGAAAATTGAATAGCTGAATTTGTAGAGGAGAAAATTCTCTACAACTTTGCCCTTTTATGTTTTTTTCATATCTCGTAGCGTATCAAAGATATTTGTAAAAATAACGGCGATTTTTGGATGTATGTCTGTCCGTCTGTCTGTCCGTAACGTGTTCACTGTTTTTAAGACGAACCGTTCAACCGATCAGCACCAAATTTTACAGACATGATTGTAGAGCGCCTGAGACCAGAACCTGCCTTTTTCAATTTTTTCGGACAAAGAATACGGTAGTAATACCAAAAAACCGTTTGTAATATAATTGTAATTGCAAACAAACCGTTCATCTGACACTAAAATTGAATAACCTAATTGGTAGAGGAGAAAATTCTCTATAACTTGGCTCCCTTGTGTTTTTTTCATATCTCGTATCGTTTGAGACATATTTGCAAAAATAACGGAGATTTGACACCCTCTATTGAATTAACGAAAACCAGCCGTTTGCAGATGTCACGTGACATTCCTCGCCAATAACTCTCTCTGGCATACGCCATCTTGCGTTGCGTATTTGATGATTTTCTTATTGTAACTTACACGTTGTCATTTCAAAGCAATGGCGCACTGAAGAATTAATAAAAACACATCGTTCTTCGTACGATAAATGATAATCTAGTGTCTACAAATGCCATTTTAGCATCAGTTAACAACGGCCATCAATAGTATGAGATTAAAAGAGTCAACTTTTGATTGATATCCGTAGCGTAGTGGGCAAGGGGTTTAACTATGACGCTAAAGGTCGGTGGTTCGAAACCCGCCACTACATTTTTTTTCCTAAAAGGGTTTCAGACACTCTTATTAATTAAATTTTTTATTATTTTGGTCCAAAATGTTGGCAAAAACGTATAAAACTACAAATCTAAAGTAGGCCGTAAAACACGTCAGTTCGATTTTTTTATATTCATCTGCGGCCTCAGTGTGCATATTTTGTAATTTGACATTGCATCCAAGCATGCACGTCACACTGCATGAAAGAATGCATGTTATATATTTTGACTGTGCATGAAAACGCAAGCTCTTGCGATGACTATGCATCCCACGGAAAATACCCCACGATGACTAATATATATATATAAAGCACGTTCAACAGCCGCATCTATTTCGATGCGACTTTTTATTCGCATTACAGTGGCTGATGTCGGCGATCGTGCGGCTGTGAATGCCAGCAGCGCCTTGTAAATGCGTTTCTTTAGCCTTGCAAAGCAGCGTGACTGGGTGGAGCGAAGGAGGCCGGGGTCGGTAATTTGCTTGTTGGCGAAGAACTCCCTAACTGACGTTGCCGAGTTGGCGAGTGCATTGTCGCCGCCATTTGTTTCTCACAAAAAGTTGCGCCGCCTTCCGCCGTCGTTTTTAGCACTTCTATGTATTAAGCCAGCCACTCTCTATGCCGTCGGGTCGCGACAGCAATCTCGTTCTTAGTGCCGGTAACAGCAGTACGTCTGCCGCTTCTCAAACGTCTGACACGTTATTCAGCTTAGTTTCTAACTGGACCCAAAAGATACTGGGGCGGGATAAAAATATGGAAGCGTCTCGATAAATCCCCTCTTAAGCGTACACGCACGTGACAAAAGTCATAGGATATCTCCTAATATTCTTAACAATTTGACTGCCGGCCATGTAAACCATTCCATCCCTTAGAGTGCCAGACATTCTGCTTGCAGGAGTAACCCCAGCTGCACTTGGTTTCTTTATCTTCAGTCTGGCGTAAAGAACTGTCTGATCTTTGAAATAAATCCTGAACTGAACACAGAGCATCTAAATCACATACAACTCCGACGCCAAGGGCCCCACTAAAAACTTCTCTACTTCGCAAACAGTCTGTAGAATCACTACGATATGTTGCTGTGTCACCCCTCTGTCATAGTCACCTCTCAGTACTTTCGGAGAGAATAATTTGCGTGAAGCCATGTCTGTTGATTTACCTACTGAGTGAGCGGACACCACTTTCTGCCTGCCCCGATTCATACAATGAATGCGACCAGTCGGACGATTTAGAAACTAAATAAAAGATCTATAGGCTGGTTTAGACACTAGGTTTACCAAGTAAGGTATTTAAGGTAGATCTAGCCCGTCAATAAACTTGATTCTGTCTTTAAAAGCACGAAAACAAAGATCACGTCAAATGACGTGATTGGCATTCTACAGAAATTTACGTATCCGGTCAATTGACGTGATTGGCACTCGGAGTGTTAACCGAGTTAACTGTGGACATACTGCTGGTAGTCATAAACGTCCTGGCTACCTTGCTTTTTCATGTTCCGTTTTGAGTGTGTGAATGTATCATATTTGCGGCAGTTTTTAGAACCACTTGAAAATCTTTATATACGAGGCGCGTCCAGAAAGTTCCGTTTGGTAATAAAATGAAATTGTACATAGATACAGAAGAAATTTTTATTGCACAAAATTCTACAACTCTTAAACTACTTTTCCACATAACTGCCGAAATTTTGTAGGCACTTGTCAAAGCGTGCCACAAGTTTTTGCATGCACCCTTCACAGAAGTCTAGAGTGCGGTAATTTATTTTTTTCGACTAGTTTGTCTTCTTTTTGACCATCTTCAGGATTTTTAGCTCCACTGATATTGTGGAGCTGGCAGGTAACGTGGAGCGTTGCCGCGATAGAGTAGCCGAGCGGTCTAAGGCGCCTCGTTGCGGAGCGCGCGGTTGCTCGCCGTCGGAGGTTCGAGTCCTCCCTAGGGCGTGTGTGTGTGTGTGTGTGTGTGTGTGTGTGTGTGTTGTCCTTAGGTTAATTTACCTTAGTTTAAGTAGTTTGCAAGTTACGGACTGATGACCACGCAGTTTGTTCAGATAGATTTACAAACATTTGATTTGAACATGGAGCCTGCCAGTGCGTTCAAAAAATGTTCAAATGTGTGTAGAGCTTATGGGACTTAACTACGGGGTCATCAGTCCCTAAACTTAGAAACTATTTATGAACCAGCTAAGACTAAGGAAGGCACAAATATCCATGCTCGAGGGGGGATTCGAACCCCCGACCGTAGTAGCCGTGCAGACCGTGACTGGCGCGCCGCAGTCCCCTCGGCTTTCCAGTGCATCACTCCGTTAAATATAACTTGGTTTTAGGAAAAAGGAGACGGATAGAGAGAGAAGGGATAGGAGAAGTACTAACTCAAGGCAGAAATAAATAAATAAATAAATACCCGAGCAACGCCGGGTTTTCAGCTAGTGGCTTTATACAAAGAGACGAAACTGCTAGTTAATTAAATAAATTTTACAGAACAACTGTAGCATCCGTACGCTAATTTAACATACAGTTGTGAGACACATGAAGAAACTTTGTAAGTCAGTTACTTGAGATTCATCAATATACGGAACGAAGAGCTGGTGCGTTAGTATTCAGCCACCGTCGTGTCCTTGTACATAAAATGGACGCGACTGTAGCCAGTGCAGTGGGTATTGCTTCAAGTGTCTCTCTCCTCCTTAATTGCGGTCTTACTGGAGGCCTCTCGTCTCTCGTAACGCCCGCGATCGCTGATTGTTGCCTAAAGCTCCTGTAATACTCGCCTCAGTACCCTCGTGCTTCCAATTAAGACCCCGCGGTAGTACGGTGAGCTCGCGGACATTCTTCCCGTCCTCTTTTTGTCGGTCTCGCCCGAAAATTTGTCCCGACGCGCGCTCATCAAGAAAAATACGCAGGAAATATGCGTGTGGATTTTTATTCCGTTTGCGATCCAGTTTTATTTGTCGGTGGCGCGTGGCGTTCTCACGCGCTGCTGCCCGCGCCACGGCTCGCAGCCTTGCTACCATTTTATTTCGAATAACACATTCCGCTTTCTGCGGAGGATGCTGTAATTATGGGAAGCGGCTTTTTTGAAGTTGTCGGAATATTGCCGCGCCAGGCCGAGCCTTTATTAATATAAAGCATCGGCTTCCTCGCCGGGCGTGCGGACAGCGAAAGCGGCCGCGCGCGTCAGTGTGACAGAGACGGCCACTGCCAGCTTTGAGGGTTTTTATTAAACCCCGTACGAGCTTCCTATTGCCGTACACATTGTCGATCCAATAAGAGATGCGGAATAAGACAGCCAGCGTTTGATGTTGTAGTCTTTTATTAAGTGACCGCGCATTTCCGGGGATAGCTAGAAATATCCATGTGTCGCAAAGTGGTCGGCGCTGGTGCGACACATCTGATCGCGCCGGGACACGTGGAGAATTTCGGAGTTATTAAATGTAGCCTTTGTGAAAACTGAAAATACGTGCGTGGGAATGAACAAACTTTTTTATTCGGGCGAACAATGAAAGCTCACTGCCAGGATTGTGCTTAACAGTCCGATGTCATACTAGCTTCTTCATAACCCTCAATTTTGTATTTTTTCCCTTCTTCTTTAGGGCGAGCGGTGTAATAAAGGTTGATATTTTTTCCACCGGCATTTATGAATTTATGTCCGGAATGCACGGTTTCCTTGCTAGAGACCATTTATTCAAACACTCTTTGTTACAGAGACTGCGATCTAATGAGCGCTGTACCATACAGCCAAAGTTACAGTGGTACTGTTCCTCATACTGTTCCATTCTACCATCTACATCTACATAGATACTCTGCAAATCACATTTAAGTGCCTGGCAAAGGGTTCATTAACCACCTTCATAACGTTTCTCTACCGTTCCATTCTCTAATAGCGCGCGGGAAGAAAGAACACCTAAATCGTTCCGTTTTCGATCTGATTTCTCTTATTTTATTGGGATGGTCATGTCTCCCTAAGTAGGTGGGTGCTAGCAAAATATTTTCACATTCAGAACTAAAAGTCGGTGATCGAAACTTCGCAAACAGATCACGCCGCAATGAATAACGTCTTTCTTTTAATGATTTCCACCCCAATTCGTGCAACATTTCCGTGACGCTTTCCCCCCCGTAACGTGATAAAACAAAACGAGCTGCCCTTCTCTGAACCTTCTCAATATCTTCCGTCAGTCCCACCTGGTGAGGGTTCCACAAGGGGCAACAGTACTCCAAGAGAGGACGCACAAGTGTGATGTAGGCAGTCTCTTTGGTGGAGCTGGTGCATCGTCTAAGCGTTCTGCCAATGAAACGTAACCTTTGGTTCGCCTTCCCCACAATATTTTCTGTGTGTTCTCTCCAGTCAAAGTTGTTCGTAATTGTAACTCCTAGGTATTTGGTAGAATTTACGACCTTAAGGTTTGACTGATTTATCGTGTAATTGAAGTTCAGCGTATTTCTTTTAGTGGTCATGTGTATTACTTCACACTTTTCTTTATTTAGTGTCAATTGCCAATTCTCGCACCAAGTAGAAATTTTGTCTAAATCGCTTTGCAGTTGCTTTTAATCCTCTGTTGACTTCACTAACCGATAAACGACAGCATCATCCGCGAACAGTCTAAGGGAGCTATTCAGATTATCTCCTAAATCGTTTATAAACACGAGGAAGAGTAGGGGACCAATAACGCTTCCCTGTGGAACGCCAGATATCACTTCTGTTTTACTCGATGACTTACCGTTGATGATTCGAAGGGTTGTGCGGTTACTACGTGATACTGCTCCAGCTTACTTCACCTTAAACCTTTTATGCAGAGGTGCAATGACAGCTTACTGCCAGGATTGTGCCTAACAGTCCGATGACATGCTGGTTTACCGAGCGAGGTGGCGCAGGGGTGACGCACTGGACTCGTATTCGGAAGGATGGTGGATCAAATCCACCTCCGGCCATCCAGATTTAGGTTTTCCGTGATTTCCCTAAATCACTCCAGGCAAATTCCGCGATGGTTCCTTTCAAAGGGCACGGCCGATTTCCTTCCACATCCTTACCCGAACATTCCGTCTCTAATGACCACGCTGTCGACGGGACGTTAAACCCTAAGAGCCGGCCGCGGTGGCCGAGGGAACTAAGGCGCTCCAGTCACGGTCTCCACGGCCACTACGGTCGGGGGTTCGAATCCCCCCTCGGGCATGGGTATTTGTGCCGTCTTTAGGATAAGCTAGTTCATAAGTAGTTTGTTAGTTTAGGGACTGATGGCCCCGTAGTTAAGTCCCATAGACTCTACAAACATTTGAACATTTCGTAAGGTGCAATATATCGTTGTGCCCTGTTCCACTAGAGTCTGCGCCACCAGCCCTGTCTAGGAGGCAGCAACCGTGTCGAGCGGCGCATGCGCCGTGCACGCGACCGAAGCCGATATAGGACGCAGAACTTCGGTTTAGCACAGCGAGCTTAAATTTCATAGAGTGGCGATAGGTCCGCCATGTTTGAGGCAAATTGAACCGGCGGACGGGGTATCGGCTGACAGCTGGTATGCCACAACGACTACAGAATTTTACCTATTTACAGTTCCACGTTTTAAATAAAGACTGATTATTGAATACGGATGTGCATCAAGTTCCGTCAGACTTTTTCGAGGCTGCGAATTGACGAGCCTGGTAGTAAATTTCCTAAAAATGTGGTAATGAATAAGAACGGCAACCCACATCCATTTGAATCTGCTTGGTGTATTCATCTCTTGGTCTCCCTCTGTGATTTTTACCCCACACACTTCCCTCAAACGCTAAATTCATGATTCCTTGCTGTCTAAGAATGTGTCCTACCAATCGGTCGCGTCTTTTAGTCAAGGTATGCCAGAAATTCCTTTTCTTCCCAATTCTGTTCAGTACCTCTTCATCAGTTACGCGATCCACCTAATCTTCAGCATTGTCAGTATTACAGTTCAATTTCGAAGTATAACAGTTAGCTGAGGTTTGCAATAACAACGAAAGTGCCGCTGCGAAAATATCTGTGTCGATTTTAATGCAAGTACATGATCTAAACGAGCTGCTAAACATACAGTGAACAGTAACTGTTATGACGAACAATCATGACCATGGATCTTCATCTGCTGTTAATGTGTTGTAACAACTGCTTTAATAAAGTCAAGTATACACTTATCTTGTGTTTACTAAACCTATTAGGTCTACAAGTTTGGAAAACTGCTTGTTAAAGGGTTTGATTGTAAACTTTCGTGGACGATGGACGAAATTTGAGTACAAAGACGAAGGTGACAACAAAATACTGCAGTTAAAAATGCACCTACGTCATCTGCCATGAAGCATTCCACTTAGAAATAAGGTGTCGTTAATTACTTTCCTTGTTGCCATGCTGAAACAAGTAAAGTGTAATACGTAAAATTTAAGTACAAAGACGAAAGTGACAACAGAATACTGCGATAAAACTGCGCCTGGATGAGTTGCCACAAAAGCATTCCACACCGTCATAACGAACCATTAATTACCTTCGTCGTTGCGACGCTGAAATAAGTACATATTTGCTTCAAAGAACACCAACATATACAAGTGAAAAAATTCTAGCTGTCACTACTGTTTCCACCTTTTGCACTGTCTGCATGTCAACCATGCTCGTTCAGGTATTGTCAACAACAAATGAAAAGATTTTTAAAGTAGGTGTAGACACTCAAAAGTGTCGTTTCATAAACCACATGAGCGATAGAAGAAGAAATATCTCATAAACACATCAACAGTAGGTAGAAATCTAAGCATTTTTTTTTTTTTTTTATGGTGTATACTTCAAGGTTATCTGAGGATTATTTGAGTAGCAAAACTTGTTCAGGCAATACACACTAAATACAACATTTTAAGCTCAACAACAACATACGATAGACAGACTACTCTCAAGTCTACTGACCATCAAAAACATGGCGGCTGAGTCTACGCAGGTTGCCGCAAAGAGCGCTGTAGCTCTGAGATTTAAGCTCGTTGCTTTAGCATCAGTATTCAGCGGGACTCAGCAGCAGCGACGGTTCCCGAAGATGATGGACAGTTGTTCCGTCGAAAAATTAAATCAGTTAGATTTCAGTATCCTGCAGAAAACCCGAAGATTTATTACGCCGGGAAAGACTAAAAGAAAAAAAAAGTTAGTTAAGCTTATGGGACTTAACTACGGGGTCATCAGTCCCTAAACTTACAAACTACTTATCAAGTACCTTATACTAAGGACGGCACAAATATCCATGCCCGAGGGGGGATTCGAACCCCCGACCGTAGTGGCCGTGCAGACCGTTACTGGAGCGCCTCAGTCCCCTCGGCCACAGCGGCCGGCCGGGAAAGACTACGCAGACACAGGAAGTGCAGTAGTTGCACCATAAGACAATCAGCCAGGAGTATGCTGTTTCGTAATGCAAAGACATATACGTAAGAAAATTGAAATGTATTTTATATTAAAATTACGCGATTCCTTGTTGATAATCAATTCTGAGTTGAATGCCTGATACCTGTTCTCAAGTGTCAGACGATAACTGAATTTAAAACATATAATAAATATTTTTGAGAAATTCGAATGTTTCCAAATTGACTATACCGCGGGACCTTGCTCAAAGATCGTAATTCGCTTGTGAGCTTTACCTGCAATACGAAATCTCGTAATGCAGCATATATTTTTCTATCGCATTTCATGTAATTATAGGACGTGTTCCATTCAGAAAAATGGACTCAAAATTTATCCTATAATGTACAATAGTGCACTTTTTTATTACTTTTTACAAGAAAGTTGTACCAGCAGAAGAAGATTAAATTCGTTGCCTTTGAAATGACACGCATATATGTGTTACGATTCTGGGAGGGGCTGGAGGGGTCGCCAAATTATTTTTAGTTGGAAGGGGGTCGCGTATTCGAAAATGCAAGAGACCAATTATTCAAACATACTGTGTTACAGAGACTGTGGTCTTATACGCGCTGTACCATGCAGTCACAGTTTCAGAAAGCATGGTTTCCACCTAAAGGGTGGTACTATTCTGATTCTGTTCTTCATAATGTGCTACTGATGATTGGAAGGGTTCTGTGGCTGATACAGGATTTTGCTCCAACCCTCTTCGCCGTCCGGACGCATCTCAATCTATTTTCCCTGAGCGATGGCGCGAATGGGGAGGTTCAGTGTCATGGCCTGCGCGTTCACCGGATCTCAACCTGGGCCATTTCTGGTTATGGGGCCGTCTGAAAAGTATTGTGTATGCAGAGCCCATTCCAGATATGGAGACACTGGAGTGGCGTTGTGCCTAGTCCGATTTTAGCGCTCGTGTGTCAAACGCAGCATGAATACTCACGCGTTGAGGCACATAGAAACCATCTTCAACACATATTCAATAAAATAAAATGCTCAAATGTTTGTAAACCTAAGGGACCATTCTGCTTTGGTCATTGGTCACTAGATTTTCAAACTTACGCTAAGGACCACACAGACCCAAGCCCAAGGGAGGACTCGAATCTCCGACGGGAGTGGCCGACCAATCTGTGACATGGTGACTTAAACCGCGCGGCCAATACAAGTTCATTAGGCTTCTTTTTCTCTCGATCCCTTCATTTTGTACAATGTGGAAAAAAAATCACCTTGTATATGTCAGACGACATTATTATTATTATTATTATTATTATTATTATTATTATTATAGCAAAAGAGTAAAATCAAATGTTCAAATGTTTATAAATCTAAGGGACTTAACTACGTTGGTCATCAGTTCCTAGGCTTACAAACTACTTAAACTAATTACAGTAGCTGCGGTGGAGTAGCCGCTCGGTCTAAGGCGCCTCGCTGCGGAGCGCGTGGTTGCTCGCCATCGGAGGTTCAAGTCCTCCCTGGAGCATGGGCGTGTGTGTTGTTCTTAGGCTAGTTTACCTTTGTTTAAGTAGTTTGTAAACTACGGACTGATGACCACGCAGTTTGGTCCGATAGATTTACAAATATTTGAACATTTTCTAATTACGGTAACTTACGCTGAGGGAGGACTCGAACCTCCGATGGCGAGCAACAGTGCGCTCCGCAGTAAGCCGCCTTAGAACGCTCGGCTACTCCACTGCGGCGCAAAATAATCGCTTATGATAATATGTTGTAGGCCTACAGCCAAAATGTAAAAGTGGATGTCAGTTTGGTTTGACTATATTGTACGCACGTCTAGCGTCACATGACGTCTTGTTAATCATAGCCTGGTAGTTGCACAAATATAAAATTACGTTTAGCGACTGAAAATTCAGTACCTATCTAAATCAATTAATTTCAGAGAAAAATAATAGTTCTAGTTGCCCTTTCTCTAGCTCTTTTATAGGCCTATACACACGAAGAAACACCCACAAGAAATATTAATAGTAAACGCACATACTGCCTCGAAAACTTTTTTGAACTCTTAGAACACAAAAAAGGATAAATATGAAATAACTTGCAACCAAACACAGATGTGTCAAAATTGTGTTAGTAAAATGATATGCCTGTGTTTGATAATCTTTGCAAACATATAATGTCGTTAGAGGTGAAATGTCAGGCAACTGTCAAACTACGATTGATGTACTAATTTCAATATTTTCTGTAATTAACATTGACAGATAAAAGACAGCTCACAAACGATTTAATATTGACGTCATGTCAGCCTAGACGTGAGCACAATATAGTCAGTTTAATTTAAATGCAATTCACATGTACCTTAAAGTCTAGGCTGAGACTAAAAATGTATTCGCGGGTACTTCAAAATGGAAATTAATGCCGAAACAGCTTATCGTAAATAAAGAATATTTATTTCAAGCAGCGATTTTGGTACAATTTATAATAATAAAAAGGTGCGGCATTGTTTTGCAGTTTGGTTTTAACCAATAAATCCCCGATTCTTTAAAGAATCCAACTGTTAAATATAAGACATCTTGATACAACTGATTGCATTGAAGATCAATTACTGTGTTCAATTTTTTACTTGAGGCAGTAAGGTTTAGAAACAAATAGAAATCATACTTACAGTTGTTGGAAACCGCTAATTGCTCACTTTGTGGTAAACTATTTGAATATAGTGTGATTAATTTGCGCCCCATTTACGAACAAGGCAAATTTTTCATGCATCTCAGTGCTTATGGCGTCATAACTCGTAAACTCTTGTATCGTATAAAAATACAATTTTGCAGGTAATAGCTTTAATAATAAATTAAAACATCATGCTTGTTGTTGATGTTTTACTATGTACCAGTAACGGCGTGGGGGGGGGGGGGAGGGGGACCAAACCGGGTCTCTCGTCCTAGAGGGCCAACAACTCTCGAAAAGTGACCATTTTGAATCAAATTCTAAATAATGTCAAAATACGTTTGTTAAAGAGTCATTCTGGAGAGCAAGGCCTTATACGTATATGAAAGATAAACACAGGTACCTACATTCCATTCGTCGAAAGGAGACAGTGCAGGTGTACAATGCCACACGTCAGGCCACCCCGCAGAAGCGTAGAGCTGGATGAACAAAGTGTCTCAACAGCAAGGCGCTTAGCACGCGTGAAACATCAGAAATGAGTAATAACAACGAGAATAAATTCTGTTGTTATGCATACAATTTCCCACTCATTCTTTAATGCTTCCTGTGACACAAGCGCTTTTGTTGGATTTGAAGAATAAATTGAACAAATAAATAAAGCTACTCACCAATAATGTTATCGGACAAGCACTTTATTTATTTTTTTCAGCACAGGCAAAAAACCGACGGAGGAGTCAGATGAGCTGTTGTTACTATTGACGCTAACAACCAAACTATCTTCCACATTTTTCTCGCACGCTCCCAAGTGTTTACTACAGTTACTAGAGCAAAGAGTAAACGTGTTATATATACTGGATTTTTGTCAGGCATTACAACTACATAAAGTGTGTTTTTGCAAAATTTACGCTAGTTGTTGTTGTGGTCTTCAGTCCGGAGACTGGTTTGATGCAGCGCACCACCCTACTCTAACCTGAGCAAGCCTCTTCATCTCCTCATAAGAAGGGCAACCCACATCCATTTGAATCTGCTTAGTGTATTCATCTCTTGGTCTCCCTCTGAGATTTTTACCCCACATACTTCCCTCAAACGCTAGCTTGTCTCCGTCCCGCTGTAGCAGTGTCAACGAGCTGTTCCAGATTTGCACCGCCCCATCGTCGTGATGAAGAACTTATCGACATTCATCAGACCATGCAACGTTCGGCCACTTCGACAACGTCCAGTGAGGATGGTCACATGCCCATTTCAATCGTAGTTGCCGATGTCGAGTTGTTAACATTGGCTCGTGCATGGGTCGTCGTCTTAGGTGGCCCACCGTTAGGAATATCTTGGGCGCTGTGTGTTCAGAAACACCTGTACTTTGCCCAATATTACAGGCCGATGTCAGTTCCGCCTCAGTTCGTCGCTTTGCCCCATTTTACCAGTCCGCCCAGCCTACGACGTCCGGCATCTGTAATGAGGGGTGCCCGCAAAACCCCTCAACGCTTGGACGTGGTTTCACCGTGCTTTCGCAGCTTATTGAAGACACTCACCACAGCACTCCTCGAACACCTAACAAGTCGTGCAGTTTCCGAAAAGCTTGTGCCGAAACTCCGGACCATCACAATCTTGGCTCGTTCAGACTCAGATAGATCACGCGACTTCTCCATGCTACACACGAACAGAACGCTCACTGATATTACACTCACATCGTGAGTGTGTCTAACTAGCAGTTAGTTATTCCTCGTCAGATGACAGGTATATATCGACAGTAGACAGGTTATCATCATGTTCTGGCTGCTCAGTTGTAGACCAGTGTTTTTCAACCTCTTTTAGAATATGCGACCCCATTTCAAGTAAAATTCCCGAACCGCTAAACAACTATGTGTGTGTGATTTCAAACGCAATAAATTTAATTCGCTTCTGACGATAAAACTTTCTTGTAGGAAAAAAGTATTTTCTTATATAATTTTTTTCCGGAATGGAACACTTCATCCTAATTTCAGATTCATTCTTATAAAAAATATTTGTTGCACAACGAATGTTACGCATTGCAGGCAATCACATTACCCTCGCTAAGCAAAATCCTATTGTAGATTCAATTTGTAAAGTAGTACAGATATTTTTCGAATTTCTCGAAATTTCTGACTACATCTTGTTAATTTAACTATCGATTGGGCCGGCCGCGGTGGCCGAGGGGACTGAGGCGCTCCAGTCACGGTCTGCACGGCCACTACGGTCGGGGGTTCGAATCCCCCCCTCGGGCATGGATATTTGTGCCGTCCTTAGTCTTAGTTAGTTCATAAGTAGTTTGTAACTTTAGGGACTGATGACCCCGCAGTTAAGTCCCATAAGCTATACAAACATTTGAACTACCGATTGGTTTCTAAGAACAGCTTTCCTGTTTTTCGTTTCTTCATCCTAAACACCGTGTATTTATTACGATAAACAACGAATTACGTTACGTAATTTTAATGTAAAATTAGTTTTACTTTTCTTAGGCCTACGATTTGTTTTATGAAACCCCAGTTTTCATGCACTGGGCTGGTTGCAACTTCATTCTACCGTGGCGGCTACTCCATGTACAACACTCTGCGCCGCGGAGGAGTACCCGAGCGGTCTAATGCGCCTCGCTGCGGAGCGCGCGGTTGCTCGCCGTCGGAAGTTCGAATCCCCCCTGGGGCATGGGTGGTTGTGTGGTTGTGTGTGTGTGTGTGTGTGTGTGTGTGTTGTCCTTAGTTTAGTTTACCTTTGATTGATTGATTGATTTTTTTCCAGGGAAGCCAAAACAGTCTTGGTCCAACCCGCCACTGCCCGCACCGTTCTTTATTAGACACAATTTCTTCGGGTCTAGTTGTCCCAAATATTCTGTGCCTTTTATTCTCAAATGCAATGCATTCGAAGATTAGATGTGATGCAGTTTCATCACCGTCATCACAGATCCTACATTTAGGGTCCTCTTCTGTTATTCCCATTGTACGTAGGTGTTTTTTGAAATTCCCATGGCCTGTCAGCAATCCAACCATGAGTCTAATCTCTCTCCTGTTCAGACCCAGGATTGCAGAGCTTCTTTTAAAACATGGCTTTGGCATCATTACCTTGCCATGTTTTTGTTGATGGAGTTTGGTCCAATATTCTACGTGCTGTCTTCTGAGCCAGTTACGTAGTTTTAGTTTACCTTAGTTTAAGTAGTTTGTAAGCTACGGGCTGATGACCACGCAGTTTGGTCCGATAAATTTACAAACCTTTTATTTTTTCTTCTTTACAACACTCTGCGACCCTCATGGCGATCGCGGCCCACAAGTTGAAAGACAATGGTTCGAGCTGAAAACCATACTGAGATTGACAGGACACACTGCCCTACGACCTCAGCAGAGATAGTGCTGAGTTGTTCTCATCACACTCCTAAAATAGTCCGTACTTCGGTCGCTGCAGCGTACACCTTATGTAGAGCGGTCTTCACATAACGTAATATCCTGACAAATAGATTGCCCATGCGTTCGGAAGGTTTCTTTGGAGTAATTTTGTGCCGCCGACATCGGACAGGGAACGTTGTCAAGATTCGAGATGTTTGTGCTCATTCGGGCTTGTTCTTTTAAGCGAGTGTGGCGCGTTTGGTTATTGTTGTATGGAGACCTTTTCGGAAGGCAAACGGCTCTCGCCTGTGGGTACACAGGCGGCTGTTTAAGTGGCATGGTCCGTCAGACGCACGTGTGATTCGTGCAGTTAGCGGCTGGAGGGAAACCGGTTCCGGAGACGGGCCACGTCGACGTCTTCGTTTTTTAAACTGCGCCCGCGGACCGTGGATGCCGCCGAGAAGGCACTTCTCGAGGCGTTGCTTATTTCTTCCATTGCACTCGGAGGCATTTCTGACATGACAAGTAAATGCTTAACAATAAAAGTAAAAAGATAAGGGTGCTAAGGCTTAGTGGATTCGTGTTCTTAAGCAGAAGACCGAATTATTGACTGCAGGAGGGAAGCTTCGAGAACAGTGTTGCACTATGTTATTATGATTAACTTGAGTTGATTCTCGTTAGGTATGCAGTCATAAACGTGACGTCCCCAAACAGTAACCGGTCTGTTCGACAGTGGGGAGGCATGAAGGATGCGTATGTTTTGTTGCCAGTGGTCGTACGCAGTACAGCACATCGTTCCAGTTTTAACTGTCTATATTCTCGCCGAGGGAACCGTGCATATATTCAGTTAGAATTATTTCCTCGAAACAACCAACGCAAGATAGTGTTCTCGAATTAGTATAAATCCTTTGATTTCGCCAAGTAAAATAGACTAATTTTAGATTTAGATATAAATATTATAGCTGTTTCACTTACTTAATTCCTGATGCAACCTATGCAGCTGTTTTGGATAGATGTACCTCATGTAACAAGCAAGATAAAAAAGAATCTTCAGGAAAGGTCATTTGGACTCTCTACGCGATTGAAACTGAGAGAGTAGTTAATGTGGTATGGTGATTTCGTTGCTTCTGATCACAAGATTGTCTATAGGGCTATAGCTATCAAGACCGAGGGGTTATTGTTTATATGATACTATCGATATATTACACCCTCTCAAACTTAAGAGAATGATTGGCTACTAGAAATCTCAGTATCATTTAGGAGTATTGCAAGTAAAAACAAATGTAACTTGGATACCACTTCAATATCACGATCGCTACATCCCTTCAGACTTTATGTTTGAAATGATCTTGTAAACCGAAAACCGCTTAACTAAATGAAAATAAACATTTAGTACATACACAAAATTGTACTTTTAATTCAATATGATGATGTTTTACCTAGAACCGACGTAAGAATCAGTGAAAATGTCATCATTTGCCGCGGTGGAGTAGCCGAGCGGTCTAAGGCGCCTCGCTGCGGAGCGCGCGGTTGCTCGCCGTCGGATGTTCGAGTCCTCCCTGGGGCATGGGTGTGTGTGTCTTGTCCTTGGCTTAGTTTACCTTAGTTTAAGTAGTTTGTAAGCTACGGCCTGATCACTACGCAGTTTGGTCCGATAGATTTACACATATTTTTGTTCTCATTTACCTTTTCCGTCTCTAATGACCAAGCTGTCGACGGGACGTTAAACCCTCAGCTTCCTTTCTCTTCATTTACCTTTCCTTTAAGTTTGTTTGCGTTTCACACTAACAGCCGTACTGTGTACTGAATAACAATTGGGCACATGTCATATTGCATTTTTATTGATATTGTGTATACAGCCACCTCCTAAAATATTTAGTATACCTTCCAAAACACCCTGTATATATGCAGGTGGGTTCCGTCATTTTAGATATTTCAATCTCTTTCAATGTGTTGCCATTCTGGCGACAAACATCAAAGTGAGGAATTTCTGCTCGAATAAGCTATTTATTTGAAGAATCTGTGATTGATAGAAAACTATATGTTTACTGAACGGAGAATATCGTGTTGAAACGGAAGTAAATTCGCGTGTGCCCAGAGAGGACGATGGCCTCTTCAATAAATAATTTTATATTTATTGAAGAGGCCATCTTAGCAACAGTAGTGAAACTGATTGCTGAGGAGGTTGTCTATACGAAGTCATCACCAGATAATTATGAAGAAATAATATAACAGTTGCTGCAGTATTTTTACGTGTTCTGCTGTTCGGTTTATACACTTAAACGTGATAAATTAAAGACAACGGACATAGACAACAATAAGAATCCAGTGCTGTTCTAATCCAAATTACTGAGCTTTCATTTTACGCTAGAATCGACAAATCCATTGTAGCCAAAGGATCGTCAGGTTTGGAACAGCGCTCTCCAGCACATTGGAATAAACGTGCACAGTCCACAGAAGCAGAAACCACTCAACTGTGGGGACAGATAGACACTTCTAATGGTGCGTGCTCAAACTCTGTAAGCCCTAATTGTCGTATAAATTAGGGACCTGTAACCCTGTACTGTCATCACATTTGCGAGGTCATTTCTGACTTGATTATTATGATTCGTGCACTATTCCGCTACGAATACAGTAATTATCATTTCATTTCACGCTCTGAATACCCTAAACATACATGTTGTCTCCTCCTCTACGGCATCAGTTTTCAGACACATAACCGTAGATAAACTATCCTTAACGATCTCGCCATGAGATGTAGCCCTGTTTTCAAAACAATACCTACCTATCAAGATGGAAGTGTTGTGTGATTTTTGTACATCTCTGCAAATGATTTCCGTGGTGTGCTCTTTTGCTAAAACCACGCCACGCACTTCATAACTCTTTCTCCAAAATAGTCATGGCTAGAGCTTTAATGCGTCACTGAACGAGGTGAGGCTGTAGTTACACGCTGGGCTCCAATTCGTGAGGACAGAGGCTCAAATCCTCAGGGCATACTGCTTTAGGTTGTCATAAAATCAAATACTGAAAAGTTTCCTTGAGAAGATAGAATTTATTTTTAAATCCATAAATGATTAGGTCCTGAGGCATATTTAGTTTCAGTATTACCAATGACAATGAGCAATCGGCGAAGCATTGATTGAAGTTTTGTACCAAGCTCCGGGATTCGGCACATTGTAGATCCTTGAAAGCGCATTGTATTCAAATGTTTGTACAGCTTATAGGACTTAACTACGGGGTCATCAGTCCAAAAATGTTCAAATGTTTGTATAGCTTATGGGACTACGGGGACATTAGTCCCTAAAATCTTTTAGCTCCTCTGCTCCTTTGCCTAGCGTTTTCTTTTCTATATTCTATACTGAAGTCTCTGCCTTCGCAATTCGTTGCTCATCGGTGATCTGCAGTATCTGCTCAATGAAGACTCCACAGCCTTCTATACCACACTGCTCAGATCACAAAATGGCTCCACAGCCCTCTTTACAACACTGCTATTTTGTACATGAAAATCACAGCCTCCTAAAGCTATATTACTAGGTTCAAAGGCAAAATTGTGCAAGACGCCCAACTTCCTGAGACTGTGAAGTCTTATCACATTCCCGTTATTAAACACCTCTCCAGCTTCCAAAGCAGAAATCTTCACTACCAAATTGGAAACAATCACAGTCTTTGGACACCTCTTCCAAATAAAAGTAATGAAACTTTCATTTGGGTGCCTTGAATAGTGGGCTTAGCGCATTACACTACTCAGAGGTTTCAACCATTACGATTTAATCGCAATTGTTACGAAAATTGTATAAAAGTACGAGTTTACGATTGGAGAGGTTCGGATTCCGATTTTCATGTTTAAATAACAAATCGGTCATTTGTTTTCCGTCGGCAAAACTCGTTACCCTTTGATTTCGATCGTGTGATGTTATCTATTGCCATATTCAAAAGTTGAAAACTCTGCACTACTTAACACGTTCGCTGCCGTTCACTCTCTGGCGCCATGATGCCAGGTGCCACTTCACGCTCTGGCGCGTCATCGTATTTTGACAGTATCTCTTCATAGTTTTGAGCCACTGAATGTTTTGGTTTTAGTTTTCAGTTTTTTTGATATGGTTTTTTATTTGCATTTGTATTTTTGTGAAAACAACAAATGAACAATATAAACGGTACATACAAGGTATTTCATAAAACATATGCTTATTTCTATATCATCAGCAATATAAGTATAAATAATATCAAAACTAAGAAGTATTTTTTATAAACTGGTAACTAATCGAAATAAAATTAAAATAATCAAAAGCTTGCTTGCTTGTTTGCATAAGAATCCAATAAGTCTATCATGACATCAAATGTTCAAATGTTTGAATAGCTTATGGGACTCGACTACGGGGCCTTCAGTCCCTAAACTTACAAACTACCTATGAACTACCTAATACTAAGGACGTCACAAATATCCATGCCCGAGAGGGGATTCGAACCCCCGACCGTAGTGGCCGTGCAGACCGTGACTGGAGCGCCTCAGTCCCCTCGGCCACCGCGGCCGGCTACTCTTCCCTGAGTGCCTACCAGAGTATACAGCTTTATTAGACGATGCCAGTTTACAACAACCCATAATAGGACGCTAGGTCGTAGCACGCGCCACAGCGTGAGCGGCACCTGACTCAAGTAACGTTTACACGCGCTAGAGCGTAGACGGCAACGAACGTGTTAAGGTTTTAATTTTTTTAATATTTTTTTTTATATTGCAGTTCGAATTTCAAGGAAAAAGTTTGGGATAATAATCTGAATTATATTTAATATCAAATAAAAAATGTAATTTTTTTCGTTATTTGTGCCACCGTCTCCCCTTCGTCTGACCTGCGCGTGCTGTGATGCGCGGCAGAGCTGTTAGCGGTGACCTGACCCGCGCCTAGGAGTGACGGCAAACGCCAAAGCTGTGGGGGGGGGGGGGGGGGGGGGGCTGAACTCCGGCATATTGCTTGTCGCGCGGGCGCCGCAGGAGCGCGACGTAAACGAGCCATGGCGCTCGCAATTAGCGACTTCCCCGCAAGTAATAACTGTGAAATTACGCCGCTACTAACTGTGTTTTAATCGACCGGATCACGGCCATTTTCGCTCCAGTTTTTGGGTGCGTTCTATGCGGAGGGAAATTTTTGCGGCAATCGGATATTAAAACTGAGAGGAGAAGCTTACTGTCAGCACTCTGGAACAGTGTGCGTAGTAATCGAGTTACACTCGTTACCCGGCGTCTTCGCAGTTAGGGGAAGGTTGCTATCAGTGGGCCACCCAAAGAAAATATATAATAATGTCTACATGTAAATCCATACTCCGCAAGCCACCTCACAGAATATGGTGGGAGAAACTTCATGTACCACTCTTCAGGTAAAATTTCCGGGCTGATGGGCCGTGGTCCAGATGTAAAACTACCTCCCGACGTTTCGTCTCCAACTGCGGGAGACATCTTCAAGGGTCTTCTGGCTACTGCCACTGTGGGCCGAGGGGCTCTCGCATTTATAGAGCGCATAGAGGGCGCCACCATACGTCACGTGATGCTGACTTTGTAGCTATCTCTGGATGTCGTCGTCATTCTCGATTAGAAATAATCGATTGTCGTTTTGCTGGTGCAGTGTCGACATCCATATTTTATTTAACTTCAGACCTTCTTCTTTCCTATTAAAATTATTCTGGTGTTTGTGGATCTCTATTGCTTCTCTATACATGCGTGCATGGTACTGAGGTGTCCTAGCTGAAACGCTCGTCTCGTCAAATTTCATGATTTCCTTTTTGAAAAATATGTTCAGGCACTGCCGATTTTTCCATGTGGCCCAGACGACAGTTCCTTTTATGTTCAGATATGCGAGTGTTGACGCTTCTTTTTATTTTTTTTATTTATTTTTTTTTTTTTGTACCAATATATACTTTACCACAGCTGCAAGGAATTTTATAAACCCCAGGTGTTGCTAGGGGGTGACGTGCATCTTTTGGTGATCTCAAATATTCTTTGATCTTTTTTGTGGATCTGTAGATGGTTTCGACGCCATGTTTGGCCAATACTTTCCCGATTCGATCGGTAATCCTGCTAATGTACGGCAGAAACAGTTTTACATCTGGACCACGGCCCATCAGCCCGGAAATTTTACCTGAAGACAACGCCGGCCGTGAAAGTTTACATTGTTTCATGTACCACTGTTAATTCCTTTTTTTTTTTTTTTTTTTTTTTTTTTTGCCTCCTTTACGTTGCGGTTGGAACACTAAAAGTGGGCCTTTTCGATCGCCTTATGACAGCTTGAAATTTAAATAAAAATAACAGCTTTACCTTTCACCTGAGATGGAATTTGAGTAAATCCATTTGTAGAAGAGAAAATTCTCTTCAAGTTTGCTTTCTTATGTTTTTTTTTACATAAATCGCACCGTTTTTTAAAGATATTTTCAAAAATAACAGCGATTTTACACTGTCACTTGAGTTTACGTAAAACAGCACAGGCAAAGATAATACGAGGCCGGCCGAGGTGACTGAGGCGCTCCAGTCACGGTCAGCACGGTCACTACGGTCGGGGGTTCGAATCCCCCCTCGGGCATGGATATTTGTGCCGTCCTAGTTCGTGAGTAGTTCATAAGTAGTTTGTAAGTTTAGGGACTGATAACCCCCCCGCCCCCGTAGTTAAGTCCCATAAGCTTAACAAACATTTGAACATTTTTTATGCCGGCCGCGGTGGCCGAGGCGACTGAGGCGCTTCAGTCACGGTCTTCACGGCCACTACGGTCGGGGGTTCGAATCCCCCCTCGGGCATGGATATTTGTGCCGTCCTTAGGATAAGCTATTTGATAAGTAGTTTGTAAGTTTAGGGACTGACAACCCCGTAGTTAAGTCCCATAAGCTTAAGATTAAAAAAACATTTTTTGATAATACGAGGTATGTCCACAAAGTAGGTTTTACCAACGTGAAATGGAGGTAATAAAAATCTGTTCTTGATTATCGAATAGTAAAAACAGTCAAGATCACAAGGTAACTTATTTATTGAAATGGCCGCTTTCGCCACATTTAGTCAGCCATCGTCAGATTAAGAGCACGATTTTCAACCAAACGGTGCTCTCAATCTGAAGATGGCCGAAACTGGTCGTTTTAAGAAAGAAGATTTTTGCTATCTTGATTGCTGTTACTATTTGATTTTTTTCACTTTAAGAGGTATGTCCACAAGGTAATTTCCGTTTGGTTATATAAAACAAACGTGCACAGATACAGAAAAATATTTACTGTACAAAAATCTACAACTATTAAACTACTTTTCTACATAGCTTCCAAAATTTTGTAGACACTTGTCATAGCGAGACACAAGTTTTGGTGTGCCTTCTTCATAGAAGGTTGCCGCCTGTGTATTCAACCATGCGGTAACATGTTCTTTCAGCTCGTCATCATCGTTGAAGTGTTGACCACCAAGGACAGATTTTAGGTGTAAGAAGAGATGTGCTTAATCTTCTCTTCAGTTGAGAGAAACCAGTTCATCAGTAACCACAGACGGGTGGTGCACTTGATCACGCCCTTCATTGAACAGTCCGACCCATCTTCCAACCATTGAATAACTCACAGCATTTTGTTCGTAAACATCGCAGATTTGCCGATGAATTTCCTTTGGATTAACATTCTTTGCATTTAAAAACGAATCACAGATCTGTTTCCACACGCGGCGGCATTTTCAATTACGGCCGACATTATAAAGCAGCACTATAAAGCACACGTCGGCAGAAGCGATCTGAAAATGGCGTACATGTCTTCTCCTTGAGTCAGCTTTTGGTTACAAATAGATTGTATCCCAAACAGATTGGGAGTATATACTCCTCCAGTACGATGTTTGTCACATTAGTCACTTCACTATTCCCTAGATGTCAGCATTCATTTTGCTCCTTGTTACACCTGGTACTAGACGCGACATATTAATACGTTGTTACATACTAGGCGGACGTAGATAGATGATTAAAACGATTGGTGTTTTGGGAACGGCCTATACAACCTGCAGGTGTGTTGAGAACCGTTTGCAAGATTAGTTTACTGCAATTTATTACTGCCGTGTTCAACACCTCATTTCATTTTCGTATTTGTCCGACCTACTGACATTTCAGGCCCACAACCATTTTCCTGCATAGTGACTGGGTGTAACAAGGAGCGAAATAAATACTTAAATTAGGTAGCATTTAAGTGAATAATGTATTAAACACCAAAGTGACAGAGTATATACTCCGAACTGTTTCAAACGTAAGCAGTTTAACGTAGCACGTAGAACGGTTTTAGGAACCTTCAACGGTAGGAGCATCTAAGTCACCCTGATTTTCCGTCTGATACATAAAAAGCAGGAAGTTCATCTTGAACATGACACTATGTGTAATCAGTATAAACATAGAAACAGCAACAGAAGAAATAGTAAACGGTTTTCTTGCAAATCATTGACTGATTTCGAACGGCGTCACTCTCAATTTTAAAAAGACACAGCCTATTTAGTTCTGCACATTTAGAGGTGCTACACCAATTATTAGTGTTACAGATGGTGAGAAAATAAGAATTTTACTGCCGCTTCACAGTATATTTTATTCCGTCATAGAGTTCGTTGTAAATAAACATCTGCAGATCAGAAGGGACAATTAAGTACATAATTACAATAGAAAAAATGGCGGCCATTACTCGACAATTGGGTTGTCTTTACCACAAAACTGTAACCAAATTTTTGATCGCTCCCCTAGCGATATAAAAGTCTGACAGACAACAAGAGTTAAATTTGGAAGGAGAATAAAAAAGTTTCTCTTTGACAACTATTTATATTCCGTAATAATAATAATTTGGTGTGGCTCATTGGCCTGGTGCTAGTCTTCCAATTGGACGCCATTGAGCGACTTGCGTGTCCCTAGCCTACTCAACACCAAAAGAGAAGGCCGCGGCGCGCTTGTGTCACGTCACGCCTAGCAGTTCGCGATCACGTAGTTCAGAGGTGTCGGCCTACCCCAGTTATCCAAACGGCGAAAGGTCCCCCACAGCTTAACGTGGAATCCGTGTCGTTTCTGGTGACTCCTCTAATCGTTGAGAGGTGAAGCTTGGGTTAAAACGCAGACTGGAGGGGAAAAAAAAATAAAAAAGCGATCCGACCCGCAACTCTTCAGTTCTACTTGAGCGCTTTACCTCGAGGCCACCGGGCCCGACTAAACTATTTATTATGTCAATGTGTAAAAGTTGGCTGGCAGGAATCACTACCTCACATCAGTATATAAAGAAATGCTTATAAATATTTAGCATGCAGCCATATTAACAAAGTAATACTCCCGCGCGGGAATTGGCGGGCAGTCTGAGGCGCCATGTCACAAATTGCGCTGCCGCTCCCGCCGGAAGTTTGTCCCCTCCCTCAAAATGTTCAAATGTTTGTAAATCTATCTGACTCAGCTGCTTGGCCATTAGTCCGTAGCTTACAAACTACTTAAACTTAAGGTAAAGTAACCTAAGGACAACACAAACACCCATACCCGAGGGGGGACTCGAACCCCCGACGGCGAACGGCCCCCCAGTGCGCACGGCTAATCCGCCGCGGCAGTTCTCCCTCGAACATGAGTGTTTATATGTTTTTTTCTTCTTAGCTTAAGTTAATTTATGTCATGTGTAAGTCTAGGGATCTATGACCTCAACAGTTTGGTCTCATAGTTACACAAACTTTGAAATTAATTTATAATGTGTCATTCCACATTATTAGGATTTATCGTGCAAATGAATCATGAAACATGGAACTAACACAACTAGATAAAGAAGTAGATGTCACCATTTAAGTAATCTGCCAATAACCAAGCTATCTTCTTTGTTTTTATAAAATGTATATGTATATGTATGTATGTCCCCTATAGACGCCAAGAGGGCTTGAGCTGTTTTCATCAAGTCGTCAGAAACTCTTCAGATTAGCCTAGGTGGGTGATCCTATGAAGTTATGTAGGGGTAGGATCTAGTTATTTATTAACATATACATAAAAGTTTACATCTGGAACGTGGAACGACATTAGCTCCACTAGCGAAGTACAGCCAACCATTTGTATCAAATCATTCTTCTGTAACTATATTGCTGCCGCTTGGGGCAGTAGTGTCGCTTTCGTGACTCTTGTAACTTCGTGTTGATAGTGCATCTAATTTGACTCTTTCATCGTTATGTGCGCTAGTGCCATTCCAAGTTCCAGTCGTAAGCTTTTAAATATACGTTATACTGTGATAAGAGTAGGTAAATAGGTATTAAAGACGCTGATGATTGTATAAGCATGGTATGCATTGTGTTTCGTTATGTTACGTAGAACATAGCAACCAATAAAATACATACATACATCGATTTTTAGGGGTATAGAATATAAATTCCATCCCAGCGAAGCCGACCGGGTCGTTAGCAGCATATATTTCTCTCTCTTGGTCTAACCGAATAAAATATAAAATGTAAAAATATGTGCACAGAAAGGCCACACATACATATTCTTTACATACGCTGCACATGAGACAAACACATTAATCGAATATAGCGCTTTATCCATAAATACATGCACAAATCTGTATTGTCGAGTAAGCAACGTAAAAAAGTCGATAAATTCCTTTGCTGAGTTTATCTATTGCAGACAGGAAAAAAAGTACTCAAAACCACAAAACCGCACAATGTACAGCCGAAACAATTAAACGGTATCTAGCGCGCTGGGTGCAAACAGTGAGTTTGTTGGCTGCAAACTGTTAATGCATTCAATGCCAGATCACAGATGTGGGACTTCCATACCAGTGTCCATTAAGGGAAATGGATTTGTATGTCCCGCTTGTATAATAGGTTTAAACCACTACCTTGTTTTGTTCTCTAAACTTTTCCACCAAAAGCGCCTGTGGGTTTGCTTAAATACTATTACAGCTTAACACGTCACGAGTAGAGGAATGGTTGGAATCCTTTAATTGAAGTACGAGGGTGAGACAGTAAAGTCGCAAACTGAGGTAGACACGTCAGTACTGCGCGCTGTGTAGAGGTATTTCTCTACCACTACGACACATCCGTCTTGTGGGTTGCAGCAGTTTAAGGAACCAAATAACGTTACAGCTCAAGAGCGTCACTTATAGGATGCAAACGCTGCCATAAAAATTCCAGGCCCCAGGCTTTTAAAGCCTTATCGAACGATGGGGCGAGTGTTTAAATTTACAGGTGGAGTCAACTGAAAAGTAAAACAATTTTTAGGCTTGTAAACGCAATACTGGCGTGTCTACCTCAGTTTGCGAGTTTTTTACTGACTCACACCCGTACGTATTATTGGTACATGACAGAACACTTTGAATACATCGCAAACATTTTCTTTCTGGTTGGAACCTTTTACAGAAGAAGTGGATTATATTTTCAGTTAATCAGGTCTGTTTTTCCCCCTGATGTAGCTTAATTGTAACGGAGGAGGTTGGGTCGGTATGTTTGGCGCAAGTTGGTCTTGCGCCGCCGTCTGCAGTCCTGAGACTGCCAAGGGGGCCGTTGCGGGAGGCAGGAGAATTTCCCCGCCTCGTCTTTGTTTTGCCTCCTCCGCGTCGGTTGTAACAATGAAATTACTTGGCCAAGTGCTTTCGGCGCTTACTCGATCAATTCTTGATAGCGTCCTCCCTACGTGCCGCTGTGTCGATTGCATCGCGTCCCCCCTCCTCTGCCCCTCGCTGAATCTTGTCAAATTACTCACACACTAAGCCTTCCTCTCGCCAGTCACACCACTTGCAGGCTCCCACTTCGAATTACTGACGTTCACGAGGCGGTATTAAAACGTTACATGACGCAGTGAACACCATCTTTGTTCACACACACACACACACACACACATATATAGGGTGTTTTACTAAGTGTGTTTGCCTCTGTAACTTATAAAATAATAGGTGACGGGAAATTTTAATGCGGTAGGTCAACACAAGAAATGTTACACTTTCTGCGGAGCTATGAACATAGTTTATTGTATCATTTTCCAAAGATTTACACCACAAAGATATAATTTTTTTTAATGGAACAATAGTTTTTTTCTATCGTCTATTGGATTCGTTTAAACCAGTTGCGTCCAAACCAATTTAAACTACATTCCTATCACTGTTAGTTTGGGAGCTACAACCCTTCAAAGTTCTGGGGGCGGAGGCTCCGATAGCGTAACTGACTGGCCGAGAGGCTATCCCCTGGGGCACGGCCCACTGTCTCATGACCACCAGCCAGTCAGCTTCGCTATCGCAGCCTCCGCCCCCTAAACTTTGAAGGGTTGTAGCTCCCAAACTAACAGTGATAGGAATGTAGTTTAAATTGATTTGGACGCAGCTGGTTTCAACGAATCCAATGCACGATAGAAAAAACTATTGTTCCATTTAAAAATTATATCTTTGTGGTGTAACTCTTTGGAAAATGATACAATAAACTATATTCATAGCTCCGCAGAAAGTGTAACATTTCTTGTGTTGACCTACCGCATTAAAATTTCCCGTCACCTATTATTTTATAAGTTACAGAGGCAAACACACTTAGTTCAAATATTCAAATGTTTGTAGAACTTATGGGACTTAACTACGGGGTCATCAGTCCCTAAGCTCACAAACTAATTATGAACTACTTAAGACTAAGGACGGCACAAATATCCATGCCCGAGGGGGGATTCAAACCCCCGACCGTAGTGGCCGTGCAGACCGTGACTGGGGCGCCTCAGTCCCCTCGGCCACCGCGGCCGGCAAACACACTTAGTGAAACACCCTGTATATACTAGCTGAAAACACGACGTTGCCCGAGTGTTTATTTATTCCTGCCATTTTTCAGGTATATATTCATTTATATAAGGGCTGTATGTCTGTAAAATCTCCTGGGAATACAATTAGAGGTAAAGAAGTAATAGATTAAAACTTGGTGCGTGATGGGGCGGTTTTCCATGAACGTTGCTGTTTATATGCTCATATCTCACAAACTACGTGTCGTACTGTGATAAAATTTATAAGGTACACTCAACTATAGGCGTGTATACTGTCTGTAAAATTTCCTGCAGCTACAATTTGTAGTGTAGAAATTATAAATTGTAATGTCATACCGAAAGCTGTAGTTTAAGTCCATGAACAGCGGAAAATTACTGTTCATGTGCTCATATCTCATGAAATAAGTGTCGTAGTGTGATACAATTTCGAAGGTACATTCAACTATATGTGTGTATACTGTCTGCAAAATTTCCTGCGGCAGCAATTTATAGTCTATAAATTATAAATTGTAACGTCACACCGAATGCCGTAGTTTTACTCCATAAACAGCGGGAAATTAGTAAGCGAGAAACATTTTTCCTTTCATCATTTTACTATGGTTGCCAGCGATAAAAAATTTAAGAAACGTTTGAAATTATGTTTAAAGTTTGTTGCAAGTCGCTAAGTACTGTCATTCTCATACAGTGTATTTCGAAACTCTCGCCGCATTATATGGAATTTTTGCGATTTCTATTGGTTATGACGTAATATCTTTTGAACCATGTACCGTATGTCATTCGTAACCATGCAGCAATTGTTACCTCATGGTAAGGAATGTGTGTACCAAATTTGGTTGAAATCGGTCCAATGGTTTAGGAGAAAATGAGCAGCATTGTCGCAAAATGCAGCAGTTTTTCGCGCATCTCATTGTTTATGACGTCATATCTCGTGAACTATATATCGTAAGTGATTTTTACACTTACGATGTTTTGAAGCTTGGAATCGGAACAAAACTGTAGATTTGCATGCAACACGTACAATCATACGGACACTCTGCTTTATGTATTAGATACCTGCCAACTCTCCCGATTTAGGCAGGAGTCTCTTAGTTTTTCACTTTCTCTCCCACCTCCTGATTTTGGAATTATTTCTCCCGATTTTCAGCTTATATCCTGATACCCAAGATTCGTTTTATGGCCAATGGTCTAAAATCCTTTGTTCATGTATCAGTTTAATCTAAATACATATCAAAATTCATACAAATTAGGAGTTTCGCGTGACTTGTATAACAATTATTACTGCTCTTTCCGCGTTTTTGCAAATACACGTGTTGTGTTTCGATGTTGTTCTCTTTTTGAATGTGATGTTTTGTCACTGTACGTAAGTGAAATCACTTCAGTGGTTTTGCAATCGATGGAAAACCTTTTGTGTGGATAGTTAGGAGCATCAATTCGATACGCGAATTGCAGAAAGGCAACTTTCGTGTAAACAGCTATTTTACGGGACTATGGGATGTCTGTTCTGTGGTATGTGTTCCAGTATGGCAAAAATATAATCCCTTTTTTAAGCAGTTTTTGGGACATTATTTTTATTTTGTACTCTTTGTCGATGTGATATTCCACAACACATAGTGGAAAAAGTGTTGTACCGGAATACGTGAAGACAAAATGAAAAGTGTGTAACAATGAAACACTGAAATTGCTGAGACAAGTTAAAGTGATCATGTGATACATGCAGCGTGCTTATTTGCATTGTTTATTTTAGAGTATGGTTTACCAATTAAAAGCGATGACCACGTGGGTCACTTGTTCCATAAAATGTTCCCAGGTAGCAGTAGAGCACAAAAATACAGCTCTGAACTTTGTTTTACTCAAAAAATCAATCACTTTACCTGGGCTGGCTACAATTCAGGATGTATTCAATATTTTATTGCATGTGTTTTTTTAGCCATTTTGTAGCGTTGTGAGATGATAGGAAAAGGATAAAATCAGTTATCTTTAGGTTTATAGTAAAGTGCGCCTCAGTTTTTGATAGAACATTTCTCCCGATTTTTTGAAGAATCTTCCGATTTTTAAAACCGGATCTTCTGTTTCTTACGTTTGGAAGGTTGGCAGGTAATATATATATATATATATATATATATATATATATATATATATATATATATATATATATAAATCTGCACTGGCTTTGAAAATTTCCTGTCCGGTACATAATGGTTACACAGCAGCTACGGCAGAGAACAGAGACCTCTGAAATTTCTTTTGTTGCAGATGACGTCGCGTTCTGTGTCACAGTCAGAATATCATATGTCTGTAAATCTACGGGACTTAACTACATTAGTCATCAGTCTCTAGGCTTACAAACTACTGAAACTAATTTATGCTAAGGACAACACAAACATCCATGCCCGAAGGAGGACGCGAACCCCAGACGGCGAGCAACCGCGCTCCGCAGCAAGGCGCCTTAGAACGCTCGGACACTCCACCGTGGCTGACACAGTCGTGCTTTGGTACACAGTGGCAATCGTGAGGTGGTCCTAAAGACAGAAAGAGATAAGCTGCATTACCACATTTAACATTGTTGTTTCTCTTCTTTGATTGCACGGGTGAACTGGCGATTTTCCAGTAAATTAAAATAATAATAATAACAATTAGACAATAGTAAAGCATCTTAGAGGCACACGTGCTTGTTTATATCCACGTTAGCATTATTACTGGTGTATTAACAACGCGAAAATTACACCATATACAAAATTTAAATTTGTCGCAAACATTTCAAGTAGAAAATAAAAACAAGAAATACCTTCACAAGTTTACTTCTGTTTTATATTTACGGTGATACTAGTTTCTGCAATATTTCTTGTTGCGCGCCTACCTCTAATGAAAAATCGAAGGAAAAAATGGAAATGAGCCTATGGCATTCTTGGCCGGGAAATCCAATACGGGATTGTTCGGCCGCCGTAATGCAAGTCTTTTTTAATTGGCTCCGCATGGGCGACTTGCGTGCCGATAATGATGAGATGATGACGAGTAGGACAACATAGAACACCCAGTCCTCTGCCGGGAATCGAACCCGGCCCCCCTGCGTGGCAAGTGGCGACGCTATCGTCTGAGCTACGGAAATAATAATAATAAAATAAAAATAAGAAAAGAAAGAAACTGATGTGTTTACTTCACTTATTGTATGTTTACGTTTGTGACAAAAAGTGTGAAGTCAAAGTGGAAAATGTTTCCCATATTTGTCTCATAAACTAATTGACGATTTGTAGTTAGTATTTGCCGCACGGAATGGCCGCGTGTTCTAAGGCGTCATGCTGCGAATTGGGTGGATGTTCCTGCCGGAGATTCGAGTCGTCCCTCGGACATGGATGTGTGTGTTGTCCTCAGTGTAAGTCAAAGTAGTTTGTAAGTCTAGAGAGTGATGACCATAGATGTTTGGTCCAATAGGTTTACAAACATTTGAACATTTCTAATTGCTATTATTACTGGTATCAATATCAAAATCATTTTCCTAAACGAAAATGTCCAAAACTTCACTTTATCGAAAGTCCCTCTCGTCATTTTTACTGTACACCTCCTCACATGATTACGCAATAACAAGACAAGTAAATTTGTGGTCATATGTTCAACCGCTCCTTGATATTTCACCTATGACTTGGTTATGCTGATTCTGTCACTTCTCAGGTTTGACAATCATCTTCTCTTGCAAACAATTAATGTAACAGCTTATAAAGTGTTATTATAATCGCCGCTATTGAAATGTGCAACTAACACCCATTTTGAGGCCCGAATATGGCTTGATTAGAACCTAAATGGCCCGCCGCAGTGGCCGAGCGAGCTACGGCGCGCCAGTCACAGTCTGCACGGCCGCTACGGTCGGGGGTTCGAATCCCCCCTCGGGCAAGGATGTTTGTGTCGTCTTTAGTGTACGGTAGTTCATAAGTAGTTTGTAAGTTTAGGGACTGATGACCCCGCAGTTAAGTCCCTTAAGCTTAAACATTTGAAATATTTTTTTGAGAACCTAAATTTATCGTCTATGATCAAAAATTTTAGCTATAGCTGTAAAGGTAAAGCAGTCAACAATCCGAAGATTGGTTTGAACACCACAGTGCTTTACTAGGCATGGTCCTGTTTGGAGGTGGTATGGCGTTGCCTTCCTCCGACCTTCGAACTGACTTACCCAGCCAGTTATAGGGGGACCTACATAATTTCAAAATTAAATTTTTAAGTTACAAACCAAAAGCATCAAATGATATCTGTCGGAGATGTTTACTAATATTGCTATGTGAGCACGAGAGACTGCAGTGCGATTGCCGCAGTTGTCAGAAATGAACACGCAGCGCTCATTCGAGTCTGGCAGGCCTTTGAGTGTGGCAGCCGGAGTGACTCACTGCAACGCTCGCCAGAGATAATAGCCTCTTTGACGACAATTTTACTGGGGCATTAAGCAGTGTTGCGGCATCGGGCAACGTGCTTATTACGTACAATTAAACGAATAACGCCCGTCGATATATACTGGTGGCAGGAAAGATATTATGTTGTTACGTAGTATAAAGTGTAGAGCAGTCTCTGGCTGTGAAGAGAGCTCTGGAACAAAGAGGGGCCGGGCCTTCCAGATTTGAAATTGAAATGCTATGCAGTCCTAAAGTACAGGTTTAAAAACGCTGTCACGCCCATCCCAGCACGCGGCGAAAGAAAAATATGCCGCCAGTCGGCGACAAGTCACTCCTGGTCAGGGACGCATAAATTACTGACCCAGCTGCACGACCGATTCCTCTCGCAGGGCTCTCTGCGTTCTCACCAACCTCGCGCCAACAGAGCGCTCCGGAAACGAGTGAATGTGTGCGAATAAACAAAAGAAGGTTTTCGTGGGAACACGTAGACCAAATTGCAAATAAACGATGCCTTCTTTTTTTTCTGGTGGTTTTTGCCTCTTTTCAAAGTTCGCCGATGGTGAAATATTCATTTACGTTATTTCGGTGGTTGGATAACCTTCCTCTCGTCACAAAGTATGATAGCGGTGGTTCAAATATTTGGTGTGGAAAAGTGATTCTGTCCTGAACAAAGGCAGTTCTATCAAATAATAAATCAATGTCCAGAAACATATTTTGTTTTGGTATACAGGGTGAATCACCTAACACTTGCACCGCAAATATCGCGGAAACGGAAAGTGCGATTGATGTGCGGTTTTCACAGAATGGATTGGTAGTCAGGGGCTCGTATTTTTAGCCAATATACAGATTGTAATATTACTTAGAAAGTGTTCAAATGTTTATAAATCTATCGGATCAAACTGCGTGGTCATCAGTCCGTAGCTTACAAACTTCTTAAACCTAGGTAAACTAACCTAAGGACAACACACACATCCATGTCCCAGGGAGGACTCGAACCTCCACGGCGAGCAACCGCAACATACAGTTTTTAAAATGTAAAAATGGTTGTTTCTATCATGCACTGGAATTTTTGACACCAGATGTGTACAAAGAATTTTGAATGACAAAAAAAAAAAATGTTCAAATGTTTGTTAAGCTTATGGGACTTAACTACGGGGTCATCAGTCCCTAAACTTACAAACTACTTATGAACTACTTACGAACTAGGACGGCACAAATATCCATGCCCGAGGGGGATTCGAACCCCCGACCGTAGTGGCCGTGCAGACCGTGACTGGAGCGCCTCAGTCCCCTCGGCCACCGCGGCCGGCTTTGAATGACATTCCTATCACTGTTAGTTTGGCAGCTACAATCGTTCAAAGTTTCGGGGGCGGAGGCTGCGATAGCGTAGCTGACTGACCGAATAGCTATCCCCTGAGACACGGCCCACTGTCTCATGACCACCAGCCAGTCAACTACGCTGTCGTAGCCTCCGCCCCCAAAACTTTGAATGCTTGTAGCTGCCAAACTAAACGTGATAAAAATGTCATTCAAAATTCTTTGTACACAGAATTCCCCCATGATCGTCTACTCATTGGCAACATTGATGCCTCGTTAAGCCTGTTATTTCAAGAAAATTCTTCACCGAATCCAAGTACTTTCTCCTTGGTCTACCCCGACTCCTCTTACCCTCTACTGCCGAACCCATGAGTCTCTTAGGTAACCTTGCTTCTACCATACGAGTGACATGACCCCGCCATCTAAGCCTGTTTGCTCTAACTGCTTCATCTATGGTTTTTCTTCCCATTTTTTTCTTTGATTTCCTCACTATGGGCACCTTCCTGCCATTGCTCCCATCTATTAGAACCTGCAGTCATCCTTGCTACTTTCATATCTGTAACCACACCCTTATTAATAAGATGACCTGAATCCACCCAGCTTGCACTCCCATACAACAAATTTGCTCGCTAGATATAAGGGTCCACTGCCAACTTAGTCTTGGTACTGACTTCCTTCTTGCACAAGAGAGTAGATCGTAGCTGAACACTCTCTGCATTAGTTTTGCTACATCTTGATTCCAGTTCTTTCACTATGTTGCCATCCTTTGAGAAAATATATCCTAAGTACTTGAAACAGTCTACCACTTCTAACTTTTTTCCTCTTATTTGTCACTCAATCTGTATAAATATCTTTCCCACAGACATTAGTTTTGTTTTGGAGATGCTGATCATATCATAACACTTACATATCTGATCTAGCTCTGAACTCAATTTACCGTCAACTCTAAGTGTTGCCTGACAATCTACGTGAAGACCTTTAATTGCCTGCAGAAGTTTGCCTTCTATTTCATAATATTGCAGAAATGACAACAGCTTCCTCCTAGCAACACGGTCATGAGCCTTTTCTAGATCTATAAAACATACATACAATTTCCTGTTCCACTCATCTCACTCCTCCATTAGCTGCCGTAAGCTGACGATCTTGTCTCTACGGCCTCTAAGATGACATTTATTTTCGTCCAACTATTAAGGTAACAAGATCTTCCTCAGTTCAACTGAAAACCAATCAAACTCGAAAATTCTAAATGAGATATTAATCCCACGCATACAAAAACAAGGGATTATTTAGAATGAAAAATCATTCCGTTACGTAATATGTGTTAAAACGATAAAGAAAGACATTATTTGGTTAATAGATATGTGTTAATATCCGCATTTGAACACTCGCCCTAATGTGAAATGACCACAATATATTCATGCCACATCTTTTTCTTTCGCCCTGATTTAATTATCATTGTTACCTCATTGAAATTCCGAAAATTTAAAAAATTGTCAGATGCTTCGGTGTTACTACACGCATTATACGTGCATGCCACTACTATGCATGATTTCTGTTGTTGCTACTTACTTGGACAAACTTATCAGCCTAAGAGCAAACGTCAGTGTTTGCAAATATAAAGGTAGAGATGACAAATAGGCACGTCCACAGAATACAGGACGTCAGAATTTAACGGACGACATTACAGTATAACATTTCATGACAAACAGTCAGTGTAAAATGTATTGAAGCATTCAAATATTTCAGCTTTGAAACTTTGTCAGGGATGAATCATTGTTCCGAGTCGAGCACACATTTAAAGTTTAGACACAGTAGTATTTGTACCTTACGTGAAGCACAAAACGGATAATATTAATCAAAGCATATCGTGAAAAACAAGCACAAACGAAATGTATCGTGTATTTATTTTCCAAAACAGTTCTGGACACCAAAAGGCTTAATTTGCTATACAGAATCCCAAGGCAGCGTTTCAAAAAGCTTCTGTTTTTTGTCCCTAACTGCTTACATTTACATCGGGTTTCTTTGTTGCTACTATCCTCAGTAACTTGTAAGTAACTTTAAGTAACTATTCTGTCATGTTGGAATTTAATAAACATTAACAATAAAAAAAGTTCAAATGTTTGTTAATCTATGGGACTTAACAGCGTTGGTTATCAGTCCCTAGGCTTGCCAACTACTTGAACTAAGTTAAACTAACCTAAGAACAAACACACACACCCATGCCCCAGAGAGGACTCGAACCTCAGACGGAGAGCAACCGCGCGCTCCGCAGCGAGGAAACAAATGGATATATTTCAAATGGTGCAGATGTTACGCGTTTCTGCCATCTCAAGTGAAGTTGCCAAGTTGTCGACACACAGTACGATGGAGTGACCACATACCGAGGATTCAGTAATTTAAAATGACTAAAAATTTCAATGTGATTCGCGGACACAAGTTGGAAATCACTGTAGTAAAAGAAGAGAATCAAGAACGAATTAAGCTTTCGTCGTTTCCGCGTGTTGTTCCGGAGTGGAATGATAGAGAAATGGTCTGAAAGTTTTTTATGAACCCTCTGCAGCCAGGTTCGTAAGTTTAAACAGCGGAAGAGTGTTGTAGTGAAATAGGCGTCTTCTAGGTAGAAGAGCAGTTTTTGAAAATTGCACCGTATTATGTCAGTGCGACTAAATATAGTGTTAACAAGATGCATTGAAAAGTCAGTAAATTCACATCTAGTAGTGTTAATCTAATATATAAAGCAGAGTGTCCTTAGGTTTGTACGTGTTGCATACAAATCTAAAGTTTTGTTCCAATCTTTATGAAATTTTGTACGCGTAAGCTTCAATCCATGAGGACGGTCGCCGTAAGTGTAAGAATCACATACGATATATAGTTCACGAGATATGACGTCATAAACAATGAGATGCGCGAAAAACTGCTGCATTTTAAGACAATGCTGCTCATGTTCTCCTAAACCATTGGACCGATTTCAACCAAATTTGGTACACACATTCCTTACCGTGAGGTAACAATTGCTGCATGGTTAGGAATCACATACGGCACATGGTTCAAAAGATATTACGTTATAACCAATAGAAATCGCAAAAAAGTGCCTTATAATGCGGCGAGACTTTCGAAATACACTGTATGAGAATGACAGTACTTAGCGACTTGCAACAAACTTTAAACATAATTTCAAACCTTTATTAAACTTTTTCTCGCTGGCAACCGCAGTAAAATGAGTAAAGGAAAAAAGTTTCTCGCTTACTACTTTTCCGCTGTTTGTGGAGTAAAATTACGGCTCTCGGTATAACGTTACAATTTATAATTTGAACACTACAAATTGTAGCGACAGAAAATTTTAAATACAGTATACACATGTGTAGTTGAATGTGCCTTCTAAGTTGTATCACAGTATGACACGTAGTTCATGAGGTATGAGAACATAAACAGTAACATTCCGCTCTTCATGGACTAAAAGTACGGCATTCGGTATGACGCTACAATTTATAATTTCTACACTACAAATTGTAGCTGCAGGAAATTTTACAGACAGTATACACGTATATAGTTGAGTGCACCTTCGAAATTGTATCACAGTACAACATGTATTTCATGAGATATGAGCACATAAAACTGCCCCTTCCCACACCACGTTTTAATGTATTACTTCTTTACTATTAACTGTATCCTTAAGACATTTTACAGACATACAGTCCTTATACAAATGAATAAACACCTGAAAAATGGCAGGAATAAATGGATAAATACCCGGGCAACCCCGGGTTTTAGCTAGTCCATTAATGGAAGTGCAAAAACTGGACTACTAGACACGGATAAAAAGAAATGTGGCACACCTTTCTGAGGCGCCACAAGAAGTGGCACACTTGAGAAGCAGAGCGAAGTTGCGGGCAGAATGTGTCAGTTTACAAAGAGATAATCACATTGCGGCGTAGTTTGAGAGTACCTGCGCGCGGACGGGCAGATTTCCCAGGGGCCCGCGCTGTGTACCATCTGTCCTGCCCACGCGCATGTCAAACGCGCAACGCCAACTTCTCACACACGGCTCGCTTGCTTCCAAGATTTACAGTTGTTAACATGCGGGACCTGCCACTGCCGGGGAGACCCTCCGAGGAAAGACAAAGTTTACTTTAGCAGGCAGGCGTAATTCATTTTGTACAATGCGTCTGCTGTCTGTAGGACGACCAATCTGATCTTACAGTATACCATTTCACGTATTATTCCAGACGAAACTGAATCAAAATATAAATCACTTCAGGAATTAAGTAGGTTAGTTTAGAGTACAAATAAGAACATTTATTTCAAGTATGCATCTCCATAAATCTTTTAGTCCATTTAATTTCTTCCATATCATCCACAGTCAGCCACTTGGAATACCACTGATTTTAGTAGTTTTTCTTTATACGATTACTAGCTGAAAACCCGTCGTTGCCCGGGTATTTATTTATTTATTCCTCCCATTTTTATTAAGGAAAATCAAATGTTTGTATAGCTTATGGGACTTAACTACGTGGTCATCAGTCCCTAAACTTACAAACTACTTTTGAACTAACTAATACTAAGGACGGCACGAATATTCAAGCCCGAGGGGGGATTCGAACCCCCGACCGTAGTGGCCGTGCAGACCGTGACTGGAGCGCCTCAGTCCCCTCGGCCACCGCGGCCGGCTTTTATTAAGGTATATATTCATTTGTATAGGGGCTGTATGTCTGTGAAATCAATTTTGGAATACAATTAGCAGTAAAGAAGTAATAGATTAAAACTTGGTACGTGATGGGGCGGTTTTCATGAACGTTACTATATGCATATATCTCATGAACTACGTGTTGTACTGTGATACAGTTTAGATGTTACACTCAACTATATGCGTGTATACTGTCTGTAAAATTTCCTACGGCTGCAAATTGTAGTTTAGAAATTATAAATTGTAACGTGATACCGAATGCTGTAGTTTGAGTCCATGCATAGCGGAACGTTACTGTTTATGTGCTCATATCTCACGAACTACGTGTCGTACTGTGATACAAATTAGAGTGTACATTCAGCTGTATGTGTGAATATTGTCTGTAAAAATTTTTGCGGCTACAATTTGCAGTGTACAAATTATAAATTGTAACGTCATACCGAGAGCCGTAGTTTTACTCCATAAACAGGGGAAAAGGGTAAGTTTGCCAAAATAACAACTGTTTTAAGTTTTCTAAAGTGACAACTGTTTCAAGTTTTTGTTCGTTGGAGTTGGCTTTCAGTGTGAAGGCACCTTTAGGCCGCTCGTTCACAAGTGACTGTGTTTCCCTCGATTGTACGCACGTCGATGACCTGGGTCTCCGGAGTCCAATTGCGCGGAGTTAAGGTAGGTATGTTAACAACGTGTGCTATCAGCGACAGTAGTAGATTCCATTCCATAGCGTCTCCACAACAGTGGTGTCACTATTTAAGTTACAACCCTCGTACATGTGATAGTGCTGCATTTATTGAACATAAAACTTCTTCAGTGGTCTGCAATGGCAGACAATTTAGGACTGTAAAACAGTGCCGTCAGCGTGTTATTCCAACATCCTTCCTTTTTTTCCCTACAGCACACCCTATCATCTAAAAATCACTGGTTTCATAGTGACACAAAATACAGAATTTCAGTCCGTGAAATAGAACCAAGATAACACGGCCACATGGGATAGATACGTACCACACAGTTTAGAATCCAAAAGTGTACAATGTAATTTACAAATTGAGGCGTCTGTTCATTGGAAGATGACGTCGCTATGCTGTTCTGCAGATGTTCTCAATGTAGATTTTAACTGGGGCTTTTAGTCTCACCAACTTGTAGGTGTTGTAATCATGACCCAAACGTTTGTATGTCCTCCTACTTCGTTGATTGTGCTCCAGGGCTAGCCCTATATTCCAGCCAGGAGTCAGGCACTGCAATATGCATCACTCCTCGAAATGGAGAATTAAAAATTAAGAAAATGAACAATATTTTTGAGAAGGATAGGTTCCTTACTCACCACAGAGTCGTCCGATGAGCCGCAGAAAGGCGCAAATAATAGAATATAACATTATAGATTTCGGCCGGAGACAGAGGTCGTATGTGTGTGTGTGTGTGTGTGTGTGTGTGTGTATATGTATCTCTCTAACCGACGAAGGCCTTAACGGCCGAAAGCTATAATGTTGTATTCTATTTATGAATGAAATACACAAGATAACTGTGAGATATTCTGCAAATTTATTGGTTTACGAACCGGTTTTCGGCTGTTACGCCATCGTCAGGTAAACATTACAAGTTTAAGTTTCAAAGATCTTAACTTGCTAGATATATAACTTTCAGAGGAGACTAGTGTTTTGGTTTATAAATAACCTGCGGGAAATGTTACAATTCAAGTTGTGGTGTAAAATCCTGACATTGGTAAAATACGACACAATATTATAGATTATGACGTTATCCTAATTCTATTGTTTGTGCCTTTCTGTGGCTCATCGAACGACTCTGTGGTGAGTATGCAACCTATCCTTGTCAAAAATATTGTTGAATCCTTCCTGGAATTTCCATTGTTAAATTAAGAAATTGCATAGTCTAGTGCGGATGCACACAAAAATCGGACTCCTGGCGGAAATAAAGGGTCGGCTGCGAGGCATGCAATACAATGTTCCAAGCAGCAGGACATATAGTGTGTTGGATCAGGCGCCATACGTGCTTGCGTAATTGGGGCAGGTGTGTTTAGCCTGTGTGCCTGAGGTGGCACAGGGGTTTGATTTGATTTGATTTTATCTAGGGAAGCCAAAACAGTCTTGGTCCAACCCGCCACTGCCCGCACCGAAACTACGTTTATTGTGCGGTATCGCTCCCTGTATATCTAGTAAAGCCAAACAATGCCCTTGAACAGTGCAAGGAGTTCCTTTACCAGTTCTTTATTAGACACAATTTCTTCGGATCTGGTTGTCCCAAATGTTCTGTGCCTTTTACTCTCCAGTGCAATGCATTCGAAGATTAGATGTGATGCAGTTTCATCACAGATCCTACATTTAGGGTCCAGAAGAGGCACAAGGGTTTAGGGTAGCTGCCTAGTGAGCAGGAGGTCCCGGGTTCGAATCCTGTCCTCGGCACAAATTTTCTTAAGTCCATGTTACACGATTACAGCACATACATGAAAGAAAAAAAGAAAAAAAAGTCAGTTAAAATTTGGAATGTGTAATTTTGTAGACATCGCTTTAATGATGTGATCACTTCGTCCCCCCACTGCCCTTTTCCCGTCCCGCGGCTGCCTTCAAATTATTTGCGGTGCTTGTTTACTGATTGGTGTGGCGAGTGCGGAGGTTCATTTCCGCCCGGCGCTTAAAAGTTGGTTTATGTCTCAGCCTGAGCGTAATTAAACACGGAGCTCGCAACGACAGTTCGTTTCGCATTTTCGGGTAGGAAAATACGAACGGAAGAGATCCGCTCGCAGGTTTCTCGGTGTCGTTTAAACGCGACGCACTAAAAATGTCGGGGCGCGCCGTACTCTGCGCAGATCTGAGGCGCCAACGACTGCTCTCGAGTTTCTACAACTCCCACAATTCGCCCATCAGCGCCATCAAGTGGAAGTTAGATGAACTACACAGGACGGAAATGTGGTACTTGATGCTAACTTTGCGCAGCTCTAGGGCGCTTGTTCGGTTATTTTACATCCCATAAATCTGCGAGATGGCAGCCAAAGCTTTATTTCCTTCCTCAGGAAGCCCGTTCCCTTTTCCACCTCTACACCACCCCTCCCTCAACTTTAGCTTGTGTTGTACCGAAATTTCGTAAACTTTATCCGTCGAGATTAATAGTTTTTCAGCTCTTACAACCTGTTAAATTTTATATTACATCTCTTACGTATTGAATTTTTCTTTCTTTCTTGCACATCACGTGTACTATTCAATAGTTGTATCAGCAGTGAATAGGACCTCCTTTCACTTTGAGTTTGAGACGGGGAAGCTGGAGATAAACACATTGAGACACTGAAGATATTGGGGAGCATTTTGTCGCATAAAGTCTAGGACATTGGAGGAAGTTGAAAATAGCATAGTTTTCTGAGATTTCGTTACACTGGAGTTTCGAAAAACCACGTGAGTGATATCAGTAAACATTGTAATCGCATTTAAAATAATATTTTTTTTTTCAATATCTGTACGTCGAATTTTCATTGTATCACAAAACAGGTGAATCATTTCGAGAATAAGGTGTTCGGTTTGAAATCACAAATTATAAATGTTCAAATGTTTGTAAATATATCGGACCAAATTGCGTGGTCATCAGTCCGTAGCTTACAAACTACTTAAACCTAGGTAAACTAACCTAAGGACAACACACACACCCATGCCCCAGGGAGGACTCGAACCTCCACGGCGAGCAACCGCGGCCACAAATTATAGATTTATGTTTGTTCTATAAGACATTAGTATTTTTTTATTCACATAAGGTTTGTCCAAAAATCTGGTTTACATTCATAATCATTCATAATTATTATTTTCTGCGAATAGACCATCTGAGGACCACGTTCCAATTTCAATGCCTCATCCTGAGCACTTTTATTTTCTTCCAGTAGGCTTTCGTCTGTTCACCGTCGTTCTTCTTTCTATTTGCAGACAATTATGCACCGGTCTTTTTAGCCACCTGCCTGGGAATTCTGTTTTCAATACCTTTTCCCGAAAGGCTACTCTGTTTTATATATCTTCTGTTTTTATTTGTTTCTTTCTAAATCATCATCGAACTGGCTTGTTATAAACTTTTTACTCCATAGATATTTAAAATTCTGATTGTTTAATCAACTATATTGCATTTGAAATGAATGTCCGAAAAACGGGAATAATCTTTTTCTCATTATGTTTGAAATATTTTCTATATTTTGATATATTTCTGCATTATTTTGTATTTTCCAACCTTCTTCTGTTTTATGAGGTCCTAATATTTTCCATATGATTCGTCCTTCTAATATTTCTAATTTCTCTAAATTACAGTTTAATGCCAGAAATTCACTTGCATATAGGCATTGCGGCCT
Organism: Locusta migratoria; assembly: GCA_026315105.1. Classification (NCBI taxonomy): domain Eukaryota; kingdom Metazoa; phylum Arthropoda; class Insecta; order Orthoptera; family Acrididae; genus Locusta; species Locusta migratoria. The sequence continues at coordinate 282,556,154 of CM048755.1, forward strand.
CACTACGGTGTTGTAATGTCGTATTTTTGCATTTTTTTTTTAGGACAGTCACTTTTTATTGTAAAGGTCTTTAGTGATACCATATTCCCTCCCCATTTTATGCAACTTTCCCTGTATCGCAGATTTTTCGAATGCATTTTCTTGGATTATCTCCCCTAGATATTTGAAATTTTTAATTTCTCTATTTGGCCAATATCTGTTTTCACGTATTTTGGACCATCCTTAATAGTTGTTAAAATGTTGTTTTTCCTGCAGATATTGTTAAACCAGTTCAGCAGGCTATTTCTTCTAAGAGATTTATTTGTGCTACAGCAGATATCACATTTTCGGAAAGTATAGCAAAATCTGCAAATGCAAGATTTTGCTTTCTCTTCCTAATCTTATCAGCGAGATGTTGGGTTAAATAAATTTTGCGTTCCATATTATTATTATTATTACTCACTTTAGGCATTTCAGTATAGCGGTTCCAAATTAGTGTAGTTTGGTATTTGTTTCGTCGGTATGTTTTAACAGGGACAGTAAACCACGAAGCGCAACCAGTACTCCGACACCTATTGAGCCACGCTGATCCTCTGGTCATTTGATGCTGTTGTATTGCGTAGTTTTCCTGTTTTACTGTCTTACCAGACTAATTTCTGGAACGCTCTGTCAACAGGATGCGTAAATTTCCAGTATACTTTTTATTTATTTATTTTATTTTTGTAACGAACAAAAAACCAGCCCATCCAGTCGACACTGGGCATTGCGTGAAAGATGTGATGAACATTATTTGTTGGCGCTTAGCGCCGCGGTGGAGTAGCCGAGCGGTCTAAAGCGTCTCGCTGCGGAGCGCGCGGTTGCTCGCCGTGGAGGTACGAGTCCTCCCTGGGGCATGGGTGTGTGTGTTTGCCCTTAGGTTAGTTTACCTAGGTTTAAGTAGTTTGTGAGCTACGGACTAATGACCACGCAGTTTGTTCCGATAGATTTACCCTAGCTATATTGCAAAACTAAATCACAATGATCTGCCCCAACACCAAAGAATGCGCACCTAACGAGTTTTAGAGAGACAGCGAATACAGACACGGGTTGGGCAGCTAAGCCAATTATCCCGTTAGCATTACCGGCATGTAAATTACTTATCGGAGGTAACATCACAGATAAGAATATGGAGTATTGAGATATACACGGTATATCTTTCACGTATATAAAGAGACAATAAAAGTGGAAAAAGAAATGTATGCGTCAAGGGTAATAAAAAAAAAAACAGTCAGTACGCCTAGTTTGTTATAGTGCGACGTCCTATGTGCACAAACAGAGATAGGTCATAACATTGACGATATTTATTGTGTTTCTATATTTTTTAACTTTTGGTTGTGGTGACATTGATTAGTAGCGTAGACCTAAGCTAGGGCGCAAGTGATGGCTTATTTGTGAGTGCGCGGAGCCGTTGAATGCGACATAGAATATGATCACAATAACCGTTAAATACACCCCCTCCCACCCTATCCGAGCGGGGTGGCGCAGTAGTAATACGTTGGACTCGCATTCGGAAGGACGGCGTTTCAAACCCGCCTTCGGCTATCGTGACTTAGGTTTTCCATGATTTCTCCAAATCAATTAATGGATCCCAGATTGCTAGTTTCAAATTGCTTTATTTAGACCAGTTTCCATAATTCTAGGTTACCATATTCAAGTCTCTTAACATTTAAATGATATATGGTAATATTTCGCCACATTTACGTTCTGTTCTTGGATCTAGGTATGTCGAAAATAAGACTTTTTTTTTTTTTTTTTTATTTTGCGTCAGAACGTGTGACGAAAAATTACCATATAATATTTAAATGAAGATAGCGACTTAGAATTACCGAAACCGGTCTAAATAAAGCAATTTGAAACTACAGATCTGGGCTCCCCTGCTTATGCAGATTCCATTACAAGATATTGCGTCGCACCCCCAGCTTGAATTTTGTCAAGCATATACAACATTCTCCAAATAATTCCAAGCAAATGTCGAGATGGTTCTTTCGAAGGGTGAGGCCGATTTGATTCCCCATTCTTATCAAATTTCAATCTGACCGTGTGCTCTGTCTCTAATGACCAAGTTGTCGATGGGACGTTAAATTCTATCTTTTATTCCTTCCTGCTCTCTCCCCTTGGAGGGTTTGGGAGTTAAAAATGACCCGCGCTTTTTCCTTGCCTCTCGTAAGAGACGGATAAGAAGAATCTCATAGATCGTGAAGTACTGATACTTTGAAGTAATCGATGTGACCTGACATATCTCGAAAAGTTTTAAAATGTTATTGTTTGCCTTGATTTGTGAAAGTCACTTTTGTAGACTGAATTCTTCTGAATATTTCAGGTAAGTGGGTCTGATGATCTATTAGTCTGGTCACTTTAAACACTAAATCAACCAACCAGCTGTTGATTACTTTGATTTTACCATTTTCTTATTTTTTTGCTGTAGCTGCCAGCAGATGTGAATCATTTCTAACTGTTATTTTAACAGGGTATAAAACTGTTTCATGAGGATGATTTGTAGTGAAACTTTCTGACAGATTAAAATTTTGTGCCGGAACCGGGACTCGAACCTGGACCTTTGCCTTTCGCTGGCAAACGCTCTACTACTGAGTTAGCCCGACAAGACTCACGGTCCGTCCTCACAACTTCAATTCTGCCAGTAGCTCGCCTTCCAATCTGGAAACATCCCTTAGGCCTTAAGCCATGTTTCCACCATATCCTTTCTTCCAGGAGTGCTAGTTCTGCAAGGATCGCAGGAGAACTTCTATAAGTTTGGAAAGTAGGAGGCGAAGTATTGGCAGAATTGAAGTTGTGAGGACGCACCGTGAGTGGTGTCGGAATAGCTCAGTGGTATGCCGGGCGCCGTGGCTCAGCGCGCCCGGTCAGAGGACTGAACGCTCTCTGTAATAAAAAAGCTGAGCCAAAGAACACGCAGAACCAAAACGAACAAACACGATCAGCGTCCGCAAGGACAAGAACTACCCACAGAGCAAAAAAAAAAAAAAAAAAAAAAAAAAAAAAAAAAAGTGGTAGAGCGCTTGCCCGCGAAAGAAAAAGGACCCAGGTTCGAGTCCCGGTTCTGCCACACAATTTTAATCTGTCAAGAAGTGTCATATCGGCGCACACTCCGCTGCAGAGTGAAAGATCCATTCATGATCTGTAATGTTTGTAGCCTTTTTCGGTTCCTGTTAGAGAAGCTACCACGTTTGGAAGCCGCTTTATTTCAGGACTTGGAGCTTCTGAGGATAACCTTTCACTGTAGCATTAATAAAAGATAAATACGGCAACATCTCGCTCCTTCAAAGACTTTCCACCCCTTTCCCGTACTGTATTAGTTTCTTCACTACGTGGTAATAATTTGTTCATTCTTATTATGTATTTTTGTTTCGTTTTTCTCTGTGTATTATTAGCACCGAGCGCTTTTCGACTGTATTTTGTTTATATTTCACAGTAGCTGAATTCCTTCTAATATATCTTACTACTCAACGAAAGGAACCTGTATATATTGCATTTTTTTTAAATATTTCTTGAGGTGAAAAGGATGGGACACGCATGAAAGTGTGTAAGGCGATGCATTGAGAGCATTTCTTTGCGAAACTCTCGCTCTGGCAGGTAACTGTTACGACGCAAGCCGGCATAAGTTGGCGAGGTTTTTCTCTAACGAGGTAGAGTTGGTGGCCCGGGGCCTTTCATTACGTCTGTCGCAATGTTACATGCCCACCGCCCTCCGACCTTCATTGAAAAACAAAAGCTTTTCCCCGTTGGCACGGTAGTGGGAATTATAGCCCGCGCTCTTAATTAACTTCCTCGGCATTATCGTGTAGTTCGTTACTCCGTAGTGTTTTAATGGCAGCCGCGAGACCGCCCACCGCCGTACGCGCTTTCCTTTTTCAATGCGCAATGAAAAGCGCATATGTATTTACAATTCGATGCATCCACGATGATAGAACTTACTTTCGCGCAGCTCCGAGATCTAACGTCATTCCCTGTGTTCTAAGAATTTCCTTGCTGAAGTGAAAGTTGTAAGCATGACGTCATTCCGTAACTGATCAATTACTACTTCACCTTACGGTCTCATCGTATCGCTTCAGCCTTATGAACCATTGTTTCGTATTCAAATTAGAATATTATGCTCAGTACACCTGAGCCCAGAAGAACTTTACTTTTCGGTACTCACACAGACCAGTGCATACAAGAGCTACCACTTTCTAAATCAACGAGCAGTGCTGCTAGGCTCTTAGAAACAGGTTATATGACGTCATAGGCAGATTCCAACCAAAAAACGATAATGGGATGAAAAAATAAAAATCGCACTGCCGTCTTTTAAGGCCTACTTTATGTTTCCCTGTAGTTTTATGATTTTTTAAAAAATAATTCTGATAAAAATACAAGGCGAAAAAGACGTTTATAAGGAGACGTAATACGTAGTCTCCAACAATGTAAAAATCACGTATAGATTTGAATGTAATAAAATGTTCTAAATCCGCTAAAAATGAAGGGAACGCTCGTGAAATTCTGCGCCGAGCACGCACCGATTTAATCACAACCAATTCCTTTTGAACAAATCAGATTATAAATCATTTCTGGTCTTAAAACGTTCATGGACGATGCAGTTACGACTCTACTATTGTGATAATATCTATGCAGAATGAAACTTTCACTCTGCAGCGGAGTGTGCGCTGATATGAAACTTCCTGGCAGATTAAAATTGTGTGCCGGAACCGGGACTCGAACCTGGGACCTTTGCCTTTCGCGGGCAAGCGCACTACCGACTGTGCTATCCCGATACGACTCACGATGCCGCCTCACAACTTTACTTCCGCCAGTACCTCGCCTCCTACTTTCCAAACTTCACAGAAGCTCTCCTGCGAACCATGCAAGACTAGCACTCCTGGAAGAAAGGATATGGTGGAGACATGGCTTAGCCACACAGCCTAGGGGATGTTTCCAGAATGAAACTTTCACTCTGCAGCGGAGTGTGCGCTGATATGAAAGACCGTGACTTGAGCGCCTCAGTCCCCTCGGCCACCGCGGCCGGCAGAAACAGTGACATGCATGAAAATCTCCTCCAATACCCACCATGTCTTTACTATCAACTGCATTCTCAACACGTTCCACAGACAGTTTCCTAATATTGCACCGTACGAACATGTAAAATTATGTTATTGTAGGACACATAGTTCAGGAGGTATGACGTCATCGGGTTGATCTGCATGAAAACAACTCTGAACTGGATAGAGAGTTGGTTAGAAGGCAATGGAGACAGAAGGAATAAAGAGTTGGACTAACATGAAAATTAATAAAAACAAACCCGGTCAACGCCGGGAACTACCGCTGCCTAGCAGTAAAAATCAATTAAACCAATTTATTGAGTAAAAGTAACATCAGTCAATTTGATCAGAATTATTAATTAAAAAAGTATATAGTTCTCAAGAAAATTCGAACTCGCAATCTCCCTCGCTATAATCTTCATATAGTGTTACATCACAACAGCCGGCCGCGGTGGCCGAGGAGACTGAGGCGCTCCAGTCACGGTCTGCATGTCCACTACGGTCGGGGGTTCGAATCCCCCCTCGGGCATGGATATTTGTGCCGTCCTTAGTATTAGATAGTTTGTAAGTTTAGGGACTGATGACCCCGTAGTTAAGTGCCAAACATTTGAACATTTAAACATTTACATCACAACACTGTAATCTCTTGCTTTTATGACTCTAGGCACTAATTCACCAGGATCAGTTGAACCGTAGGAAACTTTGGCTCCGCGTTAAGTCGTGCTAAGCTCATCTTATGTACGCCAATCGCTGTGATTATAACTGTATACATGACGCTTAATCGCGGATTGTGCGAAAGGTTTCAGATCCAGTAGTGTGTCATTAGTGCTATGTATGAAACGTGTCGCTATTTTGTCAAAAACTGACGTGAGAACCGTGACTGTGGTATTATAACGTTATAATTAAAACAGCAAGCAGCCACAAGTAGTATGTAGCTGGTCGCTGTTTTAATTATAAATATTATGAAACGTGTGTATTTTCTTAGGATCGTTGTGCGTGTATTGTTTTTGGCGTGGTTAATATGTGTGATGAGATGCGAAATAAAAGGTGCAGAACCATGAGTCGGTATCAAAACACATCAAGAAAGAAAGGCAGGCTAGGAATTCGAAGAGATGTGACCATTTATTGTGGCACTTTGGCCACGGCAAACGGATCGGCAATTAAAAAAAAATAATAATAAAAGAAAAGATTGTAAACGTAAGGGACCTAACTACTGAAGTCATTGGTCCCTAGACTCACAAACTACTTAAACTTATGCTGAAGACAAAACACTCATTCATGCCTGTGGGAGGACTCGAACCTACGACGAGAGCTGCCGTGCAATGATCGGTTCGGTCGAGACGTTGACCGCTGTGATTGGAGTCAAGCATTTACAACGCATGAAGTGTTAAAAATGAAGTAATTTCAATCGCACTACATTGCGAACCATTGTTGAGTCGTCGAGATTTTGGGATCTCCAACAGGTAAAAGGAAGACGTAATTTTAAAATGAGAACAATCGCAGCCCTAGTTCTATATGGTGATGACCTTTCACTTAAAGATTCTAGCAGCCTGAGTACATTACTTTTTGTTCAACACTAAAGGATAAGTTCGATCAACACACAAGTATTCCGGTGATACAGGAAATGTTCTCCTAATTGCGAATATGATTAAGCACCAGTTGCATATTCTGGTTGTGACGTCTGAAAATTGGTGCAGGCAGGGACTAAATCGGATTTCTCGCTTTTCACGAGTCGTCGCCTTAACCATAACGCCATCCGCGCACGCTTTCCGCGCCTACCCAAACTTCCCTATGCCACACACAGTCTACTATTAGCCTATAGTGCTCGCAAAGGACCATGCATTTGTTTATTGTGGCTGTTCCTGAGCCACGGGAATGGCCGTGCAGTGTCCGTATATTTACGATTTAAACAGTGCAATGTCCTTCACTCATGCATGGGCGCCTACATTGGTTAAATGGTGAAAACAGTACACTGCTCATTGTACTCGTATTACGGGGATGCCTCGTGCACTCAAATGCGAATCCCTGAAGAAACGGCGACGTCTTTTTTATGGAACACCATTGTGACAATTAAGGAAACCGATGTTTGAAGCTGACTGAAGACTAATTCTACTGCTGTCAACGCCCTTCAGAAAAGATCAAAACTATGCCATTTGCGGATAGCAACTCGATTACAGCTCGCTGTTTCTCACACATCAGAATAGTTTACGGTACAATTCACCACGGTACAAGCTAAAATTCAGAGGCTTCTAGCCGCAAAGGGTTCCAAATCGTCTCAGCGAAGCGAGAATGTCGGCCGAGTATGTCATGTAATACTTTAACCGATATTGGAAAAAAAGATTTAAAAAATAGGAGGCTTTACTTTTTAGCACGTTCTCGCGGCTTCATCAACTGGAATTTATCGCCGAGCAGTCGTCAAAATTGGCTGCATGTTGCCTACAGGACTTTCATCTAGCATGTTCTTTCAGATCCAGTGATGCGCATCCATACTGTAGTATCGATATAAACTGGGTGTAGGTGTGGTAGAACATTTTTTTGACGTGTTTTCTGTGTATTTTGTAATTTATTAATAACAAAATTATGCCTTTGGCAGATTCTAAAGGAAGTATTTCTTTTTCTGTGCATTTAGTCATTAGCCCAGAATATCTCTGTGATTTTCTACCTTTTCTTTTTTTCCTTTCGTGTTCTACTTTCACAAGCGCAAATACAGACGCGAAACGTTTTTAAACGTGTACTCTTGCACTGAACGGATTTGTTTGTCGGCCCTGAAGAAGGGAGTTCGATCAACATTGAAACGGCTCTGCTTTTCAAACGTTCACATTACTGGATATTCCTGCAATAATAAAAAAAATAAAAAAGGGATCAGTTGCAATAGCGGTGACTCGGTGAGTATTGTCCCCAGCACTTTTTAAGATTAAAATGCCGCTTCGTCAGTCAGGGGTCGGCTTCCGGGATACCAGAGAATACTTTCGTCATTCGAAGAGGGCCTTTGAGGCGTTAAGCCATTGTCGATACGCAGCTGGTGGCCGCTGTGCTGTATCCACCATGGCTGTTCTAAGAAAACTTACTTCCCACCTGACAGCAAATTTATAAGCTTTCTCTTTTAAGACGCTGTATCCACGAAGAAAAAAAGAGAGGCTGTTATGTCTCGTCATGCTTTTAGTAAAGCACACATATTTTCTCTGGTGCCCCGAGTATATGCTTAGATGCATTGATTTTCCTCTTTTTTGGCCCAATTTAGGTTACGGTAGTAACTCTAAAAGTGGGCCTTTGCGATCGCCTTTTGACAGCTCTAACTTTAAATGAAAATAACGGCTTAACCGTTCATCTGACACGGAAATTTGTAGAGGAGAAAATTCTCTACGACTTTGCTCTCTTGTAATTTTTTTTTTTTTTTCATATCTCGCATCGTTTAACAGATATTTGCAAAAATAACGGCGATTTTTGGATGTCTGTCTGTCTGTCTGTCCATAATGTGTTCCCAGTTTTTAAGTCGAGCCGTTCAACCGATCAGCACCAAATTTTACAGACATCATTGTAGGCCGCCAGATACCATTTTTCAAATTTTTCGGACAAAAAATACGTTACTAACACTAAAAAAAAGCCGTTTATATTTTAATTTTAATTGCAAATAAACCGTTCATATGACACGAAAATTGAATAACCGAATTTGTAGAGGCGAACATTCTCTACAACTTTGCTCTCTTGTGCGTTTTTCATATCTCGTATAGTTTGAGAGATATTTGCAAAAATAACGGCGATTTGATACCGCCTATTGAATTTACGAAAACCAGTCGTTAGGAGATGTCACGTGACATCCCTCGCCCGAAACTTTCCTTTGCATACGTCAACTTGCTTTCTGTATTTGATGATTTTTTTATTATAGCTGAAGCGTTGTCATTTAAAAGCAATGGCGAACTGAAAATTGTCAAAAACAAGTCGTTCTTAGAACAATGAATTATAATCCAAAGTCTAAAACTGCCGTGTTATCAGTTAACACGTGCCATTGATGGTACGAGAATTACGGGTTAGTCTCGCAGCTGTTCGCCGTAGCGTAATGGGCGACGAATTTGCTTGTGATGTACAAACACGTTAGACGGTGGTTCGAAACTTGCTAGGGTGCGGTGGTTCAGCGCGCTCAGTCAGAGGGTTGCCGGCATGGTAGCTCGACGCCCTCTGTAACGAAAAAAAAAAATAATAATAATAATTGAACGACGAAACGATCAAAATAGAACAAAACATACCAATGTCTACAAAGTACCGATCAAACCGAAGAACCAATGAAAAGAGAGAAAAAGAAAGAGGGTTCAACGCCTTCTAAATCTCCCTGAAGACAAAAAATATAAAAAGAAAAAAATATAGCAACCACTGACGATTTTTCCCCTCTTGCTTCGTAAAAGATTTTCGCACACTCTTGTTAACTAAACACAACTATATACTGCAAGATTCCGAGTTCAAAGGAAACTGCGCTTTCTCTGAAAAGTGCATTTGTTCTGTTTTTGAAATTTGTTCTGTTTTTGAAATATATGAAATATACATACCAACGAATTGTAAACATAAACTAGGGGAAAAAACAGGTAATTTGTTGCAATGTATACACTTCCCTTCCTTTTTATTAAGGAACGACAGTTGCCACAGAAATCTAGGACTCCATTCATATATGAAACCACCAGTATCTCCACGTTGTTTAGAATATTCATCATCACAGTATCCTCCCCTTTGTAGTGCAAATGCTTCAGAAGTCCACGTTACAATTCGTTGTTACGTATTTCACGGCATGTTCACGAAATAGAACAAACGCACATTTTAGAGGGAGCATTCTTTCATATGCACAATTCTAAACATTGCAGAACATAGCTCTTTTTAATTAATAAGGGTACCCAAAACCCTTTTAGGAGCCAAGGCAAAAAAAGAATAGTAGTGACGGGTATCGAACTAGCGACCATGAGCATCACGGCCTAAAGCGCTTCACACTACACTACGGCCGACAGTCACGAAATGATTTCTTAATCCTCGTACAATTGCTGGCAGTTGTTAACTGCTAATATGGCATCTTAGACACTAGATTATAATTTATAGCACTAAGAACGGCGCGTTTCTGTTACTTCTTCAGTGTGCCATTGTTTTGAAATAACACACTGTAAGTTATAATACGAAAATCATAAGATACGTCAAGCAAGATAGTGTATGCCAGAGAGAGTTCTGGCTTACGTAAAATCAAGTGACTATGTCAAATCGCCGTTATTTTTGCAAATATCTCTGTAACGGTGCGAGTTATAAACAAAACATAAAAGAGCAAAGTTGTAGAGAATATTCTTCTCTACAAATTCGGTTATTCAATTATTGTGTCAGATGAACGGTTTATTCGCAATTACATTGCAAACGGATGTTTTTAGTGTTAGTAACGTATTTGTTGATCTAAATATTTGAAAAAGGGAGGTTCTGGGCTCTGGCGGCCAACTTTTATGTGTGTAAAATTTGGTGCCAATCAGTCGAACGGTTCGACCTAAAAAAAAGTCGGAACACTTTACGGACAGACAGACATCGCAAAATTGCCGTTATTTTTGCAAATATCTCTGAAACCATACGAGATATGAAAAAGAACATGTTGTTGTTGTGGTCTTCAGTCCAGAGACTGGTTTGATGCAGCTCTCCACCCTACTCTATCCTGAGCAAGCCTTTTCATCTCCTCATAAGAACGACAACCCACATCCACTTGAATCTGCTTACTATACGCGTCTCTTGGTCTCCCTCTGCGATTTTTACCCCACACACTTCCCTCCAACGCTAAATTCACAATTCCTTGATGTCTAAGAATGTGTCCTACCAATCTATCCCTTCTTTTAGTCAAGGTATGCCAGAAATTTCTTTTCTCCCCAATTCGGTTCAGTACCTCCTCATTAGTTACGCGATCCACCCACCTAATCTTCAGCATTCTTCTGTAGCACCACATTTCAAAAGCCTCTATCCTCTTTCTGTCCACACTGCTTATCGTCCATGTTTCACTCCCATACAAGGCAACACTCCATACAAATGCCTTCAGAAAGGACTTCCTTAGGCTTAAATCAATATTCGATGTTAACAAATTTCTCTTTTTCAAAAACGCCGTTCTACCCATTGCCATTCTGCATTTTATATCATCTGTACTGCGACCATCATTTGTTATTTTACTGCCCAAGTAACAAAACTCATCTACCTCCTTTATTGTTTCGTTACCTAATCTAATTCCTTCAGCATCACCAAAAGAACATACGAGAGCAAAATTGTAGAGAATTTTCTCCTCCACATTTTCGGTTATTCAGCATTCGTGCCAGATGAATGGTTAAACCATAATTTTCTTTTTAATTTCGAACTGTCAAAAGACGATCGCAAAGGCCCACTTTTAGTGTTTCTACCGTAACCTAAAGTGGGCCAAAAAGAGGAATATCACTGACGGCCAGTATTTCATACAGTGTTTTATAATTTTTAATGGAAAATAAGAGATAATAGACTGAGGAGGTGGAGGAGTTCGACAGAGAGACGAGGAGAAAGAAAGGAAGATGAATACGCAAGAGAGGAGAAGGAAGAGATGAGGAGATGAGAAAAGAGAGAGAAAGGGAGGGGAAGAGACAAACAGAGAGAAAAGGAAAGACAAGGTGGACACAGAGAGAAAAGGGAAGCAGAGATTGACTAGCTTTAGACTGGAGTAAATAAGCTAGTAAAATATATAAATTTAAAAATTTAGACGCGCGTGTGAATAAAAGGAGACAAATAGCAATTCTCTACGCACACTGGCTATAAGACAAAACCGTTAAACGAATTTAACATTATTTTATCAACAAGTACCTGAATCAATTTGTACATTTCTAGAAAACAATGTAAAAAAACAATAAATACCTTCACTGAGCTTATCTATTGCAGACAGAAAGAAGAGTGCATAAACCGTGAAAACACAAAGCACATAATGCAAAACAAACACTCGCGCATTATGCCCCAATAAATGAGCCTGTTTGCTCCAAACCGTTGATACATTCAACACTAGATCTCGGAACCTCACAGGGAATAAATTTGTGTGTGAGACACTTACGTCCAGTTGGTCAGAAAAGGGTTAAGCAATCAGTGCCTTTGGTACATTGGTTTAGCATGTGAGGTACGCCATAAGCAATGAAAAGGATTCAATTCCCTTTGTGTCAGACGCATCGTGATTGTTAATTTTCGTAGGATGCGACGCCCCTCTGTGACACTGCCAACGATATTGCGGCTACTGTTGTTCACTGAAGTTGTTGTCAAAGGTTGTCTACGTGCAGACCCCCTACAGGTGCTGCTTACGTGGGGGCCGGAAATTACGTATCTGCTCTCCTCCTCACATCTAACTACCCAAAGGCGGCGCACTACCGTCCTGGAACCTATTTCCGTAGCTGAGGTCATTAAACCACTGTAATTAACTGTCAACTACAGTTCACCCCTTTTCGTACTAGGCAACGAGCAAGAAGTCATCGTCGATATCTGATAGACAAAGCAACTATGGCGGTGAGCAGTAATGATCAAAATGTGTACTATTGCAATGGGCTTTCAAAATCTCTTTTCAGTTTCTTATACGTTAGACAGTTTTAAGTCGAATGGAGTCATTAATTTTCGCGCCAGAATCTTTTCATTACAAGTAAGTTAAACAATTTTTCCATGATTTTTTAATGGCAAAAAGGCCGAAACTTAGTATTCACGCGTATAATCCATCACAACAGTTACAAATATCTCTTGGAATGCTTGCGCCGCTAGCCACTTGAGGCTAAGCAAACCGCTGAACATGGACAAAGGCGCCTACTGATTTCTGAGAGTATAGGATGTTCAAATGTTTGTATAGCTTATGGGATTTAACTACGGGGGTCATCAGTCCCTAAACTTACAAACTACTTATGAACTAGCTAACACAAAGGACGGCACAAATATCCATGCCCGAGGGGAGATTCGAACCCCCGACCGTAGTGGCCGTGCTGACGCTGACTGGCGCGCCGCAGTCCCCTCGGCCACCGCGGCCAGCAGAGGATAGGAAAATGAGACGGAACTCATGTTGCCCGGAGCTCACTCATTTACTTCCTGGAAAACATTTTTGCGTGACTGACAAGGCAACATCATCAACTCGACCTTAAATTTTGTTGATAAAAAAGTAGATGAGCTAGATATGAACCCCAGAAATCAATATCACGTGCAAATTTGGGCCATTATTCAGATACTAGGCAGTTACGGCCTCCTCAAAGTACAGATTTTAAACATTCGCGCGCACTGGTTGTTCCTCACTCGGCCCGCTTCACTGCGGCCGCTTAATGCCCGAACGTCTAGTACTGTGCAATGACTGACTCCTCCGAAATGTGAAATTTGAAGAGCTAGGGAAGTGGAGAAGGAAATAATGTTACAAAATAAAACATATGTACTGTAACTCTTAAGTTTGCTGCACTTCAGTAGTGTCAGCTTTACATATAACAAAATTATGTGGATAAAAGTTATTAAAAATTAAACTACGTTACACAGCTTGTTGAAAAACCGTCTCATTCGTTTCCACTGCAGTTGTGAAGCGCGTTATAAAAATGTACAAAGCAAAGAGGCCTTGGACACCAGCTACACGTTAGAAATCGCGCACTTTGACATACTGAACATAGCACTCCACCAGCGTCAGAACAGTATTTCACAGGATGTTGACACTGTTCTGGCCGGTCACTGGTGTAGCCGCTACGATACAAGCGTACCGTAACACTGGTGCACATAACTGCCTGTGAATAAGCGACTGCATTCGCAGGATGTTGTTATGCTGACCGAAGTTCATACTGACACCCAGAAGTCGTACGGAGTTGGTAAATCCGTTAACACACGAAAGTGGCCGCAGTGAAGCGGGCCGAGTGAGGAACAACCCGAGCGCGCGAATGTTTAAAAGCTGTACTTTGAGGAGACCGTAACTGCCTAGTATCTGGAAAATGGCCCAAATTTTCACGTGATATCTATTTCTGGAGTTGATATCTAGCTCATGTACTTTTTTCTCAAGAAAATATGAGGTCGAGTTGATAACGTTCCCTTGTGAGTGGAGAATTGAATAATGTGCCAGAAAAGGGAGTAAATAATTTCACGAGTGTTTGCTACTCTCTACCCATCTCCTATATACCCTCTCGTACACCTCCTCCCTCTATCCCTCTTCCCTCCTCCCCAATCTCCTCGTCACCTCGTTCCTAACCGCGCGGGAATGGCCGTACTGCCTGGGGAGCCACGTTACGGATCGCGCGGCCGCTTGCGTCGGAGATTCGAGTGCCTCACGGGCATGGGTGTGTGTGTTTTGTCCTTAGTATAAGTTAAAAAGTAGCTTGTAAGTCTAGGGACCGATTATGGCAGCAGTGTGGTCCCATAGGTTTGCGAACATTTGATTTGGCTCTCCTTCCGATACAAACGATGGTACGTGTAACTCAGAGTAAAATTTCGTACATGATGTATTCATATTCCATTACTCCATCTTCCCGTTCCCCCTGTCTGTGTTCACGTGCCCTTTCCCTCTTTCACTCCGTCTCCTCCTCCCCTTCTCTCGGCCAAACTTCTCTCCCTCTCCCCTTCTCTTCATCTCTTCCCACTCGTCTCTCTGTCCATCCCTTCCTCCAACGTACCTTTGTAAAATTACATATATATCGTGTTATCGATCAAACGGTATCGAAGTCCGTTGTAAAATGCCCTCTGCCATTTACTGCACCCTGGCGTATGAAAGGTACCCTTTATATTAATTATAAGTATAAGCTATCTCCATTTCAAATTACATCCAAATTAGTCCAGCTGTTTTAGCGTAAAGTGTATCAAACACACGAACTTTCGAATTTGTAATACAGGGTCAGTCCGTAAGTCACAAACTGAGACAGACACGCCAGCACTGCAGTGTTGCCAATTGTAGGGACATGTCCCTACGCATAGGGACTTTTGACTCTTCTTTGCAAACTGTTGGGACGGATTTCCTATCTTTTTGCAAAATTAGGGATTTTTCTTAGGGGAGATGCAGAATGAAAGTACCTTTTTTTAAACAAAACAATTCATTGTACTATAATTTTAATGAAGGGGAAGTATTACTACCCAATACGTAAGTAGCTTCTTTTCTTAAAAAGAAAGAATTATCTCTGAAATCAGTTAGGTTCGTAGGGACTTTCATGGTGAACGTAGGGATTTTTGACTTCTCTTGTAGGGACATGGTTGAAACAAGTTAGCAACACTGCAGCACTGTGCTGTGTAGGGGTATTTCTCTACCACAACTACACATCTATTTTGTGTGTTGTAGCAGGTTAAAGAACCAATTAAAGTTACAGCCCAAGAGCGTCACTCACAGGATGCAAACGCTGCCACAAAAATTAAAAGCTCCAGGCTTTTAAAGCCTTATCGAATGATAGGACGGGCGTTTAAATTTACAGGTGGAGTCAGCTGAAAAGTGAAGCGATTTTCAGGCTTGTAAACGCAGTACTGGCGTGTCTACTTCAGTTTGCGACTTATTTACTGACTCACCCTCGTACATAAAGTCCGGGAACAATCTCATTTATTGCACAAGAAACAAACATTGTACAGATATCATTCATATGTCATTTTGAAGAGGAACACTGAAAGTTTTTATAAAAATTTTCATGTATCCCGCCACAGCTTAGTTTGGTAATTTGCCGGTAGTCATCGCTAGTTCAGGTGCTATACTGTCCAGGCAACACTCATGGCACATTGGTGTACCGGGAAGCACACTCAAGAGGCTGCAATATGTCCAAGTAGGTATATCCAGTGATAGAGCCCTCGGCGAAAAGAATAGCGCGTACAGTTTTCGATGTGACCAGGCACAAAAACATTTACCTCTGAGGAACGACGCTCAAATTCAATGCATGTGTGTGGATGCTTTGTATCGCAGATTCGACAGTTGTGCCTATTCACTTTTCCATTAGTGTGAAAAGTGACTGTGTCACTACAAATTAAGCTATCAACAATGCCATCCCCATTCTTATTCAGTTGATGCAACTGCAAACGGAACTCAAAACGCTTGCCTTTGTCGTTGTCATTGAACTTCTGCACTTGAATGGTTTAATAGACAGCATCTGTAGCAGGACTTTCCACTCTGTCATTGCAGCCATTTCGAGTTCACGGGATGCGTGACGCGCCGATTTCTTTGGACGCCTTATGAATGTCTCTCGTACGCTCTCCACATTCACTTCACTCACATTGGGCGAACGCTTCTCTTTGCCAGACACAAGCAACCCGTCGTAAAGAATTTATTGTGCTACTGGTAAATGTCCTTCCTTGTTGGTGGCTTCTTACCGTACTTGGTTCTAAACATTCGCTGAACAGCGGTAGCACACTTGTTTCTGTCGAACTCCTACACACAGAAAGCTCACTTCGCACGTGAACTGGCATATTTGCGACTAGCGCTGACTATCGGTAAATTACCAAACTACGCTGTGGCGGTATACATTAAAAAAAAGTTTCTCTTTAAAATGGCATATATATGATATCTGTACAATGTTTGGTTCTTGTGCAATAAATAATTGAAAGTGTTCCCGGACTTTATGTGCACCCTGTATACCAGCTAAAAACCTGGCGTCGTCCGGGCAATTATTTATTCCAGTCTTATGTTACTCCATCTCTCCTTCTATTTTCCCAGCCGCGCGCGAATGACTGTACGCTCTAAGGCGCCTTGCTGCGAAGTGCGCTTCTGATCCTCGTCGGAGGTTGGAGTCCTCCCTCTGGTATTGACATGTGTGTTGTCCTTAGCACAAGTTAATTTCAGTAGTTTGTAAGTCTAGGGATTGGGGATCACTCCAGTTTGATCCAATAGTTTTACAAACATTTGAACTTTTTCCTGAAAAGCTTCACTCTGTTGTATAAATCTTCTGTTTTTGTATTGCTACTTTCTAAATCATTGTTTAGTTCGTCCACTCATCTTGTTATGAACTTTCACCCATAGATATTTGAAAATCGTATGTGTTATCTACTGTCTTGGATTAGATATAAAATATCTAAAAAAAAAAGGGGTACCGGCTTTTTTTTTTTTTTTTTTTTTTTTTAATACATACCTATTGCACAAAATTGCAATGGTCATCAGTCCCTAGACTTACAAATTTCTTAAAGTAACCTAAGGACAGCACACACACACACACACACACACACACACAACACACACACTCACTCATGCTCCAGGGTGGATTCGAACCTCCGACGGCGAGCAGCCTCGCGATCAGCACAAGGCGCCTCAGACCTCTCAGGTTACTCCACCGCGGCACTTTTTTTCTCACTATGTTGCAAATATTTTCTACATTTCAGTGTATTTCACCATTACTTCGTAATTTTCAACCTTGTGCTGGGGGATCCTGATATCTTCCTTATGAGTCGCCTTTCTGGTATTTATAATTTATTAGAGTTATAGTTGAATGCCAGACATTCGGCATATAGGCATTCTGACTTCACTACTATATCGTAATGGTTTATTTTTGTATAGACAGCTTATATTGCAAAGTACTTTGGTTGTACCATACGCTCCTTCCATTTTATGTATTTTTCCCTCTATTGTACATGTTTCCCAATATTTTTGTTGTAACTTTCCCATATCTAAATCGTCCTTGTGAGGCAACATCAGATCATCTAGAATCACTGTTTTACAACCTGAGGTTCTCGACGCCACGAGAGCCGCCGTCTCAGAAAGAAGTACTTGCACCATAAAATAACTAGGATTTCAGTAATACAAAAACTGTCTGCCTAAGTGATATACGTTTATTGTTAAAATTCGGAGTTCCTTGTACAACATTAATTATGAATTGATCATAGATTGTTTTATAATACAGCGTGTAAATGATGAATAAGCCCAAATCCTGAAAACTCTTTTCAGGAACCAATCGATAGGTAGAAGAACATGGTACAATAAGTGATTCTGAAAAATTCGAAAATAAAGATCTACTTCTTTACAAATTGTCTACACAGTGGGACCTTTCTTAATGAGCATAATTTGCTTATAAATCTTACTCGAAATGGGAAACACTCGTTAAAATGTTCAAATGTTTGCAGAGTCTATGGGACTTAACTTCAAATATTCAAATGTTCGTAGAGCTTATGGGACTTAACTACGGGGTCATCAGTCCCTAAACTTACAAACTACTTATGAACTACTTACGAACTAGGACGGCACAAATATCCATGCCCGAGGGGGGATTCGAACCCCCGACCGTAGTGGCCGTGGAGACCGTGACTGAAGCGCCTCAGTCCCCTCGGCCACCGCGGCCGGCTGGGACTTAACTACGGGGTCATCAGTCCCTAAACTTACAAACTACTTATCAACTACCTTATACTAAGGACGGCACAAATATCCATGCCCGAGGGGGGATTCGAACCCCCGACCGTAGTGGCCGTGCAGACCGTGACTGAAGCGCCTCAGTCCCCTCGGCCACCGCGGCCGGCGAAACACTCGTTAAGCAAAATATATTTTTCTAATGATGATTTTGCAGCCAAGATCGCATTTTTCATTTATTAGGTTACCGGTTTCGGCGTGCTCGACGCCATCTTCAGACCTGTCGTAATTTACATAACTTCACGGCATTTTTTATATACTAAAAGAGTACATCCAGGTTGAGGCATCACCAAACATAAAATTACTAGTCACAAATAAAATATATACATCCATCTTCTAATGGTTCTGAAGCGAGGTACTTCTAAGTTCAGTAAATGTAAATGTAAATTACGACAGGTCTGAAGATGGCGTCGAGCACGCCGAAACCGGCAACCTAATAAATGAAAAATGCGATCTTGGCTGCAAAATCATTATTAAACAATTATAGATCGCCCCATCGAACTAAGAGTTCCTTATATATATTTTTTTTCTGCCGGAAATCATGTAAAAAATAGGATAATGTATTCCACTCTGCAAAATACACAAAAAAAACCTCGCCCAACAATTTAAAAGAAAGCTGCAGAAAAGTAGACAAGATTAAATTTGTTTCCTTTGAGGTAACATAGTTTCGTTACGATTCGTGAAGATGGAGGAGGCTCGCCAGAATATTTTTATTTGGAAGGGAATCGCACATTCGAGTAGGTTGAAAAACACTGATCTAGATAAGACAACAAAAATTGTGAATATAAACGGTAAAGAAGGTGAGTCATGGATCCAAGCAGTGCGTCCCAGCATGCGAGGGTTCTGTAATATATGCATGAACTCACGTGAAAATGTGATGAAAGCTAAAGCTTTATCCGTCAATTGCCACATTTGACGACTGGATGTCATATCCTGATGGCTTTGCTATTATGCATTCGAAGGGGCGTAATGTATGTATAAACTCACGTGAAAATGTTATGAGAGCAGGGCTTCAGCCGGCAGTTGCCACTAAAGAGCATTAAAATAAAATCGGAGTGTGACATCCGGTCGTCAACTAATGGCAATTGACGGATAAAGCTCAGCTCTCGCCGTATTTTCAGGTGAGGTTATGCATATATTACTGGCCCTTCGGATGCATGCCTGCACTGCTTGGAAGCATGCCTCGTTCTCTTTACCGTTCATAATTACAATTTTTGTTTTCTCGTCTATATAGTATGATGGTGTCTTACAATGACTTTATGCGTGATTGTCATTAACAAATTATTACAACTTTTCAACCGAGGCTACTTTCAGTGTACAGTAAAAAGACTCCATAACCGTTTGCTGAATTAGTCAAGAACTTTTCTAAAATAAAAAAAAAGTAATAAAAAATTCCATCAAGTAGGTTATCGGAAGTGGGCGTGGGTTGAAGGGCGATCTATCGGCTGCCGCGCGGAGTAGCCGCGTGGTCTAAGGCGTCATGCTGCGGGCTTGGCGGCCGTTCCCGAAAAGGTTAGAGTCCTCCTAACTTATGCTAAAGACATCTCTCTCTCTCTCTCTCTCTCTCTCTCACACACACACACACACACACACACACACACACGTATGTGATGCCTTAGTCTTTGGGGGCCATTCTCGTGCGGCCTATTTAAATTAACCATCCCAAATCTATAACTAATTACACTCACGACACTGTGCAAGCTGTTTGTTGTGGACCGAAATTCAAAGCCTGATTACCCGCTTCGGGCCAGCGGCTGACTTAACCAATTAGGCTATGTAGGCACGATTCCCTTCGAACTCAAATTCTCAACTTCTAGTCCCCTGTCCATTGATTCCTCTTGCTCGCAGCCTGTACGGGATTCCCGCAAGGGATCGAGCGTAGTAATGCGTCCGCATAGAAATTCTCAGTTGCCTCTTGGTAGCATATTTTACAATTATTGATATAGTGTCTGTTTTTACGGAAAACGTTTGAATATCATAATTGTAAAATAGGCCACCAAGAGGCTACTGACAATTTCAATGCGGACGCATTAAAACGCTCGAACCCTTGCGGGAATCCAGTATAGGCTGCGAGCAAGACGAATCAATGGACAGGGGGCTAGAAGTTGAGAATTTGAGTTAGAAGGGAACCGTGCCTAGACAGCCTAATTGGTTAAGGCAGCCGCTGGCCCGAAGCGGGAAATCAGGGTTCGAATCTCGGTCCAGAACAAACATTCAACTTCGCCGTTGAATTTATCTCAAGGCTCCGAAACGGTCGAAATGGTTGAATATTTCGAATTCGTAACTTCATCTGTGTGATTGTACTTCTCCAACGCCCAAAGTTGAGTATTAATTTGTTAGTAAAAAAAAAAAAAAAAAAAAAAAAAAAAAAAAAAAAAAAAAAAAAAAAAAAAAAAAAAGATCGATTTTAATCACTTAGTGACCATCTTCAGTGTCCTTCAAACAAGCATTATGAATGCTTGTTTGAAGGATTGAAGGACGCTGAAGATGGTCACTAGGAGATTGAAATCGATCTGTGTGTTTTTTTTTTTTAATAAAACATTCACGGCCAATGCTGCGAAATACATCTGGTGTGTTCATCATTGTCTGGTCGTTGAGCACCTCCAGGAAATGGAATCAAACCTTTCTGTTAAAGTGTACCTTCCCAACAATACCCGTACATTACACGGTATTAGCATGAAGTCTTTGAGCGGTGAATAACATTTTTTTGTAGGTCTGGTTAGGAACCAACCTAGCATTCGTCTTCATGTGCGTCGAAATCATCCGCAAGTAGCGGTGCAGCTAGGAGGCAGATGTGTGGACTGCAGTGCGTGTGGCAGCAGGCAGCTAAGCGTGCGACTGTGAAGTGGGGAACCGTGTCGCAAGCGCTCGCGGTGTCGCGCTCATACCATTAGCCGGCCACGTGGACCTCCCTAACACGTCACGTTTTTACGCTCCGACAACTAGCCGCCGTCTCCGCGCCTTTGTGTAAATCCTTTCCCGCAACTCGCTCTAATCACCGCACAAGCCCAGGTCGACAATATTCTACACTGTATTAGTTATTCTCGTGATCACCTCATTCCACATCACGGTTTCCACAGATCATGTCGCTTGTTTCTACCATCAGGTTACGTAAATCGTCGGAACACGATAGAAATTTATTACGCGGGAGATGATATTTTCACTCTGCAGCGGAGTGTGCGCCAGTATGAAACTTCATGGCAGATTTAAACTTTGTGCCAGACTGGAATTCGAACCCGGCACGTTTGTCTTTCACGGGCAAGCGCTCTACACACTGAGCTACCCTGGCACGCCTCACGGTCCGTCCTCACAGCTTTAATTCCCTCAGTACCTCGTCTCCTATCTTCCATATTCGCCGCGGTGGAGTAGCCGAGCGGTCTAAAGCGTTTCGCTGTGGAGCGCGCGGTTGCTCGCCGTGGAGGTTCGAGTGTTCCCTGGGGCATGGGTGTGTGTGTTGTCCTTAGGTTAGTTTACCTAGGTTTAAGTAGTTTGTAAGCTACGGACTGATGACCACGCAGTTTGGTCCGATAGATTTACAAACATTTGAACATTTGAACGTCCATACTCGCACTACGGGAAAAAACGATATTGCGGACAGATGGCCTAGCCACACTTAGATGATGTTTCCAGAATCATACTAGAGGACCCGTGCGAATACTTCGCACCGTTAGTGGAATGACAAAAAAGTTGGGAAGAAATGAAAGTAAAGTTGAATGTTCACGCATAGCTTTCTTAAGAATCCATCAATGCAAGTGTTTAAAAGCGCAAATGAAAGAGATTGATCCGCTGAATATTATTAGGTCAAAAAGAACTGTGTACCTTAATTAGAACCGAAGATATCGTAAAACAAATCGATTAAAATATTCAAGGTAAGGACAGAAGGATACCGCGTTTCAAAAAAAAAATGTTTGTTAAGCTTATGGGACTTAACTACGGGGTCATCAGTCCCTAAACTTACAAACTACTTATCAACTACCTTATACTAAGGACGACACAAATATCCATGCCCGAGGGGGGATTCGAACCCCCGACCGTAGTGACCGTGCAGACCGTGACTGGAGCGCCTCAGTCTCCTCGGCCACCGCGGCCGGCGATACCGCGTTTAAATAAAAATAAAGGATGGCGAGACTTAAGTTAATTTTGATACTTGATGACAAATCTGTGGGTGAATACCTTTGGTTTAAAACAAAAATGAAGGAAATCGGCCGTGTAGTTTGGTCTGGCCGACTGACTTTAGTTGTCGTAGATTCTTTTAATATACAAGATTTTCACTCTGCAGCGGAGTATGCGGTGATATGTAACTTCCTAGGAGATTAAAACTGTGTATGTCGGACCGAGATTCGAACCCGGGACCTTTTGCCTTTCGCATATATATATATATATATATATAAATCACGTGTGACTTTTCGCATATTCTCATTGAATTGGGATTCCTTTCGGCAGATATCTGCCCGGCCATATAGATGTACCTTTTCCTCGCTTTCACAGACCGCGTTATTTCGTCCATGTTGGTCTCAGGTTGGGGAAGAGCGACTGTTTGTAACGTAAATTGTACGCAGGAAGAATTATCTCTGTCATTCACTTTATGAAAAGCAGGACTTATGGTCCAAACTGTCAAACTGCTCTATTATCTAATGTTCAAATGCTTGTAAACCTATTGGCCAAACTGTTATGGTCATCAGCCACTAGGCTTACAAACTACTTAATCTAACTTACACTAATAATAACAGAAAACACACACACACACACACACACACACACACACACACATATATATATATATATATATATATATATATATATATATATATATATATATATATGCCTGGGGGAGGACTCGAACTTCCAGAGGGAACTGCCGCGCAACCCGTAGAATGACGAAATAGACCACACCATCATTCCGAGCGGCCATCTGTTTTCACTTACCGATGTGGTCCGTAGCCATGAAACGCGTCGTGGAGGAAAATAAACAGTTCAAAATGTTCGTAGAGCTTATGGGACTCAACTACGTGGTCATCAGTCCCTAAACTTACATACTACCTAATACTAAGGACGGCACAAATATCCATGCCCGAGGGGGGATTCGAACCCCCGACCGTAGTGGCCGTGCAGACCGTGACTGGCGCGCCTCAGTCAGCTCGGCCATCGCGGCCGGCAAAATAAACTGTGACTGGCAGGGAATAGTTTCGCATTGTCTGACAAAAATGGTGAAGTACCCAGGAAATATGGTTCGATGTCAGTTTCTACACGTACATACCATCGGCGCGTATGTAAACCATTAGAGATCAAGGAATTTACGACATTACCTGGGACTGTGGATTAAATGAAAGCAACGGAAAAAATTGGAAAGCCGCACGGAATGGCCGCGTGGTCTAAGGCGTCATGCTACGGAATGGGTGACCGTTCCCATCGGAGGTTCTAGTCCTCCCTCGGGCATCGATGTCTGTCTGTGTGTGTGTGTGTGTGTGTGTGTGTGTGTGTGTGTGTGTGTGTGTGTTTGTTGTCTTTAATGTAAGTCAGTTTAAGTAGTTAGTAACTCTAGGGACTGATGACCCTAGCAGTTTGGGTCCTTAGATTCACAAACATTTTGATTTGGCAAAACTTTAATATATCAAAATAAATGTAAACTAATGAGTAGTTGCTTTCTCAGAAAATGATTCAGTCTGATTAAAAATCATAATGAGTAAGAATAAATTGCAGCTCTGTTCATACATTCTGCAATTTAGACATTTCTCATAAGGGCAAAATTAAAATTACTAATATACATTATATAAAGATTTTTCTCTATCTTACTCTCTTTCCCCGCATTATTACAAGAAGGATATATGAAAGGTTGCATCAGAAGAGAGACTGATTTGCTTATTTTACGTTGTAGTATATTATATCAGATTAGAATACATTTTATGCATATTCCATACACTGAATGCAAAAAAATGTTCAAATGTTTGTAGAGCTTATGGGACTTAACTACGGGGTATATCAGTCCCTAAACTTACAAACTACTTATGAACTAGCTAATCCTAAGGACGGCACAAATATCCATGCCCGAGGGGGGATTCGAACCCCCCGACCGTAGTGGCCGTGCAGACCGCGACTGGAGCGCCTCAGTCCCCTCGGCCACCGCGGCCGGCACTGAATGCCTGTTCGAAATGAAAGTCATTATAAGTTTTATGTCTTTCTACGGACGATTTCTGATTTCTGTTTTTATTTTGTTAGTGCAACTAAACCATCGCTCGCAGTCAGCTGTATTCAGGGGAATAGTGGAAGTGTATCCTATAATTAAATCTGTAATAACGAATTGTTCGCTCATCTTATTAACATAAATGAAGTATACCAGTTCTCTGAAATTCATTCCATTGCATCTACTGGTAAACACCTTCATAAATAATGCTCACTCCATTAACAGATTATTTAAATCCACAGATCTGGCAGGATTAACTTGTACATTTATTTATGTGATTTGCCTATTGCTATAGCCTCATTTGACAGGATAAGTGTTATAAGGAGAACAAATCATTAACGAGATCCACAAGCTGCGACGAGGGAAAGCGGCATATTGTGACGGCCTCATCACACTTGAACGGTTGTGTTTTTGACCTCTATTGTTTGTGCAGCAGAATGCTATTTTAAAGCTCGTCGCATTCTATGACAAAGAGTAGCATAATGCGACAAAAGCGACTGTGACTTAATCCTGGTGTGAACAACTATGTCGCGGTGTAGCAGAGCGGTCTAAAGCGCCTCGCTGCGGAGCGCGCGGTTGCTTGCCGTGGAGGTTAGAGTCCTTCCTGGGGCATGTGTGTGTGTGTGTGTGTGTGTGTGTGTGTGTGTGTGTGTGTCTTTGTGTTGTCCTTAGGTCAGTTTACCTTAGTTTAAGTAGTTTGTAAGCTACGGACTGATGACCACGCAGTTTGCTCCGATAGATTTACAAACATTGGAACATTTTGAACCACTGTCTTCCAGAATGCGAGTCTAATGCGTAACCACTGCGCCACCTCGCTCAGCAGCGAGCAAGATAACCGTTACTCTTCACCAGGAATCTCAATATCCAAACTTCAGCGCAGCAGCCGCCACCATCGCTGGCTAAAGGAAGAGATGCGACGCTAACGCCGGACAATCGATACACGAAACGATACGCAATATACAACCCTCATGTTTCCACAAAACTGGTTTGTAAGCAGAGCTACAAATTAAAAAGGACTGCGCAACTTTTCTAGTGCCTCCCGACTTTGAAAACCAGCGGTTACGTCAGAATAGGCATGTCGTGCGTCCGGTCCCGGCTAATCAGAGCAAGAACCTCGTCCCCGAAGGCCCGTGCAAACCTGCTTCGAGTGGCCCTGCCGGCACAAAGGCCGAGCAACAATATTGGGTCTGCAAATAACGTGCCTGCATCTAATTGAAGAAAATTTTATTGTTTACCTTGTAAATGAGGCGGAGTAGTTTCTGGAATTCGGAGCCATCCCCGTGTTCACAGCGCTGCCCCAAGAAAAACATCTGTCGAGGGTCCTCGGGCGCTGGCCCACGTCTGCCTCCTAACCCAAGAAAAACATTGCTCTGTGCGTACGAAAACACGCCGGACGTCGCGCTGCCCTCCGCTCGCCTAGCCCCGCCTCCAGTAATCTTACTGCGCCTCGTGAGAAACTGGCGAAACACTCCCCGCGGGGGAGCCTTGTTGACCTTAAGGGCAAACAACTTGCCTCGGAATAAGTGGCACGTGCGGCATTACGCCCTGTACACTGGCCACTCGGGGGGTCTGTTTGTAATGCACCTCGGCAGTGTCACACGAGCTGCGGCCAAAATTTATGCGTCCCTAAGTACGCACCTTAAACTGTTACGAAACCAACTCTACCGGCAAACTTTCTGAGGGTCTTTATGTTTCCCTTAGTATTCTAATACCTGAATCGTGAATTTTTAGCCGCGGTGGAGTAGCCGAGCGGTCTAAAGCGTCTCGCTGCGGAGCGCGCGGTTGCTCGCCGTGGAGGTTCGAGTCCTCCCTGGGGCATGGGTGTGTGTGTGTGTTGTCCTTAGGTTAGTTTACCTAGGTTTAAGTAGTTTGTAAGCTACGGACTGATGACCACGCAGTTTGGTCCGATAGATTTACAAACATTTGAACATTTGAAGCCGGCCGCGGTGGCCGAGCGCTCTGCGGCGCGCCAATTACGGTCCGCACAGCCACTACGGTCGGGGGTTCGAATCCCCCCTCGGGCATGGATATTTGTGCCGTCCTTAGTCTTAGCTAGTTTGTAAGTTTAGGGACTGATGACCCCGTAGTTAAGTCCCATAAGCTATACAAACATTTGAACTTTTTTTTTTTTTTTTTTTTTTTTTTTTTGAACATTTGAATATGAATTTTTCGGCACCTTTCTATAAATTAGCTCCATGTTTATGTCTTAACCATATCTTAAATGAAGTAAAGGTGTTATCGGGAATATATCCTTTGGACATGTCCGAAAGAAGAAACAGCACACAAATTTTAATGGAGGCGAAGACAACCAGCGATCCGTTTGGAAGCAAACCATCCTTGAACTCTAACGGGAATCGGCGAAATGCCACGAGTATTTAGTAAAATT
Source organism: Locusta migratoria (assembly GCA_026315105.1). Lineage (NCBI taxonomy): Eukaryota > Metazoa > Arthropoda > Insecta > Orthoptera > Acrididae > Locusta > Locusta migratoria. The sequence goes on from CM048755.1 coordinate 282,583,075, forward strand.
GGTACTTTAAAAAACTGGTTAATTTTCGGCTGCTTCAGCTTCGAGACTCGCTTTCTACCAGCCAAATCCTTTATCCGCTTAAGTAGCAAGAACTGGACTCGAGCACATTCTGGCTGTGTTTAGTACCAAGACATTACAGTCTCTAAAGCTGTAAAAGCTTCAGAATGTGAAGGTGCGGTGTCGTCTGCATGTTCTTCTTCACTGTCACTGCTGTCTTGATTTTCTGGCTCTTGAAAATATGCTTCAATGTCGTTATCATCCAGGATTTCATAGCCCACATCAGTTTTATCGAAAATACCTCGTCACCAGCACCCTGGGAACTATAGGCAGCATGACGAAGAAACTTGTCCACAGCAGCAAAAGGGTTCAAATAAATACTCAAAGTTACTGTCCCTTTACAGTAGTGCGCGTGCACTTATTCCCAGCTACATTTCAGTCACAGTCATACTTCCGCTGTGCAATTACATTTGCAGTACAAATTACCGAAGTTGACAACGGGCGTTCGGATTTTTGACGTTCGGATTTTTGACTCTCTACTGTACTTATTTTTGCAATAGGACTATTTCGGCAAAATAACAACCATCAAGGTACCTGCGAGTAAATGGTACATAGTTTTGGTATGATATTTGTGATAATGATATAGTAGAAATGTTCAACAATGTTCAAATGTTTGTTAAGCGTATGGGACTTAACTACGGGGTCATCAGTCCCTAAGCTTACAAACTACTTATGAACTACTTACGAACTAGGACGGCACAAATATCCATGCCCGAGGGGGGATTCGAACCCCCGACCGTAGTGGGATGTAGTAGAAAGCAGAAATACATAAACAACAAAAATTAAATACCACTTAAGTTGTATCTACAGTATAAGAAATATCATACCAGAACTATGTACCATTTTAAAACTATGTGCCGGACGTGGATTCGAGAAACGCTCTAGCGACTGAGTTACCCTGGCACGCTCCACGGGTCGTCCTCACAGCTTTGCTTCCGCCAGTATCTTGCCTCTTACTTTCCAAAGTACTGCCGGAAGTAAAGCTGTGAAAACGGTTCATGTTGCGTGCCAGGACAGCTCAGTCGGTAGATCGCTTGCCCACGAAAGGAAAAGTTCCCAGTTTCGAATCTAGTCTGGCACAGAGGTTCGATCTGAAAGGAAGTTTCACATCAGAGCTTACTCCGCTGCAGAGTACACCATTTACTTGCAGATAACCCGATGATCGCCATTTTGCTCCAATAAGGCTATTGTAAAAGTAAATTATTACATTAAGCAGCCTCAGGATGCATAATTATATAATATCCTTAAATGGCATATATAACACATCAGGTTGAAAAGACTTTATTTGTGTAGGAAGTGTTGCACATTTTGCAATATATTCATCATGTAATGCTCGTCGTTATTTATGAAGGAATATTATATCACGACAATTTTCTTGTCGAAGACTCTCTTGAGAGCATTAAAATGCTTGCGGTTTTTCTGAAACTAATTGGCGTGCCTAGCTTCGTTAGTATCAATGATAAAAATCTTCCACATTAACAGAAACCTTATAAGTTACATGACGACATATTCTTTCACCTACGAACTTTTAGATAAAAAAAGAACATATTTACATTGTTTGTATTAGTTAGTTCTTGGATCAATGGCGGACTGAGGTATAGCAGAGTGGACAAAAGCAGGCGTCGCTTTCGCCCGCCACATCGCTGTAGATGCCCCTCCGGCTGACCACCGGGAGAGACTCCCCTCTTAATGACATCAGCAGGGCAAAACTTCTCAAATTGTCGAGGCGGCCGCAACACAGATTCAATTGTTGCGTCTGCCGATGCCGTGCGTTGACGTTGCCCACGACTGCCATATTTCAAACCTGCCCCGGCGACCTGCGCCCAAAACCGGCTATCTCATTTCGTCGTCTTGGCAGTAGCAGAAGGTAAACTGCATAATTACTATTGTATCTGAACCGTCAGCCAAGGAGTGACGTGAACTACTAAAATGGTGCACAGCAGTGTTGTCGCGTCGTAGCGGCCGAGCGCATTGAGACGCTATGCTGCGATGCGCGAGGCCGTTCCCCGTCGGGGGTTCGAATCCCCCTCGGGCATGGATGTTTGTGCTGTCTTTAGTATAAGCTAGTTCATAACTAGTTCGTAAGTTTAGGGACTGATGACCCCTCAGTTAAATCCCATAAGCTTTACAGACATTTGAACAACAGTGTTGCCATATGTTAGTACTTCTTGGTTCGCTGCTTTAAACATCTGTAAAAGTTTGGATATTCAGTAACGTACGTGGCAATGTGTCGAAACCTGAATGAATGGAAGAAACCGAATGAACGGAAGAAATATAGCCGTAAGGGGGGGACGTAGGAGAAAATGTACGTGATTACATAATCTAACACAGTTTTCCTTGTTTGAAAGATAATAGAACCAAATTTTGCTAAAAAAAATGTTCAAATGTTTGTATAGTCTATGGGACTTAACTACAGGGTCATCAGTCCCTAAACTTACAAACTACTTATGAACTACTTACTAACTATGACGGCACAAATACCATGCCCGAGGGGGGATTCGAACCCCCGACCGTAGTGGCCGTGCAGACCATGACTGGAGCGCCAAATTTTGCGCTTGAGGTAATTATGTTATACGCTACATTCTGGAATTTTTTCAGATTTTTGCCTCAAATAATTTGATCATGGCATTGTTGGAAATTGTCGCAACACATGTTATCACACAAGGAATATTTTCTCAAAAATTACTTTACTTACAACTTTCATATTGTGATAGGTAATTCTTAGTAATCAGATAAGCAAACTTGCGAAGCAGTTTTTTAATATCACTTTTAGGGCTCTTACAATTTATTTTTAAAAATTGTGTGTATGAAACAAAGCAATTTCAGTTTCACAAAAATGTAAATAATTTTGACAGAAGTACATTTAGAAAAAATTTGAACCACAGGTAGGTTGTGTTGTACTATGAACAAAGTCTGCAGAATATCCAGTAGTTCAGGAAAAAATCTTCCTTATACACCGAAAATTGAAAATTACTGGAAATGCACATAAAAGATTTTATAAAAATTTACACCATAAAATGGTACCTTAATGTTGACCATAACCATACATTTGGTCATCTTGCTCTTCTTGGACATGTTTCCTTTGTAACTGATGCTTCTGGCGTGCCCTTTTGGCTATATCCTTCAGACATTTCAGATCTAGCAACACGCGCATTATCTACCTTCTTCAATAGCTTCTCGGTGAAGCAACCAGCAACAAATTCTAGTCCAGTAGGGGTTGTTATTCTTCCAGTGTTACCATAATTAAACGCCAGACACGCATCATATGTGGCAATTTAAACAACAGTAGATGTTGTTTTGGGGCATCTTTTCCAAACGAGACTGTTGAAGCTCTCATTCGGGTTTCGTATTCCACCATGGGTACATTTCTTTAATGAATCTAGATGTGCTACGTTGCAGAAATGATCTATATGTGTTATTCAATATATAATATTAACGGTAATTTTTGGACAAAATAGTAATGAAGTGTAAGAAGGTTTTTTGTATTTCCTCAGATATACTCCATACTACATAACAGGTGGCGTAATGTGTTACTACGAATGTTGAAAGCAGCCTGCCACAGTCTAAATGCTATTAGACTGACGATGCACCAGAAAATTGTTCCAGCATGCGAACGTGTATTATAAAAACACTAGCTTAAACCCGCGGCTCCGCTCGCGTGTTGGTTATGATAGATAATGCGCGAAACGTCAAATCGATTTTTTTAAAGAGATGTAGTAAAATAAATTTCTTTTTTACTGTTTTATTTATTTATCCTTGTATTTCCTTATTCGTATGCTTACAGAGAAAGAGCTGAGGACATTGCAGCACGCATAGACCAAAGATATGGTCTGTGGCATCACGTTTCGCTGTATGTAACCTCCTTGCTAAAGAGTCGCAAACGTCATCGCTGGCCTTCAGTCCGAATTTTTTTTTATATTTTGACGACTTACCACCACCATATCTTCCACCCTCTTATAGCTATCGGCATGGAACTGCTATGGTGCACAACAGGAGACTTCGGACAACAATTAAACACAGACTATTCGTTTGCGTTCTGTAGTTTTCGCTGCAGAGCGAAATATTAAGACACACACGTAGAATTTTATATACATCGATAACTTTCTATCCCAATATACTCCACCTTTTTATCATTATCAACCTTCAAGCAACAATGCAACCAATAAAACCATTTTCAAAGAGTAAATATAATTTTCAAAGAGTAATTACTGTTCCGCATTTCACAATATATTCTTGAAATTAATAAATATCTATCAGAGCGCTATAAAACCGTACCTAAAACCTTCCTCAGGTATAAATGTCGTTCGGACGTGATAAGCGTACACCGAACAGACATACACACACACACACACACACACACATATATATATATATATATATATATATATATATATATATATATATATATATATATATATATATATCCGATCGCCATAAAACCGAGCCTGAAGCCTTCCCCGGGTAGACATTAGTAAGTGTACAAACTTTTAGCTCTTTATGTCTTGTGGTTCAGACGTGATAAACGTACACCGAATAGACATTCACATTTATAGATATAGATTTATTGGGCAAAATATTGTAATTCTTAAACTATGACAGATATTTCAATAAATTTCCTATTAGAGCTTGAGTTATTGTCATTCATTGTTGGTACAAAATCGCAACTTCCTCCAGAGTAATGTGCACCGAAAGCAAGGTAAGAAGCCCGTTCACGACCAGGTCCTCTTAACTGAGAAGTATTGCAGCATGCCTCACACAGAGGCTTTGCTTATACTGCAACTATTGTAAAAATAAAAAATAAAAAATAAGAATAAAAAATAAAGCTCTCTGTAAATGTTCCGTGTGTGGCGACATGGTACTTTTGACAGTAGCGTTTTATAATTCAGTTTACAGACGGATGGCTGTTCACCGTTGCGGGCTGGAAGACACAGGTGAGCTGGTTAATTTTTCACGCAACTCACCAACGAGAGATAAAAGCGAGCGCCCTGTGACAGCGGCGACGTGTGATCCGCGCCGTGTGTGGCGCAGGGCCCCCACAGTGCGCGACGCCGCTATTTTCGAAGTTTGGGATTCGGAGCCCTCGTTTCCTGAGTGCTGTCCGCGTTTACACCGTGGCCGCCGGCCAACCAGTTTATTTAGTCAGACAGCGTTGAAAACACGCGCCGCAAAAATGTTTAACCGCAACCACCTCTAGATATTAATAAACGTAGTGACGAATGGCCTCGCGAGTAATTTTCGTGAGTTATTACTAGAAAGTTAAAAAAAATCGAGCGAAAAAGGCGAAAATGATGCCACTGAAATCTTCAGGAGAAGGACAAAAATATGCCAACACCAAAGACACAAACAGTGCACTGAGGAAGGAAGCTTAGGGTTTAACGTCCCGTCGACAGCGTGATCATTAGAGACGGAACTTAACGCTCGGAGTCTTGGGTAGGAATGGGGAAGAAAATAATCGGCCTTGACCTTTGAAAGGAACCATCCCGGCATTTTCCTGGAGGGACTGAGGGAAATCACGGAAAACCAGAATCTGGATGGCCGGAGGTGGATTTGAACCATCGTCCTCCCGAATGCGAGTCCAGTGTGTGCACTGATGTGACAAAAATTATGGGACACCTTCTCATAAAGCGTCGGAACTCCTGCACGGTGAAGTGTAGCACAACGTAACCTGGACGCAACTGGTCTTTGGAAGTCCTCTACAAGAATATTCATCCATTCTGCCTCTATAGCGGCTCACAACTATCTTACATTTCGATATTAGTTCTTACATATGGAATCTGTTTGTGTCATTAATTCAAGTAATTTGCGTTTTCTCTCTGAGGATCTGCTTGTGCAAAACACTGGTCTCATACACATACATGTTTCGCTACAGTTGAAGTATCTTCAGTGTTTGTGAACCTATTGGACTAAACTGCAAATCAAATGTTCAAATATTTGTAGAGCTTATGGGACTTAACTACGGGGTCATCAGCCCCTAAACTTACAAACTACTTACGAACTAGCTAATACTAAGGACGGCACAAATATCCATGCCCGAAGGGGGATTGGAACCCCCGACCGTAGTGGCCGTGCAGACCGTAACTGACGCGCCGCAGTCCTCTCGGCCGCCGCGGCCGGCCCCTATTCTGCATCTTTTCTCTAACTTCATCCAATCGTATTTGAATATATGCACTGAATAAGGTGAAAGAGAGCATCCTTGTCTAACTCCCTTTTCTATTTTTGCTACCTGTAAATACTCTCCATGCCTGATTACAGCTGTTTCATCTCTAAATAATTTCCAAATTATTCTTCAATGACAAATACAGATGCTATATGTAAGAAACAACATAGAAATGCAAGTATTATGTTATCTAACACAATTCTCCCATACTACCGTTACACAAACATATTTGTAAAAAATTTCACGCGGAAGTATCCACCTACTCGTTGCAGAAAATAAGGAACATAATCAGTTGCTTGGTATAGCAAATTACTCGAGTTCGTGACAAATACAGAAATGTGAGTAATATTTTATCCATCACCAATCTTCTTTACTACCGAAATACAAAAACATTCGTAAAGAAATTTATTCGAAATTTGTTTAAGTAGATCAGTTGACAGTGGGATAGCGTAAAACAGCTGTATTGAAGAAACTGAAGCTGTTCTAGTAGCATATAAGGAATAAATAATTCAATATAAAGGTGGTATTACGTGTTAATTGTTGTTTTACGCCGCGGCAGAGTTTTTGGAAGGAAGATTTGCGGCCGGCCGCGGTGGCCGAGGAGACTGAGGCGTGTCAGTCACGGTCTGCACGGTCACTACGGTCGGGGGTTAGAATCCCCCCTCGGGCATGGATATTTGTGCCGTCCTTAGTGTTAGCTAGTTCATAAGTAGTTTGTAACTTTAGGGACTGATGACCCCGTAGTTAAGTTCCATAAGTTTTAACTTAAAAAAAAAAAAGATTTGCGTTTAACGCCCCGTCGACAGCGTGGTCATTAAAGGCGGAGCTTACGTTCGAGTTGTTTGGGTAAGGATGGGGAAGGAAATCGGCCGTGCCCTTTGAAAGGAACCATCTCGGCGTATGCCTGGAGTGATTTAGGGAAATCACGGAAAACCTCAATCTGGATGGCCGGAGGTGGATTTGAACTACCATCCTCCCGAATGCGAGTCCAGTGTGTTACCACTGCGCCACCTGGCTTGGTCCGCGGTGGAGTGGCCGAGCGCATTGAGGCGCTATGCTCCGATGCGGGAGGCCGTTCCCCGTCGGGGGTTCGAATTCTCCAAATCAAATGTTCAAATGTTTGTTAAGCTTATGGGACTTAACTACGGGGTCATCAGTCCCTAAACTTACAAACTACTTACAAACTACTTATCAACTACATTATACTAAGGACGGCACAAATATCCATGCCCGAGGGGGGATTCGAACCCCCGACCGTAGTGGCCGTGCAGACCGTGACAGGAGCGCCTCAGCCACCGCGGCCGGCTCGAATTCTCCCTCGGGCATGGATGTTTGTGTTGTCTTTAGCCTAAGTTAGTGCATAAGTAGTTCGTAAGTTTAGGGACTGATGACCCCCGCAGTTACGTCCCATGAGCTTAACAAACATTTGAACATTTTTATATATATTTCGGAGAAATCTACTTGTTACCGATATGTATTACGGCAAATATGATGCCTGAAGCGCAGTAATATAATCATCTAGTGTAGCAACTAAGCGGACAAGTTGGCTAAGTAATTGCCATTGCTGCTGCACACAAATTATTTTTACATAATTTGAGAAAACACGTTTTGCATCATGAGCGTGGAATGGCGTCGGCTGTTAGAGAAAACACCGGCAATTTTGGGCGCGTGGCGGGGGATAAAATGGAGTGGTATCGGTAATTGCGGGAACGGAATGCTCTGCGGCGACCTGCTGCGAAGCTGGCATCCTATCTGTCTGGCGCACTCACCGCACGCTGCCACCGGAATCCACCCAAAATCCCGCCAGATGTAATCTGCCGGCCGGGACACTGCGCGCCGCGCCGCGTCTGTGGCTGCGCATTCCCTGCCGCAAATAAAACGCCAGCCATTCTGACAGACGACCAGGTATGCAACAAATATCACGGACAAATATTAGTCACTAAAAAAGACGAATTAATTTTTATAACAGACATGTATTATATGAATGATATTCATCATTAACATCGAGATCGACTTTCCTAGTTCTGAGCATGGTTGTCGTCGTGTTCAGTCCGAAGACTAGTTTGTTGCAGCTCTCCACACTACTGCATCTTGTGCAAGCCCCTTCATCCCATCATAAGAACGACAACCCACATCCATTTGAATCTGCCTACTGTATTCGTGACGGCCGCGGTGGCCGAGGGGACTGAGGCGCTTCAGTGACGGTCTGCACGGCCACTACTGTCGGGGGTTCGAATCCCCCCTCGGGCATGGATATTTGTGCCGTCCTAGTTCGTAAGTAGTTCATAAGTAGTTTGTAAGTTTAGGGACTGATGACCCCTTAGTTAAGTCCCATAAGCTATACAAACATTTGAAAATTTTACTGTGTTCGTCTCTTGGTACCCCTCTGCAATTTATACCGCCAACAGTTCCCTCCGATGTTAAATTCACGATTCCTTGATGTCTATGAAAAAGTCCTACCAGTCAGTCCCACTCCTCACCTCGCCAACTCTGGTCAGTACCTCCTCATTCGTTACTTGACTTACCCATCTAATCTACTCGTCTGTAGCACCACATTTCAAAAGCTTCGGTTCTCTTCTTGTCTGAATTATTTATTGTTCATGTTTCAGTCACGTACAATCATGTTTCGCTCACATATAATTCTATGCTTCACACAAATGTCTCCAGAAACGAATTCCTAACACATTAATATTCGTTGTTGACAAATTTCTCTTTCTTAGAAAGCCGTCTGTGTTATAGACCTAGGTTAGAAAGACGAATAGCGTCGACTGATGTCATTAGTAAGGCAAATAGCTACCGGTGCAACTTCAACAGGGGAAAAAAATGGTTCTGCCTTCTCTTTCAGAGTCAATTATACAAACGTGGACGCCTGTGACTGCCTCGGAAGACTTAATATGTTCTCATTTATATTTTGCTATCAAAAAAGAAAGAAAACGACACAGCTGACACCACAGTATATTCGGATCCCTTGTCGCTATCTAAATACTTTCTGCACGCATGGGTCGTTGAAACATCTGTATTGTTGAGAAGTAAAGATGTTCCTGTCATTCATTGCGCACCATCTCTTCGTCTCATCAGATAACACGAGTATTTTCAGGAAGTAATTATTTTATATATTATCACAGACGCAGTGTATGACCCACTCTGTGTATAATTTAATCTCCCAAAGTCTTATTCATATTAAGAGAAACATATCCCCGGCTTGCTCCTATTCAGAATAATTATTACGTGATAGCTGCGCACTGCCTGGAGTTTTAAAGCTTAGAGCGTGGCGTGTGCTGGAAACGTAACATATAGTGGCGAGTGAGGAGCCGACGCCAGGGTTCTCTGTGTCGTTTTACACTTAGACTGGCTACATGCCAGTGGTCTTCTATTGCACCAACTGCGCCTTACTGGAAGCTACAGGGAAATATAATGCATGTCCTAGTGCTCTACACTTGAAACGATGTATTGGAGAGAGTGGAAGAACATCAAACTTTTAGTCGCTCTCACGCTGGGTGTAACGTTTTGAAAGTTTATAGCTATTGCTTTCAAACATTCGTGTCTCCCATTCCTCCTGGTTGCTATGCAGGCAGAGTGCAGGACCTACCCCTGGGACGTATACCGATCAAGTACAAACATTTTCCGGTGCACGCACCGAGCGATGTGGCGGAGTGGTTAGAAAACTGGATTCGCATTTGGGAGGACGGTGGTTCAAATCCGCCTCCGGACGTCAATATTTAGATTTTCCGTTATTCCCCTATATCATTTCAGACAAATGCAGTGATCGTTCATCTACATCCATACTCTGCAATCCACCCGACGGTGTATGGCGCAGGGTACCTTGAGTACCACTATCGGTTCTCCCTGCTATTCCAGTCAGGTATTGTTCGCGGATAGAAAGATTGTCGGTATGCCTCTGTGTGGGCTCTAATCTCTCTGATTTTATCCTCATGATTTCTTCGCGAGATATACGTAGGAGGAAGCAGTATACTGCTAGACTCCTCGGTAAAGGTATGTTCTCGAAACTTCGACAAAAGCGCGTACCGAGCGACAGACCGTCTCTCCCGCAGAGTCTTCAAATGGAGTTTATCGATCATTTCCGAACGCTTTTACGATTACCAAATGATCCTGTAACAAAGCGCGCTGCTCTCCGTTGGATCCTCTCTACTTCCTCTATCAACCCCACCTGGTACGGGTCCCACACCGGTGAGCAGTATTCTAGCTGTGGGCGAACAAGTGTACTGTAACCTATTTCCTTTGTCTTCGGACTGCATCAGATTAGTCACTTTACAACACTGTGTAAGACTTTTTTATACTCGTTACTTGGAAAAGAAAGATCACAATTTACGTCACATTCGAATATAGAACACATATGCAGCTTCATTAAGTAACCCATTACAACAGTGCCTTATGACGGATAAAATGTGCATGACAGTCACTGTTTCCCTTTACCTTTTTTTTTTAACGGTGTTGTGAAAGAAGAAATACATTCGATTATAGATATTGTGGACAAACGCCACATCTATAATCTTATTTATGTCCCCAAAAGGCATATGACAATTTCTGTGCAAATACACAAATACGTCCGATACGCCGTCCTCTGTAATAGGAAAATTGAACCAAAAACTCAACGATTAACATAGAACAAACACAATCCCAGCCTGAAAAGAACCGAACCACCCGAAGGGTCAAAAATAAATAATGATAACAATAAACGGGTTACGGTAACCGCAGGCCCGAAGCGGGAAATCCGGCTTTGAATCCTGATCCACCATAAAATTTTCAACTTCGCCATTGAATTTATTTCAGTGTCCTGTAACAATGGAGATATTAGAATATTTCGAATTCAGAAATACCGTTTTCGTGCCTCCAAGTAACCCTGAATATCTCTAGTTCTGCTGTGATTGGTATTACGCGAAATGTGTGTGGAAGTAATAATGTTGTTGTTCTAGTGTTGAAGTCGTCTAGCAGGTATGGCAATAGATAAAGGAGGAATTCAGAGACGGAAGCGTGTTCGGAAAATTTAAAGAACTTGTACTCGAAGATTATTGTCAGATCATTACGTTGCTACCATCGTATATCACACATAGGGTTAGCCTGCGGAATATTCATGCAGATGTAGAGCCTTCAATCACATTAAAACATGACTCTCGCGCTGATAATACAAATCATACCTTAGGTTGGTACACGAAGTCTCCTCCGTCAAAAACGAAAAGGTGGCTTTTTCTGTAAATGTAGTTGCAGATGTGCCGTATATACTTCGTAGTACCCCGTTAACTTAGAAAGTGAGTCAAACGTCAATAAAGAGGAATAATCTTTATAAATTTCCAACTTTTAAAAACAGGTAACATTACGCACCCTTCAAAACCAAAATCGGCATCCTGAAAGACGTGCTAATAATCCATGAATATACACCATAGACGTTGAAAATGCTACTAGAGATAATGTGGGCGAGTTAGTTTGGTGAGCAGTTACGTTAGAGGATTAAATCAATACATTCTGGTGCCATCTCTGTCCCGCATACACGCTTGCTGCAGGCGTAATACTGACACATATGGCAGATGTATAGCGGTACGCCAGACTTGAGTTGATTAGTGGTCAATTGAGTAACAGTTCAACATGGGGTGGGCCGCATCCAATCATGTCTTCACGCTGTCCAAGCACGGACATATCCGGTAGACGAACGAGATGTCAGTTTTACGTGCCTTTTCTTATATGAACTGTGAAATGTTGACGCTAATATTATTCTCTTTAAAACATTGCTTGCAAATGGGTTACAAACTATTCAGCCGTATTTTTACACACAAGTATCCAAAATTAAAGCAAAAAAAAAAACGGAAATTTTGCAAGATTACGTTTATTTTTCCACAACATAGTGTAAACAGGTGTCAATAAATTAGAAGCACTTAAAGAATACGGAACGGAATCAACTGCAAGATGCATAACGGTGGACAACGATGTTTTCTTTGATTCATTTAATTCAACATATTTGCACAGACATTCCGACAACTGGTTAATGCGGTCAGTATGGGGTGTGACCACCTCTGGCAACAATATAGGCCTGACAACGACGGGGCATTCTGTAAATGATGTCACTAATCTCATGTTGAGGCAATAATGCCCATTCTCCTGCACAGCTTATCTCAGACTGACTTGTGGATGCTGACATATCGTAACTCGTCTCCCTGGTGCAACCCAAACATGCTCTGGGACTTCATATCATAAGAGCGAGCACGACACACCTTTCGTTTCCAAGTAAACATCAACCGCCTGTGCTATATGAAGTCTAGCATTATCGACCATCGATACGAAGTGTGGACACGTAGCACCTCTAAACAACCATGTATGAAGTCCCAAAATCTTGTCACGATACCTGACACCGGCTTAACTCTGCCGATTGATCTCTACAGTTACATGAAAAGATGTTCGATTGGTCAACAAAATCACTGCCTACACCATTAGAGATCCCTTTCGATATCGTTCTCTTTCCTCAATTTTTGGGACCTAAATAGTGTTCCACGTTCCCCAATGATGCGAATCCGTCGATAATCATTCTCCAGACAAAATCTGGACTCATCTGTGAAAAAAGCATTGGCCCAGTATTCGAACGTCCAGGTGTTATGTTGACGACTCCACTCGAGACATTCCCTTCTTTCAGGACTCGTGATGGGTAGGTATACATTTCAGTCAGCCACTCTTCCGAAGCCGTTTGCCCCTGTTTTCCTGCATACGACTCTTCCAATGGTTGCTGCGAGGTCAGACGCCAACTGTCGTGCAGTAGTTCGGCGGTCCCCACGTGCCCTTACAGTCAGTTATAGGTGCTCACTTTTTTTTATGTCTAACTTGGTGAACTATGCCCTGATCTTCGGGATACAGTTTAGGTCTCTATAAACAACGGAACTATTCACTCTGTCATCTGAACACATCATTTTGAGGCTGTCCTGCTTGCAGTCTTCCTATGGTCCTATGGTCAGGTCAGAGGACCATAGGACCATAGGAAGACTGCAAGCAGGACAGCCTCAAAATGATGTGTTCAGATGACAGAGTGAATAGTTCCGTTGTTTATAGAGACCTAAACTGTATCCCGAAGACCAGGGCATAGCTCACCAAGTTAGACATAAAAAAAAGTGAGCACCTATAACTGACTGTAAGGGCACGTGGGGACCGCCGAACTACTGCACGACAGTTGGCGTCTGACACGGAGGCTCTGGTAGGCGTCTTCTCTGTGCCATACTGCACATCTGTGAATGTGTACACAGCGATCGTGGATGTGGGACTACACAACAACCACTACCCCGTTTCGTAGGAGCCCTGACGTCATAGTTCAGTTCTGTTGACAATTTGTGTGATCATATCGCGAATTCGACATAGGACGGGAAAACAGCTGTTTGTTGCTTTAGTTTGGGATACCAGTGTATTTTGAGAATAGTACAGAGGGCCACAGAGAGTTTCTCACTGACCCAACTTTGAATTTTGACTGGGAAAAGTAGACCTATGGCTGATGAATGTTGTGATGCTAATAACTGATTCCCGCCAGAATCATTTTAGGCAAATAATTCGTATGATGCAACTTCCTGGCAGACTGAAACCATGTGCCAGACCGGGGTTCGAAGCCAGGACCTGTGACTTTCGTGGACACGCGCTCTACTCACTGAGCTACCTGTGCACGTGTCACGGCCCGTCCTCACAGCTTTACTTCCGCCAGTACCGCGCCAGTACCTTCCAAACTTCACAGAAGTTCTCCTCCGGACCTCACATAACTGACACTCCTGGAAGAAAGGATATTGTGGAGTCATGGCTAGCCACAACCTAGGGGATGTTTCCAGAATGAAGTTTTCACTCTGCAGCGAAGTGTGCACTGATATGTAACTTCAAATCTTCAAATGTTTATATAGCTTATGGGACTTAACTACGGGGTCATCAGTCCTTAAACTTACAAACTACTTATAAATTAACTAATACTACGGACGGCACAAATATCCATGCCCGAGGGGGATTCGAACCCTCGACCGTAGGATGTAACTTTACTGTCAGATCAATACTGTGTGCCAGTCCGAGATTCGAATCCAGAACGCTTGCCTTTCGCAGACAAGCTCTTTACCGACTGAGATACTTGTGAACGCCTCACGGCCGCCAGTACAAAAAAAAAAAAAAAAAAAAAAAAAAAAAAAAAAATTGAAATTTCCGCAAACCTATTGGGCCAAACTACTATGGTCATCAAGCCCTAGAGTTACGAAATACTTTAACTAACTTACACTGAGGACAACACACTCAGCCGGCCGCGGTGGCCGAGGGGACTGAGGCACTCCAGTCACGGCCTGCACGGCCACTACGGTCGGGGGTTCGAATCCCCCCTCTGGCATGGATATTTGTGCCGTCCTTAGTCTTAGCTAGTTCGTAAGTAGTTTGTAAGCTTAGGGACTTATGACCCCGTATTTAAGTCCCATAAAAAATTAAAAAAAAAAAACAACACACACTCAGTCATGCCCGAGGGATGACTTGAACCTCCGACGGGAGCGGCCATCCAGTCCGTAGCATGATGCCTTATACCACGCGGCTACTCCCGCGCGGCCCGCTAGTTCCTCGTCTCCTAGCTTCCTATCATCACACACTAAACTGCAGAGTGAAAATTTCATTATATAATTCGTAGGATACGTTCAGGGTGTCAGTGCATAGCTTACCAGTTTGTGGATGAAAATTTTTCCGTTCCTCGTACATTCTGTAGTTTACTGCACATCTCCGTAACGCCCACGCCCTGCTAAACGATCTCTTGACCAAGCGTGCTGCTCTTTGTTGTGTCTTATGTTTCGTATTTACATGGTAAGGATCGCCGATGAGTAACACTAAAGAATGGGTAGAACGAGTGTTTTGTAGGACACAGCTATCGTAGATGAGTTACATTAACATTCTCCCGACGAATGTCAGCGTAGGAGCGGCCGGCCGCGGTGGCCGAGGGGACTGCGACGCGTCAGTCACGGTCTGCACGGCCACTACGATCGGGGGTTCGAATCCCCCCTCGGGCATGGATATTTCTGCCGTCCTTAGTATTAGATAGTTTGTAAGTTTAGGGACTGATGACCCCGTAGTTAAGTCCCATAAGCTATACAAACATTTGAACATTTGCAGCGTAGCATGTGCAGTTCCTTTTACGCGGCTTTTGCACTTTAGTTGTTAGTAGGTGCAGGGCGCTAATAATTTGGGCCGGCATGGGGTATCGGCCTGACGCAGCACGCCCTCCCGCTAGCCACACACTGTCGGCTCCTGGCCGTCGGCCACCTCATCTAATCTCTGCTCTCGATTCCCGCAGACCTGTCCTCTCATTTAGTGCTGCGCTGCTCTTATCTGGTATTAAGGATCTCCCGGCGCGTGGAAACAAGTGCGCCGGCCGAGATACCGGACCCTCGTCCCAAATAAGGGCTCTCTCGGGATAATCCGTTAGGCAGCAATCAATCCTTTTAACGTCGGCTTGCCCTTCATAAGAAAGCCGACGCCTCGGGTCAGTTTACCGGAAGGTAGAAACACGTGTTACCTATTTTCTGTGATATTTTGGTTTCTATTCCTTTCCTTCCGTTAAGGAAACGGGGAAAATTTACTCACTAAAACATTTAATACTTCTAACACTATTGTGCATCACTTAGTTTTCGATAACGTAGTTGGTCATTATTTCGTATCACGCGGGAATAGCCGGGTGATCTTGGGCGCCATGTAACGCAATGCGCGGCCGATCCAAAAATGTTCAAATGTTTGTATTGTTAAAGGGACTTAACAGCGTGGTCATCAGTCCCTAAACTTACAAACTAATTATGAACTATCTAATACTAAGGACGGCAGAAATATCCATGCCCGAGGGGGGATTCGAACCCCCGACCGTAGTGGCCGTGCAGACCGTGACTGGAGCGGCCGATCGCCTCACATGTTCGGGTCCTCTCTCGCACATGAGCATGTGTGTGTGTGTGTGTGTGTGTGTGTGTGTGTGTGTGTGTGTGTGAATTTCGACGCCCCGAAACTGTCGAAATGTTCCAACACTTCGAATTCGTCAATATAGATAACTAGCTGCAAACCCGGCGTTGCCCGGGTATTTATTATTTATTCCTGCCATTTTTCGGGTGTATATTCATTTGTATAAGGGCTGTATGTAAAATCTCTTGGGAATACAATTAGTAGTAAAGAAGTAATACATTAAAACTTGGTGCGTGATGGGACGGTTTTCCATGAACGTTATTATGTGCTCATATCTCGTGAACTACGTCTAGTACGGTCATACAATTTAGAAGGTACACTCAAGTATATGCGTGTATACTGCCTATAAAATTTCCTGCTGCTACAGTTTGTAGTGTATGAATTATAAATTGTAACGTCATCCGAATGCCGTAGTTTTGGTCCATGAACAGCGGAACGTTACTATTTATGTGATCATATCTCATGAAGTATGTGTCGTACTGTGATGCAATTTAGATCGTACATTCAACTATATGTGTGTATACTGTCTGTAAAATTTCCTGCGGCTACAATTTGTAGTGTGCAAATTATAATTTGTAACGTCATACCAATTGCCGTAGTTTACTCCATAAACATCGGAAAAGTAGTAAGCGAGAAACTTTTTTCCTTTCATCATTTTGCTATGGGTGTCAGCGAGAAAAAGTTTAATAAAGGTTTGAAATTATGTTTAAAGTTTGTTGCGAGTCGTTAAGTACTTTTATTCTCATATAGCGTATTTATAAAGTCTCGCCGCATTATGTGGCAGTTTTCTGCTATTCCTATTGTTTACGACGTTATATCTCCTGAACCATGTGTCGTATGTGGTTCGTACTCGTACGGCAATTGTTATCTCACGTAAGGAATATGTTTACCAAATTTGGTTGAAATAGGTCCAGTGGTTTAGGAGAAATTGAGCAGCATTGTCGCTAAATGAAGCAGTTTTAGACACATTTCATTGTTTATTACGTCATATCTGGTGAACTTTATATCGTATGTGATTCTTACACTTACAGCGACCGTCCTCATGGATTGAAGCTTACGTGTACAAAATTTCATAAAGATTGGAACAAAACTGTAGATTTGTATGCAACACGTACAAATATACGGACACTCTGCTTTATATATTAGATGTGGGGCAGCCATTTTTCTCTAGGCGACAAAGCAGGAAACATACAAAAGGGACGGCCGCAATAAAATTCCGTCTGCTATAGGGATACTAACCTAAAGAGCGATCTGTTGGTTTCTGAGCGCTCGCTTAAGAACTGCTGAAAAGCAAACCGTGCCGTACGAGATTGTCAACAAAGTAATATTACAGCGCATTTCTATTTGCATGCAGAAACTATCAAGCCTGCAGTAAACGACGACCATTTCGTCAGGTAATTACATACTGATGATGAATAATTACCTGTCAAAATTCGTATATCAAACCGATGACTTTCAATTTAGGGGCAGACGATGTGTAAGAGTAGTATAAATTGACTAGTTTTCCCAGAAGCGACCGGGCTACACCTTGCTGACTTGCATATGGGCTAATACTGAAAATTCTTGGCAGTGTGAATGGGGTCTGTAATTATTCAGGGAAGTAAATCTGTATCGCGAGGAGATAGCCGCGTGGTCTGAGGAGCCATGCCACGGCTCGATAGGCCACTCCCAATGAATCAGCCCTCCCACACAAACGTTTGAATATTTGATTAAATCAGTGCATCTATATTTCCAAATAGATTCCCATGATGCCGTCACGGCATCGCCACAGCCAGCGGTTTGCTTGTTTACCTGTACTACTGTAAACTTCTGTCGCTTTAGTACCATTATTCTGAACAGTTAATGCCTTTAGCAAGTGTGTTGACAAAAATAATTATTTTCAAAAACACTACGGATTTTTACCTTACGTGAACTAGATATGATCAGAAACAAAAGTGTCTTAGTTGTCCGTTAAGCAGAAACATAATAAATTGATTACATTGCCGTTGCATTATTTATCGGGAAATGTGTTAGAATGTTGTCCACAATCAAAGATGTAATGAAAGTTATGGGCGTTGTTCGCGTAGAAAATCGATCACTGTCTCATCGCACATTGAAAATTGAAAGAGTATCGGGATGAAGTTGACGTCAAATACCGAGATATACCTCTTCGTTCCAAAACTCGTTGGCTGAGAGCAGGAACATTTTTTAATTCCTCTCTTTTTCGCTTAGAAAATAAGTATTCAGTTTTTATAATTTTATTTTGTTATTTTTATTTTGAATGAAGCTATAATATTAGAATTAGAATTAATATTACTAACATCTATTACAAATTACTTAAATAATTTGAATCTACGTTTGCAAGAAAAGGAGCATGCTGATTCGAATGTGTTTGCAGATCTTAATTGATTCTTTAAATCCACTAAATAAAGGAAACGACTGTCATGTCCCGAGTTGGAAAAAATTGAAATAAGAATGCTACATTTACTTTAATAATCCAGTAAAATTATTACTTTTGTTAAGTGTAATGTTTTGGAGAACAGAGTTCTGAGCACAAAGAAAAACAACAGAGGAAACGAAATACAGTACTAACCTGACTATGGCAGATGCTAAAAGTGACCACCATTCATCTCTTGGCACGTGTGGGTCGTGGTCAGCAAGTTTCCGAAGGTGGAACGATGTTTGGTTTCTGAAATTGCTGCCACCTCACCCTAAATATTCTGCCGCAGTTCTTGAAGATCATGAGCGTTGTTGCAATACGTCTTAGACTTGAAGGTACCCCACGTAAAGTAATCGCACACTGACGGATCAGGTGACCGAGGTGGCCAGATAAGTCCGCAAGCATGTTGACCTCTGTTAACAACTCTATCAGGCGTGGAGATAGTCTAAATGTGCTCCATGGTTCTGCCGACTGTATGGGCAGTTGATCCATCCTACTGGAAGTAACTGTACGTCTTGGAAAATAAGTTTCCCCTGGCGACTGTGGTCCGAGTTGCGTATGAAAGGAAAAGAAATAGAATGAGACATTAAAGATAAGGCATGTCTTAACCGTATAAATAGGCACGCGCAGACACTGAGAACTCAGTCTTGGACTCGCCTTGAAGATGGCTGTAAGGTTTGCAGCCGAAATATCGGACGAAGAATTGTCGCTGTCCCGGGTGCACTCCCGAAAGATGATGGAATATGTCTTTATGTTTCTACATAACTTCCAAGTACATTGAGACATTTGTAATACCACTTTATAAGCTTCAAAAAGCCTCCCAGGAAAATATCAGGGAATTGCCTACGAAAGAAGCGTTGAACGGCTTGTTTGACGTCAGCATTGCTTCCAAAGCGCCTTCCGCCGAGAGTCTTCTTCAAAGCTGCAAAGAGATGTAAGTCACTTGATGCAAGATTAGGACAGTATGGCGGATGGTGTAGGCGCTCCCAACCAAGAGTTGCAATATGGTTTTGCGTTACCGTCGCCGAGTATGGTCTCGCGTTGTCATCCAACTGCAGAACGCCAGATCTGAGAGGCCCCGGCCGCTTTTTCCAAATCACCTCTTTCAATTTCGACAGAGTGGCACAGCTCGCGTAGCATTGATGGTGACATCCTCCATAAAGTCCAGCAACAAAACAAAAAGTGGTTTGACAAATGTCTTAATGAACTTGGAAATTCCAGAATGAAACTTTCACTCTGCAGCGGAGTGTGCGCTGTTATGAAACTTCCTGGCAGATTAAAATCGTGTGTCGGAACCGGGACTCGAACCTGGGACCTTCGCCTTTCGCGGGCAAGCGCTCTACCGACTGAGCTATCCCGACACAACTCACGATACGTCCTCACAGCTTTACTTTTGCCAGAACCTCTGTAAAGTTTGGAAAGTAGGAGGCGAGGTACTGGCAGAAGTAAAGTTGTGAGGACGGATCATGAGTCGTGTCGGGATAGCTCAGTCCGTAGAGCGCTTGCCCGCGATAGGCAAAGGTCCCAGGTTCGAGTCCTGGTTCCGACACACAATACTTGGAAATAATGTAGAAAAATAAAAATACGACTTATCTTTAATGTCTCATTCTATTTTTTCCCTTCATACACAACTCTGCCCACAGTCGACATGGTAAACTTATTTTCCAACTCCCTTCGTATGTATTGTCGCCTGATGTCTAAATTGGAGTACATGCAGTAAGGCTATAAAAATATTATACGAAATTTCAAAATTTCATTAATAGATTATAGTGAAATGTGAAAATTGGTAGTAAACAGTTTGAAAATGATGGTAGTTACGATAAAGGAAAAATCGAAACATATCCTGGTCGCGGCGGAGCGGCCGAACGCATTGAGGGGCTATCTTCCGATGCGCGAGGCCGTCGGGGCTTCGAATCCCCTCTCGAAAAAAATTCAAATTTTCGTATAGTTTATGGGACTTAACTACGGGGTCATCAGTCCCTAAACTTACAAACTACTTATGAACTACTTACGAACTAGGACGGCACAAATATCCATGCCCGAGGGGGGATTCGAACCCCCGACCGTAGTGGCCGTGCAGACCGTGACTGGAGCGCCTCAGTCTCCTCGGCCACCGCGGCCGGCCGAATCCCCTCTCGGGCACGGATGTTTGTGTCGTCTTTAGTATTAGGTAGTTCATAAGTAGTTTGTAAGTTTAGGGACTGATGATCCCGCAGTTAAGTCCCTTAACCTTTACAAACACTTTAACATTTTTTTAACACATCCTGCCCATTTATGCCATATGGAGTCATCCCACATTTCCCTCCCAAAACAAAAACAAACAAAAAAACTTTTAACAAACTCATATTACTCCAATCATTATCTATAGAAATATGCAAAGAAATAATTTTGTTCATAAATTAATAAAATTTGGGGTTGAAAGGGTTAATGCCGCGAAAAATGGTTTCATAATTGCACCCACTCGTCCGGACCACTTTTATTTGCCCACCTTGTACAAATATGTAGATCTATTAGACGTTGGTAGAAAGAAACACTTATGTGACACAAATACTACAGGGAGTTGCCCGATGGGGGAAGGGTTTGATACTGGATTTCCCTTTCTCCAAAGTTTACAGCTGTTTTGACAGCTTCGTACACTACATGTTGACATTGAAATCTGATTTGGAATACAGTTACATCTCATTGCTTGTAAGAGTAAGTTACATTGCAGTTAACAATGCCCACGTCTCTGGGTACACATTTGACAGACCCCACGAAGCTATGGACCCAAGTTGTCAACAAGGCACTATCCAGAATGGTAGTGGCTCCATAATAGTGTGGTCTGTTTTTACAAGGAATAGACTGAGTCCTGGTCCCAAACTAATCGATCATTGACTGTAAATTGTTACGTTCGGCTACTTGAATACCATTTTCAGCCATTCGCGAACTTGTATTGGATAAAATAACAGTTAAGATCGCAAAGAAATATTCTTTATTTTGCCGATTTAGACCAATAGAACGATCGTCCTCAGAAATTTATGACCCATCTGACTGGTGCTGCGGCTACTCAGTTGCATAGATTTTGGTGGCACGATTGTAACCAGCCAGTTGGGCCATACATTTCTGTGGTTGACCATTACATAGACGAAACCGGTTAAATAAAGAATATTTTGTGCTAACTTGACTGATTTTATCCAATACAATTCATCACAGATCGCTGCTCCTCTACGGACAATGTTGTGCAAATTCATCTTCCCAAACAACGATGTAATTTTTATGGCCGCGGTGGAATGGTCGAGCTCTCTAAGGCGCCTTGCTGCAGAGCGCGCGGTTTCTCCCCGTCGGAGTTTCGAGTCCTCCCTCGGGAATGTGTGTGTGTGTGTGTGTGTGTGTGTGTGTGTGTGTGTGTGTTGCCCTTAGGTTAGTTGAAGTTAGTATAAGCAGTTGGTAAGACTAGGTACTGACAACCGCAGTAGTTACGTCCCATAGATTTACAGACACATTAACATTTTAATTTTTATGGATGACAAGGCGCATTGTTACCGGGCGTCAAGATATTCGTGATTGGTATGAAGAACATTCTGGATTGTTCCAGTCAGTTATTCGACCACCCAGATCGCTCAAAATGAAACTCATCGAACATTCATAGGAGCTAATTGTGAGGTCAGTTCGTGTACAAAAATCCTGTACCAACAACACTTTCGCAATTGTGGAAAGCTGTAACCCTGCAGGGGACTTATAGCAATTTTTGAATCCATACAATATCAAGTTGTTGAATTTCGCTGGGAAAAAAGGAGGTTCGACAAGATATTAGGAAGTAACTCATGACTGCCGCGCGGAAATGGCCGCGCGGTCTGAGGCGCCATGCAACTGATTCTGTGGCCAGACCTGTTGGAAGTTCGAGTCCTCCATCAAGCATGCGTGTATGAGTTGTCCTTTGAATAAGTTAGTTTAAGTATTTTCTTGATTGTTGGGCCTGCAGCATCATAAATGTCGTTGAATGACATTGTAATGAAAGTTCCGGATTGCTGCTTATATTTTATTCAATAGTGCTACAGCTGTTTCAACAGTTTGTTATTCTCAAGCGCGTCTACGATGTTTGGACGTTATATGCTGACATCTGGCGTAACTGTTGGAAATATTCACGTATTTAGTTGTTGTATACGGTTTTTAGCTGTCAGGTTTTTTTCAGCTTTTTACGCTAAAACGTTAAATTAAAGAAAACTTTTATATGTATGTAAACATCTTTGGCAGAGCTGTTGTTAATTACGTAAAATATAAAAGTTTTCTTTAATTTAACGTTTTAGCGTAAAAAGCTGAAAAAACCTGACAGCTAAAAACCGTATACAACAACTAAATACGTGAATATTTCCAACAGTTACGCCAAATGTCAGCATATAACGTCCAAACATCGTAGATGCGCTTGAGAATGACAAACTGTTGAAACAGCTGTAGCACTATTGAATAAAATATAAGCAGCAATCCGGAATTTTCATTACAATTAGTTTAAGTAGTTTGTAAGTGCAGGTCAGTTTGGTGCCTTAGGCTTAGAAACATTTGAACATTTATCTCGTGTCTTTTGTCATCCCAATGTGTAGTTTGTTGTTTCTCATATTGGCACAATGCATAGAAACAACGTTCACGGTGGAAAGACGT
Source organism: Locusta migratoria (assembly GCA_026315105.1). Lineage (NCBI taxonomy): Eukaryota > Metazoa > Arthropoda > Insecta > Orthoptera > Acrididae > Locusta > Locusta migratoria. The sequence goes on from CM048755.1 coordinate 282,606,285, forward strand.
CACTATCCTTCTGTTCTTCAAACACGTTTTCCACTTATTGGCATTCTCTAATAGATACGGTCCACAGACTGGCGAGACTCGAAGTGGAGCACACTTAACGCCAGGAGGTCGTGGATGAATTGAAAGGCAAACAGCCGTTTAGGAGTCAACTCCGAACCATCGCTGTTCATTTACGTAACCAATTGACCTCGGGTGGGGCGCAGATGGCATCGCGCACGTCTCCAGAAGTAACATGCAAGACGCAGGCTCGTCGCTGCGCTGCCCGTCATTCGGCAGAAGGGAAACCGAAGCGAAGGGGGAGGGAGAGGAGACGAGACGAGGCGAAGGAGGCAGACCGCTCCTTACCCGTCTGATTACCGGCGGTGACTCGTCCGTTCCAGGCCCCGTGTTTAACAGCGCACATTTATTTTATACCACCGAGAAAATTACACGTGTCCTTTTAAAAAGTTATTCTTCACCTAGGTGTCTCGAAAAGTAGAAATGAAATGAGAATACGAGTAAAAGATAAAGCGTGAAGGAGCAGTTAGTGGAATAACTCTGACTGGAATGATGTGTGCATAATCAAGATTGCAAGAAGCACAATATTACATTCGGCCATCCATATGTAGTGCGGAATTGTGTACTGGATGTAAAGAGAAAAAGGAAGGAAAATTAAGGTTCACCGTACAGTCCACACATGGTCGTTACAGACTGAGCATACGCTCGAATAATTTTTTTTTAATTTTATTTATTTATTTTTTCTTTCATGAATGGGAAATGAAATCGGCCATGCTCTTTGATAGGAACCATCCCGGCATCTGCCTCGAGTGATATAGGGAAAACGCGGAAAACCTAAGCCGGAATTATGATTCAAAGTATCTATACATCCACCAACAGCTGTAAATTGTGGTTCATCTTTATCGTTTTACTAGCTGAAAACCCGGCGTTGCCCGGGTATTTATTTATTTATTCGAACTTTGAGTTAGTACTTTTCTTATCCACTTTCTCTCTGTCCATCTCCGTTTTTCTAAACACATGTTACATTTATCAGAGAATATATAAGAAATCACAGGTAAAAATGCACTCGTTTTGAAGAATCCAATCATGAAATTCAACAATAATGATTGTAATAATATCAGAGATAGATTACTTGATATAATGCGCGAAACGTCAAATCGATTTTTTTAAAGAGATGTATTAAAAGAAATTTCTTTTTTACTGCTTTATTTATTTATTCTTATATTAACTTATTCGTATGCTTATCCTTACAGAGAAAGAGCTGAAGACATTTTAGCACGCATAGACCAAAGATATAGTCTGTGGCATCACGTTTCGTTGTACGTAACCTCCTTGCTATAGAGTCGCAAACGTCATCGCTGGCCTTCTGTCCGAATTTTTTTTATAATTTGACGACTTTCAACCACCATATCTTCCACAACCTTATAGCTGTCGGCATGGAACTGCTATGGTGTACAACAGGAGACTTCGGACAACAATTACACACACACCATTCGTTTGCGTTCTGTAGTTTTCGCTGCAGAGCGAAATATTAACACACACACGTAGAATTTTATATACATCGATAACTTTCTATCCCAATATACTCCACCTTTTTATCATTATTAACCCTCAAGCAACAATGCAACCAATGAAACCATTTTCAAAGAGTAAATATCATTTTCAAAGAGTAATTATTGTTCCACATTTCGCGTTATATTCTTCAAATTACTAAATATCTATCAGATCGCTATAAAACCGTGCCTACAACCTTCCTCATGTATAAATTAGTAACTGTACAAATATTTAAGTCTCTGCGTCTTGTCGTTCGGACGTGAAAAGCGTATACCGAACAGACATGCACATTAATAAATATAGATAAATAGCTATCCGATCGCCAGAAAACCCTGCCTAAAGCCTTCCCTGGGTAGACATTAGTAACTGTACAAATTTTTAGCTCTTTATGTCTTGTGGTTCAGACGTCATAAACGTACACCGAACAGACATTCACATTTATAGATATAGATTACCTTACAGCTTTCGATATTTCAGTAATATTTTCAGGTCACGTCAACACCATCCATCCATTCACATGAATTGTCACTATGGCCATGTTTACCTGTTTTTTTTTTTCTCAGCTCCTAAACATCAGCAACTTCCTCAGTTGCTGTCACATGTGTGAGGAGGACACATGAATGTTTCGGAACTGGGGAAAAAGGTGGTAACCACTGCTACAGTGACAATAATTCGTGTGAGTGGATGGATAGTATTTACGTGACCTGAAGATGATATTACTGAAATATCAAAACCGTTAGCGTAATAAAACAAGATCAACCGCCGCGGTGGATTAGCCGCGCGTACTGGAGCGCCGTGTTGCGGTGCGCGCGGCCATCCGCCGTCGGGGTTACGATTCCCCTGTGAGGCACCATCAGTCGGCAAACTTTCAGTAACTTACAATGGCTGAAAGAAAGACTTTTTGACAAGGTGTTGATATCCTTGTTTTGACATCTTCAGCTATCATATCTGACAGCCAGTTGATTTTATATTATCCTGTGATGTTATTGTGTCATTTCTTTCAGAAAGCATGTTAATGTAAGATTGTGCAGATCATAAAAATTTGTACTGAAGGCCCAAACCACACAATTGTGTGGGTACAAAATTTTTGAAAATAAATTTCTTATTTGTAATGAATTACTGTATGTATTTTGTATCTTAAACGTCCCTCTCTATATCAATGTTACATCACCTACAACCTTGGATCTGAAAGGGTTTAGTAGTCTGTAAGCCTAAGGGCTGATAACCGCAGCAGTTAAGTCCCTTGGATTTACAAACATTTGAACTTTTTCTTCTGACCGACCATGGTGAGTTAGTGATCAGCACACTGGTTGCGCATTTGACAGCATGGCATTCAAACCAGACTCCCGCCGTTCATTTAGGGTTTTCCCCGATTTTCCTAAAAGCACCCCAGGCAAATGCCAGTAAGTTACCTTGGGCTCTCGGTTTTCCTATTCCATTATTAACCAAAGCAATCCAAGCTACTGTTCAGTCCCTAAAGACCACGTTGTCGACGCGATTTGAAATTCTAACTTTCCTTTTTCCGAATAATCGACTGCACATGGACATCACCGCCAGGACTTCCGCTATGGTGCCAGAACACGTGGTACAGCCTTTAGATCATCTACAGCGCTGTTCTTTTAAGAGGATATACAATATTTTCGCACTGAACTAATGTGTAGATGCATTAGTCAAGGATCCATGCCGCGGCGGAGTGGACGAGCGCATTGAAGCGCTATGCTCCGATGCGCGAGGACATTCCCCGTCGGGGGTTCGAATCCTCCCTCGGGCAAGGATGTTTGTGTTGTCTGTAGGCCGGCCGTAGTGGCCGAGTGGTCTGCGGTGCGCCAGTTACAGTCTGCACGGTCGCTACGGTCGGGGGTTCGAATCCAGCCTCGGGCATGGGTGTTTGTGTTATCCTTAGCGTAAGTTAGTTTAAGTTAGTCAACCAAATAGTGTGTAGATCTAGCGACTGATAACCACGCAGTTTGGTCGCATAAGAGCTCACACACATTTGAACATTTTTGTTGTCTCAAGTATAAGTTAGTTTATAAGTAAACTTAACAAACATTTGAAATTTTTTTTCTTAAGTATCCATCTAAGAACATGTGAGTCTGTGTTGATTTGTACCTCGACGTATAAGTGACAGCCCCCCGAGGTCTCATGAATTTTATTCCATGCAATGATTCTTGTCCTTCAGGTGTAGTTAATAGTGTGACAGCGATCTTGTGGAAAAGAAAGAGTAAATACTTCCGAGAAGTATTCCAGCGAGACTTTCGCGTTAGGTGCCAACCAGGCAACAAATTAGTGTATTACGCCTCAATAGCCAAGTTCTCGCAGGCGGGGTCCGCGACTTGCTTCGTCGTCCGCCAGTATGGGAGAAGTTGACTTTGTCGGTGAGTCCGCCGTCGGATTTTACGTCACATTAACTATGCAAGCTCCACTGGACAGACATCGGTCGAAGCTAAGCTTTATGAGCCCAAGTTGTGCGTCTTAGCGAACTCAGTCATCCGCAGCGGCTACAGGCGTCATCCTTATTTGAACACTTTGCCGCCAGCTTATATTCCTGCCAAGCATAGTCCTAAATAAACGTACATCCTTATAGCTTCACAGCACAGTTATGTTACTCGCAGTGTATCAAACAGCGTAACAGCGTGCCTTCATTTGACTGTGTATGGCACAGACTATTTTCTTTCCGTTACTCATCTGTAACAACCAGAACATTTGACGCTCATTAATTACCGTGGAATTTATTGGGAAAAATTATTTAAAGATGAAATTTCTGGTGTTTAGTTTCTAAGCTTTTTTTTGCACTATATTACGAACCAAGTTTTCTTCAGTTGCTGTGAACTGTGATCTTTGGGAGTACTTGCTGCCTGGATTCCAACTAATATTGCTGGTCTTGCACCACTATTTACAGTCAAGTTCAACTCCTGACATCCGCTACTATTTCTTTTAAGGAGCCCACGGATTTACACCATTCTCGCAGCGATTTCCAGCAATTCTGTGTGATATGTCCGGCTTTGTTGTAATTAATTTATTTAACAGTCAGTTTTATACAGTTCCATTATCCCGTGCTTCATTTCTTATTGGCGATGACGCGTATAAGCAATTTAACGAACTGTTATTTCTAAATTATGTGGCACATAGTTTACCGACAACAGGTCAGTAATACTTTCCAGTAATTAGTTTACTGCCCCTCCAGTTGTTACCACTCTGTTAAACTTGATCTCGATGCTTGCATCATCAGCAGAGAGCACTACATCTTTTTTATCAGTGCAAGATGGGAGGTCATTTATATACAGGAGTAATGTGTCTCTGGAGGAATGGTCAGTGTTCAGGGACGTAAAGCAACGCTCGTTTGAAGCAAAAAAACTTGGTATGGAGATACGTCCTTTTCTAAATGGTTTCCGAGATAGAACACATTTCATGTACATTTATTTTTTGAGATAGTGGCGGGCACATGTGTGTCTTATCCTCCCAGCGTCTTTGACGTTTTATTCTAGTATAACCTACCTCGCTGCTTTCAGCCTCTTTCCTGGGGATGTTTTCTGTCCGTTGAACGTGAAGTTGTTCATGGTGTGTCGACAGTGTAGTAGTGCGAGCGAATAAATATGCGTCAGAGGTTAACTGTGCTTTTACACGTGCCGGCTAAATTGCCACAACTTTTCAGTAATATGTTTTATATTTACGGCTTCTGCATAGCTATTGAACCTATTGCTGACGAATAATACTGTCGGCGCTTTTAAACACTTCAGTTTCCTGATCGTAAAGTGTTCACCAAAGTTTTCAGCAAGGCTTGTGGAAGAGGCATTCTGTAATGTATTTATGTAGTCTGAAGCATCGTTTAAAAATTTGTACCAAGGCCGGGATTTGAACCTCGTCTTCTGCTAACTAAGCAGAATTCTAATCCCGGGCGTGGCACAAATTTTCACTGCCTCAAACTATTCAAACTACATAAACACATCATTGTTGTCGGTGTCTTGTATAAGCCTGTGAAACACTTCCATTAATAGCTAGAAACAGATACTTTTCCTAGTTTCCATTTTACTTGTGAGCCTGCTGACCGGAAGTCTGTGCAGGAAGTCGGCACATTTCTTAAGTAGGTCAACGTAGTTCCGTAAAGTGACATGTGCAATAATACCTTCACACGAATGTCTTAAAAATACTTACTTCTCAATCTATACTTTGTAAAACGAATGTTTCAGTGTTTACTAATTGTTGCACATGTGTACGTGTGTAAAGCTCACGATGTACTGAATAAAATACGAAATACATAACAGTGTATATCAAATGTGTTCTATCTCGGAACCTGTCGGAATAGGGCGTAGGTCTATGGGGAGTTATTTTGCTTTTGGTCACATCTCTGGGATAGTTCGTAGATAAAAATAATAAAAAAATAAAAAATTAAAAAAACAGAGTTGGTTCCAGAACTGAACGCTGTGGTTATTTGCCCCCACTCGGATTAGTACCCGCGCGGGAATGGCCGTGCGATCTATGGCGCCATGCTACGGATTGCAAGTCCTCCCTCGTGTATGACTGTGTGTGTTGTCCTTAGCATACGTTAAAGTAGTTTTTAAGTCTAGGGAGCGATGACCACAGCAATTTGATGCCTTAGGTTTACAAAGGTTTGCAATTTTGTTTTACTTCGGACTAATACTGTGGTCGTTATGATGTTCCTTGAGACACCTTAAGGAGGTTTTGCAGCCTGGGTCAAAAGACCGACTGCTGATCGGAGATATGGCATGTAGATTGGCGTACTTGTATGATGTTGGTATCTTGATCATCGCCGAGCGAGGTGGTGCAGTGATAAACACTGGACTCGAATTCGGGAGGACGGTGCTCAAATCCACCTGTAGCCATTCATATTTAGGTTTTCCGTGATTTCCCTAAATCACCCCAGGCAAATGCCCTAATGGTTTCTTTCAAACGACCCGTCGATTTCCTTCCCCATCCTTACCTAAAATTGAGTATGAGCTCCGTCTTTAACACTAGAATGGTCGCGCAGGAGCTCACAGACGTGAATAGGCAACCCGTGCGTCAGCAGACCTAAACATTCAGTAGTTAAATTTTCATAAAACAAATGTCCAGTTGCTACTACTGTAATACCTACGTGTTTTCCCGTCATTTTGTTTACTTATTCACCGTAACTTTTTGATTAATTAAAGCTAACGGGGCAATGTTAACCCTGTAACTCACAGATACAACGCGACCACCAATGTTCCTCGTAGTTTCGCGACCGTTGCATTGTTAATGACCATTTTTTGCAGATCATCAGTAAAGTTTGATTTAAAAAAGTGGGGAGGGACTGGAAATGGTGCATTTGATGTAAATATTCCAGGACGCCATGTCTTAAGTTAGGACGCGCGACCGTTCCTCAGCGAACAATATGTGCCGGCACTCGCTGCCGCTACGGTGCTGCGTACTTTCTCCACGCATAAATGTTTTCCTTTACGTTTTTGTGTTAGAAAAGTACATCTTGTCTACTAGTTTGTGAATAATTCCATGGAGTACCAGAATTACAATAAGGGGTTTTACCTCATCACTTGTAGTATCCTGCCAACTGCGAACCCTGGAGTGTGGTGGTAAATTTGGATGAGAAGCTATCAACTGTTGTGCGTGTCATTTAGTCTGTTCAATTATTGTTTTGCACAGAGCATCATCCACAATACACTCAAAACACGTCATGTCGTCATATTTCTTTTAATTTATTTTTAAATGCTAGTTGGCAATCTGTCAAACTTGTAATGCTGCTTGGTAGGTGACCAAAGACATCTGTGACAGCATAATTTACCCCTTTCTGTGCCAAACTCAGATTTAGCCCCACATAGTAAAAATCATCCTTTCCCCTGGTTTTATACCTATGCACAGTGCTATTACTTTTGAACTGGGTTGGATTATTAACAAGAAATTTCACAAGTGAATTTATATATACTGTGAAGTTACTGTGAGGATACCTAAATCCTTAAATAGATGTCTGCAGGATGATCGTGGGTGGACTCCAGCAATTATTCTGATTACACGCTTTTGTACAATGAATACTTTTTTAGTCATTGATGAATTACCCCAGAATACGATGCCATACGAATGTGAATGAAAATAGACATAGTAAGCTAATTTACTCAGATTCTTAACGCCAAAATTTGCAATAACCCTAACAGCATACGTAGCTGAACTCAGACGTTTCAGCAGACCGTCTATGTGTTGCTTCCAGTTTAATCTCTCATCTATCCACACACCTAAAATTTTTGTAAATTCTACCTTAATTACAGACTTCTGTTCAAAGTCTATATTTATTACTGGAGTTGTGCCGTTTACTGTGCATAGACCTACTGTGTTTTATCAAAATTTTATGAGAGTCCCTTTGCAGGGAACCACTTAATGATTTTTTGAAAAACATTATTTACGATTAGATCACTTAGTTCTTGTTTTTTGGATGTGATTACCATATTTTTATCATCAGCAAGTAGAAATAACTTTCATCAATGTAGAATGGCAAGTCATTTATGTATATCAAGAACAGTAAAGGACCTAAGACCGAACCCTGTGGCACCCCATCCTTGATAATCCCCCAGTTTGAGGAATCGGCTGATGTTTTGACATTACACGAACCACTTATTTCAAATTTCTGCATTCTTCCAGTTAAGTATGAACTAAACCATTTGTGCAGTGCCCCAGTCAAACCATAATGGCCGCGGTGGAGTAGCCGAGCGGTTTAAAGCGTCTCGCTGCGGAGCGCGCGGTTGCTCGCCGTGGAGGTTCGAGTCCTCCCTGGGGCATGGCTGTGTGTGTTTGTCCTTAGATTAGTTTACCTAGGTTTAAGTAGTTTGTAAGCTACGGACTGATGACCACGCAGTTTGGTCCGATAGATTTACAGACATTTGAACATTTGAAACCATAATGATTAAGCTTATCTAGAAGAATTCCATTATTTACACAATCAAAGGCCTTTGAAAGATCACAAAAAATACCAATGGGTGATGTCCGATTATTCAGAGCATTTAATATTTGATCGGTCGAGAGACTTGGCAGGGCAGTCCGTGTAGTCACTGTGGCGTAGTGGTTACCACAACTGCCTCGTAAGACCCGGCCTCCAATACCGGTCCGATACAAACGTTCAACTGTTGCCATTGATACAATTAAATGCCCCTGCAGTTAATGTGTGATGTTGATGTTGTTTGTGATGTTGATGTTGTTTGTGATGTTGCAGGTGCACGGTCCGCAGCGCGTGCCAGAAGGCGAGCCACTCCTCGCCGCGGTGGCTGTCCCTAGGCACGGGGCAGCAGTGCATCGACTTCGAGCAAGTCCTTCCAGACCGAATACCCGTGACACAGGTCACCACGGTAAGCTCACACTCTCTGCTACCTTCCACAACCATTCTGTGACACGTACTGAACGTATATTTCACATACGCCTACTCGTTTCCCCTTTCTACTGAATGTACTACCTCTGACAATAATGTTCGGTGAATAGACCTTTAACGTAGATGAAATATGAACTACAGTTACCTTACTGTCTTTCGAAATAGTCGCCTCCCATAATTGTACATCGCTGAACTCTGCGATACATGTGCTGGACACTTTGGGATGGTGTTCAGAAGCCGCGTCCACATTTCGTTGGATGTCAGGAATATTCATCAAATCTCTTTCCTTTCAAGGCGAGTTTGGCTCGACGGAACAGGGAGAAGTCTGGTGGATGTTAAAGTTGCACTACGACGCTTCCCACACACAGCCAATATCGTCAAATGTTTGTTAAGCTTAAGGGACTTAACTGCGGGGTCATCAGTCCCTAAACTTACAAACTACTTATGAAGTACCTTATACTAAAGACGTCACAAACACCCATGGGCGGGCGGGATTCGAACCCCCGACCGTAGCGGCCGTGCAGACTGAGACTGGCGGGCCGCAGACCGCTCGGACACTGCGGGCGGCCCAATATCGTCAAACCGTTCCTGGCAAAAAAAGGTTTTGGGTGCAACATCCGCCATACTTGCCGGATCTCAATCTTCCAGACTTCTCCCTATTGCCTCAATTCAAATTCGGTTTGCAAGGAAAGACATTTGACAATATTCCTTATCCAAAGAAACGCGACGAGGCTTTTGACCACAATCCCAATGGAAGACTTCGTGCAAATTTTCATGACATGTATCGCAGAGCTCAGCTGTGCATAGTTCTGGGAGGTGACAATTTCGAAGGATCAAATGTTCACATGTTTGTAGAGCTTATGGGACTTAACTACGGGGTCATCAGTCGCTAAACTTACAAACTACTTATGAACTAGCTAATACTAAGGACGGCACAAATATCCATGCCCGAGGGGGATTCAAACCCCCGACCGTAGTGGCCGTGCAGAACGTGACTGGCGGGCCGCAGACCGGATTGACGGAGTAAATCGAAAAAGTTCAAAGAAGGACAGCACGTTTTGTCTCGTCGCGAAATAGAGGAGGAAGTGTGGCGGATATGATACATGACTGGTGGTGGCATTCGTTAAACGTGTGATTGTGCCGGCGAGATCTTTTCACGAAGTTTCGGTCACCAGTTTTTGTTTCTGGTTTCTTTTTTGTTCTCGCGCTGTTCAAAAGTGGAACGGTAGCGAAGTAGCGTGTAGGTGGTTCCATGAATCCTCTTCCAGACATTTTATTGAAAACTGCACAACTGTCTTTTAGATGTAGATGCAGGCGTAGGAAACAAGTATTTCGAAAGTGGCACTGCCTCACTGTTTACTTATTACTTACTAAATTTGTAAGTACCCGCCGGAGGTTCGAGTCCTCCCTCGGGTAGTGGTGTATGTGTTGTGCTTAGTGTAAGTTAGTTGAAGAGTTTGTAAGACTAGGGACTGATGGCCATAGCAGTTTGGTCCAATAGGTCTACAAATATTTCAACACTGAACATTTTGAAGCAGTAGTTTTTTCTTATTGCTTAACTTATACAAAATTCAGTAATGGACATCAAATGTTCAAGGAATTACAATTCCCTACAAGATTACAATGGCGAAGTTCATTAAGAGACTGAGAAGTCAGAAAAGAATCATACAGCTGGACATATTAATTCTGCTTGTGCTTAAAACAGTTCTTTATCAATGAAGACATAAAAAAGCTACACTCTGAACACTTTCAGTGGGATATAGATTTCGCTTTGGTAGATGAGCGAAGTTCAAATCTGTTTATTACATTGATAAATGTTGACTAGTGACGAGCTGTATTCTGAAACGTATATCGTTTGGTATCGATAAGGCTGCCCTTCTGCTGTTTGGAGGTGAAAGAGGAGACTTTTTACCAATTTTTCATCATGCCCAGTTTACACGTAACACATTATTTATATTGGCCTCCGCAAGAATATATTTTTATATACAAAAGAACCTGACCGTTTGAATCTCTATAAACTCGTCAGAAAAGTAACCAAAAGTTAGTGTAACCTTAACTTGGGAAGTCACAATTCTAGACTTGACGGGATTCCTATAACCCAATCATGTTTTACGTCGTAGTTGAATATTACAAGGTTACTGCATTGATATATTCTCCAAATTAATAGTAGTGTGTATAAATTTAACTGCTTAAAATGTCATCAACCTCAATTCACGTATAACTTTTTCTTTTGGTTACATTACCTTACAGGGTTGTATCGCACTCCAAGCAGCCATTTGTACTGCAGCTGTCTACATCCAAGGCTGATTTATAGTGTTCGTAGTGCTGACACCCAGCTTTGGCAGCACAAACTGTATGAAATGGGACCTTTCTGCTCCTAGCAGTCTAGCCGGCAGTTGAGTTACACAATTTGATACAGAATCCGGCCAGTAAACGAACTGTTAATAGTAATGAAGTTCAGACTAACAAATAAATGACTCACTCTTTTAGTTTATTCAGCCTTTAAATTCGAAACTTTCGAATTAAATAGAATTATGTTCGTGTGCAGATGAAGCGTTTCTCTCTGTGCAATCCATAAAAAGTGTGTTCCACAGGGTGACGTACAACGTAATAAAGCTAGAATGAAACGTACTTGACAGACACGTAATGCTGTCCAAGATCGAATTCTGTCTTCGGAAAACACGCCGCAGGAAATGAATTGCAAATTGTGTAGACAGGCGATGGAATTTTTCGTTTGACAATCATTTTAATGTACTCTTTTGGCTGGTGTGCGGGCCGCCTCTCATGCAAATTTTATCTGCGTCTCCATCGGCACCCCTGCGATTTACATATCACTCAGTAGCGGATGGTTCACTGCATGAGCCAATCTGTGACGGGCCATGCGAAAGAGAATTCCTAAATGCCTCGTAGCCGGCTCTCGTCTCCGTCTTTTCCAGTTGTATCACCTGGCTATTTTGTGCATCCTACATGCTGCACTACATGTTTAACTAAAACACTCTGATAAAAGTTGGGATCGCTAAAACACTCTGTGCCTCGTCGCAGCTCTGGGACTTGGATTCTGACAGCTGTATCTACATACACGCACTGCAAGCCACAACACGATGCGCGGAGGAGAGAACCGCTTACCACTTCCAGTCATTTCCTTTTCTGCACCACTCCTAAACAGATCGAGAGAAAAACGAAACCTTGTATGCCCTAATTTCTTTTATCTTTGTGGTCTTTATACGAAATTTAAGTTTGTGGCAGTATAGTCGTTCTGCATTTATATTCAAATCCTTTGCTCTAAATTTCCTCAGTAGAGTTCCTCGGAAAGAACGTAGCCTTTTCTTCACAAATTACCATTTGAGTTCCCGAATCATCTCGCGTGTTGATCGAACCTACCAGTAACAAAGTTAGCAGCACACTCTGGATTGCCTTTATGTCTTCCTTTAAATCGGTCTGTTGGGGATCTCAAACACTTCAGCAATACTCAAAAAGGGATCGCACAAGCGTTCTATACGCGGTCTCCTTTACAGATGAACCATGTCATTCCGGAATTCTTCCAATATATTATATTATTAGGAGCTCAGTTGCCAAAAACTGATATAAATGTCTGTACATTGACACATCTTGTGCTTCAAGTAATGTCTTTACACTAGTAGGTAGTTGATATCTGCTTCTACAGTACTTGGTGCGAAGCAGCTATCAACTACCTACTAGTGTAAAGACATTACTTGCAACACAAGATGTGTCAATGTACAGACACTTATATAAGTTTTTGGCAACTTTGCTCATAATGATGTAATTTTTCTGTTTAAATAATTGATGCTTCGTGTGAATGAGAATTGTACTGGTCTACAACTATTAATTGCATTCAATTATGTATTAAAGATTGGCTGAATGGGTAATGCCCAAAGGCCATAATTAAAAAATAAATCTTAAACAAATATTCTCCCAATAAAGCGAAGACTCGCATCTGCCTTCCCCACGACTGTCCTCAGATATTCGTCGCATTTCATATCACACTGGAACGGTACACGTATACAGGGTGGGACACTTAAAACTGTTTTCGGAATATTTTGAAAAATACAGATCTGATCAAGAAAAGAGTTGCAATAAAAGTTGTTCACCTCCAAGAGGGACGCCCAATAAAATAAAGCTCGATTCCCCTGCACAACTCTCGGGGGGATGGAAGGGAGGGTGTGACTTTGAAATCTTAAACAATAACCCCTATTTTTTACTGCAGGTTTGGATTCTCCGTAAAAAAATATGCAAGTTCTGTGGGAAACATGTTTTTCGTTTCGTGATAGATGGCGCTGCAATTGACAAAACTAAAAATGGGTTGAACATTGTTGAAAAACGCTAGTATCTCAAACAAATACACATCAGATTAGGAAAATCAAAGTACACACACACACACACACACACACACACACACACACACACACGAGAGAGAGGACTCGAACCTCCGACGGGGAACAACCGCACGCTCCGCAGTAAGGCGCCTTAGAGCGCTCGGCCATTCCACCGCGGCCAAAGAGTTGCGATAAATTGTAAGCTGAATAAGGGCCGGCGCCGTATAATACTCTTTGTAAAATAATTGGTATTCCACTCCAACCCTGGAGACTTATTTGCTTATTGCTGTCTCGGCTGCTTCTTTACACTAGTCTTCTCGGTATCCTCTCAGTCGAGAGTTCGTGGTTAAACGATAGTTGAACGACGGTATGTTTGCATGATAGTCCTACGTGAAGGATTTCTTAGACACGAAATTTAAGAATTCAGCTTCCCTTTCGCTGTCTTCTGCCGCCACCCCACAAGCATCAGTGGGAGACTGGAAAGAGGCCTTCGATCCGTTTATCGATTTTGCGTAGGACCAGACGTGCAGCGCTTGGCCAGCGAGTTGCTAATAAAATAACGGTCTTCCTCCATAAATAATTCCTTTGACGTTGTATATAACATTGGCGTCAGCGTTTCGTCCGTGGAATATAAAAAGGGTGGAGACAACGAAGTCCTTCCGGCAGCTACAGTAAAAATTTCTCGTCACGATTATTCCATTAAGTCAAAATGGGATTCTGTGCTCGAAGATCTCTCACGCTAATGACGTAACGCGTGAGAATCGCTCCCCTAATGACTCTAGCTCTTATTTGTTTGATTATACGCTCCTCTGAGAGGGGGGAGAGCGGTCAGGGGCGAAGTAATGAAGCTATACCGTTCCACGCATCACTTACTTTGAAAGCTCTTCACAGAAAATTCATTTTCATACGTGCGCTTCAGCTTGCTGCAATGTTTCGAACGTGCGCCTACATCATTTTTCCCATATGTAGTCAGTAGGCTTCTCCGTTGTTGGTATCATTAATATTTACGTATCGTGAAGATATTTCATTTGCAGATATTTAAAGAGCTATCCTGAATTTACGTCTACACATATACTCTGCAAGCCACCTCATGGTGTGTGGTGGAGGGTATTCTCTGTCCCTTTGTCACTTGTTTTATATCTCTGGGATGAGGCAGTAAAAGGAGGTGGAACCTGACGAGCAAGAATGTGGACATGGCGCTGTAAGTAAAAGAATTGCTTAGTCCACATATTTTTATTTCACAATGAAATGAATACTTAACTTTGAAGTGCTTATGTTGGTACAATTTGCCGCGGTGGAGTAGCCGAGTGGTCTAAAGCGCCTCGCTGCGGAGCGCGCGGTTGCTCGCCGTGGAGGTTCGAGTCCTCCCTGGGGCATGGGTGTGTGTGTTTGTCCTTAGGTTAGTTTACCTAGGTTTAAGTAGTTTGTAAGCTATGGACTGATGACCACGCAGTTTGGTCCGATAGATTTACAAACATTTGAACATTTTTGTTGGTACAATTTCTTCCTAGCTACAAAACAGTTCTGCAAGGCAATAGTGTAACGTTCAGGCTTGTACTAAGTAACTGCTGTCTCTCTTAGAAGATACCCCTCTGTTGAACTTCCTGAAACTTTCGAACTCGTGGATCTGCTTCGCACTCCCGTACTGACTGTCGTTGCTGTGATGCGCCGGCATAAGTAGGCGGGCCCCCTTCTTACTATTGGCCGACGCGCGAAGCAGCCAAAGAGGTACCAAGACTGCATTGCCCCCAGCGGCCAAAGTACTATAGAGCGACTTATTTGACTCTTTTTGTAGTTGCACGGCGACTTGTGTAGACCGCTGGTTTTGTATGTTACGTGTGCAACGTTTCATCAAGATCGGAATAAAACCGTAGATTTTGCCGATGTCCGTAGATAAAGTTCCCTCTCCCATGCACCATAGTGAATTTGACTTAGACAGTGAGTTTACTTTTTTTTTTTTTTTTTTTTTTTTTTTTTTTTTTTTTTTTTTTTTTAAATCAAGTTCGCAAAGTTTCATCGCAATCGGATAAGCGGTACAAGAGCGCATAAACTACGAATAAGCAAACATTCATTGTTAGATTTCAGATTACATAATTCCATGGTTAATGTGAATACTGATCAGAATAAAGGTAGATTGTTTTATAATAAATATGCCGCGTTAACAGTGAATGATCGCAAAGCCTGACAACAGTTTTCATGAACCAATCGACAGCTAAATTAAGAAGACCTATACGTAATTTCGAAATACAGTAAAAATAATAATAAGTAAATGACTTTACAGTGGAACCTTGTTTAAAGAACATAATTTATTTGTATTACCTTCAATGCGAAACTATCGTTATGCAAAATATATTTTTCTGTAGGAATTAATGTAAAACTAGGATCATGTGTTCCATTCCAAAAAACTAAAAAGTTATAAAACAGTTCTGTACTACATGTTACGCCGTTTATTCTTATTTTTAAAAAGAAAAAAATTGTAGAAACAGAATGAAAATTAAATTATTTATCGGTGAAATAATAGCAGTTATATGGTTCGGGATATAGTCCATGCAGTAGGGAGAAGTTGTTGCAAAAAATATTACCTGAAAACAAAAAATATCAGCGTGTAGGAAATTAAATTTCAAATAGAGTTTCTATTTTATGAAACTCGAGCCTAGATGGCGAATTAATATTACAAATAAGTCTTTTTTCGATCAAGACTATTTTTTGTAATATTAATCATACCAAATAGTTCGCTGTTTCTCTCCTCTGACAATGTTGTCAAAATTTACTAGATGGCGAAATTTGCCGACAAAAAAACGCAAAGTTCCAAAAAACGGTTTTTATTAAATAAATAAAAAACGATAACTCCGATGGGAAAATGTGAAATTAGGAAGTTGTAGCCCGTAAGATTGTCTCTCGATTGTTTTTTTTTTGTACGTATATCGAAAAAAACACTTAAAATTCTTTAAAAACTAAATTCCTTATAACTCGACAACATTCACGTTTCCAGACTTATTATTTACCACAAGTATGGCACGAAATGAGTTAAATAAGACCTTTTTCGAAAAAATTAAAAATATTCGGTGGATATCGATTGTTTTTTTAAATTTTTTTCTTAAAGAAAGAAGGCTCCGAGAAAATTGGCTAGAGATTGTTAGAGGATGGACCTAGAGTAACGGTTTTTCGTCTGGTTCCTTCTTGAAGAGTTGAAATATTATCTCCCTTTTCCAACGGCCGCTCGCCAATGAAGCATATTGCTGTAAAATATAAATCACGTCCATTAGTTGTTTATTTATTTATTTTTAAGAATAATATTTATCTCGGCTCCATAAGGTTGTAGAGCAACATTATTTGTTTTAAAATCTGTGAAAAAATGTCAGCAACATATTTCTGTAACAGTTCCTTTCATAACATAAAAATAGTCAGTTGAAGAAAACGAGCCCAAAAAGGTGCAAGTTTTTCAGAGTCCTTAACAAAATCTAAAAAATTATTTAAGTTTGGAAACGTGAATGTTGTCGGTTATAAGGAATTTAGTTTTTAAAGAATTTTAAGTGTTTTTTTCAATATATATCGAAAGGTATCAAACCAATGGATGCGTACAAAAAAGCAATCGATAGATAATCTTAAGGGCTACAACTTTCTAATTTAACATTTCCCATCGGAGTTATCGTTTTTTATTTATCTAATAAAAACCGTTTTTTAGAACTTTGCGAATTTTTTCGGCAAATTTCGCCATCTAGGCTCGAATTTCATAAAGTAGAAACTCTATTTGAAATTTAATTTCCTACACGCTCATGTTTTGTTTTCAGATAATTTCTGCAAATTTAGCATTATTCCGTCACAGAATGCTTGGACTAATAGGACACGGGCCGCCAAAATATTTTTACGTATAAAGGGGCCGCGTGTTCAAAAAAGATTGTAAAGCATTGCTCTAGTGGTATCATAGTTAATATTTAGTGCACCCTATTATTGCTTTTCCTGCAAATCTTTTACAATATCGCAACTTTTTCGACCAACAATAGAGAATTACAAGTCATTGCATTATGATCTTCCTCTTAACAACCACTGACGAAAAAGCTTCAATCACTTTCGACTTTGAAGTTGAGAAGAAACTTCTAACGGCACGATAGACTTGCGAAAGAATTTAGAACTATAATTACTGGTGATGGTGCGGGTGAACATAAGAAGCCTTTTTGTGCAGTGTATGTGCGGTGTCGGGCAATTGACACTCCACAGAGAGAGAGCCTGTGGCCTCTCTTCAATTTGTGTCCGTTCCACAGGGAGCGATTATTTGCTTTGAGCTGTTTAGCTACTGCTACCTGTGTATATTTGAAGTACGTCAACGGGCCCTCTGATTCCATCGCAGCGGCTGTGAGTATCCTTTACTCGAGCACCCCTGTAAATGAATGCCTGCGTCCCACTTAACTGTTTGAGAGTTATCTGCAAGTTCCTTTGTCCGCCTCCTATCTCTGTCGATGATCCAACAGCTTACTGCTTCGGCAATGGAACGTTTAATTAAACGAGCCCGAAAACTACAACAAATGCTTCCGTTTCTTGTTCTTACAGAGAACTCTTCGAGTATTCTCTGTGTGTATGTAACTGCACTGGCGAAAAAAGTGCTAATGGCTGTCGCTGTGTAATGTTTGTTCTGTAACCTATTCTTTTCAGACCTTTTTATAGGACCTAATTTTGAACACAGGCCCATTTTCATAAACTGCATTCATGAGCAAATTTGTGTAAAACAGAATCGGTAGATTTCTCAATGTTAGATTATCCTTGCTGCAATACCCTCGTACATTGGATTCTTTTGTAATGACCAAGTCTAGTCCCAAACAAGTTTTCGATAAATAGTGGTATATGTCACTATAGTCCTATCTGCAGAGAGTTTTTGAGCGGAGATGTTTTTTTTTAATTTTGAAATAAAAGTGCGTCCAGTAGCACTTGATATAACATGAGTGCAGTGGTGTAACGCTTGCTAGAGCTGCACTGAAAGGCTTCAAAAATGTTCAAATGTTTGTAGAACTTATGGGACTTAACTACGGGGTCATCAGTCCCTAAACTTACAAACTACTTATGAACTAGCTAATACTAAGGACAGCACAAATATCCATGCCCGAGTGGGGATTCGAACCCCCCTGCGCAGTACCGACAACCTTTGTTTTTACTGTTAGCACATCCTGCAGCTACTTTTGCGAAACAAAACAACAACAAAAATCCCTGGCGGTTGTTTAACGTTAGTCTTTTCAAGAGCTCTAGACATCAATTACTGCGATTCACTAAATTTAAATAAAAGAAAGAGAGAGCCACAGAAGTAGTCCATGCTAAAAGACGCTAATACTAGACCTACCCATAAAAATAAAACAAAATAATCAGGTCAAATATTTCGATATTAAACAGTTTTGTATATATGTGCCATATAGTTGCAGACGAGAAAGTATTTCTTCATTATCCAAAATATTAAGCTTGTAAACAAAACTAAAGCTTGTTTTTGTGACGCACGGGACAGCTTGCACTGCAAAAAAGAAATGTAATGCAAAATAAGTTAAAAATGCCTTACCAGTTGTCAGATTTTCTATAGGTTTAGTAGACAGACTGCTCTATTAAAAACAAGCATAACAACGAACTGTTAGTCAACAATGGGTGGAAAATCACTGCCAACTTGACAACCTATTTTATCAGTAACACGCACGATTGCAACTTCTCTAAGTAGATGGTGATAAATGAAAGGAAAAAAATGAAATTTCAGAATGTTTCTATCCTGTACAGGTAACTTCAGGGCCTTAAGATTTTGGGAGAACTTCTCATAGCCGGCCGCGGTGGCTGAGGGGACTGAGGCGCTCCAGTCACGGTCTGCACGGCCACTACGGTCGGGGGTTCGAATCCCCCCTCGGGCATGGATATTTGTGCCGTCCTAGTTCGTAAGTAGTTCATAAGTAGTTTGTAAGTTTAGGGACTGATGACCCCGTAGTTAAGTCCCATAAGCTATACAAACATTTGAACTACTCATAACCATGACTTTCAGGTTTTTAATTTTCACTCATTGGCTCACTCACTCGTGGAATGCCTATAATACAGTCGCTTTGGTCACGAAGCATTTGTACTGGTAAATATGTATATATGTACAGAAAATTGTGCTGTACTAAGATAGTGGCATAATCTTCCTAATAAAACGTTTCTTTTTAAACAATAAACACACACGCGTTTTAAACTGGTTGTCCCCAATAAGGCCCATCATAGAAAATGTAATGATTAGACTTATGTTCCTATTAACTTACGATAAGCAAACTTACTGCTGTCAGAACAATGTTGGTTGCTGATAAATTTAATAATCTCAAGAGTTAATAACCAGTAAGTAATTTACCAACAGTACTGTATGAAGCGTTTATAAAAAATGTAAATAAAAAAGTCTATGTATCCTCTCATTCCACTTATGTCTAAAATAAAATTACATTACAACTCTTGCAGTGTATTCCAACAGTTTTCCTGCTATTTACGTGCCCAGAATGTTAACACGGACTACATGTGGCTACGGGCCATATTAGGGACAGGGTCTCCCAACAAGGCCCACTTGCAGGGGTTAAAAATGTTCAAATCTTTGTAAATCTATCGGACCAAACTGCGTGGTCATCAGTCCGTAGCTTACAAACTACTTAAACCTAGGTAAACTAACCTACGGACAACACACACACCCATGCCCCAGGGAGGACTCGAACCTCCACGGCGAGCAACTGCGCGCTCCGCAGCGAGACGCTTTAGACCGCTCGGCTACTCCAAATCAAATGTTCAAATGTTTGTATAGCTTATGGGACTTAACTACGGGGTCATCAGTCCCTAAACTTACAAACTACTTATGAACTAGCTAACACTAAGGACGGCACAAATATCCATGCCCGAGGGGGGATTCGAACCCCAGACCGTAGTGGTCGTGCAGACCGTGACTGAAGCGCCTCAGTCCTCTCGGCCACCGCGGCCGGCACGGCTACTCCACCGCGGCACTTGCAGGGGTTAAACATTTTCTTTAAAGTGATGATATTAATTACATAAACTATCCATTTTAATTTATTTTTGAACTGAGTATAGTTATAGGATGTTGCACGTACGATCTCAGAATATTACCACTTACACATACTGCATACGAAATTCCTAAACGTTAAGTGGGCCTTATTTGGTTCACGTACCTTATAAAGATATCTAATTTGCGAGTGAAAATCACGGACGGCGAATGTACTGTAGTATTTATTTCCTTGCAAGCCGAAAACTGTTTAAGGAGAAAAGTGCTGGAGAACATTCAAAGTTCATGTGTTAATTTCTGAAATATAAATAACCATTTCTATGTCTTTATCAAAGTGAGAGGTCAGTAAAGCCTTCACCTCCACTGTTATTTTCCCCTCTCGTGCTCGCATGCAGGCAGGTAAAAATTTAACCGCATCATTCTGGTTGATGGATAACGTCTCTGCTAATATCGCTGCAACGTGGCACCAAATGAATTAAGCGCTTATCTCCGGCGCACTAGTGCCTTCAGTCGCAGGCTGCTTTTAGATGGTCTCAGGAAAGTGGCAAGTGCGAGCAAGTGAGAAGAGGCCCCCCATTTCTACTGCTGGGCTGCTCTTATGTGTCTCCTAGCCATTAAGGGCGTACGAGCTTTCTTTACAGATAAGACTTCATCTCCCCCTCTGTAGGGTCCTCTCCCCCCCCCCCCCTACCAACCTCTCCAGACCTACCACCACTCCTCCTCCTCCCCCCCTCCCTTTCTACTCTCCCGTCACTTCCCACTTCCCGCTTCACACTTCTTCAGTAGAACCGAAAAATAAACCCCCTGTAGCTTGCGACACCACCGACACAGTTAATTATTCTTCCGCTACCAGGCAGGCGCTAAATGCTGTCATGTACAGGTATTCGCATAACATTGTCCTTAGAATATTTTTTCGATTGTACGGTTTTTGCACACACATCGATCAACATTAGCCTGTAAATTAAAAATATTTACAAAATGCGTTTGATCAGCAATATAAACATCAAATATTTAATCAAGCGGATATATCAATTAAAGTAATTATTACCCTATTACATATTTGCGTATTTGGCCGTGCGAAATCGGAACGTCGCGATTACACTGTTCCGCAGTTTAGGAATAAAATTAAATCTCCGAATTATAGCCCTGTGATAAATGACCTCATATCATTTCATTTAACGATTGCAAACAAATTACACGCGAGTTCGACAAAGCCTGACGAATTGGTCACTCTTTTCTGGAATTATTACTTTTTTATTACAAATTTCGCCTATATGAATGATTACTTTAAGAGTATAATTGAATACAGTATCAGAAATTTAAACTACGAAGACAAATAGTTGTCACGCTCGACTTGGAGGACAACAGAGCTTACTGCGCGTATTATTTATTTGTTTATTTTAAGTTATTGCACCTCTTTAGTGTTACTAACAAAGGTGCCGCGGTGGAGTAGCCGAGCGGTCTAAAGCGTCTCGCTGCGGAGCGCGCGGTTGCTCGCCGTGGAGGTTCGAGTCCTCCCTGGGGCATGGGTTCAAATGTTTGTAAAGCTTATTGGACTTAACTACGGGGTCATCAG
This sequence comes from Locusta migratoria, assembly GCA_026315105.1. Lineage (NCBI taxonomy): Eukaryota > Metazoa > Arthropoda > Insecta > Orthoptera > Acrididae > Locusta > Locusta migratoria. The sequence goes on from CM048755.1 coordinate 282,628,082, forward strand.
TCCCTAAACTTACAAACTACTAATGAACTACTTACGAACTAGGACGGCACAAATATCCATGCCCGAGGGGGGATTCGAACCCCCGACCGTAGTGGCCGTGCAGACCGTGACTGAAGCGCCTCAGTCTCCTCGGCCACCGCGGCCGGCGGGGCATAGGTGTGTGTGTGTGTGTTGTCCTTTTGTCCTTAGGTTCGTTTACCTAGGTTTAAGTAGTTTGTAAGCTATGGACTGATGACCACGCAGTTTGGTCCGATAGATTTACAAACATTTGAACATTTTTGGACTAACAAAGATGTTCGGCCGTAGGATACCCTCACACAAACAAATAGGTTTATACCTCTAATACAAATTCCAAATTTGGTACTGCTTACCATTTTCCCACCGAGCAAGGTGTCGAAGTGTTTAGCACACTGAAATCTCATTCGAGAGGACGGCGGTTCAAATCCCTATCCGGCCATCCAGATTTAGGTTTTCCCTGATTTCACTGCAGGCGAATAGCGGATAGTTCCTTTGAAGAGTGACGGCCGATTCTTTCCCTTTCCTTACCCAAACAATTCGAACATGCGCTCCGTCTTTAATGACCACGCTGTTGACAGGACGGTAACCCCTAATCTGCCTTCCTTTTTTTAGACTTTTCCAACTGTTTCTTACAAAATTGTCGTTACGTCCTTGTAACTATCCTTTAAATGTCCCAGTACTTACTATACACATACACCACTGTCCTAAAATGCAACAAGAAACAGCGGAGATATCACAACCAGATTTGTTTCGAAGATAACAGGTTGAAAAGTAGCCGCGGCGGAGCGGCCGAGCTCATTGAGGCTCTATGCTCCGATGCGCGAGGCCGTTCCCCACGAGGGGTTCGAATTCCCCCTCGGGCATGGATGTTTGTGTCATCTTTAGTATAAGGTAGTTCATAAGTAGTGTGTATGTTTAGGGACTGATGACCCAGCTGTTAATCCCTTACGCTTTAACTGGCAAGGACTCGCGCGTGAGCATTTTGCTCACGCGCTAGTTTAAAATAATCGGCATTTAACCAATTTTAAATAGTCAAATATGTGTGTTTTCTTATAAACGCAACTAGAAATGTTCCCGCACATGCAGAGTCGGCTTTGTTAAATACGCTTTTGTTTTGTTAATATTTATGGGGTGGCCGGATGCCATTCCTGTCGCCACCCCATGTCCCCTGGGGGAAAATGTGTACCCCAAATGTCTGCGTGTAGTGTTATATGTGTGAAAGTGTTACGAAATATTTCCGAATCGTGTAACTGAGACGGGACTTGGGTACCAGCCCGGTATTCAAATAGGGGGATGTGGAAAACCGATTGAATACCACACCCAGGCTGGCCGGCACTCCAACCCCCTTCTTAAATCCGCCGGGCGGATTCGAACCGGGGTCGATACGCCTCCCCGTTTCGGAAAGAAGTGCGTTAGACCACACGACTAACCAAGCGGTTACATGAGGTCGCGCATTGTCCTGTTGAAATATGTCCGCCGGCAAGCTTCCAAGGTACCGGAGGACAGCAGGCTCCAACACTTCAGATACTTAACGCTGGCTGGTTAGTGTACTGACAATGCGTACGTGGTGGGGACGGGCGGAAGTGGGATCCAGTACCACCTCAAACCATAATACCGGACCCACGACCAGTATGGCCAATGCAGAAGGCAACAGTACAACAGTCTCTGACCACGTTGTCTCCAGACTCTAATCCGACCATCTTGGTGATGGAGGTAGGATCGGGATTCGAACGACATTGTTTCCAACGAAGAATCTTCCTCTCCTCACTTGTGGCTTTATTTTCAGCCGCGTACTCTTTGAACAACATGTGATCTCCCAAATATATTTGGCAACGTATTAGCAAGAAAGCGACATCTCTTATACTTACGCAGCCACCAAATAAATTACAAAAATAAGATAAGCTTCATCCTTCATCAGCAGAGATAAAAATACAGCCTTCTCGTGTAGAGTCAATGGCACATTTTATATATAAAGAGAAACCGGCTCGAGTGGTCGTTTCCGCGAAGCACAAAAGTAGGCACAAGTAATTAGATACCTAACGCAATAATGTAGTGCATTAAATTATACATTCTAAAATTTCCGAAGAAATGATGTTTATCTGCTCTTCTCGCCATCCGGATGTTGCTTTTCCACTGTCTCTTCTAAATCGCATTAGGCCAACCTGGGACGGTTTCTTATAAGAGATTTCCTCGTCTTTTCTTTAACTGATTCAGCCAATTTTTCTGTTTGTAGCAAACACAACGTTGACGGGATATTCAACTCTAACCTTTCTTCATATTCTTTGAAGTGTAGTTGCCAGCGTTGAAAATCGTCTGAACAGCATCTGAAAATCATGATCCATGAAGTTTATGCTTTAATCTCCTCAGTATTGTTACGTGCAGAATCTTCTAAATTCTACAGCTCTTAGCAATGTCGATTACGAAACAGGCAAACATGATGACGTTGTCCATGTTGTATGTGAACCCCTTGAATGCGGACATCCCGAATGACACACGTTGACGTGTGTAAAGCACTCGGGAACCCGGTGTATTTCTTTAGTTAGTTAGTGTCATATTCCATAGATAATTTGGCTGATTATTTTATTGAAACGGTGGATTACAACTTAGTTACAAGCTATGTATATGTGTTAGTGTTAACATTGATGAGCACGTATTATTTAGTCATTCTCATGCAAGTACATTTAGAAACAAGTCTTTTCATGCTATCATCTATTTGAACGTGCGTCTTGTAGTGAAACATTCGAAATCTAGAGTTTTACCACCTCCCCTCTCCCACGCACGCCAGTTTGCAGACTCTTCCTTTCATTACCAAGTTGGTGGTTTCCTGATGGCTTGATGACTCTGGATATTAACCGAATCTTTCTTTCACTCAATTTTCTTTCAGTAACTTCTCATTAGTTACTCGATCCACACATCTAATCTCCAGCATCATTCTGTAGCACCTCCTTCGAAAGCTTCTAGTCTCTTCTTGTCTGAACTGCTTATTGTTCACATTTCACTTCCGTACAAGACCAGACTCAAAATAACTTAAGAAAATTAGTCTTCCCGGCGAATGGGTTTCCATTCAGCTGGCATAATGAAGACACCGCGACGCTTCGACGAATGCCATATTCGTCAAGTTGTGTGAAACAGGTCTAATTGTATTAATCCTGGTATTTGTACGGAAACTCGAGAACTTTTCATCCGCTTCACGCAGTTCTTCTCATCAATCAAATTTATGTTCAGTGTTACCAAATTTCTCATTTTCTAAAATGCTTTTCTTGCTGTTGCCAGTGTTCATTTTCATCCTTTCTACAACGTTCACTCTCAGATGCTTTGCTCCTCAAATATCAAAACTCACGTATTACTCTAACTGCCTCACTTCCTCACCTATTTCTCCTCAACATCGCCTGATTTGAGTCAACTACATTCCATTATCTTTGTTTTACTCTTGTTAACCTTCACCTTAAAAGGCACTAGACGTTCTATTCAACTGTTCTTTTAAGTCCTTTCTTTTCTCGGACAGAAATGCAACATCAGCAGCAAATTTAAAAGTTATTTCTTCTCCCTAATATTTAATTCCCTTCGCAAATTTTTGCTTAGTTTTGTACTACTTCCTCAATGTAAAATTGAATGATACAGGGGATAGGCTACAGCCCTCAGCTCATGCTCCCGTGTCATGTCTTACCTTAAAACAGAAAGCTAGTTTCGGTACAAATTGCAGAGAATGTTTCGTTCCCTATATATAGTGTTACAAAAATAAAATAAAATCACCGCCAAATTTTCGAGACAAGTTCCTGGCACAAGAAGGGAAAAAAATTCTGATAAATATGGGCTATAAAATTCATACCGTAAGAGCTACATTCATCTCCTCTACTGTGGAACATATCTCCTCTACTTAAGTACTCAAAGCTATTAACACACGCACTTTAAAATCCCACGTTTACTAGACATGACGTTTTCTTGTGTTATGATGTAAGGAACCTGTCCCTACAGTTCGTCAATTTTTATTATATTCCACTTTCTCTCTCTCTCTCTCTCTCTCTCTCTCTCTCTCTCTCTGTCTTTCTACTACTGTCATCTGTCATAGCCAGCGATATCAGTGGCTTTCGCTAGATCATGAATACTGCAGTTTCCACAGTAGTGCCACTTCCCTTCCCTCACTTCCTGGTATTGAAGACTTGACTACAGGCCCACTATAATGGTTCTTAGTAAGAGAGTAAATCAGATAATAAAGATCAATGTAAGAGACTATATTAATCGTTCCAGACAGGGTTGTTCCTCTCTCATTGGCGCACTGCAAATAACCAAAATGGTGGAAGGTGACTGGAACCGCACTATTTGCCTCGCGGTATCCCAAAATGTCGTCATCGCGTGGTATCCCAACAGTACACTGTGCACTATCCTACGTCATTGCCAATTAACTGCTCTCGCGGCGTTGCAGCATGTAAGGCACGTCTGAAAATTCGACGCCCGAAACACTATCCCACTAAATGGCAGTTTCAGCCCAAAGCCCGCCGCAGAATTCCGATATTATTATTTCAGTAACAGATCGAAGTAATATTAAAACGCGAATGACTCGTTGCAGGTTATACGCTTATTAAAACAGCTATGTTAAACACAATCAGAGAGTAATTGGTCCATTATTCGCAGCAGTAAATCTGCTATATTGCCGTTCTCTGATGAAACCGTGTTATCGAGGCAGCTGGGACAGAGAGCTAATCACGATGCGGAACGTTTCGCCCAGCGCGGAATGTAACAAATACTTTCCCGACCACTAATGCCGGGAACGCCACATGTTCAATACGAATTGTTACTTAGCTCCTGACGCACCAATCAAGTTGCCTCACAAACTGAGACGAAAAGATGGTTTAGTAATTCGGAAAACAGTCAAATGTAACTAATACTGAATAGAAATAAGTACGTAAATGAATGTTGAACTATTTGAGTAGCTACTTCATTTTTGTATATGCTTGATATTTTTCAAGCGAGGGGCGATCTAAATTATTTATTAAGAATATATATATGCCAAGATCGGTTGTTGAATATTTTATTTTAGATGACCGGTTTCGACAATCTTGCTTGTTACGTTCAGATCGGGGTGCGCCTCGGTTGCACAGTGGTAGAGTGCCAGACTACAACTCAAAAGGTCGCGGGTTCGATACCCGCCAGGTCCTAGGATTTTTATCTGTCACTTTGCACTTCTTTCACCTCTGGCAGTATTGCTCATGTGAAAAATACCGAGTAGCACCGTGGTTCGGAACCCACGTTAAACTGTAGGTCCTCCTATAACTGGCTGGGTAAGTCAGTTCGAAGGTCGGAGGAAGGCAATGGCATATCACCTCCAAACAGGACCATACCTAGTAAAAGCACTGTGGTGTTCAAACCAATCTTCGGATTGTTGACTGCTTTACCTTTATTTTCAGATCTGCAACTCTAAATAGTTACAAAATAGCACCTCATGTGATATAGTGCTTGATGTCTAAGTTATAAAAGTCACATATTTTAATGTACTGTTTTAAGTACATATAAACTAGGTGTGTCAAATTTAGCCGGCCGCGGTGGCCGAGGGGACTGAGGCGCTCCAGTCACGGTCTGCACGGCCACTACGGTCGGGGGTTCGAATCCCCCCTCAGGCATGGATATTTGTGCCGTCCTAGTTCGTCAGTAGTTCATAAGTAGTTTGTAAGTTTAGGAACTGATGACCCCGTAGTTAAGTCCCATAAACTATACAAACATTTGAACATTTGATTGATTGTCAAATTTAAAATTATTTGCCATAGCTCGCCATTAAAAAGAAAAAAAAAAACGCGGAAGAGGAGAGGGGATGAAAGGGTATGTCATGTTTTTCAGTAATTACAAAATCGGATTAAATTTTCTATGTTACAAACAACGGTAAATTTCGAAGCAGTGCCAAAGGTAAAAGAAGTGAAAAGTGATAGACAAAATTCCTAGGACTAGGCGGGGATCGAATCCGCGACCTTTGAATTCATTGCGTTGCATTCTATCAATGTGCAACTTTTTTCTTTATTATTACTATTATTTCAGTTGTTCTTTGTGTAGTTCCGTCCGTTGTGGGAGAGCGTACAGCACTCTCAAAGAACGCGTTGACACCGAAACCTCCAGATGTCAGATAAGTACTAAACTTTGTATATCGACAGAGTATCAACCAAAGTTCAGAGACATAATTCGTACTATGTGCTGTCGTCCAGGAGAACGTGCATAAACTATAATAAGTAACTCCTGACCTACGGATTAGAGGGAAAGCATAACTGTGAGAATATATCACGCCCAGCTCCTGTGAGCATGTTCGTAGAGCTTTAGTTTATTACACCGAGGATCCTGGATTCAAACCCTGCAGTACGTGGACAGTTTTTATAAGGGGCAACATGTTTCTGATGTGTAACACAACTGTTCGGATTTTATAGCAGTGTGTTATCGGCAGTTTGATTTTGCTTCGTTTCTTTGAAAGTAGGAATCATATAAACTATATTCGTAGTTTCAGACAATAAACAGGAGCAGTTGGAACACATGAATAAAGAAACAATTGCACCGCACACGCGGAAGTATTATTAATAACAATAACTGTAACGTTAATAATAATGATAAATAACTGATGGATTAGCAACACTTTTGCGTGTCAGGAATATAGTATATTGTCCCATATAACACTCGATGTATGTAGATGTAAAACAATTCCTAACGTAACACAGAAAAAGTGGTAATTTCATAGATGTGTTAAATAGCATGGCTGCGGCATCCAAACGATATCGAAGTATTACATATCGAGACGATAGCTATCTAATAGGCGAATGTCGTAGCCTAGTTACAGAGAATATGTCATAATTTTAAAGGATGTGGTTAGTCAGGAACCTAAGAGTACAGCTTAAATTGTTGTGAGTAAACATGATTGTAACAGTGCCGTCGTTGCTTGTTCACTCGAAACAATTTAAGCTGTACTCATCAACTACATCATTTAAAGTCATGACATAATCGTAAAAATCTTAACATTTGCTTGTTCGATACCTATCGTTACGCTAGGAACTGCTTCGATATATATCGTTTGGATGCCGTAACCGTGTTATGTAATACCTCTACGAAATTACCAAAAAAGTCCGCGTCACCAGGGCAAGAACTCAAAACCCTTGAAAAGACAAACGTACGTTCAATAGACTTTCCCGCAGGATATCAACACGATGCACTCTCACTGATTCGTTTTTTTCTGTACTTCGTACGACAGGTGTTACTTATTATGAGGGTGAGTCAGTAATAAGTCGCAAACTGAGGTAGACACGCCAGTACTGCGCGCTGTGTAGGGGTATTTCTCCATCACTGTCCGCCACCGTAGCTCAGTGGAAGCGTCGCTGACTACCACGCAGGGGACCCGGGTTCGATTTCCGCGCAGGGGACTGGGTGTTGTGTGTTGTCCTAATCAACTCATCATCATTTGCACGTAAGTCGCCCACGCGGCGTCAAATGGAAAGACTTGCATTCAGGCGGCCGAAAAATCCCGTAAGGGATGTCCCGGCCAAGAAAGCCATACACTCATTTCCATTCTCCATCACTACGACACTTCCGTCTTGTGGGTTGCAGCAGTTTAAGGAACCAAATAAAGTTACAGCTCAAGAGCGTCACTTATAGGATGGACCGCGGTGGATTAGCCGTGCGTACTGGGGCGTCGTACTGCGGTACGCGCGGCCGATCGCCGTCCGGGGTTCGAGTCTCCCCTTGGACATGGGTGTTTGTGTTGTCCTTAGGTTAGTTTACATTAGTTTATGTAGTTTGTAAGCTACGGAATAATGTTTGTTTGTAAATCTATCGGACGAAATTGCGTGGTCATCAATCCGTAGCCTACAAACTACTTAAACCTAGGTAAACTAATCTAAGGAAAACACACACACCCATGCTCAGGGAGGACTCGAACCTCCACGGCGAGCAACCGCGCGCTTCGCAGTGAGACGCCTTAGACCGCTCGGCTACTCCACCGCGGCACGGAATAATGACCACACAGTTGAGTCCGATAGACTTACAAACATTTGAACATTTTGAATGCAAACGTGCCGCGGTGGAGTAGCCGAGCGGTCTAAAGCGTCTCGCTGCGGAGCGCGCGGTTGCTCGCCGTGGAAGTTCGAGAACGTCCCTGGGGCACGGGTGTGTGTGTTGTCCTTAGGTTAGTTTACCTAGGTTTAAGTAGTTTGTAAGCTACGGACTGATGACCACGCAGTTTGGTCTGATAGATTTACAAACTTTTTTTATTTTATTTTATTTATTTATTTATTTATTTATTTATTTTTTTTTTTTTTATGCAAACGTTGCAACGAAAATTTCAAGCTCCAGGCATTTAAAGCTTTCTTGAACGATGGGACGAGTGTTTAAATTTACAGGTGGAGTTAGCTGAAAATTAAAGCATTTTTCAGGCTTGTAAACGCAGTACTGGCGTGTCTACCTCAGTTTGCGACTTATTTATTGACGCAACCTCGTATTTCCCGTTCACGCGCGTCCTCTGGGCGGTAGCAAATGTTCAAATGTGTGTAAGGTATTATGCGACTCAACTGCGTGGTTATCAGCCGCTTGACATTCACACTAATTATGTGACTAACTGAAACTAACTTAGCCAGCCGCGGTGGCCGAGGGGACTGAGGCGCTTCAGTCACGGTCAGCACGGCCACTACGGTCGGGGGTTCGAATCCCCCCTCGGGCATGGATATTTGTGCCGTCCTAGTTCGTAAGTAGTTCATAAGTAGTTTGTAAGTTTAGGGACTGATGACCTTGTAGTTATGTCCCATAAGCTTAACAAACATTTGAAAATTTTTGACTGATGACCCCGTAGTTAAGTCCCATAAGCTATACAAACATTTGATTTTTTTTTTTTTTTTTTTTTTTTTTTTTTTTTTTTTTTTTTTTTTCTTCGTCCTCTGGGCGGTAGCAAATGTATGTAAGGTCTTATGCGGCCAAACTGCGTGGTTATCAGACCCTAGACTTTCACACTAATAACGTGACTAACTTACGTTGAGGACAACACAAACAGCCATGCCCGCGAGCACTGCAACAGGGCGCTCCAGTACGCACGGCTAATCCGCCGCGGCAATTGTGGTAACCAGCTCGCTTTCAGGGTGTCGGACAGCGTATAAAGGTGTGGTGTGTGTTGTCAGGTGGAGCTGACGATCCGCACGCTGCCGGAGCTGCCGGCGGGCGCGCAGTACCGCTGCGTGTTCGGCTCGTCGGAGCCGATCGACGCGACGGTGACGGCGTCCGGGCTGTGGTGCCGCACGCCCGCCGTGGCCGGCCGGCCCGCCATCCCGGAGGGCCGCGACCACGTGCTCGTGCCGCTGTCCGTGCGCTCCTCCGAGACCAACAAGGACTTCGTGAGCCGCAACTTCGCCTACTTCGACTGCTCGCGCCACACCACGTGCGCCGACTGCGTGCGCTGCCAGTGGGCGTGCAGCTGGTGCGTCTACGAGAACCGCTGCACGCACAACGCCACCGCCTGCCAGCGCACCGTCATCAGCGGCGAGAACGTGAGTCCTGCTCCTTTCTTCACATTCAACTATATCAGAGGGCAGTGGCGGCTGGTGACCAGAAAAGATGGTAGTGCACTTTTTTCACCAGTTGCCCACCTCTCCAGTATGGCAGCTCAACGCATTCCGAAAAAATCGCTTTTGAGCCAAGATATCATAGATGTAGAAGAATAAAAAAGACTGCTGCCTTTTACAAATGGGATTTAATAATGAATCTAATTCTGCACTAAAATTAATCAAGGCGAAAATGCCAGGATTGGATGATGATTCAGTCTCATCATAAGAACCACAGGAACGAATACAATTAATTATTAGATTTAGTGGGTACTTATTATCTGTAACCTTTTGATTGTGTAATGGTACGGACTTTCTCTATCCCTGACTAATCAAGTGGCTATATTTACAGTGCCTGGACTTGCCAGATTCAAAACATTATTGACATGGACCGAAGAAAGTTCGTGTTTCCTTATTTTATATTGAAGGAGTTGAATGTCAATGACTCCTTGTTTACTCCAGGAAACTCTCCTCAAAATAATAAACAAGGAAAACAAAGTAAGGCGTTTTTCACATCGCAGCCACACATTCATACTTGCTGTACCGCTCCTATTTTATGTTGAATTCACGACTTTTCGTTTTAACTATCTGTGAAATTCTCAAACTGGGAATCATCTACCTAGCCTCTTGATTTCTAATTTCTATTCAAACTTGCGTAAATTAAAGAGTTCAGAAAACAAGGAAATTGCCCGATTCATTATTTCATCTGTTCACTTGAGCCTCAAAACTCACTATAAAACACGCTAAACAACGGACACAACGCACAGTTACTTCGCTTGCAGCTACACGTGAACTCTTTAAGAAGGCTCGAAAAGCCCGCTTCGTTCGAAGGGCGGACGACTCCGGTTGTCTTCGGGAGAGTTCGGTCTCTGTTTCTGCGGCTGACGGGGTGGCTCGGCCGCGATGTGTACACACTCAAGGCGACTATAGGGGAACACTGTTGCCAAGCGTTGCCCCTGCACCCCGCACACCCCCTGAGACACCATGGTCGGCGTTTGCAGGGCGGCTGCAAACCCAGCCGCTGTCGGGGAAGTTCGGTCCACTCGGGAGTGGTCGGTGCGTAACAGCCCGGGCGTTTCAAAAGAGATAAATGGACCGCTACTTCTCCACCTGCATTTAATTTCTGAACAGCAAACGGAGTTTAAAAATATTACTATTCCTGGAGGTAGCGCAAACCTGCAAACCTATACAGGAGCCGCCCCTGTCGGAGGGTGTGATCGTGTGTCAGCTATATCTATAAATGCGAATGTCTCTTCGGTGTACGTTTAGCGTACGCAATGGCGAAGAGCCTAATGCCTTTCTTCTTGAGCACTGACCTGAGTACTGGCGCCAAATTACGCCTGTACAAAGCCACTGTTCTATCGAAGATGCTTTATGGCAGCTCAGTCTGAGGACTGGCCATTGCTACTCAAATTCAACGGCTGCAGGTGATACAGAACAAGACCTTACGATGGATCCTCGGGGCAAACAGGTACACACGGAACACCGACATCCATGAGGCGCTTCACATGGATACTATCATGGAAGCCGTCCAAAAAAGAGCGACGAAGATCCACCACGAGATTGATCAACTATGGGATACCGTACACAACATCCGCACATTGGGGAGGACAATGCCACTTCCATGGCATAGGTACAAAGTGCCACGGGCCTTGATTAATCGATAAAGTTTTAAATTAGATGTAAATACAAAGTTTAATTAAAATTGTCATTAATACATCGAGAGGGGTACCTTACAGACCAATATAAAGGCCCTTACAAGTCAACCCCTAAAGTTTATTGTCATAAATAAAGTTATAGTTAACCCCCATATCCCAAACTGTGAAGTGTAAATCGTCCATGACGATGGTACTTCAGTTACTTTGTACCACCATTAAAAAAAAAAAAAAAAAAAAAAAAAAAAAAAGAAAGAAAGAGCAAAGAAACATGCCACATAACTGTATGCATAGGTAATCATATGTCAACAGTTTTCTCACATACCTGCACTAAATTATAACATTACTAGCTTAAACCCACGGCTCCGCTCGCGTGTTGGTTGATTATGATAGATAATGCGCGAAACGTCAAATCGATTTTTTTAAAGAGCTGTATTAAAAGAAATTTCTTTTTTACTGCTTTATTTCTTTATTCTTATATTTCCTTATTCGTATGCTTCTTTTTACAGAGAAAGAGCTGAATACATTGTAGCACGCATAGACCAAAGATATGGTCTGTGGCATCACGTTTCGCTGTATGTAACGTCCTTGCTATAGAGTCGAAAACGTCATCGCTAGCCTTCAGTCCGAATTTTTTATAATTTGACGACTTTCAACCACCATATCTTCCACCCCATTATAGCTATCGGCATGGAACTGCTATGGTGTACAACAACAATTACACACAGACCATTCGTTTGCGTACTGTAGTTTTCGCTGCAGAGCGAAATATTAACACACACACATACACACGTAGAATTTTATATAAACCGATAACTTTCCATCCCAATATACTCCACCCTTTTATCATTATCACCCCTCAAACAACAATGTAACCAATAAAACCATTTTCAAAGAGTAAATATAATTTTCAAAGAGTAATTATTGTTCCGCGTTTCGCGTTATATTCTTTAAATTACGAAATATCTATCAGATCGCTATAAAACCGTGCCTAAAACCTTGCTCAGGTATAAATTAGTAACTGTACAAATATTTAAGTCTGTGCGTCTTCTCGTTCGGACGTGATAAGCGTACACCGAACAGACATTCACACAGAATGAGTTATCGACTCTCATAGACTTGCCCCTTCTTCTGTTAGTCACGAACGGTATGTGGGAAAAACAGATGCTGATAAGTCTTCATGTCAGCTCAAATCTCTGATTTTTACTTTCAATCTTTTCGCCAGCAATACGTAGGAGCAAGCAACGTATAGTTTGACTCCAGTAAAAAGCAACACTAATATATATAGATAAATAGCTATCCGATCGCCATAAAACCGTGCCTAAAGCCTTCCCCGGGTAGACATTAGTAACTGTACAAAGTTTTAGCTCTTTATGTAAGATACGTGATAAACGTACACCGAACAGACATTCACATTTATAAATATAGATTACAATAATGCATATTGTAGTCAGTTGGATAGTACTGGTGGGTCGTCACACATTAAAATATGCCGTTTGGTTGTCAGATATAAAACTCGTGTAATCATATACACACAGTAACACCCAAAAGCCCACTTCATATTTCGAGATTTTTACCATTCAATTGCATTGTCATTTATTGACATAGGAACATGCGGAAAACGAATTTATGTTTTTAGTTCAGTGTGTGACAATTTGCACGAAATATTTTTCCTCATTTATGACTCACCTTGTATATAGAGACAAAATATATCTCTGGGCATTAATTTATGTTTTGATAGATACGATTTCATGGAAGTATTCTGTTTAAAGCATAAATTATCGTATTTTGTAACCTAGAAGTATTATTATTTCCGTGAAACCGGGGTATATCGCTTCTTTGAATTTGCGGTGTAGAGCCTGTCGACACCTAAGATTTACACGGAAGAACTGTTATCTCGGATTTAAATTCAATTCAAATGACCACACAACATCACACTGTACCAATCATATCACAGAATGAGTTATCGACTCTCATAGACTTGCCCCTTCTTCTGTTAGTCACGAACGGTATGTGGGAAAAACAGATGCTGATAAGTCTTCATGTCAGCTCAAATCTCTGATTTTTACTTTCAATCTTTTCGCCAGCAATACGTAGGAGCAAGCAACGTATAGTTTGACTCCAGTAAAAAGCAACTGAAATTCACATGTCTTTTCTGTAATCTCACCAAGATGTTGGAAATCAGTAGAAAAATTTCACACACACACACACACAAGACTAAAAACAGAAATTAATTATTTAAATAAATGGTTCATTAACACGTTTTCGGATCAGATTAAAAATGTGTGAAATAACTTCTCCTGCCCAATACAGATCCCTAACCCACTACAAATAGTTCTGAAAATTTGTAATCGTTAATATTTAATAGACATGAAATTAATTGTTAAATTCAGACCGAATAACGTGTTGGCTCGTGTAACAGGTAATAATTAGGATGTTAACTATTCATGTATCAATTATGTGTTAGTTTCACCCAAAAGGTTTGAGACACCCCACATTCAGCATCACTTTCGGTGCCACCGCCGGTTATGAACCTTTACTAAGGGTGAAATGTTACTACCTCACTGCTAACGTATTCACTGCACCTTACAGAATGGGGCATTTTGACTCTTCATGTAAACGTTTGCATCGGGATTTAATATGTATTTTATACTGTTTATATTAAGTCAACTACACAAATGTTCCTTCTAACCTACAAATATTAACACATATGTTTATATCAGATAAGTGTCCTTTTCTAGGTTGACACATATGTAGACGTTTTTATTCCATTACCATATTGCAGTTTGCTACGTAGACGAAATAGGATCTCACTGTTACACTATACCATACTTCAGAAATTCCACCCCACCTGTTACAAATTTGTTAAAATAGAGGCACTTCCTGTAAATCATGTCTTCACTACTTTAGTCCTATGGTTTTGTATAATATGATGAAGGTACAGATCTACAGATCTGAAGATGGTGAATTCTAGTACCGAAATTGGTCAACAGTTCAAATGTTCAAATGTCTGTAAATCTATCGGACCAAACTGCGTGGTCATCAGTCCGTACCTTACAAACTACTTAGACTTAGGTAAACTAACCTACGGACAAACACACCCACCCATGCCCCAGGGAGGACTCGAACCTCCACGGCGAGCAACCGCGCGCTCCGCAGCGAGACGCTTTAGACCGCTCGGCTACTCCACCGCGGCGGTCCACTGTTCAAATGTTTGTAAACCTATTGGACCAAACTGCTATGATCATCAGTCCCTAGACTTACAAACTACTAAAACTAACCTAAGGATAACATACATACATACACACACACACACACACACACACACACACACACACACACACACACACACATACACATGCCCAAGAGAGGAGTCGAACCTCCGACGGCAAGCAACCACGTGCTCCGCAGCAAGGCGCCTTAGAGCGCTCGGCCACTCCACCGCGGTCGGAATTGGTCGTAAATCAATGAAATCAAGTATTTACAAATGAATACATCGTCATTGTTGCACATAAACAACAAGATATGATTAAATACTACTGTGTCATTCTCAGTTCGCTTACATTTTTGTTCTGGAAGTTTTTTAAATACATGAAAGGAACAGCTACCGATGCTAGAACCTCATAATCACATTATAGTGTGAAGTCATGGAGAAGGCTTTGAGCATTGTTACGTCGAACTAAGACGATGGAGCATTTTAGAGAAATTTTCCATAAGAATGCATCTGGCACGTCCCTTCCCCAGGACTGGAGTCTCGTATTGATGCAGCGGTATATCCCTCAGAGATGTCCCCAGCCGGGCATCAGACATGCGTGATTGATTAGACCGTCTTAGCGCTGATGCCGCGGAGACATGCAACTAAATGCATGTCTCGTCCAACCAATTTGTCTTGACAACTGCTTGATGTAAGACACGGGGATCGTAATTTTGTGTTTTATATTTTATTTATTTATTTATATTTCAACTGTGTGCTCGGGGATATCAGAAAAGCTCCAACCGATCCTACCGATTATCATGAATAAGGGGGAAGATTTTACCAATGAAAATTGTACGAAATTATTAGTCAAACGTTTGGTGCTAATTACCCTTAGAGAAGTGTACTTGCGTCGGGGAATAAGAAACTATCTCTGTTAATGTCTTCAGTTTCTTCCAGTCGCCTTCGTCTTGGTAGAGTTTGGGAGCAGGTTTTTTTTAAGTAACTTTGCTAAGGGAATCGGTTTGAAATTATCCACAAACGTCTTGGAATACGCTTTCAGATGTGGAATTCCAAAACTAAAGATGGTGTTCTGCACCGTTTCAAATGTTTTTAAACCTATTGGACCAAACTGTTATGGTCATCAGTCCTAGACTTACAAACTACTTAAACTCGTAAGTCTTCAGGCTTTCCCGGCGAAATCTTGACGTGTTGAATAACTCGTTTTAAATAACCTAAGACAACACACACACACACACACCCATGCTCCAGGGAGGACTCGAACCTCCGACGGCGTGCAACGCGCGCTTCTCAGCGAGGCGCCTTATAGCGCTCGGCCACTTCGCGGCTTGCTCTGAAAGGCGGGGATTTCCTTAAGATGGATTTCGTAAAACATAGCCCTACGTAATACCTTTACGAAGTGGGACCACATCGTGGTTTTGCACAGTAATATTTAGTGTTTCATGGTGTTCATTGCTTTTATGATATGTTAATAAACAATAAAATGTAAAATATAACTGAATGACGGATTACTGAAGGTGTCCAAAGGACTGAGTCGTTATTGATCGTTGAGTTCTGTACTGTGTGGAGAAGACATTACCGGTTTTTCTGTTCTTCATTTGAGTACATTTTCTCTGAAACAATTTTGGACTAAGTTCAGTTCTTCTCGAAGCCTTGTAATACTAGCTTTGGAATATTTACAGGCAGTTCACAGCGGAGTATTATCTGCCCTTCACGCATTATGTTAACAGGTAAAGACTTACCGTATCCACTAAACATTTTGGCATCCTTTAATACAGACGTAACGAAGTCAGTGAAAATACAGAGACGTGCTATACCTAGCTGTCACCTTTATTATTATTATTATTATTACTATTTGAGTATTTTTATCATTATTATTTGAAAATGCTGTTATGTCCGATATGTACACGAGATACGCCGTTGCAGCTCTCTCTAAGAATTTGGAGTAGGAACATCACAATGACGAACTTAATGTCTAGAAGTAAAAAAGAAGAAAATTAATATGCAAATTAATCTTACAAATGAATCGGAGCCGGAAGAGTTATTTACTTATCTCGGTAGTTAACTGTACAAAGCTGGCCGCGGTGGCCGAGCCGTCTGCGGCGCGCCAGTCACGGTCTGCACGGCCACTACGGTCGGGGGTTCGAATCCCCCCTCGGGTATGGATATTTGTGCCGTCCTTAGTATTAGCTAGCTCATAAGTAGTTTGTAAGTTGAGGGACTGATGATCCCGTAGTTAAGTCCCATAAGGTCTACAAACATTTTTAGCTGTGCGAAGATGAGGTCTTTAAATAAAAATAAGTATTATTGCTCGGGTCAATTTGTAAGGTAATTAAAGGTTGGCTGGGTACGTCATTGTCGAAGTCGGAGGAAGGCAACGGCATACCACCTCCAACTGGGCCACGCCTAATAAAGCACTGGGATGTTCAAACTAATCTTGGGACCGATGACGACTTCACCTCACTACTGATAACAGAGTGTAGTTATCCACCCCAAAGGAAGTATTAGACCAATATTTTTCACTAGTGAAAAATTGATGATGATTTACTTTTTGTACTGACGTAAACGTTTTCCTAGTTTGGATTAATTACTGCAGCAAATCTTCTCGAGTAGAACACTCGCGAACATCTCAGTTTTTATTATTATTGCCTCGCTCACGTTTTGTTCAAATGTTTGTAAATGTATCGGACCAAACTGCGTGGTCATCAGTCCGTAGCTTACAAACTACTTAAACTAAAGTAAACTAACCCAAGGAGAACACACACACACACACACACACACACACACACACATGCCCCAGGGAGGACTCGAACCTCCGACGGAGAGCAACCGCTTATTATTACTATTTGAGTATTTTTATCATTATTATTTGAAAACGTTGTAATGTCCGACATGTACACGAGATACGCCGTTGCCGCTCTCTCTAAGAATTTTGAGTGGGGACATCACAAAGACGAACTTAATGTCTAGAAGTTCAAATGTTTGTATAGTCTATGGAACTTAACTACGCGGTCATCAGTCCCTAAACTTACAAACTACTTATGAACTACTTACAAACTAGGACGGCACAAATATCCATGCCCTAGGGGGGATTCGAACCCCCCGACCGTAGTGGCCGTGCAGACCGTGACTGGAGCGCCTCAGTCTCCTGGGCCACTGCGGCCGGCTTTACCTCACTACTGATAATAGAGTGTAGTTATCCACCCCAAAGAAAGTATTAGACCAATATTTTTCACTAGTGAGAAATTGATGATGATTTACTTTTTGTTCTGACGTACACGTTTTCCTAGTTTGGATTAATTACTGCAGCAAATCTTCTCGAGTAGAACACTCGCGATCATCTCAGTTTTTATTATTATTGCCTCGTTCACGTTTTGTTCAAATGTTCAAATGTTTCGGACCAAACTGCGTGGTCATCAGTCCGTAGCTTACAAACTACTTAAACCTAGGTAAACTAACCGACGGACAAACACACACACCCATGCCCCAGGGAGGACTCGAACTTCCACGGCGAGCAACCGCGCGCTCCGCAGCGAGACGCTTTAGACCGCTCGGCTACTCCACCGCGGCACAGGGAGCCAAAAGTAAGGTCAAATTTTAGAGTTGGGTCGTGATTAAGAGAACTTTCCAACGACTGCGATGCGGCGTGCGCTTATTACGGAATTTTTATCGAATCAATGGACGCCTTGTGCCGGGGAGCAGCATCAGTCGGTTGACCGCGGCCGTGCGTAATACGGGTCAAGGAGTGGCCACGATAGTCGGCCTGCTATCTGTGGATACCGCACGGCCGCCATACATCACTGCCCCTGACGTAATGGTCTGCAATACCTTACGTCTCGCTACCGCCTCATCAGATGTACGCCCGTCACGATCGTCGTGTTTTAAGAAATAAATGAGCATCTCAGGAGGACAGATGCTCTCGAGATATCCGTGTGACGTCTCCCCTCCCCCCTACCCCTCCAAAAATCTCTCTCTCACTCTCTCTCCCCCCACCCCCATTCCAGATGTAAACAGAGTACCGAGTTCAGATGTGGGCGGGGCTTCCTAACCCGGCTAACACGAATTACTCTTCGTGAATTTGAAATCTGGCGCCTCCACTCCTGTTTACAGTCGAATTTGGAGGTCTGCATCATTCCAGACAGGGTACTCGCTCTACGTCCAGAACTTCAGTGGCAAGAATTTGTAAGTCACTCGATCCCCTTCTGTTCTCTGCTGTTTCGTTTGCTGTTCTTTTGAAATGAACAGCGGTGTCGCATTTTAGCTTACCGTCCTAAGACCTCCTGGTTATAAGCTTCATTAAAGGCGTAACCCAATGACTGGGTCTCACGATAGGTTGTGAGAGAAGCAGTTGGAATTTGCTTCGTGTTATTGTTATGTATCACTGTCAATGGTAAAGGGAAGCTCACAAATAAAGTACACGATTCTTACAGTTGTAGATTACACTTGTAGTTTGTGCTACCTCATATTCCATTGTTACCTTCGTCTCCGTGTTGCCACGAGGACTTAGTTGACACCTGCAGATACGAAACCTTGTTATCAGATTTTCAAAGCAGGATGCCTTCACGTTTTCCCGGACACCCAGAGTCAACCAACTTCATTCACGAATTATGAGTCTATCGTCAATTTTGCACCATGCAGATATCTAAATCATTTTGCAGTAGCTTTCGATCTTCTGGTGACTTTACTAACCGATAAACGACTGTATCATCCGTAGACAGTCTAACAAGCAGACCACATGGGTATGGGATTTTAGAGTTTGTTGATATTTGTAGTACGTGAAGTTGAGAACTCAAATAACTACCGCGGCGGAGCGGCCGAGCGCATTTAGGCGCTGTGCTACGATCCAAGACGCCGTTCCCCGTCGGGGGTTCGAATCCCACCTCGGGCATGGATGTTTGTGCCGTCTTTAGTATAAGGTAGTTCATAAAGAGTTTGTAAGTTTAGGGACTGATGACCCCGCAGTTAAGTCTCATGAGCATACACACACACACACACACACACACACACACACACACACACACACGAATCAAATTACAATCAGCAAAACCCATACGCCGCAACTCTAAAAAATTCTCGAGAAATCGACTTTGAAGTTTTGTAAGTAAGTGTAAGTACCAGTCATTTAATGAATTGCAGCTTCTGTTGGTGTAGCTCAAGCGGCAGCGTTCTGGCCTTCGAACCCTGGCGTCAGTGCTTCCAGTTCTGTCGTAACAGACTTTTTATTTATTTTTCTTTTTTTATGTTCGAATACTTACAAAATTTTAATATATAATGTTAATTTTTACGAAAAGTGCACGTATATTTGTTTACTCGTAATTTTCTATATTTTATACAAGGTTATTAATAATGATGGCTTCAATAAAAAAACATAAGTTACATTTTTTTACAGTATTGGCTTCACTATTAGTTGTCGACGATTGTCTTTGATTGCTCAGTTTGTGATGAACTACGACACTGGTTTTGGAAAGTCATCTCCATAGCTACTAATGGCTTTCCAAGCAGCTAACCTACTGAACCATTTTACGTTTCAACAATGTTTTCAGCTAATCTACATACACATAAACCAAAACTGACACAACACGTGGAATTAGATGTCCCAGAATGTTTTATATAACCGAATTCAAAAACGAAAAAAAGATCACTGTGGAATTCGAACCACCGACTCTGTGGTTGTGACGTTAGAACGCTACCACCGACATCTGCAGTAACTCTTTTAATTATTAGTACTTACGTGTATTTTGCAAAACTGCAAAGTCGATTTTCTCGAGAATTTTTGAGAGTTGGGTCGAATGGCTTTGGCTGATGATTATTTAAGTTCCGAACTTCACGTACCATAAATATAAAGAAATTCTAAAATCCAATACCCATGTGGTCTCCTTGTAAGGGAACTGCTCACATTGTTTCGTACATAAAAAAAAAGTTCGAATGTTTGTAGAGCTTATGGGGTCATCAGTCCCTAAACTTACAAACTACTTATGAAGTAGCTTATACTAAAGACGGCACAAACATCCATGCCCGAGGGGGTATTCGAACTCCCGACCACAGCGGCCGTGCAGACCGTGACTGGCATGCCGCAGACCACTCGGCCACCGCGGCCGGCGTTCCGTACATGGTTTATAAAAATAAGTAATAGTAGGGGCCCTATAACGCTTCAAAATGTTCAAATGTTTGTAAATCTATCGGACCAAACTGCGTGGTCATCAGTCCGTAGCTTACAAACTACTTAAACCTAGGTAAACTAACCTACGGACAAACACACACCCATGCCCCAGGGAGGACTCGAACCTCCACGACGAGCAACCGCGCGCTCCGCAGCGAGGTGCTTTAGACCGCTCGGCTACTCCACCGCGGCATATAATGCTTCCTTGTGGGACGCCAGCTATCACTTCTGTTTTACTCGATGACGACAGCTGTTTGGTCGGTGTGGACAGAGGTGAGGAGACGGGCCGCTGTAGACTGCGGTCTGGCGTGGACCGCCGCAGGCCGTGGCTGGACCAAGTCTCTCTGCTGTTTCTGCGTCCCTGCTTTCCATTCAATTCAATTAAACTTTCCCTTTAAAAAGTACACGCTCGATTTCCTTCCCCGGGCTTTTCCCACGTCTCTAATGACCTCACCGTCGACGGGTCGCAACAACCTACTGTAATATTCCTTTTTATTTTCCTTTCGCTGAGGAGAGAACGTGGTATTCTCGAGACAACTCGTACGTACCATTGTTTAACTGTCTTTGTCACGCGAGAGCGCCCCCTGCGGGCAGCGAACGGAAGCTCTTACTCGAATGAGCCGTACGTCCACAAGTGGTCACGTGGAAAGCCGCCGGCGCTTACGCGGAACAGCTGGCCGCAAGAACAAAGAGTTGGTCAACTCTGCTATTGATCCCCGTGCCGTTGTATGAGTCGCCACTTCCCATTCCTGCCTTACGAGCTCGATGTCCTACCCTCCCCACCTCCGTGGCCCCGCGCCCTTCCCTCTTCCGCCCCCACTTATAAACATATCGTGGTGAAAGCAACAAGATTATCTCTTTTATGCCAGCGGCTTCTACGGAGTTTTACAATAGGATGCGTGACAAAAGTTACTTCTTGTTTCTGAAAGCCTGTTAGCGTTTTTACTCCAAACGAGGGCCTGCGAAAGACATGACAGCATAAACCAGAGATTGTCCTTTTGTATCTGGCTACAAAACGCTCAGCCAGTCCAGGAGGGAAATTGCATCGTGGTTAGTACAAAAGCAACTGTCATTCTGTTATTTTATAATTTATCGTTCGTGTTACTGTTACATATACAATGAACGGGGTCTTGAATAACGTGTATAGGTCATAAACCCGTAATTTACATTAGTTATTTTGCATTAGGGTGAACCACACAGTAATGCCTCTTGTGTCATTAAAATTAATAATGAACACATGACCGCGGAATTAGTATAGCTCATAGTGTTCAAAATGTTCAAATGTTTGTAAATCTATCGGACCAAACTGTGTGGTCATCGGTCCGTAGCTTACAAACTACTTAAACTAAGGTAAACTAAGCTAAGGACAACACACTTACCCATGCCCCAGGGAGGACTCGAACCTCCGACGGCGAGCAACGGCGCAGTGAAGCGCCTTAAGACTGCTCGGCTACTCCACCGCGGCAGCTCATAGTGTGAACTGTTCTATGCACAACACTGTCGTTCAGTATAGTCGCAATCACCCCGTTTACATGGGCTCCCGAAACCGGATTTCGTACACCGATTTCCTATTTCCGCTTTTGGTTGGTCATGTAAAAACTCCAAAATCGATTCTGGAAATCCACTTCGTTAAAGCGATTTTCCAGTTCCAAAATAGATTTTCGTTCCCATGTAAACGCAACCGTTTTGAAGCGTTCTTGGCTTGTCAGATTCTGATTTCTTGTCAAGAATTTTCGGCACATATGGACAGTGATATTTTCTACCCCCTGAAATAAGAGTATAAATATTAGAGTCAGCATGAATCTGTGTATTGAAGTAAAGAAAAGTAGCAATTGGCCGACCGCGGTGGCCGGAGGGGACCGCGGTGGCCGAGGGGACTGCGGCGCGCCAGTCACGGTCTGCACGGCCACTACTGTCGGGGGTTCGAATCCCCCCTCGGGCTTGGATATTTGTGCCGTCCTTAGTATTAGCTAGTTGATAAGTAGTTCGTAAGTTTAGGGACTGATGACCCCGTAGTTAAGTCCCATAAGCTATACAAACATTTAAACATTTGCAATCGCTCCGAGCAAGATAGCCGCGGTGGAATAGCCAAGTGGTCTAATGCGCCTCGCTGCGGAGCGCGCGGTTGCTCGCCTTGGAGGTTCGAGTCCTCCCTGGGGCATGGGTGTGTGTGTTGTCCTTAGGTTAGTTTACCTAGGTTTAAGTAGTTTGTAAGCTACCGACTGATGACCACGCTGTTTGGTCCGATAGATTTACAGACATTTGAACATTTTTTCCCAGCAAGATAAGGACTGTATACTGGATGGTCAAACAGTTCCCAGCCGGATGTCTGCAAAACAGTTGTTGTTCTAGCATTATGGGGATGAGCATTGCCCTGTAGCAGCACAACATTTGCAGCGAGCATTCCACGCCTCTCATTCCGAATTGCACGTTCTCAGGCCGGCGTTTAGACAACGGCGAACAGCTGAAGACTACCGTCACATGCTGTTTCCATTCACAAGCTGCAGCCTTCTACGCTACAGGAACACAAAAGCTGAATCCACAATATGACATGTGTCTAAAATATTTTGGTGGATATGTCGGAAAAATTACACGAACATTGCTGTACCTGTTGCCAATAAATTTTATCACGCAACTCCGTTGTCTTTGGATTAAAAAAAGTAGGGCAACTTACTTTCTTGATGCGCCTCGTATGTTCATTATTAAATTTTTTATGACACCGATGGTATTACTTTCTGATCCGCTGCCGTATAACAACGCTCAACGTTGTAAGAGTCCCTGCTGAAAAGTAATATCTGAGAAATTTTTATGTGAAAACTCTTAAAGCTTTTTAATTAAAACATACTTTATTAACGTTTTATGGCTTTAGTCTTCAAGCCTACGTATTTGTTTCTCAGTATAGTCACGATGGCGACGAAAACATCTCTCCCAGCGAGAGACCAAGTTGTTGATACCGTCATTGTAGAATGTTGGAGTTCGTTGACGGTCCCACAGCCTGACCTCACATCCTCACATCATCTTCCACCGCTTCATCGCCATCCAGGGGTGTAGATCATTTCGTCTTCCCGGCGGTGTTTCAGTTCTTTTGGGGGAGGGGGGTGGGGTTTCAGTTCGCTTTGAGAGGTGGAGGTCAGTTGGTCAGTTGTCCAGTACAATAAGTTCATTCAGATCAGTTTCCAAATTATTTACAGCCATTTCAACATTTAAAAGTATAATACAGGTTACATTCGAAGCCACCGAAGAAAAGAAAATGAAAGAAAATTTTTTTGGATATGGCTCTGGTGAGGGGGGAAGGGGGGGAGGGTATTTGGATCCCATGTCTCCTAAAAAAATGTTCAAATGTTTGTAATCCTAATATTGGACCAAACTACGTTGGTCATCAGTGAAATGTTCTAATGTTTGTGGAGCTTATGGGACTTAATTACGGGGTCACCAGTCCCTAAACTTACAAACTACTTATGAACAAGCTAATACTAAGGACGGCACAAATATCCATGCCCGAGGGGGGATTCGAACCCCCGACCGCAGTGGCCGTGCAGAACGTTACTGGCGCGCCGCAGACCACTCGGCCACCGCGGCCGGCGGTCATCAGTCCCTAGTCTTACGAACTACTTAAACTAAGTTAAACTAAACTAAGGACAACACACACATCCATGCCCGAGGGAGGATTCGAAACCCCGACGCGCGATCCGTAACGTTGCGCTCCAGACCGCTCGGCTACTCCCGCGCGGACCATGTCTCCTCCCCCCCCCCCCCCGGTCACTATAAAAGTGAAATTCTCGTAGATTTTATCATGAACACCGGACGAGGCAAAGTCTGGACTTTGAAAACAAAAATGTTCAAATGTTTGCAGAGCTTACGGGACTTAACGGCGGGGTCATCAGTCCCTAAACTTATAAACTACTTATGTACTAGCTAGTACTAAAGACGGCACAAACATCCATGCCCTAGGGGGGGATTCGAACCACCGGCGGGGAACAGTCTGGACTTTACTGAGGGTAATCGATGACGGTGAACCCAAGCTGCCGCATTGTTACAGATGTCGCAGCATTTGTGTGTGATCGGGCATTGTCGTGCTGAAGGAGAGGATGCGCCATATGCGAACCAAGTCTTCGAGTACGTCTTTTCAGTTTTTTGAGGGTTACTCACCCACCGACACCGACGTAATTACGTTGCACGCAGTCGTGTTACTCGTTATTATTCGGCGCTCTCTGGCGGCAGTAAGCGGCGCGGGGATGGCCGCGCGGTCTGAGGCACCATGTCACGGATTGCGGGGCCGCTCCCGGCGGAATTTTGAGTCCTCCCTCGGTCGTGTGTGTGTGTGTGTGTGTGTGTGTGTGTGGTCCTTAGTGTAAATTAAAAGTGTATAAGTCTAGCGATCAATCACCTTAGCTGTTTGGTCCCTTAGTTTCACAAACTTTGAACTTTTCTCTAGTGGCACAGGGTGAATAGGGTGATATTAACTGAGACTGGCAAAGAAGAGACGCCTTCAACCCATATGTCTTGGGCTGACGGTCCAGTAGTCTTAAACACTTATGAAATCCTCTTAGCTAACCAACAACATCGTACAACGCGTCCAAAGTTTGTACGTGGCAAAAAATTATTATTTTTTTCGTTTTTGCATAAAAAAAGCTCAGTATAGCACTATTTTGTGCAATGTTCCACTACTATCAGAAGTAAACACTCCAGCCGAACAAAACAGGTTGTATGTATGCGTCCGACATAATATTCCACGCCTTCGACAACGTCAGATATCTGTGCTATTCATGAAGATGGTGATTCCAGTTAAACAGCACCAAATTCTTGGTAATAGTTTTTATTAAATGGTTTGCTCCTAATATCTACAAATCAGTGGCGCTTAGTTTATTCCTCAAGAGGAGAGAATAATATTTAGGCGCACTGAACGTTTCTAAAATATTGAACCTGGAACTGATTTAACGGAGCAGTAAAGTATTCGCCTTTAATCAGACTTTCTTTTTATAGAATACTAATACTTACTTTTAAATTTTTACACCGTTAGCATTCCAGTTGTGTTTAATATATATGTTCAAATGTCTGTAAATCTATCGGACCAAACTGCGTGGTCATCAGTCCGTAGCTTACAAACTACTTAAACCTAGGTAAACTAACCTATGGACAAACACACACACCCATGCCCCAGGGAGGACTCGAACCTGCACGGCGAGCAACCGCGCGCTCCGTAGCGAGGTGCTTTAGACCGCTCGGCTATTCCACCGCGGCGTTTAATATATAATATTTTCTTCTTCTTGTACCTTAATGCCATAGGTTGTGCTTATATCCATTTTCTAAAGCAGTTTTCTATAAACGTCTTCGAGAATCGGGCATATTTGATAATCCAGTACTGACAGATCTCCGAGAATGGCGGATTATTGACGTCCTGCTGCATTATATTTTTAAAACAGAATTATTGTTATGCTATCACGACGAACAGTAATTTGTAAAATTATTAATATTTTCTGTTAATAAAAGGCAATCAGTCTTAACGTGAAATATGTTGCAGTACCTATGCAGCCATGAAGACTAGCGTATGGAGAGCTCTATGGAACCAGTCTTCGGACTGAAGACCTCACCGACAACAAACGATTCATATTATGTACACCTAGTAGGCTTTTAGCACAATTGATCAATTTTCTTCTGATATGTTACCCAGAGTGTTCCGACAGTGACAAGATGAAAATAAGGATTTCAATGCCTAACGCGGTTGCTACGCCTAGGTTCTGCTCGTGCGTTCGAGTGTTCGCGAAGCGCGTGCAAGGCTATGTGTGTAGCGACGCGCTCAACTGAAGCTGCTAAGCTGCCCAAGGTTCGGATCGATAAAAAGGAGAAGGAAGCAGTACGTGTTGTGAGCATTAGCCTAGCTCGCACTAGCTGCTCTCGAAACCTGCACTTACCCTCACTCTCCTTAATATTTTCTTTCCCACGCTCAGGTATTTTACGGTCGAGTGTTTTATGGCTGCGCTAGTAGCGACACTTGCCGAGTAATGATTTGCTAGTCGGCTAGACGCCAGGCAGCCAACTGATGGCGTGCCGGTCACTTGCAACCCAGTTCATGGCTCCAGGAACATAAAACTCCAAGCCCATACTACGTGACGTGTAGACCAACATGCCGAAGAGCTTGTCTCACGGGCTTTAACAAAAATTTTCCGCCATTCGAGGGCACAATTATTGCGTTAATCTACTATTGTTCCCAACTAACGTACTTCATGATTCAGCAACAGAGTCATTACTTTGAATTTCAGCGATACGATGCAAATATTTATTCCTTAGTCGGTGAAATTAAGGTATGGTAGTTTTGAAACAGTGCAGCTTATATGTCTTAGATTTTAGGAGCCAGAGAGGAAATTATTATTATTTGAGTATGGGTCATCTTGGACCACGTAATGTGAGAAAGCGCAGATGATCAGATTTGATATATTTGAGCCGCAAAACTGGAGAATGTTTCCAGGTTACGCAAGATACAAATAATGTTGACTCAAACTTGCTTCAGTTTTTTATTTGCTGCCTTCGTCGCATTTTATATTCTTATTATTATTACCATCACATGCAGCATAAGTTTTACAACTGTTTTGTACTGAAGTTGCCTTGCAGTCTTCAAATAATTAATAAATGACATGATTACATGTATGTAACGACAAGACCGGCCTGGTAAATTAAAAGACGCGGTGGAGTAGTCGAGCGGTATAAGGCGCCTCGCTACGAGCGCGCGGTTGCTCGTCGTTGGAGGTTCGACTCCTCCCTGGGGCATGGGTGTGTGTGTTTGTCCTTAGGTTAGTTTACCTTAGTTTAAGTAGTTTGTAAGCTACGGACTGATGACCATGCAGTTTGGTCTGATAGATTCACAAACATTTGAATTTGATTTGTAAATTAAAATATGGAGAAAGCAAGTGTCTTGTCGTTACATACCTCAAATAATGTCGTTTATGAAATACATTTTACATCTTGTCACATTTTCTCGATGTTATCACCTTGACTGTATCAGAGTTGGTAGGACATAAGCCGCGACACTGGACAATTCTACCGAAATGCAGAAACACCTACAGCATAACGACAGTTGGCAAAGGGCGTGGCAATTGACCCGCAAGATAAACAAATGTAGCGTACTGCGCATATATAGAAACAAATATCCTTTAGTGCAAGATACCACGTCTTCAGAACAGCCATTGGATGCACTTACTTCCATAAAATATCTGAGTATGCATACCGTGCGATTTGAAGTGGAACGACTATATAAAATTAATCTTGAGTAAAGCGATGTAAGACTGAGATTCGTTGGAAGAATTCTCAGGAAGTGTAGTCCATCAACAAGGAAGGTAGCTTACAAAATACTCTTTCCACCAGTGCTTGAATATTTTTCGTCGGTGTGGGATCCGTACAAGGAGGAACCAGAAAAGAATAGCACGGCTTGTTAAAGGTTCATTTAGTAAGCGCGAAAGATTCTTGGAGATGATGGGCCGATTCGAGTGGCATAAGCTGCAAGAGAGGAGTTATACGTCACGGCATGGGCAACTGTTAAGAGAGCTACTGTCATGGTGCTTTCGTTTCTGGTAGAGTCAGCCAATATATTGCTTCTTCCTCTCGAACTGAGAGATTAGCGAGATTCTAACCCACGCAGAGGCTAACCAGAAATCGTTCTATCCGCGAACCGTACACGTCTAGAACAGAAAAAGGAGAAAGTGAAAATGATACACAAAGTACCCTCCACCACACTCCGAAAGGTGGCTTGCGGGCTATGGATGTAGATGTAGATTCATATGTACAATGTCTGTTCAGTCGTGAATGCACATCTGAAGGAGCAGACATTCCTGACGATCCACAGCTGAGTTAAATACTATATTACGAAACTAACTCGCGAACTTCAAATTCTTTTTGACATCGTATGATACATATGAACTGTTAGTTGATGAGTCGTGAAAATTTGTGCCGGAAAATGTTCAAATGTTTGTAGGTCTATCGGACCAAACTGCGTGGTCATCAGTCCGTACTACTTAAACCTAGGTAAACTAACCTAAGGACAAACACACACACCCATGCCCGAGGGAGGAATCGAACCTCCACGGCGAGCAACCGCGCGTTCCGCAGCAAGAAGCTTAACAAGTTACTGTAGCGTTTTTCTTTTTTTTTTTTTTTGGGGGGGGGGGGGGAATTGAATTTAGTACTGCGGTACAGTTATCTTAGATGTCCTTAACTGCGTTGTAATGTTGTCCTTTCATCAGCATCTTCTATTTGGAGGACAACCAGAAGTCGGCTAAGGTCAAATCTGATGAATATGGCGGCTGATCCGTTTGATGGCCAAAAACTCGCTTCCCAGAGCGGGGGCGTAGTCAGAAATATGCGTATCGGTATTCGGATCGAATTCGACGAATCATTGCCCAAAAACAATGGAGGACGTAATGATAATACAGTCACGTTCTGCACAGCCACTACGATCGGGGGCTCGAATCCCCCCTCGGGCATGGATATTTGTGCCGTCCTTAGTATTAGCTCGTTCATAAGTAGTTTGTAAGTTTAGGGACTGATGACCCCGTAGTTCAGTCCCATAAGCTCTACAAACATTTGAACATTTTGTGATACAAACTCCTTGTAAATGCTTCCTTTGGAATCCAAGAAGACCATTAGCATTGTTTTAACACGACTCTCCGACAAGCCCATTTTCTTTGATTTCGACTTCTGTGAACTCTACCACCCTGCAGTCTGTCGCTTTTTAAGGGAAATCATTTGGAAACACCATACCTCATCGCCAGTTACAATCGATTTCGTGAAATCAGTACCACTGTAGGTTTCTTTTAACAAATTTTTGGCGACGGGGGAATGGCCGCGCGTTCTCGGGCGTCAGGGCACGGATTGCGCGGCTCACGTCAGAGGTTCGAGTCCTCCCCCGGGAATTGGTGTGTGTGTGTGTGTGTGTGTGTGTGTGTGTGTGTGTGTTGTCCTGAGCGTAAGTTACTTTAACCAGTTTGTTAGTCTAGCAGTTTGGTCCCTTAGGTTACAAAACTTTGATTTTTCAACAAGTTTTTGCAGTGATGGCCTCTGCCATGCTTTGTATCACATAAACGAGCATGCAGCATAAACTGAGCACAGACTTTCTTTCGCTCAAAGCCTGAATCAAATGGTACTCGTGACAACTACTCGTTGAGTCGTTCAGAAACACATTTGTCTGCTACAGTGTCTTCGGTAATCCTTGCGAGCCGGCCTCGGTGGCCGAGGAGACTAAGGCGCTCCAGTCACGGTCTGCACGGCCACTACGGTCGGGGATTCGAATCCCCCCTCGGGCATGGATATTTGTGCCGTCCTAGTTCGTAAGTAGTTCATAAGTAGTTTGTAAGTTTAGGGACTGATGACCCCGTAGTTAAGTCCCATAGACTATACAAACATTTGAAACATTTTGATTTTGAATCCTTGCGACTGTTCGTGGGTTTATTCCTCGTGACACTTGCTTAATGTCCTCCTAACCGCCAAGAAATAGAGCACACAAACGGACAACATTTGAACGACTTACACAATCAGTATCGTATCATATATAACGTTTCGCTGGCAGGATTGCAGAATTTTATGTTGTCTTGCTGCCCCCATGGTCATTTTTTGACGAGTATCATACACTTATTTTTATATTCGTTGTCAGGACTCCTGCTGCAGCTATGCTAATTAACGTTTTGATGTTTTACACGGCTGTGGAATTTAACACAAGCAGTCGTAAGAGAACTGGGACACAACTGAAGGAGAATAATTTTCTATTTCATATCATTAAAAATATGAATAAGAAAAATATTAAGAGAAACGAGTTGATAGCGAAAAATTTCACTCTAACGTACACAGAACTTTCGTTTCATAGTGTAGCGTTGTTTGTAGATAAAACTTTTAACTCAACGAATCAAAGGAAAAATAACTTACGTCCGTCAGAATGGCGTATAAGTTTGCTGTTTGCAGTAAATGAAGACCTACGAAAAGCTTTGTATTTCTTAAAGTAATTTTTGATGCATGGCAAAAGAGACTGCTAGGTTAGGACGAGCGCGATATCTCGTCATTAGCCGTTAACAGTAGCCTCTCATACATAATGTATTCCTCGTGGTAGGCAAACGCGCTGCTTCGCATAATTAGGCGAGTAATACTGAGGGATTTCTAAAGCTTTGGGTACCTGATCTTTTGCCTAACGACGAGCAGATGCTGAATTTTCAGAGCATTTATACATCTTGTAAAACTTTTACTACCGTGCTGTAACAAGCGTTCCTATGTAAATGGGCCACTCTGTTATTTCTTAAGACATTCATAATGAGAGCACAAGATGAGCTATTGTAAATGAAATGCTTCGCTTCGTTTTTACGTTTCTTTCTTCTGCTATTCATGTATTGCAGTGCGTGAGAGATTTAAATCACTGTTATATATGGGGTATCGTAAGTAATTGTGCAAGTTGGCAGAGTTGAAAGTAAACAGTATTAGAAACAAAAACTTCTTTGTGAACGTGGGTCCGCAACCCACGCAGACGCGGAGATACGTAAACACCCAGAGTACGGGGCCTATATACGATAACAGGTGACTGGCACAGGCTTTATATCCGTTACTGCTGCTACAATCGCAGGTTATCATGATTTAAGTGAGGTTGAACGTGGTGTTACACTCGGCGCACGAGGGATCGGACACATCTCCGAGGAAGCGATGTGGTGGGTATTTTCCGGTACGACCGTTCCACGGATGCACAGTGAATATCGGAAATCAGGTAAAACATCAACTGCCGGCCGCGGTGGCCGAGGGGACTGAGGCGCTCCAGTCGCGGTCTGCACGGCCACTACGGTCGGGGGCTCGAATCCCCGCTCGGCATGAATATTTGTGCCGTCCTTAGTATAAGGTAGTTCATAAGTACTTTGTAAGTTTAGGGACTGATGACCCCACAATTAAGTCCCATAAGCTTGACAAACGTTTGGACATATAATTACGCCAACTGATGATGGGTGCAAACCTGAAACTCGTTTTCGAACAATAGAAACACATTAAAAAGTGGCTAGATGTTGTATTTATTAAAATAAAATTGATAAATAACATGTGGTGTTTGTTCTTTCAGACATGTGGCTAAAAGATTATTTGTATTACTCAGCCATTCTCCTTGTCGTCTACACCTACATCTACATATATACTCCGCAATCCACCGTAAGATGCGTGGCGGAGGGTACACTGTACCACTACCAGGCATTTCCTATCCTATTCCACTCCCAAATAGAACGAGGAAAAAAAGAATGCCTATATGCCTCCGTACGAGCCCTAATTTATCTTATCTTGTTTTAGTGATCACTACGTGAAATATAAGTAGGCGGCAGCAAGATCGTACTACACTCAGCTTCAAATTCCGGCCCTCTAAATTTCCTCAACAGAAATTCACGAAAAGAACGTCGTCTTTCCTCCAGCGATCCCCAATTGAGTGGCCGGAGCATTTCCGTGACACTCGCGCATTGGTCGAACCTACCAGTAACAAACCTAGCTGCTCGCTTCTGAACTGCTTCTATGTCTTCCTTTAAACTGATCTGCTGCGGGTCCCAAACACTTGAGCAATACTCAAGACGCTGTCGCACTATCGTTTTATAAGTGGTCTCCTTCACAGATGAAGTACATCAAAAATTCTCCCAATAAACCGAAGTCGGCTGTCTGCCTTACTCACAACTGTCCTTACATGTTCAAAAATGTTCAAATGTTTGTAAATCTATCGGACCAAACTGCGTGGTCATCAGTCTGTAGCTTACAAACTACTTAAACCTAGGTAAACTAACCTAAGGACAACACACACACCCATCCTCAGGGAGGACTCGAACCTCCACGGCGAGCAACCGCGCGCTCCGCAGCGAGACGCTTTAGACCGCTCGGCTACTCCACCGCGGCTTACAGGTTCCTTCCATTTCATATCGCTCTGTAATGTTACGCCTAGGCCGGCCGCGGTGGTCGAGGAGACTGAGGCGCTTCAGTCACGGTCTGCACGGCCACTACGGTCGGGGGTTCGAATCCCCCCTCGGGCATGGATATTTGTGCCGTCCGTAGTCTTAGCTAGTTCATAAGTAGTTTGTAAGCTTAGGGACTGATGACCCCGTAGTTAAGTCCCATAAGTTGTACAAACATTTGAACATTTTTTGTTACGCCTAGTTATTTGAACGACGCGACAGCATCAAGAAGCTCACTAATAATGTTGTATTCGAACATTATGGGATTGTTTTTCCTACTCATGCGCATCACCTTACATTTTTCTACATTGAGAGCTAGCTGCCATTCTTCACACCAACTAGAAATTTTGTCTAAGTCATCCTTTATGCTATTACAGTCAGTTAAAGACGACACCCTCCCATACACCACAGCATCATCAGCAAGCAGCCGCAAATTACAAGTTACTCTGTCCATCAGATCATTTATACAGATAGAAAATAATAGCGGTCCTATCAATCTCATGCAGTGATAAAATCTCCACTTTATACGTGACACCAGTGCTGCTGGTTGCTTCCAGCTGCAAATCAACAATAGAAGTTGAGGCTGGTACACAGGACAGACAGGCTATTTGAGGCGTAAGATAAGGCCCGACGTTTCTTGGAAGCCTGCTAGTGTACTAGCTGGCAGAGCGCGTGTGAGGAGAGAGTAGGAACAGGTGGGAGTGGTGTCGGTACCATTGCACTTCAGCTAGTGAAGCGCTCTTCACGAGCTCGCAGTATGTCTGTTGCAAAGGCCTGCATTCCGTACCCTACTCGGCTCACAGCTTTGATCTGGCGTTGCGCCTCGGAAACAGCGTGTGTGCAGCTGCAAAGTGGGAGGCATTTGATTGAAAGGCAATGGTTTGTTGGCCAGTGCGACCGCAGCAGGCACGTGCCTCATTAGCCACGGAATCTCAAAGGTCGCCCGCGCACAAAGCTACTGCCCGCTCGCAGCTCAGCTGATAGGAGCACTCTCCAGCCAGCGCTTCTATCAATCGTCCACCCGTGAATTTACCGACGGCCGAGCAACATCTCCGAATCCTCCTCTTGTTCTCCAGATCGGTAATAATAGTACTTCGAGAGAGTAATTCAGCTCAATCCCGGAAGTATCGATGGACCGGATTACGCGCTTTAATGGTGAAATCAACACAGCGCTCTCGCTTTCGTGGAACTATGGCTAAAATTATAGCAGTGAACTGTAAATGCAACTGGAATGCTTATATCCTCCTCAGACCTGATGTCCATTATAGCGCATTCTCTGTATATACAGTCGTAATACCTACGTTCTATTTCAATGGACAGTACTTGCAGCTATTTCGAAGAAGAAGCGTTTACTAAGATCACTTGGTACCAAGATAGCTGCTTTGTATGCTTGTTAGCATGCCAAGTGAGTATTCCTTATTTAATTTTTTCGAGTTTAATCTCGTGAAAAAGGTACATACGATGTCTGCCTAGTACGTCTGTAGTACGTCCGTTAAGTACCAACGAAAGGTTTTTTTTTTTGTTTGTTTGTTTTTTTTTTGTTTTTTTTTTTTTTTTTGTTTTTTTTCACATTTCCTTCTTTGCTTCATTATATATTACCAAAACTCACTTGCCACAGTGATGGACACATTTGAAAATCATGAATGTTTTTGAAAAAAGACCAAAAAATGTCCTATCTTTAACATGTACATAATATCTATTTCGTAAAATATTGTGCTAGTGGCCAACAGGTCTCAGGAGGATATACGTACTTACGATGGACAAATATTATGATAGAATTGAGGTCTACATCTACATGGGATACTCTGAAAATAACACTTAAGTGCCTCGCAGAGGATTAATCGAACCACCTTTATACTATGCATCTCCCATTCCATAATCGAATAGCGCGCGGGAAGAAAGAACACCTGAATCTCTCCGTTCGAGCTCTGATTGCTGGTATTATGTTCTGATGATCTTCTCTACCTATGTAACTGGGAGTCAGCAATACATTTTCGCAGTCGAATGAGAATCTTGGCGATTCGAGTTTCGTAAATAGCCCACGCCGCAGCGATAAGCGCCGTTGTTGTAATGATTCCCATCCCAGATCCTGTATCATTTCCGTAACGCTGTCTCCCCTGTAAACTGACAATACGAAACGAGCTGCCCTTCTTTGGACTCTTCCGATGTCCTCCGTCAAACCCACCTGATAAGGATCCCACACTGGGCAGCAATAATCCAAAAAGGGACGGACAAGCGTAGTGTATGCAGTTTCTTTAGTAGTTCTGTTGCATCTTTTAAGGGTTCTGCCAATAAAACGCAGTCTCTGGTTCGTCTTTCCCACGACATTATCTACATGTTCTTTCCAGTTCAAGTCTGAAATAATAGTAATTCCTAGGTATTTAGTGGAGTTTACGGTCTTCACTTTGGATTGATTTATCTTGTAAACAAAGTTTAACGGATTTCTTTTAGTACTCATGTGGACGACTCCACACTTCTCACTATTGCCAATTTTACACCATAGTGATATCTTATTTAGATCTTTCTGAAGTTGGTTTTGATCTTCAGATGATTTTATTAGACGAGAGCTGCTTAGATTTTCTCCCAAATAGTTATAAGGAACAGCAGAGGGCCAATAACATTACCCTGTGGAACGCCCGATATCAATTCTGTTTTAGTCGAAGCTTCACCATCGATTACTACAAACTGTGTCCCCTCTGACAGGAAATCCCCTTCCAGCCGCAAATTGGGGGCGATATACCATAACCACGCAATTTGATTGAAAGCCGTTTACCGGCCGCGGTGGCCAAGCGGTCTGCGGCGCGCCAGTCACTGTCTGCACGGCCAGTACGGTCGGGGGTTCGAATCCCCCCTCGGGCATGGATATTTGTGCCGTCCATAGTAGTAGCTAGTTAACAAGTAGTTTGTAAGTTTAGGGCCTGATGACCCTGTAGTTAAGTTCCAGAAGCTCTACAAACATTTGAACGTTTGAAAGCCGTTTGTGAGTTAGTGTCAAAAGCCTCCTGGAAATCAAGAAAATACGGAATCAATTTGACAACCCTTGTCGATAGCACTCATCACTTCGTGTGAGTAAAGAGCTAGTTGTGTTTCGCATGAACGATATTTTCTAAATCCGTGTTGACCTTGGGTCAATCGATGATTCTGTTCGAGATAATTCATAATATACACAAAAATAAAATAATGAATAATATGCTATAATCGTAATATTCTATTTATTTATTTACGCAAGACGACCGGCGTGGTAGGGCTTGGGTCTAAGGCGCCACGACACGAATCGCGTTGCCGATCCCTCTGGAGGCTCGAGTCCTCCCTCGGGCATGAGTGTGTGTGTTGTCTTTAGCGTAAGTTAAAGTAATGTGTAAGTCTACGGTCCGATGACCTCATCAGTTTGGTCCCTTAAGGGAAAAATAAAGTTGAACATTTCTACCCAGCTGGGATTCGAATGTTCAAATGTTTGTAAATCTATCGGACTCAACTGCATGGTTATTAGTCCGTAGCTTACAAACTACTTAAACTAAGGTAAACTAACGTAAGGGCAACACAGACATTCATGTCCGAGGGGGCACTCGAACCCCCGACAGCGAATGGCCGCGCGCACCGCAGCACGGCGCCCCATTACGCACGGCTAATCCGCCGCGGCCTGGGATTCCACCCGGGTCTCTTGCTTACTAGGCGGTTTCGCTGACCACTGGAACACAGTGATCAGCACGACTGCACGGACTACCCTAGCACGCTTGCCACCAGACCCAAATGTTCAACTGACCCACAGAAAAGTATACTAGTGCACTTGCCCATTTCCCCTCATAACTCGCTGCATTTCGCCGATTACCGCGAGAGTTGTAGCATTTTATGCATCTGCACTGAGGAAGGGATAATTGGAAACGTTATATGCAGGGTGTCCCATTTATTTTGCTCCCCAAAAATATCTCTGGAACAACAGCTATTGTAAAGCGACTTCCACCGGTATCAGTGTGAGGGCAGGAGCTCATGAATTTAATATTATTGAAACATTCTAAAACGAAAGCATGTGTATTTTTAACACAAACTTATGTTAAAATTACCTGACATAGTCGGTTCTGAAGGCGATCTAATCGTTTTATAGTTTTCAAAATGACAAGCCAAGATCGCACACTAACAATTTATTAAATGACGACCGGTTTCGGTGCACTGTGTCACCATCATCTGGTCACATATATGTTATAATCTGGTCATCTTGTTAAAAAAAATGGGTATAAAATAACAAGTGCAACATTGCACTTAGTTACCATATAAAAAATACATAAGTTAAAAACATGACAGTTTATAAAATACTCAATTTTGTAAGCTGTCATGTTTTTAACTTATGTATTTTCTTATATAGTGACTAAGTGCAATGTTACACTTGTTATTTTATACACAATTTTTTTAACAAGATGACCAGATTATGACAATATGTGACCAGATGATGGTGGCACAGTGCACCGAAACCGGTCGTCATTTAATAAATTTTTAGTGTGCGATCTTGGCTTGTCATTTTGAAAGCAACAAACTTAGGTATTTTTAAATGGACACCCTATATTATTTCATCACCAATCCATAGCATGATAAATTACATAAACAATGGCATTGATTGCATTGCAACACGCCAGTTACATCCCGAGATATTGCGAAGCGAAGTCGACGTTTGGAATATATGAAGATCGCAGCTAGTGCGTCCCGAGACTCAAGCGAGATTCACGAATGTTTTAGGTCGTGCGACAGCCGCGCGTTTCGCATATTTCCAGCGTCAACTTCGCTTCGCAATATCTCTGGATGTAATTGGCGTATTGCGAAGCAATCAACACCATTATTTATGTAATTTGTCATGCTATAGATTGCTGATGAAGTAATATTGGGTGCCCATTTAAAAACACGTAAGACTGTATTAAAAATCACATTTGCTTTCGTTTTAGAATGTTTCAGAAATATTAAATTCTTGCGTACCTGCCTTATGTTGATACCGGTGAAAGTCGTTTTACAATAGCTGTTGTTGTTACAGAGATATTTTGGGAGAGCAAGATAATGGGGACACCCTGTATTTATATATGGAGTGCATCTAAATATGAGGGAAAACTCGGGGCATTTGATAGAGTACCTGACAACAGGAAGAACATGTACACATATGGTTTATTTGCTTTCTTTAACATGTCACAGACATTTGTTGTACTATACGTAGCACAGACCACTTCACTATGTAGGTTGGTCATTTGTGTCGATACAGTGTGATTTACTATGCACGTACGGTTCTCTACAGAAGGTGTTCAGAATGGCTACCATGAGCTCTAATGCGGGCGTTATTGACCAAATCATTGATGGACTCACTTTTCCCCATATTCCAAGCGTCTGTCGTATCTGATGACACTCTTTCTCTGTGCGCTGACGCAGCAATTACACGCTATGAATAGGTGACATATACCGAGTGATCAAAAAGTCAGTATAAATTTCAAAACTTAATAAATCACGGTATAATGTAGATAGAGAGGTAAAAATTGACACACATGCTTCAATTGACATGGGGTTTTATTAGAACAAAAAAGAAAAAAAGGTTCAAAAATGTCCGACAGATTGCGCTTTATCTGATCAGAAAAGCGATAATTAGCATAACTAATTAACACAAAGCAAAGATGATGTTATTTACAGGAAATGCTCAATACGTTCACCATCATTCCTCAACAATAGCTGTAGTCGAGGAATAATGTTGTGAACAGCACTGTAAAGCATGTCCGGAGTTATGGTGAGGCGTTGGCGTCGGATGTTGTCTTTCAGCATCCCTAGAGATGTCGGTCGATCACGATACACTTGCCATTTCAGGTACCCCAAAGCCAATAATCGCACGGACTGAGGTCTGGGGAGCTGGGAGGACAAGCATGACGAAAGTGGCGGCTTAGCACACGATCATCACCATACGATGCGCGCAAGAGATCTTTCACGGGTCTAGCAATATGGTGTGGAGCGCCATCCTGCATAAAACCCCATGTCATTCCAAGGATGTGTGTCAATTTTTACCTCTCTATCTACATTATTCCGTGATTTACTAAGTTTTCAAATTTGTACTGACTTTTTGATCTCCCGGTATATTGGCCTTCAAATGACACCATAAGTATAATTATAATGGGTTACGATCGGGAGAATGAGCATGCCACGGTTTCGGTCCTGGCGCACTATCCATTTGCTTCGCAATCACTGTGGGCGTGTTTACTTGGCTACGGAACGGACGTCACAGGGCTTTGAACGAAAAACAAATGCACACCAGGGACTAAACGTTCATGTGTTCTGTGAGCTCTACGCAAATGACCAACCTGCATAGCGAAGTAGTCTATTTTATGTATAGTAAGTCCGAGGGAGTTTCCGCATGTGGTACAGAGTGCGCAACCCCCTAGTTTTGGTTAAAGCCGCCACAATGCGTGTGTAGGCGCTTTGCGGTTGCGCAGTAGACGCTGGGCGGCGAGACAGCTGCTTTTGTTCAATAGTGGTAGTTCTAACCGAGTTAGTGTTAATAAATAAGGTAAGTCTCTATATCTTGCATGGAAATATTTTTAGTTAAAAATGTTCAAATGTTTGTAGAGCTTATGGGACTTAACTACGGGGTTATCAGTCGCTAAACTTACAAACTACTTATGAACTAGCTACTACTAAGGAAGGTACAAATATCCATGCCCGAGGGGGGATTCGAACCCGCGACCGTAGTGGCCGTGCAGACCGTGACTGGAGCGCCGAAGTCCCTTCGGCCACCGCGGCCGGCAATATTTTTAGTGCTACGGTTAGTTATTCGTGGTGCTAAATAGTGACATATTTTGAAATATCTGAGTAGCTGCGCGAACAGCAACTGTTTTGGGTGCTAATGATGGAGAGGATTTCCTTTGAAACTATCTATTAGGCCTAAGTTTAATCCTTAAAAATAATTATTTAATTTAAAATTTAATTCAGTGTTTTTACAATCTTTGATACTTACTGTGTCGACTGTGGCAGGGAAATTAGGAATAAAAGCTAATGATGGAGAGGTTTACTTTGAAAAACTCTGATAGGCCTAAGTTTAATCTTTAAAAATTTAAAATTTAATTCAATGTTTTGATATAACAAAAATAAAGGATTTTCTTGACATTTCTTCAGTGCTTATTTTTATTCCTCAATTGTTACAATCATAAACTAGAATTTTAACATATTTTGTTTAAAACAAATATCACGCGGCATGTCACCCATAAGGGTGCGGTATCTCACCCTTACCCTAAGGGATAGATGCCACACTGTAAGGTTTTTCTGAATGGTCGAGTATCATGACGAATGAGTGCATTAAGGAAAACTTGTTTTTTACTTGTAAAAGAAATTATTTTGACTTAAGTGCATTACGGGATTTTTTTATGAATAATTTTGAAAATGTGCACCATCTCTCTCGGATTTAGCCTATACCACAACAAAAGCTTTTAGCACGTTCACAGGACATGTTCTGCTTGTTGTTCGGTTCTGTATCAAATCCCCGGTGCTTTCCCACATATTCAGATACACCCTTTAAATGCCTCAATCGGCTTTTACAATTACTCTTCGCCCTGAAGCTTGCATTCAATACTGCTCAGTTATGTCTTACGTCTCGGGTATGTTGTCCCGGCCAGCGCCGGTTGTATGTTAACAGAGATACACAGCGTTATGTTCAAATGTTTGTTAAGCTTATGGGACTTAACTACGGGGTCATCAGTCCCTAAACTTACAAACTACTTATGAACTAGCTAATACTAAGGACGGCACAAATATCCATGCCCGAGGGGGGATTCGAACCCCGACCCTAGTGGCCGTGCGGACCGTGACTGGAGCGCCTCAGTCCCCTCGGCCACCGCGGCCGGCACACAGCATTATGGATACGTTTACTGATGAAGAGGTGGCCAATGTGCATTTCGTATATAGCTTCATCGAGTGCAATAAACAAATTGGATACGCTGTCATAAAAGCGCCCGTGTTTCGTCTGAAAGTCATTTCATTGCTATGCGTTTTATACGGTATATTTTGGTAATTGCATGCTACATGCTGTTTCACTGTTTTTGAACGGATTTTCGCAGAAACAAAGTTAGTTGGTGTAACGAATCGAATAAATCATACGATATTATTATTATTTTGTAACGAGCCACCGGATAACACGTATCCCCTATGCCAAAATCACACAAATTTATAGCTTGTCGATTCAACTTAATACCTAGGGATTACAATTAAGCCGCGGTGGAGTAGCCGAGCGGTCTAAAGCGTCTCGCTGCGGAGCGCGCTGTTGCTCGCCGTGGAGGTTCGAGTCCTCCTTGGAGCATACGTGTGTGTGTTTGTCCTTAGGTTAGTTGACCTAGGTTTAAGTAGTTTGCAAGCTACGGACTGATGACCACGCAGTTTGGTCCGATAGATGTACAAACATTTGAACATTTGAATTTTGATTACAATTAAAAACAGCTTAAACTGGAACTAACACGTAAAAAGTGTTGTTGGGAAGGCAAACTAAAAGCTGTGTTTTACTGGCAGAGCACTCATAAGATGCCACAAATCTACAAATCTTTTCACAGTATTTCAGCTACCAACTCTCTCCTTCCTGTGCGAAAATATTTCGTTGATTTCCACCACGCTCTTTCTTTTGATATATAAGAAATATGATTAGTTTTTTGTGGATACCGAGTAAAGTGGCGCAAAGGTTAGTACAGTGGACTAGCATTCGACAGGACAGCGCTTCAAACTTGTTTCGACCATCATTTCTCCAACCCTTTAATGCATAATGTAGTTTATGAGATACATACCTATTTCTTCATTATCTGTCAAGCTGATCAACATTTTAACACAAATTCATTTGTAGCTGCTTGTATACATAGTGTTACATATGCTAGTAGCTCGTCCTAGAAATTGTAAATTGCAGACTGTCTTCCCTGTATCGTGACTATACAAAACGAGCTGCCCTTCTTTGGACTCTTTCGATATCCTCCGTCAAACCCACCTGATTGATCCCACACTGGGCAGCAATATTCCAAAAACGGACGGACAAGCGTAGAGTATTTGTTGCATCTTTTAAGGGTTCTGCCAGTAAAACGCAGTCTCTGGTTCACCTTTCCCACGATATTATCTACGTCATTATCTACATTGACGACTACTCTCCTAAGCATCTTCGAGTCCAAAGACCAAGTGACTACACTTCTAAAAGCGGGAGTTTATATACAGAAATCGGCTGAAGCTATGACGTGTGGGACGGTTCGTAATAACCGAATGTGTTCAAAAATGTTCAAATTTTTGTATAGCTTATGGGACTTAACTACGGGGTCATCAGTCCCTAAACTTACAAACTACTTATAAACTAACTAATTCTAAGGACGGCACAAATATCCATGCCCGATGGAGGATTCGAACCCCCGACCGTAGTGGCCGTGCAGACCGTGACTGGAGCGCCTTTTTTTCTCTCTCTCTCTCTTTGGTTAGTTCTACTCGTCGCGTACGCTGATCATTTTTGTTCGTCCTTGTTCGATGAGTTCTTAGCTCAGCTTTTTTATTACAGAGGGCGTTGAGCACTCTGACCGTGCGCGCTGAGCCACGGCGCCCGGCAAACGCCTCGGCCACCGCGGCTGGCAACCGAATGTGTCTTCTTGTCAGTGCAGCGTTCATTCAGTGAGCCCCATTAACCGCCGACGTATCCTCGGTCTTATCCACTCTTGTGACGTTACGTGCAGTTATGAAATGTTTACAAGCTGACGAATATACCCTCTCTCTTTTCTTGTCGTCCGTCCTGGTCAACAGTGTGCTGAAAGTAGGCTTTCGACTCTCCGACGCAGCGTCTGCTGTCGTCACGAACGACCGGCGTCGCATTTACGACAGAGCCAATAACCTGTTTCCATCTGGCTTGCTGGCGATTGCTTGAGCAATCTAAAATTTTAACAAGTTTCTCTGTCACAATTTTGTGCTGTAAGAATCCTCTGCTATTTTGTCCTTGGAATTAAGATTCACCCTGTATTTTCATTATTTTAAGAAGATCATAATACGCTCCGTCAGTGATGGCGCTAAACAAAAATTGGGCGTCGGCGAACTCTTCTTTGCGAGGCACCTTTCATTTTTTCAGTAAGGAAGAAAATGTTAAATAAAATGAGCTGAATTATACATCAATAATCATTATACTAAAATTTTAGTGCAGTATAAATAAACAAGTATCATGCAATGAAAAAAATTACAATAAACAAACACAAATTAAAAAAAGAGAAACTTATCGGATTTTCGTCTCGCTGAATTTTTTTTTAAGATCACATCTTAATTAATACTAGCCGCTATTTCGACTTCAATTAATAGTACCGAAAACGCAGGTAGTACTTCTTGGCTCATTGTGCTTCTCAAGTCAGACTTATTGTATTTTAACGTTGTGAAGCTTCTCTCAGCCGAAGCTGTACTTACTGGAACTGTGAACATGATTCTGATTGTTATACGAGGCGCGTCTAGAAAGTAAGTTCCGTTTGGTAATAAAATGAAATTGTACAGAGATACAGAAGAAATTTTTATTGCACAAAATTCTAAAACTTTTAAACTACTTTTCCACATAACTGCCGAAATTTTGTAGGCACTTGTCATAGCGTGCCACAAGTTTTTGCATGCATCCTTCACAGAAGGTTGCCGCCTGTGTATTCAACCATGTGGTAACAGCTCTTTATCATCGTTGAAGTGTTGACCACCAAGGACAGATTTTAGGTGTAAGAAGAGATTAAAGTCGCTAGGAGAGAGGTCCGAGCTGTATGGAGGATGATCAAACAGGTCCCATTGAAATTTCCGTAAGAATTGTATGGTCACATTCGGTGTGTGAGGTCAGGCATTATCGTGAAAATAATCTTTTGACAGTAAACCTCTTCTTACACGTAAAATCTGACCTTGGTGGACAACACTTCAACGATGATGACAAGCTGAAAGAACATGTTACCACATGGTTGAATACACATGCGGCAACATTCAATGACAAAGGCACATAAAACCTTGTGCCATGCTAAGACAATTGCCTACAAAATTTCGGAAGCTATGTAGAAAAGTAGTTTAACGATTGTAGAGTCTTGTAAAATCAATATTTCTTCTGTATCTGTACCCGTTCGTTTTATATGACCAAACGGAACTTACTTTCTGGACGCACCTCGTATAAACATTTAGATATACTTTTTTCCAAATTGTTTTCTAAAATGTACTGAAGAAGTTTTTTTTACGAGTATTTAACTAAAAATTGCATCACTACTGCACTCATACGGAAATAAATACGGACAACTAAATAGCTGCCGGCCGGGAATGGCCGAGCGCACTAAGGCGTCATACCACGGTGAGCGAGATCGCTCTCGTCGTGGGTCGAATCCCACCCATGAGTACGGATGTTGTGTTCGTCTATTGCTTCAGCTAGTGTAAGTTAGATTTAGGTCGTCGCTACATAACCTGGCAGTTGAAAAGCGCCGTTAAACATCAAATGTAAAAAAAAAATTTAAAAAAAAAACACAAAATTTTAACAATGTTTTGCGAGGCCGTCGGCGGTTGCATACGTCGCCGACGCCTAGCGCTGCCACTGCGCTCGTAAGAAATAACTCGGTATTATATTTACTTTTCGTATACCCAGAGCAGGCAGTTTTGTTTCACAACACGGCGCAGTGCCGCCACCACCACTCCGCTTCATCGGCCTGTAAGTAATTTGACCGCTGGCCCCGAGACCAAGAAGCGGCACCTGAGACCCCAGAAATTTACATTTCGTCGAATCCGCGTCATTAGAGCGGGAGCAGTTAGCTCTGTTTCTAATGGAACAGGGGAGCAATGACGCGAATCCTCGGCCTTCCTAACGGCCGCCGGTTTGATTAATGGAAGCCGTGAGGACCGGAGCTGGGGAGGACACGCGTGAATTCTGC
Organism: Locusta migratoria; assembly: GCA_026315105.1. Classification (NCBI taxonomy): domain Eukaryota; kingdom Metazoa; phylum Arthropoda; class Insecta; order Orthoptera; family Acrididae; genus Locusta; species Locusta migratoria. The sequence goes on from CM048755.1 coordinate 282,672,501, forward strand.
CTCCCCCGCCGCCAAGATAAAGTAGTGGCGCCCCTCCCCAGAGAGCGTGCACGCTTGCAGCATCCGCGCTGCGGCCTGCATCCCCGTCCACCATTGCAGCAGCTGACTGCTCGACTTGGCAACGCCGCCTTCTTCCCGGCTAGCACCCGTAGTTGCTCACGCGTCAACGCCTTCGCACCAAATCCGTCAAAAATGCGAGTTGTGCGTTCTCTCCTACTTTACTGGCTGGACAGGCGACTGTAAAACGGTCCTTAGACAATCAATAACTAACATTAAAAAATACAGCACATTGGTTGCGAAGCTAGAGGTCGATCACTTAACCATGTTTCCGGTTTGTTTATTTGTATAGTCCATGGGTCTTAACTACGGGGTCATCGGTCCCTAAACTTACAAACTACTTACGAACTAGGACGGCACAAATATCCATGCCCGAGGGGGGATTCGAACCCCCGACCGTAGTGGCCGTGCAGACCGTGACTGTAGCGCCTCAGTCTCCTCGGCCACCGTGGCCGGCCACGTTTTCGGTTTCAACTAACGAATCCTTCATTAGAAGTAAACAAATCGCACTGACGTGTTTTACGGCCCACTTTAGATTTGTAGTTTTATAAGTTTTTGCAAACATTTTGGACCAAATATTAATCTAAATTAAAAAAAAAAAAATTGGTCGGCCGCGGTGGCCGAGGGGACTGAGGCGCTCCAGTCTCGGTCTGCACGGCCACTGCGGTCGGGGGTTCGAATCCCCCCTCGGGCATGGATATTTGTGCCGTCCGTAGTCTTAGCTATTTCATAAGTAGTTTGTAAGCTTAGGGACTGATGACCCCGTAGTTAAGTCCCATAAGTTCTACAAACATTTGAACATTTTTTTGAATAAAAAATTGATTAGTAAGTGTGTCTGAAAACCTTTTAGGAAAAAAAAAAAAAAAAGATAGTACCAGGTTCCGAACCACTGACCAAAGTCACAGTCCAACGCATTGTCCACTACGCTACGGCCAACTATTGGGAGTTGCGTTCTTTAATCTCATATTACTGATAGCAGTTGTTAACTGATGCTGATATGGCATTTGTAGACAATAGATTATCATTTATCGTACGAAGAACGACGTGTTTCTGTTAATTATTCAGTGCGCCATTGCTATGAAATGACGACGTGTAAGTTACAATAAGAAAATCATCAAATAGGCAACGCAAGATGGTGTATGCCAGAGAGAGTTCTGGGCGACGAATGTCACGTGATATCTGCGAACGGCTGGTTTTCGTTAATTCAATGGAGGGTGTCAAAACTCCGTTATTTTTGCAAATATCTTTAAAACGATACGAGATATGAAAAAAACATAAGGGAACAAAGTTGTAGAGAACTTTCTCCTCTACAAATTCGTTTATTCAATTTTCGCGTCAGATAAACGGTTTATTTGCAATTAAAATTACATTACAAACTTTTTTTTTTGTTTTTTTTTTATTACCAACGTATTTCTTGTCCGAAATATTTAAAAAAGCAAGGTTCTGGTAGCGAACAATTAGGTCTGTAAAATTTTGTGCTGATCGGTTGAACGGTTCGTCTTAAAAACAGGGAACACTTTACTGACAGACAGTCATACAGACATCCCAAAATCGCCGTTATTTTTGCAAATATCTCTGAAACGATACGAGATATGCAAAGAAACATAACAGAGCAAAGTTGTAGAGAATTTTCTCCTTTCCAAATTCGGTTATTCAATTTTAGTGTCAGATGAATGATTAAGCTGTTATTTTCATTTAAATTTCGGGCTGTCAAAAGACGATCGCAAAGGCCCACCTTTAGTTTTACTACCGTAACCTAAAGTGGGCCAAAATTTTAGTTACCTATAAATAAAATCAAAATTATTATAAAGGAAGCATTATAAATTCCATATTTTAAGATTTGAACGAAGAAAATTGCCTTACATGAAATCCACAATGGTTCTTGAGAAACAGAGCTCACGTTCAAGTTACAAATGTAAGTCAATTTTCTTCGTTCAAATCTTAAAATATGGAATTTATACTGCTGCCTTCATAATAATTTAGATTTTATTTATAGGTAACTAAAAATTTTTACTTCTGATGAAGGCTTCCTTACTTAAAGCCGAAACCGTGGTTAAGTAATCAACCTCTAGCTTAGGGATGGGCTATGAGCGCTCTCGAGAAACGCGCGGCGATAAGGCAAATTCTCGAGAAATTCTCAAGTACTCTCGAGAAGTTGTCGACAGTGCTGCATTGTCTGGAGGCTGAGCGAAACTACTCCACAGGGAAGCATTACGACAGAGCAGTCGTAATCGCTGTGCTCCGTACGAGCAAGGAAGAAACTGAATTATTATTATTATTATTAGAATGTTTCGCAGACGCAGAAATCAATTCAATTGCTTGTAAAGCTTATGGGACTTAACTGCGGAGTCATCAGTCCCTAAACTTACAAACTACTAATGAACTAACTTATACTAAAGACGGCACAAACATCCATGCCCGAGGGAGGATTCCAACCCCCGACAGGGAACGGTCTGCGGCGGTGGAGTAGCCGAGCTGTCTAAAGCGTCTCGCTGCGGAGCGAGCAACGCCGTGGAGGTTCGAGTCCTCCCTGGGGCATGGGTGTGCGTGTTGTTCTTAGGTTCGTTTACCTAGGTTTAAGTAGTTTGTAAGCTACGGACTGATGACCACGCAGTTTGGACCGATAGATTTACAAACATTTGAACATTTTGGGAACGGTCTCGCGCATCGAAACATAGCGCCTAAATGCGCTCGGCTGATGCGCTGCGGCAAGCAAAAATCACAGGATGAGTATTAAAACCCGTTTCTGACACGAAACAAGAAATTCATTGTTACCGAAAACAAAAATGCATTCCGCAGGTATTGATACTTACACGAGAGAAAAATACTACAACATGTTACACGCAAAAACTCCTTACTCACATTTACTACTTGTAGAAAAAAATTCGGCAGAGCTTATAGTATTAGCCAGCGTTAGGTACCTAAGCTTTCGTCCTTATTTCAGCATAAAGCTTTAGTATTTTCTGAACACAGCCACCACAATTTACAACTACAATACTGACTGTTGGTTGTTATGACATTCTGTTCAAAAGTTTGGATAGTGTTAATTTCGATGAATTTTGCATGTTCTTGCAGTCAAATTAAAAATTACACTTTTCCGATACTGGCGGACTGTTTGAGACAATATTCAACCTTTTTACCGAATTTCTTTTTAATGTACTTTGAATGGATAGCTTACACAATATCTAGGTAATTTGTCTGACTTGTAATATAAGAATGCACTTTTGTATTCGCGAACATATACGTTTGATTGTTAGATATATTGTGTAATATTAAATGACTTATCATGCCTGTTATATATATATATATATATATATATATATATATATATATATATATATCCCCCGCTAAACTACGGAGCTTTGCAACAGACGTCTCCATCCTCAGTAAAGTACTGCCAGTTTCATGACATTGGTTTTCGTGTATCCAATGCTCGTATGTCATTGATAATCACAGCGGGCTGTGAGCGTTGCAGATAACTGCAGCCGGCCGCGGTGGCCGAGGGGACTGAGGCGCTCCAGTCACGGTCTGCACGGCCATTGCGGTCGGGGGTTCGAATCCCCCCTCGGACATGGATATTTGTGGCGTCCTTAGTCTTAGCTAGTTCATAAGTAGTTTGTAAGCTTAGGGACTGATGACCCCGTAGTTACGTCCCATAAGATCTACAAACATTTGAACATTTTTGAAATAACTGCAGCGCGCTGCGTGACGTGGTGTGCTGCCCCAGTCAACCACCAAGCTACACAGCAGCACGCAACGCAGCGCCGCTCCTCGTGAGCTGTAAAAAACAGATAGTTAAAATCTCTTAGATTAAACCCTATCAAAGCTATATTCTGATCTCTGAAATGGTTCATTCCTGATTGATTACGATGAAGATGTATTTTTATAAAGACGCCTACGCAAGGACAAGGAATTCAATGCTCACTGAGAATGTTTGTCTTTAATTCACTTGTGTCTTGACTGATACTGGCTGTAGGGCGTATGTAACACTTTGGGGAAAGTTGGCCGCGGTGGAGTAGCCGAGCGGTCTAAGGCGCTTCGCTGCGGAGCGCGCGGTTGCTCACCGTCGGAGGTTCGAGTCCTCTCTGGGGCACGGTTGTGTGTGTGTGTGTGTGTGTGTGTGTGTGTGTGTGTGTGTGTGTTGTCCTTAGGTTAGTTTACCTTAGTTTAAGTAGTTTGTAAGCTACGGACTGATGGCCACGCAGTTTGGTCCGATAGATTTACAAACATTTGAACATTTTTTGGGGGAACGTTGAACACTTTGGAAGTCACTGTCCTGAAAGTTTTGATAAAACGATAGGCCCCTTATGAAAAGATTGAAATCTACTGGAATTTAATATTGTAAGAACACTACTGTGATTGTACCACCCGTACATTTCATTCGCCTGATATGTAATATGTGGAGAGAGTGTTACCGTTGCTAAAATAATATTATCTGTTGGCATATTTGAACTATTCATTGTTTCCATTTTCCAACTACATTTGCCGTTATTTTAATCAAATACTGCAATTCATTTAATTTCATCTTTCAAAATACGACAAGGATATACAGTTTCGTCTTGAACATGCACAGGTACATAGTAAATCATTCTTTCTAACCACAATTGAGTTCTTTTAAATCTAAAGTGCGCGTCAAATTACAGCAGTGAACTAGTTAGAAGCGACTGGAGAAAGCTGGGTGAGATTTCAGGGGCACTCGCGAGTACTGCCAGCTGAGAGAAATTGGTTGCTAGGACACACGTCATGCTGTCAGCGCACTCTTGTTCATTCCGGAGTTCGACACGTTGGCTAGACGGCCATCGACTCTGCCACTTGGATTGCTCGCAGCGACATGGCAAGTAATGGGCAGAAATTCGGGTTTCGTGTTGCTTGGTCAGACTTAATGTTTCAGTTAGTGCGACCAGCTCATCCCGTGTGTTTCCGACAGGAAACGGATGGATGACCTGCGCACGAACTCAGCCAACCAGCAGTGTATACAGCTACTCTTCGCACTGTTTGAAGCCGTCGTGAAGAATATGCCTTGCATGTTTTTACTGTCAGTAGTGTCGGCATTAAGCTCGAAAATATATTCATTTCCAAAATAAGGGAAGTAAGAAAAGAAAGCGAAATGTGCAATGGTTTATGAACTGGTGCATAGGCCGAACACATGATGTAACTGCGGGGTTCTTACGAAAACACGCCCCGTCAGAAATTTACAAAAACTGAGATATTTCCGTCAGCTATAGATACAACGGGGAACTACATACCTATGGTACTAGTTTAGGCAATACAAGACCACGTTACAAAATACAGGTATTCAAATAATTCCGTGTCCTACAAAACAGCCCATTTTTAAAATTTTTTTTTTTCTTACAAGAATGTTCCTTTCACGTGGCTGTTTTTGTAGAAACGTTGGCTATCGTGATAAACGAGAAGACTGCCTCTGTCTCAAGAGTTACTCATTTCCATAGTTAGTTTTGTCAACATTATTTTGTTGTAAATTGTGTGAATACACACCTTTTTCAGCGTGGGCAATGAGATTAATGGTGCCTCCAAAGCCACCTCTTCAGCTGAAGAAGCTTAGAATGTACAGGGTGGACAGGCAAGATTCATTTGAGGCGGTGCGACACACACCAGAGCATGGGGTACATACGTCATACGAAACAAGGTACAGATGCCTTCAGAATTTAATTTTCCTCGTCTTTATAACTGACCAGTACGTATCAATTGTGTAAAAATAAATGATCTGTAAAGTTTGTACTCCATGCTGACAGAATGGATGAAATATTCTCAACTCTCTGAGACTAAGTGAGGTGCACAGTGTTCAGTAGGGCCATGCAGTAACAGCGGTGAAGACTAATGAACTGAAGCCTAAAAAATAGCATACGAAGAAAATTTCGTTGTTTAGCGTTGCTCACTTATATTCTATCATTAAAAATTAATACAAACAAAAAAATTCAATAATATAACTTCTTCTTTTTTCATCCGAAAAAAGAACATTTGGTCGACAGATTTCTTACAGAAACAATTGTGGAATGTGGTTGTAAAGGCGGCTTAGGTACACTTAATGGAAAAGATCCTTCCACATTAGTACCAGTGATATTCTATTTAAAACAAATACATACCAAATTTTAGCATTGGAGAAATTATGGAAATTCTAAACTGTTTAAGTCCCAGACACTTGAGTGATATTTTTAAATACACTATTACATTTACTACACATAAAAGTTTGACTGGTTCAAAAATTGTGAGTTGAGGTGAAGGGAGGATTTCGAGATATATCAAAAATGATTCAAAAAATGTTCAAATATTTGTAAATCTATCGGACTCAACTGCGTGGTTATTAGTCCGTAGCTTACAAACCACTTAAACTAAGGTAAACTAACCTAAGGACAACACAAACACTCATGCCCGAGGGGGGACTCGAACCCCCGACGGCGAACGGCAGCGCGCACCGCAGCACGGCGCCCCAGTGCGCACGTCTAATCCGCCGCGGCTATTATGTTTCAATATCTTTGTTATATCTCATACTGTTTCGGCGATATATGCTCAGAAAGATAACAGCGGCGTTTTCTTCGGGACAGTTTTCACCACTTCAACAACCGTACGGGCACGTATAAAAAATACGTGCCTCATATCTTGACCTAGACTATAACTTATTCGACGTCTATCGGAATCTGCGATAGCACTTAGGTAGTTTTCTAAGACTCCACCTGTCTAAACCCTACGTTTGGGTGTGATATTTAAGTGTGAAATGTGCGCAACAGAATTTAGTTTAGCTATCTGACTACTGCCCTGTCACAATTCAACACCTTGATGGGATCTCTAAGAGGCACTCAACCCTTCCTCTCAATAAATCTATGAACTGAATCTATCATTTACATAGGCAATGATTCAATATTGTCGCGCGGGGTTAGCCTTGCGGTCTTGGGCGCCATGTCATGGATCGTGCAGCTGCTTCCGCATATTTTGGGCATGGATGTGTGTGTTTGTGTGTGTGATATATATATATATATATATATATATATATATATGTGTGTGTGTGTGTGTGTGTGTGTGTGTGTGTGTGTACGTGTGCGTGCGTGCATGTGCGTGTGTCTGCGTTGTCTTTAGAATAATTTAGTTTAAGTAGTCAAGTAGTCTTCAAATGTTTGTGAATCTAAGGGACTTAACTACGTTAGTCATTAGTCCCTAGGCTCACAAACTACTTACACTAACTTAAAGTAACTTGTACTAAGGACAGCACAAACACCCATGCCGAAGGGAGGACTCGAACCCCTGACGGCAAATGGTCGCGCGCACCGCAGCTGGGTGCCTTAGTGCGCACGGCCATTCTGCCGCGGCTTAGGTAGTGTGTAAAACTAGGGACCGATGACCATAACAGTTCGGTCCCTTAGGACTCTACACACATTTGCACATTTTTGATTTATTATTGAATGGGATCAAATACTACCAATTGAAAATGCATTTAAAGACAACTGAATTCATTTTGAATATTTACAAGTCTTGAAATACTTCCTGTTAACGTTTTTTTTTTTCAGTAGTGGAAGAATAAATAATTTAAACTATTTATTGTCTACTTGCCCCCTTTACTGAAATACCGCTATCTGCGTAACAAACAGACAGACTGACCTCGTCGGAATGAAACTAGAAAGAATTTATGAAGCAAGAACAAGCAAGACTCAATCGGCACAACAACCACAATTTGCTGTGACTCGAGAGAATGACGGATCAGGCGCGTATCACCGTAATGTAAATGTAGACCAGAACCGCTGCTGCGTCAGTGTGGCTCTTAATTGTCCAACTCTCTATAATAATCAGGACAGCTCACATAAATTTAAACTCATGTCAGGACGCGCTCAATCCCTGACGTTCCTACTCGAGAGCGGTGACCGTGGTCACAATTTTTTGAGTCCTGGGCTACCTCCTCGCAAGTTTGCGTTCTCCCTTTTCTCAAAATAGGAGAACGAATTAAACAAAAGTGGCCCAAAACAGCCAATCTTTTCTACTCTTTACCGTTGTAGGGAACTCCACGGACCGACTTCGCGTTCTCAAGCGTACACGACCGCGACAATATTCCCCGCAATAACAAGCCGAAATTTCGCACGGCTTATGGGTATCTGTATCCTCCAGGGGCCGAGTGTCTGCGGATATCACAAACTGGATGGTAGGGCCTGACCGCCGTAAACTAACAAGCCATCATTTCGAGACATTCTCAACTATTGTAAGATGCTTATCCACTGGCCAGTAACGAAAGACGCGCTGGCCACAAAAAAAATCTAAATCTATCGGACCAAACTGCGTGGTCATCTGTCTGTAGCTTACAAACTACTTAAACCTAGGTAAACTAACCTAAGGACAACACACACACTCATGCCCCAGGGAGGACTCGAACCTCCACGGCGAGCAACCGCGCGCTCCGCAGCAAGACGCTTTAGACCGCTCGGCTACTCCACCGCGGCACTGGCCACCACTAGCCATAGTTTCACACAAATCCGATCCACGGAGGTCCCCAGCTTTTGTGCGCCAGTTCCCAGGAATTCTCCTGTAAATAGCTGCATTTAATTGAGTTCCGAAATTCTAAAATTCCAACCCAGTAACCCTTAATGTTGTTGTTGTGGTGCCGGCCGCGGTGGCCGAGGAGACTGAGGCGCTCCAGTCACGGTCTGCACGGCCACTACGGTCGGAGGTTCGAATCCCCCCTCGGGCATGGATATTTGTGCCGTCCTAGTTCGTAAGTAGTTCATAAGTAGTTTGTAAGTTTAGGGACTGATGACCCCGTAGTTAAGTCCCATAGACTATACAAACATTTGAACGTTTTTTTTTTTTTTTTTTTTTTTTTTTTTGTTGTGGTCTTTAGTCCGCAGACTGGTTTGATGCAGCTCTCCACGCTACCCTGTCCTGTGCTAGTCTCTTCATCTGATTATACGAACGGCAACCTACATCCTTTTGAATCTGCTTGCTGCATTCGTCCCTCGGTCTCCCTCTACGAGTTTTACCCCACACACTTCCTTCTCATGCTAAGTTGACGATTCCTTGATGTCTCAGAATGTGTCCCTCCAACGTGGGGTATTTGTATCCTCTCTTAGGATATGCCAGAAACTCCTTTTCTCCCCAATTTTGTTGAGCATCTCCTCATTAGTTACGTGATCTACCCATCCAATCTTCATCATTCGTCTGTAGCACCACATTTCGAAAGCTTTTATCGTCTTTTTGTCTGAACTCCTTATCGTCCACGTTTCACTCCCATACAATGCTACACTCCAGACAAATGCTTTCAGAATGGACTTCCTAACATTTAAACTAATATTGGATGTCAATTTTCTCTTCTTCAGAAACGCATTTCTTCCCATGGCCAATCTGCGTTTTATATCTTCTTTACTTCGGCCATCAGAAGTTATCTTGCTACCCAAATAACAAAACTCATATACTACTTTTATTGCCTCTTTACCTAATCAAATTCCTTTGGCATCGCCTGATTTTCTGACACTACTCTTGTTAATGTTTATCTTATAGCTTTCTTTCAATACACTGTCCATTCCATTTAATTGCTCTTCCTGGTCCTTTGCTGTCGCTGACAGAATTACTATGTCTTCAATTGAATAAAATAAAATAATAAAGGAATATCTACTAGATAGTAAATATTGGCTTACACACATCAGTCACCTCTAGGCGTAATTCATGAACATCACTCGCCTTGAATGAAACTCACTCTGCAGCGGAGTGTGCGCTGATATGAAAGTTCCTGGTAGATTAAAATTTCATATCAGCTCACACTCCGCTGCAAAGTGAAAGTTTCGTTCTGGAAACATCCCTTAGGCTGTGACTAAGCCATGTCTCCACCATATTCTTTCTTCCAGGAGTGCTAGTCTTGCGTGTTTGCAGGAGAGCTTCTGTGAAGTTTGCTAAAGTAGGAGGCGAGGTACTGGCGGAAGTAAAGTTGTAAGGCGGCATCGTCAGTCGTGTCGGGATAGCTCAGTCGGTAGAGCGCTTGCCCGCGAAAGGCAAAGGTCCCCGGTTGGAGTCCCGGTTCCGGCACACACTTTTAATCTGCCAGGAAGTTTCATCACTCGCCTTGTTAAAGAACTTCGATTATTTTTGCATATATCTCCACATTCTGGTCGGCCGGGAGTTAAGTATTGGAAGGTGGAAAATAATGCCACCGTAGAGTGTTATTTGCCAGTAGAATACCCCTTGCCATGCGCTTCACTGCGGCTTGCACAGTGTGGATGCAGATTTGCAGAGACTTCCAGTCGCTCGGAGAAACGCTTCGGCCCTGCCGCTTAAGGTCGCTTTGAAAGCTGCAACTCGAGGTATTTCGCTTCGTATGTAAGGAATGTGAGGGCTGCGATACAGCGAGGCGCTCGCACGCGCGACACCGCTGGGCTTTGATGTAATTTCGGTGCTCGCCAAATGGTCGCCGTCATCCGCAGAAATCGGCCGACAGGCCTTTCCACTATTGTGCCTGAAATCGCGTGTGCGTGGCATTTAATTAATCTGCGCACTGCGTGTCTGTCCGATTGTAGGTGCTCGTGTTGTTTCTTCCGAGTACGGGTGCTGCCCGCTAGCGTGGCTTCCCGTCATCTGTAATAACAGCCATCCGTCTGAATAAAAACGATCGCCGCTTGCAAATAGTTAACATCCATAGTAATTTAGCGAAGCTGTTACATTGCGGATCAGTACGCCCTTTGCTCTGCATCACATCGCCGATTGATATTTGTTAATAGCTGAAAATGGGCAAAAAGGACGAATTACGCCAATTGGAATCTGAGGCTGAAACTAATTTTCGATTTTTAACATCCAGTTGACACAATTACCGTATCGAAAGTATTTTAGTAAAGCAAGCTACCGGAGAACATAGGTTTCTTATGACAGGTGCCAAGCAGAGAATGATTGCTAAGAAGTAGCAAATAGTAATGGGTAGTCATTCTGCCAGCCAACTGTAGTTTGAGATAAGCAGTAAATAAACATAAATACACAGCTGCTGCGTGTACCATTGGTTGAAGGTCGTCGACAATCAACATGGGCGGGGGGGGGGGGAGAATCAGGATGAGAAAGAGAATGAGGGAACCAAGAAAAAATTGTCCATAACTAAATTTAGTTTTTCTGCAGATGTAAACTCTGTTCTCCACCCACACATATTCCCAAATATGGGACGTGACACCAGTGTATTCATACGTCGTTTCCATTTGTATCTTATCATACGTCTCCTCCTCATTCATCGATAGCGTAATGACCTCGTCGGACATCTGCTCATCCTCACCCGACATCTCCATTTCCTCCTTAGCATGAACACAGTGTCTTATGTGGTATGAAGCATGAACTACACACAGACGTGACAATAAAGACTGATCACATAATAGCCATTCATTTGAAACGAACACAACAAGTCCACGGTGCGTAAATATCAGAGCGGAGCGATTTTAACATTAACAGTGACCGGTCTACCACCCCCATTTTTTTTCTTTTGTTTTTGCCTGGAACTGTTTGACGATATTGACTGTGTGTGGGCGATCGTTACTCTGCAACTTGAACATCCATCATACTCTCCGGATCTCAATCCTCCAGATTTCTTCCTATTCTCTCGACTCAAACTCGCTATGAAGGGAAAGGGATTTGACGATATACCTGGCATCCAACGAAAAATGACGAGGCTTTTTTAACACCACCCCAAAAGAAGACATCGTGTAAAGTTTCCAGGACATTTGTCGCAGAGCTCATCAGTGCATAGTTATGAGAGGTAACTATTTCGAAGGACAGTAAAGTAACTCTTTACTCTTTACCGGTTTCTATGAGTTAAATCATCATCTTCAGAAGGGTTTACAAGGTCTTTACTTATGAGAACATATCATATAAAGAGTTTCTCGTCGAAATTTACATGTTCTCATAAGTGAAGACCTCGTAAACCCTTCTGCAAATAATGATTTAACTCGCCGAAACCGGTAAAGAGTAATAAATATATTTTATCAGCCATCTTGGCTTAACAACCTAAATAAGGAGTAGGGGCTACTTCTATTTTCATCAATTGTAACGCTCCGATCATTCTCCACGAATTCGTCAGTTAACGAAACAGTTCGTCAACAATGATAGTTGGCCGCCCCTAATGCTTATCATAAGTGTTCTCTCTTCCCAAGATGAAATTACGAAACAAGCGCCCAACATACCACTCGTCCATACATACCACTCGTCCATACATCTCCTTCATTTGACAATGAATATCGATCTCCAAAAATCTTCTTCAAATGACGATTAATATCGATTGGTCGCATATTTCTTGCGTTGAGAAACCTGATCACAGCTCCAATTTCACAACTGGCGGCATTCTCTACTTTTTAATCATCATAAACACAAATAGTCACAATACAGTCAAAGCGGACGGCACGTAACGTTATGCATACAAAGCAAACACATGACTGAGAGCGTTACATCCAAGGTCCGTAAAACAAATGTTAGATCCTATCCGCGGTTACATTAGTCACTAGCGCTTCATACGGCGCAAACGGGTACTACTTTCCGGACGACACCCCGCCCTCCGTAAAAATGGCTGTATGTATGTGTGTATGTCTGTATGTTCCACATCTCCTCCTAAACTACTGGACCGATTTCAGCCAAACTTGGTACACATGTTCCTTACCATCAGGCAACAATCACTGTCGGGGTAAGAACCACCGACGACACATACATAAGAATATATGACGTCATAAATAATGACAGTCGTGAAAAAAAGGCCACATCATGCGATAATATTCTACATCTTCTCCTGACCAAATTTGGTACAAATATTCTTTAAGGTTAGGAATCATTTTCTATCGTTGCAAAAACCACCTACAATACATAGTTCATACGATATCACGTCAGAAACAATCAAAACTGCCCCGTCTTGCGACGCGTGATGGCATGATTTTATTCGTAAACTATTTGACAATGAGAGCACTTAACGACTTGCAATAAACTTTTAACATAATTTCAAATCTTCACGAAACTTTTTCTCGCTGACAACCCCAACAAAATGATGAAAGGAAAAAGTTTATCGCTTCCTACTTTTCCGCTGTTCATGATATATGTTTACGACATTTGGTATGACGTTACAAGTTATTACTTCTACACTGTAAATTGTATTCGCGAGACAATTCACAGACAGTACACATGCATGCCACTGAATGTTCATTCGATACTATATCACAGTTCGGCATATAGTTCATGAGATATGAAGTCATAAACATTGAAATTTCCGAATATCTGCAACATCATGCGCTATTTTTCCACAGCTCCTCCTAAAATAATGGACCGATTTCAACTAAACTTAGTATACATATTGCTTACTATCAGACAACAATCGCTGTGGGGTTAAAACTACCTACGACGTATAGTTCAGGAGATATGACGTCGTAAACAATGAATCACAAAAACTTTCCCATCACAAGTATCAATAAATATTGTTTATAGTCAAGTTTTGAATTAATGGTATACATCATTTGTATTATATTATTATTTTTCTTTCTTTGGATGCTGCACTATATAATTTTGTAATTATGCTTATTTCTTTGTCTTACTGTTTCATAATTTCTAAGCTGTTTTCATGGATTCATGAAGATGAAATCTTTTTAGAGTTTTTATTTTCGTTTCTAATATACGACTGGAAAATGCACATATACCCGGGCAATGCCGGGTCTAGCAGCTAGTAGAAAAATAAAGAGGGCGTAGAAGCTCCAGGAAAGGGACCGTTGGACAGCGGGAGTGCAGCATTTGTGTTTTTGTCGGCAGAATCCCGTGCAGCTGGTGACGCACGGGGCCAACTACTGCCCACGATTCCGCCATCCCAAGGAGGACATCCTGCTGCCCAACAACGTCCCCAAGGAGATCGTCCTGGAGGTGGAGAACCTCCCCCACCCGCAAGTCGGACACACTGGCTTCCAGTGCATCGTCAACATCGAGGACGCCAAGATGATGGTCCCTGCTCGCGTCGAGTCCAATCGCTTCATCGTGTGTGATAAAACGACGGTACGCATTGTTTCTTCACTTTATAAACTCGATATTGCGTAATCTGCTTCTAAGTTATTAACTTAAAAAATAGCTAAGTCAATGATTTTCCCTTGGTGGGGATTCGCCATTTGACTTTAAATTGCTATTCACCTAGTTTACACTACCATGATATGTAATTTGTAGCCATTCATTGCAAGTTGAAATACTATAAAATTTCCGATATACACGTTGTTTCGTCTTCATTCCACAGACCGATTTGATGTAGCTACCATATCCTGCACAAGCCTCTTCAAGTCTGACTAAGAACGGCATCGTACATTCCTTTGAACCTACGTACTGTATTCGTCTCTTGGTCTCCCTCTGTGATTCGTAGCCACCACACTTCCCTCCAATACTAAATAGACGATTCCTTGAAACTTCCTGGCAGATTAAAATTGTGTGCTGGAACCGGGACTCAAACCTGGGACCTTTTTCTGTTGGTTTCTACACTGCAATATAAACAACACTTTACCAGCGTCCAACATGTGCTTTTACAGCTGCTGTTATTTACAAAGACGTTTGTAAATAACAGCAGCTGTAATAAGCACATGTTGGACGCTGGTAAAGTGTTGTTTATAGTGCAGTGTAGAAACCAACAGAAAAAGGTGATGTGTTACTGTGACTTAAACAAAAGAGGACGCAAGAAATGGAAATTAACCACAAAAATCCGGCCATACAGTCGCAAGCCAGCATCCAACATGACGCTTAAAATGTTATTGTAACATGATCCATCTGATGATGAACCTGAAAAGGTTGGAAAACCGGTTCATGGAATAAATATCATTTCAAGAAAAAGTGACTGGAGCAGTTTTCTTAAATCATTTGAAAATAAGTCACGGGTTCTGAAACATTCATAATGGATAATCTAAGAATAAATGTAGTGGGAAGCAGTAGTAAGTATCCCCAGTTCCTTAAATAGCCCTCTACATGACGTTCTTGAGTTGACACCACAAATGATCCGTAACGCACGTTTTTGTGCTCTGAAAACTTTTGCTCGGCCTGATGAGTTGCCCCGTCTGTTCGGTTTTCATTTATCAATTCTGTATCATTGGCAAAGGCTAACCACTTTATTTCAAATTTGTTCCTTTCCTGTCCCATATTTATACCTTTTATGCCTCTATTTTCTAATGTGTTAACCTATGTTTTTACTATTTCGTCTAAAGCCAAATAAAAGAGAATAGTGGAGAGTCCGTCTCCTCGTCTGTGAGTATGTTAGTAATTGTTTTCAACTTGTGTGCAGTATTCGTACGAAGCCAACTCCGGAGAGTACCGCGCGAGCGTGACGATCGTGTGGAACCGCAACCACCACGTGGACAACATCAGCGTGATCCTGTACAAGTGCGACATCCTGGGCTCGCACCGCGAGCACCCCGACTGCTCGTTGTGCGTGACGCGGGCGGCCAAGTACCAGTGCACCTGGTGCGGCCTCACCTGCAGCTACAGCGACAGCTGCCAGCGCACGCCCGTCAACGAGTGCCCCAAGCCCCGCATCGACATGGTCAGTACCCATTCCTTCTGCTCACGCTTTCTCTCTTATCAGTGGCGTACACTCAAGACGCATTAGGCAAAGCTTTTGACATTTGAAACCAGGCTGTGCCAACCATCGAATGAAAACATCGGATGCACCTATCGCCTCTTCCTCTGTCCTACCCAAGCCCACGCTGCAACGCAACAGTGAGTCTACTACTGAACGCTTGGCTTCGTTTGATGTACGGACAGCAGGCGGAAAGTGTTTGGCGCCGCACTATAATCGCGTTTCTGCGCGACTTGGACCAATACTGTACGTCCTGTACTTCCAAGAAGTTCCAATAGATGGCAGTGCCATGACACCACGCAATACGAACATGAAACACGCTAAATCTTCAATCAACACACGTTAGAATTGACGATACTCAGACTTTTGACACGCAAGAGTGCACTGATTCTTTCACGCTGTCCGTTTTTGGAAGATTTGATTGTTGTTGGGGGACATATTACGGTGTCCGTGTCCGTTATTGAGAATGTCCGTTATACGGAATAATTTTTAGCATAAGGGCTACTGTTGTTTTGCAGGGGAATTTTAAAATGTTCGCTATTGAGAGGAGTCCGCTTCCGTTAAGGGAAGTTTTACTGTATATAGAACGGCGCACTGTAGATATATTAGTTTTACGAGTGCAATTACTTTTACTGAGAACTACTGAACCGGAAATTCTGGCGCTACGCGCCCTCGCGTACTAAATTTCCCGCTTCAACAGTCTCGTATTCGTCTGCTTCAAACATTTGGTTGGTCATATCGTTGCCTACACTCAGGTAAACACTCTACAATCGATTTCCAATTCCACAATCGATTTCAGTATCAATGTAAACACGAGCCTGTCAGGTTGTGTCTTCTTGTTAAGAATTTGCTGCTAATATAGAGACAATAACTTTCTCTGCAGCGAAAGAGAAGTATAAATATCAGGATGAATCTAAGTAAAGATAAACAGCGACTGTACTCACTCAACCAGAAACCGAAACAGCTGTTTTCTAGGCGCCACATTTGACTGGACTAACAAATCCGCTTCTGGCGTTAAACATGTAAACACGACAGCGAAAAACGGTTTACATAATTCGATTTTCTTCATCCGGAAGATTTCTCGTATGTAAACGTAATGGTTGTGAGGTTAGAATGCAATATATATAGTTTTTAACTGTTCAACTACGACTATCGAAATCTTCTGCGCTATAGACTGTACAGTGGTATCGTAGCTAGGTAGCTTTGTTGCGACGCCAGAAGCAGTAATGAACCTACTACTATGTGTTAACTGATGAAAGCTGTCTGAAAAGAGGGGAAGAGGATGAAGCAAGCGAAGTTTATACATATAATACAGCAATCCTAGATGTTGTAGTTGTATCCTAGACAAAGGCCTATATTAACAAGGCGTATAATGTCCTAAAGGTGAAACGTCGCGATGGGACTATCAGGCCACTATTTCCGAAATCTCCCTATTTTCAGTCTAAAAACCTAGCAACCCCAATAACAAGTGCACTGTTAGTTTTACTGTCAACTGGGACAACTTTGCTGTGTGAAACGAATCTTGCGGGGTTCGAAAACTAATATATGTGAAACTCGGAAATTTCTGAAGTACTTCCTGCTATACTTCAATTAACCCTAGGGTAACTTTATGTACACCACAGAAAATAAATAAAAGCAAAATTCATTAATTGTTGTTGATTTACAGTATATTAACAACACACTTTTGAAGAGTTACTGATGTATAAGTAGGGTCCAAAACTTGTTAATAACTTTTAGCACACTCCTAATAACACGAACGCACGTTCAACGCGTACTAGGATTCTACCAAGTGTAGAAGGTTTTATGACCACAACCAAATTGTAATTCATTAATTGTTAACTTTCACTCACAACTCGTGTTTAGAGATATAGGCCTACCGGTATTGTCGTGTAATTAGGGTCCTAGGTTAAGTTTGACTGATATTTTAAAAACAATTATGGAATCGGATAAAAGACTTCATTATCGTAATTTCCTAGACCCCGTGTACATCGAAGGAAACGGCATTGCCATCGATATATAAGAATGTTCGATATAGAGTTTCTGAACCCAAGATTCACGTACTAAATAAAAACTTCTTGTTTAACCTATACCTAACCTTTTTAAGGCTAAGCTACAGATCACTTTTTAAAGTCAAAGTTCTTCAGTACGTGATGGCGCGTAGCGCCCGAATCTCCGTTTCAGAAACACTATATCGAACATTCGATATATATCGACGACAATGCCGTTTCCTTCGATATACAGGGAGTCTAGGAAATTACCTTCGTTATTGTTATTAATATTATTATTCAAAATTTTGAAACATAAAGTACGGTACCGTACTTGACTAGAATACTGTATTTTCGAAAGTTGGACATTAAGTACCATTTTCAGATAATCTGTCAAACTCACTGTATTAAACTCTTAAATTAAGATTAAATTAGAACTTGTACCAACTGATCATGAATACGACTTTTCATAATGGTGTGAAAAGTGTCCGTTTATAAAAGGTATCCATACACGTTATTAGAATACTTAAGTATTATGTACATATTTTAAAATAATTTATTATTTTCACTTATATATTTTTACATGTGGCCTCGGTAGCGTAGAGTACTGACTGACGCTCGCGACGACCTTTAAATGTTCTTTGAAAACTCAATCACATAGAATGAGAGAGAATAATTTTTCGTGTTTACCGTGAAATAAATAATTAATTATATTCCTGCTCTATGGCTGACACATGAGCTCAGTAAATTAATTATCCTCATAAAGCGAACATTTTGTTGCCAACATTAGCAAACTACACTGCTGAGGCTGTAAGTAAAATTTAATCCTTGTTTATATCATTCCTGTAACAAGGGGTTTCTTTCTTTTTATCACATGTCTGACATTATTTGTGTTAAAGGCAAACAATACTATGTTATCAGTAATACTAAAGTGGTCCATGTCCCTTCTACTTTGTACTAGTTTAAGGATATTAAAAATCCCATAAAGAAACATAGAACTGTGTTGATGATTTAGAATCTATTCATGAATATTTATGTTTCTAGCTTTCAATCTTTTTTTTAAATCGTATTACTCTATGACACCTCCCAGTTCATAAAATTCTCCATGATTTCTTTGTTGCATTATGGAATACAGGAAACTTCATTTGTAGTTACAGTTGGTCCTTTTCAAGACCATTTTCAGTCAGTTTTATTCTGGAAGATATGATAACAACAAGCTGCTTGTCCTTCTTGACAACTTGGTATTTTTGTAGTGACATTATTGAATAAATGATTCACAGATTTCTTATGTGTCACTTTTATATTCAATATAAATTTGTGTTGAATACAAATATGACATGGCAATAACTTTGTGAAATATTTATTCAAGGTTGTTCTTGTTTTTGGTTTTGTCCTACTTTTGCTCAGATACTCTCTCCAAGTATCTTTTCTTAATGGAATTTGCTGTCATTTATCTGTTTTTGTAACTTTCTAAACAGAAACCTTCTCATCACAATGTTATTTTTTATGATATCCCTTCATTTGTTAATTATTTTCTTAGGTACAGTAAAGCCTACTTAAATTTCCTCATTTTTGATCAACATTTTTTAAATGTTTAAAATATCTCAGACTTTCATAAATCACTTGTCACCACCTCATGGCCTAGGTCATAAAATCTCTTCTGTTCCCTTTCTCTTCCTCCTCTCATACCTGAAAAAGGAATATATGTCTGAAACCTTTTGTCCTATTTTTTTGTTTCCATTTCTGTGTTTTTGTGTGAATGTCAGCAGCACAGAACTAAGATAAGTACTGACTAGCCAATCTATCTCTTAAGATTACCTGACATAGTCTGGTCTGGAGGCGATCTAATCGTTTTATAGTTTTCAAAATGACAAGCCAAGATCGCACACTAACAATTTATTAAATGAGGACCGGTTTTGGTGCACTGTGTCACCATCATCTGGTCACATATATGTTATAATCTGGTCATATTGTTAAAAAAATTGGGTATAAAATAACAAATGCAACATTGCACTTAGTCACTATATATTGACTAAGTGCAATGTTGTATTTGTTATTTTATGCCCAATTTTTTAACAAGATGACCAGATTATAACATATGTGACCAGATGATGGTGACACAGTGCACTGAAACCGGTCATTTAATAAATTGTTAGTGTGCAATCTTGGCTTGTCATTTTGAAAACTATCAATCTATCTCTTTTGAAGAATATTTTAGCACCTCAGTGGAGAATTTCCATTAGTATTTGATTATTTAATTATTTTTTTAAACTTTTTTTTCTTTAATGGAAGTCACATTTCAAAATTAATTCTTCTTGATATTTTCTCTCTTCCCAAAGCACTTATGAAATCTTTGCAGTGTTCAGTTGGAATGTTGTGCAACTCCCTTCCTTTCTCTCCTCACATTCACAGTTCCTTAACTGTTGACATCAATTGTTACTAAATAGAAAATAATAGAAGTAGTTGGATTTGTAGTATCCATGAAATTGCATTTGTTCCAGAACTACATTTAGCTATATGTTAGTAGTTAGACATGTTTCATTGCCCAAGTTCATTCAGTCCCCTGTAC
Source organism: Locusta migratoria (assembly GCA_026315105.1). Taxonomy (NCBI): domain Eukaryota; kingdom Metazoa; phylum Arthropoda; class Insecta; order Orthoptera; family Acrididae; genus Locusta; species Locusta migratoria. The sequence continues at coordinate 282,692,647 of CM048755.1, forward strand.
TACTAATAATCTTTTATGTTATTCAGTTTACCAAAATCCAGGACTTTCTGATCATCATTTTGGCACCCACCAAACCTATTTATTGTACACTAGTCTGTAAGTGACTGAAGAATTTGCTGAGAAATATCAACAATGCAAAAACTATTCTCATCACAGTTTCAGTTGCAGCTCAAGTTCTTCTAAATCTCAGAACCTTGTAACAACCACACTTAGCCTGCTGCCTTTGTTGGTGATCAGGCCATCCTTCTAGTTCTTCATGAGAGCTACCCATCACTGGAGCTTCCTACTTCAGTGATATTTCGCAACACCTCACATTCAGTTAATTTCTACTGTGTTGTAATAAAATGTGTTTTTATCCAGCTTTTGTCTATTATCTCATAGGAGTGTAGAGCATTTAAATGCATATCCACTGTTGAGCTTTTTATAATCATGTACTTGATATGGCAGACATTGAACATACAATTGTAGCAGTCTCAAACCACTAGATTACTGTTAACATGATAATAACCCAACCATGTACCCTAAAATATGTGTCTCTCCATTTGAAAATAAACTGCCTCTTAGTTCTCATGTTTGATTTCCTTAAACATTATCATGGTACTCATTGTTAGAATGATGATCATTATTTAAAATTGATATAATAGAGGTCTATTTGAATATTGATTTAATTACATACTTGAACTCAGGAAATACAGCTTGGAAAACTGATGTAAACTGAATTATACAAAGGTTTTATTAATTTGCCATCAATTAAACCAGTATAATAGTTGTGGTGCCAAAACATATAATGCAAGTGTTCTTTACTCCAGAATAAAATTGCTGTAAATAAGCAATTAGACTTACTGATTTAAATATTCATACATACACATTCCAAGATTATGAACTAAATGCTCATGGTGAAACAAATACAAGATATTGTAAGTGCGCAAGAATGAATGTCAGTATGTTTATAATGACCTCTCATTAGAAAAACTGTAACAAGAGTCAAAAGATTGCTTTAGTGAAATAAGGAGAATGTGTGTCTAAATTATATTTTACTTCTTCCAGATCAAGCCACTGAGTGGTCCTGTTGAAGGTGGTACCCTTGTTACCATTGAAGGAAGTAATCTTGGTCTGAAAGAAGAGGATGTAAAGGGAAAAATTCGAATTGGAGAAACACCATGTGAACTCATACAGTATGAGGTATCTGTTAGAATTGTTTGTCGTACAGGTCCTGCTGGCCAAGAGACTTCAGCATCAGTTATTGTAGGCAATGAAGCAGGTTTTACTGAGTCAGCAGTTCATTTTAACTACAAGGTATGTTTTCCTGGTAATTTTTCTTAAAACAAATTTTATATAAATTCCGTAAGATTTCTATAAATTTATGATAGCTACCTGTGTTCCATCAGAATGTAATTATTTTTCATAACAATAATTGGAGTAGCTCCTTACTACAGAACTGAATGTTGAACAGTCAGCTGCTTCATAAGCAAGATTGAAAACACACAGCTACAGTGTTCCAGCACTGCAGGCAGTTTGTTGGAGGGTTTGCATCAGGTGGAGCGGATGAGAAAAATTAGAAGGTAGGAAAGAATAGTAACGGGTGAAGGAAAAGGATATGATGGCTCAAAGGAAGAAACAACAGTAGAACTAAGCTGTAATATGGCACCAGTGGAAACACCTTAGTACAGGCAAGGGAAGTTGTGTTTGACACACACTTAAGTGGGGCACAGGAATGGGAGGATAGAATAAGAGGAGACCACAGAGAAATAAAAAGCTGCACAGAAATTAAAACAAATCTGTTATATGGTATGACTGCTTTCCTAGGTGACTGTATCTCTGGTAGGGTAGGATATATCTGTGACAAAACTGGAATAAGGTGTACTGGACGGATGCCTAGGACAGGCAAGTCTTCAGTATACAAAAAGTGGTATAAAGATGACCCCAGATATATCGTAGATTGGTTGAGCAATGGAATAAAACTTTGGGAGATGTTGGAAGGATGATTCTCATTTCAGAACAAAATGAAACAGCTGAAACACTCACAAAAGATCTATTTGGGGGTGCTATTGCTTTCTTGCAGTTTGTTCATGAGTGGTTTTTGTGAAATTGGCATCAGGTGTCTAGAGTGGACCAGAGGAGTGAAGATGTGGATAAGAAAAGTGAGTGTATATGGAAGGGAGGTTGGTGGCTGAGATGGGGAAGGGTTGGAATATGGCACAAGTGAGTCCTTTCTAGCACTGGCAGGGGATTTGAGGGTAGTGCCCACCTGTGAAGGCCTTAATAAGACTTTCAGCACACTGGGCAAAGGATTGGACACTTTTCAAATGCACCATCCATCAATGGTTTGCTATATACGAGAAATTTCTTAGTGTAGAAGTGATTGTAGTGGAGGTACTGTTGATAATTGATGGACTTCATGTGGAAAGAGGTTTAGACAAAGCCGTTGAAGAGGGCTCACCTGTAGACGGGGATACCGCCTGTCCGCTTTGACCCGTGACGTCATCGCAGCGCAGTAGTTTTGATGTGCGTGCGTGTTTGTAGAAGGCATGAGTGATTATGTGATGGTTGAGTTCAAGACAATACTTTGTTTACAAACAAAACAGATTAATATTTTGAGTTTAAACAGTGATCTGTAGCTTCTCTTTGATGGTTAGGTGTAAGTTAACTGAGAGATTTTTATTTATTTATTTATTTATTTTTTTTTTTTTTTTCGTATTTGAGCACCGAATGCACGAATTTTTGGGCTAAGACCTGTGATTGATGGTACAGTCTGTTATCTATAATAACTACAGATTATTTGTATCTACAATACAGAAGTATTAAGATATCCCATATACTGGTTTTCGGACATCTTGATGACGTCAAGGGTCAAATCAGAAGGATGGAATCCCAGTCTACAGTTATGCCATGAAGAGGCTGAGATAAACATTCAGGAATATGACTCACTGGTTTGAAAAAGAAAAGTTGAAATGATTAGAAAAGAAGGTTGTATAGCTGTAGACGAATGACAGTTGTGTCTTGCTCTGAGTCTATGGTAATGACTATCTCAGTTGTATAAGGAATAAGGTTTTGGAGTTGACAGCTCATCGGAGAGAAGCCAGTGTCACGGGAGAGATGGTGTCCACAGTGACAAGCAACTATTCTATTGGTAATGCATTGTGGATGATGGAGAATGGTTTGTTTATGTAGGAAGTTCAACTATGGGCAGTGGATTGAAGATGTTGGTTGACTAGAGTTGTGGGAACACACTAAATAGTTACACTAATTGGCATCTAGGGCAATTAGGGCCACAGATTTCAGGAAAAGTTAAATAACGGACATGCAGAGAGTAATTGGGATGAGAAGGCAATTGAATTTAGAGGAAGTTCTGAGAGTGAGCCAAGAATTTGGACTGGGCATTTGAGATTATGAAAGAGTCGAACAGTTGACAAATACTTACAGTCAGGTAATTATTGTAGTTTATTGCAATAGTGGAGGAGTCTTTGTCGACAGCAATGGTGAGCACTTGTGACCAGTTCACAACGGTACACTTTGAAATATATATTTGAAGACTCCAAACATTTTGGTAGCCTTATTATAACTGTGTTATATATTCTTGTAATAAGTAACAATGACAGTTATTTCATGATGACGATGATTGTATTTAGAATTTATTTTTTTCTGTTTTTGCTATGCAGGATGTCAAACTAGAAGGTGTGTTTCCTCCAATTGGGCCACAGAGTGGTGGAACTCAACTTGCCATTACTGGTCAGTACCTAAATATCGGAAGCAGTATCTCTGCATGGCTTGATGGACTACCGTGCCACGTTAATGCAACTCAAGCCTCCAGCAGTCGCCTCATGTGTACCACTTCTCGAGCCACGCAGCCCATGTGCATTCAGCGTCTCACTCTTGTTATTGATGGTGCCAATAGAACTCTTGAAGGCAATCCTTTCAATTACACTCAGGATCCAACTATAATGGAAATAAAACCATTGAAGAGCTTTGCTTCTGGAGGAAGAATGATTACTGTGCATGGGACAAATCTTGACACCATACTGAAACCTGAAATGGTTGTATATGTGGAAGATGAACCCAATCCTGTTAATAAAACCGTGAGTGTCATATTTATTGTAAGAACAACTAAATTTATTATTAATTTGAAACTCCATATTAAAGAATTTATTTTGATCAATTTTTATGTTCATGCATGATTCAGTTTTATGGCTGCACTTCCTCAAAGGCCTCACCTTCAAAAATCAAATAGAAATTTTTGTTTGTGTTACAGCAAATTAATTTAGTTTAGTTCAAATAAGTTTGAATAGATCACATATTCTTTTAAGATGTGTCACTTTTTCACTAGGAGATATGGCAAACCATCACTTACCAGTAGTGTCTACTTTAAGAAATTTATGGTCTATTGACAAAATGAAAACTGACTTCAATCATACACTTAAAGTACTGTTGCAAATCATTGTTAACAAATGTACTAAATTTTTCCCTTAGACTATTAGAAGTATGAAGGTCATTTTTATTTAAGTGGCTGTCTCCAGATCTCATAACTTTTCTGTTTTACTGGTTTACTTACAATGCAGTATCCATCTGTTGACACTACATTCAAAGTTCCAGATACCTCAGCTGTTAAGACGGGGGAAAAGATAGCATTATTATATACAAGAAGACAATGTGTGACATCTGGTGTGAATTCCCACACACCTCAAAGATATTTTTTTAACATTACTTTCATTAGAATAGTCTGATTTTGTTTTGTGTGCAATTACAATTTTGCTGTTTTCTTTGAAATCGGATATAGCAATAATGAGTATTAAAATCAGATGATAAGTTTCTATTACTAAACCAAGTCTTTTAAAGAATGATATATTCAAATTTCCTTGCATGCAGAATTATGTTAATTAAAAATAATAATGGGAGTATTTATGCCATAATTTTGTCAAATTTAACTGCAAGGTAATTTTAATTTTCTGGAAGGTTGCACTAAATATGAAAATTATGTATTTTTCTTGGAGAAAATGAGAATGAATTTAATAACTAACTTATATACACCAGGTTAAATGTAACACATCTATTAGTCTGTGTTATATTGTTATAGTAATTCTCAGAATATACAGAAAAAAATTAAAATAAAATAAAATATCGCGATCAGTAGTTTCATTTAATTTAATGAAGGATATTAAAGTAGATTAAAGATTTAAAGAAAGTCTTTTATATTCTAGAACTCTGTTTATGGTGATTAACTTACTTTGTGTATTATATTTCTGCTTTTTGAGGTGGCAGGAACACAATGTACAAAGTTTTATTATTCACTGTGAATGTTAGATAAAGTAATAACATAAAATTTTTCTGTTTTATTTATAGGAATGCACTGTTTTAAATATGGCACAAATGGAATGCCCATCACCACCAGTGAACATGAAGTTCATGCAGATGTCTCGTACACGTAGATCAGCTCACTTAATTCCTCGCTCATTACCGAAATTTAGGGAAACAACCCTGGCTTTACGTATTGGATTCATTATGGATAATGTTGAATCAGTAAAGGATCTGGAAAAGCATTTCCAAAATCTAAGATCTCAACTGTTGTATGTGGATGATCCTCAATTCTTCAGATTCCCAAATGAAATAAAATTATACAAAGGAGACACATTAGTGATTGAGGTTAGTGAAATCTATAGATCAGTAAGACATTGACCAACTCCTAAAATGCATGAATTAGGCATTTTTAAGAAATTATCAATTGGTTTTATTAATGTTTTAATAAACAAATCACAATAATTAAACTGAATCATATGATCTTCTTATGCAGCACCTAGTCATTCAGTTGTCATTGAAAACATCATACTCTAATTTACTATTATTAAAATAAACAATTTCATTTCTATACATTTGTAATTACCAGTATGCATTTCTGCGCTTATTTTTGTTGTGTGTTTGTAGCTTAGCAACAAAAGTTGTTATGGAATTGTCTTTCCTTTACAGTCAAAAAGCGCTATACTTAATTGTTTTTACAACAGTTTTTGAACCCATTTCTGCAGCACATTAGCACAATGCTTATTTTCTACCTTATTGTCTGGTACTTCAAAGAATTGTATGACCACATAGCATTTCAGTTTATCCAGTTGAACATGACATATGCAGTTTTATTAGTACTTTAAAAATATGTAAAAACAAAACTATTCTACAAAGTTACTGATTGGTTATATTGCTGAATAATATCTATCAATGTAACAGAACAAAATTTGATTGATGTCAATGACTTTTTTGTGTTGGAGAAATTTTGCCCTTTCCATCATATGCACCATCCAATAAATTATGCAAATACCTCTTCTTTGAGAAGAGCATAATATGTATTATTGTATAGTAACAGACTTGTTGTTTTTATTTCAGGGAGAGAATTTGAACCTTGCTAGTGATGAATCCGATGTCAATGTGACCATTGGAACCCAGCCATGCAATGTGACATCTCTTGCTTTAACACAGTTAGTGTGTACACCACCTGAATCACAACCTCCAAGTACAGATGAACTTGGCATCAAAACAGATGAAGGCCTCCCATTGGTTGTTGTCCGTGTTGGGAGAAGCCTTAGGTTTACGATAGGATATCTTCGATATGAAGTTGTCAAACCATATTCATTTTCACCGTGGGCCATAGCAGGAATTGCTGCTATATCTTTCTTTTTAATTTTCATATTTATCATCATACTGGTTGTGTATCGGCGTCGATCAACTCAAGCTGAAAGGGAATATAAAAGGATTCAAATACAAATGGACACACTGGAGAGTAATGTGCGTTCTGAATGTAAACAAGGTAAGAACACTAACATAGTACTGTATACTTGGTTTCATAGCCTGAAGTAGAAAACAGCTCTTTATGGCAGGAGCCATTGTAATATTATTTGAGCTTCTTGTTGTGTATAAGGTAACAACATAATACTCCCCCCCCCCCCCTTTTTTTTTTTTTTTTTTTTTTTTTTTTTTGGTAAACTTTAGGCCCTAGTAGTAGTTTTAAATAATTCTCATGATATAACTTGTGTGTTTGAAGTGTAGTGTAGATAAAGCAATATACAATAGATACTGACTTTTAATAATGTAGTTTTTATAAATGTTGTCATACATTTAGGCAGCATACAAGGATCATCAATATGTGAGTAGTAGTTGTATGCTATATGTTATTCTGTTGAAATAAGTATTACATAGTGAGCAAAGTGTAAAATATTACTCTGTATTATGATTCTTGCTTTGTTTTCTAGCATTTGCTGAACTGCAGACTGATATGACAGATCTAACGGCTGATCTGGAATCTTCAGGTATACCAACTTTGGACCACAAGAACTACATAATGAAAGTATTTTTCCCAGGTGTGAGTGACCACCCTATTTTGAATGATCCAAAGGTGAGTTTTCAGCAACAAAATTGCTCTATATTCATGTGTAGTATAAACTCAGAGTTTATCACTTTGTTACATCCAATGTTTGATGTAGGAAGTACAATATTCTTCCAAAATAAATAGGTGAAGAATGAGATGTGATAGTCTGAATTTCGAAATGAAAGTCAGCAGTGAATTAGTTTCAAAACTCGTGGATAACATAAATTATCATTAACATTTTATAGTTTTCATACAACTTGTTAATTTCCCATCAGGTGATAACTAATTTGCATGTTAAAAAATAAGAAAATATTTGACTTTTTTTTCTTTCTCTCTCTCTCTCTCTCTCTCTTTTTTTTTGTTCTATAACACTCTTCAGGAAATTTAAATGAGTGATAAGGGTGTCCATAATTATTGTTCCAATATCAAATGCTGTAGAAAGAGAACCACTGCTCTGAATGATATCAAATTTCAGCAGCATATTATTGATGCGGTGAGAGATGTTATAGAACAAATGGGATAATTGACCAAAATTTCACCAATATATGACATTGTAAGCACCTTAATGCAAATGACAGATGAAATGCAGTACACTGGTTACGGTTTGAGTTGCACATTACACCACCCATACTTCACATTTATCACATTGATTGCATATTTTCACTTACTCATAATACATCTAGTTTGTTTAAACAGGCTGAATACTGTTATAACAAAGAAACTATACATTTCAATAAATCTAGTGGATAGCCTGTGTGTTTAATGAAACATATATGTGAAGGTTGAGTGGATAAGATGTGAGACTTTGTCTCCAATTATACCCACAATAGTCAGGCCCACTTTCAGTTAGCCTGAATTATTGCCCTACCTCCCTCCTTCACCCCCTCTTTAAGCATAGCCAAGTAACCTCTCTTTCCTGCAGAAGGAGCTTAAGTTCCAAAAGCAAAGATTAGTTAATGCTTCTATCAGTAATACTGGGAATTAAACCCCATGGACTTAATCGTTGACCAGCTGTTCTGTCATCTTGTAACAAGTTTTTTCATTTGAAGATTTTCAATGATATAATTATTGTGACTGCCTGTTTCTTTTGTTTACTAAAGTCATATTTTTATGTTTTAGGTGAGAGTAAATGGACCCAGGACAAATTATGATGCTGCAATGTTACAGTTTGAGCAACTAATCAATAACAAATGTTTCATCCTAACCTTTATTGATACTCTGGAAATGCAGAAATCCTTCAATATTCGTGACAAGTAAGACTTTAACAGTTATTTATATGGCTAAAATTTGTCAATCAATTATTACATAATAATGTATTACTGTTGGTGTTTACACAGTCAAATGTAGTTCACTTGAGTATGACTTTTATAAAGTACCATACTTTGGAAATCATGCATTGGTTGATTGTACCACACTGATACTTACTTCTTCTCATGAATTTGAAGATATTGAATAAAAACAGTTTATGATTTTTTTTCTATTAACATGCAATGTGCGTATGGTAATCTTGGAAATATTGACCCCTATAGAAGCCTTAGAAGATATTCAGCTGTAAAATCACAAAATTAATGTGATTTCCAAGAAATTCCCTATATACTCCACACCAGTTTGTAATTTTTGTGTGGTTATATCATCATAATGGAAACATTTGTATTTGATTTTTCATAAAAAGAAGAAAAGGCATTTTATACTATAATATAACCAAATTAGAGATGAAGAGGGAGGAAGTGAAACATACCACTTATATATTCATGTTTGCATTAAAAATGTAAATGAGAAACAGAAGTGAAAACCTACAAGAGTAAATATTCCATTGGGCTTAAAACAAATACTTAGGTCACTTTTATCAGTGAGAGCATTATTGTATTCTTTTGTATTAAAGCATCTGTGAATGTTATCATTATGGTACATTTACAGTAAAATTTATGAGTTCGATGCTTCTGGAATCACTTTCCACCTGAAATGGCTCTAAGGACAGAAAAGGTTTTCACAGTACTCATTTCCTGTCTCTTGTAACTCCATAAAATGAGATTCCAGCTACTTGAGTATTCACTGAAGCCATAGCCACATTGTGACACAAGAGTTGTGTACTAGACCATTAGTTGTGTAATTTGTATGATCTCTTTTTAAGTTGAATAATGTGTGTTGTTGGTACTGACAAAGACTTTTTCCTTCACAGGGTCAATGTAGCTTCCTTATTAATGGTAGTTCTCATGGGGAAGATGGAATATGCAACTGATATTCTTAGAAGTTTGCTTTTAAGACTGATTGACAAATCTGTTTGTACAAAACATCCACAGTTAATGTTGCGAAGAACAGAATCTGTAGTTGAAAAGATGTTAACTAACTGGATGGCACTCTGTATGTACAATTATCTGAAAGACTATGCTGGTTCTTCCCTCTTTTTGTTGTTTAAAGCTATTAAACATCAAATTGAAAAGGGTCCAGTAGATGCCATCACACATGATGCACGATACTCACTTTCTGAAGAACGTCTGCTTAGGGAACAGATTGATCATGGAGTTGTGGTAAGTGTATTTTAGTTTTTGATGGATCTTAGAAGGTATGATAGTGTTCTTGTTGTACCCACCAGTACAAAACTTACTTGTGTATGTTCCTCATTCTTTACTATTTACCAAACATATATCTAGGCAGAGATTTTCAGCTATTGTATACAAGTGTATTGTACAAATCCACTGTTATTTAACATGCAATTAGAATATAGAACGACACAGCATGAATCCAGAACTACACACCCATGTTGCATGTGAAAACTTGAGTACAAAAGCTTCATGTAATAATTACTTGACAGTTACTTTTGACACCCATGTACCTACTGGAAACATACAGCATACAATTATATTGAACTATACTACCATCAAAACTGAGTATGTTTTTGAAAGTAACAATATAATAATATTTAGCTAGTTTTAAACTCATTTATAGTGTAGATGTATCACATGAGAAGGTACTGACAGTGCACAGAAATGTATGCTTAACAGCAAGGGATTCACATAATCAGTTGATCATGTAACAGACATTCAGCTGATTTTTGTTGTCGTAAAGTATAAAATAGAGAAACATATTTAAGTGATTTGAAGCTCCCTTAACTGGCTAGAAAGAGGTGTTACATTAGTAGACTTTTTAAAGTCGCAAAAATTAAGCAGTATCAATAATAATTGCTGTTATTGTTCCTCTTATCAACAGACAGAGGACTGATGACTGTGTTTGATCCTAAGTTGATCACAGAGGGCTGTCACATAGTGAGCACCTAATACTTAAACCGATGGGCAAAAAGTTGATGATGTGTTTTATATTTTAAAAATTTGATCCAAGTTTCTCAATTCTAAAACAGTATCTTCCATGTAACAGAGTTCTGAACATTTCTGGGGGCATCTTTGGGAATATGAAATCAGTTATTTTATTACTCTTGCACTATTCTATTTATTTCTTGTACAGTACCTAAAAAGACAGTTATACTTTCTATGGGAATAAACTCATCATTTTATGATGTTATCACAAATTATTCTAAGCAAAATAAATAATTGGTCACTACACAAGCTGCAATTTTATTTTGCTGTTGAAAGTTCTTTGCTATATTTACTAACTCTTGTTTCTTTTTATTTCAGACTCTCCATGTTGTACAGGATGAGCTAGATGAAAAGATTCAGTGTAAAGTTTTAGACTGTGACACTATAAGTCAAGTGAAATCGAAAATATTGGATGCACTTTACAAGAATACTCCATTCTCACTGAGGCCATCAATCCATGAAGTTGATTTGGGTATGCAAAAAGCACCTTTTGACAGTTAATATATAGTGTACAAACAAATAAAATACTTCATCTGTTGCCACTTGCCATCACTTTTACTGGTGGAACTGTTGTAGTTTCACTGTGCTGAATCATCAAGTACTCTTCCACCAAAAGAAAAGAGAAAAAAATCCTAGTTTCCCTCATTGCTTCATTAGGCTGGTGCTAAAAAAGAAAATTTCCTTGGCATATGTTTCTTCATTTCAGTGAGATTAATCAACTTTCTGTGCCTTACACTTAACATTTTTTACTTTATTCCTATTAAGTAGTTTATGAAAGAAATTTTGCAAATAAATCCATCACAATGAATAAAACTTTTCTTTTAATGATTTCTACCCCAACTCGTGCATCATTTCTGCGACACTCTTTCCCCTATATCATGATAATACAAAACAAGCTGCCGTTCTCAGAACTTTTTTTATATCTTCTGTCAGTCCCACTAGGTGTGGATACAACAGTATGCAGCAATACTCTGAAATGGTTCATACAAGTGTAGTGAAGGTAGTTTGTTTAATAGAACTGTTCCATCTTCTAAGTGTTCTGCCAATGAAACATAGCCTTTGGTTCCTCTTTCATATAATATTTTCTGTGTGTTCTTTCCAATTTAAGTTCTTCATAAATGTTATTCCTAGATATTTATTTGAATTTATGGCCTGTAGATTTGACTGATTTATCGTGTATAACGTTTAATGGATTTCTCTTAGTGCTCATATGGATGACTTCACACTTACCATCATTTATGGTCAATTTTGAATATTTGCACCATGAGAATATCTAAATCATTTTGCAGTTGCTTTTGATTTTCTGGTGCGTGTACTGCATCATCTGTGAACAGTCTAAGATAGTTTTTCACAGTGTCTCCTAAATAGTTTATAAAGATAAGGAGTAGTAGGGACACTATGACACTTCCCTGGAGAATGCCAGATATCACTTCTGTTTTACTCAATGACTTCCTATCAGTCAACATATTGTGTCCTTTCTGATAGGAAATTTCATTTACTGATTCATTCTTGTTTATAGTTTCATGATACTACTTTGTAATTACACACTTTTATTTTTTCTCTTCTTATTTTTACAAATATGCTCGAATACTTAATGCTTTCTGTTTGGATCATATGTATTTTTGTTTGTATGCTGGTTTCTTCTAATAAGCTGTTAAGAGTCCTCAGAGTCTTTTGTGGTGGCATATCTGAATAAAATCTTCTCAATTTACAAGCCATATCAATGCAGGTAAAGTACTTGAGCTTTTCATGGCTATGTTTGCCCTCATAGTCAAGAGTTAAAACCACTGACTGCCACACCTCTGATGCTTGTCTGCATATATAGGCACGTTGGCAGTATCTGGAGTCAAAGAGAGGCATATGGATGGAAGTTGAGAATTACATCTAACAGCAGCTACAGCCCATGGTAGTACCAATGATGTCACCTGGTGCAAGGGACCAACACCACATTTTGAACAGTCAGTCCCACCTCCCAATAAGAGTCACACATACACCTATGCTTTTTCAATAAATGAAGCCTGCCCTCATGACCTAAATGCATACTTCTTGTTTATACTGACACTGTTGTTCTTCATTATAATCTTGACTGTTTCCATTATAATGAAATCGCAATAAGTTGATGCATGGCCTAGTCTCTTACCTTCTCAAATTTTATTTGATGTTTGCTTTACTGGCTGACTTGTCAAGATCCCTTTTTTTAATATGACATTTATGGTCAGTACATGAATGTGCACTTTTGCTCATTGTTTGACCAACATAGAGGTTTTCACATTCACATGGGACACCACATGCACCAGCACTCAGAGTTGTGTCGTCATTAACAGCACATAACATATATTGTATCTTGAGGGAAGGCTGGAACCCCATTCTTTGCAGCACACATTGTACCATGCTGCTCATTGCCCCACAGTATGACAGGAATGCAGCTGGTTTAGCTAACTCTGCTGAGCATTGCATGGATTTGAAAATACGAGAGTCTTTTCTCTACTGTCAACTTATTGAGATACTATTATAAAGGATGATTACAATTAGCAAAATTTCAATAGAGAGAAGCAGTACACCCTTAGCAGCATGTAGAGATGGGCTTTGGATATCAGAAGAAAGCTAAGGTGGGTACAGGTGGGTACCTAACACTTGGAGGTAGGCAGTAACAGTTGTTTCAAATGTGGTGCCAGTCCCTCATGCCAGCTGACGTCATTGGTCCCTCTGCAGACTGAAGCGGCTATGAGCTGTGCTTCCCAACTTTCACACACATATCTCTCTGACTGGCTTCAGATGCTGCCATACCACCTGAATTAGCAGAAAATGTGTCCAGACATGGTAGTCCTAACAACAGGAGAGAGAGCTATCAAAGTCTCAAGTACTTTACTTGAAGTAATGTGGTTTGTAAATTGAAAAAGATTTTATTCAGAAGCACACAAAGTTTCTTAGCAATGTATGAACTTAGTCCAGCTTGAAACAGCAGGTTTTATGCATTCTGTTTGTAATTCATTGACTTATTTAAGCCAGGAATATGGAAGGTGGTGAGGTGGAGGCTGGTGACTAGGAGCCAGAATTAAGTGATAATATGCAAGTGTTGGGGACTTTGGACTTCCTTTTAACAGGAATAGGGTTGAATTGCCTCAGACCAACCATACTTAGTTTTCTGTAGTATAATCTCAAATCACCGTTTTACTGTTAGGGAATGAAAACACAAATCATTCTCTGAAGATCAAGCCTCCATATTCCATTATTTGTAATCTGATACTTTACAATTAAGCTACCAAGCCACCTTTTCTTGATATGATGGTACAATGTAAAGAACAAAACTGAATATTTGTTATAGACTATTTCTGTTTGAAAGGTTCACCTCATCTCTATCTGCTTTGTTTCACAAATCTCTTCAATCAAGAAAGGACAGCAAGTTGAAGTTTTATATTTTTACTTATATAAGACCCGTTGAAACAACTTGCTTAAATTGATCTAGAAATTGAGAGTCTTCTTGATGTTCATAACATGTTTAACAAATGCATGATTGTTTTTGTACCATTTAAAATCTTTTACATATATTTATTTTCCTTAATTTTCTATTCATTGTTAAATATTCACTTCTAGAATGGCGGCATGGGAGAGGAGGACACCTAACTTTGCAAGATGAAGATCTGACAACCAAACCACATTGTGGATGGAAGAAACTAAACACTCTTTCTCATTATGGAGTAAAGGAATCTGCTGTTATGTCTCTTATCACACGACAGAATGGCAGCTTCAGTGAAAACTGTAAACAATCCTGCCAGAACTGTAAGTAATCGTAACAATGTCTTTATGACATGTTGCCTATTTCATATGTAGTACTGAATTTATTGATTTGCAAATTGAGTACTTATCCCTGGCTACATCCTGTTACTCTGCATTTATATTAATTTTTATTCCATATCCTGATTATCATGATCCTGTAGATTTATTCAATTCTAAGAGTTCACTAGCACAGTATTCAATGAAAAAACAAAACATCTTATATTTGAGAAAAATTTATGAAGTAACCTTAAATTTATTTTTCATTTTCTTTCTTTCCACACAGTATTGTGTTGCTTACAGTGATCTCTCACAATATTTTTAGTAGTATATCGTAATTAGACTAACTTGTTGCAAAACATTTATGGATGCTAATAAGCACTACATATTTATTCTTTGATGGAAACTTGTAACTTCTGCCAGTGTATAAGAAACACAGATTGCATTGAATTCTTGTTTAATTTATGAACTAAACACTTAAACCTAGTCAGCAGTGTTTCATTCATGTATGTATATGGTTTGATGAACAACTGAACTTTGATATCTGAGAGCAATCAGCACTTTGCTGCTCAACATGTCTTTCATGCATTCAGTAATTTTCTTCCTTATACAATTACATGTACAACTAGTAAATTATGTTATGTTATCATTGTTCTAATCCTAACACTACATGATAACTAACACAACAAACTGTTTTGTTTTGGAAGAACTTTAAGTGCATGCTGTACACATTTCATGGGCCAGCTTGCAATAACAACCAGCTAACATATGTATTAGAAACATAGAAATGTTAGAGAGCTGGCCAGGCCAGCCAGTCTTTAAATAACATTGACCAACGAGTAGCGTGTAGCTGAGAGGATTTGCCCACATTCACGAGTGTCAAAATTCCTAACTTTGTCTGCTGCCTTCTGTGTCATACAGCTGTGTGCCCAGTGATCTTGGATGTGGTTCTATGTGGGTCCTACAACTCTCCCCATTTTTTGGGGTGGGGGGTGGGGAGAGGGGTAGCTTTGTTGACCCACAGTGACTAGTAATGGACAGCCATAGTGTGGAGATGGTGTCCATGTCAGTGGTGACACCAGAAGCAAGGTGAGTGGGCAGTGCCCAGTCAGCAGGGACCTTGGAATACAGGTGAAAGTGGTTGGCAGAAGGAGTGCCCCTGTGCCCTATCACCAGAGTATGAGATTACAGAACTGGTAACAGGCAGTCCATGTCTGGGTCTGTGAAGGTGCCTAACAATGGAGTGGATGGTAGTGGTGAGATTGTCAAAGACTGCAGCTGTTACTGTGACGAGTCAGCAATGAGATAAACACTCACTGGAGTACCACCTGAGGTGGAGTTTCTTTGGTCAGAGACACTGCCTCAGTTCAAAGGTGGCTTTGTGGTGCCCACCACATTGTGTGCTCAGCTTCCCATCAGATTGGGTGTGAAAGGGAGAGGAGGTACAAATTGAATCTGTGACTGTACACAAAGACATCAACTGGGGACCACTTGATGGTAACTGGAAGACATATCGCAAAAACATATTTTGAAGAGACCTTGAAGAGTGTCCTTGGTAGTACCCAAGGAGCACTGGACAGTGTATGGAAAACATGAAAAGCCATCATTGACAAGAAGCCAGAACACACACAGAAATGGACCTGCAAAACTGACATAGACACATTTCCAGGTCTGGGTTTTTGGTGGCCATGGAGCCACATGTTCCGAAAAACAGACTCCACATATACACATAATTTAAGGTAAAAACTGCCAGTGATACCTTTCTCAGTACAGAGGCACACCATCTCTTACAGAAATTGGCAAAATGCTGTGAGTAATGAGAAAATGAGCAGAGGCACTACTTCAGTAGTAGGTGGATAAGATGAAAATTAGTGTCTACTGGGAAGCATGGAGGGTATCTGTGAGGTTGTGATGATCACTCTGTCCAAGAGGACAGCACAACTGCCTAAGCAAGCAGGAGATCCATGTTCAAATCCTGATGTGTCACAAATTTTCAACTTTCCCCATTGATTTAATTCAAAGCCCTTTTGCATCAAATATTGTAAGATCCTCTGTGTATTCTGTGTCGGACATACTTTAGTATTGGCTTCTGCACATTTAAGCAATGTTCTTGGGTGGATCCCACGAGTGTTTGTCAAGAAATCTCCATTTTAGGCTTACTCGTTTTCATATTACTTTTCCATTAAATTGTCTAAAGTCTACTATCTTCTGTACTTACAACTCAACATATGTTAACACTCCTGCAAATGGTTACCCTGAAGTATTTGCACATGTTAACTGATACCAGTTGTGAATCATTTATATTGCCGTCATAGCACACTACACAGAAGAGCCAAAGAAACTGCTACTCCTGCCTAATAGGGTGTACGGCCTCCGCAAGCATGCTGTAGTGCCAAAACACAAGTTGGTGTAGTCTCGACTAATGTCTGAAGTAGTGCTGGAGGCAACTGATACCATGCATGCTGCAGAGCTGTCCATAAATCCTCGAGAATACAAGGGTATGGAGATCTCATCTGAAAAACTCATTGGAAGATATCCCAGATATGCTCGATAATGTTCATGTCTGGGGAGTTTGGTGGCCATCGGAGGTATTTAAACTCAGAAGAGTGTTCCTGGAGCCACTCTGTAGTAATTATGGATGTTTGGGGTGTCACATTGTCCTGCTGGAATTGACCAAGACTGTCAGAATCCACACTGTGAATAGATGCAGGTGATCAGTCAGAATGTCTCCATATGTGTCACATGTCAGAGTGATACCTAGACATATCAGGAGTCCCATATCACTCCAACTGCAGATGCCCTACACCGTTACAGAGCCTCTACCAGCTTTAACAGTCCCCTCCTGATATGCAGGCTCCTTAGAGTCATGAGGTTGTCTCCATACCTGTATATGTCAATCCACTCGATGCAATTGGAAACAAGACTCATCACACCAGGAAACATGATTCCAGTCATCAGTGGTCCAATGTCAGTGTGCCAGACACCTGTTGTTTTATATTGTCCTTGCAAACCACAGTGTGAATGAGTGTTCACATATCTCTGTGTTTGCATATGCATGTGTATACCAGTTTCTTTGGCTCTTCAGTGTATATTTTTGCATTTTTTGGAGTGTGCAGCTATACATTTCTGAACTCGAGAAGCAAATTATGAATCTTTGCATCAATTTAAAATCTTATATAAGTCTGACTGAATATCTGTGCAGCTTTTTCCCACAGTGCTTCATTAAAGCATCATCTGTAATATGTTTGTCAGGTCATTAATATTAATTATGAACAGCAAGGATTGCAACACATTTTCCCTATGGGATACATGAAGTTACGTCTTCATCTGTTGATTACTCTCCATCAAAACTAGCTTGTTTGTCCTCTCTACCAAGTAATCCTCATTCTCGTCACAAATTTTGTTTGACACCCTTCTTAATTATACTTTTGTTGTGTAGCATGTGGTTTATGGAAGTAAATAAATGCTGCACTTACCTGAATGCCTTTATTAGTAGATTCAAGGTTTCATTTGAAGAACATACTGGTTGTTTTTCACATTATATAGATTTTCAGAAATCATTTTGGCGAGCATGGAAGAGGGCACTAGAGATCACTTGTTTTAAGATATCTCGTTATGTTTGCACTCAGATTGTGTTCTGAGATTTATGACAAATGATTGTCAAAGATATTGGATGTAGCTCTTTTTCATCACTTTTGCTATTCTACCCTTCTTGTGGGAAGGGCCATTTTGCAAGTTCTGGATGGATTTTATGTACTTTTTTTTATGCTATGTCAGTAACAAATTCTTTAGTATTTGAAAACTTTTCAGCATTTTTACTTTGATACTTTCAATTTCATTTGCTGTGTCATCCATGAGTGTTCGGACACAATCTTTGACACCACTGACAATCCTCACAAATGATGAGAATTTCTTTGGGGTTTATGGAGGATGTTTCAATAGAATTCTGCTTAAGAAATCACTGTACTTTACAAAATTCCAACAATTTTCATTTTCATTCATCATATCTGAATGTATAGCCTTATGCTTTACTTTACACCAGTTCTCCAGTAGTAGTTTCTATATAGAAAGTGTATACCATTGATGATCCTCCACATAGTTAACTGTCATACTTGGAACATGCTACTTCTTTGTCAACTACCTATTTTGTTAAACTTGAGCCATGGTTTCTCTATGTGCTCATGTCCAAAGCTAATGGTTTATAGGTCTTCCTCGAGATATCAAAATGTCTTCTTTATTGAACATGTAAATCTTTCTATTGGTTGAGTTGTCCTTTGCAGTTGGGCAATCATTTTACCTTATTCCTTCATGGTAACTATGCCTATTTCAATAAGTGTATCATCAAAAGGGTTAAGTCTGTTTGATACTATCAGATCTAATATACATCTGCCATGAGTGTACTTCCAAAGATGTTAATAATACCATTAATTGCTTTGATAATTAATAAGAATTGATAATGATTATTGAACTATGAGATGGCAAATACAAATGTTTTTTATGTTAATATATAATGATTTTTTTTCTGCTAGTACTTCTCACAGTCATAGAATGTGACTGACTGACATGTTATTTTTGTTTCTTTAGGTACAGGGTCATTCTTTCCCAATTCCTTGTCACCTGTAATAACAGCAAATGGTGATATAGAATCAGGATCAAATGTGCGTGTGTTTCATTTAATAAGAACGGTTGATGAACACCATTATCAGAATAACAAAACATCAGAAAGAACTCATAAAGCCATTCCTGAAATTTTTCTAACAAGACTTCTTTCTACAAAAGGCACAATTCAGAAATTTGTAGATGACTTTTTCAACACTATACTGACAGCAAACGAAGCACTTCCCCCAGCAGTTAAGTGGCTATTTGATCTCTTGGATGATGCTGCTCGGAGGTACAGCATTATTGATCCAGAAGTGGTTCATGCCTGGAAATCCAACAGGTATGTTTCTACAGTTAATCTTTATATACTGTTTGATGAGAATGAATATGTAACACTAGTTATTTTCACAATTTTATTGATGTAGATTTTTATTTATGATATTATCCAGTTTCAGAGCCTAAATGGAATCCATACAAAGCAAACTGTAAACATACTTCAATTAAACTATAGCCAGAGGAGAATGTGTGTGTGTGTGTGGGGGGGGGGGGGGGGCGGGCGGTTACATAGATATGGTGCATATACTGTGGTTATCCCAGCAGAGTCGACATGATATTAGTCATGGCAATCAACAGATCTACTCTGTTCCTGTCATATATCAATAAACATATGACATGTATGCATATAGTCTATTTGGGGAAATTGCATGGAAAGATTTCTAAATGACCTGCCCCCTTCCCATTTTTTTTTTGGCAAAATTGTCTTTATGGCTTCATGAATATGTACCTATTCATTGTCCGTGGTCTGTACATTTCTCTTTAGTTTTTGGGTTCATCACAATAATTTAGTGCATGCTGAAGCTTATAATAAGCCTTGTTGTTTCACTTATCTATTGCAGGCAACAGTTCAATTATGTAGCACATTCCATGAGTATTACTTTCTTACACTCCTAATTTACTGTAAGCAAGGGAAGTTGATTTCTTTAATATTTGTGTACTTGAAGTGGACACAATTTAGTCAACAGATTATGAGTGACTATATTGAACACATCATGATTAGCCATAAATCAGGCAGATTTTAGGCTAATTCTTTGTTAAGGAATTCTTTTTATGTCACTACCAACTAATGTGTCATTTCTGTGTAATATAAGAGATAGGTTATCCAATCTCCTAATATACAGAGGGTGAATTTGAGATATGCACTGTCATATTGCCCACTTTTTGAATTTATGCACAGTGACAATGGCAAAATGTTCTAATGTTTGACAAATTTAAGCTGTCTGATGTGTTAATCAGCTTTCCATCTACTCTTTTGCATTTCCAATCATTTGCCTTTTTTATCAGATGAATTATTGCAGCGGTACAAAATGTACTCTTCCTGTGAACATTTGTTTACCTTAATTCCTGCTGTAATCTGGTAAGTAGATTTTTCCCAATTCAGACGTATTTGAACTTGATAATAAACCCTTGCCATTTTTCCCTCCTATGCTCTGAATGTTAGTTACCATTCACAATTAATTTTTGGATGAAAATTTTGTTATGTAAATGAACCATTTGATCAAAATCTCCACCAAATGAATTAGCAGTATATTTTGTATCATGTGTGGCACTAAATTGTTATATAACACAGCTGTCAGTAAAATTTTATCATAGGCAACTATTGAACAAGTATATGCTAAACATACTTACCTTTGTTGTGGAAATATCTACTTTGTAGGAATTTTTGGATGGTTTATAAAAAAATATAATTAATCATAATGAATTGTTCACTGTGCAGTGGAGTGTGCTGATATAAAATTTCCTGGCAGGTTAAAATGTGTTGTGAGTTTTTGCTTGGGTAGCTACGTTGGCAAAGGTCACATGAAAGTTATACAGAGAACTTTCGTGAAGTTTGAAAGATGGGAGTCCAGTTGGTAGAAAGTGTGCCCCAAGGTGAAGTGAGTAAAGGTTGTGGATTCAAGAAACGTAGCTTACCATACAGTTTTCATCTGTTAGGAAGTTTCAATATGGAATTAAGAGTGTATAATAATAGTACACATGTGTCCATAAGCACTCCCTTTCAGTTAATCCAAAAGGTGAGGGCTACACAGGCTCATTTAGTCAAGAACCATCAAATGAAGTTAATGAAAGTACTCTTCTTAAAATGAGGTTTTCTAGGAAATAGTTCTACTATACCATTACATTTTGTTGTTGTATACTTGAAACACAGATTTGAAAGTATTGAGCATGTGTGGGATCAGTGGATTGAAGGGTGTAAGTTGAGTATGACATGGAAAGTGTCATGGATGTGATATGACCACAGCCAGAGATGACCACCATGTTGTCCATTTGTTTGTAACTGATTATACAGCTTGTTCTGAAATGTTGACTTGGCACTGAAAAAATGTGGAACTGTCTAAGGGTTTCATCCTATTTGTTGTGTGTAATTCTAAAGACTGACAGCAGCACATGTGTGTTGGGTATCTCATGCTTTTACTGGTATGAGGAATAGCAAAATTTGTCATTTTCAATGAATCCCACTTCAACCTGTCTTGCAGTCCTTAGTCTTCAGTGCTGACAAGTATTATGGGTCGAGATCAGAAGATTTCAACTCTTGTGCACGAAAGGCAATATGAACAACAACAACAACTACTACTACTACTACTACTACTACTATTACTACATGAAGGCTGTTGTAGAGCCCTAGGCATGGCTACACCTCTAGGCAACTCTCCATACCTCATTTTAACAGAACAGTGCTTTGTCAAAATGTGGTAAAGAATGTGCATAATTTCTTCAACCAACGACAGGTACCAATGCTTCCCTGGGTACTGCATGACGTGTTATCTTCAAAACAAAGCCATGCTATGGATGGTCAGTTACTTGTTCATCGTGGACCTCTAGTAACCACCATTCCACTGTTGATACTTTGTGGGCTTACACAGAAACCGAATGTAGAAAAATAATCACAAAATTATAAATTTCGTTTTCCCCCCTTCTCTCTATATATAAATGTATTTAGAGGCTCTAATTGCAGAAAATAGAAGATTTACACCATAATTAGTTCTCAGAGCCACAAGTTGTGTACTTTTATGCAAATTGATGATTTTTGTATTGACATATACCTAATCTGTGGTATAAAACTCATCAATAATGTGCACCCTTCTTAGCCAGCAATCCAAGAGGAATGTTACATAATTTGGGATATGATTCTACATGAGAAAATAAACCCAGTTGGTATGGAACTGGAGTGAATTGAAGACTACACCCATCCATGAATGATTGTGTAGATGAGTGTGACTATTGCATACCAAAATGCTGTGTAGGCATTGTGATGGACAAAATAACGGTAGGACAGATGACAGATCCATTCTACAAGTATCTGAATAATACATTTGGTCAGTGGTGGATTTGGCAAGATGAACGCACTAACTGACCTACCAGATCACCCAACCTAATCCCATTAGACTTCTGTTTATGGGTCTAGTTACAGGGGTTTGTGTATGCTTTGGAGGTGATACATGTGAATAACTTATCACTTGCATCATCAATGCTGTTACATGCATTAAAGCCTGCTGAGATTATGTTTATTAATGGATATGTAGCCTTCAACCTGCTCCATTTCTGTAATGATAGAGAATTGGACACATGTACCTAGGATTTTTTATTTATTTATTACTATTTATTTTTCACTTGCAGAATCACCTCAAAAATTACATGAAATTTCTCCCGATTTTCCCTGTATGTGACGTTTTCCATATGTGGACATAATAAATATACATACCTGTGGATCTCTGTGGGACCACCTGTAATTCAGAGCTTTGTGCTCTGCTTTCTGATGGTTAAATATGATGAAATGGTGGAAGAAAATGGCAGGGTTTTCTCAGCATTGTCTTCAGTATCAGCATGAATTTATAGCAGTGACACTCTCGCAGTTACGATATGGATACGATGTTTAATTATGATCCATTATATCGAGGAGGAAATATAACAGAACAATTTTTTCTTTCATTCTATGTAATCATAAAAATCACACAAATTGTTGCAGAAATCTTATAATTTGTTTCATTTTCTTTTGCAGTCTTCCATTAAGGTTTTGGGTGAATTTCATCAAGAACCCAGATTTTATCTTCGACATCAACAAAACAACAACAGTTGACTCCTGCTTGTCAGTGATTGCTCAGACATTTATGGATGCTTGTTCAACAACAGAACACCGTCTCGGAAAAGATTCCCCCTCCAATAAGCTCCTGTTTGCTAAGGACATACCCCATTATCGGGAAATGGTTTCACATTTCTACTGTGATGTTCAGCTACTTCCACAGATAACAGATCAGGAAATGAGCACAGCAATGCAACAGTTATCTGTGTCACAAGTTGGAGAGTTTGATACAGTGGCAGCACTCAAGGAACTCTACATCTATGTGACAAAATATAGTGACCAGGTAAACAGATAGATTGTGAAATATCATGTACAATGTTTGTTATGTTAACACTAATTGCATTATTCTGTGCATTTGTATCAAATCCACATCAGTATTATAAATATAGTATAATCAGTTACTGGATGCGCCATTGTAGTACAAAATAACATCTGCATTACAGATCTTGGAGGCTCTGGACACAGATCCTTACTGCAAGAAGATGCACCTGGCTCATAAGTTGGAAAATGTGGGCTGCACACTGGAGGGAGAAGAAACGTCAACCTGCTGACAACGAGCGTCACCTGATCTCCTACTGGCCAACCTCTGCTCGGAGTAGCAGAAACTACTGTGATAAGCACATGCTGTGATGTGAAGTTCACTGTTGGGATCAGGTGACTGGTGCATCCCAGTCTAGCCAACAACCAGAGTGCTGCAACTCTTTATAAAAGCGCAACAGTTTCCTAACGTTGAGTGCCTCGAAAATAATACTGCAAAAAAAAAAGTGTCAAAATATCCTCTTGATAAACTAAATTTGTCAGAGGATCAACAGAGATATTATTTTAAATCCGCATTTTTATATATAGATGAAACTTGTAGAAATTGGTGATACAAAATTTTAAATTTGTAATTTGGTAAGTTGCTGGAAACTACTTGCCAATATTTTGTTGGATTTTGTTGAGAAGAGACCAGGTATTGACTGTCAAATGAGTGGAGTTTATATGACACATACATTTTGGCCACTGGCTGCGCTCAGTTTGTTAGCACAGAGTAGCCGATTTAGAGTTTAGTGGGATGTCACGTTAGCGGCCGTCCGTGGTCCACACTCTTGTACTGCTGTTACGAGACTGAGGCCTGCATTCTTTCAGCTGAAAGTCATTTTTCTGCAGGTTTTTTTTCCTTATGGGTGATGATAATTTAATGAAGTTGTAAGATGTGTAGGAGGCTACTAGTCCAGAAATGAGAGATTGGAAAGAGAAGCCCCTATACCCTACTTTGCAATTTTACACAGCAGCTAAACTTATGTAATAGGAGAGGAGTCGGGACCAAACAAGGCAAACCTTTTTCTCACTTGTGTTGAAAAGATTATGAGATACCATGAAACTAATTCATGTATACAGGTCTTAAGCCCATCCATTACTACTGTCCCTCCCCTCCCTTTTTGAGTGGGGATTATAAAACAGAGTTAATTGTTGTGTATACTTTTTTATATGCAAAATATAATTGACAACTTGTTGTCACCAATGGATGGCAATTATGTGTTTTTTATATTTGTTGCAAATTTCAGATTCTGTCTATCTCCTTTTTACACAAAGCTTTACAGAATCTCAATGAGCTGTAGTAATACTCATGTACAGTTATAATGCTGATCGAAAGAACAATGACAGCTTGTAAATCTGTGTGTTTGTGTTTCTGTTTAATTGTACAGTGTCTTCTCTTCAATACAAAACTAAGCTGTGTGCAATAGACTTTCAGGAAAGAAAATATCAAAAATGTTATTTTTGTAATTCTATTCAATTAAAACTGTTCCATCACATGAAATCATTAAATACCTCCTGTAGGGTACTATTTGATGCATTTTCAGTGTTGCTGTTTCCTTCAATAATCAAACAATATTCAAACCATTACTTTTTTACATTAAAGAATATTTTTTGTTGTCAGAAATATAAATGCTCTTTTTTATGTAGACTCAGTGTAATGATCCATTAGAACATACTGTGATTCCCTCCCCCCTGCCCCAATGTTCACACACATTTACCTCCTGTAAATTAAGAAATAATGG
This sequence comes from Locusta migratoria, assembly GCA_026315105.1. Lineage (NCBI taxonomy): Eukaryota > Metazoa > Arthropoda > Insecta > Orthoptera > Acrididae > Locusta > Locusta migratoria. The sequence continues at coordinate 282,717,856 of CM048755.1, forward strand.
TTTAAATCCTTTGCCTAAATTTTCAAAATTATGTTTGTTACATTTGTACATTACAGATTCAGATCCTTTGTGTGTTTCCAGTGTAATGGGATGTGAATGACAGTGTTTAAATATATAGAATCAATAGTCAACTTGTACTGGACATTTTCTGGTTATGACTATACAATAAAATATGTTGAATATTTCATAAATGTGGATATTTAAAATAATAATTTAAGAATGTTTCATTTTTGTTAAACCTTTGGCTCCTTGTCCTTTCTCTTTCACTGTAAGATCATAGCAAACATTAATATTGTGACTCATATAAACTGTAACTGGATGTTTCCTTTTGCACTAATGCCATGAAAATTTTGATGCAACAGTACAAAAATAATTGTAAATGACTGAAGACTATAGATGAAAAACAAATAAGGTTTGTGGTCAGCATTTGCTCCTCTATTGACAGAGTAGTTGCCTCTGCTAAACTGAGTGAGAAACAGACTAGAAATAGAAAATAAAACATTTGCTACATGAGAAATGCTCACCTTAAGGCAATGACAGTCATTAAAACTGTGATAAAAGAAATTGGAGAACATATAAGAACAGTTCATTGTAAATTCTGCATTAATAAGCACAAATGATTTGTTACACAACTAAAAAAACATGGAATTTCAACATGTATTTTTCAAATTAAAAATAAATAAATGGATTGAAAATTTGTAAATATACCAAATTTATGTACAAAAATTTCTTGCACAGTATTGATGATTTAATATTAACATTGTTACAAATGTCTTTTAAAAACCTGTATTTTAGACAAGAAAATGTGTGATCAGGGCATACCAGTAACACTGCCTCTTGTGGGTTTTAGGAGATACATGTGCAATCCTAAGCTACTACATTCATGCCAAATTAAGAGAAGTTTGAGATGGATAATCAAAAGGGGGTGCAATGCTATAAAACAATGGCTTTTACCTTAACCAATGTACACTCTTTGACAAAAAGTATGGCCTGCGGCCGGCCACCAATGAGCCTAAGTCTGCGATGATCGCGACATGGGACAATAAACATGACCGCACTGATACGCTGTAAGTCAGGCTAACTGCACAATCTGGCAACACTGTCGACAGTGGCAGTTCATGCAATATGTCTTGCGTTCAGTTATAAGACTTTTACGTAAGCTACATCTGCGGTCTCACGGTAAAGTGCGCGACTTGGAAGTGCAAGTGTAGGTGATCGAAACCGCCGGTTGCCAAAATTTTTATTTCAAGTCCCTCGTGAATACTGATGTCACGTGTGTAAGGCGAGCATATCGAGAACACATTTCACTTTGCGATACACTGGTAATAACATTTCAGCCCAATAACATTGCTGGCTCTGCACGCAGCACGCGGCAGAGCTCTCCATGGCCCACTCGCTGGCAGCAGAGGTGGTGACAGCGCTGCACTAACCCTACCCCGCCCTCTGCCGACAGTGCCTGCCGCAGCTCATCGCCATGGATATGTAAAATGCTTTAGTGTTGCTGAGTGGTGATCCGCAAAAAAGGTTGTGATATGTATTTCACACTCTATATCAATGGAGCAGACCACCCGTTTTTCAATGATGAGCATTTTATTACACTAATACACAATACTTTAAACAGGCAAAAAATAGTCATTGTTGTTGATCCAATCAAATAGCACTTTACGTTGGTTAACACTGGTATTTGTAGCTAAAATCTCGTTCCTTTTCCTTTCAAAAAAGCTCTTCATGTAACTTGTTATTGTCACCAATTCTTATGTTTTCATCGAGTCACAGTGCCTAACTGCACCATAATGCTTTAGTGCTGCTGTTTGATTCCTTCACTTCCTCTGTAAGTATCCCCTAGCATGGGGGTCCTAAGTGAAAAGTAAAAACTACATTCCCATCGATGGACATCAATTTGAATTTCTTCAAAGGTGTTTGTATGGTGAAGCAAATCAGGTATCTATGACCATTTCCATAATTTGGAGTCGACGTTTCGGAAAGACTTATTGTGTAAAGGTTTTCTTCTGATTTTGTTAAAGAGTTTCTTCTTGCAATTTGCAGCATATAAAATAAAATGAACTAAAATAAAATATTAAAACTAACCATGCTGTCTCCTATGAGGATCAGAACTGCCGACCCACAGCAGGGTTGCATCAACAAGGCACACATAGAACCATACAGCCAACGATATGATACCCCTGGTGCTGTTAGTGTGAGACATAGTCAATTGTGAGCCTCTAACGCATTGCAAAAGATAAAAAGTCACACGAATGACATCATTGCTTGAGTGCAAAAATTAAATCTCTGTCTCTCATATCAAATTCGTATTATACATTTTGAGACGTGGAAGTGGAAGATGAATGTCAAGTGAACTTAACGAGACAATTCAGTACCACTTGCAGAAGTAATTGCACTGTCACAGTGTTATCAAACATTAGCAATGATGTTACCAGTTCTTAGCTGTGCTAGGAAGATCTCTGTAGCGATAAGCGACGCGAAATCGCACTCGTCTTATACGGGCTTCCAGAGGGGAGTCGCTGATTTTGGTAAACATATGGCGCTATCTCCTGATAGAGTCCAACGTCACATTTTAGCTGCAGATATTTAAGTCATCCAATTAGACCAAAACCAGCGTTCAAATTTTTTTGGAAGCTTTATAACATTGCAGGAAATGAGTGAGGAAGTTAGAAATACAGATATTGTGCTTGTAACATATGGCAGTTCAAAGACTGAGGAATATAATCTTCCATCACAATTACAGTTTCCCCCTAAAAAACAAAAGAATAAATCAATTGCTTTGTTAGATTGTGACGAAAGATATTTCTGGTTTCATGAAAAGTTATTGGAAATGAACATTGCCCCATCTGCCACAAAACAGTAAGGTATCAAACATTTCGCACCTTGAAAGCAAATGCGTTTTTAAATGCAGCCTTGTAAAATTTAATATCTTCAATGGGAATACAAATATGTGTTGGTTTAGTGGAAAGTCAGAAGAAACGTAGTTAATCGATTATTTGTGCATCACAGTAATTAGTTAATTTGAGGATTCAGCCAGCTTATTTATTGCTTTCACAGTGTTACAGCCTTGTTGGGCCAACAAATGATGATGAGAATCCGAGCCCATGTCTCTGATGGATTGCCCTCACGTCGTTGTATTTTATGATTTACTTTGTCCTATTTTCCGTCAAATCATCCATTCTTCCTGATCCACTGGCAACATGGGGAAAAACGCTTTTGCAAATGAATTTATGATAATAATAATGATGGTACTAATAAAAAACTAGCATTCAAGGATGTTTACCGCATTACAGCCGAATGATAACGATTAAAACAACAATAGAAAATTCCCATCTCTTGGTTGACACACAGAAATGATTTTTCATATTTTGTTAGTAAATACTGTTTAGGACATTTTTCAGAGTAGAAAAATAGACCTGAAACAACACAAATTGCTAGTACTATGTTATCCCACTAATAAACTATTCTTGCTTTAGATCACAGTAAGAGAATGGTGCCACTGTGCTAACATGACACTGTTGGTTGAGCTGTCTGACATATTTCTTTCTAGTGGCAGTTAATACAAGACAGTCCCTAAAAAAATCAGGGGACAACCTTCTTGGGGTCGAAAATTAGATTCAGGATGACAGTCATATAAATGCAATGACTAATCACATCTCCTCATGAATTCTGGAACTGAGTGAACGATCAGAATTGCCTAGTGCTGAAAGCAATACTGCCAAGCAATAGGAAGAACTTATTCCCCAGCCCACAACATCCTCACTCCTCTTTTATACTTGTCGTGCTAATGCTTCAGTCCGACAGTAGACAACAGCGTAGAAAAATACAGATGAATTGATGACTTATCAACTTATTCAGTCTTGTCATTCTTGGTTCATATTTGAGAAATATTACAAAAATGTGCAACTATTCTGGAAAATATACCAAAGCATTGATGCAATGGAGTACCTAATCGTATAGTATCTTCACAAGCATGTTTTTAATTTAGGCCTCTTGAAGCTGAAACAAAACAGAGGAAGTGGGTAGCTATGCATCTTCATATGTTTTTCACCTTCCTGTAATGCTTGATGCAAAGATGAACGAAATGCGAATCCGTCATCTTCCGGTTCCTTCGAGTCTTTGCACAGACTTTTTTTTCTAATGTAAGTTGATATTCTTGAAGTAAATGGCTATGGTGACATCTAGTATAAGGTTGCCAGGATACAGTTGACACGAAGGGTTTTGTTTGACAATAACCGAAAAAAATTAAAGAAGTAATGAGACAAATTGATAAGATACAACTTTTGTAACAAAACTGAAACCGATTTCTAAATGAGCTACCTATTTAAGAAGTGACCATTATACAGTTAGAAATTACTGGTGTAAACACTACTTCATTGATTTACTCACAGCTGAGGTAGATTGCTCCCCTGATGAAAGAGTTTTTATAGCTGATGTCCTGCATGTTAGGCTCCATAAGTCCACTGTAAGTTGAGGTACTGTGCTCTCCAAATTGTATATATGCCACATGGTCAACTGTTTTAAAAGTAAAAAATTCAACGAATACTCCACTGAGCGTTATTGTCAGTTTTGGGATTCAGTTTATGGTTGAATCCTATACGGTTATGTTTACTTTACACCATTAAATAACAGAAAGACTAAAAATTGGTCACAGAAAAGTCTTCCTAAATACTCAAATTTTGTCCAGCTTTCTTCAAGTTTGCTTCCTGATTAACTAAAATGTGAGCAGGCCAAAATGGAAATTACAAGCAGCGTGTTGTGATAGAACATCTTTCTACATTAAATAGTGTTCCATTTGAATCCAACACTAATTTTGAGCACATTCCTTGATGAGGTGTGGAGTGGTTTCTGAATGTATCTTACTGTTGCCTGCCTCATTGATTTCATAAAATGTTACATAGTCTGATGGCCAAAAGCTCTGCAGACAGTTTTAGTTGCAATGTGCTGTCTACAGTGTGGTGATTGGTTTCAGAGTACAAAATTAATGGCGACTTAGGAGCCAGATGTATCATCCCGATAAATTATCATTCGATCCGTATTGTCTGAAGATAACGGACAACAGAATTTACTAACTATTGAAATGTTCAATATAATTTGTGAATTTCTTTTGTTTATAATGTTACAGTAAAACGCTTAAGTTAGGGGAAGTCTACTGAACTTCTGTTAGACTCCGTTTGGTGGCTTCGTCTACTCAGAATGACAACTATCCTTTCTTTCAGCAGGCATGTTCCGTCTTCTCCATTTCCAGACGTGTGCATTCGCTCGCTCGGTGTGCCACATTTACCAAACGCGACCATGGCTGCAGCCACCACATCGTACTCCGTATCGACTTCAGAAAGTTAATGGAATAAATCCCTTTCAAGCTAGTGGCAACTAAACAATACTGTCGGCACTGCTCATTACTCAAGAACAATTAATGTTCCAGTGTTGCTATGATGACTGCTATCATTCAAAAATATTTTGGAACTATATTTAACCCAGTAACAATTTTTGTGTGGACAAAAGTTACTTTATAAGTCATAGACTATTTTAAAATCCCATTTATAAACTTTTTTCATTTAAATAATTATTTTACACTTTTTAGGTTGTATGTGTGAAATATTACATTCAACTTCAAATGTTTTCATGAGATTACAACAGAGACATTCAATAAATTTGTTTTATTTCTATTTCACCTGTGTGTCACGAAAAGATCGTGAAGGTAAAAGATATGATATGAACTCAAACTAAGGCTTGCCAGAAATAGTTTTAACGCAGAACGTTCATGACTGGAAGACATGTTGTTGTTGTTGTTGTTGTTGTTGTTGTTGTTTGGATGTTTTAGGGGGACAAAACTGCAGAGGTCATCAGTCCCCCGACTGGAAGACAAACAGGAATAAATAGCAGTGGTATAAAAAGTGCCCTCCACCGTACACCAATTAAGAAAAGGTGTTGATGTAGCAGTGTAGTCCAGTTCTAAGTTATGTAGAACGTATAAAGTCTCTCATTCAGTGGGAAGTAGGTTTGAAATCAACTGCAAAATTTGTATCAACACACGATCACATAAACAAAGTAAGCTCTATCGCATACAAGACATGAAAGAAAGAAGGAAGCTTATGATTTAACATCATATCGACAACTTGATCATTAGAGCAGAGCAGAATCTCCGACTGTTATGATACGGATGGGGAAGGAAATCACTCATGTCCTGCCGCAGGGAAGCATTTGCCTGGACTGATTTAAAAAACTCACATCTAAATGGCCGAATGCCAGTGTCAACTGCCGTGCACCCGAACGTGGGTCCAGTGTGTTACCACTGCGCCAACTCGCACAGTACGAGAAATGAATGCGGGTAAATATTGCATTTTCACCTGGTTCTGAGCTACATTAATTGTTTCAAGTTTCTAGTAAGTTAGTTAAAAAGTATTGTAAAATTTCTTCAAAATCAAATGTTTGTACATCTATGGGACTTAACTGCTTGGTTATCAGTCCCTTGCTTACAAACTACTTAAACTAAGTTAAACTAACCTAAGGACAACACATACACCCATGCCCAAGGGAGGACTTGAACCCCTGACAGCGAATGGCCACACATACTGCTGCACGGCATCTCAGTGCACACAGCTATTCCGCCGCAGCTAAAATTTGTACCGATCACACAACAGACAATAAAGCATCCTAATAAACATGTGTTAAAATTAAAATTGATTGATGAATTGTGGCATGGTTTAAAACAGTAATAAGAAAAGCAATTGCACTGTTCCTTGTGAAAAGATAGGAGATAAGCGCAGTGTCATATCTCGTATTCATTGATTAGAACAGATGCATTTGAAGCCGCAGGGCTGTAATTTTATCACTATTAGAAAAATTAAATGGACTGAGTATCGAAGACAAAATTAGTAAATAAATTCATCTAAATTATCATTATGAATGGAATAAAAGAAGAATGAGTAAGCCGTGAGTGTCCTCTGCCTACGTATAGTTTCAAATAAAGGGTGTAAAAAGAGGTGATCCACATTCTGAGAAGAGGTTTTATGAATGAAACAAGAGTAAAATGACTGTTACACATTAGATGTAAATTGTTTATCTTAATGCATATGAGGACTTGTTGATCTTCAGTACTGTGAAATATATTGAACAAATCAAATGTAACAGTGATAAAAAAATAAAAATTCAAAGTTGTAATAAAAACTTATGGTACTAACAATAATAAAGCAAAGGAGAATTATAGGAAAAATAAGTTATGAACAATATTTGTGGAAGTAAATATACCAATCATAAAAATACGGCCGATTCCTGCAAAATGAATTATGTGGAGCACATTTTTTCTTTGGGCATGAGAGCTGGGACTGGCAGAGACAAGGTATGATCCATCTAGAGACAACAGGAAATTTAATGCGGTAGAAAAGGACTTGCAGATAAAAGAAATCTCTGTGTTCTGTGAAAAATAAAAGCTAATATAAGCCTGAAAACATATACACACAGGAAGAAAATGAAACTAGTAGGTATGTTTATTAGAAATAACTTCTTTCTTCAACACATAATTTACTAAGAAAAGTGTGGCATATAGAAAGAAAGAAAGAACAATAGACAACAAAGCTGTTACAGTCAGAACCTGAAGCAAATCTTAGTAGAGACAAAAACAGAACAGAAATGACATAGTAGAATAGTTGTTTTTAAGAGGAGAGTAATGAAAGATATTAAAAAACTTATAGAAAACCTTGTAGTAACTGCTCTATACTTTTTTTAAAAGAAAAATATTTATCTCGGCTTCAGAAGGTTGTAGAGTAACATTATTTGTTTTAAAATCTGTGAAAAAATGTCAGCAACCTACTTCTTTAACACTTCCTTTCATAACATAAAAACAGAAATAGTCAGTTGAAGAAAATGGGCCCAAAAAGTGCAAGTTTTTCAAAGTCATTTTTATACTTATAATTAACAAAATCTGAAATATTATTTAATAGAATAATATTACAACCCTCCAAAAAGAAAACAGATGACAAATTGTTACTCTAGATCCCCTCATCAACTCTAGCCAATTTATTAGGAGCATTTTTATTTTATTTATTTATTTATTTATTTATTTATTTATTTTTTGTCAAAAGAGATCAATATGTCTAAAAAAAATGAATACATTTTATTTGTTCGAAAAATATATTTTTTGACTTATTTCATGCCATACTTTTGATAAATAATAAGTATGGGAACATGAATTTTGTTGAGTTATAAGGAATCTAATTTTTAACGAATTTTAAGTTTTTTTTTTAATATATATATATATATATATATCTCGAAATGTATCAAATCAAACGATATGTACAAAAAGCAGTTGACAGATAATCGTGAGGGCTACAACATTCTAATTTAACATTTTCCCATTGGAGTAATCTTTTTTATTTATTTTTTTAATAAAAACCGTTTTTTGGAACTTTGCGAATTATTTTGGATGGAAATGGTCATAGATATCTGATTTGCTTCACCATACAAATGCCTTCGAAGACATTCAAATTGACATCCATCGATGGGAATGTAGTTTTTACTTTTCACTTAGGACCCCTATGCTAGGGGATACTTACAGAGGAAATGAAGGAATCAAACAACAGCACTAAAACATTATAGTGGAGTTACGCACTGTGACTTGATGAAAACATACGAATTGATGACAATAACAAGTTACATGAAGGTTTTTTCTGAAAGGAAAAGGAATGAGATTTAAGCTACAAATACCAGTGTTAACCATCTCTAATGTATTGTGTATTAGTGTAATAAAATGCTCGTCATTCAAAAATGGGTGGTCTGCTCCATCGATATTGAGTGTGAAATATACATCGCAACCTGTTTTGCGGAACACTACTCAGCAACCACTAAAGCATTTTACATATCCAGGGCGATGAGCTGTGGCAGGCACTGTCGGCAGAGGGCAGGGTAGAGATAGTGCAGTGCTGCCACTGACACTGCTGCCAGCGAGTGGGCCACGGAGAGCTCTGCCGCATGCTGCGTGCAGAGCCAGCAATGTTATTGGGCTGAAATGTTATTACCAGTGTATCACAAAGTGAAATGCGTTATCGATATGCTCACCTTACACTTGTGACATCAGTATTCACGAGGAACTTGAAATTAAAATTTTGTCACCAGGTGGTTTCGATCGCCTACACCCGCACTTCTGAGTCATGCACTTTACCGTGAGACCACGGATGTAGTTGACGTAAATGTTTTGTAACTGAACACGAGACGTACTGCATGAACTGCCACTGTCAACAGTGTTGCCAGATTGTGCAGATAGCCGGACTTAGAGCGTATCAGTGCTGTCATGTTTATTGTCCAGTGTCGCAATTGGCATGGACATAGGCTCGTGTTTTTTCTGAAAGAGTGTACTTCTAGTTTGAATGGCAGGCAATATAAAGTTTATAAGCTGCATAAGCATTCATCCTACATAAATCCAGACAGTTATTAAAAGCATGACAAAGACTGCCTTTCAGTTTTAAGAATTCAATTTGTCAAACTCACATTGGTCTCTGAATGTGTAAATGTATCCATGATGCTGATTGAGTTTTGACAAAATTAGTATAGAATTAAGTATATAGTACTTAGTGGCAATCATTTTCATTGTTCAATGATCTTAATTGCTAAGGATTGTCTGCGATCTGAAAGTGCTGTTTGTTTATGATGTCATGTTTTTAGTTACATATGGAGCTTATTTTGGACCATGTTTATTTTCAAACATTTAACACTAAGACAATTTTTGATAGACTTGCTTTGACTAATCACACTGTGGAAAACATTCCTCATTCAAAGAAACCTCTCATGTAGGCAAATGTACAAAGGAACTACTAACCACAGTTCATCATCTACAATGAGAAACAAAATTTGTAATATTGCACCATGTGTATTAAGGGTGTTATGCTTGCACAAAGACATTTTCCCCAATGCAGATTATCATTTGTGCTCTGAGTCTTCATTTTTCCTATGCTATTAATTCCTCACAGTCATCAGAATGTGAAACATTGTTTTAACCTGATCTGGATCACAGCAAACTTAATATGAATCTCACAACTGAATTGGATGTGATGAGGGATTTAAACTGTGGCATGTGAGTAACTACATGAAAGAGTAAGATGATGATGGGGTCAAGTTGAGATTTTTCTGGTCTTTCCAGGCAGAGACAATACAGAGGTAATGAGACTGTGGGTTGGCTTATTGGTCTGCTCTATATTTCTTCCTTATGTATTTACACAAATATGCTGAAAGCCACATGTGCTGGATCCTAACTTTAGTAAATGTAAAACATAGATGTGGCTAACAGAGTCTCTGTTCATTACTGGCACAGCTGACCAGGTGCCCAATCTGTAACCTTATTAGGCATAGGGTTCAGGCAGTAATGTGTGGTACTACAGACCTCAAATGAAAATGAACCAGTTTCTATCATTCTAGTCAAACCTTCGGGTACAGTTACACATCACACTGGAAGTGACAAACAAACATAGGTACCTGTTAGCAAATATACAAGAAACACCATTAACTGTAGTCTGTAAGTACACACAGACTAGCTTTACAAGCCCTTGTTAATGTATAAATGTAGTTGGGTATCACTCTCACTCATGTAATCTTTGCTATCAGATCAGTTTGTGGTCATCCAAGATTGAGGGCATCAATCTATTCTGATGGTTCTAATTCTTCTTCTGGCTGGAATGAAACTGTCTAAGTCTGATGTTTGAGATGTGGTGTTGAGGATGTGGTGTAACCACTTTGGTGGTGTTAATTTAAATTTATATAGAGTTAAGATGAAAGTTAATTTAGAACTGTGGTCACATGTGATGCTGAAAATAATTAAACTTAATTTGTGTAGACTACATATTATTTCTTGTAGAATGGATGGTGTAATGTATCTGACTTAATATTCCACTGCAGCTCTGTTGCCCTATTTTAATTATATTGAAAATGGGTGTTATGAGCACTGTAGCTCATGTTTTCATGCTTATGGCAAAATGAAGTTCGGGTTAAGCAAATAGTTGTACTTATTGCAACTTATTTTCATCTTTGTGTTGACCATGTCAGTCTGTGGTCCAAAATTAACTAGGCTCATTAACATGTCACTTACAGTTATATGCTCATCATGTAGAGAAGGGCTTTTCAAGACCTCAGTATTTGTTAATTAGAAATGTTAATTGTTATTCAAGGTAGCAATATAATCAAGTTCTTGGTATGTGAAGACTTTTTGAGAGCTATAAATTAGTACATAGAATCGCCACAATTACAATACATATGATATAAGTTCAAATAAGACATTCTTTTAACTAGGTTCATTAATTACTTGGATTAATTGGTTTCCATATTACAGTATCAGAAGTAAACTGTCAGGTGAATTAAACTGATAAACCTGCTGTAACATATCAAGTGCCTCTGTATATGGCATTTGGACCTATTGTTTTTAGCCAGTATATGACTGGGCCACCTTTTACTTCCAATTTACAATCAACAAGCATGAAATCAGTGTTTCTCAATGGATATGACTTCATACTGGACTTGAAAAATTATCTAGCCTGTATGATACCATCAATTACCAAGATTTGCCACTAACATTCACACCTGGATTATTTTTATTTTTTTCTGGCAGTCCCTTTATGGTTTTATCATTACAGCTCTCATCTGGTAGAAAAGTGTGTCATTAAATTTCAGACGCAAATTTTACATTTCTTACTTATACAAATTACTGTACATACATGCATACATACATAAATACTAGGTACAATGACTGATCACATATCTTCCAACTTTAATCCACAATCCTGTGTATATGGTGGTGATGCACTGGGGTTAGGGAGAATTTCAATTAGGGGGTGCACTTCTTGTGAGATTTTCTCATGAGGGGTATTGTAATTCACATGCATGTGGCTGTAAAACTTTTCTTCTTTTTACTTCTTAAGTTTGATATACATAAGAATCACTGCTATGGTTGGTCTGATAGTGCTGCTTAATTAGATGGGGATGCATCTTTTCCAAATAGGTCTCCCAAGCTCTACTACTCTTTTATGTAATCCTGACTCATTTTCTAATTCATGTCTACACTGCCTGATCCCTTTTATGTTTTGCAAAGTCTAAACATCTAATTTTATGTATCTTGCCATATCCACCTCTGTCCTTTTCCCCTGTTCACTATTGCTGCCAAGGTCATGCTAATGAAGCAAAACTGATTGAGGGTCAACTTGTCTCAGAAGACAGAACCTCTTTCATTAGCTTTGATATATAATTTAGGCCATTTTTTCTCTTTATATTTCAGAAAACATCATTTGACAGCATCACAAGTCAATAATCCATTGATCTTTTATTCTTGGAAACTGCTCACACTATGGCTAAGAGGTAATGTTAAATTAATTTCAAAGGGGGTCACATGTACTTTCATCACTGTGGCGGACCAGACCAAAAAAGCTTTGGTAAAAGAACTGCACCATTTTTCTAACTAAGCAGGTTTTTTTAAATTATTATTATTATTCTTTAGGTAAGCGGGCAATATTACAGACTTGAAACAGAAACTGAATAAGACAATTAATTTTTTTTCATAGTTCCTCAATATTTGAAGATATATTCAACATCAAAATTGTAACAACTCAGTTGATATGGATGTTGAGTAGCAAATATATCTTTTTAGATTTTACCTTTTTCATGGATAAAATACTGCTTCCAGAATGAAATACTGCTTGTAGATATACGTCCTCTGAATAAGGACACCTGTTGAAGTGTCAACTTGGATATGTTGAGAAGCTGATTGGTTGCAGACGAGGTCTCCCAACAACCCAACTGTTTTTCCACTATTTGTTTCTGCAAAAATATAAGCATTTTAATAAATTCTTCAGTATATCAATACATTTTGTACCCTGGCATTTAGGTTAGTTAGTATTTAGTTAAGTTCATCAAATATCTGACTTTTTCTCCTTTTCTGGCCATAAAGGGTTTTGTTTCTCCCAACTGAAAATAAAAGCATGTGAGTATCGCAGGTCTGCTGAGCCAGCTAACTCAGCAACATATACAATATCATCAGGTCCCAGGTCTGAAATTGACTATGATTTTGTCTATTTGCATGTATCAAAATGACAGTCCATATTACCTTTTCCATCACATTCTTCAAATCGAAAACTTTAGAACAAAGCTGTTCCTGGTGATTAACAAAGTAGAATTTTACAATTCTGTGCATCATGCTACACTATGCAAAATGAAAACATATAACCTTTTTGAAACACAAGTTTTAAATTTGACTCAAACAGGACTGCAAAACTTCTTCCATGATGGTGCAAAAGCATGGTATCCTATACAGCCTTGTGCTCAGCGACACTCGAAACAGAATAAAAAAGGCCAGAGTTCAGGATGTTGTGTGGCCTGTAATGTGGGTTAATGACATCACATTGGGACCAAATTTCACCACAATCCTACCCCAACTCTACCAAGCATGTGTTAACATAATAGGCATGCTGTCGCCCTCACATACCCACATTTCAACCATTAATTTCACACTATCCAATAGCATTAAGAACTGCCATGTCCAGCATTGAAAACACAGTTTTCTTACTGATAGACGAGTAAAACATTTCATACACATTGTTACTTGTAAGTGACAAAAAAGGTCTCAGGATATTAGTGAAACTATCCTTTTTCTTGGGGCACTGATTGCTACATATTTCAGAGTCAAAACTGACAGTTCACATGACAAGTAATGTTCTTAATAACCATTGACACTCAAAGATGATTTAACCCTTACCCTATGAACATCATGGGGCAGCAATCCCAATGAACATTGCACCACTTTGGAGTGTACTGTGACCACAATTTTACTGTAATGTACTAAGAACTTTTAAAAAAGAGTGCAAAGAAACATTCATATGATCCAGAGCAGAAATGGAGTTTACGCTTTTTCAGTCCTTTTGTCAATGTTGTCCCCCCACAAATCACGCCATGGGAGGATGCAAAACAGAGGGATTGTAAAAGTATTATCACCATTTCTTACTCCATATCCCATTCAAATTTCACTGATTGGTTTTCAGTGGTCCCTGGTGGGTCCATCTGTACACAAGAGCAAAATGTATGGTGTTGCTACCCTCCAAAGGGATGCAATCACAGTTAACATGATTTCAGGCTCACAATGCTCTTAGAGCTTTCCTGTTTCTCATCACACAGGTAGGTTTGACAGAGAAATCTATGGGAATCATGCCTCCAGGAAAGGGGTGGTTTCATTGATACCACACCTTGATGCCTTTTTGTGCTCATTCTTCAGTGGTGATGTATGTTAAATATTTTCATCAGCTACCCATCATAAAACCATGTTATTTCAATGCTGGGCTTCATGGAGAAGAGTCAAATGAAATGGTGAACTGTTGGTGTGTGATGAGGTACCCATTGTGTAGAACACCAACAATAGGATTTGACAGAACTGTGGTGAAAATTGGTGCCAAAGTGAAAATCATTAAATCATCATACCAGGTGTAACAGAAAAGTAATGAGACTAATTTTTTATCTACCTAAGTTTTTGTTTTTTTCAAACAACACTGCTGTCCTCTTCAAAGTAGTTGCCTTCATCAATGGTACACTGGTGGAGTCATTGTTCCCAGTGTTGGTATCAGCACTGGTAGGGCCTTTTAACATGTCACTCATATATTTTTAAAAATACATATACAGTCCCAAAATTAGAGCCCTTTAATACATTATTCAGTACTAGAAAACAGGTAAGTTCAAGGATTTTCATCAGGTGAATAAGGGGGTTGTGGAACAACAGAAATGTCTTTTGAGGTAAAAAAAATTCCATAGTGGAAGTGGTTATGTGTCATGGGGTACTGCAGAATGCAGCAATGACTTGTCTGCAATGTCCAGTCTCACTCAATTTACCCTTTCCCTGAGAGTTTCATGGACACCTTTGTAAAACACTTTGTTGATGTAGGAACAAGTTATTTATGCATGATACTTCTGCTGTCAAACAAAGCAAATCATCATTGTTTTGAATAGTTCATTCAAGCTTTTTCCACTCTAGGAGATGTCTCAATGTCCGATTCCTCATCTTAATACTTTGTCTCAGGATCATATTAAAAAATTTAGATTTGATCATGCAGCTGAACCAATCATGGTCACTGGCAATCCTCTCAAGAAGACCAAATCCCACATTTCTTCGATTGTCCTTCTACTCAGTTGTGAGGTTTGTCAGCACCACTTTGACACAAACATTTTGCATATTCAAATCTTTGGCCAGAATTTGATATGCAGTAAAGGTGTTAAGGTGAACAGGTTAGCTATCATCTTTATTGTAAGCCAATGGTCTTATCACACAGAAACCTCACATGTACAACACTATTGTCCATTTTTGATGTTGAAGGTCTCTCTGAGAGCAGTTCATATTCTACATGTTCTTGCATTCCAAAAGTGATTTTGCAACATCATAAATCTTGTGCTCTAGATAAGCAATGCTCCTCATAGTCCTGTTTGAACTTTCCTAAGATCGCACCCATGGATTCCATAAGTTGCTTTAAATTCCATTGTTTCATTCTCATAATGCGCACCTGATACCCAACTTCACTGATGACACTCTAAAAAATCACATTATGTCTGTGTAGTGTGGAAATTTAGTCTGTGTAGACTGTACCTGTCTATGCAAGTAGAACAAAATAGCAGTACCAGATTGCTTTCAATGTTTTATTCTAAATGATTTTCTCACAGTCCTCACTTGAAATTCTGTGTTTAAGTTTCACTGAGCTGAGGGTAATGACTAAGGACACCACTTTTTTGAACCACTTGCGTGCCTCAACGATGCAGATTGCCGTACCGTGGGTGCAGCCACAGCGGAGGGATACCTGTGGAGAGGCCAGACAAATGTGTGGTTCCTGAAGAGGGCAGCAGCCTTTTCTGTAGTTACAGGGGCAGCAGTCTGGATGATTGACTGAGCTGGCCTTGTAACATCAGCTAAGATGGCTTTGCCATGCAGTTACTGCAAATGGCTGGAAGCAAGGGAAACTACAGTCATTAATTTTCCCGAGGACATGCAGCTCTACTGTATGAATATATGATGATGGCGTCTTCTTGGGTAAAATATTCCAGAGGTATAATAGTCCCCCATTCAGATCTCCAGGTGGGGACTACTCAGGAAGATGTCGTCATCAAGAAAAACAAAACAGGCATTCTACGGGTCGGAGCGTGGAATGTTCTAACCCTTAATCGCATAGGTAAGTTAGAAAATTTGAAAAGAGAAATGGATAGGTTAAAGTTAGATATGGTAAGAATTAGTGAAGTTCTATGGCAGGATGAACAGGACTTCTGGTCAGGTGAGTACAGGGTTATAAATACAAAATCAGTTGGTGGTAACGAAGGAGTAGGTCTGATAATGAATAAGAAAATAGGAATGCGGGCGAGTTACTATGAACAGCATAGTGAACGCATAATCGTAGCAAAGATAGACACAAAACCAACACCGACCACAGTAGTACAAGTTTATATGCCAACTAGCACAGCTGATGATGAGGATATCGAAGAAATGTATGAAGAGAGAAAAGAAATAATTCAGAAAGTTAAGGGAGATGAACACTTGATTGTGATGGGGGACTGGAACTCGGTAGTAGGAAAGGGAAGAGAAGGAAATTTAGCAGGTGAATATGGACTGGGAAAAAAGGATGAAAGGGGGGATCACATGGTAGAATTTTGCACAAAGCACAATTTGATTATTACCAACACCTGGTTTAATCATAATGAAAGAAGGCTGTATACGTGGAAAAGGCCAGGAGACACTGGAAGGTATCAGATTGACTTTATTATGGTAAGGAATAGATTTAGGAACCAGGTTTTAAACTGTAAGACATATCCAGGGGCAGATATAGACTCTGACCATAACTTATTGGTTATGAACTGCAGATTAAAACTTAAGAGACTGCAGAAAGGTAGAAAGGTTAGGAGATGGAACCTGGACAAATTGAAGGAACCAGAGGTAGTTGAGAGTTTTAGGGGGAGCATTAGGCAAGGTTTGGCTGAAACGGGGGAAAGTAATACCGTAGAAGAAGAATGGATAGTTCTGTGAGATAGGGTAGTAAAGGCTGCAAAGGATCATATAAGCAGAAGGACAAGGCCTAATTTGGAGACAAGAAAATCAGCTGTATGAATATCAAGAACTCAGACGGAAAACCAGTACTAAGCAAAGAAGGGAAAGCTGAGCTGTGGAAGGAATATATAGAGAGCCTATTCAAAAGAAATAAACTTGAAGGCAGTATTCTAGAAATGGAAGACGAAGTGGAGGAAGATGAGATAGGAGATATAATACTGAAAGAAGAATTTGACAAAGCATTGAAGGATATGAGTTGAAACAAGGTCCCTGGAGTAGATCATATTCCGTCTGAACTGCTGACATCGTTAGGAGAGCCTGTCATGAAAAAATTGTTCCACCTGGTATGAAAGATGTATGAGACAGGGGAAATACCCTCCGACTTCAAGAAGAATATTGTAATTCCAATTCCAAAGAAAACAATTGCAGACAAATGTGAAAATTACAGAACTATCATTTAATAAGTCATGGCTGCAAAATACTAACACAAATTATTTACAGACAAATGCAAAAACTTGTGGAATCCAACCTCGAGGAAGATCAGTTTGGATTTAGGAGAAATGTAGGAACACGGGAGGCAATATCACATTACAACTAATCTTAGAAGATAGGCTAAGGAAAGGGAAACCTACATTCTTAGCATTTGTAGAAAGCTTTTGACAATGTCGACTGGCATACACTCTTTCAAATTCTGAAGGTATCAGGGGTAAAATATAAGGAGTGGAGAGTTATATTCAACCTATACAAAAACCATACAGCAGTTATTAGAGTTGAAGGGCAAGAAAGGGTCACAGAGGTTGGGAAGGGAGTAAGACAGGGTTGTAGCCTTTCCCCAGTGTTGTTTAATTTGTATATTGAGCAAGCAGTGAAGGAATTCAAAGAGAAATTCGGAGAGGGAATTAAAGTTCAGGGAGAAGAAATAAAAACTTTGCATTTTGCCGATGACATAGTAATTTGGTCAGAGACTGCAAACGACCTGGAAGAGCAACTAAATAGAATGGACAGTGTCTTGAAAGGAAGATATAAGATGAGAACATTAACAAGAGTAAAACGAGGGTAATGGAATGTAATGTCAGAAAATCAGGTGATTCTGAAGGAATTAGATTAGGTAATGAGACAATAAAAGTAGTAGATAAGTTTTGTTATTTGGGTAGCAAGATAACTTCTGATGGTCGAAGTAAAGTAGATATAAAATGCAGAATGGCTATGAGAAAAAAAGCGTTCCTAAAGAAGCGAAACTTGTTAACATCCAATATTAATTTAAATGTTAGGAAGTCGTTTCTGAAAGCATTTGTCTGGAGTGTAGCATTGTATGGGAGTGAAACATGGACGATAAGGAGTTCAGATAAAAAGATGATAGAAGCTTTTGAAAAGTGGTGCTACAGACGAATGATGAAAATTAGATGGGTAGATCACGTAACTAATGAGGAGGTGCTTAGCAGAATTGGGAAGAAAAGAAGTTTCTGGGATATCCTGACTAAGAGAAGGGATAGATTGGTTGGACACATTCTGAGACATCAAGCAATTGTCAACTTAGCATTAGAAGGAAGTGTGTGGGGTAAAAAATCATAGAGGGAGACTGAGAGATGAATACAGTAAGCGGATTCAAAAGGACGTAGGTTTCTGAACTTATTCTCAGATGAAGAGGCTAGCACAGGACAGGGTACCATGGAGAGCTGCATCAAACCAGTCTGCAGACTTAAGACCACAATAACAACATGGAAAAGCTGTTGGCACCTTTGAGACAAATTTGAAACTTCTACATCATAAGGGGATACATGTAGAGGATTTCAAAGAAGTGATACATTTTTTTTTTATTTTGACCAATGAGTTACTGATCAGTCACAAATCCATTTGTTTGCCCCATAAAAAAAAAATAATAATAATAAAAAATGTTCCACATCCACAAGGATAACCTCAACCTGGATCTATGGAACGAGCCAACAAATCTAATCTAATCTGTCAAGAGCTAAACTGTAAAATGCACATTCCTGTAATTGTGTTTTGAGTGAAATATCAATATACCTTTGCCATGTCATCAAATCGATGTGCTATTGTTTGATATGTTGTTGTTGTGGTCTTCAGTCCGGAGACAGGTTTGATGCAGCTCTCCACAATACCCTATCCTGAGCAAGCCTCTTCATCTCCACATAAGAGCGACAACCTACATCTGTCTGAATCTGCTTACTGTATCCATCTCTTGGTCTTCCCCTGCGATTTTTCCCCCATACACTCCCTCCAACGCTAAATTCACAATTCCTTGATGTCTAAGAATGTGTCCTACCAATCTATCCCTTCTTTTAGTCAAGGTATGCCAGAAATTCCTTTTCTCCCCAATTCTGTTCAATACCTCCTCATTAGTTATGCAAACCACCCACCTAATCTTCAGCATTCTTCTGTAGCACCAGATTTCAAAAGACTCAATCCTCTGTTTATTGTCCATGTCTCACTCCCATACAAGGCAACACTCCATACAAATTCTTTCAGAAAGGACTTCCTTAGGTTTAAATCAATATTCGATGTTAACAAATTTCTCTTTTTCAAAAACGTTTTTCTACCCATTGCCATTCTGCATTTTATATCCCCTGTACTGCGACCATCATTTGTTATTTTACTGCCCAAGTAACAAAACTCATCTACCTCCTTTATTGCTTCGTTTCCCAATCTAATTCTTTCAGCATCACCTGATTTTCTTACACTGCACTCCATTATCCTAGTTTTGCTCTTGTTAATGTTCATCTTATATGCACCTTTCAGCACACTGTCCATTCCGTTCAATTGCTCTTCCAGGTCCTTTGCTGTATCTGACAGAATTACTATGTTGTCGGCAAAACTCAATGTTTTTAATTCTTCCCCCTGAACTTTAATTCCTTCACCAAATTTCTCCTTGCTTTCCTTTATAGCTTGCTCAATGTACAAATTAAACAACAATGGAGAAAGACTACAACCCTGTCTTACTCCCTTTCCAACCACTGCATCCCTTTCATGCCCTTCAACTCTGACAACCGCTGTCTGGTTTTTGTACAAGTTGTAAATAACCTTACGTTCCCCGTATTTTACTCCTGCTTGCTTCAGAACTTGAAAGAGTTTATTCCAATCAACATTGTCAAAAGCCTTCTACAAATCTACAATAGCTAGATATGTAGGTTTGCCTTTTCTTAATCTATCTTCTAGGATATGCCGTAATGTGAGTATTGCCTCCCGTGTTCCTACATTTCTCCTGAACCCAAACTGATCTTCCCCGAGGTCGGCTTCTACCAGCTTTTCCATCCTTCTGTATATAATTCGCATTAATATTTTGCAACCATGACTTATTAAACTGATGGTTCTGTAGTTTTCACACCTGTCTGTACCTGCTTTCTTAGGGATGGGGATTATAACATTTTTCTTAAAGTCTGAGGGTATTTCACCTGTCTCATACATCTTACACACCAGGTGAAACAATTTTGTCATGGCTGGTTCTCCCAGAGACTTCAGTAGCTCTGAGGGAATATCATCTACTCCAGGGGCCTTGTTTCGACTTAGGTCTTTCAGGGCTCTGTCAAATTCTTCTCTCAGTACTGTATCTCCTATTTCATCTTCATCTACATCCTCTTCCCTTCCTACAATATTGTCTCGAAGTTCATTTCCTTTGTAGAGCCCCTCTATATACTCTTTCCACCTTTCAGCTTTCCCTTCTTTGGTGAGAACTGGTTTTCCATCAGTGTCCTTGATATTCATAGAGCTGTTTTTCTTATCTCCAAATGTTTCTTTTATTTTCCTGTAGGCTGTATCTATTTTCCCCTATTTATACATTCTTCTACATCCTTGCATTTGCCTTCTAGCCACTCCTGCTTAGCCATTTTGCACTTCCTGTCAATTTCATTTCTTAGTCGTCTGTACTCCATTTTGCCTGTTTCATTTACTGCATTTTTATATTTTCTCCTTTCATCGATTAAATTTAGTATCTCCTGTGATATCCAAGGATTTTTTGTGGGTCTTTCCTTCCTACCTATTTTGTCCTCTGCTACCTTCACTATTTCATCTCTCAATTTTACCCATTCCTCCTCTACTGTTATATTTTCCCCTGTTTCTGTCAATTGTTGCCTAAAGCTCCCTCTGACATTCTTAAGAACCTCAGGTTCCTTCAATTTATCCAGCTCCCATCTCCTTATTTTCCTACCTTTTTGTAGTTTCTTTAGTTTCATCCTACAGTTCATAACCAACAAGTTATGGTCAGAGTCTATATCTGCCTCTGGGTATGTCTTACACTGTAGAACCTGGTTCCGAAATCTATGTCTTACGATTATAAAATCTATCTGATATCTTCCGGTGTCTCCTGGTCTCTTCCACGTATACAACCTCCTTTTCTGATTCTTGAACCAAGTGTTTGTTATAACTAAATTATCTTCTGTGCAAAATTCTACCAGGCAGCTTCCTCTTTCATTCCTTTTGCCCAGACCATATTCACCTACTATCTCCCTTCCCTTCCTTGTCCTACTACCGAATTCCAGTCTCCCATAACAATTAAGTTTTCCTCTCCCTTAATTGCCTGAATAATTTCCTTTAGCTCCTCATATATTTCTTCGATTTCCTCATCATCGGCAGAGCTAGTTGGCATATAAACCTGTACTGTTGTCGGTGTTGGCTTTGTATCTATCTTGACAATGATAATACGATCACTGTGCTGATCATAGTAGTTTACCCGCATCTCTATTTTCTTATTCATTATCAATCCTACTCCTGTGATACCCCCAATTGATTTTGTATTTATAATCCTGTACTCACCTGACCAGAAATCCTGTTCATCCTGCCACCGAACTTCACTAATCCCCACTATATCTAACTTCAACCTATCCATTTCCCTTTTTAAATTTTCTAATTTTTCTACTCGATTAAGGGATCTAACATTCCATGCTCCGACCCGTAGAATGCCAGTATTGTCTTTCCTGATGATCACATCCTCCTGAGTAGTCCCCACCCGGAGATCTGAATGGGGGACTATTTTACCTCTGGAATATTTTACCCGAGAGGATGCCATCATCATATGTTCATACAGTACAGCTGCATGTCCTCGGGAAAGGTAACGGCTGTAGTTTCCCCTTGCTTTCAGCCGTTCGCAGTAGCTGTGTGGCAAAGCCACATTAGCTGATGTTACAAGGCCAGCTCAGTCAATCATCCAGACTGTTGCCCCTGTAGCCACTGAAAAGGCTGCTGCCCCTCTTCAGGAACCACACGTTTGTCTGGCCTCTCCACAGATACCCCTCCGCTGTGGTTGCACCTACGGTACGGCTATCTGTATCGTTCAGGCACGCAAGCCACCCCACCTCGGCAATGTCTGTGGTTCATGGGAGTGGATTGTTTGATATAGCAAGGTTGTATTTTTCACTAACAATATCTTGATTGGCCTGCTGACTGGTCATATTATTTTCATGGAATAGACTTAGTCATTTCTTACGTGATCACTGTGTTTATGTTTCATAGTGTAATGGTACTTTACACAGTACTCATTGCAAACTGATAGTCTTTCACTGTAGATAAGACATAGTGTTCTTATATTTTGTTCAGTCACCAAAATGCTTCAGGCCAACTAGGTTTGAATACACAACAATTTGTGTCAGTTTGCTATTTTTTAATTTTTTCATGGATGACTTGATTCCATTAACAAATCTGGATTGTTGATTTGTAATCCGTACAGCCAACAAATATACAGATCATACATACTTTGACAGCAATTCATAAGTTTACAGTGCGCTAACAATTTCTGAGGCTTTGGAGTCACTCATATTGGCGCCCACATTCTGCAGAGTGTATTTATTCCTGAACTAAAATAAATGAAATATATTCTTCTTCTTAGTATTTTTCCCACTAGTGGCAGGGTCCACTGTGATGATTCATTGCCTCCATTTCCTTCTTTATTGAGCCATATCTGGTTGTATTTTTAACATCTTCAGGGCACTGTGAACTATATGAGCCCTTCTCTGCCTCGGCCATCCCTTGGATCTCTTTCTTGCGACTTTCATGGTGTATGCTGACTTGACTATCATGATGTCTTCTGTACGCAGAAGATCCACAAAATGCCGTAAATAGCTTTCCCATATTTTATGATGGATTGATGTATCAGCACTACTCATATATATATATATATATATATATATATATATATATATATATATATATATATATATATATATATATATATATATATATATGGCCAATGTGATCTAGTCTAGTGACATAACCATCCATCCACCTAAGCATCTTCCTCTTTATAACACTTAGTTGACATTCCCCTCCTTTGTAGTGTGCCAACACTCAGTACCACAGAAAGTGATGTATGGAAAATGTTATGGTATATATTGGATTTAAGATGGTCTTTCATGTGTTAGTCACTAGTGACACCTACTTTTCTACACCATTTCAAACAAGATGATTTTGTCCTTTCTTTGACCTCATTGATGAGGTCACCTGGAAATAATGGGAAATATCTGAGCTTGGGTGTTAAAAATTAAGCAATGCCCAACCACTGGAACAAGAGTAATTGAGTCTGAATAATTGAGTGAACTGAAAGAAAGAAAATGGCCATCATGCATAGCCCTTGTGGCCAACATAACACATATTGGTATCAATTTACCTTATTCCTCTGGTTTCAAATTAATGTTGTGTTCACCATCTGAGTGGATGTACATTTGTTTCTGAGAAAGTGGTATACATCGTGATATGAAATACATAGTTCAATAATCAAAGTCTTTTCTTCCTCATATAAGTAACTCACTGAAATAATTTCTTTTACTGTGTCAATTTATGACCTAGTCTCTGGGTTCACCAGAACTATAGTTTGTGTTTGCCTTTTTCTGTGACAAGTACTGCATCTGTCTTCACTTTAGGATACTTTGGCATATATTTTCCTTCCACAGAGTTCGAAATGATTATGATGCATATGCCTCTCTGCACACTCATCAAAGCTGCAGATACATTACATATTAATTTGCAACTGCTGTTTCTACATTATTCCTTTGGTCAGATCTATGGTTTGCACCTTAACCCTTAATACTTTTCTTCTCTTGGGCCTATTCATACACAACACAGGCTGTCTTTCATCTCTGTAGCCTGCTAAACTTTGTTCCTTGTTTTCCAAACGTGTGGCCACCTATTGCTTATTTTGTCTGCTTATTCTCTTTGGTAGTTCCTATTCTACCACAGCTTTATTTACAGTTCTACTTACATTCCTGCTGATGCATCCCATTTCACATTTGCCTTAGCGACCAGCTTCTCCTGGTTGCCAAATGGGAAAATGTTCCTCTCTTCATGGCTGTTTTCTGGTCTGCAAGATTTAACTGTCCTGCTCCTAGTCCATCTGCCAGAGATGGATACAGAGCATCTTTGTTGCATATTCTATGACTAGCCTTAAACTACCCTCTGCCTAGGATTCCTTTAATCCTACTTCATCCTCATCCCCTCATATATATTTTTGACTAATTACAGCATTCAAATGAATGAAATAAATCGTAATTTGCGATGTTATGGCATCACTGCATTAGGTTTAGATGGAATACCAAACTGTGGCGAATGAAAATTTGTGCCCGGCTGAGATTCGAACCTGGGATCTCCTCCTTACTAGGCAGATGCGTTGACCACTCCACCACCGAGGACACAGTGACCAGCCCGACTGCAGAGGACTCTTCCCTGCACGTCTCCCGCTGCGAGCATTATAGAATAAATAGGCTGTGGTATAGGAAAGAGACAGCATGGCGAATGGAGATTTGTGTGTGGCGGGAGATGCGCGGGGAAGAGTCCTCTGCAGTGGGACTGGTCATTGTGTCCTCGGTGGCGGAGTGGTCAACGCGTCTGCCTAGTAAGCAGGAGATCCCGGGTTCGAATCCCGACCGGCCACAAATTTTCATTCGCCATAGTTTGGTATTCCATCTAAATTCTAAACCTAATACAGTGATGCCATAATATCGCAAATTGCGCTTTATTTCATTTATTACATAGAACATGTGTTCCATATACACAATATTATCTATTGTCAACACTAACATCATGACTCCTACCGGCTTGAAGTTAGCTTCGGATTCGTTTGCAAGTAAACCACGCCGGCCGCGGTGGCCGCGGGGACTGAGGCGCTCCAGTCACGGTCTGCACAGCCACTACGGTCGCGGGTTCGAATCCCCCCTCGGGCATGGATATTTGTGCCGTCCTTAGTTGTAGCTAGTTCATAAGTAGTTTGTAAGTTTAGGGACTATGACCACGCAGTTAGGTCCCTTAAGCTTAACAAACATTTGAACATTTTTTTTTTTTTTTTAAATAAACCACGCGGGCGGTATAACTCCCAGCGCAAGCGAGCAAAGGGAGAGTAGTGCCAACCTCCACGCTAAAAACCGACTACACGCTTAACAAATAAGCGATGCGCATTATTTTAGTGAAATACAGCTTACAGAATATTCAAAATCCTATTACGTGAACTGCGTTTACGAATCAGTAACCTAGTGTAAAATATGAAGTCAAAACAAACAATAAACCATACACCAGTATTAAGTAAATGGATACAGGAACGGTACATATACATTGCGAACTTTCGAAGCACCAAAAATACTTCCTCTCCACAACACAATGAGAGAGAGAGAGCACAACGGGACACACAGAATACTCAACACATTCCTTCATTAATTTTGAAACAGCAATTCAATACCAATCGATGGTCCCAGAAGGATACATCTTAAACTCAAACACACAGTAAGATTGCAGTATCCAAATTCAGTCTTCCACGACAAAAAATTTATGTTTGTAAAGCTTACGGGACTTAACTACGGGGTTATCAGTCCCTAAACTTACAAACTACTTATCAACTAGCTTATCCTAAGGACGGTACAAATATCCATGCCCGAGGGGGGATTCGAACCCCCGACCGACGTGGCCGTGCAGACCGTGACTGAAGCGCATCAGTCCCCTAAGCCACCGCGGCCGGCCAAAAAATTTATACGCTCGCAATATTACATTTACAGTATACAAAGGTGAATGCTACCATAGTTTAGTGTCAATATATTAAACGATATTTATAGTACAAATAAAATGTTTGTGAAGCTTATGGGACTTAACAGCGTGGTCATCAGTCCCTAAACTTAAAAATCGCTTAAACTAACTTACATACTAAACACAGCACAAACACCCATGCCCGGGGAGGACTCGAACCTCTGAGGGCGAACGGCCACGCGCAGAGCAGCACGGCGCCTTGGTGCGCTCGGCTAATCTGACGCGGGTTTCATAGTCCGATGACGGATTATTAACATCTGAATACCTCTCCTATTTCCAGACACGCGTCGAGGTCGCTCGCCGTCGCAATATGGCACTTCCTGTGTGTATAGTACAATCCTATGTACGTCTGATGACCAAATATCAAGCAATTTATATGGCCCGATGACTATTTATTGACATCAGAATACAGCAAATAATTCAAGCCATGGTTTGCTGACGCTTACTTCACAGGGCCATGATCCAGTTAACATTTGTCGTCGCAATATGGCACATCGTGTATGTATAGTACAATCCTCTGTTAGTCTGATGACCAAATAGCAAACTATTATAATAGTCCGATGACGATTTATTGACATCTGAATACCGAAAATAATTGCAGTCATGCTTGCGGCTACTTAATTCACAGGGCTATAAGTCAGTTAACATTTGTCGTCGCAATATGGCATGTATGTATAGTACAATCCTCAGCAAGTCAGATGACAAAATATCAAGCAATTATCATGGTTCGATGTCGATTTATTGACACCTGAATACCGCAAATAGTTCCAGTCATGCTTCGCGGCTGCTTACTTCACAGGTTTGTCGTCGCAACATGGCACTTAGTGTATGTATAGTACAATCCTCTGTTAGACTGATGACCAAATATCAAGCAACTATAATGTTTCGATGACGATTTATTGACATCTGAATATCGCAAATAATTCCAGTCATGCTTCACGGCTGCTTATTTCACAGGGCCAAAAGTCTGTTAACAGTTGTCGTCGCAATATGACACTTCGTGTATGTATAGTACAACCCTCTGTAAGACAGATGACCAAATATCAAGCAACTATAATGGTTCGATGACGATTTATTGACATCTGAATACCGCAACTAATTCCAGTCATGTTTCATGGCTGCTTACTTCACAGGGCCGTAAGTCAGTTAACATTGGTCGTCGCAATATGGCACTTCGTGGATGTATAGTCCAAACCTCCGTAAGTCTTATGACAAAATATCACGCAATTATTATATTCCAATGACGATTTATTGACATCTGAATACCGCAAATAATTCCAGTCATGCTTCGCGGCTGCTTACTTCACAGGGCCATAAGTCAGTTAACATTTGTCGTCGCAATATGGCACTTCGTGTATGTAAAGCGCAATCCTCTGTAAGTCTTATGACAAAATATCACGCAATTATTATATTCCGATGACGATTTATTGACATCTGAATACCGCGGATAATTCCAGTCATGCTTCGCGGGTGCTTACTTTACAGATTTGTCGTCGCAACATGGCACTTCGTGTATGTATAGTACAATCCTCTGTAAGACTGATGACCAAATATCAAGCAACTATAATGTTTCGATGACGATTTATTGACATCTGAAGACCGCAAATAATTCCAGTCATGCTTCGCGGCTGCTCATTTCACAGGGCCAAAAGTCTGTTAACAGTTGTCGTCGCAATATGGCACTTCGTGTATGTATAGTACAATCCTCTGTAAGACTGATGACCAAATATCACGTAATTATAATGGTTCGATGATGATTTATTGACATCTGAATGCCGCAAATAATTCCAGTCATGCTTTGCGGGTGCTTACTCTACAGATTTGTCGTCGCAACATGGGACTTCGTGTATGTATAGTACAATCCTCTGTAAGACAGATGTCAAAATATGAAGCAATTATAATTGTTCGATGACGATTTATTGACATGTGGATACTGCAAATAATCCCAGTCATGCTTCGCGGCTGCTTACTTCACAGGTTTGTCGTCGCAACATGGCACTTCGTGTATGTATAGTACAATCCTCTGTAAGACAGATGACCAAATATCAAGCAACTATAATGGTTCGATGACGATTTATTGACATCTGAATACCGCAACTAATTCCAGTCATGTTTCACGGCTGCTTACTTCACAGGGCCATAAGTCAGTTAACATTGGTCGTCGCAATATGGCACTTCGTGGATGTATAGTCCAAACCTCCGTAAGTCTCACGCAATTATTATATTCCGATGACGATTTATTGACATCTGAATACCGCAAATAATTCCAGTCATGCTTCGCGGCTGCTTACTTCACAGGGCCATAAGACAGTTAACATTTGTCGTCGCAATATGGCACCTCGTGTATGTATAACGCAATCCTCTGTAAGTCTTATGACAAAATATCACGCAATTATTATATTCCGATGACGATTTATTGACATCTGAATACCGCAGATAATTCTAGTCACGCTTCGCGGCTGCTTACTTCACAGGGTCATGAGTCAGTTAACATTTGTCGTTGCAATCTGGCACTTCGTGTATGTATAGTACAATTCTCTGTAAGACAGATGTCAAAATATCAAGCAATTATAATTGTTCGATGCCGATTTATTGACATGTGGATACTGCAAATAATTCCAGTCATGCTTTGCGGCTGCTTATTTCAGAGGGCCTTGAGTCAGTTAACATTTGTCGTCGCAATATGGAACTTCGTGTACGTATAGTACAATCCTCTGTAACACAGATGAGCAAATATCAAGCAATGATAAAGGTTCAATGACGGTTTATTGACATCTGAATACCGCAAATAATTCCAGTCATGCTTCGCGGCTGCTTACTTCACAGGGCCATAAGTCAGTTAACATTTGTCGGCGCAATATGGCACTTCGTGGATGTATAGTCCAAACCTCCGTAAATCTTCCGACAAAATATCACGCAATTATTATATTCCGATGACGATTTATTGACATCTGAATACCGCAAATAATTTCACTCATGCTTCGCTGCTGATTATTTCACAGGGCCATAAGTCTGTTAACATTTGTCGTCGCAATATGGCACTTCGTGGATTTATAGTCCAAACCTCCGTAAGTCTTATGACAAAATATCATGCAATTATTATATTCCGATGACGATTTATTGACATCTGAATACTGCAAATAATTCCGGTCATGCTTCGCGGCTGCTTACTTCACAGGGCCATAAGTCAGTTAACATTTGTCGTCGCAATATGGCACTTCGTGTATGTATAGTGCAATCCTCTGTAAGTCTTATGACAAAATATCACGCAATTATTATATTCCAATGACGATTTATTGACATCTGAATACCGCAGATAATTCCAGTCATGCTTCGCGGCTGCTTACTTCACAGGTTTGTCGTCGCAACATGGCACTTCGTGTATGTATAGTACAATCCTCTGTAAGTCTTATGACAAAATATCACGCAATTATTATATTCCGATGATGATTTATTGACATCTGAATACCGCAGATAATTCCAGTCATGTTTCACGGCTGCTTACTTCAATGGCCATGAGTCAGTTAACACTTGGCGTCGCAATATGGCACTTCGTGTATGTATAGCGCAATCCTCTGTAAGTCTTATGACAAAATATCACGCAATTATTATATTCTGATGACGATTTATTGACATCTGAATACCGCAGATAATTCCAGGCATGCTTCGCGGCTGCTTACTTCACAGGGTCATGAGTCAGTTAACATTTGTCGTCGCAATATGGCACTTCGTGTATGTATAGTACAATCCTCTGTAAGACTGACGACCAAATATAACGTAATTATAATGGTTCGATGACGATTTATTGACATCTGAATACCGCAAATAATTCCAGTCATGCTTCGCGGGTGCTTAATCTACAGATTTGTCGTCGCAACATTGGACTTCGTGTATGTATAGTACAATCCTCTGTAAGACAGATGTCAAAATATCAAGCAATTATAATTGTTCGATGACGATTTATTGACATGTGGATACTGCAAATAATTCCAGTCATGCTTCGCGGCTGCTTACTTCACAGGTTTGTCGTCGCAACATGGCACTTCGTGTATGTATAGTACAATCCTCTGTAAGACAGATGACCAAATATCAAGCAACTATAATGGTTCGATGACGATTAATTGACATCTGAATACCGCAACTAATTCCAGTCATGTTTCACGGCTGCTTACTTCACAGGGCCATAAGTCAGTTAACATTGGTCGTCGCAATATGGCACTTCGTGGATGTATAGTCCAAACCTCCGTAAGTCTCACGCAATTATTATATTCCGATGACGATTTATTGACATCTGAATACCGCAAATAATTCCAGTCATGCTTCGCGGCTGCTTACTTCACAGGGCCATAAGTCAGTTAACATTTGTCGTCGCAATATGGCACCTCGTGTATGTATAACGCAATCCTCTGTAAGTCTTATGACAAAATATCACGCAATTATTATATTCCGATGACGATTTATTGACATCTGAATACCGCAGATAATTCTAGTCACGCTTCGCGGCTGATTACTTCACAGGGTCATGAGTCAGTTAACATTTGTCGTTGCAATCTGGCACTTCGTGTATGTATAGTACAATTCTCTGTAAGACAGATGTCAAAATATCAAGCAATTATAATTGTTCGATGCCGATTTATTGACATGTGGATACTGCAAATAATTCCAGTCATGCTTTGCGGCTGCTTATTTCAGAGGGCCTTGAGTCAGTTAACATTTGTCGTCGCAATATGGAACTTCGTGTACGTATAGTACAATCCTCTGTAACACAGATGAGCAAATATCAAGCAATGATAAAGGTTCGATGACGGTTTATTGACATCTGAATACCGCAAATAATTCCAGTCATGCTTCGCGGCTGCTTACTTCACAGGGCCATAAGTCAGTTAACATTTGTCGGCGCAATATGGCACTTCGTGGATGTATAGTCCAAACCTCCGTAAATCTTCCGACAAAATATCACGCAATTATTATATTCCGATGACGATTTATTGACATCTGAATACCGCAAATAATTTCACTCATGCTTCGCTGCTGATTATTTCACAGGGCCATAAGTCTGTTAACATTTGTCGTCGCAATATGGCACTTCGTGGATTTATAGTCCAAACCTCCGTAAGTCTTATGACAAAATATCATGCAATTATTATATTCCGATGACGATTTATTGACATCTGAATACTGCAAATAATTCCGGTCATGCTTCGCGGCTGCTTACTTCACAGGGCCATAAGTCAGTTAACATTTGTCGTCGCAATATGGCACTTCGTGTATGTATAGTGCAATCCTCTGTAAGTCTTATGACAAAATATCACGCAATTATTATATTCCAATGACGATTTATTGACATCTGAATACCGCAGATAATTCCAGTCATGCTTCGCGGCTGCTTACTTCACAGGTTTGTCGTCGCAACATGGCACTTCGTGTATGTATAGTACAATCCTCTGTAAGTCTTATGACAAAATATCACGCAATTATTATATTCCGATGATGATTTATTGACATCTGAATACCGCAGATAATTCCAGTCATGTTTCACGGCTGCTTACTTCAATGGCCATGAGTCAGTTAACACTTGGCGTCGCAATATGGCACTTCGTGTATGTATAGCGCAATCCTCTGTAAGTCTTATGACAAAATATCACGCAATTATTATATTCTGATGACGATTTATTGACATCTGAATACCGCAGATAATTCCAGGCATGCTTCGCGGCTGCTTACTTCACAGGGTCATGAGTCAGTTAACATTTGTCGTCGCAATATGGCACTTCGTGTATGTATAGTACAATCCTCTGTAAGACTGACGACCAAATATAACGTAATTATAATGGTTCGATGACGATTTATTGACATCTGAATACCGCAAATAATTCCAGTCATGCTTCGCGGGTGCTTAATCTACAGTTTTGTCGTCGCAACATTGGACTTCGTGTATGTATAGTACAATCCTCTGTAAGACAGATGTCAAAATATCAAGCAATTATAATTGTTCGATGACGATTTATTGACATGTGGATACTGCAAATAATTCCAGTCATGCTTCGCGGCTGCTTACTTCACAGGTTTGTCGTCGCAACATGGCACTTCGTGTATGTATAGTACAATCCTCTGTAAGACAGATGACCAAATATCAAGCAACTATAATGGTTCGATGACGATTAATTGACATCTGAATACCGCAACTAATTCCAGTCATGTTTCACGGCTGCTTACTTCACAGGGCCATAAGTCAGTTAACATTGGTCGTCGCAATATGGCACTTCGTGGATGTATAGTCCAAACCTCCGTAAGTCTCACGCAATTATTATATTCCGATGACGATTTATTGACATCTGAATACCGCAAATAATTCCAGTCATGCTTCGCGGCTGCTTACTTCACAGGGCCATAAGTCAGTTAACATTTGTCGTCGCAATATGGCACCTCGTGTATGTATAACGCAATCCTCTGTAAGTCTTATGACAAAATATCACGCAATTATTATATTCCGATGACGATTTATTGACATCTGAATACCGCAGATAATTCTAGTCACGCTTCGCGGCTGATTACTTCACAGGGTCATGAGTCAGTTAACATTTGTCGTTGCAATCTGGCACTTCGTGTATGTATAGTACAATTCTCTGTAAGACAGATGTCAAAATATCAAGCAATTATAATTGTTCGATGCCGATTTATTGACATGTGGATACTGCAAATAATTCCAGTCATGCTTTGCGGCTGCTTATTTCAGAGGGCCTTGAGTCAGTTAACATTTGTCGTCGCAATATGGAACTTCGTGTACGTATAGTACAATCCTCTGTAACACAGATGAGCAAATATCAAGCAATGATAAAGGTTCGATGACGGTTTATTGACATCTGAATACCGCAAATAATTCCAGTCATGCTTCGCGGCTGCTTACTTCACAGGGCCATAAGTCAGTTAACATTTGTCGGCGCAATATGGCACTTCGTGGATGTATAGTCCAAACCTCCGTAAATCTTCCGACAAAATATCACGCAATTATTATATTCCGATGACGATTTATTGACATCTGAATACCGCAAATAATTTCACTCATGCTTCGCTGCTGATTATTTCACAGGGCCATAAGTCTGTTAACATTTGTCGTCGCAATATGGCACTTCGTGGATTTATAGTCCAAACCTCCGTAAGTCTTATGACAAAATATCATGCAATTATTATATTCCGATGACGATTTATTGACATCTGAATACTGCAAATAATTCCGGTCATGCTTCGCGGCTGCTTACTTCACAGGGCCATAAGTCAGTTAACATTTGTCGTCGCAATATGGCACTTCGTGTATGTATAGTGCAATCCTCTGTAAGTCTTATGACAAAATATCACGCAATTATTATATTCCAATGACGATTTATTGACATCTGAATACCGCAGATAATTCCAGTCATGCTTCGCGGCTGCTTACTTCACAGGTTTGTCGTCGCAACATGGCACTTCGTGTATGTATAGTACAATCCTCTGTAAGTCTTATGACAAAATATCACGCAATTATTATATTCCGATGATGATTTATTGACATCTGAATACCGCAGATAATTCCAGTCATGTTTCACGGCTGCTTACTTCAATGGCCATGAGTCAGTTAACACTTGGCGTCGCAATATGGCACTTCGTGTATGTATAGCGCAATCCTCTGTAAGTCTTATGACAAAATATCACGCAATTATTATATTCTGATGACGATTTATTGACATCTGAATACCGCAGATAATTCCAGGCATGCTTCGCGGCTGCTTACTTCACAGGGTCATGAGTCAGTTAACATTTGTCGTCGCAATATGGCACTTCGTGTATGTATAGTACAATCCTCTGTAAGACTGACGACCAAATATAACGTAATTATAATGGTTCGATGACGATTTATTGACATCTGAATACCGCAAATAATTCCAGTCATGCTTCGCGGGTGCTTAATCTACAGTTTTGTCGTCGCAACATTGGACTTCGTGTATGTATAGTACAATCCTCTGTAAGACAGATGTCAAAATATCAAGCAATTATAATTGTTCGATGACGATTTATTGACATGTGGATACTGCAAATAATTCCAGTCATGCTTCGCGGCTGCTTACTTCACAGGTTTGTCGTCGCAACATGGCACTTCGTGTATGTATAGTACAATCCTCTGTAAGACAGATGACCAAATATCAAGCAACTATAATGGTTCGATGACGATTAATTGACATCTGAATACCGCAACTAATTCCAGTCATGTTTCACGGCTGCTTACTTCACAGGGCCATAAGTCAGTTAACATTGGTCGTCGCAATATGGCACTTCGTGGATGTATAGTCCAAACCTCCGTAAGTCTCACGCAATTATTATATTCCGATGACGATTTATTGACATCTGAATACCGCAAATAATTCCAGTCATGCTTCGCGGCTGCTTACTTCACAGGGCCATAAGTCAGTTAACATTTGTCGTCGCAATATGGCACCTCGTGTATGTATAACGCAATCCTCTGTAAGTCTTATGACAAAATATCACGCAATTATTATATTCCGATGACGATTTATTGACATCTGAATACCGCAGATAATTCTAGTCACGCTTCGCGGCTGATTACTTCACAGGGTCATGAGTCAGTTAACATTTGTCGTTGCAATCTGGCACTTCGTGTATGTATAGTACAATTCTCTGTAAGACAGATGTCAAAATATCAAGCAATTATAATTGTTCGATGACGATTTATTGACATGTGGATACTGCAAATAATTCCAGTCATGCTTCGCGGCTGCTTATTTCAGAGGGCCATGAGTCAGTTAACATTTGTCGTCGCAATATGGAACTTCGTGTATATATAGAGTACAATCCTCTGCAACACAGATGAGCAAATATCAAGCAATGATGATGGTTCGATGACGATTTATTGACATCTGAATACCGCAAATAATTCCAGTCATGCTCGCGGCTGCTTACTTCACAGGTTTGTCGTCGCAACATGGCACTTCATGTATGTATAGTACAATCCTCTGTAAGACTGATGACCAAATATCAAGCAACTATAATGGTTTGATGACGGTTTATTGACATCTGAATACCGCAAATAATTCCAGTCATGCTTCGCGGCTGATTACTTCACTGGGCCATAAGTCTGTTAACATTTGTCGTCGCAATATGGCATTTCGTGTATGTATAGTGCAATCCTCTGTAAGTCTTATGACAAAATATCACGCAATTATTATATTCCGATGACGATTTATTGACATCTGAATACAACAGATAATTCCAGTCATGCTTCGCGGCTGCTTACTTCACACGGTCATGAGTCAGTTAACATATGGTACTTCGTGTATGTATAGTACAATCCTCTGTAATACTGATGACCAAATATCACGTAATTATAATGGTTCGATGACGATTTATTGACATCTGAATACCGCAAATAATTCCAGTCATGCTTCGCGGCTGCTTACTTCACAGGGCCATAAGTCTGTTAACATTTGTCGTCGCAATATGGCATTTCGTGTATGTATAGTGCAATCCTCTGTAAGTCTTATGACAAAATATCACGCAATTATTATATTCCGATGACGATTTATTGACATCTGAATACCACAGATAATTCCAGTCATGCTTCGCGGCTGCTTACTTCACACGGTCATGAGTCAGTTAACATATGGTACTTCGTGTATGTATAGTACAATCCTCTGTAATACTGATGACCAAATATCACGTAATTATAATGGTTCGATGACGATTTATTGACATCTGAATACCGCAAATAATTCCAGTCATGCTTCGCGACTGCTTAGTTCACAGGTTTGTCGTCGCAACATGGCACTTCATGTATGTATAGTACAATCCTCTGTAAGACAGATGTCAAAATATCAAGCAATCATAATGGTTCGATGACGATTTATTGACGTCTGGATACCGCAAATAATTCCAGTCATGCTTAGCGGCTGCTTATTTCACAGGGCCATGAGTCAGTTAACATTTGTCGTCGCAATATGACACTTCATGTATGTATAGTACAATCCTCTGTAAGACTGATGACCAAATATCATGCAATTATAATGGTTCGATGACGATTTATTGACATCTAAATACCGCAAATAATTCCAGTAATGCTTCGCGGCTGCTTACTTACAGGTTTGTCGTCGCAATATGGCACTCCGTGTATGTAAAGTACAATCCTCTGTAAGACTGATGTCAAAATATCAAGCAATTACAATGGTTCGATGACGATTTATTGACATCTGAATACCGCAAATAATTCCAGTCACGCTTCGCAGCTGGTTATTTCACAGGGCCATGAGTCAGTTAACATTTGTCGTCGCAATATGGCACTTCAGTATGTATAGTACAATCCTCGGTAAGACTGATGACCAAATATCAGGCAACTATAATGGTTCGATGACGATTTATTGACATCTAAATACCGCAAATAATTCCAGTCATGATTCGCAGCTGCTTACTTACAGGTTTGTTGTCGCAATATGGCACTTCGTGTATGTATAGTACAATCCTCGGTAAGACTGATGTCAAAATATCAAGCAATTATAATGGTTTGATGACGGTTTATTGTCATCTGAATACCGCAAATAATTCCAGTCATGCTTCGCGGCTGCTTACTTCACAGGGCCATAAGCCAGTTAACATTTGTCGTCGCAATATGGAACTTCGAGTATGTATAGTGCAATCCTCTGTAAATCTTATGACAAAATATCACGTAATTATTATATTCCGATGACGGTTTGTTGACATCTGAATACCGCAGATAATTCCAGTCATGTTTCACGGCTGCTTATTTCACAGGGTCATGAATCAGTTAACATTTGTCGTCACAATGAGGCACTTCGTGTATGTATAGTACAATCCTGTGTAACACGGATGACCAAATATCAAGCAATTATAATGGTTCGATGATGATTTATTGACATCTAAATACCGCAAATAATTCCAGTCATGTTTCGCGGCTGCTTACTTACAGGTTTGTTGTCGCAATATGGCACTTCGTGTATGTATAGTGCAATCCTCTCTAAGTCTTATGACAAAGTATCACGCAATTATTATATTCCGATGACGATTTATTGACATCTGAATACCGCAGATAATTCCAGTCATGTTTCGCGGCTGCTTATTTCACAGGGTCATGAGTCAGTTAACATTTGTCGTCGCAATGAGGCACTTCGTGTATGTATAGTACAATCCTGTGTAACACGGATGAGCAAATTATAATGAGCAATTATAACGGTTCGATGACGACTTATTGATATCTGAATACCGTAAATAATTCCAGTCATGCTTCGCGGCCGCTTACTTCACAGGGCCATAAGTCAGTTAACATTTGTCGTCGCAATATGGCACTTCGTGTACGTATAGTACAATCCTCTGTAAGACTGATGAGCAAATATCACGTAATTATAATGGTTCGATGACGATTTATTGACATCTGAATACGGCAAATAATTCCAGTCATGCTTCGCGGCTGCTTACTTAACAGGTTTGTCATCGCAACATGACACTTTGTGTATGTATAGTACAATCCTCTGTAAGACAGATGTCAAAATATCAAGCAATTATAATGGTTTGATGACGATTTATTGACATCTAAATACCGCAAATAATTCCAGTCATGCTTCGCGGCTGCTTACATACAGGTTTGTTGTCGCAATATGGCACTTCGTGTATGTATAGTACAATCCTCTGTAAGACTGATGTCAAAATATCAACCAATTATAATGGTTCGACGACGATTTATTGACATCTGAATACTGCAGATAATTCCAGTCATGCTTCACGGCTGCTTATTTCACAGGGTCATGAAACAGTTAACATTTGTCGTCGCAATATGTCACTTCGTGTATGTATAGTACAATCCTCTGTAAGACTGATGTCAAAATATCAAGCAAATATAATGGTTCATTGACGATTTATTGACATCTGAATACCGCAAATAATTCCAGTCATGCTTCGCGGCTGCTCATTCACAGGGCCATGCGTCAGTTAACATTTGAATACCGCAAATAATTCCATTCATGCTTTGAGGCTGCTATTTTCACAGGGCCATGAGTCAGTTAACATTTGTCGTCGCAATATGGAACTTTGTGTATGTATAGTACAATCCTCTGTAACACGGATGACCAAATATCAAGCAATTATAATGGTTCGATGACGATTTATTGACATCTGAATACCGCAGATAATTCCAGTCAATCTTCGCGGCTGCTTATTTCACAGGGTCATGAGTCAGTTAACATTTGTCGTCGCAATATGGCACTTCGTGGATGTATAGTACAATCGTTTTTAACACGGATGACCAAATATCAAGCAATTATAATGGTTCGATGACGATTTCCGGACATTTGAATACCGCAGATAATTCCAGTCATGATTCACGGCTGCTTATTTCACAGGTCCATGAGTCAGTTAACATTTGTGGTCGCAATATGGCAGTTCGTGTATGTATAGTACAATCCTGTGTAAGACTAATGACCAAATAACAAGCAATTATAACGGTTGGATGACGATTTATTGACATCTAAATACCGCAAATAATTCCAGTCATGCTTCGCGGCTGCTTACTTACAGGTTTTTCGTCGCAATATGGCAGTTCGTGTATGTATAGTACAATCCTTCGTAAGTCCGATGAGAAAATATCAAGCAATTATAATGGTTTGATGACGATTTATTGACATATGAATACCGCAAATAATTCCAGTCATGTTTCACGGCTGCTTATTTCACAGGGCCAAATGTCTGTTAACAGTTGTCGTCGCAATATGGCACTTCGTGGATGTATAGTACAATCCTCCGTAAGTCTTATGACAAAATGTCACGCAATTATTATATTCCGATCACGATTTATTGACATCTGAATACCGCAAATAATTCCAGTAATGCTCCGCGGCTGCTTACTTCACAGGGCCATAAGTCAGTTAACATTTGTCGTCGCAATATGGCACTTCGTGTATGTATAGTGCAATCCTCTGTAAGACTGATGACCAAATATCAAGCAATTATAATGGTTCGATTACGATTTATTGACATCTGAATACCGCAAACAATTCCAGTCATGTTTCGCGGCTGCTTACTTCACAGGGCCATAAGTCAATATGGCACTTCGTGTATGTACAATACAATCCTATGTAAGACTGATGACCAAATATCACGCAATTATAATGGTTTGATGACGATTTATTGACATCTAAATACCGCAAATAATTCCAGTCATGCTTCGCGGCTGCTTACATACAGGTTTGTTGTCGCAATATGGCACTTCGTGTATGTATAGTACAATCCTCTGTAAGACTGATGTCAAAATATCAAGCAATTATAATGGTTCGACGACGATTTATTGACATCTGAATACTGCAGATAATTCCAGTCATGCTTCACGGCTGCTTATTTCACAGGGTCATGAAACAGTTAACATTTGTCGTCGCAATATGTCACTTCGTGTATGTATAGTACAATCCTCTGTAAGACTGATGTCAAAATATCAAGCAAATATAATGGTTCATTGACGATTTATTGACATCTGAATACCGCAAATAATTCCAGTCATGCTTCGCGGCTGCTCATTCACAGGGCCATGCGTCAGTTAACATTTGAATACCGCAAATAATTCCATTCATGCTTTGAGGCTGCTAATTTCACAGGGCCATGAGTCAGTTAACATTTGTCGTCGCAATATGGAACTTTGTGTATGTATAGTACAATCCTCTGTAACACGGATGACCAAATATCAAGCAATTATAATGGTTCGATGACGATTTATTGACATCTGAATACCGCAGATAATTCCAGTCAATCTTCGCGGCTGCTTATTTCACAGGGTCATGAGTCAGTTAACATTTGTCGTCGCAATATGGCACTTCGTGGATGTATAGTACAATCGTTTTTAACACGGATGACCAAATATCAAGCAATTATAATGGTTCGATGACGATTTATGGACATTTGAATACCGCAGATAATTCCAGTCATGATTCACGGCTGCTTATTTCACAGGTCCATGAGTCAGTTAACATTTGTGGTCGCAATATGGCAGTTCGTGTATGTATAGTACAATCCTGTGTAAGACTAATGACCAAATAACAAGCAATTATAACGGTTGGATGACGATTTATTGACATCTAAATACCGCAAATAATTCCAGTCATGCTTCGCGGCTGCTTACTTACAGGTTTTTCGTCGCAATATGGCAGTTCGTGTATGTATAGTACAATCCTTCGTAAGTCCGATGAGAAAATATCAAGCAATTATAATGGTTTGATGACGATTTATTGACATATGAATACCGCAAATAATTCCAGTCATGTTTCACGGCTGCTTATTTCACAGGGCCAAATGTCTGTTAACAGTTGTCGTCGCAATATGGCACTTCGTGGATGTATAGTACAATCCTCCGTAAGTCTTATGACAAAATATCACGCAATTATTATATTCCGATCACGATTTATTGACATCTGAATACCGCAAATAATTCCAGTCATGCTCCGCGGCTGCTTACTTCACAGGGCCATAAGTCAGTTAACATTTGTCGTCGCAATATGGCACTTCGTGTATGTATAGTGCAATCCTCTGTAAGACTGATGACCAAATATCAAGCAATTATAATGGTTCGATTACGATTTATTGACATCTGAATACCGCAAACAATTCCAGTCATGTTTCGCGGCTGCTTACTTCACAGGGCCATAAGTCAATATGGCACTTCGTGTATGTACAATACAATCCTATGTAAGACTGATGACCAAATATCACGTAATTACAATGGTTCAATGACGATTTATTGCCATCTGAATACCGCAAATAATTCCAGTCATGCTTCGCGGCTGCTTACTTCATGGGTTGGCCGTCACAACATGGCACTTCGTGTATGTATAGTACAATCCTCTGTAAGACAGATGTCAAAATATCAAGCAATTATAATGGTTCGATGACGATTTATTGACATCTGAATTCCGCAAATAATTCCATTCATGCTTTGAGGCTGCTAATGAAGATTTATTTACATGTGGATACTGCATATAATTCCAGTCATGCTTCGTGGGTGCTTACGTCACATGTTTGTCGTCGGAACATGGCACTTCGTGTATGTATAGTACAATCCTCTGTAAGACTGATGACCAAATATCACGTAATTATAATGGTTCGATGACGATTTATTGACATCTGAATACCGCAAATAATTCCAGTAATGCTTCGCGGGTGCTTACTCTACAGATTTGTCGTCGCAACATGGGACTTCGTGAATGTATAGTACAATCCTCTGTAAGACTGATGTCAAAATATCAAGCAATTATAATTG
Source organism: Locusta migratoria (assembly GCA_026315105.1). Taxonomy (NCBI): domain Eukaryota; kingdom Metazoa; phylum Arthropoda; class Insecta; order Orthoptera; family Acrididae; genus Locusta; species Locusta migratoria. Next base: position 282,759,207 of record CM048755.1, read on the forward strand.
TTCGATGACGATTTATTGACATCTGAATACCGCAAACAATTCCAGTCAAGTTTCACGGCTGCTTATTTTACAGGGCCAAATGTCTGTTAACAGTTGTCGTCGCAATATGGCACTTCGTGTATGTATAGTACAATCCTCTGTAAAACTGATGACCAAATATCAAGCAATTATAATGGTACGATGACGATTTATCTACATCTAAATACCGCAAATAATTCCAGTCATGATTCGCGGCTGCTTACTTACAGGTTTGTTGTCGCAATATAGAACTTCGTGTATGTATAGTACAATCATCTGTAAGACTGATGTCAAAATATGAAGCAATTATAATGGTTCGATGACGGATTATTGTCATCTGAATACCGCAAATAATTCCAGTCATGCTCCGCGGCTGCTTACTTCACAGGGCCATAAGTCATTTAACATTTGTCGTCGCAATATGGTACTTCGTGTATGTAAAGTGCAATCCTCTATAAGACTGATGACCAAATATCAAGCAATTACAATGGTTCGATTACGATTTATTGACATCTGAATACCGCAAATAATTCCAGTCATGGTTCGCGGCTGCTTACTTACAGGTTTGTTGTCGCAATATAGCACTTCGTGTATGTATAGTACCATCCTCTGTAAGACAGATGTCAAAATATCAAGCAATTATATTGGTTCGATGACGATTTATTGACATCTGAATACCGCAAATAATTCCATTCATGCTTTGAGGCTGCTAATTTCACAGGGCCATGAGTCAGTTAACATTTGTTGTCGCAATATGGAACTTTGTGTATGTATAGTACAATCCTCTCTAAGACTGATGACCAAATATCAAGCAATTATAATGGTTCGATGACGATTTATTGACATCTGATTACCGCAGATAATTCCAGTCAATCTTCGTGGCTGCTTATTTCACAGGGTCATGAGTCAGTTAACATTTGTGGTCGCAATATGGCACTTCGTGTATGTATAGTACAATCCTGTGTAAGACTAATGACCAAATAACAAGCAATTATAATGATTCGATGACGATTTATTGACATCTAAATACCGCAAATAATCCCAGTCATGCTTCGCTGCTGCTTACTTACAGGCATTTCGTCGCAATATGGCAGTTCGTGTATGTATAGTACAATCCTTGGTACGTCCGATGTGAAAATATCAAGCAATTATAATGGTTCGATGACGATTTATTGACATCTGAATACCGCAAATAATTCCAGTCATGTTTCACGGCTGCTTATTTCACAGGGCCAAAGGTCTGTTAACAGTTGTCGTCGCAATATGGCACTTCGTGTATGTATAGTACAATCCTCTGTAAGACTGATGACCAAATATCACGTAATTATAATGGTTCAATGACAATTTATTGACATCTGAATACCGCAAATAATTCCAGTCATTCTTCGCGGGTGCTTACTCTACAGATTTGTCGTCGCAACATGGGACTTCGTGTATGTATAGTACAATCCTCTGTAAAACAGATGTCAACATATCAAGCAATTATAATTGTTCGATGACGATTTATTGACATGTGGATACTGCAAATAATTCCAGTCATGCTTTGTGGCTGCTTACGTCACAGGTTTGTCGTCGCAACATGGCACTTCGTGTATGTATAGTACAATCCTCTGTAAGACTGATGACCAAATATCACGTAATTATAATGGTTCGATGACGATTTATTGACATCTGAATACGGCAAATAATTCCAGTCATGCTTCGCGGCTGCTTACTTAACAGGTTTGTCATCGCAACATGACACTTTGTGTATGTATAGTACAATCCTCTCTAAGACAGATGTCAAAATATCAAGCAATTATAATGGTTTGATGACGATTTATTGACATCTGAATACCGCAAATAATTCCACTCATGCTTCCCGGCTGCTTATTAACAGGGCCATGCGGCAGTTAACATTTGTCGTCGCAATATTGCACTTCGTGTATGTATAGTACAATCCTCTGTAAGACTGATGACCAAATATCAAGCAATTATAATGGTTCGACGAAGATTTATTGACATCTGAATACTGCAGATAATTCCAGTCATGCTTCACGGCTGCTCATTCAAAGGGCCATAAGTCAGTTAACATTTGTCGTCGCAATATGTCACTTTGTGTATGTATAGTACAATCCTCTCTAAGACAGATGTCAAAATATCAAGCAATTATAATGGTTTGATGACGATTTATTGACATCTGAATACCGCAAATAATTCCAGTCATGCTTCGGGGCTGCTTATTTCACAGGGCCATAAGTCAGTTAACATTTGTCGTCGCAATATGGCACTTCGTGTATGTATAGTACAATCTTCTTTAAGACTGATGTCAAAATATCAAGCAATTATAATGGTTCGATGACGATTTATTTACATCCGAATACCGCAAATAATTCCACTCATGCTTCCCGGCTGCTTATTAACAGGGCCATGCGGCAGTTAACATTTGTCGTTGCAATATTGCACTTCGTGTATGTATAGTACAATCCTCTCTAAGACTGTTGACGAAATATCAAGCAATTATAATGGTTTGATGACGATTTATTGACATTTGAATACCGCAGATAATTCCAGTCATGATTCACGGCTGCTTATTTCACAGGTCCATGAGTCAGTTAACATTTGTGGTCGCAATATGGCAGTTCATGTATGTATAGTACAATCCTGTGTAAGACTAATGACCAAATAACAAGCAATTATAATGGTTGGATGACGATTTATTGACATCTAAATACCGCAAATAATTCCAGTAATGCTTCGCGGCTGCTTACTTACAGGTTTTTCGTCGCAATATGGCAGTTCGTGTATGTATAGTACAATCCTTCGTAAGTCCGATGAGAAAATATCAAGCAATTATAACGGTTCGATGACGATTTATTGACATCTGAATACCGCAAATACTTCCAGCCATGCTTCGCGGCTGCTTACTTCACAGGGCCATAAGTCAGTTAACATTTGTCGTCGCAATATGGAACTTCGTGTATGTATAGCACAATCCTCTGTAACAAGGATGACCAAATATCAAGCAATTATAATGGTTCGATGACGATTTATTGACATCTGAATACCGCAAATAATTCCAGTCATGTTTCACAACTGCTTATTTCACAGGGCCAAAAGTCTGTTAACAGTTGTCGTCGCAATATGGCACTTCGTGTATGTATAGTACAATCCTCTATAAGACTGATGAGCAAATATCACGTAATTATAATGGTTCAATGACAATTTATTTACATCTGAATACCGCAAATAATTCCAGTCATGCTTTGCGGGTGCTTACTCTACAGATTTGTCGTCGCAACATGGGACTTCATGTATATATAGTACAATCCTCTGTAAGACAGATGTCAAAATATCAAGCAATTATAATTGTTCAATGACGATTTATTGACATGTGGATATTGCAAATAATTCCAGTCATGCTTCGTGGCAGCTTACGTCACAGGTTTGTCGTCGCAACATGGCACTTCGTGTATGTATAGTACAATCTCTGTAAGACAGATGACCAAATATCACGTAATTATAATGGTTCGATTACGATTTATTGACATCTGAATACCGCAAATAATTCCAGTCATGCTTCGCGGGTGCTTACTCTACAGATTTGTCGTCGCAACATGGGACTTCGTGAATGTATAGTACAATCCTCTGTAAGACTGATGTCAAAGTATCAAGCAATTATAATTGTTTGATGACGATTTATTGACATCGGAATACCGCAAATAATTCCAGTCAAGTTTCACGGCTGCTTATTTCACAGGGCCAAAAGTCTGTTAACAGTGGTCGTCGCAATATGGCACTTCGTGTATGTATAGTACAATCCTCTGCAAGACTGATGACCAAATATCAAGCAATTATAATGGTTCGATGACGATTTATTGACATCTAAATACCGCAAATAATTCCAGTCATGCTTCACGGCTGCTTAGTTACAGGTTTGTTGTCGCTATATAGAACTTCGTGTATGTATAGTACAATCCTCTGTAAGACTGATGTCAAAATATCAAGCAATTATAATGGTTCGATGACGGTTTATTGTCATCTGAATACCGCAAATAATTCCTGTCATGCTCCGCGGCTGCTTACTTCACAGGGCCATAAGTCAGTTTACATTTGTCGTCGCAATATGGCACTTCGTGTATGTATAGTGCAATCCTCTGTAAGACTGATGACCAAATATCAAGCAATTATAATGGTTCGATTACTATTTATTGACATCTGAATACCGCAAATAATTCCAGTCATGCTTCGCGGCTGCTTACTTACAGGTTTGTTGTCGCAATATAGCACTTCGTGTATGTATAGTACAATCCTCTGTAAGACAGATGTCAAAATATCAAGCAATTATAATGGTTCGATGACGATTTATTGACATCTGAATACCGCAAATAATTCCATTCATGCTTTGAGGCTGCTAATTTCACAGGGCCATGAGTCAGTTAACATTTGTCGTCGCAATATGGAACTTTGTGTATGTATAGTACAATCCTCTGTAACACGGATGACCAAATATCAAGCAATTATAATGGTTCGATGACGATTTATTGAGTTTTGAATACCGCAGATAATTCCAGTCATGCTTCACGGCTGCTTACTTACAGGTTTTTCGTCGCAATATGGCAGTTCGTGTATGTATAGTACAATCCTTCGTAAGTCCGATGAGAAAATATCAAGAAATTATAAAGGTTCGATGACGATTTATTGACATCTGAATACCGCAAATACTTCCAGCCATGCTTCCCGGCTGCTTACTTCACAGGGCCATAAGTCAGTTAACATTTGTCGTCGCAATATGGAACTTCTTGTATGTATAGTACAATCCTCTGTAACAAGGATGACCAAATATCAAGCAATTATAATGGTTCGATGACGATTTATTGACATCTGAATACCGCAAATAATTCCAGTCATGCTTCGGGGCTGCTTATTTCACAGGGAGATAAGTCAGTTAACATTTGTCGTCGCAATATGGCACTTCGTGTATGTATAGTAAAATCCTCTTTAAGACTGATGTCAAAATATCAAGCAATTATAATGGTTCGATGACGATGTATTTACATCTGAATACCGCAAACAATTCCACTCATGCTTCCCGGCTGCTTATTAACAGGGCCATGCGGCAGTTAACATTTGTCGTCGCAATATTGCACTTCGTGTATGTATAGTACAATCCTCTGTAAGAATGATGTCAAAATAGCAAGCAAATATAATGGTTCGATAACGATTTATTGACATCTGAATACCGCAAATAATTCCAGTAATGCTTCGCGGCTGCTCATTCACAGGGCCAAGCGTCAGTTAACATTTGAATACTGCAAATAATTCCATTCATGCTTTGAGGCTGCTAATTTCACAGGGCCATGAGTCAGTTAACATTTGTCGTCGCAATATGGAACTTTGTGTATGTATAGTACAATCCTCTGTAACACGGATGACCAAATATCAAGCAATTATGATGGTTCGATGACGATTTATTGACATCTGAATACCGCAAATACTTCCAGCCATGCTTCGCGGCTGCTTACTTCACAGGGCCATAAGTCAGTTAGCATTTGTCGTCGCAATATGGAACATCGTGTATGTATAGCACAATCCTCTGTAACAAGGATGACCAAATATCAAGCAATTATAATGGTTCGACGACGGTTTATTGACATTTGAATACCGCAGATAATTCCAGTCATGATTCACGGCTGCTTATTTCATAGGTCCATGAGTCAGTTAACATTTGTGGTCGCAATATGGCAGTTCGTGTATGTATAGTACAATCCTGTGTAAGACTAATGACCAAATAACAAGCAATTATAATGGTTGGATGAAGATTTATTGACATCTAAATACCGCAAATAATTCCAGTCATGCTTCGCGGCTGCTTACTTACAGGTTTTTCGTCGCAATATGGCAGTTCGTGTATGTATAGTACAATCCTTCGTAAGTCCGATGAGAAAATATCAAGCAATTATAATGGTTCGATGACGATTTATTGACATCTGAATACCGCAAATACTTCCAGCCATGCTTCGCGGCTGCTTACTTCACAGGGCCATAAGTCAGTTAGCATTTGTCGTCGCAATATGGAACATCGTGTATGTATAGCACAATCCTCTGTAACAAGGATGACCAAATATCAAGCAATTACAATGGTTCGACGACGATTTATTGACATCTGAATACCGCAAATAATTCCAGTCATGTTTCACGGCTGCTTATTTCACAGGGCCAAAAGTCTGTTAACAGTTGTCGTCGCAATATGGCACTTCGTGTATGTATAGTACAATCCTCTATAAGACTGATGAGCAAATATCACGTAATTATAATGGTTCAATGACAATTTATTTAGATCTGAATACCGCAAATAATTCCAGTAATGCTTCGCGGGTGCTTACTCTACAGATTTGTCGTCGCAACATGGGACCTCATGTATCTATAGTACAATCCTCTGTAAGACAGATGTCAAAATATCAAGCAATTATAATTGTTACATGACGATTTATTGACATGTGGATACTGCAAATAATTCCAGTCATGCTTCGTGGCAGCTTACGTCACAGGTTTTTCGTCGCAACATGGTACTTCGTGTATGTATAGTACAATCTCTGTAAGACTGATGACCAAATATCACGTAATTATAATGGTTCGATGACGATTTATTGACATCTGAATACCGCAAATAATTCCAATCATGCTTCGCGGGTGCTTACTCTACAGATTTGTCGTCGCAACATGGGACTTCGTGAATGTATAGTACAATCCTCTGTAAGACAGATGTCAAAATATCAAGCAATTATAATTGTTCGATGACGATTTATTGACATCGGAATACCGCAAATAATTCCAGTCAAGTTTCACGGCTGCTTATTTCACAGGGCCAAAAGTATGTTAACAGTTGTCGTCGCAATATGACACTTCGTGTATGTATAGTACAATCCTCTGTAAGACTGATGACCAAATATAAAGCAATTATAATGGTTCGATGACGATTTATTGACATCTAAATACCGCAAATAATTCCAGTCATGCTTCGCGGCTGCTTACTTACAGGATTGTTGTCGCAATATAGCACTTCGTGTATGTATAGTACAATCCTCTGTAAGACAGATGTCAAAATATCAAGCAATTATAATGGTTCGATGACGATTTATTGACATCTGAATACCGCAAATAATTCCAGTCATGTTTCACGGCTTCTTATTTCACAGGGCCAAAAGTATGTTAACAGTTGTCGTCGCAATATGGCACTTCGTGTATGTATAGTACAATCCTCTGTAAGACTGATGACCAAATATCAACCAATTATAATGGTTCGATGACGATTTATTGACATCTAAATACCGCAAATAATTCCAGTCATGCTTTGCGGCTGCTCATTCACAGGGCCATGCATCAGTTAACATTTGAATACCGCAAATAATTCCATTCATACTTTGAGGCTGCTAATTTCACAGGGCCATGAGTCAGTTAACATTTGTCGTCGCAATATGGACTTTGTGTTTGTATAGTACAATCCTCTGTAACACGGATGACCAAATATCAAGCAATTATAATGGTTCGATGACGATTTATTGACATTTGAATACCGCAGATAATTCCAGTCATGATTCACGGCTGCTTATTTCACAGGTCCATGAGTCAGTTAACATTTGTGTTCGCAATATGGCAGTTCGTGTATGTATAGTACAATCCTGTGTAAGACTAATGACCAAATAACAAGCAATTATAATGGTTAGATGACGATTTATTGACATCTAAATACCACAAATAATTCCAGTCATGCTTCGCGGCTGCTTACTTACAGGTTTTTCGTCGCAATATGGCAGTTCGTGTATGTATAGTACAATACCGCGTAAGTCCGATGAGAAAATATCAAGCAATTATAATGGTTCGATGACGATTTATTGACATCTGAATACCGCAAATACTTCCAGTCATGTTTCACGGCTGCTTATTTCACAGGGCCAAAAGTCTGTTAATAGTTGTCGTCGCAACATGGCACTTCGTGTATGTATAGTACAATCCTCTGTAAGACTGATGAGCAAATATCACGTAATTATAATGGTTCAATGACAATTTATTGACATCTGAATACCGCAAATAATTCCAGTCATGCTTCGCGGGTGCTTACTCTACAGATTTGTCGTTGCAACATGGCACTTCGTGTATGTATAGTACAATCCTCTGTAAGACAGATGTCGAAATATCAAGCAATTATAATTGTTAGATGACGATTTATTGACATGTGGATACTGCAAATAATTCCAGTCATGCTTCGTGGCTGCTTACGTCACAGGTTTGTCGTCGCAACATGGCACTTCGTGTATGTATAGTACAATCCTCTGTAAGACTGATGAGCAAATATCACATAATTATAATGGTTCGATGACGATTTATTGGCATCAGAATACCGCAAATAATTCCAGTCATGCTTCTCGGGTGCTTACTCTACAGATTTGTCGTCGCAACATGGGACTTCGTGAATGTATAGTACAATCCTCTGTAAGACTGATGTCAAAATATCAAGCAATTATAATTGTTCGATGACGATTTATTGACATGTGGATACTGCAAATAATTCCAGTCATGCTTCGTGGCTGCTTACGTCACAGGTTTGTTGTCGCAACATGGCACTTCGTGTATGTATAGTACAATCCTCTGTAAGACTGATGAGCAAATATCACATAATTATAATGGTTCGATGACGATTTATTGACATCTGAATACCGCAAATAATTCCAGTCATGCTCCGCGGCTGCTTACTTCACAGGGCCATAAGTCAGTTAACATTTGTCGTCGCAATATGGCACTTCGTGTATGTATAGTGCAATCCTCTGTAAGACTGATGACCAAATATCAAGCAATTATAATGGTTCGATTACAATTTATTGACATCTGAATACCGCAAATAATTCCAGTCATGCTTCGCGGCTGCTTACTTACAGGTTTGTTGTCGCAATATAGCACTTCGTGTATGTATAGTACAATCCTCTGTAAGACAGATGTCAAAATATCAAGCAATTATAATGGTTCGATGACGATTTATTGACATCTGAATATCGCAAATAATTCCATTTAGGCTTTGAGGCTGCTAATTTCACAGGGCCAAAAGTCTGTTAACAGTTGTCGTCGCAATATGGCACTTCGTGTATGTATAGTACAATCCTCTGTAAGACTGATGAGCAAATATCACATAATTATAATGGTTCGATGACGATTTATTGACATCTGAATACCGCAAATAATTCCAGTCATGCTTCTCGGGTGCTTACTCTACAGATTTGTCGTCGCAACATGGAACTTCGTGAATGTATAGTACAATCCTCTGTAAGACTGATGTCAAAATATCAAGCAATTATAATTGTTCGATGACGATTTATTGACATCGGAATACCGCAAATAATTCCAGTCAAGTTTCACGGCTGCTTATTTCACAGGGCCAAAAGTCTGTTAACAGTTGTCGTCGCAATATGGCACTTCGTGTATGTATAGTACAATCCTCTGTAAGACTGATGACCAAATATCAAGCAATTATAATGGTTCGATGACGATTTATTGACATCTAAATACCGCAAATAATTCCAGTCATGCTTCGCGGCTGCTTACTTACAGGTTTGTTGTTGCAATATAGAGCTTCGTGTATGTATAGCACAATCCTGTGTAAGACTGATGTCAAAATATGAAGCAATTATAATGGTTCGATGACGGTTTATTGTCATCTGAATACCGCAAATAATTCCAGTCATGCTCCGCGGCGGCTTACTTCACAGGGCCATAAGTCAGTTAACATTTGTCGTCGCAATATGGCACTTCGTGTATGTATAGTGCAATCCTCTGTAAGACTGATGACCAAATATCAAGCAATTATAATGGTTCGATTACAATTTATTGACATCTGAATACCGCAAATAATTCCAGTCATGCTTCGCGGCTGCTTACTTACAGGTTTGTTGTCGCAATATAGCACTTCGTGTATGTATAGTACAATCCTCTGTAAGACAGATGTCAAAATATCAAGCAATTATAATGGTTTGATGACGATTTATTGACATCTGAATATCGCAAATAATTCCATTCAGGCTTTGAGGCTGCTAATTTCACAGGGCCAAAAGTCTGTTAACAGTTGTCGTCGCAATATGGCACTTCGTGTATGTATAGTACAATCCTCTGTAAGACTGATGACCAAATATCACGTAATTATAATGGTTCAATGACAATTTATTGACATCTGAATACCGCAAATAATTCCAGTCATGCTTCGCGGGTGCTTACTCTACAGATTTGTCGTCGCAACATGGGACTTCGTGTATGTATAGTACAATCCTCCGTAAGACAGATGTCAAAAATCAAGCAATTATAATTGTTTGATGACGATTTATTGACATGTGGATACTGCAATTAATTCCAGTCATGCTTCGTGGCTGCTTATTTCACAGGTTTGTCGTCGTAACATGGCACTTAGTGTATGTATAGTACAATCCTCTGTAAGACTGATGACCAAATATCACGTAGTTATAATGGTTCGATGACGATTTATTGACATTTGAATACGGCAAATAATTCCAGTCATGCTTCGCGTCTGCTTACTTAACAGGTTTGTCATCGCAACATGACACTTTGTGTATGTATAGTACAATCCTCTGTAAGACAGATGTCAAAATATCAAGCAATTATAATGGATTGATGACGATTTATTGACATCTGAATACCGCAAATAATTCCAGTCATGCTTCGGGGCTGCTTATTTCACAGGGCCATAAGTCAGTTAACATTTGTCGTCGCAATATGGCACTTCGTGTATGTATAGTACAATCCTCTTTAAGACTGATGTCAAAATATCAAGGAATTATAATGGTTCGATGACGATTTATTTACATCTGAATACCGCAAATAATTCCACTCATGCTTCCCGGCTGCTTATTAACAGGGCCATGCGGCAGTTAACATTTGTCGTCGCAATATTGCACTTCGTGTATGTATGGTACAATCCTCTGTAAGACTGATGACAAAATATCAAGCAAATATAATGGTTCGATGACGATTTATTGACATCTGAATATCGCAAATAATTCCATTCAAGCTTTGAGGCTGCTAATTTCATAGGGCCATGAGTCAGTTAACATTTGTCGTCGCAATATGGAACTTTGTGTATGTATAGTACAATCCTCTGTAACACGGATGACCAAATATCAAGCAATTATGATGGTTCGATGACGATTTATTGACATCCGAATACCGCAGATAATTCCAGTCAATCTTCGCGGCTGCTTATTTCACAGGGTCATGAGTCAGTAAACATTTGTCGTCGCAATATGGCACTTCGCGGATGATTAGTACAATCCTCTTTAACACGGATGACCAAATATCAAGCAATTATAATGGTTTGATGACGATTTATTGACATTTGAATACCGCAGATAATTCCAGTCATGATTCACGGCTGCTTATTTCACAGGTCCATGAGTCAGTTAACATTTGTGGTCGCAATATGCCAGTTCGTGTATGTATAGTACAATCCTGTGTAAGACTAATGACCAAATAACAAGCAATTATAATGGTTGGATGACGATTTATTGACATCTAAATACCGCAAATAATTCCAGTCATGCTTCGCGGCTGCTTACTTACAGGTTTTTCGTCGCAATATGGCAGTTCGTGTATGTATAGTACAATCCTTCGTAAGTCCGATGAGAAAATATCAAGCAATTATAATGGTTCGATGACGATTTATTGACATCTGAATACCGCAAATAATTCCAGTCATGTTTCACGGCTGCTTATTTCACAGGGCCAAAAGTCTGTTAACAGTTGTCGTCGCAATATGGCACTTCGTGTATGTATAGTACAATCCTCTGTAAGACTGATGAGCAAATATCACGTAATTATAATGGTTCAATGACAATTTATTGACATCTGAATACCGCAAATAATACTAGTCATGCTTCGCGGGTGCTTACTCTACAGATTTGTCGTCGCAACATGGGACGTCGTGTATGTATAGTACAATCCTCTGTAAGACAGGTGTCAAAATATCAAGCAATTATAATTGTTCGATGACGATTTATTGACATGTGGATACTGCAAATAATTCCAGTCATGCTTCGTGGCTGCTTACGTCACAGGTTTGTCGTCGCAACATGGCACTTCGTGTATGTATAGTACAATCCACTGTAAGACTAATGAGCAAATATCACGTAATTATAATGGTTCGATGACGATTTATTGACATCTAAATACCGCAAACAATCCCAGTCATGCTTCGCGGCTGCTTACTTACAGGTTTGTTGTCGGAATGTAGCACTTCTTGTATGTATAGTACAACTCTCTGTAAGACTGATGTCAAAATATCAAGCAATTATAATGGTTCGACGACGATTTATTGATATTTGAATATCGCAAATAATTCCAGTCATGCTTCGCGGCTGCTTACCTCACAGGGCCATAAGTCAGTTACCATTTGTCGTCACACTGTGGCACTTCGTGTATGTATAATACAATCCTATGTAAGACTGATGACCAAATATCACGTAATTACAATGGTTCGATGACGATTTATTGACATCTGAATACCGCAAATAATTCCAGTCATGCTTCGCGGCTGCTTACTTCACGGGTTGGCCGTCACAACATGGCACTTCGTGTATGTATAGTACAATCCTCTGTAAGACAGATGTCAAAATATCAAGCAATTATAATGGTTCGATGACGACTTATTGACATCTGAATTCCGCAAATAATTCCATTCATGCTTTGAGGCTGCTAATTTCACAGGGCCATGAGTCAGTTAACATTTGTCGTCGCAATATGGAACTTTGTGAACGTATAGTACAATTCTCTGTAACACAGATGACCAAATATAAAGCAAATATAATGGTTCGATGACGAATTATTGACATCTGAATATCGCAGATAATTCCAGTCAATCTTCGCGGCTGCTTATTTCACAGGGTCATGAGTCAGTTAACATTTGTCGTCGTAATATGGCACTTCGTGGATGTATAGTACAATCCTCTTTAACACGGTTGAGCAAATATCAAGCAATTATAATGGTTCTATGACGATTTATTGACATTTGAATACCACAGATAATTCCAGTCATGATTCACAGCTGCTTATTTCACAGGTCCATGAGTCAGTTAACATTTGTGGTCGCAATATGGCACTTCGTGTATGTATAGTACAATCCTGTGTAAGACTAATGACCAAATAACAAGCAATTATATTGGTTGGATGACGATTTATTGACATCTAAATACCGCAAATAATTCCAGTCATGCTTCGCGGCTGCTTACTTACAGGTTTTTCGTCGCAATATGGCAGTTCGTGTATGTATAGTACAATCCTTCGTAAGTCCGATGAGAAAATATCAAGCAATTATAATGGTTCGATGACGATTTATTGACATCTGAATACCGCAAATAATTCCAGTCATGTTTCACGGCTGCTTATTTCACAGGGCCAAAAGTCTGTTAACAGTTGTCGTCGCAATATGGCACTTCGTGTATGTATAGTACAATCCTCTGTAAGACTGATGAGCAAATATCACGTAATTATAATGGTTCAATGACAATTTATTGACATCTGAATACCGCAAATAATACTAGTCATGCTTCGCGGGTGCTTACTCTACAGATTTGTCGTCGCAACATGGGACGTCGTGTATGTTTAGTACAATCCTCTGTAAGACAGGTGTCAAAATATCAAGCAATTATAATTGTTCGATGACGATTTATTGACATGTGGATACTGCAAATAATTCCAGTCATGCTTCGTGGCTGCTTACGTCACAGGTTTGTCGTCGCAACATGGCACTTCGTGTATGTATAGTACAATCCACTGTAAGACTGATGAGCAAATATCACGTAATTATAATGGTTCGATGACGATTTATTGACATCTAAATACCGCAAACAATCCCAGTCATGCTTCGCGGCTGCTTACTTACAGGTTTGTTGTCGGAATGTAGCACTTCTTGTATGTATAGTACAACTCTCTGTAAGACTGATGTCAAAATATCAAGCAATTATAATGGTTCGACGACGATTTATTGATATTTGAATATCGCAAATAATTCCAGTCATGCTTCGCGGCTGCTTACTTCACAGGGCCATAAGTCAGTTAACATTTGTCGTCACACTGTGGCACTTCGTGTATGTATAATACAATCCTATGTAAGACTGATGACCAAATATCACGTAATTACAATGGTTCGATGACGATTTATTGACATCTGAATACCGCAAATAATTCCAGTCATGCTTCGCGGCTGCTTACTTCACGGGTTGGCCGTCACAACATGGCACTTCGTGTATGTATAGTACAATCCTCTGTAAGACAGATGTCAAAATATCAAGCAATTATAATGGTTCGATGACGACTTATTGACATCTGAATTCCGCAAATAATTCCATTCATGCTTTGAGGCTGCTAATTTCACAGGGCCATGAGTCAGTTAACATTTGTCGTCGCAATATGGAACTTTGTGAACGTATAGTACAATTCTCTGTAACACAGATGACCAAATATAAAGCAAATATAATGGTTCGATGACGAATTATTGACATCTGAATATCGCAGATAATTCCAGTCAATCTTCGCGGCTGCTTATTTCACAGGGTCATGAGTCAGTTAACATTTGTCGTCGTAATATGGCACTTCGTGGATGTATAGTACCATCCTCTTTAACACGGTTGAGCAAATATCAAGCAATTATAATGGTTCTATGACGATTTATTGACATTTGAATACCACAGATAATTCCAGTCATGATTCACAGCTGCTTATTTCACAGGTCCATGAGTCAGTTAACATTTGTGGTCGCAATATGGCACTTCGTGTATGTATAGTACAATCCTGTGTAAGACTAATGACCAAATAACAAGCAATTATAATGGTTCGATGACGATTTATTGACATCTAAATACCGCAAATAATTCCAGTCATGCTTCGCGGCTGCTTACTTACAGGTTTTTCGTCGCAATATGGCAGTTCGTGTATGTATAGTACAAATCTTTGTAAGTCCGATGAGAAAATATCAAGCAATTATAATGGTTCGATGACGATTTATTGACATCTGAATACCGCAAATACTTAAAGTCATGCTTCGCGGCTGCTTACTTCACAGAGCCATAAGTCAGATAACATTTGTCGTCGCAATATGGAACTTCGTGTATGTATAGTACAATCCTCTGTAACAAGGATGACCAAATATCATGCAATTATAATGGTTCGATGACGATTTATTGACATCTGAATACCGCAAATAATTCCAGTCATGCTTCGCGGCTGCTTACTTCACAGGTTTGTCGTCGCAACATGGCACTTCGTGTATGTATAGTACAATCCTCTGTAAGACTGATGTCAAAATATCAAGCAATTATAATGATTCGATAACGATTTATTTATATCTGAATACCGCAAATAATTCCAGTCATGCTTAGCCGCTGCTTATTTCACAGGGCCATGAGTCAGTTAACATTTGTCGTCGCAATATGACACTTCATGTATGTATAGTACAATCCTCTGTAAGACTGATGACCAAATATCATGCAATTATAATGGATCGATGACGATTTATTGACATCTAAATACCGCAAATAATTCCAGTCATGCTTCGCGGCTGCTTACTACACTGGTTTGTCGTCGCAACATGGCACTTCGTGTATGTATAGTACAATCCTCTGTAAGACTGATGACCAAATATCAAGTAATTATAATGGTTCGATGATGATTTATTGACATCTGAATACCGCAAATAATTCCAGTCATCCTTCGCGGGTGCTTACTCTACAGATTTGTCGTCGCAACATGGGACTTCGTGTATGTATAGTACAATACTCTGTAAGACAGATGTCAAAATATCAAGCAATTATAATGGTTCGATGACGATTTATTGACATCTGAATACCGCAAATACTTCCAGTCATGCTTCGCGGCTGCTTACTTCACAGGGCCATAAATCAGTTAACATTTGTCGTCGCAATATGGAACTTCGTGTATGTATAGTACAATCCTCTGTAACAAGGATGACCAAATATCAAGCAATGATAATGGTTCGATGACGATTTATTGACAACTGAATACCGCAAATAATTCCAGTCATGCTTCGCGGCTGCTTACTTACAGGTTTTTCGTCGCAATATGGCACTTCGTGTATGTATAGTACAATCCTCTGTAAGACAGATGTCAAAATATCAAGCAACTATAATGGTTCGATGACGATTTATTGACATCTGAATACCGCAGATAATTCCAGTCATGCTTCGCGGCTGTTTACTTCGCAGGGTCCTGAGTCAGTTAAAGTTTGTCGTCGCAATATGGAACTTCGTGTATGTATAGTACAATCCTCTGTACACAGATGAGCAAATATCAACCAATAATAATGGTTCGATGACGATTTATTGACATCTGAATACTGCAAATAATTCCAGTAATGCTTCGCGGCTGCTTACATCACAGGTTTGTAGTCGCAACATGGCACTTCGTGTATGTATAGTACAATCCTCTGTAAGCATGATGACCAAATATCAAGCAACTACAATGGTTCGATGACGGTTTATTGACATCTGAATACCGCAAATAATTCCAGTCATACTACGCGACTGCTTACTTCACAGGGCCATAAGTCAGTTAACATTTGTCTTCGCAATATGGCAATTCGTGGATGTATAGTCCAAACCTCCGTAAGTCTTCCGACAAAATATCACGCAATTATTATATTCCGATGAAGATATATTGACATCTGAATACCACAAATAATTCCACTCATGCTTTGCGGATGCTTATTTAACAGGGTCATGAGTCAGTTAACATTTGTCGTCGCAATATGACACTTCGTGTATGTATAGTACAATCCTCTGAAAGACTGATGACCAATTATCACGTAATTATAATGGTTCGATGACGATTTATTGACATCTGAATACCGCAAATAACTCCAGTCATGCTTCGCGGCTGCTTACTGCACATGATTGTCGTTGCAATATGGCGCTTCGTGTATGTATAGTACAATCCTGTGTAACACGGATGACCAAATATCAAGCAATTATAATGGTTCGATGACGATTTATTGACATCTGAATACCGCAAACAATTCCAGTAATGCTTCGTGGCTGCTTATTTCACAGGGCCATGAATCAGTTAACATTTGTCTTCGCAATACTGCACTTCGTGTATGTATAGTACAATACTCTGTAAGACTGATGACCAAATATCAAGCAATTATAATGGTTCGATGACGATTTATTGACATCTAAATGCCGCAAACAATTCCAGTAATGCTTCGCGGCTGCTTATTTCACAGGGCCATGAGTCAGTTATCATTTGTCTTGGCAATATGGCACTTCGTGTATGTATAGTACAATACTCTGTAAGAATGACGTCAAAATATCAAGCAATTATAATGGTTCGATGACGATTTATTGACATCTGAATACCGCAAATAATTCCAGTCATGCTTCGTGGCTGCTTATTTCACAGGGCAATGAATCAGTTCACATTTGTGGTCGCAGTATGGAACTTCGTGTATGTATAGTACAATCGTCTGTAACACGGATGACCAAATATCAAGCAATTATTATATGCCGATTACGATTTATTGACGTCTGAATACCGAAAATAATTCCAGTCATGCTTCGCGGCTACTTAATTCACAGGGCTATAAGTCAGTTAACATTTGTCTTCTCAATATGGCACTTCGTGTATGTATAGTACGATTCTCTGTAAGACTGTTAACCAAATATCAAGCAATTATAATGGTGCGATGACGCTTTATTGACATCTGAATACCGAAAATAATTCCAGTCATGCTTTGCGGCTGCTTAATTCACCGCACCATAAGTCAGTTAACATTTGTGGTCGCAATATGGCACTTCGTGTATGTGTAGTACAAACCTCTACAAGTCTTATGACCAAATATCAAGCAATTATAATGGTTTGATGACGATTTATTGGCATCTGAATACCGCAAATAATTCCAGTCATGCTTCTAGGCTGCTTACTTCACAGGGCCATAAGTCAGTTAACATTTATCGTCGCAATATGGCACTTCGTGTATGTATCGTGCAATCCTCTCTATGTCTTATGACAATATATCACGCAATTATTATATTCCGATGACGATTTATTGACATCTGAATACCGCAAATAATTCCAGTCATGTTTCACAGCTACTTAATTCACAGGGCTATAAGTCAGTTAACATTTCTCGTCGCAATATGGCACTTCGTGTATGTATAGTACAATCCTCTGTAAGACTGATGACCAAATATCAAGCAATTATAATGGTTCGATGACGATTTATTGACATCTAAATACCGCAAATAATTTCAGTCATGCTTTGCGGCTGCTTATTTAACAGTGTCATGAGGCAGTTAACATTTGTCGTCGCAATATGACACTTCGTGTATGTATAGTACAATCCTCTGAAAGACTGATGACCAATTATCACGTAATTATAATGGTTCGATGACGATTTATTGACATCTGAATACCGCAAATAACTCCAGTCATGCTTCGCGGCTGCTTACTGCACAGGTTTGTCGTTGCAATATGGCGCTTCGTGTATGTATAGTACAATCCTGTGTAACACGGATGACCAAATATCAAGCAATTATAATGGTTCGATGACGATTTATTGACATCTGAATACCGCAAACAATTCCAGTAATGCTTCGCGGCTGCTTATTTCACAGGGCCATGAGTCAGTTAACATTTGTCTTCCCAATATTGCACTTCGTGTATGTATAGTACAATACCCTGTAAGACTGATGACCAAATATCAAAAAATTATAATGGTTCGATGACGATTTATTGACATCTGAATGCCGCAAACAATTCCAGTAATGCTTCGCGGCTGCTTATTTCACAGGGCCATTAGTCAGTTAACATTTGTCTTCGCAATATGGCACTTCGTGTATGTATAGTACAATACTCTGTAAGACTGATGACCAAATATCAAGCAATTATAATGGTTCGATGACGATTTATTGACATCTGAATACCGCAAATAATTCCAGTCATGCTTCGCGGCTGCTTACTTCACAGGTTTGTCGTTGCAACACGGCACTTCGTGTATATATAGTACAATCCTCTGTAAGAATTACGTCAAAATATCAAGCAATTATAATGGTTCGATGAGGATTTATTGACATCTGAATACCACAAATAATTCCAGTCATGCTTCGTGGCTGCTTATTTCACAGGGCAATGAGTCAGTTCACATTTGTCGTCGCAGTATGGAACTTGGTGTATGTATAGTACAATCCTCTGTAACACGGATGACCAAATATCAAGCAATTATTATATGCCGATTACGATTTATTGACGTCTGAATAACGAAAATAATTCCAGTCATGCTTCGGGCTGCTTACTTCACAGGGCCATAAGTCAGTTAACATTTGTCGTCGCAATATGGCACTTCGTGGATGTATAGTCCAAGCCTCCGTAAGTCTTATGACAAAATATCACGCAATTATTATATTCCGATGACGATTAATTGATATCTGAATACCGAAAATAATTCCAGTCATGCTTCGCGTGTGCTTATTTCACAGAGCCATGACTCAGTTAACATTTGTTGTCACAATATGGCACTTCGTGTATGTATAGTACAATCCTCTGTAAGACTGATGACCAAATATCAAGCAATTATAATGGTTCGATGACGATTTATTGACATCTAAATACCGCAAATAATTTCAGTCATGCTTTGCGGCTGTTTATTTAACAGGGTCATGAGTCAGTTAACATTTGTCGTCGCATTATGACACTTCGTGTATGTATAGTACAATCCTCTGAAAGACTGATGACCAATTATCACGTAATTATAATGGTTCGATGACGATTTATTGACATCTGAATACCGCAAATAATTCCAGTCATGCTTTGCGGCATCTTACTTCACAGGTATTTCGTCGCAATATGGCACTTCGTGTGTGTATAGTACAATCCTCTGTAAGACTGATGTCAAAATATCAAGCAATTATAATGGTTCGCTGACGATTTATTGACATCTGAATACCGCAAATAATTCCAGTCATGCTTCGAAGCTGCTTACTTCACAGGTTTGTCATCGCAACATGGCACTTCGTGTATGTATAGTACAATCCTCTGTAAGACAGATGTCAAAATATCAAGCAATTATAATGGTTCGATGACGATTTATTGACATCTGGATACCGCAAATAATTCCAGTCATGCTTCGCGTCTGCTTATTACACAGGGCCATGAGTCAGTTAAAATTTCTCGTCGCAATATGGAACTTCGTGTATGTATAGTACAATCCTCTGTTACATGGATGACCAAATATCAAGCAATTATAATGGTTCGATGACGATTTATTGACATCTGAATACCGCAAATAATTCCAGTCATGTTTCGCGGCTGCTTATTTCACAGGGCCATAAGTCAGTTAACATTTGTCGTCGCAATATGGCACTTCGTGTATGTATCGTGCAATCCTCTCTATGTCTTATGACAAAATATCACGCAATTATTATATTCCGATTGCGATTTATTGACATCTGAACACCGCAAATAATTCCAGTCATGTTTCACAGCTACTTAATTCACAGGGCTATAAGTCAGTTAACATTTCTCGTCGCAATATGGCACTTCGTGTATGTATAGTACAATCCTCTGTAAGACTGATGACCAAATATCAAGCAATTATAATGGTTCGATGACGATTTATTGACATCTAAATACCGCAAATAATTTCAGTCATGCTTTGCGGCTGCTTATTTCACAGGGTCATGAGTCAGTTAACATTTGTCGTCGCAATATGACACTTCGTGTATGTATAGTACAATCCTCTGAAAGACTGATGACCAATTATCACGTAATTATAATGGTTCGATGACGATTTATTGACATCTGAATACCGCAAATAATTCCAGTCATGCTTTGCGGCTGCTTACTTACATGTTTTTCGTCGCAAAATGGCACTTCGTGTATGTATAGTACAATCCTCTGTAAGACTGATGTCAAAATATCAAGCAATTATAATGGTTCGATGACGATTTATTGACATCTGAATACCGCAAATAATTCCAGTCATGCTTTGTGGCTGCTTATTTCACAGGGCCATGAGTCAGTAAACATTCATGGTCGCAATATGGCAGTTTGTGTATGTATAGTACAATCCTTCATAAGTCCGATGAGTAAATATCAAGCAATTATAATGGTTCTATGACGATTTATTGACATCTGAATACCGCAAATACTTCCAGTCATGCTTCGCGGCATCTTACTTCACAGGTTTTTCGTCGCAATATGGCACTTCGTGTATGTATAGTACAATCCTCTGTAAGACTGATGACCAAATATCAAGCAATTATAATGGTTCGATGACGATTTATTGACATCTAAATACCGCAAATAATTTCAGTCATGCTTTGCGGCTGCTTATTTCACAGGGTCATGAGTCAGTTAACATTTGTCGTCGCAATATGACACTTCGTGTATGTATAGTACAATCCTCTGAAAGACTGATGACCAATTATCCCGTAATTATAATGGTTCGATGACGATTTATTGACATCTGAATACCGCAAATAATTCCAGTCATGTTTCGCGGCTGCTTACTTCACAGGGCCATAAGTCAGTTAACATTTGTCGTCGCAATATGGCACTTCGTGTATGTATCGTGCAATCCTCTCTATGTCTTATGACAAAATATCACGCAATTATTATATTCCGATGGCGATTTATTGACATCTGAATACCGCAAATAATTCCAGTCATGTTTCACAGCTACTTAATTCACAGGGCTATAAGTCAGTTAACATTTCTCGTCGCAATATGGCACTTCGTGTATGTATAGTACAATCCCCTGTAAGACTGATGACAAAATATCAAGCAATTATAATGGTTCGATGACGATTTATTGACATCTAAATACCGCAAATAATTTCAGTCATCCTTTGCGGCTGCTTATTTCACAGGGTCATGAGTCAGTTAACATTTGTCGTCGCAATATGACACTTCGTGTATGTATAGTACAATCCTCTGAAAGACTGATGACCAATTATCACGTAATTATAATGGTTCGATGACGATTTATTGACATCTGAATACCGCAAATAACTCCAGTCATGCTTCGCGGCTGCTTACTGCACAGGTTTGTCGTTGCAATATGGCGCTTCGTGTATGTATAGTACAATCCTGTGTAACACGGATGACCAAATATCAAGCAATTATAATGGTTCGATGACGATTTATTGACATCTGAATACCGCAAACAATTCCAGTAATGCTTCGTGGCTGCTTATTTCACAGGGCCATGAATCAGTTAACATTTGTCTTCGCAATATTGCACTTCGAGTATGTATAGTACAATACTCTGTGAGACTGATGACCAAATATCAAGCAATTATAATGGTTCGATGACGATTTATTGACATCTAAATGCCGCAAACAATTCCAGTAATGCTTCGCGGCTGCTTATTTCACAGGGCCATGAGCCAGTTAACATTTGTCTTCGCAATATGGCACTTCGTGTATGTATAGTACAATACTCTGTAAGACTGATGACCAAATATCAAGCAATTATAATGGTTCGATGACGATTTATTGACATCTGAATACCGCAAATAATTCCAGTCATGCTTCGCGGCTGCTTACTTCACAGGTTTGTCGTTGCAACACGGTACTTCGTGTATATATAGTACAATCCTCTGTAAGAATGACGTCAAAATATCAAGCAATTATAATGGGTCGATGACGATTTATTGACATCTGAATATCGCAAATAATTCCAGTCATGCTTCGCGTATGCTTATTTCACAGAGCCATGACTCAGTTAACATTTGTCGTCACAATATGGCACTTCGTGTATGTATAGTACAATCCTCTGTAAGACCGATGACCAAATATCAAGCAATTATAATAGTTCGATGACGATTTTTTGACATCTAAACACCGCAAATAATACCAGTCATGCTTCGCGGGTGCTTACTCTACAGATTTGTCGTTGCAATATGGCACTTCGTGTATGTATACTACAATCCTCTGTAAGACAGATGACCAAATATCAATGAACTATAATGGTTCGATGACGATTTATTGACATCTGAATACCGCAAATAATTCCAGTCATGTTTCACGGCTGCTTACTTCACAGGGCCATAAGTCAGTTAACATTTGTCGTCGCAACATGGCACTTCGTGTATGTATAGTACAATCCTCTGTAACACGGATGAGCAAATATCAAGCAATTATAATGGTTCGATGACGACTTATTGACATCTGAATACCGTAAATAATTCCAGTCATGCATCGTGGCCGCTTACTTCACAGGGCCATAAGTCAGTTAACATTTGTCGTCGCAATTTGGCACTTCGTGGATGTATAGTCCAAACCTCCGTAAGTCTTATGACGAAATATGACGCAATTATTATATTCCGATGACGATTTATTGACATCTGAATACCGCAAATAATTCCAGTCATGCTTCGCGGCTGCTTATTTCACAGGGCCATAAGTCAGTTAACATTTGTCGTCGCAATATGGCACTTCGTGTATGTATAGTACAATTCTCTTTAAGACTGATGTCAAAATATCAAGCAATTATAATGGTTCGATGACGATTTATTTACATCTGAATACCGCAAATAATTCCACTCATGCTTCGCGGCTGCTTATTCACAGCGCCATGCGGCACTTAACATTTGTCGTCGCAATATTGCACTTCGTGTATGTATAGTACAATCCTCTGTAAGACTGATGTCAAAATATCATGCAATTATAATGGTTCGACGACGATTTATTGACATCTGAATACCGCAGATAATTCCAGTCATGCTTCGCAGCTGCTTATTGCACAGGGTCATGAGTCAGTTATCATTTGTCGTCGCAATATGGGACTTCGTGTATGTATAGTACTATCCTCTGTAAGACTGATGTCAAAATATCAAGCAATTATAATGGTTCGAAGACGATTTATTGACGTCTGAATACGGCAAATATTTCCAGTCATGTTTCACGGATACTTACCTCACAGGGCCATAAGTCAGTTAACATTTGTCTTCTCAATATGGCACTTCGTGTGTGTATAGTACAATTCTCTGTAAGACTGTTAACCAAATATCAAGCAATTATAATGGTGCGATGACGCTTTATTGACATCTGAATTCCGCAAATAATTCCAGTCATGCTTTGCGGCTGCTTAATTCACCGCACCATAAGTCAGTTAACATTTGTGGTCGCAATATGGCACTTCGTGTATGTATAGTACAATACTCTGTAAGACTGATGACCAAATATCAAGCAATTATAATGGTTCGATGACGATTTATTGACATCTGAATACCGCAAATAATTCCAGTCATGCTTCGCGGCTGCTTACTTCACAGGTTTGTCGTTGCAACACGGCACTTCGTGTATATATAGTACAATCCTCTGTAAGAATGACGTCAAAATATCAAGCAATTATAATGGTTCGATGACGATTTATTGACATCTGAATACCGCAAATAATTCCAGTCATGCTTCGTGGCTGCTTATTTCACAGGGCAATGAGTCAGTTCACATTTGTCATCGCAGTATGGAACTTCGTGTATGTATAGTATAATCCTCTGTAACACGGATGACCAAATATCAAGCAATTATTATGTGCCGATTTCGATTTATTGACGTCTGAATATCGAAAATAATTCCAGTCATGTTTCGCGGCTACTTAATTCACAGGGCTATAAGTCAGTTAACATTTGTCGTCGCAATATGGAACTTCGTGAATGTATAGTACAATCCTCTGTAACACGGATGACCAAATGTCAAGCAATTATAATGGTTCGATGACGATTTATTGACATCTGAATACCGCAAATAATTCCATCATGCTTCGCGGCTGCTTACTTCACAGGGCCATAAGTCAGTTAACATTTGTCGTCGCAATATGGCACTTCGTGGATGTATAGTCCAAGCCTCCGTAAGTCTTATGACAAAATATCACACAATTATTATATTCCGATGACGATTTATTGACATCTGAATACCGAAAATAATACCAGTCATGCTTCGCGTATGCTTATTTCACAGAGCCATGACTCAGTTAACATTTGTCGTCACAATATGGCACTTCGTGTATGTATAGTACAATCCTCTGTAAGTCTGATGACCAAATATCAAGCAATTATAATGGTTCGATGACGATTTATTGACATCTAAATACCGCAAATAATTTCAGTCATGATTTGCGGCTGCTTATTTAACAGGGTCATGAGGCAGTTAACATTTGTCGTAGCATTATGACACTTCGTGTATGTATAGTACAATCCTCCGAAAGACTGATGACCAATTATCACGTAATTATAATGGTTCGATGACGATTTATTGACATCTGAATACCGCAAATAATTCCAGTCATGCTTTGCGGCTGCTTACTTACATGTTTTTCGTCGCAATATGGCACTTCGTGTATGTATAGTACAATCCTCTGTAAGACTGATGTCAAAATATCAAGCAATTATAACGGTTCGATAACGATTTATTAACATCTGAATACCGCAAATAATTCCAGTCATGCTTTGTGGCTGCTTATTTCACAGGGCCATGAGTCAGTAAACATTCGTGGTCGCAATATGGCAGTTTGTGTATGTATAGTACAATCCTTCGTAAGTCCGATGAGTAAATATCAAGCAATTATAATGGTTCGATGACGATTTTTTGACATCTGATTACCGCAAATACTTCCAGTCATGCTTCGCGGCATCTTACTTCACAGGTTTTTCGTCGCAATATGGCACTTCGTGTGTGTATAGTACAATCCTCTGTAAGACTGATGTCAAAATATCAAGCAATTATAATGGTTCGCTGACGATTTATTGACATCTGAATACCGCAAATAATTCCAGTCATGCTTCGAAGCTGCTTACTTCACAGGTTTGTCGTCGCAACATGGCACTTCGTTTATGTATAGTACAATCCTCTGTAAGACAGATGTCAAAATCTCAAGCAATTATAATGGTTCGATGACGATTTATTGACATCTGGATACCGCAAATAATTCCAGTCATGCTTCGCGTCTGCTTATTACACAGGGCCATGAGTCAGTTAAAATTTCTCGTCGCAATATGGAACTTCGTGTATGTATAGTACAATTCTCTGTTACACGGATGACCAAATATCAAGCAATTATAATGGTTCGATGACGATTTATTGACATCTGAATACCGCAAATAATTCCAGTCATGTTTCGCGGCTGCTTACTTCACAGGGCCATAAGTCAGTTAACATTTGTCGTCGCAATATGGCACTTCGTGTATGTATCGTGCAATCCTCTCTATGTCTTATGACAAAATATCACGCAATTATTATATTCCGATGACGATTTATTGACATCTGAATACCGCAAATAATTCCAGTTATGTTTCACAGATACTTAATTCACAGGGCTATAAGTCAGTTAACATTTCTCGTCGCAATATGGCACTTCGTATATGTATAGTACAATCCTCTGTAAGACTGATGACCAAATATCAAGCAATTATAATGGTTCGATGACGATTTATTGACATCTAAATACCGCAAATAATTTCAGTCATGCTTTGCGGCTGCTTATTTAACAGGGTCATGAGTCAGTTAACATTTGTCGTCGCAATATGACACTTCGTGTATGTATAGTACAATCCTCTGAAAGACTGATGACCAATTATCACGTAATTATAATGGTTTGATGACGATTTATTGACATCTGAATACCGCAAATAACTCCAGTCATGCTTCGCGGCTGCTTACTGCACATGTTTGTCGTTGCAATATGGCGCTTCGTGTATGTATAGTACAATCCTGTGTAACACGGATGACCAAATATCAAGCAATTATAATGGTTCGATGACGATTTATTGACATCTGAATACCGCAAACAATTCCAGTAATGCTTCGTGGCTGCTTATTTCACAGGGCCATGAATCAGTTAACATTTGTCTTCGCAATATTGCACTTCGTGTATGTATAGTACAATACTCTGTAAGACTGATGACCAAATATCAAGCAATTATAATGGTTCGATGACGATTTATTGACATCTGAATACCGCAAATAATTCCAGTCATGCTTCGCGGCTGCTTACTTCACAGGTTTGTCGTTGCAACACGGTACTTCGTGTATATATAGTACAATCCTCTGTAAGAATGACGTCAAAATATCAAGCAATTATAATGGTTCGATGACGATTTATTGACATCTGAATACCGCAAATAATTCCAGTCATGCTTCGTGGCTGCTTATTTCAGAGGGCAATGAATCAGTTCACATTTGTGGTCGCAGTATGGAACTTCGTGTATGTATAGTACAATCGTCTGTAACACGGATGACCAAATATCAAGCAATTATTATATGCCGATTACGATTTATTGACGTCTGAATACCGAAAATAATTCCAGTCATGCTTCGCGGCTACTTAATTCACAGGGCTATAAGTCAGTTAACATTTGTCTTCTCAATATGGCACTTCGTGTATGTATAGTACGATTCTCTGTAAGACTGTTAACCAAATATCAAGCAATTATAATGGTGCGATGACGCTTTATTGACATCTGAATACCGAAAATAATTCCAGTCATGCTTTGCGGCTGCTTAATTCACCGCACCATAAGTCAGTTAACATTTGTGGTCGCAATATGGCACTTCGTGTATGTGTAGTACAAACCTCTACAAGTCTTATGACCAAATATCAAGCAATTATAATGGTTTGATGACGATTTATTGGCATCTGAATACCGCAAATAATTCCAGTCATGCTTCTAGGCTGCTTACTTCACAGGGCCATAAGTCAGTTAACATTTATCGTCGCAATATGGCACTTCGTGTATGTATCATGCAATCCTCTCTATGTCTTATGACAATACATCACGCAATTATTATATTCCGATGACGATTTATTGACATCTGAATACCGCAAATAATTCCAGTCATGTTTCACAGCTACTTAATTCACAGGGCTATAAGTCAGTTAACATTTCTCGTCGCAATATGGCACTTCGTGTATGTATAGTACAATCCTCTGTAAGACTGATGACCAAATATCAAGCAATTATAATGGTTCGATGACGATTTATTGACATCTGATTACCGCAAATACTTCCAGTCATGCTTCGCGGCATCTTACTTCACAGGTTTTTCGTCGCAATATGGCACTTCGTGTGTGTATAGTACAATCCTCTGTAAGACTGATGTCAAAATATCAAGCAATTATAATGGTTCGCTGACGATTTATTGACATCTGAATACCGCAAATAATTCCAGTAATGCTTCGAAGCTGCTTACTTCACAGGTTTGTCGTCGCAACATGGCACTTCGTTTATGTATAGTACAATCCTCTGTAAGACAGATGTCAAAATCTCAAGCAATTATAATGGTTCGATGACGATTTATTGACATCTGGATACCGCAAATAATTCCAGTCATGCTTCGCGTCTGCTTATTACACAGGGCCATGAGTCAGTTAAAATTTCTCGTCGCAATATGGAACTTCGTGTATGTATAGTACAATTCTCTGTTACACGGATGACCAAATATCAAGCAATTATAATGGTTCGATGACGATTTATTGACATCTGAATACCGCAAATAATTCCAGTCATGTTTCGCGGCTGCTTACTTCACAGGGCCATAAGTCAGTTAACATTTGTCGTCGCAATATGGCACTTCGTGTATGTATCGTGCAATCCTCTCTATGTCTTATGACAAAATATCACGCAATTATTATATTCCGATGACGATTTATTGACATCTGAATACCGCAAATAATTCCAGTTATGTTTCACAGATACTTAATTCACAGGGCTATAAGTCAGTTAACATTTCTCGTCGCAATATGGCACTTCGTATATGTATAGTACAATCCTCTGTAAGACTGATGACCAAATATCAAGCAATTATAATGGTTCGATGACGATTTA
This sequence comes from Locusta migratoria, assembly GCA_026315105.1. Taxonomy (NCBI): domain Eukaryota; kingdom Metazoa; phylum Arthropoda; class Insecta; order Orthoptera; family Acrididae; genus Locusta; species Locusta migratoria. The sequence goes on from CM048755.1 coordinate 282,788,096, forward strand.
TTGACATCTAAATACCGCAAATAATTTCAGTCATGCTTTGCGGCTGCTTATTTAACAGGGTCATGAGTCAGTTAACATTTGTCGTCGCAATATGACACTTCGTGTATGTATAGTACAATCCTCTGAAAGACTGATGACCAATTATCACGTAATTATAATGGTTTGATGACGATTTATTGACATCTGAATACCGCAAATAACTCCAGTCATGCTTCGCGGCTGCTTACTGCACATGTTTGTCGTTGCAATATGGCGCTTCGTGTATGTATAGTACAATCCTGTGTAACACGGATGACCAAATATCAAGCAATTATAATGGTTCGATGACGATTTATTGACATCTGAATACCGCAAACAATTCCAGTAATGCTTCGTGGCTGCTTATTTCACAGGGCCATGAATCAGTTAACATTTGTCTTCGCAATATTGCACTTCGTGTATGTATAGTACAATACTCTGTAAGACTGATGACCAAATATCAAGCAATTATAATGGTTCGATGACGATTTATTGACATCTAAATGCCGCAAACAATTCCAGTAATGCTTCGCGGCTGCTTATTTCACAGGGCCATGAGTCAGTTATCATTTGTCTTCGCAATATGGCACTTCGTGTATGTATAGTACAATACTCTGTAAGACTGATGACCAAATATCAAGCAATTATAATGGTTCGATGACGATTTATTGACATCTGAATACCGCAAATAATTCCAGTCATGCTTCGCGGCTGCTTACTTCACAGGTTTGTCGTTGCAACACGGTACTTCGTGTATATATAGTACAATCCTCTGTAAGAATGACGTCAAAATATCAAGCAATTATAATGGTTCGATGACGATTTATTGACATCTGAATACCGCAAATAATTCCAGTCATGCTTCGTGGCTGCTTATTTCAGAGGGCAATGAATCAGTTCACATTTGTGGTCGCAGTATGGAACTTCGTGTATGTATAGTACAATCGTCTGTAACACGGATGACCAAATATCAAGCAATTATTATATGCCGATTACGATTTATTGACGTCTGAATACCGAAAATAATTCCAGTCATGCTTCGCGGCTACTTAATTCACAGGGCTATAAGTCAGTTAACATTTGTCTTCTCAATATGGCACTTCGTGTATGTATAGTACGATTCTCTGTAAGACTGTTAACCAAATATCAAGCAATTATAATGGTGCGATGACGCTTTATTGACATCTGAATACCGAAAATAATTCCAGTCATGCTTTGCGGCTGCTTAATTCACCGCACCATAAGTCAGTTAACATTTGTGGTCGCAATATGGCACTTCGTGTATGTGTAGTACAAACCTCTACAAGTCTTATGACCAAATATCAAGCAATTATAATGGTTTGATGACGATTTATTGGCATCTGAATACCGCAAATAATTCCAGTCATGCTTCTAGGCTGCTTACTTCACAGGGCCATAAGTCAGTTAACATTTATCGTCGCAATATGGCACTTCGTGTATGTATCGTGCAATCCTCTCTATGTCTTATGACAATATATCACGCAATTATTATATTCCGATGACGATTTATTGACATCTGAATACCGCAAATAATTCCAGTCATGTTTCACAGCTACTTAATTCACAGGGCTATAAGTCAGTTAACATTTCTCGTCGCAATATGGCACTTCGTGTATGTATAGTACAATCCTCTGTAAGACTGATGACCAAATATCAAGCAATTATAATGGTTCGATGACGATTTATTGACATCTAAATACCGCAAATAATTTCAGTCATGCTTTGCGGCTGCTTATTTAACAGTGTCATGAGGCAGTTAACATTTGTCGTCGCAATATGACACTTCGTGTATGTATAGTACAATCCTCTGAAAGACTGATGACCAATTATCACGTAATTATAATGGTTCGATGACGATTTATTGACATCTGAATACCGCAAATAACTCCAGTCATGCTTCGCGGCTGCTTACTGCACAGGTTTGTCGTTGCAATATGGCGCTTCGTGTATGTATAGTACAATCCTGTGTAACACGGATGACCAAATATCAAGCAATTATAATGGTTCGATGACGATTTATTGACATCTGAATACCGCAAACAATTCCAGTAATGCTTCGCGGCTGCTTATTTCACAGGGCCATGAGTCAGTTAACATTTGTCTTCCCAATATTGCACTTCGTGTATGTATAGTACAATACCCTGTAAGACTGATGACCAAATATCAAAAAATTATAATGGTTCGATGACGATTTATTGACATCTGAATGCCGCAAACAATTCCAGTAATGCTTCGCGGCTGCTTATTTCACAGGGCCATTAGTCAGTTAACATTTGTCTTCGCAATATGGCACTTCGTGTATGTATAGTACAATACTCTGTAAGACTGATGACCAAATATCAAGCAATTATAATGGTTCGATGACGATTTATTGACATCTGAATACCGCAAATAATTCCAGTCATGCTTCGCGGCTGCTTACTTCACAGGTTTGTCGTTGCAACACGGCACTTCGTGTATATATAGTACAATCCTCTGTAAGAATTACGTCAAAATATCAAGCAATTATAATGGTTCGATGAGGATTTATTGACATCTGAATACCGCAAATAATTCCAGTCATGCTTCGTGGCTGCTTATTTCACAGGGCAATGAGTCAGTTCACATTTGTCGTCGCAGTATGGAACTTGGTGTATGTATAGTACAATCCTCTGTAACACGGATGACCAAATATCAAGCAATTATTATATGCCGATTACGATTTATTGACGTCTGAATAACGAAAATAATTCCAGTCATGCTTCGGGCTGCTTACTTCACAGGGCCATAAGTCAGTTAACATTTGTCGTCGCAATATGGCACTTCGTGGATGTATAGTCCAAGCCTCCGTAAGTCTTATGACAAAATATCACGCAATTATTATATTCCGATGACGATTAATTGATATCTGAATACCGAAAATAATTCCAGTCATGCTTCGCGTGTGCTTATTTCACAGAGCCATGACTCAGTTAACATTTGTTGTCACAATATGGCACTTCGTGTATGTATAGTACAATCCTCTGTAAGACTGATGACCAAATATCAAGCAATTATAATGGTTCGATGACGATTTATTGACATCTAAATACCGCAAATAATTTCAGTCATGCTTTGCGGCTGTTTATTTAACAGGGTCATGAGTCAGTTAACATTTGTCGTCGCATTATGACACTTCGTGTATGTATAGTACAATCCTCTGAAAGACTGATGACCAATTATCACGTAATTATAATGGTTCGATGACGATTTATTGACATCTGAATACCGCAAATAATTCCAGTCATGCTTTGCGGCATCTTACTTCACAGGTATTTCGTCGCAATATGGCACTTCGTGTGTGTATAGTACAATCCTCTGTAAGACTGATGTCAAAATATCAAGCAATTATAATGGTTCGCTGACGATTTATTGACATCTGAATACCGCAAATAATTCCAGTCATGCTTCGAAGCTGCTTACTTCACAGGTTTGTCGTCGCAACATGGCACTTCGTGTATGTTTAGTACAATCCTCTGTAAGACAGATGTCAAAATATCAAGCAATTATAATGGTTCGATGACGATTTATTGACATCTGGATACCGCAAATAATTCCAGTCATGCTTCGCGTCTGCTTATTACACAGGGCCATGAGTCAGTTAAAATTTCTCGTCGCAATATGGAACTTCGTGTATGTATAGTACAATCCTCTGTTACACGGATGACCAAATATCAAGCAATTATAATGGTTCGATGACGATTTATTGACATCTGAATACCGCAAATAATTCCAGTCATGTTTCGCGGCTGCTTATTTCACAGGGCCATAAGTCAGTTAACATTTGTCGTCGCAATATGGCACTTCGTGTATGTATCGTGCAATCCTCTCTATGTCTTATGACAAAATATCACGCAATTATTATATTCCGATTGCGATTTATTGACATCTGAACACCGCAAATAATTCCAGTCATGTTTCACAGCTACTTAATTCACAGGGCTATAAGTCAGTTAACATTTCTCGTCGCAATATGGCACTTCGTGTATGTATAGTACAATCCTCTGTAAGACTGATGACCAATTATCACGTAATTATAATGCTTCGATGACGATTTATTGACATCTGAATACCGCAAATAACTCCAGTCATGCTTCGCGGCTGCTTACTGCACAGGTTTGTCGTTGCAATATGGCGCTTCGTGTAAGTATAGTACAATCCTGTGTAACACGGATGACCAAATATCAAGCAATTATAATGGTTCGATGACGATTTATTGACATCTGAATACCGCAAATAATTCCAGTCATGCTTTGTGGCTGCTTATTTCACAGGGCCATGAGTCAGTAAACATTCATGGTCGCAATATGGCAGTTTGTGTATGTATAGTACAATCCTCTGAAAGACTGATGACCAATTATCACGTAATTATAATGGTTCGATGACGATTTATTGACATCTGAATACCGCAAATAATTCCAGTCATGCTTTGCGGCTGCTTACTTACATGTTTTTCGTCGCAAAATGGCACTTCGTGTATGTATAGTACAATCCTCTGTAAGACTGATGTCAAAATATCAAGCAATTATAATGGTTCGATGACGATTTATTGACATCTGAATACCGCAAATAATTCCAGTCATGCTTTGTGGCTGCTTATTTCACAGGGCCATGAGTCAGTAAACATTCATGGTCGCAATATGGCAGTTTGTGTATGTATAGTACAATCCTTCATAAGTCCGATGAGTAAATATCAAGCAATTATAATGGTTCTATGACGATTTATTGACATCTGAATACCGCAAATACTTCCAGTCATGCTTCGCGGCATCTTACTTCACAGGTTTTTCGTCGCAATATGGCACTTCGTGTATGTATAGTACAATCCTCTGTAAGACTGATGACCAAATATCAAGCAATTATAATGGTTCGATGACGATTTATTGACATCTAAATACCGCAAATAATTTCAGTCATGCTTTGCGGCTGCTTATTTCACAGGGTCATGAGTCAGTTAACATTTGTCGTCGCAATATGACACTTCGTGTATGTATAGTACAATCCTCTGAAAGACTGATGACCAATTATCCCGTAATTATAATGGTTCGATGACGATTTATTGACATCTGAATACCGCAAATAATTCCAGTCATGTTTCGCGGCTGCTTACTTCACAGGGCCATAAGTCAGTTAACATTTGTCGTCGCAATATGGCACTTCGTGTATGTATCGTGCAATCCTCTCTATGTCTTATGACAAAATATCACGCAATTATTATATTCCGATGGCGATTTATTGACATCTGAATACCGCAAATAATTCCAGTCATGTTTCACAGCTACTTAATTCACAGGGCTATAAGTCAGTTAACATTTCTCGTCGCAATATGGCACTTCGTGTATGTATAGTACAATCCTCTGTAAGACTGATGACCAAATATCAAGCAATTATAATGGTTCGATGACGATTTATTGACATCTAAATACCGCAAATAATTTCAGTCATCCTTTGCGGCTGCTTATTTCACAGGGTCATGAGTCAGTTAACATTTGTCGTCGCAATATGACACTTCGTGTATGTATAGTACAATCCTCTGAAAGACTGATGACCAATTATCACGTAATTATAATGGTTCGATGACGATTTATTGACATCTGAATACCGCAAATAACTCCAGTCATGCTTCGCGGCTGCTTACTGCACAGGTTTGTCGTTGCAATATGGCGCTTCGTGTATGTATAGTACAATCCTGTGTAACACGGATGACCAAATATCAAGCAATTATAATGGTTCGATGACGATTTATTGACATCTGAATACCGCAAACAATTCCAGTAATGCTTCGTGGCTGCTTATTTCACAGGGCCATGAATCAGTTAACATTTGTCTTCGCAATATTGCACTTCGTGTATGTATAGTACAATACTCTGTAAGACTGATGACCAAATATCAAGCAATTATAATGGTTCGATGACGATTTATTGACATCTAAATGCCGCAAACAATTCCAGTAATGCTTCGCGGCTGCTTATTTCACAGGGCCATGAGTCAGTTATCATTTGTCTTCGCAATATGGCACTTCGTGTATGTATAGTACAATACTCTGTAAGACTGATGACCAAATATCAAGCAATTATAATGGTTCGATGACGATTTATTGACATCTGAATACCGCAAATAATTCCAGTCATGCTTCGCGGCTGCTTACTTCACAGGTTTGTCGTTGCAACACGGTACTTCGTGTATATATAGTACAATCCTCTGTAAGAATGACGTCAAAATATCAAGCAATTATAATGGTTCGATGACGATTTATTGACATCTGAATACCGCAAATAATTCCAGTCATGCTTCGTGGCTGCTTATTTCAGAGGGCAATGAATCAGTTCACATTTGTGGTCGCAGTATGGAACTTCGTGTATGTATAGTACAATCGTCTGTAACACGGATGACCAAATATCAAGCAATTATTATATGCCGATTACGATTTATTGACGTCTGAATACCGAAAATAATTCCAGTCATGCTTCGCGGCTACTTAATTCACAGGGCTATAAGTCAGTTAACATTTGTCTTCTCAATATGGCACTTCGTGTATGTATAGTACGATTCTCTGTAAGACTGTTAACCAAATATCAAGCAATTATAATGGTGCGATGACGCTTTATTGACATCTGAATACCGAAAATAATTCCAGTCATGCTTTGCGGCTGCTTAATTCACCGCACCATAAGTCAGTTAACATTTGTGGTCGCAATATGGCACTTCGTGTATGTGTAGTACAAACCTCTACAAGTCTTATGACCAAATATCAAGCAATTATAATGGTTTGATGACGATTTATTGGCATCTGAATACCGCAAATAATTCCAGTCATGCTTCTAGGCTGCTTACTTCACAGGGCCATAAGTCAGTTAACATTTATCGTCGCAATATGGCACTTCGTGTATGTATCGTGCAATCCTCTCTATGTCTTATGACAATATATCACGCAATTATTATATTCCGATGACGATTTATTGACATCTGAATACCGCAAATAATTCCAGTCATGTTTCACAGCTACTTAATTCACAGGGCTATAAGTCAGTTAACATTTCTCGTCGCAATATGGCACTTCGTGTATGTATAGTACAATCCTCTGTAAGACTGATGACCAAATATCAAGCAATTATAATGGTTCGATGACGATTTATTGACATCTAAATACCGCAAATAATTTCAGTCATGCTTTGCGGCTGCTTATTTAACAGTGTCATGAGGCAGTTAACATTTGTCGTCGCAATATGACACTTCGTGTATGTATAGTACAATCCTCTGAAAGACTGATGACCAATTATCACGTAATTATAATGGTTCGATGACGATTTATTGACATCTGAATACCGCAAATAACTCCAGTCATGCTTCGCGGCTGCTTACTGCACAGGTTTGTCGTTGCAATATGGCGCTTCGTGTATGTATAGTACAATCCTGTGTAACACGGATGACCAAATATCAAGCAATTATAATGGTTCGATGACGATTTATTGACATCTGAATACCGCAAACAATTCCAGTAATGCTTCGCGGCTGCTTATTTCACAGGGCCATGAGTCAGTTAACATTTGTCTTCCCAATATTGCACTTCGTGTATGTATAGTACAATACCCTGTAAGACTGATGACCAAATATCAAAAAATTATAATGGTTCGATGACGATTTATTGACATCTGAATGCCGCAAACAATTCCAGTAATGCTTCGCGGCTGCTTATTTCACAGGGCCATTAGTCAGTTAACATTTGTCTTCGCAATATGGCACTTCGTGTATGTATAGTACAATACTCTGTAAGACTGATGACCAAATATCAAGCAATTATAATGGTTCGATGACGATTTATTGACATCTGAATACCGCAAATAATTCCAGTCATGCTTCGCGGCTGCTTACTTCACAGGTTTGTCGTTGCAACACGGCACTTCGTGTATATATAGTACAATCCTCTGTAAGAATTACGTCAAAATATCAAGCAATTATAATGGTTCGATGAGGATTTATTGACATCTGAATACCGCAAATAATTCCAGTCATGCTTCGTGGCTGCTTATTTCACAGGGCAATGAGTCAGTTCACATTTGTCGTCGCAGTATGGAACTTGGTGTATGTATAGTACAATCCTCTGTAACACGGATGACCAAATATCAAGCAATTATTATATGCCGATTACGATTTATTGACGTCTGAATAACGAAAATAATTCCAGTCATGCTTCGGGCTGCTTACTTCACAGGGCCATAAGTCAGTTAACATTTGTCGTCGCAATATGGCACTTCGTGGATGTATAGTCCAAGCCTCCGTAAGTCTTATGACAAAATATCACGCAATTATTATATTCCGATGACGATTAATTGATATCTGAATACCGAAAATAATTCCAGTCATGCTTCGCGTGTGCTTATTTCACAGAGCCATGACTCAGTTAACATTTGTTGTCACAATATGGCACTTCGTGTATGTATAGTACAATCCTCTGTAAGACTGATGACCAAATATCAAGCAATTATAATGGTTCGATGACGATTTATTGACATCTAAATACCGCAAATAATTTCAGTCATGCTTTGCGGCTGTTTATTTAACAGGGTCATGAGTCAGTTAACATTTGTCGTCGCATTATGACACTTCGTGTATGTATAGTACAATCCTCTGAAAGACTGATGACCAATTATCACGTAATTATAATGGTTCGATGACGATTTATTGACATCTGAATACCGCAAATAATTCCAGTCATGCTTTGCGGCATCTTACTTCACAGGTATTTCGTCGCAATATGGCACTTCGTGTGTGTATAGTACAATCCTCTGTAAGACTGATGTCAAAATATCAAGCAATTATAATGGTTCGCTGACGATTTATTGACATCTGAATACCGCAAATAATTCCAGTCATGCTTCGAAGCTGCTTACTTCACAGGTTTGTCGTCGCAACATGGCACTTCGTGTATGTTTAGTACAATCCTCTGTAAGACAGATGTCAAAATATCAAGCAATTATAATGGTTCGATGACGATTTATTGACATCTGGATACCGCAAATAATTCCAGTCATGCTTCGCGTCTGCTTATTACACAGGGCCATGAGTCAGTTAAAATTTCTCGTCGCAATATGGAACTTCGTGTATGTATAGTACAATCCTCTGTTACACGGATGACCAAATATCAAGCAATTATAATGGTTCGATGACGATTTATTGACATCTGAATACCGCAAATAATTCCAGTCATGCTTTGTGGCTGCTTATTTCACAGGGCCATGAGTCAGTAAACATTCATGGTCGCAATATGGCAGTTTGTGTATGTATAGTACAATCCTCTGAAAGACTGATGACCAATTATCACGTAATTATAATGGTTCGATGACGATTTATTGACATCTGAATACCGCAAATAATTCCAGTCATGCTTTGCGGCTGCTTACTTACATGTTTTTCGTCGCAAAATGGCACTTCGTGTATGTATAGTACAATCCTCTGTAAGACTGATGTCAAAATATCAAGCAATTATAATGGTTCGATGACGATTTATTGACATCTGAATACCGCAAATAATTCCAGTCATGCTTTGTGGCTGCTTATTTCACAGGGCCATGAGTCAGTAAACATTCATGGTCGCAATATGGCAGTTTGTGTATGTATAGTACAATCCTTCATAAGTCCGATGAGTAAATATCAAGCAATTATAATGGTTCTATGACGATTTATTGACATCTGAATACCGCAAATACTTCCAGTCATGCTTCGCGGCATCTTACTTCACAGGTTTTTCGTCGCAATATGGCACTTCGTGTATGTATAGTACAATCCTCTGTAAGACTGATGACCAAATATCAAGCAATTATAATGGTTCGATGACGATTTATTGACATCTAAATACCGCAAATAATTTCAGTCATGCTTTGCGGCTGCTTATTTCACAGGGTCATGAGTCAGTTAACATTTGTCGTCGCAATATGACACTTCGTGTATGTATAGTACAATCCTCTGAAAGACTGATGACCAATTATCCCGTAATTATAATGGTTCGATGACGATTTATTGACATCTGAATACCGCAAATAATTCCAGTCATGTTTCGCGGCTGCTTACTTCACAGGGCCATAAGTCAGTTAACATTTGTCGTCGCAATATGGCACTTCGTGTATGTATCGTGCAATCCTCTCTATGTCTTATGACAAAATATCACGCAATTATTATATTCCGATGGCGATTTATTGACATCTGAATACCGCAAATAATTCCAGTCATGTTTCACAGCTACTTAATTCACAGGGCTATAAGTCAGTTAACATTTCTCGTCGCAATATGGCACTTCGTGTATGTATAGTACAATCCTCTGTAAGACTGATGACCAAATATCAAGCAATTATAATGGTTCGATGACGATTTATTGACATCTAAATACCGCAAATAATTTCAGTCATCCTTTGCGGCTGCTTATTTCACAGGGTCATGAGTCAGTTAACATTTGTCGTCGCAATATGGCACTTCGTGTATGTATAGTACAATACTCTGTAAGACTGATGACCAAATATCAAGCAATTATAATGGTTCGATGACGATTTATTGACATCTGAATACCGCAAATAATTCCAGTCATGCTTCGCGGCTGCTTACTTCACAGGTTTGTCGTTGCAACACGGTACTTCGTGTATATATAGTACAATCCTCTGTAAGAATGACGTCAAAATATCAAGCAATTATAATGGTTCGATGACGATTTATTGACATCTGAATACCGCAAATAATTCCAGTCATGCTTCGTGGCTGCTTATTTCAGAGGGCAATGAATCAGTTCACATTTGTGGTCGCAGTATGGAACTTCGTGTATGTATAGTACAATCGTCTGTAACACGGATGACCAAATATCAAGCAATTATTATATGCCGATTACGATTTATTGACGTCTGAATACCGAAAATAATTCCAGTCATGCTTCGCGGCTACTTAATTCACAGGGCTATAAGTCAGTTAACATTTGTCTTCTCAATATGGCACTTCGTGTATGTATAGTACGATTCTCTGTAAGACTGTTAACCAAATATCAAGCAATTATAATGGTGCGATGACGCTTTATTGACATCTGAATACCGAAAATAATTCCAGTCATGCTTTGCGGCTGCTTAATTCACCGCACCATAAGTCAGTTAACATTTGTGGTCGCAATATGGCACTTCGTGTATGTGTAGTACAAACCTCTACAAGTCTTATGACCAAATATCAAGCAATTATAATGGTTTGATGACGATTTATTGGCATCTGAATACCGCAAATAATTCCAGTCATGCTTCTAGGCTGCTTACTTCACAGGGCCATAAGTCAGTTAACATTTATCGTCGCAATATGGCACTTCGTGTATGTATCGTGCAATCCTCTCTATGTCTTATGACAATATATCACGCAATTATTATATTCCGATGACGATTTATTGACATCTGAATACCGCAAATAATTCCAGTCATGTTTCACAGCTACTTAATTCACAGGGCTATAAGTCAGTTAACATTTCTCGTCGCAATATGGCACTTCGTGTATGTATAGTACAATCCTCTGTAAGACTGATGACCAAATATCAAGCAATTATAATGGTTCGATGACGATTTATTGACATCTAAATACCGCAAATAATTTCAGTCATGCTTTGCGGCTGCTTATTTAACAGTGTCATGAGGCAGTTAACATTTGTCGTCGCAATATGACACTTCGTGTATGTATAGTACAATCCTCTGAAAGACTGATGACCAATTATCACGTAATTATAATGGTTCGATGACGATTTATTGACATCTGAATACCGCAAATAACTCCAGTCATGCTTCGCGGCTGCTTACTGCACAGGTTTGTCGTTGCAATATGGCGCTTCGTGTATGTATAGTACAATCCTGTGTAACACGGATGACCAAATATCAAGCAATTATAATGGTTCGATGACGATTTATTGACATCTGAATACCGCAAACAATTCCAGTAATGCTTCGCGGCTGCTTATTTCACAGGGCCATGAGTCAGTTAACATTTGTCTTCCCAATATTGCACTTCGTGTATGTATAGTACAATACCCTGTAAGACTGATGACCAAATATCAAAAAATTATAATGGTTCGATGACGATTTATTGACATCTGAATGCCGCAAACAATTCCAGTAATGCTTCGCGGCTGCTTATTTCACAGGGCCATTAGTCAGTTAACATTTGTCTTCGCAATATGGCACTTCGTGTATGTATAGTACAATACTCTGTAAGACTGATGACCAAATATCAAGCAATTATAATGGTTCGATGACGATTTATTGACATCTGAATACCGCAAATAATTCCAGTCATGCTTCGCGGCTGCTTACTTCACAGGTTTGTCGTTGCAACACGGCACTTCGTGTATATATAGTACAATCCTCTGTAAGAATTACGTCAAAATATCAAGCAATTATAATGGTTCGATGAGGATTTATTGACATCTGAATACCGCAAATAATTCCAGTCATGCTTCGTGGCTGCTTATTTCACAGGGCAATGAGTCAGTTCACATTTGTCGTCGCAGTATGGAACTTGGTGTATGTATAGTACAATCCTCTGTAACACGGATGACCAAATATCAAGCAATTATTATATGCCGATTACGATTTATTGACGTCTGAATAACGAAAATAATTCCAGTCATGCTTCGGGCTGCTTACTTCACAGGGCCATAAGTCAGTTAACATTTGTCGTCGCAATATGGCACTTCGTGGATGTATAGTCCAAGCCTCCGTAAGTCTTATGACAAAATATCACGCAATTATTATATTCCGATGACGATTAATTGATATCTGAATACCGAAAATAATTCCAGTCATGCTTCGCGTGTGCTTATTTCACAGAGCCATGACTCAGTTAACATTTGTTGTCACAATATGGCACTTCGTGTATGTATAGTACAATCCTCTGTAAGACTGATGACCAAATATCAAGCAATTATAATGGTTCGATGACGATTTATTGACATCTAAATACCGCAAATAATTTCAGTCATGCTTTGCGGCTGTTTATTTAACAGGGTCATGAGTCAGTTAACATTTGTCGTCGCATTATGACACTTCGTGTATGTATAGTACAATCCTCTGAAAGACTGATGACCAATTATCACGTAATTATAATGGTTCGATGACGATTTATTGACATCTGAATACCGCAAATAATTCCAGTCATGCTTTGCGGCATCTTACTTCACAGGTATTTCGTCGCAATATGGCACTTCGTGTGTGTATAGTACAATCCTCTGTAAGACTGATGTCAAAATATCAAGCAATTATAATGGTTCGCTGACGATTTATTGACATCTGAATACCGCAAATAATTCCAGTCATGCTTCGAAGCTGCTTACTTCACAGGTTTGTCGTCGCAACATGGCACTTCGTGTATGTTTAGTACAATCCTCTGTAAGACAGATGTCAAAATATCAAGCAATTATAATGGTTCGATGACGATTTATTGACATCTGGATACCGCAAATAATTCCAGTCATGCTTCGCGTCTGCTTATTACACAGGGCCATGAGTCAGTTAAAATTTCTCGTCGCAATATGGAACTTCGTGTATGTATAGTACAATCCTCTGTTACACGGATGACCAAATATCAAGCAATTATAATGGTTCGATGACGATTTATTGACATCTGAATACCGCAAATAATTCCAGTCATGTTTCGCGGCTGCTTATTTCACAGGGCCATAAGTCAGTTAACATTTGTCGTCGCAATATGGCACTTCGTGTATGTATCGTGCAATCCTCTCTATGTCTTATGACAAAATATCACGCAATTATTATATTCCGATTGCGATTTATTGACATCTGAACACCGCAAATAATTCCAGTCATGTTTCACAGCTACTTAATTCACAGGGCTATAAGTCAGTTAACATTTCTCGTCGCAATATGGCACTTCGTGTATGTATAGTACAATCCTCTGTAAGACTGATGACCAATTATCACGTAATTATAATGCTTCGATGACGATTTATTGACATCTGAATACCGCAAATAACTCCAGTCATGCTTCGCGGCTGCTTACTGCACAGGTTTGTCGTTGCAATATGGCGCTTCGTGTAAGTATAGTACAATCCTGTGTAACACGGATGACCAAATATCAAGCAATTATAATGGTTCGATGACGATTTATTGACATCTGAATACCGCAAATAATTCCAGTCATGCTTTGTGGCTGCTTATTTCACAGGGCCATGAGTCAGTAAACATTCATGGTCGCAATATGGCAGTTTGTGTATGTATAGTACAATCCTCTGAAAGACTGATGACCAATTATCACGTAATTATAATGGTTCGATGACGATTTATTGACATCTGAATACCGCAAATAATTCCAGTCATGCTTTGCGGCTGCTTACTTACATGTTTTTCGTCGCAAAATGGCACTTCGTGTATGTATAGTACAATCCTCTGTAAGACTGATGTCAAAATATCAAGCAATTATAATGGTTCGATGACGATTTATTGACATCTGAATACCGCAAATAATTCCAGTCATGCTTTGTGGCTGCTTATTTCACAGGGCCATGAGTCAGTAAACATTCATGGTCGCAATATGGCAGTTTGTGTATGTATAGTACAATCCTTCATAAGTCCGATGAGTAAATATCAAGCAATTATAATGGTTCTATGACGATTTATTGACATCTGAATACCGCAAATACTTCCAGTCATGCTTCGCGGCATCTTACTTCACAGGTTTTTCGTCGCAATATGGCACTTCGTGTATGTATAGTACAATCCTCTGTAAGACTGATGACCAAATATCAAGCAATTATAATGGTTCGATGACGATTTATTGACATCTAAATACCGCAAATAATTTCAGTCATGCTTTGCGGCTGCTTATTTCACAGGGTCATGAGTCAGTTAACATTTGTCGTCGCAATATGACACTTCGTGTATGTATAGTACAATCCTCTGAAAGACTGATGACCAATTATCCCGTAATTATAATGGTTCGATGACGATTTATTGACATCTGAATACCGCAAATAATTCCAGTCATGTTTCGCGGCTGCTTACTTCACAGGGCCATAAGTCAGTTAACATTTGTCGTCGCAATATGGCACTTCGTGTATGTATCGTGCAATCCTCTCTATGTCTTATGACAAAATATCACGCAATTATTATATTCCGATGGCGATTTATTGACATCTGAATACCGCAAATAATTCCAGTCATGTTTCACAGCTACTTAATTCACAGGGCTATAAGTCAGTTAACATTTCTCGTCGCAATATGGCACTTCGTGTATGTATAGTACAATCCTCTGTAAGACTGATGACCAAATATCAAGCAATTATAATGGTTCGATGACGATTTATTGACATCTAAATACCGCAAATAATTTCAGTCATCCTTTGCGGCTGCTTATTTCACAGGGTCATGAGTCAGTTAACATTTGTCGTCGCAATATGACACTTCGTGTATGTATAGTACAATCCTCTGAAAGACTGATGACCAATTATCACGTAATTATAATGGTTCGATGACGATTTATTGACATCTGAATACCGCAAATAACTCCAGTCATGCTTCGCGGCTGCTTACTGCACAGGTTTGTCGTTGCAATATGGCGCTTCGTGTATGTATAGTACAATCCTGTGTAACACGGATGACCAAATATCAAGCAATTATAATGGTTCGATGACGATTTATTGACATCTGAATACCGCAAACAATTCCAGTAATGCTTCGTGGCTGCTTATTTCACAGGGCCATGAATCAGTTAACATTTGTCTTCGCAATATTGCACTTCGTGTATGTATAGTACAATACTCTGTAAGACTGATGACCAAATATCAAGCAATTATAATGGTTCGATGACGATTTATTGACATCTAAATGCCGCAAACAATTCCAGTAATGCTTCGCGGCTGCTTATTTCACAGGGCCATGAGTCAGTTATCATTTGTCTTCGCAATATGGCACTTCGTGTATGTATAGTACAATACTCTGTAAGACTGATGACCAAATATCAAGCAATTATAATGGTTCGATGACGATTTATTGACATCTGAATACCGCAAATAATTCCAGTCATGCTTCGCGGCTGCTTACTTCACAGGTTTGTCGTTGCAACACGGTACTTCGTGTATATATAGTACAATCCTCTGTAAGAATGACGTCAAAATATCAAGCAATTATAATGGTTCGATGACGATTTATTGACATCTGAATACCGCAAATAATTCCAGTCATGCTTCGTGGCTGCTTATTTCAGAGGGCAATGAATCAGTTCACATTTGTGGTCGCAGTATGGAACTTCGTGTATGTATAGTACAATCGTCTGTAACACGGATGACCAAATATCAAGCAATTATTATATGCCGATTACGATTTATTGACGTCTGAATACCGAAAATAATTCCAGTCATGCTTCGCGGCTACTTAATTCACAGGGCTATAAGTCAGTTAACATTTGTCTTCTCAATATGGCACTTCGTGTATGTATAGTACGATTCTCTGTAAGACTGTTAACCAAATATCAAGCAATTATAATGGTGCGATGACGCTTTATTGACATCTGAATACCGAAAATAATTCCAGTCATGCTTTGCGGCTGCTTAATTCACCGCACCATAAGTCAGTTAACATTTGTGGTCGCAATATGGCACTTCGTGTATGTGTAGTACAAACCTCTACAAGTCTTATGACCAAATATCAAGCAATTATAATGGTTTGATGACGATTTATTGGCATCTGAATACCGCAAATAATTCCAGTCATGCTTCTAGGCTGCTTACTTCACAGGGCCATAAGTCAGTTAACATTTATCGTCGCAATATGGCACTTCGTGTATGTATCGTGCAATCCTCTCTATGTCTTATGACAATATATCACGCAATTATTATATTCCGATGACGATTTATTGACATCTGAATACCGCAAATAATTCCAGTCATGTTTCACAGCTACTTAATTCACAGGGCTATAAGTCAGTTAACATTTCTCGTCGCAATATGGCACTTCGTGTATGTATAGTACAATCCTCTGTAAGACTGATGACCAAATATCAAGCAATTATAATGGTTCGATGACGATTTATTGACATCTAAATACCGCAAATAATTTCAGTCATGCTTTGCGGCTGCTTATTTAACAGTGTCATGAGGCAGTTAACATTTGTCGTCGCAATATGACACTTCGTGTATGTATAGTACAATCCTCTGAAAGACTGATGACCAATTATCACGTAATTATAATGGTTCGATGACGATTTATTGACATCTGAATACCGCAAATAACTCCAGTCATGCTTCGCGGCTGCTTACTGCACAGGTTTGTCGTTGCAATATGGCGCTTCGTGTATGTATAGTACAATCCTGTGTAACACGGATGACCAAATATCAAGCAATTATAATGGTTCGATGACGATTTATTGACATCTGAATACCGCAAACAATTCCAGTAATGCTTCGCGGCTGCTTATTTCACAGGGCCATGAGTCAGTTAACATTTGTCTTCCCAATATTGCACTTCGTGTATGTATAGTACAATACCCTGTAAGACTGATGACCAAATATCAAAAAATTATAATGGTTCGATGACGATTTATTGACATCTGAATGCCGCAAACAATTCCAGTAATGCTTCGCGGCTGCTTATTTCACAGGGCCATTAGTCAGTTAACATTTGTCTTCGCAATATGGCACTTCGTGTATGTATAGTACAATACTCTGTAAGACTGATGACCAAATATCAAGCAATTATAATGGTTCGATGACGATTTATTGACATCTGAATACCGCAAATAATTCCAGTCATGCTTCGCGGCTGCTTACTTCACAGGTTTGTCGTTGCAACACGGCACTTCGTGTATATATAGTACAATCCTCTGTAAGAATTACGTCAAAATATCAAGCAATTATAATGGTTCGATGAGGATTTATTGACATCTGAATACCGCAAATAATTCCAGTCATGCTTCGTGGCTGCTTATTTCACAGGGCAATGAGTCAGTTCACATTTGTCGTCGCAGTATGGAACTTGGTGTATGTATAGTACAATCCTCTGTAACACGGATGACCAAATATCAAGCAATTATTATATGCCGATTACGATTTATTGACGTCTGAATAACGAAAATAATTCCAGTCATGCTTCGGGCTGCTTACTTCACAGGGCCATAAGTCAGTTAACATTTGTCGTCGCAATATGGCACTTCGTGGATGTATAGTCCAAGCCTCCGTAAGTCTTATGACAAAATATCACGCAATTATTATATTCCGATGACGATTAATTGATATCTGAATACCGAAAATAATTCCAGTCATGCTTCGCGTGTGCTTATTTCACAGAGCCATGACTCAGTTAACATTTGTTGTCACAATATGGCACTTCGTGTATGTATAGTACAATCCTCTGTAAGACTGATGACCAAATATCAAGCAATTATAATGGTTCGATGACGATTTATTGACATCTAAATACCGCAAATAATTTCAGTCATGCTTTGCGGCTGTTTATTTAACAGGGTCATGAGTCAGTTAACATTTGTCGTCGCATTATGACACTTCGTGTATGTATAGTACAATCCTCTGAAAGACTGATGACCAATTATCACGTAATTATAATGGTTCGATGACGATTTATTGACATCTGAATACCGCAAATAATTCCAGTCATGCTTTGCGGCATCTTACTTCACAGGTATTTCGTCGCAATATGGCACTTCGTGTGTGTATAGTACAATCCTCTGTAAGACTGATGTCAAAATATCAAGCAATTATAATGGTTCGCTGACGATTTATTGACATCTGAATACCGCAAATAATTCCAGTCATGCTTCGAAGCTGCTTACTTCACAGGTTTGTCGTCGCAACATGGCACTTCGTGTATGTTTAGTACAATCCTCTGTAAGACAGATGTCAAAATATCAAGCAATTATAATGG
The DNA here is from genome assembly GCA_026315105.1 of Locusta migratoria. NCBI lineage: Eukaryota > Metazoa > Arthropoda > Insecta > Orthoptera > Acrididae > Locusta > Locusta migratoria. Next base: position 282,807,052 of record CM048755.1, read on the forward strand.
TTCGATGACGATTTATTGACATCTGGATACCGCAAATAATTCCAGTCATGCTTCGCGTCTGCTTATTACACAGGGCCATGAGTCAGTTAAAATTTCTCGTCGCAATATGGAACTTCGTGTATGTATAGTACAATCCTCTGTTACACGGATGACCAAATATCAAGCAATTATAATGGTTCGATGACGATTTATTGACATCTGAATACCGCAAATAATTCCAGTCATGCTTTGTGGCTGCTTATTTCACAGGGCCATGAGTCAGTAAACATTCATGGTCGCAATATGGCAGTTTGTGTATGTATAGTACAATCCTCTGAAAGACTGATGACCAATTATCACGTAATTATAATGGTTCGATGACGATTTATTGACATCTGAATACCGCAAATAATTCCAGTCATGCTTTGCGGCTGCTTACTTACATGTTTTTCGTCGCAAAATGGCACTTCGTGTATGTATAGTACAATCCTCTGTAAGACTGATGTCAAAATATCAAGCAATTATAATGGTTCGATGACGATTTATTGACATCTGAATACCGCAAATAATTCCAGTCATGCTTTGTGGCTGCTTATTTCACAGGGCCATGAGTCAGTAAACATTCATGGTCGCAATATGGCAGTTTGTGTATGTATAGTACAATCCTTCATAAGTCCGATGAGTAAATATCAAGCAATTATAATGGTTCTATGACGATTTATTGACATCTGAATACCGCAAATACTTCCAGTCATGCTTCGCGGCATCTTACTTCACAGGTTTTTCGTCGCAATATGGCACTTCGTGTATGTATAGTACAATCCTCTGTAAGACTGATGACCAAATATCAAGCAATTATAATGGTTCGATGACGATTTATTGACATCTAAATACCGCAAATAATTTCAGTCATGCTTTGCGGCTGCTTATTTCACAGGGTCATGAGTCAGTTAACATTTGTCGTCGCAATATGACACTTCGTGTATGTATAGTACAATCCTCTGAAAGACTGATGACCAATTATCCCGTAATTATAATGGTTCGATGACGATTTATTGACATCTGAATACCGCAAATAATTCCAGTCATGTTTCGCGGCTGCTTACTTCACAGGGCCATAAGTCAGTTAACATTTGTCGTCGCAATATGGCACTTCGTGTATGTATCGTGCAATCCTCTCTATGTCTTATGACAAAATATCACGCAATTATTATATTCCGATGGCGATTTATTGACATCTGAATACCGCAAATAATTCCAGTCATGTTTCACAGCTACTTAATTCACAGGGCTATAAGTCAGTTAACATTTCTCGTCGCAATATGGCACTTCGTGTATGTATAGTACAATCCTCTGTAAGACTGATGACCAAATATCAAGCAATTATAATGGTTCGATGACGATTTATTGACATCTAAATACCGCAAATAATTTCAGTCATCCTTTGCGGCTGCTTATTTCACAGGGTCATGAGTCAGTTAACATTTGTCGTCGCAATATGACACTTCGTGTATGTATAGTACAATCCTCTGAAAGACTGATGACCAATTATCACGTAATTATAATGGTTCGATGACGATTTAGTGACATCTGAATACCGCAAATAACTCCAGTCATGCTTCGCGGCTGCTTACTGCACAGGTTTGTCGTTGCAATATGGCGCTTCGTGTATGTATAGTACAATCCTGTGTAACACGGATGACCAAATATCAAGCAATTATAATGGTTCGATGACGATTTATTGACATCTGAATACCGCAAACAATTCCAGTAATGCTTCGTGGCTGCTTATTTCACAGGGCCATGAATCAGTTAACATTTGTCTTCGCAATATTGCACTTCGTGTATGTATAGTACAATACTCTGTAAGACTGATGACCAAATATCAAGCAATTATAATGGTTCGATGACGATTTATTGACATCTAAATGCCGCAAACAATTCCAGTAATGCTTCGCGGCTGCTTATTTCACAGGGCCATGAGTCAGTTATCATTTGTCTTCGCAATATGGCTCTTCGTGTATGTATAGTACAATACTCTGTAAGACTGATGACCAAATATCAAGCAATTATAATGGTTCGATGACGATTTATTGACATCTGAATACCGCAAATAATTCCAGTCATGCTTCGCGGCTGCTTACTTCACAGGTTTGTCGTTGCAACACGGTACTTCGTGTATATATAGTACAATCCTCTGTAAGAATGACGTCAAAATATCAAGCAATTATAATGGTTCGATGACGATTTATTGACATCTGAATACCGCAAATAATTCCAGTCATGCTTCGTGGCTGCTTATTTCAGAGGGCAATGAATCAGTTCACATTTGTGGTCGCAGTATGGAACTTCGTGTATGTATAGTACAATCGTCTGTAACACGGATGACCAAATATCAAGCAATTATTATATGCCGATTACGATTTATTGACGTCTGAATACCGAAAATAATTCCAGTCATGCTTCGCGGCTACTTAATTCACAGGGCTATAAGTCAGTTAACATTTGTCTTCTCAATATGGCACTTCGTGTATGTATAGTACGATTCTCTGTAAGACTGTTAACCAAATATCAAGCAATTATAATGGTGCGATGACGCTTTATTGACATCTGAATACCGAAAATAATTCCAGTCATGCTTTGCGGCTGCTTAATTCACCGCACCATAAGTCAGTTAACATTTGTGGTCGCAATATGGCACTTCGTGTATGTGTAGTACAAACCTCTACAAGTCTTATGACCAAATATCAAGCAATTATAATGGTTTGATGACGATTTATTGGCATCTGAATACCGCAAATAATTCCAGTCATGCTTCTAGGCTGCTTACTTCACAGGGCCATAAGTCAGTTAACATTTATCGTCGCAATATGGCACTTCGTGTATGTATCGTGCAATCCTCTCTATGTCTTATGACAATATATCACGCAATTATTATATTCCGATGACGATTTATTGACATCTGAATACCGCAAATAATTCCAGTCATGTTTCACAGCTACTTAATTCACAGGGCTATAAGTCAGTTAACATTTCTCGTCGCAATATGGCACTTCGTGTATGTATAGTACAATCCTCTGTAAGACTGATGACCAAATATCAAGCAATTATAATGGTTCGATGACGATTTATTGACATCTAAATACCGCAAATAATTTCAGTCATGCTTTGCGGCTGCTTATTTAACAGTGTCATGAGGCAGTTAACATTTGTCGTCGCAATATGACACTTCGTGTATGTATAGTACAATCCTCTGAAAGACTGATGACCAATTATCACGTAATTATAATGGTTCGATGACGATTTATTGACATCTGAATACCGCAAATAACTCCAGTCATGCTTCGCGGCTGCTTACTGCACAGGTTTGTCGTTGCAATATGGCGCTTCGTGTATGTATAGTACAATCCTGTGTAACACGGATGACCAAATATCAAGCAATTATAATGGTTCGATGACGATTTATTGACATCTGAATACCGCAAACAATTCCAGTAATGCTTCGCGGCTGCTTATTTCACAGGGCCATGAGTCAGTTAACATTTGTCTTCGCAATATTGCACTTCGTGTATGTATAGTACAATACCCTGTAAGACTGATGACCAAATATCAAAAAATTATAATGGTTCGATGACGATTTATTGACATCTGAATGCCGCAAACAATTCCAGTAATGCTTCGCGGCTGCTTATTTCACAGGGCCATTAGTCAGTTAACATTTGTCTTCGCAATATGGCACTTCGTGTATGTATAGTACAATACTCTGTAAGACTGATGACCAAATATCAAGCAATTATAATGGTTCGATGACGATTTATTGACATCTGAATACCGCAAATAATTCCAGTCATGCTTCGCGGCTGCTTACTTCACAGGTTTGTCGTTGCAACACGGCACTTCGTGTATATATAGTACAATCCTCTGTAAGAATTACGTCAAAATATCAAGCAATTATAATGGTTCGATGAGGATTTATTGACATCTGAATATCGCAAATAATTCCAGTCATGCTTCGTGGCTGCTTATTTCACAGGGCAATGAGTCAGTTCACATTTGTCGTCGCAGTATGGAACTTGGTGTATGTATAGTACAATCCTCTGTAACACGGATGACCAAATATCAAGCAATTATTATATGCCGATTACGATTTATTGACGTCTGAATAACGAAAATAATTCCAGTCATGCTTCGGGCTGCTTACTTCACAGGGCCATAAGTCAGTTAACATTTGTCGTCGCAATATGGCACTTCGTGGATGTATAGTCCAAGCCTCCGTAAGTCTTATGACAAAATATCACGCAATTATTATATTCCGATGACGATTAATTGATATCTGAATACCGAAAATAATTCCAGTCATGCTTCGCGTGTGCTTATTTCACAGAGCCATGACTCAGTTAACATTTGTTGTCACAATATGGCACTTCGTGTATGTATAGTACAATCCTCTGTAAGACTGATGACCAAATATCAAGCAATTATAATGGTTCGATGACGATTTATTGACATCTAAATACCGCAAATAATTTCAGTCATGCTTTGCGGCTGTTTATTTAACAGGGTCATGAGTCAGTTAACATTTGTCGTCGCATTATGACACTTCGTGTATGTATAGTACAATCCTCTGAAAGACTGATGACCAATTATCACGTAATTATAATGGTTCGATGACGATTTATTGACATCTGAATACCGCAAATAATTCCAGTCATGCTTTGCGGCATCTTACTTCACAGGTATTTCGTCGCAATATGGCACTTCGTGTGTGTATAGTACAATCCTCTGTAAGACTGATGTCAAAATATCAAGCAATTATAATGGTTCGCTGACGATTTATTGACATCTGAATACCGCAAATAATTCCAGTCATGCTTCGAAGCTGCTTACTTCACAGGTTTGTCGTCGCAACATGGCACTTCGTGTATGTTTAGTACAATCCTCTGTAAGACAGATGTCAAAATATCAAGCAATTATAATGGTTCGATGACGATTTATTGACATCTGGATACCGCAAATAATTCCAGTCATGCTTCGCGTCTGCTTATTACACAGGGCCATGAGTCAGTTAAAATTTCTCGTCGCAATATGGAACTTCGTGTATGTATAGTACAATCCTCTGTTACACGGATGACCAAATATCAAGCAATTATAATGGTTCGATGACGATTTATTGACATCTGAATACCGCAAATAATTCCAGTCATGTTTCGCGGCTGCTTATTTCACAGGGCCATAAGTCAGTTAACATTTGTCGTCGCAATATGGCACTTCGTGTATGTATCGTGCAATCCTCTCTATGTCTTATGACAAAATATCACGCAATTATTATATTCCGATTGCGATTTATTGACATCTGAACACCGCAAATAATTCCAGTCATGTTTCACAGCTACTTAATTCACAGGGCTATAAGTCAGTTAACATTTCACGTCGCAATATGGCACTTCGTGTATGTATAGTACAATCCTCTGTAAGACTGATGACCAATTATCACGTAATTATAATGGTTCGATGACGATTTATTGACATCTGAATACCGCAAATAACTCCAGTCATGCTTCGCGGCTGCTTACTGCACAGGTTTGTCGTTGCAATATGGCGCTTCGTGTAAGTATAGTACAATCCTGTGTAACACGGATGACCAAATATCAAGCAATTATAATGGTTCGATGACGATTTATTGACATCTGAATACCGCAAATAATTCCAGTCATGCTTTGTGGCTGCTTATTTCACAGGGCCATGAGTCAGTAAACATTCATGGTCGCAATATGGCAGTTTGTGTATGTATAGTACAATCCTCTGAAAGACTGATGACCAATTATCACGTAATTATAATGGTTCGATGACGATTTATTGACATCTGAATACCGCAAATAATTCCAGTCATGCTTTGCGGCTGCTTACTTACATGTTTTTCGTCGCAAAATGGCACTTCGTGTATGTATAGTACAATCCTCTGTAAGACTGATGTCAAAATATCAAGCAATTATAATGGTTCGATGACGATTTATTGACATCTGAATACCGCAAATAATTCCAGTCATGCTTTGTGGCTGCTTATTTCACAGGGCCATGAGTCAGTAAACATTCATGGTCGCAATATGGCAGTTTGTGTATGTATAGTACAATCCTTCATAAGTCCGATGAGTAAATATCAAGCAATTATAATGGTTCTATGACGATTTATTGACATCTGAATACCGCAAATACTTCCAGTCATGCTTCGCGGCATCTTACTTCACAGGTTTTTCGTCGCAATATGGCACTTCGTGTATGTATAGTACAATCCTCTGTAAGACTGATGACCAAATATCAAGCAATTATAATGGTTCGATGACGATTTATTGACATCTAAATACCGCAAATAATTTCAGTCATGCTTTGCGGCTGCTTATTTCACAGGGTCATGAGTCAGTTAACATTTGTCGTCGCAATATGACACTTCGTGTATGTATAGTACAATCCTCTGAAAGACTGATGACCAATTATCCCGTAATTATAATGGTTCGATGACGATTTATTGACATCTGAATACCGCAAATAATTCCAGTCATGTTTCGCGGCTGCTTACTTCACAGGGCCATAAGTCAGTTAACATTTGTCGTCGCAATATGGCACTTCGTGTATGTATCGTGCAATCCTCTCTATGTCTTATGACAAAATATCACGCAATTATTATATTCCGATGGCGATTTATTGACATCTGAATACCGCAAATAATTCCAGTCATGTTTCACAGCTACTTAATTCACAGGGCTATAAGTCAGTTAACATTTCTCGTCGCAATATGGCACTTCGTGTATGTATAGTACAATCCTCTGTAAGACTGATGACCAAATATCAAGCAATTATAATGGTTCGATGACGATTTATTGACATCTAAATACCGCAAATAATTTCAGTCATCCTTTGCGGCTGCTTATTTCACAGGGTCATGAGTCAGTTAACATTTGTCGTCGCAATATGACACTTCGTGTATGTATAGTACAATCCTCTGAAAGACTGATGACCAATTATCACGTAATTATAATGGTTCGATGACGATTTATTGACATCTGAATACCGCAAATAACTCCAGTCATGCTTCGCGGCTGCTTACTGCACAGGTTTGTCGTTGCAATATGGCGCTTCGTGTATGTATAGTACAATCCTGTGTAACACGGATGACCAAATATCAAGCAATTATAATGGTTCGATGACGATTTATTGACATCTGAATACCGCAAACAATTCCAGTAATGCTTCGTGGCTGCTTATTTCACAGGGCCATGAATCAGTTAACATTTGTCTTCGCAATATTGCACTTCGAGTATGTATAGTACAATACTCTGTGAGACTGATGACCAAATATCAAGCAATTATAATGGTTCGATGACGATTTATTGACATCTAAATGCCGCAAACAATTCCAGTAATGCTTCGCGGCTGCTTATTTCACAGGGCCATGAGCCAGTTAACATTTGTCTTCGCAATATGGCACTTCGTGTATGTATAGTACAATACTCTGTAAGTCTGATGACCAAATATCAAGCAATTATAATGGTTCGATGACGATTTATTGACATCTGAATACCGCAAATAATTCCAGTCATGCTTCGCGGCTGCTTACTTCACAGGTTTGTCGTTGCAACACGGTACTTCGTGTATATATAGTACAATCCTCTGTAAGAATGACGTCAAAATATCAAGCAATTATAATGGTTCGATGACGATTTATTGACATCTGAATACCGCAAATAATTCCAGTCATGCTTTGCGGCTGCTTAATTCACCGCACCATAAGTCAGTTAACATTTGTGGTCGCAATATGGCACTTCGTGTGTGTATAGTACAATCCTCTGTAAGTCGTATGACAAAATATCACGCAATTATTAGATTCCGATGACTATTTATTGACATCTGAATACCGAAAATTTTTCCAGTCATGCTTAGCGGCTACTTAATTCACAGGGCCATAAGTCAGTTAACATTTGTCGTCGCAATATTGCACTTTGTTTATGTATAGTACAATCCTCTGTAAGTCGTATGACAAAATATCACGCAATTATTATATTCCGATGACGATTTATTGACATCTGAATACCGCAAATAATCTTTGGGACGCGTCGCGGCCGCCCACTTTAGAAGCCTAGAAGCAAAAACTATTCGCACAAGGTAAGTTGACACTTGGCGCCTGACTGTTGCAGAATATGTTACATTAATACTTGTTCTGTAGGTCATCAATACTGCATATCGTGCCGCGCGGGAATAGCCGATCGGTCTGGAGCGCTACGTTAGGGATCTCGCGGCTTCCTACGTCGGAGGTTCGAGTCCTCCGTCGGGCATTGTTGTATTTGTCGTGCTTAGAGTAAGTTAGTTTATGTAGTTTGTGGGCCTAGGGATAATGACCAACGTATTCAAGTCCCTTAGATTTACAAAAATTTGAATATTTGGACATTTGAACAGCAAATCATAATTGTGTGGAACGTGTCAGTTTAATTAACGGAATCAGAGACGACCGTAATAGTATTTTCCCTGTACGATTCCTTCCAGAAGGTACTGCGCCGAATGTCAACTTATCTTGCGCTAATAGTAAGTGAGGATAAATTGGGGAAGAGGTGAATGACTTCTACTTATAGTTGGTTGGAAACCAACCAAGTACTCTCATTCTGACTCACTGGATGAATACAGTAGAATGGATGAATACAGTAGAATGGATAATTTGCTCTTCATTTCTAGGAGAAATGCCTTTTGACAATTCTCTTTATTTATGTCATAACTCGTGATAGAGAGATAACATTGCAGGTGCATTGAATGTTATATGTAGATACTTTATGCAAAATATGTTGCGAATTACATTGGTATTACAGAAATAATTAAATGACTGTAACGGCAGACTCCTAAGGGTCTATCACGTCCTACCCTCTTATCTTTCTGCTGTACAGTTAAATAACTTTGCTGGTGCATTCAGTGATATATGTAGATACTATATGTAAAGTATGTTGCGAATAGTATTAGTAGTAAAGAAGTGAGAAATGTAAACGTCACGGCAGATGCGGAAATGTGAGCACAAGAACGTCCTAGATGTAGCAAATATCTCCTTCCATAATTTTGGAACCAAGGTAATGCAGCACGTTTGTGATATGTGTATTTGAATTTATTTCTGTAACAGGCCCGTTTTCTGCTTCTGAAGATCTCGTTAAAGGGGACAATGAAAACGGTTTTGCAGTTACTTCTTCACCGTCGCCGGGAATTGTTGAAAGTGATTCCTGTGAAAGTAGTGATGTGTCTTCTGCAGAGGTGATCACTGTAGATACCATCACTGATCTGCGCTACGGCAGAAGAGAAGAAGTAGTTGGTCTATTTTTACTATTGGTTGGATAAGTATTTTTAGATGCATATTATACAAAAAAAAGAAAAAAAAAAAAAGGTTACTAAACAACGAATCCATTAAAAGAGACTGTTTCGTATATTCAAAATCAAGTGTCTCTGTTTATTGTTTTCACTAGAATCTTTTTAATGACCATGCTTTCAATGACAAAACGGGTTACAAACATTGGTAGGAAAAGTGTCGGGTATACTTTAAGCGTCAAAAAAACCCTCGATTTAAAAACTGATGTTTTAAAAGGAAAAGTTGTTGACCCCCATGATCCAATCTGAATCTGAACGCGAGAAAGGAAGATGGATTGCTACAAGGCAAGAATAATTCATCTAATTTACTTTTTAGCACGTTAATATTTAGCACTAAGGATAAAGTCAGAAAAAGTGTTCCAGCCTGATAATGGATATTTTTTGAATTGGAAAAAAATATATATAGGTTCAGAAGAAAGAAGGTTGCTCTGTTCACGTTTAAAAAAATAAACTGAGCAGCTAATTAAAACGATCTATTTAATGAAATAAAATTTCTACCATTATCCGTAAATGACTGCAAAACCCTATTGGACATATTAAATTATTTATTTTCAAAATGTTCGAATGTGTGTGTGTGTGCTAAGATCATAAGTCTCTAAGCTTACACACTACTTAAATAACTTATTCTAAGGACAACACACACACACACACACACACACACACACACACACACACACACACACACACATGCCCAAAGGAGGACTTGAACCTCGCCCGGAACCAGCCGATCAGTCCATGACTGTGGCGCCTTAGACCATTATTTATTTTCAAACAGTTTAATCCCAGTATTTCCGAATTTATGTACCTCACTTACTGTTAGAATTTATATAACATTACCAGCCACATTAGCTCACAGTGAAAGACTTACTTCTAAATTAAAAGTAATCAAATGTGTGTGAAATCTTACGGGACTTAACTGCTAAGGTCATCAGTCCCTAAGCTTACACACTGCTTAAACTAACTTATTCTAAGGACAACACACACACACCCATGCCCGAGGTAGGATTCGAACCTCCGAGGGGACTAGCTGCACAGTCCATAACTGTAGCGCCTTAGACCGCTCATCTAATCCAGAGTGGCTAAAATATTACCTTGGCTATATGTTGTCGGAAAGGAGACTAAGAATTTATCTTTGAGTAGTATTGAACACGGATATCAAGAACTCAGATGGGAAACCAGTTCTCAGCAAAGAAGGGAAAGCTGAAAGGTGGAAAGAGTACATAGAGCAGCTCTACAAAGGAAATGAACTGAGAGACTATGTTGTAGGAAGGGAAGAGGAAGTAGATCAAGATGAAATAGGAGATACTATACTGAGAGATGAATTTGACAGAGCCCTGAAAGACCTAGGTCGGAACAAGGCCCCAGGAGCAGATGACATACCCTCAGAGCTACTAAAGTCTCTGGGAGAGCCAGCCATGACAGAACTATTTGAACTGGTGTGTAGGATGTATGAGACAGGCGAAATACCCTAAGACTTTAAGAAAAATGTAATAATCCCCATTCCAAAGAAATCAGGCGCAGACAGGTGTGAAAATTACAGAACCATCAGTTTGATAAGTCATGGTTGCAAAATTTTAACACGAATTATCTGCAGGAAAATGGAAAAGCTGGTAGAAGCTGACCTCGGGGAAGATCAGTTTGGATTCAGGAGGAACGTAGGAACCCGGGAGGCAATACTCACTTTACGTCTTATCTTAGAAGATAGATTAAGGAAAGGCAAACCTACATTTTTAGCTTTTGTAGATTTGGAGAAAGCGTTTGACAATGTTGACTGGAATACACTCTTTCAAATTCTGAAGTCAGCAGGGGTAAAATACAGGGAAAGGAGAGTTATTTACAACTTGTACAAAAGCCAGACCGCAGTTATTAGACTCGAAGGGCATGAAAGGGAAGCACCAGTTTGGAAGGGAGTAAGACAGGGTTGTAGCCTTTCTCAGATGTTATTCAATTTGTACATCGAGCAGGCGGTGAAGGAAAGCAAGGAAAAATTTGGAATAGGGATTGAAGTACAGAGGGAAGAAATAAAATCATTGAGTTTTGCTGATGACATTGTAATTCTGGCAGAGACAGCAAAGGACCTGGAAGAGCAGTTGAATGGAATGGAGAGTGTGTTGAAGAGAGCGTATAATATGAGCAAAACAAAAATAATGGAATGCGGTCTTAGAAAATCAGGCGATGCTGAAAAAAATTAGATTAGGTAACGAAACAATGAAGGTGATAGATGAGTTTTGTTTGGGTAGTAAAATAACATGCGATGGTCGCAGTACAGAGGATATAAAATGCAGAATGGCAATGGGAAGAAAAGCATTTTTGAAAAAGAGAAATTTGCTAACATCGAATATTAATTTAAGTGTAAGGAAGTCTTTTCTGAAGGCATTTGTGTGGAGTGTTGCCTTGTACGGGAGTGAAACATGGACGATAAGCAGTGCGGACAGGAAGAGAATAGAGGCTTTTGAAATGTGGTGTTACAGAAGAATGCTGAAGATTAGGTGGGTAGATCGATAACTAATGAAGAAGTACTGAACAGAATTGGTGAGAACTGGAATTTTTGGCATACCCTGACTAAAAGAAGGGTTCGCTTGATAGGACACATTCTTAGACATCGAGGAATCGTAAATTTAGCATTGGAGGGAAGTGTGTGGGGTAAAAATCGCAGAGGGAGACCAAGAGATTCGTATAGTAAGCAGATTCAAGTGGATGTGGGTTGCCGTTCTTACGAGGAGATGAAAAGGCTTGCTCAGGATAGAGTAGGTTGGAGAGCTGCATCAAACCAGTCTCCGGACTGAAGACAACAACAACAACAGTATTGAACATGTCAATGTTGAATCAGTGACATCAGAATACAAAAGCTCGGAAGTGGCAGATATTTTTCTGTTACATTCTTTTTAAATTGAACGTAGCTGAAAACCCGGCGTTGCCCGAGTATTTATTTATTCCTACCATTTTCGGGTGCATATTCATTTGTATAAGGGCTATATGTAAAATCTCTTGGGAATACAATTAGTAGTAAAGAAGTAATGCATTAAAACTTGTTGCGTGATGGGGCGGTTTTCCAGAACGTTATTATTTATGGGCTCATATCTCGTGAACTACACTCAAGTATATGCGTGTATACTGTCTATATAATTTCCTGCGGCTACAGTTTGTAGTGTATGAATTATAAATTGTAACGTCATCCGAATGCCACAGTTTTAGTCCATGAACAGTGGAACGTTACTATTTATGTGCTCATATCTCATGAATTATGTGTCGTACTGTGATGCAGTTTAGATCGTACATTCAACTATATGTGTGTATACTGTCTGTAAAATTTCCTGCGGCTACAATTTGTAGTGTACAAATTATAAATTGTAACGTCATACCGAATGCCGTAGTTTACTCCATAAACAGCGGAAAAGTAGTAAATGAAAAACTTTTTCCTTTTAATCATTTTGCTATGGGTGTCAGTGAGAAAAAGTTTAATAAAGGTTTGAAATTATGTTTAAAGTTTGCTGCAAGTCGTTAAGTACTCTTATTCTCATATAGCGTATTTATAAAGTCTCGCCGCATTATGTGGCAGTTTTCTGCGATTCCTATTGCTTACGACGTTATATCCCCTGAACCATGTGTCGTATGTGGTTCGTACTCGTACGGCAATTGTTATCTCACGTACAATCGGTCCAGTGGTTTAGGAGAAATTGAGCAGCATTGCAGTTTTAGACACATTTCATTGTTTATAACGTCATATCTCGTGAACTATATATCGTATGTGATTCTTACACTTACGGCGACCGTCCTCGTGGATTGAAGCTTACGCTTACAAAATTTCATAAAGATTGGAACAAAACTGTAGATTTGTATGCAACACGTACAAATATACGGACACTCTGCTTTATATATTAGACTAGCTGAAAACCCGGCGTTGGCCGGGTATTTATCTATATATTCCTGCCATTTCTCAGGTATATATTCATTTGTATAAGGACTGTATAACTGTAAAATTTCTTGAGAATAGAATTAGTAGTCAAGAAGTACAATTTAGAAACTACATTAAGCTACATGCGTATATACTGTTTGTAAAATTTCCTGTCCCTACAATTTGTAGTTTTGAATTATAAATTGTAACGTCATACCGAGAGCCGTAATTTTACTCCATAAACAGCGGAAAAGTAGCAAGTGAGAAACTTTTTTCCTTTCATCATTTTACTATGGTTGCCAGCGAGAAAAAGTTTAATAAAGGTTTGAAATTATGTTTAAAGTTTGTTGCAAGTCGCTAAGTACTGTCATTCTCATACAGTGTATTTCGAAAGTCTCGCCGCATTATATGGCATTTTTTGTGATTTCTATTCGTTATGACGTAATATCTTTTGAACCGTGTGTCGTATATGATTATTAACCATTCAGTAATTGTACCTCACGGCAAGGAATGTGTGTACCAAATATGGTTGAAATTGGTCCAGTGGTTTAGGAGAAAATGAACAGTATTGTCGCTAAATGCAGCAGTTTTCCGCCCATCTCATTGTTTATAACGTCATATTTCGTGAACTATGTATCGTACGTGATTCTTACACTTACGGCGACCGTTCTTATGGATTGAAGCTTACGTGTGCCAAATTTCATAAGGATTGGAACAAAATTCTATATTACTATGCAACACGTGGAAATATACGGACACTCTATATATTAGATAAATTAACATTCAATAAAATGCGTTTTTTTTAAGTGCTTAAACAAAAGTAGGCCAGTAATTTTTTTAACAGTAGAAGTGACTTGGCAGGCGCACTGGTCAACTTTACCATCTGAAAGAGGAAGGATAATGGCCGCAGCCCGGTGCTTCGACGGGAAGTGTGGGGCCGCCCCTCTCCCCTCGCCTCTGCTGGGTCGTGGCGCGGCGTTACAGAGTAACATATCCAGAGAAGCAGCCCCCCCCCTCTAAACCACTGTCCTACGCTCCCCTCGTAGTTCCGTAAGATGCTAGCAGGTGTCAGGCCGTTCCCTGGCTTAGTACCGGTAGACGACACTAGAGGCGCTTCTGAGGGTAGCGTGGAGGGGAGGCTGAGGGGAGAGCTCGTGCCGCCTGCCACGAGGCCACGGCTGTGTCCGGCTTGCTGGCGTTTGAGGGGAGGTGGTGGTGGGGACAGCCGCTACCTGCCGCCTGCTCTGGCCAGTTTAAAGGGCTGCTTCTGACCGCAGCGCCATCATGGGACATCTTACGGAACTGTTTCAGCACCCCCCGCCCCGCACCCCTGAGCGTAGGACCGGACCCTTACGGAGGTTTCCTGTCTGTATATATTTGTCTGTGGCGGCGTCCGTCTGCCCCGCATCTCCCTAGGGTCGTCGCTGCCGGGAGCTCTGGGTGACAGGCCTCAAGCCGGAAGCCGCAATAATCCCTCTGTTAAGGCCGATATTACACTATCAAATTTTCTTTGACAAAGATTTTTTGTCAAAGAAAATTGGACAGTGTAATATGGAACTATGATCAAAGTTGCCTTTCGTCAAAAATTCTTTGATCAAATTTAGCAATTCACCGTAGATTTGATCAAAGAAAGCGTTCGTCTTATGTTAACTGCGGTGAGAAATATGACCGCTTGAAGCGCTAGCATCGCTGTAGCAGTTTTTGAAGTACTGTTTGAAAACATGACCCTGTAATTCGTATTGCGTATCGTCGCAACAACCAACATTTATGCAGTTGTATAAGGTTGATTATAAAAACCGGCTGCATCGAGCCGAAAGCTAGATAATTGCGGAATTCATCAGCTATCAAGTGAGTACTATTTGCACGGCAGACGACGTAAAAAAGAAAATTAATTGTCTCTGCACCAGTATTGCAGCGGAGAAAGCAAAAGTACATAATGACACTATTTAATTCCCTACATATATTAAGTCAGACAAATACTATTTACACGATATATAATACACAAAATATGAATATTTCAAAAGTTTTTGTTTACTGTAAGTGCGACCGAGTACTAGCAAAACCGGAAACAGGGCACAGGCGTCTTACCAGCGACAAATGTACTGCAAATTTAGAGCAGAACACCACTGCTGACACAAGCGTCACCATTATTGTCAGTCGTCCAAACGACGAGAAGAACCGTTTTAGAGTGGTACAGCGGCTCTCACCTTAGGTGTATCGTGTAATGCAGCCTAATATTACATATTTGCAGAAAACGATGAAGTACATTGATAAGCTACACTGTAGATGTCTATTATAATTAACAAAAGTATTTCACTATTTTTTATTTTTATTTTTCACGAATATGTCTTAAGAGTACAGCTTAAATTGTTGTGAGTGAACAAGCAGCGATGACATCTACAGTCTAGCTTGTCAAAAGTACTGCGCTCTTTTCTACAAATATCTGATGTTAGGCCTTATTATACGATACACCTGAGGCGAGAGCCGCCGTACAATTCGAAAACGGTTCTGTGAATAAAAGCACGTTTCCAAATCTCTAGTCGTTGCAATTGTTGTAGGCATACATTCAATCAAAGTGTATAAATAGATATTTATAATCTTTGTAGTCAAACACTAAGGTTAATAACAAATATTCATCCGCCATTTTCGATGCACTGTGACAGATTCTTTGTCAAAGAAAATTTGATAGTGTAATACTGGCCTAACTCAACACGCGGTTTGCTTTCTCACAACCAGACTAAGAGAACTGGGCGCGAATCCGAAATTTCGTCTCCTAGGGTGGGTCACAAACACTAACTTCACATCCATTCAGGGGTGGAGTGCGCTTCAAATTTTTCATTGTATTGCCGTTTGTAAATTTTTTCTCATACAGAATAGAAGAAAATTAAGTTTATACCCTCATATTAGTAATTCAATAAAATTTTATCATTATCTTAGTTCTGATTTAACTCATAGCACCCATTACCGTAGTTGTCTTTGGAAAGAAATCATAAAATCCAAATATAGATGTGTTAACTTTTCTCTTATCTTTTACTCATATTCTTTTTTCCATCTGGAAGGCTCTGGTATCTTTCCTGTCAATCTGCGTCAGTTTTCCAGCATTCTTTCATTTCCATACAAGAAACAGACATTATTATTTCAGTTGCTACTACAGTCTCACTAAAACGTGTACAAGAAAACAGTTTCGGAATAATATGCAACTTCTGTCTTCTTTTTTAACGGAAGCTATCTCGTAGTGTGTTGTGCGGGGTACTTCATGTACCGCCTGTCACTAATGGCGGCACAAATAAGGCGCCTATTGATAGCATAGTATGATCTCGAATGTCTATAACTGTAGTGTAATGGTCCTTGTCAAATCGCCAAATTTTGGAAACTGATGATGCTCGACCATATTTAGTTTTGTTCAGATTTTACTAGAACGTTGCTAAACATCTGAAAGGATATGTAATGTGGAAGAATCTCTAGGGCACCTTCCGTGACAGGGTGTGGTGCGTCGCACGCGTCTTTCATGAACATACGGCTAAGTTTGCACTTTCATTGCTCTGCATGTAAGGAAGGTCACATTTCCAAATTTTGTTTTCTACATCAGTTTATTGCAGACAATTCAAAGAGAACATTGTTGTAGGTAAAGATGCAGTAGTTAATTCTATGTGTTTGTTCAAATTCAGACTCAAATTTCGTGACAAAAAATTTAAGGTAAACTTTGGCAGTCCCCTATTAAAAGGTAAATCTGTTTTACACCTTGTTATTCCGCTTTTGTATGTATATGTTCCTCCTGGTACGACATTGTAACAACAGTTCCTGAGATAATGGCCCACAAAGTTGCCTCTAAACAACCACAACACTAAATTTGCCTAAATTTGGAGGCAAATATCTTTACATTGTAATTATAATTTAAACTGCACATTAGAAACAGCAGCTTGCGAGGGTGAAGGTCGGGGTGAGAGTTTAAAATAGAGAAAGTTTAATTTTTTTAAACTCACAACCACCAACTGCGAACCATATTCCTAAACATGCAAAAACACTGGAACTGTGATTGCTACTGTTTGACTCGTTTTCTAGGGGATGATATCACAAGTTCGCAGCTTTCCTTCCCTGCATATGATTAACAAAAAATTTCATAATAAAGTCAAGTTCATGAGAGAAAAGGGTGTACTAACTACTATTTTTGAAAACACGCGAAAGTTCACTTTATGTTGTTTATTTCACAATATTAGAACCCTGTGGCTGATACGTCTGTATGTCGACACATTTATCAAAAAAATTATAGCTTGTGAGCCCCCAGACAAAATGAATATTTGTCGCAAATTGTTTTCACACCATGTGCCTGTCTCAAACACCGTTTATGTTCATGCCTATGCGAAGACACGTGTTACATTAACAAAACACAGTCACTTTTAGTGCGATGCACACCTTGCTCCACCGGCTAATTATTCACAACACACAGTAGCACTCGATACAACTTGGTGCAGTCTACAATGAGCAACCACACTTGGCAATTGCCACACAAAAATCTAAAGTCTCCACCTGGAGATCCACATGCCGACTGATGCAGAGCGACGCCGCCCGGCCAGCTACCCCACTTGCTCCCGACTCGTCCCTTCCTGCCCTCGCATGCGCGTGCGCCAAAAACCCAACTGCCCGGGTTTTTTCCCTATGTCATCAACTTCCCCATGTGAGCTGTTCTAACCGACTTCCAACATACAGCGCTCAGCCAATACATTTCTAAAACTTTACTTAAAATCAAAATAATTACACTACACATTAAACAAATTTCTTATGTTTTTATATTGGTATACACATCCTTTGCACTATTTATTACAATCGTGCAATTTCTTATATCACAGATAAGTGATTTAACTGAAAATTTCAAGATAAAATACACAAGAATAATTGAAAATAAAATGAGAAATAGTTAATATATTACTTTTATAAACAAACATTGCCATGCTAGTTGTGTAACTGTCTTTTATTCATTGGTAATTTATTACTTTTCATTGTCAATTAAACATATTACGTCAGATGTGACTATATCAGCTAATGTATTGTTTATTTGTCAAATGCAAGTAGTATTAGAATATTTTATTTCACGCTGTACACTGCACTGCACCTGGCACTCGCCATTGTCCCTCTCTCCCCTCACCAGAAACGAAACTCAACATCCTAAGCTGGAACAAGCCACCAACGTCGGCCTGCTCGCTGGCCTCCCGTCAATGTTGTCACCCAACTGCGTACATACATTGCTACCATAATTAATAAGATTAAAATTGTGTAACATTTAGTGCATTGGCATGGTCAATGTTTGCAGTGAACTTCATACTGTTTAATTATCAAATGCTATTAATTACCAGTATTTCTATTGGGCGGTAATCTCACAAGCTTCTTCTCTACTAGAATATATCTATTTGTCCCTGGTGGTCTGTGGGTTGACTGGTTACACAATCTGGAAATGACAACTTGTCATTTGCAGTACATGTATTAATATAGCAAAAACATGGCACTCTTGCTCAAAATATAGCCCTTGCTTTGTGGATGGTGGCTAAGCCTCTACCAGTCTCACTGACAGTCAACGCCATCACGTAGGGGTCATGCCTGATAGCCATGCAAGGCCACCCACGGGTGAGTCCCTCTCACCAGGTTCCCAAGCCTGATTCGCATCTCTTTCTTGCGACTTCAAAGGCTGTGTGTGGGTATCTTGCAAGTTCACAAGCTTTTTCATGGATTCTACATAAGTTGCCTCTCCTCTGTTCAGGTATCTTTCACGTTCACAAGCCTGTTTTCGGTTTTTTTTACGGTTCCCAAGCCAGGGTGGTGACGTACTGACATTAATGCTCAGAACAACTGATTCAGGTGAACTGCCGTGCCCTCCTCGTATTTTGTTGTGGGAGCTGGTATTTTGGCAATAATTTGTTGTTCACGGGAGCGGTCCGCACCGGATATCAGCTCCATTGGGGTGACAAAACTTGCACGAGTCGTAGAAAATACGAATTTTGTTTTCGTCGCCTCACTGACGGCAGTTGATGGGCACCTAGCACCTGTAGACTGGACCTGACCCTCTGCGAGCTGTCATTGGCGTAAACTTCTCTTGTTTACCTGTGACACATACTGTAATCGATGTCACTGTTGATATTATTTTTATCACGTTAAGTTGCCACTATTGTGTGTGTGTGTGTGTGACCCGACGCGATTATTGACATTCTTCTATTAGACTAGTACTACACGTGACCAGGTGTGAATGGGTGTTTTGTTTCTTTTTTTGTGTTTAACGTCGCTGTTCAACCGTTATGGTTATGTAGTGACGATCTACGTCTAACTAACCTAACTTAAACTAACTTAACCTAAGGTCGAATAAAACATCCATGCCCAAGGGTGGTTTCGAACCCCTGACCGGGATGTGTTTTCTTCCTCTATATATTGCTTACAGATGATCGAATTAAGTAGTTATTCATTTCTAAACGAGTAAATGTAATTACATTAGATATTGGTCTTAAAATTTGTATATTATCCTTTAAGACCTTTAGCAGCATTCTGGTAAAATTTGAACAAAATTGAAGATGGTCGAGCTTCTACCCCTTGGTGATTCGACATGGAATGAGCCAATATATTGCTTGACACTTGTGGGAACGTAACAGTAAACACACCTACATTCCACAGCACCTGCCCTGCATTGTCTGCCAGGGGAGTTGAATGACATTCTCCTGGTGCTTTTAGGCTTATAAGCCCAGTCCGTGATGAAACGCGCTGCTCATATCTAGATCTTCCCAAATATGCTCTCCATAGCATACAAACTGCTTTCTGCGATCAATGAACTCCTGGCCCGTTCTTGTCCGAAGTTCAGTGATCTGTAACTCAACAACTGATACCTCGATTCTCACAGCGCCGATTATTGATTGTTTCGCAGTATGCAATTTAAATTGGTCCCCGTCAGCGATAAGAAAGTTCCATGCGAAAATTGTAATGAAAATTAACTGTTCCTGCCTTACTGATAACTTTCACCACCAATACCTCGGCGAACTGATACTTCACAAGTTAGAACAATAAAAATACCGATTTGTTCAGTAACCCGTTTCTCGTCACTGAACGTACCATTGTTTCACAGGGACCAGTGGCGTAACTATGGGGGGGGGGATGAGGGGGATAGAATCCCCCCCTCCCCAGAAACCGAAAAAAAAGAGAGAGAGAAAGAAAAAGAAATCGTGTAACAGCAATCTGGTAAAGGTAAAGATTTGAAACTTGGGGTGTTTTACCATAAGCTTTCATTGGAAGGGAGTGAATTAGTTTCTTCAATGGGAGTGGTAGATTGTAGTCTGTCTGGAAACTGACTAAAATTTTGCTCGCCAAGCAGATTTATTCCCCCCGCCCCCAAAGCCAAGTCCTAGTTACGCCACTGACAGGAACAGTAAGAAAAACATTTATTTTCGTTGAAACGTTCTCGTTCGTCAGTGTTATCGCTTTTGGGAATAAGAAGCAGGTACAAAAATAACGGATTAACGGACTTACGGCAAGTTAATGGAAGTTAATGAGTCCGTTAACGTTTTTTTTAAATTAACTTACAAGTTAATCCGTTACTCAAAAAGTTAACTTTGTTAATTAATGATTAACGGATTAACGAACACGTGCCCAGCTCTGATACATAAATATTACGTAGTTTGTTTTATACGTATGAAAATTAAAGTAGATGAATTAAGGAAGAGTCATAAACAGGGTGTTTCTAAATGATAGCGACAAACCTGTGATGTGGTAGAGGATGGCTTGAGGAAGAAAATGAGGTAGGGAACCCGTGTCCGGAAACGTCACCCAACGGCGCTACCGAGAGACAAAATTATAGGTGCTGGCGCCTACAGACAACGCCATCTAGATACAACGCCTGTGTGCTGCCTGCCAATAGTAGTCATAACACAAGCAAACTATTAGTCTTACAAGGCGTTGTGATGAGCTTGGGAATGCGTACACGTTGCAAAGTGTGTTACAGTATGTTCTTAATGTTATTTATGTGATTCTCCGTGCTGATTTTTGCTGGTACACGACAAAATACGTAATATGAATCGTCTGATTCTAATATCGGTAACATATCTTACTATTAGTTCATAAATATATTATAACAATGAAAATTTGTCTGTGAATCACATAAATAACATTGAAAACATTCTGAAACACAGTATGCAACGTGTACATATTCCAAAATTCAGTACATCGTGGTGTAACGTCACAGCTGCGTCCACCTAATCCTCGATGGGCGAAGTTACCGTTACATTCTATTTTATGCTTAATCATTTAATAATTGTTCCAATGATTTGACGGTATGGGATGCGGACAATTACTAGGTTGATCCATAACAGTAAACTTTATTAACTTCCTTTATTATGGAACGACAAATGTTAAAAACTCTTCCCTTTAAATACACTGATTAAATAACTGCGTGCCACTACGATGAATGTCTACAAGTCCACACTGAAACATTTCAATATGCAACTGCAACCCGTATGCGATACGGCGGAATGGCAAAAACTTTAGCCACCACTAAACGCAGGTTACGAACTCACTGCCGACATGCTACCGCCTCGCTCTGCGGTCGGCGGGAGACTGCCGCACACCGGCCAACAAACAAAGAACATTCCAACCTAAGCATTGTTGCCAGCAGCTTTCGCTGCACGCCAACGATAACTATCGTTCGACCAAAACGTACCAGAGGTTACTAACCTAAACCTATCCTCACAATTGCTACGTAAGACAAATATTTTGTTTGTTTTATGACTACTCTTGGCAGGCAGCGCACAGGCCTTGTATCTAGGTGGCGTTGCTACAGGTGGGCGGGCAGGTCTCTAAAAATGTTCAAATGTTTGTATAGCTTATGGGACGTAACTACTGGGTCATCAGTCCCTAAACTTACAAACTACTTAGGATCTACCTTATACTAAGGACGGCACAAATATCCATACCCGAGGGGGGATTCGAACCCCCGACCGTAGTGGCCTTGCAGACCATGACTGAAGCGCCTCAGTCCCCTCGGCCACCGCGGCAGGCGCAGGTCTCTAATATGTGGTTTTTGATATTCGGGGTTTGCGAGTGATTGCAACGATCGCCGGTGGAGAAGATGGAGCTAGAAGTTGTATGGGCAGGCCCTGTTTCCTATGAATGCAATGCTGGCTGATGGTGACGTACTTGGGCTTCTCCCCGTGATTTATTGCCTCTCAAAACCTCCAACACAATCTCCGATGTACGGTATAGCATAGTATAAGGGATGTAACAGACAGAGAATGACAATGGTACTATGTTGTGTTTTGTAGACTAACGTCGTCTTGTGCAGCAGCCATCACCATCTACGCTGCTGGAGTGTACAGCGATTGGCCACATGATATGAATAACGGTAGATATTTCGTGATGTCGACGCTTTTATTGTATGTAACGGATGGGTATCATAAATGCAAGGAAATGAAGAGGAGCAATACGTGTAGACACCGACAGTCATCAGATGTTGTTGTTTGTTAAGCTTATGGGACTTAACTGCGGGGTTATCAGTCGACAGTCATCAGACGACAGGGACCTAGCGGCAAGCAGATTGTTCCTTAAGCCATCCTCTACCAACCCACGACGTTTGTTGGTATCATTTAGAAACACTCTGTACATCTGTAGACTTCATACGCAGGAACTAAAAAAATTTTTTGTAATTTTTTTCTGCTCACACCATTTCACATAGATCTTAAAGGTTGCACTCCGTTCGATTGCGATTCCTGCCTTTTATTTTACTTTATATCTGTAATTGTTGACTTGTCATCTCTGTACTTATTAGGTAATTTAGTTAGCAGTTTCACCGTGCTCAAATCTGTTATTGTTTTCGTATTTATCTTTCACGAAAAAGGACAACACGTTTACGTTAACCTCTTCAGTCCTGGTCATAAAATAGGGAAGAAAAATGGTTTCATCTTGCATACACTCAAGCAGTGTTTGGTGCGACTTAGTGGTAGCAAATGAAACTACGCAAGGTTCACTAACATGTACTACAGGTCCTCACTTGATGAAAATTGTTTACTAGTTTTATGAGTTGACTAGTTGAAAATCCGGCGCTGCCCGGGTATTTATTTATTTATTCCTGCCATTTTTCAGGTATATGTTCATTTGTATTAGGGCTGTGTGCCTGTAAAATCTCTTGGGAATAGAATCAGTAGTAAAGAATAATAGATTAAAACTTGGTGCTTGATGGGGCGGTTTTCCATGAACGTTACTGTTTATGTGCTCATATCTCATGAACTACATGCCGTACTGTGAAACAATTTAGAAAGTACATTCAACTACATGTGTGTACACTCCCTGTAAAATTTCCTGCTACTACAATTTGTAGTGTACAAATTATAAATTGTAACGTCGTACCGAAAGCCTTAGTTTTACTCCATAAACAGCGGAAAAGTAGTAAGCGAGGAACTTTTTTCCTTTTATTATTTTACTATGGTTGCCACAGCGAAAAAGTTTAATAAAGGTTTGAAATTATGTTTAAGGTTTGTCGCAAGTCGCTAAGTGCTCTTATTCTCATATAGTGTATTTATAAAGTCTTGCCGCATTATGTGGCAGTTTTTGTGATTCCTATTATTTATGACGTCATATCTTATGAAGTATGTAGCGTATGTGATTCTTAACCCTGCAGCAATTGTTACCTCACGGTAAGGAATCTGTGTACCAAATTTGGTGGAGCTCGGTCCAGTGGTTTGAAGGAAAATGAGCAGCATTGTCGCTAAATGCAGCAGTTTTTCGCGCATCTCATTGTTTGTGACATCATATCTCGTGAACTATATAACGTACATAATTCTTACACTTACGGCGACCGTCCTCATGGATTGAAGCTTCTCGCCGTGGAGGTTCGAGTCCTCCCTGGGGCATGGGTGTGTGTGTTTGTCCTTAGGTTAGTTTACCTAGGTTTAAGTAGTTTGTAAGCTACGGACTGATGACCACGCAGTTTGGTCCGATAGATTTACAAACATTTGATTTTGGTTTTTATTGAAGCTTACGTGTACAAAATTTCATAAAGATTGGAACAAAACTGTAGATTTGTATGCAACACGTACAAACATACGGACACTCTGCTTTATATATTAGATCATGAAGTGAAACTCGTAGTAGACATGTGTGTACGCAGGCACTAAAGAGCTTAATGTAATTTATACCTCTATTTTATTTTGAGCGGCCAAATTGACAGAAATTACCGTGACAGACTACAAATGATACGAGGGGAGAGAGGCAGATGTAGAAGGGCCTCATTTACCTTGCCTCCAGCACAGTCAGTCCACCAGATATACCTCTCTCCCACCTTCTTCATGTATGTTCGCGGCATGCTCGACTACATAAAATACGACAAATCAATTGTTAGATCACTATTCGTCCCTACGACAAACTTCTGCTTTTGCATATACATAAATCGTATGACAATGCATTCACTTAAGCAGTGGCGGCTCGTACAAAATGTGACCAGTGAGCTACAATATTACAAAAATAAACAGGAACAAAATGTACTAAAATAAAAAGTAGTACTCACTCAGTGTCGAAAAATGAACTCCATACGTCGTTGTTTTCTGCTGCAGAATTTATCGATAACTTTCGTGTTGAAGGCCTCAATGTTGCTTACCATATTCTTCTCAACTGAGAGCATTGCAAGGGCATTAAGTCGTTGTTCTGACTTGGTATTCCGAATAAAAGTCTTGATCCTCTTCAGAGTAGAAAAACATCTTTCAGGCTCAGCAGTTGTCATCGGTGTGGTTTCTATTATATTCAGAAGTTTTGATGTCTGATAGAAGGTGTCATGCAGATTGTTGTCAGAAATCAACTGTAGTAATGGTACAGCTCCTGCAATATTTCTGAAGTTTGGTCGCTCGTATAATAGTTAGAGCTCCGCCATTAACCTGGGTTTCTCCAACATGGTATAAGCTTGGACCGCAACATTACGTTCTCTGCCTGGGAAGCGTCTTGAGTATTCTTCAAACTTTGAAGCTGTACTGCATTTAGATGATCCAGGGCTTGGAAACCATCACGGGCCTCTGTGGTAATCCTGTCGCAGACTTCTCGTGCATCAGAATGTCGACAAAGACTTATCTTCCGGCGCTTGGTCTGAGAGGTAGCTGCTGCTGTGGCTGCCGCATCAAATGTCGTTGATTGAAGCTCTTATATTACTAATGGCCTGTATGAAGCGGGATACTGAACCTTTTATTGTTACATAATCGACCGATCTTGCCTGCAACTGGCTGTACATGATATCTACATGAGCCATCACTTTGTGGAAGAATAATAGCCAAAAGAGGAATTCTTCATCCTGTAGATTTCGACGGAGTCCAACTGCTTGGCAACAAGTTTGGTCGGAAGGCGATTTTTCCAGCATTGATAAGCATTCCAGCAGCAAGGATTTATTTTCATGGACCACAAGTATGGTGCGTGATTTAAAAAATTCCACCTAGTAGCTGACCCACTAGGACTCCTTCTTGCAGCCAATTTCTCTAAGGCGAAAGTCGTTCTGATGACCTTGAAAAGAAGGCTGAGAAGCCTGATACATTTAAAAAGAACACTAGCTGACTGATTCTGTGAAGCAGCGTTAAAAAGAACACTAGCTGACTGATTCTGTGAAGCAGCGTGTTCCATAGTTAAATTTAGCTGGTGTGCATAACAATGCACATAATGTGCTGGACGCTGATGACCACGATGTTGAGCGCCCTAAAGCCCCAATAACAACAACATAATGTGCATTACGATACACTGCTTTAATTTTTGCCTGCACACCGCCTTTGCAACCACTCATGATATATATATATGACATTCAAATCAGAAATAGCTAAAGCATCAACATTATGTCCTTCAGGAGTGAAAAAACCAGGAACGTTTCATATGGCACACCATTACTTTCATAGCGCAGCGCAACATCAGTTATTTCATCTGCCATTACAGCAGCAAACTCAGCCTGCTTTATTTCTTCCGTAATAATTTCACGGCAAATTTCTAACATACAATCGAACAACTCATTTTGCATGGATTTTAAAATACCCTTAAAACTTGATTACCTTGTACACTTGACAGCAAAAAAAGTGGATCACCCCTGAATTCCTAAGTGGAGACCGCACCTGACACTATGCAACCACCATTGCAGAGCTGCGTCGCAGGTCGTCAAATCATTGCAAAGTACAGTTATTATCTACCCACAGTAGGTACTAAGTAAGTCTCCTATTTCTCCTTATGGCATTCAGGCAAGGTACAAACCAATACTTTCGTACAACAAATATTAGAATAAACATCACTAGAGATGAGACAGTAACGCTTGTAAATTAAATTTAGGTGCAATAAGTGAAAAGTCAAATACGTTATCACACTTGTTTAGAGACATGATATGTTTTTGTTCATGATCTGAATCTGAACGCACTGTTAAGAGAAAAACAGTTGTATGCCTGATCGAGATGCGATTACAGGTCACGCACTTTTTCCTGGCCCCTCTCTGATCGGCGGAAGTCGGCTGAGCTCGTGTGTCAACGGAATGTTTAGGCTCTCTACCAACCTTACCTCGTAGCAGCATTGTACACCGTAGACCTCGTCAATGTATTGTTGATTTGTGCTTCTTATTGATTATTGTCTTCCATTTTGTTATTTGCTAAAATAAGTCCACATACCCCGACGACTTCTTTTATAAGAAAGAAGGCTGACTTTGAAAGTGGTGTGAAGAATGTTAATTCTGATTTTTATTCTATTACGACAGTAAGAAGAGGCAGAGAGCGTTGTTACACCCGCTTAATAAGTCCCTTTCAAATATTAACATTTCGTAGATATGCGTTCCACTTTTCTATTACTCACACATTAAAGTGATACTTAATTTCGTGTTCCATCTGTAACGCCTTAACCCCTTACATGTTGTTTCTTTTAAAAGCTGTAATCTATACGCCGTAAGCTGCCGGCACTGGGGGAAAGAGGCGGGGCTTGTTCTAACAGCCAATCCGCTATGAGCTGAATGCAAGCTTCAGCTCCCAACATTCTCCGATCAGGGGCCACGTTTAAGTGCGTGATCTCTAGGCATAAATAGACGTAAAACACTGACGTTTTCATTAGTTTCTTAGACCGATGTCTGAACCCAGAAATAAATGATAATCTTAGCACTGCGCCAGGAGTTGCATTAAGCTCCTATTGTTGCTGAGAGGTAACCGCTGAAGATACGTAATATAGCGCAATTCACAGATGTCATACATCATAAAGTTGTGGAATAGAATACAGTTATTGATGATTTGTTAACTAAGCACAATCTGATGTCACATATCAAATATGTTCACAAATAGCGTTATACTGGTACCTGAAACGGCGATACAATTAATTTTTCCCCGGCAGGGACTCAAACCCAGCACTATTTGCTATTGTATAATAGGAAGGAATACTTCTGATATATTTATTGTTTCTTCCTGGCACTCCAACCCCGCACATACCGTCACTATTGACCTGACATCATGAGGAGTCAACTATCACATTGTCTTTCACCAGTAGTTAGGATCACACCGTTCGTAGACGTGTGGAAGGGGTTTGGTATTTTGCGAAAACTTTGTTTAATTTAGTAGCACATGAACATGTGAAATTTTGATTTGAAACAAGGCAGAGTCCTGCGTTCTTTATTGGAGTTACTGGAGGTGTAGATAGTATTTTTGTGGCCGTTAAAAACTGTTACCCCCAGCGGGAATCGGACCCATACCTTAGCTATTACAAGTGAACCTCACCTCGGCCTCCAGCGAATTACAGATGCGTTGGCTTAATGTTTTGTCATAATGGAGTACTAATTAGACAGTACGACCAGTCAAAGAGCTCAGAGGTGTCTGGCTAGGTAAGACATTCTTGGCCGCATGGGATGGCCACGTAGTGTGAGGCGCCTTATCGCGGATTTTGCATGATATTATACTACGTTTCAGTATGCTACATTACGATTTGGTATGACATTCTGTAATAAGCTTATTTAACTATGAGCTCATAATAATAGCCGTTGCCACGATAACTTGAATATTAAGCATTTTTATAGTTATGAGGAACGTGGATTATGCGTTAAAAATTTGAAATTCGTAAAGTAACTACGTTTTGACATTTATTCACCACGTTCAGGAACACAAACAGACTTCGATGAAGGAGGTTTCTGTGATTTACTAGTATGGTCAGTGACAAGGTATCCGATAACTGGCAAGTGTGTCGAGCAATTATTCTTCACGGTGTGGTTGCCTTCAATAGTCATAATGAGGGTTACAAAACAGCAATGTGGATTCTGATACAATGTCGCATCGAAAATGCGATTACATGCGGAGCATAATAGATTAGATTAGATTAGATTAATACTTGTTTCTTGGATCATGTATACGACATTTCGTAATGATGTGGAACGTGTCAGTTTAGTAAATTTTGTATATACTTGACAATCTATATTTTAAGATTTTTTTTTTAAGTTTTATCTAAAAATTCATCTACATTGTAGAAGGAGTTGCCATTCAGAAATTCCTTTAATTTCTTTTTAAATACTAGTTTGCTATCTGTCAGACTTTTGATGCTACTTGTTAAGTGACCAAAGACTTTTGTGGCAGCATAATTCACCCCTTTTTGAGCCAAAGTTAGATTTAACCTTGAATAGTGAATATCATCCTTTCTCCTAGTGTTGTAGCTATGCACACTGCTATTGCTTTTGAATTGGGTCGGATTGTTAATAACAAATTTCATGAGTGAATATATATATATATATTGTGAAGCTACAGTGAGTATCCCTAGATCCCTAAATAAATGTCTGCAGGATGCTCTTGGGTGGGCTCCAGCAATTATTCTGATTACACGCTTTTGTGCAATGAATACTTTTTTACTCAATGTTGAATTGCCCCAGAATATGATCCCATATGAAAGCAGTGAATGAAAATAGGCGTAGTATGCTAATTTACTGAGATTTATATCACCAAATTTTGCAATGATTCTGATAGCATAAGTAGCTGAACTCAAACGTTTCAGGAGATCTTCAATATGTTTCTTCCAATTCAGTCCCTCATCAATGCAAACACCTAAAGAGGTTGAATATTCTACCTTAGCTACAGATTTGTGTTCAAAGTCTAAATTTATTAATGGTGTCATGCCATTTACTGTATGAAACTGTGTATACTGGGTTTTATCAAAGTTTAATGAGAGTCCATTTGTAGAGAACCACTTAATGACTTTCTGGAAGATATCATTTACAATTTCATCAGTTAATTTCTGTTTGTCAGGTGTGATAGCTATACTTGTATCATCAGCAAAAAGTACTAGATTAGCATCTTCGTGTATGTAGAATGGCAAGTCATTAATATATATTAAGAACAGCAAAGGACCCAAGACCGAACCTTGTGGGACCCCATTTTTGATAACTCCCCAGTTATAAGAATTAATTGTCTCATCTACATCATGTGAACTGCTTATTTCAACTTTCTGCACTCTTCCAGTTAAGTATGACTTAAACCATTTGTGCACTGTCCCACTCATACCACAATACTTAAGCTTATCCAGAAGAATCCCATGATTTACACAATCAAAAGCCTTTGAAAGATCACAAAAAATCCCTACTGGTGATGTCCGGTTATTCAAAGCATTTAATATTTCATCAGTGAAGGTATATATATATAGCATTTTCAGTTGAAAAGCTTTTTTGAAAACCAAACTGACATTTTGTTAGAACTTTATTTATACTAATATGTGAAGCAACTCGAGAATACATAACTTTTTCAAAAATCTTTGATAAAGCTGTCAGAAGTGAGATGGGCCGGTAGTTGTTGACATCGTATGTATCCCCTTTTTTATGCAAAAGTTTAACGATAGCATATTTCAGTCTATCTGGGAAAATACCCTGCTTTAATGAGCTATTACAAATATGACTGAGAATCCTACTTATCTCCTGGGAACAAGTTTTTAATACCCTGCTGGAAATGCCATCAATTCCATATGACCGTTTACTCTTGAGAGAGTTTATTATTTTCCTAATTTCTGAAGGTGAGGTGGGTGGAATTTCAATTGTATCAAATTGTGTGGGTATGGCCTCTTCCATTAATTGCCTTGCTCCTTCTAATGAACATTTAGATCCTATTTTCTCCACAACATTTAAAAAGTAATCATTAAAAATGTTTTCAACTTCTGACTTTTTGTTAATAAAGTTTTCATTTGTTTTGATGGTTATACCCTCTTCCTCTGCTCTTGGTTGCCCTGTCTCCTTTTTAATAATATTCCAAATTGTTTTAATTTTATTGTCAGAGGAGATAATCTCAGTCATGATGCACATGCTTCTTGATTTTTTAATAACTTTTCTTAATGTAGCACAGTAGCTTTTATAATATTTTATTGTTTCTGGGTTATTACTCTTTCTTGCGGACAGATATAGTTCCCTTCTTCGGTTACACGATATTTTTATTCCTTTAGTAAGCCATGGTTTTTTGCATGGTTTCTTAGAATTAAATTTTACTAATTTCTTGGGGAAACAGTTATCAAATACCCTTACAAATGTATCGTGAAATAAATTATATTTTAAATTAACATCAGGTTCCTTGTAAACCTCATCCCAGTCTAACTGCTGTAGACTTTCTTTGAAATTTTTAGTTGTTAAGTCATTAATCGAGCGCACAATTCTGGTGGACTGTTTCGAATTACTGAACGGAGCTATTTCATATACTGTTACTAGCTGTGCACCATGATCCGAAAGACCATTCTCAATGGGACAAGCATTTATGTTGTTAAACTTATCTTGGTCTATAAAAAAGTTATCTATCAATGTACTGCTGTCCTTTACTACCCGAGTAGGAAAATCAATAACGGATGTCAGATTGAATGAGCCTAGTAAGACTTCCAGGTCTTTCTTCCTATTATATTCTTTCAGTGAATCTACATTGAAATCACCACAAATAATAATTTGCTTCCCCCTATCTGACAGATAGCACAACAAGGCATCCAAGTTTTCCAGAAATAACTGAAAGTTCCCTGAAGGAGACCTATATACTGTTACAATTATAAGATAATCATCATTAAGTTTAAGCTGGCAGGCACATGCTTCAATATGCTGCTCTACACAAAACTTTTTTGTTTCTAAATTTTTTACACTATGATAGCTTTTGGCATATATGGCAACTCATCCTCTTATTATCTCTACTTACATTTGAGACTAATTTATATCCATTGACATTCACATTTTCCATACTGGTGACAATCTGATGCTCAGACAGGCATATTATATCTATTACATTATCAGTTTCTATACCATCTAAACAAACTAAAAGCTCATCTGTTTTATTCTTTAGTCCCCCAATATTCTGGTGAAAAATGCTAACATTATTTTTTACTTTACTTTTCTGAGAAATATTTGATTTTCAACATTTTTAGCACCTGCCTGCTTGAGCTTCTCACTGGACACTGATCTTAGCCTAAAAAAGAAGTACCTTCATGAATTGCAGTGTCCCCCCTTAAGGATTTTGCTATCAACCCAGCTAGTTTCCCCTTTCCTTTCCTATTGAGATGCAGGCCATGTCTAGTGAAATCCCACCTATCAATAGCATCCACAGGAACCAAACCGACAGAGTGGCCGCCCTAAGCATATTGACTCTCCTGACGGAGCGGTTCAATTGGGGTTGATCATGCCGCATGAAAGCAGGCAACAGTCCAACATTTGTCTGGGTCGTTGCAGAAGCTATTTTAACCAGGTCACACTCAATATTGTAGCCCTGATCCCTATCAATGCTGTTTCCTGCCCCACACACTATAACAACATGATCCTGTTTTGTGAAACCCATACACAAGGAACCTATATCCTCTACCACCTGGCTTAGACCTGCACTGGGCCTGAAGAAGTTTGTGACCTGGTACCTGTCACCTAGTTTTTCTTGCAAAATCTGGCCCACACCTCTTCCATGACTACTTCCTAACAACAAAACTTTCCTCCTACTATCTACTTTTTTTGAAACCGTTGGTTTCCTTGTGAAAGTCTGTTGCTTCCTAACTGCACCTACTTCTAAAGGAGCCTCTTCCTCACTTGACTGTGGTAGCAAGGCAAATCTGTTGTTTGTGCCAATTGTGAAGCTGTCAGGAACTATACTCTCTCTGTGGCCCCTGTTCCCTGCTACCACTTCCCACCCCTGCTCACCCTTCTCCCCCCTTAACCTCGTAAGTTCCTCCCTAGCACTATCCAGTTCAGCCTGAAGGGCCCTAATCTTCCCTTCCTGTTCAGCTATTTTTCTGTCCCTTGAACACACTTTGCAAAACAAAGGAAGAGACTCGTTTGTTCAAATGTTTGTAAAGCTTATGGGACTTAACTACGGGGTCATCAGTCCCTAAACTTACAAAGTACTTATGAACTACTTACAAAATAGGACGGCACAAATATCCATGCCCGAGGGGGGATTCGAACCCCCCACCGTAGTGGCCGTGCTGACTGTGACTGGAGCGCCTCAGTCACCTCGGCCACCGCGGCCGGCAGACTCGTTTGCTTCCCTCTTTCCCACACCGCTACATCCCCCCCCCCCCCCAATGAAATCACTTGTCACAACAGCTGCATTGAAACCCAAAACGAACAGACCTACTGCAGCTCAAACACATTGCATTCATGATTGTTACTACGTGATATCGACAATATATATTAACTAAAGATACAAAGGATTACTAGATTTGCTTAGGACACTTTAATACGTATAAGCTGTTAGTAAATGCATTTAAAATTGCGGTATAACACTAAATTTTCACACTCGCGAATTTGGCCAATGAATGTACACAAAACAACTTTTCGCGATTACTGAGACAATGCGCGAAAAAAGAAAGAACCTTTAATGGTGAGCTTGAAGACGACACTAATAAAGGTATTTAGTTAGTTAACTGTGTTAAATGCACTTAAAATTACGGAGAAACGCTAAATACGCACACTCGGAATTTAGGCCTATCAAGGACGTATGTAAACAAACCGTACTTTTAGTGATTACTTGATAAATACGTGAATAAAAGAAAAACCTTTAGTGGTAAGCTTTAAGAGCACACTAATAAATGTTTTTAGCTACTTATAGTGTTAAACTACGCTTTATTTCTACTTAAATTACTTATCTTTTCCGATCGCACTGACACCGAACGTTTGGCCTTGTGCGGGGCTACCAACAGTCCAACCGGGAAGCTTGGATACTGGTATTTGCCGGAATAGATGTCCATTTTAATGACGACAATAGTGCTTGCACGGTAAGGTTCAGTTGCCCATATCCGCGTGCTTTTCGAGAGTCAACGACAGAGAAATAATGAAAGTGATTAAAAAAAATCTGCCAAGCACAAAATTGTGAAAAGAAGCACGGAGATGCAGATAAATATTTCAAGGGAGGGGTAGCGGGAGGGAGGGCGGGATCTAGGAATTAACAGGAGTGCAGAACTGGAAAATAAAAGAGAGAAATGCTTGCAAAGTATTCCTTACTTATATATCACAGTTTGTTTTAGGGCCAAGAGAAAAGGAACGAATGTTTTACAGAACGAAGGATGGATTATCGAAGATATAAAAGAACACTGCTTCATAGAGAGGACCCATGGACAGTAAAGAAAGCAGACAGTATAGTTTTAACGGAAACCACAATTTTTTATAGCTTTTTGGGGGAATAGCCCAAAAGGGCAACTGAGGTTATAATGTAAGGGAAGTGACAGAGAGAAAGAGAGAAAGGAGGAAAAATTGACAACGAATAAATACAAGAGAAGTCGTTTGCATATTTTGTTAAGGACGGAGGGTGTATTAATGGATAGAGGGGAGGAGAGAGACGTATTTGAAATAACAAAAATTACTTTAACAGCGTCCATCTAAACTGATTACTCTGTATGAATGGAGTCTAGGTATAAATGAATAAAAATAGGATATTGAGTGAAATGAGAAGCATTGAATTAATATTTGTGCCACGGGCGGGAATCGAACCCAGTCCTCCATACTTTCTTTAATTCAATGCTTTTCCTTTCACTTAATTTCTTTGACATACTGACGTGGAAAACTGTCTCTAGGTATATAGTTGATTGCTCACAGTGAGACGGCCTGATTTGTATTTCGGCTGTCTGCTTTTACTATGATGCCAGGAAGTAAACATTGTGTATTTACGTCAGAGCCCCACTCTGCGCTGTGCTGGGGGCTGTTGGGCATCACCGCGACCGCCAGCTTGCTGGCTTCCACCAAGTCTCGCCTTAGCACGAGCTGTGGTTAACTGGCCAGCCCATAGCTCTCGAGCCACGGCTAATACAGGCACAGACCGCAAAACCAGGCTCAAACGTTTCTGCCAACCTACCCAAGTGTGTAGTATTAACTACCACAGCTAGAGCTATTTTGCTATAAAATGAGCAGCCACTTTATTTTTTGACATTTCATTCAATTATTTAACGAACTTAAAGAATAGAATCATGATAAACGCAGCTACCACATAATGTTTCACCTAGATAGCAATCATACGACACAGGAAACTATCTTTTCAGCGCTCTGCATTAGATTTAGACACAAGAAAATATGTATTCAACCTAGAAAACTACGTATGTTTTAAAATTAAACAATTCTGGTGGAACAACACAAATATATGTAGTATATCATTCACGTTTTGTGCACTTATAAAGTGTTCTCATTGTCTCTGAAACAATAAGTTTAAGACTCTGGTACGCAGAGCTTATGCAGTTTCCGACGCAGAAAGCCTACCACAGGAACTTTCACACTTGACATCTGTGTTTAAGGAAAATGGGTACTCCGAGAGGCAGATTCTTCGAGCTATGCAGTTTGGACCATCCCGGGAAGCACATGAAGAGGAAGAAAGATCTGTTGCTTTTATTCCGTATGCAGGGGGCATATCTCACAAAATTAGCAGAATCCTAAAGAAATTTAACATCCAGAGTGTGTTCCGTCCACCACCCAAGATCAGGACACTTTTGGGAACCGTTAAAGAAGACTTGGGCCTTAAAAAACAGGGTGTGTACAGGATTCCATGCGAATGTGGGAAGGCGTACATTGACAGGTCGATCCGCACTGTTCATGACAGATGTGTGGAACATCGCCGTCACATCAGGCTTCTACAGCCCGAAAAGTCAGCAGTTGCGGAACATTGTCTTAACGAGCAACATAGGATGTTGTTCGATGAGACTCGTATTGTGGCCAGCACGTCCGGTTTTTGGTACAATGTGTATAAAGAGTCTATTGAAATCAGGCTGTCTGAAAATGTAATTAACAGAGACAAGGGGTTTCCGCTTAGCAGGGCGTGGAACCCAGTATTATCACACATGAAAAAACATCGATCTTTTATGCAACCCACCAGATTGCTGGAAGACAACCCATGACTGCGATATATCGAGAGCACCGCCTTTCCGCCACCGGCGGCGCCGCAAGACCTGTCTATGTGCAGTACCTGTGGCAGGC
Organism: Locusta migratoria; assembly: GCA_026315105.1. Taxonomy (NCBI): domain Eukaryota; kingdom Metazoa; phylum Arthropoda; class Insecta; order Orthoptera; family Acrididae; genus Locusta; species Locusta migratoria. The sequence goes on from CM048755.1 coordinate 282,842,697, forward strand.
CGCGCATGCGCCTTCATCACTCGCAGGCCTATATAGGACGGCGTTCCATGCCCTCGGCATCAGTTGTCGGCGAGTCCAGCAGCAGCAGTTCCCCTGAGGATGGCGGACAGGTGTTCCGCCGAAATATTGGGTCAGTTCGACTTCAAAATCCGGCAGCAAACCCGAAGAAACTATGAAGAACTATTACGCCGGGAAAGCCTACGAAACTACAATTGTAACATACTTTGTACGGTAATGAGTACAAAAGCTCTTTGCATTTGTAGGAGAAGGTTGGTGATTGAAATCTCATAGAAGAAGTGTGCAACACTGAAAACTCTTTTGTTTTAATATTTTGCTTCCCCAACTCATCCCCCTGCCGTCTCCGCCCCCTTCCCAACCAAAGTAGTTAAAAAAATGAAATAAAAAAAATGAAATCTTTTTCAGTGTCCTCCCTCTATACCCTCAGGTAATAATCGCACATTGCTCATCAATACTGCGGATGAGGTGGAGCAATTGTAGGGTTTATAGCCTCCTAGAGAGACGTTTCAATCTTCTACTGGTTGTGTCACTAATAGGCGCTTATTTTATCTTCACCAAAACATGTATATTTCGTAGTTAACGTTGTTTTCAATTGTACCCACCAGAAATTTTGTTAGGTGTATAATCCTTGAATTTGTTTTGTTTATCGATTTCTCAAGGACTGACGAAAATTTTCTGGTAATCATGTGGTGAACTATACGCATATTTATGTTTAGGGTCAATTGTCGCATTTGCATCGTGAAGATATAACTTCAATATCATTTTAAAATTGGCTCTGCTTTTCTGAGGTGCTTGCTAGACAGCAGCATAATCTGCCACAAATATTTCTCAATTCGATATAGCAGTTTGTAGCTCTGTCAGAGAGTGGGTAAAATGTTACTCTCGCTCCAATTTGTAACTGAGAACTACTGCCTCTTAATCTTTAAAGAGCGTCGACATTTTCATGAAGGAAGCGAACAGCTGCAGCGTGAATCGCCTCATCATTGCCCTTGTGAAGGCCGATGCAGATAATTCAGGAAGTAGGGATCGAGAATAGTTGTAGTTGCTACGTGAAATTCATCACCCTTTTCTGTAATCATATATGTGATAAGTAAATGACACACTGAAGTTCAATTTTCAGACATTTTAATTGGAATACCACCAATAAGTGAATCTTGAAAGTTTCTTCTATATACATATATGTGTTGTGACTGTTCTTTCGAAAGAACAGACACCACATAAATATACATAATTAAGGAGAAGACGAGAACAACTCCAGCCTTCAGCGCAAATGCACACTACGCCTGAACTCTCGAGGTAATCGGCAAAGTGCCACGAGCAGTGAGTGCAAATTGGAAACGGCAACTACGTGAGCAGTGTGAGGAAGTTTGAGTCTTGTGGGTGACGAGGGGGGAGAGGAGTGGTAGCCCGCGCACCTGCAATGATCGTTGTTTTCCCGCTCGTGCAGTGGTTACCGTAACTGCTCAAAGAACGGTAGAAACTGGACCCAGGTCCCCCTATAACTGGCTGGGTAAGTCAGTTCGAAGGTCGGAGGAAGGCAACGGCATACCACCTCCAAACAGGAGCATGCCTAGTAAAGCACTGTGGTGTTCAAACCAATCTTCGGATTGTTGACTGCCTTACCTTTTAAGTAGTTTGTAAGTTTAGGGACTGATGACCCCAAAGTTAAGTCTGTGAGGATACAGGGTTTTAGGTTAGTAACCTCTTTGGTACGTTTTGGTCGAACGATAGTTATCGTTGGTGTGCAGCGAAAGCTGCTGGCAACAATGCTTAGGTTGGAATGTTCTTTGTTTGTTGGCCGGTGTGCGGCAGTCTCCCGCCGACCGCAGAGCGAGGCGGTAGCATGTCGGCAGTGAGTTCGTAACTTGCGTTTAGTGGTGGCTAAAGTTTTTGCCATTCCGCCGTATCGCATACAGGTTGCAGTTGCATATTGAAATGTTTCAGTGTGGACTTGTAGACATTCATCGTAGTGGCATGCAGTTATTTAATCAGTGTATTTAAAGGAAAGAGTTTTCAACATTTGTCGTTCCATAATAAAGGAAGTTAACAAAGTTTACTGTTGTGGATCAACCCAGTAATTGTCCGCATCCCATACCGTCAAATGATTGGAACAATTATTAAATGATTAAGCATAAAATAGAATGTAACGGCAACTTCGCCCATCGAGGATTAGGTGGACACAGCTGAGACGTTACAAGTCCCTTAAGCTTAAAAAAAAACTATCGTCAGCCATTTCGCTTTCCTAAGTTGTGCGGCTGGACTCGTGATGTCCTGTCTGCAAGGTAATAGTTTGCAGTAACAGACGAGGAGTCATCTAGTGAAAAGGACGTGACGAGTGTAATTCTTCCAGCAAAGTGAAGTAGACTTCTCCTGTTTCGAATATATATTCGAAATATTTAATGATCAATCAGAATATTGCCCTTAGATTTGAGGCAGTTAATGCTGCCCACTTCTAAACTCAGAAAAGCAAAGTCAATTGCGAAATGAATTTGAATTTGTTTCTTCTCGGCGCAAATGGCGACAATTGACCTTAAACATCAATATGCATGTGGCTCTGAACATAAGTACTCTGAGTTTCGTCAGCATTCTAGATATCGATAAGCAAAACAAGTTTGAAGGTAATATATATAACGAAATACCTGGGGGTGCAATTAAAAACAATGTTAACTGTGAATAACACATGTTTTGGCGAAGGTGAAACAAACGGTCTGTTATTAACACTACCATTAGGAGATTTACACGTCTCCTAAGGAGACTGCCAACCCTACAATTGTTCCCCCTCTTATGCAGTACTGCTGAGTATTGTGCGATTATTACCTGATGGAATAGAGGGAGGACGTCGAGAAAGTTGAAAGAATAAATCAGATTATAACTCGCACATACGCTATTTGGCACTTGTATTTATTATTATTATTAGTAGTAATAGTAGTAGTAGTATTTCGAGCTTAGTATAAGCGTGGAACAGTCGAGAAACTGAAGCGATTATATGAACCCATTACGAAACACTTCACTGTGAATAACAGAACAATCGTGTAAATGAAGGGCCCCAGCAGAAGGTAATTTCCGTTGTTTAGCACTTATTGATTACAGACACATTGAAAACACTTTATAAGTACACAAAACGTGAATGATATACTACATGTATATGTTCAAATGTTTGTAAATCTATTGGACCAAACTGCGTGGTCATCAGTCCGTAGCTTACAAACTACTTAAACCTAGGTAAACTAACCTAAGGACAAACACACACACCCATGCCCCAGGGAGGACTCGAACTACTTGTATACATTTGTGTTGTTGCCACCAGAACGGTTTAATTTTACAACATGCTTACATTTCTAAGATAACTACATATTACATTACGTCTAGATCTAATGCAGAGCGCTGAAAAGAGAGAATAATTTACTGTGTTATATGATTGCTATCTATGTGAAACATTATGTGGTACTACGTTTATCATGATTCTATTCTTTCACTTCGTTAAATATATGAATGAAGTGTCAAACGATAACGTGGCTGCTCATTTTATAGCAAAATAGCACTAGGAGTGGTAGTTTATAATACTCATTAGGGTAGGTTTGCAGAAACTTTTCATACTTCAAGGGTGGAGTCTCGCTGTATTAGCCATGGCTTGCGAGCTACGGGCAGGCCAGTCAACCACAGCTGGTGCCGAGGTGAGGCTTGGCGAAACCAGCCAGCTGTCGGTCGCGGTGGCGGGCAACAGCCCCCAGCACAGCACAAAGCAGGGCTCTGACGTAAATACAGAATGTTTACTTCCTGGCTTCATAGTGAGAGCGGAAATCAGAAATACAAATCAGACCGTCTCACTGTGAGCAATCAACTCGACATAGAGTCGTTGCATTTAGTGAAGAGAAGCTGGTCCGATAGTGTTATAGATTATATGCTGAGATGCATAACGGAAGAAACAAATAATGAGGAATTCTGAATAAATTATTAGTCCTTCAAATGTTTTTTTTAATCCCATTTCTATTTTCATATTTCCAGAGTGAGAGACTTGGCAACAGAAATAAACTATGTGTTTCTTTTTCCTTTGAGCTACCTTTAATTTGAAGTTTTTTTAATATACAGTTCCTTTATTATCCTATTTTTATTATAAATTTATATACCTAGTGACAGTTTTCCGTGTCAATATGTCAAAGACATTGAGTGAAGAGAAAAGTATTGAATTAAAGTAAGTATGGAAGTCTGGGTTCGATTCCCGCCCATGGCACAATTTTTATTTTAACAGTTTTCCGTATCAATATGTCAAAGACATTGAGTGAAGGGAGAAGCATTGAATTAATGTAAGTATGGAGTTCTGGGTTAGATTCCTCCCTTTGGTACAAATTTTAATTCAATGCTTCTCCTTTCACTCAATATCCAATTTTTTGTTACATTTACAAACAGAGTAATCCGTTTAGATGGACGCTGTCAAAGTAATTTTTGTTATTTCAATACGTCTCTCTCCTCCCCTCCATCCATTAATACACCCTCTATCCTTCACAAAATACGCAAACGGTCTTGCATTTATTAATAGTTAATTTCTCTTCTGTTCTCTCTCTCTCTCTCACTCGGTGTCGCCGCTCTTGCATCATAACCTCAGTTACCCTTCTGGTCGGTTCCCTCACAATACAGTAATAAAATCTATTGGTTTCCGCTGACAGCATGCTTTCGTTACTGTATATCAGTCCTCTCTATGAGACCGTGTCCTTCCATACCCCTTTACCTATAATAAATTCTTCGTTCTATGAAATACAGAGCTCTGGCGCTTCGATTGATCTCCTCTGCTTTCATCCCAACAGACTATATCGTTACACATGGTATATATTTCCCGTTTTAGAAACCGTTTTCTAATGCGTAAACGACGCTCCTTGCTACTTTTAAGAAGCGTAATATTTCATTTATTTTTATTTACTACATTCTTGAGCGCCGCGCAGAGTAGCTGCATGGTTTAAGGCATCATCTCTTGAATTGGGCTTCTGCTCGCGTCGGTGGTTCGAGTCCATCCTCGGTCTTGGGTGTCTGTGTTGTCCTTATGTTAAGATAGTTTAAGTAGTGCGCAGACTGATGACGTTAGCAGTTAAGTCCAATAAGATTTCACACACATTTTTCATACAAACTTGAGCGAAACGAGACTATAGTTAAATAAGCATACAGCAACATGTCATACAAAATCACCACAGAGCATGCTAAAACGCAGTATATTTTGCTACATAATTCTACATACTGTATATGACTTTTTTGTTATAGTCCTAATGGACAAATCACCTGAGGTCATTAGTCCCTACCTAACCTTACATACTTTAATTGATTTACGCTAAGGAATACACCCACGCACGCACGCACACACACACACACACACACACACACACACACACACACACACACACACAACTACACATGCCCGAGGAAGGAGTCGAACCTCTGGCTGGAGCGACCCCAACTCCGCGACAAGACGCCTCAGACTGCGAGGCCAAGAAATTACTGTTACGTAGACAGATACTGACGAACTATTTTACTTCTCGTACCATGTGTTCTGCACTCCATTTTGGCGTAAAACATTATACTATCACATCTGAAAATCGGTAGTTGATCGGCCTGATGCCATCTTGTAATGGCTAAGATATGGTTTGATTCCTGCTGGAGAAGCATTTTTTAACAATCGCAAACATCCCCCTCTCCACCCCCAAGTAAGGAATTTAGGACTGATTTGAAAAATCACATTACACCTGCCCATTCGGTACTGACTAGAACAAATTTGGATTAGTTTTCGTTGTTTCTTCAAAATGCCAAACCCCTCCAGGTCTCTATGAACGGCGCGATCCTAATTACTAGTAAATGAGATTGGGAGAGTTGTTACCTAGTCATCTGACGATAGGCGCGGGTTTGGAGTCCCAGGCAGCACAACGTTACTTATTGCGCTACTTCAAAATGTTTGTGTTTGTAAATCTATCGGACCAAACTGCTTGGTTATTAGTCCGTAGCTTACAAACTACTTAAACTAAGGTAAACTAACCTAAGGACAACATAAACACCCATGCCCGTAGGGGGGACTCGAACCCCCGACGGCGAACAGCCACGCGCACCGCAGCACGGCGCTCCAGTGCGCACGGCTAATCCGCCGCGGCTTGCGCTACTTCTACCCGAACATATGCACATCCGGCTAATGGTGAGAACTGTAACTATTTCATCTCTTTGCGTATATATAATAAATAGCGAATAGAGCTGGGGTTGGGTCCCCGCCGGGAAAGAAGTCAATTGTATCGTCATTTCAAGTTCAAATATAGCGCTATCTGTGAATTTATTTAATATCTGATGTGTGATGGTGCTTCGTTAACGATTCATATAGGTACTGCGTTCTATTCCACAATTTTATGACGTTTGATACCTGTGAGTTGCACTGTATTATATACCTTTAGTGGTTACCTCTCAGAAACAATTTGAACTTCATGCCATTCCTGGTGCAATGCTAAAGTTAACCGGGTTCGGACATTGGCCTTGTAAACCGATACCAATGAAAACGTCAGTGTCTTACGTCTCTTCATGCCTAATTTAGTCTCGATCAGAAAAACCGCATTTTTTTTTTTTTTTTTTTTTTTTTTCAACAGTGCGTTCAAATTCAGAGCACGAACAAAAGCTTATTTTGTCATTGAATGAGTTTGATAAGGTACCCGATTTGTCACTTATTGTAATTAAATTGAATTTACGTTGCTCTCTCGACTCTAATAACTTGTATTCTAATGTTTTTTGTATGACGGTATTGAATTACATGTGGACCGACTGCCATAAGGAGCAATGTTCTCTACTGATTCTTTGGTACGCATTGTGAATAGTCGAACGACTATACTCTACAGGGATTTTCAATGTGGTGGAGTACCCGCAACACAGCTACGTTTGTTGGGTTGCATTCAGCAGTGATCCACTTTTTTTGCTGTCAAGTGTACATGTTCTTTTACTGCATTATAAGTATCAGAAAATAAGTCTATCAAACCCAAAAAGACACCCGGATTTTTCGATGTTTCTGTCTCGTCGTGCCCTCTCAAAGCCAATTTGAAAGCATCACAAAATGTTATATAATTAATAATCCTAGATAGCACATACCTGTTTTCTCAACCTGCTGATAATGTTTCACTATTTCGTCATGATAAGCACGACTTGAAATTGTTACGATATTAGCTTTGCCTAATACACTAAGATCAAGTATGTTATTTATATGTTTATGATTTCCTATATGTTTTTTTATTAATGCATTAAGATGTCCGAGGTCTTTCACTCCCCCCCCCCCCCCCCTGTACTCCACGCATCACTGTTCCCAAACAACAAACATGGAAAGCAAAAAAGTGCATTGCGAGTGTCACATCCGCAAATCCAACTGTTTTCATACACTTTCGTACTAAATTTTCTCGTGTACTCACTTTTCTTGCCACCTCCTATAGCCTTTTGAGTGAGATTTAAAACTGGAGTCGGTCTACCAAACTCTTCTCTTCCAAAGGTCTACTGGAAAATGGCCTCTGTAGCAGATCATCGCCATGTTGCTCACACAGTACGTAACGCGCACTTTCATGAAGAAATACACCGTGACACACTTCTTCAGCGAACGTACAAAGCGTGACTGACAATGGAAATAATGGAGCTTAGCAATATCCCATCATATCATCTGCGTTCTACATAAGCGACCAATCAAACTGTTTGGCTGAAAAGCGCAGTTTCACTCGCATGTTGGCTAAACACTACCGTTGTTTGTGATTGAAGTTTTATCTCAAACACGCCAACCTTTGTACGATTGCCTTTAATTAAATACCAATTAATACTGTATTGATAGAAAGACCTTCAGGGGAATCTATAACAGCGTTGCCAACTGCATGTATTCACTGCAGATAGTAAATATAACGTTTAAAACTATTAATTTTATTTTAGAAATTAAAAATTTAGACTCAGAGGTATTTGAACACGAGCCTCTCACAAGTAGGTTTGAGAGACAACGCACAAGACGCCTGAGCCAGCGCACTATTTGACTCTGTATGCCGCAATATTCGTCATATACTATTCTTCCGCAACCGTAACACGCAGTGCGAAGAGAAATATTGATGTGGTGCTGCAGTCGGTCTCAGCACACATGAGACGCCAGGCCTGACGTCACGTCTGCGCATGTGTAGTAGCGAACAGACTGCGCCGCCTCTCTGTGCACGCACCAGCGAGACTGAATCCCACTTCAGCACACAGAGCAGGTTTCCAGCTATCGCGGCGAGAGCGCGTTTTCAACATTACTACTAGCATTCTAATACGCATTGGAAGGGAATTGGCATAATTTTGTTGTGATATCTGGCTCGCATTCCAAGAGAAAGGATGTAATTCTACAGCGATTTCTCGCTTGCATTCGAAGAGAAATGGCATAATTTTAGTAATATATTTACAGTGTGCTGCAGCACATTATCACCAGCCGCCACTGCACTTAAGACTAACAGTCCGAAAACAGCTGAATTATATGCCTATAAGGTCATATTGTGACACTTTTTATGCATCATTCACAGGCCAGAGAAATGCATTTGTTTATTTCCCGCAGTCCGGATAATCAAAGAGAACATTCTACAGATAGAAACTACTCTCCAAATCATTCGCTTCCAACGAGAATGTATATCAAATGTTCAAATGTTTGTGAAGCTTATGGGACTTAACTACGGGGTCATCAGTCCCTAAACTTACAAACTACTTATGAACTACTTACTAACTAGGACGGCACAAATATCCATGCCCGAGGGGGGATTCGAACCCCCGACCGTAGTGGCCGTGCTGACCGTGACTGTAGCGCCTTAGTCACCTCGGCCACCGCGGCCGGCAATGTATATCATGAAGTTCCCGATTTTCCACCAGGAAGTAGCTGCGAAAATTATAACGCTGTATTGACGGTCGACTTGCCCCCACCTGATCGACTACCGTACTCCGTTTCAGCCCTTCTGCCGGTATCGCCTGACCCTCTGGTTTAAGCCGCCTCCTATCGTCAAACTATCAGAACGATGCTGTAAAACGCTACATAAGCTTTAACATCTCGTAAGAACCTAGCTGCCTTCACCAATTCAGACATTCACTTGGTACTATATATGGCTCCATAAGTTGGGTAAGTTGGAATTTAGAAATAATACTTTAGAATGGGTGCGTGTTGGAATCTTCACAAGATATCTGCCATGGGGTAGCATGGCATCGAAACAATTTCTTTTATTTAAAAATGCTATATCACATAAATATAGGTACGTGTAAAGTAACCATGCAGTGGTCACATGGGATACTGTCTCATTGTAGATCGCATTGGGTCTGACAGACGCAACAAGTATTCTAGCACTAACAACGTATATTTAGTTCAACCCTTTCGAATTTATAATAGTAAACAGTGCGAGATTTTACTTAAGATGACAAATGATTTTGTGATGGAAGGTCATATGAAGACAGGTAGTCTATCTTCTATATTGGGACAAATGCTGAGAACAAAGAGAATATATAGACATAAAATTAAAATTGTAATGTGTATAAAACATTAATACTATATAATATATTTAATTTATTTAGAAATTTGGATATCACATAGTCCGCTAAATTTTTTTCTCGGATTGGGTGATGGGGAAGGGAAGCTAACTGATAGTTTTTGCTGATTCACGACCTCTGCCACAACTTAAGCAGTGAGGTGCTTAGCTGTGCATCCACACCGCTGGAAATAGCAGATGATGGCACTAACAGAATTGCTGCAGTTCCTACATTACCCGAGAGGTACACAGCTCAATGCGTTACCATTTTGATAAGTGGTGGGTTCGCCAGTAGCCATTTAACCACTAATTTCGCAGACAGATGGAGAAAGACATTGTTCACTCAGAAAAAGAGAGGCGTTGCACACTTTACATCTGAACTGGAAGTTGTCAACGTTACTGGGACTGTGAAAACATTCACAGCATTTGACATGAATTAAACGGCGGTATTTTCGGCATTTCACGGTTTGGCGATCATCTGCCAGTAAACCACAGTACAGACATCTGCAGAGCTCATCTAGAGACATCTCTAACAGCTTCTGTTGCCAAAACATTCTTGTATCAGATGGATTTACGCTTTCAGTTAGAAGCTTTTCTACAGCCAAGTTATTCTAATAGGAAACAACAAATAATCCACAGCTCGAACAATCTGTTTGCTGTGAATGTTCAACCTTTACTAATTTAAAGTCACTGCAGGTCAGTGTGCAAACACAGACAAGTAATTCCACGACCTACAAAAGTTTTTGAAGACTGACAGGCAATCGTCATCTTTTCCATTTTGCTGTCGCAAAGAATCCAAATACATTCCTTTTTTTTTCTTCATGTTTACTACAAACAAACAGCAGTGATTGCTATTTGCATGTACTGGAATGAAAATCCTTTCCAAAATCATTCAAATTCTTCCGATATATAAGATTGTTCCTACAATTTCTTCCTTTCCAAATGCTGTCAGCTATCTTGGAGTTAATGTAGAAATCTTTCTCATGGCCCTGAAAACTAATTCCTGCACAACAATCTTTATAACAACATTTGTCAGCCAGTTGGTATCGAATAGGGATTTATAATCCTCTCTTCGCAAGAACTGTTCTTTTTCTGGATCAACCCTGTCACGAAAAATAGCAACAACAAAATCCACATTAGATCTTTTTTCATAGTGGCTTGGATACTTGAGCAAGCCGTTCTTTAAACTAGGCTCCACATAGTCAGGAACGTTGTGACGTCCAGGAACGTTGTTACTTTCTGTGTGTTTCATTTCTTTCAAGCCATTAACAGAAGACTGAACGGCCGCAACATCAAAATTCTGTTTGAAATACGAAAATTTTGCCTTCTTTTTTTCTTTGCCAGAATTCCTCTGCAGTTGGTCCTTCATTATTTTCAAATTGTTACTGTCTTTTCCTCCCTTTCGATTCCCTTGCAACTTCTTCCATTGAATGGGGAGCGTTGATTTTCAACTCTCTGAAAACAGATCGTACATAGGTCTCCATGATCACCAAGAACCGTCAGATTTTCTGTTTCCTAAAGTTAAGGAGTGGTCCCATTCTGATTTGCCCGAACCAGTTTTCCACTGCCGCATTGCTACACCTCTTAATTTCTTCTCCGCCAGCCAGGAGATCAATGGAAATACCAGACCACAAGGGCACATATGGCATGTATCTCCTTAAAATATGCATAACGAAATCTTCGTCATGGAACGGATTCTGGGCAGTATCACTATCCAGAAACATCTGTTCTCGTATATTTTCTACTTTCGTTTTAAAAAAGCCAGTAGAACCTACTCCGTTCGTATAATGTTGATGCTGGCACATGCTCATCAGACTCGTGTCCGGAATCATCTGTGGAGTACAACTCATGTTCATTCATATGAAACTGATGTAAGACATCCAATGATTCCTGCATACGTGACGTCATTGCACTGTACATCAAGACAGTGACGAAATGGTGAAAAATACAGAGCAGTTCTTCCCACTTCTTTGAAGAAACCATTGTAGCCATACCCAACATAATAAACTTCTTGATGCACTTTCTAAGCCCTCGTTTCTTGAGGTGTACAGATAAAAACTTCATTAAATGCGCACAGCAAACATGTAGCGTAGCTGAACACTGGTCCTTAAAAGAGGCAGTTCAAATGTTTGTAATCCTATCGTGGTCATCAGTCCGTAGCTTACAAACTACTTAAACCTAGGTAAACTAACCTACGGACAAACACACACACCCATGCTCCAGGGAGGACTCGAACCTCCACGGCGAGCAACCGAGCGCTCCACAGCGAGACGCGGCCCTCCTTTAACACACTGATCTTTAAAGCAACCAAAGATGCAATTGAATTGGCGTCATGCATAACACTTACCATTTCCAGCACAGGTATAATTCTGTTATAAATGTTTACTACTCCCACGTAGTAATAAATTCTGCTTTCCTTTTCTCCTGGTTGTCCACGAACTACGCATCCCGTGGCATCGAAGTATAAAGTTTTATGCTTTATTGTCTTTAACAAAGCAATCTGTTCAAAGGTATCCAAGTAACCCTTTTTATCAAACTCACCATCGCAAAAAGCGTTCTGGATTTCTGCAATACCCATAATTTCCTAATATCTTGCATATTACCACTGAAAGCAAGATTTTAGTCGCAGAGGTAATTTAATTTAAGATACAACTGCCTTGGAGCGACATCTCTAAGAATACTTTTCATCCTTGCTCATTCGGCACCTCTGAGAGCATAGAATTGTTTATCCTGATTTGTATGATTTCCGATTTCATCAGCTGTTGTCACATGAGCACGGGCTACTCCACTGTCAAGAACGCAGCCAAACTTGAAAGTAGTGCAGTTGCTGTATTTGCACTTGCCATAGCAAACAAAATTGAAATACGGTTTGTATTGTGCCTTCCTTTTGTGCAGTCCTTTGAAGCATATGACACAAGGTAGCTTCATTTCAATAAGCTTCAATCTAAGAGCCATCCAGAACTGTTCTTTATCAATGTCTGTACTTGTAAGACCACAGGTAACTAAATCTAAATCAACAACGCATAATTTATTATTAAATGGCGTTGACTTATTCAGACTAGGCACTTCCATACTAAACACTGCATTTATTTCTTGAGGCGCTGACTGGTTATTCAGACCAGTCACTTCCATACAAGACATAGCATCTACGTCTTTTACCGGTAGGTGACCTTTCACCTTTTGCCGTATGCCATCCATATCTTCCGCCCACCATTTATGAAGACGACGCACAATTACTCTTCGAGCGGAATGCCTCACAATACTGGCGACTTCTTCCAAGATAGAGAGGGCTCCACACAAATCAAAGTTGATTTCTTCATATCTCAAGCCTCGTCTCTCAATCACCTGCGTGATACGAAACGCGGCATACCCAACGTCAGAAAATCCTTTAAACGGCATTACGCGTTGTAGTAGCACAGTATAACACTACCAACAGTCACTGAAAAAAACGATGAAACAGGAAGCAAACAAACAGCACTAACAGCGGCCGCACACAGGTCGAGGCGCTCGGTGGAAAGTGAGGCCGCTTGTTCACTTCCAGCACAGACAAATATATACAGACGGGAAACCTCCGTAAGGGCCCGGTCCCACGCTCAGTGGTACGGGGCGGGGGGGGGGGGGGTGCTGAAGCAGTTCCGTAAGATGTCCCGTGATGGCGCTGCAGTCAGAAGCAGCCCTTTAAACTGGCCAGAGCAGGCGGCAGGTAGCGGCTGTCCCCACCACCATCTCCACCTCAAACGCCAGCAAGCCGGACACAGCCGTGGCCTCGTGGCAGGCGGCACGAGCTCTCCCCTCAGCCTCCCCTCCACGCTACCCTCTGACGTGCTCTGACGTGCGAGAGGCACCCTCAGAAGTGCCTCTAGTGTGGTCTACCGGTACTAAGCCAGGGACCTCTCCAGGGGACACCACCTTGACGAAGCACTGTCCGTGCGGGTGGAGAGGCTTGCACATCCGTGTGAAGCAGAGGGCTATACCGAAGGTAGAGAACCTACTGCCGGAAAGGCCTCAGCTGATGGATCTGGCAAAGTGTGTCCCACAACGTCCCGTCTTCCTTATCCTCTCCCAGTCCTTTCCCAACCCAAGGTGTGATGCGATCCGTGCTGAGGGGTGCGTGGCACATGGGTGGATGTGTCTCGAACGGAGCCTCAGGGATACTGGGCGACCTCCCTGTGTAAGTAGCCTTGCACCACGTGGGGTTATCGTGGTGTGGACCATATAAATCCCCAAATCTCGTGGAACTAAGATGAACACAGAGAAAGAAAGTATTTTAAAAGAATCTGAGGGGCAATCTGAGACCTCAAGGAACAGAAGCAAAAAGAAGGAAAAGAATGGCTTCCAAAGCATAAGTGGAGGGAATCAAAAGGGCTTGAGCCCAAGACCCCCAAAAAGAAACTGCCTCAGGTCAAAGGGGATACACAGACCCCCTCGACGTCAAAGAGAGGTGGCAAGAGGGTTAGGGAGGGATCTAAGACTCCCTCCTCTCTGGACAAGCGTGATCCTAAAGGGCTGAGGAAGGAAATAGGAAAACAGACCTATAGTACTGCAGTCTCGGTCTTTAGAATGGCGGTTGTCCAAGAAGGATACCCACTGGTGAGCATCACCTCGCAGCAGGAGGAGCTCGTGCAGATGGCCCTCTTTGAAGAGATTGGGGGGGACGCTGGTCCAGGACCCAAATTCAGGAGGGTCTATCTAGATCGCGGTGCCCTCATTTTTGTCTGCGAGGGGGGCCACTCAGCAGTATGGCTTAAGGACAAGGTGCCCATGATATCCCCGTGGGAGGATGCGAAGCTGCTGTTCAAGACAGCAACCGAACTCCTGAAGACCGCAAAGGTATCAATATGGGTACCAAAGATCCTTAAGGATGTCCCTCCAAAGACTCTGGTGGAGAAAATAAGGGTTCAGAACCCAAAAGTCTCAACAGAGGATTGGAGGGCAATTAACAAAAAGGTCGTTCCGGAAGGACGAACCCTGGTGGTGGAGGTCAGAGAGAAGTCCCTGAAGGCAATGCGAGAGCAAGGTCTGAAACTGTTTTTAGGATTCTCACAGGTCGCCATCAGGGTAATCAAAGACCTTAAAGGCAATAATGGCAGCAAGATGGGGACTGGAAGTGCTGCAGATAAACCTGCAGCATAGTAAAGGGGCCACTGCTGCCCTGATCCGTCGCTTGGGGAGACAGGAGGTGGACGTGGCCCTGATACAAGAACCCTATTTATACAAAGGGGGTGTATCGGGCCTCGGTGGTACTGGAGGTAAACTGATTTATGCTAGAAATCTAAAAAACTCCAGAACATGCATTTATGTTAGAAATGGAACACCTTTCATACCAATGATGGATTTTTGTTCCAGGGACCTGGTGACTATCAGGATGCAGCAACGTGAGGAAGGTATCACGAGGGAAATTGTTTTGGCCTCAACATACCTTCCTTACGAAGACAGCTCTCCTCCTTATTTGGAAGTGAGGAGACTGACGGAAACCTGCCATTGGCAAAGTGACGAACTGTTGGTGGGATGTGATGCCAATGCCCACAATCTATCGTGGGGCAGCAAGGACACCAACAGTAGAGGTGAGCAACCTCTTGAATTTCTCCTATCTAACAACTTGGAGATCCTGAATAGGGGTGATGAACCTACATTCAGGAATAGTAGAAGGGAAGAAGTAATTGACATAACTTTTGGTTCCATGATGATGGGAAGTTACGTCAAACAGTGGCATGTGGTCCTGGAGCCATCCTCATCAGATCACATGTATATTAAATTCAAGGTTGAAATGGGAACCAGACAGACCATGACCTATAGGAATCCAAGGAAAACGGATTGGGAGACATATAGGAGAGACCTTGACTTCAGGCTATCGGAAATTAAAACTTCGATAAGGAATCCAGCAGAGTTTGAGGAAGAAGCAGAGGCCATAACCTCTGCTATAGTGACCTCATATCAGGACAACTGCTCAATCACCAAGAAGTGCACAAATAGGAGTGTGCCTTGGTGGAATAATAACCTGGAAATGCAAAGGAAACAGGTACGAAGACTGTTTAACCTTGCGAGGCGCAAATGACAGTGGACAAAGTATCATGAGGCCCTTGTCAATTACAACCTTGTCATCAGACGGGCAATGGAGGCATCCTGGAATGTATTCTGTGAGGAAGTGGAGGGCACGACTGCTCAAGTGAGACTTCATAAAATCCTCACTAGGGTACCAACTAATCCAGGAGGAACATTGAGGAAGGAGGATGGGGAGTATACAAAGACAACACATGAAACGCTGGAACTGCTCCTCAAGACTCACTTTCCTCAATATACTCTGGGGGATAACTCAGACCAGAATGTGATTCCTGAGAGACAACGGTTCTCAGGTATTCGCAAAGAGGACTGGGATCTGGCCAAGGAGTGTGTCGATTTCAGTAAGGTCCGATGGGCGGTGGGAACATTTCAACCATTCAAGTCACCTGGCCCCGATGGAATCTTTCCAGCTCTCCTGCAACAAGCGGGAGAAAATCTTATTAGATTCCTATGCAGGTTATTCAGGATTAGCCTAGCAGCAGGAATCATTCCCAATGCCTGGAGGGCAATGAAGGTTGTCTTCATTTCAAAGCCAGGGAGAATTGATCATACCAAGGCCAAGGATATGAGACCAATCAGCCTGTCCTCCTTCATTCTTAAGACATTGGAAAAGCTGGTTAATGTGCATGTTGGAGAAAGGAGGTTAAGTAGGGCTCCTCTTCATTCAAACCAACATGCATATCAGTCAGGTAAATCATGTGAGACAGCTCTCCACCAACTCGTTGGGAAGGTGGAGAAAGCACTACACTTTCAGGAAATAGCCCTTTGTATCTTTCTGGACATTGAGGGGGCTTTTAGCAATACGACCTTCGATTCCACGGTTAGGGCAGCAGAGGTGCATGACCTAGGGACCACTATATGTAGGTGGACTAGGGCCATGCTCAGTGGAAGAAAGGTAGAGGCTACCATGATGGATGAAAAAATGGTAATCAACACCACTAGGGGTTGCCCGCAAGGAGGAGTTCTTTCCCCTTTATTGTGGAATCTATTGGTGAATGATCTCATTGGAGAATTAAACTCTAGGCAGTACTTTTGCCAAGGATACGCAGATGATCTTGTCATAGTAATACTTGACAAATTTGCTGACACAGTAAAGAATATGGCACAAGGTGCACTGGGCATTGTGCAAGACTGGTGCAGAAAACAGGATCTGGGGGTTAGTCCTAAGAAGACTGTTGTTGTACCATTCACAAAGAAGCATATACAACATTCAAGTTGGAATCTAAAACTTTTCAATGAAGCGCTACCTGTGAAGGGGACAGTGAAATATCTAGGGGTTACCCTAGATGAGAAACTGACATGGACCCCTCACATCTGGAATATTTGCTCCAAGGCAAAAGGTACTCTTGAGAGTACCAGGAGAGCTTGTGGCAAAAATTGGGGCCTGAGCCCCAAGGGTATGCACTGGATATACACCACAGTGATTAGACCTAGGATCACCTATGGGGCAGTCGTGTGGTGGAAGAAGGTAGAACAGCAGGTTGCTGCTAAGGAGCTTGGTAAGGTGCAGAAATTAGCCTGCTTAGCCATAACAGGCGGAATTAGCAGCACACCGATTGCTGGGATGGAAACCATGCTGGATATGCCCCCATTACACCTTTGGGTCAAGATGGAGGCAGCGGCTGGTGCATACAGACTCAAATCTGGCAACAACTGGAACTCTTTGGGATATCCAGAATCACACACTAAAATAGTGAGTGAGGTAAATATAGGAACGGTTGGGGAAATGCCAGGCGACTATATTATAACCCCATACTGCTTCAACAAGCCTTTCAATATAACAATTGGAAGTAGGGAGCAGTGGGAGAAAATAGTTCGACACCGTACGGGGGATATTGTCTGGTTCACTGACGGGTCAAAATCAGACCAAGGTGTTGGGGCTGGGGTATATGGGGTGCAGCCAAGACTGGAGGGCGTCATCTCTCTAGGAAAACTGGCCTCAGTATTCCAGGCGAAAATCACTGCCATCAGGGCGTGTGTGGAGGAGAATTTGCGTAGGTGCTACAAAGATTGTAGCATCTATATCTATTCAGACAGCCAGGCAGCCATGAGATCACTGGCAGCTCCTGCAACAGGGTCTAAAATTGTTGCAGAATGTCACAGGGTTCTAGTGGAGCTAGGAGAAAGCAATAGAGTAAACCTATTGTGGGTTCCTGGCCACTTGGGGATCAGTGGCAACGAACATGCCGACAGATTAGCCAGGATGGGGGCAGAGACTCCATTTATTGGACCGGAACCTGTCCTGACAATCACCAAGGCAATGATCAAATTGGAGCTACGTAACTGGCTCAGAAGACAGCACGTAGAATATTGGACCAAAGTCCATCAACAAAAACATGGCAAAGTAATGATGCCAAAGCCATGTTTTAAAAGAAGCTCTGCAATCCTGGGTCTGAACAGGAGAGAGATTAGACTCATGGTTGGGTTGCTGACAGGCCATGGGAATTTCAGAAAACACCTACATACAAAGGGAATAACAGAAGAGGACCCTAAATGTAGGATCTGTGATGACGGCGATGAAACTGCATCACATCTAATCTTCGAATGCATTGCATTGGAGAGTAAAAGGCACAGAACATTTGGGACAACCAGACCCGAAGAAATTGTGTCTAATAAAGAACTGGTAAAGGGACTCCTTGCACTGTTCAAGGGCATTGGTTGGCTTTACTAGACATACAGGGAGCGATACCGCACAATAAACTCAGTTTCGGTGCGGGCAGTGGTGGGTTGGACCAACACTGTTTTGGCTTCCTGAAAAAATCAAATCAAATCAAGCCAGAGAACCGCCTGACACCTGCTAGCATCTTACAGAACTACGAGGGGAGCGTAGGACAGTGGTTTGGGGGGGGGGCTGCTTCTCTGTATTTGTTACTCTGTGCTTCCAGGTAGCCGACACCCCGCTCTGGGAATTTACGCACTCCACCGGAAAGACACCCTGCCGAGACTTTGGATTGGGTGGGCTAGTGAGGACATACCAAGATCAGGAGCCTTGGCTAAATTTCAACAAACCGTTATAAATAACTGCAGATATTCCTGAATAAAAATGCCACTGTTTTCAAAAGAAGAAATTAAATTATGGAAACCATAATTTTAGTAAAGTGCAAGCCGCAAGCCTCTCTCTGCAATACCAGAAAAATTACGTGAAGCACAGAAAGACTCTGCTCATGTAATTTATTTTAAAAATGTAATGATGACAGCTAACGGTAGAGCCGAATAGTATTGGGCATAAAATATTTATTAAGTAACGGACATCTGAAATTAGAGGCTGCGACGACACTCTTTATCTCTCAGCGATATTCACTTGTCGATATATTCTCATCGATTTCGTCATTTTTTTTCACAAAACTAACGAAGGTGTGTACTATGGATGCCATGGATGTCATCTTCCGACGAAGAATATTTATGATGTTATGGAGCAATGATATTAAAGGTGAGACACCACTCGCAACTTCACTGCACTAACCACTTGCCTATGTACCCTGACGCGACAATACAATTCACTCTCTTTTTCTCACCAGACTAAGGAAAAGTTGTACTCAAAATACACCAAGTGCCATATTGCGACGACGAATGTTAACTAACTTATGACCCTGTGAAATAAGCGGTCCTGTAGCGTGCCTGGAATTATTTGCGGTACCTGATGTCAATAAATCTTAATTGGATCATAAGAATTGCTTGATATTTGCTCATCAGACTAACAAAGTGTTATACTATACTTACAAAAAGTGCCATACTTCGACGACGAATGTTTAACTGAATCATGGCCCTGTGAAAGTGAGCGGCCGCGAAGCATGCCTGGAATTATTTGCGGCATTCAGATATCAATAAATCGTCATCGGACCATAAAAATTGCTTGATATTCGGTCATCAGACTAACAGAGGGTTATACTATACCTAAAGGAACGGCCATATTGCGACGACAAATGTTAACCTACTTATGGCGAGTGTTAACTGACTTATGTGCCTACATTTTCTGTCACTTAGTACTTGGAAGTGTGTGCTATACCTGTACAGAGTGTCATACGGTGACGGCTAGTAATTCTTTAGTTACACCCCCTCGAATGTAGGACGGAAAGGCATTTAGGAGCGATGCCGGAAATTTTATCGATATTCGAAAAATCATATCTCATAATCAGCTCGATAATCTGCCTTCACTTTTTGTCACGTAGTTCTTGGACGTGCATGCTATACGTATACAAAGTGTCATATGGGGACGGCCAGTAATTCTTCATTTACACGCCCTTGAAAGTAGGACGGAAAGGCATTTCGGAGCGACTCGGAATTTTTAACGATATTCGAAAAATCATATCTCATAATCCACTCTTCAAATTACCTTCATTTTTTGTCACGTAGTACTTGTAAATGAGTACTATACCTATACTGAGTGTCATATGGCGACGGCTAGTAATTCCTTAGTTGCACACCCTTGAATCTAGGACGGGAAGGCATTTCGGAGCGACATCGGAAATTTTAATGATAGTCGAAAAATCGCATCTCATAATCGGCTCGTTAATCTGCCATCATTTTTTGTCACGTAGTAATTGGAAGTGAGTGCTATACCTATACAGAGTGTCATATAGCGAGGGCTAGTAATTCTTTAGTTACACGCTCTTGAATCTTGGACGGAAGGGCATTCCTGAGCGACGCCGGAAATTTTAACGATATTCGAAAAATTATATCTCATAATCGGCTCGTCAATTCGCCTTCATTTTTTGTCACGTAGTTCTTGGTCGTGCATGCTATACGTATACAGAGTGTCATATGGGACGGCCAGTAATTCTTCAGCTATACGCCCCTGAATGTAGGACGGAAAGGCATTTCGGAGCGACGTCGGAAATTTTAAGGATATTCGAAAAATCATATCTCATAATCGACTCGTTAATCTGCCTTCATTTTTTGTCACTTAGTACTTGGAAGTGAGTGCTATACCTATACAGAGTGTCATATGGCGACGGCTTGTAATTCTTTAGTTACACGCTCTTGAATGTTAGACGGAAGGGCATTCCTGAGCGACGCCGGAAATTTTAACGATATTCGAAAAATTATATCTCATAATCGGCTCGTCAATTCGCCTTCATTTTTTGTCACGTAGTTCTTGGACGTGCATGTTATACATATACAGAGTGTCACATGGGGACGGCCAGTAATTCTTCAGCTATACGCCCCTGAATGTAGGACGGAAAGGCATTTCGGAGCGACGTCGGAAATTTTAAGGATATTCGAAAAATCATATCTCATAATCGGCGCGTTAATCTGCCTTCATTTTTTGTCACTTAGTACTTGGAAGTGTGTGCTGTACCTATACAACGTGTCATACGGCGACGGCTAGTAATTCTTTAGTTACACACCCTTGAATGTAGGAAGGAAAGGCAAATCCGTGCTACGCCGGAAATTTTGACGAATTTCTAAGAATCTTATCTCGTAATCGTGTCGGTAATCTGTTACCTTACTTTGTCACTTTGGACCTGTGTGTTTCTGCTATGCCTCAGTAGTGTGTCATGAGGCGACGTCTAACAATTTTTTCGTTACACAGGTTTGACCTTACTATGAACGGCAGTTCGGTGACAAACAGAACTTTTTCTGATTTTCTATGTTCTGTACATCCTGATCCTCTCTTTAATCTGCCTTGGTATGTTGTCAGGCAATACTTGGATGCGTATGCTGCACGTCTACACACTGTTAAATGATGACAGTAAACACCTCTTTCGATTAGTTTCGAACGTTCAAATGTTTGTATAGCTTATGGGACTTAACTACGGGGTCATCAGTCCCAAACTTACAAACTACTTATGAACTACTTAAGAACTAGGACGGAACAAATATCCATGCCTGAGGGGGGATTCGAACCCCGGACTGTAGTGGCCGTGCAGACCGTGACTGGAGCGCCTCAGTCCACTCGGCCACCGCTCGATTAGTTTGCTTCAGCGTAGTACCGAACGGGAGAATCGCGCTGACCGGAAGTTTGCCGATTTTTTATAGGCTTATGAGCTTCGAATATCGTTTATGTTTTAGCAAATATACAAGAGGATGTATTTGTGGTGCTTCGAAAGGTAGCAACGTATATGTACTGTTCCTGTATCCATTTACTTAATACTAGTGAATTGTTTATTGTTTATTTTGAATTCATATTTTACACTAGGTTACTGATTCGTCGACGTAGTTCAGGTAATAGGATTCTGAATATTCTGTAAGCTGTATTTCACTAAAATAATGCGCATCGCTTATTTGTTGAACGTGTAGTCGGTTTTTAGCGTGGAGGTTGGTACTACTCTTCTTTTGCTCGCTGCGCGTGGGAGTTATACCAGACTGTGGTTATACCGTCTGCATGGTTTTCATGGAAACGAATCCGAAGCTAACTTCAAGCCGGTATGACTCCTTGTGTCTCTCTTACTTTACCTCACTTGTACACATCTTATGCTTACAAAATCATTGTTGCTCTGTGAATTAGACTGAGTGCAACTTTATGGCACAGATCATTTGCACATCCAAGCTTTTCTTTCTTCATACCTGCTAGCTTATCCTTGACATTAAGCAGTTGGACAAAGTGCCCTGATTCTCTGGAAACGTATCATCCTCTCACATAGGTCTGAATGGCCTTGAAAAGTGTTGTGAATAATGGAGTATCTGTTCCTCTGCTCCACTAACACTCAGCTGTACAGCACCTTTTTCCTGGTGTGTTGCTTTACAGCACGGTTCCTTGCACAAAAATCTCCTTTCTAACATCCAAAGTAGTGTTCTCTCAGGTGGCTAGATTCACAAAGTCCTTATTTACAAGAGGACACTGAGGCTTCCTCAGTTAATGCTAAATTTACCACTTGGGTTAGCATTTAAACCTCGATTCTCATTCACACAACTATTATAATCATCTCATTTTCAATTCCCTATATGAATATGGAATTCCCTATATGAATAGGGAATAACTTCCCAATTAGAGCTTGTTTTCCCAAAATGCCCCAATTCTCACATTACTCTCTGGATGACTTACTGGAATTGGTGCTGCAATGTGTCAACACAATTTGCTTGTTCAGCCGGAATTTCAGCCAAGGGGATAACAGACATGCATGGTAATTGAAATTTGAAAGTCCATTTCAACTGATAGTTCTTCAGTAGAATCCCCTTCATCCCTTCCCAAGTTGTGCTCAAATTACAGACAAGCAGCTTGCTTGATGGGGTTTCCAGGATACTAATTTGAACAAATTTTAATAGAACATTATGACTGAATCAAGAGCACCGGTAAGGGGCAGGGGAGGGAAGCCCTAATATTCTGGAAAATGAATGGTGACCATAAAAAAGTACCATTCCTGAACCTATTAAAAACTTTTTCCTGTTACTATAATATAGACTTTTGTTTTCTTGAAAGAAAATCACCTCAATATACTACAGTTTTTTTCCCCTGAGAGCTATGGGAAGGAGGTGGGGGCTGTGAAAGATGGCATGAGCGAACTTGCTATGACTCGTTAGTTTGAAAATTGGGTCACAATTGCCCTCAAACTCCCTAATGCATCAGTTCAGGCTATTTACTGGGTGGATGACCCACTCTACTCCAGATACATGTCAGGGGATATATGTGTTTCTTCTCAAAGCTGTAGACCTCATCACTATACTATGCAGTGATTCTTTTTGTGCTGCATTGGCATTTCATTTCAGTATAATGTTGGAACTTGATGCTTTCAGTATGTACATGCCACTGATTCAGGTGGTGGTGACCCAAACCCTGACCTTAGCTGGCATAACTGTCATTAAGGCATTCTTCGTTGTTCACTGCAGTGGGCTTCTTGTGGTGTCTTGAAATCCTGCAACTTGGGCCAGGAAACAGACTCCAGACCTATTCCTCTTCCTCATCCTACATCCCCTCTTCTTCTTCTTATACTTTCTAGCTTGTTCCTGCTGTACACTTAAAACTGCTCTGCCTATTTACTATACCTGATATAACTTAAAAACTCAAGCAATTTGTCGTAAGACTGGGCTTGCTAGGTCCATGAAGAGATAATCCTATCTTTCATACTCAATGACACCTTACTTTTAGATAACATGCTTTTAAGAACAAGCTAAGAAACACAGATTTGGGGTCATACATTCAGTAAGTGCAAAATATAGATGAAGCTTACTAGATGCTCCAATCAAGCACTGGAGCAAATAGCCAATCCAGCCTATAAGATTATTAGGAATTGGGTGTCGACATGTATGGTACTATAGACTGTGTTGTGGTCTTCAGTCCGGAGACTGGTTTGATGCAGCTCTCCATAATACCCTATCCTGAGCAAGCCTCTTCATCTCCACATAAGAACGACAATCTACATCTGTCTGAATCTGCTTACTGTATCCATCTCTTGGTCTTCCCTTGCGATTTTTTCCCCACACACTTCCCTCCAACGCTAAATTCACAATTCCTTGATGTCTAAGAATGTCCTACCAATCTATCCCTTCTTTTAGTCAAGGTATGCCAGAAATTCCTTTTCTCCCCAATTCTGTTCAGTACCTCCTCATTAGTTACGCGATCCACCCACCTAATCTTCAGCATTCTTCTGTAGCACCATATTTCAAAAGCCTCTATCCTCTTCCTGTCCGCACTGTTTATCGTAAATGTCTCACTTCCATAGAAGGCAACACTCCTTACAAATGCCTTCAGAAAGGACTTCCTTAGGTTTAAATCAATATTCGATGTTAACAAATTTCTCTTTTTCAAGAACGCTTTTCTACCCATTGCCATTCTGCATTTTATATCCTCTGTACTGCGACCATTATTTGTTACTGTTTTACTGCCCAAGTAAGAAAACTCATCTACCTCCTTTATTGCTTCGTTACCTAATCTAATTCCTTCAGCATCACCTGATTTTCTTAGACTGCACTCCATTACCCTAGTTTTGCTCTTGTTAATGTTCATCTTATATGCACCTTTCAGCACACTGTCCATTCCGTTCAATTGCTCCTCCAGGTCCTTTGCTGTATCTGACAGAATTACTATGTCGTCAGCAAAACGCAATGTTTTTAATTCTTTACCCTGAACTTTAATTCCTTCTCTAAATTTCTCCTTGTTTTCCTTTATAGCTTGCTCAATGTACAAATTGAACAACAATGGAGGAAGACTACAACCCTGTCTTACTCCCTTTCCAACCACTGCATCCCTTTCATGCCCTTCAACTCTGACAACCGCTGCCTGATTTTTGTACAAGTTGTAAATAACCTTACGTTCCCTATATTTTACTCCTGCTTGCTTCAGAACTTGAAAGAGTTTATTCCAATCAACATTGTCAAAAGACTTCTCCAAATCTACAAAAGCTAGAAATGTAGGTTTGCCTTTTCTTAATCTATCTTCTAGGATAAACCGTAAAGTGAGTATTGCCTCCCGTGTTCCTACATTTCTCCTGAACCCAAACTGATCTTCCCCGAGGTCGGCTTCTACCAGCTTTTCCATCCTTCTGTATATAATTCGCGTTAATATTTTGCAGCAATGACTTATTAAACTGATGGTTCTGTAGTTTTCACACCTGACTACACCTGATTTCTTAGGGATGTGGATTATAACATTTTTCTTAAAGTCTGAGGGTACTTCACCTGTCTCATACATCTTACACACCAGGTGAAACAATTTTGTCATGGATGGTTCTCCCAGAGACTTCAGTAGCTCTGAGGGAATATCATCTACTCCAGGGGCCTTGTTTCGACTTAGGTCTGTCAGTGCTCTGTCAAATTCATCTCTCAGTATATTATCTCCTATTTCATCTTCATCTACATCCTCTTCCCTTCCTACAATATTGTCTCGAAGTTCATTTCCTTTGTAGAGCCCCTCTATATACTCTTTCCATCTTTCAGCTTTCCCTTCTTTGCTGAGAACTGGTTTTCCATCAGTGTCCTTGATATTCATAGAGCTGTTTTTCTTATCTCCAAATGTTTCTTTTATTTTCCTGTAGGCTGTATCTATTTTTCCCCTATTTATACATTCTTCTACATCCTTGCATTTGCCTTCTAGCCACTCTTGCTTAGCCATTTTGCACTTCCTGTCAATCTCATTTCTTAGTCGTCTGTACTCCATTTTGCCTGTTTCATTTACTGCATTTTTATATTTTCTCCTTTCATCGATTAAATTTAATATCTCCTGTGATATCCAAAGATTTTTTGTAGGTCTTTCCTTCCTACCTATTTTGTCCTCTGCTACCTTCACTATTTCATCTCTCAATTTTACCCATTCCTCCTCTACTGTTTTATTTTCCCCTGTTTCTGTCAATTGTTGCCTAAAGCTCCCTCTGAAATTCTTAAGGACCTCAGGTTCCTTCAATTTATCCAGGTCCCATCTCCTTATTTTCCTACCTTTTTGTAGTTTCTTTAGTTTCATCCTACAGTTCATAACCAACAAGTTATGGTTAGAGTCTATATCTGCCCCTGGGTATGTCTTACACCGTAGAACCTGGTTCCGAAATCTATGTCTTACCATTATAAAATCTATCTGGTATCTTCCGGTGTCTCCTGGTCTCTTCCACGTATACAACCTTCTTTTGTGATTCTTGAGCCAGGTGTTTGTTATAACTAAATTATGTTCTGTGCAAAATTCTACCAGGCGGCTTCCTCTTTCATTCCTTTTGCCCAGACCATATTCACCTACTATCCTCCCTTCCCTTCCTTGCCCTACTACCGAATTCCAGTCTCCCATTACAATTAAGTTTTCCTCTCCCTTAATTGTCTGAATAATTTCCTTTTGCTCCTCATATACTTCTTGGATTTCCTCATCATCGGCAGAGCTAGTTGGCATACAAACCTGTACTACTGTTGTCGGTGTTGGCTTTGTATCTATCTTGACAATGATAATGCGATCACTGAGCTGGTCATAGTAGTTTACCCGCATTCCTATTTTCTTATTCATTATCAATAGACTATGAATCATGAAAATAAGAAAATTTCTATCTCTCTAGTCAAACCCTTTGGTATGATTACACTGGAAGTGACAAACAGGCATAGATACATACACGTAAGTGAATGCACAAAGGACAACATAACCAGTCGAGAAGCATATACAAGCAAGCTCTATAAGTCCTTAATGAAAGATTAGCAGAGTAAATTCTCACTTACATACTTTCTGCTGCTGGCTGATGGTCACCTGAACCTGGTAGCATCAGTCTTGTATGCTGGCTGGTACTCTTCTGACATTTGAGGGCCTCTATTTACTGCATTTGTTCCTGTTTGCTTATAGCCAGTACTTGACTGTGTCACCTTTCACTTACAATTCGCAATGAGTCAGCATGAAATCAGTTGTTTCTCAAGGCATATTACCTGATACTTGTCTGGTGAAACTGACTAGCACTATGTGTCTCCATGTAAGTAACCCACCTTTACTGTTAATATTCATACTTAGATTTTTTTCTAGCAACTCCCCCCATGATTTGGTCATTAGAAAACCTTATTGGGCTGGAGTCTGGAATGTGAAAATCTGTGACAGGAGGGTAATATTGTGGCATGTGTAACGAGGTGTGGTTCCAACCAGAACATGGAAGTTCACATCCCATCGCTAAATGCATGCGTGCAAATCATGTAACTATAGAAAGATAGCAGCAGCAGCATGCATCAATCTTCCAACACTGTCAGTCACACTGAAAACAGTGGCATGGGGGTATAAAAAGAAGAACAAAGAGGTGTAGTTCATTCTCTGACAGTGGAAGGAGTAGGGGGAATGGACATTCATTGACGAATGTCAGAAGTGTACAGCATGTCCCTTGCAAGGGTCAAGGTATGGCACAAGCACTTCATGACAACTCAAGTGTTGTTAGTCGATGATGCATTGTTTGGAGCAGCACACTGCATTACGATGACATCGTCCAGCTTGCCGATGCACTCATTACTCAGGACTGCTGAGTGACAGTGAAAGCCATAGCTCCTAGGGCTGGACTGAATGTCGAAAGTGTTCACACTATCATGAAAGAATGACTGGACTTGTGAAATGTGTGTGTCCAATGGGTGCCCCACAGTCTTCATACACACTAGGAAGCATGTTGAATGGCCCACTGTCTTACTCATCTGCAGCGGTGGCTGGAGATCAGTCATGGCGTCATCACTTTGAACCAGAATCAAAAGGACAAAGTGGAAGCATTCAGGGTCATCATCACCATAAAAAAGGCAAGGCCATCCACATGAGTGCAGGAAAGATTATGCTGATGTTCTTCTTTGACCAAGATGGCCCCTTTCTGATGCAGTTTCTGCAGCACTGAACAACAGTAAATGTCCAGTGTTACTTGCAAATCTTGACCAACCTTTGCCAAGTGATCAAATCAAAATGACCAGGCAATCTCATACGTGGAGTCATTCTGCTCCATGACAATGCAAAGCCTCATACGGCCAACACAGTTGCGGCACTAATGCAGAAATTCAAATGGGAGGTTCTTGGTCACTCTCCATGCAGTCCAGACCTCTCTTCCTGTGATCACACCATTTTTGGTCCCCTTAAAAAGGCTCTGAGGGGCAAATGGTTCACCTCAGACAACAACATCCAACTTTATATGTAAAACTGGGAATTTTATGAGACAGCCATTCCCCACAGTGGGACAAGTGTCTCAA
The DNA here is from genome assembly GCA_026315105.1 of Locusta migratoria. Taxonomy (NCBI): domain Eukaryota; kingdom Metazoa; phylum Arthropoda; class Insecta; order Orthoptera; family Acrididae; genus Locusta; species Locusta migratoria. The sequence continues at coordinate 282,870,833 of CM048755.1, forward strand.
CAGCCACGGTCAATTCTTCTAACATACAGGTACTGGTTTCTGTAATAATTATGCCACTGGCTCATTTATTTTTTAATGCCCCTTATATAATATCTTTCGCATCCTCATCCTCCATCCTTCTCTTTCAATCTTTCCTCCGATCCCCACTCTGAGTTACTTTTATGTAGTGTATTACTTGTTGGAATGTTGTGGCCAGAGATAATGGTTGTGTATTAGTGATTGACTGTATGAATGACTATGTATATAAATTGTGCAACACAGTATGGCAGTAGCAATTAGGAGTTGTAGTACCTGGTTAGAGGCAAATGGGCTACAGAAGAATGACAATAAAACTGAAGATATTTCATTCAGTCTGAATGCTCCCAGTCAGAATAATAAAACAGTGAAATTATTAGGATTCCACATAGACCAAAAGCTCAGCTGGGATACCCACATAGAGAAACTATGTGGCAAACTAGCACGTGTCATCTATCTGTTGTACAAGCTGAGGGGTCATGTTAGTAAAAAGCTTCTGTTAAATGCATATTTTGCATTCTTTCATTCCCAATTGAGTTATGGCATACTATTATGGGGTAATCCTATAGGCTCAAGGGTAGTATTTAAATGGCAAAAGAAAGCTATACGGTGCGTGGCAGGACTTAGACCACGTGAATCATGCCAAGACCATTTCAGATAATTAAAAATAATGACAGTACCTAGTATGTATATCTACAACTGTCAAGGAGAATTTAAGTAAATTTCATCTAAGGAGGACAATACATGATCACAACACCAGATGTGGACATACAATTGATATGCCATAAGTTAGGCTATCAAAGACACACAACAGTTATAAATATCTTGGGCTCACCTACTTCAATCAGTTACCAGAAAATGCCTACACAGTGCCACTAAATAAATTTAAAACTGATCTCTTGAGGTGGATGAAAAGCAAAGGAATTTACTCTGATCAAGAATTCACTGAGTGCATGACAAATGATCCATGTCAGTCAAGTGTTGTATCTTACAACCTGGAGTTGGGGCCATCCATGTATAAATGTTTATTTCACCTTTGAGCATCTTTACATGCAATTGGTGTAATCAGGATTAACATAGTAACAATAAAACACTACAACAATAAAATACAAGAAGGTAAATCAAGACAGATACATAATAAATGGTACAAAAAACTTTATGTATGACACTTTGTGTTACTATTCCGTTATTGTTTCAAGTAATTGATGTCATGTATTTGTTGTTTATTGCCATTCATTACTCATGTTCTGTCACTATTTCTTGTTAGCACTGTCATACTTGTTGTTCATTACGATTCATTAACCATGAAGCATTTTGTTTTTTCTTAAATGCACAATGGATTGGTTTATATTCTCTGCTACTCACTAAATATGAAGTTAGAAAAGTTTGATATTATGACTTACAGTATACTTAAATGCAAATTGTATCTGTCTTGATTTACCTTCTTGTATTTTATTGTTGGATTGTTGTATTGTTACTATGTTAATCCTGACGACACCAATTGCATGTAAAGATGCTCAAAGGTGAAATAAACATTTATACATGGATGGCCCCAACTCCATGTTGTAAGATACAACACTTGACTGACAAAGTGAGGGAAACTTGTGCATTAGTACTGTCTGTGAGGCGAATGCTTCTGAGATCTGCAATTGGAGGGGCTGGAGCATGGTTGTCAGTCCTATTTGTAAAGCCATACACCATACAAGTAGATCCCAGCAGCCACCATGACAGTGAGAGGGAGGAATCTGTTGGTGCAGCTTTGCCTCAGTGGGTGGACCAGTCATTTGGTCTCTCAGGTAGGGGACTTGTTTGGGCACAGATTCTCGGAGCGAGGCAGAACTTGTATGCCTGTGCCACAGCATGATTTTACCTTTTGCTAAAAAAATAATGGCTAGGAACTTCAAGACTGAATTTGATTGATACTTGTTCCATAGATCATGAAACAAAATTTTGTAATGATGGGGAACGTGTCAGTTGAAAGTTAATGGAATACACCATTCTGTGTAATTTCTGCATTATCAAAATGGATCATGAAAAAATTACTCAGTCCACTCTTCCACAAAAGTAGTTCATAGGTGATGCTTGTGGGTTGGGTATAAGTAATCTATTGGTTTAAAATGGTTGATTTGGTTTGATGACCACTTGAGTAAAGTTCCAAGTCTCACATTAATATCAGTGAGATCAAATTTCTGTAAGCAACTCAAATCTGTGATTGTAATTATCTAATTATGAATATTATAGACGAAAAATTCCTAGCAGGAAAAATTATATATAAAAAATAGACGAAGATTACTCACCAGGTGAAGGAGCACAGGTGTGACAGCAACACAAATAAATAGAACACACACACACACACACACACACCACACACACACACACACAAACGCAAGCTTACGCAACCCAGTTGCTTCTTCAGGCAGAAGGGAAGGAGAGGGAAAAGGAAATAATGAGGGTTTTAAGGTAGGGGGTAAGGAGCCATTCCAATCCCGGGAGAGGAAAGACTTACCTTGGGGGAAGAAAAGGAAGGTAAACAAATACACACACACCCATACATTTACACAGACGCAAACACACCTAAGCAGACATACTATAGAACTATACTAATATGTCTGCCTAGGTGTGTTTGTGTCTGTGTAAATGCCTGAAGAAGCAACTGGGTTGCGAAAGCTTGCGTTTGTGTGTGTGTGTGTTCTAATAATTATCTAATTAGTTTTATTTGGCTCTCTTTCTTTGTGATGGGGACTCATCAGTACTGTCATGGCCACAGTATGTGTGTTGTGTGCCCTCAAAAACTTTTGTGTCATAGATTGCATAAATAAACATGTAAAAAGTGATTACAATAAAATAATTTTTTTAAGTACAGGATTGTTCAGGGATGGTGTATAAGATAAGGGTAAAGTACTAATTCGTGATAAGTGACCCTGGTACAGAAATGAGAGACTTCAAATTTATAAGTAAAAATTTGCTCAAGTCTGCCTTAGTCTTATGCAGTGGTCAAATTAAGGGCTCAAGCTTCCAAACCCCAAACATGACGTGCAGAATTCCCACTGAATACTCCCTAATCTTCTCAAATAATTTTCCTCTTTTGATGGACTAATAATGGTGCACATAAGTTGATTTCAGAGATACCTTAAATCCTAAGTCTATGGTTCATCGTCCTAGTCAAAATTGGTTTAGGCTGATTAGCAAGCAAGCTTCATCCCTAGTTGAAGGTGATATCGTATCTATAATTGAATTTCTACATCTACATGGGATACTCTGCAAATCACATTTACGTGCCTGGCAGAGGGTTCATCAAACCACCTTTACACTATTTATCTCCCATTCCTTTCTCGAATAGCGTGCACGAAGAAAGAACACCTGAATCTCTCTGTTCGAAATCTGATTTCTCATATTTTATTCTGATGATGTTTTCTATCTATATAAGTGGCAGTCAACAATATATTTTCACATTCAGAGGAGAATATTGGCATTTGGAATTTTGTAAATAGCCCAAGCTACAGTCATAAGCGGCTCTGTTGTAATGATTCCCATCCCAGATCCTGTAGCATTTCCGTAATGCTGTCTCCCCTGTATCATGAATAATACTAAATGTGCTGCCCTTCTTTGGACTCTTTCAATGGCTTCCATCAAACCCACCTGATAAGGTCCCCACACTGGGCAGAAATACTCCTAAAAAGGACAGACAAATGTAGTGTATGCAGTTTCTTTAGTAGTTCTGTTGCATAGTTTAAGGGTTCTGCCAATAAAACACTGTCTCTGGTTCACCTTTCCCATGACGTTATCTACATGTTCTTTCTGGTTTAAGTCTGAAGTATTTTGTGGAGTTTACAGCCTTCACTGTTAATTGCTTTATCTTGTAAACAAAGTTTAACGGATTTCTTTTTGTACTCATGTGGATGACTTCACACTTCTCATTATTTAGAGTCAATTGCCAATTTTTGCACCAGAGTGATATCTTATTTACATCATTCTGCAGTTGGTTTTGATCTTCAGATGATTTTACTAGATGGTAAAGAACAGCGTCATCTGCAAAAACCTAAGAGAGCTGCTTAGATTTTCTCCCAAATCATTTATGTAAATAAGGAACAGCAGAGGACCAATAACACTACCCTGTGGAACACCCGATATCACCTCTGTTTTAGTCAATGCCTTACCACTGATTACTACAAACCGTGTCCTCTCTGACAGGAAGAGTTGCAGTTGCAAATTTGGGGTGATATACATATAACCACACAATTTGATTAAAAGCCATTTGAGAGGTTAGGTGTCAAAAGCCTTCTGGAAATCAAGAGATACAGAATCAATTTGAGATCCTTTGTTGATAGCACTCATCACTTCATGTGAAGTAAAGAGCAAGTTGTGTTTTGCATGAACGGTATTTTCTAAATCCGTGTTGATGTTGGGTCATTAGAGCATTCTGTTTGAGATAATTCATAATATTTGAATATAGGATATGTTCCAAAGCCCTGGTGCAAATTGACATCAATGAAATAGGCCTGTAGTTTAGTGGTTCCTCCTACTGCATTTCTTGAATATAGGTGTGACCTGTGCAACTTTCCAGTCGTTTGGTACAGATCTTTCTTTGAGCGAGTGGTTGTGTATGGCTGTTAAGTAAGGAGTTGTCGCTTCAGCATAGTCGGTAGTCGGATAGAAATCTAATGGGTATACAGTGCAGACTGGAAGACTTGTTCTTGTAAAGTTGCTTCACTACTCTAAGGATATCTACTCAACGTTACTCATTCCAGCCTCTGCTTGTAATTCAAAATCTGGAGTATTGGTTTTGTCTTCTTTGGTGAATGAGTTTCTAAAAGCTGTGTTTAGTAACTCTGCTTTAGTAGTGCTAGCATTGGCAGGATTGCCATTACTATCATGTAGTGAGGGTAATGTTTGTGTTTTGCGCCTAGTATATTTAACATATGACCAAAATCTCTTTGGGTTTTCAGTCAAATTTTGAGTAGCACAGTAATGATGCAAATCATTTTAAGAACAAAAGATTTGTGTTTTTATTAAACAAAATTAATGATGATAATGGCTTCCTTGTGTTATGTATTTGGCCCTACTGGTTTTGCAGATGTCCAGTGTAGATGAACACTTTTGCTGAGTCACCACTTGAAAATAGATGATGTGAGATTTACTCCTAAAATAATGAACCAAACATCTTCTTTTTCAGTTCGGATTGTGCTGCATGGGTCTCATAGTGTCTCTGAATATGTTTACACTCAGGTAGCAAGAATAAACATATGAAGCTTAATTATTTCATACTCTTCAAATAGACAGTGTACACAGTGCATATGAAGTGACTTAAGATTGAGTGTCTCTAAAATTAAATACACAAATGAGCTTCAATAATAGTGGACTCCAACATCATGGAAGTTCATTCAAATTGAATTAGACAACTTCAGAGGCCAACAAAAGTCTCCCAAGTCAAAGTAGAACAGAAACAGCTACAAGTAAAAGCAATAATTGCTGAGCTGCAGACAGGAACTTAGAACAGACAAGCACATAGACATAACTTAATTGGCCAAGCCTTCATCAAATACATTTGCACAATCACTTAGGCACAACTCATGCACATGTGATCATGAAAATTAGTGAAGAAAGGTTGGGGGCAGGACGGTGGGATATGCAAGAAAGAGGAAGGAAATGTTTAAATTGCAAATGACCAGATGGGAAAAAGAAATGGAGTGAATAAAGAAATGTTAGAGAACAGTATCAAAGAAAAAAAAATGGGTTTGGAGTGGAATCAAAGGCAGTTCAGAAAAATCTAACAATGGAAAGTCCAGGTTTGAATGTCAATAATAGAGGATAGCAACTCACTATAAAGATGACTGATCCCAAAATTTTCTAACATCTTGACCATTGCAGGTTCTTGAAATGAATTGAATAGCAGAGTTAAAAATTTGTTTTTGATTGGTATTTGAGCCCGCAATTCCTGCTTTGGGCCAATGGTTGCCTTAACCAATTAGTTTATCCAGACAGACAAGCTTCCCATCATGCCCAAATTCTCAACCTTCAGTAATCTATGATGGTAGTGCCCCCTGCTCATTAGTTCCTGTTGCTTCTAGCCTATACTGGTTTCCCACATTGGACTAAACTTATTTATGCAGTCTCATAGACATTGCCAACTTCCTGCTGTGGGAATACATAAAATTTCTGATATTGTATCTGTCCTTTTTGATATTTCCCACAACAGGCATTTGGCAATTTCTGTGTGAATGTACAAATAACTTGAGCAAAAACTTATTGTATAAAATTGGTCTGAAGTTGTCTTCATTATCCCTTTCGTCTTTTTTATAAAGTGGTTTCACTACTGAATACTTAAATCTGTCAGGAAAAATTACAAATATGGCTAAGTACTGGGCTAACATAGGTGTTAAAATACTGATGTATACTGCTAGGTACCCCATCATATTCAAAGGAGTTCTTATTCTTTTGTTATTTAATCATTGATTTCATCTCTCCCTTGTTAGATTCATGAAGGGCTAGCTCAGCTAACAGTCTGATAATGCTATTTTCTAAGATCATTATAAGGTTCTGTCTAATTCGCCTACAATATTCATAAAGTGATTTTTAAATACTGAGCATATATCTGACTTACCAGTAACAGAAAAATTTCCATTACACACTGACTTTATATCCTCAACTTTGCACTGCTGATCAGATACTTCGTGCATGATTGACCATATGGTTTTAATTTTATCCTGAGAAGTAGCTATTCTTTTTGGATAATACACACTGTTTGCTTTCTAAATTACATTTTTCAGAAAATTACAATACATTCTTCCATTTCCATAAGGGGTGAACAGTCGGCAGTGAAGTTATACAAGTTTTCTATCTTTTTGTGTAGTGTGGACCCGCACTTCAAACTGAGAATTTGATCTGTATACAATGACTCTCACAGACAAATCTTGGTGAGTTTACCTAAAAACAGGTCCTGAACTACAAAGCTTATAGGCAGATTGTTTCCTAAACAGGACAAGTGGCATACTCTACCCTACTTTTGCCATGCACCCACATTTTGCTGGATTGGACAGGGTTCTGAGCATTTTCCCATGATTTTACAAAGGGTGAACTTTTAGCATTTGTTTGTTTGTGATTTCCAACATGTGCCATATGTACTGAAGCACCTTGGCACCCTGCTTATGAGCACTCAGCTGCTTCCACCCCTAGCCCAACTTTCACTTAGCAGGGACCTAGGTCATTACACACACACAGCCCTCAATACTGCTTCCCTTCCCTGCATGGTGACTGTCAGAAAACACATCTATGCAGAAGCACTAACCCCCCCCCCCCCCCGACCAGCCCCCCCCCCCTGAACAGTGAGCTGGTTGTCTTGGACTTGCATGACATAGAGCCTGTATGGTGGTATCACAGGTGCATTGCAGAAATGCTGGTAGCTACCAGGTGCCATGCTCAAGGCATCCAAACAGTCAGTGTCAGCAGAGGGTGAATCTGGTTTCTCAGCAATTTCCAAGTGCCTATTTGAATTGGACCATCATAATCCAACCTCACCTATATCCAACCTTGTCGACACCTGTAATGCCCTGCCCATCCTTCCACATGGGCTTCTGCCTTTGTCACTCCCCCTTTCTTCTCACAACTGAAAACAATTCCATCACCAGTATCTATGGTTCCCACATCCACTGTGTTGAACTCAGGGTCATTGAAGAGTTTCTTTGCACCTTCACATGTGGCATGTGTCTCTGGCTCAATTCTCAGTGTAAATTTCCTCTGCCACTTAAATCTTCTACCTGAAGTGACAGTTGAGACCTGGACTAACATACATTTTTGTTAACATTTGCACTGAGTGCTAGCACTGCAGCCCATGCATGGTAGCCCTGTTGGGTATGGCGTGGCTGAAAGCATCAGGCCAGTGCAAGCCAGTGACAGGATGTCACATGACTGGTAAAACCCCCGGTAGCTTTTGGTATAAACAAAGCCTGTGGCTGAATATACTATGGTAGATAGCCAGGACTTTGACAAATACAAACATAGGTTCCTTTTATTCAAAATTCAAATTCAAATGTTTGTAAATCTATCGGACCAAACTGCGTGGTCATCAGTCCGTAGCTTACAAACTACTTAAATCTAGGTACACTAACCTATGGACAAACACACACACCCATGCCCCAGGGAGGACTCGAACCTCCACGGCAAGCAACCGCGCGCTCTGCAGCGAGACACTTTAGACAGCTCGGCTACTCCTTTTATTCGTAGATCATATATACTGCAATTATTTTGTTAATTTAAATAAATTATTTGCCTTAAACTACTACAGTTTCTCACAAAAAATTGTTATTGAATAATTCATAAATGCTAAATGTTACAACACTTTTGAGATTAGAGTGCAATAGTGTTCTGCAAGATCTGTCCTGCCTGTGGTGATTTATTGAACTGAGAGGAACATTCTTTAAACTGTGCTTTCAAGTTTTAATGGTTATCTTCAGTACTGAAGCTACGAGTTAAGAGTTGGTATTGGACTTCAGACATAGCCAAATATGTATAAGGAAATCAAACACACTCACTTTGTTCATGTTGGCATAGTATAGCCTCGACAAACTATTTTATTCATAGCACACAGTGTGTTGGGGGCTCGAGCTGATTCCCGGCATTGTGCAGGTATTTATTTATTTATTCAAGCCTTGAGTTAATACTTCTCCTATTCCTTCTCTCTCTGTGCATCCCCATTTTTCTAATAACATGTTATATTTATAAGAGAATATATAATAAATAAGGCTGTCTTCCATAACATACAAAATTTTAAGCATAGTATTCAAACAAATAAAGATAGTAATCAATATACAAATGATATGTAACATTCATACATTCATTTAATTCACAAGTTTACTATAACAATATTTCTTGTTACATGTCCAGGATCTAATATGAATAATTACATTGGTGAGGTCACCCCTGAGCAAGTGACATAAACTCATCTATGTGAGAAACATGTGTATGTCAAATCAACTCCACAGTATTGAATAGCTTGTCCTGTGTAACAGAAACTGCAGTCTCTTGAACGTAAGAGCCAGATCTGTCATAAATAATGGGTATTCATTGGATGTAGTCTGTTTCATTCTCTTCCTTTCCTTATAAGTCTATAAACATCTATTGCTATCACCTGCATCCATGTGCACTTCAGAGCTCAAAGTTGTCAACACTACTGTCAGCTTTCCAGGAATTTCCTTAAGCTGACTAGAATACGTGTTGTACGATGTGCCAGATTTTTACCCATTGCAGTATATGTGATCTCATATTTATTGAATAATATGTTGTACAATGCGCCTCGGTTGCACAGTGGTAGAGTGCCAGACTACAAATCCAAAGGCCGCGGGTTCGATCCCCGCCAGGTCCTGGGATTTTTATCTGTCACTTTCCACTTCTTTCACATCTGGCAGTAATGTTCATGTGAAAAATACCGAGTAGCACCATGGTTCGTAACCCACGTTAAACTGTAGGTCCCCCTATAACTGGCTGGGTAAGTCAGTTCATAGGTCGGAGGAAGGCAACGGCATACCACCTCCAAACAGGACCATGCCTAGTAAAGCACTGCGGTGTTCAAACCAATCTTCGGATTGTTGATGGCTTTATCTTTACCTCATGTTGTACAACTGTATACTTTTACAGTTATATATTCATTTTGATAAGTGCTGTATGTCAGTAAAATTCTTTGTGAACAAAGTTAGTTGTAAGGAAGTAATAGATTAAAACCTGGTGTGTGATTTTCCATGAACGTTACTGTTATTGTCCTTATAACTCATGGACTACGTGTTGTACTGTGATACAATTTCTAAAGTACATTCATCTGAATGTGTGTATACACTCTGTAAAATTTCCTGTGAATACAATTTGTAGTGTAGAAATTATAAACTGCAATGTCACACTGAATGCCGTAGTTCCGCTTCATGAACAGCGGAAAAGTAGTAAACCATAAACTTATATCCTTTCATTATTTTGATGTGGTTGTCAGCAAGAAAAAGTTTAATGAAGGTTTGAAATTATGTTTAAACTTTGTTTCATGTTGCTAAGTTCTGTCATTCTCTTATAATGTATTTATAAACTCTCATCACATTATGTGGTAGTTTCTTTGTAACTCCTATTGTTTATGACATATCTCCTGAACCATGTGTTGTAAGTGGTTCTTACTCCTACAGAAATTGTCATCTCATGTAAGGAATATGTATCTCAAATTTGGTTGAAATCGGTACAGTGGTTTAGGAGAAAATGAGCAGCATTTTCACTTAATGCAGCAGCTTTTTGCGCATCTCATTGTTTATGATATCATATCTCATGAACTATGTGTTGTACATGATTCTTATGCTTATGGTGACCATCGTAGTGGATTGAAGTTTACATGTACAAAATTTCATAAAGATTGGAACAAAACTGTAGATTTTTATGCCATACATACACACAAACAAACACACAGGCACTCTGCTTTTTTATATAATGGAAATTCCATGAAGGTTTCAACAATATTTTCGTGAAGGATAGCTTGCTTACCCACCACAGAGACATCTGATAAGTTGCAGAAAGGCACAAATAACAGAAAGCAACTCGACAGCTTTCGGCCCTTAAGGCCTTCGTTGGTCAGAGAGAAACACACACACTCACACAGATATGACTGCCGTTTCCGGCCGCTGTGGCCATGTATAAACTGAAATTTTATATTATAAACATAAACTTTTGTACTACAGCAAAAATGGAAGGTTAAGGCAAGCACACCCACATGCAAATATTGCACACGTCATCAGTTAGTAAAAGGTATGTCAGGTTACTCCTCCCAATGCACTCCAAACTCTGCTCACACTTCACCTACTCCAGCCCCTTTGGTGGTCTCCTGTCCAAATTGCCACTCCTCATCTAGTCACCCCCAGTGCCCCCTCCCACCCAACCCTTCCATGTGTGTTTCCATTACCAATGAAATTCTCCCCTCATCTAAAGTCTTATGCACTTCACTTAGCTCCAATTATGAACTGGTTCAGGTGCCCTTGTGATGATTATTAGTGGCTCAGTGTGAGATCTATACCTGTCTGCTAGTCTGCTAATCTGTCCCACAATGACACAATTACAATGATGAAATGTCAGGCTCCACTATATTTAGCAGGATAGACTGTGTGAAAGCTGATACACAAGTTGTGGTCGCACTGGAGACACTGAAAAGATGGCAGTTATTACTAATTTTGGCTTCCTTGAAAGCCCTTTCAAGTCTTTCAGACTCTATAATCTGACAATGCTTCTTACACAATGTCCTCTGTGGCACTTCAGGCTGTTTTACCTACCCCAATGACATTTTTATTTCTTGCATATTCACAGTATACATGATATCAACTGCGAATGGGCAAAGCTGAAAATGTGTACCCAGCTGGGATACGAACTCGGGTCTCCTGCTTTCTAGGCAGTTGCCCTGACTACTACACAACTGGGGGCACAGTGATTACCACACCTGCAAGGACTACCTAAGCATGCCTTCCATCAATTCCCAGCTCTACCCTGTCCACAGTACTCAAACTCGTAGTTTCAGAAACTAATTCCTGTAAGAGTAAGGGCCTCAAACTTGCCCACCCCTCCCCACTAACAAAAGGCTCATTGCCCATCACTGGCACATATATATATATATATATATATATATATATATATATATATATATATATATATATATATATATATATACTTTAACAAATTGCTCAACTGCAAAAGTCCCCCAGAAAAATTGCACTTTGAAACTCCTGAGCCCAATCCAGATTCACAGCCACTGACTCTACATGAAATCATTGAAATAACAAAAGCACTGAAAAATAACAGAGCACCCAGTGAAGACGGTCTGATCGCAGAAATTTGGAAATTAGATCATGCACAAATCACACCCAAAATCCACAAAATTATTGAAAACTGTTGGCTCGCAGAAAAAATCCCGGAAGAGTGGAACTCGGTTCTCTTTCACCCACTTCACAAAAAAGGAGACAAAACTGATCCAAACAACTACAGAGGAATCTCTCTGCTCCCAGTCACCTACAAAATTCTCTCCAAAGCCCTGTCAAACCGGCTGGAACTACAGATCGACCCTCAAACTGGCGAATATCTAGCGGGCTTTAGAAAAATCTGTTCCTGCAGTGAACAGATTTGGAATCTCCGCACAATCCTATGCATAAGACAATGCAGGAATACTACAGTAACATTTGTGGACTTCAAAAAAGCCTATGACTCCATTGACCGAGACACACTCTTCCAGACTCTAAGAGAGATGAGGGTTGCCCTTAAAACCCAGAATCTAATTCAAGAGACCCTCACTAACACCAAATCCAAATTCAAATTTATGGGAGAATTATCAGAGCCCTTTGAAATCAAAACTGGAAGCCATTTTAGCTGGGCAGCAGAGAACAGAACCAAAAAGCAATGAGTATCCACTATATTGAAAAATTCCCCATCAATACAACGTTCTGGGTGTGAATGGACTATCCAATGCTGACAGAAGAGCATAACACAGGCCTTAGCAGCAGAGAACTGAAAACCATAGATGAGTGCCCATGACTGCAACTTACATATGGCTCCCTGCAAATGGTATTCAGCAACACATATACTAAAAGAAGCAAAATATATGCAGAAATAGGCAACCATACTGCTGCTGCAAGACCATTAATGGCCACCAAAAATAGAGGAATGCTCAATAAAGAGCCCTGTGGGACCCCATTCTCCTGGATATGCAAGGATCTATAGGAGGCACCAACTTGAAAATGGAAGGTAAGGAGTTCTAAAAACTTTTAAATAAAAATTGTGAGCAAGCACCAGAGACCTAACTTGTGTAATGTAGTGAGGATGTGGTGTTGCCAGCTTCTGTCAAGTCAAAAAAGGCTGCTACCAGTTGATGAGCTCCCCTTGCAGAAATCAACCTTTTCATTCAAGGAGCCAACCACCAACTCACCATGCATTCTAGCAGTTTATATAGAATGTCAGTTAGGCTGCCGGGCCGATATCTATCCACATCAAGCAGATATTTACCAGGATTAAGCACTGGAACAATGATACACTTTCACCACTTTGATGGGAATACACCATCACTGCATAGAGGCAATAAGATTTCCAGAGATAGGTGTTGCTTATGTCACAGTAGAGCGGGTCTACAGTCTATAATGGCCTCAGCTACATTCGGCGAAAACCAACATACTGTCTTTTGCTGGGTGTCTCCTGAGGAACCAGGGATTGTATGCTCCACAGCAGGTAGAATCATCCTAATGACACTCTTGACCATTACGTCAATGTTGCTATGTGTGAGAGGTCCAACGGTAGCAGCAGGTGTGTTATGTTCCCCATTCTGCCCTGTTTAAGACCCATTGGGTAAGACATCCTTGGAATTGTTGCTGGAGTAGTGAAATAAAGATAAGAAAATGGTCACTGTCACACAAGTCATCATGTGTTTTTGACTGAATAGATGGTAGAAGGCCAGGGCTGCAAAATGACAGGTCAGTGGCTGAGTAGGTACCATGCATCACAATGAAATGTGTGGGAGCACCAGTATTTAACAGGCAAAGGTCGCGTTAAGGTAGTAAATTCTCGACAACTCTTCCATGGTCAGTAATCATGAAGTCACCCCACAAGGGTTTGTGGGTATTTAAATCACCCAGTAGCACAAAGAGTGGGCGGAGCTAAGAAATTAGTGCAGCCAATACATGTTTGGGTACTTCATCATCTGGTGGAAGACAGGCAATGTAGACAATAATGTTTACTGTAGCCCTTCCTCTGACAGTCACAGCCTCTAAAGGTGTTTCAAGGGGTACTGGGAAACGATGGACAGAAGTAAGGTCATGCGTACATACACCACCTGGCACCCTGTCATAGTCAACATGATTCCTATAGTAAACGCAATCGCCACCCAGCACTGGGGTTCACATTGCGAGGAACCAAGTTTCCTCCAGCGTGATGCAAAAGGCTGGTAAAATACTGAGAAGTTGTCATAGCTCAGCTAAGTGGGAAAAAAGACCACCATAATTCCACTGGAGAATTAAATTTTTAGTTAGTCAGGGGGCAATAAGTAGATTGGGCAAACAGTTTACTCTGCAGGATCACCCAATCTTACCAGTTCAGAACTCAAAGAATCAATGACGATTTGTTCTGTGGATTCAGTAAGAGCTAGGTCCTTGGGGGATGTAAAGACCTCCAACTAATGCTCAGAAGCTAAAGATGTAGGGAGCTGTGATGTAGAAGCAACCAAATATCCTCTTTCTCTTGTTTCTTCCTTTTCTTAGCCTTGCTGATCCTTCAGTTTTCAGTGCTGGCAGGGCTTCTCTGAAGTACTTCAGGGATCAACAATTATTGAGATACTCTTCGACCAGCAGTATGTGGATCTTTCAGCCAGCAGCTGGGATGGTGTGACTATAGCCAAGGATGAGACCATTTGCACAGGGTGAAATCACTCATATTCTTTTCTTTGCCATTGTGTAAGACAGTTTATCAAGACTCTTAAATTCCATGATATTTCTCTCTTTGTATAGGATGGTGCAGGTGGTGAGGAAGGGTAATATTGCTGTCCACAGTTGAAACAAATCACATCACCTAGACATTTTTAGGTAACAATGATGATGATATGAGGGCACTCAACAGTGAGGTTTTCAGGACCTAGGCATAATGTAACAGAGACATGTGTCAGTAGAGTACTTTGAAACACAACACAATAAGAAATGTAGAATGCAAGAAATTGAGAGACAGCATGCATACATCCTGAGACAAGGAAAAGAATCCTGACTCCCAATATCATAGCTTTGACTAAAAGCAAGAATGTGGCTGAAGAAGATAAAATGACATAGTGGATGAGAATAGTTGATTGACTGCATGAATAAAATAGGTAAATCAATAACTCTGAAATACACTAAAACCTCCAGCCTAAAAGACTGCCAAATTTATATGGACACAAAATCCCCAAGATTGGCAATATCTTACTGAAACTCGAAATTTAGATCAAACTTATAACAGTTTCGACAGTGAAACCTTGTCATGTAACTTGGTAGAAAATCTGAAGAAATTCTGTTCGTACATCAAGTATACTAGCAGCAAAACACAATCAAAACCTTCACTATGCAATAGCAATGGTGATACTGTGAATGACAGCTCTGCTAATTCAGAATTGCGAACACAGCATTCCAAAATTCCTTCACTGAAGGAGACAAAGCAAGTACTCAAGAATTTAAATCAAGAACAACCACCAGCATGAAGATAACCCTGGAGTGTTAAAGCAACTTAAATCACTTAACAAAAGAAAGTCTTCTGGCTGAGAATCTTTACCAGTTATGTTCCTTTCAAATATGTTGATGCAATAGTTCCATACCATTCTATTGGTAACATATTTCCTCAAGTCTTCCAATGGAACACTGAGTGCAGTAGGTAGAGTCGCAAATCGTTATGCTGGCAGTACTCGGTTCAAATACTGCCACTGGCAGAAAAAAAATTATTCCTTTTGTGGCACTTTTTACTGGAGACAACATTAAAGCCACATTTTTAACACATCACCTTTTGTACAAAAGTAGATGTTCAGTGATCTCGTAGCTCGCCTGCCATAGATACATCACAAAATTATATTAGGACATCAAGTTCTTGTGCATCATGGAAACATTCAATATGACATGTTTCATTTTATACATATTTATTTATACTCTCAATGAAATACAAACACAGCAGAAATACAGCTTTAAGACTGCTTCGCAACTCATGTCCATACTG
The DNA here is from genome assembly GCA_026315105.1 of Locusta migratoria. NCBI lineage: Eukaryota > Metazoa > Arthropoda > Insecta > Orthoptera > Acrididae > Locusta > Locusta migratoria. The sequence continues at coordinate 282,886,562 of CM048755.1, forward strand.
ACATAGGACTTTACAACTCTGCAACAAACTTAATACTCCTTGAAGGCCACATTATTACTACTTTAATGCTGAACAACTAACTGCTTTAGACTGATTATGTTCGCGCCTATTAATACTTAAAATGGTATTCTGGAACATTCTAGAAAACGGAAGTTGCAGTATTTTATACTGTAAAAACAATTTGTTTATGAAACATAAATTAATCTTGCTTTACATAAAGGTACACAAAATTATGACAAATGTAATAATAGATTTTTACATCAAAACCAATCAATACAAAAGATCGTAAGTAAACAACAATTAGTGCAGTGTTAATATATGTTTACATTATTGTTCAACATTAAGCTTATGACTTTCAATAATAAATTCATTTAGTTCACTAAAAGACCCAAGTAATGAAAATGATAATCAATGTGACCAGCTAGAAGCGCCATAAGAGGCTTATATAACATAAATATGGAATATTAGGGTATAATACCACGATCAAATAGGGTATTGTATACTTCAATATTACAAACAAACAAGACCCTCCTGGCTAAATACATTACAATACCCCCCTCACACAATGTCAGACAACACAAGGGGATGACATTGTGTGACAACAGAATTGGTAGTATTTACAATCAGCAAAAATTTTAAATTTATGCCACACAAGACAAAATTATGATCAGTTTTTAGAATGAACAAGAGCACGCAATTTTTTGAGATCATACAGAATTTATACTATATTACTCAAATTCAATTTTAAATCATGCTACAGTAACATAAAATGACTGATTTTATTAAAAACTGTCACCAAAATAATATTTTACTACTGATCTGGTTTTTTAAATAGCACAGTTCTTTAAATTGAATTACTAGGACATTAAACACATAAGAGCAATAAATTGTTTTATAGAACAAGCATGAACAAGCAGACAAAGTTTTGTTGAACCAAATTTACATAGCACGAGTACAGTCTAAAGGCATGCAGGATAAGCTTAATGAAGTTGCATGTTGATAGGTATACACTACATTTGTGCGAACAGTACATAAATTTCAATAAAATTGGAGAACATTAAATTTCAGCAAGACAGTATAAAAATGATTACTAGAACAATCTTTTGGTTACAATTGTACATTGAGTAAACTCTTAAGAAGTTATTGCAATTTTTAATGCTGAAAATAGTTTGTCAATGCAAAATTACCAATTTTCCAATTGCAAACAGATATGAGAACTTCATCATGTATTGTTTATCAAACAGTGATAACAACATTGATCCTGATAATTGTGTGAGGATTATTACTATGAGAACATTAAAAGCAAAATAATTTGTTGACAATACTCAGTAATATGTCTTAATGACAATATAAAAGAGCAAAGCTAAATTATGACATACAGTAGCAAATGTAACCAGAAGTTTTATGAACAGGACCCCTACCAGTTCGGCACTTGTGCGAACCACACACAAGCACCTAAAAATTTGCTGCTATAAATTTTACATTCGCAGCCTGCATAGATACAGGACAGCAGATGGGTACAACGTCACCAAATACACGGCTGTTGAGTTTACCATAGAAATTCACTTATAAAAATAATTTTGCGCAAGACTGTTACTAGAATGTAAGTTACACCAATTGGTAAAGTTCAGCAATTAATTTGAAATACGTCATGAAAGCATCTAATAATAAAAATATCTATTGCTCATACAGTTCAAAAACATTTCATGATTATGGTGTCTGTCAGATTTAGCAAAGCATGAAAAATACAACTTACTTAAACAAACCAATTTGTAACATATATAGTAAAGCATAAACATACAGCTTGCTTACAGAAACCAATTTGAAGTTCCATGAAATGAAAGTATCCAAACATAAAAATTACTTATTCTAGATCAAGATTTAGTAAAACATCAAACATTAGTAACAGAAGCATGTAACATACAAACATTTCAGATTAATCAAACAAGAAACTATGTGTAACATGGAAGTACTATTATACCAAAAGTGTAACATTAAAGACTGTTAATTTTAAATGTGCCCAAAGATTCCCAGGATATCCTATGTAAAGTACTTTAGAAAGCAAACAAATCATCCCATCAGAAACTCTGACTATAAGTTTAAACAATAAACATTTCACAACTATAGCCTATGGAATCTGTAGATTACTTGGATTATGCAACAATTTGAGTTTAGTACAAGTGATACAGTCATCTGTTAAATCAATCCAAGAGTTTTCTTAAAACGAAAGTGTCTACTAATGGCTGTTACAAGAATTTCATGACAATGGCAAATACCGTCAGAACATTTTCATATTAGTTAATCAAAAGACTGTATGTGGCTAGAAAAATACCATCATATCCAAAATTTTTCATTATAGACAGTTAAATTTGATTATCTCATTAAGATTCTCAAACTGTTTTGCACCAAGTACTTTAGAAACAATACTACCATGTAATATATTTAGCCAGGAGGGTCCCGTTTGTTTGAATAACTGAAATATATGATATCATAGTTGGTCGTGGTATTTTATTCTAATATTCCAGATTTATAATGTATAAGCATCTTATGGCGCTTTTGTCAAGTCTCATCATTTGCATTACTAGGGTCTTTTAACAAACTTAATTAAATTATTGAAGCTTAATGTCGAACAATAATGTAAAAATATAATAACACTGCACTAATTATTGTTTACTTACGATCTTTTGTATTGATTAATTTTGATATAAAAAACTTATTATTACATCTGTCATAATTTTGTGTATCTTTACATAACACAGGCTTCGTTAATGTTTATTGAGCAAATTGTTAAATATTTAAATGTTGTACTTCCGTGTTCTAGAATGTTCCGGAAAAACTATAACAGATATCAATGCGCGCGTACAGGAGTAGTAGTATGAAGTATTTACAGTGTCCATTAGATGTTAGGACACAAATTAATGTGTTAAAAAATAGGCTACCACACTATTTGCGAAGGGAATTAATGCATGCACCTGATAATAATATAGACAAATTTTTGGATTTTGTGTATAAAATTGACAATTTCGATGAAAGGCAAAGGTATAATTACAAGAATAGATGGCATCAGGGGTGGCAAAGAAACAAACACAATAAATATGGTAATACACATTTTAATGAGAATAGAAACTACAAACATGCTAATACACAAATGAAACTTAAATGTGATGATGTATTTGTATCTGAATGTGATAATAGTAACTTAGACTTTGTGCATGCTACTGAAAGCCATAACATTTTACCAGACTGTGACACTTGTATTGTTGAGGCAAAGGATAAGGTTCATGTTGAAATAAGTTAGGTATCTAGTGATGTCGACAATAATGTGTCTATGGAGTTATGTACAGAACAATATAATGAAAATGTTGATGTTTATTATGATGATGATGATATTTTGCTTTGTAAAGAGAATTCTTTATATGACAATGTTGATGTTTATGATGAGAATATTATTCTTGGTAATGACAATACTTTACATGATACTGATAAAAATAGGGATTTGTGGAGAATGGTAATGAAACTGATAGTATGTTGTATGTTGAAGCTATAAATGTTGAAAATAGTGAACTTAGTAATATTGATGAAGGATTTAAAAATGTTTGTAATGAAAATTTTAAAGGTAGGGAACATGTTGATCAAACTAGGTTGTGTCTTAAAAATAATACTGAAAATGTAAACATGGTTGATACTGTTTTAACTAAAGTTGACCATAACTTACTTGATTTGATTTGAGAAAAGAAAACAGTAAGGCAGAAATTTAAAATTCACATATACTTTATTTGGAAAAGGCTAGAATTGTGCTGGGAAAAATTGTACCCAGAGTGGTGGAAACATCGTAAAGTAAAAAGAAATAGGCACACTATTGTTGGTATGGGATCCTTTATAACTGAAACACAGTCCCAAGCAAGCTCAGGAATTATAATTGATTTTATCAGCTTTAAACTGGAGTGTACAGTTATTTTTGACCTTAGTTCATAAACCTTTAGTCAACTATTTGACATCTGTTGATTCTATTGAAGTTATGATAAATGTTAATGTGTATGTTTAAAATTTTTACTGATGGTAGGCCTGTGTATGTTGTAAAACACTGTTCTGTGTAATTGCTATGACTGATTTCCAAAGTGTGCTAGTATAAAAAATAAGAGGTACATTTTCATGAAACTGACTGCAAGATCATTCTGTTAGCTAAATTCTTTCATATTTTTCTATGCACCCTGTTTCTTGATAAATCTGTCATATAGTATGCATCCATATGTGCTTTCACATTATTTCTGAAAACTATAAGAATGTTTATTGCTTAAACTGATAGGTTCTGTGATGGTAATATTGTTTCAAAAGTACTTTGTGCAAAACATTTTGAGACTCTTAATGACATAATCGAATTTAACTTTCTGTAATGGAAATTTTTGGATAAGATGATATTTTTCTAGTCACACACAGTCTTTTGATTAACTAATATGAAAATGTTTTGATAGTATTTGCCACTGTCATAAAAATTTTGTAATAGATATTAGTAGACACTTTCATTTTAAGAAAACTCTTGAATTGATTCAGCAGCTGACTGTATTTTTCATACTAAACGAAATATGTTGAAAACCCAATAACCTATTGATGACATAGGCTATAGTTGAGATTCTTGTGTGAACAGATAGTGAAAGTTTCTGATGTGATGTTTTTCTTTTCCAAAGTACTCTATGTAGGATATCCTGAGAACCTTTGAGCACAATTAAAATTAACGGTCTGCAATGTTACACTTTTGGTAAAATGGTATTTTCATGTCACACAGTCTCTTGTTTGATTAATCAAAAATGTTTGTATGTTACATGCTTCTGTTACTAATGTTTGATTTTTTTACTAAATCTTGAGATCTTGAATAGTAATTTTTATGGATGGATACTTTCATTTCATGGAACTTAAAATTGGTTTCTGTAAGTAAAATGTATTTTTCATGCTTCACTAAATCTGACATACATGACAATCATGAAATGTTCTTGAACTGTATAAGCAATCTATATTTTTACTATTAGATGTTTTGATGACATTTTTCAAATTAATTGCTGAATTTTGTGTATTAGTTGTATTTTTTATCCTGGTAACTGTCTTGTACAAAATTATTTATAAAGTGGGGGGTTGAATGATCTTTGTGTAAGATACTTAAAGGGGTACCTGTCATTTAAAATTTGATTATGATTACTTAACTGAACTGACACATTGTACATTAACTTTGTCTATGACTTTTGTATACCAAACTTGACTATGCATTTTGTACTCTGATTATATGAAAGTTCTGATGTGGATAATTTTGACTTTGACAGCTGGGGTCTACTGTTGTCATTCATGAAGGTTTTTGAGATGAGACTTGCCTTGTATACTACATTCGTAAAATAATATGAAAGAATAATGCATTCATGAAATAATATGAAAATATAATAATTTTTATAAGTGAATTTCTATGGTAAACTCAACAGCCGTGTATTCTGTGGCGTCATGCCCATCTGCTGTCCTGTAGCTGTGCAGGCTGTGGATGTAAAATTAATAGCAGCAAATATTTTGTACAAATTTTTAGGTGCTTGTATGTGGTTATTACAAGTGCCGAACTGGTAGGGTTTCTGTTTATAAAACTTCTGGTTATATTTGCTTCGTATGTCATAAACTAACTTTACACTTTTATATTGTCATTAAGACACATTACTGGTTATTTTGCTGTTAATATTCACATTGCAATAATCGTCACAATTATCTTGATCAGTTTTTTATGACTGTTTCTTAAATAAGTATGACATGATACAGTTCTTATATCTGTATGCTCTTTGAAACTAGGTAACTATTTTGCATTGTCAAATTATTTTCAGCATTAAAAATTGTAATAACTTCTTAAGAGTTCACTTAATGTACACTTGCATACAAAAGTTTCTTATCTTGCCATTTGCAGTAATCATTTTCATACTGTCTCGCTAAAATTTAATATTGTCTGATTTTTTGAAATTTATGTACTGTTTACACAAATGAAGTGTACAATTATTAAAATGCAAATTTATGAAGCTTATCCTGTATGACTTTAGACTGTAATCTACGGTATGTAATGATGGTTTAACAAAACTGTCTGCTTGTTCTATAAAATAATTTATAGTTCTTCTCTATCTAATGTCATGGTAATTTAATTTAAAGAATTGTGCATTTCAGAAATCATATCATCAGTGGTAAAAGTATTTTGCTTGGTAACTGTTTTCTATATAATCAGTCATTTTGTGCATGAAATGCTATAGACTCTAACATGATTTAAAATTTAATTTGACAGATATGTAATCCAAAATCAAAATTTTTGCTGATTGTAAATACTCCCCAATTCTGTTATCACACAAAGTCCGCCGGCCGTGGCAGCCGAGGGGACTAAGGCGCTCCAGTCACGGTCTGCACGGCCACTACGGTTGGGGGTTCGAATCCCCCCTTGGGCATGGATATTTGTGCCGTCCTAGTTCGTAAATAGTTCATAAGTAGTTTGGAAGTTTAGGGACTGATGACCCCGTAGTTAAGTCCCATAGACTATACATACATACACAAAGTCATACACATGTGATGTCTGATATTGTGTGAGGGGGGTATTGTAATATATTTAGCCAGGAGGGTCCCGTTTGTTTGAATAACTGAAGTATACGATACCAAAGTTGGTTGTGGTATTTTATCCTAATATTCCAGATTTATAATGTATAAGCATCTTATGGCGCTTTTGTGAAGTCTCATCATTTGCATTACTAGGGTCTTCTAACAAACTTAATTAAATTATTGAAGCTTAATGTCGAACAATAATGTAAACATATATTAACACTGCACTAATTATTGTTTACTTACGATCTTTTGTATTGATTAATTTTGATATAAAAAACTTATTATTACATCTGTCATAATTTTGTGTATCTTTACATAAAGCAGGCTTCGTTAATGTTTATTGAGCAAATTGTTAAATATTTAAATGTTGTACTTCCGTGTTCTAGAATGTTCTAGAAAAACTATAACAGATATCAATGCGCGCGAACAGGAGTCGTAGTATGAAGTTACTAATGGAGTAGTTAGCATTGTTGTCAATCAAAGTGTAGTCATGCAGTCTTACTTTTGTATTACTTATGTCCTTCATCAAGAATAGATAAATAAATATACGTAAAAAATGAAACGTGTCATATTAAAATTTTCCAAGACGCCTTAAGAACTCGACGTTCTATTATTTTGTGATTTATTATTAGCAGGCGAGATACAAGATCTACGAGCATTCTACCATTGAACATATATAACAGGTGATGTATTAAAAACGTGGCTTTAATGTATGTCAAGTAAAAAAGAAATGCGCCACAACCATCACAGAAACCTAATCAGTTTAAGCAATGGACATTCTTATAGTTTTCAGAGAATATGAAAGCACATCTGAATGCATAGTATTTATTATGACACATTTATCAAGAGATGGAATGCTTTGAAAAATATGAAAAAATAGTTTAGCTTACAGAATATTACTACAGTCAGTTTCATCAAAATGTACCTCATTATGTCTCTTATACTAGGTAACTTTGAACAGTATTGATTACAGTGACACTGAACATAGCACACATAGCCCTACTATCAGTAAACATTTTAAAGGTACACATTAACATTTACAAAACTTAAAAAAAAATCACCAATGTCAAGTGTATAAACAAAGGTCAAAAATTACTGTACATTCCTGCTTAAAGCAAATAGAATCAATTATAATGCCTGAGCTTTCTTGAGATTGTGTTTCTGTTATAAGAGATCCCATACCAACAATCATTTGCCTATTTCTTTTTACTTTACAGTGTTTCCACCACTCTGGGTAGAATTTTTCCCAGCTCAATTCCAGCTTTTTCCATATAAAGTATATGTGAATTTTAAACTTCTGCCTGAATGTTTCCTTTACATAAGTCAAATCAGGAAACGTATGGTCAACTTTAGTTAAGACAGTATCATTCAAGTTTACATTATTAGGATTGTTTTTATGACACAACATAGTTTGATCAACATCTTCCCTGTCTTCAACAACTTCATCACAAACATTTTTAAACCCTTCATCAATAGTACAAAGTTCCCTATTTTCAACATTTACCACTCAACATACAATATACTGTCAGTTTCATTACCATTTTCTACTAATTTCCTACCTTCATCATTATCATGTAAAGTATTGTCATTACGAAGCATAATCAACCTTTATATTGTTAATACCTTGTTCTTTACTCAACTCAACAGACTCCTTATAATCCTTATCATCAGAATTACTACTTCTATAATCAGAAACGTCATATGTATTTTCATTTTCAGTAGGTAACATTTTACAAGAAACATTAGATACCTCTCTTGTGTCAGTATGAACATTATAATTAACCTCAACAATACAATTGTCACACTCTGGTAAAATGTTATGGCTTTCAGTATCACATACAAATTGTAAGTTACAACTGTCAGATTCAGATACAAAATTCTTGTAACAACTAGGTACAAATCTACCAAAACGTATTTAAAAAACTATCTTTAAATTCCTGAAAATTTGACCAAAGTTTTCTGTTTTGATTAGCCCAGCTTAAAGCTTCTACATTCAGATGATACTTTACATACTTTACCTTATCAGCATCAAACATAACTTCTATAAAACTATTTTCACAGCTTAAAATGAAATCTACAGGGTGTACATCATGTTCTGTAAACATCTTTACAGGAATTTTAGACCATGAACCAAAATTATGTATGTCATTTGTTACAGGAGTATTATTCACACAATCACGTCATGATAAATTGTTAATCTTTTCCCTATTAATTTCCTTACCAAAGTCTACACTTTCCACTGACTGTTCTGCTGATTCTTCATTATGAAAACAACTCGTATAGTAATCATTTATTAGGCCCAAATCAGTATCTTCACACGAAGCCTTAAGTTCATCTTTAATTAAATTTTGTTAGTCTGTTAACTGTTTTAATATATTATTTTCCAGTTTGTTAAGTGCTGACCGTAGCATGTCCGAATCAAAATCTCCTACTCCATTATACGCTTTAATTGTTTCTTTGTTGTTACTCATGTTTAATGAACTGTACACACTGTCTTTTTAATAAAAAAATCAAAGTTTTAACTTATCTTTCTTCGGCACCCAGTCCATTTCAAGTTCGAACATACTTTTGTCTTGCTGCAGCGTCCTTTTTAACAATTTATTACATCTTCGATCCCATACCGGTTGAATTTATTAAAATTTCATGCTTAAAACATGTGTACATATATAGTCTCTTCTTCATGTTGCTGCTTCGTTGTTTCTTCGGTTGTTTCTGAAACATTGTGACATTTGTAGGTTTCCAAAAATCGACAGTGTTTCCTGGCCGATGCACCATATGTGGCACTTTTTACTGGATACAACAATAAAATCACATTTTAAATACAAAACCTTTTGTACAAAAGTAGATGTTCAGTGGTCTCGTAGCTCACCTGCCATTTATACATCACAAAATTATATTAGGACGTCTGGTTCATGTGCGTCAAGGAAACTATCAATATGACATGTTTCATTTTATACATATTTATTTATACTCTCAATGAAATACAAACACAGCAGAAATACAGCTTTAAGAGTGCTTCACAACTCAGGTCCATACTGACATAGGACTTTACAACTCTGCAACAAACTTAATACTCCATGAAGGCCAAGTTATTAATACTTTAATACTGAACAACTAACTGCTTTAGACTGATCATGTTCGCACGAATTCGCGCCTATTAATACTTAAAATGGTATTCTAGAACATTCTAGAAAACGGAAGTTACAGTATTTAATATAAAACAATTTGTTTATGAAATTAATCTTGCTTTATGTGAAGGTACACAAAATTATGACAAATGTAATAATAGATTTTTACATCAAAACCAATCAATACAAAAGATCATAAGTAAACAACAATTAGTGCAGTGTTCATATTTGTGTACATTATTGTTCAACATTAAGCTTATGACTTTGAATAATAAATTCATTTAGTTCACTAAAAGACCCAAGTAATGAAAATGATAATCAATGTGACCACCTAGAAGCGCCATAATAGGCTTATATAACATAAATATGGAATATTAGAGTATAATACCACGATCAAATATGGTATCGTATACTTGAATATTGCAAACGAGATCTTCCTGGCTAAATACATTACACTTTGTATTGACTATTTCTAGAATGTTCTACATGATTCTTATGTTTGATGTACTTGTATGTTCCAGAAAAGGGCAGTGGGTATCCTGCAAAACACCTGCATCAATGTGGCTCCGATTAGGCAGTGCAATAGCTGTCGCCTACACGGACAAGACCTGGAATGCAAAGGGTATACTTACTCTCTCCTTCTGAAAGTCCATGTCATCAAAAGATCGATAGGTACAAAAACAGTGGTAAGCCACCTGCACATCAAACACCCATCGGTGTTCTCTGGAGGTGCTGGGCAGAACCCAAACAAATGGCTGAAAGGCTTTGACTGAGTCATCAAGTATAATAGGTGGGATCACAGGATGTGCTTGGTGAACTGTATGGGACAGCCCATCTATGGTTTGAAAATAATGACAAGCTTGATAGTTGGGACAAATTTCAAACAGAACTTAACAAGACGTATGAATACCACCAGCAGCAAGTCCATTTATCGGAAGAGCAATTGAAGAATGGGGCCCAGCGACATAGTAAATTAATGCAGTCATATATACAGTGTTTTGGCCCTATGTCACATAGTTAGCCCAGATATGATGGAGGCCAATGAACTTTCACACCTGATGAAGAGCATTGCAGAAGGCACGTATCAAGCGCTTCTGTTGAAAGATGTGCCAAAAAATTGAAGATATGCAACAGAGGATGGCTGTCCGAAAGAAGTATGACAGACTCCCAGATGTAGTCCCTATGGCCATCGTGGGAGACCAGCATGACTTTGCTTCTCTCATATGACAAATTGTGAGAGAAGAATTACAACAGTTTATGGCAGCCGGGATTGTTGGACCAAGCAAGCACTGGATTATGGCCATGGATGTCAGCCAGTCACACCTGATGTGAAGAATGGCCTCACCCTACTATCACTTATGCCACAACTGCGAAACTGCCGCCTAGGAACCAACTGACATGGCCAAAACGAACTCCTCCAGCAACTATGATGCCTCACAGGAGGACAGAAGACATCACGCCATTGTGTTTTAACTGTGGACTTCCTGGACATGTCATACTGTAATGAAACTGACGATATTTGATAACCTGTATATAAATATGTGTAACTTAATTTATATTAATATTATAAAATACCACTCATCTTCAATATAATTTTTATTAATATTATGAAAGTCCGTACAAAATCTGCTGAACTTGAATCCAAATCGATATATCGATCTGCATTATCTTTGGAAGGCAAGATCTTTGCACTTTCTTTTGGTGCGATCATAGACTTACTAAATATGTGTGATGCAAGCCCCCACAATCGCGTAAGTGGCCGACTGCGAACAGCGGACAAATTGAAGAGCGCCTCGGTGACCATTGTGGTGGCAAACTTCCGCGCAAACTTTAAATGTGCGTAAGATTCTTTTGATTAGAGACAGTATGCATTTGAGTTACGTCGCGAAAGCTATGTCTAATTGAAATATATAACTACAAAACAGCTTCAGACTCCTTGAATATACAGCAACTATCGGTTGTGTGTAAATTTATTACATGTACATTGTAGAAATTGGCGAACAGCGTTTCCTCATCCTAACGAAACCGAACTATGTTCAAATGTTTGTAGAACTTATAGGACTTAACTACGGGGTCATCAGTCCCTAAGCTTACAAACTGCTTATGATCTAGCTAAGACTAAGGACGGCACAAATATCCATGCCCGAGGGAGGATTCGAAACCCCGAACGTAGTAGCCAAACTGAACTATAATTTGTAGTTTCTTTCCGTACTAAGTGCAGCATATGAACGGAATTTATCATCAGACACGATTTTTGGCACTTTCTCAGTATATTCTACGATTGTGAAAGTTTTGTACAAACATTAATTTCGGAAGAGTTTCACACTTTATGTCTTTGCTTTAATGCTGTATTCTCTAATGTTTAAATATTTAATTGCGTCAAAAAATCAAACAGGGTTGACTGAAACAGCTAATGTTAAAAATCGTTGTTAAAGTGAGATATGCCGTCAGATACATAACTGAAAAATAGCTTCTTATCTTGTGAATACTGCAACCACCCACTACCAAATTCTTTTAAGAACAGAGGTGACTATCACTTGTGTATATATCGCGCAGTAGTTGTTTAATACTCGATTTACCTGCTAACAACACTCGTATTTATGTGACGCTTGCCACTACCATGGCGGCCGGCCGAAGGTTCAAATAATCCCACGAGAGAAGCGCCGTCAGTGAGTCTAGTTATTTTTACAACGTCTTTGGTGCGATAGGGCTTCGTCTATTAGCGGCACGAATGGAAATCAACATCCGATTCTGATTGGCTAACGTCCATGACGTTATAGAGCCCTGCGAGATGGGAACTGCTGCCATCTGTTGCGTTTCAGGCGGTGTATGGGATGCTGTCGTGTATGGGAGAGTGTCGTCTGTAACTGACTGTAATAGCATACAGGATGACTTAGACAAAATTTCTAGTTGGTGCGAAGAATGGCAGCTAGCTCTCAATGTAAAAAAATGTAAGGTGATGCGCATGAGTAGAAAAAACAATCTTATAATGTTCGAATACACCATTAGTAATGAGCTTCTTGATGCTGTCGTGTCGTTCAAATATCTAGGCGTAACATGGCAGAGCGATATGAAATGGAACGAACATGTAAGGACAATTGTGAGTAAGGCGGACAGCCAACTTCAGTTTATTGGGAGAATTTTGGGAAGATGTACTTCACCTGTAAAGGAGACCGTGTATAAAACGTTTGTACGACCACGTCTTGAGTATTGCTCAAGTGTTTGGGACCCGCAGCAGATCGGTTTGAAGGAAGATATAGAGGCGGTTCAGTGGCGAGCAGCTAGATTTGTTACCGGTAGGTTCGACCACTGCGCGAGTGTCACGGAAATGCTCCGGCAACTCAATTGGGGATCGCTGGAAGATAGACGATGTTCTTTTCGTGAATTTCTGTTAATTAAATTTAGAGGGCCGGAATATGAAGCTGAGTGTAGTACGATCTTGCTGCCGCCTACTTACATTTCGCGTAAAGATCACAAAGACAAGATAAGAGAAATTAGGGCTCGTACGGAGGCATATAGGCATTCTTTTTTTCCTTGGTCTATTTGGGAGTGGAATAGGAAAGGAAATGCCTAGTAGTGGTAGTGTACCCTCCGCCACGCACCTTATGGTGAATTGCGGAGTATGGATGTAGATGTAGATGTAGACATTAAGCTGAGACTTGTCCTCTACAGCGCTGCAGCAACTGACGTCACTCACTTGTAATCGCTTGGGAACAGACATAGACTAAATATGGCTACAGATTTGAACTCTGGGAGTGGACGCCATTTTATTACACTCGAGTTTAGCTGTCTGTTTGTTATTGTTAATTTCGGAGAATAATATGAAAGCTAAGAAGTTGCAATTAATGTAATGATAAGTGTAACTTTACAGCTAGTAAAAGTAGTTGTATTTTTTAACAGTCAATAATTATTTTCAAAGTTCTGTCAGAATAAGCTTCTGTATTATGTCGAATATATTTGAAAAATTAATATTTCGTAAATAGTGTATATTTGCATTGTAAGATCACTGTTGAACGCTTGTTTCAGATACTAAAAATTTCGAGCTGCTGTTGTGTGACGAAGAACTAAAGGCAAAGTGGATGGGGAAAAAACACGCTGGCTGAAGCCTGCAATACAATGCAGTCAATTGAAGAGTGCTTGGTAAATCAGATCAGTTTATTATCAATGGAGAAGTAGACATGTTGTTAAAACGTTCCCCACAACTGGACCCAGAAGCAGTTTCATCGATTTTCCATACGTTTCAACCATGCTTGACAGCAACCAATGCTTAATGTAAAAAGTCATAATTTTCAACGAAGTGCCGTGAAACTAGTATGCAGAGCCAAATGCCATTATTAAACAAATGATACTACAGTGTTTTATTGATAATTGTGATGCAATACCTAAATTTTACGACTATATTTAGAAGCAGACATTTATTAGTAACTGTTCACAGTGCTCCAGTTGCCGCCTTTGGCTTTATAAATTTTAAAATTCGCCAGTATAAAGGGCCCCACGAAACTGTCAGTGACACATGTTAACATATTTGAATATGTTGGAGACAATATTTTCTTTACTTGAAACAAGGTTTATGGTTCAAGATATGTGATGTATTTATCAAAGGTTTTTCAGATGAGAGACGTTCACAGCTGTACTTGTTAACAAATACAGTTTATTGCTAAATATATTGAGTCCGATGTACAATAAATGTTGTATTGGTAATTTTCTGTGAATAAACATGTGTAATGGACATGTTAGTTTCATTCGTTCTTAGCTATGTTACCAAAAAAAAAAAATAATTGCACTGTGAAGTTTGGAGCAATTTTTCAATAAAAAGAGAATATTACAGTTTCATTTTGTGAGTGCTATTGGTATTATGTTTTGAGACTTGTTAACCCTTTTGAATATCTGTGTTAAGCAACTTGTTAGTATTTTCATATATTGAATCACAATTGCAGAGTTTGACATAAAACTTGTTGCAAAGTAAAACATGATCTCAAAGTGTGAATTACCCAGTTTCTTAACAACTGCAGTAGGTAATGAAACTAGTGTACCTCTTGGATCAAGAGTAAAAAAAAATTCCACAAATTAGCTACTTCAGTTTAATGGGAAGTTCCACGAGTAATGTTATGATTTTCAGGATTTTTTTTTTGTACTTGAAGGATAATGAAAAGACCAAGAATAATTATAAAAGCCAATTTCTTTTACTGTATTTCCAACATACGCAAAGAAACATAATTTTAATAATGTAAAAGTTTATATTTCATATAATAAGACTTATGTGAATAAACTACCTGGTAACGGAATGACATAATTTAGACATGCATATTGTTATCATTTATAATACAACAGTAATTCAGCCCAACCCTTTACTATAAAAATTTACAAAAAATATGATATGAAGAGGAATAAATGGAAAGCAAAATGGTATAGAAGAAATATGCACCAAACAAGTATTTTAACAACGAAACTAAAAAAATCTCTGGTAACGGAATGACACTTCTTAGTAACGGAATGACACTTCCACTTGAAAATTTCAAATTTTATTTTGTGTGGGGAAAATGGCATTTGTTCCACTGATCTACGGTTGCAGCCAGTTTCTGTACAATTTTATTTTTTTCTACGCAGCATTTATCGTCTTCTTGTGTAGGAAATGTAAATATGTATCCATCTGCATCACTCTTCCTAAGAAATAAAATTTCATATCTGTCTACAACATAAATCACCTGCCTCACAAAAAATCTTACTATAAAAATGCAATCTCTCTTTTAAATAGAAAATAGATATTTTCACTCAAGTGAACTTCTAGCTTCGCAATGCAGCAAAAATGCTTTAAATAACAGGCCTAATTGGTAGTGACCTTCAACAACAGCAAACATTCTATTATAGTAAATAGGAAGTTGCCTCACAGGACTTACCACCTTTGCATACACATTCCCTCCAATTTTTACAAACACTCTTTCTCTTTGGCCATGTTCCCGCACATTTTGGGTCGGCCTTGTTAATTCCAATTTGGTGTGTGTTAATATGTACAAGGTGCCCGGATGCCCGTCCTGTTGCCACACCATTCCCACCCGCACCCTCTTCCCCCTCCCCCTGTGAGGAAATGTGTACTCCCCAAATGTCTGTGTAGGGGTGAAAGTGTAAAGTGTTTGTGAATCATGTAACTGAAGTGGTACTTGGGTACCAGCCCAGTATTCACCTTGGTGGAAGTGGAAAACTGGCTAAAACCCACATCCAGGCTGGCCAGCACTCTGACATCCTTCGTTAATCCGCTGGGTGGATTCGAACCGGGGCTGCTACGCCTCCCCATCTCAGAAAGCATACGGCTAACCAAACGGGTCGTCCAATTTTTACCAATAATACAGCCAATATACAACTGCCAACAATTGCAGCATAGCCATCATACAGCTGCCTACAACTGTAGTATAAACAACACGAAATATCGGGTATTCGATTATAAAATTTGTCATTCTGTTACTCCATTTTATGTCATTCTGTTACTGCAAGGGTGTCATTCAGTTACCATTAAAAATTAAATTGTTAAAATTAATAATACTTTTTTTATTGCAGGGCTTCTATTTCACACTCAAATCGTATTTGCATGCATATTCTCAACGGTATACAAAATTGCATTGGTAATGAAAAAATAAATTTATGCTTTTTCTGGTAATGGAATGACAGGACATAGCAATTTGAAACAAATCATGCTGGCAATCATAGTAATGAAGTAAATTCATTATAAGCTATTGAAATGGCTGACTTAAGTTATTTGTATTGTTTTTCAGAAATATTTCATTAAGATATGCCTTTACAATACTTTTTTGCATAGCTTTAAAATTGATTTTCAAGGGTATTTACAAGCTGAAAATTTAGACTACTTATGAAGCCATTTGCTCAGTTCCAGTACTTCTTGACTCAAAAAGGAACCTCAAATAAAAAAATTTCATGTTTTAGGTTATCGAACTGCTAATTGGATTTGTCATAAGATTTATTTTCATTTTTGAGGTTTATGTCCACTTTCTCATGAAACTGTCCTAATATGGGCTAGTTCAGCCCTAGCTACTTTCTTTCACTTAATAGTCCATATAATAAATACAGAACTATTCAGCCAAAGGTTTGAACGTAGTATACCTATCTGGCTCTGTGTAAGAAACATGTTTCCATGTTGATTGCCACAGGCTTGTGGTATAAGGTCTGAAACTCAGCTGTAGCTGCCAGTGGCTACATGTCAGTAAACAGGGTATGAAAAAGCATTTGTTTGTGATACACTTTGCATATAGTGACATGCAGTTCCATTGTTTTGGTTTATTAATTAAATGATAAAGGTTAGCATCTATTGAGTCTAGATGTCATCAGAAAACTGATGAATATATTGTGATTATACCAAATTACTCAGAATTTGTAATCACTTTACTTGAGATTTGGCAAACACATAATTATGATCATGTTGGAATAACAATGAGGATAGGTCAAAGGTCATGGGAAAGATGTTCACTTCACTGACTAGAGGCAGATATTATTATTTTTTAAAAAGAGAGCAAAACATTCTACCACACAAAAGTGGCTTGTACAAAATATTAATCAAAAGAAGAGTTTAAAATACGTTGATAAAGCTATTTTTCATGTTCGTTGACTATACCTGTTTAGACTTTACTGGGTCGCTAAATACAATTATTTATGTGATGTTTAGATATAGCATTCTGCTGATTTTGATCTGTGCTGTGTCGTGTTTGAGGTTATAAGCACCCCAACACCGAAAATTTTATATGGAAAACAGTGGTGGTATTTGTGTGAATGTGTCTGATGGAGGAGGCCGTACTTTATAACGTAAAGCCGATTACAGTGCGAGAGAGGCAGTTAAATTACAGAAATAGCGTACGTTACATACGTAAATGTTTGATCTTCATGTCGAGAATAACTCAATATCTGTCATGCAACGCATAACAACATGCACAACTCTTTCAGAGTTTCATTAATCAAGTAAGGGATATCTGAAATCATCAATTATACTGAATGAGATTATGTCAAATTGTTAAAAAAGCTCTTAATATCTCCAGACACCAGTTTCGTCATTAACATCCTATTTTACTTTACTTTTTTTTAATTAAAGGAATTGGACAAATTTAAATTGTGGCTTATATATTTCATAGATTTCACCGTCGATTGGTACTAATTATATGCTATTTAATGTCAATGTTGATAAACTAAAATTTTGTTCATGACCAAATGTAACTAATGCTGTAAATTTTCTAATTCCAAGAAAGGTTATGAATTCAAACTCATGAACTTGATAGGAAGAGTCTGAAAAACACTGCTGGTGCTAGAGGTATTACGTATAGAAACTTAAGTTTTTTTGTATGCTAGAAACAGTAAACATGAAAACTATTTGTATTTAAAAAGAAACAGTGGGCAGTTGTTGATTTCAAAATTGCATAGGTCAGTCACTAATAGTTACCCACAATTGTTGATTTTTGTAATCTGATGCTTGTATGGAAGAAGCAAAAATTAGTTTTTCGAGTATGATCTTACTTTCAATATCCCTAGATTTATGTAAACGTCAGACATCGGCAGAAAAATGCCCAAAGGGAATAATAACGATACTATAACGTATTAAATTTTTACGAGACTGCTATTTACCCCCTGTTTAAAAGAATAACCTGAATTTTGCACTTCCTTTTGTGATCCTTTTTTTTACTGGACATACATTAAAGCCACATTTTTAATACATCACCTGTTGTAAATGTTCAGTGGTCTTGAAGAACTCATAGCTCGCCTGCCATTAACACATCACAAAATAATAAGATGTTGGGTTCTTCCAAGTCATGGAAACTTTCAATTTGACACGTTTCATTTTCTATGTATATTTCTTTATCCATTCTTGATGAAGCACAGAAGTAATACAAAAGTAAGACTGGTTCACAACACACTTCCATCCCAACTCAAGATTAAGTTGTTACTACTCCATTACCAACTATATACTAACATTATACTGACTTAATACTGACTAATTCATTACTAACTAACTTCATACTATCTTTATACTACACTGACTCAGTTCGCGCCAATTCGAGCGTATTAATACATAGTGTATATTCTAAAATATTCTAGAACACGGAAGTTACAAAGTTTAATATTTAACAATTTGTTTATGAAACAAATGAATCATGCTTTATGTAAAGATACACGAAATTATGACAGATGTAATAATAAGTTTTTTTACATAAAAATAAACAATAGAAAAGATCATAAGTAAACAACAATTAGCGCAGTATTAATATATGTTTTCATTATTGTTCGACATTAAGCTTCAATAATTTAATTAAGTTTGTTAGAAGACCCTAGTAATGCATATGATAATCAATGTGACTTAACAGAAGCGCCATAAGATGCTTATATAATATAAATATGGAATATTAGGTTACAAAACTACTACCAACTATGGTATCGAATACTTCAATTATTCAAAGAAACGGGGCCCTCCTGGCTAAATACATTACAATACCCCCCTCACAGAATGTCAGACATCCCATGTGGATGACATTGTGTGACAATAGAATTGGGGAATATTTACAATCAGCAAAAATTTTAATTTGAAACTACATATCTGTGAACTTCCATTTGAAGTCATGTAACAGTAACAAATTATAGCATTTAAAGCATAAAATGACTGACTTTTTTTAGAAACTTGTTACAAAAATAATATTTTACTACTGATGATATGATTCCGAAAATGCACAATTATTTAAATTAAATTACCATGACATTAGACACAGAAGAACAATAAATTGTATTATGGAACAAGCATGAACACACAGACAAAGTTGTGCTGAACCAAATTTACATAGCACAGGTACAATCTAAAATCATACACGATAAGCTCAATAAAGTTGCATGTTAATTGGTGTACCCTACATTTATGTAAACAGTACATAAATTTCAAAAAATTAGAGAATATTAAATTTCAGCAAGACAGTATAAAATTGATTACTAGAACAATCTTTTGGTTACAAATGTACATTAACTGAATTCATAAGAAGTTATTACAATTTTTAATCCTGAAAGTAATTTGATAATGCAAAATAACCACCAAATTTCAAATTGCATACAGATGCGAGAGCTTTACCATAACAGACCTAGTAAACAGTCACAAAAACATTAATCATGATTATTATGGCTATGAGAACATTGAAGGCAAAATAATTTGTTAATAAAAAGTAATGTCTTAATGACAATATAAAAGTGTAAATCTAGTTTATGACATGAATTAGCAAATGTAACCAGACGTTTTATGAACAGAAACCCTACCAGTTCTGTACTTGTGCGAACCACACTAAAACATCTAAATTATTTGAGCTAAATATGCTACTATAGATTGTTTTTACGTCCACAACCTGCACAGTTACAGGCTAACATATGTATATGACCATACAGATAGAAATTAATGGCACAAATTTTGTTCTTTATAAAAAAAATTATTAATATTCATTCGGCACTTGTGCAAACCGCACACAAGCACCTAAAAATTTGCAAAAAAATTTGCTGCTATAAATTTTACATCCACAGCCTGCACAGCTACAGGACAGCAGATTGGTATGACACCACCTTTAAACTATGGCCATTGAGCTCACCATGGAAATTCACTTATAAAAATTATTAAATTCATATTATTTCATGAATGCATTATTCTTTCATATTATTTCATGAATGCAGTATTGAAGACACGTTTCATCACAATAACCTCCATAAATGATAAGAAAAGACCCCAGCCATCAAAGTCAAAAATTTAACCACATCAAACCTTTACATCATCAGAACACAAAATACATAGTCAGGCTTGGTATACAGAAGTCCTAGATAAAGTTAATATACAATGTGAGAGATCAGTTAAATAATCATAATCAAATTTTTAAATGACAGGTACCCCATAAAGTATCTTATGCAAAGATCATGCAACCCCCATTTTATAAATAATTTTGTACAAGATGGTTACCAGGATAAAAATTACAACTAGTACACAAAATTCAGGAATTAATTTGAAAAATGTCATGAAAACAACTAATAATGAAAATGTCTATTTCTCAAACAGTTCAACAACATTTCATGATGATGGTATATTTCAGTGTGTATAACAGATTTAGTGAAGCATGAATGATGAAGCTTGCGTACAGTAGCTAATTTACAACATATTTAGTAAAGCATAAACACACAACTTGCTTATACAGATCAATTTACAACATATTTAGTAAGACATGAAATTACAGCTTGCTTACAGAAACCAATTTGAAAAATATCATGAAATGAAAGCATCTGATCATAAATATTTTTTATTCAAGATCTCAAGATTTAGTAAAAAATCAAACATTAGGAACAGAATCATGTAACATACAAAGATTTCAGATTAATCAAACAAGAGACTATGTGTAACATGAATTAACATTTTACCAAAAGAATAACATTACAGGCAGTTAATTTTAAATGTGACCAAAGATCTTCACAGCATATCTTACACAAAGTACTTTGTAAAGCAAAGAAATCATCACATCAGAAACTTGATCTAGCAGTTTAAACAATAAACATTTCACAACTATTGCCTATGGCATCTGTAGATTATTTGAATTATGAAACAATTTTAGTTTAGTACAAGAGATACTGTTATCTGTTGAATCAATTCAAAAGTTTTCTAAAAATGAAAGTGTCTACTAATGGCTGTTACAAGATTTTCATAACAGTGGCAAATACTATCAGAAAATATTCATATTATTTAAACAGAAGACTATGTGTGACCAGAAAACTACTATTGTATCGAAAAAATTCCATTAAAGACAGTTAAATTTGATTATATCATCGAGAGTCTCAAAATGTTTTGCACAAAGTACTTCAGAAACAATACTACCATCACAGAAACCTAATCAGTTTAAGCAATGAACATTCTTATAGTTTTCAGAGAATATGAAAGCACATCTGAAGGCATAGTATGTATTATGGCGCATTTACCTAGAGACAGAATGTATATAAAAATATGAAAGAGTTTAGCTTACTGAATTATATTGCAGACAGTTTCATGAAAATATACCTCTTATTTTTTATACTAGGTCACTTTGAATATCAGTCTCAGCTATTAGAAAGAACATTGTTTTACAACATACACAGGCCTACCATAAGTGAACATTTTAAACTTACACATTAACATTTACCAAAACCTCAGAAGAATCAACAGATGTCAAATAGTTTACTAAAAATTTATGAATTAAAGTAAAAAATAACTGCAGTCCAGTTTAAAGCAAATAAAATCAATTATAATCACTGAGCTTGCTTGAAATTGTGTTTCAATTATTAGAGATCCCATACCAACAACCATTTGCCTAGTCCTTTTTACTTTACGATGTTTCCACCACTCTGGGTACAATTTTTCCCAGCTCAATTCTAGCTTCTTCCATATAAAGTATATGTGAATTTTAAACTTCTGTCTGAATGTTTCCTTTATATGAGTCTAATTAGGTAAATTATGGTCAACTTTAGTTAAGACAATACCATTCAAGTTTACATTTTCAGAATTATTTTTAAGACACAACACAGTTTGATCAGCAACTTCACCGTCTTCAACAATTTCATCACAAACATTTTTAAACTCTTCATCAGTAGTACTAAGTACCCTATTTTCAACATTTACATCTTTAATATCCTTGTTATTTTACAATTTATGTGCTTCGTTAATCTTTTTCACAAAATCCCTATTTTCATGTAAAGTATTCTCATTACAAAGCATAATATTCTCGTCATCATCATAAACATCAACCTTTTCATATATAGATCCAGTAACATTTGTAACATATTCAGAACTACTATTACATACCATATAGCTGACATCATTATAAACTTCAACATTGTCATGACTAACACAATCAATTACATCAACCTTTTTGTTATTAATAGCTTGTTCTTTACTCAACTCAACAGACTTCTTATAATCCTTATCATCAGAGCTACTACGTTCAAAATCAGAAATAACAATTTTACCATATGTATTTTCATTTCCAGTAGGTAACATTTTACACACATCACTAGATACCTCACTTATTTTAAGATGAACCTTATTCTTTGCCTCGACAATACAAGTGTCACACTCAGGTAAAATGTTATGGCTCTCAGCAGCATGAACAAATTCTAAGTTACTATTATCACATACAGATACAAAATTCTTGTCACAATTAGGTACAAGTCTACAATCATTTTTAAACTTGAAACTTTGTTTAGAATTACCTCTGTATGTATTTTTTCTATTGACATTTTGATTACCATAATCATTATGTCTTTGCCACTCCGTCTATTCTTGTAATTAGACCTTTGTTTTCAACAAGATTGTCAATTTTGTACACAAAATTCAAAAATTCCTCTATATCATTATCAGGTGCATGTATTAATTCCCTTTGCAAATAGTTTGGTAGCCTATTTTTAACACATTAATTTGTGTCCTAACATCTAAAGGATACTTCAAGTGTATTAGTTTCTGCAATTCATTTTTACAAAAATCACAAAGTCCTCCTGGTCTTCCATTATATGTTGGCCCATACAAAAATTTACTTTTAACCCTGTGTTGGTCATTTTCTGACCAAAACTTATTTTAAAAACTTTCTTTAAATTCTTCAAAACTTTTCCAAAGTTTTCTGTTTGTATTAGCCCAGCTTCATGCCTCACCTCTTAGATGATACTTTACATATTTAATCTTATCTGCTTCTCACATCCCTTCAATAAAACTATTTTCACAGCTTAAAATTAAATCTAAAGGGTGTACATCATGTTCTGGAAACATCTTTACATTAATTTTAGACCATGGACCAAAATTATGTATGACGTTTGTTACAGGATTATTATTCACACAATCACCTGATGATAAATTAACATTTTCCCTACTAACATCTTTAACAAAATCTGCTTCTGTTTCTACTGCCTGACCTGCTGATTCTACTTGATGAAAACAAATCTTCACATAACTCTCATTTATTAGACCTAAATCAATATTTTCACATGAAACTTTAAGTTCATCTTTAATTAGATTTTTTTGTTCTGTTAACGTTTTCAATAATTTATTTTCCAGTTCGTTCAGCACTGATTCTAAGATGTATAAAGTTTTCTTTTGTTTTGCAGAAAAATGCCCTTTTACATTATTTTCTTTCTCCATTCTGAATAAACCGTAATCACTTTCTTTTTAATGAAAAAATCAAACATTAACTTACTTTCTTCGGCGTCCAGTCTATTTCATGTTCATACATGCCACACTCTTGTCTTGGTGCAGCGTCCTTTTTAACCAATTATTATAGATCTTCATTTCCTTCTGAAATCCATCCCAGTTAAATTTATTAATACTTCATCCATAAAATGTGTGTACATATATCGTTTCTTCTTCATATTGCATCTTCGTTGTCTCTGAAACATGACACATTTGTAAATTTCCAAAAATCGACAATGTTTCCCGCGCCGAATGCACCATTTGCATACATTAAAGCCACATTTTTAATACATCGCCTGTTGTAAATGTTCAGTGGTCTCGAAGATCTCATAGCTCGTCTGCCATGAACACATCACAAAATAATAAGACGTCGGGTTCTTCCAAGTCATGGAAACTTTCAATTTGACACGTTTCATTTTCTATGTATATTTCTTTATCCATTTTTGATGAAGCACAGAAGTAATACAAAAGCAAGACTGGTTCACAACACACTTCCATCCTAACTCAAGATTAAGTTGTTACTACTCCATTACTAACTACATACTAACATTATACTGACTTTATACTGACTACTCCATTACTAACTAACTTCATACTATCTTTATATTATACTGACTCTGTTCGCGCCAATTCACGTGTAGCAATACATAGTGTATATTCTAGAACGTTCTAGAACACAGAAGTTACAAAGTTTAATATTTAACAATTTGTTTATGAAACAAATGAATCATGCTTTATGTAAAGATACATCAAAATAAACAATAAAAAAGATCGTAAGTAAACAACAATTAGCTCAGTATTAATATATGTTTACATTATTGTTCGAAATTAAGCTTCAATAATTTAATTAAGTTTGTTAGAAAACCCTAGTAATGCAAATGATAATCAATGTGACTTGACAGAAGCGCCATAAGATGCTTACATATTATAAATATGGAATATTAAGTTACAATACTACGACCAACTATGGTATCGAATACTTCAACTATTCAAACAAACGGGACCCTCCTGGCTAAATACATTACATTTTCTTTGAGGAAAAGGAACAAGCTACATACAAAACACTATGCACATGTGATGGTTTATCTATTTGGTGCAAGGTTATTAAACGCTTTGGAGTCAGTTAGAAGAATTTCCTCTTAAGCCCCGTTTACAACAAAGCGATCATAGGCGAATGCGCATTCGCCAGGAATTCACCTGTGCGTGCACGCATTGGCTTGTACTTGCGAATAAGCTTCTACTCCGGAGCGAACGGAAGAGAAACCAGCACACTGCTGCAAGGCGAGCATATGCAGTTTGTTGCATACGCTAGCGCTGAAGCAGAGAGGATGCGAACTTCCTTTGATGGTTCGAGGTTTGGTTAAGCAGCTGCCAGCAAACTACTTGTGTATGCCCAGTGCTGAAATTAAGTTCAAGCAGCGCCTTCACATGCTTCTGGCTACTTGCCGAGCAGTTGTTTGTTGTTTACGCAGTAACCGCAAGCTACCAGATTCTACCCGGAAAAATATTTCTGATGCGCCCAAGCTGCCAGATTCGTGCATGTGCAGAACTGTCTGAGTTGTAGTGGGAGGGCACTCCATGTGATCCATGTTTACGTTTCATGATAGTTTCATTTGTTTGTCTTCGTCTACAAGTGTCTTGTCATATGAATCTTTGTGACTGGGAACTGTTAGGTGAATTTATTCACAAAATCGCTGAAGGCTAATAAAATAATACGATAATATTTCAGTTTTCTGATTTTATTTCCATGTTATTAACAGAGACCAAGCATTGAGTTGAACGTGTAATTCACACCTGACATGCAATTTTATATATTTTAGCTGTTAAAAAATTGTGCGGTATGCATGAGTTCCCTGGACTTAATCTATACTGAAGATGTTTATTCAGTGAACGAAATTGACATGCTATATTGAAAAATATGTGTTTTATATAATAACCACCAAGCAGAAATGTCTGTTATTGTTGTAATATTATTGTTATTTCGACCCATGACTCATTATAGAGTATTCATTCAAGATCAATAATTATTCTATTCGAAGAACATTTAAGTTATTTTTGCGAAAAAATTTGGCTTTTTTCAGTCAACTACAATAAACTCTTCTTTGTCACAGAGGTGTTAATTTATTTGAACGAAACAATATTCCAGACTGTTGCCTTGTTAAAACTGTCCGCTGTGTTTTAAAGAGCTCGCATTTTATTTTATAATGCATATAGTGTTAACAGATTTAATATTCTGCTATAACAAAGAACTAAACGTGAGGTATACTTAAAGGAAATTGGTATTTTGAAAACCACAAAGAAAGCCTTAATATCAGGCACACCTATGTTAATCTGGGCATGTTGATATAATCTTGAAGGCGAATAGTAATTCGAGTAAGATTACGAAATTGATACTCTTGGCTTATCCTTGGATGTGTTGTTTGTTTCATGATACAATGTAAGGTATGTTAATACTGCACATACAAGTTTTAGTAAATGTTTACTTGAAGGTTAATACACAGGCGATTTAATCAGTAATTGAGAATAAAATAAATACCTATATTGACCGCTTAATAAGAAAAAATGTTTTCTTTTAGGCACCCCACTATCCATAAAACAATGTTTCATAAATCTGTGGTACATTCTCTAGGCTTCAATTTATGTTTTCATTTGTGTTTTTTACGTTTTAAATTTATAGTCTGACATTTCTTGGCAAATTACTGGAACACACTGCCAACAAATCGTTCAGTGTTTTATCACTGTACACATTTTCGTACATTTTACTTTGTATGTATGACGTATTATGTGAAAAGTTTTAATTCCCTTATCGTGGCTTCATTAAGTCACAATAATAAAACCGAAAAATAAACCATTGTTGATCCTCATAATTGCTCGGCATTATTAAAGAATACCAAAATAATGAGGTCGTAGTTCAATTGTTCCACCGGTATGCATGAGAATCCTACCAGAATTGGGACGAAAAACGTTCAAGCAGTGCAAGCTCCAAATACGTCATCATAGCTGCACATGCGCAGTAACGCCTACTTGCTCGCGCTTGAAAGTAGCTACCTGGCAGCTGCTTAAACGAACCTACGCCCTGAAACTGACACCCAGCGGATCACAAGCGAGGACTTGCGAATGCGATCCGAGCGTGACTGAATAGCGTTCGCATAGCGTTTACACCAGAGCGATTTCTCGTTCGCTGCTACTCGTTCATTTGTGTTCCCTTAAGCCCCGTTTACACCGAAGCGAACACAAGCGAACGAGCAGCAGCGAACGTGCATTCGCTCTGGTGTAAACGCTATGCGTGCGGTGTGCGGTCATGCTCGGCTTGCATTCGCAAGTGCTCCTTGCGTTCCGCTGGATGTCGGTTTGAGTGCGAACCTTCAAAGGAAGTTCGAGTTCTCACCACTTCAGCACTAGTTTCATATACAAACTGCGCGCTCGCCCTGCGGCAGTGTGCTGTTTTTCGCGCGCGAGGCTTGTTTGTTGTTATCGTGTATTGTTGGGCGTTGAAAGTGATTTTCGTGGTAATGGAGTTGCTGGAGGAGAGAGTTCTTCACTTGATTGAAGATTACAGATCCCACCGATGCTTGTGGGATCCTACAGATCCTCACTACAAAGTAATAAATAAAAAGAACGATGCTTGGCAAGAAATTGCCGAAGTCCTGAACTTGGCTACAGAGTAAGTCAAGAAGAAAATGAACTCCGTACTTGCTTCTTTAGATAAAGAGCTAAAGTGGGTAATTCTTCTGGGATGGGTGGAGCAGAAAAGTACCATTCCAGGTGGTTTGCATTTAAACCTATGTCCTTCCTCCTTGACAAATATGAAGTAAGGAGAAGCAGATGTTCGGAGGTTTGTAAAGTCATAAACATTTAGTAACAGTATATTGCATTTATTTATTTTAATCAGTTTAACGATATTCGTCCTGCCATTCAACCCTCCCAATATCGAACTGAAAATACTGTGCAAATTCATTTCTTACTTCTGCATTTCTTTTTGATGATTTGCGTGGCACAGATCTCAAGACAAGAGAGACGTGTTACTTTGTATTTCTTGCCGCCATGTGCCTGCAATCAGACTTCCCTCTTCCGTCTCCGTGTCAGTTGTCCCTGGTGGTGTGTATATGTTTCTTGAGGTCTTACTTTTTCGCAAAAAATTGTGAAAATACATACATGCTTGTACAACCGTTACACAAGTTTCTACATTCAATTGCATTGGTTTTGTTAACATACGCAACACAGATGCAAGAATTCCAAAAACATTCTCCACTACTCTCCGTGCTCTGCATAGTCTGTAATTAAAAACTCGTTCGTCACTTCCGCTTGCATGTTCCCCTGGGTAAGGCTTCATTAAGTGTTCGTGGAGAGCAAATGCCTGCTCACCTATGAATACATACGGCACAGCACTCCTTCTTCCCGGACGTGGCGCCTCTTGTGGAATTCCTAGAGTGTTGTTTTCAATCAGTTTCCAGAAAGTTGTATGTCTCAGCACCCCACCATTTGTGTATATGAAACAGTAATCAGCGTAAGCCACACCTAAAAGCACAATGCTGAAATACCCTTCATAATTATAAAATTCTGTGCCGCTATTTGCGGGTGCAGTTATTTCACAGTGCTTCCCATCTATAGCGCCAAGGCAATGTGGGAAGTTCCACTGCTCCTCAAAGCCCTGTGCAATATCCAGCCATTTACTTGCATTCTGAGGAAGCTGAAACAAGAGGAGAAATATATTAATGTTTCAATCAGTAAATGCACTACAATTCTGTTGTTACCACAACAGCTTCAGCAAATCAATTAACTAAATTATGTCTCAGTTGTATTAAGCAAAGTAATGTCACTATTGCATTACATCTTAATGTACATGTGTGAGAAGTGATTGTTGCTGCATTAGACGATACAAATCTGGTGTAAAAGAATTATTCACTAAACCCAAAAATTATTGTCTTTTAGGAACCCTTTCATATTGAGGAGGTGGTTATGGAAGATTCCTCAGCTCTAGCAGCGGTCCAGGAAGAAGGAGATAGTGATATTATAATTGTTACTCAAAGTGTAACAGAAGAGATGGGGGGGGGGGGGAAGAGAGCATCACAAATATTGAACCACAAAGAAAACAAAACTAAGGAAAGTGGACAGTGAGTTTAGTGATGTCTTAAACATTATAAGAGGCATAAGTGACAGTCTCAAAGACCCAAAGGGAGAGAAACAGAAGTGTGCATGTGACTGCTTTGGGGAATACATTGCTTCAAAACTTAAACAGTATAGCAAACATGTGCAGAACCTTGCAGAGCATAAAATCCAAGAAATATTGTACTTGGCGGATACTGGAGAGTTTAACTCCTCTGAAGACAAGAAATAAATTGTAGATAATTTGAAGAAACATCATTCTCATTTCGCATTTGTTATGTCTTTTTTTCATTAGATTGATTTCTGACAAATAAATGCAATTAAAATCAACAGTTTACGTAGATTAATGTAAGATAAAAATATATGAAAGACCAGTGTATTCTTGTTCATATATCTTAATGTCTCAGATTTCCCAATAGTTTACGAAATTGAAACACAGATACTGTATAAGTGAAAATTGTTTTCCCTATGATGATGTGCCCAATTCAACAAACTACAAGTTATGAAATAGCCTGTGGTTGGTGTTTCATATATTTCTACATTACATTACTCATTCTTTTCTGACGTTGTGCTCCTCGCACTTACCTTAATACAATCCAAATGTGTTTCGCATCTTGCTCTACATACTTCAGGAATTATTTTCGAAATAGATGCAGTTGCTATACGAAACGGATATCTGAGGCCAGCATAGCTGTCGCCTGTTGCTAAAAGTCGCAAAGTTAGTGCCAACCTCTCTTCTGCTGATATGGCTCGTTGGTAATTAGTGTCTTATTTTGAAACCTTCGGTTCAATTGCAGATAGAAGAAAATAAAAATCGTCTGAAATTTCTGAATAATCCAAGTGCTGGTTGCAGCTGCAAATCATTGATCAAAGCCGAACCACCACTTCTTTCACGCCTGCGCAAAAATTCAACACCCAGAATTTTTTTGTGTTTACGCCATTTGGCTTTCACGAGCAACAGCGTGCTCGCTATACAAAATAAACCAAGTTGCGTGTTTCTCTTCTCCATCACGCTGTACTGTGAATGCTCATTCGCCTGTGTTCGCTGGTGTTCGTGTCGTTGCAAACGGGGCTTAGGTGTAAACAGGGCCTAAGGCCCTGTTACACACTACAACATGTCTGTGAAGACTAGTTTTGCAACGACCGTCTGCACATTAAAACATTGCATTTACACGTTCCGACTGTTGGTACATCTTTGCTAAGTCTTGAGTTGTTCTGTCCATGGTATAAAGGCTATGTGCAATCTAAGTAAATCTGCTCATAAAACAATATTGCTGTCCACAGCAATTACATTGGAAGAAAAGAAAAGAAAGAGGCCACAACGTAAAAAGTGGGTCAAGGACTGGCTATTAAAATGTTTATCACTTTCACGCATTAATCTTTTAAAAGAACTAAAATTCGAAGATGACTGGTTCAATTATTTACGAATGGATAAGGAAATATTTTTTGTGCTTTTGGAACAGATCACACCACACATAAAGAGACATGACAGTGTGATGAGAAAGTCAATAAGCGCTTATGAGAGATATTTAGTGACACTGCGGATTCTAGCTACAATCAGAAGTTATGATGACCTTAAATTTTTGGCTGTGATGTCATCATCATCACTATCTCACATCATTCCAGAAACATTTGGTGCTATAAGCCAGCAATATTTGAACGTGAGAAGTTAGTCACAACTCCTTATGCATTTTTTTATTTACAACCATTTCTCTATTTGCATTTGGCTCGCCTTCTTTCAGTTTTGCTATTAATGCTTGATATGCTACACTTTTTTTTTTTTTTTTTTTTTTTTTTTTTTTTTACCGTCAGAATAGTCCCTGCTTTTAATCTTCCATATGGCTGGAAACGAATTGTAAAGTTCAATGAATTCCGTTAAAAATACTCTTGAGTACATTCGAGAATCATCACTCTCTCCTGAAACATCGCTGATATTGTTACGTTAACCTCCTCACTGTCACAACAACAATACTACAGTATGCTGGCTATAGCAACAATCGACTGTGCAATTCGTCTGAGATATCGTTTACATGCTCCGACTTGTCTGAGTGCCATCTGCGTAATTTCAAACCATGCCAGACTTTGCGCAGACCGGACGCCAACCATTAGCGCAGATCAAATCATCCGCCGATGAGTGATTTACACGCTACGACATGTCTGCGCAAACAAAGTCTGTACAGACAAGTCTGCGTATATGTCGGAGCGAGTAAAGGGGCCCTTACCGTCACAAACGATTGCAACTCCTTTCACACTGCAACTCGAACGCCTCAATGACAGTCATATTTAGTTTGAAACGGTGGTGACCGCAACTCGAACGCTTTAGCGCGGTTGCAATCGTAACTGGAACGAAGCTAATAGGTCCGTTCGAAGAGTTGCCAGAAAGCTACTTGGAGAGCCAGCAAACAGGAGCTACTGCGCGTGCTCGGCAACGGTGACGTCATGTATCTGTGCTTGGTGTTTGGGCTCTTCGAACGCCCGTCTCGTTTTATTTAGCCTGTTTGCCACCTTCGCTGTGTAGCGTGAAAAGACAGAAGAATGAACGGCAACGGCGCGAATGTTATTCACATAACGTTTGATTTGATTTGTTTGTTCATCACTTATCATTTACAAAATTACATGAGATGGATTTCTTCAGAATACATACATATCTTTAGGTGCATACTTAAATGAAAGATACACCATATTACATTGAAAAATATATAGCCAACATAGCACAGTATATTACTTGCAAAATATGCGACTTCGCATTTCACTAAAGAAAGTTGTTGTTACTTTTTTCAGATTATATTTCATTTAAATACTCTTTCACCATATAATAATGTTTTGTAAGGAGAAACGTTTGGATAGATTTTTTTTAAGCTGTGCATACTACTTATTTATTTAACTTCATGAGTCAACTTATTGTACAATACTGTCCTGAGTTCTCACTTTGTGTTTTCTTGTCAGGTGCAGGTGCTTCCTAATTTGCATATTATGGTTATGTATAGAGCTGTTTCTCCCATACAGGAACCACTCGAGTTCCGCACACAGGAAACGTAGTATTGCAGAAACTCTAAAGTAGCTATTATAAAGTCCTGCAAGAGCCTAACGAGAGATTGAAACGGAAGCAGCAGTTACGGGGTGGTACGACAGCTTATTTGAAAGAAAATTGTAGAAAAGTATTCACTGCAGTGTAGTGCGAGAACAAATGGAGATGACTTAAGGGCATACAAAAACATTGTCGTTAATAATATTAACACCTAATTTTAAAAGAACAACGTTGAATTTACCGTCTCGCAGTGTTAAACGCCCAATACTTTGGCACAGTGTCAATAAATGCCTCAGACTGGGATAATATAAAAACCTTGGCACTTTTCTTCAGTGGTTCCCGAAAGCGTACTCGTTCTGAATACTCTGATATCGCTGACTGATCCAGAATAGATCTTGCGGAAATCACCTGCAAGTGAACGGGAAAAAGTTCTGGATCTTCTTTGAGCCTGTCTGTTCTGACATGGGTCCCATCTATTGGACCTGGCACCCTGCAAATCTCTTTCCTCTGCAGGTGACCACTTGATAACTAATAAATTTGGCAGCTCTTTTAATCTCAAACACAACAAGCTGCAAACGTTGAATCTGTCTGCTACATTACGAAAACTTGCAGTTCATGGCCAGAAAACCACAAAAAGATTATGTTTGTAGTAGATCTATAAGAAACGGAAACAAATGTCATTTTGAATTCTGTTACCTTCTGTGCATGATTTTATAAGAATAAGTAAGACCGTATAATAACAGAAGAAACACAGAGCAGACTAATGTGTCTACTTCTGAGATCATTTTGAACAAGGGAGCGTCGTGTATCCCCACTACAAATAAGAGAGCTACACGCATGCGCAAATATGGCAGCCAGAAAAATTTCTTCGGGCAGCATCTGGCTACTTGGCTCTGCTTGCTAGCACCTCGTAGAACAGCTGGCGCCCCTCTTCAAGTAGCCAGATTCAGGGCCAGACGCTCTTCAAACGCGAACTTTCGTACTGCGCATGCGCGGTAGCCAGAAAGCAACGTCAGAATGACGTATAGAGTGAGTTCCTTCAAGGAGGGGAGACGTTAGTGCCACCCCAGTAGACCACCATGCTGACATCAGTTTCGATCGTTTTCGACCGTATCGAGTTTTCGAGACCTGCAAGTCATGTGTACTCCTGTGTACTGTGTAGAATCCAGGTTGACCATTGTATTTTAACTTTTCAGTTATATTGTTAGAGATGGACTAAACTGTGCTTTCCAAGAACAGTGATTTTGGTGATTGCTACTTTTAGATGACCATGATTAATCACGCGATTCCTGGCTTTCCTGCTACTTCTGCAATTCCAGCGAATTGTGTAATTTACCATGGAACTGACAAAAATTGAGTTAGACAGTACTGTTATAATGTTTCGTCCACCAGTAACTAATTGATCGTCTCTTCGTTGTTATGAAAGTTATGTTGTAAACAGAGAAAAGTAAATCTCAACAAATCAGTCAATAGTAAGTATAGTTTACAATTTTTGCTACTTTTGATTAAATTTTTATAAATTGAAACAAACGTAAAATTGTTGTCAAGATACATTATATGCTAATTAATATTTATAGAAATGTTTAATAATGCTCATGATTTTGAATCACTTTAGGTTACAGTAGTAACACTAAAAGTGGGCCTTTGTGATCGTCTTTTGACAACTCGAAATTTAAATGAAAATAATGGCTTAACCATTAACTCAAATCACATAAGAGTCAGGAAGATAATCCTTTATGTTGACTGTGAAATAATTAATGATGTGGTTGTCAAATTCTTCTATGTACCCTTGACTGCTAAGTAAGTTAATGTTTAGGACATTACTGAAGAATGGGATACCACCCTTCGGCTTTGGTCAATGTCACTATAGATTACATATATTCAATTGTCTTTACCGTGCAATTTCCTCTGCAGATGTTGATGTTTCAAATTATTTGTATTTTAAAATGAAAACATAGGGCTTGGTAGGTGAATGCATGAACATAAATGAATCAGTTTATATCTTGTACTTTATTTCTCCAAGAAACGATGTAAATTGAAATGTGGGCACCACTGAGATCGACATCTATTGAACTATATGGAAATGGGTCACTTTACTTAATTTACACTTTTGCATTGATCATAAAACAAATAAATATTGCTGTTCCTACTCTATGGTTGACAGGTTCTTGTATGTACCTTTGGATTAAATTGTATGACGATTCTCGCTGGGCTGCAGTGGTTATGTTGGCACCAATGGTAATGATGGCAAGTTAGATGAACAATAAATGTTTTTTCGTGATCACTGCAATTAAAACGTTCACTCGCAGAAATAACGTTTACTCTGTCGCTTTGAAAAATATTAACATAATTCTACACTTCATTGTTTATCTGTTGCCAACATAAGCACTGGAGCCTGGTGAGAATTGTCGTAAAATTTTATCTACCTTTGTCTGCTTAGTAAATTAATTATACTGAAAGGAAATTAGTCATCAGATATGTACAATTCGTGTGTCTGCTAATATGACAGTCTATTGGTAGTCACATAATATGATATTTGAGAAATTGACGAGACAAAGGTACATACAAGAAGCATAGATCAGGATCAGCATTATTTATTTCATGGCCAATACGGAAAGTAAAGTAAGGTAATGTTACTGTTTTCAGTTCTCTTTACTTCAATACATATTGATTGCAACCCCAGTTTTAATGTACATCACGTCTTAGAAATTACTGACCCATGTTTTGTGGCCAACATCAGCACACTTGGCCGGTGACATAAGAAAAATTTAACCAACCAGAGTGCAGTTAATAGAAAGGCAAAGACGTATTTCAGTAACTGTGGGTGTTAAACCACACATATTTCGGCCAATAGCATTTCTTTTGCATTGCCTATAGCTTAAAATGTTTACATAACAAGTCTGAACATTTCCCAGTAATTTGTTTTGAAAAAGGTGGCAGCTACAACTGTGGAAAAAAATTTGTTAAGTTCTGTTTTTCTTGAATTTTGACACAGTAAACTGAAGCCTTTATACTCAACTCCATTACAAAGTTGAAATATTACAATTTTTTTGCTTAAGCACTGCCTCTTAATTTTGTTCCAAGAAACATGGTAGATAAAGTGTAGTCTGATCTATTTCAGCTATTTGCAATTATAACAGCAAGTTTTACAAAAACCTTCATACCCTTATCGAGACTTAATTGTGCCTAAATTAAGTAGTTACATTAAATACAATGAGGAAAGTGACATATTTCAGGCACACACCAGACTAACCAGTGCCCCCATAAAAAGAGTTAAGAGATACTTTTTGGAATGTAAAGTGCATCAGACAGATTTGAAAAACAAGAAAGTCACATTAAAATCCATTTATTTGGCTGTAAACAATTGTGGTGTTACACATGGCTTTGTTAGTAGACACTAAATCACACAACTGGTTTATATAATACCATATATGTTTCACTTTTATTCAATTGTTACATGGAATGCAAATCCTTAGAAAAGTTACACCTTTAATTTTTGAAGTGCATTTTGTAGATTCTTACAATGCCTTATGTGAAATACATAAGGTATTGTAATATGTAATCATTTTGGGAACAATTTGTCAGTAACCAAAAACTGTTTCATACAGCAAGAGAGCATCATGTAATCAATTGAAAAAAAAAAGAACCCTGTAATTCTTGCAAACATATTTTGAAAGCACAGCATATACTAACATCACCAGGACTGTTCATGAGGTGGTTACTTACATAAATACATTAGTGACACAACAAAAATTGGACCTTCAGTCAGCATGTTAACATATTTCAGAAAATATGAGCCACTACAAATGAATAAAAGGGGGAGACTGTACAATAAACTTCCTAACCACATCAAGACAATGAAGGAATAGTATATATTCTTAATGAGCGTAAAAATTATTTGCAAGGTTGGTGTTATTTCATTTGTCAATGAATATACATCCTCAGGTTTTATAACATGTTTCTTTAATGTAACTGATACTGCAATTATTAGACTGTGCTGTTATTTAAATACACTAGCCTGTAATGGTTGTCATATTACTTTACATACTTCGATTACTTATAGTAACTTAATGCAAGAAATGTAATTTTCTGTTCGTTCACATTTCATGGCCTCATTTTGATCACCCATTTTAAATTAACATGTTCACTGCGGTCACCAGTGCTGGGCGCTAATGCTCTAGCCAGATGCCAGTAAGCGCACATGTGGCAAGAGCTAAAAATCAGACCCCTGCAAAACCTGTAACATTGAAAGCGGATATAATGTCTGCACAACAGGTGTTGGTAGATATAGAAACACAAGTCCGCTTTAGCTGCATGCCAAGTATGTGATAAATGCTGCAAGCTGTTTGATGCTTATAAGCGTCATATGCATTTATTACAAACAATTCTAAGAACGCCTCTGATTTATTGATTTTATTGCAAACTGGGAAAAAAATGAAATTCAAACAAGCTATAAATCCGCTTCATTGAGAAAGAATTAGTCTGTAAAGACGAAAAGGTATATCAAACGAAGAAAAAGGTCTCATCTGCAATGTGGGTCTATGGAAACCCAATGCCATATAACAAATTTGCCAGGTGTAAAGGTGATGGCTTTTATAGCAAACCACTAAAGACAAAATCACACAACTGCTGACAGGAAAACATTACATACACAAATGCACAGCCAAACAAACTAAAACGAGTACTCAGCTGTCGCACTGCTTTATAAGCGTTACCCGAACTGGCTTGTTGATCACGGAAACACTTATAAGCGTCAGCAGCACTGGAGCGTTGATCAAGGAAATGCTTATAAGCGTCAGCCGCAGCGAACATGTTAAAGGCAAATCACCCCCATTTTTTGTCTCCAACACTGTTTCACACATATGTACCATACTGATGAGAAATGGATTTATTGTACCTTCTGTGTATTAGTCTATCCATCATGTGGTTTTTCTAAGTTAACACTTCATAAGCTATTTGTAAAGGTTTTGATAAATGAGAGTATTAGTTGTAGGCCTTTGTTCCAGAATAGAAGACGTTATCTAGTATTTCTTTCGTTTAGTGAATTCATTTGATCCAAAAATTAAACTTTTCTAATTCTGATTAAAGAACAGTAGCTGCCCAAGAGACTGGAAAATATGTGTATCAACTCACATCAGTTATTTGCTGTAAAAGTGCAAATAGAAATTTGCAAATATTTAAGAACAGTTTGAAACATTCATTTCAATTTTTTCTGACTATTTGTTATATGGTTTTTGTAAATTTACTGTAGAACGATACATAATCATGTACATATAAATGGCACTTTTCCCGAGAACTCATAGTAGGCCCTAAATTGCTTTCTGTGTTGCGACCAGTAAAGATTTTCTAATCATTAACATTGATATACAAACGAAACTTACGTGTAACTTTTATTCACACTACAAGCAAACTGTATCGGTTTTCTTCCAATACATTTAAAGCATTCTAACGTCATACTTCATGTTAGCTATGGATGTGGAATATGGGAACAAGAATACTGTTAGGTAGCTGTTTTGGAATTACTAATAAAAACTCAGTGTAAATGAAATAAGTATTAAAGTGCAAAGGTCGCAAATATTGATTTATTGGCCCACTTTAGGTTACGGTAGTAACATTAAAAGTGGGCCTTTGTGATCGTCTTTTGACAGCTCAAAATTTAAATAAAAATAACTGCTTAACCATTCACCTGACACGAAAATTGAATAACCGAATATGTAGAGGAGAAAATTCTCTACAACTTTGCTCTGTTATGTTTTTTCATATCTCGTATAGTTTCAGAGATATTTGCAAAAATAACGGCAATTTTGGGATGTATGTCTGTCTGTTTGTCTGTAACGTGTTCCCAGTTTTTAAGACGAACTGTTCAACCGATCAGCACCAAATTTTACTGACATAATTGTAGGCCGTCAGAGACCAGAACCTCCCTTTTTCAAAGTTTTCGGACAAAAAATACGGTAGTAATACCAAAAAAAGTAGTTTGTAATATAATGGTAATTGCAAACGAACCGTTTATCTGACACGAAAATTGGATACCCTAATTGGTAGACGGGAAAATTCTCTACAACTGTGCTCTATTATGAGTTTTTATATCTTGCACCATTGCAGAGATATTTGCAAAAATAATGGCGATTTGACGATGTCTGTCTGGCTGTAATGTGTTCCCACTTTTTAGGTCGAACCGTTGAACCTATCGACACCAAATTTTACAGACATAATTGTTGGCTACCAGAGACCAGAACCTCGCTTTTTGAAATATTTCGGACAACAATATGTCAGTAATACCAAAAAAGCCGTTTGTAATGTAATTTGAATTGCAAATAAACCGTTCATCTGCCGCGAAAATTGAATAAACGAATTTGTAGAGGAGAAAATTCTCTACAACTTTTTTTAATATCTCGTATCGTTTGACAGATATTTGCAGAAATAACAGAGTTTTGACACCCTCCATTGAATTAACGAAAACCAGCTGTTGGCAGACGGCACATGACATTCCTCACCCAGAACTCTACGTGGCATACGCCATCTTGCGTTGCATATTTGATGATTTTCTTATTGTAACTTACACGTTGTCATTTCAGAGCAATGGCACACTGAAAAATTAACAAAAACACGTCGTTCTTCATATGATAAATGATCATCTAGTGTGTACAAATCCCAGATTAGCATCAGTTGACAACGGCCATCATTAATATGAGATTAAAGAATGCAACTCCTGCCTGTTCACTGTAGCATAATGGGTAACATTTTGGACTGTCACTCTTCCACTACCTCAAATTTTTTTCGTAAAAGTGTTGAAGACATTCATTAATTTTTTATTATTTGGTCCAAAATGTTTCCATAAACTGACAAAACTACAAATCTAAAGTGGGCCGTAAAACACGTCAGTGCGATTTTTTCCCCTTTTTTCGTTTTGCGAAGGTGCATGACATTAAAACTTTCACAAAACGAAAACATAGGAAAAAAGTGACCAGATAATGATACCCTAAGTGTATCGAAACCGGTCGTCAGGAAAAATCAATAAATATTTGCGATCTTGGCATTTTAATACTTCAAAGTAAAGAGATCACCGTACTACCATGGAAAAATTATAAGTAAATAAAGTAATAGTTAAGTCAACCCCAAACATCGCAACTCGATGAAAATTCCTCAAAACACTGAAGCATTTGTATGTTAGAACAATAACTGATGATAAGCATGCAGACTTTACACTATTGAATTATTATCCTGTATTTTTAAAATAAAATTTTACTTAAAGATTTGTGTAGACAACTTTTCAGTGAACTTTAACGTTGCCAGATACTAAGGTTAATTTTGAGCTGCAGCCTCACTAATGCATGGAATGACATTTAACACAGGAAAAGTGTCTCTCTCTGCTAATAAATAATTAAAGCAAACTGCTGCTGGTTGCTACTTTCAAGATGTTTTATGGCACATATAGTTTTACATTTATTCATCACAAAACATGAGTATAACTACTGAACTTCTGCTGCACTATGTTTTAAAAATTATTGGTTCAGGTACACAGTTTTCCTCCACACTGCTGTTAGTTCTGACAATGTTACGCTTTATTTCACACCACATAACATCTTTATTTCAAAGTAATAGAACTATGTGTAACACTCTTTCTCATGATGAATATCACCTATGACATTACTCGAACAATTCACACGAAATACTAAGGCCTATACTCTTAACACGGTCAGTAATTTTTTCGAATACTGAAATAGCATATATCATAGTTAAAGTGTAGCCTAGCCTTTTGCATCTGGTTACCTTCTCTTAAACAATTACATGTCTCAATTTATCTTTTACAGGCTATCAGGTAAGAAATAGTGATGTTAGTATAGACCTTCCTAGAGCCAGTACATTTGCTTGCAAACAATGATGTGTAGCACAGTGAGTAGCTTACACATTCAGAGTGCTCGGCTTAAACAGAATGATTGGAATATTTTCTACTCATTCCTTCTCTAATTACTGAGTCTCTAAACCATCTGCACATTTATTATGCACTATGTTGGGACAAACTACAAACGTGCCACAACAATAAAAATTATGACTGCTAAAGTAAATGTGTGCGCCTCGGTTGCACTGTGGTAGATTGCCAGACCACAAATCCAAAGGTTGCGGGTTCGATCCCCGCCAGGTCCTAGGATTTTTATCTGTCACTTTCCACTTCTTTCACCTCTGGCAGTATTGCTCATGTGAAAAATACCCAGTAGCACCGTGGTTCGGAACCCACATTAAACTGTAGGTCCTTCTATAACTGGCTGGGTAAGTTAGTTCGAAGGTCAGAGGAAGGCAACGGCATACCACCTCCAAACAGGACCATGCCTAGTAAAGCACTGTGGTGTTCAAACCAATCTTCGGATTGTTGACTGCTTTACCTGTTACCTTAAAGTAAATGTTATAAGAATACTGATTCGGCAAAACATGGTTTCAAAGCTGCAACTATGGCTAAAAAAGAAGACTGTTTGTTGTTCCTTGGGCTAAAAACCATTAGCCAAAGACATTTTCCTAACTGAATAGGTACAACCAAGTGAGAAAATTGTACTGGGTTCATTTTCAGAATTTTTCATTCACATCTGCAAGTGAACCTTTTATGCCAATGAAAGCACTCACTGTAGCATTTACTCTTATTCCCTGCAGTATGGAATTTGTACACGCTACTAAATATTTCCACTTTTGTTATGCTGTCAAGGTATTTAAACATTTTCTCCTATTGGTGATAATTTAAAGCATTTTTATTTATTTATAAACTTTATCTCACACGTTTCTCCTTATTCAAGTGCAAGGCAACCATTCAGATCAAACTTTAAAATGTGCTCAGGAAGAATAGACAGATTATTAAAATGTTTGAGTTGCTTTTGTGAGATTTCTTATATAGATTTTGTAATATGTTCATGCATATGCAGACTCAAATTCTTAAGTAAAAGATGACCAAAAATCCATTAAAGTGCATTAGGAACTAATACTGTTCTCTGTGCTTGAAAAAGAAATGGTAAATACTGTTGCAGGGATTAAGTAACTTCCTGCCAGGTAGAAAAAATGGAAAATATGGGGGCACACCTGTAGACGGGGATAACGCCCGTCAGCCTTGACCTGTGACTTCATTGCAGTGCAGTAGTTTCTAGGTGCGTGCGTGTTTGCAGAAGGCATGATTGATTATATAATGGTTGAGTTAGAGACGATAGTTTGTTTACAAACAAAACAGATTAATGCTTTGTGTTTAAAAAGCGATCTGTAGCTTCTCTCTGATGGTTAGGTATAGGTTAACTGAGAGATTCTTTTTTTTTTTTTTTTTTTTTTTTTTTTTTTTTTTTTTTTTTTTTTTAGTATGTGAGCGCCGAATGCGCGAATTTTTTAGCTAAGACCTGTGATCGATGATTCATTCTGTTATCTATAATAACTAAAGATTATTTGTACCTACAATACACAAGTATTACGATATCCTGTATACTGGTTTTCCAACATCTTGACGTCATGGGTCAAAGCAGATAGGTAGTATCCCAGTCTACAGTTATGCTAATATGGGAATATTAACATAAGTAACAGCTGTCAGTAAAATACTTTTATTTAAAGATGACTACCTGTTGCCCAGCAACCAAGAATTGCTCTGTGAAAACTTATCTCTTACAAGTCAATTTTATTACTTCCTTTGTTAAGCAACACAGGCGTATTGCAGGGCAAATTAACATTCTGCGAATGCTAGAATTTACAATGTCACTATTTCAGAGGTTTGCTATATGGTAAAGTTACATTTTGTAGACAAAACAAGATGATACTTCGTTATGTATACAGTACCAAAATGAATAAATACAACAATTAAAACATTATGTTCATCAGTAATCTAATAATTTTAAAAAAAGAAAAGAAAAAACACTCTCTATGTAGTGACATGTCACAACTTTAATAAAGTATTATCTCTGTGGAGAATTTTCCATCAGTAATCGAATAATCAAGCATTACTTTTGTCAGTGAATTCATTTAACCCAAAAAATAAACTTTTCTATTTCCATCACATTGAGAATGGAAAGTATATATTGAAAAATGGAACTTTTGTAGTCCCAACTCATTATTTAGTACATAGCCCATTCCATTTATACTCCCATTAACTATTCTGCATCATATATTAATCTTTGTTTCCAACCCCCATAATGGCCATTAAATATCTAGGAAACATTTACAGTGTAAACATACGGTGTATCAACTGACATCAGTTATTTAGAGTAAAGGTGGATATAGATATGTTATAACATGTTATAACATGTTATAACATATAACACAGATACTTTGAAGATTCATTTAAATTTCTCCTGACAACTACTTGAACGGTTTTTGTAAACATACTGGGTCCATTGAAGACTGGGATACCACATGTTGGCTTTGACAAATGACAAGTCACAATCAAGTTCATAGAATTTCTTTGGAAATACATATTGGTACTAGATCCTGAGTACATCACTACATGGGTTTAACAGTTTGCTCTAGGTAATATAAAGAATACATTTATTTAGTAATAACTTCATTTCCTAACTTACTTTAACAATTATATTCATATAAATGGCAGTCTTCCTGGAAAGTCATAATAGGTTGCTTTCTATCATGTGGGCTGTAAAGATTTTCCATTCATTTAAACTGATAAACAAACAAATATACTTATTGTATACTATGTTTTATTCACACTACAAGCAAATTTTATAACATTTCGTTAAATACATTTAAATCATTTCAGATTTCTTCGTTTTAGGCAAGGAAGTGGTACATGCATACTATAAGGTAGTGTGCTTAAATTGCTATTAAAACTCGGGTAAATAAAGATGTACTAGGGCAACTCCAAACCTCGCGCCTTGCAGAATGCTCCTCAAGACACTGAATCATTTGTTTGTCAGAACAAGAACTGATGATAATATTGCACACTTAACAATACTGAAGTAACAGAATAAAGTGTAAATCTTTTTCTGAAGACTAATGTCAGCTTTGACATTACTGGAACAGATTCACACGAAATACCTTTCTTTGAATATTAACAATGAACTTTAGAAAAGGAGATACCAACATTTATACTGCCATTACAACAACGCTAAACTACAGGCTAAACGACGAGTGTATAAATATTTTTTATGCCATTTGGCAACATTTATATCGCCATTAGGAATTACAACAATGTGGAAAAAACAGCGGTGCGAGACTCGATACGATCGCAGAAATTGATGGTCTATACATCATAGTGACGTCAGCATAGTGGTCTACTGGGGTGGCACTAAGGCCGGTATTACACTGTCACATTTGTTTGTCAAAAATTTACATCATAAAAATTCGGTAGTGTAATAGGGAACTTTGACATATCTCTGCTTTCGTAAAAAAAAAAATCACACTGACGTGTTTTACGGCCCACTTTAGATTTGTAGTTTTATACGTTTTTTCAAACATTTTGGACCAAAATAATAATCTACATAAGAAAAAATTAATTAACAAGAGGGGGACTGATGACCTCCGCAGTTTTGTCCCCCTAAAACATCAAACCAACCAACCAACCTAATTAACAAGAGTGTCTGAAACCCTTTTAGGAAAAACAAAATTTAATGGAGCAGCAGGTTTCGAACCACTGACCTCCAGCGTCACAGTCCAACACATTGCCCACTACACTACAGCTGACAGTTACAAGTTGGCTTCTCTAATCTTATACTATTGATAGTCATTTTTAACTGATGCTAATATGGCATTTGTAGACACTAGATTTCATTTATCGTACGAAGGACGACGTGTTTTTGTTAATTTTTCAGTGCGCCATTGCTCTGAAATGACAAGGTGTAAGTTACAAGAAGAAAATCACCAAATACGCAACACAAGATGGCGTATGCCACATAGAGTTCTTGGCGAGAAATGTCACGTGACGTCTGCCAACGGCAGGTTTTCGTTAATTCAATGGAGGGTGTCAACACTCCGTTATTTTTGCAAATACCTGTCAAACGATACGAGATATGAAAAAAACATAAGGGAACAAAGTTGT
Source organism: Locusta migratoria (assembly GCA_026315105.1). Classification (NCBI taxonomy): domain Eukaryota; kingdom Metazoa; phylum Arthropoda; class Insecta; order Orthoptera; family Acrididae; genus Locusta; species Locusta migratoria. Next base: position 282,930,646 of record CM048755.1, read on the forward strand.
AGAGAATTTTCTCCTCTACAAATGCGTTTATTCAATTTTTGCGGCAGATGAACGGTTTATTTGCAATTCAAATTACATTACAAACGGCTTTTTTGGTATTACTAACGTATTTCTTGTCCGAGATATTTCAAAAAGAGAGGTTCCGGTCTCTGGTAGCCAACAATTATATCTGTAAAATTTAGTGCCAATCGGTTAAACGGTTCGACCTAAAAAGTGGGAACATGTTACAGCCAGACAGACATCGTCAAATCGTCGTTATTTTTGCAAATATCTCTGCAACGATGCAAGATATAAAAAAACATTATAGAGCACAGTTGTAGAGAATTTTCCCCTCTACCAATTAGGTTATTCAATTTTTGTGTCAGATTAACGGTTCGTTTGCAATTACAATTATATTACAAACGGCTTTTTTGGTATTACTACCGTATTTTTTGTCCGAAAAATTTGAGAAAGTGAGGTTCTGAGGTTCTGGTCCACGGTAGCCTTCAATTATGTGTGCAAAATTTGGTGCTGATCGGTTGAACGGTTCGTCTTAAAAACGGACAGACATACATCCCGAAATCGTCGTTATTTTTGCAAATATCTCTGAAACGATACGAGATATGGAAAAACATAATAAATCAAATTTGTAGAGAATTTTCCTCTCTACAAATACGGTTATTCAATTTTCGTGTCAGATGAATGGTTAAGCCGTTATTTTCATTTACATTTCGAGATGTCAAAAGACGATCGCAAAGGCCCACTTTTAGTGTTACTACCGTAACCTAAAGTGGGCCAATATGATCATATCCAGTGCCTTGCAGTAGATTTGATCATAAAAAGTCGTTTGTATTTTGTTCACTCAATGTGAATGTAACCGCTTGGAGCGCTAGCATCGCTGTAGCTCTTGTTGCGCTAAATTGAAAACAAACGTCCTTATTTGAAAACATGACGTCGATATTTATTTAGTGTGTGCCGTTTTCGACAAAATTAATCGAAATTTCTAAAGTAGATGAAGCACTGTATAGTCCAAGACACCCTGAATAAGAACAGATTAACCATTTCATAGCCAGTGTTGTTCCTGGACAACGTATTACAAGTTGATTTATACCGTATTTTGTGCATCAATCGTTAAAGTTGCATTTTGTTGATGAACAACTTGCTTCTAGTACGACATTTTGTCGCTCGGTGCGGTGTGTAGCCACTTCTGAGGCATTAATCTGTCCGTCTTGGAGGTTGTGTTACGTTGCCATCTGTAAGTGGCTGAGTGTGTGAGCGTGAGTGTGGTTCCTTTTATTTTATTCCACCAGTGAACTGTCTTGTCTTTGGTGCTGCGGCGAAGATTATGCTAGCATTATTGATCTGGCAGTGTTAACTGTCAACAAAATAACGTCCATGTAATAAAATACCTCGATACAAACGTCTGTGTTGTGCAAGAAATGTGACAGAAAACTCAATAGTTCGACCAAAAATTTTAAAACATATATTTTGATGTTCACTACATTTTATTAATAAAAACTGAATTTTAATTTTTCATAATGTGAGACGGAGAGGGTTAAGCAGACTCTAAACTTACAAGAGAATGGTGGAGATACTCAACAGGGAAATTCGTTCTGGGTGTACAGCCGAGAATATTGAGAAGAAGATTAACGGCCTTGTGTGTTACATCAACCACAAAATTAATATAAATATATGAAGCAGATTTTTATAAGCTCTCCACTATTCTCAAAATAATAATAATGGTAATAGATGCTGTTCCTGCTCTGTTGTTGACAGGTGCTTGTATGTGCTCTTGTCCGGCAAGTAAGATAATCCTCCTCATATAGCGAACATTTCGTTGCCAACATGAGCATGTTACGCCGCCGCGCTGTAGGTAAAATTTATCCCCAGTAGCAAAAAATTGCTGTGTCACTGTAAACCTGTCTTCTGCCGATTTGCGTACTGATTTTTAATGTGTGGAGCCACTTTACTGAGTAAATACCGATACGTTTTATCATCCATTCTCCACCGAAGTAAGCCCTCTTTTTTCTTCAAAATGCAGTTTTCGTAGTAGCAATGACAGTGCATGATATCATGTGTTTACTGTCAGCCATATTGAAAAATGATCAAAAATATGTCGAAAGTGTAATACCCCTTTTTCGCTTCGTGTCATAGATTTACAACAACAAAATATTACGAACTTTTGATGATATTTTTATGTCAAAGATTTGATCAAAAATTTGACCGTGTAATATCGGCATAACGTCTCCCTTCAAGGAGCAGCAGGGCTGCAGCTTCCTGCAGCATCAAAGCAGGCACTACTGCGCTTGCGCGGTACCGATGACGTCAGTCAGGCTGCAGGAGGAAATTTTCCCTGCTGCTCATGCAGCCAGGAATCTGCAGCCGGGTGCTTCCTTGAACAGCCAGTAGGCTGCAGCATGCTGCAGGATTGCTCTTTGAACACGAATTTCCGTACTGCACATGTGCAGTAGCAGCCCTGTAGCTCTTTGAACGAACCCAGTGGTAGCAGCATACTTATCGACTGCTGTCGAGTTTTGTGGTCGAATCGAGGCAAGGTGGCTGGTGGATGGAAGTACGGGGGAAAGATGTAAACATTAGGTTCGTTCGAGTGGCCCAAATGCTTATAGTTTCAGATAGTTACTGACGATTTGGAAGGCCTCCACTGCGCATGCGCGCTTTTTGACAGTTTCAAACTCCAAAGCGAACTCGAACGCTTATTTCACCTGTTTCGCAGTTAGGCCACCCATAGCGCTAGTTGGCATCTTTGCTCTTTACCGATGTTGAAATTTGAAAGTGAGGTTATGATTGGCGATATGTTATGTAGGAGGACGCTCAATTGAGAAAACTATTAAAGTCGATATGAAACATTTGCAATTTACCGTTAAACCAAAGTATAATAATAAAGATTAACAAGACACATTTGTGTGCAAACCGTGTAACTGTTGACTATAATATGAAAATCGCGTGACGAAACTAGGTTAACTTGCGAGTCGCGATGTTACCAGACGACCGTTCCATCAAAACATTCTTTTTGAGAAAGCTCACAGTGACATGACGTGATGGTCCGGCGACGGACAGTGAGAATTCCGCCATTACAAATACATTGTAGAATACATTATGATTATAAACTTCGCCAAAATGCAAAACATACGTAAACATGTCCCCCATTTATAAATAATGTAGCAAATTCAACCTGACAAAACCTTGTACAAAAATTAGGTAAATTAGGAAAGTTGTGTGTGAAAGGAATATCCGGTAACATACAGCTTCATATGCATTTTGTCCCATTATTATGAGTTACAATAAAATTTAAAAAATGACACATACAAATTAATATACAAAAATTTGTAGGTGTTGTGCAAGAATTATCATCGTACATGATTTTCCCAGAAGTTACACATTTAGTGTAGGAACACCCACATTGGCACTAATAGATTTCTATAATAAATAACCACAAGGAGAAGCAGATGGAACAGTAATTGTGAGATCCTGTAGTGGCACATATAAAGCTAGATGTCGGTTATAAAAATCTATCAGTGCTAATGTCTGATGTGAACTTTATACTTATGTGTCAATCCCTTCATTTACAGATAGCACAGAAAATCTCAGTAGGACTCTTTTGACTTCATTTTCAGGTGAATATATCACAATCCAAACTGTAAAAACATACGCATTCATCTTTAAATTCGTATGTTATGAAAATTTCCACACCTTTCATTTATAAGTATGTATGGGTGTAATAAAAAGGGGATGTACTCTATTAGAAGGGCACATAAGTTGAAAGAATGCCTGTCTAATATACGTAGCTCAGCCTCAATCAAGAGAAAATGGAAGACTTGGAACACAAACCTCTTCATAAATGTGCAGGCTTGTCTTTTGGAGGAGGCTTGTTAAACGCTTTGGAGTCAGTCAGAAAACCGTTTAACGAAAATCTGCTTACTTAAATAAACGATCTATCAGCTCCGCCACTCGAACGCCTAATTGGACAGTCAGATATCGTCAGAAAGAGTCAAAAGTGCCTCTCGAATGCCTCAAACCATTTCAGATCGTCAGCAGCGCCACTCGAACGAACCTATTGATAATAGTGAAGAATATGGGCGCAGAGATAGTGGCTTTGTTTATGAAATAACTCTCTTTTTGCCTGCTAACGAAGACTGCTTTATTGTTTAGGCTACTTTTCACGATGCGTTCCGGGAATTTGTTCCAGTTGTTAAGCGTTTATTTTTTATTTTTGTTGTGTTTGATGCAATTTGTTCGTGATGCTTTCGATGTGTGAGGAGCCACATTAACAGTTATAAACAAGCAGTATTGTCATCAATTTAACTCTTTATGTAGTTAATGGCTATATTTGTGGGAAATTCTTCACTGATATAATATAAATTGGTCATTTATGTGTTACTGTGAGACAAGAGAAATCGCCACACCTTCCAGACAGACAATAACGCACTTGAAAATTCATCTTGCTATCCAGTATGTGTCGTCCAAAAGATAAATAGAAGACACACATCGTGACTGGAAGCAGCCAAACTTATTTAGTAAACGAACATTACCTTATGACAGCTGTATTTATTTACGTGTTTATATTTTATCGCATAGTAAACCTTATGAGAGGCCTGGTTCTGAAGATAGCAACATTTCTGCCCTGTAGCAGAGACATTCAGGACAAATATGTTTTGAAGTGAATGAAAACAATATTGAATGTCAAGTATAGAGAAGACATTTATGCACATGAAGACGAAAACTGATACAATATTTTGTTATTGTTCCAGCATGTCAGAGCTAGCACTTTAAATGTTGAAGGCATTTCTTGATTTTTTACCACAATTTATGATAACCTTTTTGTTAAACAGTAAATGCTTACGTTATAATCGTTTGTGCTGTTGTAACTTATTTGAGTATCATTGCAGTATAAATTGATTAATTACAAATACATTTTTGATAGTTTTCTTGCCAGATTGAGCATGCATCTCCCTCCTCGCTGGTATACATACTATTCAAGTGTACTTATAATTAAATATTTTTTAATGAGAGTTTGTTGTGTTAAACCCACATTGTCTGGTTTATGTCTGACAGGAAGTTACTTAATCCTTTTTGCAGGCTTCCCAATTAATTGCTAGCTTTAGTGATCGATCGGCCTTGGCTTACATTTAAGTGATAGTGGTGATTTGGCTACAAACAAGGCCGCTTCTTTCCCGTTTTATATTAATGGTTTCTATCAACACACAGTCGAATTTTAATAAAGCAAAACTCATTTTTAAAGATCAAGAAAGAAGCCCCGCAAGGGCACTATATAATTCTTCAAGACAATGTGTTCTTTCTGTGCACATTCTACTGCAATCGGAATTGTGAAAGTACACGAATGTTTCGTTTGATTAACTTTGCAGTGTTTTATATGGTAACTACACATGGATGTACTAAGAATGGGTTAATAACTTGATAGTACAAGCAACAAGTTAATCTTCTGACAAGTACACGGTGCTCACACAACAGCTAATTGACACAAACGCTAGTCAGCCCTTGAAAATTAAATTTTGTAACATGAATCTTTCCCTCTAGACTCAGAGTTGTAAAGAATTGTTGAAACCATTCTTGTTGTGACACTCACAGACTATTTTTGCACCTACTGTGAACTCTTAATGCATATACAGTTTGCATAGTAGTTGTATGCCTGGCACAAAACTTCAAACAAGGAGAGTTAAATTGGTCAAGGTCGAGGTACACTTAATCTATAGGCTGTTTGCTGTGCTACACAGTTTTGATTAAAAACAGTGCATAAACTCTGGAAAACAATTTTCTTTACCCAAGTGCATAGTGGTGCTAACGTATGTATCATTTTAATAAGATATGTCAGAAGACCATATGTAAAAGACTACAGTCCATGAGCTAAATTACATTGTTCTTTGGGAGATGGGCTTTTTAACTAACAGATGACAGTGGATGCAAATTGGTGCTTTAGCTGAGATGAAATCTGTCTTCCAGATCAGCAAGAGAACCGGCTTGTAATTTAACCTTGTTTATATCATGACGCCTACAATCTGTTCTGGAAATACCAGTAACATTACAAAGTAAAATCCAACACAGGATGCTACGAGGGGCTTCAGTGAATGAAATTTGGTTGTGCGGCCATTTCAGTTACTAAAACTAGAAGTTAATAAAGCATATTTGATTTTATAATGTTGATTTTACCAAGCTGATACAGGTGATCACAGTGACTAAAGTTTTCATGTAAAATAGATTAAAATAACTGTCCTATCCAATTCCTCAAAGAATTCTATAGAACTTTTTAGGCTTTTCACTAAAATCTTTATTCAGTGTTATACCATTTTAATAATCCCATTTCCCTCAAAAGATCACTGAAAAGAACTCAGGGAGAATTATACAAATTAATAACATTCTGTATAGTAAAATTAAAACAAAATGGAACATCCCTTGTAACCTGTATGTTGTATCTGACCACCCACAAAGTATTGCAACCTTTGCATGACTTTACAAATAACTGCCTTTCATGTGTACAAATTTTGTTCTGTATTTTCTCCTTGCCTCCTAGAGAACAGTGTGTCTAGTGCATTGGCTCCCAACTTTTCCCCCTTTAGACCAGGTATAATTCCTTTCTTGTGAGCAAGGACTATAATGTTCAAGTCAAACTGTCATTCTTAAAAATTAAATTCAAAAATTTTAATGGCATATTGAAAAATCAGCCACCAGTCTCCTTTAATGTAAAATTTCTCCATTACTGGTTTCAAAACCTCTAGCAAATCAGATGGTAATATGTTCTGTATTCAGTGCAGACTGGGAGTTAAACGTCTAACTCCTACTTAGCACTAGATGCAGAACAACAACTTTATCATATGATGATGATTTGCAAGACATTTTGAAACCAGTAATGGAGAAATAAAACAGTCTATTCAAAGAGAGACTGGTTGCTGTTTTCCCAAGATACATTAATTCACCAGTCAGTATTTATCCATATGTTGTTGTTATGGTCTTCAGTCCGGAGACTGGTTTGATGCAGCTCTCCATACTACTCTATCCTGAGCAAGCCTTTTCATCTCCTCATAAGAACGGCAACCCACATCTATTTGAATCTGCTTACTATACGCGTATCTTGGTCTCCCTCTGCGATTTTTACCCCACACACTTCCCTCCAATGCTAAATTTACGATTCCCCGATGTCTAAGAATGTGTCCTACCAAGCGATCCCTTCTTTTAGTCATGGTATGCCAAAAATTCCTTTTCTCACCAATTCGGTTCAGTACCTCTTCATTAGTTATGCGATCTACCCACCTAATCTTCAGCATTCTTCTGTAGCACCACATTTCAAACGCCTCTATTCTCTTCCTGTCCACACTGCTTATCGTCCATGTTTCACTGCCGTACAAGGCAACACTCCACACAAATGCCTTCAGAAAAGACTTCCTTACACTTAAATTAATATTCGATGTTAGCAAATTTCTCTTTTTCAAAAATGCTTTTCTTCCCATTGCCATTCTGCATTTTATATCCTCTGTACTACGACCATCGCATGTTATTTTACTACCCAAGTAACAAAACTCATCTACCACCTTCATTGTTTCGTTACCTAATCTAATTCCTTCAGCATCGCCTGATTTTCTAAGACCGCATTCCATTATTTTTGTTTTGCTCTTGTTAATGTTCATTTTATACCCTCTCTTCAACACACTGTCAATTCCATTCAGCTGCTCTTCCAGGTCCTTTGCTGTCTCTGATAGAATTACAATGTCATCAGCAAAACGCAATGTTTTTATTTCTTCCCCCTGAACTTTAATCCCTATTCCAAATTTTTCCTTACTTTCCTTCACCGCCTGCTCAATGTACAAATTGAATAATATTGGAGAAAGGCTACAACCCTGTCTTACTCCCTTCCCAACTGATGCTTCCCTTTCATGCCCTTCGAGTCTAATAACTGCGGTCTGGCTTTTGTACAAGTTGTAAGCAATTCTCCTTTCCCTGTATTTCACCCCTGCTGACTTCAGAATTTGAAAGAGTGTATTCCAGTCAACATTGTCAAAAGCTTTCTCCAAATCTACAAAAGCTAAAAATGTAGGTTTGCCTTTCCTTAATCTATCTTCTAAGATAAGACGTAAAGTGAGTATTGCCTCCCGGGTTCCTACGTTCCTCCTGAATCCAAACTGATCTTCCCCGAGGTCAGCTTCTACCAGCTTTTCCATTCTCCTGTAGATAATTCGTGTTAAAATTTTGCAACCATGACTTATCAAACTGATGGTTCTGTAATTTTCACACCTGTCTGCACCTGTTTTCTTTGGAATGGGGATTATTACATTTTTCTTAAAGTCTGAGGGTATTTCGCCTGTCTCATACATCCTACACACCAGTTCAAATAGTCTTGTCATGGCTGGCTTTCCCAGAGACTTTAATAGCTCTGCGGGTATGTCATCTACTCCTGGGGCCTTGTTCTGACCTAGGTCTTTCAAGGCTCTGTCAAATTCATCTCTCAGTATAGTATCTCCTATTTCATCTTCATCTATTTCCTCTTCCCTTCCTACAACATCGTCTCTAAGTTCATTTCCTTTGTAGAGCTGCTCTATGTACTCTTTCCACCTTTCAGCTTTCCTTTCTTTGCTGAGAACTGGTTTCCCATCCGAGTTCTTGATATTCGTAGAGCTGCCCTTCCTGTCCCCAAACGTCTCCTTTATTTTCCTGTAGGCGGTATCTACTTTTCCCCTTCTTATACATTCTTCTACAGATTTGCATTTGACTTCTAGCCACTCCTGCTTAGCCATTTTGCACTTCCTGTCAATCTCATTTTTTAGTCGTCTGTACTCCATTTTGCCTGTTTCATTTACTGCATTTTTATATTTTCTCCTTTCATCTATTAAATTTAGTATTTCCTGTGATATCCAAGGACTTTTTGTTGGTCTTGCCTTCCTACCTATTTTGTCCTCTGCTGCCCTCACTATTTCGTCTCTCAATGCTACCCATTCCTCTTCTACTGTTTTATTTCCCCCTGTTTCTGTCAATTGTTGCCTAAATCTCCCTCTGAAATTCTCCAGAACTTCAGTTTCCTTCAATCTATCTAAGTCCCATCTCCTTATTTTCCTACCTTTTTGTAGTTTCTTCAGTTTCAGCCTACAGTTCATAACCAACAAGTTATGGTCAGAGTCTATATCTGCCCCTGGGTATGTCTTGCAGTTTAGGACCTGGTTCCGGAATCTATGTCTTACCATTATAAAATCTATCTGATACCTTCCTGTGTCTCCTGGTCTCTTCCACGTATACAACCTTCTTTTGTGATTCTTAAACCACGTGTTTGTTATGATTAAATCATGTTCCGTGCAAAATTCTACCAGGCGACTTCCTCTTTCATTCCTCCTGCCCAGTCCATATTCGCCTACTATTTTTCCTTCTCTTCCTTTTCCTACTACCGAATTCCAGTCTCCCATCACAATTAAGTTTTCCTCTCCCTTAACTGTCTGAATAATTTCCTCTAGCTCCTCATATATTTCTTCGATCTCCTCATCATCGGCAGAGCTAGTTGGCATATAAACCTGTACTACTGTTGTCGGTGTTGGCTTCGTATCTATCTTGACAATGATAACGCGATCACTGTGCTGCTCATAGTAGTTTACCCGCATTCCTATTTTCTTATTCATTATCAGTCCTACTCCTGTGATACCCCCAACTGATTTTGTATTTATAATCCTGTACTCACCTGACCAGAAATCCTGTTCATCCTGCCACCGAACTTCACTAATCCCCACTATATCTAACTTCAACCTATCCATTTCCCTTTTTAAATTTTCTAATTTTCCTACCCGATTAAGGGATCTAACATTCCACGCTCTGATCCGTAGAATGCCAGTATTGTGCTTCCTGATGACAACATCCTCCTGAGTAGTCCCCGCCCGGAGATCCGAATGGGGGACTATTTTACCTCCGGAATATTTTACCCGAGAGGATGCCATCATCATATGTTCATACAGTAGAGCTGCATGTCCTCGGGAAAAGTATCCATAATGGATAAATATTTTTGAACTTTTATAACATTCGTCAAACTCAAAAGTAATATATAAACAGTACTATAATAGAAACGTTTAGTAGAGTATATGGCTCACTACAAAGACTTGACAACGAGCTGTGACAGGCACATAAAGACACACACTTACACCACTTTCAGCTATTACCCATGGCATTCTTCAAAAATAGGAACATTCACATAAGCACACAACAATCATCTCTGGCTGCCACACTTCGAACCAATAACTGGAAATGTATCTGTGTGTGTTTTTTTATGTGCCTATCGCTACTCATACTCATGTCTTTGCAGTGAGCTGTAAACCGTCCTATTACTATATTGATAATTCAAATCATTAAACTTTTTGTAGATATTTAAATATTGGCCATGTAAGAAGGAATTAATCATTAAAATTGAAAGCTTGAAATTTTATATCTTTCATGGACAATATTTAAGCTCTAGTGGTCCAAGACTACAGATGTTGGAAACCACTGGTCTAGTGAATCAGTAGCTCTTCATAGAGTTATAAAATATATATTCAAGATTTAGTTTGTGTCAGCTAAATTCTAGCCAAAAAATCAGTGAAAGAAAACATTGTACATGATGGTTTGTGTAATTTCATTTATTTGTGCTACTGCCTAGTTTTGATTAGGACTTAAAAAAATATCTCAAAGTGGACAAGTATATCATTACAAATTTTATGTAAACAGAACCACCAATCTGTTGAAATGCAAGAACTGTATTTTTTTATTATGCAGCTTTGTATGATTAGACACACATCCCCAACATTAAGCTATGTACGTAACATGGATTAAGACTTTCACTGCGACTAACTCATAAGCGTCTGCACTCACGGTCGGATTACTCAGTCTAGTTGCAGCATCAAGGCGTGTAAAATTTTGTTTTGTGTGGGCAGTTATCGAACATATATTGTTCGTAATGGCGGCTAATGTGTCTACACCTAAACCTTCCAATATGAAAAGGAGTAGGAAAAGTGTTAAAAAGTGACAGAGGAACAGTTGGTGTACTGAACAACAGTGATTGTAGTGAGGACCGGGCATACCATGGAGATTGTCATTTCGAGGTTCCAGAGTGATGATAGCATGGAAGCCCAGCTTTTGAATCTGTTTTGTGACAGTTCCGAATCTGACGATACGGACCACGATGTTTGTGTGGAAATCGACAAAAAGGATCCCGACCTGCCACATGGAGATAATCCAGTCGAGTCTTGGCATAAAGACCCACACAATTTGTAGTATCACCCATTTAAGAGCGTCACCGGCCTGCACTCGCACATTGCCGGGCTGCACTGGAGAGTTGCAGAACTGCACCAATGCCGCATAGAACGTGTTAAACCTAACACGAAGTCTGTATCAGTTTTGTCTGAATTTTCTCCACAGAGGTAGGGAATGTCCACCCCAGTGGCCTTCTTTTCTCTTATATCTTTTCTTCCTCTATGGAATAATTCAACAAGATGAAGGAAGAGCTCGTTTATGTATTTTTTTCTCTAGTAATATAGGCACAATTTGTGCCATGCCTCAAGATAAAAATAAGTTAACCAATACTATTTTCCCTGCTATGTTAAAAACAATCTGAACAATGGTGTACACTTTTTCTTTAGACAATAACTTACAAGAAATCTACCCCACCCCCTCTCCCCACAGACCCAAGTGAATTTTAATGTTGGTAACAGCAAGCTCTTAACATTAAGATAAATGTAATAGGTAAAAGAACAAAATTACTAGAAATCAGGTCTCAAGATAGAAGGCTCCTCCACAATGTGGAATATACAACATCTTTCTGAAACTACTTTCATCCTGGTGAACTAAACCATGTTTCAAAAGTTACCTTTCTGATGCATCATCACCATTGTCTACTACTACAATTATTATTGAATGGAGCCTCAGCTGTGTAGGCTTTGATGAACATCTTTAGTGAAGACTTCATTAAGGTAATTTTTGTACATCATGTGATCTGCATTACTTTCACATTTTAACAGAATTTTAATACCTTACATACAAATAAGTCACCAACCCATAGGTTTTTTTAACAGTTTATTTTTATAGTGAATTGACATTATTACAAATTACCATAAGTATCCAATGAACATTTAATTTTAAGCTTAAATTAATAATTAATATTAAACTTATAATTTGACATAAAAGAATTCAATAAACCAAACTGAATGAAATGTCAACATCAAAGCACAAATGGTCTGACTACATACTGTGTTACATATTTCTCAATGTATGAGCAGAAAACATTTCTTTTTACAGTTTTACTGAACTTGGCACAAAAATAAGAGAAATCTTTATGTCACCATCTGATACAGGATCAATACTGTGGCTATAGAAGGTGACTAGCTGCCCATTTACTTTTTTATCAAGAAAAGTTGGAAACAATTAGCCTTTTCACAGAAATTAAAAACACTTCTATTTATAAAACCATTCCTTTTACAATTTCAAAGACAGCTTTAAGTTTCAATTAAATGCTTCTCCAGCAAATCAGCATGCACACACGTTGCAAATGAAAAGGAAATAATCTGGTACATACTGGAAATACAACACTTATAAATAATATGAATTTTATTGTCACTGAACTTTTACAAGCAATAGACAAAGTCAATATTAACAATAATACATAAGTAAAATATTATGTGGATAACTTTATACAGTGAGTAGTATATTAACTGAAATTTCAAGTAGAGTTACATTCAAAAAATTCATTAGCAGAATAAAAGGGATTAGCCACTAGTCTGTTATACAACCTGCCTTTAAATAAATTTAAAGGTAAATTAATTATTTCTCCTTGGTGAACATTTTCAGGCATAGCACAAAAGTTGGTCTTGATAGATTTTTAGAAAACGTTTTCAGAGGGACACAAAAACCGTAATTATGTTGTGAACTTTGCAGAACCAGATTTCACATGTGACGATTTCCAGAGGCATAAATACCCATGCAAACATTTCCGTGCAATCTTAATGTTTTACCCAAATTGGGGTTTTGATAAAATACCAGAGAGCTACAAAAGTCAACCATTAATCTGTCTTTATGAGACCCATGGGACTGGCTCCAGCAGAAGTGGCACTGAAATAATTTCATGCAGAGTGAAGTTCGAGGCTTGGAATGATTCTTTGCTGTCATTGGTTCATTAGATAATCAACCAACTATTTAACTGAAAAAAAAAGTAATTCAAAAGCCTGTGCTGTCATTTACAACGATGAAATTGGGTAGACAGATCATCAACTTAACCTACAACTGTAAGAACAATGAAGCACTTTAAAAAATAAGTAATTTAAAAAACCATATTAAAGAATTGCAGTCTGATAATCCTGAAGTGGGTGGTCTTTTCATAAGTACACCATCAAATTATAAAAAATAAAATGAAGATGCATTATCCTGAGTCATCCAATTGTATACATGTTACGGTACCTGATCTATAGAAACTATAAATGCTATTTCAGTTAGTGAATCTGCAACCATGTTTAGCACACCAAATTTTTAATGATACTGAGCAGAGTGGTAATACACTGGACTCCTGAGAGGCCAGCAGTTTCAATCCACCAAGATTTAGGCTTTCAACAGTTTCCTTGAAACATTCCTGGCATTTGAGATGACAATGACTTTCAAAGGGCACATCCCCATCCCCGGCAAAACTATCTGTGTGGGTATAACTGTAGGAGGAAGGAAGGAAGGAAGCTTAGGGTTTAACATCCCGTCGACAACTTGGTCATTTAGAGACGGAGCTAACGCTCAGCGTTTTTGGTAAGGATGGGGAAGGAAATCGGACGTGCCCTTTTGAAAGGAACCATCCCAGCATTTGCCTGCAAGGATTTAGGGAAATCACGGAAAACCTAAATCTGGATGGCCAGAGATGGATTTGAACCACCATCCTCCCTTATGCAAGTCCAGTGCATTACCACTGCGCCACCTCGCTAGGTCAGGTATAACTATAATGACCATGATCTCGGGCAGGACTTTAAACCCTAATCCAGAGGTTCCAACTTTTGAATATGGAAAATAGTAATATGACCTAATGTGTATGAGTGGAGTGGAGGGGGAGGGTAAGGAGGAGTCCAAAGGGAGTAAGTGAATAAGGAATCACCAAAACTGTGAAAATAGTTCCTGTAGGATTGCAGACAGATCAGATAGAGGCAGCGTATTACTACATCATTCTGATGAGCACAGTAGGAATGTGAGAGGGTGGGGGGGGGGGGGACTGCTGAAGCAAAACTTAATAACTATTTTCTTCTTCGAAACAGAACTTCATATTTTTGATTTCCAGATTAATATTTCTTTATTTCGCAGAAGCCCTCAAACAAGGATATCCTTGTGATATATGTTTTTCGCAATGATTCATAATCATCACTTTCACGACGATTAGATTTTTCATGTAACAAAAACTTCCTCATTTTGTGGAGGGAAAAAACTATGAAATGAGGTAGCGTTTGTTGGTGATTTTTTCGTACCGTCAGAAGGGGCGAAGTCGATCACAAAATTCATTTTTTCTATTGTTTTTGAGGGAAACTCTGGAAGAATTCGTTTTAAAAATATTACATGTAATCCTTAGATTTCGACAATATATCTAATGTTGGATATAGAAATAGCCACTTGTGCTTTTGAAATTCTTTTAATTTAAAGGTTGATCGACTTCACCCCACTCACCTCATTTTATGAAGACCTATAATGGCTTCACCCAGACAATGGGGTGAAACCGATCGTCTTTTACATTGAAATATCTCCAAAGGTATGGTAGGCTATGTTTATATGAACTTTTAAAATAGTAGAGGGTCTCTCTCAGGGACCAAACATCTTTTAAAATTAACAAAGAGACTATTTTATGGTTAGAACATTGTATTTTCCTTTAAAAAAAATAACCACTGTACACAAAATTATCTTGCATCATAAAGAATTTTCACTCACTGTTTGAAGTCAAAATCTGGGAAACTGTAACGTCCACAACCAATGCCCTTAGGCTTCATTTTTGTTACAATTTGTCTGAAGGGAGTCTTTCGTACATCAGGAACATCTGGAAATACATCTGATCAATCCATGAACTAAACATTCTTCATCTACTGAACTAAGAACAGGTTGCCCACCACATTTATATCTACGTTTGCCCTTCACCCAATCATTTAACGCTGTATAGGGCGCACCGTAACACTCAGATGCTTTACGAATACTCTACTTCCCTTTCTTCATTTCCTGAACAGCATTTTCCAGATATACTGGATTGTAGTTCCTTTTTCCCTCCCTTCCCACCTTATTCACGTAAGTTCGCGGCATGATAGACTTCACCCTACAAAATACGACAATTGAATTTTTAGATCGCTACTCGTCCATACAACAAACTTCTGCTTTTGCAAATACATAAATCAAATGACAATGAGTTCACTTACCGACTAACAGTCCGAAAACAACAGAATTATATGACTTATAAGGTCGTATTGTAACAGGTTTCACAGGCCACGAAAATGCATTTGTTTATATCCCAGAATCCCGCTGAACGGATACTCAGAGAGAGAATTCTACAGGTAAACACTTCTCTGCAACTCATTGGCTTCCAACAAGTATGTGTAGCGTGAAGTTCCAAGATGTACCGCCAGGCGGAAGTAGTGTAAATTATAATGCTGTATTGCCGGTCAACTTCCCCCCACTTGATCGACTTCACCCCTTCTGACGATATACTCTATTTTACAAATAAGAAATGTTCACCAAACTCTTTGGCACAGCACATCACATGACGTCGCTGTGAGAAGCGATGCAATAAAAACGAAACCAACACAACTTCAACTTCTGAAGACAGATAAACGATGTAGGATATATGATGAATGTTGTTTATTATTACTCACACACTTCATGATTTCTCCTATGGGTCGCAGCTACGAGTTAAGTGAAATGCCGCATTTTCAGTTGCTGCTTTTAAGCCCCGTTTACACCAAAGCGAACATAGGCGAATGCGCAATCGCCAGGAATTCGCTTGTGCGGTCACGCATTGGCTTGTACTTACGAATAAGCTATCACACCGGAGCGAACGGAAGTGAAAACAGCATGCTGCCGCAAGGCGAGCATACGCAGTTTGTCGCATACGCTAGCGCTGAAGTGGAGAGGACGCGAAGTTCCTTTGATGGTTCGCCCTGAAACCGACACCCAGTGGATCACAAGCGGACACTTGCGAATGCAAGCCGAGCGTGACCGAACAGCGCGCACACAGCGTTTACACCAGAGCGCATTCTCGTTCGCTGCTGCACGTTCACTTGTGTTCGCTTTGTTGTAAACAGGGCTTTAGATTCCACGATGGCGCGGTTTTGTGGATTCATCACGTATGCCGTATTATGCAGTTTTCGAGCTCATAGAAGTTACTGTCGATTTCCAAAAGAACATGCTAAACAGTGTTGCTCAAAACCAGTTTATTTTTGTCGAACTCTAAAGGAACCGAGTTTTGCCAGCGCAAAACAAATGAGACCGATTTGTTATTTAAACCCGAAAATCGGGATTCGAACCACTCCAATCATAAACTCGTAATTTTAATCAATTTTCGTAACAATTACGATTAAATCGTAGTGGTTGGAACCTCTGCTAATCTTTCTAAATGATAGGAGGAAAATGCATGAACATTACAGTCTAGCATAAAGACCTGGTCATATTCCATTTTAAAGGGTTAAAGACATCTGTCCAAGACACCTATAATGCACTACGTTTACATGTAACAAATCTTCCGAAAGACGAAAACCGATTTTCGTAAACAGTTTTTCGCTGTCGTGTTTACATGGCACAGTCTGAATCGGATTTCCTAAGCCACTTAAGATGGCGGCTGAAAAACAGCTGATTCAGTCCCCAATTTAGTCAGCATAATCGCTATTTTTCTTTACTTAAATACACAGAGTCATGATCACTCTAACATTAATATTTTTATTTCACATTAGAAAATATCACTCTGTCCATATGTGCCGAACATTCTTACCAATAAAACACAATCTGACAAGCCAAGAACGCTTCAACAACGGCTGCGTTTACATGAGCACGAAAATCGATTGTGGAACTGGAAAACCGCTTTAGAGAAGTGGATTTCCAGAATCGATTTTGGAGTGTTTACATGCACCCCGTTTACATGGGCTCCCAAAACCGGATTTCGTAAACCGATTTCCGAATTCCGCTTTTGGTTGGTCATGTAAACACTCCAACCAAAAGCGGAATTGGAAAATCGGTTTACGAAATCCGGTTTTGGGAGCCCATGTAAAAGGGGTGATGGACATCTTTGCAGGACACTGTATTTAAACTTTTTTGCTCTGTGAATACTAAATTAGTAGATAAAAGTTTTCCTGCTGAAATTCAATGAAGTAGATGTAATGATCCTGACTTCTACTTGCGTTCTTCAATTGCTGACAAACTGTGTGCATAAATTACAAACCTGTTGCAAACATTTGTGTGGCACTACAAATGAGCAAAATATGTTTAACACTTTATATGGATGGTTTTCCTTCAGTAACATCCATCTGCCAAGGTATCTGTAGCAGGAAAATTCTTGATGCAATCTTTGGAGATTTTTTCCTTGGATTGACTGCCCAGAAATCCTTCAAAACTGAACCTGATAAATTAAGAATATTTATTTATTATTTATACATGTCAACAACAGATACAGATCACATTTGCAAATAATACCAAACAGAATACTTAAGTTTTGTTTTGTGTCCCAACTTCGACGTCGCTTTTGTGTCCCAGCCTTGTCGTAGGTGTCGGTGGCCGAGTGAAATGAGACCGACACGCTGGTGCAGGTACGGAGGGGAGCAGCCAGAAACTATAAACACTCGAGTAAATTAGAAAGAGATATCTATATTGCACAGAATGTAAGAATACTTAACTTTTACATAGTACTGGAGAATGTTGATACATAGTTGTTAGAGGCCTGCCTAGTGCCTGTACGATAGCAAAGTCTTCAATGGTGCCTATCTGATTACGAAGGTCCTAACTCGTTGCTATCTCAGTCCGAAGTGCCGATGTCCTTCAGTGGTGGCCACGAGCGGCGTTGTCGCAGAGGGCGCTCGTGGCTGTCGTCGTGAGAACGCCGCGCCGTGCGTGCATGGCGGCGCGCGGCGAAAGCAGGTGGCGCGCACTTTGTACTTGTGCGACACCACACCCCTCCCCCCCAAACCGCCGCGCCGTCGTGGCGTAGGGCTGAGGGCCACGGCGACGGCACTGGGAGGAGGGCCTGGGCGGGGGCGTTACTGGTGGGACGGGCGTCGTAGCTGAGGCCGGGATCGAGACGCCGTCCGCGCCCCGGCATCCGCCTTGAGATCCTCCAGGGAACCCGCCGAAACCTGGGGAAGGGCGCCCGCCCCCGCCCAGAGGGAGCAGGTCATCTTCTTCTGAGGTGCGTGGCCCAGGCGGCGGCGGCACGCACGGTCCCGGAGTCCCTCTCGGTGACGCTGTCATCTGCGGCGGCGACAGCGGCGGCGTCGCGTCGATCTCCATCGGGACGATCTCGTAGTCCGGGGACGAACGATGTGGTTGTGCTCCCTGGCGGTGAACTGGGTCTGGAATCAAGAAACCGGAGACAGGATCGCGCGGCCTGTGCAGGCGCAATTGGTTTGCGTGGCGCCGCAGCTCCGACCCTGTGGAAGAACGTACAACAAACATATTGCGCCCGAGCACGCGCTGAATGATGCCCGGCATCCATTTCTTCTTGTTTCCAGCAAACACCCTGTACAGCACCGGCGTAGAAACCTGAAAACGCGTAGCGCCATACGAACCGACTCGGTGTGTGGGAGGCTGCAGCAGGTGAAGGAGAGTGCGGTGACGGCGGCCGTGTAGCAGCTCGGCAGGAGACGGGCCGTCACGTGGCATGCACCGATACGTAGACAGGAAAATTTGAAGAGCTTGCTGCCTGGAGTGCTGACCTTTCATCTTCTCCATGTGAGACTTGAATGTTCGAACGAAACGTTCTGCTTCACCATTGGACTGAGGGTGAAAAGGTGCGGTGGTGATATGCTGAATACCATTCACACGACAAAACTGTTGAAATTCCGCACTAACAAACTGAGGTCCATTGTCACTGACGATAGTTTCAGGCAAGCCTTCGATGCAAAACACTGATGTTAAGGCACTGATTGTACTAGACGCCGTCGTTGAGTTCATGGCAATCACAAACGGAAACTTGCTGAAAGCGTCTACAAAGATTAACCAGCGCGTATTCCAGAAAGGTCCGGCAAAGTCAATATGTAAACGTTGCCATGGTCCCTTGGGGCGTGGCCAGTCTGAGAAACGTTGCGGAGGAGCCGCCTGATGCTCCGCACAAACTGTACACTGTGACGTCATGTTCTCTATCTGAGAGGCCATACCAACCCAGGTACAATGACGTCTGGCCAATTGCTTTGTCCTAACAATACCCCAATGTCCTTGATGCAGGAGGCGTAACACTTCTCGTTGCAGGGAACGAGGAACAATCACTCTTGTTTGGTCGTTGTCCGTATGTAACAACAGAACACCCTGACTTAAAGACAATGCATGACGTTGGGCAAAATAACGTCGAACAAGAGGCCGATCAATGCCTTTGGCTCTGGCAGGCCACCCTGAGCGAACAAAACGTGCTACCACACTTAAGTCTGCATCCGCAGCTGTTTCCTGTGCAACCCGACGAGAGTTTAAAGGAAAGTCTGCGACAGCGGAAGCATCTCTGGAGTCTATCTGACAACATGCCACTTCTGAAGAATCAAATGATACATCCTGGCCAACCGGAAGTCGGGAAAGTGTGTCCGCGTTGGCATGTTTAGTGGTAGGTCGGTACAAAATCTCATACTGATAATTTGACAATATCAAGGACCATCTCTGAAGCTTTTGTGCCGTTCGTGGCGGAATTGGCTTTGTGGGTGAGAACAACGACGTGAGAGGCTTGTGGTCTGTCAACAAATAGAATTTTCTGCCATACAGATAATGATGAAACTTTGTGACGCCGTAAATGATTGCTAAGGCCTCCTTTTCTATCTGACTGTAATTCTGTTGCGTCGGCGTCAGTAGCTTGGATGCAAAGGCAATAGGACGATCGTGACATCCAATACGATGCGACAGAACAACATCCAGACCGTACGACGAGGCGTCAACTGCTAACACTACAGGCTTCTGTAGGTCAAAGGGAATCAAACATGCATCACTGAGTAGTGCAGACTTTAATTTGTCAAAGGCAACCTGACAATCTTTGGACCAAACAAAAGGAACATTCTTCCTACGTAAGTGATGCAGTGGAGCTGCAATCTGAGAGGCATTGGGAATAAATCTGAAATAATAGTTAAGCTTTCCCATTACTGCTTGCAATTCATGCACATTCTTAGGAGGAGGCAAGTCTTTGATTGCTCGAAGATGTGACTGTAAAGGATGGATTCCTTGGGCATTAATCACATGGCCTAGGTACTCTATTTCAGTTTGAAAAAACGAACACTTTACTTTATTGCAACGTAGACCTGCTGCAGTCAAAACTTTGAAAAGGCACTCCAGGTTTGCTAAATGTTCTTCAACTGTACGTCCGGATACCACAATATCATCTAAATAGTTCGAACAACACGGTACAGAAACTGTCAGCTGTTCCAAAAAACGCTGAAAAATAGCGGGGGCGGAAGAACTGCCAAATGGTAGGCGTTGAAATTGAAAAAGGCCCATGTGAGTATTAATGACGAAAAACTTTTTGGACTCGTCATCAAGTGGAATTTGTAAGTATGCCTCTGCTAAATCAATCTTGGAAAAGAAGCGAGACTGTCCTAATTTGTCCATTAGTTCGTCAGGTCTGGGCAGGGGATAAGTGTCTACAATTGTTTGGCAACTATATCACGCAATGCGATAGGCACTGGTCTAGCTTTACGAAATTTTGGAACTGCAGATTCTTTTAAAGTTACATGTGCCACGAAGTCTTTTGCACAACCTAGTTCCGGCGAAAACAAGTCACTATATTTGTCACACAATGCATTGATTTTATCCTGAGGCACTATTGACGAAATTTGAAGCACATCTCTTTGAATTGATAAACCAAACAAGTCAAAAGCATCTAGTCCAAAAATGTTCTGTGTTGATTTGGCCTGAAGAACTACAAAAGAATCTGTTTTTGTAACACCTTGAAAAGAGGCAGGCAGGCTACATGTTCCTAGCACGGGAATATTTTCACCTGTATAAGCTGTTAACACTTGCTGTGACGGCGACAATTTTGGCGAACCCAGAAGTTCATAAGTATCTCTATTTATTAAGGTAACAGCGGAACCAGTGTCAAGCTGAAATTGCACAGTCTTATTTTCAAGGGAAAGATTCACATAAAGTTTTTGCTTGTGGCGCTCGACAGGTGCGCGAATATGGGCAACGTCTGCTACGGTTTGTGTACTGCGTACGCGCGGGTCGCGTAGCGAAGGAAGCGGCGCAGACTCGGCACGCAGCGTATTAACAACACTGTCACTAGATGGCACTACCGCCGGATCGGCGTCCGCGCAATGCGAGGCTACTGCACTAAAATTACTTTCAGTATCTACAACAAGTCTACTGTCACTAGCTACACAGTACTGGGCACTATTACAAGGAGCAGTTGCAGAAGGCACTCTTTTCACTACAGGAATGCACTGTTCATAGTCATTTTGCTTGTCCCGAACCCTTTTCCGTTGCACTGTTTTACGCGCTCGCAGGCGCTTGCTACGTGGTGCACTATATAGTTTTGCCATAGGCGCAGAACTACTTTCTTGCAATTGAGATCCAAGGAAAGCACTGTTCAATTCCGCTCGCAGGCGCTTGCTACGTGGTGCACTATATAGTTTTGCCATAGGCGCAGAACTACTTTCTTGCAATTGAGATCCAAGGAAAGCACTGTTCAATTCCACAACCGGTATAACATTTACAGAATGAACTGTTCTCGCACTCTGCGAAGCACTGTTTCTAACGGTACCGTTCTTTGAGTTTTTAATTTGCATACACACAGACTGTACATGTCCCGATTTGCCACATTGATAACAGGTTGCGTTGCGACTTGCGCACTGTGCACGTTTGTGGCGAGATACACACTGGGGGCAAGACTTACGTACATTTTTCTGAAATGAGCGTTGGCGCCCGTTATGCAAATTACTGTGTCTAACACTACGGGGCGACCTTTGCGTCGCACTTTTACTCTGGCTACTGTTCACTGTCTGTTCAGCACGGCCGGTAGAAAAATAAGAATCACTAGTGCTATACTGAGAACTACGGCTAGGAAAGCGTCCGTTGCGGCGCACTGAATTAACACCGTGGCTTTGCATTTCTACATCTGCTAAGTCAAAAGTATCATGAGCTTCAATAAGCTGCAGTACACTGTCTAATGAGGGATCAGACTGTTTCAGAATTGCTGCTCTAATTCTGGGGTCCTGAATATTCTGCGTAATTGCATCTCGCAACATCACGTCACTATAAGAAAGTCCACAAGAGCAAATAAATTTACATTGGCGGGTTAAGCCCTTCAGTTCCGTAATCCACACTTGGTGTGACTGCTGCGGTAATTTTTTAAGTCTGAAAAATCGGTATCGTGCAGCGGCTACAAGAACTTTTCTCTCATAATGAGCATTCAGTGCATCTACAATTTGTTCAAAGTCTACATCACGAGGAGATGCTTGCGGGAATAGTTTCTGCAGTAATACGAAGGTTTTGGGGCCCACCACGGACAATAAAAGGTGCTTAACAGTCTGACCTGTAAGTTGATGAGCCGCGACGAGTTCTTGAAACTGCGCGAAATAGTCGCTCCATTCTTCCTCACGTTCGTTGTACTGGCGGAACGTAGGAAGCGTTGCGGCGGCAGGTGTGGGCTCCAGAAGCGGCGGCTGTTGTTGTTGGTTAGCTGCCTGCGCTGTGAGCTCGGCCACAGCTTGGAGGAGCTGGGTGATTTGTGCCGTCTGTAACTGAATAATTTCCATTAAGTTCGGGTTCGGGGTAGTGGCCATGCTGACCGATTAGGCGCCGCGCATACAAGTAAATTATAGAAAAACAAATGCAATATGAAAGGAGGGCTCGCTCTGCAACAAAAAAGTCCACAAACACGTAACTGAAAATGTTCCCCCAAAATTATTATAATAAGGGTGGGTGGGCGGGAGCAATTTTTGCGTGCTCCGACTGCTGCTGTCTGGCTGCTGTAAGCGGGCTGGTCCAAGGTTCTATCACTCCTCGTCGCCACTTTTGTGTCCCAACTTCGACGTCGCTTTTGTGTCCCAGCCTCGTCGTAGGTGTCGGTGGCCGAGTGAAATGAGACCGACACGCTGGTGCAGGTACGGAGGGGAGCAGCCAGAAACTATAAACACTCGAGTAAATTAGAAAGAGATATATATATTGCACAGAATGTAACAATACTTAACTTTTACATAGTACTGCAGAATGTTGATACATAGTTGTTAGAGGCCTGCCTAGTGCCTGTACGATAGCAAAGTCTTCAATGGTGCCTATCTGATTACGAAGGTCCTAACTCGTTGTTATCTCAGTCCGAAGTGCCGATGTCCTTCAGTGGTGGCCACGAGCGGCGTTGTCGCAGAGGGCGCTCGTGGCTGTCGTCGTGAGAACGCCGCGCCGTGCGTGCATGGCGGCGCGCGGCGAAAGCAGGTGGCGCGCACTTTGTACTTGTGCGACACCACATTTTGTCCTTTGTGATATTGCTGACCAGATGCCAAATAAATGAAGCTAATAAATCTTACTGCTATCTTAATGCTATTAACCTTCAACAGAACAGGAAAGTATCAATAACTAATATTAGAACTAAAGAGGTAGAAGAAACTGGAGCACCTCAGACATCAAATACAATACAAACATGTAGTATTAAAGACGAAAAAATTTTAATTAGAAGAATAATTTCCCAGAACGTATCGCACAAAAGTAAACGAAAAAAATTTCGTTAACAGCACAAAAAAATTATCTCATGAACTAATCCATTGATTCCAGACATACAGACTCATGCTCCTTACTAGCCGATTCTTACTGATAAAACAAAACAATTATTACCTCCTGTTCTGAATCACAGTACCCAGAAATTGGGCTTCCTTCCGAAACACTGAAATCTTTCAGCATATCACGAAATATCCCCTCATAAACTTCATACATTTTTGATCCGTGCTGTGTCGTGTTTCAGAGGTTATAAGGCACCACACCACTGAAAATTTCATATGGGAAATAGTGGTGGTATTTGTGTGTATGTTTTTATGTTATTATTTTACGCTAGAAACAATGAATATGAAAACTATTTGTATTTAAAAAGAAAATGTGGTCAGTTGTTGCTTTCAAAATTGCATAGGTGAATTACAAATAGTTACCCACAATTGTTGATTTTTGTAATCCGATGCTTGTATGGAAGAAGCAAAATTTCATTTTTAAAGTGAGATTCTCCTTTCAATATCGCTAGATTTATGTAAACGTCAGACATCGGCAGAAAAATCCCCAAAGGGTATAAAATGATACTATAATGTATTAAATTTTTATGAGACTGCTATTTACCGCCCGTTTAAAGCCCAATTCACACTGTCCGTCACGTCACGTCACCGTCTGTCAGAACATTCCGCAATGTATTTCTAATGGCGGCGTTCACACTGTCCATCATGGACCGTCATGTCACGTCAACGTCACGTCAAGCTTTCTCGTGAAGAATGTTTTGACGGAACGGTCGTCTGCTAACACGGAAGTTAACCTATTTTCATTACGCGAATTAAATGTTGTAGTCGACGATTGCACTGTTTATATGCAAATAAGTCTTATTCGCCTTTATTTTGTTGTTATACTTCGTTTTAGGGGTAAAACTCAAATGTTTCATGACGACTTAAATGTTTATGTCAATTAAGTGTCCCCCTAAAATCGAGGTCGGATATCTGAAACCAAAAAATGGTTAATGTTACTTAACATTGTAACAGAAAAGACTGAAGCAAACTGTTTATTAGAATAAGATTGTAATCTGATTACGCATTTCTCATTAAATAACATTTTAAATGAAAAAGTCAGTTCTAATGAAAGACAAAAATTCAGTTGTTTACGACGGTATTAACAATGTCAACGGGCAAATTGTAATGGATAAAGTAAACAGGCGCTATTTATGCTCTTATAAGTGTTGTTTGAAGTATTCATATGTTTATTTTTTCGCTTGAAAATAGACGTCGATGTTCTGAAATGTTGTTTCAGTTCCCAGTAAGGTAGCCAAAAACATACACTGTAAAGTTTTATTTGGCCGTCAATAACATTTAGCGTTGTTGTTCCTTCAATTCTAGTATTAAACTATGACTTTCTACATAACAGATCGCTACTCATAACGTCACTTTCAACATCGCGTATTGAGATCGGCGAATTGACGTGACGGACACTGACGGACAGTGTGAATACACGTGCCTTTATTCGTAGAACCCAGTGATCTCCATACAAACTGGATGTATAACTCTGGCGTCTGAGCATAGAACTGCAGCGTGCTTGCATATTCATATTTTTTGCACATGATTTCGCATTGTCCGCCATGTTTAAGTTTGGCAAACGAATTTCCATCAGTTATTACGTAACAAAGAATTGCTTGCTTAACTCTTGATTTGGAATTTAATTAATTATTCGATGTAGTACTCTGATATGGGAGCGGAATCGAAACATATTTTCTTCTCTTTTTCTTGTAATGTGTCTTAGCAGCCATGTTTGAATTTGGCAATAAACTAAATATGAATATCTATAGCTGGCACGCTAAGACAACTGAAGTTCAACATCCAGAGTGTATAGAGATCAATGGTAGAACCATTTTCGAGTGGTACTTTGGCTCTTCGGCTCTCAAAGACATACTTTGGACGCAACGATAAATATGTATCTGGGGTTGTCAAATCTGTGGTAGTCGTTCTAGCAGACGAATTAAAACAGTTGTTCATTACTTGTTTAGTTGTGTAATTGGAAAGTGTTACCTGCATTTCCGTACCTGTTATGTATTTATATTTCGAGTTGAAAGTAAAATGTTGTTTTCACTTTCCGATTCCAAAATACAATCTACTGCCAGAATGCTGCATTTGACTCGTATTATTTGGAAAAGTGGAAGTTTCGCATTTGAATTCCAAGGCACGTAGCTCGCGTATCATTGAACTATGCAATTTCAAAGCTAACATGCATTAAAAAATTACGACAAATACTTTATTTTTTACATTTAAATGCCTTTGTTTACGTTTTAAGATCTTAAAGAGGACAACGAACACAATGTCTAAAGGCCTGAAGACTGCCCATTAAAGGCACGTGTAGAGATGCCAGCAGACGACGTTGTTCTGAATATTCTGTATGCACTTGCAAAAAAAATTAAATTTATCCTGTTAGGATCTTATATAACCACACACACTGTAATCGTGACGTATTCAGAAACAAACCACCAAATATTTGTGACAAGGAATATCGGTGTAAGCACACTATCGGAAATCGCGATATATCGAAAACAAGCAGCAAAATATTCGCAAATAAATAGCCACATCAATCTGACTAGCGAATGGTGTAGGCCTAAATGTCATTGATACTCATTTCACTTACTGTAGCAGCAATTTTAACGCTCTCCTAGTTTTGTCTCCAACCATATACTCGAAAATCGCGACATAGTTGGAACAAAGTCAAATATTTGTGAGAAGGAAGAACATAAATGTCATTGCAACAGAAATTTCATTCTCTGTTCTTCAGTCACACATAAAAATCACCAAATCAACCTTATGTTATTACTCACTTCTGATTTTATATAGTCGTTCCCACAATTTTGTTTCTTAAAGTTAATTTGATTTTAAATACATTTAGTTATAATAAATTCATCCAGAGATGATTTTGGAATTCGTCGTTAATTCGCTGTTGCCCTGAAACGGTTTACTGTGAGTTATAAAACCAAATCTGTGAAATATACGGCGTCTGTGACATGGAAGTAACAGGTTCGTTCGAAGAGTTGCCAGAAAGCTACTTGGAGAGCCAGCAAACAGGCGCTACTGCACATGCGCGGCAATGGTGACGTCATGTGTCCGTGCTTGGTGTTTGGGCTCTTCGAACACCTTACGCGTTTTATTTAGCCTTTTTGCCACCTTCGCTAGTGTAGCGTGAAAAGACAGCAGAAAGAACAGTAATGCCGCGAATGTTATTTACAGTACATTTGTTTATTCACCACTTATCTTTTACAAAATTTTACGAAATATGTTTAGCAAGATAATTAAATGAAAGATACACTTACAGAAAAATATATACAATATAGCACAGTATTGTCCTCCTACTTACAAAGGAAAGTTGTTCGTACTTTTTCTCATATTATATTTTCTTTAAATATTTTCGCCATATAATATTTTTTTTTGTAAGGAGAAACATTTTGAGAACTTATTGTACAAACTGTCCTGCGTTCACTTTGTGCTTTCTTGTCAGGTCCAAATGCTTCCAAATTCGTGTATTATGGTTATTATCATGGAGGTAAAAAGAGGGGAGTGGGCATGACGCTACAAACATGAAGGCGACAAACCTAGCTCCGCCATTACAGTTTGTTCAAAACATTAGTTTTCTGCTGAGCTGCTGTGTTGACTTGTCGAAGATTTGCAACTGATAATGCCTTTGTGCGTTGTTTGCGGTTGTACTACCCTTTTTGACAGCATTAATAAGTTGAAGGGAAGCACGTTCCATTTCGATCTGTGAGTCTTTTGAACAAACAAACATGGCTGCCGACCGGCTTCAAACAGAAGTACAGCAGACGCCCATAGTGGCATCTCCCCTCCTTTTACCTCCATGGTTATTATATAGCTGTTTCTCCCACACAGGAACCACTCGTGTTATGCACACAGGAAATTTTGTGGTGTAGAAACTCTACATTGGCTTTTAATATGTTTTGCAAGAACCACAGCGAGAGATTTAAACTGAAACAGCAGTTGCGGGGAGACAGGGTGGCTGTTTCTTCTTTAGGCCTATTTATTATGCCTTGGGTCCCATCTATTGCAACTGGCATTCCTTTATTCCGCAAATGGGACTCCATGTCATCTCTTTCCTCTTTATAACGTCCACTCAAAGGCTACTAATATAGGGTTACCAGACGTCCTCTTTTACCCGGACATGTCCTCCTTTTTGGACCCAAAAAATGATCCGGCCGGGTTTTTAGCAAAATGGGGAAATGCCCTCTTTTTTGCATTGTGCAACTGATTCAACTTGAAAGTGCGTAAATACAACTCCCTGAACAGTCACAAGCATTAACTCGAGAGAACGTAACCTTTCTTGAAACAGTGTTATTAATTTTTTTCGTTTCTGTGCCCCCGCTGCTGTGAGATCAAGCTACTTCGGAACAATTGAAATAACTGGCGTGGCAATTGTCGTGGAATGCGAGCTTCGAGGCGGCCAATTAAGAAAGGGTCTGCAACAATGCAAGACAGTGCAATACACATAGTATAATATGAAACTCCTCCCCCCTTTCTCTGATCGGAGCGTTGTGCCAAAAATAAGACGTTCAGTCTTCGTGCTGGGAGTCGGCAGTTCTGTCTGTTGTCTATCAACTACACGTATGACTTTAAGATCAAAAGATAATCAGGTTAAAAGGAAGGGGGGGTGATCGACAAGGCATGAGGCGTGTCCAGAAAGTAAGTTCCGTTTGGTAATAAAATGAAACTGTATACAGATAAAAAATAAATTTTTATTGCACAAAATTCTACAACTCTTAAACTACTTTTCCACATAACTCCCGAAATTTTGCAGTCATTTGTCATAGCGTGGCACCAGGTTTTGTATACCTTCTTCATATAAATCTGCCGTCTGTGTCTTCAACCATGCATCAGCGATCGTGAAATTTGGGGGAAGTCCATAGCGAGAGCACTAATTGTAAACCTACGGTTTCCTGGATCTTGTCGTCAATCGCATGAACCAGTTCTTCTGTAAGCAAAGGTGGACGCCCACTTCGTTCTTCATCATGCACATCACTACGCCCGCCATTGAACTGTCGGACCTATGTTCTCACCATCGAATCAGTCATCGGATTTGGTTCATAAACATCGCAAATTGGCCGATGAATTTCATTTGGTTTCACTTTCCTCGCATTCAGAAACAGAATCACCGACCTGATTTCACAGGCGGCGGGATTTTCAATCAACAACGACATTTCAAACGAGCACAACAAAGCGTACGTAACTGACAGCGACCTCCAAATGGCGCACGTTCTTCTCCTTGATACACATCGTCTACAGCGCACGTGTGGAACTGCAATCGCAGTGCTGCAGCGGAGATAAATTGAAACGGAACTTACTTTCTGGATGTGCGTCATATAAGTATGGAAAAAAATGTTCAGCACTTAAGACGATAATTACAAGTAACATGATTTTCAGTCCATGGTGTACAGCAATCAGTGAGAATAAACATTCCTTCAGTAAAAAACCGTCTTGATTGCAATTGTTATTTAATGACGCGTTTCGCCCTTTAGCGGGGCATCTTCAGATTATCTGCGAGACAGAATTTATACAAAATTACAAGGCGTAATTACAAAATGGGGATAACGGGACATGGGCTTATTTTGTGTTTAGAAGACAGTATAAATGGTAAACAAAGCTTACAATGTGCTCTCCGTGGTGTGACACCGTAGGTTGTTTTGAGGTGTTTCTATGGTTTTGGATTTGGCTTCACTGCTATGTAGTCATGTAATTCGTTCTACGGGACTCATCATTTCATGTTTCTTAATTTGTAGGAAGATGAACAAGATGCGTAAGATGTATTACGAACAAGACTCTGATAATACAGTAGACACATCACTAGTACTTGAGCTGTCAATACGACAGAGAAAGAGAGAGAGAGAGGGAGAGGAGGTCCTTTTATGACTCTAGAAATGTCATCGTTTCTGAAGACGGATATCTGGTAACCCTATACTAATAAATTTCGCATTTTTATTTATTTTCCTCCAAACTCAACGAACCGACAAACGTTGAACCTGGCTGTTACAGAAACCTGCAGCTTCAAGGCCAGAAAACCACAAAAAGAATCAGATTGTTGTAATAGGAGTACTCCCCCATTCTCGCGTCCTGGTACTTAAAAGAAACCAAATTTCTAGATTATTCTGCCAGAAGACGTCGCATCCACAAATGTTAGACAAATTCCATATATGAGAAATGTGCCACAAAGTTAAAAAAAATACAAAATAGGACATAAATTCTGATGTTATTTCGGCGCAACAACGTTGCGTAGAAATCGATGTCACTGGATACGAAATCTCAATCTCTCTACATTTGGAACAAATGTAATTTTGAATTCTGTCATCTTCTACAGGTGATATTATAAGAATACATAAGACTGTACAATTACAGAAGAAACACACAGTAGATCTAAGTTAACTTCCATTTTGAACAAGGGAGCGTCGTGTATCACAAGTAAAAAGAGAGCCACGCGAATGCGCGAATCCGGCAGCCAGAAAAATTTCCTCGGGCAGCATCTGGCTACTTGATTCTGCTTGCAAACAATTCTTCGAACAGCTGGCGCCCCACTTCAAGTAGCCAGATTCGGGGCCAGGCGCTCTTCAAATGCGAACTTACGTACTGTGCATGCGCGGTACCAGAAAGCAACTCTTCGAACGAAGCCAACAAGTGAATGTTCCTTGAGAGCGGAAGTACCACTCGAAAACGGTTCTACGAATAAAGCCACATTGTGAATATAACTTGACGTGACCGTACCGTGACGTGACGGACAGTGTGAATTGGCCTTAAAAGACGTGAATTTTGCGCTTCTTTCTTCGAGGAAAAGGAACGAGCTACATACAAAACTCTTTGCACATGTGCTGGATTAACTATCTGGTGCAAGATTATTAAACGCTTTGGAGTCGGTCAGAAGTATTTCCTCT
The DNA here is from genome assembly GCA_026315105.1 of Locusta migratoria. Classification (NCBI taxonomy): domain Eukaryota; kingdom Metazoa; phylum Arthropoda; class Insecta; order Orthoptera; family Acrididae; genus Locusta; species Locusta migratoria. The sequence goes on from CM048755.1 coordinate 282,961,409, forward strand.
TACCGTCACAAACGATTGCAAGTTGCAACTCCTTTCGCACCGCAACTCGAACGCCTCAATGGCAGTCATATTTTGTTTGAAACGTTTGCCAAGGAGGTTAGAATCTCTTTGGTGGTTACAATCGCAACTCGAACGAAGCTAATGAAACAGTTGAATTTCAAATAAAATGAAACTTTTATCCTCCCTTGATATAGTGAACTTATACACCAACATTCCTATAATAGACACACTTCGAATAATAAAAGACAACCTAATGCACCACAAAAAACTAAGTAACATTGAAATATATGAATTAATGGACCTGCTTGAGTTAGTACTATCACACAATTACTTTTGCTTCAACAACAAAATGTATATTCAACATGATGGTCTGGCAATGGGGAGCAGCCTAGCTGGTCTTCTTGCTGATATCTACATTAATGATTTTGAAAACAAATTCTTTAAAGCAAACCCAATTGAAAAAGATAAAATCATTTATTATAAAAGGTATGTTGATGACACCTTGTTGTTATATAATGGAACAACCAATGATATTGATGAGTTAGCTGATAAACTGAACAAAGTTCATCCCAAAATACAATTTACAGTGGAGCATGAAACACAATCTGGGATCAATTTTCTCGACCTTTACATAACACATCAAGACAACAAACATAAATTTCAAATATACAGGAAACCTACCACATCAGATGCCATAATAAATAATACATCATGCCACCCAAATCAGCATAAACTAGCCTTCTTCAAATCAGCACTTAACCGAATACATAAAATTCAACCCAATACCATTGCTAAAACTAAAGAAATGAATATTCTAAAAACCATAGCATTGAACAATACTTATGACCCAACCATTGTAGATAAATTGGATGATAATATTAAATCCAGTCAAACAGCAACAACAAACAAATCATCAGAAGCAGAAGAAACCAAATTTATCTGTATGCCATTTCTTGGCAACATCTCATACAAACTGGCTAAGCTGTTTAAACCACACAAGGTCAAAGTACGCTTTCACACTAAAAACCATATAAAAGACAAAATAGTTCATAACACTAAAAGAACCACCACACCCTTTCACAAATCCGGTATATATAAATTAACATGCGACAGCTGCTCCTGCTACTACATAGGGCAAACAGGAAGAAGTTTTAATATCCGATACAAAGAACATACAGACGCACTCCGTTTAAACAACTTACAAAAATCCTCATTTGCTGCCCACCTTGCAGAAAACAAACATTCAATTACAGGCATAAATACCAACCTCAATATACCACACTCTGTAGACAAGGGACTAAAAATGGATCTCCTTGACCAATTAGAGATTTTCGTCCACAAACATAAATCACCACACACAATTCTAAATGAGCAGACAGAATTAGCAAATACCTCATTCTTCCAGTATTTTGAAGACTCTTTAAAATTGAAGAATTAGACAATCATTCACAAATACCCCCCCCCCCCCAATTACACACACACACACACACACACACACACACACAAAACACCAAAAAATCTCCTTGCACTTACACTCTCTCTTTCGTCTTCTTCTACTTCATCCAACTCCACCCACCCCTTACACCACCACCCATACTACTCCCTACCAAAGCCCAAAATTATTTTGAAATTTTCGAATCAATGAATAATAAAGGCCAAATCACACTGTCCGTCACGTCACGTCACGTCACGTCACCGTCCGTCAGAACATTCCGCAATGTATTTCTAATGGCGGCATTCACACTGTCCGTCACCGGACCGTCACGTCACGTCAACGTCCGTCAAGCTTTCTCGAGAAGAATGTTTTGACGGAACGGCCGTCTGCTAACATCGGAAGTTAACCTATTTTCGTCACGCGAATTACGTGTTGCAGTCGACGATTGCACTGTTTATATGCAAATGTGTATTATTCATCTTTGTGTTGTTGTTTTACCTCGTTTTAGGGGTAAATCTCAAATGTTTCATGACGACGTAAATATTTTTGTCAATTGAGTGTCCCCCTAAATCGAGGTCGTATATCTGAAACCAAAAAATGGTTTATGTTACGTAACATTGTAACAGAAACGACTGAAGCAAACTGTTTATTTGAATAAGATTGTAATTTGATTACGCATTTTTCATTAAATAACACTTTAAATGAAAATGTCAGTTCTAATGAAAGACAAAAATGCAGTTGTTTACGACGATATTAACAATGTCAGCGAGCAAATCGTAATGGTTAAAGTATACAGGCGCTATTTATGCTCTTACAAGTATGGTTTGATGTCTTCAATTTTATTTTTTCGCTTGAAAATAGATGTCGATGTCTTGAAATGTTGTTTCAGTTCCCAGTAAGTTGGCCATAAACATACACTGTAAAGTTTTCTTTGGCCATTAATAACTTTTAGCGTTGTTGTTCCCCCTTTCTGGTATTAGACTATGACTTTCTACATAACAGATCGCCACTCATAACCTCACTTTCAACATCGCGTATTGAGATGGACGAATTGACGTGACGGACACGGACGGACAGTGTGAATACAACTTGACGTGACGGTTCCGTGACGTGACGTTGACATGACGGACAGTGTGAATTGGCCTTAACACACAAATTCAAATGGCTTTTATGCCACCTAAAACAATACACGTGACGCATGTAAACATATGTTATAGTAATCACAAAATCAATACTCCTAATATTAACGTAACTATCATTCTGTAATCATATTATATACATATGTTAACTTTGAATACAACTTTTGATCTTATGTAATCTAAATTGGCATTATATGTATATTCTATAATAAGATAAGCTTCTGTTAGTCTTTGGTTTCACATAGTTCTTATCTTGTGGTATAAATATACTCTTTGGTTTGTTTACAAGCTGAAAGTTGTGCTAGTGGCAATAAAGTCGTAATGTGTGTGAAATATTTGTTAATTTTACCACTTAAAAGTCGTGGGATTTGTTGTGGCGTGTTGATGGAAAGGAAGTGTTGTGAAATCCTATCAATAAGCGGACCAAATTTGGACAAACTAAATGTAAAGTGCATAACTGTAAGTAATGTCTTGAAGACAAACTTATATTGTAATTATTAAGTATAGCCTACCAAAATTAGTGTTTACCATTTTCTCGTTTTCTGCCCTACCACAGATTCAAATGTAACTTGTAATAATTGTATACCATCTGAAGATGAGCTGCTAGGCAGCTCGAAACCTGTAATGGTTTAAATAAATCTTCATTAAGAAGAAACAAAAGGCGACTGGTTGCAGTAATTTCTGAAACCGAATTTCAAATAAGCTGAGAAGGTTGGCAACACTACTAAGTACAAAATAAACTACAGTGGACAGTGGCAGCAGATGACAGTGGAACTAGAAAAATGCAAACTTTTTTTTAGGAAAACTGGAACTTATCGACCCGGTTGCCAGAACGAGACTGATGTGGAGTAGCAAGTGCTGTAAGTACACCATTTTATAGCACACAACGAACTATTTTAAATCAGAAACGAAATGTTTTGTACAAATGTAAGAAACCTAACCTTTATGTTAAACAGAAACATGTAAATATTTCAGGACACCCACTGATTATGCCTTGTGACAAAGGCGAAACGCGTATGGGTTACTTATAAAAATAAAACCCTTCATTGCAGTAGCAAAAGGCGTTTCCTTTAAAAACATTACAGTGAAATATATACTATTCAGCTGCTGCTCGAATGGCCACTGCAAGCAACTTTTTAATTTGAATGAGGCATGGACGGTGACTAGTGGCATCGCTTTATGTGGTCTTGTGGTGTTCCAAGCTTGTGTATTGTATAGTTGTTGTTTAGTGAAGTGTCACAAAAAATACCAGTTATTTAAAAAAAAGTTATACACGAGTTAATAGTACAAAAGCCGACAAAAACCTGGACTTCCAGCACAAAGAAATCGACCTAAGACAACAGAGCCAACTAACGCACAAAGAATTCACCGTAACTAATTAGATTATACTTTCACATGATCTCTAAAGCAGTCAATGTTTCTACGAGCCGTTCTGGGTTGAATTGTGTACAACAGACCAGCAGTAACTTTAGTGGTAAGGCAGAGGCATGTGAAAATATGGGGCCTCAGGGACTTGGTGCAAACATCGAGACGGTACATTGCAGGAATCCAGCCAAAAACAGCAGCATGTATCTACTCATGTGTGGAATACCGCGTGAGCAAAAGGAACGAGGAAGACCACATGAAAACGCCTTTTGAGTACGGAAGAAAAGTGCAAAACAAACCGACTACGTGCCGAAGATCTGCGAAAAGATAAGTACTATCATTCAGTGTTTTTTATTTTCCTTTTTTGTGTGTTTGTGTGAAATATCGTTCAAGATAACGATTTTTAGGCAACGAAAATGACAAAGGCTCAGGCCAAGTTTGCGAAAACGTGGTACTGCCCCAGCAGATAAAACAAGAGGACGAATCATTTAGTGAAGTTCATCAAAGTGTTAGCTTTTCAGAAATGGGGGACCAGACATAGAAGTATTATTGCATATGGTAAAGAAATCTTTAGACTTAAACAATTGTCGCTAGTGGACAGGACATGAATTTAGCAGTTGAAAAGCGCTTTCAAGTCATGAGCATAGCAGTTGCAGACAGTTTTCAGTCTTTTGATAGGAAATCTGTTAAAACGGTTAAAATCACTAGAACAATGGATGGACAAAAAAGTATTGAACAAAAAAGATCGGCAATGTGTTACACTGGGGAAGCAAGTTTAGGAGTGACACTTCAAAAATGAAAAAGAAATTAAGCTGGGCAGAAACGAAAATCATTGCTGTAGATGCTAAAGTGGGAAAAATTCACTCTATACTGACTGACAAAATGGAATCTGTAAAGGATGAACTAACCAAAGATAGGGCAAATAATGGAAAAAGCTTTTTAAAAGTAAATAGTCGTCTTGACTCGATTTGTGATAACACCAAAGCATTGGCAATAGATATGGAAAATAGGTTAGATTCTAAAATATCAGTAGTATGTGAAAAAGTAAAAACAGTGACACTGAAGAGTAATGATGCTATAAGCAAATCAACTGTGTAAACTAGGAAGCACTATTTCTGAAATGAACAGTAAATTTGAAATGCTTAAAAATGAATTAGCAAATAAGAATTTTTCTAACAATATATGTATGTTCTTTCTAAACTACCTATGAAAAGTTTCTGAGTGTACCTTATATCCGGTAGACTTTTTGCAGATTTGTAAAGATAATTTCTTACCTGATTAAAAAAAAATCAGATTTGTGAAGAGGTTTTTGGAGTGGGAAGCCTTGTCTTGGGCAAATGAAAATTTTGCTGATAAGATGTCTTATATTGAATTTGAGGGTACGTTTAAGAGATTATGGTCTGATACCAAGCAGGCCAGAATAAAGAGTGAATTCCAAAGTGTACCCAACTGCAAAGAAATCCAGGGTACTATCAAGCAATTTTGTAAGGATCAGCTTCGGAAACTTGTTCACTTAAACAAATCTTTTAACAAAATCACACAAATGGAAGCCCTGAACTGTAGATTGCCAACAGGTGTACAGTGGGATTTGGTTTATGGCCCTGATGACAATATTGAACAGTTTTTAAATTATGTTGATAAACTTGACAGGACTATGGACAAAGTAGGAAAATTAACCAACCATTCTAACCATTATCAGAGAAGTGGGGGCCAAAATTGGGGAAATGGCTATTTCAATCTTAGAGATAACACCAATTCACTTTTCAGCCTAGAGAACATCATGATCATAGCCAGCAAAACTGTCATTCAAGGGAAAATAATAGTAACTTACACCCCAGTGGATATCATGGGAATAAGTGGAATAGAAGGAATGATAGAGAATTTGAGTATAGGAATGGACAGGGAAACATTGAACATGGGGGACAAAATAGTATGGGGAGCTGTGGATCAAAAAACTAAGTGACGCTCCATTGATGGTCTGCAAGGTAGGGGCAGAAGAAAAAATTACAAAATGGACCACTGCTGTGACAATACACCACCAAATTCTACTGATGTGAGTGATTGCTTGATTGATCTGTTACACTATAATTATCATACCTGTTGAAGATGATTGTAATGGGGATAACTATGAAAGTACTAGTAAAAGTAAGGAATATTTACAAAATACCATGTGCCCAATCTTGCAAATGTTTTTGAGTGTGCTGAGGGTAGCAGTTTATTGGAGAATCAACAGAGGACTAGTTTGCATGAGGATCTAGGGATCAAAACTCTGATGAAAGACGCAGTTGAATCTACTGTGAAAAATAATATTTAAGTAATTATCTGTACTTGGGAACAATAGTGAAGGTAACAATTTACAGGTAAATGGAGCTATTGATAGTGTCGGGGAGAGTGAAAATTTAGGAAATGTAATAGATAGAGAAGTATTTTGTTTGTTTTAAAGGAGAATTAGATGCTTTAGGTATTGTGAATGATGTTGATAAATTACCTGCAGTTGAAATACCCAAGTGTATTGCTGATAATGTAAATTGTTCATTATTTTCAAACTGAGTGTTTCAGTAGTCTGATTTCATCAAATCAGATGTATGTTTATGTGCGTACCTCAGATAAACCACCAAACTGCATAAACAAACCTCGCATCAATATGGATAAAGATAAATTATTCCTATACTCTATGTGGCTAAATAGTGAGGCAGTAAAAATGATATGAATTTTAGTAAAATATTAACCAGGGTGGCCTGTTATATGAAAATGTTCAGCATGTGGAGAAAATTAGTATAAGTAGAAATTGGTTCGTGGAAAGGGAAGTGCCTCATTGACACAGGTAGCCAGGTATCTGGAATATCCGAGAAACTTAGCATTAAGTTAAAGGAGGAAAAAATTGTTACAAATGCTTTCAATAGAGATAAAAATGCAAGGTGCCACAGGGAAATCCAGTAAAGCTGTTAATACAAGCATTATTGACTTTAATGATTCAAGGTGTTACCTTCTCCTATGGGTGCTTTGTTATACCAGAACTGGGGGAAGAATTTATCCTGGGGATACCATGGCTCTCTAGTGTAAATGCTGGTTTTGACTGGGGAAAGCAAAGACTCACCATGACAATACCAAGTGGTAAACTCATTTCTACCAATTTCATGCAGTATAATGTGTTTCCAAATCCAGTCTAGTAGGTTAAATCTTCTGAAAAAGTTTTTGACTATGTCTCACCTTAGTCAACTTAGAGTGAAACAGAACTCAAGATGCTGGTAGACACTAAAATATCTGAAGGCAATGGGCTATATGATAAGCAACAGCAGGAACTGTGGGAATTCTCTAATGTTTTCAGCAATGTACCAGGAAGAGTGAAAGGCTACCAGTGTACTTTGCTTGTGAAACCCCACAAACCTTTCTTCATAAAACCATATGGTGTACCCATTGCCAAACGAACAACAGCAGTTGCGCAGACTGGAAGAAAGACAAATAATTGAAAGAAGCATCAGTGCTTACAACACCCCACTGGTAGTAGTACTTAAAAAAAGATAATAGTGTTACATTAGTACTCGGCCCTAAAAACCAAAAAGTGCCACCGGGAGTAACCGGAGGATGAATTTAAGTTATAGCGACTGCTATCGAACCTCGTGGTCGATTAATGTCACTTAACACCATGTTCATGTTTTATTTTTTGTTATGGCGTTATGACTTGGAGTGTACAATAGGAATTTAACTACAGTTGAAGTTTTAATCGGTATTTAATTTCTTATAAGTCAATGTCAATATTGATGCATGTTTGTAATACATTGTGGACTTCCTTAATATGTTCAGCAATTTGTGCAAAACTCATTGACAAGGTTTGTTTGCCACAGCCAACAATAAAATCATTTCTGCTGTAATAGAAATATGAACTGTTTGTGAGGCTATCTGAGCACGACATAATACTAAGGGCTCACCTGTAGACAGGGATACCGCCCGTCAGCTTTGGCCCGAGACGTCATCACAGCGTGGTAGTTTTGAGGTGCATGCGTGTGAGTGATTATATGGTGGTTGAGTTGAAGACAATAGTTTGTTTACAAACAAAACAGATTGTTATTTTGTGTTTAAAAATTGATCTGTAGCTTTTCTCTGGTGGTTAGGTGTAGGTTAACCGAGAGTTTCCTTCTTTCGTATGCGAGTGCCGAAGGTGCGAATTTTTGGGCTAAGATGAGTGATCAATGGTACATTGTGTTATCTGTAATATCTACAGATTATTTGTATCTACAGTACAGAAGTATTAAGATATCTCATATACTGGTTTTCAGACATATTGATGACGTGATGTCAAAGCAGACGGGTGGTATCCCAGTTATACCATACTAAGTGTGGGCGCTAACTTATAATTCCATCCTACTATCGACTCACCTGGAAACTTCAGATTTTCCAAATTTCCCCCAAGAGTACCCAGAACATATTGATTGGAATCTACATCTACATACATACTCCACAATTCACCGTGAGGTGCGTGGCGGAGGGTACACTGTACCACTACTAGGCATTTCCTCTCCTATTCCACTCCCAAATTAAATGAGGAAAGAAAGACTGCCTATATGCCTCCGTACGAGCCCTAATTTCTCTTATCTTGTCTTTGTGATCTTTTCGCGAAATGTATGTAGGCGGCAGCAAGATCGTACTACACTCAGCTTCAAATTCCGGCCCTCTAAATTTACTTAACAGAAATTCACGAAAAGAACGTCGTCTTTCTTCCAGCGATCCCCAATTGAGTTGCCGGAGCTTTTCCGTGTCACTCACGCATTGGTCGAACCTACCGGTAACAAATCTAGCTGCTCGCCTCTGTACCGCCTCTATGTCTTCCTTCAAACCGATCTGCTGCGGGTCCCAAATACTTGACCAATACTCAAGACGCAGTCGTACAAGCGTTTTATACGCAGTCTCCTTTACAGGTGAAGTACATCTTCCCAAAATTCTCCCAATAAACCGAAGTCGGCTATCTGCCTTACTCACAACTGTCCTTACATGCTCGTTCCATTTCATATCGCTCTGCAATGTTACGCCTAGATATTTGAATGACGCGACAGCATCAAGAACCTCACTACTAATGCTGTATTCGAACATTATAGGATTGTTTTTTCTACTCATGCGCATCAACTTACGTTTTTCTACATTGAGAGCTAGCTGCCATTCTTCGCACCAACTAGAAATTTTGTCTAAGTCAGCCTGTATGCTATTACAGTCAGTTACAGACAACACCCTCCCGTACACCACAGTATCATCAGCAAACAGCCGCAAATTACAACTTACTCTGTCCATCAGATCATTTATATAGATAGAAAATAATAGCGGTCCTATCACACTCCCCTGGGGCACGCCTGACGATACACTCGTCTCTGATGAGCACTCGCCGTCGAGAACAACGTACTGCGTTCTATTACTTAGGAAGTCTTCCAGCCAGTCACAAATCTGTGAACCTATTCCATAAGCTCGTATCTTCGTTAGCAGTCTGCAGTGTGGCACCGTGTCGAACGCCTTTTTGAAGTCGAGAAAAACACAATCCGCCTGTTGCCCTTCGTCCATGGCTCGCAAGATGTCATGTGAGAAAAGGGCAAGCTGAGTTTCACATGAACGATGTTTCCTAAACCCGTGCTGATTCATGGAAAGAAGCTTTTCCGTTTCCCACTTATGGTTAAAATATGCTGTTGTCATAATAAAAAGTGAGAAGACATTTGGTGTTTTCCTCCACATCAGTTTCTCCGATGCAAACATCTTCAGTACAAAAGTACTCTGGCAGCCCAGTTCCACTGTAAGCTATTTACTGTCTTCCTTCCTCTCTCCCTCTCCCCCCTCTTTACTCCCCCACCACTCTTCTCTCCAATACTGAACAGGGAAATATTTGATGCACAGTATGTGCCCTTGCAACATACATTTTAGCAGAGGTGAGGATAAATTTCTTCTCTAAAAGTTATTTCAATAGCTCCATTCTTCAGTATTTTTCAGTAACACATTTCTAAACCTTCTACACTCTTGTTTGAAATGTTAATCATCCATGTTTCACTTACATACAACACTGCCCTCCTGGTAAATTGCTCAGGAAAATGCTTCCTAATGTCAACAAATAGACCAGACCTCTAGTGTGTTCGACAGTACAAAGAGAAAGTAGAACAAGTAGATTGATTTATATCTTCAACAAATTAGATAAAGAGGTACTAATGTCATATATAAATTTATTAGAGTAGAGCATATAGATGTGTTATGGCCTATCAGTGGTGGCTCCTGTGGAATTCAATAGGTGGTGCCAAGGTAAAGTGAAATATTAGATACCAGTCAGCCAGCTTTCACAAGTGATGCAATTTTAACGGGCGTTGTTCACCATCTTTTGATGCAATTCTGTATAGTACTACTTTTGACAATCTCGATTGTTTGGGGAGAAACTAGTTTTTTAATCTGATTTTTATGAGAAGAAAAGAGTCTTTTACGTTTATGGGGGGAATTATATTCTTCGGTAGCAAAACTGTTGCTTACAACATTTTGCGCTTCTTAATGTAATGACACCAAATAAAATGACAATCTTGTTATTAATTAATATATTTAATAGTATAGGGTGAAGTGGGGTAAATCTGGTACAAAAAATCAAGCTTTCTCTATAACTTTTGACATTCTTACAGTAAAGGCATGTAAAAAATCCTGCAGAGGGTTATTAGTTTAATCTATTAAAACATCTACTGAATTAAGTTCTAAATATTAAAGTTCCATTGGAAAAAATTTTTGTATCATATTTACCCACTGCTTGGGGCAAATAAGATACAGGTGATACTCCTAACAACACTGCACATAGGACTATGAACACTAGTTGGGGCAATAGTGATACACCTTGTACCTTAATGTATCACCATGCACATTTTCATGGACATGGTATAAATTAGAACAAGAGATATTGCCTGTGAATATAAAGCACTTTTATTATTCCCAACACAGTCCTACATTTGTGGCACTATAATTTTGCCAAAGAAAACTGTTGCTGAATATTTTTTTTAGACTTAACTTAAAATTATGTGCAATTAAAATAACTTTAGACCAAAAAATATATAAGAAAAGTGACAAAATATAAATGTATGCACAATCGCAAATGTTGAATTCAATCTAATTTAAATGAAATAAGAGCAATTTTACTGTTAAAAACTGATATTAAAATGTTTAAATAAGGTTAGTCAAAATGTCCGTTTACGGTAACTAGCATAAACAAGGTACACTATATCAATAAAATTCTTCTGGGTATGAGACCACGTCGTCATTTTATAAACTATACTGACATTTCGGCCACTGTTGCTATCATATATTCAGCAGTCACACAGACCCTGATGAAGGCCGCCTGCAACAGTGGCAGAAACGTCGGTATAGTTTATAAAAAGACGATGCGGTCTCATACCCGGAAGAATTTTTTTGATAGTGACAACAACTGCGGAAGCCTACAAGGTACACTATAGTCTAGCATTTTCCACAAGAAAATTTTCTTTTGTGCTTCATAAATGTGTATTACTTTGTGGAACGTATAATAAAACATTTCACCTGTCCCAATGATTCCAGGGACTGGGAGCTTTGCAATAATTTGAGATTTTTTAATGACACTAATGTCCTTTTTTCCCAGTTAATGTGTTTCTAGAGATTTTAAATGTTTTTTTGTCCTCCTGTGATTTCAGTGCTATCACTTCCATTCCTCCGTCTTCAAAAATTGTCCTAACTTGAGGCTACATACCATACATAGTCTTCTTTCTTGACCCACCCATGAGGTTTGCAAGAACAAAATTACCCACTGAAATAAGTGTCATCAACCAAGTCTTCATATTCCTCTTCTGTAGCTTCCAGAAGATCGTCACTACTATTATCACTGGGCACTTCAACTGGGTAACGTACTTTTCACCCTGTTCCAGGCAAACGTGATGTCATCGTGCCATAGAACTGACATAAATCGACTAAATGAATGGGTATAGTAGCTGTGATTAGCCGAACCTTAGATTTCGATCATAGAACCACAAACTTCATTCAAACATGGAAAGTGGAAACTATGCAGCTGCAGAATGTTGGGAATTGTGGATTCTATTGTGTTATGAGCATAATGTGTGTAAAAAGTAAAGTGTCTAGGTAGTTTTGTAGTTCCTATGACTTGCTAATATTTGATGTGGACAGAATCGTGAAATGTGGAGAAATTAAAATAACTTCGAATTGTCCCAGAAGTCTTACAACAAAGAGTTCTTAATTTCGCGTGCTTGTTGTTCTAAATCAGTTCTGTAATTGAGGTTTACATCTCACACAGAAGCAAATAACAGTTGAATCTAATAACATTGCCTGTACATTGGGATACAAAATATATTAATTTTGTTGAAATTTTAGAAATTTCACACCTTCATGTTTACATACATTACACCTTTTCCTGAAACTTGCTGTTTAGGGAAATGATACAGGTTTCAATATAAACAAGTGGGAGTAATGCTTGTGATTGTGCTTCAGTGCTTTATTGGACACTTAATACTACAAATATTTACATAGAGTAAAACCTCAAACGAAATAGGGAGAAGTATTAGGTGTATCTTGTATGTTAAATTAGACTGTGCTATCTGTAGACAAAATTGTAACCACAAAGTTCGTTGTGTATCTTAAGTGTGTGGTGCTTGTAGAGCATGAGATTTATTGTTTTTACCCCATTCATATACATTACAAAAAACATTTCCCATTATTTGCTGCATGTTCTTGTACTACACATGTCCTATACTAAGTATATTGAAAAGCAAGACAGCTGGTAATTTTCTTTATTCAGCTGAAAGATGGTTTGCATTTCATATGTTTTGGGGTTGTGATTTCAGAAAAATACAATTTCAAACATTTTACTTTATAAATAAGCAACATGTGAAAAAATTATGGAACAATCAGCCTATAAATTTTACAGCAGTTCAGATACATTTGATTTTAATAAAGAAAGTGTTCCATATTAAGTGTTCTGTGTTCAGATTTCTTAATTGCTGTGTGATAGCAATTGTTTAACAAATATATTTTTGTGCTCCCAGACAATGCAGGCCTCCCTAATTTGTTCTGCAAGTTCATATTACACTGTCAGTAGCCTGCATGATAAGCTGTTTTTCTTCATAAGTAAATGGTTTTTAAGCAATTGATTAAATATGGTACTTTTTCATATTAAGCTACATTTTTGTATGACACCTCCAGAATATAAAAACAGCTAGGGTAATGATGCCAAATCACCCTAAAATTTAGGGGGCCTATACAGTTGCTATTAAGCGAATGAACATAGGCAAAGTAGCCTGTGTGACACATAGCTGCTGACAACTGTATGCTGTTGAGGTTATTTTTCTCAAGTAGTTCATGGATCATTCCATGTGAAACAACCCTCTATACCAAAAAATTAAAATAGTTAAAGTGTGTTGCAGAGAGTACTTTTCTGAAGCAGAAAGCACCTTCTCATAATTTAACAGCTTACAGTATATATAAAATAATGACATAGCCTTTTTTTTTATCATATTTGAATTTAACCATTGTGGAACAGCTCTGTAAAGAGTGACTACAGCTAGTGAGATGACTGTCTTAATCAGCTGAACTGTTTTCCCTATTGCAACCATTTGCCTCACTGGTTGGTCAGATTATTCAGATATTTCAGTGAAATTTTGAAGCAAATAAGAGTAGTTTTTCCGTGTGTACTGAATCAAATGAAAACATGATCTTTCATCACGCATGCAACACAAAACATGATTTTATTTATGGTACACTAAAGTAATTGAACTATCAATTTCAAAACTTCTGAAAGTAAGGTAATGCACATGGTCTAAATTTTTGTATAACAATGTTTCTTTATAGCACCACTTTTATTGTGCCAGAAATTGCATTGCATGTGTGACACTACTTTGATAATATAGAACCTATTACTGTTTCTGTAACAATGTTGCACTCTGTAAATTAGTTTTTTTAAATTATTGTCTAGTTTTAAGCATGTCATTTACTAAGAAGTATCATGTGTATTTAGAGAGAAACTAAAGATCAGTTTAATATTCAGGCTATTGTTCAAAGGAGTGTAAAATGTTAAAATTATGGAGGATGAAACAGGCATAGCCAAAATTATCAGCCAGGGCAAAGTACCTCCAGGCAAGTCAAGTTGTAGCTTATTGACATTGAAGGCAGTTAGTAACATAAAGATGTTTGCTAAACAGCTGAGAGAATGGTACCATATAAAAGTTGATGAGGATCAGAACTTACAAGAAGATGAAGTCTAGCTCATAATTTGAAAATGGAGATAAAGTCTAAGGAATTCTGTAATCAATATGTGAAATCGGTCACCAGCCTACACAGGCAAAACTCTGTAATAATACAGTATCTATTTTAGGCCTGCATCTGCTCTGGAAGCTACTGCAACTAAACATGCACTATATTTTGAACTGTGGTATCCCCCCAGGGGGCCCACAGCTCTTTCGTGGGTACGTGTGTGGCGCGCCCAGGGCCCCGAGCCGAAGTAGCCTTTCTTCCTCCCCTTGATTCATGCCTTTGCCCAGAGACGGTGTCTGAGTAACTTGTAACTGTCGGTAATCTCCTCTCATTTCCTTGTCCTTTTGCCTATATGGTCCTCTGCAGCCTTCACTACCCTATCTGAGCTACCCATTCTTCTTCTACTGTATTACTTTCTGCCGTTTCAGCCAATCCTTGCCTAATGCTTCCTCTGAAACTCTCAACCACCTCTGGTTCCTTCAATTTGTCCAGATTCCATCTCCTAACCTTTCTGCAGTCTCTTAAGTTTTAATCTGCAGTTCATAACCAATAAGTTACGGTCAGTCTACATAAAGCAGAATCTTGTTGCACAACATAGATTTTTTTTGTGAAGTATTTGCACTCAATGTGGTTGACGAAAATGTCTGCTACAAAACCCGATAAACAACTCCCCATTGCCAAACCATCTTTTTGCTTATATAATTCTCAAAAGAGAAATAATTGTGGGCTGTGAATAATCTAGCAACTTTGTAATTTCATTCACTTTGTCTGGGATTAAATTCCCTTTAAGGATTAGATTACTCTGGATAATTTTGACAGTTTCCTGAAGGGGTACATTGGTATATAAATTTTTGATATCCAGTGAGAGGAGTTGTCTGCCCTCTGGAACTATTGATCCTGAAGTAATTCAACAATGTGTTGCCGATTGCATACAGAGGTTACTATCTAATGACAATTTGTCTTTTAATCATTTGAGTAAAAATGCAGAGGCATGATATCCAGGGCTACCTATCCCATAGACAATCAAGCTCGCTGGGCGGCACTGTTCATGCATTTTAATCTGGGCACATAGG
Organism: Locusta migratoria; assembly: GCA_026315105.1. Lineage (NCBI taxonomy): Eukaryota > Metazoa > Arthropoda > Insecta > Orthoptera > Acrididae > Locusta > Locusta migratoria. Next base: position 282,976,654 of record CM048755.1, read on the forward strand.
GAGAGTGCTCTAGGATTCATGACTTTCAACTTTGATAACTCTTCCGGGGGTATAATGTAAAGACAACCGTCAAAGAATGCCTTTAACGTCGTGTGATATGCTACTGTTGGGTCGGAATCAATACTACTGATCCCGTTTTCATTAAAGAAAGCCTTAACTCTGTCAATGTAGTCTCTCTTATAAAGAACCACCCCCATAGAACAATTACTTGCAACAGTTTCAACTACTCACTTAAATACACTATTATATATATATATATATATCATTGTTACACAGTGCACTTCATGCACTAGATAGAATTATTGGAATCTCTACCAACCACCACAAGAATAATGAAGCTAAGAAGAAAGAAGATTTCACACTCCAGGAAGATATTTTTTGTATCCTTAACTACAGAGGCAGATGATATATTAAAATCAACATTAAGTACCAACCACAATAAATAAGTATAACTCTTAATAGGGGGGGGGAGGGGGTGGAAGGGATGCCAACCATCTTGTCGTTTCGCTGTTAGCACAATGTCATTTTATTTATAAAAGGTAATTCCATACTCTTAAATTTCCTTGAATTACATTAGCTACATTAACAAGCAGTTATTTCATTAATAGGATTAATAATTTAAGGACATTAAATTACTATAATCAATTTAAAGGGGTTGAAATTGAAGATACAGTAATGAAAGGACTCAGACTAGGCATAACATGCCTCAGTAAACCCCAACTTAATAGTTTGTTTGAAGTTGACTCAGACTGAAGTATGATCAGTTTGTGGGTTGAATCCTGATTTTAATTTCTGCTTCACACAATGCATCCTTTGTGAAGATTACTTCCCCCCCCCCCCCCCTCCCGATATTTAAAATTATGAACCTTTTTGTAGGATCAGGTCCAGACTACTGGAAGCTTGAGGTGGGTCTCTCAATTTGCCATAAGTTCAGCTTATTCTTCTACATCAGTTTATTATGTATAAAATAAATATTGTTTGACTTGCCCAAAGTACAGGCTCGCCAATAGAAACATAAAACACGCAAACATTCAAGCTTTCGCCACCACGGGCAGCTTCTTCAGGAAAAAGAGGAAGGAAGGAGAGGAGAAAGGGAAGGATACAGGTTTTAAGGAAGTGGAAAAGGAGTCATTCCAATCCCAGGAGTGGAAGGACTTACCTTAGGGGACAAAAGGAAGGTAAACAAATACACAGTCCTTCCACTCCTGGGATTGGAATGACTCCTTTTCCACTTCATTAAAACCCGTATCCTTCCCTTTCTCCTCTCCTTCCTTCCTCTTTTTCCTGAAGAAGCTGCCAGCGGTGGCGAAAGCTTGAATGTTTGTGTGTTTTTATGTGTGTATGTTTCTATTGATGAGCCTGTACTTTGGGTAAGTCAAACAATCTTTATTTTATACATATTTTTCCCACCAGGAAAGTCTCCTTCTATAATATTTGTTTCATCCATTTGAACCTAACAATTACTTACATCAGTTTATTCTTAGATCTAAACAACAGGGCCATGTTGTTGGCAAAAGCGAGACGTGATTTTCTCGCCCTTTACTTCAATAGCCTCAAAGTTCTTATGGATAAACATGCTGAATAACTTTATTTAGGATAGCATGCAATGAACATAATCATTATCATGTACTAAATTAATATTGTATAAATTGGGTTAACATAATCGAAACAGTACCATGAATCTCTTTACGGGTGACTCATTACTCACTGTTTGCCATTGTTAGGAATTAGAGTGTTAGAGTTAGGAGTTAGAGATACACTTGCAGACATTCACATTTTAACATAATGCAAATTTCTGAAATGCAAGTTTCTTCTCTCTCAAAATTAAGTTATTAGTTTACAGCTCGTCCTTTCTTTTTTTTACACATTTTTCCCCAATTTTTAACATCATAGCCAATAGACAACTGGTTTAAATTTGAGTTTAGCCAGTGAATATAGAGGTGACAAATATCATGGGATACCTCCTAATATCATTTTAGATTTCATTTTGCCTGGCAAAGTGCAGCAGCTTTACGTGGTATGGGCTCAACAAGTCGTCAGGAGTCGCCTGCAGGAATACTGAGAAACACTACCTCTATTATCTATATAAAAGTGAAAGGACTCTCATTCGCTCACTCACTGCCTAAACACAAAATCTCAAAACTGCTTCACCTATGAGGCTGAAATTTGGCAGGAATTTAGATTATAGGTGAAAGCAGTTAGTAAGGTAAAGATATGTTTGCTAAACAGTTGAGAGAATGGTACCATATAAAAGTTGATGAGGATCAGAACTTGCAAGAAGATGGAGTCTGGCTCATAACTTGAAAACGGAGATAAAGTCTGAGGAATTCTGTAATCAATATGTGAAATTAGTCGCCAGCCTACACAGGCAAAACTCTGTAATAATACAGTATCTATTTTATGCATACACCTGCTCTGGAAGCTACTGCAACTAAACATGCACTATATTTTGAACTGTGGTATCCCCTGGGGGCCCACAGCTCTTTTGTGGGTTGTGACGATACTGCTGACCCCCTCATCTCAATGTTGCGGATCAGACATTGCCAGTTCAGCCACCGCCACTTGTTCACTGGTGACCCCGTATCGTTATGTTCCTGTGGCCACCCGCTGTCGGTGCACCATGTTTTATTGTCGTGTTCAAATTTTACTCCTGTTCGGCTTGCACTACATCTGCCGGACACATTGGAAGAAATTTTATCTGATGACGTTGCTCGATTATTGGATTTTATCAACTTGACCAATTTGTCAAGGGACATTTAGCTCTTCGCTTAGTTGTTTTTTATTCTATGTTTCTTAGCTGTTTTTATATAGTCTTACTATCTTTGTGTATATCCCAGTTTTGATTCGGGCGCTAATGACCTTAGTAGTTGAAAGCCACACAAAAGAGAGAGAGAGAGAGAGAGAGAGAGAAACTATGGTATGGAATTAGCTTAATATTTATGGAGTTACTACATTGAACCAACACAAGGATAAATGCAGGAAAATGTATGATTTCCTCAACTGTAGATAGGCCTACAATCTGTCAGGATGTAACACAACTGCATAAATGCACTAGCTTTTGTCTAATTCTGTAAAAGTAAATATCATACACTGTTCTGTTTTAATGTGATCTAATAAAATAATACTCTTATTATAGTGTTAGGCCTACTTACCGGTACTGGAATGACAATATAGATCTTCTTTTGCATAAAGACAAAGTACATAAATAGAATATTCAAACTGTTAAGTTGCACTGCAAATAACTGTTCTAGTGCACTATAATTTTACATTACCTTTAATTAGTTTAAATATACTCTGTCTGAAAATAGTGACACCAGAATTTGACTGCTGCATGTAATGTGATTGCTTTAGCAGCACAGTTAGCCTTTGTTATGAAAAATTTTTGGGTTTCAGCTTAGTGGTTTCTGAATTGAAAAATACTTTTTCACCTATGTTAAATTCTACACATAGGCAGCTATCAGTTGCACTTATACAAAATGCAATAAAATTGTTGAAGAATAAACAGTACTGATTTTAATATAAAATGTATTCTTTGATGTCCAAGTTCATCAGATTTAACTATGATTTCCTTTATTCTAGACTTTTACTGGCAGCAAGCCTAACTGTAAGCTAAACTGCTCCTATTTTGCAAAAAAAAAAAATAATAATAATAAAAAAATGCATAAAGAAACCTGTTCACTGTTTTGAATAAACAGATAACTTAGCAATCTTTCTTTAGTTACATTACAAAACAGATAGGCTCTTTGTATTGTCATAACCTACACACTAACAATTTTTAAATGGAAAATTCAATTTAGATTGAACACTGGTTGTAGTGTTTTTTTCACTTTATAAACAGGATACTCAGAATGATCTTTCACCGAGGAAGGAACCCTGTCTAGGTATTATAACTTAGGGTAAAGCAGTGTGTCACACACACATTTTTTTCAGTATATGATAATATTTCGCAGTTTAAATTACACACTGCTGGTTCAAGCAGTTATACAAAAGTAAATATGGTTACTTGCAAGCCCGGTGGCGGTGGCAGCGGAGATTTCCAGTGGCATTATTATTGGCTTGGTTCTTTACCACCACGAGCTCTAGAAAGTTGTTCTTGGTGTCGAAATTTTTAACAGAGCTCCATAACCATTTGCCATTACAATCAACAAAATTGATGCTTCATCCAAGGCAACTTTACTGATTCACCAATTATTAGGACAACCAAGCACATTATTCCATACTTGTGGCCACTCTTCCACACTATGGCTAACACCATGGCTAACAAAATACCACTCTCCTGCAATTAAGTTGCCACCATGACGTCTCGTAACGAACTGTCTTCTCTCTCGCACTTTCCACCATTTCTAGATTGTTCTCCCGTCAAAACACCACCTTTTACCTGCCAGCCATGGACTTCAGTTTTTCTTACACCTTTTATATTCATACTTTTAGCAAACCCTATGCTGAACCAGCTTTTTACAGAAAAGTATTTACAAAAACAAGTTTCAAAATTGCTACAAATTTAACAATAAATATTCTCATAAATACATTTTATAAATTTTACAAAATTATTCCATACGAAAAAATCATTACATTGAATACACATCAAAGATCATAGTACAGACATTCCACTTTCTATAATTTGTAATCCTAGAATCAATGCATAATATATCATAGCTGAAAATTGCAAGTGCAACGAAATAAGGAAGATGACCTATAGCATTACAACATGACAGGCAATCTTAAAACGGGCAGAGAAAGAAAAGTGGTTATTTGGCATCTTATGCAAATGTGTGTCATTGGGAGGACATTACAAAAAAGTAACCAACTCTAAAAGCAAAACGGAAAAAGAAACCTTTTCCATTTCTGAAGTAGACCGCTTTGTACAGTAATATTTACATTGCAACTCGGTTTTGTTTTTTAATTCATTGAGCTAATAATTTACTTCATTCTTGCATAGTATAGTAACTGGAAGGAATGAAATAAAGCATACATATTAGATACTGTATTCAGAATTTTATTCCAGAAAAAGAAACTGTTCTCAATTTGTTATGTACATTTGCTTTTTCTTATACATAACAATTATTATATAAGGAACTCATTGTTCAATGGGGCGTTCTATAATTGTTTAATAATGATTTTGCATCCAAGATCGCATTTTTCATTTATTATGTTACCGGTTTCAGTGTGCTAAATGCCATCTGTTGTGAAGTTATGTAAAATACGACAGGTCTGAAGATGGCATCGAGCACGCCGAAACCAGTAATATAATAAATGAAAAATGCGATCTTGACTGCAAAATCATAATTAAATAAAAATTATTACAATGTTACTCTTTTCAATTTTTCACAGGGTATGGAATTTAAAAGTAGCACAGTTCAATGTGAAAAAATATCAGTGTTATATAAAATTGCAGCAGAAAGGTCCACATCGAAACTTAAATTTATTGAATAATGTGAGTCTACTAGGAAATGTATTCCACAAAATAATATAATGTAAACCATTCTTGATGGAACTAAGCAAGAAGAAAAATTTTTGAGCATGAACCTCAGGTGTTTCATCATAAATGAAAATGGTGAAACAATGCCAAAAAACAAGAAGCATGAGCATTGTTACACAAGACAGTGGACATATATTTTGCAAATTGTGAGGCATGCAAGCCATATTTATATAATGGTAATTAGACTCTGCTGACCAGTGCTATGAGTATTTGGCACACATTCTCTGAAAAAGCATTGATGCCCTCAGCAATGTGTCACAAATGCAATGTTCTTTCAATTACCTTAAGAGAGATAGTGAAGATGTAGTTATGCTGCTAACATAAAAAAAAAAAAAAAATTCAGAACACTTCTGCATACGAAACTACTTAATTGTATCAAAGTCACAGCTATTAATAAAAGAAAATGGGTCATCTGAAGATGGTGATAAAACTCATCGGTTTTGACCCGTGACGTCATTGTTTGCAGTAGTTTTGAGGTGCGTGTGTGTTTGTAGATGGCTTTAGTAATTGTGGTGACTGAGTTAAAAACAATAGTTGGTTTACAAGCAAAATAGAGTACCTGCGCTCTTCAGTAGTTGCCCACTCACCTGAAGATGGCCGGACGTCTCTGGGCCGAAATATCGTTGCAGAATGTCAATGGGATCCGGCTGCACACCCGAAAATTACTGGAAGAAGAAATACGCCGGGAAAATTTTAGAAGTCACAACAAAATAGAGTAACTTTTGTGTGTTAAAGTGTGATATTGGATACATCCAGAAATCTTGGTTGTGGTGACAGACTAATCTGTAGACAACCCAAGGTTTTGGTTAGGTTGGGAGGTAACAGTTTAGTTGTGAGCGAAGCCAGCGAATGTGAAGCCCAAAAAATAGTTGTGGTAACAAAATTGACCGGTTTTGAAGTCTAATGTTTACGTTGCTGCCATATTGAAAAATGACATGGTCAAAGCTGATGGGGGTAGTATCCTGATTTTCAGTTATGGTAATATAATTCTCACAAATAGCCATGGTTGCAGCCTGCATTCACTCATAAATGAAGAATCTACTGTGAATGCATATGATTTGTTAGACCATAAGTGTTATTCACTGTAGTTTGTGAACTGACAAAGTTATCCCAAATCAGTAAACTACCATAACTCCTGTGGATTGTATAGTGATGTCTGATGGCTTAAATGACACCTACCCCAGTCACAAATGTAATACTATTTATTATTTATTTCCACATAGATATGTACCACGGCGGTCCTGCATAAACCAGGAATTAAGTGAACCATAGTAACTTAAGAAAATGTGCAATCATTTCAAAAATGTCTACAGCAGACTGTGGATTCCAAAAAACGTATTGGTCAAATTTTGAGTAAAATAATAACTGCCAGAAAATTTAGTGCTCAATTACATAGCAATAAACACTGGTATGAATACTATCACTTTCTTGAAGGTAAACAATTGCTGCACTAGATCAGAAGAAAAAAGAAAAAAAAAAAAAAATGTAATTCGTAATGGACACACAAGCAAAATCCATAACACAATATTGGGAATGTTTCAAAAATTGGGATTCTATTTCTCATTAATATGTTGTCACTCAGAGGGGAATTTCATTAATCACAATACTGGCTAGGACAAATTAAATATAACTTACTGTTCAATAATGGATAAATATTCCCAGAATACTGTGTCTCAGTTGGATGCACACAGATCAAAAGTTACTGCAGTTCAAGTACTGCATACTGGTATGGTTGCGTATTAATCTATTAAAAACCATATCTAAATCAGTTATAAATATTTCCAATCTGTGTGTGGAAGGTATATCTGAATGGTTTTACACACAGATAAAATCTTAATTCCCTAACTCTAGAGCACACCACGAACAAATTTTCATAGGTACACTGAATATGCTAGTAAAATTGGTTTCAAGATACAAACAGCTCAAACTTTCTATAGCTGGGGTATTATTAACACAAAAACAAGGGAATGAGAAGAATGTGTAGCATTTATTAAATAGAATGTCACAACCTCAGTTTGCCTCCAAAACCAAGTCCATTAAATTACTAATTAAATTGAGAGTGTGGCATTAGACACCTCATTTACTACACTTCAAAGTATAAATATAAGTTAAGCCTACTGTCCTTTAAACGGTAAAACTGCAGAGTCTGTTGCCATGTTATTTGCATGGCGCATACGTTGGCAACTTTGCTGCGGGCGACAATGGGAAACCAATAATTGTCCTCATAAAATGAAGATTTAAAATCACTTGATAATTTCATACAGATCATAAAATAAACAAAACATGCTATACCTGCTCTATGGTTGTCAGGTTCTTGTATGTACCCCGTCCGGTCAGTAAAAGTAATTGGTCACCTAAAATGAAGATTTAGAATCACTTCATTACAGTGTCATACATGCCATTGGATACTCGAAACGTACTACATTGCCAACCTAACGCTGCTACGGATGCACTGCAACTCTCCCCATGCCGCTGATCGAGACTTGAGCCGACAGCACTCAAAGAAGCCACTTTCTTCTTGAGTCATCATTTAGACTGCTGGAGAGCTTTAATGTGCTTACTGTAATTTTTTTTTATCAAAGCTGATTGGAGTTTCTGTTCACTTCAGTAGTTCCGTAGGTTGCCCGAGACAGGTTTAATGGCCCTGCAGTGTTCTCTAACAAGAGCTGAAACTATTTTATTCTGCCTGTTGCAGGCGGTAACCAAAATTGAAGATGTACAGGTAGACCTCTGCTTCTGCACTTGTGGTTTTCTTGTACAGCAAAGAAACAGTTAAGTTACATTATGATACTGTGAAGCAGTTACGTAATGCAAATATTAAATAATTAACAAGAATTGTAAATATACACAGAATCCTGTTTAGGGTGACAGCTACTTTAACACTTTCGCTGCGGCTGACACTTATAAGCATCCACGCCCAATGTAGGAAAGCGTCAGCCGCAGCAAAAGTGTTAAACCAGTTACATGTTACCTTTTTAATTTCATACGTGACAAAGAAAAAATGATTTATTCAACACTTATGGAGCCAAACTGTTCAAACTGACATTTGGTCTATGTCTTCTTCACGAGAATGCTGAGAACATGTAGAGCTCCATTTAGAAGCCCGTCCATTCTTCCTCCTCACAGCACCCGTCCATTCTTCCTCCTCACAGCATTCTCCCATAGAGCTTTTCGACTTTCATCTTTAGGAAATCTAAAATCATAAGACAAATACGCTATAGTACATGTTCCTTCACAATAACAATGGTAAAATCACAATTCAGTGAGACAACTTACACGTGAAATATCATCCCCTCCAATTTTGTGTCAGAATCGGAACAATTCGTACACCCGAACACATCACAAGTCACCATTAAAGATCAAAAACCCTTCCAAAAAAGAGCGACAAGTAAATATACACAACCTTTTAGAACAGCGATGGCTACCCTTGGCTAAAGATCGTTCCAGTCACTATATAAAACACACACACACACACACACACACACACACACACACACACACACACACACGATACACCCTATTTCAGTCAGTTCTACGTCACTATGACGTCACGTTCGCCTGGAACAAGGTGAAAAGTAGGTTACCTACTTCAACTAGGCCTACATCTTCTTCCTCTGATGTCTCTACAATAACCTCAGGCCTCTTTCTTTTAGCTTTCACAATATTCTTAGGTTTTCTGTCATTTTTCTGATACTTTTGTTCTGCTTTTTGTTTTTCTTCCTGCTCCTTCATTTCAATTAGTTTTACATATTATTCTGAAGTAATTACTTTAGCTGATGTATTCAACTGTTTTCGCTTTTTTTGTTCTGGTATTGTCTTGCCAATTCTATCTAGTAGTAACATCTCAAAAGTTTTTCTTTACTGGTTCTATACATAACTTAATTGGTGGTTCATCAGACATATCAGGACTTTGGTCTTGGTTTTCTACTGTGCTTGTTGTTGCAGTTGTTAAAACCCCATTTTTGAGGATGAAGCTACTGGATATTGATTTGAGCCTTCATCTGCAGAAGACGTTGCTACAGAAGATTCAGCTGAGACTAAAGATGCAGATGATGTAACTATAGGAGGCTGACCTGACACTTCACCAGCAGATGTAGCTACTTAAGATTGGTTTAAGTTCACAGTTTCAGATGATGAAGCTGCAGGAGACTGAGCTAACATTTCACTTGTAGATTCACTTGCTGAAGGTGAAAGGATGCTTTGTGTTGCATTTTGTGCCAAATACCTTTCATACTTTTCAGGCACAAATTTTGCAGTTGAATATGTGGTCCGATCTACAGGAAAAATGCCAGCATTAAGAAATCCAGAAACATTTTATGCAGTAAAGTCCTGTATGCCATATTTTACAAAGTGGGTCAGAAAATTCACTCTTTGTAAGTTTCCTTTGGTTTCTTTTATACCAGTCATGAAGTTCAGAATCCCATGCATACTTCAGAGACTTAAAGCAAGTTTTGTCAAGTGGTTGCAGTGTACTTGTTGTGTGTGCAGGTAATTTGATTATGGTTGCCTGTGTTCAATTGCATATCTTCACGGTATCTATATCTAGGTGAGTAAGATGTCCATCAAATATTAACAACAAAGGTCTCTTTCGCAGTCTCACAAAACTTATGGAACCATTCCTGAAATATGGCACTTGTCATCCAACCATTTTCACTGGCTGCATAAAATGTTCCTGTGACGTCTGCTGGACCTTCCCAAGTTGTCCACAGTTTACAGCCTTTAAAGATTATAAGGGGTGGAAGAACATCACCAGCTGCTGAACAACATGCAAGAACAGTTGTATTTTCTCAGTCGCTACCCTACTGATAGCGAAATGATGTCTGACCAATTCCAGACACAAGTTTTACATGAGAAGGGTCACTACAAAAGCTGGTGTCATCTAAATTGTGTGTTTTGGACTGTTTTCCAGGTTCAGTCTTTTTATCTGTGTCTCAACAATGTCATAAAAACCATAAATTATGAATGGATCACATACAACATCTTTTCTCAACTTTTCTAAACCTTCCATTTTCTTAAGGCTTAATTTGTTGCATGCACAGAAACCTCTAAACCAATCGGGACCAGGAAAATGTACACACACTCCATTTGCTTCTACATAATCTTTCACGGTATTGATAACCTCTTTATGTCCTAAAGCAAAACCCCACTTTGCCATAGTTTTTAAATGTTCAGAAAGATTTTCTTAAAGTTCTTTTGATAAGACAGTTTTTTACCAGGCTTACTTTCACAGCTTCCTTCTTTCTTCTTCGTGTATCTTGACAAACATTTTTTCAATACCCAATTGCTTACTCACATATCTTAAGGATTTCTTTTCAATGCTAATTAAGTTCTCAGCCTGATCTAGCAGCTCTTTACTGTAATGTTTACAGTTTGGTGAAGGTTTATATTTGCAAACCATTTTTTGTGTTCAATTCTGTTGAGCATATAGTCAACCTGCTTTGTTTACATAGGCTAACCCGAAAGGAAACAAAATTACTCTCTCTCTGCTAAAATAAGTTTTCACAACTAGGACTATAAAAAGAATAAATATACAAACATCCTACGCAACTTACCTAGGTCTGAAAGTAAAATTCACATGGTATTTTTCTGACAACAAACATCCACAGTAACATTCACTTCAACTATGTGGAGGACTATAACAATGTAATAAATATAGGCCAAAGCTGCCACATCATCACAGATTAGTCAACAATGTTAGCTTTCATATAAATTGTAACAATATACATTGTAAAGATTGTGCAGTACTACTGTATCATATTTGAACCTGTATCATATTTACCCCAAGAGTGTATCACAATTACCCCAAAATGTGTATCAGATTTGCCCCACAACTTGTACACGTAATAATTCATGATCATACAACAAGTTTTCAAAAACTCAGTAACCATAATGTAGCTTGTAGTGTTCTTAGTATGTAAAGTTAAATTCAAAGTTTTCTTACCAATAGTATGCGAGATAAAGAGAAAGTTTGCACATGATGCGTGATTTTTTTTATTATTCGAAAGTAGTTGTTGCAGTAATTTTTATTTCCTATATTAACACTTGTATATATTTACTTTAAACATATGATACAAGAATTACAAATGTTCAGGCTATCTTTCAGTATTTTTTAACTTAATATTGATAGGCAATTTTGAGTTTGGTGGGTGTATCACAATTATCCCAATTGTTTGCCTGTCTCACATTTACCCCACTTCACCCTACTGTATCAAACAAAATGTGTAGGGAAACAAAACCAAATATTTTTACACCAGCAATCTCCTTACAGAGAGTGAGGGAAGAGCTTGATAGGATGCAATAGTTTACGAGAGAGAGAGAGAGAGAGATATTGGGGGGGGGGGGGTGAGGAGGGGAGATTTGCTTCTGGTTTGGCCTTATTTCTCATATACGCTTGAAAAATAAAACTTAACAGCAATGCCGAAAAAAAATTTTCTGTTCAAGTTGGCTAATGGTGCAGATCGCCTTCCGTAATGTGCTGATGTTGGCAACACGCCAGCCACAGCCAATCGGGCGAGAGTCTACAGGAGCCAATGAGAATCGTGCTGAATTTAATGTCCATTCATCAGAGGATACGAGTTAATTTTACTTGTTTTCGTTATGGAGAGCACAAGAATAAGTTTCTTTCACACATACAAGTGCTTAGAAGTGCGAGCGCACACAAATACTGACCACGCTGTTCCTCACTTCTGATAGAGTACAACACGAATGCCAAAATTATGCGAAATAATAAAGCATACATAAAATAAAACTTTTAATCTGGATTTTAGGAAGTACATGTAATGAAATCACCAGGATTTAAACTGAAAGCATTGTACTCACCACAAGCAGCAACACCGTGATTTGGGGAAAACAGCTTCAAAATAATTAGTAGGAACGGTACTGAAAATCCATTCGTCGTTCCTTCTTGCTGGCAAATAAGTCTATCACTTTTGTATTGAAATTTTCGATTTTGCAAACAAATGGCTTTTCACAAGATAACATCCCTAAGGCACTAAGTCGCTCTTCATTCATAGTATTTTGTAGAAATGTTTTAATTCTTTTGAGCATTGAAAAGCATCGCTCAGCTTCTAATGTCGAGATAGGCATCATAATTAGCAGTCTTAAAACTTTAAGGCCTTATCTTATTTAAAAAATGATAGCCAGAAAATGAACCCATTATCTTGCAGTCTTTGCTTGTATGAACCTGCTTTTTCAATAGTGGTGGTCTGCTTTATGTTCTCGCTTGATTCAATGGTTTCCATCACAGTAATAAGGTCTACCCTGTTTTCATAAACGTCCTTTACTACACGCGAGTGGTAATTCCATCTCGTGAGACACACACGTGGCAAGCGTTCCTGGACAATGCTGTGAAGCACTTTAGAACTTTGTGGCAAATTTGAGAAGAAAGAAGAAATACCAGAAATATGTGCAAAAAACGTTAGAGCCTTGCAATTTACAGATGCTGCCGTATACATTATAGGGTTCAACTGGTGTGCATAGCAATGAATGTAGTTTGCATTAGGATATTTGTCTTTAATTAATTTCTGTAACCCATTTTTCTTGGCACTCATAATGTTTGCACCATCGTAACTGATTAATTGTTCAATTTCTTTAAGAATACTCTCGGAGATGGTCTGAGCATTTGGACTTTCTGGATTGAAGAATTTCCAAAATCTTTCCACAGGCTTTCCATTAACAATGTATCGTAAAACAATAACCAACTTAAACTCACAAGATACCTCTGTGGTCTCATTGGCGATTACTGCAACATAATCTGCATGTTTAATTCCTTTACCAACCTCCTCGTGGTACACTTCCCACATGCATTGCAATAGTTCGTTCTGAATTGTCTTTGAAGTGCCTTTAAACACTGCTGCTTGATTCAAATGAACTTGCTCTTTATTGAGTAACTCACGGAAAACGCCTTTATTTGCAGAAACGTCAGATTCATCGTGGCCCCTGAGAGCCAGTTCAAACGCACCACAGAACCGAATACAGTTTATGCAAAAATATCTGTTCTTGTCTACTTCTTTGTTATGGTTGTTAATTGTTTGCCTATATTGGGAATCCAATTTCTGCTGAATGTTTGTTTTCCCTAGAAATGACACTCAGAACATTATTCATGTGTCACTTTGACATTTCATGTGCTTTATTTTTCCCAATCTGTTATTCTTGTGTTACACCAAAGAACGTCTCCCCCAAATAACACACATGGAAAACAAAAAACAGCATTTTTTTTTTTCCCTCACAGCCACATATTCATTTGTTTTTCTGGTAAATTTCTGGACTGAACTTCCGGCATTGATTTTTGGTTTGCTGCTCCAGACTGAGATTTGGAAGTGGCCTACCCAAGATTTTTATCTCAATTTTTTCGTTGAGTCCTGTGCTGATTGAAGTTTTGAGTAACTTGCTTATTTTGTTCATGTTTGTAACTTCCACAGACAACTGGATTTTCACTTGAAGAAAACACTCAACACAGCTGCACTGTTTTAATTACGGGACCACACAATTAATGTCACCTGAACTCACAAACATAAACAAAAAAAAACTGGATTTCGCGGGCTAAAACATTAGTGTTTCGTTCTGTACCAATAACAAAGCTGCTTCAAAATATACTAATATTGAAATAATGTATTTTCATTTCAAAATGTAGCATCATAGTTATAATAAAAAATATATACTTTCATTTATAAGTATATTTATGTGCATTAGTATTACATTGCAGCACACTGGTAGCCCTGCAGCAATAGAGTGCTGAGCTGGAATGTATTCAACTGTTGCCACTAGATGGCAGGATAGTGCTTCTGGCCTTACTGCTCTCTAGCAGATGAAAAGTAAGCTCTTAGCCATTGCAATTTTGGCACTACATCGGCCATAAGGATCACGTATAAATGTCTGCCCTAGGTTTATACACAGCGCTTAAAAGCGCAGACGGTGCCAATCTGGAGCTGGCTCCAAGCTTCGGAAAACTACCGCGAGAGTGCGGGCGCACTACCTAAAGCGCCGAGAAGGCGCCTATTCAAATCGGAGAATACATGCTTAATTTGTTATGTGCAATTCCCGTACAGTTCTTTCTTTCTTCTTCGTACAAGTGGTGCCATGGCACAGCGGCACTACCCCAGAAGCCGCCCCTGTGGCACATGTTTACAAAAATATTGGACCATGTGCCTGATAGGCGTGTTCCTAGTAGAACAGTTAATGAAGTGAGGGACCCTCCATTGTGTACAGCCACTGTAATGAAACCTCTGAGGAAGCAGATACAAACAGGTGTGAAACAAAGCCTGACAGTACAGCTACTGGTGGTGATATGCTAAATGAAATGTACTTTTCTGTCCATAAAATAGTGGGTGAAGCCTCTAGTGACTACCACAGCAGAATATTATGTAAGGATCTCTCTCTAAACATAAAGAAGCTTTATCATAAGTAAGTGTTGTCAGTGGGACCAAAATTAGCGCCCAGACACTTGTGGCTGAGTGAGACTGAAATTGAGTATTGCAAAGCAGATCTACTGAACTTGGTTATGGGCGTAAGATGTTACTTTCAAATGAAAATCAAGGGCCATTAAGTTACCTAAATGTAATTCTGGTAGCAATGCAAGACGAGTGAGGCAGATATGAAGTTCCTGGGCCTGGGGCAATACCCATCAGATTGTTAACTACATTTGTGTTGAGTTAGTTCCTGTTTTAATTCCTTAACTCATTATCCTGAGATAGGCTAACTTGGGCTCCCAAATTTTTTTTGTGGCGTTGGAGCAGTATCCTGATTAAAATTGCTGTTCCTTCTGCTGCTGTTAGGCGCTACACCAAAGAGTCTTCGTGTTGTATTTGTATGCTTTTTGCTGCAGTACTGTGTCCTATAGTATAATTTTGGTGTTGCTGCCTTTGTATACTTCCTATATGGAAATCAATTATTTCCTTATTTGTAATAAATAATGTTTCAATGAATATTTACTTAGTTCTTTGTTGAAACTGAACTTATATTGTGGAATACTTTTAATGAAACAATTAGTGGGATTGTTCAGGAGCAGGGAGACTACAGGCAACAAAGACCTCAGAATATTACAAGTATTTCAAGCTTATTAAGAACACACAGAATGAACCAAACGTTATTTTAATATATCTAGCAAAGTGTAGACAATTAAAAATTTAGGGAATAAAAGTTGTTGTTGTTATGGTCTTCAGTCCGGTGACTTGTTTGATGAAGCTCTCCACCCTACTCTATCCTGAGCAAGCCTTTTCATCTCCTCATAAGAACGGCAACCCACATCCACTTGAATCTGCTTACTATACGTGTCTCTTGGTATCCCTCTGCGATTTTTACCCCACGAACTTCCCTCCAATGCTAAATTTACGATTCCCCGATGTCTAAGAACGTGTCCTACCAAGCGATCCCTTCTTTTAGTCAAGGTATGCCAAAAATTCCTTTTCTCACCAATTCTGTTCAGTACCTCTTCATTAGTTATGCGATCTACCCACCTAATCTTCAGCATTCTTCTGTAGCACCACATTTCAGAAGCCTCTATTCTCTTCCTGTCTGCACTGCTTATTGTCCATGTTTCACTCCCGTACAAGGCAACACTCCACACAAATGCCTTCAGAAAAGACTTCCTTACACTTAAATTAATATTCAATTTAGCAAATTTCTCTTTTTCAAAAATGCTTTTCTTCCCATTGCCATTCTGCATTTTATATCCTCTGTACTGCGACCATCGCATGTTATTTTACTACCCAAGTAACAAAACTCATCTACCACCTTCATTGTTTCGTTACCTAATCTAAATCCTTCAGCATCGCCTGATTTTCTAAGACCGCATTCCATTATTTTTGTTTTGCTCTTGTTAATATTCATTTTATACGCTCTCTTCAACACACTGTCCATTCCATTCAACTGCTCTTCCAGGTCCTTTGCTGTCTCTGACAGAAAACGCAATGTTTTTATTTCTTCCCCCTGAACTTTAATCCCTATTCCAAATTTTTCCTTGCTTTCCTTCATCGCCTGCTCAATGTACAAATTGAATAACATAGGAGAAAGGCTACAACCCTGCCTTACTCCCTTCCCAACTGATGCTTCCCTTTCAGGCCCTTAGAGTCTAATAACTGCAGTCTGGCTTTTGTACAAGTTGTAAATAACTCTCCTTTCCCTATATTTTACCCCTGCTGACTTCAGAATTTGAAAGAGTGTATTCCAATCAACATTGTCAATCGCTTTCTCCAAATCTACAAAAGCTAAAAATGTAGGTTTGCCTTTCCTTAATCTAACCTCTAAGATAAGACATAAAGTGAGTATTGCCTCCCGGGTTCCTACGTTCCTCCTGAATCCAAACTGATCTTCCCCGAGGTCAGCATCTATCGGCTTTTCCATTCTCTTGTAGATAATTCGAGTTAAAATTTTGCAACCATGACTTATCAAACTGATGGTTCTGTAATTTTCACACCTGTCAGTGCCCGATTTTTTTCAGATTTCTTTGGATTAGGGATTATTACATTTTTCTTAAAGTCTGAGGGTATTTCGCCTGTCTCATACATCATACACACCAGTTCAAATAGTCTTGTCATGGCTGGCTCTCTGAGACTTTAGTAGTTCTGAGGGTATGTCATCTACTCCTGTGGCCTTGTTCCGACCTAGGTCTTTCAAGGCTCTGTCAAATTCATCTCTTCAGTATAGTATCTCCTATTTCATCTTGATCTATTTCCTCTTCCCTTCCTACAACATCATCTCTAAGTTCATTTCCTTTGTAGAGCTGCTCTATGTACTCTTTCCACCTTTCAGCTTTTCCTTCTTTGCTGAGAACTGGTTTCCCATCTGAGTTCTTGATATTCGTAGAGTTGCTTTTCTTGTCCCCAAATGTCTCTTTTATTTTCCTGTAGGTGGTAACTACTTTCCCCTTCTTATACATTCTTCTACAGGTTTGCATTTGGCCTCTAGCCACTCCTCCTCAGCCATTTTGCACTTCCTGTCAATCTCATTTTTTAGTCGTCTGTACTCCATTTTGCCTGTTTCATTTACTGCATTTTTATATTTTCTCCTTTCATCAATTAAATTTAGTATTCCCTGTGATATCCAAGGATTTTTTGTAGGTCTTGCCTTTCTACCTATTTTGTTCTCAGCTGCCTTCACTATTTCATCTCTCAATGCTACCCATTCCTCTTCTACTGTTTTATTTCCCCCTGTTTCCGTCAATTGTTGCCTAAATCTCCCTCTGAAATTCTCCAGAGCTTCACTTTCCTTCAATTTATCTAAGTCCCATCTCCTCATTTTCCTACCTTTCTGCAGTTTTTTTTTTTTCTTCAGCCTACAGTTCATGACTAACATGTTATGGTCAGAGTCTATATCTACCCCTGGGTATGCCTTACAGTTTATAACCTGGTTCCGGAATCTGTGTCTTACCATTATAAAATCTATCTGGTATCTTCTGGTGTCTCCTGGTCTCTTCCACGTATACAACCTTCTTTTGTGATTCTTAAACCACGTGTTTGTTACGATTAAATCATGTTCCGTGCAAAATTCTACCAGGCGACTTCCTCTTTCATTCCTCCTGCCCAGTCCATATTCACCTACTATTTTTCCATCTCTTCCTTGTCCTACTGCCGAATTCCAGTCTCCCATAACAATTAAGTTTTCCCCTCCCTTAATTGTCTGAATAATTTCCTTTAGCTCCTCATATATTTCTTCGATCTCCTCATCATCGGCAGAGCTAGTTGGCATATAAACCTGTACTACGGTTGTCGGTGTTGGCTTCGTATCCATCTTGACAACGATAATGCGATCACTGTGCTGCTCATAGTAGTTTACCCGCATTCCTATTTTCTTATTCATTATCAGTCCTACTCCTTTGATACCCCCAACTGATTTTGTGTTTATAATCCTGTACTCACCTGACCAGAAATCCTGTTCATCCTGCCACCAAACTTCACTAATCCCCACTATATCTAACTTCAACCTATCCATTTCCCTTTTTAAATTTTCTAATTTTCCTGCCCGATTAAGTGATCTAACATTCCACGCTCCGATCCGTAGAATGCCAGTATTGTCTTTCCTGATGATCACATCCTCCTGAGTAGTCCCCGCCAGGAGATCCGAATGGGGGACTATTTTACCTCCGGAATATTTTACCCGAGAGGATGCCATCATATTTCCATACAGTAGAGCTGCATGTCCTTGGGAAAAGTAATAGCTGTAGTTTCCCCTTGCTTTCAGCCGTTCGCAGTAGCTGTGGCGCAAAGCCACATTAGCTGATGTTACAAGGCCAGCTCAGTCAATCATCCAGACTGTTGCCCCTGTAACTACTGAAAAGGCTGCTGCCCCTCTTCAGGAACCACACGTTTGTCTGGCCTCTCCACAGATACCCCTCCGCTGTGGTTGCACCTACGGTACGGCTATCTGCATCATTGAGGCACGCAAGCCACCCCACCTCGGCAATGTCTGTGGTTCATGGGGGTGGGGAATAAAAGTAACTGTAAAATAAGATAGTGTATTTATTTGTCATTAACTAACAACACTTTAAATGAAACAGTACACAAACTATATACATGTACAGATTTGCTGGGTGAAATAACTGAAATTCATTTTCATAGTATACATCATGTAGTCCATTAGAGAGTGAAAATTGAATATCTCAAAGTCATGGTTATGAGTTGTTTCACTAAAATCCTAAGCCACTGAAGTTACCTGTACAGCTACAACAGAGCAGTCTGACTAATAAACCTCTAGAACAGCGGTTCCCAAACGTTTTTGGCCATGGAACCCTTCCGATGACTTTTTTTCCCCACGGAACCATAACCCTCCCCAGATTTTTACTAATCATTGTGAACCCACAACAGCCTTCCATCGTTCATCTACCACTGTTACCAGAGTGTTTTTCATGACATAGTAGATTTTGACATAAAGGGAATACATTATTTAAAAATACATAATATTGTATATAAATAAAAACATTTGTTTTGGTACAACAAAAATAGATTATAATCACAAAATTTTACCTTGGAAAAGAAATTGTTAACTCTTGTTAAAGCACTGTACAAGAAAAATATACATTTATTTTAAAACAATAAAATATTTGACACCAAGTTTTATGATATTTACACTTAATGAGATGAAGGAAATTGTCTCATTGTTGCACTTAAGAATTTTGAAATTGGGCTTTGTCAGACAGCTGAATTTGTAAATCCGGGGCGGCATTCAATCTACTCCTAAATTTATTCTTCGTATAAGCATAAGCTGAGAAGCCTGATTTACAAAGATAGGTAGAAACGAAAGGGAGCAGAGCTCGGATAGCCTTTTCAACCACTGACGGGTACATGTCCAACAGTCCTACCCAAAAATTGTTCAGTGGCATAGATTCAGATTTTATTTTCAAAGCTGAGGTACAAGGAATTTCAATTAGATCTTCATACTCTGCCACGGACAAAATGGGAGGTTTGCCTTGGTTCACAAATGGCTTTTGCACCCACTCGATGTCATTGTTAGTGTCCGAGAAGTACTCTGGCAGGGATATCGAAAGGCTGATTAAATGCTCACAAACACTTTTGTGCACATCTGCTTAGATTTCCAAGTCATTTTCATTCAGAAACAGGGCTAGGAGAGGAAAGCACTGGAACTAATTTTTCTCATTTACACATTCTCTCCAAAAGTTTAGTGTCTTTTTAGTGACGTTATTTTGTCTCTAACTGTGAATGTTGTTGCATCTTTCCACTGCAGAGATTTAGTAACTTCATTAAGTTTACTGAATATGTCAGCGAGGTAAGGACATTGCGTGAGCCATTTCTCGTTGCTTAAACATTCAGCATATTTGCTAAGCACTGAATGGTTTTCTTCTGTGAAGAAAACCAGAAGCTCGTCATGCAGCTCAAAAAGCCTGGCTAAGACTTTTCCTCTTGAAATCCATCTAACTTCTGTGTGCATTAGAAGCGATTGATGTTGGCTTCGCATGTCATCACAAATCTGGGCAAAAAGTCTTGACTGGAGTGAGCAAGACTTGACAAAATTTGATTTTTACAGCCTCATTAAGAACGTCCTTAAAGTCAGACGGAATTTTCTTCACCACAAGGGCATGTCGATGCAATATGCAATGACGACTACTACTACAATTTGGAGCTATATTTTTTATTCTTGATACAGTTCCTTTCACTTTTCCCACCATCGCTACAGCCCCGTCGCTGCATATGTCAACACACTTATCCCAGTCAAGACCCTGTTTAGGCATGTAACAATTAATAATGTTAAAAATTTCTTCTCCGGTTGCATTGCCTTCCAAAGGTGTACAGAGAAACAAATCTTCTTCGATAGATTGATCAAACGTGTACCTCACGAAAACAAGCAATATTGCAAGTCCGGCGACATCTGTGCTCTCGTCTAGTTGTATTGAAAACGCGTGACACTTTAGTCTCTGAATTAATTCCTCTTTGATATAGTCTGAGATTTTGTGAATACGATTTGATATCATGTTGTTAAAACATTGGACAGATGAAACATTTTTCTCCGCCTCCTGTCCAAGCATGCAGCCGACTATTTCTTTGATACATGGTTTGAGGAGATCCTCTGCAATTGTATGTGATTTTCCAGCACGGGCAATTCTGTAACTTAACATAAACGAGACTTCAGTTGCATTTTCCTGATCGGACTTTGCACATTTCTGTAAGCAAGACACAGAAGTTTCTTGGGCTTCCTTGTGGTTTTTGAAAAAACTGATGGGCTTTCCCTGCAGGAGCGGGTGCTTTGTTTCGAGGTGCCGCTTAAGCATCGCCAAAGAGGTACCAAGAAGCTGTTAAGGAGGATTTTATTGAAAATTACGCGTTGTCCGTCCAGGTGTTCTGCACTTCCAATAGGAATAAATCCGAAAGACAGATAAGATTAATCACATTTCCTTTTCTTAGAAGATTTTAATTCTTCACGCTGAAGCCTGTCACTACTCAGTATGTAAGCTTCTTGCCTATCAGTGCGAGTGTCATCTTCCATCGCAGTTGTGCCCTAAAATAAGTACCGTAATTAAGCAGAGGTTTTACTCGTGGCTGGTTCAGTTTGTGCACAGAAAAAAATTCTAATGTCCTAGAATTTTTATTTACCAAACTGCAATGATGAGAATTTTCTTTAATCTCACTAGGTCCACATGGCAGTGCCCCAGTAGAGCTGGAACTACAAGCTACACATGCTATATTTTTGGCACCTGAAAGGTAACCCGTCTTGAGCCAGTTAACCATGACGGTTGTAGCGACCTGAAACAGTAACTGAATTTGAAGTCCATGCAGTTATACATACATAGATACGTACATGTAAGTATAATCGCGTAAAAATAACGCAGATTTGGTTCAAAGAGCCGGCATTTGACTAACTTAAATGCCCATCGATAAAAACTAAAAATTCACATATTCCAAGAAATTTCGATATCTTGTTATGAAAAATTTACTCTCTCATTTTTTGGTCATAATAATGGTTGCTCCCCCCCCCCCCTTGTAACAATTTTGTTGCTTTGTTTACTTTTGTTTGTTTATTTAGATGTATGTTTTAAAATAATTTTAAAAAGCTGGATAGAATTGGAAGATTCTTTTTGGAATGCTTGTTGTGGACAGTTATTCGAATTACGGATTTAGTGAGCTGCTCTAATTTCATTATTATGGTAGTTACATATATTTTTTCCCGGGCGTACTAACACGTGTGTGACATTAGTGCGATCTCCACATCACGTGCTTTGTCAATAGAAAGTACATTCTGACAAATGACCTATTAAAAGATGAACCACAAATCAAAACATCAAATTACGAAAGAAATTAAATAAACCTAACATTGACAAAACACGTGTCTGGAACTGAACCTGTAGTCAAATGTATTGTTATAGCAAACATGTTATGACAGAATAATATGGCAGGCAAAGCTAAGAGATAAATCGGATGGGTGAGTATCAAATGATGTATTTCGACACAGGATTTCAGCAAAGACTGTGTGTATTGAAACTAAAACATTCAGTCAATAAAGTCATTTTGTACAAAGGATAGAAAGTTTGATTCTTGGATGGACAACAAGCACATTGTTACGAACAGAAATATTTGTTTATAAAAAACATCCTTAATGAACTACAATAGAATACAGAAATAGCATACAATTGTTACCTCATTGTCTCACAAACCCAATCACTTATCCAACTGAAGTGCTTGACATAAAATAGGTTAATTAGGTTGATTCTGATATCACTTAGCAGTGACAAAATTATATATGCACATTTGATAGTGTTTTAGCTTATCTTTAATGAAATGACAAGTCACCTCAAGATTACATGCTACTAAAGATTATGCAAATACCTTTTGTACTTACCTAGTATGTCCTTCAGTATATGGACTCCCGTAAAATACAACACAAAACATGAAACTGAACCACAGAATAACTGTGATGACTGAACGCAGGGAAAGCTTTAACGCATGCTATGGTCCTCACAATGTCGCTAAAACCCGTCTGAACGCGCGAATCCCTTAGTTGGTTACTATCTGTAGCAAAAATGGGCCACTTTGCAGTTGGAGGGAATAGGCACGCAGAGGTGGATGTCTCTTCATGTTTTCATGGTGCTGAAGTAAAAATTCTTGGTTAAAACAATGACACATCATTGTAGGCATGTGTACCTAGTTCCACCATTGACCTGTGTATGATGCGAAAGGAAGTTTAATGAGGAAGTGCATAATTTTCACAGTAAGGAGCTTTAAATTCACAACAAATTACTAACCAAAAGGTCTGCCCACATTTTTTTTTAATTTTTTTTTTACACTGATGATGGCACAGGCACTGATTCTCACACAACAGATAACTATGACCTGGTACCTGTTATTGAACCAACAGTGGAAGAAGATAAGAAATTAAAGCTGGGGACTTTTGAATTAAAAAATTGGCTGGGAAGTGTGACTTTTACCATATATGGGGGTGATGTCATCAACAAACTGCCTTAACCAATTATAACAAGTCCCATTGTGCAAGGGTTTGTGAATTATAGTGACATGTTTTCTCACAACTTTTTGACAAAAGTTTATTCAAAAGTAACTTTGACGCATTTTATAAAATGCCATTCCCTAAATGTATGATATTATAGAAAGTAAAAATTGAGTAATGGCTCTAGGTACAAGGCTGTGGCCCAAGGTACAAAGCTTTTTAAAAATTGCATTTATAGTAAAGTTGAAAGTCGGAAATGAAGGCCACATTCAGTGATATTTTTAACTTTTCAAAATATCAAGCAGTTTTTTTTTTTATACGAGATCATAAAGTGGCTCTAGCTATACTCTCTCCCCTAATCCAGAACCATATCCAGAATAAGCGAATTAAAAACGGCAAGCCCAGGAAAACCGAGGAAAATCTTAATATTAGTGTATAATCAGCAGGGAAACTAGGTGTTGTCAAGTTTGAGGACGTATAAAGCAAATTTTGAGTTTTTGTTATTTAGTTTAATGCATGTACTGTTTTAAGACACTTCTTTTAGTTGTGCATTATATCTGTTACTAATACAATTTTTTTTAATGTTATCTCTCTGGAAGGTGTTACATATAATTTTCCAAGTCAGGTCATTGGACATGTCCCATCCATCTCAAAACATTGTTTGAGAAACAAATTTATTAATGGTCCTATAGCATATGTAATAGTTTTATAT
This sequence comes from Locusta migratoria, assembly GCA_026315105.1. Classification (NCBI taxonomy): domain Eukaryota; kingdom Metazoa; phylum Arthropoda; class Insecta; order Orthoptera; family Acrididae; genus Locusta; species Locusta migratoria. Next base: position 283,000,731 of record CM048755.1, read on the forward strand.
GTATAATTAAATCACAGAAATAATGCAGTGTTTTTGCAAGCAGCAACACATGGGGTTCATTCTTTGTCCTGTCCATCACACCACTATTTTTCCACATTTCTGACAATAATGATGGATTACTTAAACTTCCCATTAATCTTGGGTACCAAATAGTTTGGATTCCAGAGAGAAACCACTGATTTAAATAAACACTTTATTTTGGTACCTGTGGGTCTAAATGTCCTGTCCATCACTCATGGAATGTCTGACATGTCAGTTAATAAGGTATAATGTTTCAGGAAGTTCATAAAAAGAAACTAAAAATAGCTTTAACACAAAATCTGGAAAAATTAAATGTTATTGTTAAGTCTAAGTAGTTTGTGATTTTTTTAAACAAATAGCCTACTACTGAGGTTATCAGTCCACCGGTGAGGGGGGGGGGAGGAGTGAGGATAGGAAAGGAGGGGATGGGGAAAGGAAATGCAGTTCAGGAAGTAAAGAAAGAAAGAAGGAAGTTTGCATTAGCTCGTGGCTCCGTGCTTGCCACAGACGTACTCACAAAAGAACCGTGAGCCCTCTGGGGGTAGCCTACTTTGGTTAAATTGTAGTTTGCGTGAACTGAGGTGCTGCTTGTCGTTTTGATGTTGGTAGGTGGTGACAATGATAGGTAAAGGCAACCACAGTGAGAAATGGCTTTACATTGTATGCTTTGAACACAAATCAGCATTGCAAATGTCCGTGTATTTATGAGTAACATTAAAAATGCATGACATTACCGAAGAACAATTACACATTGCACCCATTACTACATGGATGTAGCAGTTTATTTTAAATTACACAGCTTTGGCTGAAGTCTCTTTTAACTAACAACAAATAAAACTTATTACTGAATAGATGTGGTCCATTTACATTACATAAAACGAACTGTTTCACCCATGTAGTGGCTGGTCCTCAATTTACTTTCCCGAAGCACTGTCTTGTAGCAATTTGTATTCCCATAGAATTTCTATTGACATCTATAGTGATGACTTCCAAATGTGTAGCATTATGGTGTTGAAACAGATAATTACTGTGTCAGATTTATATTTTCTGTAAGTAATGGAAATTTATGCCAATTTCATTGCCAAGAGTAGGTCATTTTTGATGTGGTGTGTTTTAATATAAATGATTATTATAAATGACCAATAACAGTCACTGATCTGCAACTACAACCCACCACATCTTAAAGACCTCTAAGGCTCTTCCTCTGTGCAATTTAGGTGACACTGAACTTGTAGAAAATTCAGGTAACTTTCAAATCCAACACAAAGGTAATAAAAAGGCTTATGAATATTAAAGACTTTTGATAAACAATCTGTCTTTTTAGATATAAAATGTAAATTTTTGTGATATTTTCAGAAGCAGTTCTGTCTCAACTTGTGGGTCACAAATAACACCCCTCTGGGGGGGTTCACACTAGGAGGAGGAAGTATTTGTACCATGAAACAACCACCCCAGTGCATATATCTGAATACTAGAGATTCCACAATACAAAAATGTTGGCTTAATAAAAATGAAATTTCTTGTATATTAAAATTACGTAATTCCATATTTAGTGTTAGGTCCGAATTCTGAATTGAACAGAACCTATATTGCTTTTAGTGATTACACTGTGCCAACAATGAATAAAAGCAGGGCCTGAAAACTGCTTTCAGGAACCAATTGATTACTAATTGAAGGTGCTCTAAGTAATTTCGAGAGGGGTTGCGGCAAGAATCAAACGATGTAAAGTCCAGGAAGGATTCAACAATATTTTGAAAGGGATAGATTGCTGTGCATCTTACAGATGTCTCAATTGGCCAAAAAAAGGGTTCTCACTTATAGCTTCTTCAAACATAGAACCACAATTACTCTCATACTTACATGAGTGCTTTCTTCAGCTCCTATGGCAAAACTGTTTAAATAAGGTTGTACTGGCCAAAGCTAGAAACGAATAATATTTTGTGTGTGCTCACCAGGACGTCTATGATGAGTAGCAATTTATCCCTTTTAAAATATTTTTGAGGAAAAAAAACCCTCTGTTCCTTCATAAACTGACTATACAGTGGGTCCATGCATGTTGTTTAACGAGCGTAAGTCTCTTCTGAGCCTTTGCTGAAATTTGAAGCACTCACTGCCAAATAAATTTTTCTTTCATAAATCATGCTAGTAGTTCCATTCTGAAAAAGGCTATAGAAATTCATCCTATAATGTATAATACTGTATTTTTAACAATGGAAGGTCCAGATTGGGATGTCAATATGAGGATAGCTGGGAATTCACCGTAAAGACTTATCACTGTGGCACCAACAGACACTTAGAACAGAATCAACTTGAATTTTCAGCTATGGCTTTTGGCAGGATAGATTAACTCATTCACACAAAACCACCATCCCTATCTGCTCTGGCAAATTGCGTCAGGGCAGTCATCAATGGTGGTCGTGTGTGAGTTCTGCCTGAGTGATTGTATAAGTAAATCTTTTCTGAGGGAGTCCAGGGCCGAAAATTCAAGCTGTATGATTGTGATTCTCAATAATGGATGGTCCAAATTGGAATGTCAGTAATATGAGGACAGGAAACGATGTAAAGACAAACACTGAGCCGGCAACACATACATATAGAGACACTCACATTGACATTACTTGAATTTTTTGCTGCAGCCTTAATCAAAAAGGCCGCCATTCACTCATTCAATCACAGCTCATCCACACAACAGACACCTCTGGTTGCTGCAGCACAACTTGGATGTCAGTTGTGGATGAGCTCTGTTTGTATGAGTGTTCTGGCTGCAGCCAAAATTTAAAGTAGTGTGAATGTGTCTTTTATGTCTCTCTCTACAGCTTAATGAATGTAATTTTGCTGTGTGTCTGTTGGTAGTTCAGCTATTACCTTTTTGGTGAGTTGCCAACTATCCTCACTGTATATTCTTTTTCCAATAAAGTTGTACAAACAGAATGAAAATAAAATTGTTGTCTTCAAGATCACACAAATCGTAAAATTGCAGTTCAGGTAGGGAGATGACAGAGTGTGTTAACCTAAACAGGGGCACATATTCAAAAACATTGACAAACTTTGCTATAGACCATTGGATTTCATTGAAGAAACTTGATGCGCATAAAATAATTAAGGTAGTAAGAAACTAGTGTGTATCCTACATAGAAAACAGGAATGGATTGAGATATTGCATATTCCTTAAACATTTAGCTGTTTTGGAATGCAGTCTCATTTCAAGAGTACAATATGTAAACAAATATGCTGCAGTGCATTGGGTATAATATTATTCCAACTTTTCACCAATGTTTACACACAACATAATGGTACCACACACACACACACACACACACACACACACAAAATGCTGTTGCTGGATGACTGCTACTTTTTCCTTGCTGTTGGGTGCACAGAAATAGTAATTGTACACACACAGGCAACAAATAACAAGTCTACACAGATGAACTGAAAAACATAACACAGAAACCTCACCTAGTAAATCTGAATACAAATTAGGAATTCATAAAACGAGGCCCAAACATTAAATTCTTTACTGTTACATACAAGATGATATCATACAAGATGAGCACATCAAATGCCTTGAAAATATAATTTATACACTACATGTACTAGAATAACTAAAAGCAACCATTTATAACAGAACCTTTTACTTGTATTGTATAAATGATGTCATTCTGAAATCTGTGGGTACATGAAACTGCACGAGTAATGATATGCAGCTGAAACATAGTATTTCACTCCATAGAACTGAATCAAAAGAAAATTTGTAGTATAGTGAATCCCTTATACACAGTACTAATGAAAGCTAACTTGTAGAATAGGCTGCCACTGCACTGCTCTTGTTTGTGGTATGAATGTTGGCAATGCCTCTGCTCATAAGGCAATCACTTGGTGGTTGGAAAACATGAAAATTTTTGTATTGATTGCGGTGACAGACTGATCTGTACTGGTAACCTGAGGTCACGGTTTGCAAGCAGTGGTATGATAAACTGATGAGCAGATTTGTAAAGTTCCAGCTGAAAATATATTGTCTGAGCCTTAACACAAAAATAAAAACAAACAAACAAACAAACACTTATTGGCAAGCAGAACTATGTATGCTTAATTCTTTTTATCATCATCTTGTTTATAACAATCTGAATGTGTATGTTGGGTTATTGTATTTGTTTTAGCACCTAAAATAATATTTCTGAGTAATATGGACAATATGCAGGGAATGTAACATACGCACAACTATTGTTTAAAATCTATTTAAAATTTTGCTTCCCATGTTAAGTTATTCGCCCTAGTCAAATCGCCCTAAATTCTATAACAGGTCATGCCGGTCTTTGTATTGGTGCAACACCTATCCTGCTACTATTGTCAATTGGCAGAGATGCTACCCATAATGGAGATGAGAGAGAAGTGATGTAGGGGGGCGGGGAAGGGGTAGAGCTGTTTTATGCCCCTATCACAGAATTTGTTTTAAAAACTGAAACTAAAAAATGTTCATTTAAAGCCTAATTGCAATGTTTGAAAATAATTGTAAAATCATGAAAAGTCGCCTATTATAAAAATACGATAAAAAATAAAAATACCACTAGCAGAGTATTTGTTATGTTAGAAGAGAAGAAAGATCTTTACATTTGGTTGCTTATGACCAACAGTGGCTAAAGAAACTGCAATAGTTAATTTAAATGGTACTCAATAACTGATACATAGGATAATGTCTTAACAGGATGCACATTAGAATGCCAAATCACTTATAGTGGGCATTATGTTAACTTTTAGCATGGTGTCATGTGAAATGCTTAACAATGTTAGCAGCTCTCATACAGTGCACATTCAGAAACATAACATGTGTAAAATACACACAAGGAATACCGGACAATTTCGTCACAGAAAATAATACAACATGTATGTTTTCGACACACTTCATGTGCTTTCAACTGTATAACTCTTTTATGAAAGTCAATAATGGAGGATAGGTAACAACTTGCCGTAAAGGGGCTCGCTAAGCTGCTTACAGACACGAAAATAGATAATCACATCCACACAACTAAATTTTCGGTCATGGCCTTCGTCAGAAAAAGAAACACAGACATTCACATAATCATTCAGACAACTATACACACACAACTATCATGTCCGGCCACTCCAGCAACACAAGCTAGACCGTGAGTGAGGTGGGGAGTGGAAGGGGAAGGAAGCTGGGTAAAGGTGGGGATCGAAAGTTCCGAATTGCATGATGGATTTTAAAGGCGGGAATTTGAAATGCGGTCATGAATACAGTGAAGGGAAGGAGCAGGAAAGGATAAATGGGAGGTGTAGAGGAGTGTGGGGAGGGAGTGGGGGGATTTGAAATGATAAGAATACAGAAAAATAAAAATTTAATTACAAAAAAATAGGAAAAATAAAGTTTCTTTTTCTGACAAAAGCCATGGCTAAAAATTAAGTTGTATGGATGTGATTATTTTCGTGTGTCAGCAAGCTCAGCGAGCCTCTTTACGGCGCGTTGTTCCCTATCCTCCGTTATTGATATCCTTATCGGATTTTCCATTGTTAAAATCTTTTATGAAAGTGTTATAAAGACAAGCAAAGTTCAGCACATACTAAACAAAATATTTTTGTGTCTATCCTAAGACTGCGAAACTACAACACATACAAAACAAGGCTCCAGCCGTAAAGCATGTAAACCATCTGAAGATGGACTTGTAAAAAGAAATCTCAAACTGGTCATAGTCTAAATATTTTTACCATTTTATGCCACACTAGTGGCTGGTCACTGGTTTTAACTATAAACATTATAATACTGCAGCCACAGTTCGCACATAATCAGTTTTTGACAAAACAGCATACAACTACAAGTTTACACACCCACATCAGTGTTTGTGAAAATTATAGTCCGAGCCAAACATTATAAATGTTTATTTTGTTATATGTGAAACAATACTGATTTACAAAATAAGAAACCAAAAATATTGTTTTGTCAAAGTCAAAATATTAAAATAAGTAGCAAATTCTGTCATCTTAGTGGATGCTCCCACAAGACTTATCTTTTATTAGAAATCGTGATAACAGCAGACAAATTGTAATACTTGGCATATCTGAAATTGTACCAGAAAATAAAATTTGAAAAACCGATTGTGGTGACAGGCTTGTCACTGGTGTTGCCCCAGATTTGAGTTTGGGTTCGGCAAGCTGTGACCTGGCAAGCCAACTAATATGAAACCAGAAAACAAAGTTGTGATGAACCATTTATGTTAACATCCAATATATAAAACTCTTACCAAAATATACAGTGCTGTAAGAACACATGTTACCCTTTCTAGAATCTTACCTTACCTAACATTTTGAGTCAGTGCACACATAGCAGTTTTGCTGGCCGTAACATGGCTAAATTTTAATGACATATTCTCCATTTTGAGACATTATCTGCAGAAGAAATCTAAGAAATTGTCTCATTTTCAACAAGATGAATGTCCACTTCGACATTACAGATCACTGTGTCACTAAGTGCTTTATGGTTTTATTGTAAATCTAACTGATAATATGCATAATTTGGTGTGATAATTCCACTGATATAGAAGCTGAGACTGCTTGCCTGCTGCAATCATGAAGTTGATATTTTGACAACATGCACGAATGTGTGACAAGCCACATTTCTGACCTGTGTTGTTTCGTAAAAAGAAAGAAAGAAAAGGGAAGCACAACTTGCAATCGAGCTGTCTAGAGGGCAAAGCGGGTAAGTGCACTTTTACAATTGCTATAACAACAGGCCCAACTCTAACCTTCATTTTCTTGAAACATGTAAAAGTGCACTTACCCCCTTTATCCTCTAGCTGCCTCAATTAACTTTCCTGAACAAATTTATATTTTGTGGCATAACATTATCTTTTTCAAGCACATCATATTATAATTTAATTTTATCCTGATATAAGACTAAACTTCGATCTGAAGAAACTCTTCTGTTTGATATCGTGCATCTGCTTATTTGACACGATTTCAGTTTTTTAAATAAAACATTATATCCCCTCATGTCTCCATCTTCCTTTTTCTCCTGCAAGATGTGTGCATTCTGTGGAACATGTAAAACAAAATTCATTACATTTTGGAAGGCAAAACATCAGATTCTTTTAATCAAACACCATTCCATAATTTTATAATAATTTATGTGGAAACTGGTCATTTAAATTAAATGTAGACTTAGACTGGTAGGAGCTGTTAGGTACACTGAACAGCAAAACGTGTCCCATGCTTCACGCCCCCTCCCCCAAACCACCTACTCCAGCCCCACCACAGGAAAAACGTACACCATCCGAGGCAGGGCCACACGCAAAACAAGCATGTCATGTATCAGCTGACTTATCTACTGCCCTGCCTTTTATGTTGGCGTGACCCCCAACAAATTGGCAGAACATATGAATGACCATAGACAAACTGTTTGTCTGGGGGACAGCCAATACCCTGTGGCAGAGCACGCCCTCCAACATGACTCTAGGGACGTTGGCACTTGCTACACCACCCGTGCAATTTGGATCCTTCCACGTAACAGCAGTCCCTCAGAGCTCTGCAGATGGCTACTTGCCCTAAAACAGATCCTCTCTTTGCGCCATCCCTATACTTGTCTGCGGGTAGCAAAACTTGGGGCCGTTCGGTTGAGTCGATCGATTACGTTCGGCAAACTACTGATTTGCAGCTTGTAATGCTTCCTGGTGGCAGGGAGTAAAATCTTACCACACAACACAACAAGCTAGCTGCTCGTTGACATGAGTTGACGTAATATGATACTTGTGAAATGTCAATACGGTGCTGTGAAATTCACATGTGTATTACTTAAGTCTGTAATCTAGTTTACATTGTATGTCCATAGGATCTACAGTTTACGTTAATTGAAGGCTTTAAAATGTCTCCGAAAATATATCCCTGAATTAAAAATAAAGGTAACTTCGTATTCTTCCCAAAGTAATGTCACGAGACAAATTTTTTCAGTTCTTACGGTGGGAACAAAACATTTCTGTTCGATTCTGACTGCAGAAGACAGCGCAAATAAAGTGTGTGTGGGTGTGTGTGTGTGTGTGTGTGTGTGTGTGTGTGTGTGTGTGTGACTGTGTCTTTTTTGGTGGTACTGAGCTGAGTGAGGTAAGTAATGGGCATTCTGAAAGTGCTTCTTCATATCACCAATAAAGTTTCTTCAGATTCATCAATCTGCAACATAGAAATGATAGTTTGAACAATAATAATAATAAACCCATGGGGAAGAGGAATCCTGAATACCTGCCACATATTAACACAAAAGCCCCCACAATAGCATTTTCACAAAACCATGTCATTTCTCTGCATTATTTCTCCAATAGCACTGGCAGATCTACACAAATGGGCTTTGACTTCACAATTCAGCCAATTGCCTCACCGTAACAAATTGAAGCTTCTAGGCACACCATGCATTTATCTCAAACTATTTATACAATCAGAATTTTTCGCATTTTCTTATATGATCGGTGAAATGTTAGTATAAAGCCTCCTAAGGACGTCAACCTCTTTCACCATCTAGGAGGGCACTATTTTTTAAATTTTTTGTACATGTTATCTTTCAAAACGTAGCTGTTTTAACAAAGAATGGCCAGTCCTGTGTCTCACAAACTAATTCCAGCTTGCTGTGGTGTACAAACCAGATCTACAATCAACACAAAATAGCCTACATTTAGTATCTTACGATTAGAAATGATGAATGGCACAGTTATAAAATCATCATTCATAAAATTCTTAGATACACATTGTACCAGTTTCTTTGCTTTTTTATGTTTCAGTATGTGTGAATGTTGTAAAGTGGGACTGTCCAGTCCTTTGCATTGCAGTAAAACTTGCACTCACACCATTGTGGGGTAGCAGCTAGATCTTCAATAAAATGTAGTAAGAGCCACAAGACAATAACAAAATTACACAAGCAAAAATATAAATGTTGTTTGTACACCCACCCCCAATACCCTGTTTCTTAACTAGATTCTGTTTGAGTAGTAACTAAAAAGTGAAGTGTCACAGCAGAAATGCCCCCCCATTGTGTATAGATGTGGCATTTGGATCTACACTCAATGTGAAGTGAGCCTGGCGACTATTAGACCAATATAATACTTTAGCAGTTATTTAAACACAGTAAACTGATTGGTATGCCTATGGGCTCATGTGAAGACAGGGATACCACCCGTCAGCTTTGACCCGCGACATCATCGCAGCGCAGTACTTGTGAGGTGCCTGCATGTTTGTAGGAGTGAGTAAGTGTTTGGTGACAATAGTTTGTTTACAAACAGAAGAGATCATAAATAAATATTTTGTGTTTAATAGGTGATATGTAGCTTCCCTCTGATGGTAAGGTATTGTTAGGTCGGTTTTTCTTCTTCTTCCTTTTTTTTTTTTTTTTTTCCCCCGCATGTGAGCACCAAAGGCATGAATTTTTGGGTCGAGACATGATCGAAGGTACCGGTACATTGTTACCTGCAATTTAGGAGAATAACCACAGATTATTTTTTTTATCTACAATAGAGAAGAATTAAGATATCCTGTGTATGGGTTTTCCAACATGCTGATGACATGGATCAAAACTGATGGGTGGTATGTCCCAGTCTTCAGTTATGCCAGCCTATGGTGCAACTGCAATTTTCAATTTCCTGACACTGTATTTCATCAAGTAGATAGGTAGCTTCTCCCCAAGAGAAAGCGCTGTGTGTGATAGCAGCAGTAACTTTCCTGGCCATAATTTTAAACACTGCAACCAAAAATAAAACCCAACATTAGCCAAGAACTGGTAATGTACATTGAAAGAAAAAAAAATAGTAGGCCTATAGTTAAAAGTTATAGTAGCAGTACTATATTAAAGAATTTTTTCCTATATTAGAAGACATTGTGTAATGGATTCCTTGTACGTGCCTTTTTCTACCTTAACTACTCCTTTTTTCTTCTGATGCACTAGACATAACTCCTCAATTGCACTTGCTGTTTCCTGCGAAGATACAATCTGCTGACAAGGCTGCTTCCTGGTTGAGGCTAATCTCCTTTGAGGAACTATTTTTCTCTTGTGACACACTTTATCAGCTACTGTCACAGAGAACTCCTCTTTTTGATGCTGCAATGTGGTCAATATCGCTTTTAATATAGCTAAAACCTGATCAACAACTTTAGCTTCCCTATCAGACGAAATCTCCTGAATAAGTCTTGAGAAGTCTTCAGTCACTGTCACCTTCCATTCCGCTAAAGGATGACGTTCCTCTAAGTTATTGTTTCAGCAGACTTGTGCCAAAACTACACCCATTTCATTATCGTTGCCTACTGAATATCCGTCAGGATTTCTTCGGGGTTGCAATTTTTATATATATAATATATGTATTGATACCAGCAAAGTACTTGCAAAATACTTCAGCATCAGGATCAGTCTTTCCAATAAAGCAGGAAACATATCTTCAAATTTGTCTGCATTTGTTTCCCTTAAAGACGACCATTATCAGTACTGATCACATATCTGCACCAAGTCCTCTGCTCTGCTTCTTCCTTCCCAGCGTTTGAATTCAGTCACTGTAGGGAAATTATGTTCTTCAGTCTGGATGTGTGTTTCGTGGGCCATTAGGAAATGCGCATGTAAATTGCTTCTTGAAGTTTCTGCGACACTGTACAAACAGCACTGAAATCCTTGTACCTGGGCCGGAAAGCCGTGGATTCTTAGCTGATGTAGATTTAACTCCAACTTTCTACGAAAAGTTCTATCACATACGTAGCACTGAAAGTTATTCATATCCATTTTCAGTTCACAGTAAAAACGTTAACGTACAGAACAACATGAACACAACAAAAGCAGTAACACAAGAAATGGCGAAAAAGCAAAGTAATTCAAAGATGTGTAAACTGCTACTTTCTGGTCAAGTGACCATAGATATGGTAGGAAGTGTAGGTGACTTCCGGTAGTCAACTTCCGGCGGCACTTATTGATTTTTAGCTTCCACTTGTATTGGCCCTGGACTCCAGACACTTAAATAAAATTCTATACAGGGAAACAGACCACCTCGAAAATATAGATGAATTATTGTATAAGATTACAAAGACTGAAGTAATGTCAAGTTTAGATCTCACCTCTGGTTTCCACCAAGTAACGCTGTCATCTGAATCCAGGAAATACGTTTTTTGTACAATGCTCGGTGTTACCAATACTGTGTAGTTCTATTAGGACTAAACTCATCTGTAGCCAAATTTATCAGGGCATTAGACCATGTGCTAGGTCAAGAGCTTGTAGGCAAATTTGTAATATATATATATATATATATATACATACGACATATTAGTGACCGGGCGACATTGGGAAGGGCATTTGGCGTTACTGAAACAAGTATGTAAAAAACTAAGAAAGGGAGGAATGACATTGAAGCTTGAAAAATGTAAATTTGCATTATCAGAAGTAAAGTTTCTAGGATATGTGATCTCGGAGAGAGGTATTTCAGCTGACCCTGATAAAATTAAAGCCATTTAGGAGTTTCCTGCACCCCGAAATAGAAAGCAGCTGAAATCATTTTATGGTTTGTGGATTCTACAGGAAGTTTGTCAGGAAACAAAGTTTAAATGTTCCTTGCCTCAGTAATTTACTTAAAGGCACAGTGTGGTTGTGGGACAAAAACTGCCAAGAAGCATTTGCTAAGATTAAAGCTGAACTGAATAACCAGAATATCTTACATATACTAGATTTCAACTTACCTTTCTGTCTGCATACTGACAGCAGTGGTTATGGATTGGGTGCTGAGCTGTTCCACGAAAAAGAGATAAATGGGGAAAATGTTCATTGTAAGATTGCTTTTGCCAGTCGAATGCTACAGAAACATGAGAAATTTCACGGTCACTGAGAAAGAGTTCCTTGCTATTCAGTGGTCCTTAGTAAAATTAAGAACATACTTATTGAGACACAAGGTAATCATGTACTCTGACCTCAAAGCCCTGACTTAATCACAGGAATGTAACTTACACCATGAAAGACTGACAAGATGGGCTATGTTTATACAACAATTTGACTTTCAGATAAGATATATTAAGGGCACAGAAAATGTGGTAGCCGATGCTCTGTCGAGACTACCTGTAGGAGGTGAAATAGTGATTTTTGATCAAAATGAAGAAAAGGAATTTAAAATAAGGTACAGTAAAGGACTAAATGATGAGAAAGCAGTTAGAACAGTGTCTCACAAAATCAGAAGTCAAAATTTAGATGAAAATTGGAAGCTGGTCAAGAGTTGCTTAGGTAAAAAGGGGTATGAAAAATTGGACACACACTATAAGGTGTTTAAAAGTCTCCTTTTTAGGAGAACTGATGAAGACTCTGACAGTTGGAAATTGTGCTGGCCAGAAAGTGAGGCTGGGAAGTTGATTAAATACACTCGAGAGCTACTGGCATTGTGGCATCCAGAAGTGCATGCAGAAATGACAAGAGAATGTGTACTTATATAACATGGCGAAAAAAGTGAGGAACGAACTAACTACATGTGATAAGTGTCAAAGGGTTAAAGGAATAACAGGCGATGTCAAGGTGAGCAGCAGAACATCATACCTTCACAGCCCCTTGATACTGTGGATGTGGACTTCTATGGACCCCTCCCAAAGGGTAGGAGTGGACATTGAGAACACATCCACAATGACGAAGATATAACAAAGCTAATAAAGCTATACCCAGTCGGGAAAGCCACTGGTAAAGAAATAGCTACTAGAGTTGAGAGGGATTACTTTGCCAATGTGGGAAAACCGAAAGCAATATTATCAGACAATGGCTCACAGTTCATATCTAAAGTATGGAAAGTATTTATCAATAAGTCAGGAATTAAACATATCCAGATATCAGTATACAATACGTTGTCAAATCCTGCAGAACGCTACGTGCGTGAAATTGGGGGATTGTCGCACCTGTTGCAGCCATAAACATGCAACCTGGTATGATCATATTTCAAACTTCGAAGATGTCATGAATAGTTTGCAGCATAGCTCAACTAGTTTCTCACCTCATGAAATTATGTTTCACATTAAACCTGACAATCTCATTTCTGAGCTCGTAGAATTCCCACCGTGTATACCGATAACTATGCAAGAACATGAAGCCATTGTAAAGGAAACAATAATTAAGCAGGGGGAGATCAGAAAAAGGAGGCGTGGCAGCAAAGTAAAGATAACCAGATTCAACATTTGGGACCAGGTGCTAGTAAGATCTCATAGTAAATCTAAAATGTTGAATTCTGAAATAAAGAAGTTTTTTGACATCTATGTTGGCCTGTTTGACATTGTAGAAAACCCACACCCAAATGCTTATCGAGTAGCATACGCCAAATACAGGAAAATCTTTGGCCTACGAAATGTGGTTTCCTTGAAAATATATAAACACAAGGGGAGAGGAAATCCCCAAGGGATTGGGAATTAACCCATTGTGGTGTGTTGCTGACACGTTCAATAACATGTGGATACTAAACTTATTAATGATAGTTTTGATGCCTTAAAAATCATTTTCAACATATAGTGACAATTCATAGAATTAAAGATGTCATTAATATATATGTGTGTATGTTAATTTTATTGTTATTCTCTATTTGTTTCTTAAAGTTTCATATCAAAATGTGTTGACTACACTAAGTATTCACACTGGTGAACTAGATGATAAGAATTTCTGCAAATATTAAACCTTGACATTCTCATGATCCCTGATAGCTTAATTTTAAAATGTGTATGAAATCAGTTTTTAAATGAAACCTTCCTCTGTAGAGTATATATTATTTTGTGCTTAATTTTCGTTGGAGTGTTGTATATATGTATGTGTTTCTTTAAGTTGTCTCCACTCCCAAACATTTTGGTGACACCGCCCTTTCAGGCCTTAGGCTTGCCAGTGTAACTAATTGCAGCCTGATATAATCCATGTGCACTGAAAAAAAAAAAAGAACAGAGTAGCTAATATGAAAGATTAAATACACTTAAAGCATTACCCTTGTCCAGATTGATTGTTAAACTTTTTAAATGCTGTATCATGTAAAGTTACTGTGAAATTAATGCTGTATAGAACCCTTAGACTTTAAAAGCTATCTACTGTTAGATTCATATTTATTGCCAATTGTTTGAAATTTTACTCATTGATTAGTTCATCCTAGTCCACTGAGATGTATGTTATCTCGATAAACTACTCCCACTCGCCCAACCTGCACAGCCAGTTAAACTTTAAACCTCCGTACATGTTTCTGGTAGTCACAGGGTGGCACAAAGATGATAGATAAAATTGTGTGTTGTAGATGACGTGACCTGCTAGTCCTTCTCAGCACACACATGGATCTGGTAAACTGCCAACAAGACACATAAGACAAGGAAGGACCATCAAGGAGCAGACATTCAGCAGTGATGCAGTGCTCTGAGTAGTGTGTGTGTGTGGGGGGGGGGGGGGGTTAGAAGTGCAGTCAGGGTATGAATAATTCCTAGGAAAATAAAGGTGAAGTGCAACGACTGTGATACTCATATTATCATAACAATTTCAGTCCAATTACTATTCTGTTGGCTCAAAAGCATTTTTTTTTTTTATCATTGTACACATTGTTTTGCTATGTCTCCCTACTAATAATATCACCAGAGACATGAACATATGTTATTGTATTCTTTCAGTGTCACTTATTTTACCCATCAATTCCATTTTTTATCATCAGAATTTTGTTTACATTACCATGCTCACAAAATTCTTGCGGGGCAATTGTAATGAAACTGACAATATTTGATAACCTGTATATAAATATGTGTAACTTAATATAAATTAATATTATAAAATGCCACTCATCTTTAATATAATTTTATTAATACTATGAATGTCTGTACAAAATCTGCCGAACTTGAATCCAAATTGATATATCAATCTTCATTATCTTTGGAAGGCAAGATCTTTAGACTTCCTTTTGGTGCGATGCGGCCACTTTTGAATGAGGCATGGGCGGTGACTAGTGGCATCACTTTGTTTATGTGATCTTGTGGTGTTTCAAGCTTGTCTATTGTATAGTTTTTCTTTGTTTAATGAAGTGTCACAATAAATACGTTATTTGAAAAAAGTTATCCATGAGTTAATAGTACAAACACTGATAAAAAAACCTGGACCTCCAATTCTTTTGCAGCACAAAGAAATCAACCTTAGACAACAAAGCCAACTAACTCACCGAGAATTCACCGTAACTAATTATACTTTCACATGACCTCTAAAGCAGTCATTGTTTCTATGAGCCATTCTGGGTTGAATTGTGTAAAACAGGCCAGCAGTAAATTTATTCGTAAAGCATAGAGGCATGTGAAAGTATGATACCGTAGGAAGAGAAGACAAGTATTTGACAATTATTATGCCAAAAGACACCAACCATAGGAGCATTCTTTCAATGGCAGATAACTGCAGATGATTAATGTCGACCTATGGGGCAAAGCCTGACACCGTATCCTGGATGTGATCGCTCTCCAACATGCCGCCGCCATTCACCATTGCCTTACAAAGATACCAGCCGCTCACCTAGCCACCACATTCAGGAAAACTAGGCGAGACAACCACTTGCAGAGGTGAGGCTGCCGCAGATGAAAATCGTCCACGGACGACAGTTACTAAGATGTGGGGAAACCTCATTGACATCACCGTCGAGGCTAACCTGTCTGGGCACTAGTTAATTCAGGAGCTTCCTTCTCTGTATTGTCGAATGACTACCACCACAATCTAAAGAAGATAATGTTCTGTGAGTGACGGCAGAGTGGCCAACTGCATTGAGGTACTATGCTCTGATGCGCGTGGCAGTTTCCCACCAGGAGTTTGAATCCCCCCTCGGGCATGGATGTTTTTATAGTTTTTAGTATAAGGTAGTTCATAAGTTTAGGGACTGATGACCCCGCAGTTAAGTCCCTTAAGCTTCACAAACATTTGAATTTCAATGTTCCGTGATACAAGTACAACTGTGTTGAAGGTCACAAATGGAAAATACATCCAGCTGGCAGGAACATGTGTTGCAAGAATAACTATCAACAGCAGAACACAGCCATTTGAATTTGTCATTTTAACAGAATGTAGTCATAATGCCATCCTGAGATGGGACTTCCTTCTGGCATCCCCGGCTGTCATTGACTGTGGAAGATCTGAGCTACATGTAACACGAAAAACATCACCACCCTTTTTCAACAGTGGTTTTAACTGTTAAAACAAAGTTTCCTAAAGGTCAGAAATGTATTTCATTTTAACAGTCAGATCTGAAAAAATAAACCACTTCACTGTAGGTGGGCAACATCAAACAAATATAATTTACTTCTCTTGGTTCTTGAAGACTGAAATATGCATTGTTGATGCTCGACGTTCAGTTAAATAGTATGATATGTTTCAAGATAGTTTCTTGACTCAGAAGCACATGAAGTCAGTGGATATGGAAACTACTTTATTTCCATTTCAATGAAGATTAAACCAGACAGACACAGTTGCACAATGTCTAAAAATCCAGCAGCAGATTACAGCACTGCTTTACAGTTTCCTATCCATGTACAGAGTGGCAAAAAATGGCTTCCACTTGAACGTTTTGGTGTAACCGTGTAATAAGACTAATGACAATGTTCTGCAGTTCACAAATAAATAATATGGTGATAAATTCAATACATCAAAATGTGTAAATTAAAATATTACATGTAGATTTTTATTCCCTTGCTCAATGGGAGTACATGTTTCATGAATTTTTTTATGTAATATGCAAACTAAAAGTCATGTTTTGACTCTTGTTAAACTTACTCAATTTATTTACATTATTTGTGTTTTCAAAGTGCACATAAAATTGTGTAGGTGTACTATTATTGAGACACACAATTTTAATGTATTTCTATTTGTGGTCTATTTTTTTCTAAATGCAGATTTGTATAGTCGTAGTAGTTTTGTCTATTTCAATGATAGTTTCTTGGCACCAAATGGATAGGTGAAATAAGTGTGCCAATCATGATAAGTATTTAATTTAGGATAGATATATAAAACATTGTCTGTTGTAATTTATTTAAACAAAAGGTAAATATGTAACAACATTGTGCAATTGTTCTACCATGTAGTAGTGTTGTTTTTATACAAATAAGTATCTTTATAGGCTCAGCATATTCCATAACTATGTGTAATGCATTTTTAGTGTTTGTAGTTATTATTTACAAATGTATCAAAGTTGAAAATTATGTAAATAGAACAGTCAAAGTTAAGTTTAAATTAACATGCTATTTCTTAAACATATTTTACTAATAGTGTTAATAGTAGATTAAACTGAATGCAAATGTGTGATATTTTACATATCTGGTGGTGAAGTATTACGTAGGGTCCACTTGTTTATGTCTAATGTTGGCAACGGAATTGTAGGGAGCATGCAACACAGCAGCAACGTTACACACGTACTTCCCTGGGAGGTTGTTTGCTGTCCAGAATATTGAGATTCCACTGTTAACAATGAGAAGAGTTCCAGTCAGCAGCTGAGATAAGCTGAACTGTGAAATGCTTGGTCCATCATATTTTGGGCTTTCAGCCAGATCATGTTCAATTATATTTTGGCTGACAAACTTGCAGCCATTGTCAGGTGAGTAAGAGACTGAAGATTACTGGTGTGCATTGTTCTACATATACCGAAGATTGGCACGGCAGAGCCTGCGGAGTGAGGATGGTACTAGCGCGCCCCCTATCAAATTTGGTGCACTCTGCAGCAGAAACAAGCCATGCCTGCATAATGGTGTACTTAAATTTGTGCCATTTGTCAGAATGCACATCTTAAGCACGGTGGTCAAAAGAAATCGCTTTTTGTCAGAGGTCACACTAGATGTTGACCTATGTCTCTGTGGAACGATTAAAGAAATTACAGGGCCCCATGCTTTATCCATTTGAAAGCCATCATCCTGATTAATCAGATCTTCTGTCAACCATACTTCAACGGACTCCTTAATAATCTAATCCATGGAGTATCCCCTGGAAATACAGTGTTCTTTTATGGCTGATTTGTTGGACAGCAGTAGACGTGTATGGCACTCATGCCCCACACATTTCTTGTACTGTGGGAGTAGTTTGGCCACACCAATAAGGGATTTATAAATTCCTGCCTTGCTCAATCATCCCAAATCATCCTTTGCAGAGCCAAGCAAAGCTGAGATCTTCGAAGTTGGTCAGAATATCACTTTTACACAATGCTTTTTTAGAATTCTTCCTATTTTAGAAGAGAGGTTGCCACATACAGAAGGAATACCTTCAACCTGATTACCTCCTTATCTTCTTCTTTTTGTTGTTTACATTTCTTCCTCGTTACAGCTGTGTGGATCTGGTGCGAAGAACATTAATTTTCCCTTAAGACTGATTGCAAATGTTCTATTTCTTTAGGAAGGCTGTCCTTATCAGATACCACATGTGCCAAGTGCACCAGAGTATGTAGCACACTTGTGGTTTGTGCAGGGTGATGGCAGCTTGTCACTCGCAGATATAGATCTGTGTGTTTGGGCGTCCGCTAGATGGAGTGACTCAGGGGTCCATCAGCTCTTAGAGTGACAAGGAATCCAGAAATGACACACATCTGTCTTTTCAACCTCCATGGTAAAATGAATGTTCTTGTGAATGGATTCAGTTGTTTTAAGAATCCTGCAAGATTTTCTTCTCCATGGAATCGAACTATAAATGTGTCATCCACACAACACCAAAAAAACTGTCGGTTTTAATTCTGCTGATTCGAGCGCTTTCTTGTCAAATTCCTCCATAAAAAAGTTTGCCACCAGAGGGGACAAAGGACTTCCCATGGCAACACCATCAATTTGTTGAAAGTATTCATTATTAAATAAGTTGAGGACAGGCAATGATGGAACAATACTGTTATGTCGCCTTTGAACCTCCTGCCAATGAGTGCCAGTGAATCCATCAGTGGAACCTTAGTAAATAATTAGATGACATCAAAACTCACTAATAAGTCCAAATTGTGGAGTCGGAGAGACTTCAGTCTACTAATGAAACCAGCGGAGTTACGAATGTGGTTTAGGCGTTCCTTACGTATGTGGGCAACCTGTCTTCTAAAATAGGAAGAATTCTGAAAAAGCATTGTGTAAAAGTGATATTCAGAGCACTTGCAAAGATCTCGGCTTTGCTTGGCTCTGCAAAGGATGATTTGTGATTGAGGAAGGTGGGAATTTATAAGATCCATTGTCAATTTGGCCAGTCCTACATTGGCCAAACTACTCGTACAGTATGAGAAAGATGTGTGGAGCATGAGTGCCACACACATCTACTGCAGCCCAACAAATCAGCCATACCAGAACACTGTATTTTCATGGGCCACTCCATGGATTATTCTGCAACAAAAATTTTGGCAACGAAAAGATCGTTTTGGGATTAGATTATTAAGGAGTCCGTTGAAGTATGGTTGACAGAAGATCTGATTAATCAGGATGATGGCTTTCAAATGGATAAAGCATGGGGCCCTGTAATTTCTTTGATCGCTTCACAGAGACATAGGTCTACATCTATTCTGACCTCTGACAAAAAGTGATTTCTCTCGACCACCATGCTTAAGATGCGTGAAGGCGCATTCTGACAGATGGCGCAAACGTTAGTACACGATTATGCAGATGCGGCCTGCTTCTACTGCAGAGCACGCCAAATTTGATAGGGGCATGCTAGTACCATCCTCACTGTGTAGGCACCACCATGTCAATCTTCGGTATATATAGAACGACACACACCAGTAATCTTCAGTCCTGTACTCATCGGAAGATGGCTGCATGTTTGTCAGCCAAAATATCGTGGAAGACGTCAACATGATCCAGCTGCAAGCCCAAAATATGATTTACCAATCAATATCCAGGGAAAATGTCAAGATACATGTGTGAAATGCTTGTCAATCACAAAAAGCTGATCAGTATAATTAAGGAAAGCTACATACCAGCAGCGACCATAAGCATTACAGGTGTCGAGGAGAATTTTGGATCACTAATTTTCATGATCAATCACAGCTAAACCAGAGCAGGACAGTCATCTCAATGTCATTGATGAAGTCACATTATCTGCTGTTACTGCCAACACACTAGAGGAAACTATTATGGAATTGGATATAGGGCCCAGTCTGACTCGGGTACAATGTTAGCAGGTGTTCACTACACCAATTTTCAGGGGTATTCCAGGCCAGGCAGGAGAAGAGCCACATGTAATGGCCCACAATAAAACACTGTATCAATACTGGGAATCATCCACCAATTAGCCAGCATTGGTACAGTGTGTTGCCAGCTGAAAGACAGATAATTTGGGAAACAATGGAGATGATCTTGCATTATTCAACCTTCAGAGAGTTCTTGGTCATCTCCAGTGGTCCTCGTTGAGAAGAAGGATGGCACATGGCATTTCTGTGTCAACTATCGGTGGCCTGAACAAAATCACAAAGATGTCTACCCATTGCCATGTATTGATGACACCGTAGACTGTCTGAAAGAAGCTACATACTTCTCAACCATGGACATGTAGACAGGTTACTGAAAAATTGAGGTTGACAAAGTGGACAGGAAAAAGACTGCTTTTATTACACCTGATGGCATCTATGAATTCAAAGTCATGCTGTTTTGACTATGTAATGTCTCAGCCACATTTCAATGCATGAGGGACAACTTGCTTCAACATCTTAAATGGATGACATGTCTTTGTTATCTAGATGACATCGTCATTTCCTCAAGGACATTTGCAGAACATCTAAGCCACCTATCAACTGTGTTTGTGTGTTCAGACAATTGGGTTCCACCTCAACCCAAAGAAGTGTCTCTTTGTCACCAAGAGGGAGAAATCCTGGAGCACTTAGTGAACAGAGATGGTGTCTGTCCTGATCAAGATAAAGTAAGGGCAGTCACAGAATTTCCAACTCCTCAACACATCCCTGAGGTGAGAAGTTTTCTTGGGCTGTGCTCATACTGCCATTGTTTCATAAAAGGTTTTTGTAACAAGGCACATCGATTGCGAGAACTTCTGCAAGGAGACACGTAGATAAGACAAAAGATAGTTTTCCAGACACTTAAGGAGGCTCAAACTTCTGAACCAGAGAGAATGCTGAAACCGAAGTTCATACAGATGCTAGCGGTTCTGGGATTAGTGCAGTGCTTGTACAAATTCAGGTATGTGCTGAAAAATTGATAGCCTATGCCCCAATAGTTTATTCAAAAGTCCAAGATAAACTACTCTATAGCCAAGAAGGACTGTCTCACCATTATCTGGGCTATCAACAAGTTCTGGCCATATTTATTTGGTAAACCATTCACTGTTGTGACATCATCATTCTTTATATTGGCTGACCACCAGGTTGACTAGCAAGATGGGCACTGAGACTCTAACAGTAAAATGTCGCCGGCCGCGGTGGCCGAGGGGACTGAGGTGCTCCAGTCACGGTCTGCACGGCCACTACGGTCAGGTGTTCGAATCCCCCTTCGGGCATGGATATTTGTGCCGTCCTTAGTCTTAGCTACTTCATAAGTAGTTTGTAAGCTTAGGGACTGATGACCCCGTAGTTAAGTCCCATAAGCTATACAAACATTTGAACATTTTGAGTAAAATGTTACAGTGGTATTAAAAAATGAGTGCAAACACACTGACATGACTGCCTTTTGAGGAATCCATTAGCCGAACACAACAGCATGGACGAAATTCCAGCCCTCACTGAATTAGGTGACATTATTTCATGATACATTTGAAAGGGTATTTGAAAACTGTTTTCCCAAGAAATTACTTAAATATAATTGTAAGAAACCATGCCTAAAACCATGGCTTAGTAAAAGAATAAAAATATCTTGTAACTGAAAAAGGGAACTACATCTATCCACAAGAAAGAGTAATAATGCAGGAACAAGAAAATATTATAAAAACTACTGTGCTTCATTAAGAAAAGTTATTAAAAATCAAGAAGCATGTGCATAATGTCTGAGATTAGTTCCTCTGATAATGAAATTAAATCAATTTGGAAGAGCACAGGAAGAGAGTATTACCGTCAAAAGAAATGAAAACTTTAGTAACAAAAAGTCAGAAGCTGGAAACATTTTTAATTATTACTTTTTAAATATTGTAGAGAAAATAGAATGTAAATGTTCATTAGAAGTATCAAGACAGTCAATGAGAGAGGCCATAGCTACATAATTTGATAGAATTGAAATTTCACCCACCTCTCCTTCAGAAATTAGGAAAATAATAAAACTTTCTCAAGAGTAAGAGGTCACATGGAATTGATGGCTTTTCCAGCAGGGTATTAAAAGCTTCTTCCCAAGAGATAAGTAGGATTCTCAGTCATATAAGTAATAGCTCTTTAAAGCAGGGTATTTTCCTGGATAGACTGAAATATGCTATTGTTAAACCTTTGCATAAAAAAGGGGATATGTCTGATGTCAACAACTACCATCCCATTTCACTTCTGACAGCTTTATCCAAATTTTTTGAAAGTTATGTATTCTTGAGTTGCTTCAGATATTAGTAAAAATAAAGTTCTAACAAAATGTCAGTTTGGTTTTCAAAAAGCTTTACAACAGAAAATTTTATATACACCGTCACTGATGAGAAATATTAAATGCTTTGAATAACCGGACAACACCAGTTGGGATTTTTTGTGATTTCTCAAAGGATTTTGATTGTGTAAATCATGTGATTCTTCTAGATAAGCTTACGTATTGTGGTATGCGTGGGACAGTTTACAAATGGTTTAAATCATACTTAATTGGAACAGTGCTGAAAGTTGAAATAAGCAGTTCACATGATATAGAAGAAACAATTAATTCCTCAGCCTCAAACAGAAGTAGATGTAGACAGGGCTGAACAAACTTTCAACAGGAATTTGAATAAGACTGTAGGGAAATCAGCAAAATGGAAGAAAGTTTTGTTATTGGGTAGCTTGCATGGCAGATATGTGGGCCAACTCCTGCAAGATGAACTAGGAACAGAATACCAGGTTACAAGTTTCTTCTAACCAAGTGCTGGTCTGGGCCAGGTGGCAGAGAATTTAGATTCACTGTGTAAAGATTTCACCGAGGAGGACACTGGTTATTGTGGGTGATCCAGGGAACAGTATTGACAGAGATCTGGGATTCAACATAGAGTGCGACCTGGCAAAGATTGCATCAGCATTGATGCATACCAGTGTTGAGTTCATGTCTTTTCTGGAGCACCATGACTGACCTCATTTGGACTCTTCTGTTAGGATAGTTAATTTGGAGTTGGAACAGCTGCTTGGATCAGGTGTGGGGTCACACATAGGTGTGCTGTTGATTCACTCAGTAAGTGAGATTATACTATACATGGCCTACATCTCAATAGGAAAGGGGAGGGTAAACTGGCTGGGATAATAGCAGGAAACCTAAGGGGGCGAGGCACTGACATGAGTGGTAAAATACCAGTGGTTACAGGTGCCAGAGCAGTTCGGTTTGTAGGATAGGTAGGACAAAAAGAAGTAAAGTTCTAAGACAGGTCAATATTGAAACAAACCTTCAGTTTAATAAAGCAACTAAACTACATAACTCTGACATATCAGATCAGCAAACACAGCTGTTTGTTAAAAATCACCACCAATTCTCAGAAATTTTATCTCCACCCAGTTCTGTAACAGCCAATGTAAAATGCAAATTATCTTTAGTGCACCAAAATATTAGAGGGCTAAGAAGCAAAATAGATGAACTACTTATATGCATTGATGAATTAGTCATCCAACCCAGTTGACATATTCTGCCTCTGAACATCATGTGACCACTGGTATAGATTTGCTAAGTATTCCAGGTTTTAGGTTAGCTTCCAACTTTTGTAGAGTAGAAATGGAGGATAGAGGAGTTGCCACATTCAATAGAAATTGTTATAAATTTAATACCATAGACATTCATAAATTTTGTTTAGAGCAGCATATGGAAGCATATGCAACAGAAGTAGAATTTCATAATAAATCATTTATTATAGTAACAGTGTACAGAGTACCAAATGGTAACTTTAATTTGTTCATAAATCACTTTGAAGCTCTGTTGGCTTATTTGATAACAAGAAAGAAAGAATGAATTAGTGTTGGCTGGTGATTTTAATGTAGACTTCCTTGAAAACTCTCCCAGTAAGAAATTATTGCAGCCATTGTCATTCAACCTAATTCATATCTAAGGGCTCAAAGACAGCCATTGATAATATCTTTATAGAAATGTCAAATGATCAGAATTATATTATAAAACCAATAATATGCAGCCTTTCAGACCATGACATGCAGTTACTATTACTAGATATTAATACTGATCAGAATATAAACTTATCAAATCTGAGTTTAAGTGGGTAGTAAGTAAGGGAAAAATTGATCATTTTAGAAAACTACTCAGACATGAATTAGAGTGATGTTTAGAGTGCTAATAGTATGGATGCGAAATACAACACTTTCATAAGTAATGTCCTCAACTTATTTGAAAACAGTTTTGAGGGAAAGCAAACACGGATTAGACCAAAGTCTACAAAGAAACCGTAGATTACTCAAGGAATAAAGGTCTCCTCCAAGACAAAAAGGAAACTATACCTATCAATTAGAAACAATTCAGATGTAAATGCCTTAGGTCATTACAAAACATACTGCAAGATATTGAAGACAGTAATACTGACATCAAAGCAAATGCATTATCAGAATAGGATAGTCCTATAAGACAACAAAATAAAGACAATATGGGATATAGTAAAGGAGGAAACTGCTAGAACAGGATACAAAGAGGAGCACATAGCATTAAGAGTAGATGACACACGGGTAACTGATGTGTGCAGTGTTCCTGCAATTTTCAACAAGCATTTCTTAACTATTACCAAAAATATGGGATTATCGGGGTCAGTAACTGCTGCAATGGAATATCTCATACCTGTGACTACAAATAACTGCAGTAATAGGAGTATGACATTCACACTACCACTACAAGTAATGCCCACCATAAAATCCTTAAAATTAAAAAATTCCAGTGGCTGTGATAATAAATCTACGAATTTTATTAAAAGTGTGCTTCTGAGCTTAGTGATATTATAAGTTACTTGTAAAATCGGTCTTTTATCAGTGTAACATTTCCTTAATGGTGGAAATATGCTGAAGTTAAGCCATTACATACGAAAGGAGATAAAGAAATTCCATCAAATTTCCGGCCAGTTTCATTTATACCTGCATTCTAAAAAAAATTAGAAGAGTTAATGTACAGTCGTCTTCTTAAACGCCTTACCATTAATAAACTATTATTCATGTCACAATTCGGGTTTCTAAATAGTTCTGATATTGAGAAGGCTATCTACACATACAGTGAGAATGTACTTAATTAATTAGACAATAAATTACATGCCACTGGTATATTTTGTAACCTGTCAAACCATTTGACTGTGTAAATCACAGCCGGCCGCGGTGGCCGAGGTGACTGAGGCGCTCCAGTCACGGTCAGCATGGCCACTACGGTCGGGGGTTCGAATCCCCCCTCGGGCATGGATATTTGTGCCGTCCTAGTTCGTAAGTAGTTCATAAGTAGTTTGTAAGTTTAGGGACTGATGACCCCGTAGTTAAGTCCCATAAGCTTAACAAACATTTGAACATTTTTTTGTAAATCACAATATATTTTTGAGCAAATTAGAATATTACGGAGTAACAGGAAGTGCTGCAGAATGATTCAAATCATATATCTCTAATAGGAAACAAAGGGTGTCAATAGGAAAGAGGTGTACTGAACTATCAGGCTTCATCAAATTGGGAATTAATAACATGTGGAGTCCCCCAAGGCTCTATCTTAGGCCCCCTGCTTTTTCTTGTATATATCATCAGCAGTATCTGATGCCAAGTTTGTTTTATTTGCAGATGACACAAATATTGCAATAAATAGTAAATCAAATATAGCCTTAGAAAGACCAGCTAATGAAATGTTCATAGACATTAATAAGTGGTTCTTAGCCAATTCCCCGACGCTAAAACTTGAAAATACGCACTATATACAGTTTAGAACCTGTAAAAGGTTTCCTGCCAGTATATGCCTAGGGGATCACAACAAGGAAATAGAAACAGTTGAAAGTGTCAGATTCTTAGGATTACAGCTGGATAATAAATTTAACTGCAAGGGGCATACCACAGAACTGCTGAAGCACATAAACAAGTCCCTGTTTGCTATGCGAACATTGTCAGATATAGGAGATATAAAAATATAAAGCTAAGATATTATGCATACTTTCACTCCATAATGTCATACGGGATTATTTTCTAGGGCAACTCATGTGGGCAAGCAAAAGTTTTTAGAGCACAAAAACGTTCATTACGGATAATTTGTGGTGTCAACTCTAAAACATCATCTTCCCAATACATATTGACGCGAGAGACCATGAACACCGACTGCCGGCGTGGCGCAGGGGATAGCGTCACGGACTGCGGTGCTGAAGGTCGCCGGTTCAATCCCTCCCACCGGCAAAAATTTATTTCTTTGTAATTAACAATTCCAGAATGTTCTACATCTTTCTTATGTTCACTTGTAAATTCTACTTGCTTCTTATGTTAACTGTTCTTCTAATTTGTGGTAAATTCTGTCTGTGTATAAATAGCAGAGCGATCTGCCTGAGAGGCAGTCAGTGCTGCGTGTATGCTGAGTTCATAATAAACGTGCTTTGAATATAAGTGATGTATTCAGTTGCCTTCGAAGTCAAGCCAGCTCCTATTTCAACGTGACATTGTTTGGTGGAGGCGACGGGTATCTGATGTGCAGCTGGCTTACTGCTCATTTCGGTGTATCCCTTGTATTACAGATCCAGTCTGTGTAAGCGACAGCTTTTACGTTGCCTAATCTGAGGCACGGTGATGCAGCTGTTGCCAACGTTTATTTCTATCTGAACGGAACAGCCCAGCAATGGTTTGAGAACAACGAAGACGAGCTGAATGACTGGGAGACGTTCCAGGAGGAACTGAAGATGTTTGGAGACCACCAGCGGCAAATCCACTCAGGGGAAGAACAACTGAAGAACTGGGCCCAACGACATGGTGTGCCGACACAGTCGTACAGACAGAATATTTTGGCCCTGTCCGGGCACTTGTTGATTCAGGAGCGTCTTTTTCTGTACTGTCAGATAATTACTGCCGCACACTAAAGAAGATAATGTTCTGTGATACGGGGGCAACTGTGCTGAAGGTCGCGAATGGAAAGTACGTCCATCCAGCAGGAACTTGTGTCGCAAGAATAACCATCAACAACAGGATGCAGCCGTTTGAATTTGTCGTGTTAACAGAATGTAGTCACAATGTCATTCTCAGATGGGACTTCCTTCAGGCATCCCAAGCTATCATTGACTGTTGAAGACCCAAGCTGCAAATTGAAGAAGTTGTTCCGCCAGATACATGTAATACAGAATTATCTGGGAAGTTATTCGCCGTTGCCAATGTGACGATACTGCTGTTGACAATGAGAAGAGTTGCACTCACAAACACAGATGACTCGTTAAACTGTGAAGTTCTTGTTGATAGTAGAAAGTTAATCAGGCTCACAAAAGAAATTTACATACCAGCGGCTATCATAAGCATTACCGGTGGTCAAGGAGAGATTTGGATCACAAATTGTCATGAGCAGTCACAACTTATCCCCAAGTAAATGTGTATCAGGACAGCTGAACCAATCCAGGACAGTGAGCTCAACGTCATCAATGAAGACCCATGCCCTGCTGTTAGTACAGACAACACAACGGAGGAAACAAACGTGGAACTGCCAAGGAACAACGCCAGCGGGTGTTAAGTATACTACGCCAATTTTCGGGTGGATTCACACCTCAGCAGGGAAACATCAGACGAAACGGCACACGATAAAGCACCGTATCAATACTGGGATCATCTGCCAATTAGCCACACGATAAAGAACCATATCAATACTGGGATAATCCGCCAATTAGCCACTGTTCGTA
This sequence comes from Locusta migratoria, assembly GCA_026315105.1. Lineage (NCBI taxonomy): Eukaryota > Metazoa > Arthropoda > Insecta > Orthoptera > Acrididae > Locusta > Locusta migratoria. Next base: position 283,028,638 of record CM048755.1, read on the forward strand.
TAGAGTGTCGCCAGCTGAAAGACGGATAATTCGGGAGGAAGTGGAGATGATGTTGCGAGAAGACACTATTCAACCTTCGGAGAGTCCTTGGTCGTCTCCTGTGGTCCTTGTAAAGAAGAAGGATGGCACGTGGCGATTCTGTGTTGACTATCGGCAGCTGAACAGAATCACAAAGAAAGATGTCTACCCATTGCCGCGCATTGACGACACCTTAGACTGCTTGAAAGGAGCAACATACTTCTCAACTATGGACATACAGACAGGTTACTTGCAAATTTAGGTTGACGAAGCTGACAGGGAGAAGACGGCTTTTATTACACCTGACGGCCTCTATGAATTTAAAGTAATGCCATTTGGAATATGTAATGGTCCAGCCACATTCGAACGCATGATGGACAACTTGCTTCGACACCTTAAGTGGACGATGTGTCTATGCTATTTAGATGACATTGTCGTTTTCTCGAACACATTTGAAGAACATCTGAGTCGCCTGTCAACTGTGTTGAAGTGTGTTCAGACTGCTAGCTCCGCCTCAATCCAAAGAAGTGCCTCTTCGTTGCCAAAGAGATAAAAATCCTGGGGCACCTAGTCAACGGAGATGGTATCCATCCTGATCCAGATAAAGTGAGGGCAGTCACAGAATTTCCAACTCCTCAGCACATCCGTGATGTGAGAAGTTTTCTCGGGCTGTGCTCATATTACCGACATTTTATAAAAGGATTTTGTAACAAGGCACGTCCATTACAAGAACTTCTGCAGGGAGACGCCAAGTTTTACGGGATGAGACAAAAGAGTTTTCTGGGCATTTAAGGTGGCTTTAACTTCCGCACCAGTGCTAGCCTTGTACGACGAGAATGCAGAAACGGAACTTCACACAGACGCCAGTGGTTATGAGATTGGTGCAGTGCTTGTACAAGTTCAGGAAGGTGCTGAAAAAGTGATAGCCTATGCGTCAAGAGTACTCTCAAAGTCAGAGATAAACTACTCTACAACTGAAAAAGAATGTCTTGCAGTTATCTGGGCTATCAACAAGTTCTGGCCGTATTTATTTGGCAAACCATTCACTGTCGTGACAGACCACCATTCTTTGTGTTGGCTGACTAGCTTGAAGGATCCATCAAGTCGACTAGCAAGATGGGCACTAAGACTGCAAGAGTACAATGTCACAGTGGTATTCAAGAACGGGTGCAACACAAGGATGCCAACTGCATTTCGAGGAATCCATTAGTGGAACACAACAGCATGAATGAAATTTCAGCCCTCACGGAATTAGATGACGTTACAGCTGAACAGAGGCAAGATCCACCACTATTAAAAACGATAGAGGCCTTGGAGAAAGGAGAACCGACCAATGGAGAGTTCCAACTTATAAACAGAACATTGTATAATAGCAACTACGATCCACTGGGCCCCAAATTGCTACTGGTTGTTCCAGTTCATCTCCAGCCAGCTATTCTCAAATATTTCCACGATGCTCCAATATGAGGTCATCTGGGATTCGTAAAGACCCTAGACAGAATCAGACGCAGGTATTACTGGAAAGGTCTCTACCGATCTGTTAAGCACTATGTGAGTCAGTATAAAGAGTGCCAGTGACGGAAGCATGTGCCGCAATTACCTCCAGGACATCTTGTATCGATTCCGCTGGCAGCAGCTCAATTCCACCGAGTTGGGATCGATCTTTTAGGAAGGTTCCCGAAGTCGACAACTGGTAACCAATGGATAATAGTCTGCACTGACTACCTCACATGCTACGCTGTCACCAAACCTGTGCCGACTGCAGAAGCTCCAGAGAACGCAAAATTCCTTATAGAAGACATTATTTTGAAGCATGGAGCACCACGTGTCATAATATCTGATCGTGGAAAAGTATTCCAGTTAAAACTAGTATCAGAGGTAATGTCACGGTGTGACATTGTCCACAGAATGACAACTGCATAGCATCCTCAAAATGGTCATACAGTACATTTTAACAAGATGTTAGCCGACATGCTGTCGATGTACATCGATGTTGAGCGGAAGGATTGGGATACAATTCTGCCAGTTGTGACATTTGCTTACAATACCGCAAGACAAGACACCACAGGCTTCACTCCGTTTTTTTTTTTTGCTCCATGGCCGTGAAGCTGAGATGACAATGGATACGCTGTTCCCGTTCCAACCGGACGACACTCAGGATGACTATGTTAAACAGCTCATCACCAGGGTCAAACAAGACAGCTGGCTCACATACGGACACTGGATGCCCAGGAGAAAGACCGTCAACGGTATAACGACAAGCACCGACCTGTTGTGTACAGCCCAGGAGATCTGGTATGGATTTTTACCCCTGTACGGAAGGTTGGACTGTCAGTTATTGAAGCGATACTTTGGTCCATATCATGTCATACACCGCCTGTCAGACGTTACATACGAAGTTGAGGATTATGAGCCGTCGTCGAAACATCAAAAACGAAAGAGACATTGTTCACGTCCTGCGCATGAAGCCTTACTACGATCCTGAAGAGCAGGTAGACGATAATGGCTTCTTGTTCAAGGACGCTAAGGACAGTAATTTTCATGATGAAGCCACGACAGGAATGTCTCTAGTCGGCCATCGTGGAGAGGGGAAGGATTCTCTTGAACTGTCATACAGAGGACCCATGACACGATCAAGATCCAGGACATTGCAGCTGGCTCCACAGGGATCATAACAGCGGGTCGCTGTTTCTCCAGGAGAGGGAGCAATGCCGCGAGAGACCATGAACACCGACTGCCAGTGTGGTACAGGGGATAGTGTCACGGACTGCGGTGCTGAAGGTCACTGGTTCAATCCCGCCCACCAGCAAACATTTATTTCCTTGTAATTAACAATTCCAGAAGGTTCTACATCTTTCTTATGTAAATTCTACTTGTTTCTTATGTTAACTGTTCTTCTAATTTCTGTTAAATTCTGTCTGTCTATAAATAGCAGAGCACTCTGCCCGAGAGGCAGTCAGTGCTGCGTGTATATTGAGTTCGTAATAAACGTGCTTTGAGTATAAGTGCTGTATTCGGTTGCCTTCGAAGTCAAGCCTGCTCCCCTTTCAATGTGACAATATATTCTCTCATGATATTTGTTGTTAAAATAATATTTTTTTTCATACCAATATCTCCGTCCATGTGATCAATACAAGAAACAAGAGTAACTTGCATAAAAATTTAGAATCACTTACTTTGGCTCAGAAAGGTTTCCTATATTCAGCAGTACACATTTTCAATAACATGCCAGTAACCATAAAAAATTTAACTCACAATAAAGTACAGTTTGAAAAGAGTCTACAGGGTTTTTTTGATGGCCATCTCCTACTTCACTGATGAATTTCTTACCAGAAGGGATTGATTTAAGTTAATGTATATAATATTCACAAATATGAATACTGTGTTCAGTTTGACTTCAGTACAAGTTTTGTTCAGTAATGTGATCATCATAAATCAGTGTTGTAAAAAATAAATAAAAAGATAATAAATACTGAAAATTGTAATATACACCTAGTATATTTGTATGCAGTAATAAGTTTTACGTTCTTTAAAATGGAAATTTTCTTAAGATTATTGTTTTTCCTGACCAGTTCCACATCCACAAGGGCAATTACATTTGGGATCTGTGGCATGTACATTAACACATATGCTCTCTTTTTGTAAGTATATATTGTGTATTTTGTTCTGAGATGAAACTTGTTCTTGTTCTGACATATTCTACATCCAAGAGGATTTCTTCAATTTTGATCTACCGGAACGAAAAGTACATGTAATCTAATCCTCTAACTGTGGAGTTATCAAAACTGGGGTCCCACAAGGTTTAGTCTTGGGTGTTTTGCTGTTCTTAATATATATTAATGACTTGTCATTCTACATTCATGAAGATGCTAAGCTACTTCTTTTTGCGGATAATAGAAGTATAGCTATCATGCCTGACAAACAGGAATTAACTGATGAAATTGTAAATGATATCTTTCAGAAAATTATTAAGTGGTGCTCTACAAATGGACTCTCATTAAACTTTGATAAAAGCCAGTATATACAGTTTCATACAGTAAATGTCATGACACCATTAATAAATTTAGACTTTGAACATAAATCTGTAGCTAAGGTAGAATATTCAAAACTTTTAGGTGTTTGCATTGACGAGGGATTAAATTGGAAGAAAGACATTGAAGATCTGTTGAAACGATTGAGTTCAGTTACTTATGCTATCAGGGTCATTGCAAAAATTTGGTGATATACATCTCAGTAAATGAGCTTACTATGCCTATTTGCATCCACTGCTTTCATATGGGGTCATATCAATTCAACATTGAGTATAAAAGTATTCATTGCACAAAAGTGTGTAATCAGAATAATTGCTGGAGTCCACCCAAGATCATCCTGCAGACATTTATTTAGAGACCTAGCGATCTTCTGTAGCTTCACTATATATATTCATGAAATTTGTTATTAACAATCCAACCCAATTTATAAGTAATAGCAGTTTGCATATCTACAACACTAGGAGAAAGGGTGATATTCACTATTCAAGATTATATCTAACTTTGGCACAGAAAGGGATGAATTATGCTGCCACAAAAGTCTTCGGTCACTCACTAAGTAGCATCAAAATTCTGACAGATAGCAACTAGTATTTAAAAAGAAGTTAAAGGAATTTCTGAATGACAACTCCTTCTACACTTCAGATGAAATTTTAACTAAAACTTGTAATAAAACAATGAACATAAAAACATTCTTAAAATATTGATTGTCGTGTATAGACAACATTTACTGAACTGAGATGTTCTACATCATTATCAACTGTAGTATATATGATCTGTGGAACAACTATTAATCTAGTATAATGTACAGAGGGAAGATCCATCATTATTACAAACCATAGAGGCCTGACCAAAGGAGAGTTTCAACTTATAAACAGGACATTGTATAAGACCAATAACGATCCACTGGGCTCCGAATGGCTACTGGTTTTTCCAGCTCATCTATGGCCAGCTATTCTCAAGTATTTCCATGAATCTCCGATATCTGGTCATCCAGGATTCTTGAAGACCCTAGACAGAATCAGTCGCAGGTTTTACTGGCAAGATATCTACCGATCTGACAAGCACTATGTGAGTCACTGTAAGGATTGTCAGAGATGGAAGCATGTGCCACAATTATCTCCAGGGCATCTGGTACCAATTCCACCTGCAGCAGATTCATTCCACTGGATTTGAATTGACATTCTATGTAGGTTCCTGAAGTTGACAACTGGTAATGATGGACGATAGTCTGCACTGACTACCTCACCCACTACGCTGTCACCAAACCTGTGCCAACTGCAGAAGATCCAGAGATAGCAAAATTCCTAGTAGAAAATATTTTGAAGCATGGTGCACCATGTGTAATGATATCTGATTGAGGAAAAATATTCATGTCAAAACTAGTATCAGAGGCAATGTCACGTTGTGACATTGTCCGCCAAATCACAACTGCCTACCATCCCCAGACAAATGGTATTATAGGACGTTTTAACAAGGTATTAGCAGATATGCTGTCAATGTACATCGATGTTGAGCTGAAGGATTGGGATGAAATACTGCCAGTCATGACATTTTCTTATAATACAGCAAACCAAGACACCACAGGCTTCATGCCAGTTTTCCTACTCCAGCTGAGATGACAATGGATACACGGATCCCGTTCCAAATGGACAACACTCAGGATGACTATGTGAAACAGCTCATCATGAGGGTCGAAGAAGCAAGACAGCTGGACACACTGGACACCTAGGAGAAGGACAGTCAGTGGTATAATGACAATCACTAACCTGTTGTGTACAGATCAGGAGATCTGGTACGGATTTTTACCCCTGTCTGGAAAGTTTGCTATTGTAGAAGTTAGTGAAGCAATACTTTGGTCCATATCATATGTTGCCTTTCAGATGTCACATACGAAGTCAAGGATTATGAGCTGTTCTCAAAATGACAAAAAAGAAGGGACATTTTGTTCATGTCCTCCGTATGAAGCCTTACCATGACCCAAAAGAACAGATAGTTAGAAATGGCTTCTTGCTCAAGGACTCTGAAGACCATTATGATAATGATGAAGCCACGACAGGAGGGTCTGGTGCTGCTCATCATCACTGTAAGGAAGGCGTGCAGGCAGAATATAAGGATTCTCTGGAACTGCTGTACAGAGGATTGTTCTTTCAGGAAGGGGAGCAATATTGTGAGTCATCCGACGGAATGCATAATGCAGTGGTTAGCATCACAGATCACTGTGGTAGCAGTCCCCAGTTCAAAACCCACCACACACAGAAAAAATTATTTCTTTGTATTTACTACTTCTAGAATGTTCTACATGATTCTTATGTTTGATGTAATTGTAGGTTCCAGAAAATTGTTTCTACGTATAAAAAGTGGAGCACTCCAAGCAGGAGGCAGTCTATACTAAGTGTACACTTGTGTTAGCAATAAAACTATTCTAAGTGTAAAGTGTTGCACTCTATTAATGATCAGCCTTCAAATTCCAGACCACCTGCAGATTTTATGTGACAATATACAACTGCTCACTTAGCGAACATTCTGTACCCATAGACTGGAAAATTGCACTGGTTACTCCAATATTCAATAAAGGTAATAAGAGTGATCCATAAAATTACAGGCCTTTATCACTGATGTTGTTTTGCAGCAGGATTCTAGAACTTATCCTTTCCTCAAACATTATGAACTACCTTGAAGAGAACGACCTGTTTCAGAAAGTATTGTTCTTGTGAAACTCCTTACTCATATGAAGTAATGAGTGCTATAGGCAAGGGATTTCAAATAGATTCCAAATTTCTCAATTTATGGAAGGCTTTTGACACAGCACCTCACAAGCACCTTCTAATCAAATTGTACGCTTATGGAATATCACCACAGTTATGCGATTGGATACATCATTTCCTGTCAGAAAGGACACAGTATGTCGTCACTGACAGAAAGTCATCAAGTAAAACTAAAGTCCTGTCTGGTGTTCACCAGGAAAGTGTCATATGGCCCCTACAGCTCCTTATCTTTATAAAGGATTTAGCAGACAACCTGAGCAACCCTTTTAGATTGTTCACAGATAATGCTGTCATTTATCGGTTAGTAAAATTTTCAGAAAATCAAAAGAAGCTGGAAAATGATTTAGTTAAAATATCTGCATGGTGCAAAAATGGCAGTCGAACCTATGTTGTTGTTGTGGTCTTCAATCCGGAGACTGGTTTGATGCAGCTCTCCACAAAACCCTATCCTGAGCAAGCCTCTTCATCTCCACATAAGAACGGCAACCTACATCTCTCTGAATCTGCTCTGTATCCATCTCTTGGTCTTCCTCTGCGATTTTTACCCCACACACTTCCCTCCAACGCTAAATTCACAATTCCTTGATGTCTAAGAATGTGTCCTACCAATCTATCCCTTCTTTTAGTCAAGGTATGCCAGAAATTTCTTTTCTCCCCAATTCTGTTCAGTACCTCTTCATTAATTATGTGATCCACCCACCTAATCTTCAGCATTCTTCTGCAGCACCATATTTCAAAAGCCTCAATCCTCTTCCTGTCCGCACTGTTTGTCATCCATGTCTCACTCCCATACAAGGCAACACTCCATACAAATGCCTTCAGAAAGGACTTCCTTAGGTTTAAATCAGTATTCGATGTTAACAAATTTCTCTTTTTCTAAAGAATGAAAAATGTGAAGTCATCCATATGTGCACTAAAAGAAAATCGTTAAACTTGGTTTAGATGAGAAATCAGTCTAATCTAAAGGCTGTAAATTCAACTAAATACCTATGAATTACAATTACAAACACATTAAATTGGAAAGAACACATTTCATTGGCAAAACACTTTAGAAGCTGCAACAGCTCTACTAGAGACACTGCTTACACTACACTTGTAGATTCTATTTTGCAGTACTGATGTCCATTGTTGGATCCCCACCAAGAGGGGCTGATTGATGATATAGAGATAGTTCAGAGAGGAGCAGCTCATTTTGTATTATTGCTATACAGCCGAGAAAGTGTCACAGAATTGGAGTGGAAATAATTAAAAGAAAGGTTTTCTTTTTGGGGTGAGATTTATTTGTGAAATTTCAGTTACCAATTTTCTCTCCTGAATGTAACCATATTTTGTTAGCACCCACCTACATATGGAGACATTATAATCATCATAAAATATGAGAAATCAGATTGAAAATGAAAAGATTCAGGTGTTTCTTTTTACTGCAAGCTATATGAGAAGGGAGCAGTAGAGAAATATCATAAAAGCAGTTCAATGAACCCTCTGCCATGCATTAAAATATGATTAGTGGAGCATTTATGTATATGTAGAGGTTGGCCATATCATAGAATTTTAAACCTTTTGTCACACCTTATCATCACCAAAAATTGAAAGTAAATAATCACCAAGATTCGCCTCTGTCCTCTTTGCATAGTATAAAATACACCAAGTTAAAATGTGGCATACAGTAACGTGTACACCACAGGAATCACAGAGCGGGTGCTTCTCTTGTCAGTGTAAGAAGTCATGGATGTATAGACAGCACCTGATTTGGAGGTAGGTAATGGTGACTTCATCCTATCTGAAACCCCGCAGGAGAATCACCACGGAAAGATAGTGGGCTTCAGCAATCACAGATCATCATCTCTTACTGACAGCCATTCATCAATATCTACATCCATACTCCAGAAGCCATTTCACACTGTATAGTCGAAGGTACTTTGTGTACAATTGTCAATTCCTACTACTCCAGTCATGTATGGTTGACTGTATGCCTCCATGTGGGCCCTTATCGCTCTGATCTTATCTTTGTGGTCACTTTGCGAGCTATACATATGAGCAAGCATTGGCTCCTCATGAAATATACATTCCTGCAACTGTAACAGAAGCCCATACCATGTTACAGAATGTCTTTATTGCAGCATCTACCACTGGAGTTTCCTAAGCATTTCTGTCGTACTTTCATGCTTACTAAATGAGACGTAACGAAGTGCACTGCTCTCTGTTGGTTCTACTATGTCGTCTATTAATCCTCCCTGCTATAGATCCCACGCTATTGGGCAATACTCAAGGACTGGCCAAACAAGAGATTTATAACCTACTTTCTTTGTTGATAGACTACACTTTCTGAGAATTCTTCCAATGAATCTAAATCTGGCATCTGTCTTACCCAAATTCACTTTATATGGTCATTCGATTTAAAATCGTCCCTTATGTCTACACCCAAATATTTTATAGAATTAACTGCTTCCAGTGTTTTTCCTGCTATTGTATAGTTATATAATGTACAATGAAATATGGCTCTCTGCCTCTTTTCATTTATTTCAATGTTTGCTCACCTCCCTTTGAAGTTACAGAGGCTTTGCACTTGATAGATTCTATTTTCAATTTAACAAATTATTGATTTTTTTACTATAACTTAAAGTAGTAACCTGCATTGACATGTTGTCATGCTCCCCACCCTGTATTTACTCTGTGTGTGAGTGATACGCTTCTACTGCGTTCTGCGCTTGCCTCGTTTCGATGCTGGGAGCGTTGGTGTGCACTCCGCGCCTGCCTAGTACAGCCACTTCCCACTAGGGGCGCTGCTATTAGTCGCGCGTGCACCGATCGACCTCGCGCAGGCAGCTAGACTCTTTGTGCGAGTACGGTATGTCTCCGCCATGCTCTTTGGTAGCTTTGGCACGAGGATTCGTACGTATCGGAGTGGCATCGTCACTCTCTCTCCGCTTTCGGCGTAGGTAAGAGCCGGTTCGTATGGTCAAAATAGTGAGCCACAGCTAGGTCCATGCTATGCTCTGTAGCAGTAATAAGTTACGTGTGCTTTAGGTGTGTGTGAATTATGTTATTCTCGGGAATGTGGTGTATCCATCTCGTGTATGTTTTCCGGGGTGACTTTGATTTCTGTTAAAAATCGTAAATGGTGACTAGTGAGTTTTAGTTTGTTGTCCGTTACGTTGTGTGGAACAAAGACCTATTCTTTGTTCAACGTTTTCCAGCCCTTCAGGCGTTGAAATAATGCTACCACTTACTATATACGTAATATCTTTCCGCGTCCGTCTGGCTTCTTATCAGTTCACTCGTGTGTAAGGTTTGTGTGAAATTTAGTGGCCCCTTCTGGGTATTGGAAGTGGAACAGAGTGGATGTAGTTATGAATATCGTAACTTGGCAGATTCGACTTATCTGCCTGGTTGTGCATTGTGCTGTATTTCATGTCGCAGTCTTCTGTGAGAGTAAGTGTCGCAGCTATGCGCTTGTGAATGATCGCGTCCCATGTCCTACCAATCCTGTTTCTTGTATGCTTTACATCCTCGTTTTGCTTATCTGACCCCTCTTGGTGTGTGAACAAAATTAGTATGTAGTAAATTAGTGGGCTGCACTTTTATAGTCTTTAAAATCGGTGTTGTCCCCATTTCCATGTGAACTGGCAATAAACCAGCTTAGTTTAAATCTTCCCTTGTTTGTAATTTAACGTCAGATCCGTTTTATTATTATGGTTTCCCTCTGCTTCCTGGAGGAAAAATCATGTATTCCGTTGCGCAAATCTCTTGCTAGGACTTGTTAGTTTTAAATAACGGCTCTTTTATCTGGCGGTTTCCAGCTACGATTCATCATTTGAAATTTAACAAACGTCTTTTATCTGGCAGTTCCCTGCCAGGATCAGTTATTTGAAATTAACAAGTCGCTTTTAACAAGAGATGGAACTTAAATAGTGGTAACTATTTATTCACAACTGATACAAAAGCATTACATGTTTGCACCTGTTACTGTCCTTCAAAATAGTCACCAGCACTGTCAGTGATGCGGAAGGTGCAATATGCGATTAGCAGAGCCTGTTCTGTTGATGGTGTGAATGTAGCAGTCTACTGCCTGTCAAATCTCTGTATCAGTTTTGAGTCCATGAGTATGGTGGATGGTACAGTACCTCCCAGTCCCATCGACCAAACAGATCAGCCACAGCTTGCGCTGAATGAGCCTGTGCATTGTTGGGCAAAGTGAGGGGAGGGCTCCACAGAAAGTGTTGCCACTTCTTTCAGAAAACTGGTCACAGGTGATGCTCTAAAAACTAACAGTAATACTGTGCACTGACAGTCTGCCATGGAGGAACATAACGTTTGAGGATATCACCATCACAGTTGTACATGAGAATCACCATAACTTTCACCATGTAGTGCGTCTGAGCATTGTCATAATGCACCCATATCCGCATTTCGATCAATTTATGTGGAATCCATTGAGATGCAATTTTTTGCATGCCCAGGCATTCCTTCAGGATGCAAAGCACAGTTGTATGTGCTAATCTGGTTTGGTGGGTGAGCTCACGAATTGGCTGGCATTGATCACTGTCCACTAACGTGACAACAGTATGCACTTCAGACACGTTAGGATGACCTGCCTGTTGCATGTTTGTCACAGTTTGCCAACCTTAGTTGATGACTTTTACCCAACATGCCACTATTCTGTACGGCACTGCCAATTCCCCACAGAGCTCATGAAGACCTAGATGACACTGTCATGCTATATGACCTCTGGCTCATTCAATGTTGATCCAGCACCATTCAAATGTTCAAATGTTTGTAAATCTTATGGGACTTAACTACGGGGTCATCAGTCCCTAAACTTACAAACTACTTATGAACTACTTACGAACTAGGACGGCACAAATATCCATGCCCGAGGGGGGATTCGAACCCCCGACCGTAGTGGACGTGCAGACCGTGACTGAAGCGCCTCAGTCTCCTCGGCCACCGCGGCCGGCCCAGCACCATTGCTCATGTTTTGAAAACATAGTGACACCATTACATTAGACCACTCGCTCACAAGCGACTGTGTTTCCCTTGATTGTGTGCATGCTGGTGACGTGGTTCAGGTGAGCCCATTTGCTCGGAGGTAGGGTACGTGTGTTAACAATTTGTGCTATCAACAATAGTAGATTTCATTGCATAGTGTCTCCACAGTAATGTTGCCACTATTCAAGTTCCAACCCTTGTATAATCTTTATTGTTATGCAAATGCAGAACTTAACACTTATGTTAAGGCGTAATTGCCATTCCCTGCACCATGCAACAATTTTCTGCAAAATCCTACTGCATTTCACTACTCTTTTCCAGTGTTGTGATTTCTCTATAAACTGCAGCATCATCTGCAAAAAGCCTCATTGACCTTCCTATGTTATCTATGAGCTCAATTATACAGGGTGTCCCAGCTACCTTGTCCACCCAAAATATCACTGGAACAATAACAGCTATTGAAAAACGACTTTCACCGGTATCAATGTATGGCTGGGACCCATGAATGTATATATTTGGAAACATTCTAAAAAGAAAGAAAATGTGTTTTTGAACACAAACTTATGTTTTTTTTTAATTGACACCCTATATTTTTTCTTCAGAAATCCAAAGCATGACAAATCACTTAAACAATGGCGTTGATTGCCTCGCAATATTCCATTTACATCCCGAGATATTGAGACGAGAAGTTGACGCTTGAAAAACCCGAAATGAGTTGGTAGCACACGTCCTGAGGCTCAGGCGTGAACCCCATGCTGCCTGTAATCGCAATGTGATTGACATGCGTAATCGCACTTTCATACTTATCAAGAGGTCCGAAACGAATAATACGGTCTGCTGCCATCAACTCTCATAAACACATAATGGTTTCCCTCTTGCACGTTTTATGTGTCTACATACACAATATGAACCAGTACCGATCGGTATACACCAGTCAGGTTGTCTTATTTATCCTGCACACCCAAAATAAGGTTTATCGAATGCGTTAAATGACCCATTGCTCCTTTCGCACTCTCGTTCATCCAGGGCCTAGTTCTACCTAGACACGTGTCCAACGTAGTTCCCACTACAGCCACAGTTACCACTTCGCCTTGTTTGCGATTTGCGACCAATGCAAACTCTTGTACTCCACCACCCTCCGAGCATCCCATTTGTTTTGGCTTTGGCGTGCAGTACACTGCTTGCCAGTGTAGTCGTGCATCAGAGTAAGCTAGTGACAGCACGGAGGTAGTACACATTGTGAATAAACATTGTGTTGTGGAACTTATATTGTATGATGTACACACATGAAGATATGGTAGAAATGCTGCTGATCTATGGAGAATGTACATTGATGGGAAATACGTTATTAGATTGCTTGTTTGTTTATAGTACTGTTAGAGAACATTATGATTATTACGTTAATATGTCTGTTTTCTACCCTACTCTACATACCTGTACTGTACCCTGTTGTAGGCAGGCGAAATTTTGTTCAGGCAGAACGACTGTACAGAAGACGATTCCCTGACAAGCCATCGCCTTCGCGCTGGATGTTTGGTCGTCTCACATCTCGTCTACATGAAACGGGAAGCTTAAATCCAAGACATAGACATCGTCCTAGAACACACACAGATGAACGTGCTGTGAATCCTCACATCAGCACACGTCAAATTGAATGTGAAGTTAATGTGTCGAAATCAAGTGCACAGCTTATTCTTCAATGTCATAAATTTCATCCTTACCATATTCATGGAAATGACTTCAGCAACAGGGTAACATTTTGTCGGTGGGCTCAGCAAAAATTTTCTGACTAATCCAAATTTTTTCACAGATGTTCTCTTTACCGACGAGGCATCATTCTCCAACAAAGGAATTGTCAATATCAAGAATATGCATTATTAGTCCACAGACAATCCAAAATGGCTCCATCAGGTAGAGCATCAACGTCCGTGGAAAGTGAATGTTTGGTGTGGGATTAATGGAGATACCATTATCGAACCTTTCTTTGTAAATGGCGTCCAAAATTGCAGACAGTACTCCAGATTTATACGACACAATCTTCCTGTTCTCTTGGACACCATACCTCTGAGCAGGAGAATGGTCATATGGTATCAGCATGACGGATGCCCTGCACATAACAACTTAAGAGCACGACGACTTTTGAACCGTAAGTTTCCTGGTAGGTGGATTGGACGTGGTGGTCCAGTTAGTTGGCCTGCCCGATCTCCGGACCTTACACCACTGGAGTTTTTTCTTTGGGGAGTAGTGAAGGATGCTGTTTACTAACATGAACCAACAACACCAGAGGACGTGGAGCAATGCATTATTGATGCTTGTACAGTCATCAAAGAGGAAACAATAGAACGAAGTAGGGCATCCTTTGTTTCGGACCTCTTGATATGTATGGAAGTGCGATTACGAATGTCAATCACATCGCGGTTACGGGCAGCATGGGCTTCACGCCTGAGCCTCAGGACGTGCGCTAGCAGCACATTTCGGCTTTTTCAAGACTCAACTTCGTGTCGCAATATTTCGGGAGGTAATTGAAATATTGCGATGCAATCAACGCCATTGTTTAAGTGATTTGTCATGCTATGGATTGCTGAAGAAAAAAAAATAGGGTGTCCATTTAAAAAAAACATAAGTTTGTGTTAAAAAACACATTTGTTTTAGCTTTAGAATGTTTCCAAATATGTACATTCATGGGCCCCAGCCGTACATTGATACCAGTGAAAGTCGTTTTCCAATAGCTGTTATTGTTCCAGGGATATTTTGGGTGGACAAGATAGCTGGGACACCTTGTATATATTGCCATGAGTCTTCTGTCAGAACGTGTGGCGCAGTGGTTACCATTGCAGATTTCTGTGCTTGCGGTCCCCAGTTCAAATCCCACAACGGGCAGAAAAATTTATTTCTTCATTTTAACTATTTCTAGAATATTCTACAAGTTTTTTGTTTGATGTACTTGTAAGTTCAAGAAAATTATTTCTATGAATAAATAGTGGAGCACTACAAGCAGGAGGCAATCTGTACTGAGTGTATGTTTGTGTTAGCAATAAATGTAAAGTGTACAGTGTTGTGCCCTATTAACAACCAACTTTCAAATTTCGGACCACCTGCAGTTTTCAATGTGACACTTTCTGGTGGAGGTGCTGGGTTATCCTGCAATACACCTGCATCATCATGGCTTCAGTTAGGCAGCATAAGAGTCATCGCTTACGTGAACAAGAACTGGAATACAAAGGGTATACTGACTACCTCCGTCCAAAGGTCCGTGTCTTCAAAAGACCCATGCATGCCAAAACAACAGTACGCCAGTTGCACGTCAGATGCACAATCAGTGTTCACGGGAGATGCTGGACAGGATCCAAATAAATGGCTGAAAGTATTCAACAGATTCGCGAAGTATAAGAGGTGGGATCACTTCATGTGCTTGGCAACCATATATTTATAGCTGGAGGGGATGGCCCGGCAGTGGTTTGAAAACAATGAAGACAAGCTCGATAGCTGGGAAAAATTCCAGACAGAACTTGAGAAGAAGTTTGGAGACCACCAGTGGCAAGTCTGTTTATCAGAAGAGCAATTGAAGAACAGGGCCCAATGGTATGGTGAGTCAACACACTCATATATACAGAGTGTTTTGGCCCTATGTCACATAGTTAGCCCAGATATGATGGAGGCTGATGAAATTTCACACCTGATGAAGAGCATTGCAGAAGACATGTATCAACCACTTCTGTTAAAAGATTTTTTAACGACACAAGAGGTTATGAAGGGTGCCAAAAAATTGAAGAGATGCAACAGAGGATGGCTGAACGAAAGAAGTATGACAGACTCCCAGATGTAGTCCCTATGGCCATTGTGGAAGACCAGCATGACTTTGCTTCTCTCATACAACAAATTTTGAGAGAAGAATTACAACAGTTTATGGCAGCCGGGACTTCTGGACCAAGCGAGCACCAGATTATGGCTATGGATGTCAGTCCTGTATATTATGAGGGAGCCAACATTGTTGAGGAAGAGGTATTTGAAACATTAGCACCTGTCAGCCCCACCAGTTGCACCCGACGTGAAGAATGGCCTCACCCTACTATGACTTATGCCGCAACTGATGAGACCACAATCAACTCCTCCAGAAACTGTGAAGCCTCGCAGGAGAACAGATATCTGGAGGACAGAAGACAACATGCCATTGTGTTTTCACTGTGGCCTTCCCAGACATCGTTCGATACCGTAAGAAGAGACGAGTATTTGACAATTATAATGCCGCAAGACGCTCACCATCAGAGCAGTCCTTTCAGTGGCAGACAACTGCAGATGATTACTGTTGACGTATGGGTCGAAGCCTGTTGCTGTATTATCCTGGATGTGGTCGCTCTCCAACATGCCGTCGCCTTTCGCTGTAGCCTTACAGAGATATCAGACGCTCGCCTAGCTCCTCTATTCCGGAAAACTAATCAAGGCGACCGTCTATGGAGGTGAGGCTGCCACAGATGAAACTCCTCCATGGACAACAGTCACTAAGATGTCGGGAAATACTGATATCATCGGCAGCCAATCTGTCCAGGGATTAGTTGATTCAGGAGCTTCCTTCTCTGTATTGTCAAATGACAAACTAAAGAAGATAATGTTGTGTGATACAAGAGCAACTGTGGTGAAGGTCACAAATGGAAAATACGTCCAGCCAGCAGGAACATGTGTCGCAAGGATAACTACCAACAACAGGATTTGTCGTTTTAACAGAATGTAGCCATAACACCATCCTCGGATGGGACTTCCTTTAGGAATCCCAGGCTGACATTAACTGTTGAAGATCTCAGCTATAAATTGAGGAAGCTGTTCCAATGAATACACTTAACATGTACTTCGCTGGGAGGTTGTTTGTTGTTGTTGTTGTTGTTGTTGTTGTTGTTGTCTATTTAGAGGGGACTAAACTGCTGGGTTATCAGTCCCATTCCCAGCTAAGAGTTCACGTGCAAGATTAACTATTTATAACTAAGTGCTCCATACCCAGTATGCGTTCACTACAGAGAGTCAATGAATGGTAAAATGACAACATATAAAAGAAAACAGTAGGTGTTGACCAAAGAGACAATGGAACAAAGTATCAGAGCAGAAGAGTGTGGTTGGCTGATCACGGGGATAATACAGTATGAGCCAGCCACTCTGCACACACTAAAATCCTCCAGTTAAAAACAAGTTACATATACTAAAAGAGACAATAGGGTTAAGTACTGGGGGGGGGGGGCGAGAAATTGGGCAGCCCACCACTAAATAGAACAATAAAACAGGTTGCACGAATAAAACCTAAAACACTCAACTGTTGAGGTATCGTCAACTACAATCAAAGGAAGTGCAAAATGCAGGGCAAAAGACTGACTCAAGGCGGCTAAAAGTAGGCAGTCCACCAGGATGTGGACCACTGTCAATAACGCACAACAACGGCAATTTGGCGGATCCTCTCGACATAGAAGGTGGCTGTATGTTAACCATGTATGGCCAATATGTAGTTGGCAGTGGACTACGGACTCCCTACGAGAGGCCCGCAGGGAGGATCTCCACACGGCTGTAGAGGAGTTGATTACACACAGCTTATTTGGCTCATTCATGTCTACCCCTTTCCAAGTTCCAAAGCCCAAGGACCTTGCACGCCAGTTGCAGTCAGACATCATTATCCTGGAGACCAATCTCCAAGCGCCATTTTGTGGTGACCTGCTTAGCTAGGTGATTGACTCGTTCATTGCTTGGGATACCAATGTGGCCCAGGATCCAAATAAAATCCACTGAATGGCCCGATGCACGAAGGGTGAAGGCAGCGTCTTGGATAGACCGCACCAAACGGTGATTTGGAAGGTAATGGTCAAGGGCTTGTAAGCCACTCAGGGAGACATTACAGATAACTATAGACTCCTCGGGGCAGATTAGGAACTGTCTTAGAGCTCGAGAAATAGCCACCAAGTCAGCTGTGAAAATGCTACTCCCACTCGGCAAAGAATGCTGCTCAATGTGGTCACCATGGACATATGCATACCCAGCACGGCTGTCTAAAAGGAAACCGTCTGTGTATACCACCTCAGCACCATGAAATGAGTAAATTAGTGCCTGGAACTGGAGATGGAGGATCAATGGTGATACAGAGGCTTTCGAGTTATTAGACAGGTCTAACCACAGCTGCAGGGCAGGAAATTGACCAAGGAGGTGTAGGGTAAGGGTAGTGGAAAGTAGGAGGTATAGGAAGGGATTCAAGTGACAAAAGAAGGGAACGAACTCTGACCGCAATCGGAAGACCCAACTGAGGCCGTCGTCATGGGGAAGGAAAAGCAGCAGCTGGGAAGAGAAGCATGTGATTTGGGTAGTCAGGTGAGGTGTGAATACAAGCAACATAAGAAGCCAGTAGCTGCTCCCAGGGCATTCTCAGTGGAGGAATCCCAGCTTCAGTGAGAAGACTTGTCACCGGACTCGTTCGGAAAGCCCCTGTGGCTAAACAGACGCCAGTGCGGTGAACTAGGTCGAAGACCCTTAATGCAGAAGGAGCTGCAGAGTCCTAGTCCAGGCTACTGTAATCTAGACATGACTGGATTTGGTCCTTATACAGTTGCAGAAGAGATGGAATGGTGGCTCCCCAGAAAGTGTGGCTGAGGCAGCAAAGAATGTTGAAATAACGCCAACACTTTTGTCCCAGCTATCAAAGGTGTGGCACCCACGTGGCCTAAAAAGCGATGCATCTCTACAACATGGAGCAAGTCATCACCCAAATACAGTTCGGGCTCCAGGTGCACTGCCCAATGGCGACAGAAGTGCATAACCCAGGATTTGGGAGCAGAGAACTGGAAACCGTGGGCAAAGGCCCACAATTGGGCCTTTTGGATGACTCCGTGCAGTGCTGTTCTGCAACACCATTGCTAACAGAACCAAAATAGAAACTAAAGTCGTTGGCAAACAAGGAAGAAAATACCAACGACCCCACTGCGGTAGCAAGACCGTTTATAGTGATTAAAAATAGCGGCACACTGAGAACAGAGCCTTGTGGGACACCTTTCTCTTGAATATGATATGAGCTAAAGCAGGAACCTATTCGAACCCGAAAAAAGCGCTGGGAGAGAAAATTTTGAATAAAGATGGGAAGTTGGCCCGTTGTGCCCCAGTCGTACAAAATAGCGAGAATATGGTAGTGCCAGGTGGTGTCACACGCCTTCTGAAGGTAAAAAAAGGCCGCAACAAGATGTTCCTGCCTAGAAAACGCTGTACAGATTGCAGACTCCAGTGAGACAAGATTGTCGACGGTGGAGAAGCCCTGACGGAAAGCCCCTTGTTCTGGGACCAAGAGTCCCCTATCCTCAAAGATCCACATTAACCATTGACTCACCATATGTTCAAAGAACATGCAAAGAACGTTGGTGAGGCTTATCTGGTGGTAATTGTCAGTCACAAGTGGATCAACTCCAGGTTTCAGTACCGGAATGACGGTGATTTTCCCGCCATGATGACGGAAAAACTCCCTCTGCCCATAGATGGTTTTACAGGGCGAGAAGCTGGCGTTGGGCTTCCACTGAAAGGTGATGATTAAACTGGTTGTGAAATCTATCGAATCCTGGAGAGGCATCGGGGCATGCAGCGAGGGCAGTTTGGAATTCCCACTCACTGAATAGGGCATTGTAGAGTTCCCGGTGTCAGATGCGAAATGATAATTGTCACCATTCGACCCGCTCTTTGAGGGCACGTAAGTCTGCCTTGTAAGCTGTAGTCACAGAAGTATCAGCATAATTGCCCGCCATGTACTCAGTGATAGTCGCTGGGTTTGTGCATATGGTACCCCAAATTTGGAGATTGGATATTCCTGTTGGTAGACGGTACACAAAAAGTCGCCTTACTTGGGACCATACTCGTGAAGGTGAGGTGCAAGAACCGATGATGGCCATGTACCTCTCCCAAGAGTCCTGTTTGTTGTGCTTGATCAACCGGCGGGTTCGGGCCCGGAGATGTTTAAAGGCAATAAGTTATTCAATGCAAGGGTGGCGTCGGTGGCACTGGAGTGCATGTCATCAGTCCCAGATTGCTTGAGCAATCTCCAGAGTCCACCAGGGCACAGACTTTCGCCAAATCGAACCGATGGTTTGCGAAACAGCTGCCTCAGCAGCGGAGACAATACTGGAGGTCACATGTTGTTTTGCAGCATCGACGTCTGCTTCTAGTGGAGAAGCAAGGACAACAGTCAAGGTGTATGATGGCCAATCTGCACTATGAAGAGACCATTACAGTAAGTTTGCTGCAGGTTGATACTGTAGGAGCGACAGAAAAATAAGGAAATGGTCACTTCCACATAAATCATGGGTCCTCCAATTAAGATGTGGTTGAAGGCTCGGACTACAAATGGAGAGGTCTATGGCTGAGTATGTGCCTCGCGCCACGCAAAAATGAGTGGGGGCACCAGTATTCAGGAGGCAAAGTTCTTGCTGTGACAAAAGCGTTTTAACATCTCTACTGCTACCTGTGGTCTGCGTTCCACCCCACAGTGGGTGATGAGCATTTAAGTCCCCCAAAAGGAGGAATGGTGTGACCAAAGCTGTAAGGTCAGTTAGAGACACAGTCTCGTCTGGAGGAGGTATAAGCTGCAGACGGTTAATTCCTGTGTTGCCCGGATTCTGACAGCCACTGCCTCAAGAGCGGTGTGGAGTGGCAATGGGGCACTGAGGACAGTGTCCAGGATGTACAGACAGACACCGCCACACACCCTGTCATATACCGACTGGTTGAGGTAGTAGCCCTGATACCCACAAAGGGCAGGGATCCGCTGTGCAGGAAACCATGTTTCTTGTAGGGCGATACAAAATGCAGGGTAGTGGCACAGTAATTGTCGCAGCTCAGCCAGGTGATTAAAGAAGCCAGCTTAATTCCACTGGAGAATGACTTGTTCTCCATGCTGTAAGGCAATAAAAGTATAGAAATAAAAGAAGATCATTCCATAGGAATATCTGCTGCGTTCCGTTCAGGATCTACAGAATCAAAGACCATAGATTCTGGTGATTCTGTAAGTGCAGAGATCCTATGGTCTGGTGAATCAATAAGTGTGACCTCCTCGGGGGAAGCGAGGATCTTGACTTTATCCTCTGAAGCAGACGATGTGGGTGTTTGTAGCTTGGAAGCCACCGAATAATCTTTTTTCTGTCTCGTTTTTTCTCTCGTTGGCCCTTTAGTGTTAAGGTCCATGGGGGCTTCTCAGAAGGGGCTGCAGGAGCTGACGAAGAGCAGGAGGCCCTTCGATCAGCAGCTGGGGAATCCTTCAGCAATTTTCTGGGACACTCTTTGCCACAGAGAGAAGCCTCAGAAGGAAGCATCCTGAGGGACCCCTTCCGGGCGAGAGGAGCCAGAGAAGGCTGTTGTTTCTCCGGCTGTGTGGCGGGGACGGACGTCCCCTGTGATTGGGTGGCCGTTGCTCCCAATGTGTACAATGTGGGAACAACCAAAGAAGTAGTGCCCACAACTGTCAAGGGGGCAGGTGCAGTAAATTGGGCCTGGGGGCCCGTTGGCATTGGTGGTACATTTTGAGGTCTGGTTGCAGAGGGGATCAATGATGAAGCAACAGTAGCATATGGAGTCATCGGATTCACAGAATGGAGCTTCGTGTATTTACACCTAGCCTCTGGGTATGTCACATTCTTTGTGGAGAACAGAGCAGTTGGGCGAACAAGGAGGATGCTGCTGGTTACAATTGAGTCACACTGGAGGCGGGGTACACGGAGCGTTCAGATGGGATACATACCCACACTCCCTACATGTTGCGTTGGCATCACATCGGGAGGACATATGTCCAAACCTGCAGCACTTGAAACGCAGCATAGGGGGAGGAGCGTAGTGCTTTACGTCGCACCGGTAGATCATCACCTTGACTTTCTCAGGCAATGAATCGCCCTCAAAAGCCAAGATGAAGGCACTGGTGGCAACCTTGTTGTCCTTTGGACCCCTATAGATGCACCACATGAAGTGCACACCTCACCACTCCAAGTTTTCCCATTATTCGTCGTCCAATTGCTGCAGAAGATCCTTGTGGAAAATGATACCCTGGACCGTATTTAAGCTCTTATGTGGAGTGATGAAAACGGAAACATCACTCAGTTTGTTACAGGCTAGCAAAGCCTGTAACTGGGTGGGGGATGATGTCATTATTAGCACCAACCCAGATCTCATTTTCAACATGCCCTCCACCTCTCCATACTTATCCTCCAAATGTTCCACAAACAACGTTGGCTTTGTTACATGAAAGATACCCCATCTGTATGAGTGCACACTAAATACTTAGCAGCATAACCCTTGCCTTGATTTTTAGCCCTACAATCCTCCCACGGCGTGGACAGGGAAGGGAATGTTTGGAGGTCGTATAGTGTAGCATTGAAATCACCTCTGCCATGCTTAGAGACACTGGTTGTACATCTGGCAACGTTTCGTGTTCGTTTCATGGTGTTCCCATGAGCAGCTAGGGATCCAAAGGTCCACCTAGGCAGAGCCCCACTTACCTGGGTAAGCCTTATACAACTGAGGTGTGGCAGGTTCCTCAGAGGTTGCTCACTAATGACTGTTCAACCTCAACAGCCATGCCTCTTCTCGGCACGTAGCACACCTTGAGATTGAGGTTTTTTTTTTTTTTTGTTTTTTTGTTTTTTTTTTTTTTTATAGAGTTTTGTACCATCCTTGTGACCTGGCCAATTAAGCCAAGATCCCCGGGCTCTGAAACGACAACGTCCCACCTTCACGCTGAACGGTGGTCGTTGAAGCACGCACATAGCTAAGGTGTGTCGGACTGTTGACGTGACACAGTCTAGAGCTTGGGACTCCAGGAGCCAGCCGCAGTGGCCGAGCCATCTGCGGCACGCCAGTCACAGTCTGCACGGCTGCTACGGTCCAGGGTTCAAATCCCCTCTTGGGCATAGATGTTTGTGTCGTCTTTAGTATAAGGTAGTTCCTAAGTAGTCTGTAAGTTGTTTGTTGTAGAGAATGTTGAGATCCCACCGTTAACAATGAGAAGAGTTCCGGTCAGCAGCCGAGATGACCAGTTGGACAGTGAAGTTCTTTTCGATCACAAAAAGGAGAATTTTGGATCACTAATTTTCACGAGCAATCGCAACTTATTCCGAAAGGAATGCATGATGAAACAGCTGAACCAGTCCAGAATGGTGAGCTCAATGTCATCGACAAAGTCTCGTGCTTTGCTGTTACTGCCGACAACGCTCTGGAGGAAACTACTATGGTATTGTATATAGGGCCTGGTCTGTCACAGGAACAACGTCAGCAGGTGTATTCTTAGCCAAGCAGGAGAAGAGCCAGATGAAACGGCCCACAATAAAACACTGTATCAATACTGGGGATCATCCACCAATTAGCCAGCATTCGTACAGGGTGTCACCAGCTGGAAGAAGGATAATTTGGAAAGAAGTGGAGAAGCTGTTGCACGATGACATTATTCAAGATTCAGAGAGTCCCTGGTCATCCCCAGTGGTCCTCGGGAAGAAGAAGGGTGGCAAGTGGCGATTCTGTGTTAACTATAAGTGGCTGAACAAAATCACAAAGAAAGATCTCTACCCATTACCTCGCATTAACAACACTTTAGACTACTTGAAAGAAGCTACATACTTCTCTCAATCATGGACTTGCAGACAGGTTACTGGCAAATCAAGGTTCACAAAGCTGACAGAGAGAAGACTGCTTTTATTACACCTGAGGGCCTCCATGAATTCCAAGTCATGTCATTTGGACTATATTCGGACCATATTCGAACAACAACTTGCTTTGACACCTCAAATGGATGACACGTCTTTGTTATTTTTGCATTTGTCTTTGTATTCAAAAATGGACGCAAAAACAAGGACGCCGACAGCCTTTCGAGGAATCCATTAGCCGAACACAATAACATGGATGAAAGCTCAGCCCTCTCTGAGTTAGGTGACATTACAGTTGAAC
The DNA here is from genome assembly GCA_026315105.1 of Locusta migratoria. NCBI lineage: Eukaryota > Metazoa > Arthropoda > Insecta > Orthoptera > Acrididae > Locusta > Locusta migratoria. Next base: position 283,052,372 of record CM048755.1, read on the forward strand.
AAAAGGAAGTTCCAGCATTATTACAAACCATAGAGGCCTTGGAGAAAGGAGAACTGACCAAAGGAGAGTTTCAACTTATAAACGGGACATTGTATAAGAGCAACTATGATCAACTCAGCCCCAAATCGCTACTGGTTTTTCCAGCTGATCTCCAGCCAGCTATTCTCAAGTATTTCCACGATTCTCCAATATGAGGTCATCTGGAATTCGTGAAGACCCTAGACAGAATTAGATGCAGGTATTACTGACAAGGTCTTTACCAAACTGTCAAGCACTATATGAGTCACTGTAAGGAGTGCCAGAGACACAACCATGTGCCGCAGTTACCTCCATATCATCTGGTACCAATTCCACCTGCAGCAGCTCCATTCCATCAGATTGGAATCAACCTTTTAGGTAGGTTCCCGAAGTCGACAAACGTTAACTGATGGATAATAGTCTGCACTGACAACCTCTCCCACTATGCTGTCACCAAACCTGTGCCAACTGCAGAAGCTCCAGAGATAGCAAAATTCCTAGTAGAAGACATTATTTTGAAGCATGGAGCACCATGTGTGATGATATCTGGTCAAGGAAAAGTATTCATGTCAAAACAACTATCAGAGTTAATGTCACATAGCGACATTGTCCACAGTATCACAACTGCCTACCATACTGAGAAAAATCGTCTCACAGAATGTTTTAACAAGACGTTAGCAGATATGCTGTTGATGAATGTCGATGTTGAGCAGAAGGATTGGGATACAATACTGCCATTCGTGAGATTTCCTTATAATACAGCAAGGCAAGACACCATAGGCTTTATGTCATTTTTCCTACTCCATGTTCATGAAGCTGAGACGACAATGGATACGCTGTTTCCATTCAAACCTGATGATGCTCAGGATAATTATATGAAACAGATCATCACCAGTATTTAAGAAGCAAGACAGCTGGCTCACATACAGACACCAGCTGTCCAGGAGAAGGACCGTCAGGGGTATAACGACAAGCACTGACCTTTTGTATACAGCCCAGAACTGATATGGATTTTTACCCCTGTACAGATAGTTGGGCTATTGGAAAAGTTACTGGAGCAATACTTTGGTCTGTATCATGTCATATGCCATTTGTCAGACATCACTAATTGAAGTCAAGGATTATGATCTGTCCTTGAAACGACAAAAATGAAGAAACTTTGTGCATGACCTCCGTATGAAGCTTTACCATGATCCCAAAGAACAGATAGACAGAAACGGCCTCTTGGTCAAAGACTCTGCAGACTGTTACGATAATGAGGAAACCATGAAAGAAGGGTCTGGCACCAGTAGTCGTCACCGTAAGAAAGGCGCGCAGGCAGAATGGAAGGATCTTCCATTACTGCCATACAGAGGACCCATGACAAGATCCAGGACACTGCAGCTGGCTCCAAAGGGAACCTAACAGTGGGTTTGATGTACTTGTAAGTTCCAGAACCTGCTTTCTATGTATAAATAGTGGAGAACTCAAAGCAGGAGTCAGTCTATACTAAGTGTACACTTGTGTTAGCAATAAACATGTCGTAAGTGTAAAGTGTTCTGCTCTATTAACAACCAACCTTCGAATTCCAGGTCACCCGCACTTTTCAACGTGACAATATTGTGAAACACCACGGTCCTATAAAGTTCCCCTGGAGCATGCACTTTAATGTCTGAAAACTTCTCACCATTGAGAATGACAAGTTGCTTCTGTCAGCTAGGAATTCCCTCGATCCAATCACACAGCTGGTCTGATATTCCATATTCTCAGACTTTGTTCATCAGGCAAAACTGCAGAATGGTATTGAACACTTTGTGGAAGTTACGAAACATAGCATCTACATGTTTTTCTGTATCCAATGCTCTCTAGATCTCATGGATGAATAGTGTGAGTTGTTTTCACATGATTGCTGCATTTAGAAACCATGTGATTTCTATGAAGGAGATGCCTATCGTCCCACAATTGCAACAAAGAAATGACATCATACTAAGCAACAGGACACCATGACATATCACAGTTTTGGCAGGCCTATTGGCTTTTTCATTACGTGAATGCCTACATGTCCTGGCAGCCAGCAAAACAAGATCCCTTTCCCCTGACAATGAAGGAATGACAGTTTGTCCTGTATATGTTACAGTGGTTAACAGCTACATAAAGGTCCTATAACGACTGGAGTGCACTAAGAGAATCTGAGCTTGCATCTTTCTTAAATTAGTCACCTCTAAAACAAGTTTGGGTCTCTGGAGAAACCAAGTTGGAAATCTGCTCCAACCTCACTGTAGAACATTAAAATCTGCTACTTCCATATCTAAATGGCAATCTCTTGTGTGGATCCCATAAGGTCTCATCACCCGTTATGAATAAGCCTTTCCAACAGAGGTTAAGCAATGGTATGATATGTGGATGTGAAAAATGTAGACAGTGTTTTGTATGCCAGGCACACTATGAGTGGCCATCACCTGATGTGTTGTTGGAGCTTTGAGGAGGATGTCTGTAAGCAGAACCAAACACTGTGCATTGAAAATTAAGTCAATATTTCACAAAGGCTCTATAAAATCAGAGCAGACAAGTCCTATCTGCTCTCCATGAGGTGTGGGTAATACATTTTAATTTTGTAATGATTCTAATATTGCTTATAAGTTGCTGGAATAATCTATTAGTAGATTAATCTACTTTCAACAAGTAAGAGATTATTTCAGCAACCTATAAGCAATTTTAGAACCATTTTAAAAAAATTTGATCACGATACCTCTATCAAGACTTTCAACATTACAAACATTTTTGAACAGGAAAATCATCTTCAAATAAAAAACACTGGACAGGACTTTTAATGGTGGATGTAATAATGTTAATGGCTATGGCAAGGACAATCACAATTAAAACACTAGCCCCAGGAACAATATTCACCTGCTCAAATCAATCAGAAAGGGTGTCACCAAAATGATATGTAAAATAGTGTGGAGTAACAAAGGAGTCAATAAAAATGGAAAGGTATCCATGAAAACCACAGACCTAGAGCTTCTTGACCATAATATGTCTCTAAGTAGTACCATAGGCCTTCTCAGTATCAAGAAATATACCCAAAAGGTGGTGCCTTTGCAGGAAAGCCTGTTGTATAGCCACCTCCAGGAAGGCTAGGTCGTCAAAGATGGATCAGTATCTCCTGAGTCTACACTGAAACCAACTAAACAGCTGCCTGGATTCTAATATCTAGACAAGGTGGTGGTTGACAATCCACTTGAAGGTCTTTCCCACGTAGCTGGAGAGGGTAACACTACAACAATTACTTGTGTGTGTTGATTCCATTCCAGGCTTCAAATGGGGAATTAAAATTGCTTCACAAGATGAGTTGAGAAAGTGAACTGACAGCCAAATTTCATTAAAAAGAGATTAGATTAGATTAGTTATTTGTTCTGTAGATCCAAGTTGAGGAGATCCTCGTGGATGTGGAACATGTCAAGAAACAAAATTTACAAATTGAATAATAGATAATACTAATAATATAAATACAGATACATACATTTTAAGGTTTTTTTCTTTTTAGCTGATAATATAATAATACTAATATAGTATGAGTACAGGCATCATTTGGTACAATTTAGAAATTCACTAATGGAGTAGAAGGAGTTGGCCACTAGAAAGTCTTTTAGGTTCCTCTTAAACTGATCTTTTTATTTTTTATACTTGATGGTAAATTATTGAAAATGTGTGGTCCTGAGTAGTAGACCCCTTTTTGAAATAAAGTAAGTGCTTTTAAGTCCTTGTGTAGATCATTTTTATTCCCAGTATTGTATGTATGAACTGAGCTGTTTGTTGAGAAAAGGGATATATTATTTATGACAAATTTCATTAAGGAATAAATGAGGAGGATTTCTTTGTTTTGGTCTGTAAGGTTCTGTAGCATGCTGTAATGTATCCTATCATAACAGGGTACCTGTGATGAGCTGCAGATAGTGCACAATTGAGCTAGCATATGGAAAATGAGCAGTTGTAATCTTTATAATTTGTGGACCTGAAAACTGAATTGACTCTGTTGGTAACACTGCGCCCGCGCGAACGTCTCAAGTATTTGCTCCAGTAAGTAATTACAATAATAGTTGTTTCTAAGTTATATTTAATCGTTTCCAGTTGGTATAAATGTAATATAAGTGTTGTTACATTAGTGGAAGAGTTAGTGTAGTGTTAAATAAGGAAAAACGGTGTAAAGAGTTTATTTTTCTTCTCGCACCTATAGCACGTTTTTGTAGGCCTAATTTAACGTGCGCAAATAGTTGTAAACAGTGAATAAAGCTTATATCTAATTACCCATTGTCTATTTTTCACTCGCTGCACATAGTAGTTAGGATTTATAAAGTCTATCAGACGTAAATTTCGTGATTTATCAAAAGTGTGTATAGTAATCCGTGTTTATAGGCCTAAATTTTGTTTCGTGAGCGTGTTTTTTAAGCGTAATTTTTGTTTTCGTGAGCGAGTTTCTTTATATCCAGTGCCCTTTCAGTTAATTATATTTGCTTGAACGGATTTTAGTGTCTCTTGGTATAACTTTCACGTTTTAGTCAGTACGTAATCAAGTTTTTACGATTTCTATTATTATCATGGGTGAGAAGTGTGTGACATGCCGTAGGATCGTTAGTTCCGGGGTGTGGTGTGATAGTTGTTGTGGTTTCTTTCATTGGGGCGAATGTAGTGGCGTGGGAAATAGGGATATAAATGAGGCTCACCAGTGGTTTTGTAGGATCTGCAATAGAGATAGGAAAATACTGGGACAGGAGGGGAAAATTGCAGCTCTTCAAGCTGAATTAGATAAGGCAAGGGAGACATTGAGCAGGTTAAGGAGGGAGAAGGGTGATCAGCGGTGAGAAGTGGTAACAGGTAAGAGGGGGTACAGGCTTAGGACAGTTTCAGACAGCTTTGTCGTTAATGTGAAAAATAGATTTGACCTGTTGCCTCAGTCAGAATCGGATGAGCCTCATGTAGCTGAAGCTGTAGAAAGGACACAACAGACTTTCAACAAGCATTTGAAAAAGGTACAGAAAACTATGAAAAGAAAGAAAGTCTTGTTGTTAGGTAGTTCCCATGGTAGAGGTGTTGGCCAACTACTGCAGGAAGAACTAGGGCTAGAGTACCAGGTCACAAACGTTTTCAAACCAAATGTGGGCCTGGGTCAGGTAACAGAGGATATAGGTTCTTTATGTAAGGATTTCACAATGGAGGATACCGTGGTTATAGTGGGTGGTCCTGGAAACAGCATTGACAGAAACTGTGAATATTCTATAGAGTGTGACCTGGTGAAGATATCATCCACAACGAAGCATACTAGTGTGGGGTTTGTATCTGTCTTGAGTCGCCATGATGGGCCTCATTTGAACTCTTCGGTCTGGAGAGTAAACTTGGAGTTGGAACAGCTACTCGTGTCAGATATGGGGTCCCATATTGGTTTGATACCTGTGGATGATATCTGTAGGTGCGACTACAGTAGGCATGACCTTCACCTCAACAGGAAAGGGAAAACTGTCTGGGTTGATTGCAAGTAACTTGCGGGGGGGGGGGGGGGGCACTGTCACAAATGGTAAAATACCAGTGGTTACAGGTGTCAGAGGGATGCCTTTTTTAGGATAGTGAGGGGGGAAAGAAAACCAGTTTTGAGAGAGCTTGGAAGACACCCTCAGTTTGGAAAAGAAGATAAACAGGAGATAGATTTTAGCAAAGAACGTTTAACAGAAAGTACCCAGAAACTTCCAGTAAAGCTTAGTCAAGCTGTTAGTATGCAATATCAGTTATCTTTATTACATCAAAATATTCCAGGACTCAGAAATAAACTTGATGAACTACTCATTTGTATTGATGAAATAGATTCCTCTAACACAATTGACATAATTTGCCTTTCTCAACATCATGTGGCCACTGGTATAGATATGTTAAACATTCGAGGATTTAATTTAGCTTCACACTTCTGTAGAGTAGATATGGAAAGAGGAGGAGTTGCCACATTCATTAAAAACTGCTATAAATTCAAGAATATTGATATAAATAAATTCTGTCTAGAGCAGCATTTAGAAGCTTGTACAACAGAAGTAGAATTCCATAACAGATGCCATATAATAGTAACTATTTACCGATCACCTACAGGAAATTATAATGTATTCCTAAATCATCTAGAAGCTCTATTGAGTTATTTAACAGGAAGAAATAAAGAAATCCTGGTTGCTGGTGACTTTAATACAGATTTTCTTATGCAGTCCTCCAGTAAAAATTTATTGCAGTCAGTAACTTTGTCTTTCAACCTAACACATACTGTAAACTTTCCAACTAGGATAACTAAAACCCCTAGGGCAGCAATTGATAATATTTTTATAGACAAGTCAAAGGAACAAAATCATATCATAAAACCAATAATAAATGGCCTATCAGATCATTTGTTTTAGGTACAGATTCTAAATAGATTATGAAGACTGCAAAATGTACATGCAGAAGAGTAGTCAACCCATCAAAAATTGAAAATTTTAGAAAACTCCTCAAAGACATGAACTGGAAAGATGTATATAGTGCTCATGGCATGAATGAAAAATATATAATATTCATTAATAATGTTAGTATCATGTTTGAAAACTGTTTTCCTCTAAAAGTAACTCGAATTAAACAGAAGTCTATAATAAACCATGGATTACACAAGGAATAAAGATTTCATGTAAGACAAAAAGGAAAATGTATCTATCAGCCAAGAGTAGTCGCAATGATGTTGATTTAACTAAATATAAGGAATACTGTAAAATATTTTAAAATGTTATTCAGGTATCTAAACAAATGCACTATGAAAAGAAGATAGCAAAATCAGGAAACCAAATAAAAACAATATGGGATATAGTGAAAGAGGAGACTGGGAGAACCAGAAAGGAGCAAGAGCAGGTAACATTAAGAGTAGATGAGACATTAGTAACTGATGGGCATAGTGTGGCAAATCTATTTAACAAGTACCTTATATCTGTTACTGATAGTATGTGATTGTCTGGGCCCGTAAATAATGCCCTTGAATATTTGAAACTAGCATTTACAAATAATATGAATGTGTCACTCACTTCACCACAAGAAATAACTTCCATAATAAAATCTTTAAAAACAAAGCATTCTAGTGGTTATGATGAAATATCAACAAAGTTAATTGAAGCGTGTTCTTGTGAACTTGCACAATTTTAAGTTATTTGTGTAACCAGTCTATTATAACGGGAACATTTCCTGATTGGCTAAGATATGCGGATATTAAACCTCTATTCAAGGAGGAGGATAAAGCGATACCATCAAACTACAGACCCATTTCACTTTTGCCAGCATTCTCAAAAATTCAAGAAAAGGTAATGTACAAGCAGCTTCTCAACCACTTAACCTCAAATGGCATATTGCCTAGAACACAGTTTGGATTTCTGAAAGGTTCCGATATTGAGAAGGCTATTTATACTTACAGTGAGAATATACTTAATTCATTAGATAATAAATTGCAAGCAGCAGGTATTTTCTGTGATTTGTCAAAGGCTTTTGATTGTGTGAAACATAACGTCCTTTTAAGTAAATTAGAATTCTGTGGGGTCACGGGAAATGCTGCAAAATGGTTCAGGTCATACCTCACTCACAGGAAGCAAAGGGTGTCAGTGCAAGCGACTAGTGAATTAAGCCAACAGTCATCATCGGATTGGGAAGAAATTACATGTCGTGTCCCACAAGGATCCACCTTATGGCCACTGCTTTTTCTTGTGTACATTAATGAGCTCTCACCAGTTACACTACCAGAAGCAGTGTTCGTTTTGTTCGCAGATGATACAAGTATTGCAATGAAAAGTACGTCAAGTATAGTTATAGAAAGGTCTGATAATGATATTTTCATGAACATTAATAAATGGTTTAAAGCCAACTTATTGTCATTAAACTTTGAAAAGACTCACTACATGCAGTTCAGAACATGTAAGAGATTTCCCGTCAGCATATGCATTAAGTATGAAGAAGAGCAGATAGAAGAGGTTGACAGTATTAAATTCCTTGGATTACTGCTTGATAATAAATTTAGTTGGGAGGAGCACACCACAGAATTGCAGCAACGACTCAACAAATCTGTATTTTCAACACGAGTGTTATCAGACATAGGAGACATAAAAATAACAAAGCTTGCATACTTCGCTTACTTTCATTCCCTAATGTCATAAGGTATAATATTTTGGGGTAACTCTTCAAGTCAGTCAAAAGTCTTCAGACTCCAAAAACGTGTAATACATATTATTTGTGGAGTAAATTCATGGACATTCTGTAGAAGCCTCTTCAAAGAACTGGGTATATTAACTACTGCCTCTCAGTATATTTATTCCTTGATGAAATTTGTCATAAATAATATACCCCTTTTCCCAACAAACAGCTCAGTTCATACATATAATACTAGGATAAAAATGATCTACACGAGGACTTAAAAGCACCTACTTTATTTCAAAAAGGGGTGCACTACTCAGGAAAACGCATTTTCAATAATTTACCATCAAGTATAAAAAAGTTAGCTACAAATAAAGATCAGTTTAAGAGGAACCTAAAAGACTTTCTACTGGCCAAATCCTTCTACTCCATCAGTGAATTTCTAAATTGTACTAAATGATGCATGTACTCATGCTATATTAGTATTATTATAGTATCAGCAAAAAAATCCTTTAAAATGTATGTATCTGAATTTATATTATTAGTATTATCTATTATTCAACTTGTAAATTTTGTTTCTTGACATCTGTGGTGTGGGAAAGCCTGACTGGCATTGGAGGTGACTGTGGCAAAATATTCTGCCATAGTCTGTGCAATGACTCATGAGGTGGTCAGTAGGGTGCCATTTTCCATTACATCAGACACTAGGTGTCTTCCTCCCCTCCCAGATATCCTAATGTCTCCATACTTGAAAACTTTTGGTGTAATGATTAACTGTATTCAGAAACTGTTGTCATGATTGTTTCTCCTCCATCATATAGTTTGTCAACTTTTCACCTTTCCACCTGAATGGCTGTGAGGTTCTCTGCAAAACTTGAACCTATGCAGATCTGCACAGCTTGATCTTATTTCAGAGTGACATTAATCATTCCAGCAAGGATGGGCTGCCTTTTGAATCACCCTGAAGATGCTCCAGAGGCATGGTGGATTGTTGGGAGATACAATCCACCCATTCTAACGGTTTTACACACTGTTAGAACCACATTTTACACGTGTTTCATAAATAAAAGTCATACATCACTTTATTGTTTCAGTTGTTCAGTGGTAAATCCAGTAGTATGAACAGCCCGCCTTCCTGTATTTTTTATGAAAGCATTGGGTTCTATGCTATATAACCGTAAAACTGACTATTTGATGAACCAAGTTATTTATTGAAGTATTAACAGACACAAAAAGCATTTACATATTCAGATTGGAGACTGACTGAACACTTCTAAGGCATACAAATGACTAGCTAAGACTGACCGACTGCGCGCCAAAATCGCACGTATAAATACATTACATCAGTTATAGAACATTCTAGAACAATTAAGTTATAATATGATATATTAAATAGTTTTTTTATAGAACATAAATGAATCTTTCATAAAGATGATATACACAAAATTATGACAATAATAAGGATAGTAATTTTATAGGAAAACAAAACGGAAATTAAGATCATAAGTAATTTACAATTAGCGCAGTAATTGCAATTGTTGACGTTATTTAAAATAGTTAAATTTAAGTAATTTTGCAGTTTTGAGAAAAGTTAAGTATCACAAACAGATCAAAATATAGTGAAAGACATCAGGCAATTTTAATTAGAACTTTGATTAGTTATGTTTTATAATTAAATAAAGGACAGCACATTACCATATGGTGTCATAATTTGCATATTTCCAAACAAGCGGAATTTTATGGGGTATATTCATTATAATACCCTCCTCACACAATGTCAGACATTACATGTGTATGACATTGTGTGATTACAATATCTGTGGAGTATTTACAATCAGCAAAATTTTTGATTTTAAAACCAAGCAATTCAAAATTATAATCAGCTTTTAGAAGTGAAAAAGAGACCTAAATTTATAGAATCATACAAAGTTTAAACTGTATGTCTAGTGAATCAAAATTCAACAAAAAGTCTTTATTTGCGAAGTAATATTTTTCAAAAAATTACTAAATTATTGAGACAAACAATTTTGTGTGTTACAATCAAAAAATATTTAATCCACATATAAAGAAATGAAATGTGGGTTATTCTTCCATGTGCCCAATAAAATTTTTTCACATGACAAGAACCAATTTACAGGGGAATTTTGTAGTGTCTTCTTCTCTGATTTCTTCTTCAGTGGTGGTTTTCTTGTTATGGTTACAAAGATTACAGATATTGATTACACAAAATTTCAGTATGATGCTATTCCAAATCATAGTCCAGTAACTAGTTTTAGCATTTCAAACATAAAATGTCTGATTTTATAGAAAACTGTTACCAAAAGAATATTTTACTATTGAGGATAAGATATAGTTTCTGAAGAGTACAATTAATTAGAAAACTACCATGAAATTATATAATGAGAAACCAGAAGTTGTTATGCAAGAACAAACAAAACACATAATCTTTTCTGAAACATTTTGAACAATGTAAGCACAGCTAATCAAAATGAATAAAAAGTGAATTTTCTTAAAGATTTCAACCATAGGATGATGATTTTTTCAAAATATGATTTAGAAATGTAATTAATTCAATCAAATTAAATGACAAAATTTAACAATGATTATCTTGAACAAACATAATACATAATTGTCTTCTTAACAATATGGACAAAATGAGAAGAGTTGGTAAATCAAAATATAAAACAAATGATTTTACCTTCATATTATTTACTATGCATGAATAGAAATTAATTTGCATAGAAATTTAGTATATTGTTTTCAATAATGATTCAGTTACTAATTTTAACTTTAAAGTATAACCTGTTTTATACCAAATATGATTTCTAAACACCCCCAAATTTAAATACCATGAGGTTATTTTTAACTAATCTGAATGAATAAACAGGACTTTAGTCTTACAGAAACCTCATTTATAGGATAAATACATTTCTGGAATCATAACTAATGAAAATTGAATTTGTACAACAACATTAAATACATACAATTGATTCATACAAATATTACTTATATCAAAACTTGAGCACAAATTAACTCAAAATAATTACTAATATATTAAAGCAATAGCAAATAGTAAGTATACATTATGCAAACTTTGTGAATTAAACGTGTATTAAATTCAATTGCAAAATGTACCAGAAGTTTTATGAATGTGAAACCCTATCAATTTGGCTCCTGTAGAAACCGCACACAAGCACCTAAGAAATTAAAAAAAAAATTGCTGCTGTAAATTTTACATCCACAGCCTGCGCAGCAGATGGGCATGACGCCACCATAAAAATTCGGCTGTTTTTAGCTCACCATAGAAATTAAGTTATAAAAATTATTAAATTCATTTTATCTCATGAATATAGATTATTTCATATAGTCCAGTCAATGAATACAATTTAGAGTGTATGAAATATGCGAAAATTTTTTACTTCAGGACTTCGTTAGGGATAGTTAGGTGATGAACATACGAAAATTCCCCACCCCTAGGGGGTGAGCTAAAGTAGGGACGGGGGTGGAAAGGTACCATTTTTTTGTTTTTCACTTATATCTCGAAAATGATCCACTTTAGGAAGAAAACGTTCCAAATGAAAATCAAAGATAATTGGATTTGCTATAAAATTGATTCGATACACATATGTCACATTCCCAACGGTTTTCGAGATGTACGTTATTGAAAAATCGACAATTTTGGAAAAATCATTTTTACCTCACTAATTTTGTCAAACATTTAATTCTACTGACTCACTCGATCGTTTCTCAGAAAATTTTGTCAGAAAAACTCTAAGAACATTAAATTTCCTTCAATTTGATAAGTACATTTGCTACCTTATCTTCAACCAATCAGAAGTTACATCATTTAGTAAGATGTGCGCTCAGTTCCGATGTCCTACAAGAAATGAGTGTTTTGAGTGAATCTGCGTTTTAATCTTATGAAACGTACTAGCATGGTAAATAACAACACTTTAACAATGACAGAAAGACTCCAACCATCAAGGTCAAAATATTTTCATATCTCAGAATACAAGGCATATAGTAGTATCCAATACACAATATTCACTGTTAAGTCTAGTATGCAAATATGTCTTATTGATAAACCTGATATTTAATCAAATTTTGAATGACGAGTACACCTTAGAGTTTTTCTTGTACAGAATCCATTCGACCATTTACACTGACATATGTAATATAGAAAGGAATTAACAATAAGTGTTTGTTATTTTTTTTAAAATACTGTAGTGATTACAATGATACGATATGGCAACAGAAATAAAATACAGATAATATCAGGCCTGTATTAAGTACAATGATTAGGTTAACTGAAATCATAGATCATACATACAAATCATTAACTAAAGAAAATTTTCAACAAAAATGTAACTCATTAACATAAATGTTGCTTTAATTAAAACATTACCAAAAAATTAATAGTGCAAATAATTTATAATGTGCAAGCAAATTATCATCTCATGAGTGTTCTGGTAGAACACACAAGAGCAGTACCTGAAGCATGTATGCAGAAGTTGCTACAGTTCAATGAGAGATTGTATAGGAAGCCAGAGATTGTCAGTAGTCTAACTGAATGGAACATGAAGCTGGGAATATATGACAAAAGATTTCTGAACTGAAAGTCTTCACAAATAATTATTAAAAGTATGAATAGTATTATAAGTACAGGTATTGACAATTGGCTTTGAAATGACATTACCATCTGTGGTTAAATCAAAATATTACATTAAACATACAAAAGACTATTATTTTACAAACAAATTTCACCATATTGTAAACAGGCAATTTAAAAAGTGAATACCATTTTCTTTTTAAATGAACACAACATGAAATGTAGAGGCTGTTTAGAACTTTAATCAATAATATAAAGAGTAATTGGCCAATTTTTCGAACCATATAATAAAAACCAAATAAACAATTTCTTTTAAGTCAATTAATATTGGAGCTGTATTTAATTTGGCAATACAAGACAATTACAAAGATTCATGTTGCATGCAAAGGTGAAAGTTTTATCAAGTATTATTCATCATAAAAGTATTTATCATGACTATTACATGAAGGTTATTACTGTGGCAATACTGAAAGCAAAATATTATGTTGATAATCAGTAATGCGTCTTCATTGCATTATGAAAGAGTTTAACTATATTGTAACAGATAACATCAGCAAATGTTACGAGATTTTTCTTTAGACAACATTTAAGAATTAGTTATCAAAACAATGACATGTATACAACTCCTTAAAAAATAAACAAATGTGAACTGAAGAAATATATGTAATCATTTGAAAAGTTTAAAAGGTATAAACAGATGACTCAGCAAATAGTTAAATTAACAAGTGTATTCTCAAGGTGTACTATCATAATGAGATAAGTGATGACTACTGTTAAAGTATGTCTGTAGTGGTTTCCTTGAATTAAAATTAACCAAGAATAAGACTGCTACTGTTATACACACGAACAGTTATATTACAAAGTTATAGGTACATGTTGCAGTTCCAAAAAAGAATATGCACCTGTGAATTTGGATTAGAAATATAATATAAATTTTTACATCATATGTCCACACCCTATTTCATAAATGATTTTTTTATTTTATTTTACTTTTTAAACAAAAATTTAATCATATGTGCATATTACTTTCAAATCATATGTGTTCAATTATATATGAATCAATTTTGAAATACTCCAAATTAGCTTATGGTCTCAATCACTATTCAGTTTTACAAAGAATATATATTTTTATATTTGCAGTCTGTATGAATAGAAAGTATAAGAGGTCATGAATGAAATAATACAACTTTGAATAAATGAGACAAAAGAAAATATTACCTAAAGATAGGATAGTAAAAGAGTGAATGATCTAGGAAAAGAAAGATTAGCTAGGAGAAGGCACCACTCGCCACATGGTGTGTCCATTACAGAACAATGGACCTCCTACTTAATAATATGTGGTCAGAATAAACAAAGATTGCACCATAAGTTAATTCTACAAAGTATTCTTAAACCAAAGAATCAATTAATTGGCAGATTTATAAGGTTTCAATTCAACTATATTTCTTAAACCAAACAATTTCCTGGATTTTGGGCAAATCAATCTGTAGGCATTTGGGTGTGGTCTTTCCAAAATTTCAAAAGTACTGTAAATGTAAGAAAAAAATGTTAAGTTCGGAAGTCAAAAGTTTAGAGTTTTCCTACGTTTTAACAAGGAACAAATTACCTGGACCAAATTTAGTAAATTTGCCTTTTGCATCATGTCTCCTTTTTTTCGTAAGTCCCCCTGTTTCTTCATAGTTTGCCTAAATATTTCTTACCTCTCTTGTGAAGCTATAGGTTTACAAATTGGGTATTCAATGTGTTTGGAAATAATGCTGTCAGGTTTCCTACCAAACATAATTTCAAATGGTGAAAATCCTGTTGAAGAGTGTTGAAGACTGTTCATAACTTCTTCAAAGTCTTTAACATAGCCAATCCAGCTCACATGATTTTTGCTAGAGTAAGTTCTGAACAATCTCCCAAGTTCTCTCATATACCTTTCTGCAGGATTGTTGGCTGGATGGTATAAAGATATTAATATATGTTTAATGTTTTCATCACTGACAAACCTTTTCCATGATTTAGATGTGAACTGAGTACCATTAACATATAAGATATCCTGGGGTTGCCCAACAACATTGAAATAATTGATTGTAAATTTTGAAATAATTTATTTACTAGTGGCGTTTTTCAGTGGATATAATTTCATAAATTTTGAAAAAATATCTAGAATAACCAGAATGCAACTAAATCCAACTTGTTTTTTAGGTAAAGCACCGTAAATGCCAAATAGCAACCAAGTCTAGATTCTTGTTAGGCAAGATATTTAGCATTTGTCCTCTACAAGTTTGATTACTTATATTTACTCTTTGACATCTATCACACCTGGATACAATTTCCTTTACTTTCTTACCAATATTGTAGAAATAAATGTTTTCTTGAATTTTTTGAATACATTTTATGGTACCATAATGTGCAAAGCTTTCATTAATATATTTAATTAATGTGTCAATACATTGTTCAGGCCAGCATAATTTCCAATCATCAAAATCAGGTCTCATTCTTCTAAACAATACCCCCTTGTGAACCTCATAGTATTCATCAACTTTTTCATGAACCTTTTTGCCTAAATAACTTTTCACTAGTTTCCAATTTTGGTCATGATTCTGAAATCTCCAAAAATAATTACAAATTTTTAAAATTTTGGATTCTTCTTTAATTACCATAAGAAACATAATTTTTAATTCTCTACCATCAAAACCAGAATTTTCAGAATCACAGGAAGTCTATGGATGCAAGTCAGTATTTGGAAAACACGTAATTCGGATGTTAGACCATAAGCCAATGTTTGCTAAAGAATTACATACCAAATTTCTGGAACACAAATAATTTTATTTAGCGCATATTTTTCTACATTTTATAATTTTTTTATTACAGTACTGATATCAGAATTTACCATTTTAAATTATTTTTGAACCTTTTCCCTTTCTTTTTGTATTTTTTCTTCAACTAACTGCACACTTTTTTCCACTTTCCTAATTGACAAGTTTGTTTCTTCAAATTGGGATTTCACATACCAGTAACTATCTAGTTCACAAATTCAAATGTTCAAATGTTTGTACAGCTTATGGGACTTAACTACGAGGTCATCAGTCCCTAAACTTACAAACTACTTATGAACTACTTACGAACTAGGACGGCACAAATATCCATGCCCGAGGGTGGATTTGAACCCCCGACCGTAGTGGCCGTACAGACCGTGACTGTAGCGCCTCAGTCTTCTCGGCCACCGCTGCCAGCAGTTCACAAATTGCAACAGTATTTTTGTCAACCTCTTCTTTAACACTTTTTAACATTACATCGATGACTTCACAGGGTGTTTTGATAGTTTTACTTTTTATTTCATATAACTGTTCTAACAGTTTCCTTTTGAATAAAACTTGTTGGTCCGTGATCTTACTAATCAAGCTGCCTCCCATTTGCCTTATTAAGTTCTGAAGCATGTCTAACGTTTCCTTTCAGGTTTAATCTCAGTTTCTTCTCCCCCCCTCCCCCTCCATTTTTTCTGGTTACTATTTAAACTTTTTTTTACAAAAGAACGTTACACCAATCACTGAAAGAACGTTATACCAGTCACTAAAGACAATAAAAAAACTTTTTATAACACTTACAGTTTTTGGCGTCCAGTCCTTTTCCAGATCAAACTTTTTTTTGTTTTTGTCTCTCTTCAGTGTCTTGATTGATTCACATTACTTCATTTCATTTTGAGTTCCAGTCCAGCCATGTTCATACTAGTCTTGATTAAATAAAACACACACACATATATATATATAATAAATACATGATTAAATAAATTTAAATGATTAAATAAAACATATATATATATATATATATATATATATATATATATATATATATATATATATATATATATATATTATTTAGTATGTCTGCCTAGGTGTACTTGTGTCTGTGTGAATGTGTGGGTATGTGTGCATTTGTTTACCCTCCATTTTTCCCCCAAGGTAAGTCTTTCCTCTCCCGGGATTGGAATGGCTCCTTACCCCCTTCCTTAAAACCCTCATCATTTCCTTTTCCCTCTCCTTCCCTTCTGCCTGAAGAAGCAACTGGGTTGCAAAAGCTTGCAATTGTGTGTGTGTGTATTCATTTATTTATTTGTGATGCTGTCACACTTGTGCTCCTTCGCCTGGTGAGTAATCTTCATCTATTATATATATATATATATATATATATATATATATATATATATATATATATATATATGGTTTCTTTTTCCTTTTATGTCCTCTAATATTTCTGAAACATGTCACATTTGTACGTTTCCAAAATTCGACAGCATTTACCAGCACTGATGTATCATTTCTAACCATATTACACACCATTAGAACCACATTTTACATGTGTTTCATAAATAAAAGTCATACATCACCTTATTGTTTCGGTTGTTCAGTGGTAAATCCAGTAGTTTTAACAGCTCGCCTGCCTGTAATTTTTTTTTTTTTTTATGAAAGCATCGGGTTCTAAGCTATATAACCGTAAATTGTGACCATTTTGATGAACCAAGTTATTTATTGAAGTATTAACACACACAAAAAGGATTTACATATTCAGATTGGAAAGTGACTGAACACTTCTTAGACATACAAATAACTGGCTAAGACTGACTGACTGCGCGCCAAAATCGCACGTATAAATACATTACATCAGTTATAGAACATTCTAGAACAAGGAAGTTATAATATGACATATTACATAGTTTGTTTATAGAACATAAATGATTCTTTCATAAAGATGATATACGGTACACAAAATTATGACAATAATAAGGATAGTAATTTTATATGTAAACAACACGGAAATTAATATCGTAAGTAATTTACCATTGAGCAGTAATTGCATTTGTTGACATTATTTAAAATAGTTAAAATTAAGTAATTTTGCAGTTTTGGAAAAAGTTAATTATCACAAACAGATCAGAATATAGTGAAAGACATTAGATAATGTTAATTACAAATTTGATTAGTAAAACACATTATTGCATAATATTAATAATGTATTTTTACAAACATAAACAATTTAATTAAATAATAAAAATACCTCGCCATTGATGCAATTATACAGTCTTGTATTGTATTGTAATTATTTATAATTAAATTTGTGATTATACATATGGAACAGGACATTTCCGTGTGGTATCGCAATTTGAATATTTCCAAACAAGCGGAATTTTATGGGGTATATTCATTATACCATTCCTGGATACTAACAGCATATAGAGTGCATACCGTCAGTTGATGGCTGCAACACTACAACTGTGTGGTACGCTTTGTTGACAAAAACAGCCACTTACATTTAGCTCTCTCTCCACTAAGGTCTTCCTTCTGGTGGAGAACATAGGGGAGACCAGGGCATGTTTTCCACCATTTAACATTTTTATTTTTGTACTTCTTATTTTTATCGATTTTGCGGTAAACAGCGGATCATTATATTTCCTACACCTTTATTTACAGTCTTGTACAAATATTTTTGAAAATGGTAAATATTCTTGGTAGCAAATGGTTTTGTCTGACCATGTTGTGTTGGAAAATTTGCCCCATATGCGTAGCAAGATTTCCAGCTTACTTAAAATGTACAGGGGCAAATATTCTAATTATACTTTCAATGTTAAAACAGAGATAATTATCTTGATTTCACTGAATACGTATCATGAATTTACAATGTATTATAAAAGAGGATAGTGAAAATAGCCACATTAAATAGAAAGAAATGTTATTTAATGGGTTTACAAAATATTTTACAAATACGCACAATTTTAACAATACTTACACTGATTGTCTGAATCACAATGTAAGCAAA
The DNA here is from genome assembly GCA_026315105.1 of Locusta migratoria. Lineage (NCBI taxonomy): Eukaryota > Metazoa > Arthropoda > Insecta > Orthoptera > Acrididae > Locusta > Locusta migratoria. The sequence goes on from CM048755.1 coordinate 283,070,946, forward strand.
CAAAAAAATTCAACATTTCCTTTCGTACAGTCTCCATGCGCCCATTTTTTTGCATTTCGTGCACTGTACCCACTTTTCATTTGCTTTGGACTTGGCGTAAGAGTCAAAGCAATAAGGAATATGTGGCCCGTATGTACTCGTAATACGTGCCCCGTCGCCATATTCGGAACTATAACACTACGTCCATGAGTAACAGTGTAAGCTATTTACAAAACAAATGCAAAATTACGTGAAGAAAGAAACCCACTTTTAGTGTGTGCAATGTCAAAATAATACGTTTTACGCTAGAATGTTTATTTTAAGTTTCAAGAAAAACGTGAAAGTTTACTCACATTTGCAAAAATGACGAAAACCGCCCTGCCGACGTAGTGACTGCTGGTACGACACAAACTTTCGTAAATGAAGCGTGCTTTGTTGCTACTTCCTACAGTATCGCCGGTGGTAAAATCTAGCGGTTTGTTTCGAAAATAAACGGATTTGGAGAACTTGCCCCTATGGAAAATGTGCCCCGGTCTCCCCTACCCATGTATCTCAGGGTTATCAGAACCTTTGAAGTTAGTTCCTGGTGACACATGCACATTGTTGTACCTTGAGTGAGCAATTGTAGTTCTTGCATGTGTCCTAAATTTCTGCTGAATCAGACGAAGCATCAGAAATATTACTTCAACATAATCTGACAGTTGGATCTTGGGTTTCAACTCTGTCTGAGCAGTTTACTTTTTATTTTATTCATTATTATTAATATTATTATTTTACTTTGATTGTTTGTTAGATATTGCAGTGGACATAGTTGCAAACGTGTTGGATATGGGGCAGGTTCTGCAGTAGGTGGGACCATGGGTTTGGAAAATGTGGCTCCCACAGCTTGTTCAGCTGTTCTTGGGGTGCAGCTATGGCATTAAGGCTTCTGTTGCCTTATATGTGCACAAGCAACTGCAAGTGTTGGTACCAACACTAATAATCTCTGTCTGTGTTGAGGCATCTACTTTGACAACAGGTTTCTGTAGAACAGAAGTGAAAAAAGCAGCAAATACAGAAGGTTGCATGGCTTTAAATATCTTTTTGGCCTCTGCATTTGAGATCCATCTTGTCATCTTAATCTCCTGTATTTTCTTTTTGTCAAGGTACACACTGCAGGCCCATCTCCAAACCGGATGGTCCCCAGAACAGTTCACACATTTTGCATACAGCGTGCAATCAGTACCTTCATGGGCCACCTTTCCACATTTGCCTCAAGTATCCTACCCCTTGAAACTGAGGGTGGTATGTCCAAAGTGCTGTCATTTGAAACACACATTGGATTTGGGACATAGGGTCTTACATTTAATTGGAGGAAGACTGATTTAGCTGTTTCAGGGAGTTTGGGACTATTAAAGGTGAGGATAAATGAGTTGGATTTTATTAACTCCCCATCCACCCATTTCATGATGCTTTGGACATCAACAATTCCCTTGTGAGCCCATTCACCTTTCAGTTCTTCATTTATAATGTCCACCAAATCCTAACACATAACAACACCTTCGCTTTAAGAGTGTTGTGTTGCTTGAACAGTCCACGGGCGTACTGCCGGTTCATAGTGTCCAACGGGCACAATATTTTGGCGATAGATATGTTGCTATTGTCAGGTGCCCTGACGTACTGAGGTCATGAGGGTGGGCGGCCGTCTTATATCCCCGCCCCCCACGAGGCATTCATTTTGCAGTCCGTGCCGAGGTCTCCACCCATGGTCATTGAGATGCTGTTGTCGGAGTCTGTGGCTGGGTCGATGTATTTGCCTCACCTCTAGTCGCCAGATCGTTTTGTTTGCTGAAAGTCCTCTTCTTGATTAGATTCAGCACTGGTTTCCACACCTTTCTCAGATTGTACCCGCAGTCTCGGCTGATGAGCCCTTCCCTGGTGTGGATCTCTATGGCCTCTCTCCCAGTATCTAGAAGTCTGTGCCAAGATCTTGGTATGTTCGTAAACCATCTCATGATTTTCGGACAAACAGTGCTTGGCAACTGCCGACTTTTGAGGATATGTGAGTCGAGTGTGCCTCTGATGAATACTTGTGGGACACCACATGCAACTTCTTCAAATATAATGATGACTGATGGTTTAGTTCACTTGTCCCTTGAACTGACACCATTTGTTTCATGTTAGCAAAGTACAACTTGAACCATTTGCAGCAATTCCCATGACACCATAGAAATCTAATTTACTTGAAAGGATGTTATGGTTCACACAATACCTTTGTAATATACCTTTGGCAAATCACAGAAAATACCTGGTGCTTGTTATTTATTACCTAATGAATTAGTACATTCTCATTGTAGGTGTAAATAGCCTTCTTGATATCGGAACCTTTCAGAAATTCAAACGGTGTTCTAGACAATACGCAATTTGAGTTAAGGTGGTTGAGAAGCTGCTTGCACGTTACCTTTTATAGAATGTTTGAGAATGCTGGTAACAGTAAATTGGTCTGTAGTTTGATGGTATCTCTCTATCCCCTTTCTTGAATAGAGGTTAAATATCTGCATATTTTAACCAATCTGGAAATGTTCCAAATAACTTAAAATTATGCTAAAATAACAAGAATGTGCTTCAATTAACTTTATTGATATTTCATCGCCACCAGAATACATTGTTTCTAAAAATTTTATTATGGAAGTTATTTCTTTTGGTGAAATGAGTGACATATTCCTATACCTAAAGTTATTCGGAAATGTTGTTTTCAAATATTCAAGGGTATTATTTACTGACCCAGAAATCTCAAACTATCAGTAACAGCTTTCCCGGCTATCTAGTGACATGATGGGTATCATGTATTGATATGTATTGATCAGGTATTCTGCCGAACATCAGTATCTACTCAGCACAATATTTCAGCTACATAACTCGTAACCTTCCTCAGGTGCGACCTGAGACTGCTTTTCGAGTGGACTGGGTCCAGTATTTATGTCTGCAGCCTTCCCCTCCACTGGCGGTTGTAGGTGCTCCCTCTGTGGTCTGCGCCCATCAGACCCGCCTCTGATTGTTCCATTTGTGGTCTGGTGCCCCGTTTTCGGTCCGCGCCCGCTCGCTGAGCTGTTACGGAGCACTGATGTACTGTTTTCCATCTGCTGTGGCCTCAGGTGCTCTCTCTGAGGTCCACGCCCGCTGAACTCGCCTCCGATCGTGCCATCTGTAGTCTGGCGTTCCATTTGCGGTCTGCGCCCGCTCGCTGCGGTGTTCTGGGGCGCTGATGTCAGTAATGGCCCAAGGTGCTCCCTCTGTGGTCCGCGCCCGCCATATCCGCCTCTGGTCGTGCCATTCGTGGTCTGGCGTACTGTTTGTGGTCCGCACCCGCTTGCTGAGGTGTTCTGGGGCGCTGATGTACTGTTTTCCGTCCGCTGCGACCCTGGGTGCTCTCTCTGTGGTCCGCGCCCATCTTACCTACCTCTGAGAACTTTATCTTCGGTCTGGCACTCACTCTGTGGTCCACGCCCATTGTGCCCACTCCTGGACATTGTATCTTCAGTCCTGTCCTCCTGGTGCTCTGCTTCGGGAACGTTCTGCATGTCCATGCGTCCAGCACTTGTCTCTGTGTTGTACTTGTGCTGTCCTTGTTGCTTATTTAATTGTTCCAGAGCAGGGTCCCAGGCTCTATGTAGTTGGTAGCCCGTGTCTCGGTTCATGAGATTGTCAGTCACTTTGATCTCTACTGACTCCTTAATAACACAGTACTACAATCTTGGTGTCTGTGCCAAAATCTTGATGTCATCGTAGTTCATGACATGATTCAGCTCCAGGCAGTGTTCAGCAATGGCTGATTTCGTCACTTTCCTTAATCAGGTGTGCCTTTGATGCTCCTTGTACCTGATATCCACTGTTCTGGTGGTCTCGCCAATGTAGAACATTCCACATTGACAAGAAATGCTATAAATCCCTGGTTTCGTAACCCCAGGTCGTCTTTTACATTTCCCGCCAAGCTACTGATGTTGCTGGCTGGACAGAAGACACACTTGATGTTGTGTTTACGTAGAATCCTGCAGATTTTGGCTGAAATAGAACCGGCATAGGACAGATAAGCCGTCTTCTTTGCTTCCTCTTCCTCTTCTTCTGGAACCTCTAGCGTAGGGGCTGGTCGGAATGCCCTCTTAATCTGTCTTGTCGTATATCCATTCTTGAAGAACACTGCTTTAAGGTGCTGAATTTCAGTAGGTAGGCTTTCTTGGTCTGAAAAGGCACATTCTCTGTGGACTAATGTCTTGAGGACCCATTCTTCTGTGAGGATGGTGGCAGCTGCTGGCCTGCACGTATAAGTCGGTGTGTGTTAGTTTCTGATACACACTGTGGCCAATTGATCCATCTGCTTTCCTTCTTACTAGCACATCCAGAAATGGCAGCTGTCCATTCTTCTCCAGTTCCAAGGTGAACTTGATGTTGGAGTGGCATGAGTTAATGTCTTCAAGAAAGTTATTGAGCCTGTGCTTTCCATGTGGTCAGATCACGAAGTATCATTCACATACCTATAGGAGCAAGTGGGTTAATATCTGGTTGTCTCTAATGCCCTCTCCTCAAATATCACCATCAACCTGTTGGCAACCACAGGAGACAGGGGGCTGCCCAAAGCTACACCTTCTGTTTGTTCATAATATCGATTCCCATACCGGAAGTATGTGGAGGTTAGCGTATGTTGGAACAGGTCCAATAGAGTTTTGTCAAATTTCTCTGCAATCAGTTCTAGTGCATCTTGCAGTGGGACCCTGGTGAACAGCGATACCACATCAAAACTAACCATGATGTCTGAGTCTGTAATGCGTAGTTGCTTGAGGTGTTGCAGGAAGTCTTCAAAGTTGCGGATGGGGTGAACACATTTCCCCACATGTGGGGAAAGCAAACTTTTTTAAGGACTTGGCTGTTTCATACGTGGATGCCCCAATATTACTGACAATTGGGCGTAGGGGCACACCCTCCTTGTGTATTTTCGGAAGACTGTACAATCTAGGAAGTACTGGTGCCTTTGCACTTCTGGCGTTGGTGAGTGCCCTGCAAGTCTCTCAGCGAATTTCCTCTGCCACATTAGGTAGGAGTGTGGGCCGGCCGCGGTGGCCGAGGAGACTGAGGCGCGTCAGTCACGGTCTGCACGGCCACTACGGTCGGGGGTTCGAATTCCCCCTCTGGCATGGATATTTGTGCCGTCCTTACGATTAGGTAGTTCATAAGTAGTTTGTAAGTTTAGGGACTGATGACCCCATAGTTAAGTCACATAGACTATACAAACATTTGAACATTTAGGAGTGTGGCTGCAACCTGCTCCACTGCACTGATGAAATCTGAGACAGGCACATTTCTAGCAGTCGTTGCAAAGCTAAGACCCTTGCTGAGAACCTTTAAGGTTGTATCATCGAATTCAGTGCCACTCAGATTCGTCACAGTGAGAGTTTCACATTCTAAGGAGATTATGAAGACTGCTAAATCTGCACACAGGAGAGTAGTCAATCCACCAAAAATTGAGAATATTGGAAAAATGATAAAAAGTATGAACTGGAAAGGTGTTTATAGTGCTCATGGCATGAATAAAAAATATAACATATTCAATAATAATAATGTCCTTCTACAAGTAACTCATATTAAACAGAAGTCTATAATAAAACCATGGATTACACAAGGAATAAAGATTTCATGTAAGACAAAAAGGAAAATGTATGTATCAGCTAAGAGTAGTTTCAATGATGATTATTTAGATAAATATAATTAATACTGTAAGACATTAAAACAAGTAATTCAGACATCTAAACAAATGCACTGTGAGCAGAAGATTGCTAAATCAGGCAACAAAATAAAAACAATATGGGATGTAGTGAAAGAGGAGACTTGTAGAACCAGAAAGGAACAGGAGCAGATAGCATTAAGAGTAGATGATACATTATTACATGATGGGCATAGTGTGGCAAATCTGTTTAACATGTATTTTATATCTAATGGGTAGTCGGGTATTCTGCCGAATGTCAATGTCTAGTCTGCACAATATTTCAGCGATGTAGCTCGTAACCTCTATCAGGTGTGACCTGAGACTGCTTTCTGAGTGAACTGGGTCCAGTATTTATGTCTGCAGCCTTCCCCCTCCACTGGCGGTTGTAGGTGCTCCCTCTGTGGTCTGGTGCTCCCTCTGTGGTCCGCGCCCACCATACCCACCTCCGATCGTGTCATCCACGGTCTGGCGTTCTGTTTGCGGTCCACGCCCGCTTGCTGAGTGGTTCTGGCGTGCTGATGTTCTGTTTTCCGTCCGCTGGAACCCTGGGTGCTCTCTCTGTGGTCCGCGCCCATCGTACCCACCTCTGAGAGCTTCAGCTTTGCCCTGGCACCCCCTCTGTGGTCCGCGCCCATTGTGCCTGCTCCTGGACATTGTATCTTCAGTCCCATCCTCCTGGTGCTCTGCTTGTGGAACGTTCTGCATGTCCATGCTTCCAGGGCTTGTATCTGTGTTGTACTGGTGCTGTCCTCGTTGCTTCTTTAATTTCTCCAGAGCCGGGTGCCAGGCTCTACGTAGCTGGTAGACTGTGTCTCGGTTCATGAGATTGTCAGCCACTTTGATCTCTATTGACTCCTTAATAACACTGTCCCAGAATCTTGGTGTCTGTGCCAAAATCTTGGTGACATCATGTTTCAGGAAATGATCCAGCTGCAGACAGTGTTCAGCAATGGCTGATTTCGTCACTTGCCTTAATTGGGTGTGCCTTTGACGCTCCTTGCACCTGATATCCACTGTTCTGGTGGTCTGGCCAATGTAGGACATTCCACATTGACAAGGGATGCTATAAAACCCTGGTTTTCGTAACCCCAGGTTGTCTTTTACATTTCCCACCAAGCCCCTGATCTTACTGGCTGGACAGAAGACACACTTGATGTTGTGATTAAGTAGAATCCTGCGGATTCTAGCTGAAATAGAAGCAGCATGTGGCAGATAAGCCGTCTTATTTGCTTCATCTTCTTCTGCTTCTGGAACCTTTGGCGTAGGGGCTGGTTGGAATGCCCTCTCAATCTGTCTTGTCGTATATCCATTATTGTAGAACACTGATTTAAGGTACTCAATTTCAGAAGGTAGACTTTCTTGGTCTGAGAAGGCACATGCTCTGTGGACTAATGTCTGGAGGACCCCATTCTTCTGTGGCAGCTGCTGGCCGGCAGGTATAAGTCGGTGTTTGTTGGTTTCTGATACACACTGTGGCCAATTGTTCTCTTTAGAATCTGTACCTAAAAATAAGGAGCTGCATATCATGACCTGATAGGCCAATAATTATTGGTTTTATGATATGATTTTGTTCCTTTCATTTGTCTATAAAATATTATAAATGGCTGTCCTAGAGGATTTAGTTATCCTACTTGGAAAGTTATGTCCATTCCATAAAGAGTGCTGACAGATTTACTGCAGAGTCAATACATGGTGCACCATGTAAGATGTCCTTTCCCAAATAGCACGCATTTCTGTAGAATTTGAAAAGAGGGAGATCAAACCCCTTAGACGGGGCCATGTTTATATGGGCAAAAAGTTTGTAGACTGCTTTCAGTGGCACAACTCAGCATCTGCACATCCACTGCCCACATTTAGAAACAATTTATCTAGCCTAGCAACCAACTGGATTCTTGTATACTGCAGCACCCCTGTATTCCATGGCAGCAAGGGTTGGCACATTAATGTGCCTGTGGCCTCATTTTCTCCCATGTTGAGATCTATATTGGCCCTCTACCATCCTCAGCAACTAAGGTGGTGAAGTGGTTAGCACACTGGACTCTCATTTGGGAGGACAACAGTTCAAATCCACTTCTGGACATGCAGATTTGAATTTTCCATGATTTCCCAAAATAACATCAGGCAAATGCTGGTATGGTTCATTTCTTATCTTTAACAAAAACAATCAAGCTCGTGCTCCATCTCTAACTGCCATGTTGTTGATGAACTGTTAAACTCTTTGCTTCCTTCCTTTTCTACCATCCTCAGACAACTGCCATTTCTTCTCACTATGATTGGTTTATATGTTGGCTGGAAGCTGTTACTAATGTGGACATTTCAGCTGCAACAGTTGCCACTAAATTCACCACCATCTGGTGCTCACATTTTTCTGCCCCAGCATGTATTACCTGTCTGCAGTAACAAAGTTACTTCCTATTTATTCAGAAACCAGGCCAACACTTTGGCACTCTCATCCATTTCACCATCAGCTAGCACTGTGCATGTTTCACCAAACATAAAATTTGCCCTTACCGGCTTTCCTCCAAACCTATTAGGTTTGTGGATTGCCCATAAATACTATTGCAACGTGTCCCACACCAACTTGGTATATGGGCATCTCATAACCCTACCTGGTGACTATCTTAAGCTACAGCCCCTACCTGCTGCTGCCTGTGTCCCAGCTTACATTCAAGAGGTTTAAGACTGCATGGCCCGGCTATGAGGGACACCTCAATTATGCCATGGGGAGTCAAAGACTGCAATCTCACATTGTGCACTCATATGGTACTATGCATTGACAACTATAAACACCTCCCCCCCCCTCTTCCCACAATATTGGGGTCCTCACCTTGTTTTACAACAAAACCATAACACATTTATTGTGTGTCTCCATGGTGCCTCATCAGTTGTGTCTATCAACAGACTGAAGCCAGCTTATGTGCTCATCCTCAACGATGGCTACATTACCAATTATTGAGGTATCCCTGTGTAACGAAGCATGTTGGGATGTATTTCCATCTGCTTGCAACAGTTACTGAGCCTTCTGGTACCAGAGTTGCATAAAACTTTTGTTATTCTTTTTTATAACATAACTACCCAAAGTTATTTTCTATTATTTGGTGTTGCAGAAGTTTGTTTAAACAGAAAATATTAATTAATTAATGCCAAAGGTATATTGTTATACTTAAGATGGCATGCTAATTAATATTTCTGATAAAACTAAGTACATTATTTCCTCATAATATAGTACCATAGTAGGTATTACTATGTTTCACAAGTAATGTTAGGAAAGTTTTTCCCTCATTAGTTTCTGTATAATTACCATATATATATATATATATATATATATATATATATATATATATATATATACCTAGCAGGAAAAATTATATATAAAAAATAGACGAAGATTATTCACCAGGCAAAGGAGCACAGACAGTGATAGCAACAAATAAACAAATAAACACACACACACACACACACACACACACACACACACACACACACACACACACACACACACACAAACGCAAGCTTTCGCAGCCTAGCTGCTTCGTCAGGCAGAAGGGAAGGAGAGGGAAAAGGAAATGATGAGGGTTTTAAGGGAGTGGGTAAGGAGTCATTCCAATCCCGGGACAGGATAGACTTACCTTGGGGGGAAAAAAGGAGGGTAAACAAATACACACACACCCACACATTTACACAGGCATCTGTGTAAATGTGTGTGTGTGTGTGTGTGTGTGTGTGTGTGTGTGTGTGTGTGTGTGTATTTGTTTACCTTCCTTTTTGTCCCCTAAGGTAAGTCCTTCCACTCCTGGGATTGGAATGGCTCCTTTTCCACTTCCTTAAAACCCGTATCCTTCCCTTTCTCCTCTCCTTCCTCCCTCTTTTTCCCGAAGAAGCCACCACTGGTGGCGAAAGCTCGAATGGTTGTGTGTTTTTGTGTGTGTGTTTAGTGTTCCTATCAACCAGCCTGTACTTTAGGTAAGTCAAAAATCTTTATTTTATACCATTTTCCTACCTGGAAGGTCTCCTTCTATAATATTATATATATATATATATATATATATATATATATATATATATATATATATATAATTTACTCAGTATTATTTATGCTATCTTTACTATAGCCAGTTGCTTATAATTGTTTATTTTTCCATTATAATTAATTCAATGTATATAATTAACAATACACAATTTCCAGTATCATTGTTTGAAAGATATAAATAGGATGCATTCATGGCATGTAATCGAGTATTGTTTCATCCATTGCCTGGGGTACAATCCACGCAAGTTCAGAGTATTCTTTCGGCCACGATCTGAGGCACAATCCACGCCAGTTTGAACTTTAATTTTGAACAATTATGTAAAGGTTTGTCAGTGTTACTCATGTGGAAAGTGTTTCTACTGGTATTATGAATGGACTATTAATATTTGTGTCACATTAAGATGTACACCTCGAACTTTTGTATTCCACACACAAATTGTGCAAATTTATATTATTGACATGTGGAATGTACTTACCGGGTTTTGGAGACTGTAATTAATGAGAATTGTACACTGGCCATAAATGGGGACAATTGGGAACTAATAATAAATTGTTAAAATGTCAAAGAACTGCAATTCTGTGCATTGCCCACATTATTTGTAGTGGATTGGCTTTGCCTCATGAAATTTCAGCGAGCCACTACCGAGAGCAACAACCAGTGAGAACATCAGAAATCAACAATCAACAACCTAGTAAGGTACACCTGCCCACCACCAATGCTGCTGATGCCGATGACAGAATCACCCTTAATGTGGCTGGTGCCGCCCTCGACACTTAGCCTCCTGCCTGCATTGCTGAATCACTGGCGAGCACCTGCGACTCACATGTATATATCACATTCACTTTTGCTTTCCCTTCCATACCCACTTCATGGCAACACTGGCCAGCATACAATGCTCGAGAATCGAAGCCGTCCCCTGCTGCCACACTGGCATCTCCCTAGGGACCTATCATACATCTGTTCACATGTGCCCCAGCTCGCACTACACTATATGTGTCAGCTGAACAGAACACAGCTCCTCGTGACCTGCCTGCCTTCATACCCCACCTTATGCACAAGACTGTACTGCACTGCAACTCCTTCCAACACCCAATGCTGTCCTCGTGCAGGGAAAAATTTCTCTATCTGGGTAACTAAGCCCACCACGAAACAATCCACCAGTGCTCCCATGGATGTGTGGTCCAACATACAAACCGACTGGTCTTTAGAATTGTGTCTCGTGTCACCTTCTTGCTTGACACATTGCCCCAACTACCTCCACGCCCGCCAGTCTTATGTCACGATTGCTGGAGCCCCAACACGGCTGTTGGCAGTGAGCAGCTGTTATTTCCTGCCGCACATCGTACCTGCGTGCCTTGCTGTCTAAACAGCAGTTGTCGAGGCACTGACCTGCAACACCTTCCACTCCTGCCTATTATACATTGCCACTGCTGCCACACTATCTGTTCAGCAACAGCAGTCAGGTAACTTTCCTCACTGTACACCACACCTCCGTGGCCCTCTTGTGAACATGGTGGCTGACAGGCAATGGAAACCTAGCTACATTCAATATTGTTTATTGTTTCCCTGACATTCTCCTTTTGGAGAGGGAGGAACCGTATGATGATTCCCAAAATAAAAAATCCCATGAGTCCCATAGTTCGTTCTAGCAGATGACTTTTTTTCCTTTCTGTGCTCCCACTCTCCAAAGCACCTGAAATATTCCCAACTACCAACCGGTATGTATTCTTCCCACTCCCATGTCTAACTTTACAGGGGGTTTACATTTAGTTGTGGCTTTTGAAGTTTGGCTTGGTAAGGGTGATCTTATGCCATTTCCCAGGTAATGCCAATGGCAAGCCAAGTTTTCCCAACCTGCCATCACTGGTTTGTCTGGTAAGTTGCTCCCATTTCCACCTAGTGGGTAAACATTATCACATGGTGTTGCATGTTAGCTGGATTTTGCTTTCATAAACTTTCAATGTGAACTGGTATTTTCTATTGTGGAATTGATAGCCAGCAGGTGTTGTGAATGACTGTGCCTTTTGGCATTTAACTAATAACAAAAGTGAAGCATATCTGAACAGGAGATTCACAATAAAAGAGACTGTCCAAGGACACATTCACTGGCTATGAAGATTTCAAGAATTGGAGAAGGAATTCCGATTTGTGGAACCAGCTGTGAATTCATATGCGCTTTTGCAGTTAGTTGAACCTGAGTGCAATAGAGGCAGACCAATTTTAGATGTTACAAGAGTGGTGGACAGAACAGCTTGTGATCTTCCTATCGGTACTCACCAATAGGAATTGGGCAATACATAACTCAGGATAGTAACAAGTTTCTGGCTCGTTGTCTCTGTTCATAGGGGTGAGTTATATATGTCAGCTTCTATGCCCTAAAAAGCGACCCAATCTGTTTAAAGAAGATCAGTAATTAATCTGTAGTTTAGCCAGTCTATCAATCTACATAAGATGATGTGAAAATATATTTAAACAAACATAAATTAAGCTTCTGAATAACCAACAAAATGGATTATGAGATAAAGAAGTGATTCACTCATAAAGTAATTCTTTATAAATGGAGTTTATTACTCTTTTTGGACATGAAAATACGGAGGTGGTCCTACTATATACATCAGTGTATAACTGAATATTCCTCCAACTATTGTTCATGAGAGGCACAATAAGTATCACACGCACTTGAGAGTATAAGTTCCAAATTAACACTTGTAAGTTAGTGAAGTCCATTGAACATTGCAGTTACAAATTAATCTGTGATTATTTACAGTATTTGTTATAAAACACAGTTTGTCATCACACGAGTACATGATTGCTGAATTAGCACAGTTCCACAGTCCTACTACCGTGCATAGTTTACCACATTCCACCGGAGACTGAGTTCTGCAGTCACAGTCCCATAAATTCTCTAAGTCCACACATGCCTATCTCTTCAAATCACAAGTTCCTAATGCGCCTCCAGACCACCCAGCATCACAGCCTTTCGCCACCACATCCAAGTTACGAGTCCCTTACCAAGCGTTCGAAAGCATGCTCTCCCTGCTCTCAAAATTGTATCCTTCTGCGCTTCCTAATGCCTCATCTTCAAAATACAATTTCCCTTCCAAAATATTATACATTTGTATATCACAGAATTAAATGATTTGACCACCTCCCTACAAAAGTTCTTTACATATAACAAACAAATATATATTTAACAATACTAAAAATGGTTGAGACTGAAGCTATTTGCTCAGGTAGCTATTAAGCGTGGTGTCTCACTGTTCAAATATACTGCCACCATCGAAATATAGTTACACAATTAATATTTAATATACCATGGCTTTTTATGCTACTATATTCAGTTCTTGTCCACAAATACATATAATTGTTGATATAGAAATTATCTGCTGCATATCTACTATTTTCAGTCGGCCATGAAATATTTCAATGGGAGTCTACAACATAAAATGAACATTACTAAGAATAATATTAAATATAATAAAATACATATATAAATGTAATGCACTTTGCTGGGTTCATGTTTTGTGTTTCTGTGGTGGAATCTATGTTCTGACACAAGAATATTACTACCTCAACGAAAAGCAGAACAAGAGAGTGAAGTCAAGTTTATTGAAAGAATACGGAAATAACATGGTACATCTTTTAAGATAGGTAGTGTGGTGCAATGCTGCCCATTTGCTTCTTAAACTGTTACTGATAAACACTACGTATCAATAATTGTAAATATAAGTCTTATAATATTCTTATTATAGTACTGAAATTGGCCGGCTTTTATCTGTAAGGGATATTGAAATTGTAATTATGGCGTTTGATTCTCACAAGTCTCCTGAATCCATTCATATAATTATTTTTCCCGTATGATCATTCCCTGATTTTATATGGATTTTTAGAATAATGTGTGTGGCTATATTGTATTTCAGTTGCAACATCTGGGAGAGCCACCCTCACTCAGCCAAGAGCTCTATTTCCTGTTTCTGAGCAGATTAGGATAATCCTAACTACCTGTATTCCATTAGCTAGGTCCAAACTGTTAGCCGGCCGGCTGGGGAACCCAACAGTCTGACAAAACCCGCCTTTCACATGGAAACAATCAGCTTCCCCCAGCATTTGTAAAGTCACACACCTCCACTTGATATGATACATTTGTCTGCCAAATTATCATGTCAAGTTGCACCAAAATTTTTGATCATTTTCTCTTAAATTAATAAATACATTAAAATTATTACTAACTACTGTTAGAACAAAGTTTATAAAACTGTAGTGCCGTATGAAACCAGCATACTATTTGCACATCATATATAAGATTTAAATCTAAAGTAACATAAATTATAAATTATATAGCATATTAATTAAATATACAGAGAAGTATATGCTTCTTTGGTGTGAAGCACACTAATATCACTCGGCAAATAGCACTTTAACGTGCCCTTGTGCTTCATCATTCGGACGATCTGGTTCCACTGTCCGCAGCACTGTCACCAACTTTCCGCCAGCATCATACCTTGTCGGAATATGTGTGACTCTACAGCCGATTCCCACGGACAAAATGAAAACACCTGTTGAAATTCGACTACGGTATAGTTACCAATATATGGAAACCCTACCGAATCCCCAAGTATCCAGCTTTGAACACCTTCCCCCAGTGGAATCGATACACACCCTTCAACAGCAATGCAATAAAACATTTTCAATGTATAAATTAATAAATATTGCTTTTACTATCAGTCTGTCCATGTTCTCACAAGAAAACATGTCCACACTATAGTAATTTTTGTTTTTGCAACAGTAGTCTCCCCCATTGCCGACTTATGAAATTTGAAAATAAACTCAAAGCAACAAAACATTACTTCCCTTGAAAAGCTTTCCCTGTCAAATTATACCCTAATTACAACACATTTTAATCCCCAATTATGAAACACAAATTAAATTTCCATATCAAACCATATATAAATCACTAATGTCACAAAGATCCTTCTTATAATTTTCAATATGCTGCAATTCTCAAATTATCACATTTATTTTTCTTTTATATATATATATATATATATATATATATATATATATATATATATATATATACATACATAGAAAATCTGTATGTAATATAACATCTATCACCAACCCACTTATCACAAAACATCTGATATTAAATTTGTATCCGCAACATTTAAATTCTAAACTCATTTCCTGCTTGATGGGCTTACTCCCCCCCCCCCCCCCGGTAGCTGTCTTAATTGTTACGCTGTTTACTGGGAACATAGCTATCTGTTTGTTCTTTATTCTGGTCCAAAAACTTTTTGACACAGCTGATATGTTACTTCCTGAATCGAGAAGGGCATTTACTCTTCTTTTTCTAACATCTATCTCAACTATTGGCTGTACAGCAATCTGTTCTTCCCTAACTAAAAGATCTTCATGTAACAAGTCATTCTCAATTTCTCTCCCCTTTTCTTCCATAGCAATAGTACACAAAGCTTTAGTCCACCCTTCAATTTCATTGACCCCATAAAATAATTACTTAAATACCATGTATGTTTCTTTTTTTACCCTTTTCTCTTTCAAGTTCCCTTGCTATTTTAAACTTTTCTTTAACCCACAAGTGCGGTAACATTGACTCTAAAATCTTCCCATACCACCACCAGTCTGTAACAGAAAATTGGCGTTCACTTTTGCCAAACCAATCAATGTTTACCCCTTCTCCTAACTCACTATAATTATCATTAATAATGCTGTCACTTTCTCTTCTCTTCATAAAATGATCCCACAAATTATATGCATTTAACTCCTCTGCCTCTCTGCCCTTGTTGATCTCAAAATTGCTGTAATGTATAGGAAAAGTCACTATACTAGTTGCTTCAGTCACATAATTATTTTCAGAACTTACAATATCTTCCCTACATAAATCATCATTCTTGCCAAAAACCTGACAATCACAAACAACATTATCGACTTCAGTTGATGCACTTAAAACCTTATTACATAAATCATCTACCTCCGCCAATTTATCATTGAACATAGAGTTATTAAAATCTATTTCCAAACAATCACTATGTACTACTTCGCTACTGCATCGCTCCTCATTCAGATCTTTAGTACACTTGTTATTTGACAATTTCAGTTTCACATCTGCATCTGTAACCCACATCAAATTTTCCCCCAAAATATTATCTGTTTCACCAATATTAAACTTTCCTTCCTGCACTACAGATAATGGTTCCTTTAACGTAGAATGGACACTTTCATCCATCACCTTCCATTTACAATTCATAAACCCATCATGAGCTATTGGATCATCCTCATCAACAGAAATAAAGGTGCAAATTCCTTCCTCAGTAGCATCTATATCAGTAGCTTCAAATTTACCACATGTCTCACTTATTTCATTTCCCTTCTACAATAAATCACCTATCATGCCACATACATAATATAATTCATCACCAGCCAATGAGACCAATGCTATGCCACTTTCCCTATCAACTTGACTCACATCTGCCAATTTATCGCTTAAATTGTTACCAGCTAGCATGCCCTTAGCTATGATCCCTTCACAAAATTCACCACTTACATACGCCGCCTCAAATTCACAAAATTTAGTACACACATAGTTGCATTTATTGCTACTGGTTAATAACTTCTCAGAATTTTCTGCACACTTCATTTCCACCAAATTCAAATTTTCCTTATACCCTTTCTTAGACTTAGAACTATTTAGCATACATTCCTTCACTCATTCTCTCTTCACAAAATAGTTTTTGTAAACCCATATGTTCATCTTATTCAAATGATTGCCCAAAATAATTTTGATTTCTCTGATGGTCACGCTGTTTTAAATTACCAACTGTTACAGATTTATCTGTCACACATATTTCCACAACTTCCTTCTGTCCCCTATCACATCTATTTCCCACAAAATTATCACAGTACGGTGTTCTATCTATCACCGGTTTTTTTCGCCATCCCTGCACATGACACGTGGCGTTTCTCAGTTTCCCAACCGCATTCACTATGTTCCCTTCTGTGATTTCTCTCCTGATAATTCCCACTGCCTTGACCTTTATAAAATTTATTCCCCTAATTGCCATTGTGACTGTGTTGATTCCAGAAGTTACTGTTATTACTGTGGTTCCCATAATTACAATTATGGTTCCAATTCTACCATTTCCTCTTTCGTTACCATTATTTGGTTTAAACTTTAATGCTCATTCCAACTTTTCAACAAAATCTAAAAACTCATAAATTGATTGCGTTGGACTATGCACCAAATCCCATTGCAAATAATTTGGTAATCACTTTTTTTAACATCGTGATTTCCGTCAGAGCTCTCAGTGGCCAATTTGTATGCATTAACTTATTCAGTTCGTGCACACAAAATTTGATCACTGAAGCATTGTTTTACTTGGAATTTGGTTCATTAAGAAACTCGTTTTGAAGCCGCGTTTGCTTTGCTTCACTCCAGAACTTGTTCAAGAAACAAATCTCAAACTTGTCTTAGGTCTCAAACAAATGATTATTTAAATTAGCACACGACTGCGCACAACCCTCAAGCTGTCTTTTTACCAATTTAATTTTATCTTGGTCACTCATCCCCCTAACAAGTCCAACCTTACATGCAGCAAGAAAATTTACTGGGTGTTAATTGCCATCATTAGAAAAACACTTATTAGTTTCAGCTAAAAACCACAGATTATTTACAAGTGGACTAACATTTGCATTACGTATTTCAGCTCACTCTTCCTCAATTCTTTTGCTGTAGCTGCACCTTTTTCTCATCAATTCTCCCACTACATTCTTTTATTTCCATTTGACAACCCACCAACCTATCCGTTAAATTATTTTCTTCAGCTGTAGTTGTCTTTTCAAAATGATCTTGTCATTGCACAGTCTTCATTACATTGCAGTTCAATTCCATTTTATTACCTAAATTTATCTCTAATGCACTGACTTTATTATTAACAGCATCAACTTCCTCCCCTATTTTGCCCACTTCAGTCTTCACATCGTTTAATTTTGATTCTACCATTCCACCCACTTCTGATTTCAATTTTTCCAACTCAAAATTTACATTTTCAATATTACTACTTAATTCTGCCCTCAAACTTTCCATGTTTGCTTGAACTTTGTTCAAATCCAAGCCCAGTTCTTTCTTTACATTACCCATTTCTGCTTTTAATTCTGATTTTATACCAACGAAATCTGTTTTTAACCCCATTATCCACATGTAAAGTTTGCTTTCTAATGAACTTCCTCCCATATCATCTTCCTTTGCAGCAGCTGGACTACTAGCCCCACTACATTATCTCTCTCAGAACTCGAGCTAGCACTTCAGCTAATATTTTTGGAGCCACACTCGCTTGGTGACTGCTTAATTACCAGCATTTCGTTAATGTTACGTAGCACACATTTACATCATCGATGTTGGTACTTGACCTTTCTGCCATGGTGCCTCTGGTGCTGCCGCCGATGTATGTTAACTACCTTCTGGAACTCTCATAGCCATTGGCCACTGTGATGCCCGCGCTGTGTAGTACTTGAAGCCACTGGCTGCTGTTGGCTGCGTCTGTGTCTGCGATGTGAAGTTCTGCGCCATCGTGTTTGTAGTTCAAGCACCAGATTCTTCATCAGTCTAAAATACCGAGTCATATTCCCCTCCTAACTTTGTATTATAACAGGCACGAAACTGCTGCTGTACTATAAAGCTCTGAGCCCCCACACATCACTCAATATGCATTAGACTTGGGTTCTAAATGAGTGTACTGCGAAATTTACAGTAACTATTCGAACAGAATTTTACTAAAACCAGAAAAAACTGTTGCTTTATTTCACATCCCGGACGAGAAAACCCCATTTGCCCTAAACAGCTACCCAATCTATTTAAACAAGATCAATAATTAATCTGTAGTTTAGCCAGTCTATCAATCTGCATATGATGATGTGAAAATATATTTAAACAAACCTAAATTAAACTTCTGAATAACCAACAAAATGGATTCTAAGGTAAAGAAGTGATTCACTCACGAAGTAATTCTTTATGAATGGAGTTTATTGCTCTTTTTGAACATGAAAATGTGGAGGTGGTCATGCTTTCTACATCAGCAGTAACTGAATATTTCTCCAACTATTGTTCATGAGAGGCACAATAAGTAACACATGCACTCGAGAGTATAAGTTCCAAATGATCACCCGTAAGTTAGTGAAGTCCATTGAACATTGCAGTTACAAATTAATCTGCGATTAATTATAGTATTTGTTATAAAACACAGTTTGGCATCACACGAGTAAACGATTGCTGTATTATCACAGTTCCACAGCCCTACTACCCTGCATAGTTTACCACTTTTCACTGAAGACTAAGTTCTGCAGTCACAGTCCCGTAAATTCTCTAAGTCCACACATGCCTATCTCTTTAAATCACAAGTTCCAGACCACCCAGGGTCACAACATTTCACCACCACGTCCAAATTACAAGTCCCTTCCCAAGCATTCAAAAGCATGCTCTCCCTGCTCCCAAAATTGTATCCTTCCGCACATCTTAGCACCTCATCTTTAAAATACAATTTCCCTTCCAAAATATTATACATTTGAATATCACAGAATTAAATGCTTTGACCATCTCCCTACAAATGTTGTTTACATTTAACGAACAAATATATATTTAACAATACTAAAAATGGTTGAGACTGAAGTTATTTGTTCAGGTAGCTATTAAGCATGGCATTGCTTGTTGAAATATGCTGCTGCTGTTGAAATATAGTTACACAATTAATATTTAATATATCATGGCTTTTTATGCTACTATATTCAGTTCTTGTCCACAAATACATATAACTGTTTATATAGAAATTATCTGCTGAATATCTACTATTTTCAGTCGGCCATGAAATATTTCAGTGTCAATCTACAACATAAAATGAACATTACTAAGAATAATATTAAATATGATAAAATACATATATAAATGTAATGCACTTTGCTGGGTTCATGTTTTGTGTTTCTGTGGTGGGATCTATGTTCTGACACAAGAATATTACTACCTCAATGAAAATCAGAACAAGAGAGTAATGTGGTATGTCTTTTAAGATAGGTAGTGTGGTACAATGCTGCCAATTTGCTTCTTAAACTGTTACTGATAAACACTACGTATCAATAATTGTAAATATGAGTCTTATAATACTATTATTATAGTACTGAAATTGGTCGGCTTTTTATCTGTAAGGGATATTGAAATTGTAATTATGGTGTCTGATTTTCACAAGTCTCCTGAATCCATTCATATAATTATTTTTGCCGTATGATCATTCCCTGATTTTATATGGATTTTTAGAATAATTTGTGTGGCTATATTGTATTTCAGTTGCAACATCTGGGAGAGCCACCCTCACTCAGCCAAGAGCGCTGTTTCCGGTTTCCGAGCAGATTAGGAAAATCCTGACTATCTGTCTTCCATTCACCATGTCCAAACTGTTAGCTGGCTGGCTGGGGGACCCAACAGACTAACAAAACCCGCCTTTCACATAGAAACAATCAGCTTCACCCTGGATCTGTAATGTCACAAGCTGTTGTACTTAATATTCACTGATCGACAGTACTGAGAATTAAGAAAAGAAAGAAAGGAAGACATGATTAATGGAGCAACTGCACCTCCTTCATTACTTAAAACTCAGGGCATGAAAAGATGTTACAAAAGACAAGGTAACCATGATGGACACATTCCTGCCACATGGAACACGCAGAATGTGTATGCTTATTATCAATGGAAAGTAGACCCCACTTTAAACAATGTTATTTTCAGCCTCAAAGAGCAGATTGGTCAATCTGAGTAGGTCATCACTTCAAAATGCTTTCATGAGCCTGGCTTCTGGCACCAAAAGTTTTTGCCTGACTTTTATCATGGAAAGACGTGGAAAAGTGAGGCAGTTATCTGTGTACTGTGAGGAGTGTTTCATTTGAAGATATTGTGTGGCCAGAGAATATGTGGGTTAATGCATGTCATATGTTGACAAAGGGATCGAAAGAGTGATCTGTACAAGGAACAATGAAAGCATTGCAAAGCAAAGGTGGCAGGATAATTCAGTCCAAGCTGTTTATTGTTGTTCATTTCCAGAAAGTAAGGTGATTAATGCAAAAATTTTCACAGACTGGTTTACTGGTGTGATTCTTCAGTGTCTCCTAATACATTTTTGATTGAACAGTCCATGGGTGTACTGCCAGTTCATATAGTGTCCAATGGTCCCTGTGAAGTGTTTTCTCTGCAGTCTGCTCCCAAGGGCACAATCAGCCTTTGCAGACACTCTTGCTTCAGTGCCTGTGGTAGCAATGATGTATTTGCCCTGTTTGCCAGCTCGTTTGTTTGCTAGGTCTCCTTTTGATTAGGCCAAATGTTGGCTTCCAAGTCTTGCTAAGATTATAGCTGTAATCTTGTTTGATGAAATCATTTCTGGTAGGAATTTTGATGGTCTCTCTATTGATGTTGTCCTATTATTTGGAAGTCTGTGCCAAAATCCTAGTTTGTTCATACTTAAGTGCATGATTCTCAGACAGTGTTATGTGACTCAGGATTAGTTGGGATACATCAGTTGGTTACAATCTACAGTGGTGCATACTGGCTGCATAATATATGTCTTTCCAGAATGACACAAAATATGGTACACACCAGCTTTCTGCAAACCAAGATTGTCTGACATTCCACAACAGTGCTCGTGAAGACCTTGAGATTTTCTGCCATCAGAAGAATTGCTTGTATACAGAGAAGCAAAAATTCGATCCAGGAGGAACAAAATTGGTCTTTTCTCCTTGCCAATATATAACAGCCCTTGACACTTCCCTGTATGAGTACCATAACTGTAATTCCAAACCTATGTCATTATCGTTTGTTCTAATCATTTTAGATTCTTGAACTGGGTTATTAAGAGCAATTGAACTTGTTGGCATTTTATTGTTCATATGTTATATTTTAATGATCAAATTTAACTTAACTGAGAAGTGAGACTTGCACTTACTCAACTGCAAGTGAAGAGTACAAAATCAACAACCTATCGCAGCATCCAGTGATATCTATGTGTGGATATAAATACTAATTAAAAAACAAGCTGATTATTCTCCAGATAAATTATAATATAGCAAAAAACATTTTAATATATATGACAATAAAGCTGATTACCTGTAGCAAACTTTTTCTGTTTGTATAAGAATAGCTTGTTATAGTATCTTTAATGTAAAAACTTGACACATGTGAAATTATGTGTACAGTTAACAGTTTTAATTACTTCTATATAATTTGGTTATGTTTCAACTATATTGCAATGGTTTACACACTATTCATAAACAGTACAAACCTTATTTGAACGTGTTTTAGCTTATTTTATTTATGAAGTTGTAACAAATGTAAACATATAACATGCATGTAAAGCATAGAGGGCACCACATGCCCAACCAACCTTTCCTATGACATGCCCAGTTTTATCTGTAATAGTGTTATATCTAAATTAAACTGCAGCAAGTGTTCTGAATGGTGATTATGGTGTTTAGCATACTGATGTACAAAAGTATGGTATGTACAGTAAACTGGATATATGTGGTTACAATCTATTATGTCAATGTTATTTATTATGTAATTTACTTATACTGATGATGGACTTCTTGTAATTTTAGCATTGAGAATACCAAGTCACTTGCTGGAATCTGAATCTGCGGAATAAGGCAGTTTTAGAAATAATGACTGATTGCTGCACATCATCTACTTGAAAATGACTGTCTAATTCAGCCTTTAGGGCTCTAATCTTCCCCTCCTTACTGCTAGCATTATGCCCCTTGAATAAACTTTACAATAAAATGGAAGAGCCTCATTTATTTCCCCAATCCGCATCAAACCCATCAGTCACAACAGCTGCATAGAACCTCGGAACTAACTTCCCTCATTGTCACTCCCCCTCTACCAAAAGTATTCCGATTGATCTATGAATCTCTGTCGATAATATCACCATTAAGTTCAAGAATTAAAAACTTTGTGTCCTTCTATTCACACAAAATATTTTTCCTCTTCATTTAAAATTAACAGTAATGGACACAAAATCATTTCAATCATACAACTTACTAAGACAAACCAACTCAAACTCATTAAAGTACTGGATACTACCACCACCACCACCACCACCACCACCACCCCATTCTACAGTTTGGAAAAAAGTCAGCTGAAAAAGGTCAGCAATACTACTGCCCTTTAGATGTGCCTTATTTCTTCATTTTAACAGCAGGAGGAAGATACGATTGAGAATTACAGGTAACCATACACATACATTATTGACACACATTTCTGGTTCAAATGAACTATTCTGAAGAAAGTAATGAAGAAATGAACTGCTTTCTTGTTTGCCTAACATTATTTACACAAATTATTAAAAATTGGAATGGTTAGATAAAGACTTCACTTTTCTCAAAAACAAGTCCTGTAACCATGAAGATTTTGTTTCAGTCAGCATTGTTTGAAAATGGGCATCCAAAGTTTAAATAAAAGTATTTGCTTAAGTATTTGTAAGTACTGGAGATGATTTTAATTTTATAGAACCAAAAAGTAGAATCAAGTGAAAACTCTGTGTTGAAACTTTTTAAACTGTTTTATAGAGAAAGCTGAATACAGACACAAACATACATTTATTCATTACAACCATCACAAAATAATACACGTCAAAAATATAAATACACGCAAAATCACTTAGCAACATAGTTTAAGGCACCAAATAATTGGGTTATTGGTTGGAGATCACTGTTTCACTTTCCACAACAGTGCACATGAATATCAATTAGAAAGTTAGGAAACTAAGCCCATTTACATATTCTTGACATATATTTTAATCCACAGTATAACATAAATTTGGCAATATACGTCAACATAGTAACTGGTAGAATTTTTCAGTTTAGTAATATTACTGCCAATGAAGAAAATAATGACTCGGAGCCTGCAAATGTGAATTTTTATGAATTTAAGTTACGTATAGAGATGTCATGGTGATTTAATTCATTGATTACATATGGCATTATTTTCAAATACCAAAAATTTGCCACGACACAAACATTATCTATAATGAAAATATACCATGTGTAAGTTCTTGTTCATTTTTCCGCATTTAATAAATTCTACCAGTATTAATTTAACTGAAGTACAATTCATAATATGAAAATGTTTGCAAATTAAATTTCTAAAGAGCATGATTTTTGTTAGTCTTCTATAACATTGAACTATAATCTGGACCCAAATTACAGGGGCTTCAAAGAAAACCATGTTCTCTACTTTTTTCTTTGGACACGTCAAACTTTTATTGATAAACTACACAGCTACTTCACCTGTCCAGTTTACTTGAGGGAAAGGTTAAAAAAGGGATTCACAGCAATCAAAACATAAATAATACCTTTATGTTATAAACTAGGCGGCAACAATCACATTTATAGTTGTGGTGATATAACTACTTAGCGAATGAACAAGCCATTCAAAAATTGATCTTTTCTTACTGCTTAGCAATTAAAAATATAACCTAAGGTTCAGGACACACTGAATTGTTTCGGTGATATGTATGGAAGCCAAAAAATATGTTATATCTGTACACTCTTTCACACACACACACACACACACACACACACACACACACACTTTGTTCAAGCATTTTGTACATTTTACTTATAAAGGACCTTTCAACCAACCTCTTTACAAAAATAATGAGCAGAACATGTCAAGCACAACTTTTGTGTTACTAACATAGTTGATTGTTATCTTGATTGATTTTGTATAAAAGAAACCAAAAACATGACATAAGATGATGTGAATTTGATCGAACATTCATTAACTAGTTCTATTCTCTGTGTCAAAATCTGCCAGTGCCCCCCCCCCCCTTCCACACACACAATACACAGTTTGTGATTTATTCTAGATTTATAGAAAACAAGAGAAGAAAGAAGATGCTTGTACTGGATGTGCAAATTTGCTTTTAAATGAACATAACTGAATGGTATTACATTAGTAATACAAAGATTACATTAACTCTGTGGCAAAGCAAGTTATCGGTCTTAGTGTAATATTATTTCCCTGCCACATACAGTTAAACATGGCATAAAATACCAATAATCTTAGTTATTAATTACTTTGATGAATGAGCCAACAAATATTGATTTGCAATGTCACAAACTACTTAAACATTACAAAAGGAATTGTAATAACTAGAAAGATGAATTGCTACAAAATTTAATGTTGCAAAATTATTACCATTTTTTAACTGGTTACAATGGGAACTTCTTCATGTACAGTAGCATAGTTATTCATCAGTAAAAGCAAGCAAGCCAGTAAAACACTGACAAATTGAATCATCTTGCAAATTTCACTGAAACCATACCAGTACACCTACAGACTATTTATACACTGATTTAAGAATGGGGGAGATGGTCTGTAAGAATTGGGTATTACAATAGCCAGCAATCCAAATAGAGAGATACTATGATTCTTTGAGACAGTTGAGAGAATACCTACAACAACACCGTGTGATGACTATGTAAATGTAACCTTGGCTGGATCAAGACAATAGTGTCTGAAAAAGAAGCTAGACCATTATCTGGTAGTTATGTAGGAAGAGTGCATGTGTTTTCGCAAGTCCTGATATGTGAACATTATATTGAAGGTCCTGTTATGATGTAAAAAGTCTTGTGACTTGATAAATTCTTAAGTGGCCTGCTGAATTTTTGCTCTTTTAAGCCATAATGTGGCAGCTCAATTCCTACTCTATGTGAAAAAATAAATAAGTAAATGAAAAAACTTCAAAAAATCATGGTGTTGAGTGTTAACAGAAGAACTGGAAATGATATAGCAATACAATATTGCACAGTTTATTTACATTTGAGAGACTAGTAGAACCATATTTTGTTTGTT
This sequence comes from Locusta migratoria, assembly GCA_026315105.1. Classification (NCBI taxonomy): domain Eukaryota; kingdom Metazoa; phylum Arthropoda; class Insecta; order Orthoptera; family Acrididae; genus Locusta; species Locusta migratoria. Next base: position 283,096,600 of record CM048755.1, read on the forward strand.
TGCCAAAAAGTAAACAAAGCACTCAGATTTGCTAGTATGAACAGTAATGGAGTGTAACACAGAAAGTATTTTAATGTGTTATTCCTCCTCTTTCAGCAGCATTACAAAAGACCAAATTACTAAGCTATCATAACAAATCATTGCTTTGAAACTCATGAGACCAGTAAAGAATGCTTATTTTTATCCGTAATAGGGAAGGAGATTGTTAATTCCTTTGATTCATTCTATGAAAATTGCTTGTATGTTGAAATTCTTAATGCACAGTTGACAAAAGGCAGGTAATTTGGTTACAATATCACTCTAACAATACATTTTCACTTAACTAATGCAGACTATTTCCTTCTAAAGTCTGAAAAAATATTTCAAGTATGAATGACAGTGAACTAAAGTTCAACTAAGATTACTAGGAAATTCATCCAGATCAAAATCATCCCATATTTGGAAATTCAAGATGTGGGTATTTGAATCATAGTCAGGTATACTGAAGGAAAAAAGTTAGACTGTAACTATATGTCACAATCAATGTCATTACATGGTGAGTAAGATCAGATAAGGATGTAGAAGGAAATGATCATGTTCTTTTATCAGGAACCAGCTCAGCATTGTCTTTAATGATTGAAGAAAATCATATAGCATTTAAGCAAGGATGGCTGGACAGAGATTTCATTGTCCCATATTCTGAGTAGAAATTGTGTGTTTTACAGTACTACACATAGCACTGATCACCTGTATAGTACCTACGATGCAGTGACTCATAATATGTTTGTACGACTGCTTTATCAGATAACAAATTTACTTTCTACATCTGTTATTGAGATTTATCTTCAGAATGTAAGTTTTTATGCTGGTTTTCATAATATACAATGGGCATGTTGTTATTGGATCAATAAGCCAAAATTTTCTGTTGTTCTTTTCCTCTTCCCCCCCCCCCCCCTTTTTCCCTTTTTCTCGCCCTTCAGTACACACAGCACTGCTATATCTATACATAGGAAGCTCTTTAGGAAAGAATAACAGAAGTTGACAATGAATTGATATACAATTCATGTAACTGCTGCATTAGACTTCCTGCAACCCAGTCTAATGAACCTGTAACAAGTGTTCTACAAAATTATCAAGTTCCTTTCCAGTTGTAATCCAGAGATACAACACTGTCAAACTATTGTGCAATGAAGTAAGAAAGAAATGTTACAACTTTGGCAATAGCAAAGTCATGAGAGATGGAGCAAGATCTGAGGTGAAGAAGGATGGGGGAAATAAAGAGCCATGATAAAAGGACTATCCCAAAATTCATATGAAGATATCAAGCTAAATAACGATAGTCATCCATAGCTTTGAACCTAATTTCTCCATAATGTGTGTTCAGTGCCTTTTACACCATTCCCTATGACTCAGTGAATTAACTTAAGAGTTACTTTGAATAGTTTCCTCACATCTTGACAACACAAGAATAAAAATGGAAATGAGCGTATGGCTTTCTTGGCCGGAAGAACCCTTGCGGGATTGTTCGGCCGCCTTAGTGTAAGTCTTTTTATTTGACGCCGTGTGGGCGACTTACGTGCCAATGATGATGATATGATGATGGTTAGGACAACAAACAACACCCAGTCCCCTGCCAGGAATTGAACCCGCACCCCCTGCGTGGTAGTCAGCAACGTTACCGCTGAACTACGGAGACGAACACAAGAATAAAACTAAATACTGCACTAAATACAGTAAAAGCAGAGTAAGAAAGTTAGAAGTTTTTCTATTCATTTAGGAAAAGTTCACCATTGTGCATTAAAATGCAAAGTTGCTTGGGGAAATACGGCTTTGTCTGGAGAGGAGACTTTGTGAGTATTTAAATAATGCAATACTATGAGTTATGCATGGAACTCTCCAAAGACCAACCTCTGCCTACAAATGACTGTGATATTTTGGAATCTGTCTACATTTACTGTTCAATATGACACCACTATGTTCTGATATCGTTTTAAGTAAGTTATTAAACAAAGTTTCACTAGTGTGTACTTCAAGAATTGCTTTCCTGTATAAATGCAGAAATATTTTGCACTACTCAAGGCATGGGTTGATTGGACCTTCTGATACTGCATTTCAGTTTTTGTCAGTAACAATCATTCATTTGATGTGTGATATCATAAATGCACAAACAGGTATAACAGAACATACTATATTTATTTTGATTTAATATTATTTTGTGATACGTAGGCTGTGGAAACAACCCATGTGTTAGGTTTAGTGTGAAGGGATGCCATGAAAACAGCTAATTCTTTATATGGCAGCAAGAACTTTGATGATCAGTTTACACCCACTATTTAAGTACTGACATGAGTTAAATCAAGTGCACTGGTGGGAGTATTGGCAGATTCAGTATTTCTGATGGTAATAATAACACAGCCACAGGCAAGATGACAAACCTATTGCTTAGTTATATTTAAATATCTTGGAATAAACTTAGAACAAAATCTATCAAGATGATCCTGAAAACACTAAAATTGTGCTGCATTCCTCTTCTTATTTATTTATTTATATTTCTTTCACAACCTACACACATAACAAATGACAAATGTTCTGCTCAAAATAAAACCTCTGCTATGCCCCTGCACATGCAAATCATCCACCTCCTCCTCCTCTGCAACACACACACACACACACACACACACACACACACACACAGAGAGAGAGAGAGAGAGAGAGAGAGAGAGAGAGAGAGAGAGAGAGAGAGAGAGAGCACTTAAACTTACAAGTGATATTTGCAGCACCATAGAAAACACATTGCTCACTGAGCTAATTTTATCCAATTACACACAAAGAGAGATAAGTTATTATTTCCCCTCATAAAATACATTAATTACTCTGATATGAAAAGTTTTTAATTTGTACATACAAATCTTCCAGTAATAGGGCACAATGAAGCTTAGAGAAAAATAAGAAGAAAACAAAACAAAACAAAAAAACTGATTACCAGGTGACAATCACATGGGATTTGCAGACAGTAATGGCTACCTATGTTTTAATTGGAAAAATACAGTAACATGCTTTCAATTATTTCAATTTCATAAACTAAACTTTGTAAGGCTACATAAACACTGAAATATTGGTTGATTGTGGAATATTAGCCAAAAATCATAGTTTTTAATGTGCAACACCAGACAAAATCAACATGATATTTTATTGGTATTTTACAGATATGTTTGGTTATATGCTCCACAAAAAGCAAGTTTAATTAATTTTAACTACAAAACAGAGATTCATTCACTACAGAACCAGAGCTAAAATACATACATCACAACAAATGGTTACACTGTAAATATTTGGAAGACACAAAAATATTCTTCACAATGTCCACTGCTACTTGTTTTCCCACACAATTTCAGAAGCAGTGTGCTACACAATTACGGTCTCTGTTGTCAAAAGTCTTTTCAACAGAGTATTTCTTAACACTATGTGTGTGTACAACACAACACTTTGTTGCATGTGATGACATATTCCAACATTTTAGAACAGATCTACACAGTAAAGACATTAATTAGACTCCAGTCAACAAAAATAAAAGTTTTTAGTTTTATTTGTACACAAATGAACACTGTAAAGGTAACATCCTCACACAGTAATGGTCCTCCTCTAGTAACAGCAAATGATAAGAGTGGTCCTGAATCCATGAAGTAACATCAAACATTTATTTCAAGAATTTCTGTACTAACACAGATTCTTGTCAATCATCATTTACCAAGGTTTAGTTACTTCTGTAGAATTATACATATGATCTTAGTTTTTGAAAAACAAGAAAAAACATAACTGTACAATACCTAAACTACTTCATGTGATTGATGGCAAGCATTTACTAATACAGTATAAAGACACATATATGGGTAAAACTGCCAAGAGACCTTCCAAACAGAGATACAGATTTTTACTTCTACAGTTAGTTCAGAGCAAGTGCATTCAGCAAGGTTCTGAAAGACAACCAAAATTTGAGAAAGAAAATAAGAACTCACAAAAATATTACACCTTACAATATTTCTATGATTTTTATCTATGCACATTAAATTAGGTATAATTATCTTTCCAAAGAGTTGTACGAGTTTATACTTGTATTGACAATATCAGTAGTTTATTTCCACAGAAATTATAAAACAACACACTTCAGTGCTTTTCAGAATGTGCCATCATATGGAAAATACTTCTGTATTCCAATGAAAGACAATTTGCAACAATGGAAAGAATCAAATAATTAAAAATACTAGCTTGAATCCAGTTGCACATCAGAATGCTCTCAAACTGTAACAAACAAGACAACTGTTGCTAATTTTGGCCAGTTTAATAGCCCTGCACCTTGCTTTTATCAGTGATGATTTTACATTTATGAATTTCTCTTACTGTGAACATTATGTTTCACTTTTGCCAAACTTCTGATTACACCTGCTGTAATCATTATTGTTAGTGGACTTACATAAAGGTGGTGATAGTAACTGCTATCCTTATTTACTAATTGTACTGTTTCAAAACAAATATATGCTTTTTATTTATCATACTACAGAATGCAAAAACAGACAACAGGAACTTATGGCAGTGGAATGCATAGTTTTATCACTTGCTAACAGAGGGAGAAACAGAAAAAAGGCTACTACACCAGCAATAATAAAAATTATGTAAAGAGAGAAAAATAATACAAATGATGCATCTAGAAGCAATAAAAGTTCAGAAGATATACAACCAACACAAATGTGTGATCATTACTTATTTTGATTTGCTTAATTTATGAGAGCTATTAGTAATATTGCCCAGTATCAAGATTAATATATTCAGGTTGGAAACAAAACACATCTTCATTAGGAAGAAGTGAAACTATGTTCATTAACCTAAAATACTGAGCATTCAATAGCTATGGTTTTGTTTCTGAGATATCTTAAACAACCTGTGATACCAGGTGTACTGTCCTCCTTTTTGACATATTATCTATTTCTTGAGCTTCATAAGTGGGAAATGGTGGCTCCAAGCTTCAAACTGTAAAGTATAACACTGATTGTGTCTTATATAAAAGAGACTGGTTTTGTAATTTACAGTAACATCTGCCAAAAAATTCAACTACATCAGGCAGAAATTCACTGAAATTTTCAGCTAAAACACTGATAAAAATTGAATTTTTGCACATATACAAACTCTTTTGCAAAATCATGAGCAATTATAACTCAAGTCTTTGGTTTTATTATAAGGCTATTGTTCATTGTAAGTGATGCAGTGTGAATAACATGATTAACTCTCCTTGTCATCACTCTGATACAATGCAGTAACTCCCTGATACTTACACTACTGCTCACATCCCTGCACCAATTAGTTTCCCATTTTCATTTTCTCTGTTATTGGGCTACTTTAATTTTAATTTTTGGTCAATTAAACCTGATTATGCAGCCAAAGATAAAGTTTTTAGAAGTATTATGTATATAATGTGTGTGCACATTTCTTGACAGAAATGGATCACACAGAATAATCTCACAATGACTTCTAATTTTATTAAATTTGTACTTTTATTGTCATTTCCTAATTGCATGTTCATAATAATTTCTACCTTTCCTTCTTATTTCCTATAATGAACACTTGTGTAAAATTGATGTATGGCTCCAATTTCAAGTCTTCAGAAAGTTAACATTAGGATGTTTCAATATTATTTGGATATATCCAAAGCTGATACTGTGAATAAATACAGCAGGACAGGGGGAAAAGGGTGTGATGATATTACAGAAAGAAATGAGCAGAGCAATTGTGATCAATGTTTTAAATCCAAAGAACTCAGGGAAGATCACATTAAAGACAGAAATTGTATGGAAATATAAGTACCGAATAATGTCTGTTGGATGAAAGAGAGGATAATCCACTGTGACTCATAGCTATGACATCTGCAGTCAGATATGTAATATAATAACAATACTCAATAAAAACTACGGGTATTGAAGTGGAACAATTTTTAGACCATGAATTGCAAACAGACACTCACTTACACATATAATTACCATAAGTTTAATTGTTGTTTTATGAGTTAGCTGGAAACAATTTCAATAATGAACATAATAACATCAAATTAATATTTGTGCTTAAAAATATAGTAATTAAACAAATAAAATAAAAAGTAACAAGACTGATAATAATTAAAACTTTCTGGAAGGGTAGAACAAAGGATGCATGAGAGTTTTAAAAGAAATTACTAGTAAAAGTAAGGTGGTGACTGTTAGCTTTGAGTCACGTCTGGGTAACTTAGTGCACAAATGCAAGATTGAGTCCCAGTCCAGCACAGACTGCTATGAAATTCCAAAACAATGTGCATTTTGCTGTAGAGTAAAAGAGTCATTTCAGTGAACCCTGCTCATTTTGAATGCAAGGCAGAGTTAAGTTTAATATTTTTAATTTGTCTCTAAAGGAAATTGATAAGCTCCATTTTACTGTGAAGTCTACAATTACACTACTTGGCATGGTTTCTGATTAAATCTTAATGGTCAGATGTTATTTTTAATGGTTATTGTTTTTATTCACCATATTCTATAGGAAACATCACAGTGGTTTCTTTTTTTTTTTCAATATTTTAGTTGTTTATGAGCTTCCAGCTTCTTTGTTCTGAGTTTTCTTTCTCAGTGATCCTGTCTACAGCTCCTTCATTTCAAATCCCTTTTAAGTATCCTCCCTGAGATGATATATATCACTGCATTCACTTACAGGCCCTACTGTATTGGTTTCTCATTTACAGATACATTGGGTAATGTTTTATAGTTCACTGACTTCATAGCTTAACTCCTGTATTATGTCATTTCAATTACACAAGAAAGATTTTCTCTCAGAATTTGTACAGCATTTTTTGTGTGTCTCGGTAGATCACTCTCCACATCATTTTACTTACACTTAATACAAATACACATAAACATAATGAACTATATTCTGAGACACACAAGTGCCCACGGCCTCCACAGTGTAAGTGGTTTAAGCAAATATTCATTGGACATTTGTGCTTCTCACCAGTTAGGCAGCCACTCACACAATAGGTACCTTCATCTGATTTAAATTATTGATCAAAAATAAATTGATCATTAATATTCATGCTGATTTTTCACTAGCCTTTCCAATGAATTCCCTGTTAGGCCTTGATCATTCATTTCTATAAATACTTTCACATAAAACTGACAGAAACACACACAACGAATGCACAAAGTCTGTTTTAATCATGCAGTTTTTCAGAATAGTTGTCAGGAATCCACAATATATCTGATGACATAAGAAGTTGTACTTACTGCTGCTTCAAACACTGAACACTTCCAACCAACTTTTGCAAGATTAATACAGGTTCTACAGGATAACTACAAATCTTAGCCAACTGATCTGATATATGTGATTCCATACACAAAACAGTTTTCTATACAATACAGTACTGAATCACAGTTACACTATACAGAACTTTTTTTCTTTTACAAATGTATAACAAATTTAACAACATGGGATATGTTAAGATAGTGATTGGAAGAACCACCAGTGAAACTTGACTATGCATAATTATAATTAATACAGACTTAACTGTACACTCAGTTCCTACACACAGAATAACATGTAATGGGTTTAATGTACAATGGCCTAACCCTGAATAAATAAAAGACAAGGAAGGAAATTACACACAGTGATACATTATCACATTTCACTTCCTCCTAGGTAATTACTTGCATTATATGCCACATTCATAAATTCATAAAATGTTGTATTAGATGTTATTGTTATAACAGTCAACAAGTAAAAAATTACCTTTTAACTTACTTCTACATTAAAAACTGTGTTGGACAGATAAACATCTCTTTCACTTTGACTCTTACATATTGATGTCGGCAAGCATGTTGCTCAAAATTGTACACAAAGGAACCAGTTAAAACAGTAACTCTATGTTTCACACACAGAGCTATCAAAGTTTTGGAAGAAATACTGAAAGAAATTACATCCATAACATACAATTACTATCATACACACAATTATAACCTACAAAAATGGTAGGATTTGTGAAATAAAATCAGTATTTTCTTCAAGACTCGTGGACACTGGAGAGATTTTCAGACACCATTGTTAACAATGAGTTCACCAAGAGAGATTGTATTCCTCCAGCAAGTCATATTTAATGTGCTTCTCTAGTCAGTGAGACACAGCAGAAGTCTTGGAAGATTATGAACTTTGTACTGTAACAAATCAAGACACCATCAGCTCACTTTCAACACAGCTTTCAGATCTTCAGGTAGTGTACACATGATTTCAGACATTCTGTACCGCAACTGATCTTGTACATCATCACTTAGAGGAAGGTCATTTGCTTTACACTGTTCTAGCTTCTGGCGAATCCTCAAGATCATGTCAACAATTTCCACTTCTTGTCTGCCTTTCACCCACATCTTCAGATCCTAAGAAACATTGATCATATATTGCACATTTACCAGAATAAATAGATACTCAAATATTGCAATGGCATGATATTAATATAAGTTTCTGTTAAGCTGCTTGGAACTTTTACTTAGTAATGGAAAATAGGCTGAATTTAATCTTTCACATTACATCACTCTGCATTTAATAAAATTTCAGTTTTACTCAACAAGCCCTTTCCAGCCCTACCATGCCAATGTGTTATCATTACAACCCAAAATCCACACCAAAAATTGAAGAGTGTATGGACCCATGGCATGTGAAATAACTTATCCAAAAATAATCAGTTAGTACATAACTATGTATTACACTGATTGCAAGCATGAACTACAACAATTATGAGGAATAGTGACTTTATACCCAAGGTAACAGTTTAAAATAATAATTTTTCATATTTCAAATAATTTTCCTTATTTATCTACATTGGTCAGCTTCAAGTGGTAACATTTGAGTGTGTACAACTATAGTTAAGAATTTAACATCTATTCACAATTGTACTTTACAAACCACCATGCAAATAATGCAGCTTTAATATTTAAAACAGAGAAAAATATCCATTTTCTAAATATTCAATAGATCTGGAACTTTCCCCACAACATCACAAAAATAATTATCAAAGTGAAGTACTGTTGTGAAATTCCCAGGAATTTAAAATCGAAGAAATATTCCCAGGGAATATTGCCGGCAATATTCCCAAAATTCATAAATTCCCAGGAATTTATGATTAATTATCCAGATAGATCAATAAAACTTCATTAATAGGTTTAAGGCAGTGATTATATAATTAAATCAAACACAAAAACTGAAATTATAATTAAATAAATTTCTTGGGAATTTATAATTTAAAAAAAAATGCTTCAACTATTAGGTCACTGTGGTAATTGTGTTATTAAAACAAACACGAACACTCTTGTATGTTGAAAAAAAAAAAAAAAATATAGCTGAACAAGAAATCCAGAAAAATAGCCAGAATGCAAAATGTTATAAAAATCAAAACTACTAGAAGGCTTCTGCTTGCTTTCTTGTTTCTTTCAAGTTATCTTTTGGAGGTGGAGCATTCATAAGTTTCCAGTTGTATGAAATAAATTTCAGTTTTGGTGCTCACTCGGAAGAAAGATGGTTTCCTTTCTTCGAATGCAACCAAGAATACGTACTCTGTGGCACCTGATGTCACTGATGCCCCCAATATGCCCTTTCAAAGATGGCTACATCTGACAAGTTGCAAGTACCTCTCAGCTCTCTCCACCATGACAGGGACCTGATAATTTTTTCTTTATCATCCATCCCTTCCCAAAGAAACTTTCTTGAGAGTAAGCCTTCATTGTCACTGTAGTCAGCTAAACTTTCTCTTACTTTTAATACATACCTTCTGAGCTAATTACAAACAAAAGCTATGGTGTCTATTGGTTCCATAGAGTCCAGCATCCTTCCCTGCATTTTAGGGTCCAGCATAAATGCTGCTAGATGGATTGGTCCATTGCCAAAGTTTTTTCTCATGATGAACTTCTCCATTTCTTCGGATTTTAATATACTCTAAGAGGACAATCTGGATCCAGAAACAGTACTCGGCCAACAAACCCTAACAGACACAACTTTCAAAGTCAAGTTCAACGGTGAAATCTCATGACCTTTTCCCTAAAGTCTGGCGTCTGGCAAGGTGATGGTCTCTCCCCATTACTCTTCAATATCGTTCTAGATGAAGTTATCAAAGAATGGTAAAAAGGAATAAAAAATTGAAACATTTAGACATCCATCAGGCTAGGAAGAGAACAGGATGACATCAGTGTCACATGCTTAGCCTTTGGCGATGATCTTGCGATCCTTTCCATAGATGAAAAAACGGCAATTCATCAGATTGAAGTCCTCAAAGAATATGCTGAAAAAGTTGGACAACAAATTTCTTTCTCACAAACAGAATCCATGACCACAAAACACACAAAAACTGAAAATCTTATCACAAAATATGGAACAATAAACAAGGTTAATAACTTCAAATACTTAGGTGAAATCATCAAACCCACAGGTACGGAAAGACTAGCGGTTCAAGAAAACTCTTGAACTGAAAATGTGGAAAGCATATGAGAAAATCTCAAGCATCTACAACAAAAAATGCATTAACATAAAGACAAAAATTTGAGATTACATAACAGTTATCAAAACTGAAACACACTATGCCAGTGAGACCCTAAACGTCAATTACAAAAGGGACCCCAAAAACATCAAGAAAGCTGAAAGAAAAATCATTCAGAAAATCCTTGCCCCAAAACTCACAGACAAAGGATATCATCTACAACCTCACAAAATCACAGAAAAATACCCCAACATTGAAACTGATTTTCTCAAATGACGACTAAAATTCGAGATTAGATGACAACGAAATGACACAGAAAATTTTTATGTACCTACAGAAACTAATAACAACTACAGTCTGGACCAAACAAGTCCAAATTGATCTAAAAAATGCTAACATCAAAACCACAGACACTGAAGATTGAAAAATCTTCAGACATAAAATCCACAGCTGGGAAATGTTACCAGGAGATAAACCCATCACAACGAGGAGAAAATGGACAGAAGAATGTCGAGCCAAATACAGCGAGATGATGAAAGAGTTCTGGAAGAAGAAGAAAAATAACAGCAACAGAACATAATTTGCTTTATGTGATCATCTATGGGTCTAAACAATGTAAATAAATAAATAACAATTTTCAAGTATGAGATGTGTAATACCTAAACTCATCATTGAAATTGTAATGTTCTTAAAATACAATCATGATATGAAAACCAGTTAGGTAAAAACGTGAAACTGGGAGTGAACAAATAAACTAAATTCATTATTTTCACAAGAAATATACAATTTATAATAGGATAAAATCCAGGGGGGGGGAGTATTTGTTGAAGATCCCATAATATGAAAGAATATATCCCAAGCAGATTTATCTTGGAAAAAAATTAATAACACTAAATAATACAACTGAAATCAGTACAACGATGTTTCTGAAGTTATAGTTTAAAGACAATGAAAAGTTTTCATAAAGAAAGGGATATTAGGGTTTAACACATTGACAGCATGGTCATTAGAGGTGGAGCTTATGCTCAGATTTTTAGTAAGGATGGGGAAGGAAATTGGCAGTGCCCTTTCAAAGGAATCATCCCAGAATTTGCCTGGAGTGATTTAAGGAAGTCACGGAAAACCTAAATCTGGATGGTCAGAGGTGGATTTGAACCACCAACATCTTAAATGCGAATCCAGTGTCTTACCATTGCACCATATCACTCAGTTTTTCATAAAGGGAAATAGGAGGTGAAACCTCCATTTCCTGAAAAGAATCCAACATTTGTGTACAAAATTGCTTGGAAAACTAGTAGTTCTTGACACTAACATGTAAAAGAAAACGCTCTTCAATGTAAAACTGTATAAATAGCATCAGTCGTATTCTAAAGGGAGTGTGATTATCTCCAAAGAAACAAAAAAGTACATTGACTGTTCTGACACAGTAAATTTCTTGTCAAAATACAGTGATATAATATACAATTGTATCAAAAACTCACAGAAGCAAAGACAAGAGCATATATAGAAATTGCAAACTTTGATTTAGAATATAAGAAAAGTTGACCAGCCAAGGAGACTCAAGAACAGCCAGCAGTATTCTTAGTAGTCATCACAAACAGGCCTATTTCAGTGCACACAGCTTCCATCAACCTGTCCAGAAGAGAACAGCATTAAATACTTTGATACTCTCAGCTAAAATGATTCCTGGTAAGGGCCACTTAGATTCCAAAATTAGACATATATCCGAGGGCAGTGTTTCACAGAATGTCTAATGTGTAGGTAGCTTAAGATACAGTAGTGCTTTCCAAAAAACAAGAACATGTACTTGTTCAGCTAATAGTAATCAATCTGCTTACAGAACTGGTTTCAGCAAAATAACATTCGGTAAAATATGTATAATTACTAAATACTAAAGCATAAAATGTGTTCCAAAATTTTGCAAATGACTGATGCCAAAGAGATAGGCTCATAATTTTGCACATCTGATCACCAACCATTGTTGTAAACAAGAATGATGTATCCCAACAAGTCCAGTGGCATTTCCTCTGTTGAGCAATTTTAACTGCTTTTCTATCATTCTTACACTTATTTCAATATCTAGCATTTTGTCGTCCATGCAATGGCCTAGAGGAGGGACTACAGTGCAGTCTTCCTCTGTGAAACAACTTTGGAAAAAGACATTTAATATTTTGGCCTTTTATGTATCATCCTCTGTTTCAACACCATTATGGACACAAAGTGTCTTGCTATCTGGTTTCAACCCATTTACTGATTTGACATTGGATCAAAATTTCTTGGGGTTTTCTGCTAAGTTGGTACACAAAACAAAATATCGTTCTCAAAACGTCTCACATGGCAGCCATTACACCAATTTTGGCATCCTTTAAATTTTGCTTGTCTGGAAGACTTTAGCTACATTTAAATTTGCAGTAAATTTCTCTTTGCTTTTGTAACAGTTTCTTAACTTGGTTGTTGAACCACAGTTGATGTTTCCCATCTCTCATAATTTTACTCGGCATATACTTATCTAACGCATATTGTACGGTGCACTTAATCTTCGTTGACAGTTGCTCAACACTGTCAATGTTAGAGATGAAACTATAGTGTTGAGCAGTCAAGTGCACTGAAATCTGACCCTTTTCATTTTTTCTGTATAAGAAGATATTCTTACATTTAAATTTAGAAAGCATAATGGAGAAACAACAACCTTAATATAACAGTTAAAATTAAAAACAGTCCACATCAAAAAAATTGTTGTTTTTATTTCACAACCAGTTTCAGTCTATGTAGACTATCTTCAGATGAATCCCACCATGTTGACAGGCGGTGGCAGTGGGTACAGCAGGCCACACAAACATTTTTATTTACAGCTACATTCATTGACACTGTAGTGGCCTTATGATCACTGATTCCTTGATGTACACTAACTGAAATGAAATGTTCAAGTCTCTCATCAGCAGATCACATTATCTCCACGAGTCAGTGCTCTATATAATTGCTCGAGGTTATTTTCAGATACAGCACTTAGAACAACATTGCTCGATTCTCTGTCCCTGACACCCACCTTAAACACGTTTGTCTCCCAGTCTATATCTGTTAAGTTAAAATCTCCACCTAAAACTATAATATGACTAGGAAATCTATATGAAATATTTACTAAGTTTTCCCTAGGATGTGTCACCACTACTGCTACTGAACCAGGTGGTCTATAAAAACTTCCAATGACCATGTTTGAGCCACTTTTCACTCTGACTTTCATACAAATTATTTCACATTTTGAATCTGTATCAATTTCGCTTGATACAATCATATTCTTTATCACTATGAACATGCCACCGCATCAGTGTTCAGCCTCTCTCTGTTGTAAACGTTCCAGTCCGAGTTTAGGATTTCATTACTACTGACATCTAGTTTGAGCCAGCTTTCCATCCCTAGTTCTATGTGGGCAGTGTGACTAAAATTGAAATCAGTTCTGGGATCTTTCCATAGATGCTCCTATAGTTAATTATTACTATTGTTAGTAGTACAATGATAATTTTGAGTTGGGGTTAGTTTTAATTTAACTTCTTTATGTGCAAGGTTTTTTTTTTTTTTTTTTTTTTTTTTTTTACTCTTTGCTTTTCTATAGTTATCTTTTAAGCGGTATGCTTCAAAAACCAAATTAAAACTGCATAAGCAGACTTATAATTGTGTTTAATTTACTGTGCAGTTGCTAGATGCAGTATTCAAACTCACAAGTGCTATTTTCACCTTCACAACACAGGACACAGAGCCACATCAGCCTATGAGTGCTAACGGCCATGCTTCATAGACTGTGGAGCAATGGTTCATTCCCCAGTTGTGTGCTGACTGAACTCTCATTTTTGTGTCTGGATTCATGATTGCTTTGATTACTGATTTGCTATGTCTCAGCTGTGAATTTGGTTCACTCTCTCGGGCTTGCAATACTACTGTATTGTCTCCACTGTCCATCCCTCTCTCTCTTACTCACTCTCTTTCTGTCATTGCATGTTTTTGTTTATTTCCAGTGACAATCTACTGATTCCCTCAGTCAGTTGGTCAGTCCCTCAGTCAGTTGGTCAGTCCCAACCTTGATCAATCTGTGACAAAAATTGAAAATGAGGAAAAAATTTAAGTATTGCATGGATGCAAAACTCATGCAACTCATGGAACATCAATAGCTGTTCCTGCAGCAGTAGCTGTAACAGCAGTTTTAACAACAAACTGACTTTCTCCATCAGGGAAGTCAGCTCTTGTCTGGCCACCTACAGGTCCTACAGTGTTCTCTATCTGTCCAGACTGTGTTCACTTCCCATACAGAGAGGTGTCCAGTCACATTTACACTGTTTAATAACACCAAAGAAGTCTCAGTCATTCCTTTACAGAGGATGAAACAGCACTTTCTAGCATTTGAAGTCTCTGATGATGCTCTCCAAATGTTGTTCTTCGTTTCTTGTGCTTTCCCAGAGACTTTTTTCCTTTCTCAAGAATATGGTTTTACTCTAGAATTCTTTCATGTTAACATTCACTAAGATGTGTTCATTGTCATTCAGTTATTATTTGCAGTAATTTCATTTGATTGTATCATGCCTAAGTGCCATCAGTACCACAAACAACCAGGTCAGTCACAGATGATGGATTTGCAGGGTTGAGTTGATATTTTGATTTCACTTGTGCAAAAATGACATACAAAACCTTATATACAGATTCCTTGGTTCAAGTCATAGTGGTCCAATTGGCTCCCAATCCAGAGGTATGCATGGCATCCCTCAAAATGCCTCACAGCCTGTCACCAAGTAGCAGTGGTTAAGTTGCTGAGTTTAAGGTGGAGCTCTCGAAGTCCTTTTCCTGGTGGCAATGCAGCGATCATCAATTTCAGACATGAAAATGGCCTCTGAATAGCCAGTCGTCCCCAACAGCATAAGCACCCGAACTCCCACATGTCCTGACAGCTTCCCAGCAAACCCACACGCAGACTCTCCAGAACGCTGAGCACTGCAGTTATTGTGGGAAAGATAGGCATCTATGAGCAGCCTGTCAAAACTATCTGGACTCTCAGCTCCATCATTTCACATACAGCAAGGGACAGTTCATGAACTTAAGGAACTTGTTTCCAAAGATAATTCATTGGCTACTAAGCTGTTTATCATGTTCAAGATAGCAAATCAGGAAGTCCATTCCCAGGTGGACACAGAGCTATTATTTCTTTGATTAACCTCCAAACATAGCTCATCAGGGTTCCTTTTGACTTGACCCCACCCTCCAGTATGTTGGTTGCATATGGTGACACTTCAATACCCCTCAGAGGTCAATTTACAATCACCACAGTCTACAAGGTGGTCACATGGCTAATAACTTTTTTCATTGTCAATCGTCACTAAGCTGGTGATGTTTTTTGTGTGGGTGCTTTATCACTGTTTGGCTTCTCCATCACTGGTTATGTTCAGGTCGTGTCAGATAAAATCCCCTTACAGGAGCTCGACAACCTTTGTGCTTTCCTTGTACAGCTATCTGAACCTGGCCTGGGATTTACCATGAATTTCCAGGCTTTTTTGTTGTTGTTGTTGTTGTTGTTGTTGATTATTATTATTATTATTATTATTATTATTATTGGGGCATGCTCAACATTGATGTTTTTAGTTCCTGGGCATAATGTATCTGAGGGGAGTGGTCAGTAGAGTACTTTAAAACATGAGTATACCAAAGAAGAAATGTGAAAGGAAACAAATTAAGACAATAAATGCATACACCCTGAAACAAGGGAAATGATCCCGAGTCCCAATATTGCAGCTTTGACTAAAAGGAAGACTGTGACTGAAAATGGTTAAGAGACAGAGCACATAACTCGAGGTGACTGATCACAGGATCATTCAGGATCAGGCAGACACACTGAAATACACTGAAACCTCCAGCCTAAAAGAAGGCCAGAGTCCAGAAATTTGAAAAAAATCTTCAAACGTTTCTGACACTCACCTCGTCATCAACTAAAATAGACTGTAAATCACCACAAAGATTTGCCTCCATTCTCTGTGAATAGTACAAAATACACTCCATTAAAATGTGGCTTACAGTAATCTGCACGACACAGGCACCACAGATTGGTGCTCTAGTCAGAGCAAGAATCCATGGGTGTATGAACAGTGCACAATTCATAGGCGGGTAATGACAACTTCATTCCACCTGATAGGCCACCAGGAGAATCGCCCCAGATGGACAGTGGGCTTCAGCAACCACAGCCTGTTGTTTGTTACTGACAGCCGTTCATCTTCCCACAACTGCAGGGACCGCAACCGCAACAAGGAAGTGAGATCTTGCAAAGGAATAAGGCACTGTGTCATGTCATGGTCTCAACAGGCATCTTTGGCAGCCCAATTGGCTTCTTCATTACCCTGAATTCCAACCAAAATGAGACCTGCTCCCCACGATGTTGGAGGAAAAACAGTCCATCCTGTATATTTAGCAACAATGTCACAGCTGGTTATAGTTCCTGTAACGATTGCAGTGCACTAAGAGAATCAGAGCAGATTTTACCCTGATGTCTTCATATTTGCTCCAGTCCCTTTAGGATCACATGACATTGTGTGGAAAAGAACAGCATAATTCTCAAGAAGGTGAATCCTGATGATATGGTTGGGGAAAACTACAGAATAATCACCAGAGTTCCAATGTTTCAAGCCATCTGTGTACACCATGTAAAATTGTGATGGCTATCTAAAACTGTAAAAAACACATACTGAAAGGTAAAATCTGAGGTTTCATCTTTTTTAAAAGTAGTCAAATGTAAAATAAGCCGGGGCCTCTGGAGGAGCCAAGGTGGCTATCTGCTCCAACCTTAAAGTAAAACATGAAAATCCACCACTTCCATATCTAAAAGGCAATCTCTTGTACAGATCCCATAAGGCCTCGTCACCCGTGGCTGACAGTGAAAAAGCCTTTCAAATCAAGGCTGAGCAACGGTCTGGTATGCAGGTGTGAATGGTATGGACAGCATTTTGTATGCATGGCACAGCCGGCTGATGTATAGTGGCAGCTCAGAAGCCTCACCATAGAGACTTGGTCTGGGACTTATTCTAAATGCCCCAGTGGCCAGCCGAATGCCTTCATGGTGTGTCATGTCCAACATCTTTAAATAGGATGGCCAAGCGATCCATAAACCGTACACCCATAATCAAGCCCAGATTGAACAAAGACTCTATAAAACTGGATCAGACAAGTGCTGTCTGCACCCCATGAAGTGTGGCTAATACATTTTAATATACTCAGTGCTTTAAGGCACCATCATTTCAGGTGTGGCAACCATGCAATCCAACCATGTAAGGGATGCGCTACCGAGGCAGCATCCAGTAAAAACCGATGGTAATAGGCAATGTTGCCCAAGAAAACCTGTACAGCCGTGGGACACGGCAGGGACTGTACTGTAACCACGCAATCTGGTAAAGAGCGGACGCCTGCTGAAGACACTTCAAACCCCAAATAAGGAATAGAAGGTTGGAAAAAATGAGACTTGGCCAGATTGCAGCAGAGACTGGCTGCTTGTAGGACAGAGAAAAGTGCCCGAAGGTTTTGTAAATGATTGTGGGGTGAAGTCCCAGTCACAACAATATCGTCTAAGTAGTTAACACAGCCTGGAACCGGGTGGAGGAGCTGCTCTAAGTAGCACTGAAAAATAGCCGGGGCACTAGCGACCCCGAAAGGGAGTTGCTGATATTGGTATAACCCAAAGAAAGTGTTGACGGCCAATAGACGTTTGGTGTCAACGTCCAAAGGAAGCTGAATATAGGTTTCCGCTAAATTTATGAGAGAAAAAGAGTGTGAACCAGAAAGTAAAGCAAGGAGTTCATCCATACGAGGCATGGGGTATGGGTCAATCATAGACTGCGCATTGATGGTGACTTTAAAATCCCCACAGATACGTAAAGACCCTCCAGGCTTCTTTACAAGAACCAGTGGCGTAGCCCATTCACTGGAAGAAATAGGAGTTAAGACCTGCAAGTCCTGTAGGCGATCCAATTCAGCCTTAAGTTGGCTGCGCAGGGCCACTGGCACCTGGTGCATGCGAAAAAACTTGGGTCGTACCATCGGTTTCATAGTAATGTGGGCAGTAAAGCTCACGGCACAACCCAGTGCACCTGAAAACAAGGAAGAAAATTCCTGAGAAAGAGCAGTCAACTCGGGGAAAGGGACTGAATTCAACAGGAGATTGAAAGAATCATCGATAGAAAAACCAAAAACATTAAAAGCATCCAGGCCAAAAATGTTTGCAGCCGCAGTGTCATCAACAACAAGAAAAGTGACCAGCCTGACGACAGATTTATAAGCCGTGGAAGCTGTAAATTGACCCAGGATAGGGATCCTCTGGCGGCTGTAGCCACGCAAAGAACAGTTGACAGCAGCCAGGGGAGCTGAGCCAAGCCGTACATATGTGATGTAATTGAGAAGAGAAACCGAAGCTCCCGTATCGACAAGTAAGGTAATGGCTCTGTCAAAAATCTGTACTTCAACAAAGAGTTTGGGAGATGGAGAGTGAACATTCTCGACAAGATTAACATCCATCTCGTCAACTTCCTCAGTCGGCTGGGAACGGCAAACAGATGCCATGTAGCCTTTTTTCTTGCACGAGTGACATGTAACCCTACACTTGGGGCAATCTGCCCAGTCATACTGTACAAAACAAAGGGGACAAGATGAAAAGTTCTCTGCATACGAGCGGGAGTATGTGGCGCGGCCCACAGCTGCTGTGAAGCCGCAGCCTGTTTACGCCTGTGTGTGCGGCGAGTGGGGCGCTCCTGTATGAAAATGACGTCCGTGCAATCCAAAGGTGCCGAGCCTGATTGCGAAACTGCAGCAACATCACCCCAAGTCTCAATTTGGTCTCCTGCAGCCCGTGAGACTTCAAAAGACTGCGCAATGTTTGGAACATCTGTCATGGTAGGATTTTCCAGCTGTAGGGCACATTGGTGCACTTCCCTATCTGGAGCAAGCCGGAGAATTGTGTCCCAAACCATATCGTCCACATATGACTCCTTGTGGGTCAGAGTAATGAACATACACTGATGGCTAAGACGTGCAGCTCTGTGGCCCACACCCGATAGGACTGAGCGGGTTTCTTATGCGACCGTTAAAATTCAACCCGCGTTCCAATAACATGTGTACGCGGGCGGTAATGGGCCGACAACAAACAACACATCTCATCAAAACACAAAGCAGCTGGTTCCTGCAGGGGAGCTAGTTGATGCAAAAGTTGATAGATATGAGGGGAGACCCACGAAAGAAATAAAGCCTTACACAACGCTGGGGTCGGATACCCCGAATGCAAGGAAATGTTGACGTGGCCTGTTTTCATAAGAGTCCCAATCTTCTAACAAATTGTCAAAGCCAGAAAAGGGAGGCAGAAATACTGTAGTGGGAGATACAGAACTGGAATCAATCACCGGCCGAGGAGCCGACAGCAACCGCGACACCAGGGAGTCAAAGCGGTCCACCTGACCTGACACAATCATAGTTAACCACAGTCTGTAAGGATTGCTGCAGGATTTGGCCCCACGGGGGTAGCTGAAAGTCCGCCGGACCCAGTCCTTCGTTTTCCACCATCGTCCACGACGGAGCACACACTAATTCAAACACAACCTTCATCACCAATTGTGTTATGACTAATAACACACCTATACATGTTACGTCAGCTACAAGTTTCGCCAGGATCCTGAACCGTCCCATCGGAGTCCAACGCAATCCACATCTACACACACCCACTCCTGTCCCAGTTATTAGTATCGTCCAGAGACACAAACACGTTTTCGAGCACAGTAAGCGTACAACTGAAGCAAAGTTCACGGCTGGCCCAGTGCCTCTCTCAAAATGCCGCGTGGCCGGCAGGGTGCAGCACAGTAGTCCAGCCAGCGCCGCACAGCGGCCAGTCCTGGTAACGGGCGGCACGCCATTCAAACACACGCACCGCACGTTACCACAATAATGAAAGTAAAATCATTGATTGAAAATATCAAGCAATTGTCACTTTTCGTACCCAAACAGCATGGTTGTATTTGTGTGTGTGTGTGTGTGTGTGTGTGTGTGTGTCCAGTATATGCAATCATATTGTCATCAACGTTACGGCTGAGTGTCACCTTACAGATACCACAAGAAAGAACCATATTTCAGTGCAAAAAGTGAGAGCACAGACAAAACCTTAATGACAACATTTCCTACAATAATTTCAGTGTGTATTTGGTAATTGAAAATAATGCTAACAAGCATGAACAGCTCATTTATAAGAGACTGACTGAAACAAAATGGTATTTTTCATATTTATTTCAGTGAGCTAGGGACAGATTCTTTATCATCCGACTTCCATGTGAAATTTGAATAATAAAGAGATAACAACATATACTTACAGCACGTGATAATGCTTGAAGCTGCAATGCTTGCAGTTTCTGACTCACTTCTCTATGTCGCATATTATACCAGCCATTGAAATTTGGTGACCGGAAGAACCGACGATACAGGCCTACCCAGTCTCCTTTGATGATTGAGGTAAGTTGAGGCCCTGAAGTTCCAAGTGTAGCCAGAAACTCTTCCTGATTGAAAGGTCTTGGTGTGGGTGCAGCCTGTAAAATGTCAACATACAGCAATATAAAATAAAAGCAACATAGATCATAATTTACAGTAAACCTGAAATATTTCTTTCCTCTGAAACCTTACAGAACTACATTATTAGAGACATATTGTACCATTTAACAACTGGGTATAATGTCTTTCTGTTTTATTTTATTAACAATTACATAGTTCCTTAGAACTCCAAGCATTATAGTCGTAACAACAAAGCTTCCAAATTACCGAGACTGCAAGATATAATTTATCACATCTCAGAATCATCAATTTTAAACTGTGAATCAGTAGTAGCATATTTCAACATGTACAACTATCCAAAGAGAAAGAAAGACAAACAAAAACAGTTCTGCTGCTATTGCAGCCAGGCTTCATAAGGTGGTATTATACCATGACTTGATCAAACACCCATCAGAATTTTATTGAAATGTGCTTCATTTATAAAAGGCTAAACTCTTATATAGCACTCTAGTTTATAATGCACAGTTACATCCGATGCAAGTTGTTTTAGATTATTCTCAGGGAAAAACTGCTAAGTTTTTTTCAGTGAATACTGTTATGCACTTGGAGGAGCTTATCATATTTGTGAGCTGTAGAGTAATATTCATCCACATATACATACAGATTGAAATGACTATGTAAGATACTATACTAAATGTCATATTTGAAAAATTGATGTTTTGCAGGAATAGATGAGCATCTGAAATTTTCTCAGTACATATATTCCTCTATTCAGTTGATGAGATGTTAAATCAGTTAAGAGCTGATCCCAGTCTGTGTCCTCTCCTAACAACATCCATTAAAATAAAATGTAAAACTTGTGACATCACTAAGATATCATAGTAAGTCTAGCACAATTTATTTTCATATCCTTGCAGCCAATATTCACAGACAGTCAGTCTGAAACAACATCACTAGGACTGATGACCAAAGTAGTTTGGTCCTTTTATAACAAAACCTAATAATATCACAATGACATGATAACAAGTTCACAAAATTTATGTTTATTGAACACAAATAGGACTCTTAAAAATCTGCCCAAATGTGTTATCACCAGTAACTGAACGGTACTTTTATCAGTGCTACCACAATCAATTTTTCCAAACATACAACAAAAATGCCAGCAACCTAAAGTTGTTTGTGTTCATTAGATTTTCAAAGGGACTAAACGACAAAGGTTATCAGTCTCTTGTTCCAAGTGTAAAGAGTACAGGGAAGATTGCTAAAAAGACTGTGATAAAAAGCACCAAGCAAAGGCGTTATTAGTCGACGAGATATAGGAAGAGCTATGAGCTGCGCGTAAGGGGAAGGCTACGGCCACAGCTGAGGAGGCGCTTGTGGGAGGGTGGGTGAGCAGTGGCGGTGCTGTTTGTCCCCAAGGCCGGCGCGAAGCACATGCAAAAAGCGCGGGGTGGCGACGCAGCGGCAGGGAGGGCAAGGTGAGCGAGGGAAGCCGAGGGTAATTTCGTTACAACTCATTTCTTTGTTTTGAAAGTATCCATTGTGGAGTTTATGTGGTCGCTGACTATGAAAGCTATCTTTTCAATTTTTGCCTTTATTTTTAGAAGAACCTTTCTAGCCATTGTCCCATTCTTTAGAATGGAAAAGAGGAGCGTCACAATTTGTACTAACTCGCTGTTACAGGCTATAAATTACATTGATGAAATATGGAAGACTTTGTATGTACAGTACAATTAGACTTGTCAGATTAGAAGAGTAAATTATCTGGAAAAATTGCAGAATGTCCAGATTTTGAAAATTGTTGACAGCTAGAAATAAATTGTATAAATAAAAATGTTACTTTTGAATTTTTAGTTCAGCTTCCCACTGGCAGATTTACTTTCTACATTCCCAGTCTTACTCAGAATTGGATTTTAAGAACAAGCCTATTCCAATCCTGAAACAGTATTAAGAAAAGATTCAAAATTCAACCAGTGGCATCGAATTTCAAAGTAATTATGAACTTAGCCTTTATTAAAGCAACACACTATGGAATTGTATAATGAGGACAAGAAATCAGTTGTATGCCTCTTATAAAGTATGACCTATTGTAAAACCATAGCAGATCATTGTCAGTTGTAATCGGTCACCACTTTTATACTTGTTTTCGTGTTATGGATAATTAACACATAATGAAGAAGTGACACACGTGGCCAGCAGTTCATTTTCTCAGTGGTGTAGATTGTAGTTCTTCACGCTAGGCCCAGCATCCGCTGGCATCGAAGGCTTGCGATCGCAGCATGATGCCACTCAGATAAGTCGCAATTACTTGTGAAAGGAGGTAGATATCAGTTCAACTACCATTTCAAAAACTTTTCTGTACTTTAGGCTGCTGTAATGTATGGTCTAAAATGCACAGAACGGTAAGCTGCCCGCATCCAACTTTTTCAATACACGATTTGTAAATCATGTGCACACACTTGACAAATAGCGTCATTTGAACACGACTGTTATGAATTATGAAAAGGTGAATGATTTATTAGAAAGCTGGGATGTTTTACTACCACATGTCCAAAAATCAGATTTTTTAACCGCAAACTTTCATCAAACTGGAGTGAGAAGCGTTATGAAAATAAAAACTCATGCAACATGAAAACTAGACATTTCCTTTTTTCATAGGCAAACCGAAGCTTGTAAGGAAAAAATTAGTTGATAAAACGATGTGAGGTGGTCTTAAATACCGTCCAAATTTTTTACAACTAGAAAATCGGAAAGTGTATTTTTAACCTTGTTTTGGCTCAACTCGGCCCGAAGGGCAGTATGAACACCCTGGGCAGCATAAACATAGACGACTCGATGTTTTCAGACTGCAGTGAAACGCGCAAGACGAACTGTGCAGCGGTCTCTACAGGTATGCGCCCGCACATTCCCCCACTACACAAAACCGGCACAGGGCCACTGCGCATCCTGACGTCATAGCTCACACTACATCTCGTCAACTATAACACATCAAGGAATAAAAGCAGCAAGGAAAGAACATCGAGAAAGGAGAGATGGAATTAAAAACGATACCTGAGGATTACAGTAATAAAAGCAAAACATCTGGCCACTCTGTGACACAGCAAAACCACCTACCTAAAAGTGTTAGGTAAGTGGGGGATAAATATATACCGATAACTCGATAAAAGTCAGATGGAATTATATAATCCACTCACACAGATAAAACTCTATCAACCATAGAGGCATTGTCTGCTAAAACCGAGCTCAGGGTGTCAGGGAGGTTAAAACCGCACCTCTGGGCGTTGAGGTGAGCACATTCCAATAAAATGTGGGCAACTGATAAATCGGCGCCACAGCGGCATGGAGGTGGGTCCTTGTGACGGAGAATGTGACTGCGTGTCAGCCAAGTATGGCCGATACGGAGCCGATAGAGGACGACAGCGTTCCTGCGAGAGGCTCGTAGAGAGGACCTCCAGAGGTTCGTTGTCTCCTTGATAACCTGTAACTTGTTGGGGATATGGAGGGTACGCCATTCTGTATCCCACAAACTGCGCCAAATGATCTCTGGGTGGACTGAGAGTGTGGGGGACTGTGACAGTTCAAGGCAAAGGTGGGGACAGCATACACACCATGGTGAAGTACGCGATTGAAACCAGAAGAGGGGCGGGAGTGGAAAAGATTCCAGTTCACGGAGGAGTAATTGGGCACGAACACCAACTGTCATACCCGCACGCGGTTGCCGTTGTGGAATAGGCAGTGGCCTGATTGGAAAAAGGAGATCATGGTTGGGGTGATGAGGCAAGCCATGAACATGAGCAATATAGTGACACAGCAGCTGCTGGCGCCTGGTTTGTAGTGGTGGAATTCCAGCTTCCGCAAGGAGACTATTAACAGGAGACTATTAACAGGACTAGTTCAGAAAGCTCCTGTCGCAAGTCTAACACCACAATGATGGACTGGGTCCAACAACTGCAGTGCTGATGGCAATGCTGAACCATAAGCAATGTTGCCGTAGTCCAGTCGTGGCAGAACTAGTACCTTATAGCACCGTAGCAGTGTACTCCGGTCTGCGCCCAAGTGGTGTTACTGAGGTAGCGGAGGGCATTAAGGTGCTTCCAGCACTTCTGCTTGAGCTCATGGATATGAGGAAGCCATGTCAGCCAGTCATCAAACGTTAGCCCCAAGAAACGATGCGTTTCCACCACATTGAGCAGATGGCCATCTATGTAAGGCTCAGGATGTGAATGGGCTGTCCGATGCCGACAGAAATGCATAACGCAGGTCTTGGCAGCAGAGAACTGAAACCCATGGGCAAGGGCCCACGTCTGCGCCTTGCGCATAGCTCCTTGCAGCTGTCGTTCAGCAACACGTATACTGCAAGAGCTAAAATATAAACAGAAGTCATCTGCATACAATGAGGTGGAGACTGAGGAACCTACCGCTGCCGCTAGACCATTTATCACCACTAAAAACAGAGGAACACTCAGGACAGAGCCCTGGGGTACCCCGTTCTCCTGTACACGCAAAGAGCTACAAGAGGCACCAACTTGTACACGAAACATATGCAAAGATAAAATATTCCGGATAAAAATGGGAAGTGAGCCCCGGAAACCCCACCCATGTAATGTGGTAAGGACGTGATGTCTCCAGGTTTGTCATAAGCCTTAGATAAGTTGAAGAAAACTGCCACCAGGTGTTGGGGGCGAGAGAAGGCTGTCCGCATAGCGAACTCAAGGTAGACCAGGTTATCCACAGCTGAACGTCCCTTTCAGAAACCACCCTGGCATGGCGTGAGGAGACCCCTCGACCCAAGGAGCCAGCACAATCGTCGACTCACCATACGCTCCAGCAATTTGAAAAGAACGTTGGTGAAGCTGATTGGTCAGTAGCTGTTCAACTCATGTGGATGTTGACCAGGTTTGATCACCGGGACTATCAGACTTTCTCACCACTGCGACGGGAACGTACCGGAACTCCAATTTCGGTTGAAGACTGTCAGAACGTTATGCTGAGACTCGGGTGACAGGTGCTTCAGCATCTGTTTATGGACACGATCTGGCCCGGGTGCTGTGTCAGGACATTGTGCCAAGGCACTGAGGAATTCCCATTCACTGAATGGACCATTGTACAGTTCAGTATGGCGAGTCAAGAAGGATAAGCACTGTCGTTCCTCCCGCTCTTTCAGAGTGCGAAAGGCTCTGGGATAGGCTGCAGATGCAGAACTATGTGTAGTGCCCAGCAAACAGTTCAGCAATGGCATCTGGATCTGTGTAAACTACTCCATTCACAGAAATCCCGGGCGCACTAAGAGGACAGAAGTAGCCATAAACACATCTCATCTTCGCCCACACCTGGGATGGAGAGGTAGGTGATCCAATGGTAGATACGTATCTTTCCCAACATTATTGTTTGCCTCATCTAATCAACTGTCGGGTGCGGGCATGAAGCCGTTTAAAAGCAATGAGGTTCTCCATCGATGGGTGCCGCTTGTGGCGCTGCAGAGCTAAAATAACCCCGATAGCCACGTAAGGCAGGGATGAGCATCACAGGAAACCAAGTTTCTTGCAGGGCAATGCAAAATGCAGGTGAAGTGCTGACAAGTTGGCGTAACTCAGCTAACAGGGGGAAAAATCACTGCAATTCCACTAGAGGATGGTTTTATTGCCTTTAAAGGCCATTAGTGGGATGATTAAAGAAAGAGTTACTCCATAGGTTCACATGTTACCACCGATTGTGAACCTATCGGATTCAAGATCATCGACTCAGGGGAGTTGATGAGGGTGAGATCCTCAGGTGAGGTGAGGATCTCTAACTCATCTTCTGAAGTGGAAGATGGGGGTAACTGTGGCTTTTGAGCCACTAAAGAGTCCTCTTTCTTTGACTTTTTCACTCTTCCCTCTCACTGCCTCTATTTTGAGGGGATGGGAGGGTTTCTCGGAAGTGGCACCAGGTGTGGAAGAAGAGTGAGAAGCCCTTCGACCAGCAGGTTTGGGATCCTTGGGCCTTCGGCCAGGATCCTCTGAGACACCCTGAGAAGCCTCGGAAGGGGGTGTCCAGAGGGACCCCTTCCAAGCGAGAGGAGCCGGAGGAGGCTTCACCTTCTCCTGCTGAGAGGTGGGGACTGGTGTCCCCAATGTTTGAGGGGTTGATGCTCCCACAGTGAAAAGAGTGGGAGCCACCGAAGAGGAAGTGCCTCAGCTGGCAAGGGGGCAGGGTAGTTGGATGGGCCTTGGAGCCCACTGGCATAGGTGGTACAGACTGTAGACCAGGCACTGTTGACGACGATGGTGAGGCTGCCGTGGCATAGGTGTTAACCAGGCACACAGGGTGGAACTTTTGACATTTGCGCTTTGCCTCCGAGTAGGTTAGCTGGTCGCAGGTCTTGTATTCCATGATTTTCCTTTCCTGGTGCAGAACCGTCAGACAGGCGAACAAGGGGAGTGATTTAAGCCACAGTTGACACATACTGGAGGAGGGGCGCAGGGGAAATTTGGATGGACAGCACGTCCGCACTCCCGACATGTAGGGTTGTCATCACATCGGGAGGACATATGCCCGAACCTCCAGCATTTAAAACAACGCATGGGGGAGGAACGTAAGGCATTACGTCGCACCAGTAGATCACCACCTTGACCTTCTCAGGCAATGAATCACCCTCGAAAGCCAAGATGAAGGCACCGATGGCAACCCTGTTGTCCTTCAGACCCCTATGGACTCATCGAATAAAATGAACTCCGCACTGTTCACATGCAGTTCGTCGTCCAACTGCAACAAAAGGTCTCTGTGGAATATTATTCCCTGCGCCATATTTAAAGTCTTGTGTGGTGTTATGCTAACGGAAACATCACCCAGCTTGTCACATGCAAGCAATGCCTGTGACTGGGCTGGGGATGATGTCGTTATTAATACTGACCCAGAGCGCATTTTTGACATGCCTTCCACCTCACCGTACTTGTTCTCCAAGTTTTCCACGAAGAACAAGGGATTAGTCATCTTAAATGAGTCCCCATCAGTGTGGCTACAGACAAGATATTTAGGGGCATAGGCCTCACCCTGATTTCTTGCCTGACATTCCTCCAATGGTGTACCCAGGGAAGAGAACGTTTGAGGATCATACTCTGCAGCATTGTAGTCCCTTCTACCTCTCTTAGAGACGCTGGTTTTGTGTGCGGCAATGCTAATATTTGCTCATTTCATTCTCATCCCACGAGCAGCTAGGGAACTAAAGGTCCACCCAGGCAGAGCCCCGCTTGCCGGGGTAAGCCTTATACAACTGAGGTGCAGCAGATTCCTCAGAGGTTGCTCGCTAGTGACTGTTCAACCTCAACAGCCATGCATCTCTCCTCGACACGTAGCACACCTTGAGATTGAGAGTTTTTTTTATATGGGTTTGTACTGTCCTCGTGACCCGGGTGATTAAGCCAAGATCCCCGGACTCTGAAACGTACAATGTTCCACTGTCGCGCCGTACGTTGGTCGTTGAAGCACGCACAGAGTTTACAGTGTAGCGGACTGTTGGCGTGACACAGCCCACATCTCAGGTCCGCGGGTTCGCAAAGCCCGTACTCAGCAAATTAATGCTGAGCCCCTGAGGGGAACCTAAAGTTAGGCTGTGACTCTGCTAAATGTATAAACAAGCAGAACAGGGTTTTATTTAGATGGTGTTCTTTTCATGATTTTATTATAAACATTCTGAAATTGAAAGAAAGTGATTTAAATTTCTTTCAGATCTTCTGCAGTGTTGAATAATTGATTCTGCTTGAATTTTCAGTAACATAACTCATGCCAATTTCATGTGCTGAGTTGTTCAAGACCTTTTAACCTATTATGAAGCAAGCTTGGGGATTTCTGATCTTGTCGCCTAGTTACTGAAGCACCATCAAAGGTGTCTCATTCTACTTTACACTGCACCTGAATAACTCATACGTACCGTCTCACACCCCTTAAGAAAGCATAGACTACTGTTGTTATTCAGGTTCCTATCAGGTCTGATTTCTAATACTTCTTTAAGATAACAGCTCCAAAAGAAAGATAACACACACAGAGTATTTTCAGTGTTTACATATTCTGTTGCATGACTAATTTCCAACTCAACTTGGTAGATTGGTAGAATCCAGTAAAGTATAAAATAACCTCTTCTTAATTGTCTGTCATGTACCTCCTGTGTACACTAAATTCACTTGGGATGTGATAAATACAAGCCTTGCACAGACCCCAACAGCATTTCACAGATCTTAATAAAGCTGAAGCTTTAAGTGGTGAGTAGAAGACAAATCAAATGTTCAAATGTTTGTAAATCTATCGGACCAAACTGCATGGTCATCAGTCCGTAGCTTACAAACTACTTAAACTAAGGTAAACTAACCTAAGGACAACACACACAGCCATGCCCCAGGGAGGACTCGAACCTCCGATGGCGAGCAACTGCGCTCCGCAACGAGGTGCCTTAGACCGCTCGGCTACTCCACTGCGGCAGTAGAAGACAAACTTGATGATATGCAGTGTTAGGATTCTGTCCGTCTTCATTAACTTATTTCCCATGTAAAAAATTACTCTTGCTGCCTATGAGCACAAGTACCATAGAGTATAAGAGGACACCTCCCTGTAGTTAGCTAAGGATTGCAGCAAATTTCGCTACCAAAAATGTGTGTTGAAGTGTTGATTAAAAGAAAAAAACTGGCAGACTACTTAATAAGTGTTTAAATTATATAGTCAAGATTTATTAAATAGAAGGAGATGTTCAAATACATCAAATTAATTAATTAGTACATCTATCCTAAGAAACTGTTCATGAAAGGACAAGACAACAATGTTTCATAATTAGATTTTTGGTGTGCACTGCCTAATCAAGTCACCACAATCAACACTTAGATGCAAGAGATGATTACTCACCTTGAAAGGAGAAATGTTTTTCTGAAGTGGCATGAGGCTTGCCATATATCTTTCTAAAGGGATCATGAAACTTTGTGTAACTTCAAGAAGATGACGTTTAAGCAAAGCTGTTTGCACTTCTCCTGGTCGTTTTGTCTGAATTCCTTTCATAAGTTTCTTCAGGATCATCTTATCTTTCTGAAGATATGGTCGATAGTGGGTATAAACACCAGGCTTTGAATCCAACATCTTTATATTGCCACCTTTCTTCAACTTGTGTTTCTGCACGGTTTCTAAGTAAGGAGAGTTACAAAAATTATTGCACTAATTGACACACTAAAGAAATACTTTAAGCACATTATATCATAGGCATAAGTAACAAGAACAATCCGCTCACAGAAGTATAATTAATTTTTCCACAGATAAAGTTTCAAGTAAATCTAAGTATTT
Organism: Locusta migratoria; assembly: GCA_026315105.1. NCBI lineage: Eukaryota > Metazoa > Arthropoda > Insecta > Orthoptera > Acrididae > Locusta > Locusta migratoria. The sequence goes on from CM048755.1 coordinate 283,126,952, forward strand.
ATTCAAAGATTTAAATCTTATAGTAGTGGCTTCCGTGAAGAGTGCACTACCAATGAGTAGTCATATTGAGTTCTGTGAGCAAACATTATTTGCACTTTTGTTATCAAATATAGAGAATATCGAAAATAAACTTGGAAAATATGTATTGAATTTTCCTCTTCTATTCCACACTATTGTGAGCAAACCACTTACAAATCATCAATTGTGATAGTGACATCAATTGTCACATGTAAAAATTTCAATGCATGCTATAAAGAAGCATATGAATTTCTTTTAATAACTTAAAAGTTACAAGTCAGATGTTTTAAATTTCAATACTCAGATACTTGAACAGGCATGGATCATCCCGAATTCATACATAGCTAAATGACAGGGTTCTGTTTTACACTAAACATGTTAGTCGTTAACACTCATAATATTCAACTAACAGTAGAGTTGGCCACATTCAAAGAGTATCATTATTTGTCTCTAAAATAATTCTGGGGTTTCAAAAATATGTGAATACCCAATAATGAAATCACTGCAATGAAATTGATATAACTTCCTACAATATACCAAGGATACTGTGTTAGGAACCTATTATGAACAGGTAGAGCCTAGTCGGAAGAGATGCCATGGGGGCAGAGACACATAATTAGACACAATTTGGCAGTGTAGAGACAGCTGGTGAAATTCTCAGAAACACAGTCTAGAAAATGTTGAAATATGCAGACCAACAGCCTTTTTTCATAGTTTGGCTGCCACCTCACCACATCTAATCTGGGACAGAAAAAGAGCTCTGACTTAAAGGGATTTCAATGATCTGTCACAAAGTGGCATTTGTCACAGTAGTTTTCCATACAAAAGAAATCAGTGGCTTCAGAAAAAACAGAAATCCATAGATTTCAGCAGATGGGAATTCACTGGACTGGTAGCCAAGCTATGATGAGAGAGAACTGTTGATTCTCTAAGACAACACAGGTTGAAGCAAGACAAATATTGACACTAGTGGACAATTATTTTTAGCATGAAATATAATTCAGAAGAGATTCTCAAGATCACAGCTGTAACATAATTTCTGGAAGGAGCACTAGTGGCAGCAGAGCCCACTGCCCCAGATGAAAAAGTTACAATGCCATCCCTCATAAAGCGCACATCCAAGGGAGGGAGAAAGAGGGGGGGGGGGTGTTGAAGGCATTGGAGACATGATCCACACATTATTAAAAAAAAGTTAATTAATTAATTTAAAAAATGATATTTCTGATCTACCAATTTCTAGACTTTGTCTTATTATTATTATTATTAATTATTATTATTATTATTATTATTATTCTCTGTGGTATCCCTGGAATGAAATCTATAGCCTTCATCTGTAAGTTTTGGCCCGATAACTTTCCTAATGATTCTTCTTTCCTGTGGGAGGATGTTCTCAAGGCCGGTTTTTGTATGTAACATCAGTGTCTCATTGGCTTATAGTACCTCCAGATTGGTTGCAGTATTGTAGTGACAAATTTTGGTGAAGGTGGAAAGGCATTTCTTATTGTAAATATCCTGTGTTTTGTATAAAGCTCTCTTCATTTTCAATACTCTAGTGTTCTGTGCGATTCTCTCATTTCCTGTCATTTCAATCACTTCACCTAGGTACTTGAAGTGTGCAACCCTGTTGATCTTGTCATACTTCGTATTCAGATTTGGTATGTTTAGTTTCATGCAGAAGAACTCAAGTTTTTGAAAGGAGATCTGTAGCCCTACTTTTTCCGTGCACTCCCTAAGTAATTCAATCTGTCTGATTGCTGTGGTTTCATTATCCGTGAGTAGTGTCAGATTGTCTGCGAAGGTTAGGCAGCCAACCTTTAGCTTGTCCTTTAGTTGTGCAATGTGCATTGGCATGCAGTGGCCTTGTATTTTCCGCTCCTTCTCCCACTCCTTGATGACTCTGTCCAGGACTATGTTGAAGAGGAGCAGCAAGAGTCCATCACCTTGGTGAATGCCTGTCTTGATTTAAAAGGGTTCAGAGATTTCCCCCTTGAATTTCACCTTAGATGATGTTTCTGACAGTGTTTGATCAGTCACTGTGTCTTGCCATCCAAACCTTACTCACGTAGAACGTAAATAATGACTGGTGGTCGACAGAGTCATATACTTTCTCGGAGTTAACAAAGGTGCATATAACTGGACTGTTCGTGAGGGCATTGACTTTGAGAGTAGTCTTCAGATTGAAGATTTGTTCTGCACAAGAGCAATCAGGACGGAAGCCCGCTTGGTACTCACTGATCTTGTGCTCCAGCTAGTACTGTGTCCTTTGGAGTAGGCACACTGAGACTACTTTGTGTGCAACTTTTATTAGTGAGATGCTCCTGTAATTGTTTACATCTGTGGGATCACCCTTTTTGTGCAATGGGTGGATCAGTGCACATTTCCAGTTGTCTGGTAACTTTTCTGATGTCCATACGTCTGTGATGATCTGTGTTAGTTCTCAGAGTGAGTTTGGTTCAAGGTTTTACAGCAGTTTGGCCACTATACTATCTTCACCAGATGGCCTGTTATTTTTGAGTTGGAGAATGTGCTTGTGAATTTTCTCTTGCATTGGGAGCAGTGAGTCAGTGTGTCTATCTGTGGGTTCTTCATTTGGGAATCTCTCTGTGGGTTCTGAGCAGTTGAGAAGTTCTGCAAAGTACTGTGCCAGAACTCTGCAGTTTTCCTGATTCGTCAGTGCCAATTTTCCGTTAGTTTTTCTGAAGCAGAGGTTTGGTGGTGTGTAACCTCGGATGTGCCCTGCAAACGTCCTGTAGAAGTCCCTTACCTTGTGGTTGCGGAAGTTGTCCTCTATGGAGTCCAGCTGTTCCTTCAGATATTTCCTCTTGGATTGTCTGATAATTTTTACTGTTGTCTTTCATGGTTTGTTGAATATCTGTAAATTTTCTGGGGACTAGTTGCTGTACTATTTCTGATATGCCAACTTCCTCGTGACGCATGAATTCTCACTATCAGTGTCCCACCATGGGCGCTTTGTGTTCTTCTTCTAAGGAATGAAGGTTGTGCTTTTTCTATGATTTTTAGTTCTTTTACAAAAAATTCTCTTGGGCGTGAACTTCACTTTGATGCATGTGAGGTAGTGGTCAGACTATTATTATTATTATTATTATTATTATTATTATTATTATTATTATTATTGCTGTTGTTATTGTTGTAGTCATTTCACACAAAATGACTACTCATGATCTTCTCAAAACTGAGAAGCCTGGATGTTGACCTTTCCCCCCCTATAATACACAACACAAAAAATTTATACCTTACAAAAGGATACAAGCTATGAAGTCACAAAAATCTTTTTCCTCATTTTTAATTCTATGAACTGTTTTATTACCTCTAATAAGTTTACTTCCTCTGCTATTTCACAGGGGACTGATAATCTAGTAGTTCAGTCCTCTTCAACTCCCAATAACAACAACACTATTTTATAATCAATCATCAACATGGACAAACCATTGAATTTATTGTGTGTAGTTGTTGAGTGCAAAAAGTTCTTTATAAGTTTTAATTTGGAAAAACTCATTTCCCCACTTGAAATGCTTACAGGAAGCAATATTCTTAGCACAATGCTAAGGTTTGAATCAAATTTTAGGGTGCTTGTTAATTTCAGCAAGTCACTTGGGCTTTCATTTTTAACCCACTAAATACTGCGTGACAGCATAGAGTGTTGCAACTGCAGGTTTCACAGAAGTAAGTATTAGTCATGAGTCCCCTAAATTGGTACTGAAGTTGCAAGAAATATAAGTTTTCTAATCAATTAATGTTCTTTTATTTGTCTTACATTATACAAGTAACAATTACTTACAAATATGTACAGATAATACAATTTTGGAAATGCCACACCCAGTTCCATGCACTGTCTGTAATTAGACTGTACTGCACGCAGAATTTAGAGGGTTAACCATATGCGCAAAAATAGCAGATATTTCTTCTGCTAATTCTAAGACATTTTAATCAGCTGATCTGCCACTGGTTAAAATAATTTCCAGATTTTTGCTGAAAGTTATTAATGTTGTGGCATAAAGTCAGCGCCACAGTGTAAGAGAACAATTATGGAGAAGGCAGCGGATGAAATCCAGCAGCCAATCGCATGCCAGGCCGCGCATCCTGGAGGGAGTAACGGAGATGTGCGTCCTCTAGAAGCTGCTATACCTAGGCCGACATGCGTCTGGACGAACCGTCAGAACTTGGCTAAGAACTAGGCAGTCACGAGAACTCAGCACAGCTAGAGAAGTTTAGACAGAAAAATGAAGTGACCCAAAATGCCGCCCCTCAAATTTCCTGTCCCATCAAAAGGCCAGAATGTTTGGCCCTAGAGCGGGCCTTGGTAGCAGCAACACATTTCTTCTGGAGCTAGAGTTCACAAAATATTATTTTAGGGCCAAACTTCCTAATCGTAATATTGCACCATCAATGTCAGCCATTTGAGTAACAACATTACTCTGGAGCCAACTTTGTTAGTGTTTGCACAACATCTTTCTGGAGACTTCCATACACACATTACAAAATCAGCTTATCTGCACATGGCAGTCTTGACAAGATCAATCAGCAGCTTTGGCACATTAGGTTGTAACAAAATTACTCTATTTGATAAAACGCAAGTAAATTCATGTGGGCTTTCCATCACTGGCATATTGCAGTAAAAGTTTATTTTTCATCGTTTCAACCTTACAATCACTTTATTCACGTAACTGTGTTTGTTCATTGAATTTGATGTGAAGTGGTGCTCACTCTCTCATTTACCTCTTTCAGAAAGCTTTCCCAGGCCTCTTTATGTTCTTATTTGCTATTCATTTTCTACGTTGATTACATTTTCTTTGTCAGTGGACAATTTTACCCAGTAAGCTTTTATTAATCTTGGTACACAGCAATTTGTAATGAACTATGGGATTTACTAAAAATTTAATATCTCAAAAGTTATTCATGCTCTACAATGCTATTCTTGAAATGTACTTTTTTCCACATATACAGTAACACAATTTTGACACCCTGAGTGTTCTGTTTTCTAAAACATATACTTTCATGTAAATAACCTGCTACATTGTTAATATTTCATATTAGAAAATTTCAATTTTTCACGAGATTTTAATGAATTTCAGGAATTGTCTTTTATGTTTAATTGCTGTCCCATTGAGTAGTGCCAATAATTTCACTATTTTCCTATTATGTAGCTAGAATTAAATTGGTTTACTTCAATGGCTGTTGTATTTTTGTTCCTTTCAATTGTCCTGTCTTTTGTGTTATTGACTGAAATGGAATAACTATGTATTTTACCAATTCATAATTTTTCTGTACTACGTACAGCTATAAAAGCACAAACTGACAAAAAAAGTAGTACCTAGAAGATGCAGTCTTACATTTACACAACCAATGGTCAGTTTGTATATAATTAAACTTGCAATTCTCCGTGATAGGTAGAAAGGTCACCCGAGTGCATCAGTGTTGGAAGGAGTATCAGAGGGAGCACAGTGGAAGGGTGTAATTTTCTGTTTTCTGTGTGATATGTGGTCATCTGTACACAGAGAGTGGTATATAATACCACACTCAGGACATTTATCACAAAGAGTATTAAAATCACTGAAATCCTGCAATTATAGGGTTTCCTACAATATAAACATCACTGCACAGTATATTGTTACTGGTTACTATCAAACAGAGAGGTACATAAAATGAATTGTTCAGATTGTGATACGTTTTATATTTATCAGTCAAGCAGAAACATAACAACTAGGTTTGATGAGCATGAACACAGAGGAGGTTACAGTATCAAGCACGTACTGAATGAGGACCATAACTACCAGCGAGAGTTCATTGCCATTCACTTAGTAAACAAAGTCCAAAAATTCAACCTGTTCGAAGCACTTGAAATCAAAAACACCTGGCTCACAGCCCTGATTTAATATTAAATGACCAACACAACACATCCCATCTTCTGAGAGCCACTTAATCATCTCCATTTTCCATTACCTTCCACACTGACTGTTTCTGTTTCTCCATTCATTTTCCATATTATATTCATTTCTATTTGCCCACATTTTTCCTGGATATTACGATTACTAGAATTGTCTATTCTATTGGCCCACATTAGGTTACGGCAGTAACACTAAAAGTGGGCCTTTGCGATCGTCTTTTGACAGCTCAAAATTTAAATGAAAATAATGACTTAACTATTCATCTGACACGAAAATTGAATAACCAAATTTGTAGAGGAGAAAATTCTCTACAACTTTGCTCTGTTATGTTTTTTCCATATCTTGTAGCATTTCAGAGATATTTGGAAAAATAACAGTGATTTTGGGATGTCTGGCTGGCTGTCTGTCCATAACGTGTTCCTTGTTTTTAAGACGAACCGTTCAACCGATCAGCACCAAATTTTACAGACATAATTGTAGGCCACCAGAAACCAGAACCTCCCTCTTTCAAATTTTTTGGACAAAAAAAGATGGCAGAAATACCAAAAAAAGCCGTTTGGAATATAATTGTAATTGCAAACGAACCATTCATGCGACACAAAAATTGAATAACCTAATTGGTAGAGGGAAAATTCTCTACAACTTTGCTCTATTATGTTTTTTTTTTTTTTTTCATATCTTGCATCGTTGCAGAGATATTTGCAAAAATAATGGCGATTTGACGATGTCCGTCTGTCTCTAATGTGTCTCTCTTTTTTAATTTATTTATTTCCCCTTTCTTTCTGTTTTTAATCAACTATACTTTCCCTCATTATATGTATTACATAATTTACATTTATATAGTTTTGAACTCATTCCATATCTGAACACCTTACATATATATAAAAGGATATGTAGAATATGTACATAAATAAATAGATTAAATGAAATGAACAATGGCCATATTTTCCTAAAAATATGTTCTTTCAACTAGACTTACATTCATAAAGAATAATTTGCTGATGTTTAGCAATCATGTGGATCATGCATGTATTATCATCAAAATGCATTTTAGATAAAAATTTAAACTGGAACTTCTTTCAGTACATTGCACCAAGAACCATTTTGAGCAGGAAAGAGAAAAATTACAATGTTATAAAATATATTCACGTCAAGCTAAAAAGTAAAATGATATAATCACAACAACAAAAATTGTTGACGTGAAGCTCATAGACACAGAAAATAATGCCAAAGAGCAAAGTGACATATGAGAAAGCAAAATAGCTATCCTTCATTTAATGATGGTAGCCAGTCTGCTAAAATGTCAATTGAAAACTGGTGCGGATTAACAAATGAGTTACAAATTATTTAATTGTAAAAGTGTATTACAATTGCTGACCTCTTTCAAGATTTTTTCCATTTTGTAAATAACTTTTTGATTTCTGAAATCTTAACAACTTTATAATTACCTTTTTGATCTCTTTGACATTTTAACAATTTTCTTAATTAAAATTTCCATCTGATACACTCTTAAGACTATTACTTCATTAGCTAAAACCAAATAATTGGTAACAAGCCAACAACAAAAATATCAGGTTTATGTCCTGATTCAGCTCACAGTTTTAATGTACCAATAAGTTTCATGAACAACTTTTGTTTACAGTGTTTGTGTTATCAGCTTTTTGATTCACATACAATAAATCTGAAGGCAAAGAAATTAACATAGCAAATACTAGAGTTAAAACTTACCTGTATTGGATGGTTCACATATTCTAATTATGTGTGGCCAATGCTGCAGTGTTTTTGCAAAGAATGGATTTGTCACACCAAGTATGACATATGGAGGAGCATGAGCTTTGGTAGTATATTCTTTGAACTCACTGTCATGGATAGTAAAGTATGGTCGATAATCACCACAGTATGTCAGTGGTGCAATCATGCTATAATCAAACAAAAATATGAAGACAGTAAGAAAAGTGGTACATAACTTACACTGACTGACAATAATTTGAATAATAATAATAATAATAATAATAATAATAAATGTGATCTTTCTCAACTAGCCTACACTAATAAAAAATAATTTTACAATAAACCTAATAAAACTAGTGTGAGCATTGTATATGATCATAATCATCACAGGTTCACACGTCTTACAAAACACCGGATAGGAAAACAATTTTGGTATCATGTGTAGCTCTCTATAGCTACCATACAGCCCAGCAAGTATGTAGCGAGTTACCACACCAGTATTCATAGTATTCCATAACAAGTATAATTAACACTTATATATAAATGTGTAATATTAAAAGTTTCTGTTTTCTACTTTCACAATGACACATCAATATAATCTACAGAAGTAGAAAATATTCAGTTGCAAAAGACTAGTATTTATGCTGAGTTAGCAGTGAACGCAATTTAATTAGGATGTCACAATTAATAAGATGGTGTGTCAAACCATATTTTAATAGCCCTGAAACTCAACCCAACATGGATAGGCAGAAATAATCTCACAGATGTCAACACCATGGTTCCTTGAACATTGGTATTTAATATTCTACATCAGCTGCTGCTTCTCCTTGGCAACAGGTAGCAAATAACTATTACTGATGTCACCACGAGTTTTCTCGTAACTTAACCACAATTTTGAATCATTGATTCTTCCCAGTTATGTGCTTCAGTAAACTATTGCAAATAGATTGCACAGTAATAGGCACGAGAGGAAGTTCAATGAGTGGGATTCATCATTGCAGTCTCACTTCCAGCAAAAAGTTTCTTATTTTGAGCACCCAATTGCTTTTCCTTCCAAAATGTTAAATTCTGCACAGATCAACTACTCTCAATTGGTGAAAAGGGGGGGGGGGCTGAGTGTGTTGTCATACTGCACCTGTTGACTGACCACAAATCCTCGATTTGCTATTTGGGCATTGATAAGACTGCACAGCATTGTGGATTGTCCTTCAGTGGTTATCACTGCAAAAACAAAATCACTCCACTACCCAATATGCCAACACAGCTGCCCGGTCTCTTCTACTGGTTCCTGTGTGGAATTCCCTCACCAGAAAGTTATTTGTTTTGCCCTGGATCTATACCTGCATATTACCCTGAAGGTGTGTCAGAAAGCCTCAGCATTGCCCTGCAACCTGGTCTGCTGAACAGTTTGTCAATGACTCTAAGAGGGATGCCAGAGCATGTTTCCTGTCAGGCTAAACAGGTTTTTCAAAATTAATTTGCATTGCACTATTGGCTCAATGCCATGCATTGCATTTCATTGGGTACAGAGGACTATTGACTGCCAGTTTGTCACTCCGTCATCATGCCAGTTCCACATTCTCCTGCTTCTTTGTCCATCACAATGGCAAGTGACATGCATTAAGATGTTGGCCATTTACTATGTCTACTTGCCTAGCATCAATGCTGAAACTGAACATGCACATTGTTCCTGCTGTGACTGATCACTCAATCGGGTGTCCCCAACATCATTATTTTTGCCATGGCTTTGCCCTGACATCCAAGGGAGAGGGTCCATGTCCATTTCATTTGGCTTTAAGGGAGCTATGTGGCAACTGGTGGTGGATGTCCTCTCAAACTTCCTGTTTATGTCACATATTCTGTCCACTACCACCCCTTCTGCCAACGCCCTTGAGAGAGTATCTCACCACTGAGAAAGTGCCTTGTACTCTGGTGTTGGGCAATGGGCACCAGTTTTAAGTCAGCTCAGTTCAAAGGGTTGTCATTGTAATGACCCCACAAAGTTAATAAAGATCATCATACACTTCAGGCCCATAAGGATTACTTACCTCTTCAAGAAGATGTTTTTACCATACGATACAAAAGTGGAAATGGAATAAAACACCAGGATACTGACTGCATTTAAAGAAATCCAGTGAAAGATCAAGATCCACATACTCTGCTGCAAGTATGGTTAGATGTTCTACAGAAATTGCACAATGCAGCTGAAGCAGGTTATATAAGATTTATTAAAACATATGACAGAATATGAAAGATTTTTCTGGTCAGGATTATCTGAAAGTGTTGCTCACTAGGAGTCACACTATCAAGTGTGCTGAAGAAGGAGGCCATTTGGAATATACACACTAATTCTGCCAGCAGAAAAGCCTTTCCAATGTGATGGGACTGACCTACTAGGTCTTCCTAGTGGCAATAAGTGGATTACTGTTTTCACTGATTATCTAACCCAATACTGTATATCATTACAAAATTTGTGAGAACAGCAGAAATACCTGAGGTAGTCATAGTCATAGTGGATAACAGTGTATTGATACACAGAGCCACAAGATCAATAATTACAGACTGAGGAAAATGTTTTCAGTCAAAACTTTATCAGAGATAAACTACTATTGAAACATTACACATCACATGACAACTGCCTAATATCCTCAAATTAATGGGTTTAGTTAATGCCTTAATAAAACACTGACTTACATGACTATCCATGTACATCAAAGTTGAGCAGAGAAATAGAGACGATGTATTACCTTTCATAACTTTTGCCTACTACACTGCCAAATAGACCAACCGATTTACATTATTCTTCCTGGTGCAAGGTTGTGAAGAAACAACAATTATGGGCATACTATTTCCATTTTATTTTGATGACATGGACAAGAACTACACCAGCCAGTTGTTAACTAGGTCTGTGACAGCTCAACTCTACATACTGCGAGCTTATGAAAAGGATTGCTGAAGGTATGACGTTAGTCATTGACCTGTTTTGTTCCAGCCTGCTGATCTTGTCTCAATCTTCACACTTGACTGAAAGATTGGTCAGCCCAAGAAGCTCCTTAGATATTACCTTAGGGAATATTATGACAGTTATAGCCAATCTTAATAATTACACTGAAGATTTAAATCCCTCCATGATATTACAAAAAAATTAGGGAGACAGTGTGCATGTACTTCAAATGAAGCTATATAAAACTTCCTCAACCAATGATAAATTCCAAACTACATCATGCATTGGCAAGCTAAAAGACTGTAGAAGCTGTAATGTCAACATAAGTTCTAGCATGTCCACCAAATGACTGGTGCCTTAAATGAATGGGGGTTCACTACTTCCGCTGCATAATATTATTTACTTTTAAAAATAATTCAATTTTCGCAAAACATTATAGCTCTAAAATTACCTTGAAATAAGCCTGACAAACGTTAATGGCATTTAATACCTTGTTGAGGTATATTTATAGATACAGAGGATTAGATTATATAAGGCATTTGCCTATAGTGATTTAGAGATTCACAGAAAACCTAAATCTGGACGGTCACAAGTGGATTTGAACTGCTGTCCATCTGAATGCAAGTCCCTTGTGCTAATCACTGCACCTCAGTTTACAGATAAAGGCCTTACTCTTTTTATTTTTCATGGTGACTCTTTTAGAAAACAAAATTGTGTGTGTGTATGTGGGGGAGGGGGGGGGGGGGAATTGGAAACAGGTGGACATAAACCTGTAAACTTTAGCTTCACAATGCCACCCCACAGGATACTATCAACTATGCTACCGTTTCCATACTGCTGTGGCCAAATAGCCATGGGCACTAAGGCACTTTGCTATGGTGCGAGCAGCTATTTCATGTTGGAGGTTCGCGTCCTCCCTCGGGCGCGTGCGCGCGCGCGTGTGTGTGTGTGTGTGTGTGTGTGTGTGTGTGTGTGTGTGTGTGTGTGTGTGTGTGTTAGATTAAGTTGGTTTAAGTAATTTGTAAGTTTAGGGAATGATGACTGCTGCAGTTACGTTCCATAACACTACAAACATTTTAACATTTTACTTCCATATTGGTTATTAGCCTCCATTAATTTAATGATTAATACTGTGTAAAGACTGTACCATTAAATGTCATTATTTTAGTTGTTGTTGTTGTTGTTGTTGTTGTGGTCTTCAGTCCCCAGACTGGTTTGATGTAGCTCTCCATGCTACCCTGTCCTGTGCAAGTCTCTTCATCTGAGAATACATTCGGCAACCTACATGCCTTCGAATCTGCTTACTATATTCATCCCTCAGTCTCCCTCTACGATTTTTATCCCACACGCTTCCTTCTAATGCTAAGCTGACAATTCCTTGATATCTCAGAATGTGTCCAACCAATCTATCCCTTCTCTTGGTCAGGATATGCCAGAAACTCATTTTCTCCTCGGTTTGGTTAAGCACCTCCTCATTAGTTATGTGATCTCATTATTTTAGTAACTATGTCAAATAGTATCAAAATTACTGATTAATCATCTATCTGTAGTAGCACTGAAACAGTATAGTTGCATAGCACACAAGTTATGACATTTAGTTTTATAATGCTTTTTTAAAATATGAGAATCCTTCAATTGCTTTCTGTCATTTTCCTCCCACCAATCATACCTAAAATTACATGTTTCAAGAAATCCTCAATTTGCTGATGTTTTGAAACTTTTTATATATTCATGATTGTCAGAAAATCATTCCATTTATTCTAGCATGGGTAACAGCATTTCAGTTCAAATAAATTTGTGCATACCTACATCTACATCCATACCCTGCAAGCCACCTCATCACGAGTGACAGAGTGTACTTTGTGTACCATTGTCACTTCCTCCTACTATTTCAGTGACAGAGCGAGCGAGGTGGCGCAGTGGTAACACACTGGACTCGCATTCGTAAGGATGGTGGTTCAAATCCACCTCCGGCCATCCTGATTTAGGTTTTCTGTGATTTCCCTAAATCACTCCAGATAAATGCCAGGATGGTTCCTTTCAAAGGGCACGGCCGAATTCCTTCCGTATCATTACCCAAACATTCTGAGCGTAAGCTCCGTCTCTAATGACCACGCTGTCTACGGGACGTTAAACTCCAAGCTTCCTTCCTTCCTGTGACATATGGTTCGTGGGGGGAAATGATTGCTGGTAAGCCTCCATATGGCCCCTAATCTTTTTTTATCTTTGTGGTCATTTCACGAGATATACATAGGAGGTAGCAATATAATGGCTGACTCTTCACGAAATGTATGCTCTCAGAACTTTGAAAGAAGTCCATAGCACAATACAGAACGTTTCTCTTGCAGCATGTGCCACTGGAGTTTCCTAATCATCTCCGTGACACTTTCACACATACTAAATGAGCCCATAACAAAAGTTTCTGCTTTCCATTGGAGCTTCTCTCTGTCTTATATTAACCTACTTGGTACGGATCCCACACTTACGAACAATACTCAAGTGCTGTCCAAACAAGTGGTTTTTTTTTTTTTTTTAACCTACTTCATAAGCTACACTTCCTTAGGATTCCTCCAGTGAATCTCAGTCTGGCATATGCCTTACCCCATGTCGACTCCCAGATATTGTACGGAAATAACTGCTTCCAGTGCTTGTCCTACTATAGTTTTGTTATATAATAAAGGTTCTTTCCTTATATATGAACACAGCACTTTACACTTGTTTATGTTGAGGCATTCTACCACGTGGCAATACCCTGCGGATCACGTGGCATTTTGCACCGTTTTTAGGTGTTGTGACTTCTCAATAAATTACAGCATCATTCAAATTATGTATCATACGGAAGGTAGTCTTTCCATCAGTGGAAATGCACATACAAGTAGTAACAGTTTTCTTTTCTACTCTCTGCCTCATTGGTCCTGAAGAGAAATTGAATATCAACAATGCCTGGGCAGCACTTTGGTGCATCTGCATGTTACCTGAATGACTTAAGGCTCTTCATGTGATAAAAATACTTTTAAAATAATAATAAAATTATCTGATATGAGAAAGATACAAATAATGAGTATTTAAATATAAAATATACATTTATAATTTGCAGACTCAACTTTTTTCCAGGGATTCATTGCACCCCTGAACACACAGGGTGTACCACCACTGCCCCCAACAAAGAAAGCATCAGGTATTGTGTGCTGGAGTATGCTGGACTGATGACTCATATGCAAACTAGGGTACTGTTACATTGAGATGCTCTTATCTTAAGAAGACTGCAATGTTGCACATGAAGGCAAACAACTAAGTATCAGTATGGTATAGTGAATCAAGTGATAAAAGGGTCATAAGTTTGAGGCCCACTCTCTCTGTAAATTTTGCTTTGTATATTTAGTTCCAGTACCTTCTAGATGTATCAACAACCAGTGTTCTAGAAGTTTTTACGAGTGTATATACATTGTGTGATCATCTGGCTGTGGTCTGTTCATTCTCTGCTCTAGTCTAAGTGAGATGGGTGCTCAATAAATCTTTGTTAAGCTTAAACTGTCATTAATTTATTACCTAGCTTCTTACAATAACACCATATTCTTGTTTGACAATATTATAGTCACAAATACCCTATTTGCCACTAATAAGAGTACAAGGTGCAGCCAGAAAGTAAATTTCTTTATTTTTTTTAAAACAAAGACAATATGCTTATATGAAAAAAATTTTCTGGCAACAGTTACAGCAATGTTTGGGGTATTTTTTGACATAGTCATTCAAAGAACTAAGACATTATCATACTGTGGGATCAACTTTTGAATTCATGTGCCATAGAAGTCTGCCACCTGTGAATGGAACCAGAGGGTGACAATTATCTTGAGCTAATACTCACTGTCAAAATACTGGCCGGAGAACACACAATTCTTAATAAGATGTGTGGAATGCTTACTGCAGGTGTTGTGCTGCTCCATGACAATGCTCATCTTAAAATGGCTCAGCTTTACAGCAAGTGTTTTGCAGAAGTTCGGCTGGGAGCTGTTTGAGCATTCAGCCTACAGTCCTGAACTTGCTCCCAGATACTGGTCGTAGTTTTGACAGTGATGAAGAGCTGAAGATGACTGTCACGTGAAGGTTCCATTCACAAGTGGCAGACTTTTGCGACACAGGAATACAAAAGTTGATCCATGATATAAGAAGTGTCTCAGATCTTTTGTTGATTCTGTCAAAAATAGCTCAAATAGTGCCATACCTGTTACCAAAGAATTTTTTCATGTAACTATGCCAGCTTTCTTTCTTCCTTCTTCTTCTTCCCCCCCCCCCCCTCCTTAATAGGGAAACTAACCTTTCTCAATGCTCCTCAAATATACAAATATTTTCTTAGTAGGTGCATCAAGATTTAATGTTCCATTGTTTGTAGAGCTTATAGGACTTAACTATGGGGTCATCAGTCCCTAAACTTACAAACTACTTATGAACTAGCTAATACTAAGTACGGCACAAATATCCATGCCCGAGGGGGGATTCGAACCCCCGACTGTAGTGGCCTTGCAGATTGTGACTGGCCTGCCGCAGAATGCTCGGCCACCGCAGCCGGCCATCAAGATTTATGTCACATTTGATTATACAAAATTAAACAAATGTTAATGTGATCAAACTTCACATCTTTAACAAAAAACAGTATAGAATGTGCCACTTAAAACTGAAGTTAGAAACATACCTTACAAGAGCCTGCACCATTTCTGAACACGTTGAGGGAGATGAAGCCATTACCACAATTGGCTCACCAGTAAGTACTAATTCCCATAATAGGAGAACATGAGACACAACAGGGGAAAAACATCGAAATAAGTTAACTTCATGAATAGAACGGAGGACAGTCGGTGGAGGCTGTACTAATGAATTCATTCTTGGAGGTGATCCTGATGGAACAACACTGCATGGCTTTTTGCTTTGAATAGGAATATAAGCCTGAAAGGACAACAAAAAATCAAATCAATAGTACATACTTACAACAGACTTACAAGAATCAGCTCCTATACATATTTCCTTTATTGCAGTCACGTGTACACACACACACACACACACACACACACACACACACACACAAAATCTAGAATGACATTGAGAAAGTTTACACCAAATATTATAAAGTAAAATATTGGTAAAAGATATTGAACTGTATGTGACAAGATTCACCAATACACTACTGTTAATCAGTTTCAATAAACCTTAAACTGATATTTCAAATGCGAACATAAACAAAACTTTATTTCGCCAAAAATATAATTATACTCTCATTAACATTTATAATAATCAGAAAACATCTTTTGGTTTCATTATAGTTTTGTCCCTTGGATATACTAATTGCCCCACAAATTCGAGGCAAACAGTCAATAAGTTGTTGTAGGTACTCCAAGTTTATATGATTACACAAATCCTTAACATCACTCCACATTAAGTGAACTTTCTCAATAACTCTGTCCTCTTCATCCCAGACCATTTCATTAGGATTACAAAAGGGCTTTGGGATAGCCATGATACATCTTTCAGTCCCTTCTTTCCTTTTCAGCAATGTGTGTTCTTACACAATTCCAACTGGTGTTTTGGGTCATTATCATGCTGCAACGTGGACACTTTTCCTATGTAGTGCAATTCACATGGTACTGTATGATAATGAAGCATGTGGTGGTAGTTTTTCTGGTCTGTGTATCCTATTTTCACAATGTCATCAACTCCCTCCCAACAAAACACCATCAAAACATGAGATAACAGTAAGTTTCTAACTTCACTTTGACAAACAAATGGCCTCCTTCAGGTACCAAAAATCTTGACTTTCAACTACTCTGATAACACTTTCTTTGACTCTTCAAGTATCCACAGACTATGATCTTCAGCCCATTAAGGTCTCTCTATTTTTAATTACAGGCTTCAGAAAGGGCTTCTTCACTGCTACACATACTTAAAAGCTGGAATCAATCAATCTACTTTTTCATTTCCACCCAAGCTGCACAAATTGTAATTGCTGTTTTGAATCTATTTCTCTTACAAGTAATTCTAATGACTGTGTCATCACTTTATGTTGTTTTATGAGGTCATTCCCATTATTGTTATATCTGTTGTCTTTTGGTAGTGAAGGGAACACCACATAAAAATTCATCATTCGAGACATAGGTAAAACTGCTGTCCAAGTGCTACAATTGTAGAACGTTTGTCTACAAATATCTCCACTCTTGAAGCCACAATGATGATGTGCAGGCTGCCAACTCTCACTAAGAAACTAAAGTGCAGTAATCTTAAGTTTCATACTACTGCTAGCATGAAAACACTAATCCTAATGAGAATCAGTTCTCAGTCAGCCATGAAATTATGCACTATTTGTACATGATGACCTTTAATTTAAATGTGAGTTTGAGCATCAAAATTAGTTGAGTTCCATTCAAAGGAGACATTGTAACACTGTGCTTAAGTAATTTGTGGAAACCAGAAATATCTAAATGAGGATGGTCTGGCATGAACTGGAATGTTTCATTTAGACCATAAATCTCACCTTCTGTAGGAATTACTATGATCAAGTTAGTTATTAAATCAAGCTTTAGAGCTCTGAAATGCCAATACCATTAGATTACTTTCCAAACTCCACAATGATACCCCATCAAAATTTTACACACATATCTGTTTGTTGTGTTCCTGCTATATCGTTCAACAGAGGCACTCCAGGCACTGAAATGATCAGAGTCATAGTCCATCAAATGCACAGTCTTTAATTATTTTATGCTTTCACTGCCCCTGCAAAAGTATTGCCAACGGATTTATGTATTTGAATCACACTTCCATTACCTTTGATTCCATCCATTATGTATAATGGTTTTATGAATTTGAATCCCACTTCCCATTACCTCTGATTCCATCTATTATATATTAAAACATAGAAGACTTGAAATATAACACTCACAGATGGTTTTCTTATATTTTAAACTCCTGTTTTTCTTTCTTAATATTCTGACAGCATATTTCATTCAGTACATTGAAACATTAAAAAGCTTCGACTCATTGTTGAATTAGATAAACTACACTGTATAGTAAATCATGGAACATGTTTCAGTTACTAAATTGCTATAATACTAGCTATAGTTTGTCAATTTAAAAAGGAGGCAATAGAAATATGATTACAAGGAATTAAGGCATGACACTTAATAATATGTTATCTTATGCATTTGCTGATTAAGTATCCACTTACAGCAGATGGAAAGTACAATCATAATATCTGGTGTTTCCCACTGTTTCATCAGTTGTTATCAACTACATGGTATTGCAGGACAAAATTCAATGAGCTACAACACACAAATGTTAACTTGCTATCCATACAATATAAACCTTATCTTTTATCATTATGTATCAAAAAAGTATAGGTCCAAAAGTATTCAGCCATTGTCATACCTGAAGCACTGTTCCAAAGAGTGGCAGATTAACATTCTCTCCAGGGACAGGACTTGGCCACTGGTCTATGTCATGACAAGCAGCTTCTATACTTGGCTCCCCATTTTCAAAATATTCAGGGGCTATCAAGGAACAAACTTCAGTGAAGAGGCTTAAGAATGACAGTCGTGACACAATAACCACGCTCTGAAAATATGAATTAGACAATTACTACAAAATAATTGCAATAATAACCTAGAAAATGAAATAATATAACAAAATGTTTAAAACTGAATGTAATTATAATGCAAGAAACAGGGTTATGGCATCAGACACAAAAAATAAAAAAAGTCTTCCAAAACATGTAAATATTTGTGACATCAAGGAATGTAAACATCATTGACCCTCTAAATTGTAACATATTCAGAAAAACAGCTAAACATTCATGGCAATTAACAATATAAAAGTCATTGCTAGTCCCAGAATCTATTCCAAAAGTGAATGGGGGCAGGGAGATAGCTTGTAGCCAGACGCAAACCCTCATCCTCTTAACAATGTGAAGTCTTCAGCAACACCGCCATTTGTAGTCTGTGACTAGCAACAGTATTAATTATTATTATTATTCATGTAAGGATCTCCTCTCAGGGGGATCACAGTTCTGTCATGAGTGAAGAGGATGAGGCCCTGAGCTAATGCAGTCTTTCTTCCTTCTTTCCTCCCTGTACTGCATTTCCTTTCCTTTCCTTTCCTTTCCTTTCCCATCATTTCTTATCCTCACTCGTTCCCCTCCCCACTGGTGACGTTGGCAGTCTGGACTACTGTCCCAAACAAACAACTACCCAACCATCTAACGATCTAATGAACGCTTTAGTTGACATTTAGTTATAAGACATTTTAGCAAATATGTCTTACATCCAATGCACTACTGAAGTATAAAATGGATCAGAATGAACAAATAAATAATATGATTAGACATTTTTGATTTCAAGGCTGGTGTAGCTGAATAGGGCAAATGCACACGATTTCCCAGAACACATTTCGTATTAAATTAAGTGGTAATTAGTTGTCTTGTTGAGGTGTTTGATGGAAGCGGCGGTCTTTGTGAAAGCTAATTAAAATTTGTGTTTCCACTGACACTTTAAGCGTTGTAATTTTTGAGTGACTTTCAACTGGTTTGATCTCTGTGGAGACTTCTGGAAAAGTTTGCAGACATCATTTTAGAGCTGTTGTAAATACTGATAGCAGTGTATGTCGTAGAATCCAGTGGCAGGACCACAGAATTTACCTGAAAGGAGTTAAAATGCTACTCTACATGTTTGTATCTTATCTCATGGGTCATGGCGAAGATGGTGTGCTTTTAGGCCTACTGAAACTGTTTCAAAAGATTTAGTACTAACGTGACCTGTGTGACTATAAACCATTCCTTATTATTTTATCATACCCGCGTAATATGTTTCGAGCGCAGCTCGTCATGAGAATTCCGCAGATTCCGTGCAACGCCACGCTATAATCTCAGTGGAGAGTCGAAAGATCATTTCACTTGGTGAAATCTGACATAACCGTTTTCCCATTGTTTTCTCCGTTTCAGCTTCAGAATTGTGGGTTCCTGGAAATATATAGTACTTGGAGCGTGAATGAGTAAGCAGCTTAGTAATTTCATAAGTCTTTATTGTGGAAATTTCGATAAGAGACAGAGAGATCCCTATGTCTTTTCTATAACGTTAAGCGTTTGGAAACCGCCGAAGAAAGAGATTCATCCTCATCTGGAGATGATAACACTATTATCCATTTCTCAAGTGTGGAAAACATTCGTGAAAATGTTCCATAATGAAAGACAATGCATGCAAATGAAACGGAGAAAACAAGTCGTTGAGGATTTTCCGATTATAGAGGGGGCAGCACGTGCGTTTTCCAGCGCGGGTTATACAAATTGTTGCGTGGCTACGGCAAACAGGTGGGAAATTGCGGCCAAAAGTGGTTGAAAGCCAAGGCTAATCTGGACGAGGACCAAATTTCCATCAGAGCAGAATTAAATGGAGTTTCGAATCTCTCCGTATTCTAAGACGCTGCTTTCAAGCGATTCCCCTCAGTGACTCTACTACGTGCACCGACTTTGCAATTGTAGAAATAAAGTGAAAAATTCACCTTCCGTAGATGCAAAGTAGTTGTATGAAGTTTACATAAATGAGAAATCTCTTGTTTGTACATCTGTACTCGTGTTTATAGCGCAGAAATTCACTAAAGAGCTCAGTTTTCTTTTCTTTTGTCACATGTTTGTTAAGCTTATGGGACTTAACTACGGGGTCATCAGTCCCTAAACTTACAAAGTACTTATCAACTACCTTATACTAAGGACGGCACAAATATCCATTCCCGAGGGGGGATTAGAACCCCCGACCGTAGTGGCCGTGCAGACCGTGACTGGAGCGCCGCAGTGCCCTCGGCCACCGCGGCCGGCTTTCTTTTGTCGCGGTGATAAAATGGGTATACAGAAATGATATCCAGTTCTTGATGAATACGTAGGTTTTCTATTCTTGTACTTCTCACCTGGTTTCGTAGTGGCAGTGTAGAACAGAGAAGGATCCACAGTTACAGAAAATGTTCCAATGTTCGTAAACCTATTGGACTAAACTGCTATGGTCATCATTGCCTAGACTTACAAACTACTGAAACTAACCTAAGGACAACACACACACCCATGCCCTCATTGGATGGGAGTGAATTAGATTCTTCAACGGAAGCGGTAGATAGTAGTCTGCCTGGAAACTGATTAAAATTTTGCTCGTCAACAGATCTATCCCCCCCCCCCCCAAAGCCAAGTCCTAGTTACGCCATGCCAGGGAGGTCTCGAACCTCCGACGACAAGCAACCGCGCGCTCCACAGCAATGCGCCTAGAGCGCTCGGCCACTCCACTACGGCTCTAATTTTCTTGTGGCGATTGCACTATGATAAGACATACGTTTAAATTTTGCTTCTAAATATGCTTATTTCCAACTCCGCTGTAGTGTGAAAGTTTCTTTCTGGAAACATCCCTTAAGTTGTGGCTGAGCCATGTCTCCACCATATCCTTTCCTTCCAGGAGTGCTATTCCTGCAAGGTTCGCAGAAGAACTTACGTGAAGTTTGGAAAGTAGGAGGCGAGGTACTGGCAGAAGTGAAGTTGTGGGGACGGACCTTTAAGCGTGCCGGGATAGCTCAGTCGATAGAGCGCTTGTCCGCGAAAGGCAAAGGTCCCAGTTCCGGCACACAATTTTAATCTGCTAGGAAGTTTCATATCAGAATAAACTTTCGGCAGCCGAGTGTGCACTATCTACCACTCCATACTCCGCAAGCCACGTGACGGTGAGTGTGACTGAGGGTATTTTGTATACCACCGTCACTTCTTCATTTTCTTATTCCAGTCGTCTACGTTTCGAGAGATATACGTACGAGGAGGCAGTATATTGATGGACTATTCAGAGCCGCGCGGGAGTGGCCGAGCGCTCTAACGCGCCTTGCTACGGAGTGCGCGTCTGCTACTCGTTGAAGGTTCGAGTATTCCCTTGGGCATGGGTGTGTGTGTGTGTGTGTGTGTGTGTGTGTGTGTGTGTGTGTGTGTTATCCTTAGCGTAAGCTAGTTTAAGTAGCTTGTAAGTCTAGGGAACGATTACCACTGCAGGTTGGCCTGATAGCTTAAAAAAAGATTCTAATGTTTGTATAGTTTATGGGACTTAACTTCGGGGTCATCAGTCCCTAAACTTACAAACTACTTATCAACTACCTTATACTAAGGACGGCACAAATATCCATGCCCGAGGGGGGATTCGAAACCCCGACCGTAGTGGCCGTGCAGACCGTGACTGGAGCTCCTCAGTCCCCTCGGCCACCGCGGCCGGCGGCCTCATAGCTTCACAAACATTTGAATTTGAACTCTTGAAGAAACGTATTGTCTTCGGAACTTCCACAAAAGCCCGTATCGCGATTCAGAACGCCTATCTTGCAGCGTCTGCCACTGGAGTGACGCTTTCGCACTTACGAAATGAAGCTGCAACAAAGCGCGCTGCTCCCCTTTGGATCTTTTCCATCTTACGGACCCCACACTGATAAGTGATGTTCAAGTATTAGCCGATCGAGCGTTAGCTATTTCGTTTGTTGATGGACTGCACTTCCTGAGGATTCTCCCAATGAATATGATTCAGGCATCTATTTTACCCACAACTAATTTTATGTGAACGTTACACTTCACAACGCTCCTTATGCCTTACTCGCGGGTATTTTATTGGAGCAACTGCTGCCAGTGACTGCTCTACAATTGCAAAGTTATATAATAAAGGTTGTATGTTTTTTGCAGTAAGTTACGTTCCGATAAACTGCATGTATAAATTTAGTACGCCGCGGTGGAGTAGCCGAGCGGTCTAAGGCGCCTCGCCGAGGAGCGCGCGGTTGCTCGCCGTCGGAGGTTCGAGTCCTCCCTGGTATGTGTGTGTGTGTGTGTGTATGTGTGTGTGTGTGTGTGTGTGTGTGTGTGTTGTCCTTAGGTTAGTTTACCTTAGTTTAAGTAGTTTGTAAGCTACGGACTGATGACAACGCAGTTTGGTCCGATAGATTTCAGTTTGGTCCGATAGATTTACAAACAAACAAAATTTAGCACACCGCAGTTGGGGAGACTCACTAGTGTTTGTGTACTTACGGAGCACCACGAATTTGGTTCTATTAGTGTTGCGTTTCAGTACTATTACTGCGCAGCGTCTCTTAAAATCTCTGCAGTCTCGTTTGACCCGGAATCTCTGCCAATTAATTTCGTAAACATTAAGGTGCTAAAGGCAAAGATATCTTGGGGTTTCAAATCCTTACGTAATTTCATGTTTTCTTTATTTCTGTGCCGAAGTGGGATTTCTTATAATATTCTGTGACTTTTTAGATACCCGTGTATTTAGATTTCTAGCTTAATAGTTAATCATTTCATTTATTTATTTGTTTATTACTGGTTACTTGAAATAAATTTAAAGGCAACAAAAATACAGTATAATTATACAGTTTTATAATTTTCTACGAGTTTTCTTTTGTGGTATAGACTATGGTTCTTACAAAATACTACAGATTTCCCTCTTTTAAGTATCTCGATTTTCAATATAGGTCTGTTTTCACATTTTGCTTAATTACTTCATGATACTTGAATCTCTTCTATGTAGAGTATAGAAATGTATGTCAATTTTTTTTTCTTTGAATTTGCTGATCTAGGTGCTGTAAGAGCGATATTGCATACACAGCGCAGGTTTTGGTCAGCGTCTGTTAAGGGATAGCAACACTCCAATGATGTTAGGAATTAGCAGCACAATTACGATTTAAATAAACCTCTGAGACGTTTCGGCGCGGAGAACTGCTGTTAACGGGATGACCAATGATAAATCGCGCACTCTGTTCGCGGATGTGATTGGCTGAAACGCCTATTAAGTTAAAACAAATTTCGGTAGAGATAACGAACCTAATTAATTGGCTGTTGGACACGAGGAAGAGTTAAGAAGTAGGTTTCCGTGCGCAGTTTTGAAAATCTAGGTAGGTATTCCCGATATTATGTGCTACTGTTGAGTATTCGTGTTCCGTAATAAATTGTGGACCTATTATCTATCTGGAGGTTGAATGAAATAGATGAAACTGCGATGAGTTAATGAAAGTTTCCTACTGTTGCAGGATTTAGATGGCGGAGATGACTTATTTCGGAGCTACGGACTTTCAAGAAGCCGCACAGGTAAATAATCAAAAGTAAAAAATTCTACCCCCTCTCGCAATATTTTACATAATTAGTGTCGGACTCTTTAAAAAGACAATAGCTGGTTATTAACGTGAGATAACTGCAATAAAATTGTTGTATGTAATTCTCACTACCTGAACTCAAAATGACTCCGTCCTAAGATATTTGGATGTCAGGCAACAATGCGCATTGTCTAACAGACGGCCATTCTTGTCGACTATTTAAAAACATCCTGCTTTTCTGTGTCTCGTATAAGTTCAAAGCACGCACAGCTATGGACTGACGATTCTCTCACGGCTTATTTCAGTCTTCAAATTTATCTCAGTGTTGAATACTAAAATTGTTTTAGAAAAAAATATCTCGTATTAGCATTTAATGATAATCGTGTTGGATATATTTTCTGTTCTAGTAATACTATTTGCTCTCAATCTTGTTCTATTCATGGTTTTGCAGGAAAAATAGGTGATTGTTGTTTTCGTGTACATCCTCTGTGGATAAAAAAATCTCAAAATTTTAGATTTAGGCTACTCCTTCAGGTGGCTTTTACCTTTCTTACTGTGGCTGTTGTCCGATTTTCCCGAATGTCTTTGTAATTATCATTTTTCAAAAAAATTATTCACAGATTTTACTAACTTTTCTTTGATTTGCTTAACGTTAATTTCAAACACATAAGCAATACTAAGGAATCGACGACATAAATTCTAGAAGTTACATTTTTTTTGCAGGAACTGTGATCCTCACAGCCATTCCAGTGAACTTTAATCTGTCATTTGCTTAATCTTCTAGAAGATTTGACTGACAATTCTCTATTACATCACTTTGCAATGTCATATAAAATGTTGGTGACTTTAATGATCTGACACTGATAATACATGAGAAATACAGAAGATATCTCCCCCCAAATGCAGCTGACCACATCTCATAACTGAAAAATTGCTTGTCAGTTTGTATGAAGAAAATAGTTAATTTGTTTTGTGTGTTTCATGGTAATTAGATAATACTATAGAGAATTTATAGAAGCCCCCCTACTGGAACTCACCAGTATGAATTTCCAAAAGTTTGTAGCACATAATAAAAAAAGAAGACAAAATAATTTAAGATTCAGTATGTGGTACAGTTTGTCATTAGTGTCAGCAATTCTATGTGACTCCAGCAGGGATCCACAACTTTGACCACTTCAAGTGCTGATAAAGCTATATTATCATCATGAGCCTTTCCCCAACGTTGTTCACTCTGTCAATTGAGCAAACTGAAGGAATGCAAGGAGAAATTTGGAGAGGGAATTAAAGTTCAGGGAGAATAAATAAAAACTTTACAGTTTACCAATGACATATTAATTCTGTTAGAGACCGCAAAGGATATGGAAGAGCAATTGCATGGAATGGACAGTGTCTTGAAAAGAGGGTATAAAATGAACATCAACAAGAGTAAAATAAGGATAATGGAATGTAGTGTCACTGCGTCAGAAAGTCAGGTGATGCTAAAGGAGTTACATTAGGTAATGAGACAATAAAATTAGTAGATGAATTTTGTTATATGGGTAGCAAGATAACTTCTGATGGCCAAAGTAAAGTAAGTGGAAATCGTAGAATGGCTACGGGAAGAAAAGTGTTTCTGAAGAAGTGAAATTTATTGACATCCAATATTAATTTAAATGTTAGGAAGTCCTTTCTGAAAGTATTTGTCTGGAGTGTAGCATTGTATGGGAGTTCAGACAAAAAGATGAGAGAAGCTTTTGAAATGTGGTGCTATAGACGAATGATTAAGATTATATGGGTAGATCACGTAACTAATGAGGAGGTGCTCAACAGAATCAGGAAGAACAGAAGTTTCTGGCATATTCTGACGAATAGAAGGGATAAATTGGTGGGACACATGAATGAGACATCAATGAATCGTCAACTTAGCATTAGAAGGAAGTGTGTGGGGTAAAAATCTTAGAGGGAGACCAAGAGACGAATACAGTAAGCGGATTCAAAAGGATGTAGGTTTCCGAACTTATTCTCAGATGAAGAGGCTTGCACAGGACAGGATAGTATGGAGAGCTGCATCAAACCAGTCTGCTGACAAAGACCACAACAACAACAATAAGCCAAAAACTTTAACTGAATATGTGCTGTTCTTAAAATTCAGGTCTCAACTTTCTCTGTCTGTCAATGTGGGTTACAAGAGAGCTGTAGTGCAACCAGCAGTAGTGATAGAGTAGAAAAATATCCCATCTTTTCATTATAATGTCTCCAGCCTGGCCATTGCTTTGTTTGTAATTACTACTGGTCTTATTAAGTAAGTGGCTCTCTACTGACAAGTGTTTCCAATACTTATAGTTATTTGTGGGCAGTGCTTGAGGATATAGAAGCAGAATTGAAGGCCAGGGAAAACAGTTGTCTTATAATGGTACTGGACTGTGTATCAAGCTATTGTTTCGAAGTAGAAAGTTTGGCCTTGTGGATAAGATTATGAGAAGTCACACAGCACACTGTAGAACATTTAGGTTTCCAAGAATTAGAATGGAGTGACAGAGCTGTTTTAAGAAATCTACATGTGTGATAGAAGAAAGATACATTGTAACCTTGAATAAGTTAATTTTGAAGCAACTGTCTTCTTGGTTGTTGCAAGAAATATATTTTTGTAGTGTTACATATTGTTCTGATAGAAATCCACTTACTTTAGTCCTGTCTCTGCAGATATTGCTTTTGCTCTTTCAGTGAATACTATGGGCTTTTCCCTTAAGAATAGATATGACAAGTTTGTCTGAAAGAGTTATATTGATAATTATTGTATTTGTACATCTAATGCAACTGAAATAATGCAATAATTTTGTTTGCCATATGAATTTTGTCTTTGCTGTACACAAGGCATTGTCAGCAGCTTGAAATATACATAATTAAATTACACCTACTTTTTTTACATTGTTTTGTATGGAGGTTAGAAACAGATCTGGCACTTCTAGCCTCCATCCAAAACAATGTAAAGAAAATTGTCTGTAAAGTAATTAATGTATATTTCAGACCACTGATAATTGAGATGAAATACATATGGCAAACAAAATTATTGGTTATTTCAGTTCCAATAGACAGAAAAATACAATCATTATCAGGCACTGAGGAAGACAGGACATTATAATTAAAGATTTCTAAAATATTTCATATTCATGGAATTTAAGATATTACCTGCAAACGGGTTTAAATTGAAAATGTGTACCCAGTCAGGATTCGAACCTGGGTCTCCCGCTTTTTAGACAGTTGTGCTGACCCCTACAGCACTGGGTACATAGCCATCATCAAGCACCCCTGCCGTCAGATACAAGTTCTCAACTTTTCCCTGCCCATTATTACTCAAACTCATGGCATTTGCAACCTATTCCCATAAGAGTAAGGGCCTAGGAGTGCCTCTGCACTGAAGAAGCGATCATTGCCCGTCATCGGCTAATTATATAATGTATATGTCTAAAAGAGTCTCTTTGTAGACAGAAGCAAAGTAATAACTGAAATACTCTTAGTCCATAAGATTTCTTAAATCAGCTGTATAACTTTGATGGGTGGAATCCATTTGTTGATCACATAAGGAGAGGAAATGAGGACTGGAGGGAAATTAAGAGTCTTTCAAGTACACCATAATTCACAACTATGGAGCATCAGCTTCAGACACTGGTGGTTACTAATTTAGCCTCCCATTTTCATTGTTAGGGATTGATATTTTGTTTTTCACTTTTGTTAGTAGATGGAAGTAGGTAGAGAAATTTAAACCCAAAATTTTCTGTGAATGCCTGGTGTGGCACTTTTGTACTGTAGATACCACATTCATATTAGAAATGCTTATAAAAGTGCATCTTTCAATGCACTAAAAAAAAAATCAATCCCTAACATTTACAATGGGAAGCTTATCAGCATTCGGAAACCACCATCAATGTTTTAAGATGATGCCCCATAGATGGGAATTATGGTGTGCTAGAAAGACTTTTCATCTCTCTCCAGTCCTTAGAGCCTCTCCTCAGGAGAAAGAAAAATGACACACAAACCTTATCAATAAAAGGATCCCAACCAATAAAATTACATAACCGAGGTCAGAACTCTTATAGAGTAACAGTATTTCCAATTTTTACTTTGCTTATGACTGTTTTAGGTGTCTTTAATTATTTTGTCCTGTTTTCCTCAGTTATGTAATATTATATTAGTAATTACTGTATTTGTCTATCTGTTATAACCGAAATAACTAATAATTTTGTTTGCCATATGCATTTTGTCTTATCACCAGTGGACTGAAATACACATTAATTTATTTTCCTTACAACGTTTTGTATGGAGGTTAGAACTGCCCGAACTGTTCCTAACCTCCATACAAACAACACAAAGAAAATCATTTGCAAAGAAATTAATGTATATTTCAGGGCACTGATGATGATGATGGCTTTATACAATAAAAGCAAAATGTGCATCACAAACAATCCAAGGGAGGCATCAGCTTCAGACATTGATGAAGGCTTCTGGATGCCGATTTAACCTCCCAATTTCATCGTTGGGGATTGATTTTATTGTTTTGCTGTTTTGTTAATAAGTGGAAGAGTTTTTTTTTATTATTATTTTTTTGATCACTGCCTAGTGTGACACTTTTGTACTTTAGGTACTACATTTAGCCTATTTTTATAATGCTGGTAAAGGTGTTAGTTCATTGAAAGATGCAGTTTTAACCATTGATGTGAATGAATGCTTACTAGCCATCTCTGGTCAGCATATCTATACTAATAAATTTTTGTTGGTGGTATAAATTTTTAGCAATGTTGTGAATGTTTGCATATATTATAGAAACTGCAAATAATTGATTACCACTTTGCCTTAGCCTATGATTTGTTTTTGTTGCCTTAAATTTAGATTTTTTTCTTTTCTTTTTTGAGATTGCTTTCTTGTACTAAATTTAATTATTCCATGTTCAGAATTGATTAATACATAGAGTCAACTGAAGCATGGAATACCACCTGTAGGCATTGACCCCTCATATCAGTGCGTTGTTTTCTATGTCTCAAAATACTGATCATTTTTCTTTTGTTAAGATCATGTCATTACTTTTTACAATACAAACTGATCAGTTTGTGTTCACCACCCACCCACTTACCTGAGCCCCACATTTTAATTAAAGAACACTACTCAATCGTAATATTGATGTTTAGTAATGGTAACTGCTTGGCAGAATTCTGTGGTTTAAGAAAGTTTCTTTGTAGGTAATAGAAAGTTTTGTTTTATGAGTATTGTTTTCAGTTTGAGAATGTTGTTTTGTGCCTTTTTCCAATTAGTATATCCCATCCATGACATCATGGGTCCAAGCAGACGGTGGTATCTGGTGCTACAGTTTTACCAAAAAATGTTATAATGATAGAAACTGCCTCGGTCTAGCACATAGTAATGTTATATTTCCTACACATGTCATATCCATCAGACTGTAAAGTGCCAAAGTCTATGCCATTTAAAACAATATGTCTGGGCCTTGATAGAAGTAAGCAGTGCCACTGTACATTCAGCTGTTTTTTCAAGGGCCTCATTTGCCTGGAACCCCTGGACTTTGCTGTTTGATAAAGACAGAATGCACTGGCACTCTTTCACTGTAGTGTGACTGTTCTGCTAAACACATTGCAGTACTGTCACTGACTCCCATATGTCTTAGTAAGAATGTCACAACCATCATGCAGTAGGTGTCTGAGGGTCTGCATGGAAGTCCTACTAAGAACCAGTTTGTAAATAAGCATCTAAATATGACACCATTATCTATACAAATTCACTTTCGTGGAATCCATGTAGTGCCCTCTCATCGTCATTAGTTGTTTCACTCACTGCTGAGTATCGTGACCTCATTTCCTCATTCATTCTTAGATAGTTGAAACTTCACTCAACTGCAGAGTGAAAGTTTTATCGTGTAAGTTGGTGTTGATCCATGCCTTGGTGATTTATAACCATCAGTATAGTTTTTTTCATGTTTATCTCTTAACTCTTGAGAGCAGATCACCAAGTTCTTCCTCACTTCTTGCCACGAGCGTAGTATCATCTGTGAAGCGTAAATTGTTGATCTTCTTGCCGGCAATTGAAATCCCACCGTTCCAGCCATCCAGTGCTTTCTCAATTACAAACCTTGCATAGATGTTATAGAGCTGAGGTTACAGTATCCAACCTTGTCTAACACCATTTGTCACATCGAAAAATTCATCAGAGTATTCACCATCTACTTTTATGGTTGCAGTGTGGCTATTACACAGACCTTTTAGAAAGGATACCAGGTGTTTTGGAACCCCATACTCAGTGAGCATGTACTACAATTTGCCCCACATGACACAATCAAAGGCCTTTTTTTAATCTAGGAAACAGCGCCCTCTACAAGTACATATTTTTCAAGAAACATTATATTTGTGATGAGCGTTACATCACCCAAGGCTACTTATTTTCTGCATTCACCAGCAAAGATATAGGACAAAATGTCCACCATTATTCATCCACATAACCATACCCACACCATAAAAAGCTTCTACTGTGTTAGCATGTTCTCTGAATCTCCATATCTGATAATTCATCACTTTTTTCTTAATGTTACTGTATTTGCTGCCGTTCAGAACACTGTCCAAGACCTGTCTGTCTGTTCCTCACCACAATCCCCTTGCTTTTCCCAAGACAGATTTATGTGATTCTCTTTCTATTTTAATATGTCATATGTAGTTCCTTTGTCTTTTTATTTCATTCAGCAATTGTATCTGCTCTCCCACTCTCCTCAGTACCACCTTCTTTATCGCTCCATCCATTAAGATTTTTTTCTGCCCTATGTCACGTTCAGATCTCAAAAGCTACCAACTTTCATCTATCTTTCTACCTCATTGTCCCCATTTCAGCAACACTGAGGGTTGGCCTTCTTTACCAATATTTTCCTCAAATCATTGTCACAACTGCTGCAGAAAACTTCTTTTATTACAAAATGTTTCCTCCTAATTGCTTTGCTGCACTCCCAGTCAGTTCTTATTCTGTTTCCCATTTTATTTTACACTTTGTTCATTTGACATTATTTTAGTTCTTGTTGTTCTGAATTTTACTGTGTAGGTATTACCTTTGTCTGCAATGACAATCTCTAGTAACAAATTTTCATCTGTTTCTAAAATAACCATGTTGTGTGCAAACATATAACACTATATTTTACACATTCCAATTTTTGTATATTTATCATGTGGTGGGCAGTTCTCCACTGTCTTACTTTAGTAGTAGTAGTAGTAGTTGTTGTTGTTGTTGTTGTTGTTGTGGTATTCAGTCCGGAGACTGGTTTGATGCAGCTCTCCACCCTACTCTATCCTAAGCAAACCTCTTCATCTCCTCATAACACCTGCAACCTACATCCATTTGAATCTGCTTACTGTATTCATCTCTTGGTCTCCCTCTGCGATTTTTACCCCAGACACTTCCCTCCAACACTAAATTCACAATTCCTTGATGTCTACGAATGTGTCCTATCAGTCGATCCCTTCTTTTAGTCATGGTATGCCAGAAATTTCGTTTCTCCCCAATTCTGTTCAGTGCGGCTCCGTAGCACATTGGTAGAGTGCCAGACTACAAATTCAAAGGTCACGCGTTTGATCCCTTCCAGGTACTAGGATTTTTATCTGTCACTTTCCACTACTTTCACCTCTGGCAGTGTTGCTGAGTAGCACTGTGGTTCGGAACCCACATTAAACTGAAGGTCCTCCTATAACTGGCTGGGTAAGTCAGTTCAAAGGTCGGAGGAAGGCAACAGCATATCACTTCGAAACAGGACCATGCCTAGTAAAGCACTGTGGTGTTCAAACCAATCTTTGGATTGCTGACTGCTTTACCTTACCTCTTCATTAGTTACATGATCCACCCACCTAATATTTAGGATTTTTCTGTAGCACCGCATTTCAAAAGGCTCTATCCTCTTCATGTCCACACTGGTTATTGTTCATGTTTCACTCCCATACAAGGCAACACTCCACACAAATGCCTTCAGAAAGGTCTTCCTTACACTTCAATTAATATTCGACATTAGCAAATTTCTCTTTATCAAAAATGCTTTTCTTCCCATTGCCACTCTGCATTTTATATACTCTGTACTGCGACCATCGTGTGTTATTTTACTGCCCAATTAACAAAACTCATCTACCACCTTTATTGTTTCGTCACCTAAGTTAATTTCTTCAGAATCGCCCGATCTTCTTGGACTGCATTCCATTACCCTTTTTTTGTTCTTGTTAATGTTCACTTTATAAGAACCTTTCAACACACTGTCCATTGCGTTCAACTGCTCTTCCAGGTCCTTTGCTGTCTTTGACAGAATTTCAATGTCGTCAGCAAAACACAATGTTTTTATTTCTTCACCCTGAACTTCAATTCCATCTTCAAATTTCTCTTTGCTTTCCTTTACAGCTTCTTCAATGTACAAATTGAATAACACTGGGAAAAGGCTACAACCCTGCCTTACACCCTTCCCAACCTATGCATCCCTTTCATGCCCTTCAACCCTGAAACTGCTGTCTGGTTTTTGTACAAGTTGTAAAAACCTTCAGTTCCCTATATTTTACTCCTGGTGATTCCAGAATTTGAAAGACTGTATTCCAATCAGCATTGTCAAAAGCTTTCTCCAAATCTACAAAAGCTAGAAATGTAGGTTTCCATTTCCTTAATCTATCTTCTAAGATAAGCCGTAAAGCGAGGATTGCCTCCCATGGTCCTACATTTCTCCTGAATACAAACTGATCTTCCCAGAGGTCAGCATATATCAGCCTTTCCACCCTTCTGTAAATAATTAATATTAAAATTTTGTAACAATGACTTATTAAACTGATGGTTCTGTAATTCTCACACCTGTCTGCATCTGCATTCTTTGGCATGGGGATCATTACATTTTTCTTAAAGTCCGAGGGTATGTCGCCCGTATTGTACATCTTACGCACCATGTGAAATAGTTCTATCATGGCTGATTTTCCCACAGACTTTAGTAGTTCTGAGAGAATGTCATCTACTCCAGGAGCCTTGTTTCAACCTAGGTCTTTCAGGGCTATATCAAATTCTTCTGTCAGTATAGTATCTCCTATTTCATCTTCCTTAACTACAATATAGACTGTAAGTTCATTTCCTGTAGAGCCCCTCTATATACTCTTTCCACCTTTCAGCTTTCCCTTCTTTGCTGATAACTGGTTTTCCATCTATGTTCTTTATATTCATACAGCTGTTTTTCTTGTCTCCAAATGTCTCTTTTATTTTCCTGTAGTCAGTATCTATTTTCCCCTATTTATACAGTCTTCTCAAGATTTTCATTTGCCTTCTAGCCACTCCTGCTTAGCTGCTTAGCTATTTGGCACTTCCTGTCAATCTCATTTCTTATTCATCTGAACTCCATTTTGCCTGTTTCATTTACTGCCTTTTTATGTTTTGTCCTTTCATCAATTAAATTTAGTATTTCCTGTGATATCCAAGGTTTTTTGCAGGTCTTGCCTTTCTACCTATTTTGTACTCTTCTGCCTTCACTGTTTCATCTCTCAATGCTACCCATTCCTCCTCTACTGTTTTATTTCCTCCCGTTTCTGTCAATTGTTTCCTAAAGCTCCCTCTGAAATTCTTAAGACCTTTAAATTTCCTCAATTTATCCAAGTCCCATCTCCTTATTTTCCTACCTTTCTGCAGTTTTTTCAGTTTCAACCTACAGTTCAAGACCAATAAGTTATGGTCAGAGTCTATATCTGCCCCTGGGTATGTCTTACAGTTCAAAACCTGGTTCTGGAATCTATGTCTTACCTCCCGGTGTCTCCTGGTCTCTTCCACGTATACAACCTTCTTTTGTGATTCTTAAACCAGGTGTTTGTTATGATTAAATTATGTTCCCTGCAAAATTCTACCAGGTAACTTCCTCTTTAATTTCTTTTGCCCAGTCCATATTCACCTACTATTTTTCCTTCCCTTCCTTTTCCTACTACAGAATTCCATCACAATTAAGTTTTCCTCTCCCTTAATTGTCTGAATAATTTCTTTTACTACCTGATAGATTTCTTCAATCTCCTCACCATCAGCAGAGCTATTTGGCATATAAACCTATAGTATTGTGGTCGGTGTTGGCTTCATATCTATCTTGACTACAATAATGTGATCACTGTGTTGCTCTTAGTAGTTTACCCACATTCCTATTTTCTTATTCATTATCAGACCTACTCCTGTGATACCCCCAACTGATTTTGTATTTATAATCCTGTACTCACCTGACCAGAAACCCTGTTCCTCTTTCTACCGAACTTCCCTAATCCCCACTATATCTAACATTAACCTCTTTTTAAATTTTCTAACTTCCCTTCCCGCTAAAGGGATCTAACATTCCACACTCCGATCCATAGAATGCCAGTGTTGTCTTTCCTGATGATCACATCCTCCTGAGTAGTCCCCGCCCGAAGATTCGAATTGGGGACTATTTTACCTCCTGAATATTTTACCCGAGAGGATGCCATCATCATATATTCATACAGTGAATCTGCATGTCCTCGGGAAAAGTAACAGCTGTAGTTTCCCCTTGCTT
This sequence comes from Locusta migratoria, assembly GCA_026315105.1. Classification (NCBI taxonomy): domain Eukaryota; kingdom Metazoa; phylum Arthropoda; class Insecta; order Orthoptera; family Acrididae; genus Locusta; species Locusta migratoria. The sequence continues at coordinate 283,161,213 of CM048755.1, forward strand.
TCAATCGTTTATAGTAACTTTGTGGCAAAGCCACATTAGCTGATGTTACAAGGCCAGCTCAGTCAATCGTCCACACTGTTGCCCCTGTAACTACTGAATAGGCTGCTGCCCCCCTTCAGGAATCACATGTTTGTCTGGCCTCTCCACATCTACCCGTCCACTGTGGTTTTACCTACAGTACGGCTATTCGTATCATTGAGGCACACAAGCCACCCCACCTCGGAAATGTCTGTGGTTCATAGGGGTGGCTTACCTAAGTAAGAACTGAAAATGGAAGGAGACTTTATATTGCTTCTTTTTCTCTTTCAATCCAGTTGCTACTTTGTCCTATCAGCTTCATTAACACATTACGATTTAAATACATCACCAGTACACTTTCTTTACCCTCACTGTAGCTGTGAGCTTGCACAAACCACATTGTTAAGCATGTTTTGCATGTCTATTAGCACATTTGTGTCTTTCCTTTTCAGTAAAGCTTTCTCCCAAAATTTGTGAAAGGCCTCAAGCATTTATTGTCCCTGTATTCATTCTCAACCCAACCTTACAAAATCTTATCCAATACCTTCTTCTATCACTCCCATGAACCACAGACATTGCCGAGGTAGGGTGGCTTGCGTGCCTCAATGATACAGAGAGCCGTACCATAGATGCAACCACAGCGGAGGGGTATCTGTGGAGAGGCCAGACAAACGTGTGGTTCCTGAAGAGGGGCAGCAGCCTTTTCAGTAGTTACAGGGGCAACAGTCTGGATGATTGATTGAGCTGGCCTAGTAACATCAGCTAATGTGGCTTTGCCACACAGTTACTGCAAACGGCTGAAAGCAAGGGGACACTACATCCATTATTTTTCCTGAGGACATGCAGCTCTACTGTATGAACATATGAGGATGGCATCCTCTCGGGTAAAATATTCCGCAGGTAAAATAGTCCCCCATTCGGAACTCCGGGCGGGGACTACTCAGGAGGATGTGATTATCAGGAAAGACAGTACTGGCATTCTATGGGTCGGAGCGTGGAATGTTACATCCCTTAATCGAGTAGGAAAATTAGAAAATTAAAAAAAGGAAATGGATAGGTTGAAGTTATAGTGGGAATTAGTGAAGTTCAGTGGCAGGATGAACAGGATTTATGGTCAGGTAAGTATAGGATTATAAATACAAAATCAATTGGGGGTATCACAGGAGTAGTATTGATAATGAATAAGAAAATAAGAATGCGGGTAAACTACTATGACCAGCACAGTGATCGCATTATCATTGTCAAGATAGATACAAAGCCAACACCGACAACAGTAGTACAGGTTTATATGCCAACTAGCTCTGCTGATGAGGAAATCGAAGAAATATATGAGGAGCTAAAGGGAATTATTCAGACAATTAAGGGAGAGGAAAACTTAATTGTTATGGGCGACTGGAATTCGGTAGTAGGACAAGGAAGGGAAGGGAAGATAGTAGGTGAATATGTTCTGGGCAAAAGGAATGAAAGAGGAAGCCGCCTGGTAGAATTTTGCACAGAACATAATTTAAACACCTGGTTTAAGAATCACAAAAGAAGGTTGTATACGTGGAAGAGACCAGGAGACACCGGGAGATACCAGATAGATTTTATAATGGTGAGACATGAACTGTAAGCTGAAACTGAAGAAACTACAAAAAGGCAGGAAAATAAGGAGATGGGACCTGGATAAATTGAAGGAACCTGAAGTTCTTAAGAATTTCAGAGGGAGCTTTAGGCAACAATTGACAGAAACGGGGGAAAATAAAACAGTAGAAGAAGAATGGGTAAAATTGAGAGATGAAATAGTGAAGGCAGCAGAGGACAAAATAGGTAGGGAGGCAAGACCTACAAAAAATCCTTGGATATCACAGGAGATACTAAATTTAATCAATGAAAGGAGAAAATATAAAAATGCAATAAATGAAACAGGCAAAATGGAGTACAGACGACTAAGAAATGAGATTGACAAGAAGTGCAAAATGGCTAAGAAGGAGTGGCCAGAAGGCAAATGCAAGGATGTAGAAGAATGTGTAAATAGGGGAAAAATAGATACAGCCTACAGGAAAATAAAAGAAACATTTGGAGATAAGAAAAACAGCTCTATGAATATCAAGGACTCTGATGGAAAAACAGTTCTCAGCAATGAAGGGAAAGCTGAAAGGTGGGAAGAGTATATAGAGGGTCTCTACAAAGGAAATGAACTTCTGGACAATATTTTAGGAAGGGAAGAGGATGTAGATGAAGATGAAATGGCAGATACTGTACTGAGAGAAGAATTTGACAGAGCCCTGAAAGACCTAAGTCAAAACAAGGCCCCTGGAGTAGATGATATTCCCTCAGAGCTACTGAAGTCTCTGGGAGAGCCAGCCATGACAAAATGTATCACCTGTATCACCTGGTGTGTAAGATGTATGAGACAGGCAAAGTACCCTCAGACTTTAAGAAAAATGTTATAATCCCCATTCCAAAGAAAGCAGGTGCAGACAGGTGTGAAAACTACAGAACCATCAGTTTAATAAGTCACGGTTGCATAATATTAACACGAATTATATACAGAAGGATGGAAAAGCTGGTAGAAGCCGACCTCAAGGAAGATCAGTTTGGGTTCAGGAGAAATGTAGGAACACGGGAGGCAATACTTACTTTACGGCTTATCCTAGAAGATAGATTAAGAAAAGGCAAACCTACATTTCTAGCTTTTGTAGATTTGGAGAAGGCTTTTGACAATGTTGATTGGAATAAACTCTTTCAAGTTCTGAAGCAAGCAGGAGTAAAATATAGGGAGCGTAAGGTTATTTACAACTTGTACAAAAACCAGACAGCGGTTGTCAGAGTTGAAGGGCATGAAAGGGATGCAGTGGTTGTAAAGGGAGTAAGACAGGTTTGTACCCTTTCTCCAATGTTGTTCAATTTGTACATTGAGCAAGCTATAAAGGAAAGCAAGGAGAAATTTGGAGAAGGAATTAAAGTTCACGGTGAAGAAATAAAAACATTGCGTTTTGACGACCACATAGTAATTCTGTCAGAGACAGCAAAGGACCTGGAAGAGCAATTGAACGGAATGGACAGTGTGCTGAAAGATGCTTATAAGATGAAGATTAACAAGAGCAAAACTAGGGTAATGGAGTGCAGTCTAAGAAAATCAAGTACTGCTTAAGGAATTAGATTAGGTAACGAAGCAATAAAGGAGGTAGATGAGTTTTGTTACTTGGGCAGTAAAATAACAAATGATGGTCACAGCACAGAGGATATAAAATGCAGAATGGCAATGGGTAGAAAAGCGTTCTTGAAAAAGAGAAATTTGTTAACATTGAATATTGATTTAAGCCTAAGGAAGTCCTTGCTGAAGGCATTTGTGTGGTGTGTTGCCTTGTATGGGATTGAAACATGGACGATAAACAGTGCGGACAGGAAGAGGATTGAGGTGAAGATTAGGTGGGTGGATCGCGTAACTAATGAGGAGGTACTGAACAGAATTGGGGAGAAAAGAAATTTCTGGCATACCTTGACTAAAAGAAGGGACAGATTGGTAGGACACATTCTTAGACATCAAGGAATTGTGAATTTAGCATTGGACGGAAGTGTGTGGGGTAAAAACCGCAGAGGAAGACCAAGAGATGGATACAGTAAGCAGATTCAGACGAAGTAGGTTGCCGTTCTTATGTGGAGATGAAGAGGCTTGCTCAGGATAGGGTATTGTGGAGAGCTGCATCAAACCAGTCTCCGGACTGAAGACAACAACAAGAACAACAACAACCTTCTTCTAGTCTTTCAGTCACAATTCGTAGTATAGGACTAACTGTCCTATGTGTATTCTTTTCTTACATTTCTGATTCTTTGTTATTTCAATAATTACTATAGTAAATAACAGTTTACTGCTAATTCATCTTTTAGTTCATAGCATTTCAGCTTTGTTGGTTGGTATTAGGTCTATTTATTGATCGTCACTTTTTATTTGTAATTCGGTGTTTCTATTTAAGTTGTCATTTGGAGGTAGCGAGTGGGGCCTGGGGGCGCTAAGAAAATGGCGGGCCATGTTAATAAATCGGAACATTTCTGTCGTATTCATACTGTTTGAGAAGAAAAAGTGGCAACAGAAAAGTATAGTCAAGCAGTATCTATTGCATATCCGCGCGCGCGCGCACACACACACACACACACACACACACACACACACACACACACACACACACGACTACTACTAAATTTAAGTGCCTAGCAGAGGGTTCACTGAATCATTTTCCAAATATTTCGCCGATACTGAAGAACCCGATACCACCCGTCTGCTTTGACCCATGACGTCAGTGGCAAGGACATATTAGACGGAAAAAAGGCGGAAAACAACATTCCGAAACACAAAACAATACACCTAAAATAAAACTTTCCATTACACCCAAAGAAACTTTCACTTGCAGTAGGATTCTGCCAACCATTTGCTGTAAGATTGATCAGTTTCAAGTTATTGGTGTTTTCTAATTTAATATGGGGCTTGAGTTCGTGAATTTGATTTGAGTTTTTTGTATTGCAAAAAGCAATGTCATATTCGTAACGAAAGGAAAATGGTCCATATTTCAAGTCATACAACACAACACGCCGGCGTCAGGTATCAAAGCCGACGGGTGGGTATCGCGTACTTCAGTTGAGCTATTTCTGTCTGTTCCTCTTCCGAATAGAGCGCGGAAAAAACGAATACCTAAATATTCTCGTTTGAGCTCTGAATTCTCATGCTTTACTAACGTTATCTTTACTCCTGTGTAGGTATGGATCAAAAAAATATTTTCGTATTAGGAGGTGAATTTGGTGATTGACATTTTGACAACAAAAAAGCCTTTGTTTTAACGATGTGTATCGTTTCCGTGACACACACTCCTCTATATAGTGATAATACAAAATGACCTGCCTTTCTTTGCACTTTTCCAGTCCTCCATCAATATTATTCGATATGAAACCTATACAGCGCAGCATTACTCTATCAGAGGGTGGACAAGAGTCGTTCAGGTAGTCTCTTTAGTAGCATTTTCTACACTTTGTGCGTAACGAGAAGAAAGTATTTCTGAGAGAGGGGAAGGGGGCTGCGATTCACAGTATACAGACTGCGTATGGGAAAACAAGCAACGACTACGCAACGCAATGTTGGCAACAGTGCTCACAAATTTATATTCAGTGGCGCGGCGCTGCCAGTGCCATCTGTTGCCCGTCGTAACAACTGCTACGTTTCGTGGCAAGTGGCAACGTGTTGTAGCATGATAATAAAAGCAGATGCGTAATAGAACTGTCAAGATTCGTGATGCCGTATTCGATGGTATCATTTGAAATGAAGTTGCTTGCTGCTACTAATTTCGTATCAGTTTTCATATTCAATTCAAAATTAAACGAGCCAGAAACACAGTATATTGTACATTGTAGGAATATGAGAAAGATTTAATAATTGCTGCCGGCCGCGGTGGCCGAGGGGACTGAGGCGCTTCAGTCACGGTCCGCACGGCCACTACGGTCGGGGGTTCGAATCCCCCCTCGGGCATGGATATTTGTGCCGTCTTAGTTCGTAAGTAGTTCATAAGTAGTTTGTAAGTTTAGGGACTGATGACCCCGTAGTTAAGTCCCATAAGCTTTACAAACATTTGAACATTTTAATAATTGCTAACGTTGCGCATTTAGAAACATTGTAAATGATTTTTCTGGCCCTACTCCGTAATATGCTACCACCCCCAGCTGACTGACACACACACACACACACACACACACACTTCACCTTATTAATCAATTACTAATAAAAACGGTCGATGTAACATATCCTAATGTTTATTTCCATAAAAATTTAAGTATTCAATATTAACCGCCACCCAATGCATCGCTGTAAACTTTTTTAATTCTTTAAGTAATTGTCATTAAATTCTACTTAAACATTATTTTAATAATATAAAAATTAAGAATCAGATAAAAACACGCCCAACTAAAGTGCAAGTTTGTCATGTCTTTTATGATCCTTACAGTTAATAAAATGATATTTCTAACAGCACGGTAATGCTTATGAGTAAGCCAAAAGTCGATCCCGTAATAAGAAATGTTCCTATGTTTGTAAATTTATCGGACTCAACTGCTTCGTTATTAGTCCGTAGCTTATAAACTACTTAAACCAAGGAAAACTAAGGACAACACAACCCATGGCCGAGCGGGGACTCGAACCGCCGACGGCGAATGGCCGCGCGCACCGCAGCACGGCGCCCCAGTCCGCACTGATAATCCGCCGCGGCCCCTAATAAGATCTAGACAATTATCAAGAATGCCATTTTTCAAAAAAGAAAAAAAATCGATATATCTCGAAAAAATATTTTGTAATTTTTATTTTTTTCAGCCAAGAGCTTTTTTATTTACCGCGGGTTTACGTAAAGTAAATAGCAAGTTTGGGAATGTGAACGTTAAAAAGTTATAAGACACGGTTAAACCGGTTTTTTAATACCTCTAAACGCAAAACAGTAGTCTATGCTTGTAAATAAGCTATCAGTAGATCGTTTTAAACCCGTCAACTTTCTCACTTAACAATTGGGTCTCTTTCCATGCCATGTGGTATAAATTTAGATAACCTCTCAATGCGACAGCCTGCAAATTTGATGCAATTTTTACACGATGTATATAGAATACTTACATGAAGCCTTGACAAATTATAGCTCCATACGTAGTATTGCTGAGCCACTTTTTAGTGAAGGTGACTTTCCTGACATCGTGACTTGAATGAATGAAACACGGCCAGTAGTTGATCAATCAACAATTTGATTTTACGTTTATGTTATTTATAGAACATCTACTTGATGGACTAAGTTAATAATTACACATATCACAGAGAAAAGTTTCCTGTTAAGTTTGACATACATGCAATCATCATTTAAATGATTATTCCCTACACTTTCTGAATTTCAATGACAATGGATAGAAATTACTGGTAGTTGATCATACAGTTCCACAAAATGATCACCCATAGTCCATAGTGGACCATTATGTAATAAATACAATAATATGACATTAAATTGGTAATTATATCTGGAAACTTAATTTTAAAACACCTACATAAAACAATTAAATATTAAACAATATTTCACCGAAATAAAACATAACGAACTTTACACACATCTGTTCAGTTTCCCAATAACAACAGAACACTGAAACTTGTAACGCAGGCTGCCACCTGTAGAGATAATTGAGGCTTCAGGAAGTATTGTTAAAATTTGTGAAGACTGAACAGTGCTTACATCATCATCAGTTTTAGACAGTTTATTTCTTTCGTCACAGCTTTTCAAACCCATTACCTCAATCTCATCTTTTGTAGTTACGCTTTCAACAATGCACACAAATTTATACTTCTTCTTCTTCTTCTTCTTCTTCTTCTTCTTCTTCTTCTTAATAATAATAATAATAATAATAATAATATTCTGAACTGGAAACAAGACCAAAGCAAAAGCTCCTCCTCTGAATGCAGCCCTTCCATCAATTATCTTCTCAGTGGTAAAGTTTTCATTAGTGTCAGTCATTTTCTGATGTGTCTTTAATAGGACTCCATTTATCGCTGATGCATTCTGACTTTGAATTGTCTTTCCTTACAGGTTTCTCCTCCTCATCCTCTAGAAACAGTTCCCTTACTTATCTTTTTTTTCATTCCTCTGGTTAGCCATTTTACATTTTTCTATTCTAGCTAATTTGGCAGTTCCTGCATTGGCTTTTCGGTCTTCTTTTGATATGTTACACTCTGACCACTGTTTGGGCTAGGTGTTTGAAAATCTTTTGGGTCGAAGCATCCAGCGGCAGCATTGTTATTAACAACTGCTTCTTGAGTTTCACTTACTTTTGTTCAGGATAACTTTTGTTTCAAATGTTTGTATAGCTTATGGGACTAAACTTACAAACTACTTACGAACTAGATAATACTAAGGACGGCACAAATATCCATGCCCGAGGGGGGATTCGAACCCCCAACCGTAGTGGCCGTGCAGACAGTGACTGAAGCGCCTCAGTCCCCTCGACCACCGCGGCCGGCGATAAATTTTGTCATCCCTTGTCTATACACTCTGAAAGTTTAGAGGGGAGACACCAAATTCAGTTAGACTTGAACTGAGGGATTCTCATGCAAATGCTAACTCTGATTCTATTTCCGACTGGAATGAATTGAATTTACTTTTCTGTTTTCTATGCTAAAATTTCTTTCTACAACTTGTATAAATTTCAGTCCAGGTTTCATAATGTTTTCTGACACAGCTTTCTATTGATTTGTTGTTTCCACGCAAACAATCCATAAAACCTTTTTTTCAGAATGGTTCTTTGCACCAAAAGTTTTACAACATGGTTTCTGCAGAAATTCATATTGTCCAAAAGTAATGTTTTGTGATGAAAGCATTTTTGGGTATTTTCAATAAAACATATTTCAATTTTTTATGCCATTTCTTGTTACCATAAAGAAAAATATTTCATTTGTTTCAAGCCTTATTGAAGTGTACTCGTATGTGTTTTCAGACAAAATTCAGAATTATCTGTAAGGCTAATGTTACATGCCACTCACCATGAGGTCTGGTGGCTTGCGGAACATGGATGTGGATGTCACTGCAAAATCTTTTATATCCCTATGACCACATTTTTTACTTCCAATTTTCTTTGATTTTAATAACTAATAACGTAGCGGTGCTACATTTTCCCGTACAAACAAAATTAAACAATCATAGATGATGATTGTTAGTTTAAGTAGTTTGTAGGCCTAGGGACTGATAACCGCAGCAGTTAAGTCCCTTAGATTTACACAGATTTGAATATTTCGTAAACACAGATGACTGCGCTGCGGTCAAAACGCCTATATAAGACAACAGGTGTCTGGCGTTGCTGCTACAATGGCAGGTTATCACGATTTAAGCGAGCTTGAACATGGTGTTACAGTCGGCGCACGAATGATGGGACACGTCTCCGAGTTAGCGATGAGGTGGGGATTTTCCCGTACGACAATTTCACGAGTGCGCCGTGAATATCTGGGATCCGGTAAAACATCAAATCCCTGACATCGTTGCAGCTGGAAAAAGATCCGTGACCAATGACGACTGAAGAGAATGTTTTGCTTCAATTCCCAGAAATTCTAGTAAAACATCTGGTTGGATGGGCCCCATCGAGATAAGCTTACTGACTGAAAAAACAACGGAAAGCCTAAACCACATGATTATATATATAACGTGGTGGAGTAGCCGAGCGGTCTAAGGCGCCTCGCTGCGGAGCGCGCGGAGGTTCGAGTCCTCCCTGGGGCGTGTTTGTGTGTGTGTGTGTGTGTGTGTGTGTGTGTGTGTGTGTGTGTTTTGTTCAAAAAATGTTCAAATGTTTGTCAAGCTTATGGGACTTAACTACGGGGTCATCAGTCCCTAAACTTACAAACTACTTATGAACTACTTACGAACTAGGACGGCACAAATATCCATGCCCGAGGGGGGATTCGAACCCCCGACCGTAGTGGCCGTGCTGACCGTGACTGGAGCGCCTCATTCACCTCGGCCACCGCGGCCGGCCTGTGTGTTTTGTCCTCACTGTTAAGTTGAAGTAGTTTGTAAGTCTAGGGGATTGATGACCAATAGGTTTATAAACATTTGAACATTTCAAACAGTATTTTAACATTAACGAAGATGAACTATGAACTACATTTACGTTACTGCCCCTCGAAATGGTCAACTCCTGTTACTATGCAGCACTGAGCTCTGCGACACATGCACTGGAAAGTATGCACGAAGTCTTCCTTTGGGATGGTGTTCAAAAGTCTCGTCACGTTTCGTCGGATTTCAGGAATATCGTCAAATCTCTTTCCTTTCAAGGTGAGTTTGAGTCAAGCGTATTAGAAGACGTCTGAGATCGGTCGAGTATGGTGGATATTCAATTGCACGACAACGCTCGCCCACACATCTACATCTACATAAATACTTTGCAAATCACATTTAAGTGCCTGGCAGAGGGTTCATTAACCACTTTCATAACTCTTCTCTACCGTTCCATTCTCTAATAGCGTGCGGGAAGAAAGAAAACCTAAATCGTTCCGTTTTCGATCTGATTTATTTTATTGGGATGGTCATGGCTCTCTAAGTAGGTGGGTGCTAGCAAAATATTTTCACATTCAGAAGTAAAAGTCGGTGATTGACACTTCGCAAACAGATCACGCCGCAATGAATAACGTCTTTCTTTTAATGATTTCCACCCCAATTCGTGCAACATTTCCGTGACGCTTCCCCCCCCCCCCCCCCGTAACGTGATAAAACAAAACGAGCTGCCCTTCTCTCAACCTTCTCAAGTCTTCCGTCAGTCCCACCTGGTGAGGGTCCCACACTGGGCAACAGTACTCCAGGAGAGGACGCACAAGTGTGATGTAGGCAGTCTCTTTGGTGGAGCTGGTGCATCGTCGAAGCGTTCTGCCAATGAAACGTTTGGTTCACCTTCCCCACAATATTTTCTGTGTTCTCTCCAGTCTAATATCGTCAAACAGTTCCACCATACTCTCCGGATCTCAATCCTCCAGAATTCTTCCTGTTCCCTGGACTCAAACTCGCTTTGAAAGGAAAGAGATCTTATGATATTCCTGACGTACAACGAAACGTGATGAGGCTCTTTAACACCATCCCAAAGGAATACTTCGTGCAAAGTTTCCAGGACATGTACAGCAGAGCTCAACGGTGCATAGTTATGGGAGGTGACTACTTCAAAGGGCAGTAAGGTAACTGTAATTCATAGTTAATCTACGTTACTGTTATACGACTATTCACCGAACTTTATTGCCAGAGGTTGTATATTAAAAGTTTAACTCAATGGCAAGAATTACATTCAAAAACTATGAGTGTGTTGCGGCTGAATAAACACAAATACCCAGTCTTCACACTGAGGTGACAAACGTCATGCGATACACCTTAATATGTCGGAACTTCTTGTGCCCACTAACAACTCTATGTGACACGGACTCAACAAGTCGCTCCAAGTAACCAGCAGGAATATTTAGCCACGTTGTCTCTACAAACAACCGTAATTGTGAAAGTGTTGCTGTTGCAGGATTTTGTGCACCGACTGACATTCGATTATGTTGCATAAATTTTCGGTGGTATTCATGTCGGGAGATATGGAAGGCCAAATCATTCGCTGGAACTATAAAAAATGTCCATCAACCAAATGTTGCACAGTTGTAACCTGGTGACACGGCCATAGTCATCCATAAAAGTCCCGTCGTTGTTTGGGAACGTGAAGTCCATATAAATGGCTTCAAATGGTCTCCAAGTATCCGAACATAGCCATTTCCATCTATGATGGGTTCAGTTCGACCAAAAGAGCCAGGCCATTCCTTGTAAAATAAGCCCATACCATAAAGGAGCCGTCAACAGTTGGCACAGTGCCTTGTTGACAACTTAGTTCCATGGATTCGTGCGGTCCGCGCCACTATTGAAACCCACCGTCAGCTCTTACCGAGTAAAGTCGAGACTCACCTGAGCAAGCCACGGTTTTCCAGCCGTGTAGCAGCCGAACACTGTGGTCACAAGCCTAGGAAAGTCGCTGCGGGTGACGCCGCGGTTAGAAGAGGTACTCGAGGCGGGCGTCTGCTGCCTCACCCCATTAACAGCAAATTGTCCTAACTGATAGGTTCGTCAAATGTTCCACAATAATTTCTACGGTTATTACATGAAGTGCTGCTTGTCAGTCAATAATGGCTATTCAATGTAAACGCCGCTGCTGTTGGTCATTGACGCAGGCTGTTGCGTTGTACGTGGTGAGAAGTAATGCCTCAAGAATGAAACTTTCACTCTGCAGCGGAGTGTGCGCTGATATGAAACTTCCTGGCAGATTAAAATTGTGTGCCGGAACCGGGACTCCAACCTGGGACCTTTGCCTTTCGCGGGCAAGCGCTCTACCACTGAGCTACCCCGACACGACTCACGACACCGCCCCACAACTTCCGCCAGTACCTCGCCAGGAAGTTTCATATCAGCGCACACTCCGCTGCAGAGTGAAAGTTTCATTCTGGAAACATCCCCTAGGCTGTGGCTAAGCCATGTCTCCACCATATCCTTTCTTCCAGGAGTGCTAGTCTTGCAAGTTTCGCAGGAGAGCTTCTGAGAAGTTTGGAAAGTAGGAGACGAGGTACTGGCGGAAGTAAAGTTGTGGGGCGGTGTCGTGAGTCTTGTCGGGGTAGCTCAGAGGTAGAGGGCTTGCCCGCGAAAGGCAAAGGTCCCAGGTTCGAGTCCCGTTTCCGGCACACAATTTTAATCTGCCAGGAAGTTTCAGGAATGCCTCAAATTTGGTATTCTCGACACAATCTTGACATGTGGATCTCGGTACATTGGGTTCCCTAACGAGATCCGTAATATAATGCCAGACACGTCTAGCTCCAACTATCATTTTCCGTTCAAAGTCTGTTAACGCTTCCTGCGTCTAATTCCAAATGGCTACGTTTATTCCTGGCTTATTTGAGATTCCCGATGCTTCATTGATGTCATTTGGCATCGCGTCTCGTACAACCAAGTTAAAACTACGCGAAGTGGCGACAAATGGCATCACTGAAACATTTACAATCTCAAAGAAACCAGGAAACCTTAACGATGCCATTTGGAATCACAGACGTAGAGAGGGTAATCGACCGTAATCGTACCCATGAATCACCCGAGTACAGATTACAGCTCTGCCATTCTACGCGACACTACCGCCATCAGTATCTGTGTATATCGCTGCCGCATGAGGTTTGCCACATCAGTGTATTCACCCAGCATTCCGGAATGAGAGCCATTGACCCTTTCAGTCCCACGTTATGAAATTAGTTTTGGAAAAATTAAAATTCAGTGTTTTCTGTATTAATACAGTACAATAAACATCAAAATACGTGTTTTAAAATTTTTGATCGAACTATTGATTTTTTATGTCATTTATTTCATGCACAACACAAACGTTTGTATCGACGTATTTTATTACTTGGGCGTTATTTTGTTGATATTTAACGCTGTCAGATTAATAATGCTAGCATAATCCTCGCTACAGCACCAAAGACAAGACAGTTCACTGCCGGAATAAAAGGACTCACGCTCTCAGCCACGTACAGACGGCAAAGCAACAGAACCTCCGAGATGCACAGCTTAATGCCTCAGAAGGGGCTACAAGCCGTACCAAGCGACAAAATGTCGTACTAGAAGCATGTTGTTGATCAACGAAAATTCAACTTTAAGGATTGATTCACAAAATACGGTATAAATCAACTTTTAATACGTTGTTGTCCAAGAACAACACTGGAAATGAAAGCGTTAACGACTTCCAACATGACATTACCGAAAAAAACAGACACCATGATCATTTGCAGCTAATAGGAATTACAATCAAGTATGTCGGAGAAGTTTCACTTGCTATTTGTGGATATTGCATTAAATTCAATGAGGCAGTTGCCAGTGACCAGACTTGGGATTGAAGCCGGGTCTCCTGCTCACTACGCAGATGCTCTATCCACTAAACCACCTTGACACGGTGGATATCGCAGCTGCAGGAACTATCCTGGTCAGACACTACTCTTGGTCAGACACAAATTCTCTATTTACATCCTAAACTACCGTTATGTCCCTTTCCCATCCACTCGCGGCCATGGTTAGCCTATTACCATGAAGAAATCGAGCATCGTGTGCCACACACACAGGGTGAAGAGAGATTGTCTCGTCGGCCACGGTGGCCGAAGAGACTGAGGCGCGTCTACACGGCCACTAAGGTCGGGGGTTCGAATCCCCCCTCGGGCATGGATATTTGTGCCGTCCTTAGTGTAAGCTAGTTGATAAGTTTAGGGACTGATGACCCTGTAGTGAAGTCCCATAATCTATACAAACATTTGAACATTTGAAATTGTCCCTCACAAAATTTCGTCCTGCGCGTATTTCCGGCAGTAAATGGACGTCGAAGACTGAGATGGGTGTGTGTTCATACGTCAGTGTGTTTCAGAATTACAAAAATTACACTAACAAATGTCTAGAGGATGTAGAAGGCGTTCAAAATGTTCAAATGTTTGTAAAGCTATGGGACCTAACTGCAATGCTCATTGATCCCTAAACTTGGAAATTACTTTAACTTACGCTAAGGACAACACAAAAATACCCATGCCCGAGGGACGACTCGAACCTCCGACGGGGAACTGCTGCTCATTCCGGGCCAAGGTACCTTAGAGCGCACGGATATTCCGCGCGGCATAGAAGGTGCCTTGAGGAACAAAATGAGTACAGAAATCCATGCCCGGAAACGCCATTCAACGACGTCACGGAGAGGTAAAATTACAGGCTCCGTCCAAATTACAGGCACCGGTGCTTGCCGCTAGACATCCCCTCCGGCGACTTCCACTCTCCGTAGCGTCGTTGGATGCCGTTTCCCGGCACGAGTTTCTGTCTTCGTGTTGTTCCTCAAGACGCCTTATACATCCTCTACAAGTTTGTGTAATTCTGAAACACACTGAAGTATGAACGTAACACCCGTCTCAGTCTTCAACGTCCATTTACCGCCGAAAATATGCGCAGGACGAAATTTTGTGAGAGACTTTTTTTTTTTTCCTTCCTTGCTGGCATGCGAGGAATCGCGTTGCGATGCCCGAGTGCGCGAATTTTGCTTCACCCATATATACATTCGTCAAATGAATTCGTCAATCCAGCAAAGCGAAATTTTATTGACACATTCTTGAGGAATGATTTCCAATCCATGGTGTACAGCAGCAATCAGAATAAATATTCATTCTTGAGGATGTATACAACACACGATCACGCAGTCAGAACCATGCGCACGTAAATACAGTCACCAGAGCGTGCACAATGTCGATGCTAGTATCGTGTATACCCTGCTTTTGCAGCAATGCAGGGTGCAACTTTTACATGAAGACGGTCGTCGAGGTGCTGAATGAAGTCTTACGGTATGGCCTGCCATGCAATTTCCATCTGATGCCTCAGTTGGACCAGATCTCGTGCCGGTCGTGTAGACCGCGGCAAGATGACGTTTCATCCGGTCCCAGACATGCTCAATGAGGGACAGATCTGGTGATAATGATGGGCGGGGTAGTTGACGTACACCTAGAAGAGCACGTTGGGTTGTACGGGATACGTGTGGACGTGCATTGTCCTGTCTGAAAAGCACATCGCCTTGTTGGTTCATGAACGGTGGCAAGACGAGTTGAATGATGGTTTCAATGTACCGTGTACTGTTCAATTTTTCCACAACGAACACTAGAGGAGAACGGCCAGTGTAGGATATGGCTCCCCACACCATGATGCCAGGTGTCGGCCCCGTTTGCCTCTGTCGCGTACACTCCAGATTTTCTCACTCCCGTGCACGACACCACACACGTGTACGACCATCATCGGCACCGAGACAGCGACGACTCTCATTACTGAAGACGACACGTCTCCATTCGCCCCTTCATAAGCGCCTACAATGACACCACTGGAGGCGGGCTGAACGATGTTGGGGCGTGATCGGAGGACACTCTAACGGCACACATGATCGTGTATCATTGTGAGGGGAGCGATATTATACACTCGCCATTCTCCTCTAGTGATCGGCTAGAGAACATTGAACAGTGCTACCACTCATACACCAAGAAGGTGATATGCTTTTCCAACAGGACAATGCAAATCCACATGTATCCCGTACCACCCAACGTGCTCTTCAAGGTGTACGTCAACTACACTAACCTGCACGATCCCCATATCTCTACCTCTTTGATCATGTTTTGGACCGCATGTAACGTCATGTTGAGTTGTCTGCATGAGCGGCAAGAAATCTGGCTCAGCTGAGGTACCAGGTGGAAATTGCATGGTAGGTAATTCCACATAACCACATTCGGGACCTCTAAGATCGTTTCCATAAAATAATTGCAGCTTGCATTGCTGCAAAATGAGGGTATACACGGCATTAACGCCAACATTGCGGACGCTCTGGTCACTGTACTCACGTGCGTACGGTTCTGCTTGTGTGATCGTGTGTTGTATACAACCTTAAGAATGTGTCAATAAATTTCCCTCTGCTGGGTCGACGAATTCATGGTGTTCTTTTTTCATTTTCCAGGAGTGTATATAGCGAGCGGTAGTTCGAGGAGTTGCACGAGTGTGTATACAGGGTGTTACAAAAAGATAGGCCAAACTTTCAGGAAACATTACTCACACACAAAGAAAGAAAATATGTGGACATGTGTCTGGAAACGCTTAATTTCCATGTTAGAGCTCATTTTAGTACTTCTCTTTAAATGTAAATTGAAATAATTCGTGCAGACAGTTGTCAAAATACCCAATTGTTTCGTTAGTATGTACTGTACTTCCTCGATTCATCGCCAGTTGGCCCAATTGAAGGAAGGCAATGTTGACTTCAGTGCTTGTGTTGACATGCGACTCATTGCTCTACAGTACTAGCATGAAGCACATCAGTACGTAGCATTAACTGGTTAGTGTTCATAACGAACGTGGTTTTGCAGTCAGTGCAATGTTTACAAATGCGGAGTTGGCAGATGCCCATTTGATGTATGGATTAGCACGGAGTAGCTGAAAACCCGGCGTTACACGAGACATTATTAATTTATTCATGCCTCGAGTTGGTTCTTCTCCTATAGCCTCCACGCTCTCCTGACCTCAACCCACTTGACTTACATTTATGGGGGCATTTGAAAGCTCTTGTCTACGCAACCCCGGTACCAAATGTAGAGACTCTTCGTGCTCGTGTTGTGGGCGGCTGTGATACAATACGCCATTCTCCAGGGCTGCATCAGCGCATCGGGGATTCCATGCGACGGAGGGTGGATGCATGTATCCTCGCTAACGGAGGACATTTTGAACATTTCCTGTAACAAAGTGTTTGAAGTCACGCTGGTACGTTCTGTTGCTGTGTGTTTCCATTCCATGATTAATGTGATTTGAAGACAAGTAATAAAATGAGCTGTAACATGGAAGTTAAGCGTTTCCGGGCACATGTCCACATAACATTTTATTTCTTTGTATGTGATGAATGTTTCCTGAAAGTTTGGCCGTACATTTTTGTAACACCCTGTATACTCCATTCTTAGTGCTCGCTGTCGGAGATTTCGCGTCCTCCCTCAGGCATGGGTGTGTATGTGTTGTCCTTAAGTAGTCAGTAAGCCTAGGAACTAATAACTAAAGCAGTTAAGTCCCATAGATTTACAAGCTCTTGACTTTGAACTTCATTCTTATGTTAGTTCAAATGTTTATACATCTAAGGGACTTAAGTTTTGCGGATATCAGTCCCTAGGCTTACAAACTAGGACCACACACACACACACACACACACACACACACACGCACGCACGCGCGCACGCGCAAGCGCGCGGAGGGAGGACTCGAACCTCCGATGGCGAGCAACCTTGCGGTCCGGAACAAGGCGCCCTAAAGCGCTCGGCCACTCCACCGCGCAAATCTTATATTTGTACAATTCCTTCTGTCATATCTGTCCGTATCTTTCTACCCTATTCTCTATGCATTTTTGTGGTTTTAGGGCGCACAACTGCTGAGGTCATTAGCGCTATCTATGCATTGGAATTTCGTTTTCATGCAACTAAATCCTCATGACGTCATATCTCCTGAACTGTGTGTCCTATAATAATATACATTTCCAGATTCGTCGAGTGGAATATTAGGAAGCTTTCTGCGAAATGTGTTGGAAATGGAATTCGTAGTGATGACGTAAGAAATCGAAAACTCGTGCGAGGGTGGTTCCTGCAGCCGCGATATATCCACCGTGCCTAGGTGGCTTAATGGATAGTTAGCAGATGGGCTGGGTTCGGTCCCCGATATGGACACAGATTTTCAGCCGCATCATTGAAATTAAGTCAATTCCCACAAAAAGCAACTAAAACGCCTCTGACATCCTTGATAGTAAAATAAAATATTTAACATATCATCTCACTAGTCAAGTAATGAGTCGCTTGAAGCTGTTTTGTACGTGGGAGTTCGATTTCTTAAAGAGCCTAAGGATTAGTAGTATTATTAAAGCATTAAGTGACATACATAAACCAAATATCAACTCAATTTAAAACAGTGAATTCATCAACGCACATCTACACAGTAGACTCAATTTACCTAAATAGGCAGAAGGTTCATGCCTAGGTGATACAACGTATTAGTGTAACACTCATACCACAGACGTCTTTTTGATCGTATGGCTGTACGGACACGGGGGTTAATCCAGAGCGCAAATTCTGTGCTGTTTGCCCCAGTTAAGTTGCCTTGCTAGCAACATGTGGGTACATAAAAATTTTGAGAAATCTTTAGATCTCTCTCTCTCTCTCTCTCTCTCTCTCTCTCTCTCTCTCTCTCTCTCTCTCTCTCTCTCTCTCTAGTTTCTTGAAGTACTTACCTTTTGGAAATAACCACGTGGAAGGGTTTTATCTTTCACTTGCCGGAAGTACACATAGCCGTAATAATATCCAGGATCAATTTGTAAGTACACTGGGCATTTCTGATTGTAGTACTGGTGCTCCGGCATCAGATCAGCATTGCCAGCTGATCTTCGTATACGAACGTGGAACTGAGTATCACCCATACATCCAGAATTTGAATCCGGAAATGCCAAATAGCAAATATTAGATTTTTCTTGCTCCGAAAGATTTATGTGCCCTGGGTAAATTATCTGTAAACAAATCATATAAAATAGTCGTTAGAACAAAATAGTCACTACAGTAAATATAAAAGTAAAAACATACAGACATATTGTCATGGCTACAGGAAAATATTTTACAAAACTAAAATGGGACATAATTAAGTTTCGGGCGACAGTATAGCATATGGTGGCATTATTGAAGACCGTGATATAATCCGTCGACTTTGACCAATGACGTCATATCTGCGTCTCGCAAGATACGCTACATAGATAGACCAACTAGCGAAACAAACACTATCAACGAATATAAACATATGGGATAATATCGTAATGCTTATGTATTGTAGATAACAAATAATCTGTGGTTATCCTCGTAAATTACAGATTACCACAACAGTATGTACCATCGATCACAGGTCTCAGCCCAAAAATTCGCTACTTCGGAGCTCACTTGCGAAAAGAAAACCTCTTTGTTTACCTGTAGGTCACTCTCAGAGAGAAGCTACAGATCACTTTTTAAACACAAAATCTGCATGTAAACAAACTATCCTATTTAATTCAGATATGACGTCATTGATCAAAGCCGAAGGTTCGTATCGTGGACTTCAATTGACCCCATATGAAGAATCGTGCGTCACAGTCAAGAATCTGACCCGGAAACAAACGATATTACAGTATTTGTAGGATAAATGGCCGTCTTTTGCAACTATAAAACGTAGTAGAAGACCAGACGCGTTTCGCTTCTGTGATCAACTGTAACATGTTTTGCTTACGTTTTTGTATTTTTTTTTTTTTTTTCTAAGTTTGATCATGGACAGTTCTCATTCTGTGGCTTCGTATTATTCTAGACATAATAAATTATTAAGATCACCCACATTTACTGTTTTTCCATCGTCATACTTTTCTGTTCTACTCATACTGGCACTTACAACTAAAATATTTTTGGAAACATTTTCTTTTCTCTATTTTTGGGTCAACAGCACTCTATTTAAATGTATTAATAAAGAACAGTCTAGAATGCACTAATTTATTTCATTCAACTAGTTTCAGTCTTATTTAGAGCATCTTCAGAAATTTGTCTACATCGATGTTGTGGAGCTGGCAGTGACGCACTGGAAGGCTCCCAGCTACCTGCCAGCTCCACAACACCGATGGAGACAAAATTCCTGAAGATGGTCTAAATAAGACTGAAACTAGATGAATGAAATAAATTAGTGCATTCTAGACTGTTCTTTATTAATAAACTTACAACTCACCATTTATGTATTGTTTGGGTGTTGAGAGGTGCGTTTCTCTTTTGTTTTGTGTTCGACTTGTATTGGAGCGCCTGCTACCTCCGCAGCGCACACTCCGCTGCAGAGTGAAGTTTCATTCTGGAAACATCCCTTAGGCTGTGGCTAAGCCATGTCTCCACCATATCCTTTCTTCCAGGAGTGCTAGTCTTACATGGTTCCCAGGAGAGCTTCTGTGAAGTTTGGAAAGTAGGAGGCGAGGTACTGGCGGAAGTAAAGTTGTGAGGCGGCATTGCGAGTCGTGTCGGGGTAGCTCAGTGGTAGAGCGCTTGCCCGCGAAAGGCAAAGGTCCCAGGTTCGAGTTCCGGTTCCGGCATACAATTTTAATCTGCCAGGAAGTTTCACGTTTGTTATTGTTGAAACTGTGTGAATATGTGTTTTAAGTACTAATTTGGTTGCTCTGTGTGTGGGAGGGCGGTGTTTTATTTTTTCTTGTGTGGGTGTGTTGACTGTTGCTTTCTGAGCTCTGTGGCTCGAGATTGCAAGATGCGTTGGTGTTTTATTTATGTCAAATGGGCGTCCGTCAGCAATCTGTGTTATTCTGACAAGTATGTGCTCTTAAATATGTTTTTGGTTCAACTACCTAAGGTAAGTGTGTGTGTTTTATTTATTGGGTTTTATATTTAAGTATTTCGTTCTCATTACATTTCGTTAATTTTGTGTAAGGGGGTTCATACGTCATGATTTTTGTGTATGTGGGTCGGGGAGATGGGGGAGTTTATTTTGTTTATATAATCATGACAGCCAATTATCCTATAAAATATGTATAACTGGAACTGCGAAAAAAGCAGCCTATAAAGCAGAGAAGAAAAAGGCTTATGTAACGAAATTAATATGTTTATTACATTGCGCTAAACTTTCTTGGAAAATATTAGTTTTTCAGCTTCGCAGCTATGCAAAGATAGCTGCCGCGGAACTAGATGTCCCTTTTTCAGAAAGGTTCTCTGCTGACATTCGGTAAACTATTACTACAGCTAGTCTTCGACAGGCTGCGTCGGTGTTACAGAGTTTAAACATTTTAATGCAAATTTCTACAAGTATAGTATATTCCTTAGTAACACATAGCGTGAGAATTTTTTTAAATGCATGTTCATTCACCAGTAATTAACTATTTCTGCGTCTGATTCCAACTGGCATCTTTAAGTATTCCTGGCTACTTTGAGCCTCCGAATACTTCAATCATGCCGTTTGGCATCCCTTCGTGTATATCAGAGTTAAAACTATGGAACTACACGAAGCAATGCCTAAAGCCATCATTGAAGCATTCGGAAGCTCAAACAAGCCAGGAATACTTATCGATGCCCTTGGAATAACAGACGTAGAAAAGGTTAGAAATGTCATACAGTGGCGCACTCATCAGACCGTCCAGCTGTTGTTTCCCCTCGAAATTTCACCGATTCCAAACACTGAATGTTGGTATTTAGATGACTGAACATGTCAATAGCCATAGCTATTTCTGGGAAACTGTACAGATTCGTGCCGAGTCGACAGCTTGCCACGCTTCCCCTCCCTTCTACCGTACTGCGTGTACATTATAATAGGGGATATCCTGTCGCTGAATGATACATGCTATTTCTTCAAATACATATAGTTGAAGACACATTGGCAGAAAAGTGTTACTCTGGACTTGTGATGATGGGTTTGCAATTGTCCAGTTTATTGCTTGATGTTATGTACATTATTCCTTTTTTTCCCTCCTACAAACAGCACTTTCTTTTAATTCTATAGAGGGAGCTCATACTAATAGAACGTAGCTCATATGGTCGTGAAAGACTGAATAATACACTACATTATTCACATATTGACGCTGCACTTTTCAGGCAGACCACTTTATTATTTTACTACCAGAGAATTCATCCAGATTGAAGACAATCTCTACTGCTCAGCAGTAGACTAACAAGGAAACTTTCTGGTCTTGGAAATTCAGTTTGGAATGAGACTTCGCATGTTAGTAGTATACGTGAGGGGTATCCATTCATAGTAGTTTTTGTGAAGCTTATGGGACTTAACTGCGGGGTCATCAGTCCCTAAACGTACAAACTACTTATCAACTACCTTATATTAAAGACAGCACAAACATCCATGCCCGAGGGGGGATTCGAACCCCCGACGAGGTACGGCCTTGCGCATCGCAGCATAGCGCCTCAATGCGCTCGGCCGCTCCGACGCGGTCGAGACTTGTTTGATGTAGCTCTCCACCCTACTCTATCCTGAGCAAGGCTCTTCATCTCCTCATAACAACGGCAACAAACATCCATTTGAATCTGTTTACTGTATTCTTCTCTTGGTCTTCCCCTGCGATTTGTACCCCATACACTTCAATGTTAAATTCACAATTCCTTGAATTTGTCCTACCAATCGATCCCTTCTTTTAGTCAAGGTATTCGAGAAATGCCTTTTCTC
Organism: Locusta migratoria; assembly: GCA_026315105.1. NCBI lineage: Eukaryota > Metazoa > Arthropoda > Insecta > Orthoptera > Acrididae > Locusta > Locusta migratoria. Next base: position 283,183,505 of record CM048755.1, read on the forward strand.
CCCAACTCTGTTCAATACCTCCTCATTAGTTAAGCGATCTACCCACCTAATTTTCAGCATTCTTCTGTAGCACCACATTTCAAAAGCCTCTATCTTCTTCCTGTCCGAACTATTTATCGTCCATGTTTCAGTCCCGTACAAGGCAACACTCCACACAAATGCCTTCAGAAAAGACTTTCAAATGTTTGTATAGCTTATGGGACTTAACTACGGGGTCATCAGTCCCCAAACTTACAAACTACTTATGAACTAGCTAACACTAAGAACGGCACAAATATCCATGCCCGTGGGGGGATTCGAACCCCTGACCGTAGTGGCCGTGCAGACCATGACTGGCGCGCCTCAGTCCCCTCGGCCACCGCGCCCGGCGTCCGTAACGTGTTCCCTGTTTTTAAGACGAACCGTTCAACCGATCAGCACCAAATTTTACAGACATAATTGTTGGCTACCAGAGCCCAGAACCTCGCTTTTTGAAATATTTCGGACAAGAAATACGTTAGTAATACAAAAAAAGCCGTTTGTAATGTAATTTTAATTGCAAATAAGCCGTTCATCTGACGCGAAAATTGAATAAACGAATTTGTAGAGGAGAAAATTCTCTACATCTACATACATACTCCGCAATTCATCGTAAGGTGCGTGGCGGAGGGTACCACTACTAGGCATTTCCTTTCCTATTCCACTCCCAAATTGAACGAGGAAAGAAAGAGTGCCTATATGCCTCCGTACGAGCCCTAATTTCTCTTATCTTGTCTTTGCGATCTTTACGCGAAATGTATGTAGGCGGCAGCAAGATCGTACTACACTCAGCTTCAAATTCCGGCCCTCTAAATTTACTTAACAGAAATTCACGAAAAGAACGTCGTCTTTCTTCCAGCGATCCCCAATTGAATTGCCGGAGCATTTCCGTAACACTCGCGCATTGGTCGAACCTACCGGTAACAAATCTAGCTGCTCGCCTCTGAACCGCGTCTATGTCTTCCTTCAAACCGATCTGCTGCGGGTCCCAAATACTTGAGCAATAGTCAAGACGTGGTAGTACAAGCGTTTTATACGCGGTCTCCTTTACAGGTGAAGTACATCTTCCCAAAATTCTCCCAATAAACCGAAGTCGGCTGTCTGCCTTACTCACAACTGTCCTTACATGCTCGTTCCATTTCATATCGCTCTGCAATGTTACGCCTAGATATTTGAACGACGCGACAGCATCAAGAAGCTCACTACTAATGCTGTATTCGAACATTATGGGATTGTTTTTCTACTCATGCGCATCACCTTACATTTTTCTACATTGAGAGCTAGCTGCCATTCTTCGCACCAACTAGAAATTTTGTCTAAGTCAACCTGTATGCTATTACAGTCAGTTACAGACGACACCCTCCCGTACACCACAGCATCATCAGCAAACAGCCGCAAATTACAACTTACTCTGTCCATCGGATCATTTATATAGATAGAAAATAATAGCGGTCCTATCACACTCCCCTGGGGCACGCCTGACGATACACTCGTCTCTGATGAACACTCGCCGTCGAGAACAACGTACTGCGTTCTATTACTTAGGAAGTCTTCCAGCCAGTCACAAATCTGTGAACCTATTCCATAAGCTTGTATCTTCGTTAGCAGTCTGCAGTGTGGCACCGCGTCGAACGCCTTTTTGAAGTCGAGAAAAACACAATGCGCCTGTTGCCCTTCATCCATGGCTCGCAAGATGTCATGTGAGAAAAGGGCAAGCTGAGTTTCACATGAACGATGTTTCCTAAACCCGTGCTGATTCATGGAAAGAAGCTTTTCCGTTTCAAGGAAATTTACTATATTCGAACTGAGAATATGCTCCAAAATTCTACATGAAACCGATGTCAACGATATTGGCCTGTAATTGTATGGGTCAGTTCTCTTTCCTTTCTTATACACGGGAGTCACCTGCGCCTTTTTCCAATCACTAGGAACTTTGCGCTGAATTAAAGATTCGCTATAAATGCAAGCTAAGTAGGGGGTCAATGCCGCAGAATAGTCTTTGTTCCCCAGTGGTTTTTTTTCCATATCTCGTATAGTTTGAGAGATATTTGCGAAAATGACGGAGTTTTGACACCCTCCATTGAATTAATGAAAATCAGCCACACGCAGATGTCACGTGACATTCCTCGCCCAGAACTCCCTCTGGCATACGCCATCTTGCGTTGTGTATGCGTTCTTCGTACGATAAATGATGATCTATGTCGACAAATGCCATATCAGCATTAGTTAACAACAGTATGAGGTTAAAGAACAACTATTAACTGTTAGGCTAGCGTAGTGGGCAATGTGTTGGACTGTTACACTGAAGGTCAGTGGTTCGGAACCCGCCACTAACCAAAACTTTTTTTCCCTAAAAGGGTTTCAGGCACTCTTATTAATTAATTTTTTATTATTTAGATTATTATTTTGGTCCAAAATGTTTGCAAAAACTTATAAAACTACAAATCTAAAATGGGCCGTAAAACACGTCAGTGCGATTTTTTCAAAAATGCTTTACTTCCCATAGCCATTCTGCATTTTATATCCTCTTTCGCCGGCCGCGGTGGCCGAGGGGACTGAGGCGCTCCAGTCACGGTCTGCACGGCTACTACGGTCGGGGGTTCGAATTCCCCCTCAGGCATGGATATTTGTGCCGTCCTTAGTATAAGGTAGTTGATAAGTAGTTTGTAAGTTTAGGGACTGATGACCCCGTAGTTAAGTCCCATAGACTATACAAACATTTGAATTTTTTATCCTCTTTACTGCGACCATCATGTAATGTAGAAACACAGTAAGTATCACAACATCAAGGAAGAAAAAGGTCAGTTAGAAACTTATTTTGACACGTCTAGGAGAGATGAAAGTAGCCAGTCAAGATGACATCAAATGTCTTGTTTATGCGAAGGACAATCACAAAACATTTAACAACAGATTGCCATACAAAATTGTTTGTATAGCTATGGTACCAAACTTCAGCGGCCATCGATCCCTAGACTTACAAACTGCTTTAAGTAACTTATGCTAAGGACAACACACACATCCATTCCCGGGGGAGGACTCGAACCTCCGGCGGGGAGCAGCCCCGTCCTCCACAGCAAGGCACAATACCATATACATTTACCTTTAACAATGTACATTCGCGAAGTATATCACGGGCATTGACCTTATGTTTGACACGCACATAACCTGATATACTAGATGGCAGTAACGATTATTTTTAGCTGTCCATGATGAGTGGTAAAGTTAGTTGCAAGCAATCCATGAGCGCGGTAGCATAGTGCTAGAGAAGTACATTCTGACGTCTCTCTCCCAGTGTTGTCTGGTTCGGGATTCATTTTCACTCCATAAACAGGATCTGTTCGCAAATACAGATAAACACATGGAGGTAACAACCGTTCCGCTTAGCGTAACGAGCCTTATTCAACCTTTGGATATACACCTTTTTCGCCAGTGGGAAAAAGGCGGTAACGTTTTCGTGAGAGATTTTTTTTTTCCGGCATCAGTGATACTGAACTTTACAGTCGCAACGATATCATCAACATTCATGCACTCATCCATAATTAGTTCACTGCACCCACATTCAACAAAAATGATCAAGCATGCCTGGAAGAAAGGTACGCCGGCCGCGGTGGCCGAGGTGACTGAGGCACTCCAGTCACGGTCTGCACGGCCACTACGGTCGGGGGTTCGAATCCCCCTGGGGCATTGATGTTTGTGCCGTCCTTAGTCTTAAGTAGTTCATAAGTAGTTTGTAGGCTTAGGGACTGATGACCCCGTAGTTAAGTCCCATAGGTTCTACAAACATTTGAACATTTATTATTATTATTATTATTATTATTATTATTATTTTTTTTTTTTTTTTTTTTTTTTTTTTTTTTTTTTTTTTTTTTTTTTTTGAAGAAAGGTACATTTTCAGTTGCATGTGACGCTTTCGATGCTCCTGGACAGTGTTATTTGGAATACGGAAGATTGAAGTTGTTCATAGACCTTAACGGAATAAGTAAATTAATAATAATAATAATTATAATTATGTTTCCCGTCCTATTCAAAATTACACCTCTATCCATAAGGCTGAACAACAAGGAATATTGCCGCTATGGGCAGCTAAAATTAGAATAGTAATTATTGACTACACGTTAAGTGTCCATTGTTTTCAATAAGCATTTTTTTTTTTTTGTAACGAAACCGTTTTGCTGCTGCATTCGATCTATTTTCTTCAGACGCGTTTCGACCTCTTCTGTTTTAAGGCATCATCTGTGGACTGGTTTATCTAGAAATTACATTTTTGTTTACAGATGTAGCACTAACGGATTATGAACAGTTCACTTCGTTATAGTCAAAATACATAAGGGCTACTCACGGTTTGATAGTCTTCGGAGTTTCGCCTTTGTTGTTTCTATATATATGTTTCTCACCCTCGGTTGCACAGTGGTAGAGTGCGAGACTACAAATCCAAAGGTCGCGGGTTCGATTCCCGCCAGGTCTTGGATTTTTATCTGTCACTTTCCACTTCTTTCGCCTCTGGGAGTATTGCTCATGTGAAAAATACCGAGTAGCACCGTGGTTCGGAACCCACGTTAAACTGTAGGTCCCCCTATAACTGGCTGAGTAAGTCAGTTCGAAGGTCGGAGGAAGGCAACGGCATACCACCTCCAAACAGGACCATGCCTAGTAAAGCACTGTGGTGTTCAAACCAATCTTAGGATTGTTGACAGCTTTACCTTTTTATTGAGACAATATACGTCTCAGCCGGCCGCGGTGGCCGAGGGGACTGAGGCGCTCCAGTCACGGTCTGCACGGCCACTACGGTCGGGGGTTCGAATCCCCCTCTGGAATGATTTGTGCACTTTATGGCAACGCAACCACCCATAATGTCGTGCTAAAGTTCCGTGACGCAAATCCTATAGCACCGCAGTATGTTTAACTTACGAGCTACGAGAATGAAAATGACGGATGCGTCAGCTCGTACTTCTAGGAGTCTTACCCCTACCCATTATCACTCATGGCAGAATCCCGTTAGAGTTAGGATCTGGTGCACATCTGCACTGAAGAAAGGCTCATCGGCCGTCATCGCCTGATTATAAGTTGTAATGTGAGGTCTGTTGTTTCGGACATGTCAAAAAACACATATGTAACTACACTGGTCAAAATAGTTATGGGATCAGTTGAGATATCTGGGTTCTGAAGTATTGTCATCGACAGAATGAAATAGCATGGTACGACGTCTTTCTGTCGGTTCTATGGAGTGGAGACAACAACATTGCGGCAACCGGTGTAGTGGTAATAACAAAGATGCTGCAGACGAGGTTGGTGTTTACTTGTTTTACTCTACCAAACGATATACACAAGCAGTTGGGTTCAGATAGTGTAGTGAGTAGTGCAATGCAACAACAACGTGACTTCCCTGAAGCTATGACATGGAGAGCCATAGGAAGGTTGGAAAGGGGACACACACAGAGGGAGGTGGCTGCAGCTCTTGGAGTTTCCCAAAGAATAATTTCCAGCCCCTGGATGCGATTGCAGAGAACAGTAAATTTTAAAAGAAAGCAAGGCCAAGGTCGTCCACTGGCAAAATAAGCAAGGAATTACCGTTTTCTCCGGTTAATAGTCCGCCGAGACAGGAGGCTGAATGCAACTCGGTTGCAACACACCCTCCAGGCAGAAACAGGATGCGCAATATCAACACAAACAGTCCGAAATCGCCTTCGAGATTGTGGCCTCTACGCACGGGGGCCTATGGCGTGCGTCCCATTAAAACCACGACACCGTTTAGCCAGCAGTAACTGGGCGGAGGAACATCAGGATGAGAGTCGTAACGAATGGCGCGAAGTTCTGGTCAAAGACGAGTCAAGAACTTGTGTTCAACCGGACAATCGTCGTTTGCTCGTCTTGAGACGACGTGGAAGTCGGAAAACTCCTACTTATTTGCGGGAAACATCACCATATCATGGTGTGGGCAGGAATCAGTATTGGCGGATGTACAGACCTCTATGTCGTTCAGAATGACGCTTTGACTACTCAGAGGTATAGAGACGACATCCTTCGATCTTTTGTTGTGCCCTTTGCTGGTGCCATAGGTAATGGGTTCCTTCTGGTAGATGATAACACTCGTCCCCACGTAGCTGCACTGATGGATTACATGCTTGAAGCTGAGGGAATTGAACGAATGTAGTGACCAGCTTGTTCATCGGACTTGAACCCGATTGAGCACTGGTAGACGCATTGCAGCCAAACCAGCACCTCCCACAACGGTTGCAGAGCTGGATATTGCACTCCTGGGAAAATGGATAAATATCCCTCAAGAGCTGATTGACAACCTCATACTGTCCATGCCATGCAAGTATGCAACTGGACTGGCCGTCCGAGATGATCACACACCATATTAGAGGGCACCAAAAATGAGTTTTTCACTATTATGGTAGCACATGGTGTTTCGCTCTAAATAAACTCCATGTAAAGCTCAAGTAAAGAGTTGAGACAGCAAAACATCGCACTATATCAGAGACAAATTTCAATTGCTGCCAATATCTGAAAAGAATACCATGTACGATATCTCATCTGATTCCCTAATTGTTTGGAGTAACGGAATATTTGTAAGCTGTTAATGCTAGCCGGCCGCGGTGGCCGAGGGGACTGAGGCGCTCCAGTCACGGTCTGCACGGCCACTACGGTCGGGGGTTCGAATCCCCCCTCGGGCATGGATATTTGTGCCGTCCTTAGTCTTAGCTATTTCATAAGTAGTTTGTAAGCTTAGGGACTGATGACGCCGTACTTAAGTCCCATAAGTTCTACAAACATTTGAACATTTGTTAATGCTAAATCTGTAAACAAAAATGCAATTTCGAAATACACCTGTTCACTGTGTATGTCCTGAAATACAAGAATGCGAAACGCGGCTGGAAGAAATAAAAACACTGCAGCAGGAAAACCGGCTGTTCCATTACAAAAACGAATAATTTGATACTCGCTACGGGATATGGCCACACAAACAAAGTTGTAATTAATATTATTTCTGTGTCGGTGACACAAGTTGCGAATGTGTCTTATAAGATGTGCGACGGGACTGAGGAATTCTTGACAAACTGTGTAACATTCTGCACGGAAGGTTCTCACTGACAGCATACTAACCCTTTCGCTATATATGTCCACTGTAGTGGACGATCTAGTTTTCAGTGACTATGCGGTATCTAACATGTTTGCAAGCTACTGGGCATAACACACCATACAGCGGACATTGTCACCTGTTAGTCTGCATCATCATACTATCGGCAGACCAATGCATGCCAAATATTTTGACGAACAAGATTTGTCACATAAGTAAGACATTTCTTGGCATCCTGGAAGCTATGTTTCACCTCAGATCAGTCTCTTTCAGCCAACAGTAAATAACATACATTGGATCTCAAATACCACTACCTACTTTCGTAATTATTAAAATAAAGATTTACTGCTTAGAATGGCAGAAAATAAACTTTTGTCCGACCAGAACAATACAGCTAATTTTCACCAACAAATAACACACAAAATTATATGCTACATAGGGATTTTTCTTCGAATCATAACCTTGAATCACCCATGACTATAACTGTTTTGAGATAAAAAGTTTTGTGTATCTATCATCTACGACAATGAGCAAATTTTTACAATCACCGTCATCATTTGAGACCGATTATGCCTTTCAGCGTTCAGTCTGGAGCATAGTACCTCTAATAAAATTCCTCCATGATCCCCTATTCAATGCTAACATTGATACCTCGTCTGATGTTAAGCCTTTTATTTCAAAATCATTCTTCACAGAATCTAAGTACTTTCTTCTTGATCTACCTCGACTCCTCTTACACTCCGCTGCCGCGATCATGAGTCTCTTAGGTAACCTTGCTTCTCCCAAGCGTGTAACATGTCCCCACCATCTCAGCCTTCTTCATCTATAGTGTTCATTCCTAGTTTTTCTTTGATTTCCTCATTGTGGACATCCTAGTGCCATTGTTCCCATCTATTAGCGTCTGCAATCATTCTTGCTACTTTCATATCTGTAACCTCTACCTTATGAATAAGGTAACCTGTATCCACCCAACTTTCACTCCCATACATCAAAGTTGGTCGAAATATAGAGCAGTGCACTGCTAACTTAGTCCTGGTACTTACGTCTTCTTGCAAAAGAGAGTATATATTAGCTGAGCACTCAATGCATTAGCTTTGCTACACCTTGATTCCAGTTCTTTCACAATGTTGCCAGCCTGCGACAAAATACATCCTAGGTACTTGAAACTGTCTGTTTTTCTACTAATTTTTACAATTGAGAGGAAAATTGTATTTTGTAGACAATAAAAAGAGAGCAGACCTTCAAGTGACGCTATCCCAATATATGTGCCTGCAAAGTATAGCAATGAAGCTCGTAGAGAATATCTGACACGATTCTGTGGACGATTTGCATTGCTTTGATCAACAAAAATCAGCGTCCAAATGCGAAAATCCCGAGTACAAAGCTAAAATGCACATACAGTGTGCCAAATGGAAAATCCATCTCTGTATAGGAAAAGGTACGTATCCTTTCAACAGTTCCATCAAAAGTAATTTTTGCAAGTGGATATCTACAAATTTATTTATTTATTTCATTTCTCTAACACATTTCGTAACAACTTTTCATAAGTATTTTAAAATATTATTTATATTTTCCAAACTTTTAAATACTGACCTAAGAGAAATATTAAAGAAAGAAACTACACAACCACAAAAATCTGAAAATTATACCTTTCAGTGACTGTGTCCTCTGTAGTGTAAGATCCATAATATGGATTCAGATTGTCAAATTTTGATTTTTGCTATATGAAAAAATGCTAAAACAAGTTCAACCAGGATATCAAAATTTAAAAAAAGCTTCAAAAGTGAAAATGAGTAACTGAAAGGGTTTAAGCGTCTTTTCAGGCACAAATATTGGGTTAGTTCTTGGGGAAGTCACAGTTCATTGCATTATTCCTCCCCATCACCTACTCCAAATTGACATCAGCCCTACTTTGATGTGACACAGATGCCGATGCCGACGATGGCCGAGCTGAAGACATCTGAGGTGCAGGCAGTGCTGACCACTTCAACGCCAACGGCCACGCCGCCACTGAAGAAGATGCCAACAATTTCGCTCGTGCCACCGATGTTTTGTTCACAAACGAGCCCAATGCCATCGCCACCAGCGATTACTCCAGTGCCCCTGTCACCACCGCCGCTGCCACCACCACCAGCACCACCACTACAGATAACATCAGCTTTGCCCATGGCTGTTATTCCAGCTGTGCCACTGCCATTGATGGTGGCACCTATCATGCTGATGATGAACACGGCAACACCTTCAACAGCTATATTTATGGCACCTACAGTGCCAATACTAATGATGCAGGCAATGGGGCAGACGTTGCCGGGGCAGCCGTTGCAGACGTTGCCGGGGCAGCCGTTGCAGACGTTGCCGTTGCAGCCGTTGCCGGGGCAGCCGTTGCAGACGTTGCCGGGGCAGCCGTTGCAGACGTTGCCGGGGCAGCCGTTGCAGACGTTGCCGGGGCAGCCGTTGCAGACGTTGCCGGGGCAGCCGTTGCAGACGTTGCCGGGGCAGCCGTTGCAGACGTTGCCGGGGCAGCCGTTGCAGACGTTGCCGTTGCAGCCGTTGCCGGGGCAGCCGTTGCAGACGTTGCCGGGGCAGCCGTTGCAGACGTTGCCGGGGCAGCCGTTGCAGACGTTGCCGGGGCAGCCGTTGCAGACGTTGCCGGGGCAGCCGTTGCAGACGTTGCCGTTGCAGCCGTTGCCGGGGCAGCCGTTGCAGACGTTGCCGGGGCAGCCGTTGCAGACGTTGCCGGGGCAGCCGTTGCAGACGTTGCCGGGGCAGCCGTCAACGATCATACGTACGACGCCAACAATGACGCCGATCTCACCGCCGCCGATGCCACCACCAGCTCTGATGATATCATCAATGAAGTCGGCACCAATCACGCCGACAATGTGTGCAATGTGTGTTGAAGAGATTGGCGAAACCGATTTTGTTGGTTGTGAGTGATACTCTTAAAACCCGTTTTCACACTTGTACATTAAAAATATAATTGATTTAAAATATAGTAATTTGTTCATATAAGAAATTCGTATTGTAACACTGAAATAAATTGCAGTTCAGTGAGATTCAGCATTTTTCTTTTATCAAGGTATGCCAGAAATGCCTTTTCTCCCCAATACTATACAGCACCCCCTCATTAGTTACACGGTCTGCCAATGTAATTTTCAGCAGTCCTCTGTAGCACCACATTTCAGAAGTTTCTAGTCTCTTCCTTACTGAACCATTTATTGTCCATGTTTCAATACTGTACAAGGCACCACTCCACACAAATGTCTTCAGAAAAGACTTTCTAACACTTAAATTGACATTCGATGTTAACAAATGTCTAATTCAGAAACGCTTTTCTTCCCATTTGCATTTTATATTATTTGTGCTGCGACCATCCTGTGTTATTTTACTGATGAAGTAACAAAACTCATCTACCACCTTTATTGTTTCCTTACCTAATCTAATTCCTTCACCCTCGCCAGATTTTCTTACACTACATTCCATTACCCTTGCTCTTATGTTAATCTTATACGCTCGTATAAACACTCTGTCCATTCTGTTCAATTGTTCTTCCAGGTTCTTTGCTGTCTCTGACAGAATTACAATGGCATCGGCGATGCATAGTTTTAATTCCTTCTCCAAATTTCTTCTTGCATTCGTTCAGACTTTGCTAAATATAAAGATTGAATAACATTTGTGAAAGGCTACAACCCTGTCTTACTCCCTTCCCAACCTCTGTATCCCTTTCATACCCTTCAATTCTTACAGCTGCAGTCTGGTTTCTATACAAGTTATAAATAACCTTTCGTTCCCTATGTTTTAGCGCTGCTGACTTCAGAATTTGAAGGAGTATATTCCAGGCAACATTGTTAAAAGTTTTCTCCAAATCTAGAAAAGCTAGAAATGTAGGTTTGCCTTTCCTTAGTCTGTCTTCCAAGGTAAGTCGTAAGGTGAGTATTGCCTCCCGTGTTCCTCCATTTCTGCTAAATCCAATCTGATCTTCCTCGAGGTTGGTTTCCACCAGTTTTCTCATTCTTCTGGAAGTAATTCGTGTTAGAATTTTGCGCGAATGACTTTTAAACTGATGGTTCAGTAATTTTCGTACCTGTCTGCGCCTGCTTTCTTTGGAATTGGGATTATTACATTTTTCCTTGAATTCTGAGGGTTTTTCTTCTGTCTCAAACATTTTGGACACCAGGTGAAATTGTTTCGTCATTGCTCGGTCTCCCAGAGACTTCAGTAGTACTGAGGGGATGTGTCTACTCCAGGAGCCTTGTTAGATTATAAATTCCATCCGTGCGAAGCTCGGTAGGCTCGTTATTAAGACATAAAATCGAGCTGTTTAATTACCCTTATGTACACTTAATTTTAGTGTGTATGGAGGAAATAAAAGGAAACTTTTTATGCGGCGAATAAGTCGCGTGTGCAACGTTTCCCCACGAGGAGTGCTTGAAGCTTTTAACGTTAGTGATATTCAGAGACTGTGTCAAAAGTAGTGTAACATAAATACAAGGTGCGCCTGAAAGTTCGGTGAATGGTCTCAGGAAAGAAGAGTTACAAACAAAATGCCTTTACTGGCCTTCAAAGTAATCATCATTGGCTACCACACACTTCTGACATCGGTTGTACAGCTGTTGGAAACTGTTAGCAAACGCTTATTATTGAATCACTCGAAGCACTGTCCTGTGTTGTTGACCTCGTTCGTGAACAATAGTGCTTACACTGTTTTTACTGATCTTCAACTAGTCTGCTATCATTCTCCGCAAGCATCCGTCGCACTCGGTCGATGTTGTCCGAGATCATCCGCGACAACTTCCTTTCCGTCTCTAAAGCGTTTAAACCACTCACACACACACACTTTTGACTCACTTCTTCAACACCATACTTGCATTAACATCGCATGGGTCTCCGTCGCTGTTTTGCCTAATTTGAAACAAAACTTGTTTGCGTTGCTCCATTTTGTGCTCCATGTTGCAATGACATGCGTTCTCACACTGACCCCATTAGCTGGGTCGCAGCGTTTACTACCACTTCAAAAATTAAATGTTTGTAGAGCTTATGGGACTTAACTACGGGGTCATCAGTCCCTAAACTTACAAAAATGTTCAAATGTCTGTAAATCTATCGGACCAAACTGCGTGGTCATCAGTCCGTAGCTTAAAAACTACTTAAACCTAGATAAACTAACCTACGGACAACACACACACACACACACACACACACACACACACACACACACACACACACACACACCCATGCCCCAGGGAGGACTCGAACCTCCACGGCGAGCAACCGCGCGCTCCGCAGAGAGGTGCTTTAGACCGCTCGGCTACTCCACCGCAGCCCTAAACTTACAAACTACTTTTGAACTTGCTTACACTAAAGACGGCATAAACATCCATGCCCGAGGGGGGATTAGAGAGCCCGACCGCAGCGGCCGTGCAGACCGTGACTGGCACGCCGCAGACCTCTCGGCCACCGCGGCCGGCACCACTATTTCAGTGCAGTGCTATTTGCAGCATAGGGGTGGCTTGTTGATATGCCAGTCAATGTGTATACGCGGGCACATCATTCTCGCTAGCGCCGTTGGTAAAATATGTGACAATTCAGCGAATTTTTCATGCGCACATTGTATTACTTTAAAATGTTGCTGACCTATTTTTTTTATTTTATTTTATTTATTTATTTTTTTTTTTTTTTTTGGGGGGGGGGGGGGGTACTAGATACCAACAGACAATCCAGAAGAGCTGCTTGCTCATTTCCACTGAAACCGAAAATACAATTCGTGAAGCACTTGTTGATTTGACCGTGTGAAACTGTCATTAGCACAGAGATTTAATAAGTGCACTGATTTTCAGCAATGTCGCACGACAGTTTTAACTTCGTCTCCGAACATAGCGTCAAAAGGATCATACACCGCCAGCGGGCAAGCGTGTGCCTAAGGCTTAGACTGGAGAGAATACACAGAAAATATTGTGGGGAAGGCGAACCAAAGGTTACGTTTCATTGGCAGAACGCTTCGAAGATGCAACAGCTCCACCAAAGAGACTGCCTACATCACACTCTAGAGTCCTCTCCTGGAGTACAGTTGCCCAATGTGGGACCCTCACCAGGTGCGACTGACGGAAGACTTGAGAAGGTTAGAATGTTGACGGAAGGGCGTTACCGGGAGGGGGGGGGGGGGGAGCGTCACGGAAATGTTGCACGATTTGAGGTGGAAATCATTAAAAGAACGACGTTATTCGTTGCGGCAACGTCTATTTGCGAAATTTCAATCATCGACTTTTACTTCTGAATGTGAAAATATTTTGCCAGCACCAACCTGCAAAGGGAGACATGACCATCTCAATAAAATAAAAGAAATCAGATCGAAAACCGAACGATTTAGGTGTTCTTTCTTCCCGCGCGCTATTACAGAATGGAACGGTATAGTATCTATGTAGATGGTATTTGCGTCGAATAAAAATGTTTCTTCGTATCTGTTTTAAACACTATACTTCTCTGCAGATTTTTACACACCCTTTATTTCACTTACACGTTACACACCCGACCTTGAAACTTGGAGAGGAATTAAACCATGCTTAGAATAACAATCGACCATAAAAACAGCAGTGCTGTATCAGTTCCACAAAAAGCGCCACACTTGTCTCCTAACGCCATGCAGATCGTACGGAAAACAAATATTACCAACTCTTTGCTGTTTGCTTCTTTCCGCAATGTAAGCTATATAACAGAAGGATGGCTGATTTTGTTAGACTGCAATGTGCTAAACCACGAGTGAATATATGTGATGGTTATTTCATCAACAAACATCGCTCTGTGATTTAAAAACAATTTTCTGCGCCAAAGTATAAGCTTATGTTGCAATATGCTAGGGTAAACATGTAATTAGTGGATATTGGACTGCTTGAAAGCGAAAGTGATTTTTGAATGTAAAAACGTGGCTTAATGAGATGTCCACATTGTTCTCTTCTACTTAGTTTTACAACTTTATCGAAATCCGGCGTCTGCAGTTTGAAGACTAATATATAAGCACTATCAGAGGTAAAAGATGTGTGCGATTCGCACTCTTGTAAGTTAAGAAGGTTTTTGGCACTGTTGACTGAAAATGTAATGACACAATGACGTCACAAATTACGTATAACTTTCCTCATACGGCATTGAAATAACTTTGTTCGTCTCTAAAAAATGTTCAAATGTTTGTAAATCTATCGGATCAAACTGCGTGGTCATCAGTCCGTAGCTTACAAACTACTTAAACCTAGGTAAACTAACCTAAGGACAACACACACACCCATGCCCCAGGGAGGACTCGAACCTCCACGGCGAGCAACCGCGCGCTCCGCAGCGAGACGCTTTAGACCGCTCGGCTACGCCACCGCGGCTTGTTCGTCTCTATTAAAATGTCACTCGTGGTAGATTGCAACGGTTTGATGGGTAATAACACAGACAACTTTTGGCCCACTTTAGGTTACGGTAGTAACACTAAACGTGGGCCTTTGCGATCGTCTTTTGACAGCTCGAAATTTAAATGAAAATAACGGCTTAACTATTCATCTGGCACGGAAATTGAATAACCGAATTTCTAGAGGAGAAAATTCCCTAAAACTTTGCTCTCTTATTATTTTTTTTTTTTTTCATATCTCGTAGCGTCTCAAAGATATTTGCAAAAATAACGGCGATTTTGGGATGTATGTATGTCTGTCTGTCTGACTGTAACGTGTTCCCTGTTTTTAAGATTAACCGTTCAACCGATCAGCACCAAATTTTACAGACATGACTGTAGGCCACCAGAGACCATAACCTTTTTCAAATTTTTTCGGACAAAAAATACGGTAGTAAAACAAAAAAAGAAGCCGTTTGTAATATAATTGTAATTGCATACGAACCGTTCATCTAACACGAAAATTGAATAACCTAATTGGTAGAGGAGAAAATTCTCTACAACTTAGCTCCCTTATGTTTTTTTTTTTTTTTTTTCATATCTCGTATCGTTTGAGAAGTATTTGCAAAAATAAAGGAGATTTGACACCCTCCATTGAATTAACGAAAACCAGCCGTTCGGACATGTCACGTGACATTCCTCGCATATTTGATGATTTTATTATTGTAACTTACACGTTGTCATTTCAAAGCAACGGCACACTGAGGAATTAACACACACACACACACACACACACACACACACACACACACACACCGTTCTTCGAACGATAAATGATAATCTAATGTCTACAAATGCCACATTAACATCAGTTAACAACGGCCATCAATAGTATGAGATTAAAGAGCTCCTGTTTTTATTTATATCCATAGCGTATTGGGCAAGGTGCTGGACTGTGGCGCGAAAGGTCGGTGGTGCGGAACCCGCCACTACCCAATTTTTTCCCCTAAAAGGGTTTCAGACACTCTTATTAATTAATTTATTATTATTTTGATTATTAATTTGGTCCAAAATGTTTGCAAAAACTTATAAAACTACAAATTAAAGTGGGCCGTAAAACACGTCAGTGCGATCTTTTTATGATCTAGTGATTGTTAGCGTATTTTGTGCGATTCCGCGTGTTCAAGATTGAAGCTGCCCCTTGTCAGCTTTATGTGAATATTGGATGGTAGAACCAAGGACACAGCCAAAGAGAGGAGGGGGTGGAGAGAGTCTTGGGGTTGCGGACCCCCTCCCGCCTACCTAGAAGGTATTACACGTTCCCATGTAGTGAAAGTGAATATTTTTATTTTCAATCACAAAACGAAAAAGGGACACGCTCTATCAATTGTGAATAACTTCATCTACAGATACAGTGATGACACTATAAAAGTAACTGCAAAGGAATGCCGCCTTACGCATGACACCTTTTTGTTTCTTTTTTTCATCCACACTTGTTTCAGCACTTATGTGCTATCGTCAAGTGGTTTTTCTCTGACTTTTCTTACTTGACGTTAATGGCAAAGTTTACATATTGCTATAATTCAGCAATAACATGCGTACAGCTTGTCATTTTTTGTGCTACGGTTTTCTCTTTTCTCCGTGTTTTGTTCCGATGTTGCTATTTCTTCAGTTTTGTGCTAGTTGTTGCCAAAGCCAACTGTTCAGTCGTCATAAACAGTGCGCTTTGACAACAAATGGTACAAAACTCCAAACAAATGACAACATCAGAACAAAAAGTAGTAAATGATACAAAAACGAGAAGAGCAGCACAGCACAAAATATGACAAGCTGTAAAGCATGTTATTGCTTAATTAAAGCGATATTTAAAAAAAAATTCAAATGTGTGGTAAGCTTATGGAACTTAACTGTGGGGTCATCAGTCCCTAAACTTACAAACTACTTATGCACTGAAACTTCCTGGCAGATTAAAATTGTGTGTCGGAACCGGGACTCGAACCTGTGACCTTTGCCTTTCGCGGCCAAGCGCTCTACCGACTGAGCTATCACGGCACGACCCTCGATGCCGCCCCCACAACTTTACTTCCGCCAGTACCTCGCCTCCTACTTTCGCAGGAGAGCTTCTGTGAAGTTTGGAAAGTAGGAGGCGAGGTACTGGCGGAAGTAAAGTTGGGGGGCGGCATCGTGAGTCGTGTCGGGATAGCTCAGTCGGTAGAGCGCTTGCTCGTTAAAGGCAAAGGTCCCAGGTTCGAGTCCCGGTTCCGGCACACAATTTTAATCCGCCAGGAAGTTTCATAACAGCGCACACTCCGCAGCAGAGTGAAAGTTTCATTCTACTTATGGACTAACTTATACTAAAAGACAGCACAAACATCCAACCCCCCGACGGAACACAGCCTCACGTATCGGAACATGGCGTCTCAATGCGCTCGGCCACTTTGCCGCGGCAATATTTAAATACTGCCATTATATTCATGTAAGGGGGCAAAGAAAAACGAACTGACACTAGCACACGTAAGATAAAACATGTTTGGGTGAAAAAAACCAACAGGTGTCTTCCATACGGCGGAATTCCTCTCCAGTTTATCTTGGCGAGTACGCAAATAATACGAACTGCAACATCCACAAAATGATTACTACAGACTGTCGCCCATTCCTCATGTAGCCAAGACCAACTGTTGTACATTGTTGGTCGTACTTGAGCCGCATCGTTGCTCTGTTAATCAGAATGGTTCTTACTTTCAGTTGGGAGAACGGTGATTCAAATCCACCTCTGGGCATCTAGATTTAGTTTTGCCGTGATTTCCCTAAGTCACCCCATGCAAATCTCGGGATGGTTACTTCCCCAACCTTATGCAAAAATCCGAGCGTGAATACCGTCTCTAATAACCACGCTATCGACTGGACGTTAACCCTAAGCTTCCTTCCTCCTTACTCGCAGTTAAATTTAATTTATGTGCTGGCGTTTGTCCATCTCGTGCTGAGTGGCGTGGCAACAGTTTTTCAGAATGGGTAAGTTTGTGACGAGAAAGAAGAGGAAAACGGATTTTCATACATCAACAAGTGTTACGGTAAGTCAAAAATATGTACACGCTGGGTATAAGATCGTAATTACATATCTATAGCAACTTAATGTTATCGCTGGAGTCAAAACGCCGGCCGCGGTGGCCGAGGTGACTGAGGCGCTCCAGTCACGGTCAGCACGGCCACTACGGTCGGGGGTTCAAATCCCCCCTCGGGCATGGATATTTGTGCCGTCCTAGTTCGTAAGTAGTTCATAAGTAGTTTGTAAGTTTAGGGACTGATGACCCCGTAGTTAAGTCCCAAAAGCTTAACAAACATTTGAACATTTGAGCGGGAATCCCGCAACAGTTGCGGTACATGGTACCGCAGGCCCTCCACACCGCAGCGGGAACGGGATCTCGTTTTCTGGGATTCTTCCTGCGTACACAGTCGGGAAACTTTTCCTACATACCAGTACCACTTAACATATAATTCAAGACAAATTTGTGTTTTATGCAATGTTTTCAGATGAAGAAGAGGCTCTCTTGTTACTACTAGCTCTAGCGGGAGACGATCGTCGTACTAAGTAAATTATTAGAAAAATTAGCAATGAAACAATTAATCACCAGAATATACCATGTTTCTTATTAATTATATATTTTCAGGAAACAAAGAATATGGATTCATGAAATCAATGGAAAAAGTACAACTCTTGGCGAATATCACACTTTGACGTCTGAACTCCGTACTGATGTTAAAATATTTTACATTTACTTCAGAACGTCACCTTAATGTTTTGATGAAATCAGTAGTTTCATTAAGGATGACATTAAAAAACAATATACGAACTATTGTAACCCGATATGCCCATAAGAACGACTTAAGAGTTGCTTTAAGGTATGTCAAAATAACAATTATGACACTGTATCATGTACGGGCTATTCCATTTGAAATCGGACGAAAAAAAATTACCTCGTATTTTAAAAAAATAATTATTAATTTCTGCATGTGACAATTAATGTAAAACAACTGTCATACAGTTATCCTTTAAATGATTACTATTTTTCGAGTTAAAATTCGTTGGAGTTTGCGTTACTTTCCGAACGCGACACTTTGTCTGCTGTGTAGCTCAATATCGGATTTCAATCAACTACGGTTCACTTTGAAGCTGAATATCTAAAGTTGATGTATAACAATAACATGACAACAATTGTTGTAAAACCTGTTTTTTTTTTCATTTATTAGCATAAATACAATTTTCATAAGGATTAAACTTACATAGGTTTGAACTTTTATTACACGTTGATTTCCGTTTCAACTATTATGGAGCCTCTTATCATAAACGTGGGAAAAAATAATTAAGCCGCGGTGCGCACGGTCGTTCGCTGTCGGGAGTTCGAATCCCCCTCGGGCATAGGAGGATCCAAAGTGGGGGGGGGTCGTTTCCGCCCCCCCCCCTCCCCAGCAGCTCTTTTTTAAGAATGCGATGCTAACGTGTTATCACTGCACTGAGTCTTCAAAACTGTGAGACCTTTGTTTGATTGGGCGTGGGGTAAAAAGGGGTGGACGGTACTAGAGTCTTTCTACTGAGCAACAGTTTAGCTGACGATGAGAATTCTTTCACCGCCCCTCCCCCCCCCCCTCCCCATTCCGCCCATGCCCTCGGGCATGGGTGTTTGTGTTGTCCTTTGGTTGGTTTATCTTAGTTTAAGTTGTTTGTAAGGTTGGTTGGTTTGGCGGTTTTAGGGACAGAACTGCAAGGTCATCAGTCCTCCATTCCATCACTGGGCGTTACAACAGAAGGCAGACAAATAAAAAGGAGTCCAGAGATTAAAATAGCAAAGAGGAGGAAGATTCTCCCCCCCGCCAGTCAGTAAAAGGACAATAAAAGACAACACGAAGTGAGACAATCACACAGAAACACAGAACAACGACGATGAATAGAAAGTAAAAGCCGATGTCCATGGTTGACCGACGGTGAGACTAAAAATAGGAAAAGTCAACCACGCGGCAACATGTGGACACCTCCAGAGGACATGAGGAATGCAGTATATTGAAACAAAGCGTTAAATGGAGTGGTAAAAACCACTGTTCCAAATAAAACATAAAACAGTATCAGCCATTTTGGCACCCTCACTTCAAACATCAGATAAAAGGGCAGGAAAATTAAAACTCCACTGCAGGCGGCTGAAACAGGGCAATCTGTCAACATGTGGGCTACTGTGAAGCGGGAGCTACAGCGACACACGGGTGGGACCTTGCCACGAAGAAGGTGGCCATGTGTCAGCCAAGTACGGCCAATTCTGAGCCGGCACAGGACGACAGAGTCCCGGCGAGAGGCCTGCAACGAGGAACGCCAGACAGCCGTGGTCTTCTTGACAGCCCAAAGTTTATTGTGCACAGTCAGGGTACACCACTCAGTGTTCCAAACCTGAGAAACCCGACAGCGTACCACCACCCGAAGATCAGGAACAGGGAGAGCAATCTCCAGGAAGGGCCCATCAACAGCCTCTTTTGCTAGCCTGTCAGCACGTTCATTCCCTGGGATACCAACATGTCCCAGAGACCAGACAAACACCACTCATCGACCGGATCGGTCGAGGGCAGAAAGGGTCTGCTGTATGGCCAGCACCAGTGGAGAACGTGGGTAGCACTGGTGCCAGAGCTCGCAGGCTGCTCAGGGATTCGCTACAGATAACGATAGACTCATCTGAGCAGGAATGAATATGCTCGAGAGCTCAGTGAATGGCCACCAGCTCCGCAGTCTAGACACTGCAGCCCGCAGGCAATGAGCGCCGTTCGATATGGGTGCCATGCCAAGCCAACACGGTCCCCAACCATTGAACCATCAGTGTAGACCAGGTCATATCCGGTAAACTCAGCGACAACAGCAAAGAACTGACGGCAGAGTGCCTCCAGAGGAACTGAGTCTTTGGGTCCGTGAGCCAAGGCAAGTCGAAGGCGCGGCCTTGGCATGCACCAGGGGGGTGTACATGTGCGAACCCGATAAGGAGAAGGAAGAGGGAAAGACTCAATTTCCAACAGAAGTCACCGGTTGCAAAAGGCGATTGTATGACCTGAACTGGGTCGCCGTTGTTAGGGACGGACGACCGGTTCGGAGAAAAGGAGACGATGTTTCAGGTGGCCCAGTGAGCTATGCACGTGGGAAGCATAGGCTGCGAGTAGTTTTTGGCGATGGATCTCAGCCTCCACAAGTAAGCTGTTCACAGGGCTGGTGCAGAAGGCCCCCGCCACAGTGTGAACCCTACAGTGGTGAATGGGGTCCAGCAAGCACAATGCTGAAGGTGATGCCAGACCATAGGCCAGGCACACGAAGTCAAGCCGCAGCTGTACCAGGGCTCTGTAAAGCCGCAACAGTGTGCAGCGATCAGCACCCCAGGTGGTGTGAGCCAGGTGGCGGAGAACAATGTGATGGCGCTAGCACTCCTGCTTCAGCTGACGAATGTGGGGGAGCCACATCAGCCGAGCATCGAAGGTCAGCACTTAAAACCTATGGGTATCCACTACTTCAAGTAAGTGGTCGTCAAGATAAAGTTTGGGGTGAGAGTGAACAGTCCGACGCGACAGAAATGCCTAATACTCGTATTTGCCGGAGAGAACTGGAAGCCGTGGGCAAGAGCCCAGGACTGCACCTTCCGGATGGCTCCCTGCAACATATGTTGCAAGACTTGGGTGCTAGAAGAGCTAAAATAGATACAAAAGTCGTCGGCATAAAGGGAAGGGGATACTGACGACCCAACTGCTGTCGCTAAGCCATTAATGGCTACTAAAAATAAGGGAACACTCAGAACAGAGCCCTGAGGAACCCCATGGTGTCCGAAGGGGCACAGGTTCACTATATACAGACGTGAGGACACCCACACACACACACACACACACACACACACACACACACACACACACACACACACACACACACACACACACACACACACACCACCTGATACCCTGTAATGTGTACTATGGTTGCAGTAGAATCCCCTGCAGCCAAGAAGGGCAGGAGTCTGCATTGCTGGAAACCAGGTTTCATGAAGAGCAATGCAGAAAGCAGGTGTCATGCTCAAAAGTTTCTGTAGCTCAGCCAGGTGGGGGAAGAAACTGCTGTAGTTCCACTGGAGGATGACGTTGTACGAGTGCTGGGAAGACATGAATGAGACGAGGACGCAGGTCATAGCTCAGAATCATTTGCATCCATCGATGGAGGTTTGTCAGCTTGAGCATCCATTTTGTCGAAGGCATCCCGAGAGCAATGTCCTCGGGGGACACAAGAATCTCCACCTCGTCCTCAGAAGTAGAGGTGGAGGTGGGTGGTGGCGCGGAAGTCACCGTGGTATCGTTTATCTTATCTTTCTCTGGTTTACCCCTTTTTTCCCCTCGGGGGCCTCGCCGAAGGTAGGTGCTCCTCAGACTCCGCCGTAGGGACTGAGGAGGAGCGCGAAGCTGCGACCAGCAGCCTGCAGGACCGCCTGCAGCTAGTTAGTGTCGATATCGACACTGGCGGAAGGGAGTGTCCCAAGGGACCCCTTCCGTATGAGAGACGCTGGAGAAGGTTGGTCTTTCTCCGGCTGAGGGGTGGTAACTGCCCACGAAGCTCTCGCCTTGCAAGCAGTGGAAGGAAGAGAACTCCCAACCACCGTGGGGACAGGCATAGGTCAGCGGCCCAGGGTGCCCACAGAAAGGTATGTAGTAGGAAACACTGTCGCCGCCACAGCAGGTGGCAAAGACGTCACTGCTGAGAAAGAAGTTGTCATCTTGATGGGGTACAGCCGTCAAATTTTTTCTTGGACTCAGCATATGGTATATGGTCTAGAGTTTTATATTCTATTATTTTTCGGTCCCGGTGAAGAGCGGAGCATTTCAACGAGCAGGGATTATGGTTCTGATCACAATTTCCGCAGATGGCAGGCGGTGTGCATGGAGAGCCCGGATGTGCAGTCCCTTCATGTAGTGCTGGAGGTACAGCGAGAGAACATGTAGCCGAATTTCCAACAATTTAAGCATCTCATATAAGGCCTCATGTCACAGCGGTAGACTATCACCTTGACCTTTTCAGGCAATGTATCACCCTCAAAGGCCAAGATGAAGGCTCCAGTGGCAGCCCTATTATCCTATGGACGCGCCGAATAAAATGAACTACTCGTCGTTCAAGATTTGACCGCACCTTGTCGTTGGTCCGAAGCAAAAACTCTATGTGAAAAATTACATCTTGACCATATTAAGAGACTTATGGGGAGTGATGGTTACTGCGACATCACCCAGCTTGTCACAGGCGACTAGCACCTGTGACTGTGCAGGGGATACTTTGTGGATTAACACTGAACTGTTCCGCATCTTTGACAGCGATTCCACTTCCCCAAATTTGTTCTCAAGATTGTCCACGAAAATCTGAGGCTTGGTCGCCGAAAAAGAGTCCCCATCAGTCCTGCTGCAAACTAAGTATCTTGGAGCATACTGTTCACCCTGTGTTGCTGCCCGACGTTCCTCCCATGGCGTAGCCATGGAGGGGAACGTTTGGGGGTCGTAAACTGAGGCATTGAACTTTCCACGCTTCGAGACGGCGGTTGAACGTCCACCAACGTAACCCGAGTTTGATTTTTTCATTGCGGGTCATCCGCCCCGATGCCACCCACTCCGATCAGGGGCTCTCCTCATGGGCGCCACCCAGCCACAGCAACGTCACCTGGCGGGATGACCGTTGCCGGGAGTCCTGATGCCCCACAGAGACAAGCATCTACTCCTTGACTTGCGTGAGGAGGATTCAGCTCTGGCATCGGTAGAGCGATCCCTGTGTGTTGTCAGGGGGCTACAGCCAACAGGGTACCTGACGACCCCACCGCAACGAACTGGCTACCGTGCTGGCTCTCTGGTGCTCTATAAACCATTATGACGAGGGGTACAATGGTGTCAGTGCACAACGGACATGACTTGCGCTGAAAAGAGATAACCTGCCCAATGACTGAATAAAAAGCTGCAGCCATGACGCCGTTCCATAATGGGTGCATAGGATGGCATTGCACGATAAATACACGTTGCCCCACGTAATGTGTCCTTTTCCAAATGGTTAGCTGTTCGGAAAATTTTGAAAAGGGAAGGTCAAACGCCGCGGTGGAGTATGAGAGCGGTCTAAAGCGTCTTGCTGCGGAGCGCGCGGTTGCTCGCCGTGGAGGTTCGAGTCCTCCTCCCTGGGGCATGTGTGTGTGTGTGTGTGTGTGTGTGTGTGTGTGTGTGTGTGTGTCCTTAGGTTAGTTTACCTAGGTTTAAGTAGTTTGTAAGCTACGGACTGATGACCACGCAGTTTGGTCCGATAGATTTACAAACATTTGAATACGCAAGCTCGCGCTGCCGTCAGCCACTCAACTGGACACATTTAACAGCGTGCGTTAAGGCCTGACTGATTTCATACAATACAGTGTAGCGCAGCCGGCAAGTATGGCGCAGTTTCTACATACATTTTATTTTTTCTTCAGCTCTCTATGCAAGATACCGTAAAGCTGTTTACTGATACTGTTTCTAAATAAAATTTTGAACAAAATGGCATGAATTTTATTCCATTTAAAAATGCATTTTATAGACACAATATGACAAATGATGATAAAGTACGCCGCGCGGGAGTAGCCGAGCGGTCTTGAGCGCCACTTCGCGGATCGCGCGGCCTCCCGCGTCGTAGGTTCGAATCCTCCCTCGGGCATGGATGTTTCTGCTGTCTTTAGTATAAGTTAGTTCATAAGTAGTTTGTAAGTTTCGGGACTGATGACACTGCAATTAAGTCCCATAAGCTTAACAAACATTTGATTTTCTTTATGAAAAGTACATGAAATTTAGATTCTAAAAATATCGCCAGTTTTCGAGCCATGAGTGTCATAACCGCGTGATTTTATGAAATTACCTTACTTTCGCTCCCCCCCCCCCCCCAAAAAAAAAAAACACAGATTGGTTTGCGTGTCACAGCTGCGAGTTTATCAAAGATATTAACGAGTCTATTTTCTATGACAGAAAAATAAAACCCCACAAAAATGCAAGATTTCATGCTGTCTGAGTTGAAATGGAATGGCCGGTACACAGTTCTTAACAACACAACAGTCGATCAAACCAATCGTAATACAAGCTTTTTCATCTACAAATGTACCATATTAATTCTCAAATTTTCACATTAAATGTGTAACGGGAACAGCCAGCCTGCTACCTTGTTAATGTATAGAATATCTAATCATAAATCAGTGCTTCACTATACAGCTCTAAATCCAGCAGTATAGTTACAATGCAAAGCCGATATTGTTTTAGGTCGCTATATCCCTATTTTTTCAAATGTTTGTAAATCTAAGGGACGTAATTACGTTGGGCACTAGCCCCTATGCTTACAAGCTACTTTAACTCAAGTTATGCTAAGGACAACACAAACACCCATGTCCTGAGGAGGACTCTAACTCCCGACGGCGAACGGTCGCGCTCACCGCAGCAAGGAGTTTTAGTGCGCACGGCTATTCTGCCGCGACGATATTTTTTTCTTAGACATGTCAATACTTTTTTCGCTGTATCGAGGGCCGATAATGATAGTTTCGTAACTATCGATATTTCGGATTCAAGATATTTTTTAAAAAATATTAACTATAGTGTGAATATATGAATTACGTGTCGGCAAGTGAGAATCGACCTTTACCCGGTCGTGGTACATGTTTACCCGTGATCCGCCACCGCCGTAAAATCGCATTGCAGTAGTAATGGCTCGGAAAAAAAAAAAACTAGAATGTTGTCGGTAAGGGGAGGGAGGGCGGCTACGAATTGTGCGGCCACTTGAGAGCTATTCCGGGAGCGGGCCAGGTGCCAGCTTCTGGTTCAGTCCTTCATTTTCATAATCATCCACAACAGCGCTCTACTGCATTGCGCTGCGATGCACGAATCGTTCGTCCACACAGATAGAAGAATCTTAAAAGCAAATCACTATGACTAAAGGTTTCTCCAGAGATAACTGCAAGGAACTTCGCACTGCCTTAGCTAGTAAGTGAAGCGCACAACCAACGGATCCGCAGCACTAGCAAATACTAGTGCTGGTCGGCGGACATAACCAACTGATTTGGATCAAATGTCGCAAGCTTAATGTTTATGACCTAAAATCAAAGATTCTAAGACATTTTTACTCAAATCTTGCGAGGTTGCGGCAAAAGTCATAGCAACTATTTTCCCCCCTTGCAGATACCAGTGCGGTTGGAGAATGTGACATATACAGACGAAAGGGACAAGTTATTAACTACATTTGTGGACAATAAATAGTACTGAAATATAACACACTAATTTATTACGGTAGTATACAGTCCAATCTGGCAATCAAGGAGCACAATAATGGTAACACAGTACACACACAGTTCACATGACAAACCTGGGCCTAAAAAAGACCTACTTTGATCTCAAAGATTAACGAACCACTAGGTGGCAGCCGGTTTGCAACACGCGAACAAGTGACCCGATTCGCCGGCCGCGGTGGCCGAGGGGACTGAGGCGTTCCAGTCACGATCTGCACGGTCACTACGGTCGGGGGTTCGAATCCCCCCTCGGGCATGGATATTTGTGCCGTCCTTAGTATAAGGTAGTTGATAAGTAATTTGTAAGTTTAGGGACTGATAACCCCGTAGTTAAGTCCCATAAACTATACAAACATTTGAACATTTTGACGCGATTCAGACATGGTGCGGCAAATGCTGAGGCAGATGGCATTCGGCGCCTCCCACATCGTGCGGTAACACTAGCAAGGGCTAATCTTAGGGTCTGCAGGTCCAGTTTTGTCATGCCAACTGTATGTCTACTGTTTTGTCATTCTTTTGCAACGTGAGGGCCATATTGCCCTGTGTACCATCGTAATAACTTATTGCCTTGCGATATTTCAGTGCTATTCATTGTCCACACATGTAGTTAACACCTTGTCCTTTCGTCTGTATATGTCACAATTTCCAACCAGACTGGTATCTGCAAGAAAAAAAAAATGTTGCAATGATTTCTGCCCCAACTCTCGTACATATCCATCTGATCATTAAACAGAGGATGAAGTAAATAATTGGTTGTTATTTCTGAATATGTAGCGATTTCCGAGTGTGTGGTTAGCTCACCCGATAAAAATGTTCAAATGTCTGTAAATGTATCGGACCAAACTGCGTGGTCATCAGTCCGTAGCTTACAAACTACTTAAACCTAGGTAAACTAACCTACGGACAAACACACACACCCATGCCCCAGGGAGGACTCGAACCTCCATGGCAAGCAACCCGCGCTCCGCAGCGAGGTGCTTTAGACCGCTCGGCTACTCCACCGCGGCTCATACGATAAGCGACAGCTATTAATAAAATATTGTCCTACAAGCAAACCACAAAATTTCTTTTCTCAAATGGGCAATGTCGCTGATCCAAATACATTGACAGCGATAAACACTTCTGCATTTGAGAAATGTTTATAGACACTTTCCAGTGATCGGTTGTTTAATAAAGAAGTACACCATGATTTTAAAGGATGAGATTAGCAGGAATCTAAGAGTAAATTACAAATATTTTTTTTTACGACGTTACGGCGTTCAATGAATGAATAAATCGCAATTTACGATCAGTTATGGCTTCATTGTACTAGTTTTAGATTGAGTACCAAAGTGCGGCGAATGAAAATTTGTGCCCGGCCGGGATTCGAACCCGGGATCTCCTGGCGGGAAACGTGCAGGGAAGAGTCCTCTGCAGTCGGGCTGGTCACTGCGTCCTCGGTGGCGAAGTGGTCAACTCATCTGCCTAGTAAACAGGAGATCCCGGCCGGGCACAAATTTTCATTCGCCGCACTTCGGTACTCCATCTAAACCTAGTACAGTGAAGCCATAGCTGATCGCAAATTGCGATTTGTTTCATTAAGAGTAAATTGCTGCGGTTGAAACTAGCAGGTACGAAAACTATACCCTGATTAACAAAATTACTTTTTTTACGAATATGTCATGATTTTAAAGGATGTGGTTATACAGGAGCACAAGAATACGACTTAAATTGTTGCAAGTTAAACGAGCAACAGTGACATCTGCATTCTAGCTTGATATGTAAGGGATGCTGCCGCGCGCTGGAAATAACTGAAATCGATACACAGATAAACGGCAGGCAGAGTTTATTTACGTCAGCGCTACGCCACGATGAGGAAACGTTCGCCTGAACAGGGTGAGAAGAACGCTAGCCACCGAGGCGCCGCCCCACAGTCTTGGCTGTGTCTGGGGGTAGCAAAACTTGGGGCCGTTCGGGTGAGCCGATCGGTTACGCTCGGCAAACTTCGGATTTGCAGCTCGTAACGCCTCCTGGTGGCAGGGACTAAAAGCTTAATATGCAGGGGGGTGTAAATTTGACTCGCGCGCTTTGCTTCTGTGACGTCACTTGGCAGAAAGCGCTGAGCAGTTGCCGCAGTATCCTTATGAAACGTGCAAGCAGGAACTTGCGCTCGCTCGTTTCGTGACGTGTAAAGTGTTAGGATAGAAAGTAGATTTCTTGTTTTAGTGAACAATTTCTCCATATTTTCTTTCTGTAAATATGAGTAAGAATACTTAGTGTTGTACTGTTGCAGAGTGCAATAACAGTGGACGCAAGACGGAAGGCATTTTGTACCATCGGTTTCCAGAAGATGAGGATCTTCAGCGCGTATGGATCTCTCGCTGTAAACGACGAGACAAATGTCAAAAATGCCAGAATTCGTTACGAACATTTTTGTGAAGCCGATTACAAAAGAGACTTGCAGAATGAATTGTTAGGATTCAAATCATCGATATTTTATTGATAAAATTGTATGTATGAAAGTAGTATGGAGTTCAATGTTTACAGTAATTAAATGAGTAAAAAAAAAAAAAGCACTAATGCGAATATCGGCTGCTAAGTTTGCGTTGAAACGAAAGTTTTCTTTATCTAATTTTTAAAAATGAAGGCCTCTGTTTGTCCGTATGCTATGCATGTCAATGTCATTCAGTCGATTGCGATAAACTTTCGTCAACTTTTTGCATGAACTAGAGTCACTGTTATAGGCATAGTAAACTTTCGAAATTCGCACTCTAAGGGGGTGAAATCATTATATAAAAGAGAAGCACATTTTCTCTCTGTCTCCCTTAAACCTTCTATAACTCGAGAACTACTGAACGTATCGTGATGAGGTTTCTTTTAAATTGTAGATCTCACAAAGGTCTAAAAAAAGTCCGGGAGAGCATATGTCTAAGTTTTACGAGTGAAGCATATGTACCGCCGGCCGAGGGGACTGAGGCGCTCCAGTCACGGTCCGCACGCCCACTACGGGTGGGGGTTCGTATGCCCCCTCGGGCATGGATATTTGTGCCGTCCTTGGTCTTAGGTAGTTCATAAGTAGTTTGTAAGCTTAGGGACTGATGACCCCGTAGTTAAGTCCCATAAGTTCTACAAACATTTTGAACAAGCATATCTACCATTTTTCTCTCCTAAGGCGCTAGCGCCGGGTGGCTTCAGACTACATAAATAGTGATTTTTGGGAAATCTATAAAAGACATGTGCTATCACGGACTTTATTTTGGATATTTATGAGCTCTACAATTTAAAAACAAACCTCATGACGGTACGTCCAGTAATTCTCGAGTTAAAGTCGTTTAAATATTACCTGTGCCAAGTCACGGGGCGGGACGGGTTAGCTAGTTGTTGATACTGTTTGAAGCTTTTCTTTTTCAGTCCTTTGTATGTTAGTATACATATATATTAATCACAAGCGTATTCCACCGCTTAAAAGCAATGTTTTTTGTCGAATGAGAAAAGAAAAGACGGAGAAAGTGAGTTCACGGCGGCCTTATAATACAGCGGTTTGCTGCCGAGTGACGTAATACAGCGCTAACCAATGACAGTGAAGAAGCCCAAACTGCCATACCTTTCTAGTCTACGTCCCTTGCTTAATATACTACACGAGCTAGATCGTTGACAAAACACGATACTTGTGAAAAATCAACACGCAGCTGTGAAATTCACACGTCGATTAACTAAGTCTGTAATCTCGTTTACATTATGTGTCAGTAGGATCTACAGTTTACGTTAAATAAGGGCTTTAAAATATCTTCGTAAATAAATTTCTGATATAAAAATATGGGTAACTTCATATTCTTCCTAAAGTAATGTCACGAGACAAAGTTTTCAGTTCTGACGGTGGTAACAAAACATTTCTGTTAGATTCTGACTGCAGAATACAAAGCAAATAAAGTGAACGGAATCTCGAGCTTATCGCGAATATATACAGAAACGTCATGGGCACCAGTTTCTTTCATTAAGCTAGAGCAGAATTTGATTTTTAAGGAGTGGAGATTTATGCATGCTATCTTGAACAGCCTTATTCGAATTGCTGTGTATTATTAGAACAAGGAATGCACAAGACCATTATTAATTGAGTTCTGTTAGTGTGTGAAATATTTTCTAGAGATGTTTAGATCGAGAAATTTCCTGTGTCGCTAGTTCGGGAATATTTCTAAATTCTAATTGTTACGATTACATTACTACAGCATTGTGCGTTCAGAAGAATAGATGCCTGTACCGCTCTTGTGCTATGTGATTGCCCCTTGACTTTGCTACTAAGTACGAAGCGAGTGAAAATGTTGACTAATTATAGTAGATGCTAAGATGAACAAGTAAAACTGTCAAAAGTACAATCTGAGAATCATGATATAGTACGGTATATGGAAGTGTTCCTTTGACAGGCCCTACTATCTGTACACTTATAAATTGTTCAAAATGTTCAAATGTTTGTAAGGCTTATGGGACTTAACTACGGGGTCATCAGTCCCTAAACTCACAAACTACTTATGAACTACTTAAGAACTAGGGCGGCACAAATACCCATGCCTGAGGGGGGATTCGAACCCCCGACCGTAGTGCCGTGCAGACCGTGACTGATGCGCCTCAGTCCCCTCGGCCACCGCGGCCGGCTTATAAATTGTCAGAAGTGACTTTTTTTATTTGCACATAAAGCGATATAAATTTTCCACACGGTTATCTTGTATTAGCGTGTTTTGCACAAAGTCGAATGTTTTCTCTAACCATACCGTCACCAATATAAAACTGTTTTAATCTGAGTGAGCATGAAAATCTCTACAGGTATATTTCACACACCTGTAGATTTTAAGGGAGAGTGAATGATAAGGTTGGCGTACTCTTTTTCTCTCATGTGTAAATGCTCTTAATGTTTGGCCAATGGTAACATATGTATACAATTTTTTAAGAATAAAGAAGAGAATGGCAAAGTTCTTGCTTACGTTTTGTACGTATTTAATTTCTGTGATAACACTTCTACCCACCAATTTCTGTTCTGTGAGTTACAAGTACGGGTTGTGATGGTTGTAATTATGGAGTTTTACTCCTGTCTTTGAATTAACACATCGTAATATAGAGGCTCTTTAGTAGCAGTTTCCTGTCAGATGTTCAAATTGCATTAAGTACCTTATTGATCTACTGCCCAGTTCCCTTTAATGTGAAATCTATAACATTTTAATGAATGCAGATATTCGTGCATAGATATATGAGAAACGTGTTGCTTGAGAAAGTCTGATCTCGGCGTGGAATATCCACACACAACACACGTAAGTATTTCGGCATCGCCACCTAGATGCTTGCAAGGGATGTGGCGATACAAGCCTTTATTATTGACGTATGTTACGGGACACAAATTGCAACTATACGTCTCCATAACTACACAGTTTGACATTCGAAATAAAATAAACATATGCGCGAACCAATGAAGTTAAAAACCTCTTTAGCGCGAACAGTACTACAGACGAAAATAAGCGCGCGAACAGCTTTTCCTGTCTGTCACCAGATGGCACGGTATGAACTGTAGATCCGAAGTTAGCCGAGCATACCCGAACGGCCCCAAGTTTTCCTACCCCCAGACACAAGTGACAGGCGACTAGAGTCAGCCCGATAGATGTCTCTGCTGTTACTTCCTTTAATTTTTTGAAATATTCTATTTCAACACATTCTAGGAATTGCTTATTAATGTAAGGCAAGTATGATTTGCAGTGTTCTACATTATTTATATTTCCTTGTGATTGGAAACTGAAGGACGCAAATATTTCGCAGTTTATTTCCCAATCTATGATAATTTCACAGTGTGCACTTAGGTAAACCCAATAGGACAGCTTCACGAGCGGCAACAATATTAATATTCTTCCTTATCACATATATTTGGCTGTTTGCTTCTGAAATACAGCGATCTCCGAGAGTATTATCAGAGTGCACTCTAGATACTTTTGTAGAGATTTATTGAAACAGCTGGCTTTCTTCACCAAGTCATGTTAGTACATTTTATTACTTATGTGCTCTCTTGAACTATAATCATACTGTTCACAAAACTAAGAGCGCATGTGAACTTGATATTACAAGAAGTAAACACGATCTTCAAATATAGTACTTTATTAAAAATTCTAACAGGAGACAATAACGAACATGGTAAATTATTTAGACAGAAAAGTATAAAATAAACCTATAGTTTATATTACATCAGTCGGTGGTGATATGGCTAAATTCAAACAGCAACTAACCCCTCGTCTTCTAGATATCTATTCTTTAAAGGAATTGGTTAATAATCTGCATTACTTCCTGTTTAAGTTTTAGCTTCACTATAAGAACTGACCATGTCACTCTCATGGATATATCACTTATTGGCTGTATACTTTTTCTGCGAATTAGAACGTAAGCTTTATGGTACAGACGTAGTGTGCTGCTGTTGGCAACCACATTGCACGCTCTCTGAAAAAGAAAAAAAAATCTTTTGTGTTGGATGTGAGATTGGTAATTAACGCTGTTCCTGCTCTGTGACTGACAGGTTCTTATATGTAACCTTGTCCGGTTAGTAAATTAATAACCATCGTAATTTCATTGCCAACATTAACATACTAATCCCTTGTAGCCCGTAAGTAAAGTGTAGCCCTTTTCATGGATCTGTTTACAAACAATTTAGTCAGTAAGCCGCATGACATTCACATATTATTATTATTATTATTATTATTATTATTATTGCAATAATATTACACATTCTACATCCCAGCGATACACTCCCGTCACGATTTCATAGACCTCGAAAACAAATAAACAAAATAAATCTGGACAGGCAGAGAATTATGAGGGCAGCTTAAATTGCCCCGAAAGCAGCAACAAAATTCGTATTCGCCTGCCTGACCACATTCTCGGAAATCATCACATATCTGGAAAGAGACAAAAATTTGTGATAAGGAAGAACATGAGTTTTCCTTGTATATAGGCTATGTTTCACTCGAAGCTATTTAAGCTTACTTTCCTACTTGAGCATATACTCATTAATGGCAACATACTGCGAAATAAACAGAAGAATATTTGGGACAAGACAGTTTTTATTTCATACTTCGTTCTGAAATCAGACGGAAATGTAAAAACATCGAATGTTACAGAATATACTCGCATTACATTCATAAGAAAGAGGCAGAATGCGTTCAAATTGCCGCATCGAGGCAATGTTTACACCAGTATGCAATTCTATTGGCTCTCACTAACTTGTGATGCTACTGGTTGTTCTCATTTCGCACAGAGCTCTGGTAGCGCAACCGTAGAGACATCTATCGGGCGGTCGGAAAGTCTTAGGTGCCCTACGCTGGCTCTAGTCGCCTGTTATCGGCAGCCGTACGGGGGTAGTCGTCTAGCCGAGCAGTCTGGAGCGCCACATTTCGGTTCGCGCGGCCTCCCGCGTTGGAAGTTGGAATCCTCCCTCGGGCACGGATGTTTGTGTTGCCTTTAGTATAAGTTAGTTCATAAGTAGTTTGTAAGTTTAGGGACTGATGACCCAGCAGTTAAGTCCCATAAGCTTCACAAACATTTCAACATTTGCTTATCGGCACACCATCTCCCGCTCACGCGCAAAGGACCAGGGTGCTCTTGGGTTCTTCCCAAACACAGACAATATTCAGATGCTACTTCTGAATGACAAATGCTCTATGTAGTACAATTAGGTGACGAAAGTCATGGGATAGCGATATGCACAGCTACAGTTGGAGGCAGTATCTCGTACACCGGGTAAAAGCCTGGTGCATAAGTAGAGCTGTCCATTGTACTCACATGAAAACGTTTCTGGCATTATTATGTCCGTACGATGCAAATCAACAGACTGTAATCTCAGAATCGTAGTTGGAGCTGGATGCATGGGGCATTCCATTTCGGAAATTCATAGGAAATTCAACATCCTGATATCCACGGATGTCAAAAATGTGCCGAGTATACCAAATTTCAGACATTACCTTTCACCAGGGACAGTGCAGTGGCTGACCGACTGCACATGACAGAGGAGCGGCGTTTGCGTAGAATTGTAAGTGGTAACACCCCAACCTTCAGATATAAGACAAGTCAGATTCAACATTCATAGAATATATGACATCAACTGCGATTGGGCAAAGCTGAAAATGTGTACCCAGCTGGGATTCGAACCCGGGTCTCCTGCTTTCTAGGCAGTTGCGCTGACCCCTACACCACTGGTGACACAGTGATCACCGCACCTGCAAGGACTACCTAAGCACGCCTCCCGTCAGATACAAATTCCCAGCTTCGCCCTGCCCACAGTACTCAAACTCGTAGTTATGAACTAATTCCCGTAAGAGTAAGGGCTTCAAACTTTGCCCACCCCTCCCCACTAACGATAGGATCATTGCCTGTCACCGGCATATTATATATATACATGTGGCGTCTGTTCCGAGAGAACAGACGTCACTTCTGATCCTGCAGTTGTTATTATTCAACATTCAACCTGACGGGAGGCGTGCTTAGGTAGTCCTTGCAGGTGCGGTGATCACTGTGTCCCCAGTGGTGTAGGGGTCAGCGCAACTGCCTAGAAAGCAGGAGACCCGGGTTCGAATCCCGGCTGGGTACACATTTTCAGCTTTGCCCAATCGCTGTTGATGTCATATATTCTATGAATGTTTAATAATAACAACTTCAGTAATCAGAAGTACGTCTGTTCTCTCGGAACAGACGCCACATGTATACAAGTCAGATTGTTACCAAACGTAGTATATCGACAGAGTATCAACCGAAAATTCGACGCAATTCGTGGTATGTGCTGCCGTCCCCGAGAACGTGCGTAAACGGGAAGTAATAGGTAACACCTGTCCCACGGAGCACAGGAGAAGCATAACTGTGAGGGTGCATCGTGTTGAGCTCCCGTGGGGCAGTAGGTAGAGCGTACGTTTATCTCATCGAGAGTCCTGGATTCAAACCTTGGTTATGTGAGCTTTTTTTCTATATTACGATGTAAATTATTCTACATCTGCATCAACCGAGTGAAATACGGGACACGTTCCTGGCATATAAAACGAATTTATAGCATTTTGTAATCGGCTGTTTGTTTCCATTTTGCAATTTACAGGTTGGATGCTCGAATATGGGATTCATCAAATGTGCTTGGTGCACGAAAGTAATTTGCTTGACACACTTCTTTGTACACAACCACCATTGTGAAAGCTTAGTTCCTGAATGAACGACACTGAGTCTGTGGTGGTGCTTGTGTAAATGCCTGAAGTTTTTTTACTTATTATTTTGGTTATTAAAAAAATGGGACTTAATTACGCTGGTCGTCAGTTCCAAGGCTTACAAATTACTTTAACTTATGCTAAGAACAACAAATACACCCATGCCTGAGGGAGGACTCGAACCTCTGACGGCGAGCAGCGACGCTCTCCGCAGCTAGGTGCTCGGCCACTCCACCGCGGCATTTTCGTTATTACTAGTATTTTTAATTTATTATTATTATTATTATTACCGCTGCATTTCTTATGCAGTTGCTTCTTTATACTTATGTTCCGATTGTGTGTATTGTGTAAAACTACGAATAAACCCTACATGTTTGATACTTTCAACTAAACGAACTAAAAGTAAACGGCCAATCTTAATATATAAAAACTGATGTGTTTGTGCCGATATTTCACTCTGCAGCCAAAACTACACTTTGCAAACGAATAGTCTTCGTATGTGGTAGTAGGTATCAGTCTCCCATTATGCACTATGGTGGTAGAGGGTTGATACCGATAACGGGGTGGAATATAATAATTATAATTTCGTGTGGCTCATTGGCCTGAAGCAAGTCTTTCAATTGGACGAGATGGGAGTTGAAAGTTACCGACTTATATGAAATTCTACGCGTGGGTGTAAATAGTTTGCTCTTCAACAAAAACTACACAATGGAGAC
Source organism: Locusta migratoria (assembly GCA_026315105.1). NCBI lineage: Eukaryota > Metazoa > Arthropoda > Insecta > Orthoptera > Acrididae > Locusta > Locusta migratoria. The sequence goes on from CM048755.1 coordinate 283,219,192, forward strand.
GAATGATCTCTCTGTGTTGTGGTACCAAGTCTCCCGTTGTTCACAGTAGCAGTTCCGTGTCGCCGGCAGCAGTGGCCGAGCAGTCTGCGGCGTGTCAGTCACGATCTGCACGGTCGCTGCGGTCGGGGGTTCGAATCCTCCCAAGGGCATGGATGTTTGTGCCGTCTTTACTATAAGCTAGTTCCTAAGTAGTTTGTAAGTTTAAGGACTGATGACCCCGTAGTTAAGTCCCATAAGCTCTTCAAATATTTGTACATTAATTCCGTGTCGATAGCTATAAGGCGGTGGAAGGTATAGTGGTTGAAAGTCGTCAGCTTATATAAAATTCGGACTGAAGATCAGTGATGACCTTTGACACTATAATAGCATAGAGGTTATACACAGCGAAACGTGATGCACATTCTTCAGTTGTTTTTCTGCAAAAAGCGTTCGAATAAAGAAAAGTGAGTGCATACTGCAATTTGAAAGGTAAACTACCATTAAGATGCCAAAGCATAAGAAAGAAATTTCGCGTTCTCGGACCGTTTCCAAACGACAGAAAATGGCGCTGAAAAGTGAATCTACAGATGATAGGAACTTGAAATTTTTAGACGTTTTATATCTTACACTGTAGGCATCAGCGATTTTTCGATATTCCCATCCCTAAGAGGTTGAAATAGGGAATGAACTTAGAAAATGTTTCTATTAAGGCAATTTTGAAGCAAGAAATACAAAACTTTACATTTAGATTTTTGATTGGAATTTTAAAAACACGTGTTTAGATAGTTATGAAAATTCAACCATTAAGCGGGTGAAAATCTTTTAAGGGTGCTACTAAGAGTATCTTGATGCTAGAAATGCGAAAATTTGGATTTGGAACCATGGTTAGAATTTTAAAAAAAAAGTGTTTCGGGATGTTTTGACTACTGCCATTAATGGTGCAATAGGGGGTGGCAAGTTGTATCAAAATACTTGATTAGGAAGCATTCGTAAAGCTAAATCTATGAAAATTTACATTTAGAAGTAGAAAGAACTAATGCAGACCATCCAATCTACGCGTGCGAAGAAGTGGGAATTAAGCTAGTGACACACTGCTATAAAGTAGGAACAGCCCTTATAAATGTTAGGAACACGTTGTCCCCAGAGCTTGAACCCAGGACTCTCGGTACAACAAACTAACGTTCTTACCAATTTGCCCACAACAACACGACTTGATAGGTTCTCATAATTATGCTGTTCCTGTACTTCGTAGGTCGTCGCGGTGGAGTAACCGAGCGGTCTAAAGCGTCTCGCTGCGGAGCGCGCGGTTGCTCGCCGTGGAGGTTCGAGTCCTCCCTGGGGCGTGTGTGTGTGTGTGTGTGTGTGTGTGTTGTCCTTAGGTTAGTTTACCTAGGTTTAAGTAGTTTGTAAGGTACGAACTGATGACCACGCAGTTTGGTCCTATAGATTTACAAACATTTGAACATTTTTTTCTTCGTAGGTCATGTGTTGTTAATATTGTTTATGCACGTTATCCTAGTCTACAGCACATAGCACTAATTATATCGGAGTTTTGATCGATACTCTATCGAGATCCAACGTTTGGTACGGATCTTACTGCCTGACATCTGGAGGTTTGGGTGTAAGAGACCAGAAATACTACGTGAAATAACCGTAGAAATCAACGTGAGAAGTACGTCGGACGTTTTCGTTAGGGCTGTGTGGCGCAATTTGTCTCTTAGATTCTTGAATCCACAACAGTATTATTCAATATATGAGACTTCGGTGCTTGCGGCCGGAAGAGAGGCTATTGTTGTCACGGATCGTACACAGGCCTGCCGTCTCAGAGCACACATTATACTCGGCTCGGTTTGAATGTGCAAGGAGCGTGACGCGACAATTACGGTTGTCATGAGCGGCTGCTGTTGAAAGCAGTTGCTTTTCTTTAGGTTGGTAGCTCGAGAATTTTAAACGGCAGATAAAGGGGGTGTGCTGGAGGAAACCGTGGTGGAAAATATTAGATTTGACGAAGATTAGATTAAACTGAAGAAACTTTTGTAAAAGAAGAAACCAATGTGTGCTATGTGATACAGCAGTTTGATGCTACACACAGACTAGTCTTCAATATCTTTTTGTAGATTGCCAGCACGTTGCTAAGAACTGACGAGTGGTATTTTATCTTCAGTACAGTGGTTGTAGTTGCACGGGGTTTACCAAGTAGCAAATTGTGCTTCCAGGATTCCTATTGCTGGAGCAAAGAGGTGCCAAGTTCGTATTAACGGAGTTGTTTTCCCAATCTCATTAATTAATTTTCCTGGCTGATAAAAAAAATTCTTCTCAGTGGGGGAATGTTGTTTGTAGACTTAAAAGAACAAAAAGGACAGCATGCTCTCAAACACTACATCCAAGGGAGGACTCGAACCTCCGGCAGCCGCAACTAGGCAATCTGTAGCATTGCGCCTTAGACCACACGGCGATTTCCGTGCGACCCTTTCCTGTGTGAAGTATTTTGTATTTTTATTGCACGTACAGTACAAGAAGACATGAAGCACTTTCGATTTAGTACGAGCTGTCAGCCAGCATATTGCTAATACCAAGCAGCCGCGGTGTAGTGGCCGAGCGTTCTAAGGCACCTAGCGTTCAGACACCACAACAATATAGTAAGTACAGGGTGTCTCATGGAAGACGCCTGCCAGGCGTCCGCGGATCGCGCGGTACGACTCCCGGCCGCCGCCACCGCATCCGCCGGCCACGGCAGCGCCCGATTCTCGGACTCTTATTGTGCCGCAGGCGCATACACTGCGTTAAAGTCTAAAAAACATTGCCATCTGAATAACCTAAGCTTACCTTTATTTACAGTAGATGTTCAAAATGATGTCCCTCTGTGGAAAGAGTGGCCTGACATCTCTTGAACACATTTGCGAACACTCGACGAATTTCGGCTGCCGAAATCTGAGAAATGACTAGTCGAATCCTGTCTTCCCACTCTTCGAGTGTATGGGGATTGCTTGCATACACCTTGTCTTTTGACATTCCCCAAAGATAAAAGTCACAGGGATTTAAATCTGGAGAACGAGGAGGCCAATCAACTATCCTATCTTCGGAAATACTTCGTATTGCTGCCATAGGAGCATTGTCAATGTGTGGTCTTGCATTGTCCTTCAAGAAATTACTGTACAGATTTTCGTTGGGTGAAAATTCTTCAAATGTTTGTAAATCTATCGGACCAAACTGTGTGGTCATCAGTCCGTAGCTTACAAACTACTTAAACTAAGGTAAACTAAGCTAAGGACAACACACACACACACACACACACACACACACACACACACACACACATGCCCCAGGAGGACTCGAACCTCCGACGGTGAGAAACCGCGCGCTCCTTAGCGAGGTGCCTTCAACCGCTCGGCTACTCCACCGCGGCTGAAAGTTCTTGAAAAAATGTATGCAGGATATTGTTCACATTGTTTCCTGAACAAAGATTCGACTATTCATTTCCCAGATTTCGGCAACCGAAATTCGTCGAGTGTTCGGAAATGTGTTCAACAGATGTCAGGCCGCTCTTTCTACGTCTACATGGGATACTCTGCAAATCACATTTAAGTGCCTGGCAGAGGGTTCATCGAACCGCAATTATACTATTTATCTCCCATTCCATTCTTGAATAGCGCGCGGGAAGAAAGAACACCTGAATCTCTCTGTTCGAGCTCTGATTTCTCGTATTTTATTCTGATGATCATTTGTACCTATGTAAGTGGGAGTCAACAATATATTTTCGCATTCGGAGGAGAATGTTGGCGATTGGAGTTTCGCAAGTAGCCCACGCCGCAGCGATAAGCGCCGTTGTTGTAATGATTTCCATTCCAGATCCTGTATCAATTCCGTAACGCTGTCTCCCCTGTACCGTGACAATACGAAACGAGCTGCCCTTCTTTGGACTCTTTCGATGTCCTCCGTCAAACCCATCTGATAAGGATCCCACACTGGGCTGCAATACTCTTTCCATAGAGGGACACCATTTTGAAATCTACAGTAAATAAAAATAAGCTTAGGTTACTCAGATGGCAATGTCTTTTAGACTTTAACTCAGTGTATGCGCCCATGGGACAAGAGTGTCCGAGAATGGGGCGCTGCCGTGGGCGGCGGATGTGGTGGCGGCGGCCGGGAGCCGTACCGCGCGATCCGCGGACGCTTGGCAGGCGTCTTTCGTGAGACACCCTGTATTTACACGCGAAGAAGGCGTTAGCTTCACTTACTTCATCGCAGATGCGGTCATACGTTCGACCTCGCACGGGAATCCAAAGTGGGCGAGTGTAAGAGGGCATGCACAATAGGGGCGCTACAGCCATAGCGTTCGACGTGTGGAAGTTAGAGATGGACGGGAAGCGAGCACGGGTAGCCAAGTGGCTAAGGCGACCGCTGGCCCGTAGCGGGAGACACGGGTTCGATTCCAGGCCAGGCTCACATTTTCACTCATTGCCACTGTGTAATTTCAATGTCCTAATGTAGCCACTGTCAATCCTTTCCTTCCTAATCCTTCCCCTTTTTCATCAATAATTTGCAAATGCAATACGACTGTGAAGCAGGTGTGGACAGACGCCAATATAATAAAAATGTGTCTGATTATTAAAGGTGTGTAGTAAGTTGATCAGGGTCCAACGATTAATGTTTTCTTCACGGGCGGTGGTATTACATTGCACAGAGAACTCACCCTTGTAATGATTTTCAATATTCTACGTTCTTGATGACTGGTTATGATTTTCTTCTGACTGTTGTGTTGACACGAAGGAAATGAAGCAGTTGTTCTTCATTAATGATAAAGGTGAGGCAATGAATTAAAATTTGTGATGCGACCTGGAATCGAACCCGGACCTCCATGCTTACTAGGCCATATAAATTTTAATTCATTGCTTCACCTTTATCATTAATGTCTTGAACATATTCGAGACGAAAAACCGTCTCAGGTTTCTGAATTTATATTCAGTTGTTCTTGGTTCATTATGATGCCCAAACCTCATTTCTCTATCTCTCCCCTCCCCTCACACACCTATACCATTAATTTTAGAAAAGGCGCAACACAAGTAAAGAAATGTTTGGTTCTGGTAACGTTTTAAATAAGCGCGCACGCCGGCCGAAAGCAGTTCGTACACTTACATGAAGCACTCCTTCACGCGCGACTACTTGGTTTTGGTCTTAGATCTGTTTACTGCTTAAGATGGGCTTGGTACCCGTTCTGGAAATCACCGGCTCGCGGTTTCCAGGCTGAAGTCGCGCACCGCAGTCTCCGTACCGTTAGTGAACGTGTTCCGCATCAGTTCTCTAAGCACCGCGTAGCGGGACTGCGCTATCTTACCCGTAATGGGCTGCGGAATCCAAAACATTTATCTCTCCCCCCCCCCCCCCCCCCCGTGGTCGGAGTTACGGAATACTCTGAGTAGCAATTAAATGTATAACACGCTCGAAGCAGTAGTGTAGAAGTAACCGAGGAGACTGAGGCGCTCCATATATATGTTTGTAATTCTATCGGACCAAACTGCGTGGTCATCAGTCCGTAGCTTACAAACTACTTAAACCTAGGTAAACTAACCTACGGACAAACACACACACACAACCATGCCCCAGGGAGGACTCGAACCTCCACGGCGAGCAACCGAGCGCCCCGCAGCGAGACGCTTTAGACCGCTCGACTACTGCACCGCGGCTGAGGCGCTCCAGTCACGGTCTGCACGGCCACTACGGTCGGGGGTTCGAATCCCCCCTCGGGCATGGATATTTGTGTCGTCCTTAGTATAAGGTAGTTGATAAGTAGTTTGTAAGTTTAGGGACTGATGACCCCGTAGTTAAGTCCCATAGACTATACAAACATTTGATTAACGTTTCATTCGCCAACGGTGGCATACTTGCATCACATAACGAAGTCGCATGTGTAACACTTCGCCATGCACCAAGTGCGAAGCGTCTGCGGCTTTTTCGACCACATGGAAGAAAAACAACATTTCGCACTACCGAGAATTCACGTAAATATCTGTACCTTTTTAATAACTAGATACGTTTTTCTCCAATTTTTCAATTTTTTATTTAATTCCAGCTTTTCATGTAATGAAATAATACTCACCACTCTATTTCCAACGTACTTCGAAAACTTTATGAAGTGCAATCATAACTACCACTTATTAGGGTTTGTTCCCGTTTCGTCTGCGTGTGGAGCATATGAAGAATTATTGGTTGATGTCTACGAGAGCTACACTTATGTGGCATGCTTTGGTGAGGCGAGTGTCAACAGCCGTAATATATTTCAAAAAATGCATTTTTAAAAACCATCAGCTGTTTATTCAAAACCTTATATATCTACCAGTTTCGGTCAATAGACCATCTTCATGGATAAAAAGGTGTTAAAACGAAATGGTAAAATGCATCAAATAAAATAAATCTAGCTGAGACAAACAGGAGTCAGTATAACAAAAAGTGAATAGTCTGTTCTTACCTTTTATGTTGTGTTAATAAACAGCTGATGGTTTTTAAAAATGTATTTTATGAAACTTATGTGGCACATGCCCAGATTCTGCACTTAAAATTGATCCTTGATACTATGAAAGATCGCTTTTTCGGCAACAGCGCCTGTCTTGAATGTTAACCAGTTCAGGTTTCTCAGCGTCACACTCTTCTTTGTGTCAAATAAAGCTGTGTATGGATTGGTGTGGTGCTGTTTTTTCGGACATGTTCGAAAGAATAGACACGACACTTGATTCGCAGTCATCCTCGATTTACAAATTATTTATTAAGGATGGAAGAAAGAAGGATTAGAAGGTAAGGATTTACTTTAGCTGCGTTGGGCATTGAAATTATACAGATTTCAGCAAGTGAAAATGTGAGCCGGACCTGGAATCTAACACTGGTTTGCTTCTTCGTGCCAGCGGTTATCTTAACCACCTGGTTACCCGCGCTCGCCTCCCGTCCCTCCCAGAAATAAATTTCATAAAGTAAGCTTCACGCGGAGGCGCAGTTAACTGAAATTGCTACATAACCAGCTAACTGATCAGCTGAAGCATACTAATGTGCAAGTAAGGCTCACGTATTCGCCGAAGTCAAGGGATCAAATTTACTGCACTCGAGCAATTACAGGTTCGCTTGAAGAGAATAATGAACCGCACACGGACGGGAGCAAAGCACTACCGGAAGATGAGGAGATTACATTTTACGATTTCACAGCGGAAGTATAAGATAGCGAATCCGCAGAACGCGAGCTTGGCAAAGTGAAGCAAAGCCAGAAAATATAAACTATGAGCTATATCTGCGAGGGAATCTTGAAGTATGTAAGCTCAGTAGGCCTCTGTGCAAATTCGTGGTGTTTCAGATCATGAAATAGAAATCACACTGCAAGGAGTAGTTGCGCCTAATCGAAGTCATGGTGAATTCAGGAGCAATCAGAGTTTTTGCAGAATGAGTCTTTCACTCTGCAGCGGAGTGTGCACTATTATGACATTTCCTGACCGATTATAACTTTGTACCCCGCCGGGAATCGAATTGGAAAGTTTGCTTTTACGAGCAATGCTTTGAGCGTTTCAGGGACGACTCACTACCGGCCCTCACAGGAAAACGATCGGTAGCTCCCTAAAAAAAGTCTTGAGAAAATGTTTTCTCATTACATGGACCAGAACTCCTGCTGTTCAAAATAGAAATAGACTGCATAGATTCATTGCACATGGATGATCTGAACTCTGTTCTATTGTTCTTCACAATGCTGAAAAGACGTAAACATTTTGCACTGCTGTGGGATTTGGTGACAACAGTGAGCATTATGGTAGAAATTCGGTTACACTTAAGTAGTTCGTCTCCACGAATTTTTGATACTGGTGTCCAACTCTAATCACTTGCAGGATTTTGATTAGCAATCAAGAGCCACCTACCTGAAGAGCTGTGAACTGCCTCTGAAAGTCATTCAACACATCTGTAGTATTTTTCCCTTCCCTTCCTTGCATAACACGATAGGTATCTAAGAAAAACCACTAACGAAACTTCCTGTCAAATTAAAATTGTGTGTCGGAATCGGGACTCGAACCTGGGACCTTTACCTTTCGCGGGCAAGCGCTGTACCACTGAGCTACCCCGACAAATAGGAGGCGAGGTACTCTTAGAATTGAAGTTGTTAGGACGGACCGTGAGTCGTGTCGGGATAGCTCACTGGTAAACTGCTTGCCCGCAAAAGGCAAAGGTCCCAGGTTCAAGAACCGGTTCCGGCACACAATTTTAATCTGCCAGGAAGTTTCATATCAGCTCACACTCCGCTGTAGAGTGAAAGTTTCATTCTAAAAACCACTAACTTTGTGAACAAAACACATCACTCACGTGTTCAAAGAATATGATTTAAATCAAAACAAGCAAACGGAGCGGAAAAAAATAATTTGAGGGGCAGAGGCTGTAGACACCTAAGATTCACATAGAAGAATGCTATCCCGGCTTTCAATTCAATTCCAATAACGACACAAACATCACACCGATCATCGTAGACATGCCTTCGACCTATGCCAAAAATTGATTGGATAAACAACCCACTTCCGTGCAAAGTTAACGTTGAAGTTTTGTCCGCGAAATCGTAAAATAACACTGTCCATCCGTAAAACCGGAGAATGCTGCAATTTCCGTAAAATTTGGCAGATATGGACGTGTTTTTGATCAATTTTCAACGCGCCAAAAGCAAATGAGAGGCGCGGATGTTGCCTTCAGGGAGGCTTTGCGCTTGCGCAAGGTTAGGTGCGGGAACCAGCTACGTTGTCTTGCGTTCGTTTCGTCAGAGTCCGAATAGCACAGGATCTGGTGCCTCCACCAGCGGAAACGAGCGTGTTACTAGACACGTTTGTCTTGTCCTTTCCCTGCAGAATGAGCGCCCATAGGCTGCCTCAGGAGGTTCAGAAGGGGATATGAACCTGGGCAACCCTACAGCACGCATGCATGATACATGCTCGATTTTAAGAGTTTCTCATCACTTAAATTACTTTGAAAAAGCAGACAAATGAGCTGATAGGAGAATGGAGGGAAGAATGATAGTTTAAATATGCCATACTTTTTTTTTGCATGATCAGCTTTTCTCCAGGGTTCACTAAACCGATGAATACCCAGGCCACGTCACTACTGAAACACGTGCATTGGAACTCTGTGTTAATTTATTGGGCACGAGAACAAATGGAACAAAAATTAATCTTCAAAATAATCCTCCAGAATACCTACACAGCGTTGCCAACGATGCAAAAAGGCGGTGAATCCCATCTACAGTGCCCTCAGTGTCTGCCACATGCCGCCAAAATGCTTTTAAATATTCTGAACTGTTTGGAAAGCGCATCCGACACAGTGGTATCTTCAGTTGTGGAATAAGGTCGAACTGGCATTGATTGAGGTCTGGTCAGTAGGGATCACTGTTCTACTCTGTTTATATCCATCTAATAGAACGGCCAAGGGCACATTTTCAGGCATCGATGCAGAGACTTCTCAACCTACCAGTTGATTTCGTTACTGCCTGCCGCAGGCTTTCTAATTTATTTTGAATTTATGTGCTACAATTATTGTGAAGCAATCACTGCCATCAGGGCGTGTGTGGAGGAGAATTTGCGTAGGTGCTACAAAGACCGTAGCATCTATATCTATTCAGACAGTCAGGCAGCCCTGAGATCACTGGCAGCTCCTGCAACAAGGTCTAAAGTTGTTGCAGAATGTCACAGGGTTCTGGTGGAGCTAGGGGAAAGCAATAGAGTAAACCTATTGTGGGTCCCTGGCCACTCGGGGATCAGTGACAACGAACATGCCGACAGATTAGCCAGGATGGGGGGCAGAGACTCCATTTTTTTGGACCGGAACCTGTCCTGACAATCACCAAGGCAATTATCATATTGGAGCTACGTAACTGGCTCAGAAGAGAGCACGTAGAATATTGGACCAAAGTCTATCAACAAAATCACGGCAAGGTAATGATGCCCAAGCCATGTTTTAAAAGAAGCTCTGCAATCCTGGGCCTGAACAGGAGAGAGATTAGACTCATGGTTGGATTGCTGACAGGCCATGGGAATTTCAAAAACACCTACATACAATGGGAATAACAGAAGAGGACCCTAAATGTAGGATCTGTGATGGCGGTGATTAAAGTGCATCACATCTAATCTTCGAATGCATTGCATTGGAGAGTAAAAGGCACAGAACATTTGGGACAACCAGACCCGAAGAAATTGTGTCTAATAAAGAACTGGTAAAGGGACTCCTTGCACTGTTCAAGGGCGTTGGTTGGCTTTACTAGATATACAGGGAGCGATACCGCACAATAAACTTAGTTTCGGTACGGGCAGTGGCGGGTTGGACCAAGACTGTTTTGGCTTCCCTGAGAAAATCAAATCAGAGGTGAAGCAATTGTTCGCACAATATACGGAAAATTTTCGCGCAAACATCTTTTCGCGTTTAATACAAAATGTATAAATACTAGCAATATTATATACACACCGTTAACTGTGACTCAATGAAAACGAAAAGTTGTCTATTAAAACATTTTCCTAACACAACGTAAATACATGTAATCAATTAAATGAAGATTTCTCTTGCTCCGGAAAGTAGCCCTTAAAGAAGCGTACTGCTCTCCGGTAAGGATCCCAAAATGATGAGCAATACTCAACTGCTGGCCGAACAAGAGTTTTGTGCCCTACTTCCTTTGTTGACGATCTACACTTCCTGAAGATTCTTATATAAGTCTCCGTCTGGCATCTCCCTTATCCATTTCAAATTGCCCATTATGTCTACTCACAGATATTTCATGGAAGTAACTGCTTCCGGTGTTTGTCCTGCTATTGCGTAGTTATGTAATAAAGGATCTTTCTTTCTATGTAAACGCAGCACTTAACACTTGTTTATGTTGGCGCTCAATTGCCACTCCCTGCACAATGCGTCTATGTGTTGCAGATCCTCCAGCATTTTGCTACCCTTTTCTAGTGTTGCGACTTCTCGATAAACTACAGCATCATCCGCAAGAAGCCTCAAGGAACTTCAAATGTTATCTACGAGATCATTTATACATTTTTGTGAAAAGTCACGGTGTTATAACACTCCCCTGCGGCATGCCTGAGATCACTTTAACGTCTGAAGTCAGAATGACGTGCTGCGTTCAGATCTAGGAACGCCTCAATCCAGTCACACATTTGGTTTGATATTCCATATGCTCGCACTTTGCTCTTCAGGCGACGGTGCGGAACGGTATCGAACGCCTTGCGAAAGTCAAGGAACACGGCATCTACCTGGGAGATTGTATCTTCTGCCCTCTGGGTCTCGTGGATGAATAGCGCGAATTGTCTTTCACATGAATGCTGCTTTCGGAAACTGTTGATTCCTACAAAGGAGATTTGCAGTCTCCAGAAATTACATAATAAATGAACATAACATGTGTTCCAAAATTTTGCTTCTGACCGATGTCGGAGATTTAGACCTGTAGTTTTGCGCTCCGATCGACGAGCCTTCTTATCATAAGATGGCCTGGTGATGATAAATAGTTCAGTCAATGACGTCATACAATAAAGCGTTCCAAACAGTTAAATATAAATATCAAATGAGATTCGTATTTGAAAAATACAAATACATATCAAAGACAGCTATATCATGTTTCAAACACAGGTTCACTGTACTCGTAGCTGACTTAGACTGAAAGCATGACCTATTAATTTAGTCGCATACAGTGGCAATAATATGTACGTATCTAAATGTTTAAATGTTTGTAGAGCTTATGGGACTTAACTAAGGGGTCATCAGTCCCTACACCTACAAACTACTTATGAACTAGCTTATACTAAAGACGGCACAAACATCCATGCCCGAGGGGGAATTCGAACCCCCGACCGCAGCGGCCGTGCAGACCGTGACTGGCACGCCGCAGACCACTCGGCCACCACGGCCGACTGAACGTATCTATTGACTATGTATGTTACACAGATGATGTTTTAGGTAAACCTATTTTCCGTCCATCTTAGAAAATGTGTGACTGAAAACAGAAATAAGTCTCTAAGGAAAATGTAAATAAAGAAGCTTTTGTAAATAAAGGAAGTTCTACATTCAAGATATGCTATTGCTGCGGAGGACTTCAACGAGGCAAATTAAGCTGCTGTCATTCTGTCGACTATCTAATTGCCGGAGTAAGGCTATTCTGACGTACAAACTACGAGAGCGGTGACCGTTGCCGGGGGTTAATGAAGGGAGCATTGATTACTGCGATCCATAATGACCTCGCGTGTCCTGCTGGACAGGAAGTAAGGAGCAGTTTCCCGACGCCTTAAATATAGACGACCAAAAACCTAGTTCCGTTAGCTCGTGAATACTTCCATGATATTAATGTTATATTTTCACATTTTAAGTGTTCAAATTGGTTGTGCTATAAGTTTGTGAACATTTTACTTTTTATATAAAAATAAGGTTTTGGTAGTCTTAGAAAGCCAGGATATAACTGCCAAGAAATTCAGAATAGTAAATTAACAGTAAATTCTCCATCGCCACAGAACAACGAATAAGCTTGTCAAAGCTTACAGGGGAACAAGAAGATGTAATAAAATAAAAGAACAGAATTAGAAAAATTCAAATGTTTGTAAATCTATCGGACTCAACTGCTTGGTTATTAGTCCGTAGCTTACAAACTAAGATAAACTAACCTAAGGACAACAAAAACACCCATGCCCGAGAGGGGACTCGAACCCCTCGACCGCGAACGGCCGCGCGCACCACAGCACTGCGCCCCAATGTGCACGGCTAATCAGCCGCGGCCCAGAATTGGAAAATCTAGGTAAATTGCAATAACAACTGTTTCTCATGGTCTCCATAGCTGTCTAGGAATGGCTTCAATCATATACCTTCTTGACACGGCTCGCAACACATGAAAAAACCGAACACTTGTTCATACTCAAGAGGCCGTTGTGGAGGTAACTGAACAGGTACTCACACCAAACGGCAGAAATGCAATAGTGCTGACAATCTCTGCAGAGCACTTTATGGAAAGCCGTAAATTAATTAAAAAAATTCTCACAATTTGTGGTAAAATATTTCAGCATGTTAATTCCAACCGACCAGTTAGCAGCTTACATAATTTACACCTAAGAAATCGGAGAAGAGGTTCAGCGAGGAAATTCAGTTTTCTCCTGTAGCGATGTTTCTCACGGAAATCCTATGATAACCTTGTCAGTCCAAAAGCTTACAGACTGCTTTAATTAAACAGATGTAAGATTTTCTACATAGTATCTCACCCCCCCTCCTAATAACTAGAAAATGCGCAGGGCAATTCCGTTTTTATAAGGGTCGTCGAACAGATGCGCGAAACTATGGGCCTATGTCTCTGAAGTAGAACTGTTATAGAATTTTGTTTGTTTGTAATTCTATCGGACCAAACTGCGTGGTCATCAGTCCGTAGCTTACAAACTACTTAAACTAAGGTAAACTAACCTACGGACAAACACACACACTCATGCCCCAGGGAGGACTCGGACCTCCACGGCGAGCAACCGCGCGCCCCGCAGCTAGACGCTTTAGACCGCTCGGCTACTCCACCGCGGCTATAGAATTTTGCAACATGTTTCATGCACCAGTCTTATGGCGTTTTTGGAGACAGGATACTCAACTGCAGCAATGAACATCAATTCCGAAGGCAACTATCGTGAGTAACCCTGCTGGCCATATATATCCACGAGACCCAGAAAGCGGCAAATAAAGGCTCCCACGTACATGACGCGTTTCTTCATTCTCGAAGACGTTCGATAAGGATGCGCACTTGCCTAGTAAGCAAAATACGTACGCAATATCAGACTAACGTGTGACTTGAGTATCTTGAGAACAGAACACAGCATTTCATAGTCAAAAGAGAGGACTCTCACGAGGTGAAAATAATTTCTGGCGAACGACAAGCGAGCAGTATAGGACCGTTACTTCGCCCGATGTATATAAATGACCTATGCGAATGTTTGGTAAAAGGAAGGGAAGGAAGATTGATAGGAAAGAAAGGATTGACAGTGGCCGCATTTGGGCACTGATATTAAGCAATGGCGACAAGTGAAAATGTGAGCAGGACCGGGAATCGAACCCGGGTCTCCCGCTTCGGGCCAGCGGTCGCCTTAACCACTTGGCTACCCGTGCTCGCCTCCCGTCCGTCTCAAATTCCCACATGTCGCACGCTATGTTTATAGCGCCCCTATCGTCCATGCCCTCTTACACTCGCCATTACGGATTCCCGTACGAGGTCGGGCGTATGACCGCATGTGCGGTGAAATAACTGAAGTTAACGCCGTCGTCGCGTTTTAATACTTATTGTATTGGTGTGGCGTCTGTTCTTTCGGACGCCACACCAATACAATACATGACCTAGTAGATGACACTTTAAGTTCCATGAACCTCTTGGCGAATGTTGATGTAGTGTATCGTGAAGTCAAAAGGCTGGAAAATTGGGGGTTGGAACAGTTTCCCGGAGTGACACTTGCCCATTGTGACATTTGCCCAGAGACTGGGGCTTCTACCGGGCTAACCGACTTTCCAAACGTACAGCCGCACTAACAAGTCAAATGTTCAAATATTTGTTAAGCTTAAGGGACTTAACTACGGGGTCATCAGTCCCTAAACTTACAAACTACTTATGAATTACCTACAACTAAGGACGGCAAAAATATCCATGCCCGAGGGGGGATTCGAACCCCGACCGTAGTGGCCGTGCAGACCGTGACTGAAGCGCCTCAGTCCCCTCGTCCACCGCGGCCGGCACACTAACAAGTCCACCAGCTCAGCACAGCCGCTCCGGCGTGCTGGCTGGCGCTCACACCGCTCCAGTTGAGCTTCGAGTTGCTCACTAACGCGTTTTATGGCAAATTTATTGTTAAGACTGTTGTAGTAATTTTGATCACGTACAGATAGGGGAGCAGCCAAGTAGGTAACATTGTATTTCTTACGACTGTTACAGCCTTAGGAAAATTGCCGTTTTAATACGAAATTTAAATTGACAAATTTATATTTCATTGTAATTTTATTTAAATATTAAACTTAAAAACACACACACTATCAATTCACGTTGTTCTCACTAAAGGATAAATGTATGATACAACTATTCCAGAAATGCTAATTCGAAAACAAGCTCTTAAGTTAAAATCTGCCAGTGAGCTTCTATATGTGAATTTAGTATTTTGCGTAAAAAGTACGTGCAAATCTAAACATCGACACAATCGTAGCTGCAAATTTACATCGTAAAACTTAAGTTTAAGAAATTCATTTTGCAATGAAACTAATTGCCCCAACTTCACGCTGTTGATGTATAACTTCTAGTTGTAGACAAGTTTCCACACTGTGCACATACCGCAAAAATCAAAGAAAAGGCACAACCGTATGCAAGCTGAAGAGCAATATATTAACTTAATCTTACTACAGAATAGTTCGATGAGCGTTCCTTCTGACAATAAAAATGTATTTTCAAGTGAAAATGTTTGGAAAATTATTGAGACGTCTATTTCACTGCTATCATATGACTTTCTTCCGTCATATCTCTTAAAAGTATTTTATTTATAACACTAAGCATACAGGACTCATTTGCACAGAATAAATATATTAGACATACGGAACAGAAATGTTAACGTGTCTGACCACATTGTACTTACGCATCCTTCACGCTACTTTCAACTCTTTAAAGTTCATCTACTTTTCATTTTAACGGGAGACTCCATCCTAAAGCTTCAATTAAAGAAAATAGACTGTTTCACATATTTTGAATGTTTAATCTTAGATCCCAATACGATATGTCTGTATTCGAATCTTCTTTATATTTAAAGCAGTGTGTCCGTGTGTTTGTGTGTACGTACTGCATAAAAATCTACAGTTTTGTTTCTATCTTGATGAAATTTTTCACACATGACCTTCAGACCCAGATGACGGTCGCCGTAAGTGTAAGAATCACGTACAACACACAGTTCAGCAGATATGACGTCATAAACAATGACATAACCACATACGACACATGATTGAGGAGATTAACGTCATAAACAATAGAAGTTACAAGAAACAGCGACATAATGCGACGAGATTTTCAAAATACTATATGACAATGAGAGTATTAGCGACTAGCAACAAACTTTAAACATAATTTCAAATCTTTATTAAACTTTTTCTCGCTTAGAACTTTTCCGCTATTCATGGAGTAAAACTACGGCATTCGGTATGACGTCACATTTTATAATTTCTACAATGTATATCTTACTTGGAGGAAATTTTACAGGCATTGTACACACATGCAACTGATTGTACCTTCGAAATTGTATCACAGTACGACACATAGATCATGAGATATGAAGACAAACAGTAACGTTTATGGAAAACCACCGTATCACGCATCAGGTTACTTAACTACTAACCATACTCGCAACAGATTTTACAAACGTACAGCGCTTTTACAAATGAATATCTACCTGGTCAATTATAGTCCTACAACACATAATTCAATAAATATGTCTCATCATGCATCACATTTAATCCATTTCTTATTTAGTACTACAAGACACTCCTGTAATCCTGTCAATGTAAGAAAATGTCTGAAAGCTGACTGTGCTGTTGACAAGCGCACGTGGCTACAGGCGAAAGCAATAGACTTCTATAGAGCTACAAGGAAAGGAAGAGAATGAAATAATGTACATCCAACGAGTAGCCAGTATTTCCGGCAAATCTACCTTTTATCTACAAGAGACTACAGCTTCCAGTGAGACTTGCACTTTCTATTATAAATCATACGGCACTCTATTAAATACTGCGGAGTGGATTTGATATCGCCTCACACAGAAAATTTTATGTTGCTTGCTCAGAGCTGAGATTACCAAAGAATTTATTCATGCTAGATCCTGGAAAAGTAACAAGAAATATTGTTTATAGTCAAATTTTGAATTACATGAATGTTACAAATTATTGTATTTTGATTACTACCTTCATTTGTTATAATTTTGTACATTGTGCAGTACAGCCATATTTCTTATATATTCCATCATAAATATAACATGTTTTTAGAAAAAAGGGGGATGGACAAAGAGAGAAGGGATAAGAAAAGTACTAACTCAAGGATCGGAAAATTGCAGCGAAATGCAGGAGGACCTGCAGCTTATCGAAGCTTGGCGCAGTATAAACAGGTGTAACGTATTGCGAATACATAGTAAAAAGCCTTTATTGTATAATTACGGGAAGCTGTTACTTCCACAAGGTATCTGGGAGTATCATACGGAGGCGGAGATTCATTGGATGAAAATTAAGAAGTGTAGATCCACAGCAAAGGAAGTAGCTTACAAAACACTCCTTAGAGCAATTCTTTAATACTTCTAATCAGTATGGTATCGTCGTGCGGGATCGGTCGTGTGCAATATGGTGCCTTGGTGCGCAGTGTGCGGCTGTTCCCCGTCGGAGATTCGAATCCTCAGTCTGGGACGCGCGCTCAGTTGTGTGTGTGTGTGGGGGGGGGGGGGGGGGGGGCGCAGACGTGAAAGTAAACAACTTTCTCACTAACTGCCGGTCTAATAGACTGTTTCCAAGTTTTTAGAGTACTGCTAGATAGTAAAAATACATTTACCGCTGCTCTCTCTCTCTCTCTCTCTCTCTCTCTCTCTCTCTCTCTCTCTCTCTCACTCATAAATTTATGTGTGTGAGTAAATTAAATCTACGTACAGTTTAGTGTTCGAAGTTGTTTTAGAAAACAGGCATGACAGATGACAGGAACCGGACAAGCCACTCGGGATAGCAAGTTCTCTGAGGACGCCTGACCTACAAGCCATGATCGATTACTAGAGGAAGTGCTGCAAACACTGCTGTAGAGCAGAGGCGGGCGCTTCCTGTTTAGCTTTCAGATGGCGTGCAGAGATCACGCAAGTCTGCGTGCGCGTAGCGGCAGGGCAAGCAAAAAAATACAGCCAAAGCTACTGCCGCAGCCCCCTGCCAGGCGAGTCAACAGCTTTTAGCCTATTTACAGAAATGGAAACACACTCGAGAGTAGAGGCTTCATGCGCTCGTAACTGATTATTTAAAACGATTAAAAATAGTATTTTTCCTTCCAATCTGGACAACAGTAAGTCTATGTTCTTTACGAAACACGACGAAGTACACTCATTACGTCGTTTCACTTGTACTCGGCCCCGCGGGAGCGGCCGAGCGCTCTAAGGCACCTTGCTACAGATTGCGCGTCTGCTCCGCGTCGGAGGTTCGAGTCCTCCATCAGGCATGGATATGTGAGTCGTCCTTAGGTTAGTTTTAACTTCTTTTAAGTAGTTTCTAAGTCTAGAGATTGATGACCAAGTAGCGTAGTCCCATAGAATTACAAACATTTGAACATTTTGAACTTGTTCTCAAAACAGACATTTTTATGTCTCCACACACAAATAGTACACTTTCACTGCAAGGAATTCCAGAATTTTCTGGGCACAGAGGCGGAATTGGACTGTTTCACTACTCCACGTGAGGCTCTTCCTTTTTTTATTTACGAATCTACACGAGTAATTCATACTAATTATTGAGCAAAGCCCTGTTATATCTGATGATGGAAAGCAGGCATAAAAGAGAAATAACCAAAATGATTGCACGAAACACCCGACGAAGACAACTACGGCAGTTATCACATTATTGAACTGAGTGAAACGAAACAAAAATGACCTTTTCCTATCACTTCGAAAAAAATCTGAAAAATCGCATTCTGATAAACGTTATCGTGTACAAAAATGTTTGTAAAGCTTATGGGACTTAAATGCCAGGTCACCCGTCCCTAAATTTACAAACTAATTATGAACTGCCTTATACTAAAGACACAACTAACATCCAAAACCGAGGGAGGGATTCGAACCCCCGATGGGGAACGGCCTCACGCATCGCAGCATAGCGCCTCAATGCGCTCGTCCACTCCGCCGCGCAAACGTTATCGTGGATTCTCGGTCACTCCATGCGAATGCCAGAGGCTGTCATTCGGAAAAGGTCAGGGAAATTTACCTCGATCCGTGCCACCATCCCGTTCGTATTTTAACAGTGGAAATGTCAAACGATCTCGTCAGAAAAAAACGGGAATATATATATCCACAAAACGTATTTGAATAAAGAAAATTGAGAGTGTGTTCTGATATCATAGAATTGTGCTGATGACCTCATCACCACTCAAAAGTGACAAATTAGACAATAAATAATTTATTTAGAACGTGATAGGCTTCATACCAGGGAACTGACAGGTTCTAAATGCCAATAAGAAAGTTTTTGTCTCAAGTCCCATAGTTACTGAGTCACTAAGTTTTATCTGCGATAATGAAAATACAGAAATACATCAGAAATTTTTTAACTAATAGAATTACAGTCAATAAACATACTTGCTCATACCTCTTAATTTTCTTTTACAAGAAAATTGCATTCAGTACAGAAAAAAAATCTCTCGGCACAAATGTCTGTTTTTACTGGTCTCCATTCTTGGGGTTCTAAATTGCAAAGTTTACTGCAGAACTCCGTGTGCTGTTGGGGGAAATGAAACATCAGGTACAGGTTTCTCAAAACGTGTTTGATCCTCCAAATGTAAAGGGCGAAAAAAAGAAAAATCCCTTTCTCCTCTTTCAGTGTAAGATTTTTTAATATCTCTTTGAGATGAATGAGTATGTGACACTTTGACATCACACTGCATTTGAAGATTTTACACATCTGCTTTGACAACAATGTTTTAATATTTTATCCATATCAGCAAATGTTCAAATGTTTGTATAGCTTATGGGACTTAACTACGGGGTTATCAGTCCCTAAACTTACAAACTACTTATGAACTACTTACGAACTAGGACGGCACAAATATCCATGCCCGAGGGGGGATTCGAACCCCCGACCGTAGTGGCCGTGCAGACCGTGACTGGAGCGCCTCAGTCTCCTCGGCCACAGCGGCCGGCTATCCATATCAGTAATTGTTTTATTGGACCACTTTAGGTTATGGTAGTAACACTAAAAGTGAGCCTTTGCGATCGTCTTTTGACAGTTCGAAATTTAAATAAAAGTAACGGATTAACCATTCACCTGACACGAAAATTGAATAACCGAATTTATAGAGGAGAAAATTCTCTACAACTTTGCTCTCTTATTTTTTTTTCGTATCTCGTATCGTTTCAGAGATATTTGCAAAAATAACGATGAATTTGGGATGTATGTATGTATGTATGTATGTATGTATGTATGTCCGTAACGTGTTCCCTGTTTTTAAGAAGAACCGTTCAACCGATCAGCACCAAATTATACAGACATAATTGTAGGCCATCAGAAACCAAAACCTCCATTTTTCAAATTTTCCGGACAAAAAATAAGGTAGTAATAAAAAAATATAATTGTAATAGCAAACTAACCGTTCATCTGACACGAAAATTGAATAAACGAATTTGTAGAGGAGAAAATTCTCTACAACTTTGTTCCCTTGTGTTTTTTTTTTTTTCATGTCTCGTATCGTTTGAGAGATATTTGCAAAAATACCGGAGTTTTGACACCCTCCTTGGAATTAACGATAACCAGCCGTTCGCAGATGTCACGTGACATTCCTCGCACATAACTATCTCTGGCATACGCCATCTTGCGATGCGTATTTGATGATTTCCTTATTGTAAATTATACGTTGTCAATTCAAAGCAATGGCGCACTGAAGAATTAACAAAATAAATGATAATCTAGTGTATACAAATGCCATATTAGCAGCAGTTAACAACGGCCATCAATAGTATGAAATTAAAGAACGAAAGTTATCTCTCTTATCCGTAGCGTAGTAGGCAATGCGTTGGACTGTAATGCTGAAGATTAGTGGTTCGAAGCCCACCACTGCCTAAAAATTTTCAGACACTCTTATTAATTATTTTTTTATTATTTAGATTATTATTTTTGTCCAAAATGTTTGCAAAAACTTAAAAAACTACAAAGCGAAAGTGGGTCGTAAAACACGTCAGTGCGATTTTTTTTTAATTCCAGCAGGAAGTTGCAGTGAAATAAGTTTTATTATAACCGGTTTTGGACACTTACTGCCCTTCTTCAGATATATATTGGCACCCTTCACGTTTTAGCAAAATATTTTATAGGGAAGAAATCAGTTTTATACCTTGAGTAACGTAGAATGTTTTCATAGCTTCAGATGAATCCACAATTTGTTGTGAAAGATCTTTTGAAGTATGGTACATTGAACTCTCGAGGAAACCACTAAAAAAAGTGGCAGTTGTAAGAGACGAGGACGCTAATCAATGCGCTTGGTCACTCCGCCGCAGCTGCACGTTGTCATCCGACAAAAATAGTCGATCCTCAAGGCTATTTTTAAGGGACCGAAGTTCTGATAATCACACAGAGAGAGATGATAATATGGGCACCGCGGCGTAGTGGCCGAGCGCATTGAGGCGCTATGCTCCGTTGCGCGAGGCCGTTCCCCGTCGGGGATTCGAAGATGCCTTCCGCAGTTGAAGGCGAAACGTCAGGGGAAAGTTTTACGTATGGACCACGGCATCTCTGCCAGGAAGTTTCAAGTTTTGTCTAATACTGTTTCGATAAAAACAGTACGGCTGGAGCGCAACATTCATGGAAGGCTGCAGTTGCTAAACCCTTGATAACGGAAGTAGTGTCACGATCATAAGAGCTAGGCAGTTGATGACTGGGAATCATCGTTTACATTGCTTCCTACAAACAATCGGGTTTATGTACCGAAAACCCCAAATGATTTGGGCATCTATCATTACACTCATTAGCCGGATAACTGTGAATGAATATCCACTACCATTAAGCTAACAAACACTGCCATATTCCAAAATGATAGGGCGTCCCCTCCCCCCACCCCACACACACAGAGCCAAAAAGCGTCAGGTGTGCTTTGTACAGCATCGGAAAATTATCAGACACCTCCCATGGGCGGCAAATTCGCCATGTCTCAATATAATTGAAGTCTTAGGGCAAAGAGTGTGAACCAAATTTAGACCCAAAGTCGTTGAAATAATTGGCGGATGTTTTAGTACAATACTGGATAACATTATGTTGGAAACAATAAAGACACTTTACAACCCTGGTCCTCGAAGAGTTACAGCTGTTCTCAGAACCAACTGTGGGCCAACTCGTTACTAATAACAATGTTAGTGATCACATTATTCTGTCCACCCCCATAAAATCCCGTACATCTTTCATTCGCAGAGGGATGGGTGCGTGTATTTGGCAATCGGTAGTCAAGAAAAAAATAACAGCAACCACGTTACATTGGTCCTGTCTGGATGCATTTACTAATAATGCCCCCAGATATTATTTAGCGCTTTCACTTCCGAAAGACAGGAACGCCACACTTATGCCTTTCCTATATGACGGTGCTTATCATGCCTGCACAGGAGTCGCGCAACATTGGGGGTAAGCTGCAAAAATGTTCAAATGTTTGTTAAGCTTATGGGACTTAACTACGGGGTCATCAGTCCCTAAACTTACAAACTACTTAAGAACTACCTACAACTAAGGACGGCACAAATATCCATGCCCGAGGGGGGGATTCGTACCCCCGACCGTAGTGGCCCCGTGCAGAACGTGACTGGAGTGTCTCAGTCCCCTCGGCCACCGCGGCCGGCGGTAAGCTGCAGCAACTCCCTCAAACGGAAACTTTCTGATCGCCACTTACAGACAGTTTGACATTTCTACTATTCATCTGCTTTGCAGATTGAGATAGCTTAAAGTTAGCTGTTAGCCATTATGTTTCTGTGACAGACGACTCAAAAAATGTAAGTAAGTACATGAGAAGGAGAAAACGAAAACGATCACGATTTGCTGTAAATATTCTTCAGAGACGTTAAGCTCATGTTGATGCAATGCCTGTTGGCTTCCGTATCGGGTTCTTCGGCCAACATTAGTTTGATGATTGTTTTGACGTTTCGCCATCACGAGTCAAAGATTCAGTCGCCATTACTGGTCATAGACTCGAGTCAGGTTCGTGGCCGCAGATTGCATATATCTTGGCGCTAAACGCCAGAATCATCATCAAACGTCGGCTGAAGAACCTGAGTCGTACGCCAACAGGCAATGTGTCAAAAATGGCCACTAAAGACTTACCAGTTTTGTAAGCTCACATTGTTTGAAAAGGTCAGAACCTTCTAAGGCAGCACCAAACTTAAGTAAGAAAATTATCAAAATGCCTGATCTTTAAACTGCTTTTAACGGAACCGAAGTATCACCTGCATCAAGAGCAGCTGAGACAGAAATGGCCTTGTTCATGTAATCAGGCTTTTAAACACGGCTTTAACTGAAACTAGAAAATTTCAAATGTTTGTAAATCTTATGGGACTTAACTGCCTGGTCATCAGTCCCTAAACTTACAAATTACTTATAAACTAACTCGTACTAAAGACAACACAAACATCCATGCCCGTGGGAGCATTCGAACCCGCGACGGAGCATAGCGCCTCAATGCGCTCGGCCACTCCGGCGCGGCAACTGATACTAGAACATAAAATATGTCAGTTTCGTAACGGCGGGACACCGAAGAAGATGGAAGAGGCTTAATGAAGCCACAGATGTGCGGGTGTTACCTAACTGCAAGGCTTAAAAAATATGGATCCAGCGCCGGCTTCTCCTGCATGTGCGGCAAGACAAAAGCGTACATAGTCTTTCGTGACGAGCGCATGGTGCAGGTGCAGATCATTTTTGCTTTAGACACTATAATAGCTTGCATTGTAAAACTTAATTCCTGGCTAGTAACCCTATTGGTGAAAACAGATACGTAAATACAAACACCAAAAAAAGTTTTGCATCAGCTATGTATGCTATAGACCCATTCCTCCTTGGCCTACGTTGACATGATTCGAAAAACTTGGTCTTATGGGACTTAACTATGGGGTCATCAGTCCCTAAACTTACAAACTACTTATGAACTAGCTACAACTAAGGACGGCATAAATATCCATGCCCGAGGGGGGATTCGAACCCCCGACCGTAGTGGCTCGGCCTGAGGAACAAGGCGGTATTGTTCCTATTCGCGTTCTTTGCTGTGGTGCTATTCCAATGTAGGAGAGCCCTGGAAATTTGATACGAATTTCACACGGAACATGAGACAGAATTAACGTATATGGTGTGGAGGGAGACGTGATTTAAGACAGTCTGCGTAGTTGCTTTGGCTGCAACCTACGTGGTAAGTAGGAGGTCCCGGGTTCGAATCCCGGCCACAGCATAAATTTAATTCAATGCCTCTCCCTATGTTTAATAACTCCTAACCTAATTCAGGTATCACTGAAACAACATATATCCTTACCAAGACGAACAACACACGCGCATAACTAACAAAAATCCAGGCTGCAAAATGTGCCTACGTTTTCAGATTTTAATTCAACGAAACTGACGCATATAAACCATCTTTCTACGACTGTGTCGTACCACCATATTCCCCTAGCGATTGTGTATAAAAGAAAATACCTAAAAAGAATCGTGTATTCAGTATATTCAGAGCAGAGGTAGAAACGCAATATACGTGTGATTAAGTAGCCATACTATTGAAAGCAAGTATTAAAATTGTGTTTATACTATTAGGAGTAGCGCATTCCGGAAACATGCAAATGTATCAACCAAAATAGAGCTGTATATTTTGGGATAGTTACTTGCAGCACCGGCGTAATGTTAGGAGGGTTTAGCGAGCCAGAAGCCAATAAATTAAAACCGAAATACTCCACTGTGCGCTCTTGTTAGCAGTTATTGGATAAAGGCTTCCCTTTCAGCTGGGATTATAGCCATTTCATTGGAATACAGTTCGAGTGGTACAGAATTGCACAGAGAAACTGTTTCATCATTCCCACGCCGAAATATTGATTAAAAAGTGTGTCGCGTTCGCACTAATTCTGACGACAGTTCCGCGTAACTTCCGATTTTTTTTAATACGAGAAATATTAGTTTTCTATTACTTCACTTGCTTATTATTGGACATGATGACTGTGTGTTTATTTATTCGTTGTATTGCAATTCTCTGTGTTTAGCGATGTATATCTGCAACTTACAGTTTAATCGAAGACATCTGTACAATAACCAGATAAGTCAATTTTACTTATTTTCACATAAAATACAAAAACTGCGCACAAATAGGGAAAAATTAATTGCTCTTGTCTTTTTCCAACCTTTATTTAAGCCACCAACACACTGTGATATCTTAATACATAACAAAACATATATTTATTAAGATGTTTAAAAAATTCGCTTCTCTCTCTCTCTCTCTTGCAATAAACAACTTTGTTTTATAAATATAATGCCAACGAGTACATAAGTAACTATAGAAACTAAATATTATGAGGATTCAGATATTACAACAAAACTGGACACGCCAGTAAAAATCATGACTGTTTTCCTTCTCAGCTAACACAAAGTTTCGTTCACGGGCAGAAAGCTGAAACTTAGGAACAAACGATTAAGTTATTGTCATGAAAGACACTTTCAAAATTTGCGTGTATAGGTACTGCAACGAGATGTAGTTCTTTATTTGACACTGCTGTTGTCAGTACATATGTGGAAGTGTTCTACAGTTTTGTCAGTAACGTTATTTGTGAAATCGTACAGGAATTTATCATTTCACTTGACACTTTCATAAGTCTTACTCTACAAGTAAAACTGTTACCGGAAATTAGTTGCTAATTACATAAATTCAAGAAAATCAATTAAAAAGCAACTTTATTTCATTATGACCATTGTACACAGAGAGATCACTGCAGAAATGTCTGCATTATGATCTGCTCCTTTCACACAAACAGCTGATATCTTCCAATCATTGTTTTATTCCGAAATGGCCCTTTGGACAGGTCTCATCCTTGCACCAAATACTATTTTAAAGATATGTAATGGTAGTAACATCCAATTTTACCAAAGTTTTCAATTCAGCTCTGAGACCGGAAATACGACAGCTTTCACAATCACAGTAATGTACGACTTCCCGCCACTAACACCTTCGTTCGACTTTCATGTAAGCAGCAGCTGCGTATTATTACTCAGGTATTACGTATGCCCTTAACGCACTAGGCTGTATTTCTGCAGCAGCAGTAGGAGGTACAGTGATTATTAGAAAGCATTTGGACACACTTATCACGCTTCTGAAGAAACCATGGAGATGAAGTCACACAAACGTGGAAACTGTTATATGTGAAATATGTTTCTGAGATGATGGCTGAATGGGATAGTCACTGAGCTTACATGAACCGGTAACTTGAAATCCTGTAATAGTTTATTTCTTAAGGAATGAGAAAGCAAGTGAAGTCTTAACGTGGTATAGAATACGATAAGCCATGATCAGGAACCAACGCCGCGGCAGAACTGCCGAACGTTCTGTTTCTATTACAAACGTGATGTCTTCAGATGCAAAAGCCTAGATGCTTTTAGTATCAGCTTTATTTTAATCGCTAGATTGTAATAGGATCTTCAGTTGTTTTTGCGCATAGTGCAACGTATGTTTTCAGCGCCATGTGGTTTCGGGTCGGTATAATCTTACGAGGATAACACATGGATAGCGAATGTTTGTTCAAATGTTTGCAAATCTATGGGACTTAACTACTCTGGCCATCAGTCGCTAGGCTTACAAACCACTTAAACTATCTTGTTCTAGGGATCAGAAATACACCCATGCCAGAGGGAGGGCTCGAACCTCCGACGGCGAGCACCGGCGCGCTCCGCAGATATACTCCGTTCACCGAAACGAGAGATGGACTGTGACCGGGGGTGGACAAAACGGGCGCTCGCTCAATGTCGCCGCATCCGTTTCAGGTGTAAAGCGTTTGTGTGTTATGAGGGGTGATATTAGAGGCTGGTTAGAAATTTCATCTTACAGGACCAGTTACTGAATAGCAGCATACGTATTAAGCTTTCAGGAGAAATTTGGTGAAGAAATTAAAGTTCAGGGCGAAGAATTAAAAACATTGCGTTTTGCCGACGACATAGTAATTCTGTCAGATACAGCAAAGGACCTGGAAGAGCAACTGAATGGAATGGACAGTGTGCTGAAAGGTGCATATAAGATGAACATTAACAAGAGCAAAACTAGGGTAATGGAGTGCAGTCTAAGAAAATAAGGTGATGCTGAAGGAATTAGATTAGGTAACGAAACAAAGGAGGTAGATGAGTTTTGTTACTTGTGCAGTAAAATAACAAATTATGGTCGCAGTACAGAGGATATAAAATGCAGAATGGCAATGGGTAGAAAAGCGTTCTTGAAAAAGAGAAATTTGTTAACATCGACTATTGATTTAAGCCTAAGGAAGTCCTCTCTGAAGGCATTTGTATGGAGTGTTGCCTTGTATAGGAGTGAAACATGGACGATAAACAGGAGGCTTTTGAAATGTGGTGCTACAGAAGAATGCTGAAGATTAGGTGGGTGGATCGCGTAACTAATGAGGAGGTCCTGAACAGAACTGGGGAGAAAAGAAATTTCTGGCATACCTTGACTAAAAGGAGAGAGAGAGATTGGTAGGGCACATTCTTAGACATCAAGGAATTTTGAATTTAGCGTTGGAGGGAAGTGTGTGGGGTAAAAGCCGCAGAGCAAGACCAAGAGATGGATACAGTAAGCAGATTCAGACAGATGTAGGTTGCCGTTCTTATGTGGAGATGAAGAGGCTTGCTCAGGATAGGGTATTGTGGAGAGCTGCAACAAACCAGTCTCCGGACTGAAGACCACAACAACAACATTCTCTTTTTCTCTTTCTCGTGTGTATGGCGCAAGTGTAAATTTATTATATCATCCTCCATTTTGAATGTACGCAAGAAGCGATCAAAGAAGAAATCATTAAGTTCTTAATGTGTACAAAACGAAGCTGTTGTGTCCAGAACAATAAATGATAGCTGTATCTACGGGTGTTGGTCGTTCTTCAGTTTATCGTATGGTAATTGATTACGAGGCTACAAACTATTTGAAGTCTCTAAAGTTCCATCACGACAGAAGCCAACAGAAAGTGTTGATGACTTTCAGAGAAATGTGATACAAACGGAAGTACATGACTTTTGACGTAATTCTTATTGTCGTAAACGAAAATGCAGTTTGGGCAATTTTCAGATATACTATGAATTATTAAAAGAAACGAATTTTGAATATCTGTGGCGTCTAATATCACTGCTATATAGTAAAACACACAACCGCTTTACATCTGATACAGAGGTTTTAATTCCAAATTATTAACTTATACACCAACAGCCGAAAAGTTCATGTTTTATTTAACGACCGGTTTCGGTATTGCATTAAAACCATCTTCATGGCCTATACAAAATAAGTTGCAAATCAGTGTTGTGTCCATAACTTCATGCTGTATGTATGTCATACAAAAATAAGGAAGAATTAATATAATACCTAAACCAGTCGTTAAATAAAACAAACTTTACGGCTGTTAGTGGATACGTTAATGACTTGGAGTTAAAACTCGCGCAGCCGCAGTCGCTATTCCATTACAGCGTGGAACCACATACATAGGTAGCGACATTCAGCGAGCGCCCCGTTTTTTCCACCCCTGGTTACGCGCCCCGGTCTCTTTACAGCACCACAGACAAATATATACAGACGGGAAACCTCCGTAAGGGCACAGAGTAACATATACAGAGAAGCAGCCCTACCTAAACCACTGTCCTACACTCCCCTCGTAGTTCCGTAAGATGCTAGTAGGTGTCAGGCGGTTCGCTGGTTTAGGGTGCCTCTCGCGCGTCAGAGGGTAGCGTGGAGGGGAGGCTGAGGGGAGAGCTCGTGCCGCCTGCCACGAGGCCAAGGCTGTGTCCGGCTTGCTGGCGTTTGAGGGGAGGTGGTGGTGGGGACAGCGGCTACCTGCCACCTGCTCTGGCCATTTTAAAGGGCTGCTTCTGACTGCAACTTCATCATGGGACATCTTACGGAACTGCTGGAAACCCTCCCTCCCCGCACCCCGGAGCGTAGGACCGGGCCCTTACGGAGGTTTCCCGTCTGTATATATTTGTCTGTGGTAAGGGCCCGGTCCCACGCTCAGGGGCGCTGCGGTCAGAAGCAGCCCTTTAAACTGGCCAGAGCAGGTGGCAGGTAGTGGCTATCCCCACCACCACCTCCCCTCAAACGCCAGCAAGCCGGACACAGCCGTGGCCTCGTGGCAGGTGGCATGAGCTCTCCCCTCAGCCTCTCCTCTACCACAGAGTAACATTTACAGAGGAGAAGCCCCCCCTAAACCACTGTCCTACGCTCCCCTCGTAGTTCCGTAAGGTACTAGCAAGTGTCAGGCGGTTCCCTGGCTTAGGGTGCCTCTCGCACGTCAGAGGGTAGTGTGGAGGGGAGGCTGAGGGGAGAGCTCGCACCGCCTGCCACAAGGCCACGGCTGTGTTGGCGTTTGAAGGAGGTGGTGGTGGTGGGGACAGCCACTACCTGCCGCCTGCTCTGGTCAGTTTAAAGGCACCTTGGAGCACTCCGCCACTCCAACGCGGCTCCAATGTTTATATTTACGTACATGAAATTCAGAACTCAAACAACAATCACCATTCGCTGCAACTCTCAAAAATTCTCATGAAACCAACTTAAAAATTTTTTGAGAATCTTTCATTACATTCAAAAGCGAGAAAATTTTCTGCAGTTGCTGTGGTTCACCTCTGCGCGTTCTGTGCAATCTGTCGATGCCCCTTCTAATAAAAAAATAAAACAGAGCCAAGAACTCGTGGATCAACACAGAACCAGCACTAATCGCCCAAATATGCAGTTAGTCTTTTACACAACGTGTTTGATAAACCCCTTTGTGAAATCAGGGCTGTGTGCCATGGTGGAGTGGCCGAGCGCATTGAGGCACCATGCTCCGACGCGCGAGGCCGTTCCCCGTCGGGGGTTCGAATCGTCCCTCGGACATGGTTGTTTGTGTTGTCTTTAGCATAAGTTAGTTCATAAGTAGTTGGTAAGTTTAGGGCCTGATGACCCCATAAGCTTAACAAACATTTGAAAGTTTGATTTGGCTGTGTCAACCAAGTGAGGTGTACAATAAAATACATTGCAAACCCCCTGAACCTGTGGAATTACACATTACTTTTGTTATATTTGTTGTAGAAGGCGCCACCAGGCACTCATATTAAGTAAGACATCTTTCCATCTCTGAGGCTATAGGGAATGTCTTTACTCCCCAAATTCTGCAGTTGGGGGTCTGAAGTATGAGAAGTCGACAGTCTGATCATCTCCTTGATGCCTACCTCATATGGTACATTCGTTTAATGGCTGCTTTAGTACGTTATATGACATTTGGGAAGAACTTTGTGCACTGCTGCTCGTCGTATCCTGAAGTCCCGACTGACTGGCAACATCGACCGACTTCTTGGGGGGGATCCTTGCCAATGACTCATGTAACTCATCGGCACCCCGATGCACACAAACACACACAGTTGCCAGTCAGATTACCTGCAACAGAGAGAATGTACGTCATGTTTTAGAGTCGGGACTATGCATATGCCTGTGGACAGCCACAATATCATGGTTTCCACTTCCTTACTGAACGGACAGGAGTATAAATCGGTTATCACCGTTCCAGATGTCTGGCGCCATCGAATTCTTTTGCTCCCTTTTGAGAGTTTTGTGATGCCAAAGTATTTCTCATTGTTTTTATAGTTCTGATATCCAATTATCTCCGATACTACATGGTTCATTTACTGACTATAGGTGATTTTTTTTTCACGCTGTGGCGAAAGATATTACTGTAGTAGGATAGCTGATCCTTATCCATAGTACTACAAAGAATGTAAACATTATTACTGTGGCACATCAGTTGACTGACTATGTACTAGTCCAAAAGAAACGGAGCACTATTTGCTGACCAATGAGAAGATACACGTTGCCATTTTCTAGTAACATTAGAATATGGTGACTTTACAGCAAGTATGTGTATAATATAACATTGAGATGGATACGGAAGCATAAAGTTGTGAGCGCTAAAATTTTCTTTGTTTCATCCCTGTTATTTAGTGATAATTAGCAGCATTCTCCAAGCCCCTCACACTAAAATACGTATCGAGGATAATTTGCGATTCCCAACTTTCTCTTTTATACGTCAATCGGTCCGTGAAGGATAGTATGTTCGAAAAAACGTCGTGTGAAAACTGAATTCTTCGTGGAGAGGGGGGGGGGGGGCGGGGGAGAGGAACGGACGATAACTCGGATTCTATTAATCACATACATAAGGGGCAAAGTGTTGGCGAAGCTATTATTTGTATACCTGTACGAAGAATGGGCAGGCTTTAGCAAACTTACAGCACAGGGTCAAATTTAAACATTACACATTTCCTATAGCGTAGGCAAACTGAATAAATGGATTGATTCCTGTGTACGGTAGGCATCAAACGCTTACAAAAGGACCGACCATTTGTTCACGGGCGGCTTCTATGAAACCTCGAAGAAACATGAATTTTTGGTATCAAATGTTCCGATTGTAGAGTTGGTCATTTCTGTAATTTCTATTCACTGTAAATCGTCGAAATTTTTACCAAATGGCCTTAAGAGAACTTGGAAATTTTTATCACTATCTCTATCCGTTATCGAAATCCAGAGGCTCAAAGTTACCTTAATTACGCCGAAAACTGCGAAACTAATTTTAGCCGTTTTTTGCACCGTGGGTCGTAATTATCTTATAACTAAGCATATAATTTAAGATTATGATGCTAGCAGGTATAAAATATAGGGAACGAAAAGGTATTTTCAACTCCTACAGAAACCAGACAGCATGAAAGGGATGAAGTAGTTGGGAAAAGAGTCAGACAGGGTTGTAGCGTTTCCCTAATGTTATTTAATCTGTACATTGATTAAACTGTGAAGGAAAGTGAGGGAGAAGAAAAAACATTGCGGTCGGTCAATGACATTGTGATTCTGTCGGAGACAGCCAACGACCTGGAAGAGCAACTGAATGGAATGGATAGTGTCCTGAAAGGAGGATACAAAATGAACCTTAACGAGAAAGAAAAAATAGTAATGGAACGTAGTCAAATTAACCCAGATGTTCCTGATATTTTTTCGGTTATTAGAGCGTTAAAAGATAGTTTATTACATCTATAATAGCTCGTTTAAATGTTGTAACATCGATTTTACACGAATTGCATCCTTAGTCTTGGCATAATAGGCCGTCCTTCTGGAACGAAGTAAAAATGAAAACACTAATACTACGTATTAGATATGATATTTTAACTTTAAATCCATCCATATGTTTCTGAATAATAAAATTAAAATCGATGTATAAGTACTTACATACCAACAATCATGAGTTAAATCGTACGTTGCTTCTGAATCCCTATCTTCAAAGGTGACTAACATAGAATAACGTGGTAAACAACGATTGTTAGTATATGCATGTCAATGAACGACATTCAAATGACAGTCCGATGATGTAAAAAGTGTTTTGTGCCAAAAGAAAACAATTTACTTTAAATGTAAAAAACGAAACACCATCTTCTGGAAGGACGTCAGGATCATTTGGGTTAAATCACAGCTAACTGAGGGAATTACATTAGAGTACGATGGTCTAAGAAGTTTAGTCCCGTAGGGAGTGGCCGTGTCCTTCCTCTGCGCGCCATCAACAGAACAGGCTCTGCTTAAGGTATACTTCGCCTTCCATATTGCTGGAAACGTGTTCTACGCAATGCTGGTGACTACTTTGAAGGACAGTAACGGTTTTGTATCAGCTGTGAATAAATAGTTGCCACTATGTAAGTTCCAACCACTCATATTTACTATGCAAATCACAATCAAGTGCCTGGCAGAGGGTTTGTCCAACTGCTTGCACAATATTTATCCACCGTTTTATTATCTAACTGCGTGCGGTAAGAAGAATACCTAAATATTTTTGATCTGCTTTGTCTTGTTATGATAATCATGTCTCCCTATGTTCAAACGCTTGTAAAATAATGGGAGCAAACTGTTGTGGTCACTGGTCCTATTATTTACTGAAACTAACTTATGCTAAGGATAACACACACATCCTAGCCCGACGGAGGACTCGACCCTCCGATGCGAGTGACCGCGCGATCCGTTACATGACGCTCCAGATAGCACGGCCATTCCCTATGTAGACAGGTACTAACATAATACGTTCGCAATCGGAAAAGAAAACTGGTGAAAGAAATTTCGCAAATAGATCTCGCATCAACGAATAACGCGTTTCTTGTAATAATTTCCAAACCAACTCGTGCATCAGTTGCGGAAACTCTTCCCCTTGTATCGCGATAATACAAAACGAGCTATCCTCTGAACTTCCTCTACATCGTCCGTCAGTTCCACTTGGTGGGGATCCCGGAATGTGCAGCGTTACTCCAAAATACGGACAAGGGTAGTGTAGGCAGCTTCTTTAGTAAAACCATTGTATCTTCTGATTGTTCTGCCAATGAACGGTAGCCCTTGGTTCGCCTTTCCCACGATATTTTCTGTGTGTTCTTTCGAATTAAAGTTTTTTTTATTGTAATTCCGCGGCATTTAGTTGAATTTACGACCAGTACATTGCACTAATTTATCGTGTAAATGAAGTTTAACGGCTTTATTTTAGTGCCCATATGGATGACTTTACCGTTTTCACACTACACACAAATGGCGCTCTGGCCGCTACGTCACAACGCCGTCTGTTGGCGAACGAAGTTGAAACCATTATCAGTACATCTACTATTCCCCGAGTGACATCTCCTGTCATCGGATCAAAATAGACATTTCCAGATCTTCTAATGTTTGTAAACCTATTGGACCAGACTGCTATGACCATCAGTCCCTAGACTTACAAACTAACTTATCCTAAAGACACACACACACACACACACACACACACACACACACACTGCCCGAGGGAGAACTCTAACCTCCCGACGGAGAGCAGCCGCGCGCTCCGCAGCAAGGCGCCTCAGAGCATTCGGCCATTCCACCGCGGCTTTCCAGCTGTGTTTTTATTTTTTATTTTTGTAGTGTATGTTCAAATGTTCGTTAAGCTTAAGGCACTTAACTGCGGGGACATCAGTCCCTAAACTTACAAACTACTTATGAACTACCTTATACTGAAGACGACACAAATATCCATGCCCGAGGGGGGATTCGAACCCCCGACCGTAGCGGCCGTGCAGACTGACTGGCGCGCCGCAGACTGCTTGGCCACTGCGGCCGGCTGTAGTGTACATACGACGTACAGTTTGTTTCTCTCGCAGTCGCTTCTTGGAAAAATTTGTTAGCTTTTCATACCCACGCCCTCATTAAAAGTTGTCCTGAAACTGTATATAATTTCTCAGAATCCACAGCTTGTTAAAAGACTTTCACGAATCAATACGGTTCTTGGAAGTTCTCCCGCGCGGCGTACAGAGTATTCTATGAAGTTTCGGGACTGCACCCGGATTACGTTGAGTTACTGCCACGTTATTCTGCCTGACATTCGTTCAGATATCTTCAGGTGAATGTGTGGTGTGCCAACCGTTACGGTACGGTGCTCCGCGTGCGGGGTCGCCAATGGGACCACCAGAAGTGCAAATAACAGATTTTGATGGGTCCGGGATACGTTGTAGAGGGACATACACCGAGTATGAGGCTATCCGCCCTCTTTAGCGACGGGCCTAGGTTTTCGAGAAATTTGATGTTGATGTTGACTGCGCGCTGTAAGACGCTTAACGTTACCCATGTTCCGAATAAGATTATTCCGATATTTTTCCATTTTATTTTACAGAATATCATCAAACGGTGTAGGTTGTAAGAAAATAGTAACAAATAGTCAGTTTTGCCGTAGTAATATTGTAGTAATTACAGTCTTAGAAAATCAGGCGATGCTGATGGAGTTAGATTAGGTAACTAAACAAAGTTGATAGATGAGTTTTGTTACTTGGGCAATAAAATAACATATGATGGTCGAAATACAGAGGATATAAAATGCAGAATGGCAATGGGAATAAAAGTGTTTTTGAAAACGAGAAATTTGCTAACATCGAATATTAATATAAGTGTAAGGAAGTATTTTCTTAAGGCATTTGTGTGGAGTGTTGCCTTGTATAGGAGTAAAACTTGGACAATAAATAGTTTAGACAGGAAGGGAATAGAGGCTTTTGAAATGTGGTACTACAGAAGAATGCTGAAGATCGGGTGGGTAGACCGCGTAACTAATGAGGTGGTACTGAACAGAATTGGTGAGAAAAGGAATTTTTGGCATACTCTGACTAAAAGAAGGGATCGCTTGGAAGCACACATTCTTAGACATCAAGAAATCGTAAATTTAGCATTGGAAGGAAGTGTGTGGGGGAAAAATAGCAGAGGGAGACCGAGAGACGAATACAGCAAGCAGATTCAGATAGATGTGGGTTGTCTTTCTTATGAGGAGATTAAGAGGCTTGCTCAGGATAGAGTAGGGTGGAGAGCTGCATCAAATCAGTCTCCCGACTGAAGACCACAGCAACAATTTAATTTTCATGTCGATATTACAGAATCTTACTCGTTATAGCTTGCGTCGCTTGCTGTGCCCTTTTTTAATGTAAATGAACAATTTTTTCTGTATCGCTCTTAAAAACTCCGTGCGCCTGCAAGACAGTAAGTAGCTTTTATGAAATGTGCTTGGTGCTGTGAACTGGTTTCGGTTGCTTTTACGACAAATTTTATCCGGATTTCTGTTGTGGCATAGCAAGCGGTACAGGCGATAGCGAGTAAAATTGTGTAATGATAACGTGAAAGTTACTACGGCAAAATTGAATATTTCTTACTAATTCTTTCATTGTTTGTTGATACTGTGTAAACTAAATATGAAAAATGTCGGACTATTCTGATAAAACAGAAGCAAAAACACGGAGTACACACAGTACACCAAGTGTGGTAACTATAAAGGCCCGCCGCTATACAATCGGATAGCCTCATACTCAGCGTATGTCCCTCTACAACAAATCCACGACCCATTAAGATCCGTTCTTTATACTTCTAGTGGTCCCCTTGTAAGCCAGCAAGAGAGGCACTTTAGGCCTTCTTCCCGGTCTCCTTTTGACAGCAGCACGGCCTGGGTGTTGGGCAGGACACCATCCCTTGCGATGACGACGCCAGACACCAGGTTTTTGCGCTCCTCGTCGTTGTTGATTGTGAGTTGAAGATGGCGCGAGATGATGTGCGTCTTCTCGTTCATTCCGGGCA
This sequence comes from Locusta migratoria, assembly GCA_026315105.1. Taxonomy (NCBI): domain Eukaryota; kingdom Metazoa; phylum Arthropoda; class Insecta; order Orthoptera; family Acrididae; genus Locusta; species Locusta migratoria. Next base: position 283,255,229 of record CM048755.1, read on the forward strand.
ACTCCAGCAGCCCAGACTGGCGCCCCGGTGTAGTTTCTCTTGCGCAGGAGTATGAGGATTCTACCGACCGGGAACTGGATTCCCAGCTGCAGCGGGACTTTGACTTTCCCTTGACTTTGACTTTCCCTCCAGTTTGCCTTCATTTTCGCATCCAGGCGTGCTTGGAGAGTGTGTGTCCGACAGCGAGTGACATTCACTTGAAGATGGCTGGACGATTACACAGGCCAACGCAATTTTTTAAGCCTTTTTTTTACTTTGATAGCTGATCTTCGTGGATTTTTGTGAGCTGAATCCCTATCTAGCCTTAGTTTTGTTGCATCACCCATAGTTTTCGAGCAACATGCTTCTTATTATATAGTATAAAAATTCTATGCTATGCGATAAACGAGGCATTAATGAAACTCTTTATTGCAGCATAAGCATGGTTTGTATTTACAGTAAAAAGTAGTCAACAATTCGAAGATTGGTAAACCACAGTGCTTTACTAGGCATGGTCTTGTTTGGAGGTGGTATGCCGTTGCCTTCCTCCGACCTTCAAGCTGACTTACCCAGCCAGTTATAGGGGGACCTACAGTTTAACGTGGGTTCCGAACCTACTCGACATTTTTCACATCAACAACACTGCTAGAGGTGAAAGAAGTGGAAAGTGACATAAAAATCCAAGGACCTGGCGGGGATCGAACCCGCGACCTTTGGATTTGTAGTCTGGCACTGTACCACTGTGCAACCCAATATACAGTAAGCTACTTCAAACAATGATATGTGTTAATATAGGTTTCACTTATCAACTGGAATTGGTTTGTATTTTCTTTCTATTTTTTCATTAAAGCTTGTTGTGGGACTTTTACTACGATGAGTCGCTTGCTAAACTTCTCGGTGAAGTGACCAACAGTAGTCCCGATCATGGTGGTGTTCCAGCGGACTTGGTAGCGTTTCTCCATCACTTTAATGTCCTGGTTAAAACGCTCTCCTTGCTCCTAACATCTCCCATATTGTCCGGGAAGTAATCAAGGTGACTGTTCAGAAAGTAAACTTTCAGGCTCATTAAACATCCTAAAGTTTTAAACTTCTTTAACATTGTAGCTACAACAGAAACATATTCTGGGTCTTTTTCATGTCCTAAGAACTTTTAACGGCTTGCTTGAATGATACCCATGCTTCTTTATCATTTAAGGTCAAGATGAATTCAAAGTTAACATCAAACAACAATTTTGTAATGTCAGGTCCGACAAAGACGCCTAATTTTGGGTTTAGCTTCTGAAAGGTGTGGAAACTTTTAGCAGAGACACTTAAAACATGATCCATCTTTAGGCAAAGCCTTTACAAACTGTTTCATTAGAACTAGAGGTGGTAGGCGCACTTTTTTTTTTTTTTTTTTTTTTTTTTTTTAGATCTACAAGGCTTTTGCATAGAATGTTCTTCCCTGCCAGGTTTTAAAGACTCCCTAACAGGGCAGTTCTTTCTACAGCAGTGTTGATCCCAGCAAATGTTTTTCAGCAGTGCTACTGACGTCATCTACATTCATTACACCTTTTTACATTATTGTAACTATATAAAAGCTGTTAATTTCTTTTAAAAAATCCCTAATTTAATAAATTTAATTGTAAAATGTGAAGAAATGATGGATGATACAATTTTTTAAGTATCATATTTGGATGTCTCACCCTAAAAACCTAAGAATAAGGCATGTTCAGCAAAAACGTTATTCCATCGCTGGCCTGTGTTATCAGCCGAAATAACGTGGCAAGAACTCAACGTAATCCGGCTTCAATCCGGAAACTTGATAGAATTAACACCATACTTCAAAGCTAATCCAAATGGCACTTGCGGCAGTGCGAGGCGGGAATACGAAACATTCTCGCGTGTGTGAAATCAACTAAAATCACAACCGTACTTGCGTTAACAAGAGTACTATAAGAAAGTGCTTTGAAATTATCTGAATATTTAGGTTTTGCTGTTTTGAAGACCATCTGGGATATTAAAATCACCTATGCCTGAGGCACAAAGCCCATTAACGTTCAATGCTGGGGTGCTATTCCCATATTGCAGAGCCTCGACTAAACTGATACGTGTTACATAAGGGACCATCGAGGCGTAATTGAAGTGTGTGATGTGGAGTCAGACGTTCTTAAGGACAGTCCGTTATCCATAAAGCCACGGCGACAGAGTCAATTAAGCTACTGTCTAGTAAGAAGGAATGGGAAAAATCGTCTGGGTAAAACCGATAACGGTATTTAGTTTGGAATAACCGGTTTTCTATATTTATTTGGTGTCGGTTCTAACCGGGTAAAAAAACCGTGTAACTAATTTCTGTAGTAGTGGTTCTAAATGTTTGTTTTTAAATAATTAAAAAGTTAAAACATAGTAATATTTATTCATGAAATTTCCCCTGCTGTGAAATATCGGATTAGTGCAGAAACTAGGATATGCGATCAGTGATAATTTAAGTACTATCCCGAGAAGAAATGAGCAACATACGCATTGAATAAGAAGTGGTACAGATTTTGAGGCATCAGTGCACCTGTCCCCTTGTGGCGTGCTCTATTAGACGACGCGTGCCATTTATATGAAATAAGTACCTGGAAGAGCAGTTGAATGGAATCGACAGTGTGCTGAAGAGAGCGTATAAAATGAACATTACAAAGAGCAAAACACAGATAATGGAATGCAGTCTTAGAAATTCATGCGATGCTGAAGGAATTAGATTAGATAACGAAAAAATGAAGGTGGTAGATGAATTTTGTTACTTGGGTAGTAAAATAACATATGACGGTCGCAGTACAGAGGATATAAAATGCAGAATGGCAATGGGAAGAAAAGCGTTTTTGAAAAAGAGAAATTTGCTTACATCGAATATTAATTTAAGTGTAAGGAAGTCTTTTCTGAAGGCATTTGTGCTGAGTTTTGCCTTGTACGGGAGTGAAACATGGACGATAAACAGTGCGGACAGGAAGAGAATAGAGGCTTTTGAAATGTGGTGCTACAGAAGAATGCTGAAGATTAGGTGGGTGGATCGTGTAACTAATGAAGAGGTACTGAACAGAATTGGTGGGAAAAGGAATTTCTGGTACACCTTGACTAAAAGAAGGAATCGCTTGGTAGGACACAGTCTTAGACATCGAGGAATCGTAAATTTAGCATTGGAGGGAAGTGTGTGGGGTAAAAATAGCAGAGGGAGACCAAGAGACGCATATAGTAAGCAGATTCAAATGGATGTAGGGTGCCGTTCTTATGAGGAGATGAAAAGGCTTGCTAAGGATAGAGTAGGGTGGGGAGCTGCGTCAAACCAGTCTCCAGACTGAAGACCACGACAACAACAACGTCAGATTAAGGATATTACGGCAACAGTAATAAATTAGAAAATTAGGAATTCATTCATAGTTTATAATACGAGGTATGTCCACAAAGTAAGTTCCGTTTGGTTATATAAAACAAACGTGTACAAATAAAAAAAAATGTTGTACAAAAATCTACACCTGTTAAACTACTTCCGAAATTTTGCAGGCACTTGTCATAGGGTGCCGCAAGTTTTTGTATGTCTTCTTCATAGGTTGCCGCCTGTGTATTCAACCATGTGGTAACATGTTCTTTTAGCTCGTCATCATCGTTGAAGTGTTGATCGTCGAGGATAGATTTTAGGTGTAAGAAGAGATGAAAGTTGCTAGCAGCGAGGTTCGCGCTATACGGAGGATGATCAAACACGTCCCTATGAAATTCTCTAGGAGATGTTTGGTCACATTCGTCCTATAAGGTCGGTCATTATTGTGGGGAAAAATAACACATTTTGAAAGCAATTCTCTTCTTACACGTAAAATCTGTCCTTGATGGTCAGCACTTCAAAGATGATGAGCTGAAAGAACATGTTACCACATGGTTGAATACACAGGCGGGAACCTCCTATGAAGAAGGCATACAAAAACATATGCCACGCTACGAGTGCCTACAAAATTTCGGAAGCTATGTACAAAGTAGTTTAACAGTTGTAGAATTTTCTACAATAAATATTTTTTTCTGTATCTGTGCATGTTTGTTTTATATAACCAAACGGAAATTAGTTTGTGGACATACCTCTTAAAAATGGGAAAAAGATCAAGTAGTAAAAACAGTCAAGATCTCAAAAATCTTCTTTCTTAAAACGACCAGTTGCGGCGAAATTAGTCGGATATTTTCAGATTAAGAGCACCATTTGATTGAAAAACGTGCTCTTAATCTGACGATGGCTGACTAAATGTGCCGAAAGCGGCCATTTTAATAAATGAGTTACCTTGTGATCTTGACTGTTTTTACTATTCGATCATCAAGAACCGATTGTTATTACCTTCATTTCACGTTGGTAAAAATTTTAAACAGAAGAAAACCTGATCTTTTGCCTGTGTCTACATTATATGCCTGTATATGTTGTAGCCCCTCGAAACAGCCAACTTAACACGAAAGGCAGAATTCGCCAACCTCAGTTTTCACCCTTTATTCCCGACTATTTGCAGTCTCCAAATCGTGATGAGATTCTTGACTACAACATGATTTTTCAGGCGAGATTCAGAACAGTAGAAGAATAGTGATTTTTTGTAGTATTCAATCCCATATAACTTTTCGATAAAAGCAACTAATGTAGACGAACTAAGCTCTGTTTCAGTTTCCTATTTTACCAGATTTTGGCATCCACATATCTTGAACAAAAGTATAACGCAAAAGTCTGAGCAAGTCTCAAAATTTTTTCAACTTTTGATTTCCAAATTTGTTACTGGAAATAATAGCAACAGAAACCCGAAAACGGGTCATTTTAAAAATCCGGTTATGTTGAGCGCTTTTAACAGTAAGGTTAAACTGGAGATGAAAATACAGATATAACCGTAAAACGGTTATCAGCGGTAGCTGCCATCCCTACTAGAAAGCAGGAGATCCCGGGTTCGAATCTCGGCCGTGGCACAAATCTTAATTCAATGCCTCTCCTATTCAATATCTGGCATAGATTTTGTTAAAATGGAGAAAAACGGATTCGCATTTTATACCATGGAGTATTGCCGAGAAACTAATTATTATTATACCAGCTGAAAAGTGCTCATATAAGAGCACGAAAAAGCGAATATGTTCCCGTTTACAAAATACTGACAGGAAAGTGCCACAACACTCCTGCTTCAATTCTCATTCCGTCTTTTTACCAAAACTTGTCATTCTCATTTAACACAGAACATCCCAAACATTTTTACCCAATCTCTATTTGCAGTATGGCCTTCATACCCAGCATCTCACTGCCACTGTATACACATGTCTCTCTGTCCCACTGTCTCCTTTCTTCCTCACTGGCAGTTCCTCCTCTCTCTCTCTCTCTCTCTCTCTCTCTCTCTCTCTCTCTCTCTCTCTCTCTCTCTCTCTCTCTCTCTCACACACACACACACACACACACACACACACACACTGACCGTCTGGCAATTAACGCCACAAATGAAGCAGTTACAGCCAACAGGCTTAGATGGTGGGGGTCACGTTACACGCGTGGGAGATGCAAGGTTGCCTAAGCGACTCATGGGTTTGGCAGTAGAAGGAGTTGAGATAGACCAAGGGGAAATTACTTGGATTTGGCCAAGAATTATTTTGAAGTAGCAGGCTTGACATGAGCCGCACGGGACTGGTCTTGCGGTCTAAAGCGCCTTGCTGCGGAATGCGCGTCTACTCCTCGTGGGAGGTTCGAGTCCTCCCTCAGGCATGGGTGTGTGCGTGTTGTCCTTATCATACGTTAGTTTAAGTAATCATTGTGAATTGAATCTCTTCTGTTAGTCCGTGTATGCGTTATAAATGTGGGGTTGAGGATCCGCCTCGATGCAAAACATTTATTTACATACCCATTATTAGTTTCTGTGGAAATCCCGCCATCATCAGTGGGTTTTGTATTTATTCTAACAGAATGCAGAAATAACGTGGTTACAAAACAGGGAGACATATTGCAGTATAAGGTATATAATTTCTTCGCTGCATCATTGTGTACAGTGGGACTTTTCTTAGTGAGCATAATTTGCTTCCGAGTCTTGCCTGGAATGCGAAACAGTCGTCAAGCAAAATATATTTTTCTGTCGGAAATCGTGTAAAAATAGGATGTGTTCCATTCCGAATAATTAACAAAAAGAAAGCTGAAGCAAAAGAAATAAGATTAAATTTATTTCCTTTGAGATAGTTTCGTTACGATTCATGAAGACGGGGAGGGGGCGACAATATTTTTTATTTGTAAGGGGGTCGCATATTCGGAAAGGTTGAGAAACACTGGTGTCAACATTCAATTTTGTACCTTTATATCATTAAGCTTTTGTACACTCCGTAATGTTTGTTGCCTTTTTTGCGGCGTAACAGTAGTCATTCTTGCTAATAACAGCCGCTCACACGGTTGCAGTGACATGCTGTACGCCGCAAAAAAGACAAACATTATGGAGCGAACAATAGCTTAATGATGTAAAGGTACAAAATTGAGCGTTTAGACAGTGATACAGCGAAGAAAGTGTATACCTTATACTGCAATATTTTTCAGAGTTTTACAACCATGTTATTTCAGCATTCTTTTAGAATAAATACAAAACCCACTAGTGATTGTGAGATTTCCGCCGAAACTAATGAGTATGCAAAAAAATGTTTTGCATCAGTGTGGGTCCACAACCCCGTTTAAGTAGTTTGTAACCCTAAGAACTGATTACCACAGCAGTTTGCTCCCATAGCTTTACAAACATTTGAAAATTTGCTAAACATCACACGAGACATGAATGTTAGCATTGAGCAGGTGATGATGGAGTTTTATAAGGGGGACTATGCACCAGACTGAACGCTGAAAGGCGTAATCAGTTTTAGATGATGATGTGATGATGGCAGCGTGGTCTAGGGTGTCATGCTACGGATTGGACGGCCGTCCAGGCCGGAGGCTCGAGTCCTCCCTCGGGCGCGCGCGCGCGCGCGCGCGCGCGAGTGCGTGCGTGCGTGTGTTGTCGTTAGTGTAAGTGGTTTGTAATTCTAATGACCATAGCAGTTTGGTCCAATAGGTTTACAAACATTTGAATCATGATTACAGTCTTTATGTTCAACTACCATTGTTATCTAAATGTGTTCTTGGCGATGGTCCGCCAGTCCGGGTAGTCCAAGTTTGTGTATGGACTCCACTCACCTCATTTCCACAGTCTCCTCTCTCTTTTGTTCCCACTGCTACTACATCCGTTACACTTTCCCTTTCACTGTAAATGTCTGTCTCGCAACACCACTGTCTCTCTCTCTCTCTCTCTCTCTCTCTCTCTCTCTCTCTCTCTCTCTCACACACACACACACACACGTACTGCTTTATCTCTGTCCCTCCATAACTGTATATCTGGTACTCTCAGTACAAAAGAAAGGGAAAAAATGACCAATATGTTTGCATGTCGACGTTTTGGGAGAGGAAGGCGGAAATATGATAGGAGCCGCTGGTTCGGCACTTTGATATCAGTCTTTTAAAGAGGAACGTATTTGCCTTTTCTGTGCTCTGACAGGAGCATTCATTTGGTACCCTTCTGTCCCTGTGACAACAGGCTGTGTTGCTGAAATAAAACTCATTCTGTCTGTCAATAAATGTTTGACGGTTTAATTGTATGCTCTCTTACATATATTCAACTTACAAAGTACATTCGCGAAGTGTCTTACCGCTACTGAAGTAATATTGATTACAATATAACTTAAGGTTAATCAATAATTACTACGCCAATTTTAGCTGCCCATAGCGGTAATTATACATGTTGGTCAACCTTATAGATAGTGGTGTATAATGAATAGCACAGAAAACACAGGTACCAGTGTAATACTACTACTACTATTTACTTATTCTGTTTAGCTGTATGAACATATAATGAAGCATGTTTGTGGGTCTTGGTATCAGAGGTGCTCACAACCCTCCCCCCCCCCCCCCCATCCGCCATATTAAGTACTGGATTTGGAAGATAAATTTATTTTTTATATAAACATTTGTTTATTGCTTTTTATTTCACGTTTTGTAAATTGTTTCATAAAGCATCCCTCGCAGGCTGGCCGAAAGTACTAATTTTTCTCCCCCCCCCCCTCCGAAATTTCAATGACGCAGTTTGCGTCATGACCTCCCCCCCCCCCCCCCCCTTGTGGGCACCACTGCTTGGTATGGAAATCTGTTAAATACAAATGCATCCCAGAATATGATGCAGTTCTGCAGTTGGGTGTTGAGCAACTTGAATCTTCCGTATTTCAGATAACACTGAACATTTCAGATAACATTGTCAAGGGCACTAACAGCATCACATGCAACTGGAATTTTAGCTTTCTACCAGGAATGATTGACCATGTTGCTGAATATGGGTGCTCGGAACTGATTATGAATGAGTACATGGAGGCTGATGTTAGCGTTGTTACTGTGGAGTTCAACATCGATGTCGTCGAGTAAATCTCGCTCACAGAAACGGTTAACGATTTCTTTTTCCACATGCGAAAGAAGTAGACATCCAAGACGTTGAACAAGGCACGTTGCGCCAGGTAGAATGGTTAAAACTTCATCTGGAATTAGGAACAGATCCTGTTGTGGAGTGAAAATAAATCCAGAACCAGAGACAATTTTGTCATTTTTGTGCAACAATGGAGAGAAGCAGTTATCTCGCCATTGTTCAAGAATTCACCTGTCCACTTTGCCTGATTTTGAAGCCATTATGCATATGTTCGGAGGACGGTTGATGCTCATTTGCGTATTGTGCACAATACAGACACAACTACAAAATGTCCACTTACAGTTCACTACATCACTCACACAAAAATACAATGGTCAGAATATACTTCCCTAGCACTATTCTGCCGCGCGCAAGCATTACCTGCGACAGGCGGTGTTGTTGCTCACCAGTCGGCATGGGCAGCTAAAAAAAGTGTTTCTGCCATCAAGTGGTTCGGTCATCTCTACGTATCAAACATGGGGTCAATGCCCGCCACACACTTCGCGAATGTACCTTATTACATGAATACGAACAACAAAGAAGCACGCACAGTACAAGGTTAAAATTAAATCGTCTCCCATCCAACACAAATTCACTTTCCAATACTTTACGTAAAAATTCACATAATTCTTAGGATACAAGAACAGCTTACCAAGAAATCTATATCTATAAATGTGAATGTCTGTTCGGTGTACGCTTATCACGTCTGAACCACAAGACATAAAGAGCTAAATATTTGTACAGTTACTAATGTCTACCCGGGGAAGGCTTTAGGCACCGTTTTATGGCGATCCGATAGCTGTTAATCTACATATATTAATGTGAATGTCTGTTGAGTGTACGCTTATCACGTACGAACGACAAGACGCAGAGACTTACATAGTTTTACAGTTACTAATTTATACCTGAGGAATGTTTTAGGCACGGTTCTATAGCGATCTGATAGATATTTCGTAATTTGAAAAATATAACGCGAAATGCGGAACAATAATTACTCATTGAAAATTATATTTACTTTTTGAAAATGGTTTTATTGGTTCTATTGTTGCTTGGGGGTTGATAATGATAAAAGGGTGGAGTATATTGGTATAGAAAGTTATCGGTGTATATAAAATTCTGCGTGTGTGTGTGTGTGTGTGTGTGTGTGTGTGTGTGTGTGTTTTAATATTTCGCTCTGCAGCGAAAACAACAGAATGCAAACGAATGGTCTGTGTGTAATTATTGTCCGAAGTCTCCCGTTGTACACCATAGCAGTACCATGCCGATAGCCGGGGTGGAAGATATCGCGGTTGGAAGTCGTCAAATTATTTAAAAAATCGGACTGAAGGCTAGCGATGACGTTTGCGACTCTATAACAAGGAGGTTACATACAACGACACGAGATGCCACAGACCGTATCTTTGGTCTATGCGTGCTACAATGTATTCATCTCTTTGTCTGTAAGGATAAGCATACGAATAACGAAACATAAGAATAAATAAATAAAGCAGTAAAAAAATTCTTTTAATACATGTCTTTAAAAAAATCCATTTGACGTTTCGCGCATTATCTATCATAATCAACCAACACGCGAGCGGAGCCGCGGGTATAAGCTAGTATTTTAAATTTGCGAGTACAGGGAATTTTCCAAGATTTTTAAAATTTTATTTAAGGTGCTTACGCCGTAAGGTGGCACCATCGAATAATTTCCTGCTCAAGGCAACATCTATAGGCGTCAACTGCCCATCATGCAAAAAGAGCGCTTAATAAAGTTTCATTGGCGAAAAATGGCGACTAAAAACATGGTTTGATTACATTTGACCCTTGCGATGACCCCGAAATCCTTGCCAAGTGTTCAACATGTCAATTAAAACGTTTGTCTCTCAGACCGGATATTACGTGCGGTAACTTTGAACCTTTGGGTCTCGGCAACGGTTAATGATAGCAAGAGAAGCTTCAAAGTTCCGGAGAACATCATCTAAAGAGATGATTTACCATGGATAGAAATTACGGAAGTGGCCATTCTCACAGTTAGCACTTTTGGTGTCCAATATTCATTTTTTCGGGTGTATCTTGATAGTGGAAAAACATTTTCGAAAATGGGGAAATGGAGTTTCTGGCTAAACGTCAAGAATTTACAGTTAGAATTTGAGCAATTTATATGTTTGTTGTTGTTGTGGTCTTGACTCCAAAAACTGGTTTGACAAAGCTCTCCGCGTTACTCTATCACGTGGAAGCCTCTTTATCTCCGAATAAAAAGGAGCAACCCACATCCGTTTGAAACTGATTACTGTATTCATTTCTTGGTCTCGCTGTGCGAATTTGCTCCAACTCTAATCTGACATTGCTTTGATGTCTCCGAATGTATTCTACCAATCGAGCCCTTAATTTAGGCAAGATGTGCCAGAAATTTCTTTTCTCCAAAATTCTGTTCAACACCTCATTAGTTACGCGATCTACCCATGTGATCTTCAACATTCTTCTGTAGCACAAAAAATTCAAAAGCTATCTTCTTACTGTCTGACCTGTTTGTCTTTCCCCTTTTCACTCCCATCCAAGGGTACACCCCACACAAATGCTTCCGGAAAAGACTTCCTACTTCTTAATATTCGATGCTAACAAATTTAATTTCTTCAGAAATGCTTCTCTTCCCGCTGACATTCTGAATTTAATCCTTCTCTATTCGTGTCAACAGAAATTATTTTACTGCACACACAACACAACTTACCTACTACTTTTATTGTCTTGTTTCCTGATGTAATTCCCTCTCGTTATCCCGATTTAATCGGACAACATTTCATTATTACGTTAACTTAACCCTCTATGGACAAGTGCAACAAATTTGTAACGCTTACACTATATTATCGTATCTGGATAGAGAGACGCATTTTCTCGCAGTTGGCTTTCGAAGCATATCTGTGACGCTTATACTCCATTATAAATTTGCTACCATGGCAACTGAGAGAAAATGCTGCTCGCAATCCAGATGACTGTTTTCAAGCGTTACAAATTTCCATGCTCATTCATAGAGGGTTAAACTACATTATGCTACTTTAGTTCATCCGCCTCCGCCGGAGGTTGGAGTCCTTCCTCCAAGTACTGATTTGTTAACGTAATCATTTCATGTACTCCATATGCACTGTTTCAACAATAAATCTTGAGCGAATTGGAAAAACTTTAAAAAGGGTATACTAATTTTTATTTCCGGAAGTGTATCTCCGTGTATATTCTTAAAAAAAAAATGTTATTCTCCAGTACAATTGTCAACTTATTTTAAGCTGAAACTGAAACTGTTCAGTTGAAGATTTTTCTTTGGGAAAATTGCCTTTGTCGACAGGTATACCCATCGTCAATTTGTCTTTCATTATTGATATTACTATGTATGGTGGCCGGAATTTTAGAAATATTTGTCTAGTAATGACAATTCATTACAGTTACGTTGTCCAGGCACCTTGATTTCAATTTTATGGTTTTTTCAATTTTATCGAAAAAGAAAAAATTTCTGATGGTCTGCAAAATTATTTATAGGGTTATTAACTGGCTTTCTTCTTCATAGGCCATTATCAGGTAACATACGTTCACAGATGTGCAACTTACAAATATATCAATTTGTATCTGTGATAATGACATTTTTGTAAGTCCCATATCTGTGAACGTATGTTGGCGAATGTACTTGTTACCTGATTATGGCCTAAGAAGCCGAAAACCGGTTAGTAACCCAATAAATAATTTTGCAGAACATCATGAATTTTTCCTTTTTGATAATATTATCGTGTCCATTCTAGCACCGAGGAAATATTCAATTAGTTTCTTTAATTATTTATAGGTGTATTTAGGAAGATTCTAAACTATTATTAACATTATTTTCAAAATTCGGTCTCAGGAATTATACATTCCGACATCGATGAAGGCAGTTGCACGTTTTTCCAGCACTTAAACTGTGGTAACAGGTGTTGTCACTGAAGTGTGTCGTTAGCTGATAAGGCAGCTTGATTACAGTTTTACAGTAGCCATATGAAGGACAAATTACGGCATAACAAAACAAGTTCAACAGCGCACGGTATTACATATTTAACGGGCTTCGATCTACAGTTTATCACCCATTGGGCAATTATTACGAATTGAAGGAAGACAGAAAAATAATAATAGAAAACTATATCCTCTCGATTGAATTACGTCACGTGAAATAACAAAATATATGGAGTCTTACTTTACTTATGAGAGTAAGTGGCCTGAAATCACAAGCATCACTCAGAATAATGAACAATTTCCGCACAACACAAAGTGTAATTTTTCCCGACACGAAATCTGTTGATATCACTACGTTCATACTTCCTATCTTCCATTTAGCAGCCGTTTACATACTCTATCCCAAGATATTTTATACAAGACGACCCGATAAACAGTGGGTCCTTGAAGTTTACATTTAAGTTCAGAATAAGAGCGAATATATGGCTTCCACAGCGAGCCGCTTCTTGCAAGATGTGAAGATCTGCAACGACAGCATCTCACTGATGTAAGATATTACACAGAAGAACTCGGGCTGTTCTCTCATGAAAGCCGGGCTACGTATCAAGGAGACTGTACAAGACATCATTTAGAAATCTCTCTGGCGTAAGTCAGTCCTGGATTGGAATGCTGAATAGCATTCTCAGATGATGCACAAGGCTGCAAAATCTCCATTTTATCGTACACTTTGTTCAGTAGAATCGATCAGTAAGAATATAGTGTAAAGTGGATAAGGCTTTTCAATTATCTTGGAATTCTTGAACCCACACCCAACACATGTATTACTTAATTATTTCTGTTCCTGATGATAAAAATCTTCTTTTTTTTTTTCAAATAAACAGTAAATGCATTCACTATAAAAGACACAAAATTTACAGGATTCAGAATGGAGTTACGTACTCTGGTGCTAAGATATTCGCCAAACTCCTGTCTAATATAATCCCTTCCAGTTCAAAAGAAAATTAAAGACTTATTCCCTTAGCAATTCTATCAACAAACTAGTACAATATTCAGAATTAGGAATTTACATTTCAATTAGCTAAATGGCTAATAGTCACACATACCCCATGACAATGATGGAGGCAGTCATCGAAAGATTGGGATTTGATCCGAATTAGACGTAAGGTTACAAAGAACTTTTTATACAAACAACAGTGATTGTTATACGCCTAAATCGTATTAGGAGTATAAAGTTACTATAACTGGTCATAGTGCTTATATATTCAAAAATATTTTATAACGGCAGCTATATAATAACACTAAGGGAACAGTAGCCTTTTTGAGTAGCAGCTTTCTTAATAATTGTCTCAATTAAGTTTAGTTCAGGTTAAAATTGAAACAACCCCCAGTTGCAGGGTTGCAGATTTATTAACAACCGGTTTGAAACAATTATTGCCCTTCTTCAGGTATCTGTACAGAAATCACAGAATAATATATAAGTACAAATATTACAGAAAAATTCCAAGTACAATCCCCTTAAACCACTGTTGCTGCCAAGGATAAAACATTAGTTCACATAAGCTTGAATAGCATTAAATTGTGGAATGACATCTTGTTGTTAATACAGTGTACAGACAGCTTCTACGACTGTTTCTTGTGACTCGTTCGCCATCCCCGAAGGTTCTCTTCCTTGATGCGACCTTCAAAGCAAGATGAACAAACGAATGAATACACTGTAGTCCAGATGTTTCATAAAACGAGCAATCTACTTATTTACTATACTAAGCATCAAAAAATTGCACAATGAAGAAACATGATAAGTATATAATCGGAGTACTATTGTTGAAGCAGTGCAGAAGTAACAATAACTCTTAGCCAATTTGATGGAACATCAAGTTTAATTCAGAACGGCCGAACATGAATTTGAACGCGATTTCTCCATAATACTTTCAAAAAACAGCTTATTTGACTTAACTGCGGGGTCATCAGTTCCTAAACTTACAAACTACTTATGAAATACCTTATACTAAGGACATCCATATCCGAGGGGGCTTCGAACCCTCGACGGGGAACGGCCTCGCGCATCATAGCATAGCGCCTCAATGCGCTCGGCCGCTCCGCCGCGGCCATAATACTAGTCCACTGTTTTAACCACTAGGCCACAGCGATTTATTTCAAAGATAAACAGTTATACCGACCTTCTTAGACAGGGTACTGAGCACCCTCCTGTCTCGCTGCCGTCAGCCTACAAAAAGATTTTTTCTCTTCTTTTTTTTGGTAGGGGGTGGGGGTTGACAAGAAGTGGAGAGTCGAGTATAAGGATAGTGGATTAGAAATTAGCGTCAAGTACATCTAGAATGCATTCCGTAAATGAATTCCAAGATATTAAAATCCAAAGTGAAGAATCCAAATCAACAGTATTTCGCCTCTAGTGCTTCATGCAGCCACTAGCGTAAATATTTCTGCACAGTCTGTCGTTCCTACAATCGCGCTTAGCGTTGATACCATCGTGATTACTATGTGATATTTACAGCCACTTTACAACTCTACACCGTTATCAGACGACGTTTTGATGATTAACTTCTCGGTTTCCCAGCTGGTTATAATGAGACACAAATAGCTGCCTCCACATTTATCTATTGGGACTGTGTTTTATAAGAATCGATTGCAATTAGACTTCCTGAGAATACCATAAATAGAGACAAGGGTTTTCTCTTAATTAAATGTGAAAACCTGTTCTATAAGACATAAAAAAACTGTCTTTCACTTGGCCAGCAATTATTTATCGTTTACGCCGGCTTCCACCAGGTTCATTTACGGTACGGGACAAAAACAGGCGATTTATCTCGCAAGCGATATCACCTCTACGAGGGATATGGTAAGCGGTTGAAACGCAGAAATTGTGTGTCTAGATACCTTGATCAACCTACTGGAAGCTCATATAATCAAATGTGTAAGTCCCATAGAAATATATGCTCTGATCATTATGGACCTATGTAAAGTCCTCCAGAAAAAAAACATAAATGTAGAATCTTCTATAAATTGTTTAAATCTAGCGTAAAGTACCAAGTAAAAATACCTGCAACAGTCAACCAGGCATTCGTTTCACGATTTTCGCAAGCGAATAATGTTCACTGCGTTGAATTTTAGTGGAGAACAGACATCTATACTGACAACTGAACCTCTGGGACTGAATTTCCTGTATTTAAAAGAGTAATTTGCCTAGAGTCGATAAAGTGTATATACTGTGTCAAGATACTCAAGAGCGGAAGATATAACTCTCTCTAAATATGAAACGTTTGCAATGTGTGCATTCTTTCTAATAAATGTTCTGAAAACAAGTGATTTTTCTCTCTGATGAAAAAATGTCGCTCCATGCGAGTTTATAGCTTTCAACCTACAGTTCTCATACAGAAGGCACGACATTCCTGTACAACATTCTGGCATCACACACACACACACACACACACACACACACACACACACACACACACACACACAGAGAGAGAGAGAGAGAGAGAGAGAGAGAGAGAGAGAGAGAGAGAGAGAGAGAGAGAGAGAGAGAGAGATCTGACGGTATCAGCATCGCGTCTCCTAATAAAGTAGAGCGATACATCTAATGCACAATAGATGCCGCTCTGCTGAAAGGAAGAAACTTATCCTGCATCACCCCAACATATGGTTAAAGCTAGATTACAATGTCCAGATGATAGAGCACCTAATTGAGTCGACTTTCGACACTGCCATTAATTAAGTGATTCGTATCTCACTGCTTCGCCAAGCGTGTTGTTACTAACAATGGATAGCGCAACATGGGTAAACAAAATTAGAAATTTAAAAGAAACTAAACAACATGAACAGGATAGCTAGATGGGACAACAAATGCCAGACGGTTATAAAAAAGGTTGCAGTGCCTAATTGGAAGTTATTAACACACTGTAGGACCAACCTCAATAATGTTTGAAGTAATACAAGGCCCATTGTTAAGAAGCCAAGTGCAAATATTATGTTGTTCGCGTCGTGTGGCATGTCACATTACTGGAGCATTCTTTGCGAATCACGCCTCAACAGGATTAGTAAGGGTTCACCGAATCCGTGGTTGTAATCCGTCCTCGGTCCTTAAGAGGTAAAAACGAAACAACACATGTATTGCAACCAATACTATCACAAATCCACCAGCATGCTAAACAGTATTACGCAATCTGATGAATGTAAGTACAACACTGTGCTCAGAATGTGGGTGATGAATCATCGGGTCATGTTAGGATTTTTTTTTTTTTATATTCCGTGTTCTTTTTGCTGAATCTGCACAAACAAGTCGTTCAAATAATGGACTTTTTTCAAAAATCGTTTTCTTAAAAAAATAAAGACCTGAATGATTTACTTGCAGCAAATACTATTTGGGAGAGACGCCTTTCTTATTCTGAAAACAGTTTTTTTTAACTCGATTACTTTAATTTTTTGATGTTACCAAATGTCCTAAGTTATCCCAAAACTCTATTTCTGCAGGATGCGTGATCTTTGGATACTATAAGTGCCTGTGTCAATGTTAGGGTTGGTAACATCTGCGGAAGAAACAATATTGCCTTGTGGCATCTGATTTCTGTCCATTTGCATTATCGCCAACTGATTGTTGGTTGCAACAGTGCTTGACTAAGACAACAAAGGTTTACTATTTATTTTTAGCTTGTGTGTAATAGTTTATATTAAATAAAATGACAGAATGATATTTTTAACCTTTAATACAACTTGAAATGGGAAGAAAGAGGAGTTCCATGTGAAAAAAAACCATTGGAAGATACCGTGAAGAACGTGCCAGAGCATTTGAATGGAAGACGTGGTAACATTTCCATTGACTATACGTTCATAAGAGGGAGCAGGGGCTGCTACGCTGATGGCGTAACCTACGAAGAAATTGATGATAAACTGAGCCGCCAATGTATTTCAGTTTTGAAGGAAACAAATGTAACTAACACTGGTGTGATTTTGGTCATGTAGCAAAACCAATCACCTTCATAAAGTTATCTGTAGGTAAAGCATTTTATCTGAGGCTTATCTGGTTGTACAATCTGTGTATCATGTCAAATGAAAAGCCAGTAGTTACGACAATTTTTTATTTTATTTATTTATTTTTACCTGGCTGGAGACCTAAGGAGGGTGTGGAGCTGTCCTTCAGCAGTAAAGGACAACCTGAATATCTGGAAAACAATATCTGAAGGGAAGGAGTTAAAAATATGACAACAGTATTTTGATGGCATTTTTATCAAGATTCCTGGAAAGTTCTAAGTTTTCAATAGTACTGATCATTACTTTCCAGTACGGGGACACAGCTATATGCCTCGAGTGTTCGGCAACGTGGAAAAAAAGTACAGAAGGAAAGAAGAAAACAACGACTAAGCAGAATCATGAAATTCTCAGAAACCATGGTGACGTCAGAGTGTTACAAGATGAGTCTAATGTGTATAATTACAATCAGAAATCTATAAGTGTTTCGAAGTAAAAAAACTACCGTTCAGCATTGCCAAAGCCCGTGATATTCAGTACAACAAGCATTACAACCACACCGTTAGATTTCTGTTACATATACACACTGTGTGGAGTCAACATAGGCAGTCTCATTTAAAGTTACAGATTTTTATCCTTTTTCGTCTCTTGTACGCTTAGCCAACTGTATAAAATGCATGACTACCGCCGAGAGTACTGCAAAACGATCTTCACTCGCCGGAGTCAAAGCAGATCAATCTTCCACCCCTTCAATATTTCCTTCGTGGTGATCATTTATGTGAGATATAAGTAGCATTGGATTGTGGACGCTTCGAATGCCTCACACTTGCGGAAACTACATTTACCATTCGCAGCCTAAAAAGCGTAACAGTATCAAAAAACTGATAATTTAGTTCACTTAACAACAACACACCACATCATTATCAGCTGAATGAAAATGAAAGCTAGCACCAAAGCGAAACATGGTCCTGAACTCTGAGTAACAAGAAGACAAAATGTTCAAATGTTTGTATAGTCTATGGGACTTAACTACGGGGTCATCAGTCCCTAAACGTCCAAACTACTTATGAACTACTTACGAACTAGGACGGCACAAATATCCATGCCCGAGGGGGGATTCGAACCCCCGACCGTAGTGGCCGTGCAGACCGTGACTGGAGCGCATCAGTCTCCTCGGCCACCGTGGCCGGCAACAAGAAGACATTCAACCATGTTTCGACCTACAGAACTACCACTGACAAGGAAACTATTCCAGCTGGAACTGCTAAAACCGAATAAATGTTATTTTAAAGTAAGAAGACGTGTGTTATACCAAGCAATGAAGATCATTTACCCGCAAGACTTTGTGTACAACTGACTTAAACGAATAAAAAAATTACATAAGCGTAAACCACCAAAGCAACAATACTACGTAATGACTATTGTGGCCAACAGACCCTGAAGACTCGTAAATAATATTATTTGCAAAAAGCTAACACCTTCTTAAACAATGTTCTGTACACTAAGACATGTCACACTTACAGAACTATATTTTCAAAGCAGTAGTTCCTGCGTCGTACTTTCTGCCCATGGTCGTCATCAAAGTGGAAAATGCAGTTTCCATAAAGTAATAAAACCCCGGCGGAATGTAAAAGCAGAGTAACTTGACAAGAGCGTCAAATTAACACACTGCAACGTTTTCGGCGTTTCCACGCTGCAGTAATCCACTATCAAAAGATACATTGATCGCATTGTCCCACTATGCAACACCAATATCGGCTTCGTAGCCAGATTTCCGCTACGAATATACTGCTATAGCTCTGTAGCTCTGTGTCTGAAGCTGACTGCAGACAACACAGTGAAGACGAAATGATGAAATGTGGATGCCGTAACGTCACCTACAGTTTCTCACAAGGAAAGTACTTAGACTCGAACAAACAGAAACACACCAAAATCGTATGATAGATAATGTAAAGGTCCCTTATTGCACTAGTGATACTCCCGCATTGCAAAATTCTGCAATCGCCCATTAGAGGCCTCTGCGTGTGCCATGCCGCATTGCACTTTGACCTGCCGGTACGCCAGTAGTGACGGTGCAATGTGCCTCTGAAGTTGCGCTTTGTAACACTTGTGAAGTGAAGCGTCAGATGGGTCGGCGGTTGGTAATCAATCCTGCTAATGTATTGCAATTGGTTGAGATGAAATTCCAAAGAGCCCTTCTTCGTGAATACGGTCTTGGTGTAGAAGAAGAATCATTCACATGTTTTCTGATATCTATTATAGTGCAGAAATATGAGAATAGATTAGTAACACTATAATAGATAATAGATAACATGCGAATGATTCATCTTCTACAGCAATACCATCTACACGAAGAAGGTTTCTTCGTCGTTCCACCTCAACCAGTCACACTACATTAGCAGGATTGATAACAAAACGCCGACCCATCCGACACTTCACCACACGAATAACGTCACAAAACGCAACTTCAGAGGCACACTGCACCGTCACTACTGGCGTACCGGCAGGTTCAAAAAAGTTCAAATGTTTGTATGGTCTATGGGACTTAACTACGGGGTCATCAGTCCCTAAACTTACAAACTACTTATGAACTACTTACGAACTAGGACGGCACAAATATCCATGCCCGAGGGGGGATTCGAACCCCCGACCGTAGTGGCCGTGCAGACCGTGACTGGAGCGCCTCAGTCCCCTCGGCCACCGCGGCCGGCTACCGGCAGGTCAAAGTGCAATGCGGCATGGCACACGCAGAGGCCTCTAATGGGCGACTGCAGAGTTTTGCAGATGCCGGAGTATCACTAGTGCAATAAGAGACCTTTACATTATCTATCATACTATTTTGGTGTATTTCTGTTTGTTCGAGACTAGGTACTTTCCTTGGCAGTCTGCAAGCTTACAAAAACA
This sequence comes from Locusta migratoria, assembly GCA_026315105.1. Taxonomy (NCBI): domain Eukaryota; kingdom Metazoa; phylum Arthropoda; class Insecta; order Orthoptera; family Acrididae; genus Locusta; species Locusta migratoria. Next base: position 283,275,517 of record CM048755.1, read on the forward strand.
GGGCACATGACATAATATGCACAACGTCCAAAATAAAATTCATCCAGTTTGACTGTTTTGGTTGTGCACATTTAGTTAGAGAAAGGAGGGAAGAAAGTATGACTGTAGCTGCACTAGGGCATTGACACAGATCATTGATGACAAGTGAAAATGTGAGGTTGAAAACGTCCGAAGCTACGAACATTACACCAATCTGTATACGAGGGTTAGAACTTAAATAGTGGCAACACTGCTGTGGAGACACTATGCAATAGAATCTACTATTGTCGCTGGTAGCACACGTTGTTGACACACCTACTTACCTCGAGAAAATGGACTCGCTCGTCCCACGTCACCGGGGTGCGCACAATAGAGGGAAAAACAGTCAATTGTGAGCGAACGGTCTAACGTAACGGGCGCATACAGCGCAAGCTATGGCTGCTCTGTTCGATCGATGGGGCTGGGAAGTACTGTACCATCCACCATACTCCCCAAACTTCAGTCCTTGTGACTTTGATTTGAATCCGAAGGAATCACTTCGTGGCATTCGCTTCAGAACTGTTCCAGAGATTCGACAGGCAGTAGACCGCTCCATTCGCAACATCAACAGAACAGGCTCTGCTAACGGTATACTACACCTTCCACATCACTGGCATCGGGTTCTACACAACGCTGATGACTACTTTGAAGGACAGTAACAGTTGCAAATGTGTAACGCTTTTGTATCGGTTGTAAATAAGTAGTTGCCACTATTTAAGTTCCAACCCTCGCATATATGTAGTTCTGTGCGACGACGGCGTAGGGTTCATTACTTCACCGTCGATGAGGTAGTAACGTTTGACCTCTTGCGGGAAGCAGACATGGCGAGCATAAGAGGGCACTGACGATAGGAACGCTACAGCCAGTGTGCGAACGATGGGAATTTAGGCGGACAAGAAGCGACCGTGGGTAGCCAAAAGGTTACGGGACCGCTGGCCCGAAGCACAAGACACGGGTTCTAATCCCGGCCCTGCTTACATTTTCATTTGTCGCCATTCAGTTATTCCAGTTCCCTAGTGTAGCTAAAGACATTCCTTTTCTTTCGCTTTCATTAAATGTGTAAATGCATAAGTGGCTGCATATGAGACAAGTCAGAAATAACAGAAACCACACTAATCTACTATAGCCGGCCGCGGTGGCCGAGGGGACTGAGGCGCTCCAGTCACGGTATGCACGGCCAGTACGGTCGGGGGTTCGAATCCCCCCTCGGGCATGGATATTTGTGCCGTCATTAGTCTTAGTTAGTTCATAAGTAGTTTGTAAGTTAAGGGACTGATGACCCTGTAGTTAAGTTCCATAAGCTATACAAACATTTGAACATTTGAATCTACTATATATATTTTGGTTTGTTAGAAAAACGTTATACAACAAGAGGGTATTAGCTGTGACCTGTGCAGGAATTTTTTAACAATAGACCTCAATCATCGACTTGTTCACTGAGGACTGAATGTAAATAGCTTTTCATATGCCCTTTGCAATTTTTCTACTTTTACTCGCTTCAGCATGGATATTCCGTATACACATTGCTATCAGTTCATTTGCAAGCCACGGAATAAACGCCCTGTTTTTCGCGCTGACAAATGTTATGATGGATCATCAGTCCTTCAACGGACAGACATTTCTAATATGTAACCGCAAGTGAATCTAGAAAAGCCGTTGATGTATCCCTACCTGTCTCATAGTGCTGAAGACCATAAAGCTAGAAATTAAAAAAATTGGGAAAGACAAATTTTTGTGAAACTATTTATCTAAGAGTAAGAAATAAAAAAGATTTGAGCAACAATTGATGTGCCTTTGTATCATTGGCGAAATATTTCACAACAGCTGTGTGCCCATACGCAAGTGACGTAGAGAGACCAATGAGTGAAATTTCAGATAAACATCCTGTAGTTCTGTGTAAACTTCTAAGGCTCATAAGTTAAACAGTTGACTTTAAATTCTGAAACGCTACTTCATTTGCTGTACATAATTTCAGTTATCATTCAATGTCGCTTCAAATGTTACCCTGATCTATTGTTCGTATTTCTTACCGTTATAGAAACCACTTCATGAAACGTTTGAGCGTCATTATCATAGTTTTTCAAGGTTCGTTCAGAGTTTACAAAGAAAAAACAGCGAAGTTCCAATTTATAGTGCTTTTTTCTGCACTAAATTTACTCACCTAGCAACAGCTGTTTGTAAAATATTTCAATTTACAAGCGAATCATTAATTTGTTCTCTTAATTATCATGTTTATTCTCAAGCAATTAAATATTTTTTCTGCAAAGCCGTATTTCATGCTGGACAGTTTGATACCACATTTGTCTGTTTCTCATTACTAAAATTCAGGCAAACAGCCATTGCGTAATTACTAGAGAGATGTGTTTTCGCTATCAAATATTTGACTAAAAACGGTTCCGTCACTGCCCCACACGCGGCCTAATGTTTACATATTTAATGAAAATACATCTACAACGAATGGTTCTGCTATCTGCACAACGATGTGGTGGTGAATCGCTTTGCGAGCTATGACCACAGAAACATGCCTGACAAAATGATTTCTTCTTTGAAGGCACAACAAAAGCAAAGAAGCGCCAAAATCGACCAGACGAAATGCTCTAAGAGCTTCCAGATTCTAGTCTTAAATATGAAGTAGAGAGCCATTGATACTTTTCCTTTAGCTCTGTCAAACTGTTCTCTCTTAAGAGTCTTATAAAACTTTAAAAGTTTCGATGTTTGTTTCCCTTGAAAGGATTTAGTTCTTACCTTTAGGAGGGTAACATAATCTAAAAGTACCTTACGCTTTTCGTACGAATAAAGCCATAACGGTTCATTAGTGCCTTATAAGGACAGGATCAATGCTTCAAATAACTCACAAAAAATATTGACCAATGCACGGTCAGCAATCATCTTCACCCCCCTTATTAGTAATAGTTTTGGAGATGACATTTCCTCCTTATAGTTCCTTCAGTTGGCTACGAGTTTCAGAACTGTTGGAACGCTCTTGCTTTTTTCAAGTTGCTAATTAGCGATGCATTACGGCGGTTACTTTTATCGCGCAGCACTCACCACAGAAAGGCGTGACTTCCGGTCGCGGAAGTGGGCGAGACATCGCATCACGACATGACTTCACATTTAACTCAATCAGGAAACGTGGTACGTGCTATAGTGGGACAGGTATTTCCACTGCCAAACTTACAGCGGCCGGAACGTGAGATCTACACTGTTTATCAGTATCACAGTCATAGTCACTCTACATCCATCCTTCAACTATATTTAGATGAATAAGATCACTTAGCCTCCATCTCCTCCTTAACAACACGCTACCAACTCAAATTCAACATCCTCGACAATTTAAAGTCGAGGCTTCAATGAAGCTGTTAATTATGTCGCACTTTTACACCTCCTCGGACATAGGCGTAGTTTTATTAAAGATAATCAAATTTTTGTTTGTTGCTGTCTTCAGTACGTGGTTTGATGCAACTCTACACGATACCTTATTCTGCGAAAGCCTCTTCAACTCAGATTAACAACTACATCCCTCTGAACCTTCTTAATGTATTCGTCTCTCTGTCTCCCTGTGCGATTATTACAACCCCCCCCCCCCAAACACACACACACACGCACACACACACACACACACACACACACACACACACACTACTCCATCTAATGCTAAACTGATGATTCCTTGATGTCGAAGAATGTGTCTCAAAAAAACCCGTTCTTTTAGTCAAAATATGCCACAGATTTCTTCTCTCGCTAATTCTGTTCAGTACATCCTCATTAGTTACACGATCCAACAAAATAATCTTCAGCTTTCTGTTTGAACTCCTTATCGTCTACTAATAGACTTAAAGGATATATTCATTGAATAAGCCTTGAACTTTCACAGACATAATCTATAAACGATACAATAATCAGTACATTTCTTCACTCTACCCTGTCCTGTGTCACGCTGCGAGCACGTTATCCTAAAGCTGTATATTAAAACTGCAGTACAATGAAAAAATATATGAGAAAAACTTCAAAACAGCGTGAAGTGCACAATATGTCTGGATATGCAAATGTTTAACATTTCCGCGGAACTACACATTCTGAAACGTCGAGGAATAGTCAATTATTGCAGGGAAGTGTGTGGGATTAAAATTGCACAGGAATATCGAGAGACGAATACAGTAAGCAGATTAAAAAGAATGTAGGTTGCAATTCTCTCTCAAAGACGAAGATGCTTGCACAGGATAGGGTGGTGCGAAGAACTGCATCAAACCAGTCTTCGGACTGAAGACCGCAACAATTATTGAATTCGATGAAACCAAACGTAAATTAGTTACAAAAATGTTCAAATGTTTGTATAGTCTATAGTATAGTCTATAGTCTTACGGGGTCATCAGTCCCTAAACTTACAAACTACTTATGAACTAACTAAGGACGGCACAAATATCCATGCCCGAGGGGGTATTCGAACCCCCGACCGTAGTGGCCGTGCAGACCGTGACTGAAGCGTCTCAGTCCCCGCGGCCACCGCGGCCGGCTAAATTAGTTACAAACTACGGCATGCACACACTTTGTTCAACATGTAAACGTCGCTACAGATATTCGGGTGCTGCCTATGAACTCCTGATTGGTTTTGAGGTTATTGCCGTTCAACTAGTGTTTAATATAGCATCACAAAAAGAAGTCTCATGTTTTCAGATTCGGAGAATAGGACGGCCATAGCCAAAGCCAGAATGCGGACTCAATGTGCTCCTCCAGGACATCAAACACTTTCCTGCTTCGATAGGGTCAGGTCTGTCTTGGAAGAAACCACATCTCGTTGAAATCGGGGTCACTTTGGATAATGGGGATGAAATCATCTTCCAGCACCTTCTCGTACCGTTCGGTAGTCGCTGTGCCTGGAAGGATTATTCCGTGATTGGACATCGCCCATCACAGAATCACCCGTTGAGGGTGAAGAAACTTTCCTATCGCGAAATGCGGATTCTCCGCACCCCCAATGAGCCAGTTTTGCTTCTTGGCGAACCCATCCAAATTAAAGTGGGCTTCGTCGCTAAGCCAAACCATTTTCACATCAAAGTCTACATACTAATGCCCACCATGGGCGGCGGTCACCCGTGCAGTATGAACGTCGTAACATAAACCGTTCAGAAATTATGGCGATTTTTTTCCTTATACACTGAGGAGCCAAAGAAACTGGTACACTTGCCGAATATCGTGTAAGGCCCCGGACGAGCAGCAAGGCGTAAAGCTTTGTGTCGTGCAGTCAGCAAGGGTACTCGAGTGGGCCTTTGGTTCCCATACGATGACGTTTCGTTCATGGTTCATATATTGACACTTGCTGATGGCCCAACATTGAAATCCGCAGCAAATCACGAAAGGGGTGCACTTCTGCCACGTTGAACGCTTCTCTTCAATCGCCGTTGGTCCAGTTCTTGCAGGATCTTTTTCCGGGCGCAGCGACGTAGATTTGATGTTTTACTGGATAACCGATATTCACGGTGCGCTCGTGACATGCTCGTACGGGAAAATCCCCACTTTATCGCTACCTCCGAGATGCTGCGTCCCATCTCTCGTGCACCGACTTTAACACTATGTTCAAACTGAGTTAAAGCGAGATAAAAATGTTCAAACTTTTGTAAACCTACTGGACCAAACTGATATTGTCATCACTCTCTAGACTTACAGACTAACTTACACTAAGAAAACACACACACACACACACACACACACACACACACACACACACACACACACACACACACACTCACGGGGGAGGGAGGGTGCGAGGGAGGACTCGTCCCTCCGACGGGAACGTCCGCCTAGACCGTAGCATGATGTCCAAGACCACACGGCCATTCAGCGCGGTTAAATCGTGATAACTTGCCATTGTTGCGGCAGTAACCGATCTAACGCTTACGCCAGACACCTGTTGTCTTATAAAGGCTTTCTAACCGCAGCGGCCGGCCGCGGTGGCCGAGGGGACTGTGGCGCTTCAGTCAAGGTCTGCACGGTCACTACGGTCGGGGGTTCGAATCCCCCCTCGGGCATGGATATTTGTGCCATCCTTAGTTGTAGGTAGTTCATAAGTAGTTTGTAAGTTTAGGGACTGATGACCCCGTAGTTAAGTCCCATAACCTTTACAAACATTTGAACATTTTTGAACTTGCTTCTCCTATTTACTAATATGATCACGTAAGTGCTGGCAGATAGTCAAGAATACAACCTTAGGTTATATTATAAAAGCCGTAATTGCAACTAACTGGCCAGGCGAAAGTAAATTACCGGGTGATCAAAAAGTCAGTATAAATTTGAAAACTTAATAAATCACGAAATAATGTAGATAAGGAGGTAAAAATTGATACACATGCTTGGAATGACACGGGGTTTTATTAGAACAAACAAGGTTCAAAAAATGTCCGACAGATGGCGCTTCATCTGATCAGAAAAGCAATAATTAGCATAACAAATTAAGACAAAGCAAATATTATAATCTTCACAGGAACTGCTCAATATGTTCACCATCATTCCTCAACAATAGCTGTAGTCGAGGAATAATGTAGTGAACAGCACTGTAAAGCATGTCTGAAGTTATGGTGAAGCACTATCAGTTCCGATGGAAGACTGACTCGAATGCCAGTCTTGTTTAAACAACTGTATTACAGCGCCGATGCATACACTGTTACCGAAACATTCAACACCAGATTAATCGAGGGTAAAACCTATGGCCTAGAAGGATTTTAGTAGTGATAGCTTGTCATCTGCTGCGACTCTTATTAACGTTTTTACTCCCGTCATTTTTTAACCTTTTTTTTCTAATAAAACCCCACGTCATTCCAAGCACGTATGTCAATTTTCACCTATCTACATTATTCCGTGATTTATGAAGTTTTCAAATTTATACTGACTTTTTGATCACCCGGTATATAGAACTTTAAAACACAATAGTGACAGTGTAACGACTTGCTCTTTGCTCACACTATTTCACCCACATGTACAACATTTATCATAAAAGTTCATAAGCAAGCACAAAGTTTCGCTAGATACCTACGTGTATGTTAACATTCGTGTGAGACCTGTTGGCATTCTAGCGATAAACAATAGTTACGTGGCATACAGAGGTTTTGAGCTACATCTAAAAGCCGGACGCCAGTGAACAATACAGCAACCTGCGGAACAGGACAGGCACGACGACCTCAACATCAAGGCCAGGCACGCCCATGCAGTTTTCCACAGCGACATGGGTCCCGTTACCAAGCGGAATACACTGTAGTGCAGACATCAGTCAGCACCTGTATTTTTTCCGTGTCCTTCAGTCAATACGTCGCAACAAATGATCTCTCTGTGCAAACACGATTATATTGTAAAAACAAACATGTTCCAACTTACAATAGGAAATTACGGACTCTGGGTAAAAATTCTCAAGAAAATATCTGAATCGGTAATAATGGTGCTGGTGGATATATTCGTTTCACGTACATTCTTATAAAAGCAAACAAAGTTTAACCCCACCGTGTCGCATGACGAGCTGTAGCCGCAGGAAATTTGCTACATTTATTCGTATAACGAACTCCGCTCCAAAAAACATGTGTTTCAGCATACAAATGCATGGAATTCAAGTTTTTAGATAATATATGGCACTTATACGAATCGTAAACGATGAGCAGATCATGTGTGTCATGTGGCAGATGATCTTAGTAAACAACCAACATCGCGAAGAAAACAGTTCGTAGAAGCAGTTACAGAAGACTGTTGATAATTTTTTTTCAATAGTGGTAATGAATTGTATCAGTAAATAAGATTCTTAAAACTGCGAACAGTAGTTTGACGTGCCCTTGAACATAGAGAATGGGTGGCGTAGACCCTCAAGACAAGACGACAGCACATATCCCAACAGAAAGAAAAAGTTAAACTGCATAACAGTGTAAAAGTATAGTGTTGCTCTACATTTAGATGTTTGTAATGTTTGTATGCCGTATGGCACTTAACTACGGGGTCATTAGTCCCTAAACCTACAAACTACTTATTAACTAGCTTATACTAAAGACGGCATAAACATCCATGCCCGAGGGGGGATTCGAACCCCCCACCGCAGCAGCCGTGCACACCGTGACTGGCACGCCGCAGACCGCTCGGCCACCGCGGCCGGCACATTTAGATGATTTTTGAGCTCTACCGCAGCGAACAATCTAACTACGTGATATGTAAAATAATCATAAACCTGATGTGTATTATATCTAAGTGCTATGGAGAATCGTCTCGGTTGTGCGACTGGATTCGTGAAATGTCATAGTTCGTAGTAATAGATGGAAAGTCATCGGGTAAAACTATACTATCTATGACTATATTTCAGTGTGAGCTGGACTAGTAACATGGACAGTCTGGTAGGAGCTACTTGTATAGGCGCATAATGATGTATACTTGTGTCTTACTGAAGTAATGATTCGTCTCGCAGTGGTTGAAATTTAGATCTGCAATAAACAAATTTATAGCGACAAAATTCTGTACATTGTACATTTTGTCACTTTCAAATAAAAAACAGTCGATGAGTAATCCCGTTCGCTATGGAATTCAACCTGACAATTATAAACTATGTAATATCTACACCTATACATACTCAGCAGTCCACCGTGCGGTGTGTGGCGGAGGGTACCTCGTACCACTACTAAGCATTTCCTTCACTGTTCCATTTCCGGAAAGAACGAGGGAAAAACGAATGCCTCTACAACAGCCCTAATTTCGCCTATCTTGTCTGTGGAAGTTGGCGGCAGTAGAATCGTTCTGCTGTTAGCTTCAAATTCCAGCTTTCCAAATTCCTTCAACAGTGTTTCTCGAAAAGAACGTCGCATTTCTTCCAAGATTCCCATTTGAATTCCGGGAGCATCTCTGCAACACTAACGTTGATCTAACTTACCAGCAACAAACCTAGCAGCCCGCCTCTGAACTGCTTCTATGTCTTGCTTTATACCGGTCTGGTGGGGATCTCTAAAACATGAACTGTACTCAAGATGGAGTTGTAGAAGCTTCTTATACGCAGTCTGCGATATAAACAAACAATATGTTTCCAAAATTCTCCCAATTAACCGAAGTCGACCATCCGCCTTCCTGACGACTATCCTCAGATGCTCATTCCATTTCACATCGCACTGCTACATTACGCCTAGATATCTAATCGACGGACCATGTCAAGCAACGCACTACTAATGCTGTATTCGAACATTATAGGACTGTTTTTCCTACTCATCTGCATCACCTTCCTTCCTCAATCCAACAATAAATTTTGTGATATCATCTTGCATCCTGTCATGTCATTTAATGACATCGTCCCGTACACCACAGCATCATCAGCAGTCACTGATTGCTAATCAATGTCCGTCAGATCATTTACGCAGATAGAAAATGATAACGGTTCTGTCGCACTTCCCTGGGACACTCCTGACGATACTCTAGGTCTCTAATGAACACTCGCCGTCGAAGACAACTTACTGGGTTCTATTACGAAGTCTTCCAGCCATTCACATATGTGCGAACCAGTTCCATATGCTCGTGCCGTCCTGCAGTACGGTACTTTGTCAAACGGCTTGCGGAAATATGCAGTCTGCCTGCTGTCCTTCACCCATGGCTCGCAAATTATCATGTAGTCCAGTCACGCCGCGGTGGAGTAGCCGAGCGGTCTAAAGCACCTCGCTGCGGAGTGCGCGGTTGCTCGCCGTGGAGGTTCGAGTCCACCCTGGGGCATGGGTGTGTGTGTTTGTCCGTAGGTTAGTTTACCTAGGTTTAAGTAGTTTGTAAGCTACGGACTGATGACCACGCAGTTTGGTCCGATAGATTTACAGACATTTGAACATTTTTGAGTCCAGTCACTTCATGCAAAAAGAAAGAAAAAAAATGGTCTGCATAGGAAAAAAATAGAGGAGAGATGAAACATTTTGGAATAGTCTCAGATTGATGTCATAGTTGACATGCTAAAAGTCCCCGAAGCTCCGGGATGGGAAATCGGGGTTATGACATCAATATCGCAGCCATAAGAACATGTATAGTAATTTTTGAACTGTTGTAAACTCCCATACAAATGTTTGTAAATCTACCGGACCACAGAATTAACATAAAAAAGTAATTTTTGCACAAATTACAGAGGAAGAATTGGAAAATGTTTTGTAGCAATATCTTACATATATCTAAGATTTCGTCCGAGTTATATGAAGCAGAAATGAGAAAATATTTTTTCAGTCTTTTCTTGAAGTTTATTTATGAAAAACTAGATAGTTATGCGATTCAATGACATTTTTTTTCCATTAGCCATGTAACAAATACTTAGGGCTTAAAATAATATCCTATCTATAATAGTAAGGGGGGGTTATATGACTATACTTACCGTACAGTGAGAGTATTCAGGAGCTAGGCTGACGTCCTGTAATAAAATTTTCTTACATTTTCTCAAGCAGATATTTTTAAGTCTTGTTTTAAATTTTCCAGTAATTTGATTAGTCACCAGATATAGGGAAGACCTATGTTTATTTCGTCATATGAGTGTTCCCATAACCATACGAATATCTTATACAACAGGATTTAAGATTTCTAATTTGGTAATCCATCATTGAACTAGAAATTTATTTGTATTTGTTCGTTTCTATGAATACTTTACTACAAATGCAGATCGATACAATATTAAGTGGTGCAATTTGAGGAATGGGAAGGTTAATACAGCAGACATAAATTGACTCATGTGACTACGTAAGACATGCATGTGCGCACTCGAATTCGGATTTTTGGCAAATCCTAACCAGGAGCTACACATCCACGGAATTTCTGTAAGGAGGCCATTCTTAGTGTATAGTCGCTTGCACAATCTACGCACACTTTCGATGTCCTTCGTAGCCATCCAACGGACGACGGACGTTTTTGTAAGATACAGAAATACCCACATTCTGAAGCATATCTACAAGATGACGAGGCCCTACATGTCTGTATATGTTTACGGCCAATCGTAATTGTATGGATGAAGAATCTTGGTCTGGTAAAGGTCGTAATAGCATGATAGATAAAATCAACTTTGCGTTTCAGTCTCTTCCTCAGTATGGCGTCTTTTGCAAATTCAGAAATAGAAGTGTAGAATGTTTCTGGGATGACTTTCCTACTGTTCAAGAACGTCGTACCTGCCGGTGGGAATGTATCAATCTGCTGTTTCATGGATCGTAAGTGTTCTTTCGTGATGGCAGCTGCTGTTTTCACTATTCTCACACGTTCGGCTACATGGTCGTCTTCTCTTTGTGCGTACCATGCATTTGTGAGAATACTATGCCCATTAGCACAGACAAATATATACAGACGGGAAACCTCCGTCAGGGCCCGGTCCTGCGCTCAGGGGTGTAGGGAGGGAGGGTTTCCAGCAGTTCCGTAAGATGTCCCATGATGGCGCTGCGGTCAGAAGCAGCCCTTTAAACTGGCCAGAGCAGGCGGCAGGTAGCGGCTGCCCCCACCACCACCTCCCCTCAAACGCCTGCACGCCGGGCACAGCCGTGGCTTCTTGGCAGGCGGCACGAGCTCTCCCCTCAGCCTCCCCTCCACGCTACCCTCTGACGTGCGAGAGCCAGCGAACCGCCTGACACCTGCTAGCATCTTACGGAACTACGAGGGGAGCGTAGGACAGTGGTTTATCGTGGGCTGCTTCTCTGTATGTGTTACTCTGTGCCATTAGTGAGCAAGCACACAAGTGTGTGTGTGTGTGTGTGTGTGTGTGTGTGTGTGGGTGTATGTGTGTCCTGGAATGTAATTACGATAATGTTACTCCCAAAATGATCCTGAAGCATTTTTCGTCTGGTCTGCTATAAGCACATCTCTCTTCTTGAAGGCAGATAATCACGTAATCGTATCAGTAATTCATTCAAAGAGTGTTGGCGTTGATCACAGTCATCCAACCAAGAAAAAAGTTTATGAAGAGCTTCAGCCAATTCAGCAGTCTCCGGCTGTCCTTACTTCCGAAATGGCATTTTCAAAAACCTCTTGTAGCAACTGTTGTAATGTCTGGCTTCACTTTCCACTCTTTCACATTTTGGCACCACTCACTATTATGGGATTTAGCGACACTCAAAATAGACAGTTTGCTCTTTCTAGAGCGGTCTAGAAGCTAATTTTTATCAATGTGTTGTATCACATTACAGTCCACAAAAGAGGTAATGTTGTTTGAAGGCAACAGGAGATATGCGGGATATCACCTTCAGAATATTTTAAGGACAGTGTTTAACGAAAGCCGCAATACTGCTCGGACCCATGTAATTCCTGCGACAGTCCACAAGCACCCAGACTGCTGCAACTCTTTCAAGCTTTTCGTGTAATCCATCTTTACTTTGAAGACTGCTTTTCACCAGTGTATCGGTACTACGAGTGATAGACACTGTTTGCTTTGGTGACAGCAAGGTCATCTTGCAAATAAAGCATACTTCTTCCATCTCCACAATGGAAATATTGATCAGTTACTCATATATCTGAAAATTACAGAAGAAACGTACTTTATTTTAGTTATTGTAGTGACCTGCATTTAAACAACAACAAAAATCAAATTTATAGTTCATTCATAGTTTATCAACTTACACATGTAAAAATAAGATTCACAATTAAAAAAACTGGATATTTTAAAGGTTTTGTATGGAGAAATATTCTGTTAGTCTGGTAAATATAAACAACGAATACGAAAATCCCAAGCAATAGTGTCAGTATAATGTAGTAATTAAAAGCTCCTAGGTGTAAAAGCTATAACAGCCTTTAAAAACAAATATCACGAATACCCTTTCGCCTGTTGTATAAGATATTCATATGGTTACCTGGTGAGTAAAGGGCATTATTTTGAGCAACACTGCTATGACGAACCAAACATAGGTTTTCTCTATCTCTGTAGAGTAATTATATATACTGAAAATTGTTAACACAAGATCTAAAAAAATCTGCTTGAGAAAATGTAGAAAAATACTATTACACAACGTCAGTCTAGCTCGTGAATACTCACACCTTACGGTAAGTAAATTCCGATAACTCCCTTATTATTATTATTATTATTATTATTATTATTAATACGGAAAACATACTGGTATTATTTTAAAGCTCTAAGAATGTGTTACATGGATAATGACAAAAATTGTCACTGAGTTATATAACTACGTAGTTATTCATAAAGAAATTTGTTTCCTATAACTTGGACTAAATCTTAGATATATATATATATATATATATATATATATATATATATATATATATATATATATATAATATTGCTACATAAATATTATTCAACCCTTCCTCTGTAATTTGGTACAAAAATTATCTGGAAGTTTACAGCCGTTCAAAAATTACTATACGAATTCTTTCGGCGGCCATATTGATGACGTCATAAGTCAGATTCCATAGCACGGATCTTGGAAGACTTTTAGCATGTTAAATAGAAAATCAAACAGACTATTGAAAAAGATTTCGTCTCTCCCCTATTCTTTTTCTTATTCATTGCATAACATTTCTGGGCTAATGTAGGGCGAACTGAGTTTCACATGAGCCATTCTGGTGCATGAATAGAAGCTTTTCCGTCTCAAGGAAATTTATTAAATTCGACTGAGAATAGGACAAAAATGTAGACAAACTAAGGAAGAGAAAGGCCTCAGCGAAGGCGGAGCGCGCTGTTAAGCTACTGCGCGAATTGAAGCAAATACGTAGCAACTAGAAGGATAAGGCAGAGCATTGCTGCCCATTAAGACGCCAAGAAGTGTCCACGGAGAGTATCCCGCGGTGTTAAGTGGCTTCATTAACGACGTCGTGGGATTAAGTTTATGACTCGTCCAGAACCGTGCCAAGCACAAGCAGAAGACAGCCAGCTCCGCTCGCAGGGAAGGAAGCAACATTAAAGAGTTTGACGTCCCGTACACAGCCTGGCCATTACAGACGGAGCTAGTATTGTTTGGGTAAGGATGAGAAATGAAATCGGTTCCTTTGACAGGAACCACACCAGCATTTGCAAATCAAATGTTCAAATGTTCGTATAGCTTATGGGACTTAACTACGGGGTCATCAGTCCCTAAACTTACAAACTACTTATGAACTAGCTAATCCTAAGGACGGCACAAATATCCATGCCCGAGGGGGGATTCGAACCCCCAGCATCTGCCTCGAGTGATTTAGGGAAAACCTAAATCCTGAATGGCCGTAGGTGGCCCTCCCGAATGAGAGGCCAGTGTGTTACCACTGAGCCACCTCACTCGACCCCGCTCCCAGGTCTCCAAGATGTGTGTGAATAACAGTGTCAACACCGCTCACCACACTCTGGACAAGCGGAGAAAAAGAGAGAATCACCGATATCGAAGTCATTCGAGTAACGCACAAGCTCTATTGGGCAAGGATGAAGCATGCGAATCGACTACTGAAGCACCTTGAATAGAGGCATGATTTATTCGATTTAATTTCTAGATGATTTCGCGGGAAGAAATATAGCTTTCGCTGTACAGATGTCGCTATATATCGGTATATAGCGTTAATTTCGATTTAATGAAAATTGCTAAATTTTATGCCATTTCCAGACTTCACGGTCATGTACCTACCCTAGTGAGGGCATCGCAGTTGTTTAGGGAATAAAAATCTCTTTTACCTCTATCTTTCTTTTTATTGTCCAACATTTCGCTGTTTAAGTGCTTAATTTACGCTCCAAATGTTCCTTCTATTTAAAACATTATTTTATACAACATATTTTTTTTCCTTTCGCACGAAAGGAATATTACAAAATTTATCCATCAAAATATTGCTTTCCTATACGCATATACCTTAACATACCATCTGTGAGCAGCGCGAGAGTGGCCTTGCGCTCTTCAAATGTTCAAATGTTTGTGAAGCTTATAGGAATTATACTAAAGACAGCACAATCATCCATGCCCGAGGGGGGATTCGAACCCCGACGGGGAACGACCTCGCAGCATAGCGCCTCAATGCGCTCGGCCGCTCCGCCGCGCGGGAGTAGCCGAGCGCTCTGGAACGCCACGTTTCGGATCACGCAGCCTCCCGCGCCGGAGGTTCGAATCCTCCCTCGAGCATGGATGTTTGTTGTCTTTAGCATAAGTAAATTCATAAGTAGTCTGTAAGTTTAGGGACTGATGACCCCGCAGGTAAGTCCCTTAAGCTTTACAAACATTTGACCATGTCAGACGACCCAGATTTGCTAGTAGCTGTAATTTATTCATTTTTCTTGAACCAGGTTAACAAAATAGGCAAACCCTCCGTCATGTCATTAGGAATCTCAAAAATATTGGCACTGAAGTATGGGACCAGGCTGCGGTTAGAACCAAGCAGCCCCAAAAATAACACTACAGAACATTCCGGTTCGCAGGGAGCCTGGGGTCAAAGTTGGCGGTATTTGTGCTCAGTTAATTAGGAAACCACCGGTCCTACCTAAATCCTTCCACTCTTTGGCTCATGCCTTTAAAGAGATTTGTTTCCGAAATATTAAAGATAATATGTATTTCTGTCCTGTTGGTGAATCTTTGGTCTATCTTCCCTTTCTTTTCATAAATATAACTGCGGAAAAAATTCAAACTCGTCATTCTCTACAAATCTGACTGTACTATTGCGATAACCAGAAAGAAGCTAATTTTGCTTTGAAACAATCCTTACGCTTTCTTCATTCATTCGCGGAAATAAGGCCATTATTTTCTCAACCAGAAATATATGATTCGTAAAGATATCACGTCATACCCTGAGCTCCCTCCTTTGCTTTCGTAAAGACATGGCAAAATCGTTTCAAAACATCTTCTGTCGTATTTATCGCCTATGGAGAGAAAAAAAGTAAACAAAAAAATCACGACTCTACACATTTCAATAGTTGGCGAGGTAGAGAAAAGGTAGGCAACGTAATGAAACTTCCTGGAAGATTAAAACTGTGTCAGACCGTGATTCGAAACCAGAACCCTTGCCTTTCGCAGGCAAGTGCTGTAGCGGCTGAGCTACCTGTGCACGCCTCATAGCCCTTTCTCACAGCTTAAGTTCCGCCAGTACCTAGTCTCCTACCTTTAAAACCTCCATGGTACTAGGTTCGAATCCAGGTCTGGTACTCTGTTTTGATCTGTCATTAAGATTCATATCAGCGCACACTCCGCTGCTGAATGGAAATTTCATTCTGGCGACAACGTAATTCTGCGCTGCTGGAAAAGGATTCTTACGCTTAAGTGCGTGGAGTCTTAAGCGTTGTAACGCCTTGCTCATAAAGCGGCTTCATTGCTGTAGAGTGTAGCCGATAGCTACAGTAAATGTTTGGCCAAAATCTGCAAACAAACAGCTTTCTCCTGTTCCGTTTCAGTAAACATAACCGAACAGAGCTGAAACTAAAGTAAGCTGTATCGACAGACTGGGGATTCAAATTTAGCACGGCTTATAGCGTTTTTTCAAGAAAGTTTTCATCGTGAATACGAACATAATTATGCTATATTACCGCATTCCACTATTCACGGACTATTTAATGCTGTCAAAAATGTGCATACAGGGTGTACATAAACTCAGGGAACATTTTCAATTATTGCACAAAACTAAACATTGTACAGGCGTCATACATATTGCATTTTGAAGAGAAATACTTAAAGTTTCTTTATTTCTTTTCTTTTCTAACATTCGATATGCGAAGCACGACGCGGCAGACGGCAAGAGGGTAATCGAATTCTTGACATACCGATCCCAGCATGGCATCGTCGACTGTGGCAGTCGTTTCCCGTATTCTCTCCCGAAGCTCTGCTACTTCACGTGGTACATACAATAGATCTTTAATATGTCCCCACAGAAAAAAAGTCACACGGGGTGAGATCTGGAGATATGAAAATTCCAACACTCAGAAAGCTCGCCCCGCACCTGGAGTCGCCATGTTTGCGAGTACCACTATCGGCAAATTACCAAACTACGCTCTGACGGTGTACATGAAATAATAATTTTCAAGGTATCTCTTCAAAATGACATATGGGTGCTATCTGTACAATGTGCAGTTCTCGTGCAATAAATAATTGAAAGATTTCCTGTATCCTGTTCGAACTACAAAAATTATAGCTGCTTTCACATCTCGTCAAATAAAACCGGCCGTGGTGGAATGGCCGAGTGCTCTAAGATGTCTTGCTGCGGAGCGCGCGGTTGCTCCCCGTCTGAGGTTCGAGTCCTCCCTCTCCCTTGAACGTTTGTGTGTGTGTGTGTGTGTGTGTGTGTGTGTGTGTGTGTGTGTGTGTGTGTGAAGTTAAAGCAGTTTGTAAGCCTAGGGACTTCTAACCTCAGTAGTTAGATCTCACGGATTTACTAACTTTTGATTTTTTTAAATAAAAACATTTCTAGTGCTAAATTGACAACTAAATACTCCACTCTTTACATACTATCACTAACTGAAAGCCTTACTTCGATATTTGCAATAGCTAAGGGACACTGTGAACACGTCAGATCCTTGATAACAAAATGTGCTAAACGAAATGTGTTAGCAACTCATCACCAAGGGTTTTTCGGGACTTGAAGTTACATAACAACATCTGAAGGCAGTAGCTGACATAAGAAATGAATCTTCTGTGTGCTAACTCATCATATTAACCACAACTGTAGCGAACACGCGACTTTAGTGCGGCGGAGCGTCTATTATCCGATTGATGTGATACGAAAACAGTGTAATTGAATCCACGAACACAGATTTGTCATTTACTGGAGAGACACTAATTTTTATTGAAATCACACATACGCACTACTGACAGAATATTGAGAAAAATTTCTTGTTAGCAATCTCTAGCTATGAAGCAACGGTATTCAAAGGCAAACAAAAACCAAACAAAGCCAAAATTACCGTAAGGAGGTGTGCGCGTGAAGTGTTCAATTCTAAACTGAAGTTCTATGTAATGACTTGACACAAAATCCTATGCGGCTTCTTATGTTAAATCAGCAAACAGATCGAAACATTGTGTGCAGACACTCTGCGTCGAAACAGAGGATGACACACAAAAGGCCGAAATACTAAACTTGTTTTTCCAAAATTGTTTCACAAAGGAAGATTTCAATGCAGTTCCTTTTCTAAATCATCACACGAACCATAAAAAGATATCAAAATAACTGAACAAGGCTAGTAAAACAAATGAAATCTCTTAACAGAAGAAAGGGCACGGAACTTTAAATACCCACCCGGTTCTATGCAAAATATGCTAAGGAACTTGCACCCTCCACTCGCTCGTAGCAGTACACCGTAGATATCTAGAGCGAAGTGCGGACCGTTATGCACTCGAACCAACGACTGCATAATAATAATAATAATAATAATAGACTTTAATATTCTCTGCCATGGGAAATATTACGACGAAAGAAATAGATGGTGTTGCACATGCGAGATAGGCAGGAAAAACAGGATAATATGAAAGGGACCACAACTACTTTTTCGATAAAAATGCTAGTGAAAAGTGACGATGTTTTATATATTTCTTACTAAGAGGCTAATCCAGAAATTAATGTTACAAGAAGTTTTTTAAGTACAAAAAAAGAATTTATTATAATAAAATTTACAGGTATTATAGGTCATGCATTATTTTTCCACATAATAACCAGTTACCTCAATACAAGGGCGAGTTTTCGTGTCTTTTGTCAGAAACATCTCCGCCGCATTTTTCAGCTAAGTCTTCAATTTTCACGTCGTCGTCGAAAAATGTTTTCCACTAACCTGTTAGTCACTAGGTGAGAGACAGAGGCTGCTGACGATTGGCTTAAAGTATCCCAACCAAGTGAAGTCAAAAACTCTTATTGCATGAGTGTTTTGAGGACACGCATTGACACGACGGAGACAGACTCCCGTTGTCAGCATAGCGCTACGTTTGTTAGGTGTGGGTCTGCAAAGTTTCTTTATGGCCTCACAATGTTTAAAATGGTCAAATGTTTATATAGGTAAGGGACTGAACTACAGGGTCATCAGTCCCTAAACTTACAAACTACTTATCCACTAACTAATACTAAGGACGGCACAAATATCCATGCCCGAGGGGGGATTCGAACCCCCGACCGTAGTAGCCGTGCAGACCGTAACTGGAGCGCCTCAGTCCCCTCGGCCACCGCGGCCGGCGCCTCACAAAGTCTTGCAGCATTTAGTGTTTCACCTCTCTTAAAAATCAACTAGCAGAATTCCTTTTCCGTACCAAAATACTAACACCATGATTTTCCTCGCAGTTTTCTGAGTTTTGAATTGTTTGGCTGAAGGAGAACGAGTATGGCGCCACTGTATTGATTGACGATTGCTCTCTGGAATATGGTGAGAAGCCAAAGTTTTATCTTCTGTCACTACAGAGTTAAAAACAGGCTCGCCTTCAGTCTCAAAACGGTCAAGGAATTCGCGAGAGGTACTGACTCATTTAATGAGCTTCGGTAGGCGTCTTGGTCACTCAACGCGCACAAAATTTGCGATTATTTAGTCGATCAGTTGCGATTTCATGAAGAAAAGTTCGTGTAAAGTTTGGGCAAACTGCATGCAGGTCGTCAATTATCAAACGGCGATCAGAGAGATGTTCTTCAATTTTCTGCACCACATCATCAGTCACACACTACGTTTACATACATGTAACACATATTCCGGAAGACGGAAACCGATTTTCAAATGTTCAAATGTTTGTATGGTTTATGGGACTTGACTTTACGGGGTCATCAGTCCCTAAACTTACGAACTACTTATGAACTACTTACGAACTAGTACGGCACAAATATCCATGCCCGAGGGGGGATTCGAACCCCCGACCGTAGTGGCCGTGCAGACCGTGACTGGAGCGCCTCAGTCTCCTCGGCCACCGCGGCCGGCAAACCGATTTTCGTAAACCGTTTTTCGCTGTCGTGTTTACATGGTACAGCCTGAATCGGATTTCCTAATCCACTTAAGATGGCGGCTGAAAAACAGCTGATTCAGTCCCCAATTTAGTCAGTATAATCGCTATTTTTCTTTACTTAAATATACAGATTCATGCTCACTCTAATATTAATATTTCTATTTCACATTAAAAAATATCACTCTGTCCATATGAGCCGAAAATTCTTACCAAAAAAACACAATCTGACAAGCCAAGAACGCTTCAAAAACGGTTGCGTGTACATGGGCAGGAAAATTGACTGTGGAACTGGAAAACCGCTTTAGAGAAGTGGATTTCCAGAATCGATTTTGGAGTGTTTACATGACCAACCAAAAGCGGAATTGGGAAATCTGTTTACGAAATCCGGTTTTGGGAGCCCATGTAAACGGTGTGATAGCGGCGGGCCACTCAGCTAGCGATCGCGCCGGCTCAGGCCTCACTTGATCACGTGACATGACGTGCGCGCCGCGGCCTGTCTTTCTCGTTGGCCTCGGACCAGGCCGCGGCCGCCAGCTTACTGGCTCGCCACTACGAGGCAGTGGGCGTGCCCCAGCGGCCAGCTATTCAGCTGGCGGTCGAGGCCTGGCCATTGTGACGTAGCACGGGCTGTTGTGAGGCCTTGTCTCTAGGTGGTGTTGGTTCATGACGTTAGCATTAAGGTCGCGAATTACAGAGCAAACATCGCTCATATCACCAGTCAGCACAACACTAATCAACTAGCTACTGATTGTTGGGAACGCTCGTTTTCTCCGCTGGTACCCGCTACACGGCAGTGGTATCAAGTTCCCCCATGGACATTCCATGCTAAATCTACATGTTCTACAAACGTAGTTCCCGGATAACCCGCGTAATTTGCAGAAAAACGACAATCTTTACAGCAGATCCAAACATTATACGAAAGAATATGAACATAGACCATTAAATTTCATGCGCGTATAGCTCAGGAAAAGACACAACTTGAAAGAAAAGACGCTGGTTGCATTCCGCATTTTATATTTTTTAGCTATAATTTATTCTTTGCAGACTGTACACTCTGCTGCACAACGAAAAATTTATTTTGGTCACGCGATGGATCACGTCGTGATGTGAGCGGTGTCGTTACCCGGTGACCACATACACTGTCCAGTCGCAATGATGTGATCTCAAGTCTGAATCACCACCTTTTGCAGCGCGGACCGCAGTGAGACGTGCAGAAAGAGTATCGAGGATGTTCTAGAACAGTGGCTCGAAAGTTAGTCCAGTAAGTTATCACTGCGCAACCTCACTCGGAGGTAAACTGATATTTGGGTAGTATTTAGTCTTCGTGTTGATGTTACTTTCCATCTCTGCGTTGAATCTTGTTAGATTTAGGCGTACATATTTTACCATGTAAAGGCGGTTTTTTTTTTTTTTTTTTTTTAATTTTAGTTTTATTTATATATCTTTATTTTCTATTTTATTAATTTTTTACAAAAAGGAAACTAGAAAATGTACGCTCGCATAACTAAATGGTTGTGGATCTACATCTACATCTACATGGGATACTCTGCAAATCACATTTAAGTGCCTGGCAGAGGGTTCATCGAACCATAATTATACTATTTATCTCCCATTCCATTCTCGAATAGCGCGCGGGAAGAAAGAACACCTGAATCTCTCTGTTCGAGCTCTGATTTCTCTTATTTTATTCTGATGATCGTTTCTACCTATGTAAGTGGGAGTCAGCAATATATTTTCGCATTCGGAGGAGAATGTTGCCGATTGGAGTTTCGCAAGTAGCCCACGCCGCAGCGATAAGCGCCGTTGTTGTAATGACTCCCATCCCAGATCCTGTATCATTTCCGTAACGCAGTCTCCCCTGTATCGTGACAATACGAAACGAGCTGCCCTTCTTTGGACTCTTTCGATGTCCTCCGTCAAACCCACCTGATAAGGATCCCACACTGGGCTGCAATACTCCAAAAATGGACGGACAAGCGCAGTGTATGCAGTTTCTTTAGTAGTTCTGTTGCATCTTTTAAGGGTTCTGCCAATAAAACGCAGTCTCTGGTTCGCCTTTCCCACGATATTATTTACGTGATCTTTCCAGTTTAGGTCTGAAGTAATAGTAATTGCTAGGTATTTTGTGGAGTTTACGGCCTTCACAATTGATTGATTTATGTTGTAAACAAAGTTTAACGGATTTCTTTTCGTACTCATGTGGACGACTTCACACTTCTCATTATTTAGAGTCAACTGCCAATTCTTACACCATACTGATATCTTATTCAGATCGTTCTGCAGTTGGTTTTGATCTACAGATGATTTTACTAGACGGTAAATGACGGCGTCATCTGCAAACAACCTAAGAGAGCTACTTAGATTTTCCCCTAAATCGTTTATGTAAATAAGGAACAGCGGAGGACAAATAACACTACCCTGTGGAACGCCCGATATCACCTCTGTTTTAGTCGATGCCTTACCATCGATTACTACGAACTGTGTCCTCTCTGACAAGAAATCCCCTATCCAATCGCAAACCTGGGGCGATATACCATAACCACGCAATTTGATTAAAAGCCGTTTGTGAGGTACGGTGTCAAAAGCTTTCTGGAAATCAAGAAATACGGAATCGATTTGCGAACCTTTGTCGATAGCACCCATCACTTCGTGTGAATAAAGCTAGTTGTGTTTCGCATGAACGATGTTTTCTAAATCCGTGTTGACCTTGGGTCAATAGATCGTTCTGTTCGAGATAATTTATAATATTTGAATACAGGATATGTTCCAGAACCCTGCTGCAAATCGACGTCAATGAAATAGGCCTGTAGTTTAGTGGGTTACTACTACTGCCTTTCTTGAATATAGGTGTGACCTGTGCAACTTTCCAATCTTTTGGTACAGATCCTTCTTTGAGAGAGCGGTTGTATATGGCTGTTAAGTAAGGAGCTATTGCTGCAGCATAATCAGATAGAAATGTAATGGGTATACAAACCGGACCAGAAGACTTGTTCTTGTTAAGTGGTTTTAGTTGCTGCAGCCTTTGCGCATGCGCAGGGTTAGGAGGGGGTGATGCTTACATCTACATCTACATCCCATTAATTCTTTCAATGTTACATTTGTAAACACCCGATACTCTTCCTCGCCTCTGGATATGGACAATCTAGTAATAATCCACGGTCCACAGTGAAAAAATTGAAAATAATGTAGTACAAAATAAAATAATCCGCCACTTTGAACTGTTATGCACACTCTAAACAATAAGAAAATAAGGTGGCTCTCACAGTCAGAAAAAACCGATGTTATATTTACATTTTTAGATTATAAAACTTTACCCTGCAAACACTCATTTTTTTTTTCTTTTCTTTTTCGTTGGGAAGACATTTTTCTTAGATATTTTCAAGTTGTGGTATGACCCTCTTCAATACATACCGTGAGTCGCGACCAACGAACTTAAATTTCGGAGTGGCATGAGTTACAGCGTTCCTTGCGGCAATCAACGTTACCTCGAACGCCATTTTAAATCACAGAGTAATCCGTCTATGATTTGTCGGTGTGGGAAATGACGTGCTTTACGTACTGAAAAACTTACTTTTGTATGCAGTGTGTTTACCAAAATATAATTTAAACTTGCGTAAAGGTATTCAGCTCTCAATTGGGCGAAATGCATTGAGCCGCGGAGGAGCGGCCGAGCGCATTGAGGCGCTATGCTACGTTGTGCAAGGCCGTTCCCCGTCGGGGGTTGGAATCCCCCCTTGGGCGGGGATGTTTGTGCCGTCTTTAGTATAAGGTAGTTCATAAGAAGTTTGTAAGTTTATGGGCTGATGACCTCGCATTTAAGTCCCATAAGCTTTACAAACATTTTGAACTAAATTGAAAAAACAGTAAACATTTATTACACGGCAGATATAAGGGAGTCTATTCAGAAGATTAAGACTGTCTTGCAATTTTATTTACGCTTCAAGTAGGTGCAGGAAAACAATTACCTTTGCAATAATTACAAGTCTCATTTGAAAGATAAGAAGCTAACAGAGAGATGGGTAGCAAATAAGACAGGGGGAAAGCTGACTTACGACTACAATCAGCTACGACCACTTATCTCACTTGAGAGATAAATATATGTACAACACAAATGATAAGAGACGTCTGTTGTCTATAGCAATCTCATTTGTCTCGAATTTTCCACTACATTTAAAAAAAGGAGTAAAGCATTGCGACTAGTTAGTATCCCGAAAGATAATACACTTATGAAGTGGACCTTAGCTATGTTGAAAATATGTTTTACCGGATTCCCGATATTCACGGCGCACTCGTGAAATGGTGGTACGAGAAAGTCCCCACCTCATCGCTGCCTCGGAGAGTCTGTGTCCCATCTCTCGTGAGCCGACTATAACACCACGTTCAAACTTACTTAAATAGTGATAATGTGTATTGTGGGAGCAATAACTGACACCTGTGTCTTACTTAGGCGTTGCCGACCGCAGCGCCGTCCTAGGAGCGTTTACGTATATTTGTTTGCCTACACATCCCTATACCATTTTCTTTGGTTCTTCAGTTTTTATCATCATATCTTTTAATGTTCTATAATGTTAACAGTGTTTTTCCATCCCCCCACCCCCCTCAAAAAAACGATGTTCAAATTGCCTTAAACATGGCAGGCATATAGCCACTCTACGAAATTTTAACACTTTGGTCGCGACCCACAGGTTTGAAAGCACTGTTCTAGAAGGCACCGACAGAGATGTGGCGCCTTGCCGACTTTCGTGCCGTGGGCTGCTTCTTGGAGGATCCTAGGCGCGAACAGCCCCACCCGGGTGATTCCAAAGGTTCTCGATTGGAGTCTGGTGGCCAGCGCGTTATGAAAACTCGCCCTGGTGACAACTGTGTGACATGCTGCTGGTAGATGACATCGCCTCGCGAACAAACAAGCTACATGTAGGGGTGGACGTGGCCCTCGAGAACAGATGCATACTTGGGTTGATCCACTGTGCCATTGAAAATGACGAAATCATCCATAGCGTGAAACGAAAACAATACGTGGTGGTTGCTTCAGACGTTTCGCACCGAAAATGTCAACAGCCATCCGTCCGATGGAACATAAAACGTGTTTCGTCTGGAAAGGTCAACTGTCGGCACACATTTGGCGTCAGTTGCGATACGGCGTGAAGATTTCAGCAGTCTTCGCGTGGGAGCATCAACCAAGCGTCTGGTGCAGAACCTCATATATTGCACCCTTTAGAAAAGGGCAATCAGGGAGACACTGCTGGTAGCTCCTGCTCAACAGTTGCACGAATATTGATTGGACCTTACCAGGGACGTCAATCAGACACGCGAAACAACAGGTCTATATCTCTGCCATTGGGCAGTTACAAAATTCTGCAACACGTCTTCTGTCCGATTATTTTGACATTTCTAGAGAACTCAAACCGCGCTTTAGGAATCAACACGATTTCCGAGCGCACCGACCATTTGAAACCCAGCTCGCGCTATTCATCCACGAGATTCTGAGGCAAGTAGATACAGGATCCCAGCCAGATGCCGTGCTTGACTTCCGCAAGGCCTTCGATACCTTTCCGCAGCGTAGTCCGTAGTCCAATGGACAATGTGGTAGATTGCCACGCAGGGACCTCGGATTCGATTCCCAGTCAGATCGGAGATTTTCTCCGCTCGGGGACTGGGTGTTGTGTCATCATCATCATCATCATCATCATCATCATCATCATCATCGACGCGCAAGTCGACCATGTGGCTTCACCTAAAGACTTGCACGAGGCAGGCCGAACACGATCCCAAATGGGGTGTAACGGCCAACAATGCCACGCGAAAATCATGTCACCGTCGCCTAATGGACAAAGTGCGAGCGTATGGAATATCAGATCAACTTTTTGACTGGACTGAGGAGTTTATAGCTAAAAAAAAGTTGTCATTTTAACGGAGATAAATCTTCAGGCATTAACGTGATTTCAGTCGTGCCCCATGGAAGTGTTACACGGCCGTTGGTTTTCACAATATATATAAATGACCAAGCAGATAACGTCGGAAGTTCAAAGAGGCTTTTTGCGAATGATGCTGTAGTTTATCGAGGAATCGGAATACTGAAAATGGGTAGCGAAATGCAGTTGGATCTGTAACGTATTGACGCATGGTGCAGGGAATGCCTATTGAACTTCAAGATAAACAAGTGTCATGTAATTTGTATAGGTTATGGGATCGTCTTATGCAACTGTAAATTAGTCTACTTTAGACCAAACGCGTTTCGCTTTATTCTAAAGCATCTTCAGTGGTCATCTGTACAAGGAATGGTTTGTATTACATTATTTGAGTTTTTACTAAATTCGATCGGTAACAGTTCTCGTGCAATTGGATTGTTTTGATTCTGAATAAATTGGACAGCTGACCACTGAAGATCCTTTAGAATAAAGCGAAACGCGTCTGGTCTAAAATAGACTAATTTACAGTTGCATAAGACGGTCCCATAACCTATACAAATTGTACAACTGCAACTGCGGAAAACGAGGCCAAAAAACGAAGAAAAGTGTCATGTGTTGCGTTTACATATAAATGTTCAAATGTTTGTAAATCTATCGGATCAAATTGCGTGGTCATCAGTCCGTAGCTTACAAACTACTTTAACGTAAACTAACCTAATGACATGCACCAGGGAGGACTCGAACCTCCGACGGCGAGCAACCGCGCGCTCCGCAGCGAGGCGCCTTAGACAGCTCGGCCACTCCACCGCGGCTGAGTTTATATAGAATAAAATACCTTTTACTGTATAATTACGCAACAGCGGGACAAGCACTGGAAGCAGAGATTTCCATAAAATGTCTAGGAGTAGACATAAGGCAAGATCTACAATGTGACGACCATATAAAGTCAATCGGGGGTAACGAAGTTACCAGACAGATTCATTGGGAGAACCCCAGGACGTGTAGTCCGTCAACGAAGGGCGTAGGTTACAAAATTCTCGTTCGACCAGCGGTGTGAAATTCTTCCTAGGTACGGTTAACAGAAGACAGAGGAGATCCAACAAAGAGCAGCCCACTTCGTTAAGGGTTCATTTAGTAAGCGCGAAAGCGTCAGAGATTATTAGGAAAGTCCAGTGGCAGACGCTGCAAGAGAGACGGCCTGCATCGCGATACGACCTTGTGTCAAAGATCCGAGAGGACGTGTTTCTCAAGAGTCAACCATTGTATTGCGTTCTCCAACGTATACGGCGACATAAATAGATTAGGGCCCACAAGGAGCCTTAACGGCAAATGTTTCTCCTGCGAACCATACCCGCCTGGAATAGGAGAAAATGACAACGTTACACATAGGACACTCCGCCACAATCCGCGAGGTGGCTTGCGTAGTATAGATGTAAACAATTCCTTCTTCTGGTGGAGGGGTGTGGTCACTTGTCTCCTGGGGTTGGAAGGGGGTTCACTTCTCAAGTACAATAACTTCATTTCGGCCAATATCCAAAATATATGCAGCTGAACTGCCAGACCATTTCCAGGTTTAAAATTGGCACACAGGTGGCCACTACAAATATCCTTCATGGGTAAGGCTCTAGGGTGGGGTTTAGGTTGGACCCCGTTATCTACGCCCCTGGACCCCACGCTTTTCCGCAGCCGCCTCGTCCTCCCTGTACTCTATGACCCGTGGTCCACAATAGCAACTTCGGCACCGGCACGCGATCAGTTTAGCTACTTAGCCTTTTTGATCATTCATCCACCCTTCACCCGATAGCCAATGATTATTCCCTATCGATCGTCAGATAATGGCTCCGTTTCCGCACTGCGTCTAAGAACTGAGCTGTTTTCCGCGGTGCTCTCGTAACTTCTTCAGGATTGCCCATCACCCCCTAGTTTACTGAAGTACTGGTCTATCTCGCCTCTACTATTTCACATGATGACGGTGAGCATCTCGGGCTTGTGTGTAATCACGGTTCCGGCCCTTTTAAAGATCTATGGACGTCAGCTTCACGTACGTCATGAGGGGCCCCTGATGGGCTTCCCCACAACACCCTCCACTTCCGTAATGGTTACTGCAAGTTTACGCTGGAAACAGGCAGTAGCCAGATTAATATTGCTGGAGCAGCTAAAGCACAAAAGCCTTTCAGTGTTGCCGCGCATTATCACGTTGAGTTAATGAAGGCCGTAACTGACAACGCTGTGGCCTTGAACTGCATTGGGATTTCGAGCACAGCTGTAGATCATGGCCGAGCTTGTCTTTCTGTGGCGTCTTTGCTGCTCTACGCAGGATTACTGCTGCGCTCACTACCTGTACTTGCTCGAATGTATCCAAACATAAATGGTAGCCGCAGCTAGAACCGATTTATGTTATTCCTAGTTAGAGAAATCATCTTACTACTACTTCTTGCCTCCATTATAACCTGCTCAACGCACCATCATGCAGAACATGAACAGAACCAGGTAGAATGTTATACAACTAGCGTTATTTTACGGAATTGTCCAGGTGTGTATTTATTACTTTCGTATGTTAGTGCATCTCCTCCTTCGCTCTCTGCCCATTGCCTTTTACCGTACACTATTTCAGTTTCAAGTCTCCCTAGTAGAAGTTTTTTTCCATCTTTTTTTCTTTTTTCTTTTTCACAAATTATAAATTCCCCGTTCGGTCACTGGCATGTCTGTTCACTGTATTCAGTTTTGTATCTT
The DNA here is from genome assembly GCA_026315105.1 of Locusta migratoria. Taxonomy (NCBI): domain Eukaryota; kingdom Metazoa; phylum Arthropoda; class Insecta; order Orthoptera; family Acrididae; genus Locusta; species Locusta migratoria. The sequence continues at coordinate 283,303,988 of CM048755.1, forward strand.
TGTCGTGGTGTACTGTCATCCAACAGCGAGATGTAAGGATGGTACCTAAGTACCACAAATTATGACTCTTTTGTTCAATTTTGGATATTTTGACACTTGAATTCCTTTCTTTTGATATATTTCACAAACTACTTATTTTTTGTTTTCATTTCTGTGGTAGGTATGTAGATATATCATCTGCCCTCACTATCATCAAACGTACGTACGAGGATAATATATTCTTACCTAGTGACTAATATTCTATAACCAGTGCACTTTATGACAACTGCCAAGACTGGAAAAAGAAAACGAAAAAACTTGTCAGTGTGCGGACGGCCAATTCATACGTAACTTTGTATTAAAAAAAATCGTCTTGAGTGAGATTTGAATAGACGTCTTTCGATATGCATTCCAACAGTGACCACATAAACACTACGCCGTAGATTTTCCAATATGCTGCACATCTTTAGCTTGGCCCATTCACTGCTTATATTATTACTATTTATTTTCGTGCTTCAGTATTGTATAGTTTTCGACGGTCTATCCACTGGGTCACCTTATCATTATATCAGCGATTGCCCACGAAATTGAAGACAAAGCCACACCGACATGTTTACTGTTCATCTGAAGTGTCCGTCAAAAGTAAAACGAAAACATAAACACTTGCCTAATCCGCATGTGGCAATCATTGTAGCAACCGAAAAGCAAGACAAGCGGGGTGTTGCCACGAGGTACGCCATTGACCTCATCCATGTGCTCACTTGTAGCCTTAAAAGCGTCTGTGTGTCATTTTATAGCACTATATGCCGTTGGAGAGCTCCATGGTTTATAAGTAATAGTCGAGCCGACTAAATATTTTGGGCGCTTTCGAAAGAGCATTAGCACTATAATTGTAATTTTGTAAACACACACTAACGCTACGGTCCAAAAAGACGACGGGCGACTATGAGAGGTTCCAAATGTCTACCTTTGGTCACGCTTCGGTACCGTTTAACCCTTTTTTTGGCATATCCATGGTGGGCCTGATTCACTCCTCTGTGCTCCTTCAACATCTACCGTACCACAGAAATCCCGATTTTGTACATAGAAACTGGACAAGGCATAACATATTTTTCATTCGAAATCGTGACTTATAGGTTGCAGCGTACAATTTCAACAATTTAGTAAAATAATGTTTGTGTATACACATTCTTTCAAACTTTAACAATCGTGTCTCTACAGGAATTAATCATGAATTACTCCAGTCCTAATTCTTTATGATGGAAAATTGGAGTTCGAATATTACATAGCGAAAATTAGACAAAAATATTTGATATATCTACTGTTGCATGACGTGGAAACAGCTAAGAAATTTTGAGTAACTTTATATCTTAGGAGGGACAGTGTTATGAGTAATGGAAAACGTACCAGATAAGGGTGACCAGAGAGTATAAAGGCATAGCCTTTTTCCTGGCATTCATGGATACGCGGATAAGTGTTAGATTCAGTTATTTGTATGATTTGACAGATTTAAACTTTGATTCACTGTAATAAGTCATATGATACAAAGTTTTTCATCGTACTTTAAAGTGCAAAATCTGAGATTTCTGAACATTTAAAGAAAATTGCCAGTCTTTACATCACTGTGAAATCTCATCAAAATCTGGCTGAATATTTGTGCATTTTGTTAATCATTACTCATTATGTATAACTGCATCATCTGTGAAAATCTTGGAATAACTGTGAGAACGTACTGAAAAATATATTCTGTTTTCAATATGCCTTTCATATTAACCGGATCCAGTTCGACACTGCGCAGATGCAAGTTTCAACCTTCTGTCGCTGGAAAGGTCCGAATTGTAGTGTGCAATATAGCTGTATGATGTAGCTACGTCGGAGTGAGAACCCGCAGGAAACAAAGGACAAATTCGAAGAGATCATCGACTTACGGAGCATGATCTCCATTATGACAATGGCTGAACACACACATGCTACAACAATATGAAGTCTCGGGTTCACTCTCATCAACCATCCTCTTATAGTCCCAACTTGGCTCCATCCATTTTCTAATGTTTCCAAGGAATTAAAGAACTCGTCCGAGGAATTCACTTTAGTGATGGTGAATCGGTCGAAACAGAGGTAAAGTAGTGGCTTCGTTAACAAACATTCTACAGCGACGAAAACAACAAACCGGTCTCCCGTTGAGAGACATGTTTTTTGACTACCAAAACCGTTCAAAATGGATATTTTTAAGCGATCAAAGGCAGCCTATGCTTATTTGCGTTTAATAATAATAATAATAATAATAATAATAATAATAATAATAATAAAATAATAAAGTAGATCGGCTCCAAAAGCAGAAATATATAAATGTGTTCGTCCGGAGACATAACTTTTCAAATACACCCTCGAGTTAATATTGCCTGCAAGGTCATCGGTATACAAAAGAAGTCGCGAAACACTTCCTTGGGGCACTACCGACGTTAATGTTACATCCGTTGATGAGTCTCCATTCAGGATCATAAATTTTCCTCTCCACCAACAACTCTTCAATCCAGCCACACATTTTGATAGATGCCTCATTCGATCGTACTTGCCATAATAACGTATGTGTGTGTGTGTGTGTGTGTGTGTGTGTGTGTGTGTGTGTGTGTTTTCACATATCCACGTAAAACTAATGGACCGATTTCAACCAGTTTGGTACAAATACTCATTACCGCAAGGAAACTATCGCTAGGGCGTAAAATCCACAAATGACGTAGTTCACGAGATATGATGCCATAGCAATGAATCTCACAGGCAACTGTCCTATCGCGCGACTGGCTTTATTCACTCACTATTTAATAATGAGAGCACTTAAGTAACTTACAACAAACTTTATACAATTTACACTTCATTTGAAATTGAAGAAAGGAAACAAGTTTATCGCTTACTGCTTTTCCAAAGCTCATGCTGTAAAACTACGGCATTTCGCATGACGTTTCAATTTATTACTCCTACATTATTAAATGTATTCGCAAGACATTTTACAGTGTACACACATAACAGTGAATGTACCTCCGAAATTATATCATAGTCCGGTATGAAACATATTTAAGAAAATATGACATTAAAAACAATGAAATGCATGAAAACTGACCCATCACACACGAGGTTTTCACTTATTAAGTCTTTACTACCATCTCCACTCACAACACATTTTCCGAATAATCCACAGTACAAATCTGAAAAACTGTATCATTGTACAAGACAGTTCAGGAGATATGACGTCATAATGATTGTAATTCTTTGGTAGCTATGAGACGGAAGTCAAAATTCCGTTTTTTCCCCCTCTTTTCTTTCTTCATTTTTTTTTTTTGTTTTGTTTTTGCTATCGCACTGTTGCACTACTCTGAACTACGATTGTCTAACTGGATTGACGTTAGTCGTAATCAGCATTTTTATTTACTTTTATGGTGTTTCCTGCGATGGCAACCAGTCCAGCTGTGAGATAAGAGAGTGAGATTCATGTTACAAGAGCACTCAATGTATCAACTCAGATGGTTCTCATGTCGGCCACCGCCTGAATAGTTACAGCATTTCGAAATCACGTAGCTGCTTCCTCATTCACTGAACAAGAAAGATTTCGAAGCAAGGATTTGTATAAGCAAATGAAACCGAGTGTACTAAAGAAAGTGCAGAGGAACAATATAAGGTGTTTCAGGAGGAATAGTAAATATTTTAGGAGTCGGTGGTATAGACGAACTGCAATAAAAATACCATATAACATACGTTCAATTTTATTGAATACAGAGATATAGCTGCCAGTGTGTAAACCACAGACACCTAAAGCAAAGAAACGGGGACGTTGGAAGTTGGTTTTCTACATCTACATGGGATACTCTGCAAATCACATTTAAATGCCTGGCAGAGGGTTCATTGAACCAGCATTATACTGTTTATCTCCCATTCTATTCTCGAATAGCACGCGGGAAGAAAGAACATCAATCTCTCCGTTCGAGCTCTGATTTCTCGTATTTTATGCTGATGATCATTTCTACCTATGTAGGTGGGAGTCAACATATTTTCGCATTCGGGGGCCAATGTTGGTGATTGGAGATTCGTAAGTAGACCACGCCACAGCGATAAGCGCCGTTGTTGTAATGATCCCCATCCCAAATCCTGTATCATTTCCGTAACGCTGTCTCCCCTGTATCGTGACAATACGAAACGAGGTGCCCTTCTTTGGACTCTTTCGATGTCCTCCGTCAAACCCACCTTATAAAGATCCCACACTGGGCAGCAATACTCCAAAAATGGACGGACAAGCGTAGTGTATGCAGTTTCTTTTGTAGTTCTGTTGCGTCTTTTAAGGGTTTTGCCAATAAAACATTATCTACGTGTTCTTTCCAATTTAATTCTGAAGTAATAGTAATTCCTAGGTATTTTGTGGAGTCTACGGCCTTCACTTTTGATTGATTTATCTTGTAAACAAAGTTTCTAAAATTATAACTTCAATGCACTTTTGACTACTCGTGATAACATCACGTGTAGCCCTACTGAGGTCGTCTTTGCGTTCTTTTTTTAGGGTTGCACTATTTATAACCCGAACAATCAAAGCGGCTCTTGTGTTTAATTTTTCTTTGTAGACTACGCCTTTTAGCCATACGCAAAGGGCATAATCCAAACGAGTGAGGTACGGTGACATTGATGGCCAAGATGCCCGTATCTATGGATGCATCTTCTGGGGAATGTTACGAGTAGATGACGTGTCACCCGACGACTGTGCAGGAGCCCCGTCACGCTGGAACAGCAAAGGAATCTCTTCCGATAGTGCTGGAAGCTCAATTTCAAGGCGGTGTAGATAACGGGGGTCGTGTAAGACGAAGAGGTAGCACAACAAGCCCAATCAATTCCATCGCGTATCAAACCACACCACAGAGAAGCGTTCTTGAAAATGTATCTCCGCTATGGTATGTAGATTTTCTTCGGACCAGTGTTGTGAATTACGAGTGTTATCGACGCCGTAGCGACTAAAGGTGGCTTCATCAGTGAAGAGCAAAAATGGGGTTACTTGAAAATCGCCAAGTATACAACGATAAAATTCCAATCGTCTACCTTCATCTCCTGCTAGTCCGCCCCCGTAGCTCAGACGGCAGTGTCGCCGACTACCACGCAGGGGGTCCGGATTCGATTCCTGGAAGGGGACTGAGTGTTATCATCATTTTCATCATCATCGACATGCAAGTCGCCGAAGTGGCGTCAATTAAAAAGGACTTGCGCTAGGCGGCCGAACCATCCCACACGGTATCTCCTGGACAAAAAATGCAATACGACCATTTCATTTCCTTCTAGAAAGTGTTGAATGAGCTGTAAATGACGCGGATGAAACCAACCCGGAACACCAATGTGTGCAGAAATTCTAAATGTTTTTGTTGGAGTACTACCGTCTGAATAACGTCTACTTCATTCGCAGTAGGTTCATTTATACGTACAGGTGCAATATGACAGCTGGGAACTTCTCTCGTGCCACGCAATGCACTGAACACAGGAGTAAACACTATTCGTCTGGAAGTCTGCGGTTAGGCAATCGTGTGCCGTATTATCTACAAACAGCAGCAGCGTTACCATTACAAAACCCATACACAAATACCATATCGGCTTATTCTTTCTCTTTAACCATGTTCCCGCACATTCAGGGTCGGCTTTATTAGTCCAGATTTGGCGTCTTAGTGTTTACGTGGTGGCCGGATACCCTTCCTGTCGCCAACCGATGTCCCCCCCCCCCCCCCCGGGGAGGAAATGTGTACCCCAAATGACTGCGTATAGTGTTATATGTGTGAAAGTGTAGTGTGTTACGAAATGTTTGCAAATCGTGACAACTGTAGCGGGACTGGGGTGCCAGTTCGGTATTCACCTAGGGGAATGTGGAAAACCGTCTAAAAACCACATCCAGGCTGGCCACCACACCGCCCCCTTCGTTAATCCGCCGGGCGGCTTCGAACCGGGGCCGGTACGCCTCCACGTCTCGGAAAGCAGTATGTTAGATCACACGGCTAACCGAGCTGCTACCATATCGGCTTTTGAGCATGTGTAAATACGCGCAGCATGTTTACACACTACAGTACAGTCAAAATCAAATGTTCAAATGTTTGTAATTCTATGGGACCAAACTCCGTTGGTCATCAGTCCCCAAACTTACAAAACTACTTAAACTAACCTAAGGACAACACACCCATCCATGCCCGAGGAAGGATTCGAACCTCCGACGCGGGAGGCCTCGCGATCCGTAACGTGGCGCTCCAGACCGCTCGGCTACTCCCGCGCGGCAGTCTCTTCATCTGAGAATACATTCGGCAACTTATATTCTTTGAATCTGCTTACTGTATTCGTCCCTCGGTCTCTATGCTTTTTACCCCACACACTTCCTTCTAATGGTAAGTTGACGATTCCTTGATGTCTCAGAATGTGTCCCGCTAATCTATCCCTTCTCTTAGTTAGGATATGCCAGAAACTCCTTTTATCCCCAATTCGGTTAAGCACCCCTCATTAGTTACGTGATCTACGCATCTAATCTTCATCATTCGTCTGTAGCACCACATTTCGAAAGCTTCTATCATCTTTTTGTCTGAATTCCTTTTCGTCCACGGTGCACTCCCATATAATGCTACAGTCCGGAAAAATACTTTCAGGAGGGACTCCGTAACATTTAAACTAATATTTCATGTAAGCAAACTTCGCTTCTTCAGAAACGCTTTTCTGCCCATAGCCATTCTGCATTTTATATCTTCTTTACTTCGGCCATCATAGGTTATCTTGCTACCCAAATAACAAAACTCATCTCCTACTTTTATTGTCTCATTACCTAATCTAATTCCTTCAGCATTGCCTGATTTTCTAACACTATGTTCCATTACCTTTGTTTTGCTCTTGCTAATGTTCATCTTATACCTTCCTTTCTAGACACTATCCATTCCGTTTAATTGCTCTTCCAGGTCCTTTGCTGTCTCTGACAGGATTACTATGTCGTCAGCAAATCTCAAAGTTTTTATTCCCTCTCCCTGGACTTTCATTCCCTTTCCAAATTTTTCCTTCCATTCCTTCACAGCTTGCTCAATGTACAGATTGAACAACAGTGGGGAAAGGCTACAACCCTGTCTTACTCCCTTCCCAACCACTGCGAATCTTTCATGCCCTTCGACTCTAATAATTGCGATCTGCTATTTTGTCAAAAACTGACATTTTGAGCCCGTGGTTGTGTATGGAATACAGGGTGAGTCTTACAATAAAGAAGGCAGCAACCAACCAGTTTTGATTGTGCTATTTATTAACTAAATAGCGCCGTAACCGGTTTCGAACCTTTCAGTTCATCATCAGACAGCTGTTCACGTCCACATAAATGTTTCTTGTCGTCGAAAAGTTTCAATATTTCGATTTCGCAAAAAGAAAGTACTTTAATTCGGTCAAGAATAATTAATATCAACGTGGCATCAACGTTAGCACTGAATAGAGGATCATAGAGGTATTTTATAAGAGACGATGCTACAGACAGATCGCTGAAAGACATAATCAGTCTTAAATGAAGATCGAGTGCTGTTCTAAGCATGATTTAGTGCGATTCCGAGCGTTAGAGTTTGACAGTCACATTTCGTACAGTCGACTTGGGTGGCTTTAGAAGCGTTGAAATGTCCCTCTTGAGTTTGTTACTCAAGTGACATGTAATGACCAGTGTGCGTTCCAAGTCACTGGATGCCCGATCCACTCTGCTGTTACTGTCTATAACTGACAACACTGCACTCCCAGCCTCTTTTTATACAGGCGGGCCTACCTCTCTCGACGTTTATTGACCAATTCTGCAATACATAGGGGTGTTCGGTTACTTATTATCAGATACTGTATATTTTAAAACAACCTTATTTCAAGGACAGCATACTGTTCTGTCAAGAAGTTCGTAAGCCTTGCTGGAGACCATGTAAGACTTTTTTAAGGAAAGAAAGAAAAAAGAAAAAAGGCAAAATATTGATTTTTCCAGATATATGTAACCGAATTCGACTTCTTAGAAAAATGCCAACAGATTATTTGAATACGTTGCACGGTAATTCACGGAAAGGATACATTCAGTAAAAGAATAATTTTACGTAACGTATCCGAATCATATGGGGATGACACTCTAAAAAATTAATGATGCATTATGTGTGACCCGAGACTAGAAAAAAAAATAATTTTGTTTGGAAGGTGGTCACGATGTTGTTCCTAGGCGGTATACCTATATAGTACATGTAATAAATTTTCCTCGGCTGGTTATAGCGCCCTCATATACAGTGTGACCAAAAAAAGTGATGCAGCGAGATACCATTTCGGTATACATACCTACCTTTGATGTTTGAGTAAATCATGACATTAACACGGCTGTGAAATGTGTAGACGCGCACAAAGTGCATTCGTAATGTCAGCGGCCTGTCGTTACGAAGTTGATACCAGTCATCTGCTGAGAGTCAGACGGTGATGCAAAACGTTTACGTACAGTTTGAAAAACCCGCAATGCCTCGGAGACAGGTTACACAGCTTATCCACCAACTGAATACATTTTACAGAAACAGCATCGACGTAATCGCCAGATACGAATTTTCAACTTTTCCCTGCCCACTAGTAATCAATCTCGCGGTTTTTCAAATGTTTATTTGTAAATCTATCAGACCAAACTGCGTGGTCATCAGTCCATAGCTTACAAACTACTTAAACTAACCTAAGGACAAACACACACACACACACACACACACACACACACACACACACACACACACACACACACACACACCCTAGGGACGACTCGAACCTCCGACGGAGAGCAACCGCGCGCTCCGCAGCGAGGCGCCTCAGACTGCTCGACTACTCCACCGCTGCTCTAAGATAAGCCGTAAAGTCAGTATTGCCTCCCATGTTCCGACATTTCTCCTGAATCCAAACTTATCTTCTCCGAGGCTTTTTCATCCTTCTGTAAATAATTCGTGTTAGTATTTTGCAGCCATGACTTATTAAACTGATGGTTTTGTAATTTTCACACCTGCCTGCTCCTGCTTTCTTTGGAATAGGGATTATTACATTTTTCGTAAAGTCTGGTGGTATTTCCCCTGTCACCTGCGGGAAGGGACAGCTTCAACAACTGTGAAGAAACCTGAAACTCCCTGGCAGTAAAAAATTGTGTTCCGGAATCGGGACTCGAACCTGTGTGAAACTTTCACTCTGCACCGGAGTGTGCGCTGATATGAAACTTCCTGGCAGATTAAAATTGTGTGCCGGAACCGGGACTCGAACCTGTGTCCCAGGTTCGAGTCCCGGTTCCGGCACACAATTTTAATCTGCCAGGAAGTTTCATATCAGCGCACACTCCGCTGCAGAGTGAAAGTTTCATTCGTGTAGAAACCTGTCTCATGAATAGATACAAAGGCTGTGCTAACCGTATAATGGCATGCATTCCGATCACAGGGTGTTAGACGTGACGCAAACGTTCCACCAGTAGCTGCTAACGGCCACGTCTCTTTTGTAATCAGTTCAACACAGACACATGGTCTTTCATCATAAGTAGTTTCATTTCTTCTGCGTCGATTTTCATTTTACCAGGCAGTGTACCAGCACATATTTTAGTGTAATTCCGCCTGTGACAATAAGGGAGAGAGCACTTAACACACGGTGTTGGAGAAATGTCACAGTGAGAGGCAAACAAGCTACTGCGCAAAGCGAAAGTGCGCAGGCAGCAGCGCACTGACCTCGTGTGGGATTCTTGACCGCCCTTCACTTTCACCCACTCGCCAACGCTCCGCCTAATGTCATTAACATCGCCAGACCGACGCAAGGTTGTTCTCAAACCTTACCCTCTGTTTTTACACATATCATTTAAAACCGGTCCACATCTTCAAATAATTTCCTCTGCACGAATTATTATTATTATTATTATTATTATTATTATTATTATTTCGTGTGGCTCGTTGGCCTGGTGCAAGTCTTTCAATTAGACGCCACTTTAGCGACTTATGTGTCTCTAGCCTACCCCAGTTATCCAAACGGGGAAAGGGGACCTACAGCTTAACGTGGAATCCGAACCACGTGTCGTTTCTGGCGACTCCTCACATAGTTGAGAGGTGACGGACAGGTTAAAACACATAAGTGAAGGATAGGTTAAAACAGAGTGAAAAAACTCGAGGTCCGCCCGGGTTTCGAACCCGGGACCCTTCGTTTTCCAGTCGAGCCGAGTACTTTACCCCAAGACCACCACGTTGACCCTTGGTGCAGTGAGATTGGCATATAAATACAGGAAGCGGAGAAAAACCACATACCACCACAACAACATTTTGCGTTCAACTGTGCCGCATAACAGTTCCGGAGGGAGGAGAGGAGACTATAATCAAAAATTTGTTTGTGATACAGTTTTTCACTTGTCAAGGAAGTAATTCCTCTTGGAAAGTGAACAAAAAGACTTAAAATTCAATTACACTGACCAACTCTTACCTTTAAAACTGTGCACTTTCACTAGAAAGTCCAAACTCAACAAACCCAGCTGAATAAATTTCAGTAGGTACGAACGAACGATATTTACAATTATTTGGCGCTCAACACCATGATTACGTATCTAAACCCGCACATTGGGACAGCTTTTTACTTTAGTGACAGGACATATGTCGTCTGACACTCTGGATAAAACAGTATAATCTTGCTGTCTACTGCATGGATGTCACAACACTTGGACATTATTCGTAGATGACTAAAAATCGATCCGGTAAATAATGAACAGTTCAAGTAGAAACTGCTCGCATTTTATATTTTACAAAATTTTTCTTGGAACGTATTATTTGCCACTCAAATGTTCAAATGTTTGGAAATCTAAGTAGCCAAACTGTTAAGCTCATCGGTCCCTAGACTTACAAATTACTTGCACTAAGGACAACACACAGACCCAGGACCGAGATAGGAACCCAACCTGCGGGAGCCGTCACGCAAACTAGCGCATCGCGCTTTAGACCACGCGGTTATCTGGCACTAAACGTAATTTTTCTTAGACGTGCATAATAATTCTATATAATACAATTGTCATTTGAAAGACACGGAGTACTATATATTGATCGTTATCTCATGGCACATTCCTTGTGTCCAGTATATTACGCCTTATGGATTGATATTCTTCATTAAATCTATACACGCATGAAGGAAATTCATCACCCAGTAAATGACGAGTTTGTGCACGCCTCTGGCCCTCTCATATAAGTATATACTAATAGTCTATGAGATTAGTACTTAGCACTAATTTATTCACAAGATACTGTAGTATTCGTTCGAAAACCCAAATACTTACAGCCCATTTGTCGATTCCATGTTTTCTTAAACATTGTACAAAAATGTGTGATTCTGTCGGTTACCTACAACAGATTTCCTAAAGGACGGAAAAATACGAACGATAATCTCCATTTTTAATGAGATTGAAAACATTCGTTTTATGATGTATAAGGGTTTCTTGATGTACTCTAGTGCCTTTTTATATCCATATTCCGTAATTCATTTCACGGTCTGTGGCGGTGGGTACTATGCGTATGATTCCTATTTCAGTGGCTCGCTGGAAAAATGATTGCCTTTATGCCTCCATATGCGACCTAATCTCTCTGATCTTATCGCTGTGATCCCTTTGCGAGATATACGTAGGAGGAAGCAATATAGTGGTTGACTCTTCATGAAACATACGCTCTCGCAAGCCCGTACGGCGATACAGAACATCTCTCTTGCAGCGTCTGCCACTGGATCTTCCTATAATCATCTCCGTGACGCTTTAGCGCTTACTAAATGGGCTCGTAACGAAGCGTACTGTTCTCCATTTGATCTTCTCTGTGTCTGCCACCGACCCTACTTGGTACGGATCTCACAATGAGCAATACTCAAGCGTTCGCTGAACGAGTGCCTTGTAACCTACTTCCTATGTTGACGGACTACACTTCCTGAGCATCTCTACAATGAATTTCAGTTTGGCATCTGCCTTACCGTTCCACTTCAAATCGCCCCTCATGTATACTCCCAGATATTTTATGGAAGAATACTGCTTCCAGTGTTTGCCATGCTACTGCTCAATAATATAATAAACGATCTTTCTTTCTGTGTAAACGCAGCACTTTGCAATCGTTTATAGTGAGGCTGAATCTACATGGGATACTCTTCAAATCACATTTAAGTGCCTGGCAGAGAGTTCATCGAACCACCTGAATGCTACTCATCTACCATTACATTCTCGAATAGCGCGCGGGAAGAAAGAACACCTGAATCTCTCCGTTCGAGCTCTGATTTCTCGTATTTTATTCTGATGACCATTTCTACCTATGTAAGTGGAAGTCAATAATATAATTTCGCATTCGGAAGAGAATGTTGGCGATTGTAGTTTCGTAAGTAGCCCACGGCGCAGCGATAAGCGCCGTTGTTGTAATGATCCCCATCCCAGATCCTGTATCATTACCGTAACGCTGTCTCCCCTGTATCGTGACATTACGAAACGAGCCGCTCTTCTCTGTACTCTTTCGATGTCCTCCGTCAAACCCACCTGGTAAGGATCCCACACTGGGCAACAATACTCCAAAAAAGGACGGACAACCGTAGTGTATGCAGCCTCTTTAGTAGTTCTGTTGCATGGGTTCTGCCAATAAAACGGAGTCTTTGGTTCGCCTTTCCCACGACATTATCTACGTGTTCTTTCCAGTTTAAGTCTGAAGTAATAGTAGGTATTTTGTGGAGTTTACGGCCTTCACTTTTGATTGATTTATCTTGTAAACAAAGTTTAACGGATTTCTTTTCGTACTCATGTGGAAGACTTCACACTTCTCATTATTTAGAGACAATTCCCAATTTTTACACCATAGTGATATCTTATTCATTCGTTATGCAGTTTGTTTTAATCTTCAGATGATTTTACTAGACGGTAAATGACGGCGTCATCTGCAAACAACCAAAGAGAGCTACTTAGATTTTCCCCTAAATCGTTTATGTAAATAAGGAACAGCAGAGGACCAATAACACTACCCTGTGGAACGCTCGATACCACCTCTTTTTTAGTCGATGCCTTACCATCTATTACTACGACCTGTGTCCTCTCTGGCAGGAAATCCCCCATCCAGTCGCAAATTTGGGGCGATATACCACAACCACGCCATTCCCTGCACCATACGTCAATATGCTGCAGATCCCCTGCCTTTCGCGACCGTCTTCCAGTGTTGCGACTTCTCGAACTACAGCACCATCCGCAAAAAGCCTCATTGAACTTCCGATGTTATCTGCGAGATCTTTTGTGGAAAGAAACGGTCCTATAACACTCCCCTATGGCACGCCTGACATCACATTAACGTCTGAAGACTCCTCTCCGTTGAGAATGACATGCTCCGTTATGTTAGCTAGAAACGCCTCAATCCAGACACACAGTTGGTCTGATATTCCATATGCTCACACTTTTATCATCAGGCGATGATGCTAAACTGTATCGACGCCTTGCGGAAATTAAGAAACACGGCACCTACATGGGATCCTGTATCTACATCCCGCTGGATCTCGTGGATGAATAGCGTGAGTTATATTCCACATGATCGTTGCTTTCGGGAACCAGGTGGACTCCTACTTAGGAGATTTCCGGTCTCCAGAAATGACATAATATTCGAACATAAAATGTGTTCCGTAATTCCGCAACTGACCGATGTCAGAGATAGGCCTATAGTTTTGCGCATCTGATGGACGACCCTTCTTGTAAACGGGGATGATCAGTCCCCCCCCCCGCCCCCCTTAGGTACAGTTCGCTCCTCTAGAGGCCTTCAGTACACTGCCGCTAGATGGGGGCCAAGTTCGTTCGCATACTCCATGTAAAATTGAATCGGTGAGGCCTATCCCATCAGGTCTAGCATCCTTTCCTATGTTGAGCGATTTCAATTTCTTATATATTTCTGTGTCACTTATTTCAATATCTATCATTTTCTCGTTCGTGCGATGGTTTGCAGGAGGAATTACAGTGTAGTCTTCGTCTGTGTAACAGCTCTGGAAAAAGACTTTTAATATTTCGGCCTTTTGTATATCATCCTTTGTTCCAACACCATTATGGTCACAGAGTGTCTGGATATCTGGTTTCGACTCATTTACCAATTTGTCGTAAGTTTTTCTGCCAAGTCGGTACACAAAACATCGCTCTCAAAGTCGTTGAACACGTCTCGCATGGCAGCCCTTACGCCAATTCTGGCATCATATAACTTTCAGTTGTCTGCAAGACTTAGGCTACGTTTGTATTTGCGGTAAAGTCTTCTTTGCTTTCGTAACAGTTTCCTAAGTCGGTTTTTGAACCACTGTCTATCTTTCAGTGGAATGTAGAGTTAATGTAAAACCGCAAATTTAGTTTTTAATGTGCATTGCGCGATGTACTGTATTCAGTAACTATTTCCAAAACCAAGTAGCGTTGAGTGATATAGCCGCGCTACCAGAGCAGCGATTGACGCAGGAATCCAATAAATGGCGTGCAGCTAGGCGACAGTCGTACTGTACACATCCCGCGCTTATCTTGCGTGCGATTGACGCCTACATAACGAATGTGGTCCGATTATGTATACACATCGGCAGCGAGACTGGACGAAAACAAGTGTGTTTTCGCGTGGTCGCTCCGATCACGAAGGGCCCTATGCCGCACACTAGTGACGTGGATAAACATCACTGTACATTCTTGTATGGATTTCCGTTAGAGGCAGATTTTCTATGGTAAGAAATTTTATCACGGCGCGCTCCTTCTCACGCACCGACATAGTGCCGTTACAAGCTGCCCTGTTACACGATACATTTTGGAGCCCTCTAGCGTCACAGGATTGTATGCGTCAATTAAACTGCTGTCGTCTATAAGAAGGTAGGAACAAAATGTTCAAATGTTTGTAGAACTTATGGGACTTAACTACGGGGTCATCAGTCCCTAAGCTTACAAAGTACTTATGAACTACCTAAGATTAAGGACAGCACAAATACCCATGCCCGAGGGGGGGGGGGGATTCGAACCCCCCACCGCAGTGGCCGTGCAGACCGTGACTGGAGCGCCTCAGTCTCCTCGGCCACCGCGGCCGGCGAAGGTAGGAACGTCAGAAACTGTAGCGATTTGCAACAGGACTGATTAAACATATATCCAAGGCAACCCCAAGATAGGTCCACTTTTGCTAAGTCAGCCCAGTAACTTCGTGTTCTATTGCCTGTAAAAAGTTCAGCTTACTATGGCGTTTTATTTACAGCTTTTATTCTTGATTGGGGCTAGATTTTTAAAGAAACTATGTAAGAGAAAACCGAGATGGGTCACTTTCGAGGGCCCTACATACGATCATCTTGTCTCAGACTACAACTACCTAACTCAGACACATACCAACTCATCAGACATGAAGCACATTTTCAAATTCTCAATGAATTAACCGACAAAATCTCAAACCACATCAGACATGAATTTATAAACCGATGAGACATTTTTTCCAGGCATGACTGCTGCACCAGGCCGTGCCGCCGGGGTACTCCGCCGTGCCCTGTATCAGGAGGACTGAGTGCTGCCAAATCACCGATTGCGACGCTAGATATGTTAGATTAAGTTAGGCTTAAGAGAAAACACGAAAACAGCACAAGGACTGCAGTGCAAAAGGCCAGCCCAGTGCCAGGGGCACGCCCTCCGGAATTAGTTCGGGGGGCACAGGCCAACCAGTAGCGTGGAAATTACTGGCACATCTGTGAGCACTGCAGGGGGGGGGGGACACTAGACGTAGCAGTAGCGACTTCCACATGAAACACAACATGCCAACGCACCCTGCATGATACAGCACATACGGCAGACACAACAGCAAAAACAAAACATATCATGTAGCTCAGTGGAAACATTAGAAGTAGCATAAAAAGCACAAAAATGTAGTAGCATAAGAAGACCCATTTATGTATAGGTATTGGGTTATTGTACAATTAAAAAAAAAGTTGTACCAATTAAAAAAAATAAAAAAAGGTGGACGTTATTGAAGCAAAGAAACGGTACGCCGGGATGTCCGCGCGGTCTTATCATAGATTGCGCGGCAGCTCCCGACGAAGTTGAGTCCTCCCCCTCGGGCATGGGGCTGTGTCGTTAGCATAAGTTATTATAAGTAGTGTGTAAGTTTAGAGATCGAATACCTCAGCAGTTTGGTCCATTAATATTTTTTTTAATTCAAATTACATGGTTAACTCAGATTTGTGGCACTGTTTATTAGAAGTGTGACTAATATCTTCTGTATTTGCATTGAAGCTTGTCAGTTGTAGGCGTAAATAGTCTTTTTCGAAACGTTTTTTACTTACCTTTGTTAAAAGAAAAAAAATGCTCGCATAAAAGTAGTTTGAATCCCATTAATTGATTCATAATTGTATCTTGATCCAACGGAAATTTGGCTCGAGTCTTTAAAGCAAGTTTTCAATGAAGAATCACATCTTAATTCTGTCAGAGGCTCTTGCTCAATGCTGACAGTTTCAGAACTTTAAAATTGGTTTCTACATACGAATTTGTTATTAGTATATAAAAGAAAACCGCCATTAACACACACACACACACACACACACACACACACACACACACACACACACTAAACAACAAGCAAATAATGCACGACCCCACAATCAGATATATCAACTGACTGTTACTCATCCAAGATTTGTCACTACTCGAAGGTGACGCAGCATTGGCGCGTCTCAATTACAAACGAATCGTACGGCTGTGCTGTTCTCATATCGCCCTACGTCCGTTATTTCCTTACACAGGAAGGATTTAGTACAAAACTTTCTACATTATATAACTTTTCTCGTGATATACATTCATAATTTTTCAGTGGGTAAATTATTTTACTCGGATATTTTAAAAGTCTTCTGGCGACCCACCTGAATAGATCCCGCGAGCCACAGGCCCCATAGTTTGGGATCCACTAGTATAAAGCAGACATTTCATTAGGAAAATCGTGAGGAAGGTCTATATAAGTCGGAATCCTGCACTATTCTTCCAATCCTGTTCCAGCAGCCAAGGGGTTGCGGTAGGAACGACTCATTGTAAACTTAAGAATTTCTCTAATTTTATCTACGTGGTCTATTCGGAAGATATACATAGGAAGAAGCAAAATGTTGGTTGTCTCTTCTAGAAATATATGCTATCGGAAATTCGACAGAAGCGTATAAAGTGACGCAGCATGCCTCTCTTGCAGCGTCTGCAACAAGAGTCTGCTTATCATCTCCATGACGCTTTCGTGCTTATTAAATGAACCAGGAACGAAAGGTGCCGCTTTTCTTTCTGTTTTATCTGGTACGGAACCCACGCTAACGAGATATATTTCAGTATTGGTCGAACTTGTGTTTTATAAGCTGCTTCATTTGTTGGACTGCTTTACCTGAATATTATTCCAATATATCACAGAGTCACAGAATTCCAGCGTTTGGCCAGTAAAATATTTGTAATTAGTTGCAAACATTAATTGTGTACATGCTTCGCTCTAGACATTAATTCAACATTTTCTAGCGAGGATAATTTAATATTTTTGCCCAGCGATGATTTTCACTTGTCACTATCCAGCCAACGAGCGGTTGATACCGTTTTCTCTCTAATCAACAATCGGTGATCTCTCGATTGCACAACCCGTTATCGATCCTAGGTCCTTGTATGCAGGGATTTGTTCCAGCCACGATTATTCACACTGGTGACGAGTTTTTACATTTAATAAAGTACAATACTTCACTGACCTAAGAACTTCAATGACAAATGTAAGCCTCTGCGCCACCACTTTCGTTGTAACTTTCGTAGGCAGCTACAAACTTTCACAGACCTTGTGGAAGTGCATTCTTTTCCGCGGTTGTGAACACGTGGCTGCGATGAACGTATGCCATATCCATAACCTTTTGGCGGTATGAGCTTCAATGTAATGATGCTGGAATTGACTAGAGAGATTCGGAAATCCGATATCTGCTAAAACATAATTGGCAGTGTTGGTACGCAAGATTTCCAAATGCAATACATCAACGTGTATCATACACACATATATCACAAACAGCTATTAAAAATGCTTACTCTGAAGCGTGTGAATGAAAAAATTTCAAAGCTGTGAAGATAGTTTTCGTTGTCCGCAGTGCTACTAGTTAAAACATTATTGCTGCATTTGTGTAATTTTATCATCATAAATAAAGGTTAGTATCTCAGTACTAATGACAATCGATGTAAAAACGTCGTTATTTGCACTCAGGATCGGTCAGTTCTCTAGTATGGCACTTACAACGTACTTAATAAGTAATGTATTTCCTAATTTGTCTCATTTTTCTCAGTGATGAGATGACCATCACCATTTCGTGCTATCATATTTCCTTCTCAATTTTCGGACACAAATACGTCAGATAAAAAAGAGAGTTATTTGGCAAAGTATGAGATCTGGCACCTAGAAAGCGTGGCATTTCTACCGTTCACTTTTCGCCTCAGAGATGGGTCCCATAGATTCAGCGGGGAGACGGATCAATCTAGTTTCTGGCCGGTATCATGTATCGATGTCGGACGCCACTTGTCGCTATTGAAGGTAGTTTGTCAACTGTGACACAACGGGACAGGATCATCCAACCAACTGTTCCAACTTTTCGGCACTGGATGTTTCTCAACTACAAACAAGTCTGGCTTGCCTTCTCTCGGTACTACCTACCGCCTCGTATTTGTTCGAAAATTCTTAGTTTGTAGCAGAGTCGAATAAGCTGTAAATCTGGCACTACATCATACAGCGATTCATGTGTGTAGATAGGAGACACGGAATCAATCTTAAGGAGTCGCGAATTTTCTTCGTAAAAGAGAATTCGGATGCTGTTGTGTTCGGTACCAAATGCTCAAATGTTTGTAAAGTTATGGGAAGTAACTGCAATGGTCATCGGTTCCTAAACTTAGAAACTACTTTAAATTATCCTAAGAACACCACACACACACAACACACACACACACACAAACACACACACACACACACACACACACACACACACTCGCGCGCGCGCGCGCGTCCGAGGGAGGACTCGCGTTCTAGTCCCACTGGAGTTCTAATTTTGCCACGCCGGAATAACTGTGCACATTAACGCACCTTGCTGAGGTGCGCAGACCGTTCGCCGTCGGAGGTGTGTGTGTGTGTGTGTGTGTGTGTGTGTGTGTGTGTGTGTGTGTGTGTTTGCAGTTCGTACGTTTAAGGACCAACGACCACTGCAGCTAGGTCCTATAATTTTACAAACATATGGAGGACTCGAACCTCCGACGGCGAAAGGCCGCGCGCACCGCAGCACGGCGCCTAAGTGCGCACGGCTATTCTACTGTGGCGTATTCAGTAGAGTACGCTGCTGACATCTACCAATGACCAAAGACACTAATGGATATGAATACACACAGGCAATAATGGACGACATGAAACAGTATCTCAAACGTCAGAAATTGGAGTTGTATATTTATAACCAAAAATGGAAAAGATTTCACCGCAAGGGAAAGCAGGTTAACAGACGTAAAAAAAAAATATGTTCGAAGTGGGTCAGGCTCCCAAAACGATGGTCGATATCAGATTCTAAGGAATATGACCTCGGAAAGTAATGCAAAAGTTTGTACCTCTTAGCCATGCTGACTACCAAACCGTTAAGGAATCCTTGGGAATATTGTCCCCTCAAGATGGTTTTGAGCCCTTGCACAGTTCGAGAAGGGGGTGCTTGTTGAGAAACACGACTTCCAAGAGCATAGCAGGCATGCTCTCCAAGGTTTAGTTCGCGAAGTACACCGGTCTCTCCATATCTTCAATATCTTAACCTTCTACTATATCCGAAACTTCAACGGTCAGATAGAGGGTGAACAAAAAAATATGAACATAATGCAGTATAATACATCTTGCTGGTAGTTGGCACCACTGCGTACGTGTTAACACTAAGACGCGACAGCAGGGCACAACTGACGTGCGGTAAAAGCCTTGTTCTGCGACGGTTGACACACATTATCTGTGAAACGAGTAGACTGCCAAACAGGCCAACTCGGTGTTAAACACTTGGTGCCGAGTGACGAAAATGAATGCACTGTTGAACGTTTCACTAGCGACACTATCCTCGGTGGTGACAGCGTACACAAAACAAGGTAAAACATCGTTAATGAAGAGGTATAGTGGCAGAAACCCGACGTTAACTGACAAAGTCGGACGACTATTGGTAACGATTGTAGGTACACAACATAAAATTACAACGGCAAAACTCAACACTCAGTTTGGTAATATTTTTTCAGTAAAAAAAGTACATCAGCAGCTTAGCATTCATGGATGCTAAACCCTAATAACCCAAGTCGACGCAAAGCGGCGGAGGAAGTGGTGCCAGGATTATGCCACCTGAACGCTTCATGAAGTATGTGGTATGGTGCGATGAACAAACAACCGTGTTTATGTATCGAAAACCCCAAAAGAAGCTTACGACACAGCATGTCTGCTTCCTTCAGTCAAGCATGGGGGAGGGTTCCGTCAGGATTTGGGCATCTATATTATGGTATTCTAGTATTGATGTCATTGCCCTTACTGATGTGATAACAGTAAATGACTATCTTACCATCCTCGACAACAAGTTACTTACTATGACTAACATACTGCAAACAGCTCCTTGCCACATTACAAAATGATTGTGCGTCAACACACATTTAACCAACAAGGTTCAGACATGCTTGTCGGAAAATTATCAAACATCTTCCCTGAACAGCAAAATTGCCATGTCTCAGTATAACTGAACCATTATGGGGAGTTTTGGAACAGAGAGTAAGGACCAAATTTACAGCTCCAACGTCGTTGATGTAATCGTCGCAAGTTCTGGTACAAGAAGGGGTAACATTATTTTTGGAAACTATAAAGACACTTTACGAATCTGTTCCTCGGAGAGTTGCATCTGTTATCAAAGACAATGGTGGGCCACCTCCTTACTAAGAAAATACTAATAAAATAAAGTTATGTGTCTCTGTATGTGGGAGAGCATTCTCCTCAATAAACAGAGAGTCGGTATCTAACGCACGCCTAAACAGATGGATATGATCCAGAATAATTTTCCTGCAATACTACTTTGCTGCTGCGAAAGCTCGCACAAATATTGCAGCAATATTCGGCCATTGTATACAGGGTGTTCTATTTATCTTGGCCACCCAAAATATCTCTGCAACAACAACAGCTATTGTAAAACGACTTTCACCGGTATCAATGTAAGGCAGGGGCTCATGAATGTAAATTATTGGAAACATTCTGAAACGAGAATATACGTTTCTAGCACAAACTAATGTTTTTAAATGGAAAACCTATATTATTTCATCAGCATGACAAATCACATAAACAAGGGCTGTGATTGCATCGCAATACCCTAATTACATCCCGCGATATTGCGAAGCGAAGTTGTCACTTGAAATACGCGAGACGCACGGATAGGCAACGCCGTCTAGATCAAGGAGGTTAGAACAAAGGGAGATGGCATTATCTAAGCCGAGCACATACGTCAATTGAAGCCTGTCCGCCATCTTGGTCAGTTTTGGAATTCTATTTGTCTCTTAAAACTATGCGTTAAGTCGACCCTCTTGCTGTTAATAGATTGAACTAACAGTCACTGCAAAGTATCTACTTTCAAACAATATACTTTCTTGAATAAATAGTAATAAATACGCATCACAATATATTTGAAAACTTACTTTTTAACGGTTAATTTGCACTCTTTTAACAAGTTGTACATCACGGCAAAACTGTCGGAAGTTATATCCCTGTGACATAAAACATTAGCTCTACAATAAGAACACTTCTCCAAAACTTAGGAATATCGCGGAGGCAAGCTTCACTTTTTCAGCGTAAGGGAGTCTCCCTGTATTCTAACCTCCTTGGTCTAGATACGAGACCTCGCAATTTCGTGTCACGTCATACCGATAGGCCGCCATTGCAAGCTCACTGGATGGCTACGAGGCAGTGGGCTGTGCCCCAGCGGCCAGCCACTCAGCTAGCGATGGAAGCCTATCGGTGTGACGTGCAAGGGCTTGTTTGTGAGGCTTATATCACAGACAAAAATATCTGCGCTTCTGTCTAGACGGTGTTGGCTAGCCGCGCGTTTCGCGTATTTCAAGCATCAACTTCGCTCAATATCTCGGGATGTAATTTAGTTTAGTATTGTGATGCAATCGACGCCATTGTTTATGTGATGTCTCATGCTCAAGATAGCTGATGAAATAATATAGGGTGTCCATTTAAAGCACGTAAGTTTGTATTAAAAACACATATGCTATCGTTTCAGAATATTTCTAATTATTAACATTCATGAGTTCCTGCCTTACATTGATACCGAAGAAAGTCGTTTTACAATAGTTGTTGTTCTAGAGATATTTTAGGTGGTCAAGATAAATGAGACACCCTGTACACAATTCCTTTCCACGCCGTAATGCCTAGGCCATATCGATGACGTTCATGAACAATCTGTGGTGTGTAACGTATTCGTCTCTCTCTCTCTCTCTCTCTCTCTCTCTCTCTGTCTAGACCAGGGAGAACCGTCTTTTTGTATAATTTTATTTTTTTATTCTTGATAGGTGAGAGCAATTAAATGGAATGGACACTGTCTTGAAAGGAAGATATAAGATGAACATTAATAAGAGTAAAACGAAGGTAATGGAATGCAATGTTAGAAAATCAGGCGATGCTGAAGGAATTAGATTTGGTAATGAGACAATAAAAGCAATAGATGAATTTTGTTATTTGGGTAGCAAGATCACTTCTGATGGCCGAAGTAAAGAAGATATAAAATGCAGAATGGCTATGGGAAGAAAAGCGTTTCTAAAGAAGTGAAACTTGTTAATATCCAGTACTAATTTAAATGTTAGGAAGTCCTTTCTGAAAGCATTTGTCTGGAGTGCAGCATTGTATGGGAGTGAAACGCGGACGATAAGAAGTTCAGATAAAAAGATGATAGAAGCTTTTGAAATGTGGTGTTACAGACGAATGATGAAAATTAGATGGGTAGATCACGTAACTAATGAGGTGCTTAACCGATCTGGGGAGAAAAGGAGTTTCTGGCATATCCTGACTAAGAGAAGGGATAGACTGGTTGGACACATTCTGAGACAACAAGGAATTGTCAACTTACCACAAGAAGGAAGTGAGATGATGATGATGATGATGATTGGTGTTTTAGGGCGCTCAACAGCGAGGTTATCAGCGCCCGTATGCTAACGTAAGGAGATGAGAAGAAAAATGGGTCCAGTCGTATGGACATTTAACTTCACTTGTACATTAAAAATTTAAAAAGACTGTTCAAAGGAAAGGACTGCATAAAAGAGATAAAAGTTTGATAGATGTATGGGGCTCGGTGACTACTTAAAGAGTGACCGAGCCACACTGTCACATATTGAAATCGAACACCCAATATTTTAGGAAGAAGTCCAGATGCTGCACAAAATCTTAGGACACAATCCACGGACGCTTCATCGTCACCTAAAATAGATTTCAGGTCCTGTGAGAGACCTAAAGTTGTCCTCACACCAGCGTATAAATAGCATTCTGTGAAAATATGTCGTATCGACAATTGTGTCCGACATCTGTTACACACTGGCGGTTCCTCACGACACAAAAGAAAGCCATGCGTTAGCGGACAGTGCCCAATTCTAAGGCGAGTAAGGGCGACTTCCTCAGCTCTTCGAGGGCGGAAGTAAGTACGCCATGGACGTACTGAAGATTTTAGGGCGCGTAACTTGTTATCCGCCACATCCAAGCACTGATCCTCCGACAAAATCATGGCTTTCCTTGTCACATACGAGGTAACAGCCTGCAATGGGACAGAACAGCGTACAGCAGGGGGGAGGGAGCAAGCCTCCTTAGCCGCCACATCGGCAAGCTCGTTTCCCCGGATCCCAGTATGCCCAGGAACCCAACAGAAAATGATCTCCTTGTTTCGTTGTTGCAGTGCAAGGAGAGCGTCCTGTATATCCTGCACCATCCGATCTGATGGGTACATTTGGTCAATAGCCAGGAGGGCACTTTGGGAGTCTGAACAGATCATGAACTTCACTCCATGATGTCTTCTGATCTGTTCTAGTGCCCTCAGGATAGCGAACAGTTCTGCGTAATAAACGGTAAACTGTTCTGGGAGCCCTATCTGAAGGACAACATCGGGGAACACGACAGAGCAACCAATATGATCACCCTGCTTGGACCCATCCGTGTAGACCGTGACAAAATCAGAATGGTGACTTAAAATTTCGAGAAATTTACTTTTATAAAAGGTGTCTGAAGTAAAAGCCTTCCTGTAGAGAGTCAACTCTAAAAGCACCCTGGGCCTCTGAAGTAGCCAGAGACATCCCCTACTCCACCCCTGGCGTTGGACCTGAATGCCTTGCGCCTGTAGCAAATCGAAGCTGTCCCTTGCACGGAACCAAAAGGGCCTTGTCGCCTGCGGACGGTTACGGAACAAGCGTACCAATGATTGTTGATTAGCATTGGAAGTCGCTAGGGAATTTGGAGTTGACATAGATCGGTACGCTTGACGTGCAGTGAGTAGAAGGCGGCGAATAGAAAGCGGAGGCTCACCAGCTTCTGCACAGAGACTAACAACCGGACTTGTGCGGTATGCACCTGTGGACAACCTGATACCTTCATGGTGTATGGAGTCCAGCATTTTCAAATAAGAGGATCTCGCGGATCCATAAACTTGACATCCATAGTCGAGGCGGGGTCGCACAAATGACCTGTAAAATTGGAGGAGACGTGCCCTGTCAGCTCCCCAGGCCCGATGGCTAACACACTTAAGGAGATTTAAAGCCTTGATGCATCGTAATTTTAATTCCTTAAGGTGTGGCAACCAAGTGAGCTTTTCATCAAAAGTAAGACCTAGGTATTTCACCTTCTCCTTAAAAGTGAGAGCAGTCCCCCCAAGTTTGAGAACTGGGTAATTAAAAAGGGAACGGGAGCGATTAAAATCTACACAAACGGTCTTCTCCAACGAAAATTTAAAACCTGTTCTGTTGGACCATTCCTCCAACCGCCTGATCGTCAGATGTAATTGGGGGATACCGTTCTCTTGATGAAAACGGTCAGACAATACGCTCCCGACCTTGTATCTAAAATACCGATCCGAAAGGAAAGACTGAATAAAAATGGGTAGACGACCACGAAAACCCCACTCATGGAGCTGCTGTAAAACATTACGCCTCCAGGTAGTATCGTAGGCTTTTTCGAGATCAAAGAACACACCTATCAGGTGTTGCTTACGTAGGAAAGCTTGTTGGATTTCCCGGTCAAGCAAGATCAAGTTGTCAAGCGTTGAACGGTACCTTCTGAAGCCACATTGGGAGCGGCTGAGTAGGGACCTGCTTTCTAGGACCCAGACTAGGCGTCGGTTAACCATACGCTCCAATGTCTTTCCTACACAGCTGGTGAGACTTATGCTACGATAACTACCAGCGTCAGTCCGATCTTTCCCTGGTTTTAAAATAGGTATTAAAACAGACTCTTTCCACGAGCGTGGAAAGTTTCCCGTGAACCAGATTTGGTTAAAAAGCTGAAGGAGGACATGCTTCGATTGCGGTTCCATGTGTTGGAGCATGCTGTACGTTATGTCATCGACGCCAGGGGCAGTATCACAAGGTACTGTTAATGCAGTCTCCAGCTCCCACAGTGAGAATGGTTGGTTATATTCCTCAGCATTTGAGGACCGGAAATCAAAACCAACCCTTTCCTGTATAGCCCGATGCTGCCGAAAGGCTGCATTCTGGCTAGAATCCGATGTAATGGTGTAAAATGATTCTGCCATTACCTGAGCAATGTCTCGTGGCGAAGTCAGGAGAAGTCCTTGCTCTTGTACAGCTGCTATTGGTGGTCGGGAATTCCGCCTCGAGATCCTCCTAATGGCTTCCCATACTCTGCTTGCTGATGTGAATCTATTGATAGAATTCAGGAACTCTTGCCAAGACCTCTCCTTGCTCTCTCGAATAATGCGTCTTGCCCGTGCCCTCGCCACGCGAAAAGTTGCAAGATTGTGATCAGTAGGGCACCTGTGGAATCGTCGGAGAGCTGCCCTCCTGTTTTGGATTGCAGACCGACACTCCTCGTTCCACCAAGGAACAGGCTGCCTCTTAAATTTGCCCTTCGATTTGGGGATCGACGCATCGGCGGCGGCGCGAATCACGGCTGTAGTGTGATCCACCCAGTTCTGAACGCCTTCATGCCGTTCCAAAACAGCCAACTGTTTAAAAAGCTGCCAATCAGCTTTCTTAATAAGCCATCTCGGCGGCTGTCGAGCATGATCCATTCCATCTGGCAGAGTTACCCAGATAGGGTAGTGATCACTGCCATGGAGGTCGTCGTCTGCATCCCACTGGGCAATGTCTGCAAGAGCTGGCGAACAGAAGGAGAGGTCAATGGCGGAAGACGTACCTGTAGCAACGCTGAAGTGTGTGGCCTTACCCGTGTTCAGCAAAATTACCGATGTCGACTGTAACACACGCTCAACCATTCGACCCCTGGGGCAAGTGGTGTTAGATCCCCATAAAGCATTATGAGCATTGAAATCTCCTAAAATGAGAAAAGGGCGAGGAAGGTCATCGAGAAGCTGTGTCAAGAGTACAACATCGAGAGGCTCTCCAGGTGGTAAATACAGAGAACACACTGTAAGCTCAGTGTGTGCCAACACACGGACTGCAACTGCCTGTAGCGTCGTAGTTAGGTGCACAGGCGTAGAATGGAATGTGTCCTTGATGAACACTGCCACACCGCCCTGCGCCCTATCGCCAGTCAGGTCGTCTTTTCTGTAGAGGTGATAGCCTCTAAGTACAGGTGCGTCACACTGCTTGAAATGTGTCTCCTGAAGGGAGAGACAGAATGGTCTGTTCTGCAGAATAAGACGTAATTCGTCCAAACGAGCCCTGAATCCGTTCACGTTCCATTGGAGTATGGTTCCCATGTCAGCGGTGTGGTTGTAGTTTCCCCCTATCCTTGTGCCTAGACGGTGAGGCACTGTTTGATCGGGCAGCGGCATTAGGGGTGACTGATTCCGGTGATGAGGTATCCAGGTCCATTATGATATCCTCGTCATCGGTTAAGGCTGCCAGAACGACATTCGATGGTGCCTGGGGGAGGCTTTCGATCGAATGCCGAGACGCCGCCTTTGGTTTCTTCTTCTCTGAAGAAGATGAAGGAAGGGCGTGTTGCTGAGCACTCTGCTTTTGGGGAGCACTCTGCTTCTGGGGGGCCACCTGCTTCTGGGCAGCTGCCTGCTGTTGAGGAGCGCGTTCTGTTGGAACGGCACGTTCCTGTGGGATGGTACTCTCCTTTTGAGGTGTCTTCTCAATTATTACTGCAGCTATCTCGTCTTTCACATCCATTGGGTCGGCCTGTATTCCGATATCTCGACTAATCGAAGTTTGGCATGTACAAATGCAGGTGCAAGTTTCGCTGGTGGAAATGGGGATGGTCTGTGTCGATGCATCAACAGTGGGCGTGGGTTTCTGGAGTAGTGAGGCATAGGAGGTCGGAAACACAGGAGGCTGAGTCGCCTTATATTCTTTTTTGGCCTCCACATATGGAATACGTTTGCGCACTTTTATCTCCTGTATTTTTTGTTCTTCAACAAAGACAGGGCAATCACGACTCCATACAGGGTGGCCTCCTGAGCAGTTTAGACACGTTGCTGGGAAAGGACAGTCAATCCCAGAGTCGTGAGCTGCCTGTCCACACCTCCCACATGTTGGTTTGCCTCCACAATTCAGTGTCGTATGACCGAAACGCTGGCATGTGAAACACCTCATAGGGTTCGGTATAAAAGGCCTAACTTTCAGACGGAGAAACCCTGCCATAAGATGTTCTGGCAACGATGGGGAATTGAAGGTAACAATGAAGGTAGGGGTTTTCTCTATTACTCCATTGTTCCTGCGGGTCCGTTGCTAAACGTCAATGATACCCTGTGACGCCACTCCTGTTTTAATTCTGCCGTTTCGATGTCCACAATGTCACGGCATGTGACCACTCCTTTGCTGGAATTTAGCGTGTTGTGTAATTTTACAACAATGTCATATTCCCCTAGCTTTGCTGAATTCAGGAGGAGGTCCACCTGCTTTGCTCTGGCCGTCTCAACTAACAAAGCACCATTCCGCAGCCTCTTAATTGATTTCAAAGAACCTGCAAGTCCTTCCAGTCCCTTATTAATGTAGAAAGGGGAGACCTTTTCAAAGGTACCCTCTTTCCTCTTAATAACTACGAAAACATTATTATTAATGACTCCTTGAGCCCTGTTACTATGACTAGATTGTGTCTCAGGAGGACTGGCCTCCCTCAACCGCTTAGATGACTGGGTGCGAGTACCCCCTGACGGTACACCCATCCCGCCGGGGTTAGAAACATGTGAGGACTCCATCTCGGTCCCACGAGCAGCTAGGGAAGGGACGGTCCACCCAGGCAGAGCCCCGCTTGCCTGGGTAAGCCTTTTACAACTGAGGTGCGGCAGGTTCCTCAGAGGTCGCTCGCTATCGACTGTTCAACCTCAACAGCCATGCATTCCATCAGCACGCAGCACACCTTGGGATTGAGGGGTTTTTATAGAGGTTTTTTCCATCCTCACGATCCGGGCAATAAAGCCGAGATCCCCGCTCCCTGTAACACCCAACATTCCACCGCTGCGCCATGCGGTGGTCGCTGAAGCGTGTCCAGGGCTTACGGTCTGGAGGACTGGCGGCGCTTACCAGTCCTCAGCTCAGGACCCCGGGTTCGCCAAGCCCGTACTCAGCAAATTAATGCTGAGCCCCTGAGGGGAAGGAAGTGAGTGGGGTAAAAATCGTACAGGGAGACCGAGGGACGAATATAGTAATCAGATTCAAAAGGATGTAGGTTGCCGAACGTATTCTCGGATGAAGAGACTTGCACAGGACAGGGTAGCGTGAAGAGCTGCGGACTGAAGACCACAACAACAACAACAACAACAACAACAACAACAACATTCTTGTTAGCAGTGGTCAAGAGGTTCAAGAAAAATAACTATGTCAATCTAAAAAATGAACATTAATCAAAGCTTTTAACATTCTTTAAACTCAAATGTAATGTTTAGTGGAAACTTAAATTCTGTTTGAATGAACGTGACTTTAGACCACGTATCTTCTGTTCAAGTTCGGTAATCCTAGTGCTAATACTGTTGTTGAAAGCTACCCTCACATCACTTACTTTTAGCCGATTTCTGGATTTATTTTTAATCACCAGTAAAGAAGGAAACCCTTATGCAGAAAAGTATGAGAGAACGAAAAGCGTTTCCTACAATGTTATTGCATGAAACTGATTTTTTTTACGAGAAAACTGCTCAGCACGATGGATCTCGGAGGAAACAAATTTAATCTCCTTTCTTTTCCTTCAGCTTTTTTTTAAATTGTTGGACGAAGTTTTTGGTGAATTTTTCTGAATGGAACACATGAACCTATGAACATATGTTTTGCATAATGAGTGTTTCGCATCCCAGGCAACATTCGGAAGCGAATTATGTTCATTAAGAATGGTCCCACAGCATAGACCATTTGTAAAGAAGTAGACTTTTTTTTTTTTTTTTTTTTTTTTTTTTTAATTTTTCACAATTACTTATTGTATCATGTTATTTCACCTATCGATTGGTTCCTGGAAACAGGTTCAAGCTTCGCGCTTATTCATCATTAACATACTGTAATATAAAACAATCTATGCTCTATTCAAATCATAACGATTGTTAGTTAAGTAAGGAACTCCTTAATTTTAACAGTAAATAAATTTCAGTTGCTGTTTAATCTTTCGGATGTATGGTCGTGGTCGAAGAAACATTTTTGCTCTTGACATGTTCAGAGTCTTGCCGATCCACCACTACCATAAGCACCTAACGACCATACAACACGGAAGATTCAATAGCAACTATTTCAGCCGGCCTTGCAAGCCTTCATTGCAGAATAAATTTCACTTAGACATGCGTTTTTGGATTACTGAATCCTTGGTTGTTTTACGGTGCAAGTAATTCCTCCTGTGACGGCGACCTGCCGAGCAACACTTTGGGACGTTCCTCGGGGTCGTGACCGCAGGCTGATAAACACTGATCTTAAATGGTGAAAATGGCAACAAGCAGGTTTCCACGATACAATTAAAGCAAAATATCCGAAAATTGTTAATCGGGATGGAACTCTCAGAGCGCGCGCCGTATCCGCACTGATTGGTTTATTCTCTCTCTTCTTAATCTATATGGGATACACTGCAAATCACATTTAAGTGCCTGTCAGAGGGTTCATTAACCACTTTCATAACCTTTCTCTACCATTCCACTCTCTAATAGCGCACGGGAAGAAAGAACATTTGAATCTCTCCATTCGAGCTCTGATTTCTCGTATTTTATTCCGATGATCATTTCTACCATGTAGGTGGCAGTCAACAATATATTTTCGCATTCGGAGGAGAATGTTGGTTATTGGAGTTTCGTGTAGCCCACGCCGCAGCGATAAGCGCCGTTGTTGTAATGATTCCCATCCCAGATCCTGTATCATTTCCGTGTCACTGTCTTTCCTGTATCATGACAATACAAAACGAGCTGCCCTTCTTTGGACTCTTTCAATGTCGTCCGTCAAACCCACCTGATAAGGATCCCACACTGGGCAGCAATACTCAAAAAAAGGACAGACAAGCGTAGTGTATAAAGTTTCTTTAGTGGTTCTATTGTATAGTTTAAGGGTTCTGCCAATAAAACGCAGTCTCTGGTTCACCTTTCCCACGACGTTATCTACGTGTTCTTTCCAGTTTAAGTCTGAAGTTTTTAGTGAAGTTTACGGCCTTCACATTCGACTGATTTATCTTGTAAACAAAGTTGAACGGATTTCTTTTCGTACTCATATGGACGACACCACACTTCTCATTATTTAGAGTCAATTACTAACTTTTTCAACAAATTTATATCACATTTAGATCGTTCTGCAGTTGGTTTTGATCTTCAGATGATTTAACTGGACGGTAAATGACGGCGTCATCTGCAAGTAACCTAAGAGACCTGCTTAGATTTTCTGCCAAATCGTGTATGTAAATAAGGAACAGCAGAGGACCAATGACACTACCCTGTGGAACGCCCGATATCACCTCTGTTTTAGTCGATGTCTTACCGTAACTGTTTCCTCTCTGACAGGAAATCCCCTGTCCAGCCACAAATTTGGGGCGATCATTCCATAACCACGTCATTTGATTAAAAGCCGTTTGTGAGGTACGGTGTCAAAAGCCTTCTGGAAATCAAGAAATACGGAATCAATCTGAGATCCATTGTCGATAGCACCCATCACTTCGTGTGCGTAAAGAGCTAGTTGTGAACGCTATTTTCCAAATCCGTGTTGACGTTGGGTCAATAGATCATTGTGTTAGAGATAATTCATAACATTTGAATGCCGCGTATGTTCCAAAACCCCGCTGCAAACTGACGTCAATGAAAAAGGCCTGTAGTTTAGTGGGTTACTCCTGCTGTCTTTCCTGAATATTGGTGTGACCTGTGCAACTTTCCAGTCTTTTGGTACAGATCCTCCTTTGAGCGAGCGGTTGTATATGGTTGTTAAGTAAGGAACTATCGCTTCAGCATAATCAAATAGAAAACGAATGGGTATACAGTCTGGACCAGAAGACTTGTTAATGAATACAGCAAGGGTGTCATTTTGTGTTTTGCTTCAATAGTACTGCACTCCATTTCGGCTGCAATGTACAGCCAAGCATCGCTTTTTCATTATTGATGATGTAATCATTATGTTTCGTACTCCACAATTCCGGTTTATTTCCGTATAGGTCCATTAACTTTTTAGTGTGATTTCACTCGAGATTTATTTTGTGATAGAACATAAATATCACACCTCCTGTCAGAACACTGCCGTCTCGTTCTAGCTCGTAAGCTAGAAACACCGCCCAAGGAGTACGCGCACGAACTAGCTCTTTCCTTTGATGTACCGTCACTTCGCGGAACTTGTTTGTTGACGCGCGAGCGGCGAGCTTTGACGTCCACACCCGTCGCGCTGCGCCAACTGCTTTTCTTGGTGTGGGCCCGGCTAATTTAACAAGCTTCAGAGCACACAAACCAACTTGGTTTCATCGCCCGAAAATGGTTCTCTAAACCACGTTTAACAGTATAACCTGCAAGGAGTGAAGCCATTTTCTTCTCGCCACTAGGGCTACAGATAGAGGAAGATTGGGGTTTAACGTCCCGTGGACATCGCGGTCACTGGAGATGGAGCACACGTTGGGATTGATTTTGCCAATTGCTGTGGCGACGGTGGTGATATTTTGACCACTTTCGAGTTGTCCAACTACTCGTCCACGATCTTCAGTACTCAAATCATACCTTGCAGACATGTTGCTCCACAACAGCCTTCGTCATACACCGTAATGCAGTGGCGTAACTAGGACTTGGCTTGGGGGAGGGGGGGGGGATAGATCTGCTTGACGAGCAAAAGTTTTGTCAGTTTCCAAGACTACCATCTACCACTCCCGTTGTAGAAACTAATTCACCCCCTTCCAATGAAAGCTTATGGAAAAAACACCCCAAGTTTCAAATCTTTACCTTTACCAGATTGCTGTTATACGTTTTTTTCCCCTCTCCCTCTCTCATTCTTTTTTTTCGGGTTCTGGGGGGGGGGGGGGTTCTATTCCCCTCATCCCCCCCCCCATAGTTACGCCACTGCCGTAATACATAAACTTTCGAATGCAAACAGAATATTTGTGTATAAACGTCGCAGCAATGAACACTGTACTACCAATGGTAGGGTTTTTATAGGTTCGGTTACCGTCTTTTGCAAGTACAAAAACTGTAACTGCAACTACGGAGGAGGGAAAAAAGGTGAATTGGCGGGTATTCAGCAATTGTCGGTTGTTCCTTAGCAACTGTCCAGCAGTGTACTATACTTTTTTTTTTTTTTTTTTTTTTTTTTTTTTTTTTTTTTTTTTTTTTTTTTTTTTTTGCTTCCAATCGCCACTGAAGACGTTTACGTGCAATTTGCGTAGTCAAATATGACAGATGAACAATTTCAATTATTGCTTATTGCTTCAAAGATTCAGTACTAAACTAATTCTGTAATAGTAATGTTTACTGACGAATTTAGTGAAAAACGTCGTGTCTAAAATTACCTACAAATATCATAAGAGGCACCTTAACAATCCGGATCCCATAATTCCGACTTGTTTATAATGTGCAATCGTGGTATATTGTCTAATTTTACAATACATATTAGTGGCCCATCTTACAAGTAACACTACCCAACTGCCACTCGCCTATTTCAAATGTTCAATTGTTTGTAAAGCTTATGGGACTTAACTACGGGGTCATCAGTCCCTAAACTTACAAACTAGGACGGCACAAATATCCATGCCCGAGGGGGGATTCGAACCCCCGACCGTAGTGGCCGTGCAGACCGTGACTGAAGCGCCTCAGTCCCTTCGACCACCGCGACCGGCACTCGCTTATTTCCATACACTTCGAGAACGTTGTAGTGTAGATCAAAATACGAGACACGTATTTTTTATACGTGTCCATACGGCCGTTGAACCCTTCCGAAGAAAACGTGGTTGTTGTCTTTCTGAGTACGTATCGCCGAAACAGTAGAAAATATAACAAAAATGTTCAAACGTAATTTCCGGGGTTGCTACTGTACTTTACAACTGTGCAATCGTATCTTTAAACGTTTTAATATATTTCGAAATCCTTCCCTCCCCCTGACAATTTTTGAACAGGTAACAATTTTTTGTGCAGTAAATCTACTAGTATATTTAACAACAAATTCAACCGTATGCGTTAACGTTACATCCCGAAGTCGCAGTTGTCAGAGGTACACTAACAGGAGGCTCACATTTATTAGGTTTTCCTGTAATGTATCCGCACTCGAACCACGCACACCTAAACATGTTCACAAATCGAGGAGATGGAAACTGAATACGAACCAAAGACTGATTTTTTTCAGGATATTATTGCACAGGTTAAAATTTACACTAAAGCCCCTTATTTTATGGTTGCACTGTGAAAGTGCAAATTAGCACTATCGCCATGTATGACAAACGTCATATAGCGCACAGAGCGCGCATATAGGCATACTTCCAACTTATACCTGGCTACTGCGGCTCTGCGATGTTTCCTTATAGTTTGTACTTGAATTTGTAGTTAAATATGGTATTAGATTTACTGCACACAATTTTTACAGTTTCTGAGGTGAAAGGAGGATTTTGAAATATATCGAAATGTTTAAATGTGTGATTGCACAATTTTATATTACAGTAACAACCATAGAAATTATGTTTCAACATTTGTTATATCTCCTACGGTTTCAACGATATGTGTTCAGAAAGTTAACAACCGTGTTTTCTTCGGGATGGTTTACACGGCTTCATCTGTCGTATGGGCACCTATACAAAAATGCGTATCTCATATTTTGAACTAGACTACAACATATTAGAAGCGTATCGGAATCGGCGAGTGACACATGCGTAGAGTACTTTTTGTACTCATCAGCATTTAGAACACAACGTGCATGTCACACACTCTTGATATGGGACTGAGTGATTTGACTTCCTTTTTATCCTTTGATTTAGAATTTATTCGCAAAGAATGTGTGGGCAGTTTGAATATTTTACTGAAGTGAACAAGCAATATTACTAATCTTTGCCAGTCTGACAACTGTACTCCACTGAACTGATTTTCTGATCACTGCACTCTGATTCTACTCAGAAGAGACTATCCAGCTATTTACGTATAGGTTAAGTCTTGTTATCAAAGTACGTCGTTTGAAATACGCCATACAGTAGTCTCGCAAAGAGAGTTCTTAACTGCATCTAATAACACTGCCCATGGCACGAAAACGATTTATAGGTTTTAGAATTACCTCACAGAAGTAATCCATACGCCAGTTGGGAGTGAAAAACAATATGCATCGCAAGTATAGACTTTCAGTCCCTTACGGGCAATAGAAATCTGAGCAGTTAGTCTCCTACCACAAAACAACTAACACAATGCACTTGACTGCTTCGGAGTGGTGTTGAAGAAGCCATACAAAAAGTGTGGAGGAGGCTTCGACGATTGCTCTTCCAATAAGACGCATATCTGAAACATAGAGAAAAAACCTATCCCATGAAATTTAGTTCAATTTCACGGCAGTAACACGGAAGCTAGCTCACCAACACAACTATAGCTTAACCCACATATTCCCACACGATCGATAACGACCCAGCTGCGACCCGACAATGTAACCTGAAGAGGCAGACCCGCTAAACACATATGCCAGGCGGCTAGCATCGAGTATCCGAAAGGCACAGCCAGAAGATCCTTTATGACATGAAAGACAGCGCGTCAGGCAACGCAAATGAAGAGAGAGAGATTTGCTTTCCCAGCTGGATGTACTGTCGCCAAGTTACGCTTACACCAAATAAAGATAGTGAACCAATCGAGCTCCGCTGTTGTCTAATGAGATGGTAGTGGGCTTAAATTCCATTCAAAAGACATCCCGATATTCAGTCGTTGCTAAAAATAAAATTTATAATCAGCCAAACATTATACATAGTTTCAATCGATTTAAGGGTGGAGAAGACAGAATAGAAGCTAATACACTAGTTTAGTAGATTGTAATAAGAGGCAAAAAGTGTTATGAGGGTAGTTCACATTTAAGTTAATAATTGTTCATTGCTTGCTAGATCACTCGGAGAGAACGCGGACATATAGAATAGCCTGGGTCATAGCGGCAAATGAGAACGAAAACTACATTTTCAGCATATTAGTGTCAGTGGCTAGACCAGAAAATGTTTGTTTCTTAAACATTATCAGACTGTGCCACAGATGTAAATTGGCAGGGCAATGATTTTTAAACTTCATAACTAGCTGAAAACCCGGCGTTGTCCGGGTATTTATTTATGCAAGCCTTGAGTTAGTGCTTGTCCTATCCCTTCTCTCTCTGTCCATCCTCTTTTCCATAAACATGTTATCTTTATAGAATGTATAAAAATGGGGATGTGTTGGATATATTATCTCTTATTTATTGAGTTATATGTTGTAGAGTTGTATAATTTTGCTGGTATATATGACTTGTATAAGTGCTGTATGCCTGTAAAATCTGTTGCCAATACAGTTCATAGTAAAGAAGTGATAGACTGAATACTGATGCGTGATGGGGCGGTTTTCCATGAACGTTACTGTTTATGTGCTCATATCTCATGAACTACGTGTCCTACTGTGATACGATTTCGCAGGTACATTCGGCTGTATGTGTGTATACTGTCTGTAAACTTTCCTGCGGGTACAATATGTAGTGCAGAAATTATAAATTGCAACGTTATATCGAATGCTGTTACTCAGTGAACAACGGAAAGGTAGTAAGCCAGAAACGTTTTTCCTTCCATCATTCTGCTGTGGTTGTCAGCGAGAAAAAGTTTAATAAAGGTTTAAAATTACGATTAAAGTTTGTTGCAAGTCGCTAAGTACTCTCATTCTCATGTACTGTGTTTATAAAGCTTCGCCGCATTATGCGGCAGTTTCTTGCAACTCCTATTGTTTATGACGTGATATCTCCTGAACCATGTGTCGTATGTCGTTTCTTACCAGTGCAGCAATTGGTGCCTTATGGTAAGGAACATGTGTACCAAATTTGGTAGAAATCGATCAAGTGGTTCAGGAAATGTGCAACATTGTCGCATGATGCAGCAGTTTTCCGTGCATCCCATTGTTTATGACGTCATATCTCGTGAACTATGTGTTTTACTAATTGTTAGCCGGCCGCGGTGGCCGAGGTGACTGAGGCGCTGCAGTCACGGTCAGCACGGCCACTACGGTCGGGGGTTCGAATCCCCCCTCGGGCATGGATATTTGTATCGTCCTAGTTCGTAAGTAGTTCATAAGTAGTTTGTCAGTTTAGGGACTGATGACCCCGTAGTTAAGTCCCATAAGCTGTACAAACATTTGAACATTTTGAACTAATTGTTACACTCACGGCGACCGTCCTCACGGATGGAAGCTTACGTGTGCAAAATTTCATAAAGAGTGGAACAAAACTGTAGATTTGTATACAATACGTACACACGGGCACACTGCTTTATGCAAAATGCAAATGTTTGTGTAGCTTATGTGACTTAACTACGGGGTCATCAGTCCCTAAACTTACAAACTAGCTAACACTAAGGACGACACAAATATCAGTGCCCGAGGGGGGATTCGACCCCCAAGCGTAGTGGCCGTGCAGGCCGTGACTGGCGCGCCTCAGTCCCCTCGACACTGCTTTATGTATAAAGATGATATGTCCTACTTGGGCACATACACTCATTTCACGCAACATGACGACCACCTATCTAATAGCCAGTATGTCCATCTTCGGCAAGGATAACGGCTGCGACGCGTCTATACACGGAAGCAATGAAGCCTTGGTACGTCACTGGACGGAGTTGGTACATCTGCACACAAAAGGCACCTAATTTTCATAAATTCCGATTGGGGGGGGGGGGAGGGGGGCGATGAGCTCTGACGACACGCTCAATCATATCTCAAATCTGTTCGATAGGGCTCACATTTGGCGGGTTGGGGGCAGCACATCAACTCCAACTCAACTCAGTGTTCGTCGAACCACTTATTATACTCCTTACCTTATGACACGGCGCATTGTCTTTTACAAAAATGCCACAGCCGCTGAGAAACTCATCAGACCATGCAACGTTCTGCCAATGCACCAACGTCACGTGACCATTTTAGTCGTAGTTAATGATGTCGTCGAGTTAAATTTGCACATCCATGGATTCTCGGCTGCGGGGACACATTGTTAGGGGTGTTCGGTGTAGTGATGTTCAGACAAACTTGTACTCTGCCCGGCATCCGGACACATGTAATAAGGGGCATGCAGCCCAACCTGGCGACGTTTGGACGCGATTCACCTTGGATTCACCACTAAGACAACACGAGACTCCTAGGACATCCGACATGCGGAAAGCATGCTCAATCATAGGCATACTACCGACGCGGTGTGTACGCCGTAAACTCAGTTTACACTAGCAAGTTATTGCAACAATTTATTTGCGGGTAGAAACTTGCCGAAATGCTAGCGAGTGAGCCGGCCACGGTGGCCGAGGGGACTGCGGCGCTCCAGTCACGGTCTGCACGGCCACTACGGTCGGGGGTTCGAATCCCCCCTCGGGCATGGATATTTGTGTCGTCTTTAGTATAAGGTAGCTGATAAGTAGTTTGTAAGTTTAGGGACTGATGACCCCGTAGTTAAGTCCCATAAGCTTAACAAACATTTGAACCCGGATTTCCCGCTTTGGGTCAGCGGTCGCCTTAACCAATCAGGCTATCCAGGAATGCTTCCCTTCCAACCCAAATTCTCATCTTGTAGCACACTACGATCGTAGTGCACCCTGACCATTGATTCCACTTGCTCGCAGCCTATACTGGATTCCCGCAAGGGATAGAGCGTATTAATGCGCCCGCATTGAAATTGTTCGTTGCCTGTTGGGGCAGATATACAATTATTTATATGGTGGCTGTTCTTTTTGGACATGTTCGAAAGAACAGACACTATTTGTTGACCTTAACGGCCGTAATTTTTCCTGTTTTGATATGACGTAGCCAAATGATGTTAATAAACAATCCAGATAATTTATTGGCAATCTGTAATAGTTTTCAAAGATAAAGTTCTCGAAACACAAACCTAGCAACAAATTTTTGTAGATTCTGTATTGTCCCCTAAGTGTCCTCTCAAACCGAAATATTTATCCTTTTCGCGTTCTTCGTAATAATCTAAAGAGTCACAGCATAAATGTCCCACCTACTCGTCATTTTACTTGCCCTTAATAAAAGTGCACATGAACGGTATCTGCAAGTTATGTATCAAAGTACTTGCGGAAGTTTCTTGCGCACATCTTACGAGTGTTGTGTAAACACAGCAGCAAGTGAATCGCAATGACTTGCAGCAATACCTTCTGAAAGCGACCTGATGGTATAAACCCAGCTTTAAACAGACATTCCTCGTCAGGTGACAGAGCTATTCCACGGACGGGTTTATGTCTATAGTAGGTAGATGGCTATAACGATCTACCTGATCAGTACCGGCTCCGCAGTACTAAAAAAACTGGAGACATTGTTTCTCAACATGCTCCTGTGCTGTGCTAAAAGTTTCAAGTTCTATTTATTCTAATTCCCTTTTGCGTTTTTGTAATGATTGTTGTCATAACAGCCTCATGGTTAACAGTTTCTGACCTCTCTTCGGGATAAATACAAACATGACCCTACTAGATAGAAGTCCACTTTTTAAGATGACGCATCAAAACAGTAGATAAAGCGATGCAAGAAATTTTGAACCGTGACTGTGGTATTATAATGTCTATAATTCCCCGTGGAATGCGCCGGTCGCTGTTACAATAGCTAAATGTACGATCCAATGTGGTAGGCGGTGAACGATTTCGGTATACCCTCAGAAATTGAATAGTGAGAAAACACACAGAGACCTGTTGGAGAGTCCTTGCTTACACTCCGTCTTAATCACAAAAAACTTGTCACCCTGAACACAACCTATTAATTTTATGTACTAGAACCCCGTAAACCTGAATGCCACGCAAGAATTAATGGCACTTCTTTTTTGTTTGGAAAATTCCGTACTGGCAGATTCAAAA
Organism: Locusta migratoria; assembly: GCA_026315105.1. Lineage (NCBI taxonomy): Eukaryota > Metazoa > Arthropoda > Insecta > Orthoptera > Acrididae > Locusta > Locusta migratoria. The sequence goes on from CM048755.1 coordinate 283,343,575, forward strand.
GAGTTATTAAGTGCCGTGTTTAACAACACAATTAGACATATTGACAATCTTACACAGAAGGAAATATAATTCGTTACCGATTCAAATTTACGTATGTCTTTTGTCACAGTATTCTGGGATATGTCACTCCTGAGACAAAGTATCGATTGTTGCTGGGGTCTTCAATCTGCAGACTGTTTGATGCTGCTCTCCACACTACTCTATCCTGAGCAAACCTCTTCATAAGAACGGCAACCACATCTCTTTGAACCTGCTCATTGTACTCGCCACTTGGTTTCCCTCTGAGATTTTTACTCCACACACTTCCCTTCAACACTAAATTCATGATTCGTTGAAATCTAAGAATGTGTCCTACTAATTGATCCATTATTTTAGTGATGGTATGGTCGAAACTCCTCCCCAATTCTGTTCAGTGCCTCCCAATTAGTTACACTATCTACCCACCATTTGTTTGTAGCACCACATTTCCAAAGATATACGCCTAACATTAAAATTATGTACCCACCTGTAGTAGACAATCCAAAGGAGGGGCAGAGGTTAGGCTAAAGGGCTCAAGCCACCACCTCCCCCCCCCTCCCATACAAGCTAGTTTATAGTGTGTACCTTGATAAAGCCCATCCTCAACTGGGTCTAGTCCTATCTACCCCTACAAAAAAGTTGCTGGATTCTAGCTCAACTGAGTCAACCCCCCCCCCCCCAACCAAAAAATCCTGGATCTGCAACTGTCTGCTTGTCCCCATTTGAAATATAAATAATAATTACATTCAAACAGAATAATGTATGGAAACTGAATGTAGAATCCTCCACTTAAGACATATTTCTCAGAGAGAGCAGAAACACTGTACCATAAAAATAACACATACTGTGGTTTACAAATCAAACCAGTGGCAGAAGTATCTGTAAATGAAGTCAAGATGTCAAATAATTCATCTCCACCACACATGTATTCATTTAAAGTGTGTGTGTGTGTGTGTGTGTGTGTGTGTGTGTGTGTGTGAGAAAGAGAGAGCGCGAGAGGGGGGGGGGGGGAGTCTTTTTCCATCAGAGTATGTGCAAGTGTTACATTGTGAAGGGAAGAATGATGCACATCTAGTTAACTAGTCTCTCTCTCTCTTCCAGTGTAAATTATTATGTCACCATGTCAGTTTTTAGTCACAGATCAATATAAATTCCACATTACGTATTTACACTTAACACGTAAAAATTTCTCTGAATATAACCTGTCAGGAAGGGTTAGACATAAAATCAATAGCGACTTAAAATTGATTATATTTTTATTAAGGAATGCTGACTCACTTGTATGTCAGATTAATTAAAAAAGTTTCTGATTTAGGTTTTCTGCATTTAAGGAATTCATCAATTGCTCTGAATTACATATTTCCTCAAAGATACCTGGCCATGCTCTGCCAAATACATCTGCCCTTGGAAAAACAGAGGAATTGACGTGTGTCAAAAGTCTTATAGTGTTTGTTTATGAAAAAGAACTTCCAAACAAACAGAAAATATAAGTAATTTTTGAAAGCTTGTTGTAAAATTTTGTTTATTTATTCTTTGGAACAGCGATCTTAAAATTTTTTGAAAATTACAATAAGACAGTCTAGCTCGCAAGTTGTGTTTACTACTGGCAACTGGTTTTGGTTCTACAGAACCGAAACCGGCTGCCAGTAATAAACGCAACAACTTGCGATCTAGACTGTCTTATTTTAATTTTAGAAAATATAAGCTTCTAAATTGTTTTGTCATAGATGATTCTAAAAATTGGATAGGAAGATGAAAAGCTACTCAATTAATTGCAGAAAAATATATTTATAGCATACCTTCACTATAAATATGGATTTACGAATTGGGGATAAATCAAGGAATCAAATTTTATAATGAAGAGATGTATGCCTATGTGTTTCTGCATGTATGTGGGGAGCATGAGAGTTGGGGGGGGGGGGTATTGCAGATACAGTGTGCAGTATTTATGCACAGAATAGACCAACATGGAGAACTGCATCAAACTAATCTTCAGAGTGATGTCTCCCACCTTCACCATTACAAAATCCGGTAAATGATGATGTTAAACAAAATTGGTCCCTAGAATCAAACCCCATATTACATTAGCAGAACGTTTATTCCTCTTTTATTGAAATACAGAATGAAAAATCACTTCTTTTATGCTCCTGGGAATAAGTCGCCATATCAAGAGGGGGGGGGGGGGTGGAATTATGTCCTTCAAACTATTTTCCTTGCATTTGATTAGTTAATTATCTGAAAGTTAAAGAAATGCAGAAGCACTTAAGAAAATAATGTGATAATGCAAGCAATTGAAAGAAAGTGTCCCAACAGGGGGTGACGGTAGATTTTCTTATAAAGAAAGGTGAACACTGTACAGTAGTAACAGTAAACTGCAACTAAACAAACTCTCAGTTCTTATTGAGTATGAATGGAACAGAGAGACTTGAAACCTGAGATATGTGTCTGTTAATAGAAGACATTTGCTCCCAGAACCAAATGCATACATCATATTGATTTCCCCCACAACCATAGCAACAGATGGTCCAGTCTCCACCATATACTTACTGCACAGGACTGCTTCAGTACAACTCTACTATTACACACCTGTGTGTAAAAATACTGACTACAACTTTAAGCATGTTTTTAACTCTATACTGCTTTAATAGGCATGATCCTACTGGAGGTGGTTAACCCTACCCTCCTTCAATCTAAACACTAGCCCAATTACCATGGGCCTAGATGTTACTGTGGAGGCTCAAGTATGGTGCAAATAGATTATCTGACTGCCAGATGTGCGTCCTAGTAACTGTAAGAATAAATCCTTGAACCAACTAAGGACTGGAGCACAAAATCTTAAGACATATATGCTGATTTTTACTCTCTAAGCAACTAAGATCGAAATAAAGGGTAATTTTTTATGACCACTTCATGTAAAAATATAATTAATCAGTATGCTCAGGAATTGTCAGAAATTACTTGTACCTAGAAATATATTTACAATAAGATCACCACAGCCATTGAATACGAAAATTGTAGTGATCTGCTGCTAGAAATGTCTTTTGACTGAATAGTCAACAACCTGAACAAAAATCCTTTGGCCTTAACTGAATTTATCGACATATATTTACTCTTATTTTACCTACTTACTTTTTGCAAAACTGAAGCCAAGGAACAAAATCTTGTACAGATTGAATATCTGCTGATGCTAATCAAATGTACAGTTTGCGTCGGGTAACAACGGGATCAATTGGACAATTTAACACAAACAAGAGTGCAATAGTTTATACAAAGACGCTGCATTTTTTCTCTGAATGAAACAACATTCATTGTCATGGGTGCACTTTTTTCTGCGCAAATAAAAGAACGAAATCTTACGATTTTGCATTACTCAAAATCCAGCGCGAAGAAATACTCTAACAAGTCAGTAGATCGCAGGATTTATTTATTATCTTATTGATCATGTACACAATTTACATGACAGCAAAGTATTTTTAACTTTTCGTGACAGATGATAAATTCGAAGTACAAATATTTCCGCTGTCAAGGCACTGTATTTCCGTAAAACAGCTGATCCGTTTACGCTCATTCGTTTTCAAAGCAATTAAAAACAGAAAAATAAACATACTTCAGTAGACGACCAAAAAATAACAAACGAAGTAAAAAAGGAGCAAAACACTATTACTTCCACAAATTATTATAATAATACCGAGGACAATGAAAATGTAGTTGTAAAACGTCTCACCTCTAATGCTTGTCCCAGTTCCAAATCGAATGTAACAACACATATACAATGAATCCATCGCGAGAATCTGTCCCAGGGCAACACAGCAGCAGCTGGAGTTGTGCGTCCAGTATCATATTCCTCGAGTTGCGGAACGTCATTATCTTTTATAAAATTTTCTTCAGCCATGCTGCACACTTATAAAACACTTTTCATTCACTCATCATTCCCGATCTAATTCGCTCTCACACACGGTCACATATTTCACTCATCACCACCGTTCCACAACATAAGCAAACTGTTGTCTTTACCGATAGCCTGCGCGAAATACGCCTACTTACGCGCATCTTCCGCGGTCAACAACAGTTACGTTCATCGCTGCACTGTGCACCCAAAACACTATAGTATCGATAGCAGTTCGACCTATTGGCTTGGTCGACACAAAGGCGCCTGGTGAGGTCGAGGGCAATAACATAATCAATATATGTTTCCTATCCGATAACCTACAAGGCTATAAATAACATATGGTGCATATTCCATTGCTTAAGCATTTTATGTGATATGTAAGGGAAACACAGGTATACAGTTTTCGTATAAAGAAAGGTAACTACAATTGTGAATTCCATTTTTACTTAAAATTAAACCCGAGAACATTTAGCACCGGTCGAAATAGTACATACTCACTCAGCTATAATAAAAAACGGATTGATTCTTAATACTAAATGCGTAAAACATAATAGAAACGTAAGAAATGATATCTTTTGTGATTTCTGAGAGCGTTGGAATCACGTTTCTTGCGCGATCATTACCGAAAATGATCTACACGAAGAAAGTAAGGAATGGATTTGCCTAATACGTAATGATGGCTACAGCAATACGGTTATTAACGTCGTAAAACCTAGCAATGTACATAATGAAGATAAGAACTCTTTGTTATCCATTGCTGCTGAGTTACAAGAGGACGTGAAAATTCTGAGTGACGAAAACAGAAGCTTATTTTGGAGAAAGTGATCATCAATATTTCAAAAATCACGAAAGGCAAACCTGGAATCGATGTTAGGACTACACCGGTTCATAGAAACCGGTCTAGCAGAAGATGGGAAACTGTGAAATCCAAGGGGAGCCCTTACAAATCTATCAACAACAAAAATATGGGCATTATTTTGTTTTGCCAATTAATAACAAATTCAATCACTTCAAAACAGCCGATAGAGAAACTGTATCAACATGCTCATCCGACAGTACAGTGCACTCAATAGCAAACTAAGATGTGAGAAGAAACGTAAAATTAAGATTGAGGCAGATAATTGTGCACAAGGAGTACGTTATGGCAATGGAAAGAAGAACTGATGTGATTAATGGTTTTGAAATAAAAGTAATCGTTAAACCCGGTGCAGATTTTCGAAACGTTTCTACAAAAATCAAGGAGAACAGCACAGCCCTCACGGACAAAGACTTCTAGTGTTAATGCCTGGAGCAAACGTAAGCAGCAACGAGAGGACGACAGCTACATGTTGAAGAAGACTCTCGATGTTATAACCCACAACAACGTGATTGTCATCATGTGCCTCATCGATATGATCTGCCTCGGTGGTCACATGTGAATAAGGAAGTGGAGCAACCCAACAAGGAATACAAAGCCATATGTAAGCACTTTAAGACTGTGTCTAAGGACACTAGTAGTCGACCAGCTGTAAAGGCGGCCACACACGTAACACCATGCTTGACAAACATGCTTGCGCAATCGTGCTTGCACAAGCATGCTTGAGCAGGTGTAGGATAAATTTCATTAATCATCAAGCTTGTACAAGTAGCTTGATGGTGAATCGAATTTCGATTATGCATGCTTGTGCAAGCGTTCAAGCACATAAGTGCTTGAGCGTGTGTGGAGAATAAAGGTGCTTGTACGAGCATTTGACAGTCTGAGTGAGGCTGCATCCTTTGCTTTCGATAAGTTTCAATTAGTGCTGTAATAGCAATGTCTGAATTAAAAAATATAAACCACGACCTCTTAAAGGAATTTATTAGACTGTGCGAAACACATCCCTGCTTGGGGAATATTAAATGTAAGGACTATCATGATAAAAATAAGAGAGATGCTGCATATGGAATACTACTCGTGAAATATCTCACCAAGTGCTTTTGCTAAATAATAGCAATATATATCTGAGGTCTTCATAACTTCTTCCTGTCGCGAGAAGACGCAATGCTGCTGTTAGTCTTTCATGTGGTGTTATAGGCTTCCTCATTATTGTATCCGGCTTCTTGATCAAAGGCATAATGAGAGACAGAAGATTCAAATACGTATCTTCATTCATCCTGAGATAGTTATGCCAATCATGAGGATATATCTTCAGTTCACTGAGTAAAATTGTCTGTGTATGCGATTTTCGTTTTCTTATCCACTCTTTACACCCAGTTTTACGCTTCTTTCTTTTCTTTTTTCCAACACGGGCATAAAAGCTGCCACAGCCAGCACATCATCGTCTGAGCTGATGTAAAGCCGGGTCCACACGCAACGATCTATCTGCGCAAATGTCTGCGCACGCAAATCATCGTGTATGGACGGGTGTTCACATCGCTGCAAATTCTCGCGCCCAACATCTTTCGGTGATAAAAGAAATTAGGTAGTACAGACTGCAATCTGACTGGAAAACGAATACGATAAGCTTTTTTACGAAGTTTATTATTGTCAGTGATAGAGGAAATCTTTTTACGGACACTATTTGCAACGTTTCTTGCAAAAGAAGAAACAAAAGTGCAAACAAACCGCAATAAACAGAAATGGTCTGGGTATTGGCTGCTTAAAAGAAGGCAGTTGTCACATGTGATTGTACATCTTGAGTTGGACTGAAAACCCGATGACTGGCGTAATTATTTGCGAATGGATGTGGAAACTTATAATTATCTTTTGACACTGGTAACTCCTCGTATAATACGTAAAGACACTTGTATGAGAAGATATATTTCTCCACATGATTGACTGACAGTTACATTAAGATTCCTGGCCACAGGAAGGACCTACAAAGACCTCGAATTTTCAACAGCAATTTCTAAACAAGCATTGAGTTAAATCATCCCCAACACTTGTGAAGCTATTTACACTGCCCAGAAGAATGATTTCATGAAGTCAAGTAAGGTAGGCCTACCTTCTAACAAGATATAAATAAAATTGTCAGAGTTTTAGATATGTTTGAAACACTGTACGCCTACTTCACTTCATATTATATATGTGGCCAATACGCTGCAGCTAATTTTGTTTCCCAGTCGGAATTTTCAATTCTTAGCCATTTTCATCCACTGTCAACATAGTAAACACACGAAAAAAGTATACACTGAGACAGATTTGCAGCGATCTACTGTCCACACGTTCCCATTTGTCTGCGCAGATGTGATTTGAACCCACATATTTGAGCAATTTTGCTCAAACCTCCAACTCCAACTTCCAGGTTTGCACATATCTCATACCTGCACAAATGTGCTGTCCACACGCAACTGTTTGCGAGGTGTGCGCAGACATTTGCGCAGATATATCGTAGCGTGTGGACCCAGCTTAAATAAACCATTGGTTGTACAAGCATGCTTGAGCCATGAAGATTCGTGAGCAATACGTGCTTGCTCATGCAAGCACACTTGCGCAAGCCTGCTTGTCAAGCATGCTGTTACGTGTGTGGCCGTGGACATTAAATTCTGAGTTTTCTTTGATCGCAAAAATCTTAGTCGCAGATGGTAGTAGCGAGTACGCAATGCTGCCACTAGATGTCAGGTGCAACGAGTTCACAGACGGGGGAAAAATCTACAGAGTATATTAGCTATTTATGCACTTATTACACATTCTGTATGTGTTTGGAGTTTATCAGGTAATAAGTAACATGAATTTTACTTCAACAAACGGGAACATAAACGATTATCACATGACGTTAAGTATGAATACATTTTTAGAACCTCATTGCCTAGCGTAAAGAAGAAAGTCAGTTTGCCAAACCAATTGACCAATGTTCAAACATCCATGCTGACTACATATTTTTATTTCAGTGCTATGTTTTCTGTCATCCGAAAATTGTAACAAACAAATGTGAATCATAATTTCATTTTGAATTGTGATTGTATGCAACTATTTGATACAGACATATGAAATAACTTATGTACACCAATAATAGCTATTGCAGAATATTTCTCATTTTTAAGTGGCAAGAATACTGAAACGAAGTATCTTTGTAGGTTAAGATGAGGTTCTTTTGCCAGAAAGTGTCATCAATGGCACTAGTGTCATTTGAACGTGCTCATTTATCCACAGAAGGAAGGAGTTATTGGGCTGTTGGGCATTAGTCTCAGAGAGAGAAAAATGCACCTGCAATTGATCTGCAGGGCTTTATGGAGATTCTGTAGAGCCTTTTGAATTTTTACATCCAGTAAATATCAAGTCTTCCAAATTTTGACGATTAGTATGTGAAGAAAGCTCAACTGCATGTGCATTTTTCTGGTGTATTTGATATCTCATATGTTTTCTGTTAACGTTCAAAAAATTCTTCCTTTTTCCTTTCTTATGAGGAGTAATGAGCATGTACGAATTTCACCAATACTACTGATGGATGTTCTGGGCGAATAAATCTCAATTCAGTCTGCAAGGAAATTTCGTTTCAGCATGTAGGGTGCTCCATTGAAGAGTGTAGATTCACATCTTTTCATTATAATTTCTAATTTATAGAAACTACAGGATTGAAAGAAAAGTAAGTAAATGAAGTTGCCAGAATGCAGTTTTTTACATGGTACCGACTTATTGCAAATCAGCTCTTCTCATTTAGCCACCAGTACAAGCCATGGTTTTGGGAAAATGTTCATAAGTAGGTCTTGTGTGATAAACACACACACACACATATATACACACACACATACACACACACACACACACACACACACACACACACACACACACACACACACACACACACACATATATATATATATATATATATATATATATATATATATATATATATATATATATATATATATAAAGAGCTGACCGCCATTTGACAATAAACACAACTTTCAGTCAAATGGCAGTCAGCACTTTTAAAAAATTTTATATGACTAAGGCTCCTGACGCCTCCAAAATCAAAACATATATTTATGTTTACTGAAGTAAAATTCATACATTGTACTTTCTGACCCATCAATAAGCACATACAGAGTGTACAACATTCCGACAACAGCTCGAACGCAACGCAGTTATTTTCAAGTTATGAAAAGACGAACTTGTAACACCTGAGATCTAGTGGCATCACTGCATACTTGACGACTCTGCTCTCTGCCACTACAATCTTCGCAACCCAAGGAAGCACAGGATTTAACGTCCAGTGTAGTTGTAACAGATATTGGTATTTCAAGCATGGCAAACATTTCAAAAAAGTAGGTAGACATGTATTAACCGATACAATTCTCAGGACTGCATCAGATAAGGTAGGAAGGAAGAAGAATCTGCAATCTGTTTGGACTATGTTTCTACAGAGATGACAAAAAACTTGTAGGCATAGCCCAGGTTAGATGTTCCAGTAACACAAGGACGCAACCTGTTCAATAATTTTTTTTTTTTGTCAGAACATAGCAGATAGACTTACTGATCTCACTCAAACTGAAAATTATGACAAACTTAACATAAATTGTCAGTGTTCAAGAACTGCAAAATAAAGTGATTGAGCTGAAAATTCTCATGTCTAATTCCAATGTTTTGTCAAACATGAATTTACTGTGTATTAGAGAATGCTGGCTAAAGGCCGATTCACATTATCCGTCACGTCACGGAACCGTCATGTCAAGTTGTATTCACACTGTCCATCACTATCTGTTACATCAATTCGCCCTTCTCAATACGCAAAGTTGAACGTGAGGTTATGAGTGGCGATCTGTTATGTAGGAAATCATAGTTTAATACTGGAATTGAGGGAACAGCGACGCTAAATGTTACTGACGGCCAAAGAAAACTTTACAGTGTATGTTTTTGGCCAACTTAGTGGGAACTGAAACAACATTTCAAAACATCGAATTCTATTTGCAAGCGAAAAAATAAACACATGAAAACACCAAACAATACTTATAAGAGCATAAATAATGCTTGCTTACTTTATCCATTACGATTTGCCCACTGACATTGTTAATACCGTCGTAAACAACTGAATTTTTGTCTTTCATTAGAACTGATTTTTTCATTTAAAATGTTATTTAATGAAAAGTGCGTAATCAAATTACAATCTTTTTCAAATAAAGAGTTTGCTTCAGTCTTTTCTGTTACAATCTTATGTAACATAAACCATTTTTGGTTTCAGATATCCGACCTCGATTTTAGGGGGACACTCAATTGATAAAAATATTTAAGTCTTCATGAAACATTTGAGATTTACCCCTAAAATGAAGTATAACAACAAAATAAAGACACATTTGGGTAGAAACAGTGCAATCGTCGACTGCAACATGTAATTCGCATATCAAAAATAGGTTAACTTCCGATGTTAGCAGACGGCCGTTCCATCAAAACATTCTTCCCGAGAAAGTTTGACGTGATGTGATGGACAGTGTGAATGCCGACATTAGAAATACATTGCGGAATGTTCTGATGGACGGTGACGTGACGGACATGTGAATTGGCCTTAAAAGAGTCAGAACTAACCTATATGTGTATTCAAAACTTTAGATTACAACACCACTACCACAGGAAAAATTTCAGAGGTGGTGGAGCTTGTATATAAATAATATCCAACATCAACTGTGATTCATTTCAGCTGTGTGAAGTGCATGCCACAGACAAAAACACTGAATTAGCTGGGGTAGTATTACCTAACATAAATATGTGCAAAAAGGTATGTTGACGCTGGTCACAAAAATGACGCCATTTGACCATTTGACTTACGTCACTTTAAATGCTAGAGTTAATTGAAACTCTTTGGGTGGCGCCACTCAACTGTGGCCACTTTTCAAAATTCAGGTCATTTGAACTTGGTGATGCCATTACTCAGAATCAAAACAAACCGCCGTTATGTTTATTTGAAGGCTATTGCTGTATTTGGTGTTTTCGTGTATTTATGCCTATGTTTTACAAGCAATGTGCATTTTAATTGCTCATCAAATTAAAGATCATTCCAAAATATGTTCTTTTATGTATGGTTTGTAGGGTAACAGTGATAGTTAGACATCAGAATGCAGGACAAAGTTTTCATGTGCATACTGTAGTTAATTTGCATATTTTATGATGTTCTTATACAGTGTACACTTAAGATTTGTATGTGATTAAACAGGTGCTATTAAATGATTACTGAAGGAAGATTTGTAGTTATGCTGCAGCATATATACAAATGCGGAAAATAAGTGTGGTGCTAGCAGTTACTATCAATTAATAGTTATGAAATTATAGGGCACAAATTATTTAATAAACTTCCTCAAACTGTGCAAGACTTGCCAGAGGAAGCATACAAACAAGCTCTTTATGAATGGTTAGTTGCCCATCCATTCTATGATATAAATGAGTTTATAAGTTGTAATATTATGATGTGATGTAAATAAGTATGAACTATACTGTATTCATGTTAATTAACTGCGAACTGTACTGTACTCTAAGTGTGACTTTGTCTATTGCCTCAATGGTCTAATGACAATAAAATTATTATTATTATTGTATTCAGATTCTGGAACTGACATCTTCATTGCTAATTAATACTTGACACATGGATTTTAGAAAGGAAATGACAAGGTTCATGTTGTAATTTATGATTGAGTGAATCTGTTAATTAAGGGAATGAACTGTATTACAGTAACTGTCAGTGTAGGTGTACGAAGTATAACTTCAAAACTCGATATAAATTAAAAAGTCGTATTTAAGTGTGGGCAAGTATAGGTAGCTATATTAGGTTTCAAATAAGCGTCCATTACATTGTAAATAGCATACAGAACATTACATCAGAACACTGAATTTGTTTTGATGACAAGATATCAAGTTTGAAGAGATGACAGGTAATGATCATGTGTCAAATATCTTCTTCCTGTTTCCATGCTTGATATGCATTCAGTTTTTGATGGGCTATTTACTGTGTTGTCTTACCAGTAACTCTTGTAAGCTTAAAGATTTTGCATCTGTGTTAATATCCAAACTGAAGCTGTTTTTCTCCCTTTTTTCTTGCATAAGAATGTGATACTGTGAAACAGAATGGATTATTGATGTAATAAATAAGCAATTTACACATATTGCTGGGCGTAATCTGGTGTTCATATAAACCTGATATTGCCAAGATTTTTTTTTTTTTTTTTTTTTTTTTTTTTTTTTTTTTAAACCAGTTACAGCTGATCTTACTCCATCAGAACTGAAAACGCAAAGCAGGGCACCAGTAAATTCACCTGCATCACTCATGTCAGCGAATACTAAAAATCTTAATGTGCAAATGGTGTTTACATATCTGTGGAAAAGTCATTGCCTAAATATTGTGAACATGCATTACTCATGTCTGCATGGCATATTGTGGGTTTGTTAATCATTCAAATTTTGTTAATAAAATTATATAAGCTATACTTTTTTGTTCCCACAGCACATATCACTACCGAAACATACGTAACTATGCGAGCTTGCAATGGGTTCATGATCAGACAGTTATAAAATGATCGCTAAGTTGCTTATATAGTTCATAATGATTCTCTTAATTTTGTCAAGCAAGGGTTGCAGTGCAAGGTAGCTGTAAAACCTCCTGATCTGCGTCTCCACTCCTTAAAATATCTAACGTCATATGAAAGCACTGATTACATGATTTCAAAAACTGCTTTAAGAAAATTTAGTCTCTTTCTTGTCTCTATCAGAGTGGTTGGCTTTCGTCTCATCCTGTGACGATGAAGTAGATGTAAATACCAAAATTAAAATGTAGCGAATGCAGACAGAGAAAATTTAAATACTGGAAAGTGATATGTTCCTTTTTGTGGAAAGTTGGATGTATTATTGTATTGTACATGTAATATTATTCTGATTATCATTTATTATGTATTTTAATACGTTAATTTAAATTTGAAAATCCACTCTCATCTTCATTTCCAACAAAACAACTCAGTTCTTATCAAGTAAGAGTAAAAACATGTTCTATAGCCTCAAGATTATGGACACTACTTTTATTTAAGAATTCCCTTTAATATCGACGAACAGCACTTCATATTTATATGCTAAAAGGATAGTACAGGAGATAGAAGCTGTTAGTGATTCTACTGAAACGTGTAATAAATGTATGCAAGATTTTCACATACTATTGACAGTAGATTAGGAGCAAAAGGAATTTGTATTGCAACCAGATTGTAAGAACAAATGCTGAAGAATAATAAAATCATTCTAAAACGGTTTTAATATCAATTGTAAGCACTCAGAAATAACTTATTGCAATTATAAAACCCCAAATTACATTTTATTGCACTAGTAAAAATGAGTTAATACCATTATACTGAGATGAAATCATTTTGGGAGTAAATGTAAACAAACAGAAAACATTTAAGCATTGAGTGGGATATAGGTTTTCTTTTTTTCTTTTTTTTTTAAATTCAAAATAAGGGTCTTACATTTTTGTGCATGTTCATTGAAATAGAGAGAGTAATTTTACAATTCATCATATAAAATACATTACATTTATTTTCTTATTTCTACCAATTACTTGAACAATCGTAATATTGTAGCATGTTCAGAAATTAAATCTACCATTTTAAATATTTATCAATTGTTTGAGGAAAATAAGCAAGCTTCGTTATCAAATAACTCACAATTACACAATCAATGCTTGTCAGTTTTATTTCCACATCTATAGCTTCTAGTTAAGGACTTACCAACCACTGTAGTTTGAATATTGATACTGTACCACACATTGTGTAAAGCACAATCATCCCGCATATTAAACATGTTCAGGTGTTAATGATTTATAAAATCTATATAATCACAAACAATGGTTACATGAATGTCTTTATCAGTTACAAACAATAATATTTGACAGTTTTTCATAGGCCTGTATAATTTTCTGTTTCAAAAATATATACTTTTTATCTAGAATCAGAGGCACCTGTTGTCAAATGCATACTCCCAAAGACACTCACACCAACAAAAAATACAATGTTATTTTTGTTTCTAAAATACACTAAAGCTGTAACATACAGTAACTCCAGGTTTTAAAAACTCCAGAAAACGAGTAAATTATTTCTAGTGAAAAATTCTGCATTATTTATAGAAAATATGTAAGGTTCATCAGCAGCACAACATTTACGTCAAGTGTCACAGTGTTATTTTAATTTCTAAAACACCTGTCAAAATAACTAAACAGTGTAATAATATTTCCAAGTCGAAAAGTTGTGTCAAAATTACAGTAATGTCTCACATTATTTAAATATCTAAAATGACTATATTATTTATCAAAAACACAGAAGTACCATGAGCAACACAATATTGGAATGTGTGATCATATAAGCCAGACCAATAACACGTTTGTGACATTGAGATGACATTATAGGAAAGAAGCATAATTTGTGATGTCATGGATTGGGTACTGACTTGTGCACATATCACACATCATATTATTCATCAAGAAAAGACTTCACTTGTAGTTATCTGCAAGTAACAACATGCTGATTTACAACTTGCCAGAACAAATTGCTCATGTCCACTTACAGTCCATTACAGGTTCATCATCCACTATCTGGCACCGACTGAAGATACCTACTGTCTGGTTTTAGAGCTAGAATCCTGTTTACACAAGGTGACATGTACTGTCAGCTCTTTATTCTTCTCAGTTCTTGAACGAAAACTATTACTTCAGGGTAGTGATAGACACTATTTCAAGTGACTTATTGCTGTGTACTGGGGAATGGTAGTTACTATCATTCTGTAATGGCAGTCACGATATGGTGACTATCATTACTGTACTATATAGCATCAGGGGTAATGGTAATCATCCTGTGAAATTACCACTGTTGCCAAATGTAATAACAACTACACTAATTTCACTCACCATATTTTAGCCTACCATTATTCTCCCACAATAATACCTCACATTAATGATAATATATTTTAACTGACCATTAGTGTCTCACAATAATATCTGAGGGTAATGGCAGTCACATTGTATCCATTGGCTATCACTGCAGCACAATAGTATTCAGAGTAATGGACAACAGTATTCAGAGTAATGGTGGTCCCCATAATTGAGAGGTAATGGCAGTCAAAACTTATAAATGGAGATATATAAGGCAATGTCTTACACTCTTCCTGTGACATAGTGAGGCATATGGCATTATTTATAATATTTCTGTAAATGCCAATGTTATAACAATTTCGTTTGATGTTTATTTGTAACATGGTGACACATGAGAGCCGTTTTTCTAGTTTAATGTAACAGTTTCATGTCACATTAGTGAGGTATGGGATAATTTGTGAAATTTTACTACAGTATCAATTAGTATCAGATAATGTGTTACAATATTATTGTATCATAGTGATGTATGTACAATTTGTTACAATTTTTTGTAGTATATCAATGTATGGAACAAAATGTGAAAATTTCCTAAAACTTGCCGATGTTGAACGCAATTAATTACGATTTTGTTTTGACACTGCAATGTATGGCATGTAGTTTGTCATGATTTTGCTGTAAACCACAATTTTTGGAGTGAAATATCTTATAATATCTATATTATAGTCTCCACTATGTGATAGAATGAGTTAGCATTATTAGCAAAAGACGAGAAACACTTTTCACTGCAAGATACAGTCTATGCTTTAGCCTAAAGCCGCTATAATGTTTGGTTGCCCTTGAAAAGTAGTTGAAAGTAGGTAGTGGAATGAATGGAATTTATGTTATCTACAGAAATGTGTATTACTGCTGTTCTGTATACTACTTCATCAAAGTGTCATGTGGTTTCACTGTGTGATAATATAACTCAGAATTGTCAGAGAAAGATGACAAACGTTTTGTACCGGTACTACAAGATGAAGTTAATAGTGTAGCATATGAGCATTATAATGATTAGTTGATGTTTATATCGGCTTTAGTGTGAGTACAACGAGCTTTTGATAAAATATATTTAATAATACATGCAATTTACAGTTAAGAATAACATAGTTTTTTTCCTTTAGATCAAAGATCAAACTATACAAAACAATAAAGACATTTTAAACTGTACACTTTAAGAGCCGATTAGAAAGTGTCTATTTGAGAGGATTGCTGCAGCCTGTACACAATGTAATGTGTCTTCAACAGGGCTGATGTTGAAGTTATTACCAACTTCCTCCAAACAGGAACAACGAAAAGTGCAGTTACTCTTTTATTGATTCCTGGGCGACAAATATCGACAGATAACCATACGAAAATGAAGAGTGTAAATGGGGCACTATGCCTGTCAAAACTCACTGTTATGGAACGATGTACCAAGTTCCATGCTTGTAGCAAATTGCACAAAATTCTGGTTGGTCTTGGAGGTGAGGCTCATCCATTAGGTCAACTCAATGGAAAACACCTAAGCACTTGGCCTACAGTCCTGATCTCTCTTCTTGCAATTATAACATCATCCCTTAAAATATCTTGAAGGAAGGACAATTATTGCTGGATACAGATGTTAATGAGGTAGTTAGAGACTTCTTCACACAGCAGGACAAAATGTTTTACAGAATAGGTAACTTCAACCAGTGGTGCATCTGTGTAAGCAAGGTCCCCATAGCAAAAATGAAATTGGGACCCTACTTGAACCAGTGGGAGGTTAATGATTTTTTCTTGGGGGGGGGGGTAGGGGCAGGCTGTTGCCAACAAGGAAAGAAGTTCCAGAAGTCTTCCATTATAAACGTAAGGAAAAAACTTCAAATATTACTACTTATACACTTAACACAAAAAAAAGTCAAAATGAAAAATGTCCTCTATTTTCGAAAAAAAGTATATATATATATATATATATATATATCAAGTGACATTTATGTATATTTTATTGTTTGACATAGATATGATGATAGAAAATGTACCAACGTAATCACTCTGTGTAATTTTACTTTTCTGATGATGGTTTATAACCAAAACTGGTAAAGTTGTAAATACAATAAACAGCTGATGGTTGCCATATGCATTTTTGAAGGATATCACAGCTGTTGACACAAATCTCAATAAAAATTTAAAATGATTCCTATTTTGAAAGTAATTTAACTGAAATGAAATTGGAATATTCAGGTGTATTATATTGTAACAGCACTGTATTTCATACAAATACTACCGTGGAATTGAAACGTTAACGATGGGGATATTACACAGTTACAGTAACTTGAAAGCATGCTTAACATGCCATACATTGAACTTTGCATGTAGTATTGTACATTTTTATTTACAATGAGGTTAAAGTCTGACGCATGTTCACAAAAATTGATGTGTTTATATTTTTATTTTACTTTACTGCTAGTGCAGTATACTTTTGGTATACTTCATTTGTGTTAGAAGCTGATTTTCAGTTTTTTAATTTTTTTATAAAATTTTAAAGACTAATTTAAATATTTGAATGGCATTGTTAATGATTAACATTAAGAGGTAATGTTTGAGCATGGCACCAAGGCATAGGGAAACAGCTACAATGAATTTTCCTTTACTGATTGATAAGAGTGTCGTAGTTGTTATGCTAGAGGTATCAAGTGAAAAATTTGGCAATTGAGAGTTGACTTTGAGCCATGCCACAACTTTTTAAATGTTATCGAAGGAAGATGATACAGAGCTATGCCTTTTTGCTTGCTCACCTTGATTTACACATGGGGACTATCTGGTAGCCCAATTGATCTAAGACTAGAGCATTTATTTTTGCTGAAGCTTTAAAAAAAGACATACGTTCCTTAGCAATCCCAATTGAGTTTCTCACCACATGCATATCAGAGCATTTAGAAACAGACAGGTTTTAAGAATGATTCAAACATGTGGCTCACTCAGCATTGTTAATAATTTCTTATTGCAATAACTGCTCCCACATCTTTGGAACTCAAGACAGAGCATCCACTTATTGCAATTCCAATGCATTAACTGTTTAACACAGTTATTCCTAATTTTATTCCTGTCATTCAGGGATCTTTATTTTCTTTGTCTGTTTTGCAACAAATATTGTTATCTTCAAAAGACTCCTATTGATCACTGTCACTTACAGATGTTGATGAGAAACGTTCGTTTAGCATACATTTGTGGTGCAGTTTGAGAGGTCGTTATCAGTCTTTTTCCTCATGCTCCTACGAATTAATAAAACTTATGACATCTTCTGGTGATGTCTTGGTAAACATATCTCAGAAAGCACGTTCTAAAGCTTACTGATGATATAGTGTGTTGCTGTGGCATTCCAAGTCACCTTATTTTACTAGCAACTTCAAGAATGTAAACGGATATATTCCCCTGCTCTGGACATGGCCCCAAAATGTTAGTACGTTTTCTAACTTCAGGAAGAACGGGAATTGTTTCTTATTTTTCGCCCTGCTTGCAGTGTCTGGGCTTGAGTTGGATTTTGCCCATCATATACCTGGCCACAAGCTTGCAACATCCACCTTCCATCTTGGTCTGTTATTGCTGACCACAGTACACCACCCTCCGTCAGTGGCGCTATCAGCCCACCAACTAGCGAACCCCATCCTCACACATGTGACCTATTGATCCAATTCTTTGCCGCCCTATAGGGTCGACCACTCTCTTCCATCTCGAGCCTCCGCCCTGATAGGATGTCCCGACTTTAGCTCCGGCTAATCTGTCTTTAACCTGTGGCCATGCTCCAGAAAGGCTGATATTCCTCTTTTCCTTGCTAATTTCCTAGTTATGGTTACATATGTAAAGCTTCGAGCTATTAAACATTTGCAGTTAATGAACTTCCTTCTTCTACTTATTTCACAACCCTAACATGCCCACACACCTACAGCTTCCCTGTCACAAGACTTTTTGATAGGAGTGCTCACTAGTGTTATCATAAGAATTTTGATAGGAGTACTCTCCCTAATGTTGTAAATGCTTTACTCAAATATGTCTATCCTTAGGAGCAGCCACAAAAAAGAACATTCTTCGCAAAATAGGCCTTGTTTCGATGGTGACCAGATTTATATTAGTCTGAATTGCTCCTTTCTTTCAAAAATCGATTTTCAACCTTCCTTCTCTTGTTTTGATTGAAATATAGATAATATGCATCCAGCAAGACACTGCAGTGATTTTGAAGTATTGTAAGAAGAATTCTATCTGAAGGCTTGGACCAAATATGGAGAACAGTGTCATTTTCATACTTAATGCTTGAAAGTGAATCTGTAGGAAATGAAGCTGAAGAGCAGCTGGTCTGATAATCTTAGACCTGTAATATGTCACTCATTGGAGGGTTTAAATCCGCAGTATTGGAACCTGTAAAACGTACATGGCAATAAAATTATATATTCCGTGTGTTTTAATACTTTTGCCTTAATGCATGCCATACACAGCCCTCTGGAATGGGGGAGGGAGGAGGGCAATATCCCCAGGGCTCCAGCAACATTGGATCTGGGTCACTCAACGGTTCAGGCCCTTTTAGAGTGTTCAGTTGGGAACTATCAGAATTTAAAGTCTCAGGCTGCTATCGAAAATAAATTTTGTATCATGCTGCACACAGCAGATGCACAGGAAAGACGGCCTGGTGTCTGTTCGGTATTCTCTACAGATCTGTGAGGCAGCACAAGACATTCGGACCTGCTGTAGCAGCAGTCATGTGGGACAGGAATGGACAGGCTGATGCCGATCAGCATTGCACCATAATGTTTTCCCACACCTCACCGTCTGCCGCCACTGAGTTGCATGCTATAGTTCAGTGACCCTTGGATTACGGCGACGCATAGAGCTACTTTAATAAACATATTGCTAATTTTCCTTTAGTAGGTATGGGCTGCTATACTTTAAGTTTTCCTCATTATTTCTAAGTGCATGAACCTCTCAGAACTTGTGAAACACTGATCTCCTATCACTGAATGCCATGGATAAGGTTACGATGTTAGAATTAACATGATTGAGGTTTGTAAGGGAGGTCAGATGTAATTTCTTCAGTGGCATTCTCTTGGAAAATTTTCTATGTGGGCTTGTCATAGCCTTAACATGTGTGGAATACTTGTGGCGGAGAGTTTTCACGAAACAGATAATTTTTTGGAGTGTTTCAACAACTTTATCACTTACACCACAGAGACCACAGAGGTAGGAAATTTTGAAATAGTGTGATGAAAGTTCTTTTTTTTCCATTGGAGTGCTCGGCTTGGTGCTGTATGACCAGTTGCAGCTCACTTAGATAAGATTGCCATTGTTGTTGAAACACTGAGTAAATTTGGCAGCTGCAACACTTTCTATGGAACAGGTGTTTTGGATTATTTGAGATATTTGAAATATTTAATCATGGCATCAGTTTGGATAAAGTCGTTGGTACCAATTGATTACAGAAGCAAATTACTGCAAGCTCGACTTACTATCATTGATGCTGAGATAAACGACTTGTTAAATAACAATTATAACATCAAACATCTTTACAAAAATTGAGAGACCATTCTTGCTGAATGTAAAGTTATTGCCTCTGCCATTAATACAGAACCTGTTTTTCTGGAGGTGCGCTCTGAGAGGAGGAAATCATTTCATGATGAAACCAAGAAATAACATATAAATTCAGAATATTGATTCAAAATGTTTTGCATTATTGTTGATAATCTAGTGTCTAAGTTGAAACATGATTTGAGTCAATTACAATTATTGCTGAAAGATTTGGGTTTTTGTAGAAATACTCAGCGATGACTGACAATTACGATACTGTGGCCTGTAAGTTATTCAACAGTGAATTTCATGATGATGTGACACTCACATTACAAGAAGAAATTAAATATTAAAAAAAGTCATACTTCAAATTTTGAAGATATAACATTCATTTGACCTCTTGAATAACATGCACGAACTTAATATGTCAAACTTTTTTCTCAATTTAATGCACATCTTTTGCACTTTACTGGTGATTGTAGCTTCAGCAAAAAGGTCATTCAGCATTTTGTGTCATGCTAAAAATTGTCTGAGTTCAACCCTGTATGACAGATTTGGGGACTTTGGCAATTGAATCTGATATGGCAAGGCAACTGGACTTGATGATGAGATTCAAACAATTTGCTGAAGGATAATCTCACCAAATGAAACTTTGCAGTAGACAGATGGCGAATTGTATACCACCCATTGCAAGTCCAATTGTGGTTTTCATGTGATTCTACTGATGACTGTTTCACAAAAATGTGTGATCATGGCACAGAATGATCAAAAGCAGAACATTCCATATTGCAACATAATGACAGACATTCATCAATGTACAAATCATTAAAGTTATATGAAAGTAAATAAATCCGATTTATAAAATACAATTAAATGAACAAGACAAGAAAAGTGACAAACGTTAAAAAAATTGGCAGTTTGAGGTCGCTTGAGAAATATCTGTGTAATTAACCAAAGTGCTGAAAAATCTTCATATCTCCATTTCGCCATATATCCATCTGAGAGCAGATGTGTTAATTTTATTGCAGGCAAAAACAGTAGCATTTCACCAATGCAACTGAAAAGTGTTAATGAGTAAATCAAAACGAGCAGTATATTTTGAGCTATCACTTTAGTTGCTCGGTATGATATATTATAATAATTCATTACTGAGTAGCCCCTGAAGTAAAACTTGCAATCCCATAAGTAGTATCAGTTTCCTCTCCTGTCGTGTAGGTCACTATGTAGATATTATTCAGTTTCCTCATTGTGGAAATTCTGATAACTGTTTTCCTCACTATTTTCTAAAGCAATATTTATTTCTAGGCGTCCTGTCTTGTTTTCCATGAAAGAGTTATATAGGTGGTATGATTTCTTTATTTTTTTTTCACACTCACTCATTCGATTGGTATGTTAGTTGATTCAAAGGCACAGTGGGAAATATGAGAGATGGTTTTACAGCTGTTTTCTTGATTCAGTAGATTCTACAAGGCATGTCTGAAAAGTTTGGTGAATGGTCTCAGGAAATGTGAGATTAGATTAGATTATATTAGTACTTGTTCCATAGATCATGAATACGACACTTCATAATGATGTGGAACATGTCAGGTTAATGAAAGGTGTCTTTATAAATTATTACTTTGTACTAAATATTACATAACACAATATATTTATTTTATTTTTTGTATATTTTTATGTATTAATTTTTTCAGATTTACTAATTTATATCTAAAAATTCATCTATAGTGTAGAAGGAGTTGCCATTCAGAAATTGTTTTAATTTATTTTTAAATGCTAGTTGGCTATATGTAAGGCTTTTGATGCTGTTTGGTAAGTGAACAAAGAGTTTTGTGGCAGCATAATTCACCCCTTTCTGTGTCAAAGCTAGATTTAACCTTGAATAGTGAAGATCATTCTTTCTCCTAGTGTTGTAGTAATGTACACTGCTATTGCTTTTGAATTCGGAGGGATAGGTAATAACAAATTTCATAAGTGAATATATATACTGTGAAGCTACTGTGAAGATCCCTAACTCTTTAAATAAGTGTCTGCAGGATGATTTTGGATGGGCTCCAGCAATTATTCTGATTACACGCTTTTGTGCAATGAATACTTTTTTACTCAGTGATGAATTACCCCAGAAAATGATGCAATACGAAAGCAGAGAATGAAAATGGCCATAGTAAGCTAATTTACTGAGATGTATATCACCAAAATTTTCAATTACCCTAATAGCATAAGTAGATGAACTCAAACGTTTCAGCAGATCTTCAATGTGTTTTTTTCCAGTTTAACCCCTCATCAATGCATACACCTAAATATTTTGAATATTCTACCTTTGCTACAGATTTCTGATCAAAGTCTATGGTTATTAATGGTGTCATTCCATTTACTGTATGGAACTTTATGTATTGTGTTTTATCAAAATTTAATGATAGTCCATTTGCTGAGAACCACTTAATGATTTTCTGAAAGACGTCGTTTACAATTTCTTCAGTTATTTCTCATCTGTCAGATGTGATAACTATACTTGTATCATGGTAAAAAGAACCAGCTCTGCATGAATATAGAATGACAAGTCATTAATATATATTAAAAACACAAAGGGCCCAAGACCGAACCTTGTGGCACCCATTTTTGATTGTTGTTGTTGTTGTTGTTATTTAGAGGGGACTAGACTGCTTGGTCATCAGTCCCCTGTTGCGAGCAAAGAGACAATACAGTGTAACGCAAGCTGAGAAAATGGGCGCTGAATCACACAGAAGAGAAACACACAAAGGGTACACAATTGTAAGGAACATTTAGCTTGGAACACACAAAGAAGAAAATACTAAGAGGAAAATAAACATAACTGGACTAAAATGTTACAGCAGAATACTGTGGCTGGCTGATTACAAGGATAATAAAGGATGAACCAGCCACTCTGCACATTCTAAAACATATGAGTAAAAGCAGGTCAGACAACACGAAATAAGAAGACTAAAAATCTGTTAGAGATGGGTGCCTGAGAGCTCAAGCTGAGGTACCCACCTTTAGATCAAATGATAAAACCCAGCTGCACGGATGAAACGTAAAACACGATCAGCTGTAGCAGCATCGTCTTCAAGCATAAAAGGAAGTGCAGCTGGCAGGTCAAAAGACTGCCGTAAGGCACCTAAAAGGGAATAGTCCAACATAACGTGGACCACTGTCAATAAAGTGCCACAGCGACACTGTGGAGGATCCTCTCGTCACAGTAGATGGCCCTGTGTTATCCATGTGTGACCAATGAGCAGGTGACAAAGGACAACAGACTCCTTCTGAGAGGCCCCCAGGGAGGACTTCCATGGAGCTGTAGAGTGCTTCATTACACAGAGCTTGTTTGGGGCAGGTGAATCAGTCCACTCACTAATCCAAAGCCCAAGTACCTTCTGGTGTACTCTAATTGGAGGTCCCTCTCCTGAAGATCAATTTATAAAGGGCTTCAAGTAATTGCCTGCTTAGCCAGCCGATCCATGCGTTCGTTCCCTGAAATTCCAAGGTGTCAGAGGTTCAAAAGAAGACCACAGAGCGGCCAGACTGAACAAGAAGGAAAATAGATTGCTGGACTGACCGCACCAAGAGGTGTTTTGGAAAGCACTGGTGAAGAGCTTGCAAGCCGCTCAGGGAGTAGCTACAGATAACATACGACTCCCCAGGACAGGCTCTGAGGTGCTCAAGTGCCCGACGAATAGCGATCAGCTCCACAATAAAGATACTACTCCCACAGGGTAATGAATGCTGTTCAATGTGCTCATCGTAGGCGTAGGCATACCCACAACGGCCATCAACTAGAGACCCATCTGTGTAAACAATTTCCGCCTGAAACTGGCGGCGGGGATTCAGCGGTGCAACAGAGGCTTTAACGTCAATTCACACTGTCCGTCATGTCAAGGTCACGTCACGGCACCATCACATCAAATTGTATTCACACTGTCCGTCAGTGTCCGTCACGTCAATTCGCCCATCTCAATATGCGAAGTTGAAAGTGAGGTTATGAGTGGCGATCTGTTATGTAGAAAGTCATAGTTTAATTCTAGAATTGAGGGAACAACAACGCTAAATGTTTTTGATGGCCAAAGAAAACTTCACAGTGTATGTTTTTGACCAACTTACTGGGAACTGAAACAACATTTCGAAACATCGACATTTATTTTCAAGTGAAAAAATAAACATATGAAAACATCAAACAACACTTATAACAGCATAAATAGTGCTTGTTTACTTTATCTATTACGATTTGCCCGTTGTCATTGTTAATACCGTAGTTAACAACTGAATTTTTGTCTTTGATTAGAACTGACGTTTTCATTTAAAATGTTATTTAATGAAAATGTGTAATCAAATTACAATGTTATTCAAATAAACAGTTTGCTTCAGTCATTTCTGTTACAATGTCACGTAACATAAACCATTTTTTGATTTCAGATATCCGACCTCGATTTTAGGGGGACACTCAATTGATAAAAATATTTAAATCGTCGTGAAACATTTGAGATTTACCCCTAAAACGAAGTATAACAACAAAACAAAGTTGAATTAGACTCATTTGCATATAAACAGTAATGCAACATGTAATTCACGTGACAAGAATAGGTTAACTTCGGATGTTAGCAGACGGCCATTCCGTCAAAACATTCTTCTCAAGAAAGCTTGACGTGATGTGACGGACAGTGTGAATGCCGCCAATAGAAATACATTGCAGAATGTTCTGACGGACGTTGAGGTGACATGACGTGACGTGACGAACAGTGTGAATTGGCCTTTAGAGTCTCGAGACAAGTCTAACTGAAGCTGCGGACGAGATACAGACCAAGGAGGAGCACAGGAAGGGTAGTGGAAAGTGGGATGGATAGGAAGGAAGTCCAATGATGAGAGAAGGGAACGAAGAGACAACGAAAGATATTACAATATTTCCAGCATTTCTGTCGCAGCTGACGGAGGTGAGGCTGCTAAGTCAACCAGGCATCAAAACCCATACCGAGGAAGTGGTGTGTTTCTTCAACGGGGAGGAGTTCGTTACCCAGGTACAACTCTGGATCGAGGTAAAGCGGCCAACGGCGACAGAAGTGCACTACTCGGGTCTTAGAACGCGAAAAGTGGAAACCATGGGCTGAGGCCCATGACTGTGCCTTTCTAATGGGTCCCCGCAGCCGCTGTTCAGCGACACCAATAGTAGTGCTTACACGAACCTGGAAAGAGCAGGGCGATAGAAAGTTCTGTATGAAAATTGGAAGTGAGCCGTTCAGGCCCCAACCGTGCAGTGTAGCCAGGATATGGTGGCGCCAGGTAGTATCATACGCCTTTTGCAGATAAAAAAAAAACCGCAACGAGATGTTTGCGCCTGGTGAAGGCAGTACGAATAGCCAATCCCAGCAAGATGAGGTTGTCAATGGCGGAACGGCCATGACGGAATCCCCCTTGTTGTGGAGCAAGAAGTCCCTAGTCTTCAAGGATCCACATCAGCTGCCGACTCATTCAAGTTCAAGTAGGTTGCAGAGTAAATTGGTGAGGCTGATTGGGCGGTAACTGTCAGCCACCAGGTTTCAACACCGGGATGACAGTGCTTTCCCGCCACTGTGATGGGAAAACCCCATCTGTCCAGATATGGTTAAACAGGGAGAGAAGTTGATGTTTAAACTCAGCCGAAAGGTGACGGAGGAACTGGCTGTGTATTCAATCTGGTCCTGGAGAGGTATTGGGGCATGCAGCAAGAGCAGTTTCAAACTACCACTCGCTAAACAGGGCGTTGTAAAGTTCCTGGCGGCGTGTGCGGAACGATAACTGCTTCCGCTCCACCCTCTCTTTGAAGGTGCGGACATCTGAACTGAGGTGCGAGCGTCGCTGAAGTGCGCGCCGACGTTCCGGGAAGGCCTGAGTGATCTTCTGTGTCGACGAAGAGACCGACTTACGTCGAAGTGACCCAGATGCGGTTGGGACAGTTTTCTCAGCGGCGGAAACTATGGCCTTTGTGACTTCCTGGATAGCCACTTCAATGCCAGCTAGAAGCGGAGTCGTAACCACTGCAGCTGAAGCATATGCTGCCCAGTCAGCCCTATGGAGCGACCAATGGGGTAGCCGGTTTGCGGCTTGAGTCTCTTAGAGCGACAGAAAGATGGGAAAATGGTCGCTGCCACAGAGATCATCATGGACATTTCAATTCAGATGAGGGAGTAGACTCGGGCTACAGATAGACAGGTCGATGGCTGAGTATGTACCGTGACCTATGCTGAAGTGTGTGGGAGGACACGTATTAAGAAGGCAAAGGTTCCGCTGTGTCACGAGGGTCTCTACATCCCTACCACGAGCCGAGGTCTGCGTCCCACACCACATAGGGTAGTGGGCATTAAAATCCCCCAAAAGGAGAAACGGTGGGTGAAGTTGAGTGACCAAGGCACCAAGGTCAGCAAGACAAACAACCTCATCTGGAGTAAGGTAAATGGAACAGATAGTTAGTTCCTGCCTTACTCTGATCCTAACACCCACTGCCTCAAGATTCGTGGTAAGGGGCAGAGCGACACTGGGTACAGTGGCAAGGACATAGAAGCACACACATCCACAGACCCTGTCACAGAAGGGACGAATTTTGAAATAGCCTCAGTAGCCACATAGGGCAGGGGTCCTCTGAACGGGAAACCACATTTCCTGTAACGCTATGCAGAGCAAAGGGAATTGGCACATTAGCTGATGCAGCTCAGCCAGATGGTGGAAAAAACCGCCGCAATTCCACTGGAGAATTTGATGGTTAATAACTTTAAATGCCATGATAGAAAGTATAAAGAATATTATTCCATAGGTTCATCTGCTGCAGCCGATTGAGAACCTACAGAATCCAGGACCCTTCATTCTGGGGAGTCAGTGAGGGTGAGATCCTGAGGTGACCCGAGGATCTCCACCTCATTGTCCGATGTAGAAGATAAAGAGATTGCAATGAATTTCTTGACAAAATTTATGATAAACTGGATGAGAGTGAGTTTGTAACAGGCATATGTCTTGATCTATCAAAAGCTTTCGATATCATTGGCTATAGTGCCCTACTGCAGAAACTTGACCAACTAGGAATTAGTGGTATAGCCAATAAGTGGCTCATGACATACCTATGTGAACGCAAACAGGTGGTTGGTAAACAACATAATGACCGTAATAAAATTAGCTGCTACTACTCAGGATATGGAAAAGTGAAGTATGGTGTCCCTCAATGATCAGTATTAGAACCCATTCTGTTTCTCCTCTATGTCAATGACTTAGATATAACAAATATTGCCAAACTACCCTCCAATTTGCAGACGATACAAGTTTCCTCATTAGTGGGAGAACAGAAGAAGAACTCAGAGACTCTGCTATCCAAACAATGAACAGAATAGAACAGTGGTTCACCTATAATAAACTAATTATAAACAAAGAAAAGACAGTAGCACTGAACTTTTACAATCTAAAAGGAAAGCACCACCCAAATATAGAAATAAAACTGAGGGCCAGAGTTCTTCAAAGTGTTGACAACACAAAATTTCTGGGGCTATGGCTCCACAACGACACAAAATGGGAGGTACATATTGAATATCTGCAAAAAAATAAAAACTAAGTTAAACCTGCTACATGATGAGGATCTTAAAAGATTTCTGCAGCAAAGTTATCCTGTTAAATGTATATTACAACTATGTGCAATCTGTACTTAAATATAGCATTATCTTCTGGGACAATGCAACATCAAATATTAAAATTTTCAGGATGCATAAAAGAATACTGAGAGTTATTGAAGGGGTAAACAATAGGAAATCGTGCAGACCTATATTCAAAAAAATGTCCATTCTTCCTCTTCCATGCATATTTATCTTTGAAACATCAGTTTTCATAAAGCAATACATGGAAAGACACCCAGAAATCTTATTAAGGAACGAAGATGTGCATGCATACAATACGAGACAAAAATCTGATCTTCAGGTGAAACAGGTGAAAACATCATTATGCCAAAAAGGCACTCTCCATATAGGAATAAAAATTTACAATAATCTGCCTAACCATATTAAATCACCGAGTAAACTCAGTAGTTTTAAGACTAAACTAAAAGCATATTTAATTGATCACTGATTTTACAGCCTAACAGAGTACCTAGACAGTAACAAATAAAAATAAATGTACATTGTGAATAGTCTATTTTGTATATTGTCTCTAATATTTACTGTATGTATGATTGATAAATTACTCAAATACTTAGTTCCTAGAATGCAACACAAACTGCATTCTATATTATTATGAATATTCTATCTTGCCTCTGCTATTTATTTTTATATTGATTCTTTCCAAATTCCTTACATACCTAGTTCCTAGAAATCCAACAAAATTGTATTTTACATGTAAACAAATAATCATGTCCAATATCCTTGTATATATTCTATATATGTTCGATGAGAAGGACTAAATAAATAAATAAAGTAGCCTGTGGCCTTAGAGTCACTGAAGAGTGTTTCGTCTTCTTCTTTTTCTGTCCCTCTTGCTGGCACTTAGATTTGCAGGGCCGAGAGGACTTCCCTGTAGTGGCGTCAGGGGTAGAAGAAGAGCTGGAGGCCCTTCTACCAACAGGTTTTGGATCCTTCAGCCATTGGCTGGGATCCGCTGGAGCACTAGGAGAAGCCTTATAAGGGTGTGCCCCGAGGGAACCCCTTCCAAGTGAGGGGAGCTGGAGGAGGATGCTCCTACTCATGCTGGGAGGTGGAGACTGGTGTCCCCAGTTGTGGTGATGGAGTGGCCCCCACAGGTGGGGGGAGTGAGAGGAGTGCCCCCAATCTTGTTGGAGGCAAATGAGCTTTGACGGCGCTTTGAGCCCACAGAAGGCTGTTGCATGGTAGGTGTTATCATCGTCAGAAGAGGTAGCGACGATGTAACTGTAGCGAAAGACGTCATCATGGAAAGTGGGTGAAGCTGTTCATATTTTCTAAGTGCCTCCGTATATGTCAGTCAATCGAGAGTCTTGAATTCCATAATCTTTCGCTCTTTGCAGAGCACGGTATAGTCTGGAGAACCGGGTGGATGTTGCTGCCCACAGTTTACACAGATAGGTGGAGGAGTACACGAAGCGTTCGGGTGTGATGGACGCCTGCATTCCCTACATGTGGGGCTGAAGCTACATCTGGAGGACATATGTCCAAATTTCTAGCATTTGAAACACCGCATAGAGGGAGGGATGTAAGGATTTACGTCACACCAATAGACCATGACCTTGACCTTTTCAGGCAATGTATCGCCATCAAAGGCTAAGATGAAAGCACCGGTGGCTACCCTATTATCCTTCAGACCCCTATGCATGCGGCGGACGAAGAGGACACCCCATCGCTCTAGGTTGGTGCGTAGCTCGTCATCCGACTGTAAAAGAAGGTCCCTGTGATAGATCAGACCTTGGATCATGTTTAGCTATTTGTGGGGTGTTATACTGACTGGAACGTCACCCAGCTTATCGCAAGAA
The DNA here is from genome assembly GCA_026315105.1 of Locusta migratoria. NCBI lineage: Eukaryota > Metazoa > Arthropoda > Insecta > Orthoptera > Acrididae > Locusta > Locusta migratoria. The sequence goes on from CM048755.1 coordinate 283,373,279, forward strand.
AGCAATGATTTCGATTGGGCGGATGACGCTGTTTCGATTAGTACCAAACTGGTCCTAATCTTAGACATTCCTGAAACTTCACCAACCTTATCTTCAAGGTTTTCTACGAAGAAAAGTGGTTTCCTTGACATGAAGGTTTCACCACCCGTTCTACTGCAAACAAGATACTTGGGAGAGTAAGAGTGGTCCCTGTCTTTAGCCTGCCGTTCCTCCCACAGGGTGGCCAGGGAAGGGAACGTTCGGGGATCATACTTCGCTCCATTAAAAGCAACTCTTCCGTGCTTGGAGATGGTAGTTGTACGTCCAACAACGTTACTCTGTGGTCGTTTCATTCTTGTCCCACGAGTAGCTAGGGAACTATACGTCCACCCAGGCAGAGGCCCGCTTGCCTGGGTAAGCCTTGTTCAAATGTTTGTTAAGCTTATGGGACTTAACTACGGGGTCATCAGTCCCTAAACTTACAAACTACCTATGAACTACTTACGAACTAGGACGGCACAAATATCCATGCCCGAGGGGGGATTCGAACCCCCGACCGTGGTGGCCGTGCTGACCGTGACTGGAGCGCCTCAGTCCCCTCGGCCACCGCGGCCGGCGTAAGCCTTGTACAACTGAGGTACGGTAGGTTACTCAGAGGTTGCTCGCTAGCGACTGTTCAACCTCAACAGCCATGCATCTCCTCGGCACATAGCACACCTTGAGACTGAGGTTTTTCTTATAGAGGTTTGTACCATCCTCGCGACCTGGACGATTAAGCCAAGATCCCCAGGTTCTGAAACGTACAACGTTCCACTGTCGCACCGAACGATGGTCGTTGAAGCACGCACAGAGCTTATGGTGTAGCAAACTGTTGGCGTGATACAGCCCATGGCTCAGGACCCCGGGTTCACCAAACCCGTACTCAGCATATTAATGCTGAGCTCCTGAGGGTTTGATTGTTCTCCAGTTTGAGGAATCAGCTGTTTTTTTTGCATATTATGTGAATTACTTATCTCAACTTTCTGCACTCTTCCTGTTAGGTATGATTTAAACCATTTGTACACTGTCCCATTCATTATCTAAAAATCCCAATTGGTGATGTCTGGTTATTCAGAGCATTTAATACTTCATTGGTGAAAGTGTATATAGCATTTCCCGTTGAAAAGCCTTTCTGAAAAGCAAACTGGCATTTTGTTAGAACTTCATTTTTACCTATGTGTCAAACTACTCTAGAATACTTTTTCAAGAATTTTGGATAAGGCTGTGAGAAGTGGGATTGGGTGGTAGTTGTTGACATCAGACATATTCCCTTTTTTGTGCAGTGGTTTAATAATAGCATATTTCAGTCTATTAGGAAAAACACTCTGCTTTTGAGAACTATTATATATGTGGCTAAGAATCCTACTTATTTCTTGAGAACAAGCTTTTATTACCGTGCTGGAAATACCATCAATTCCATGTGAGCTTTTACTCTTGAGAGAGTTTATTATTTTCTCAATTTCAGAAGGAGAGGTGGGTGGAATTTCTATTGTATCAAATTGTGTGGGTATGGCCCATTCCATTAACTGCCTAGATTCTTCTAATGAACATTTAGATCCTATTTTCCCCATGACATTTAAAAATAATTATTAAAAATGTTTTCAACTTCTGGCTTGTTAGTTGTAAACTTTTCATCCACTTTGATGGTAATGCTGTCTCCCTGTGCTCTTGGTTGCCCTGCCTCCCTGGTGATAATATTCCTTTTTTTTTTTAATTTTGTTATCAGAGGTACTAATCTCAGACATGATGCACATGCTTCTGGACTTTTTAATAACTTTTCTTAATGTAGCACAGTAGTTTTTATAATATTTGACTGTTTCTGGGTCATTACTCTTTCCTGCTGTTAGATATAGTTCACTTTCATGGTTACAAGATATTTATATTCCTTTAGTAAGCCATGGTCTCTTGCATGGTTTCTTATCATTACATTTAACTATTTTCTTGGGGAAACAATTTTCAAACACTCTTACAAATGTATAATGAAATAAGTTATATTGTAAATTAGCATCAGCTTCCTTATATACCTCATCAAGTCTAACTGCTGAAGATTGTCCCTGAAATTTCTAATTGTTGAATTGTTAACTGAATGCACAACTTTGGGGGGCTTTTTTGAATTAAAGAGAGGAACTATATCATTTACTGTACTAGCTGTGCACCATGATCAGAAAGACCATTCTCAACAGGACAAGCATTTATGTTCTTAAACTTATCTTGGTCTATAAAAAAAGTTATCAATGTGCTGCTGTCCTTTACTACCCGAGTAGGAAAATCAATTACAGATGAAAAATTGAAAGAAACAAGTAAGCCTTCCAGGTCATTCTTCCTATTACATTCTTTTAGTGAGTCAACATTAAAATCCCCACAAATAATAATTTGTTTTCCCTTGTCTGACAGATAGCACAACAAGGCATCCAAATTTTTCATAAATAACTGAAAGTTTCTTGAAGGGGACCTATATACTGTTACAATTATAAAAGAAGGACCTTTTCAGTTTAAGCTGACAGGCACATGCTTCTATATGTTGCTCTACACAAAACTTTTGTGTTTCTAACTTTTTACACAGTAATAACTTTTGACATAGATGGCAACTCCTCCTCTCACCTTATTCTCTCTATTCACATGTGCTGCTAGTTTGTAACTGCTTATGTTTACCTTTTCCATATCCATCACAATGTGATGCTCAAATAGGCATAGTACATCTATTACATTCTCTGATTCTATGTCATCAAAACAAACCAGTAGCTCATCTACTTTGTTCTTTAATATCTCAATATTTTGGTGAAAGATAGTAACATTATTTTTTACTTTACTTTTGTCAGATTCATGTGAGTTTTGAGCATCTTTAGCTCATGCCTGCCTCAGCTTCCCATTGGACCCTGGTCTTAGCCTAAAAAGAGGTACATTCATGAATTCCAGTGTCTCTCCTTAAGAATTTTGCTATTAACCCAGCCAGTTTATCCTTCCCTTTCCTCTTGAGGTGTAGGCCATGCCTTGTGAAGTCCCAACTATCTATAGTCTCAACAGGAACCAAACCAGTGTCTGACTGAGTGGTCGCCCTACACAACTGATCTAACTCCATATTGACTCCTGACAGTGCGGTTCAACTGGGGCTGATCATGTCGCACGAAAGCAGGCACTAGACAAACATTTGTGTGGGTCGTTGCAGAGGCTATTTTAACCAGGTCACACTCAACACTGTAGCCCTGATTCCTATCGATACTGTTTCCCACTCCACCCACTACCACAACATGATCTTGTTTAGTGAAATCTTTGCACAGGGAACCTAAATCCTCTACCACCTGGCTAAGACATGCACTGGGCTTGAAACAGTTTGTGACCTGGTACCTGTCAGCTAATTTTTCTTCCAAATGTTTGGTTTCCTAATGAAGTTCTATTGCATCTTAACTACCGTACTCCCACTTCTACTGGGGCCTCTTCCTTACTCAACTGTGATAGCAGGGAAAATCTATTGGTTGTGCCAATTGCAAAACTGTCAGACACTGGTCTCTTTCTCTGGGCCCTGTTCACAGCTATCACTTCCCACCTCTGGTTACCGTCTTCCCCCTTAACCTCACCAGTTCTTCCCTCACTCTATCCAAATCAACCTGAAGGACTCTAATCTTCCCCTCCTGTTCTGCTATTTTCCTACCTCTTGAACAAACCCTGCAAAAGAATGGAAGAGTCTCGTTTGTTTCCCCAACTTCCACACCGCTACATCCCCAATGAAACCACCTGTCACAACAGCTGCATGAAATCCCTAAACTAACTTTCCTAAGGCAGCTCACACACTTGGAATTCATGATTGTTTACAAATTAATTATGATATTTACTTAATTGATAACGATTATATATTAACCACAAATATAATTATTTATTAGACACTGATATGAATGGAAACTGTTAGAACATGCACTTAAAACTGAGGTGTCACGCTATATATGCACCCTCAGAAACAAGAGTTACAAACAAAGCCTTTACCCACCTTAAAAGTAATGAGATCACACTTTGTTCGATCTCTGCAATCGTTGCGAAGCGTAAGCGTTTCATGGCTACTTTAAGGTGTGGAAACAGAAAGAAGTCTGCTGGCGACAAATCTGGAGAATAAAGGCCCCTACACACATTCTCGGGACCAAGTTATCGGCGCTCCGATAAACTGGAAGTGTGGAGGCGCTTGCCGATCTACTTCGTTTGTCAGATGGAGATGGTTGGTCGGGCCTGACAGTTCGACATCCGAACCTCGCACCTCTCCACCCGACAAATTGTATCGTGTGTATAGCTACACGACCAACTTCGAGACTGCGATCGTCTGCTTTCTGCACAACGAACAAGCGAAAACAAAAACAGTTCGATAAGCAGACACCAGAACATGGAAGCGCTGCAATCGCTGCGTGCAATTGGTCGGAAGCACTGGTCTGTGGGTCGGAAGTGTGTAGGGTGCTACGAATTTGGTTGGTTTTTTGGATAGCTTGTTGGTCGGACGATAAATCGGAGCGTGTGTAATGGAGGGTGTGAAAGTCTGGCCAAACCCACCAGATACATTTCAGCAGCTGTTTCAAAACTCCCTCATAAAGGTCCATCACTGTTTTGCCTAATTTGAAACAAAACTTGATGTTAATGCATTGCTTCATGTTACAATAACACGAGTTCTCACACTGAATCTGTTAGCTGGGCCGCAGCATGTACCACCGCTTCACTGCATGGTAAAGGTCCTTTGTTGACTTATACCTCAATGTTTATGTGTGGGCACCTCATTGTCGCCAGTGCTTATTGTATAATATAGGACCATTCACTGAACTTTTCAGACGCACCTTGTACATTATTTAGATTGGAAAAGAATATTGTAGAAGATGTACAACAAAAACTATTCCTAGTTTTCTGATATAACAGGGGGCATGAAAGTACATAGTTTTCTTAATGCAGGAACATCCACGAAGGCTTCGTTTTGAACTTACAGTAATTTGAAGGAAACTCTATAGTGCAAAGGAAAGAGTGCTCGCAGAAATTAATTGTAAAACAAGTACTGGTATGGAATTTACAGCGTGGTCTTAGCATGGTACATCACACAAGTGAGCTACAAACTGTTTTCTTTCTACGATATTATTGTACTTAAATACGTTGAAAATTGCAAATTTATCTACAACTGTCATTTTAATATGTAGCTAACTCTATTGTTGTTGTAAGTGCAAATGTGTGTGGAAGTCAGATGTGTGAAGCTCTTAAAAAATTACATAGGCCACCTACTGCAAATAGGAAATTTAACTTATCATGTAAGTCCTGTAACTAGTAAGACTATCTTTCCACACTTTTGTAGAAAAATAAAGCATGAGGAAGATAATCGGTGAATCATAATAATAGACTGCCTTCGCTACCGTAGTTCATTGTTTCTATGATAAGAGGAACAGTTTAAACAAGTGTGAGTGCTTTTTTACTGAAAATCAAGTACTTGCATATATTATATTATTGATACCTGTAAGGAACGTTTATATTCATGTCTCCATGACAACAGAAAATTAGGAACAGTTATTCTGATAGACTTATATATGAAATCAGTATTCTGCGCCGGAATTTCGCGTTTTCTTCGGCGATTTCTGTTTTAAATATAATGCAATGACGTCACAATGTCCATAATTTCCTGGAATGTTTATAGGCTGCGTAATACAGAATATCACTGCATCCGACTTACAGCCGAAATTAATGTTATTAATAGTGGATCGACACTATATAGGTGCGCATACAACCAAACCGAGGATTCAATCAACAGCGCCGTAAACAACCGTTACTTTGCTCGATTTCTTCCGGCAATATCTTGTGCAACGTATATTGCCATATTACAATTTGCATTTGTGAAAGTATCTTTTCTGTTTAATACGAAATCATATTTTACTATATATCTCAACCCAGTGAGTATTTTTGTGTACTTACAATATTCACTGAATCAGGTAATGTTTAAAACATGTCAGATCGTCTTCAAAACTACAATGAAATTGCATTTATATGTTTGGAGATGGGGCCCAAACGCACATCCAGCTCTGGGCCTACTGCTGGCTCTCAATGGACCTGGCTGTACTGACAGTGTGGCGAGATTGGCCATCACCAAGAGTGTAGGCACAGAGGGGTTGCAAAAACGCCAAGGGAGAAAGGCAGTTTGAGAATTAGCTGGTAGAGCATAGTGACTTCTCCTACCACTGTGCTCCCACATTTTGCTTTTCTGCAGGTGTAAACACTCAATCTTACCCCAATGTCATCTCTGCAGAGTACTAACAAAATGGAAGTGACGGTCCTCGTATTAGCGTCTATATGTGGTCGGCTACTCAGAAATGTTCAGCAATGGGGTTCTTGTTACTAATTTGCAACAGTGTTGTTGGATATTTCAGACGGTAAATGGATGGTGAAATAAAAATTCTATTTGACCAAAGGTTTTATATTTTTGCCGATTTCTGCTCATTGAGGGCTAGAGTGAGACGCAATGGTGGAAGAACAAGCGAAACAGGTGGAGGAAACATGGCAAATACTTGAGCCCACGACCAACACCTCCCTCCTGGCAAGAACTTCTGCTACCCCCACATGCTACAAGTTATGCAATCCACCGAGAAACTAAAAATCAATTCAACAATAATACATCTGTGGCTGAATAACAATGTTTGAAGATTTGTAAATCTAACGTGTACATCTATGCTGAACCTCTGAGCCAATACAAATATGCTTTGAAAATGGCAATCTGTTTCATTACTAAAGCATCTGATTCGAAGGACCACTAGAAGTAGGCGTTACTTTTTGCTTACAGCTCCGAGTAAAACAGATTTGTTACCGATACATTTGTGAGCTGAGAGGTAGATGGCAGGTGTTGGCTAATCGCAGCCCTACTCAGGCTACACATTCTCACTGTGTTGCTTGTTCTGCAGAACTTTGCCATGCGACGCCATGAACACCCTTGCAGGCCGGCTGGCAACAGTGTAACATACTGCTCTTCAGCCGAGCGTACAATAAATTTGTCAGTTAGGTCATAATTAGACAATGGAGAAAATAAATGCAGAAATTTTTAAACACATGGAGATAAAACTGGCGAATGAAGTACATAAAAGTGGGGATTTAAAATTTGTCACTGTAGCTAAAACACACTGAAGTTATACATGTAAAAACAGCGACAAGGTCGAAGACACTGGTTAAAACACATGGGAACACTTTTATCTGCCTGTTCATCAGTTGCTAACGTTTTAAAAAAGCACGAAGCACTTGACCCTGGACTACACTGGACAGCGCACAATTAAAACTGAGCACTGGAACCCCGCAGGGGATGGGGGAGGGACGGGAGGTGCAGAGGGGTGGGAAAGGGTGGGGAGGTAGAGAGGGGAGTGGAAGTAGGGCGGGAAGGTGTAAGGACTCCTGGGGAAGGGAGAGGACAGGAGAGCCAAGCAGGGGAGGGCGAGGAGGGGAGGGGAGGGGAAGGAGAAGAGGTGTGTATATACGGGAAGGGACTAAGGTTCGTAGGGAGGATAGATGTCGGGACGGAGCGCATCATCCGGGATAGGAAGGTTACAGTAGTTACGCTTGGAAAGGATGTGGAGAGTGAGGAGGTGGAGGGAGGGAGGAATAACTTGGTAATGGCATGACAGAGGCCCAGGATTCAATAGGAGGTGGGAAACCAGAGGGTGTTGGGATTCAATTCTGTGGGAAATGTAGCGGAGGTGGAGGTGTTCAAGGAACTTTAGCAAGTGGGAGAAATGAATGGTGTCATATAGGATCCACGTGGGGAAAGGGAGTCTGATATGGTAAGCGAGGCAGAGGGCATGGTTCTCAAGGATCTGTAGGAATTGGTAGTGGTCGGTGGGAGCAGAAACCCAAGTGAGGTGGAAACAGTATAAGACGGGATCCATTAAGGGGCAGTAGGTGTACAAGATAGTGGAGGGGTTGATTCCCAATGACTGGCCGGAGGTTGAGCAGGTTGAGGCGAGAGAGGGAGATTTGGAGGTGTGGTTTCCAGGAAGTGGAGCAATCAAGGTAAGGCCAAGGTACTTGAAGGTTGCTGGCCGCGGTGGCCGAGGGGACTGAGGCGCTCCAGTCACAGTCTGCACGGCCACTACGGTCGGGGGTTCGAATCCCCCCTCGGACATGGATATTTGTGCCATCCTAGTTCGTAAGTAGTTTGTAAGTTTAGGGACTGATGACCCCGTAGTTAAGTCCCATAAGCTTAACAAACATTTGAACATTTTGAACTTGAAGGTTTTGGTTTGTGGGATAGGGCGGTCATGGAGTGCAAGGTATAGGTCATAATGGGTGAAGGAGGGCGTGGTGCCACCTATGATGATTGCATGGTATTTAGTGGGGTTGGTGGTAAGGAGCCACTGGTTACACCAGGTGTAGAAATCAGATAAGGGAGACTGGAGGATTTGTTGGCACCAAGCAAGGGAGGGGGCGAGGGCTAGGAAGGTGGTGTTATCATCAAACTGTAGGAGATGGACGGGACGCTGGGATTCTGGCATCTGCCAAGTATATTAGGTAGAGGAGGGGGAAAGGACAGAGCCCTGGGGCACACCGGCGAATGGGTAAAACAAACTGGAGTTGGAGTTGTTGACAGTGAAATAGGATGGGCGGTGGGTGAGAAAGGAAGCGATGAAGTGCACATAATTAATAGGAAGGGAGTAGAGCTATAGTGTGAAAAATAGGCTGGGACACTGTACACAGTCATAGGCCTTCTCGATGTCGAGGGAGACAAGGAATTCATCTTGATGGAAATGAGGTGGGTGAGACAGAGAAGTTGGATATCGACAAAGAAGGATGATTGGAAGCCACATTGAGAAAGGGGGAGGAGCTGGTGATGGAGATGTTGGCGGACGTGGCGAGAAATGGTTGTTTACAGTACTTTGCTGAACACCATAGTAGGGCCGATAGAACAGTAGGATGAGGCTGTGAAAGGTGGTTTGTCAGGCGTGGGAACCATGAGTATGTGGGAAGTTCCCCACAGGTGAGGGAAGAAGCCAGTGTAGAGAATGACGGTATAGATGGAGGTGAGGACGGTGTGGAAAGATGTAGGACATGCATGAAGGTGCCTGTATGTGAGGCTGTTGTGACCAGAAGCACTGTTGCGTTTGGTGTGTAGTGTTGAGTTGATGTCAAGGGCAGTGATGGGCATGTTGAGTTCTGTAGGGGGGGGGGGGATGTGGACCAAGTATTGGAAGCCGGGGACAAGCAAGGGAACATAGGTTTTGGTGCGCTCATGGATGTCAGGGAAGAGGGAGTAGTCAAAATGGGGATTATCTGGGACAAAGAAAACATCGGGAAGGTAGGTGGCGAAATGGTCTGCCTTACTGGAGTTGTCAGGAAAAGGAAGGTCGCTGTTAAGGATTGGGTAGTGGGGACTTGAATGACTGCCTGGAAAGTGGCGGAAAGCTTGGAGCAATTAATGGGGAGTGAGGCATTAAGGCGGGTGCATGTGTGACGCCATTGCTGGTGTCTTTTCGTTCGAAAGGTTTCTGATGTGGCGTTGGATTTTCCTGTGGCAGAGGAGTGTTTCTCAGTCATGGATCCACAGGAAGGAGTGAGATGACAGGATTCTCAGAAGAGGAGTACGGCCTATAGAGGGAGATTGGTGGATTAGTTTAGTGGGAATATGGGCTTGGATGGCATCAGCAACGATCTGTTGAAGGAAGGACGCGGGATGGTCGGTATCAGCAGAGATGCAGAAGGCTAGAGGGTGGCTGGCGACTGAGGTGTTAATGGAGTGACGGTAGGCATCCCAGTAGGCACAGGACTAGTCATGGCTCCCTGCCACGGGAGCGCCCATATGCTGCCTCCAGGGGGTTCAGAAGAGAATTTGAACCTCAGCCGCACATGCACATTGCAACGCTGTGGCCACTGCCACCTATATTAGGCAGCCGTGCTACGACTCGTATATGTGCTGTCTCTGCGATGTAAAACATTTCTCATGTGATAAAAATACCTTCAATGTGCATATAAAATGATCTGATAGAAGACTGAAATGAAGAATTATAGTTTGAGAACACGTTTTATTTATTTATTTACTTTTTTCCATGACATGCTGTTTTCCGTGGGTTTGGTAAACCAGTGAACACATAGGACATGCCGCCAGTGCCTATGATAGCTCCCACACTGTCTTAAACTTGTGTCTCAAAAGAAAGATTGTATCAATGCAATGTTGCCAGGTTAGCATAACGATTCTGGACTATACATTCTTTGATGAGAATCTTATTGATCACACCTTACAGATAAGCAGTGTTTTCATACTGTAGGCTACATGTTTTGTGATGTTATACAATTGTATATCTATTTTAACAAATAATACAAACAATCAGTGGTTTCACTAAAGTGTGAATAGAAATAGAACTAAGCATACCAACAAACATAGCATAGATTTGGAGTGTTATATTGATACTGCTAAATTGTTAGCCGTACATATTTCATAAAAATCTTATAGAACAATGGGAACATTTCAGACATGTTTCCCATAAGACTTATACTGTGAAGGCAAACACAGAATTCATTAAGTCTCATCTGGGTCAGGAGTTGGACTAGAGATATCATGCCTCTATGACTGTCCCATAATGTGATGGTGTTATACACACATCAAAACAAGTGTTGCATTATCACGATTCTAAAGGTTCATGACCTTTTATATGAAAATGGAACAGAGATATACAAAAACAATGTTTCAGTTCTATTTATTACCCCTAATATTGGGTGACATGTCCGCTTGCACTGATGAATGCCTGTATTCATCGTGCATTCTGTCCACTAGGTCATTAAGGGATTGTTAGTCCAGATTGTCCCACTCCTCAATGGAGATTCGTTGTAAATTTCTCAGATTGGCTGGTGGGTCGTCTCTCATCCACAAACAGCCCTTTTCAATGTTTCCCTGGTATGTTTGATACGATTCATGTCTGGAGGTCATGCTGGCCGTTCTAGTCTTGCGATGTTGTTATAATGAAGAAACACATTCAGAGGATGAGCGTGAGAACTGTTGTACTTTAAGACGAATCCTGCACCAAAATGCTGCCATTCTGGTAGCACTGTATGTTGGAGTATATCATCCCTGTACCATATAGAATTTTAATTGCCTGCACTGCAGCACTGGTAGCACTGTATGTTGGAGTATATCATCTCTGTACCATATAGAATTTTAATTGCCTTCTATGACCACCAGTGGTGTATGGTGGTCCCACATAATGCCACCCCATAACATTAGGGAACCATCACCTTGGTGCACTCACTATTCAATGTGCCTAAGACATTTAGGGTGTCCAGGCAGCTTGCAGAATGTCTCCAACAGTTGTTTGGTTAAAGGCAGATACAGAGTCCATTCAGCATGCTGTTAGGCCCCACACCATTCCATGGTGTCTAATGTAAAAGCTGTACCTCACCATTAACATTACAAGTGATGTTGCACGTCATGCAGCCTATTACATACAGTTTGAGTTTATCATGACATCCTGTGGCTGCACGAAAAACATTACCAGGATGGTGGAGTACCTTTCAGTGTTCCTCCCAGGTGAAATTTGCAATCCCTAGTGGTCATCCGTTGCTGTGGTTTTGGGTGTCCAGAGTGAGGAAAGTCACCAACAGTTCCTGTATCTCTGTTTCTTCCTGCATGTCTGAACAAAATCAGTTTGGTTCACATTGAGAAATCTGGAAAGTTCCCATGTTGAGTGTCCCTTCTGACACAAAGTAACAATGCAGATAACACCAAACTTCAGAATTTACCTTCTAGCCATTGCAGAATTACAGTCAACATAAGCAGTGTACTTCCTTCTTGGTGTTATGACTAGAACTGATTGGCCATCTTACCCACTCAGTCGCACTGTTCATGCATGGTTGTTTACATCTATGTGCCACTTGAGTGACAGTTGTGGACAAGCTGAGGAATTGTGGTCTTGATGCAACATACACATTCAACCAAGGTGATACAACACTTCTTTTGACGTGTGTAGTAAAATAACACTGATTCTCACTGTAGGACAATGAAAAAGTTTTATTAGTACAATTGAGTACACAAAATATCTCACATCTTGCACAGAACCGGATTCACACATTTGAGAAAAAGGTGGGCTATAATACCCGTTAGTCCACTGTATAAACTCTAGATGTCAGCACAGTATTCACAACAAAGTGCACCAAATATAAACATGAAAATAGTCAGTGAACTGTTACAAAGAAAAGAGAAGACATAAAAAGACAAAAACATTTTAATTGATTCTCACAACAGATAATACTGTTAAATGGATCAAACTTTCATGTAAGCCTCTTCATCTCTGAATAACAGAAATCTACAGTCTTTTCAACCTGCTTTCTGTATTTATCTCTTGGTCTCCTTCTTCAGTTTTTAATCCACCTACTTCCTTCCAAAGCTAAGCTTGATATCTCAGAATGTGTCCCACCAATAGCTCCTTCTCTTAGTCAAGATAAGCCAAAAATTTATTTTCTCTCCAATTCTGTTCGGCACTATGAGTTACATGATCTATCCAACTAATTTTCACCATTCACTACATTTAAAATGCTTCTATCATCTTTCTATCTGAACTCCTAATCATCCATGTTTCATTCCTGTACAATGCTATACTGCAGATAAATGCTTTAAGAAAGCACTTCCTAACATTTAAATTAATTTTGGATGTAAACAAATTTCACTTTTTCATAAATGCTTTTCTTCCCATAGCCATACTGTATTTTATATCTTCTTTTCTTCAGCCATGAGAAGATATTTTGCTACACAAATAATGAAACTGTCTAATACTTTATGGTATCATTACACGATCTAACCCTTCAGCATCACCTGATTTTCTTAGACTACTGTGTACTGTGTCTGACAAATTTAAAACATCATCGGCAAACTGCATAGTTTTTAATTTGTAGGGAAAAAAAATGCCGCACGGGATTCGAATACTGTATAATACAAAATTTTTAGAATAAATTAATTATAGTTGTAATCATGGCATTAACATCTGTAAAAATGGCTGCTGACGTCTATTTGGTTTGCTTGCAAAATGCGTTGTCAACTGAAAAGGAGGAAGTTATGGGACTTCTTATTGGAAAGATCGATTCACACACAGTGGCGCACATTTCAGCTGTTGCAATGCTATGACAATCAGATAAATGCCGGGACAGAGTGGAAATTTCTCTAGAACAATTGTCAAACGCATCAAACCTTGCTGAAACGTTGGCTGGTCAATTGAATCATCCCATGAGAGTAATTGGTTGGTATCACTTTCATCCTCATATTACAGTATGGCCATCTCATGTGGATGTACAAACTCAATCAATGTATAAAAAATAAATAAATACAAATTAGCATTTCAAATAAAAGCAGCTTTGGTGCATATATAAAAATGTCTTTTCTACAATATTTAAGAGCTGCAAACACGACGTATCAAAAACATTAGTTTTTATTTCTTATCCCTGAACTTTAATTTCTTCTCCAGATTGAATAACACTGGGGAGAGGCTACAACCCAGTCTTACTCCTCAAGCAAATAAATAAATAAATAAATAAATAAAATTTAAAAAAATAAAAAAATAAAAAAAAAAATTACATGTTCCACATCCACAAGGATCACCTCAACATGTATATATGGAACAAACCAACTAATCTAATCTAATCCCTTTGTTTATAATTTTTTGTTCCCTGTGTTTTGTCCCCTGCTACCTTCTGAATTTGAAATAGTGTATTCCAGTCGACATGGTCAAAAGCTTTCTCCAAATCTACAAAAGCTAAAACTTTGGTTTGCCTTTCCTTAACCAATCTTTTATGATAAGTCATAATGTGAGTATTGCCTCTCGTGTTCCTACATTTGTCCTAAATCCAAACTGACCCTCCTCAAGGTTGGATACTATCAGTTTCTCCATTCATCTATAAATAATTAATGTTAGTATTTTGCAACTATAATTTATGTAACTGATTCTGTTACAAGTCGAAACATCTGCTATATCAAATTTTCTATCATTAGACATCCTTTCAACAATATTATTAGTGCTCTCCTTTATCTGTTTCGGCAATTGTAAACATTTACCTTCTAAATCTCTGTTTGTAGTATGGTACTATGCTATACTTGAATAAAATTTTTCTTAACTAAAATATTTGCCTCCATGATAGCAGTTCCTGATATTTTCTGGTCCAAATGTCACCTTCATTTTTCTACTGTTCATCATAAGAGACTTTAAAATGAGATATTACATCAGTATGATGAGCAGTGAAATGTAAACCAAACACTCACCACAATGAGATCATGGAATGGTTCCATTCAAAAAAGATTGTCACATGCATTAAGTTATTATTCCCACTGGGACAGGAAACAATGAATTGCTGTTCCATAAAGCATGAACAGCCTCCTCTGAAATGAAACTGATGTCCATGAATGTCTCTCTTGAGGTCATTGAAGATATGAAAATCATACAGTGAAGATATGGACTGTACAGAGGATGTTGCAGTGTTTCCCAAACAAACTGTTGAAGTGTGGTCTTCGTCTTATTGGCACTGCGAGGACAGGGATTATCAGGCAATAGGATGGTTCTGTCTGACAGAATTCCTCTGATTTTTCTTTTTATGCTACATCACCATTTCTACAAAGGTAATGGCCATTGATTGTTTTTTCAGACTTGATTAACACAATGATCAGAGCCCCCCTGCAGTGAAAAAAGGTTATTGTAACCTCAGTCTCACTTGTGGTAACAGATTTGATTTTATTTGATGGAGGAGATGTGGGATGTTTCCTCTATTGGATTTCACTGTGTTATTTTCACATCTTTGGCAACCTGAGAAAGATGTATGTAGACATTGGTTTTGTTCAGACCAGGAGATACGAGAGTGGGTGCAGTTATGGATACATCAATGGCTGACTTAGTTGTGTCAAACGGGAATTGATCATCTTGTCTCCCAGTGAGATAAACGCCCTAATGCTTATAGTGGCTGCTTTTGAATGGTCAAATTCTGGTCGGTGTTCAGTATTCATTTGACTGCTACTTACATAGACTCTTCCTTGTATCTTTACACATTGTTCGTAATCTACATCTACATACATACTCCCCAATCCACCAAATAGAATGAGGAAAAAGAGAATGCCTATATGCCTCTGTACGAGCCCTAATTTCTCTTATCTTGTCTTTGTGATCATTACGTGAAATGTAAGTAGGCAGCAGGAAGATCGTTCTACACTCAGCTTCAAATTCCAACCCTCTAAATTTCCTCAACAGAATTTCTCGAAAAGAACATTGTCTTTCCTCCAGCAATCCCCATTTAAGATCCCGGAGCATTTCTGTGACACTCACACATTGGTCGAACCTACCAGTAACGAATCTAGCTGCTCGTCTCTGAACTGCTTCTATATCTTCCTTTAAACTGAGCTGCTGCGGGTCCCAAACACTTGAGCAGTACTCAAGACGTGGTTGTACGTGCATTTTGTAGGTGGTCTCCTTTACAGAAGAAGTACATCTTTCCAAACTTCCCCAATAAACTAAAGTCGGCTGTCCGCCTCACTCACAACTGACCTCACATGTTCATTCCATTTCATACCACTCTGCAATGTTACGCATAGATATTTGAGCAATGCAACTGCATCAAGAAGCTCACTACTAATGCTGTATTTGAACATTATGAGATTGTTTTTTCTACTCATGCACATCTATAGAAATAGTGTTCAGTCTAAAATAAACATCAATTTCTTTATATTCACAACTTCTGGTCCATAGTAGTTGAAATGGCTAAAACTTCAGATTTTAAACTTGAATGGCTCCAGCAAAAAAGTTACTAAATTTTTGTAACATCAAACTAAATGTACACACACACACACATGCCGCAGCAGAGCGCATTGAGGTGATATGCTACGAAGTGCGAGGCCGTTCCCCGTTGGGGGTTCGAACCCCCCTTGGGCATGGATGTTTGTGCTGTCTTTAGTATAAGCTAGTTCATAAGTAGTTTGTAAGTTTAGGGACTGATGATCCCACAGTTAAGTCCCATAAGCTTTACAAACTCACACACATCTCTTTTTTTCCCTTTTTTTTTTCCTCTCTCTCTCTTGCAGATATCTGTCTTTTGCAAGTCATATAAGATGGACTTATAGTTTTTGGAAAAGGCAATCAGTTATAATTTAAATTCCTTCATATATTCTCCAGTTTGAGCATTCATGTTTGATTCTGACAATACTTCTTATTACAGAAGTAGTCTATAAACTCCCATATTTATTGTCAGATATGACATTTTTCAGATAACAATTGTGAAGAGTGCTTTATTTTTGGCTTGTGTGCCTCAATGACACAGATGCACAGGTGTAGCAACAGTGCAGGGATTTTTGTGGTAACACCAAACAGATGTGTAGTTGTGGAAGAGGGGCAGAAACCTTTTCAGTAGTAGCACGGTAAACAGCCAGGGGGCTCCCTTCTTGGGAGTATGTGGGTGGCTACCACACGGGCCCTAAGCTAAGTGTGACATTACTTCCACTTACTTGTGTCAGACTTCTGCTTTCTTCCTTCCTATCGGCCTCTCTTGGGCAACTCTTGCTGCTTCAACCCCGATAGTATTAGGTTGCGAGGCCTGAGGGTGTCTTTCATTTTCTTTTTCTTTTTCAACACTTAGCTGTTAACCGAATGGCTCCCGGTATAAGGAGACCAACCTTACCAAGTGCCAACGGCCAGTAAGGGGCGGATGAGCAGGTAAGGAAGGGGCACCCCCTTTTCCTAGGGATGAGAAATTGTCCCTAAAGGCGGAGGAACCATTAACATGGTCAACGACAGGAGGTTGCAGAAGGCAATGGGAAACCACTGCATTAATGATCCCATACAGTATTCCCAAGTAGAAATATGACTACGTCCAATTCAAAATTTTCTGGAGTTTCAATTCCCCCATATCTTGGCCGAGGCTGTAAGGAGTAAAGGAAGAAAGGAACAGATGAGAATTGTAACATGGAATGTCAGAACCCTATTAAAAGCTGGGAAACTAGAAGAGTTTAAGATACTGATGGAAAAGTCACAGTTGGAATCTGTGAAACTAGATGGAGTGGTAATGGTGATTCTATGTCAGGGGATTTCAGGATCATTCACAATGGTAGTGCTCGATTAGGAAGAAATGGGGTCATTATAATTTTAAGAGGACAATGGAAGAACAACATGCTGAACACATACCACTACAGTGATAGGATAATTATGATTAAAATTAAAGCACAACCTACGGATTTATATGTGATTGCTGTTTACCTACCAACAACACATAGTAAGGATGAGGAAGCAGAAGTAAAATATGAGCAAATTGATGACCTAATGAAACTGGTTAAGGAGAAGGACAACTTTATCATAATCGGTGATTTCAATGCATCGATTGGTGAAGATAAAAAAAAGTTATGGAATGGCAAGTTTGGGCTAGGAAAAATGAATTGTAGAGGAGAAAGGTTGCTAGATTTCTGTCAACAGTACGAGATGATAATCACCAACACATGTTTTGAAATGCCCAAGAGAAGAGGATATACATGGAAAAGTCCAGTAGATGGTGAAAGGTATCAGATAGATTATATCCTAGTCAAGAAGAAATTTATTAATCAAATAAAGTCTAGCCATTCATACCCTGGATATGATATAGACAGTGACCATGTTCTAGTGATAGCAGACTGTAACAACAAATTTAAGAAAAATAAAAGAACTAACCAACACAGATGGTGTGTACAAAAAATTAAAGAAAAGCAAGTAGCTGCAAACATGAAAGAATTGACTGATAACCTATAGGTAACAGGGAAGGATGGGAAGGATTGAAAGAGACTGAGAACTAGCTACTAAAGAACTAGTAGGATTAAAGAAACTAGAACCAAGGAAACCATGGATGACCAAGGAAATACTAGACCTTATTGAAGAACGAAACAGGCTAAGGAAAAAGAGATTTCGATAAGTACAAAAGAGTAAAAAATGCAATAACACAGAAATGTAGATTGGAAAAAGAAAAGTGGATGCATGACAAACATAAGGAAATTCAACAAGATCTAAGTGGAGGTCAAACTGATAAAGCCTACTCAAAAATTAAAACAATGCAGACAAAGACAAGAACAAAAGCAAATATGTTCAAGAATAAAAACGGTGACCTACTTTTCGAATTAGAGGATGTATGTGAAAGATGGAAAGAGTATATTGAAGAACTATATGAAGGAGAAGATATTGCTAATGAGGAGGAAATTCTGGAAGAAGCGAACAGTGTGAATATCGACATGATAGGGCCACCGATATCCAAAGAGGAATTCAACAGTACCTTGAATGATCTAAGTAATGGCAAAGCGACAGTCATAGATAACATCCCAGCAGAAATATTGAAGGCAAATGGAGAATCAACAAAAGAGTACTTATATACTTTTAAAAGAGTACTATGAAGATGGAAAAGAACCACCAACATAATAAAAAATCGAATAAAAGAGAAATTTGAGGCAGGAGAAGACCAATTTGGTTTCAGATCTGGAAAGGGAACTAGAGAGGCAATACTAGCTCTGAGGATGGTATTAGAAAGACGAATTGGAGTTAATAGAAAAACATACTTGACTTTTATAGATTTACAAAAAGCATTTGACATGGTTAATTGTAAATTGTTATTCCGAACAATGAAGGAAATAAATCTTGATTGGAGGGACAGGAGATTAATCTGGAACCTGTATAAAAGACAGGAAGCAGAGATAGAAGTGAATGGTGTGAAAAAGAAAGCAAAAATAAGGAGGGGAGTAAGGCAAGGGTGCCCATTATCACCATATTTGTTCAACTTATTTATTGAAAAAGCCATTGAAAAGTTGAAAAGAGCAACCAAAGGAATTAAAATTAACGGGGAACGAATACACTGTATATGTTTTGCAGATGATATAGTAGTACTTGCTGACTCAGTAAAGGAAATGGAGTTTATGTTGCTGAAATTTGCCAAAATCCTAAGAGAATTTAATCTAAAAGTTAATAAGAAGAAAACAAAAACTATGGCAGTTGGGAAGACAAAAGAAAAGGGTAAAGTTAATATTAAACTAGAAGATGGTTTTATAGAGCAGGTTGAGAACTTCTGTTATTTGGGGAGCACAATCGCTGATGACAATAAATGTATCACAGATATAAAGAGAAGAATAGCCATGACAAAGCAAGCTTTCCAAAATAAAAGGAATTTACTAACAGACAATAATATAAGCCTAGAAAGTAGGAAAAAATTTGCCAAAACTTTTGTTTGGAGTGTCATAACATACGGATGTGAAGCATGGACTCTGGGAAAGGCAGAGAAAAAGAGACTGGAAGCCATGGAAATGTGGATATGGAGAAGAATGACGAAAACAAGCTGGGTAGATAGGAAAAGTAATGAACAGGTCTTAAGAGAAGTGAATGAGAACAGAACTCTGCTAAATTATATAGTAAGAAGAAAATCAAAAATGATAGGTCACATGATGAGACACAACCAGTTTCTAAAGAATGTATTTGAAGGAAAAGTTTTAGGGAGAAAACCAAGAGGCAGGCCAAGAGCAACATATTTTAATAACATCAAAGAGGATATGGGGATAAAATTGTATGAAGAATTGAAGAGGATGACAATGGAGAGAGGGACGTGGCTAAATCGACAAGGCATAGCCTTTAGTTTATGATGATGACAGTAAACAGTCTCAATGACTACTGACATCAGCCAATTGGTGTTGCCAACCATTTACTGGGCATGTATGAAGTAAGGGGAAACTACAGTAATTACTTTTACCAAGGATATGCAGCTATAGTGTGCGGACACACATTGATGGCATTTTCTTGCGTAAAATATTCTAGAGGTCAGATAGTCCCCCATTCAGATCTCAAGGCAGGGACTATAAGGAGGATGTCATCATCATGAGAAAAAAAGAAAAAAAAAAAGGACTGGCATTCTACAGATTAGATTATCAATTGTTAGATCCCTTAATCTTGTAGTGGTTTAGAAAATTTAAAAGGGGAATGGATAGATTGATTTTAATACACTGGGGATTGGTGAAGCCATGGCAGGATGAACAAGACTTCTGATCAGGTGAGTACTGGGTTACGAATAGAAAATCCATTGGGGGTAATGTAGGTGTAGTCCTAGTAATGAAAACTAAAATAGTAATGTGGCTACCCTACTATCAACAGTACAGTGAGCATGTTATCATAACCAAGATAGAAGCAAACAGAAGTACTAGCTGATATGGTAACTAGCTCTACAGATGAGAAGGGAGTGAAATGAGAGACAGATAAAAACATTATTTACACAGTGAAGGGAGAGGAAAGCTTTATTGTGATATGGGACTGGAATATGATAGTAGGAAAAGGAAGAGAATAAAAAATAGTATTTGAATGTAAACTGGGAAAAAGGAATGAAGAAGGTATCCATCTGCTAGAATTTTGCAAAGAGCACAATTTAACCATCACTAATATCTGCTTTAACAACCTGAAAGAGATCAGGAGACATTGGAAAATTTCAGATTGATGTTATAATTGTAAGACAAAGATTTAGGAACTATTTTTTTAACTGTCAGAGACAGGTATAGAATCTGACCATAAGTTATTGTTTATGAACTGTACATTAAAACTGAAGAAACTGCAAAAAGGTAGGAAAGTAAAGAAATAGGGCCTTGCTAAGTTAAGTTGAAGAAACATGAGATTCTTGAGAGATTCAGATGCAGCATTATATGATGATTGATTGAAATGAGGGAATGGAATGCAGTAGAAGGAGAATAAGAGATGAAATACTGAAGGCTACAGAGAACCAAATAGGTTGAAAGACATGGCATAGTAGAAAATCTTGCGTATCACAGGACATACTGAATGTAACTGATGAAAGGAGAATATATAAAAATGCAACAAATGAAGCATGTTGTATAGAATACAGGTGGATAAAAATGAGGTTTACAAGCAGGCAGTGGAAAAAAGATAAGCAAGAGTGGCTAGAGGACAAATGTAAGATCATAGAAGCCTGTATAACAAGAGGAAAGATAGATACCACCTACAGGAAAATTAAACAGAAATATGGAGAATAGAAAAGCAGCTGACTGAATATAAAGTGTTGAGGGGGAAAATAGTATTGAGTAAAGAAGATAAACCTAAAATTGCAAGGAGTATAAAGAAGGACTATACAAGCAAATTGGATTTTAAGGCGGTATTGTAGAAAGAGAACAGGAAGTAGATGAAGATGAGATAAAAGATACGATACTGCATAAAGAATTTGCCAGAGCCTGGAGGACATAAGTCAAAACAAAGACCCTGAAGTAGGTGAATTCCTGAGGGAAAAAGTGAGAGCATATGGAATATCAGATGAACTCTGTGTTTGGATTGAGCAGTTCCTAGGTAACAGAACGCAGATGTCATTCTCAATGGAGAGAAGTCTTTAGACGATAAAGTGATGTCAGGCATACCCCAGGAAAGTGTTGTAGGACTCTTACTTTTCACAATATATATCAATGACCTCATAGATAACATCAGAAGTTCAATGAGGCTTTTTGTGTATGACGCTGTAGTTTATTGAGAAGTTGCAACAGTGGAAAAGGGTAGCAAAATGCAGGATAATTTGCGGCATATTGACTATGGTGCAGGGAAAGGCAATTGAGCCTCAACATAAACAAGTGTAAAGTTCTAAGCAGTGCTTCCCTCTATGGACAAGCCAGAGAATGTTTCAGAACACCCTTGTATCTTGATCATAATCTCATAGTCAGCAGATATGCAAAGATCTTTTCCACACATTTGGAACTCCTTTTAAGTGTTGTAAAACAGGCCAACATGAAATGTATAAAAACAAATGTATGTTTATTACGTTCCATAGGGAATACTTGGGATACAGTTTCATTGCTCCTGGGACCTGCTCCATGCCACATTATATTGAAGTGATACAAAAATTGCCAGCATCAAAGGAAGTCAAATAGTTAAAATCAGTGTTAGGATAACTCAACTACTGCTACAAAGTTCATTCCTCATGCAACAGCTATCACTGAACTTCTACATTATCTGATTCACAAAAATATCTTAAATGGAATTGGTTTCCTAGTTGGAACAAGATGTTTCAAGACTTGAAAAGTGAACACTCCACCTACACACATGATTAATAGCTTACAAGTTACACAGAAAACTTGAACAACACCAAGTAATATGAGTATAATGGCACTGTTGCTACAAACTATAAATGCTAAATAAAGTGCCTCTGCTCCATAGTGAAAGCACAAAGAAACCTGGGGCATTCTTCCAAAAGGTTTGCAATGCTGTGTGTGAATTTTGCACCATCAAGGCCATTCGGATTCAGTTAACACAAAGAATTGGCATGTTTTTTTTTGGATAGGAACTTGGAAAGATGTTGAATGTATGCTCACTACTTCTTGGAAGCACAAGCAAGCAACCCTAGTACAAAAATACAACTCTTGGGCTCTAGCATCATCATCTTGCTCCAGAATTCATCTTTAGTTTGAAAATCCAGTTCTAGGTTTTTTCTAGCTAATACTGGATGGTGTTCAGAGTAAACTCTCTTAAGTTTCACAAATGTACTCATAAACAGCTGCCAAGAGTTTACCTGTGTGGTCACCAATAGTATTCATTGAAGATCTGCATGCAGCTATTGTGATAAGAAATGAACCATAATTCATACCTGCAGAATTTCATAAATTTGGTGAGGGGAATGGTATATAACTAGTATGTACAGCACCATTCTATTGAGCAACAGAATGATTCACATTAAGCTATCAGGCTACATCCTTCCATTCATCTTATGGCCCTCCACTCCAGAGAGTCTGGTAGGAATCTTCTCTCTGCCATACTGCAACATCTGTGAATATGCACATGGTGATTGTGGACGTGGGACTATTGAGCACACACTACCCCATTTAACAGATGCTCTGACATCATCGTTGGCATGGTTGTATGCTGACCAGAATGTCATCTGCTGTGCAGAACACAATTGTATGGACATCTATTGACACTTTGTATGAATTCAACACAGGACATGCAAATATCTGTTTCTTGCTTTAAATTTTGACACCAGTATAGATTAGGAAGCAAGACAATAAAAGTAGTTGATGAGTATTATTATTTTGGCAGTAAAGTAGGTAGACTGGCAATAACTTCTTAACCAGTGAAATAACTTCGTAACCAGTGAAATATGTTAACATCAAACACAGACTGAAGTGCTAGGATGTCATTTTTATGGTACTGATTGGTTGGTTTGTGGTGTAAGGGACTGAACTACATTGGCCATTGATCAGTTTTGCTCTGAAGTGAACCTTGTATGGTAGCGAGATATGGATGACAAACAGTTCAAACAAGAGGAAGTGCTAGGATGTCATTTTTATGGTACTGATTGGTTGGTTTGTGGTGTAAGGGACTGAACTATATTGGCCATTGATCGGTTTTGCTCTGAAGTGAACCTTGTATGGTAGCGAAACATGGATGACAAACAGTTCAAACAAGAGGAGAATTGAAGCTTTTGAAATATGGCACTGCAGAATAATGCTTGTGATTAGATGGGTTAGAAATTTGTGGAATAACTTGAGTGAAAGAAGGATCAGTTGGTGGGACACATCAAGGGATCACTAATTTGAGATTGGAGGGAAGTGTGGGGGTAAAAAATTTCCTAGGGAGACAGAGTTAAGTACAGTCAACAGCTTAAAAAATATATAGGTTGCAGCATCTATTTAGCAATGTACAGGCTTGCACACGATAACGTAGCATGGAGAGCTGCATGAAGCCAGTCTGGACCATGTGACCAGAAGTGCTGTTCATCCTATCATCAAACATCACTGGTCCCCACTATATCCAACTTTAACCTATTCATTTTCCTTTATGAATTTTCTAACCCCTACATGATGAAATGAATCAAACATTCCTCAAAGTATACAAGTTTCATTTTTCCTGATAATGCATCCTCCTGAACAGTTCTGGCTTTGATATTCAAGTGTGGAACTATTTTATCTCCAGAATATTTTATTCAGTGGAATGCCATCATCATTAAGCACCAACACAGTAGGGTCATGTTGGCTATTGTTACAAGGCCAGATTAGTCACTAATCCAGACTGCTTTCTATGGAAATATTAGAAAGGATGCTTTTTCTCTTCAGGAACCACAGGTTAGTCTACCCTTTTCATAAGTACCCCTTTGTTGGGATGGCACTCAACTTACAGTATCACAAATCATTGATGAATGTTTCCAATGTTTCCATGACAAGATCTGCAGGTCATGGGGGGGGGGGGCATGAGATACTTCAGATATCAATATTAACAATTCAGGCAACCCTACACAGAGTAAAATTGAATGAGTACCCAGTATTATGGTCTAAGCTGCCACTGACAGAGAACTCCATGAATGCAATGTTGCAACCTGAATCTCTTGTAAGGCTCATTTGAAAATGTTGTGTTAGCAATTATGACAGCAAAAGTTATTAACTTTTATTCACCCACAATGTGCATCCAGAGGGTGACAGAAAATGAATGTCTGGAAGGTTCAGAGATCGAGATGTATGTATCACACTTCACAGAATGGACATTGGTGACACCAAAGAAATTTTTGAAACAAACCATTAACTTGCACTGTGAAAACCAAATGAAAAGTGACTTTCCACAGTGATCACAAAGGTTCACACCATCAATATTACCAACAGACGGTTTTGCTTTGAGTTCCATCACATTCTATCAGTTCTCATTACCCAGATATAACAATATGATTCTATATGCATTCCTTAAGTTAGCTGAATGCCCTGCACTTCCAAGGAGTTTGCTTTTGATCTTAATGGTGTGAAAATATACTGTCACTGTTGTCTGCCCTTTTCCATTTTGTTACCAGGTGCAAGTTTATGGTTTGTTTTGAACATTTCTTGGATGGAGACTGTATCCCACAGATGGTTGATTTCTGTACCTCCCAAACATTCATTTTCTTTTGCTATTTAGATGCTTGTAAGTGTCATAACTTGATAAGCAACTAATATTTTCCATGTCATATTTGTTAGCACAACATCATGGATGTGATTATAAATTTTGAATTTGAGGATAGTCTCTACAGAAAAGTAGTAGAGCCCAAAGTTGTATCATTTCTTCATTACATACTTGAGGGTTCAGTTCAACAGACTATTATTCTACAGACTGCAAGGAATGTACTACACTTCTGTGTACAGCAATACCATTTCTGCTGCTTTCCTAATCTGCCCAGTTATCTGGCATTTGGCCCATTGATTATGGTATGGGTTTCATCTGTTGGTGACTGTCTCATGTTGTTCAGTTAGTGGCTGCTACAGCTGAACTTTGGGCCTGGTTGGAAGCTATTTAACAAGACTTCCCTCAAGAACACAATGACTTTTTGTTCCAATCAATACAGCACTCTACAGAAACTCTTCATCTGACACATTTAATTTGAGCATGTAATATTTAATTACTCTGTGTATTTTAGTTTTTCTATAAGCCACCATGGGTCATGTATTAGAATACTTTCATTCCAGTCTTGTGATTCAAATACAGTATTATAATTTTAACAAATAGGAGTATACTGTGGTGACATATTAATGTAGCATAATGTTACTATAAGGATGGCAGTACATTAGTGACCTCTGCTGTGCTGTACATTGTTGTTTGTCAGTGGCAGCTGGTGCTTCAGGTGACTGGGGGTTCACTTCTTTGAGTGCCGCATTTTGATAGTGGTGCTGATCCCTCCCCCGCTCAGTGTCCAGAGAGACAATTTCGTGCACCTCTGCGAGTGCCACCAGGGGAAAGTGCCCTGGTTTGCCTCCTGGTCCCCTTTAGATATATTTTCATTAAAAGATCTGCAGACTGTCTTACCTCAGCTTGTTTGCACTTGCTTCAACTCGAGCTGAGGCATCGACCTACCAGCTTCTTTATTTCAAACTTTCGTTACAATTTTAAAGCTAAGTAATTTGTTTCTAAAAGATACTGAACGTTCTTCATTTTTCTTTGGTAATAAACACCAAGAACATATGAACATGCACATGAACACTAAAACACAGTAAGAAACTGATTACACTGTTAAGTGACTGTAGCAAAGTGAAGCTGTTACAATGAAGGGACTAGCTACATTAGGGTCACGTGACACTGTAAGCAGCACCCCCTCCTAGCTTTATGCATGTGCAAAGGCTGCTCTCTCCCATATATTTTCAAACAGTTAAATATTTGTTACAACAAAGAATATAAAAGTCATTTATCCTCAAAATTGTGACACATTTGCTAAAACATCCAAAGATATGTGGCAAGTAACAATACAAAAGTCATTGTTGTTCACGTATCTGTAGAAAAGAAGATTGGGATTTAAAAAATTGCTTGCAGTTGCTCTCAAACCCACTACCTGCGTTGGCACAATGCAATGCCAGTAACCACATGGCTATTCTTGCTAGCTGGATAGTATTGACTTCATTATTACTCGTGATCGGATCTTCTGAAGGCTTTTATAGTTGATGCATCTTTAATTTATAGTTATAAGATATTTTACCAAATATGAAGAGTTTTTGATGAATCTTCAATGCACCAAAAATAAATATGAAGGGCGGATGTTGCCTTAATGGAGGATTTGCCGTTGCACAAGGTGAGGTGCACAGTAGCTCCATTGTCTTGCTTCAGGACCATTCATGCATAACTGCCAGAGCTTGAGTAGCCAGGAGCTGGCATCTCTACGAGCTCCAATGTCAATGTTAAAAGCAGTGTTTCCCCCAATCACTCCCTGCTGGGGGAGCTCTCATATCCTGCCTCCAGGGGGTTCAGAAGAAAATTTGCCGCACATGTGCATTGCAACACTGCATCCGCTGCCACCTATATAAAGTGAGTGCGCTATGACTCATATACGTGCCGTCTCAGCGATGTAAAAGCTTTTCATGTGATAAAAATACTTTGAATATGGATATAAAATGATCTAATAGAAGAATGAAATGAAGAATGATAGTTTAAAAACACTTTTTATTTTATTAATGTATTTACTTTTTTTTCACAACGAGCTTTTTTCTGGGGATTCACTGAGCCACTGAACACATAGGATGTGCTGCCACTGTTGTTTGTACAGCAGTGCACATTTACAGCAATGCCATTTTGTCTCACACGTAACAAAGGTATTTGCATCCATATTAATTATTTGTCCATCTAATTATATCTGTTACCAGACAGACAGTCTAAGATTTTCTGATGGGACTCAGCATCAAAACCGTTAACTGTTGATGTTATGAAAAAGATAACTTATCACAGTTCTGGGTAAATTGGCAATTTTTTTACTGAAGATTTTTCCATTACTTTTTTTTTCTACACTTAAGGGGCTTAACTGCGGGGTCATCAGTCCCTAAACTTACAAACTACTTATGAACTACCTTATACTAAAGATGACACAAACATCCATGCCTGAGGGGGATTCGAACCTCTGATGGGAAACGGCCTCATGCATCGGAGCATTGGGCCTCAATGTTCTTGGCCACTCCGCCATTACTATTAAGGCTTCATTTTATTATAGTACTATTATTATGTCACTGATGAGTGAATCTATATTTCATTACACCTGTCCTCTATTTTATCATTAGTACTATTATCTTTAGCATTATTGTTTCAATGGGATTGTACATTTGTTTTACAAGTTTATTTTTTTTAGAATATGAGCATGTCACAAATGGAATCATATACAACAATGTTAATAAGAGACAATTAGTTGCTCTTGAATCACTTTATGACATGATCTGTGCAGACTGTGTTTGTTTCTCTTTGATATTTCATTCCATTCCTATCAGGGTGACAGTTGCTGGTATCAGTACATTGCTACTCTTCATCCAAGAGGATTTTAAAATACAAAGAAATGGTTCCTAAATATTAAAAATATAAAAGACACCAAGAATGAGGTAATTTTATTGAGAAGTGAAGTGACATTAATGTAGGAGCAAATGATAACAAATTCATATCAAATAAAACATGCTTGTCAGAAAGGATTTGTGAACAGACTCTTGCAGGCCCTCGTGAATGAATAAGTTGCTACTTTATCATGTGATGTGTGTTCAATTGGCAGGAGATCTGGTGATCCTGCCAGGTAGGGCAGTTGTTATACAACACAAAGAGAGAAAGTGTGCCTGCAGCTGTATGTGACTGTGCATTGTGTGGCTGAAAAAGTCAATCACCTTCTTGTGAAAGAAGATAGCATGGGGATAACAACATGTGTAATGTAGCGAACATTGCTTATTTTATCCTGTGGAAACACCAGATGCAACCACAAGTTGTAACTGATAGTCCCGCACACCATGAATCCTGGGATGGAATCTGTGTTTCATGGGTGAGTGTTCTCAGTAATAGTCACCTAATCAGGTGTACACTATACACATGAACATCTATCACTTATATACAGACAGAACCCATTTTCATCACTGAAGACAACAGAGTTCCATTCCACTATACGTCCAAATATTTCATGACCCCATGCTTGGCTGTTTCATGGTGTCAGTTGTAGTCTGGTCAGAGTTCAGAAAGATATATAGTCTTAATTCTACTTCAAGCAGTTAGTTCCCAATGGTCCGTGATGACACAGCACATGCAATATGTGCTCGTATTTTGTCCCTGGAAAATGTTTGGATGGCTGCTTGCTACTTGGCATGCAGATGTCCAGAACCTAGTCACAGGTGGGAATGTTCCACAGACTATTGTTGAAAACAATGATGCTGTCCATGGAGCCACCCAGTCTCACACAGGTGCACAGTGTAACCCTGTTCAAGTGGATGAAGCTGTTTAACATGTGTTTCTACACAATACTGAGTAAGGGACACAGTAACTTCTCCTCACACACATTTATTTCACTACACATTACAGTTAACAGTCAGTTGCACATACACCATAGAGGGCAGCACAATATGCAGATTATAAAATACACCACCAGATTGTGTAAAGGTCTTCATTCTCCGACATCCTCCTCACCATGGTCCATCATGAGGGGGATGACCAGTTGGTGCAGCCAACAAATCTTCACACATCTGGCTGGTAGAGAATAAGGCATCTTGTCTCTCTGCCATGTCGCTCCTCTTTCACCAAAGCCCTCTTCCACAAGTGCCATGGTTTGCTGTCTTCTTGGAGCAGAATGACCTTTCCATTTCTTGGTTTCCTTTGTGAAGGATACCCCTTCACCTCATGGTAGCATCTTAGCAGCATTTAGTTTTCCACCCATGTCAAATGTCCTCGTTGACCTATTTTTTTTTTTTTTTTTTTTTTTTTTTTTTTAAACATAACTCCTGGGCAAGGTCTTTTCTAGTTGACTCTGGCCCATGTGGAATAGTTACTAGTTTACCACCATTTAGAAAGTGTGCTGGCATCAATGTGATATCACACTCTTCGAGAGTGATGGGTTGTGAGTTTATTGCTGCTTCTATGCCAATCAAAATAGTCTTTAGGTTTTTTCATCCACCTGACACTGACGAGAAACCTTACCCATGCAGTGCTTGACAGAACCTATCATGTGTTTCCACCAGATTTCTTCTGTAAATGATCTGAGAAGTTTCAGGGCAAGCACTCTGCAATAATCAACCACATCTTCTACTAGTTCTCGTAGCACATGGATGCACATATGGTACTCACTGTAGGTTGTATTCAGAGCCTCTGGACAGCTTGAAGTGAAAGTCTTGAGATTCTCCAGGAAGTCAAGGTGACTTTTGATAATTCTATTTATATGTGTCAGCTGTAACTGTAATGCAATTAACCAAATGCTCAGATTCCCCATCAAGATAACCAGGGAGGAAAATATATATATATATATATATATATATATATATATACTTGTTCATAGCTGACACCAATGGATTTTCATCTATGGAAGCTGTGAATTCCTCCCACAATCTAGGCTAAGCCAAGCTTCTATGTCACCTGAAAAAGGATGCAGTTTGTTGGTAGGCAACTTGATATCCAAGTAGATAATCTCATGACCTGCTGATGTTGGAAAATTTGTATCTGTATTCCTGTTCTCTGAACAGTCTCCTCTTTGGATGGCACATTTGCAATTATAGGTGTATTACTCGCAAGCTTCTGTGTTGGTCTCATATTCAGTGGCTCTTCTAATGTTTCCTACAGTCAATCCTGGCAGTGTTGAACCTCTTTTGCTGGAGTAGAAGCTTCAAGAAAGTTTATATGACTCACAAAATGCTTCGCATTCAAACACAGAATGTTCCACTTGCATTACAGTTTCTTCAGCATAGTTCCTGTGTCAGTCGTGGCAATATGATTTTACTTGTAGTTCCAAGGGTGCATCCAAGGTCGAATCACCCTGTCAGTTGTAAGCTGTTGGTAAGATATAGCACTGTCCTGGAGTGTTCACTGTTAGCAACCCCTTAGAGATGTTGGTGGTTGTCAACAGATGGTGTGGTCATGCAGTATTCACTCTTCGCAACCCTTAATAATGGTCACTTTCATTGACAGCTGGTGCTGCTGTCTAGTACTATGTTAGCAGTCCCCTTTGTATTGTATGAATAATACATCAACTGTACTCTATTGCTGAAGCATGCAACTAATAGCACCATACATAAACTACCAACCAGTTATGTCCCTTGTTGGTGAAGTACAACAATGCCGCAACTTATCCGCATAAGCTGAACATGGCAATATTTCAAGATTTAAGTCACTGAAAATCTTCTCTAGCTGACATCGAATCCTCTTCAATGTATTGTAGCACTTAATCTTCTAATATACATCCGAGGTTTCAGCACCAAAAGAAAGGAAAAAAAAAAAAAAAAAAAAAAAAAAAATTGCTACACACTAGTGATTAATGGGCACAGTAACTAATCCTCACACACATTTATTCACAGTGTCCATTACAGTTAACAGCCAGTTACACATTTGTAAGTACTTTTTGGTGAGGCATGGAAGAATGACTATTGCAAACACTGTTCAACTCAAAACATAGGGAAATTACAGCCTGCAGGCTCGGAATAGATATTGCACCGAGAGGCTTCCTCAGCTCCATCAGATTGCCAGAGGTAGTGACAAATGAACTGCAAGTGAATAATGAGCACTAAAGCCCCTCAGTATACTCAGATTATACCTTATTGTAACACTGAACAGTCTTTTGAAAAACATAGGAAGTTATTAGTATTTAACATCCTGTCAAAAGTGATGTCATTAGAAACAGTACAGTCCTTGAGGTTATTGCATTTTTTCCTCACATCCTATGTACATTTTTTAAAATTATGCAAACAGGCATTGGTACAGTGAATATTTTAGGTAAAGTGCATATTATAAATCAGAATTTGGAGAGTTGTTTTATACACTGAAGCGTGTCTCCTTTTTCTGTCTTTCAGTTTTTGTGAAATCATCTTCTGAAACCATGAAAGCACCTATGATTAACTTTGCTTTAACCAATTATGGACTTTTTTTAGGGTCCACATCTGTAGCTACATTTCTACTTTGCAAGGCACCTCACAGTGTGTTGTGGAGGGTACTTTGTGTACCATTGGCACATCCTCCTTTTCACATTCCAAAAACATATGATGCGTGGGGAAAAAGACTGCAGGTAAGTCTCTGTGTGGACTCTGTCTATCTAATTTTATCACTGTGGACTTTTTTCAAGATAAATATAGGGGAAGTAATATAGGGTAATGGTTGACTCTTCTAGAAACACATGCTCTTAAAACTTTGACAGTAGTTCATACTGTGATGCAGAATGCCTCTCTCGCTGCTTCTACCACTGGAATCAGATGGTCATCTTTGTGATGCTTTCATACTTGCTAAATGAACCAGAAATGATGTATGCTGATATGCTCTGGATCTTCTCTATATCATCTATCAGCCCTATCCAGTACAGACCCCACAATGATGAACAAAATTAAGGCATTGGCTGAACATGTGTTTTGTAAATCACTTTCATTTATATGGACTACACATCCTGAGAATTCTTACAGTGAATTTCATTCTGGCACCTGGCATTTTAGAGCAAATAAATTTTTGGCATATACAATATTGACGAAAAGAAGGGATTGATAGGTAGAATATTCTGAGACATTGAAGAATTGTTGGTTTTGTATTTGAAGAATAAAAAGCACATTATGAGACCAAAAGATGAATATAGCAAACAGGTTCAAAGGTATGTAAGTTTCCACTCTTATTCAGAGATGAAGAGGCTTGCACATGGTAGGGTTGCATGGAGAGCTGCAGCAAACCAGTCTTTGGACTGAAGACCAGAATGACAGTAAAACATGTTCCAAAATTCTGCAACAGACCAGTGTCAGAGATGTAAGCCTATAGTTCTGCTTATCTGTTTGGTGACCATTTTTGCAAATATCTGAAATGTTGTCATTCATGAGAAGTTTTAGAAGAGGAACTGCAATATGACATTCTTCTTTGGAAAAAAAGTATTCAGTATTTCAGCCATTTGTGTCATTTCTGTTTCAGTGCCTTTATGGTCACAGAATGTCTGGACATATGGTTTTGAACCATTTAATAATTTAACATTACACCAAAACTTCTTAGGATTTTCTGTCAAGGCAGTACAAAGAACTTTACTTTTGAATTCATTGAATGCATCATCCATAGGCCTGCTTATGTTAATTTTGGCATCACTTAGTCTTTGCTTGTCTGTGCGGCATTGCCTAAATGTAAATTTGCACTGAAGCTCTCTTTTGCAGCAGTTTACTGACATAGTCAAACCATGGCATATCTATTCCATCTCTCATAGTTTTACTCAGCATGTACTTTCTAAAGCATATTGTAAAATGCACTTCAACTTTGTTCATTAATGCTCAACACTGTCAATGCTGGAGATGAAATTTTCATGTTGAACTGTGAAAATTGTCTCTTGTGGCCTTTGTTACAAAGAAAGTGTTTCCCACCTTTCTTGATGTTCCTATTTATAGCTGTCTTTAGTGATGCTATAATAGAATCTTGTTCTGTGCCAACTGAACTGAAAAGTTCAGGTCTGTTTGTCATCAGCAGGTCTACATTGATATTTTCATGAGTTTGTTCTTTATGACTCTGCACAAGGTAATTTCCAGATAAAACAGAACAATTTCACCCAATTCTCTGTCTCTGCCACCCATCTTAAATATTTGATTCTCCCAGGTTGTATCTGGTTGTATCTCCACCTAATATTGTAATGTGACTAGGAAATTTATGCAAAACATTTTTCAAGTTTCCCCTCAGATGTTCCACAACTACTGTTGCTACTGAGGCAGGGACCTATAAAAATATCCAATGACCATATCTGATTCACTTTTAACTTTGATCTTCACCCATATTATTTGACATTCTAAATCTGTACCAATCTCACTAGACAATATTGTATTTTTTATCAGTATAAACACACCTCCACAATCAGTTTTTAGCCTTTCTTTGTGATATAAGTTCTGGGAGGAGATTTTAATTTACCCGATATAGATTGGGAGACTCAAACATTTATTACAGGTGGCAGGGACAAAGAATCCAGTGAAATTGTTGTGAGTGCATTATCTGAAAACTACCTTAAGCAGTTAAAAAGAGAACCAACTCATGGTGACAACATATTAGACCTTCTGGTGACAAACAGACCCAAACTATTTGGAACAGTTAATGCAGAACAGGGAATCAGTGATCATAAAGCAGTTACAGCATCAGTAATTTCAGCCGTAAATAGAAATATTAAAAAATGTAGGAAGATTTTTCTGTTTGGAAAAAGTGACAAAAAGGGGATTTCAGAGTACTTGACGGCTCAGCACAGAAGTTTTATCTTAAGTACAGATGGTGTTGAGGAACAGTCGTCTAAGTTCAAAGCCATTGCACAATATGCAATAGATGAGTATGTACCTAGCAAGGTCGTAAGAGATGGAAAGGAGCCACCATGGTACAACAACCGAATTAGAAAGCTGCTACGGAAGCAAAGGGAACTTCACTGCCAACATAAACATAGCCAAAGCCTTGTAGACAAACAAAAATTACACGAAGCAAAATGTAGCATGAGGAGGGCTATGTGAGAGGCGTTCAACGAATTCGAAAGTAGAGTTCTTTGTACTGACTTGGCTGAGAATCCTAAGAAATTTTGGTCTTATGTCAAAGCGGTAGGTGGATCAAAACGAAGTGTCCAGACACTCTGTGACGTAAATGGCATTGAGACAGAGGATGACACTCTAAATGCGGAATTACTAAATGTCTTTTTTCAAAGCTGTTTCACAGAGGAAGATTGCACTGTAGTTCCTTCCCTAGATTGCCACACAGATTACAAAATGGCAGATATCGAAATAATTGACAGAGGGATAGAAAAACAATTAAAATCGCTCAAAAGAGGAAAGGCCACAGGACCTGATGGGATACGTGAAGGAACTGGCCCCCCTTCTCGCAGTGGTGTATCGCAGGTCTCTAGAAGAGCATAGCGTTTCGAAAGATTGGAAAATGGTGCAGGTCATCCCCATTTTCAAGAAGGGTCCTCAAACAGATGTGCAGAACTATAGGCCTATATCTCTAACGTCGGTCAGTTGTAGAATTTTGGAACATCTATTGTGTTCGAATATAATGACATTTTTCGAGACTAGGAATCTGCTCTGTAGGAATCAGCATGGGTTTCGAAAAAGGCGTTCGTGTGAAACCCAGCTTGCGCTATTCATCCACGAGACTCAGAGGGCCATAGACACAGGTTCTCAGGTAGATGCTGTGTTTCTCGACTTCCGAAAGGCATTTGATACAGTTCCTCACAAACGTTTAATGAACAAAGTAAGAGCATATGGTCTATCAGACCAATTGTGTGATTGGATTGAGGAATTCCTAGATAACAGAAAGCAGCAAGTCATTCTCAATGGAGAGAAGTCTTCCGAAGTAGGAGTTATGTCAGGTGTGCCACAGGGGAGTGTCGTGGGTCCATTACTGTTCACGATATATATAAATGACCTTGCAGATAATATCGGAAGTTCACTGAGGCTTTTTGCGGATGATGCGGTAGTATATAGAGAGGTTGTAACAATGGAAAATTGTATTGAGATGCAGGAGGATCTGCATTGAATTGACACATGGTGCAGGGAATGGTAATTAAAGCTCAATGTAGACAAGTGTAAATTGCTGCGAATACACAGAAAGAGAGAGCCTTTATCATTTAGCTACACTATAGCAGGTCAGCAACTGGAAGCAGTTCATTCCATAAATTATCTGGGAGTAGTCATTAGGAGGGATTTAAAATGGAACGACCATATAAAATCAATCGTCGATAAAGCAGATGCCAGACTTAGAGTCATTGGGAGAATTCTAAGGAAATGCAGTCCAAAAACAAAGTAAGTAGGTTACAGTACACTTGTTCGCCCACAGCTTGAATACTGCTCACTGGTGTGGAATCCGTACCAGGTGGGATTGATAGAGGAAGTGGAGAAGATCCAAAGGAGAGCAGCGCGCTTCGTTACAGGATCATTTGGTAATCGTGAAAGTGTTACGGAGATGATCACTAAACTCCAGTGGAAGACTCTGCAGGAGAGACGCTCTGTCACTCGGTATGGGCTTTTGTTGAAGTTTCGAGAACTTACCTTTACTGAGGAGTCTAGCAGTATATTGCTCCCTCTTACGTATATCTTGCGAAGAGAGCGTGAGGATAAAATCAGAGAGATTAGAGCCCACACAGAGGCATACCGACAATCCTTCTTTCCGCGAACAATACGTGACTGGAATAGGAGGGAAAATCGATAGTGGTACTCAAGGTACCCTCCGCCACACACCGTCGGGTGGCTTGCGGAGTATGTTTGTAGATGTAGATGTAGAATTTTATTACTATTGACATCCGGTGTCAACCAGCATTCCTGATACTATGTGGGCACTGTGGCCATTTATAAGTGAGAGCAGGTATGGGGCCTTTTCATAGATGCCCATGTAGTTAACTAATATTGTATTGATATTTTCTTTCTCCATTCTGTTGTGTAAAATGCTTCCTCATCTGGACTCAGGGCATACGTGGATGGATATCTCTATCCTAGAAACCTACATGTGGATTCCACACATACTCTGCTACCCTAGTAGCTGTTTCCTCCATGTAGTGCATGCCTAACCTTTTAAGGGTCAGCCTACATAACTGCATCCATAGTGGAGGTCAAGAAGTTTATTTCCAAGATTGTCACAGAATCATCTGAGCCTCTAGTTTAAGCATTCCACTCAACTCCAAACCAGAGGACTGTGGTTGGTTCTGGGAACAGTGCTATAAATTGATAGCTCTGCTTCCACCCCACATGCGAGACTTGCTGTCTTCACCAAATCAGCCACCCATCTGTAGGAATCAAGTATGGCCTCTGAAACCAGGCAGCAGGCATCATTCATGCCAACATGAGCCACAATTTGCAGCTGGATGCACCCTGTGCTCTTAGTCACTGCTGACTGGGTATCCTCTACATCTCGGATGAGTCTTGCCCTTGCCAGCCCCCCTCCTGACAATCAAATAGGGTGGACACTGGCTTTCTTTCCAGACTTGCCTGCTATTTCCCTTGGGGACTATATCAATCACCTAACACTGGAGCTCCCAATGACAAGTAAACACACCCTCGACAATTGTCCAGACCTTTTAAGGAGACTGGCCACCATCACATCAGGCATGACAGTCCATGCTGTTTCATATGACCCATCATCAATGGCCAATACCTAGACATTTTATTGAGGTGTAAGGGGACAGCCTTGTGGTTTGTCTCTGCTTCCACCTTTCTCGCATGGATTTGTGACCTTGCCACTGATTTCCAGTCACCTTCAGGCAAGTGTCGAGCAGCATCAGGGATCCCTGGCAGAGGTACCAGATGCCCTGGTGCCTCTGCATCCCAGGTCGGTAGTTAGTATATGATAGATTATTAATAGATCAGTTTCCATGTTAGTTTATGGTCAAGTGTTAGTCCAAGGTCGTTTAAAAAGTAAATGGTGAGGTAGAAGTCATAGTACTGGAAGCTGTGGATCCTTTGCCCTTTAATTATTGCTTGACTCTTGGAAGGATTGATTATATGAAACCAATAGTTGCTCTAGGATGTCAGCTGATTGAGATGAAGGAATCATTGGTATTTTCGATGGTGCATTTTAGGACTGAATGACAGGTATCATTGATTGAATACAGGAGATAGACTGGTGGAAGGATTTAGGTATACTGGCTGTATATAAGATATAAGAATGACCTAAGTCACATCTCCATCTGTAATGATCATGATGTCAATGGGACTTTAAACCCTAATCTTTCTTCCTTATTTTTTTTGTGACACACCTGCCGTGGGCTAGAAGGTGTGGTTAATAGGACTGATAGTTGAGTACAAAAGATGCAATAAAGTGGACATAAGTTATTGGAAGTGCCTACCTTTAATGTTTGAAAATGACATTGGGATGTCATACATGGTCATGAGGGCAAATGATGTTGTAAGTAAGAGGATACAAAGATAATGAATTTATAGCTATTGAATGGATGGTAATAGAAGTTGGGTGAGTTATGGGAGCTAGTTGTCAGAGGAGAAGTTAGGACTAAAGATATCTGATTGATAGGGTGAGGTAGGCATTAGTTTATATGTTTGTTTGTGAATTGTGAGAAGTTGGATTTGAGGACCTTGATAAACACAGAGATGAGGTCGATAGGTCAGTAGGTAGAGTCACTGCCAGGTTTATTGGGTTTAAGGAAAAGTAGAACACAAGATATTTCACCTATGTGTACACTCCAAGCACTTACACAGATGTTTTAGGGACAGAATCTCTCTAAAGAAAGCTGATGTAAGTGATTTAATAAAAGCGCCATTAGGAAATGTGGATATGAAGGCGTCATCACATTTGGTGTGGTGGGGTGTGGTCAGTGCACTGCACTCCCGGCCATTGTGTCAGTTTTCGTGACCTGGAGCCACTACTTCTCAATCAAGTAGCACCTCAATTGGCCTCACAGGGGCTTAGTGAACCCTGCTTGCCAACAGTACTTGGCAGACCTAGTTGGTGACCCATTCAAATGCTAGCCATGCCCAATAGTGCTTAACTTTGGCTATCTAGCGAGAACCGGTGTATCCACTGCAACACAGTCATTGGCTATCAATTTGAAACCCAGTAGAAAAATAAATAGGTGTGACATTCCTTTCTCAATATTCCACCAGAATGTCCAGGCAGTCACAAAAAAGATTTCAGACTTTGAGATCATACTGAATGCTGTACTTCAGCCAGTCGCTTTTTTGAGTCTTCGGAACACTGGTTCAAGCTAGATCAGATTGATTCACTCTTCTTACCAGGCTACACAATTACAAATTACTTTTGTAGAAGTAAGCTAAAAAATGAAGGGTTGGAATACAAAACTGTTGACAGTTTTCAATACCTCAAAGCAGAAAAATATTTTGAGGTAACCTGAGTCATTGAAATCAGTTGTGCGAAAAAGTTCTCATGTGTATTGTAATGGTGCATGGGGGGGGGGGGGGGGGGGGGAAGAGGGGGACTCTTGCTAGTAGTAGCATATACTCCAATAATACAAACAGAACTGGTAGGATGGCAGAAACATTCTTATTGACTGTGGGACTACGATCTGGACTCGACTCAGGTTAGAGGCATAAATGAGAAGCATTGGTTTTATTTAATGAAAGATACAACAGTGGGCACTTCTAACTTTCAGAAATGGTACAGCCACCATGGTGCATTGCTTCACTGACTGTGCTACACTCAGGAACATTGGCACAGCACCTCCTGCCTGGCTGCTTGAACACCATCGCTCACTGGCCTGCTGCATCTTTTGCCGTGTAGATGTAGGACCCGGCCACAGGCAGCTTCCTCGGCATTGCTCGGTTGTGTGTCCTCTCCATACCTACTGGGGTTGCTGCATGCCATGGTAGCAGCACAGTGGGAAGTGTATGATGTAGGACTCTAATCCACATCCTCCAGTTTCTCCATCTGGGGACAGACATCATCATGCTGCCCACTCACAGGAGTTGCTTATGGTATGCCCACCTCCCTTCACCCGTACCACATTTCTGGGTGAGTAGCATGCTGTTGTCTTCTGCCGCAGCCTCTAGCTCGCTACCTAGTGCCAACTGGACACCATTTAGAGCCACCCGGTAATTACTGGCGATGGCTGACAGGGGTCCGGCTGCCGGCACTGCACTGCTCTGTACTGCAATCTCTCTATCAAAAGCACATGTTCTGCCAGTATTTATTTGGACGGGCTGCCCCTGTCAAAAGTTCCTCCATGGGTTGACAAACTCTTGAAACCATACCACATTGATCAAGGTGGGCTAGTCACCACTCCTTGGTTCCATTCTGACCCGTGCTGCGAAAGTATTGTGCTTCGATTTCCAGCACACTGCGTGTGAGTTGTCATGGCTGCCTCTGGCTTCCATATATACATTTAGCATTGCTTCTTACTTGCAACACAAAGCACTTAGCACTAGAGGTGCCCCCCCCCCTTTTCACAAACTGTGACCAAACCCACCTTCCCCTCCACATCCAAGATTAAATATCTTTTATTTCATGTCTTGTAAATTGTTTTATAAGCCCCCCCCCCTACAGGCTGACCAAAAGTACTAATCCCCCCCCCCCGCGCCTAGAAATTTCAATGACTTTACTTCATGAGTTGACACTTGGCATTGGAGTTCTGCACGGCACTCATTTTAGCTCACCTAGCCCGTACGGCCCACCAGCCTGCTGCACAGTCCCTCACTCTCTGCTCATGCCACTTGCCATAAATGGATCTAACGTAACATAAGACTACAAGTTAACATATTTATGCTAAAATATGCATTCTGAAAAATCTCACCTGAGACTGGGAGGGAGAGGGGGAAGAGCAAAAGGAAATGTCACATCTCACCATGGCGAGAGGGGGGCCTCAAAGAAATGCCAAAATCAGCTCACTTAATTAATGGATGTCCTCTAATGAAACAATTACACACACGTTTCACTCAGGTGAATGAATGCTTAGAAACGAAAAGAGTTTAACCTGAACGAATGAACAACTGGTCCAACTGAGAGAAAAAGTACAGACAGGTTTCACTTGAAAAGAAGGGGTGAATAACTCATTTCAACTGCAAAACAACAGTGGAATATGTTGATGGTAGCTTTGGATTGTTACCAGTAGCTAGTTTGCCACAAAATAATAATAATAATAATAATAATAATAATAATAATAATAATAATAATAATAATAATAAGTACTGTACATTTGAAACACAAGTGTATCAGTCAGTTGTTTTCCAACAACCAACTGTCGATGTTTGGAGAGCATATGTTTCTCCAAGAGTCAAACAATACATTGGTTGCTGTTTCGTATATGGCACCCTCTTCCCCTCCCCCCACCCCCCCCCCCCCCAAAAAAAAAGAAGCAAAACACGAGTAACGAGGAAATGATATGCTTTGCAAAATACCCTCCACCACACACTGGGCAGTGGATTTCAGAGGACTGGTGCAGATTGTCACTTCCAGTACATGCATCGCATTGCTTATTACTCTGTACCAGTGGGCGACCAGACCGAAACACAGTGGGGGTGAGGCAGCAGCTAGTAATGACAGTGCGCGACCCGCCGGGCTGGGGGAGTGGCGGGCCGCATCAGCTCGGACAGGCTGGCCTGGCGGGCCGGTGCTCAACCCGCTGGGGGCCAGGTCAGCCTGTCAGCCCGCCAGACCAGCAGGACAGATGGGCTGGCCTCTGCCCGTACGGGCCAGGCTGTGACTCACGGGCTGGGCGAGCCGAAACCAGCACCGTGCAGGACTCTGCTTGGCATTATATGAGTAAAATTGAGAATAATACTTTTTGTTTCAGTTAATTTGAAGATGTATCTTGTGTATGTTAAAGATGACACTGACTTGGAGGACTTGAGAATGGGCTCAAGCCAGCCAGAAACTAGTCATCAATAAAAAGACAACATTTTATCCAACTTTGGCTGTTCTGAAATATTTAACATAAAACTGTAATTCCCTCACCTTTCACTAACCCTACAATATTTACTGAGCTCCTGAAGGGAACTTTGAATAATTTCTTAATTATTATTGAAATACCATGTGATACATGTAGGCAAGAAAGTGACATTGCTATATGAGGGTTTCAATGTTGATTTTCTTGTAACAAGCAAAGAGAAAAGAATTATTGCTCAACCCAATAGATACTATTGATTTAAAACTTACAATTAAAGAGAGCAGATATTTTTAACATACTGTTTTGCAAAATCCTAAAGACAAGTATTAGTGATCATGAAGATCAAGTGGGAACCTTCTCTGACTATTCACTGACCAATGAAACCAATAACAAATAACTGTCACTGCAAGAAGGGTCAGCATAATAATTGTCAAATACTCTCTCCATACAGAATCATACATGTCTGGGAAGGCCACAGTGAAAACTCAATGGTGTGCTGTCTTTTGTCCTCCAGATATCTGTCCTGCAAGGCCTCACAGTTGCTGGACAATTTGGTTGTGGTCACATTGGTCGGATCCTCAGCTGCCATTTGATGGCTGTGGCGTGAATAGTAGGCTGAGGCCATTCTTCAAGTCAGATGTGACTGGTGGGGCTGACAGGTGCTAATGTGTGAAACACCTCTTCCTCAGCAGTGTCGGTTACCTCATGACATACAGGACTAACATACATGGCCGTAATCCTGGTGGTCGCTTGGTCCAACATTCCCAACTGCCATAAACTGTTGTAATTCTTCTCTTACAAATTGTCGTATGAGAGAAGTAAAGTCTTGCCGGTATTCCACAATGGCCATAGGGACTACATTGAGAGTCTGTCATACTTCTTTTGTCCAATCCTCCTCTGTTGCATCTCATCAAATTTTCTGGCACCACTTTCTTAAATTTTCTTGTGTCATCAAAACCTCTTTTACGAGAAGAGCTTGATATATGTCTGCAGTGCCCTTCATCAGGTGTGAAGCTTTATCAGCCTCCATCATATCCGGGTTAAATACATGACATACGCCAAAACATTCTGTATATATGACTGTATTGACTCACCATGTCGCTGGGACCTGTTCTTCAATTGTTCTTTTGATAAACTGCCTTGCCTCTGGTGCTCTCCAAATGTTTTCTTAAATTTTATCTGGAATATTTCACAGCTATTGAGCTTGTCCTCATTATTTTCAAATCACTGCTGGACCGTTCCATCCAGGTAGAAATATACATTTGCCAAACACATAATGTGATCACACCTATTATACTTGATGACTCGGTTGAATCCTTTCAGCCATTTGTTTGTGCCGTGTCCAGTGTTCCCGGGAACAACAATGGGTGTCTGATGTGCAGCTTGTTTACCACTGTTTTGACATACATGGGTCTTTTGATGATACGGGTCTTCGGACGGAGGTAGTCAGTATACCTTCTATATTCTAGTTCTTGAACGTGTGAGAAACAGCTCTTATGGTGCCTAATCGGAGACATAATGATACAGATGTATTGCAGTATACCCGGCACCTCCACCAAAAAGTGTCATGTTGAAAACTGCACGTCGTCTGTAATTCAAAGGCTGTCGTTAAGAGAGCACAATACTTTACACTTAGAACATGTTTATTGCTAACACAAGCGTACACTCAGTACTGTCTGCCTCCTGCTTGGAGTGTTCCGCTATTTATACAAAGAAAGAATTTTCTGAATCTTACAAGTACATCAAAAATAAGAAACATGTAGAACATTCTAGAAATAGTAAATACAAAGAAATAAATTTTTTTCTTCCCGTAGTGTGATTTGAACTGGGGACTGCAAGCACTGTGATCTGCAATGCTAACCACTGCGCCGCGTGTACCGTCAGAAGACTCATGGCAATATGATTATAGTGTGCTATTGTGGAGAGTTATTCTTTTGATTTCATTTTTAATCAAGCAGAGTAGGTGTTTACTTCTTGTTTAATTGAATATTGAAATAAATGATGACTTTTAATGAATAATGAAGCAACAAATATTGTTGTGTTATGTGAAATTTAAGAATAATGATGACTCAGTGATAATAGTGAAGTAATAATGAGAAATGTGTGAGTGGTTATGGATCCTGTCTTTGCGGTAAAATTTTGGGGACTACATTCATCTAAATGACAAAATTTGAAGTATATGAAGTAACATTCATAAGTATGTGCAAATATGCAAATGATTTATTATGTAATTTAATATCTTTGTGATCTAGGCAACATGGTGGTATTTTGTATGTAGAGAATGTCAGTCTGATTGTAGATAATTGTTGGTAGAATATTTATACCTATGATATAATTTGAGACTTAGTAGTTTTGTGTTTTTCTTTCGTACTGAATTTTTCTGGCCAACAGAGTTTCCACACATCTGAATCTTCACCTTTTCTTCTAAATAATATCCTCTTATAAACTTTGTAATATTTCCCCCTTTTATCTTCACCAGATTCTCCTAATAAGCTCTCAACCAATATTACTGTCATGGTTGTGGTTCCTACTTATGTCATTACAGAAGGTCTTAATAGCTTTCTCTTCTTATATCTCCTCATATACATCAGTGTGAACTCCCTCTCTTCAGCCAAATCATAAAAAAGTTGTTCACTATCAACGGGTCACCTCGGAAGTAATTCAAATTCTTTATTCATCCAGAAAATCTTTACAGATTATGGGATGGATGCACGTGTGCATGCGTGCACACGCGCACATACACACAGGTTACATGTAACATCAGCTATGTTTCAATAGTGCAACAGTCTTAGATTGTGCTGTCACTGCAAGAAGGGTCAGCATAATAATTGTCAAATACTCTCTCCATACAGAATCATACATGTCTGGGAAGACCACAGTGAAAACTCAATGGTGTGCTGTCTTTTGTCCTCCAGATATCTGTCCTGCAAGGCCTCACAATTGCTGGACAATTTGGTTGTGGTCACATTGGTCGGATCCTCAGCTGCCATTTGATGGCTGTGGCGTGAATAGTAGGCTGAGGCCATTCTTCAAGTCAGATGTGACTGGTGGGGCTGACAGGTGCTAATGTGTGAAACACCTCTTCCTCAGCAGTGTCGGTTACCTCATGACATACAGGACTAACATACATGGCCGTAATCCTGGTGGTCGCTTGGTCCAACATTCCCAACTGCCATAAACTGTTGTAATTCTTCTCTTACAAATTGTCGTATGAGAGAAGTAAAGTCTTGCCGGTATTCCACAATCTCCATAGGGACTACATTGAGAGTCTGTCATACTTCTTTTGTCCAATCCTCCTCTGTTGCATCTCATCAAATTTTCTGGCACCACTTTCTTAAATTTTCTTGTGTCATCAAAACCTCTTTTACGAGAAGAGCTTGATATATGTCTGCAGTGCCCTTCATCAGGTGTGAAGCTTTATCAGCCTCCATCATATCCGGGTTAAATACATGACATAGGCCAAAACATTCTGTATATATGACTGTATTGACTCACCATGTCGCTGGGACCTGTTCTTCAATTGTTCTTTTGATAAACTGCCTTGCCTCTGGTGCTCTCCAAATGTTTTCTTAAATTTTATCTGGAATATTTCACAGCTATTGAGCTTGTCCTCATTATTTTCAAATCACTGCTGGACCGTTCCATCCAGGTAGAAATATACATTTGCCAAACACATAATGTGATCACACCTATTATACTTGATGACTCGGTTGAATCCTTTCAGCCATTTGTTTGTGCCGTGTCCAGTGTTCCCGGGAACAACAATGGGTGTCTGATGTGCAGCTTGTTTACCACTGTTTTGACATACATGGGTCTTTTGATGATACGGGTCTTCGGACGGAGGTAGTCAGTATACCTTCTATATTCTAGTTCTTGAACGTGTGAGAAACAGCTCTTATGGTGCCTAATCGGAGACATAATGATACAGATGTATTGCAGTATACCCGGCACCTCCACCAAAAAGTGTCATGTTGAAAACTGCACGTCGTCTGGAATTCAAAGGCTGTCGTTAAGAGAGCACAATACTTTACACTTAGAACATGTTTATTGCTA
The DNA here is from genome assembly GCA_026315105.1 of Locusta migratoria. Taxonomy (NCBI): domain Eukaryota; kingdom Metazoa; phylum Arthropoda; class Insecta; order Orthoptera; family Acrididae; genus Locusta; species Locusta migratoria. Next base: position 283,418,027 of record CM048755.1, read on the forward strand.
ACACAAGCGTACACTCAGTACTGTCTGCCTCCTGCTTGGAGTGTTCCGCTATTTATACAAAGAAAGAATTTTCTGAATCTTACAAGTACATCAAAAATAAGAAACATGTAGAACATTCTAGAAATAGTAAATACAAAGAAATAAATTTTTTTCTTCCCGTAGTGTGATTTGAACTGGGGACTGCAAGCACTGTGATCTGCGATGCTAACCACTGGCTAAACCAAAAAATGATTTCAATTGTTTCTGATTTCTATGCGCAGGTAGTTTAGAGCTTGTTAAGTCCAAAATTGCATTTTTCTGGTTTCAACATCATACCCCCTTTGCTAAATTTAGAAAAGATTTATTTCAATAGACTGCAATGGTTTTCACAATTAATAGTGCTGACAAGTATATCATCACATAAATTACTAGCTTAGTTTTGAGTTGAGGATCAAGTATGCTTTATGATTACGGCCAGCCGCGGTGGCCAAGAGGACTGAGGCGCTCCAGTCACGGTCTGCACAGCCACTACGGTCGGGGGTTCGAATCCCCCCTCGGGCATGGATATTTGTGCCGTCCTTAGTATTAGCTAGTTTGTAAGTAGTTTGTAAGTTTAGGGACTGATGACCCCGTAGTTAAGTCCCATAAGCTATACAAACATTTGAACATTTTGAACACAGTAAGCCCAAATGGAACAACACAGTATTGGTAACAGTTACCTTTGTAAAAAAGGCAGTGTACTTTCTAGATTCAGGTGTTAAAAGGACTTGGTGGAAAACAGAAGTTAAATCTAAATTAGACATAATTTTAACATTTCTAAATTTGTGTGATAACTCATGCATCTTCTCTCTGGATACACTTCATCAGTAGTTCTAATACTATTCTTAAATTTCAATTGGTTTTTTGTAACAGTCACTATTGGTTATTGTATTCAGTATTGTATCTTATTACTTCTTATAACTCCAAATTCAGAAGATATTATAACTGCTGCTATTTTGGCTATTGGTACATTATATGGTTTTTGAAAGAAAGGTTTGTGTGGTTTTAAGTTAGTACCTATACCAGGTACATTACTAAACACACCATGTTGTTGTTGTGGTCTTCAGTCTGGAGACTGGTTTGATGCAGCTCTCCACAATACCCTATCCTGAGCAAGCCTCTTCAACTCCACATAAGAACGGCAACCTACATCTGTCTGAATCTGCTTACTGTATCCATCTCTTGGTCTTCCTCTGCGGTTTTTACCCCACACACTTCCCTCCAATGATAAATTCACGATTCCTTGATGTCTAAGAATGTGTCCTACCTATCTATCCCTTCTTTTAATCAAGGTATGCCAGAAATTTCTTTTCTCCCCAATTCTGTTCAGTACCTCCTCATTAGTTATGCGATCCACCCACCTAATCTTCAGCATTCTTCTGTAGCACCACATTTCAAAAGCCTCAATCCTCTTCCTGTCCGCACTGTTTATCGTCCATGTTTCACTCCCATACAAGGCAACACTCCATACAAATGCCTTCAGAAAGGACTTCCTTAGGCTTAAATCAATATTTGATGTTAACAAATTCCTCTTTTTCAAGAACGCTTTTCTACCCATTGCCATTCTGCATTTTATATCCTCTGTGCTGCGACCATCATTTGTTATTTTACTGCCCAAGTAACAAAACTCATCTACCTCCTTTATTGCTTCGTTACCTAATCTAATTCCTTAAGCAGTACTTGATTTTCTTAGACTGCACTCCATTACCCTAGTTTTGCTCTTGTTAATCTTCATCTTATAAGCATCTTTCAGCACACTGTCCATTCCGTTCGATTGCTCTTCCAGGTCCTTTGCTTTCTCTGACAGAATTACTATGTGGTCGTCAAAACGCAATGTTTTTATTTCTTCACCGTGAACTTTAATTCCTTCTCCAAATTTCTCCTTTCTTTCCTTTATAGCTTGCTCAATGTACAAATTGAACAACATTGGAGAAAGGGTACAAACCTGTCTTACTCCCTTTACAACCACTGCATCCCTTTCATGCCCTTCAACTCTGACAACCGCTGTCTGGTTTTTGTACAAGTTGTAAATAACCTTACGCTCCCTATATTTTACTCCTACTTGCTTTAGAACTTGAAAGAGTTTATTCCAATCAACATTGTCAAAAACCTTCTCCAAATCTACAAAAGCTAGAAATGTAGGTTTGTCTTTTCTTAATCTATCTTCTAGGATAAGCTGTAAAGTGAGTATTGCCTCCCGTGTTCCTACATTTCTTCAGAACCCAAATTGATCTTCCCGGAGGTCGGCTTCTACCAGTTTTTCCATCCTTCTGTAAATAATTCATGTTAATATTTTGCAACCATGACTTATTAAACTGATGGTTCTGTGGTTTTCACACCTGTCTGCACCTGCTTTCTTTGGAATGGTGATTATAACATTTTTCTTAAAGTCTGAGGGTACTTCACCTGTCTCATACATCTTACACACGAGGTGAAACAATTTTGTCATGGCTGGTTCTCCCAGAGACTTCAGTAGATCTGACGGGAATATCATCTACTCCAGGGGCCTTGTTTCGACTTAGGCCTTTCAGTGCTCTGTCAAATTCATCTCTCAGTATAGCATCTCCTATTTCATCCTCATCTACTTCTTCTCCCCTTTCTACGATATTGCTGCTAAGTTCATTTCCTTCATAGAGCCTCTCTATATACTCTTTCCACATTTCAGCTTTCCCTTCTTTGCTGAGAACTGGTTTTCCATCAGTGTCCTTGATATTCATAGAGCTGTTTTTCTTATCTCCAAATGTTTCTTTTATTTTCCTGTAGGCTGTATCTATTTTTCCCCTATTGATACATTCTTCTACATCATTGCATTTGCCTTCTAGCCACTACTGCTTAGCAATTTTGCACTTCCTGTAAATCTCATTTCTTAGTCGTCTGTACTCCATTTTGCCTGTTTCATTTACTGCATTTTTATATTTTCTCCTTTCATCGATTAAATTTAGTATCTCCTGTGATATCCAAGGATTTTTTGTAGGTCTTGCCTTCCTACCTATTTTGTCCTCTGCTGCCTTCACTATTTCATCTCTCAATGCTACCCATTCCTCCTCTACTGTTTTATTTTCCCCCGTTTCTGTCAATTGTTGCCTAAAGCTCCCTCTGAAATTCTTAAGAATTTCAGGTTCCTTCAATTTATCCAGGTCCCATCTCCTTATTCTCCTACCTTTTTGTAGTTTCTTCAGTTTCAGCCTACACTTCATAACCAACAAGTTATGGTCAGAGTCTATATCTGCCCTGGGTATGTGTTACAGTTTAAAACCTGGTTCCGAAATCTATGTCTTACCATTATAAAATCTATCTGGTATCTCCCGGTGTCTCCTGGTCTCTTCCACATATACAACCTTCTTTTGTGAGTCTTAAACCAGGTGTTTGTTATAACTAAATTATGTTCCATGCAAAATTCTACCAGGTGGCTTCCTCTTTCATTCCTTTTGCCCAGACCATATTCAGCTACTATCTTTCCTTCCCTTCCTTGTTCTACTACCGAATTCCAGTCGCCCATAACAATTAAGTTTTCCTCTCCCTTAACTGTCTGAATAATTTCCTTTAGCTCCTCATATATTTCTTCGATCTCCTCATCACCGGCAGAGCTAGTTGGCATATAAACCTGTACTACTGTGGTCGGTGTTGGCTTCGTATCTATCCTGACTACGATAATGCAGTCACCTTGTTGCTCATAGTAGTTCACCCGCATTCCTATTTTCTTATTCATTATCAGACCTACTCCTGTAATACCCCCAACTGATTTTGTATTTATAATCCTGCACTCACCTGACCAGATATCCTGTTCCTCTTTCCACCGAACTTCACTAATCCCCACTATATCTAACTTCAACCTATCCATTTCTCTTTTTAAATTTTCTAGCTTCCCTACACGATTAAGGGATCTAACATTCCACGCTCCGATCCATAGAATGCCAGTGTTGTCTTTCCTGATGATCACATCCTCCTGAGTAGTCCCCACCTGGAGATCCGAATGGGGGACTATTTTACCTCCGGAATATTTTGCCCAAGAGGATGCCATCATCATATGTTCATACAGTAGAGCTGCATGTCCTCGGGAAAACTAACGGCTGTAGTTTCCCCTTGCTTTCAGCTGTTCGCAGTAACGGTGTGGCAAAGCCACATTGGCTGATGTTACAATGCCAGCTCAGTCAATCATCCAGACTGTTGCCCCTGTAACTACTGAAAAGGCTGCTGCCCCTCTTCAGGAACGACATGTTTGTCTGGCTTCTCCACAGATACCCCTCTGCTGTGGTTGCACCTACGGTACAGCTATCTGTATCGTTGAGGCACACAAGCCACCCCACCTCGGCAATGTCTGTGGTTCATGGGAATGGTAAATACAGAATTGTATTTCCATATCAAAACTTAAGTTCCTCCTTTTGTCATTCATTCAAACCACCAGCATTTGATAGCTTGTCATTAAGTAGTTGCACAAAATCCATTCTCTCACCCCTGTCTTCACTCTTTTCTATTACACTAATGTTTTGTAAAATACATGACATTTTAGTAACCTAAACTTCTTGACATTCCTTATCCTGCTATAAAAATATGTTTGTGAATTTTCATTCAAAAATGTTACAGTGTCTATAAATCTGTTGTTGTTGTAGTCGTCAATCCACAGACTGGTTTGATGCAGCTCTCCAGGCTACCCTGTCCTGCGCAAGTCTCTTCATCTGAGGATATGTTTGGCAACCTACATCCTTTTGAATCTGCTTACTATATTCGTCCCTTGGTCTCCCTCTTTGATTTTTACCCCACACACTTCCTTCTAATGCTAAGTTGACAATTCCTTGATGTCTCAGAATGTGTCCAACCAATCTATCTCTTCTCTTAGTCAGGATATGCCAAAAAACTCCTTTTCTCCCCAATTCAGTTAAGTACCTCCTCATTAGTTACGTGATCTACCCATCTAATTTTCATCATTCGTCTGTAGCACCACATTTCAAAAGCTTCTATCATTTTTTTATCTGAACTCCTTATCGTCCACATTTCACTCCCATACAATGCTGCACTCCAGACAAATGCTTTCAGAAAGGACTTCCTAACATTTAAATTAGTACTGGATGTTAACAAGTTTCACTTCTTTAGAAACGCTTTTCTTCCCATAGCCATTCTGCATTTTATATCTTCTTTACTTCGGCCATCAGAAGTTATCTTGCTACCCAAATAACAAAACTCATCCACTACTTTTATTGCCTCATTACCTAATCTAATTCCTTCAGAATCGCCTGATTTTCTGACATTGCATTCCATTACCTTCGTTTTACTCTTGTTAATGTTTATCTTGTATCTTCCTTTCAAGACACTGTCCATCCCATTCAATTGCTCTTCCAGATCTTTTGCGGTCTCTGACACAATTACTATGTCATCAGCAAGCCACAACGTTTTTATTTCTTCTCCCTGCATTTTAATTCCCTCACCAAATTTCTCCTTCCATTTCTTCACTGCCTGCTCAATGTACAGATTGAACAACATTGGGGAAAGGCTACAACCCTGTCTTACTCGCTTCCCAACCTCTGCGTCCCTTTCTTGCCCTTCGACTCTAATAACCGCTGTCTAGTTTTTGTATAGGTTTAATATAACTCTTCACTCCCTATATTTTACCCCTCATACCTTCAGAATTTTGAAGAGTATATTCCAGTCGACATTGTCAAAAGCTTTCTCCAAATTGACAATAGCTAAAAACGTAGGTTTCCCTTTCCTTAGCCTATCTTCTAAAATACGTCGTAATGTGAGAATTGCCTCCCGTGTTCCTACATTTTTCCTAAATCCAAACTGATATTTCCCGAGGTCAGATTCCACAAGTTTTTCCATTCGTCTGTAAATAATTCGTGTTAGTATTTTGCACCCATGACTTATTAAACTGATAGTTCTGTAATGTTCACACTTGTATGCAGTTGCTTTCTTTGGAATTGGAATTACAATATTCTTCTTGAAGTCGGAGGGTATTTCACCTGTCTCATGCATCTTGCATACTAGGTGATACAATTTTTTGATTACTGGCTCTCCTAACGACATCAGCAGTTCAGGCGGAATATCATCTACTCCAGGGGTCTTGTTTCGACTCAATTACTTCAGTGCTCTGTCAAATTCTTCTCGCAGTATCATATCTCCTATGTCATCTTCCTCCACTTCGTCTTACATTTCTAGAATACTGCCTTCAAGTTTATTTCCTTTGTATAGGCCCTCTATATATTCCTTCCACAGTTCAGCTTTCCCCTCGTTGCTTAGTACTGGTTTTCCGTCTGAGTTCTTGATATTCATACAACTGCTTTACTTGTCTCCAAATATCTCTTTTATTTTACTGTAGGCGGTATCTATCTTTCCCTAGTTATGCATTATTCTATGATTCTGCATTTGTCCTCTAGCCACTCCTGCTTAGCCAGTCTGCTCTTCCTGTCAATCTCATTTTTCAGACATTTGTACTCCGTTTTTCCTGTTTCACTTGCTGCATTTTTATATTTTCTCCTCTTGTCAATTAAATTCAGTATATCCTGTGTTATCCAGGGATTTCTATTAGGCCTTATCCTTCTGACTATATGGTCCTCTGCAGCCTTCACTACCCTATCTCTCAGAGCTACCCATTCTTCTTCTATTGCATTATTTTCCCACATTTCAGCAAATCCTTGTCTAATGCTCCCTCTGAAACTCTCCACCACCTCTGGTTCCTTCAATTTGTCCAGGTTCCATCTCCTAACCTTTCTACCTTTCTGCAGTCTCTTAAGTTTTAATCTGCAGTTCATAACCAATAAGTTATGTTCAGAGTCTATATCTGCTCCTGGATATGTCTTACAGTTTAGAACCTGGTTTCTAAATCTATTTCTTACCAATATAAAGTCAATCTGGTACCTTCCAGTGTCTCCTGGTCTCTTCCACATATACAGCCTTCTTTTATGATGATTAAACCAAGTGTTGGTGATCATTAAATTGTGCTCTGCGCAAAATTCTACCAAGCAATCTCCTCTTTCATTCCTTTTTCCCAGTCCGTATTTACCTACTACATTTCCTTCTCTTTCCTTTCCTACAACCGGGTCCAGTACCCCATCACAACCAAGTTTTTGTCTCCCTTAACTTTCTGAATGATTTCTTTTATCTCCTCATACATTTCTTCTATGTCCTCATCATCGGCAGAGCTAGTTGGCATATAAACTTGGACTACTGTGGTCGGTGTTGGTTTCATGTCTATCTTTACTACGATAATGCGTTCACTATGCTGTTCATAGTAAGTTACCCGCATTCCTATTTTCTTATTCATTATGAGACCAACTTCTGCATTACCACCAACTGATTTTGTATTGATAACCCTGTACTCACCTGACCAGAAATCCTGTTCATCCTGCCACCAAACTTCACTAATCCCTACCATATCTAACTTTAATCTATCCATTTCTCTTTTCAAATTTTCTAGCTTACCTACGTGATTAAGGGTTAGAACATTCCACACTCCGACCCGTAGAATGCCTGTTTTGTTTTTCTTGATGACGACGTCCTCCTGAGTAGTCCCCGCCTGGAGATCCAAATGGGGGACTATTTTACTTCTGGAATATTTTACCCAAGAAGATGCCATCATCATATAGTCACACAGCAGAGTTGCATGTCGTCGGGAGAAGTAATGACTGTAGTTTCCCCTTGCTTTCAGCTGTTCGCAGTAACTATATGGCAAAGTCATGTTAGCTGATGTTACAAGGCCAGCTCAATCAATCATCCAGACTGTTGCCCCTGTAACTACTGAAAAGGCTGCTGCCCCTCTCCAGGAACCACATGTTTGTCTGGCCTCTCCACAGATACCCCTCCACTGTGGTTGCACCTATGGTATGGCTATCTGCATCGTTGAGGCACCCCACCTCGGCAATGTCTGTTGTTCATGGGGGTGGCTATAAATCTATGGGACTTAAATACTCTGGTTATTAGTCCCTAGGCTTACAAACTACTTAAACTAACTTACCGTAAACTGGGCCAACTTTGGCCTTTGGGGCAACTTTAGTTTAATAATTTTACTCCAGAGGTTATGCTGAAGTAGTTGGAAATCCAGTTGTTGCATAGTCTTTGCTAGTCTTTATAGTCTCTGTCTAAGTTGGTCACACTGGTTTCCACCTCTGTTTCTATGTAGTGGAGCATCTTTACATGAGACTGAACTCTTTGGTTATTATAACTATTGTAACAACTTTCTTGACTGTGGATCAAAATTGCACCTTTAAAATTCAAGTAAGTAGCAGATTGTTTATGTTACTTAATATAAAACAAAATTATGCCACTAATTGTATTTAATTCCTGTGTAACTTCTTACAAAATTTCGAAATTATGCTTGGTGTTGTAATATAGGTTATATAGGACAACTTTGTCCCGAGCCAAAGTTGCCCCAGTATCAGTTAAATACACTTACTCATGTAATTATTCTATGCACTATACTGATGGTTTTAGTCCTCACATTATATTTTATTTATTTATTTTCTTTTTGTGTACCAGTAGGCCTACATCAGACATGGTTAACCCAAGGAAGGGAAATAGAAGAAAAATTGGAAGCCGGAGGTACAAAGACTATGATGATGATACTTTACAGAAGTGTTTGAATGATATAAAGGAAGGTAGATTATCTCAGAGGGAGGCAGAAAAGTTCTGGAATATCTCCCGCAGCACAATTAAAAACAAGCTGAAAAATGTACACACCAAAACTCCAGGCAGGCAACCAGTGTTGTCAGTGGAAGAAGAAAGAGTAATCGTTGAACAATTGAAGGTTTTGTGTGATTTTGGGTTTCCTATTACAGAATATGCTCTAAGATGTGTTGTCAAAGTATATTTAGAAAAGCTGGGCAGACATGTTAAAGAATTCCGTGATAATCTACCAGGTTATGACTGGGGAAGATACTTTCTTCAGCGTCATCCTGAACTGTCAACTCGTATGTCGTCCAACATCAAACGAGATCGGGTTATAGTATCTAAGGAGACTCTGATATCATATTTTTCAAATTTAGAAAAGATTTTTGATGGTATTCCACCTGCAAATATGTGGAATTATGATGAAACTAACCTAACAGATGATCCAGGTAGCAGAAAAGTTTTGTCAAGACGAGGAATGAGACATGTTGAACAAATAATGGATTCATCAAAAACATCAACATCAATTATGATTTGTGGTAATGCATATGGGAGAATTACTACCACCTTATATTGTATACAAGGCACAGAAGCTCTGGAATACATGGGTGGAAGGTGGTTCTCATGGTGCCCGCTATAATCGGTCAAAGAGTGGGTGGTTTGACTCCGTATCATTTGAAGACTGGTTTTTTAGTCTTATGCTTCCTAGACTGAAAAAAACAACATGGAAAAAAGTTGTTGATAGGAGATAATTTATCAAGTCACATTAGCATGGAAGTGCTTGCAGCCTGCAAAGAAAACTCCATTGTTTTTGTTTGCCTGCCACCGAACTCCACACATTTAACTCAACCACTGGATGTGGCATTCTTCCACCCCATGTAGGCAGCATGGAGGGAAATTCTGTATGAATGGCGCAAAACTGCAAGTGGAGAAAAATTCAAGACCCTGCCTAAGGGTGTTATGCCAAGATTACTTAAGAAGCTAATGACAGAATCTCTTCAAGGCAAAGAAGAAAAAACATGGTTGCAGGTTTTAGAGCTTGTGGCATTTATCCTTTAGATGCAAATCCAGTCCTCAAAAGGCTGCCTGGTGCTGAAGGGTCTGTGAATAGTGAATGCTTCAGTGAAGCATTTCTTGAGTCAGGAGTCTCGTAAGTAGCCCACGCTGCAGCGATAAGTGCTGTTGTTGTAATGATTCTCATCCCAGATCCTGTATAATATCCGTAATGCTGTCTTCCCTGTCTCGTGACAGTATGAAATGAGCTGCCCTTCTTTGGACTCTTTTGATTATTATGTTTTAACTCTACTTCCTAACTATTGTCCATGAGGTATGACTTTGTGGTCTGAAGCTACCCTGTCTTCCACTTTTTTTGCACATTCACTAACTTGTTACACTTGCGAAACGACAACTGATTACTCAGTCTTCACCTCCTGAAGTTGAGTGCTAAGATTCACATTTAACCGACCAATTAGTATAATTATTTTTTCATCTTAGTTCACAATATCAGCAATTGACTGGTTTGCATTTGCATTTAAGTTCACAATACCAGCAATTGACTGATTTCTTCGTGTGTTAAAAAGACAATTCTAGATTTTGAATTTCACTTGAAAGTTTCTTTTCATGTCATTTTATTGATCCAGTTGATTCATTATATACTTAAATAGTACACTGAATATAGGACAAGTCAAAATTTAGAAAAGATTGGGACAAAGAGAGAGAGAAACCATTATTTATAGACAACAATGATAAGATACAAGTAACAAGCAACACACTTTGGATTTAACCAAAATTACACTCCCTGTTTACAATGCTATGTTCCATAATAAAAAAAAAAAAAAAAAAAAAAAAACAGATTCTCTTTACTGTTGTTTAAAAGGCTATTTTTTTATCATTCAAAAATTCTTTTACTGCAATTTTAAGTCACGAAGTAGGCTGTTGTATAGCTGAACTGTTCTCTGTGATACACTTTTTTGATATAACGTTGTTCTACACTGAGACATGTGGATATCATTCATGTTTCTTGTGTTGTGGGTGTGAATATGGTTATTTTGTCGAAGGTATCCAGTTTGTTTTAAGAGATAATCATTTGCAAACAGGATGGACTCGTATATGTAAAGGCTTGGTATACTCATTATTTTCAGCTGGATGAAATGTGGTCTACATGTTTCCAGTTTTTTTAGGTTGCAGATAGCCATGATTGCTCTTTTTTGCCCCCTAAGGATCAGAGGTCATCGAAGGGGGGTACAGTTGAAAGACTTGCACCAGGCCGATGAGCCACATGAAATTATTTTTGTGCACCCCAGAAGATTAGCCCATATCAGAGTAGTGCATGGAAGTATGCATAATATACCTGAATAACTGTTGACTTGCTTGTACTTTTACTTAACACATGAAGAGCATAACAAGCTTTTCAAAGCTTTTTCTCAAGTTCTTTCACGTGACAGTCCCATTTTAAATTATCTTGAACCCATATCCCTAGAACTTTAGTTTCAGTAACAGAGTTTAGTAACTTGTTGTCAAGGTATGGTATGATTTCAGTTGTTTGGACAAGTGGAGAAGAATGGAAATTCATACAGACAGATTTTGTTTTCTTTATTATTATTCTATTTTTTTGAAACCAGCTAGTGATTTGGGACATTAAGGTATATATTGCTATTTCCATGGAGATTTTCTTAGCAGCTGATATTAATATGTTCATGTCATCAGCAAATAAGATTAGTTTTTCCAATTCAATAAAGTCATTTAAATTGTCAATGTAAAGGAGGAACAGTAGAGGTCCTATGACAGAACCCTGTGCCCCTCCATACTTTATTGGTGACTTATTTGAAATATATATAGTGGTAGTGGTGTATTTCCTTTAATATCATGATGTCTTAGAACCACCACTTGCTGCCTGTGCCTGTCTTCTAGTTAAGATCTTATCCACTGATTTTGAATCCCTCTTGCACCTTTTTGAGCTAATTTTTGAATAAGAATGTCATGGTCAATTATATCAAATGCTTTGGAGAATCTATAAAGATGCCAGTGGCATGTTCTCTGTCATCCAGTGCTTTTAGAACAGCTTCTAAATACTCATACATTGCTGTTCTTGTAGACTTGTATTTACTGAATCCATGTTGATTTGATAACAGTAATGAATTTTTTGTGATGTAACTTAGTAGCTTATTGTAGAAAGCTCTCTCCAAATATTTGAGAGAAAATACTGAGTTGGGATACTGGATGATAATTATTTATATTTTCAGTATCCCCTTTTTTAATATTGGAGTTACTTTAGCTGTTTTTAAGCTATTATGGAAAATTCCAGTTGATAAGGATGTTTTTACTATAGATATTAATTGTTTTATTACATAATCAGAGGATTTTTTAAAAACATAGTCTGGCACACCATCCAGTCCACATGAATATTTGTTTTTGAGTGACCGTATTATTTGCTTCATCTCTGTCTCTGTGACTGTTTGAAGGAACATAGACTTAACACCCGAGCATTTAAATAATTTGGTAGCAAACATAGGTCCCTCTTCATACTGACTTTGAATTAACTTATTTGCAATATTTGTAAACTACCTACATGTTGAAGTTATCAGCTACTTCATTTGGATCTGAAAGTCTGTTATTTCCAGTTTTCAGATAAATATTTTTTGATTCTGACTGTTCTGTGCCAGTTTCTGCTCTAATAACATTCCAGGCAGCTTTCATTTTATTTTTTGCATTTGAAGTGTAGTCATTGTTTTTTTCACATTTTGGCTTCTTTTATTACCTTTTTGAATATCCGGTTATATTTTTTCACATAATTTCCGAATTTTGGAGTGTTATTTGTTTGGATGATAAGAGAATGAAGAATCTGTTTTCTTTCTACTGATTGTTATGATGCCTTTTGTTACCCAAGATTTACTTGTTTCCCTCTTAATCCTCCTTTTTCTCACTGGAAATGCTATATGAAAAATTGCAAAAGTAAGTTTTGTCCTCCCCTCATGAGATTAAGTTTAACTTGCTCCCCTATTGACATTTTCTTCTCTGCAGTTACTGTTGTATCTGTTTCAAAATCACTCAACTATGGCATTTGCTTTTATGCATTTGGTATGGGAGTGTAACTTGAAGGTTTTATATCTCCTAAAGCACTGTCACTTTCCTTAAAAACTGTCTGTTCCTCTGTTATTTGCTCAAGACTTTCTGCTAATAACCTTTCTGATCTGTTAGATACATTGAGTCATTAAGACCTGGTTATTTCTTATTGTCTTTTTCACATGTTGGAATAAGCGTTTTACCTTCCATTTTTTGTTTTTAAATTTCACTAATAAATTTTGCTAATCACCAATATTAAAATGCCTAAAGTCCCAAAAATAAATGACAAGGTTTGCACTGAAAAAAATCTACTTAATTTATCACATGGGTGAGTAGTCCTTGGTATTCTATTGTCCATTCTAGTATTACTGCTGTGCCATATTGTCTTCCCACCTGAATAGGTACACAGGGTACCATCTTAGCACTGCTTGGGATCCAGCCCTGGCCACTCTAAAATCACAGCAGCCACAGAAGTGTACTGTTGGTGACACAAGTGAGGACACAGCAGTGACAACATACTTCTTGGTTGCTAATTGGTGAGGATGGGCACACACCTGCGCAGATACGTATATCTGCATGCGGCTCCCGACAATGTGCATTGGTTCAGCTGTTGAAAGCACACCTCTATGACGAAAATGTGTTCTTCCAATAAGTGGAATACCTGTCTCTCCTTCTAAGTATAACATCACCTCTTTGGTACAGATTTGGTGAGGTGAGCACATGCTTAAACAAATCAACAAGTTCCCCTTCTAGCTTCTCAGCAAGCACTTGCTCATCTCGATGTATTTTTTATTCAATGCCCAATACTTTGAACAGACTGATGGTGTCACAATGGGCAGTCCCTTATCTCCCATCGTGGCTAATCTTTTTATGGAAGATTTCGAAAACACTCCTGTTACCAGAGTTGAAACCTATGTGCTTTTAGCGATATGTTGATGACACTTTTGTAGTCTGACCCATGGAACTGCATCACTGGATACATTTTTAGAACATCTAAATTCCCTTCATTCGAATGTCTAGTTCATGATGGAGATGCAAGCTGCTTCAAATTAATGCCAGCTTGCATTGCCAATTATATAACAATTACTCTTGGATTCCAGACTTTGACTCTATACTTCTGCTGTCCTATCTTTCTTGTTTCTTTTGGTATACAGCATTAACTGATTGAGCCACTAATTGGGAATTTCAATAATTTGGTAACAAAATAGTTTTATATGATATGCCTACCTTTAACAATGAGATGGGAAAATCCACTGTGGGTACATAACCAGATCCTAATATTTTATTAAATTCTAAGTATGTCACATTTTCTATAAACCAAATATATTGTAGCCCACACAACCTAGCTAATTTATTGTATTGTTTCTAAAATGGAAAAAGGTTCTTACACTAGTCTTTAAAAAGCTACATCTTACCCAAAGTGTAATACTCTATGAGGAGTTTTAGTAAGAGTAATATTTATGGGTAATATGCCATAGCCATGTTATGCAAGCTCAAAAAGTCAAGAACATACTGTGAGCATATCTGTTTGTGTATCCAGGAATCGTATACATTGTTTCAGTGATTATTTCTGTCATTGAATTACTGTTGTGAATCTTTGAAAACTCTGCTGGTTGGCTGACAATCCATTTTACAATATATCAAAGATTTTTATGTTCAAAATGTGAATATAGTTTCCATATTAATTATGATTAATGTTGAATAAAGATTAATAAATGTTCTCATCTTTAACAATCATTGGTATCAACTGTATTGAACACTATACTATTGTGTACTATGCATTATCTGAACTATACTCAACAATGTTTGAGTGACTTATTTTGGGGCACTCTTAATCAATTAATTGCCACTTGTGAGCAGTGAACTATTGTGTGGTATTTGTAGTTATTGCACTACAGCTTTCCAGAAAATTCTGTCAACTAGTTTAGTATGTGCTACCTGTTTTGCATTTGTCAAGTAAATGTCATACCTAAAATGGCTAATACAATCTGCATAAAAGTACAATAAAATTAATGTACCCTAACCAGCATGTCATTGATATTGCCGCGAGAGACCATGAACACCGACTGCTGGCGTGGCGCAGGGGAAAGCGTCACAGACTGTGATGCACGCAGAAGGTTTCTGGTTCAATCCCACCAACCGACAAAAATTTATTTCTTTGTAATTAACAATTCCAGAAGGTTCTACATCTTTCTAATGTTCACTTGTAAATTCTACTTGTTTCTTATGTTAACTGTTCTTCTAATTTCTGGTAAATTCTGTCTGTGTCTAAATAGCAGAGCACTCTGCCTGAGAGGCAGTCAGTGCTGCATGTATCTTGAGTTCGTAATAAACATGCTTTCA
Organism: Locusta migratoria; assembly: GCA_026315105.1. Classification (NCBI taxonomy): domain Eukaryota; kingdom Metazoa; phylum Arthropoda; class Insecta; order Orthoptera; family Acrididae; genus Locusta; species Locusta migratoria. The sequence continues at coordinate 283,433,048 of CM048755.1, forward strand.
GTATAAGTGCTGTGTTTAGCTGCCTTCGAAGTCAAGCCTACTTCCATTGCAACGTGACATTGTTTGGTGGAGGCGCCGGGTACACTGTGCAACAGCTGCATCACCGTGGCTCCGATTAGGCAACGTAATAGCTGTTGCTTACATGGACTGGAACCGGAATACAAGGGATGCACCGAGTACATCCTTCGAAAAGTCCGTATTATCAGGAGAACGATGGAGAAGAAACCAGTAATAAGCCAGCTGCACATCAGACACCCGTTGGTGTTCTCTGGAGATGTTGGACAGGACCCCAACAAATGGCTGAAAGGGTTCGACCGAGTCACCAAGTACAACAGGTGGGATCATACAATGTGCTTGGCCGACACGACCACAGCCAACTCCCCCGGTAACTATGACGCCCCACAGAAGAACAGACATCTGGAGGACAGAAGACAACACACCACTGCGTTTCCACTGTGGACACCCTGGACATGTCGTATGCTACTGCAGAGAGAGGAGGCGAGTATTCAATGATTATTTTGCCGCAAGACGTCAGCCATCAGAGCAGTTCTATCCCAGGCAGTCACCTGCTGATGCGTTCAGTCGACCTATGGGAAGAAGCCCACTGCCGTACCCTAGACGAGGTCGCTCCCCGATGCGCTGCAGCCGTTAACCATCGCCGTACAGAGGTACCAGCCGCTCCCCTAGCCGCCATGCCCAGGAAAACTAAGCGAGGCGACCATCTACTGAGGTGAGGCTGCCGCAGATGAAAATCCTCCATGTACGACAGTCACTAAGATGTTGGGAAATCTCATCAACGTCATAATCGATGGCCAACCTGTCCGGGCACTTGTTGATTCAGGAGCCTCTTTTTCTGTATTATCGGATAATTACTGCCGCTTACTAAAGAAGACAATGTTCTGTGATACGGGGGCAACTGTGCTGAAGGTCGCGAATGGAAAGTATGTCCATCCAGCAGGAACTTGTGTCGCAAGAACAACCATCAACAACAGGACGCAGCCGATTGAATTTGTCATGTTAACAGAATGTAGTCACAATGTCATCCTCGGATGGCACTTGACTGTGGAAGATCTGAGCTGCAAATTGAAGAAGTTGTTCCGCCGGATACACATAATACAGAATTTTCTGGGAAGTTATTCGTCGTTGACAATATGATGATACCGCCGTTCACAATGAGAAGAGTAGCAGTCACAAACACAGATGACTGGTTAAGCTGTGAAGTTCTTGTTGATAGTAAAAAGTTTATCAGGCTCACAAAAGAAATTTACAGCAATACCGGTGGTCAATGGGAGATTTGGATCACAAATTGTCACAAGCAGTCACAACTTATCCCTAAGGGAATGTGTATCAGGACAGCTGAACCAATCCAGGATGTTGAGCTCAACGTCATCAATGAAGACCCATGCCCTGCTGTTAGTACAGAAAACACGCTGGAAGAAAGAAACGTGGAACTGCCAATAGGGCCTGGACTGACCAAGGAAGAACGCCAGCAAGTGTTAGGTATACTAAACCAATTTTCAGGTGCATTCACGCCTCAGCAGGGGAAAAGTCAGACAAAACGACCCACGATAAAGCACCGGATCAATACTGGCGATCATCTGCCAATTAGCCAGTGTTTGTATAGAGTATCGCCAGCTGAAAGACAGATAATTTGGGAGGAAGTGGAGAAGATGTTGCGAGAAGACATTATTCAACTTTCGGAGAGTCCTTGGTTGTCTCCGGTGGTCCTCATAAAGAAGAAGGATGGCACGTGGCGATTCTGTGTCGACTATCGGCAGCTGAACAAAATCACAAAGAAAGATGTCTACCCATTGCCGCGTATTGACGACACCTTAGACTGCTTGAAAGGAGCTACATACTTCTCAACTATGGACATGCAGACAGGTTACTGGCAAATCGAGGTTGACGAAGCTGACAGGGAGAAGATGGCTATTATTACACCTGATGGTCTCTATGAATTTAAAGTAATGCCATTTGGATTATGTAATGCTTCAGCCACATTCGAACGCATGATGGACAACTTGCTTCGACACCTTAAGTGGACGACGCGTCTCTGCTATTTAGATGACATTGTCGTTTTCTCGAAAACATTTGAAGAACACCTGAGTCGCCTGTCAACTGTGTTGAAGTGTGTTCAGGCTGCAGGTCTCTGCCTCAATACAAAGAAGTGCCTCTTCGTTGCCAAAGAGATAAAAATCCTGGGGCACCTAGTCAATGGAAATGGTGTCCATCCTGATCCAGATAAAGTAAGGGCAGTAACAGAATTTCCAACTCCTCAGCACATTCATGATGTGAGAAGTTTTCTCGGGCTGTGCTCATACTACCGACGTTTCATAAAAGGATTTTGTAACAAGGCACGTCCATTACAAGAACTTCTGCAGGCAGACGTCAAATTTTACTGGGTTGAGACAAGAGAAAGAGCTTTCCGGGCACTTAAGGAGGCTATAACTTCCGCACCAGTGTTAGCCTTGTACGACGATAATGCAGAAACGGAACTTCACACAGACGCCAGTGGTTATGGGATTGGTGCAGTGCTTGTACAAGTTTAGGAAGGTGCTGAAAAAGGGATAGCCTATGCGTCAAGAGTACTCTCAAAGTCTGAGATAAACTACTCTACAACTGAAAAAGAATGTCTCGCGGTTATCTGGGCTATCAACAAGTTCCGGCCATATTTATTTGGCAAACCATTCACTGTCGTGACAGACCATCATTCTTTGTGTTGGCTGACTAGCTTGATGGATCCATCAGGTCGACTAGCAAGATGGGCACTAAGACTCCAAGAGTACGATGTCACAGTGGTATTCAACAACGGGCGCAAACACAAGGATGCTGACTGCCTTTCGATGAATCCATTAGTGGAACACAACAGCATTAATGAAATTTCAGCTCTCACTGAATTAGATGATGTTACAGCTGAACAGAGGGAAGAGCCAGCACTATTAAAAACGATAGAGGCCTTGGAGAAAGGAGAACCGACCAACGGAGAGTTCCAACTTATAAACGGAACATTGTATAAGAGCAACTACGATCCACTGGGCCCCAAATGGCTACTTGTTGTTCCAGCTCATCACCAGCCAGCTATTCTCAAATATTTCCACGATGCTCCAATATCCGGTCATCTGGGATTCGTGAAGAACCTAGACAGAATCAGATACAGGTATTACTGGAAAGGTCTCTACAGATCTGTCAAGCACTATGTGAGTCACTGTAAAGAGTGCCAGCAACGGAAGCATGTGCCGCAATTACCTCCAGGACATCTCGTACCGATTCCGCCGGCAGCAGCTGCATTCCACCGAGTTGGGATCAATCTTTTAGGGAGGTTCCCGAAGTCGACAACCGGTAACCGTTGGATAATAGTCTGCACTGACTACCTCACATGCTACGCTGTCACCAAACCTGTGCCGACTGCAGAAGCTCCAGAGATCGCAAAATTCCTTGTAGAAGACATTATTTTGAAACATGGAGCACCACGTGTCATGATATCTGATCGTGGAAAAGTATTCCAGTCAAAACTAGTATCAGAGGTAATGTCACAGTGCAACATTGTCCACAGAATGACAACTGCATACCATCCTCAGACAAATGGTCTTACGGAACGTTTTAACAAGACGTTAGCCGACATGCTGTCGATGTACGTCGATGTTGAGCAGAAGGATTGGGATACAATTCTGCCAGTCATGACATTTGCTTACAATACCGCAAGACAAGACACCACAGGCTTCACTCCGTTTTTCCTGCTCCATGGCCGTGAAGCTGAGATGACAATGGATACGCTGTTCCCGTTCCAACCGGACGACACTCAGGATGACTATGTTAAGCAGCTCATCACCAGCTGGCTCGCATACGGACACTGGACGCCCAGGAGAAGGACCGTCAGCGGTATAACGACAATCACCGGCCTGTTGTGGTACACCCCAGGAGATCTTGTATGGATTTTTACCCCTGTACGGAAGGTTGGACTGTCAGAAAAGTTATTGAAGCGATACTTTGGTCCGTATCGTGTCATACGCCACCTGCCAGACGTCACATACGAAGTTGAGGATTATGAGCCGTCGTTGAAACGTCAAAAATGAAGAGACATTGTTCACGTCCTGTGCATGAAGCCTTACTACAATCCTGAAGAGCAGGTAGACGGCAATGGCTTCTTGTTAAAGGACTTTAAGGACGGTAATGTTCCTGATGAAGCCACGACAGGAACGTCTGTCGTCGATAATCGCGGAGAAGGGAAGGATTCTCTTGAACTGTCATACAGAGGACCAATGACACGGTCAAGATCCAGGACATTACAGCTGGCTCCACAGGAATCATAACAGCGGGTCGCTGTTTCTCCAGGAGAGGGAGCAATGCCGCGAGAGACCATGAACACCGACTGCCGGCGTGGCACAGGGGATAGCATCACAGACTGCGGTGCAGAAGGTCGCTGGTTCAATCCCGTCCACTGGCAAAAATTTATTTCTTTGTAATTAACAATTCCAGAAGGTTCTACATCTTTCTTATGTTCACTTGTAAATTCTACTTGTTTCTTATGTTAACTGTTCTTCTAATTTCTGGTAAATTCTGTCTGTGTATAAATAACAGAGCACTCTGCCTGAGGGGCAGTCAATGCTGCGTGTATGTTGAGTTTGTAATAAACATGCTTTCAGTATAAGTGCTGTGTTTAGTTGCCTTCGAAGTCAAACCTGTTTCCATTTCCAGTTGCCCCATAATTCCATGCCAGCTTTGAAAGAGATACTGCTACCAGTAGTCTACCGGAATAGTTCTAATATATATATATATATATATATATATATATATATATATATATATATATATATATATATATATATATATATATGAAGATTACTTACCAGGCAAAGGAGCACATATAGCTATAGTAACACAAATAAATAAAACACACACACATAAACACTACCTTTCGCAGCGTAAGGAGAGGGAAAAGGAAATGATGTGGGTTTAAGGGAGTGGGTAAGAAGCCATTCCAACCTGGGAGAGGAAAGACTTACCTTGGGGGAAAAAAAGGAGGGTAAACAAATACACATACACAAACGCAAACACACCTAGGCAGACATACTGTAGAAAGCAAAGAAGTAGGACAGAGATACCACTTGAGGAGAGGATCTGTCCAGAGAATCAAGGCAAAGATGTTAAAGATGGTGGGTGGGAATTTGAATTTAGCAGAGGTTGAGACCGGGTGGGCAACGGGAAGAGAGAATATGTTGAAGGGCAAGTTCCCATCTCTGGAGTTCTGAAAGATTGGTGTCGGTGGGAATTATCCAGATAACCCGGATGGTGTAACACTGTGCCAAGATGTGCTGGCCGTGCAGCAAGGCGTGTTTAGCCACAGGGTGATCCTCATTACCAACAAACACTGTCTGCCCTGTCTGCCTGTGACCGTTCAAGCGAATGGACAGTTTGTTGCTGGTCTTTCCCACATAGAATGCTTCACAGTGCAGACATGTCAGTTGGTAAATCACATGGGTACTATCTCAAGTGGCTCTGCCCTTGATCGTGTACACCTTCCAGGTTACTGGACTTCTTCACTTTTGAGGGCCAGACATACCAACAACTAAAGGGAATAGCCATGGGAACCAGGATGGCCACCTCATACGCAAACTTATTCATGGGACACTTAGAGGAAGCCTTCCTAGATATCCAAGCCTGTCAACCCAAAGTCTGGTATAGATTCATTGATGACATCTTCATGATCTGGGCTCACAGTGAAGAAGAACTCCAGAAATTCCTCTTCAACCTCAACTCCTTTGGTCCCATCAAATTCACCTGGTCCTATTCCAATTCCCATGCCACTTTCCTCAATGTCGACTTCTATCTGTCTTAACGGGCAACTTCACACATCCGTCCACATCAAACCTACCAATAAACAACAGTACTTGCATTATGACAGCTGCCATGAATTCCACATCAAACGTTCCCTTTCCCACAGCTTAGGTCTTCATGGCAAACGAGTCTGCTCCAGTCCCGAATCTCTGCACCAGTACACCAATAACCTAATAACAGCTATCCTCCTGATCTGCTACAGAAGCAAATTGCCAGAGCCACTTCCTCATCCCCCCAAATTCAGAACCTTCAACAGAAGAACCCCAGAAGTGCCCCTCTTGTCACCGGATACTTTCCGGGACTGGAGCAGACTCTGAAGGATACGACTTCCTTAAATCCTGCCACAAAATGAGATTCATCCTTCATGACATCCTTCCCACTCCATTGAGAGTGTCTTTCCATTGCCCACCTAACCTCCGTAACCTCCTAGTCCATCCCTATGAAATCCCCATACCACCTTCCCTACCCTCTGGCTCCTACCCTTGTAACCGCCCCCGTTGTAAAACCTGCCCTATGCACCCTTCCACCACCACTACTCCAGTCCCGTAACCCGGAAGGTGTACACGATCAAGGGCAGAGCCACTTGCGATAGTACCCACGAGATTTACCAACTGACATGCCTGCACCCTGAAGTGTTATATATGGGAATGACCAGCAACAAACTGTCCATTCACATGAACGGTCACAGGCAGACATGTTTGTTGGTAATGAGGATCACCCTGTCGCTAAACATTCCTTGCTGCATGGCCAGCACATCTTGGCACAGTGTTACAGCGTCCGGGTTATCTGGATACTTCTCACCGACACCAGTCTTTCAGAACTCCGGAGATGGGAACTTGCCCTTCAACATATTCTCTCTTCCCATTGCCCACCTGGTCTCAACCTCTGCTAAATTCAAATTCCCGCCCACCATCTTTAACATCTTTGCCTCGATTCTCTGGACAGAGCCTCCGCCTCAAGTGGTATCTGTGTCCAACTTCTTTGCTTTCTACAGTATGTCTGCCTCGGTGTGTTTGGGTTTGTATATATGTGTGGGTGTGTGTGTATTTGTTTACCCTCCTTTTTTTACCCGAAGGTAAGTCTTTCCTCTCCCGGGATTGGAATGGCTCCTTACCCACTCCCTTAAAACCCTCATCATTTCCTTTTCCCTCTCCTTCCCTTCTGCCTGAAGAAGCAGCTAGGCTGTGAAAGCTAGTATTTATGTGTGTGTGTGTGTGTGTGTGTGTGTGTGTGTGTGTGTGTGTTTTATTTATTTGTGTTACTATCGCTACCTGTGCTCCTTCACCTGGTAAGTAATCTTCATCTACTTTTTATATATATTTTTGCTGCTGGGAATTTTTCCTCTACATAGGCAATGGAAGTGTGTTTATAGACATAATTAATATGAAAATAACTAGAGAGGTCAGTAGAGATTGCAAATGTGAGCTAATTTGAGTGGAGATAAGTGTTAAAGGTGGAGTCAACTTGAAAATTTCCCAAAAAAACTTAAAGTAGGCTACGTATAAATTTCTTGGTAATGTTACAATATTATGAGAAGATTCCAGAGAGAGACTCAAGTGATTTAGATTCATGAAAATGAAAGGGAATGTAGTAATTACTGTTGCAAATGCCTTATCTTGTTAAGTTGACCACAGAACTGGCTGCTGATGGTTACAAACAGATCAGATCTATGGGATCTGGACCAGATAGGGAAAATACAAACTAGAGCATCACACTTTGTTACAGATTAATTTAGTTAGCATCATGGAGATGATTGGCAAACCCCAGTGGCAGATGCTGCAGTAGAGATGCTCTCCATCACAGTATGGGCTTCTGTCAATGTTCTGTGAGTGTATGTTTCTGAAAGAGTCAATCAATATATTGATTCCTCTGATGAATGCAGCAAAACTGCAACTGCATTTATATATTTCTCAGATCTATGTTTTTTACACTTGTACATTGTACACTTTTTCAATTCATTTCAATTATTTGTCTGCAGACAACAGTAAGTTGTATAAGACATCATCAATTTAACATACATACATAGATTAACATACATATGTTGGTTAACAAAGAAATAAAGAGTGGATCTTTAACAGTACAACAATTTACAATAATATGCTATGCAAGAAAATTTATTTGGAAACATTCTAAAACGAAACCAAATGTGTTTTTTAACACAAACTTAGGTTTTTTTAATGGACACCCTATATTTTTTCTTCGGCAATCTATAGCATGACACATCACATAAACAATAGCATTGATTGCATCGCAATATTCCAATTACATCCTGAGATATTGCGACGAGAACTTGACGCTTGAAAAACTGGAAATACGCGGCTAGCGCACGTCCTGAGGCTCAGGCGTGAACCCCATGCTGCATGTAATCGCGATGTGATTGACATGCGTGTTTGCACTTCCATACTTATCAAGAGGTCCGAAACGAATAATACGGTCTGCTGCCATCAACTCTCATAAGCACATAATGGTTTCCCTCTTGTGTCTACACCAGTCAGGTTGTCTTATTTATCCTGAACACCCAAAATAAGGTTTATTGAATGTGTTAAATGACCCATTGTGCCTTTCGCGCACTCGTTCATCCAGGGCCTAGCTCTACCTAGACACATGTCCAACGTAGTTCCCACTACAGCCACAGTTACCAATTCGCATTGTTTGTGATTTGCGACCCATGCAAACTCCTGTACTCCACCACCCTCCGGGCATCCCATTTGTTTTTGCTTTGGCGTGCAGTACACCTCTTGCCAGTGTAGTCGTGCATCAGAGTAATCTAGTGACGGCACGGAGGTACTACACATTGTGAATAAACGTTGTGTTGTGGAACTTATACTGTATTATATACACACATGAAGATATGGTAGAAATGCTGCTGATCTATGGAGAATGTTCATTGACGGTAATACATTATTAGATTGCTTGTTTGTTTATAGTACTGTTAGAGAACATTATGATTATTATGTTAATGTGTCTGTTTTCTACCCTACTCTACATACCTGTACTGTACCCTGTTGTAGGCAGGCGAAATTCTGTTCAGGCAGAACGAATGTACAAAAGACGATTCCCTGACAAGCCATCACCTTTGCGCTCGATGTTTGGTTGTCTCACATCTTGTCTACGTGAAACAGGAAGCTTAAATCCAAGACCTAGACATCGTCCTAGAACATGCACAGATGAAGGTGCTGAAGTTGCTGTGCTCGCTACCATAGCTGTGAATCCTCACATCAGCACATGTCAAATGGAACGTGAAATTGGTATGCCAAAATCAAGTGCACAGCGTATTCTTCAACGTCATAAATTTCATCCTTACCATGTTCATTTACACCAGGATCTTCATGAAAATGACTTCAGCAACAGGGTAACATTTTGTCGGTGGGCTCAGCAAAAACTTCTGACTAATCCAAATTTTTTCGCAGATGTTCTCTTTACCGACGAGGCATCATTCTCCAACAAAGGAATTGTCAATATGAGGAATATGCATTATTGGTCTGCAGACAATCCAAAATGGCTCCGTCAGGTAGAGCATCAACGTCCATGGAAAGTGAATGTTTGGTGTGGAATTATTGGAGATACCATTATTGGACCTTTCTTTGTAAATGGCGTCCAAAATGGCAGACAGTACTCCAGATTTATACAACACAATCTTCCTGTTCTCTTGGACACCGTACCTCTGAACAGGAGAATAGTCATATGGTATCAGCATGACAGATGCCCTGCACATAACAACTTAAGATCATGACGACTTCTGAACCGTAAGTTCCCTAGTAGAATGGATTGGACGTGGTGGCCCAGTTAGGTGGCCTGCCCGATCTCCGGACCTTACACCGCTGGATTTTTTTCTTTGGGGAGCAGTGAAGGATGCTGTTTACCAATGTGAACTAACAACACCAGAGGACATGAAGCAACACATTATTGATGCTTGTACAGCCATCAAATAGGAAACAGTATCATGAAGTAGGGCATCCTTCATCCACACAGTGACCCTATGTATGCAAGCCAATGGTTAACAATTAGAGCATGATATGTGAATGCTATCTTTAGTATGTACTGCTGGTATCACAGTGCAAGTTTCTACAAAGGGCCATTTTACCCAGTGATGTTCAGAAACATTTGTTTGAAACAATTTGTCATGTAACGCATTAGATAAACATAACATTGATAATTATGTGATAATAAAACTAATTGGTTAAACGTGTTTACATTCATCTTCTATCTCTTACCTGAACTTCCCAAATCAAAACATTTTTACCTAAACAATGGTAAAACCTTTAGTCCACTTGCTCGTTTCACTAAAACCATCAACATGAATTTTACTATTATGAGTGAATGATTCACTGTCACAGTAAAGTAAAGTTTTAACGTTGAATGGCATTACCTTTTTAGTAACGGATTAACGACAAACGAAATTAACTTTGTGACTAACATTGTGGTACACAGATATGTTACAGAACCGCATCACCCCTAGCCAATGGGATAAATACCTGCTGGAATGTACGACTTTAATGCAGGATGGCAGCAGACCATATTATTCGTTTTGGACCTCTTGGTAAGTATGGAAGTGCGATTATGCATGTCAATCACATCGTGATTACGGGGAGCATGGGGTTCACGCCTGAGCCTCAGGACGTGCGCTAGCAGTGAATTTTGGGTTTTTTCAAGCGTCAACTTCATGTCGCAATATCTTGGGATGTAATTGGAATATTGTGATGCAATCAACACCATTGTTTATACGATTTGTCATGCTATGGATTGCTGAAGAAAAAAATATAGGGTGTCAATTTCAAAAAAACATAAGTTTGTGTTAAAAAACACATTTGATTTCGTTTTAGAATGTTTCCAAATATGTTCATTCATGGGCCCCAGCCATACATTGATACCGGTGAAAGTTGTTTTCCAATAGCTGTTATTGTTCCAGAGATATTTTGGGTGGACAAGATAGCTGGGACATCCTGTATATGCACTTCATATAACTTGTGGTACCACTATAAGAGAACATTTATTTTTAAAATCTTAGTAATTTCACCCTTATTAAAAAAAAGTCATTTATAGTATAATAATTATATCTTCATGAAGGCTCTTGGGTTTTCAGTTCATTTAATGTTCAATGAGTATGAGTTCCTTGTGCCATAGTTATGAACATCTGCTCTGATTTCATAGCTATGGACATTCTCTTTGGCATATACCCATGTTTTAAGTATGTAAAGACTAGGAACAGTTAGAATTTTATGTTTAACAAAGTAAGTGATGCACAAAACTAAGCTGTTTAAGCCAAAACTACATCTGATTGCCTTCTTTTCACATAGAAATGCTTCGTTTGCTCCTGCAGAATTTCCCCAAAGCAATATGCCATGGTGAAGTGAGAGTGAACAAATGCATAGTATGCCATTATTAAAATATCCTCACTTATACAACTCTTTAGTTTCTGAATAGATTTAACACCTTTGCTAGTTTAGTGCATAGTTTTTCTGTTTGGCTGTTCCAACACAGTTTACTATCAAGATAAATACCTAGTCATTTTACTTGCTTTTGAGATCATGTTACTCATCAAGATTTCTGATTGAGAAGAGTATTTGTTCAGTTTTGCTGTTGTTTAATGTCAGCATATTTCTCTGGAACCATTGAGAGGCATTTTTTATTATGGAGTCATTCATTTGTTTCATAACATTTATTTCATTGTGTGATGTGATGAAGGTTGTGTCATCAGCAAACATCACAGTTTTCAATGACAAGTAAATCATTTACATACACTATGAACATGAATCATCCTAATACAGAGCCTTGTAGGACTCCATATTTTACAGTGAGAATATCAGATTTAATATTTGAATTGACTACTACCTTTTGTTTTCTGTTTGTTAAGTATCTTGTTAACAGTGCTAATTCTGTACCAGTAATTCCATAATTTTCAAATTTGTCAATCAAGATGTCATGGGAGACAGTGTCAAAGACTTTAGTTAGATCCATTAAAGTAGCTCGCATGTGCTGGCTATTTTCAAAGCCATGTATGACTGATAATACTAGTTCTTGAACTGTCATGATTGTTGACTGTCCATTATGAAAACCATATGGAGCATTGTTTAGTAGGTTATTGGTTTCATTCATTTGCCTATTCATTAATGCTTCAGTGATTTTGCTATTATTAGAATAATAGCAATAGACCTATCATTTTCAGGGGAGTTTCTGTCTCCTTTTTATATATGGGTAGTCCAATTGTTTGTTCCATGCTATCGGGAAATGTATCTTCTGTTATAATCCTGTTCATGACATATGTCAGGGCATTAACCATGTGTGCTATTATTTTTTTTTTTTATAATGTAATTGGAAAGACCATATATATTCTCTTTTCTGGAGTCACTGAGTGATGCTATTAAATTTTTAAGGCCGGCCGCGGTGGCCGAGGGGACTGGGGCGCTCCAGTCACGGTCTGCACGGCCACTACGGTCGGGGGTTCGAATCCCCCCTCAGGCATGGATATTTGTGCCGTCCTTAGGATTAGCTACTTAATAAGTAGTTTGTAAGTTTAGGGACTGATGACCCCGTAGTTAAGTCCCATAGACTCTACAAACATTTGAACATTTTTAGGGTGGATAGGCTTCCACTGAAAAATTATCCAATCATCTTTCATCACTATTTCACCTGAGATTAAAGGTTTTACCCCATTTGAAACTATTAATTTAAGATTTACTTTTGTTCGATGTGGCAAGTTTTCCAAAATGTTTAAAAATGTTATTGAGGTCTTTTGCTTTGAGGAGTACAGGGATATTCTCTTTTATGACACCAGATTCAGCTTTTACTATTTTCCATGCACCTTTGGATTTGTTGCTGAACTCAGAAATGTAATTTCCATGGTCTTTTTCTTAGCAGCACTAATTTTTTTCCTGTAGATCTTTTTTAGATTGATATATGCTAGTCTACATATGTCATTTGTAGATGATTTATCATAGTATATATTTAGGAGGATCCTAATGTTATGGAAGTAAGGGGAATACCAGTTGCAAACAGTTCTGTTATGTTTCATCTTGGCAAACAACCCCTTTGGCTTTGTAATGAGTTAACAACTTTGATAAAAGGCAGTTATGAACCTGTGTAGGAAATAATCAAAGGCTCTGTTCAGTGACTCATTCTCCATGACACTGGGGTCCCAGTCGATGTTGATTAGACCATATGTAAAATTTTATGCTCTTTTCTAACTTCAGATAATTTCACAAGTATGCCATCATGGTCAGATAGCATATGTCTAACAACATTTAAAGCTAATCACTCATTACTTATATTTGAAATTGCATTATCTAGACAAGCATCAAATCTGGTAAGTTGACTATTATGGCAATAGAAATTCAGTGACTTCAGAGCATCCAACAGGAGTCAAGTTTTAGAATGTTGTGCAATCACATCAGTATTTATATCCCTCAAAATTAAAATTTTATTCAACTTATATCTAAGGAAATAAATTAACAAGTTTTCTATATGGTCCTCTAAGACTTTAGCAGAAATTTTTGGGGCACAGTAAACTGACACAATAATAACCTTGCATTCAGGGAAGAGGATAGTTGCTACCTCAAATTATCCCTAAAAGGTGACTTTGTGATTTAAATCACTTTTTATTAGTATTGATATACCACCATTTTCCATTTGAATCTAAGTTATATAGTCAGGAATTTGTTGCCAGATGGGATGTATAGCCTACATTCATCTTCCTCAAGCCAGTGTTCATTCAGGCACAACACATCACATTGTAGAACTTCAAGGAATAGTTCTAGTTCTGTAAATTTATCTCTTATTGACTGTATATTAATGCAAAAGAAAAACATAGTATTTTTATCTGTATCTTGTAAATGACCACTGTTTAACAAGAACACTATACATAATGGTACTGTCTTTCATGGCTTTATAATGTTTTGTTGCATATGTCATATTTAATATACTGTGTGGCTTTCCATGGTACTTTCCCAGTACTGAAACTTTGTTTGTTGTTTCTATCCTGTGAGTCTTCCAATTTTAAATTGGCCTAAAAATGCTTTGCCTTGACTTGTTTTAAGCCACCTGTCAAGAAGTTTTGTTTCTTTCCTAAGGGATTTGTACTGCTTGTATTTGGCTTATATTGAGCAGATTTCATAACTGGTTTTAAAAGTATCTTTTCACAGAGATCAGGCTTTTAATCTTTCTTTCTGGACTGACATTTATTTGATTTTTGTATTAATTGTGCAAATCTTATAGAAAAATGGTTTTTACATAGCCTATTCGTATATTTCCCATTCAGATTGAAATGTAATTTATTTAACCTTTCAGTTTCAAAATTAAAATCTATCATTCATTTATTAACATTAGAATTCTCAACAGAGGGGACAAGTAAGCTATTAAAACCCTTTACTCGAATATTTAATTCTGGCTTGTCATGCCTGTCTGGTACTGCAGAAAGTATTAGATTAGTCTTACTGCTGACTGGTGTAAGTTCTTCAACTGCAATGTTTATTATACTATTATTGTTTGATGTGGGCTCAATGTCATTTGAACAAGCCACAACTTTCACCATGTCATTTGGACCAAAATCTTTGGCCAGCCTATTTACATTTCTTATCACTTCTGTATAAGCTGCACTTAGCTTTATGATGCTTTGTACACTATAAATTCTATCTAGTTCTTTGCTTATCAAGTTGGTTAAATACCTCCCATGATCATCAGAAAGTACAAGTACTATTTTCTTTCTTCTCTTTGATGTTTTTGTTGACTGAGTGACCGACTGTTCCTTCACTAAGAGCTCATTTTCCCATTACTTATAATTAGTATTTTGCTCAGATTATCCTGGGGCTTCATAGGACTAGCCTTTTGGAAAGCACTTATAGATGCACAAAATATTTGGTTGTCTTCATTTTTACTTATAGGTGACCTATAATCTCTTAGGCCCAATAAGTCTTGTCTGTTTACTGAAGGAGAGTCCTGTACATGTTACAGAAGCAGTTTTTCATTGGTTACATATCCACTCCTTCAGAGAGATTTCAACCTCCTTTGAGATCTGGATCGATCTTCCCACATTGAAAATGGAGCTTCAACTTGCACATTACACACATAACACCACTTTTACCCATCTTTCCTTATTTTTCACACAGATTTTCATTAATTACTTTGAGAGATTTCATCTTAGGTAGCAACTCACATTGGGTTTCACTACTGGGTGACAAGTTTTGCATGCAAAGTTACCTCACTTTCATAGTATCAATTTATACTTTTTTGCAATTTCACATTATTATTTTTGCTCCTCTATAGTCATTGTTATCACACTTAAGTTAAACATTATAAAGATCAAGAAATAGTCTTTAAATGTTTTGTATTTGATGTACCCATTGACTGTTGGCTTTCTGTCTGCATGCAAATTCATAGTTATTATTGTGACCCTTAGCTACATTACGCATGGTGACACTGCTGTTATTGACCATATGACAATCAATTTCATATTTAACTTGGTGGAACATTGCTCCCAATAGGAGGTTTCACATGGTGCTACTCAGGGATGCTGTTGATGGGTAAACAGAAGGTAGCCACTTATTAACGGTGGGCACGAGACGTCAGTGAAAATAGCTGCAGTAGTGGCAGCACCAAAGTGGCTCACATCAGCAGCTGCACATGTTCTCAGTAATAGCATGACAAACTGCAGTGTATGAATGCAGGAGCACTGCAGAGTGGCATCCTGTAACTTGGAAATGCGACCTGCAGTGCAACAATCATACGGTACTGTACATACCAATGGCACTTGAATCTTGACGATAGTGTAAGTGGGTGGAGAGCACATGAGTGAAGTTAGGAGTGTTTTTGAAAGGTGTGAAGTCTTTTTCTTTTTCGTGTACGGCACTTCCCAATTTTCATGCACGCAAAAATTATGAGTTTGACACAAAATAAAAGATGATGTCTTTCCATGCAGGAGAAAGTAACTTAATTGAAGAAGTGTAACAAAGTCATAGTGAATCTGAAAGGAGCATCACAAAGTGTCTCAAAATCCCAAATTCTGCCTTAACTACCATACTGGCCAATGAAACACAGATAAGATCTAGTGCTAAGCTGGGTCAAGCAGTGAGAAATGCATGTGTATCCAGACTGGAAAGTTTTCAGATGTGGAGAAATGCTTACAGATTTGGTTTCAGCAACAGTGTGCAGCTAATTTATCCCTTCTGCCTGAGGAAGCAGCTAGGCTGTGAAAGCTAGCGTTTTTGTGTATGTGTGTGTTTTATTTATTTGTGTTACTATTGCTAATGGTGCTCCTTTGCCTGGTAAGTAATCTTCATTATATATATATATATATATAATACGAATATTAAGACAAAAAATTCCTAGCAGGAAAAATTATATATAAAAATAGACGAAGATTACTCACCAGGCGAAGGAGCACAGGTGTGACAGCATCACAAATAAATAAATGAATGCACACACACACACACACACACACAACCAAAGAAGTTGGTTTCTATAATATGTCTGCCTAGGTGTGTTTGTGTCTGTGTAAATGTATGGGTGTGTGTGTATTTGTTCACCTTCCTTTTCTTCCCCCAAGGTAAGTCTTTCCTCTCCCGGGATTGGAATGGCTCCTTACCCCCTTCCTTAAAACCCTCATCATATCCTTTTCCCTCTCCTTCTCTTCTGCCTGAAGAAGCAACTTGCGTTTGTGTGTGTGTGTGTGTGTGTGTATTCATTTATTTATTTGTGATGCTGTCACACCTGTGCTCCTTTGCCTGGTGAGTAATATATAGGAATTGAATAACTTACCCAAAGCACAGGCTCGTAGATAGACATAAAAACACACACTAACACAAGATTCAAGCTTTTGCAACCGTTGGCTGCTCCTTCAGGAAAAGAAGAAGGAAGGAGGGAAAAAAAGGGAAGGATGTGGGTTTTAAGGGAGTGGAAGAGGAGTCATTCAAATCCCAGGAGTGGAAGGACTTACCTTAGGGGGGGGGGAAAGGAAAGGTAAACAAGCCCACACACACACACCCGCACACATTTTTACCTTGGTAATTCCTTCCACTCTGGGGGATTGGAATGACTCCTCTTCCACTCCCTTAAAACCCGCATCCTTCCCGTTTTCCCCTCCTTCCTTCCTCTTTTCCTGAAGAAGTAGTCAACGATTGCGAAAGCTTGAATCTTGTGTTTTTATTCGTGTTTTTGTGTCTATCTACGAGCCTGTGCTTTGGGTAACTTATTCAATTCCTATTTTTTATACATATTTATCCCACCAGGAAAGAACTTACCCAAAGCACAGGCTCATCGACAGATACAAATAAAAACACACATACGAGCTTTTACAACTGTTGGTCGCTTCTTCAGGAAAAGAGGATGGAAGGAGGGGAGAAAGGGAAGGATACAGGTTTTAAGGAAGTGGAGAAGGAGTCATTCCAATCCCAGGAGTGGAAGGACGTACCTTATGGGGAAAAAGAAAAGGTAAACAAACACACACACGTAAACACAACAAGGTAGACATTGACAAATGTCGATCGAATGAAGGGTAGAGCCATGGGTTGTAACACATTTGAAATGTAACGAACACTGTTCAAAGTGCCATTGATGTGAACAAGAGGTGGGCAAGATGTGTAACCAATGGCACCCCATACCATCATGCCGGGTGATATGACAGGATGGCAATGATGAATACATGCTTCCTATATGCATTCACCGTGATGTCACCAAACATAGATGTGACCATCATGATGCTGTTAACAGAACCTGGATTCATCCGAAGAAAAAAAAAAAAAAAAAAAAAAAAGACGTTTTGCCTTTTATGCAGCCAGGTTTGTTGTTGCGTACACCATCACAGGTGCTCCTGTCTGTGATGTAGCATCAAGGATAACCGCAGCCATGGTCTGCGAGCTGATAGTCCATGCTGCTGCAAACATCATGAAACTGTTCTTGCAGATGGTTGTTGTCTTGCAAACATCCCCATCTGTCGACTCAGGGATCAAGACATGGCTGCACGATCCATTACAGCCATACAGATAAGATGCTTGTCATCTTGACTGCTAGTGATACGAGGCCATTGGGATCCAGCACGGCATTCTGTATTGCCCTCCTGAACCCACTGATTCCATATTCTGCTAATAGTCTTTGGATTATGACCAATGTAAGCAGCAATGTCGTGATACGATAAACCGCAATCGCAATAGGCTACAATCGGACCTTTATCAAAGTCGGAATCATGAGGGTACACATTTCTCCTCCTGACACGAGGCATCACAACAACGTTTCACCAGGCAATGCCGGTTAGCTACTGTTTCTGTATGAGAAATCGGTTGGAAACTTTCCTCATGTCGGCACATTGTAGGTGTGGCCACTGGAGCCAGCCTTGTATGAATGCTCTGAAAAGCTAATTATTTGCATACCACAGCATCTTCTTCCTGTCAGTTAAATTTCTTGTCTGTAGCACGTCATCTTCATGGTGTAGCAATTTTAGTGGCCAGGAGTGTATATTAATTTGTATTCCTATCTGCTTAGGAGACTGAGTTATTCTTCTTACAACTACAGCAGTGGCTCATTGCTGTGTTAACAAAAATGATACATAACCAATGACTTATTTTATTGTATAAACTGTTGGCCATAGAGTTCAATCTGGTAGCACTCTCCTGTTCATCTTTATGAAATTAATGAGGATGCAAAAATTTTTGATGCTACAACACCTCTCAAATTTAAAAATGAAACGTGTTTTCTAAATAAACCATTTGTGGGAAATGCCTATAATTTTGCTGATAAGCTATTTCATATTTCATCATCTTTTGCACTCTTTGAAATCTGAGTTCCTAGTTGTACACTGCCATTGTATGTAACTTTATATAATGAAAATTGCAAATATTTTGCTTTTTAAATTATGGCATATACATTTAACAATAAGAAATGTGACCTTTAAATGTAATTGTTGTTTTCCATTGCACCCCAACCTCATTATTATAAAAAAGGAACATCATTAATTGATTCTGAAGATGCTTGGTTAATTACTTCATTTTCCTTGGACTCAATTATATATACTATTGAACTTGCAACAAAATATTAACGACAGAGAGTAACTACAAGGTTAAAAAACTTACATTTTGTTGTCAATTTTGTTAAATTCTATCAGTCAGAAGATATAACCAATCTTTTTACAGACCGAACTATTGTAACATGACTCATGCCGTGTCCTCACAACTTTACTTCCACCAGTACCTGACTTTCTACTTTCCAAATTTGATGGAAGCTCTCCTGTGAACCTTTCACTCTTCAAAGAAAGTATATTGTGGATTCATGACTTAGCCACAACAATGAGGATGTTTACAGAATGAAATTTTTACTCTGCAGAGAAGTGTGCACTGATGTGAAACTACCTGGCAGATTGAAAATCTGAGCTGGACTGAGACTTGAACACAAGATCTTTCACTTTTATGAGCAAGTTCTCTACAGGCTGATCTTCACTAGCATGAGTTACGCCCCTTCCTTACAGCTTTATTTCTGTGAGTACCTCGTCTCAAACCATACAATTTCACAGAAGTTTTCCTATGAATCTTGGAGGATTAGCACTTCTGGAAGTTTTTTAACTGCCTAGAAACTTTCATATCAGTGTACACTCTGCTGCAGGGTGTTAGTTTCACTCATGACTGTGGATAAGCCAAGTCTCTAAAATATCTTTTCTTTCAGGAATTTTAGTACTGTAAGTATCATAGGAGGACTCTGTGAAGTTTTGTGTGGTATGAAGTGAGGTACTGGTGGAAGTAAAGTTGTGAGGACAGGTTGTGAGTAATGCTAGGATAGCTTGATCAGTAGAGCAGTTGTCCATTAAAGGCATAGGCCCAAAGTTCAAGTATTGACAAAGCACACAGTTCTATTCTGACTGGAAGTTTCGTATTAGCACACACTCCATAACAGAGTGAAAATTTCATTCTGGAAAATCACTATGTTCTTTCCAGTGCCTAAACAAATACAAAACATTGTTTTACATACACAACAATATTAAAAATACATTAATTTATTATTTACTAGCTGAAAACTCAGCATAGCCTGGGTATTTATTTATTCCACACTCTCACAGTTTATGTCTCCCCTCCAATCCAATCCCTCTCTATCCATCTTTCCCATCTCTCTGCCCACCTACCACCACCCCCGCCCCCCCCCCCCCCCCCAATCTACTCATCCTCTCTCTCCTCATTATGTCTCCTCAGTTCATCTCCTCCTGCCCCTATCTTTGAAAACTCACATATATCTGTCAATTTTCATGGTGATCTGTGAAACACTGTCAAAGTTTATTGCAAGGTACCATATGCCTTAGACGGGCTAGCTCGCATAGCACGAATGTGTTCTGTCCAACCCTGATCTCCTTGTCCCACACAACCCAGGCCGGCCGGCCAGCTCCATGCACCGCTTTGGCTGGCAGGTTGTAGGGCTAACAGTGGCTCATGTCACTCTGAGACACAGGAAGACTAGAATAAATCACTATGGTCATACAACAGAGACCTTCCCTTTATAAAAATATTCCTTTTCATCAAGGACTTCAAATATATTACTTGCAAACACAAATAAAATACAAGAAACACTTTTTCAGCTCTGCTAGAACAGTGTACTTGTTGTAAATGCTTTCTGGTGTTGTGACAGATAAGTAAGTAAAGCTTAGGATTCATAACATACAAAATTAAAAAGTTGCTTGATTCAGAACAGTTAACAGAGCTTTATTGAAGTTAACACAGTTAAACACTAAAGTCACATTTTCCTGTTTTAACTACATCATTTTACACCAGTGTGACATCATTTTGATACATCTTTGAAGCAGAAATATATCTATGGATTTCACCAACTGCAATATGGATACCATCGGTTTTGGAATGATGGAATCCAGCTGCTGCAAAAATGAATTGGTGATTGACAACTAGTGATAAAGAAGCAAAACTCCAGTCAAATATGGGACAAAAAGTTTATAAGCAGAGTACAACACTCCCCTTGCATTAGCAAGACGTGCCCCAGCCTCTGGTTGTGACACAGCAACTGTTCACACAGAGTTGTCTTTGGAGATGTGAAAAAACAGGGTGTGGAGGAAGATGAATTTGAGGATGAGATCAAAGATCTGGATTGTGTAGAATAAAACTGAAACTCCAGATATGAAAACTAAATGTATAGATGCATAAACTGATTTGAATAATTTATTACAATTTTACTATCTGAAAACCTGGCATTGCCCGGGTATTTATTTATTCCAGGCTTAAGTTAATCCATCTCTCCTTCCCTTTTCTCTCTCTGTCCAACTTTTCTTGCCTCTTCTCTCTGTCCATTTCCACCTCCCCCTCTCTCTCTGTTCATCTCCTCATCTTCTATCTCTCTATTCATTTCTTCATCTTCTATCTCTCGGTTCATCTCCTCTTACCCCTATCTCTGTCCCTCTCCACCTTCCCATTTCTCCACCAATCACCTCCCTGTCTCTCTGATGAACTCCTCCTCCACTTCCTCAGCCCATTGCCTTCTCCATCTGTGAAAAATCGTGTAACTCTGTTAACTTTCATAGTGATCAGTGAAGTGGTTTATTACAAAGTACCTTCTGCCATGCACCGTATGAAACCTTAGGTAGACAGTGATGTTACTCTTGTTTTGAAAGTTAAGTGTGCAAAATTTCATCAAGATCAGAATAAAACCATAGATTTTGTTAAAGCTCTGCCATGCTCCAAACAAAAGTTTACATAGACAATGAGTTTCCTCTTGTTTTTTTACATCAAATGTACAAAGTTTCATCACAATTGGGTGACCATTAATGCAGTGCATAAAATATGAATAAACATAATGCAACACTTTCTGAAGCATCTCAATGTATATGTCATATCTCCTAAACTACAGTCATACAGTGAAATAATTTTATAGGTATACTGATTGCCATAAATGGATACTATTTGCAAACTATGTTACAAAACATTTAGTAGCAAAGAAATAGTAACTTTAAAGGTCATTCATAATTCAGCAGTTTTTCATGGATCTCAGTGTTCGTAATGTCATATCTCCAGTACTATGTCTCACACAGTGATATAATTATGCCTGCAACCTTCATGAAAGTGCAAGCAATATGTCGAGAAAGTTTAATCACAACTGGATGAATGGTTTGGCAGTGCATAAAATATGAACAATCATACAAACAAACATTCATTATCATATATTAGAAAATTAATTTCCTTTTTAATCAATCAACAAATATTTACTTTCCCACTAAAATATTGTGCTGTTAAAATAATTTTTTACATAACATGTTTTCTAAATACATGCATACCTTTATTGTTCATAATCTAAACTATAAAAATATATGTTTATTCATATTTTATGCACTGCCTACCATTCATCTGATTGTGATGAAACATTGTCAACATATTGCTGACATGTTTCAGAAGGTTAGAGGCATATAGTTATGGACATACGGCATCATGAACACTGAGGTGCATTTAAAAAAAAAAAAAAAAAAAAAAAAAAAAAAAAAAAAAAGACAGTATCCATTATGCCACTCAATGTACCTACAAAATTATTACATTGTATGGCTTCTGATTTAAGAGATATGACATCATAAAATCTGAGACACATTGGAAACAACTGCATCATGTGTGTTCATATTTTATATGCTGCTATACCAGTCATCTGATTATGATGAAACTTTGACACTTGATCTTCAAAACAAGTGAAAAGTCACTGTCCACGTAAAACAACTTGAAAATCCTTAACAGCTCAGTTGCTTGGTGTGTGTGAATAGAAAATTAAATCAGTTTCATTGACTGTGAACAAACAAAATAAGTAGTGTGTTGTTTTTGGTGTATCTTGCAATAAACTTAGACACTGAGAACCATGAAAGTTAACAGTTATATAACTTTTCACAGATGGGGGAGGCAACGGACTGAGGAGGTGGAGGAAGAGTTTGAAAGAGAGACAAAGAGGTAATTGGCAGAGAAAGGGGAAGGTGGAGATGGGTAGAGAGGGGTAAGAGGAGAAAAACAGAGAGAGGGGAGATGATGAGATCAACAGAGGGAGGGGGGAGGGGAGAGGAGGACAGGATGAGAGGGACAGAGAGAGAAGAAAAGAGAAGTTGGACACAGATAAAAGGATAGGAGAGATTGACTAACTTTAGACAGGAATAAATAAGTACTTGGGTGATGCCTGGTTTTCAGCTAGTAGTGAATATAAAAGCCAAGAACCTGACAATGAAAATGAATAAGAATAGTGGTACAATACTGTAACATAACTACCTAAGGGTATGTTTCAGACCTTCTTTTCCAAAATACTGCACTATTATGTATAAACAAATTACAACCTGAAGATAATGAAACTTGCCCATGAACTGAGGCAGTTGCCTATTGTGATATCATTAGAAAAATGGTGATATTGGCCGTTTTCCATAATAAATATACAGACTGCACTACTATGGCCAGCTGTGCCATGTTTCTCAGTTGAGTATCCATTGCACAGACAACCCAATAAACATAATCCCATAAAATTTATATTTGGTTTTAATTTGGAGACTTTGTGGCCCAGAGAGTACAGTAAATTCATGCAGGTACTCTATGAACTCGTACACTGTGATCTGCGTGAACACTGCATTGTCCTGTTGGTAGATGCCAACAAGAAAAACAAACTGATTTTAGGTGTCGACATTGTGTATTCCAGAAAGATGAGATCATGTAGGGCGTGAAACATAACCTTTCCCAAATCATAATATTCCTTTGGCTGAACTGCAATAGTTGTCTGATATTTGCTTTCAGAAGTTTCCTGCCATACATGCCAAGTGCCATCTGTCTGATGGAGCATAAAATATGATTCCTTTGAAAAGGCCACATCTCCATTCAAACACTGTCAAATTACTATATTGGGGTGCAAATTTCAGCTGATGAACAGCAGTTAGGATAAGAGCATGTACCAAGTGCCTGTTACTGAGGCTCATATTTATTTTTTCGTTCAGTGAACAGTCACTGAGAAGGCAGTTTGAGTACCCATTTGGTTCATATGGCCATGCAAAAATTGCATGTCTATTTGCCTGTACACTTCTTCACATCTGCTATCAATTCTTATTACCTTTGGCTGATGGTCCACTACAGCTGCTTCAGCACTAGTATTCTATAGTGTCATTTTGCCAGGCATAGTGTACCTCAACAGTGGCACATAAAGAGCTGTTTCTGAAATGTTTCTACTCTTGCCCCAAAAGCCCATGATTATGCCCTTTTAGGAGCCAGATAAATCATTCCACTTCTATATAACAATGACTGCAATTTTTATATGCTCTCCTTCCCCCCATGCTTTATATACCCTCCAGTGCAAATACTGTCACCTGCCATCTGTTGATACTTATTGACATCAAAACCAACTCTTCACAACAGTGTGCACTGACTGATTCTATTTAATATCATAAAGTAGTCTGTTTCACCTTGAATGCACACTCACGAGTAGTAGAGGGCATGACTCAGCAAAACACTGATCTAAGGGACATGAATTAACACATGTTGCACTAAAGTCATATGTTCTAGCAAGTCATTATAGTAGAAACACTTTGCAATGTGGAGGATCATGCATATATGTAAAGGAAGGGATTGTGTTCAAAGTTAGGGATGACATTATAGCATTAAGTGAAGACAAACATATAGAAATTTCAGCTACAGAAATAAGTAAATTAAATATACTCGGAAGGCTCACTGTATTATGTATTTACCGTGCTCCCAGTGGTGACATGGATATTTTTATCATAAAGCTCATGCAAGCATTGGATTTGGTGTCTAAACCCAAAGGCAGAATCTCCACTGTGGAGATTTAAATATCAACACATTCAATGCTGATGGGACATGTATCACTTTCTTAAACACCTTACACAGCTATAATATATCACAATTGATTAACACTGCCACAAGAACAACGACAAATTCATCATCATGTATTGACCACACGCTAACAGATATTGAAAAAGATATGTGAAATGTTGTTGTAGATAATCTTGGTATCTCTGAGCATTCCAGTCAGTTTATAAACGTAAATGTATATGTAGAAACCAACACCAAACTTCTCAAGTACACTGGGGTTTTCTCAGAATCAAAAAGATCCATATTTGCCTCACAGCTTGCCAGTGAATCCTGGGCAGAAGTGTACAGAGAGTCCACAGTGAATGGGAAGTTTTGAAAGTTTCTATCAATATTTAAATTTAAATTTGAAGAAGTGTTTCCTAAAACACTAAGAGTAATTAAAGCACAAAATAAGAATAACTGGATTACTAATGGGATAAGGCAATCCTCAAAAACCCTTAGATATCTCAGCACCATAAAAAACTACAACCACCACCCTGAATTTCAAAACTTTTATAATACTTACAAAAAGGTATATAGAAAAGTACTACCAGCAGCAAAAAGGCATCAAAATGATAAACATAGAAAAAGCTAGTAATAAGACCAAAGAAGCCTGGGATGTCACCAATCAGGCAACAAACAGGAAAAAAGCAGGGCAAATGAATATACAGTTTCAACTTGATGGTGCCTCAGTAAACAATCCAAAAAAAAAAAAAAAAAAAAAAAAAAAAAAAAAAAGAGAGAGAAAAAAAACTAGCTAATTTTGCAAATAAACATTTCACCAATGTTGCTATCAAACTTCAACAGAAATTTATCAACAACACACAGGACCCACATACACTGCACAATGTAACACACACAATGTTCTTGCAACCCTCCACAGCAGAAAAAGTTAGCAAAGTAGTGCAGAACCTCAAAAGTAAATCTTCAGCAGGCATAGACAAAATCCCTGTGTGCTTACTGAAGGACTGTACTCAGAACATTAGGAACCCTTTAGCGCACATTATAAATGAATCTTTTACCACAGGTTGTTTCCCGAAGACACTAAAACATGCAAAAGTCCTGACCATACATAAGAAAGGTGACACAGAAAGTATAGAAAATTACAGACCCATCTCTTTACTCTCATCATTTTCCAAAGTTATGGAAACAATAATGAAAAATCGGCTCATGGCATATCTAACAAAGTATAATCTCCTGTGTAAAGAACAGTCAGGTTTCAGGTCGGGCAAAAGCACAAGTTCAGTTATAGCTCAATTTACAAATGCTGTACTTGAAGCACTGGACAAATGAGACTATGTAATTGGCATATTTCTTGATCTTACCAAAGCCTTTGATTCAGCTGACTACACTATTTTGTTAAATAAACTGGAGGAACTAGGTGTAAGGGGGTCTCTTTACAAATTTGAGACTAACTGATGTACAGGTCATCCTACCGTACTCTATCAAAATGGAAAAAATGTGAAAAATGCATTTGGTCACATATACACCAATGTCAAGGGCTCACACATGGACAGCTAATCATAATCTGTTAAGTTTATCAAACACCATTTTCTACACAAAGTTAGATTTTTAAATGGCACATGTACTTTTCTTTATTATTTTATTTTTTGAACAGAAATGAAAAATAGAGGTACAATTTGTGATGTCACACTTAATTTCACTGTTTTAATCTGCATAATTCTGAAATTACTCTCTAAAGGATGGCAATGGCAGCCATAATGCACAGGTTGAGAATTTCCTGCAGTATTCTGTAGCCTGGTGTAAACAGGCAACTACTACTATCCACATAGTAACTATACTGTTCAGTCTACTAATGTCTCCTCCTTAGGCACTGTGACAACATTTTGTGTACATTTTGATGTGGCTTGTGATATTTGCATTTGTTTCTGTGATATACTGAAATACAGAATGAAGAAAAGCTTGAGATGATGGTAATATATGCTGGAAGTCAGAGAAATGGATGTATAGCTGTACATTTGTATCAATGACATCCTTCATATCATACCATTTCTAACATCTGCGCAAGTCTCATGGAAACAGGTAGCTAGGCATCCAGAAAGCGTATTTTATAAACACAGCAACTAACAATGACATTGAAATTTCTGTTCTTCTTGCAGTGGTTCATAATTCTTAGGTGAATATATGATAGCTTGCACACAATTCCAGAATCAGCTATAGTAGCGTGCAGAGAATTTTCCATAGGTATATTGAGAGGGTGGTTGTGGAAGTGGTGGGTTGTTGTTGGGTGAAGTGAAGCAGGCATACTCAGTTCAGGTTCCATTTGTTTTGATGTTACAATCAAAGGCTGAAGGCCCAACAAGACAGGTCCAATAAATGATGCAAGGCAGGAAGTCAAGTTGAGGAAAGCAATTTCTGATAAGTTAATAAGGTTCCAAATTTAGTAAACCAGCTCTTTTAAATGCAAAGACACAATGAGCCCAGCAATTTAAACAAGAGTGGAAAATTTTAACCAAAAAGCAAGCCTTGTAAATACGATATTAATTACAAATGGCCCCTGACATTTAAATGAAACAGCTCAGCTTAATTATCAAAATCATACTAACGTGGGGCTCCAAAATTTAAGCAAACACAGTCCTTTAAAAATACAATTACCAAAATGCACTAAAGACAAGCTCAAAAATTTAAGTAAAGTCTGCTGACAGCAGGAGACTGTGCTCAATGATACCAATAGGCAGAAGTCCAATAAAACAACACGCAATAAAATTTACAAATGAGCCCTGCACTTTAAATTAAAAGAGCTCAGCTTACTTATCAAATCACACTAAAGTGGGGCTTCCAAATTTAAGTGAACACAGCCCTTCAAAAACGAAATTACCAATACATATTAAATACGAGCCCAAACATTTAAGTAAAGTTTGAGTTTGATTATAGAGGCTGGTAACAGGAAACCATTCTCAATAATATCTATAGGCAGAAGGCCAATAAAACAACACACAATAAAATTTGCACTTTAAATAAAAGGAGCTCAGCTTACTTATCAAAATCACACTAAGGTGGGGGCACTGGCTACTCATTAATTTAATACACCCAAACAGGTAAAGAGATGAGCTGACTCAAACAGAAAGGGGAGGAATAAGGTGCCAATGGTCAACTAGAACTACATCTCTAACACAAAGGAGCTTACACAAATGGATAGAATACCAAATTACAACCGCAGGGTGGCGATGCTTCACGGAGGGAACAATTTCTGCAAGGGGAAAAAAAAAACAACAACTACCACCCATGCAGATGCAAAGGGAAAAGAATAATACAATTGAACTGAACTAAAAGTGCAGTATAACACATGAGTAAACAACTAACACCATAGACACAGGCAATGATGGTCCCTGGGGAATGACCACTGAGCCTGACAAATTCAGACACACAAATTTGTGAAGCAGGTTTTATCAGTTACTTAACTTATTTATTTCTTACGCCACGACAAGTGCAGGCACCCTGACGATGGTGTAGGAGGAGGGTGTCAACCCATGAAACATTTGACACATCCCAGATGAAAAGTGGCTGGAACGACGTGAGGTGCAGGTGGGGCTGAGTGCGGAGTACCAGTTGTTGACAGCTCTGATGCTTGGCAAGGGAAGGCAAGGTGTCACCTGGCCACTAGAAAAGCGACCACATAGCCGGGAGACGAAGTAAACAGCCCGCACCGAGCTGCTGTTATAATTTGACAGAAAGACCTCTCCGGAACAACCTCTTCAGCTCATGGCATGCGTGGCTCCTCATGGACAGACAGAGTGCTACGGAACAACTTCGATGCACACACTGGGCCCGGCCATAAATAGCCTCTTAATAAAAATAACTCGACCCCGGCAATGCCATGCATCATATTAAACTCACTGTCTGATACCCTCTCCACTATTCACACACCAACTGACTCACTTCTCTCCAACTGCCTGAGCTTGCCACCATAGCGCCATCCGTGGCAAGGAAAACACACATCAGAAGACAATTGATGCATGATAAATCAAACAGCACCATCAGCAGTGCAAGCACAGAGAGATCTGTATTGCTTGCGCGAGTAATTAAATCAAGGACACGGTCAATTGAAGAAACAGGAGCTGGGACAGCTCATGTATATTTCATCCATATCATATTACACTCCACAAATAACAGTACAGGAATGACTTTGAATCCTAGACTGAATTCTGTCATTTTGCACTTCAAGGGTTGCAAGGTCATTCTAAATTTCTAGGTGATACATTCTTTATGAATGAAGCTTCATTCACAAATAATGGTCGTGGGAAGCTGCAAAACATGCACATCACACAGTTGCTCATCAATGACAGTGGAGTGTCAATGTTTGGTACAACACCACCAGTACCTGTATGTTATGTGCAATGGGGGACAAAAAGATTACCCGGCCCGAATTATTTAACGTCCAAGAACAGAGCATTGTGCATGCCCTACTTCCAAAGTGTGAGTGTTGCCAACTCTAGCAGTCTTTGGAACTTCAGCTTGTTGTTTACCTCACCAAATAGAAGCAATATAATAGGATACAGTACATGTCAAGATTCATAGTAGTTTAACTCATGTATCATTTATTTTGGAAAACATTATTCAAGCACATAGAAGCGGTTGAGGTATAAGAATCTGCAGGGGTAGAGTTATTACAATGAACCATTTCTAACATATGTTTCATTGGCTGAGTGGATAGGCTGACAGTTTATTTACACAAGGGGCATGAGTTCGAGTACCACTGGAGTAATATTTTTTAACATTAATTTGCTATGAATTGTGCAATTATAGGCCTTTCTAGATTCCACATTCTTAAACATATTCCAGTTTGTAATAGTGTAATCTTTAAACAACAAGACAAATGATAGCCATAAAAATGTTGAAAATGGATGCATGTATTTGTAATTACTTTGACTGCCACATAGTGAATCTATAGTGTTAAGCTAAGATAAATGTATAAGCAGATAGGCATAATTTTCTAAGTCCTTGTGCATGGTTTACACGAGTGAGTGGCTGTGCCTTACATTATCTGCTGTTTCCAGTTTAATATTCATTCTTCAACTCCGGTAGGACTATTCGACTTTTGCACTAATGAGAAAGGACAGGTAGCTCATTGATAGTGTGTCAGCCTTCCTGGTTAAGGGGTGGTGTATCAAATTGGTTGCCACCAAAGCCTTTACTTTTTATGTTATTTCTTTTTTTTTTATTTTGGTGCAAATGTTTCTTGCTTTAGTTACTTTTTGTTATTAAATTATATTGGTTTTACTTTTTTCAGTATTCTATTTAGTAAATAACTAATTAAAGTTTGACAATTTGATATCTAAAAAAATCTTCATTGCAAGGTAATTTATATTTGACCACCTCTAACAAAAGATAAACATCCTTGGAGGGTGTTATTCATCTGACCTCCCAAAAAATAAAAATAACCTTCCATTAAAATAAAAATAATATAATGTAGGCTATTTATATTGTCAGTATTTTGTTCATATGCCATTGGCATCAAGAACAGCCCAAATCCTTTGAGGCATAAAATCTACAAGTCTGCAGAAAAAGGCCTCATCCATAGAAATTCCCTTCCATGAAGAATAAACCAAATCACACAAGGCATCCGTAGTTCTTTGAGGAGAGTCTGGCCAAGTATCCCAGTTCTTGGAGGAGAGTCTTGCCAATTATCACACACAATCTTCTTGAGTTTGTGCCATATGTTCTCTTTGGGATTGAGATCACGTGACTTTGGAGGCCATGGTTGGCATTGAATAACATTATCTCTTCTTTGGAACCAGCTCTGAATCCTAATGCTAGTGTGGGGTTGATGATTATCATGTTGGTAAATGAGACATCCTTTGTGGTACCATAGTCAAGCTCCAGGAATGATTACATTTTTAAGGAAATGTTCATAGCATGCTGAATTGAACTTGTATTGGATTCGTTCTAAGGATCCTGCACCCATATACGACATCCAGTCCTGACATTTCATACTTATTCACCTGTTTCTAGTGCATGTAGCCATGAATCGAGCATCATATTGTTGCCTATCTGTGCAGTAAACAAAAACAGGACCTCTGCTTGTGGACTCAATTGTGCACTCATTGGTGAAAATGACTTTCCTCCAATCAAAATTTTCCCAGGAAATCACAATTTCCATTCTGTCCATGGCTTGATCATCAGATAATGGTTCTTTAATGGGAGCATGACAGTACCTAATCCCATAGTTGTTAAATCATCTGTGAGCAGTTTTTGACAAGCCCAGGAAATGTGAAGATCTCCTTAGTTCCCGGATGTTTGAGAAATGTGTAGTCTGGGCTGTTCTGACCAATTCATCATTATCTCTTCGAGCAGAGACTCATGTATTGGACATCTGCGTACCTCACCATTATCTCTGAATTGTCTGATCCAGCATCATAATGACATCCTGCCTCAGATGCACTAACACCACTTTCAAAGAGAGCAATTATGTGGTCACAAATGTTCAAATCAGCCATTTTGAAGTAGACCTATGATTTATGCTAATCAGCTGATATGTTTCTTTTAGATGAAACTACAGAGACACAATGTGGCGGTTGAAGTAATTACAAATAAAATACACCCATTTTTAATATTATTACTACGAACATGTGTCTGTCTGATTAAAGATTAGATTATTATAAAATATAATGTTCTAAAAACCTATAGCAATGATGGAGTGGCTGCATGCATTGCGGCACTATACGTGAGGCCGTTTCCCGTTGGGGCTTCAAATCCTCCTTCAGGCATGGATGTTTGTGCTGTCTTTAGTATACGTTAACTTACAAGTAGTTTGTAAGTTTAGGGACTGATGAACCCGCAGTTAAGTCCCATAAGCTTAACAAAAAATTTAACTTTATTTTTAAAGCTATAAAAGCCTACAAATGCTCAATTTTTAGCGAATTAACATTTAAAATATTACCTGCAAGAGGTCTAAAAAATAAAAAAATAAATTGACTCTGGTGGGATTTGAATGCATGCCCATTGCATTTATAAACCATCAGCCTATCCACTCACCCAGTGAAACATATGTAAGAAGCAGTTCATTGTAGTATATGTACCAACGTGGAATTCTTATGCCTCAACTGTTTCTCAGTGCTCAAATAATGTTTTCCAATATAAATGATACATAGGTTAAAGTGCAGTGAATCTTGACATATACTGTATCTTAGCTATTGTATTGCTTCTATTTGACTATGTAAACAGCACAGACCACTGTAGTTGGCAACACTCACACTTATGAGCTTGGGCATGCACAATGCTATGTTCTTGGACTTTAATTTATTTGGGCTGGGTAATATTTTGGTCCCTCATTGTACCTATTTTTGTTGTTTTGGTAGTCTTCAGTCCTAAGACTGGTTTGATGCAACTCTCCATGCTACTCTGCCCTGTGCAAGCCTCTTCGTCTGAGAATACGAATGGCAACCTACAACCTTTTGAATCTGCTTACTGTATTCGTCCCTCGCTCTCCCTATACAATTTCTACCCCATAGACTTCCTTCTAATGCTAAGTTGATGATTCCTTGATGTCCCAGAACTTATACCAGCAATCTATCCTTTCTCTTAGTCAGGATATGCTAGAAACTCCTTTTCTCCCCAATTCTGTTGAGCGCCTCCTCATTAGTTATGTGATCTTCCCATTTAATCTTCATCATTCATCTATAGCACCACATTTCAAAAGGTTCTATCATCTTTTTGTATGAACTCCTTATCATCCACATTTCACTCCTATAGTGCTACACTCCAGACAAATTCCTTCAGAAAGGACTTCCTAACATTTAAAGTAATACTGGATGTCAACAAATATCGCTTCTTCAGGAACTTTTTTTTCCATAGCCATTCTGCATTTTAAATCTTCTTTACTTTGGCCATCAGAAGTTATCTTGCTACCAAAATAACAAAACTCATATACTACTTTTATTGTCTCCTTACCTAATTTAATTCCTTCAGCATTGCCTGATTTTCTAACACTATTCCATTACCTTTGTTTTACTCTTGTTAATGTTCATCTCATATCTTCCTTTCAAGACACTGTCCATTCCATTTAATTGCTCTTTGAGGTCCTTTGCTGTCTCTGACAGAATTACTATGTCATCAGCAAACCACAAGGTTTTTATTCCTTCTCCCTGGATTTTAATTCCCTCTCAGAATTTCTCCTTGCATTCCTTCACAGCCTGGTCATTGTACAGATTGAAGAACATTGTGGAAAGGCTACAACTCTGTCTCACTCCCTTCCCAACCACTGTGACCCTTTCATGCCCTTTGACTCTAATAATTGCTGTCTGATTTCTGTACAAGTTGAATAAAACTCTTTGCTCCCTATATTTTACCCCTGCTACCTTCAGAGTCTGACAGAGTGTATTCCAGTCAAAGTGTCAAAAGCTTTCTCCAGATCCACAAGTGCTAAAAATATAGGTTTCCCTTTCCATAACCTATCTTCTAAGAGGAGTCGTAATGTATTGCCTCACGTCTTCCTACATTTCTCCTAAATCCAAATTTAACTTCCTCAGGGTCAGATACCAGCAGTTTTTCCATTCATCTGTAAAGAATTTGTGTTAGTATTTTGCAACCATGAATTGTTAAACTGATAGTCCTGTAATGTTCACATTTGTCTGCACTTGCTTTCTTAAGAATTGGAATCACTATATTCTTCTTGAAGTCTGAGGATATTTCCCCTGTCTCAAACATCTTCCATACCAGGTGGAACAGTCTCTTAATGACTGGCTCTCCTAATGATAATAGCAGTTCAGACAGAACATCATCTACTCCATGGGCCTTGTTTCTACTCAAATCTTTTAGTGATCTGTCAAATTCTTCTCACACTATTGTATCTCCTATATCATCTTCCTCTACTTTGTATTCAATTTCTATAATCCTGCCTTCAAATTTATGTCATTTGTACAGACCTTCATATATTCCTTCCACCTTTCCGCTCTCCCTTCTTTGCTTAGTACTGGTTTTCCATCTGAGTTCTTGAAATTCGTACTGTTGATTTTCTTGTCTCCAAATGTCTCTTTTGTTTTCCTGTAGGCAGTATCTATCTTTCCCCTGGTTATACATTCTTCTACGGTCTTACATTTCTCCTCAAGCCATTCCTGCTTAGCCAGTTTGCACTTCCTGTCAACCTCATTTTTCAGAGGTCTGTACTTCCTTTTCCCCACTTGATTTGATGCATTTTTATATTTTCTCCTTTTGTCAATTAAGTTCAATATTTCCTGTTGTAACCAAGGATTTCCATTAGGCCTTGTCCTTCTGCCTATATGATCATCTGTGGCCTTCACTGCTCTGTCTCTCAGAGCTACTTATTCTTCTTATACTGTATTACTTTCTCTAAAACTCTCAATCACCTCTGGTTCCTTCACTTTGTCCAGACTCTGTCTCCTTAATTTTCTACCTTTTTGCAGTCTCTGAAGTTTTAATCTACAGTTCATAATCAATAAGTTATGCTGAGAGTCTATATCTGCTACCAGATATGTCTTACAGTTTAAAACCTAGTTCTAAACCTTTGCCTTACCATTATAAAGTCAATCTGGTATCTCCTAGTGTCTACTGGTCTCTTCCACACATATAACCTTCTTTCGTGAAGATTAAACCAAGTGTTTGTGATTATTAAAGTGTGCTCTGCACAACATTCTACCAGGCGATCTCCTCTTTCAATCCTTCTCCCCAGTCCATATTCACCAACTACATTTCCTTCTCTTCCCTTTTCTACTACTGAGTTCCAGTGACAGGCAATGATCCCTTTGCTAGTGGAGAGGGGTGGGAAAGTTTGGGGCCCTTACTCTTATGGGAATTAGTTTATGAAACTACGAGTTTGAGTACTGTGGGCAGGACAGAGCTTGGAATTTGTGCCTGGCGGGAGGCATGCTTGGGTAGTCCTTGCAGGTGCGGTGATCACTATGTCCCCAGTAGTGTAGTGGTCAGCAAACTGACTAGAAAGCAGGAGACCCAGGTTTGAATCCCAGCTGGGTACACATTTGCAGCTTTGCCGATTCGCAGTTGATATCATGTATTCTGTCAATTTCAAAGAATAACAACTGCGGAATCAGAAGAGACGTTTGTTCCTTCGGAACAGACGCCACATGTATGTATATGTAATATGCCAATATATTTTGGAATATGCCTTATTAATGTAGTTTTCCAAGTCAGATATTTGCCCATCTCTATTCAGAGAAACCTTTTTACAATACACTTTTTCCAGGGCTGCATCCCTGATGTTCAGAGCAAAATGCTCTGAACTGTTTATTGTGCTTGTTTCAAATTTTATACATGTTGTTTCCTTTCTTTTGATCAATAAATTATATTCTCTGAAATGATTTTCTGCCATTTGCATCATCTCACTGGCTATCTTTTCTAAATCCTTTACTCAGTCACTGCATACTAGGAAAGTTGATGTTAAGGTATGAAGAGTTGTTTTTTTCAATTAATCTGAAGGGCTGCAGTTGATATTTCATATAAGGATTCATCTCCACCTGTCAGAGACAGCCTCGGAGATACAGCACCAATCTGTAGCCGGTACTTGAGGGAGTAGTGCAGAGGGCACCACAGTTCATCACATGACATCCACTACAAGAC
This sequence comes from Locusta migratoria, assembly GCA_026315105.1. Taxonomy (NCBI): domain Eukaryota; kingdom Metazoa; phylum Arthropoda; class Insecta; order Orthoptera; family Acrididae; genus Locusta; species Locusta migratoria. Next base: position 283,468,219 of record CM048755.1, read on the forward strand.
TATATCTGATAATGCCTACATTTTTAATTAAAAGTAATCAATTGTGATTCTTTTTGTATAAAGTTGGCATCAATATTTTGCCCAATTTAACAACACCATCTTCTCTTCTATTATAGCGGTGTTTAAAAGTCTCAACATACTCTCTACACTTGTACTCATAATAATCTAGGTTTCCGCTAATTAAAAAATAAATTAATAAATAAATAAACTTCGTAGTCTTGATCCATCACCTGGTAGTAGGCATTGCAGTTAGTTCCTTCTCATAATGATACTGATTTGCTTTCAGAATTCGCAGCTTCATGCTGCTGCCAGGATGCTGTCCAGGATCCGCTGCTGCCCCACCCGGATGTTGCCACCAGGACCTGCTGCCAGGTTTGTCACCAGGACCTGCCACCACCCCAGACCTGCCGCCACTGGTTCCAGGGAGTGCCGAACCGCCAGGCACTGACCAGCACCCTCATCACCACCGCTGACCGGATAAGCCGATTCCTGGCTCCCCCGCCGACCCTCGCCCTCGCTGTCACTTCCTGCCACCGTTGCCATTGCCGTTGCTGATTGCCGTTGCTGCTGCCACTAAGTGCAACACCCCCCCCCCCCCACCAGTCATGATCACCTAACCTTCAGCCACCTCTGTGGCTGTCCTCCCTCATTCCATTTCACCCTTGCTTCCCGATACAATGTCAGTCTTTACACTGGATTTTTCTCTGACATGTGGAAGACCTTCCACATCCTTATGTTCCCTAAACCTGGCAGGCCTCCCTCTGACGCCTCCTCCTACTTTGCCATCAGCCTCACCTCGGTCTTCAGCAAGGTCCTGGAAACCATCCTCTCCCGCCATACCCATTCAACACCAGCTCCTTCCCCTCTCCCAGTGTTGCTTCTGACCTTTCTTCTCTGTCAATTACCAACTCCTCCGCCTCACCCACCTCCTCTCTGAATTCCTGTCACACCACCATCTTTGTCTCCCTCGACATTAAGAAGGCCTATGACTGTGTGTGACATTCAGGTCTCCTTTCTAAGCTCCAAACTTACGAACTTCCCAATAATTGTCTACATCTACATCCATACTCTGCAAGCCACCCGATGGTGTGTGGCAGAGGGTACCTTGAGTACCACTGTCAGTTCTCCCTCTTCTTCCAGTCACATATTGTTTGCACCTCATTGCATCCTTCCTCTCCCACCGCCCATCCTATGTCACTGTCAACAATTCCAACTCTCATTTGTTTTACCCCTTTGCTAGGGTGCCCCAGGGCTTCGTCCTCTCCCTTCTCCTCTACCGAATTTACTTGGCAGATATGCCACAACCCCAGCTTCCTGTCCATCTTCTTCAGTATGCTGATGATGTCGCTTTCCTGGCACTCGCCCTCTCCCTCGCTCGCTTTCAACACCTGCTCCAGTCTCATCTATCCAAATTCTCCACTAAGAGCAACCAGTGGCTCCATAAGTCACACCACCCACTCCTTCCACCACCGAGACCTTTACCTTACTCTCCATGACAGTTCCATCCCTCAAACCTCTACCCTCAAATACCTTGGCCTCACTCTTGACCACTCCCTCTCTGTCTGTGCATCAGAAAGCCCTCTCCTGCCTTAACCTGCTTAAGCTCCTCTCCGGCCGAACACGGAGACTGAACCGCTCCACGATCCTGTATGCCTACCGTTCCCTAATGCATCCTGTCCTGTGCAGTTTCCACCCCACCTGGTTTTCCACCTCCCGTGCCTATTACTAGTCCCTCCAGTTCCTTGATCACCACATCCTCCGTCTCACTTACTGCATTCATGTTTCTTCCCCCCCCCCCCCCCCCCCCCCCACAGGATTCCTACATGACCTTATTCCTTTTCCACACCACCTCAAATTCCTGGGGCATATTTGTTCCCTCTACATTTCCCACAAAATATAATTCCATCACCCTCTGGTTTCTCCCCTCCTCTTGAATCCTGGGCCTCTGCCATTCTGTTACCAACACATCCCTCTTACTCTCCACCTACACACTCTCCATATCCTTTCTGAGGGTAACTTCCGTCAAATTCCCCTCCCGGCTGACGTCCTCCATCCCAACACCTAAACTCCTACCAACCCCAATCCTATCCCATATATGACACTCCTCCTCTGTCCCCCTCCCCTCCCTCTCCATTCCTCACTTGGCTCTCCCTCCCTCTCCCCTCCCCCTGGAGTCCTTATTCCCCATCCTGCCGCCCTTCTCCCCTTCCCCTCCTGCCCCTTGGCACTTCCCATCAATTCCCTGTCCCCAGTGGGGTCTGCATGCAGTGTTTCTTTAACTTGTGTGTCAGTGTTTTCATTCCAATGTTTGTAGTTGTCATCATATTTTACAACTTCAGCAACTGCCACACTGGCAGAACAAAGTGTTGTCATGTCTTTTAATCTGTGTTCCTGTTTCACTGCCTTCCGATCAGTGTTGACATTAGTGTGTTTTAGCCACTGTGGCAATTTAAACTCAGAATATGTGTATGTTTCAATCTGCTTTGAATGTCATTTTAACTCACCATTTTTCACCTTTTGTATTTTAAATTCTTCTTTTATCCCACATATATTTCTAATTGTCAAACTGTCTTACCTGCCTAGGCTCTCTGGATTACCTTATCTGGATAATCTTCAATTCCTTTGAGGTCTATTGTGAATTAGCACTTATTATAGGGTCTCCGACCCATCTACACAGGCTTGCCTCTTTGCTGCAACCTTATGTTGTTGGGAATAACATTGATTTTTATCACTGGGTTACTATGGACAGCATTGTTAATCCAGTTGTGACCTGTTTCTACATGAAGTCTTTTGAATAAGCATTGCAGACTGCCAGTAAAAGAGCAGCTAGGTTCTATTATTAAGTTGGATACAAAGTGTGGTGGCCAGAGTTGATGGTTGTGTTTGTGAAATGTGATTGTGTGAATGATGTCATTTCTAACAATGGGTAATGACAACAAGCTCTAGTTCTATGTATATGAATGTCTTTTTTTACGTGCTTATCTCAGCTTGACATACATCTTTTCTATGAGTTGTAAACTATCCTCATTTCATTGTTAAGATAGTTAAGATAGTACCTTCATACTATGAAAACATGGTTCAGAAGAGTAGGATGCCTTTTCAATACATCTTAACAGTATCAACCCCAAAACCAAATTTCTTATTAAGACAGAGAGAGTAATGGGTTACTCAGAATTCTGGACATGACTTAATCAAGTGTGTAGATGGGATGATGGGCCATAGAATGTGTATAAAAGCTGAAGATACTGAGAATTACTGCCATAAGGATTTTAACCATCACCCCAGACAAGAAAGGGTGGATGATACCAAAAGTCCCGATATCACCCATCTCCTTTGATCCATGACATCATGGGCAGGGACATACTATATATATGGAAGGTTGATGGGTGAACATAAATTTATTAGTTTGTATTGTAAAATGTAATTAAACATTTGTAACAAAAGAAAAATCTCCATTACAAATGACCAATGTTTATAAACACACAACATGCTGACATCAGGAGGCAAAGCCAACAAACAGGTGGTATCCAGTGCTTCAGCTGACCTGAAAGGAGTATGATTAAAACCTCAGTAGACAGAGCTTACAAAATTTGTGAACCTTTTTATTTAAAAGAGAAGATTAACCATTTAGAATTGACCTTCATATGGCGATCATGTGTGAAAGAAGGAAGGAAGATTTGGGTTTAACATCCCATTGACATCATGGGCAGTAGAGATGGAGCACATGCTCAGGTTGTTGTTTTTTTTTTTTTTTTTTTTTTTTTTTTTTTTTTTTTTTTTTTTTTTTTTTGGTCAAGGATGAAAGGATGAGCAAGGAAATCGGCCATGCCCTTTGAAACAAATCATCATGGCATTTACCTAGAGTGATTTAGGGAAATCACAGAAAACCTAAATCAGGATGACTGGAGATGGGTTTGAACCTGTCATCATCCCGAATACATGTCGGGTGTTTCCACTGTGCCACTTTTCTCAGTGGTTATGTAAGAGAGAGAGTGCATGTGTGTGTGTGTGCATATTTTTTTATGAAGGCTGTATGAATTGAAAGCTGAGTATCATCAAGAAGTCTTTTAAAAGCACTTTTCTTTAAGTCATAGTGATTTCTGTGTGGTGATTAGCTATCTACCCATTTCAAAATATTGTTACTTTCTAACAATGAGATAGATCAAAGCCCTTCACCCTATGGAGAGAAGCAGGATTAACAAAGATCAATGGCTTTCCTTCAGAAAAAATTGTCTTTCATTTTTTACTGACATAAGATTACAGGTCGCACTGGGAAGGTGTTGTTCAAGTATGGAATTGAAACTACTTTCAGTCGCACCAGAAGGATAAAGGAATGTCTATGATTGACAAAAGTTTTGTGATATCCTTTGGTGACACCAGATGTGTATGAAATTCCTTGTAGTTGTGGACTAATTTGTACTGGTACCGCAAGAAGAAGTATTAATGCCAATGTAGTTGCGCGTGAGTAATTGCTGGCATAGGAAAATATGTACAATAAGAGGGTAATCATGAAATAAAATTCAGTGAGATGTGTGTCATATCTAAAACAGCACTTAATACATGTGCCTGTACAAAGAAGCTACTGAGATTTTTAAACATCATAATAGTTGTAGGAGGAAAGATGAAGGTGTTAAATTAGACAAAATATGGATGTCAATTATACATGGCAGAATGATGATTGATTGCTTTCAATTGAAAATGAAGGCATCAGCAGAGATAGTCTAATAGCTGATATCATGCAATGATCTGTGGTACCTTCTACATCAGTGGTTCCCAAACTGTGGGTCGCAATCCACTACTGGATCGCGGAATCTATTCTGGCGGCACACCGAACAACTTTAGAAATGTCTACGTAAAATACTTTACTGACTGAAAAATATGACTTTTTCACCCACAGAATAAATGTAACAATTACCTTTAGCTGCTTCTTTATTTAAAATGACGATGGCTAGGGGTTAATGTTCTGAAGTAGTTTTTACAAACTGAAAATTTTTGTCTATGCAAGAGTATTACTTGAAATTTGTTATTGTTTTAGGAGTTACTTTCCAAGAAGTCTTGATTAACTGTTATTGATAGCAAACCAGTCTGTTGAGGACTACCTCATCAGCTAAAAACTGTCAGCATCTGAGGAAGAGTACCTAATGCAAGTATCATGTGACTCTTCTTTGAAAATATATCTCTAGAGCCTCAAGCATAATCCCATTTTGGATAAGTAAAAGGAGTTAATAAAATGTTTGCAAATACAGCTTTCAATGAATTGATGCAATTCACAACTACTTACTTATACGATCATGTATTACCTAGTTGTTTCTTTTTCTATAATTATACTAGCACTTTTTGTGCTGCAAACAATTTATTCATAACACTAACAAGCTTCAGTTCAGCAGTTGGAAGAAGTATCATTGATACCTGATTCAAGACTAAATAATGACACAATTCTCACTGACATTACCATTTAATTTTTATAAAAATAATTTTTTTACTGTTATTTGTTAGTTTATAATGTCCCCTTCATCATTCTCAAAATTGGTGCTCAGCAAATTATTTGCACATATCATAATAGCTTAGGTTTCACATTAAATATAATTTTATATTACTAATGAAATTACGGACTGAAAAGTTATATACAACTTGTACAAAGACCAGACAGCAGTTATAAGAGTCAAAGGGCATGAAAAGAACGCAGTGGCTGGGAAGGGAGTAAGACAGGGTTGTAGTCCTTCCTTAATGTTATTCAGTCTGCATACTAAGCAAGCTGAGAAAGAATGCAAGAGGAAATTTGGAGAAGGATTTAAAGTGAAGGGAGGAGAAATAAAAACTTCATGGTTTGCCAATGACATAGTAATTCTGTCAGAGACAGTACCTGTACCTGGAAGAGCAGTTGAATACAATGGACAGAGTCTTGAAAGAGAGTTATAAGATGAACATTAACAAGACCAAAACAAGGGTAATGGAATTCAGTCTAAGAAGATCAGGCGATGCTGAAGGAATTTCACTGGGTAGTGAGACAATAAAAGTAAAATATAAGTTTTTTTTTTATTTGGGTAGCAAAATATCTTCTGATGGCTGAAGTGAAGAAGATATAAAATGCAGAATGGCTATAGGAAGGAAAGCATTTATGAAAAAGTGAAATTTGTTTACATCCAACATTAATTTAAATGTTAGGAAAGCCTTTCTGAAAGCATTTGTCTGGAATGAAGCCTTGTACAGGAGTGAAATGCAGATGAAAAAGAGTTCAAACAGAAATATGATAGCAGCTTTTGAAACATGGTGTTACAGACAAATGCTGAAGATTGGGTGGGTAGACAGCATTGAGGAAGTACTAAACAGAATTAGGGTTAAAAACTAATGTCTGGCATATCTTGACTAAAAGAAGGGATTAATTGGTGGAACACATTCTGAGACATCAAGGACTCATGAATTAGCATTGGAGGGAAGTGTGTGGGGTAAAAATTGCAGAGGGAGACTGAGAGATGAATATAGTAAGCAGGTTCAAAAGGATGTAGGTTGCTGCTGTAGCATAGAGACCTGCATCAAGCCAGTCTTTGGACTGAAGACCATTACTGTCACTTTAGTGGCTCACAAAAATTTGGCCAGAAAAATTGTGAGTAACACAGAAAAAAAGTTTACCTCTTTGGATGTTTCCCACTCCCACAGTCAGAGAGAAAATGACAAAACATAAGGGCAATGTATTGCACATTCTGTCAGTCCAGAATTTTTAAGTCAAGTTAACAGTTGTGAAAGCATACATTGTATGATCAGTTGAGACAAAAGTTAGTGCCAATAACCTGATGGTTTCTGAATAATGAACAGCTGAACGGTTCTGAGAGTGGAAAATTAAAACTCTGTTCAGTTATTGATTTTATCTTGTACCTTACAGGTTACACTCCAGTAACTTTTGACTCATGGTAACACCTTTTTGCAGAAGACTGGTGAAAACTGGTCAGGAAGGTTCTCAAATTTGGCACCATCACAAGTCATCGGAATCTTGCAATATTTGTTTCTTCTCATATGTATTTTACATAATGACAAGGAAAATATCATGGAAATTCTAATATATGCAGAGATGTAAAGACTATACCATACAGCATCTGCAAATGGAACAGGAAAAATTTCTGTGAACTATGTAACTTTTACTATGCAGTGCCTTGAGGGTTTTGGGGCAGAAACTGCTACTTACTACCAAGTGTTAGCAACCACAGCAATCATTTGAAAATGTCACAATTTGCCCTGATAACATATTGTGAAACCCAAGAACTATATATTTAACACGTCTGCTTTGTTAACCTAATGTGTTAAGACAATAACTGTTGACAATGCTACAGCTATCATCTGTTACCAATCCATCTGTAGAGAAGGACATTTTGGTTTTTGTGTATTATCAATCCTAGGATTTTTATCTCTCACTTACCAATTCTTTCATCTCTGGCAGTACTGTTGATAAAAAAAGCTAAGTCACACCATGGTTCAGAATCCACATTAAACTGTAAACTGGGTGGTTAATTCTGTTCAAATTTCAGATTGATGACTATGGTACTTTACCTTAGCCTATTGATTAAAGGTTGAAAGCAAATGCCTTGACTCCACAGATATTGCTTCAGAAGGAATCATCTCACTATTTAATAAAGATGTTTTATGTAACTTTCAGTAGGAAATTCCACAAACATGATGTTGTACACTGTGAAGAGTCTTACTGTGAAGATTATGAGAGTTCAAGTTAGAATACAGTTAAAAAAGAATTTACATCCACTGACTTGCACTGTTTCTTCCACATCTACTACATCTGTGGGGTGGAAATGATTATTGTACAATGTGCTTAGTTATGGATAGAACCACAGAGAGTGTCAGAGTTTCTAGACAGAGAACTATTTGGAAAAGACTACAATGTATCATAGCAGGTGCAATTATTGCATTATCGCTGCACGCTACTTTCTAAAAATTGGATACACCTCAGAATTATACATATATGAAACACATACACTAATTGAAATAATTCGCAATTTATCAGTGCACCTGATGATGGCAATGTGATCGTTTGCCAAAATATTGTGCCTGTTGGACACTGAAACCTGGCAGTTTACCCACGAATTATTTCAATATGAAGTACGCTGGGAGAATTTGAAAAATCACACATACACCAATGTTCAGAAAACAAATAAAAGACTTTGAAAGACTAGAATGTTCATATTCAGAGGACATGTTTATTAGAATGTTCTGTAGAAACAATTTCCATTTCAGTCACCTCAGTCAGCATGGTCCTGTTGCCTAGTAGGCACCATGTCCAGCATGGATCCAAATAACTTGTCCCATGTGTGATGAAATCTAAATGTATAAGGCACAAATGGTGTCCTGTGGTATAGCTATTGATGCTGCATTCATCTGGTTCCAAAGTTCATCTGTGATGGTTGTGATTAGGCCACCCATCATTTCACCATATCCCACAGTTTTGATTGAAAATAAGGTGTGTTTTCGTGTGACAACCTATGGCAATTCATTGCCTTGCTCAAAAATGGGATGCTGTGTAGAATGGTATGGCTGCAGGTTGCAGAATGTCATTCACATAGGTCAGGCTGGTCACAATGCCCTGGACACAAACAGAATCTGATTTGTGCTTGTACTCAATAGCACCCCACACCATAAGGCCTTACGTTGGCACTGAATGTCTTGTTCAAATGAAAACACTGTGATGCTGCTCCCCCTGTTTGTGGTGAACCAAAATGCTGGCATAATTTTCAATTAAATGGAACTGAGTTTCATCCAAAAACACTATCTGATGCTATTCTAGGCCCCATTGATATTGTTCCTTATACCATTGCTGTCTAGCATATTTCTGCACATTAGGCACAGAAGTGGATGATTTGATGGACTGTCACTCCTGATACTGCATAATGTTTTTCAGTGTTCACACTTGTACCAGAGCCAAAGAGGCTATAGATCCATCCTACAATAGTATTCAGATGAGGTGTCAATCTTCCTGGAGAGTGGTCTGAGCATTGTGACCTGACCCACCTCATCATGCTCTATGACCTTCCGTGAACTATTTAGCACTCATCCATTGCACTGGTGAAACACCTCACTCCACACATGCACCAGTCTTTTGGACGGATCCATCACATTCTCTCATGCCAAATGTGCCCTCTTTCAAACTCACCAATTTGACAGGATGGTTTGCGCATATGTCTGCGAGGCATTCTACGCACCAGCTCGAGTCCACTGGTCCATTATCTGTGGTTTATGATGACAATGAGAGGTGCAGGTACATTTTACCATAGGTGGTGTTGCACTGCAATGGTACCAATGCATCAGAGAGAATGGGAAACTCAACAACCAGCATCTTGGGTCACACAGCTCCAAGTAAATGAGGTAATCAGTGACAGAGTTCCAGCATGTATAATTAGGTGGAGTCATTCAGAAAGGAATACTGTAGCAGTAGTCCTTCAGAACTGCCACAGCTTGGATACTGTGTGACCCAAGATGCTGGTTGCAGAGTTTCCCATTCTCTCTGAAGCATTGGTACCATTGGGTTGTGCAATCTGAGAACAAGTGTTTAATTTGAAATTCATTGCAAAAGAGTTATATTTTTCTGTCTTCTAATGTGTTATAGGATTGAAACATTCAGTTCAGTTTTCTTATCTGGTGTGTGTGTGTGTGTGTGTGTGTGTGTGTGTGTGTGTGTGTGTCACAAATGTTTTGTATTAAAATTAATTTCTGGTAAAGTTCAATGTGAACATGAATCTCTGTAGTTTTTAACTTCACAGTCTTTTTACAAGATACATGTAGGAGAGTGCAATATATTGACTCATGGAAGAGAAACTGAAATAAACCTGAAATTTAAACTGTCTCTGTGGTAATCTTTTCATAATGTTGGAAACTGGTTGAAGAATTTCCCTTGCACTAGACTAAAAAGCAGAAAATAATAATTTAAGTAAAAAATCTTTTTAGTAAAACACACATTAAAAAACCATACAAATAGTATGATATTATTTCCCCTAGTCCCATACAAATTCTTAACCCCAGACAGATAGTCCACTTATGCTTGTGAATTTTTAATAGCTATGACAATACTTGTAAAATTTGAAACAAAAATGCAAGGTGAATGCAATAGAAAATAGTAATGACAGTAGGGAGTAGATGTTGCTGAGAAAAACCAGAAAACAGTTTATACTGATTGTAGTGCAGTAAACTTCCTGGTGAACTAATACTGCATTTAGTAACTAATGAACACATCCCACATTTTTTATTTTAAATTTTACAAATGTTGTCATAGTTATTAAAAATTTGCAGAAACAAATTTTCAAGACCATCTGTATTTACCAGCAGTAATTATAATTCTGTATTACTTTATCATCATCACTATTAGAGTCACCAGAAATTGTACTGTAGGGGGTAAGTACACGAAAAAACAACACCTATATATTCCCTTTGTTCACAGCAATGAAACTGATTTAATTTTCCATTCACACCCCAAGGATTTTCAAGTGTACCTGTGTGAATGTGATTGGTTACACCAGTCATCCAGTCTCCTGATTGTCAGGTAGCTGGAGACCCCATTTTTGTATCCCCATGTGGTAGTGCTTTAGCAATCATTGTGATTTGAATCTCTTCTGTTAGTCCACATTTGTGTTACAAATGTGGGTTTGTGGATATCCCTTGATGCAAAATAAGTAAGTGCTTTGCAACAAGGCTGATCCACAAACCCACATAAGTGCTTTAGTATTTGCAGTGATTTGACCAATACCTGTCCTTGGTGTGAAATATTTTTAAACTGGAATATGACTAAGTTAATTATCTCCACACTTGTTATTTGTACTCCAGTATCAATATAATGGCTAACACATTAGTCATCTTCAACAAAAAGCCTTTTAGAGAGTAAGTGTGTGTGTGTCTGTAATAGTATCAAATGCTTAACATTTTGGAGACATTTGTAAGAAACTGTTAAGAAGCCAAAGTAGTTTATTCATTGTTTTATAAGGACACATGGCAAGAATAAATTTTTTGTAATATTTTGAAATTAACTAAAAGAAATTAGATGAACTGATTTAAAAGAAAAAGAAATAATTCTGAAACTACAGAAGCTGGCATCTGCTACATAATAATGAAATTGATACTGTATTGATTTACCATTAAAAATGGGAAAAATATTCAGAGCTCACTGTCAGTTTTATTTTACTTTAAAGTAATTTATTTTCATGTATAGACAACATCAAACATCAAGGAAATATATCTGCCATTTGTAGAAGTGAAAGTAGTGTAGTGTCTGAGGATAGGAAAGAGACTTTTTTAGTGCCTGTCCATGTGTAAATTGGAATAGTGAAATATATATTTATCATTTGACATTTATTTTGAATATAGCTCAGACAATTACCAACATGGATATTTTTCATACTGCTGGTATTTGTTATGTAACATCCTTAAACATCATGTGTTTACATGTGACTAAGTTTTTGCATAAATTTTAAACATTGAAACATCGTCTGGTAAAACATTTATTTCACTTTATGTAAAAGTCTCCATTTAAACTCCGTAACTTGAGTACAACATACATATATATATTTTTATATATATATTTATATATTATAGAATACATTCTACATTTCACATAAAGATGCATTTGTTGCAAATCTGTAACTTTATTTACAATGCACAAATGTATAAGAAAATATCACCAAACATTTATTAATTATGATAATCCTTTTGTACATATTATGTCTCTCATCATGCAGTAGTGTATCAGATATTCTTTCAGGATATCTAATTTTTTTATGTGCTGGAGAGAAAAAAATGCCCATACTACAACAGCTTCACTGAGGGAATTATCAGATCTTTACAAAATTGACTACAGTGTCACTGTATTGAAATCCTTAAAAAAATAAGGATTAAGAAAACAGCAACACTGCCAGATACAGTGTATGACAAGAATAGCTGAGATACAATTTGCTATTCTGTAACACTGCCAGTTTATATATTCCCACGTGTGCTGGGTAGTGTGTGAAATTATTAGCTCTTGGACAGTCCAAATAAAATATGCATTTTAATCCATTATCACTATATGAGAGAGATAATGTTGGAAGTTAGAATGAAGTTTCATTTCCAAAACATCACAATTTCAATGGACGCAAATTTAGATTCCACGGAGATTCTGAATTCCATGAAAAATATAAAAATCAAAAAACCTGCAACAGTGCAATTTAAAAAAGAAACTGCTCTGGCCTATTAACATTACACTAGTATCGCAGTCAGTCACTTGCCACTGGCAATAAAGGAGTGGACGTACAGGATACTGAGCAAATATTTTATCACTGCTGTATTCACAATCTAACAATGACCTTTTCCATTGCACATCCTCTGACTCAGCAGAGTATTTACCGTAACTACAAACCGTCTATAAAAATGGATAAAAAAAACATACAGTAGTGTAGGAATCAGATGGGAGAAACAGAGGGGTGGGAAGATAAATGTCTGAATTCCCAAAGCAAAAATGCTCTTTTGAAGCTAAGTTGTGGAAAGTGTGGTGGATGACAAGAGAGAGCCAAAAAGAGCTTTTCAGAATGCAACAAGACATTTAAGAAAGAAAAATAAAATTTAATGCCACTGTACTTTTTTCAAAACTAAACTAAAACTGTGTAACTGAAGATGACTCACTGCTGTCTCAATTCAATCTTGTAGACAGCATAAGATTTGTATTAATTCACTAATGGTAATCGGTTCTTTTTATCCATATTTATTTAGATTTGTGTTTCCATTTTGATCTTTTTCATTTAGAGTATTAGCGATATCTAGATTCAAAACTAGAAACGTCCCAAACATATTCACATGTAACAATATACATGTGCTCACTAAAAGGAACTATGCAAAATAACTTCTCCTGTGAAGACTTTTATCCACTCCTTGCATCTCTTAAAATTTCAATAAGAAACATATACACTGATACTTAATTCTACAAAACACCGGGTATTAATTATGATTTATGATGTGTTTGAACCATCATATTGGCGAATATGTTAAAAAAGGAAAACAAAGAACAACGACAAAGAAAGTACGTCAGTTTTCTTAAATAGATCTTACTGCAAATTATGGAAAATGTTAAAAGGAACAAAAAGTTAAGGGGCATGTACCGACATTCTATATCTTGGCAACAAAGCATGACACATACCAAATCTAGCTGAAATTAAATATCTTCTACGAGACTGTGTTAATCAGTGAGGCATCAAGCACTGCTAACTCATTTCTCTCAGAAGATTTTCTCCACGCCAGGAGACAGCTGCACTTAAGAGTATCATAATGTACAGCAATCAGCTCTGCAATTTCCCCTCAGACCCTTTAAGCAATTTCAAACTGATGTAACATTGAAATGTACTGTCCAAAAACCTTAACCAGCCAAAACATGTGTTCAATAAGTTTAAAATATTTGTATAACAATACTACTGTAAACTGTTAAATAGACATCTAATTGATATATTCTTCACATCACACAATTTTTATATAAAAACACTGAACAGGTAGTTTCAGAAAAAGACATCAAATTACTTTAAAGACAGAGTTTTTAAATATTCCAGACAGCACATTAATTAAAAAGATGTATTTATTACCATTCATTATACTATGCATTTAACACAGATGAAACACAGACACATTTAACATTTTTCCACATTTATTTTCAGTATGAAGGAATAAATTAGAAATGATTATGATGACATCAATTTTAAATATTATTTCAAATATGTGAAAGTCATCTAGTCTGAGGAAACTGATATTATGCAGCATGGAACGAGTGCTCTCAAAAAATGAAGTAGAAATTTAAGTACAAAAGCTCTAATATTATAGTCATGTCCTGAAAGGCTTTTATCTGCATATTACTCAATAATACTTTTGTCATTGTATACTGGTTTCCTGTAGAACCACTGTGCAATTGAATGGTGAAGATATACATTTATATATACAGCACACATATGAGTTTCAAAATTATGACAGTTTACACATAAGCCCCACAGCTGCTGAGACTATACAAATAAATATTTTACACAGCAGTACTTAGTCTGTTGCACACAATAAGCAGTGGTTGCACACACAGACAGCAGACATTCTTTTTAGATTTTTTTAAATCTATTCAAAAACATGCACATAGTTATGCTTCAGTCTGTCATTGACATTTCTTTAAAAAAAAAAAAAATCACAAATGAAGTTTCATGTGAATTGTTATTTGTGTGATTATGAACATAACAAGATGCTTTTTTAATGTATCTTCATATTTTACAATTCTTAAAGAGTTCACGAGTATGCCATTGCATGCTATACTTCACTTCACTGCAGAGTATGGAGTGAAGGGAACATATCTCTCGGAGATGCTGAACAAAGAGCTTCATAAATTAATCTTGGAGTACAATTGGACCTCTTCTTGGTGACAGCATTACTGTCCTAACCAAAGGTGACTCCCAGCACCAAACACTTATAAAAATAGGGTACTTTACTTTACACCACCAGCACTGTTCCTGAGATCTTTTCAAAAATAATTACAAACAATTCTTCACTTTTCATTCACTGAAAATATTTGTAGTTATCCTGCATATCATCACAGAAGATGTCCAGCAGAAAAAAAAAATCCGAATCACATTAAGTTATTCTGTATATACAGTCCAATTGGTCACGCTCCCGTGCAGTCAATCTCCACTATGTCCTTGGGAACATCAACGAACTGGTAGACGAGTCGCTGGCCATCAACTTTTGCCAGAATGCCCCTCTGGTAATAATACCTGGAAGATAAAATGCACAATAATGACAATCAATATTTCTGTATCATGCTGGATAACAGATGTCAAAAATTAAAAATATTTAATTTCTGTAATGCCCATTTTCATCTGTTTTGTTTGTAATTACATGCATTCTGGTACAACAATGTGCTAGTCATTTTAGTTACACTATGTTGTAACAAGGAAGTTTTCTGAATAACTAACCTCAAGGCTCGACCCATCGTTTCATAGTTCATATCAGGCTTGTTCTTGTGCAGTCCCCACAGTCGAGATACAGCCTTAGAGTCAACTAACTTAAAGACACCCTTTTCCCTGTTTGTCCACTTAATGTAGCGTGGGCAATAATCTCGATCTTGGAGCAACTTGAGCAAGAACTCCCACAGGTACG
Source organism: Locusta migratoria (assembly GCA_026315105.1). Taxonomy (NCBI): domain Eukaryota; kingdom Metazoa; phylum Arthropoda; class Insecta; order Orthoptera; family Acrididae; genus Locusta; species Locusta migratoria. The sequence goes on from CM048755.1 coordinate 283,483,354, forward strand.
TAGTGGAGCCTGCAACAAGAAAACAAAAGAACATATTAATTAAATGCATTTGGATGTTTAAATGATTTATTGAAATTTGAATGTGAGAGGTGTTTGGGAATAATTAATTCTGCATATATTTTTGTAGGTAATAGGATATGGGTGATTTATTTTTCTTCACTTTAACTGAAAGAAATCATTTGTGATACACTGGTATCTTGTTATGTATTAACCACATGTAATAATACATAGCAACGATAATAAAGAGATTTATAAAGTAGTTAAACATAAATGAGACACTAAGTGTAATATCACATACATTAACCAAGCACTGCTGCTACGGTTGGGGGTTCGAATCACCCCTCGGGCATGGATGTTTGTGCCGTCTTTAGTATAAGGTAGTTTGTAAATTTAGAGACTGATAACCCCACAGTTAAGTCCCTTAAGCTTAACAAACATTTGAACATTCTGAACATCAACCAAGTGGAACTTCAAAATTAGTCCTACAAGTAAACCAGGAATGATCTAAGATTTGGGGCAGGATGATAAACAATAACTTCTGGTGATAGTTCTGTTCTTTCCAATTTCATTTAATGTTATCACAAGCAGGTCATATGTACTGTCTGTACTTTTATTTCACGAAATAAATGATGTAACTTCCAGAATGGAATGTAAATTTGAAATTAAATTAAAATGAATACCTGGTGCAACATGTGGTTTTTTATTCATTATTAAAACTGGAATATATCTGCTAATTTTTCAGTCACATTCAAGATTATAAGATTAACCTATGTTTTTAATACACTGTCCTTACCTTCACGGCTTTTCCTTTTGACACTTCCTGGCTCAGTACGAAGCTTCTTGGGCCGTTTTTTCCCTCGACCTTGGAAACTGAGCTCCAACATATAGACATCATCACTCACTGATGAGGACGCAGCCTGTATGACTGAAGTAGGAATAGCCGATGTCACTCCCACAGTCGATGCTGATGGCAGAGGTGGGGTGGCGAACTGTGGGTGCGAGTGGTAGGCTGGCGAAGGGCCAGGTAAGTAGCCACCATACCCATCCGCTGTAAACAAGAAAGTCCAAAGTGTTACCAATAGCTATTTTATTATTTTTGCATCAATATTTTGTATTAGATCCACCACTTTTAAGTTTAAAGCAACTAGAGGGGATTACAAATAAAAGGTTATGCCTTCTAATTCATTAGCTCTGTTATTCAGATGAAGACCCACTAAAAAGTTTCCTCATAAGTCAAGTCTTTGAAAATGTAGCTAAACAAATTTTGTATGACTTATTTGTATACAAACTGGTTCTGCCTTCTTGGAAAAACAATAATTTTGGTTTGTTTCTATTTTTAACTTTTATAGAAGCAAAGAATATACTGCATGAACATGTTTATTAATATTTTTTTAAGTACAGAACTATCAATCCATGTATAAACTTTTAGTTAACTGCCATTGGAAGTGCGAATTCAGTAGTAGTGGTGGTGGTGGTGGTAGTAGAAGTAGTAGTAGTATTAAAAAGAGGAAAAAACACACACTGCAGAAAGATTCTTTACAGATAACTGAATGGATTAAATACTCGTTTACTGCGTCAAAACTTCTGCTTTTGATCTTTAGTTATCCCCAGGTATTTGTTCCTAGAGGGATTAAAAGTATTGCCTTGTTAATAGTATTCGAAACTACCTGTGTGTTGTATTTGTTTGTGCATTGAAATAATGCGATTTAAAAAAAAAAAATAGAATATGCAACTAAATACCACGGAAGATCGTTGATATAATAAAAGAGTCGTAATTTGTGCTTTGTGGTCAGATATCTTATGAGTTGGTTATGATCAACTTTTTAAGACAGTAGAATGTTTGAAAAGTTGGAACAGAACTGGCTCACTTGTTGAAGTACCTTGATCATATGTTCAGTCGAAGATGCTGATTAACTGGCAGTGTTGTACTGATAAAATGTTGGTATTGACAAGTAATTTTTGTACTTCCGTTAAATATTGTTACAACTAACAAATCTTTGTATATTATATTTCAGTATTGATTATACGATCTTAAAAAAACTCCAAGCAACAATGGAACAATTACGTGCGTATTTCCTGTTCGGAAAAAAACCATAATAAGTCTCTCGTGTCAAATGAAAAAAAAGGAGCAACAGCACATAGTTCAAGTCAACAAATCGTTGAGGCATCAGGCAGGACGCCTTCGTCGCAAAAAAACATAAATAAAAGCATCGAGTGTGTTTTCATAGTTGTTTGTGACAAGCTATATTTGTACGCCCCTATTGTTGCTCTTGAATTGTGGGTTATCGAAGTAAAGAGTGCAAGCAACTATTTTCTGTGTAACAGATGCTTTCGACATTTGCGTTAAATACGTCTTTGATAATTCCGGCAACGTCTGAACACAGGAGGCGAATGCCGCAAGTAGGCGACTCTTGCACACGGCGCGCAGACGAGCAATCCTGACCACACTACAGACGGTCGATAAGATTCGACCTTGAATACGGTCAGTAGCTCCGTCTAGTGCAGTGGGCCGCCACTAGAGGTCCCGCCGGCTGTACATCCTGCTTCAGTCTGATCCTCGAGGCCCTCAAATACGCTTCGCATACAGTTAAAGAGACGGCGACAAAACTTCATGTAATAACATACCACTCATTTGGAAGTACCCCTGCGGTACTGAGGCCGGTAGAGATGTGGAAAATCAAATTACTGAATTTTAATTTCAGCGAATTAGCTGACATCTCGGCAACATACGTTACTCAGTTTGCACGAAAAAAAAAAAGGAAAGAAAAATATTGTCACGTTTCCTAATCACTTTACAGGTATTAATGTCACCACAGTATTACTTTATTTTTTCCGGCAAACCTTCTTGTTGAGAAAGCCAGAACAAAACAAAAATGTTGCATTTAAGTGCGTGTAATGTGACGCCTCTCACAGGAAACGCTGTAACAATCAATTGTTCAAAAACTTTACTTTGTTAGAAACGTCCAGTGAGGAGAATGTGTTGACATCTGCCATAGTAAATACGAAAATATTTATCCCGTGTGATTTCAACTGTTATGGATTTTTTGCTCATTTCTATTTAAGTGACATCTCCAGTTCGATCCTATGAAAATCGTAATATTCAAAAATATTTCGTTATACCATGTACAAAAGGAACGAAAATACTTTGACTGTACGCCGTTTTACTTTTCATTTAATTATTTGTCAAAGTCATCAATTTTTGTCTTTATTAAAGTCGCTAAGAGAGTGCTGTGGCCAGGAGAAGGTGAAGAAAGTGTGACTTCCTGGTCAGCATAGCCGCGAAGAAGAAGATCGGGCTCAAGGCAACGCGCATTGGAGTTTCACTGGGCCCCAAGTAGGTTACCACTCAGCTCCGCGTTCTCTAACTTTCTAACATTTTCCTTCACACGCTTACCTGACTGGGATGTGTGGTTGTCCGATGTGGGGTATTCGCGTGGGCCTTTAAACTACTGAACACGAGTACACTAGGCTGAACTTGGAAAATATGCCGAATTTTATTTAAATTCCTAAGACAATTACCACACGAAATGTTTCAGTATTTGATCGTGCGACATTTCTAAGCATCCTTAAAAAAGGAAAAAAGAGAAAAACGCAGCTGTAATTTGCCGCTCATTCGCCGATTACGATAGCACTGACCGGTATTCAAGCAAAACACATGTGGTAATTCTTTACAGCGATAATCTTAAATTTAATACGAAGCAAACATTTTCACAAAGCAGTACTGAGTAAAATTTGCTTACTGGTGCACTTAAGTCCTTTAGGAAACACCTTTCAGGGCAGTGGGCTGAGATCATCTTTTTGAAGTGTACTTCGTACTGGCGGAAGTGCGCCGCTATTGGCTGGCGGCTAGAGCCAATGAGCGGAGAGGTCGAACAGGATCCTGCTCCACAGACCTACGTCAAATCATTGGCGAGCACCGAGCAGTTCTTTTGTAGAATAATTTCGTTGGTGTTTTCTCTGTGTTACTCGCAACTCTAGCAGTATCTATCGCGTTTCAAACAAAACCACTTTTTTTTCAACAAAAACTATGCAAATAGCATTTAATCAGTCGCCTTGAACTTCGCTATATGGCACACATACATCGAAGGGGAAGCAGAGCGAAAGTGATGGTAAGCCGGTTCAACGACACACTGACTTTCTGAGCCCGCTGAAGGTCACGGTTATAAATACGGAGCCAAGGCCAAGGCTCTGGCCTTACGTAACACTGTCTTTACTGCAGATAAATAAAAGTTGCACTAGGCGAAAAAAAATTCGTCAAGATTTGGCTGTTTGCATGAGGATAGTTTATGTAGACCATATTTCGCTTCAGGTTTAGTAAACAAAGCTCCCACGTAGCGAACGTAGAAAATTTGAATTTAAAGGCAAATTACCAGACAGTTTTATCTAATAGATAAAAAATTCCTTTTTCGTCATTCGTAAATACTACAAGTGACAAACTACTGGAGGAAGCTTTGGAAACCTAAAATAGAGAGTCGTCAGCCTCATAAAAACAGAATCGACAGTGACCTGATTTCCGAAAATCTTCTGCGCACCCAATATACATTTCTCATTTACAAACTGAAAGCACTAGCTTTGATATACTTCGGTCTTTTTGTCGTCTCTAAATTGTCTCATTTCTGGGCTTCATATTGTTACTCCAAAGGCCCAATGAAGTATGGACATTCCATCACAACAAATTAAGTCGCCATGACATACAGATCAATAAATGAAGGTCACTTCCGATGCCAGCTCTCAATACATTACAGTACTGAGATCAACAAAATAATGGATGGTGAGCAGAGGCTGCATCTTAATAGGCATCGGAGAGAGATTTCTTGGCTATAAAGCGATAAGTATCCAATATTTGAAATTAAAGGGTCATATTCTTTACAGATTGTAAGTTGCAAATAATCAGAGATTATATTAGAGGATGAACACTAAAAACACGACAAACGAAACCAATCTGGGTGGGGATACATATTATCAGGCGCAGAGGTTTTCGGAGACATGATAATAATGTTGACCAAATTATTTTACCATTTGATTGATACGTTAAAAATTAACAAATTTATGATTAGCAACTTTTAATTAAAAAAAGCACTGCTACCGCAGTTATTATTAACTTCACTTAACATTCTTTGTTCTAATTGGTCCACTGAATGGATGTCGAAGAGCATAATTTTGCAATCTCAATGAATTGTTGAGATCTCCAAAACTACAATAGGATGAATAGTAAACAGCATCAATCAAGGAAAAATTTTGAAAAACACCAGAACACTAATAGTCTGAATGAGGTAAAGTGAAGCTTTGGATCAAAACGGCAAATATTCTTATTGGTATGGGTGTCGTATTCATTTCTACTGTATTTCTCAAGCCTGTGAGTCCATTTCAATTTTCAAACAGGCAAAGTGCTCGTGCAATAGAGAAGTTACGAGCTCTGTTTCAGAGAAAAAGAGTAGATGTACTGGAACATAATATTAATACAAATATGTGCTTCTCCAACAACAGTCGGAAGGGAGGGCATGCTCAACATCTGGTTAAACAGATAACTTTGTGAAGATTATATCCTTCATGATATTCGTAAACGAATATTGCCAAGTATATCAGTGGCAACGGAATATGTTAGCGGAATATAAGTCTTACATCCTTTCCGATACTTTCAGTATGGGTAGGTCGTCGTAAAATGAAAATGTCATTTGCTCCATCAAAAATTCATCCAAATTTCGAAGACGGGCGTTTAGAAAAGTAAGTGGAAAGAGAAAACAATTATGCTGCTATTACTTCATTTCCTCTCCAACAGAAATGAGAAAACAAAGTTACTATGGATACCGAATGACGAAATCAATCATCTTCCATTCGAGTCTTCAGGGAGAGCGTTACAAGTCTATACTTCTCCCTTTGGATATTAATATCATGTGCATTACAGTCATAGGAAGTTATACATACATGTAACCTGCTGCACAGCTACAATGTTCAGTTCTCAATTGTTTGGAAGAAAAATCATATGTGATTATCTTCTGCCTGAAATTACTGTGACAACGATGAACACTGAACTGGACAAGAATAACTGATTTCTAGCGAGGGTCAAGCATTGTAAATTTCCTCAGCACTAAAAACGAATTTTCTAAAACTAGGAAAAAAAAAAAAAACCTACGAGGCATGGTCCCAAAAGCGGTCAAGTCATTGAATCGAAAATTACAATATAATATGGTAATATCGATTTTGTGTTGGAATTGGAAATGATTTAAGGTGCGCAGTTCGCAAATGTGTTTTAGCCCAAGTCATTGGAGTGGACATGGAATATAACCGTCCGGTTTCGCCGTTTATCGTCTTTTGTTTAGAACCCTTAACGCATTGAGAATTCCAGTATCGAGTGGCACAGAAATAACTTTTGAGATATCAACACCAGTAGATCCTGTTTCGTATTTTAGCTTTATTTATTCGTGTTATTTGTTAATTTATATGCTTCTTTGGTGGCCTTTGTTTTCATTTCTGTGGCTTTTAGACACTTTTTACATATTTGTGGCGAAGATTGTGCTAGCTTTATTAATCTGAGAGTGTTAACTATCAACAAACTAAAGTCCCAAAAAAAATGTTCAAATGTTTGTTAAGCTTATGGGACTTAACTACGGGGTCATCAGTCCCTAAACTTACAAACCACTTATCAACTAGCTAAGATTAAGGACGGCACAAATATCCATGCCCGAGGGGTGATTCGAACCCCAGACCGTAGTGGCCATGCAGACCGTGACTGGAGCGCCTCAGTCTCCTCGGCCACCGCGGCCGGCAAACTAACTAACGTCCCAAGTAATAAAATAACTTGATATAAACATCTGTGTTGTGCATAAATTACATGACATAAAAACAATAGTTCGATCAAAAATTTTAAAACACATGTTTTGATGTTTAGTGCACTGTATTAATACAGAAAACAGTGAATTTTAATTTTTCCAAAGCTGAATTCACAATGTGGGAATGAAAGGGTTGAGGCGACCGTTGGCTCGGGTTCGAATCCCGTCCCGGCTCAGATTTTCACATGTCGCAATTGAGTTATTTCAATGCGCTTGTGCAGCTAGAGTCATTCATTTTCTATCGCTTGCTTCGTCTCATTAATTAAAGAATTGCAATTGTTTTAATTCAGTTTTCGTGTGTTTTTCCTTCTTTTTTACCACTCTGTTTGCATCGTGTGTGTCTGTGTTGGGGGGGGGGGGGGGAGAATATTTTAATTTTTTTTTTTTTTTTTTTTGCTATATGTCAGTGATGATGTGAGAACGTGGTGGTACTCACCGGGGCTCCTGGCGGGGTAGTGGTGGTGCGGCGGCGGCGGGGGCGGCGGCCGGTGCGCGGGCTGGTAGTAGGGCGCCAGGAAGCCGTGCGGGTGCGCGTGCGCATGCGCGTGGGCGTGCGCGTACGCCGGGCCCGGGCTGTCTGGCGTCCTCGCCGGACCTGCACACACAACCGTTTACACTCACCACTTACTCCAGCATCCCACTCACTTCTCACACGTCGTGGACGGAGCCCCAGTAGGACTCTGCCGGTGGCAGTCTCGCTCGTGCAGCGCCTGAAAATTCAAAGTTAAAATCGCGGCTCCTGTCCTCTGTTGGTAGCCGAGTAGACTGGATGGATCAGTGGCGTAACTATGGGGGGGGGGGGGGATGAGGGGGATAGAACCCCCCCCCCCCCCGCAGAGGCCGCAAAAAATCGTACAACAGCAGTCTAGCAACGGTAAAGATTGGAAACTTGGGGTGTTTTACCATAAGCTTTCATTGGATGGGAGTGAATTAGTTTCTTCAACGGGATTGGTAGATGGTAGTCTGTCTGGAAACTGCCAAAAATTTTGCTCGTCAAGCAGATCTACCCCCCCCCCCCCCCCTCAAAGCCAAGTCCTAGTTACGCCACTGGGATGGATGGCTGTTTTATGGGGACAAAACTGCGGAGGTCATCTGTAACCAAGGAGACTGCACAAGAAACGATTCTCCATAGATGGTTAGGAACTTCCCCTCACGACAGATGGATCACTATCGACATGTGGCCCACATGGCAGTGGCGGACTATGGGGGGAGGGGGCGGACCGCCCCGGGGGCCTCCAAATACTTGGAAAGCACGTTTTTTTCTTTTTTTTTTCTTCCCCTCTCGTTCTGGGCCTTCCAGATCTCGAAAGCTATTTTTTTAGACTGCCCGGTGCCTCTCGTCGGAGGAGGAGGGGGGGGGGGCAAAATCTCAAAAGTTACTTTTTCCAAGTGGACGGGGGGCTCAATCCTCACTTTGTTTTGCCGACGCCCCGGGCTTCCTACAGCCTTAGTCCGCCACTACCACATGGCCTCATTTCACGACACACTTCTGGGAGGTTTACGATTTAAACTAATTGGTGCAATGCAGTGGCGAATCCAGGGAGGGGGGGGGGGGGGCTACAGAGCTCCAGCCCCCCCCCCCCTCCCTCAGAGCATGAGGTAAACCTCCTAATATCGCAATATCAGCATATCAGTTCCCCCCTTTCTTTTTTACATAAGCTTGAGGTACTAATTTTCTGCGAGCTCAGCCCTCCAGACCATGATCCTGGATTCGCCACTGGTGCAATGCTGGTGACTAGAAACTTTATATCACCACTTTTCCTCTCCTTGCTAACCAATTTTCAGTTCCAGAATTCAAATGTTCAAATGTCTGTAAATCTATCGGAACAAACTACGTGGTCATCAGTCCGTAGCTTACAAACTACTTAAACCTAGGTAAACTAACCTACAGACAAACACACACACCCATGCCCAAGGGAGGACTCGAACCTCCACGGCGAGCAACCGCGCGCTCCGCAGCGAGGTGCTTAAGACCGCTCGGCTACTCCACCGCGGCTTCCAGAATTCGAACCAGCTTGTCTCGCCTTTCTGTCTGTCTGTCCCTAGATATATCGTTTCGCAGTGGGCACCAAATTAAATTAATGAGGAACACAACTGAGGCAAAGACGGCCAGTGGTCGTTTCTTCAGATCCGATACACACCGAGCTCGAACTGTTGCGCGAATCGACGAAATGCGGCGAATAATGAGGAGCTCGACGTCGACAGTGTGTTGGGGGTTTAAGTCAGGGCCGGCGAAACGCTGCACACTGTGCATGTGCAGGTGCGCACATGCGAGGCAGCGACATCTGTTCTTAGACACTTGTACATAATGAACGGCGACGGCTCCACTTCCTGGTTTACGCGGTACACGCAAGAGCGCAACACACCCAGTCTCGTTTACCCCTGTGGGGTAGAAACACGCACTACATGAGCGGAGGCTGCTGCGGCGAGCACGCCGTGACACAAAAGTTGCACGTGTGCAGAATTTCTAGACGGCCCCTGGGTTACGTGGATAACTTGGTTCTGACGCAGCGGTGAATCCAGGATTTAGATCTGGGGGACACTGAGCTCGTAGAAATTACGGATCACCAGAGTTTCAACATCAAGATAATTAGTTACTGCCGGCCGCGGTGGCCGAGGGGACTGCGGCGCGTCAGTCATGGTCTGCACGGCCCCTACGGTCGGGGGTTCGAATGCCACCTCGGGCATGTATATTTGTGCCGTCCTTAGTAGTAGCTAGTTCATAAGTAGTTTGTAAGTTTAGGGACTGATGACCCCGTAGTTAAGTCCCATAAGCTCTACAAACATTTGAACATTTTGAATTAGTTACTTCTTTGCCTATTTGTCAGTACGTGTCTGCAGTATTAGAACACATCGAAAGCGTATCACCACAGAACGTCGCTATGGGATTCAAAAGGCTGCGCGGGAAGAGCCGAGCGGTTGTAAGCGCCTTGTCAGGAACTGCGAGGCTGCACCCGCCGGATGTTCAAATTCTCCCTCGGGCATGTTCAAATGTTTGTATAGTCTATGGGACTTAACTACGGGGTCATCAGTCCCTAAACTTACAAACTACTTATGAACTACTTACTAACTAGGACGGCACAAATATCCATGCCCGAGGGGGGATTCGAACCCCCGACCGTAGTGGCCGTGTAGACCGTGACTGGAGTGCCTTAGTCCCCTCGGCCACCGCGGCCGGCTCCCTCGGGCATGAGTCTGTGTGTTGTCCTTAGGTTAGTTTAAGTAACTTGTAAGGCTAGGGGCTGATGACTACAGCAGTTTGGTCCTATAGATCTACAAACATTTGAATTTTGGGATTAAAAACAAAATGACACTGCCCATTGGTAAGGTTTTCATCAGCAGCGAAAGTAGTAAAGCTGCGTGCCCCCATCACAGACGGCTAGAGAAGAGAACACGTTGGAAGGATATGGAGGGGAAGCTAGATCGCTATTCCTGTATTGCGGAAACGGGCTAAAGGCACGAGCGGTGGCAGCAGAACCCGGATTAGCCCCGCGTGTGGAAAGCACTGGCGGACACGCTGCCTGCGCAGCCTAGAGGAAGCAGTGAAACGACGCGCGGGAGACGCCGATGGCAGGAAGCGGCCGAAGGATGTCAGCTTTCGTGGCGGCCCAAGTAGCACGGGAAAGTGAGCCACGCACAAACACGCCGCCCTCTCCTGATACCGCGCTCACCACACCACTCCTTTCCCTCCACAATGACAAGTAATCCCGTTTCTATGTTTTTCTGTTTTCTATCAAAGCCAGGTAATCAAAAGCTAATTAAGAAATTACTGATTTTTTTATACTGCCAAATTTCGTCGGAACGCGATAGTAAAATAGCCTCCACTTTTCTGATGTTCTGTGAAATGATGTTTATTTGTCGACGAACGGCGTGTTTGGTATCATCAAGTGACAAGGGTCGCGACGAAGAGAAAGTGAATGTTCAAGGGACTAAACTACTGAGGTCATTAGTCCCTAAGCTTACAAACTACTTATAGTAACTTATGCAAAGACAGCACACACAACCGTGCCCGAGGGAGGACTCGAACCTCCGACGGGAGCGGCCGCGCAATAAGTTACATGGCGCCTCAGACCGCGCGGAAGTTCCTGCACGAAGCGAAAGTGATTTGTAACTTACACGGATATTTCCGATACATATGACGTACTATAAAGATGAAAGAAAGCGTGTTTATAAACAAAACTTTATTTCTACTCTCTGATAAATTAAGTTCCAGTTATACTAAAGTTATATTGCAATAGTAAAATGTTCAAATGTCTGTAAATCTATCGGACCAAACTGCGCGGTCATCAGTCCGTAGCCTACAAACTACTTAAACCTATGTAAACTAACCTACGGACAAACACACACACCCATGCCCCAGGGAGGACTCGAACCTCCACGGCGAGCAACCGCGCGCTCCGCAGCGAGGTGCTTTAGATCGCTCGGCTACTCCACCGCGGCTTGCAATAGTAAATGCAACTTCAGTTCCCATGTTTCGTTAAGTATAGCGTTCTCCATTAAAAAATAAAAAAAAAACTTTTCTGCGGAGAGCGCGGTTGCTCCCTGTCGGAGGTTCGTGTCCTCCCTTGGGTGAGCGTGTAGTCCTTACGTTAGTTTAAGTAGTTTGTAAGCCTAAGGACTGATAACCACAGTAGTAAAGTCCCATATAAGATTTACAAAACATTTGAATGACGAGGTCACTAATGTACGCAAGTGTATCTCACTGCTGTATGTATCTTTCGTTATCTGCATCAGTAGTATTTGTGTAAGTCACACGTCTTGGCTGCGACATTCAGTTGTCACCCGCCGATGGCCCGAGAAGCAGAAAGCTAGTCCGCAGTCAAATGACATTTTGCAGAACATCGGGCAAGTGTATCCAGTTTAACATCAATTACGAATTATTTAATTTCATCCCGTTTACAGCAACGGCACACAAAAAAATTGTGCCCCGTGTGAATCGTGTCTATCTTCCAGGAAACTTTTTATCGCCGCTTTGCGAAAGGAAGCAAGTCATTGGGAACACGCGCTGTGTATTATCATTCGCCGTGGTACAGGAGCTATAGAGGAAGTGAGGCATGTCCGAAGCGTGCCCGGTTGGGATGCGGCAGCATTGTGAGTCACGTCTCAAGCCCACACGTATGGCGGGACGCTTCCTCCCCCCCCCCCCCCCATACCCCCACCATCGTCATCCTCTCCTCTGCTTCTACGGTTCTGCAGTGTCCTACACCTCAAAAGGATATTGTTTTTTTGTTTGGTTGGCTAATTGTTGTTTGCACGTTCACCAGTACGAAATGTGCTTAGATAAACACCAATAAGTGACTACTAAAAAGTACAGAGTAATTTTAAAGTTCATGATCCATAAAAAATGAGGTTAATGGCACATAACAAGATAGTACGTTATACAGTATATGAAAGACAAACGATCAAAGCTTCCATCTCTTTAACTGTATATAAATGGTCTATGTTTCCAGCCGGCCGCGGTGGCCGAGGAGACTGAGGCGCTCCAGTCACGGTCTGGGGCATGGATATTTGTCCCGTCCTTAGTCTTAGTTAGTTCATAAGTAATTTGTAAGTTTAGGGACTGATGACGCCGTAGTTAAGTCCCATAGACTTTACAAACATTTGAACATTTTTTGTCTATGTTTCCATCCTTTGTCGTACACGGCGTACTTCTAACACGTAATCCGATTGTGCCCCCACCAGACCCAGACTATCCGGGTTGACGGCTGGAACGACTGCTAGCGCGGCACAGTGTTCGGGGCCCCGCGGTAAAGATGGAATATCCTTGATGTAAGCCGCCGCCTCCCCTTCCCCTCCAGAAAAAAAGGACAATCTCAAGGCGCCAAGTCCAGCGACCGCGGTGGCCACTCGACTATCGCCAGGTCAGCGGCCACAACAAGGTCTATCCAGCCACGTCTCGCTCAGGTAAACTCTTACACAAATGTGAAGGGCCCTCCTTGTTGAGAAATGAAATTCCTGCTATCAGCTTCCAAGCTACGGAACGAGACAACTGCAGCGAGTCCAGGTAACTGGCACCTTTGACAATAATTGCAACAAAGGAGTGAGGTTCATTGGCTGTTTTCATGGACACGGCACAGTGATATTGTGAACCGTGGTGTCGAGTTAAACTTAACGACTTGAAGCTCTTTATACACTCACTAAAAACTGGTAACGGGCAATTATAGCACAGAAAAGTATTCGCTTTGCCTGTTTCGAATCCATTTGCAGCAGCTACGGGTAAGCGGATGGGCGGCTTTTAAACTAACTTGCCAGTAGATCTGAAAGTACAGTTGAAACTACTTCATTAGGTTATTATTAGCCCTTTACCTAAACGGATTATTTGAAATGTCATAATTGCCTTGTATGTAAAAAAATCACAAAAAATCGGCAGGTCTTCATTTATCAAGATTTTTAGTCGCCTAAGATTTCAGTTACCGCGATTAAGGCAGTGGCTTTTCCTCCGAAGCTTTACTGTACAGGGTGAGCAATTAGTAGCAAGGCGCCTTAGACCGCACGGCCAATCCCGCGCGGCTATCGCTGGACAGCAACACGTCATTGGCACCGCATAGAATAGCGTATACAATGAGCTGTCGGCGTAACAAGGTGGCGAGGATTGCCGATACTTTACAGAATCATATCGTCCGTAACGTTGACAATAAGCAACTCTGATTTTATTATTTTTTTAAAATTATTATTATTATCATTATTTTATTTTTTCAGGAGACGCTCCCCCCCCCCTCTCATGTTACTACACATGAGAAAGGTAAAACCGCAGTCGCAAGTTTATAGCTATCGGCCGACCTGATTGGGAACGGTAAGACAATATTCGACGGCTATTTCTCTCCATGCCCACTAAAATGCTATACAGCGTTGTTCAAAACGTTGCTCCTCGATCAAAAATGTTCAAATGTTTGTAGAACTTATGGGACTTAACTACGGGGTCATCAGTCCCTAAACTTACAAACTACTTATGAACTAACTAACACTAAGGACGGCACAAATATCCATGCCCGAGGGGGATTCGAACCCCCGACCGTAGTGGCCGTGCAGACCGTGACTGGCACGCCGCAGTCCCCTCGGCCACCGCGGCCGGCTGTCCCTCAATCACATTTTTTAATTTTTTACTGATGAATTGCGACCAGTAAGTTCAGCATTTTTATAAGGTAAACTGTCTTTGCCGGCCGCGGTGGCCGAGGGGACTGAGGCGCTCCAGTCACGGTCTGCACGGCCACTACGGTCGGGGTTCGAATCCCCCCTCGGGCATGGATATTTGTGCGGTCCTTAGTGTTAGTTCATAAGTAGTTTGTAAGTTTAGGGACTGATGACCCCGTAGTTAAGTCCCATAAGCTGTACAAACATTTGAAACTGTCTTTGCTAAAATTCAACTGCTGCGTTAATTATCGCTTTTACGTCACCTGTTGGTGATTTTGTGCATGTTATTCCAAGCACGTGAGTAAATTTTTAGCCCTCTACCGTCAGCGGTCTTAATGTTCTTATGCAGCAGCGGGCAGAGTTCGTCGGTGATGCCGGTTCCACGCGGGCAAGAAGCGTGGGAGAGGCGAGGGAAGAAGCGCGGCTTGTTTCCGGAAGCGGCGGCGGCAGGGAGAGCGCCTATGTGGGGCAGCTCTCGCCGCTCAACAGGTGACACGCTCCCTCCCACCCACTCCGCTGCCGGAGCGCCATTATTATATTCCTACCATTCACTCGTCGCCGGAAAGTAAATCGCATTCTCGTCCATTTTGACCTACGTGAAAATTCCAGCCCCAAAGTTGTGACCTATTTTCTCAACACTTTCGGATACGACTACACCACACCGCACCCTTTCATTATCTCTGCCGGGGCTGGTGGTCTAGGGGTAAAGCACTCGACTGCAAACCGAGGGGTCGAAACCAGGGCGGATAAAGGATTTTTTCTATCTGCCAAACCTTCATCACTCAAGGATGTGAGGAGTCGCCAGAAACATGTTAATGTGTCGGTCTTATTTCTCCTGCTGGATAAATGCAGTACGTTACAAGATGCAAGTCATCAAATTGGCGTCCAGTTGACAGATTTTCACCAGGCCATTGGAGCCATACGAAATTATTCGTTACCGCTGGAACATACGCATCCCACTACAAGTTAGCAGCCAACCAGTGAAAATTGGCTGCTATGTATATATGTCCCACTGGTAAAGGGAAACCTGAAAAAAAAAAAAAAAAAAAAAAAAATCGTAACCTCATATTGCACCCTGTAGGTTATGGTGTCTTCGAGTTTCACTGTTAAACTTCTGCTATGCATTGCGGTATCGAAATAGTTCCTGCACATAGATAGGCAGTCTACTGAGCAGATATCAGAAGTGGGTAACCGGACAATTCGTATCAACGAATTGCACGTACATTTGGGGCGTTCAGAAATTGCGCTTACAGGCTTCGAGAGCACATAATATTTTTACTTATCCAGTGACGTTATAAGCATTTCTGCATCCTTGGCACTATGAAATCAATGTCTTCTAGTGTAAGAACTTAGCTTTCCATAGTTTTAAAGGAGGTAGTACGGACCAAAACAACAAAAAATTTCTATAAACATTGGCTCTAAAATGCCTACCTTAAGAACGATCAACAAGTCTCTTCTAGTGGTCAAGTACTGATAGCTCTTAACGTATGTATTTTAGAGCGCACACCTACTCGACTTTTTTGGTCTAAACTACCTTCTCCCGAAATAAGGAAAGCAAAAAGCTTGCATTAGAAGGTACTCTCAATGGCAGCTTTCACAATGGGCTAAAAAGCGCATTAACACCAATTCTCATTAACCATCTCAAAAGGGATCGGACTGGAAACCAGCAAGTTATGTTCAGGACTGTGCGTTGCGCTTAGAAATCTAATTGATTACATTAGTAATGATCAGGTCATTTCACATCTGCTAGAAAGGCCGCAAAAGGAAGCTAGCACAACAGACAAGATAAATGCTGACTTCTTGCCGATAAGAGGGAGAAAAGTCTCGCCTATGCTGATCAAAAGGCTGCCTTAGGTTATAATGCAAAAGTCTGCGTTTACTGTGTCTCATGCACGAGCACGCTTTAGTGACCTTCCTTACGTACGTGAAATGACTTTTCTGATCACCACTAATTTGGCCAATAAGATTCATAAGCTCAGCCGACTGCCCTGAGCTCACATTACTGACTTCCGATCCGATACCATTTGATATCGCTTATAAACCATGTCTCAACGCGTTTTTCAGCGCGCATAGAAAGCCGCTTTTGCGAAGCAGTTAGTTTTCCTTTGTGTAATTTTTACTGGTAGGTAGGTAGACTACATTAGACCTGCTTATCAGGCGAGTAATTAGGCAGGGAATCTGAACGCTGCGCGAGTATGAAAAATAGCCTGCAGTCTCCACTAAGCTGATAAGTAATTAGTTAATTGTTATTATTCTCCGAATCGCGGAAACGAGCAAACACTGAATATCCTGGAATCGACGAAAAAACAAAGATAGTATCACGGAGTGCTTAATTTCTCTCTTCCAATCTCTAAAATTTACAGCCGCAGTCTCTCAGCAATAAATGAGTAATTCTCGTAGATTAAAAATGGAGGCGCATTGTCTCCGCCTTTATTCTCTGTCTACTTCATAACTGTAATTGGAAGATGAAAGACGGAATCTATGTCTGTGCATATTACTTAGATTTCGTGGTACGCCTACGAGACAAACGTAACTTCAGCAATCCGATCGAAGTACTAAAGCGTTGCAAGGCGGTTACCTTTGGCCTGAATGCGGTTTGCTTGCATCTACATTACAGATACAATAGCCATCATTTTCGTATTTATCCAGATTCTTGATGTTCTTATATATACGATCGACCTCGTAGTTCACCGTTTCTACCGCTAGATGGCTCTCGCGCTATACCTGTAACTCTTGCTGCGGACCGTCGTCTAATACCCCCTTTACATATGAAAACCACTACTTCCTTTAGCCAGTCTAACGGCTGCATGCAAACATGATTTTTGTTTTGTGTACATATATGGTTAAGCCCCTTTCTATTTATATAAGTTTCATTGGCCTTCTTGTATACTTCAATTTTCTTGATCGCGTATTTTTATAATAATGATGACATTTTAACATGTGCACTTTTGACAGGTGGAAGCATCGACCTTTTTTCGCAGGTCAGAACGCGTGCGTGTGTCTCGTTGTAAGGTATGCTGCGCATCCAATTCTGACAGCCACGCCTGACGCGGAAGCCCATCTCTGAGGGCAGGAGTGCGGGAAGCCATGCAGCTGAACAGCCCTTCGCGGCACGAGGTTAACTTTGGCGAGCAACTCAAGTAAAATTGGAGAAGAGCATCGACCGCGGCAAGCCACGCGTTTATGTTTTTAGAAATTCTCGCGCAATGCTTGGCAGGGCGTCGTGTACTGGCCGGCGGTGAGGAAACGTTGCTTCCTCGGTACTGTGCGTTCTTTCCCTTGATAGTCATTGAAAAACCTACAACACGGGCGCCCTGCTACGGAGAGCGCGTCTCGGAGGTTCGAGTCCTCAGCGTGAGTTTAAGTAGTTTGTGTAAGTCTAGAAACTGCGGTTTGGTCCCATAGCTTTACGAACGTTTCATTTGATTGCCGACTTAGAAGCTTAATTCTTTTTTACAGTGTCTAGGGACTGTAAGCATTAGTAGGTGATATAAATTTCAACTTTACCCTTCTACCCGTTCCTGAGAAAAACGATTTTTAACAGTCGAACAGACAAACAGACGAAGCGGTACTACATGAATTCCGGTTTTTACGAAACTCTAGAAACGACTGATTGTCGTACCGCTATGTTGTCTACTTGGTCAAAAGAATTTAAATAACCCTATGAGATACTATGGCTATATCCACGCAGGAGCCAGAATCCGTGTATTGTACATAAATGAAAACAAATAGATGAATTATAATAAACTACTTTGAATTCAGTAACTCTGGTAATATTCTCCATTAACATCGAAATCTTTGGTACAGATTCTTATATACTTTGGGCAGGAGATGGTTAAATCAGAGCTCAGAAAAGAAGTGGAATCATGTAAACATATACACAAAGAAAGACTTTTTGTAAGATATCCATGAGATAGATTAGCGCGATAGTGTCATTTGCCTAATAAACTGCTTACTCTGAAGATCACTCACGTTGGCGCATTATGCAATAGAAAGTAAAATCTTCTCCCACACTTCTACGTAGTGGGATTCCATTCAAGAAGTGGAAATTATAATGTGTGAGAACAACTTAGAACGGAACTAGCGTGTGGAAGCGAGCTTTCTGCGCTGAAAACACTCACTGAAATGCACCGAATATATTACGTTTATACGAATGCACTGGTACCATCAGTGCAGACATGGAGTCAATCTATGACATAATGGTAATGAACAACGAACATTCACAAGCCGTAAGGGCTAAAAATCGTCAACACATCAACACGCACGACAGACGGCTATTCCTGACGAACATCATGATTACTGCCGAGAGGTGCTGATGTACAACCACTTTACGTCTACATCACACTAGGCGATAAAATCCAAAGATTCGTCAGTGTTGTCAAATAGGAAAACTTTACACCCTTAATCATAAAAACGGGCTAAGTGGTGCACTCATTCACGATATATCAACCATCAGCGAACGGAGATATTCCACATACTGCCGACTGCACATTTTGATCACTGACTTTCGCCTAGAATGATGCTGAAAAAGCTTTTATGATTTTGATGATGATCTGCAGACCGAATCTGATTGTTCAACAAAGACATTTTATCAACAGCTCTTGGTAATAATGATAACGTCCTTCAAGCACAGACTAGTTTTACATAAGATTGTCGCGAGGAACTTCGATCAAGTAGTACTGGAAGTACGAAAAATGAGCAAATCGGAATGTATTGAGATAAAAGAAATCATTTTTCTTTAGCCGAGTGGTCGACATCTGCCATTTCACTAGCTACTGTTCAAACACGCCTGGGTTTGACAGATACAATGTGTTGAAGTAGACTCACTACACACTGAAACTTCCTGACAGATTAAAATTATCTACCAGAGTGGGATTTGAAACCAGGACCTTTGACTTCCGCGGGCAAGCACTCTACTGACAGAGCTACTTGGGCACGTCTTACGGACCAAACCACAGCTTTACTTCCACCTACCTTCCAAAGTTAATAGCAGTTCTCCTGTGAACCTTGCAGGACTAGCACTCCTGGAAGAAAGTATATTGTGGTGACGTGGCCAAAGCCTAGAGAGTGTTTCGAGAATGACATTTTCACTCCGCAGCAGAGTGAAACTGTCATTCTTATAACAAAGTGTCTGACAAAAAGAGCGTGGTTAGGATGTACTGTGAATGTTAGCAGAAGAGTTGTGGTTACCTGGGGTGGGTTGCAGGCGCGCCTTCAGTTCGTCATTGGAGGCATGTCCGCTGCTGCTGCTGTCAACGTCGGAGACGCCGGAATCTGCCGGGCTTGGTGGCAGTGATCCTGTAAACAAAACACACCCAAATTGTAGCTTCACAAGCACTCGATCCAACAGCCCGTAAGTAGTCCACAGTGTTCACACACCGAGCCACAAACGGTCTCTTTGTTCTACTTAACACTATTGTCTATGATTATCTTAAGTTAACAGATTCTCTTACTCTTATGGGACGCTAGATATTCTGCTACGGGATCAAAACCACGCCCAGTTTCTGCAATATTTTGCTCGTTCACAGTTTGCATCAGTTTTTGGGGTGTGGTTATTTGATTTGGTTTATGCAAAACTAAGACTCCTCGTCGAATCCCTGTCCTGTACTGTCTCAAAGGACCTTTTTTTTTCAGTGATATTCCCACGATCCTCAGTTACCGCAAAAGAATGGATATTATTGAACCGCATACCTCGCCAGACGTATGTGTCTCACGTATTTAATTCGAATTGGGACAAGTATCAGTAGAGATACGTTCGCGAAAGAGCGTTAACCCCTGGCAGAGAGCAGTGGTAGGGATGTTTTTCCGTGGCGCACGTAAAGGGGTTGGGCCATTTGGGCAGATGTTTTCCCGGAAACTGCAGCTGCTGTGGGTGGACCTTGCGTAGGGGTTGCGTTGGACTGCACTGCCAACATATTGGCTGGCGCACCTGGCTCTGTGGCCCGAGCGCAAACAGGAAGCCGCAGATCCCTGTGTATTGTATAGATCGCTGTTACTCCCCGTGGCCATGTCCGAATATGCGCACTTTCAATTGCATCTAGCAACTCTGCACAGTGGAACTCAAGTATGGTTCATTATAACGGTTTAGTATTGAAATATTCATACTATTTGAGCTCAAATGTGGAGTACGGAACTTAGCACACATCTTAACAGATTCATATCTGTCGCTTTTTATTCTGTTTCCGAAGGATTGAAAGATATTTGTTTATATCGGGATTGTATTACATCATTTTATTAAGACTAACATACTTTTAAGGACATTACTGACCTAGCACTAATTCGGTTAAAGCGTGTGGGCATGTATGTGTGTGTGTGTGTGTGTGTGTGTGTGTGTGTGTTGTCCTTAGGTTAGTTTACATAGGTTTAAGTAGTTTGTAAGCTACGGACTGATGACCACGCAGTTTGTTCCGATAGATTTACAAACATTTGAACATATTTTTGAACTAATTCGGTTCGAGGAGGAATATGGGTACAACCAACCTTGGCCTTCTTGAAACAACAGTGCCGACATACGTTTGAAGTGATTTTTTGCCATTACCCGCCTCTGACTGGTGTGTGGACGACCAGGGTTTGATTTCCGGCACTGTCACTTTTTTAAAATATTTTTTATTTGCGAATTTTCCACTTAGGATTACGGTACAATTTCATTTCTTCTTTCTCCAGTATTCCTTCATATGGACGCAGATCTTTAAGAGCTTCCTTAATCCATACCGTTGTTGTCTTCTTTTGCCACAGGTAGTCGAATATCGTTTTGGTTAGCCTGATTTTGTCCATTCTGTACAGGTGTCCTAGAAATGATAACCTCCTCTTTTTCATGGTCTCTGAGATTTTCTCCACCTTTTGGTAGATTTCATTATTGCTCCGAAGTTTCTAGCCCGTTTCAACCCGGAATGGACCTTTTTTGTTTATTTAATTTTTTTATTTATTAACTTTTTTTACTTTGTGTGAAGATTGGAATACGGCATACTCAGCGCCATGAGGTTAACTGAGGAGCTACTTGCTTGAGTAGTAGCAGTTCCGGGTTACGAAAACTGACAACTTCGAGAAGAGCGGTGTGCTGACCCCATGGCCCTCCTATTTCATCCAGTGTCGTCCCTAGAGAGGATGACACGGCAGGCTCCACGGGATATGTGAACGGAATTCACTTTGGTTTTGTTGAAATCTCTGGAAACCTGAAGAAAGAGTGCTTCTCTGGATAGCCGGGTAGCACCCTAATTACAGCTCCATCAGCATTCTGTTGGGCGCCCGCTGTATTTACTTTGTTATCGCCGTAATACGAACACGTCAGGCACATTAGCGCTCGCCCACGCCTGTCACATTTCAAAGGATAGGTTAAAATTCCTGGGGAAGCGAAGGGCAGCCCGCTGATTGACGAGCAACCGTAAACAGGAATATTTATCGCCGGTGAACCCTGGGATGAGCGGCAGTGAAACGTGAAACGCGCCAGAGCGTGTTGTGCACGCTTAATGCCTCTCATCAGGAAGACGGTGACGTGTCCCTCGTCACACTCTGAGACTAATCGGTAACCGATGGCGCAATTCCGGAAACTTCACCCGCCGCCTAGTACTTCCCGCGCCGAGCAAGCAATGCGCCACACTAATTATCTATCTTCCTTAATACACCAATCGTCGCCTGCAATGAGGCTGGCAACGTGATAGCGTCTTTTGCTGCACCGCCGAAAGAATTTTTCCCTAATCTTTCACGGGTAGCCGTGCAACTACAATTAGCACCCAAGTTGGACGAAGAAATTCGTAGGGTAAGGTGGTACAAATTCGATATAGGTACAATTCCGATCGACGCCATTTGTCAGTCTCGTAATGTTGGCCGGCCGCGGTGGCCGTGGGGACTGAGTCGCTCCAGTCACGGTCTGCACGGCCACTACGGTCGGGGGTTCGAATCCCCCCTCGGGCATGGATATTTGTGCCGTCCTTAGGATAAGCTATTTGATAAGTAGTTTGTAAGTTTAGGGACTGATGACCCCGTAGTTACGTCCTATAAGCTATACAAACATTTGAACATTTGATTTTCGTAATGTTGGTAGCACTGTCTTTTGTGTGGCGTTGTAGTGTAGCAGGATTCTACAGCTCCTGTCTTTTTCAAGAATACACCTCTTTGTGTTTTTATATATATATATATATATATATATATATATATATATATATATATATATAAATGTGTGTGTGTGTGGTTGGGGGATATATATATATATATATATATATATATATATATATATATATATATATATCCTTTTAAGAAGTAAGTGAAGCTAATTAGTCTAACGCTCTTTTATAGATCAGTAGCTAGTGGTGACTGGATTCGCTGCCAAAAAATGCAGTGTTTGGTACCCCGAAGTATGCGTTGAGCCCGATGGAAACATTTCTTTTTATGCGGAAGATGCCAGTGATCAAAATTGCACTAGCAAGTGATCAGAACTGTACATAGTATAGTACATTTTCGATCGATTTTTCCCAATTCTGTAACCTTGTTTTGGAAGGTTGGAAGGAGGGTTTTACGCCCCGTCGACAGCTTGGTCATTAGAGACGGAGCTAACGCTCGGAGTTTTTGGGTAGGAATGGGGAAGGAAAGCGGCCGTGCCCATTGAAAGGAACCATCCCGGCATTTGCCTGGAGTGATTTAGGGAAATCACGGAAAACCGAAATCTGGATGGCCGGAGGTGGATTTGAACCACCATCCTCCCGAATGCGAGTCCAGTGCGTTACCACTGCGCCACCTCGCTCGGTGGTGTCATAGTTAAAATTATGCCTTTTCTCAATATATTTCCAGTTGTAATAACATTTGTCCGAAATGATCGCAATTGTACCACCTTACCCAGTAGCTCATGTAACCAGAAACAGGTGGGGAAATAATTGCGGTGATACCGGCAAAATGACCCAAAAGGCCGCGGTGAAGTAGCCGAGCGGTCTAAAGCGCCTCTCTGCGGAGCGCGCGGTTGCTCGCCGTGGAGGTTCGAGTCCTCCCTGGGGCATGGGTGTGTGTGTGTTTGTCCTTAGGTTAGTTTACCTAGGTTTATGTAGTTTGTAAGCTACGGACTGAGGACCACGCAGTTTGGTCCGATAGATTTACAAACATTTGAACATTTTTGACCCGAAAGGGTGCGACTCATTCAGTATGTATAGGGAAAGTATTTTTTTCGAAATAAGAACAAAGATTTGTCCTCGAGTGAAAGGAACATACTGACTCAACAGCGTATATGAAGGAACCCTGATACATTGTGTTTGTGTTTTTGGCGTCCTCCACTGTAGCCAACAGTGGAACAACACTGACTGGGCATTGTATAGGAAGCCAAGAGCGCGGGCAAGCGCCGCCAGCCGCGATAGCCTCTGAATGGAATGAGGCAACACGTGTGGCGGCCTCGAGATGGCGCGTCCTCGCTCGTTTCGAAATCCCGCTCTCTGTTTTCAGTGCCAAGAGTAATTCCGTTGCTCGCCATTATGTAATGTGCCGCAACAGTGACAGCCGCATTTATGAGGCGGAAAATCTATGAGGTGAGCGTGCCTGGCAAATGAATAACTTCCTTTTACAACTATCTCCCTCGATAAGGCACCCCGAACAGCAAATGTGGCGACGGAACGTGTAACGCGACTGTGTTTTTAACATAAATAAACACTATTATGTCAGACCGAAACTGTAGCTCACTATGGTCGTAGCAGATAATGAGAACCAGAAACTGAAAAATCACTGGGGCCACACAAAGAAGCTGTTGTTTCGTACACACTCACGCTTCAGAAACACTTTGGCAGATGAACAACAGCGAAGTACTTTAATTTCCTTGAACTTTTGTTCCCAGCGGTGACTACTTCGGCCAAAACAGAATAACAACCGGCGCCCTCGCAACACTGGTGATTTTTAAAAAGATTGCCCCCACAGGTGTATCGCAGTCCTCCTGTGTTGGTATTACTAACGCGAATTTACATTATAAAAACCGTGTAAATAACAATATCAGAAACTGCAGATTCTCTCGGCATATTCTTTATCTCGTACGGCAAACTTTCAATCTGGATTAAATTTGTTCAGAACAGGTGACAGGAATATTCTCCGATAAAGCTGTCGTTATTAATATGGCAGTATTCCGAGTAACGTTAGCTCCGTTGCCGTTATTGGAAACCAGAGCCTCATATCGTTTCGATGCGGAGATCCGGAACTTCTTAGAACTTTACTTGCTTGACTTGCACCGTGGGAGACGGAACCGCCAGACGGCCACATCAATAAAGTGTGGTGGCAAAAGAGAACACATTAAGAGAGACTGATGCAGTATCTTGTGAAGACGACTTGTATGCCATTGCTTTTCCTCCCTTTTATGGGCAAATTCAGTTAATGGAAGTTGCTTTTCCGAGAGCAGAATTTGGATCTTCTATGTCCATGGCTTTATTGACTTATTTATTTAGAGCCACGGATTTATTTATTTACAGCATGGCTATAACACAAAAAAATATTCAGAACTGTCTTAAATCCAGGCCACGATTTAGTCAACTGCTTCCTCCGTCCCCAACTGTTGGATCGGCAAGGAAGGCTCTAAGAGGAGATTATAAATTGCACGGCGAACAGTCTGCTTTCCATTAACTTCCTGGAAAAGTTATTTCCTTTCACTTAGTCGGAAAACCTTACAGTGTTGATTGTTACTCGATTAAGAGCCGACCAGATCTTGCATGACAATTGAAAGCTAAGTGACTAAGTCGCTGTGCACAGCATCTTTAGTTGTTCCGTAGTGACAACCTGCCAAGTGCGTCTCTAGCTATCTAGTGCTTAGAATTCACAAGTACTGAAGCTGTTGTCAACTAATATTCTTGCTTTTTTTCAGGGGTTGGAGATGACAGCGAAGCCATCCTTTGCTAATTTTTGGATTGCCTGCTTTAACAGGGGGTGAGGAGTCTTCTGTAGTTTTTATTCTCATGTACAACGTGCACTTTCTAGCTGCAGAATAGGAGGTGGTATGTGGCTACGTATGGGAAGCCGGAAAGTAGCTTGTAGGTGTGATTTTACCGGTTACAAGACACATTGTATGGCTGAGTTGCATATCAAGTCTGGTGTGAGTACCATTAATTCAAGTACCATGAGGAAAGTAACTCGCAATTACTTGAGATAGCCGTAAAGTAATGGAAACAAAAGGGAATGCAAACTTCCGTTGGTAGCATTTCTACCTTCTCTTCGTTAGTATACATTGTATTCATACAAACCTTCATCTGAAGATGTTTGTTTGGGTGACGGGTGTGCAGTTTCTTCGTGTTTCCATTTGTCTGCTCTCAACGCCACCACATGTACGAGTTACTTTATAACGGGAATTTGCACTATGTATTAGGACAGGAGAGTGATAATGTTGTGTCGAATTTTTAATAACACCACTTTTACTTGTCTGGGCGGTTTTTATCAGCCTTTGAGCCTTTGAAAGGGACGTACTGCTACTCGTAATTTCGTAACGTACAAACTTATAAGGAAGGCAATCTTGTTGGTTAATCTCTACCTGGTAGGTAATAAATACTTGCTTGATACACAATTTTTTTTTAATTTTGCTTCTGGATAAAAAAAAAGGGGTCTCATGTACATATTGCAGAAAATACGTTCCAATGGAGGTACATACACTTAAGAATGGAGATGAAAGATGTTTGACAGTGTAGTTTTGACTGATTGAAGGTACACACAAGGACACGCCTGACATGTGGAAAAGTTGCGTCTGTGCTAGTGCTTTAGCTTCACATTTAAGGCGGTAGGGGCCCTTCGCACAATCAAAGGCATGTCTTCCAGTGGGGGAATCACTGGCGCGAATCGCAGATATTCCTCGTCTGTGAGGCGATGCGAGAGGATGACTGGTCCCGCCAAGCCGTCACCAATAACCTCTGCCCATACGTCGAGGTTGAACCCGCGCCGAAGGTTCTCAGAAACCACAGCATGGAGAGCCGTAGGTGTTGGATCGACGACAGAACAGTGGCGGCCTGTAATTTGACCGAGTGAAAACTGTCGTTGTTGTTGTCATAATCTTTAATCAGTAGTCTGGTTTGATGCAATCCGCACCCTACTCTATTCTCTTCGCCTCTCCATGAGAACGGCAAACCCCATCTATTTGAACCTGCTTACTGTATTCGTCTCTTGGTCTCCCTCTGCCATTCCTACCCCTCCCACTTTCCTCTAATGCTATACTGACGATTGATTTATGTCTAAAAATTAATGCAGTACTGCCACATTATGATATGGCCATAAAAAACTGAAATTTCCGAGATGAGACTTAATGAGCTGTGCCCTTTCCTTTATATTACAATACTTAAGAAAATCATTTCTGAAAATGTCCAAGTAGTTTGCGAGAAACACACTACACTTAGTCTTTACATAAAGAAAATTACTTGTAATTATCTAAAACAAGTTTCATTTACTTTCAAAGCCTTGTCTTTGTGGTCTTCAGTCTAAAGATTTGTTTGATGCAACTCTCCACGCTCTCCCTGTACAGGTCTTTTCATCTCTGAATAACAACGGCAACCAGCAATCATTTCAATCTGATTACTGTATTCGTCTCTCAGTCTCCCCCTTAAATGTTTACCCCACACACTTCCCTCCAATGCTAAATTGACGATTCCTTGATATCTCAGAATGTGTCCCACCAACCGATCTCTTCTCTTGGTCAAGATATGCCAGAAATTTCTTTTCTCCCCAATTCTGTTCAGTACCTCCTCATTAGTTACGTGATCTAACCACCTGATCTTCAGCATTCGTCTGTAGTCCCAAGCTTCTATAATCTCCCCGCATGAACTATTTATCATCCATGTTTCACTACCGTACAAGCCAACACTCCATACAAATGCCTTCATGAAAACTGTGGAAATGGAAGCGAATCGGTAGGTAATAACGCCTGCACACGTTGTTGGTGATCCGGACTGTGGCAGCTGCGGGTAATCCTCGACACTCTCGTCGCGCTTACCCCATACAGTCAGGTGCCCGGTGCTGATACCATAGTCACTGTCAAACATCTTCATCTCCACCTCCCTGTGGTCATAGACGTGCCAGTGGAGTCCGACCGACCGCCGCGTCATCCCAACACTGTCTAGAGACAAGGCCTCACAACAGTCTATGTGACGTCACACCGATAGGCCGCTGGGGCACAGCCCACTGCCCCGTAGCGGCCAGCCAGTCAGATAGCGATGGCGGCCTGTGGGTGTGACGCGACACGGGCTGTTGTGAGGCCTCGTTTCTAGACGGCGTTGGTCTTGCAACAGTGTCACTGGATGCGTTACGGAGAGGGGCTTGCAGTCAGCACACCACTCTCCCAGGTCTCGACTTGGGACCAGTACTACTATGTCAAATAGTGGCTCCTTAGTTCAGTCGTGGCAGTACCGGAACTCGAACCCGAGTCCTCCGCAAGCCAGTCGGCGCTGAACACTGAGCTATGGGGCGGACTCCCTTGAACGCGTTTTTGGCTCCTTACCTGTGGAGGCGGTGTAGGTGGGCCTGTGCGAGAGCAGCGCGTGCGGGTGCTGGCTGAGCAGCCCGTGCAGCAGCGCCGGCTTGTGCTCGGCCACCGGCTCGCGCTTCACCACCGGCGGCGGCGACTGCGTCGGGCACATCTCCGCCGTGTCCACTGCAACAACAACACCCGCCTCTGTACACACGCTGCAGCAAACAAACTGCTACACAAACACAGAGACATGTAAACACTCAGGGGACGCTGCTGCTGGCGGCATCGCCTATATAAGACAACAGGTGTCTGGCGCAAGCTACTGCTGCTACAGTGGCAGGTTATCGCGATTTAAGTTCAAATGTTCAAATGTTTGTTAAGCTTATGGGACTTAACTACGGGGTCATCAGTCCCTAAACTTACAAACTACTTATGAACTACTTACGAACTAGGACGGCACAAATATCCATGCCCGAGGGGGGATTCGAACCCCCGACCGTAGTGGCCGTGCTGACCGTGACTGGAGCGCCTCAGTCTCCTCGGCCACCGCGGCCGGCTGTGTTTGTTCGTAGGTTAGTTTACCTAGGTTTAAGTAATTTGTAAGCTACGGACTGATGATCACGCAGATTGGTCCGATAGATTTACAGACATTTGAACAATTTTTTTTTGTTTGAAATATCATCGATATAGGCTTTCGGAGCGGAAGGCCAACTCGTTTACGACTGCACGACACAAAGCTTTACGTCTCGCCTGGGACCGTCAACACCACTGTCGATGACTGGAAATACAGGGTGAATCACCTAACACTTGCACCGCAAATATTGCGGAAACAAAGTGCGACTGATGTGTGGTTTTGATGTCAAAATACAATACTTATACAAGTATAAAAATGTGTAATAAAAATATTTGAAACCGTCAATCAAACCACTAACAGTTGTTATAAATATGTTGCTTTAATTTTGTCAAAAACTTCTGAAACATACTTTTGTATAGATTCTTCCGTCATTTCTTAGTAAAACAATTCCATATTTCGAGTTACAAACAAACTGTTTTTGTTCTACTAATTTTTATTTATCTCATACTAGCTTTAGGCTTATTGGGCCATCATCGTGATGTAAATAAAAATTTGTTTTTAAACTGAAACAAACTTCTGTAATTGTAATAGCCAAATTACATTTTTATTATGGTTCAAAAAGCACTTGTAATGTAAATTTTATAAAACATTAATAAGTATAACTTTTACCGTTGGGTATAAAGAACGATATAAATATCTGTCAATTGCAAGATTAATATTACTGGTTAGTTTAGCTCTTTTTTGTGCTTATTACCCCTGTTCTGCAGTGGTGGAATAACTTGGTTCCAGAAATGATGTGTTCTCTAATGTTGTGCTCAGTACTATTAGATGTTGGAAGTGATTATGGAAACAAAAACTCATGGAAGTGATGACGATCAATAAAGCTGTGCAATATTTAATTTCTAAAATTAATGCATGAGTATCCAAAATCTGAATTCCTCCCTTTAAAGCTGGGACATATCCTGAATTTTCGCGAACTAACACAAACTTCGAAAAGACAGCGGGAAACGAAATAAATCAAGTGATTTTTAACAATATGTACCGATTCTCCGCATATTTCTACTTTGTCACGCTACTAAAGGCTGCGATAGTTATGGCATCCGACCAGTCTTGACCTATAAAACTGTCAAATTCAGATTAAGATGCCGATCCCACGAGGGCAAGGCATGGAGCCCAGTGGGAAGGATGAATTCATACCACTCAATTTGCAGTTAGTAATGGACACCGGTATTACGGCGAAACAGGTGTTCTCTTTACCCCATAACCAGTTACCTTCTATGCTTTCTCTGGCTGTTTTTACTAGCAGACACCTTCCGCTCTCCTGGTTCACGTACAAGAGCTAGACAGAAAATATCGCAACGACGTCGTATTCTAGAAAGTTCCAGCGAGCAGGGAAAGGACGCAGCGGGAACTACGCTGCTGGACGCACGGAAATTTGGATAGTGGTCGGTTTTTTCAAATGGGGCGGTGTATCGGCAGTAGGCGAGTCTGCTTTATCTGGGGAAGGTGAACGAGCTGCTGCTATCTGGGAAGCTCGCGGGACCTCGACCTCCAGCGCACTATGCCAACAGCTCGATAACACAAATCACTGTCTGCTTCCTGCCAGCACGCACCTTAACCGTCTCACGACAACGGGTGCCAATGATCCCAGCAAACGACGTTCCGACGACAAGAAACATCCACATCCCTCCCGCACTGATTATTTCTTCCAACTCTAACGTAGTGGCCCGGTTCCACGGGCGTTTGGGATATGTACAATATCTAATTAATACAGGGTGTATTCGCCCATCGCCTTTGCGACTGTTTGGACTCTCCTGGGATGCTTTCATAGATGTGTTTGAATATCTGAGGTGAATGGCATGACGTTCTTCCTTAAACGCCGAAAACCAGAGAAGATATGATCGGCAATGTTGGATGCTGGGTCTTGGAGCGAAGTTTACGTTCTAGCAGGAGGAGAAAGGCTAATAATTTTTTTTTCTTTGCGAGCACGTTTGATTATAATCCAATTTTCTGAGTATAGTAACGTCTCATAATTATTTTAATTAACCTACAATATTTGAAACATTATTGATCTCATCAATTGAGTCTCATGTGCAGATTCAGAAGTGGTCGTTTCGTTAAATCATAGACGGCTAGTAGTTCGTTGAATTGAAAGAAATCAACAGCAACGTAATTCAAAATTTAATTTATGTGGCTACCAGTTTCGGGCTTACAATGAAGCCATCATCACGTCTCTATGCATAAACCAAATGAAGGTTTCATATATCTTGGTGAAATATATAAGATGCCATCCATATTTAAAGAAAAAAAGAAGAAAAAACCATAACTATAGCGCCAAGGGACATAAAACATGATTTGATTAACTTTTCAGATCTTTTCATCTTCGTTGCCTTTACGGATCTAGATATAAACTTACGGAGAATTCGGATACTCTGAACTATAGGCACGGGTATCCTTGCAACCGTGTATACGACGTCATTAGCAAGCCGCGAGAATTAGGCAAAATAAAGATTCGGAACGACTGTGAGAAATAACATGAAATAATGACAACATGTAAACCACGTGCAGGTGATGTGAAGTAGAAGAAAGTTTCCAAGGACACAGTGAAGAAACTACCGCCTTTTGATGCGTGTACTATATTTAAACCGCTTAAACAAACTGGCATTTATACAATGTTGCTAGTGAAGTTATTTCATGGTTTCGGACTCGACAGTTATTTCTGTTGGTAGCGCCTTGAAAGTAGTAAAAGATGGCTCCTATTTAATTATGGGAGGGGAGTAAGCTGAGGATTTATTCTTACAAAGCACAATATGGAACTTCTGAAGTTAGAGAGCAGTGGCCTTAACCCGTGTAAGCAGCGAACAGTTATCCGTGGCGGAGATGGTTCGCGCCAAGAATTCTGAGAACTTTTGCCAAAGGAGATTATGCCCCAGTCACAGCATCCGTGTGTGTATACCTCGGAGAGGAGAAACACAATTTCCTGTTTACACTTTGGGGAAAGGACCTAGTACGAAAAATAGCTAGTATTTAGTCAGTCGGATGACTGAAGATGGCAAGGAAAACGAGAATATAACAGTCGCAGAAAACGTCGGAGGAAATTGGAAAGAATTTCAGAAGGATATCATCATTAAAATAATGACAGTTTTAAATTTTAACCGAAATTCCATCAACTTAATTTATTGTTACAACTCTGTATCAAATTATATGGATACAAGTTGTTACTTATAGCATTTCTTGTGCTCTGCTAATTCCACGTGCTTGCCTATTCGGCGGTTAAATTCCAATAATATATTGCAAGACAGCTATATTTCTAAACAGGCATTTTTTCTACAAATGTTCTCCAACAAGAAAACATAAGAAAGAAAATAAATTATTTAAATTTCAAAGTACTTGGATAAAGAAAATGTCTACACTGTGTTTAGGTTAGACTGTAAATAGACAAAAGACTTTTTCATTAAAATGTTTCAACAGCAAAAAGAGAGAAAAGAAGCTCTACGCAAGGATAAAAGTAGTTTTGGATGTTTTATAGCACACAGATAACAGGATACGAAGCATAAAATAATAAGGTGCTGTTTATTGCCTTGTAAATATTTGCCGCGGCGGAGCGGCCGAGCGGACTGAGGCTCTATGCCCGTCGAGTGTTCGAATCCCCCTCGGGCGTGGATGTTTGTGCTGTCTTTAGTATAAGTTAGTTCACAAGTAGTTGTTACATGTGTATATATAAATGTTGATTTGTCTAGTGTTTATAGGATACTTTTCGTACTGCTTATTTTTACGTGGTGGGGGATGAAAGACACTAAACAAGTTTTAAATGAAATTAATGGCGCCATTTCAATGTAAATTTGTGTTATTTATTTTTAATTAATGTCACAGTCGCAAATAATCATCAGGTGTGTGCCGATTGTCGAGCCACTCCAACCTCGATACCAGTGGGCCAAGATAAAATCAATAAAATCGAATAAATGTGTTGGATTCAACAAACAACGTGGGGCTAATACTATGATCGATATGTATAACTGCACTACTATGATCGATATGTATAACTGTAAGGTGACATCGACGTTCAGTTACGGGTCCGACTGTCCAGATTTCCCTAAAATGATCCAGGTAAATGCTGGGATGATTCCTTTGAAAGAGAACGGCAGGTTTCTTTTCCCATGCTAGGAAGAGACCGAGCTTGTGCTCCATCTCTAATGACCATGATGTCGACTGGTCCTGACAACCTGATCTTCGTTCTGTCCTTCATTCAAGAACATTCATTCACTAAGAATTTGGCTGAGTTTACAAATAAACTTTACTACACTGCCAAGTCGTTAATTCTATTTCTAAATTTCAAATTCTTGCACGAATAATCCCTCATAATCGCACTTTCAAAGAAGACAGCCTTCAGTACACATACGATTTTAGCTACGACGTCTGAACAAAAAAAAGGACCACTCGCGAGAAGGGCATCTCAGTACAGGAATAGTACGCCAGGGGCGCTGCAGTCGAACAGTCAAATTGGGCAAGAAAGTCGCCTCGTGTAAAACGAGCTTCAGTTGTTGGACGAATGTCCTGCAAGTGAAAGTGTGGCGAAGCGCGGCCGCCAGAAGATTGCGTCGGTACGCGCGCCAAAACGATCAAAAAAAGAAAATAAAAAGTGTTTGCGGCGGTCGGGTGCCAAAGCGCGTATTTTTAGGGCGGATGTGCACGCCGTCGGCGGAAGCAGCGGCGGCGGCGGCAGCAGCAGTGCGCCGTCCCGAGCTGGACGCGGCGTAGCTGCCGCCGCGCGCTCGGCTTAATGATCGCTCACTTCCGTATAACTCCTGCTGACGCAAGTGGCAATATGGCCGCCAAGGTTAGGCGCTGGCGGGTCTATGGCCGCCGCCGAGGCCTCGCCGGACAAAGGCTGCCACGCTCCATCTGCTGCCAGGTAGCCAGCGCCCGCCGCCGCGTTTCTAGGCAACTGTGTCACCGCGCGCCGGCAAAACTGCCGCCTCGCCACCCTCTTCACACGCCACCTTATGACTAGTAAAGAGTTAAAGTGGCATAACTTTCACTCTCTCCACGTGTGACGTAACACGAAAGCCTCAGCAGTGAAGCGATGTAAAACGATATCGGGTCCTCCCGACGCCGTATAAGCGAGGCTTCGCCGTCACATTTCGGGATGAGAATGACGCAAGGTTGGTACCGCGGTACGCCGCCAGATGGCACTTGGTGTCGGGAAATTAACGGTTACATTACTCGAATACGTGAACGAGGATTCATTTAGCCGGCGTTCAGTGTGTTCTTAACAGATAGTGTCCGAGGAGGAATAGCCAACATTAAGAGATATACAGAACGGTTCATTTGTAGAAAAAAAAGTGTAGTAAACGTGAGATCTAAACTGCATACCTTAACAGCTATGAGCTCCTCTCCATCTTCGATACTGTCAAACAAATTTCTTCTGCTGTTTCTTACAACATTTTGGGAGAAGGTAGCATGGACCAAAGCAATAAGGAAATGTCCGGCAAACATGGGCTAATTCATACCTTAAGAGCTGCTGTGGTCTACATCTCCTCAGTCGAAAAAGTATTCCCAGCTCTTAAGATATGCATTTTGTGTTGTTCGGGTCCATTCTACCACTTTTGCAAAGGACTTGCCGGAGAAGGAAGGAAGATTAGCCGCGGCGGAATAGCCGAGCGCACCAAGGCGCATTGCTGCGGTGCGTGCGGCCGTTCCCCGTAGGAGGTTCGAGTCCTCCCTCGGGCATGGGTGTATTTGTCGTCCTTAGTTTAAGTTAGTTTAAGTAGTTTGTAAGTCTAGGGACTGATGTCGTTGAGTCCCATAGGATTAACATACATTTGAATATTTGAAGGAAGGTTAGGGAACGCTCCGTCGACACCGTGATCATTAGAGACGTGGCACAAGCTCGGATAGTTTTTTTTTTTTTTTTTTTTTTTTTTTTTTTTTTTTTTTTTTCGGGGAAAGGGAAGGAAATCTGCCGTGCTCTTT
Source organism: Locusta migratoria (assembly GCA_026315105.1). Lineage (NCBI taxonomy): Eukaryota > Metazoa > Arthropoda > Insecta > Orthoptera > Acrididae > Locusta > Locusta migratoria. The sequence goes on from CM048755.1 coordinate 283,517,261, forward strand.
CAAAGCAACAATTCTGGTACTTGCCTGGAGTGATTTAGGAAAATCACGGAAAACCTAAAAATTAGGATGGCCGTAGGTGGGTTTGAACCGGCGTCCTCCCGAATGCGAGTCCAGTGCATTAGCAATGCGTTACCTCGTGCAGTTTGCAGTAGGATAGATTTGTTTCGTAGTACTGAAGATCACATACTCAGTGCTCTTAGGGTGTACATTTTACAACCCATGTGCGACAGACGTTTGTCTTCGAATGATCGTTCCTTTCATATACCTGAATTCTGGTTATTCCCACTTGGGAACAATTTGTATGGATGTGCACCAACAAAGTACATTCTCTTTTCAGGCACTTAATTTGACCATAACAGTACCAGTCGGAGTCATCAGCAGGGTATGAGAAACTGGCATGGTAAAGGAATGAACGATGCTAAAAATGTAGAAATAACATTCAGAAGAGCAGATAGTATGTTTGAAAGTATAACCCGTAGCTTTATATTTATATTATGGGTAGTAGTACTAGAAGCCTCTTCCTCCTCATCATTATCATTAAAGACTGATTATGCCTTTCAGCCTTCAGTCTGGAGCATAGTCTCCTATTCACTGCTGAACATTGCTGCCTTGCCTGATGTGAAACCTCATCTTTAAACAAAATTTAAGGAACCAGGTTCTGGCAAACAGTGAGAACCTGAAAGGCGCAAGAAGATGAAGCGTTGTCTACTAAAATACAGCTGTCACGCGACAAAAGCTAGTGTTTAATTCATAAAGCAGTGAAGAAATGGGATATTGTTCCATGATCGACTACGCGGCTAAACAACTAAAGTAACAAAACCTGTCGGAGGTAATGGTGGCTGTTTCCTTTACTGACAACTGACGGCGCAATTAATGCCGAGGCACGACATTTTTTTTTTACCGATAAAATGTTTCCCAACTTACTAATTAAGCAGCGTAAACCGGTTGACAGAATTAAAGACTCGAATTTCGCAGTAACGAGCCACGAAATGTAATCAATCTCTTGCCTCTTTTTAACAATGGAACGGATCCTGTCTTGCTTTCAGAACAACTCGCCAACACAGCGAACGTGAAAAATGCTTTTGGTACTTTCTTTATAAGGTTAAATTTTAACTAAAGCGATATTACTTACCAACTAGTTGGCTAGACTTCAAACTTTAGAATTCTAGACAATCGAGACGGAGCTGTAGTTTGAACCTTTGAATAACCGCGAAAGGACGTAAAGCAGCACAAATTTTGGAAATATGGCAAATGTAAATAAGGAAGACCGGAGTACCCGTGATTTTAATCATTGCACCATATCCCTCGCGAGTTTCACATTGGAAGAGGGTCGAGGGATGCCTACCTGGATTAATAAAAGTTTTTCAATGTCCTGTAGTGCTTCACATTCTAATCCGACATTTCGTGTACTACAACTTCATGTACGTGTTAATTTTCCCCGTCACACTAAATCAGATAAAGCGCAGGAAGAGAGGCGAAGGAGGTGGAAGAAAGACTGGTGTTTAATGCCCCGTCGACAGCCTGGTCATTGCAGGCGGAGCTTACGCTTCGTTTGTTTGGGTAAGGATGTGGAAGGAAATCGGCCGTGCCCATTGAAAGGAACCATCCCGGCATTTGCCTGGAGTGGTTTAGGGAAATCACGGAAAACCTAAAACTGGATGGCCGGAGGTGGATTTGAACCACCAACCTCCCGAATACGAGTCCGGTGCCCAAAAACCATGGATTCCTAGTTTATTACGTAATAAATATGGTATTGCCATTTAATGTTGAAATTAAGTATCTTCTATTTCACTGTTTGCCCCCCCCCCTTCTGGCCAAAAGTATTTTCACTCCCCCCCCCTCCAGAAATTTTAGTGACGCAGTTTGCGTAATTAGCCCCCCCCCCTACCTAATGGAGCAAATTGATGGGGTCATCGGTCCCTAGATTTACAAACTATTTAAACTAACGTATGCTAATGACTGCACACACACCCATGCCCGAAGAAGTACTCGAACCCCAGATGGGGAACTGCCCCGCAATCAGTAACGTAGCGTCTTAGACCGTACGGCCTTTCCCGCGCGGCGGAAGAGAGGTAGTTTTGGAACAGTAATTTCCCTGTCACATTTACGTGTTTTCTTCCTGCAAGAAACTTCCGTCAGACCTCGTGACGGATAACGAATAACTAGTTCCACGCTGACGGCTGTAGGTCTCCACACGACAGTAGGTTACATTAATTCTTTATCGCATGGAAACTTATTGCGACCCTACGTATACAAGCATATAGTTAATGCAAGCAAACTTTATTGACAGTGTAGAATACGTTTACTTCTCAACCATGCAAACGCTACTTACTGATATGAAATAATCTCGGAAATATGCAGATTTAACCGTAGACGCTTTTTGCTATAGAGAGGATTCGAGTATGGGCCTGGCAGATGTATCACTCACTGACCATGAATTGTCATGATTCGAACGCCACAAATCTCCAGACCATGAATTATGGCATGCGGTTAAGGCAGCATGCATGGCATACCAGTTTACTCCATGCAAGCTCAGTTCGATTCTGTCATGCGTATGTTTGTTACCAGGGAAGCAGCTCGGTGTAGTAAATTTGAAGCTTTCTACTTTATATTTTGTAATTCCAAGTTTTAAAAGAGTAGTAGTGCTTATTATTCCATTTACAGACTATTTATTCAGTCCATCCGCTAGCTTACTTAGCGACTATTTCAACAGCCTTCCTCCTCTCTACGTATGCTGTATACACCCTCTATTTCACTTCGGTTGGGCATCATTTAGCTAGTGTAACGTATTTTCTGTTACAAGAAAACTCTTTAAATATGAGCGCAAGGGGATCCCGTTTCACCACTTGGTGTACGAAGCATGTCCCTCGCCTGTACTCGCTTATTTATCGCTAGATGTTCAAAGGGGGTATGTCTGAAAAGCAAAGGAAACCCTTTTTCTGTTTGGTCTATCGTGTGGCTGTGATGCGGTGAGCGACTCCTGTTTAAGGGCAAGGGCACTCGACAGTGTTGTGGTGGGTGGGGCGAGCGGTTAGGGAAGGGGGGAGGGGGGAGCGAGCGGAGATCAGTATTTGACGAGAGCAGGGCCCCCCCGCACGTGTGGTTGACGTCACGTGTTATATAGAGCCAAGGCCGCGGGCAGCGTTTTCCGCGTGTGATTCAGCAGATCGCCCAAACGTTCTAATAACGAGAAAACAGCTGCGCCGCTCGCCCTTGCGTAACGCCAAGTGGCCGCGCGCGATAACTAGATTATATCAGCGGCTGCTTCCTCGGGCTCCAGATTAGATTTTACAATCTGCACGGTTGTATGCGAGCCGCGACTTACCGCCGGGGAGGGTGGGGATGGGGGCTCCCGCATGCTTGAGAATTTCGCTGCCAGGCGGCAGCACTGGGCCCACGGTACACGGCACGGCAGAGATACTCGAATCTGCCAGACGGGTCAGTCAATAGTGCTGCCTCAACACTTCAAGCTCACTTCCTACATTCTCTGAGGCAGCAGAAGTGTCTGTTCATGCCGTACGAGTAGGGGAGGAGTCGAGTGAGATATGCATGTCGGAAGAAACAGACACCTTATATTGTGCATAGAGCCATGAAAGGCATTTCAGAGCAGATGCATATCATAGTTCGTACTCCTAGCGGAAGTCCAGCTCTAGGCGGCAACCGAAGGGGACAATGGGCATCAAGTTTGCGACGTATGCGGCGCAGCAAATATTCCCGTCACTCCGACCTGACATACATTTATATTATTCGGACATGTCAGGAAGAACAGTCACCATTTCCGATCCTGCAGCCATAACGAATTAAGAGACAGAAGAATTAATATTATTGTCTGTCTGAGGGCATTGAATTACATAATTGGGGAAAGCTGAAATTTTTTGCCGGACAGGAATTCGAACCCAGGTCTCCTGCTTACTGGGCAGTTGCGCTGTTCACTGCGCCATCTGGACACAGTGGTCACTACACAAGCGCGCCTACCACCAGACTCGGATGTCCCAGTTATCCCTGCCCATTATCCTCTTCACTCGAGGCAACTCGTCGATCTCCGTAAGAGTTCGAGCATGGTGAGCATCTGCACTGCAGGAATAACTGGTCTTTCAAAAATGTTCAAATGTTTGTATAGTCTGTGGGACTTAACTACGGGGTTATCAGTCCCTAAACTTACAAACTACTTATGAACTAACTAAGACTAAGGACGGCACAAATATCCATGCCCGAGGGGGGATTCGAAACCCCGACCGTAGTGGCCGTGCAGACCGTGACTGGAGCGCCTCAGTCCCCTCGGCCACCGCGGCCGGCAACTGGTCTTTTAGGAAGATGAATATGAGTGTTTAACGTCCCGCTCATAGCGTGTTCATTAGTGACGGAGCTCACGCTGGAATTGATTGGATAAGGATGGGGGACGGAAATCGGCAGTGCCCTTTCAAGGGAACCATCCTGGAATTTGCCTACAGTTATTTAGGGAAATCACGGAAAACCTACATTTGAATGGCCGGAGGTGGATTTGAGCCTCAGTCCTCCAGACAACGGTCTGTAAGGACAAGGGGCACTACCTCAGTAGTGTGTGGATACGTTGAAATATTTGGCAGTGCTAGGGTAGTCCGTGCAGTTGTGGTGACCGACGCGTCGGGATAGCGAACAGCGAGACTGCATAGTCAGCAGAAATCCCGGGTTAGAATCCTGCAATTGCTCATATATTCAGCTTTCCCTATTGATATGATTCGGTCTTTAATTCCTTTGCGTTGTCATAAACCTGATCTAGTTCGTACAACGGTCTTCATGACAACGCTCATACGAGAACAAGAGTAAGACATGCCGTCGACGACGACGTCATTAGTATCGGAGTTGAAGCGCGGAAAGGGCAAGAATTGGGGAAGAAGAAACTGACGGCGCCATTTTCAAAGGATCCGTCTCGGGATCCGCCTTAAGCGATTGGCTGTAAACACTGTCGGATACAAGGGCAGATGCAGATGAGTCGCTCAGGAGGATGAAAAGCACGCGGGTGAAGGAAGTGAGCCGTGTGGCTGCCAGGAGAGAGCGTAGGGCGGGAATGGAGCCAAGTGGCTTTCCCAGCCCTGTGCCCGAGCACCACTCTCTGTGATTGCACGGCCGGCCGCTGCCGTGACCGCGCCGGGGATCGAACTGGTGGGTCCCCAGGCGGGAGTCCCGTCTCTCGTCGAGTGAGGCGCCCGATTTACAACCCGCTGCTCGGCGACATCGCACGCTCCGGCGTTAACGACTTAACGGAATCTGCGGCAGTCCCTGTTATGCCGCAACGTTAACAACACTGCAGCTACAGGGAGTAGTAATTACCCGCCACTATTTACTGTATCGACATCCACATATCTATTCTGCAACCCCCCAAACGGTGCGTGCCGGAGGTCACCTCGTACCACTTCTGGTCATTTCCTTTCCGGTTCCACTCCCAAAAGGCGCCAAAAAGCTACAGCTTATGCTTCTGTACGAGCCCTGATTTCTCTTATCTTTGTGCTCCTTTCACGAAATGTAAATTGGCCGCAGAAAAATAGTTCTGCAGTCGGCTTCAAATTCCGACTCTCTAAATTCCCTGAACAGTGCTTCACGAAGAACGCCGTCTTCCATCCAGTGATTCCAATTTTGAGTTCCCGAAGCGTCTACGTAACACTCGCATATTGATCGAACCTACCAGTAACAAATATAGCAGTGCGCCTCTGGATTGTTTATGTCCTCCTTTAAACCGATCTGGTGGGGAACCCAAACGCTTCAGCAATTCCGGTACTCAAGAATGGGTATCACTACTATTCTATACGCAATTTCTTTTGGAGATGAACCACAAATTCCAAAATTCTCCCAATACACCAGCGTCATAAAGCTATATTATAACATTATGGGATGTTTTTCTTATTTATATGCAACTCCTTAATTTTTCTACCTTCAGTGCTGGTTGTCATTCATCACACAAACTACAAATTTTAACTAAGTTCTCTACTGTCACTCTACGACCTTCCAGTAGACTACAGCATCAAATCAAATGTTCAAATGTTTGTAGAACTTATGGGACTTAACTACGGGGTCATCAGTCCCTAAGCTTACAAACTACTTATGAATTAGCTAAGACTAAGGACGGCACAAATATCCATGCCCGAGGGGGGATTCGAACCCCCGACCGTAGTGGCCGTGCAGACCGTGACTGGAGCGCCTCAGTCCTCTCGGCCACCGCGGCCGGCACTACAGCATCAGTAACAAACAGCTACAGACTGCTAGTCACCCAGTTCATCAGATCATTTATGTAAACAGAAAATAATATCTGCCCTATGACACTTCCCTGAGGTACTACCATGTAAGATTACGCGATTGCAGAACAACCAGAGAATGCAGTTACTTCCTTAAAATATCTACGGTACGCAAGCGGAGCGACTTAAAGTGAACAACCACACAATATAATGGCTGGGACGGCTGATGCCATACAAATTCACTGGAAGAATCCTCAGCTAATACAGCCTACCAACGAAGAAGTAGCTTACAAAAAACTCGTCCCACCAATACTTTAATATTACTAGTCCGTCTGGAATCCGTACTAGATAGGATCAATCAAGGCAACAGAGAGTATTAAAAGAAAAACTGTGCGCTTTGTTACACGTAGCTAGCGCAAAAGCGTCACAGATATATTCAGCCAACTCCAGGGGCGTATACAGCAGGAGAGGCGTTCTGGAACCATACGCGACTGTAACAGAAAAACGTGAATGTGACGGTGGTATACCGAGTACTCCCCACGCCCCCCTCTCATCTCATCGTAAGGTGGCTAGAAATTCAAGTAATTTAACTGTAACACATAGAAGTGCCACATAGCTGTAGGCTCCCAAAAGTTAAAGCGTGCACACTGTTGCCAAACACACGTTCTTGGCATCTTTACCCTCATTTAATTCGGATTCGATACAATGTCATGAAACTACACGCAGCACTAATTCAGACAGCACCTTCGAAAAACGTTTTCTCTGACGTTCTTTTGCGACAATGGGTTTGATTTGCAGTATCTTTCGTGGTCTGCCACGTACACACACGTTGTCAATGGCAGTATATTCTAACCTAAAAATGTGGCAGCCATATCTCATTGAAATTTGCACGCTTGTTGAACAGAAATCTTGTTGCGTTTCCCTCTGACGTACGTCTTTTGTATTAAAAATAATTATTCTGTGAAATATCTGTGGCTGTTTGAAAACAGTCCGCCCGTCGGATTATACGAAATATATGTTTGTTGACTGGCAGTCGTTTCTCTCTCTTAAAAACACAGGCAGTTTACTTACATTACAATCTGGCGTATACTGACTCGCAGAAATGGCAATACAGATGCAAATAGAAAGCGGAAAAACAAGAAATCTGTAAGTAATTCGTTAGCAACAATAACGCAGAGTAATAAGTGACACTGTTGAAACAATAAATGTCTTACCACTGAAATAACGCAAGATACATTGTTTTGAACAACATGTTTTGTAATTGTTTTTCGTGCTGTAATACTGCTTTCAATAACTGGTCTCGTCCGAGTTACGAATACATTCAGAAATTCGAGTAAGGTGTGTAAAGATATAACGCAGGTCAATTCTGTGTTATCACGTGTAGACTCCAAAAACCTGGAGACAACTGTAGTGCTTAATTAACTTACTGATTAACCCTACTGTTGTTTTGTTTACTTTAATGCTGTTTTAAGCATGGTAATGCGCTCTTCGAATCCCTTCCTCGCTACGTTGGCTGTGGACCTAATGAAAGCTACACCGCGGTCAAATCTAGTAAGTTTGGAAACACACATAGTCTACTCTCACGAAATGAAAAAAGTGGGACATAATGTTCATATATCATAGCACAGTGCGAGCTAAGTTGGACTAAATTACCTTCGAATACAGTAGATAATAGCGAAAATGATATGGAAATGAAAGGTAACACACATTTTCAAAACTAATGGGTCGTTAGTTTAGCCACACACAGAAAATAAAGTTTATTATAGTCATAAACTCGCGTAAAGTGTATATGCGTTTATATCGGTTTTGATTTATCACATGGTATGAGCTTGGCCTAATATGTCTCGGACTAATGGAAATGACAAGTCGTAATCGGCGAGTCACTGTTTCTCTGTGCCAGCAAAGTGAAGAAAATTTGTACAGACACAGGAGACCTACCACGAAAACAAAGAACAGGGATCAATGTGGAAATTACTTGAAAGCGTGGTGTAAGAAGCTTCTGCAGAGCACGTTTGCCATGGAAAAAAGTACAAAGAATGCGGCAGGCAGAATATGATATTTTTGCGACCTATCGGTATGGCTGTACTATTACATGAGTTATCTAAGGAAATGAAAGGGAAAATGTCGTTTATTTCCAGTGATGAATTTTAAGAGTGTTTGCGATGAGCCGAAGAGTGGAACAATAAAACGTTTGCAATGTTGATTAAATGGTGAAACTAAAGAGCGGAAAAGTCACAGTTTAGTTTACCGTCGACAACGAAGTCATTACAGTTGAGGAACGGGCAGAAAATTGACCGTGGCCGTAACCCTTGATTCGCCCGAAGCTATTTTGGGCAGTCAGGAAGGATGTAAATGAGGTTGGGTGTACGGCAACGTGAGCCTCTCCGCTATTACGGGTACGGTTTATTATCCGGTGCTCGCTTTGCTGGGCCTAAGAATGTTCATGCTTACGCAACAGGAGTGTTTCCTATTAGCACGTGTATAAGAATGGCGACTATCGCCATAGGAGGAAGGCATCCGATTTGTATAATCTGATTAGCACTTCTTGAGCTTTGCACGTTCGAAAATGAACAGCTGGCTCACGCTGAATAAATTGGATAAAATTTGCTGTAATATGTCTAACTATCTACTAAACGACGGAATCTTAAAATCAGTCAGGATACATGGCAGCGTTGCACGAGAAGGTATGTTAGTTTCTTCTAAACGATGAGACAAAGCTCATTTGCGTGGTTTAGTTTTTCAAGTCCGCAGTTTCGTGCAGAGTGTGAATCAGAAAAAAACGTTTTCTTCGTCACGTATTTGATTACGTCAACTGTGAAACTTTTCTCGTAAATGATCGGGTAATGTACGGAACTAGTCTGTCAGGATATACTGCAAATTTTTCTATTTATTTTTCACTCAGGAAGGAAAATTGTGAAGCATCTCAGAGAGGTGCATAAAAGGTGGATTGCGTGTCATGAAGCATTCTACAAACACACGGAACGGCTTATAAGAATTCGAGACATGACAAAACTGTCAGCGAATACGAAACCCTCACTTTTTTTACAACAAAGGAAAGTACACTATCACTATTGCAACAATGTGCTATTCTCCATTTCCACCGACAATAGTTTGTTTTGTTGTACTGATATCTGGAAGGTGTACAGCTCCTCGGAAACTGTCTGGTGCTAAACTATGGAAATAAACAAGTTTGTGTACTACCGAAGTCGCTGTAATTAATTTTATTGGGCACCGGAAATGCAGTTCTCCGAAAAAACTGCGCTATTGCAACATACCCATCAATCAGTTTATGTACCTATTGAAAAATGTCGACATTCTCGACTGAAAATAAGATAGAAAGGACAGCATTGGTAGCTTACTGAAATAGACAAAATACGACAAATTTAATTCACAGCCATTGTGCATAACGTGAAATGTTTTGGGACATGCCGCCAGTGCGAGATGTACGTCCTTCAGGTCCCACGCGACCAGTATAACCGTTACAGGAATGGAACCTGTTATGTACTTATGAAAATCGGCGGTGAAGATACTGGAACCACCGTCGTGACTAAGGTCAACAGGATTCACGAAGCCGCGAGAGCAATAGGCACCAGTTACTGTTAACTTTAGAGGCTGACGAAGGCTGATTACCACGCTGTCGCATCTACAGCTCCAGTAACAATGTTGCGTAACGGAAGCAGTCATGGTAATTATTATTAGTCGCATTCTTAAGAACTATTCCCGTTAGATTGTGAGCCGGTAAGCAAACGTGCCTCCTCTAACAGTGAGGTTGTCGGCCTAATGTGGGGGAACATTGGTGCTACCCTCCTGGAACATTACTGCCGCAAGCGAGTGGCTGCGAGGACTGAGACGCCATGTCATGGAATGCGTCGGCGCTCCCACCAGTGGTTAGAGTCCTTCTTTGGGTATGTGTGTGTGTGTGTGTTTTGTCCTTATCATAAGTCAGTTTAAGTAGTGTATAATTTTAGGAACCGACGACCTAAGTAGTTTGGTTTCCAAGGTCTTAAGAATTTTTTAAGAATATTACTCAAAAGTGTGGGATTAATATCAAATACGACAAGCATGCGTATTGAAAGTATACAAAGAAGCCCAGCACGAATAGTCACAGGCTTTTCTGAAATATTGTTGAAAGAAATGGATTGGCAGAGTGTTTAAAATAGACGTAAAGTATCCCGAAAGGAGTTGATTACAAAGCTCCAAGAAACGGTTTTAAAGCGACTCCAAGAATACAGTACGACACACTACATTTTGCTCCAGCGGGGATCGTGTGGACAAGACCAGATTAGTTGCAACACACACTGGGGCATTTGAACGCTCATTCTTCCCACGCTACGTGCGCGAAAGGAACAAGGAAAACCGCAATAACTGCTACAGAGCGACTGGAAAACTCCGCGAAACGTAAATCAGTGTTTTTGGACATGGAGCTGAATTATCCACTGCTGAATACGAACAGAAAATATTTAACACTGTATAACTTCTCTGGGCTATTCCAAGTGTGTTTGGAAACCAGTTCGCAGACAATCATGGACTATGAACTTTTCCGCGGTCTAATCATTCACAAATATAAGTGGGAAATGAAGCAGTTGCATAGCTAAAGCAACAGAGTCCATGTGAAAGCTGTAATGGCTGTAGAAAATGAAGTGAGAGCTATTATATTCCTCTAAAATGACTTTATTCGCGGACGTACGTATGGCTACACACTTTCAATATAATCACCTCCGTTATTTATTACCTTATGGCAAATGTCCGGAAGGCGTCGTATACCATTTGCACGTCCATTTCTGTCGATGTCCCATATTGACCGCCTTATGGAATGGATAATCTCGTTTTTTTTTTTTTTTTTTTGGTGTTGTACCGGATCTCTCTCTCTCTCTCTCTTTGTTTCGTTCACTATGGCAAATACATCGTAATCACAGGGAGTTATGTCGGCTACGGTCGGGGGTTCGAATCCCCCCTGGGGCATGGATATTTGTGCCGTCTTTAGTCTTAGCTAGTTCATAAGTAGTTTGTAAGCTTAGGGACTGATGACCCCGTAGTTAAGTCCCATAAGTTGTACAAACATTTGAACATTTAGTTATGTCGGATGTTCCTGCATTGTCATGCAGAATTTAACATCTCTGCTGTGTCCAGGACCTCTAGCTTCGCGTGCAATGGGAGATTCTGGAACATCCTTTGCACTCAGCCAGACTTCAGTGCGTGTGATTATTGGTTTTAGGGTGGGGTGGGGGGTACGTGAAGTCGTAAGTCTACAACAACCGCCCGATTAGGGATGCTAAATGACAATATCCGACAGCAGTGTATCACCAAACCTAATGATACGCTATACGACACTGTTCACAACGCTATCCCTTGAGTACAGGCGCTGTTGATGGATGACGCACGACATACTACGCATTTGTTATAACGGTTATGCTAATTATTCAAATGTTTGTAAGCCTATTGGAGCAAACTGCTATGGATATCGGTTCCTAAGCGTACAAACTAGTTTAACTTTAACCTACAGACAACACACACACACACACACACATGCGGCCATGCCCCAGGCTGGACTCGAACCTCCGACCGCGCGTTCCACAGCGAGACGCCTTAAAACGCTCGGCTGCGGCTGCAAATTATTCCTTTCGTATGATATGAAGTGCCATCCGCTGGCAACGTCATGTGCTTCTTTTGGGTCCAATACAACTTGGTTCCATTCCGCGCACGTGTGTATATCTTTACTGCGTTATTCGGCAAAGTAATGGCTTTTCACAGGTCGGCAGACTTTTGCTTTGCGCCGCGGCGTGCGAGGCGCACAGACGCGAATTAGATTTGGGCGCTCCCCGCGCGGCCCCTGTGAGTCACAGAGGCGCCAGGATGTGCCGAATCCCAGCGTCATTTCCGTCTGCCGACCGGCCGCCTTGCGTCGCTCCCCCCACGTCGAAAATTAACGTGCCCGGGCGTCGTTATAAGCAGGAAACCTCCACGGCGGAATATAGCGAGAGTGATGCCTCGCTGCAGAAGCCACAAAGGAGCAGGAGCCAGCGAAATCCTTGACGCTGGTAGCAGCTGTTCCGAGTAAACACACTTTCTTATCGGGCTCTGAACAGACCATCGGCAGGCGCAGGCTTTCGGCGCAAATTCCATGTGTGAAGAACTTTCTGTGGGGCATCTGAAATGACGAACCAAACCAAATGTTTGTTAAGCTTATGGGACTTAACTACGGGGTCATCAGTCCCTAAACTTACAAACTACTTATGAACTACTTACGAACTAGGACGGCACAAATATCCATGCCCGAGGGGGGGATTCGCACCCCCGACCGTAGTGGCCGTGCAGACCGTGACTGGAGCGCCTCAGTCCCCTCGGCCACCGCGGCCGGCTAAATGACGAACCCACACTTTCAAGTGACTGTCGCACAACTCTTTAGTTTTGGAAGAAGATACGGTCGTAGGTGCATCAGTTGTGACGAGGCTGGAAACTGCTCACAGGATAAGTGGAAAGTCACCAAAAATCGTGTTATAAAGACATACAAGCCTATTTACTAGTGACATCCAAAGAGGTAGGAGAATAAGCAGCGAATTCCAAGACGAGGCCTGTTAACTGTAAGGGGGAAAAATACAACTATTACGGAAATGCTGATTTTTATTTTATATATATATATATATATATATATATATATATATATATATATATATATATATATATATATATATATATATATATATATTTTTTTTTTTTTTTTTTTTTTGTGGAGGCGACGGGTTAAGCAGACGAAAACCACTGGATTTATTTCCATTTTGCTCACGTATACAGCACAAATTTTCCGTCGTAGACTTCCTACCAGGAATGTAAACGTAAATCTTTATTACAAAATATTCGCGCTACATCTTCCGCTATATTTTTGTACGTACAGGAAGAGAGCAGTATAGCGCAGCTGTTATAAAGAGTGAACGAGCTGTATGGGTTGACGAACAGAGTACACGAAGTGTGTCCGCCACCCACGAACAGGAGAGCAAGATCTCCAGGAAAGTAGGGGAAGTTTGTAGCAGACAGGCGCTGCATATGCCTTGAGCGACTTCTGCTGCTATAGTCACTTTTCTACTGTTACAGCAATTTCAGTTTTTACACATAGAAATGAGAAATCAGAAGTAAATGGGCTTCTGAAATTTATAAACGTCTTTCACACTACTTGCTTTCATAATCCGGTCGATGCCCCCCACCTAAGTGCACAAGTTATTTACAAAAGCTCTCCATTCAGCACCTCATGATCTGTGCCTGTGCGTTTACGTTTCTTAGCGACACACTGCGTTTATTTATTTTTACCAGCGCACCGTGTGTCAACTCGAGTTGTGAAATCTACACACGCATTCGATTTCATTGTAGTTCAATTTCTTTGTAATTACAAAACGTAAGACGAGAAATAACACAGTGTTGCTGTGAATTTCACCTGGGGCAGAAACAGAGCAATAAGACTGCAGACTTCAGACAAATGGAGTCTGGTCGCCAGTTCGAACTCTATTTGCAACTTGGACGCTGATTGCATTCAGTGGAAACCACCCATTACAGTCTCCGCGAAGTTGTGGCGAGAAACTAAAGGCACGTGTGGAATCATTGCCGAGTTCTCAATTACGTTCTGCGGTGTTTTCTTTCTGCAAAGAGTATCATATAACGACACACGAGGGAACAAGCAATCACGTATTATTATTGGGAATTTCACCTACGGAATTAACTAATAAGTACGCACGTAAAATGAAGTTTAGTCCCTATTTCGTAGTGTATGTAACTATCTGAAGATTATCAGTTTGACGAGAGAGCGTCCAGGAACAATGTTTATTGTCCAAATTGACCAATTGTGATGGACGCGCGTCACACGGTAGCGTGTAAATCAGCCACCAACAATTGAATGTTGATCGGCGGTGTCAACTATTAATTGACAATAACAAGAGTAAACTTTTAAAAAGTCTGAGCATGTTGAACACTAAGCTTGCCCTGCAGGTGGCTTCGTTTGTTAACATCGTAAGTTACGGAATTCTCGCAATACTCACTCAAGTTCTAACTATAGGCTTTTGTGTCTTCTTAATCGTTATTTTGCTATCCGCTTCTTTCCACAACACATTGGAAAGATTGAATGAGGACTGTATAGTTATCCACGAATGTTCTCTCACAGAAGACGAGCCGCGGAGGAGTGGCAAAGCACATTGATGTGCTATGCTCCGATGCGCGAGGCCGTTCCCCGTCGGGGGTTCGAATCCCCCCTCGGGCATTGATGTTTGGGTCGTTTCTAGTATAAGGTAGTTTGTAAGTATAGGGACCTCGTATGATCCCGTAGTTAAGTCCCTTAAGCTTAACAAACATTTGAACATTTTTTAACAGAAGACGCCAAATACACGAAAGTAAGAAGTTATGTACGGTTCACTATACCTGCACAAAGAAGAAGCATGTAGAATGCGTGAATGAGGATACCAATAGACGGAAAACATTTGTCAATTAGAACTGTTTAAACAGTAGATAATTCAGCTCTATAGGTGGAGAAAAATAGTCTTCGGTGTTGTTTCCGACTTACAAATAAAACGATGTACAAACGATTAAGTAAACAATCGCTAATTACTGTCTACTAAAACCATTTGAATGTATATATATATATATATATATGCGCATATATTTTCCCGATCGAATAAGTGCCGATATTTTGTAACGTTTCAACGACACAACTCCTATTTTTCACTTTTTAACAGAATGAAGAATTTGACAACGGATTGTTGTCAAGAAAAGTCCATTATGCATATAGCCTATATCATTAATAGACATCACGGATAGTTAATTACTTCTGTTGCAATATTCCGACCTTTTTTTAAGAAGGACAGTCCCCCATGACCTCATTTTCACTATTCAGGTGCCTATCTGAACGCTGCACAACAACAACACTCGTAATACGCGCAATTTTTGGGGGCTAAATGGAAACAAAGACGAGCACTCGTGACAGGTAAGTCTGACTACAGGAAATAATACGCCGGGCTCGCTGCAATTGACTCATTCGTCACGAGTAATTGTTTGAGACAAGGAAATGCTTTGTGTAAAAAGAGTCTCAGCGAAACAGCAGCGAGAAACAATACACATTCGTGAGGTCGTCAACAACTTTTCAAGTTTGTTTGGAGGCGTAACCGAGCGAGGTGGCGCAGAGGTTAGCACATTGGAGCAGCATCCGGAAGGACGATGTTCAAATCCGTGTCCGACCATTCAGATTCAGTTTCGTGATTTTCCTCAATCGGACCAACCAAGTTCTGAGACGGTTCCTTTGAAAGCGAACCGCCGATTTCCTTCCCAATCCTTGGGACAGTCCGAACTTGTGCTTCATCTCTATTGGTCTCGATATCGACGGGACGTTAACGTTAATATTCCTTCCTGCGGAGGTATATTCTTTTCGCAGAGAGATTGACACATAATAACGCCCCGTTACTGCGAATACAGTGTTAGTGGTGAGGTGCTTGACACAGACATATCGATCGTCGATTAAATATCTATCCGAAACGTTGCAAAGGGATGTGAGTGCTTAAGGACGGTAGTGGGAAGGTGAATTCTTGATCAATAGTGCCAAAAACTTTCTGCTTGAAGTAGTATATCAATGCAAAACACGCGTATTCTACACACCTCAGAGTGCTTATATTAGTCCTCAAAGTGCAGATGCGGGCGTTGGGTGAAGTGGTTGAAGCAAAGTGCAAGAGAAAAACGTGCATAACTCACAGCCGGCGGCGGTGGCCGAGGAGACTAAGGCGCTCCAGTCACGGTCTGCACGGCCACTACGGTCGGGGGTTCGAATCCCCCCTCGGGCATGGATATTTGTGCCGTCCTTAGGATAAGCTATTTCATAAGTAGTTTGTAAGTTTAGGGACTGATGACCCCGTAGTTAAGTCCCATAAGCTATACAAACATTTTTTGAATATTTGTGTTCGGGCCGATTCGTGCGTTTCCGTCAAAAGTCCGAGTTGCATAGTGGCTGGTACGTCCGCCAGCGCTAACACTAGAGACGTTTCGCCTCACCCCTCCCTGCCCGTAAACTGACTCATGAGGCCCAGAAGAGAATCTGTACCTCAGTAGTGCTTTGGCAACGCTATGGCACTTGTGCGTGCTATCTGCACAGCTGAAAAATTTGTGTTGCGATAAAAATACTTTGAAAACAGATAAAATGATCTGATACCATAATGAAACGAAGAATGGTGTATATATTCCCCCGATCAGCTGCAGATGTAGTGGACACATACGACGCGCCGCCACTGTGACACAATGGCGGCATTACATTACGTATAATTTCCTTAAAAAAAAAAAAAAAAAAAAAAAATGGTTTGCATAGTTTATGGGACTTAACTACGGGGTCATCAGTCCGTAAACTTACAAACTACTTATAAACTACCTTATACTAAAGACGGCACAAATATCCATGACGGAGGGGGGATTCCAACCCCCGACCATAGTGGCCGTGCAGACCGTGACTGGAGCGCCTCAGTCTCCTCGGCCTCTGCGGCCGGCAATTTCCTTCATATAGTACTGATATCGTGTTACTTTGCTTCTCTATATTGAAGTATCACTCTTAGTAGGACGAAATGTTTCGCACTTAAATGACACAGACCACTATTTCTTTTACGACCGAGTATTATTCTAAGCGAGGTTTCTCGCGATTCCGAGCGGCCGTAGTTTATCGCAGACGGGTAGTGTTGCAGGGAGAGCGAGTATGTGGAGAGGGAGGGAAGCGCGCGCGCGGAAGTGGTGGTTTCTCGGGCGGAAGAGAAAGTGGCAGGCAGCGGTGGCAGTCGGCGCGGCTTCTCCTTGACCCGGCGGCGGCGGCGGCGGCGCCCCACTGACCCACTTGGACGACTCTCGCTTTCCACCACCGCCACCGCCGGCGCCGGAAGCACCCCCCTCCACGCACCGCGCCCCATATGCCCGCACTCTCGGTACGCACTGCACCGCCCCCGCACAGCGCGCTGCCGACACGCACGAGCGCGTGCCGTCCTTGGCGCTCGCTCTCCCCGGAGCTTCTGCGAGTGCGGCCGTACCAGCTAAAAGTGAACAAAACGAGACTGCACGACGGAAAGGAGCAAAATCAGTGTTTTAACCTGCCGTCGACGTCGCGGCCATTACGAGCTCGGATTGATTTCCGCTAAGGGTGGGGAAGGAAACTGGCCGCACCAAATGTTCAAATGTTTGTAAAGCTTATGGCACTTAACTGCGGGGTCATCAGTCCCTAAACTTACAAACTACTTTTGAACTAGCTGATAGTAACGACGGCACAAACATCCGTGCCCGAGGGGGGATCGAACCCCCGACGGGGAACGGCCTCGCGCATCGCAGCAGAACGCCTCAATGCGCTCGGCCACTCCGCCGCGGCCTGGCCGCACCCTTCGGAAGGAATCTTCTCGGCATTTATTTAACCCTTAAATGCACGGTGTTGCACATCTGCCGTATCGTTTGTACTATTGTTTTATCCGCGTCTAGTGGGCATTTTTTAAACTAATACGTGTTTAAACAGATGCAGCAGAGTTTGAATAAAGTGTCTGTGATGTTTGTTACGTTGAGGTTGGCTGCAGTGTGAACTTCTGTTTGGAGAAAACGGGGTAGTGTTAATTTTGCAGATTTTGATGTTTTGCTTTCCACATAAAGAGCTAGTTTTGGAAAGAGAAAAAAATCATACCAACTAAGACAGGTATGGAGAACCATAATAGGCAAAAAAATTCGTTTAAACTATCCAACTTTGAAAATTATAATACAAGTTTCTGTTTGTTGCTTATATGATTTCATTTTTTTTTTTTTTTTGACAAAACTAGCAACATAGGAATTTTTAACTACTTTTCCCCACTGTTTGTACAACTTACAGAACACGAAAATGATTTATTTTGGAAAGTAAAAAAAGTCATGCATTTAAGGGTTAAGGAAATCGCTGCGAGAACAGAAGCAGACACCCTGAACTGAGTGCGGGTCCGCAAACGACCCTTTTGTGAGATAACATTAGAATTTTAATTGCGCCAGTGACTTCCGTATGAAATTCAGTCCCAGTTACTACGACAGCATTTCAAATGTTCGCCATCGAAATGGGCTCAAATTTCGCACATGGCTTATTTTAACAACAAATACGGCACTGGGTGTTAAAATTCAGTGCTGTAACGCAGTACATCGTAACAGCTGTGCAATGACTCCTTCTTTTGCTTAAACGTTTGTCATTATTCTGAAGAATATGTCACTGAACGGCGTGTTCACTTTATTAAAGTATAACTTTTAACTTAGCTGATTTCTTTCTTTCTTACTTTTTTTTTCGTAATTTGGCATCGTTGTCTTCTTTTCGGTCTTTGACTGTCTCCACGAGTTTTAATTTTTGGATGTTGATCATAAACAGTCATATTGACATCAGCTACTTGTTGGTGGTACTTTACTGGACTATTTTCAGTCGTTGCCCGTCATCGGCAGTATCTCCATTAGAAAAGACACATCTCTTATAGTACGTTACTTACAAAGTATACAGCAGTGTTTTGCGTGTTTGATTTTTAATTCACTGTAATGTGACTTGCCTTGTAAGTAATGTTTTCTTGCGTATGCCAATGACAATATTTCGTAATATTCGCGTAAGAATCCTTACACATACATATATGCAAAGAACATATACCATTGAATACATGACATTGGTATTATTTTGAGACGACTAAATGTCGTATAAACGACGCATCGTATGTAAAAAAAATTAAATAAATAAATAAAAAATGTTGTAGGTTAAAAGTCCATATTACTGAAGGGGACATGCCTCTGTGTTTTTGTAACGTATGTAACAGTAATCAGCGAGTGTGCTTCTTTACCTTATTGTACATCTACAACACCGTGGGAATGGGAAAAGGGATAAAGTCAATCCCGCATATTCCGCAAGAAGGTTCTTTTGGAGTGTAGAAATATGAAACGGGTCGACTTTATTATTCAACTACCATCTAGCCTTCATTATTTACCATCTTTAATCTTGTATTATTACTGCATTCCATTTACTATCAACACTTTGCGTCATAATTAATTCATCGGTATCTGTCTAACATATTCCAGCTTTTACTTACGTTTTATCTCTCTGCTGGGTCCGTTTACTTACAATAAAAATATTAAACGATTTATAAAGATCTCTTTCAGGTAAATATCAGCAGATTTATATATTTCGTAAAACTCATTTGATACTATTGTTTCAACATACTTTTTATTAATCCCAAACGGTTTCGCTCAGAGACCATCTTCTCATAGGAATAAAGTTTTAGTTGAACTAGATGTCAACGGAGTACACAATAACATAACAAATATGCTGAAAGTATAAGAATAAAATATCCTTATAGATTATTCTTAAACTGTCAATACATTTTTATGTTGCTCTATATTCAACTTACACATGAACTGGCTCAACAAAAACATTTTCCCCACCAGATGACGGTCTCTGGCCGAAACCATTTGTGATCAATAAAAATTGTGTTGAAGCAGAAATGTGTAACGAATTTTGCGAGATTTATGAATACACGTCGTTGTGCTGTACCTTGAGCTTTATATATATGTTCAACAGCGCTATAACTATTTCTGTAACGAGCTGTTTACGTCTGTGCCTCAATCTCCTTCCGAAACGGACCTGCAGTGTTGTAAAAAAGGAAGGAATGAATTCTCCTACTGCGACTTGCTTTTGTCAGCATCGTTATCGTGCGCTTTTAGGAAGATCTTTCGTTAGTACTGTCAGATCTGAAAAGGCCATTTCAGAAGCATTCTTCGCAGTGCTGTCTGTGCCCGTGGTCAATACCGTTAAAGTATTCCCCTGAATGAACATCTCCTAACTCGCTACAGGGAATGTTCTTTATACAATCCTTAAAGAAATCTGGCTACACAGGTTCAGTGTCGGGCTTCAAAGGGAAAGCAGTATAATAGATGACGGATTCAGGGGAATCTAGAAAATAAAAAACACGGTTAAACCTTTACGTTGTATCTGATATTAGTGGATAAAGAAAACGATACAAGTAGCTCTTTCTGACTTGACGTATATTTCGTCGAACGTGGATGGCTGTTTTCATGATTTGGCATTTTTTATAGCTTAATTCGGATGCCCTTTTTTCCCCCCGACTGTTAGAGTCTGATAAAGAACAGTGTTTGAATCTGACGTGGTAACGAGAGCAAGTCTAAAACGACGATAAAAATGTTCAAATGTTTGTGTAGTTGAAATGTTTGTAAGGCCTATGGACTCAACTACGGGGTCATCAGTCCCTAAACTTACAAACTACTTATGAACTACTTACGAACTAGGACGGCACAAATATCCATGCCCGAGGGGGGATTCGAACCCCCGACCGTAGTGGCCGTGCAGACCGTGACTGAAGCGCCTCAGTCCCTGCGGCCACCGCGGCCGGCAAAACGACGATACACCTTGGCTATAGCCGTATAGTAACATTCACTTAGACGTCAAACGAGTGTGTTTCCCTTAGGTTAAAAATTAATCGCGGAACTAATCTGTAAGACCGCGGAAAACAATTGCAACATAGACATTAATTGTTAATTTTCTTGTGATGATGGTGTAGTCATGGCCAGCAGCGTGTCTTTGCACTTTAACAAGAATATGAGTGTGAAAAGGATGCGCCAGCGACCTGGTAACCTGTTTCACTTAAAATGACTGCTGGTGTGGTCATTCCTCTTAGGTAACTCCCCACTGTTGACACACATTTCGTACTGGCCTCTGCTGGAGACACTTTATGGCCAAATGTATCGCCTAATTTAGAAACAATAAACTGAACAAAGACCCCAGAAACAGACTCTTACGACTGTTGCTCGACGCAACGCGGGAACCAGTTTGGGGTCCCACTACTCGGCAGGAATATTTCACGAGGCCGGTCCTTTTCTAAAGATCCCACGAACGTGGAAACCGAGGCTGACGTCCGCGCTGCGCGAGAAACTCGTCCCGGTGCAGTGAAAGCGGCCACATACGAAACCAGTCGTGTTCCTGCGTTCAGCGCTCGTTTTCAACGTCCTCGCTTTGATGACACTACGCTCTTTTTTCCTTATGCAGCAGCTACCGTTCGCTGTTTTTAACGTTTCCCGGTGTACTAGTCGCGTTGCTTCTCTATAAAAGGAACCGAACATTGGACAATATACACCACTGTTTTCGTATGAAATGATACGCTATCCGCGGCTTTTATTTCCATCACGACGGAACATAACTCGTACGTAGCTTCTCTGTATCAAGTGGGTGGTTCCCACGGTGGGGTGTGCCTACCCCCTATCCCTATTGAAATTGTTGACATATACTGATTAACGTAGCTTCTCTGCTCATTAAACGCGAGTACTTTGAGACGTGAACTACATTTCGTGTCTTCATTTGACACGCTAAAAAATTACACGAGCTACTATTCAGGGTGTTCAGAAATTCTCGTTACTAATTTCGTCGACCTGTAGAGGGATGGGAAGTGAGTATATCATAATTTGAGTGAATAAATGGATTTCCGAGCGCTTCTTTATCTTTGACACTGTCAAACAAATCTCTTCTGCTGCAAGCTCTTCGCTTTCCTTATTTGGACGGGTGTAGTATAGGCTACAACAACTACAAAAAGTATAATAAATATGTGCTCTAAACTGCATATTTAAGAGCAACGATCACGTCTTTTCAATATTGTGAACAAATCTCTTCTACTCGTCAAGTACTCATAGCCCTTAATTGAAGCAGTTTGGAGTCCCTGTTTACTAGACATTTTATCTTGTTTTATTCCGTACTATCTCCTTTCCAAGTATGGACAGCACAGAGCTTGCGATAGAAGAGATTTGTTGTACAGTGTCATATGTAAAGAAGTGCTCATAATGTCATAGGCTAACATGTGTACCTTATCAAAATATGCTCCACTGTACAAGTTCTCAAAAATAAACGTTCAAACATTAGTGAATCTAAGGGACGAAATTGCTAGCGTCATCAGTCCCTAGAGTCACAGACTACTTTAACTTATGCTAAGGACAACACAAACGCCCATACCCGAGGGAGGATTCGTACCGCCGTCGAAAGTAGCGCCTTAGACCACGCAGCCATTCTCGAAGTGTGTGTCTGGAATTTCCGAACATCCTGTATATGGTGTACTACCAAGCCAAACTTTTGAGTTCAATACGCCAAACCATAACCATTTCCTTGCCACCCTATGATTGTTCGTACATTTAGCATCTAAGGTATGAACAGAGCTCTACCGTAACATACTGCCTACGTAACGTGTAGTTCACACATACCGTTCATTATCATTGACTCATTGAAATTTCTCTGCTGAAATGAAGCGTTGGAGGAAATTTCAGCGAGTCCGTCATACGGCTCTCGCTGGAGAACTACAAATAGGACATGAAGTAATTAGAAAATGCGCTGTCGCCATTGTCCCCTTTAAACGTTGTACTAAGTGACGGCTCAAAGAGACGGTCACGCGATGACCGGCAAACACACAGGACAGGAACAATGGAGGGCTCCCGTCCCTTATCTGATGAGCAGTGAAGACTTTAAGCCTCATCTATGTCCGAGTCTACAACACATTTTTTAAAGTAATTAGGCATTTACAAACGATCGTGATATAGCGAAATACGTCTGACATCGAAACTATCTCACCAATTGCTCAAATTGTTGAGGGAAAACTAAAAAAGTCTTTCGAAAAGGCTGGTATCCGGCGGATTTGAATGTATGTCTTTCTTTCCAAATCGTCCGATTTTTACACGGGCAGTAATATGGATAAAAAGTAAAATGTTTGTAAATCTAAGGAACTTAACTGCGTTGGTCATCAGTCCTTGGGCTTACAAACTATGCTGAGGACAACACAAACACCCATGCCCGAGGGAGGACTCGAACGCCCGACGACGAACAACCACGCGTTGCGCAGCAACGCGCCTTAGAACGCTCGGCCACACCACCGCGGCAGTAATATTACTATAAGTATCACGTAGTTAACATTAGGGATAAGGATTATCAGAGGTAGTCAGTTTTATACGCCCCATCACCGAACGGAACATTGCGGCGTGATTATCAAAAACTAAATAACGCGTACGCGCGCTTCATAAGACGGATGGATACAATAAAAGTTGATGACTGTGCAGTAACTACGTGCACCTGCAGACAAAAGGTCGAGCGTCTTTTCTACGAACCGGTGTGCTCGTTCAGTAACTGACATGTCCCGATTGTAGACAAGAGTTGCGTTTTACTTGGCGACGGGAGGCGCAAAAAATATTTCATCACATCAGCGTGTCGGAAGAATCTTGAAGCCGACACGACGACCAACGTAGCTGGTTTATGCCGTTTTCCACGAACTTGTAAGTGGATCTGCTCTCGTTCTGTTCTCCGCAAGTCACTGTGAAGGGTGCGTCGAAGAAATTTGCTTCAGAAAAAGGGAAGTCTGTTGCTATTCTCAATACATTAATTAATGTGACGTAGCACTACGCGCGTATTATCAATATGAATTACGTTCTTCAGAAAAACACTTGTTCTCGAAATTATGTCAGTATCCTACTCTACAGTAATCGACTAGATGCTGCAATTATTTCCCAACTTAAACATCGAAATTCTATAAGAACTAAATAAAGTAACGATCATCGATGCTGGATTTTTTTTTTTTTTTTTTTTTTTTGTATCCGCAGAGCAACCTTCAACATTTTATCGTCTCACCTATACTATTGACAGCCGTAGATAGTACAATTCATATTACAGCCATTTGACGCGTTTCGTAAACAGATAGTGGCGCTGTTTGCCTCCGATGCATAAGGCTAGGTTAACCCGTCCCTGATGACCTCGTTATCGACATGAGTTCAAACCCAAGCGCTAAAACAAAACAGTTAAAAAGAACTACTGCATATCCCTCATTTGGACCTAAGCCTCCAGTGGAAAAAGAAAACATTAGAAAATACGTGAAACATTGTGGAAACTTCCTGTAGCACTAGTTAACAGTTAACTGCACCTTTGTATGAACAACATTCACAAATGAACTGAGGCAGACAGCTCTACCGCATATTCATGGACACGTCTTTCTGAACAGAATACGAGGAAATAAAAGAACGGATGATGGTCTTAATGTGGATAAAAAAGCTGGAATGCTCAGAAGCCTCTCCGACATATAGGTACGTACATACGTGAGTAATGGTAAACAGTTACCATAGAGAAGTGTATTACAACCTTTTCAAACATGCGACCCAGTAACAGTACAAAAAGTATGTTTGTTGTCTCAAAGACAACGGAATTAATTATCTTTATGTTGATACAGCTCTCTTGTAAATTGTTGGACGACGTTTTTTGTGTATTTTTCGCAATAGAACACAATATCCTATTTTTACATTATTGTAAAGAAGTAGATAATTTTTTTTCGAATTTCACAGAATAGCATTTTGGGAGGGGGGGGGCACCAAGTATTCCTCTTCCCCATCCCGGTAAAACGCGTTACCGATATACCCATATACCGACAAATATAAAAAGCCTGGAGAGTACTTTTACTACACAGTAAAAAATATTTATTGTGAAACAAGTACACAGACCGATGAAACTTTATCAAAACGAAAAATCAGAATGTTTAAATGGGGCCTAGATGATACTTCGCGTTTATACGAGTAAGAGAGGGAAAAAGCACTTGTAAATTTTGAATTTGTATCACGCTATACAGTAGCACTTTAAAATTACATCGGATGAACACGGAGAGTTTTGGAATATGCAACCGTGTGGGATTTACAAGACATGACATAGAATGTACACAAAGACGAAATTGCGAATGTCGCAGAAATGATTGATGAATACTCTGATTACAGACTTTTTTTTTTAAGAAAGAACACTAGTCTTCTAGACCCATAGGACTTTTAAACTGTATTTTTCTCCACCTTCTTTCGCGTCACTCATTGTTGTACAATGTGTTTTAAACTACACCCAAGAGCCAAAGAAACTGGTACACCTGGTTTGCTAGCGTCCACTATGTCGTTATCTCAGACCTATTTTCCGTTCGCAAGGTTAATACTATGCGAAAAATTGTAGAGCACATTCAAAGAACGAGTTTTGGGGGCGGTATCTGCGAATATTTTTCCGTCCTCTGTGACCTATATCGCTTTCATCATGATTTCGAAATTGAGTAATGAAACCAGCCGCTGCTGAGACGCAAGTGGTAGTTGTTTTATTGCCGCCTTCGGCGAATGGAAAAAAAAGAATATATTAGGTTATGTCTAAACCCCCGTTCCTTTTTAGGGGAGACAAAACGCAGTGCCTTTGCCCGCCATTTGGGCTCTGACCTGACGAGTTTCGAGGAAAGAAACAGTTGCGATATTTACGTATCCGAGTGCGCCTGAAGGGTAGGTTTCGCCCCCGCAGGGAATGAGTCAACAAATGGGGGCGGTTGCAGGCTGCAGCGGTGTAATCGTAGCAGGCGGTGAGTCGTCTTCCTCGTTTCGTTTCCTCTTGCGGCGGCCCGCGAGACAGAATCAGGATAGAGAAAGTTGACGTCGAGAGTAACGAAGAAACCGCGTCGCCTTGAACTGCTTCCTAAGCGGGTCGCAGCAACACACTTGCCACACGGCGCGGCGCGCTGACACAACTGGAAAAAACGCTGCCAGCGCCGCCACCGCACTTTTCGTACCACCGCAAAAAACACACCACTCCGCCATCCCGCGCACCCATATTTACTACGCACCTCCTATTCCCTCCTCCTTTCTCCAAGTAGGGCTCGAGATTTTGGAGGAAGTTTTGTAATTTCTCGTTTGCGCCCCACTTTCCGTGACGAAACCGGTTACGATACCTCTCTCGGCGTAGCTGTTGCGAACTTCGAAAAGTTGGCTACTTGGACCAGACGAAAACCCCGTGGACAATTTCGGCATGTATATTTCGATTTTTGGGCAGGATTAATTCTCGTTTTGTTTCATATTTAGGGAAGAAAATGAGACACGCTGAAACTTAAAATATTTTTGGTGTGTAAACAGAGTATTTATATGCGTAAACATTTTATACATTGTCTGCCTGAAATGAATAAACACACATGTTTTTCCCATATCCTGATGACTTTCACTTATTATGTTCACTTAACATCGAGCAAACAGGGCGAACATGTGAAAACCAACAATCGTAATAAATTTCAGCACTACAAATGAAAAAGGGCCTCTTAAATAAATATGAAATACACGAGGTTCTTAAAATATCAAGTTTACAGCGAGAACAGAAGTTAATCACAAGGAAATTACTGTTCATTTTTGTCAAATTAACTACTCGGAGGTGATGGAATAGTGTTTACAGAAACGTGAAAAGATAAATCTGTCTCACAGAGCATCCATATAGCTCGGCATTAGTATTGAAAATAAATAATAAAAAAAGAGATTAGAAAATATGCACTAGAGTCAATAGAAGTCGAACCAAACTTTATTTTCAAAACGTCTGCGATTCTAGTCCACAGAGGTGTTGTATACAATAAACAATTTGTTGCTGGTGTTCTTCGTGGGATTACGTCGACAACAAATGCCAGAGAGAAACACAGAAGCGCAATACGTGACTAGAGGACTGCTATTTTTTTATGAACAGAGTGAGCAATTATTTACATTCTCGTGTTAGTAATATAACAGCTGAAAAAGTAAACACTCTCTCTAACGTGTTAAATTTATTTTTCTATGAAAGCTGTCTACAACAACCACAGAAATCTAGTACACGTTTTTCCATTGCCATCTCTGCCTTTTGACGTTCATGTCTCCGAACATGTTGCAGTTTTAAAATAATTTAAACAAATTAGAGCCCGTTTGTTAACGAATTTATAACCTGTTTGGTTTCTCGTAGCACACAGAGACAATGACACATCAGTCCGTGGACTGTCCATATCGCTTTTGTAGCTTTTTATACGTTACACATTTGTAAGTTTCTATATGATACGTATTTCGGATCAAAAACTTCTGAAATGTATTATATCTACCATGTAAAATGTCAAGACAGTGTCTTTTGATCACATAGGCTGTTTTATTTTCCATGTTGATGATACAGTTTACTAACAACGAAAACCAAACACCTCAGAGGTATTTCGCCAGGCACCAGTAGTAGATTCCCACAATATGCAAGTATTTAGGCATATAGCGTTACAGATTATTATTATCATTATTTTACACTGGTGCACTTATTTTTGGTTTACACAATGTGACAATGTCATTCAGGTGCGACTTCTTCAGTAGATAGCGACCTCAAGTACATCCTGGAAATAAACTGTACTTTAAGCTAAGAAAAATCTGTTTACCAATTTTGACAGTTACGGACGCTTACCAGCCTGTATGGCTGTAAATGATTTAGGGAGACCATTAACGGCAAGTAATCAGTTCGAGATGGTGCTACTGCGTAAGAAGTGTTAGCGATAGCGAACGGTTATTGACATGACGATGGAACAGGTATCTAAGGTGTGTAACAATGTATTCACTATGGAATTATGTAGCTATGTGGAAAAGGACCCCAAGACGATTGAATGGTGCAGGGATTAGCAGTTTACTCCCAGTGTAAATGAACGTAACACATTACGCATATAAAGGAATACAAATCGACTTGCGTACAACTACATCATTGATGGCAAATTGCTAGAAACCTCCTTCTTCTTGCCTTACTCCCGCTTTGACGCGGGGTGGGGATTGTTACTATTGTTTGGGCGTGGTTAGTTTACTGGACGACCGGATACCCTTCCTGTCGCCTGTCGTCTCTCTTCTCCCCACTCCACTCCCCCCCCCCCCCACCTTCCGGGAGGAAATATGTGTCGACGACTGTCTGGGTATGGTGATATACACGTTGCGGAGTGTTGACATTTTCTGATGCTTGAGAAACGTGTAACTGAGGCGGAACTTAGGTACCAGGCCGGCATTCACTTAACGGGAAGTGGAAAACCGCCTGAAAACTACATCCAGGACTTCGACCCTCGGCAGGCGCTCCTCCCCGTCCCGGAAGCTGACGCTTTAATACACTCGTCTATCCGGACGGATAGAAGCAGTATCTACCATTATCTAGGAGTACATATCAAGAGCGATCGTAAGAGGAATTTCCACATAAAACAGATACGTAGTTGGAATAGTACGAGGGTCGTTCCGAAAGTAATGACTCCTATTTTTTTTTGCCGCGGCAGTATAGCCGTGCGCACTAAGGCGCCCAGCTGCGGTGGGCGCGGCCATGGGTGTTTGTGTTATCCTTAGCATAAGTTACTTAATGTTAGTGTAAGTAGTTTTTAAGCTTAGGGACTATTGACCAACGTAGTTGAGTCCCTTAGATTTACAAACATTTGAACAATTTTGCTCCTTTTTTTTTTTTTTTTTTTTTTTTTTTTTTTTTTTTTTTTTTTTTTGGTGAAGACTTTGGATGTCTGCGCCAGATGTCGTTGCGTAATGGTAAAGCTGGAACCCTCCCTCCCCTTTCATTTCTGGTTCCGTTGTTTTACGGTAGTTGGCGCCAGCGGATAAGTGTTCCAAAACGGAGTCTGATATAGACGCGTGTGTAAAACAGCGATTTGTGATTTAATTCCACACTGCTGAAGAAATTACGTCGATTGAATTACGTCAACGCTTCGTGTGTGGTGTATGGAGACGATGCAGTAGACGTAAGCAATGGGAGGCTTTGCCACATTTTCAAGGTGGTTAAAATGGTGTGCATGACCATGCACACCTGTCATCCCTGGCAAAGAAGAGCGTCTTGATCAACTCATCAGTGCTTATCGGCAGATAACGACTAGAGAATAACTGTATCCAAACCTGAATGTCGGCTTTAATGTCTTGGAAACAATTTTGGCACATGTCTCGTGCGAGATGGGTCCCGAGGATGCTTTCAGAAGAATGAAAAACTCTTCCAATGGAAGTTTGTCGGGTCCCGATGGGCGATATGAAGCTGAAGTAGCCTATTTTCTGAGTAACTCATCGTTGGTGGACTAGCGGCAATTATTTTCAAGACACGGGTGCTCTTGTTAAAGCTGTAAGTGGTCAGTCCCAGCCGATTTTACCAGCGCGGCATGCAGGCTCTGGTTCATCGTTGGCAAAAGTGCATCATGAACTGTGGTGACTATGATGAAAAATGACAGTCTGTAGTTGAAATATTGCTCTGTTTAGCTGTGCTGTTGTGATTGTACGTATCTGCTGTAGGTTCCACGAATAAAAATAGGAGGCATTACTTTCGGAACGACCCTCGTAGATGCCAGATTCATGCGAAGAATCTCAAAACTGTGTAACCCACCATGAAAGAAGTGGCTTACAAGGCGCTTGTTTGACCGATTCTCGGCTACTGTTGATCGATCTCGGTCCCTTAGCAGGTTGGATTAATAGAAAAAATGTTCAAATGTTTGTTGAGCTTATGGGACTTAACTGCGGGGCCATCAGTCCGTAAACTTACAAACTGCTTCTGAACTATCTTATACTAAAGGTAGCTCAAACAACCATGCCCCAGGGAGGATTCGAATGGATTAATACAAGATGCAAACACGATCCAACGAAGGGAAAGGGAGGGGGGGAGGCTCAACAGCTCGGGTGGCAGACGCTACGAGAGAGGCAGAATGGTTCACTATTAAAATTCCGAGAGCTCCCACATACGTCTCGAGAACCGACCGCGACGAGAGTTAGTACAGCGGCTTACTGGCTCGCGAAAGTAAGTGGTAAGGAAAGGGAAGGGCGGGCAGTGTGTGTAAACAGCGAGCGGGCAGGTGACAAGGCTGGCGCGTGTGTTGCCTAGGCGGCGGGGGCGCCGGCTGCCGGATGTGCGGCTGGCGAGGTAGTGGGTATTTTGCAAGTGGCCTATTTGGGGTGACGCAAGCGCGCCGCGCACCTCAGCCTTAGCAAACCTCGGCGCGCGCCGCCGTGCTCCTCCTCCCAATGACCGCAAACTGCACGTTACACAAGGGGCGCGAGATGCGCAAATATGTGACTGGCCGCACTAATATTTCACCGCTGGCTCCGTGCTCGAGCGACTGACTACACGTCTCGGCTTCGGTCCTCAACTCTATCGTAGTATTTTTATCTGTCACTTATCACTTCTCTGCTTGTTGACGTGCAAAAATGCCGAGTTACACCGAGTACGCCGCGCGGGAGTGGCCGACCGCTCTAAGGCGCCGTGCTGCGGAGTGCGCGGTTGCTCCCCGTCGGAGGTTCGAGTCGCTCCTCGGGCTGCTTATTCCTGTGCGTTGTCCTTAGCATAAGTTAGTTTAAATAGTTTGTAAGTCTAGGGACTAATGACCACTGCAGTTTGGTTCCATAGCTTTACAAACATTTGAACACAGAGTATCGGAATCCACATTAAACTGTGGGTCTCTCGTATAGTCGGCTGGGTAAGTCAGCTAAAAGGTCAGAGGAAGGGCAAAGACATAACTTTAACATGGCAATACCTAGTAAAGTACAGAGTTATTCAAGCCAACGACAATATTGAACGTCTCAGTAGCACCCGTCATGGGTGGGAACATACTAATCATGAGAAAAAGGGAAGAAACGCGGAAAATGTTTCGTGACACAAAACAAAACAAAAAAAAAATCATAAAAAATTTTCCATTACGTACAAAGGAACTTTCCTTCCTCACAGTGTTATGCCAAGTTCAAATTCAAATGTTTGTAAATATATCGGACCTAACTGCGTGGTAATCAGTCCGCAGCTTACAAACTACTTTAACTAAGGTAAACTAACACACCCATGCCCCAGGGAGGACTCGAACCTCCGACGGCGAGCAACCGCGCGCTCCGCAGCGAGGTGCCTCAGACCGCTCGGCTACTCCACCGCGGCGTTATGCCAAGTAGATGGAATTACGAACGACCACAGATATGCACTAAGCGTAGATCATCCTGCATTTCGCTACCGTTATACAGCATTGCGACTTCTTTGTATATTGCAGCATCATCTGCGCAAGGCCTCATAGAACTTCCGACGTTATCTGCTAGGTCATTTATACGTATTGTGGAAAGTAACGGCACTGTAACACTCCCCTGGCGTAAGCAACAAATTATTTTCACGGCCGCGCTGGAGTGGCCATGCGGTCTAAGACGCCATGTTAGGATTACGCGGTGGCTCGAGTACGCCTTCGGGAATGGTTATGTGTGTTATGCTTAGCATACGTTAGTTTAAGTAGTGTGTAAGTTTAGGGACCGATGACCTCAGCAGTTTCGTCACCCGGGTTTACAAACATTTGGACATTTTACTTTCACGTCGGAAGACTTCTCTCCATTGAGCCTACGAACACATCTGGGTTAGATAGCGAGGCAAAACATTCTCTATTATAAAGGTTTGGCAGTATATTGCCTGTTTCTGTTCACAATGACTGTTGATCTCTGACCAGCGAAGAAAGCAATCAACATACTCCACAATGACAGCTAGTGGAAACAATACGCAAGAGCAAAGAATTTGATGGAAAAAAACTGTATTAATTCGGTGCCTATGTACTCAAATCTCCACAGTCTCTCGACAATCCACAAGAACGTCCGTGAAATCAATATTGAGAATGTGTCTAGAAAAACGTTTCGTTTATAACTGCGAAATATAAGCACGATTTTAGTATTTTGGCAGGAGTTTGGATCTGGTGTACATTATATATCGGTCCACAGCATCAACCAGATCTTTGGCCAATTCCTGGAGAGGCAGAGAGCCGGAGTCTACCAACCACTTCCCCTTCCGTTCACAACAGTTTCGTAAAGCAAGGAGATAAATGGCGGTTACATGATTCTTTAGTTTGATGCGGGCGCCAGAGGACTAATATGAAGCTGGACATCGGCCATAACGATTACTGATTTTGTGTTCAAAGCTGCTGGCCAATCTTGTCTAGTCTACGACGGTTTTAGTTGTCGCTACAGTCACTGTAAACTGCGAAACAGACACCAGTAAAAAAATTAAATAGTCATTAGGCACTGTACGATTTTTAAAGACATCGACAGTTGCCCCATATTAAAAGACGCGATTCCAGAAATGTCAGGGTTTACGAAATATGTGTATTCCACCTGAATGCTGCGAAAGGTGTAATGATCTGTCAGCTTCATAACATACAACAGATTTGCTGCGTCTGTATATTACAAAGAAGTATCACTTTTTTCCGCTAAATTTCAAAGATTTATTACAAGACTTATCTATTTCAGTTCATCTTTTGCTTTGAATGAAATACAGTGTTGTGAAAGGACCTCATGCAAATTCTGAATAAATTTTATTCCGTCTGTATTATTTGCTGACATTACAGAAACGACAAATCGTTTACGGATAAATAAACGAATGAATCCAGAAGAAAGACAGTGTTTCTGTTTTATATCTCAGAATTTGCGAAGAATTCATCTTTTTTTACTGTTTTATATTGTTTTGGTTGACTTATTTATTTACTCTATCGAGAAACAGGTCATATTATTTCAAATGCAGTATTTAGACGATCCTTCTCCTTCTGTTAAGCACATTTGTCTTCTTTTGTGCGATACCAGACCACGATGGAGAGGAAATCTTTCTATGGATAATAGCAGACGGTTTGGATATCGAGCTGTCTATATACAAGTTCTAGAGTCTATCCGCTGATACCTGTCGCTGGAAGTTGCGTAGTCCTTCCCTTCTACAGGGTGACACAGAAAAACTGGAACATTGAAAGTTAATTCATTGTATTTGAAATTTTACAACTTTGCCATTTACTGATGTCATTTATCATTTTTTTTTAATTACGTCCTTTAGATCGCGTCCTCCTGTACGAATAGATTCGTCAAATCGGATGTAGAGATTTCTCATTGACCCCAGCAACATCTCAGCTGGGATACTGTGAATTTCATGCCGAATTAGCTGTTTTCACTTATCCAGGGTTCTTCGGCGAGTCGTGTAGACTTTGCTCTTGAGGCAGCCCCATAAAAAAGAAAATTATAAACTGATAAATCTGGTGATCTCGGGGAACATGGAATGTTACTGAATCGTGAGATCACACTTTTACGGAACAATTCTCGCATGCAAGCCGTTGACTGCCGTGCAGTGCGTCATGCCGTCCTGCTGAAACCAGGCTTCTTGAACGTTTGTTAAGTTGTTTAATGCCGGTGTGACGAAAGTTCGTAGTATCAACACGTCCAGTTGTTCCTCTGTTCATTTGCGGTCCAATAAAAATACGGTTTAATAACCCCCATGTGATGAAACACCAGTACCGTACTGTCACTTCATGAGCGTGTAAAGGATTTGTGTTTGCCGAGGAACGGTAATTCTGTATTCGCACAGGAGGACGGCATATAAAACTGTTCAAATGTTTGTTAAGCTTATGGGACTTAACTGCGGGCCGCGGCGAAGCGGCCGAGCGCATTGAGGCGCTATGCTACGATGCGCGAGGCCACTCCCCGTCGGGGGTTCGAATCGCCCCTCGGGCATGGATGTTTGTGCTGTTCTTAGTATAAGCTAGTTCATAAGTAGTTTGTATGTTTAGGGAATGATGACCCCGTAGTTAAGTCCCATAAGGTCTACAAACATTAGAAGCCGGCCGCGGTGGCCAAGCGGTCTGCGGTGCTCCAGTCACGTTCTGCACGGCCGCTACGGTCGGAGGTTCGAATACCCCCACGGACATGGATGTCTGTGCCGTCCTTAGTATAAGCTAGTTCATAAGTAGTTTGTGAGTTTAGGGACTGATGATCCCATAGTTAAGTTTGTTTGTATAGTCTATGGGACTTAACTACGGGGTTATCACTCCCTAAACTTACAAACTACTTGTAAGCTAACTTATACTAAGGACGGCACAAATATCCATGCCCGAGGGGGGATTCGAACCCCCAACCGTAGTGGCCGTGCAGAGCGTGACTGGAGCGCCTTAGTCTCCTCGGCCACCGCGGCCGGCCGTAGTTAAGTCCCATAAGCACTACAAACATTTGAACTTAACTGTGGGTCATCCGTCCCTAAACTTACAAAATACTTATGAACTAACTTATACTAAAGACAGCACACACATCCATACCGCCGCGGTGGAGTAGACGAGCGCCGGCCGCGGTGGCCGAGGTGACTGAGGCGCTCCAGTCGCGGTCAGCATGGCCACTACGGTCGGGGGTTCGAATCCCCCCTCGGGCATGGATATTTGTGCCGTCCTAGTTCGTAAGTAGTTCATAAGTAGTTTGTAAGTTTAGGGACTGATGACCCCGTAGTTAAGTCCCATAAGCTTAACAAACATTTGAACATTCAAAAAAAATGTTCAAATGTTTGTAAGGCATATGGGACTCAACTACGGGGTCATCAGTCCCTAACTTACAAACTACTTATGAACTACTTACGAACTAGGACGGCACAAATATCCATGCCCGAGGGGGGATTCGAACCCCCGACCGTAGTGGCCGTGCAGACCTTGGCTGAAGCGCCTCAGTCTCCTCGGCCACCGCGGCCGGCATTTGAACATTTTTTTTTTTTTTTTTTTTTTTTTTTTTTTTTTTTTTTTTTTTTTTTTTTAGTAGACGAGCGGTCTAAAGCGTCTCGCTGCGGAGCGCGCGGTTGCTCGCCGTGGAGGTTCGAGTCCTCCCTGGGGGCATGGGTGTGTGTGTGTTTGTCCTTAGGTTAGTTTACCTAGGTTTAAGTTGTTTGTAAGCTACGGACTGATGACCACGCAGTTTGGTCCGATAGATTTGCAAACATTTGAACACATCCATACCCGAGGGAGGATTCGAAACCCCGACGGGGAACAGCCTCGCACATCAGAGCATTGCGCCTCAATGCGCTCGGCCACACTGCCGCGGCGACGCCATCTAAAGGACGTAATTAAAAGGAAAAAAAACCCAAAGAAAACGAAGATGAATGACATCAGTGTTTCGTAAATGACAAAGTAGTAAGTTTTCAATTACTACGAATGGAATTTCTTTCCTCCATCACTTCATGTTATATTGGATTGCGGAAACGTTCCCTTTTTCCGTGTTGCCGCGTTTGCGGACTGGAAACTATTTATTTACTGTCGGTAGCAGAAGCAAGCTCAGTTTCGCAGTATTCCCGCGCGGAGCTCTACGAGCCATCATCTGCGGCGAGAGACGAGCGGCAGCACTCGGTCGCTGTGGGAAGTATTTCGCCGTGTAACGGCGGATAGTTCCACCCCAGATCAAAACAAAGGGCCGGCCGCGGCGCCACACGTGCTTTTACGATGCACCGTAATTTCGCGCCGGCACTTCCGCGCAGACGAGGCCCCTCTGACCCGGGTAATTACGGCGAAACGGTGAAAGCGGAGTCTGCGCGCCAAACCGACGCCAAACTTCCGAAATGATCTCGGACCGCGGGTGCGTCGGAAAGGGGCAGACCGACGGAAGAATCCGGCCGCGTAAACGGGGAACCGGCGGCGATCCCGGCGGTGATAAGGAAAGTTTCCTAGGAACGGTGGGCGAGAGCTGCGGCGCGCGCCTCTTAGCATAAGCAGAGGGGGAAGTGGGTCAGTGTGCCGCGCCGCTGGCGCTCTTCTTCAGCCTTGTTGCCACACCGACACGCTGCTTGCGTCACACGCCTTCATCCTTTCCCCAATTCACCGCCATCGACATCCTTTTTCTTTCTCCTCCCCGGTCCTCTCGTGGCTGCCGAGGAGCCCCGGGCGGAGAAGGGTGGTCGCCGGCCAGGCAAGGCGCCCACCTGCGCGCCGCTTCTTCGTCACATCGTAAACACTAAACAGCCTTTTACACCGAAAGTTCACTATGCGAGACCAGGGGGTCTACTGCAGCGCCCCTGCCGTGTTATTCCCGTACCGAGTCTCGTCCGTCTCGAGTGGTCGTTTCCGTTTACACGTGAGCACCAAAACTATGGGCCGGCCGCGGTGGGCGAGGGGACTGAGGCGCTTCAGTCACGGTCTGCACGGCCCCTACGTTCGGGGGTTCGAATCCCCCCTCGGGCATGGATATTTGTGCCGTCCTTAGTTGTAGCTAGTTCATAAGTAGTTTGTAAGTTTAGGGACTGATGACCCCGTAGTAAAGTCCCATAAGTTCTACAAACATTTGAACAAAACTATGGTGCTATCTGGTGTGTAGTTTCGCATCCGAACGACGAAGTGAGGTTATGAGGGCATTTTGTACCTAGTAGCAGGAAATAATTGAGCTTATTAATGACGAAAGGGTGACACACAAAAATTCAAATGTTTGTGAATCTATCGGGCCAAACTGCGTGATCATCAGTCCGTAGCTTACAAACTACTTAAACTAAGGTAAACTTATCTAAGGACAAACACCCCCCCCCATACGCCACGGAGGACTCGAACCTCCGACGGTGACCAACCGCGTGCTCCGCAGCGAGAGTAACACACAGTTGATGTTCAAATGTTTGTAACCCTATTGGACCAAAGTGCTATGGTTATCGGACCCTAGGCTTAAAACTTACTTAAACTAACTTACACTAAGGACAACAACAACAACAACAACAGCAACAATAAACACACACACACACGCACACACACACACACGCGCGCCAGAGGAAGGACTGAACCTCCGAAGACGAGCAACCGCTTGGTCCCTCCACAGCGGTATAGTTGATGTTCTCGTAAAGTGTCATGTGGTAAATTCTATACACTATGAAGAACCTAAAACAAGTAGTAAAAGTGTTGTCTAGACATTTCAAAATATACCAAGATTTATACTTGTAAACACATCACATAATATAAAAATGTAGAAAACAAATAAGATCGAAAATAATTTTATCATATAATAATTTTGAACACACTCACTGTTCACATCATTTTAATTAAAACATATTTATACATTTACGTTCGTATTTATGCATAGGGTACATTTCTACCCCGTTATACGTAACTGCATTTCCGCTTGCAGATTTTTTTGTTTCTTTTGTTCAAAATGTTCATATGTTGGTAGAGTCTATGGGACTTAACTACGGGGTCATCAGTCCCTAAACTTACAAACTACTTATGAACTAGCTACAACTAAGGACGGCACAAATATCCATGCCCAAGGGGAGATTCGAACCCCCGACCGTAGTGGCCGTGCAGACCGTGACTGAAGCGCCTCAGTCCCCTCAGCTACCGCGGCCGGCACAGTACGAAGGTGATAATTTGTTTGTCAGCTTACGTCGCAGTCATTTTGTTATTGTTCTTCACAAGCCGATTGTAATCAATTTGCGTGCCCACGGAGTATCGTGCAGTTGTGCGTTATTTTCTATAATAGTTTCAAGTCACTGACAGAAATTCGAGGAATAAAAATGAATTCAGGAGGTAATCTGAGCTCCCCACTTAGACTGTTTGTAGATGACGTTGTCATTTACAGTGTAGTAAAGATATCAGAAGACTAGCAACCAACTGTAAATGGTTTAGATAAGAGTGGAAAATAATTAAGTAATAAAAAGTGTGAAGCTATTCTCGTCAGTACTAAAAGGAATCTTAAAATTTCGCGTACATGATAAACCGTACAAAGTTAAAGGCTGTAAATTCAACCAAATAGCCAGAGTTTAAAACTACGAACAACTTAATTTGGAATCATCATAAAGATAAGTCTATGGGAAAAGTGAAACAAAGAGTAATTTTATTGGCAGAATGTTTAGAAGGTGCGACAGGTCTGATAAAGAGACTCTCTACTCAACGTTCTTCGTCCTATTTTGAAGCATGGAATCCTCACTAGGCGTTATTCTGCTGTACTACGTTAAATTATTTTATCACACAGGCGTATACCGCCAGAAAAACCAGTTCTATAAAACTGAATTGAGGGCATAGTAAAACCTTTCCAACATACAATTATAGGAGTTCCATTTGCGTACATTAAACAGTGTAACTTTTTTAATGAGTTGAATTAAAAATTAAATTAGGTGACACAAACTCTACTCTGCAACCCACGTGCTCCTGCGGAAATAATTACTTTAGATTTTCAACAGTGTGCAGAACAACGCTAATTATTAATTATGTGTTGCAATAAACGAACGAAGACGATCATGAGACGGAGCACAAGCAGAGACTGAAAAAGCGCGGGGAAACAAAACTAACACAAAATGGCCAGACGAGATTTGAACCGCCGTCAAATGTTCAAACGTTTGTAAATCTAAGGGACTCAACTTCTGGGATTATCAATCCCTAGGCTTACAAATTACTTAAACAATCTTAACTTACACTAACAACAAAACACACACACACACACACACAAAGGCGCGAGGACTCGAACCTCCGACAGCGAGCAACCGCGCGCTCCGCAGCAAGGCGCCTTAGAGCGCTCGGCCACTCCACCGCGGCGAACCGTCATCCTTATGCGAGTCCTGTTCGCTAACCACTGCGAAACCTCGTTCGGAGCACATCCGTCCGAGCAATTTTGTTTTTTTTTTTTTTTTTTTTTCGGAGGGAATTTTCGAAGATCCAAAGGATTTGTATCTCATTTACTTGGCTCTTGCAGAAGTAGGTCATAAAATCCCCACCGCCTCCCACTGCTGAAATGCAGGCCGGCAGTAGGTGAGATTTTTGTTTCGCGGGTACTGACGGTGGAACGGTGTCGTGCGTGCTCAGATGTGCAGCGTGTTGCGTGATGGCAGACAAGCGCGTCAAGCCAAGTTCACTTCCGTCATACGGCATGCCACTGCTGTGCATACCTCAGCTTGCCACGAGCTCGTGCCCTACGAAGCGACCATCTGGTATAGTCTTATTGAATCCATCATCGGTGGTGGAAACGGGACAGCGGCTAGTCAAGAGTCTGAAGGAACTGAGATACCAACAGTCGTAAGTATAATGAAATATTTATTCTATTACAACCAGTTTCGGCATTTCACTATGCCATCTTCAGGTCCCTACATCGGAGCATGATATCCAAAAGTAGGGATACTAAACTGGATACGTGGACTTCGTCTCTTAGTTGGAAACAATAAACAGCAACTGTTGTTGTTTCCAACTAAGAGACGAAGTCCACGTATCCAGTTTAGTATCCCTACTTTTGGATATCATGCTCCGATGTAGGGACCTGAAGATGGCATAGTGGAATGCCGAAACTGGTTGTAATAGAATTAAATATTTCATTATACTTACGGCTGTTGGTATCTCAGTTCCTTCAGAATCTGGTATAGTAGACGTTTCCACTCACATTACTTTATGTTTTACTTCCCCGTCGCATTTGACTTCTTTTCAGACTACAGCTGAAGCGACCTCCTAATCAACAAACTGAATCCCCTGCACTACAGCGTGGATTAACAAAATTAACATACTATTCCAGGTTGATTTTTGCACATGATTCTTGAAATCCTGCTGTTTGTCGCTAATCTGTCGTTCTCGTATCCTTGGCGAGTCGATGGAATTTAATATAACACTTTTAGCCTTAGTGGCTTCGCCACTGGGTGCTCTTATGGATGGCGAAGTTGCGCTAAGTGGTGGGGGAATTCGGACTCTCCGTGTTAGGAACGAAGCAGCACTGATCTTACATATGGATCACCAAATCTCTAAAGTGCTGCTATTGACATTCTTCGTTTACGTATTAATAACGCAAAGGCAACTTAGTATGAAGAGCTAAAACCAACGTTCTCTATTTTGTACTGTGATCGGTTACGGAAATATAATTTTCTGTCAAAATATAATTTTTTGTCGTGACACATATCAAGTGATCTGCGCTGTGTTACGGACAATGATACAATTTTTAAATCTATGGGACTCAACTGCTCGGTTATTAGTCCCGAGCTTACAAACTACTTAAACTAACCTAAGGATAACACAAACACCCATGCCCTTGGGAGGACTCGAACCCCCGACGGCGAAGGGCCGCTCGCACTGCAGTACGGCGCCTCAGTGCGTACTCTTCATTGGTGATTTTAAAAGAGTCAGCTTTTGACTCTGTCGCGTGTTTCAAGTTTTATTGTACGGTCAACGCATTCACCTGCTAAATAATTCAGCGCCAATCACACATACTTTCTCAATTGCAATTATGTTGAAAATTTCCAGAAACAAGGTTTTGCACATTGCATGTCATAACGGAGGGCCAATGTATTTTAAACAAAACAATACCGCTTGCGACATTTTTATGTACGTCTGGGTATACGCCTGAAGTGAACAGATTCAGTGATGCTTTGAACAATATGTTGTGTAAGAATCCTACCGAGCACCAGCAAAGATAACATTACTGTCTAGTTTGCGCACGAAATTTCTACTTTGCTTTAGTCTGTGTCAAATTGGGGCACATGGAACCGGTTAATGGAGGTAAGTAGTCTGCACAAGATAAGATGATAACGCTATGTGCGTCGGTATCGGTTGAATGTGTTTGGCGCTCTTGTGTGTACGTGTTGCGGGGGAGGGGGGCTGTACTTGTGACCGGTATTTTTGCACTCCGTCCTTCCTTAAGAAGAGACACTTTTTCCAGGCTTGTTATCGTGTGTCTAACTTGTCATTTTCGCGTTTAAACTCTCGTTTTCTGCGAGGTACGAGCGTATAAGGATATCTGAATGTTGATAACGAAATGGAATTTTTTGAGTGAATTGTGCCGCTGTCCGCTTTGAGCAGCTCAAGGAAACCACTGAACGGAATTTCCTGATCCGAATCTTCAACATGAGGGGTACTGAGTGTTTCGCCGATGACCACGTCATCTCATTAATAGGTGCCAAGTGTTAATAGAAAATTGACTATTGCTCGGCTATACGCGACTTCTTGTCAAATGAAATACAACATAGAAAACACTCGGAATACGGAAACACACAGTAATACAAGACAGTTTCTCGACTATTGCAGACATCTGACTTTTTTCAGAGTTCTTAATGGTAAGGTATGAAATTTACGCTTGAGTGGTACTAAAAGTAGTTAGCAGTGTACACATATTGCGTATGGACGCTTTATCTAGCAAAGACGAGAGTGGAAGCCAGAGACGTACTGATGCGGCCACGCAATGACAGCGTAAGCCGCTATGCTGAGATTGATGGCAGTTCTAATCACAGTCGTGGCCTTGAGCTTTAGTGAACCTTGGTGCGTCATCTCGAACTGTAATGAAAACATATCTGCTTCTGTGCTCAGCGATGTGCAGACAGCTCCGTTTTCCTGTTCACATCACGAGCGCTTTCGATTCATTTTCTTCAGAATTTGACATGCAATTCAACACTGAGGAAAATAATCATATATATAGGCACTTATTCTAAGGGGAATCGGCGAAATGCGGAGAGTAATGAGTTAGATGGGCAGTGACACCAAGTCAGTATGGGATAGTGGGGTCATTGCGCCCCGGTGTCGTAGTGGATAGCACAACCGCTTTGCAAGTTGGAGATCCGGATTCAAATCCCAATCCGGCACAAATTTTCAACTTTCCCCTGTGATTTAATTCAATTCCCGCAAACAGGTAATTTCGTAAATACCTTTGTGTGTTGATTGTAAATTCATTCCTTGCGCCGTCTGTTCCTAGTAATATTGGGACGAGAACGAAATATCGCCTGACACAAATATTATGTATTTTTCAGCTAAGGAGGATAGGTACTAAGTAAACATCACGCTGTTGTCAGATCGTCATGTAGGCTTAACTAGCGGAAGATGAAGGAATAATGGAAGGAAGCTTAGGGTTTAACTCCCCGTCATTAGAGACGGGGCTAACGCTCGGAGTTTTGGATAAGGATGGGGAAGAATATCGGCCGTGCCCTTAGAAAGGAACCATCCCGGCATTTGTCTGGAGTGATTTAGGGAAATCACGGAAAACCTAAATCTGGATGGCCGGACGCGGTTTGAACCGCTGTCCTCCCGAATGCGAGTCCAGTGTGTTACCACTGTGACGTTTCGGCGAGTAGGCGGAAGATGGATATAATCCACGGTTGAGAATTTTATTTTTATTTTTTTCATTACACGGTCACGTCGGGCCCGGTGGTCTTGGGGTACAGCGCTCGACTGGAAACCGAAGGGTCGCGGGCTCGAAACCATGTCGGACCTCGGTTTTTTCAGTCTGCACCTTAACCCATCCTTCACCTCTCAACGATGTGAGGAGTCGCCAGAATCGACACGTGGTTCGGATTCCACGTTAAGCTGTAGGTCCCCTTTCCCCGGTTGGATAACTGGGGTAGGCTAGGGACACGCAAATCACCAAAATGGCGTCCAATTCAAAGACTTGCACCAGGCCAATGAGTCACAAGAAATTATTATTATTGTTATTACACGGTGAAAAGTAATCGACGATTGCAAGGGATAGCGTGATGTAGCGAAAACTAGTTCGGTACGAAACTTCGTCCTGATAGGGGAAGTTTGCTAACCTGTGAATTACTCTATAATATCTGCAGAAGTTAATAACTGAAGACTACGATACTGTTATTTTGTTAAAAACAAAGTGCTATGTCGATGGCAAATTTTACGTTTTCCAAAAAAGGAGAAACGTGAAATTACCTATCATTAGTCCAGTACTTTTTGTACTCTGACACAAAAGGGCCGTTTTTCGTAATTGATGTGGAACGACGAAAGTGTAGTACTTAATTAATTACTGTTCTAAACATGTTCGAAGTCCCGATATCTGTTCGACCAGCTAACTGCAGCAACTCGATAGACACTGTTGTATTTAAAACTGTGATTCGGCTGCCCGTTTGAAATCGCAATGTGGTCCGAAACTGGTACGCGGTACCGCTGAGTGAAGCCGGTGATTTCATTGTCTATTGAAGACGCGTCATTGCGTCGATAAGAATAGCTGCGAAGCTGTCGAGCCGAGCGTGCGTGCGCCGGTCGGGCATACCCCGTCTGTCCGGCTTGTTTGCCGTTCCGCGCTGTGCCTCTGCTCCTGATAACGGAGGACGCGGCGATGTAGCCACGGGGGAGGGGTGGGGGCAAGGCGGAGGGGTAGGAGGGGAGGGAGCGCCGCGGGGTGGGGGGTGGGTCTGTCCGGCTAGGTCACTCTCACTGCCTACGTCAGGTCGGCCGGTCGATACGACTATTCCTGGCGAGCCACATCGATCCCCTCCCCCCACCGCCCTGTGAAAACGCGAAATATCCCAACCCGCACAATTAACGGCGCCGTCGCCTGGGCCACTGCCTTCCTTATCTAACAAGTGGTTGCCCGCGGCAGTCGCGCCTGCCCCTCCCCCACTCCCGCGCCCTATCAGGTCCCCACTGCAGACCCTGCCTTTGGCTTCATCTCAAGGACACGCGCCGCATATCGGAGCACAGCTTAAAGCTCGTCAAAGACAAAAAAAGAAGCAGACTTTACGTTCGAAACTGAAAGCTATGATCCTTTTATTCCCAGTGTTCTTCCTGGACGACAACGTATTAAAAGCTGATTTCCGTATTTTAAAAGTCGCACGGTTGGTGATGAACAACATGCTTCTAGTACGATATTTTGCAGCTTGGTACGGCGTGTAGCCGCTTCTGAAGCATTACTTTATCCGTCTTTGGGGTTGTGTTACGTTGCCATCTGTATGTGGCTGTGAGTGTGGTTCATATTATTTGTCGGCCGCGGTGGCCGAGGGGAGTAAGGCGCTCCAGTCACGGTCTGCACGGCCACTACGGTCGGGGTTCGAATCCCCCCTCGGGCATGGATATTTGTGCCGTCCTTAGTATAAGTTAGCTTACAAGTAGTTTGTAAGTTTAGGGACTGATAACCCCGTAGTTAAGTCCCATAGACTATACGAACATTTGAACATCTCATATTATTTTATTTCAGCAGTGAATTGTCTTTGGTGCTGTGGCGAAGATAATGCTAGCATTATTGATCTGGTAGTGTTATCTATCAACAAAATAATTTCCCAAGTAACAAAATACCTCGATACAAACGTTTCTATTGCGCATGAAATACACGACATAAAAAAACAATAGTACAATAAAAATTTTTAAAACGCACCTTTTTATGTTTAGTGCACTATATTAATACAGAAAACACTGAATTTTAATTCTTCCGACGCAGAATTCATAATGTGGGACTAAAATGGTTAAAACACATTTCCATTTGCAGCTTCGTAGCCTAAGAGCAGCAATTATTCCCTCTACTAGCCCCGAACTGCGACCATCAAGTCGTACCGTCACGGAACGCAGAAAAAATCCAAGGCCTACAGAGGTTTTAGCTGCTATTACCGTATCTGTCATATAAAAGTGAATGTTTGTTTATATGTCTGTTCGTATTTTACGAGCTGCTGTACCATGCCTCCGATTACGATGAAACTTTGCACACTTGATCTACAAAACAAGAGGAAAATCATTGTCTACATAAAATTTCGCATGCTGCATTGCAGAGGGTACTTTACCAACGAACTTCGTCAAAATCTACGGTTTTATTCCGCTCTAAGGTTTCATACGGTGCATGGCGGATGGGACCTTGCAATGAATTTAGACACCTCTTCACTGGTCATTATTAAAGATAACAGTTACATAACTTTTCACAGTTGCAGAAAGCAATGGACCGAGGATGTGGAGGAGGAGTTTGACAGAGAGAGACGAGGGGGTAATTAGCAGAGAATGGTGAATTCATAGATGGGCAGAGAGAGGGTAGGAGGAGATGAAATAGGGGAGGGGGGAGATGAGGAGATGATCAGAGAGAAATAGGGGAGAGGAAGAGATAGACAGAGAGAGAAGGAAACAGAAGATGGACAGATAGAGAAAAAA
Source organism: Locusta migratoria (assembly GCA_026315105.1). Classification (NCBI taxonomy): domain Eukaryota; kingdom Metazoa; phylum Arthropoda; class Insecta; order Orthoptera; family Acrididae; genus Locusta; species Locusta migratoria. The sequence goes on from CM048755.1 coordinate 283,561,845, forward strand.
TGTTCAAAGGTTTGTAGGGCTTATGGGACTTAACTATGGGGTATTCAGTCCCTAAGCTTACAAACTACTTATGAACTAGCTTATACTAAAGACGGCACAAACATCCATGCCCGAGGGGGGATTCGAACCCCCGACGGAGAACGGTTTCGCGCATCGTAGCATACCGCCTCAATGCGCTCGGCCGCTCCGCCGCGGCGAAAAGGGAAAGAGAGATGTGAAATGAAATGATCGTATGACATTTTTGGCCGGGAGATACGTGTGGGATTGTTCGGCCGCCTAGTGCAAATGTCTTTACTTGAGCCACTTTGGCGACTTGCTTGTCAATGATGAGGACAACACAAGTCCCCTGCATTGTAGTCAGCGACTCTGTCGACTGATGTACGAGGGCGGACAGGAGGGATGTATTAACTTAATATTGGAAAAAATAAGTGCTTGGCCGACGCCGGTTTTTCATCGAGTTGTATATCCGTATCGATCATTTTTTATTTACTCCCGCAGCGCGTTTCGAGGAATTATACTCTCGCCCTCAGGCCAAGTGGATTACGTTACATTTTTGTTCGTTGAGTGGAGACAGTTGATCTGATTTGAGCTGCACTTCGCAACAAATGAGATATAATCAGCACTTGTCAACAATATGTGACAGACGGATTACGAACTTTAAAAAAGGATACAGCTAATTACAATATTTTCCAGCAGGAAAAAAATGAACTTCGTCACAAATGTATATTTTCATCTTTAGAAGGCACAGAAACGCGAAACAATAATATAAACAGTCCAGAAATATTCTAGCTGTCGAGATACAGTGTCTTTTTAATCAAATAGTATTCTTTACTAGTTTACATTTCCAATCAAAGATACAGATAAAACATATATAGAAAGACGGAAAACGCAATCATAATTAAGTATATATATTTTTAATCCTTCACAACATTTTAGCTTAACAATACTTACATTGGAAATATAAAATTTGAAATTTAAAAATATATAAACCCAATTCCATGTCATGTTTTGGTTTGGTAACCAGGATGACGTCGCAACTCCCCTTTTCTGACTTTGTTGTTTTTTTTTCTAATTTTCCAATACGCCTTCATTTCCTTCCCATGCTATCTTTACCTTTCTTGTGTCCGCGTTGTTACCGATTTCTTTTTTCTTCTGCTTTGAAAGCTTTTTACTTTAGTGTTTTATTCGTAAAAATTTTTCTTTCTGTTATTTATGATTCTTTGCGTTTGTTTCTTCTAGTTCTGTTTCTATTTCTGCAATCCATATTACTGTCTACGTCTGATTTCAGAAATACAGAAATATTTGTTTCGTTGCCCTGTTCTGATTCATTCGGTCATAGGTGTGCAATAAAGTTTAATCTTCGCTTATCCATAACTTCTGATATTTCCTCTACGGTTCCGTAAATCTCATCTTAAATTCTCATTGTGCAACAACCTGGAGTATGTGTTGCGTCTATTATTTTTGTAATAATCCGCCTTTGATGTATTTATAACCTGCCCAGCCCATAGGTTCTTAAGGCATTGAATCCATATGAACATTCTGGTCGTACCATTGCATTATAGGTTTCTTTAAATTTTGTTTTCCTAAATATATTTTATTATTGTATAACATTTCTAATCCTACTGGCACATCACGTTAACAGCGTTCCCTTGTTAAACAAAGGTCAGGCTAGTTCTTGATTGGTACGTAGCCATATACACATTTATGCCCTTATTTTTTGTATTACGTTCCAATTTTGTAAGGACATATGGTAACGATACATTTAAAAGTCAGCCCCATAAGCGTCCCTAGACAAGAGTGTGGAAAAATACAGGGCCTACGAATTGAATTTTGTATGGTGATGTTAGTCAGACGGAATATTTTTATGTCTGCTTGACCGTTGTTCCAAAACCTACGCTTTTCAGTAGACTTTTGGGATGTACGCCATGGAAGCGTGTGTTCGGAAACGGTACAAGAAGATTTTTTGTCTCCACATTGCGTTCCCAGAACATGCCGTGAGGCCGCTTGCAAAATCCAGTAAAAACACACAGCCGTCAGCGTCCAAAACTACGCCCCTTATCGCACTAACAGAACAAAAACAAAGAGGGAGCGAAACGCGCAGTTGAGAGAAAATATCTGAATGAGGTTCAAGGACAGGAGGGTAACGAACGGCAGCGACATTAGAGCAGTTCGATTTATCGCGGAAAATGATCCTGCCCGTTTAGCGATATAACGAGGAAACATGTCTGGGCGCACAGAAACGGCGTCCGTATACTCACTCCACCGTCGTTCTCTACCCTAGATTAAAAACTTTTGAATGGATCGATCATAATTTTTCGGTTTCCTTACGCTTGCATTATTTGAAATTTTCTGAGTATTGTTTACTTCTCTGTGTTTTAACTAATGGCTGTGGTTCTATCTTTTTGTGATTATTTTAACGGAGGAAAGTTTAGACTTCCAGGAAAGTTCTATAAAACGCTTGTAATAAAGATCGGGTGTCAGAAATTTATTAGAAAGTTATTACAAAGTTATAACTGCCTGAATTTCCAAATTACAAAAGGATTATATTTTGACTGTAGCGATCGAATAAAATTTGAAGGATACTCAGACGTCAACATTTTACAATTTCGCTAAGTGCCGCTATTTCATGATATTTGGAAGTTTATGTAGAGACTTCAGAATTTATTTAGACATTTTGGATGTATTTTCATGTAATTAATTCATTATTTGTCACGATTAACTAACGAAAAATCACTGTCGAACATCCGCTGCTCTTAATAATTGGCAACCGAAAGTTCGATGCAAAAATGGTACACAATAGGACGGTCAAAAGCTACGAAGCACGAAGATGTCCGACATTTTATATTATGCACGTTTAGAAGTACGACTGAGTAATATTTTTCTGAACTTTGGCTATTTTCAACACATTAGTCATAAAGGATAATTTTTGTACCGCGTACAAACTCTAGGGCTTGATCGAGGATAGGATACGGAACAAGAAAGATGTAATGAACTAATATCCGAAAAAGCATGGTTTACCAACTATTCAAATGTTTCGTCAGGTTACTTTCCATGGTTTGCGCTCCACGACTGTGATATGTTTCCAATACTCTGAGAATTTTCAGCTATCAGTCGGTAATTTTAAAATTCTTTATTGGCAAACCATGATTTCGGCCAGTAACTGGCCATTATCAATGCAAGTAGATGTTATTAATGTGGAAAAACTCACACCACATTAATAACATCTAAATGCATTGATAATGGCCAGTTACTGGCCGAAATCATGATTTGCCAATAAAGAATTTTAAAATTATCGACTGATAGCTGAAAATTCTCAGAGTATTGGATTCAAATGTTTGTAAATTCATTGGACAAAACCGCTATAGTCATCAGTCCGTAGACTTACAAATTATTTTAACTAACTTACACTCACGACGACACACACACACACACACACACACACTCATGACCGAAGGAGGACTTTAACCTCCAGCGGGAACGGCCGCCCAGTCCGCAGCATTACGCCTTAGACCGCGCGGACATTTCGCGCTGCACTATTTATCCAGTCACGCTTTGTTACAGAGACTGGAGTCTAATACGCTTTGTACCATGCAGCCACAATTACAGTATGTAGCGTTGCCTTCTAGAGGATGGTACTGTTTCTCATACCGTACCACTGAAGATTCGAAGTGTCGTGTGGCCGCTACATGATGTTGCTCCAACCCATTTCGCAGTTAACGTCTGGACGCGTCTGAATTGTGTCTTCCCTTGTCGATGGCTCGGACGAGGAGGTCCAGTTTCATGGCCTGCTGGTTCGCCGGGTCGAAACAATTACCAACACATACTTTAATTGTGGCTGCATTGTACTTGGGCATATTAGAACGTAATCTCTGTAGCAAAGTATGATTGAATAAATTGTCTATCATGGAAACCATGCATAAGTTCATTATCCTCTACTCGGTCCGTCCCTAGAGTTTGGTGGTATAGGTTTGAGCTGACTCCTCGATTTTTGGTAATCACTGTACCTATATATCCTGCGTATCTCAAGTCATTTCACTTAAGACACGACGAGGAAATGGTTTAATTACACGAAATGTGAAGTCAGTAAACTTGTAAACGTAGTGCGCACAGACCTCTGTAACGAGAAATTGTGTTGGATTCGGGTGTTTTCTCCACCGGCGATAGCATAGCAGGCGCAGCGTGCATTTGCCGATTTGAGTGAGGATCGGCGTGGAGCGAACCGCGCGTCAGTCAGGGCGCGCGTAATGGTGCCACTTATTAGCGTTCGCTTATCTGCCCGATGCAGCCGCCGGCAAATGTTCAGCCACAGCCGAAATGCATTATGGATGGCAAATCAGCGTTCTATTCGAGCCGCAGCCTGTGCTTCGAATTTTAGCGCAAACACCGTGGTTTTACTGCAACGAACCGTTGTGCACAGGTGTTTTCACTTTCATTTGAATACTGTTGACAGCATACGAACCAAGCTATCAGCGTTGGTACGAATTTATTTCCTCATTTTATCCTTCTCAACGTCGATAAGGATGTCCTTAAAATGTAGGGCGCGTGGTTGCAGGAAACGACGCAAAGGAAAAAAAAATATATATATAATTATTATTTACTAGCTAAGAATACATAAAGATGTTGTAAGATGACACCGCCGTTAACGGTTATTTCCATTTGATTTGTTCGCCTTGTCACCGAGAGGAGCAAATATTTTCTGTAACAGAGCCTGCGGTAAACCGGAAACGAAGATAACCGGGGATGTGGTGCTACACAAAGACTCTTAAAATTAAGTGGCGTGATAAGGAATGTAGTTGTTCTACGCACAAGATAAGGGAAACGTTAGCTATAAGAAGGGACTGGATGATACGGCATCCGTTAAGACATCAGGAATAGCTTATACGGCACTCCAAGGAAGAGATAGCAAAGATTTACATAGGTGCAACAAAAAAAGGATGCTGGATGTAAAATGATTCTGTGAGAAGAGGAGATTTGCACAGAAAAGGGAATCAAGAAAAGCCGTATGTTAACGGTCACGCGCGACCACTTGTTGCCGATTGCGTGAATTTGAGTTGATGCTGTTGCAATAATAATTTCAAATAGCTTCGACTGACAGTTCATTGATTAATTCCGAACGAATTAGAAAAATTCCGAACGAATTAGAAATCCTGTAATGGACACGGCGAAATTTATATGAAAGATCTGACGTGACTACACACAATCGAAGCTACGGACGCTAGTAATCAAGGCTTTGACTTTATCCTGGTGAGTCATACGTCGCGGGTGTACAGATAAGTCTCTTTCGGATTATCCTAATTTCTGTTTCTAAATGGCTGGGAATTTCAAGCTACTCCACGGTCACGACTATGATGTAACCTAATTAATAAAATGTGTTATTGTGTGTCTGACTATTATAGATGCAAACTAAAGGAGTGGATAGGAGACAATTTCGTGTTTACCAGTACTGATGATAAAATCAAACACGGGCAGTTTATCATTCTATAGTTTACATCTCATTCGTGATGTTTCGAACGAAACGCAGCTTTAGGCGTTAACATCGGCATGACTGCCTTTGGCGGCCTGTCGCTTAGGGAAATTTATTGGTTTCCGAACCTTCATTCGTTAGGACTATTTACATGCTCCGTTCGTTTGTACTTATAGTACTCTAACATCCTGCGTAATCCCACAGGATGAGTACGACTTTTTATATTCCCCGGGCGAATTTACTTCCCACAGCTAGGTCAATGTTTACGTAACGGCTCTCCATCCGTATTGACACCACCAGCACCCCAAGGCACTTGGCATCGAATTCGTCTGAAGTATAGTCTGCGCGACTCCAAAGACGCAGTCTTATCAAAAATTTGTTACATTTAGTCGTAATTTTCTGAAATTGAATTGAATACTTACCGACAGGATCTTGGCAGTCCATTAAAATACAAAAATAAATTACTGTGGTATCATACCCCTCAATTGTTCTGTACTCTGCGATCGGAAGTAAAAGGAGAGAAGATGGGATGTTATCGTTCCGTTGACATCTATGTCGAGAGGCTGGTTCAGATGAAGGCCCACACGATCGTACTTACATAGATGATAATTTCTGGTATTGCCTCAGCAACAAGCGAGAACACACACACACACACACACACACTGCAATTGCACACTTACAAGATCGATGCGCATGTCAGACGTACGACCTTTGAATTACAAATGTTGCTACGCTGACACCAGTGATTTCAGTAATTTGGCGAGATGACACACTTGTCGCAAAGGCATTAACAAGCTGTTTTTCGAAACAAATTAACGGTTGAAACTCCGGCGGGAAAGTGTATCACTTTCCGATATTTGTCGACGCCACAACATTCCTGTACCTCGTGAAAATAACGAAACTCTCTCGAGTAGCTTGATCGCTGGTGCGTTCTGGAAAACGAAGACGCTGTCAGCAGTTTGAGCGATGGACTCGTGCCAGCGATGCACAGGTGCGATATCTACCTATCCACTATGACCAGAATCAGACTTCTCGCCGGGTGCTTTAGGAAGCTGAGATTATCACTGCGTTGTGTATTGTTTTGGAATGTAGACACCACGAAATCAAAAGTAGGGAATGGTATCGTCATAACTCACGCGAGAGCACGCTACTTGTTTAATTTCCCTTTTACCCGTTCCACGAGTGGTGATCTTTTCGCACGGCTGACTGCATTATAATTTTTTCGAAAGACTGCGCGCGGTGTGGATTCCGGAACTGATTTTCGGGCAGAAAGGACGAGATGTGACGAAATGCTGAAGACGAGACGATATCGAAGAGGAAGACCGCACTTGTTGCAGTTATCGGCGAGTGTCAAGGTAGCCGCGAAGTATGGGGGCGCAAGAGAACGAGGGAGTTACACGTGCCAAGAAGCGCTGCAGCGTGCCATGACATTTATACGCTCACAGCTGCGTCTTACGTGTGACGGCTCAACGCGCGGAAAATCGAAAGTGGGACGAGGGCGGAAAGTGGGAGCAGTCTGCAGCCGACATCAATGAAATTCTCTGCGCACCGTCGCCGCTAAAAACACTGCACCGCCGAGTGCCACGTGCTTCCTCGATCCGACCGTCCAATACGCACGCATGTTGCGTGGTCTCCCGCGCGAATCGTCGCCGTTATTAGTGTCGATTGTTGGTCCCCGGAGGTGCAGGAGACGAGGCGACGGTGAGTTGCAGCAGACGGAGGTAAACCGCGCGGTCTTCCTCTGTATCGATTCCACGAGCACAGAGTCCGTTCGCGTGGCGGAAACCGGAGCCCCGGAATCGCAGACGGCAGAGAGCCGAGGTAGGACAGGGCGGCGGCGTGGCAGGCGTCCAGAACTGATACAGGCCGCCATTAGAATTAAAAATATGCCGTCGCCAGATGCTGCAGTTAATCCAGGAGCGAAGACGCGCCAGATAGGGTTTCAAGGAGTTAGCGGCTTAGGCAGCCGTACGACGGTCTTCCGGCCAGCTTACGCAACGCGCGGCGACAATGGGACGCACCGGCGCACGCACCGCCGTCTTCCCCCGCGCGCGGCCGGCTTTCGATTTTGCTCGTTCACGTAACAGCCAAGGTCAGTCTCTGGCGAAGCCTCATAGATTGGCTAACAAGATGTGGAAACGCGATTAGTTCCGCTTTCGCCGCAGAGGCCGGTACGGGCCACGCAATCCCGACGGATATGCCCGACGCGGAAACTGAAATGTAGGTGTCTTTGCGATTTTTCCGCCCACCTTCGCCAAATAATTATATGAACTGAACTGTCGTAAATTTACTGCCGTACTAACCTAATCGTCAAGTTACTGCCAATTTCTGGCTCTACTTCGGCTGATGGCCTCATTTAAGAAGAAAAGACTATCGCTTAGAAAAATTCCGTAATAACGTGCGCCACCTTAATAGCTGATATCCGAAAGCTGGCGACTAAACGTGTGGCTTCGATTTCTAACATTTCTTTCCTCAAATACCGTTAAGTCCCGTTTTAGAGCTGCAGAAGGTTCTGTTAGTTACCAGTTACTGCGAAATATGCGCGAATGGCACCTCCATTTCGCGCATCACAGAAGAAAGGTGAAGCAAATGAGACAAGGGAAGATGGCGCACCTTGGACGTCGATATTACTGGACACAGGGCACTCTCTCAAACTAGAGAAAGGGCGGGAGATAATGAGCTTGGCGCGCCCTTGACAAAGGAAGCATTCACGCGGAATGAGTTTGGGAAACCACGTACAGCCTAAATGAGGAAGACTGGACGGGAATTCCCATCCCCCCCCCCTCCCCTGCATGTGCGTCTAAGTCTGGAGAAATACGCGCTTTGCTCCTGGAACCAGACGAGGTTACGCTAAGGAGCGTTCATTTCCTCTGTACCTGCTGAAGCTTCAGCCAATATAGAAATTTTGCGCCAATTTATCCGATCTTCCCCCCCCCCTCCCCTCCACAAAGTAACCACTAACTCCATATCTTCTTTCACTGCCTCGACAAAAGCCTAAGGATCAATATTATAGGTATTCGACGGACTTCAATGACGTTTAAACGCTATATTTCCTTGAAAATAAGAATTAAGGAAAATTTAGCGGTCAAACGTAATTGAAGTTCTTCGAATACCTATCCTACTGATCCTTAGTCTTTTGTGGCGACAGTGTAAGAAGAAGTGTGGGGGGGGGGGCGAGCGGTGGGGGGGAGGGGATCGGATTCATTTTTGAACTCCGTTAGCTGCCTGTTACCCAATTTTTTAACTAAAAGAATTGAAGGCGCTCCATTGGAACACAGTTCAAAGTTAATAATGTTGTCTGCGTATTCCTCATATCCATATAAAGTCTTCTGGAGCAAAGATAAATAGGCGACAATAACCCACTCGAATTGAGGGAGTAGTAACGAATGCCTTTCCTTTTCAGAAACTGCAGAAAAGCTCTTAGTCCAGCAACTAGCACGCCGGCGGCTCCACAAGCACGTATCGGGAGCGACTGGAACACGTCTTCCAGAGTTTTCCGCCTCTGCGCCCACAATGTATCACTTCCCAGTGGCAGTGTTGAAACAATGGAGACTCCCCATCCGGCAAAGGAAGGAGTCCACCTTCCCCGCCGGACCACAGAGATTCAGACCAGTCAGACGAATAGGTCACGATCGATTTTTCGTGTCCACTTCGTTTAGAGTCGAACACAGCTGGCGGCACGTTCCCGTCGTTGCAGAACTGTAAGAAACGTCCAGTCGCTTTGCATCCAGCGCTAAAGAGAGAGAGAGAGAGAGAAAAAAGAAGCGCCGGCGATTCAAAAACGAACCTGGGAAAATAGAGAGAGAGAGAGAGTGCAAACCAGAGGGTCAAGGAAGTACGACAAAGTGGTCCAGGTCGGGAGGGAGCGGAGGCAGCGGTTGCAAGAGCAGAAACGAGTTGCAGACGCGGGCGCATCTGTATGCAAAGCGGCGTCGTTACTGGAAGCGGTAACCTGTTGATGAGCAAGGGAGGCAGGAAGCGAGCGCATCCCGCGGACCGGTCGCTGCAGCGCCGGAAGCTGCCGGCTCCGGCCACTTAGCCCAGCCTCCCCCGTGTCGCGGGAACGCCCTGTCGGCAAAACGACTCCGAATCGGAAAGACGGGGCGACGCGGACGCCAAACCGGAACCCCGCCGCCAATTTGTGGCGGGCGATTGTCGCGCGCGCCGCCCGCCCAGACACACCCACCCGGCCGTCGACGCCGCGTTTCCTTCCGGCAGCACGGGCGGCCAGAGAAAGTTTTTGTTCGGCCGCTGCGAAGCACGCGTACGCCGCTCTGCCGAAGGTAACGGAAGCCGCAGCACACATCTTCCGGGAGATGTTTCCGGGACCGGAGCGGCCGAGCGTTCTTAAGTCATCGGGCGAGAAAAAGGCATGCGCGCGACCGCTGCCGGCGAAAAGTCTGACTGGACAGATGCCTTAAACCGCAAGCCCGTACTGTTTTTCCGCCTGCTAAACGGATTCTACATCACTCTACCACAATCTGTAATCCTCGAGTAAACACTGGTACGGTACGACGCGAAACAGTTTAGGTTTGCGGTGGTGCCGGAAAAAAAACTACCTTTTTCGTAATTAGAACAACGAGTAAGAGCTAGGTTAGTTATATCGGTCATTCTTTCAAACGGAAACGGCTATTCTTACGAGTCCCTTAAACAGCCAGTCTGCAGCATTGTCGGTTGTTACGTCTGCGCTGGCGGAAGTTGGACCGGATTTACAACAAAAACACTCCAGAGCTACTTTAATCGCCGGTAAAATCAACAAAACTATGAGGCAATACTGGCGCTATAAACTAAAACGACCAGTTCCGCAACAGTGTAGAAGCAACTGATACAAGTTAGTTCACCCAAATTTTAAATCTGACGTATACGATGCATTATCTCCCGAGCAGACACAGAAGGCACGTACTGGCGTAGCGATACACAAAAAAGCGCTACTACACGCTCGCGGTCTCGGGTTAAAGTGGGCGCCGTGACAGGAAACGTCACGCGGAAGAACGAAACCTTGACAGGCCAAAAGCGCGTCAGCTGAGATCAGAAGTAGGGAGAAAAACAGAAAATGTCAGCGAAAGGTGCCGGTACTCACGGTATCTGCGCATGAGAGACTTCTTGTAGGCGCTGCATCGCAGCTCGCAGTCATCGCTGTCCACGCAGAAGTCGAGAGCGGGCCGCACGCTCAGATCTAGCGGCGCTTCCATCGCTACACAGCCATATCCCGCGACGGTACACAGCACACTGCCGCGCCAGCCCACCAGCGCCGCGGCCCGCGCCCAGCGCGCCCCTGGCGGCAGCCGCCGCAACCCGCCGCCAGCATTGTTACTCCCAACCTGGACCCTCTCTATTACGTCACACGGCGCGCCGCCCGTAGCGTAGGTTAGGAAACACACGCAGCTCGCCCGTCTTAACGACTGCGCCGCCGCAGATACCTCGCGCATTCGCGTCTACCGCCGAGCGCTACACCTTCATACAAACTCACTTTTCCGATTTTTTAAGGTGCGTCCGCGCATAAGACTACGCGTACATGAGAAATCGGCTAGTCTAATATTTAAAAATAAATGTTTGTTTGTATGTTTGTATTTTATGCGCTGCCGTACCGTTCATCCGATTGCGATGAAACTTTGTCAGTATATTGCTTGTAGTTTCGCGAAGGTTATAAACATAACTGCATTACTGTGCGACATATACTTCAGGATATATTACATCAAGGACATCGAAATGCGTAAAAAAACTGCCGCATTATGAATGGCGTTTACATTTATTACTTCGTTGCTACTAAATATATTCGAAACATTTTGCAAGCAGTATGCCAATAGATGTACCTACAAAAGTATTTTATTGTACGGCTTGTAGTTTAAGATGTATGACGTCATAAACTCTGAGATGCAGTGGCGTAACTATGGGGGGATGAGGGGATAGAAACCCCCCCCCCCCAAAAAAAGAGGAAAAAAAAAAACAAGAAAAGAAAAGAAAATAAATCGTATAACAGCAATCTGGTAAAGGTAAAGATTGAAAACTTGTGGTGTTTTACCATAATCTTTCATTGGATGGGAGTGAATTAATTTCTTCAACAGGAGTGGTAGATGGTAGTCTGTCTGGAAACTTACTAAAATTTTGCTCGTCAAACAGATCTATCCCCCCCCCCCCAAAGCCAAGTCCACCGGCCGCGGTGGCCGAGGGGACTGAGGCGCTCCAGTCACGGTCTGCACGGCCACTACGGTCGGGGGTTCGAATCCCCCCTCGGGCATGGATATTTGTGCCGTCTTTAGTATAAAGTAGTTTGTAAGTTTAGGGACTGATGACCTCGTAGTTAAGTCCCATAAGCTTAACAAACATTTGAACATTTTTTGAAGCCAAGTCCTAGTTACGCCACTGCTGAGATGCGTGGGAAACTCTAGGAAAATAAACAAATAACTGGGCGATGGCGGGTTTTCAGGTAATTGTTTGTGAATCCAAATAAGAGATATTCCACTGTTTTCTTTTTCAGTAAATATGTAATTCATACCTGTACAGTAATTTTATTGTGAATTGGACCACACTTGGGACGTTTTAATTCCGACAAAAATTAAACAATCGACCACATGAACAAATTTGTTTTTAATAACATCGAACAGCTACTTTTTTGCTGTAAAACGTGCTGTTCTTACGATTTTATAGCTACTGAACAGACCAGGCAAATCGTAAAGCGGCTATACAAATGGCGTGGTTGTAACATAGAACCATCTGACTAGACAATCATTAGGTAGATACAAACAACAGTTAACTGTTCTCAAGAAACGTCATTAATTAAACCAGTGTTTCTCAATCTTTTTGAATGCGCCATCTCCTTCAACGTGAAAATATTCTAACGGTCCCTCTTCCCCCCTACGAACTGTAACAAAACTGTGTGGGTGTGCTCTGAAAGGCAACGAATTTAATTTTATTTCATTGAGACAACACTGGTAGACCACGGAAAAGATGGAAATGGTTGTTTGTGAGTTCGGAACAGGCAACAGCCTAGTCGCTGAAAGGATGATGATGATGATACAAATTTCTTAAAAAAGAAGGTACAGTACTATACATTATCGGAGGAAATTTTAGCGTATTTTTCGAAAGTGAACACATCCTATTTTAAAATGACTTTCGACTGAAAACTTTATTTGGCACAACGAAAGTTTCGTATTTCAGGTAAGACTTAGAAGTGAATTATGCTCGCTAAGCAAGGTCTCGCTATATACTATTTTTGATAGGAATAAATAATTTTTTTTCTAATTTCTCCCAATTACTCATTGCATCTTGGTCATTTAGCTATCGATTACGTCCTGAAAATAGTTTTCAGGCTTCGCCTTTATTCATAGTTAACAAAGTGTATTTATTATGAAAAATCTACGATCTCAGAATTAACATAAACAAAATTTAGGCCTATGTTTTTGTATTATGGAACCTCCAGTATTGAGACATGTCCTGCTCTGTTATTTTATGCCGCAACTACTTCTCCTGCTACCCCCCCCCCCCCCCCCCCCAAGTAAGAAAGGTGTCGCAATCCACAGGTTGAAAACGCTGCTTTAAACACGTGAATTTTAATGTTACTTCTGTTCACAAAAGCTCTGTATAATCACAAGCTCAACGTGATACCTCCACTGTTTTGCCAATAGCAACGTGATATAGCTGTAGAGATGGTGCTACCAAGCAAATGATGTCTTGCTCAGACTAGCAACATCTGTGGCCGACGATTTTATCCCATTTGTAAGGAGAAAGTCATTGGTAACAAGTCTAATATGCAATTGTAGAGCTGTTGTAGATGGCAACGATGCTACAAAGTAATAGATTCCTGTACGTACTTGTCCACTATTAGGCAAAAGTATTCTCTTTTAGAGTCTGAATAAATTGTATGAATATTTGCTGTTTACCTTCCGAACTTTGTGATATTGCCTCTAGTTTGCGATACTTCCGAATAATTCTCGCTACTTGGTAATGTTTTCAGTGTATGTGTTTTAGGCTATAGTTCTTACTTTCATATTTTCAGTCGTAATTCTGGAAAAGTACTGGAAAAAGTTGTGTTTTCATAATAAAGCCCTGTGTTGCTATAAAATGGAGTTATTGCTGAAAGAATCTAGGTAAAAGGGGACGGGGTCAGTATATCCCACTTAATACTTTGACACCCACGTCGTACTAATACGGTCAAACTGAGCTACGCAGCGTAGCGAGTGCCTTGCGGAAAACCGTGAAATTTATCTGTCGTGCTTCATGTAGTTGAGAGTTTATATATAAAAACTGGAAACTTACATAAAGCTAAATGAGGTTTGTGGAATAATTTTTATTTATAGCTTGATTGTTTTGCACAGGTTTTTCGGGGGACGACACAGTGCTGATCTGGTGCCTATCAAAGCACACGGTTCGAATTTATCGCACATATACAGAGGAAGAGCTTACATAGGATGTAATGTACGCTAGAATCTTTACGGCACGTGTTGCATGGAGCGCAGTAGTGTGCTAGCCTTGGCTTATAGCGGCAGCACAAGCTACTTCCTGCAGCGCTGGGAGGGATTTCCTAGTAGCACATCACGTACAGCGAACTGGTACGTCAAAAGGCTTTACTAAAAACATTTGTGATGTTTTCTCGCTTAGTTTTACACGTGTCCAACCACTACAATAGTGACTACACAATCTGTGACCATTTGGGAAGAACAGCAAAATCCGAACTCGCAAAACAATAAACCGTAAGTAGCCACTTAATAATCTAAAAAGGCGTGAACTGTTTATAATCTATTAATAACACATCTGAAAACAAAAACGTATTATTAGAATCCACTGATGGCGCCTTCAAGTAAAAGGAGGCGAAATGGTCTGGGTAAATTAAACAAATTTCAGCAAGAAAACTACGTTTTCATTTCCAAAAACCGGAAAATTCGACGTTTGTGCGGAATATGGGCAAACAAACAAACTAGTGACAACACATGTTTGCTGACCGGAAATTTCAGAACTTTTAAATTCAAGTGAGCACAACGTAAGTTATTTATAGGGGGCAGGAAGATTAAACTCAAATGTTCAAGTGTTTGTAAATACATGGGACCAAAATATTGTGGTCATCATTCCCTAGGCTTACAAACTACTTCACCTAACCTACGGTCAACACACATACCCACGCCCGAAGGAGGACATGAACCTCCGCTCCGCCGAGAGCAGTTTCGCAGCCTCTGACAAGGCGTCTAGAAGCGATCGGTATTCCCGCGCGGCGGAAGATTAAGGTTTAACGATGCGTCGACAGCGTGGTTATTTGAGCCGGGGCACGAACTCGGACTGTTTTGATAAGGATGGCGACGGAAGCCGACAGTGCCCTTTCAAAGGAACCATCCCGGCATTTGCCTCGAGCGATTTAGGAGAGCCGAGCAGTCTTGGGAGCCAAGTCGCTGATTGCGTGGCCGCTCCCGTCGGAAGTTCGAGTCCTCTATCGAGACACTGTATGTGTGTTTGTGTGTTGTCCTTACCATAAGTTAGTTTAAGTACTTTGTAAGTCTAGGCACCTATGACGTTAGGTGTTTGGTTCCTTAGAATTACAAATATTTCAACATCTAATTTAAGGAAATCAAAGAAATTCTAAATATGGATGGCTGGAGGAGGGTTTGAACCTTCAGAGTCTAGTGTGCACCACCTATCTTGGTATTTACGGTAGATGGTGCGTGTCTACATAAAATTGTGAAGCACAGTTCGATTTCACGGTTACGTGCCGAATATAAACTTACGTGACTTAAGCATATTCCCAGAGTGAGTTCTTTAACGCAGAACTTCAACAACTGACATGTACTTGCACGTGCTTGAAAACAGGTATATTTCTCGGCGGGCGGTTGCAAAATCGAGGTCAATAGGGCAGCGGCTGGCTGTTACATCTAAATCTGGGGACGCTAACGCAACCACCACCGCTCTGGATGAGGAAGGATAGGTTCTCGTTCTCGGCGCACGTCATTTCCTCCTCCCCTTTTGGCTATGCTCCAGCAGTCTCTCCAACAGTACACAGTGGTCTCTGCTTTTTAGAGGCAGTAAAATGTGAAAATAGGCCGACAATGTGTGAATCTTTGGTCTTTTGTCTGTGACTCTCAGTGATAAGCCATTCTGTGCCATGGTTGCTATCTCGCTACTTACAGCCTAACATCGTTTAAGCAGCGATCGTACTGGCGACATTTAATTCACTTTCCTGTATCTGAATTACGCAAAAAACTAAGAATTGCCCTTTTGAAAAAAATTAATTATGGTCTTCTAATATTACAGTATTACGGTTGTGAGTACACTAACGAGTATTTTAGAAAACGGTCTGGAATTCGGCCATAGAAAGGTAGCAATTGTTTAGTAAACTTAAGGACCACAATTTGAAGTTTCTTTGGTTTGCACGTAGTGATAAACTTACTCAAAACAGAAACAAAAATAAAATTAACTTCCTTCAGCACTCAGTAAACATTAATGACGGTGTAGGTTTAAAAGGTACAGCGCAAGGAACGCCAAAACGACCTCCATGTTGTTACCAGAGTGTTCTCAGTTACCTCGACACGAGTGTAATTGCCAGCAGTGAACAGTGATCACCTGCTTTACTAGAGCACTTCTCGTCTATTTGTCTATTTGTCAAAAAACTGCTATTCTGCTGGAATAGAGACAATAAGGAAAAGTATCAACTTTCGTTGGTTACCTGTCATCTTTAAAGAAACCATTCCGTGCCAGTATGAATGTGTTGCTACATGTGATCGCAGCAGTAAATGTAGAATAATGATAATAGGCTGCTTTCGGTATTTTTTTGTTCATATCGCGTGTTAGAGGTTAGAGATATGTGATTACTCCTCTTAAAGAACAATCAAATCAATATCTTTATTCAGTGCGCTGTTTGCCGTGTCCTGATTTATTATCGGCACAAAAATAGCGCCGTTTCTCCACCGAAGACGATAGCCTTTAAAGTGCAGTTCTGCTGTGTAGTCTAACCATTACACAGACTTCTCACGTTGTCTCAAACAGCACGTGTCAAACCTTTGTGGACAGAAAATGAGTAAAGCAATGTCAAAAGGCATGATAATCACACAGGCTATTCTACACTCGGAAATGTTTCTACACCTGCAGCAATAACTGTTTGAATCATTAAGGATTAAGTTTTTGACCGCCCAGATGTGTCGATAGAAACTAAAGAAAACCATTCATAAACTTTTCTCTGGATAAAATTGGTGTGTTGGTACCAAATATGACATAACCAGTGAATCAAGTACGCCTGTATCGAAAGCGAAGACTAGGCGTAGTAAACTTTAAAAACAAAGGAGGTGGAATCGTCGGGAAAATGTATGCGTGTAGTAGTGAAACCGAACGAGATTAGAAAAATGCGTAGAACTTTTTTAACCGAAGCCCTTACCATTTTCGTAAACAGGCGCAGCAGTGATATAGGCGGTTAGGTAAAAGTGAATGTATGTCGTCCGTGTTGACTTTATACGAAGGGGCTGCTGGAGAAAAATTATCGCCAATAACGCGATGAGCAAGAGGGAAATTCCTCCACGTGGTCTTCCAGAGTTACTCAACACAGCTTCCCCAGTCTCCCGTTAGTTGGCTGCAGCCGCAGCGGGATCCCCTAATGTTCTCCTCTCCAGCGCGCCCTGACTCGATCGCCTAGCCATTACGACTGTCTACCATTCTCAGGTGTGTCGATAAAGCTGGCATGTCGCAGCATTCCTACTTCGAGATTCCATTACGTGTGACCTTCCCACAGGCATGTCACCTAGTTGGCTGGCCACACGATCGTTACGAGGTTGATTTCGGAAAGACAACAATCTACCCGCTCCGTGCCAACAGCAAACTAAAATGTTAAATGTGCCCACTAAATCTATATGTGAGACATCATGAATACGCTGAAGTGCCTCAAAATGTTCAAATGTTTGTGAAGCTTATGGGACTTAACTGCGGGGTCATCAGTCCCTAAACTTACAAACTACTTATGAACTACCTTATACTAAAGACGACACAAACATCCATGCCCGAGGAAGGATTCGAACCCCTGACGGGGAACGACCTCGCGCATCGTCTGAAGCGTCATCGTTTGCTTGCTATAATCTATCAACAGTTCAAATACAGCAACATTGTATAACAGCTCTAATACGAGAATGATGTGTCTTTTCTTTTGTAGCAGAACATACATATCGCGGCATCCAGCGTCGGAGGTTCGAATCCTCCCTCGGGCACAGATGTGTGTGTTGTCCTTAGGTTAGTATAGCTTCGTTTAAGCAGTTTGTAAGACTAGGGACTGATGACCAACGTAGTTTGGTGCCATAGGATTACAAACATTTGAACATTTTGAACAGAACAGACATAACATACATTACACGGAATAATCATCTTTCTGGAGCGTGCTGCTTCCGCGATTTGGGAAGAGGAATCTGGTCCTCATCGCAACCACGTTGCATATTAAAAAACGAGCGATGGTAAGCGGGTGAGCCTGGATCTGGTTTTTAGGCGGTTTTCTACAGCCAACTACGTGACTACTGGGTTGGTACCCATATTCCATCGTATATGCACTATACGCAAACGATGGGAAACTATTCTCGTACGTGAAGATGGAATTTACACTTTACACAGACAAATTCAGTCTTGTGGGGAATGGTGTTGTCGTGCAGAAAAGTCATCTGGCTACCAACTGTCGCCAATATTGCCAAAACCCATATAAAAAGGCTGGCTGTGTAGCGAAATGTGAAGAAGGAGAGGCAGAAGAAGATGATGAAGAAGAAAGAGGAGGAGGAGGAAGAGGAAGATGAAGAGGTTGGAAGTTCCTGTCATCACTTATGCGGAGAAGTTTGTGTAAAGTGACATCTCCCGATGAGTGTGGTGATAAAACATTTCCTAAATCTCGTTTTGCTATACGCTGTACGATAGCTCATGAGGGTAAATAGAAACGAGGTCTGCACACTGTGTTTACAATAACATCCGACATAGGAAAAAAGTACGACGAGGATGTAAAATCACGACGGAAAACGGAAATATCGAACATCATTACTGTTACAGAATATAAAAACAACGCTCTTCGGTCATAAACACACATTTTCCAAGTACTATGTCGATGACATGCTGTCAGCGAGAAAAATGAATAAAAGCAGGAAAAATGTAAAATCCCGTCTGTAATATTTATGTACTTCCAGGTGAACATTCAGAACAAAATAAAGATGCAAATTTTACAGTTTTTGCGTCTAAAATACAAAAATAATGGTACGGTATTTTACACGAGAAAACCCACTGAATGTGGCACGAAAGGATAAAAAAAAAAAAAAAAGCTCGTAACTTCGATTTAATGTAAATTAGTAACCCATTCAACAATAGAAGTTTCTTATAGGATTGATTATAACTTAATCAAGTGTTCAAATGTTTGTAAATCTAAGGGACTCAATCAGTTCTGCTAGATGAACAATGCGGTATCATTTTCTTTTAATGCGAGCTATATCTCAGGGGAAGTTTCAACTGCAGCATTAAGGACAGAAGGCTGCATGTTGTCACCTACACCTGACAGGGACTATGGTTTCGAGACGCTCGAAACCTGTGCCCGCGTGGGCAGATGTACTATTTGGTCAGAGCTGCCATTAGGATAATTAAAATCTGTAGCCAGAAACACCTGAAAATAAGAGTCTTTCCAATAACACCATTACTTTTACAGAGTCCATTTGTTCACAGCAAACTGTAATACCAAGATTGTTCCTCGTAACTAAAAACTTATATACAGAAGCTGCAAGTATCACGATGAAATATAAGCAATTAATCAGTAGCATACCTGTGCGTAGAACCTCTGTTAATGTATCGAAATCGCTAACGTTTGTGGTCACTTCTATCAGACCTTGGATAGAATACTTGTCTGACGGATCCAGTTTGAGGTTCTATAAACCATTGAACGTGAACCCCTTGCACCGACTTTTGTAAAATTTGAATTTTTGTCAACATAATGTATGCCAAACATAAATGTTACGATCTGTGTTACTTTCAGCCGGCCGCGGTGGCCGAGGGGACTGAGGCGCTCCAGTCACGGTCTGCACGGCCACTACGGTCGGGGGTTTGAATCCCCCCTCGGGCATGAATATTTGTGACGTCCTTAGTTGCAGCTAGTTCATAAGTAGTTTGTAAGTTTAGGCACTGATGACCCCGTATTTAAGTCCCATAACCTATACAAACATTTGAACATTTGATTTGTTACTTTCAAAACACCGTAAGGAGCGTTCACAGTGTTTAAACAGGACATTACTACTTAATTGCAGGGGCCTAGGTTTCTGAGACCTGGTTTCGTTATTATTATTGTTATTTGAAGGACTTAGCTAAACTATCTAGTACTAGTTAAGAATAATTTAGAGAACTGACAGAAAAAACTAGATAAAGACACAGACCGCGACTGAAAGTGAATTCCTGCCATATCTGCGGTGGATAAGCCATGAAAAGTATTCGATATGATAGTCATCGCGATCATTCTACGTTTATCAGTGTTTACAGACTCTTTTTGAGTTTGCTAAGGAAGATGTTTTTTATAATATGATGCACCTTTTTACAGAGATTATCATTATATTTTTTCATGTTAATAGTAGGTATTATAAATAGATAAGTTCATTTGTAGTAGCATTATGATACAAGAAAACAGTCAAACCGGATGGAGAAGATACTATTAGTAACTTCGATGTTAACAGTTAAGCAATAAATAATAAGTTTTTCGGTACTTACGACTTACCAATATGTTTCACATCGAAAAACACAATATGAATTAATGAAGATATAATACCTTCACAGAAATAAAGAAGCTCGTGTCAAGTTTGTTTGGCGATTAAAGTATCTGAAATTACTGTTTCTATTTTCTTCGGCGTGGTACTGAACAGTCTGTACGATCACGAGATAAGAATCGTCACATCAAACCGAGTAAATAGAGGTACTGTTTCTCACGTGAATAAAGGAACTGTTATGACTCATATCGACGTGCAGAGGTCGTCTGCTTATCAGGTAAATGTTTATCATTGGACACCGAAAAGTTTTTATCAGCCGTTCTCCACAGCAGACAAGTTTATGTTGTGGACCGATCGTTCAGGTAATTTACAACGTAACGAAGCAGCCAGAATAACTGTAGTAGCTTCGTAATTTTGGCTCATTAGAGTGCGTTAGAGAGGTCAGATGGGACTGAATCGCTTTCTTCCGATGATTAAGCAAGCGACCGATGGACCTGCTACCCGATTCGTGTCCGGTGGCGTGGTGAGTCAATCAAAATGACCGGCACTAGTTGCACCCGGCCCAGTGCACCGGCCACCAGTATTAGTCACCAAAACAGCCTGCAGCTGTAATTACTGCAACTCCAACAGCGGCGTGGAATGTGGACGGTGGGGGCGGCTTCCAGGAATTCCCAGAGGCTACTGGGGGGAGTGTTAGTGTCAGAACTAACAGACGGATTCGGCATCTCTGCGTAGCGGGTACCACCCCGTCTGTAATTCATCGGAATTTCCGTCCGTCCAAACAGCACTCAGGTCGCACAATTGCCGTGATTTCATAGACGGAGCTCTCCACGCTGCTCTCCCTAGCCCAAGCCTCTCAATTCACTAGTAACTACTGCAAACCACCTCTGTTTGAACGTGCTTTTGTATGCAACTCTTGGCTTTCATGTGCAATTATAACCCCCTCACACTTCCCTCTAATACTAAACTGACGGCTTCGTAATGTCTCAGACTATGGTCTATCAACCTATCCTTTCTTTAACTCAAATTCGGCCACAATTTTCTTTTTATTCCCAGTTCTGCTGAGTACTCTCTCAGTTACGCGATATACCCGTATAATCTTCGTCATTCTTTGTACTATAAAATATCAATAGCTTCTACTACCCTTTAGTCTGAACTGCTTATCATCGACGTTTCGCTTCCATACAACATTACAGTTTAGAAAAATGCATTCAGAAGAGACTTCCCAGCAGTTAAATTCATATTCGATGTTAATAAGTTCCTTTCTCTTAAAAAGAAAAAAAAAATCTTTCCTCTATCCAGTTTGCATTTTACACCCCCTCTACTTCCGCCGTAAGACATTTTCCTGTGCAAATAGTAAAAGTAACCTGCTACTTTTATGGTTCATTTTCTCGTCTAATTTACCCAGCATCACTTAATTTAATTCAACAACATTCCCTTTCTATGTTTTGCTTTTGTTAATGATCACCTTATATCCTTCTTTCAATATTATCCAGTCAATTCAATTTCATTTTCAAGTTCTTTACCGTCTAACGGAATTACAGTGTTATCGGCAAACTACAAAGTCTTTATTTCTTCTCCCTGAACTTTCAGCATTCCTCATTTTTCGTTTCGCTTCTTTTACTGCCTGCTTAACCTACAGATTGAACAAAATCGGGAAATAAACCATAAGCTCGTCTCACACCTTCCATACCCGTTTTCAATACAAGTTACAAATAACATTTCTCTCTCTGTATGTTACACCTGCTTCCGTCCAAATTTCAAGAAAGTGTGTTCGAGTCAACATCTTCAAATACATTCTTTACATCTTCGAGTGCCATAAACATAAATATGTCTTTTAAACCTATATTCAAAGATACGATGTATGGTCAACATAGTATAGCGTGCTTAGATCCACTAGAGTGAGAATATGAGCGTTTGGATTTGGGCTGAAGTGATTTCTCGGAAACTGCGTTGTAACTGGATCTAGTTTTGCTATCGGCCTTTCAGTTTATGATTTCGCTAGGCCACGTAGGTACGCCAGCATTTGTTCAGGTCGGTAAGAAGCGAAGAATAAACTTGGTAGAGTAAGCATCATTCATGATTCACACTATCGCCGACATCGATACGACTGGGCGGAACGGGGAACAGTTGCAATTCATCCGACTACATGTCGGACGTATTAGCGGAGCGTCACCTGGCTTACAGCACAGAATAATGCGCTGTAATTAGAATGTAAACATGCAGATGATGGATTATTTTATTTATTTAGCTATTGCGCCATTTACCTCCACGTGTCCCTTGATCAGCGACAGGCGACTGCTACAGAATAGCTGCCAGAACATACGCCATTCTAGATTATAGCGCGACAAGCTCTTCGGTGGGATCTAAGAGCCCACGTACAATGAAGTCATCTGCAATTATTCATCTGTTGTGGGACAAACTGCCATATGCAAGCAACATGTACAACACATTTTATCACATATACAAAAAGGCGAATAATTGCAACAATTACTGTGGGCAGGAGGCCACTAAATGGCATCAAAACCTGGAAAGGGGAATCTGCATTCTCACTCCTAAAACAGAAGGACACTTAAGTAAAACACACACTTGCATAGAGATAGTATACAATTCTGCACATTTCCTAATAATCTTGCAATATATTCATTTTCTTCTTCAGCTTACTTTTTTGGTCAAATGTCTACGCGGAACGAAAACAAGCCTCATTAGAAATTATACAATGGATTTGTGTCCTAATTGTTACAGACAAAGGAAGGGTGGGCAATGGCCATTTCGGGTATTAAATTGACCAAAGTGCGGTCTAGTTTTGCAAATAAATATTTATCGTTTTAAATTAATCAGTCTAATTAAGAAAAAATAATCAGTAATTCGAAGAAAAATTTTAATGTGTCACGAACAGCTACCGCTAAACACGCGAAAAAATGTTAAAAATATCGTATTACAGCTTATATTGAAATTTGTCTCTCTTGATCTATTTACTCTTGATAATAATAGAATACTGGTCTATATTTAAGTATGACTCTTTTTTTTCTGGGGAAAACTTGGAAAAATTACGAAAAAACTGTCAATTGTTTTTGTGAAATTGTTTGTTCAAAAGTGAGAAAAATAGACCAGAGAAATAACCGATGCGCCTTACAATGGTGATCGAAATAATGTACCAGTTGATAATATTATCTTCAATTTAACGTAGAGAGGTCTCTAGAGGTTATTTGTCTAGGTGAATTACTTGCAAAGGTCACTATCGTACGAGCATTTCAGCTGCTGTACATGGTTTCCGGCTTCATTTAAAGGCACGTCTAATGTTCCTTTATTGTATTTTATTTCTTTACTTTCAGACAAATCATTCCACAAAACAGTTGGTCTTATTACTCTAATTTTTCAGTATCTGGCCAGTTTCCAGTTTCGAGATATTATTTTCTGCAGTATTACTCATGGCATTCTCCCACCGCCAGTGCATAATGATTTTACCTTTTCGTTTACCTGCGTATTAGTTTTACATCTGTTTAGTTATGTCACTAAGTTTGAAAATCAGACTTCCCTGTATTTTTCTAGACACTGTTGCGCGAGGACAAGACTTGGCGTGTTACTGCCACGACTGTACACACATTCATTCTCCTCGACAGTAGATGGATGTCATTTTGGCACGAAACTTTTTTTACGCACCTCTGAAAGAGGCAGGTAAGAGAGAAGTCATCTACCGGTTACGGTTGCCAAAATCGCGTGCTGGCGGTATTTGTAGCCAAGGAAGTGGCTGATGGCCGCTCTGCCCAGGATAGCATTACGCTCGCGACGAAACCAAACACCCCCGCGTGCACCAGCCGCGTCCTCATCACCGTCGTTTTATCTTCACACGGAAAATACCAATCTATTTGGCTGGGACGTAATCTACGAACGAAAAGCCTGCATTTCGCAACAGGCCCTCAAAGAAAGGATAAATTGCCCGTTACTATGAATACTCTATGGATATTATCAAAGTATATGTATGTATTGTGTGTGTGTGTGTGTGTGTGTGTGTGTGTGTGTGTGTGTTCCACATGGCCTTCTAAACAATTGTATCTATTTCAGACAAACTTTGTACACAAATTCCTTACTGTCCGGTAACAATGGTTGTGGGAGCGAGAACCACCTACGACATATATAGTTCACAGGATATGACGTCATAAACAATGGAGTGCACTAAAAATACCATAAGATGCATTTTTTTACACATCTAGTCTTAAAGTAATGGGCATATTTTAATCGAACTTGGAACATATATTATTTACTGCCAATCGACAATAGCTGCGAAGGTAAGAACCACACACGACACATACTTCAGGAGATATGACGTCGTAAATGAGAGTCGCAGAAAACTGCAGCATCATGCGACGCGTGAATAACGAAACTTTACTCATCCACTGTTTGAGAATGAGAGCACTTGGCGACTTGCAGCAAAACTTCAAACCTATACGAGACTTTTTCTTTATGACAACCCCAGCAAAATAATGAAAGAAGTTTATGGTTTACTACTTTTCCGCTGTTCATGCCTTTGGCATGACATTACAATTTATTACCTCTACACTACTAAATGTATACGAGAGACTTTACATACAATATGAACATATATACTTTAATGTACCTCTCAAATTATATCACTGTACGACACGTAGTTCAGAAGATGGAACATCATAAACAACAAGATGCGTAAAAACCGCCCCATCACGCATGATGTTATTTATTACGTCTTTACTATTCCCAACAGGCGAACAAAGTCCTTACTACTTTGTGTTTCAGTTCAGCTAGTGTTCGTCCCTACTGACATGTCTCACAGAAATGTGTGATCAAGGTATTGAAGTGACAAAGTCATAAATCTGTGTATTTTGTATTGAACTGATGGAAAAAAATGTTCAAATGTTTGTAAATCTGTGGGACTTAACAGCTTTGGCCATCAGTCCCTAGTCTTACAAACCAGTTAACCTAAGGACAACACACACACACACATATATCCAAGACCGAGGGAGGACTCGAACCTCCGACGGCGAGCAAACGTACGCTCCGCAGAAAGGCGCTTTAGCACGCACGGCCACTCCAACGCGGCGAAATGATGGAAACTGATTCTGAGACAATAAGTAAAAATCACCATACAAGCGTATGAAGCTTTGGTATGTGTTAGTAACGGAGAAACGAAAGAATAGTAATCGATAGAACAGGAAAAAATCAGGCCGAATACTTTCGCTTTGTTACTTAACAGTGCCCAAACCGGTATAGCACACGGCAGTCGTGACATCGCTTGGCGCCGCGGTGGAGTAGCCGAGCGGTCTAAAGCGTCTCGCTGCGGAGCGCGCGGTTACTCGCCGTGGAGGTTCGAGTCCTCCCTGGGGCATGGGTGTATGTGTTTGTCCTTAGGTTCGTTTACCTAGGTTTAAGTAGTTTGTAAGCTACAGACTGATGGCCACGCAGTTTACAAACATTTGAACATCGCTTGGTCAATTCCGCATTACGTAGAGTTGTCCGTATACTTTTGATTATATAGTGTAGTGGATCCCAACCACTTTTAGATCAAAGACCACTTAGATTCCTTTGTTGTGAGCAGGGACCACAAGGGTCAAGAAAAACGAACTGTTTCTAAAAAATGAACTTTAATCAAAACTTTTAACATACTGTTGAATGCAAAAGTAATATCTATTAAAAGTACTGTTATAAAATTCATTAGAAAATTAGAGTGACCATCTGAGTTGGAATTAATAATTAAAATGGATAAAAATTTGAAATTTTACTTCTTTCGCGTACAATATTTTAGCTCTTGCGGACCAATTGAGGTTTGCGGACCACAGGTTGGAACCGCTGATACAGTGTATTTGGAGGTCCGCTCTGGAATATAGATCGTCGTCCTCCCGAATGCGAGTACATCGTCTTACTAGAATAACATTACTAACCGACCTACCTAACGTTACCTACTAGCGTTCGAGCCCTTTGTGGGTGTCCCTACTGAACCCACCACACAGTCGCCTGTGTTCCGTTTCCCCTACGCCTCAAGCACTTCAATCGAAGCCACTCGGTTGAGAAACCGTGCCGACCGATGTGTACTCCAAACAGCAAACACGGTTGACGCCGAGCAAACAGGAAGATCGGTCGCTGCTACGCAAACGGCAGCTTGCGTCCCGTCGTTTGAGCTGAAGTTAGCGAAGCCAGGGGTCATGGGTGGCGGATTCGCCTATTCTGCAAGTTCTACACTTAAATTAGCACTTTCAGCAACAGCCCTCGGTGAGTTCATGGCTCAAGTCTGCGAGAAATGATAGCGCTGGAAGTCGCAGCTACACAGCAGTTCCGGAAGATCTGCGGTAAGTGCTTGCTTTACCAAGAAGTGATTCAGAGTCGATGTTGTTGTGCGGAGCTAATACCTATAATCCTGTGCTTCGTAACGAAAGTCAAAGTAGGGCCCATGCTTGGTATAACTTTTTAAGGCGTCGGTAAAAATGGAACTCTTATAGGTCACTCAGTCAATAAATTCGTTTTTCCGAGCCAAGAACTCAAGTATAAATAAAACTCATCGAAAGACGCAAAGAAATTTCGGCACGTTTTCAATACGCAAAGCTAAAACAGCAAATCTGTATGTACAAGCCAATTAAATTAAATGTTAGTTTCTATTCGTAAAGACAAGGCGGAGGTGCTAAATTCGGTCGCTGACGTGAACTTCCGAAAATACTACTGCCATTGATTATGAGCTATAGAACTAACAGCGCAATTTACTGGTTGTTTTTATGTACAACGAAATAAATAGCACCGTCTATTTGCTCTCTGGTGTACTACATCATTGTTGTTGTTGTGGGATTTGTTAGGGAAATAATATGCGAGGTCATCAGTTCCCTGTACTACATCATGTTATGCAGAAAAAACTTTTTCGATGTCTTCTATTTCCTTGATCATATTTTCAGGAAGTGAAGCATCTATATATACTGCACCATACTACGCTCATCTTTCCTGTGAAAACCTCATGCAAATTCGTCCAGTAGTTTCCGATATTAGCGTGTTCAAGCAGACAGACATGTCAGTTATATATAAAATACTAAATCATGATATTTTCCTTTTCAGGATCCGATTTTGATGAAATAATGCCTGTATATTGCGTTCAAGTTACTTGTGAAAACTACTTTGAAAATTCGTCTCTTGGTTTTGTCGACAAGAGTGTTCAAACAAATGACGACAGTCGACAGACACGGAGGTATTACTAGAGTATGGATAGCTTATACAATCCGCAGAGACAACGAGAATGATGGCATTCCACAGCTCAGTGACGAACAAATGTCTGTGACATACGTTTCTGACTGTATTATTCGGTGAATTTTCTTCCGCTCCTAATGGTTGTATTATCAAAATGTTTATCTTGGACGAATTCGCAATTTATTTTATTACGTATTGAAGCAGAGAGTATTAGCTATGGTAATGACTGGAGGAGCCTGAATCGTTGTCGCAGTTACGGGTACGAAACTTCATATCGGCAGTAATACTTAAGAATTTTTGTGGATTGACTACACAGTTAGTTTTAGTATACCGCGATTTATTTCCAGTCAGTAATGTATGACAGTATATCTGCTCTCAAGAATGTATAGACCACGTTATGTAAAAGGCGATGAAATATTTTTGTAAGTTCACTCTTAGTCATTATAAACTGAAGAGTGAAATTCAATTTTGAGGTATATTATTTTTCTAATAATGTTTACAATCTGAAAGCACAAGCGTGAGTATTTTTGCTAAACACTGTCCAGCCTTTTGAATTAAACTAGAAAGTGGCCTTTTGTAATTGTCACGTAATTGCCGTGATTGTCCATTTCAGTGGTTATTCAGCCGCCATTTTCAACACAAAGAGGGCCAAGCCATCACGTTGATTGCCCACGTTTACCTACTAATTGGGGAGTCCATTCCCTTCCGAGAATTTCAAACACCAAATCTGTGCAGCGGCACCACGCAGTACAGTTACAACTCTACTTCCATAGCTGGTAATATTTTCAGAATGCAAGTATCTATCCACGCTATGTGTAGTGAGATTACTGAGTAAGAAATGCATAGTTCAGTTTGTTCTCTGGTTCGTGTGGTATTCTGGCTTTACGGGTTCTTAACTTGTGCCGATTTCGACGACAGCAGTTCGACTTGGTACGTACATAAGTCTTATTCATCTGAGATAACCTGACTGCAGCTTGCGCTAATATATTTATGACACATATCAGACTTGTTTACTCCTCAGTCTTTACACATCTACAACAATATTCAGCAAACTTCCTGACGGTGCGAGGTGAGGGTACCTCTCTCACCATTAACCAATCCTCCCTTCCTTGTTACATTCCCAATCGGCGAGTAGGAAGAATTATTCTCTGCAAGTACCTTCATTTGCTATAATTTCTCGAATTTTGGCATTGTGGTCATTTCGAGAGACGTCTGTTAGAGGAAGTAATATGTTATCCTGCTCTTCCCGAAATTTCAATAACAAACCACTGAGTGTTGCAATACGCCTCTCTTGCAGGGTCTGCCACTGCCACTGTAAAACGCTGTGGCTCCCCCTAAACTATCCTGTGACGAAACGTGCCGATCTTCTTTGGATCTTCTCTATCTCATCTATTAGTCTTACTGGTAAGTCCCAGCGTTATGTTCAAATGTTTGTATAGCTTATGGGACTTAACTACGGGGTCATCAGTCCCTAAACTTACAAACTAGCTAACACTAATGACGACACAAATATCCATGCCCGAGGGGGAATTCGAACCCCCCCCCCACCGTAGTGGCCGTGCAGACCGTGACTGGAGCGCCTCAGTCCCCTCGACCACCGCGGCCGGCCCAGAGTTATGAACAGCATTTAAGAGTAGCTCGATAAATTGTCTGTAAGGAGCTTCTTTTCGTGGATTTTATTACCTTACCATTCTTTCAATCAATCTGAGTTTGATATTTGCCTTTCCTGCTGTTTACATATTATTTCAATAGAAATGTCATTAGGACAAAGACCGCTAGAAGCAGATATACTGTCACCATCCAAAGTAACTTCCCAGATATTTGACGGAATAAAATACTGCAAAAGAATTTTGAACCTTTCTGTTTCCACTGCAGAAATTCGACAGCTTCCCCTGTCATCGATTTTCCGTAGCCGGGTTCGATTCCTCGTAATTCTAAGGATTTTTCCTTGGTAGGAGGTCTCCAGCCGCGCGATCTGAGGCGCCATGTCACGGATTGCGAGGCCGCTCTCCTTGGAAGTTAGAGAGTCCTCACTAAGTCATGGGCGTGTGTGCTGTCATTAGCATAAGTTAGTTTAAGTACTGTGTAAGTCTACAGACTGATGACCTCAGCAGTTTGGGTCCATAGGTTTATAAACTTTTGAATTTGGAGGTATGGCACGGGGTGCACTCAGCCTTGTGAGGCCGACAGAAGAGCTACTCGACCGAGTAGCAGCGGCTCCGTTTAAGAAACCCGACTACTCTCGGGTGAGCGGTGTGGTGACTACATGCCCCTTCATACCACAACCATGGCCCGATTTCCCAACTAGGCCTAGAATGATGACCTTTTCTTCGACTACTTATAGCATAGTCCGATTAATTGTCACGCAATTTTGATTTCCAGGATCATCACTGGCCGTCGCGCAAGCCAGTGCAGTCATTAAATACGCACGGTCGAGGGTTCGAATCCCCCCTCGGGCATGGATATTTGTGCCGTCCTTAGTGTTAGCTAGTTCATAAGTATTTTGTAAGTTTAAGGACTGATGACCCCGTAGTTAAGTCCCATAAGCTATACAAACATTTGAACATTAAATACGCCAGAAAATGATCGAGAGGATAGAAACCTGAAGCGTGTCAGGGTAACACGATTCATTTGATCGGAAGCACTGTTCCTTTTTTTTTTTTTTTTTTTTTTTTTTTTTGAGAGTGATTTTCATTGTTCCCGATTTGGCGAAAAGTGTTCTGGTTTCTGCGACGAGTGGTTGTTAGGCAGAGTCAATGAAGGCGTTGCCTATAAAAGCCAGCACGGCCGGTGGCCCAGTGCCAGCCCGGCGCCGGGCTGCCATCCATTCCTCCGCAGAGAACGCCTGCCCCGTGGAATCCGGTCGCTTTATGAGACAATACCAGTGTCCTGTCGACCTTTTGCTCAACTACTCCCCAGGCCGTCATACGATCGTTTCGGCATTTCCGGAATTAAGCAAAACTGTACTCTGACACGTTTCACGGTCTTCTTTCAGATCGGACACTAATAAGGAAATGACTGATATGAAATGGCTCACGCTTTGAGTAAAAAGATCAGACTCTGTCTAAAAATCTGTTTATGCAAAGTGTCCACTGTGAGAATTGTGTCTGTTGATATGACTATATCTAAGTTATTTATGTTATTATGTGGCAATGTTTCATACGAGCACAGGAGCTGAATTAAAGTTTGTAACATGGAGGGAAATAGTGCTTAGACTATTCCAAGGCGCGTTAATTACTAGTGATGCAGTGGTCTAGCGGTAAGACGTCTGCCTAGTAAGCAAGGAGGTCAGAGTTCGTTCCCGGCCGCATCACAAATTTTAATTCAAAGTTTCACCTTTATCATTATTTATTTCAGTCATATACTGCAATACAGATGATATAAAATGCAGAATGGGAATGGGTAGAAAAGCATTCTTGAAAAAGAGAAATTTGTTAACATCAAATATTGATTTAAGGTTAAGGAAGTCCTTTCTGAAGGCATTTGTGTGGAGTGTTGCCTTGTATGGGAGTGAAACATGGACTATAAACAGTGTGGAGAGGAAGAGGATAGAGGCTTTTGAAATATGGTGCTACAGAAGAATGCTGAAGATTAGATGGGTGGATCGCGTAACTAATCTACATGGGATACTCTGCAAATCACATTAAGGAGGTATTGAAGAGAATTGGGGAGAAAAGGAATTTTTGGCATACCTTGACTAAAAGAAGGGATCGATTGGTAGGACTCATTCTTAGACATCAAGGAATTGTGAATTTAGCTTTGGAGGGAAGTGTGTGGGGTTAAAACCGCAGAGGAAGACCAAGAGATGGATACAGTAATCAGATTCAAATAGATGTAGGTTGCCGTTGAAGAGGCTTTCTTAGGATATGGTATTGTGGAGAGCTGCATCAAATCAGTCTCCGGACTGAAGAGCACAACAACAACAACGACAAAAACTGTAATAAAATACCGAAGGATTATTACTTTCTTATAGTGAACGCATTATAAGACCTATTGTTTATAGTTACGTCGTATGGTTCCCTAATAGCATATTAAGTATGTTTTTGTTTCCACAGAACGATCGGAAAAGGAAGAAAAACCTAGAACTGGCTTAAATACAGCACAACGAAATATTCCACTCTATCATTTATTATTATTTGCATTTGTTCCGCATCTAAAAGAGGTCGTTGTGGTTACCATCGGATTTGGAGTGGCTGATAAATGGCGTGGTCTGATGCCCTTCGCCGGGTGGGATTGCTCCGGTCGTCTAAGGCACTTTGCAACGAAATGCGTAGCCGTTCCCGTCGGAGGTTCGAGTCATCCTCGAACACGGGGCTGAGTTTTTCAAATGATCAAATGTTTGTAAATCTATCGGACCAAACTGCGTGGTCATCAGTCTGTAGCTTACAAACTACTTAAACTAACCTAAGGACAAACACAAACACACATGCCCCAGGGAGGACTCGAACCTCCACGGCGAGCAACCGCGCGCTCCGCAGCGAGACGCCTTAGACCGCTCGGCTACTCCACCGCGGCTTCGTCAGATTGTTGCGTATTTCAGTAAGAAGTATCTTGCACAGGACCGTGCATATTAAGAAAATCGTTCACTAGGTAGGTGGAGTAGCCGAGCGTTCTAAGGCGCCTTGCTGCGGAGCGCGCGGTTGTTCGCCGTCGGGGGTTCGAGTCATCCCTCGGGCATGGGAGTTTGTGTTGTGCTTAGCATAAATTACTTTAAGTAGTTTGTAAACTTGGGGACTGATGACCAACGTAGTTACGTCCCTTAGATTTACAAACATTCGAGCTAGGTATTCACAATTTTCCTGATACCAACTTAGTGAGATTCTATCGTTAGCAGTGACAGGAAACGAACAATGGGCGCCGCTTACGAACTGAATGTGGGTGTACAAACAGTCAAGTATCCAGAACCAGTTCCGTGTGTTAGTAGAAATTTAATCCTCCACCTTGTCGTTGCTGCGTTCTGAGTTTAGAAAACAAACACAAGACGTTAGGCATTATCAAAGAGAGGACAACATCAGACCCCACTGAGATTACATCTGGCAAAGTGTACGTGACACCGACGATGATGGCTTCCTGGAAGTGTGCCTGCTCATATGATGAGGAAACAATGCTTTCGGCGAATTAACTGTAGGATTGTGGAAGACAGAAGATGGAGAAAAAGGCAATCGTTCCCCCTCTTTCTCATTGTCAGAGTACAGAGGAAGCGTTCGGATAGCAGCAGCCATATTAATCTCGGCGCACCTTGTTCGCAGCGGTGGAAACGAAATGGCCCTTGAAAGATCCGCTTAATAACTCGAAAGCGAAAACAGAATCCAGAAAGAAGTAAAAACACTTCCATAAGGTACGGTACTACGTAATAAACCTTTGAAATGAGCCTCCCGTGGGTGTAATACGTAAGGCTCTTTAGCAAAAGCCGTGCTAAAATTACTCTAGGCTATTGTCCATTTTCGGTGCTGCGCAGAAGGCAGAACGTTTTACAGTCTAGAGTAAACTGTAAAAAAGTGATCTTGTCATCTGACAATTATTCTGAAAAAGGAACCAAATCTGTTTTTTCCATCAAAGGAAAGATCTGGATTAGATTATTCTGTTTGTATTTTTCGGTACGCGGATTACCAAGGGCCGTGCGGTCAGGGGCGTCAAGTTACGGATTGCGCGGCCGCTCGCGTCGGAGGTTCGAGTCTTCCCTATGGCATGGGCGTGTGTGTGTGTGTGTGTTGTCCTTCGTATAAGTCAGTTTACATAGTTTGTAAGTATAGGGACCGATGACCAGGCTAGTTTGCTCCATTAGAATGAGAAATGTTTGATTACCTAGGGGGACGGGGGATGTTTTGAGTGCCCTAAAAAGTTTCGAAAACTTGGTTATTGTTGTTGATTTATTATAACAACATACTTCTGAAATAATTTATCCATTTCAGCAGCTGTTCAGGTTATAAATTAATAAAATTCAGCAACCAGTTGCTTGTGGTTATTTAATAATTAATATAAATAACCAGAAGCAACTGGTTGCTGAATTTTATTAATTATACTTCTGAAAATTAATGAAGTTTAAGTATAGTCCAGAACCTCAAAATATCCGTTTGCACATTTGTAGCAATATCGACACACATACTACCAAGAGGAGGACCTCTTTCTACAGCTACAAAAATAAATTTTTGAGTAATAATTTTCGTTATTTTTGTCGAATTTTTCTCACTATTTATGGAGCCGTTTGTGTGGCTAGTACACAAAATGGAACGGCAGATAAGCTTCTTGAAGAACGCTAAGAGCAACTGTAGAAGCGGAAAGAGAAACCAGCTGTTGCGGAACTAACTTCGCAACCAGGATGATGATGATGATGGTTGGTGTTTTAGGGCGCTCAACAGCTAGGTATCAGCGCCCGCACTACCAGGAGGCCATCATATTCGATTTATTAAGATTCATGTCCTGGTTTACCACTAATGAATATTACGACAGGCTATAAAAAGAGGCGATAAAGATGACTAAACATGCCATTTATTTTAATCGGGAGAGAGAAAATGTGAAACTGTGCGGTATGTGGATTCCAGCGCTGAAGAAAGTGTGCAGCAGAGAGGCACGATGTGACGACAAAAATAGCGGACGAGAGGTAATTGCGTTACTTCTCTGCGCGGGAGCGCGCGGAAATTGTCGCTAGCGAGCCAGGGAGTGACACCGACGTCCATAAAACCCGCAACCGCCCTCCAAGATGGCTTCCATGCATGGGTGGGAGTCTCCAAGCAGTTCACTGAACCACTGCGTGGAGTCCGTTTTACACGACGGACTTAACGGTGAAAATCTACTGTTCGTCGTGTGTGTGCATGGCGTTCTTACGTGTAAAATCAGCCGCCAACCTCGTCGCCAGTGCGTCAGTAACGTCAATGACAAATGATCGAGGCGACTGTCGAGATCTTAAGTCTTAAATATGCTATAGGCTGTGCATTGGCGCCAACGGAATGTTGTACAGTCGTCTGCTAACATCGGAAGTGATTAAACTATCCTCGCCGAGCTAACTCCTATTCTCGTAATACATTTTGGGCTTTTGTATATCCTCTTTCTGTGTGCTACTGTGTGTTTAGTTTTTGTGGCACATTATACAGAATGCGCCAATGAATGGTATTTTTCGTACTAGATTTTACCACAAGAAAACAAAAAGATATTTAAGTTTTACACTGTCTGGAAAGAAAAAACTTACATTGTGCATAAATAAGAACGTGAACAGATATAAGATTTTTAATGAAAGCCGGCCGCGGTGGCCGAGGGGACTGAGGCGCTCCAGTCACGGTCTGCACGGCCACTACGGTCGGGGGTTCGAATCCCCCCTCGGGCATGGATATTTGTGCCGTCCTTAGGATTAACTAATTTGTAAGTAGTTTGTAAGTTTAGGGACTGATGACCACGTAGTTAAGTCCCATAAGCTATACAAACATTTGAACATTTTTTTAATGAAAATTCTTTGAATAGTGGAAAGGTAATACCTATTTAAAGGGAATAATAATGTTTGACGTTTTCTAGTACTTCGAAAGAAATTATGATAAAAATGATAGCCGCGGCTGAATGGCTGGGCGCAATAAGGCGATGTGCAGCAGTGCGCGCGGCGTTTCGCCGTCGGGGGTTCGAGTCCTCCCTTGGGCATGGGTGTTTGTGTTGTCCTTAGCATAAGTTACTTTAAGTTAGTGTGAGTAGTTTGTAAGTCTAGGGGCTGAAGGCCAACGTAGTTAAGTCCCTTAGATTTACAAACATTTGATAAAAATGATAAAGTGTGAAGACCCTATTTACTGCCTTCTAAGTAATGTTTGATGCAAAATAGTTTTTGTTGAGTGTGACCACAGATTTATTAAATCGTAAAAATGACATGTTGCAAGATGTGAAGCTTTTTTATAATTTATTTCGTGTTACCTGTTTGAGCCAGTTGTGAATATCAAGTGTTCCATACACATACATACAAATATTATTTAAAATATTATATTTATTTATTTGTTTCATGATGCACAGGGTGTCCAAAGCGCACCGACAAACTTTTCGATACAGATTCCTTACAGCAAAACAGGGGAAAAATGTCTAGCAAACTTGGACTCTAAAACAAGTATATTAAGAGGTATGAACACTTTCTCAATAAAAGTGATGTGTTTTACAGTAATAAAGATGAGAAAGTACTCATAGCTCTTTAGGTGTGTATTTTGAGTTCTTTACTGTACTTTTCTGTTGTTGATTTGGTCTATACCACCTCCTCCTAAAAGAGTTTGCAATAGAGGGAACGTATCGAAGGTGAACAAGTCCTCATAGCATTTAAGGTATGAGATTTAGAGCGCGTGTTAGCTAGACATGTTTTCCTTGTTCTGCTGTAAGGAACCTGGAGCCAATTTTTTTTTTTTTTTTAATCTTGTGTTAGTATATGTAACAACTGTTTTTAACAAGATTTGTACTGGCGAAAGGTTTGACGACACTTTTCTAATCATTTAATTTCTAAATTTACAATACACTCTTTGACAAAAAATGTTCAAATGTTTGTTAAGCTTAAGGGACTTAACTGCGGGTCATCAGTCCCTAAACTTAAAAGCTACTTATGAACTACCTTATACTAAAGACAGCACAAACATCCATGCCCGAGGGGGGATTCGAACCCCCGACAGGGAGCGGCCTCGCGCATCGTAGCATAGCGCCTCAATGCGCTCGGCCGCTCCGCCGAGGCACTCTTTAACAAGTACATACACTATGAACTTTGTATTGGTCATTGACTTTGCGTGTTGCTACTGTTTTTGTTTGGTAGTAAAGCATAGTCCCTCATAGTCTCACTTTCGTCCTTGAGGTACCCAACTGGTCAGCAAACAGCCCTCATAACACACGTTGTTTTGCGGCTCACAACAACCACTGGTGACATGAGAGACTCCCAACAGGATTAAAACCAAGACGCGCTGAAGTAGGCACATTTGCCTCGAGTCACCTGACATAAAAAAAAAGCGGCTCGTATAAGAGGGAATTAATATTTCGGAATACCTCATGGAATGTGAAATCAATTGTTGTTGTAGTCTTCAGTTCGAAGACTGGTTTGCTGGAACTCTCCACGCTACGCTATCCTATGCAAGCTTCTTCATCTCTTAATAAGAACGGCAACCAACATCCTTTTTAACCTTCTTACTGTTTTCGTCTCTCGCTCGATGACTTTTACACCATAAACTTCCCTTTATCAATGTGTATACAAAACATAAAGGGCTCATCGATATCTTACAAGTTTTCCGGGAGAAACCTTAGAAACCTTTAATCCTCTATACAACCCATGTTTCGAGAGATACAAAATGTTCAAATGTTTGTTAAGCTTAAGGGACTTAACTACGGGGTCATCAGTCCCTAAACTTACAAACTACTTATGAACTACCTACAACTAAGGACGCCACAAATATCCATGCCCGAGGGGGGATTCGAACCCCCGACCGTAGTGGCAGTGCAGACCGTGACTGAAGCGCCTCAGTCCCCTCGGCCACCGCGGCCGGCTTTCAAGAGATATTCCAGTGTAATTTTCTCCTCAAGGAAACCCTTTCCTCACAACAAGAGTAGTCCGTATTGAAGTACACATTGTCGGCAACACGTGGTAGTCGGGAGAAAAGTCGATGAGCCCCTTTCTTTCAATGTGCCCTTCAGACATTTGGGAAAGTGAGACTTGAGAACGGGTGGCAGATATTGAAACAGCCGCGGCTTTAGCGCCGAATATTCGCTTGCCCTCCCGTCGCAGATTGCATATGGTGGGCACGAGGGATGACTGCAGAGCAAGCTGAATACGTAAGTGGACTTAGGCTTTCGCTGGGCGACGATGAGGGGCGGGCAGAGCCAGTAAGCCGGCGCGCTTTATCAAACTTGTTTGTGTGCCGGGAATACGGAGCGCGGGAGGATGAAAGTGGTGTCCGCGTGGACGCGACTCTCATTTTTGCGGAAGCTGCGAGGCGCGCAGTATGTGGGTCACGGCCGCAGGCTCCCCTACAGGCGCCCACCCTCGCTCACAAAGAACTACAATGCGCACCCGTAACCGGGCCCAGCCGTCGCCGGCAAAACAGTTCGCTCCCCGTGTGGTAGATACACTTCTCCACGGCATTCTATCTCTGCAGTGGCGTTCAAATCCACAGCTACGATCCGCGAGTAGGTTACTTTGTAAACTACTAATCAAAATTCAAATGTTTGTATAGCTTATGGGACTTAACAACGGGGTCATCAGTCCCTAAACTTACAAACTACTTATCTACTAGCGTACACTAAGGACGGCACAAATATCCATGCCCGAGGGGGGATTCGAACCCCCAACCGCAGTGGCCGTGTAGACCGTGACTGACGCGCCTCAGCCCCCTCGGCCACCGCGGCCGGCTGTAAACTACTACGACTTCCTCTTTTTCGTATTACAATCGCGTATGTTTCGCTGGCAAGACGACTGCAGGTAAGCCTCCGTGTCGACTGTAATCTCTCCCAGATCACTCCAGGAAAATGCCGTGATGGTTTCTTTGGAAGGGCACGCCCGATTTCCTTCCACATCCTTACCCAAAAAATCCGAGCGTCAGGTCCGTCTCTAATTACCACGCTGTCGACGGGACGTTATGATCTAATCTTCTTTCTAATCTCCCCAATTTTATCAAATGTACAAATTGTTCAAATGTTTGTATAGTCTATGGGACTTAACTACGGGGTTATCAGTACCTAAACTTACAAACTACTTACGATCTACCTAATACTAAGGACGGCACAAATATCCATGCCCGAGGGGGGATTCGAACCCCCGACCGTAGTGGCCGTGCAGACCGTGACTGACGCGCCTCAGTCCCTTCGGCCCCCAATTTTATCCTCTTGGTCTTTTCGCTAGGTATACGAGGGAGGAAGCAATATATTTGTCACAGAATGATATTTTCACTCTACAGCAGAATATGAGATGGTATGATACTTTCTAGCAAATTAAATCTGTGTGCCGGACCGGGACTCGAACGTGATACCTTAGCCTTTCATTGGCAAGCGCTCTACCAACTGCGACTGTGAAGTATGTAATGTGGGAGGCGAGCAACAGGCACAAGTACAGACGGCCCGTGAGGCGTGCCAGGGAAGCTCAGTTGGTAAAGCGCTTGCCCAAGAAAGGCAAAGGTCCCGGCTTCGAATCCCTGTCGGCACACTGTTTTAATCTGCCAGGAAGTTCAAATATATTTATTGACTTTTCAATAAATGTACGCTCTCGGAACTTTAACAGAAGCCTACACCGTGAATCAGAACGCCTCTCTTGCAACGTCTGCCACTGCAGTTTGCCGATCATCTGCATGGAGTTTATGCACTTGTTACATGAGCCTGATCTTCTCCTTTAGAGGTTTTCCCTCTCATCTATCAATTCTATCTGGTACGCATCCCATTCTGAGGAGCAATATTCAAGTGCTGGTGACAAAGAGTGTTTTGTAAGCTATATTTGAGGATTCGACCAATGAATCTCAGTCTAGCTTCTGCCTGTCCCGTGACCGAGCGGGATGGCGCAGTTGTAACATAATGGACACGGATTCGGGAGGATGGTGGTTCAAATCCACCTCCGGCCATCCATATTAAGGTGAAAGCAACTGGACGGAGAACCAGCACACTTCACTCGTCAAGTGCATGACGTACTCAGTGACACTTATCCAGGGCGTTGGATCGGAAGGGAATGTGCAATTGCGTGGCCACCCCGCTCTCCTGATCGCAAATTCAAATGCTTGTTATAGGGCTTAACTGCAGGTCATCAGTCCCTACACTTACAAACTACTTATAAACTACCTTATAGTAAAGACAACACAAACATCCATTCCCGAGGGAGGATTCGAACCCCCGACGGGGAACGTCCTCGCGCATCGGGGCTTAGCGCCTCAATGCACTCGGCCACTCCGCCGCCGCTCTCCTGATCTCCTAATCTCACTCCTCTTGATTTCTGGGGGCACATCAAAAGTCACGTGTAAGAGACACCGGTTCCCGACGAAGAACAACTGATGAGCCGAATACTTGCAGCATGTGATGATGTTAGCGAGATGCCTAATGTACTTGGAAGAGCTCGTCAGAATTTTCTTCGACGACGTTAGGCCTGTATACAATCTGGTGGTAGTCATTTTGAGCATCTAGTGCTGTAAAACAAAATTTGAGAGTCAAGTTTGATTTGATGATGATTTCGTGTGTCATTTTTGACCGTTAGACCCCAGCTGGGGTCGTGTTCGGCCTGCCTGGTGCAAGTCTTTAAGTGCGCCTCCTGGGCAACTTGCACATTCAAGATGATGAAATGACGACGACGCCACAACACCCAGTCCCGAATGACGAAAATTAGCAACGCCCCCTGGGTGGCAATCTTCCACGATGTCCACTGGACTACGAAGGCAGAGTTTAATTTCATTAAATCAAATGTTCAAATGTCTGTAAATCTATCGGACCAAACTGCGTGGTCATCAGTCCGTAGCTTACAAACTACTTAAACCTAGGTAAACTAACCTACGGACAAACACACACACCCATGCCCCAGGGAGGACTCGAACGTCCACGGCGAGCAACCGCGCGCTCCGCAGCGAGACGCTTTAGACCGCTCGGCTACTCCACGGCGGCTAATTTCATTAAGTGTGTGCACAAATAATTTATATTGCCCATTCTGACATTTCCAGGCTTACTTTCCAGACCGTAAGTTCCTATTTGAAAGTTGTACTTCCACCGCTCTATAACCTCCTCAAGTATGTGCGCAACTATTTTAATCACCCTGTAATATGATTTTGCCTTTAGTGAGGTAGTGTGCTGTTTCATCTCGTTCTCGGTTTTATGAAATGAAAAGTCTTTCTCAGTTACTGGCCGACAGCAGGTCTGCTTCGAGATGACCAGAGACGGAGAAGATGGGCCTCGGAGGAGAGGAGAGTAGAAAAGGCGTGGAATAATTAGGGAAGTGACACAACGTCTAAGCCAGGCCGACCGGGTGGGTATTTAAATTAAGCGCCGGTGCTTACGCGAGAGCTGATAATGCATTCGAGCGTTTACGGTCGCGATGAAGGCCGCCTTTGTTTACGGCGAGCGCGCCACACGTGGGATTTAATCAGAGCGTCCACCGCGCGGTTCTGTCGCCCTCTCTCTGGCCGCTTTATCGGGCCGGCAACATCGTCCGCACGTGTGGACAGTGAGTGGCTCGTCGCTGCGCGGCATTCCCAGCTACAGTAGCACGTAAATCCGCGCTTTCCTAGAAACAGATCTGCGCTCCGCGAACTGGACGAGGGGTTCTGCGGCGGCAAGGACGCCAGAGTTGCTAGATTGTGTTTCCCCAGAAAATGAAACCGTGAGCGCATTTAATATTCAGCTCATAAGGGCTGTCTGTGTAATGTGCTCAAAAACATAGAGGTTGATTCAAAGAAAGGTTTGCAAATTTAGAGGACTTCTAGAGGGGAGTGAGTATATAAAAATTTGAATGGGAACCCGTGTACGGAAATATTATCCAACGACTTCATGACCAGTTTTTCATCTTGGATACTGTGAATATCTCGTCTACTTTTCAAGTGCTCTTCGCTCTTAACGTGTGCATTTTAGACGTTTATTCTTATTTTTGTCGGTACTAACGTTTTCCAAAATATGAAAGCACAGACGTTTGTCAT
This sequence comes from Locusta migratoria, assembly GCA_026315105.1. Taxonomy (NCBI): domain Eukaryota; kingdom Metazoa; phylum Arthropoda; class Insecta; order Orthoptera; family Acrididae; genus Locusta; species Locusta migratoria. The sequence goes on from CM048755.1 coordinate 283,602,776, forward strand.
TTTGCGGGCGATATGATGAAAATTCGCCGCGGTGGAGTAGCCGAGCGGTCTAAAGCGTCTCGCTGCGGAGCGCGCGTTGCTCGCCGGGCATGGGTGTGTGTGTTTGTCCTTAGGTTAGTTTACCTAGGTTAGAGTAGTTTCTAAGCTACGGACTGATGACCACGCAGTTTGGTCCGATAGAATTACACACATTTGAACATTTGATGAAAATTCATCAAAGAAAACAACAGCCAAGATCGCTAAATGCTTTTTATTTTGACAATCTGTTTCGGCAGGTTATACTCTCATCATAGGATCTGTCTTTCACATACGTCACATCACATATGAAACCTAGTTAAAATGCAGCATTTCGCCAACACAATCATTGACAATCCAGTCACCTGGTCACTCTTCCTTGATCTACACCCATCGTGAAAAGTGAATTAGCCTCAGTCAAAATTACTCTTACTGACCGAGTTCAAACACAATAGAAAACAGCCGTGTGGGATTGACAGAGCGGCCTGGGGCGTCATGTCGCGGGTTGCGCGGCCGCTCCCATCGGAGGTTCGAGTCCTCCCTCGTGTGTGTGTGTGTGTGTGTGTGTGTGTGTTTGTGTGTGTGTGTGTGTGTGTGTGTGTGTGTGTGTGTGTTGTCCTTAGCATAAGTTAAGTAGTTTGTAAGTCTAGGAACCGATGACCTCAACAGTTTCGTTCCTTAGGTTTACAAACATTTGAACACTTTGAACCAGCTCTGGTGGTAAGAAGAAAGAGAGATTGCGGTTTAACGGCCCATCGATACCGTGGTTATTAGAGACGACGACCAAAGACGTCCGTTACGCGATACAAGCGAAAATCCCTACGGCGCACTTCCGTTAAGAGGTTGCTAGGAAAGGAAAATGAGAAAAGATGAGAATATGCATATCTCGTCGCTGAAGTAGAAGCTAGGTACCCCCATGGCGGTGCCCACGTTTAAAGAGCGGCTGAAGCCTCAACCATTAGATATATTCAGAAAATGGCACTATGAGCTGAGCAATCGCCTGAGGCCACTGTTCCTAGCTGTATGACCGAAAAAGAAAGGAAGGGAAATAGCACTTAACGTCCCATCGACAACGTGGCCATTTCACATGGAGCTCGCGCTCGGATTGTTTGGGTAGGGACGGGGATGGAAATCGGCCGTGCTCTGTCAAAGGAGACATCCCGGCGTTTACCTGGAGTTATTTAGGGAACCCACGGAAACTTAAATATGAATTGCTGGAGGTGTATTTGAACCACTGTCTTCCCCGAATGCGAGTCCAGTGTGCTAACCACTGCGCCACATCGCTCGGTCGAGGCCGAGGACATATAAATAAACCGCAGGAAACCCAAAAGAGGATAACTGGACAAGGGTCAGTACAACTTCTTTCAGATTAGGAGCGCTCTGACCCAGTGGTGGTCCGTGCTGGCTTATGGAACAGTAGATGGTAATGCGCTTTCAGAGAACGTCGCGCCAGCACGCATTCTACCTCAATAGTCGTGTTCGTGTGTAAAGCTGCCACCATGGGTTTCATTCAGCTTACCTACCGCTTTAAGCGGAAGCCTTTCAGTTAAGAGTACTTCCTGGGTTGCCGAGCAAATATAGAGGCACACAGAGCGCGGGCGCTAACTTAAGGAGTGCCAACTGGCGGGATAAACTTTCCCCGTCCGCGAGGGCAACCGCGGACTCGCCGAGGAAGCCCTACGACGAGACAGCGATGGAACGTACAAAGACCGACCGGAGAGCCCGGCTTCCCGCGACAACGAATGCTATACGAATCCACATTTTCTCGTTAACAACCGGGTACCTCGACGCTCGTTTCCAATTATGACGATGGACGTTCTGTATCGCGTCACGGGTTCCTGTCAATGTTCCGAGAGCATACGTTTCATCGAGAGTCCGCCAATATACTACTTCCTCCTATCTATACCTCTCGAAAAGATCACAAGTATAAAATCGGAGACTTCTGAGCCCACAGGAAGGCATACCCGCGACTGGGTCAGGCGGAGGAAGTGACAATGGTACACAAAATACCCTCCGCCAGGCACCGTGAGGTTGCTTGCGGAGTATGGGTGTAGTTGTAGATAAAGTAAACGCTGTAACGGACACAATTACTTTAGGACACAAAGCCGCGTGGTCTAGGACATCATGATACGTACTAGCCGGCCGCTCCCGACGGAGGTTCGAGTCCTCCCTCGGACATCGGTATGTGCGTCGTCCTTAGTGTAAGTTAAAGTAGTTTCTAAGTCTAGGGACTGGTTCAATAGGTTTAAAAACATTTGAACATTTTTTCAAAATAATTTAAGACGTTAGGTGACAGCGGACACTGAATTAAATCACTGGGGAAAGCTGGAAACTAGTCAGATTTGAATCAGGACCACTGCTTACATGACCAGTAAGTCACATGGACAAATTGATAGCCACAACTGCACTGGCTGCCCTAGCTTGCCTCCCGCCAGACGGAAATTTTCAACTTATCCACACACTACAAATGTCGTGCTCCTGCTGAATTTACACATTACTCGTTGCATTTCGCCTATTCTCGTAAGAGCACGAATTTGAAGTACATCCGCAATTAAGGGTAACTGGCCGTGATGAGACATTCTGTTCAAATGTTTGTAAATCTATGGGACTTAACCACTGCGGTTATCAGTCCCTAAGCTTAGAAACTACTTAAACTAACCTAAGGACAATACACACACACACACACACACACACACACACACACACACATATCCACGCCCGAGGGAGGACTCGAACCTCCGACGGGGAGCAACCGCACGTTTCGTAACAAGGCGCCTTGGGCGCTCGGCCATTCCATGGCGTGACATTATGACTATGTATGAAGTATATTGGTTGTCACACTTCTTCGTAACACTTTCGCATGTGGGACACAGAGTCACGTCAAATTTGGTAATAGCATTGTTTTGACATTTCCGCATGAAGCTTGTAATTCTATAATGATGCATGCAATAAGCGACAATATTTAAGTAATGTAGCGAAGAAACGTACAACTCATGACTTCATGATTTATTTAGTGTTTTGATGGCGACGGGGAAGATATCGGCCATACTCTTTCAAAGGAACCATCCCAGCATTTGCCTGGAATGATTTGGGGAAATATCGGGAAATCTAAATCTGAATGGTCGGAGGTGGATTTGAACTACAGTCTTCCAGAATGCGCGTCCATTGTGTTACAATATGCGCCACTTCGCTCGGTGCACTGTGTACAGTAGAAAATGATTGTATCAGCATGACAATGCACTTTGTTAAAACAAAGCATCTGTTAGGCAATGCCTGGTGGGCAATAACATTTCTGAAATGGACATGCCTGCAGAGAGTCCCAACATGAACGTCACGGAACACCTTTAGAACATCGACTTAGCTCTAGACCCCTGCGTCCATCACACTTTTCTGGTTTCGCCTCTTGGGGAAGAATGGTCCTCTATTCCTTCAAATATGGCATTCCTCCAGACATGGCATTGAAAGTGTCATCTGGAGGGGTAAAGCTATCTTGAAGCGAAGAGTGGACACACTGAAAGTTAATCAAATGCTCAAATGTTTGTAATTCTATGAGACCAAGCTGCAGTGGTCATAAATCCTAGACTGAACTACTTGAAGTAACTTATGCTACAGACAAGACACACATACAACGAGGGGGAACTCGAACCTCCGACAGGGAGCATCCGCGCATCAGGGTCTGCACTGTTAATCGTCCGCGTATCACTTTCGTAGTTCCCGTGTCATATTATTTCACTAAGAAACTTTTTGGAAGAAAAGGAGGGGAGGGGGCAGAATGCTGGTATTGGGTTCAGAATAGACGTTCCGAAATGTCACTCTGGACCACTAAATTTTCATCTGTTGTTTTCAGAAAATCGTCTCTTCGATAATTCAACATTTTTTGTACCCCGCCGTTGTTGGGACACTAAACTATACTTCAAAAATCGGAGTAAGTATGATAACATAACATATGTTAGTATAACCCTCATGCATAATTTCGATATTATTCCAGATCCTCCTGAATTTTTTTCGGTTACTCCTGGTTTAAAAGACAGTTCATTACATCACTATAGGTCGTTCCAATGCTGTAACATTGATTTTACACAAATTTCACCCTTCATCTAGGCATGATAGGCCGCCCTTATGGAAGGAAGTAAAAATGAAAATACTAATATTATACAATATATGACATGTTTCTGAGCAATAAAAAAATATGTGTAAATACTTACACACCATAAATCATGACAGTTAACTCATACGTTGCTTCTGAAACGCATCTTCAAAGGTGACTAACAGAGTAAACAACACTGATTGTTTCTATATGCATGTCAACGATCGACATTGTGACAATCCCCTGTTGGAGGAAATGTGTTCCAAATGTAAACAATTTACTTTAAATGTTTAATAAACTACACACAATCCATCTGGAAGACCGAGCGAGGTGGCGCAGTGGTAACGCACTGCACTCGCATTCGGGAGGATGGTGGTTCAAATCCACCTCCGGCCATCCAGATTAGGTTTTCCGTGATTTCCCTAAATCACTCCTGGCAAATGCCTGGATGGTTCCTTTCAAATAGCACGCCCGATTTCCTTCCCCATCCTTACCCAAAACTCCGAGCGTTAGCTCCGTCTCTAATGACCAAGCTGTCGACGGAACGTTAAAAACTAAGCTTCCTTCCTTCCTCTTTCTTTCCTTCTGGAAGGGCGTCAGGATCATCTGGGTTAAGGGATGGAAGATTAGGATTGACCACTACATGGTCATTACAGGTAGAGCACAATCTCTGATTTTTCAAATGTTTTAAATGTTTGTATATCTATCGCACCACACTGCGTGGTCATCAGTCCGTAGCTTGCAAACTACTTAAACGAATGTAAACTAACCTAAGGACAAACACAGACACACCCATGCCTTAGAGAGGACTCGAATCTCCGACGGCGAGCAACCGCGCGCTCCGCAGCGAGGCGCCTTAGACCGCTCAGCTACTCCACCGCGGCTCTGGTTTTTTAAGACGGGGAAGGAAATCAAGAAAATGTTCAAATGTTTGTATAGCTCATGGGACTTAACTACGGGGTCATCAGTTCCTAAACTTACAAACTACGTAATCCTAAGGACGGCACAAATATCCATGCCCGAGGGGGGGGTTCGAACCCCCGACCGTAGTGGCCGTGCAGACCGTAACTGGAGCGCCTCAGTCCCCTCGGCCACCGCGGCCGGCGGGAAGGAAATCGGTCGTGGCCTTGTGAAAGGAACGCTCTAACGCTCTCAGATATTGCGTGGCGCGATTTAGGGAAATCACGGGAAACCAAAATCTGGATGGGCGGAGGGGGATTCGAACTGCCGTACTCCCGCACGCAAGTCCAGTGTGTTAACCACTGCGCCGCCTCACTCGTTAAAGATAGAAAGGAAAGGGAGCGGCGCCTATAAGCAAACTGAAGTGCTAGTGTTGTCGGTGGCGACGATATTAAGTAAGAGACGAGTGGAAGGCCGTCCGGCGGCAGCCGAAACCGTGGCCACGTGGCGCGGCCCGGCCCGGAACAAAGAGGAGAACGAAAACGAGGAAGAGGCGCCGAGCTGCGTGATTCAGCGCCGCACCAAGGCCCGAGAAAGTGGCCGCGCGGTGACCCACATCGCGGATTCTGCAGAAGGAGGTTGCCATGCCCGCAAGACCTAATCAAAACAAACGATTTGCCAATTGCAACCTACATGCTCCTCGGCAGCTTGCTCAAGGCAGGCGGGCTGCCGGCGGTTACGTAAGCGGCAACGAGGCCGGAATGCACGGGCAGCGCGCTCCCAAATCCTGGCCCTGAGCGCCCGCTCTCCCTTCCTGGCCCATCGCTGACAGCTCCGAGCCAGTTCGCGGAACCCACGCTACACTCCGACTGACCGCTGCCGTTCCGAGAACTTGCCATCCCGACAGCCACATCCCTACGTACGTGCAACACACCGAACGTCGGTGCTGGGCGGATGAGAGTTTCCCTCGTCACTCGTCACTCCCTGCCCGTTATCCTTCCGAACAGAGCTCTCAGCCGTCGTGGCCTGTTTCCAGCAACCGTAACACAGCACATCATTCGTTTTGTGAACGGAAGGAGAAGTGGTCGTTAGACTGCGGTTTTCTGCCTCTCCGGGAATTTGTCAGTGACCTGGTTAATTTCGTGCACTAGATCGAAACTGCTGGCAACATACAAAAACCTTACTAAATTACTTAAACAGTCCAAGATCGCAATATTTTATTCTTAAAAAAGACCGGTATCGGCAAAAATCTTTTGCCGTCTTCTGGTATAATCTACCATTTGGCTGTTGCTGGTGGATTATACCTGAAGATGGCAAAAGATTTTTGCCGAAATGGGTTCCCAGAGCCGTGGTGGAGTAGCCGAGCGGTCTAAAGAGTCTCGCTACGGAGCGCGTGGTTACTCGCCGTGGAGGTTCGAGTCCTCCCTGGTGCATGGGTGTGTGTGTTGTCCTTAGGTTAGTTTACCTAGGTTTAAGTAGTTTGTAAGCTACCGACTGATGACCGCGCAGTTTTGTCCGATAGATTTACAAACATTTGAACATTTTATGGGTTCCCAGATATACGACGATACCCTCGTCTATCTTTTCTTGACTACTCTTGCGCGATACATATAGAGTCGAGCTGACGATTTTAAAATGGTCGTTCTCTCGAAGTGTTTGATGAAAAGAATTTCTTCTCCCCTCCTGTCGCGGAGCATTTCTGTAATACTAGCATGTCAATCGAGCCTGCTGGTAAAAAATCCAGCAATACGCCTCTAACTGAATAGTTTAAAGGTGTTCCTGTACTCATATCTGATGGGGATCCCAAACACTTCAGGCCGCGGTGGAGTAGCCGAGCGGTCTAAAGCGTCTCGCTGCGGAGCGCGCGTTTACTCGCCGTGGAGGTTTGAGTCCTCCCTAGGGCATGGGTGTGTATGTTTGTCCTTAGGTTAGTTTACCTAGGTTTAAGTGGTTTGTAAGCTACGGACTGATGACCACGAAGTTTGGTCCGATAGATTTACAAACATTTGAAACACTTCAGTATTATTCTTTATGGAAGAGCTAGGCTGTCTTAGAACTTCCCCAATAAATCGACATTGACCATTCACTTTCCCTGTAACCGACCTTGCAACGTTACGCCTAGATATTTAATAGAGTTGCCTGTGACAAGCAGCACGCCACTATGCCCCTGCATTATACCTTTAATGTATAAAGAGACTAGAGTGGTGCTATCACAAAACCTGAAACAACACTCCTGTCTCCGACGACTGCTTGTATGTATATGTATAAGCCCTAATCCATCCAATTTTTTTTACCGTCCATATGGTACATGACGACCATCTTAAATGTATCCGCAACAGCGTGCTGTTTTGAAAAGCAATTCCTTCTTGAGATCTGTCAGGGTAGAGGGAATGTGTCCCCTTAAATGTTAGCCTCTCTGTTATTCTGTCTCGTCGCCTTTCACTGTGGGCAGAATAATCCACAGTCAATGTAACCGTCACACTGTACGAAGACGAAAAAAAATGTTCAAATGTTTGTAAAATCTATGGGACTTAACTACGGGGTCATCAGTCCCTAAACTTAAAAACTACTTACGAATTAGGACGGCACAAATATCCATGCCCGAGGGGGGATTCGAACCCCCGACCGTAGTGGCCGTGCAGACCGTGACTGAAGCACCTCAGTCTCCTCGGCTACCGCGGCCGGCTACGACGACGAAACTATTACAGATCTCCGCTGAGGTGACCATGTATGAGTGACTTCTCCGTGATTAAGAAGGTATTTGTAAGAGCTCGCACGGTACTGGAGTGGAACTAGAAGTCTGTAACACAAGAAAACGATAACCGCTTACGTGCATTCCAGACGTTATCTTTTCAGGCAATCTCATATACATCCGCCACGCGGTACGCAGCGGCCCACTTTAGACAGTGTCCCAACGAGCGGTCACACCTCGTACGTGTATCGCTTCAGCGTCTCGCCTTAATGCAACTTTATGTACGGCTCAGTATCCCATGTGCCTATGCGATTTTCATAAGTTCGTAAAATGATAACTGGAGCTGTATTCACTTTTTTAGACACACAAACACATTTATAAGAGTGCAGCCAAGAACGGAAAAAATCACTCTCTGTAACCGGTCACTCACATTTCGAAGGCTTCGCTTCATCTCCAGGTTCAATTATTATTTTCAGCTAGGCAGAATATCTTTTAGAAATGTGACAGTTTGCAATCAGTTAAGCTGGCGCCGGTTTCAGCTTGCGCATTTTAACGATGCTTCCAAAATCGTCCAAAGTGTCCTAATGTTGTTCTCTTGGCTCACTTTTTATCGCGCGGATAAAAATGTCTGCTGCAGTAGACGGATTCGCCAATATAGCTGAGTTCTAAGCGGGAGGAGAAGGGATGGGGTGTCATCACAGCTGTTTGCAGTTTCTTCCTCTCGTCCCCTCCCGCTCCACCCGAATATAACTTGACGTCACAATCGCATTTAACGTGACAGAGGTACCTACGATTGTATTTTCAAACCTGTCTAGTACAGAGCCTTTTAGAGTCGAGACTTGGAAATATTTTACTTAAAGTTGCTGTCGGATGTCTCTACTCCCCCTCCCACCCTTCCCCGTTATAAATAAATAAAATAAGTCAAGCGAGTCGTCTGTGCCACCTGGCGGAAAATCGCTTAAACTTGATTCTCTATGCGACCGCGTGTTAACTGCCTGTATATCCTATGTCCTAAAGCGAAAATTGGGGACCAGGCCAGCATTTGCCTAAACGAGCGTGGGAAACCACCTGAAAACCGCAGTCTGGCTGGCCGGGACACCAGTCTCGGTGGTTGATCTGCAAGTGTTCAAATGTTTGTTAAGCTTATGGGACTTAACTACGGGGTCATCAGTCCTTAACTTACAAACTACTTATGAACTACTTACGAACTAGGACGGCACAAATATCCATGCCCGAGGGGGGATTCGAAACCCCGACCGTAGTGGCCGTGCTGACCGTGACTGGAGCGCCTCAGTCACCTCGGCCACCGCGGCCGGCAGGTTGATCTGCCGCTCGGCTTCGATCCGTCTCGCAAGTTGGCACACTGCACATTACGCTTACTTCGCTTTAGCACAACGTTCAAGAAACTGCACTGCGGAAAAGTACAACGTCTGAAAAGCATTGGAAAATTTAACAAACTATGAAATAGTGATAACACGTCTCGGAACTTTGATAGTGTCATAAATTACACAATCTAAACTCGAAGTGTGTTCTTACTATTAACGGTATTTCAAGAACTACGATTGTGAATACAGGTCCGCCAATGCGGGGACTACTGTTAGTGTGAGCAGTTTTCGACAAACTGTCGGGAAGGCAGGTTTTTACTTTCTGTCTTGCCTTATTTAACTTCCTGTTCCTACTGTCAGCCTATGAATGTGCGCCGTTACCAAAAAAATGTTCAAATGTAAATCTGTGGGACTTAACTACTCTGGTTATTAGTCCCTAGGCTTACCGACTACGTAAACTAACCAAAGGACAAACACACACACACCCATGCCCGAGGGAGGACTCGAACCTCCGACCATGAACAACCGCGCGCTCCGCAGCAAGGTGCCTTGTAGCGCTCGGTCACTCCACCGCGCCGCGCCGTATCATGAAAGCTACTGAAATGTATCCTGTCTTAATTGTAGCTTACTATTAAAGATTCATGCTACTCGCAGCAAAGTTACCGCTGAAATTTGTAAATTCATATATGTAAAAATATAAACTTTTTTTGTGGGGTAAGGAAGGGGAGAGGAGTCGTAAATGAACACACCCCTCTTCTTCCTTGGATCCACGACTGAGGTAACAATATGGCTGCCAGATTTCCGCGTTGCCTCGGACAACCTTGGTTTCCTGCTGAATACTATGCATAGCACTAGCGGTCTCGTATGTGTAACTGGTAATTTATTGTGGCACGATCCGGAATTATTGCTCTTCGTAACGACGGCGATGAAGGACGTCTGGAGACTATTTGTATCATTTATTCAGTTTACAGGCCCTCAAAAGGACCAGATATTGTAGCTGTGTTCTTCAGAGATACGAGCCACACACACAGCAAAACGCCGAACTGTCTGAAACTCACGACGCAATGAATTACGACCAGCGTCCCCAGAGATGGCACCAAACGGCAAGGACTATGTTATGCTTGCACCGTACGCCAACAAAATGTTTCTGAAATAGACAACAGCCCACAAAATCGTTCAGTGAATTCAGGACTACACCAGAGTAAACGACAGTTCAGCACAAAGGAACTGCCACGCGCCACTTTCATACTGAAGTTAAGTAATGCACTATTCATTTTAATAAATTACTGGAAATTGTTGGTAATCTGTGTTGCTATGTCGTAAAGCAGTGAGAATGAATCGCTAGTCGTGTTCTGGTAACTCAATTGGTCGCACTTCCCCGCGATAAACAGATGTGCTTGATGCGACTCCCGGTCCAGCATGAAGTGTTAATCTACCAGATAGTTTCAAACTCACATTTGATTACTCTGGCGAAATTTAAGTGCTTCATTACGTTGTTAAGTCACAGTTACATTGGCCTCCAGAAATCTTTTTCAAAATGTTCAAATTTTCAAATGTTTGTACAGCTTATGGGACTTAACTACGGGGTCATCAGTCCCTAAACTTACAAACTACTTATGAACTACTTACGAACTAGGACGGCACAAATATCCATGCCCGAGGGGGGATTCGAACCCCCGACCGTAGTGGCCGTGCAGACCGTGACTGAATCTTGCAATCAAACAATGTACGAAAAGTAAAATGAAAGAAATGAAATGTAACAGAGCATAAAACGCCGATGCTACGTTCGAGGAAAAAAGTATTAACCCACAACAAAGACGCAGCAACTTTGTATAGAAGATGGAAGGTCAGTTACAACGCCAGCACAGTAATATGTCTAGGGGAAAGTCAGCATGAGTAAAGCAGGCTCCTCTCTTAACTGAGTGTGCCAAATATTGGCCTGTAGAAGCTCGCTGAATGTTCTACCCACAGCTGAAAAAACAGCAGAACTTTAGCGCGTACGTTAGGCCCGAAAGTATGGCCCGCAAATGTGAAACAGACGTGATTCACTAGCGGAAGAGAGTGAGAAGAAATTTCAGATGTTTAAAGACATGTCTGAGCGGCGTGTGGAAGGGGGAAGGAGGGCGGGGGGAAGAAGGAAGAGAGAGAGAGATGGCGAGTGTGTTGCGGTTTCCCTGCAGACGAGTGCCAAATGGACGACCACGTGATTCACAATCTGGCAGCAAGGGCGACGTCGTTAGGAACGCACCAGTTTCCCAACCAAGTGCAGTCTTAGCAACCCAAACTAGCAGCACAACTTGAAAATGTGCTTTATTTTTTACATTTTACTCGATTTCTTGTCAATGTTTACGAGTTATATAGGTGAACAATCTACGTCTACAGCGATACTCAGCAAGCCACCTAACGGTGTGTGGCGGATGATGCTTTGTGTACCATTGTCGCTTCTTACTCCTATCCCAGTCGAGTTTGATTTGCGGGAGAAACAATTGTCGGTAAGCCTCCATGCGAGCCCTAATCTCTCTGATTTAATCTTTGTGGTCTTTTTGCGAGATTTACGTAGGAAGAAACGATGTACTGGTTGGCTCTGCAAGAAACGTATGCTCTCGTAACTTTGACAGAAGCCCGTGCTGAGATACAGCGAGCAATACTCAAGCCCTGACCTTCGATCTACATCTACATCTACATACATACTCCGCAATTCACCGTAAGGTGCGTGGCGGAGGGTACACTGTACCACTACTAGGCATTTCCTTTCCTATTCCTCTCCCAAATAGAACGAGGGGGAAAAAAATGCCTATATGCCTCCGTACGAGCCCTAATTTATCTTATCTTGTCTTTGTGATCTTTACGCGAAATGTAAGTAGGCGGCAGCAAGATCGTACTACACTCGGCTTCAAATTCCGGCCCTCTAAATTTACTTAACAGAAATTCACGAAAAGAACGTCGTCTTTCTTCCAGCGATCCCCAATAGAGTTGCCGGAGCATTTCCGTGACACTCGCGCATTGGTCGAACCTACCGGTAACAAATCTAGCTGCTCGCCTCTGAACCGCCTCTATGTCTTCCTTCAAACCGATCTGCTGCGGGTCCCAAATACTTGAGCAATACTCAAGACGTGGTCGTACAAGCGTTTTATACGCGGTCTCCTTTACAGGTGAAGTACATCTTCCCAAAATTCTCCCAATAAACCGAAGTCGGCTGTCCGCCTTACAACTGTCCTTACATGCTCGTTCCATTTCATATCGCTCTGCAATGTTACGCCTAGATATTTGAACGACGCGACAGCATCAAGAAGCTCACTACTAATGCTGTATTCGAACATTATAGGATTGTTTTTTCTACTCATACGCATCACTTCACATTTTTCTACATTGAGAGCTAGCTGCCACTTTCTGAGGGTTGTTCCAATGAAACTGAGTCTGGCATCTGCCTTAACCACGACTGGTTTTATGTGGACGTTCCATTACAAATCGCCCCTTACGGCAGCTCCCAGATATTTTATGGAAGTGACTGCTTCCACACTTAGTCCGGATATTGCGTAGTTATACGGGGGTTGGAACTTAAATAGTGGCAACACTGCTGTGGAGACACTATACAATGAAATCTACTACTGCACACGTTGTTGACATACCTACCTTACCTCCGAACAAAAGGACTCGCCCGTCCCACGTCACCGGCGGGCGCATAATCGAGGGAAACATTCACTTCTGAGCGAGCAGTCTAAAGTAACGGGGTCACTGTTTTCGAAACAGGAACAACGGAGTTGGACCAAGATTGAATCTTTCTGGAGTATCACCTGTGACTAACTTTGCGAAAGCAGCGGCAAAACCTTCTGCGCAACCCACCATCATTTTGCACGTCAATGCGAGGGCGCATACAGCCAAAGCTGTGGCTGCTCTGTTCGGTCGATGGGTCTGGGAAGTATTGTACCATCCACCATACTCCCCAGACGTAAGTCATTGTGGCTTTGATTTGATTCCAAAGATGAAGGAATCTGTTCGTGGCATTGGCTTCGGAACTGTGCCAGAGATTCGATAGGCACTAGACTGATCCATTCGCACCATCAATGGAACAGGCTCTGCTAACGGTATACTACGCCTTCCACATCCCTGGCAACGGGTTCTACACAACGGTGGTGACTACCTTGAAGGACAGTAACAGGTGCAAACATATAACGCTTTTGTATTGGTTGTGAATACATTGTTGCCACTATTTAAGTTCTAACCCTCGTATAATAAAGGATCTTTCTTTCCATGTAAACGCAGGACTGCACACTTGTTTGTGTTGAGACTCAATTGCCATTCCCTACACCATGCGTCAATATGTTGCAGATCTTCCTGCATTTCGCTACCCTTTCCCAGTGTCGAGACTTTTCGTAAAACTACAGCATCATCCGCAATAAGCCTCACTGAACTTAGGACCTGCAGACCTCTCTACTAGTTTTAATGACAAGACACAAGGCAAAAAAAATCAAATGTTCAAATTTTTGTAATTTTATGGGACCAAACTACGTTGGTCATCAGTCCCTAGTCTTACAAACTACGTAAACTAAGTTTAAATAACCTAAGGACAACACACACATCCATGCCCGAGGGAGGATTCGAACCTCCGATGCGGGAGGCCGCGCGATCCGTAACGTGGCGCTACAGTCACAAACAGATCACCTGCAATAGCATTATGGCTAGTAAAGAACGCTGATGTTCAGCCACTACTATCTGAAGACTGCTTAAATTTATACATGTCTGAAGTCAGAAACACACATTAGCGCAAGGACACCCGCGATTATCTGCGCAATCTGCGTATTAGAGGTATTCGAGTGAAAACAAGAGAGATGGAAAAAAGTAATGAAATTTTATAATTTAGAAAGTAATCGTCATAACAGTTAATACATTTATCCCACCGTGAGGCAAGATGGTTAGCGCCTCCATGGGAAAATGTTTGCGGTTGCCTAAGGAACGATGATTGTACCCAGGTGAGCAGTTCTTCGCCCGAAACAAATCGACGGCCATGAATTTCTTTCTTCGTGGAGCCAAAGATACGGAAATCACATGGGAAAAGATCGCGACTGTATGGAGGATTTATGAGAGCTTCCCAACGAAACTTCCGCAGCGTAGTCGAAATAATCTTGCCAACTGCAACTGAACAATGCCGTTTCGATTACGCTGCAGACTTTTCACGCTTACGCATCCTCTACGTAAAATTAGAGTACAAGCTCGAGACAAAACGAACAAAGACATTTTATTCCAAGATGGTGCGAAGAACCTGGTCTGAATATCGAATGTTAGGTTGTGCGGTCACTAGAAAATTTCGAAGCAGGTGCCAACACAAACTCCTCTATAAAGCCGTTGTCCATTTCTCGCCCAAGTCTAACTTACGCAACGTAGTTGAAACCCCATCTTCCGTTGCAGGATAACGCCCTGTCACATGTTGTCAAGGTGGTTTGGACTACGCAGCAGAATCGGCAGCTAGCCTGAAACTCTTCGACAGGAGTAAGGCTATGTTACGGCACTATGTTTATCCCGTAACTTTTGTCATCATAATAATCATCATCACACTCCACGAACACACATACGACACAACTATCTCTCTCTTACCCGCAAGACAAGAAAGAGCATCCTTTCCAAAAGGCAAATGAAACCAATCCCGTGGAATTTCCGAACTAACAATACCACAAAATATTGACACTTTTTTAGTTTCATAGGCAAATTGTGTACTGTATAGGATTCTAGCGTTTAAACAATGTTAAGATCCAATGTGTGATTTGCCGTTATAAATGATTGTACATTACGTCGAACTTGTGGAGTACATTATACAGGAATAATTCAGACACAAATTACTATCGCTTTTAAACGTGTTTCTTACATGCATACGAAAACAATATTTTGTTGTTGAGAGGAGCACATACTAGAGGTAAAAAGGTAAAGCAGTCAACAATCCGAAGATTGGTTTGAACACCACAGTGCTTTACTAAGCATGGTCCTGTTTGGAGGTAGTATGCCGTTGCCTTCCTTCGACCTTCGAACTGACTTACCCAGCCATTTATAGGGGGACCTACAGTTTAACGTGGGTTCCGAACCACGGTGCTACTCGGTTTTTTAGGTAGGCAGAGTGAAAACGGGAGAGAGGTTAGAAATTCAGTCACAGCTGTTAGTATCAAAATACTTCTGTTTAGGTGTTAGGAATACCACTGCGGGACTGGGCGATGATGATGATGAAAGCCAAGATTGTGGTTTCGTCCACGTCAGCTTCTGAAATACCAGTTCCGCATTCACTGGCGGAGAAAAAATTCTACCGCTGCTTCCGCCTTCTGTTTGTCGTCTGAACCGTCAGGCAACAAAAATGCAACTCCGACTAAATTAAAAGAATGTCTGTTGGGCAATAGACGTTTTATGTCGTGCAACATAGCGATATAACCGTTAAGGTCTTCATCTATTTAGCTTTCAGCAACAGTTATACGAAGAGTGCAGAAGACGATTGGTGATGTGTGAAATGTCCTGTGTTAATGAGTAAAAAATACAAGTTAACTAGACTCAGAAACATATTTACAAGTTACCAACAAAAGGTGCAGATGTCAATTCTTACTCTACCAAAAGACATGGGCAAGCTTCACATTCATTATGAACTGTTAAGACAAGTGATTTAAAACATATTCTACAATTCAGGTGAGGCAACACTAATCGCCAGTGTTGCGACAGTTACTGAAGAGTGGCCAAAGCCGATTACCTGTTAGATAATTGAAGCACGCCGGAAAATTGGCTTCGTCCAGATTGATTTTGCTATCGGAGGCGCATTAATTGTTAAAAGAATAACGACGTATACTTTTTGTCATTAGCATCTAGTCGATGAGACGTTAATTATTGAGTAGTTTTCTAAGGATAATGAAGCACGCGTTATGTCATCAGCTATTGGGAAGTTGTCACAAACCGACAGGCTATGCACTGTACACCGAATTTTTATGACTTGAAAGAAGGTAAGAAACGGAATACTTCGTCAACATTTTCAATATCTGTTCTGAGTAGATCTCCGCAATTCCGGGTAAGTTATCTGGAGAATGACAGTGACTGTTGAATAATCGCATTTTTGTAAGGGTTGCAAGGAGAATTCATGACGATTTTTAAAAGCAAAAGAATCATTAGTTTTCCGAAAGACGCTGACATTAATTTTCTGTGCTATACGAATATCGAAGGTGAATATAAGCAGCAAGAGATTAGAGCTATTTGGTGCAGTATACTCCAGAAAAGAATGTTTATGAAAACAATGGTACTTAAAGAGATCTATATATAGGTGTTCATATAAATGCGTTTCGATGTCACATTTTGAAATAGAAATAATGGAAAAAGCATGATTTGGAAGTTGTCCGACGGTTCACGTACCGCTACCAATGTCACAGAAAATGCTGGTGCAAAAAGACAACTAATCTTATCTGGTGAAAAAAAGCCATCGAAATAAATTCGGAACCTGTGAATTAGTGGATGTTCTTTTCTGCCCTCCTAGATCCTGCTTCTAATTAGATGCAAGGGATTATGTGGATTAAGTGCAGGTCGTTGTCCTCTGGTTTTCGTAAGTCGGTCGTAGATGTGGCAAGCGGCAGGTTTAGTCTGTAATACCCGCGGCGGCTTCACACAGGTGATGTAAGAGAAAACTGTTTTCAAAATAGTGTTTCAGTGCAAATGTCTCAGCAATTGAAACTGCACAATGGGGATTACGTTCTGACTGCAGGGTTTAAATCGCACTCGAATAGCAGGCAAATGAGTTGCATTGAAATTCCGACAGTGTTATCGAAGAGGCTTATGCGACACACACGGACCGTTCTGAAGAGTAATTCAACTGCTAATGAAAATACTGCTCATAAATCGCATTAGCGAACAGTATGACTATTTTTTTTTTTTTTTTTTTTTTTTTTTTTTTTTTTTTTTTTTTTTTTTTGGCACCGAGTTCTCTTGTCGTAGAAAGCTAGTAACACAGAGATTCAGAAGAGCATAATAAACGCTGAAATCCTAGAGAGTAGTATAGAAGTGAAACGCTAACAGAGATGGCATAAAAATTAGAAAGAATTCCTCAGTTTACTGCTAAGTAGCGGGTATTAAAAGACTACCCACAATTCTGAAAATAAGACCAGAGATCGCTATAATAAACCTTCATTGTCAGTTAGTAAATGATACGATAGGACATATAAAGCTAAAAAGAGAGCGACCACTGTCGCATTGGAAACTTGGATTTTTTCCAGTTCATTAGACTATAAGCTGCAAAGAAGACTGTTGTATCGTCTGTTCGGCTGCGACGGTACCAGATTTAGTGATGGGTACACAAGTAAGAGAACACATTCAACACAAGAACAATGCCCGGAAGTACTGAGCTAACACTGCCGCATAAGAGTACATTCGCAGGGAAGGCAAAACTGTTAAATGAGCGATGAAAATAGCCGAAGACTTGTCGCGGTGCTACAACAAACGAAGCTGTTTCATCGTCTAAGTTTAACTCGCGGAACGTTCACAAGGAATGCAGGGGAGCGACTTTTAAGTTGGCGTGTCATCGACATGAAGCTTGCGACTTGGGAGAATCTATCGTAGACATAATCAACAATTCGGAGATGTATATTTGAAAATTATATAGGCCCCGTGTCTCCTAACTCATGCTGATATTATCAGAAAATCTGACGTTGTGAATCGATACCAATTCTGCCCAAGGAGATCGAAGTGCAAGCTCTTACCCTAAAGTCGAGTAAAACAAACCGTGTTGCATATTTCAACAGACTAGCGTTCTGCCATTAGAGAGCTTTTTTTATTTTTGTTTCGTCTTGTACCAAGACTCAATTTTTGAAAAATTTATTATAGTTCCTTCAAAACTTCCCATAATTTTATTTGGTCTTTAAGTTTGACAGACAACAAATTAAAATATTACAGCTACTCACAGATGTATTGAAACAATGAAATAACATACAGTATGAGTATTTACTTCATCTGACGAAGGGGTGCGGTAGGAATCTTATCATGATACCATGTAACACTCAAATAAGGTTCGCCAAAATTTTGTACGGGATGTAACCGTCGAAGTCAACACTTTTTTTTTATTTTTATTTATTTATTTATTTATTTATTTATGGGACTTAACTACGAGGTCATCAGTCCAACACTTCTTCATGTACATTACGTAGAGTCGTCTGTAAATCTCTCAGATGAAGATTTATGAAGGAGTATTTTCAGTCGTATAATTTTCGGTTGACATTCCTGACATTATAAATAGTTTTACTTCATAACGTTGAGCTCAATCGTGGTTGTCAATGGAAGGTATTAAAATTTTTGACCTACGGCGAAATCCATTTGTGAGTTTGCCAGAAAGCAATTTTAGATAGGAAAATGGGAAAACTCTGTTCATACAGTTTTGAGCGCGATTTACGTTATTGCCCCCCCCCCCCACCCACACACACACACACACACTGTCCTTCACAGGCAGAGAATAACGACTTATATCTCTCATATCACCAATAAATATCTACATTTTCCTTATACTGAAAGCTTCCTTTTTCAGAAGTTATAAAACAGTACGATATATTGTTATTGGCGTGTACGAGGGATTTTTCATGCCGGCCGCGGTGGCCGAGGGGACTGCGGCGCGCCAGTCACGGTCTGCATGACCACAACGGTCGGGGATTCGAATCCCCCCTCGGGCATGGATATTTGTGCCGTCCTTAGTATTAGCTAGTTCATAAGTAGTTTGTAAGTTTAGCGACTGATGACCCCGTAGTTAAGTCCCATAAGCTCTACAAACATTTGAAGATTTTTTTGGATTTTTCATTCATTGCTACATCCGTGCTTGCTCAAATCAGCTGATGCAGTAATTTCATACCCTGGGGGTATGCTAGGGAAGGTGTGACTCACAAGAGGAACAGCAGATAACGTTCAGCTGCTAGACGTGCTGGCGATGTCTTCCTTTATTTCATTTCAGTAGAGTTACTCTAAGAAGAAGGTTCATACAAAGGTTGCAAAGGGAAATAATGGTAATTTTTTTGCCTGCTAAAGGACCACATGACCACATAAAATAATTTATAACTTCTTTATTTTCTCCTTTCTTCT
The DNA here is from genome assembly GCA_026315105.1 of Locusta migratoria. NCBI lineage: Eukaryota > Metazoa > Arthropoda > Insecta > Orthoptera > Acrididae > Locusta > Locusta migratoria. The sequence continues at coordinate 283,621,866 of CM048755.1, forward strand.
TTCCAATACATTTCGTTCTTGCCTTGTGTTTTTATCTCCCTTCTTGTGTCCATATTACGCCTGTCTTTTTCTTTGTTTTATCGTGGAAGCCATTGAAACATTTTACTTTTGCTGTGACCCTTTCCCTTTTTCCTATTATTCCTCCGATATTTCAGTCAGCTCTTACTTTTTTCATCCACGTCACTGACGTTTTGGAATTTCTGCCTAAGCGGTTAAGAATTCCAGAATATTTTCACTCTGCAGCGGTGTGTGCGATGGTAAAAAAACTTACTGACACATTAAAACTGTGCCGGAACCGGGATTTGAACCTGGAACCTTTATCTTTCGCGGACAAGCTCTCTACTGACTGAGCTATCCCAGCACGCTTCACGGTCCGTCGTCTCAACTTTTCTTACGCCAATACCTCGCCTCCTACTAATATCATTCTGGAAACATACCCTAGGCTGAGGCTAAGCCAAGTCTCCACTATATCCTTTCTTCTAGGAGTGTTAGTCCTGCAAGGTTCGCAGGAGAACTTCTGTGAAGTTTGGAAAGTAGGAGGCGACGTACTGGCAGAACTAGAGCTTTGAGGACTGACCATGCGTGCCAGGATAGCTCAGTCGGTAGAGCGCTTGCCTGCGAAAGGCAAATGTCCCAGGTTCTAATCCCGGTTCTGGCACACAGTTCTAATTTGCGAGTAAGTTAGTTAAAATTCGTTTTGTTATCCTATTTTAGTCTAGTCTTTTAGGTGTCCACTGAATGCAACTCTTTTCTTCCTCATCGTGTCCGGTATTCGTTTCATTTTTCCACAAACATATCGTAAAAATTTCCTTTTTTTCCCTTTTAATTATACTTGATTTTGCCACAACTCCTAAGCAGGTTATGATTTTACCGTTCTGTGTCTGTGGAATTTACTCGGGACAACCTCTGTCGTGAGGCGCGTATGTAACGGAAGAGTAGGCACAAATGGAAGAGGTCGGTTTGCCACAGACAGTGACGTCGCATCGCAGTGAGCACACCGCACCCGCTGCTGACTACAGCTCTGTTTGTTGCTGGCTGGCTTCAGGCTGCCGCGGAGTCAGTAAATACACACGTAACCTGCGGCACGCACACGTCTATTTCCTAATGTCATTTCCTTCCATGCTCGTACAGCCTTTCCTAACTGATAGAACTTCGGGCATAAGGCAGGTAGCTTGCAGCACCGACGAGAATATTACAGTTAGATGATAAAAATAATGAAAGAAATCGGTCATATCTAAATGAAATTCAAATGTTTGTTAAGCTTATGGGACTTAACTACGGGGTCATCAGTCCCTAAACTTACAAACTACTTATGAACTACTTGCGAACTAGGACGGCACAAATATCCATGCCCGAGGGGGGATTCGAACCCCCAACCGTAGTGGCCGTGCAGACCGTGACTGAAGCGCCGCAGTCCCCTCGGCCATCGCGGCCGGCTATGGCGCTTGGACTAGTGATGCATAACACTGTTGTTCGGTAAGGTCGCTTGTCACATTACGTAGGTTGCCTTATTTAAGCGTAATCTTTGTATTTAATTACACTTTGGTGTTAACGCACCATACAGTCACCACAACTTACACCGAGATATTAAAGACAAACAAAATATAATACATACTGAGATGTTTTACTTGATTAATGTGTCAAATTATGGGGATGTACGTGAGGTAAGTGTGAGCTGGAGTAACGTTACTACTGAAGAATAATGATCGACTATATACACTTATAAATTAGGTTTTTAAATTTTGTATTACACAGTAGCATTCACGACGGCGTTCAGTATCTCGTTTACGATCAGCAGGAGCAATAACATTATCAATCCTACTGACTCACCGGTTTTATAATTAATATTTGATGCTCTGATTCGTGCATTTCTCCACATATTTTACCATAAAGTAAAGTAGCGATTTAGACAAAATATCTGCATGGTGCGAAAATTGGCAATTGACACTAAATAAAGAAAAGTGTGAAGTAATACACATGACCACTAAAAGAAATCCGCTGAACTTCAATTACGCGATAAATCAGTTAAACCTTAAGGTCGTAGATTCTACCAAATACCTAGGAGTTACAATTACGAACAACTTTGACTGGAGAGAACACATAGAAAATATTGTGGGGAAGGCGAACCAAAGGTTACGTTTCATCGGCAGAACGCTTCGAAGATGCACCAGCTCCACCAAAGAGACTGGCTACATCACACTTGTGCGTCCTCTCCTGGATTACTGTTGCCCCTTGTGGGACCCTCACCAGGTGGGATTGACGGAAGACATTGAGAAGGTTCAGATAAGGGCAGCTCGTTTTGTTCTATCACGTTACGGGGGGGAAAGCGTCACGGAAATGTTGCACGAATTGGGGTGGAAATCATTAAAAGAAAGACGTTATTCATTGCGGCGTGATCTGTTTGCTAAGTTTCAATCACCGACTTTTAGTTCTGAATGTGAAAATATTTTGCTAGAACCCACCTACTTAGGGAGACATGACCATCCCAATAAAATAAGTGAAATCAGATCGAAAACGGAACGATGTAGGTGTCCTTTCTTCCCTATTAGAGAATGGTACGGTAGAGAAAAGTTATGAAAGTGGTTAATAAACCCTCTGCCAGGCACTTGAATGTGATTTGCAGAGTATCTATGTAGATGTAGTCCCTATCATACCCTTCTTGAAGGTCGACTACTTATCTATGTAAGTAGAAGTATGATAGATTTGATACTTATTTCTAGCTGCCAAACTTCATGAGCTGGAAGTTGCAGCTTCTTGCTGACTGCGTTTTCCTTTACTCTGCCCTGCGTGTTTTCCGTGAGTGGTTGTGTCAACAGTTCCCGTACTGGTGGGTATCACCAAAGGTCTTATTCCGGTGGACTTTTCTTGAAGCACTTTCGCGACACAGGGAACTGATGTCACCACTACATAAACTCTATTACAGCCGAGCGTTCTGTATGATAGAAACGCGAGAATGGGCGGCTTTCCCGTAACCGCTACCGGATATTGCGACATGCTGTGCTGTCCTAGAGTTTTAGACTGGGCAGTTGGAAAGCTTATCTCTCCCACAGTCCCTTCTGAGCGAGGTGACTCAGTGGTTAACACACTGGGCTGGCATTCGGGAGGACGGACGAAAGAGGAAGAAGGAAGGAAGATTGGGACCGCGGTGGAGTAGCCGAGTGGACTAAGGCACCTAGCTGCGGAGCGCGCGCTTGCTCGCCGTCGGAGATTCGAGTCCTCCCTGGGGCATGGGTGTGTGTGTGTGTGTGTGTGTGTTGTCCTTAGGTTAGTTTCCCTTAGTTTAAGTAGTTTGTAAGCTACGGACTGATGACCACACAGTGGTCATTAGCTCTGTTATGCGTGAATTATTAACAAATGAGGAAAAACTTCTAAAATTGGGCTTATGTAGTAAAGAGGAATGTCTATTTTCATAGAATAAAAATTTATTGAAATTTACTATCCGTGAAAAAATGTTGTAAACAACTTATGCTAAGGACAACACATACACCTGTGTCCTCGTGGGAGGGTCCAAATCTCCGGCGGGAGCTGCCACGCAATCCGTGACATGGCGCCTCAGGCCGCGCGGCCATTCCCGCGGATGCAATTTAATACTAAACTGGCATCCTTAGTCAAATGTTTATTGATTTCCAATATTTCCAGTAGTGTCATCTTTCTGCTTTTCTTCATGGGATGTAGGATTTCACAGTGTACATCATAATCGTGTTTTCCTCTGAGCAGGTGTTCAGCAAAGGTTGAATCTGTCTTCTTTTAACCTCCAGCTTCTCTCGTGTTCTGACAATCTAATAGCTACAGCCCTGTCAGACTGACCAACATACACTTTTCCACAATGTTTGCACGTACGGTGTCTAACTATTTTCTCCCACTGCTCCCTGCTTCCTATTGTTATATTGAAAGGCTTGTTGAATCAGTATGGGGTTATAATATAGTCGGCTGGCATTTCCCCAACCTTTCCTATATTTACCTCACTCACTATTTTAGTGTGTGATGAAGAGGCTTGCTCAGGATATGGTATTGTGGAGAGCTGCATCAAACCAGTCTCCGGACTGAAGACCACAACAACAACAACAACAACATGCGCCTCGTAGTATACTGTGAACATGTACGTATGTCATGAGAGGACTACCATCTAAGTGGAAGCAGGACACGGAACAGTATCAACTGTGCCGGCCTTCGCAACGATTTGGGGATACAACTGGAAAGCTGAATGTGAATGATAAGTGAAAAGGAATTTGAGCCGTCCCCCTCCGGAAGACGAGTGCATTGCGTTAATCCGCTGCGAGCTGATGTTATCAGCGAGGCCAGTCGATGATACGGGGGAACGCGAGCCTGTGGCACAGCAGGAAGCGGGGAGCGTGTGGCAGGCGTATTCGTCGCTGCGACATCCGTTGCGCTGCCAACCGCCGCACCTCACAAGCGAGCGCAGCCACAAACGCCCAGCCCGTCTCCCGCACGACTCGAAAAGAAGGAACACGACCATAGTTCGATTGAAATTACTTTGTCACGTACAGATACATAGACTGCCGGCTGCCGCTCCATTACAGGCGAAACAAACAAGGCGAGACACTTCACAAACACTGTTAATGTGTAACGCGGAGCGACATTCGAAGCGGCCGGGAATGCGACAGCTGCTTTTAAATGACCGATGAGTCAACTGTGCCAGAGGACGCGATTCGTAACCCTGAATTTAAACTCTGTGAGCAAACGCGACGCAGAAAATAGTTTCAGAGCAAAGAGCAAACTGTAATTTCTCGCTACCGTTGTTTATCTGAAAATATTCTCACAGTGGCTAGTCGCTACTTGAACTGCTGTGTGTCTGACCGATGAGAAGTGCAGCTTGTCACTCAGGGACAGCTTATAGTCGACACATGCAGATTCCAATCAACAGAACAATAACAGGATGATAAAGAACAGCAAATAAAAAAGTCAATACGACTATGTAAATCGCATAGCAAGTATCAGAAATAAAAACTATTCAATTAAGCCAATAAATTAAGTAAAAACAACAATAAAAGATATTTTGATTAGATTTCGAAATTAACATATACGGATATTGCTTTCGACGCGAGTTGAACCGACGAATTTTAGCACGAGAGAGTATAATCAGGGCCACGGCACTACGCCACAACACTGCTCAAGATTCCTTTATACTTCTAGTTAGCTACTCACAACGATACATTGTACTGTGTATAGTATAAGCCGCGGCGGAGTGGCCGAGCGCATTGAGGCGCTATGCTTCGATGCGCGAGGCCGTTCCCCGTCGGGGGTTCGAATCCTCCCTCGGGCAAGGATGTTTGTGTTGTCTTTAGTGTACGTTAGTTTCTAAGTAGTTTGTAAGTTTAGGGACTGACGACCCCGCAGTTAAGTCCCATAAGATTAACAAACATTTGAACATTTGTATAGGAGAATTAGCCGCCTTTTGCAAGTGTAAATATTAGTCTAATTAAGTCCAGTCGACTTTCGCTTTATTTAAACTTTAAAGCATTTCAGTGGTAGTTTTCCTATGTTGTTCTCCTCATATTTTTTTTTTTTTTTTTTCGCACTGACACGTATTTTATCACTACAAATTTTGCATTGATCTTCCCTCTCGGGCATGGCTGTTTGTGTCGTCTTTAGTATAAGGTAGTTCATAAGTAGTTTGTAAGTTTAGGGACTGATGACCCCGCAGTTAAGTCCCTTAAGCTTGACAAACATTCTGAACATTTAACACCGCCAGTTATGAGAACTTGTTTAGGAAGCGTGTACTAGCGGGCAATATCTACGATTGTAAAGTATATTGATGTCAGAAGAGATTTCGGTTCAGAACCGTTCCAATAATTTGGAAGACACGAAAGACACAAAATACAGTATTGTTGCAGTTAAAATGATTATATGTCATATTTTGTTTTTCTCGACAAATCTAGTAAAGTTTTTCTTCAGCTTCAAGTCTAAAACTATCAGCTTTTTTGATTACACTGATATATTGCTTCCTCCTACGTATATCTCGCGAAGTGACCACAAGGATAATCAGATAGATTAGGTCCCACACAGAGACATACAGGGAATTATTTTTCCCGCGAACCATACGCGACTGGAGTTGGTGGAAGTAACAACGGTACAACGTGAGGTGGTTTGCGGAGTATGAATATAGATATAGACAAGCGGTGTACATACCAGCATTGGCCCTTTGTACGAATGAAAAAAAATGTTGTGATATGAGACAGTGGTCATTTCATTTCATCGTGATTCTACTTAAAATTAAATGTAAAGACGGTAAAATCTACTTTCTTGTGTTTATGTGATGATGTAATGTGACTACAGGTGTCTCGATATTTAAGAAACAACAGCAGTGCACCTCAGTGATATGTTTGCTTGGAAGGGAGTTAAACGTTGGTATCACCTGAAAGCAAACCTTTGGTATCCGTTCATCAGAAGTGCTTGTATTTCAAGCTGGGACAGAGGTGCCCATAGGGGGTCATGACGCAAACTGCGTCATTGAAATTTCGGGGAGGGGGGGGGACAGCCTGGAGGGGCTTTATAAAACCATTTACAAACCGTGAAAAAAAAAAGATATTTAATTTTAATATTAAATGGCAAAACCATTTTTATTAGGTAATAAACTAGGAATTCAGAACCTAATATCTCTGGCGTGGGGGGGGGGGGGTTGGTAGCAGTTTGGGGGGAAGGGGATGAGTCTTTGGCCAAGGGGGGGGGGGCAGCTCTGAGTTGGTTAGGGTTGAACGTTACGTCGACAGCATGGTCATTGGAGACGGAGTGCACGCTCTCATTCTTTGGGTAAGGATGGGGAAGGAAATCTTTCGTCCTCTTTCAAAGGAAACAAACTGGCATTTTCCTTTAGTAATTTAGGAAAATGGCGGTAAACCTAAATCTGAATGGCCGAAGGTGGATTTGAACCACGTCCTCCCGAAAGCGAGTCCAATATGGTAACCATTGCGCCACCTTTCTCGGTACTTCTTCGGCGATCATAGGAAATTCTTCCCATTTCTGTTCTTCGTATAAGCACAGCGTAATTTCACATCCAGGCCTATATAGGTACATAATTCAAGTCTGAACACCAGATTACTGTTCGAGTCGCAAATAAGAGAAGAGGAAGATGACTAGTTGCGGTAGTCACGGAATGGGGTCGACCAGTTCTCGAAAATCTACAACTTTCCACACTGGAAAGCACGCCGTCCTCTATAAAAAATGAAAGAACACGGCAAAGGCAAAATAAATTACTCGCGGAAACCGAAACAAGCCAGCAAATGGCTGAAATCGAGTATACTGCTCGGTCCTAAAGGCATTTCTACGAAGATGACTTCCGGAAGCTAAAAAAAAATATTTACTCTTGGACGGCACCCAACTGAAAGTCTTTTCGGTCCTAAAAAATTGTTCGCCGTTAAGTTATTTCTGGAAACTTCTGCCACAGTTCCGACAATTTAAGTGCCCCACTGTGTAACATCAAACTAATAGCGACAGAAATGAAACATTTATTCGTATCTAAACTGCTGGCAAAACAGTGGTTCTTCAATAAGACTCGTGTTGCTCCTATTTTAGAGTTTCTTTTAACTGCTGTAGGAGATCGACTCGGAGTGCATGTAAGACACAGAAAAATGAAAGCTTTTACATCATGAGAGCTGCTTGGCTGCTTAGCAGCATTGACAGGAACATCTTTGGAGATTTCGCGCAGCTGGCGCGGAAATAACGCATCGTGAACGTGCGCTGACAGCCGTGATTCACTCATTGGGGATGCCACATCTGCTGCTATAAATCGTGTTTGCATGCTAACCTGTGCACATATGACCCACTTAAGTTCTCCATAATACAACTAAATAACGTGCTACCGTGTTAATGCCAACTAATGTAACTTGTAACTGATATATTACAACTTTGACATGCTGATATTCCTTCTTGTGTTATATTTTTCATATTAAGCGTACATAACTCGTTAAAACTCTGTCTCGCAGAGCAAACGTTTGTTACGGAAGTAGGCTGCTCCGTAAAAACTATACAGAAATTACTCTGCCGTCGAATTTATATTCCAATCCATCAATAAAATTAGTATAATTTTTTTTGCCGCTAAGTTGATTAGTACCCTTACTTGATATTGGTTTATCTGAAAGTTAATAAAACACAGAATATTGTAACTTTTTTCTGTTGAGAGTTTCAGAGTTCTCTAAGCTGGATTACCTTGCAGGTTATGACAGATTTCTTTCTTTCTTTCCTTTTTTTTTTTTTTTTTTTGTATAGGTGGACGCCATTATCGAAATTAGATAGCCCAAGTAAGCAATATTGAGTGGTTGCCGATTTTTATTATTCCTTGTACACAGTTACGTATTGAAGAAGCCGTAATTTTTCGACTAATTAAGGATTTTTGTTTCTCAGCCGTCGTCCCAAAGTAACGTTTCCACAACTTACGAATTTTTCTGAAGGTCTTGAACTAATCAAAATACTGATGTGACGGATAACTAGAGAAGATGTCCGAAGTGTTGGTCGCTAACAAACCCTGTATTCTTAAAACCCAGGAGTACACATAAGAGCATGAATACCCGCTGCCTGTTATGCATAGCATGCATGCAGCCTCAGATTTATGAGGTGTAGATAGTGCACTCATCTGATAAGAGAATTCAGGGTTTCGTGGTCGGTAATGCTCACTTTTAAAGAAGGTGAAATATTACCGAGGTTCAAAGGACACAGTTGAAAAAAATTTCCGTACGTTCACATGCAAACATGCCGAACACTGGTAAGAACTCATATATATTAAGCATGCTCGGTCTTATTGCGAAGGAAAATTAGAATAAACTCTGGAGCTATTCAGAAACACTACCGTCTTCTTCGCCAGGAGTCAGTGACTATCGTATTTTCTATCATCACGGCATCACATGACGAATAATCTTACTTTATGGTGACGTCGTGCTGCTGTAGATTGTTGTAAGACTTAAATGCTCCAGGTGGAAACGATAATGGTTAATGATGAAAGCTCGCGATTTTATATGTATTGAGCGGTTGGCACTAACTAGCATCTCAGTCATCTTCGGATACAGACTGTGGCCCTTTTATTCTTATACTTCTATTTGTCTTTGGTTATGATTGGTACCGGACTGTCCAGTAATCTCGAAATAATGTTTACCAACTGCCGAGATGTTCAAATGTTCAAATGTTTGTTAAGCTTAAGGGACTTAACTACGGGGTCATCAGTCCCTAAACTTACAAACTACTTATCAACTACCTTATACTAAGGACGGCACAAATATCCATGCCCGAGGGGGGGATTCGAACCCCCGACCGTAGTGGCCGTGCGGACCGTGACTGAAGCGCCTTAGTCCCCTCGGCCACCGCAGCCGGCTGTTATTTTATTTTATTTATTTATTTTACATGTCTCTGCCTCAGACACGTATGCGGACCGTATAAGCTCACAAGCAGTATTAATTCCCCATGAGAGGTAGTTCTCTGCGGGGCGCTTCAGTCACGGTCTGCACGGCCACTAAGGTCGGGGGTTCGAATCCCCCCTCGGGCATGGATATTTGTGCCGTCCTTAGTCTTAGTTCATAAGTAGTTTGTAAGTTAGGGACTGATGACCCCGTAATTAAGTCCCATAAGCTATACAAACAATTGAACATTTTTTAGGTAGTTCTCTGCGAATAAAAACAGTATTTCCTGAGAAGTAGGGAAAACGTCCTAAGAGACACAGTACAACTTTCAAAACACCACTTCTTGATTTTCTTTGAGTAGCCATCATTCAGTAAATTAATGCTTATTCAGATAAGATACAATGTGCAAGACAGTTCGCTCGATAAAGCTACCACATTAGATGGTCAACAAACCTTTGTTCAAAACTGCCGAATCGATAAGCTATCCTAATTACCCGTTATCGCTTCTTCCCTGCTACACGCTGTTAATCTCCACAACAGGTTGTAAGAGTTAAGAGAGACGCGAGAGTGAAAGATATACGTCTGAGGCGCTATCTTATCTCTAGTCATACGAGTGAATGGAGCGGACGAGAGAAACAATGCTGTGATTTAACCTCGAGTGAGTGCCGGCGGCGATGTTGTTGTAGGCGGATAAGAGGGGGGAGGAGGGCGCGTGCCTTTTTGCAATCTGCGAGCAATTAACTGGGAGCGGCCGGAGCGCGCGGCAAAAAGTGCTTCCCTGGCGTGACATCAGACGCCGGAGCGGGCAAATACTGCCGGCTTATGAATGGCGCCCCCCGCCACGACAGATAAACGATTATCTCGCCGAAGCCGCTACTCCACATCCGCGCCCGAACCCCACTTTTCCAACTGCAGATTCGGTCTGTGTAGCCGGCGCACGAGGGACACCGCAAGGGCTTCAGCGCAAGTTAACGGCGACGGCCAAGTTACACGGCGATACCGGTCCACCAGGAGCTCCAAGAAAATAACACCCGCTGCTAGGAAAAAGAACTGCCGCCGACCAGCTCTCGCCCACTGCCTTTCTGCGGGGAAGGCGTTTTACTGCCAGCAAAGTCCCTCGAGAGGCTGCCCACACTACGCTCTCCCTCCTCTGCTCCAATATTTGTTATTATTATCATCGTCTGGTTCTTGTCGGCCAACATACTACACTATTGTATCTCCTGTCCACATTACTAGTGTTCAGGGGATAAATTTGTGTGTGGTTTGGATCTCCCGTCACAGAGCCAAGTCCAGTGAGGTAAGCCGCTGGCCGCGGTGGCCGAGGAGACTAAGGCGCTCCAGTCACGGTCTGCACGGCCACTACGGTCGGGGGTTCGAATCCCCCCTCGGGCACGGATATTTGTGCCGTCCTAGTTCGTAAGTAGTTCATAAGTAGTTTGTAAGTTTAGGGACTGATGACCCTGTAGTTAAGTCCCATAGACTATACAAACATTTGAGGTAAGCCATTCATTTGGTGCATTGGATTTACAAGTTCACGGAAGTTTGCAGTCACCATGACTCAAACACCGTCATTGAAGAATGAAACTTTCACTCTGCAGCGGAGTGTGCACTGATATGAAACTTCCTGGCAGATTAAAATTGTGTGCCGGAACCGGGACTCGAACATGGGACCTTTGCCTTTCGCGGGCAAGCGCACTACCAGTTGTGCTATCCCGACACGACTCACGATGCCGCATCACTGGCGGAAGTAAAGTTGTGAGGCGGCATCGTGAGTCGTGTCGGGATAGCACAGTTGGTAGTGCGCTTGCCCGCGAAAGGCAAAGGTCCCAGGTTCGAGTCCCGGTTCCGGCACACAAATTTAATCTGCCGGGAAGTTTCACCGTCATTGAAATTTCTGGGGGGAGGGGAGAAGGGGGGCGCGAAAATTTAGTACTTTTGGCCAGTCTGGGGGCTTTATAAAACAGTTTACAAAACGTGAGAAAAATATATTTAATTTCAATATTAAATGGCAAAACAGGACCTAATATCTCGGGTGTGTGTGTGTGTGAGGGGGGGATGATTCATTGCCCAAGACGTGAGGAGGGGGAGCACCTATGATCATTTTGTGACTGCGGCGAAGTGGGGGACACAAATCAAATTTTTCTTTTCTTTCTTTATTATTTTTAATGCATCAATAGGTGGGGCCTCACATTTAAGTTGCTAAGATATATTGTGGGCAGGAACTACCAGTTACCAATATCTGTCTCAACATTAATGGCAACCACAGACTATTCGTTGTACAAAGAAGGTCTCTCCTTTCCAACTGAGGCGAAGAGAGTTATAAACTGACTTACGTAAAATATAAAACGGCGTGTAATCTCAGTATGTTATTTCAAGTTGTTCTTGCCTTTGTCTTCTGTCTTACCATTAATTAATCATTGTCTGTTTGATTTCATCAATTTACGTTTGTAGCTAAAGCAGTGTATGGCATTATGATTTATTTACGTGGGTGCCTGTATGGGGACTACTCAGAGACCAATTTAAAAAAAAAAAGGTCCAGCTTCACTTATGTTGTGAAGACCGACCAACCCCTCTGACAAAGAACGCAGGGGACAGTCTGTAACTATGTGGTCCATAGTTTGAATGTCTGCTCCTCGGTCACATGGCTGACCAAATGTCAGTCCCCTTTGCACTTCCAATAACTGCATCTACTCACTCCTGTACGAAAACGATTCAGCAGAGTTTACTTAGTAAGAGGGAGCGCCAGGCCACCAACCAAGGGCTGGACATAACAAGTCTATTTCACCCTCCAAGAGAGTGCCCAGCCGGGCGTTCCCGCCGGAGGTTCGATTCCTCCCTGGCCGATGGCGTTGTGTGTCGTCCTTGGTGTAATTTAGTTTAAGTAGTTTTACGTCTAGAGACTGATAAACATATCAGCGTAGTCCAACAGGTTTACCAAAATTTGAACATTTAGACTGCCCAGGTGGTGTTGGGCGAGAAGTCGCTTGCTGTCAACTGAAAAGATGAACGCCGAAGTGGCTTTGTGGACTTACGTCGAGCTACGTTTTTGGGATATCTTTGGCGATGGTGTAAATAATATGTTCTTATAGTCTCTGACTAATGCCTCTTGGCGACGAATCTATGAGGGAGCTATATTGCACTTCGACAACTGTTCTCCATGGCCCTATAATCCCGCCACGAGTTCGGTCGTCGTGTGTGTCCGCACTGAGATATGCATCAGTCATCGACATGGAGACTTACAGTAGAGAATTGCGCATTCTGTTCTTACGCTCATGACCAGCTGCAATCCGTGGAGTAGAATGGTCGAAGTAGGAGGAGATATGAAGGTTTAGGTCGGTCAGGGTACGTGCTTGGATAGTCAGCGGAGGTGTGTTACGGCGGTGAGCCTGTGGTGGCGTCGGAGTTTAGCTCGACTGTCTGGTCAGCAGGAGGTCCCGGGTTCGAATCCCGGCCCCGGCACAACTTTTCAAATGTCCATACTGTATGGTCATAACACCTAGCAGCAGTTGAAAACTGTAAATAATTTTCGCAGGAAAAGGAATGCTTTCTTGTGCTCCCAGAAGCAAAATAGAATTACGTTTTCCACTGACGCTGAACAGTTATTCCGTCAAGTAATGTTTGAATTAATTGTCTGCTTTCACAGAAAACAAGCGGAAAGCTTTTAAATTTTTTCTGTTGAAAGTTTTAATCTCGCTAAACTCTGACGAGCGCGCTAACGCTGTGCCTCCAGACTCATTGTTTACGAGAGATGAGTACCATCGTATGTCTGTTTTGACAAGCCATCAGTTTATTTCAGAAAACTCTTTCGATGTACGTCACTTTCTTAAAGTCCACAGAATAAAACTTTCTGTTTCAGAAGAAAAGCAACATTTGAAAACAAGTTCCAAATCGGAAACAATATTTTGATTTAAGTTCACAGAAATTGTTCGCAATACTGTGCGTCCTCGTCTGAATCTTTTTTCTACTCTGTTAGCCACAGACCTGCGTATAACGACGGGTACACGGGAACTATTGATATAATTCAAAATTCAGGCGTGGTGCACGAAAAGAGAAACGCTCGCACGATATTTGCATTTCTACTGCATTTCCGTCACAGTGATTCTTGTGCACTGTGTGCGTATGATGTAGTACCATTTTTTTAGAGACACCTGATAAGAAAGTTTCTCAGAATGTAAAGGGCAGACGATGAGGTAAGGCTAAAACCTTACTTTTCCGTAGTGGTATTCTTGAAGCTTGTCTATATAGACATCGCGCTGCCGGTAAAGAAGAATTAACCCTCAAGGGCCGTTTGTGGCAGTCTTTCTTTCTTTCTTTCTTTTTTGTATACTCGTTCTGAACTGGATTGTAGCAATAAATTTAGGGAACCAATTATTTTTACTACGGACTAGGATCTGCAAAAAGAAGAAAGTAGGTCTACGTAACATTACTACGTCAAACAAATTTATTTATTCACAGGTTAACATTTTTGTGAAATTTTACGAAACATGGCTGGATACAAAATTCATATCTTTGTTAACTTATTGGACCAAACAGCTATGGTCATCAGTCCCTAGACTTAGAAACTACTTAAACTACCTTACACACACGCCCATGCGTGAGGAAGAACTCCAACCTCCGACGGGAATGGTCGCCTATTCCGTAGCATGACGCCTTAGACCCCGCGGCCATTCCGCACGGCTGGCTGGATAGATAGATATTGGTACTTTACAGTAGCTAAAAATGAAATTAGTGCTAATCTCTTTCTTCCATGTGTTACATTGCCTACATCGCCTCCTTGTTCTCCTTGCTGAAAAGTGTTTGCCGCCAGCATTCAAGCACAAAAGATCAGAAACACCACTAAATTCCAGCTTCGTTTTATGAGATGAATCCTTGCCTTCGCCTTCTTTTTATATTCCAGCCAGCTGTAATCTATTTTATAATAACAAGGAGAAAATAAATTTCGTTACATTTCCTCCAATTATTATAGTTCCATACGATGTAACTGTTTACTACTGCACATCCACTATAAACCAATAGAATGCCACCATTTGAAGACGTTCTCCCAATAACACACTTTCTCCATGCTGGTCGAAAAAAATACCCAAATATGAACAAAAGGCCACAAACACAAATTCTCTGCCACAGATGCCATAAGACAACACCAGATTCGTACTCGTCACTATTACGTGCAAATATTTGTTCATTTCTAAAAATGAACAACACATACATCCACGTCCGATGGAGGATTCGAACCTCCGACGCGGGAGGCCGCACGATCCGCAACGTAGCACTCCAGACCGCTCGGCTACTCCCGCGCGGCCTGTATCTCGCTCATTACATGCTAAATGATGAGTCTAATGGCTCCTAACAGTTCATTCATTGAACAGTAGATCGTAACACCTCTCAGATGTGGGACTTTTATACCGCTGTATACTCTGGTAAACCCTTTTTTTTTTTTTTTTTTTTTTTTTTTTTTTTTTTTTTTTTTTTTTTTGACACATATATCTCTCTGGTCACGAAAGGGTCCAACGGTTTGGGAGAAAGTTCGATGCCCCTTCCCAAAATATGCAAATTCAGTGACTCACTTGCTCAGTGGCACCTCAGGCTCGTATACAAGGAGCACTAGCTGGCGACAGTAATGAAGGAAGGATAGGAAGATTATTGTTTAACATCTCGTCGTCAGCGTGATCATTAGAAAAGAAGCTCACGCTCAGATTTTTTGGGTAAGGATGCGGAAGGAAATCGACCGTGCCCTTTCAAAGGAACCATCCTTTGGTGTTTCCTGGAGTCATTTACTAAAATCGCGGAAAACCTAAATCTGGCGGTAGATTTGAAACAACGTCCTCTCGAATACGCGTACAATGTGTTACCACTGCGCCAAGTCGATCGACCCGAAAGTAATGAAGCTGGGGGAAATGGCATATACGAAGAGGTGTACTAAAACGGCCGTCCACGCTGCGGCATAATCGAGTGAGGGGACGCATTGGTTAGAACACTGGACTCACATTCGCGAGGACGGTGGTTCAAACACCGCGGTGGACTAGCCGAGCGGCCTAAGTCGCCTCGCTGCGGAGCGCGCGGTTGCTCACCGTCGGAGGTTCGAGACCTCCCTGGGGCATGGGTGGAGGTTCGAGTCCTCCCTGGGGCATGGGTGTGTGTGTTGTCCTTAGGTTAGTTTACCATAGTTTAAGGTGTGTTGTCCTTAGGTTAGTTTACCATAGGTTAAGTAGTTTGTAAGCTACGGACTGATGGCCACGCAGTTTGGGTCGATAGATTTACAAACATTTGAACATTTTGGTGGTTCAAACACCTCCGGCAATTCAGATTTAGGTTTTCCGTGATTGCCGGCCGCGGTGGCCGAGGGGACTGAGGGGCTTCAGTCACGGTCTGCACGGCCACTACGGTCGGGGGTGGATATTTGTGCCGTCTTTAGGATTAGCTAGTTCATAAGTAGTTTGTAAGTTTAGGGACTGATGACCCCGTAGTTAAGTCCCATAAGCTATACAAACATTTATTATTATTATTTTCCGTGATTTTCGTAAATCGCTTCAGGCAAACGCCGGGATGGTTCCTTTGAAAGGGCACGGCGGATTTCGTTCCCCATCCTTACCCAAACTATCCGAGCTGTGAGCTTTGTCTCTGTTGACCGGGACGTTAAACTCTAGCCTCGGTGTTTTCTCAGCAGAGGCGCCGTAGTTCCAGGATGTAGGTGGTAATCCGAGAGCAGCCGTGTCAACGCACCGGTCAAGTCTATGCAGCATCTGGTCGGGTCTCAGTCGCTACTGCCGTCAGCACTTGGGGAGCTCGGCCGGATTCCGGCATTGCATGTCTCCTGAGCTACACGACGCCGGCAGAGGGGCGTTGGACGAGAATTTAACTTCAGCAGGGCGTCGAGTGTCGCCTTTTGCGCATCTTGCCGCCGAGCCTTTGTGTCCCCGACGCGCTGCTTCCAATATTCACTGCTCGATAAGACTTCACGACGCCGACAGCCACGGCGAACGGCACGTCAAATATGTTGTAACATTCTCGCGTTGCAGTCACATACTTGACGAAATATGACGATAAAAGACAAAGAGCTTGAAATTAACGTCGAAGTCCTTAGCAATGCAACTAAAGCTGAGTGGGTGACGGGGGAAGGGGAGAGGACAGAATCGGCAAGGACTATGTTAAATGAGACATGCAAACTGGTGATTATATTCGGACTCCTAATAGCTGACAGCTAACTTACAGGTGAGTATACTTACAATGATGTTCGAGACGTTTTTAGAGAGGTCAGATCACCACAAAATAACCAGTCACAAGAAGTTCTTTTGGAGACGTCCGAAAGAACAGACAGATACATATGCAGGGGGAAAGGCCGCGCGGTCTAAGGCGCCATGCCACGAATCGCGCGACTACTCCCGTCGTAGGTTCGAGTCCAACCGCGGGCATGGATGCGTGCGTTGTCCTCGGCGTAAGGTAGTTAGTAACTCAAGGGACCGATGATCACAATAGTTTGGTCCCAAAAAATTACAAACATTTGAGTCGAATCCCGGTCCGGCACAAACTTTCAAAAAAATCAAATGTTTGTAAATCTAAGGGACTTAACTGCTGCGGTTGTCAGTCCCTATGCTTACTAACTTATGCTAAGACAAACACACATACCCATAACCCAGGGAGAACTCGAACCTAAGACAGCGATCATTCGCGCGCTCCGCAACAAGGTAGCTTAGAGCGTTCGGCCACACCACCTCGGCTACAAACTTTTTATCTTTCGCCAATGATGTAGATAAATTTTCACAGGCAGTTACTTAGTAATTTCTTTGTGTCTCGATTCATAATGGCTTGAAGGATCAATATACGTTGTGTTCAAAGAAAAAGTGTCGAATACTTTGAGAAAAATAAGTCCAATAAACATGGGTTCGGAAACGCACACTTTCTTAGACAAACACGTGTTTATCCCTTTGTCCTTCGTCGTAAGGAATAACTCACCCTTCGAAGTATACCAGGTTTTTGTTTAAGTACTTGTTGGTTCGAAATTCAAATGTTTGTAAATCTATTGGACTGCACTGCTATAGTCATGAGTTCCTAGACATACAAACTGGTTAAACTAGCTTACACTAAGGACAACACACACACACACATACATACACACACACATATGCCCGAGGGAGGACTCCGCAACAAAGCGACTTAGAGCGCTCGGCCACTCAGCCGCGAGCTTTCTTGGAATGCTTTGTAGTGTCTGTACATAGTTGATTGGAACTGCGAAGCCGCGTGGAATGGCGACGTTGTCATGCTACGGACTGGGCGGTCGTTCCCGCCGGAGGTTCGGTTCCTCCCTCGAGCATGTGTATGTATGTGTGTGTGTGTGTGTGTGTGTGTGTGTGTGTGTGTGTGTGTGTGTGTGTTGTCCTTAGTGTAAGTTCATTTAAGTAGTTCGTAATTTTATGGACTGATGACCCTCAGTTGGGTCCAACAGGTTTACAAACGTGTATATGGAGGTGCGAAGATCACTCCTTTCAAATGTTCCAATAGTAAAAAGTCTAGGAGACTGAAGTCTGGGAAACGAGCAGGTCAAGTCGTGGATCCTCCCCGACCATTCCATCGGTCCTGAAATGTCTGCGTCAACTGTTCCCGGACATCGTGACGAAATTGTGCTGGTGCGCCATGAATGAACCACATCTCCAATTGTTCCTGACAAGGCACGTCCAGCAGTAAGGTAGGCAATACATTAATGAGAAAGTCTAGATAATGCCCTCCATTTAAACTTTGTAAAAGCACTTTCGGCTCGGTTAGTCTATCGCCAAGTATGCTAATATCCGAAAACAAGCGTCATGCAGCCCTTGCTATAAACATGTGCTTATCTCAGGGGAAAAAAATAAATAAATAAATAAAAAAAGTTGTAAACGTAAGGAATTAAACTGCCGAGGTCATCGGTCCCTAGACTTACAAACCAAGGACAACACACACATATGTTCGAGGGATGACTCCAAGATCCGACGCCGCGACGGAGTGGCCAAGCGCATTGAGGCGCTATGCTTCGATGCGTGAGGCCGCTCCCCGTCCGTGGTTAAATCCCCCCCTCGGGCATGGATGTTTGTGTCGTCTTCAGTATAAGGTAGTTCATAAGTAGTTTGTAAGTTTAGGGACTGATAACCCGGCAGTTAAGTGCCTTAAGCTTCACAAACATTTGAACATTTGAAGCACCGACGAGAGCTTTCCGGTCCGACTCTTTGCGCCTTACACCACGCGCCCATTCCCGCGCGACTATCTCACAAATGATGCATTTCCCGCACGTGTTTATCAGAATTATTTTTCTGACTTCGATGAGTCCTACTATCTCTCAAAACATTCGACACTATTTTTTTTATAACAACCAGTATACAGTAAAATGTAAACTTTCACGGCCGGAAGTCAGTAGCGAGCCAAGGTGTGTATCGGACATCCAAAGTGCCACGATCCCCCTTGAGAATGTCCTCCGCAGTCGGGGACGAAACGTTGGGGCCGGCCGCGGTGGCCGAGGGGACTGAGGCGCTCCAGTCACGGTCTGCACGGCCACTATGGTCGGGGGTTCGAATCCCCCCTCGGGCATGGATATTTGTGCCGTCCTAGTTCGTAAGTAGTTCATAAGTAGTTTGTAAGTTTAGGGACTGATGACCCCGTAGTTAAGTCCCATAACTATACAAACATTTGAACATTTGAACGTTGGGTTTCGGCAATCAATCCGCTAGACCACGGCATAATAGCCCGGAAATTTTTAGTAATTTTAACCAGTATACAGGAATGATTTTTGCCCAGTGCTATAGCAGAGCGGCAGAGATTTGATCTCCTCCAGAAATGTGGAAAAATCAATGTTAATGCAGAGGAAACGGCGCCTGAAGTGGTGCAGTTCGCCTTGGAATGTTATGAGATGACACAAAAGACGCGCGCAAGTGTTTCACAAGAGAAGTTGAGTGTACGATTCGCATTACGGCTGATTTATGGACGGCGGCGCGCGATCAGGAGAGCAGCCTGAAGGGCAGATAAGGCTGCACAGCGGCAGGCCGTCATTATGTGCCTCCTGCAACAAGCCTACACTGTGCTCGCGTCCAGATGCAACGCCCGCTAATGCGCCTCTTACCAAATTCCGAATTACGCGATAACACGGCCGGCGATGATTTAATTCTACGCTGCAGTCTTCGAGCCTTGCTTTTACAATTCTTAGGCGCAGTCTTCTCTATAGCCCTTTGGCAGTATTCCCATTAATGCACACGAATTTCATGTTACGTATTACTCTCACTGCCTTCTTTCATATTTGTTATTTCAAAAAACTTTTCTATTTCTACCCCTTTGCTCTCAAAGCCACCTTACCGCTTGTGTGAGACATTATATAGTATACCACCGAGCGATTAATTCAGTTGCACGTTCCCGATTGATCGAATATAGCTTCCATACATGGAGAAAATCGTTGGAATGTAGCTCTATGTATGAAATGTGCCTACAATTCCAGTACAGTTTAAATTTGCCTTGCGCGCGGGAATGACCGCGTGGTGTAAGGCACCATGTCACGAATTGTCCTGCCGCTCCCGCTGGAGGTTCAAGTCTTTCCTCCAAGGCATAAGTGTATGTGTTTCCCTTAGCGTCAGTTAGTTAGTGGTTGTAAGTCTAGCAGTTTGGTCCTTTAGGTTTACAGACATTTGAACATTTCAAATTTGCATTATAAATGATTCGTGCGTGATTATCAATTATCTTCGAGAATTCATCGGGCAGTGGCGATTCATTGCGAAAACGATCCCGCACAGTGCATTTCCATATCGGGTCTATTTTTTTTTTTGCAAGTGTTAATCTTTCTTGTCATTAACAAAAGCAGGCGATACGTTCCCCGAACACGATAAACAGTTCATTAACTTAGGTCCAATATGTTCATATGTGTGTAAACGTAAAACACCAACTGCTGCAGTTATTAGTCCCTAAGGCCGCGGTGGAGTGGCCGAACGCATTGAGGCGCTATGTTCCGATATACGAGGCCGTTCCCTGTCGGGGGTTCGAATGCTCCCTAGGGCATGCATGTTTGTGATGTTTGGTTCGTTTATAAGTAGTTTCTAAGATTAGGGACTGATGACCCAGCAGTTAAGTTCCATAACATTTGAACATTTTTCAGTCCCTAGGCTTAGAAACTACTGAAACTAATTTATGCTAAGGACAACACACACACACACAAACACTCATGCCCTAGGTAGGACACGAACCTCCGACGGCGAGCAACCGCGCGCTCCGCAGCAAGGCGCCTTAGAACGCTCGGCCACTCCACTGCGGCGCGACTTTTACCGCGGGCCATTGCCGTGTCACATTTTAACTTAACTGCAGAGAAATGTACAGGGAAAGGTGAATTAAGACCAGTAGTTGACATGTTCCTCACAAAAAGCGACACGAAGGGCCACATGAGATTTATAAATTTTATGCCACAACAAACATTTTTCTAACAATTTCTGCCTTCTTTTATAGTATCACAACCGCTTCTAGAACGTTGTGGATTTCGTTATTTCTTTTCATCACATAATTCTACCTTAATTCCCTTTAATATTATTTACAGAGCTGTTAAAGGATGCCAGACTCGAAAGTGCGTTTTTCTCAGGTGTAAAGATACAGTGGCTCGCATTTTCCACACTACGTAGCCCCAGGTATTTCACAAAAAATTGCCAAAGAGCCGTAGGAGAAGTAACGTTAAAACAAAGCACGTGCCACTGTCTGGAACTGATCCGCAGCAACAGGTTAGCTATAACGATTTCCATTACTTCCGCCTCTCCTCCCCTGTCTCCGAAATCGAACGTGGCAGCGTTTTAGGTACCGGTACTAGCTTCACAGTACAACACGGGTGAACGTGCTGCACCACGAAGCAGGAAGGTTCTTTATTCCAAGCAAGATGAAAGATGCATCGTGACCTTTCGCACGCATAATGGGCTGCATTGCATCTGTGCACTTCCCTGCAGCCATTACATGTTAGAAGAAGACCGTTATCAGAAATGGTTCAAATGTTTGTAAATCTATCGGAATTAACTTCTGTGATTATGAGTCTCTAGGCTTACAAACTACTGAAACTAATTTATGTTAAGGACAACACACACACACACACACACACACACACACACATACACACGCGCGCCACTCCACCACTGCATTACATGTGGTTACGTCGCTGTAAGTACCACAATACTTTTCAAGTGATGGGGTATCGATGTGGAGGAAAGAATATAAAGGAAGTACAGATGAATCCAGTGTATGGCGAGCTGTTGTGAAATATTTACTACAATAATTAGAACAGTTAAACTCTAGTATATAATTTCTCGTACATTCCTATCTCTTATACACTTTACAACACATTTCGCTTCGCTCCTTGCCTTGTGGAAATCGTCTAGAATTTGAAACCCCATGACTTACGTCAACGATTCAGTCTCTATTATTTAAAATAATAGGGCTCGTACGGAGGCATATTCAAACAGCCGTCTTTCTCGCTCTCTATTTGGGATTCGAACGGGAAAGAAAATGAGAGCTACCTTTCGCCATGAACTATTTGGTAGGTTGTGGAGTATTGCCTAAAGAAGAGGGAAGAAAAAACTTGGGCGAGATGTATATTCTACGAGCATTTACTGTCTGCAGCACTCGACACTGATAGCATCTGGATCGCTGGTTTGAGTCTCGTTTCAGTAATTATTTTTTACATTTTTTCCTAGTAACTCCGAATCTCTACGACTTGCAAATATAAAAAAATCACCAAAAATATTGAAGTTAACACACGTGAAATTGTCATAAGTATCACAAATTTCCGTCTTCTTATTTATAATTACATGTTACAAACAAAAATCTAGTTTTCATTAGAATAAAAAGACCGCTTAAAAAGAAAAAAAAAATCATATCAATTTCTTTTTCGCACTTCCCGAAAATGCTCGTTTTTCCACTGCACAGATGCGAACCAAGGCCGCACGCATTACAAATCAGCATTCTAACCAACAGCCAGTCACTCGATAAGTAACTGTACGATACATGAGACGCTCGGATAACGTCAGAGACAATCGTTTCAAGGGTTTTTGAGTTACATCGATCTGCTTTGGTATATTGATATTTGACTTCTGAACTTCACGTACACGATCGAAACTGGTTACAACAAATAAAAAAATTCGATCTTGACTATTTAAAAACATTTTATGAAAAGTAATTCAGTTCGTTGTTTTTCTCCAATATGTTTTCCAAAATGATAGGGCAAGGTGATACAATTGCGATCGTTTTGGACAAATGTTATTGTAACTGGAAAGATATTGAAAAAATAAACAATTTTAACTATGGCACTTGTTCTTGGATGTAGGATATTTAACACAAATATTATACAATTATTGGTATAAACACAAAAAAAGGTTACAGAATTGAGAAAAGCGATCGAGAATTACCACACTAGGTACAATTGTGAACACTTCCCGATACAATTTTGATCACTGGCATCTTCCACATAAAAAACAATTTTCCCTCAGGCACCAACACATACTTCGTGGCACGAAACATTGCATTTTTGGCAGCGAATCCAGTCACCCTTAACTAGAAAATTTATAATAGCGCGTTACACTAAGTAGCTTCACTCTAACCTCTTAACAGGAAAAAAATATATCTCCGTAGCACAAAGTGGTGTATTCTTGGAAAAGACAGGAGGAGCTGTAGAAACCTGCTACACCACAACGCCACACAAAGACAAGTGCTACCAACTGATAGATGGCGCAAAATCTTATGTTGATCGGAATTGTACCCATATCGAATTTGTACGACCTTACCCTATTTGATATTATATAAGTATGATTGATATATCTATATTTTTATTGGTGTGCGATAAACTTGTAATATCTGAACCCTTACTTTTGTGATTGCTTCAGGGCGAAAAATTGATACTGTCCAAAAGTGACTCTTCACCGCCTGCCTCCTTTGTTTGAGACTGCGAGAACGATTTGTACTGTAGTCTCAACCGCATATTGATAGAGATATTCTACTCCTTTACGTTCATTCCAGCTTCGCAATCTGTGTTCCAAGTCTACGTTTATAACTGGAAATAATATTAATAAAGTACCGAAAATCGGTTTTTAACGGTTAGCTTGATCTGGAGACGAAAGAGAAGCGATGTAACCGTAATCCGATTGATGAAAAGCCCCCTCGAGTGACTGCGGCTGTCTGCGATGAGTGGTATCGGTGAGGAGTGGGCTGTTGTCGTTTCCCACGGCTTCCTAATTTGCTCCGTCTAGCAGGCACAAAGCAGACGGCCGCGCGACGAATGAAGCCTTCACCGACAGCCTTGGGAACTGAAACGAAAGAGAAAATGTCCTCCGCTGGAACCACACCGTCATCCACGATTTCCGCATCAGGGCTGCCAACAGACAATGGCCCGGGCCCAGGGAGATGAGTGCGGCGTCCGAATGTTACACCGTCGCGCACAAGTCCTCTTAGCACGTCCGCGGCCGAAGAAAGGGAACGAAGATTAAGGCTTGTCGTACCGGCGGCACCGAGGTTATTACGGAGGGAGCGCGAGCGCGGAAAGGGACGGAAATTGGCCGTGCCCTTTCAAAGGAATCACCCCGGCATTTGCCTGGGGAGACTTACGGAAAGGACTTACTTCATTTTATTCCCAAATTACTACGCGCAACTACAAGACTCATCTTCCACTGAACTCTGTTTAGTGCCTTCTGCCGCCAGTCACCCAATGTGCCGATCTGTATTAAGTCCTCTAGCATTCCGTCTCCCCGTCGTTTATTTGGTCTTTCTAGTGGTCGTCTTCCACAGGTAGTGAAATCCATGAATTTCAAAGTCCAACGGTGCTTCACCATTCGAACGACGTGTTCTGCCCATTTAAGCAATTACGTTCTCTTGAGACCTATAATGTTTGGTCTGTTGTAAATTTCATCCAGCTTACTATTATATCGGATCCTCCATTACCCGATGATATAATCTTGTACCGGGCCACAGACCTTCCTTAACATTTTCCACTCACAAACGAGAAGGTCGTTTTTCCGGACACTCGAACTTTTGTAACCATATATCGCAACTGGTTAGGTTAGTGCTTTATACAGTTGTAGTTTGTGCGCCATAAAGAACCTCTTTGATTCAGGAGAGTTACTCCAAAAAACAACAGCATACGTCATAAGCGAGTGAAACTAAACAGAGAGACTACTTTTCTCGTTGTTACGTTCAGATCATAGCGATCGGAATTTTCAGACCCTTTGTTTACAAATGTTGAAATGATTTTAAACCTATGGGACCAAACTGCTATGGTCATTAGTCCCTAGACTTACAATCCACTTTAACTTACACGAAGGACAACACACACATCCCAAGGGAGGATTCGAACCTTCGGCGGGAACGGCTGCCAAGTCCGTAGCATGATCCCTTAGACGAAGCGGCCATTCCGTGCGGCTTGTGAAAATTGCCCATATATATTTAAAATTTCGAATTCTTTTGCAGGATCGTGTTCCAAGAACCGGAGGCTGTAGGGGGGTCTACTGGTTTGGCAAGAGTCCTGCGCATCACCAAACACTCGGTCTTCGACTCATACACAGATCCTGCTCGCTTTGGCTTCTACGCTGCTGCTCCTCCGTAGCAGTTCTTCAGATATGGAAAAGAGGGAGACGTCTTCGGCAAAAGCGAAATGCGTGATTTTCTCACCCTCTACCTCGATCCCCTTGAAATCCTTATGGGAAGCTTCCTTCATTATCTTCTCGAGTGCCTCGTTTCCCAAGAAACATTGTTCCTCATCTATCATTTGTTGACGTACATTCTGTTTGCTCTCCTCCGGGGAAGTTTTTCCGTACCTTTTCTGCCTTGGGCAGAATCTGCCCTTCGCAGCCAGCTCTCCTTGGCTTCTCTTCTCTTGGCTAATGCCTGAAACCATTCGTCACCAAGCCAAATCATCTTGCTCCTGATCCGCTTCTCGATGACTGCTTTTGCCGCTTCATTTACTACTTCTTGATATATTTCCTTACTTCTCGGTTCTTTTGTGAATTATATTCCAGTAGAATTTCATACCGGTTGCTGAGCTGGGGGTGAAACTTATTCAAAGCACGGAAAATGTAAACTTGGATGGCTGAACGAGGATACGAACTGGTGTCCTCTCGAATACAAGTCCAGTATGCTAATCGTTGCGTACCTCTCTCGGTGAACGAGTTGGTCTCATTTGCACATTGGCTAGTTACTTTGACTGGGAAAATTACAGATTTTTTATTATGTATCACGCATCGGATGGCGTTGGAACTGTGTATCTTTGTGTCCAACATGCAATGAAAATTAAGCAGATATACTAAAATGGAAATTCAGTAATTCGGACACTATGTAAGTAGTAGTTGAGTTTCTCTATATTCGCAGCAAAATAACTTAAGATGGCCGAAGTAGTGAAGATGTACAATGTTGTGGCAATGGCAAGGTAAGCTGTTCTGCGTATGACAAATTTGTTAAGAATGAATGTATATTTACGTGTTAGTAAAGTGTTTTCTGAAGTCATTTGGAGTGTAGAAAAAAATGAAACGTGTTGTTGCGGATGTTCTACAGGGTTAATTTATGTAGTTAACCGGCTTTCGACTTAGAAGAGCATCAATATACTATAGCCAAACTGATTATAACAAAATTTTGTAGAAAATTTGTAAAATATTGTAACTTCTTTGATTACTATAGTCAAAGTCTGGTGGCGGGTTTTTAAGCTGAAAAATAGTTAACTAAATAAATTCAATCTGTAAAACATACACAATAGATTGTATTTGATATATAGCTGGTGGGCAAGATGCGACGGAAGAATCAGTTAATATGTAGATAAACGTGAATGATAAAGCAGTCCAGACGAGAACAGACGCTCTTGAAATCTGGTGCTACAGAAGAATGCTGAAGATCGCGTAACTAATTTCGTGGAATTGGGGAGAAAATAAATTTGTGGCATGGCTTAACTAAAAGTTGGGGACGATTGCTAGAACATAGCTGACATATAAGGTAAGCGTGAGTTTCGTATTGGAGGGAAGTGAGAGTGTTAAAATTGCAGAGGAAGACCAAGAGATGAGGACAGCAAGCTGGTTCAACTGGATGTGGGTCGCAGCAGTTATTCGGACATGAAGGGGATTCCACAGGATAGACTGGCGTGTAGAGCTGCATCAAACCAATCTTCGCACCCAAGACCACAACAAAAACTCTTACTAGGAAAATTATAGAAGTTTTCCAAAAATAAAAGAGGTTAGCTAGAATCTAGGCAGGTTACCTTTTTGATTTCAATAGAAACGAATGGAAAGTTGAATATTTATTGATATTTAAGTACCTTACTGCAGCGTTTACGTAGACGAGCGTACATTCCTTACGGGGGAACCTACACAGATTTCATCGTTCCCATTTAGCTTACGGTGTATATTCACTACCGAATCTTGTGCTACTCGTCACCGTCGCAAGATACAACGGTGCAGCAGCAGTGTAAACGAAAACCGAAACGATAGCTGCAAAATTACTCGCAAATGGTGTTAATGAGGAACAGAGGTTATCTGACGCAATTGCGGTGTTGTGTAGATAATGGGGGAAAACGTATACCGCATCCAACATTTACTGTGTGGTATTCATTACATCTAGAAAGAGGGAAAGGACAAACTGAAGTTTGACAGGTGTGTGTGTATGTGTCGTGTAGGTGAATGGCGGGTTGCGGGTACGTGTGGCACTTAACGATTTTTTTTTACTGGCATACACAATTTCGACTTCTTTGTCAACTTTCTTAATAAGGCTAGTGGCCAAGATATTTACATTACTCTGCTGTTTGCTCTTAGTGATGACAATTTTTGTGGGAGAATTAATCTATGATAGTATACCAATATCCCGGAAGCCGATAACGGCTGTAGCTTGTCTTATCTGAGGCTTCCAGGGGCAACAAAAAATTGATTCTTCAATATTTCGCGCTATTATTGAACAATTTCAAAAATTTAAAATGCTTTCATAATACATTCACGAGGAGGCGTAATAGTAATTTGATAGTTTCACGCAATAATATAAGTCAAATATTACAGTTATAAACCATGTGGGTGCCTTTAGCCAGTGCACCTGATGGCGCATAAAACTTGGACTGTATTTGATCAGTATTTGAGAGCGCTCAGTCACGCCCAACAAATTTTACACTGTTTCCAACCTTACCTTTTCATATACAATTTTCTCTTTTCTGGCGATGTCAAATATTTAAAACACTGATTCATTGAAAAGTACTGGAAGCTCGATCCTTTAGAGAACTGACGTTAACTGGTTTAATAACTTGACATGTGGCTGTGCCTTAGGCTAGTAGTATCTACGGGAGCAAGTTGAGCGCCGTTGTTCTGCGATAACCGCTACAAAACAGAACGGCGAGAGCTTTTGAGGAAGCCGAAACACTGCGCAGCACAGACGGCGGGCAGACTCGGCCGCCCGTCGCAAGCAAAGGCGCGGTACCTGACGTTGGGGAAGAGCAGGCCACTTCTTAAGGAGTTTCGAGGGCCAGAAACAATAATTGCAAATGAATGAGGCTGGGGTTTGGCGCACGGCGGCGGCCGGCTCGTGCACGCAGGTCCAGATAAGGAATATTTCCGGCGCGGCGCGGTACTTGTTGTTCACCTTGGCAGGTCACCGCTCCAATGCCCTTGACAGGCTTCCGGGAGAACGCATTGTCTGCGCCGGCGCGCCAGCCAGCCCCTCTCTCCTCCTTCGCTTCTCTTCCCTCCTCCTCCTCCGTCTCTCCCTCCCTCCCTCTCTCTCCCTCTCTCTCTCTCCTCCTCTCCGCGCCGAGCCGAGCGCCGCCCCCCCTCCCCTCTCGTTCGCTCTTCTCGCCGCTATCCTCTGGCACCTGCTTCACTTCGCACGTGCACATACGCGCTTCCGACGCTGATTTCCTAATGACACATGCAAATCGCAGGAGCCAGCCAAAGCATCTGCTCGCCTTATGCGTCCAATCCGGGCACATTGCTGCAATAACTACTGCCTGTGGCCGTCTCGAAATATCGTTTACTGCCGCTATCGCCACGTTTACGTGCAACACATCTCCCGGAAGACGAAAACCGAATTTCGTAAACCGTTTTTCGCGGTTGTGTATACACGCTAAAACCTGAAGCGAATTTCCAAGCCCATTCAAATATGGCGTCTTAAAAACAGCTGTTCTTACACAGATTCATGAGCAGAGTAATATTTACACCTATATTTTACTGCAGAAAAGTCACTGTCCATATTAATCGAAAATTCTTAACTACAGCCGCGGTGCAGTGGCCGAGACGCCTTGCTGCGGAGCACAGCATGGGGGTGTGTGTTGCCCTTAGATTAGTTTAAATTGGTTTAAGTAGTTTGTAAGCCTAGGACCTAATAAACAAAGAAGTCCTATAGATTTACAAACATTTGAACATTTGCTAACTGCAAGACGTAAACTGAGAAAACGGTTGGGTTTAGATGGGCACGAAAATCGACTCTGGGGCCACTTTATATAAGCGGATTACTAGAATCGATTTGGAGTGTTTACATGACCAACCAAAAGCGGAATTGTTGAATCATTTTACGAAATCCGGTTTTGAGAGCCCATGTAAACGGGGCGTATTACGGGTAGAAACGGTAAGGGCTACTGAGAAGAACAGTGCCTCTAAAATCGTCGTTCATTAAGAGTAATCGAAAGTAGTAATTCGTGCGAATGGCTAATTAATTACTCTTCATAATAAAACAATTGCCTTCAGCCACAAACGTTATTGATTTTAATACAATATGCATTTCGAGTCCTCTGATGTCATCTTTAAGTGCTATAATCAAGTTACATCGTTTACATCTCATTTCAGTTTGAACATGGTCCTGTTGATGTAATATATAACATCAACAGGACCATGCTCAATCTTAACTGAGATGTAAATAGACAATAGTACCTCAAGATGAAACTTCAGGGGTCGAAATACATCGTGTACTGAAATAAATCAAGTTTCTGACTGAAGGAGAATTGTTTTTCTTCTTTTTTTTAAATTAAATTTATTTTATTATTATTAATATTTTTTATTACGAAAGTACTATAGACGAGGAAGGATCACTGTCAAAACTGGACAACATTAAGATAAATTGCTGTTCATTATATGTTACGCAATTACTCTTTAGACGATACGATATTTTTCTTAGTTTTTCCCTATTTTTTCAATGAACTTAACGCACAATAAACATTCAAATATGTATAATATAATGCTAACTGAATTTTCCGTCAGTATTTGGCAGATGTATTACCTGAGCATGAGAAACGTTTGAGCGCAAGGAAAAAATCTTTAACCTTTGCTATCATCTTTTAATTGAAAACCATTAGTATGATGTAGAATATAAAGTTTTACGATTTTTAAAGAAACATAGAAATATGTCACTGTTAGAGATCAAAAACAAATGACAAAGAACGCCAGTTTAGTATTAAACGATGATACTCGATAGAGTTTTTACCCTATAATAAATTTAGTTGCAAACACTACATTAAATTGTAAATTCATATTTTATGATCTGTGAAATGGATCTCCACATAAAAAAGTTTCGCTTTTTAGGTAATGTAACTACTCCTGCGTGACAAAAGTGTAATGATTGCCTGTGTGACTACTATATATGTTATTTTTGTATGTTCTGTGTAAATAATATATGTGTGAACCGCAAGTCAATTTATGTGTGTTTGCGACATTCAGTTACCACCGTAAGTTACCGTAAGAAGCTGAAAGTCGGTTCAAGATCAAATAAATATAATTTTGGAGAACATTAAGGAGTGCTTCCTATTTTATAATATTAAACTGAGCTTAAAACATTTACCTGGCTTTATAAATCACCTGTCGGTGGTGAGTAATACTTCAAGATAAAAGCGTTAAGTAAGGATTTGCCGCAAAATATTTTCCACAGACTAGCCGAAGCACATATTGCAACGTGATTTAAAATTTAATATAGGTTGGTAACGTTCGTAAAGTAATATGTCAGCTGAAACTGGTGTTGAATGTTACCAAGCGACGTTATACGAGGCACGACCAGAAAGTAAGTCCCCCTATTTCTTTTTTGAACAAAGACAACATAGATATACGAAAAACTTTATTTGGCAGCAGGTAGAGCAATGTTTGAGATGTTTTACGACTTGAAGAACTGAGACACTTGTGATATCGTGGGACTTTTGTATTCCTGTGTCCAGCCTGCCTGATATGAATGGAACAGGCGTGTGGCAGTCGTCTTCAGATCTTCGTCGTTGTCAAAACGCTGACCGGAGGACAGGAATTTTTTGAGGCACAAGAAAAGTTGGAAATCGCTGGAAGCAAGATCAGGACTGTACCCTGGACGATCAAACAGCTCTTAGCGAACTTGTGCAAAACAGTTGGTGTTTTCCGAGCCGTATGGGGCCGAGCATTGTCATGGATCAGCACAGCACCTGCGTTCCACGCGTCTCTGCTCTGGATGACACGTCTTCTGGCCGCCATTTGAAAACAGCGAACCGCTGAAGACGACAGTAACACTCTGGTTCCATTCACAGGCGGCAGACTTCTACGGCACAGGAATACTAAAATTGATCCCATGATGTGACAAGTCTATCAGTTCTTCAGATGACTATATCGAAAAATAGCTCAAACATTGCTATACCTGCTGACAATAAAGTTTTATGTAACTATGTCGTTTTCGTTTAACAAATAGGGAAACTTAGTTTCTGGATTCGACTCGTACACGTAATGAATATTCCACATAATGCATACCATTATCTCGCAAATAGCGGGAACCGAAAAATGGGTCGATCGTATACCTGCTTAAGGAATCAATTTTTCATTTTCCGGAGAATTTTAACGACACCAAATTCAAATCACCACGATTTCAATATAAATACAGGTACACTGTGACCAGTCACGCAATATTTATTTCAATCAATCAATATTCGAGTCTTCTTATGTCGAACTTCAGAAGAGGCATATGAAGCTATATATCTATGTTGGGTACTGGACTTGCAGTATTGGCGGTACTGTCATCAATATCGATCTGACAATTTCATTTTCCAGTGCCTGTAACACACAGAGTGAAACACTATTCACTAGAAACACAAAGTTGTTATTTACATTGTTTAGTGTTTAATTCTGTAACCGATAGATGGATATCAACAACAATACATCTACATATATACCCTACAATCCACCGTAAGGTGCGTGGCGGAGGATACACTGTACTACTACTAAGCATTTCCTTTTCTATTCCACTCCCAAATAGGACGAGGGAAAAAAGAATGTCTATATGCCTCTGTACGAGCCCTAATTTCTCTTATCTTCTCTTTCGTTACGCGAAATGTAAGTAGGCCGCAGAAAGATCATTCTGCAGTCAGCTTCAAATTCCGGCTCCCTAAATTTCCTCAACAGAATTCCTCGAAAAGAACGTCGTATTTCCAGCGATTCCCATTTGAGTTCTTGGAGCATTTCTGTGACACTCGCGCATTGGTCGAACCTACCAGTAACGAATCTAGCTGCTCTCCCCTGAACTGCTTCGAAGTATTCCTTTAAATTGATCTGCTGCGGGTCCCAAACACTTGAGCAATACTCAAGACGTGGTCCACCCATACTACCACAGAAAGCAATCTCCAATTCCCGACACCCCGCTACACACAAGAATATGGAAAGTTCTAGATGCCTTATCTGAAGATAAGCTTGCCACTTGACAGAGTCGCGTCAATTTAACACCTTGGCGTAACGCTGTACAGCGTTATGAAACGAGCATATAAGGACAGTCGTGGGAAAGGCAAATGGTCGACTTCGCTTTATTGGGAGAATTTTGGGACGGTATGATTCGTCTGTAAAGGAGACCGCATATAAAACGCTTTTATGACCGCGTCTTGAGTATTGCTCAAGTGTTTGGGATCCGCACCAGAACAGTTTAAAGGAGGGCATAGAGGCAGTTCTGAGGCGGGCGGCGAGGTTTGTAACTGATCAACGCGCGAGTGTTACGTAAATGCTTCGGAAAGTCACTGTAGACGAGGCTAAGTTCTTTATCGAGAAACACTGTTGAAGAAATTTAGAGGGCCGAAATTTGAGGCGGACTGCATAACGATTCTACTGCCGCCAACCTACATTTCGCGTAAAGAGCACAAGGATAAGGTAAAAGAGATTAGGGCTCGTACGGATGCATACAAGTATTCGTTTTTCTCTCGTTCTAAATGGGAGTGGAACAGGAAAGCAAGTCACTAGTAGTGGTACTGAGTACCCTTCCTTCACAACATGTTTCGGGACACAGATACCATTTTCAAGTGCTGATTGAATATCGAAGGATCCCAACAGTAATATATCGGGATCTATGCCCCTAAACCTGTCGTGAACCATTGTGTAAAATAAAGGATATCTGTAATTAGAGCCACAGCGGATTCACTACCATGAAAAATTGCAGCAACAGATGTGGACGTCTCCACAAAGAATACATTTTCGCTGTTCTTTCATATCTACAAACATATAAACAGAAATCAGAATGTTCGGACTGAGAATCAAATTAAGCTACTACTCCCATGCCGCCCTCTGGAATAAAGCGTTTCAGAAGCAGACTTCAAACATTTAACTCCGTCTCGGTACTCCTATAATAGAGGGTACCGAACACCAGAAAGTCGGTCTGGAAACTGCAGCTGGCAAGCTTACGACGTTTTCAAGAGGGTTTCTGTCCACCGGACGTTTCACGGTACATTTCATCGCCGCTGAATACAGCTGCTTACCGAGAAACGGACTCGCGCTCGGAATTATTCGCATTTAAGAGCTTTTGATACGACGCGGCGGGATACGTGCTGATGCAAAGATTTCATATCCGGCAGTGGCGTCGGTTGCGCCAGTTCTCTGCAGCCCGGCAAACACGCCACTGGAAACGTTTGTGCCGAATGCTGCTTCTTGCTTTCAATGGAACTAAAAGTAATTTCATAGGTCGCCTCACTACACACCGCAGCGACGGACTGAACTCGCTTCTCTACATCCTCGCCTCTGTTGATTGCTTACAAAGTAAAACAATACGAAGAGTTGGTCAATACTGACGAGTTCGTCTTCCGACAAGAATACGCAAAGTGTAATTTTGAAAATGGCGAGCTGGTTCGTCAGACCTTTTAACTGTGATTTTTCCTTCTTGTAAATTTACTCAAAATGCAGAGATAACGAAAACAAAAGATGGTGCTCGCGGTGCGGCAATAGCCGCGCATTGTGAGGCGCTATGTCACGAACCACGAACTGCGCGGCCGCTCCCGCCGGAGATTCGAATCCTCCCTTCGGCATGAGTGTTCAAATGTTCAAATGTTTGTTAAGCTTATGGGACTTAACTACGGGGTCATCAGTCCCTAAACTTACAAACTACTTATCAACTACCTTATACTAAGGACGGCACAAATATCCATGCCCGAGGGGGGATTCGAACCCCCGACCGTAGTGACCGTGCAGACCGTGACTGCAGCGCCTCAATCTCCTCGGCCACCGCGGCCGGCGGCATGAGTGTGTGTGTTGTCCTTAGTATAAGATGAAATACTGTGTAAGTCTAGAGACCGATGACCCTGGCAGTTTCGTCTCTTAGTACGCCAACTTTGAACTTTTGAAGATTAAAGTCAGAAATTTTATGACGTACGTAATTATAATTTCTTTCCTTTCACTTAAT
This sequence comes from Locusta migratoria, assembly GCA_026315105.1. Taxonomy (NCBI): domain Eukaryota; kingdom Metazoa; phylum Arthropoda; class Insecta; order Orthoptera; family Acrididae; genus Locusta; species Locusta migratoria. Next base: position 283,655,786 of record CM048755.1, read on the forward strand.
TAGCGGTTTCCATGTCGTTATAAACTCTGGAAGGGTAATTCCTAGTATTTGCAGATTTTATTCTGTCGAGTGAATGACTGTAATCCCTTCTCGAATTAATAAGATGATTTAAATATTGTAAACTGTTTAGCGCGTTAGTTTCTAAGAATCCGGTTTGTTGCCGTCTTCAGTCCAAAGACTGGTCTTAATGCAGCTCTCCAAGCTACTCTAAACTGTGCAAGTCTCTTTATCTCCGAATAAGTGCTTCAACCTCCGTCTATTTACTCCTTGATCTCCCTCTACAGTAATATTATGTAAAGAGCTGCTGCGCCAATTAAAAAACTTTGATGCGGGAAACGGCTACAATCTGCGCTATATAGACAGAACCCGGTCCCATACAATTCATTATATTTACAGCAGCTGTCGTTCTGGTACGGTTTGCGGATTTTTGAGCAACAATGAAGCTACATTCTAACAAGCTGCGGGGGTTGAAACGTGCCCTCTGCAAATTATCCAAACAGCTTCTGCGAAAGTTTCTCCTTTACGTTAAGAATTGTATAAGAAGAGAAATAACATTATACCGTCATCTCTTTCAGTATTAAAATAGATTGCAGTTTCAAAAAGGAATTCGTGTATCGAAAAATACAATCGTCAACATTTTGTATATTAAAGAAGATGTCTGATCACTACGTTTTTCATCTGAAAACCGTGACATGCTTGTGTGTTCTGAAATCATAAATAAACGGAATTGGAGTCCTTCGATGTCTCTTAACCTTTGACAGTATTCTAGTTACAGGTGTTTTCCGTTGGAAAGGAAATAACAAGCTGGATTCGATTGGCTTTGAATATTCGCTGGCATGACAGCATTCGTTGACGGTACTATCAAAAATGTCAGCGCCATCCATCCTGATCCTCAACGGACGTTCTGTTCACTTGAAAGTAATAATTATATACTTCACCTTTTCTTCGGTTTATTATCCCAAAAGACAAACAAACAAAAATGATACATACGTTTAAGGGTCCGATTTGTAGTTTGAATGAAGAATCGCGATCAGCATTGTTTTCATAAAATTCTAAAACATATGAAATACAAATAGTTTAAGGAATAAAAGTAACATCTCAGAGAATAGCAGAAGCGACGAAGTCATCGAAAGGCAGTACGAATCCATTTTCATAACTATGCTACACTGGCGTAGGAGATTCGATTCCTCCTTTAGGCATGTGTGTGTGTGTTGACCTTCATATAAATTAGTTTAAGCAGTTTGTTAATCTAGAGACCGATGAACTAAGCCGTTTTTGGTCCCCAAGGGTTATAAACATTTGAATATCGAAAGATAGTAAAGTTTCAGTTTTGTTCCTTTACTCTTTCGGAGAATTTCCACCGTGCACATGAAATATATATGGTTACATACTGATGTAACTGCGCAGGTCTGCGTAGCGACTTCTACTTGTTCTGCTCTGATGCCATCACAGTTGTATTCTGAAGATTAAAGTTATATACAGTGAACATCGTAATGTTATGCCTGGTGTCACTATAGCATTTACTTAGCCAAGTCTGTACTTACGGCGCTGATCGTTTCACTGCCTACAGAAAGAGGATTCGAGTGATAAGTGTCTTCATGATATTATTATGGTAATATCAAGATTCGGTGAGGACATAATATTTGTTACGTCCTTCACTGGCTACGCGGGAATGGCCATTTGGTCTGGAGCACCACGGCCGCAATGGAGTGGCAGAGCGCTCTAAGGCGCCTTGCTGCGGAGCGCGCGGTAGCTCGCCGTCGTAGGTTTGAGTCCTTCCCCAGGCATGGATGTGTGTGTTGTCCTTAGTATAAGTTAGTTTAAGTAGTTTGTAAGCCTACGGACTGATAACAGTAGCAGTTAAGTCCCTTAAATTTACCAACATTTGAACATTTTTGGAGAGCCCCGTTACGGTTTGCGCGGCCTCTCGCGTCGGAGGTCCGACTCCTCCATCGAGCATAGGTGAGAGTGTGTTCTTAGGTAAAGGCGTTCATGTCAAAACTGTTTAGTACATGACTGATGGTTGGAAGTAATATGTTCATTAACAAACGTAACAAGAGACCCTCACGGACAAATTGTATTAAAAAAAAAGTTCAAATGTTTGTAAATCTATCAGACCAAACTGCGTGGTCATCAGTCCGTAGCTTACAAATTACTTAAACTAAGGTTAAACTAAGGTAAACTAACCTAAGGGCAATACACACACACACACACACACACACACACACACACACACATGCCCTAGGGAGGACTCGAACCTCCGACGGCGAGCAACCGCGCGCTCCGCAGCGAGATGCCTTAGACCGCTCGGCTACTCCACCGCGGCACAAATTGTATTCCAGATGCTTTTGTACTGAGGCAATGTGTTCGCATTAATTTTCAACGTAGCCTTCATATGTAGTCACGTATTTGTTCTGTCGATAAACCATGCATCTGTGCTTCAGCGAAATAAATCTACGTTATGTCTGTGTAAAGAGACGCGATAGAAACTAACATGAATCGCCGTAAGAAAAACAGTGCCACATTGTGATGTCACAATATATACTATGGATGAGAACTACCTGCGAATGTAAGAGAATGAAAAGGAATAAATAACTAGGTACTCGTGAAATGTACCATTGGATACATAGCAATTTTCTGCATATTCATCAAAACTGATCCTTTTTAAGTTATAGTTTAGTTGTAAAATCATGAGATGTTGGGTATACATCACCAGAAATTGATGAAAGTTGTCTGATACTAAAATAATTTGGCTATCTCCTGTGAGGTACACATATCACGCGCTTGATTAAAGTGTCCAGTTCTGTTCATACGCAAAGAAAATTCAGCGGACAAAAAATATGCAAGTTGATAATTAAATAGTGCAAAAAATGCGCTACAGTTATGTTCAGCGATAAGATTTTGAAACTGGAGTTAAGAAGTTACTTTCCAGCGAGGAGAAAATTTCAGGCTATTGGCGCTGGCAGTGGACGCGGCGTTCTGAACAAGAACCGGGAACAAGCCGTCCTTGCCCTTACGTAAGGAACCATGCGGGCATCAGGAAGACGCGGAATGGGCAAACCTCTGCCAACGTTTCAATCAAAACCTCCAGAAATAATAACTGTTATTACCGGTAACACCTCTGTTACGAGTATATCCGTATAAACAGTTCGGCCTGCTGAACTTGTTTAACTTTGAAACTTAATCTTCACAGATTCTAATGATGTCTCCAGACTTAGGAGACGTTAAACTGAGGCATATAGAACGGGATCACGATCTAATGCCAATGAAACAAAAATTACTACGGACAGAAACACATGGGGTGTGTGTGTGTGTGTGTGTAAGAAAGCATGCATTGCATGTTAATGTTTATACCAATTCCTCTATAACTAGCTGGGTGAGTCATTTTAGAGGTCGGAGGAAGATAAATGCATACCATCTCCATTATAATCATGGCTACAAAACCTCAAGTGTGTTGAGAGAAGCCTCTGTATTCAAGATAGTTTTAATTTACTTAGACAATATCATCAGAATCTCTGGCATGCGATTTCGCAAACTCCGTCTCTCCGTGTATTTAGTATTTGAAATTAATCAATCTTTTTATTTTAGAATAAAAGCTAACCTTAGTCCCTGCGATAGCTATTGCAGTCCTCTAAATTTTACGAAAAGCCGTTGTCATTTTATCAGGTTTCTGTCGTTCCTTAGTTGCTTAGAAATTTCGTGAAGCTATATTCCGTCTTTGCAAGTAGGTAAAAAATTAACCCTGCAAAAACAGAAGATATTTCTCACCTAGCAGAGCAAAACAAGAGAAACTATAATATACTAAAATATTTGTAACTGTTATATGATGGAAATGCTATACACAAAATCAAACGTGCAACAGGCCAATCATGATGCTTCCCAAATAAAACAAGCGACTCTCGCCTTATCATTTGTTAGTGTATATAAAAAGGAAGCAATGGGTTTGTTTATAAACAACAACTCTGCTTCAATTCAAGATTTCGTATATTTCAAGTGCGTTTATGTGCTATCCCATTTTAGTGTTTCTGATGTGTAAGGTTCTGCATTATTTTGTTGTCTTTACTACAATGATTAAATGCCCTAATTTTAGTTATTGGTCGATCTTTATACGTAGTAAATGGCGATATCTTGTATAAAGACTGACAAATAACTAAAATCTGCGCATTTAATCATTGCAGTAAAGACAAGAAAATAATTCAGAACCTCACATATCAGAAACACCGCAACTTAAAATGGGATAGTACAAAAAGCACTTGAAAATGTGAATTATTTCCCGAAACGCGCCATGCTAAATAAAATATAAAAAATCGTTCATCACTTCAGATGTGCAAGCTCGTGTGACTGCTATTTTTGCGGTTTTATGGCGATCGGATAGCTATTTATCTATATATATTAATGTGAATGTCTGTTCGGTGTACGCTTATCACACCCGAACGAAAAGACGCAGAGACTTACATATTTGTACAGTTACTAATTCATACCCGAAGAAGGTTTTAGGCACGGTTTTATAGCGATCTGATAGAAATTAACTAATTTGAAGAATATAACGCGAAATACGGAACAATAATTACTCTTTGAAAATTATATTTACTCTTTGAAAATGGTTTTATTGGTTGCATTGTTGCTTGAGGGTTGATAATGATAAAAGGGTGGAGTATATTGGGATGAAAAGTTATCGGTGTATATAAAATTCTACTTGTGTGTGTGTTAGTATTTCGCTCTGCAGCGAAACTACAGAACCCAAACGAATGGTCTGTGTGTAATTGTTGTCCGAAGTCTCCCGTTGTACACCATAGCAGTTCCATGCCGAGAGCTATAAGGGGGTGGAAGATATGGTGGTTGAAAGTCGTCAAATTATAAAAAAAATTTGGACTGAAGGCCAGCGATGACGTTTGCGACTCTATAGCAAGGAGGTTACATACAGCGAAACATGATGCCACAGACCATATCTTTGGTCTATGCATGGTACAATGTCTTCAGCTCTTTCTCTGTAAGGATAAGCATACGAATAAGGACATATAAGAATAAATAAATAAAGCGGTAAAAAAAATTGCTTTTATACATCTCTTTAAAAAAATCGATTTTACGTTTCGCGCATTACATTGAGTGATCGAACCAACACGCGAGCGGAGCCGCGGGTTTAAGCTAGTACGGTATAAATCAGATTTTAACGTTGTTGTCGAGGAACTACACTGGGAATGAAAGGGTTAACAGTCGCAGAGGACCTGTTTATTAAAATAATAATATACATTTGGGTCTGTCGGAGAGCGTGCAGGGGCAGTTCGATCAGGTATCATCCCCACTGTAGCGCAGAGGTCTGTGCAATTGCCCAGCAACCAGGATACGCTCGTTCGATTCGCGGTCCGGCACACTTTTTGCAACTTTACCCACCGATGTGATTAAGTGCCTACCAGGCGAGTCTTCAATTCCTTTGTGTCTCGATCGTAACAGCCGCAGAATCAAAACTGGAGTGTGTCGTTTGGGACACGCTGTAAAGAAGAGCGCAGAGGAGTCAGGTGTATGGAATGTTTGACGGCAGTCAGAGAGAAGGGCGGGTCCGCGAGGCTGTCTGGCGGGGCGCAGGCTGCAAGTGCAGCAGCGGTGGCAGCGTCGGCCCGACCCTGGCCGCAGACATTGACTCTGGCGAGGAATGTAGCCTTGGTTGACCGGAAGACGATGGGGCTAGAGTTGGGAGCGCTGCAACGCCTTTTTCTCGCCCACACGCGCGCCCCTGCCCAGCCTAACAGTTTCCGGATCTCCCGACGCCAGTTTCCTGTCCGCGACGCAGCCCTTCTGGAGCCTTCTCCGGAGAGTCTACTCGCCGCTCCGGCAAACCGGACTACCGAATCTAGGCGCCGCCGCCTGCTCTACAGCTTCGGTAGCTTCCACGCCTCGGCCTCTTCCACCAGTTTCCCCATTCTGCCCTCTCCAAAGTGCTGCCCCGACATCCTCTGAATCTTGACAAGCAACACAACATCTTCATACTCTGCAACTCACATTGAAGTGCAAGGAAGGGCTCATCGAACCGCTTTTATGATATTTGTCCAATTATTAATAAGAGTCCAGACACGTAAAGATATGCACATGTTCATAACTGAAATGCCGGCCGCGGTGGCCGAGGGGACTGAGGCGCTCCAGTCACGGTCTACACGGCCACTACGGTCGGGGGGTTCGAATCTCCCTCGGGCATGGATATTTGTGCCGTCCTTAGGATTAGCTAGTTCATAAGTAGTTTGTAAGTTTAGGGACTGATCACCCCGTAGTTAAGTCCCATAGACTCTAGAAACATTTGAACATAACTGAAATCCGCTGCTACTAGTCTACCCAGTTATTATTTTCCTTCCTGGCGAAATTCATGTACTTAGTCCTGATTTTATCAATAGAAATGTCATTGATTGCGTTGTTTCTTCCATTTAACATCGTGTCGTCTCTAGTGATTCTCTTCTTTTACTAATCTTTGCTACTTCATCAGCATATTCACATATCTGAGTTGACTGTCTGCGTAACCAGATATTCGAAGCTTCCGAAAGGCTTAGATCGAGAAGCATCGTAGAGAGTTCGTCCCCATGTCCGATACCTTTGCTAACGGTGAACCAATGTTTTTAGTATTTTGCGTCTTGCAGGTCTAAAGTATTAAAGAAGGGACATTTTGGGGAAAAAATGTACCTCAGCTGCCATTTACTAAGTGACTGATTAGTTCGAGCTTTGCCCACATTAATAGGTCGAATATAATTAGTTCACATTTCCGTTTACTCTGTCGTATTTTGATATCTGTCATAATTACGACGAAGTATACAAAAATGAAACCAGTATGAAACGCAGTATGGACTTCTTGAAATATATTTTTCCCTTATTCACATCCAAATGAAATCTACGCTTCATACATTGGACGAAGGATCTATCCAATCTTCAATTGTGGAAATTTGCATCGCTGTTGATCGCCTAAATTTATGTCGGAGTAAGGACAGAATCTGTTTCAACTTGTTCCATAGCACACGCATAAAGGAGTATTGACGTGGATTTGAGAGTGAGTAGAGTTGTAGTTACTTTACGTAGTTTGGTAGTCATAAAAATACACTGAACTACTATGTTTATGATGATGTGCCAGAAATGTGCCAAACCAGTATTCCCTATACTTTGCAAAATAAAACTTTTTTCTTTCAAAATTGCATCTTTTTGTGGTCTTGCGACCTCAAAAGCCAATACATTATAATTTACACAATGAAAAAAGAAATCTGGCTAATCAGGTTGCTTACATACAAGATACCTGAATCATATGTTTCGCAGGAGAGCTTCTGTGAAGTTTGGAAAGTAGGAGGCGAGGTACTGGCGGAAGTAAAGTTGTGAGGCGGCATCGTGAGTCGTGTCGGGGTAGCTCAGTGGTAGAGCGCTTGCCCGCGAAAGGCAAAGGTCCCAGGTTCGAGTCCCGGTTCCGGCACACAATTTTAATATGACAGGGAGTTTCATACCTGAATCATAATTTGGTCAGACGTAAACAGGCAGCTCTTGAGAGAGACTACGTTTTATTGGCAGAACCCTTAAAAGATGCAACAGAACTACTAAAGAAACTGCGTACACTACGCTTGTCCGTCCTTCTATGGAATATTGCTGCCCAGTGTGGGATCCTTATCAGGTGGCTTTGACGGAGGACATCGAAAGAGTCCAAAGAAGGGCAGCTCGTTTCGTATTGTCACGATACACGGGAGACAGCGTTACGGAAATGATAGCCGGCCGCGGTGGTCGAGGGGACTGAGGCGCTCCAGTCACGGTCTGCACGGCCACTACGCTCGGGGGTTCGAATCCCCCCTCGGGCATGGATATTTGAGCCGTCCGTAGTATTAGTTAGTTCGTAAGTAGTTCGTAAGTTTAGGGACTGGTGACCCCGTAGTTCAGTCCAATAAGCTATACAAACAAAACAAACGGAAATGATACAGGATCTGGGATGGGAATCATTACAACAACGACGCTTATCACTGCGGCATGGGCTGCTTACGAAACTACAATCGCCAACATTCTCCTCCGAATGCGAAAATATATTGTTTACTCCCACTTACATAGGTAGAAATGATCATCAGAATAAAATACGAGAAATCAGAGCCCGAACGGAGAGATTCAGGTGTTCATTCTACCCGCGCGCTATTCGAGAATGGAATCGAAGATAAAATAGTATAACGGTGGTTCGATGAACCCTCTGCCAGGCACTTAAATGTGATTTTCAGAGTATCAGATGTAGATGTAGCTGTAGATGCTAGACACACTCGGCTAAGTTTGAGCTGTAGTGCAGAAGCCTCAACATTGCGCGTTTTTGTTTACCTGGGATAACTAGTAAAGTGGACCATCACTCTGTTATCAAGATCGGTCGGTGGTGTACAACGGTCATTGCTACACTGAGACTTTATTAGCGTGTTGATAGGGAGCGCTATTATCTCGATTGTGGGCGGCACTTGGCGGCTCAGCCAGCTATGGCTTCAGGCCTTTAGCCGTCACTTTTCAGGGTTCCCACACGTGTTAGCGCCCGTATCCTTGTGCCTGCTGGCGCTGCGCGACGACAAACTTCCGGGCAGCCGTTGATAAATCAAGAGACTCAACGTGAGCAGGGAAAATGAGGTAGACGAGATGGGGCCTGAGTGGATCCTCGAAGAAAGGCGACGTAACTTCCTCTGTGGTAGCTCATTCAGAGCGCAGAAAATACCTGCGATTAGTAGTTTATTTCGAGAGTAAAACGAAGAAAATCAGAGGATTGCAGGATGTAAGTTTGATACGTGCAAGAACGGAGAGGGAGAGGCGAGCGTGGAAACCTTAGCTCATTGTAGGGCAGAGATCGGCAAGTAATCTTATTTGGGCCGTGTTATGCATCACACGACCAAGCGCCGTTACTTTATATTTCTGATGTGAGCGCAATTAGTGCTGTTTAGTAGTTATGTACAGTGGGATTTCACTACTAAGTGAAAGTACACTAACCCTTCTTTGGTACAAAAAGTTGAGAAACATTCATAAATATATATATTTTAAGAACATGTAAAATTTAGGTTCCATTATGTCTGTTCCATTTGGGGTCCGGATACTTTGGAAAATTTTTATTGAGGTCCGCGAGTAAAATCTCATATTCCTTATTAATTTTTTAATTTAATTTTTATTCAAAAAATAATATAAAATAGCAAACTGGTATTTTTGTTTTAAAAATCCAGAAAAAATAATATTCTTCATTTTTTAAAAGTTTCACTCCCAAACTAACATGTAATGCAATACGTGAAAAATAGAAATGTATAAAAAATCCAAAAAACTTATACTATTTTGCAAAGGATCTTCAGGCTTTCGTTCGTAAGGAGGAGAAAAATGTTGTTTACATGGAGATGCCCTGACCGCTGAAGTAGAGGATTCGGAGATTGTCAGAGTATGAAGTCGATTTATAGAATTTTAGTTCCGGTGCTGCATTCGTGTGTACAGAGCTTTTATGAGGCTCACCTGTCAGCTTGCTCAGTTCTGCCGCCGCTCGTCAGTGTAGACCTACTCAGGCATGATAACTCTTTACTTAATCTACCTACAATAATCATTAATAGTTCTAATTATTCAGCAGTTAATTGTTAAATTCTAGAAAAAAACATATAAAGTGGCTCTCACACGAATTATTAACTACAGAATTTATCTATATATTTATTTATTTTCTTAATTTGAGTATGTAACTCATGCTTTCAAAATATTTTTGGCGGTTCGGTTTTTGGCCTTCCACGGTTCGGACCAGGACTGCGGTCCGCCAGTTGCCGATCGCTGGTGTAGGGAGTCGCTAAGATTTCGAATAAATTACGGATATGCAGCCGGGTGACAACATTCACGACCGCTAATATTTCGGTAGGGGTACAACCTGCGATTTTCAGGGTACAACTGCATGGAGTAAGTACTATGCACGACAATGTAATACCTCGGTTTGCAAGTGGAGTCAGGAAAGATAAAAAAAGGTAAAGCAGTCAACAATCTGAAGATTGGTTTGAACACCACAGTGCTTTACTAGGCATGGTCCTGTTTTGGAGGTGGTATGCCGTTGTCGGTGCTACTCGGTATTTTTCACATGAGCAATACTGCCAGAGGTAAAAGAAGTGGAAAGTGACAGAGAAAAATCCTAGCACCTGGCGGGGATCGAACCCGCGACTTTTTTTTTTTTTTCCTGGTAGGTCTATGGTTCGCGGTTGTTCGTTAAATGGTTGGCTCAGCTTTTTTATTACAGAGGGCGTTTAGCCCCCTGACCGGGCGCGCTGAGCCACGGCGCCCGGAGCCTCAAATTCAGAGTCTGGCACTCTACCACTGTGCAACTGAGGCACACCAGGATAACACACACGAATCAAAAATCTTCATCTCTATAACATTACTAGTAAAAGCCCGGCAGTCGACAGAATTGACTACTGTTCTAGATATTATGAATTGTGATTAGGAATATATGTGCAAAGGTGTCTGCTAATTCAAATTGAATTACCCAGGGCAGGGGGCGAGCATCAGTCTACAAATATTTTTTAAAATAGATTCTAACACCTATGTCTATCGACCAACGATAAATATCCATCAACTCTAGCACAGAGCATTATTCTTTCGCAGTTACTTCACAGGGAAACGTTTATAATAGCTATCGGCGACAAACTGACATACGTAAGCAGCAAAATTGAGCATGCGCATAGCTGCTTACGGAAATCGACAACAGCTCTGCGCATGCGCAGTTCTATCGGCGACAAAATGACACACACTTAAGCCGCTTATGGATAAAATTTGCTAGTTTAATTTATACTATTTCCTAAACAATACTATCCAAATGGCTGGAAGTGCATGCTAGAATATCCGTGTTGTCACATTCCATTGAGTGACCTGTGTTGAGGCTATGTTCTGCAATAGATTTAGTAGGCTGTTGTAATCGTGTGCGAGCTTATGTGTAGTACAGCTGATAGTCTGACCAATATGTGACATGTCGCCTGATAGTCTGGCCAATATGTGACATGTCGCAACTGCACGGAATACGATGGACATCCACATTTCGCAAACCAAAGTTACTGCTTACTGGTGTTCACCACCCACGTTTCTGACATTCGTCGTCTTTGGCTGCTACTTGCTTAGTTCGTACTTGTTACCTTTCCTATTTCCATTTGCAGCAGAGGTATTAAATTACTGTTAACAGTGCTTCTTCTGCGCAATTGTGCCTTAAAATATCGAAATACTGCTGCCCATCAACCCGGCTGCATACGAACACTCAGTACGCTGAGAGCAGCTCAGGATTCACAGATGTTGAGAGTTCTGCGAAAATAAGCGCAGGAGAGGAAAGGTCTTCAATAATATTTTCCAGGAACTAAAACTCAAAGGAAGTGGCAATTAGTGCAGGGCAGAGGCATCGAATGATATAACGAACCCACGGACTACGCTGAAAATGGCGTGTGGACTCGGGAATATTAGAAATGGCGCCGGATAGCAACACAGTAAACTACATGCACGAGTGAATAGTACTGGAATGAAACTGCTTCTGCAGAATTCAGTCGTCTATCCTGCACCAAAAAAGGAGGTCATAAATAGAAACACGTTTATTATAATCTAGCTCTTCAGTGATCGAAAGAAGAGAGACAAATAATGACAGAAGTGGATCAACTTTTCGTGAAACTTCAAATTCCGGTGAACATATATGTGATGATGAGGAAAGTGTTACAATTAATTTCGTAAAGTAATAATTATTTGTTAAGAATAAAAGTAACAAAGACGTCGTAAGTGAAGGAAAATAAGGGTTAAACACCTATTCGACGAGATGTCACTACGGACAAAACCTGAGCTTAGAGAAGTCCAGAGCGAGGAGAACCGAGCGTGGCTTTTGCAACTATTCCGTCCAGGAATTCATCTGAAGTGATTTAGGGCAAGTCCTGTAATCATTAATTTGGATGGCTGGGCGAATATTTGAGTCTTGTTTCTCCCGAATGCCAATACAATGCCTCACCCGCCACATATTGGTGAGAACAAACGAGAAACGCTGATGAGAAACCAGTCATAATATCAGTTATAATATCTGTGAAAGTAATCCCAGGAAACAGGCATTTGAATGTCTAAATCATCTATGACTGACCACATGAATAAGTAACAAGAAAGTGTTTGCTGAAGTTAGGTTACAGGGTATACAACTAATATATTTGTAATACTTTCATTGCATAAAAAAGAAAGAAGATTAGGATTTAACGTCCCACCGACGTCGTGATCATTACAGACGAAACACACGCTGGGACAGATTTTGTCAGGGATTGGGAAGGTATTCACCGAACCCTTTTAAAGGAACCGTTCCGGCATTGGCTCGGAGTGATTTAGGGAAATCATGGAGAACCTAAATCAGGATGGCCGGAGGTGTGTTTGAACCGCCGTCATCCAGAATGTGAGTCCACAGTTCACCACAGCCTCATCTTGCTCGTTCTTCCTCACATAATCCATCCACCACACAGATACTTTGTACCATAATCTACGACAGTAAAATGTTACATATACGTCACGTATGCTTATATATCATGCAAATGCGATCTTTAAGTTGTAGGTAGTTCCCGCAATGTACGAGTATTACTTCAGTATTCATTTCACAGCAGATAAATCAACTAATTGAAAGCAGCACATAATAATAACTAATCACGTCAGTTTCAAGTAAACGGACTATTGTGTAAAGCGGCGATTGTATCAGTGAAGCCATAATAACAAGAAAATTGGAAATAATAAACATTAGCGATGAAACCAGAGAGTGTCTTCATTGTCGCTCTCCAAACTACTAAATCTACGAATACTGACGTCGATGGCACAGTAAACTATAATTTTCCTTCGTAACCTTCGCCAAAAAGGAAAAATCTGGGTGGTTCCGAGATCGCCTGATGTTTAACTAAAACAATTAGTTCCTCTAAAAAATTGTCAGATAACTGCCACTCATCCAAAACTAGCAAATATAAAGAGCAGCAAATGCAAACCATTATCTGTAAGGAATCCAATTAATAACAGCTATAAATACCTGCGACTGTTCTCTCAAAAAATGAAACAGAACATACCGAATAGAAAGCAGAAAGAGTATTTTTAGAGCTGACAGTTCTTTTATGTTGTTACAAAGTACCGGGAGGAAATTTAAACGCAAATCACATATATCTCTTAGCTGTTCGTGCCTATTTATTGATATTGCATGTCTATTTAAATAATGGTAATTCTAGTATAGAAGCAGTAAATAAAAAGTCTGCGAGACTAATACTCTGGAACACGCAGGTAAGCGAGGAGGAGCAGCTTGTGTCCACGGGTTAGCAATAATTTTGATATACTGTGGCTTTTGTCGAGACTCGATTATGCCACACCAACGAGGGGGTACTTTGATATATAATTAGAGGGGAAAATGATGTCGCACCCTAGCAGCAGTTACGCACAGATAAGCAGGAGAACGAGTGCAAAATCGAGCACTCTGATTGGATGAACCAGTGTCTGATTTCAGGTCTTATCAGGCGTGTCCCAAATTCTAAGCGGAAAAATAAGTGTGTGCTTGGGTTTATTACGAGAGCTTTAGGGCCATACACACATGCAATGATAAAATACATATTACAGTTTAATTTCCCGTCGATAGCGTAGTCATTAGAGGCGAAATGATAAAAGGAGAGCAATGGTTAACATACACCTGTACTAAGCTTCATAATTTTGTTTCAACAGTTTAAGCCGCAAAAGGAATGACTTACAATTACGTTTTAGTGACGTAGAGCAGAAATAAGTTAAAAATATATTTGTAACTGGTTCCAACAAATGAAGAGGCTAACCTATACTTTTTAACTACCTTCCATACCATCAGCCATGTATGAACTCCAAACTTTTTCTGTTATTTACCGAATGGTGATATATAAACCGGTGCGATCAAATTGGTTGTCGCAAGAATGTTGCGAAAAAGTGGACGCGACGTGATGGAACGAGCATTTTGGACATCTTGGCGAGAGGCAAAGACAACTAACCCACAGCCATAGTACACTGTCATGCTGTTACTTCTCTCTGCTGCAAAACATAGTCATATTTATCAGCTAAGCTGCAACTTACCCCGTGGTAGATTATGAACCGTCAGAACTCACCTGAAACAAAGAAACATGTGTTACCAAAATACTTCATTATATGATAAATAATAAATAATTCATTATACTACTAATTTACAAAATCTGATAACTACTCGGTGATTTGCATAAGACAGACACATGAGAGAAAAAAAATTGCTTGAGTAGCACGCTTATTTGTATCTCTCACTTAGCGAAACGTGCTTTACAAATTAAAGAAGTCAGCTACAAGTCTGTGCATACATACGAATTAACCAGGTGAAACTATCTTCCTAAGGAACAGAAATATAGTTGATGTTATTAAATCCTCCTCGAACAAAGCCCATGACGTGCAGTATTTACCGATAAAGTCACACACAATGACAACAAAGCGCAGAATTTGTCATCATCATCTCATTTGAATGCATGTTGTATGACTACAGAGGGTGGGCAAAATTATATGGACGTCATGCTGTATACTACATCACGTTGCTAGTTGGCACCACTGCTACGTGTTAACACTGCGATGCGACCACAGTTTACAGCTGACGCACGAAATCTCGGACGATATCTTGCAGCATATCATACATTTTGTTCTGCGACACTCAACACAAATGATGGTCGAAAACCTTGATCTCTGACTTCCAAAGAAACCACCTCGCTTGTGCGCAGTTAGCGGGAGCATCTATGACGTCAAGAAAATGGTTACACATGTTGGAGTACCAGGGGAAAATCTTTGACTAGATGTCCTGCTTTAGTTTCCAGTGAATTATCCGTGTCATTTAAAGAGAACACCAACATAGTTCCTTCGAAATGTACGTGGTCGATTTCCTTCCACGGCCTTGTCTCATTATCCGAGTTTGGGCTTTGGTCAGTAACGACCTCGTTGTCTCTTGATCAGCCTTTCCGCGAACGTTTCCTGGTGTCAGGGAGAGATGGGTCGGAAGAAATATGAGTACTTTCGTGAGTTAGTAAGTCACGTACAGGTATTTAAAGTCAATCAACTGGATATTCATTTTTTGAAAAGGCATCTTTGCGACGAACAATGTGAATCAACGGACAATAATGCTACTATAAATTGAGTACCACTATATGTAGTATATCGAAAAATGATGCATTTACGAGAAGAGGTTTTCTCACTGAATGAACACCATTGCGACGACGCATTCTGGGCAAGAAGCAACCAGTTCTTTTCAGGGTTTGATACGGGGCGCCTTTCGAGAACGACTTATGGACACAACTGGCCCCCAGCAGTTGCACGCACTAATTTTTAAACCACTGTTTTGGTAAGGTGATAGTTACCAACCGTCATGTATTTAATAAATTTCATCTTTAACCATCAGCTGTTTATTAAATCCTTAAAAACGACTAGTATTTTTAGTGAAAGTAACTCCTGCAGTTTCCAACCAGATTTATTTTAATGCATTTGACTAACCTGTTTTAATACCTTTTTATCTATGATGATGTTCCCGGACCGAAACTAGTTGATTTTAAGGATTTAATAAACAGCTGATGGTTAAAGATGCATTTTATTAAATTTTTAAATCCCTTATCAAGATGAGGAAATCTGCCTCTCTTTCACCGATATAATTTTGATCGTTTTTCAATACGCGTTAATTCCCCTTTGGTCTTTAATTTTGAAAATGCCATACCAAGAGGGGTGGAAAGGATCGAAATTAAATTTCTTAGACAAATTTTACAAATGATTCTCTTGATCCCAAAAATCAAGACAAGTGAGCGAATGTAGCGACAAAACGTAGACAAACACAGCGCAACTTCAAAAAGCGTTGGGACATCTTTTGATGCAATACATCCTACAACGCAGTCAGGCATAGTGTTGATTAGACGAGTGATATTACTATGGAAATAGACCCACAAATCTTGAACAGCCACTTCCAAACCATGAACAGTGATCCTGTAGCTTCTGGCATTTCAACTGATCCCACAGTTGCTCTTATAGGAGACGTGCCCGTGGGAATGATGGGCCACGGAAAAAAATGTTCAAATGTGTGTAGAACTTATGGGACTTAACTACGGGGTCATCAGTCCCTAAGCTTACAAACTACTTATGAACTAGCTAAGACTACGGACGGCACAAATGTCCATGCCCGAGGGGGGATTCGAACCCCCGACCGTAGTGGCCGTGCAGACCGTGACTGGAGCGCCTCAGTCCCCTCGGCCACGGGCCACGGAAGCGTCGGAATATGACGGAGGAAGTCTTTAACAACTCGAGCTTACGGACGAGCATGATGAGTACATCCAAATGAAGGATATGAGACAGCCCATGAGGCCTGCTCATTTTGTTACTGTATTGTCCACAAAAAGCATATTAACGTTAGAATCCTGGGTCGGAATACAGATTCAATCTTCCAGTAAATTTCACTTTAAGCGCTCACCACAGCAAACTGAATATTTTGTTCTTGTTCTGTATTTCTTAGAATCAATGCTTGCTTCACCCTTTCACTAACGTGAAACTGATTTATACACCTAACTGTATATGCAGCCTTTATTATTATTATTATTATTTTCCTGGAAGTAAAGTGAAATATCCAATATTTCACAAGTCGTAATATCACACTGAGTTCATTTTTTTCCTTGACACGTTTTAAAAAAATGATGAAGTAATAAAGGTAATTATAAACTCGTGTCCCAGTAGGTGTACCGACAATTCGGCCGGTTGAGTACAGCTATTTGTAGCGATACCACAGTTGCTGGTGTACCATTTGATAAGCCTGTGATGCTGCCAGCAATAATAACAACAACAAAGCTGTGTTGCTGATGCCACGAGCCAGCAACGGCTGCCAGACGGGGCCTCTCCGGCATCCCAGAGAACCGGGGCGATTTTGCGCAATAACCGTTCCACTTACCAGGCTGATTTTTAAAAATAGCGGACGCCTATAGGCGGCTGTGCTGTGAATACAGTGTCAAAACGAAATCATAAAAGTCGGTTTACAGGGCGAGAGTCGCCAGCTCGAGACGACAGTTTTGTAGGCAATTAAACTGATTTACAAACAACAAGAGCGCAAAGAAGCGCCCGAGCTCGTGTAAGAGATCGCTAACGTAATGTGGAAATACTGCTAGATTGTACTATTTTGTCAGGAGAGAAGGTGTAAACCAGAGTAAGTTCGTCAGGAGAGGTCAGTGATTCAAAAAGTAGCCAGTCATTGGATGTCACTTGACTAACAATTGCATCAAGGACATTCCCACCCCGACTGTGGAGTGGTAACACGGAGGAACAACATCAGTAAAACCAAAGACCGTGTAGATATCGTGTACTGATGGACAGGGCTATCGAACATTGCGGAGAATAGTTTTAAAAAAATCACAGCAAATCGACACATCGCAAATTTATATCATAGCTCTGATGCCTGTATCTCAAATATATGCTATTTAAACAGAGATTTACTGACGAGTATTAACAAAAACTCATATGTATTAAAGACACTTTAAACATCGAAGGCACTTTACTTTCTTCTAATTTTTAGGCGACATTTACTTTCCACTTCCAGCATTTCGGGAATAGGTAGGTTTCTCAATGCTATCTGCAGGAGACTACGAGTTGCAATGTTTCGAATATAACAGCTGACTGTACACAACACAAAACATTACATACCGCGATAAGTAAAGTTTCTGGGTAAGTTCAGTTTAACTGGAACCGTGTATAGGGGAAACGACAGTCGCAGTGTTCTTTCGGCGCCGTAATTATTGTATGTATGTGGTATCTGCTCTTTCACACATGTCTGGAAGAATACACACCACGTATATAATTAATGCGACGATGAAAAAAATGTTCAAATGTTTGTTAAGCTTATAAAAGTTACGCGATTCACTCATGTCCAGATGCTGTACCAACGACTAAATCCAGCCGCCAGTTACGAATAGCAAGACATAGAACACAGATGAAAATGATACGTTTGTATACAGTGACACATTTATGCTGCCTCTATTTGTCTGTAATCCATGAAAGGTCAATGTGTAGTGCCTCTAGCAGCAACAGCAATACAAAAAGGCCATACTATATCTACAGATTATGTGTTGTCTGAAAAACTGTTGTGCTGTACCCTCTAAGGAAGGTTCATGGGAACTGGGCTATTTCCTATCAAAACTGCACTATGTGCCTGGAACAATTTTCTCGCAGCAAAGATTTCCGTGCTAATGCGAACAGAGTAAGTACGTAGTATACAGATACGCCAGTATTTATTGGGTAACAGAATACTACAAGAACGGTGTAATTTTCAGGTGTTCTATACTCTCTGATTTTATATGTTTGCCTGATATAATTTTTAAGAGTTTCAACTACTGTCTAATAATCAGCTTTGAACAACACTCGGGCACCCTGAGGAAGCTTAACAAATGACAGGTAATGTGACGTTGCTAGACTTCTCTTGACACTGATGCTGATTATTCTTGTTCGAAAGGAAGATTTCTCATCAGAGTAATTAAATCGACACTTTCCTATCTCCACATTTATCTCAACTCTGTTAAGTAAAATGTCGGTCAAAGATGCACATACCTACGCCTTAAACTCTTAAATATTAAGGAGTCGGAAGTTGTTGAGTAAACAGGGAGAATAGGAAAGAGACGCTTTCTAGTATCGCCTAACACTTTTTGATGACTGATAGCATCTAATACCAATACTGAATTAAAAAAAAAATGTAGGACCGTGTTCACTTCTATAATCGTAGTTTTTGAGTAATTTTCAATAGGACGGAGAGTTTCCTTACGACAGAATCGGTTGGTAGGTTGGGGAAACATCGTCAACACATCGTTCATATTGTGTAACAGAACGATGTTCAAATGGAACGGCAGTAATGAGGAAATCGGTGGAAGATTTGGCTGTGTCCTATGTCCTTGTCTCATACGCTGGATTGAAACTAACGAAGATGAAAACAACATTGACTTGGTAAGTGACATTGGAAGTTCACCTGAAGGTTATGTGATGGAACGAACTTAATAGAACAAAATCTGACATACGGACGAGGCTATTTCAGATATGTCAATTTACAGATATGTCATTTTTGAGCACTTCATTTTTGTTGATTGTACGTAAATTTCCACCGAGTACTTATCATTTCAGACACATTTATTTATTTATTTTACGAGTTCAGGACACTGATAATACAAAGAATAACAAAATTCTGCTTCGAACTAACGATTTTCTTTTAGATAGATCGTAAGATACATAGTTTTGCTGTCTTAATGACCTTATCACTTGCTGCATATCTTCTGTAGTCCAACGTGCTGACAGATTTCTGCCGCCCAAGAGAGGATGTGTATTTTGCAGGTCACCACACTTACAGGTTTCATTTCCGATCATTAAGCCCCACTTCCTAAGTTTCGTCTTGTCCTCAATCGGTTTAGCGCTTTCCACGCCACATACTACAGATGTAGGTAATTCTTTCACGTTCTCCTCAAACGTCGCGGTTAATCAGTTTCTCCATAATATATAGGTATGAAATGAGTCAAAAGAAACTGACCAATAGAACCTCACGACTAAAGCGGTACAAGTAGATATTATGTTGACCACTGCATTTTCTCGTTATAGATCTATTTATTTATCGGAGTATAAAAATTTTTCGGTTTATTGTGAAAGGTTTCACAGGACGAAACTCATAGAAAGTGATGAAAAAAACTGCTCGTGTCATCCGAAGCGTTGGTCCGCTATTAGTATGCCACGAGCTTAGCACAGAAAATGTTTTTATTGCATTCAAATGGGGTGTAATAGCTGAATTTGATGATGTTTGTAGCAGCTAGCTCGAGGAGGGCCCAGGGGGGTATGACAGCAGCTAGGTCGTGACGGCGCAAGCGAGACTGGTATTTAAAGTGAGAGCGGCGCATTCAGGGGCATTTATAAAATATTCATTCGCTCGTGCGTCCCTACTGGCCAGCAGCTTTGTGGAGCGCTAGAGGAAATATTTCTGGGCGCCACCAAACTTCGGCGCTCTGCAGCAACACTGGTGCCATTACCAAACTATCACTTCTGTTCACCACATTTACTTATTCACGTGACACTTTCCGAAGAATGTTGTATCGTTCCATTATTATTATTATTATTATTATTATTATTATTTTTTTCCCTTAATGGTTAAACTGCGCCGGCCGCGGTGGCCGAGGGGACTGAGGCGCGTCAGTCACGGTCTGCACGGCCACTACGGTCGGGGGCTCGAATCCCCCCTCGGGTATGGATATTTGTGCCGTCCTTAGAGTTAGCTAGTTCGAAGTAGTTTGTAAGTTTAGGGACTGATGACCCCCGTAGTTAAGTCCCATAAGCTATATAAACATTTTATTTGGTTAAACAGCCCATGGTCAAAGTATATTACTTATTCACTTGACTTATTCCGAAGAACATTGTGCCTTTTGATTTCCTTGTTTGTTTGATTATTTATTTATTTATTTGTAATTGGTCGCCGAAGCATAATATCTGCAGTGCATCGATTTATGAAGGACGTCTTTGCCCAGGCCTGTTTCCTGAATAAGGAATAAACTTCTGTCTCCCTAACGCGATAGCTTACTTTATTATGTCCACTAAACTTTTCTTTGTTGCTTTTTGAAGTGCTGTGGCTATTGTTTGTCAACTGCGATAATCAATTTGTAATGCTTTTCACTTTACATCAGTCTAGGTAATTTCTTATAATCCTCAATATCTGTACAGTGTCACATGCTTTCACAGCCCTGCTCCATCGTTAATTCGACCATTACGTTCCAATATACAACTGCGATTCACTTTTCTTGCTCCAGTTCACCCTTTTGCCTCTGTTAAGTCCGATACGTCGATATAAGAATAATGGTTTCCTGCTGATATGTTCCTAAATTCTTCCACATATTAATTACATTTTGCAAAGCAACGTAACGAAAGTAATATTGGCTTAGCTGCCGTATGGTTAATCTGAGGTTGGAAGATCTGCTCCTCAGATGCTGCAGTTGAAAAATATCTTCACTCTAAAGTCGACAATGTACACAAATAACCATTGTTATTTTTAAGGTTCCTTTTGCGTAACTTCAAGTATGGCAGTTCTTACAACAGAAACTTATGGCAATTCTGACTCTTCCCAGAAAAATTACTTCGACAACTTAGATAAAAAACATGTAGTTGCTACTTTCCTCCTACACTTCTCTGTAATGTTTTACCCATATCCATCGTCTTCCATTTCCTTTGAAGTTCTTTGTAATTTCGTCCCCGCCGAGTCCATTTTCTCTTGTAAGTTTTCGCCCTTCCTTTCTCCAGAAGTCCGTATCGTACCTGTTTTACCTAGGCGATTTAAAGGCTCAGAACGAGTGTGAGTGTGTGTGTCTGTGTGTATTTGAGAGAGAGAGAGAGAGAGAGAGACAGCGCGAGAGAGTTTGGGAGGGGAGAAAGATAAGCCCATTTGGTAAAAATAAGTACATCGAATGTTATTTTGTAATTGTTAAACATTTGGCTGCCACTAAAAACGTTAACAGTAACTTGTCTGTTCTAATTTGTTTATGAAATCAAATAATAAATACGGAGCACAGATTCACGACGTTTCAATGACGATGAAGCATATCGGCCGTCCAATTTCAAAGGAACAATCCCAATAATTACCCTAAGCAATTTAGGAATATCTGATGGACGAACGTGGGTTCGAAGCAGCATTTCCCCTCCCGAATGCGAGTCCCGTGTACTAACCACGGCGCCATTTCGTTCGCTGATTCAATTCTGGAGTCATGAGAGCATCATTTTGAGGAGGAAGATCAAAGAGGGAATTCAGCGTGTGTCTTCCCACATTCAATTTCGTTCTCATTATCAACTCCTTGAGAAAGTGATATTCACTTACTTCGACTTAATTCTTCCAACGGAGAACAACCTTTCTCCAGCGAACTCTGTCTGACTCCAGATTTTCGGCTTACTCCCAGTTCGTGTTCATTCGCTGTAGATCCTTTACGAAAGTTCGTTTGCAGGTGTTACAAGGTCTTCCTCTCTTTCTGTGACCATCTGTTGGTATCACAACTGATTTGGAGATTCTTCCATCTCTGATCATCATCAGCAGCGCCAGTATCATTAAAGATTGAATATGCCTTTCAGCGTTCAGTCTGGTGCAAAGTCCATCTAACAGTATTCTCCATGATCCCCTATTCAATGATAGCATTGAATCCTCGTATGATGTGAAGCCTGTTACTTCAAAATCATTCTTGGCCGAATCCAAATACTTTTTCCTAGGTCTACCGCGACTCATCTTGCCTTCCATTTCCGAGCACATGAGTCTCTTAGGTAACCTTGCTTCTCCCATGCGTGAAACATGACCTCACCATCTCAGCCTGTTCGCTCTAACTGCTTCATCTATGGTGCTCATTCTCAGCTTTTCTTTGGCTTCCTCGTTATGGACATCGTCTGCCACTATTCACATCTGTTAGAACCTGCAATCATCCTTGCTACTTTCATATCTGTAAGCTCAACCTTATTAATAAAGTAACCTGAATCCACCCAGCTTTCACTCACATACAACAAAGTTAGTCGAAAGATAGAGCGGTGCACTGCTAACTTAGTCTTGGCACTGACTTCCTTCTTGCAGAAGAGAGATCGTAGCTGAGCACTCACTGCATTAGCTTTGGTACACCTTGATTCTAGTTGTTTCACTATGTCACTGTTGGTGATGTCTGCATCTACGTCCCCCTTAATGCAGACAAAACCGCTGAGATTTGGTAATCGGCCAACCCTTTGTAGTACATTCTGGGCGGTACAATTTTAGTAGATACATTTCCACTTTTTATGGGACATTTGATTATTATCAATTTTCATCCCTATAGAACTGACCAGTCCCTCTAGCTTGGTAGACATAACTTGCACACTTTGTCAGGCTTGTGCTGGAAGGTCCGTAAGCCTATTTTGATCTTACAACAGTGTACACAAGTTGTAAAAAGAAAAAGGGTAGCAAGCTTAGAGTTTAACGTTCCGTCGACATGGCGATTATTAGGGACGCAGCACACACCTTGACAGTTTCTGTCAGGAATTGGGAGGAAAATCGAACGTGACCTTTGAACGTAACCATCCCGGTATTTACCCGGCGTTATTTAGCGAAATCACGGAAAACGTAAATCAGGATGGTCGGAGGGGGCCTTGAACCGCCGTCCTCCCAAATGTGAGTCCAGTCTGTTACCACTGCACCACTTCGCTCGGTCCCAAGTTGGATTTGTTGTCCATAGTTGTCCTAATTATGAAGTCTGGGACTATTGTGAAAAGGAATGGTGACAAAATGCATACTCGTCTGACGGTATCAGAATACGAAAGAAAGGGGTGTACCTATCTTCTGTTTTGTACAGCAGCTCGAACCGGTAAGATGGCGATAAAAAAGATTCCGTTTTGAAAGCGTTGCTGCAGCATATATGGAACATAGGGCGACTTCAATTAGAGTGTATAAACACCGAAATGTAGGGTATGTATTGGTGTGACTTTCAGGTCTTTCAGACGGGCGTGTGATAAACGCGATAAATCGAAATATGGTGTCCGCCTCCGTAGCTCAGTCCGGGCGCCGTGGCTCAGCGCGCCCGGTCAGGGGGCTAAATGCCCTCTGTAATAAAAAAGCTCAGCCAAATATTCAACGAACTGTCAAGAACGAAACGAAACAAAGACCGCAAAGCATAGATCTACCTAATTTTTTTTTTTTTTTTTTTTTTTTTTTTTTTTTTTTTTTTTTTTTTAAAGTCTACAGCGTCGCTGACGCAGGGGGGCCGGGTTCGATTCCCGGCAGGGAACTGAGTGTTTTTTTGTCCTCATCATCATTTCAACATCATCGTCACGCAAGTCGCCCCAATGGCATCAACTAAAAAGACTTGCACTAGGCGGCTGAACAATCCCAGAGGGGATCTTCAGGCCAAATATGCCATAAGATCATTTCATTTCATTTTTTTTTTTTTTTTAAATATGATGAGGTTATTAGCAAACTTGTCGAAACGGGACCAACGAAGTATTATCCTTTTCTTGGCTGCCGGAGGACGATCACCGACAGACAAGCGTCTGAGAATGAAAAACTTTTATAATTAAGGCGAAAAGTTCGGAAAAACTGCGGCAAAGGGTGCCGTTGTTTCACGGTAACGCACCTCCCCCATATCGCATATGTAACGCAAACTCATATTGGAGACAGTCGAGTATCTGTCGTATAGTCCTGGTTTCCCCCCGCGCGATTATGTTCTTCGGCCGCGTATAAAAGTCCTCGAACGGTCGTCGATTCCTGTCGACGAGGATGTGCAGCAAGCAGTTACGGACATCTGCGCGCTGCAGCACAAGGTGGTTTACCTAACGGGTGTCTCTTCGATCTGGCGCGACGGTGGATCGATCGCCTCAATGCTGACGGCTGAATGGCCTTCGAAAGTAAACTGTTTGATCACCCCTTACAGATAAAACCTTCCGAAAACAAAGAAATAGGAAAGCTAGCGAAAGAAAAAGTATTAATCTGGGAAGAGCGTCCGAACTGTTTATCTAAAACAAACGAACGGGACATTTATATAAAGTGTACACAGCGTCAGCGAGGCAGATGTGGGATGCGCGGTGTGCAAAGAGTGGAACGGAAGGGCGCAGAAATAAGCGACGCAGACGCGCCAGGGGTGTGTGTGCGAGGGTGAAAGTGCGGCCGCCGCCGGCTCTCGTCTCGTTTCCATGGCGACGGTCGGTGTCTGGCGTCGCGACGTCAAATGCCAAGGTCTGCCACTGATCCCGTCTGCCCTCCCCCCTCCCCCTCCCCCTCCCCGCCACGCCCTCGCCGCTCTGCGCCTGCGCCCTGCGCGCTTTTCCGCCATTCAAACGGCGCGCCGCCGCTCGCTTTTTTCCCCTCTCCCCCCCACCCCTTCCCGCTGGACACCCCAGCAACCTATCGCCGGCGTTCCCGCACACTGCGCTACCGCCAAAATAATTAGATATTCTCACCTTCTCGAGAGGAACGTGTCTATTGAGTGGACTTTCGGTATGAAATTGCCGACAGCGGACTGCAACGTGCTTCGTAATTCATTTATTTCACACTACAGCCACTACGACTTTGTATCAAAGATGAAATGCAAAGGTGAAAATTTTATTAAATTATCGACCTGTCTGAATGAAATACTGTCGTCGAAATATTAAAGGAGGAAGTGAAAATATGAACAAACTCTTTGTTTCTCATTTAAAGGCATTTTCTTTCTGAAAAACGATACGTATTTGATGTTCATAAATAACAAATTTAGTAAAGGCCAATAGGAAAACGACGGGCAAAGTCAGTTTCTTCTGTTAGAAAAACGAAGATTTATAGAAAGCTCGTAAAACAGCACAATGTAGTGCAAAGGTAAAAAAGTTATTAATTTATGAACGTGTCCGAATGACATGTCGAAATATTAGCGGAGATGGTAAAATATAACCACACACACTTTTGCTTTTGACTATAAGGTAATTTCTCAAATGTTCAAATGTTTGTAAAGCTTAAGGGACTTAACTACGGGGTCATCAGTCCCTGAACTTACAAACTACTTATGAACTAGCTAATCCTAAGGACGGCACAAATATCCATGCCCGAGGGGGTATTCGAACCCCCGACCGTAGTGGCCGTGCAGACCGTGACTGGAGCGCCTCAGTCCTCTCGCCCACCGCGGCCGGCGGCAATTTCTTCGTGACACATTCTACATATTTTGATGTTCGTAAAAACTATAAGAAGTTTAGTAAGCAACAGAAGGAAAAAACGACCATTAATGATTTCGAACATAGCCTGTATGCAGCAGCAACTGTTTTGACGTTATGTAGTGTATACGATTTCAGCCCCACAAGTTGCTTTAAAGTAATTGGACTTTATCTAGATTTCGACTACCGCTAAGGGTGTCTTCATCAGAAAGAAAACAACAACATGAGACGGTTACGCAAAGAGCTAAATGCGCTCATGTTGTATGAAGTTAGTTGTAAAACATATTTGCTAGTCATAATTACCAGTCTGAAACGTAAAAAATAAATCACTGGATGCCGCTTTGACTTGCGGGCACGTCGGCAGCCTATAGCGGCCAGACACTACGTTATTTCTTATTGTTCGCACTGATAGTTATTACTAGAAAATATGTTTTAGAACTAACTTCATACAGTATTTAGCTCTTTGTGTAAACATCTCATGTCGTAGTTTTATTTCTGATGAAGACACCCTTATCGGCAGTCTAAATCTAGATGAAGTTCAATTACTTTAAAGCAACTTGTGGGGATGAATTCTCATACAGTACATTACGGACATATTTGTATAAATTACTTGTGTCTGAAAACGAAGATTTATAGGAAGCGCGTAAAATTGCACGCAAAAAGGGATGCAAAATTAAGCCTTTGCTTATTAAGTCCAGAAAATCATTTAAAATTATGAACAAAACAATAAAACTATACAAAACGGTAGATTAATCTAGAAAGAGTAATTTGGGTGTTAACTCATTTTAAATACGACAGAACGAGGTGGCACAATGGTAACACACTGCACTCGCATTCGGGAAGGCGGTGGTTCGAATCCACCTGCGGCCATCCATATTTAGGTTTCCCTGACTTCCCCAAATCACTCCAGGCGAATGGCGGGATAATTCCTTTCATAGGGCACGGCCGATTTCCTTCCCCATCCTTCCCAAAACAATCCGAGCGTGTGCTTCGTTTCTAATGACTACACTGTCGACGGGACTTTAAAAACCCTGATCGTTCTTCCCGTCTTCTTCATTTTAAATAAACATCAAATGAAAAATTAGTCATAGAAGTAGCAAATGTAAACAGCTCTTTCAGAAACCTCCTGGCAGATTAAAATTGTGTGCCGGAACCGGGACTCGAACCTGGGTACTTTGCCTTTCGCGGGCAAGCGCTCTACCGCCTGAGCTATCCCGACACGAATCACGATGCCGCCCCACACCTTTACTTCCGCCAGTACCTCGCCTCCTACTTTCCAAAATTTTCATTCTAGCTCTTTCAGTCTTGACACGTTCCAAACCGCCACATATCTGTAAATGTCGTAGTTGAATTTTTCATCCCACAGTGGATGTTGTTGTTGTGCTCTTCAGTTCTAAGCCTAGTTTGCTGCAGCTCTTGACGCTACTATTCCTGTGCAAGCCTCTTCATCTCTGAATAAGAAAGACAACTCACAGTCACATGATCCTGCCTAGTGATACTCATCTCTTGGCCTCTCTCTGCAATGTTTACTCCCCGCACTTCCCTCCAATATTGTACCTTGATGTCTCAGAATGTGTACTATCAACCCGCCGTTTCTTTTATTCTAGATTTCCTTTCTCCTCCTAGTAGTAAATATTTACAGATAATTTGACTCTCTTTAAGGCCGGGCTAGACACCTTTGGCGTTCTCTCGTGTCAACAGCACGTTTCAGATAACCGCACAATTAGCGTATTAATCACCGCTGTGAAGTCCTTATCACAGCAGCAAGCAACGATGGTTTTAACTGTCATCTTCAGAACTACAATACGGACAGCCTGTCTATTAACACAACATACATAAACAAACCGAATATGAAGAAAAAAATGTCCAAATGTTTATAAACCTAATGGACAAAACTTCTGAGGACATAGGGCCCTAGACTTACAAACTACTTAAAGTAACTTACGCAAAGACCAAGCAGACACCCGTGCCCGAAGGAGGATGCGAACTTCCGACGCGCAGAGGCCGCGCAATCCGTAGCATGGCGCTTTAGACCACGCGGTCACTCCCGTACGGCGAATATGAAGAGGCAGTCAATGAGTTACCACTTAAAATCACTTGGTTCGAAAGAATAGTTACAACCAGAGACATAATAGTGCTTCACTTAAGTTAGCACATAAAACAACAAAAGAGTAAAGAAAAAGTTCCTGACGTAAAAGTGTACTCAGGTTGCGTTGGTGAAGAGGTAGTGAGACCTCAAACCTATGACGAGATGAGAAGAACCGCAGATGTCAGGGAAAAAAAAAAAAAATAAAAAAGGAAAGAAACTGTATTATTCTAGTTTCCATCGAAGTTGTCTTGAACTAAAAAGGCGAACTACGTTTTCAAAGAATATATATATATATATATATATATATATATATATATATATATATTACAGCAAGAATAGGGCCTTTTTTATTTGCAAAACGAATACGTGTGTGCCATAATGACTTGATCTTAGGGTTACGTTAACAAATGTACATATATAAAGAATTACGAGCAACATATATGTGGATGGAACGCTAACTAAATTCTGACGTTTCGAACATCGAGATAGGTGGTAAACTACACGAAGAATTCGCAAGTCAGAGAGCTGACATTCCTGTCGCAGGGCGGGGACGGTGATGTAAGATTGGGGGCCAGAACTACCTCAAAGGTTGCGAAATCTCTTACGAGATTCGCACGATTATAGAAATACGGTGCAGTATTCTTATAAGCGGAGTGTACGCTGGGCGTCTCGTTATCAATTGATTTTTGCAGGTTGGAGGGAGGCTCATACCAATTTCGCCGCAGCCAAGAAAGACGCCGAAAGCGTATCGCGCGTTAAAGCCTCAAAGGGAGCCGAAAATCCCTTGCTACTTGGAGAAGCCAGCATCTCCAGCGATGGCCCCGCGCGTTTCATAATATGTCGAGCACCTGCCGTTACCAAGTAGGTCCTCTGTAACGTGAAAACGCACTGTTATGAAATATTCCTGTGTATAAACACCATAAGTGGATACATCCAAATCGCTGGTGTTTCTAATATTTAATTCTACACTGTTTGGTTAGCGATTATTTCATTTCGGCCTGATTGCCGTTTTATAGTTACCTGTCGCTGCACAAACAAAGAAAAACAAAGTATTAAAAACAGTACCTATACCAGTGTATTTCAACATTTTCGAATATGCGACCCCTTCCAAGTAAAAATATTCCGACGATCGCCCCCCCCCCCCTTTCACGAACCGTAACAAAACTATGTTATCTACTTTCTTTTGCTAAAGATTTCTTTTAATCTGTTGGACGAAGTTCCTTTCGTGTATTTTTCGGAATGGAGCACATTATCCTATTTTTACAAGATTTCCGAGAGAAAAATATATTTTGCTTAACCAGTGTTTCGTATTTCAAGCAAGACTCAGATGCTAATTATGCTTATTAAGAAAGGTCCCTCTGAATACAAAATTTGTAAAGAATTAGATTTTTCCGAATTTTTCAGAATTACTTATTGTATCACGTTCTTGTACCTATCGATTGGTTCCTGTAAACAGTTTTCATACTTTTCACTTATTCATCATTAACTCACTGCATTATAAAACAATTTATGATCTCTTTAACTCATAATCAATGTTAAAATTAAATTTCACTTACGCATTCCTTTTTGTATAACTGAATCCATAGTTATTTTATGGAATAAGGAATTCCTCTTGTGACGGCGATTCCACGAACAAGCCTTCGCGATCCCCCTGGAGGTCGCGCCCCACAGATTGAAAAACATTAGTCTATACAAAACACATATCGCGCCGTGGGCCCTTAAGGGAAATAGAAAAGCAGGAAAGAAAATTCTCACAAAGATTTACGGTGCAATCAACAAAAAAGGCATTTTGAATGAAGAGACCACAAAAACAACTCTATCAACACAGAAACAGCTGAAATCAGAAAACGCCGAACCAAATTTTATACACGCATCTATAGGATCGCAGACTCCAAAAAGGCAAAGAACAGTATTATAACAAAGAGTAAAGGCGACACAGAATGGCTGAAAGAAGTCCAGAGGGATCTACAGCAGATCAATATATATGGAAGACCGCACTGAGTGCCGGAATAGAATCACAAGTGTGAAGTCTGAAGAAAGAGCATCGCGCCAACCTGGTAAAAAATAGACAGAGGAACGGAAGAAGCACCCTGAGAGAATGATGAGTATTTGATAAGTAAAATAAAATAAAAAATAAAAAAAATGGTGTTACAAAAAGGTACGGCCAAACATTCAGGAAACATTCCTCACACACAAAGAAAGAAAATATGTTATGTGGGCATGTGTCCGGAAACGCTTAATTTCCATGTTAGAGCTCATTTTATTACTTCTCTTCAGATCACATTAATCATGGAATGGAAACACACAGCAACAGAACGTGTCAGCGTGACTTCAAACACTTCGTTACAGGAAATGTTAAAAATGTCCTCCGTTAGCGAGGATACATGCATCCACCTTCCGTCGCATAGAATCCTTGATGCACTGATGCAGCCATGGAGAATAGCGTATTGTATGACAGCCGTCCACGATACGAGAACGAAGAATCTCTACATTTGGTACCGGGGTTGCGTAGACAAGAGCTTTCAAATGCCCCCATAAATGAAAGTAAAGAGGGTTGAGGTCAAGAGAGCGTGGAGGCCATGGAATTGGTACGCCTCTACCAATCCATCGTTCAAAAAAAAAAAAAAAAAAAAAAAAAAAAAAAAAAAAAAAAAAAAAAAAAAAAAAAGTTCAAATGTTTGTTAAGCTTATGGGACTTAACTACGGGGTCATCAGTCCCTAAACTTACAAACTACTTATCAACTACCTTATACTAAGGACGGCACAAATATCCATGCCCGAGGGGGGATTCGAACCCCCGACCGTAGTGGCCGTGCAGACCGTGACTGGAGCGCCTCAGTCCCCTCGGCCACCGCGGCCGGCAATCCATCGTTCACCGAATCTGTTGTTGAGTAGCGTACGAACACGTCGACTGAAACGTGCAGGAGCTCCATCGTGCATGAACCACATGTTGTGTCGTACTTGTAAAGGCATATGTTCTACCAGCACAGGTAGAGAGAGTATCCCGTATGAAATCATGATAACGTGTTCCAGTGAGCGTAGGTGGAAGAACATGAGGCCCAATAAAGCCAACACCAACAATTCCTGCCCAAACGTTCACAGAAAATCTGTGTTGATGACGTGAATCGAGGAATTACAGTACATACTAAAGAAACAATTGGGTATTTTGACAATTGTCTGCACGAATTATTTCAATTTACATTTAAAGAGGAATACTAAAATGAGCTCTAACATGAAAATTAAGCGTTTCCGGACACATGTCCACATAACATATTTTCTTTCTTTGTGTGTGAGGAATGTTTCCTGAAAGTTTGGCCGTACCTTTCTGTAACACCCTGTATATATATATTTCAAGTACTAGAGTATATAAAGTTGTTCTTCCAGCAAGGGATCATTACATTATTTACTTTTTGTGACAGTACTTCACATTACAGAATAGTGTATTTTCCTAACCGAATTTAAAGCAATTTACTTGCGGTACCCGAAATAATGGTGCCGAAAGGCCACATTCGTTAAAAGAGCTGAAAGAGAATCAATTTGGCAGGTAACTGTTTCTCGGTAAGGAGGCGTCAGGCAGTGTAGAGGCGGTGCTTGGGAAGGCAGGAGGTGGCACTCCCACGGGTTTGGTGGCTGTGCGGCCGCCTGCCAAGGACACAGCCGACTTGCCATTTGCGAGAAATAAGCTGCTCCCAGCTCCCGTTCTGATTGCCGAAAAACACCTGCCGCGCATGTTCAATGACGAAATGGACTGTGCTATCTCATGCCGCACCACAATCACATTTGTCATGCTTTGTTGACATATTCATCACATAACGTACATAAAATGGTTGAAATTTTATTAAAACCGGTACTGATAATAAATATTTTGCTTGTGTCAACAATTCTACCTTTAGAAGGAATGTATCGCGACTGCGAATATGTCCAAACATCAGGTGCACGATTTGTTGGTGACCTGTGAAAACTTGTGCTGGACCGGAATTCGAACTCATTGCATTGGTTACATCGTTAAACATGGACACTGGAAATTACAGTAAACTTTTCTGTACATCCAAAAAGTTGTGATAGAAGTACATGAACATACTCTCTCTCTCTCTCTCGATATATATAAGTTCGAGATACGGTCCAGCACAAGTTTTCACAGGTCACCAACAAATCATGTACTTGATGTTTGGACATGTTAGCAGTCGCGAATATATATATATATATATATATATATATATATATATATATATATATATAGAGAGAGAGAGAGAGAGAGAGAGAGAGAGTTAGTTGCCAGCGTGCACTGAAATACATCAATGGTGAGAGTTGAAAACTTGTGCCCAGCCGGAAGTCAAACGCAGGTCTCCTGTCTATTCTGCAATCACGTTGACACTACACCATTGGGGACGCAGTGATCTGCCCATTATTATTCATTACTCTCGGCATTTCTCCGATTCTCGTAGAAGTTCGGGCCTAGTGTGCATCCCCACCGAAGAAAGAACCAATAGCCCTTTTCGCCATTCTTCGCCGTTTTCTAAGACAACCATTAATCCTTTCTTCAGTGTGGATACACACAAGGCCCAACCTCCGTGACGACGTGGTGATCCCTGTGTCGCCAGTGGCGTAGTAAACAGGATATCTGGGCACAAATTTTCAACTTTCCCTCTTGATTCACTTCAATGCCTACTGGCAGCTAACATCATAAATTCCATTGTGTATTGGCTCTCCACTGTGTGTAGTACCATTAACGTTAGGCACACCTAGGAGGCATCAAGTATCCACAAAATTCCAACAGACCAGCTCTGTAACGAAGGGCAGCTCGCACGAGGATGAAATTTTAATAAGAGAATTCCACGGGCAATGAAATAGTGGTGGTATCAATTCGGTAGCGTACGGTAAAAGTATTCATCGAGTAAGGCTGTCCATTTTCATTAGTTTTTTCAGCATTCCACAATCAGGCAGATATTATTTGAGTAAAAAAAAAAGTGTCTGAAACACAGCAGGAACGTCTCACCTAAGCTGTCACTGGCATGTAAAGCTTTGGTCACACGTACGGTATTGTCGGCTGTAGCCGAAACACACATATCGAACTTGGACGGCGGCTATTTTTAAATTTTTTAACTACATATCAGGTTGATACCTACACCTCCGTGACAATTTTTCGTTGAATTATCTAAAAATAATTAAACGGAAAAATGAATAACGCAGTGTAACGACATAGTAGAAGAATATAAACGTGAACCCAAATCCCACTGACGAAATTTCGGAAGTTGTTCAGGAACAGTTTGTTTAAGGGACCCACTGTCATATCCAGCTCTTCTGGAAATTACATTACAGTACGCGAATCTCGCATCCATAAAGAGAGCACATTTCACTACTTGTAACAAATAAACAAAATCCCAATGCCAATACCTTAAGAAATGTAGTTACTGCATTTCGTAAATTAATTCCAGTATTTCGACAGCAAAATTTCGTTCGCGTATATAGGAATATTATTTAACTTCGTACGTCTCCAAGAAATATGGTATCTTTGATGAAATACATCGTATCTGTATTTCCAGTTTATCATGTCTGGCCCTTTGTCTAATTTCAAATGTCGCCCTTAAAATAATACTCGCTGCCGTAAAAGATATTCCACGGTTAATGCGTCGTCAAAACCGTGTGCGTAGTTACTAGGTCGAAAATAAAAGACTTCAGAATATAAAGAGGGGCTATATCGTGTGCAAGCTGAATCGCAGATATGGATTATTGCCGATACACGAATGCGGCCCTGCATTTAATGCTGGACGTGTTTCAGTGGAGTAAACCGTAAAAAAAAAAGATAAATCGATAGTAACGCTATCTGTAATGCCATGTTTTCATAGCCTACAATAAAATTCAAACAAAAGTGAAGCTTTATTTACTTTACAACTACATAAAAATGTAGAAACCGAATATTCCGAGGCACGTGGCAAAATGATTACGAAAGTATTTTAGTGAAAGCTCAGTGTCTGCTTGCTTGGATTCAAAAGTTGCAAGGACTGTGGGATAAAACTTATTTGCTGCATACTATGTACTTTTTCTTCCTATAAATTCCATGGAATTTCTGGAGTTACGGATAACTTTAAGTTGTTTATATTTCCAAAGCCTAGTATTTTTCCTCATTGTACTGTTCCGGGTAACTCGTATTTGTCCTCATTCTATACAGGACTCGTTGTTACTGAATTTCAAGGTCCGACAGCATCTCCACGTGTAATCGACTCTTGAAATTTTATACACAGGAAGTAAGCTATTTTGTGGCTAAAAGATAAATGACGTCTGCAAAATAACTGTCGGCAAAAATTAAAACAAAAAAAAATGTTCTATAGAAGTTCTTCTCACATATTGTGCCGGCTGAAAATCTACAACTGCTTCTACAGCTACATATATACTTCGCAAGCCACCTCATGGTGGAAAAAGTCGGTGGAGAACGTTTCCTGATAATTCTTCCAGTATATCTTTATCTGACACTGCCTTACCTATGATTAATTTTATGTGGCCGTTCCACTTCAGATCACTCTGTAATCATAGTCTCAAAATATATTATGGACGTAACTGCTTCCAGAGACTATTCTGCGATCGCTTAGTCATACAATGAAGGATCTTTCTTTCTTTTTGTATATTCGCAGTACATTACATCTGTTTATGTTTAGAGTCAATTTGCACTCCTGGACCCAGCGTCGATAAACAGCAGACCTCTTGCCTTTCACTACAACCTTCCAGTGTTGGGATTTCTCTGTATACTACTGCATCGTCAGTCCTATAACACTCACTCTCTTCCACGTCAGAAAACTTCTGTCGTTAACAATTACACGCTGTGTTCTGTTCAATCTAATCACACATTTTATCTGATATTCCGTTTACTAGACTACAGCGCTGAACCATATCTAACGCCTTCCGGAAGTGAAGGAACACAAGCATCTACCTGGGAGTCCGTATCCACTGGGTTTCACACGATCGCTGCTTTCGGACGCCATGCTGTTTCCTACAGAGGAAATTTTGAGTCTGTAGAAATGTCATAATAAAGGATCATAAATCTTGTTCCAAAAGTCCACAACAGACCGACTTCAGATATACAGGTCATAGATATGCGCATCTGTTCGACGGCCGTTCTTAAAAACGGGAATAATCTCAGTTTTTTTTTCAATAATAAGGAACGTTTCGCTCTTCTAGGGATCTACGGTACATTGATAAGGGGGACAAGTTCCTCTGTGTAGAATTGAACTGGTATCCCGTAAGCTCCAGTGGACTTTCTACTGTTGAGCACTTTCAGTTACTGTTCTATGCCTTGGTCATTTATTTCGATGTGTGCCATGTCGTCGTTCATGAGACGATTTACAGGAAGAAACTCTGTGAAACAGCTTTGTAAAAAGGCGTTTAGTATTTCGGTCACAGAGTGTCTGGACACAAGTTTTCGATTTGTTTGCTGATTTATTATCGTAAGAGCAAAATTTCTTAGGATTTTAAGTCAAGTTGGTAGATAGAACTTTATTTTTCAATTTGTTGAAAGCATCACGCAAAGTCCCCCTAACGCTAGTTTTGACATCGTTTAATTTTTACTTATCTGCGAGGCTTTTTGAAATGAAATGAAATGTTTGTTAAGCTTATGGGACTTAACTACGGGGTCATCAGTCCCTAAACTTACAAACTACTTATCAACTACCTTATACTAATGACGGCACAAATATCCATGCCCGAGGGGGGATTCGAACCCCCGACCGTAGTGGCCGTGCAGACCGTGACTGGAGCGCCTCAGTCCCCTCGGCCACCGCGGCCGGCAGGCTTTTTGAGACGAAGACTAGATATCAACGAAAATTATAAAGACGACACATACGATTGACACTGATTGACATAAGATAGGCTGGCGCCTGTTGTTTTAATTCATGTTTGAAATGTATTGTTTTCAGTCCACAGAAAGACACGATATTTTTGAGCATCCCGTACCGGTAAGCATGAATTGGGAAGAAAGTCAGTATACGAGGCCACACACAGGTAATCAATGACTTCACATCTTGTACATTTGTGGTAGCTGCTTCTAGTTAAGAAGTTTTCCATCAGTAAAGTGAAAGGCCGAGATATGCTGAGTGCAATGTAATGAAGACTATTAGAATTCCGGGAAAAACTTTGGTTGTGACGTGAGGCTGACGTTTCAGGGGGAGTGGACTTTGCGTTTCAAAGCAGAGCCGGCGCTGCGGTCTGGGAACTATTTCCCGCAAGCTTTGACGTGCAGGTAAACACGGCACGCAATTCCACCGCAAGCTTTCTGCGTGTGACGTTTAATTCCAACGGCAATTGCAGTCGTCTACATCTCGCTCTTGCCGGCGTGGCGAAGACCGGGTTGGCTGCATTCCAGCACGTACGGAAGTATATAAACAAACGTTTTCGGCACGCTTCATCCGCAAACGAAGCGGCAAGGACCGCTAAAAACAGAGACGCTAGAAGTACCCGACGCTATGCGTTGCAGCTTCACCTGTGGAGTGCAGACAGCCTGTAGAGATCATTAAACAGACTGGTAGTATGGCACAAGAGGCACGGGATCGTTCTGTAGTAAAACATTAGGAAGATGATTTTATCCCCAGTCTGGCTTTACTTAGATTTTTTAATATGAATCTACGCTGCTGCTGGGAAATTTCACGCTTGATTCTATTCCTCGTTACTATCTAGTGTGAACAAAGCACTTATTATAATGGCAGAGGTGACTTAACCCTTTCTGCGTCTGGGATTCCAAATGGCATCGTCAAGTATTCCTAGCTTGTTTGAGCTTTCGAATGTTTCAATCACGCCATTTGGTATAACTTCGCCTAGTTCCGTAGTTCTTACTTTAAATTACGCGAAGTGATACTGGATGGCATCATTGAACTAAAGAAACTAAAAGAAGTTAGGAATGCTTAATTATGCCATTTGGAGTTAGACACAGAAAGAGTTAATTTTTGATTTGATTTAATCAGGGAGATAAAGAAAGACTGGCCTAAGCTAAGTATATTGTGCGATATCTCTCCCTGTCGTTCTATTAAAGTCAGCCAGTACCGTTGAAAAGGATGGGCCGGCCGCGGTGGCCGAGGGGACTGAGGCCTACAGGCACGGTCTGCACGGCCACTACGGTCGGGGGTTCGAATCCCCCCTCGGGCATGGATATTTGTGCCGTCCTTAGTATTAATTAGTTCGTAAGTAGTTTGGAAGTTTAGGGACTGATGACCCCGTAGTTAAGTCCCATAAGCTTCACAAACATTTGAAAAGGATGGGAAGCGCCTTCATTAGGATTGTTTTAAAATTTAATCTCTTCAAGAAATGGCGTTCCAAATATTATATATTTTTTAAATATGTCACTTTTGCATCTCCCGCACGGTCTACATCTAACCACTTCTGCCTCTCTTTTCATCGTGTATAGACATTTCGTGAAGTTCCCGTGGGAAGTCAAACTTGCCATGAGTTTATTCTGTCTCCTGTTGAAGTACCGAATTGCGCAATTTCTCTTTAAATATGGTTTCGGCATCGTTAGTTTGCCGCGTTTTCGTTTTTGGGTCGTAGTCCAAGGTAATACGATATGCCTTTTTATTCAGCTACGTAGATTAGATTTAAGCATGACACTAATGACAGGACAGGTTCCCGTCCAACAAACGGCAGCTGTTCTGACCATCCAATCGGTTCGTTCGCTGCCATACTTGAGTGACTAGGAACACACAGTGGAGTTAATCTGTTGCGTTTTCCTCGCCTAACAAGCCATTGTGCGACGATCATTTATCTCGTTGCAGGATCTGACAGAGATTACAGAGGCCGCGGTGGAGTAGCCGAGCGGTCTAAGGCGCCTCGCTGCGGAGCGATCGCCGTCAGAGGTTCGAGTCCTCCCTGGGGCTTGGGTGTGTGTGTTGTCCTTAGGTTAGTTTACCTTAGTTTCAGTAGTTTGTAAGCTACGGACTGATGACCACGCAGTTTGGTCCGATAGATTTACAAACATTTGAACATTTGAAGATTACAGAGATGCTTAACTATCTGAATGAATGAAGATGTTACTATCCTATTAGATCACCTTACGCAGGCTCGCCTCCGCGCATAAAGTCCACTTTGAACACCTTAGCGATTGCGCTCCTTCCTCGGGCATCGAGTTGATTATTTCAGTGAAGAACCGCAGTAGCGCATAACGCCTTTTAACGAATATTTGCATAGATTTTTGCTGAACATGAGATAACTTTGAATAGCACCTATTACCCGCTCTAGCCTTAAATAACTCCTTAGATTTTCAAGATAGAAGTAAAAATGAAGTACCGTTTCCCTACTACGTGAACAAAGGGAGGCATTGCAATTACAAATTGGTCATTAAATCGACGCTGCCCCTAGGCGAGTGCAGTTAGCACATTCCTATTAACGGGAAAGCTGTTGAAAACGTTCCATTCCTGTGTGCCTCGGAGCGTTCATAGCGTGGCGTCGGGTCTCACTCGCCAGAATCCAAACGCTGCTCTGCGGATTTAATTGAGAACGTTTATTGGCGGTGTAGATCGCGTTACCAAACCAGTATAAACAAGGGTCGCCGCACTCGCTTTGACAAGCGACACACGAGCAAACCTCGAAAGCCAATAATTAAAAGCCCTGTAGCCATCTAACTACTTACAGCAAAGATTGCAAGTTTAGACCACTGTACTGGAAAATGTTCACTACTAACGGTTCATTACACAACCTTCAACTGGTTACTAGCAGTTATGATTTATACTTACCCGCACAGCAGAACAGAAGCGCAGTTCAAAGTGAGCATGGAAAATAGTGCCACAAAAGCACCACGCTCAAATGTACCCGATAACAAACGAAACTTGACGCTGTTAATTAATCGTAGCTGAGTCCGTGGCTTTTATCCGGTATTACGTCCAGGTATCTAATGGCGCCACGCTTAGCTCTGAAACAGCTCTTTAATCCTCAGCTCGCTAATTCATAAGATTCGCTAAAAAAACCGAGCGAGGTGACGCAGTGGTAAAACACGACTCACAGTTGGGAAGACGGCGATTCAAATCCGCCTCCAGCCTTCCTGAATTAGGTGTTCCGTGATTTCCCTAAATTACTCCAGACGAATGCCTGGATGGCTCCTGAAACGCAGGGCCGATTTTCTTCCATCTCCCCGATAAAAGCTATCTAGGCGTGTGCTCCGTCTCTACTGATCACCATGTCGGCATAACGTTAAACCCTAATCTCTCTTCCTTACTTTTTTCGCCGAGAAAAGAAGGAAAGTACCAACTCAGAGTACACGCCCGTGCACGGGAACTCACTTTCGAATGAAGTGAAGGATTTCCGCACTGGAAAAAGTACTAAAGCCATACCTCAGAACTACAGGGTTCGGACGAAAAAAAGTGGAACACCGCGAGAAGTGCGTGCTTGATCGTAAATTCAGACACTTGCCAACATAACGCAGGTAGCGCTGTTCTAGCTCACTGCGAATGACATTTGTGCAATGTCATCTATACGCTGCAAATGTCAGTCGTGGTCGCATCAGTTTTCTGGGTAGCTGTGAGAGCATTACGTCGGAGTTAAGTGAATTCCAACGTAATAAAGTTGTTAACGTCCGTATGGTGGGTGCGTCCGTAACTGAGGTCGCAGAAGTTTTTAGTCTTTCTAGATGCATCGTGTCCAAGATTTATAGCGCTTACAAGGGAAGCGGAGAAACATCTGCAAACTCGCAACGCGGACGAGTGTGAGTGTCAAGTGATCGCGACAACGGCCATTGAAGACGCATGTGAAGAAAAATATGACGATGACAGCTGCAAAATTCACTGCGTAACTGAACGTCGAACTCGCCCTATCCGGCCGCGGTGGAGTAGCCGAGCGGCCTAAAGCGTCTCGCTGCGGAGCGCGCGGTTGCTCGCCGTGGAGGTTCGAGTCCTCCCTGGGGCATGGGTGTGTGTGTTGTCCTTAGTTTAGTTTACCTAGGTTTAAGTAGTTTGTAAGCTACGGACTGATGACCACGCAGTTTGGTCCGATAGATTTACAAACATTTGAACATTTGATCGCCCTATCCGCACAAAAACAACAAGAAAGTAGTTCCAGAGGCATGGAATTAGAGTGGGACCGGGATTCCCGAAATCACTCATTAGTGTTACAAATGCCCGTAACAGTGAAACTTGGTGTCGAAGCCATACAACCTGGACTATGTAGCAATGAAAGATTGTAATTCAATTTTATGAGTCTTTTTGGTACACAGTTTCCAACTTCCGGTCGAGTTTACTTCTGGCAAACGTCATCACCAACCCACATATGGGCAGTTTGCTGCCAGGAGTGAATCTTGGCGGTTGTTGGGTAGTAAGATGGGCCGTCATTTCGTAGTATAGCAACAGCGGGCAACCAGGAAGCCAGCAAACCACGATAGAGCGAGATGTAACCACAGCTCCCTCCACAGTGGCCAAGGAACCAGCACGACACACCTACGGACCGTGGAATAGAGAGCTGCGTTGCGGAATATGACAAGGATCCACATAATATTGTATTGATAGGAATTATTATATTGGTAGTAGGTGCAGTTTTTATCTATTATTATCGCCACTGTTGTATCACTGTTATTATCATTTGTAGAAAATTGTCAGCAGTCTATGAACGTAACCTCCAACACGGAGGTCGAAAAGTTTTATATTTTTAACTGTTTGTTTTAAGCATTGTTAATGATCACACAGTGATCGAAATCTAGATCTGAATAAACAAAATATTTGCAACTGATTTCTGACAATTTTCTACAAATCAAAACAGTCGTTGAGCACAAGGGCCACAGTGGGATGAAACCTGTTAAAATTACTATGGGCCCGTCGCGGTGGCCGATCGTTCTGCGGCGCGCCAGTCACAGTCTGCACGGCCACTACGGTCGGAGGTTCGAATCCCCCCTCGGGCATGGATATTTGTGCCGTCCTTAGTATTAGCTAGTTCATAAGTTTGATTTGAAAATTACTATCATTATTGTAGCATAAATGGTTATGGGAGGCAGTGACTGGTAATAATGTAGACTGTATAAAGTGTATGATTCAATACAGCGCCGCAGTGGTGTGGCCGAGTGGATTGAGGAGCTATGCTCCGATACACGGGGCCATTCCCCGTCGGGGGTTCGAATCTCCCCCTCGGGCATAGATGTTTGTGCTGTCTTTAGTATCAGGTAGTTCATAAGTAGTTTGTAAGTTGATGTAACTGATGACCCTACAGTTAAGTCCCTTAAGCTTAACAAACATTTGAACATTCAACACAGCCTGTGTTAAAAATCAGCAAACAGACTACATTGTAGTGTAATAAGTAAATATCGTGGAATGCCATGGACTCCAACGTTACTGCCGAGTGTGTTTGACTATTTTGCCCGTGCAGTCCCATCCACGATACAATGGTGACGCTGTGTTTCAAAGCGACAGGACCCTTGTTCACACAGCCCACATCGTCCAGGACTGGCTTTATGAACACGATGAAGGGGCAACCCGGATATTTTAAGTAATTTGCCTGTTTGCTACCAATTTTAATTTAAGCACTCGAACCATAATTCATAACGACAGGTAATTAAAGTGAAACCCTACACCCAAGGAACATGTGCCTATGTTAGCTCCGACCGTGATCCTAGTTTACACATGTCTCTTTAAACTTATTTCCACTTCATTACTCACGATTTTTGAGTTCTTGCGAAATATTTAATATGATTGTGAGCAGCTATTTTGGCAGACAAGAAGCTATACCAAACACTATGCATGGTTACGCAGTTCAGTCACACGTTTGTCGAACAATAGGCTACCTGAATGACGAATGACTTTAACAAAAGAAATTATTCACTAGATGCCCTCATCCACTGCGGTTAGGGGACCCATTTGCAAGTAACATTCCGACCGCGAATTTATTAGCGACATGTAAGAGTATCCTTTAATAAAGTAACGTGAGTGGCGCCTCTGGCTCCATCTTCACGCCAAATGCTCGCGCCCGGCTGATTTCTCACGCCCTCCTGACCTTCGGCGGCTGCACCATCTCCTTCGAGAAGCACGGAGTTTCAATTCAAATGTTCAAATGTTTGTATCGTCTATGGGACTTAACTACGGGGTCATCAGTCCCTAAACTTACAAACTACTTATGAACTAACTAAGACTAAGGACGGCACAAATATCCATGCCCGAGGGGGGATTCGAACCCCCGACCGTAGTGGCCGTGCAGACCGTGACTGGAGCGCCTCAGTCCCCTCGGCCACCGCGGCCGGCGCACGGACGTCCCCGGCGCTTAAGAGCATCTACTGTACCTTTAAACGAGTCACCAGAACTCAATATTATCGACCGTCTGCGGTCTACTTCGGAGAGAAGGTGCACGTCGGTATCCACGTCCACCATTGCTACCTGGTATTTTCCAGGGAGACTGGTATAACATTCCCTGGAAAACCATACAGGGTCGGTGTGTATCTACTGCGAAGCGACTGGAAGATGCTTTGGGTGTCAAAGGTTTTCCTACACAATATGAGAGATGGAAATGTGTTGTTATTTGGTGTTTCCATATTAATATTGACCCCCCACCTGTGCATTAAAACACAAGTATCACCCCTGACTTGCCACATCATTCCCAGTTCCCACGACGGCTGGAGACCTCTTCGATATCGAAATTGTTAGACACCTTAACTTTACAGATGGAATAAGACAGGGAGATGATCTCTCTGGAATCTTCTTTAACTTAGAATTGCATTACATACGCAGATGATATTGCAATCATAGCAAGAGATTTAACCGTCGCGGTGGAGTGGCCGAGCGCATTGAGGCGCTATGCTACCATACGCGAGGCCGTTCCCCGTCGGGGGTTCGAATCCCCCCTCGGTCATTGATGTTTGTGCCGTTTTTAGTATAAGCTAGTTCATAAGCAGTTTTTTAAGTTTAGGGACTGATGACCCCGCATTTAAGTCCCAAAAGCTTTACAAACATTTGAACATTTAACCGTGATAATAATATGAGACGGTGTATTAGAGGAAGGATACAAGCAGGAAACAGAACCTATTATGCAAACATAAAAGTATTTAAGAACTCTCTAATTATGACACCCACCCAGATAAGATCAGTAGTTACATGTGGTTCAGAAATGTGGACGAGAATAGCAGGTATGATCAGCATAGGGAAATCTGAAGGAAAGATCCAAGGAAAATTTTTGGGCTTGTGAGAGAAGCAGAGGATTGGAGAGTAATGTACAACCACGTACTACACGAACTTATACAAGTGCCGCGCGGGAGTGTCCGAGCGAGCTAAGGCGTCTTGGTGCGGTACGAGCGGCAGCTCTCCGTCGGAGGTTCGAATCCTCTGTCGGGCGTATGTGTGTGTTTTGTACTTAGTTTAAGTTATTTTAAGTAGTTAATAAGTCTAGGTACTAATGAATATAGGAGTTTGGCAGAATAGGTTTACAGACATTTGAATTTTTGCTTATGTAAGGGAAGGATACAGTGAAATTTATTAAGTTTCAAGAAATACTATCGTTAAGACAAATGGAGAGGATGACGAATAATGAAAGCCAGATGGTATCCCACCAGAACAAAAGGAGCGAGTGAGCGCTAGATGGCTGGACAGTATGTCACATGACCTCACCAAGAGGGAGATCCGAGGATGGATGAGGAAAGCAGAGATGTTTGGAAGATTGTTGAGGATGCCAAGCCCATCAAGGGCTGTAGTGCTAAAGAAGAAGAAAAATTGCGACACGCTATTATTTAACATTAAAGGCTTTCGGATAACGAGCCCTAGTAGTCGCACGAGGAAATTTCATTGGTCATTCCTTGTTAAAGATAACATCGCTTCCCAGAACTTTCAGAACTGTCGCAAGCTAAGGGCAGTCGTGTGAGATACTCGCCCTCGAAACCAGCCTCGTCGATTGCGGCCAGTGTCCAGGATTAAAGAAACTTCCTGTTCGCTGTGCGGCAGGTAATACGGCGGGTGTTTGCGTGGGCGGGGCGGCGGGCCGTTTGTTAATGGAGGGAGCAGCGTGCGTTACTGGGGCGTGACGCGACACATATCGCGGGGAAAGCGAGCCTGGTCACCGTGTCAAGGCGCTCCGCTGCTCGCTGCTCGCTGCCGCCTGGGGAAGACGCTGCAGCTGCGTGTCTCATGCTCACACTCCTTATTACGGCAAACCCGTCTGCTTATCCAACGACGCAAAGAAGAAAAGGAATCTTAGGGTTTAACGTCCCGTCGACTGCTTGGTCATTAGAGACGGAGCTCACGATCGGATTTTTGAGGAAGGATGGGGGAAGGAAATCGGTCGTGCCCTTTGAAAGCAACCATCCCGGCATTTGCCTGGAGTGATTTAGGGAAATCACGGAAAACCTAAATCTGGATGGCCGGAGGTGGATTTGAACCACAATCCTTCCGAATACGAGTCCAGTGTGTGACCACTGCGCCACCTCGCTCAGTGATTCAAAGAAGAGCTGTTGGGGCTGTTCGCGCGGGATTGATGCGTGGTCTAAGACGTCATGCTACGGACTGGGCGGCCGTTATCGCCGGGCATGCATGTTTGCGTTGTCCTTAGTGTACGTTAGTTTCAGTAGTTTGTAAGTCCAGGGACTGATTACCAAAGCAGTTTGGTCTAAAAGGTTTACAAACATTTGAACATTTCTAAACAAAGGGTTTGAAAGTTCCGATCTCTATGATCTGAACGTAACAATGAGAAAAGTAGTCTCTCTGCTTAGTTTCACTCGCTTATGGCGTATGCTGTTTTTTTTAGTAACTCTCCTGAATCAAACAGGTTATTTATGGCGCATAAACGGGCGTTTCGAGGAATATGTGGAGTAAGCTCACGAACCTATTTTCTACTCATTTTCAGTAGCCTCTCAATACGTATTTTTTTAAATGTAG
Source organism: Locusta migratoria (assembly GCA_026315105.1). Classification (NCBI taxonomy): domain Eukaryota; kingdom Metazoa; phylum Arthropoda; class Insecta; order Orthoptera; family Acrididae; genus Locusta; species Locusta migratoria. The sequence continues at coordinate 283,700,321 of CM048755.1, forward strand.
TTTGTTGTTAATAATATTAGCTCATTCCCAAGAGTTAGCAGCTGTTACTCAGTTAACCCTTTAATCCCCACATTATGAATTAAAGTTTTTAAAATTCAGTATTCTCTGTATTAATACTAAACATAAAAATATCTGTTTTAAATTTTTCGATCGGACTATTTTTTTTATTATGTCAAGTATTTCATGCGCAACACAGACGTTTGTATCGAGGTATTTTATTACTTGGACGTTATTTTGTTGATACTTAACACTGCCTCATCAATAATGCTAGTATAATCTCCGCCACAGCACCAAAGACAAGACAATTCACTGCTGAAATAAAGTAATAAAGTAACGGCAAAGTAATAAATTTTTAATTCTTGTAGCAGTAACCTGCTACAAGAATTCAAAATTCTTATTAGTAGCACATGCACTTTGAAGTCTCAACTGAAGAGTTTCCTCTTGGTTCACTCTTTGTGTCCTGTCTAGGATTTCCGGAAAAATTAAAAAATTCCGGGCGATACCTTTGTCTCTAATGAACACTCATTGTCCAGTACAACTTTTTTGGTTCTGCTACATCTGCGATCAGACACCGCAGAGGATTTATTTGGAAAGAACCCCGTACACCGGAGAGAAACAGTAACAAAAGTGAAAACAAGGGAAAAAGTGAGTGAACCAAATAATGTTTTTATGATACCGTAACTACTGCCACATTCGAGAAGCGAAAAGATTGCAGATTAGTGAGAGGAAGGGACTCTCGTTATATTTTCTATTAACATCTTGGGGCATTGACTGAGTCAAGCACGTTTATCTACCAGTTCCTATCAATTATATAACAGAAAAAAATGGTCAAATATTTGTATAGCTTATGGGACTTAACTACGGGGTCATCAGTCCCTAAGCTTACAAACTACTTATGAACTAACTAAGACTAAGGACGGCACAAATATCCATCCCCGAGGGGGGATTCGAACCCCCGACCGTAGTGGCCGTGCAGACCGTGACTGGAGCGCCTCAGTCCCCTCGGCCACCGCGGCCGGCTTATATAACAGAAAATTGAATGAATGTGCAATAGCAAATGCACGGAAACCAAGATGGAGAGCAGGGAGTTTTAGAGTACTTAGGTGGCAGAGGTGACTTTCACTGTTGTCCTATTTGAGACATTAATAGTAACCGCATAGCGGGGAACAATCGAAGAATCGAAGAGACAAATGAATGATTCCAAAGACTCCCTGATTTCACCACGCCTGTGACGTAGAAATGATTATGAAAAGAAAAGTGACAGACCGGTAAGAGACCAATTTTTGTCGAGGAAACGTAAATAATGTAGGTTTCGTTTTGAATAGTATTCATGACGAAGCCACACAAAGGTAGGAGGAGGAATGTAAGAAAAAAGGAACTCTTGAAAAATATTTTCAAATTCAGATTTTCAAAATATTTTTAACTCTATCTAGTTTTGGTGTAGACATAAGCATTTCAAGTATTACAACAGCCAAGGGAGTCTAAAATACGTACGCTATGCTAGTGGATATCCTACACGAGCAGTATGTGTGCGCACTGGGTGTCACTTAAATTGTGGCTCAAAAGGCCGAGACGCGTCACTGGCGGATCTCGGTGGCGGGTCGATAACTGAAGAACTCGATTGCCACTCTGGTCAAGGTTCCCCGCGATAGAGGGCGGCCCAGAAATTCTCCGTGCGTCCCCGCGGAACCACAGTGTCTGCATCCGAAGCAATGGCCACTGCGTGTTTGCCGCCTTGTTATAGGTCCAGGGAGGACTACGAACAACTCACCAATACACATCACTTTACGGAAAAGGTGCAGCGAGTTGTTGGGAGAGAATATCATTTATCTTTACAGTACCTGGATATACAACACATGTTGAGGTGATAGCAATAATAAGCAATACCAGAGGTGAATGATTTATGTACAATATATGATTGTATTTTATGTAAATGACTGCAACAACAGTATTTGCACGCTAAGCCGCGGCGGAGTGGCCGAGCGCATTGAGGCGCTATGCTACGATGCGCGAGGCAGCTCCTCGTCGGGGGTTCGAATCCCCCCTCGGGCATGTATGTTTGTGCCGTCTTTAGTATAAGGTAGTTCATAAGTAGTTTGTAAGTTTAGGGACTGATACCCCTACAGTTAAGTCCCTTGAGCTTAACAAACATTTGTACGCTAAACATGTAATTGAACTTCTTCCAAATTAGTGGGAAGACAGAAATCTTGATACGCGATCAAACAAAGTTTGCGAATAGAAAGTCATATACCGTGCGCATCAAACAAGCACTGGTCACGATTATAATGTTGTGCAAGACTCCAAAGTGGTATTTTCTGAGAGGGAACTCCTGTCTGGAAATTTATCATTCGGTTTATCAGGGGCGTCGAAGTCTGTGCATCCAACTTAATGGGCTGCGGAACTAATTAAGATAATAAACAGAATCTGAATATACATCGAACCCGTACAATAATGGCTAGTTTGCCCTTCCATAGAACGTACTAATCGTTGTCGATGTCATATTATGCACCCAGCCGAGCGCGGAAATGTGGTAGTTAGTAATATGTGGCTCTTACATTGTTGTACCGAGAAAAGTTTCCAAACACGCATCACCATTTCGTACATTTACTTTAGTGACGAGCTTTCTCAAAGAAGTTAAACGGACTAATAACTATAGGTGGTATGCGAGACACTGCAATAGAAAGTGCCGTTTCCATACACTGGCACATAACGTACTAACGATGAATAAACAAACCCTCCAAATTCGTATGAACAGATAGCAATACAAATCGATGACCTTCCGAACATCAGAAACTGAAAATGTAGCTTCTTATAACACACAAAAATTTCTTTTCTAATAATTCAGCTTACACTAACGAGTCACTTTGAAACAAAAGCCAGTGCCTTTTTTTTCTTTTGTTATTTCCTATAACTGTGCGGTTCACTCTGATTTGATGTCATATTACTCAAGCACCTTGTTCCACGCAGGAATGGACGTGCACTATAAGACGCATTGCTGCGGAGTGCGCGTCGGGCCCCCGTCGGAGGTTCGAGTCCTCCCTCGGGCATGGCTGTGTGTGTTGTCCTTAGCGTAAGTTAGTTTAAGTAGTTTGTGAACACTGTAGTGTGGGGTCCCATGGCTTTGCAAACATTTAAACATTTTGAAGCATCTTTTGAGTTACCTGTCCCTTATTGATTACATGTTTACATGTTACAGCGGAGCGAAAATAAGACTCCCAAGAAATAGCACAGTGGATTATTCGCCAAATTTTCACAGCCGAATGAAGGGTGGAGAATGGGAGTGTATGGGGAACAAACTGACCTACAGTAAGTCTGAGAACTAAGTTTGCAAAAAGGTAAAATTAAAAAAAAAGTGATTTCAGGAAAAACTGAAAAAGAATATAAGACGCCGCACCACGAGGGACTTATGAAAACTGGCCATAAACTAGTATTCATACAGGTATCGACGGTAAATGCAAAGGTGTGTAATTTGGAGGCCGATGGATGAACGTCTGATGCAGCAAGGGAAATTTCTCCGCGCCTGATTAGGATAGCAAACAGCGTACATATCGACACCAGGGCATAAAAACTTCGAGAATTTCATTGCGTGTACACAGTTTCACAATAACAACGTCTGCCAGAATGAAGCGCGAACAAGGTACGCAGATGCCAGCATTTGAGAGATGACGTATTTTGGGGCTCAAAAAACCGGTTTGAGTAAAAGCTCAACATTAGAATAGGAGCGATACCACTGTTGAACGATATTGGCAGGAAAGTCTGAACCATTGACCTAACACAGCGTCAATGAGGAAGCAGCCGAACTAGATAAAGAACAGGGCCCAGGATTCATCATTTATCATGTTCGATCTGACGTGCGACCAGAGCTTGAGTGACCACAAGGACTATTCATAGGCGAGGTCAGCTCATGGCGCCGTCTATCGGTGACCTCTGTCCACCAACAAGCTCGTTTGTAGAGGCGTCGGGGACATTTGGCGTGGAATCTCATTGACTGGAGTAGAACTGTCTTCAGTGATGAGTCCCGCTGGAACTGAGCCCAGATGACCAGTGAAGACGTCTCTGGAGATGCCTCGTACAGCAGTGGGCTACCGAGCTGTCACCTACCTACCAGGAGTGATAGTCTGGGGTGGCACTTCATTTCATAGCAGTCCCCTTTGGTTGTCACCCGCGACACCGTTACAGCAGAGCGGTACATAGGCGATATTCCACGCCCAGATTTGTTGCCATTCATAGCAACGTTTCCTTTGATGACATTCCAGCAAGATAATGCCCGCCCGCACACGGCCAGAGTTTCAACCGCGCTTGTCTTCGTACTTGCCAAACTGTACCGTAGCCAAAAGAGGTGGCCGGATCTCTCCCCAGTTGAGGACCTTTGGAGTACCATGGGCACAGCCCTCCAGTCAGGACGGGATTGCCGCGGTGGAGTAGCCGAGCGGTCTAAAGCGCCACATTGCGGTGTGCGCGGTTGCTCGCCGTGGAGGTTCGAGTCCTCCCTGGGGCATGGGTGTGTGTGTTGTCCTTAGGTTAGTTTACCTAGGTTTAAGTAGTTTGTAAGCTACGGACTGATGACCACGCAGTTTGGTCCGATAGATTTACAAACATTTTTTGTGTGTGTGTGTGTAATTGTTGTCCGAAGTCTCTCGTTGTACACCATAGCAGTTCCATACCGATAGCTATAAGGGGATGGAAGATATGGTGGTTGAAAGTCGTCAAATTATAAAAAAATTCGGACTGAAGGCCAGCGATGACGTTTGCGATTCCATAGCAAGGAGATTACATACAGCGAAACGTGATGCCACAGACCGTATCTTTGGTCTATGCATGCTACAATGTCTTCAGCTCTTTCTCCGTAAGGATAAGCATACGAATAAGAGAATATAAGAATAAATAAATAAAGCAGTAAAAAAGAAATTTATTTTAATACATCTCTTTTAAAAATCGATTTGACGTTTCGCGCATTACAGCAAGTGATCGATCTGTGATATTATTACAATCATTATTGCTGAATTTCGTGATTGGATTCTTGGAAACGGGTGCATTTTTACGTGTGATTTGATCTACACTACTTACGTTCCTGATAATGTTGATTAAAAATGTTTGTTTCTAAAGAAGGTATTGTATTTCATCCTTCAAAACAAAACAAAAATGTTGAAATGTTTGTTAAGCTTAAGGGACTTAACTACGGGATCATCAGACCCTAAACTTACAAACTATTTATGAACTACCTACAACTAAGGACGGCACACATATCCATTCCCGAGGAGGGATTCGAACCCCCGACCGTATCAAAACCAAAACCTCATAGCACACTACTGAAAGATAGCTTATCTATCATAATCAACCAACACGCGAGCGGAGCCGCGGGTCTAAGCTAGTACTGTATATATATTACAATAATTGCATATCTTCGTGAATCAGCTTATCCCGCAAAGACGAGCAGAATGCAGAAGAGCTGAGTATTGTGCACAGCTGGCACAGGGTTTTTGTGGAGCGGAATGTGGCGCAGAGGCGGCCCCCGAACTGGCAAGCAGCGCTCCCAGCAGCGGGTTGCATAACAGCCAGGAAGGCGGGCGCACTTCCCGCCAGTCTGCAGTTCCACCCCTGAGCCACTATCTGTCACTGAAGCCAGTGGGACGCAATGTCGGGAGCCGATCATTTCTAATTTGCGACGAATCGCGGCGCGCCTTGAAACGGTGGCACAGCTGGCCGCTCCTCCCCGGCGTCGTCGGCGCGGTGCGAACGTGACGGGCTTCTTTCTCTGTTTGGGGGTGCCGCAGTGGTTAGCGCAGGCCGAAAGCATCTTCACTAGCCGTTCGCGGACGAGTCGGGAAAACAGGTGCGCTTCGCCTGTTCTCCGACTGTTCAGATTAATCTACTGCCGCTCGCCTTACGCGTGCCAAGCAGCTGTCTGAAAATAAGGAAATGTGACATAGGGGCGATGGAAAGGATTACTGTCAGCCGCTGTTTATTCCGCGCTACCTTTCCACGTTGCAACACTCCCGTTCCACGCCTTGTCGCCGTATATTGCGGCATACGTGCGCTTCCTCATCTGAGCAGGCAGCTCAGTTCTGACATCACGACTGACGCAACTTTTAAGTGTCATTCCAGAAGCTGCTCACTTATGTAGCTCAGTTACAAGCCAACTGTCAAAGTAGCGGTTGTGTTTCTGCCAAATCGACCGTGTATTTGTCGAAGGTAATACCGCAGGACTGACCGACAGCTGATAATTTCAACAACTTGCATCAATTCCAGATTTAAGGCGAGCCAGAATAACGATCTTCTATTTGATGTATAACGGGAACACTTCAGGCCTGCTGTCAGCTTGTCCCTAAATGAGACCTCTTTCCGCCACGGTAGAGAGAAATCAAATCTTTGTAAGGCTTAAGGGACTTAACTACGGGGTCATCAGTCCCTAAACTTACAAACTACTTTATACTAAAAAGGACGCAAACATCCATGCCAGAGGGGAGATTCGAACCTCCGACGGCGGACTGCCGCGCGCACCACAACACGGCGCTCCAGCACGCGCGGCTAATCCGCCGCGGCCCAAAGTACAGTTTCCCCCCTGGCCGGCCGCGGTGGCCGAGGGGTCTGAGGCGCTCCAGTCACGGTCTGCACGGCCACTACGGTCGGGGGTTCGAATCCCCCCTCGGGCATGGATATTTGTGCCGTCCTAGTTTGTAAGTAGTTCATAAGTAGTTTGTAAGTTTAGGGACTGATGACCCCGTAGTTAAGTCCCATAAGCTTAACAAACATTTGAACATTTGTTTTGGGTGCTAACAAAATATGTTCGCATTCGGAAGAGAAAGTTGGGAAAACGGGTAACGTTTTTCTTTTAATGATTTCCACACCAACTCGTGCATCAATTCGGTGACAATCTCTCCACTATATCACGATAATACAAAACGAGCTGCCCTTCTCTGAACTTTCTCCAAATCGTCTATCAGTCCCACTTAGTGGAGATCCCACAAACCGAAGCAATACTCCAAAATAGGACGTACAAGTGTGGTGGTGTAGTCGCAGCGGATTTTTGGGTAAGGATGGAGAAGGAAATCGGCCGTGTTCTTTCAAAGGAACCATCCCGGTATTTGTCTGGAGTGATTCGCAGAAATCACGGAAACGTAAATCTGGATGGCCGGAGGTGGACTTGAATCACCATCCTCCACAATGCCAGTTCAGTGTGTTACCACTGCGCCACCTCGCTCGGTAATGAATTAAGAAGTATATTTTATGCAAAAGGTTTAACACAGTAAAACAAGTATTACAGTTATAAACTTTGTACATGTCTTGGGACAGCGTAACCCATACATAGTCTTCCAATATTTCAGTATAACAGCACACAACAAACTTGAAACATAATTCCAAATATTTTCCAAATTTTTCTCCGATTTCATGTAAACATTAACGCATCTGTAAAGTAATTGGAAATCTGAAGATGTTATATATATATGGAAATTCGATCGACAGTGTCAGCAGTTTACTGGTCGCAGGATAACCAGTTACTAACTACTTCCAATCAGAACTGTTCAATTATCACACATAAAAATTTTCAACTTCTGTGCCTGTCTCCTTGTAGCGTGGTTAGAAAACTAACAAATAAAATGTTTGTATAGCTTATGGGACTTAACTACGGGGTCATCAGTCCCTAAACTTACAAACTACTTATGAACTAGCTAATCCTAAGGACGGCACAAATATCCATGCCCGAGGGGGGATTCGAATCCCCGACCGTAGTGGCCGTGCAGACCGTGACTGGAGCGCCTCAGTCCCCTAGGCCACCGCGGCCGGCAGAAAACTAACATATGGAAATAAATTAAATACTGCAACAGACTGTTCTGCCTTTTCTTTCTGTGGAAAACTGAACCCCAGAGTCGATACTGAAGTACCACATTGTACTGCACAGGAGTTTTTCTTTCAATGTTGCTGCGCGTCAAGGTGACACTTCTTCAATATAAAATCTGGACACTTCAATTTGTTTGAATGGCGAGGCATATTTTTAGTCGGTGCAGATGTACACTAGGAACGATTTATTTGCTTTCAGCGATGGCGTTATCTTAGACGTAATGACTCTGGTAAAGCGACGTCTTTTCCTGTTCCTAGATAAACTTTCCTACTTATCGCACTTGGGGAGGAAAAAGCTTTCAAAAATTTACAAACTGCATCGTGGCTGTTGTTTTTTAAAATTTCCGCTCTTCGAACTGGTAAACAAGGAGTTGTGACCAGTCTCGATAGTACTCTTCAGGTAGGTAAGTGACTGCGAATCCTGCGTACTGTCAGGTTGAAATAGCATTCGATGATTGAAATTACATGTTATACTATTTGCAAAGTTCTGAAACAGAACACGTCCTAGGCAAAAGTAATGGAAAATTTGGTTATCGAGTAAATGATGTTTGGAACATTCTTTCCTTCCCTATACTTTAAACGTACTAGTTCTGTGTAAAATACTTTTTACAGCATATTTTACCGTCTGCATCCTACGACTGTCAGCCAGACCTGTGAGACGACGTCTCGCCTTGTGACCCAGACAGACAAACGCGCTCGACGACATTTTTATGTTTATATACCGTGTAAGAGATGAGGTGTTCCTTTAGTATACATCAGCGCAAGTTTTCCTGCTGCTGATTGCTTTTTCTACTGAAGCGTCAGGTAAGACAACTTCGCATTGTATACACATTCTAGCGCGACCTTTCTGCGAGATATAAGTTTTAATATTAAACACATGTCGTTGTATCGTTGTTAAACAAACGTATACGGTAGTGACTGACGACAACTTTTGACCCGAAGATCGCGGTAACTGTTCGTGATGTCATATGGAACACGTGATGTTCATATGTTTGTAATTCTATGGGACTTAACTTCTGTGTTTATCAGTCCCTAGGCTTACAAACTACTTAAGCTAACCTAAGGACAAAACACACACACACACACACACCCGAGGGAGGACTCAAACCTCTGATGGGGAACAACCGCGCTCCCCGCAGCAAGGCGCCTTATTGCGTTCGGCCATTCCACCGCAGCAAACGTTAAGGGAGCCATACTATATCCGTTCTGCAACTCACGAGCTGTTCCCTGCTTATAGAGAGCGCTCTGAGAAGAAAAAAAGTAGGGGAAACCTACGGGTCGCGCCTGTGCCAATAAGGTGATCAGGCGACCTCACAGATAAAGAAACGAAGAGTAGGCTTTGGCGTTTCGCTGATGCCAGGGTCATCGGAGATGAAGCACCGACTCGTATTGGCCAAGGATGAGGATGGGGAAGACACTGCGCCACGTTCTATTTAAATCTTTCGATATCAATTGTTTGGATGAAAGACGTGAATGTACCGTATGATGATTTAAATAAATATTATAGTCATTAGTAGCAATATGAATTACAAATAAATAAATAAATAAATAAAAATATCGGTGCTTCAGATGGCGACTGCACAAAATCTTTGTCAAGGGTAGGGCTTTTTCTAAGAAACCATCCTAGAATTTGCCTGGAGCAATTTAGGAAAATTATGGTAAACCCAAATCTAGATGGCGGAGGCGGCTTTGAACCGTTGTCTTGCCGAATGCGAATCCAGTGCGCTAAGTTCTGCGCCACCTCAGTAGGTCAGAGGCTAGGGATTCTCTCCAAGTTTGTATCTCGCATATGGACACCGACTGAGACACGGAACGTCAATACGGGCGATCTGCAGTGGCAAGGCGCGACAACAGCACCCTCGGAAGTCTGCTCACGAGGTTGCCTATCAACTACTTTGATATGACAATGAAGAGCGCAGCAGAGGCTTAACAATAAAACCTGAAGCCAGCATAGCCTACATGTGCAAGCTGTAATTACAACAATTCTGCAAACTATTAGCAGGCTTCCCTTCACCTTTGGGACACTAATATACTGCAAGAACACGCAGCAGATTCCCACTCATTCTCTGATAATCAATTACAGAACACATACATCTTGATGGTAGTGAAATGGTTGCACCAAACTGCTATGGTCATCAGTCACTAGACTTGTAGACTATTTAAACTAAGTTACAATAAGGACAACACACACACACACACAAGCGCCCGAGAGAGGACTCGAACATCCGGTGGGAGCTGCCGCCCAGTCCGTAGCATCATGTCTTAGACCACGCGGCTACTCCCGTGCGGCTAGAATGGTTCAATTAACCACAGGATAACTGTTGTGGGGGTGTTATTGGTAAGACGTGCGTATGTACACTTTCACGGAAAGATCACCAAACCTTAGTAACACTTGTGAAATTTATTAAAAATAAGTGTATACTGAAACTTTTGGGCGTTGTAGAAGTACAAGCAGAGTCCAAACACGTTAGTGAAAACTTCAAAGTTCCTTGACTGTCCGCGAAAATGGCTAAGTGTTAGTGTCAATAAGAGTTATAAGTGTTGAAGCACAGCGAAGCTTATCACTTTTTCCTCAATCGTTGAAGACTCTTCTCGGTCAAAGAATACTGGATGAACACGATGCTCCATCTGTCTTACAGGCCGTGTGCGTCGACTATTTAACTACGCTTCGGCCAGTCACGTTTGAGACTCATGGCATCTAACGGGAAACTAGGAATCTTCACTACCAGCTGTCCGTGTTCCCGTGGTGTTGTTGTCGTTGGTTGCCTCATAATACGCGACACTACAGTCACCAGCCTTGAGAGGTGGCTAGACAAGAATCTCAACCCATCATCTCACGTGTGGGCTCACTGTGATAGTTACGCGTCGCTTTGCTCGGTCTCACAGACGATAAACCTCACTTTGACGTACGCGTATAACCCATAAGCACCGACATAATTCGGGAGCAATCGAATAGAGAATTGACTTGATGAACGTTTGAGTCCCCAGATGTTTACTTCAACTGAAGAAAACGGTGCATGTAATTAGCAATTAGCTACTTCAAAACGGACGATGCCAATTAACTCTCCATAAACAGCCCCGTTTCACTTAGTGTCCACACAAACTGCCAAAGCGCGTCTAACCGCGGCAGTAGGAGAAATGTTACCATGCTACAGCTGTTTCAGGATCAATCCACATGTTTTTTTCATAAGGAAGGGGAAGGAAATCGGCCGTGCCCTCGTGCTCTTTCAAAAAAGCGGCCCCAGTATTTGCTTGCTGATTTAGGAAAATCAAGCAAAACAGAGATCTTGATGACCGGGGGCAGCTTTGCCTCGCCGTCTACCGGCCACTGCATCATCTCACTCGAAAGAGCGGTGGGTGGCCGCGCGGGAATGGCCGTGCGGTCTGGAGCGTCATGTCTCGGATTGTGCGGCCGTCCCCGTCGGAGGTTCGAGTCCTACCTTGAGCAGGGGTGTGTGTGTGTCGTAAGTCTACGGACCGATGACAACAGCAGTTTTGTCCCATAGGTTTACAAACATTTTAACACTCTTGAGAGGTGGTTATTTCACTATGAACTCGAGGGAAACAAGCATGCCGGGGTGGAGTGGCCGAGAGCTCTAAGGCGCATTGCCGCTCGCCGTCAGAGGTTCGAGTCCTCCCTGGGGCATGGGTGTGTATGTGTTGTCCTTAGGTTAAGTTAGTTTAAGTAGTTTGTAAGTCTAGGGACTGATGACTATAGTAGTATGGTCCAATAGGTTTACAAACATTGGAACAAACAAGCAACGCAAACAATGGGGACATTTGGACTGATCGACGCTGAAAAAGGCGAAGACCCTTTTTATTCTGCCATGGTATTATATTAATAGAATATGCTCGCAAGCGGAAAGCTGTGACAGGAGCGTGCCCACCGAATTCTTCAAACGCGTTACGGGAGGCTGTCACGACGAAGCGTCGCGGGTAGCTGTCAAAGGGGTTTCTATGCTCCTCTACAGCGGCACACTTCATTCCGCGTAGGACACCCAACACATTCTGCTTGTTTATACCATTCAGTTTTGCCTCAGACACACATTCTCATTACATGGTACCTATGAAATACATGTTTCCTCGGATCAAGAAGCTATTGCGCGTCAGGCTTTACCAAACTGACCAAATAGTGATTTCGGCGGTGGAACATTTCCTGAAGCCGCGCGGGAGTGGCCGTGCGCTCTAAGGCTCCTTGGTGCGGAGTCTGCTCCCCGTCAGAGGTACGAGTCCTCCCTCGGGCACGGGCGTATATGTTGCCCTCGGCATAAGTCAGTTTAAGTAATTTGTAAGTCTGGTGATTGATGACCACCGCAGTTTGGTCCCATAGCTTTACAAACATTAACGCCGTCACTAAGTTTCGTGGTCACAGGTACATTTTGTTTCGAGTTGATAATTATAACTTTGTGACAACAGGTCGTAGCGCGAGGAAAGGGAGTACGGTGTGTAATTACACTTCGGAGGCTCGAGTCGGGGAAGGAAAAGGTAGAGGCGTGCGCGGCAGCTAGATGATGCAGAGAGGAGAAGGTAGAAAAAGGAAGTGCCGCAGAAGGGCCCGTATCCGGGACGCGCGCCAAGATGTGACGCGCCGCGTTCTGCACTGCTAATCACCGCTAACTGCGGCGCTCCTGTCAACACGAGCCTCCCTGCCGGAGGTTTCCACCGCGCCCAAAACACAAACCGCTAAATGCTGGACCAACAGCTACGGGTAAACGTCGAGCAACACTCTCTTAAAAAAAGCTACGTTTGCTCTTTGTACAATTGCTAGTATCAGTAAAAAGTTATGAACCCCCTAACATCATCGTGTTGTATATTTATAGTCGACCGAGCGAGGAGGCACAGTGGTAAGATACTGGACTTGCATTCGGGAGGATGGTGGTTCAAATCCACCCCCGGCCACCCAAATTAAGGTTTTCCGTGATTTCCCTAAACGACCCTAGGCAAATGCCGGGATGGTTCATTTCAAACGGCACGACCGATTTCCTCCCACATCTATCCCAGAAAATCCGAGCGTAAGCTCAGTCTCTAATCACTACGCTGTCGACGGTACGTTACACCCTCAACTTACTTCCTTCCTTCCATTTGCAGTCGGTAGTACGCTATGGAATCGCAATGCCGTCGTCTAGAAACAGGACGTCGATTTTTATCCGATGACGTCAGAGGTCACCTGGGTATAACAGATGTCCTCATGATAGTTTCAGCGTAGTGGCGTGGCTGCCAGAGTGTCGTCTGTGTGTAGCCTTTAATAGATGTTAATAGACTCAGTGTGTTGTCAATGTGTGAAGCAAACAGGCGCCACGATACGGGGACGGACTCGTGCTTCCTACAGCCAAATTAGCGACTTTGAAACGGGTCAGACTGGCGTTCCAAGTGACGGATAAGTGTCACACAAGTTGGACGTGCTGCATCAGTTGTGCAACAAAGCTGGTCGAAATGGTTACGCCCGTAGACGAGTTTTTGGACCGCCAGACGGGACAGACGTCCGCCAAAATTGTCGTTCTGTAAGCACATCAGTGGGAGATCGTACAGCTACCACAGTAGAGATTAGAGGGTTTGTGAGCCCAGATGTGTCAACACGGCAACCGGTTACCAGCAGTGGGACTACGGACACGCACAACTCTAGCCCGTCTTCCATTCACGCCACAGCACCACTGGTGCCATCAGAGGTCACTTGGAAGAGGAAATGGCGGCCCGTAGCCTTCAGCGACGAAAGCAGAGTCTGTCTGCACGCGGGTGATTTCCGTTTGGACGCTCGGCGAAGAACTGGCGAGCGCTGTCTTGTAGAGTCCATTCGTCTAAGACACACTGGCCCATGACCAGGCATTATGGTCCGGGCAGCGATACGCTACAACTATTGTTTACCTATGGTATTTATGGAGGAAACGCCGACCACTCGTCGGTACGTGCAGAATGTTGTAAGACCCGTTCCTCTGCCATTATTGTAACAGAAACGTGATGTGTTGTTCCAGCAGAAAATAGCTCGCCTGTTAACGGTGCCTGAAATTTAACGTGCTGTGCAAGACTTGTAGCAACTCCCCTGTCCAGCACGTGTGGGATATGACGGGACGACAATTGACTCGTGCGACTCGTCAATCCACAACTCTTGCAGAGCTACGTGAACAGGTCGAGCAGGCGTGGAATAAATTATCCTAAAACAGTATTCGTGATGGAATGGATACCAGAATAAGCGCTTCTGTTTGTCCCCGTGAAGGCTACACACCACGTACTAATATGGATGTTTGAGCATCGATCGACACCCGGTACCTCACTACCACCTGAACTACTGATTTGTAAATGTAAACATTTCATGTACTCCATATGCGCTGTTTCATCAATAAATCTTGAATGAATGGAATACACCAGGTTTAACTAAATATGATGAAAAGCAAAATGCGTATTACAGCAGAGTCGTGAAGCATATTCACACTGGATCTCAATAACACCTTACGACGGTTATTACGACACACATCTCGTAAATGTTCAAATGTTTGTAAATCTATGGGACTTAACAGCTTGGTTATTAGTCCCTAGCTTAAAAACTACTAAACCTCAGGTAAACTAAACTAAGGACAACATAAACACTCACGCCCGAGGGAGGAATCGAACCCCCGACGGCGGACAGCCGCGCGCACCGCAACACGGCTCTCCTGTACGCGCGGCTAATTCGCGCAGCCACATCCCGTAACACTGATACATATTCAGAATCAGGTATCTACAAAATTATATGTGGAATCTGCCCAAGATTTTACATTGGCATAATTGGAAGAACTTTTTAAGGAACATATGCCGTTGTAACTCTTTCACCTTAATATCATACTTGAAAGATTCACAACACATAGTACTTGGCATTAAAAAGACTCGATAAAGATCCTCTACAAAATAAAAAAGGCCAATTAATGGACTTAGAGTAAATAATAACTTTTTATCTTATTATAGTATTTTATATTGTTTATTTGTTGTTGGGCACAGGCCCCTGTCATCAAAGATCTGTGATAATAGGGCGTAACCACCTAAATATGGATTGTCGTTTTCTTTTCACACAGTGAACGTCTTTTCTTGCTTATTTACCACAAGAAAAGACGCCTGGAGTCTCATAGAAATGGTTATAACACGATCAAATATTCTGTAGGTTACATTGAGTTTCTGGGTGTTGATGGACGCCACAGTGTTTCCAATCAGACCGGAAAATACCATGAGTATTTTGCGAGACCATTCCGTTCTTCCTACTTTAAACTAGATAAACCACCCCCCCCCCCAGAACCAAAAAAAAAAAAAAAAAAAAAAAAAAAAAAAAAAAAAAAAAAAAAAAAAAGGAAAGGAAAGAAATTGCATAGCAGCAATCTGGTAAAGATTGAAAACTTGGGATGTTTACATGTTTACCATAATCCTTCATTGGATGGGAGTGAATTAGTTTCTTCAACGGGAGTGGTAGATCGTAGTCTGTCTGGAAACTGACTAAAATTTTGCTCGTCAAGCAGATCTATACACCCCCCCCCCCCAAAGCCAAGTCCTAGTTACGCCACTGGATGTGAAGATCCTCTACAGCATGCAGCTATAGCGATACTGCGGAACTGAAACGAGCAACGTGATGATCGGACAGAAATTTGCACGCCGCGGCTGTGGGAAGTGCGTCCGCTCGTGCGTAATAATAGAACGTGCGGGAAATTGCTTAAGGAACTCGGCGAGACGGACCGGAACAGCGTTACTCGGCCAGCCAGCGTGAGTTAGCGAGAGAGCAAGCGCTGACGCGTCGAGGAAAAGTCTCGCGGCTATTCCTGCCGCGTGAGGTCACGACAGAGGAGCACTTCCGCTCACGTTTGGCAAGGTTCAGGGAGACGCCCGCCTGGCCCTGGCCTTGCTAGCCGCGCGCCACCCACGCGCAAGCTTCATTTAGCTACTCATCATCACAGCACCGAGTACTAAACACATCGCGGTACGGACATGGGCAGAAATCAGTCTGATAGATGATCATTATGTATCTGTGTTCCAAGCTGAGCGGCCATTCCCCTCGGAGGTTCGAGTCCTCCCTCGGGCATGTCTGCATGTATGCGTGTGTGTGTGTGTGTGTGTGTGTGTGTGTGTGTGTGTGAGAGAGAGAGAGAGAGACAGAGAGAGAGAGAGAGAGAGAGAGAGAGAGAGAGAGAGAGAGAGAGAGAGACAGAGAGAGACAGAGAGCGAGAGAGAGAGTTGTCCTTAGTGTAAGTTAGTTTAAGTAGTTTGTAAGTCTAGCAACTGATGACCATAGTAGTTTGGCCCCTTGGGTTTACAAACATTTGAATTCGAATACTCTTACGAGAGCCAACGCCGCGGTGGAATGGCAGAGCGCTCTAAATCTTCAAATGTTTATTATTTTGGTGTGGTGTCTGTTGTTACGGACATGTCCGAAAGAACAGACACCACGCCAAAATAATAAGTATTTAGACGCGACGACGGCGTCAGCTTCAATTACGTCACCGCAGATGCGGTCATACGTTCGACCTCGCACGGGAAACCGAAATGGCGAGTGTAAGAGGGCATGAACGATAGAGGCGCTACAGCCATAGCGTGCGACTTGTGGGGAATTTGAGACGGCCAGGAGGCGAGTACGGGTGGCCAAGTGGTTAAGGCGACCGCTGGCCCGAAGCGGGAGACCCGGGTTCGATTCCCGGTCCGGCTCACATGTTCACCTGTCGCCATTGTTTCATTTCAATGCCCTAAAGCAGCCACTGTCAATCCTTTCCTTCCTACTCCTTCTTCCTTCCTCTCCTTTATCATTAATTTGCAAGTTCAAATGTTTGTTAAGTTTAAGGGACTTAACTGCGGAGTCATCAGTCCCTGAACTTACAAACTACTTATGAACTACCTTTTACTCAAGACAGCACAAACACCCATGCCCGAGGGGGGATTCGAACACCCGACGGGGAACGGGCTCGCGCATCGTAGCATAGTGCCTCAATGCGTTCGGCCGCTCCGCCGCGGCTAAACAAAGCAACGAATGAAACATCTATTTATATACGCTCTCTAGAGCTATACATTTTCAGATCGAAGGTTGGAAAAGAAAGAGCAGAAGGACTCAGATATTATGAAACTAATGCACTGATTTACTTTACTTCTGCAAAAACACTTATCCGAGCCAAGTAGTACCTCTTTCCTAATGCGCTAGGACAATTACGGTTTATGGAAAATTCTGACGCTTAATCACATTAATTACCCGCTGTTTAACTTAGTATTTTCCTCTTTGTCTACATTACGCTTGAGTTTTAGACGATAGTACATCGGGATTCACTGTGTCCACAAACGATAAACAAGTAATTGAAATAAATACTAGTCAGGAACCAACATTGTATCAGATGATTTAGTCATACTCAAGACTAATCAGTATCAATGCAAATGTTTTCCTCTGTCTTAGTGGATGACTATCGACCTTACTGAAATACTGACGCAGTGACTAATATTTCCCCAGCGCAGAGAGTGTTGTGATGTCTGCGATGAGAGCTTTCACAGTACAGCGTCGTGCTGTGTTTATGTTGCCACAGCTAATTACAACGATGAAAGGCAGGGAGATGAAACGTGATGGCGCCACAGGGCCAGCAGCTCTCCAACAGAGGAGATATCTGGAGCTCATGCCGGGGGACTGACACCACATTTGGCGATCGGGAACTCAGGATGAGTACTCGAGATCAACATTTTCTGCCACTTCCAGAATTCGAATCGCCTACGTTCAAGTGGAATATGCCGTCATTACCGAGTATGAACAAGCTCTACTACAGAGACTGGAAATCAGGTTCCTCTTTGGAAGTGTGATTTCCCTAAAACATTAAATGTTCAGATGTTTAACTGCTGCGGTTATCAATCCCTACACACGCCCATGCCCGTGGGAGGACTCGAAGGTCCGACGGCGACAACCGCGCTCAGCAGCAAGGCGCCCTAGAGTGATCAGCCAATCCACCGCGGCCCCTAAAGTCACCAGACAATTGCCGGGATGGTTCCTTTCAAAGGGAATGGCCGATTTCCTTGTCCATCCCTAAGAACAATACGAGCTTGTGCTCCTGACTGGGCGTCAGACCCTAATTGTCCTTTCCTTCTCTTTAGAGCATTTTCAAAAGCTTCTTCTTTCCGCGAACAATACGTGACTGGAATAGGAGGGAGAACCGATAGTGGTACTCAAGGTACTCTCCGCCACACACCATCGGGTGGCTTGCGGAGTATGCATGTACATGTAGATGAAATGTGATATCGATTGAAACCAAATACACTTTTCCATTTTATTTATTTATCAGAATCCTTGCGTCTATTCGAACAAAACCTACTTCGACATGCAAAGAGTGAGTATACACGGTGATTTTCTACTGTCCGCGCAAACTAAGTTGATATTCGTTGCGGTAGAAAAAATGTTCAAATGTTTGTAGAGTCTATGGGACTTAACTACGGGGTCATCAGTCCCTAAACTTACAAACTACTTATGAACTACTTACAACTAAGGACGGCACAAATATCCATGCCCGAGGGGGGATTCGAACCCCCGACCGTAGTGCGTTGCGGTAGCTGATGAGAGTAACAACAAATGGGAAATGCCTTTTACGGTCGCTGTCGTCAGCCACCGCGCCTAGTGTCTTGTTAGTTTGCGTCGATAGTAAATGGGGACAGGCTGCAGAAACTATCCCAGAGGCGATAAGATGCATAGAAGGTCATACGGAGAATGTACAACTGAAACATTAAAACAGCTTTACTTTCTTCTAAAATTTATTATTTCAGACACATAACTTTTTGGACTGACGGGGGTAGTAAAGGAAGTTGTTTATCAGTAACAAGATTTGTCAAGAGTTGTGTTTGGAAGGGGAAAAATAGAATGTACAGTAAGGATAAGACATATCTTTATTTTTCTAAATAATTTCCAAGTACATTGATACATTTGTCAAACCGCTTTATAAGCTTCAAAAAGCCGTCCAGGTAAAAATCAGGTCGTTGCATTGCTATAGAGTGGAAACATCCGTCATCACCTGTCAGAAAGAAGTTCGAAAGCACTCCGTCTGCAGGTAAAGTGCTTCTCACCGTTTTCTGGGACGCCCAAGAGTTTTGTTGCTGGACGTTTTGGAGGATGCAACCATCAATGCTGCGCGGTACTGTGCCTCTCTGTCGAAATTGAAAGAGGTGTTTCAGAAAAAGCAGCCTGGCCTTCTCACATATGGCGTTCTGCTGTTGGATTACAATACGAGACCACTCTCGGCGACGGCAAAGCAAAACCGTATTACAACTCTTGGTTGGGAGCGCCTACATTATCTGCCGTACATTCCTGATCTCGCACCAAGTGACTTCCATCTGTTTCCAGCTTTGAAGAAGACTGTCGGCGGAAGGCGCTTTGGAAGCAAAGCTGACGTCGAACAAACCGTTCAACGATTCTTCCGAATGCAACGCCCTGATTTTTTCCTGGACAGCTTTTTGAAGCTTATAAAGTGGTATGAGAAATGTCTTAATGTACTTGGAAATTACGTGGAAAAATAAAGATATGTCTTATCTTTAATGTCTCATTCTATTTTCCCCCCTTTCATGCGCAATTCTGACCACAGTCGACAGGAGAAACTTATTTTCCAACTCCCCCTCGTGTATTAATGTTGGATGTGAAATTTATCTTCTTCAGAAACGCTTTTCTTCTCTTTGCCGCCCTGTATTTTATATCTTCTCTACTTCGGTCATCGTAAGTTATTTTGCTAGCCAAATAACAAAACTCATCTACTAAATTTATTGTCTCGTTACCTAATCGAATACCTTTAGCACTGAGTGATTTTCTTAAAGTACTACATACCATTACCCAGTGGCGTAACTATGGGGGGGGGGGGATGAGGGGGATAGAACCCCCCCAGAACCCGAAAAAAAAAAACGAAAAATGAAAACAAATCGTATAACAGCGATCTGGTAAAGGCAAAGATTGAAAACGTGGGGTGTTTTACCATAATCTTTCATTGGATGGGAGTGAATTAGTTTCTTCAACGGGAGTGGTAGATGGTAGTCTGTCTGGAAACTGACTAAAATTTTGCTCGTCAAGCAGATCAATCTCCCCCCCCCCCCCCCCCCCCAAAGCCAAGTCCTAGTTACGCCACTGCCATTACCTATGTTTTTCTCTTGTTAATGCGAGCAGCTGTTGTGTGCTATTCCGCCAGAGACAGCTTACGGAGATCCTGCGGTTAGCAGCTGTTAGAAAGGAAGTATAAAGTTTTGCGGATTTCACGCAAGAATGGAGACTTGTGTGATGGCCCCCGATCGTTACCAGCCGTGTCTCCTGGTGAGCGTCCCCACGCGGTTTGACGTGCTGGGACTATAGAACAGTTCTGTGAAAAGACTTTCCTGGCTGTATTGTGGAGTGGGCCGTGGAGTCGGAAAAGTGGAGCGCCGGTAGCTGCCAAGGACGGCGACTCGTGGCGCACTCACATTCTGGTACAGGAAACGCGCGAAGTCTGCCTGCCTGCGAACGTTTGCGTCATCTATGTCTCACTGCTACACAACTCACTCCCATGTAACAACACTGACCGATGGCTGTGTACACCAGCATGACAGATGACTACGAAAACTACTCCTTGCTGGTGGAAATAAGGGTGGGGAAGGAAATCAGCTGTCCCCTTTCAAAGATGGCCGGAGATGGATTCTAACCGCCGACCTGTCGACTGCGAGTCCATTGTGTTACCACTGCGCTCGGTCTTTGCAGATGGCACGTGTGTTGTAGTGAAACAAGGTAGACTAGCGATCTAGGTAATAGAGCAGTTGGTAACAGCAGCACGTAGCTTTCAATAATTTCTTTACTTTGAGGCCCGCAGTGTGGAAAATGTCGTTGAGTGACATAGTTATAAATTACGTTTATACCTTTCACTGCTGTTATAATGCTTTATTTGTTTACTATGAGCTCATTTCGGCTTTACATTGCCATCATCAGGTTTTTTGTAATATAAACGAGATAATTTATAACAACAGTTACATAAGCTGGCATATATAATTTTTTTGTGGCTAATACATTTAATTTACTTACATGTAATGTCGTTCTTATTGCTGTCCTTTTTGTTTAAGATGATATTGATTTTATTTAAATTATGACTGGCTTATATGCCTGTAACGGATTTTTTATTTTCTGACTGATTAAAAAGGGCAGCTTTTTTCAAAGTGTTTTAACGACATTATATGTTTACATAGCTACTTAGAAATCACTGTAGTTATCAGCTAATTTATTTTCCTTGATATTATAACTTTGGTGGTTGATGTTAATGTTGGTACTATAGAGTGAATATCTATGACATGTTTTTGGCTATACATTTTCGTGGCTGAAAAAAAAATGAATAAAATTTTCAATGTATTTTTTGTGTTGTAGTTCAAAAAATACTATCAGAGAAATCATGTTTTGGAACCTTCAATTCATCGCCACATTTTACCTGAATATCGATTTCGCCTTTAAAGCAATGAGCTTTCCTGTGAATTGATTACAAATGCTGGCACAATTATGTTCGAAGGAGAACTCCTTCCGAGACTTATGATTTTATCTATTCTAAAACAATGGATATGGAATGGCTTGCAGCTTTGACTTAAAGCATACCCTGTCGACATCACATTTCATCAGTTACCCTCACCCTGTTACACCAATATGATATTATATGCATATTTTAATAATAAATACCTAGCTGAACCTCCTACACGGTTTGTAACTCCGAAGGAGTTCGCCTTCGATCTTGATGATCCGAGCCTTGTGATCACTGAGGCGCCCAAGTTTTCACTCGGTGTTGGTGGTGCAAATTAATGGTTTGTTCTGAGTATTTCTTGGATGTCGATGATGTCCATTTCCCCCTCGGGCATGGATATTTGTGCCGTCCTAGTTCGTAAGTAGTCCATAAGTAGTTTGTAAGTTTAGGGACTGATAACCCCGTAGTTAAGTCCCATAAGCTTAACAAACATTTGAACATTTTTTTTGATGTCCATTTAGTAACGTGTAATAAATACATCTCATAGAATGTTGATCTATGCACCTTCCGGACAGTCATTTTCTGTCACTCTCCTGCTGCATGCACGTGATGAGTCATTAGCAGCTAACGTCATAATTGTTATCACTTTATAGTGAGCTGTACTAGAGATTAAACTTGCGAGCTCCCACAGAAGGAGTCTCTTGTGTCTCGCGGACGGCTTCATTTTAATTTCACATTTTTGGTTTGTGAGCTGCGACATTTACTTTGGTGGAAATGTGCACTACGATGTGCACGATGATAATACAGATATGAAGTTAAACGATCTCACGACATGGTGTCAAATAAGAATGAATAAAAAAAGAGTACAGACCCGTTGCTGTGTCAATTCCTGGTTTGGTATACTATAGAAGCTACTGGCTTCAATTAAGTGCAGCTTTTATGGCCAGTTATAAGAAATAAGGTCTGATTGTTCTCTCTTGTTTCACGTGTTGTCAATTTAAAATACTGCTGGTGGTAATGCTGCATACAATGATGGTTATCTCACTTATAAACAATTTACCTAATCACAATGATCAAGTAACTTAAGCCGCGGTGGAGTAGTCGAGCGGTCTAAAGCGTCTCGCTGCGGAGTGCGCGGTTGCTCGCCGTGGAGGTTCGAGTCCTCCCTGGGGCATGGGTGTGTGTTGTCCTTAGGTTACTTTACCTAGGTTTAAGTAGTTTGTAAGCTACGGACTGATGACCACACAGTTTGGTCTGATAGATTTACAAACATTTGAACATTTTGAAGAAACTTAAAATGATAATTCGCTAAATATCGTAGCTATTTAAAATACTGCAATTAGGACAGTTAGCTAAATATTAGCAGTTGATGCATCTACTGCTTGCAAGAAAGAGGGTAAAAGGAAATAAAACGCATTTCCCCTTTTTTGCAACTAAATAGCGAAACTTACGTACATAAACGACTGAGTTATAAATTAATAAAATTCAGTAACCAGTTGCTGAGCTGGTTGCTGAATTTTATTAATTTATAACCTGAACAGTTGCTGAAATGGATAAAGTACTTAAAGGACTGAGTGTTTCATCGGTTACACACTTTGCAGCTGTCGACAGATGATTGATAGACCCTGTAGCTGTGGATGAGGCAGGTATCTCAGGTTTTTACCGCAAGGTTCACGCAGAAGCTCACTACTATATTTCCCAGAAAACGATTCATTTCATACGCAGCTTCCATTTTTGTCTCTTAGTAAACTCAACCAGCCTTCCGTCCCGAATACAAAGTTCACTCCCGCTAGCGACGAAACTGTGCAAACAGCGAAGAGGCGACTTTTTCAGTTTTTTAAATTTTTTATCAGGACGACACAACTGTCGTAAAGCGAGTCAGTTTTTCCAGTTGCCCTGTCCTCTCGGCGGGATTGCATTACACGCCATCACCGGCGCAGCTTCGATACCGCGCGAAGCGAGAGTAGGCGTAACTTCAGAAGTGCGGCTAACCTCAATTCAAAACGGCACTTTGCGCAAGCAACGACCCCAATTCCGAACGACCTTGGGCACACCTGTCGCAGCGGCTGGATATGGAAGGAAGAGGCCGTGCTGATAGCGCCTGGCTGCTAACCATCCCCGCTGCTCCACTAACGCGGGTGCCTAACCACCTCCTATCAGCGAGAAGCTCACTATCGTTTACAATGCTTTTATCTTCAGTAATGCAGGTTAGCGATTGTGGGAAGTGGAAATTCAACAAGGATTTGCGCACAAACCGGCACAGTTTTTCTACGAAAAAAAAAGAAGCCCTTTTCGGAACAAAATATTACGAAAAAAAAAAGATTACTACAAGGAAATAAAAAAAAATCTTAAGTAAAGCAGTGTATCAGATTCCACAGACATCTCGCATTATGCATGCACGTGAATGTTCAGATAATTTTGGAGCACGTCTTTGTACACGAATAGAGAAATATTTTTCTTGTAAACTGGTTTAGCGTAAGGGACATTTCAGTTGCAGCTTAGACTGTTGATTTATAGGGGACATTTCTTTACATTGGAGCAAGTTATTTACTGGATATCGCCAGAGGATAATGGGAAACTTACATCGATGCCCCCTGAACAAAACATTCGTGGCATGTACAGAATCAACCATGTCACACTGCAAATATTTTCTGGCAGTGGCGCAACTATGGGGGGGGGGGATGAGGGGGATAGAACCCCCCCCCCCCAGAACCCGAAAAGAAGAAGAAAAAGAAGAAGAAGAAGAAGAAGAAGAAGAAAAATCGTATAACAGCAATATGGTAAAGGCAAAGATTGGAAACTTGGGGTGTTTTACCATAAGCTTTCATTGGATGGGAGATAATTAGTTTCTTCAACAGGAGTGGTAGATGACTAAAATTTTGCTCGTCTAGCAGATCTATCCCCACCCCCTAAGCCAAGTCCTAGTTACGCCACTGTTTTCTGGGATATCCAAAATCTTATATTAATTCGATTCCCAGTAAATTAGATCGTGACTTAAATCAAACATCAAATTTTAATAACGGTAATATTATTAACCATGATAAAACGAAGCATGCAAATCAACGAGTTATTCTCTGTGTTCTGTAAGGGGACTCCAACAGTGTGATGTAAACTACTGCACACAGAGCATCAGAATAGCGACTGGCTGGCGTTAACTTTTGATGGATTACTCGGAAGGTGCTCGGTTGTAGATCATTAACCTAACGACATGACTTCTAGTAAGCACACAAAGCAATGATAACTGGAGAGAGAATTTGCATAGTTATTAATGAAGCGGGAAACGGCGGGTTATGCTGACGATTCCGCGAAATAACAGCATCTCTGCGGAGACGTCGTCGCTCCAGCTACATTTCTCCCTAATCATTAATTCAGACAAGAAGACTGGGATATTTCCATTGCTACCTGTGAGAGATACTGAAAAGCCGAGGCAGATTCCCTTTTCTCTCCTTCTCACAGTGTGTTAACTGTGCATCTGCATTGTGTGGATAGTTGATAGGAATGGCTATGCATTGTAGTGTTCTAATCGAGTTTTTGCCGATTATTACCAAAACGAAAGAAAATTAACGGAGTAACTGATATACGTCCCGCGGGAACGTCCGTGCAGTTCTAGGGGCCATGTCAGGGATTGCGCGGCCGCTCCCGCCGGAGATTCAAGACCTCCTTCGGGCATGTGTGTGGGTGTGTGTTGCCCTTAGGATAGGTTTAAGTTAGTTTAAGTATTTTGTAAGTCTAGGGGTCTATGACCACAGTAGTATGGTGCCATAGGTTTACCAACATAGAACCTTTTTTTTTTAACTGAATTCTGATGCTAGCACAGGTAATCCCTTCGGAACAACACCGAGGAGCTCAGACTTGTCGTCCCACATACATGCATCTTCATACGTACTCTGAGAAACAGTGTGAAGCGCGTGACAGAGGGTAATACCACTGTACAGAGATGCCCACATGGGGGGGGGGGGGGGGTTATGACGCAAGCTGAGTCATTGGAATTTCTGAGAGAGGAGGGAGGGGGAATTAGTGCTTTTGGCCAGCCTTGGGGGGGGGGGGTTATAAAACAATTTACAAAACGTGAAATAAAAGTTATTTAATTAAAATATTAAATGGCAAAACAAGACCTAATATCTCGGGTGTGTGGAGAGGGTCGAGCGGGAGTAGCCGAACGGTCTGGAGCGCCACGTTGCGGATCGCGCGGCCTTCCGCGTCGGAGGTTCGAATCCTCCCTCGGGCATGAATGTTTGTGTTGTCTTTAGTATAAGTCAGTTCATAAGTAGTTTGTAAGCTTAGGGACTGATGACATCGCAGTGAAGTCCCATAAGCTTTACAAACATTTGTGTGCAGGGGGGGGGGGGAGGGGTTGGTCGCAGTTTGGTGGAGGGGGGGAGGTGTCATTGGCCCAGGGGAGTGGGCACTTCAGCCACTGTAGCACATGTTTTGTCCAGCTCGAATGTCTTAAATTACATTTTCTTCTTCACATCTAGGCAGGGGTGGGGTGTGGTTACTATTGGATGAAAGTTGTTTAAGCTAAAGGGATGAGCGAATGCCCTTTCTGTCGGTATCTCGTTGCCCTACAATACGGAATACGTCTATCCCAACGGCCCGTTTGTACTGTTATCCATGTGAAAGATTGGGTTTGCTGATCGTGTAACTGAGAATGGACTTCGGTACCGACCCGGTATTCAGATAGTGGGAAATAGAAAACGGCCTAAAAACCGCAACCGCATCCGCCGATATTGTTCCCCATCCTTACCCGTTTCTAGTGACCACCGTGTCTGTTATGCGTTTTGGTAGCAAAGCCGGCCGCAGTGACCGAGCGGTATGCGGTGCGCCAGTCACTGTCTGCACGGCCGCTACGGTCGGGGGGTCGAATCCCCCTCGGACATGGATATTTATGTCGTCTTTAGTATAAGGTAGTTCATCAGTGGTTTGTAAGTTTAGGAGCTGATGACACCAAGTTAAGTCCCATAAGCTCTACAAACATTTGAACATTTGGTAGCAAAATCAAAACACACACACATTCAGCTAGCAGAACTAATTTAAAAAAATTACCCAATATAAAAAAAAATCTCTCAAACGGTCGTGGGATAAATAAAAAGTGTATCTGATGCAGATAATTGGTTTTTATTTGAACTTTTGTCATAAACATCGGCACTTCCTTTCCAGACGCCACAAAAAAACTGGTCACGTTCTGATAACAATAGCGATCGTTAGCGGTCGTAACTTGGGAGGCAGTCGACAATTTTTATAATACCCTAACGGTATGAAGGACGTCTGCATAGAAGATGTGGCAACTCTTTCCCACACGAAAAAGCGACTTTGCGGATAGCGAGGCGTTTCCGAAAGAGCAGCGGAGTGGTGTGTGGATTTTTTTGGCTCGGTGTCCAGCTGTCAGAGCAGAAAAGAAGGCGGCTGTAAGGAGAGGCGCAGGTTGCGCGTGCATTATACACGCGCTGTGACGGCCGGCGCGCGTCAAGAAACGGAAATGAAACTGTTGTCGGCGCGGCGCGGCGCTTTCACATCCCAGTTGGCAGGAGAGAGTGCCTTCCTGTGCGTGCGACGCGGCCGCTTTTTACACAAGTGTGTCGCCACAGATTATCGCCGCCAGCATCCACAATGTTTTCCGCCGCCAATAACCCAAACGTGCCGAGGACAATCTGTCCCACTCCTGCCCTCATTTCCTTGTAGCCTTACGATTTGATTTATTCAGGCAAACAGAAACAACAGAGGTCTTGGCACATTGTGTTTATTGCACGGTTTCATTCCCTGTGAATCTATTAAAGCCAAATATTCAAATGTTTGTAAACACATTGGACGAAACTCCTATGGTCATAGCCGGCCGCGGTGGCCGAGGTGACTAAGGCGCTCCAGTCACGGTCTGCACGGCGACTACGGTCGGGAGTTCGAATTCCCCCTCGGGCATGGATATTTGTGCCGTCCTAGTTCGTAAGTAGTTCATAAGTAGTTTGTAAGTTTAGGGACTGATGACCCCGTAGTTAAGTCCCATTGACTTTACTAACATTTGAACATTTTTCCTATGGTCATAAAGTCCCTAGCCTCACAAACTACTTTAACTAGCCTAAGGACAACGCACACACCCATGCCCGAGAGCCGCGGCGGAGTGGCCGAGCGCATTAAGCCGCTATGCTCCGATGCTCGAGGCCTTTCCCCGTTGGGGGTTCGAATCCTCCCTCGGGCATGGATGTTTGTGTTGTCTTTAGTATGAGGTAGCTACAAGTAGTTTGTAAGTTTAGGGACTGATGACCCCGCAGTTAAGTCCCTTCAGCTTAACTAACATTTGAACATGCCCGAGGCAGGACTCGAACCTCCGACGGGGAGCACCCGCGCACTCCGCAACCAGGCTCCTTCCGCACGGCCACTCCCACGCGGTGGAGATCATTTAGGTCTTTACTGAACACGATTTCTTCCGGTCTAAATAGCCCGAATATTCTTTTTCTTTTGCGTTTCAATGCTTCGCATTGGCAGGTCAAATGTGGTGCAGTCTCACCATATTCTCTATATAGTCTGAATTTAGGGACTTCTTTCATACATTTCAGCTTGTGTGTCGTGTCCCCGGTGTGGTAGAAAAGTCTTGGTGGGATGGTCGTGGGCACAGAAGAAAGTAGTTGCGCCATGAAAAACCTGCCCTTTGCATGTCTGAATATTAAGGGTTCCGTGGCAGAGAAACATAGACCTAGTAAAAAATTTTTCTTTTATTTTTCCTTGTTTCTTTGTGTTTGGGTATGTGTGTGAGTTTTTTTAAATCGCGTAATTTCATGTTAACATCAGCTCTGAATTCATTAAATGTACATTGTTTTATAATAAAAGCCCAATGCTAAAGATGAATAAAAGCCAGGCCTGAAAATCAATCGATAGCTGAATTAACAAGATTCAATAAGTAATTTTGAGAAATTCCAAAAAAGCTATCTACTTCTTTACAAATTATGCACAGTGGGCAATGTGTTCTACTACGAAAAGTATATTAAAATGTATAACATATGTCTATAATGTATAATACAGTACACGATTTTTTGAAGGAAAAATGGTATCAACAGAAAGAAAATTAAATTTGTTGTCTTTAAAATCACATACTTACTTGTTTAGTACTTCTGGAGCCTGGGGGGGGGGGCGGATGAGGAGGGATTGCCACAAGATTTTTACTAGAAAAGTTTTTTAGGAACAGGCATGTTGCTCTAAACGTAAAAAAATCATGTCTTTCAACTAGAGACTGCATGAGAATCTGTTCTAAAAAGGGAGGAATGAAGATTACGGTTTACAGTTCCGGAGATGACGAGGCCATTGGAGACGCAGCATAACTCGCATTGGGAAACGATGGATAAGAAAAGCTGCCCTAAATCCTTTCAAAGAAATTGTCTCGGCACATTTTACAAGGAAAATTTAGAAAATATGCAGTTCTTCTCAAACTTATGCTCGTAATTTAGTAAGGATGTGGTGCGAATAGTACGCCATCCAGAATGGTAGTAATTCGATAGAAGAAAACTGTAACACACTGCTGTAGCAAGAAAAAAATGATTAAATTCATGTTTCATCCAGCCAGGTATTTTATGAAACAATAAAGTGCTGCAGAAAATGATATAGTGGAGGAAAGTGAGCTACGATGGGAATTAAAGTGTCTTGGTAGGAAACAGGCAAGAAAAGAAAGTGCGACGGATCCTTAAGATGTTAGCTTTCATCTCAAAATCAAACAAAACATCACAAGAATGTATAAGGAAGTATTTTCTGGTATCCGTAGACCAGTATAAAACATTTTATGATAAACCACATATGACTACCTTTAGCAGTAGTATATGGAAACGCCGATGGTCTCGACTTGAGATATGAAGAAGTGGTCTAGCTAGAACGCGGCGGTGCAGTCAGCTCGACGCCTGGTGCGGTCTCTGACCTTGTGAAATAAATTAATCTGCTGACCTGTCTCACAAGGAGGCGATTATTCAGCGCAGATAAGAATTTAACTTGCCAAGTACTCCTACAGCAGCATCAGTTGATCTAGAAGTCTCTTGGATTGAAGTGGGTCGACAAGATATCTGTGCCGCTAGCTGGTGCTTGAAATCAGGACACAACATATGCGCTGATCTTTCGAAAAACAGGGTTTTGCTACCAGGCGATACTTCTGGAGAAGCATACATTTTTAAGTGATATATAAGCTGAACTCCGAAATCCAATGCCAAGTTTTTGAAGATTGGTCAAAAGTATTTACTGAGTATTTTGGTATAAGGGACTCGCGGTCTCCGGTGGCTGTTGCATTTCGTTTGATTACTCACTTTACACTTTTTTACTGCCATTTATCTAGATAATTCTATTGCACTGAAACTATATGTACAACAATGCATATGTCTAAGGTAACGACTGTGCGTCATGTTTGTTCCATTCCTCAAAAATGTTCAAATGTTTGTATAGCTTATGGGACTTAACTACGGGGTCATCAGTCCCTAAACTTACAAACTACTTATGAACTAGCTTATCCTAAAGACGACACAAATATCCATGCCCGAGAGGGGATTCGAACCCCCGACCGTAGTGGCCGTGCAGACGGTGACTGGAGCGCCTCAGTCCCCTCGGCCACCGCGGTCGGCGTTCCATTCCTCGCTATACATGTTGTAGACAATGGTAACGCCCACTTTATTCATAGATGTTACTCGTGGCTTCAGCACTACTCTGTTATGTCTCGCAGTATTTTTCCTGTAGTGTTCGTATTACGAACTGTGGCATATGACAGTATGGCTAGGTTTACTGATGAAGATTTGGTCACTCGCTATTATTTACTGGATGGCTAAGCCCTGACATTTTACCCGCATTTCACACGACACCTATATAACAGCTTTCAGGTTGAAGAAAGCTTTGATTTCCAGTAATTAGCGTAATTATTGACCGATTTTACATTTGTAAGTACTATCATATTCTAATCATTTGAAGTATTACATATAATGCCAACTTCTACATCTTCATCCATAGTACGTAAACCAGCTCACTGTGTGTGTACCATTGTCACTTCCTCCTACTCGCAAATTTTTCGCGGAAACTAAAATTGCCGGTAAGTCTCCGTATGGGCTCTAATCTCTCTAATTTTATATTTGTGGTCTTTTCACGAGATATTCGTAGGAGGAAGCAATATACTGGTTGACTGCTCGTGAAACGTGTGCTCTCGGAACTTTGACAGAACGCCGTAACCGCGATACAGAACGCCTCTCTTGCAACGTCTGCCACTGGAGTTTCCCTATCATCTCTGTGACGGTCTCTCGCTCACTAAATGAACGAAGCTTGCTGCTCTCCGTTGGATCTTCTCTACTTCCTCTATCGATCCTACCTTATACCAGTACTCGAAAATGATAAAACTTAGCTACTTCCAGCAAACTTCAGATACAATTCTAAGCCTTTACGAAACTTTTTATGCGCTAACACCCCCCCCCCCCCCCCCGCAAAATGACGAAAGGAAAAAGAAATTTATCGCTAACTACGTTATCACTGTTCATGTGGTTGAACTTCAGAATCAGCCAAGAGGTTTTAATTTATTACTTCTTAATTACTAACATTATTCGTAAAACAATTTACTGAGAGTGTGTATATGAATCATTTAATGCACCTGCAAATTACCTCACTGTAAAACACATAGTTCGCGAGATCTGACATCATGAACATAGAGAAGCGTGAAAAACCAGCTTTTGCCTAAAATGGATCGCAAACTGCTCTATATTCTTGCAGTATGTAAATTACCTTGTGTTTTGAACAACCCTTCAAACTTTAGATTCTTGTTTAATTTAATTTACTGTAGTCATTGTTGCCATTAAATTGTTATGTATGCACTGATTCTCAAGGTATAGTATTAATGTTTCCTTCTTTCACTACTATTAATTTACAAATTTCATTTAAGTATCTATTTAAATTGTAACTGCTCCATCAACGATGATAATTTATTTCTCTGCATGTAACATCTCTTCCGGTTTGTTGACAATGCAAGTAATTTGACTAAACTTCAGTAAATGTTGGACGATGGCCTAAGACTCTGAAAATCGATTCATATAATAAACAAACCTGTAGAACAAATACAAAATTGTGCTTTTTAATTTTCATAATGAATTTGTTCTGCCAAGAATCGACGGAAGAATCAGTTAATATGATATTCTTGCAGTGTTTGTTAATGAGAGCACTTACGGACTTCCAACAAGCTTTAAACACAATTTCAAACATGTATAAACTTTTATGGATTACATGCTAAAAGTCACATATTTATCCACATTGACTCGTTCGTAAGGTAATTAGACGTCTGAAGCAGTTCTGTAGATGGGAATTTAATTCTTTATGGAACTGTTTTTACTAGTATGCTCCTAATTTAAGGATGGCACAAAGATTCTATGCTGAGTTGTTCCCACAATGACGACAAACATATCACAGTTCTTTGTTAACTATAAATGTACGCCTACGAACAGTCGGATCCTTTTCTATTGGAATGAAAGATACTGGTCGTGTGAGTTACACGAACACACTGTGTGTGGAATGGAATGTGCCACACACGATTGGTGACAAGCCTACTGTTGTACAACTCCGATACAAGCCATGGTTTCTTTACCCTGCGTTTTTATATGGTACATTTTCCTGGCTGTGTATTACAGACTTTTTTCCGTATTGTGGAGGTATTTTCAAATAAATAAAGGTAATTGTGGTAATAAACCGAATAAATCGCAATTAAATTACTGCCCTGGAACGAGACACAGGAAACAACTCGTCACTTGTTTCTAAACGCTCAAAATATACCTTGGAAATTTAGTCGGTGGAGTTCGGCTTCGACCGACGGAAGTTGAGGGCGCGCACATTAGCAACTTTAATTTGCTTTAGCGATGCTACCGGGGCACTTCCTTTCGGATGGCGGGCGCAGAAGCGATAGGGCAATCTCGTTAGGCGCTGACGGGAGGGGAGCGGTGCGCTCAATCTCTTCATCGAGTCGCGCGGCGTCGCGCAGGGATGCCAACGAAAGCGAAATGAGCCGAATAAAGGCGTGAGCGCGGAGCCAATAATGCACGAACGAGGTCGCCGTTATGAGCCCACCAGATGGGGACCACTCTCATAAGCCCGCGTTCGCACTCAGGGTAGCATTTTAATGGCGATTGTGCCACGCTCTGAGGCGATTCCGCGAAACTGATAAATGAGCGCCATTTTGATTGTTTGTCAAATTTCAGCAACAACCTACCTTATCGATGCCCTAAACCGTTGTTGGTTTGCTGGCAACGAGAATTTTCGTAAAGGAATTAGTTAAAGGGAGACAGCCGCGGTGGAGTAGCCGAGCGGTCTAAAGCGTCTCGCTGCGGAGCGCGCGGTTGCTCGCCGTGGAGGTTCGAGTCCTCCCTGGGGCATGGATGTATGTGTTGTCCTTAGGTTAGTTTACCTAGGTTTAAGTAGTTTGTAAGCTACGGACTGATGACCACGCAGTTTGGTCCGATAGAATTACAAACATTTGAAAGGGAGACACGAGTAGACTGATACATCTGCAGGGTTTTTCACAATTCGTGTTACACAATTCTAGAGGTTGTAGAAGATATTTAGTTGATAAGGTTTTACATAGGAACCATTGTTATCCACCGGAGCTATCAGCAGTTATTCATCTTCAAGCCTATGAAAAACTCATCTACTGCAATCTCTTTGCTTCTCATATTTGGGAGGAGGTACATTGGAACAAAAAAGGAACAAAAAAATCCCTTAAACATGGTCTCTAAAGTGCAGCTACGTACAGTTCTTCATCTTCGATACTGTGGGTCACGTCTCTTCTACTGATCAGGTGCCCATAGCTCTTAAGATATGCAGTTTAGCACCCGCATTTGCGAAAGATTCTTTGGATGTTTCGATCCACAGCACCTCTTCACAAAATGTGGAAAGCAAAGAGCTTGCAGTAGAAGAGATTTGTTTCACAGTATCAAAGATGCGTAAGTGCTCATAGCATCGATGGATGACATATTCGGACATCTACTAAGTCTCTTCTACAACCTACATCAACCTCCATACGCCGCAAACCACCTCACGGTCTGTTGCCGAGAGTACTATGCGCACCATCGTCACTTCCTCCTATACCAGTCGCCCGTCGCCAACGACGGGACGTTAAACTCCAAGCTTCCTTTTATACCAGTCGCGTATGGTTCGCGGGAAAAATGATTGCCTCTATGACTCCGTGTGCGTCCGATCTATCTAATATTACCGTTGTGGTCGCTTCGCGAGGCATACGTTGGACGAAGCAATATATTGGTTGTCTCTTCATGAAGCGTACGCTCTTCGAACTTTGATAAAAGCCCATATCGCGATACAGAACGTCTCTCTTGCAGCGGCTGCCACTGGAGTTTGCTAATCATCTCCGTAGCGCTTTCTGAAGCAAAACAGTTTTTTAAGTCGGCTATTAAAAAGTTTAAAAAAACGAACATACTATAGAAAAATTTGGACAGGAATTCGTATAAGTAGAGGATACTAAAAAAATATTTTGAGAGATATTTAATAGGTAAAAATATTTGGAAGAATACCTCTTGATGTTTGCAATAAATTCTCAGACATACTAGAAACACATGAAGCAGTGGGAGTTATGAAATGACTTCGGCTGGAAGGAACAGACTGAAAGAAAGTTATACATAACAGCATCAAACTTGATGGAAATGTGGTAAGTTGTGATTACGATTATAATGTGCTGAAAAACTTAATGGGTACGACAAAACAATGAGTCAATTTCGCGTGTTTCTAATTTCGAGGGAAGACAGGAACATTGGGGTTGAACATCCCACCAGTGACGAACTCATTAGTAACGGAGTAGTAGCTCGGTTTGGGGAAGAATAATGTAAGGAATCGGCCATGCACTTTCAAAGAAGCTATCCCGGGTTTCGTATGAAGCGATTAAGCGACAAGATAACCTTTAATCTAAATGGACAGATAGGGATTAGAACTGGCCTCTGATTTCTAGTCCAACAACTCAGCTCTTTACAATGTACCACAAAAGGACAGGAAAGCGGTTCCTAAAATGTTCAAATGTTTGCAAACTTATTTGACCAAACTGCTATGGGCATCAGCGCCTAGAATTACAAAATACTTTAACTTACTCTAACGATAATACACACACCCATGTCCGAGGGAGAACTCGAATCTCCGGCGGGAACAAAATGGTTCCTATGAGGATTTGTACCAGTAAGGTTCCTGGTCAAGTATATAGCCTGTCTCAGTCCTCCGAGATGGGTTTACAGACACGATTGTCCAGTGGTATTACCCGCACTGTTTGTTAAGGAAAACATGTTATTTCCTCACACAGTCATGGTGGAGATCAGATATCTGTTTGAATGTAACAGAAATAAGATTTTGTATACAAATATTTAATGGGTAAGATCGCAAAAATTTCATTTTAATAACTAGTTTCGCCCTAAAACTAAGCCATCCTCCGATCAACAATTAAAAACTTACATTGCCTTGATAAGACGACACCGTGCCATCAAAATGTATGCTCTTGGACTATTGAATCATAGTTTTATATCTGACCTCTCCAACATGCAAGGCAAACAAGCCTGTTGAATAGTGGAACAGTACACATCAACATTAATTCCCTTATTAAAAAAAAAAAAAAAACATTAACAAATGATGACATAATCCGCACTACTTCGTAAGTTGTTGGACGTAGTATGTGCACTATTAAAATTTAATAAAATATTCAGTGTTCATGTTTACTGCTTTACTTTTTATATGGGAGGATAAACTGTGTATTTTATGTTGGAGCGCCAGATACAGAACCGAGTATCAGTCGTCCAACAGCATACATTTCGATGACAAGGTGTCATCAATCCACACTGCACGTTTCTCAAGATGGTTTGCTTTTATGCTGAAACTAGCTCCCAAAATTTTTTCGTTCTTGACAAAGATATTAATATACAGTCTTCTTTCTGTTACATCAATCTTCTTCCTGTTACATTTTCGGATGCTGCTCTGAACAAGAACCAATTAGGATTGAGTAAAATGCGAATAAGAAACCACAGTGCATTAGGATTTACACTGTACGTACCGTATCCTGAAGGTAAGCGGAAATTTAAATAAAAAAGCAGGGACACGGAGAAGCACTTGGGTGGCTCTGAGTTGAACCACGTGTTCGATTCCTGATTAGAGAACCAGCATGGGCACAGGTCAATTACTGGCGCCCCGTGCATTTGTAATTGCAAAAGAGTGTCCGCACAATCAGTGGCGCCACTGTCTGCCCCACGTTAATCAACGCCTGTTGTGAGCCGCGATACAATTTTCACTTGTTCTCTTCCAACCAAATTACGCGCTTTCATTTTTCTCAATTTATCAGTAGGAAACTTTTAAAGCCGAACTCTTCGTTACAGTTAACTTTCCGTAACCTCGTTTTTCTATAACCCTCCTGCGAATACTCTCCATCACTATCCAGTCTCCTTGGCAGTCCTATTTTAAAAATATCTGCGTTCACCAAATGATCACTCCAACTTCCAGGTTTTCCTTCCTGATTGCTTATTTAAGACTTACTTTAGGAATGGGTAAGTTCACAGCGATTCTTCCCTCAACCAGTGCCTTCTGTATGTGAAATATGTCCAGTCGTCCCCACCTTCAAATTCACAACTAATCGGTATGTCTCGCATAGATATGGCTGAATGAGAGTGTACTCACGTCGCAAAATGGTGGAGCCGCACCACGTAGTAAAGCACTTCGTGTTCAATTCATTTACTTTGTATTAAGTTTCTTCCCATCAGCGTATGAATCATCTTTGGCAGCTCACTATTGTATATATGCTCTCCAGAATACTTAAGGGAATTCGTTGCAACAGCTGGCAGTGGGAGAAATGATGGGAGAGGTTGCTAACTTGATTGTTTAATACCGGTTCACTTTTGCAAAATCAAACTTGCAATGCTGCTTATAGTTTGAAGGCCTCAATGTATCTCCATAATTTCTATCGTTCTGTATATCCTCAAAGTCGCAGCCTGCTGATTCTAGAATCTACAGGATGGTCGGAAATACCCGTTACAAACTTCTAGGACTAGTAGAGGGTAGTGAGTGCATAACATTTTGCATAGGAACCCATGTCCGGAAAGGTATCGTTTCCGTTCTACGACAGTTTCAATTCAGATGATTATCTCCTCCACTCCTACTTGAGGAATGTAATTAGGCGTAACTCAGTACAATTGTTGTATCAATTTGAAAAGAATACTGAATAGTTTCGTTATTACTTACGCATTTTCATTACAATTTACACCTTATGGTTTACATTAGTCGACAACAACAAGAACCCAGCAGGTACGGCACCATTACAACAGCGGCTAGATGTGGCGACTACCAACGTCATTACACACATTGTACCTCCGAAGCGTCTTCTGGTACACTGCAACAATTTACTGGGTCACGCCTAACTACATTCCTCGAGCAGCAGCGGATGAGATAATCATCTGAATTGAAACTGTCGTAGACTGGAAACGATACGTTTCCGGACATAGGTTCCTATTCAAAATGTTATGTACTCACTACCCTCTACAAGTCCTTGAAGATTGTAATGGAAATTTCCCACCACCCTGTATAAAGGTGTTGACGGGAGCACCGTGGTTGAATCTCAACCCGGCAATGATCCTTACAATCTGCCTCTCGTCCCCTATACCAGCAGCGTGGCCTGTGAGGTCTCACTTGGCAGCATACCACTGGACGTTCGGTAAAGGCGAGTGGATTTTGTTTGTACGACGCGCTCCTGGGCAGATCTTCGGCCTTTCACGCCTTCTTCCATTCACGTTTGGTCAAGTATCTGACTACAGCTATGAGATACTGCTTCGCTCTCGTAAGCCATTTATCGTTGCGTCCTTAGCCAAGCAATGAGTTTCCTCATTCCTCAGAATCACAGCACTGCCCTTAATTCACAGAAAAAAAGCATCTTTTACTGGTTCTGTGCAGCTCTGATACAGCGGAGGAGGAAGAACAGCATGACTTTGGCTACGCTAAGGCACCGGAATAAACCAACGGCGACGTATGAAAATTTGTGTCGGATTTCCCGCTTAACGTGCGACTGACGACCTAGCTCTTTGGTCCCTTCCTCCCGTCAACCAACCAACCCGCTTAACGAAAGCGATCGCCTTGACCGCCTCGGCCATCTGAACTTTCCGCAACAAATTTCCACAAGTCGCACACTACAGAAGTAGGGCCCCTCTCGTCCACGTTCTCTTATGCCCGCCGTACTGGATTTCCGCAAGATGTAGAACAACACTGCTGCGTCTGTGGTGAAGAAATGAACGAAACTTAGCCCTCATTAAGTAATACAGATACAGATGATGTGGCTGCGAAACGTGCGTCACGTCTGTTATTTCGGACACGCATGTCCAAAATTACAGACACTATACTATATACATAGTACGATAGGGTTAGCTGTTATGATCATGTGTCTTACAAGAGACAGGTGACTTCGTCAACTCGGAACCGCACGATATCATGATTAGAGTAACAGTGGATCATAAAAACGTGGTCTATTACTTCCATACAAATGACAGTTTAATACAGAGAAAAAAGTTAGGAAGACTATGTGCACCGACCGGCCGCCGTCTCATCCTCAGTACGAAGGTTTCAACGGGTTCGGTATGGAGGGGTGTGTGGTCACACTCCCAGCCATTGTGTCGGTTTTCGTGACCGGATCCGCAACTTATAAAATCAAGTAGCTCCTCAATTGGCCTCACAAGGGGTTAATTACACCCCACATGCCAACACGGCATACTCGGATGGTGACCCATCCAAGCCCGATAGTGCTGAACGTCTGTGATGTATCATGAACCTGTGTCTCCACTGCGGCACGGCAATTGGCACACATATTGTACAATAGGAGGGGAATTATACGTAATTCAGTGACGTCAGTGTAGCATTAAATTTCAATAAACATTGCTAAATCCTCTCAGTGTCTAGGCTTTTAGGGCGCTAAACGGTAAGAACATCAGCACCAAAAATTATCTGTTCCGAGCCTTCGAGGCCATACGTATTAGTCTTGTTTAAATCGCTAGAACTGACCACTGGTACGTTTACATATATGCGGAATGATTCCCTGACATCTCTGCCGGGTGTCAGGCTGTGTGAGCAGTGGCGAGCTGGCACGGCCGAGTGCAGGAGCAGCGTGGCGAGGAACGTTAACCGAAAATTGTGCGCTGGCGACGCGGAGGGGCAGCGTGTAAACGGCGCCATGTGCTCCGCACGTGTGCCGCCGCGGAATGACGCGCTCTTTGTAGCGCACAAATCTGCATGCGGCCGCCTGACCCAGCGAACCTGACCTCGTCCCAAACATCGCGCCTCTGCAGACGGCCAAGTTCAAACGAGAGGCTCCAGTGTTCACTACCGATGTCTCTCGGAGGAGGAAGCGACACAGAATGAGGTGGATCAGTACTTAGCGCACTGGACACGCACTCGTCAAGACACCGGTTCGAGCTCGCCTCCGGACAACCATACTTCTGTTACCCCCGGTTTCTCTAAATCGCTCCATGCAAATTCCGGAGTGGTTCCTTTATAAAAACTCGGCCGATTTCCTTCTCCGTCCTTAACAAAAACCAATCAGAGCTTATGCTCCGTCTCTGATCACCTCGTTGTCGACAGGACTATAAAACCTCATCTTCCTCTTTTAAGGAGGAACCAGCGATAGTTAACACTTTAATGCATAGTATAGAACGTTAAACCCTATTGGGCAGCGGCAGGGACATTCGACCACCCCTTACAAATTAAACACGCCAGATCTATAGTAATAATGCCGACACCGCGCCATGTGAGGCAAAAACTAAGAGAAAGAAATATGGCATGAATTTTCTGCCTGTTAATGTTGTGTCCTACTCCGGTGCTTGGAAGGGAAGGGGGTTTCGAGCCTTATTTCACTGAGAGGGGTGGCGTCAACAAACGCCAAAATCGTTTCGCGAGAAATTAATGTGCACCGCAAATTGACAGGGTACCGGAGATAGTGGTGAGACTTCAAATAATGAATTGTTGCTCCAGTGTACAGGATTGAAGTTGAACCAGCAGTAGACGGCAAACCCTGACAAGCTACTACATATTCTTTAGATATTAGCAATTTCAAAAACCAAGCCGACGTTAAGGGTGAATAAAAGCCTCATTCTAGAAAGGAATGATTAGATACATATATTTCCGTGCCATGAATAATACCAATGAAGCTAACCAATAGTGTCAACTATGTGTGATATATGTCACGCTAACCACCACCTCATACCAAAAAGACTGAAATGTTCAAATGTTTGTAAAGCTATGGGACCAAACTGCAGGGGTCATTGTTCCCTATATTTACAAACTACTTAAACTAATTACGCTGACTTCACACAAACGCTGCGCAGGAGTAGCCGAGCGGTCTGGAGCGCCACGTTACGGATCGCGCGGCCTCCCACGTCGGAGGTTCGAATCCTCTCTCTGGGGCATGGCTGTGTGTGGTGTCCTTTGGTTAGTTTAACTTAGTTTGGTCCCATAGAATTACAAACATTTGGACATTTTTTTACCAACAAACACACTCATTCATGCCCGAGGGATGGACTCGAACCTCCAACGAGGAACTGCCACGCGCTCCGCAGCAAAGCGCCTTAGAGCGCACGGTCATTCCCACGCAACCAAACAGACTATAGAATAATTAGAACACAGATACTTGTACAAAATGAATCAGCATAATCTGCTGCACTGGCACACAAACATCAGTGGCTGTAGAACGGAGGACACGAATCATGGATAAGGCGATGAATCTACAGAATTCGGAAAACTGAGTTACAGGTAGACCGCAAAGATAAAAATAATTGTAGTGGTGACATGACTGGAGTGCTACTCCTCACTATCCAACAAGTCGCGTTCTGTAGTACATTAGTAGTACATGATTCAGTGTTTTCAATGAAAATTTTATCGTATGGAACGAAGTAATCGTGCAAGCAGCCAAGCTCCAATACAGATGACAATACCGACAACAGCAGAACGTAAACAGGCTTCTACATATGATGAAGATATGTGACGGATCATACGGTAGGTATGTAGATATGTCATCCAGAGACCATAATATTTAGTACGCATCAGAATGCTTGTAGAAAGAACACTCCCCCCCCCCTCTATTATAATTGATAGGCCGCAGTGCCTCACTAACAGCTACGAATAAACTTAATAAATATTGCGACGATCTAGATGGAGTGTGTACGGCAGCAAGTGCAGCGCTGCCCCAAATGGCGACGGCGCAAAGAAACGGAGAGCGGAAGGTGACGTGTGCCGATCATTACGTGCAGCCTGCAGGCTGCAGCGCGCGGCTCGTTTCCTGATGACGACATTTCGCTGAAACGCCGCCGTATTGGGAACTCGGTCACGATGTGGCAAATCCTTTCCCCGCACTGGCAGAGGCTGGCTTTCCGCCTCACTTTCAGGCCGCCACGCACTGCTTCGCTCTGCGGCGCGCGGCCCAGCGCCGTAGGGCGCCATTACTGCGTTTAACGCCACAGCCGCGTGTAAAAAGACTGCGACTACACAGGGAAACGTGTCCCACTTACCACTCATTCAATTTCTTCTTCCACTCCGAAATCAAGATAGATGAAAACGATTTATGTATCTCCATATGGGCTCTAACGTATCTTACAGTGTCTTCACCCGAGCGAAGTGGCGCAGTGGAAACACACTCGACTCGTTCCGTTCAAACCCACCAGATAACGTAGTGCAGAACTTCCAAGACGCCCTTTGCTACCTACAAGGTTTGGAGAAGGTAGTGTCTTAATGCTGGGTCCCAGGTCATATGGGTATTCGAGGGAACGAAAGGGCAGATGTAGCAGACATAGAAGTGTGCTGTGAGCCTGGGATACTTCAGTGTCCCGCCTCGCTGCATGCTGTCTCCTCGCTGTTGAGATACAAAGTCATGTATATAAAAAAAATAATAATAATAAAAAAATGTTCAAATGTTTGTTAAACTTATGGGACTTAACTACGGGGTCATCAGTCCCTAAACTTACAAACTACTTACGAACTACCTTATACTAAGGACGGCACAAATATCCATGCCCAAAGGGGGTTTCGAACCCCCGACCGTAGTGGCCGTGCAGACCGTGACTGGAGCGCCTCAGTCCCCGCGGCCACCGCGGCCGGCGGTCATGTATCGATGGGAGGATGGGTGGCGGGATATTATGAGTCCCATAAGCTGCACAGTGGTAGAGTGCCAGGCTACAAATCCAAAGGTCGCGGGTTCGATCCCCGCCAGGTCCTAGGATTTTTATCAGTCACTTTCCACTTCTTTCACCTCTGGCAGTACTGCTCATGTGAAAATACCGAGTAGCACCGTGGTTCGGAACCCACGTTAAACTGTAGGTCCCCCCCATAACTGGCTGGGTGAGTCAGTTCGAAGGTAGGAGGAAGGCATACCACCTCCAAACAGGACCATGCCTGGTAAAGCACTGTGGTGTTTAAACCAATCTTCGGATTGTTGACTGCTTTACCTCTTTAAGCTTTACAAACATTTTTGGTTAAAACACACCTCCGTTTTTCCCTAAATTATTCCGGATGAATGGCGGAATGGTTCCTTTCAAGCCGCGGTGAAGTAGCCGAGCGGTCTAAAGCGTCTCGCTACAAGGCGCGCGGTTGCTCGCCGTGGAGGTTCGAGTCCTCCCTGGGGCATGGGTGTGTGTGTTTGTCCTTCGGTTAGTTTACCTAGGTTTAAGTAGTTTGTAAGCTACGGACTGATGACCACGCAGTTTGGTCCGATACATCTACAAACATTTGAACATTTTTGGTTCCTTTCAAAGGGCACAGCTGATTTCCTTCCCTATCCTTAGTCAAACATCCATGACCACCATGTCGACGGGACGTTTACTCCTAATCTTCCTTCCTCCTCCTCCTCGTCCTCGAGGACCTTTACCGAAATGTGCGTTGGAGACAGAAGATCTTTCTGCAGTCGACCATACATGCCGATTATCTAAATTTTCTCATATTATTTTGCGAAAAGAGCGCCTTTGTCCCTATCGTCATTCCCAAATGAGTTTCTTGAACGTATCCGTAACACATGCGTATTGCTCCTTGAACCTACCGGTAACAAATCTATCAGGACATCTCTGCGCCAAGGTTTTCCTGTAATCTGACCTGATTGAGGTCCCAAAGGCTCGAGTAGTATTGAAGAATGGATCGCCCAAGCCTTCTGTTCCATGCCTCCTATATCGATTAGAAAAATTTCCCACAATAAACCAACGCTTCCCTTACAACCGACTTAATTTGCTTGTCCCGTCTCATACAGCTTTGCAAATACACCTGAACATACAGTAGACGTTCGATATCGCGTTACGGGTTTCTGTCAGCATACGTTTCATGAAGAGTCAACAAATATATTGCTTCCTCCTATGTACATCACTCGAATCGACCTCGAGGATAAAATTAGAGAGACTGGAATAGGTTGATGAATTAATAACGGTATACAAAGTACCCTCCACCACACACCGTGAGGTGGCTTGCGGGCCGCGGTGAAATGGCCGAACGCTCTAAGGCCCCTTGTTGCGGAGCGCGCGGTGCTCTGCGTCGGAGGTTCGAGTCTTCCCTCGGGCATGTGTGTGCATGTTGTCCTTAGGTTAGTTTAGTTGACGTATTTTGTAAGCCTAGGGACTGATAACCACAATAGTCAAGTCCCATAGATTTATATACATTTTAACAGTTGTGGCTTGCGGAGTATGGATGTAGATAAAGATGTACGCGCAGTTCTGGAGAAGGTGGCTTCGGTTTGTTGCGAGAGTTTTAGTGTCCGTGCATAGGACACTAGTGTACCTCTCAAATATATGTGATCTCCAAAATATCGGTTTAAAGACAAAGAAGCAATACAGAGGCGGTCTGATGGGTTTGTTACTAATAAGTTCCATCAACACTCATGTATTACGGAGGTGTTTCAGGAACTCAAATGGGAATTCCTGGCGGGAAGGTGACGTTCTTTTCGAAAAACACTATTGAGGAAATTTAGAGGGTCGGCATTGGAAACTGAGTACAGAGAACCTACTGCCGACGGCTTACGTTTCGCCAAAAAGTTAATACAAATTTGGGCTAGTACAGAAGTATATATGCAGTCGTTTATCCCTCGTTCTGTTTGGCAGAAGAAAAGGAAAGGAAATGACTAATAGTGGACGAAGTATCCACTGCCTTGCACCGTATGGTGGCTTACGAAGTGCGCATATAGCTGTCGACTGTATAAAGCAGCACTAATACTGTATTCAAAATATACAGAACTGCCTTTCCTGCTCATCTCCACTTTCTCACATTTTTCTATATTTAAACGCTAGCTGTCTTTCGCCGCACCAAATATAATTCTAACTAATCCAATATACTTCTAGACTCACACAACGATAATAATATCTCGTAAGCTATAGAGCCACAAGAAAACAGTCGCTGATTGCTGCTCACCAAATCCGCCAGATCATTTGTACATTTAATGGACAGCAACGGTTTTGTCTACAACACTCTTCACGATGTCTTCGTTTCTTATGAACACTTGTCATCCAGGACAACGTATTGGGGACTGCTGGATCATCCAAGAAATCTTCTTCAGCCTTTCCTGTGTTTTCGGACTTTCACTAACAGTCTGCAGTGAGGCACTGGTATCTATGTCACGATATATCACACTGCCAGAGCATTCATCCCTAGCCTCCTAATATGAACAACCTTGCTAACAGTAAATTGACTGGTGAATTTCGAATTGGAACTCAACAGAGCCAGAAAAAAAGTACTTGGTGTTAAAAACTCTGCTGAAATTTCGGTTATCAGATACACACTTTTGGAGGAAATCGTTCCAATAAGCGGCCCCCTTTTGCAGTGGAGAAATTACGAAGACGAAAAACTGGAAAGAACCAGCAGTGAACTTTTACAAATGCAACACCAAATGTGAAGAATCACACAATGGTTCACAGAAGTTTACCGTAATATTTGTCCGCTTGTACTGGTATCTCTGTTATGCTTCTGATTTCATAACATGCATCAAGGGAAGGAGAGAGAGAGAGAGAGAGAGAGAGAGAGAGAGAGAGAGAGAGAGAGAGAGAGAGAGCTAGAAGGGGAAACACAAGGGGGTGGAG
Organism: Locusta migratoria; assembly: GCA_026315105.1. NCBI lineage: Eukaryota > Metazoa > Arthropoda > Insecta > Orthoptera > Acrididae > Locusta > Locusta migratoria. The sequence continues at coordinate 283,744,620 of CM048755.1, forward strand.
GACAGAATAGGGACAGATAAACCTAACAGTAAATGAGGGCTCGGAGATAGCAAATGTGTCAAAAACATTGTATTCTTAACGGCGATGGTAAGTAAGAAGAGATCAAAATATTGAAATGTTTGTAATCCTAAGGGATCAAACTGCTGACGACGTCTGTCCCTAGACTTACTATAACTAGTACTAAGGACAAAAAACACACCCATTCCGGAGGGAGGACTCAAAACTCCGTAGCGAGCTGCCGCGCGATCTGTAAAGAGGCGCCCCAGACCGCAGAAATAATTTCAACGTTTCAACTACCGAAGACCTCATTTCTAAATACTAAACTCCTCGTTTTCACTGACGTAAATCAATCGTATCAGTTGTCTGACGAGCGTGAGACACGTTTGAAGTACACAGAAGGTCGCAACGCAAGCATTATTCACGATAAGTAATCTTCGTTTACCGTAAAGTGACACAAAACATTGTTTTCCGTGATAACCAGCTACTTTGAGCCAACGGAGAGGACGATACCTGCCGAACTAATGGAGGAAATATTTGTGTACATCCAAGTTCGACTCAAATAGTCTCTCTATAGCACAAAAGGAGCTACTTAACAGTTGAGGTCTGTGTCCCAAATTTCTAAAAGCTGTTCCAGCGCTGCCAGTTGATGCACTGGTACCTTATAATTGTAATGTGACAACCTGTCGTTAGGCTGAATAACGACTTTAATGAGCAGGAAGAGAGGCATTGAGTTTCTGAAAGGTATAGACAGTGCCGTAGCCAGCTGCGCTAGGTTTCTCGGTTGAGGATCCGTGGCGCGAAACGGCCCGATTGAGCTGGTACCACAAATCCACAATTGGGTTAAATCTGGGGAGACTGGTGACCAGGGCAGTATTGTAACTCTTCCTGGTGCTCATCGAGCCATGCTCGTACACTGAGAGTTGTGTGACAAGCAGCATTTCCCGCTGGTGGAAGCCATCGTGCCGAGGAAAAACAGTTCAAATGTTCACATTTTTTTAAGCTTAAGGGACTTAACTTCGGGGTCATCAGTCACTAAACTTAGAAACTACTTACGAACTACCTTATACTAAAGACGACACAAACATCCATGCCTGAGGGGGGATTCGAACCCCCGACGGGGAACGGCCTCGCGCATCGGAGCATAGCACCTCAATGCCCTTGGCCTCTCCGCAGCGGCTCTGCATGTAGAATAAACATTGTCACTAAGGACAGAAGTATAGTATTGATACAGTGTCTTCCAGAAGGAGTGGAACACCCACGGTGTGCCATAAAAACATTCTGCATACCAAATCGCTCCCTCTTCCGGCATGCTTTCAGACGTTTCAAGCCGTACACTACAACAGCTATGTATCGGATGGAGCATAAAACGTCACCACACAGCAAGCGCGGTATTGGCGTGCAAATTCCGGCACTCGTCAACAGCAGTCAGCATGGACGCATGATCCAGATGCCTGCCGGAGATCTGTACGCAGCAACGTTCGCTTAACGGTGGTCGAGGAGACACTGCTGGTAACTCCTTGCTTCATCTGGACTGTCTGCTGCTCAGCAGTTGCACATCCTTTTGCCCGTACATATTTCCGGGTCCAGTTGATCCCTATCGTCTCTGCACGTCGATTTTCGTTGGCACAAACAACAGCGGCACGAGAACAATATGGAAATTTAGCCGTTTCGGAAATGTTTCCACCCCAGTCCCAAAGTCCCGGACGTCAGACAGAGCCCTACCCTTCTTCGTTATGTCAACGGCTGCACTATTTTCTGCGTTTCGCGGCACGCTGTATATACCCTCAACTGCTAGTGCTGCCACCTGCTATCCTTGCGTAGTTAATACACATTGACGTCAAAAATCGGCGTTGTTTACATCAATATGGCTGGACTGTGTACAAACGTGGCCATCGGCCCTGCCGCAGTGGATACACCAGTTCAGCCGTGCGGAATGGCCGCGTAGCCTACGGCGTCATGCTACGGACTTGGCGACCGTTCCCACCGGAGGTTCGAGTCCTCACTCGGGCATGGGTGCGTTGTTCTTAGTGTAAGTTAGTTGAAGTAGTTTTTAAGTCTAGGGACTGATGATCATTGCAGTTGGTCCAATAGGTTTACAAATATTTGAACATTTTTTGATACACCGGTTACCGCTAGATCACTGAAGTTAAGCATTGGTGGGCTTGGCTAGAACTTGGTTGGGTAACCGTCCGGTTCTGCAAGCGGGGTTCACTCAACCCTTGTGTGGCCGAATGAAGAGCTGTTTCACTGAAAAGTATCGGTCCCGATGTAGAAAACCGACATAACGGCTGGGAGTGTAGGGCGCTGTCCACGTCCCCCTCCGTACCATAGCAGTTGACGCCGTTGGCCGCAGGATGACACGGCTGCTATTCGGTGGGCTTTTCGATGCCTGTAGGAAGGAGTTTAATTTACTTTTAGTGTATAAATACGTATGGCTGAAGACAGCAGAACGATTTTACTCAACAAAGATACATCACGGTTAAAGAAATAAAAATAAAATAAAATAAAAAATAAATTAAAAAAATAAATTAAAATAATCAAGTTTCATATGAACTGTCGATTTTCCCTCTCCTCATCAGCGAGTAAAACACGAAAGGGAATTACTAGTAGTGGTACAAAGTACCCTACGTCATGCACTTATTTCGAAGGACCGTGGTTCAAATCACCTCTTGCCATCCAGATTTAGATTTTCCATGATTTTCCTAAATCACTTCAGGCAAAAAACAGAGGTGTTTCCTTTGAAGGGATTTGATTTCTTTGCCCATCCTTACCCAAACAAACCGAGCGTGAGCTCTGTCTCTAACGACCACGCTGTGGACGGGACGTTAAACTCTAGGCTCGCTTGCTTCCTCAATAAATTACTGCGCACGACAGATTGACTAGCGCACTGAAAGTACTAGTCGAACAACTGTATAAGACACATAGCTTAAATCAAGCAAAATGGCCACCGTACAGTAATTTTGGAGAATGAAGGCTTTATGCAAGGCAGGTTTCCCGCTGTTCGAGCGGTAGGCATTGCCGAATTGTGCCGTGAAGCCACTACGGAAGTCAATACGGTGGCGAGTGACGCAGACTGAGTAATGGAGACGCAAATAGCTTTCTTCGCGGGAAGCCAGTGTGCCCTTTGTCAGCCACTGTCATGCGGCGAGAAATAATAGCTAGTGATGAGGCGGGAAATAGACACGGAATACTCCTTGCGGCGTCACCTGGTGCTTTCTCGACAGGTGGGCGCCGCGGCGCATATCTCAAACACTGACGCCTCGAAAGCGGCTCTTTCTGTGCCGTCGGCGTAGCACATGCCTGCAGCGCGTCTCCGTCCTCAGAAATGTCCAGTGGCCGCGCAGTCGTCGCGTGGGTCGTTGTCCCCCGTCGCCTAACTGCCGACTCCTTGTCGCAGTGCAACTACTTTCAGGCGCGGTTTACTCTTTCGGAAACCGACTGTGAGATAACGGTGGCGTGCCGGCGTTTGCTTTTACACGGGTCTGTCTCGTGCACGGCCGGCACGGACCTAACGTGTTGTAGCGAGGCAGCGTGCTGCTCCTTGCTTTTATTGTCAAAGTACGCACGGAGTCATAAAGGCCAAAGGGGCTACAAACATAAATCGGCGACAAACTGCCATTCTTACGGCGCAGATTCCAATGTGCCGAAATTTCTTGGAAATTAAGTTTGCCTTAGAAGGGCGTTTGAGAGAAAAACGCATAAAATTGTTTGAAATATACAAACAATCTGCGATTTTAACTATTATGCTTTATTTCTAGACGAAGAACGATCGTAGAGTTCTTTCGTGATATGAAATATCCTTAAAATAGTTTGTGCATCATTTATTCCACCTGGGTACTGATGTTAATGTTCTGCCCGCCGCGGTGGCCGAGCGTTCTGCGGCGCACCAGTCACAGTCTGCACGGCCACTACGGTCGGGGGTTCGAATCCCCCCTCGGGCATGGATATTTGTGCCGTCCTTAGTATTAGCTAGTTCATAGGCAGTTTGTAAGTTTAGGGACTGATGACCCCGTAGTTAAGTCCCATAAGCTCTACAAACATTTGAACATTTTTGTTAATGTTCCGATCTACAGTCCAAAGACTGGTTTAGTTCAGCTCTGCACACTACCCTATTCTGTGTAAGCATCTTCATCTGAATAAGAACGGTAACCCACATCCATTTGAACCCAACTACTATATGCGTCTCATGTTCTCCATCTACGACTTTTAACAACCAAACTTCCCTTCAAACATCCATAGAAAATGCCTTAATGTCTCAGAATTTGTCCTACTAATCGATATCTTCTTTTAGTCAAGATACGCCAGGAACGTCTTCTCTCCACAGTTCTGTTCAGCACCTAATCATTACGTAAACGATCTACCCATCTAATCTTCAGCTTTCGCCTTTAGTACCATATTTCAAAGCTTTTGTCCTCTTCTTATCTGAACTATTAATCGTCCACGTTTCTCTTCCGTAGAAGGCTACACTCCAAACTAATGCCAGCATAAAAAATTTTCCAAACTATTAAATTAAATTTATACATCAACAAATTTCTCCTCTTCTGAAATGGTTTTCTTCCCATTGTCATTCTACATTTTATATCTTCTCTACTCCGGCCATTAGAAGTTATTTTATAACACAAATAACAAAAATCCTCTACTACCTTAATAGTCTAGCTTCTTAATATCATTCCTTTAGCATCTCCTTAACTAAAATGACTACATTACGTCACTCTTGTTTTGCTATTGTCAATATTATACTTATAACCTGTTTTCAAGACAATTTCCATTCATTTCATTTGTTCCTGCAGGTCCTTTGCTGTCTCAGACACCGACAATGTCAGTGTCAAACTGCAAAATTTTTACTTCTTCTCCTTGAACTTTCATTCCTTCACCAAATTTCTACTCGATTTCCTTCAGAGCTTGCTCACTTACAGATTGAATAACACCGGAGAAAGGCTACAACCTTGCCTTACTCCCTTCCCAAACACTGCTTCCCATTCATTCCCTTTGTCTCTTACAACAGCTGTCTGATTTTTGTACAACTGGCATGGAACTTTTAGTTTCCTATATTTTACCCCTGCTACCCTCAGAATCTTAAGGAATGTATTCCAGTCAACATATTTAAAAACTTTCCCTAACTATACAAAAGCTATAAACATGGTTTACCTGTACTTAACGTATCTCCTAAAATAAGTCGTAAGGTGAAACTTCCTGGCAGATTAAAATTGTGTGCCGGAACCGTGACTCGAACCTGGGACTTTTGCCTTTCGCGGGCAAGCGCACTACCGACTGTGCTATCCCGACACGACTCACGATGCCGCCCCACAACTTTACTTCCGCCAATACCTCGCCTCCTACTTTCCAAACTTTACAGAAGCTCTCCATATCAGCGCACACTCCGCTGCAGAGTGAAAGTTTCATTCTGGAAGTCGTAAGGTATTGCGTTCCGTGCTCCTATATTTCTCTTAACTTCAACGGATTCTACGAGAGATACATTGGCACATGAACTTCAAAAGGACTGTGCCAAGCGAAGGACAGCCTTCGGAAAGTTGCCTGCTTCACGCGCTACTTAGGGAATTATACTACTGTGATTTGATTTTCTCAAATTACTCTCACTACACCTCAGACGTTATAACAAACGAAAAGCCACATCCAAAGGAAATATTACGAGGAGCAAAATAGCCAAAAAAACTTGTGAAACAAAAAGGCTCTAGAATGTAAACATGCCGTAAATTTCTCGTCTTTTAAATAATCTTGCTACAAAGGAGCCTTACTGAAGTTGGTGGTAACGCACAATATCTTTGTTCCTATGCACGCAGCTAAAGAGGATGCGTGGGATACAGTTTCCGGACTGGTAAACAGACATTTTGGCTAGTACGCACCGAATGAAAAGAGGAGAAATGAAAAAGAAGGCGCGCGCTAAATTTAACGAGGATAGACGAGTGTCAGCCGGTGACCAAAATACTAATGGAGCTGGCACGCGAACCACGCGGGAGAGGTCATGTTCATCACGACTCTAACTACCTGACAAACGATCCTGTCTAGCATGCAAACATTGGGCTTCTGCGTCCTTAGTTCAAATCAAGACTGTACTGTCGGCATGTCTACCTCACCTTGGTATGGCATACACTAATAAGGCGGAACTCTGGCTACCGCGCGACTGCTCGTAGACGGGGTCTCATTCCAATATTCTTTCACTAAATTCTTCATCAACTATCAATCCATCCATATCTTTAATACAGGTATCTTTAAAACATTTAAGCTCCTTCTTAATCTATCGCGCCTCCCCCTTCAAACAGATTTCTTATTCCAATTTCCGTGACTTAAAAATAGAAATCAGAACATCTGCCATTTTTGCGATGGTAGAATGATGCAGTTACAATGTTCAATCGAAATTTACAGTATTAGAGATGGAGTAAAGGCTCGGAATGTTTTTGAGGTGGAGAGGAAAATCGGTCATGCCATTTCAAATTGCATTTGCATCACGCGGTTTAGTGAAATCACGGAAAACTTAAATCTGGATTGCCGGACGCGAATTTGAAACAGCGTCCCCGGAATGCGATTCCAGCGATAGCACTAAAGGTTTCAAGTGATTGTGTTAGCTTCACTTTTTACGAGACGAAAAATACATATTAACATATTAAGAACTACAGCACTCAGTAATAGGGTAAGGTGGTACAATTTCGATCATTTTGGACAAATGTTATTGTAACTGGAAATATATTGAGAAAAGATGGAATTTTAATTATAGCACTTGTTCTTGGATGTTTAACTAATATGTAACACAAATATTAGACAGTTACAAATGTCTGTATAGACACAAAAAAGTTACAGAATTGAGAAAAATCTATCGAAAATGTACCACACTAAGGTGCAATTGTGATCACTTCCTAGTAGAATTTTGACTAAGTGCATCGTCCACATAAAAAGCACTTTTTCCGTCAGGCACCAACGCATACTTCGTTGTACCAAACATTGCATTTTGGGTAGACAATCTAGTCACCCTTAAATAGAAAATTTATAAGAGCTCGTTAGACTAAGTAGCTTCACTTACCTCCTACCGTGCAAAAATTTATCTCTCCTTAGCACAAAGTGGTGCATTCTTGGAAAAGACAGGAGGATCTGTAGAAACCTGCTGCGCTACAATGCCACATAACGAGACACTACGAAACTGACAAATGGCGCGAAATTTTATGTTGATCAGAATTGTACCTATATCGAATTTGTACCACCTTACCCTACTGGAAAAAATTATTTGTGTAATTGGATACACAGAAGTGTATTTTTTGACAGACTCTAAATACCCCGCCTTCATTAAAGCCATATACCACAGAGCTCCTGCTGAAATCTGATACGTAGAAAACTTCGGGTGTAACACCTCGTCAACGTCGCGGTCCTTAAAGACGACATGTTCTACGTGGATGCGGAAACTAATCTTTTGTCGATTGGATAATATAATCAGCAGGTAATTGTAGTCCGAAATAAGATCTTAACGCAGGGGATAGATTTCTCATTTTAACTTAAATGAAATTTAAGTCACTACCCTCCGTAATGTGTAACCTCAGTTTATCACAGATAGCGAGAGCGGTGAATCCTACACCGGCGCCTACAGTTTATGTGACACGTGAAACTTTCGTTTGCAACAGCGGCCAATAGAATCATGCACTAGTCGAAGAAACTTACTGTACGTCCTTTTTCTTTCCTCGCAAAGACATAAAAGGAAGAATACGGGAAACAAAATGCGTGTCATTTCTACACTGAAAAGCGCACGTATACCAAGTGTTTCAAAGTAACGAAAGAAGAAACGTGAAACGCGTCGTGGCGTCATGTCAAACAGGTTCTGAATGTGTCCCTGAAGAATGGCATTCCAGATAACTTCTATCCGAGTCGAAAGTTCAGTTGTATTGGCGGCTGAACGAGCGTCAGGGGCCAGTCACCGAAATGCCATACGTGTTCGAATGGCGATATTTCAGGTGGACAGACAGGGCACGAACAGTACCGGCCGTGCAGAGGAATCTAAAACATCCCCTGCAGCATGCAGATAAGCACTATGCCATTTTTAAACGGGTTTAGAAACACGTTCAAAGGAGGGTACTATAAAAACCCTGTTGTTCAAATGTTTGTAAATCTGACTTAACTACATCTACATGGATACTCCACAAATTTCATGTAAGTGACTGGCGGAGGGTTCATTAACCACTTTCATAACCTTTCTCTACCGTTCCATTCCCCGACAGCGCGCGGGAAGAAAGAACACCTAAATCGTTCCGTTTCCGATCTTATTTCTATTAATTTATTGGGATGGTCATGTCTCCTTATGTAGGTGGGTGCTAGCAGAATATTTTCACATTCAGAAGTAAATGTCGGTGATTGAAATTTATCAAATAGATATCGCCGCAACGAATAACGTCGTTCTTTTAATGATTTCCACCTCATTTCCGTGACGCTCTCCCCCCCCCCCCTCTGTAACGTGATAAAACAAAACGAGCAGCCCTTCTCTGATCCTTCTCAATGTCTTCCGTTAGTCGCACCTGGTAGGGATCCCACACTGGGCAACAGTACTCCAGGAGAGGACGCACAAGTGTGATGTAGGCAGTCTCTTTAGTGGAGCTGTTGCACTTCAGAGCGTTCTACCAATGAAACGTAACCATTGATTAGCCTTCCCCACTATATTATCTATGTGTTCTCTCCAGTCTAAGTTGTTCGTAATTGTAACTCCTAGGTATTTGGTAGAATTTACGACCTTAAGGTTTGACTGATTTATCGCGTAATTGAAGTTCAGAGGATTTCTTTTAGTGGTCATGTGTATTACTTCACACTTTTCTTTATTTAGTGTCAATTGCCAATTTTCGCACCAAGTAGAAATTTTGTCTAAATCGCTTTGCAGTTGCTTTTGATCCTCTTTTGACTTCACTAACCGATAAACGACAGCATCATCCGCAAACAGTCTAAGGGAGCTATTCAGATTATCTCCTAAATCGTTTATAAACACGAGGAAGAATAGGGGACCTATAGCGCTTCCCTGTGGAACGCCAGATATCACTTCTGTTTTACTCGATGACTTACCGTCACTTACAACGAACTGTGTCCTTTCTGATAGGAAATCGTGAATCCAATCGCACAATTGGGGAGATATTCCATAAGGACGCAATTTCATTAGAAGCCGCGACTGCACAAACGTAGCCGTGGCAGGCAAACCTTCTTTATTCTGGAGAAGGCTTTATCGCGTAATTTAAGTTCAGTGAATTTTTTTTTAGCAGTAACGTGTACACTTTTCATTATTTAGTGTTAATTGCCAATTTTCGCACCATGTAGAAATTTTACCTAAATCGCTTTGCAGTTGCCTTTGATCCTCTGTTGTCTTTTCAATATAGTCCAAACTGCAAAAAATGACAATATTTGGCTAGTCGGAGCCCGCTGCCTGTACCGATGAGCCTCACAGAGGGCGTCGTAAAATAAACTTCAAAAGAGTGTTTAGAAACTAACTAGCAGAAAACCCGGCGTCGCCCGGGGTATTTATTTACTCCAGTCTTAAATTAGTCCATCTCTCGTTCCCTCTTCTCTCTCTGCCTGCCTTCTCTTTCCGTCTGTCTCCGTCAGTCTCCTCCTGTCCCCTCTATTCATCTCCTCATGTACCCTCTCTCTGGTCGTCTACCTCTCTCTGTCCATCACCTCGTCGTCTCTTCAACTCCTCCCCCAACTCCTCATTCCATAGATTCCTTCATCTGTGAGTTAACTTTCATGGCGAATATTGGTGTCTCAGTTTAATGAAATGTACCCCCGCCACGCACCGTATGAAATATTAGTAACGAAAAGACACATCCTTGATGTTCGTCTTGCTTTGAAGGTTATTCATCTTTAGTGTTCAACCCTAAGGTTGTTTTGCAGCAGAGCGCCATTCCTCACTTCTGTTTGCCTTCCTCTTCATTTCCACGTATGTATTACATCCAACATCGTTCACCATCTGTTGCATGTATGACATCCCGGGTCGTCCCCGGCGATTTATTCCCTCAGTAGCTCCTCCTGCTTTTGTTCCAATTATGTTGTTGTGTCTTAGAATGTGGCCTGCTAATTTGACTCCTCTTGTCTGGACGTTCCTCCACAGTGATCCTGTACTCTTCTAAGCACCTACTCATTTGTTACTCTCTCTCTCTCCAGCTGATCTTCATCATCTTCTGCAACACCGCATCTCCAGGGCTTCTAGCCGCCTTCTGTCTTCTTTCCCCACTGTCCAGGTTTCACATCCATATAAGGCCACACTACAAACAAAAGCTTTCATGAAACGTTTCCTTATTTTCAGACTGATATTATTGCTCGTGAGTAAGTTATTTCACAAGTTAAATACTATTTTGGCCGGCTGTATTCTGCTCACAATTTATTTCCGGCTTCTACCATCCCTTGTGATTTTCCTTCCCAAATTTGTAAATTCCTATATAACTTCTAGCTCCTCTCTTGTAATTCTTATTCTTACAGGTTCATATTCTGTTTCAGCACTGCATGCCATCACTTTAGTCTTTTTATTGTTTATTCTCATTCCGTACTGATTACATAATATCCTTTCCATTGCTCTGGGGACTTTCTCTAGATCCTCTATTGTCTCCGTGGACACAGCAATACCATTTGCGTAATGCAGCATGTCGATTTTCTGCCCATTAATTTTTATCCCCACGTCAACAGTGCCACGAACTTGGTCTATAGCATCGTGGATATAAGCGTTGAATATAAAAGGAGAGAGAGCACATCCTTGTCTCACGCCTTTTCCAATTTTTGCTTCTTGTTCTCCATGAAAATGCCTAATCACTGCCATCTCATTTTTATAGAGGCTGAGTATCACAAGGATGACTTTGTACTTAATGCCACATTTCTTCAGCTTTGAAGTTGTTTGCAATTAACTTTCGAGCTGTCAAAACGTCACCGCAAACGGGCGACTTTCAGTGTTACTAATCTAAATTGGATAGGCCAGCAAGGTGAAGTGTCGCTGATTCGAGTGGGCGGGGGCACTATCAAGTTTGTGCCCCTGTTGAAAAACAGGCACTGCCATTGAGTATTCATTTATTTGCAATAAATTTCATATATACTAAAGTGTGGGCGCTTTCTGTTAAATTGTGCCTGCGTTGCCTTACCAACAACACGACCACAACAAACGCCAGGTCGATTTAAATTAACCCTTTAATGCATGACTTTTTATTTGAGGCTATAAAAATACCACGATTAATGTATAGTGCTTATATACTGAGAAGAATATTGAAAAAATTACTTAAAATTGTTATGCATTACTAGCAACAAAAAATGCATAGCTGGTCAGCTATATAGTGCTTCCATGATGTACCCGAAGTTTTCACTATTATGCCCCTCATCTTTCCAGAAATCAACTCATAATGCTACAGTAGTATGTGATTGACTACTTCTACATGGCAAAGGAGGAGTACTAATGTATACAAACGCACATGTTAGGAGTAACTCAATGCAGGTAACTGTCTAAAGGATTCAGTAGCTCTCTGCAATTTATAATTTCTAGGACGAGCTACTAGCATATGTAACACTATGTATACAAGCAGCTACAAATGAATTTGTAGTAAAATTTTGATCAGTTTGAGAGATAATGGGAAAAGTAAGGTATGTAGCTGATCAGCTGCACTATGCATTAAAGGGGACGTATGCCTATTCCGTAGCATGACGCCTTAGACCACGGGGCCACTCCGCGTGCGCGCCGGTCTTTCAAAAAAATGTTCAAATGTTTGTAGCACTTATGGGACTTAACTACGGGATCATCAGTCCCTAAGCTTACAAACTACTTATGAACTAGCTAAGACTAAGGACGGCACAAATATCCATGCCCGAGGGAGGATTCGAACCCCCGACCGTAGTGGCAGTGCAGACCGTGACTGGAGCACCTCAGTCCCCTCGGCCACCGCGCCAGTCTTTATCATAAGATATGATAGCTGTGACAAGTTGGCGTGGTCACCACTTTTTTTCAACAGTTCATTAGCGGGGGAAACGATGCAGTTTCGACCTATGGTTATCTGGCATGTATTGTTCGATACATGCCAGATACTCTTCTCTGACCTTACGATCCTGCGGTTTTTCTTCGTCCTGTGTATGTATCTTGAAAGAAAGGAAAAAAAAAATTTAAAAAAATCATGGAAGGAGGTTGGTGGGTAGCTTGACTGCAGAAGGGCAGTACAGCGTAAAAGTGAGTTCCGCCTGTACAGTCGCGTTCGCCTGGCGAGAATGTACCTGGAGTGCGGGAAGCAGCCGTCCCCACCACGGCTTGCAAGGCGCAAGGCAGAACGTCCGCTCGCCTGTGTGAACGTCCTTATGCAAGGCCACCACCGAACCCTGTCACGTCTTAGTAAAGCCTCGCTCTACGACGATTTCACTGTCGAAGGGACTTCCACTCGCGACGGAACGAATCGGGCCCCCTCGGTAGCGGATCTCCGTATTTATCCCTCTCGCGGAGGAAAGAAGTGCCGGAGCAGGGAAGGTGACGTGGTGTCGGGAGCGTTGTGTAACGGCCCACGAGAGGGAAACGTAAGTTTAGCGCGCTTACGCAAGGACCTGCACGTCACGCGGCGCGCCTCACACCCCAATCCGCAGATCGATCCCCTGCCCTCTCTTCCGTAAAACTGCTCCCCGGTAATCGCTGTCTTTTTTACTCCCTCTGCATAGCACTCCGGCGCGGGCCGGTGTCGCCCCTAAGTGTGACGAGAAGTAAACGCAGAAATCGCGGCGAGCGAAGCCTTCTCCAGAATAAAGAAGGTTTGCCTGCCACGGACACGTTTGTGCAGTCCCGGTGTGATTGGCACTTACCAAATTCCTCGGGTCCGGGCGCAGCTATTCCCTCTCAGATCTACGTCTGCTACATACTTCGCAAGCCACTATACGATGCGTGGCGAGAAGCTAGTCACTTCCTTTTCCGCCCCATTCACAGATAGAGGGAGGGGAAAACAAATGTTTGCATGCCTCTTTACGAGCCCTGATTTCTTTGTGGTTTTCAAGCGAAATGTAAGTTTGTGACATTAGAATCGTTCTGCAGTCAGCTTCACATTCCTTCAAAATGTTCAAATGTTTGTAAATTTGATGGACTTAACTGCTGTGGTTATCAGTCCCTAAGCTTACAAACTACTTAAACTAACTTATGTTAAGAACAACACACACATCTACATCTACATGGGATACTCTGCAAATCACATTTATGTGCCTGGCAGAGGGTTCATCGTACCACCATTATACTATTTATCTTCCATTCCAAAAATGTTCAAATGTTTGTAAATCTATCGGACCAAACTGCGTGGTCATAAAAAAAAAAAAAAAAATAATATTCAAATGTTTGTATGTATAGTCTATGGGACTTAACTACGGGGTCATCAGTCCATAAACTTACAAACCACTTACGAACTAGGACGGCACAAATATCCATGCCCGAGGGGGGATTCGAACCCCCGACCGTAGTGGCCGTGAAGACCGTGACTGGAGCGACTTAGTCCCCTCGGCCACCGCGGCCGGCGTGGTCATCAGTCCGTAGCTTACAAACTACTTAAACCTAGGTAAACTAACCTAAGGACAAACACACACACCCATGCCCCAGGGAGGACTCGAACCTCCACGGCGAGCAACCGCGCGCTCCGCAGCGAGACGCTTTAGACCGCTCGGCTACTCCACCGCGGCTCTTCCATTCCATTCTAGAATAGCGCGCGGGAAGAAAGAACACCTGATCTCTTCGTTCGAGCTCTGATTTCTCGTATTTTATTCTGATGATCATTTCTACCTATGTAAGTGGGAGTCAACAATATATTTTCGTATTCGGAGGAGAATGTTGGTGATTGGAGTTTCGCAAGTAGCCCACGCCGCAGCGATAAGCGCCGTTGTTGTAATGATTCCCATCCCAGACCCTGTATCATTTCCGTAACGCTGTCTCCCCTGTATCGTGGCAATACGAAACAAGCTGCCCTGCTTTGGACTCTTTCGATGTCCTCCGTCAAACCCACCTGATAAGGATCCCACACTGGGCAGCAATACTCCAAAAATGGACTGATAAGTGTAGTGTATGCAGTTTCTTTTTTAGTACTGTTGCATCTTTCAAGGGTTCTGCCAATAAAACGCAGTTTCTGGTTCGCCTTTCCCACGACATTATCTACGTGTTCTTTCCAATTTCAGTCTGAAGTAATAATAATTCCTAAGTATTTTGTGGAGTTTACGGCCTTCACTTTTCATTGATTTATCTTGTAAGCAAAGTTTAACGGATTTCTTTTCGTACTCATGTGGAGGACTTCACACTTCTCATTATTTAGAGTCAATTGCCAATCTTTACACCATACTGATATCTTATTCAGATCGTTCTGCAGTTGGTTTTGATCTTCAGATGATTTTACTAGACGTTAAACGACGCCGTCATCTGCAAACAACCTAAGAGACCTACTTAGATTTTCCCCTAAATCGTTTATGTAAATAAGGAACAGCAGAGGACTAATAACACTACCCTGTGGAACGCCCGATATCACCTCTGTTTTAGTCGATGCCTTACCATAGATTACTACCAACTGTGTCCTCTCTGACAGGAAATCCCTTATCCAATCGCAAATTTGGGGCGATATACCATGCCCGAGGGAGGACTCGAACCTCCGACGGCGAGCAAGCGCGCACTCCGCAGCGAGGGTTTTAGAGTGCTCGGCCACTCCACTGCAGCCAAATTCCCTCGATTCTATACCTGGAAAAGAACACCTTCCCTCCAGCGATTTCCATTTGAGTTCCCCACGCATGCCTGTAGCACTCGCGTGTTGATCAGAAGTATCAGTAACGAACGAGCAACCGGCCTCTGTCTTGCAATTGCTGTTGTTGTTTCCAACTAAGAGACGAAGTCCACGTATGCAGTTTAGTATCCCTACTTTTGGATATCATGCTCCGATGTAGGGACCTGAAGATGGCATAGTGGAATGCCGAAACTGGTTGTAATAGAATAAATATTTCATTATACTTACGGCTGTTGGTATCTCAGTTCCTTCAGTTATCATACGTTAGTTTAAATAGTTTATAAGTCTAGGTACCAATGTTCAAATGTTTGTTAAGCTTAAGGGACTTAACTACGGGGTCATCAGTCCCTAAACTTACAAACTACTTATCAACTACCTACAACTAAGGACGGCACAAATATCCATGCCCGAGGGGGGATTCGAACCCCCGACCGTAGTGGCCGGGCAGACCGTGACTGAAGCGCCTCAGTCCCCTCGGCCACCGCGGCCGGCTTCTAGGGACCGATGACCTCTTTTTTCCTACATAATTAATTAAAGGTAAAAGTCTCCAGCATTAAACATGTTCCACGGCGCCAGGACTGATATTATCACACTGGAAGGCCTAAGAGCCGGCCGCGGTGGCCGAGGGGACTGAGGCGCTCCAGTCACGGTCTGCACGGCCACTACGGTCGGGGGTTCGAATCCCCCCTCGGGCATGGATATTTGTGCCGTCCTTAGTTGTAGCTAGTTCATAAGTAGTTTGTAAGTTTAAGGACTGATGACCCGTAGTTAAGTCCCATAACCTCTACAAACATTTGAAGGCCTAAGAAACAGTAAGGCAGAGACCGCTGAACTGTACAGATGTACTGTGGGCACAAATCGTGAGACACCCTCGGCACCTACTAAGGGTACTTCGGTTGCAACCCTGATGCAGAGGTCAGTGACAGAACGATCCGATGCGAAGCCATACGATTCTGTTTTCATGGTCGCCCTGCTGCCCAGAAGCCACTGGTCACAAGAACGAACGAGTGACGTCTCTTAAAGCGGTGTAAACAACGCCGGCAGCGGTCCACGGAACAGTGGAATACCATTTTGTTGAGAACGCGACACGGCGGAGGAGTGCTGACTTAGTGCCTCAGTTCGGTAGAGATACTGTGTTATGTTGGAACTCTCTATCCAGGTGCAGATTTGGAGCATTGTTTTCAATGACAAAGTGCACCTGGGTCAGACAAAATACCATGCTTCCGCCCAACGTGAGCAGTTTGAAATAGATCTTTAGCGTAACAAGATGACAAAGTTCCTGTCTACAAGGGAAGGGACACTGCATCGTTATATCGTGAACAGAGATGATTTCCAGGGTTAACAGCCTTTTGACACCTTTGACATTAACGCTTTCTCGGCGTATAGAATTTTTCCTGAAGTTTCGGGTGAACTAACGGATATCGGTACTTTCGTCATTACACAGGTAAAAGACTGTGCCTAAATTTCGTGGCGGGAAGTTACGGATAACTGCTACCGCGCCCGAAATTTCGTGGAATATCCTCTGAGATGACCTGCAGCGCTAGTTCAGTGACAGATTAATTCATCTAAAAATCTGTGCTGTTCTCCACGCTTCAGACTGCAAGGATATTGCACCAGCAGTATGTTAGATCCCACATGAAAGCTTTCTACGAAAATAAACTACTACATTGTGTATTAGGTACACAAAGAAGTACGTGTCCTGTGACCATTAAGCAAACAGCGTGCCTGTTCTGTTTGCAAATGACGGCATCTGTTCTAGCACGGTGGCTATTTTCGTTGAACACTCTCCTTTGCATAACTGCAAAAGTAGTTAGACAATGGCTGTGAGGTCGCCCGATAAAACAATAGTGTTGGTAAATCAATATTTATTGTGATCACAACCACACAAAAGTTTTGAATAAAAATGAACTCGAATGAGCTAAAAGGAATGCAGCGTTAAGCGCACGTTTTACGAATATTGAGTGGCGTCCTATGATAATCAGTAGGTGCGGGATTTTATGCACGAAATGACCTGTCGATTATGTGCAGTAACTAGTGCATGGAATTCGTTTCGGGCGATCTGGGTAGTCAAAACATTCGCTGGAACTGCCCAGAATGTTCTTCAACCAAATCAGAAACAATTGTGGTGCGATGTCATGGCGCATTGCCATTCATAAAAGATCCATCGTTATTTGTGAATGTGAAGTTTATAAATGGCTGCAAATGGACTGCACGTAGCTGAACATAACAACTTCCGGCCAATGATCGGTTCAGTTGAACCAGAGGACCCAGTCCATTCTACGAGGGTTGAAACTTAAATAGTGGCAACACTGCTGTGTAGACACTATACAACGGAATCTACTATTGTCGCTGACAGCACACGTTGTTGACATACCTACCTGACTTCCGAGCAAACTGACTCACCCGTCCCACGTCAGCGGTGTGGAGTGGTCGAGCGTTCTAAGGCGCCTTGCTGAAGAGCGCGCGGTTGCTCGCCGTTGTAGGTTCGAGTCCTCCCTCGGACATGTGTGTGTGTGTGTGTGTGTGTGTGTGTGTGTGTTGTCCTTAGGTTAGTTTAACTTAGTTCAAGTATTATTAATGCAACACTCAAGATAAATGGAAGATATTCTGCAAATTTATTGGTTTTACAAACCGGTTATCGGCTGTTCAGCTATCATCACGTAAACAATTCAAGTTTAACTTTCAAAGATCTTAAGTCGGTAGATATATAACTTTCAAGGGAGACTAGGTTTAAAACTAACCTGAGGGAAATTGTTTGAATTATGTTGTGGTGTTAATTCTTGAAATTGATAACATATGTGACAATATAATAAATTACGACACTATCCCAAGAAATACAATTTGAAACAATAGAAGTTGGCTGAAAAAATTGACCAATAATTATCTTATCTTAAACAGGACCATTGTGTGGAACATTCAACTTAGTCACACGCTCCCATGTCCCAGACATTGGACCTGTTTATTTTTGTCAATTTTTTCAGCCAATTTCTATTGTTTCAATTTACACATCCTCGGAAAATGTCGTAATTTATTATGTTTTCACATATTTTATCAATTTCAGCGATTTACACCACAACTTGAATTGTAACAATTTCCCTCAGGTTAATTTTAAACCAAAGCACTAGAGTCCCTTGAAGGTATATATCTACCTACTTAAGATCTTTGAAACTTAAACTTGTAATGTTCACCTGATACTGGCGTAACATCGGAAAACCGGTTTGTAAAACCAATAAATTTGCAGAGTATCTCACAGTTATAATGCATTTCATTCATCTATATCTATAAATGTGAATGTCTGTTCGGTGTACATTTATCACGTCTGAACCATAAAACATAAAGAGCTAAAAATTTGTACAGTTACTAATGTATACCTGAGGAAGGTTTTAGGCACGGTTTTTAGTGATCTGATACATATTTAGTAATTTGAAGAATATAACACGAAATGCGGAACAATCTTTGAAAATTATATTTACTCTTTGGTAATATTTCCTCTTTGGTTGCATTGTTGCTTGAGGGTTGATAATGATAAAAGGGTGGAGTATATTGGGATGGAAAGTTATCGGTGTATATAAAATTCTACGTGTGTGTGTGTGTTAATATTTCACTGTGCAGCGAAAACTACAGAACGCAAACGAATGGTCTGTGTGTAATTGTTGTCCGAAGTCTCCTCTTGTACACCATAGCAGTTCCATGCCGATAGCTATAAGGGGGTGGAAGATATGGTGGTTGAAAGTCGTCAAATTATTAAAAAAAAAAAAATCGGACTGAAGGCCAGCGATGACGTTAGCAAGGAAGTTACATACAGCGAAACTTGATGCCACAGACCATATCTTTGGTCTATGCGTGCTACAATGTCTTCAGCTCTTTCTCTGTAAGGATAAGCAAACGAATAAGAAAATATAAGAATAAATAAATAAAGCATTAAAAAAGAAATTTCTTTAAATACATCTCTTTAAAAAAATCGATTTGACGTTTCGCGCATTACATCAAGTGATTAAAAATGTTTGTTTCTAAAGAAGGTATTGTATTTCATTTCATTCTTCAAAACCAGTCTCATAGGACACTACTGAAAGATAGCTTATCTATCATAATCAACCAACACGCGAGCGGAGCCGCTGGTTTAAACTAGTAATGTATAAAATATTCTGTCAAGAACCGACGGAGCAGTCAGTGAATATTATTAGTTCAAGTAATTAGTAAGCAAAGAAGTCACATAAGATTTACAAACATTTGAACAAATTCTTGTTGCTCGTCGTGTGACCATAATCACGTTGGAAACCTTTTCACATGGATCACCGGAGTACAAATGACATTTCTGCTTCTGTTTCCCTTCGTTGTCGGTTCATTCCCGCGCAGAGTATATGCGGGGACAGCTCTGACAATGCTCCGCCCCTTTCTACATAGCCTACGTGATACTACAGACACCTATACCTGTGCCTATCGCTGCCCCGCGACTTTTTTAATGGAATGGAGGATTACTGGCGGACATATCCAGAGAGTGTGGTTTGGTTTTGCGCAGCTGAGCGGCGGTCAGCTGGCGGGGCAAAGCGAGCCCCCGTGCTCCACTGCCCTTACTGAACGCCTTAAAAATAGCGGCCAGCAAAACCTGCCGCCCGGCAAACAAGTGGAAGGCGAGCGCGAACGCCCGCCCAGCGCCAAAGAAAACGCCGGAAATAATGCCGCCCTCCACTCAGCGATTCCGTGATCCTAAATTAGTCACACAACGAGCCGCAATACCGGACCACTCTGCACTGTAACGGTCAGACAGCTCTCATCGCGAGAAGTCTGGAAAAAAGGGAAAAAATCTCACGTTCAACCTCTGACATCCACCCAGACATTTCAGAAATTATTAGTCTAGGAGACATAGACTATTGATATCAATAATGTTGAAAATTCCCGGCAGATTAAAATTGTGTGCCGAAACCGGGACTCGAACCTCAGACCTTTGCCTTTCGCGGGCAAGCGCTCTACCACTGACCTACCCCGACACGACTCAGGATGCCGCCACACAAGTTTACTTCCGCCAGTACCTCGCCTCCTACTTTCCAAACTTCACAGAAGCTCTCCTGCGAACCATGCAAGACTAGCACTCCTGGAAGAGAGGATATGGTGGAGACATGGCTTAGCCACAGCCTAAGGGATGTTTCCAGAATGAAACTTTTCACTCTGCAGCGGAGTGTGCGCTGATATGTGGCTAAGCCATGTCTCCACCATATCCTTTCTTCCAGGAGGAAAAAAAGGCGTAAAAAAGAAATTTCTTTTAATACATTTCTTTAAAAAAATCGATTTGACGTTTCGCGCTTAATCTATCAACCAACTCGCGAGCGGAACCGCGGGTTTAAGCTAGTGCCTTATATAGTCTTTGTTTTACTTTTTATTATTTTTTTTATTTCGCGTTTGTGTTAATATCACTGATTATATTAATTCGAAGTAAACGAAATAAAGCAAACACTATATAAGACCTTACAATAAACTTTTCAGGATCAACAGCCTTCAAAATTACGCCGCCTAAGTATTCCAAAAAAATAAACAGTGTGACATACTGTGTGGCCATAAAGAAACGAATTTTACGTAAGTAACTGTCAAATAAACAGCATTCTATGTATCCTCGACTAAAAAACACGTTGTTTTCTGTAATAAGTGGCTTATGAAAATGGGCACAGCCCAAAACTGGCCACTCAAATAATAAACTAGCAGTTTTGGTGCAATTAATTAAAAAAAGTCATTTCTTGAATATTTGAGAGCTGCAAGATGCGACGCACTAAAATCTTTGTTTTTGAGCCCTACTTAACGTCAGTGTACCGACAATTAATATTTTCTGAAGGTATTTGTCTAGAGTGTAATCTTCCAAGCTAGGGAAAAGTTGACGATAAACAGATCAGACGAGAAAAGATACAAAATCTTTAAATATGCTGATGAAGGTAACTGCTGAATATTTGTTGGGTTGATCGGCTTTTAGGGAATCATCAGTTTGCTATTGTATATCTGTGTGTGGGAGAGAGGGGTCGCGGTGGAGTAGCCGAGCGGTCTAAAGCACCTCGCTGCGGAGCGCGCGGTTGCTCGCTGTGTAGGTTCGAGTCCTCCCTGGGGCATGGGTGTGTGTGTTTACCTAGGTTTAAGTAGTTTGTAGGCTAAGGACTGATGACCACGCAGTTTGGTCCGATATATTTACAGACATTTGAACATTTGAGAGAGAGGGGGGGGGCATACAGTTCGTAAACGAATACTGAAGCTCGACTTAAAATAACCAGGTTGAGTTGGACGTAGCTTACAGTAGTTACGTCGCAGGTCTTGCACAAAATACGCTAGTGTGGTGAGCTGCATCAAAGCTGTTTACTAAAAACCACAAACATCTTGACTATTCTGCCTACGTCGCATTATTTGTAGCAGTTCATCGTGGCTGAAAGTTTTGTGGGGAGTGTGGTCGTCATCGCCTTTGCTTAAATTTGAATAGATGTGTTTTCTCTTACACCGCAGCCCCACAATAAAATTTTCCCCGCAGTAGTGTAATTTACTGACACGCGGTCATAGTTGTGTTGTTAACTGCAAATTTCCTTATTTATTGGTAGTTCTCATTACAGCTTATTATCTAGGAAACTAACACATGCCCCACAGTAAATACCGCTTGCAGTTAAACGACATGGCACGTTAAGGGAATATAGGTTGATAAACATACAGCTGCGGAAACTGATTGCAATGCTAACCTTGACAGCAAAAAATGCTTCCATTGGAGTTGTTTGCCTTCTCGTCTATTGGGCGAATCTTTTCCTGGCTACAAAGACCAACATTCGGTGATCCGCAAGAAACCCGAGCTATGCTTCACAACGCGAATAATCGTCAGATAACCTCTGACTTGCATAGTATGATATTCTTTGCAGAAACTCTCCCGGCCATGACAGAGATGCTCAGTTTAGGAAAAAAAATTCTGGTGCTTTTCGGATTCATTTAATTGAATGTAAGCTTCGTGTCTATTTACATTTAATGGGTTTATATCTTGTCATGAAACTACTCTCTTTTCAGTTTCCGATTGTGAAATACTTACTTCTTGTAAACTGTTATTAGCAGGGTCCTTATAGACTTCAATACGTTCAGGATACGCCCAACGTAATGGGTTAGTAAACCACAGTTTGCCGGCCGCGGTGGCCGAGGGGACTAAGGCGCTTCAGTCACGGTCTGCACGGCCACTACGGTCGGGGGTTCGAATCCCCCCTCGGGCATGGATATTTGTGCCGTCTTTAGTATAAGGTAGTTTGTAAGTTTAGGGACTGATGACCCCGTAGTTAAGTCCCATAACCTATACAAACATTTGAAACCACAGTTTGTTCGCCGAGGTGTGTCTCCTGCGAGTAAGACGTGGCACATACTATCCAAACAAAATATTGACAACGTAAGTGACTAGTTGGTTTCGTAACGACCGTGCGTCTGCATGGCCTCAGATAAGTTGAGGTTGTAGCTAGCACACCGTCAATGACGCAATGGCACATCGGGGCTCAGCACATTTTTAGCTCACTGTAAGCTGATTACAGGCGACTGACGCAGGACGTGGTCCGACGGCCGTGGCTCTCCATTTCATGAGCATCCGCGCGCCCGAAACAGAACCCTCACGCCGGAAGGTCCGCTGCCGGCCCTCTGCAAGCGTACAGGAGCACCTAGCAACCCTGGTGGAACAAACACGCTTCAGTAGAATGAAGACAGAGGAAAGTAGTTCACACAGTGAATGGTTTCGTGCTGCGGAAGGTACTGCTACAGTTTTTAGAAAAATGAACCTACATAACTAACCTAACCACCTTCCCTAAAAGCTTGGTCTGATATTATTACACAACCCTGAGCTACACTGCATCCAGCGAGATTTCGACTTTGTTAAACCGCGGAAAATGAAGTTCTATTTCTCCTCATCCGCCGGATACGCGCTTCCTATGACAGTTGTCTAACAAGAGAAATATTGGTCACCCACATTTCGGGACAAAATACAGTAATATTCGACCGCCATATACAATATAATAATTCTTTGAGAGGATAATAGTAAAACAGCGTATTTACATGGTGAACTGGAACTATACCGACAAACTTTCGGACCGAAACAAGAATAAATATCCCGTAAACATTGCCTCTAAAGTGCATTACAAGAAAGCTATGAGCATTTGATTATATATGATATTGTGAAACACAAGCTTTCACTTTCCATATTTTGGGAAAACATATGAAGACCAAAACCAGTATAAAATAAACATGGGCTCTAAAACGCATACCTTAAGAGCTATGAGGCCAGTAGGTACTGAATTAAATCAAAGAGAAAAGTTGAAAATTTGAGCTCAGCCGTGATTCGAACCCGGGTATCTTTCTCACTAGGCAGTTATGGTGACCACTACATCACTGGGATAACAGTGATAACCACAACTAGAAAGGCATCCCTAGCACGCCTCCGGTTGTGGAGGTCCATCGTTAGAAGTGTTCGGTTCACTGTGGATTCAAGCACACTTGTACTCTGCCTACCATTAAGTTTGTCGTTAGTTCCACCACAGTTCGACCCCTGTTCTGTTTTACCAGTCTGTCCAGTGTATGACGTCCGACAACCCCTCGCCGTATTGGACGCGGTATCGCCTCAGTTTCACCACATTCTCCCCCGAAATCCTCGAACATGCAACAAGTTGACCAGTTTCCGAAATGCCCGTGCCAAGCCATCACAATCACTCAGTTTAATCGCGCGCCTTCCACATTCTACATACGAACAACATGTTCACTGTCTACGTGCGTGTTTTAGACCCCATGTTTACCAGACCTTTTTCCTTGTTTCAATCCCTACTACCGTTACTGTAAGTTTGTCAGCGGAGTTATACTTGAGAATATACAGGGTGAAGCAAAATTCGCGTATTCGTATTTCGCAATACGATTCCTCGCATGCCAGAAAAAATGTCTCACAAAATTTCGTCCTGCGCATATTTCCGTCAGTAAATGGACGTCGAAGACTGACCTGGGTGTGTGTTCCGTACGTCAGTGCGTTTCATAATTACACAAACAAAGTTCTAGGAGATGTAGAAGGCGTCTTGAGGAACAAAGTAGGCATAGAAACCCATGCTCGGAAACGCTATTCAACGACGTTACGGGGAGTCCAAGGTACAGGCACCGGTGCCTGTCGCTAGACATTCCTTCCAGCAACTTCGACGCTCTGTAGCGTCGTTGGATGACTTTTCCAGGCATCGGTTTCCATGCACTTTTTGTTCCTTAAGACGTCTTCTACACCGCCTAGAAGTTGACGTTTGTTGGTGTAAAAGTGTAATTCTGAAACACACTGACGTAAGGAACACACACCCATTTGCTTTCGACGTCCATTTACTGCCGGAAATATCCGCAGGACAAAATTTTGGGAGAGAATTTTTTTTATTGTTGGCATGTGAGGAATCACGTTGAGAAGCCCGAGTGCGCGTTTTCGCTTCACTCTGTATATTAAAAGCCGGTGAAAACATAATCCTATGAATTCATCAGTGATCTGTTTTCTTCCTGCTCGAGGAGCTAGCAAGAAATGCGGAACGACAGAATTATTTCTGAAAGGAGAAAAGTCCCATAACGCCTAAAAGATAAGTAACGGGGCACTGCCCCACATGGAGCACAATGACGAGAGGAAATCAGCAGTGACGATGATGAAAGAAGTAGCTCAGACATTAATCTTAAGTGATTTGAAGTAGCCATGGAGAACATACGACTGGATGCTTGGTGGGAAATCAGAGTACACTCATTCCAGACACTAGTTTGCCTTAAATATCCAGTCTACTCGCTCAGTTCCAAGACTTGCTACTGCGTTGACATACCCTGGACTATGCGCTCAAACTTGTAACGATTATCCATAGAGCAGCCGAATCTCTGGTCGAACATGGGGGTTTTCTTCAATGGAACACCATAAATTATTGTTTTCCTGCGATAAGCGTAAACGGACCGCGATACAGAGCCCGCATGCTCTGGAAACGCAGTCGCCAATGCTGGGTGCCTTGCTGAAAATGGAACACTTTCAGACCTAAAGCCTTTCCGTGTCCTCGTCCATTCTCTTACTTCCCGTTAGCGAGCGCTCTCGGTTTATGCTAAAGCGAAGGACGAGATGTGTATTTTAGTGCACGTACACAGTTTGTGTCCCAGCGGCCCAGATTACAGCTAACTGGCGGCTTCCTCACTACTCCTAAACGAATGACGCGGCGTGAAAGCGCAGCCGGACCTGTTGTACAAGCTACAGAACAGTCGCCAGATTATATAATACTACATAATACACATCATTTCCTGATCTCTGCCTGTCACTCAAATAATCCTGTACAAAATTACGCTCTCATACCAAACACCCAGTTTTGTTAGTCATTTAACACTAATGATATTACTATTAAATGAGAAACAAATCGTCCCTTGTGCGGGAAATGAGACGCTACTGCTACATCTAATTTTGGTCCTTGATGTCAGTGTAGATTACAGAACTACAACGTGCCTTATTCGTTCCTACCGCACGCTTTAGTCGGCAAAAATGCTTGAAATATGTTTCATATTTGTGAGTACAAGTGTGTGTAACATACTTGGTGTGTGTACGGTACACAGCTGGAAAAATATTGTGTAGATAGGTACAAAAAAATCTTTCATTTTTCGCTCTTCAGTGTCACATTAATGTTAAAAGCAATGTCTGATGCTCTGTCAGGATATCGTTTTTATTGCAATTTCTGTTACCTAGAAGCATATGTCAGGGAGATGTGAAAAAATGAAACTTGCGTGGTGTAAGATCGAGAGGCTCTAAATCAAGTTAAAAGAGATATGTCCTTTTTGCGATTTCTGGGGGAATTTACTGTTCAGAATAAGCTTACTCACTTAATTACTGAGGAGTCACATGATATACGTAACTAGTTGTTACTGGTATTCATCTAACCTTCCCCGGATTGTCAAAATCTTGTGTAGATCGGACAGAATTATTATTTAGAAGTATGTTTTCTGTGCGGGTAACCTATTGTTTGTAGCAGTACTTTGCTGAATCTCCCGGCCTCAAGTACTACTGTGATGGAGTGAAGTAATAAGTTACTTCATAAACATCCTAGACAGATCGGCTAGAACCGAAGCTATACGTCGGCAAACGAATAGCGTCGGACGCAATGGCTACTCACTCGTCACTTTCACACTGATTCCATATGTTGGTCACAGGAAGATAATAACACGGATGATTGTTCTCCAGAGCTACAATGGTTCCCAAGCCCCTCTTGACACAGAAGTTAGTTACTGGGCAAGAATCTAGGTACTTTGTCCACAAATTCCTAAGAAGAAACACTGAATTATTCGAGACTTTTCCTTACACCATAAGGTGTATCGCTTCAGTGGTTCTCAAAAATTTCAACAATGGATTTTTCGCAGATAAAAAAAATCATATAATGCAACACCTATAAAGAAATATGTCAAGCTTTCGTTACTATTAAAAAATGTTATAATATTTATAATATGAAGACTTAGTCAAACTTAACCAGCAAAAGTCATTATTCGCGGATCGACTGTAACACTTAAAGCCACCGCAGAAGAATTTAATAATAAGAGATGCCTTAGAAAATGAAAATAGTGGCTATTGTAAATAAACTCTCAAAGCGAACAAAAATAGAAAATAAAAATAAAATATCTGAAGAAGTGTCCCATTTCTCTTATCTTGACACAGTTTGCTCGTATGTTAAGAAACGATAACAGACAGATAACGATTTGCGAATTTTGACAAGTGGTGCGATAGAACGAACATTGCATAATACGGTCAGGAAACATACAAATTCACTGGTGTAATTTCTCCGCAATATGGTCAATGTGGAAGATTCATCCTGTTTAGATTTTCAGTCAACAACAGCCGCAGGCGCGGCGTAATTTAGGTCAGCAAAGGAGAGCACCGGAATTAAACGACTTTGCCCTCAAAACACACAGAGCGCACTTTTAATATTTATTTGGCACTTAGCACGCACTAAAGCAATGACAACACACATCTACGCCCTGATCTGCTTGACGTCCGCGCCTAAATCGTCAATCACAAGCACTTTGATTTTTCAAAGCAGCAATCACATGGGATAAAACACCATTGTGCTACTTAAAAAAAAAAAAAAAAAAAAAAAAAAAAACACATAGGAGATAGCTTTGCGGAAGACGCTCACAGTCTCTTAGAAAACTTGGTACGATGCAGTAAAATAAGGATAAAAACTTTTCTTTGAGTCAGACTTTACATTTCCCACTTATTCTCACTGGTAAACTACTTTATCCGTTCTCATTCCATGTCATCTTATCGATTATCCCACTTCTCGCTTCTCTACCTTTGCTTCCTTCGTCATTTGAATTTCTCTCTTAATTGAAGAATGTAGAGATAATTTCAGCCCGCTACGTATCACTTCCACAGGAATCGTAAAAGTAAAAATTAGACTGTTGGAATTCGTTAAGTGTTCTCATTTTCAAACACTGCCTGAATACAGAATGAAACCTCACTCTGCAGCGGAGTGTGCGCTGATATGAAACTTCCTGGCAGATTAAAATTGTGTGCCGGAACCGGGACTCGAACCTGGGACCTTTGCCTTTCGCGGGCAAGCGCACTACCGACTGTGCTATCCCGACACGACTCACGATGCCGCCTCACAACTTGGAAAGTAGGAGACGAGGTACTGGCGGAAGTAAAGTTGTGAGGCGGCATCGTGAGTCGTGTCGGGATAGCACAGTCGGTAGTGCGCTTGCCCGCGAAAGGCAAAGGTCCCAGGTTCGAGTCCCGGTTCCGGCACACAATTTTAATCTGCCAGGAAGTTTCACTGCCTGAATAGTTTGCGCTCCATTTTAGCAAAAGCAAGTATTTCGCACATATCTGTGTTTATGACGTCATATGTTCTGAACTATGTCTCGCACAGTCATATACTTTTCCACGTACATTAAGTGATATATGGGGAACTATCGACGAAAGGTGTTGCGAATAGAGCACTTAGTAAAAAAGGAATGAACTAAAACGATATGATAGATTTTGACTGCACGAACAGCGAAAATATAGTTGGCGATCATTTTTTTCCTTTCATCGTTTTGAGGTGGGTGTCAGCGAGAAAAAGTTTCATTAAGGCATGAAATTGTGTGCTAAGATTAGTGGAAGCTTCTACGTTATGTCGTTCTCAAGTACTGCATGAATGAAATCCGCGTATTTTCGCGCCGCCAGTTACGCTGGTTTATTACAAACATACAGTTTCCAACTATGATATCTGGTTTATTGTGTAACATTTTTATCGTAACGTTATATCTCTTAACAAGTAGATGGAGAAAGTATTTTGAATTTATTAATTCGGTCAGTAGCTACGCGAAATACTGAATATCGAATTTTTGTTGCTCCTGCAAGTCGTCGGATAGGCAACCTGCAATGTGTACTAGGCTACCACTCGCTGGGTTAGTCCCTCGGCAACATACACTGAACAGGCAAAGGAACTGGTACACCTGTCTAATGTCGTGAAGGGCCCCGTAAACACGACGTGGCATGGTCTCGACTAATATCTGAAGTAATGCTGGAGGGAATTTACATCATGCATCCTGCAGGCCTGTTCATAAATCCGTTAAAGTACGAGGGGGTGGAGATCTCTTCTGAACAGCACGTTACAAGGCTTCCCAGATATGTTCAGCAATGTTCATGGCTGGCGAGACTGGTGACCAGCGGGCGTGTTTAAACTCGGAAGAGTTATCCCGGAGGCATTACGTATCAATTCTGGACTATTTAGTGTCTTTTGTCCTGCTGGAATTGCGCAAGTCCATCGGAATGCACTATGGATACAGGTGCTCACCTAGGATAGGATATGTATCTAGATGACACCTGTCAGGAGACGTATCTAGACGTATCATGGGCCCCATATCACTCCATCTGCACCGTCCCACATCATTACAGAGCCTCACCAGCTTGAACAGTCTAATGCTGACATACAGGATCCATGTACCCGTGAGGTTGTCTCCATAACCGTACACGTCCATCCGAACGATACCATTAAAACGAGACTTCTCAGACCAGGCAACAAGTTTCCAGTCATCAACAGTCCTATGTCGATGCTGAAGGGCCCAGGTGAGGCGTAAAGCTTTGTGCATGGGGTCAGCAAGGTAAAACGAGTGGGTTTTCGGCTCCTAAAGCCCATATCGATGATATTTCGCTGACACTTGTTGATGGCCCAGCAATTTTCGGAAGGGTTGCTTTTGTGTCACGCTGAACGACTCCCCTCAGTTGTCGTTGGTCCCGTTCTTGCAGTATCGGCTATGTCGGTGATTTGATGTTTTACCGGATGTTCACGGTGCATTCGTAAAATAGTCGTAAGGGAAAATCTCCTAACCTGCCATTATAGCAGCAGTAACCGATCTCATGCCTGCGCCAGACACCTGTTGTCTTATCTATTTCAGATCCACTAGTCATAATTATGTACATAGCTTTTACTGAGTCTAAGCTGCAACATAAACTTCTTTTCTGAATGGAAACGTCATGTATACGACTATCTGAGTTCAATCTTTTCATCATGAACACAAAGTGTCACATGCGGTGGATCACTATGGAAATAACAACAAGTGAGTGTTGAAGTGTGCAGCAATTTGTGAACTACACAGTACACGGAAGATGTGGATTATGTGTATTCCACTGTATAACTGAAAGTAGTAATTGTCATTTGCGAGGTAATTATTCAATGACTAATTATTTAGTACAGCAGTCAACACTTCAAAATTAATTACTTTAGGCCAGTGTTTTTCAACCTTTTCGAATATGCGAGCCCCTTACAAGTATAAATTGTCTCTCCTCGAGAACCTTAACAAAACTATGTTATCTCAAAGGAATCAAATTTAATTTTCTTTCTTTTGTTACAGCTTTCTATTACATTTTTGATGGCATTTTTTGTGTATTTTTCGCAATGTAACACATTATCCTACTTTCACATCATTTCAGACAGAAAAATATATTTGGTTAACGAGAGTTTCGCATTTCAGCCGAGACTCAGAACCGAATTTTGCTCATTAAGAAAGATCGCACTGTAAAGACAATTTCCTAAGAGGTAAATTTCTTTTTAATTTTTCAGAATTGTGTATTGTGTCATGTTCTTTTACCTATCCATTGGGTCCTAAAAACAGTTTCCAGACTTTACGCTTATTGATCATTAACAAAATATATTATAAAACGATCTATGATATATTCAATTCAAAATGAATGTTACACAAGGAACTCGGTAATTTTAACATTAAATATATGTCACTCAGGCATACGTCTTTGTATTACTGAACCCCTGGTTATTTTACCTCCCTAGCAAGACTTTGCGACCCCCCAGGGGGCGCCACCCACAGGTTTAATAACACTGCTTTAGGCCATAAAAATGAGCGTCGTTTCTCAGTGTAGACAACTGTGCAGTATGAAAATGAGTACATATAATTGTATAGATCTTGCTTCTAATATCACTTAAAAATACGAAAGAGAATAAGATCAATTTCATTTCGTTTGGGCCTTCTGCATTGTACATGTCTTTTAATGACATATTGATAATACAAATAACACCGAAATGCTGCTTTACGTTGTGGGTGTTTTTCAATGCTTATGAATACAGCAATAGGCCTATTTCGGCGCTATGGGCATCATCAGGCTATGTCCCTATTGCATCGTGGAGGTATCATTTTACTTCGATAACTGCATATAATTGCTGTCTAAATATTCTTTTGATTGTGTCCATATTACTTCTTCTTTGTCAGGTTATTAATATATTATTACTATTCTGACATTACATCTACATCTACATGGGATACTCTGCAAATCACATTTAAGTGCCTGGCAGAGGGTTCATCGAACCACAATTATACTATTCAAATGTTCAAATGTTTGCATAGCTTATGGGACTTAACTACGGGGTGTCATTAGTCCCTACACTTACAAACTACAGATAGATCTTCCAGCGATGCTCCATGGTTACAGTTATTTTTATTTTTATTCTATTTTTTATAACAAACTAAAACCATAGAGAGTCGCTGGACAAATAAAAATGTCAGAATAGTAATAATATATTAATAACCTGACAAGGAAGAAGTTATATAAAGACAATCAAAAGAATATTTAGACTACAATTATATGCAGTTATCGAAATAAAATTATACCTCCATTGTGAGTATAAGCATTAAATAACATCTACCAAGTAAAGCAGCATTTCGGTGTTATTGGTATTGTCAATATGTCATTAAAAGAATAAGATTAAAAAATTTCTTTCCTCAGAAAAAATCAGTTCTGGAAGCGATGCGTTGGTGACGCAGCGCCGTCCTCTGAGCGTTTACATTTCTCTTTGTTCGCATACGCATAAAAGTTTCAAAAACGTTCATATGTTTGTAGAACTTATGGGACTTAACTGCGGGGTCATCAGTCCCTAAGCTTACAAACTACTTATCAACTACCTAAGACTAAGGACGGCCCATTCCCCAATTGGGGATTCGAACCCCCGACCGCAGTGGCCGTGCAGACCGTGACTGGCGCGCCTCAGTCCCCTCGGCCACCGCGGCCGGCCATAAAAGTTTCTTTGGTTCTTCCGTGTATAAAAAATTAATGTCAGCCTTGCATATATTCGACACAGAGGGCCCAGTCAGGCACTAGATACTGGCACGAAATTATGTTACAATATAACAGGGAAATTCTTACGATTTATCCGATTGAAGATAAAATAAAAAATGTGTAAAATTCAGTATCCTGTGTGGCAACACTGGGGCTGAAATAAGTTTGTTGTATAATAAATGAAGTAACGTTACAAAGCAGCGCCACTGCTAAAGCAGTAACATTTATAACGCCGTATACGTCGCAGGCGAGCCGAAGCCACCGGAACGCGTCAGTTGCTACAAAAGCGAAGGCCGAACGCGCGAAATTTCGAGCGCAGAAGAGGGTTGCGGTTTTCATTCTCGCGAGCCGCCGCCCACTTCGCCGACGGTACGGGCAATTTTTTTTAATTTTCGAGCAGCTGCATCGGCAGCGGGGTGCGTATGCGGAGCGTCGGAGGCGGCGTGTGTAATATTATTGGGGCCGGCGGAGGGCGGGAGGGGAGGGGAGGGGAGCGAAATATAACGGTGGCGGGGTGTCGCGACAATGGCGGCCGCGGCGGCTGCAGTGCAGCGCGGCGTCGGCGCGTGCGCGCGACCTTGCCGCGGGCGTCGAACCCGGTGCCTGGCAACCGGCCCAAGGCCGCCGCCGCCGCCGCCGCCGCAGCCGCCTGCGCGCTGCGCGGTAAATATAGCGAGCCAACTGTTGCGCGCGCCGCACCACACGGAAGAAAACCCTGCCCACTCCCCCTGCTCGCACTTTACTATTCCTCTGCGCCGTTTTTAACGCCCGCCGTCCTAACCTCGCGCTGTGTGGCCGAGGGTAGCTTTTCTGTACCACTGCCACTTCCTTCTCCTGTTCGGAGAAACGACGGTGCCCGTATGCCTCCGTGTTGGCTCTAATCTCTCGGATTTTTATCCTCGCGGTCTGTCTTTTCGTGAGGTGTGCGTAGGAGGGAGAAATATATTGGCTGATGAAACTTTGACAGAAGCCCGTGCCGTAATACAGTACGTCTCTCTTGCAGGGATGTTTTTATTCCGAGCTTATGTCTGTCCATCACCTGATTCCCTCTCCGTTATTCGTCTTCTACCCACTTTCTGTGCATCTGCCGGCCGCGGTGACCGAGGAGACTGAGGCGCTCCAGTCACGGTCTGCACGGCCACTACGGTCGGGGGTTCGAATCCCCCCTCGGGTATGGATATTTGTGACGTCCTTAGTGTTAGCTAGTTCATAAGTAGTTTGTAAGCTTAGGGACTGATGACCCCGTATTTAAGTCCCATAAGTGAACATTTCTGTGCATTGCACTTTCGTTTTCGTGCGGCCCAGTCCTTATGACGTCATATCTCCTGATCAGTATCTCCAACAATAACATACGGCAATCCAGGTACCTAGACTGAAAAATTCGCAAACTGTCCATCGTCTTTTACCGTCTCTCTGTCCATTTCAATTTCGTTTTCATACGACTCAGTCCTTATTACGTCACATCTCCTGAATAATGTGTCCTACGGCAAATTTTCTGGTGGTATTTTAGAA
Organism: Locusta migratoria; assembly: GCA_026315105.1. Taxonomy (NCBI): domain Eukaryota; kingdom Metazoa; phylum Arthropoda; class Insecta; order Orthoptera; family Acrididae; genus Locusta; species Locusta migratoria. Next base: position 283,777,419 of record CM048755.1, read on the forward strand.
AAACTGTATGCGAAATGTGTTGAGAATATAGTTGGGAGTAAAAACGATACAACCTCGTGCCCGATGGGGCGGATTTTACGCATTTCCCTTGTTTATGACGTAATATATCCGGAACTGATACCGTAATGTGGTATGGCTTCCACGGTAAAATCAATGGTATATGCGCAAAACTGCACGTCTGCAAAATTCCTCGCGAATACTCTAAGTAGTGTAGAAGAAATAAATTGTGACGTAATGCGGAATGCCGCAGTTTTCAGTGCACGAACAGCGGAAAAGTAGTAAACGATAAAATTCTTTCTTTTCATCATTTTATTGCGATTGCATGCTAGAAACAGTTTCATTAAGGTCAGAAATTTGCGTGTAAAGTTTGTTACAAGTTCGCTCATTATCAAATAGTGAATAAAATCTCGTCATTTATCCGTCTCATGCTGCGGAAGGTATTTCTGACTCATTTTTATGTCATATAGGTGGTCTTTACCCGCACAGTGATTCTTTCATGACGGTAATGAATATGTGTACTTCTCTCTATTCTTTTCTTATTCTTAAATGGATAGATGAATTATTCAGTTTAATTTTTTTTTCTAACTGTTATCTATACTTTCATTGCATCAGTTGGTTAAGCCGTTTATTTTTAAATTTAACTAGATATAAGAAGAAATTATTCTGTGTATAGAAAATTAACAATGAAAAATACGACCTGCCTTAGCATCCAGATAGCAAGTCATTGTAAATGACATAAAATAAATAAAAAATGTTTTTATGAATTTTCGTTGCAATCAACCCATTAGTTCAGGAGGAGGTGTACAACATTGCCGCTTAAATGTAACTGTTTATGAAGTCATATCCTCTGAAGTAAGAGTCGTAAGTGGCTCTTACACCCCCTTCCCCCGTCCCCAGGGAGACATTTTATCTAAATTTAGAATACATCTCACCCAATTAACACCTCGGAACGCAAAAAGATGGATAAAATTGTGCCTCGAGTGTTGGGCGGTACGCTCTAGTGTACATTGAATATTTCAGAAGATGGGCTTCTTCTTCGATGAAAGTAATTAGAATAGTCGAATAGCTAATTGCAATAGAGAGAAATTGGGGTGGACTATTTGCGACAAATCTCGTTTTTCCACAGTTGAAATGTTCAAATGTCTGTAAATCTATCGGACCAAACTGCGTGATCATCAGTCCGTATCTTACAAACTACTTAAACTAAGGTAAACTAACCTAAGGACAAACACACACAGCCATGCCCCAGGGAGGACTCGAACCTCCACGGCGAGTAACCGCGCGCTCCGCAGCGAGACGCCTTAGTCCGCTCGGCTACTCCACCGCGGCTTTCCACAGTTCCTCAAGAATTTTGATGTTAAGTAAGAGTTGTAATTTATAATTTTAAATAGTTTTCCGCAAATTTATACAACTACTTCGTTCACGTGACGGATACGAGCTCAAATCGAACTTGCCCCGACACGAACACTCCACCGTTTGAAAAGAAATTTACGGTAGGCTGTCTCGAAAACTTGTCGGAGTGTCGCTAACAGGGTTGATAGAGTTGCGTGGTGCCTGGTTCACAGTTGGCGCCCGTCCCGGCAGTGGAAACGGCGAGATTTTTGGTGAATTTGGTCAGTGTGACAAGCGCGCGCGGAACAGGTGGCGCCCAGAAAAGCCCCGCGGAATGGCCGGGTACTGAGGAGTGTCCGCTAAATAAAACGTGCCAGGGGAGGGGTGCGCCGCGCCGGTAAAAATACGAGCCCGCCGCGGCTTGTGCGCAGTACGTCCTCTGGCCTTCACCTTCTGCTAGCCTAGCGCCTCCCCACCACCGCGCAACTTTTTCCCGCACCGCCTCCGAGACTCGGTTAGTCGGTTAGGGAAGGATCGCCTCGCCAAGAAAAGCAGCGCCACTGGGCAATGGGATTTAGCTGCCCGCCTGGGCCCGTCCAGCACGTAGCTCACGGCTGAAGACAAGACGGCTCGTGGAGGAAGCTGTTCCGCTTGTTAGTGACTGTTCTCTGCTGTTATCACTCCACTGGAGAAACTAAAGAACTGGTTACTCTAAAACAGTGTTTTTCGACCTGTGGGTCACGAACCCCAGGGGGGTGTCCGCAAGTCTTGCTCGGGGGGGGGGGGGGGGTTGCCGTCACACGAAAAAGTACTTTCACCATAAAATAACTAGGCGATCGGTAATACCAAAACCTATGCCTAACTGAAATTTCATGTTACATTTACGGAGTTCCTTGTGCAGCATTCATTATGATTCAGAGCGATATGAAATGGAATGAACATGTAAGGACAGTTGTAAGGTGGACTGCCGACTTCGGTTTATTGGAATAATTTTTGGGAAGATGTACCTCATCTGTAAAGGAGACCGAGCATAAAACGCTTGTACGACCGCGTCTTGAGTATTACTCAAGTGTTTGGGACCCGCAGCAGATCATTTTAAAGGAAGACAGTTCAGAGGCGAGCAGCTAAGTTCGTTGCTGGTAGGTTCGACCAATGCGCGAGTGTCACGGAAATGCTCCGGGAACTCAAATGGGGATCGCTGGAAGAAAGACGACGTTCTTTTCGAGAAATTCTGTTGACGAAATTTAGAGGGCCGAAATTTGAAGCTGAGTGTAGAACGATCTTCCTGCCGCCAACTTACATTTCGCGTAATGATCACAAACACAAGATAAGTGAAATTAGGGCTCGTACAGAGCCATATAGACAGTCTTTTTTCCCTCGCTCGATTTGGGAGTGGAACAGAAAAGAAAATGTCTACTAGTGGTACAATGTACCCTCCGCCACGCACTTTACGGTGGATTGCAGAGTATATATGTAGATGATTTTGATAGATCATATATTGTTCAGATGTTTATTAAGCTTAAGGGACTTAACTGCGGGGTCATCAGTCCCTAAACTTACAAACTACTTATGAACTAGCTTATACTAAAGACGACACAAACATCCATGCCCGAGGGGGATTCGAATCCCCGACGGGAAATGTCCTCGCGCATCGGAACATGCACTTGGCCACTCCGTAAAGTGTGTTAATGGTGAATAAGCACAAAGTCTGAAACTGTTTTCAGGAACCAATCGATACCTAAAAGAATATGATGCAATAAGTAACACCGAAAAATTCGAGAAAATATACTTCTTTACAAATTGTCTAAACAGCGGGACCTCTCTTAATAAGCGTTATTCGCTTCTGAGTCTTGCCTGAAATGCGAAATACTCGTTCAGCAAAATATATTTTCCTGTCTGAAATCATATAAAAATAGAATAATGTGTTACATTCCGAAAATACACAAAAAACTTCGTCGAACAATTTAAAAGAGATCTGAAACAAAAGAAATAAGATTAAATTTGCTTCCTTTGAGATAACATAGTTTTGTTTCGGTTCGTGAAGAGCAAGGGGGGCGAGGTTGGAAAACACTACTCTAAAACAAGCGATGGAAACTGAAAATTGTGAAAGTCTTATTTTTCTCCGTTAAGAGTCAAACTTCTTTTTGTGATTTATCTGTGCTGAGTATATGCCTACAACAGTCGCCTACAAACAGCTAATGCTAAAGACTGGTAGCAGGGCCCCATGTAACAAATATGTGAGCTACGCCGTTAATGTTATATATGAAGAGGAGGTTTTGTTTGTAATTAACACGTCTCTACAGTTTTATCCCGATCTTGATGGAATTTTGCACACTGCACCTGTCCTTAGATTAGTTAGTATGCGTAGGGACTGATAATCACATTAGTCAAGTCCATACATTTACAATTATTTGAACATTTTGTTAAATAAGGAAGTAACAGGCACAGCAAAAACTTCGCGGCTTCACTCACCGCAACTAACCGATAAGTTACATCTATATTTACACCTAAAAACATTGTACAGCGCATGGTACCAATATGATCGATTTTTAAATGGAATGAATGTATATTTCAGTATTCATTGATTTGATTTCAGCCATTATCAAGTGCACCATATGGTAGCTTGTTGTGTTTAGATGTAGTTATAACAAACGCGTGAGGGGTCAGCAATGTGTGCATCGTAGGTAACCTAGATAATGTCACCACACTGGACTCGCATTCGGGACCAAGCGAGGTGGAAAAGTTGTAGCACCGTGGAGTCGCATTTGGGAGGACAGCGGTTCAAACCCGGATCCTGCCATCCTGATTTAGGTCCCCTAAATCACTCCAGGCAGATGGTTCCTTTCAAGGGGCACGGCCGATTTCCTTCCCCACCACCAAGCGTATGCTCCGTCTCTAGTGACCATGGTGTCCACCGGACGTTAAACCCGAATCGTCCTTCCTTTTTTAAATAAACTGTATTGCGTATATGACGATCGATCAGTGCTGTGACATGCACGTATTAAGTCCATTACTACCGACTTTCTTTCCTATTCAGCGAGTGTAGTGAGCGAGGAAAACGTCTTCTCCTTCCGCGTATGCCCTACTATCTCTTATCTTGCTCTCGTGATTCGTACGTGAGATATACACAAAACAGTCGCACAAAGTTACCCATTTACGTTCCCCGACCATTTGTGCTACAGTTCCACATGGGCTATCCTGACCTCTTATACTGGTACTATCCTTGTGCTGTGTCTGAATTACAAGTTTGTTTGTGTGGCCATCTACCGCAGCAAGCAGCGAATTATTCATATTTGGAAATGAAACCACCACCCCAAATCACGTAAATTGTAGAGTTGTGCCCCTCCAACCTGTGACCAGGTGGGAGGAACAAGAAGACGGAACTGGCAAGATTACAAACCGCGAATAGCACTTATTTATATTGATTAAAAGGAAGTGAATTGTTTATCTTCATATCTGTGAAGAAAAATGTAATTTCTAGACAAACCTATCCACTGATGATGTCCTCAAATATAAGAAGGCGAAACGCGTCTGGATTAAATAAATAAATAATATTTTTTTATAAATGGTTGAGTTTCTTCAGCGATTTTTTCAAAAGCAGCTAACTGTCGAACTGATTCAGTAGCACTCTGCAATTTATAATTTCTAGGACGAGCTACTAGCATATGTAACACTATGTATAGAAGCAGCTACAAATGAATTTGTGGTACAATTTTGATCATTTTAAAAGGTAATTGGAAAAATAAGGTATGTAACTGATCAGCTACACTATGCGTTAAAGGGTTCAGCTTTATCGCTTACATGTCATTTTATCATGTGACATGGAAGTACTGCTTCCATTCTGTACCTCAAACTATTATTTAGTTTTTTTTAATGTTTCTGTTTTGAAAAATTTTGTAATTTATGATATAGGCCGCGGTGGCCGAGGGGACTGAGGCGCTCCAGTCACGGTCTGCACGGGCACTACGGTCGGGGGTTCGAATCCCCCCTCGGGCATGGGTATTTGTGCCGTCCTAGTTTGTAAGTAGTTCATAAGTAGTTTGTAAGTTTAGGGACTGATGACCTCGTAGTTAAGTCCCATAGACTATAAAAACATTTGAACATTTGATGAAGGCACTCTTAGGAGTTGGCGAAACAGGTAAAATACATTTTATCCCTGCGACCAAGGACTGTCTTAATACCATTTGAAATAATAATAAAAAAAGCGCCTTTATTTCCAGAAACGAATAGTTTCTGAATTAGTTCGATGGCTCTTGACAAGCCTGCTTGATAAAGAAACCAACACTCTGGAACATTACATTTACGTCTCGTAAATGCTTTATTTGCCAGTCTGCATTTTCCCCAGAGCCAATCCAGCAAATGTGCTCAGTTCACCTTTCCTGTTATTATTTCGTTGTCGTCAGTATGTATGTAGGAGAAAAAAGAAAGTGTTTGTAACATTCGTAGAAGCGCTGACAGTGTCTTCGGGTGTATTCACTATTCAAATAGAAACCTTAAGAGTAATCAAAGTGCGCAATGGAGACAGCATTTTTGCTCGGCGTCCGCTAACACAAAAAGGGGCCAAAAAAAAAAAAAAAAAAAAAAAAAAATCGGAAGCTCTGGGCATGTGTGCAGAAGCGGAGAAGCGGGCGAAGTCTGTCTCCCCGCGGTGGAGGGGAAACTGGTTTCGTTGTTCGCCTAGCGCGGAGTTCGCCATCTCGTTTGGCGATCGCGTCGGAAAGAATGCGAGCGTAAAAGTGTGGGAAGTGACGGGAGGGCAGGAGGAGGAGGCGGAGGAGGAAGAAGAGGCGGAATTAAGCGGAGGCGCGTTGTTGTCCTTTTAGGGGGAGACGGCGAGTGTGGGCAGGATCTGGCTGGTGGACGGCGAATCGATAGGCGTTTGCGAGACGCAGCGTGACGCCGGCGAGCGACCTTCAGCGGCGGCCCGACGACATTGATCCTGACCCCGGCTCCGCGCCCGTGCGTGCCGCGACGCGGGATGCACGCACGCCTCAGCTGTTGCCGCCACAGACGCCATTCCCGTGTTTACGCGCTTCCCGGCTCGCGCCTTGTCCGAACCGAGGGGCCCCACCTGCCGTTCATAACTCGCCTATTAGAAGAAGGGAGGAAGTGGGATTAAGGCTTAAGTCCTCTACACGCGCTCCGATTTATCGTCCGATTCACCGACGGACCGACCAAATTCGTAGCACCCTACACACGTTTCTCCTACACCTCCTTCCTCCTCCTCCTTCATTTGTCTTTCGTGGTGACCGGTGAAACAGTCTCGAAGCTAATTGCAAGGAACCTTCTGCCAGGCTTGACGAATATAAAAAAACTTCTACATGAAAACATATATACTGGTGCCGGACATGGTGTCAAAGCAAATAGGGTTGTAGAAGTCGATTGCAGCGCCTCCCTGTTCTGGTGTCTGTCTGTCGAACTGTTTTTGTTTTCGCGTGTGCAGACAGCAGACGATCGCAGGCAGGAAGTCGGTCGGTTAGCGCTACACACGCACATTTTGTTGGGTTGAGTGGTGGGGGTCCGGACGTCGGACGGTCGGGCCCGACCAACCGTCTTACAAGCAAAGTTGGTCGGGAGGCAACCTCACACCTCCAATTTATCAGACCGCCGATAAATTAGTCCCGACAAATGGGAACGTGTGTAGGGGACTGTAACGTCCATTTTGACTACTTCGTTATTAGAGACGGAGCACACGCTCGGAGAGATTTTGCCAGGAATGGGGAAGAAAAATGTATGCATAGCTTATGGGACTTAACTACGGGGTCATCAGTCCCTAAACTTACAAACTAGTTAATACTAAGGACGGCACAAATATCCATGCCCGAGGGGGGATTCAAACCCCCGACCGTAGTTGCCGTGCAGACTGTGACTGGAGCGCCTCAATCCCCTCGGCCACCGCGGCCGGCAATGGGGAAGACAAATCCCCGTGGCCTTTGAAAAGAAACATCCTGGCATTTGCTTGAAGAGATTTGGGGAACTTGTTATATCTCCACAGATGTCGTAGATTGTAAACTGGACGTAATTTCACCGTTCGTTATAAAGAACTAGAGAGAGTGAGGAAAATCCGGATGTCGGACGGTCGTGCCCGACCAACCATCTTACAAGCGAAGTTGGTCGGGAGGCAACCTCACACCTCCAATTTATCAGACCGCCGATAAATTAGTCCCGACAAATCGGAACGTGTGTAGGAGCCTGTAACGTCTATTTGACTACTTGGTCATTAAAGACGGAGCACACGCCCGGAGAGTTTTTGTCTGGAATGGGGAAAAGAAATCCCCGTGGCCTTAGCAAGGAAACATCCTGGCATTTGCCTGAAGAGATTTGGGGAACTTGTTATATCTTGGGCCCACAATGTTATAGATGTCGTCGATTGTAAACTGGACGTAATTTCACCGTTTGTTATAAAGAACACACTAGAGAGAGTGAGAAAAACCCACCAACTTTTTACCAGCACTTACAATCGGAAAAATCACACAGTAGGTACTATAGAAAATGCACTCGAAATCTTACATATCATACAGAAGGGATATGAAATGGATATTCTGAAGGAAATTGAAGTATGTACCCACGCAACTAGCGACGCAAATAATTTATTAAAAGGTCAAACCGATTCCAAACACAAAAATTACATCGATAACTTGATTGATAATTTAATGCTGGACAATGGATAATACAGCTTACCATTGATCAGAGATCGTACTATAATGCTAAAGTCAACCAAAGACTGAGTAAGGACAATCGTGTCAAACATAAACGTATCATCTCTAATGTCCTCCTAAAATTTCTAATAAAATCTTTAACCCACTCCCTAAACAATAACATATACAGAAATATTGAATAAAATTATGCCACATCTCTTCTTCTTCTGTAGTGGTCAATCCAAGGATTAGTTTGCAACAGCTACAATGGCAGCTTGTCTCCATTCTGTACGTCTCCGCTTTTATCTTCATTTCTTTATAAGTCTTAAACCCATATCTTCCACGACTTGATCCATGTACCTCAGGCGTGATCTTCCTCTTGGTCTTTTTTCCCTCTATGGTAGTGTTCAGGAGTCCCTTATGTCTTAATAGATAACGTGTAACTTGCACTCTTCTTTTAACAACGAAACTCCAGAATCTTCTCTTTTCACCTACTCTTTCCAGAACCACTTCGTTTGTGACCTTATCGATCCATTTTATTTTGAGCATGCGTCTATAGCACCATATCTGTTAACTTCTATATCTTGTCTTTGAAACAAAAATTTGTAAACGTATAGTATTCTGAGGCATTGCCAGATAACTGACTAAAACACCTAATAAATAGTCAGTTGAAGCGGTTAAGGCATCTAAATACTGTACGTACTGCACTATATAATTGAAATTCATAAATTTTATTTATGTATTTTTTTTATCTAGTACTTGGATACATACTGGTAACAGAAAATGGTTTTGCAGAAAGACACCTGACGACGGCACTTACGCCGAAAAGTATCTTGTGAATAAATAAATAAAATAATATATTACAGTGTTTTCGACCAACCTTTTACAATTATGTCAAAAGATTTTGGGAAATCACGAAAAATCTAAATCAGAATGGCCACAGGCGGGTTTGAACCGCCGTCCTCCCGAATGTGTGCCCACTGCGCCACCTCGCTCGAGCCCGAATACGAGTTCAGTGTGCTAACCTCTGGCGCATTGTCAAGGCCATGTACGACGCTACCATATGGCTGCCTACAACGCATTTCGCCTTTTTCCAGGCTTCCCGAACAGCGCAATATCTAAACAAAGGAAGCAACATTAGGGTTTAAAGCCCCGTTGACAATATCATCAAAGACGGTCAGATTTTGTCAGGGATGAGAAAGGAAATCGGCCGTGCCCTTTCTCTGCAGTGATTTAGGGAATTCACGGAAAACCTAAATCAGGGTGGCCACAGGCGGTTCTGAACCGGCGTCCTCTCTAATGCGAATCAACTGTGTTACCACTGCGCCATTTTGCTCGAGCCCAAATGCGAGTCCAGCGTGCTACTGTCTGGTGTAGCGGCTAGGCTACGTACGACGCTACCATCTGACCGCCCGCAATGCATTTCGCCTTTTTCCGGACAGCGCATATTTGTAAACCTATTGGAAAAAATCAAATGTTTGTAAAGTCTATGGGACTTAACTACGGGGTCATCAGTCCCTAAACTTACAAACTACTTATGAACTACTTACGAACTAGGGCGGCACAAATATCCATGCCCGAGGGGGGATTCGAACCCCCGACCGTAGTGGCCGTGCAGACCTAAACCTATTGGACAAACTGCTATGGCCATCAGTCCCTACACTTACAAACTACTTAAACTAACTTAAACGGAGGGCAACACACACACCCACACACCCATGTCCGAGAGTGGACTCGAATCTCCGGCGGAAACAGCCGCTCAGTCCGTAGCATAACGCTTTAGATCACACGGCTAAGGTTGGTCTTACGGGATTAACGTCCTATTCACAACCTGGCCATTATAACAAGGAACATTAGGGTATGACGCTTCGTCGACAGCGTGGTCATTAGAGATGGGGAAGGAAATCGGCAGTGCCTTTCCAAAGAAACCATACTGGCATTTGCTTGGAGTGACTTAGGGAAATCACGAAAAACCCAAATGAGGATGACTGGAGGCGGGTTTGAGCCACTGCCCTCACGAATGCGAGTCCATTGTATTCAAAAATGTTCAAATGTTTGTAAAGCTTATGGGACTTAACTACGAGGTCATCAGTCCCTAAACTTACAAACTACTTATGAACTACTTACGAACTAGGAAGGCACAAAAATCCTTGCCCGAGGCGGGATTTTAACCCCCGACCGTAGTGGCCGTGCTGACCGTGACTGGAGCGCCTCAGTCACCTCGGCCACCGCAGCCGGCTCCATTGTATTGCCACTGCGCCGCCTCACTCGGTCCCAAATGCGAGTCAGCTTCAAATACCGGCCCTCTAAATTCCTTAATGATGTTCCTCGGAAAGAGAGTCATCTTCTCCCTACGGGTTCTTGTTTACAATTCCGAAGAAGGGTGCATAGGGTTCAACGTCCCGTCGACAGCGTGGTCATTAAAGACGGAGCTCGTGTTCGGAATTTTTGGGTAAGGATGCAGAAGGAAATCGACCGTGCCCTTTCAAAGGAACCATCCTGACATTTGGCTGAATTGATTTAGGGAAATCACGGAAAACCTACCTCTTGGTTGCGGAAGGCTGGTTTGAACTGCCGTCCTCCAGAACGCGAATCTAGTGGGCTAACCACTGCGCCACCTCGCTGGGTCCATATATCGCAGAATCAAAGGCCAAGAGCAATCACCAGAAAACATTCAGAGCTTTAATTCAAACTATTTATTAATCCATCTATATTGTTTGTTCAGAATCAGAGGGAAATATACAGAAACCGGTGTATACGACGATTTTGACTGTTCACATGAATGGATGGGTGGTATGATATGGCCTGAAGGTGGTATTACTGTCATAACGTCATGTCGAAACTAGTTGCATAGACAAAACAATGTAGATTTACGGCTGTTGGTGGATGAATGAATACTTTGAATTAAAACTCGACCAGCCACAGCCACAATCTCCATTAGAATATGGAGCTACATCGAATGAAATTAAGGGCAGCACGTTGGAGATGGTGTACTGGTCAAGGTATCATTAAAGGATGTGGACTTTCCAACCAATCCGCCATGTTTTGAGCGCTGTTCTTTCAAATAGTACAGCTGATTTCCTTCCTCATCCTTAACCAAACAATCCGAACATGTGCTCCGTCTCTGATGACTACGCTCTGATGACGGAACACTAATATTCCTTTCTTTCCTTCTTTGCGATGTATGGGAAGGCGTCTTCTGCTGTCGAAGTATTAGTACCAGCAGTCAGGTGACACACTGATATCAGTCATGGCAGTGAATTGTATGTGCCAGGATACTAACTTCACTTGATGTGGACACGTGATATAATTAGAGAGAGAAGTTACCGTAACTGGACGTGACTACAACACATCTACATCTATTGTTCGCAAGCCACCTCAAGGTATGTGGCGGAGGGTACTTGCTGTACCAGTCACTTCCTCCTTTTCCTGTTCTTGTCGCGCATGGCTCGATAGAACACCGTATGGGCTCTAATCCCTCTAATTTAATCCTCGTGGTCTTTTCGCGAGTAGGAAGCAATATATTAAGTCCGCTCTCGGAACTTTTCCAGTAGCCCATACTGTGATACAAAACGCCTCTCTCGCAGCGTCTGCCTCTGGAGATGGCCCATCATTTCCGTAAAGCCTTAGCCCTCAGCTCTTCGCTCGATCTTCTCTAACGAGTCTATCATCCCACCTGGTACACATCGGTGCATCTAAATGAGTTGTCCATCGTGTCAACAAGGAATGGTGCACCACTGGCGGCTAACAACAAGTAAGATGGCATGAGAACAGAATACTAACAGACAGGATCAGAGATGAGTGTTACACGTTATGAAAATGGGTTTCAAAACCGAGAGGAATTGCTGCTATCACTGAATGTATTCACATTTCCGCCTGGTTCCGAGCGTACACTGCTAAGATAGCTTCATACAATGGACATTTGCAGATGAGTAGATCACAGAAGGACGTTGTTCGCAACGGAAATTAAATCCGTACTTCTTCCGTGAGCCGAACAGCACAGGAGCTGGACCGCAGGCGTGTAGCGTGTCCCCAATAGTTGCGATTTTGTCTCTTTTCAAAGCGTCGAGTGCATCCCCGGCCAAAGTAGGGGGTAATTCGGGCTGCAGGTGACTCTGTAACATTTTGGGGTGTTTTTCATACCATGATGATCATTTGAACAATCACGGTGACAAATTGTTGTCCTTCATTACGAATATTCTGTGGACACCACCATCTTCCAAGTGTTGAGAGAACTGCACGGATACTTTCCCGGTTCGAATAACACTCAAACGCTCCATCGCACCTCGACAGGTTCAGTAATTTTCTCGAACTTAAACCCATGGAAAACGTCTACGACTATTTGGAACAGCGGGCGAAACGTAGCAGTCAACATCTCCCATCTACGGGGCCTAATAGTCGATTATTAGCTTTGTTGAATATGGCATTCCTAAGAAGCTCGTCCACTCCGTTCATCTATAAAGTGCTGTTATACGACATCCACGCGATTTCTCTAGGGGGTAGTTAATAATAGCTGTGCCGAGAACAGATAATATCTGAATAACTGTTGACAAGCTAGAGCTGAGGCATACCTAAATAACTGCTTACCGAAGGCAGGAATATTTGGGCTTACTGTGAAGTCATTTAGACAAAGAACACCGTCTTTTATACGCCAGGGATAGATAAAACACTTAGTTTGTGTCATTCCAAAGCAATCATCCAGTCATCTTGGTTATACAGCTCAAGAAAGTGCTACATTTCCATTATTACAATAATGGAAAACTAGAATTTGAAGTTAAATAAAATTCAGGTTATTAGCGACGAAATGCAAGCTCGATCGAATATAACAAGGATTGAGAAGGAAACCAACAGTGTCCTTTTCGAAAGGACTGTATCTCAATTTATAATCAACGATTTAGGTACACTGTAATCGTGATAAACATGGATGTAACGTACTGTGGACAAATTGGCGAAGAGATCCAGTAAAGTTCAATTACGCTACTGGCGAAAACAGTAGGAAAAGTAAACAATCGTAAAAGGAGTAGCGTTCCGCAACGATTTATAGCAGGATGACCATATAAAATGTTTGTTTGTAAATCTATCGGACTCAACTACTGGGTTATCAGTCCGATGACCATATAAGGAAAAGCAGAAAGACTCGACTTAAAAACACTTCTTCGGCCGATTTTCGAGTTTGCCTTCCTAGATTACTGGTAGAGATGGAAAAGATCCAACTAAGAACGACACAGTTCGTCACGGGATCGTTAAGTAAGTGGCAGATGCTGTAACAAAGACATTCTATATCACGAAGTGGCTTAATGTTGACACTCCAAGAGTTCAAATTCCAAGAACAATAAACTGGGAAACACTTTACTTTCTCCCACGCTATAATGACCTACAGAAATGGTCAGTGAAGAATGGGGGCGGGGGGGGGGGGGCGGATGATTTCACAACTACCCTCTGCCACACATAATGTGAAGTACTAATGAGCTGCAGAAGTACAGTTGTCTGATCTTAGTCATTCGTGTTTAGTTGTTCTCCTAACACATGGCGCCAATCTCATTTCACCAACATATTTGGTAACAGGATATCAGCCAACTTTAGTGTTTTTCGTTTTACCATATCTGGAATGCAGTGCTGCTTCGCATCTGTGTGATGAATACATTAATAATCGCTCCTTCAGCAGAAAGTTCTTTATTTTACCCCAGCTTTTATGCCGAAGCCATTCCAGCTACCACCGGAACTGTTTAACAACTGGGACAGTTATTGCTGAATCAATACTTCTGTGAGTTTGGGGCCTTGTACCACCTTCCTGCAAGAGGAAACTACTAGCAAAATATTATTTCCGAGAAGTTTTATATCGTAGATGTACTGAGGTACGTAATATCCGATTTCTACGATAGAAGTATTTTAACAAAGTCCTGTTTTCCATGATTCATTGATGGAAAAGTACGGTGTAGGCAGAGTGCTAAGCTGTAACGGTACAGGCATGGGGGTTGTTGACGTCGTGTAACGGTACGGGCAGACGCAACGATTACAGTCCCGCTGCATCTGTCAATGGAACTCACTTCTGCCATGATGTGAATGGTGACTAGGTTCGTGTGCGAGACGTGCCGTACGGTCTCGGGCTCTGTCAGGAATGAAACCGAACCCCTCTATACTCACTTATACGCAGTACCGGTTGTGCAAAAGCCATGAAGTGTTATGATAGTAACATATCCGTGTGAGTGTGCTGGTTGAGAGTGTTGACACGGAAGAGATCAAACACATCAGAGTTATGACGAAGTGGCTACTTTGAAACGTTGTGTACGAGACATGGAACAACGTCAGAGGTTATTTCAGCTGCCTACTGCAGGTAGTTAGTTTTAGATTTAACGGGTACGAAAAATTTTTTTCTGCCCTGTATTATTATCTGCGCATATAAAGTTTTAATCATCTGGTTATTTTGTTGGTGATGCTAAAGTATTGCGCATAAAGTAGCAAGAATAACCTCCGCCAAAAAAGGTTATGAGTCACATAGCAAATTTAACTGTATAAGTGGCACTGGTAAATATGTGTAGCTCCGGCATTAAATGTTGGTTACTGCAAGCAATCGATTTTCAAAATGTTGAAATGTTTCTAAGGCTACGGGACCAAACTACAATGGTCATCAGTCCCTAGACTTACAAACTTCTTAACCTAATTTATGCTAAGAACACACCCATTCTCGAGGGATGACTCGAATCTCCGACGGGGAGCAGCAGCAAGGTGCATTAAATTTATATTCACAATACTCTCTCTGATAGTTATGAATACCATTTTCATTTTTCTAAGTTGGTAGACTCGCCATATTAGCAAGCGTGTGAATAGTGGTATGAATATTTGTCGATGGCCTTTGAGGTACATTCTTCAGAGGAAATTTTGCATTCAGCCAGCATTTGGCAACTGCTACAGACGACAGTACAGCCTTTAGCTGCAAGACTATGTGTCTTTCCTAGGTCTAGTAACAACTCATTATTTAAGAAAATGTGTACCACATTCTACTGTGACTGTTTTCAAACGAAAATACTATGGCTATAAATACTACGTTTCTGTCTTTTTCAGCTTGTTGACAAATGAATAATTGCTACGTAGTCATACGTCACAACAGGCTATAATGTCATGCTTTCGAGAATACAGCTCTTAACACAAACACGAGTTATCGCTTCCATTATCAACTCATTATGAAAAACACCTAAGAGTCCTACAGAAATATTGACCATTTCTTAACAGCATCCTAATGAACATCCAGAATTTTGTCTAATTTTCGTTGATCTGACTTTATGATGTAGTTAGCGATGAATAGAGGCGTCACATATCTGGATAATATGAAGTTCTACAGGCTACCTTTCCGAGTTTGGAAAGAAGAAGCCTTGTATTTATGATTACGACTGGTGGTAACCTCTTGTTGCGTCTTCTTACTCTGCAGTCTAAAGGATAGGGCGAGCCTGAGAAACTTACATTGGGTGAGTTTAAACGTATAGGAGACGCTTCGCATATTTTTTTGTGTATCGTATTATTAGTATTTGAAATAACCAAACAACATGACTTCTCTAATGGCACGCGTTTCGCATCTTGTGTAAATTCGCATGACAAGTTCAAATGTTTGTAATTCAAAGGAACCAGATTGCTGAGGTCATCGTCCCTAGACTTAAAAACTACTTAAACCAACTAAGAACAAAGCATACATACATGCCCGAGGGAGGACTCTAATCTCCGACGGGGAGCGGCCGCGCAATCCGTGGCAAGACGCCTTAGACCGAACGGCCATTCCCACGCGGCAAATACGGATGGCTGAGGGACGCAATATGAGGACCTTGAATTGGGACCTTTAGTCCACAGGAATAAGTCTTTGTCCTTTATTAATTCGCACGGTCGTGGGGTAGCTCTTAAGGATTCTAAAGAAATAATTATACTGGCACATTTTTCAGACAGCACAATATTTTAATGGACGAATAAGTGTGCATTCTGTCCAAGACTCACGTATTATATTTCCAACGTTGATATGGCTTACTTTTGCAAATGTTAAAAAAGCATTTTGCTCAGTATTTACGGTATATTCGTTAAAGTGCATTTTCCCATCTTTATCAGCTCAGTCTTAACGCAAAACTAATTATCCTTTTGCGAACACTTCTTCGCAATGCTGTGCTCCGACCTGTGACTTAAAAAGCGGGGACCGGAATATTCATAAATATTACAGCTCGTTTGAAACACCAAAAAAATAAGTCTTCGTCGAAATGCATAAATCATTATGTTAGTCTCCTCTCTCTAAGATGAAACAAGTTACAGGGACTGTAGCGTTTAGCCATTTCACTCACGTCACGTTCTCTAAAGAGAATTTTACAGTGAACGCTTTGCTAAACGGAACGGAGTCCCGTTTTAATTCGGACCTTCTACACCGACGCGTACAGTGACATGTTTTACGAAAGAAACTGGTGCAAAAATAAAGAAAATTTAATTAAAAATGTAGCAGAGGAATAGATGCAGTCTGGCTGAAATTCCCAAGTGTCCGGATTTAGTCGATAGCAGAAATCACACATTGCACCAGGAACTGATTCCGGAAGGAAGATTGCAGTTTGAAGTCCCATCGACAGATTGATCATTATACTTAGAGGTCATGGTCAGATTGGTTTGGGAAAGGATGGGGGAGAAAATCGTCCGTGCCCTTTCAAAGGAAGCATCCCGGCATTTGCCTGGAGTGATTTAGGGAAAGCACGGAAAACCTAAATCAATACGGCCGGTGGCGGGTTCGAGCCACAATCCTCCAGACAGAGAGTCCACTTCTTCGGCCGAGCTACCTCGCTCGATCCCGAATGTGAGTGCAGTATGCTAACCTCTGACGCACGGATTTTTGATACCACAGAACAGAAGGTAAACGCTCAACACCCATGCAGGCATACAGAGGCCACCAATTAACTACTACAACGAGGCTTGTGCTATTTCCGATTTACATTACTTGCGGTGAAGAAAATCTCCCACAACTGCTTCGTCTTCGAAGAAATTCAGGTGCCAAATGCTAATTTTATAGGTGACAACATGACACACCTTCGTCTTAGAGAGTATAACGTTAGAGATACACTATCTCGAAACTTCTGCTCTTTTCTATTTCAACATAATTTATTCTATAGCATTCGGGATGAGCAATCCAGCTTTCAAAGACAACTTCCAATTATCTCTGGAGTTGGTATTTTATATATGATCATTAGGTAGTTGTACATATTATGGCTTAAGACTAATTACATTTTATTTAATTTACACCATTCAGTAAGATATAAAATTTTCCTCAGATACGCTGTCTTAACTGCCTGAAGACAGTACATTGTACATCCTACTATCAAACGAGAATTAAGATGAAATATGTATAGCCTTAAGCCATACTGTCATTGTTTCTCTTAAGCCATTTTTGAATAAAAATCCCAATCACATGTTTGGGCTACAAAAAAATTAAGCAATTGTTATTTATGAAGACTAAATCGTGTCACCAAAATCTGAACTGTACATAGAAAATCTCAGAAAAAGCAAATCGTACCTGTGTCACATCAGATGCGATGAAAGGGGGAAAAATAAATAGGAAAAACACACACAGTATTAGCTGTCATTTGGAAGCGTCGTACAACTTAATAACGGACACTAGAAATAAAGGACTATCGAGAATGAATAACAGCATTTACTTCATGAATAAAATAGTTAACTCATAGTGATGGTCTGTTGCGAATTTAGAAAGGTCCTCTTGCGTGTGCCGAATGGCATCTTCTTCCGTGGTCAAGGTCGATAAGCCCCGATGACGTACCGCCTCTCGAATCGAGTGAGGGAAAGACTTTTCATCATCGTTATTTGCACTGCCAGCTAAGAGAAGTCGGTTACAATTTGTCTACGCCAGACAGTGCTATAACTTGCTACGCTTTATTCCGCATTGCTCATTAGCGTCTTGCGGAATCCGTTCGAAAGTACAGCAAGTGATAATTCGTTCACGAAACAGGGATGCTAAGCTCAACGGATCTCTCCATTGTAAAAATAACGAAGAGGCGTGTCGCAGTTCACTCCTTTCCGTCCTTTCGCATGCTTTGTTGTAGCCTCAATTCGCCAGAACGATTAAAAACTTACGAAACATCACATTTGCAAAACAGAAGTATTACTTCAATTATTTTATTTCACATCGGTTTCTGTCAGTTAGGGACCATCATATGATGTAGGTTTTGGGGTGACAAGTGTTATACAGATAACGCCATTCAACAGCTTCTCCAAAAGGATGTGAAAATGTGCGCTGAACAGCATATTAGGTTGACTTAGCAAAAACAAGAGAGAACTCTAGGGGCGTTAATTTTTAACAGCAGACCATGCCGTGATGCAGAATGCCCCTCTTGTAGCGTCTGCCTCTGGAGATAGCAGATCATCTCCGTGACGCTTTCGTGCTTAGTAAATGAAACTGTAACAAAGCGTGCTGCTCTCCTTAGGATCTTCTCTGTCACCTGTATTGCCGCGCGGAGTAGCAGAGCGGTTCTAAGGAGCGACTTCGAAGCTGCTCCCACCGGAGATTCGAGTCCTGCCACGAGCATGTGTGTGTGTGTGTGTTGCACTTAGGTTAGTTGAAGTAGTTGGTAAGCCTAGGAACTGATGACCACAGCAGTTTGCTCCCACAGATTTACAAACATATTTGTACCTCCTCATCAATCGTATCTGGAGCAGATCCTTCACCGACGATCAATATTCAAGTATGGTTAAAGCTATTTACTTTGTTGATTGACTATTGACTACACTTCCAGAGGATACATCAAATGATCCCTATTATGACATCAGCCTTATCGGGATAATACTTTAATCTGCTGCCCCCCCCCCCCCCCCCCCCGCGTATGCGCGGCCGTTCGCCGTCGGAGGTTAGAGTCCTCTCTTGAGCATGGGTGTGCGTGTTGTTCTTAGGATAAGTTAGTTTAAGTAGTTTAGGGACCGATGAACACTGCAGTTAGAACCTATAACTTTACAAACATCTGAATATCATCTCTGTTCGTGCCTCGTCAAAAATCAAATGTTCAAAGTTGGTAAACCTATGGGATCAAACTGCTATGGTCATCAGTCCCTTGACTTACAAACTACTGAAACTAACTTACACTAAGGACAACATACACTCCAATGCCCGAGAGAGGACTCGAACCTCCGCCGGGAACGACCGTCTAGTTCGTGTTATGACGCCTTAGACCTCGCCGCCATTCCGCGCAGCATCAAATAGCTCCTTGTGCGAATTCCGAGATATTTTAACTGAAGTGGCTGCTTCCAGTGATCGTTCTGGAATCGTGTAATTACACAATAAAGCGTATTTTAGCCAGTAGTCATAAAATGTTACATTCGTTTATGTTGAGGGTCATTTATCGCTCGTTGTGCCAAGCGCGAGTCTCTGCATTTAGCTACAATATTGTCCGGCCAACATTTGCGCAATGATCATATCTACATCTGTCGATACATACAACCTTGCTATCATCAGTGTAGAGGCCCAAGGTGTGTGCGCTGAAGTGAATGTGTGTTAACAGCCTAACCGTGATTCCACACTGAGGTGACAAAAGTTAGGGGATAGCGATACGCACAGATAGAGACTGTGGTAGTGCTATGTACACAAGGGATAAAAGCGTGGTGCCTCGGGAAAGCTTTATTTGTACTCCGGTGATTCACGTGAAAAGATTTCCGGCGTGACTGTGGACACCCAACTGGAATTAACGGACTCTGAACGCGGAATCGTCACGGAATTCCAGAGCGTGTCCAGAACACAAAATTTCTGGCAGTGATCGATTAGATTAGATTAAATGTTCGTTCCGTAGATCCGTATTGAGGAAATCCTCGCGGACGTGGAACGTGATCGAGAGCAGCGTTGTCTGTGTAGAGCTGTCACTGTTACCAAACGACACTGATGAAATAAACGCAGAAATCAATGTGGGACGTACGACGTATTCGTTAGAACACTGCGGTCAGATTTGGCGTTATCGGGCTAAGGGAGCAGACGACCGCCTGGAATGCCTTTTTTAACCGTATGACGCCGCCTGTAGTGACACTTCTCGGCTCTTGACCATATCGGGAGGACCGCAGAAGACCTGGTCCCGACATCAGTTTCTAAGAGCTGATTGTAGGGTTCGAGTATTACACAGACACCACGACCCCATGGACCCACGTTGTCAAGGCATTGTGAGAGTGAGTGGGCTATTTTTACAGAGAGTTGACTGGGTCCTATAGTGCAACAGAACCGATAATTAGCTGAAAATAATCACGTTCGGCTACTTGGAGATCTTTTCCAGCCATTCATAGACTTAATGTTCCCAATTATTTGGAATTTTTTCTGGAAAGAAGAGAAGATTATCCCACGACTTCTGTCACCTTATGGTGTAGTTATGCGGGAGAAAAGAGTGATAGGAATGGAGAAGGTATTATCCAGCACTGGTACACTGTCGGCTTCTCTCTGAAACAATCAAGAACGTAATCTTACTTAAATTATTTCGTGGTTAAGAAATTCACCCAAATCTTTGCTGAATAAATGAAGCTTAGGATTTAACGACCCGTCAACAGCGTGGTCCTTAGAGTCGGAGATAACGTTAGAATTGTTTGGTAAGGATTGAGAAGGAAATCGACCGTGTCCATTCAAAGGAATCATCCCAGTATTTGACTGCAGTGAATGAGTGAAATCACGGGAAACCTTAATCTGGACAGAGCGAGGTGGCGCAGCGGTAACGCACAGGACTCGCATTCGGGAGAATAGTGGTTCAAATCCACCTCCAAAAATGTTCAAATGTTTGTATAGCTTACTTACAAACTACTTATGAACTAACTAATACTAAGGACGCCGGCCGCGGTGGCCGAGGGGACTGAGGCGCTTCAGTCATGGTCTGCACGGCCACTACGGTCGGGGGTTCGAATCCCCCCTCGGGCATGGACATTTGTGCCGTCCTTAGTCTTAGTTTATAAGTAGTTTGTAAGTTTAGGGACTGATGACCCCGTAGTTAAGTCCCATAGACTATACAAACATTTGAACATTTGAATACTAAGGACGGCACAAATATACATGCCCGAGGGGGGATTCGAAAGTGCCCGTGTAGACCGTGACTAAATTCACCTCCGGCCATCCAGATTTAGGTTTTCCGTGACTTTCCCAAATCACTCCAGACAAATTCCGAGATGGTTCCTTTCAAAAAGGGCACGGTCGATTTCCTTTCCCCATCCTTTTCCAAAACTCCGAGCGTTAGCTCCGTCTCTAATGACCAAGCTGTCGACGGGACGTTAAACCCTAAGCTTCCTCCTTCCTTTCTTAATCTGGATGGTCGGAGAAGGATTTGAGGCACCGTCCTCCCGAATGCGAGTCCAGTGCGTTACCAATGCGCCGCCTCGCTCGTTCAAATCTTTATTGGCTCGTCGTGCTTCTACAGAGAACGAGTCCAGACATTATTTTTTTTTTAATGACATGGCCAGCACTGAGACACATTACTGCCGAGTGGGTGGCGTCTGCCGGCAGCGCGCGGCTCGCTTTGCGCTGGTATCTTATCGAGTGTCCCGGTGGCGGTGCGTCTGCGACGTGTCCTTGCGCCGATGCCAGCGGTGTTAACTTCAATTGCCGGCCTATTGCCTCTGGGAGGGCCAGACGACTGTCCCAATTCGGCCGCCTCTTCTTTTTTACCAGTCCGGTGCTCCCCTCACAAATTCCGTGTCTCGAGTACGCGTCACGGGTTCAGGGCCAGAGGAGAAGAATCGGTCACGTCTCTAGCGGACGACCGAGCGAGGTGGCGCAGTGGCCTCACATTCGGGGGGACGGCGATTCCGACCTGTCGCCGCGTGGGAATGCCCGTGCCCTCTGAGGGACCTTGCTGCGGAGTGCGCGTCTGCTCTCCGTGGAGGTCCGAATCCTCCCTCGGGCATGAGTTTGTGTGTGTTGTCCTCAGCGTAAGGTATTTCAAGTAGTTTGTGAGTCTAGGGAATGATGACCGCCGGCCGCGGTGGCCGAGGCGACTGAGGCGCTCCAGTCACGGTCTGCACGGCCACTACGGTCGGGGGTTCGAATCCCCCCTCGGGCATGGATATTTGTGCCGCCCTTAGTATTAGCTAGTTGATAAGTAGTTTGTAAGTTTAGGGACTGATGACCCCGTAGTTAAGTCCCATAAGCTTAACAAACATTTGAACATTTTGATTTGAATGATGACCATTGCAGTTTGATCCCCATCCTGATTTAGGTTTTTCCGTCATTTCCCTAAACCACGCCAGGCAAATGCCGGGATGGTCCCTTTCAAAGTGCACGGCCTATTTCGTTCCCCATCCCTGACAAAGACTATTCGAGAGTGTGCTCCTTCTCTTACGACCACGCTGTCGACGGGATGTTAAACCGTGATCTTTCTTCCTTCCTCTTGTGGCGGGCTCTCTGATCCTAGCCTTTTCTGAGGTACTGGGATCTTAGCGCGACGGACTTGCAATAAAAAGCAGCAAATTTCTATCCTTACTTAATAGCTCGTTGCATCTCCAGTCTGCTGATTGTGTGTGTATCTCAGTTTCCATTGTATCCAGCAGATTTGCTTCATTACCGAACGCGACCTCATGCGCGTTAAGCTGAAGCGTAGTTCATTTTTTATTACAGTCCAGGAGCAACGTAAAAAGAAAAAAGAGGGAGATTAAATATTTGTAGCCGTGCGCTCTACGGCGCCTTGCTGCGAAGTACGCGGCTGTTTCCCGTCGGAAGTTCGAGTCCTCCGCCGGGCATGAGTGTCCGTACATTTCATTATAAGTCCCGCAGAGGGAGAGAAGCTTACTGTAAATGTCGAAAGTCTCGCTGTGGCTCGTTTTAAATACGATGTGCAGTGTCCCTGTTTACTGATGGAACCAAAGTAAATGTCCTTCAGACATGCATGCATGTCTGAAGGAACGGACACTACCGCGTCTACAGCTGCCAAATTAAATACAAGAATGCATCCGCAGTTGCGAATATAAATCAGCATGATCAAATGTTCAAATGTTTGTAGAACCTATGGGACTTAACTACGGGGTCATCAGTCCCTAAGCTTACAAACTACTTATGAACTAGCTAAGACTAAGGACGGCACAAATATCCATGCCCGAGGGGGGATTCGAACCCCCGACCGTAGTGGCCGTGCAGACCATGACTGGAGCGCCTCAGTCCCCTCGGTCACCGCGGCCGGCCAGCATGATCAGTGACAGCGCTGTCGACGGGAAGTTAAATTCTTATTTCTTCCGTTTTTTTAACTTTCTGATGTACCTCAGTGATCAAGTTGCTGAGCCGTATAGGAAATCACTCCACGCGAAGCCCTTCTGTAAATCCAGACGTAGTGTGCTGATCACAAATTTCCTCTTTCTTGTGAAATCAGCCTCATCCAAGTCTCCTTAACTTTCATAAGTACTCGTATATGCATGAAGCTTTCATACTTAACAGTGCGCGTTCTCTACTAAGGTTGTCCGTGGTCCTTCATGCTCGGACTTCCTCATTAGCTCTGAACTGCTTACGTTTATCTCGATTCTTGGCTGCCATCAACATATTAATCATAGTTTGGAGATTTTTTCCTGAGTAGCCAGTCGCACAAAGTCATCAGTATGTCTGTAACGAGTCCCTTTCAACAGCAAAATTTTTTACTTCTCTAAGACCCCTGCGTTACACACGAATGTATTATTATGGCTTCAGATAGCTACTCTGCCACTTGGCTCTCACTGCTTGGAGTTCTAGATGACTGTCACCAGACAGGTCCTCCATCAATCGCAGAACGTGAATGCAATGGTCTGAGACGCACTACGCAGGCAGCCCCGTTTGGAAAGTTCGCGTCGGCCAGGGAGAAGGCACTTGGTGCGCTTCTACGGTTCGCGGGCCAGGCTTCCCAGTTTTATTAAGCAAGCCCCGAAAGCCGCTTATCTATTCGTAGAATTCTTTCTGCCTAGCAGAGGAGAAAGTCGCGACTTCTTAAGACTCTTAGGAGAAATGAAATAAGGGCAGCGGCGTTTCTCAAGTTTGCTGCACTACTATTAGGTCACGCCGCGGCGTACACGTAACAGCCGACAGAACCACCCGGTGGGCGGACTATGGAAAAACTTGTAGCATCCGAGATCTGGCCCCAGACAATATAGTTTCGAGGTTTGATACTCATTCTTTCGGACACCGATATTACGTGTGGCTGTTAGGTTATTGCCACATCCGCGAAGTACAAGGGGCAGACTAATAAAAGTAAGCAAACTGTTTATTATTTCAAACGTTAATCGCCGTAGTCGATAAAACATTTTTCTCACTGTGAGACAATACGACCAATGCTTTCGTGGGAGAATGTTTGCGGTTGCTAACGGGGATATGATTAAATAATCGATTATTCATTCCAAATTTACAAATTCTGCCGAATTTAGCTGCATTTCTGAAGGTGGTATACTACTTTGTGACAAATGAAAATTTGTGCTGGACCGGAACTCGAATCTTGGTCTCCCGTTTTCCGCTAGCGGTCGCGTTAATCTCTCGGCCACCCTAGCACACTCTCCAACCAGACCCAAACTTCCATGGGTCACACTTGTCTACTTCCTATGGTGCTTGCACACATTTTAGTGTGATTTCCGCGGCAGGGAGAGTAGTAATTGACGTACCAAGACACGCCGATGATGGTATAGAAGTTGAGGGAGTCACACTAAAATGTGTGAAAGCTCTAGGGGAAGTAGAGACGTAAGACATACAGAAGTTTGTATCCAATCGGGAAGCGTGATCAGATGGCCGAGAGCCGCGGTGGAGTAGCCGAGCGGTCTAAAGCACCTCGCTGCGGAGCGCGCGGTTGCTCGCCGTGGAGGTTCGAGGCCTCCCTGGGGCATGGGTGTGTGTGTTTGTCCGTAGGTTAGTTTACCTAGGTTTAAGTAGTTTGTAAGCTACGGACTGATGACCACGCAGTTTGGTCCGATAGATTTACAAACATTTAGATGGCCGAGAGGTTAAGGCGACCGCTAGCGGAAACCGGGCGGCCCAGGTTGCCCCGGTCCGGCGCAAATTTTCATTTGTTACAATATATTAGACCACCTTAAAACGCTGTTGCTCACCGTCGGAGGTTCGAGTCCTTCCTCGGGCATGTGGTGTGTGTGTGTGTTGTCCTTAGGTTAGTTTATTATAGTTTACGTACTTTGTAAGCCTAGGGACTAATAACCAAAGAAGTTAAGTCCCATAAATATAAAGACATTTAAATACTGTGCGTCTTGTTTCACTGTAGCACGCACTGGACTCTCATTCGGTAGAACGGTGGTTCAAATCGACCTCCGGCCATCCAGATTTCGGTTTTTTGTGATTTCCCTAAATCACTCCAGGTAAATGCTGGGATGATTCCTTTGAAAGGACGCGGCCGATTTCCTTCCTCTTCCTTACCCAAAACTCCGAGCGTGAGCTTCCGTCCCTAAATGACCATGCTGTCGACGGGACTTTATACCCTAAGCTTTCTTCCTTGCTTCACACTCGGATACGTGTAGTAACAGATTTTATGATTAATTATAAAATAATAGTTTAATTACTTCTTTCCCCTTGACGCTTTTTTAACTGGCCTTTATATGCTGATTTTATTTTGTACCATGCTGTCCTCGGATGCCTTTTCCACGAAGGAACACGCTATGCATGAGATACACTTACAAAGTGCTTGACTTTTGTATGAGGGGCATCCAGAAAGTAAGTTCCCCCCTTTTTTTAAACAAAGAAAACAATTACATGAAAAACGTTACTGGCAACATGTACAGCAATGCCCTAGCTATTTTTCGACATAGTCAGCAAAAGACACTTGTCATTTCCTGGGTTCAACTTTTGCATTCCTGTGTCGTAGAAGTCTGCCGCCTATGAATGGAACCAGCTCTTAGAGTAAAACAATGCGGAACTGGGACGTACCACACAGAAGACGTATCAGCATACAGTTCTGATCTTGCTCCCAGCGATTTTCATCTTTTCTTAAACCCCAAGAAATGCCTTTCTTCTAACCAGCTTTTTGACAACGACGAAGAGCTGAAGACGACTGTCAGACGCTGGTTCCAATCACAGGGCACAGAAATACAAAAGTTGATCCCGCGACATACTAGTGTCTCAATACTTTGGGTGACTATGTCAAAAAATAGCTCAAGCATTGCTGTACCTGTTATCGATAAAGTTCTTTAAGTAACTATGTTGTCCCTGTTAAAAAATGAGAAAATAACTTAGTGGATTTACGGAGGTCACTTGACGTTTTTAAACAACGGCATCATCACCTGTGGTAAAAGACACGTACTTGTCTCAAGTATATCCCAGTAATGCTGTAAAATTTCAAATGGTAGACACACAGTAAATTCCCACAGTAGCTCTCAAGGACGTATATAAGCATTCGTCTTTTATGTTCAGTCTAAGGCAGAAACAAGAAGAAGCTTTCGTAAGCAGCAAAATAATAAGTATTCTGCCGTACACATTTCAGAATTCCGGTGGAAATTAACACGGAGTGCCATTTTTTTTGCGAATTTAGATGAGTTTAATTAATGTGCATCTTCATGTTTTCGCGGCGCAATGATCTCTCCGTTACATTTCGGGCGTACAGCCGCATAAATTCCACTTCTTCTACTGTTTCGGCTGCGTACCGTACAGCCATCTTCAGACTCACTAAGCAGCCGAAATATTCGAAGAAGTGAAATTTATGCGGCTGCCCACCTGAAATTCAATGGAGCAGGTTTAATTAAGGTTGCAAGAATTAAGTTGCAAGCTAGGGAAAGACGGTTTGGGAACGTCGTTGCCTATTACCCAGTCCGTGTTTGCTTCCCGTAGTAAGGGTGCTTGTCATTGACCTGATACGGTCAATTACATGATTTCTCTCAACGTTCTGTGAGGATTATTTCAATATTCAAGTAGAAACGTCGGAAATGATACGCTGATTCATGATAAGGATTAGACAAATATTGGAAGAAGGAAATGAGGTTGGCTGCTGAGAACTTTCACTAGCGGTACTTGGCCCAATCCATCGCTGAATCATCCAGCTGCGACCAGTCCCAGGAACCTAGGATTCACTTCTTCCAACTTGCTTAAACCGACAAATAAGTAATGAGACACATTTATTGTTTGCCGGCCGCGGTGGCCGAGGGGACTGCGGCGCACCAGTCACGGTCTGCGCGGCCACTATGGTCGGCGGTTCGAATCCCCCCTCGGACATGGATATTTGTGCCGTCCTTAGTGTTAGCTAGTTCATAAGTAGTTTGTAGGTTTAGGGACTGATGACCCCGTAGTTAAGTCCCATAAACTATACAAACATTTGAAACATTTATTGTTTGGAGTAAGTGACCCATCCCCATACGATATGCTGTTTGTGTCCTTGCCGCGCGGGAATAGCCATTCGTTCTTATGCGGAGTGCGCGACTGCTCCTCGTCGGAGGTTCGAGTCCTCCCTCGGGCATGGGTGTGTGTGTGTGTGTGTGTGTGTGTGTGTGTGTGTGTGTGTTGTCCTTAGCGTAAGCTAGTTTAAGTAGTTTCTAAGTCCAGTGACTGACGACCTCTACAGTTTGGTCCCATAGCTTTACAAACATTTGAACATTTTTTGTTAGTGTCTTTAGTAATGGCGGACTTGTATGCGATTCCTAATGTCCTATGTCACAAACATTTTCATTTACACCAGCAACTCCACTAAAAAAAGCGGGCACGAATTGGGATGAGGGCCGTAGATTTAATGTTGAAACGTCGGAATAAAATCATAACAAGTGTTTTGTATTAATAAGAAATTTAATTGGCAATTCAGAACACATGTACAAGATATATTTTGTAATTATCAATACGATGTCGATTTTTATATACATTCCCGTGTATATTCTTAGGTACTGTCTCACTTTAGCCTAAGCATTGTTCCGCATGGTCTTTAAAATGACACCCGAATCAGTGTCCTAGTTCTACCCTACACCATTTTATTAACTCCATACACAGCGAATTCTTAACAAATACGCGCATCCAACTACACTGGTACATTGACGTCACAGTAAAAATAAAAAAATAATAATTTAAAAAAATCACGCTCAGCCATGATATATCCGTTGTGGTCTCAATAATTGTTTATGCATTATTAGTCACATTTGTCATCCGAAATTGAAATCTAATAGTATTTCGTGACACAAGAAAGTTCGACAGACGAGAGAAAAGATGTTTTCACGTCGAAACAAAGTAAACGCATTGACTGTCCTTACTATGTAGAATGAATAGTAAAGATCTAGAGGACCAAATCAGAGAGTCACGTGCCGTCACGGGTTCATTCAGCACTAGGGCGTTATGGGGACGACCATCAAATTGCAGTCTCGGGCATTGAAACGTGGGAGCTCATCATCACAAAGATATTTACTGTTAATACGCCGAGAACGGATGTTCCAAGAACAATCACACACTATGTTTCAACTTCCTTTTTATGGCACTAAATAACTTCAAATGTTAAAAGGTTTGTGTATAGATGGGACTTAACTACGCCGGTCATCAGTCCCTATCTTACAAACTACGTAAGCAAAAATATGCTAAGGACAACAAATACACCCATGCCCGAGGGAGAACTCGAACCTCCGACGGCGAGTAGCGGCGCGCTCCACAGCTATGCGTATTAGTAGGCTCGGCCACTCCGCCGCGGCTCGAAATAACTATGGCGGAAAAGTCATGGCAAGCAATCTATTTAATGTCTCTTGCAGTAGGCAGCATAGTCTGGTCACATGAGGATAATAGAAGCTGGTTGCTATATTCTGTATTTAAATTTACAAGATATTTTCCAAGCCAGTCCCCCTCCCTCCCTCCCCCCCTTCCCCCTTTCAGTATGAGGAGCAAGTTTTCTTTGATGTCCCAACTATGTTAAGATCTGCGTAGGACGTCAGTAAAACGACGTTGTTAAAGAAAATATTTGCGAACAAAATATTAGCAGTTGGGTCCAGTAATAAGCGCAGAAGATTGGAAATTAACAGGAACTGATTAACTACATCGAAACATAAAAAGAATTAAAAAAAAAAAAAAAAAAAAATATTGAGAAAAACTGACGATTCTGGGAAAATCAGTTAACAAGAAACTGGAGCCGAGAAGTGGAAAAAGAAGCAGGATCATAACATGTTTTCAGAAGAGAAGCGTGAAAATTAGGTCAAGAGGTAGAAATTGTAGAGAAAAGGAGTGGAGTGGAAAAAATAAGACGACCTAACTATCAAAGAATATTGGAGGAAAAGCAAACATAATGGAGGGGAACAGAATTTTATACATGGCCTAGATTTGAGACAAACTAAATGGTGTGACAACTAGCATTTGTAATTGAAGGCGTCTTTATTAATAAAGGAAAAAGAATTTGATCTATGGTACAAACGACTGAAGGAACAACTATGAATTTAGGGCGTCTGAAAGTTCGGAAGCGTTGGCATCACTGTATAATGCAATAAGCAAATCTGGATTATATTAGACGTACTTTTCACCCCAATTGCTTCAGACATCCAATGTAGAACATATTTTCGTTGAAACGTAGCAACAAACTGAGGTGCATATAATAATTCTTACTCTACTGCAGCCAAACGTCACAAAACAAAAAATGATTTTACTACATTTATTTACACTGGTCGCATTACTGCACTGAAGTTGTACAGAAGTGCGAGTTTACCCAATCCTCGGATTATTTAATATTATTAACAAGCACATACACTTTAGTCGTTTCTGGTGCGTAATTCGTCGATGCGATAGAAGGACCTGACCACCAATAAATCCTTTACATTCCTCTTAAATTGGGGTTTATTACGACTGCTGGAAAGTCATTGAAAATTGTCCCTGAATGATAGAACCTTTCTAGACCAAAGTAAGTTACTATGAATCATTGTGAAGGTTATTCTTATTTAAACTACTGATTCTATGAACAGTGTTGTTGATGTGAAAAGGAGCTGTATTCTTAAAAAGAAATTTCAATGTGTAATAAATATATTGGGAAGCAATATTTATTATCCCCTGTACCTTAATCAGGCCTCTACAGGACGTTCCTTCGTTCGCATCACAAATAATTTGTATTGTGTGTTTCTGGACTGAATACTATAGCTTGCAATGGTGAGTTACCCCAATGAATGATCCCGCGTGGTATAATGGGATGGCAGGGAGAAAGATATGCTAGCACTTTTATTTTTGTATCACCTATGTCTGACAACATAGAAACTTGTCTAGGTGATTCAGCTGATGTGTAAACTGTCTCCAGTGATGTTAATTCATAATGAATATAAACGTATAGCAGAACAGGGAAGCAAACACTGTCTAGTGAAAGAATACAGTCTGAGTGACACCTGCCTAAACAGCAGAGCCGTCTCCGTGGAAAATCCCACACAATAGAATGTGTGCCCGTGTTCTTTCTGACAATATACAGAGTGGTTCTGTAATAACGGTACCAATTTTCAAGGGTGATGGAGAAAGGTAAATGCATTAATTTGAGGCAAGATACCCTACTGCGGAAACGACAGAGTCGAAAGTTATAAGTTAAAAGTGTACTCAAATGCCACCTTAGTATTCCGACTTCCGAACCATGTCTATGACGTTCAGAATTCCCTCATGCATGAATTCCTGTAGAACATTGCATTGATTAAATCATAAAAACGGACACTCCACACTGTATTTCGAGAAGGAAGGAAGATTAAGGTAAGGTACTCGGTCGTACCCTTTGAAAGGAACCGTCTCGGCATTTGACTGGAGCGATTTAGGGAAATCACGGAAAACCTAAATCAAGATGGCCGAATGCGGTTGTGTTTCAAGCCAAAACAAAATCTGCGACAATCACCCCGTTTACATGGGCTCCCAAAACCGGATTCCGTAAACCGATTTCCCAATTCCGCTTTTGGTTGGCCATGTAAACACTCCAAAATCGATTCTGAAAATCCGCTTCTCTAAAGCGATTTTCCAGTTCCACAATCGATTTTCGTGCCCATGTAAACGCAACCGTTTTTGAAGCGTTCTTGGCTTGTCAGATTGTGTTAAGTACTTTCTGCACATATGGAAAGAGGGATTTTTCTAATTTGAAATAAAACTATAAATATTAGAGTGAACATAAATCTGTGTATTTAAATAAAGAGAAATAGTGACCGTGCGGACTAAACCAGGAACTGAATCAGCTGTTTTCCAGCCGCCACATTAAGTGGGTTAGGAAATCCGATTTAGGCTATCCCATGTAAACACGACAGCGAAAAACGTTTTCGTCTTCCGAAAGATGTGTTGCATGTTAACGTAGTGAATAAATAAATGAGTTACCCGGAGCTGGTATCACAGATACTACGTGAGACATATAGGACAATAGTAAACTACGTGTGGCATACGATGTTTGTGTCGATCTGGAAGGAGTGCGTGGATAGGCCAATGGTTAAGGCGACCACTGTGGGAGGCGGGAATTCCAGGTTGGAACCCTAGTGAGACACGAATTCTGACGTCTAATCATATTCGCAACTGCGAATGCATGGCTTGTGGAATAAAAGTAGTAGATGGGTTTTGTTTTTTGGACAATAAAATAACTTATAGAGGCTGAAGTTGAGATATGTTAGCATGACAGTGGAAAAAAAAAAGCATTTAATAAAGAGAAACATTCGTTGACATCGAATACAGATTTAAGCGTTAGGAAGTGTGTAAGGAAGTGAGACTTAGTCGATATGGTCGATAATTAGTTCAGACAAGAAGAGAACTAAGGTTTTGAAATGTGGTGCTACATAAGAACGCTGAAGATTAGACGGATAGATCGTGTAACCAATGAGAAGGTGCCGAATTGAAAAAGAAATAGAAAATTGTGACGTAACTTGACTAACGTCGGTTGATAGGACACATTCGGAGACATCAAGTTTAGTAGTAGTAGTAGTTGTTGTTGTTGTAGTAGAGTCATCAGTTTAGTATTTCAGGGGTGTGTGGAGGGTAAAACTGTAGAGGGAGACAAAGGGATGAGAGCGGTAAGGAGGTTCGAAAGGATGTAGGTGGCAGGAGGTATTCAGAAATTAAAGAGGCTTGCGCAAGATAGAGTAGAGCGGAGAGTTGCGTCAAACCGGTCTTTAATCTGAAGATCCCAAAAACAACAACAAGGTTCAGTAATAATGAATTCCATGTATTCGCAAAAGTTTCTCGAGCTGCTACATTTGCAGCAGTTATTCAAAATGGCGTCCCCCAGCGTCAATGCTCACATGGCGTCATAACATAGAGTTCTGTTGTAACCCTTGTAATATCCGCGGTGTCGTCCAAACAGCGTTGCAGGTAGTGAGAAAACTTTCCAGCAGATTCTCTTCAGTCTCGGCAGGCAGATCACATGAACATACTGGCTGCGAAACAGGGCCACCTCTTTCGATCCAGGTGTTTAAGGACCCTCAGTGTAACTTGAGGTAATGGGGAGTCATCATGTTGACACCACATTCTTGTCGAACAACTACTGGGATGTATTCCAGGAAGCTGATTAGTTCTCTTATATGTATTCCATTGTAAGAAGTATGAGAACGATTTTCAAAGATGTTCAAATGTTTGTTAAGCTTATGGAACTTAACTGCGGGGTAATCAGTCCCTAAATTTACGAACTACTTATAAACTAACTTATACTAAAGACAACACGAACATCCATGCCCGAGGGAGGATTCGAACACCCGACGCGGGAGGCCGCGCCGTAACGTGGCGCTCCAGACCGCTCGGCTACTCCCGCGCGGCGAACGATTTTCGCTCGGTTGTTTGCAGCCAAGGGTACGTTGACTCAAACTGATACATCTATCCTTCTTCATCATCCCTGAAAGTATGTATCATCATCATGGAATTACCCTCCATACGTTTGTATCGATGGATGCTCTACTAGCCGCGCGTACTGAAACGCCGTGTTGTGGTGCGCGCGGCCGTCCACCGTCGGGGGTTCGAATCCCCCCCCCCTTGGGCATGGATGTTTCAAATTTCAAATGTTTGTATAGCTTATGGGAATTCTAAGGACGGCACAAATATCCATGCCCGAGGGGGGATTCGAACCCCCGAACGTAGTGGCCGTGCAGACCGTGACTGGAGCGCCTCAGTCCCCTCGGCCACCGCGACCGGCGGGGCATGGATGTTTGTGTCGTCTTTAGTATAAGTTAGTTCATAAGTAGTTTGTAAGTTTAGGGACTGTCCCTTAAGCCTTACAAACATTTGAACATTTGATGCTCTACTACCACGACCTATTTATCAGCAAATTGATGTAACATAAAAAAAAAAAAAAATGTTTGTTGTTGTGGTCTTCAGTCCAGAGACTGGTTTGATGCAGCTCTCCACCCTACTCTATCCTGAGCAAGCCTTTTCATCTCCTCATAAGAACGACAACCCACAT
The DNA here is from genome assembly GCA_026315105.1 of Locusta migratoria. Lineage (NCBI taxonomy): Eukaryota > Metazoa > Arthropoda > Insecta > Orthoptera > Acrididae > Locusta > Locusta migratoria. The sequence goes on from CM048755.1 coordinate 283,810,648, forward strand.
CCACTTGAATCTGCTTATTATAAGCGTCTCTTGGTCTCCCTCTGCGATTTTTACCCCACACACTTCCCTCCAATGCTAAATTCACAATTCCTTGATGTCTAAGAATGTGTCCTACCAATCTATCCCTTCTTTTAGTCAAGGTATGCCAGAAATTTCTTTTCTCCCCAATTCGGTTCAGTACCTCCTCATTAGTTACGCGATCCACCCACCTAATCTTCAGCATTCTTCTGTAGCACCACATTTCAAAAGCCTCTATCCTCTTTCTGTCCACACTGCTTATCGTCCATGTTTCACTCCCATACAAGGCAACACTCCATACAAATGCCTTCAGAAAGGACTTCCTTAGGCTTAAATCAATATTAGATGTTAACAAATTTCTCTTTTTCAAAAACGCCTTTCTACCCATTGCCATTCTGCATTTTATATCCTCTGTACTGCGACCATCATTTGTTATTTTACTGCCCAAGTAACAAAACTCATCTACCTCCTTTATTGTTTCGTTACCTAACCTATTTCCTTCAGCATCACCTGATTTTCTTACACTGCACTCCATTACCCTAGTTTTACTCTTGTTAATGTTCATCTTATATGCACCTTTCAGCACACTATCCATTCCGTTCAATTGCTCTTGCAGGTCATTTGCTGTCTCTGACAGAATTACTATGTCAATAAAAAAAAAATTAAATTAAAAAAAAAAACATGTGATCCAATTACTAATTTTGAGAAATGTCAAGGTAAGATTCTTTGCTGGCTCTTTCTTTTCTTACCTTTACATGTAAAAGTACTTAAGATTTTTTTTTTTTAGACCGATTCCACATCCACAAGAGCAATTTCACTTGGTACCTGTGGAAGTTGCACAAGCATACCTGTTGTTATTTTGTAAATATTTATTGTGTATTCTTGATTTCTGACATGCTCTACACTCACGAGAAACTTCTCAATATGGACCAATTGGAACTAAAAGTACGGTACATCTCATTTTTTTAAAACGTAATCTGACGTCAGTACGTAACTTTTTTATCTACCGAGTTTATGGCTTACTGCGTGTTTCAGCACTCCGATTGAAAGAAAAACCACGGACGTATAAGACTTAAGAGCCGGAAAAAGCTGTAGTATTTTCTATTTTTTTTAACCGAAGGAGAAAGGCTTCTGATAACACCAGGACTCTTCTCATTACTGTAGTAGCGCTTTGGCGTAAACATTTGGCCTGTATTTAATGAAATAATTTCGCTGATATCCTCCCTTAAATAGATAAGTATGTTAATGCGTTTCTTGGAGCCGCGGCAGATTAGCCGTGCGCACTGGGGTGCCGTGCTGCGGTGCGCGCTTCCGTTCGCTGTCGGGGGTTCGAGTCCTCCTCGTGCATGGGTGTTTGTGTTGTCCTTAGGTTAATTTACCTTAGTTTAAGTAGTTGTAAGCTACGTACTAATAACCCAGCAGTTGAGTCCGATAGATTTACAAACATTTGAAAATTTTGTCGGTTTTCGGAATATTCTGTAAGATGAAGTTCGCGGACCAGTTTAATATTCGTCTGAAGAAATGTTAAATGCCCGCATACAACTCACCTCACTTCTGTAGGAGAGTGGCAAAATTCCATTTATGCTTACCACCGTCATTTCACGTTCTTGCTTATTAACATCGCTCGTTGATGGTAAAAAACCGTATTAGAAGGTCGCAGTTTGACACGCACCTCCTTAATATTTCCGTACGTCATGCTCCACAAACGCAGCCGGTGTCTGTTACGAGTAGCGATGTATATTGTGCAAACTGTGTCGCTTCATGCACTCCGATCTCTAGGTCTGGGTCAACACAGAGTGCGCGATGAAGTGTGGAAACTGTTATCAGTTTGCGTAATAGATGATTACACTCTTTTACTTCACAGCTATATACATTTGCTCGGCTTCGATGTATGTGTAGCCAAGGGCGCCCATACCATGGGGGAAGTCCGCTTCCCCCTCTCCAGTGCTGAGGGAGTAGTCAGGAAGTTATTTTTCAATAAAGTGATTTAATATTCGGTATTTTAGAAACAGAGATCTTATATATTAAAATAATTTACGAAAACCAAAGTCAGTCGGCCAGACCAAACTACTCGGCCGATTTCCTTCATTTTAGTTTTAAACGAAAGGTATTCATCCACAGATTTGTCATCAAGTATCAGAATTTACATAACTCTCGCCTTCCGTTTTTTATACTCAAACGCGATTTCCTTCTGTATATTTCTTACGGGCATGTCCTTGCTGTAAACTAAATTCAGTCGGTCAGGCCGTTCTATCCGGCCGATTTCCCTCATTTTTGCTTTAAACGAAAGGTATTCATTCGCAGATTTGTTATCCAGTACCAGAATTAACTTAAGTCTCTTCCATCCTTTATTTTTATTCAAACGCGGTGTCCTTCTGCCCTTGCATTAAATATTTTAATCAGTTTGTTTTACGATATCTTCGAGCCTACTTAAGGTACGCAGTTCTTTTTGACCTAACAACACTCAGCGGATCAAGCTCTTTCACTTGCGCTTTTAAACACTTGCATTGACTGATTCTGAAGAAAGCTATGCGTGAACGTCCAACTTTACTTACATTTTTCCAAACTTTTTTGTCATTCCACTAACGGTGGTATTCGCACGGGTTCTCTAGTAAGTTTTTATTTAATAGGGTCGGAATTAAAATCGTACGGCTACTTAAAAGTCACCATTCGTCTTTCGAAATATTGAAATACTCCACGCCCCAGGTCTTACCACCGCCCCCCGCACCCCACCCTATAGAACCTGTCATATGGGCGCTCCAGCGTGTAGTACAACACAGAAAGTCGTTGAAATTTCCCTCGCACTACCACTTAAGGATTATTTGGAATCAGCATTAGCCGAAAATTTCATGCTGGTCGCTCTTTTGTAATTTCTCGGTCTTTTCTAAAAGTTTTGTGGTTCAGTGTAGCCATATAAGGAAGACACTGCAAGTTAATATCCTCGTGCGACCTTGAGCACTGTCTTCAGCACTATTTATTTTAGAATTGGCCCAAATAAACTACAAGGTGCTTTTTGAGCTAGCGTGGCTCTATTTCTGACAAACAAACCGCTTTCACTGGAATTTTTCGTTTTTAGTCTTTATCTGTATTTGATCTCCTGGTATACTTGGGTACCTCGCATTAACACTAGCAGGACTGGACGCTCACGTAAGTTCCGTTCACAAAAAAGATGGCGGACAGAAATATATTACACCTGCCGCAAAAGCGGTGCCTACTGGCGGCTTGATGTGAATACAGAGTCGCCGGCAACTTTTCACGTGATCTTACTTCCCTTGTCAGACGTGAGCATGAGTTTACGCTCTGGTCCTGATATGCCATCGAGGCAGGGCTCTCCCAAAATTGCCGCTTCTTCGGCGATGCCGGTAATTAATCGTAATTTAGAGGACTCTTTTTCAGGTTCATTCAACTGTAAAGATATGTCTATCAGAAGACGGTAAGTGTCGTATAGGACTAACTTACAGCACTTTTTTTTTAAACTGACACGTCTGTATTTTACTTTACTGACGTCACTGCTTATCTAACTGTAAACGACTACTACGCTACAAAAACGAAAACGTTCTGAATGGCTACGCATCAAAAAGTCAGAGAAGTTATTTTATTTTACTGACGTCGCTGCTTATCTAACTGTAAACTACTACTACGGTACAAAAACGAAAACGCTCTGAAATCTGAATGGGTACACATCAAAAAGTCAGAGAAGTTATATTTTGACTCAAAAGGAGACGCTAAACAAGAACATATGGGAGGGGGCACAAAATACAGTATAATAGTTTTACAGTTCTCAGTTCATGGCGCTCGGTATGACTTTTCCCTAAAACTATTTATGAATGTCCTCAACTTTTTACTGAGAAGTAGCAATTTGAAACCTGTGTTAGGCTTCTGATAGTATTGGAGACAAAGAAAGTCAGTTAAAGTAATTTGAACAAAAGTTTCCTACATTAGCGAAGGAAGATACCAATAAGGGTCAGTAATACACTTCTGCAATTTGTACTCTAGGGTAAAATATTGACGTAAAAATTTAGCTGCTACACAGATGATCAATAACATCTATGGACTTAAATTTTTTTATTGCCACATATATATTATTCATCATAAATTAATACAATTTTTTTAGCTACATCTCATACTACATCAGCTGACTGAAGTTGTGATAGCTTAAGAACAGTGTTTTTCAACCACTCATAGCTCTTTTTGTGGGTAGTAAACTTACAGTGGAGTTACCTGATCAGGAAGTACATCTATGCTCACAACAGGCAGGAACCTGAGTTTGATTCCCATTCCAGCACACAGTTATAACTGACAATTTTATTTCTCGTGATGGCTTATTAATACTGAGTTTGAATAATTAGCAATGTACGATTCTTGTTGAACACTGTAGCAAGATTAACAGTGAATTTTATGTTTGTGGTGCATTAACACTGAGTGCGCAAAAATACTGAATGGTAATGGGAAGAAAAGAATTTCTGAAGACAAGAAAATTGATTACATCAAATATTAATTTGAGTGTTAGGAAGCCTTTTTCGAAAGGATTTGTCTTTAGTGTAGTGCTGTGTAGAAGTGAAATGAGGACGAGAAGCATTTCGGACAAGAAGAGAGCTGAAGCTTTTGAAATGTTGACCTATCACAGAGGGAGACTACAAGACAAGTGCAGTAAGCAGGTCCAAATAGTTATGGGTTCTCATTTTTATTCAGAGATAAAGAGGCTAGCACAGAATACATTAGTGTGGAGAGCTGAAGCAAACCAGTCTTTGGATTGAAGGCCACAACAACAGCAATAACTTTAAATGGAGAATTTGTCAAGTCATGGCAAATAATATACTAGTATGTATGTATTTATTTACTGATACTTCTTTTACTCAATGTAATAAGAATATTGTGCAACTGAAGCCAGATCATGTACATATAACAATGACATACAGCTGGACTTATCCCACAAAACTAGGATTACTTGTTGTTGTGGACTTCAGTCCACAGACTGGTTTGATGCAACTCTCCACACTATCCTGTCCTGTGCAAGCCTCTTCATTTGAGAATACGAATGGCAACCTACATCCTTTTGAATCTGCTTACTGTAGGCTATTCGTCCCTCAATCTCCTTCTACGATTTTTACCCCATACACTTCCTTCTAATGCTAAGTTGACAATTCCTTGATGTCTCACAATGTGTCCCACCAACCTATCCCTTCTTTTAGTCACGCTATGCCAGAAACTCCTTTTCTCCCCAATTCTGTTGAGCACATCCTCATTAGTTACATGATCTACCCATCTAATCTTCATCATTCGTCTGTAGCACCACATTTCGAAAGCTTCCTATCATCTTTTTGTCTTAACTCCTTTTCGTCAATGATTCACTCCCATACAATGCTACACTCCAGACAAATGCTTTCAGGAAGGACTTCCCAACATTTAAACTACCTGTAATATTGGATGTCAAAAATTTTTGCTCCTTCAGAAATGCTTTTCTTCCCATTGCCATTCTACATTTTATATCTTCTTTACTTCAGCCATAAGAAGTTATCTTGTTACCCAAATAACAAAACTCATCTACTCCTTTTATTGTTTCATTACCCAATCTAATTACTTCAGCATTGTCTGATTTTCTGACACTACAGTCCATTACCCTCGTTTTACTCTTGTTAATGCTCATCTTATACCTTCCTTTAAAGGCAATGTCCATTCTGTTTAATTGCTCTTTCAGGTCCTTCATTGTCTCTGATAGAATTACTATGTCATCAACAAACAACAAGGTTTTTGTTCCCTCTCCCTGGACTTTAGTTCCCTCTCCCTGGACTTTAATTCCGTCTCCAAATTTCTCCTCGCATTCCTTCACAGCTTGCTCAATGTACAGGTTGAACAACTTGGGTGAAAGGCTACAATCCTGTCTTACTCCCTTCCCAACCACTGCGACTCTTTCATCATTATTGCTGATGTGTGGGATGGTACATTATCCAATGATAGAGAATGTTTTTTGTGTGTGAACCTTGCTCTTTTCTTCACCCAATGCAAGTTTCAAACAATCCAATAATGAAGCATAAGAGGGTTCAGTTACACTTCCAATTTTCAAAGTAATGTAAGAGACTTATTCTGTGGGATCCTAAAAATACAGTGGCAGCCTTTGTCCATTGTTTTGACTGCTTTTTTTTTTTCACTTGCGTGTGTAATGATGCAAGTTTCATAAAAAGTCACAATTTAGTGCAAAAAGTCTTGCAGATTGTGATTAAACATCGCCAGACATTACCACAATTTGTGCCGAATGTACTTTTGGCTAGATGGGAACAATCACAGTTGCTGAGCCACATGAACTTCATATATTTCTTTTTTGTTTGTTTGGCAGTCCAACTCCTGACATTAAAATATTTAACAACAATACAAAACAGTTTCCATCATTTCAAGTTGAAGTCAACACATTAACCAATCCAGACGCCTTCAGCAATTGGGTGTATGTGGTACATTGTTGAAATTCTTTTACAGTCCTGTGCATAATAAAGCTTTCTAACTATGAAGACTCAATGAAAAAGTTTCATTATTTTATGGAAATTACCAGACTTACCAAAGCACCATTATACAATATATAGATTATTTATACATCAACGTTTTGGGAACTGCAAACTGTTAAACAATGTAAAGTAAGTTAGGAGAACACCATCTGAGATAACCTCCCTGATGCTACCAAGAAGCTGTTTAGTGCATGTGTTCTTTGCTTTTCACATACTGGCTCCGACTATTGAATTGTAACATGTTACAACATGTTACGCTCTTCTTAGCTTGTACAGTGGTACCATTAATAAAGACAAATTTGGAATATTCTAACATCTTGACCAATGCAGGGCATTCAAATAAATTCAATAACAAAGTTGAAAATTTGTGCTGGCTGAGATTCGAACCCGGATTTTCCTCTTCAGGCCAGTTGTCGCCTTAACCAATTAGGTTATCCAGGCACACTTCCTGCCTGCCCAAATTCTCAGCTTTTAGCACTCTATGATGGTAGTGTCCCGTGCCTATTCTTTCCTGTTGCTTGCAGTCTATACTATATTTACAGAAGGGACTGAGTGTATTTACGCATTCACATTGAAATTTTCAATTGCCTATTGGGAACAAGTGTAAAATTATTGAGATGGTTTTTGTTCTTTTGGATATGTATATATGACAGTAATAAGGATTGAATTACTTCTGTCACATTGGTAAGCTACTATTTTGTTTCAGTGTTTTATTGAACTTTTCTTTATTGAGTATTAATAGTTCTGTTTCCCGGTTATTTTCCATTTACTTAGATACACAGTTACATAAAACAGATTCATCATTCAAACAAGATCACAGACTGTTAATAATTTATTAAATTCTCTACTCACCTGCAAGTTAACAGATTAAAAATACTTCCTATGAGCTAGGCTGGCTGGCCAGTACTTACCTTAGTTTTGTACTGCTGATAGCCATGCGAAAAAGGAAAAAGGATGAAGAAATAGGACTAGCTTTCAGAACTGGGTTCCTTCATCAGGCAGGAGAGGAGGGAAGAAAATGGGAACAAGGAACAGAAGTGGAAGGTTATTCACGACATAGGTGATGAGGTGATGATGGCTGATGTTTCAGGATTGTCCTGAAACATCACCCATCATCAGCTCATGGCCTAGGTCGTGAATAACCTTCCATTTCTGTTCCCTGTTCCCATTTTCTTCCCTCCTCCCTTACCTGATGAAGGAACCCAGTTCCGAAAGCTATTCATATTTTTTTGCCCTTTTTCCTTTTATGTGTGTGGCTATGAGCAGTACAAAACTAAGGTAAGTACTGACCAGTCAATCTATCTCTTTTCATGGATAATTTATCGTCTCTGTGGAGAATTACCATCAGTAATTGAAGATTAAAAATACTTTCCATCTTGTGTATCTGGTATTACTTTGTATAAACTAAAGAAATGTTCACAGGAATAGTTCAGAGGTTATTACAGTATAAACAGTTATCAAAGAAAATAGCAGAACCAACAACAAAATTATAACTACTTCACATTAAGTCATAAACTGAGCACTCTATTCCAATATTTCACATAAAAAGTTTACAGAATTTAGTGGTAAGGGAGTAGGGAAAAGTGTGTAAAAGAAACAGAACATATCAGTAGCCACTATGAGTCATGAAACACAATGATAATATTTGAAATGGACAAAATACAAGCAGTAGGATAACATAAAGATTTAAAATGATGAGGTTTGACTTATGAATTAAGAGTTATGAGATGAGGCTTAGCTTACAACACAGGCTTAACTCATAAGACAGTAGAGGTGTATGCTGAAGATGTAGCAATGAGGGAGATATGAAGAATAAAAATTGGACATGGGAAAGAGTTAAGAAACAGAAAAAAAAACAAAGTAAAATTTTACAACCCACCCCCCAGCCCACCCCCTTCCACCAACCCATTCACCCACTTGAAGTTTATGTGAGTATGTTAACAATCTAAACAGTCTAGTTCCACATACACTGACTTACTAAATGTATGGTGGCCAGTGCCCAACTGACTGGAATTTTGATTTCGGCAGTGGTGCAGGAATTTTGTTTCAAATGTTTAATATGTCAAAGGTATCATCAATGGCTGATTGAGGATGTTACTGTGGTGTCGCACAAGTCCAAAGTGCGCGCCACCTACTTTCGCCGCGCGCCGCCATGCACGCACGGCGCGGCGTTCTTACGACGACAGCCACGAGCACCCTCTGCTGCAACTCCGCTCGTGGCCACCACTGAACGAGATCGTTCACTTGGGACTGAGATAGGAACCAGTTAGCACTTCGGAATCAGATAGGCACCAGTGAAGACTTTGCTATCGGACAGGCACTAGGCAGACCTCTAGCTCAACAATGTATCAGCATTCTGCCGTACTGAACTATGTAAAAGTTAAGTATTGTATAAATTCTGTGCAATATATATCTCGTTCTAATTTACTCTAGTGTTTCTAGTTTCTGGCTGCTCCCCTCCGTACCTGCACCAACGTGCTATTTTATTCCTGTGTCGGTCTCATTCCACTCGGCCACCGACACCTACGACGGAAACGAGACACCAAAGCGGCGACGAGGCAGGGACACAAAAGTTACAGTTATCAACAGATGAATACCAGCCATCCAGCCACCCTCAATAACCAGGAGAAACAATATCTGAGAGGAATCATCAGTAGTGACAGAGGGTCAACAGTGCAATAAATCATGACTCAACTGAACACAGAATGTGCTAGACACGTCTCCCAGTCAACAGTACATTGGAATATGGGGTATGGGATCTGGCACTGTACACAGGTGCCACTGTTAATGCAACATCATTGGGTACAACGGCTTGCATTTATCACCAATTATAATGGATACCATGGATCCAGCACCCAAATTGCCAATACCATACCTTAACCATTATAATGGGGTCAGTAATGGCTTATTATTGTATTATTTAATTTGGGTGTTGTTTATAATACAAATTTAGTCACTTTTTTAACAACTTTCTGCCAGAAATTTCTTCACTGTATGATAACAGAGATATTACCAAACATAGTTTTGTGGCAGGTTCTAAACCACACTTTGCCATGATCTAGCTTTCAGAATTCATGACTGTGCAGATGATTTTGTGGCACCTGTGTCCAGAAGAGCAGTAGGAACTTACAGTTTAATTTCCATGGCATCTCACTCCAGCACGTAGGACCAGAGGCTGCCCCACAGCATACTAGGTCAGTATACTAAACATTATACCATCATCCCACTTTTCTGTGTATCCCAAACAGTCTCTACACACATTATGGAACAAAGATAAGGAATTAAGATCTCATCAATGACAATATTATTAGACAGGACATAGAGAAGGATGGAGAAAGAAATAGGTTGTTTCCTTCTCAGAGGATTAGCCTTTAGCAATCTTGGGAACCTACAGAACTGTAAGTCGTGATAGCTGAAGAATTTAAACACCCAATACTCCCATCTCACTTAGTTTTATATCTTGATTATATGATAATTTATTTTTATATAGCCATTTCTTCTTTATGGTAACATTTCTCTCTTTTGTATTGCACTACTCTTTGGATTATTTATCATCTTTTATATTTCCTCTTCCATTTATTCTTTATTATTTCTCTTTACTCCTGGGTGTCCTTTTCATTATTCAATTACTTCTCTGGTTACAAGTATTTCTATCACATCAGATCATTTTTTCATCTTTTCACTTTGAAGTGATCCTATTTACATTGCTCCTGAGCAACACACTGCACTGCTATCTGCAATTGCAGAATTGATATTGTTACACTATATATGTATTTAACTATAAAACCTGTATATTTGGAATGGATTAAAACAAGAAAACCATTAGCAAAAGAAAAGCTACCAAATCCCTGACACCAGATTACCTTGTGTATGAGCTAAGCTGTCAGTATGATAATGTGCACAGGAGATTAATTTGCAGAAAAGCTGTCCAGTGTATTGTTAGGAATGAGATAGATTTTTTTAATTACAGAAATAATAACTCCCACAATGATGAGCACTGTAATAATGCAGTTGCAAAGCAAATGGGAGATTTTATGCTGAATGTTGCAGCCATGATTGAGCCTAACTACTGATAATTCTAACTGTAATGATGACTAATTATGAACACTGCTATGCAATTAGTCTCATTTTTTAAAAAGTATCTCAGCTGGTTGTTGTTGGGATTTTGAGGGAACTAAACTGCTAGGTTATCAGTCCCCTCAGCTGGTTGATTTATGGCATTCACACACACACACAAATGAGACTATGATAGCTAAAACAAAAGAGGGGACAGCCATCACAACAATGGCTTAGTGCTTAGTACAAAGACGTCAATTATTACTTATTATATTTATTTCTGTCAGTTGTTACACACAATTTTGTACAGTAGTTCATTGGTGACTGCTTCTCGACAAATGTATTATGAGACTTTCAACAATGTCAGGGCAGAATATATTAAAGCAGTGGATGAATTCTAGAATGTCCTATATCATTAGTTGGCTCCACATTTATTTTCAAGTCCCACATAAAAATGAAGTGCAACTAATTCAATGTGGAATATACCTAGTCTATGGTTTGTCTAACAGATTCCGTGGATCATTGGACTCAAACAACTCAGTAATTTGTTCCCTGAAAGAACTTATAAAATTATAAATCTACCGCCCCCCTCCTCTTACATTCACGACAGTTCAACAATTTGCTTACAAGAACTTCTTCTGATTGATTTGCAGATTACCATTGTTGTAAAGCTTCAAAAACATTAAACTGTGTTTGTAATAGCCAGTGAATATAATTAATTCAATATTTTTGTACCTGTGTAGCAAAACTATAATAAAAAACAATTGGAGATTTTTTATTTATTTTTTATTTTTATTTATTTATCTATTTATTTATTTTTTAGATTAATTCATTAGACTGCATAGATTTTACTGCAAGGCAGCAACTGGAAGTTTGTGAAAGGCAAAATATCAGTATCTTTCACAAACCTCCATGAATTTTTTGAAAATAAATACAAGACATTTGTGAAATGAAATATTTTCAGACATTATATTATTTCAAAAATTGATTTAGATAATGTTAGAGATTTTTATCCATAAAACAGTTCAAAAATAATCAATGGTGTTACATATTCAATTACCTGGTAACCTCACTGGCCCTCGAAAATTATTGAAACCACTCACTGACACTGAGGAATTCAAGAATACATTTTCCTTTCTACATGGAATGCAAGAAACCTGATAGAAATATTCATGTACTGTATCTCCACATTCTACGCAAACCAACCTGAATTACACTGCAAAACATTTGGTTATTCACATACATTAATGCTTAATAATCTTTTAGCATTGACTGTACTATACTGTTCACAGCAGGGTGAAAACATAGAATGTGCCATTGATGTTATTATAGCATTTTCATGAGACCTGATCTATACCAAAATATGATGACATTATTGAGGCTGATATGTCAATAGCAAAAGTTTCCACTGCATCAAAGGAATGCACTGTCAAAAATTGGATTAAGAAGTCCAGTAGGACTACACAGTTAGGTACACGAGTTTACTCGCCTATTTCCAAGTGTGCCGGACTCCACAACAAGACAATTCCTTCACAATAACAATACAAATCAAACTCAAATTATGAATTTACTATAAGATTATAAGAAAGTGACAACAATATAAGATATTCTGAGAAGTAATGTGCACCTATTTTCTCTTCTCACTTTTTTGCATTATCACTAAACTGAGAGAATAGTAAAAATAAATAATGAATATACTTATATAAATTCAAAGACACTAAAGTTGGTTTTTTACAGCTCATGAAAGCAAGAATTTACTTATTTTATCTGAAAGCTAGTCTAAAAATGTAATGTCCTGCAGTACTAAACCAACTAAGATCTAAAGAGGAACTTACCTTTACCTGGTATAAGCTCAGTCTTAACCCGAGCAAATGTGCATGCTGGAGGAACTGGTGGGATGGCTGGTATACCTGCTGGAGGAGCTATGGAGCTAGGCGCTGACACGGGGGCAGAAGCCGAAGCCGAAGCTGAGGCTGACACAGGGGCAGGAGCAGGGGCTGACAGTTTCTCTGCACAAGACACACCAGCTCTTACTGTAACATCACGCAATACAAATGCTTCAAAACAGTGGCACATAGGTTTCATGAACAATAGTGATGACACAACAGTTATGTTAAAGTAGAACAAACTGAAAGGTTCATTCAAGAATATACAATTCAATTGCTTCCATGCTAGCAGCAATAGGGGATAAAAATGTAAACATGTGCTGACCACATGACGGTAATTTCTGTATAAAGATAATGTATTAAGATTATAATGGCAGTTGTTATCATTTTCGTGAACATCATATTATTAAAGGAAGGAAAGATAATAGGAATTTTACATCTCAATGTCAACAAAGTCATTAGCTGAGTTCTTACAAAATGATTAACATGGAATAATGAAAGAGGAAAACAGATAAACACAGCTTTTGCGATTTGTAATTGTTTTACTCAATTTTCTGTTAGAAAAACTAATGTATTTTTGTTTTTATTTGATCAAATGGTAGTGAAGTAATTCCACTCAGGATTGTTATTTTTCATCATTAGTAAACTAATAGAAAAAATCAAGTACAGCACTGAACAGACCCAAGTACGAAAATTACCTCATGAAAATTAGAGTTTGATAAAACCATTTATCAGACTATGTTATAGAAAAATTTAGTGAATCCAAAAGCAATGTTTGTACACTTGAGAATACATAGTAACAACAAATGAACATGCATTGGTGAAGGTAGGGTCTTCTGTGTTGAAAAGATTCAGTAAATGAACTTAACTGTGCATAACATTTGCCAACAAACACATGTCTGTATGTAAATAAATCTTTGTTCAGAACATATTTGGTGGTAGGTGTGTTTTTTTTATCTGAAATTTAAAGCCTAACCTGAGCCTGTGTCCCTATATTTATTCTAAAAATGGCATAGATTATTTATAAAAGTGAGGAATTTGATTACAAATAATCAATAGACTCCTATCGATATTAAAAATGAACAAATCTGTAGTACCATCTTATCATTGAGCTAGCATCAATACTATTTATGGAAAATCAGTTATTGTTTAAAAATTGTGTCTGATTAGGTACTGTTTTCTTATTGCCTGATATTTAGAAAAAGAGATACAGTATTATGAAGCTATCATGGACAAAATAATGCAAAGAAACTTTCAGAGCAACTAATGAATAACCTCACAAAACTTTTTCTCTCTCTTTTTCTTTATTATTATTATTATTATTATTTTAATAAACTGCTTGCTCTGTCTTTCAGCTTTGCATTAAATTCAAAACATATGGGTGTGTCAGTTATTACATAGACACAGATAAATATTAATTGAAGTTTAAGGTAGCTCTTAATAAAATGTTATCTCAATTCTTCAGAATTGAATGAGAAAATTTACTTCAGCCATTGTCAAATTAAAGCTGCTATGTGGTTTACATATTATCTTTTGCCCATACTATACCTAAAGAAATTATGATGCTGTCAGTGGTGTAGTAGTATGGTATTATTTTCTTTTGTGCACTTCACATGATAATAGAGATATTACCAGACACAGTTTGTGGAAGGTTCTGAACCACACTTTGCCATGATCAAGCTTTCAGAATGGTATAAGTGTAGACACCTCCCATCTTAATTACAATGTTACTTCCCATCATACTAACATTCTTGCACAGCCTCAAAACTTATCAAAGTATGATAAGGGTCCTCATCAAATTGAAGTGGAAGAAGTTGTTCAAGGACATTTAGATGTTGTAAATATGAAGCACGGGAATTTTGGGAAATGTAGGCAACTAATAGTTCCGATGGACTATAACACAATTTTACTCTTGGTACTGAAAGTACATATTTCAAACACAGGTGACAAGATAAAGGAGATTAAGTTTATATGGAGATATCCAAGTTGTCACTGTTTCCTCACTCTGGGAACAAGCAGAATGGGAAAGGAAGCAACTGATATTGTAAAATAGCCTTTTCAAATGTGCACTATATAACAGTATCCAAAGTGTATATGACACCCCATGTCATGATTTCTTAGGAGCTGTAAAGGTTCTGTATTTTTATACCTATCACCAATTGTCAAATGAATTGTGGACCAGAAGTCAGCAGAAAGTTCCTTCCATATGCCCACCATGATGTGTAAGAGAGGATGGCTGATATGTGAGATTAAAATTAGCTTAGTTTTGTATTAAAAATTTAAACTTATAAATTTTAACACTAACTCTGATAATGACTGTGAAAACTGAAACACCAAAAATGATGCTTTTGACTGAAATGAACTTAATTTCACTGAATACATACACGTAGACTAACAGAATAGTATACAATGTCTGATATTCTGAATCCAATACAGTGCATCACTTCCCTGTGCTACACTTAAATCTTTAAGCTAAGTAGTATGTTTTGGGGAATTTTCTGACATGAAACACTAAAAAACTCAATGGAAGGTCATGAATAACAAGTTACCAACCAATAATACCCTAGGCGTTAATATTTTCTGTAAATCGAGTACTGCAACTTAATAAAGTTCGAAAATTACTTTTTTTAAATTCCATTGCAGCTGAAACTTTTTATGTTATTTAAATAAAGCTGTGGCTATGGTGGAATGATTAAAATGTGTGTGTGCATATTAGAGAAGCTTTAGTATTCATTTTTAGTCATATTCCTACCGAAATACAGCTTATGTAGTTGCATAAAGTGGGGGTTCTACCTCAAACTATCAGGAAGCTCCCTGATATAACTATCACTGTTCAGATTGCCCTCAGTATGCAGGCATACATACCACACATAGCAGTGGAATGTCAAATGATCATGCCTGACACCTCTCTATGATGTTCTTCAACAACGTTAGGTGAGAAACTGATAATCTAGAGATGACACTGATGAGACACATTGATCACTCTTTGCCATTATAACATGAAACTTTTTGGTCACACAAGGGAAGTTACTGATGGATCTGAGTATATACAAACTCAGAATCATTTGGGTCTTCTCTATGATTATTTTGGATGTATTCAGAATTATCCATAAATTATGAATCTAAATTTTTCATCATTGGTAGGAAAATTACTGAGAGGATAAAATGAAAATGAACATTGATATTTGTTTAACATGCTCATAAGAATTATCATTTAATTTTTGAGTGTGTGTGTGTGTGTGTGTGTGTGTGTGTGTGTGTGTGTGTGTGAACCCTAATCTAATTTTTACAGCAACTAAATTTCTGAACATGGAAAGCAAATTTCCAAGCTTTGTTTCACTTTAAAATATTACCAAGATCTGGCTAAATATTTGTGGATATTTTTCACATGTTACCTCATAACAGATAAATGACATGTGCAAATATGGTGAGGTTAATGATTATAATATCTGACAAGTAACAAAATAAACTGCAAAGGTTTTTAATAGTAAGTGCTGATGTGTTACCAAGTGGAACTGGCACTTTTATCTTCCTACTTTTTCTTAGTTGTCCTTTGTCCTTTGGTAATCCTTGTTGAAAATGTGTCATAGTCACTAATAGCAGGATCAGTGCTGACAACCTCAAAGTCTTCAAGTCTATTTATTACCTTTAGATGCAATATATTTCTGTTATGAGTGGAGTTGCAAACTAAATGTTCTCAGTAACTTTTGAAGAAAGAATTTAGTATTATTTCACTGAGTGATTTGTCATTCTTACCACTTAAAAAACTGTAATTTTCCTATTCAACTGGCTTAAATGTCCTCTATTGATGGCTGTATGCCCGGGGAATGGATGTACTAGTTAGCTGAGGATTTTGCTTACATTTTCTGTTATGACTGTGGAAAGCCTGGTGATCAGTGCACTTCTGATACTAAGACTGGTCTAAACAAAGTTAAATGCATCTTAAATTTATACCACAATGGTTTCTTGACTGCTGCAACACATACACCATCTTCATTTCCAGTATTCTATTCTTTTACTCTGCAGTTACATTCATCTAAAAAAATTTCACCACAATCAATTATGAGTTCACCCAGCTCTCTGCCTATAATTAGTTTATGAGCTACCCCAGCTTTTTTAGGAGTGTTTCAAACTAAATGTTTGTTGTGTGGCTTTGGCAATTTATCACTGTAATTTTAATAGCTTCATTTGTAGGGAGCATTTATTTGGATTTTTTGTTACTAATTTTAGGTCTCCCGAAGTTATCATTTTTTGGATTAGATGGAAAGTCATGTAGTTTAGTAAAAGCTTGTGTACACCACATACATAGTAGGTAACTTGTTTCTAATATAGTGTGCTACTGACCCATTAAAGGGAACCATACAGGATCCAGTATTATGGCATTAAGTCTAAGCAGTTGCAGGCTACCTTGTAACAGAATTTTTGAGAGATATGAGTCAAGTATGCAACTCTATTTAGAGCCTGGGAGCCACAGTCATTTCTGGGGATAATACTGCAGGTTGTTAACTTTGTTGAAAATCCATGAGCAATGCTACTCTTCTGAATATTTTCTACCAGTTGCCAGAATGATCCAAGTATGACCTTTGAGCCCAGATGACAAGCATAAATTATTGCAGTAAGTGTCTATATCTACAGTAGGTTGCATTCAGTTCACTCAGTGCACCATCTTTGGAATGCTGAATGAAGCCTCCAGGCATACACACTGACAAGGGGACCATAAGAAGTGTAAATAATGGATTCTGATGGGTCTCAGATATGGTGTAGAGGGACATACTCTGAGTATGAGGCTATCCACTTTTTTAGGGATGGGCCTTGGGTTTCTAGAAAATTGATGTTGAAGTTCACTGTGCGATGTAAGATGCGTAACGCTAGCCGTGTTCCAACCAAGTAAACATGGCGCAGTGGTTAAGGTCTACAGCTACCATGCTGGACATACTGTGTTCGGGTCTTCTCTGTGCTTTTGATGTGTGTGTGTTTCTTATTTTTCCATTTTATTTTACAGAATATCAACAAACAGTGTACATTGTGTGAAATTAGTAAGATATATTAACTTTCGTTGTAGTTATGTAATTTCCACGTAATTATTACAAAATCTTTCTTGCTATCGCCTGCTTCGCTTTTTATGCCACAACAGAGATCCAAATGATATGTGTCATAAAAGCAACCAAAACACAATGGTTTACAGCACCAAGCACATTTCATAAAAGCTATTGTCTTGCAGGTGCAAGGAGTTTTTATGAGTGATACCAGAAAATGTACATTTACATTATAAAAAAAAGAAAAAAAAAAGTTATGAGTAATGTTTTTTAATAATGATAATGACACAAAAATTAAATTACTATGGCTAAAGTGAATATTTCTTACTAATTTCACACACTGTACACTGTTTGTTGATATTCTGTAAAATAACAAGCAAAAATGTTGGACTATTCTGATGTGAAAAAAAAGAAAAAAAGAAAAAGGGATGTGTCACGTGGTTGGAACATGGGTAATGTTACACGTCTTACATTGCACTGTGAACTTCAACAGAAATTTTCTTGAAAACCAAAGCCTGTCACTAAAAAAGCTGATAGCCTCTTACTCAGAATATGTCCTTCTACAACACATGTCAGACCCATCAAAATATGTTATTTACTCTTCTGATGGTTCCCTTGTGAGTGTGCAGACTGATCTTCCATATCTCTTCTTACCATTTCCCTAATGGTTACCATTATGCACTATACACTAGAACTGAAGATTTTAAACAAGCCCCTACACTTTAAAATGATTACCTCAAATATGGAATGCAGCACATTTCCAACAGGTGAAATGTTTTTATTTGGCTCTGATTCCACTTAACTGGGAGACAGCACTACAAAATAGTTGGTTACAGCAATGGATAAATACCCTTGGCTCTCCTTGTCACTGTCTTCTATGCGAATAACACTGACATACAATTCAGTGATGAATGGTTTTATATTACCTTCAGGTTGGGCATTTCCATAGGAAAAGATAGTACTTTAAGTACTTTTGGTATCCCTAGTAGATTTTTCTCTCAGTAGCCTGCACAACACACTCATTTTGAAAATCTTTCAATCAATTAACAGCAGTCAGATCAATTTATAGCTGCTTATGAAATGCATCTAATTCATCCCATGTCTTAGAATGGCTTTCACAGGTAAATGCATTGTGGTTTGTGCAGTGTTTTACTGCAAATTAAACAAATAATTTAAATTTAACCTCGCTGAGTCTCTTTTTCAGGATATGTTATATTACTAGGATTGCAGATTCATTTTTTTAAAAAGGTAATTTATTACCATTGTAGACAAAATACCCCACCTTTGAAGATGGTGGTTATAATACGTAAAAAACACCACACTTTATCCAGCTATTGATTTTGTGTGAGAGACTGAATCAAGTCAATGACAAGAAAAACAGAATTAGTTTTACACTAATCTCATAAGTATCTACACTGTAGTTTGGGTGACAGGATTTTTTGAACAACCTACTGCTGTAAAAATTGTTAAAATACATATCTTAGGAAAATATATCATAAGTAAAACAGATCTTCTTCATAGCTTTCTGTGGGGACTATTCAGTAAGAGCTTGTTCTTACTATAGGAAAGTTTGTGCCAGACTATGATTCAAATCTATATTTCCTGTTTGTTGCAAGCAGTTATCTTGACCTTTAAGCTATAAGACCACAGCTCCAGTCCTGAATCAAACGTTCACCAAGAAAGGGGGTGAAGTTGTTAGCACCCTGGACTGTCATTTGGAGGAGAGTGGTTCAAACCTGCCTCTGCCCATCCAAAAGTGGTTTTTCCATTATTTCCCTAAATCACTCCAGGTAAACACAGGGATGGTCCATTTCAAAAGGAATGGCCAGTTTACTTTTTGATCCTTAACAAAAACATCCCAAGCTTGTGCTCCATCTCTAATGACCACATTAATGCTGGGACAATAAACCCTAATCTTCCTTACTTTTTTCCCAATCAAATTTTCATAATCACTCATGTTCCACCTATACCTTACAAACACTAATACGAGAGGTTCTCCCAAGGAATACGTGGGCATAGCTCCTCTTAGAAGGACCATGGTTTATGCTACCACAATTGTCTCTACAGGCTTATCACAAATCCAGTTTTACTATATCTTAACCGCCTCGGTTGCACAGTGGTAGAGTGCCAGACTACAAATCCAAAGGTCGCGGGTTCGATCCCCGCCAGGTCCTAGGATTTTTATCTGTCACTTTCCACTTCTTTCACCTCTGGCAGCATTGCTAATGTGAAAAATACCGAGTAGCACCGTGGTTCGGAACCCACGTTAAACTGTAGGTCCCCCTATAACTGGGTGGGCAAGTCAGTTCTAAGGTCGGAGGAAGGCAACGGCATACCACCTCCAAACAGGACCATGCCTAGTAAAGCACTGTGGTGTTCAAACCAATCTTCGGATTGTTGACTGCTTTACCTTACCTTACCTTACCTTTAACCGTTTTTACTGATATAATTCCATGTCACAACATCCTCATTCATTTTATGCCAATCAATGCATTAATTTCATTTCAGTGCATTAATTCATGTAGTACTCAGAAGAGTGTCAACATCAGAAAAATTAAATCTACCAATGTGTGGATCAGAGCATTGAATGTTAGGCTGCTTAACTGCTTAGGTACCCGTATGTCAGTGAACTTCAGAATACAAATGGTTACACAATGTTGTTATTTAAAGTGAAAAATGGTGAAGTATGGTGGCAAGAATAGCAAAGTTACTGCTAATGTACATACATAGTTACCATTTGCATTTACACTACCAACACAAAATTAAATAGAGGAAGTGCAGAAGTAAGTCTTATCATCAACAAGAAAACAGGGATGGAATTTTATGAACACTATAGTGTAAAAATCATCAGAACCAAGATAGACCAAAACTCACAACCTGTCACAGTAGTAATATGCCTACCATCTGAGCAGTTGATGATGATGATTATTATTATAACAGAAATTGTGTGATGACATAAAACAAATTGTTAAGTGCATAAAGGGAAATGAAAATTTAATTATGATGGGTGACTGGAATGTGATAGTAGTAAAAGGAAGAGAAGGAAAAACAGTAGGTGAATGTAGACTTAGGGAAAGGAATGAAAGGGTAATTTTGCACAAAACTTGGTTTATCATTGCTTACATTTTGTTTAAGAATCACGAGAGGACTTTCGGTACATGAAAGACTTGGAAATTCTGGCAGACATATAATGTTGGGACAGAGGTTAGGAACTATATTATGAACTCCAAAAGCTTTCCAGAACTGGATGTGGACTCTGACCAAATTGTTTAGTTATGAAATTCAAATTTCAGAGAAATAGAGCCTGGATAAGATGAAACACTCATTGGTTTGAAAAGTTTTGAAGGGAGGATGACTGACTGAAAAGGGTAAAAAATGAATGGGATGCTTTGTGAGACAGAACAGTCAAGAAGCAGATAATCAAGACAGTTGAGCCAAAAGACAACATGCTATAGCTTTCATGCAATATTTAAAGTAACAGATTCAAGATGAATATATACAAGAAATGCAATAAATGAATCAAATGAAAGGGATAAAGATGTCAAAGAGACTGAAAGAAAGTGCAAAACTTCACAGCAATAAAAACTAGAGGAAAACTGTAGTAAGTACATTGCATCACTATAGGAAATATACATGGTATTTCAGCATAGATGTTAGAAACTTTCAGGAGAGGCGCGTTTCAGCTAGGCACTGGAAAATCACAAACCAATGCATGGTCAGAAACATTTCACTGGTGCAGTAGTGACGACACAAAAAACAAGAAAGGAAGGATATGAATATGGTGAGAAAACATATTTATTATGCTAGTTCAACAGAAGGAAAGGGATAAAAATAAAAACAAGCAACAATCATCATCAAAGAAGGTGTCTGAAATAATGACTCCAGATCATGATACTCTCCAGTGTGTGGAAGATCTGACGTGTCTGAGATGTGAGGCCTGCATCATAGTCTGTAATTTCAGTCACCTTCTGTGATGATAATTTTTGTCTATTTTTGTTCTTATTTCTTGCACTAAACATAATAAGCATGTTTTCTTACACTGTTTGTGTCTTGTATTGTCATTACCACAGCAGAAAACTTTTATGACCATGTGAAATATGCAATTTTATCTACAGGTGTTCCCTTTCTGGAAAGCTTATAATCACTGTGCTGAAACATACCATAGATGACATTTACAAGAAAATTTAACTTCTGGAGAACACCAGAAGCAGCTATATGAATATCAAGAGAGCACTCAGTAAATCCCTTCTGTGCTGGGAAGGGCATTACTGGATAGCCGAAGGCATGGAAATAAATAAATCTCTGTGTTTTCTTCCTAATGTAGCATCTAGATTTGTGTTCTATAAAACTCTCTGATTTAAATATTTATGTTCTTCATTTTGTTTATGTATGTTTACATTACACTTTAAGAGTGTTTTGTTTCATTCTTAGTACAAAATATATTCTTAGTGTATCACAATGTGTTATGGACACTGATTTGAATGCTTCCGGTTGCATGAATTATAGTACTCATTTATTAATGATATTCATGGGACAGTAAGATTTGTCGAATATGAGCAACATAACTCTTTGGCAGAGTGATGGTAGTAGCCAAACAGACATTTACATGTTGTCAATTGAAGATCAATGGCAAATATGGAAATGACAGATTTAACTTTGTGTAAAGGAACATTGTGTTTATTTGACTGTAGAGGGCATGCCATGGGAACTATTAATGAGAGGAGGAGAACCATCTGACACATTGCAGCCATGTGCAGCTCACATCATCAGAATAGCAATTGAGGTGGAACTTGCTATTTGTGTCTGAGGGAAAACTTACAAGAGGAATAAATAAATGCAAAACCCTCTTATCAGTGCTTTAATAATCTTCATTGCAGCACTTACATATGCTGTTTGATGATAAAATATGACATCACATCTGAGACAAAACAGGCATCACTACTTGCAAACAATTTCAATTACTTGCACAAGGAACTGAGAAAAAACAATGCAAATGAAATCTTACTTATTTTTCCTGCTTCATAATCATATTTTCAAAAAATGAGGGCTTGAATGTCAGTTTTGTAGGTCAAGCTGATATTGTGTTCCTGAATCTGAGCAGATGACAAAGCTTCCTTATTTGTGTTTTATTGAGAATTAACTAGTTACATGAAAAAAAAAAGGCATATTGTTCACAAAACCAAAGGTGGATGACCTACACAAAAAGAGAAGAAATTCACAACTGTATTTAAAATGCAAAAGAGAGCAATTAGAATTATAACAAGTTCCATAACTGATTGCTGAATGGACATAACTAAAATAGACAGTTCTCAGGTATTTATCACTGCATGTGAATGCAAGGACTCTAAGAGCATAACATGTTGTGGATAACTTATACAAGAGTTTTATGGCATGTTCGTTCCACTTCATTTGGCTATCAATGAACAACCCTAAAAATTTTGTTGAATGTACATCATCTATGGAGATGTTATGTAGAGCTAAATTTAATGGACTCATTTTCCTATTCATTCTAAAGCAAGTTATATTTGTTTTCTTAATGTTGAGGGTTACTTTATTTTTCTGTGACCATTTTTAAACATCTCTCAGCACTTCAGTAGATTTTTTCAGCATTTGTGTTTGTGTCTTAATGGTGATTAATATGTTGCTGTCATCAGCAAACAGTTAATTTGGGAAAGGATGGCAGTGTGGTGCAGCTAATTAAAAGTTTACTTACAATATAACGTTAAATAATTCCAAATGCATTTTACAATTAATGTAGGTAGATTAAAGTGTTAAATACTATTGTAATTAAAATTTTATTACAAATTTGGGCAATATTGTAAGCTGTGGAAAGATTATAAATATTTTCTGTAAGTTTGAAGAACCAGTTTCTTCATGCAAAAGCAGAGTATGGCTTTTGCCCTATTGTTTGTATACAAACAGGCAGACAGTCAGGAAGTCAGGACTGCATAAAAATATAATCTGTAGTCCATCATCAGCTGTCCACAAATTTTTAAGGAAATGATCCCATATGCCTGGTTTGCTTCCAGGCATTCTAACAAAAGGTAAGTATTCAGAAATGTTAATGGCATATATTTTTCGTCAACCTTTTGAAAAATTTTGTTCCTGTAAACAATCATCCTTCATTAATTGTGAAAGTTGCCTAAATATTTTTTTGTTTTAAATGTGTTTATGACAATTATCATTGTGGTGCTTGTACATAGAATACAAGAGAGACAAATGAACATTATACTGCAAAAAAATTATATAATTGAAACTCCTTCTGGAATCTTATGACAGAGGTAATTAATTTAACTACATTAAAAACAGATTTGAAAGTTTTCAACTTACTGAAAAGAAAATGTGACTGTAATTGTCAGTTTAAGTAGCTGTGACAGCCATTTCAAAAACCAACTTAAATTATTTATGATTTAATTGATAATACTTTAGGTAATGAAATTTATTTAAAGTCGTTTTAAAACAAATAATAAATAATGCTTCTTGAGGGTAGGTTCAAACATTTATTGTCCACATGACAGGTGTTGATGCTACCACCTGATCTATTCGACCGAGCTGCACCAAAGCCTTCACTGCCTAGCCTATTTATCACATATGTGCTACAGTTAAAACTTTGAAGCCCTTTTTCTTGGAATTTTGTGGATAGTGCACTTTAAAAATTCTATGAATCAATGCCCCTGAGATACACTACTAACATGAGAAGTCTGAATTTATGAGACCTGAAGGTCTCCTTGTCAGACTAGAAAAAGTGGAAAGGGGTAATTGTTGATTAACTCAAATGGAATGCTGGAGTGATAATTTGTGAGAGAATAAAAAAAATTAAAGTACCATTGATGTGAATCATTCAAATAATTGAAAGATAACTTCAGTAGAAAATAAAACACAGGAACAACAGTGCAACAAAAATTTGTAATGGACTGTCATAAAACTGACAGACAAAAAAGTGGAATTCAGACAAATATAATGTAATATAATCTTGTAGAGGTTAAATTAGAAATTAATGGATTGAAAGAAGAGTATTTGTTAGGGTTAAGTGAGAAATGTTTTTTTAGCTGTTAAAGGCAGATGGATCTCTAGCATTAATTGTAGAAAGCTATTTGAAATATATTGTGTGTAAAGGAAATTTAAGTTTTGTGGAAAGTAAGGTCAAGTAAAGTAAAAAATGCTGTCATATTCATTGTTCATGGTGTTGTGAACATTCTGTCTACAGTGACATTTTCAATTGATGAATTTTTATGCACAGTTTTAATTTCTTGCAACTAGGTGAAAGATAACTGTTATGTTAGAGAAATCAAGATTTATTATGTGGTAATATGTGTGTGCATGATTTGTGACCGTGTGAATGTATGTGTGCTCCCTTTTCTGATGAAGGCTATGGCTGAAATTTTATGTTATGTGAATGCAATTTCTTTTCTACATGTTGTCTGTGGGTCAATCTTTACAGTTTGCTGCAACCTATCCTCATTATTACTGATATCACAGTATGGAACTTCCATTGTTGGGTTTTAACTTCTAATTTAAAAAAAAAAAAAAAAAAAAAAAAAAAAAAATCGTTGACTCAGGGACTAAAGATCCTTCAAAATGAGGACTGGTTTGTGTACCATATTTCTTGAATGTGTTTGGTGAAATTTAACTTAATAGTAAGAGGTACAGGTATACAGGGGATGGACAACATAATATGAACACCTGACATTGACACATTATTTTTTAGTAAGGTGCTGACCCACCATTGGCTTTGAAAACAATTCTAATTCTTTGAGGAATCAATCTGTAAAGTGTCTTTATAGTTCCCAACAGAATGTCATCCATTCTTGTACCAAAACATCTGCCAATTACCTGAATGATATTAGAACTGTAAATATGATCCTCATTCTCTGCTCTAAACTTCCCATAACAGTTCACTTATGTTGAGATGTGATGAGTGTGCTGTTTAGGGTGGATGTTAGATAATTTCTGATGATCCACAAAACACACCTGAACCTTTTTGGCTGTGTGTACGGGTGCATTATCATTTCGGAATATGGCCCTGTTTGTGTGAGACATTTATTCACAGTTCTCCAACTAATGTGGGTAATGCTAGGAACAGTTGAATAGCACGATACAGATGTACCAATCATGACAGAAACACATACGTGCTTGACTGTAGGAAGTAGGCATACCATATTGTAGGTGCCTTTTGGGTTTTTTTTTTTTTTTTTTTTTTTTTCAGACATAAAACCTGTTATTTGTAGGAAGCAATGTAAGTGATATTCATCAGACCATACCACATACTTCCAGTCATCAAGTGTCCAGGTTTTATGATCATGGCACTGCTTCCTTCACAGCTTTGCACTGGCTTCCATTATGAAGTGCTTAGCAACTAAAGCCCTTTCATGAATATTAAGATCCAGCTATACTGTTTCTAATGAAGCAGTATTATTTATGTGAGTGTTGAGTTGTGCAGTTACTTTTGCCTTGGTAGTTTTATGTTGTCTGGCCATAGTTGTTCTTAATGCTCATTGGTTGTTGTCAGTTAACTTCAAGTTGCACTCACTATTTCACTTCAACGATGGTGTTTTACATTGTTTTGTGTACACTGTCATAACCTAAGATACTGTTGCTAGTGAAACATTAAACAGTGCAGCTGTTTCTGTCACAGATATTCCCACCAACTGTGCACCATTGAGCTGGCTTCTTCGGGAGTGTGAGAGATCATACATTTCACCAATCATTTGCGTTGACTGTTGCAGAACAAAACATATAATATTCTTAATATTCTTCAAGGTAATGTGAAAGACTTTGTTATGTCAGTTATGCACTGCAGTAACATCTCAGTGTTAACAAGATGTAGTACACTGCATGGTGTTCATATTATTTTGCCTACTCCCTGTAGTATCTAAAACAACAAATAAAAATTTGTACTAGACTGGGACTCAAAATCAGATTTCCCACTTATCACATGTGGCTGCCTCATCCCGTCGGGCATCTAAGCATGATCCCCACAACAGCCCCTCTTTCAGTTGTTATACACATACTTATTTCTTCTCATAGGTTACTGATTCAACTAGACCAGTCTAGGGAGCATGCTTGTATTACCGCATGCTTGTATTACCTAAATGGTAAGGTGACTGCTCATGAGAAAAAGACAGTTGGGTTTAAGTCACAGTTCAGCAAAGATTTTCAAATGTCACTATAGGTAGTACAACTTACTTATTATAGTTAAGTTTCAACAACAAATTTCAATATTTGCAAACTGAAAGTTCATCATCAAATACAAATATATACAAGGCAAAAATAAGTCTGAGATGAAAATGATCATGTTTGTCTGTGACTTTTTGTTGTCTTGATTCCATAACCTGCAAGGGAATCATGATACATTCAGGTGTGGGTTATTGACCGATGAGAATAAATAGATAGGTGTGACATATGGAAGTTGGGATCAGTTCAGAGAGCATGATTAGGAAGCCTATGTGGTAAGGCAATGCTCTTGATAAGCGGGACATCTGGGTTCATGTCTCAGCCCGGCACAAATTTTCATATGGTGCTATAAGTAGTACATCTATATCTATTACAGATAAGTTAAATTTGAACAATACATTTCCATATTTGTAAACTGTTACATTTTTCAACCAATAGAAATATAGTATATTTTTGTTTGTCAGTTCATCACATTGTTAAAGAGAATATGGTTTCCATAAACACTACAACTCTTGTATCTGTCTAAATTTTCTGCTTTTCTTCATTGCGAGTTTAATCATGGAGCAGTTTACCACTGTGTAGTGTGTGTTAGTAGTGAAAACATTTTGCCAGGATGGAAAAAGTTATATAGCTACTGTGAGACATAATCATATAATTTTAATGCACACAAACCACCAAATAACTCAATAGTTCACCAACATCTTGTGAAATCAATGAATGGATTTGAGAGGGAACATTAAGAGTTCTAGGTATCCTCATTTTTTTTAATCTGTGGCAAACATTGTAGCAGTTTGTGACTGTTAGCTCAATGAAGTCAATTACTTGATGCAACCAAGAATTTGGCAGGGGCTATTCTTCTACACCATGAATTCTCCTTACATTTTAGCACCCTTACAGAATCTGGCCAAATCATCAGTTAAAAGAAACTGATCATAATAAGAAGGCAGCAGTCTGTTGATTGACTTCTGAGAATATAAGACAGAAAGACAAACATTTTGCAAGATATTTGATATTTACTGACTAGGTTCACTTCCACATAAATGAATTTGAGAAGAAACAGAACTGACATATTGGAGGTCAGAAAATCAAGAAAGAGGAAATCATCCACAGCAGGTGACACGTTGATGTGGCATGAGGGTGGGGCTGCACTGTTCACAAGCTGTGACTTTTAATGAAACGGATACTTTGCAGTGATGAGGGATTTACTATGGCCTCATTTTAATTGAATGGATGGCCAACATTTGAGATTTTAGCAGGGTTACGTCACCTATCACAGTTTCTGTGAAACAATTTAGTTGCTCTAAGAATGGATTCCAGATTGACACAGCACCTCAATGGGGACCGATATTTGCCACCAAGGTCATTTGCTTTAATCCTTTTTATATTTATTTATTGTGGTTATCATAAATTATTGTTTTCTGACAATAAACTCCAAAAGATATGCAATTTATAGGAGGAAATTCAGTGTGTTATTGCTGAAATGCAAATGGACTCTTGTCTGGCAGACATAGCAAATTTCATTAACAGAGTTCTTACATGGCAACATTGCAGATGTGCTTATATGTAAGATAATATTTTCCATGCTTGAAAAGGATAGCACTGTTGAACAGTCTTATAAATTTTGTGTTTTGAAAAAAAAGTTCACAATGTAACAATATTATGAAAATATGCAGAGATGAGAGCTTTCTTCCCCAGTAGGCTGAAGGTTTAACTAAGGTCTTTGTAGACAGGCATTACCCCCCAGAACTAATATGCAAAGTCATCATCAATTTTCCATCCACTCCCAAAACTGGCCACAAACAAGTGTCCTCGCTGTCACACAATACCACCCTGGACTGGAGCAACAGAATCATATCCACAGTCAGGGCTTTGATTATCTCTCATCATGCCATAAAATGAGAATAATCCTACACAAGATCATTCTGACCACTCCTAAAGTGGTGTTCTGCCACCCATAGGGCCCAAAGTGGGTGGTCATGAACAAACTGCGTCATTGAAATTTCTGAAGGGGGGGGGGGGAGGGGGGGGGACGAGAAAAATTAGTACTTTTGGCCAGTCTGGGGGAGGGGGCTTTATAAAACAATTTACAAAACGTGACATAAAAGGTATTTAATTTCAATATTAAATACCAAAACCGTATTTATTAGGTCATGAACTAGGAATCCAAATATTTTGGGTGTGGGAGGGGGGTTGATCGCAGTTTAGGGGATGGGGCGGGGGGTGAGTCATTGACCAAAGTGGGGTTGGACACCTCTGCTGCCACCCACACAACTTCCACAATATCCTAATCCATCCCTATGCTGCTCCCAATCCCAGCACCTTACCACAGGAGCCATATATTTATGGAAGATTTCGATGCAAGACCTGCACAATCCACCCACTCAGCACTTCCTATTCCAGTCCTGCCAGAGACTTAAATTACCCCATCAGAGACTGGGCTACCTGTGAAAGCATCCATGTGATTTACTAACTGTGCTGCAATTATGCCACAGATTTTTACACCGTATTGACTACCAACCAGCTGTTCATCATAATGAATGGCCACCATAAAACTGCAGCCAAAAGCAGGTTTTACCACCCCATGTATGGGCTGTAGCAGCCAAAAAAGTCTGTCTAATAATAATAATAATTATTATTATTATTAACATTCCAACCTGGACTTTGTTCTTAGAGTATGAAATTAATAAGGATAGAAAAACTTTCAGATTGACATAATAGTTATGGAACTTGAAAGCTTATTTATAGTTCTTTTTGAAATTGATGTGAAATTAATTTATCGACCCTTTTTTTGTTGTAATTAAAATAATATTATATTCCAACAACATGTAAATCACCAAACTCATATATGTTAGTGCTGATGCAACCACAAGTAAGTCTCAGCAGTTGTAATATGAGATCAGAAGTTTTAAGTTCTTTATTAAAAACTGAATAGCAACATATGAATTAAAAAATTAATTTTGTTACACTTGGAGTAAATGTTTCTTTTACTAATAGTCACTGACTTGGCACACAAAACATTGATAATTATGTAATTATTTTGAGAAATAAACTATACTACACATTGAGCAAGCTATAAAGGAAAGCAAGGAGAAATTTGGAGAAGGAATTAAAGTTGAGGGTGATGAAATAAAAAACCTTGCATTTTGCTGATGATATTGTAATTCTGTCAGAGACAGCAAAGGACCTGGAGGTGCAATTGGATCGAATGGACAGGGTATTGAAAGGAGCATGTAAGATGAACATTAACAAGAGCAAAACGAGGGTTATGGAATGCAGTATTAGAAAATCAGGTGATGCTGAAGGAATTAGATTAGGTAATGAATCAATAAAGGTGGTAAACAAGTTTTGTTACTTGGGCAGTAAAATAACTTATGATGGTCGCAGTACAGAGGACATAAAATGCAGAATGGCAATGGCAAGAAAAGCGTTTTTGAAAAAGAGAAATTTGTTAACATTGAATATTAATTTAAGCCTAAGGAAGTCCTTTCTGAAGGCATTTGTGTGGAGTGTTGCCTTGTATGTGAGTGAAACATGGACGATAAACAGTGCGGACAGGAAGAGGATAGAGGCTTTTGAAATGTGGTGTTACAGAAGAATGCTGAAGATTAGGTGGGTGGATTGCATAACTAATGAGGAGGTATTAAACAGAATTGGGGAGAAAAGAAATTTGGTTGACTAAAAGAAGGGATTGATTGGTAGGATACATTCTTAGACATCAAGTAATTGTGAATTTAGCATTGGAGGTAAGTGTGTGAGGTAAAAATCGCAGAGGGAGACCAAGAGATGAATATAGTAAGAAAATTCAAATGGATGTAGGTTGCTGTTCTTATGAGGAGATGAAGAGGCTTGCTCAGGATAGAGTAGGGTGGAAGCTGCATCAAACCAGTCTCTGGACTGAAGACCACATCAACAACAACAACACTGTTATTTTGGAGTTTTTCACCAGAAAATGATTTTATGAGCTAATATTTATATAAAATCAGTTTAGACATGGTGTATTTATGACAAGATTTAATGTCTCACAATAAAACAAAATGTGATTGGTTATCCATCACTAACCAAAACCAAGCAATCAAGTGATACACATCTGAAACATTTAAGTACTAAAGTGATGTCAATGAGAAAATATGGCATGTCAATATAATCCACAAATCCCTGCAAAATTTCTACAAACATATTGTGTGTTATATTTTAAAGTATGTGTATCATAAATGAATTAGTTATATAATGCTTTGAAAATCAGGGAGTAAAGGACAAAGAAAAGAGTTAAATGAAAGTTCAGTCCAATAATGAAAGTCTTTTAATTGATCAGATCAATTTGACCCATCAGACAAGAAGAACTGTATCTGATGGCTTACTATACTTTTAAATGATGCTCAACACCTCTACTAAGTGGTGAGTAGCACTCTATCCCAATTCATATTATTTCGCCCTAGTTTTTCTACTGTATTATTTTTTTAACACTAGCATTTATAAGACATAGCTTTAAAATTATTTTTATGTTCATATTCTCATCCAGTTTTCCCCTCTTTGTGTGTAAACTACTCTCCCTGAGCATTTTGTTTGACAAAAAATATGTTTTTGTACAAATCTGTCTTTCTATCTTTTTCTCTTGCTTATTAGCACCATTGACAGTGCTAATTCCTGTGACCTATTATCACTCATTCCCACCCTACACTGGAGCAACTGAACCACTCTCATGACAGAAATTTCAAAGTGAAAATCAGTCACCTCATTGCTATTTTTCTATGTGTTTGTGCAATGATCCATGCTGTGAAATGGAGTATGAATATATTTAGTATGTTTCAACATTATAGTCATGAAGTTATAGTTCCTTGCATGTAAATAATATTGGATTTCCAGTATGCAAAGAACAGAAAGCTGAGGTGTGTGAATATTGGGGTTTTACTACATTCAACTCAGAATTATAAATTATGTACAAATGAAAATGTAACTCATGTTTTTGTACTTTCATGCATTCACTGTTTCCTGTGTCTTTTAGTACAAAGTGCTAGGTGCAAAAACATTGTTATGCCCAAACAATGGATATAGTGCAAGGGGCCAGATGACAGAGCTTTTTTTGCATGGCCTCCATCTTCACCTGACCTCTTGCCATGCTACATTTACCTTTAATGGTTCATAAAGCATCATGTGTATATGCCTCCTCTATAATCTGATGTACTTGGCCCAAGAAACAGGACTGAAGCTGTCGATGCCACAATTAGTTTAGACATACAGATCAAGGTTTGAGAGAACTCATCTATT
This sequence comes from Locusta migratoria, assembly GCA_026315105.1. Classification (NCBI taxonomy): domain Eukaryota; kingdom Metazoa; phylum Arthropoda; class Insecta; order Orthoptera; family Acrididae; genus Locusta; species Locusta migratoria. The sequence continues at coordinate 283,842,580 of CM048755.1, forward strand.
GACTATGTATGCCATGGCATTTAAAACATAATAAAAACTGAATGAGTTGCTCTTTCATTTGCTGTATTATTTATAATTATAAGCTGAATGTAATAACTGTTACAAATCCTTAAAACTTCAATATTGATTTTCAAACTCTCATTGTATGGGTTAATATATGTTTATGTTCAACAATATTAGAGGAACAGCTGGGCAGTGAACAGGCCTCAGTGATCCGAAGTAAGAGTGACTAAGAGTTTCATTTGGTCAGAGACTTAAAAGATGGATATAATGTAACAGAGAACACTGTGTTTCTTATGCATTTTTTAGATATAAGCTTTTTAATAGTGATTTAAGCTCACGTGAAATATAGATCTATATCTACATAAATACTCTGCTAATCACATTTATGTCCATGGCGGAGGGTTCATCAAACCACTTTTATGATATTTCAATACTGTTCCATTCTCTAATAGCTTGTGGGGAAAAAGTAACACCTGAATCTATCCAGTTTCAATCTGATTTATCTCTCTCTCTCTCCTTTTTAAAATTAACATGATCATATCTCCATATGTAAGAGGGTGCAACCAAAATATGTTTGCATTCAGTAGAGACAGTTGGTGAATTTTGCAAATAAATCTCTCCACAATGAATAATGCCTTTCTTTTAACAATTTCCACTGGAACATAATTTCTGTGACACTTTCTCCCATATATTGTGATAATACAAAACGAGCTGCCCATCTCTGAACTTTTTCTATATCATCCATCAATTCCACTTGGTGAGGACCCCACAATGGTCAGCAATACTCCAAAATAAGATGCACAAGTGTAGTGTAGGCTGTTTCTTTAGTAGAACTGTTGCATCTTAAAAGTGTTCTGCCAAGGAAATGTAGCCTCTGGTTTGCCTTCCCTACAATATTTTCTGTGTGTTCTTTCCAATTTAAGTTCTTTATAATTGTAATTACTATGCACTTAGTTGAATTTGTGGCGTTTCGATTTGACTGATTTATTGTGTAAATAAAGTTTAATGGATTTCTTTTCGAATAACTTCACACTTTTCATTGTTTAGGGTCAACTGCCAATTTTTGCATCATGCAGATATCTTATCTAAATCACTTTGCAGCTACTCAGGGCTAGCATTAGGCATGTGTGAATGGTGCAGGTGCACAGGGCCCCATTCTTCTAGGGTCTCCGGGCAAAAAATTGGAACATAATTTGAAAACTGTCATCTGAAATTTTGTTTCTGAAACTACTATTAACATAATGTAATTCAAGTACATATTCATTGAAACATAACCATGGCAACTGGAGTTCATCTCGGATTTAGAAAATTTTGTCTGTATTGGAATCAAAGGAACGAGGGGTTATAATACTAATGCACTATAGCAATATCCAGTGTCAGCACATGATTATTGTTCATGCTTAAATTAAGTAAATTCATCCGTTAGCAGATGTCTCCCACAAGACAGGCTGTTTTCACTTCAGGTCAGCTATGTAGCACTCCCTGCTCAACTCGCTGTGAACAGACAAATGGGATGGCACAGGACAGCCAGGCAGCTATAACACTTTTTTAAAATTTTTATTTATTTATTTTTCTTCTTATTATGGTATGATAATTTTGCTAATCCTGAAGATTGCCTTGTACCAATATAAATGATGATTTTGCAAATCCTGTGAATTATCTTGTGCTAATTTAAATTTTAATTCACTGATATTTTCTAATTATAGTTCTTATTTGGCATTTGTTTCCCTGACATGTGAAGTTGGTACCGCAACGAGCATTCTCTACTGTACCATATTCGTAATTTTATTCAATTGACTTGTCCTATTTACTATGTTGCCTCATTGTACAAAGTACAAATGTGTTTAATTCTTATTGACTTGTCCTTTATCATTATGTGCTTCACTGTACAAAAATATTATCTACAGAACAAATAAAAATGTTATGATATGATAACACTGTGAGTTTTTCGCCAATCTGCTGTGCTTTACATGTGCGCCAAACTCCTACTCATAGCTGATAAGATGTAGCGACATATTACCTAAGGGAAATAGGAAATGAGATGATTGTATGGCTTTTATTGGCTGGGATATCCCTGTCAGGGTTTGGGCGCTTACTGAAAGTCTTTTGATTGACGCCACTTTGGCAACTTGTATGTCGATGATGATGAAAGTGATTATGACGACAAACACGCAACACCCAGTCCCCTGCCGGGATTGAACCTGGGCCGATTGGCTGTCAGCCATGCTGCCACTGAGCTACAGAGGTAGACAGGGAAATAGGAAAATTAATTGCATACATTTTTGGCCTTATGAAATTTATTTTCTTTACAACACAACATAGCAAATATTGGGTATTAAAAGATTCGCAGTGTTAATGCAGATCAGCGCCGAATCTAGGGGGATGGGGAGGTGCAAACCAGGATATATACTCTGAGTGGTTCTCACACAGGGGCACCAAATGGTCTCCAATACAGGGTGATGTGTTCCAATTAATTATTTTTCTATCATAACAGTAGGTCTGGTGTAGTGAGTCTTTTGATATATTGGTAGTATGTCAATAATGAAACTTATAATTCTTCTAAACATGACGACAGTGTATTACCTCTGCTAGAGGGGGGTGGGGAGGGAAGGATGTGGGGGAGCCCCATGTGGAAGTTTTGCACAAGTCCCCGCCCAAGCTAGGGCCAGCTCTGCAGCTGCTTTTGATCGCCTGGTGACTTTAGTAACCGATAAATGACAGCATCGTCTGCCAAATGTCTAAGACAGCTGCTCAGATTGTCCCCTAAATTGTATATAAAGATAAGGAAGAGAAGGGGCCCTATAACACTTCCCTGGAGAATGCCAGATATCACTTCTGTTTTACTCGATGACTTTCCATCAATTACAACATACTGTGTCCTTTCTGACAGGAAATCACAAATTGTACAACTGTGTCAAATATTCCAAAAGCACACAATTTGATTAGAAGACAATTTTAAGGTATAGTGTTGAAAGCCTTCCACAAATTGAGAAATATGGAATCGATCTGAGATCCCTTGTCTATAGCACTCATCACTTCATGTGAGTAAAGAGCTAGCTATGTTTCACAAATCAGTGAAAGACATTCTTCTCTTTGCACAGTAGTTTATTAACAATGTAGCTATACAGTACAAGATTTTTGCTCATACCTATATTGAGACTGTTTTATTTCAATAAATTCGTAACTGTACGTTTGTTGCCAGACATCAACATGGAATGGAACTAATTTTAAAACAGTATTGTATTTTGTATGTATGACAATTTTACTCTAGTTTCCAGTATAAGAAAAAGAGCATTTAAATCAGTAGCATTAATTTTCAACCTCTTCACTTACTAATTTATGCTTTATACAAAGCAGCAGAAGAGTAGACATAGGAAGGGAAACAAAAGATTCAGAAAAAAGAGGATACTGTATCATGTGATGTTCATTTTACTTATAATGGAAAGTCCAGGTTGGAATTCAACAATATAAGGATAGTATACAACTTACCACATAGACGTATGACAAGTTGTGACAGGCACATATAAAAGACACACACATTCAATACTTACACTATCGGGCATTAGCCTTCTTCAGAATAGGGAGTATTCACACCAGCACACTTCATAGTCACACAACTGTCGGAGTGCGGAAGCTGGAGATGATGGTTGTGTGACTGTGAAATGTGACTGTGGTAATGCTCTTTATTCTGAAGAAGGCTAATGGCTGATAGCATGTGTTGTATGTGTGCATCTTTTTTATGTGCCTGTCACAGCTTGTCATACATCTTTGTGGTGAGTTGTAAACTATCCTTATTATATTGTTGAATTCCGACCTGGACTTTCCATTATTAAGTAAAATGAACATTACACGACACAGTATCCTCTCTTTCCTAATCTTTTGTTTCACTACCCATGTCTACCATTCTCTTGCTTTGAATAAAGCATAAATTAGTAGGTGAAGAGGTTGAGAATTAATGCTACTCATTTAAATGCTAGAGTAAAATTGTCATACATAAAAAATACAATACTGTTTTAAAATTAGTTCCATTCCATGTTGATGTCTGGTAACAAGTGAACAGTTGTGAATTTATTGAAATAAAACAGTCTCAGTTGTAATTTTTTTTTATTAAGTATGATGCATTACATTCTTGTGGGGCATCCTCAGATCATATAATAGTGACGTGGTGAGCCACCATCTATCAATGCTGGCACAAATGGACATTTTACTCATTAATACTTTTTGTAGCAACATTGTTGGATAGTGATTCACCACAGCCGGCCGTGGTGGCCGAGGGGACTGAGGCGCTCCAGTCATGGTCTGCACGGCCGCTACGGTCGGGGGTTCGAATCCCCCCTCAGTCATGGATATTTGTGCCGTCCTTAGTCTTAGCTAGTTCATAAGTAGTTTGTAAGCTTAGGGAATGATGACCCCGTAGTTAAGTCCCATAAGTTCTACAAACATTTGAATATTTCACCAGATTACTTTTTATATAATCTGAGGATACCCCACAAGGATGAAATTCATCATACTTAAAAACAATTTGCAACCAATAATTTTTTGTTCATGCTGTGATGCATTGTAAAATGTCAAGTTTTGAAGATTTATTTAAGAATCAATACAACACAAAAGATGGACTGAAATATTTATTTGCTGGTAAATCATTATTCACTGAAGAGTGCCTCTTTTATTTCCCCTCACTAACCCGAACTGCAATCAGCTCTCTAAAGAAAGCATTTTTCTAAAAGATGAGCTAGTAATAATCCTTTTCTGTGTGCCTGTGTACTTGTCAAAATCCCTTTTATTTGGTAAACAGCAATCTATGCTCATATAGAAATTAAGAAGTGCATAATTTCATTTCTGAATGTCAGGTACAGTCTAAGCATTATAAGGTGTAATTATTAGTTTATTAAACTAATTAGTAATAAATTATTGCATGGAGCAGTCCATAAATAAAGCTTAGAATTAATAATTTTTATATAGTTACTTTACCACATGTTAATGACTTCCATGCTATTGTATAAATGCGGTTTGGTTTCAGATCTAGCTTTAAGTCCAAATTCAAGTCACATAACACTTCACATTAATGATACAATGATCTTCTGTTGGATGAACAAACAACCATCTGGTTGGAATGTAAACAAACCTGCAAGCAGTGGGTTTGCAGCAATAATATTCATCTTACGTGCAACTGCACTTTTGTTTGCATTACTTGAATTGACTGATTCTGCAGAACCCTGGGACACATTGTTGTTGTTTTCTTCCTACAAAAAATAAAACAGGATAATTTAAGTAACAGATTCATGACAATAAGATGTACAACTGAAATTAACTGAGTTACTTAAATGAAGTATGATATTAATAACAATTAATTTTGAAGTGGGCGTCTTTATATCATTTATTAGGTATTTGACAGTGGGCTCAAAAATGGAAATCATAAAATACGTAAATGGATAAAATGTGTGTTACAATTCTAGTTCTCTGTATATTGCTAAAACAGAATTAAACAAATATGAGAAACTAGAAAAAAGTGATCACTGTGCCACATACACTTAAATGTTACTTAAAAGCCTAGACTTTCTTTTATTTCAAAGAAGTGCAACATGAACCAAAGAGCATTTGAATACTCTAAGGAGGATGTATGTGGGGTAAAAAGATACAGTAAAATGGATTAGTTTCAATAAGGCAGCAATCATTTGCAGGGTTGTGGTTTTTATTTCTGATCAGTTTCTTGCAATTATTGCACTTCTTCAGCTGTATACTTGTGTCCTATATGTTTGATATGAACTTCATGGAATGACACTGAACATCAAGTCAAGTCTGACTTGACATTCAGTGTCAGTCCACCATGCTCAGATTGAACATATATGACTCAATTATACATCTGAAGAAGAGCAATAATTGCCTGAAATCGGTCAGAAATAGAAACTACAACCCTGCAGCTGGTAGCTGCCCTATTTTAACTAATATTAACCACAGCTGCTTCAATGAACAAAATACTCAGTAATATGGATGTATTTCATAATAGTTTCCAAATGTGGTTGAAATGTGTAACACGTATGGAAGTAAGTATAGTTATGACAGAAATTCCAAGCATTCATGAGAAATTTTTAAGCAGTATGGTAATCACTGTACCTGTGAGTGTGCTACATAAATAAATTTTTCTTGTGCAGTTAGATCAAAATTAACAAAGCTGTGTCTAAATATTAACAGAGTGCAACATAAATGACATTTTTTAAATCCTAGATAAATGTATTAGAATGATAAGATAGCAGCACTTGGGGATGTGTATGACTAATTTTACAATGGAAGGTACTGATAAAATGTGTAATACTCATAGACTTTATGAAATTACAAAAAAAGGTAATTAATAATCTTTGAAAATAAAAATGAGGGGAATTATTCATACAAAAGTACAAAAATACAGATAAAACATGAAGATATTAAAGTCAGTTATGTTTCAAGTTTGATATGTTGTAGTGGATGAATGAGAGCTTAGAACAAATTTGATAAAATTTGCAGTTGGACTCAAGAATTACTTGACTACAGAAATTTATGCATAATTTTTAATGGGGAATAACTTTGAGTTATAAAAATAGCTTCAGATGTACCTACTCCAAAAGATTATTAAAGGATTTATATTCTACAAAATATTTGTAAATAGACTGCTAGACAATGTCAAAACCTCTACACGGCTGTTCACAGATGATGATATTGTGTGTGGGAAAAGTTAATTTTTTCAAGAGACTCATCTCATTGATATTTTTCCTTATAAATTATCTCAGAAGATGGGAATTGAAATACGGTAAAAACAGAATACTATGGATACTTTCATTTTCTAATAACATGTGTAATCATATGTTAGAGAAAATAATGACAGTAGCAGAAAAGTCTTCGTTCAAAAATGTGTTGCAAGAATAATAAGTGGTAGAGGCTGTAAATGTAACTGTAGAAATCTTTTCTGGAAACTCAAAATTCTTACAATTACTTCAGAGTATACATTCCTTCTTAAGTATTTCCTTGATTATTGTAAAAAATCTGATAGTGGTGCAAAAGAGTGTGCACAACACCAATGGAATAGTTTTTAATGCTCTCCCTCCAGATATTACATGTAAGTTTGATAATAAGCCCATATTTAGGGAGCATCTGAAGCAATTTCTTCTGCAACAGTCTGGAAGTGTTTCTTAATAACAATTAAAAATCTCTTATGAGTAGAAAATTTGAGTGTGATGTCATGTAGTTTATGTTTGAGAAATGGAGTTACTCATGAACATTTCTTTTCAATGGTTTTCTATTGATTTTCCAGTTGCCATGTCTACTGCATGGTTTAATCTGTGATCTTACCACTTATATACAGGGGCTGATGACTCTGCTGTTCAGTTTTCTTAAAAAGTCCCAATACAACAAATTTATATACAATGAAAAAAAAAATTCTGGTATAAATTTATTCTTTTGTGCATTACATATTTTGTGTATTATGTACTGATTTCTTTACACTCACATTCAGTATCCTTGTGAGCTTATTACAGATCACTGATTTAAGAAACAAATTAATAAAGTTACATGATTAATGTAAATGAAATATGTATAACAACATAATCAGATAAGTAAACAGGAATTCTGCCAGATGTTGGTATCATTCTGGCGTGATATTTCAACTGCATAACTCACTGTTTTCTTCAGGTGTTACCTGGTAGTGAAATATTCTGCCAAAACAATGGGAATATCCAGCTAAAGCCCGATTACTCACCATGTAAACAGATCACTGGGAAACTCTGAAGAACATATTCAGAGTTTAACATGTTCAATATTTCAAGGATTTGCAAGATAACAGCACAAAAGTAAGTATACAACATTTTTAAAAGTTGTAGTAGGGTCAACATAAATACATAAACACATATAAACTCCTGTAATTACAGATATATGCTCATGAAATGGAGAGAGAAAAATGCAAAACATATAAATGAGAGCATATTCTGTTCAGTAGTATGTATAAGTCAAGAATCTCATATTAACACAAGCACTTATATACACAAGTCAAAGATGTTACTGAATTGAGTGATAAGTAAAGTATAGACTGTCCTCTGAAAATGAGAAATAAAGTCAATGTTATATACTATTGTGAACCACTTGCATGATGAAACACCTGCTTCTAGCTGTGATGAGGGTTGTCAGGCCCAGATTAAATCTGCCTCACAGATTAATGATGAGGGCCTGTGTGCCAGCTGGTCTGTATGAGTTTTTTTTAATCAGTTTTGCACATTCACCTAGTTAAATACCAGGCTGCTTCCCATCTCCCATTTCATATGTAATGCACAGAAACTTAAAAAAAATTTCACATCTGATCATGTGATTACACTAGACACAAACAGAAGAGATATATGGATTCGTTCCTGGAAGCATACTGGCAGTAGCATTAAAATCTCTTAGGGAGGTGATCACATCATAAAATACATAACAGTGGTGAACGTATATTATAACAGAATCAAACACATGTAATGTACCTCTACATACATGTTTAGTAGACCACCATATGGTGCATGGCAGAAGCTGCCTCACACTGCTATTAATCATTTCCTTTCCTGTTCCACTTCCAAATAGAGTTAGGGACAAATTACTGCCTACATGCCTGCATACAAGACTTGATCTCACTTATGTGATCTTTGTGGTCCTTACGTGAGATTTTAAGTTTGCAGCTGTAGAATCATTCTCCATTGACCTTCGGCAGCTAAAATGCTTATTCTCTAAATTTGTTCCTTGAAAAGTATTTAATCTTCCCTCCAGGATTTCCTATTTGAATTCCTGAATCATTTCTATAATAATCACATTTTGATCAAATCTACTGGTAACAAATCTAGCAGCCCACCTCTAAATTGTTTCTATGGGATCCCAAAGACTTCAGCATTAGTCAAGAATGAATCACATAAGTGTTCTATTTGTGGTTTCAAGATGAGCCACACTTTCATAACAGTCTCCCAATAAACTGAAGCTGATAATTTGTGTACCCTACCACCATTCTTATGTGCTCATTCCAATCAGCAAACAGTTGCAGGTAAACCCACCCTGTGTATCAGATAATTTATGTATAAGGGGCATTAAAAAAGAATTGAGCCAGAGGCATAATTACAGAAACCAGTACCTGTATGTTTGAAGTATTGACCCTGGCTGTTGAGACACTTGTCCTACTGTGACACAAGGTGGTGAATGGCTGTCTCATAAAATTCCTGTTCCGTACACACCAGTTTCATACATACAGCTGGACATTGTCATCCAAGGTGAATCATTTGTCAAATGTTCAAATGTTTGTAAATATATCGGACCAAACTGCGTGGTCATCAGTCCGTAACTTACAAACTACTTAAACCTAGGTAAACTAACCTAAAGACAACACATACACACCCATGCCCCAGGGAGGACTCGAACCTCCACGGCGAGCAACTGCACGCTCCACAGCGAGACGCTTTAGACCACTCGGCCACTCCACCGCGGCAATCATTTGTCCCTCAGAGCCATTTTAAGGGGACCAAGAATGGTGTAATCACAGGGAGAGAAGTCTGGACTGTATGCAGGGTGACCGAGAACCTCTCATTTGAATTTCTGAAGGAGTGCCGCAACTGTGTTGGCCATATGATACTTTGCATTGTCATGGAGCAGAATGACCACACGGGTGAGATTGCCTGGTCATTTTGATTTGATTGCTTGGTGAATGGTGGTCTCGGCCACTGTACCTACAGTTCAGACCTCTCTACCTGTGATTACATCATTTTTGCCCCTGAGAGGCAAATAGTTTACCTTGGATGACGACATCCAGCTGTATGTATGGAACCGATTCACATTGCAGCCCTGGGAATTTTATGAGACAGCCATTCATGGCCTTGTGTCACAGTAGGACAAGTGTCTCAACAGCCAGGATCAATACTTCTTACAGGTACTGATTTCTGTAATCATGCTTCCAACTAGTTTCTTTTTGAATGCTCCTTATAGATAGAGAATAATAGCAGTTCTATCACACTTCTCTGTGGCACTAATGAAGAAACCATCGTCTCTGATGAACACGCACCATAGAAGCCAATATACTGGGTTCTAAATTGTAATTGATAGTGAATGTTCATAAGAGACAAGGGTAGTATCAGGAGTGCACCATGGGACTGTGATAGTACTGTTATTATTGTCTATCTACATAAATCATATGAGATTTAAGGTTATTAGTATCTGTATCTGTTTGCTGATATGCTGTGGTGCATGGGAAAGTGTCATTACTGAATGACTGGAGCATAATACAAGATAACTTTGACAAAATGTCTACAAGATAGAGATCCAAAAATGAGCCATTTATGGAGGTAACTGTGATTTTGTGGTTCCAGTCACCATTCAAAGAATTCAGAATAAAATATTGCTATAGTTAGTACAAATGCATTTGAAATGTAAACTTTTCATTAAGTGACCATCTAAAAGGTTTCAACTATCACCCTTGGCCCATGTTTTGGTAATATGGTACATATATGATGGGCTACTGATACAGTTAGCCCCTATTATATGACAACATATTTTATTCATTTACATTTTATTTTATTTATTTATTTTGTGTTCCAGTGAGCCATTTGTGAGTATATTACAATATATGTAATGTGTTAATTTGGTCCAAGATTGATAGGTCAAGTAGGGTCTTATTTTGGCTCCTAATATCAGTTGCCATCCATCCTCACCCATCCACATTCCCTTTTGAGATCATCCTAGGCCTTTCATTTATGTTGTTGAATGAACTGCAGCAGTGACCTGTTCAGTTTTGTCCAAATTTGCAAGCTGAATTGGGGGTATCTGAAAGAATGTGCTGCTCAAAGCAGAGATAAGTGTCATATTGTACCTTAATGCAAGGACGGCATTTGGAACACCTCCTTTAATAGTTATGAATGTACAGTAAATTATAACAGGTAACATGTTCGGGAACTGTTATATTACTTGATAAGGTAGGTCATAGGCAGAACTGGAACCCCATGAAATGGAGACTTAATTCAAATGTTTACATTTCAAATACATTTTTCCCTACTATGATAGTATTTCATACTGAAGACAGTGGTAACTTCATTCACAAATTAGTCATTTGCATGCCCATTTTATTGGAAAAGTTTTTCTACTAGTATCATACATTTAGACCAGTGACACTTTTGACATTAATTATGATACACCATGTGCCTGTTTGAAATTAAGTAACTTAAGAAGTTCATATTTTCTATAAAATGATACTGCTACATTTTTATCCCCTACTATATTCTATTTTTAATACAGCTTATATCACCGATATCAAAATGTATCATTGCTTTGACAAATCATGAAAGCACACCTTCTGATTTCAGCATTCACAACTGACAGTTGATGTCATATGGCTGGAGTGTACTTGTAGGATAAATTGAGGATAATGGTATCCATTTTATGTGTATGACTGGCAGTTGTTACAATATGATTAGAGTGCACACATCACATTAAGAGAAACGTCCTAGCAGATTAAAATTGTGTGCCGGAATCAGGATTTGAACCTGGGACCTTTGACTTTTGTGGGCAAGGCCTCTACTATCTGAGCTATCTCGGCATGCTTTACGGTCCATCCTTACAACTTTACTTCTGCCAGTAGCTCGCCTCCTGCTCTCCAAATATAAGTAAAGTTGTGAGGCCAGACCATAAAGTGTGCTCAGATGGTAGAGCACCTGCCTGTGAAAAGCATAGGTCCCAGATTTGAATCCTGGTTCCAGCATACAATTTTAAAGTTCCAGGAAGTGCACACTCCACTGCAGAGTGAAAACTTCAATCTGCAGATTAACAGAGATTCAGTTTCCAGTTTGACATATATGACATCCATTACAACTACGCCAGGGTTTGTATGTCTTCATCTGTTTTTCATATTGGGGGCCTGAAAATGATGCTAATTAAGCAGCAAAGCTGGTTGTTTTAGTAATAAAATTTAGAAAAATTACAGCTTTTGGTGTCTTTTTTATGGCTGATTGGCTGAAATGCTATATCCATATATTCCTGGCTGATCTAGAAAACCTATGACAGATGTCACTGTAATGTTTTGATATAGCAGCATATGACAGAGTGAGGTGACACATAGGCAAGGTAATGGATTTGCATTCAGGTGGACTGTGTTTCCCCACTGAGTCATGCACATTTAGATTTTCTGAATATTTCCAGGTGTGTTTTAGGTTGATGGTTGCTTTGAAAGACCATGGCCAATTTTCTGTTCCATCTATCACCAATTTGAGCTTTATGTCTATCTTTAATGACACACTGTCACTGGGACACTACACCTTAATCCTTTAATTTCTATCAGTATGGAATTCATTTATATGCAGGGTGGTCAGAAATAGTCTGAAAAGTATGTAGGGGTGTTGCTGGGTAGGTTGTGTTGAGAAATAGTTGTTAAGTATGAAATGTGATGTGTTCACCATTTTCAATTAAATTAGCATTAAAATTAGTCAATCAGGTTGTTGCACATGCAAATTCAAGCAGAATGCCAGTGTCTGTGTTGCCAAATGTATTATTTGTTTGGTTTTTGCAAACTGAACATAGGATTATAACATGGTTTAAACCCGAGCCAACAGCTTAGTAATCTCATGCACAACTGTTATTATTGATTTTGGATGATGAAATGGTAAACACGGTTAGCAACACCACCTCTGGCAGGCTGCTTGAAATTGTGCTAATACATCATAATGAGATTTTTGTTAGTAATTATTTTGCAGCACAATATACCCTGAAACACTCTTCTAAACACTGTATATGGTTACATTGATCTGTGTGATAATCTATACCCTAGACACCACTTTATGTTTTATGACAGAGGCTAATTTATACTGTGGTACACAATAAGTATGTTTCCATATTAAACTGTGTATTACAGTCTTCAATACCTCCAGTATAAACATAATTCATAATTTAATATCAGAAGAAGTATTCAGAACCTTTGGCAAGAGACATTTACTTGATATCGGATAATTATATTTGAGCTGTTATTTTTCTCTTGCAGAAAACACACTGCTGGATTATGACAGATATATTCCTATTTATGACACTGTGAGAAAAAAATGCATGCATGAATGTGCCCAAACTTGTGGCCAATGGTGGAGAATTCCAAATTGGTAGTGAGAAATGAAGATTATGGTTTAATGTGACATTAACATTGAGGTCATTGGAGACAGAGCACATGCTCAGATAGTTTTTCTAAGGGATGGGGAAGGAAACTAGTAATTCCCTTTGAAAGAAACAATCACAGAATTTGCCTGGAGTGTTTAGGGAAATCACCGGTAGGACTGTGGAACAAAACATTTCAACACATACAAAAAACTGTCAATTATACTGTGTGCTGCTGACAACCACCACAGTGCCCTCTGTTGGTATCTGCATGGGAATGTATGTGTTTGCACTAACCTGTGCCAATGCTTGCTGTGGTGAATCAAAAAACTTTGTTGCCACAGAAGCATCTTCAGTTGTAAAACCAGTGTTCCTTTCGATGGTCCTTGTGATAACATGGTCACTGCTAGATCAAGTGTTTTATTAAGTTCATAGCCAGTGTCCCTGATAAGCATATTTATAGGGTTGTAAATTTGCACCTTCGCTTTAATAACACTATCCCAGTATGAGGGTGCTGATGAATTAATTTTGATATTTTTGTAATCCATGATATTCCTGGTACTGAGACAGTGTTCAGCCAATGGAGATTTCTCCAGCTGGTGCAGACAAGTATGTTATCTGTGTTCAGTGCATCTATCCTACATGGTGTGACAAGTTTATCCAGTGTAAGATTTTCTGCAGGTACAGGGACTCTTGTTAACAATGGACTTTCTCAGACTGAGATCATCTTTCACAGTGCATAAAAGAACTTTCATTTTCAGTGGTGGGTGAAAGATACATTTAGCTTTATGTTTCTTCATTAATCTTCCTACTTTTGAAGAAACATCATGAACATTTGCCAGGATGACCATCTGTCTTTGATCTTAACCATCTTTCAGCTCCTCACTCTGTCTACTACATGCCAAATTTAAATAATAGAGATCTCCTGTTCTGAATATCTTTTTCTCAAGAAAACAGAGGTGGCATAACTCATCAGATATACTATCTGAATCTGATATGGCATGGGCTCTGTGGACCAATGCTTTAAGGTCACTTCATTGTGCAGGATGATAACTGGTGGCCTGGAAGTATAAGTCTGTGTATGTGGATTTACAGTACACAACATAACCAAAGGTATCACACTCTTTTCTCTGTAACAACACATCCAGGAATGATAGTTCACTTTGTTTTCTCCCCCCCCCCCTACTCCAAAGTAAATGTGATGTTACAATGAAGTAATCCAAACAATATAAAACATGCAGTTCTTTGGCACCAGATTACAAAGGAATCATCCACATATTGGCAGAAGCATGTAGGTTTCAAGTCTGCTGACTGCAGTGCTCTCTCCTAAAAAGCTTCCATAGAAAGTTTGGCCACAATGGCTGACAAGGGACTACCCGTTACAATGTTATCAGTCTGTTCAAAATATTGGCCACTAAATAAAAACATAATTTGAAGTGAGCCCATACTTAAACAAATCAACAAGATCTTCTCACTGAAGAGCAACAGTGATTCTTGCAATGGCACTTGAGTGAAAAGTGAGACACCATCAAAACTAATTAGAATTTCAGATGGAACAAGCCACAAGTTTTTAAGTTGATAGACAAAATCTTCTGAGTTGTGGATATGGTGCTCAAATCTTCCTACCAAAGAAGTCAACTGCATGGACATATATGCACGAGATTTGTTAGTAGATGTTTAATATATCAGCAGTTGTATGCAAAATGATTCCTATTGAATTCATTGTTGAATTAGTTATTAAATAGACATCCAAAATTTAGCATTTCATTGAAATGGTACATTACATGCTGGTACTAGATTCATACTTTCTTGTTTCAATTGTTCACCAAATCCACAAATATAGCCATTTCGTTACCATAAACTTGCAATTACTGCAGTTTTCTGTATTATACAATGACATTTGACGAATGGAGAGGGTGTAAGAAAACATGTAACTACTTTGTTCCCCATGGTGCATGAGCCCTGCACTGCTGACATCTTGTTAGATATAGAGCTTGAGTCTTTCATTCATATTCCTGATACAAAGAATATAAAAAATGTGCTCAAAGACAAAGAATACTTCCTGAGTGTTAAATTACATTTAAAAACTATAAAAAACTAAGACTAGTACTTAGAGCACACCTTTCAAGATGTCAAGCTGTGATACTTCAATACTTTTAATGTGGATAAAATATTATGTATTATGGGGCATGTTTCCAGGATTTTTGTATCCATATCAAATAAATATATCTGAGTTAGACCATGTAATATATGTGCTTGGTAAATAATGATAGTCAAAAATCAGCTAATAACACAGACAAATAAAAATATCTACAGTACATCTTACAGATGATCAAGATATATAGAGGTTGTTGATTCTCACAAAATCAAAATACTAATTTATATAATGGAGTCATATACATTGGTATCTATTGTTACTTCAGGCATAGACTGGGGATATCATAACAAACAATGTTGCATTTGTGCAAGTAAAGTTTCTGGTAAGAACTGTGTTGGTACAGTAGTTGAAAGAAGGATAGTTGCTACAAAGGAAGATATTTATTTACACTAATTAGAAAGGAAAAGAAAGGTGTAAGCTATATGTCACCAAACAAGTTACCACAATGCATAAATCTGGAAAAAATTGTCTTTGCAATAATTCCTTTGGAACAGTCGTGTGTGCAACTGAAATAATCATGTTAGAGTAAATAAATACCATTCATACGTGTATTTATACAGTACATGATTTTTGTTTGTCATGTCAACAATCAGATAAAGTGTTAATGAAATTACCTTGTCAACAAAGTCAGGAAAAAATGTATCCAACTCAAATGTTGTGTCTCCCAATTGCTTGAAAAGATCATCATCCACCTCCTCCTCAAACTCTCCAACCAGTCCCGAGAGGTCTTGTTGTGACAGTTCACCCAGGCCAGTCCCCCCTCCTTCCTGCTGATTTCCAGAATCCTACATTAAACACAAGTTATTCATTAGCAATATATACATGTAAAATCAATTTTATCTTCATAGATCATTAAGCATCTTAAAATTCTGTTTCTGTGCTTTACTTTGTTCAATATTTTCAAAATTGTACATTATTTACAATTTAATATAATATCATGAGTACATCGGCAATAACCTTATTTAATATCTTATGTTAGCGATGCATGCAGTTCATTTTCAGCAACAAGACATATTTACTCATAGAATTTTGGTGGTTTGATAATACACCAAAAATGTAAGCAAGCATCACATCATCACAAAATGATGCACACAGGCAGACTGGATTATTACATTAGCAAAAAGTTAATTTTTAAGATAAAAAAAATTCAGTTTTACTTCTTATTCTTTAAAGCTGCACTTTATCTGTTACTCCTCACATGACATAAATGTACATACATTGATAATGCTAATGGAAAATAGTACCTAACTATTTGCTGTATGTCATGGGCCCATTCTACTATCCATATTATTTTTCACAATTATTGCAGGGATTTGCCTTTCCAAAAATTGGATAAACAGATAATTGACAGTTTTACTGGGTATTAGGATGTGCCCTTAAGTTGATAAGTTGAAAAAAAAGGGTAGAAATCTTTGTCAGAAGTATAAGCTAACTGACCTCCAAACAAGTAGTTTTAAAAATCAACAAACACATGGAAGATTAAAAGACAGCTATTTCATTGGTGCACTACTGAAGAAGAAGAAGAATGATTTTATAAAGACACATTGCAACAAGGTTCTCAAACTAGATCACAACACTAGATAACATTAAGTCAGTACACTGTTACATGAACATTTTATTACATCAAACAAAAATAATTAAATGTACTGTCCATATGAGGGAAAACATCTCAAGATATTTTGTCTGAATCCATCAACAGTTCTTTTCATAAACAAAACTTAAAATTTAGCAGAAGTGCATTTGCTATAAACATATGAGGTACTTCACACTAACTATGAACTGAATCCATGTCCACCAACAAATTATGTTCATTTACACTTTTTTCAGTTTTGTAATGCTTTTACACTGCAGAGCCAAAGAAACTGGCACACCTGCCGAATCCTAATACCATGTAGAGCCCCCGTGGCCACAGAGAATGGCTACAACATGATGTGGCATGGACTTGAATAATGTTTGAAGTAGTGCTAGAGTGAACTGACATCATGCAACCTGCAAGGCTGTCCATAAATCTGTAAGAGTACGAGGAGGTGGAAATCTCTTTTGAACAGCACATTGCAAGGCATCCCAGATATGTTCAATAAAGTTTGGTAGCCAGCAGAGATGGTTAAACTCAGAGGAGTGTTTCTACAGCCACTCTGTAGTAATTCTGGATGTGTGGGTTATTGCATTGTCCTGCTGGAATTGCACAAGTGCACTGGAATGCACAATGGTCATGAACGGATACAGGTGATCAGTCAGGGTACATACATGTCACCTGTCAGAGTCATATCTCAAAGTATCAGGGGTCCCACATCACTGCAACTCCCCATGTCTCACTCTGTTAAAGAGTATCCACCAGCTTGAACAGTCCCATGCTGACATGCAGGATCCATGGATTCATGTTGTTGTCTCTATACCCATACACATTCATCCTCTTGATACAATGCAATGTCTGTGTTGATGAGCCCAAGTGAAGTATAAGGCTATCTGTCATGCAGTCAGCAAGGGCATGAATTGATGTTTTACTGGATTCCAGATATTCATGGTGAACTAGTGAAATGGTCGTATGGGAAAATCCACCTCTCATCACTATCTTAGAGATATTTTTCCATTTCTCATGAGCCAACTATAATACCACATTCAAGCTCACTTAAATTGTGATAAAGTGCCATTTTAGCAGCAGTAATGGAGCACCAGACCCCTGTTGTCTTATACAGGTACTGCAGACTGCAGTACTGTCTTCTGAATTTGCATATACATGCCTATACCAGTTCTTTTGGTTCTTCAGTGTAGAATGGAAACAAACAGCATGTCATCATGAAATATATATGCAAACAGTGATGTATCATATACAGGGCCAGCTCTAGGGAGGGGCGAACTGTGCCGTCGCCCAAGATGGCAGATTTTTGGGGGCGGCAAATTCCTGAATTTTTATGTAGTTCCGATTGATTAAATTAAACAAGACAATTAAAAGTGGAAGTGTCTTGCATAAATGTAGAAAAGTGAAAATAAGTTGGAAATACGAATTGTTACAGATTGATAGACATTGATACAGACAACAGTGATATGCGTCATCCTACAAGCAAAATAAACGTGCAAGGTTACTACGTAGAAGGTTGAGCCAATATGTTCACCAGCTTTCGGGTGCTTCCACGTGACATCACTGTGAATTGTGAGAAACAGTAGAAGGGCAAGGTGTATTCTTGCGTTTGATTACGGCACTGTTCCATTTAATTAACATTAATTTAAGAAAACACATACGATATAAGAATAAATGCAAAGGAACAGAATGCTACTATTTACTATGGCCTGAAAACTCTTATACTGATTTCTAGTAATGAAAACTGTGTATAACAGCCCCCTTGAAATTTATTGTATTCTGTAACACTGATGCTACTTTGATCTTAAAGACATATTCGCTAGAAAGAGACGCATGAGTGTAATATGTAAAAATAAGACATCATATTTGAATAAAGCTGACAAAGTTGAAAAATGTGTGTGCGTGTGTAAGAGGGGGGTGGGGGTGGGGAAGGGGGCGCTTGAAATTTTTGCACGGGGCAGCAAAATCACTGGCGCCAGCCCTGATCATATATAGTGTCTATTATGGAAGAATATTGATATTGCAGATGCTGTGTAAAGCTTTGTCTTGTTTGAACAATTTTACATATGGAATGGTTTGTTTTTATGAAAAATAGCTACTGGAAGCTACACTGAAATTGACTGTGGTATATCTTTCACATGGAACTATTTTATAAAGCAGATGTAGATAATAATGTTCTGGGTTTATGGCTCACTTACAGAGAATAAGTATCAATGGCACAAAAAAGAAGTAGGTAGAATTATGTCAATCCTTGTGTCTTATATGGTAAATGTTATAATTAATAGTGAGTTGCAACTTTTAAATTCACCAGCAGTTATAATTACAGGACCATTCTTACAATCAACATGTAGCTGTTGTTCAAATACCAGATTACAAATAATTCTGTCTGTAGAGAATATGAGCAATCAAACACATATTTAAATACATAATCATGATATTGATATACCTGTAGTTATATGTTGTAAAGCCCCAAATGATCTAAAAACTAAATCTGTATAAATAAAATTGTGAATTGGTAGCCTCACAGCATGCTGGTTAATTAGAATATGACAAATATAAAACTTATGGTAAATATTTGACCTGAGACTGTTAGGAATTTTTCAAACACCCTAACAACCTTTATGGTAACTGTTTGTGTACATGACAAATATAATGTTGCACTATGCTTTCTATTACACGTTAAACACTTCCTACTCCTAGTAGCTAGACAACTTAGTGGTTCAGTGTCAGATTGTAAAATTAATGTCCAGTGTGACCACAGAAGATCAAATAGGTAGAAAGTCAGGGCCTAGTAGAAATAAATGGATACCACAGGAGACATGAACTTCATTGATAAAACCGAGGTTGACAAGGAAGTACAAACTGGCTAAGCTGGTCTGGCACCAGGACAAATGTAAGTCTGTAGTGGAATATAAAATTAGAGGAAAATAAAAAGAGATGTTTTGAAACAAGAAAAGTAGCTGTATGAATATCAAGAGCTCATACAGAAAACCACTACTAAACTATGAAGGGAAAGCTGGTAGAATGAGTAAGTATAGGGGCTATACAAGGGAGATGAACTTGAAGACAGTACTGTAGAATGAGAAGAGGAAGAAGATGAAGATGAGATAGGAAATATGTTACTGCAAGAAGAATTTGACTTGCACAGAAACCAGACAGCAGATGTCAGAGTCAGAAGGCATAGAAGTGATGCAATGGTTGGAAAGGGAGTGAGACAGGGATGTAGCCTTTTGCCTGTTTTAGCCAATCTGTGCAGTGAGCAAGCTGTGGAGGAAAGCAAGGTGAAATTGGTAATGGAATTCAAGTTAGAGGAGAATAAATAAAAACTTTGTGGTTTGTTGATGACATTTTAATTCTGTTAGTAACAGCAAAGGAATTGGAAGAGCAATTGAATGGATTGGAAATTGCTCTAAAATGTGGTTATAAGGTGATCATTAACAGGAAAACAAGGCTAATGGAATGTAGAATAATTAAATCAGGTGAAGCTGTGGGAATTAAATTAGAAAATGGACAATAAAAGTAGTACTGTAGATGAGTTTTGTTATATTGGCAGTAAAATAACTTATGATAATCCAGAATAGAGAAAATATAAAATTCAGAATGGCAATGGGAAGAAAAGCATTTCTGAAGAAGAGGAATTTGTTAACATTCGATATTGTTAGGAAGCCTTTTCTTAAGGCATGTGTCTGGAGTGAAATGTGGATGATAAGCAGTTCAGACAAAAAGAGGATATGAGATTTTGAAATATGGTGCTGTAGAAACATTCGATGGATATATCACATAACTAAAGAGGAGGTACTGCACAGAATTGGGGAGAAAGAACTTTTTGGCATATCTTGACTAAAAGAAGGGAACAATTGATAGCATTCTTTCTGAGACATAAAGGAGTCTTAAACTTAGTATTGGAGGAAAGTACAGTGGGAGGGTAAAAATTACAGAGGTAGGCAAAGAGACAAATAGAGTAATAACAGGCATTTGTATGTTTGAATGTAATTTCTCTTATGGAGTTAATCCTATTCAAACAGTTAGCTGAGAATGAAAAATGAACAGGTAAATGGAAATCAGAAGAGACTTGCCAAGCATTGTGACAGGTCCACCATCTTGCCGTCGTTGTCAGGGCACCACAGGAGGTCGTCGTCAATGAAAGGCATGCTTACAGCAGACTCGCTGACTGGCCGCGCCGCCGCAGCCGCTAGGTTCCAAGAGCGACCTGCAACCACACACAAATCTTACTTAGATCTCATAACAGGCATCTAATTGGGAAATGAGGGCCATAGCATTAGAAAAGGATTATTCCACATAAAATATTTTAATAGCAAATGCTAGAATAAGTTTCATTCATATCTTGTGACTAACTACAGGAAACTGTTTCACCAAATGTTCTGTGAGAATGGTCCATATTTATCAACAATCTTAATAATACTATGTCTTATGCTAATACATACACCTATCAAAAAACAAAATAATAATAAAAATTTTAAAAAAGTACAAACTCTGTGTTCATCTATTAACTATCTGACATTTATTGAACTGTTATATGCATATTGGCTCTGCAAACAATAGTTTTAAGAACAATGACACAAAAAATAAAATAACTGTAAGTTGTGACCTTTGCTATTCATATTGTACATTAATGACCATCCAGGCAATATTAAAAGAAACCTAAGACTTTTCACAGATGAGGCCGTTACCTACAATGGAGCCTGGAGGAAGCTGCACAAATATTCAGTCAGATCTTGATACTATTTCAAAGTGTTGCAACAATTGGCAAGCTGTTTTAAATATTCAAAAATATAAAACAATGAACTTCACAAAATGAAAATACATATTATCATATGGTAATCATATCAAGGAGCAACTGGAATTGATGAACTCTTACGAATACCTGGGTGTAACACTATCACATAGTTGCATTTACGGGTGGTAGATTGTTGTTTATTAATAGAATATTAGGAAAATGCAAATCACTCAGTGAGGAGATTGTTTACAAATCATTTGTTTGACCCAGCCCAGAATATTACTGAAATGTATGGGACTTGTAGCAAAAATGGTCTGACAGTGGATATTGAACATACAAATAAGGACAGCACAAATGATTGCATTTATGTTTGACATGTGGGACATTATCACAGAAATGCTGAAGCGCCAGGCACTTTAAGATTTATTTATTTATTTAACAGCTCAAAACATGTATATTACATGCATGGGCAGATTAGAAATGCATTTAAGAATAGATAACATTGCATTCCAGAGGTCAAATCATGTCAGTTCCATGCTATATGGGCACTTCAGTATAAGCCATTTTAACTCATTTTTAAAATTTGTCCCAGAAAGCAGTTGCACCCTTAATATATGGGCTATTCATTGTTAGCATCAGTCTTCTGCTTACCATGCAAACTTTCCCGAGAAAGCATACATACAACTTTTTATAACCATCGATTAATTATTAGGAATTTAGGAATATACTAAAATCCCCTATGCATCACTCACATAGGACTTTTGTGTATTCACCTTCAATCTGAGATTGAGAATGAGATGGCAGCTGATTAGTATATGAGCTTTAATGGTAATGCCTTCAGCCACGTGTTTTAAAATTCTTATTCACTTGTTACTTGTTTAGGAGCTACATTGCACTATCATTAGATTCTGAATTGGTAAAAATTTATTCTACCACCAAAATTGTATAGTTCCACAACAGGGGATTAAAATAAAAACTGGTGTTCACAGAGCTACTCTTCCATGAAGGGTTCACTCTACACATGTGAAATATATATATATATAGTTGAAATTGTGTCATACCGAGGTCCGTGGTCCCTTGGTCAGTAAAAAACATTTAAGCTTATAAGTAATTAAAAGACATAGGCATTTTTTCACTCAATGAAACATATAGGATACTTTGCATTGCAATTTAACAAGTTAAGAAAGGTTCTACTGTAGTACACCTAAAGGAAAAAAATCTGGTAACTGTTAATTTGCAATTATATGACATGAAAAATATTTTTGCCATGCCCTTTAAAAATATATCAGGAACTCCTTGAGGGATTTTGGTCTTATTTTGAGTGATAGGTGATTCATGTGGAAGGTTATTGTACATGATTTTCCTGCTAACCATCTGAGCTAAGAAGTGGTGAAGCATCTGCCACTGTGAAAGCAGTGTGTATGCCATCTAATGGTGATAAGTACCAGGCCCTCAACAACCCTGCCACACTGTCTCATTCTATAGACAGTACTTTCCCTGACAGTCTACAGCTACGACCTGTACAGCATCTATATTATTTGAAAGAAAAAGTAATACTGGTAGTATTGCACTTCCATTGTCTGGAATGAAGGAAAGGGAAAAAAAAAAAAAGTTACCACATACAGTATTGTGCCTGTACTCATATTGGGAGGGGTGGTTTGAGGGAAGTCTGGGGAAGGGGGGTTCGAGGAAGGTCTTTCCTGGATACGCCACTGGACTAAACAATTGGTATTAAAAAGCATAAAATATATGTACAACAGCAAAACATCAAGCAACTTTAAAATGGTCCTAAAATATAACATCCAGTAGCCAAATGTTCAAATGTCTGTAAATCTATCGGACCAAACTGCGTGGTCATCAGTCCGTAGCTTACAAACTACTTAAACCTAGGTAAATTAACCTACGGACAAACACACACACCCATGCCCCAGGGAGGACTCGAACCTCCACGGCGAGCAACCGCGCGCTCCGCAGCGAGGTGCTTTAGACCACTCAGCTACTCCACCGCGGCATCCAGTAGCCGTTTACTAAAGTTAGTACATGTCTGTTTAGAATTTCAGGACATATACTGATGAAGTTCATAAGGCTGAAATAAGTTTATCTACAAAAATGAAATATAACAACAGCATTTATTTACTCATTCTAACTTCATAAGTTACAAGTATCGGTATGGAGACCAGGCAAAAATTGAGATGATTCCTGGCCCCTGGTATAGATGAATCAATGGCAGACTACGCCTGTCGGAGGTCTGGGGCCACAAAACAAACGCCCTCTTTTACACGGGCATGCCCTCATTTTTGAACCATAGAAATGGTCCGGGCAGGTTTTTAGAAAACTGGGAAAATGTCCTCTTTTCTGAGTCATGCAACTGCTTCAACTTGAATGACCGAAAATACAAAACTCTCTGAACTCTCACAACAACAAACTATAAAGACTTTAACCTTTCTTTTAAAAATGCGATTTTTTTTCTGGAATTTAGTCTTTCTCTGTCTCCGGCACGCTGAGCTGAAGTTAACAACATCAGAATAATTGAAATAACTGGCGTGGCAATTATCGTGATTATTGAGGAAGCCAAGGTTTTGATCTGGGGGCGGGGCAAACAGCATCTGATTTCTAAAAGAGAAAAGAAAAAATGTGGGGAAAGTATTGAATACAGTATTGATTTCGTATAAAAGTTGATTAAGAACACTTCTCTCTCACACTGAGTGCTATTCCGCTTCATGGAGAGCCTTGCCAGTAGTGACAATTATCTTTGGAACACAGAAGCAGGATTAAAATTTGTGACGTGGAGGGAAGTCGCACTTAGATTATTCCGAGGCGCCTTAGTCGTTAGAGGTGCGGTGGTCTAACGGTAGCCGGCCGAGGTGACTGAGGTGCTCCAGTCACGGTCTGCACGGCCACTACGGTCGGGGGTTCGAATCCCCCCTCGGGCATGGATATTAAAGCCGGGAGCCGTGGCTCAGCGCGCCTAGTCAGGGGGCTGAACGCCCTCTGTAATAAAAAAGCTGAGCAAAAAAAAAAAAAAAAAAAAAAAAAAAAACCGGTAAGACGTCTGCCTAGCAAGCATGAAGGTGCGGGTTCTATTCCCGGCCGCACCACAAATTTTAATTCATTGCTTCACTTTTATCTTTAATGAAATACGTATACTTGTGCAGTTCAAACTTCTGTGTTTAAATCTCCCTTTTAATCATGGTCAGAGTTTGGACACCTCCTTAAACCTGCGATCAAAAGTTGGTCACTTTACTTCCTCGTCAGATTTCGCAAAAAGGGGACGCGCTGCGTGAGAAATACTGAAAACGTGGCAGACGACTTTCGGGTAGATGTCAAAGTGTGTAAGCGTGCAGCAGCGCGACCCTCGTGTGGGCGCGCGCAAGGTGAGCGCGGTGGCTTCTCCGGCAGAATGTGGGTCACCGCTGTGCACACTCATTGTTGGCGAGGCTGCGGCTCTTGCCAGTCGCCCGCGGCCTCACTCTCTTTATCGACGGTGGAGCTCCGAAGGCTACTCCAGTATCAGCCTGTTTACGATGCTACGAGCCGCCGTCACTCCGAGATAGAGATTAAAGGCCGATTGTGTAAACTGCGCTCAATGGAGATCGATTTCCTCCGGAAAACTAACCCAGCTAACGAATTCTCTTCGTTGTATAAGAAAGGAAGATTGGGTTTTAACGTCCCGTCGACAGCGTGGTCGTTAGAGCCGAAGTAAAGGCTCAGATTCTTTTCTTAAGGATGGGGAAGCGAATCGGTCGCGCCCTTTCAAAGGGACCATCCCGGCATTTGTATGGAGTGATTTAGGAAAACCGCGGAAAAGGAAATATATATATATATATATATATATATATATATATATATATACCTGGATGGTCGGAGGCGGGTTTACCGAGCGAGGTGGCGCAGTGGTAACACACTGGACTCGTATTCGGAAGGATGGTGGTTCAAATCCACCTCCGACCATCCAGATTTAGGTTTTCCGTGATTTCCCTAAATCATTCCAGGCAAATGCCGGGTTGGTTCCTTTCAAAGGGCACGGCCGATTTCTCTCCTCCATCCTTACCCAAAAATCCGAGCGTAAGCTCCGTCTCTAATGACCACGCTGTCGACGAGACGTTAAACCCTAAGATACCATACCACTCGGAGGCGGATTTGAATTGCCGTCCTCCGAATGCGAGCACAATGCACTAACCAATGCGCCACCTCACTCGATGTTTGTATATCACTAAACATGGTCTGAATGAAACAACTGCTGAGGTCTTCGTTCCCTAGACCTACAGACTGCTTAACCTGACATAAGGTAACTTATGCTCAGGACAACACACCTATGCCCGAGGAAGGGCTCGAACTTCCGACAGGAACGGCCGCGCAATCCTTGACAGGGCGCCTAAGACCGCGACTTATGGAGAAAATTAGCACGAAAAGCATTTGGTGCAATGGGAAACCGCAGAATTATGGCTGCACACATAGTAGAAAATTAACCCTTTAATGCATAACTTTTTATTTCAAGCTATGAAAACTACCAAGATTAATATATAGCGCGTATATACTGAGAAAAATAATTAAAAAAATACTTAAAATTATTATGCACTACTAACAACAGCTACATAGTGCTTCCATGATGTACCCAACTCAGTAAATGTCACTAATATGCCTCTCATATTTCTAGAAAGTAACTCATAATGCAACAGTAGTATGTGATTGACTACTTTTACATGGAAAAGGAGGAATACTAACGTAAACAAACGTACATGTTAGAAGCAACTCAATGCATCTAACTGTCGAACTGATTCAGTAGCACTCTGCAATTTATAGTTTCTAGGATGAGCTACTAGCATATGTAACGCTATGTATACAAGCAGCTACAAATGAATTTGTGGTGAAATTTTGATCAGTTTGAGAGATAATGGGGAAAAATAAGGTATGTAGCTGATCACTATGCTTTAAAGGGTTACATATGTAGAAGCAGTTAATCGAGACAATTATTTATTGTGGCGTGACAATTATCAGTGTTTAAATTGTAGATTAACACGTACAAAAGTTTTAAATCGTCAGGTTGAAGGTAAGTTCACAAAAATTATGTGTTTAAAGCTACATTTTAAGCATTTATAGTGGCCACACAGTGACCTAAATCTAGATCTGCCACAATAAAGAAATGTTTGCGACTGATTGCTGTTCACCTTATAAATGTGGCCTTCCCCTCCCGCCCCCTCTTACATAATGTATATTTTAGGTAGCTTAGCGTTGTGATAAGAAACGCTATTTATCCATGTAGGTGTTAACGTAGGTTTAAGTATTTGTTTTGATACTGTAGGGTAGGTATTTCCAAGTCACTAAGGCGGCAGAAGGTCTAATATTCTGTTATATGTCGTACAAAAATATGCCAATAACGGGACAACTGTAAGTTCATACATGTACTGGTGTGTCTACACAACAGTTTATTACGCGACATGAGTATAAAAACGCCGTTGTTATGCTATAATTGTACTTTCGTCTGTAGATATAATACGCACAGTAGCTACATAAACATTTAGTTTGGTTCTCGAAGCAGTGAACGTTGACTGCCACTGCTCCGGGATGTTAAACGCTCTGCGTTAAGTACAAAATGCATTAGGTAATAAGTTACGAAGTAATCCAATTAAGCGACTGTTTGTTGGTCACGAGGAAAACTATTCGGGTCCTGCCATTTCTGCGATTGCTAACAGCCAAAGTTCGTAAAACGCGGCGCAGTTATTAGGTATGGCTTCCTATCGCCAGTGCTGGTCTAATATCGGAAATGAGTGAGTGTGCTACACGTGATGTATTCAAAGAAGGAAACCCCGTGGAACAAGGCAGACTAAATTCGCAGGACCAGAAGGCAAATCACTTGCAGGGACTGAAAACTGTATCGTTGTAGGTAAGTACCTGGAGATTATCGTGATCATGGGAATATCTAATTTCGGAGCACAATAGTGGTGACCACAAACAGAATACGAGAGATATTTTTCTCACGAATTTCAGTAAAACGTAACAGAAAATACGAGGAACATATCTAAATGTTTGTAAATCTATCGGACCAAACTGCGTGGTCATCAGTCCGTAGCTTACAAACTACTTAAACTAATGTAAACTAACCTAAGGACAACACACACACACACACACCCATGCCCCAGGGAGGACTCGAACCTCCGACGGCGAGCAACCGCGCGCTCCGCAGCGAGGCGCCTTAGACCGCTCGGCTACTCCACCGCGGCCAACATATCTAAAACGTGAGCAGAGCTGAGGAGTAGTAGACTGCAGGGAATGTTGTTAGCGATGCAACTGGAGAGATGGAACAAAAGGAAAGGTCACGAATGACGTCACGCAGTGCATATAAAATGTGTAACTGCACTGTTGCCCTCCTGCACATAAACGTTCATCACATGTTGTTTGCATACAATTTGTAATTTCCATTCAACACTCTGATCGTTCCGTAGATAGTCTACGGCTAAATGAAGTTAGCAAGCACCTTGGACTGTTTATCTTGGTGCACCTGCAATGGGGAGGTTTCACTGTCATATGAATTCGTAAGCTGTATTTCTTGCGTCCCACTGCTATTCTTACCATAACACTGTCAGTTACAACCTACGCTTTTGTTATAATCAATAATCGCATAAATAAATCATTATTAACCAGGATTCCGAAAGATAAAACAGCAGTCGTATGTGCGATCCACTAAAGTGTACCTTGTTTTTGAGCCCGCATATGACAGTTACTTGCCTGACGTTATCCGCCTCTCGCAACCAGCGGACTTCGTAGTAGTATTACACAATGCGACCTCGCACGAACTTATTTGTTGTCATTTCGATTAGGCGTATAATTCGGTGTTTCTTATCATCTCTCACAGTCCTGCCGAAAACCTAAGATCATTTCGGAACGAGACAACTTCAAAATATCTGAAAAATTGTAGCACAGAGCACTTGTTCGTGCACTTATTCATATAGGATGTAAGAAAGAGAGTTCAATTTATTTTGAACAGAATGTGATCTGATTTATTCCAGACTACTACACAGCCGGAAATGAAATACAACACCCTCAACGACTGTATTCGGAAACATCAGGGTATAGTATGTGCATACTGAAGGGTTGTATTGTTAGTGGTTAATTTGACTCGGTCATCAACGATGCTAAGTACCACACACACACACACACACACACACACACACACAAGCCCGAGGAAGGACTCGAATCTCTGGCAGGAACGGTCATGAATACCGTGACATGGCGCCTCAAAACGCGCGGCCATCCCCGCCCCAGATTTGATAGTAAGATGGTCTGATGGATAGCCCGTCAAAGACGGATGAGAGATCAAGCATGAAATCAGGAAGAAGCTATACGGAACTGTGGAAAAAGAAGCAAAATAGAAACGGTAGACGGTGTAAGCTGAAGAGGTGTTACTGCGCAAGGAAAGGCACTGTTGTAAACCGGTCAGGGTGCTGGTCTTCGAAGTGGGACATTCGAGTATAAACCTCCACGATTTTATATAACTTTTTTTCCGCAAAAGTATTGCTTGTCCGTCCGGTGACTGAAGTGCCTGTTCACTGTGTTTACGTGTGTGTCGTGGTGTATTATCCGTTTGCAACATAGGGGTGTAAGGAATGGATCTATAATTTGTTAAACACAAGTGACACACGTTATGACTCTTGCGTTCCGTTTCGGAGTTTTTGACTCTCGAATTATTTTGTTGTAACAGAGTTCAGAAGCCACTTATTTGTTGGTTTTGTTTCTGGCCGGCCGCTGTGGCCGAGGGGACTGAGGCGCTTCAGTCACGGTCTGCACGGCCACTACGGTCGGGGGTTCGAATCCCCCCTCGGGCATGGATATTTGTGCCGTCCTAGTTCGTAAGTAGTTCATAAGTAGTTTGTAACTTTAGGGACTGATGACCCCGTAGTTAAGTCCCATAAGACTTGCAAACATTTGAACATTTTGTTTCTGTGAGAGGTCTACGCGGCATCTCGCCTGCTGTCACTTTCCATCACATTTACTTGCGACGGTAACATATTCTGAAAACACGACTCGAAGGCCAACGGGCGTGGCGCAGTGGATACAACGGTTCCCGCTAGATCACCCAAGTTAAGCACTGACGAGCTTGCCAAAAGGAGTGCACTCAGCCCTCGTGAGGCCAATTGAGGAGCTGCTTTATTGAGAAGTAGCGGCTGCGGTCCGCGAACCGACACAACGTCCCCCTGCACACCGCAGCCGTTGACGGAGTTTATAGTTTTACTTGACTCGTATGACAACACGTCAATATCCGCACGGACAGTTCATAAGTTCGTAAGAAAAATAAAAATAAATAACGTCAGGAAGGTTTGAATACGGATCTTCCACTTCACTGACAAACACCGCTACGTCTCGGTTGTTCTAGTGCGCTCGATGGTGCATCTACGTCTACATAGATACTCTTGCAAGTCACATTGAAATTCATGGCAGAATAATGACGTCACATGCTTACCTTTGAGCCGTTTAGTGTTTCTATTTTGCTTCTTTTTTTCACAGTTCCATATACATTCTTTCTATCTTTACGCTACATCTGTGCTCAGTTTTGGTCGGACTTTTCAATGTACCATCAAACCATTAAATCTGATTGAGGTACTGTGGGGAGTTTCCCTTGTCAGATGGCCTGTCTGCATATTCTGTTTTGGCTCGGCAACCCGCAGCTGTGTCGAGTTCGGAAGTGAACAGTGTTTGCAACTTTCATTCTAAGCTACAGCTTCGCCCCACAGGCGAGTAAGTACTCTTAATGAGCAACATACCAGATCTTGAAAACGTTAAAAGGTTTGTAATTCTCAGGGACCAGCTGCCGAGGGCAATGGTC
Source organism: Locusta migratoria (assembly GCA_026315105.1). Lineage (NCBI taxonomy): Eukaryota > Metazoa > Arthropoda > Insecta > Orthoptera > Acrididae > Locusta > Locusta migratoria. Next base: position 283,872,983 of record CM048755.1, read on the forward strand.
CCTGGACTTACAAACTACTTAAACTAACTTACGCTTAGATAACATACACACACACAAACTCACACAAGCAGGAGGGAGGAGTCGAACTTCCGACGGGGAGCGGCCGCACAATCCGTAGCAAGGCGCCTTAGACCACGCGGCCAGACCAACCGAGGCTGAAGGGGGTCACCTGAATAGGCACGAGTCCGGTCGTCACAAATACTCAGTCCCGATTCATTAACAAGCAGACCGATTCTGCTTGATGCCGCCTCCACGCTGTCGCTCAACCTAACAAGTACTTATGGAAAGCTTCCTTCATAATCTTTTTTACCGCCAGACTGAAAAGTATTGGCGGCACGCTATGTCATTGCCCCTACACTGTGTTTAATATATAAAGTTTTACGTAACTAGGTTCCCAAGTTTTGGGACACAACTCCATTATAAAACTCTTCATCTGAACTGTTTATTCACAGCAGAAATTCATCAGAAGTATGATAGGCACCATTGTTTTAAACAGTTAAGATGTGAGCAGCATACATGAAGGTCCCGATATTACAAACACCAAATTGGGTACAAAATGATATATACGAAGAGAATGTGCAATATATGGCACGTGAATGGCTAAAAATAAAAAAATAAAAGGCTTTGTGCGAAGTGACTGCAACATTTATTGAATGCCGAGCAAAAGCAAATGCGAAAACAAATTGCTCAGAAGTGCTCCGCAAAATCTGTGTACAAATTTGTTATTTCACTCGAGAAACGGAATAGTATGTGCAAGCCGGAAACCCTGCTACAAAACCGAAGGAATCGATTTTACCAGCGAGTAAGGATGAATTTAAAATGTAATGATCTGTTCTATTATGCCTCATTGACAAACCAGGATTTGTGGTATTTCCAAGCATAACAACTTGTGTCACAGCACGATATAAATAAAATTTGCAAGTTATGTTGATCCATAAGCAAATTGAAGTGTAAATGTAAAAGTTAAATGCATGACTTCGTATTACATTTCAGTGTCTTACGTTTCAAACTCGACGACAGATTTTATGCCGAGGAAAGCAATTAATATAGGTAATATACGAATCATTTCTCATATTAGAATAATAATAAAATATATATGGTCCGATCTGCAGTCAAACATAAAGGCCCATAAGATGTCATGTCACTAAACGTGTAACGCATTATAAATTGTAGGCAGTTGTTGTTTTTCACACAGTGATCAATATTTCTCTGTGTCGCCGTGATTTACTACTTACATAACTCGAGAACGTATACATGTGTTTCGTGTCACCGGAAAGTTTAAGTTTCATTCCGGTAGTATACGCTGAAATGAGAACGAAGTCACGTGCATTATTAAAATTGTTCTGTACAGTTCTCTGCTTCTATTATAAACGATCGAGCGTAATAGCTGAAGGGGGCGTCATCTGACAGTCGGTTGGGACATAAGAACTCTGGCATAAAAAAGAAATTACTGACTTTTTCTGTTGCTACTACTGCTGGTTATCACAACTGAAGTCCACTTTTTGTGTAGGTACGATTTTTGTACCTATTTTTGTATTAGTGTGGACGAGTAATTCATGGTTCAAAACGTTCTACCTGAATCATTCTGATCGGCAATTAAATATGCACACAGTGGTTGTCTTTAAATCGATGTAGTTTTATTAATCGTTATAATTTAACTTAGAACATTTTATATGTTACATTTTATAAAAGAATGCGTTTCAATAATGTAAACTCTCATGAGCATGAATGAGATAACAGCGAAACAGATAAGACTGCAACAACGGACTCTCAGACTGTTTCGCGTTTTAATTTGTGGAGATCATTCGTCATAGCACAGCGACGGCAGTGGAGTTTTCATGACCAGCTGAGATCAGCACTATCAGAAATTTGAACTGAATGTCAGTGAGAGCTGCTCAGTAGTAGCAGTACGGAATCTCGGACGACCACAGACAGCTCGGTGTTGGAGTCTTGGTGAACCAAAAACCTGGGTAATTTCTGATCGTGGGCTCTCCACAAAAACAGCACTTTCAGCGTGGAAGAAAACTCAACTATCGAGCCTAGAGACGGAATTGTGTAGTGGCTCCATCTATGAAAAACTGCGATAGATGCAGGAACACTGAGAAATTATGCTTTCAGTGTAAATCGTCTTACCAGACATGTTTCGTAACTTTGAGTGATGACAGCCATCTTCATATCGGGGGTTTCGTGAACGGAAGCAATTGCCATTACTAGCCACACTCTGTCGTCGATGTTAGTGAGTGAATGGACGACCATTTTCGAAACATACTGGCTGAGAATGAACGCCGTAGACCCCGACCTCAAGACCTGTAACTGACAACCGAACAAAACCACACACATTCGAGGAATTGGACAAACGCGCCAATTTCTTATTATGACATTTCCATCGAAAAGTATCTGACCTTATATCATGAAGTTAAAAGAGCCTATTCGACGCTGCAAGCGTGAATTTTTGAAATTTACCACACGCAAGAAGCTAGGACACTGTACCTCATTCTGTAAAAAATAAAATTTTTAAATTATCACTTTGCTGTACTTTGTATGTATATTTGTCTCTGTCCGACTGTTAAGTTTCCTTTCTCTCAGGAATGAGTACAGGTATGAAGTTAAAATTTATGACTATTCCTAAGGTCTATGGTCCCTTGGCGGTGTAAAACAATTCAGCTACTTTGTAAATGTAATCCAAAGATACGACCATATTTGACACTTGCGTGCTCACTTATCAATACCTATAGATTAACGGTTTATATAGTCTCGGACCTGGCATCTTGCGGTGAAATACCTGCCTGAAGACTGAGAGGTTACGGGATCGAATCTTGGTTGTACCACTGGTTTATTAGCCTTAGCGTTCAACTCTGAACGATGTGAGGAATCGCCCGAAACAACACGTCGTACGGATTTAAACTGTACGCCCCCTTTCCATGCTTTGGTAACTGGACACGGAAGGTGTGTCCAATTGAAGGACTTTCGTTATTTACACACCATACTAATAAATGTACGAGGGTTGGGACTTAAATAGTGGCAACACTATTGAAACATCTGAGGCCATTTCTATGTTTTAGCGAAACTAATGCACAGAAATTGTTTGTTTGTGTATAAAAATCAGTAATCTTTATGCTAAATAAATTGTAGCATAAAGAAAACGTCCTAAATCGAATATGATAACTATTTGTGTGGCTCGGTGACCTGGTGCAAGTTATCCAACCGGAAAGAGGGAATCTACAGTTTAACGCGGAATCCGAACCACGTGTCGTTTCTGGCGACTCTTCACATCGTTGAGAGGTGAAAGCTAGGTTAAAACTCAAGGTGGAAAAAATCAGTAATAAAAGCGAGTTTAGAACCCATGACCTTTCGATCTCCAAACGAGCACTTCGACGCTAGCCCAGACTTCAAGTCGAAGAACAGCGCCAATTATTGGGTTTATTATTATTATTATTTATTTGCAATAAAAATATTACTGAGATTATTAACCAAGAAAAACTATTTATAAATAGGACCAAATCACTCACACCATGTACAAATTTCATTAAGATCAGTTGCGTGGTTTCGGAGTTCATTGTGGACAAACATCGTGTCACAAGATTTTTATATGTATAAAGATTAGTGCAGATACAGACCTTCAGCGTCCTTGTATGACACGATTTGTGTTTCAACGAAGGCATTTCCAATATACTACCTAAGAATAAGGAGATGCATTTTAACATATTAGATGCAAGCGGTTTGCCGATGGTATTGTAATTCTGTCAGAAGCAGAAAAGGAGCTGGAAGAGCAATTTAGTGGAATGGTTATTTGTTGAAAGGAGCATATAAGATGAACATTAACAAACAACGGCAATGGAATACAGTCTAAGATAATCAGGCGATGCAGAAGGAATCAGATTAGGTAACAAAACAATAAAGGTGGTAGATGAGTATTGTTACTTGGGCAGTAAAATAACATAAGATGGTCGCAGTAAAGAGGATATAAAATGGAGGATGGCAAGGGGAAGGAAAGTGTTTTTTTTTTTTTTTTTCTTTTTTTTTTTTTTTTTTTTTTTTGAAAAAGAGAAATTTCCTAACATCGAATATTAATTTAAATGCAAGGAACCTTTTCTGAAGGCATTTGTGTAGAGTATCGCCTTGTACGGGAGTGAAACATGGAGGATAACAGTTCAGAGAGTAATTTTTGTGTCCCAGCCTCGTCGCCGCTTTTGTGTCTCGTTTCCGTCGTAGGTGTCGGTGGCCGAGTGGAATGAGACCGACACAGGAATACAGATAGCACGCTGGTGCAGGTACGGAGGGGAGCAGCCAGAAACTAGAAACACTAGAGTAAATTAGAACGAGATATATATTGCACAGAATTTATACAATACTTAACTTTTACATTACTCAGTACTGCAGATACATAGTTGAGCTAGAGGCCTGCCTAGTGCCTAACTGATAGCCAAGTCTTCACTGGTGCCTATCAGATTCCGAAGTGTTAACTGGTTCCTATCTCAGTCCCAAGTGACTATGTCGTTCAGCGGTGGCCACGAGCGGAGTTCCAGCAGAGGGCGCTCGTGGCTGTCGTCGTAAGAACGCCGCGCCGTGCGTGCATGGCGGCGCGCGGCGAAAGTAGGTGGCGCGCACTTTGGACTTGTGCGACACCACAGTAATAGGATAGAGACTTTAGAAATATGGCGCTACAGAAGAATGCTGAATATTAGGTAGGTAGATAGCGTAAGTAATGAGGCGGTACTGAACAGAATGAGGGAGAAAAGGAATTTCTGGCATACCTTGACTAAATGAAGGGATCGATTAGTAGAACACGTTCTTAGACATAAAGGAATCGTGAATTTAGCATTGGAGGGAAGTGTGTGGGGTACAAATCGCAGAGGGAGACCGAGAGACGAATACAGCAAGCAGATTCAAATGGATGTGGGTTGCCGTTCTAAAGAGGAGATGAAAATGCTTGCTCAGGGTAGGGGATATATAAAGATTAGTGCATATAGAGATTGGTCAACCTCCTTGTATGACACGATTTATGTTTCAATGAAAGGCATTTACAACGTACTACCTAAGGCCGAGGGATGCATCTTAGCTTAGCAGATGCAAGCATGCAAATCGTTTGGTTGTAATACGGTATATAGAGTTGCAGAAAGAAAACTGGGCGGAACGTTGTCGTCTCGGGAAGAAGGAGCTGCGGGGAAAATGACTGCACCGTTCTGCATTTATCACTGAGAAAAGCTGGCTGCTTCTGAAAGGTTGTTAATGAAGTAACGGGGGATCTGAAGTGATTAGCCACCTGAGCTGGGAATAAGAAAAAGCGAGTAGTCCATTTGCCGGCCACTTTGGCGATTTCATTTCTACACGGCGGCGATAAAAAATGTATGGCGTAAAAAGGTGACACTGGGATGAATACGGAGATGGGCGGAATGCAGGGCGGCGGAAGTCGATGACCCAGGGCGGTGCTGGGCGGATTCATTCCGCCGGCGGTAAGCCGCGGCCTGCCCGCTCGCAGCGTCCGCTGCCGCCTCCCAGACAACCCACACGCGCAATCCCTCGTTTTTGCATTCACTGTGCGTTTCAGAAATGCCTTTAATTACACGTGAGCAGTGCTACATAAATGTAATGCAACGACTTTGACAGTGGAAACGCACTGGCCTAGAGTCAATGTCAAAGTCGTTGCGCCATCAGAGAATTAAAAAAAATCGCACTGACGTTTTTTACGGCCCACTTTAGTTTTTGCAGTGCGCCTCGGTTGCACAGTGGTAGAGTGCCAAACTACAAATCCGAAGGTCCCGGGTTCGATCCCCGCCAGGTCCTAGGATTTTTATCTGTCACTTTCCACTTCTTTCACCGCTGGCAGTATTGCTCATGTGAAAAATACCGAGTAGCACCGTGGTTCGGAACCCACGTTAAACTGTAGGTCCCCCTATAACTGGCTGGGTAAGTCAGTTCGAAGGTCGGAGGAAGGCAACGGCATACCACCTCCAAACAGGACCATGCCTAGTAAAGCACTGTGGTGTTCAAACCAATCTTCGGATTGTTGACTGCTTTACCTTTTCTAAGTTTTTCAAACATTTTGGACCAAAATAATAATGTAAACAATAAAAAATTAATTAATAAGAGTGTCTGAAACCCTTGTAGGAAAAACGAAAATTTCAGGATCCGGCGCGTTCCGAACCACTGACCATCAGCGTCACAGTCCAACGCATTGCCCACTACGCTACGGCCAACACTTAGAAGTTCCGATCTTTAATCTCGTACTAATGACGGACGTTGTTAACTGATGCTAATATGGCATTTGTAGACACTAGATTATCATTTATCCTACGAAGAACGACGTGTTTTTCTTAATTTTTCAGTGCGCCATTGCTTTGAAATGACAACGTGTAAGTTACAATAAGAATATCATCAAATACGCAACGCAAGATGGCATAGCCAGAGAGAGTTCTGGGCGAGGAATGTCACGTGACATCTGCGAACGAGCAGGTTTTCGTTAATTCAGTGGAGGGTGTCAAACCTCTTATTTTTGCAAATATCTCTCAAACGATACGAAATATGAAAAAAAAAAACATAAGGGAACAAAGTTCTAGAGAATCTTCTCATCTACAAATTCGTTTATTCAATTTTAGCGTCAGATGAACGGTTTATATGCAATTAAAATTACATTACAAACGGCTTTTTTGCCATTACTACCGTATTTTTTGTCCGAAAAATTTGAAAAGGGAGGTTCTGGTCTTTGTCGGCTTATAATTATGTCTGTAAAATTTGGTGTAGATCGGTTGAACGGTTCGTCTTAAAACTGGGAACATGTTACGGACAGACAAACGGACAGACATACATACATCCCAAAATCGCCGTTATTTTTGCAAATATCTCCGAAACGATACGAGATATGAAAACAACATAACAAAGCAAAGTTGTAGAGAATTTTCACCTCTACAAATTCGGTTATTCAATTTTCGTGTCAGGTGAGTGGTTAAGGCGTTATTTTTATTTAAAACGATCGCAAAGGCCCACTTTTAGTGTTACTGCCGTAACCTAAAGTGGGCCAAAATAATAATAATAATAATTACTGTGCATGTGTAGTATGTTGTTGTGGTCTTCAGTCCGCAGACTTGTTTGATGCAGCTCTCCACGCTACCCTGTCCTGTGCAAGTCTCTTCATCTGAGAATACGTTCGGCAACCTACATCATTTTGAATCTGCTTACTATATTCGTCCCTCGGTCTCCCTCTACGATTTTTACCCCACACGCTTCCTCCTAATACTAAGTTGACAATTCCTTGATGTCTCAGAATGTGTCCAACCAATCTATCCCTTCTCTTAGTCAGGATATGCCAGAAACTCCTTTTCTCCCCGATTCGGTTAAGCAACTCCTCATTATTTACGTGATCTACCCATCTAATTTTCATCATTCGTCTGTAGCACCACATTTCAAAAGCTTCTATCATCTTTTTATCTGAACTCCTTATCGTTCACGTTTCACTCCCATACAATGCTACACTCCAGACAAATGCTTTCAGAATGAACTTCCTAACATTTAAATTAATATTGGATGTTAACAAGATTCGCTTCTTTAGAAACCCTTTTCTTCCCATAGCTATTCTGCATTTTATCTCTTCTTTACTTCGGCCATCAGAAGTTATCTTGCTACCCGAATAACAAAATTCATCTACTACTTTTATTGTCTCATTACCTAATCTAATTCCTTCTGCATCGGCGGATTTTCTGACATTGCATTCCATTACCTTCGTTTTACTCTTGTTGATGTTCATCTTATATCTTCCTTTCAAGACACTGTCTATTCCATTCAATTGCAATTCCAGATCTTTTGCAGTCTCTAACAGAATTACTATGTCATCAGCACCGCAATGTTTTTATTTCTTCTCTCCGCACTTTAATGCCCTCTCCAAATTTCTCCTTCCATTCCTTCACTGCTTGCTCAATGTACAGATTGAACAACATTGGGGAAAGGCTACAACCCTGTCTTACTCCCTTCCCAACCTCTGCGTCCCTTTCTTGCCCTTCGACTCTAATAACCGCTGTCTGGTTTTTGTATATGTGTAGTATACCCGGATGAATATTTAAATTTGCAAGGCGATTTGTAACATACAGGATGTGCAATTCATTACACAGAGTTATCAGATCCGCCAGCCATACATTTTCTAAACCGTCTGAGTATGGACACTACCAGAGTTTGAATGACAGTTAAGCTGCGTAAGTTCCCTCTGCTTCATCGTTTCTACGCCAGATTCCATAACAGTAGTGGCTGGCGAAGGAGACCGAACTAGCCACACAGCAACCGATGATATCTTTAGCGGGTGAGACATTTGGAAAAAATATGCTGTTTGGCACGGGAAACATGCAGTCTTGCATTATCTTGCTGAAACATATCGTCGCGGAGACTCTGAAGATGGGCCAGTGTCGTTAACCCTTTGAAGACGAGCGACGTTCTTTTACGTCAGTCAAACTCTACGTCGAATATACGAGCGTCGTAGTACCTATGTCGGGTGATTTTCTGTTTTGTTGATGTCTTCCAGCACGTAACTTACATCTTTTGTCGGTATGAAAACACTCACTCGTTGTCGTAGCACCTCTAAAAATGTACATATCACCCCGTTTACATGGGCTCTCAAAACCGGATTTCGTAAACCGATTTCCCAAATCCGCATTTGGTTGGTCATGTAAACACTCCAAAACCGATTCTGGAAATTCACTTCTGTAAAGCGGTTTTCCAGTTCCACAATCGATTTTCGTGCCCATGTAAACGCAACCGTTTTTGAAGCGTTCTTGGCTTTTCAGATTGTGTTTTCTTGTTAATAATTTTCGGCACGTGCGGACAGAGTGGCATCTTCTACCGTGAAATAAAAGTATAAATATTAGAGTGATCATGAATCAATGTATTTAAGTAAAAAAAAATAGCGATTGTGCAGTTTAAATCAGGAACTGAATCAGCTGTTTTTCGGCCGCTATATAAAATGGGCTAGGAAATCCGATTCAGGCTGGAATATGTAAACACGACAGCAAGAAACGGTTTACGAAAATCGGTTTTCGTCTTCCGGAAGATGTGTTGCATGTAAAAGTAGTGTATGATAGCAGCTGTCATCGTTTGAGGCGGGAATAAAATACATCGCGAGTCACTTGCTTTTGTTTCACGACCCGCGACAATGCAAAGCTGTCGCTAGATTATTGTTTTTGGGAATAAGCGTGGTGTATGAGTTTCGTCATGGCCTTGCAGGATGGAGAAATGGAGTTTCTACTGAACAACAGTGGTTCAGAACTTGATGAAGGAATCTCTCATTTTGACAACAGTGTTCGATTTTCTTCAGTGTGAAATCAGCACAATTTCATTATCATATAAAATCTTTCTCTCTGGAGTAAATGTTTGTTTGTCTACAGTATTTTCCAGGGAAAAGACCAATTTTTCAAATAAAAAAGGCGATTTATTTTCTTTGCTGTATAATCTACTGTACATCATTCAGAATAACTGTGAAAATGCGCCGGCCGCGGTGCCCGAGGGGACTGAGGCGCTCCAGTCACGGTCTACACGGCCACTACAGTCGGGGGTTCGAATCCCCCTCGGGCATGGATATTTGTGCCGTCCTTAGCATTAGCTAGTTCATAAGTAGTTTGTAAGTTTATGGACTGATGACCCCGTAATTAAGTCCCATAAGCTATACAAACATTTGATCTTTTTTTTTTTTTTTTTTTTTTTTTTTTTTTTTTTTTTTTTTTTTTTTTTTGTGAAAATGCTCATAACCAGCCGGTAGAATGGCATCCATTGTGCCCAGTCCTCAAAGTGTTGAACTACCAGAAGTACATTGATGTGACAAAAGTAATATATGCACATTTACAGATGGCGGAAGTAACACGTACAAAACGTATACAAGGGCGGTGCGTTGGCAGAGCTGTCATTTACACACCGTTGATCCGCATGAAACAGTTTCCGACTACGGCCGCACGACGGGAATTAACAGACTTTGAGTGCGGAATAGTAGCTGGAGCCATATACGTTTCGGAAACGATTAGAGAATTGAGTATTCCGGAATGCACGGTGTGACGAGTGTGGCAAGAACAGATTTCAGCATTACCTCTCAGCACCGACAGTGACCGATGGCCGGCACTTAATGATCGGGACCAGCGGTGTTTGCGTCCAGCTGTCAGTGCTAACAGGCAACCTCACCGCGTCAAATAAAAGCAAAAATCCACGTGGGACTACGACGAACGTATTCCGTAGGACGCTGCGACCGCTACGATTGACCGCGCGGTCTAAGGTGTCATGCTACGGGGGAAAAAAAATGTGTGTTAAGCTTATGGGACTTAACTGCGGGGTCATCAGTCCCTAAACTTACAAACTATTTTGAACTAACTTATACTAAAGACAGGACAAATTTCCATGCCCGAGGGGGGATTCGAACCCTCGACGGGGAACGGCCTCTCGCATCGGAGCATATCGCCTCAATGCGCTCGGCCGCTCCGCCACGGCACATACTACGGAGCCGGGCGGCCGTTCCGCCGGAGGTTTGAGTCTTACCTCGGGCATGGGTGTGTGTGTATAAAAAGTAAAGCAGTCAACAATCCGAAGATTGATTTGAACACCACAGTGCTTTACTAGGCATGGTCCTGTTTGGAGGTGGTATGCCATTGCCTTCCTCCGACCTTCGAACTGACTTACCCAGCCAGTTATAGGGGGACCTACAATTTAACGTGGGTTCCGAACCACGGTGCTACTCGGTAGTTTTTCACATGAGCAATACTGCCAGAGGTGAAAGAAGTGGAAAGTGACAGATGAATATCCTAGGACCTGGCGGGGATCGAACCCGCGACCTTTGGTTTTATAGTCTGGCACTCTACCACTTTGCAACCGAGGCGCACACTAACATGTATTAATTCCAAATCGCTGCTTTAATATTTCTACATTTCTTTAACGGTGGCAATGTCGGCTACAAAGCCGTCTTCAGGTTAGCTGCAATTGTGTAATACAAATTTCGTGAGATAATAGAAAAGTCACTGGATACGATATTTACATAAAATTTTGATTTTACATACATTTTGTAATGTGTTTTTCCATAGAAGATCGTTGTCATGCCACCAATATGGTACAGTTATAATGTAAGAAATTGACATAGATGTTATCTGCTGGTGTATGTCAACGATATTTTATGGTTACAATAACTTGTTTATATTGATACCAACGATATATTAATCAGTTCAAAGTGTGTATTATTTTGTTATGATAGGCAACGATATTACATGCCTCCAACGGGTTGTTTACCAATGTTATACGAAAATACGCGGTGGCCGAGGTGATTGAGGCGCTCCAGTCACGGTCAGCACGGCCACTACGGTCGGGGGTACGAATCCCCCCTCGGGCATGGATATTTGTGCCGTCTTTAGTCTTAGCTAGTTCATAAGTAGTTTGTAAGCTTAGGGACTGATGACCCCGTAGTTAAGTCCCAAAGTTGTACAAACATTTGAACATATACGAAAATAATTTAGAAGGTGATCTTTGGTGTAAATGTTCAAATGTCTGTAAATCTATCGGACCAAACTGCGTGGTCATCAGTCCGTATCTTACAAACTACTTAAACCTAGGTAAACTAACCTACGGACAAACATACACACCCATACCCCAGGGAGGACTCGAACCTCCGCGGCGAGCAACCACGCGCTCCGCAGCGAGACGCTTTAGACCCCTCGGCTACTCAACCGCGGCCTTTGGTGTAACATGCGTTAAAATTTTATCACTGGGTGTGTTGCTAGTAACCTGGTTCCGCTTTGAATATTTCAATAAAACTTTCGAGGAAACTTTTATGTTTCAGATCTGTTTGTTCCTTTATTACAAGAAGTGGTTCTTATCACTCCCATGACTTCTATCATCCTAGTGTGTTACTACTGTTGTCCAGATTACAGGCTAAGCGAACCAGAGGTGGTAGCGCCGTGCACCCAGTGGCGCTCATATGAAGATGACCGACACTAGCTGGCTATGTTCCTTTTCGTCGCCACCTCCACACCAACATGGGGACCCTGTCCGTAGAACCGAGACTGCTGTGTTCAGAGTACTTGAGCGCAGTGTCAAAGGAAGCCGCAAGAACTGGCGCAGTGCTGACAGTCTGTAGCACTCGACAAACCTCCTAATTGCTCACGTGGGTCGTTGTCTCGCAGCAAACCAGCCACTTCTTTGATTCCAGCTACGTGACGTGCACGGGCGGGCGGAATATGAGTTTGTGGGGTCACGGAGGGCGTGCATAGCGCCGAGTGTGGCCATCCTGACCCCATCGATTCCGTATCGGCATGACGATCGGGGGATTCCTACCAATTCGAGCAGCAATATCGCGGAACGATGTGTCGCAGTTTCGATAGGCTGCGAGCCGACTGCTGTAGAATTCCGACACGTGCTGGTAGGCGGCCCTTTTTATACAGGACGTAACACGATCTTCTCACAAACAAATATAACTCAAACAGGATTTCAGAGTATGCAGCTCGATCTTTCCTTTTAGATAGTGCTAATCCCACCTGCACTTGTTTATTTCCGCTGAAACGCTAATCATTTAAAAGTAGGGTAAGATCGTACAAATTCGATATGGGTGCAATTCTGATCAACATAAGGTTTCGCTTCATTTATCAGTCTCTTAGTGTTGGTAGCACTTGCCTTTGTGTGGCGGAGGTGTCTACAGCTCCTACTGGCTTTTCTAACAATACACCACTTTGTGCTACGAAGATATAATTTTTTTCCTGTTAAGAGGTAAGTGAAGCTACTTAGTCTAACGCGCTCTTATAAATCAATAGCTATGGGTGACTGGACTCGCTTGCCAAAAATGCAGTGTTTGGTATCTCGAAGTATACGTTGGTGCCCTAGGGAAAAAGTGCTTTTTATATGGAAGATGCCAGTGATCAAAATTGTACCAGGAAGTGATCACAATTGTGCCTAGTGTGGTACATTTTCGATCGATTTTTCTCAATTCTGTAACCTTCTTTATGTTTATACTAATATTTGTAATTGTCTAATATTTGTGTTACATATTCATTAGCCGGCCGCGGTGGCCGAGCGCTTTGCGGCGCGTCAGTCACGGTCTGCACGGCCACTACGGTCGGGGGTTCGAATCCCCCCTCGGGCATGGATATTTGTGCCGTCCTTAGTAGTAGCTAGTTCATAAGTAGTTTGTAAGTTTAGTGACTGATGACCCCGTAGTTAAGTCCCATAAACTCTACAAACAAACACCAAAAAACATATTCATTAAACATCCAAGAACAAGTGCCATCATTAAAATTATTTATTTTCTCTATATATTTCCAATTACAATAACATTTGTCTGAAATGATGCTATTGTACCACTTTACCCTATGTACTGAACTTCATGACAATATGATTTGTTGTGGAAGAGCACGTTTGACAATTGACAAAGCTAACTACAAGCTAACCTCGATGTAGGTGGGTCCTTTATTCAACTCAAACAACTTTTCCATACTTATTTGACATTATAAAATTATTCAACTCATTATAGGTAAACACAAAGACATATGTGGCTGCTAACCTCGCCGCAGATATTTGTTGTTGATTATACTCGAGTCAGGATTATTCCACAGAGGAGAAATGCCAGTTATTACTGTGACAGTTACTATTACTCGCATTTTCTTTCTGCAAACTTTTAAAGATGTTGTTTGTAAATCTAACTACGTTGGTTATCAGTCACTTGGCTTACAAAGTAGTTACACTAACTTAAAGTAACTTATGATAAGGACAACACAAACACCCATGCCCGAGGGAGGATTCGAACCCCGACGCAAACTTTTTAAGTATAATTAACAACAGTACTAATGCAAGGTGACATATACTTTGGAACTAGTTTTCAAATGAGATTTATTGCCTTATTTTATAGCTACCAATAACAGATAAGCAACACATGAACACAATTCGGAAAGAGTGTCGATAATTCAATCCCTGACATTGGGAACTAAGCACGTACTCTAAGGTCTTCTGTCTGGAATGATTATGTAGAATCTACTCAGAAAGAAAATTGTACTACCATCACTCAGGACAATGATCAAACTGTTAATACACGTCGCTGCTGTGATTGTACAATCATCAAGCTCATGAGCCACTTTATACATCACCAAAGAATATCGTTTCTGTGGCTCTTAGATGCTTGCAGTCATTACTCGCCATACAGAACTTGTAATTGGGTACTCAGGACTCCTGGAAGATGTTTTCCCTACACCGCGTTAGGCATGGTAACGTCTTGTGTTTCCGAATTTTTGTACACCCCTCATAACAGTCTTTGAAGAGCTTCGGCTGTGTAAGTAATTTCGGAGGACAATGGGGCAGTATGAGAGTAATTTTCTTAGATTGTAATTAGCGAACAGAAGGCGGTGGTTCTCCTCGGGTAATTCGATGAAGAAATTAGCTGAAATTGTAGTTCTTTAGTTCGAAATAGCAGCTCTACCTAGGATTTGAAATTAGTGATTTCACGAAAAATTCTCTTTTAGTGTTTGTGATACCTATGTGAGGGTTTTTTCTGCAGTACAAGTAGTGTGTTTAAGGTTATTCTTTTTTCACTGTAAGCCAGTTCCATGCCCAAAGATGTCAATAGTGATTGGGGTCGTTCGCAATACTGCGGAGTGTAAAAAAACACAAAACAAAAGTAACTTGTACCAAAGGCGACGTCTGTCCTTCGCACCCAATCGACTTTGCTGGAACAATCTGATCGATTTGCGTAGCAGAGTCCTGCGGTTGGCCTATCACTTATTCAGAGGCCGCGTCCGAACTTGCCACGATTAATTAAGCAGAATCATGAAATGTCAAATAAGCCCAGCGGCTATGCAGTCCAGTCTGAGTTCTTTGCAACGCGAGACTGTGGTGGCATTTCGAAAGAATAAAATCGGAAGCTCGATTATTTTCTTAGCGCCACGTCAAGCATGTTTGTAGGATGTTTGATAGAGTACACGCACTTAGACAGAAAATGAAGAGCATAAAGTTGTAATATCACCATTTCAGTAGCTACCTTTCTAAGTAGGTCAGCGAACATTGTAGCTAAATTTCGGGTAAATATAAATTATCCGCTATAAAATATTAAACCAAGACTCAACGGGAGCTACAGGAAAATGTCAGAGTAAACACATCCTTCCACAATACTGTGTTTTAGTAAACACCTCATATACAAATTAAATTTTTGGTTGTGCCTTCCATGAAGCGTAAAAACGTTGTAGCCTTTGGTTGCAGGAGAATGAGTCTCACCTAGAATCACACAGATATCAGAAGGCAGCAGTCGCAGAGGTCGATCTTATATAAAGCAAATGACTGATTCGATCTATTGCCTGGACACCGAGAAGTAGCAGTTTGTAAGGTTAGTTGTAATTTGACGTGACAATTTGTCACACGTTTCGGTTTGAAAAATATTTCAACGTTTACGTTGCTGTTTGACGTGTTTGTCAAACATATATGTTTAAGAAAAATTCCAACTGATGGCAGATCTGACAAGATGGCGGGCGGTTTTGTGTTGATCTTTCACCGCGTATATTTCGCAAAAGTTAGTTTTATTGTTATTTACTTCACTTCATCGGCAGTTTCCATATTTATGGAAACTATGATCAAGGATAAAAACAAAATAGCACTGGAAATTACCAAAATGAGATAAGTGTTAACGTCTTTTCCAGCCATATATTACGTAGGAAGACTATAACAAGAAAATCAATATTCTACGCCCAAAATACAAGTGGCAGTGCAATAACATAAAATAAAAGTCGAAGCTCTCCGGTTCTTCCGCGAACGACGCACATGTTCCAACGATGTGACATTGAAATGAACTTCTGTTAGAGGATGAATTAGAAGAGAGGACGAAGTAATTCTTTTGTTATAAATTCGAATATCCATTCATAGATAGCTGATATAATCATCAGGTTTTCCTTCAATACTTCCTTCAGCAAATTTTGATAGGTTCATTTTTTCATTTTATTCTTTATACACAGTACGTAAGTCACGACAAACCTTTTTTACCGCAATGACAGCCATTCTCATCAAGGATACAGATACTTTGAAACATTATAGTGAATGCTTCAAAAGTGCGGTTAAATTAACAAACCCGTGGATAGGAAAGAGCGAATTCACAAGCAAGTTTGATGGTGTTCGGGGCCACTAAGACTCACATAGGAGTGACTGGTTAGGGCGCTACCGGTGATAACATTACCTGATTGTGACAGTACCAATCCTGTAATCTGACGATATTTCCGACCTGGAATATATTAACTAAATTAAATGTTATAATCTACTCCGACCGTGAGGCTAGAACGACGAGATCGCAAGGTGGGAATTTTCAAAATTTGTCTACAAAATAAAATGCTCACAAAACACATCTTTCACGCTCCATAAATGGAAACCGAACCATGCCCCAGACTAACAGGTGATAATGAGCATGCAGAAAAGAAGGCAGTGCAAATTATTCGTAGATTATTTTCGTGTTTCATCCATGAACAACAGCTGTGAACAGTAACATATTGTATAGCAATTCACAGAGTGTATATGACTACATCAGTGACAGCAAGGAACTATCGGCATCACAATTCACTTTCGAATCCGATACTACACACCGTCCTTCTCGTTCTACTCTCACTCGTGTAAGGCGAATAAAGAATCTGGTTAATGGAAACTTTTTCTTTCTAGAGAAGAGGAGCACATATGGAGCAGAGCCGAAACGCCCTGCACCGTTACCCAACACGTCAGAGGGCATATCGGACACACGGTGTAGTAGATACATGTAACTTCTTTTCAAAAACAGTGCTCATTTTATTGTAAGTGAATTTCATTTTTGTACATAGATAACCGTAACTCATATAAAAATTGTACCTCTTTTACTATAAAATGATTTAAATTTTGCCAGTGCCCGTAATTAACAAACGAAACTGATACCGGTAGCTGTTAGTAATTTGTACAAATGATGGCTGTCTGTCTGTGTGCATGGATTTAAGTTCATTCCGATGCCTTGCCGCAGCAGCCAAGCATTTATTCGGCTTCGTTACGGAAGACGACCGCGGCTGCAATAAAGTTTTCAGCTACTTACCTCAAACATCTGCGATTTATTTACTATTTAATAGATGTTTTATGTGAGTATGACTCTGAAAAGTAGTTTTACACTAGATAATTATTGTATTATTAAATAATTTCCACAACTTCAATGTATTTCATTGTTTAAGAGGAGGAGGTCATCTGGCGCAGAATTTATATAATTACTGTAAGCAGACGTCGATGTCTCTCACTGTCCACTTAATATAATGCAAGAAACAGAAATAAGAGGCACCGTACTGACGAAGTTACACACGATGAAGCGCGTCGGTGAGATACAGTTAATTTCAATCGGTCCTGTGAAATACCAGTGAACACTAGTATTATTTTTCCGATTTAGCCTGGTGAACGTCTAAAGATTTACGCGAAAAACATTTCAAGCGAAGATATTTTTTCCTGAAACCTGAGGACGGAATATGTTTTGGAACACGCATGTGTTAATTTTAAGCTGTCGGTCGTGATATGGTTTTTTTTCCTGCATATTCGTTAGAATGGTTCGGCGTATTAACAATGAGGATTCCATAGTACAACACTTGGAACACGTGTAATTGTGAGACGTGGACATCAAATGAAGTAAGTCTTAAATTTGAAGAATAAATCATATTAAACCATTTTGAAGTTATACGAATTCAACAATAAAAGAAAACCGCGAGTTTTGTTGTTCGTGTCATCTGTAATGCCGCATTATCAACGACAGAGAATTTTATTGGTTCCCTCAGTGATGGGTAATGACTGTCACCAAAGACTTAAATCTTCGAAATATAAAACTGCGTTCTCTCTGTGTTATAACAACACTATGAGGGCAAAAATTGTGACAGTTTTAGACAAAAACACAGTCCTATGAATAACTACATTCCAAATACCTTCACAGTGAATAATTAAAAGGTTCAGCTAGAATGTCTTGTGAGTTGTGCAATAATCTGTGTAAACATTGTTTAGAGTCTCTATGACGCCACGTTGGAATGGCCGAGCGCTCTAAGGCGCCTTGTGGCGGAGTGCGCGGTTGCCCCCCGTCGGAGGTTGGAGTCCTCCAAAGGGCATGTGTGTGTGTGTGTGTGTGTGTGTGTTGTTGTTGTTGTTGTTGTTGTCCTTAGGTTAGTTTAAGTAGTTTGTAAGCATAGGGACTAATAACCACTGTAGTTAAGTCCCTCAGATTGACACATATTTGAAGGTTTGATCTCTATGGCGAAAAGTAACTATATCAAAAACATGTTTTGTATTGAAATAACAGGTTTTCGCTTGGTAGGCGATGTGAGATGTTTCTTTTATTTAACTTCAAAACATATCGATTTCGTCCCTATGATGGGACATCATCAGTGCAGAATTGCAAGTCATGATGACCTATGTGCTCTGCTTAAAAACATTTAAAGGTCTTGTCACAACAATAAAATTTTATTGTTGTGACTTGTACCGGCAAGACCTTTAAATGTTTTTAAGCAGAGCACATAGGTCATCATGACTTGCAATTCTGCACTGATGATGTCCCATCATAGGGACGAAATCGATATGTATTGAAGTTAAATAAAAGAAACATCTCACATCGCCTACCAAGCGAAAACCTGTTATTTCATTATAATTCTGTGGTGGGCTGGCACACAAAATGGAATCTAGTTACATGTTTTGTATTGTTTACTTGTCACTGAAAGTATAGATAAAATTCTAGCGCATTTCCGTATGTAGTATATACGTCTTCAAAGCTATTTGACAGTTACGAATATCGCAGTATCTTGTTTACGAAAACGTGGCGCCCTGGAGTAAGAAACGTTGTTTCTGGTTGAGATAGGAAGTGCCCATGTGCATTCGCCTGCTGCCGGTCAATTATGCTACGCGCTCAAGTGTGGTGCGCTGCTGTTCACGTATCTGCCAGGCGCAACTTTCCCGTGCCGCCGTCTGGAGGTCCGCAAAGACGCACGCAAGCGAATAACACTGTCGCTTAATGCCCACGAAGCAAGTGACGGTTATTGCTACCGTTCACACGCAACCGTTATGTAAAGGAAATTTATTGGTCGGCGGCAAACACTTGTGAGAGCTGCTGGTTGTCCACTACTCACTTCCGAGTTGTTTTGAAGTGTAGACAGGCGGGTATTATTTGAAGTTGTCGGATATTCTTGAAAGATAAGTCACAACAAAAAAATATAAATCAATACTCTGTACGCGTCGCCTTTAAACAGAGGGAAAAGAACCGAAGAGACAGTCCGATATTTTTATCAGATTTCTCCAAACTTCATTTACTTGCGTCGATATCGTCGAAATGTGCATTATTATGTTGTAGCACAGGTGATTTCTGTTGTACGGGCTTCAAAGATAGATAAACTGGGGCGCGTACGGAATCATATGAACAGTCGATTTTTCTCTCGAACTATTTGGGAGTGGAACATGGTAGGAAAGGAATAGTAACGGCACGAGGTACCCTACGCCACGCATCGTATCGTGGCTTTCGGAACGTGTATGAAGATGTGTCTTTTAGAATGTAAATTGACTGCATTATTTATGATGAATTATTTTCTAAAGCAAATTTTGGATTACGTTGTTTGCTTGTCTATGGGGACATAGTTTACATCGTCTCTGATTCACTAGTCTCTGTGTTGTGACCGCCGACAAGTGCTCCAGATATAGCAAAACTGCAGAAAAGTATCCGATCACATTCATGAACGGCGTCTCAAAAAATCCACGTTCAAAATTGACAATGAAAATAAGATATCATTTATATGGTACGCGAACATAGATAATGAAAGTACATTTGTCTTGCAGGGCCGCGCGGGAGTGAATGTGCGCTCTAAGGCGCCTTGCTGAGGAGTGCGTGGCTGCTCCCCGTCGGAGGTTCTAGTCCTCCCTCGGGAATGGGTATGTCTGTTGTCCTTAGCTTAAGTTAGTTGAGGCAGTTTATAGGTCTACAGACTGATGACCACTGCAGTTTGGTCCCATAGCTTTCCAAACATTTGAACATTTGATTTTGTCTTGCAGCTACCAGATGTGATAAACAAACATCGGCAGTTTTAACAACCGGGGAGGAAACCAGTATTAGTCGTAATTTGATGTGTGACCGCGACCAAAAAAGGTTGTCAAGTCCAAAATTGTTTATTTTTAGACGCCGCAGTTTATAGTAATTGTCAGCTACAATGTTTACGCAAGACCAACAGGGATATTGGCGTTCTATCACTGACGAAAAAAAGGTTTGTAGAGCTTATGGAACTTAACTATGGGGTCATCAGTCCCTAAACCTACAAACTACTTATGAACTACCTTATACTAAAGACGGCACAGCCGGCCGCGGTGGCCGAGGGGACTGAGGCGCTTCAGTCACGGTCTGCACGGCCACTACGGTCGGGGGTTCGAATCTCCCCTCGGGCATGGATATTTGTGCCGTCCTAGTTCGTAAGTAGTTGATAAGTAGTTTGTAAGTTTAGGGACTGATGACCCCGTAGTTAAGTCCCATAAGATTTACAAACATTTGAACACTTTTGAAAGACGGCACAAACATCCATGTCCGAGGGGGGATTCGAGCCGCCCACGGGGACGGTCTCGCGCATCGTAGCATAGCGCCTCAATGCGCTCGGCCGCTCCGCCGCGGCAGCACTGACGAGGTTCACTAACTGACGGACGTCTATTTGCAGTTTAATAAATGCAAATAAATAAATGTGACCAATTCTACTTTTGTCCCTGGTTCTTAAAATTATTTTGTGGGCGTTGTGTATAATATCCCATAAAATGGAATTCAATTTTGTAAAAACATTGATAATGGTAAGCAGATGGAAGTCAGAACAAAGAAAATGGACAAGATGCCCCATAACAGAGTTTATTCGTTCATAAAAATGCGTCACATCTATGCATGGGTATGTGACGAAAAAGAGAAAGTAAGCAGCATCTTAACTGTTTGAGATATTTCACCGACGACAACGTCAGAAACAATTACGTCATGATTATGTTAAGTCGGTGGGCCGCGAATACAGCAATGTGTTTGATTAATAATGAAATGAAAGCATATTGTAAGATATCTTTACCTTTCGTTGTCTTGGAAGCATGAAACTATCAGAAATATTCCTTTCGCCATTATATAACACAGTATGTAAAAACATCTTCACTATTATTTTAAAATTTAATATTACTGCTAGCCTTTTGTCTGTCAATTTTGCTCTTTCACAGCTACGGCTGACTTCTAAATAGTGTGCTATCGCCGGAAACATCCCAGGTTTATAACGAAGGCGAAAGTCCCAACCACAACAGGATCTATAGATAAATGCTTTCCACTCATGCGCTATGAAACCGAAAGTTCTTTTGGCTACCATATGTAGAGGCTACAGTCACAATTTCAGGGACTTGCACGGGGCTATATATCCAATTCATTTTATAAAATGGTCATACATATTTAGTATTGTAACAGTTTCATGCATATTTCTAAGGAGCCGAAATCAGATTGTATGTTGTCCTAGATAATGGCCGATCGGTCTACGGCGCCTTGCTGCGGAGCGCGTGGAAGTAGTTCGTTAGCCTAGGGACTGATAAGCTCAGTAGTTAAATCCCATAGATTTAGAAACTTCTGAACATTTTTAGACGATGCGACGATCACAGAATACATAAAAGGGGGGGGGGAATAGAAGAACTAACAAAGAGAGATTAGGTTTTTGAAATCATGGCCACTACCTATTAGTATCGTTTCTTTTTTTCTCTGTGGTTTCTTTGAACTGCTTTCGTTCAGCCATCAACTGCAGTTGCAGCTGTGAAATCTCAGATATAAGCAAACGATTGCAATTTCTCGCACCAAATCACGGCCACTACTATTACTGACATCTATGTTTACTGCGCGAATTCTCTCGGCTACATTCATTAAGGATTTTTTTGAGGTTGTAGCTGTGAAATTTCAATTACACTGAAACACACAACTGCGGTATTCTCGCCCATGTGGGACGTGTAGAAAAATTTGCCTTGCTTATCAGTTAGAATGCTTCTTAAAATTTATTTCTTATCGCGACGCACTCGAACATTAAGAGTGTGTTTATTCAGCACAAAAGATCTTCGGGACTAAGGGATACTGACTAAATCTATTGTCCGTGGTAAGTAATGTTTAACAGAAGATACTGACGAAAGTGAATTGTGAGATTCGTCTCCGTAGGTAAAGAAATAAAACTTTTCACTCGACAAGGTTTAGCAGTCAATTTAAAAATTTCCTTCAAGTGTTGAACATGTTTTGTTTAGAGCGAGGCTAGAGTTCTCAGAGGTTCGAATATTCAGGTCATGTACTAACACCGACACGCCAATCATGGTAACTCGGAGAGAAACCTCACAAATGATTGAAGCCAGATACATTACCGTCGCACATTTCGCTTGGCCGACCGCTTCGTTATTGTGGGGTAACACGTACGTGGAAGTATTACCCGGCGGATGTGGCCCAAGGCACTTTACGGAGCGAACTTTCTGTGGTACGGTACTTAACGCTGCATGGCTGCACGATATTTCCTGAATGTGTCCGCTAGCGTTTGATGTTGTACAGATGTGAAGCTGTTTGTGAATGAGGTGCTGAGGGTTCAGCCGTACTAATGTACCTACATTCAATATTTTTACACTATTGTAAATGCTGCATAAATACGTCGAGGAGGCAGGCGACCTTGATGAAATGAATTGGTAGTGCAGCGAAAATCTGGTTAGGTCGCAACATTTTTTTATTGCAGGCCACACTTTATGAACAGTGCGACTTCAGTGACACGTTTCGGTATTACCATCATCATACTTGTATCTACTTTGTGACGTAGCCACACTTCTGGAAATACATGGATGATGGTAATACCGAAACGCGTCACTGAAGTCGCACTGTACATGAAGTGTGGCCTGCAATAAAAATTTTGCGTCCTAACCAGCTTCTCTCAACACTACCAATTCATTTTTACACTATGTATCCTACAGTTCGATATATAGCGAGGGAGTTATATTGCATATTACTGACCTAAGAAAACATGCTACGGTTGTATCTTGGCGAGGAGAATTTTCGGTATAGCTATTAGACATGTCTTGTGGAGGCACTATTAAAACTGGTTGCTTCCACTAAGTCCGAGAGGGCACACAAACTGATGATTCCACAGACAACTTTAACGTTCAAAATCTGCGTAAGAAGTATACTACAGACGGCTAATAAGACCGATTTAAAGTGATATACCGACAGCTTATAAAGTTCGCTCATTGATAACAATGTATGAAAAAAAAACTGCGTACTTATAGGATTGTTCTGCTCCATCTAAATGCAGCGTGGATGAACGTAGAGGTTTTTTTCCCTGTTTTTCCAAATCGCGAAATTCCACGCTAGTTGTGGATAGGGGGTCAAGAGCAGATATTTATAACGTCCCACGCAGAAGCGGCACACGGAATGTTGGAATCGGTTCAGTGGCTTCAGCCCATCTGCGAAATATTCGTTCAATGTAGCATCTTTCTGTCAGTCTTTCGAAAGAAGAGCTAAGCATCACACTTATACAGAATTTTAGAACAGAAGAAGATGAATATTTTTGTACGGTAAATGAAATATGTTGATATTTAGAACATTGTTGCAATGTTGCCCGACAAAAAAGAGAAAAATAATTGTGTAGACCTTTAAATATGGATCGATGTAGTCCAGCGTGCTTTCTAGGTTATTTTTAACGCCCATATAGGAATATAAGAATCTGTTTCGCCATATTCATTTGATATATGCAGTTCATCAACGTAGATAAGACTCTAACACCCACTGCATAATTTATGAAGTACGCTAATTTAAATGAAAGAGACTTCCTAATTTAAGAGTACTGATTAGCGTAAACTGAGATGCAGCAGAAATGAAAATCAGGCCACAGTACTTGCATATGCAATGTGTACTGCTACACGGCTTGCTAGCAAACGTACCTACGGCTTGATTCACTGTGTTTCTTGTTAAGAATAGCGGTGGTTTGGGACTCTTAAATTTATTTGGAATTGCGTACATTTAGAGATAAAGAAAGAGAGCTAAAAGTTTGTAATTGGATGCTTTTATCGCTTCTAATGGAATGTATTTTAGAGGTATAAAGTCAGGTAAGTTCCAAAGTCCAAATGAACAGTACCACGGGGGCCAGATACAACGGATCTCTCTGCTCTGCAGGTGTAGATAAAACAGACGTAACACAGTCTTGATTTCTCTAACTTTTTCCTCGTACCCACGCAGACGGTAGTGAGTGAAGATTGCAGAGATAATTTTCATCACTTTGGTATATGTAGTAAGAAGACGCAATCGTGACTGAAGATACAATTCGGCGTAGCTTTAGAGAATTCTTAAAAGGTATTTGTTTCTTTCTTTGAATAGCTTGACTTAAGTTGTAAATATCTACCGAGCTGAAATGAACTTGTTGTTTTGTGTAAATCGTAATGGTAAGCACACACTGATAGCGCTTTTAAATGGTAACTTTGGTAAACCACTGCAACTGAGAATCAAATTGACTCTCAGCGATAGCACAATATGTAATATTGGCATGTTATAGTTGCAAATGACATATGAAAATTACAGGGAGACCTTTTAGAACAGATGCATCAGACAATATAAACTTGGGAATATACAACTTAAACAAGTTCAGGTTTTGAGGTCTACATTGAAACTCATCACCAACAATATTCCATTACAACACAAACATAATGTAACCCTTATAAAACAGTATACACTATTGAAATGACTGTTGGGGAACTTGATAGTGCAGTAGACTCCGATACACCTTTCTAACGCATGGTACGATACCACCAGAAGGAAAGAAGGAAGACTGGGGTTTAACGTTCCGTCGACACCGTGGTCGTTAGAGCCGGAGCACATGCTTGGATTGTTTTTGTCAGGGATGAGAAGGAAATCGGCTGAACTCTTTAAAAGGAAGGAACCCGAAATTTGCCTGGTGTGATTTAGGGCAATCATGCACAGACTAAATCAGGGTGGTCGCAGGTGGGTTTGACCCGTCGTCCTCTTGAAAGCGAGTCCATTGTGTTACCACTGTGCTACCTCGTTCGGTATCGGGTCGTCAGTAGGCCTGCTGTTATACAATCGTCTCGACGTTCGACAAGCGAAGAAGTCGACAGGATAATATTTCTTCATAACGAAACTTTCGAGCAGGTTGGCCATGTAATTATCTTAAATACGATTTTATGATACATGCTCCAATGCAGTTTTACGAACCGTGAAGGAGGCTGACCCGTTTTATTCTCTAATGCTTACTGATGTGTTTTTGATGCATTCGACAATGCTGAGCCTTCACAGTAAGTGAAAGAAATGACTCTTTTACTTAAGCTAAATGTTGAAACTAATATGTTGATGTGAACCTTGAAAATTTCCCGATGTATCGAATACTTGATGATGCATGGCAGTACTTGGTTGATAACAACCAGCTATACTCCCGGAGACATCATCGAGTAGCGATGATTCTCCTCTCACTTCGACGTGCGTCGACGACAAGTCCATTACAGACAGTATTTATGGTTGAAACTGAAAAAATAAATGATTTAAACTTAGTGTCGTGAAGCGCAAACAAGACTCTTGTCCAAGGGTATCCAGATACACAACAACCAGCTGGTAAATACAGTGTTCAAAACCAAGTGTCCAATACTTTGAGAGGTGGTGGTACTCATCGAAGCAATAAAAATAAGTAAAATAAACATGGGTCCGGAAACTCATACTTTGTGGGATAAACACGCGTTTAAAGGAAGGGCTACGCGACGCTTAGTTGCACATATTTGCATACTTGACGATAGATTAATAGGACCATACGTGCTACCACAAAGATTTAATGGGTTGCATTATCTGGGCTTTCTCATTAACGTATTGCCTACTTTTCTGGTAGATGTGACATACCAGCAACGATTACAGATGTCGTTCATGCACAATGGCGGGTCACAATGTGTGCGAACATGTGACGCATATATTTCACGACCTCTGGATTAGTCGGGAAGGACCCACACCTTGGGCTGTCCGTTCCCCTAGACTTTTGCTTATGGGGACACTTGAAGCAAGTGGTCTGCGCAACTCCAATCACCGATGTGCACGCACTACAGGGCCACGTCTTCAATGTGTGTCTCAAGTACAACAACAGCCGGGTATACTTCAAAGAGTGCGCCACTCCTTATGCCGAAGAGCAGAGGGGTGTATTGCCATGAATTGATGCCACGTGTATCACCTCCTACAAAAACGTGTTTACCTCAGAACGTATACGTTTCCGGACACACGTTTATTTGACTTAGTTTCCTTGTTTCTATGAGTACTGCCACTTTTCAAAGTATTCGACACTTTTTTTTATTTGTTGGAACAAGATAGCTGCTTATGCCACTCATTGAGGATCGCTTACCTGGCTATATCACGGTACTTCTGAAACTTGATCCAAAACATGAACAGCGCTGGTTGGTGACCTGTAACAGAGAAAACATCATATCGTTCAGTATCAATATAAAATCCACAATTTTCTTCATCATGCTGTGTGAAAAACACCAGAAAAAATATACTTTATACAATGCAATAAAGTGTCATCATAATCTGCTAAGTCTATTGCCTTCTCGTTTTGTATATCTCTGCCCCACCCCTCTCGTTCACTGCACTATACGAGAGAGAGAAAAAGGTGAAGGGGGTGGGAGAAGAGATACATGAAATATGCGAAAAACTTTACTATCTTAATTTCCGTGCTGTACCTTCTTTCAGCGTCTGTGTTGCACTTTCTATCTGAATTATGTGGCAATCGGCTCATTTATTTTTTTAAATTATCGATAGCTTTGAATATTTTCCCACAAAAGAGTCGCCGTAAACAGATGTTAGAGTCATATGAAAATGGTTTTGATTAGTATCTAATACAAGGCGCCACTGAAAAGTAAAGTGAATGGTCCCATACTTTACAAACGGCGCTGGCGAGGATGAGGTGCCCGTGCATACACATTGAGGGACATGCAAACAGGCACCCCCTATGGTGCAAAGCACTGCAGTGAAGCGGTGGTACACGCTGCGACCCAGCTAACATTAAGTTTTGCTTCAAATTTGGCGTAACGGCATCGGAGACCCATTGGATGTTAGTGCAAGTGTATGGTGTTGAAGCAGTGAATAAAAAGTGTGTGAGTAGTTGCGTAGATCCAACAACGCGTGACCACAGTGCTTTCGAGCGATTCCACAAGAAGCGTTTGCTGACAGTTTACAACAGCTGTACAACCGATGTCACAAGTGTGTTGAAGCCAATGGCGATTACTTTGAAGGCCAGTAAAGGTATTTTGTTTGTAACTCTTGTTTCCTACATTTCCTGAGGGCATTCACCAAACTTTCCAAATGTTCAAATGTTTGTAAATCTAAGGAACTTAACTACGTTGGTCACCAGTCCCTAGGCTTACAATCTACTTACACTAATTTAAAGTAACTTATGCTAAGGACAACACAAACACCCATGCCTTGGGAGGACTCGAACCCCCGTCGGCGATCGCCCGTGCGCACCGCAGCTGAGCGCCTTAGTGCCCACGGCTATTCTGCCGCGGCTCGAAATTTCCAGATGCACCTTGTATATAACTGTTTTATTATCGGCAAGAACGTAGCTTATTTCATCCTCTTCTAGATACAAGCAATTTTTTAAAGTTCTCAAACGTTCTACTTATTCGATACTGCCCTAATTTTTTTCCTTGCATCGTCCTAACCGTTCATTTCTACGTAACTACTACACCCAACATACTCTGTAACTTTTATGCATATACTAGAGTTCATTAATGACTACTATGTTTATCCTATACTACTGCACCTAAATTAAGTGCCCTTGGATGCAGAAGAAGACGTTCCATTCAAATGTTCAAAGCCGGCCGCGGTGGCCGAGGGGACTGAGGCGCTCCAGTCACGGTCTACACGGCCACTACGGTCGGGGGTTTAATCCCCCCTTGGGCATGGATATTTGTGCCGTCCTAGTTAGTAAGTAGTTCATAAGTAGTTTGTAAGTTTAGGGACTGATGACCCTGTAGTTAAGCCCCATAAGCTATACAAACATTTGAACATTTTTGAAATGGGACTTAACTATGGGGTCATCAGTCCCTAAACTTACAAACTACTTATGAACTAGCTACTACTAAGGACGGCACAAATATCCATGCCCGAGGGGGGATTCGAACCCGCGACCGTAGTGGCCGTGCAGACCGTGACTGACGCGCCGCAGTCCCCTCGGCCACCGCGGCCGGCGACGTTCCATTTATGTGTCCTTCCTCACCCTACCCAGAAAATAGTTCTCTGAAACGTCGGGCTCTATTTATGCTCTCATCATTAGTTTTTAAGTAACAAGCCATGTAACAAACATAATCCTGTGTTATTGGATGAAACGGGTGGTCGAGTGACTGAATCTTTTTATTAATCGTGAATTCTGATCCTAACTATAAAACAAGAAACGTCTAGATTCCGAACGGAATTAATACAATGAGAATAATTAAAATGACGACGACAACAGCATCAGCCGCAGCCGCGGCAACAACAATGTGACCACTGATAGATAATAACAAGTATTCTTTGAGGACCCTGGCAGATTTTTACTCGGAAAACAGAAAATACTTCACTCTTCATACTAACGACACTGGCTTACCACGCAGTTTATGTGAAGTTCACGCACTCCAGATTGCCTGTGTAGTACAAGCGCACGTATTTCTGTTTTATTATCATAAACGCTTCTAGGTCACATATGAGGCCATCGCAGTGTGGACACTCATGGCGTGAGCCTTTGGAATGAAAAATGAACTATGACACACAACGGCATTGTTAAACAGTTCTGTGTGCGAAGTTTCCATTCAAATGTAAAAATAAATAAATAAACAATAATAAAAAGTAAAGCATGTAAAAACGTAATACTTTGTGAAATCTGTTCGAAACGCAATTGTGGATAACAAATATCGCCATCTTCATAGATTTACCTGACATGTTTTCTTGTCAGGACAAACACCAGAAAAACTTAAGCAGCCAGTTTTTAATTTACTTCATTCAAGCAGTCATATTCAAGCTTCTGACCTATCATAACAAATGGTTAATGAACCTATGTTTAGCATCAAAACAGGGCAGCACTCAATACTGGATTAGCCGCGCGTACTGGAGCGCCGTGTTGCGGGGCGCGCGGCCGTCCGTCGTCGAGGGTTCGAATCCCCGCCTCGGGCATGGATGTTTGTGTCGTCTTTAGTATAAGGTAGTTCATAAGTGGTTTGTAAGTTTAGGGACTGATGACCCCGCAGTTAAGTCCCTTGAGCTTTACAAAGATTTGAACAGTTTTAGACGCTATGCTTCTCATCTATTACCAACATCCACATCAGGAAGGCAGTTTAGACTGCGCACGTTGCTACTACTCCAACCACCAGTTGACAACAACAGAGGGAAAAAAGCGCTGATTAGTCCGTCGGCGCTCTCATCACCTTTCATCATTTAAAAATATGCTGCATCGCAGTTGGACGGACCATACTACACGCTTAAGTCGATAGGTCCGTTACATATAATTCTGCTAATATGCGAGGATAACTGTGCAGTTCCTCTCTCACAGCAGCTGAACCAGCCGTTAGATTATTATTTGGACGCTACATTAATACTTTAACAAATATAAATGACATATTTCATGAAAACTATGAATGAATGGCTCTACGCACCTGAAGCTGAAATTAATCCAACGGCGACATATGAATATTTGTGCCAGACCGGAAATCGAACCCGGACTCCCGCTTCACGCTGTTGAATTAACCCTTCGGCTATAGGGGAAAAATCTCCCGTCCGTCACAAATTCCTTCATGCCATTGACCATTTTCTCTCATATACATGATTCCCGTATGGGGTTTAGCGTCATTGTGCATCTAGCACTGAAATCTTCATATTGTCCGTAGAGACTTGTGTACACTATGTATGGGAATGCTGTCTATTCTTTTGCACTTGTCCGACTATGCCTATATAATATGGATTAGTTCAACAATGATTTTCATTAAAGAACTTACAGTAATAAGAAATATTTTCTTTGCCTTTTTTCTAAAAGAAGACTTTTTAATATTAAGCTGTATAATTTTCTGATTTATATAGGCTCCTGACAAATTTCAACTGTACCTCATTATATATATAAGCATCCTGCCACGTATCGTTCGATCGTTAGTAGCACTGTATAAATTCCACAAGTACATCGGTATGTGCGGCCACATGTAAAATATTGTAATTATATTCCATCCTGAGAATGAAAATATGGTTCTAAAATTCCACAAATGCGTATTTATGGGATTTTAGAAGTATGTATTTATACTCAGAGTGGAATATAATTACAGTATTTCAGAAATGGCCTCACATGCGAATGGATTCGTGGAATGTATTCGCTGATTCTATGCAACCTGTTATGGAATGCACACTCCACTTCACTGCAATGACTGACGTCGACGGTAGTGACTTAACGATCGTCGTATACCAGCTCTGTATCACTGACTAAGCTCGAAAGCGATCAGCACGCTCGTTCAAGGTAACAAACATTTTGTACGGTGACCAAATCGTTCTGCGAAATACTCCCAAATAATGTAGATGGCTTGTGGTAGAAATGTCCACCTTCTGGTCCTACCTCACACTTTGATGAGTACACCGTTTTTAATGTGACAGTTGCGACTGATATCCTATCGCGAAAGAAGCGTGGAATTTAGCGCGTCATTGACGTCGAGGTCATCAGAGCCTCATTACTGTTTCAGAGGGAGAAGGATGGGGGAAGGAAACCGACGTGACCTTAAATACGACCCCCGCCGTTCACTTGAAGCGATTTACGGGGAATCGAGGGGCACGTCATTCTAGATAGCTAGACAGAGATTTGGTTCAAGACAGAAATGAATCTACATCAATGTGAAAAGTTTTAAATTTATGCCGTACCCGGGTTTCCTGCTTACCAGGTAGTTGAGGTGACCGCTACACCACCTGGATGCAGTAGTGTTCACAATTGTACGGACTACCTTGGAACGCCTCCCATGTTCAGTCTCTCCACGCTCTGCTAGAGTACTATCCTGGCTTTAATGCTCTTCACTCGCGACATTTCGCTGATTCACGTACGAGTTCTAGTATGGCGTACTTCTGCCTGAAGGGATCACTTACCGTCGTCGCCTTAATAATAGTTGGATAATGGTGTCTGTTCATTCGGACATCTCCGAAAGTACAGACACCAGATGTGATACTACAACTCGTATCAATGAACATACACAGGTATATACATCGTCAGCTGCCAGTGGCCATCGAAATAAATCAATGGAAAACGTTGAAAATTTGTTCCCAGTCGGGATTCGAACACGGGACCTCCTGCTTACTATTTATATTCATTTGGTGTCTATTCTTTCGGACATCCGAAAGAAGAAACACGACACATACACATAGATTTATTTCCGACTCCTCTTGAATAAAATGATGATTAACAAGAGCGCCCTTGTAACAATTTCCTCCAGGGGGAGAGGCGGAGGACATTCCCGGGTGAACGAAGCAGTATTCATAAACTTCTGACAATAAAGTTCAATGAATACTCCGGTAACATTGATATGGATCAACTATGAATTACAGTTACCTTACTGTCCTTCGAAATAGCCACCTCCCACAACTATGCACCGCTGAGCTCTGCGATACATGTCCTGGAAACTTTGCACAAAGCCTTCCTTTGGAATGGTGTTCAAAAGCCTCGTCACGTTTCGTTGCACCACCCCCTTTTTTTGCCAGGAACTGTTTGACTAAATTGGCTATGTGTGGACGAGCGTTATCGTGCAACTTGAACATCCACCATACACGCCGTATCTGAATCCTCCAGACTTCTTCCTATTCCATCAACTCAAACTCGCTATGAAAAAAAAAAAAAAAAAAAAAAAAAAAAAAAAAAAAAAAAAAAAAAAAAAACAAACAGATTTGACGATATTCCTGACGTCCAAAGAAACGTCAGAGGCTTCTGGACACTATCCAAAAGGAAGACTTTGAGCAACGTTTCCAGGACATGTATCACAGAGCTCAGGGGTGCATAGTTAATGCGCTGACTATTTCGAAGGACAGTAAGAAAACTGTAGTTCATAGTTCACCTACGTTAATGTTACAGGACTATTCACCGAACTTTGTTGCCGAAGGTTGTATTTTGGACGTCGAATGTCGGCTTTTGACCCTTTCAGTTCCACATTATGAATTCAGCTCTGGAAAAATAAAAATTCAGTGTTTTCAGTATTAATACAGTCCACTAAACATCAAAACATGTGTTTCAAAATTTTTCATCGAACTATTGTTTTTTTTATGTCATGTATTTCATGCACTTCGCACGTTATTTTGTTGACAGATAACACTGCCAGATCAATAATCTTCGCCACAGCACGAAAGACAAGACAATTCACTGCTGAAATAAAATAACATGAATCACACTCACGCTCACAGCCACATACAGACAGCAGCGTAACACAACCTCCAAAACGGATAAATTAATGCTTCAGAAGTGGCTACACGCCGTACCAAGCAGCAAAATGTACTAGACGCATGTTGTTCATCAACAACCATGCGACTTTAGAGACCGATACACAAAATCAGCTATTAATTCGTTGTTGTCCAGGAACAACACTGGGAACGGAAGGGTTAAATAGCCATAAAAAATTTGCAGTTCTGACCTTGCCAAAAACGTATTTCGTTAGTAAAATAATCACTTTTATATAATTTTTTGAAAGAAAAATCACCTTTATAAACTATTTTTTTCCTTTTCCTGAGATATGCGTACCCATGGTGAGTAATTTCTTCTCCGGTGAGTTTACTTGAGCGTATAAGTTGTTAGACGTCAGATGTTTCTCGACTCGTATTGGAATTTCTTGCTGTGTGTGATGTTTAATCGTTTCTGCGACGCTTTAACGACTCCGTGACGCCGCGAGCAGCTATTGGTAGGTGCCGGCACAGGTATACAGCCACGCTAACACCGGCAGACTAGGGGATTAACGCTGCTGTCTTCAGCGACAAGCCCGCAACCGTGCGCTTCTTGCCTCTAATTGCAAGGCGAGGAGCCCGTGCTGCAATTTGGTGTTAAGTGCCGGCCTACAGCCCCGTCTATATGGCCTCTACGTGCGAAAAACCTGCGCTCCGTCGTTTGTTTTCTGCCGATTTCCCGTCCCCATAAAACCATTTTACAACGTGTAGTTACAATCTCCAATAAGCCCTTGTCCGAGATTAGTTAGGATGATACACAATGAGCACCTAGAACAAAGAGTGTTGCAAGAGATACTGCGTTCTGTGGCGAGACGTTTACGCTTCGTGAGAACAAATTGCATGAGGGGGTTCTTTTGCTGCTATATGACGACAGGTCTTGCGCACTGCATCATTACAAAGAAGCGAGAAACGCACATAGCGAAAATTTTGTTGCTTTAGTTGTACTTGTTCCTGACAGTACTTTTTCTTGTGTTCACAAGAAGCAAGAGAAGTGGATTAAAGATGATGCCTATAACAATAAGAACACGATATTTTAATATTAGATTTGTGATACAATATCTCAGCGCCCTACATAAGTACTTAAGGGTAATAAGAAGGTAAAGTGCCGGCCGCGGTGGCGAAGGGGACTGAGGCGCTCCAGTCACGGTCTGCACGACCACTACGGTCGGGAGTTCGAATCCCCCCTCGGGCATGGATATTTGTGCCGTCCTTAGTCTTTGCTAGTTCATAAGTAGTTTGTAAGCTTAGGGACTGATGACCCCGTAGTTAAGTCCCATAAGTTCTACAAACATTTGAACATTTTGATTTTTGAAGGTAGAGTAAAATACATCCGAAATATACTTTCTTCAGTGATAGTCCCGCAAACTGTCCAGGAGGATATGTGTGAAGTTTAGAAGGTATAAGACGAGATACTGACAGAAGTGATGCTGTACCACTGGGTTAGTCGTGCTTGGATAGCACAGATGGTGAAGCACTTGCCCGGGAAAGACACGGGGTGTCATCCCTACTAGTCGCCAGGAGCATTTTCTCTTGGTACTGAAGAGTCACAATATCTTCGTAGGCAAACGAGACTAAAAAAGAAGCGGAAACAGACTAAGACACGTGTTAAGAAGTGGGTGACGAAGGACGAAGGCGAAGAAATCTTATCACTTGATATCAGTCACCTGAAAGTTTTGTGTTGCTGCGACGTTACGACGACCGAAGGGCACTAGACAAGTGATTTCCGTAAATCGCATAAGATGAATTCCGTGGCGGTTCCTCCGAAAAGTCATGGCTGATTTCCTTCTCATCTTTCCCCAATCTCAACTTTTACTACATCTCTGATGACGTCATTGTCAACCGGACGTTAATCCTAAGCTTAATTCTGACATTTCGCAGAGTTGACTTCTGATCGCCCTCAGGAAAAGTCACTCCACTGCAAAACAAAAAAAGTAAGAAACTCTTAGAAACATCGTAGCAAAAGGAAAAGTCGTTACGCGGCTGCAATTTGTAAACCAAACTCACCGACAAAACCTGCAGTTTGATACGGATCTTATCATTTATGTTGAATGGTTGAGCTATTTATGACAAGTAAGTGGCTCTAAATGTGTTTATACGGCTACAAAAAGCTACAGGAGACCAATTACTCCGATATTACTACCAGAAGGGAATACGTCGATAGGTCTACGAAATATTTAGTGCCAGTAAGAATCAGGTCAATACCTTAAGCAGTGGCAGCACTCGGTGGCTCCGAGAAACTCCATCGATCTGGTTTTGTCTGACAAGTTTATCCTTCTTTGTAGGTGAGCGAGGTGCCGTTGTACTTAGGCAGGGGTACTTGCATTCAAAAGAGACGTGTTAATTTTCCGGTTCCAACATGGTGATACAGCTTCGGTACGGTCACCTAATCACTTCACAAGCGTGCACTGCAGGCTCCTTCAAAGGTACATCCAACTCGTCTCATTACCTTGTAGTCGATACGACCCTAATCCTAATATTTATACAATACCCTCATTTTTATCGCGCAAATATGAGTCACCAGAGACCAAGTTTATCTTATTCCAAAAATACTCGGAAAATATCCCTTGATAGTTTGCGAAACGTTATAGGTCGAGTTCGAGGTCACCATCTACGTGTTTCCAAAATAAAGAGACGTATGCGTAAAAACCTACTACACTGTATACTGGGCAATATTAACAAACTTCTAGAGAATCTTTCGAGCATTTATTCCGTGTTGTTCGTCATCTGTAGAAGGTGACCTAAAACTAGAGTTGTTCTTCGGATACACAATATAAGCAAAGCCTTTCACTGGCTACAAAAATTATTTTTAAGAAACCATGCAAGATACATCTATGCGGCTCGTTGCGGGTGGATGCTCAACTGAGTTTGTATGTCCAGTGACAGGTATTTCAACGGCGGATAGTATTTCAGCAACATGGTGCATCGCCACACTGGCTATTATTTAGTCACAGTTCCTTGGATGAGAGAAAAGAGGTCTTCGAGAGAAATTGCTTATCGCATAGATGTTCTACTGCCAAAACAGTGAGCCCATGAGGAAGTGTATCCAAAAAAGCTTCATACGTTATTGCAATTAGCAACAAACCCCATATGTGATGTTGCATAGATCGTTGGAAATAAATTTTAGTTATTGCGGATAGATTTTGTGCACGCCGTGCAATGTTTTGATAAAGGTTAGCATTAACGCACAAAAACAATAAAAAGGGTAGAGTACACCCGTGTTGCCGCGGTGGAGTTGCCGAGCGTTCTAAGGCGCATTGCTGCGGAGCGCGCAGTTGCTCATTGTCGGAGGTTCGAGTCCTGCCTCGGGCATGGGTGTTTGTGTTGTCCTTAACGTAAGTTACATTAAGTAGTTTGCAAGCCTAGGCGCTGATGACCAACGTAGTTAAGTCCCTTATATTTAGAAACGTTCATTCATTCACTCCCGTGTTTCAGAAAATTACCGGCATCTACCAACAATTATAATAGGAAAGTACTTAAAAACCGTAATTGGAATGTCCGAACAGGGATATCAACACCACTTACACCCCTCCCCTCATGATCTTGTCATCTTAATAAACGTCTGTGTGCCGGCCGCGGTAGCCGAGGGGACTGAGGCGTTCCAGTCACGGTCTGCACGGCCACTACGGTCGGGGGTTCGAATCCCCCCTCGGGCATGGATATTTGTGCCGTCCTTAGTCTTACCTAGTTCATAAGTAGTTTGTAAGCTTAGGGACTGATGACCCCGTAGTTAATTCCCATAGACTATACAAACATTTGAACATTTTTTTTTAAACGTCTGTGGTTAAGGACAAGAAACACACTTACCTGCTTTTACGTACATATCCTCGTCTCACCACTATTTCGTTTAAACGTATCTGATTGTTTTACATATTCTCCGAAGACTACAACAAAATTTCGGCAACCAGTACTTCTGTTTACGGAATACAGCATCAGCGGCGCGCTAATGTCTTTAAAATGGAAGCCCTGTTTTTATCGGTACTTCCTCTTTCCGCCTGCAGAAATGAAGGAAGGGAGGGAGGAAGATTATGGGTTTTAACGTCCCGTCGGCAGGGCGGTCATCAGAGACGGGGTGCAAGGATGGGGATGGGGAAGGAAATCGGCCGTGTCCCTTCAAAGGAAGCGTCCCGGCATTTGCATGGAATGAAATTACGGAACACCTAAATCTGATGGCCTGAGGCGGATTTGAAACGCCGCACCGAGCTCGATGGCGCAGTGGTGACACACTGGACTCGCATGCTGGAAGTGCGCGGTTAGAACCCTGATTTAGTTTCCCCGGAATTTCCCTAAATCTCTCCAGTCAAATGCTGGGATGATTCCTTTCAAAGAGCACGGACGATTTGCTTTCGCATCCTTAATAAAACGATCCGAGCTCGTGCTTCCTCGCCGCGGTGGAGTAGCCGAGCGGTCTAAAGCACCTCGCTGCGAAGCGCGCGGTTGCTCGCCGTGGAGGTTCGAGTCCTCCATGGGGCATGGGTGTGTGTGTTTGTCTGTAGGTTAGGTTAGGTTAGGTTTAAGTAGTTTGTAAGCTACGGACTGATGACCACGCAGTTTGGTCCGATAGATTTACAGACATTTGAACATTTTCGTGCTTCCTCTCTAATCACCACACTGGCAACGGGACATTAAAACCCCTAATCTTGTATTTCTTCTGCTTGCTCTTGCAGGTCTCTTTTTTCTGGTTTCCTTTAAGGTTTTTTGCCACCCTTGGTACCACACACACGTCCCTCCGAGCTACCGCTAAAATGTTTTGCGGCCTTTTTCGCCGCCTCAGTCGGTGAACAGCCCGCTCTGCGTTTTCCGTTTCCTCGCTATTGTTCGGCCCCTCGTTAAGGGCGGATAACCCGAGCGCGGCTGTTTTGCAGCCGTACCCCATGAACAGCGGAGTTAGGCGTACTGAGCCTTTCACAAATCGTGCGAACAGTTGCGTGACCGTACTCACCAGCAATAAATTATCGATCCATCCGGGTCAGCGACTAAGCTGGGTCGAGTAACTCGGAAGGAAAACAGTGCTCACTCTGTTGTTTTGCTCCGACGGGCACTGTCCACAAAAAAATAAAGAAACCAGGATACTGTCAAGGCGGCTGTAGAAGCGGCGCGAAGCTGGATAAAAACTCGTCGGCGATAGTTCCTGTTCAATGTTTAAATAGTGCCGTCGTCAACGTTCTCCTTACAATCTGAGGTTCTAAAATCCTTAAGTTATGGGTTACAGCGTGTGGCTGCCCGCTCTAGATAGTGACACAAAGAAAGGGAAAAAAATATCTAATAAATATAACAGGGCGTGCTGAAATTCAATACTTCAAAAAGTTTCAACGTGAAAATTCTTAAAGTTTTTAACACAAAAAAGAAAGAAAAAAGCTTTATTTACATTATATATTATCTTGGTGTTGAAGCTCTTTGTGATCCATGTTTGCTTCACAAATATTTCGTTTGTTCTTTATTATAAGGATCTGTCTAAAAAAAAAAAACAACAAAAAAAAACCACTTGTTTTTCTTTGTACCCAAACAAGTTTCGCTACACTTGCAGTGTCGTCGTGTTTTATTCCTGATTTTTAGATCTTGTGGTATTTCAGTTTTCCTTCATTTTTGAGCATGTTCAAAATGTTCAAATGTTTATAAAACTGCTATGGTCATCAGTCCCTGCCGCGTGGGAGTAGCCGAGCGGTCTGGAGTGCCACGTTGCGAATCACGTGGCCTCCCGCGTCGGGGGCTCGAATCCCCCCCCCCCTCGAGCATGGATGTGTGTGTTGTCCTTACGTTAGTTTAACTTAGTTGAAGTAGTTTGTAAGTCTAGGGACTTACGACCAAAGTAGTTTGGTCCCACAGAATTACAAACATTTGCACATTTTCATCACTCCCTAGACTTACAAACTACTTAAACTAACCTAAGGACAATACACACACCCATGCCCCAGGGAGGAGTCGAACCTCCGACGGCGAGCAACCACGTGCTCCGCAGCAAGGCACCTTAGGAATGTATAAATCAGATGGGGCGTTGTATAACATGCGACAAGGCCAATTCACACAATCCGTCACGTCAATTCGCTTATCCGAATACCCTGCGGTGAAAGTGAGGTTATAAGTAACAATCTGTGGTGTAAAAAGTCATAATATACTATCTGAATTTAAGAAATAACACCCCTAAATCTTATTTACGGCCAAAGTGGACTTTATAATGTATGTTTTTGGTCAAGTTACTGTGCTAAGTACTGGGAAGTGAAACAACATTAAAAACATAGACATATGTTTGCAAACGAAAATATATACGTTAAAGACATCAAACAATTTTTAAGGGTAAGAAATAAAGCCTATTTACTTTATCTGTTATGTTTTTCCCCTTTAATTGTTAATAACGTCATAAACAACTTACATTTTCCCATTTGTCAGTACCAACATTATCCATTTAAAACGTTATTCAGTGAAACTAACTTTTCCAATTTACAATCTTATTCGTGTGCACTGTTTGCGTCAGCCTTTTCTGTTACCCTGTTGCAAATTGTGAAGAATGGAAAGCTACAATATAATTAGCAGTGACTTACGGCCCAGCTGTATAACTGACGATAAAAAAAATCCTCCCGTTCCAGTAACAAATTTTAGTGAACACTTATTTATCTCGTAGTGACACCAACGGTTTCAACCAAGTACATTTCCTTTTTCGCCTCCTTCTCTTCTAAATGCAAACAACGCAGCTGAAGTATAAGCAACAGCTGAGTATAACACAGCCATTTTGAAGCAATTTTGACAAAATATTGGACGATAGTGTAATACTCCATTTTAGCGTTTCATCCAATATCTTTGTCAAAGAATAGGACGAATATATCATTGAACTTTTTCGTCCAATTCTCTGTCCAATAATTTGATAGTGTAATACCACCCATACCGAGGTAACTATTGAGAAAATTTAAATAAAATGTGTTTGTAACGCTATGGAACCAAACCGCAGTGGTCATGAGATCCTAGACTTACAAATTGCTTATACTAATTTATGCTAAGGATAACAGAAACATCAATACCCGAGGGAGGACTCGAACCTCCAACGGGGAACAGACGCACACTCGATAGCAAGGCACCTTAGAGCGCACGGCACTCCCGCGCGTCGTGTAAATTTAGACCGCCGAGATTTGAAGCTGTCGCCAACTTACATTTCGCGTAAGGACCACGCAGATAAGATAAATTAGGGCTCGTACGAAGGCGTATAAGCATTCATTTTATCCTCGCTCTATGAGGGACCTTAACAGAAGAGGAAATGATTAGTAGTGATACGAGATATCAACCGCCACGTACCGTATAGTGACTTGCCGAGCATGTACACAAATGTAGATTTTTCAGTCGCAGGGACTCGAACGTGCTAATAAGGCACAGTAAGAGTTTTCAGCTTAACACTCCGAGTGCCAATCACGTCAATTGACGGGATTCGGAAATTTCTGTAGAATGCCAATCACGTCATTTGACGTGATCTTTGTTTTCGTGCTTTTAAAAACAGACTCAAGTTTATTGACGAGCTAGATCTATCTTAAATACCTTACTTGGTAAACCTAGTGTCTAAATCAGCCTATAGATCTTTTATTTAGTTTCTAAATCGTCCGACTGGTTGCATTCATTGTATGAATCGGGGCAGGTAGAAAGTGGTGTCCGCTCACTCAGTAGGTAAATCAACGGACATGGCTTCACGCAAATGATTCTCCCCGAAAGTTCTGAGAGGTGACTATGACAGAGGGGTGACGCAGCAACATATCGTAGTGACTCTACAGACTGTTTGCGAAGTAGAGAAGTTTTTAGTGGGGCCCTTGGCGTCGGAGTTGTATGTGATTTAGATGCTCAGTGTTCAGTTCTGGATTTATTTCAAAGACCAGACTGAAGATAAAGAAACTAAGTGCAGATGGGGTTACTCCTGCAAGCAGAATGTCTGGCACTCTACGGGATGGAATGGTTTACATGGCCGGCAGTCAAAGTGTTAAATCTTCGGAAGCCGCAAAACATTAAAAATGCATCTGTAAATAATCAGAGGTCGCGGGTTCAATCCCCGCTCAGTCCTAGGATTTTTATCTGTCACTTCTTTCACCTGTGACAACGTTGATGATGCAAAATACGCAAAGTTGCATCCTGGTTTGGTATTAACCTGTAGGTCCCCCTACAATTGGCTGGGTAAATGATTTCAAAGGTCGGGAGAAGGCAACGGCTCGCCACCACCAAGCAGGACCGTGCTCAGTAAAGCACTGTGATGTTCAAACCAATCTTCGGATGGTTGACTTTTGTTGCCAGTGAGGTATCTTACGCTCCGGCACGGAGAGCGCGATGCACAGGCGGCGGTTTGGGCGTTGTGTGCTGGCGGCAGAGGCCGGGGCAGCGGCAGGGCAGGCAAGCATGGCGGCGAGGTCTTTGGCCGCGGCCACGCGCACCCACAGCCAGCCGCCAGCTCCCACCGGTTCGGCCGCACTCATTAACACTCCTCACTCTCTTTCGGGGATCACACTCGACCGGCCACACGGCTGTCCAAACCACTACAAAAATGCCACACCTTCCTCTCTTTCCGCATCCTAACGAGAGTTCGAGTCCTCCCTCGGGCATATGTTCAAATGTTTGTAAATCTATCGGACCAAACTGCGTGGTCATCAGTCCGTAGCTTACAAACTACTTAAATTAAGGTAAACTAACCTAAGGACAACACACACACCCATGCTCCAGGGAGGACTCGAACCCCCGACGGCGAGTAACCGTGCGCTCTGCAGGAAGGCGCCTTAGACCGCTCGGCCGGCCGCGGTGGCCAAGCGATCTGCGGCGCGTCAGTCAAGGTCTGCACGGCCACTACGGTCGGGGGTTCGAATCCCCCCCCCCCCTCGGGCAGGGATATTTGTGCCGTCCTTAGTATTAGCTAGTTCATAAGTAGTTAGTAAGTTTAGGGACTGGTGACCCCGTAGTTAAGTCCCATAAGCTATACAAACATTTGAATTTGAACACATTTATATTTCCAATAACTCAATATGAAAGGTTACGAAATGTCCGTCGCGTTTATACGTCAGATTATCCAATAAGACTACAAGCACAGTAATGACATTTCTCTGCAACGTCAATGTTATTCCTCACGGCATAGTACTTTCTGTGGCACTAGCTCAATATTATAACTGCATTATTTTCTCTTTTCCTATTCCATCCGTGCCTCTGTATGACCCCATGAAGCAGGTCAGCGTAGTCCCATAAACTCTACAAACATTTGACCATTTTTTAGACCGCTCGGCTACTCCACCGCGGCATCGGGCACGTGTGTGTGTGTTGTCCTTAGGATAGGTTTTAGTTAGTTTCTGTAGTCTGTAATTCTGGGGACCGATGATTTTAGTTCAATTCTGGCCGGCCGCTGTGGCCGAGTGGTCTACGGCGCGTCAGTCACGGTCTCCACGGCCACTACATTCGGGGGTTCGAATTCCCCCCCCCCCCCCTCGGGCAGGGATATTTGTGCCGTCCTTAGTATTAGCTAGTTCATAAGTAGTTAGTAAGTTTAGGGACTGGTGACCCCGTAGTTAAGTCCCATAAGCTATACAAACATTTGAATTTGAACACATTTATATTTCCAATAACTCAATATGAAAGGTTACGAAATGTCCGTCGCGTTTATACGTCAGATTATCCAATAAGACTACAAGCACAGTAATGACATTTCTCTGCAACGTCAATGTTATTCCTCACGGCATAGTACTTTCTGTGGCACTAGCTCAATATTATAACTGCATTATTTTCTCTTTTCCTATTCCATCCGTGCCTCTGTATGACCCCATGAGGCAGGTCAGCGTAGTCCCATAAGCTCTACAAACATCTGAACATTTTTTAGACCGCTCGGCTACTCCACCGCGGCATCGGGCAGTGTGTGTGTGTTGTCCTTAGGATACGTTTTAGTTAGTTTCTGTAGTCTGTAAGACTAGGGACCGATGATATTAGTTCAATTCTGGCCGGCCGCGGTGGCAGAGTGGTCTGCGGCGCGCCAGTCACGGTCTGCAAGGTCGCTGCGGTCGGGGGTTCGAATCCTCCCTCGGGCATGGATGTTTGTGCCGTGTTTAGTGTAAGCTAGTTCATAAGTAGTTTGTAGGTTTAGGGACTGATGAACCCGTAGTTAAATCCCATAAGCTTAACAAACATTTGAACATTTTTATTTCAATTCTCTTCATGATCAATGCGCTGGGACTACAGCTGATAAATTTGAAGATGGAAGAAAGTACCAGCAGCTGTATTAAGATTATTTATTCAATTACGCGACCTGTTTCGGTATTATAATCACATCATATTCAGCCCCCTAACCAAACAAGTACGATAGTTACAATACTATTAAACAAAAAATGCACAATAAAGTCGACGTGTAAAAATGTCAAACAATAAATATGCCATATATAACAATTATTGTCAAACAATAAACGTGCCCTTCCTGTTCAATTGTTTGTTAAGGTTATGGGACTTAACTACGGGGTCATCAGTCCCTAAACTTACAAACTACTTTTGAACTACTTACAAACTAGGACGGCACAAATATCTACGCACGAGGGGGGATTCGAACCCCCGACCGTTGTGGCCGTGCAGACCGTGACTGTAGCGCCTCAGTCCCCTCGGCCACCGCGGCCGGCGCCCTTCCTGTCGTCACTCGTCTACCTCATGGGTGGGAATTCATGTACCCCATCTTTCGGTGTGTATTGATATCCATATGATGATGTGCGAAGGTTTTCAGATTATACGTGAATGTAGGCTTTCCCCCGTGTACAGTGCTGATGAAATCTTATCGGGTTTGCATGCGAGTAGCTGCGGTCCAATTCCGCGACGTTTCGAAGGGAGTCATTTTCATGAACCGCGTGACTTTGACGGGAAGTCGGCACCAGCCCTGTATTTACCTAGTCCGCTATGGAAAACCGCACAAAAATCATGCACAGGCTGAGACCCGTCGTCGACAGTCTGCAAGAATAATTCTATCCGAGATCGGCGCGCTTTACCCAGTACTCGGACCCTTTGGCTCAGAATGGGGTGCAAGGAAAGATGCGATCCGCCTAAGGACATTCCGCTAGTATAAAAAAATGTTCAAATGTTTGTATAGTCTATGGGAGTTAACTACGGGGTCATCAGTCCCTAAACTTACAAACTACTTATGAACTAGCTAACACTAAGGACGGCACAAATATCCATGCCCGAGGGGGGATTCGAACCCCCGACCGTAGTGGCCGTGCAGACCGTGACTGAAGCGCCTTAGTCCCCTCGGCCATCGCGGCCGGCACCGCTAGTATAACGGGGGAAACTAAAATGTAGTTAAAATCAATTATACCAGCATGACCAAAACCAACATAAAAAGCTATGCAAGTCCCCGCAACTCTGTAAGTTCTAAAACCCTGATTCGTTAATACGAAGCATGTATTGATCAATAGATTATGCCTCTATAAAAGGAGCCTAAAAATGGAAGAAGGAAACAAGTGTTAAAAACAAGCGAAAAAGAAGAAATAGCCGTTTATAATTGTAGGTACTGCTAGGTGGTGTCACCGTTTGAATGCATAAACCATTCAAAACGTTTTCGCATCACACACACAAACACACAGTCCAGCAATGTTCGGAACTAGAGCGTAATTCCCATAGTCTCCCCTTCCCCACCCTTTTCGACTCAAAGCTCAGTGCATAATAAGGTATATTTGCATAATTATTTACTTCTACACGCCATATCTGAGGCGGTCGTCTTTGAACGAACGATTTATCTTTTCCTTCTCGCGCAGTTGGGGTTCTCTACGCAACCTTCACTTCCATAAAAAGCCGCCGCTATCGCCTGCCGTCCTTAGACGCTTTCTCATAGTTCTTTCACGACCTTCGTGGACAGTCATAACACTACCGTGATATTTTGCGGACTTCTCAACTAGGCTTTCCGCAGAAGTATCCCGTTTTAACAGATCTATGACAACTCGGGGAATTCCGGTATCATAGGAGCAATGGCGCAGCCAGTATTTGATCTGAGGGAGGCCATTTTTTTTTAAATAAAGTCTATTGAATTTGTTAATAAACGACTTATTTTTACTCTTTGTGTAATTTAACAAATTATAATAAGAAAACAATTGCACGAGAAGTAAAATGAGAAGGCTGGCATTAATGTGAAACTGGAAGAGGAGCAACGTGGTGGAAATTGAGTGTATATAATCGTCTCGTAAAATAATTAAGCAGCTTCTATGTTACTAGCCAAAGAGAAAAGTCTTTACAGTTTAATTAACATGAAACTCTATGTGTAAAAATTGAGCTATTATAACTCTAATGTTGTTCATAAGATTCCACTCGGTGGCGCCGCTGCCCT
Source organism: Locusta migratoria (assembly GCA_026315105.1). Lineage (NCBI taxonomy): Eukaryota > Metazoa > Arthropoda > Insecta > Orthoptera > Acrididae > Locusta > Locusta migratoria. Next base: position 283,917,688 of record CM048755.1, read on the forward strand.
GCTAAGCAGCGGGTCGCCACTTGTGCACAATCGGCTCGTAACTTCAGCATAGCAGAAACAATAGCGGCAGCATTAAAGGTGGTCGCGATGGTATTAAAACCGCTCATAGTGGCAGCAGCACACGTTCTCAGTGGCGGCATCACGTTGGCTACCCATTGTCACATTCACTTGTGCTTGTCAAATTGTAGTCACTTTGTGATTTATTACATGTGTACAATTTCCAATTTCCGGTGCCGACCTGTTTAAAAAAAAAATAAAAAATAAAAAAGTCTTTCGTTTAGCCCCATTAGCCCTCCCCCGACCCCCCTTGGCTGCGCCATTGTATAGGAGTACACACTAGGAGGAAGTGAGATGCTGCTGATTTCAAATGTTCAAATGTTTGTAGAGCTCATGGGACTTAACTACGGGGTCATCAGTAACTAAACTTACAAACTACTTATGAACTAGCTAATACTAAGGACGGCACAAATATCCATGCCCGAGGGGGGATTCGAACCCACGACCGTAGTGGCCGAGCAGACCGTGACTGGCGCGCCTCAGTCTCCTCGGCCACCGCGGCCGGCTGCTGATTTCACTGTGTAAGTAGTTATCCTGACAGCTGAGTTAATTTTATTGTTGTGTTCTTTTCAAAATGCTCTCTTGATACCGATATCACCCCAAATAATTATTTAATTAACACACAAAGGAACTTACGTTAACTCCCAAGGGCATTGATATAAATCAATAGGGGAAATGGAAATTTTTTCGAACACGGGTCCTCCTGCTTACTAGGCAGCCGCACGGATCACTATGAAACTGAGGTCAATCTGGTCATCACAAACGCGCGGCTAAACTAACACGTCTCCCGTCGGAAGCAAATTATCCACAGACGACAGACGTAGTGCTCCTGCCCATCATGACTTATTATTCGCAGCATGTCGCCGATTCCCGTAGGAAAACGTTCAAATGTTTGTAAACCCATGAGACTTAAGTACTCTGGGTATCAGTCCATACACTTACAAACTAAATAAACGAAGTTAACCCAACCTTATGACACCCCCCCCCACACACACACACAAAGGGATCTTGCTTAACGAGCATAATATGTCTTGCTTGCAATGCGTACACACTCGTTATTCGAGATATGCTTTTTCTGTCGGTATTCAGATAAAAATAAGATACTTTGTTCCATTCCGAAAAATACACTCAAAATTATTCCCGTAACGTATGATAATGTACATTTCATATTTCAATAAAATACGTTGCTTTTGAAATCATACACATAATTGTTTAATGGTTCAATTGGGAGGGGCGTCAGAATATTTGTACTTGGAAGGTGTGCCTCCAAGGGGCTCACGGTTCTTTCGTGAGTACGTGCGTGGCGAGCACGGGGCCCCGAGCTAATGCAGTCTTCCTTCCTTCTTTACTTCGTGGACTTCATTTCCTTTCCCCTCCCCTCCTTTCCTATCCTCACTCCTTCCCCTCCCCACCGGGGGACTGATAACGTCAGTAGTTTAGTCCCCCTATCCCAAACAACCAAACCAACCAACCAACTTGGAAGGTGTCAGGTGTTACAAAAGGTTGAAAAATACTGTCCTAGTGAAAAAAAAAGTCAAATGTTTGTTAAGCTTAAGGGACTTAACTGCGAGGCCATCAGTCCCTACACTTACAAACTGCTTATGAAGTACCTTATACTAAAGACGACACAAACATCCATGCCCGAGGGGGGATTCGAATCCCCGACGGGGTACGGCCTCGCGCATCGTAGCATAGCGCGTCAATGCGCTCGGTCGCTCAGCCGCGGCTGTCCTAGTACATCCATACTGTCTCCGACCTGTCGATTTCTGGAGCGAAAGCCTTTTATTCCCACTATTTAAATAACTCTCTTCTCCCTTATGTTTAGAGCCTAATTAATACAACCGTGCGATAGCATGGGCACTGCGAACTTTATGTAACATTATATTTGTGTGTCCTTCCTTAGTCTTTTTGGTGAGTGTTCTGCTCGTAGTCCTCAACCTCAAAAGTAAAACATAAAAAAAGTATTTCACCACTATTTCTTTTCCATTACCATAAAACGACACCTCCGTGCGCCTATCGGTGAGAGCCGCCTCGAGCGACGAGAAATACTCTTCAATGGACAGGCTGTTCACTTTTTCTGTTACTTTCGGATGACCCTGTACAGAACTATGCGGCGTGAAGGAGGCATAAAGTACTGGTGGAGCGGCAGCGATACGCCGCCGAAAGGAAATGCTTGGATGAGTGGCCGCCGGCTTTTACGAGTCCAGAGCGTCGTAACGGGTCCACAAGGCCCCCGTCCACTCTCTCGTTACTTAGACTCGGGAGAAAAGTAAGTTAATTCTAAAAGGCGGGGACAGTGCGGTTTGATGTGTGAGGCCGGGGCCGATAAGAGGCGGGCGATGAGGCGTGATAGCGGCGTGCCGGCGCAGCGCGGAGTCACTGACCTCGCGTGATACCGCGCCGTCTCACCCGGCGCAGCTGCCTGCATTTGCATCCCCAGCTACACCAGGCCACAGTAAAGTAACCATTTGTCGCGTCTACTAATTAGTAGCAACCTGACGGCAAGAAATGCCATCCCGACATTACCCAAGAACTGAAAACACAAATCGTACAGGAATTCCAAAAATCAAATGTTCAAATGTTTGTATAGTTTATGGGACTTAACTAAGGGATCATCAGTCCCTAAACTTACAAACTACTTATGAACTACTTACGAACTAGGACGGCACAAATATCCATGCCCGAGGGGGGATTCGAACCCCCGACCGTAGTGGCCGCGCAGACCGTGACTGGAGCGCCTCAGACCCCTCGGCCACCGCGGCCGGCCAGGAATTCCGCCTGATACGAGATACCGGGTTGTAGCATTTCCCCAATGTTGTTCAATCTGTACATTGAGCAGGCAGTGAAGGAATGGAGGGAGAAATTTGGAGAGGGCATTAAAGTTTAGAGAGAAGAAATAAAATCATTGCGGTTTGCCGATGACATAGAAATTCTGTCAGAGACCGCAAAAGATCTGGGATTGCAATTGAATGGAATGGAAAGTGTCTTGAAAGGAAGATATAAGATGAACATCAACAAGAGTAAAACGAAGGTAATGGAATGCAATATCAAAAAATCCGGCGATGCTGAAGGAATTAGATTAGGTAACGAGACAATAAAAGTAGTAGATGAATTTTGTTATTTGGGTAGCAAGATAACTTCTGATGACCGAAGTAAAGAAGATATAAAATGCAGAATGGCTTTGGGAAGAAAAGCGTTTCTAAAGAAGCGAAACTTGTTAACATCCAATATTAATTTAAATGTTAGAAGTCCTTTCTTTTGTGTCCCAACTTCGTCGCCGCTTTTGTGTCCCAGCCTCGTCGTAGGTGTCGGTGGCCGAGTGGAATGAGACCGACACGCTGGTGCAGGTACGGAGGGGAGCAGCCAGAAACTATAAACACTAGAGTAAATTAGAAAGATATATATTGCACAGAATGTAACAATACTTAACTTTTACATAGTACTGCAGAATGTTGATACATAGTTGTTAGAGGCCTGCCTAGTGCCTGTACAATAGCAAAGTCTTCACTCGTGCCTATCGGATTACGAAGGTCCTAACTCGTTGCTATCTCAGTCCGAAGTGGCCGATGTCCTTCAGTGGTGGCCACGAGCGGCGTTGTCGCAGAGGGCGCTCGTGGCTGTCGTCGTGAGAACGCCGCGCCGTGCGTGCATGGCGGCGCGCGGCGAAAGTAAGTGGCGCGCACTTTGTACTTGTGCGACACCACACTTTCTGAAAGCATTTGACTGGAGTGTAGCTTTGTATGGGAGTGAAACTTGGACGATAAGGAATTCAGAAAAAAAGATGATAGAAGCTTTTGAAATATGGTGCTACAGACGAATGATGAAAATTAGATGGGTAGATCACGTAACTAATGAGGAGGTGCTTAACCGAATCGGGGAGAAAAGGAGTTTCTGGCATATCCTGACTAAGAGAAGGGATAGATTGGTTGGACACATTCTGAGACATCAAGGAATTGTCAACTTAGCAGTAGAAGGAGGCGTGTGGGGTAAAAATCGTAGAGGGAGACCGAGGGACGAATACAGTAAGCAGATTCAAAAGGATGTAGGTTGCCGTACGTATTCTCAGACGAAGAGACTTGCACAGGACAAGGTAGCGTGGAGAGCTGCATCAAACCAGTCTGCGTTCTGAAGCCCACAACAACAACACGAGACACATTTCTCGAATTTATTGTTATTTTCTCATTTTCTGTCAAAGCACACTGTTTATGACGCCATTTGTCGTGTTGTGGTGGCTTTGTGATACCCATTTCTTTCGTAGCGTGTTTGTGATGTGTCGCGTGATTTTGAAGTGGTTTTGACGTTTATGATGTTTTGCGTGTGTGTGTGTGTGTGTGTGTGTGTGTGTGTGTGTGTGTGTGTGTGTGTTTGTGTGGAAACAAAAACGGGTAATATGTCATACCAGAATGAAAAATACCCCGATCACAGTACAACAAAACACGAATACGTCCCGGCCAGATTCAAAGATGTTAAGTAGGAGAACTAGCTTTTCGAGTTATCTGGCAGTTTCAAAAAAACATTTAAATAAAAAACGGTCGAGATATTCACGCATATGAAGTAACATGATTCATAATGCCGTGTATATTGTAGCATACGTCATGTTGTCATCCAACATAGCATTTCTAAAATGTTCAAATGTTTGTAATCCTAAGAGAGCAAACTGCTAAGGTCATCAGTGCTTACAAACTACTTTAACTTATCCTAGGGGCAACACACACATACATGCCCAAGGAAGGACTCCGAATTCTGACTGGAGCCGGTCCCAGACCGCGCGGCCATTCCTGCACGCGTCATGGCATTTCTCGTAGTGTACAACATGAGCCTAAATGCTATGTGAGTTTAGGATATTTGCACACCCACTCACGGATGTGCCGGCCGCGGTGGCCGAAGGGACTGCGGCCCGTCAGTCACAGTCTGCACGGCCACTACGGTCGGGGGTTCGAATCCCCCCTCGGGCATGGATATTTGTGCCGTCCTTAGTGTTAGCTAGTTCATAAGTAGTTTGTAAGTTTAGGGACTGACGACCCTGTAGTTAAGTCCCATAAGCTATACAAACATTTGAACATTTTGAACTCACGGATGCTTGCCATTACCGCGGGGTGGCGCAGTGCTAATACACTAAATCACATTCGGGAGGACGGTGGCTCAAATCCGCCTCTGGCCATCCTGATTTAGGTTACTCGTGTTTTACCTAAATCACTCTAGGCAAATTTCGGGGTGGTTCCTTTCAAAGGGCACGGCCGATTTCCTTCCCCATCCCTAACAAAAACTATCCAACCGTACGCATGCTCTGTAATGATAACGATGTCAACGGGACATTAAATGCCAGTCTTCCTTCCTTTTCTTTCATCTTTACACATGCTCCCCTCTGGAGAGTTCACTCCGCTGGGGAATTAGGGATAATTCTCAAGAAAGCGAGAGCACGTAAACAGTTTTTTTTTTTTTTTTTTTTTTTTTTTTTTTTTTTTTTTTTTTTTTTTTGAAGCTGCCATATTAATCGCGAAGCTAGTCTTAGACTGTAGCCAGGACATATTCGCCTTTTGCTGTGCTGCGATAGAAGCACTTTTCATTCTGGTTCCCCACTTTTATTCAACCATTCAACTGATTAGCCGTTGCAGTCGAAAGGGTTTCCAAAATGCCATCTCGAAAAATTTAAAAAACTGACGATTATTTTACTCTACTCTTTAAAAGCTAGTTGCAATTAACGTATAAACAACCAAATGAAAGTTAATTGCGTAAAATACAATAAAATTTCAAGCCCAGCATCGTCTGTACCTCCACCGAGCCTCTGTACGAGTTAAATTTAGCAGGACTTCAAACTATGGTATCTCGACAGCGGATAGAGATTATACGAAGAAAGAATTTTTTTGTCACATTACCTATTTATCTAACTTCGTGCAATTTTTCAACCGATTGGTGCAAGTTTAAAGTGTAGAAGAGACGCTCTCTGTCGGGATGCGCTCGGAATTTAAAATTGAAATGTCAGACACATAAAAAAATCGTTGCTAGATGTGTCATTAGGCATAAAATATTTCCTTTCTAAAGATATTAAAGAAATCACCAGGTCTCAAACCTTATCCAGTTGAAACCAAGCGAGGTTCAAAATGTTCAAATGTTTGTAAAGCTAAGGGACAAACTAATACCTGGGGCATGGGTGTGTGTCTTTTACCTAGGTTAGTTTACCTAGGTTTAAGTAGCTACGGACTGATGACCACGCAGTTTGGTCCGATAGATTTAAAAAAAAAAATAAAAAAAAACCTAATATACTCATAGGTCTCTAAGCTCACAAACCACTTAAACCTGACGTAAGGACAACATATACACTCATGCCCGAAGGAGGACACTTTTTCCGTGATATCCCTACACCACGCAAATGCCAGGAAATTTCTTTCGAAGCGTGTACCCATTCCTAACAGAAATGATCCCAGTTCAAATGTTCAAAAGGTTGTAAATCTGTCGGACTGCTGGGTTATTTGTCCGTAGCTTGCAAACTACTTAAAGTAAGGTAAACGAACCTAAGGACAACACAAACACCCATACCCGAGGGGGCCTCGAACCACCGACAGCGAACGGCCGCGCGCACCGCAGCACGGCACTCAATGCGCACGGCTAATCCGCCGCGGCGATTATCCGAGTGTGTACTCCGCCTCCAGTGACAAAGTCAACACGACGTTAAACCCTAATCCCCCTTCCCTTTTCTTTAAGACTTTTTCCATGACGAGCAACAAAAGAAAGAGGCAAAAATAAAATCTCTCAACAGAACAATTCTATGAAGTACAGTACTACAAAGTCAAAGCGTCAACTATCCTTTCAGTCGCCTCTCACAACAAGCAAGGAAAAAACAGCGGGTCTCGATTCCGCAGTAGGGAAGGGGGGGGAGGTAACGGGAGGGGGAGGAGCTAGGATGGAAAGGAGGGGAAGCAGGAAAGGGAACGTAGCCCGAGAGAGAAGGAAGGCTGCAATAGCTCGGGGAGCCGCAGGCGCCACACACGCACCCATAAAAGAGCTGTGGGTCCCCTGGGGGGAGACAAGAACGGACTCCGGTGACAGCACAGAGAAGTACCCCCGCCGCTGATAACTGGGATCGCGACGCCAATGAGAGCGCAGCATCTGCCCGAGGAGGGAAAGATTTCCGGGGTGGCGGTGACCACGAGCCTATAGGCCCGGCCGGCGCCAGCCATCGACCGCGCACTATCTCCTGCGGGGCTCCCTTTGCGCAGCTGATAGTCGTCACTGAGTCCCCTTACCTCCATTTCTCGCAATTTTCATTCAGGCCTCAGGAAAACACTACGGCACGGAAATACCTCTCAGGCCACAATGTACACTACAAGCATAGCGTATTGTAGCAACACTACCTAGAAGACAAAGCCTTACAACAGGCCGTGCCTACGTCACACCTAGAGGCCGCGGCCGCCACCTCACTGGCTGTTGGCTGGGGCACGCCCACCGCCGCGCAGCGGCCGGCCAGTCAGATGGCGGCCGGGGCCTCTAAGTGTGACGTAGACACGGCCTGTTGTAAGGCCTTGTCTTCTAGGTGGTGTTGATTGTAGCAAGTGTTCAATGTCCAAATTCTTGTAAAGCTAAGGGCCCAAACTGCTGAAAGCATCAATGCCGGCTGCGCGGGAATAGCCGAGCGGTTCTACGCGCCTTCTCAGGGACTGCGAGGCTGCTCCCGCCGGAGGCTCAAGTCCTCCCTCGGGCATGGAAATGTATGTGTTGTCGTTAGATTAGTTTAAGTAGTTTGTAAGCCTAAGGACTGATACAGTAGTTTGCTCTCCGTTGAATCTTTCCTATCTCTTCTAGGAACCCATCTGGTACGGATACTCACAATTTTGATTACATTCTAATATTAACTGATTGAGTGTTTCATAATGGAAGGTACTTCCTTTATTGACGGATTACACCTCCTGAGGATTATTTCAGTGAATCTCCGTCTGGCATCTCCGTACCCACGATTAATTTCATGTGGTCGTTTCGCTTGAAATCGCCTCTTATGCCTACTACCTGATATTTTATGAAAGAAAGTGTTTCCAGTGACTGTTCTGCAGTTGCGTAAATACGCAGAAAGATCTTTCTTTCTCTGTATTCGCATTACCTAACATTTCCTTCCGTTGAGAGCCTGTTGTAGGACACTGTAGTACTCTCGCGTTTAACTTATAGAAGTTGCGTGTTTATTACAACTACCGACAACTGTCTCAAAGTGTACAAAAATGGAGACTAAACGAAAGAACTTCAGGAAGCAAGTACAAATGTAGTCCCACGCTAATATACACAAAAACTATGTCTTGTGCATTCTTAACCAAATAGTTGGGTCGTAAAAATAATCGGGGAAGTATTGTAATTGTGAAGTAGGGTATCAAATTGTAAATGTAGGTGGGGGCAGCAATATTTGAATAGGTGACAAATGTGAAATTCCGACACAGACACCTCGATACAAATATGAGTTGTACATGCAAAATATGACATAAAATAGTAATTGTTAGGTCAAATAATTTAAATAACCTTTTGTATGTTTATTGCATTGTATTGATACAGAATTTCTGTTAATATTTCCAAAGCTGAATACATTATACGGGAATTAAAGGGTTAAGGTAGCTTTAACAATAGATGTGTCTTTTGATGCCAAGGGGACATTATAACATAATTCCTGACACTTAGAGTGGAAAATATGAACAGAACGTTTGCTATTGCTAAGCAAGCAAGACACACATTTTTGTGCAATTAACTTTGAAAATAAAATATAGTCGTGTTATCACTTCACGTCGGTCTGTCGCCATGACTTGGCTACAAAATCTTTGGTAATACTGTTGTGAAATGATATATGAATGTGTTTGGACTCAGTAGCGATATCGACTTTATGAAAGAGTAATGCAGAGCACATATACTGAGTTTAAAACTTTTTCCCGACTTCTGCGCGGCAGAATGTTTTTTCTAGTAAGCTGGTGAAACAATGAGCTGGCGGAAAGAATAGCTTTTTACGAACTACCGTACGGGTTCAGTTTGCCTTGTTTCTCAACTACCATCAACTCGCGATAGAAATAATTTTTTTGACGTAAAAGCTTCCAGGAAATGTTTTCTTGGAACTCCTACGGGGAAGCAGAGAGAGATCTTTCTAGGAATGAAAGTGTAACCGTTTAAGCAGTCTGTAAATTTTATCAAAGGTATTTGCCATCTTGATATCGACCGTAGTGACGTAGAAGAAAGAGGGGATCCCGCAGCAAAGAATGGGCAATAAGTCGATGGAGATATTATGGTATTTATCTAGCATGCAATAGATTCATAAATATAAAGAACTACGATGTCTGACCCAAAGAGTATTAGAACAACTGTACTTTTTTTCCTTCTTCTATTTCACTACAAATTTGATTATGTGACCGAGCAAGGTGACGCAGTGGTAAGACAATCGGAATTGATCCGGAAAAAAAACACCGGTTTAAATCGTCGTTCGGCCATTCAGAATTAGGTTTTTCGTGACTTCCTTAAACAATTCAAGGTGAATGCAGGCGTTCCTCATTTCATACAGTACGGCAGATTTCCTCCCCATCGTTCCCCAACTGTACTCTATCTCTACTGATCTCGTCGTCGACGGGGCGTTAAGCCCCAACCGTCCTATTATTCCACACGGGAAATCACAGTCACGATTTTGTGATATGGTCTGGCAAATACAGGTTGGGGCAAATAAAAATGACCCGGAGAACAGAATCCAGGATACAAAGAAATTCAGCAGAGGAAAGAAAAAACAGTACTAACCTGACTATGGCAGACGATGAAAGTTGTCATCATTCATCCTTCGGCACCTGTGTTCCCTGGCCAGCATGTTGCAGAAGGCGTATTGAACATGGGCTACTGGAATTGCTGTCATCTCACCCGAAATATTCTCAAATGTTTGTAAACCTACTGGACCAAACTGCTATGGTCATTACTCCCTAGACTTACATATTGCTTCAACTAACTTACAATAAGGACAACATACACACCCATGGCCGAGGAAGGATTCGAACCTCCGGCGAGAGCCACTTCCCATTCCGTAGCATGATGCCTTAGACCACGCGGCGGAAGTATTCAGCTGCAATTCTTGAAGACTATGGGGTTGTTTCGATAAACCTTAGCCTTGAGGGCTCCGCGCACAAAGTAATCACACACTGACAGTTTCGTTTACCTGGGTGGCCAGCTAGGGTCGCGAGAAAATTGACCTGTCCTAACAAATCTGTTACACGTGAAGTCTGGCTTTTCAGAGGTTCGACTGGCTGTATAGGCAGTTGCTCCATCCTCTTGGAAGTAACTGTAGGTGTTTTCCTCCTCCGTTAATATTGCCACAAATGGTTTTAAATTAGTAGCTATTCGAAAAGCCACTTTCATTTGTCCCACCCAGAAAAGTCCTGGACTTGTTTTGATGTCAATTCGTGCCTCACGTTGTGTTACAATCCACGTCTCTGCTTTTACACATCTCCTGTTTTGTTTGAAGTTCTGGTCCTGAAAATTATCACAATGACAATTAATGCATTTATAATGACATTTCAAAACATGCGACAGTCTTGTATCCTTTTCCTACCTTGAATATGATTTAGCCGGCCGCGGTGGCCGAGCTGACTGAGGCGCTCCAGTCACGGTCAGCACGGCCACTACGGTCGGGGGTTCGAATCCCCCCTCGGGCATGGATATTTGTGCCGTCCTTAGTGTAAGGTAGTTGATAAGTAGTTTGTAAGTTTAGGGACTGATGACCCCGTAGTTAAGTCCCATAAGCTTAACAAACATTTGAACATTTGATTTGAATATGATTTACAACTGAAACCAGATATGATTAAAATTAACTGGGCTACACAGTGTCATGTATGTTTTGGAATTAATTCATGCTTTTAATTTTCGCCTAACGAAAATATTTTAAGACTGGTTCTTTGCGTAACAGGCGGATTCGAATACCCATAATTTTCAAAAGGAAGATTATGGTCTAACGTCCCGTCGACATCGTGGCCATTAGAGAAGGCATAATCCTCCGGAAATATTCACTGTGAAAAGATATAGTGGTAAGCTGATCCAGCGGATACCCCATCAAAAGCTGAACACACATCAAGTATGGAAAGGGAAGGTGTACTGAACTATGAAGAGAGAAGTAAAATACAAACAGTGAACAGTCTATGTTGCAGGTTTCCAACATCGGGTGAATTTGCAGAGCCAAGGCATCTTGGCTAAGCAGTCACTGAGTTCAAATATCCCTCGTGCTCTAATTTTTTTTCACAAATTATGAAAGGTCCTTCTAGGCATTGACATGTCTGTTCTCTTTCTGTAGGCTTCGAAATTGTCATAGTGTACATTCATTATAGAATATATGTGAAAAGAATATATCAGCGTCGCAAGTAAATGTGATTAATAGAGCAGGTGTTTGTACACCATGTCACAACAATTTAATTCAAGAGTCAAAACTTCCTAAATGAAACGTAAGAGTCATAACATGCGATACTTGTGCAAAGAAATTTATAGGTCCCTTTGTTACACACCACTGTTCCATACGAACACGCCGCGGTAGAGTAGCCGAGCGGTCTAAGGCGCCTCGCTGCGGAGCGTGCTGTTGCTCTCCGTCGGAGGTTTGAGTCCTCGCTGGGGCATGGGTGTGGGTGTGTTGTCCTTAGGTTAGTTTACCTTAGTTTAAGTAGTTTGTAAACTACGGACTGATGACCACGCAGTTTGGTCCGATAGATTTACAAACATTTGAACATTTTCATCTTCCACTTTCAAATTAATGCAAGCCTACTCAAAATCAAATGTTCAAATGTTTGTCAAGCTTATGGGACTTAACTACGGGGTCATCAGTCCCTAAACTTACAAACTACTTATGAACTACTTACGAACTAGGACGGCACAAATATCCATGCCCGAGGGGGGATTCGAACCCCCGACCTTAGTGCACGTGCTGACCGTGACTGGAGCGCCTCAATCACCTCGGCCACCGCGGCCGGCAAGCCTACTCATTTTGTTACCTGTGCAATAGTTTTCGTAGTATAAATCGGTTAAATATTAAAAAAAGTGTAAACATAAGTTATAGATAATAGGCTTTATTAAAAAAAAATAGCCCCCCCCCCCCCTCCAAGAACCCTGGCTGCGCTACTGATTCCATGCTCATCCTTGCTATCGTCAGTTTTTGTTCAAAAAAAAAAAAAAGTTCAAATGTCTGTAAATCTATCGGACCAAACTGCGTGGTCATCAGTCCGTAGCTTACAAACTATTTAAACCTAGGTAAACTAACCTACGGACAAACACAGACACCCATGCCCCAGGGAGGTCTCGCCGGCCGCGGTGGCCGAGAGGACTGAGGTGCTCCTGTCACGGTCTGCACGGCCACTACGGTCGGGGGTTCGAATCCCCCCTCGGGCATGGATATTTGTGACGTCCTTAGGATTAGCTAGTTCATAAGTAGTTTGTAAGTTTGGGGAGTGATGACCACGTAGTTAAGTCCCATAGACTCTACAAACATTTGAACAGGGAGGACTCGAACCTCCACGGCAAGTAACCGCGCGCTCCGCAGCGAGGTGCTTTAGACCGCTCGGCCACTACACCGCGGCAAAAAAATGTTCAAATGTCTGTAAATCTATCGGACCAAACTGCGTGGTCATCAGACCGTAGCTTACAAACTACTTAAACCTAGGTAAACTAACCTAAGGACAACACACCCACACCCATGCCCCAGCGAGGACTCGAACCTCCGACGGAGAGCAACAGCACGCTCCGTAGCGAGATGCTTTAGACCGCTCGGCTACTCCACCGCGGCTCGTGAGTTTTTGATGGGCTGTTCACTGGACCATCAAACCACTAAAATATCAGTGGAGGGGGGGGGGGGGGGTCCGATGGGCTGTATCCCTTGCGAGAAGAACTGCGCAAATCCCCCGCGCTAAGCAGCGAACACGCAAGGTAAACAAAGCGTGTAAACATCTGTTAGATCAATAACAGCTATTTTCGGAAGGAAGAGAGAGTGAGAGAGGGTTGAAAATTGCGTAAACAGAGTGTAGAAATTGATGAAAGACAGTACGTGAGGAGACTCTCGAGGTGGCCGCGATAGCCAGGAAGAGTAGTAGCGAGGCTGTGGCGCCCATGCCGAAACGGAAGGACAAAGGGGCCACGCGCCGGCTTGTGTTCTGGGGAGGAAGATGTGGACAAGATGCCGAATGGGGGGGGGGGGGGGGCGGAAGTATTGGGAGCGACTGTGGAGACGAGGAGGCGGCAAAGCGGCGCGTGTGCCGTGGTCGATAGGCGAATATGTGCGGCGGACAAAGCGGAGGCCGTTGCCCCGAGCGCGGACACACGCCACAGCCGCCGCGCCGCGACCTACCCTGCCCGTACACGCTCTCCTGTGTACACACTGCGCAGTCCACCAAGGTGCTGGCGGGGGGTACTCAGTTACTTGCTTTCCTGTTCCACTCCCATACAGAACGAGGGACAAACGACTGCTTGTATGCATCCGTACGAGTCCTAATCTCTCTAATATTATCCTTGTGGTCTTCACGCGAGCCGGCCGTGGTGGCCGAGGGTACTAAAGCGCGTCAGTCACGGTCTTCACGACCACTACGGCCGGGGGTTCGAATCCCCACTGCCGGCCGCGATGGCCGAGGGGACTGAGGCGCTTCAGTCACGGTCTGCACGGCCACTACGGTCGGGGGTTCGAATCCCCCCTCGGGCATGGATATTTGTGCCGTCCTTAGTGTTAGCTAGTTCATAAGTAGTTTGTAAGTTTAGGGACTGATGACCCCGTAGTTAAGTCCCATAAGCTATACAAACATTTGAACATTTTTTTCTTCACGCGAAATGTATGTTGGTGGCAGTAGAATCGTTCTGCAGTCCGCCTCAACTTTGCAGCACTCTAAATTTTTTTCAACAGTGCTTCTCGAAAAGAACGTCGCCTCCCCTCCAGCGACTCCTAGTTGAGTTCGCGAAGCATTTTGGTAACACTCGCACACTGATCGAATTTACCAGATACAAACGTCGCCGCCCGCCTCTGAACTGCCTCTATGTACTCCTTTAAAACCTGTCTAGTGAGGATCCCAAACACTTGAGCCGCGGTAGAGTAGCCGCGCGGTCTAAGACGTCTCGCTGCGGAGTGCGCGGTTGCTCGCCGCCGGAGGTTCGAGTCCTCCCTAGGGCATGGGTGTGTGTGTTATCAAAATGTTCAAATGTTTGTACAGCTTATGGGACTTAACTACGGGGTCATCAGTCCCTAAACTTACAAACTACTTATGAACTACTTACGAACTAGGACGGCACAAATATCCATGCCCGAGGTGGGATTCGAACCCCCGACAGTAGTGGCCGTGCAGACCGTGACTGAAGCACCTCAGTCCCCTCGGCCACCGCGGCCTGCTGTGTGTTGTCCTTAGGTTATTTTGCCTTAGTTTAAGTAGTTTGTAAGCTACGGACTGATAACCACGCAGTTTATTCCGATAGATTTACACATTTGAACATTTTCCCAAACACTTGAGCAATATTCTAGAAGGGGTCGTACAAGGCTTTGATATGCGGTCTCCTTTACGGAAGATCGCACCTTCCCAATATTCTCCCAATAAAGCGAAGTCCTCAATTTGCCTTCCCCACGACTGTCATATGCTCGTTCCATTTCATAACGCTGTGGAGCGTTACACCTAGGTATTTAATTGATGCAACTCTGACAAGCAGCACAGTACTAATGCTGTCTTCGAACATTGCGGGATTGTTTCTCCTACTCATCTGCATCACCTTACATTTTTCTACATTTTGCGCTAGTTTCAATTCCTCACACCACCTAGAAATTTCGTTCAAATGTTTGTAATTCTATGGGACCTAACTACGTTGGTCATCAGTCCCTAGTCTTTCAAACTAGTTAAATTAAATTAAACTAACCTAAAGGACAATGTGTGTGTTAAAGTGTGTGTGTGTATTAATGTTTGTGTGTGTGTGTCGTCCTTAGTTGGTTTAAATAGTTTTTAAGTCTAGGGACCAACGAAAAAAATAATTTGGTCCTAAAGGACTACGAACATTTGATTATTTTTTGACCCCAATCTTTGCCACGCTCTAAAGATATGACCATCTGCAATACTACACTAAAATTTCAATTGTTTTGTTTTTCGCGAACTATCGATATTCAACGCGAAATTTGTTGTTGTGTTGGGCGTACGCTGACCGATGTTTAGACGCCTCACTGGCGTCTTTTTCCAACCCTAATGAAACTACGAAATGAAATCAACTGAGAGGTTGCAACGCACAAAATTAGCGCGAAGTGACAACAAGTCAATCGTTGCGACACGCCAAAGATACGATCACCACCGATAACAAATGTTCAAATATTTGTAAACCTTTGGGATCAAACGACTATGATCATCGGCCCCTAGATTTACAAACTACTTAAACTAATTTATCCTAAGAACAACACACACACCCATACCCGAGGGAGGACTCGAAGTTCCGGCGGCAGCGGGCGCGCTGTTCCTGTCATTGCGTCTATAACCGCACTACTCCGCGCGGCCCACTGAAATATCGCGTTCAGTTGTATTATTTTTCTCAAAATATTCAACATGGATTTTGTTATTGTTATGAAAACATGCAGCAGCAGAAACAACAAACTAACTTTCACTTTTGTTTCTTTTTTTTATGAGAATGGGTGACAGCGGATAAGTCAAACAGAGCGTCACATTTCTTTTATTGAGATTTTCACACAAAAATACCACAAAAACTTCCGACTTTCCCGGTGGAAGGAAGGAAGGTTAAGAGTTTAATGTTCCGTCGAAAGCGTGATCATTAGAGACGGAGCTCACGCTCGGATTGTTTGGGTAAGGATGGAGAAGGAAATCGACCGTGGCTTTCCGAAGGAATCGTCCCGGCATTTGCCTGAAGCGATTTCGGGAAATCACGGAAAACCTGAAGGTGGATGGCTGGATATGGATTTGAACCAAATCAAATCAAATGTTTGTTAAGCTTATGGGACTTAACTTCGGAGTCATCAGTCCCAAAACTTAAAAACTACTTATCAACTACCTTATACTAAGGACGGCACAAATATCCATGCCCGAGGGGGGATTCGAACCCCCGACCGTAGTGGCCGTGCAGACCGTGACTGGAGCGCCTCAGTCTCCTCGGCCACCGCGGCCGGCGGATTTCAACCTGCTTCCCGAATGTGAGCCTCGTATGTGACCACTGCGAAATCTCGCTCGGTTTACCCGGTGGATCCTCAATTACCATTCTTACTTCTATCCTTTCATCTTTTTATATTCTTCTTAAAATAAAAAAAAAAAATATTTATATTTCAACTTTAATTTATTACTTGTTTTAAAAATTTTTGTTATCTGATAAAGAAAAAACATAAACAAAAAGAGTGTAAATGACGATCTGTTTTAGAAACAAGGTAACAGGTCGATAAGTTGCAATAAATGAAGTGAAACGTTATTGTCAAAGTAGTGTTTCTTCATACAAACCTTGTTCCGGCAATTACGAACACAACAGCAATATCAGCCAAATCAGTCGAGCCGTTCTGAAGTGACGATCTTTCATACACGAGTCAATTGTTTTTTATAACCTTCCGTTTATCCATCTTCTCCGGTCTCCTCCTCCTCCCTTTCTGTATACCTATCGCCTCGTCCTTCTCCGCCCCTTTCTTGTTTCTGTACATCACCTTTCTCCTGCTTCTAATATAAACAATGGTAAGTATAATTCACGCTAACATTTCTTACATCATGTATTTATTCGCATCTCCCATTAGTCCACCCCTCTCTGTATTCACCTGTTCCTCCCCCTTTCTCTGCCCATCTCCTGCTGCCCCTGTCTCTGCATATCTCGTCCTCTCCTCTGTATCTCCTTCACACTATCTATGAAAAAAAAAAAAAAAAAAAAAAAAACATATACCTGGCACATTTCATGGTGAGTAATCAAACGGCGTCGAAGCCTTTGGCACATTATCCTCCGCCATACATCACACATTAGTTAATTGGGCTTCGACAGTCATCGCCCTTCCGTATTTCAGTTAAAGTGTCTCTCAGTCTTTATCCCAAGACCTTCGAATACATGAGTACTGCTGAACACGACGAATCAATTATTGTCTCCGTGACTACAGTAAGGCAAAAAGCGATGACGTTAGTAGATACAGTGTGGCATAGCGTATTGGAGCAGAGCGGAGGTGAGTCAGCAGTGGCGAAGGATGAATGTGGACACTGTGTAACTATAGGCTTCCGCGCCCGTACCAACGCGTTGCACTCGATCTTAGGAAATGATCCGCGCACTCATTAAGCACTGTGTTTGACTGTCTTTTGTTTTTCTTCTGACATCAAGTACTTGGGTACCTGCTACTAATAAACAGAGTACTTATTTCTCTCTTACAAGTGTACCATTCATGGGACCCAACCATTTACGTATTTCGATCTTGCTGTCTGAGCTCATCTCGTGAAGAGCAAAGGGAATAATACTTCTGGGGGAAAGTTTGCTATGATCGACTGCAACACTAATTTAAGAAAGACCCGCTGCCGATACAAGTGAATGTTAATATGCAGTGGCAGATTTATATCCGAGAAAGGTTAAAAACCGTCGTAGCTATTTCGCGGTTCAGTGCGCTGGGGTTGAAGCTATACAAAAGAAGGAAGGACGAATAAGGTCTAACGTACAATCAATGACGAGTTCTGTAGATACAAAGCTCAAGGTCGAGGATAATACACTCACACCCATGCCCAAGGGAGTACTCTCCAACGAGAGCGGCCGCGTAATCCGTAACATGGCGCCTCAGTCCGCGCGGCCATGTTCATGCGGCATCTATCGCATCAGAAATATTAATTTTCTAGCAACTTTACAGTATGCATGGGGCATATTTCTCCGTACATCCCAAAACGTGGTTTGAATTTCTTTCTGAAACAAGATTTTTAGCAGTAAAAAACGGCTTGACTGCAGTGAAGACTCCACAGTCAACCATCATATGAAATTTACCAACAGTAACAAACTACGAAGCTGCCAGTTCAATAAGTGTGGGTAGAGAATTATTGTCTAGCAGCGAGATATGCACATCTTGAAGTTGAAGCCCTTTCAATCGGTATTTGCTTTAGAACGCGATATAATAACTGACGCCTTATTCAGTCGTTCTCCATTAAAAAAATGTTCAAATGTTTGTAGAGCTTATGGGACTAACTACGGGGTCATCAGTATTAAGGACAGCACAAATATCCATGCCCGAGGGGGGATTCGAACCCCCGACCGTATTGGCCGTGCAGACTGTGACTGACGCGCCGCAGAACGCTCGGCCACCGCGGCCGACGTTCTCAATTAAGCTGTAGTTTAAGAGTACTAAGTAGTTCAGTCTGGCTGCTGGTATTACATTTCGGATTTAAGGATACTGGTAAACCTGAAAGACGCGTGTTAGTGCTTTATTTCATGCTATTAAACAAAGCGTTGTGTAGGGGGTAACGAGCAGTGACAACGCCATTTACATGCCCATTACACACTTCGCAATAAAACGTCCCTCCGGCGTTCCAGGAAGTCACATTCGCAGACGCCAGCCAGACTCGTGACTTTTCTGAACGTACCGGTATGTCAGCATGCGACTGCTCGACGAAGTGCTGCGCGCGTTCCATCGGAAACGTAGTTGACGTATTCCTAGATTGACTCTAAAATGTTCAGAAGTTAGTAATCCTAACAGACAAAACTGCTGAGGTCATCGGGCGCTAGACTTATAAACCACTTAATCTAACTCATGCTAAGGACAACATAAATACCAATGCCGCAGTGTGAACTCGAATCTCTGACGGGATCAGATTGACTCTTTACTTTGCTACGCTATCAACTTAATCTAATTAAGGGTCGGTAGCATCGCTTTCACCCGCGAGACAGGGTTGTTTAAATGTCATAGTCCAATGGTCATAATCACTAGCCCCGTAATCATTTGCCGATGCAATTTTTTTCTTAAAGTGTCAGAGATGCGACCACTTATCCGGAATATGTGCACCGTAGTTCTCTTCCATTCCCTTATGCTACCAAGCGTCGGGGTAGCCTCATTCTATGAATTTCTTACATTCCACTCTACTCTTGCAACAAGCTTCTGATTTCCATGATTGTTTCCAACGCCTTTATCCTAGCTTCTCGACCCTGTCTCAGCGAGCGAGGTGATGCAGTGGTAAGATACTGGACTCGTATGCGGGAGGACAATGGTTCAAATCCACCTCCGGCCATCCAGAGTTAGAATTTCCGCGATTTCCTCAAATCACTCCAGGCAAATGCCTGGATTGTTGCTTTGAAATGTTCAAATGTTTGTATAGCTTATGGGATTTAGCTACGGGGTCATCAGTCCCTAAACTTACAAACTACTTATGATCTAGCTAACACTAAGGACGGCACAAATATCCATGCCCGAGGGGGATTCGAACCCCCGACCTGTTGCTTTGAAAAGGGCACGGCCGATTCCCTTTCCTAACCTTACCCAAATATTCGAACGTGAGCTCCGTCTTTAATGACCACGCAGTTGACGGGACATTAAACCCTAAAATTTTCCACGGAATTGTTTAACTGTAACCAATCCAACCAATGAGAATAAGGATCAGATTGTCGAAATTTCATTGGTCCTGATTACAGCACTTCTGACAGGAAGTTAACAATTTCTCTGCAAGAGGTGTAGCAAATACGGGCTGCAATAGGAAAAATTGCTCTTCCTGTAAGCCTACCATGGACGCTCTGACCACAGCCCATTTAGGGGGATTAGAGAAAGATTAATCCACCAGCCCCAGGCTGAAGAATGTGTCCTCCCCCAAAAACAAGACCTTGGAGTAAACTACAGCTTCAGGAAGAACAGAGATTGTAACGTGTCGATTCTAAGGCATCATTCTACTCCAAAAATGCCCGATTTCCTTTTTATGACACCATATCGGAGCCAAAGAGGAGTGACCGAGTGCTCTAAAGTCCCTTGCTGCGGAGCCCGTGGTTGCTCGGCGTCGGAGGTACGAGACCTTCCTTGGGCATGTGTGTGTGTGTGTGTGTGTGTGTGTGTGTGTGTGTGTGTGTGTGTTGTCCTTAGTGTAAGTTGTAAGTCTAGGGACTGATGACTATAGCAGTTCGGTCCAATAGGTGTACAAACATTTGAATCATGTCGGGGATTACATATGTCTGGATTCTAATCTCACGTAGTTGACTACATACTTATAACATACGTTCTTTCTAAATTAGGCTTATCAAGTCGCCCTTGGTCTCGGTTTCGGTATGATTCTGAAGTTGTACTTACACTGACATGGTTAAATGGTTATGCGACATGAACGTGGAATAACAATGGATGCACAAGTTGCTAATGTATCTATAGATACGTTGTGAGCGTCAAAACTTGCCATTATTTACACCAAACGTCTATTCGTTGTTCGAAAGTCCGTTCACATCTCAAGAGTCTAATTTTACCGGATTACTGTAGGTAGAGGGGTAAAAATTGACTCACACGTTGGAATTACACAGGGGCTTACTGAAGGAAAAAAAAAAAAAAGAGAAAAAAGCACAAAATGAACAACAGATTGAATTTGTAGTATAACTTAACAAAAAAAAAGTATAGATTGACAGCAAACATTCTGTGTCAAGGAAAAGTCAGTTTAGCATTAGAGAGAAATTTGGGAGGAGGACGGACTTAAAAAATCGCAGAGGAAGACCAAGAGACGAGCACAGTAGTGCCTAAAAGGTTCAAAAGGATGTGGGTTATCGTTGTTATTAACAAATGAAAATGCTTGCACAGGATCAAGTAGCGTGGAGAGATGCATCAAACCAATCTTCGGCCTGAAGAAAACAATAATAACAACTCTTACACTCTGTTTTAGCACTTTATCGGAATCTCGCATCTGCACTTTGAGGACAAAAGGAAAACGAAGCGAGGAAGATTAGAGCTTAACGTCCTGTCCATATCATTCTCATTAGGGACCGAGTACACACTGGGATAGTTTTCGTCGGGAATGAGGAAGGAAATCGGCCGCACCCTTTGAAAAAGAATCAGCCGTCATTTGTCTGGAGCGATTTAGGGAAACCACGGGAAACCTAAATCAGGATGGCCGGAGGCGGGTTCGAACCGCCATCCTTCCGAAAGAGAGTACAGTGCGTTACCACTGCGCCACTTCGGGCTGTGTCTTAAAGATGAAGAGGTTTGCACGGGATAGGGTAGCGTGGAGAGCTGCAACATACCAGTCTTGGAAATGAAGACGACGACGACGACGACAACAACAACAACGATGACGACGACAACGACAACGAAGAGTCTTCCACAGTGCTTTAACACTTCATCAAAATCTCGCATCTACCCTTTGAGGACTAACATAAGCCCTATGAGCCGCACGAACTGAGGCACCATGTCACGGAATGCGCGGCAGCTCCCGCCGGAGGTTCGAGTCCTCAAAAATCAATATGACCAAATGTTTGTAAATCTATCGGACACAACTACTAGGTTATCAGTCCGTAGCTTACAAACTACTTAAACGAAGTTAAACTAACCTAAGGTCAACACAAACACCCATGCCCGAGGGGGCCGCGCGCACCGTAACACGGCGCTCCATTAGGCAAGGTTATTTCGCCGCGGCACGAGTCCTCCTTTGGGCTTAGGTGTATATGTTCTCCTTAGCATCCATTAGTTTAAGTTAGTTCATGTGCTGTGTTCGCTTACCGACTGATGACCTGAGCAGTGTGATCCCTTAGATCTTACACCACTTTAAGATTTTTTTTTTTTTTTTTTTTTTTTTTTTTTTTGTAAGCCCTATGAGATGTGCAGGATGCGTGTGGTTTACAATTACTTTAATCAGAGCGGTTTTATCAGTGTTGACTGAAAATGAAATGATACACTGACGGTACTAAACTATGTATAATTTCTCTCGTATGGTACTGATATCGCCACGTTTAATGGCCGCGTGGACTAAGGCATCATGATACGGAGGCCACGGCGGAGTGGCCGAGGGCATTGAGGCTTTATGCTCCGATGCGCGAGGCCGTTCCCCGTCAGGGGTTCGAATTCTCCCTCGGGCATGGATGTTTGTGCTATCTTTAGTATGTTTATAATTAGTTTATAAGTTTAGGGACTGATGACCTCGCAGTGAAGTCCCATAAGCTTAACAAGCATTTGAACATGATACGGACTGGACGGCCGTTCTCGCCGGAGGTTGGAGCCCTCTACCGGGTATGAGTGTGTGTGTGTGTCAAATGTTTTAGCAAGATAACTTCTGATGGCCGAAGTAAAGAAGATATAAAATGCAGAATGGCTATGGGAAGAATAGCGTTTCTAAAGAAGCGAAACTTGTTAACATCCAATATTAATTTAAATGTTAGGAAGTCCTTTTTGAAAGCATTTGTCTGGAGTGTATCATTGTATGGGAGTGAAACATGGACGATAAGGAGTTCAGATAAAAAGATGATAGAAGCTTTTGAAATGTGGTGCTACAGACGAATGATGAAAATTAGATGGGTAGATCACGTAACTAATGAGGAGGTGCTTAACCCAATCGGGGAGAAAAGGAGTTTCTGGCATATCCTGACTAAGAGAAGGGATAGACAGACTGGTTGGACACATTCTGAGACATCAAGGAATTGTCAACATAGCATTACAAGGAAGCGTGTGGGGTAAAAATGGTAGAGGGAGACCGAGGGACGAATATAGTAAGCAGATTCAAAAGGATGTAGGCTTCCGAACGTATTCGCAGATGAAGAGACTTGCACAGGACAGGGTAGCGTGGAGAGCTGCATCAAACCAGTCTGCGGACTGAAGACCACAACAACAACACGAGACACATTTCTCGAATTTATTGTTACTGAAGACTACAACAACAACGGGACTTAACTACTGACGTTATCAGTCTCTAGGCTTACAAACTACATAAACTAACCCAAGGAAAATACACACCCACACACACACACACTCATACCCAATGGAGGAGTCGAACCTCCGACGGGGAGCAACCGCGCGCTCTGCAGCAAGGCGCCTTACAGCTCTCAGCCAGTCCACAGCGGGTCTTTTCTTTCTCTCTCTATTAACACGTTCGCTGCCGTTCACGCTCTGGCGCGTGTAAACGTTACTTGAGTCAGGTGCCGCTCACGCTGTGGCGCGTGCTGCGACCTAGCATCCTATTATGGCTTGTTGTAAACTGGCAGGCGCTCAGGGAAGAGTATAAGTGATATGCACACTTACGTGGTTCAGGTTTCCGCGTTTGCATTACCGGCTACGAGCCGCACACGCTTCTCATGATGTCTTGATACATTTATGTACTGTTTATATTGTTCATTTGTTGTTTTCACAAAAATAGAAATGTAAATAAAAAACCATATAAAAAAACTGAAAAGTAAAACCAAAAGATTCAGTGGCTCAAAACTATGAAAAGATACTGTCAAAATACGATCATGCACCAGAGCGTGAAGTGCCACCTAGCATCATCGCGTCAGAGCGTTGCCGGCCGCGGTGGCCGAGGGGACTGAGGCGCTCCAGTCACAGTCTGCACCGCCACTACGGTCGGGGGTTCGAATCCCCCCCTCGGGCATGGATATTTGTGCCGTCCTTAGTATAAGGTAATAAATAAGTAGTTAGTAAGTTTAGGGACTGATGACCCCGTAGTTAAGTCCCATAAGCTTAACAAACACATTTGATTTGCGTCAGAGCGTGAACGGCAGCGAACGTGTTAAGGTCTCAGTTGTGCGAAAATTGCAACTTTTGCATGAAAATGACAAAGGCTAGTGCGCCTCGGTTGCACAGTGGTAGAGTGCCAGACTACAAATCCAAAGGTCGCGGGTTCGATCCCCGCCAGGTCCTAGGATTTTTGTCTGTCACTTTCCACTTCTTTCACCTCTGGCAGTACTGCTCATGTGAAAAATACCGAGTAGCACCGTGGTTCGGAGCCCACGTTAAAACTGTAGGTCCCCCTATAACTGGCTGGGTAATTCATTTCAAAGGTCGGAGGAAGGCAACGGCATGCCACCTCCAAACAGGAGCATGCCTAGTAAAGCACTGTGGTGTTGAAACCAATCTTCGGATTGTTGACTGCTTTACCTTTTTACTTTTTTTACTGGTCGGCTGCTCCGAGCTAGGTTCCGTGCGGTTTCGAACGTCCGAGACCGGCGGCGTCGCTCGCTAGCGCGCATTCGAATGTTAACCGACTTCTTGGTCGCCCCGCGTCGAACCTCTCTCGTACAATCGCAACGTAAACATCTCGGCGTCAGTGCCGACACCAGTCAGCTGTTCCCCGACGATAAGTCGCCCCTCGGCCGTTACCGATTACGCACTTCCGAGGTCGGAGCGTGCGGTCGTAATAATTCTATCCGAACCGGAGAAGGCGTCGCGATAAGAAGGGCTGGCGTTTGATTGGGCGCGAATGCAAATAGGCGCGGGGTAGAGGAGCCGGCGGTGGCGGCTGTGGCGGCGGCTGCGGCGCGCTAGCGCTCGCTGGCGCTCGGACGTTCACCCCGGGCCGGGCCGGGTCTTTGACCCGCGGGCATCTCCACAGGCGCGCTGCCGCTACCGTTACTTCTCGAGCGCGCCTACGGCCGCCGCACACTCCACGCCAAATCCGCTTCCCTGCCTTTTTGCGCACGGCTTCTATGCAATGCAACGCCGCCGCATACGATTTCCAGCTGAGACGCGCGATTCCGCGTGCGCAAATTTACGTTTTCGAACGTGGCTTCTGGGACGCAGAATCTGCAACAGTTCTTATTTCAATAAATTTACACAGTCCACAACTTGCGTAGTAAAACAATAACAACTATATCAGTCTTGGTAATGCACAGTTACCATCATCGTATCATCTGTTTCAGACTCAAACATTTTTCACAATTAGCGAAAGCATATTTTTCACATCAAGGGCGACCACCAGAAGTTGGTAATAGACTGCCACATTAATGCGGCTAGTGGTGCTTGTATGCATAGTTCCCAGTTCTTCAACATCACAACCATAACTGATAGCGGTATCTTTACTTGGTACACATGGGCTAATTAAAATGTTCAAATGTTTGTATAGTCTATGGGACTTAACTACGGGGTCATCAGTCCATAAACTTACAAACTACTTATGAACTACTTACGAACTAAGACGGCACAAATATCTATGCCCGAGGGGGGATTCGAACTCCCAAACGTAGTGGCCGTGCAGACCGTGACTGGAGCGCCTTAGTCCCCTCGGCCACCGCGGCCGGCGTGGGCTAATTCGCCACCAGGTAGCGAATTTCAGAACAGTTCTTGACGTGGATCCTCGCGTAGTTTGGAGTGGTGATGTGCTGTAGGCAGTCTTTGTTGAATTTGATGTGACACTGAAGCCTGATTACCTTCTTCTTTCAAGTCAATAATTTATAAGCGTCCCTTAGTGCGTGGGGTGACACAATATCGATAAGCGATGGTAACAGTGTATTACCGAAACTAGTCATCTAGACAATAAAATAGTGCTCCAGTCACTTTTTCTTGAAATGATATTTATTCCATGAACCGGTTTTCAAACCTTTTCAGGTTCATCATCCGATGGGTAATAACATGATCCATCTGATGATGAACCTGAAAAGGTATGAAAACCGGTTCACGGAATAAATATCATTTCAAGAAAAAATGACTGGAGTAGTCTTCTTAAATCATATTGAAAATAGGTCACGGATTCTGAAACATCCGTAATGGATAATCTAAATAAAATAGTGTTCTTGCCAACATTTGGTACTGATTACTAAAGATCGTCCCTAAAAGCATGATGAAATTAACTGTTCCAGGTTTCACCATCTACTAAGGATGCCTTCAACTTAAGAAATATTTAAAAGAAAAAAACAAATACATAAGGAATGATACACTTCGGCGCTAAGAGCTCTTGTTCTGTAAAATTAAAACAAGACTAGGAAAAATATAAATTACATTACTCCACTAGACAACGAAGTTGGTTACAAAATCTATAAAACAGAAGTGGCATACCACTAGGGGCTGCGACATCTACATATTTACTCTGTAAATCGCGTTTAAGAGCCTCGCAGACAAGTCATCGAACCGCTTTCACAATATTTTTCCACCGTTCCATTCTCTAGTAGCGTGCGGGACGAAGGAACACCTAAATCTTTCAGCTTTCGAACTGATTTTCTCTTATTTTATTATGATGATTGATCCTATCTGATACGAATCTACATCTACATCCATACTCCGCAAGGGAGGAGGGTACTTTGCGTAGCATTGTCACTTCTTAATGTTCCAGTAACGTATGACTCTCGGGAAAAATGTTTGCCTGTGTACCTCCGTGTGGGTCCTAATCACTCTGATCTTATCCCTGTGGTCGCTTTGCGAATTTACGTACGAGTAAGCAATATATTGGTTGACTGTTCATGAAACGTACGCTCTCGGAACTTTGACAGAAGCGATACAGAACGTCTCTCTTGAAGCGTCTGCCACTGGAGTTTCCTAGTCATCTCTAACGCTGTCCCGCTTACTAAATGAGCCCGTCACGAAGCGCACTGCTCTCCGTTGCATTTTCTCTGTGTCTTCTATAAACCCTACTTTGTACGGATCCCACATGAGTGTGCTCTGACAGAACGAGAGTCATGTAACTTACTTCCTTTGTTGACGAACTACACTTCCTGAGATATCTTCCACTGAATCTCAGTCTGAGGTCTGCCTTACCAACGACTGATTTAATATGATCGTATGTCTACACACAGATATTTTATGTAAATAACTGATTCCAGTATTTGTCCTGCTATTGCGTAGTCATATAATACAGGATCTCTCTTCCTATGTAGACGTAGAACTTTACATATGCTTCTGTTGAGGCCCAATTGCCATTTCCTGCACCGTGCGTCAATATGCTGCAGATCCTCCTGCATTACGCTACCCATTTTCAGTGTAGCGACTTCTCGATAAACCACAGCATCATCCCAAATTTTGAAGTGTATTATCAGTTGGAGAACAGTTTGTAAGAATATGTACGGCTAGTTTCCTCTCACGCTCTACGTGTAAACAAAGCCCTAAACCACGGACTAACGTAGGTAGAGAGGTAGAAGGTAACACACTGGTTGGTGTTGAACTGAAACCAACAACGAGTGTACCAAAGAGCCAATAGATGTCATTGGACAGAAACAAATCACTGACGTCACACGAGGCAAATGCAAAACTTGGACTACTGTAGTGGAAATCACACTTCATGACGAAAAAAATGACGGTATGTTGAGGATGTACTTCAAATCTTTCTCTGCGCATGAGTGCGTAGTGCTGCTTTTCAAAACGACATCGTGAGGAGTGCGAGGCACTTTGAAACTGTTAACTGTAGCTGAGCGTTGGTTCCAACAGTATGTTTGTTCACCCCTCCCCATATTTCCTTTCATTTCATTTCATTTCATTAATTCCACACGAATTGCGCTATCATCCTCTCCCTCCGATGATATGATGGCGGGGATGTTTTTTTAGAGATATGATTGCAGGAATTCTGAGGTTATTTAGTTGCTGCACAGGAAAACTCAATAAATAGTATTTCAATTTTTTTCAGTTGTTGGAAAATCATGATTTGCAAATAGCTGTATTCTGTGTTGTCACTTTATTGAACAGTTCCATACAGAAACAAACCATCCTCAGGTATCTAAATATCCTGATGAGAACAAAACATTAACCACTAAAATTTCGGAATGTAGTGAAATCACGGGAAGCTTAAATCTGGGTACTAAAGATGAATCCACGAATCTGAGACTGGGCAAAACATCAGCAAGTAGGTGTTTCACGGGGAAATGTGAGAGCGCTTTTTTCCCGAGCTACCTTTGTGCTGTAGCTGTCACCCAAGAAGATAACCGCGACCAAAGA
Organism: Locusta migratoria; assembly: GCA_026315105.1. NCBI lineage: Eukaryota > Metazoa > Arthropoda > Insecta > Orthoptera > Acrididae > Locusta > Locusta migratoria. The sequence continues at coordinate 283,945,475 of CM048755.1, forward strand.
ATGAACTAGTGGGACTGACCTGCGATGACCCCTCTCGGGGTACAGACAGCCCTACACAGATATGAGAATCATCTGATGTCGTCACAAAGCATCTCTGTTGCTAAGTGTTGATGCGGACGTAGTTATGTTTTCCTACTTCGGTTCCAGTTTATTTTATTTTATTTTTTTTAATTTAAGTGGTATGATTTCTAACGAACATTTAGTGGGAAATCGGACTGATGCTTGGCTGAATAGGGAGTGAAACAGACAAGCAAGCTGCCAAAATTGTGTCTATTCGACAGCATTATTCTAAGCTACGAGCCACGAAGTGCTACTTATTTACTGACTGGAAGTAACCGTAACGAATCGTCAGAGGGGAAAAAACATAACTCAGCAACTTTGCAGCAAAAGGAGAGAGGCCGTAAGGTTGGAGGAAGGAAGAGAAAGTAGGACCTCACGTCGCTTCAACCACAAAACAATTAGAGACGAACATGAATGAGGTCGAATTGGGCAAAGATGGGGTGGAACCGTCCCAGAATCCAATGTACAAGAGTTGGGGAAACACGAGAAACCCGCCGAGATTTGTGGGACAGAACGGCATTTTTACCAATAAATACCCAGACTCTTTTCAACACGGATGATGTCGTTCACACGTGTCATTTATTAGTGACGGTAGACAACAACTGTAGCAGTAATTTGTAGTTGTCAATTCTAAAATGAGCTTTTCTTCAGTGGTTCGAAAATAGCCCCTGGACACACAAGGTCGCACACTACTACGGAAATGGAATAATCATTTGTCTATCTTATGACAGGTACTGAACAATTAATCATGTAAGGAACACGAAACGCAATAGCGTTAGGCATAAAAATCTCTAAAGTATTTGTCATGCAAATTCGTCGCAATTTGACAGTTTTATTTTTACAAAGTGCATACCTTCTTTTGACGTTGTCGGGACGCATCATAGGAGTTGTAGCAACTATGTTTCTGCCGCCAGTTCGTGTCAATTGTATTATGGGTGAAATGGAAATTTTCGAGCGAAGCGGTTTTGGGTAGTTATGAGTGACGACAGAGGAGGATTCAGTCAGATTAGACGGTCAAAGCGCTGACAGGAGGAAATGAGAGTGTAATGGAGAAAGTTCTATAAAACTTGGAGAGATGTTTAGAGGTGACGAAGAGAACTGGAATTCCGAAAGATTCAAACGGAAGACGTCGGTATTATCGCCGAATAGACGTAAACAGAGTATCTGCTAAAGACGAGTGCTTGCTCACAAGATAACAGGAATTTTAAAACGCGAAACTTTGGTGACCTTGAAGCGGAAGAGAAGTTGACCATTGTAATAATGTATAACGCCGTTTCTCTGTGTATCGAGCTCATTGTTGCCTCTTGAAAATGGAGAGCTTCGATATTATCAGTGAAGCCTTCTATTCCAAATTGCGAATTCTAGGAAGGTGTCTTCTATCTGACAGGTTTTTGAACGAAGTGCCTTTTCGATGTACAGATACCACCGGCTAGTTGTAACATTTAACTTTACTTGGTTACAGTGCAAATTGAACGGCTACGATACGTCACAAGGATGCTTGGATATACGCAAGAGATTCTTGTATTCATTTCACACTATATCAAACAAGTGGATGTTATTAAAGTAGACAAACAATAAAACATGAGAACTTGAGATTAGTTTGTTGCTACGTAATACGTGTGTATAGTTGCTTCCTGTAGACAATAGACAACCCCGTTTTTCCTGCCTTTCTTAGTAGTAACATGGCTTGATATCAGTTGGTCTAGAACGAACTAACAGAGTATAAGAATGAGTCATTCACTTCTTGAAGTTTCACAAACTATGTCAAGGAACTAAAAGACGATGAACACGTATTTTAAGAATAAATAAAAAAAAGACGAACTCGGTCGAAAACATTTTTGGATTCCGAAAACAAATATAAAAGAATGAGGGAGGAACGTTACCGATGCCAGTTTCAGGCTCACTTGAATCTAATAGAGAACGAAAGGAAATGTAAGGAATTTGTATCTTCCTAAGGAATCTTCTCCAGACGGTACAATCATGAGATCTCAGAGATGTAAGGGAAACCGGTTTTATAGACAGCCCGCTGTGGACTGAAAATACTGTGGAGTGTCCGAAACTCGCTTGCGTGGAATGCTGGTGCTGCACACGAGTGGAAATTCACGCTGGACTTTTGTATCGGACGACTAAGCAATTAGCTAACTTGTCGACGCGTAACAATCAGGAATTCAATTGTGCTAAATGCCTGCCGGTCTCGCAGGGCACGCGTGCGAAACGAGGCTTTGCACTTGGGAACAGCTACTGATATAACACATGTTCTGTTTTGAAGATGTCCATTTGCGCCAACCTACAACTTAGGAGCAATTATTTAATTGAGTGCAAACTTTGAGAAATATTTCAACACATTATGCAATCGATGATTATAAGAGTGCACAAAACCTCGGTGTATAATATCAGAATAAGAACGAGCTAGCAATTAGATTAGATGTGTGTGTGTGTGTGTGTGTGTGTGTGTGTGTGTGTGTATGCGTACGTCATTCCAATAAAAAAACGCTTTCCCAACCACGGACTATGAGATGTGCTTTCAAAAATGTTTTATATTAACCCGAAAACATTAGTCGGTGCATAAAAACAGCAAATTAACAATGTGTCATCCCTTGTTTTTAATTTGCTAAATGTTCTTACTATTATTCTTGTCGAGGAATTCTGCCTCGTCACAGACCACAGCACTTACTTCCAAAAAAAGAGTTCTCATATATTAGCTGAGGTTAGACTATTTACGATCCCCGTTAATCCCAGTCTTGTTATGCACCAGTAGCGACTAAATTGTCTTCTCTACCCCGAAAATATTCTTTGTTTCTCTTCAATCGCACTGGTCACTCTCATCCCTACATCGCTACTTATCCCTCTCATCTCTACACTAGGTTGGACACGTCAATACCTACCATGAGTTTTGCCCTTGCACCGAACAATTCGCCTGGCGAACGCATATGAACTCTCCTTTTTTCGTTGCTTCTTTTATCACTCGCAGCACCCAAAAGTTACTTGCACTTTACATGAAAAAATTGCTGACATTGGGCGATAGATTGAAGATGATTACTAGAAAAAAACTAAGATTGCAATGGTTAGCACTAACAGAACTACTGCGAACACATTTTTGGGCACGAGAGCTCTGTACTTATATGCCCTTTAGTACTATAAAAGAAAACAAGAATCTTAAGCCCGTTGAATAATCTTTCTTTTATTCGTAATAATTTGTATTTCACTACTGCGCGTACTACGTGATTTTTATCTGCTTAACATACAAATGCTTTAATTTTTACTTTGTAATTCGTATTACTATGAAAATTATCTCTTTCTTCTACTTTGTTTGGGTTACTTCATATTTCAGAAGAGTTCGCTACTGTGCAGCCTGTGCGTTGCGTTGAACGTAGATATTGGGCACTGCCGCATGAAAGTACTTCAGTATTTTATTCATCTATACTGCGATGTGTTCATAGAATCATTCTTTCATTTCCTTCGCTGGTAAAGAACCATCTATTATAAGCTGCAGGAACCACCTTCTCGCCTACGTTTGAGCATCCTTCCATGGTTTCCCAAAACAGCTTACGTCCAAATCTTAGATTTTCTTCTCCATCTATCCCCAATCCATGCCTGTGATCCGTCTGCAAAGAGTTTTCATTATCTATGAGACCTTTAATATTATTTCTCCTAGTTTCTTACGCAAACAATTTCGTCTCTCAATTTATTACCAACTTTTTGTGCTTAGAAATACCGAAAATGGAGTGAATGACTCTGCATATTTGTTTTATCTTCAAAGAATTTCACCAGCTCATTAAAACGGATTTTTAGATATCAGAGTTTCTATCATGCCACTCGGTGTCTTTGAACAGTCTGATAACGTGTGTAGGGGCACCACGTTCGAATATGGGTAACGAGATTTCGCCAAGAAATAAATGCACAATTCCCACACGACGACCCCAAAGCTCTCTAATTAGTATGGGACTTTTAACTTTTCGTGGGTAATACGAGCTCGCCCAGCCCACAGCCGTAAACCGAGAGAAAGTCTAGGCGACGTGAAATACAATCGAAGTTTCTGGAGCGAATAGTGACGCGGGAAACTGGATGTGGTTCGTGGGCTTCATCCGAGAGGATACTTCAGAATACAGATTTTCTGGTTGGGACTATGACGTTTGATAATGTGGAATACAGCTTTAAATAACTTTGTTTGGGAGCACACAGTCGTTTTTGATACTATTTTTGAACTCTACTTTAATTGTTGTTTACTTCATTTGCAATCGATTTCGATGATTTGTATGGCTTCATCCTCAAGTGCTTAGGCTCATTTATAGAAATTACACAAAAAGGCATATCTTTTAGCTGTTTCACAGTATCCTCTGATGTATTAGACTAAAGAGCCACATAAACACTAAATTAAAGGATGCTGTGGTACAGCAACAAAATAAGGTTTCGGGTGGATTTCATTTCAATAACTGTAACTAACGGTAAGTGCAAGAGGATTAAGCCAATAAAAAGCTTCAAAAGTGGTTGCAGATATGATTAAAAAAACTACAGCTGAGTGGTAAATTAGTATGAAAATAGCATGTGTGCTCAAAAGGTAAATGCAGAATTACTGTATGAAACTTATTTCGCGAGTGAGTAAAGAGGGAGATAAGCTAGTCATACAAGTGGACTAACTACCTGAATACCGTGATTCATATCTTACTGAGGACATTCAGGTTTTCGTTTTATGTGATTTCTCTAGATCATTCCAAATGTATACTGGATGCCAGACCCATTTTACATCTGTATCTATACTCCTCAATTCACCTTATGGTGTGTAGCGGAGGGTACCTTGTGCACAAATGTAATTCCTCTATGCACAAAAATCACATCCTCCCTTTTCCTGTTCCAGTTGTGATTGGTTTGCAGTAATAACGACTGCTCGTATACCTCGTCTTTAATATTACAATCTTGGTCTTTTCGCGAGATATACTTAGGAGGAAGCAATATACTGATTGAACGTATGCTCTCGAAACTTCGACAGCAGCCCATACCGCGCTGCAGAAATCCTCTGTTGCAGCGTCTGCCACTGGGGTTCGCCGACCATCTCCCTGACGCTTTCACGCTTCCAAATGAACTTGAAACCAAACGTGCTGTTCTTCTTTCTACCTTCTGTATCTTCTCAATCACTCGTATCTGGTACAGATCCCACACTCACCATCAATATTCAAGTATTAGTCGAACGAGTGTTTCGTCGATGGACTACACTTGCGCCGACCGCGGTGGCCGAGGTGACTGAGGCGCTCCAGTCACGGTCAGCACGTCCACTACGGTCGGGGGTTCGAATCCCCCCTCGGGCATGGATATTTGTGCCGTCCTAGTTCGTAAGTAGTTCATAAGTAGTTTGTAAGTTTAGGGACTGATGACCCCGTAGTTAAGTCCCATAAGCTTAACAATCATTTGAACATTTTTTGACTACACTTGCTGAGGATTCGTCCAATGGATCTCAGTCTAACGTCTGCCTTACGCACGATTAATTTTATGTGGTCGTCCCACTTCAAATCGCCCCTTATTCCCACTCCCATCTTATATATTAAAAGAAACTACGAAAACTAAAGTCAGTCGGCCAGACCAAACTACACGGCCGATTTCCTTCATTTTTGTTTTAAACGAAAGGTATTCACCCACAGGTTTGTTATCAAGTACCAGAATTTACATAACTCTCGCCTTCCTTTTTCTATACTCAAACGCGATTTCCTTCTATATATTTCTTATGGCGATGTCCTTGCTGTAAACTAAGGTCATTCGGTCAGGCCGTTCTATCCGACCTATTTCCTCAATTTTTGCTTTAAACGAAAGGTATTCATCCTCAGATTTGTCATCAAGTGTTAGAATTAACTTAAGTCTCTCCATCCTTTATTCTTATTCAAACGCTGTATCCTTCTGTCCTTGCATTGAATATTTTAATTGGTTTGTTTTACGATTTCTTCGTTTCTAATTAACATACACAGTTATTTTTGACCTCACAACACTCAGCGGATCAAGCTATTCCATTTGTGAGTTTAAACACTTGCATTGATTGATTCTGAAAAACGATATGCGAGTAACTTTCAACTTTACTTCCATTTTTTCCCAACTTTTTGTCATTCCATTAACGGTGTGAAGTATTCGCACGGGTTCTCTAGTATTTTTATGAAAGTGATTGTTCTGCAATTCTGTAATCATTCAGCCAAAGATCTTTTCTACGTGTTTATGTGGACAGCAACTGCAAGTTGTGCTGGGAAGGCGCATGGACATACAAGTTAATCTCATACAGTTCTAGCCCAAACATTAATCTTTAGCTTATACCGATGTAGAGCCTGAACTGTAGCATTTACATCGTTACGAATGTGTTGGTTGTGAGAATTTCTCATTCCATTTCTTCCAAACGATCATTAATCAGTCTAAAGCGAAGAATTTTCTTATATATGTTTATACGAACTTCTTCTCTTGTTTTGGTGTGAGGAACCTGTTCCCAAAATCTGTAAAAGTAGTCTCGAATCATCCTGTATATAGCGAGGTTTGAAGCTCTCTCTCCCCTTACCTTGGTGATAACTGCAGTGGAGCCTTGCCTGAAACGAACTAGCTACGCTGACACGGGGATCTCGCCCTGGCGACCACAAACCAGCAGCCATAGAGTATGGGGAGGAGGCGGGTGCAGGGATGCGGTGGTACAGCACGTGAGGAGTGAGCGTGAAAGTTGCGGCCCACTTTCTCTGCAGGACTTTCACTCGACTCGACTTTCACGGCGGCGCGCGGCCTGTGGCTGCACGGCCCATCCGAAAGCCGAGCGCCAGCAAACGCCGCACAAGGCCTCCCATTGCCTCGGATTAACCAATTAACAGCGCCACTCGCACCGGAACACTTCGCCGCCCGCCCGACTGCGTCTATTGAGACACCCTTGAGGCAGTCTATCGCCTCGCTGCGCCATCTGCGTCTTAACCTTCGCACCTCACACTGGTGTCGTAGGAATCTCACAGTACATTCTATTGTATACTAGCTGAAAAACCGGCGTTGTCCGGGTATTTATTTATTTATTCGAGCCTTGAGTTAGTACTTTTCCTATCAACTCTCTCTCTCTGTCCATCTCCTTTTTTCTAAAATCATGTTACATTTATCAGAGAATATATAAGAAATCACAGTTAAAAATGCACTCGTTTCGAAGTATACAATCACGAAATTCGACAATAATGATTGTAATAATATCACAGATGGCTCACTTGATGTAATGCGCGAGCCGCGGTGGAGTAGCCGAGCGGTCTAAAGCGTCTCGCTGCGGAGCGCGCGGTTGCTCGCCGTGGAGGTTCGAGGCCTCCCTGGGGCATGGGTGTGTGTGTTTGTCCGTAGGTTAGTTTACCTAGGTTTAAGTAGTTTGTAAGCTACGGACTGATGACTACGCAGTTTGGTCCGATAGATTTACAAACATTTGAACATTTTGTAATGCGCGAAACGTCAAATCCATTTTTTTAAAGAGATGTATTAAAAGAAATTTCTTTTTTACTGCTTTATTTATTTATTCTTATATTCCCGTATTAGTATGCTTATCCTTACAGAGAAAGAGCTGAAGACATTGTAGTACGCATAGACCAAAGAAATGGTCTGCGGCATCACGTTTCGCTGTATGTAACCTCCTTCCTATAGAGTCGCAAACGTCGTCGCTGGCCCTCAGTTCGAATTTTTTTTTATAATTTGACGACTTTCAACCACCATATCTTTCACCCCCTTACAGCTATCGGCATGGAAATACTATGGTGTACAACGGGAGACTTCGGACAACAATTGCACACAGACCATTCGTTTGCGTTCTGTAGTTTTCGCTGCAGAGCGAAATATTAACACACACACGTAGAATTTTATATACACCGATAACTTTCCATCCCAATATACTCCACCCTTCCATCGTTATCAACCCTCAAGCAACAATACAACAAATAAAAACATTTTCAAAGAGTAAATTTAATTTTCAAAGAGTAACTATTGTTCCGCATTTCGCGTTATTGCTATAAAACTGTGCCTAAAACCTTCCTCAGGTATAAATTAGTAACTGTACAAATATTTAAGTCTATGCGTCTTGTCGTTCGGGCGTGATAAGCGTACACCGAACAGACATTCATATATATATATATATATATATAATAGCTATCCGATCACCATAAAACAGTGCCTAAAGCCTTTCCCGGGTAGACATTAGTAACTGTACAAATTTTTAGCTCTTTATGTCTTGTGGTTCAGACGTGATAAACGTACACCGAACAGACATTCACATTTATAGATATATATTACGGAAAGTATGTTGTCTACAATTTACTGACACTCGATGTGAATTATGTCCTTAATAACGTCTACATGTATGCAACGTTAACGGGAACTTTTGAGCCGCGCGGTCTAAGGTGGCATATCACGAATTGCGCAGCCGCTCCCACCGGAGGTTCGAGTACTCCCACGGACATGTGTGTGTGTGTGTGTGTGTGTTTTCATAATTTAGTTTAAGCAGTTCAAGTATTTTATAAGACTAGGGACCTACCGATGACCTTATAAGTTTGGTCCCTTAGGTTTAAGTTTACAAACTTTTTTTAAAAGAATCATTTGCATTGCTTTAGTGGTAATATCAAGTCATTAAGATTGTAGCTCAGACGATAGCGTCGCTGAGTACCACACAGGGGGCTCGGGTTCGATTCACCTGGTACTCGGAGGGTTAAGATGTCACCCCTCTTCGGACATTGTCACTGCAGCTAATCTTGTTTCAAACTTTTCGGATGTAACATGTGCGCTCGAATCACTCTCTCAGATTCTGTGGCCACGATGGTTTTTTACCTGATCTTAAACCTATAACTTTTCAGGCAGGATGTTAGAACAACGAAAAACATATTGGCAACAGACTGCATTATCAGCGACGACCGAGGCACGTAGTAAGAGATAAGCTTGTTTCTGCTCTTATGATGTCAACTGTTTTAGGGGAGGTGGCGATCATCAAGCAAACTACAGCAAACTTAAAAATAGACGGGGACCGATGACTTTAACAGTTTGGTCCTTTAAAACCACAAACCAACATAGAAACAGGTTCAGAGATCAATATTTAAGTCCTTGATAATATATGATACGCTGACGTCAAACTAACATACGGCAGTAAATTCAACACAGCCACGGGCACAATTTGAAGAAATAAATAAAGTCAGCAACTGATTTAGGCATCAAAATCAATTTCAACAAAGGAAATAAACGATTATTAGCAAAAATCGGAAAGATCTCATTACATGCTACCATCAACATCGTCTTGAAAGGATCAATAATACATTTGTAAGCCGAATAAAACCAGGAAATTTGGGAAAAATTAAGCAGATAGAGGACGACATGTAATAAGGGCAGCAGTGAGAACGACATTATACAAAACCTGAAATTGGCTATAAATCCGGAATTTACTCATCTTAGTAATTAATCAAACTATATAAAAAGCAGAGTAAAGGGTGAAAATTCTGTTATATTGAATGATTATCGAGATGTAAAGTTTCAGCACTTGGATTAATCATAAGCCAGGGTGCGAAATATCACTCATGAAGCCTCACGTAAATTTCGCAACCTGTCATAAGCTCGGTTCAAGAAAATTAAGAGCAGAACTAAACAAACTATAGCTGGATTTCTCTTTAAAAAGACGAGATAGGTTCTTTTTACCAGCCGTAAAGTAAGACACCAATGGTTAATCGTTATGTAATTCCAGTACTCTTTAATGGAATGGAGCCACGGAGAGTTAATGGGGCAACAATAAAGAAAATTGAGGCATTCGAAATGTGGCTGTATCGACGAGTGGTAAAAATAGCCTGGGCATAAAGAATTACCAATGAAGACTTTCTAAGGCGAATCAATGTAGATAACGAAATGTGGTACACGATCAAAATTAGGAAACTACTGTGATGTGGAAACATTTCTCTTCCACTGATAACGGAAGGAAGAAAAGTTTGTGGTGCAAAAACGAATCTTTGAGAATATTGCATATCGCTTATTTAAACTATGGGGAATTTTAAATTTAGTTCTCAGAAGAAAGATACAGTTACCACCGACTCAAATGTTGTTTTGAACACGACAGCACTTCTCCAGACATGATCCTATATAGGAAGCACCCTTGCCTTCGTAACCTTGCCTTAAAGTAACCTACCAAGCCATTTACAGGATATCTATAGCTTAAAGTTAACCACGAATCACTGAGCCACTTTTTAATATTTTATACTTATTCTAAATGGTATTCATTAAATGTCGTCGCTGTGTAAGTAAATGGACTGCGCGTAATTAGTACACATCACGAGTTCTCGGAAATAAGTAAATACCTCTACAATGTTTACATAATCAGCGATAAAGGAAATAACCCTGACACAAAGTGGTTTACTTTTCCTAATTAGAGATGACTGCTAATGTATAAAAGATTGTGATTCAATGTTGAAGAATTCCGTTTCTAATGACCACGACATCGACAAGGCGTTAAACCTTAATCTCCCTTCCTTCATTCCTCCCCCGTTATCCATCCCGCTGTATCTGTCCTCCTCCTCCGTCCCTCCTTCTGACGTAAGCGATGGCACATGTAATTCACATTAACATTTCCTACGTTACGTCATCATTACAATCCTCCATTCGCCCATCTTCTTCTTCCCTCTCTCTCTATTCACCTGCTTGTCCCTCTCTGTCCATCCGTCCCTCCCCCCCCCCTTTCTCCTCTCCCTGTTAATTTCCTCCCTCCACTTCTGAACGTCTCACCCGCCTATGACAAATTACATACATACGCTATCTTTCATGGCCGTTGAGTGAAACGTTGTCTTGCATTTATTGCAAAGTATCCTCCAGCATGAAGTATAAAAACATTCCACACCAAAACATAAACACTTGTGCCAACTTTCATCATCGGTCAAATGGCGTCGAAATCTGCTGTAAGGAACCTCCGCCATGCACCGCATAAATGCTTACATCGACAGTGATTTCCTCTTGTTTTGAAGGTCACGTGTGCAAGATTTCATCACGATCAGAATGAATCTGTACATTTGTACGAGGGGGAGTTGGAAAATAAGTTTCCCCCGTCGACTGTGGGCAGAGTTGTGTATGAAAGGGAAAAAATAGAATGATACATTAAACATAAGACATATCTTTATTTTTCTACATAATTTTCAACTACAGTTGACAAACCGTTTTATAAGCTTCAAAAAACCGTCCAGGGAAAAATCGGGGCGTTGCATACGGAATTAGCTTTGAACGACTATGAGCGAAAGACAATACAGCAGGTGAACGCTCACGTACAAGACGCCGATACACCACTGGATAGAAGTCGACCATGAATATGGCAATGACTTTCTGTTTCGGATTGTGACGGGGGATGAAACGTGAGTCCTCCATTACACGCCCGAATCGAAGGCCGCATCCATGGAATAGAAACATCCCTCATCACCTGCCCGAAAGAAGTTCAAAAGCACACCGTTCGCAGGTACAGTGCTACTCACCGTTTTCTGGAACGCCCAAGGAGTTTTGTTGCTGGACTTTTTGGAGGATGCAACCGTCAATGCTGCGCGGTACTTTGCCACACTGTCTAAATTGAAAGAGGTGATGCGGAAAAAGCGGCCTGGCCTTCTAAGATCTGGCGTTCTGCTGTTGGATGACGATGCGAGACCACACTCGGCGACGGCAACGCTGCTTACCATATTGCAAGTCTTGGATGGGAGCACCTACACCATCCGCCATACAGTCCTGATCTCGCACCAAGTGACTTCCATCCAGGGACGCATCAAAGGGGAAAGGGGGGGGGGGGGCGGTGAAAGAATATCTCATCGCCAGCTAAACTCTGGCTCAGTAGAAATACTCTAGTACCGGCCACCCCTTTTTACCCCACGCCCAATCAAACAAAGGTCTCACACTTTTGAACACTCAGTGCAGTGATAGCACGCTAGCTTCTTATTCTACAAAGAGAGAGAGAGAGAGAGAGAGAGAGAGAGAGAGAGAGAGAGAGAGAGAGAGAGAGAGAGCTGCTGGGGGGGGGGGGGGGCAACGACCCTCCGCCCCCCCCCCCCCCCCTGGATCCGCCTATGCTTCCATCTGTTTCCAGCTTTGAAGAAGACTCTCGGCGAAAGGCGCTTTGGAAGCAATGCTGACGTCAAACAAGACGTTCAATGCTTCTTCCGTAAGCAACGCCCTATTTTCTTTTTTTCCATGGACGACTTTTTGAAGCTGATAAAGTGGTATGAAAAATGTATCAATCTACTTGGGAATTATGTAGGAAAATAAATGTCTTATCTTTAATATCTCATTCTACTTCTTTCCCCTTCCAAACACAACTCTGCGCACAGTCTACAGGCCGCGGCGGAGTGACCGAGCGCATTGAGGCGCTATGCTCCGATGCGCGAGGCCGTTCCCCGTCCGGGGTTCGAACCCGGACTCGGGCATGGATGTTTGTGTTGTCTTTAGTGTGAGTTTATAAGTAGTTTGTAAGTTTAGGGACTGATGACCCAGCATTTAAGTTCAATTCAAATGTTTGTATAGCTTTGTATGGGACTTAACTACGGGGTCATCAGTCCCTAAACTTACAAACTAGCTAATACTAAGGACGGCACAAATATCCATGCCCGAGGGGGGATTCGAACCCCCGACCGTAGTGGCCGTGCAGATCGTGACTGGAGCGTCTCAGTCCCCTCGGCCACCGCTGCCGGCCGCAGTTAAGTCCCATAAGCTTAACAAACATTTATTTAAAAGTCGACAGGGGAAACTTATTTTCCAACTCCCCCTCGTATGAAATGAATTTTACGTATAACACAGTGGAGCAGCGAGGGTGTAGGGGCTATGGATCTGCAGAGCCCAGGACTACACTTCCATCTTCTGAATCATCTCCAGAGAGAGAGAGAGAGAGAGAGAGAGAGAGAGAGAGAGAGAGAGAGAGAGAGAGAGAGCGCAGTGGTAACACACTGGACTCACATTCGGAAGGGTGGTGGTTCACATCCACCTCCGGCCATCCAAGTTTAAGGTTTTCCGTGATTTCCCTAAATCACACCAGGCAAATGCCGGGGTGAGTCCTTTCAAAGGGCACGGCCGATTTCCTCCTACATCCTTCCCAAACACTCCGAGTGTAAGCTCCGTTTCTAATCACCACGCTGTCGACGGGACGTTAAACTCCAAGCTTCCTTTTTCTTCCATAGAGAGAGGGAGAAGGGAGCTTCTTATTCTATTTAAAATGTTCAAATGTTTGTTAAACTTATGGGACTTAACTACGGGGTCATCAGTCCCTAAACTTACAAACTACTTATGAACTACCTTATACTAAAGACAGCACAAATATCCATGCCCGAGGGGGGATTCGAACCCCCGACCGTAGTGGCCGTGCAAACCGTGACTGAAGCGCCTCAGTCTCCTCGGCCACCGCGGCCGGCTTCTTATTCTACTGCTACTCGTTGCACTTTACTCGATATAACAATAACCTTTTATGTTAGGATTCTATTTATTTATTTTTTTCCTTAGAAATCAGGGGTAGTTTTGGGCACGAAGTTAGTGAGCCGCCAGACAAAAATCCTGTGGCGTCGCTACTGATATTAGACAATGTATTAATTGAAGAAACAAGCGCCGATGTTCATTTTTTAGCAGGGGAGGTGTCGCTATTACCAGGCATGCAGTGAGCGACGCACAGTGATTGACGATTCCGGTGCGTCCTCTTCCCGGCCGCCCGCGTTCGGTGTGCGGGCACGCGGCCTGTTTTCCTGCTCGCTGCTGATCAAACAACACTCTCGAGGCGCGCTGACGCGCCGCGATAAACGGCTCGCCTGTGAATTGCGGAATAGCGCGTCCCACTAACCTTAACCCTCTCCTTTAATGAGTTCTTAACCCAAAATCGGCCGCCACCGGCCGTCCTTGGCTACAGGTGCGCGCGATCTCTCTGTTAATTGCCCAGGGAGAAACCGACAGCAGGCGACGCCCCACAGGGATGGCGGTTACCGCCGCAGCAACCGGTTCTTTTCGTCCCATGTTTGCCCTAACCGACAAAACAGCTCAAAATAACCCGTTTTGAAAGGGCTTATTCTCTGTATATAATGTATTTATTACTAGTTATAAACATAGACGACGGACAAAGACCTGTAGGACCAAACTGCTATGGTCATCAGTTCCTACACATACAAGCTACTTAAACTAATTGCCAATAAAATTCTCCGGGGTTTTGGCCGCATTCTCAAAATTCGACGTTTCGGCCACTGTTGCAAGTGGCCTTCGTGAAGGTCACTAACTTACACACACACACACACACACACACACACACACACACACACACGCCGCGGTGGAGTAGCCGAGTGGTCTAAAGCGCCTCGCTGCGGAGCGCGCGGTTGCTCGCCGTAGAGGTTCGAGTCCTCCCTGGGGCATGGGTGTTTGTGTTTGTCCTTAGGTTAGTTTACCTAGGTTTAAGTAGTTTGTAAGCAACGGACTGATGACCACGCAGTTTGGTCCGATAGATTTACAAACATATGAACACACACACACGCGCGCAGTGGGGCAGCCAGCATTTGTTTCTGGAGGGAGGGATATTTTTTTTTTAAAATAAAGCCTATTGAATTTAATAATCTATGACTTATTTTTACACTTTTTATAATTGAACTAGTTAATTCAAATGTTTGTATAGTCTATGGGACTTAACTAAGTTCCGTTTGATAATAAAATGAAATTGTTCAAATGTTTGTTAATCTTAAGGGACTTAACTACGGGGTCATCAGTCCCTAAACTTACAAACTACTTATGAACTACTTACAACTAAGGACGGCACAAATATCCATGCCCGAGGGGGGATTCGAACTCCCGACCGTAGTGGCCGTGCAGACCGTGACTGGAGCGCCTCAGTCCCCTCGGCCACCGCGGCCGGCTGAACCTGTTAGAGTACGAAAACAATTGCACAAGAAATGAAATTAGTAGGCACGCATTAATTTGAAAGTGGAAGAGGAGAAACGTGGTGGAGATGGAGTGTATATAATCGGCTCGTAAAGTAATAAAGCAGCTTCTTTGTTACTAGCCAAAGAGAAAAGCCTTTACGGGGTAATTAACATGAGACTCTATGTGTAAAAATTGAACTAAAATAACGCTATTGTTCATAGGATTCCACTCGGTGGCGCTGCTGACCTGCTAAGCAGCGCGTCGCCTCATATGAACAACCGGCTCGTAACTTCAGCATAGCAGTAACAATAGCGGCAGTATCAAAGCTGGTCGTGGCGGCATTGAAACCGCTCACAGTAACAGCAGCACACGTTCTCAGTGGCGGCATCACATTGGCGACACATTGTCACATTCACTTGTGGCTGGCAAATCATAGTCACGTTGTGATTTGTTACATGTGTACTATTTCAAATTTCCGGTGCCGACCTGTATAAAAAAATTAAAAATAACAAAAGTAAAAATTTTTGGGAGTTTCTGGGGGGGGGGGGGGTTCGCTCCATTAGTACCCCCCCTCCCCCCCGTGGATGCGCCACTGCACACGCACATCCATGACGGAGGACTCGAACCTCCGGCGGGAAGGCGGCCCAGTCTGTAGTATGAGTCCTTACGTCACGCGGCCTTTCCGCATGGACGAGAAATTGAAATCCACGGAAAGGAGTAGAAGAACTCTATCGGTATGTGGTTCAGACTGTGGCAGAAATTGGCCTCACTGTCGCAAGTAAAGATAGGGAAGTAGTGGCGAAGATGGCAGCCATCAAAAGTTAAGAAGGAAGGAAGATTAGAGTTTAACGTTCTATCGACAGTGAGGCCATTACAGACGCACCTTATGCTCGGTTCCGCTTGGGTAAGGATGAGGAAGGAAATTAGCCGTGCTGATGTAAAGATAAGTTAACCCTTCAATACTTGATATAGCTTATCAGCTACATACCTTATTTTCCCCATTATCTCTCAAAGTGATCAAAATTTTACCACAAATTCATTTGTAGCTGCTTGTGTACATAGTGTTACATACGCTAGTAGCTCATCCTAGAAATTATATAGTGCAGAGTGCTATTGAATCATTTCGACAGTTAGCTGCATTTAGTTACTCCTAACATGTGCGTTTGTTTACGTTAGTATTCCTCCTTTCCCATGTAAAAGTAGTCAATTTCACACTACTGCTGTATTATGAGTTACTTTCTGGAAAAATGAGAGGGATGATAGTGACATTTACTTTAACGGGTACATCATGGAAGCACTGTGAAAAAATGTTCAAATGTCTGTAAATCTATCGGACCAAACTGCGTGGTCATCGGTCCGTAGCTTACAAACTACTTAAACCTAGGTAAACTAACCTACGGACAAACACACACACCCATGCCCCGGGGAGGACTCGAACCTCCACGGCGAGCAACCGAGCGCTCCGAAGCGAAGTGCTTTAGACCGCTCGGCTACTCCACCGCGACAAGCACTGTGAACTTTTTGTTGCTAGTAGTGCATAATAATTGTAACTATTTGTTTTTCAATATTTTTGTCAGTGTATACGCACTATATAGACACTCCATTATATTTTGTATTCGTTTTGCTGTTCATATTCAGAGGATAATTTGCGATGAAGCTCATTTACTTTACTGAGATCATGATTTTTTATTGTTGACATTAAATCATAAAAATATAGCTATTTAAAAGAACTGCACGTACTGCACACGCCTAACACCACATTCTCTTCACCAACACAGCGAAGTATGACTGATTACCACGAAGATGCCTTTACGCGTCATTCATTATAATAATTCAGATACCATACTTATTTTTTCTTATATTAATCATTTCGAGGGAGGGGGTCTAGGCATGTCACCGGTATGGACCTGATACATTCTGCTTTGTGATTCACGTCAGTTAAAAACACTATGAACTTGTTATATAAAAAACGACGAAGTCCTGAAACCAAAACTATTCAGCTTTTCCACATTTCGTCAGCGCAAATTGTGAGCCGGCTAGAGGAGGGTGCGTGTCAATGGTATCGCGTTTCTGGCTGCAAATTTACTTTTGCTCTATAATATTTTCTGCTTTCGCTGTGTGAATCAGATCTCGGCCGGATCCAGCGAGTGCGGTAAATAAAATAAAAGCCGTAAAATGCCCTCTTTTGGAAGCAGCCTGTGCTTGCTGAAAGGTTAAAAAACGAACGGCAGGCGGTGTCGGGTTACGGTTGACAGCCGCCATCGTTTACACAACGCCTCGCGACGCCAGAACAACAACGCGCCGCCATTACGCGAATCGTTGTTGCGTAAATTCTGAAACAAATACCGGCCGACACACGTGGCACATTTAGCAGCTGTTTACCGTGACAACACGCGTAATGAGCAGGCCGGCCGCTGTCAGGTCGCCCGGTAAATGTTTTATCAACACGAGCCGCCCCAAAACAAATCCGAGGGGCAATTGCTCTGGCCTCAGGGTACCTGCCGCGGGCGTCTCGACACTATTTGTAGCCACTTACTGCGTAATTTGGGATATGAACTCATCGGTGATATAAAAAAAAGCCCTAGTCGTCTCTGAAAAATTTAACAGTATATTTATATAACGATGTATTGCCATTACGTAGGTAAACAACCAACAAAGAAGGGAGGAAGAAAGATTCGGGTTTAAATGTAAAAATGTTGAAATGTTTGTAGACGATTACCACTCTGGTAATTGGTCCCTAGACTCACAAACTATTTCAACTAACTTATCCTAAGGGCGACACACACACCCATGCCCGAGAGGCCGCGGCGGAGTCGCCTAGCATATTGAGGCGCTATGCTCCAATGTGCGAGGCCGTTCCCCGTCGGGGGTTCAAAAAAAATATTTGTAAATCTATCGGCCCAAACTGCATGGTCACCAGTCCGTAGCTTACAAACTACTTAAACTAAGGTAAACTAACCTAATGACAACACACATACACACACACACACACACATGTCCGAGGGAGGACTCGAACCCCCGACGGCGAGCAACCACGCGCTCTGTAGCGAGGCGCCTTAGACCGCTCGGCTACTCCACCGCGGCGTCGGGGGTTCGAATCCCCCTTCAGGCATAGATGTTTGTGTCGTCTCTAGTGTAAGGTAAAGGTAAAGCAGTCAACAATCCGAAGATTGGTTTGAACACCACAGTGCTTTACTAGGCAAGATCCTGTTTGGAGGTGGTATGCCGTTGCCTTCCTCCGACCTTCGAACTGACTTACCCAGCCAGTTATAGGGGGACCTACAGTTTAACATGAGCAATACTGCCAGAGGTGAAAGAAGTGGAAAGTGACAGATAAAAATCCCAGGACCTGGCGGGGATCGAACCCGCGACCTTTGGACTTGTAGTCTGGCACTCTACCACTGTGCAACCGAGGGGCACCCTCTAGTGTAAGGTAGTTCATAATTAGTTTGTAAGTTTAGGGACTGATTACCCCGTTGTTAAGTCTCTTAAGTTTAACAAATATTTGAACACATTTGTACATGCCCGAGGGAGGACTCGAACCTCCGGCGAGAGCGACTGCGCGCACCGCAACATGACGCTCCAGAACGCACGGCCGCTCCCGCGCGGCTCGGGCAAGAAGCTCGTATTGTTTTTGATAAGGACGGGGAAGGAAACCGGCCGTGCCTTTTCATAGGAAACATCCCAGCATTTTCCTGGATCTATTTAGGGTAATCACGGAAAATATAAATAAGGATGGTCGGAGACGGATTTGAATCACCGTTCTCCCGAATGCGAGTCCAGTGTGGTAACCATTGCGCCACCTCGCTCGGTGTTTTCCGTAAAATAATGTCCACATTTCTATGATGTGTAGAAGATAATGAGTACGAAAGCTTCGATTTTTATATTTAAAAATTTAAATATTTGTAAATCGTCGGCAAGCAGCCACATTTACAAATTAATTTGTGACATGTACCACGTCATGGCCAAGGCAGAGTGGCGGAGCGCTCTTAGGCGCCTTGCTAAGGATCGAGCGGTTGCTCGCCGTCGGAGGTTTGAGTCCTCCCCGGGTATATGTGCGTGTGTGTTGTCCTTAGCATAAATTAGTTTAAGTAGTTTCGCCGGCCGCGGTGGCCGAGGGGACTGAGGCGCTTCAGTCACGGTCTGCACGGCCACTACGGTCGGGGGTTCGAATCCCCCCTCGGGCATGGATATTTGTGCCGTCCTTAGTTGTAGGTAGTTCATAAGTAGTTTGTAAGTTTAGGGACTGATGACCCCGTAGTTAAGTCCCTTAAGCTTAACAAACATTTGAACATTTTTTTAAGAAGTTTGTAAGCCTGTTTGGCAATATTGACTGTGCGTGGGCGTGCGTTGTCGTGCAGCTTGAAGATCTACTGTACTCGCCGGATCTCAACCCTCCAGACTTCTTCCTATTCCCTCGACCCAGACTCACTTTGAAAAGAAAGACATTTGACGATATTCGTGACATCCAACGAAATGTGACAAGGCTTTTGAACACTATCCCGAAGGAAGACTTTGTGCAAAATTTCCAGGACATGTACCGCAGAGCTCAGCGGTTCACAGATATGGGAGGCGACTACTTCGAAGGGCAGTAAGGTAACCGTAGCTCGTAGTTCATCTATGTTATTCTGACAGGACTAGTCACCAAATTTTATTGTTAAAGGCTGTACATGATACAGTCAATGAGTTTCGAAACTGCCCACATGACGGCCGTTAATGCACCATAACGCACAGGTGGGAACGTGGTAATGTACCATGTCAGTTAGTATCTCGTCCCTGAAACAGACATCTGAGTGCATGCACTGGAAGCAGACGTATTGTCGTTGTGACGCTGTGTTTATTGCGCCAGTCGGATGTTGACATTTGACAGTTTGAGCAACGGGCAAACATGAAGTTCTGCCAGAAATTAGGAACAACCGCAGTCGAAACGTCTGAAACGATGCAACAGGTGTACGGTGAGGACGCATTGAGTCGCAGTGTTGTGTTTAGGTGGCAACGGCGTTTTCTGCATGGACGGGACAGTTTGGAAGATGATGTGCGTTCAGGTCTGCACGAACAGTTCGAACGGAACGCAAGATCCAGGAAGTTGCACCACTGTTCGCTCTAACCGCTCCCAATCGGTAGACACTCTCGCAGCAACAGTAGGGGGTCAGCCATGGTACTTACAATAACATTCTGATGGACGATCTAAACATGTCTGTCGTTACCCAGCACAGTGCACCACGAATCCTGTCGCAAGACCTACGTGATGATCGCATGGTGATTTGTGATGATCCGACGTTTCTCAACCGGATAATAACTGGAGACGAAACATGGTGTTTCCTTTCCCCAACTGAAAGATAATCAGCCACCTGGAATGCGGCAGCGTGTGCAACACTTAGAGTCGTGTACGTGCCTATCTTCCAGGGGTCAAGTCTCAGAACATACTGACTATACAATGTAGAAGTTTTCGTCGGTCCTGGAGGGGTGCACAGATAGGATAATGGTTACCGTGGCCGTTCGCGAAAAGGGGAAATCCAAATTGGAATCCCCCTCCTGGCACAAATTTTCATATGCCACCAATAAATTATACGCCAGATACCACTCATCTGCATCTACATGTGATGCTCTGAAATTCACATTTAAGTGCCTGGCAGAGGCTTCATCGAACCACCGTTATACTATTTTACCTCCCATTCCATTCTCGAATAGCGCGCGGGAAGAATGAACACCTGAATCTCTCCGTTCGGGCTCTGATTTTTCGTATTTTATTCTGATGATCATTTCTACCTATGTAAGTGGGAGTCGACAATATATTTTCGCATTCGGAGGAGAACGTTGGCAATTGTAAATTCGTAAGTAGCCCACGCCGCAGCGATAAGCGCCGTTGTTGTAATGAGTCCCATCCCAGATACTGTATCTTTTCCGTAACGCTGTCTCCCCTGTATCGTGACAATACGAAACGAGCTGCCCTTCTTTGGACTCTTTCGATGTTCTCCGTCAAACCCACATGATAAGGATCCGACACTGGGCAGCAATACTTCATAAAAGGACGGAAAAGCGTAGTGTATGCAGTTTCTTTAGTAGTTCTGTTGCATCTTTTAAGGGTTCTGCCAATAAAACGCAGTCTCTGGTTCGCCTTTCCCACGACATTCTCTACGTGTTCTTTCCAATTTAAGTCTGAAGTAATAGTAATTACTAGGTATTTTGTGCAGTTTACGGCCTTCACTTTTGATTGATTTATCTTGTAAACAAAGTTTAAGGGATTTCTTTTCGTACTCATGTGGACGACTTCACACTTCTCATTATTTAGAGTGAACTGCCAATTCTTACACCATACTGATATCTTATTCAAATCGTTCTGCAGTTGGTTTTCATTTTCAGATGATTTTACTAGACGGTAAACGACGGCGTCATCTGCAAACAACCTAAGAGAGCTACTTAGATTTTCCCCTAAATCGTTTATGTAAATGGACAGTGTGTTGAAAGGAGCGTATAAAATAAACATTAACAAGAGCAAAACAAAAATAATGGAATGCGGTCTTAGAAAATCAGGCGATGCTGAAGGAATTAGATTAGGTAACGAAACAATGAAGGTGGTAGATGAGTTTTGTTACTTGGGTAGTAAAATAACATGCGATGGTCGCAGTACAGAGGATATAAAATGCAGAATGGCAATGGGAAGAAAAGCATTTTTGAAAAAGAGAAATTTGCTAACATCGAATATTTTAAGTGTAAGGAAGTCTTTTCTGAAGGCATTTGTGTGGAGTGTTGCCTTGTACGGGAGTGAAACATGGACGATAAGCAGTGCGGACAGGAAGAGGATTGAGGCTTTTGAAATATGGTACTACAGAACAATGCTGAAGATTAGGTGGGTGGATCGCATAACTAATGAAGAGGTACTGAACAGAATTGGCGAGAAAAGGAATTTTTGGCATACCCTGACTAAGAGAAGGGATCGCTTGGTAGGACACATTCTTAGACATCGGGGAATCGTAAATTTAGCATTGGAGGGAAGTGTGTGGGGTAAAAATCGCAGAGGGAGACCAAGAGACGCGTATAGTAAGCAGATTCAAATGGATGTGGGTTGTCGTTCTTATGAGGAGATGAAAAGGCTTGCTCAGGATAGAGTAGGGTGGAGAGCTGCATCAAACCAGTCTCCGGACTGAAGACCATAGCAACAACAAAAAATAAGGAACAGCAGAGGACCAATAACACTACCCTGTGGAACGCCCGAAATCACCTCCGTTTCAGTCGATGCCTTTCCATCATATTCATAGTTGCGACTATATTTCTAAAAATTAGAAACAGTCTTTACAGAGACATTAATTTCGCGTTGGACTCGCGACCCCAGCATCATCGTTGTCTAGCACTGAACGTCCTAAGGTCGTCTGAGGTCGGCCGGCCGCGGTGGCCAAAGGGACTGAGGCGCTCCAGTCACGGTCTGCACGGCCACTACGGTCGGGGGTTCGAATCCCCCCTCGGGCATGGATATTTGTGCCGTCCTTGTTCGTAAGTAGTTCATAAGTAGTTTGTAAGTTTAGGGACTGATGACCCCGTAGTTAAGTCCCATAAGCTTAACAAACATTTGAACATTTTTTCTGAGGTCGAGCAGTTGTGTCCGGATATGCAGAAACTGCAAGCGCCAACATCCGCCCGAATCGACTCGGAGTAGTGTGAGCAGGAAGATGTTCCTGGAAGCAGGGCAAAAAGCGGGCTGACGCAGCTTGTGCGTGGGGCGGCCTTGGAGCCGCGAGGTCCGCTGCCCGCCGCCACTCATGAATGAAATATGCTACGCCGCGCCGTTCCTGTCGCCGCGTCCGCTTCCTTCCTTCCCCACGGCGCTTAGGTCACCTCTCTCACCTACTCGCGAGTTCAGAACATAACACTGATCACGGGGAGAGCAGTTGCTATCGTGGGCGTCCCAATGCTAAATGCTTGTCAATAATTTAAGCTACTACTAATTGCAGGGTCACTGCTGTAAAATGTAAACTTTCACGGCCGGATTGTCAAAATTACTAAAAATTTCCGGGCTCTTATGCCGTGGTCTAGTGGATTTATTATTAAAACCCCTATTCTTCTGGAGACATTCCATGCGTCGCACACTTCTTGACATTTCCTCCCCGTAGAGGGGTTTTAATAAAAACGTTCAAATGTTTGTAGAGTCTATGGGACTTAACTACGGGGTCATCAGTCCCTAAACTTACAAACTACTTATGAACTACTTACGAACTAGGACGGCACAAATATCCATGCCCGCGGGGGGATTCGAACCCCCGACCGTAGTGGCCCTGCAGACCGTGACTGAAGCGCCTCAGTCCCCTCGGCCACCGCGGCCGGCCTAACCTAAGGACAAACACACGCACCCACGCCCCAGGGAGGACTCGAAACTCCACGACGAGCAACCGCGCGCTCCGCAGCGAGACGCTTTAGACCGTTCGGCTACTCCACCGCGGCGGGTTTTAATAATAAATCCACTAGACCACGGCATAACAGCCCGGAAATTTTTAGTAATTTTGACCATTCCGGACGTGAAAGTTTACATTTTACAATAAAACGCCTCTACGGGGAGAAAATGTCAAGAAATGTGCGACGCATGGAATGTCTCCAGAAGAAGAGGGGTTTTAATAATAAATCCACTAGACCACGGCATAACATCCCGGAAAAATGTTTAGTAATTTTGACCATTCCGGCCGTGAAAGTTTACATTTTACAATAAGACGCCTCTACGGAGAGGAAATGTCAAGAAATGTGCGACGCATGGAATGTATCCAGAAGAAGAAGGGTTTTAATAATAAATCCACTAGACCACGGCATAACAGCCCGGAAATTTTTAGTAATTTTGAGGGTCACTGCTGTCTATTAAAAGTGCAACATCGGGAAGCTATTAGTCCGTCGATAAACTCACGACAGAGTAACACTCTTGATGGTGGGGTGGGGGGTTGGGGGAAGGCCCTTTGCCGTAAGAAACTCTGAGAATTCCCTACAAGAGGCAACAAAAAGCAGTAACCCGTTATCCTTCTAGCGGTGTTGCGAAGCGTGCAGTGATTCACGTTCATTTGGTTTGGATGGGTTAGGTACTACCGTCAATTACATCAGTTTGTCTACTTACTGGTATATATACTTATTCAGCCGCGGAGGAGAGGCCGAGCAGTCTAAGGCGCCTTGCTGCGGAGCGCGCTATTGGAGGTTCTACTCCTCCCTCGGGTCTGTTTGTGTTGTCTTTGTGTTAGTTCAGTTTAAATAGTTTACAAGCCTAGAGACTGATGACCAAATAAGTTAATTCCATAGATTTACAAATATTTGATACTTATTCAGAAGTGATAGACAGCCGTAAAGCAGTCAACAATCCGACGATTTGTTTGAACACCACAGTGCTTTACTAGGCATGGTCCTGTTTGGAGATGGTATGCCGTTGCCTTCCTCCGATCTTCGAACTGACTTACCCAGCCAGTTATAGGGGGACCTACAGTTTAACGTGGGTTCCGAACCACGGTGCTACTCGGTATTTTTCACGTGAGCAATACTGACAGAGGTGAAAGAAGTGGAAGGTGACAGATAAAAATCCTAAGATCTGGCGAGGATCGAACACGGGAGCCTTGGATTTGTAGTCTGGCACTCTACCAATGTGCAACCGAGGAGCACACGAACACAGGATAAATAACAGATACTTGCGAAGTAACGACCATTTGGTCGTGTCTACTGTGATTACAGCTTGCATTAAAGAGGCGGCATAAAATGGACTTCTGGCTAATATTACCACTCCCCATCAAAAATATGCAATTTAGAAAAATTCCAGCCTATCCAAAGAAGGACCCATGAGGAAGTATTCTCGAATTCTACGTAACAAGCTTGCAATAATATGAGCTGAATTCAAACTAAGTAGATTATTATTTTTGTTTTATTTCCATAAAAAATACAACCTACTTTTATTGTTTTCTTTCCTTATTTAATTTCATATACATCTATGTAAATACTCTTCAAATCACATTTCAATGCATGACAGAGGGTTCATCGAACCTCTTTTATGATACAAAATGCGTCTGAAAATTTCGGTGAATGGTCCCATATTTTAGTATTTCGAGGAAAGAGAGCAGCTTTTCTAGGCAGTGACAAGTGCGGAAGGCGCCGCGGTGAGGAGAGGAACCTTGAGGCAGTCCTCTGGCGCGAGACGGCCGCCCGTCCCCGTCTAGGCCGCTGGAAGGTCTTCCCGAGGCATTGCTAGCCTTCGTGTGCTAAATACCAATCTCGCAGAGCTGCCTCGGCTACAAGTTCGATTCCGTGCGACCATTCCTGCGCTGCCGACACTGTTATAAAAGTGCCCGAGCTACTGACAGGCCCCGAACCTCGAGTTAAACATCTGAACCAACTGGTGGGGTTGGATGATAGGCCTTCATTTACTTTCGGGGACAGTGACGATGAAACAAAAAAAATTACACAGTATTATTCGCTGGGATTAATTAGGAAGAAGACGTAACAGTTACATTAAAATTAGCAACAGTTCACCGATAGGAGAAAACTAGAATATTCGTAGTGAGGGGGACGAAAGTTCTGGGGTCGACGTGACGATCTCAGCTTCCACTGAAGATCACACTGTATCCACCCAGCCTCGTGGAGCCGATAGGATACTACAACCAATAAGCACCCAAATGAAACTGAATCCGCAGAATCTGTTTCAGTTCGAAAGAATCGCTATAACCTGTAAGACGCGCGATGTTGTTACTGGACGAGAGGAAACATTCTTAGAAAGGAGTATACACTCAAATTGATGTAGATAGGCCACAGAAAATGTTGATCACTGTGGGCGTATAACTAAAACACTCTTCGTCTCGTAATGAATGACAGAGCGAGGTGCCTCAGTGCTAGCACAACGGAAGGACGGAGGTTTAAATCCACCTCTGAACATCCAGATTTAGATGTTCCGTGATTTCGATACATCACTCCAGGAAAATGCTGGGTTTGTTCCTGTGGCCATCCTTATCACACCATCTGAGTTTGAACTCCGTCTCTTATGAAATAGTTGTCGGCGAAATGTTAAACCTATGCTTCCTTCTAATCATGGATGTAAAGCTTCGTATACCAGAAGCTTTGTAAATCTACAGAAATTCACCGAGACCCCACTTCGACGAAGTTGTTGCTTCTCCTTGTTTATAGGCTCTAGTTATTATTAAAAGGGAACAACAAAGTACTGTCATCCCGAGAGATATTTCGTCTCGATATTATCTACTATAATGGGTATAGGGAAAAGCACTGAATTTCTGGTGGATTCGAATCGAGGAGATTCACTTGGCAGTTGCATTAACCACTAACCACTATAACACCTTGGCACTGTGCCTGATGTAGTTTCGCAGCGCCGTCGCTAGCTGAGTAGCTGGCCGCTGGGGCACAGCCCACTGCCTCGTAGTGCCATCCAGTGAGCTTGCGATGGTTGCCTATCGGTGTGACGTGACACGGACTTGTTTTGAGGCCTTGTTCAAAAATGTTCAAATGCTTGTAAAGCTTATGGGACTGCCGGGTCATTAGTCCATAAACTTACAAACTACCTATGAACTAGCTTATATTAAAGACAGCACAAACATACATGCCCGACAGGGGATTCGAACCCCCGACGGGAAACGACCTCGCGCATTGCGGCATAGCGTGAGGCCTTGTATCTAGACAGTGTTGTCTGAGCGCAGTCGTGTTACGTCACAAGGAGGAGGCCGTGATCGCGTGGCTGAATGGCTGGCCACTGGGGCACAGCCTACTGTCTCATAGCAGCCAGCCAACCAGCTAACACGACTGTGCTCAGGCCTTCTCTCTAGACGGTGTTGACTGGATGCAGTATGGAGGAGCACTCCGCTCTCCTCACAGTTGTCGGGTTTCTTGACTTGGAACCGCTACTACTGTCAAGTAGCTTCAGAATGCACCCTGTTCCAGCCTCCCCACTACGGAAAAATACTTGGCAGTGCTGGGACCGGTAGTAAAAGGGAGTCTCGAATTTTTTCGGCACCCATTTTACTCGATGTATGTTGTTGCGTTTATATCAAAGTATGTTGAGCAATGCTTTAGAATGACGTAGCTGGTTTGAGGTCGTAAAATCCACCTGCTGGTCCCACCCTTGCATGGTAGCTTGCGCAGTATGATAACTTTACTGTATCTTTTCTTAATTTTTTCTGCCTATTGATCTTTCAATTTGACACGAAATAAGGAAAGGAAAAGGTCAAGGATTTAACGCGTTATCGATCTTTAGGTCATTAGAGACACATTACTACCTCAGACGTAGAAGAATAGGGGAAGACAACCGGCGTGGCGATATAGACCAGCCGCAGTGGCCGAGGGGACTGAGGCGCTCCAGTCACGGTCGGCACGGCCACTACGGTCGGGGGTTCGAATCCCTCCCCCCCCCCCCCCCGGGCATGGATATTTGTGCCGTCCTTAGTATGAGTTAGTTCATAAGTAGTTTGTAAGTTTAGGGACTGATGACCCCGTAGTTAAATCCCATAAGCTATACAAACATTTGAACATTTGATATAGACCAATCCGGCATTCACTTCAAGTGAATTCGGGGAAAGAGGACTCCAGCGTTTCAGTTCATGACGTTCTGAAGCCTGTCAGGGAAAATCCCAAGCAATAGAGTCTGATTAGCGTTACGGACATGGCTTCCCATAGAAAGCCCGAGAAAGTTATTAGCGAGCTGCAGGTACTTTGATGTTCACACATGGGAGGAGGAGGAGCTAATAGGAAACGTCTAGCAGGCTAACACACTAGTCGCTGAGCTGAAGGCGACTAGCGCAGTAGTGCACATCACACGGAAGTAGTTGGGAAGGAATCTCCACTTTCAAACTGCACGATAAACAACGTCGGGAGGGAAGAAAAGATTTTGAATAAGATTCTTGTGGATTTCGATATTAGTTGACGAGCACACACGTCGGAAGCGAAGAAATGGCGGCACGGCAAAAATTACGCGTGAAATCTGAGGAAGTAAACATTGAAAGGGGCATCCTGGGAAATTATAACGCGAAGCACAGCAGGCACAGATCCGCTTTAACAAACATACACACAAAAGGTAAAATTCATTTCTCAACACACCAATGTTTAAATTTTTGTATAATAATAATAATTTCGTGTGGCTCATTGGCCTGATGCAAGTCTTTCAATTGGACGCCGCTTCGGCAACTTGCGTGTCCCTAGCTTACCACAGTTATCCAACCGGGGAAAGGGGACCTACAGCTTAACGTGGAATCCGAACCACGTGTCGTTTCTGGCGTCTTCTCATATCGTTGACAGGTGAAGGATGGGTTAAAGCGCAGACTGAAAAACCCGAGGTCTGACCGGGTTTCGAACTCGCGACCTTCCAGTTTACAGTCGAGCGCTTTACCCCAAGACCACCGGGCCCGACTAAATTTTTGAAAATCCAAGGGACTTAACTGTTTCTGTTTTCAGTCCCTGTTATCAGTTACAAACTACAACTAAATTAAACTATCCCAAGGACAACACACACACACACACACACACACACACATGCCCGAGGGAGGACTCGAACCTCCGACGGTGAGCAACCATGCACCCCGCAGCAAGATCCCTTAGACCAATTTGCCATTTCAGGAGTGATAACAAACTAGCAACAGAAATAAACTTATTTGTTGATTCGGCATTATTGTCGAACAAGTGTGACTGATAATTTTTTTCACTCCACATATTGTTATTAACTCATAATGTCTAATAATTGAAAAATTTCAATTTACATGACTAGTTTCAGTGCACTATGCACCATTCTCAAATGTATAAACAAAAGAAAAGTCACAAATTAAAATATGACAATAATTACTGACTTACATCATCCTTTACATATATTTTAGCCTGAAAAGTACAGTTGATTCAGGAACTTTAGCAGAGCCACACAAAGGAATCCAATCGACCGCCAACTGTCTGCTATATCCTAAGCATATAATATCAAACCATTTTCGATCATAAGTCAATCTACACCTTAACATTGCAGGTAATGCTGTATTGGTATATGAAGTGGTACGGTATTTGGGTTGTACTGCATTGATCGGAGGTTTGAATCCTCCCTCGGGCACGGGTGTTTGTGTTGTCCTTAGCGTAAGTCAGTTTACGTTAGTGAAGTAATTAGTGTGTAAGTCTAGGGACTGATAACCACGAAGTTTGGTCGCATAAGACCTCACACACATTTGAACATTTGCATTGATCATTTGAACATTTGGCATGCAAAACAAGCTTGTCGTAAGAGTCTACTGACAGCTTCTGATGGGTTAGGAGCGATATCTTGACATCTTGTGTACACAGTACAAATTCGTAGTGTATTCTAGATCCATTCCTACAAGTGCTGAATGTTACAAAATTACGACAAGCTTGTTTCTGCGTACCAAATGTTCAAATGATCAATGTAGCACAACCCCAGTACAGTGCCACCTGTTATCCCAATACAGCATTCCCTGTTGTGTTAAGGTGTGGACTGCTTATTATCGAA
The DNA here is from genome assembly GCA_026315105.1 of Locusta migratoria. Lineage (NCBI taxonomy): Eukaryota > Metazoa > Arthropoda > Insecta > Orthoptera > Acrididae > Locusta > Locusta migratoria. The sequence continues at coordinate 283,974,840 of CM048755.1, forward strand.
AATCGTTGATATTACATGTTTTGGTTATAGCAGCCAGCCGCGGTGGAGTAGCCGAGCCGTGTAAAGCGTCTCGCTGCGGAGCGCGCTGTTGCTCGCCGTGGAGGTTCGAATCCTCCCTGGGGCATGGGTGTGTGTGTTGTCCGTAGGTTAGTTTACCTAGGTTTAAGTAGTTTGTAAGCTACGGACTGATGACCACGCAGTTTCGTCCGACAGATTTACAAACATTTTTTATAGCAGCCAGTGAGGAGGCTGATTTGCTCATGTTCCCGAATCAACTGTAATTTTTAAAAGACATCTAAAGGACAATGTTAGTCAGTACTTATTATCATATTTTAATTCGTGATTTTTTTATATCTATTCATTTGAGAAAGGTGCGACAGTGCACTGAAACTAGTCGTGTAATTTTTTTTCCAATTATTAGTCAGTGTGGCTTGACCACTATATGTGGTGTGAAATTAAAAACAAAATACTAATAATAATGTTGAATCCGGAAGGACGGGGACGATCTAGGAGTGTCGGAAAAAACTACAGGATCTGCAACACAGAGAGAACGAGACCACTGTGGACCACAGATAGCAGAAGCAGCTTGTGTACCTCGGTAACAGAGTTCACCGGTGTCGCGTAAACAAGTCGTTTAACTCCAGCCCCTGGCTCGCAGCTAGAAACAGTATTGAGTAGGCGGGGTCGGGTATTGGGCTGGCTAATTGAATAGAAAGAGTGGGGCCGGGGCAACAGCGCGAGGTGACGGCCAAAACTGCGAGGCGGGCGGCGGCGGCGGCGGGCCATCTGCCCGCCACCCGGAAGCGCTCAAACTCTAAACATTTACGCCAACATCTGCTGACGTCACTTCCGCGTCGTATCGCGGCGGACAATGACACGGCCGCTGCTCCCTGATCCCTCCCCGCCAGCTGATACAACCTCGTCACCCATTCGCCGAAAGACCGGGCGTTTCACTAACAAGATTTCTTTATCGACATCCAATGCCCTATTGTAAGATACGTCTTCTGGCGCTATTGCCCGCCCTCCAATCCCCTTCTCCCCCCTCCCCCTGCCCCTCTTCCCCCCCTACACCTCCCACGGGGTTGTTCGGCCGCCTTCGGCAAGTTTTTCCGCGATTTGCATGTCAGTGAAGAGGATACTAAATAATAACGTCTACATAAACATCATTATCGTGAGAGAAGAAAATCTCTGACCCGACGGAACTCGAGCGATATTTTAAAAACAAAGATAAAGTTTTATTAACATTTTTAAACACTGCATTAGTTGCACATTGGTAGAATGCCAGACTACATATCCAAGGGTCGCGGGTTCGATCCCCGCCAGGTCCTAGGATTTTTATCTGTCAAAAATGTTAAAATGTTTGTAGAGTTTATGGGACTTAACTACGGGGTCATCAGTCCCTAAACTTACAAATTACTTATGAACTATCTAATACTAAGGATGGCACAAATATCCATGCCCGAGGGGGGGGGGGATTCGAACCCCCGACCGTAGTGGCCGTGCAGACCGTGACGCGCCGCAGAACGCTCGGCCATCGCGGTCGGCTTTTATCTGTTACTTTCCACTTCTTTCACCTCTGGCAGAATTGCTCATGTGAAAAATACCGAGTAGCACCGTGGTTCGGAACCCACGTTAAACTGTAGGTCCCCCTATAACTGGCTGGGTAAGTTAGTTCGAAGGTCGGAGGAAGGCAACGGCATACCACCTCCAAACAGGACCATGCCTAGTATAGCACTGTGGTGTTCAAACCAATCTTCGGATTGTTGACTGCTTTACCTTCTTTATTAGTATCTTTAATACATCAGTATCTTTAATATACCAAAGAGCAAAATTGTAATTTCATGTTTAGCAATTGTAGCGACAGCGATATTCTTAATCAGTATAACATATTTTAACCCTTTTATGCATGGTGTAGTTCATCAGCTACATACCTTACTTTTTCGATTATCTCTCAAACTGATCATTTTACCACAAATTCATTTGCAGCTGCTTCTATACGTAATGTTACACATGCAAGTAGCTCGTCCTGGAAGTTATAAATTGCCGGCCGCGGTGGCCGAGGGGACTAGGCGCTCCAGTCACGGTCTGCACGGCCACTACGGTCGGGGGTTCGAATCCCCCCTCGGGCATGGATAATTGTGCCGTCCTTAGTCTTAGCTACTTCATAAGTAGTTTGTAACTTTAGGGACTGATGACCCCTTAGTTAAGTCCCATAAGGTATACAAACTTTAAAATATATATTACAGAGTCCTACTGAATCAAAAAATCTTCAAATGTTTGTAAATCTATGGGACTTAACTGCACTAGTTATCAGTCCCTAGGCTTACAAACTACTTACACTAAGTTTAACTAACCTAAGGACAACACACATACCCATGCCCGAGGGAGGACTCGAACCTCCGACGCCGAGCAACCACGCGCTCCGCAGTGATGCGCCTTAGTCAGTTCGGCTACTCCACCGCGGCCTACTAAATCAGTTAGACAGTTAACTGCATCGAGTTACCCCTAACATGTACGTTTGTTTACTTGAGTATTCCTCCTTTGTCATGTAAAAGTAGTCAATCACATACTACTGTTCTATTATGAGTTACTTCCTGGAAAGATTAGAGGCATAATAGTGACATTTACTACATTGGATACATCATTGAAGCACTATACAGGGTGAATCACCTAATACTTGCACCACAAATATTGCGGAAACGGAATGCGCGATTGATGTACGGTTTTTACATAATGGATTGGTAGTCAAGGACTCGTATTGTTAGCCAATACACAGATGGTAATATAATGTGATCGCCTGCCATACTGACGCCAAATTTTAACCAACACATGCAAACACAACAATCCATACATTGGCTTCAAATACGGCGGTATTAATTCAATCCATCGTTCCTCGCCTCTCATTGCTTACACCAAGTTGCCACGCCATCGGCTACGTGAAATGTAATGCGATGCCAACCTATGAAGCGTGTAAACACCCACTCCGATTGCGTGCCCGTTGGACGACATTTCCGGATATGGGTTGCTATTCAAAATATTATATACTCACTGCGATCTATACGTCCTCGAAATCTGTAACTGTTTTTGAATCACCCTGTATTATGAACACCTACGTGTATACGAGGAAAAAAATAAACATTTGATTAGACACGAATTATTATTAAAATTATCCAAAATTTTCATATGTTTGTAAATCTAAGGGACTTAAGTGCTGTGGTCTCTAGACTTACAAACTACTTTAACTTATGCTAAGGATAACACGTACACCCATGCCCTGGGGAGGACTCGAACCTCCGACGGCGAGCAACCATGGGCTCCGCAGCAAAGCGCCTTATAGCGCACCGCCACTCCACCACCGCTTAAAATTATTGTGGCATTATTGGTAAGGACATGATATAATGATTTAATAGGTTCGAACTATCGCGTGTTAGTTATTCATGAACAACAGAAACTGATGCGATATTGGCGTGTATTTTGGAAAAGCAAAATCTAGATTTATACGATTAGCGTTGTAAGGTAAGGAGAACATTACTAGTCGGAGAGTATACTTTCAGTAGTTCTGTTCGTCGACCATTCTCACATAGATTGTTTAAAAAATAGCGTAATATCGAAATGAGTATGACATGATAAAGCTATTTTCTTCAGTTGCATCCGGGCGAGCAGTTATCGGTATATATTAAACGCATTTGAGAATGACAGGAGACACTATGAGTGATATTTTGAGACATTTACTTGACGTCTCATGAGTGTTTGTATGTGGACCTGCTACTGAGTACAACTTCGAAATCAGTACTTAGTGCTAAATGAAACAAATTAAAAGTAGCAACCTGGTGGAAACTGTATCATTCCAGAAATTTATTTTATCAGACTTACAACACAGTGATAGTGCCATGCAGAAGCTGAGTTTTAATATGAAAGCAAGTAAAGTGGTTCAGGATTTCCCCTAGTACAGCAAAGGCCACTGTCGTTACATGAACAGTCAGAGTAAGCGAGGTCCACATATTACGCTAGTTTCATTTTATGACGCACCAGTGGAATTGGCAGGGCGTTTCCCTCTTCACATAATTGTTGTTGTAGACTGGGAAACAGGTACCATCCTGAAGTGGCCGCTAAGCCAGATAACTTTCTCACGGCACAGTAAATAGCTCCGCACTTGCTTTCCACAGATTTCACTTATTTTACGTAATTGAAGCGCCGCTGATCGTCCTATGGGCTGCGGAGAAAGCTACAGACTTTCTCCGCACTTAGAATCGTCGACGGTCGACTTAAAGCTTCGGATTTATCCCTAGAACCGTAAGCCGCACGGGGAAGGTTTAGGCCATGACATGGTAGTTGTGTTATTAAGGCCACTATTTCAAAACAGATTTGCTGTTCAAACCCCAACATACTTCCCATTTAAATGATTGCTGGTTTCTATTATATTCTGGTGACAGAAACAGCAGAGTGTAATATTATATGAAGTAGTATAGATGTATTGTCTCTCGTTGATGTGTGTATTGCACCAGTGGTCATTTATTGCAGATCAACTGATTCATCACCTCAATTTTAATCTTCCTTTCTTGAAACATATCTCCCATTGCAAGGTCTTTGCTACTGAACAAAGGTACCGTGGGAACAGCTCAGCGAAGCATCGTTGTGTAAGTATGTCATTGCAATAAGTGTCACCATACAGGAGATACACATCGACCAGATCTTCATTAATAAAAAATCTCTCTATTGCTATGTTTCACGCGAGCCAACAGTGCCGGAAAAACAAACCCGAGACACTGCTGGCTGGAAGCCACGGACGGAGAGTAAAGTGGCGGTTACCATTGTCAACAGAAAGTACGCGAGTAAGTGGAACAAGTTTGTTTGCAAACAAGACACACGGCGAGCGCATACCGCCGACATTTGCACTTCTACGCAGTGTAATACAGATGCAAGGATAAACTGGGGCACGAACTTGATTCCCGAACAACCTCCGAAATTGTGTCAGTGGAATTTTACTTCGCCCTGCTCTCAACATATCCACTATATTAAAATCGGTAGTATGGTACCCCAGACTAACAAATGCCGTTGTTTTCAAGATATTGTGTAAAAGTAGTCACGTTCCAAAGCCACCACACACACACACGAAACTGCCAAGAGGTTTTCGCCTGTCGTTTGCATTTCGTTTTTGCCATGACGGCGCTATTGTGGCTTTCGGTATTTTGCGCACGATGCATTACGCACCACAAATTCCTGAGGTGTTGGCGTTGCTAACGTAGACAGACGGGACGGTGTAAAGCCAAAGTATGCGGCGCGGAACACCTGTGTTCGTTGGTTGGTGATCAGCAATTAGTTTGTTTTATCGCCAGAAATGCGCAGCCTGAAATCTCCTCATAATATTTCATATTCGCACTGTCTCTCGAAGAATGTTCACAGGCTATTTTTAACGTATCATTTATTTGTTTCTCAGCCTGTTTCCGGTTGCAGGTGGAAGATTATGGACCGATTTTCTCTAATCCTAAATGTCTGGCGGTCGGAGGTAATTAGAAGCACTTTAAATGTGACTAATTTCCCCAGGGCACCCAATGCTTCCACTACACATTGTAGGCTGATTTCTAAAGTTCGTACCAAAAATCAGAACCCTATTTTCCCCTGAGAGCAGGAAATGACCAATGAAAGCACCCAAATCCAGATCTTGATTCTGTGCTGTTGGAAGGTCTGAATGCCGCGGTGGAGTAGCCGAGCGGTCTAAAGCTCCTCGCTGCGGAGCGCGCGGTTGCTCTCCGTGGAGGTTCGAGTCCTCCATGGGGCATGGGTGTCTGTGTTGTCTTAGGTTAGTTTACCTAGGTTTAAGTAGTTTGTAAGCTACGGACTGATGACCACGCAGTTTGGTCCTATAGATCTACAAACATTTCAACATGTTTTGAAGGTCTGAATGTTTTTCGTGGAGCGGTTTGGAGGTTGCAATATCAACAAGTCGGCCTGCAGACTTCATGATGTGATAAAGTCGTGGAACCTCTGGGTACGGGAGGGGGGGGGGATTCCGTTGTGTATGTATTTATTAAGTCAGGCGAAGTTCAACGAAGTTACATATTGCAGTATGATAGAATGAAAGAATCCGAAGTGCGTTCTCATGCACGGGCGTGGAATTCTATCCAGCTATTTTCCTGCTTTCATTGGTATTTACCTGTTTTTCTCGGCGCGTTCAAATATTTGTTAATCTATGGGACTGAACTTCTTTGGTCATCAGTCCCTAGGGTTACAACCTGTTTAAAATACGTTAAACTAACCTAAGGACAACAAACATATCCATGCCCCAGAGAGGACTCGGACCTCCGACGGCGAGCAACCGCACCTTCCGCAGCAAGGCGCCTTAGACCGCTCGGCTACTCCACCGCCGGTTTTCGGCGTCAGTTTGTGATTGTGGAGTCGAGCGACCTCACAGTTCAGTGGAGCCAATAGCTGGCTGGAGGTGACGGAATTGGTTACGTTTAATTCATTCCGATACATTTCATTGCCGGTCGCGGTGGCCGAGGGGACTGAGGCGCGCCAGTCGCGGTCTGCACGGCCACTACGGTCGGGGGTTCGAATCCCCCCTCGGGCATGGATCTTTGTGCCGTCCTTAGTGTTAGCTAGTTCATAAGTAGTTTGTAAGTTTAGGGGCTGATGACCCCGCAGTTAAGTCCCATGAGCTATACAAACATATGAACATTTTTCACATTTCATGTGTTTCCATACAAAGGTGAGAGTGACTTCTTCGTATGTTTGTCACTGTAATAACTTCCTGTATTGCTCTTTTGCTATTGTGGTGATTATCGGCGGTATTTTCTGGCAGTCAGCTCGAGGCGGAGAATATGTACCTGTACTGTCGTGAGATTTGGAAACTTCCCCGACAGTTTGGAAACTTATTCGAAATTTACGTTATTTTCGGACGTCAACTACACTTGCTGAGATGGACTACCATTTGGTGACAGATGCAAATTTGCGGCGGACCGGGATTCAAACCACGAGTTTCCGCTTCTCAAGAACGGTCGCTGTAATTGTTCTGAAAGTAGTTACGGGATTTTCATGATTGAAACGGGAATAGTGAAGAGTCTGACCCTGTCTCGCAGGTCAAAGCAAGGCTTACGATCCGTATTTGAACTGTTGTCGTAGTGTAACAGAGCAGAGATTATTCTGGGTCCGTCAGTAAACGCCTATAATTAGATCGTCCAGTAAGGCGTCGCGAAATTACCGCACATCACCAAGAGTATGTAGATCATGGCGAAGGTAGTGAGTACGATTTCAAACGAAACAACGGAAACCTTGACGCCAGAAAGAAAGCAACGTTTCACATTATCAGCAGAGTAATACACTCTGACTGCAGAAGATTTAGTCTTTTCTCATCAGGAGATAAGATAAGGGGGAGGGGTCTAACCCTCCTCCCCCAGAGATATATCCACGAAGCTTTTTATTTCCTTTTTATTTTGATTGAACTGAAGCACGGGATACCACCAGGCGGTTTTGACCCCTGACGTCGGTGTATTGTATGAATCGAAACATTAAAAATGCTCATTTTGTTACGAATCTGTTATTAATTTTTACAATACAAACTAATCAATTTACGTGCACCCATTCACTCCACACGGCAAAATTTTTAATTAAAAAAACAGTAATCACGTGAAACATTGGTCGTTCGTAATGGCAATTCCTAGGCAGAATACTATTCCAAAGGAAAGTTTATTTGGTGTGTAATGGAGAGTTTTATTTTAGGAATATTGTTATTTGTTTCGGAATGTTGTTTTCCGTTTAATATGCCCCCTCCAATGACGTCATTGGTCCTTCAGTATTGCCTTTTTTCAGAAGAGGACCTAACCCCCCCCCCCCCCCAACACACACAGGAGAATACATTATCTATTATCTACGGTCGTGTCTGTCACAGAACCATATTTCGCATTACCCCAAACCGATAGGCGAGAAACGCGACGGCGGCGGCTGCAGCGTCGATTCCTGCACAGTAGACATGAATGATATCGTTTAGCTCTGTGGCACGTAGAAAAATGTTAGGCGTCGCTGTTTAGACTGAGCGGCTCTTATTACAGAGTGTTTCGCGCCGTGTCATCATTGTTAGTAAGTGGCGTTGCGACGCTCTTGAACTGTTTCCTCGCGTCTGTCGCGATCAACACGCACGTGCGAGTCCGCGATTGTGTAATGCTTCATGCGGAGCGGCACGTACCACCTAGCGCTCTCCTGTCCAAAGACGCTAACAGAACACACTGATCAGATTCCACTCCCAAATGACGACAGTAACACTGCAAATATTCTGTCAGCACATCATCCAGTAAATATACCACACTGAAAACAATGAGAGAATTTTTTTCCCCACAACTTAGTTTCTCGCGTGAGGTTTCTTCATCTGGTTTACAAGAAACTGTAAACGTCGTATTATCCTTATTTTGTATTCAAGGACTAGAAAAAGCACAGCTCTTGCGAGTGATGACTACAAAACAGCAACAGTACTGTGTAGTAAGCGGGGAAAAGGGAAATTGCGCATTAGAGCAAAGCGTTGGTGCAGGAAAGCGGGGAGATGGTTCGCGACTAGAAACAAATGTACCCCCACCTTATGAAGAGTAGACAACGCCGGAGTACGACGTAAGCTTACCTGCACAAGTTTAGCTGCACGGCACCCGTCTGCAAGCAGAAAGAATTCTGGTTAACAACACGCTCTGGAATGCAAGACACACACACGCCGCTACTAAATTCTGCGATGTAACATACGCACATTTGGCCAATGGACCTGCTACAAACAAAACAAGTGGCTTCTCGCGGTGTACGTTGTTGGCTGTACACATAGCCAGCGCTCGGCGAAAAGACTGGTGACAGAATCATAGCTCTGTCACGCTACCGTATTTAATTACAACATTACACACAATTTGGTATCCAGATGTTCTCGAGGAATGCACTAGCGACAGAGGAAACGTACGGCAAGCCATGCTGAGTCGCTCAAACAGATCAACGAATTACATTTAATGTCGAATATTGAGCCTCGTCTATATGTATATATATATGAGTTAGAGTTTCTACCAAATAATTACTTTTCAGTTAAATGTAGCCGGCCGCGGTGGCCGAGGTGACTACGGCGCGCCAGTCACGGTCTGCACGGCCACTACGGTCGGGGGTTCGAATCCCCCTCGGGCATGGATATTTGTGCCGTCTTTAGTGTTAGCTAGTTCATAAGTAATTTGTAAGTTTAGGGACTGATGACCCCGTAGTTAAGTCCCATAAGCTATACAAACATTTGAACATTTTGAGTTAGATAGATAGATAGATAGATTATTTATTTGTTCCGTAGATCCATATTGAGGGGATCCTCGTGGATGTGGAACATGTCAAGAAACAAAATTTAAAAGTTGAATAACAAATAATACTAATAATATAAATACATACACTTATAATAGAAATACAGATACATAATTTTTTAAGGGTTTTTTTTTTTTTTTTTTTTTTTTTTTTTTTTTTTTTTTTTTTTTGCTGATAATATAATAATACTAATATAGTATGAGTGCATGCATCATTTGGTACAATTTAGAAATTCACTAATGGAGTAGAAGGAGTTGGCCACTAGAAAGTCTTTTAGGTTCCTCTTAAACTGATCTTTATTTGTAGCTAAATTTTTTATACTTGATGGCAAATTATTGAAAATGTGTGTTCCTGAGTAGTGGACCCCTTTTTGAACTAAGGTAAGTGCTTTTAAATCCTTGTGTAGATCATTTTTATTTCTAGTATTGTATGTATGAACTGAGCTGTTTGTTGGGAAAAGGGATATATTATTTATGACAAATTTCATTAAGGAATAAATATACTGAGAGGCAGTAGTTAATATACCCAGTTCTTTGAAGAGGCTTCTACAAGACGTCCGTGAATTTACTCCACAAATAATACGTATTACACGTTTTTGGACTCTGAAGACTTTTGACTGACTTGAAGAGTTACCCCAAAATATTATACCATATGACATTAAGGAATGAAAGTAAGCAAAGTATGCAAGCTTTGTTATTTTTATGTCTCCTATGTCTGATAACACTCGTATTGAAAATACAGATTTGTTGAGTCGTTTCTGCAGTTCTGTGGTGTGCTCCTCCCAACTAAGTTTATTATCAAGCTGTAATCCCAGGAATTTAATTCTGTCAACCTCTTCTATCTGCTCTTCTTCATATTTAATGCATATGCTTCAGGAAATCTCTTACATGTTCTGAACTGCATGTAGTGCGTCTTTTCAAAGTTTAATGACAATGAGTTGGCTTTAAACCATTTATTAATGTTCATGAAAATATCATTAGCAGACTTTTCTATCACTATACTTGACGTACTCTTTATTGCAATACTTGTATCATCTGCAAACAAAACGAACTCTGCTTCTGGTAGTGTAACTGATGAGAGATCATTAATGTACACAAGAAAAAGCAATGGCCCTAAGATGGATCCTTGTGGGACACCACATGTAATTTCTTCCCAACCCGATGATGACTGTTGGCCTAATTCACTAGTCACTTGCAGTGACACCCTTTGTTTCCTGTTAGTGAGGTACGACTTGAACCATTTTGCAGCATTTCCCGTGACCCCATAGAATTCTAATTTACTTAAAAGGATGTTATGGTTCACACAATCAAATGCCTTTGACAAATCACAGAAAATACCTGCTGCTTGCAATTTATTATCTAATGAATTAAGTACATTCTCACTGAAAGTGTAAATAGCCTTCTCGATATCGGAACCTTTCAGAAATCAAAACTGTGTTCTAGACAATATGCCATTTGTGGTTAAGTGGTTGAGAAGCTGCTTGTACATTACCTTTTCTATAATTTTTGAGAATGCTGGCAAAAGTGAAATGGGTCTGTAGGTTGATGGTATCTCTTTATCCCCCTTCTTGAAGAGAGGTTTAATATCTGCATATTTTAGCCAATCAGGAAATGTTCCCGTTATAACAGAATGGTTACACAAATAACTTAAGATTGTGCTAAGTTCACAAGAACACGCTTTAATTAACTTTGTTGATATTTCATCATATCCACTGGAATTCTTTGTTTAATGTTTGTTTAATGTTGTTAAATGTAACAGAGGTTAAATATAATTCAGCGAAATTCCAATTGCTATAACAAATTCTCTCTCTCCCACTGACCAGCACACGATTTGAAAAATGATTGATGAATATTCGCCTGATGTGGCAATGGTCTTCTACATTTCACTCTTCCCAGTTGATTGTTGGTTCCTAAATAACTGTAATCGCTTGTCACAAGCAAACACACGTGTCTTACAGTTTCCCGAAATGGTAGAGTTACGCCAAACTACGTCTGACTCGTCTCCAAGCGGTAGAACTTTATACGTGTGACCAGAGATCTTCGCTATAGCTGTTGGATAGCAGACCCGCTTTGAGTACTGCTGAGAAAAGAAGTGCCCTACCTCACTGGGATTCCCTGCGCTTGAATACGTAACACAGCGTGCTATTTGTACAGAAAAAAAAAGCGAAAGATTCTGAGAACAGAAAATCAGTTTGCAACAGATATTTTGTTCGTAATTATTCCACTTCACCTACGACCTACGATAACAGATATTAAGAGTCAGATCACGACGGACGAACTGTACTAAGGAATGGTTATATAATTGCCAAACTACTATGAGCGACAGCTGTGGGACGAACTAATTTTCGTATAATCTAGAGGCGTTCTTCAACGACGCGTGGTACTGTCATAGTTGCAGGTCACACTCATTGCCAGAAAGAAAATAAAGAAAAAACTGGTAATTGAACCTTGATCTTTGGCTTGCAGGTTACTGAAAAACCAGAACTATGTGGCGTCATAACAACATCAAAAAATTGCCCTTGCTCTACTTTCCGCCTCAGAACCATCAGTTTGTCCTCTTCGTGTCCAACATGAAACACGCAACGCTTTTTACGTTCCCGGCTAGGTGTCCCACAAATGTTGCAAAATTTTTTGCTATCCCTAATCGCTGTATAAATATACTCAAGTAAAGCAAAGTTCAGGGATGAAGTACTCAACAACAAATATGTATGATTACATATGGAATTCAAGTCTGTTGTACTAAGTCATCTTTACACATGACGATATTCGTCTGTCGATGAGCTGTTGCAATACGAGTCAATGTTTGCCGATTTTGAACAGCTACTTTAGTCGTCCATTGTTAAATATTCACCCACATTATCTAGTAAGTACCCTGCGACAGACATTCGGCATTGAACATTCGAAAATTATTATTTGTGTAGGACTGCCACCGTTGTCGGTCGTGCTATCCAGGAGAAGAAAGAAAGATTAGAGTTTAATGTCCCGTTGACATCGTGGTCATTGGAGAGGGAGCATATGCTCGGATAGTTTTTGCCAAGGATGAGGAAGAAAATCAGCCATGCCGTGCTCTTTGAAAGGAACCATTCCAGAATTTGCCTGGAGTGATTCGCAAAAATCACGGAAAACCTAAATCATGATGAGGATGGCCTCATCATTTCTCCCGAATGAAAGCCCTTTCCAGCAGAGTATCACTGCAATGTGGATTTCTTCTTTGTTTGATATAGCTACAGTAACAGTAACAACACAATAATTCTCGAGCACACACCATGAAGAGTATCTACAATATATTGTATGGCTATATGTTCAAGAATAACTTTCTTTAGCGATTTACTTCCGTGACCTTGAAAAACGCCTGTTCCATTATTGAAGGCATACAGCTACTATGTTGTGAATCACCTTATAGTGAGATGTTTACAGTATCTAGAACATCTGCGCCGGCCACGGTGGCCGAGCGGACTGCGGCGCGCCAGTCACGTTCTGCACGGCCACTACGGTCGGGGGTTAGAATCCCCCCTCGGGCATGGATATTTGTGCCGTTCTTAGTATTAGCTAGTTCGTATGTAGTTTGTAAGTTTAGGGACTGATGACCCCATAGTTAAGTCCCATAAGCTCTACAAACATTTGAACATTTTTTAGAACAACTGCAGTTATTATAATACGATGTTAGGTGTGGTTCTCAGTAGTGCAAAGGAACACATTAGTAGCTGGCACTGTTACTGGAGATTTGCATATTGATAATTTACATATGGAACCTATTTTCATAAACCACACCGTACTTGCAATCAAGATCACTCGTTGTACGAAGTCTGTCGTCGTTTCCTCATATGAATAATCACAGTTCTCCTCATTATAAGAAACGTTCTAGCCTCTCTTCCTGTTTGTTGGGCCTGCAGTGAGTCTTGTAAGGACGTTATAACAAAGGGTCAGTTTCATTGCTTATAAATTCATTAGTTAATCATTACAGCTGTTTGGACACTTTGCCTAAATGAAATATATTTGATGCTAAAATTACGGAGTTCCTTCTGTAACATTCATTATGAATAAAATAAATCATAGATTGTTTTATAATCCAGTGTGTTAATGGTGAATAAGCACAAACCGTGAAAACTGTTTTGCGGGAACCAATCGTTAGGTAAGAAAAACATGATATAATAAGTAATTCTGATAAAATTTGAAAAAAAGTACTTCTTCACATATTTTCTATACAGTGGGAGCTTTCTTAATGAGCATAATTCGCTTATCAGTCTTGCCTGAAATGCGAAACACTCGTTAAGTAAAATATATTTTTCTGTCTGAAATCATTTAAAAATAGGATAATTTGTTTCATTGCAAAACATTCACACAAAAAACATTTTCCAGCGATTTAAATGAAAGCTGTACCAAAGGAAGAGGATTAAATTTATTTCCTTTGAGATAACATAGTTTTGTTATGGTTCGTGAGGAGGGGACCACCAGAATATTTTTACTTGGAAGCGGGTCGCATATTCGCAAAGGTTTAAAAACACTGGCCTACAAGAATTAGGAGTCGATATAAAGACCGGAGCCATCATGCAGGAAACGTTATCAAGAAGCGCTTCAAAAGTGAAATTCATGGGAGAAATCTCATTTGAAATTCACACGGAAGTCCGATAAGGAGATGGCTTATTGTCACTCTTGTTCAACAATGTATTGGAAAAAGTAATGTGTGGGAAAAGCACATCAAACGTTTCCAAATTGAAAAAAAAGGAGGTACTGTGAAATGCCTGGCTTTTGGAGATGACCTGGCTATATTAACGAACGCCGCGGTGGAGTAGCCGAAGCGGTCTAAAGCGTCTCGCTGCGGAGCGCGCGGTTGCTCGCCGTGGAGGTTCGAGTCCTCCCTGAGGCATGGGTGTGTGTGTTTGTCCTTAGGTTAGTTTACCTAGGTTTAAGTAGTCTGTAAGCTACGGACTGATGACCACGCAGTTTGGTCCGATAGATTTACAAACATTTGAACAATTTTTTTTATTAACGAACGACAAAGTTCAAATGTTTGTTAAGCTTAAGGGACTTAACTGCGGGGTCATCAGTCCCTAAACGTACGAACTACTTATGTACTACCGTATACTAAAGGCAGCACAAACATCCATGCCCGAGGGATGATTCGAACCCCCGACGGGGAGCGGCCTCACGCGTCGGAGCATAACGCCTCAATGTGCTTGGCCACTCCACCGGGGCCGAACGACAAAGCTGAAGCGAAACTAGCACTGGATAAACTACAAGAAATCTCCCGTAACACCAGACTCCAAAATCCCTACAAAGAAACTCAGTATATCACTAAACATAAACCATCTTATGATGCAGCTGTCATAAAGTTCCATAAAATAAAATGTTGAAGAGTTTTAAGACCAAAATACTTTGTCCCGCTACATAAAAGCATAACAGCACGAAATAGACATAAAATTCATTCTTCATGAAATTTTCATGAAATATACCGGAGACAATGACACCAGATGTTAAATATGCACGTCGGAACAACGTCGACGCACTCTATAACGACACACTGCCGAAACAACTGTAGTGAATAAGTCGTACGTTTATGAGCAGTGATATCCTGTCGGATAGTGACAAAGCAGCGAGTTTTATTGAGAAGCAGTGTCCCTTGCAGAAGAAAGCTAGATAGTGCAGGGAGGGCGGTTTGGCCGTGGCTGGTGTGCATCGGCGACTGCTGGCTTCTCGCTCGCGACCCACGGGCGCGCTCGGTAATCCGCAAAGCAAATAGTATTAACTAATCGTATTTGCCGGTGACATAACTTCGCATTTATAAGAAATCTGCAAGCGTCTTGCATACGTAACAGTCTTTACGCAACAGCAAGGTCAAATTTGCAACAGACCCACACAGTTTTTCCGGTGCAGAAGGGAAAGCTAAAGAACACAGACTCGAAATGGCGAAAGATGATGTCGTGATCAAATGGAACATTCAACCTGTACCATACTGGCTCTGCGATCCAGATCGGCACATCTGCCAAATACTGTGTATGCAGACGGTATAGTAAATTTTAGGAGTCGATGTAGAAGGAATTAGATTTGGTAACGAAACAATAAAGGTTATAGATGAGTTTTGTTTCTTGGGTAGTAAAATAACGTATGACGGTCGCAGTACAGAGGATATAAAATGCAGAATGGCAATGGGAAGAAAAGTGTCTTTGAAAAAGAGAGATTTGCTAACATCTGACAGCTTGAAAAAGAATGCACTAGCCCATTGCAACCTATAGCCATCAGTGTACCAACACACGAAACGAAAATTCATTGAACTCAGCTTTCTCTCTGTACTAAAAAAAAAAAAAAATAAAAAAAATAAAAAAAAAATAATAAAAAATAAATAAATAAATAAATAAATAAAATAAAATAAAAAATGTTTGTAATTCTGAGGAACCAAACTGCTAAGGTCAACTGTCCCTAGACTTCCAAACTACTTAAACTAACTTACGCTAAGGACAACACACACACCCATGCCCGAGGGAGGACTAGAACCTCTGGCGTGAGCGGCCGCGCAAACAGCGACGTGGCACCCCCGACCTCACGGTCATTCTAGCGCGGATGTATTCCATAAAAATTCGACACATGTTATATGTCATTATATTGCAATTCTTCTGTAGTACTACGTCCTAAAATACTTACTGTTCCTCCTGAATCACCCTATATTCCTCCATTAACTAAGAAATAACAGCATACTTGACAGATGGCCACGGATAGACATTCGTAACTAGTCGACGAAACAGTTTCCGCGACCATGTGAGGGCAAGAAAAGCTCTTATTAGAGGATTGCTCTTTACGTTAGCTATAGTGAAGGATAAACCTGACATCTGGTCCTCACAGACGTTAATATTAAGCCGTCTAATGAGCTAATCTATCGTTCTAAACGCACGCTGAAAAAAATTGAGATTTTCAGTGCACATCAGCAACATGGGAGATGGAGGCAGCCGGTAAAATCCCATCTCTAACTTTGGATAGGTACCGCCGCGGTTTAAATTCAAGAGTAGCCTCATTCCATGTCCTGTTCGGACGTCCTCATGTAGGCTTTCTGAGCTTTGCGTAAATCACTCGAGGTGAGTGGTGGGATGGGTTTTACAACAGTAACTATCACATTATGATCAATGTAAAACGAAATTAAAAACAAAGTGTGATATGTAGTCATTTGAAAATTTCTCTCACGCAGATATAAGAAATGTGTCAGCTCATAATTTGCATCATCCCTCATGGAGGATGGAGTGAATCTGAAAGATAGTAAAGTCATCTTGTCCCCATTCATCGTATCTCCATTCAAAAGTCGGCAAACTGATTAGGCAAACGGCCCCTTTCAACGCCGAAAATTTTCTGCTTGCCTTGATGAAATTTCCTTTACTTTCTACAGCTCATTTTAAAATTTATCATCAAAATTACTCGCCTGGATTTTTATTTCCTGGAATCTGCTACGTCGCGTAATTAAGATTGAAATCATTAACTTCAGACGCAAAAACAAAGAAACTAAACGAGAATTTTCACACGTGTTTTAATACAAATTTATCGAGAACGACCCACTTTCGAACGGTGAATATTCAAATTGACTTCAGAAATGCCGTGCGGGATTGGCCACGTGGTCTAAGGCATCATGCTACGGACTGGGTGGCTGCTCCTGCCGGAGATTCGAGTTCTCTCTCGAGCATGTGCGCGCGCGCGTGTGTGTGTGTTGTCCTTAGTGTAAGTTAATTTAAGTAGTTTGTAAGTTTAGAACACATGGCCATAGCGTTTTGGTCCAACAGGTTTACAAACATCTGATTTGAACTTAATACATAACTATGCAGATGCTGTTTCGATATAAACCTGATCTCACCCCAAATGTTAGTCAGAACGCTGCAGTACTTTATTACGAATTGCTGAGTAATAACATACAGCAGCTGCATTTTAAGATTTATGGCATAAAGCTATCGCTTTCGGAGCTCCAATGTCACCATCTTCAGTCCCCACAAACGAACTGATTACCAATCGTGATTAAACAGTGGCCATTGTGATAGCCGGCTACCGTCGAAATCTTCAATAGGCATGTTGTACCTACATGCATCGAACGATTTGTTCATTTGGATCTATCAGTTCGTGTGTGTGGGCTGTATATGGTGCTACTGGAGCAACGAAACTGGTAGCTTAATGCAATAAATACAGCTGCTGGGGGTTATCACTCATGCACAGAGTTCCCACCTTTCATTCTCAGCGATGGAACAATGAAACTTTATTAGGTATATCACTATCGGAGGGGAATGCCCTTGTCTTTCTCTGGCACGTGAACTAACTTGCTCAGTCAGCTTACAGTTTAACAGCGAATTCCGAATCACGCTGGAAAATTTACAGACAAGTGCGTGTCAACAAGCAAACCTTCAGCGTAATCAAAATCTTTGATCGAAACCCTTTCTGTGCTTTGCATTCATCTTGGATAAATGCGGGACTTCAATTTCACTTAAGATATGTACTCGGATGTTCAGTACAGGAAACTAGAGAGTATGTACCGCTGGGAAATGGACAACTCCTCTCTTCGTCTAATATTTGCTACTAGAGGAAATAGGCTCTAATGTTTCAGTCACTACAGAATGTTACTTTGCGCGGGAAGTGCAAGGACAGGCGAGTTTGCATACTAGCCGTCACAGAATCAGCATCGCGTTTGCGGTCGTTAGAAACACAGCAGCAAAGATAAAGCAGCATTGCATAAGTCGGGAACTAGTTCCTATCAGCACTATTACAGCAACGGCGTAACTCGAGATAATTCCTTGGCATGTCTGTGTACATAAAGTACTACGAATGGCGGCCGCCTTAACTCTCAACGACAAAGTGAAACAGTGAAGTGCCACTGAGTTGAAGTGTTCCAACCATGCGAAAGACGTGCATATGGGTAGGATGTTGGTATATTTTTCAAGTTAACAAGCCCATCATTGATGTGGTAAGGCAGGTGGCGTAATTATCAGATTATTAAGCCAAGATCGCCAATAAAATATATTTATTTCTCTTAACCGGTTTCAATGATTTATACCATCATCTTCAGAAGGGTTCAAAACATCTCGACTTAGGAGAACATATAAAATAAAGGGTTTCTCTTCGAAATGTAAAATGAGTAAAAATGCATGTTCTCAGTCTCTCTTATACTTACGCGAGAAGTAGTCATATTTTATATTTTAATCTGATACGACGATCCATTTTGGTGACGTACATTATAACATGTTGATAATTATTTTTACTCATTTTACATTTCGACGAGAAACCCTTTATTTTATATGTTCTCCTAAGTGAAGATGTTTGAAAACCATCTGAACATGATGGGATAAATCACTGAAACCTGTTAAGAGAAATAAAATTATTTTATCGGCGATCTTGGCGTAACAAACTGAAGGTGTATTTTTATTAATATTATAAACAGATCACTCTCCACAGACGTAACATGCCAGGTAACTAAGAGAAGTGACGATCGCCACTTTACTTTCATTCGAACAACGTATGTTGTTCCTTCTCCTCCATTAGAACCATCAAAATCCAGAAAATGGAATCGTATCAGTGACAGAAAGAAAGACAGGGAAGGTTTTTCTCGTTACATAAAATCTCAACGCTTCCTTTGCGGGGAGTACAAGAAAATAGTATACATCCTTTGTGTTGGAAGCAGTGCTTACTAGAAATGTTATGTGCGTTATTCTTCTTTTTTTATTTATTTATTTTTTTTTTACTTGGAGTGTGTGGCTAATTTGAAGGCGCACTCAGTAACCTGTATGAGTATCTCCTGTTAGCCTTTCGAACTTTCTGTGACTGTGCATCCTAATTTGTGATTCTCACTAATAAGATTATATTCCTCCTTCGAAACTGAATTCCTACAACTTAATACTTCCGCTATGTGTTATAATGTTTGTTTGTTATTTGTATCTTCCGAGTCTGAATTCAAGAAAAGAGGTGAAGATGCTGAATTCAGACAATAAAACTCGGTGTGGTACAAATTGGAGAATTGCCGAAAGAATCAAAGTAAAGGGGAATGAGGTCAGTGTGACCCCCACGTGGTCTTTTGTGGTCCCTCCAGCATACGAGATACACCCAGGAAGAGTGTTTGGGAGAGTCTCGTTATTATGCTATCAGTTTCTCGACGGGCGACGAAGAAAGTAGAACTTTCCTTTCTAAAGTTAATAGAGTCTCGCGGGCTGAGTTTACTGGATACGGGGTACGAGCCGCAGTAAAATGTGCTTTCTCTTACCCGTAACCGTTTCCCCATGTCGGAGGACGCACGATGAGGCAGTCGGCTACACGTGGCGACGGGTGGCAGGGCATGTGCTGCATGATTAATACCTTTGTCCCCCTTTTCTCCCCATGTGGCAGCACATGTAGCTGAAACCGCGGCGGGTGCCCAACGTATCCCTGTTGTCAGAATGTGGAAAGCTTAAACGATGCTATTCCATTTCTTTATCTGAAGAAATATTTTATTGAACCCAAGTGAGGTGATTACGCAGGGCTACAAAAATTCGGCATGTGGGGATCTGTCAGTGCCGAATTAACAGATATGCCGGATTTCAAGAAGGAAGAAGCACGAAGAATATCGTTTAACATCCCGTCGACTGCGTGGTCGTTGGAGACGAAGCACAAACTCAGGCTGTTTTGTTTGGAATGGGGAAGGAAATCGACCACGTCCTTCCACAGGAACCATCCCGACATTTGCCTGGAGTGATTTAGGGAAATAATAATAATGATAATAATAATAATAATAACCTAAGTCGGGATGGCGTGGCGGATTTGAACCGCTACCCTTCGGAACGCGAACCCAACTGTAGTATCGCGTATTGTGATGACACCAAAGATAACTACATCGCTATCGATACGGCCATCGAGAACACAAAGAGTTGGCAACCCTGATTGCCCGAATTACAGTTATATAGTCGCCACATACGGCGTACAAGACAGTGTGCTTCTACACAGCAAAGTCTTCATTGGACCAGCGGAATGCGTCTAGTCAGGACAGTGTACTACGATTCACGACATAGTGCTTCGTAACGCCAGAGAGTGCTACGCTACGCGGAATTAAGTCCTCAACTTGATACAGTGCTTCAAGACCTGTTTATGAACTGAGACTTGCAAAGTATCGCGGACAGCCAAGGAACTTTGAAGTACATACTTAGATGCCTGGACATTAGCTCTCTCAGTTTCAATGTACTTCTCCAATGCCAAAAGTTCAGAAATCATGTATCTAATATATAAAAATGAACGTTTTTTCGTATTTTATATGCTGCCCTCCCGTTCAGACGATAGCGATGAAACTTTGTCAACATACTGCTTGCACTTGCAAACAGTATCCATTTATGCCAATGAATATACCTACAAAGTTATTTAATTGTAAGATTTTCAGTTTTCCGCGGTGGAGTGGCCGAGCGTTCTAAGGCGCCTTGCTGCGGATGGCGCTGTTGCTTGCCGTACGAGGTTTGAGTCCTCTCTCGGGCATGGGTGTGTATGTTGCGTTTAGCATAGGTTATCTTAAGTTAGTGTAAGGAGTTTATAAGGCTAGGGGCTGATAACCGCAGCAGTTAAGTTTCTTAGATTTACAAACATGTGCATATGAACTTACAGTTTACAGTATATGACGTTATAAACACTGATACGCGTGAGAAACTGCCACGTAATGTTTGTTTGTATTTTATGCGCTAGCGTACCGTTCACCAGACTGCAATGAAGCTTTTCACACTTGATCTTCAAACCAAGAGGAAAGTGACTGTCTACGTGTTTGTAAGGTGGATGGCGGAGCATACTTTACCTACTGACTTTGACAAAATCTACGGTTTTATTCCAATCTCGATGAAATTTTGCACACTTGGCATTCAAGACAAGAGGAAAATCGCCGTCTAGTTAAGATTTGATACGGTGCATGGCGGAGGGTATCTTGCAATAAACATAGACGCACCGCGGCGGATTAGCCGCGCGTATTGGAGCGCCGTGTTGCGGTGCGCGCGGCCGTTCGCCGTCTGGGGTTCGATTCACCCCTCGCGCATGTGTGTTTGTGTTGTCCTTAGTTTAGTTTATAGACGCCACTTTACGGTCACCAAGACAGATAACAGAGATTGTAACTTTTCACAGATCTGGAGGCAATGGACTGAGGAGGTGGACCGCGCGGGAGTAGCCGCGTGGTCTAAGGCATCAAGCTGCCGACTGGGCAGTCGCTACCGTGGGATGTTCGGTTCCTCCTTTGGGCATGAGTGTGTGTGTTGTCCTTAGTGTACGTTAAAGTAGTTTGTAAGCCTAGTGACTGGTGACCATAGCAGTTTAGATCAGACATTATAAAAGTTCTGACCATGCCAACGTATGGTCGCGTGTCCACAAGAATGGAAGGTTTTATGAACCAAGTGATAGAGGAGGTAATTGGCAGTGAAAGGGGAAGTGGAGTTGGGTAGAGAGGGGGGTAGGAGGAGAGGAACAGAGAGAGGGGAGATGATAAGAGGAACAGGGAGAGGAGGAGATGAACACAGAGAGAAGGTGGTCAGAGGGAGAAGAAGGAAGGAGAGATGCAGTAACTTAAGACTGGAATACCCAAGTAGTCGGGCGACGCCGGGTTTCCATCTAGTGTGTATATATATATTCCCGTGCCACGATGTTTGTCTGTCATAAAATCTGTGCCTAATTAAAAGATAGGATAGGCCTTATTTCGAACAATGTCCTCAATGTTCCTGTGTTGCAAATAAATAGAGAGAGAGAGAGAGAGAGAGAGAGAGAGAGAGAGAGAGAGATGAGGCAATGGGCGAAGAAGGGGAAGAGGAACAGAGAGAGGGGGGAGGGGGAGCTGGGTACAGGCAGGCAGGAAAAGGAGATAGTGGTTAAGGCAACAGCTGGCCCAACGTGGGAAACCCGCGACCGAATATCGGCCCCCCACAAATTTGCCGTTTCTCTCCGTTGAATTATTTCAAGGTCCGAATGCGGCCAAAGATACTCCTTTACATCTCTTTCCCTCATCATCTCAGCCGCAGGAAGAGTGAGCGAGGACGGCGCTAGCTGCTGGCCAGGTGCGATCCGACCACGCGCGACGGATACGTCACGAGCTGAGCCCCGGCGGCAAAAGACAGGCTAGTGTTGTGGGCTGCGCGCGAGGCGGCGGCCTTGCCGGCGCGACAATCGCGAAGAGAAAACGCGACCTTGGCCTATTAGTTGTAATCGCGGCCCAAGGCTGCCAGATGGATTTGAATACCGGCCGCGGTGACCGCTCGGTTCTCCTTCCGGCGCGAGGTCAGCCAATCGAACGCCGCGAGGCCGCCGTGCTCTGCTCTGCTCTGCTCAGGAAGACGGTCGCATCTCTCTGGTAACAAGCTGCCCGACCTTGGCCCAACAGCGCGAGTAAACACCCAACACGCACCTTATCTCTGTCTAGAAGTGAAGACTGCGAGTTTGTCTCGGTAAAGTGCCAGATTACAAATACAAAGGGCGAGGTGCGATTCCCGATCAGTACTAGAGTTTCATCCGTTACTTATCACATCCGCCCAGGAGGCTCACGGTTCTTTCGTTAGTATGTGCGTGGCGAGCACAGGACCCCGAGCTAATGCAGTCTTCCTTCCTTCTTTACTTCCTGGACTGCATTTCCTTTCCCCCTCCCCTCCTTGCCAATCCTCATTCCTTCTCTTACCCACCGGGGGACTGATAACCTTAGCAACCAAACAACCCAACCCAACCCACTATCACTTCTTTCACCGGTGGTAATGTTGACGTGAAAAATACAGAGTTGCGCCGTGGTTCGGATTCGGAATTCGCGTTTAATTGTAGGTCCACCCCCACAACCAACTGGCTAAGTCATGTTTAACGGCCAGAGGAAGATAACAGCATACCGCCTCCACAAGACCATGCCTAATAGAGCAGAAGAGGTTGTTCAAACCCACGGCCGATTTCCTTGCCCTTTCTTGCCCAGCTTGAGCTCCATCTCTAATAAGACGCTGTCGTCGGGACGTTGAACCCCAATCTTCCTCCTTTCTCTTCCTTTTGTGGTGTTATATTCAAATGTTTGTAAATTTATCGGAGTCAACTGCGTGGTCATTAGCCCGTAGTTTACAAACTACTTAAAACAAGGTAAACTAACCTAAGGACAAAACAAATACCCATGCCCGAGGGAGGATTCGAAGCCCCGACGGCGAACGGCTGCGCATACCGCAGCATGGCGCCCCAAGATATAATTTTGTACGTGCATACATGTGGCGAACTGTGCTCCGAAAAGAGACAGTAGTAAATACGTAATGGTCTCGGGAAATACAAACAATACACCTATACTGGTCGTCAAAGTAATCGTCATTGGCTACAGTACACTTCTGACATCGGTTGTACACCTGTTGACAACTGTCAGCAAACGCTTCTTGTGGAATAGCTCGAAGCACTGAGATCACGCGTTGTCGGAATCCCGCAACCGTTGTGAAGCGTAAGCCTTTCAGGACTAATTTAAAGAGGGAAAGCAGAATTCTGCCGGTGCCAAATATGAAGAATAAGTAGGGTGTGGAAGCACAGTGATATTGCGTCTAGCGAGGAAGTTGAGCACGAGTTATTATATATCTCATGCACTATGTGTCGTACCGTACTCTGATATAACTACTAAGATATGTTTCGTGGTGAAGAAATAAAAGCTTTGCTTGGTTTGCCGATGACATTCTAATTATATCAGAGACAGCAAAGGACCTGGAAGAGCAATTGAACGGAATGAACAGCGTCTTTAGAGGAGCGTATAAAATGAACATTAACAAGAGCAAAACAAGAGTAATGGAATACAGGAGATGCTGAAGGGATTAGATTTAGGTGGCGAGGCAATAAAGGTGGTAGATGAGTTTTGCAACCTCGGCAGTAAAATAACGTACGATGGTCGCAGTAAAAATGATACAAAACGCAGAATCGCAATGGGAAGAATAGTGTCTGTAAGAGATAAATTTTGTTAATATAGATTATTAATTCAAGTAGTAAGAAGTCTTCTGAAGGCATTTGTGTGGGATGTTGCCTTGTACGGAGTGAAACACACGATATAAATAGTTTAAACAGGAAGAGGACAGAGGTTTTTGAAATGTGGCGCTAAAGACAAATGGTGAAGATTAGGTGGGCAGGTCGCGTAACTAATAAGAATACCTTGTTGAAAGATAGGGCCGATTGGTAGAATACGTTCTTAGACATCAAGCAATCGTCAATTTAGCATTGGAGGGAAGTATGCGGGGAAAAAGTTTCTGAGAGAGATCGAAAGACGAATACAGTGACCAGATTCAAATGGCTGTGGGTTGCCATTCTTATGAGATGAAGAGGCTTACTCAGGATTGAGTAGAATGGAGAACTACCTCTAACCAGTCTCCGGACTTAAGACCACAACAACAACAACGTGCATACTGACTGTAAAATGTGTCGCAAATATAATTAATAATGTACCAGTAATGAATGGTAGCGTCGTGCCTAGTAGTAGCGCAGACCGAGCTTGGAGGCGCAGAGGCAAGACCTGCACTCGCATGCGGTTCTTCCTGATGCATCTGTATCTCGCACCTGCTTTTGGACTGTAAATATGGGAAATCAGTCAAACTTCCCATTATGTCCCAAACGAGCCAGTAGGGACGGACCTCTAACCGTTTCATCCTCCACTAATGACGTAATTTGGATGGCGAATGGAGGGGCATAGCACATCACTGTCCCGGATTTTCTTCACCTTAGAGCCGCTATTTCTCACTCATCAGAAGGAGGAGTGCACCCCGTTCCAATAACCGCACAAAGAAAAATTGCTGGCACTACCTGTAATAGAACCAGTACCCTCCAACATAGCAGCCAGCACACGCTGAGCAACAAAGGCGGACGGAGTTAAGTAGTACATAAATTTACAGAAAAATAACTTAAACTTTCCATCATATTCTGCGCGGACAAAGTTGTCTGCGTGAGATAGGTGCCCGCCTAGCGTGGATTTCTCAATACTGTAGCTATGTCGACTGCCAAAAGAAGTCCAAGGCTAATGTCCCTTCTGTGTCCTTAATGACTAAACACGAAGTAGAGCTGCATACGTCCTCGACCTTTATGAAGAGACCATATCGACATTCTCTTGACGCCCCTTAGGTAAACTGCATCGGGGTGGTCCGGAGTGTTTGTGACAACTGTTCCATAAAAATGACATTTCAGTGCCTCGGCTATCAAGGGACAGTTTATGTGGCCGGATACCATCCCTACTGCGAAATAAGCCTTTTAACTTAAGATGAAATAAGTGCGTAGCTTTGACCCCTGTGCCTGAATGCAAGTGTGTGAGCAAATGTTCAAAAATCCATGGAACTTAACTACTATGGTCGTTAGTCCCTAGGCTTGAAAACTACTTAAACTAACATAAGGACAAAACACACACACACACACACACACACACACACACACACACACACACATATACAAACACATGCCAGAGGGAGGACTCGAACCTCCGACGGGGAGCAACCGCGCGCTACGCAGCAAGACGCCTCGGCCATTCCACCACATAACAGGATGAGCGGTATTTAACGCGGATTCGATGCATGTCAGGTGTTGTATTCGCAAGGTAGCGCGTTACACAATGAGATGCAACAGTAGGCCATTAGGAAAGAAAAACTGAATGTCAGGAATATATTTGGATGTCATTTATGAATAGTAACAAATATGCGATTGGCTAAAATACGTTACATGGGAACTTAAAACAGCTAGACAGAGCTTAACAGTCGACAAAAGATCACGTTATCAATCGCAGTAACAATACCCTTTCTCATTTTCCAAGCCCTATGATACTAATTTTGATTCCCAGCAAGCATGCCTCAGTCAATTGATTTATCTTTTCAGTGAGGTACAGTGCAGAGGACAGACAAAGGAGAGAACGTCTAGTGTAGGTTTCGCCACGGGTTTTCTAAGCGCTTAACCTAAGGATTGAAGACATTGTTATTTGTTGTTACATCTCAGCAAAACGTCTGTCCCTAGAGAAGATTTTTTTAATTTTTTAAAATTTGGTTAAGGAAGATAACAATTACCTTGTTAACATGGGGCACACTAGACACGGAGACTAGTTCTGATAGGTCAAGAATGTGGGAAGAAACAGCTCGACCATCTGCATGGAACACTCTCGACATTCGCATGTAGTTCAATAATGGGCATGTTATTGTAGTGGATATTTCAAACACAACTGAATTCAAGCAAATTATTGTTCAAATGTTTGTAATTCTATGCGACCAAACTACGTTGGTCATCAGTTCCTAGTCTTAGAAACTACTTAAACTAAGTTAAAGTAACCTAAGGACAACACACCCATCCATGGCCGAGGGAGGATTCGAACCTCCGACGCGGGTGGCCGCGCGATCCGTGACGTGGCGCTCCAGACCGCTCGGCTACACCCGCGCGACCATTTATTGTATTTCAAATGTTCTGCCACGAGCATTACTTATAAAATAGTAGCTGCTACCTTTCCCCCCTCACTCTTTCGGTCTTGCATACGTGTGTTCACATAGGTGTGTGTGAGAGAGAGAGAGAAGCACTCTTCAACGGCAAAGGAAGAAAGATTAGAGACTAATGTCCCGTCGGTAGCGTGGAAATTAGAGACAGAGCTCAAACTAGGGTTGTTTGGTTCAGGATAGAGAAGGAAATCGGCCACTCCCTTTCATAGGAACCTTACCGGCATTTTTTGAAGTTATTTAGGATTGTTGGCAATAAGTAATTTCGTTCGTTTAATTACATTTTGTTAATTTTACGAGCTACTTAAAATTACAAACGATATGTGTTTGTGCTGCCATCGTTGGCAGTACCCGTGAGATGAAGGCTGTTTGCTACCTACGACCTCGAGCGGAAACATGACTGTGAAGTGGAAGTAGCTTGCTACTACGTTAAGGCTTCACAAAGTTCCACTGTCAACATCACGCGACAATGCTGCGTGTTGTGTGAAGCAAATGCGTAGCTCGAAGACGATAATAGGCGACGAGGATGATCGATGGAAAAAATGGAGCCCGCGTTCTGTCAGATACGAATATGCCTTTATTAAACTTTGTACACCTGGCTTGTTCCATTCATTGCTGCAGACATTCGTTTGAGAGTTGCTGGTACGAGAGCGAGCTCTGCTCTGGAAGAACTTGCACCTGTGAGTCTGAAACATACGTCAGACGAAAGGCTAAGGAAAAGTGGAACTGCACGGCCGCTACGGTCGGGGGTTCGAATCCTCCCTCGGACGTTTGTCGTCTTTAGTATAAGGTAGTTCATAAGTAGTTTGTAAGTTTAGGGACTGATGACCTCGCATTCTAAGTCCCTTAAGCTTAACAAACATTTGAACATTTGAAAAGTGGAAGGCGCTAGAGGTACAAGTCTCACTGACTTAGAGGCGAAGTAAGAAAATATTTTCCGTCGAGCACTGAGACGCAAGTCGTACTGTTGTTAAGCTGCCTTGAAAGCAAAAGATAAAAGAATTCCTCTTATTTACACAGCATCCGAAATGATAATTTTTGTCAACTTTGATGGGATGTAAGATACATCAGACTCTTCATCTGTTGGATCTGTTGTTCTAGTATTAGTCAATATTACTCATCATTTTGTTACTTATTTTTTATTTATATTAGTTTCTTTTTTTTTTGTTATGTTCACGTTTGATTCAGTTTTGTACAAGAGAGACGATTGTAAATGATTTTTTCTTCAAACGGCAAAATAAAAGTTTTAATTCCATTACTATTAACCCAATAACTATAGTCACACGTAGTATTAGACAACAGTAATTTATATTTCTCCCTAGTTTGCTCAGTAGCTGTAGCTCACACCTAAATTGTTTCAGAGAGAAATGGTTCTCAGATTTGTGTCTCTGTCCTTACTAAAATTGATCCCGCTCTCCACTTTTAAACGCTTCCATATAAGTGAACTGCTCAATCTCAGCTAATACCGAGCTAGTGATAATGAATGTCACGGTAACAAACATTATTTACACCATAACAAAATACTGTGTTCTGAAAATGACCTCTGTGGTATTTATGAGACCGTATTACGAGAGAAGACTTGGAATATAGCCGAAAACCAATCCAGCGCTGGCCAACGTCACAAGTCGCTAAAAGACGCAAGGTCGCCAACTGACCTGTTCCACTTGCCCATACAACAAGCTCGACGTTGTTCCGCGTCTTAGCAACGAAAACAGTCCAAACTAGCTCTGTCCAATTACCACGTTTGACACCGCATTAGCAATCCTGAACCACCCCCCCCCCCCCCGTTTTTTTTAACTGTCGTCGGTGAGGCATTTGGAGACGAAATTTGCGAAGTATTCTGACACTTATGCCAACGACCTACACTGATAATCTCACACAATGAAACGGTCCACCATATCAAGACGAGATACAGACGAGAACAGATACGCGCTCATTGACAATGAATTAGAGATAAAAGATTTCCAGCCGCGAGGGAATGGCTGCGTAGTCTGAGGCGCCATGTCAAGGTCTGGACGGCCCCTCCCACCGGAGGTTAGAGTCCTCCCTCGGGTATGGGTGTGTATGTAGTCCTCAGCGCGAGTTAAGAAAATAAAAAAAGAAGGAAAAAAATGAAATGTTTGTAATCCTAAGGGACCATACTGCTGAGTTCATCGGTCCCTAGCCTTACATGCTACTTTAACTTGTACTAAGAACAGTAGACACACCCATGCCCGAGGGAGGACTCAAATCTCCAACGCAATTAGCCACGCGATCCATAACTGGTGCCCCACCCCGCATGGCCATTCCCGCGCGGATTAATAACACGAATTTTAAACTTTGAGAGATGTCCAATATATTAAATAAAACATCAGAGATCTGTTTAGATTTATTCAAAGGTATCAAAACGGGATAAGTGGCCCGCCCGGATAGCCGAGTGTGTTAAAGCGCCCGATTACGGGACGGAGCGCCTATCCGCCCGGCGAATTAACCCTTTAATGCATAGTGATCAGATACATACCTTATTTTTCCCATCATCTCTCAAACTGATCAAATTTTTACCACAAATTCATTTCTAGCTGCTTGTATACATAGTGTCACATATGCTAGCCGGCCGCGGTGGCCGAGGGGACTGAGGCGCGCCTGATGACCTTGTAGTTAAGTCCCTTAAGCTAAAAAATGCTCAAATGTTTGTACAGCTTATGGGACTTAACTACGGGGTCATAAGTCCCTAAACTTACAAACTTCTTATGAACTAACTAAGACTAAGGACGGCACAAATATCCATGCCCGAGGGGGGATTCGAACCCCCGACCGTAGTGGCCGTGCAGACCGTGACTGAAGCGCCTCAGTCCCCTCGGCCACCGCGGCCGGCAGTCCCTTAAGCTATACAAACATTTCACATATGCTAGTAACTCGTCCTAGAAATTATAAATTGCAGAGTGCTACTGAAATATTTCGACAGTTAGCTGCATCGAGTTACTCCTAACATGTGCGTTTGTTTACATTAGTATTCCTCCTTTGCCACGTAAAAGTAGTCAATCTCATACTACTGTTGCATTATGAGTTGCTTTCTGGAAAGGTGAGGGGCATAATAGTGACATTTACTACATCGGGTACATCATGGAAGCACTATATAGCTGACCAGCTATGAACTTTTTGTTGCTAATAGTGCATGAAAATTTTAAGGATTTTTTTTCAATATTCTTCTCAGTATATAAGCTCTATACATTAATCGCGGTATTTTTTATAATTTCAAACAGTCATGCATTAAAGGGTTAACAACGAGGCCCGTGCGCCGGCCAGCCTGGATGTTGTTTCAAATGTTCAAATGTTCAAATGTTTGTATAGCTTATGGGACTTAACTACGGGGTCATCAGTCCCTAAACGTACAAACTACTTAAGAACTAACTAATCCTAAGGACGGCACAAATATCCATGCCCGAGGGTGGATTCGAACCCCCGACCGTAGTGGCCGTGCAGACCGTGACTGGAGCGCCTCAGTCCCCTCAGCCACCGCGGCTGGCGCATCAAGATCCAAACCATTCAAGTTGACAAAAAAATTGCGGAAAACTACAAAAACCGAGCGCATTGAGGTGCTATGCTCCGATGCGCGAGGTCGTTCCCCGTCGGGGGTTCGAATCCTCCCTCGGACATGGATATTTCTGCTGTCTTTAGTATAGGTTAGTTTATAAGTAGTTTGTAAGTTTAGTGACTGATGACCCCAAGTTAAGTCCCATAAGCTTAACAAACATTTTTTTAAAAATGTTCAAATGTTTGTGTAGCGTATGGGACTTAACTACGGGGTCATCAGTCCCTAAACTTACAAACTACTTATGAACTAACTAATACTAAGGACGGCACAAATATCCTTGCCCGAGGGGGGATTCGAACCCCCGACCGTAGTGGCCGTGCAGATCGTGACTGGAGCGCCTCAGTCCCCTCGGCCACCGCGGCCGGCGGAGGCTGTTTCTTAGGCGGTTTCCCACATCCCAATAGGTGAATACCGGACTGATACCGAAATCCCGCTTACTTTACACGGTCCGCAACCATTTAGAAAAAACGTCCAAACACTTTAGAAAGCATAACACTGTTCTCAGACAGTGGAGAACACATTATTCCTCCCTGAGGTAATGGGGCGACGGAAGAAAGGTATCCCATACCTCCTTAAACTGTGCCAAACCATAGATACCCCACATCAGTGAGCAAGGTAAAGATAAAGAAGAATAAGGATAAGATGGTAACTGGAAAGGAAGGAAGGAAGATGAGAGTTTAAAGTCCCGTCGACATGGTGGTCATTAGAGACGGAGACGTGGACGAGTAGCAGGAGTAAGTGGTGAACGTGTTTTGGGTGTGGAGCCGGTCGGGGCCCGGATTTGGAGTAGGGGCAGGCCAGGGCGACCTCCGAGCACTTTCACCGAGGTGGACAGCTCCTGACCGTGGCCCACATGCGCGCACCTTGATCATTCCTACTTCCTGGGAGACCTTGCGTTCACGCACCGCAGCCACCACTCACGCTTCAATCACGCGTATTTTAATAAACCAAATTTGGTCTGCTCTCGGAGAGACGGTTTTACTTTTCAGACGCTTCGATATTTCCGTAAAAGCGCAGTCGGTTCTCTGGCCTTAGCTAAAAGCAGTCTTGCGAGGTTTCGTGAATTTCGTAATACAATGAAGAGCCAAAGAACTGGTTCCCTTGCCTAATACCGCGTAGGACTCCCGCGAAGACACAGAAGTGCCGCGACACGTCGGCTAATATTTGAAGTAGTGCTGGAGGGAATTGACACCACGCATCCTGTAGGGCTTCCGTAAGAGTACGATCTTCTGAACAGCATGTTGCATGCCATCCCAGATATGCTCAATAATGTTCATGTCTGCGGAGCTCGATGGCCATCGGTGTTGTTTAAACTCAGAAGAGTGTTCCTGGAGCCACGTTATATGAATTCTTGGCGTGTGCGGTGACTCATTGTCGTGATGAAATCGTCCAAGTCCATCGGTATGCACACTGGACATGAATCGACGCAGGTGATCAGCCAGAATGCGTACGTACTTGTCACCTGTCAGAGTAGTATCTAGACGTATCAGGGATCCCATACTACTCCAACACCATTAAGACCCTTGACCAGCTTGAATTGTCACCTGCTGATATGCAGGGTCCATGGATTCACTAGGTTGACTCCATTCCTGTACACTTTCTCCTCCCGCTATAATTGTAAACAAGACTCGTCAGATCAGCAACATGTTTCCCGTCATCAACAGTCCAATGTCGGTGTTGACGGGCCCAGGAGAGGCGTATAGCTTTGTGTCGTGTAGTTAACAAGATCACACAAATGGGCTTCGGCTCCTGAAGCCCATATCGATGATGTATCGATGAATGTGCCGTGCCGTGGCCTTTGGAAGGAACCATACCGGCATTTGCATGTAGGTAATATCAAAGAAAATTTAAATAGAAATGGCCGGAGCTGGGCCGCGCGGAATGGCTGCGTTGTCTAAGGCGACACTCCCCGTCGGAGATTCGAGACCTCCCTCGAGCATGGGCGTCTGTGTTGTCCTTAGCATAAGTTAGTTTGTAAATCTAGGGAGCCATGACATCAGCAGTTTGGACCCTTAGGTTTAGAAACATCTTAACGTTTTTTGCCGGAAGCGGGTTTGAAAAAAATGTTCAAATGTTTTTAAAGTTACGGGACCTAACTGCAATGGTTATCGGTCCCCAAACTTACAAACTACTTAAATTAACTGATCCTAAGAATAACACAAACACCCATGTCCGAGGGAGGACTCGAACCTCCGACGTGGAACGGCCGCGAAGCGAATCGGAATACGAATCCAGTGTATTAACACTGCTTCTGTTGAAGTCTTCGAGCTGAGGATGACACGGCGGCTGGTCGGTACCGTTGGGCCTTTGAGGTTTGTTCTGAAGCACAGTCCATCATCCCCCGTCACCCAGGACCCCACTGTCTGTGTCGAGTGTTATTCTACGTGAAAACGTAAGAGCGTTTTCTAAATGTTTGAGAATCAGCGGGAACCAGCCTGGTATTCACATAGTCGGATGTGGTAAGCCGCCAAAAAGCATACTGGCCCTCGTTAATCAGAGACCGACGCCACTCGTTGCATCCCGTAAGCGCATTCACGCACCTGTGGCTTCCATTCACAAAAGAATGACTTGGAATAGCTGCAACGGTAAAAAATAAAAACTGAAACACGTGTTTCCAATGGGAAAAAGAATGTAGAAATTCAACTGTTTGTAGAACTTATGGGACTTAACTACGGGGTCATCAGTCCCTAAGGTTACAAACTATTTATGAACTAACTAAGACTAAGGACGACACAAATATCCATGCCCGAGGTGGGATTCGAACCCCCAACCGTAGTGGCCGTGCAGACCGTGACTGGAGCGCCTCAGTCCTCTCGGCCACCGAGGCCGGCGAAAAATAATGTAAGACGTTCTTATTTGATTGATAAAAACTACTGTTTAAGGGGACTGAGGCCTATGAGGCGTTGAGCGGCACCGTTACGTCTGTTTGCAACGGATATTCGATATCGTGAGGCAAAAATTGCCTAGTAAATACCAGCTGAAGGACTTACAGAAATCACCAGTAAAGGATTCAGAAAATGATTCTACTTCTGCCATACGTATTTTGTGTAAATGCAGGGCGAGGTAGTTCTCTAGTTGAACAAAATGTTCAAATGTTTGTATAGCTTATGGGACTTAACTACGGGGTCATCAGTCCCTAAAGTTACAAACTACTTATGAACTAACTAATCCTAAGGACGGCACAAATATCCATGCCCGAGGGGGGATTCGAACCTCCGACCGTAGTGGCCGTGCAGACCGTGACTGGAGCGCCTTGTCCCCTCAGTCACCGCAGCCGGCTCTCGTTAAACCACGGGTCCCGTACTCAGG
The DNA here is from genome assembly GCA_026315105.1 of Locusta migratoria. NCBI lineage: Eukaryota > Metazoa > Arthropoda > Insecta > Orthoptera > Acrididae > Locusta > Locusta migratoria. The sequence continues at coordinate 284,008,418 of CM048755.1, forward strand.
AGTAAAAAGGGCCAAAATCCTTTCCCAATCAACATCATTTAGGTCTTACGTGCTGCCGGCCGCGGTGGCCGAGGGGACTGAGGCGCTCCAGTCACGGTCTGTACGGCCACTACGGTCGGGGGTTCGAATCCCCCCTCGGGCATGGTTATTTGTGACGTCCTTAGTCTTAGCTGGTTCGTAAGTAGTTTGTAAGCTTATGGACTGATAACCCCGTAGTTAAGTCCCATAAATTCTACAAACATTTGAACATTTTTTTCTTACGTGCTTTCTATAAATAACGTGAGGCGAGATCTCGGATGCCACGACCTACTTATAGTCTAAGCTTCTTCCCGTTTTCTTTTTAAGCTTTATTGGTGGAGACCCAACAGAAACGTCGCAGCGCGGCGGAAGAGCGACTAAACCCGACGCCCGCCTCCCGGATGAGGCGGCGTGGGTGTCCCCTGCGTCTGTCTACGCGTGTTATCGGAAAGCAGGTCTTTTTCAATAACCGCCGTCTCCGACGAATAAATACTACATGCTTCTATGCGCGACTCCCGAGTCGGTTATTGCATGCGCGGCGGCAGAGGCGATACAACTACTCCTGGCGTAATATGTGATAAATAAAATATTCGCGCCACGCTGCACAAGTACTATTTCCATTAAATACTTCCGTCACTCGGGCAAATATTCTGCATTTGCCGTCAGTTGCAAAACATTGGAACAGAAAGAACCAGTTAACTACGGAAAGTTTTAAATTCTTCCGTTGTACAACCTAAACAAAAGGGCCGATTATTTAAATACCAAGAGCTTCCACAGTCCATGTTGCATTTCGGTATGTACGCAAAAATAAAAAATCTGCGTGATAGAAAAGCTACATAGTAAATAACAGTGCTAAAAAATTCGACGATTTTAAGCAAGATTACCACTCTGGGGGTTTCGTACGAACTTCATTATTTATTCAGATAATTCATCAGTAGGTTTTGATAAATGACTCCGCGAGTATCAGAATATGTGACATAAAGACTATTTTGGCCCACTTTAGGTTACGGTAGTAACACTAAAAGTGGGCCTTTGCGATCGTCTTTTGACAGCTCGAAATTTAAATGAAAATAACGGCTTAACCATTCATCTGACACGAAAATAGAATAACCGAATTTGTAGAGGAGAAAATTCGCTACAACTTTGCACTCTTATGTTTTTTTCATATCTCGCATCGTTTCAGAGATATTTGCAAAAATAACAGAGATTTTGGGATTTCTGTCTGTCTGTCCTTAACGTGTTCCCTGTTTTTAAGACGAACCGTTCAAGTGATCAGCACCAAATTTTACAGACATGATTGTAGGCCGCCATAGACCAGAACCTCCCTTTTTCAATTTGTTCGGACCAAAAATGCAGTAGTAATACCAAAAAAAAATTATCTACAACCTTGTTCCCTTATTATTATTATTTTTTTTTTATATCTCGTATCGTTTGAGAGATATTTACAACCCTCCATTGAATTAACGAAAACCAGCCGTTCGCAGATGTCACGTGACATTCCTCGCCCAGAACTCTCTGGCATACGCCATCTTGCGTTGCGTATTTGATGATTTTCTTATTGTAACTTACACGTTGTCATTTCAAAGCATTGGCGCACTGAAGAATTAACAAAAACACGTCGTTCTTCGTACGATAAATGATAATCTAATGTCTAAAAATGCCATGTTAGCATCAGTTAACAACAGCCATCAACAGTATGAGATTAAAGAACGTAACTTCTAATTGTTAGCTGTAGCGTAGTGGGCAATGCGTTGGACTGTGACGCTGAAGGTCAGTGGTTCGGAACCCGCCACAAAATAATTTTCTGAAAAGGGTTTCAGACACTCTTACTAATTGATTTTTTTGTTATTTAGATTATTATTTTGGTCCAAAATGTTTGCAAAAACTTATAAAACTACAAATCTAAAGTGGTCCGTAAAACACGTCAGTACGATTTTTTTTATTTTTATTTATTTATTTATTTATTTTTTTTGACTGCGTTGGCTTAGAGGCTTAAAATTGTTTATATCTCTATGGGGCCACTGACCTTAGCATTTGCCATATATTCGAACTTTTAAAGACTCTAGAAAGTAGTTATAAGAGTCTAAAAGGACGAAAGGGACGCGGTGGTCGGGAAGGGCGTTAACACAGTTCTATCCTTTTCCCAATGTCATTCAGTGTGTACACTGAGAAAGCTGGGAAGGACAGCTAGGAGAAATTTGCAAAGGGTTTAATGTTCAGGGAGGTGAAATAAATACCTTTCGGTTTTTCGATGACATTATAATTCTGTCGGAGATTAGAAAAGCCTGAAAGAACAACTAAAACGGAATGGGCAGTGTCTTAAATGGAGATATAAGACGAGCAAACACCGGAGCGAAACAATGGAAATGGAATGTAACTGAATTAAATCAAGCGATGCTGAAGAAAATAAATTAGAAAACGAAAAAATAAATTTTGTAGACGGTCGCACGGGAACGGTCGTTCGGTCTAAGGCTTCTTGATACGCGGTCGCCTCCTGTCGGCGGTTCGAGTCGTCATTCGGGCATGGATATGCGTGTTGTTCTTAGCACAAGTTAGTTTAGTTAAAGTAGTTTGTAAGTGTAGTGACAGATGACCTGAGCAGTTTAGTCCCAGAGGCTTACAAACATTTCATTTTGTAGCATTTTTGTCATTTGGCCAGTAAAATGCCTTCTGATGGCCGGAGTAGAGAAGATAGAAAATTCAGAATGGCAATGGGAAAGAAACATTTCTGAAGAAGAAAACTTGATAACATCGAATATTAATTTAAGTATTGCGAAGTCTTGTCTGGAGGCATTTGTTTGGAGTGTAGCCTTGTACGAGAATGAAAAGTGGACGATAAACAGATAAGAGAAGAAGAGGACCGAAGCTTTTGAAATGTGGTGCTAGAGAAGAATTCTGATTTACAAACAGTTGAACATGTCTACTTACATTTTAGCGTCATAAATATTCGCGTTCTATAGCTGCGATATTTATTTGTCTCTGTGGTTACCAACGTTGACTGGCAAGCTAGAGACATGACTTACTACATAGGCAGAAGAGTGATTATAAGTTCTCGTACCCGAGACAAGACTGCATAAACACAATTTACTTCAACGGAAAAGGAACTCCACGCGATACTGTCTATTTGCCAGTTCTAAAAGGTTGCTTGTGGAAATTTGTGGTGAGTATGATGTACCGCTACATCTTTAAAAATGGTGTCAGACCCAGACAGATAGTATTATCGTAGCTTTCCTGAGATGAATTCACCTCTGCTATCAGTTTTACTAGTCTGAATGAACACTAATTTGTACAGGTTTCATTGTTGGTGTAACTTCAAGTGCTTGTCGGTTGTTCTTTCCGGAAAATAGCAGCTACTTCAAATGTTTTTCTTGTATTGGGGGGCCGCAGTACGTTCGATGTCTTTTACAGACATGATATATTAAATAAATCCAGAAACTGATGTTATGTTTTATTATGCAATAGATCTATTCCGGCATAGCTCGTTATATTCTGATTTAATGTACATAATTCATCTGGTGCGGTCGTTGTCGTAAGAAAAACGTCGATACTTCAAGTGTGTTATAAAGATGCCTGCCATCCAGTGTGGCTCTCGACGCACAATCAAACGAAACGCTAATACTTTTTCTACGAATTTCGTAGACACTGACAATTGACCTTGACCATCTTCCGTGGGAAAAAATGTAGTGGATCCAACTCTGGTTATCGGTCATTAAAATAGATGTTGAATTATGTTTGCTTCGTCACCATCTCCTTTCTTTATTGCAGACATCAGTAGTACGCTTCCGTTATTTAAGCCATAACGGGATATACATGGACTGAAACCGAAATTCTATTTGTGTAGTAAAAGCAGATCCAACTTTTTTGTCGAGCAACAGTTGTCTTTGATGTTTTTATTATCATCTATCCCACTGTTCACTCCTTTCAAATTCTCTTTCTGCAGACTGAAAAGAAGTGAGAGAAATCAGTTTACTTGCGTGTTCTTTCAGAATTGTAATTAGACGTATCTCCTTTTTACGAGTTAAAATAGATCATGGGGCTTTCAGAAGACTATGTGAGGACTAAATGATACAAGAAAAGTCGAAAAGTGTATGGGGATCTAATGTTTCGTATATGTTGTGTTCAACATTCCTTAGAAACTGTGGTTTCTGTTGGGCCGATAGTAAAAGAAATGTATTTTAGGTTCATCTGCGATGAACACTACTTCAGCAGTTATGCATTCAAACACGATTATCGCAATAGCTTGTAAAGCAAATTATGAATAATGGCAGTAAAAGAAGAAAATATGATCGCCGAAGTACGAAGACACTATGACAGCACTGCTTCCCGGGGAGTTTGTACACAGGCATACTGCCGTAATATCTTTGCAGGATGTCTTCACTTTTAGTTCACAAACCTGCACGATGTAAATTCTTTGCAGCGAAGGACGCAGCATACAAGTGATATATTGTTTTCTAACATTAGCGTACAAAAAACTATGATTAACATTTTCCGATTGCAGTAAATAGACAAGTGCAGGGTATGAGAAGCAGAACTCCACGCAGACGTAAAATACAACACAAATCCAAATAGTGACACTTTAAAATATGAATAAATTCCTGATATGCTTTGCGTTATGCATGAAAATACCTAACTGGTGCTGTATTAAAAGGTAAAGCAGTCAACAATCCGAAGATTGGTTTGAAAGCCATATTGCTTTACTAGGCATGGTCTGTTTGGCGGTGGTATGCCGTTGCCTTCCTCCGACCTTCGAACTGACTTACCCAGCCAGTTATTGGGGGGGACCTACAGTTTAACGTGAGTTTCCGAACCACGGTGCTACTCGGTATTTCTCTCATCAGCAACACTGTCAGAGGGGAAAGAAGTGGAAAGTGACAGATAAAAATCTTTGAACCTGGCGGGGATCGATCCTGCGACCTTTGGAGTAGTAGTCTAGCACTCTACCACTGTGCTGTGGAGCCACACTGGTGGTGCACTATACTATTTAAGTCGTCAAAGATATTTATTTCATAGAGCCATAATCCATCTTACCATGCCCGTTTCGTTTCTTTTATTTGGAAAGAGATTGTCTGGTGTTGGTATTCCATAAGTGTCGCCCCAGAGTCCTATATGCACGCTCCAGATGGTCGAATTTTTATGTCTCTTGACGCCCACATCTATTGGAACACTTCGATTGCACTTCACGCTGTGCATTGATGATGCTTCCAAAATAAAAGAAGCGAAACGTATTATATTTAGTTGTAAAAACGGAATATAGATCTGTAAAATTTCTAGGCAACTAATGGATACTGAAAATGTATAAAACGGTGATAGATTTCTTTATTATAAAAGAAATACATGGGTATCAGTTTCTCAACAATTGGGTAACTAGCCCTGTAAGGCATTTTTCATTAAAGCAAAAGGACGCACTATTTTTCACAGATGGTATTGACTATCACTTGTTTAACTATTAGTATATTTTACTAAAATGCAAGAAACGTATTTTAAGTGGGCTGTATATGTGTGAACATGTTGTTGTATTTATCTCGTGTTGAGTGAAATTGATTGCTACGAAGAAAGTGTTCTTTCTAACAGGATGCAATGCTCTCGGTGCAATGTCCAAGTGAGCGAAGACTGAGAAGAGTGCGCTAGTCCTGCCCCATTTCCCTGCGCACAGGCACACTCGGGGCGCATTTGACACGCTGCGGGCGCCGGCAGATGTGTAAGGAAACTGGCAGAGGATGGGCGCAGCGAACAGCGGCAAGTGCACAGCCGGCCAACTCGGAAGTGAGTGCAGGTAACGCCGACCCTGTGGCCAATGCCAAGCTAGTCGCCGCAAGGCCACTGACTCACAACCAGTCCGCCTGCGCCACCACCAGCCCGAGCGCTCGCCCGACACGAGTAAACACTTCCTCCCGTCTGCCTTACAATAGCACCACGGATGGGCCGTCGACGTCCTCGTTATGCTGTATTCTATTCCTCTCCAGCTATCACACTACACATCTAGCCCACCGTGAAATTATTACACGTAGCGCCGTTATTTCCACTGAAACAGACTGGCTCTTGTTTCCGCGAAAGAGATCATCGTATTGGTGGTGGTGATGGTGCTTAGGTACATTAACGCTAGCCATTTAAACTGATTTATATTTAACAGAAAGAAGATTTTGTATAAAAATCGTTAAGGTCAAGTCACACAGAACAATTTTGATAACTTGTTTCGGCTTAAAAGTAAGCCATGCTCAGATAAAAAATTAGAAACTTGCATTGTATCGAGAATACGCACCTAGTCATCAAAACGTACGTTCTTTGGCGACTGAACAATATCTGGCACTCCAACACACAATATGTAAACATTATTTTCGTTGGGTAGTAGAACAAGCCGGCCGCGGTGGCCGAGGTGACTGAGGCGCTCCAGTCACGGTCAGCACGGCCACTACGGTCGGGGGTTCGAATCCCCCCTCGGGCATGGATATTTGTGCCGTCCTAGTTCGTAAGTAGTTCATAAGTAGTTTGTAAGTTTAGGGACTGATGACCCCGTAGTTAAGTCCCATAAGCTTAACAAACATTTGAACATTTTTTTTGTAGAACAATACACATCAACATCTAATCTCGTATTAAAAAGATATAATCGAAACACGACATGAACCGCACTATGGCGTCAGTCGTTGAATATGGTATGTGCCCATTTCAACGAAACGAGCAGACTCAATCCGTCGAATGGAGCACATACCACCCAGACTCAATCCGTCGAATGGGGCATATACCACCTCTAACGAATGACGCTACAGGGCGGCTCAGGACATGTTTTTATTAGATGTTTTTAATAAGAGATTAAATGTTGTGTGTACCGTTTTACTACCCGCCTGGGTTATTTGAGTATTACATGCTAAAGTGCCAGATGCAAAACTATATGGTTCAATCGCCTAAGAGCATACACGTTGATGACAAGGTGTCGTGTTATAAATTTTTAATTTTTGATCTGACGCCGGCTTAATTTAGAGCCGAAACGAGTTTTCAAAGTAAAACTTCCTTCAGTTAAATACAAATAGATGGATGATCTCCACGCTGATGTCAGGAAATAACATGATTTTTATTTAACAACTCGAAAGTACAAATAATGTAGCAGAAATACGAGAAAGCAGTAAATAATATTAAGTAAATTATTTGGATATGAGGTAGAACGAATTTAAATTTCTGCTAGACCCTACAGGTTCTAACTTATCATTTACTATATAGCACATAACCGCAATCTAAGCTTACCTTCGATATACACTAATTTGATCAAGCCTCAACAAGTAAGCTACAACTTAGGACATGGCTATTCCGAACAGTAAATTTTTTCTGTGTGTAAGATCGAGTAACGTAACCCTGCTCTACGTTAATGAGATGAAATCTACTAGCTCATCCAATCACTGGTAACAGTAATCCCTATTCTGTTATACTGGTTAATGTGACTGTGATGTCCGCCGATTTGCACTTGCGTTAATGGGAATGCTTGGCTGGTTCTCGAATGAAATTTTGAAATGCAACACACACAGAAACAAAACACGGAAACAAACAGAACAGAGTCTAATCAGTATACAAATTCCATGCAAAAATTCGCCAGGAGTGGATCCTAAAAAGCGGAATAACGCCTGGGAAAAAATTTTTGCAGTGCAGCTGACATCTGCTTTACGAGAAAGGCTCACAGCGGGCTTCCATTCTGTGAGCACATTTTCAAAATATTCCGAAACGAATTTTGTAGCAGTTTTCTCAACCTTGGTAATTTGAATCGAGAAACAGAGAGGCAATGCTGACTGCTCTTAGGAAAGAGGCGTGTAAGGAAATTTCTTCCTCGTATAATGCAATTCGATCTCTCAGTACAAGCTGAGCAATAATTGCATATAAGAGGGTGCAAGGAACATTATCCTTTAGTACCAAACGAGAGTACGCAGTGGTTAGTGATGGATTCATATTGTGGAGTAGTCTCAATGATCTGTCATGTTTCCCAAAATGACCTTACAAAGACAGACAAACGAATCGAGTAGATATCTCTTCTGGCCCTACTGAGCTACTACGACATCTATGATTAATAGTACTAGATGGGGTGTTGAACTCTAAAGAGGAAGAGAGAGAAAGCGCGATTACAGAGTATTTATACAATTATGAACCAACCAGAAACTGCTCCCTGGTCGATTAGTATAGCAAGTTGTGGAAGGAGAAAGCTACAGGTGATAGCCTAAGTGGACACATGAGAAAGAGTTGGCTTGGGTCTGGGTCACAAGTAACGTTTACTTTCTACGACCAGGGTCTGCTACTGATCCTTCTCTCCCATCTCCTTCCTGGATGTCACGAGTATGTTATAACACAATACCGACATTTATATCTTTGTAAACGAATCATTCGAAACAAGCAGCACCTAACTTTTCACTAAGTTTCAACCAGAAAAAAGTCTAACCAGTTACTAGTACGACGCATATAAGGAATCTGTTACGTTTGAGTTAGGCACTGAATATATGACTGTAGACGAGCGAGTTGACTCAGTGGTAAAACACTAGACTCGCATTCAGGAGGACGGCGGTTCGAATCCACCTCCGGTCATCCTGATCTAGGGTTCCCGTGATTTCCCTAATGCACTCCAGGATAATGCCGAATGCTTCATTTGAAAGGGCACGATCGACATTCTTGACAAATGTTTGTAAAGCTAAGGGACTAAACTGCTAAGGTCATCGGTCCCTAGACGTACAAACTACTTCAACTTATGCTAAGAACAATACACACTCTTCCGTAGCCGAGGGAAGACTCGAACCTCCGGCGGGGAGTGGCCTTGCAATCCTGACCAAAAGCTATCCGAGCGTGTGCTCAATCTCCAATGACCACGATGTCGACGGGACGTTAAACGCTATTGTTCCTTCGTTGCATTTGACTGCACATGTTTGCGAAAGATACGTAGGTCATGCGACTTAACGACAAATGATGTCTGATTGACGATGCCACGGAAAACATGAATCCTCATTATGATGGTGAAGTAGCATACTGTTACTCTTTCGCTTATATTTACAAGAACCCCACTACACCGAGGACGAAGTAAATATCAACGGTTTCCATCCCATAGGTACAAGTTAGTCACGTAGAATGGAACCAGCTAGAGATACAAGCGTATTAGACATATATTTGAGTAGTGTGTCGGGAATTCTCCAAAGAGATGTGTAAGTATTATTCAAAAGAGACAGTGTCGTGCGTTTATTTTCGTCTTTTTTGTGTGACATCGGCGGTACTGCCCTTATGTAGGAACTCTTTCGAATAAGACCTACATTTGTGTTCGACGCCTGCATGTATATTCGGCCAGCTCCTTTCGTATCACAGCATGTCCTGTCAAAAGGGTAGACAATTTGGTAAATAACGAGAAACAGTCGGAATAAGGGTATAGCGAAGGAACACAAGGCAGAGGCAGCGACAGTGAATAGCTTCCGGCAGAGCGGAGACGTTCAAAGAATTGCAGTTCTGACGCTGGGAAGGACCATTTGATAAGAATGGGACGAGGGACAGCCGCGGAGTCGTTAAAGATAAAAGGACGGGCTATTCGTCACCGCGTGTTTGTGTGTCTGGAGCGGAGGGTGCAATTTAAGTCGCGGTGCGCAAAACTGACCGCAGAGCGCAGTGTTCGCTCAGCCGCGAAGAAATGATTCACAAGGCCAGCATATGTCATGCTCATTGCCACACGCCCGCTGACTAACGTAGATTCGTGCTCGACAGCTCCGGCCGCTATCGGCCAAGTGCACGCACATTCGCTCAGCTCGTGACACAGACCGACTTCTGCTGCTCTTAAATCAAGGGTAAGCCAACGAAAACGTAACGACCTTCGTGGGTTGTCGAAACGCACTACGTTTGCCACGGTAGCACTAACAGGACTTCATAACAAAAACAACCGTGGCGGTTTGTTTCGTATTTGCGATTTCGGCGCACTCTTGTAGCGAACCCAGAGACTTGTTCTAAGCAGATACGGTAGAAACGTTACCTATTGCAGCTCAAAAAATTGACGTTTCTACAAAAAGTGCCTTGTCGAAATCATTTCTGACGAAAATAGCCTTTTCACTTGACAAGGGCTATCTTTGTCGTCTCCGAATTCTTTGTGGGATTATTTGTCTTCTCCTTGGCAAGTATCGATCCAGTGTCTCTAGTCCTGTAATGAATTCCGAAGACGGTGTTCAGTGGCCTAAAAATGCTGAAACGCCAAGAAAGAAAAAAAGTGATATCTGTATATAATTTTTTCAAGAATAAGATTATGAAGTCGAAAGCTTAAAACCTCAAGTGGCTTTTTCCTTTTTGACGAGCGACTGTCAAACATTTTTCAACAAACTAATTGCCTATGGAGAGGAAGAAGATGGGTCTAACTTGGACGTGATTGTATCTGATCACAGGAGTGGAGACGACCAGTCAAAGTTTATTTGATCAGTTATGTGTCTCTTCAATGTAACTTATAATTTAGTTCTGTAAAATTACCGTATTATTAGGCTCATAATGTATAATTAGTGCAACTATCGACTCATTCCTTCATACTTCCAGCTACATTTTCTAAGAAAAACAGCATATTCCAATGAAAACTCTACTTTAAATCATAATAATAATACTGTTAGGAACACTGTATAACACAAGTTTTACTCGTTACTAAGAAGCAGCATAAAAATATAATTGGCGACAAGTCAATATTAAACTATTTGTCTAAAAAATGTTAATTTTTGACAATGTACATGAATAACCACTAGCGTCATTTGTAACAAATTTCAGGCGTGCTAAGTCTTCAATCATTGGTTCTTACACACAGAATAAGTGCCGCGGCGGAGCGGATTGAGGCGCTATGCTACGACGCGCGAGGCCGTTCCCCGTCTGGGGTAACGGATCACCGCTCGGGCATGGATGTTTGTGCCGTATTTAGTATAAGCTAGTTCATAAGTAGTTTGTTAGTTTAGGGGCTGATGACCCCGCAGTTGGGTCCCATAAGCTTTACAAACATTTGAACAAAATAAGTAAACAAAATGTCACTCGTGGATACCTAGGCCTATTCCAAGTGACCATATGCTGCCTAAAAGGCAATACGAGAAGAGATGTATGATCTTGGAGTATGTAGTCGGCATACTGTCTATGTCCACAAGCCGTTGTTGCCATTAGATGAATCCTCAGCAAACAACATGTGAAAAGGCACAGGGGATCGAACGCGTGTGTTGCTGCACCGAAGATGGCTACCCGACTACAAAAGAAATGGTCCGTAACATAATCTTATTTTTTCCCTCAGTCTGAAAACTGTAGTTACTCCTACAAGAGACAGATTTCGGTAAGCTTTTTTGTGTCTGCAACTCTTCTTCGTTTGAGACAATGTCACTGCCTGGTAGCCTCAACATTCTCTGCCGATACGACATCTCGAGAACTTAAGGTTTTTTTCTTTTTCATTTCCGTCTTCCTCAGCGACCATGTTTCTGCCCCATACTGCCTACAGAAATCCGTCCAGCCTACGCCCTCGAATACACCGCCCACGGAACGCTGCGTATGGACGTGGACAGCGAGCAGAGAATGTGACATCTCCGTCTCAACATCCTCTGCCGATACGACGTCTCGAGACATTAAGGTTTTTTCATTTCCGTCTTCTTCAGCGTCCATGTTTCTGGCCCATACTACCTACAGAAATCCGTCCAGCCTACGCCCTCGAGTACACCGCCCACGGAACGCTGGGTATAAACGTGGGCAGCGAGCAGAGAATGTGACATCTCCACTACGTATGGCCACACAGATTCGTTCGGGCTTACTGTTTACACAGTTCCTCCCGGCGGCAAGTCAGATTGACTGTTACGGTAGTTTGTTATGCTCAGCGTGTAAATTATGCGAACATGTAAGATACTTACGCCGAATATGCCTGTATAGTTAAACGACGAAATTCTGATATAGCAACAACTAAACTAGATTATAGAGGCAAGACAAGGCGCAAAGAGATTCGTCATTTCGAAACACTGGCGTAATCTTATCAAATTCGACACTAGCTTTTCTAGTGAACAGTGAACTGCAACGAAATAGAGAAATAGCACTTCAGTGAATCCAAACTCACCTAATTGTCAGGTAAGACTTTAAACGTTATTTACAAACTTCTCTAAATGACCACTTTAAAAGTGGTACATTTATTGCGGAGACATGACATACATTTCTTCCAGCTTTGTTAAAAAAAAAAAAAAAAAAAAAGAGCATAAGATACCGATCAGAAGTAGAATGTTAATAAAATAAATTACCATCTCCCATCTTCCTCGCACACCAATTCGTACATGTCTGAATAAATTTTTGTTTCAACGCAGTTAATACGATGAATATACAGAAAGTGAACCTTTACACTCCTCCCTAAAAGCAATGTACACTATATTTCACTTGTGATAATACACGCTAGATGTAACTATGTAGAAGTAAAAAAAATAAAAATAAAAAATAATAAAAAACACATATACAGTGAGATTTAAATATTCCGTTACTATTAACTTCCTTTATAATGAAATGCTTCGTAAATATTTGAATCTAACATACTGTGCTCTGCATCCTCTAAGTATTCAGCGTGTTTACAAACATTAAAAGACAGGTGCATAAAAATATCCGTATCCTAGTCAGCTTTCAATTCCTCGACAGGCTTAGTCTTCAAGTCACTCGCGCAGCATAACGTGAGATCTTATGATCTTTCACGTTTCAGAAGGTAGAACACAATCAACTAATATTCTTTCAGTGCTATGCAAAACTTAGTGTCTAAGATATTATTGAATAGTAAGATTCATAAAACGCTAGTCTGATATCTGTCTTTCTTTTTGTGTCTGTGTTTACACATCTCTGATTGCGAGTATCGACAATAAAGTGGCTAAGTATCAACGATACATGCTAAGTGACAAAAACGTAGCATCTGTGACAAGGTGAGCAGCAGTGTGTGTAAACGATCTTACATCGACGATGGACGACAACAATAGAGATCAGATGCGGAATATTTGTGGCAGCTTTACTTAACCAACATTATGCAAATCAATCACATTGTTTACATGCTCATAACTATAACACACAACAATGCGTGAAATCGCGGCGCACTAAGAGGCAACCACCACAAAGCTCATCCTATGCTCACTGAGCTGTCGAAAGTACTTATCGTGGAAAACCGTTGTGCCGTACACACGCGAGGTCAGAGAACTGCAGTGAGTTTACAATGCTGAGTCATCGCCGGCGCAGGTGCCACATTTGACATGCTGTTACCTTGAAGATACGCCTCCTATTCGTCTTTAAATACAACTTCACATTTCACACACTGCACGACTTGACATGCGTTTTTTGAAATAAAATAATCAAATTATTCTGATATCTAAGATTGCATGCAGCACAGTCTTCACTAATTAATTATACTAGCTAAATTGTTAGAGACTGGTAAAAGAATGGCAAACGTCTCACCGACAGCGTCCACAAGTTTCAGTGTATTTGAAATTCACCGTTAGATCGTAAACGACTTCGTTAAAAATTAAAAAGAAACAGTTCGCATCCAACAATGTGAGTCTCTGGTACCTAAGTAACCATCAGATGACGCCTCATTCCTTAAACACAACACATATACAGTACGTCATTCTCTGCCGCAGCTAAACTTAAATTACTTGTTAATAGACCCTTGCATTTGGCAGACGCTGGGAAATTCACTGGTATGTCATGCACATCACTATTTACACATTAACGAAAAGAAGCAATCCTACTTCCTGAAAATATTTTTGATAAGATAGAAATACAAATGGTCGCGGAGGAGATGCATACATCCGCTACACATTGTTAGAAGCAACAAGGAAGCAAGGTGACCCGCAAATACGGTATAGGAAGTGGCTGAGAGCAGTACTATGTTTCAACGCGCGCGCGAAAACATTCCGACAGCGATGAAAAATATTTGTCGGAAGATGCAAAAATTGGGCAGCACACGCAAAAGTCAGAATTTAATATAGAATCCAAGTTCCACATCTGCGCGACGCAGTCTCGTTTGTCAATGTTGCACAAGGGCTGGCTATTGCAACGTTGGAAGAACCTTGGCGATCAAGGTCTGCTAGCTATTTGTCTAGGCGCGCGTCTATGCGCCAGGCTGCACTCCACTCACTTCCCAAGGATCGCGCTAGATCAGTTCCTAACATCGTCGCCCTTACCACTGTTTCACACCGAGCGTGTCTTATAGGTAGTACGAAAGTATTCGAGGTTGTAACACCAATGTTTGATTGTTGTCACACTACCTTCTAATTGTTTTTTAATCAAAATAAATTAAAAAGTCCGTGTGGCGCCCATTCTATAAATTTTCTTGTACGGGCTCACAGTCTTTTGATTGTAAAAACACAAAAAAATATAAAAATGCTACTGTCACGTAAGTAAAGTAGAAATACTCACTGTCGGAGATGTAGTCGGAACACTTCCTTAACAATGTTGTTGCACTGAGTGGATTTACTCTTCTGTCGTCTTTGGCTCAATCAATTTTGTTCAAAGACTATTACAGAGTGTAGAAAAATGGCAAAAGTCTCTCAGTAAAACTCTCAGCCAATGACAGTAAACACACACGTTTGAAAGCGACGCACCGAGTACGTCCACTACGAAGCCCGCGGACGCACGTGTCTTCTGCTATGACAACACACAACACTCGCGAGGCAACAGTTTAAACGGCACTCAAAAATGAAGCGCGAGTGCGCAAGACGAAAGCACTGCTTACCTGCCAGTAGCGGGCAGACGCGACGACGGTAATCCATGAACGTAATCCATGAACAAGAACGGGAGGGACACGGCACAACACACGGTCAGCGCTCTAGGCTCTACGCTCCGCACACAGCCGCAGTCGGCATTGAAATGGAGTTCACTTTCCCGCTCGGCGGTGCGCGCGCAGGAGTGGGGGTTCTCCTCGGCTGCCCTCATTCGGCGGCGGCGACGGCGACGCCAGCGGCGCGGCGGCGGCCAGAGAAACTGAGCAGAAAAAAGTCCTCGCGCGAGGTCCTACCGCCCGGCCGGCCGATGCGTCGGGTCACGCGTGCTTATCAGCGCTATCGCTCCGCCTCTGCCGCTCGGGCTTGATCTGGCAGCGGAGAGCCCGCTCGCTCCCGCAGGTCAGTTGTTATCTCGGCGAGTGCGCGTGCGCCCTCTCCGCCGATGCCACGCGCTTTGCCCTCGCTGCCCCATCGGACCGCGTCCGTCCGAACGACACGCACTTGCGTACCTTCCGTTTTGACGGGGAGCGGGAACTGGCCCATTCGACTCCGTTCAATACTGCCTGTCTCGGCTGTACTGAATCCAGTATCAAGCCAATAAAATTGACAAATCTTTGTGAAAAACAATTCAAATTCCACAGTGACGCTGACAAAATAATTCCTTGGCAAGAGATTGAAACTTTTTGCCTCTATAGACAACACGAACTTACAGACCTTCCACATTTACAGGGAGCGGGAACTGGCCCATTAAACTACGTTCAATACCGCCTATCTCGGCTGTACTGCATCAAGATCAAATCAAAAATGTTCAAATGTTTGTAGAACTTATGGGACTTAACTACGGGGTCATCAGTCCCTAACCTTACTTATGAACTAGCTAAGACTAAGGACGGCACAAATATTCATGCCCGAGGGGGGATTCGAACCCCCGACCGTAGTGGCCGTGCAGACCGTGACTGGAGCGCCTCAGTCCCCTCAGCAACCGCGGCTGGCGCATCAAGATCCAATCCATTCAAGTTGACAAATAATTGCGGAAAACTACCAAAACCGAGCGCATTGAGGTGCTATGCTCCGATGCGCGAGGCCGTTCCCCGTCGGGGGTTCGAATCCTCCCTCGGACATGGATATTTCTGCTGTCTTTAGTATAAGTTAGTTTATAAGTAGTTTGTAAGTTTAGTGACTGATGACCCCAAGTTAAGTCCCATAAGCTTAACAAACATTTCATTTCATTTGGGCCTACAGCATTGTGTATGTCTTTTAAGGACATATTGTTAATCTATGAAATGCCAAAATGCTGCTTCATTTTATAGATGTTAAAAACTGTTTATTATTATCGCAATAGGCCTATTTCGGCACTGTGGCCATCATCAGGCTATTTCCATATAGCATCATGGAGGTATAATTGATTATAATGACTGCAATGATTGCAGTATACATGTTCTTTAGATGGTATATATATTACGTTAATCAGTTCTTAATTCTTTACAGCTAATCTGTCGGTTTGACATATCCTCCAGCGATGCCAGCCAGATAGAGCGTCGCTGGAGGATATGTCAAACTGACAGATTAGCTGTAAAGAATTAAGACCGGATAAACGTAATATATATACCATCTAAATAACATGTATACTGCAATCATTGCAGTCATTATAATCAATTATACCTCCACGATGCTATATGGAAATAGCCTGATGATGGCCACAGTGCCGAAATAGGCCTATTGCGATAATAATAAACAGTTTTTAACATCTATAAAGTGAAGCAGCATTTTGGCATTTCATAGCTTAACAAACATTTTTGAACTACGAAAATTTAACAGTGACGTTGGTAAGTTTATGGCTGAATATCATTCGATATTCCTTTTATCTGGTCATTGTGGGAGGTAAAACTCCTAACGCACTTCAAAGTCTGTCAAAATGATTCCTTGACAACAGATTGAAACTGTTGGCCACCACAAGTTACACGCACTCCCAGACCTTCGGCTTTGATGGACCCACCCATTAATCGCTGTTAAATAGTTCCTACCTCGGTTGTACTAAATCAAGATTTCAGCAAATCACGCTATTCAAATTCCACAGTGACGTTGGTAAATGTATGCTTGAAATTATTCGGTACTCCTTTTTCTTGTCTTTGTGTGAGATAAATCTCCCGATGTAGTTCAGAGTCGGTCAAAATGATCCCTTGACAATTGATTGAAACTGTTTCTCTCTACAGTATTTTTGATGCGGCATAAAAAGCAAACGAAGCAGTTTTTGTGATGATGCAGAAGGGTAAATGTATCAATGTGAGATGAGGGACATTGTTACGGAAACTACCGAATCTAAGGCCCCAATTTCCAAAGCCTGAATATGATGTACAACATTTCCGCTGAATACTCCTAAATAATCTCAAATAATTTACCCTGTTGATGAATTATTAAACTGAGCACATAACTTGATGTCAGAGAAACCGAAAATCCCAAGTCAGCGTTACGGTAACACTTAATACTTTCCAGTTCAATGATGCCATACGGCATCATCACCTTTATCTGTTATTCTTGGCCCAACCATTTGACCAAAGATTATACAGAACGCTGCAGGATTTTCCAAAACTCATTGCGGTTAGCTTGGTTACCATTACTTCGAGGAAACAGAGGTGCATTAGGCTAAAACTCATTAAGAAAATATGTATTTAAAACTCACTTACTTCAGCCAAGATAGCTAGTTTATTTGCTGTTTTTCTACCGGTTTGATGAACTATGTCATCATCTCCAGAATTTTTTTTTACAATGTTCTCCTATTTTCAATACAATAAAGAGTTACCTGTGAAAGTACTTGTTAATAACTCTTTCTTTTTTTGAAAATAGGAGAACATTGTAAGAAAAAAAATCGGAAGATAATGACATGGTTAATCGAAACCGGTTAAAAAAAAATAAATAAAAAAATAAAATAGCTATCTTTGCAGAAGTAAGAGTTTTTTTATATAAATTTTCGATCGCTCTCCATAGGCGTATTACGGCACTTAACTATAAAATATGTATTCTTGCTCAATGTCTAAGTTAGAGAACAAACAGCAAGACTTTCAAAATATTATATCAAGGTAAAAGAAGCAAAATAATTTGAATATTTCATTAATAATTTATTGTAAAATCTCTAAATTAGTAGTAAAGAGTTTCAAAAAGGTGGGAAGTACAGTAAAGGAAACATATCCTACCCAATGACGCTATATGAAGTCATACTAAATTTCCCTCCAAAAACTAAAAAAATCTCATAAATTCAGAAAAATATACATTATTCCAATCATTATGAATAGAAATATGCAAAGAAATACTGTTATTCACAAATCAATAAAAGTTGGACTGGAAAGGGTTAATACCATTTATCTGCACAATTGACAGGGTGTACGAAATCTTCCGTTACAAAATTCGAGGACGTATAGAGTGGTGACAATATGTAATATATTGATAAAGAATTCATTTCCGGAAATGTCATCCAGTGACGCTATGAGCATTTCTTTACCTTTGACACTGCGAAACAAATCTACTGCAAGCTCTTTGCTTACTACAATTTGGGAAGGGGCAATATTGACCAAAACTACACAAAAATCTAATAAACATGGGATCCAAAATGCATAACTCAAGAGTTATGAGCACTTAAACAGAAGAAGAGGAGTATTCGCAGTATCTAACACGAAAAAGTGCTCATAACTCTAAAAGTATGCATTTTAGAGCCCATGTTTATTAGACATTTTGTTCTTGTTTTGATTCATACTAGCTCCTTCCAAAATGTGGAAAGCAAAGAGCTTGCAATAGAACAGATTTGTATCAAACACTCAAGATAATTCGATGGGGCATTAAACTCTAATCTTCCTTCCTTCAAAGCAGCGTCACTGGATGAAATTTCCGGACATGAATTTCTTATCAAAATATTATATACCCAGTCCTCTCAACAAGTCCTCCAAGTTTTAACGAGAATTTCTGAACGTATAGCAGTTTTTCAAACGGCGTCCCACAGCGCTGATGCAGGCATCGTCACTTTAAGTGCTGCCGCGCCCCTTTTAATATCCCCGATGTCGTCCGAACTGTGTCGCAAGCAGAGAACATTCTGGCCAGGAGATAGCCATCAGTTTCGGCAGGTATCTATCGTGCACACGACCTTCCACGTGGTCCCACAGGAAGAAATCAAGAGCAAGTTCAGGTGAACTTGGTTGCCACGAAACAGGACCTCCGTTTCGTATGCACTTTTAAGGAAGTATCTGATCGAAGAAGTCACCAATCCCCAGTGCAGTGTTAGGTGGGGCTCCATCAGTTTGGAACCACACCCGTTGACGAATAACATGTGGCATGTGTTCCGAGAACTTGCGTACAACAGTACCGGTACACGCGTATCCCACTGTCAGAGGTATCAGAACGACTGTCGTGTACTGTTTAAGACTCTGTCGTTTTCGAACCAGCGTCCCTTACTTCAGATTGACAGATTTATCTTCCTTCATAACAAAGTGTTACCTTTTAATTTGTTAAGTAAGAAAATTTTACTGGGCGTTAATTTCATGTTAACATTCATCTCTTATACAAACTATTTTTGTGCATTTTCAAAGCGGCGGAAAAAAATTCTGCGAAACTATGTTAAAGAATTTATTTGTATGCAGGGACTTTTGTCGAATTTGAACTATCTATGGAACATAGTTACCATCTTGCTGTCAGTCTACTGTTTTCTTACATATTTAGCGGATACTGATGTAAGTCATTCTATGTTTCTTATTTGGTTTATGCTGTCACGTAACGTTCCTTCCCATTCCAGCTAGATATTTTAAAGTTTATTTTCATTACTTGAATCGTGATGTTAGTGAGAAACGCGAGGCAAAAAGTTGGATTGTTGAAGGGGACAATGTCCGCATACGAATGCTAGGTCATTGCCTTTCCAAGCGCTAAGCGTTCCTGAGCTTTTCGATCAGAACTTAAAAAGTAACAGTTTTCTCATGTCAGATATCAAGTCGTAAAGTGTGCGAGTTCGGTCACATTCCTCGACAACAAAGACGCTGTTTTCTTTTATCGCTCTCGCGTCACAACGGCATCTTCCTTCAATTAACTCAGACTGAAGGAGAGGCATGTACTCTACGAATTCATTTTGCTGTCTAATTTCATTCAAGCTGATTTATGTTATTGAGTTACGTTCTGACTGGCGTACGCGTATGTGACGACCGAAAACTACAGACGCAGTACGCGTACATCAGCACAAAAGTTTCGTCAAAGGTTGTAGTATTCAGCTAGTCATTCCGTACCCTGCTTCTAAATTTTGTTTAGGAAACCCAAACAGTACAATCATTCCTGAAAGTTTGCAACATCAACACGCAATCATCTTGAATAGGAAAAGCCGAATGTTTACCAGAACATGTATATAACTTTCCTCTGCCTTTTCAATCAACAGACGTGGTACGAAAATTGTGATGCAAGCCTAAGAATTAAAATGTGAACTATCACGATCGTAATTGTCACACTGCTTAACATATTTCAGACCATTACATCATTAGCAAATTAATTTGAGAAACTCAACGTTCTCTCTTCATGGGCGGAAAACATCGCTTATTATTAGTGTTATTGCTGTTTCTCACAGTTCAGTAGGACCAAACAGAGGAGGACGCCATGAGTCAGGACATGAAATTAATAACTGAAAAGTAATAACAAATAAAAAAAGTACACCAATCCTACGCATACGACAAGCTGAGATCATATAGTAGCATACGCAACAATAAAAAAAAAGGCATAAGATTTTTTTCTAGAAAATTCCAGACGGAATAGAAGGAGTGAGCCATGAAGAAACGTTTCAGCTCAGACTTGAATCGCCCCGTTTACATGGGGTTCCCAAAAACGGATTTCGTAAAGCGATTCCGCAATTCCACTTTTGGTTGGTCATGTAAACACTCAAAAATTGATTTTGGAAATCTGCTTTTATTAAGCGGTTTTTCACTTCCACTCTCGAGTTCCGTGGTCAGGTAAACGAATCCAGTTTGAATCTTGCTTGTCTTGTCAGGTTGCGTATTCTAGTTCAAATTTTTCGGTTAATATGGACAGAGCGACTGTTTCTACAACGAAGGAAATGTATAAACATTAGACTGACCATACATCTGTGAATTTAAATAAAGGTAAATAACGAATGTGCTGACTAAATCGGAACTGAAACAGCTGTTTTTCAGTCGCCATATTTGAGTGGGCTAGGAAATCCGCTTCATGCTTTAACATCTAAACGTGACGGCGAAAAACGGTTTACGAAATTCGGTTTTCGTCATCTGGAAGATGTGTTGCATGTTAACGTAGTGAATGTGCGAGGATTACTGCTAAGATTTTCTTTTTAATTCTTGTAATAGCGTACTGAATATTGCATAGGCGGATCCAAAGGGGGCGGGAAGGGTTTTATATATATATATATATATATATATATATATATATATATATATATATATATATATAAGCCTTTTTCTACTGAGCCAGAGTTTAGCGGACGATGAGGATTCTCCCCCCCCCCCCCCCCCCCTAGCAGGCCGTCTTGAATTCGCCCCTGCCCTCAAGGTTGGACGAGCCAAGCACAGATTGGATTTATGCGTATCATTAAACGAGTAAAAGCTGCCAATTCTTGGGAACACGCTCATGTTGTTAATAACAACGACATTAAAGAAAATAAACCGATAAACATCAACAGGTAGTAGTCTGGGGACTGATAACAGCAGCAGTTAAGTCCCTTGGATTTACAAACATTTGAACATTTGTTGGAAGACCAGTACACATCTTTTCCAGCACCAGCATCCAAATACCATTCAGTTTCACACCTTCTTCCTTCCTGACTGTTCCACAGATGTTAACGGAATGTAGGTTTCCTTACAAAAAAGAAAAAAAGAAGAAAAAAAAAAAACAGAGAGAGAGAGAGAAAAGAAAGAAATCATTCGACCATGTCATGACACCGAGAATATTTTAACTGTGAACTCTTAGAATATTGGCTGAGAAATATTATTTTCATTTCAAAGTTTGCAAAAACAGGAAATGTATATAAATCAACGTGGTTTAATCACAAATTCAGGTTCCTCATGTTAACTACGAAGTAAAGATACTCGATACCAATATTGGTCACTGACGTGTCAACTGGATCCCAAAGCGACACGGCCAGCACTGAAAACAGTATCCACCAGAATACAGAGCAGAACATTTCGTGGATGAACGGTTCGCTGGTTAAAATCGATACCCATGCGTGCTGCAGGATTCGATCCCGACGTCCATTAGTGAAGTCAGCTCGCCATGGCGAAACCACTAACGAGGTAAATACTTAACATACACAAACTCCTACGTCCAGGTAGGGTTCGCTGCGCGGAAATACCCAAGCGGTATAAGGTGCATTTCCACTGATTGCGCGGCCGCTCCCCGTCGGAGGTTTGAGTCCTTCTTCGGGTATGTGTGTGTGTGTGTGTGTGTTGTTTTTGTTGTTGTTGTTAGGATATGTAAAAGTAGTTTGCAAACATAGGGAGCGATGATCGCAGGAGTTTGGTTTACAAATATTTGAACATCGAGCTAGGGTACTCCAGATGTGATGGGGAGGCTACTGATGCTTTCCTGCAATATAATCTAAGACAACAGAGGAAATTCGATGTGTTTTTCCTATGTACTTGAGTAGGTAAGAAATATTTCTCATCCGTGATTCAGTTAAAAATACTACAGCTATCTGAAAGAATATACTGACAAATGGAACTGAATAAAAGTCGTTTCTACAGCCGCAGCATAATGGTTTCCATTCTTATTTCAGTTTAATGACGTTCGATATTGGAGAATGTTGCCTTGTTGACAGAGTTATCCTAGACGAAACGCGTACTTAAAACACATAAAGCATTTATTCTGTTGGTAACAGAGGTAACCCCACATTCACTGATAAAATGGTACAATCGTACCTTGCTCCAGGATAGGTTAGAGAGAGCCATCTGAACCCCAAATTAGCGGCCGTGCTGTTGTTTACGCTCCGCTACTCCTGAAAGCGATTACAGTGCCTTAGAGAGTCTGTCATTTTGTAAAGCAGTAATGCATAAAGAAAGGCCAACTAGCAGAACAAAGAAGCACATAAACATGTCATAATAGCCACTGTCTGCTTCCGTGCCTTGAGTCCTTAAGGTACACTGCAGTAAGCGTAGCCTACAAACGAAAGTAGAAGGTAGGCTGTTCAGGTTTTTGCTCGGTTCATAATATTTGGTCGAGAGAGCGAGAAGAGAAGGTGACGTACTGATCCGCCAAATTTACATCGGCGCCCATTGTTAAGTGTCCGATACATCTGCTGGTTTAGAGATAGAGGTAGCGATCCGTCCTCAGGATAGGGAAATTAAGCTCGGCGATTCAGATAGATGCATAAGGATTATCCACCGATAACGAATTCCAGTTTCATCCTTCCTTTCATTTTTGTAATCACACATAATAACGCAATTATTATTTGCACTAGAACTCTTCGAAACCAACCACAGGACACACTACGCGCTATACTGACGAAAGAAGATAACTTCTAACCCTGTGTGCAAGCAAGCTACGAAGTAAGAAAGGGGGAAAAAGTCTGTTAAAATGGA
The DNA here is from genome assembly GCA_026315105.1 of Locusta migratoria. Taxonomy (NCBI): domain Eukaryota; kingdom Metazoa; phylum Arthropoda; class Insecta; order Orthoptera; family Acrididae; genus Locusta; species Locusta migratoria. The sequence goes on from CM048755.1 coordinate 284,031,684, forward strand.
TCATAGCAGTCGAGTTCGAACTCACCACATCCGGTATAACTATGGTAACTGGCGACCAGATTAAACTGAAAATTCAACCAGCCACCGTCAACGGCCGTAACGATGTGGATACCCCAGTTCCTGCCATATCACCGAAGCTAAGCATCGTCAGGAATGCCCAACACCTAGATGGGTGGCCGTCCGGGTACGTCACGTGCTGTTATTAACTTTCTCTGTGCTTTGCGGCAGAGGGGACAGGAAGGGTGGTGGTACAAACTCCTTGACCATCAGGCTTTGTGCCACTGTCCTGGATTAAATTCCAAACTTCTCTGTCGTGTCTTATGGAGTAGTGACATGTTACACTTTTGATGGTGATCCGTCCGCGGATGGGGACGTTCAACTCGGGAGCCCCTTTGGTGCTTTTCGAGAGGAGTAGGCTATGTGCCCAGACCGGGTTTCATGATCTCGGGCACTACACCACACACGCACCCATTAGCCACCTACACTTAACATAGCCACTTTAGTACACACTTTTCATATTTGCCATATCAGTGGCGTAACTAGGGCTTGGCTTTGGCCGGTCGCGGTGGACGAGGGGACTGAGGCGCTTCAGTCACGGTCTGCACGCCCACTACGGTTGGGGGTTCGAATCCCCCCCTCGGGCATGGATATTTGTGCCGTCCTTAGTCGTAGTTAGTTCATAAGTAGTTTGTAAGTTTAGGGACTGATGACCCCGTAGTTAAGTCCCATAAGCTATACAAACATTTGAACATTTGCTTGGCTTTGGGGGGGGGGGGGGGGGGGGGAGAATAGATCTGCTTGACGAGCAAAACTTTAGTCAGTTTCCAGACAGACTACCATCTATCACCCCCGTTGAAGAAACTAATTCACTCCCTTCCAATGAAAGCTTATGGTAAAACACCCCAAGATTCCAATCTTTACCTTTACCAGATTGCTGTTATACGATTTCTTTTTCTTTTCTTTTCTCTCTATCTCTCTCTCTTTTTTATTTTCGGGTTCTAGGGTGGGGGTGGGGGTTCTACCCCCTCATCCTCCCCCCCCCCCCCATAGTTACGCCACTGTACCATATTCAGCTCTGTATGATTCACATCGTCAACAGTTACTATGCTGAGCCCTTAGTGTCATGCCACTTCCTGTGCGCTGCCTGATTTCGAGTGTAAGTCTACATAACGTTCGCTGCACTAATATGAGCTGCCTTCCCGGTAATATTCTTCTGCTCTTCTGCATTGATTTAGAAACATAATTTTCTGACTTTGGCTGTTACTATTTTTCGGTATTTCATAATTACTATCACTATCGAAATTCGAAAAATCATCTCAGTCGGCAGCTTCCTCAAGTATTTCTTCAATAATTTTTTAGGTTTGCATCCTTATCACATACCAATTTTATTACAAAGAAGACAAACCAGCTAACACCAATAATAACAGGGACAAAAAAAAAAAAAAAAATGCGCCGGCCGCGGTAGCCGAGGGGACTGAGGCGCTCCAGTCACGGTCTGCACGGCCACTACGGTCGGGGGTTCGAATCCGCCCTCGGGCATGGATATTTGTGCCGTCCTTAGGATTAGCTAGTTCATAAGTAGTTTGTAAGTTTAGGGACTGATGACCCCGTAGTTAAGTCCCATAGACTCTACAAACATTTGAACTTTTTTTGAACAAAACATGCGGTAAAAGGACGCATGGAACAGCACAGAACACATTAAAAGCGAAAAGCACAGTCGAATTGTTTTGGAAATGTACGTTAGTTCCTGCGATCTGGCGTTAAAGTGATGAACTAAAGCCATTAAAGAAGCTATGCGTGTCAGCAGGAACAGTAGACGTATGGTGAGTCTCAATGCCAACGCAGACTGCAGCGCGTCGTGACATTACGGCGGTCGTTTATTCTTCTTTTCCGCGTCCGACGTAATATTATGGCAACAACGAGGTAGTAGACACTGCTATAGAAATAGTAATAGAAATAATATTTGAAATATGGACGATATGAAGATGAGGTTGTAAGGTGAGGTAGTGCACTCGAGATTCAGGAAGAAAGGCTGCAGATGGCTCGCGTAGCAGTTTATTGTCGCGGCGTCTGCAGCGAGCTGCGTGGGTGTTGGCAGGTTGCGCTGCGGTTGCACCGGCTCAGCGCTTAGGAGGCGCCTACCAGTGCCGTCTGTGGCACATACCTCTCTTTCTGTTTCACATTGTCTCATCCAAAACTCGGGCGCTATACAATTTGAAACAAGCAAGATTTTTTTCATATTTTACGGTAGCTTACCGTCTATTCCACTGCGTGTTTGTTCAACAAGATGCGTGTATCTCTATTGGGAGTAAAGGAAGGAAGCTTCGGATTTAACGTCGCTTCGACAGCGTGGTCATTCTAGACCGAGCTCACGCTCAGATATTTGGGTATCAGTGGGGAAGGAAATCTGCCGCGCCCTTGCAAAGGAATCCCAGAATTTTCCTGGAGTGATTTAGGGAAATCACCGGAAACCTAAATCTGGATGGCCTAAGGTGGATTTGAACCACCGTCCTCTCGAATGCGCGTCCAGTGTGATAAGACTGCGCCTCCTCGCTCGGTGTTGAGAGTAAAGTGGATAGATTAGTGTTTAACGTCCGGTCGACAACGAGGTAATTATAGTCGGTACGTAGACTCAGAACTGTGAAGAAAATTGTCCGTTTATTTCAAAGGAATCATCTCGGCTTTTGAAACTTCCTGGCAGATTTAAATGGTGTTCCGGAACCTGGACTCGAACCCGGTTCCGGCACACAATTTTAATCTGCCAGGAAGTTACATATCAGCGCACACTCCGTGCAGAGTGAAAGTTTCATTCTGGATCTCGGCTTTTGCTTTTAGTGGAGCTCATAGGAAACCCGAAACTTGATAGCCAGACGGGTACTTGAATCGTCGACGTCCCCAATTCACTCCATTCGAGCGTGCTAACCAGTGACCAGTGCCGCAGCCAGATTTTTGTTCTGGGGGCGGAGAGGGGGGAGGCGGGTAATTTTTATAAAAATAAAGTCTACTGAATTTATTAAACTAGACGTATTATACACTTTTAATAATTTAACCTATTATACTACGAAAACAATTGCACAAGATTTAAAACGAGTAGGCTCGCATTAATTTGAAAGTGGAAGAGGAGCAACGTGATGGAAATGGAGTGTATATAATCAGCTCGTAAAATAATTAAGCAGCTTCTATGTTACTAGCCAAAGAGAAAGGTCTTTAGAGTTTAATTGACATGAGACTCTGTGTGTAAAAATTGAACTAAAAAAACACTATTGTCGTCCATAAGATTCCACTCGGTGGCGCCGCTGACCTGCTAAGCAGCGGGTCGCCGCATATGAACAACCGGCTCGTAACTTCAGCATAGCAGTAACAATAGCGGCAGCATCAAAGCTGGTCGCGGCGGCATTAAAACCACTCACAGTACTAGCAGCACACGTTGGCGACCCATTGACACGTTCTCTTGTGCTTGGAAAATTATAGTTACAGTGTGATTTATTACATGTGTACTATTTCAAATTTCCGGTACCGACTCACTAAAAAAAAAGTCTTATTTCGGTCGCATTGTTGTTCAAATATTTGTAAACATATTGGACCAAACTATTACGGCCTAGACTTAAAATATTTAAACTAACTTACACTAAAGAAAACACACACCTATGTCAGAAGGAGGACTCGAACCTCCGGGGCGAGCGGCCGCCTTGGAACACGCCGCTACTCCTGCGTGGCTAACGCTGTTGGAGGAATCATCATGACTTTAGTTGACCGTGGAAATCTTACATTTTTGCTGTTGGGAGTAGACTCGAAATAGTTTCCTTCGAGAATCTAGCAAAGTGTCATAACCCAACTCCCGCTTTCAGATCTGACGAAAATACTGGAAGCTATTCTGCTTTCGTCTTCTATGTGGAATGGAGTGATTTACCACAGAGGGGAAAAGTGTATCAAGCTGTCAAGTTTACTCAGTTACATAATTATATTGTAGTTAGTACAACACACTACTCTGATCTGTTATGTTGTCAATGGGAAAGGAAAAAAGAAGATTAGATAATTTAGTACTTGTTCCATAGCTCGTGAATACGACATTTGGTAATGATGTGGAACGAGTCAGTTTAACAAAAGGTATGTCTACATAATATTAGAAGATATGCAATTTTTCCCCCTTTTTTCGAAATATTATTCATTTATAACTAAAAATTCGTCTTCTGAGTAGAAGCAATTATCATTCAGAAGTTCTTTTAATTTCCTTTTTATGTTAGACTTTTGATGCTATTTGGTAAGTGACCAAATACTTTTGTGGCAGAATAACTCACCCCTTTCTTGGCCAAAACTAGAATTAACCTTGAATACTGAAGATCATCCTTTCTAATAATATTGTAGTTATGCATGGCCGGCCGCGGTGGCCGAGGGGACTGAGGCGCTTCAGTCACGGTCTGCACGGCCACTACGGTCGGGGGTTCGAATCCCCCCTCGGGCATGGATATTTGTGCCCTCCTTAGGATAAGCTAGTTGTTAAGTAGTTTGTAAATTTAGGGACTGATGACCCCGTAGTTAAGTCCCATAAGTTATACAAACATTTGAACATTTTAGTTATGCATGCAGCTATTAGTTTCGAATATGTTTGGATTATTAATAACAAATTTCATAATTAATATTTATAAAAGAATGGTTGGAATTTAACGTTCCGCCGACAGGATGATTATTAGAAATGACGGAAAAGCTGTGAGGCAGGAATTTGGTCGTGGCCTTACAAAGGCGTTTGCGTCGAGTGATTTAAGGAAATCACAGAAAACCGAAATCTGGTTTGGCCGGAGGCGGATTTGAACCACCGTCCTCCCGAATGACAGTCCGGTGTCATCACTACCACTGCGTGACCTCGCTCTATGTTGCCAATGAAATGTCCGTATGAAGCAATATAATACAACACAACAGTGATTCAGTATACCCCATCTTGACGAAAAATATATTTTCATTGGCCATTTGCTCAGGTGCCTAAGTACAGCGAAATTGTATTACTGAAACTGGTAGTAGTATAAATAAATTAAACTGAAAACTGACTGTTGAAAGTGGTACGACTATTACTTACTATCGAACAGCCATATACCCTCATCCGACCTATAAAGAAGTGGACATACGGAGACTTGATCATTTGTCAGAAAAATCATTCGTTACAAGCTTTGCAGTCTGTTCCTGAGCGCCGGGCATTCTGCAAGGTAAAAGAAGTATTGGAATACCGGCCAAATGTAAATACAACAGGACAAAATGTTCAAATGTTTGTTAAGCTTATGAGACTTAACTGCGGGGTCATCAGTCCCTAAACTTACAAACTAATTATGAACTACCTTATGGTAAAGACAGCACAAACATCCATGCCCGAGGGGGGACTCAAACCTCCGACTGGGAACGGCCTGACGCATCGGAGCATAGCGCCTCAATTCGCTCGGCAGCTCCGTCGCTGCTACAACAGGACAAGCACGCCTAAAGCACGACAAAAGAGATGTTTCGAAAGATCCACTTTCCCCGCAGAGCTATAGAACAGAGCAGGAGCCGTGTGAAATATGGTACAATTTATAGTCGTCGAATCATTCCGGGGGCACCAGGGAAGAAATAAACAGGTTGGTGCTGGCTGTAAGCCATCCACCTGTGGTGATTCACTCCCGGTGGCGCTGTACGGCACACCGTGTCGAATGCACTCTCATGCAACTACTTTTCGCGCCGCGTATTACGTAATTTCCGCCATCTAATCAAACCGGTATCGTGGCAGCTCTAGGGCACTGACTGCAGTTCACTGCGTGATAGTTTCCCCACGCGTTATCGCCTCTGAGCCTCAGATAATGCTCACGTTCGACTTCCTTTCGCAAGCGATGCAGCGAATTACTACAGGAAGTGCGGTAGTGACTGCGGAGCTTCAAACGAAGAATGGTTATGTTTTTCTTTACGACTTTCCGACACACTGCAACTGCTGCTGCGCACTTTACGATCTAATTATCGTCAGCGAGTGAAAACATAGTACTGTAGTGTTGACTGTCCAAAATTTCCGATTGGACGACGCTTCACACGGCGCAAGGCAGCTGGCTGCTACAGGATCGGTCAGGCGACTCGGAGCATTGACCTTAAAGGAAAACAAGCGCTGACGCAGTAACATTATTTTTATCAGCGTTGGGCGTATAGGCTCAGTCTTAGCAGGGGGTCGACAGTCTTAATTCGAAAATGTACCAGGTGCACGTTAAGAAAAGTAATCTGTAAGAATCACGATGACGCAGAGAGAACGTATGTGTATACTGTGCCAACAGCCGTAGAGCGGAGACGAAAAACCTTCGGATTCACATATTCTCCTCTACAATACATGTTCGTCTTTACCACGTAGAATTAGTACAGGAAATCAGAAATTTAATTCATCTTTTCGCATCCAGCGTTTACCATCAGTGTTAACACCTACTGTTGATAAATTCTAGTTCATTCCTAAATTCAGATGCATCTTGTGGCAAAATCTCCGCGGCGGTGGAGTAGCCGAGCGGTCTAAAGCGTCTCGCTGCGGAGCGCGCGGTTGCTCGCCGTGGAAGTTCGAGTCCTCCCTGGGGCATGGGTGTGTGTGTTGTCCTTAGGTTAGTTTACCTAGGTTTAAGTAGTTTGTAGGCTGCGGAATGATGACCACGCAGTTTGGTCCGTTAGATTTACAAACATTTGAACATTTGATTTGCAAAATCTCCATTGTATTAGTAATCGCTGCGGTGGAGTGGCCGAGCGCTCTACGGCTCCTTGCTGTGGAGCGCGCAGTTGCTACCCGTCGGTGGTTTGCGTCCTCCACCGGGCATGGGTGTGTGTGTTAACCTTAACATAAGTTAGTTTAAGTAGTTCGTAAGCCGAGGGTCTGATTATCGCAGTAGTTAAGTCTCACAGATTTACACACATTTGACCATTTTAACATTAGTAATCAACACCCTAATGCAGGCAAAATCTAAATATCTTGTAAGATTCGCAATCCTTAAGTTTGTAATCATTTGCAGCCAAATATAAGTTTTAACGCGTAAACTGCGCAACTCAAACCATATTGCACAGCAACGTTTTTCATCTTATCTCTCCATGACGCGTATAAAACGCGTAACAAAGAATCTGCGGCACAAATTATAGGACACATTCCTCACACTTAGACGAAGCCATAATCTTCTTCTTCTATATCTATAAATGTGAATGTCTGTTCGGTGTACGTTTATCACGTCTGAACCACAAGACATAAAGAGCTAAAAATTTGTACAGTTACTAATATCTATCCGGGGAAGGCTTTAGGCACGGTTTTATGGCGATCGAATAGCTATTTATCTATATGTATATTAATGTGAATGTCTGTTCGGTGTACGCTTATCATGTCCGAACGAAAAGACGCAGAGACTTAAATATTTGTTCAATTACTAATTTATACCTGAGGAAGGTTTTAGGCACGGTTTTATAGCGATCTGATAGATATTTATTTGAAGAATATAACGCGAAAAGCGGAACAATAATTACTCTTTGAAAATTATATCTACTCTTAGAACATGTTTTTATTGTTGCTTGAGGGTTGATAATGATAAAATGATGGAGTATATTGGGATGGAAAGTTATCGGTGTATATAAAATTCTACGTGTTTGTGTGTTAATATTTCGCTCTGCAGCGAAAACTACAGAACTCAAACGAATGGTCTGTGTGTAATTGTTGTCCGAAGTCTCCCGCTGTACACCATAGGAGTTCCATGTAGATAGCTATAAGGGCGTAGAAGGTATGGTGGTTGAAAGTCGTCAAATTATAAAAAAATTCGGACTGAAGGCCAGCGATGACGTTTGCGACTCTATAGCAAGGAGGTTACATATAGCGAAACGTGATGCCACAGACCATATCTTTCGTCTGTGCGTGCTACAATGTCTTCAGCTCTTTCTCTGTAAGGATAAGCATACGAATAAGGAAATATAAGAATAAATAAATCAAGCAGTAAAAAAGAAACTTCTTTTAATACATTTCTTTAAAAAAATTGATTTGACGTTTCGCGCATTATCTATCACAATCAACCAACACGCGAGCGGAGCCGCGGGATTAAGCTACTGTTATATAAAAATGGTTTCGGAAAGGATTTTTTCCCTATTTTACACACCACTGTCTCCGACGCAGTAATCAGGGGAAAGAGAAGAACATACCGCACGAGCATATATAAAGGAAGTCGTTCTTATAGGAGGCGTTCCATATGCACTCCGTGAGCACTGACACATGCATCATCCCGCCGTCGTAGTGAATCTCGGAAGGGCTGAAGTATCCCTGGTGTATTGCGTACGGTTCCGCAGACTTCCATAGAATGGACATGGAAGCTCTGATCATCTTGTAGTGGGGTTCGATACGCAAGAGCTTTCAGATGCGGTCACAAGTTTTGGTGCGCAGAGCAGGTAGGCCAGACGGTTGGTGACATCCATCTGTCCATGTGTCACCGAACTGAGGTGCTCCACAGAGCATGATGTAGATGTTTTGTCGAAGAGCTAAAGGCACGTTTTCATATAGAACAGGCAGTACATTCCTTATTGTTATGATAACTGTGCCTATTGAGCCTGGGCGAAAGAATTAATTATTGTGTTGGAGGCAATGAGGTGTAAGTTGGAAGCAAAACATTTGCGGACGCATGTTCATATAACGATATTTCTTCGTCTATGTGTAAGGATTGTGTCCCGCAATTGTGCCACACATTTTTGTTTCGCCCTTTATGCAGCCTGAGGTATCGTATGAAATTTTCCAGCAAGGCCAGGGTTAGAACCTGCGTCTGTTGCTCACAAGGCAGTTGTGCTAATCACTACGCCACCGAGGTACACTGGCTTCGTACAACCGCACGGATTTATCATGGAACGTCACCTTCCTCAATCCAAATTTTAATTTTCTTCTCAAATGTTCAAATGTTTGTAATTCTATCGGACCAAACTGCGTGGTCATCAGTACGTAGCTTACAAACTACTTAAACCTAGGTAAACTAACCTAAGGACAACACACACACCCATGCCCCAGGGAGGACTCGAACCTCCACGGCGAGCAACCACGCGCTCCGCAGCGAGACGCTTTAGACCGCTCGGCTACTCCACCGCGGCAATTTTCTTCTCAGTCTACTTCATGTCCCCCCTAAATTCGAACAGCATTGAAGACACTTTACAAACGAGATTCGAATTTGTACTGAGGAGGGAGGCGTGGCTGGGTAAATCGATGCGGTTTTACGAATCCAATATGCCAGGGTTACGTAGTGGTTGGCGCAACCACCTAGTGAGTAGTAGACTCGGGTTCGTCTCCCGGCCATGGTACAAATTTCTATACGATGCTTCAGTATGCATATACATATCATAGAGGATTCAGATTAAAAACAAAACATCGAGTCATATAGTTTAAGCTGGGCAAAGACCTCTATCTCTGTTTCGTTCATTGTGGACGTGCTATTCCAACTTAGATATGGATAACGCCAGCAATGCTGTTCGAGTTTAAGGGGGAATACCGTGGGAAATTGAAGCGGTGATCAGAGTTTGGCCTGAGGCAGGAGGAGTTCCAGTAAAAAAAAAAGTTTGTAAATCTATAGGACTTAGCTGCTTGGTTATTAGTCCCTACTTAAACTTAGTTAAATTGACCTAAGGACAACACAGGAAACACATACTCTCATGCCCGAGGGAGGACTCGAACCTCCGACGGCGAACGACCCTGTGCACCGCAGCACCGACAGGAGACCCGGGTTCGAATCGCGGCCTTGCGACAAATTTAGATACGACGTTTCAGTCTGCACATATATATCACGAACTACATCAATACGTAACACGGAGTAAGTTTCCCGAATTCTCACGTCCGTTTGGTTGCGGCTGCTTCAGCCAAATCATTGTGAACCCTGCCCACTGGGATTTAAAACGCTGGCCTTGTGGGCACTTGGCGTTGTAAGATAAGTATGCAAGTGAAGCACTGGCGGATGAGGTATCGTTCTAGCGACAACACGAGCCGCAAATGGGTAAATCCACTAGCATACGCGACTTTAACAAAGGCCAGAACTACTGCGGGCAGGTGTCTGGGAACGAGCACGGCGATGATTGCTGTCTGTTGGCGTGCTAATATCATGAGCTGCTATGGAAAGTGGAAAGTGGTTGAAGGACGGTGAGACCAGTAACAGGTGACAAGGAAGGAAGAAAGATTCCGATTTAACGCCCCGTCGTCACCGTGGGTATTAGAGGCGGAACAGTCACACGGGAATGGACAGATGGGCTAAGGCGCCATGCTACGGATTGCGCGGTCTCTCCCCGTCGGAGGTTCAAGTCCTCCCTTGGGCATGGGTAAGTGGGTTGTCCTTAGCATAAGTTAGTGTAGGTAGATTGTCAGTCTAGGAACCGATGACATCGGCAATTTGGACCCTTAGGAACAAAAATATAATAATAATCATAATAATGATGACGTCTGCCACTGCGCACACCTATCAGCGGCCTCCACAGGACTCCACAGGAAACGACTTTCCAGTCGTTCCCACATTGTCCCACAGAAATCGTCAGTTATGATTCCGGTGAACAGCGTATCATCGGGATAGGACTTGGACCATTTTGAACGTGTCGCCTGGTCGGCAGAATCGCGTTTCTTGTTACACCGGACCGATGGGCGTGTCCAGATACGACGTTATCCAAGCGAACAGCTGCTGGAAACATGGCCGTGCTGCGGACGCGGGCCACAGAGGGCGGTGTTACGCTGCGGGGGGGGGGGGGGGGTTGGACACTCCCTTGGGCCTCATTGGGGCCTGGCGTAGCAATCGGAGGCTCTGCGACTGCGAGAGCATTACTACCGACCACTTGCATCTCTTCATGCCTTCTTCACGGGCGATGGCAAATTCCAGCTGCATACCTGATAACTATTCACGTCTCAAGGCCAATATCGCACTAAAAGTGGCTTGAGGAGTAAGATAGTGCACCCCTGTTGATAACTCGGCAACAAAATTCACCTTATCTGAACCCGATTGGATACAACTGGAACGCTATCGGGCAACAACTTCGCGCCCACAAGCCGCCTGTGCGTAGACGACTGGTTCTACATACGTCCGGAAACTTGCCAATAGCTTGAGAATCCTTGTCATCGAAAATGGGTTTTGTATTCCAAACGTGGATTTGAGTGGGATTAAGAAAGTTGTGAGAATAATGCTGAGCCGCGCGGGAATGATGTTCAAATGTTTGTAGAGTCTATGGGACTTAACTACGGGGTCATCAGTCCCTAAACTTACAAACTACTTACCAACTACCTTATACTAAGGACGGCACAAATATCCATGCCCGAGTGGGGATTCGAACCCCCGACCGTAGTGGCCGTGCAGACCGTGACTGGAGCGCCTCAGTCCCCTCGGCCACCGCGGCCGGCGCGCGTGAATGGCTGCAAGGTCTGGGGCGTCATGTTACGTACTGCGCGGTCGTTCCCGTTGGAAGTCCGAGTCCTCCCTCGGGCATGAGTGTGTGTATGTTGTCCTCAGGATAAGTTAGAGTAGTTTGTAAGTCTAGGGAACAATGACCTTAGCAGTTTGGTCTCTTAGGATTACAAACATCGGAACATTTGAATAATGCTGAAAGGCAGATGTGTAAATCGCGTAACTAATGAGAAAGTACTAGATCGTTTGGGGTAAAAGTAAATAGTGGCATAATGTAACTAAAAGTTGGGCTGGTTTCTAGAACACATCGTGAAAAATCAGGGAATCGTCAATTTTGTAATTAAAGTAAATGCTGCGGATAAGCCGCGGTGGAGTAGCCGAGCGGTCTCAAGCACCTCGCTGCGGAGCGCGCGGTTGCTCGCCGTGGAGGTTTGAGTCCTCCTTGGGGCATGGGTGTGTGTGTTTGTCCGTAGGTTAGTTTACGTAGGTTTAAGTAGTTTGTAAGCTACGGACTGATGACCACGCAGTTTGGTCCGATAGATTTACAGACATTTGAACATTTGTTGCGGATAAAGTGAGAGAGCAAGGCTGGAATGCCATAAGCAGGTTACAGTAGTTATACATATACGAAGAGTGTGAGGAGTAAGAATTTTGGAGGAGATCAAGGGATGAATACAATAAGAAGATTCAAATGGATGCAGGTTAGAGTAGTTCTTCGGAGATGAAGAGGCTTGTACAGGATAGACTAGAGGGAAGATCTGCACCAAACTAGACTTCGGACTGAAGAGAGCAACAACAACATATAGTCAAACACTGGCATGTCTCCTCATTATTTGAGCTGGTCGACTCCGTTTGAATACACCATGACAGGCAATACGAATACCATGGCATCGATTCATGTTGCAAATAATGCGCTGATACATTTAATAGAGAAATTGCTGTAAGAGGTTACTTCAGAAATTAAGTTGCACATGTTTCCTCACGCTACGAAGATTGCACAAAAAGAATGGCACAGTGTCACAGGTGGATTACTTATTCTGGGGATCCCGCAGACATATTTCTTTTGCGTTACGAATAACGGGTGAATAACAGTGTGCAAGTGAAACTGGAAACGTTCTACAGAGTTGAAATACGCTGTGGGCTACACGTCTACAGCTACATATATCCTTCGCAAGTCACTTTATAGTATGTGGGGGGAGGGGGGTACGTTTTCCTCTACTGTCATTTCTTCTTCAAAAGTTTAAATGTTTGTAATCCTAAGGGGCCAAACTGCAGCGGTAATCGTTCGTTAGACTTACCAACTACTTAAACTAATAGTAAGAACAACAAACACACACACATATATATATATATACGTACCCGACGGAGGACTCGAACTTCCGACGGGAGCATCCACACAGTCCCTGAATGGCGCCTACAACGACGTGGCCCTTCCCGCGCAGCTCACGAGCTCCTGTTCCGGTCGCGTATGTTCACGGGAGAAACTACTGCGGGTAATCCTCCATGCGGGCTCTAATTTCTCTAATTTTATCCTCATGTTTTTTCGCGAGGTATACGTTGGAGCTGCGGCGGAGTGGCCAAGCGCATTGGGGCGCTATGCTGTGATGCGCGAGGCCGTTCCCCGTCGGGGGTTCGAATCCCCCCTCGAGCATGGATGTTTGTGCCGTCTTTAGTATAAAGTAGTTCATAATTAGTTTGTAAGTTTAGGGACTGATGACCCCGTAGTTAAGTCCCTCAAGCTTGACATACATTTGAACATTTGTATACGTTGGAGGTAGTAATATTTTGCTTTACTCTTCGAGAAACGTACACTCTCGGGATTTTGACAGTAGCCCATTTCATGTTACAAAATGCCTCTCTTGCAGCGTCTGCCATTTCAGTTAGCCGACCATATCCGTGACGCTTTCGCGTTTGTTAAACAAACCTGTAACGAAGCTTGCTGCCCTTCCTTTGGCCTTCTGTATCTACTTCTTCAACACCTTCTAATATTGTTTCCACACTGAGGAGCGATATTGAAGTATTGATCGAATGAACGTTTGGTAAGGTACTTCTTTTGTTTCTGGACTACTCTTAAACGACGATTCTTCCAATGAAGTTTAGTCTGTTCTACATAGCAATCAGATTCACGGTGAAATTATGAGAGAATATACTTCGTTTATTGGTGGTGAAATGGTGTGAACGTAACCAAGGTCGCAACGACGGAGGTGATGCTGATCAAGAAAGAAGGCCATCCACATTGAGCACAGAGGCAATGTCCAAGCAATCGAGAAACTACTTCGTCACTGATCTCGAATGACTCTGGATCAAGGGCGGATTTCGGTCGTCGAGAAATTTAACGGTAGGTAGAATTCTCCAACCGTTGTTTAAAGATACTTGTGTCATTTATCTGTGCCTTTTTGAAGTATAGGGCAGCAGTCATTAAAAGTAATTAGACAGGCCATAATAATTTGTAACTTAGCCACTGGAGCCCCGTTGTATATCTACTTATGCTATCACTAGCACTACATGTTAACCGCCAATCTCTTAGCGTGTTCCCGTGAGAAACTGAGATTTCACGTGACATTTAATCAGTGCATATTTTTTCCAGGAAGCTACTCTCACAATGAAGGTACTTATTTTGTGTCCGTTAGCATTGGAGCTTTATTTAGCAAGTGGAACTATACGTAGAGGCGTCAGTCTTGTTGAGTGGGCAGACTGCGCCTAGCTCGTAGACGTGTTTGTTGGCCTTGCTGCGGCTACCAGCCGTCCTTAAGCCAATGGCTGCTCTACGAGGCAAGGATAGCAGAACTGCCACTACCTTCAGTCCGCCTTTTCACAGAATGTATGTGAAATAAATGAATAACCCATCCTTAGCAGTGAATGAATAACTGATATTTAATAAAGTATCTTAGTGACTCTGGATACGTGTCAGAATACTAAAGACTAGTCTTAAAGTTTCAGTTAAGATTCTGCGTCAATCGCATTATTATTATTATTATTATGCTTATTTATCGATTCCCTCATTTTAGGTAATGATTTGTTGTGAGTGAAAAATGGTGAAAATAGAGGTCTGAAGTCCATTCTCAGCTTGGAGTAAGGAAGATTAGTGTTTAACGCCCCGTCGACAGCGTGATCATTAAAGGCGGAGCTCATTCTGGGATTGCGTGGGTAAGGACGGAGAAGGAAATCGACTGTGCCCTTTCGAAGGAACGAGGTGGATTTGATCCACCGTTCTCCCGAATGCGAGTTCAGTGTATTACCATTGTACCACTTTGCTCAGTGCCACGAAGAGCAACAAAACCAAGCGTAGAATAGACCATCACTTCTGGTTATGGGGTCGTATGGTGGACGAAATTTATGAGGTATCCAACCGCTGTCCCTGGCGTCATCAGAAACGCCTGCACTGTTTACCGGGGCTTAATTCAAAGCAAGACTCATCACGAAAACCATTAGTCCAAACGGGCTCGTTGTTGTACAGTAGTCAGTGGTAGTCGGCGCAGAAAGTGCCATGAGCTCAACAGCCATTAATGTGCTTGCGCTCATTGAAAACTAGCTGTACGTCGGAGAAACGATGAGGAATACGAGGCTTTTGTTGCCTCTCTGACGACTGATGGGTCCTGACATTCAATCGTCACTCTAGGTCAATCGCTTTCTTATCAACACTGTTCTGCCGTAGTTCACCTACTTCCCATTAAAATGTCGAGTGATTCGCCACTTACTCCAGCCGGCTACTTCGAGCCCAACTGCACGATCTCTCTCAAATTCTGACATCTGCGAATACTGTTAACGCTCCTGTCCGCCTAGTTATTGTAGAGCTACGTACGCGGAATTAAATTCGCAAAGAATTTATACCCTAGTACCGACATGTCCCATGTTCAGTATCCTTGCCAGCTGCACGGTGAAACTGCACTGCATCACACATTCATCCATCGGACGCCAAAGTTTACAATTTTGCATTGTCCATCGATGCCTGTATGAATATCAGTTAGTCAATTTGTGGCCAATGTGCATAATATCTTCAAAAATATTCAAATGTTTGTAAATCTAAGGGGCTTAACTACGTTGGTTATTAGTCCCTAGGCTTACAAACTACTAAAGCTAACTTATGGCAGCGGTGGAGTAACCGAGCGGTCTAAGGATGCGCCTCGCTGTGGAGCGTGAGGTTGCTCGCCGTCGGAGGTTCGAGTCCTCCCTGGGGCATGGGTGTGTGTGTTTATCCTTAGGTTAGTTTACCTTAGTTTATGTAGTTTGTAAGCTATGGACTGATGACCACGCAGTATGGTCTGATAGATTTACAAACATTTGATTTGAACTAACTTATGATAAGGACAACGAATATACCCATACCCGAGTGAGGACTCGAACCTCCGACAGCGAGCAGCGGCGCGCTCCACAGCGAGGCACCTTTTTTTCTATTTGTCCTTCAGGTAGATCGATGCTTGTGGTCGTTTGTTCATGTTATTTTTTGGTTGTTCGTTGAGTATTTGGCTCAGCTTTATTTATTATTTTAGTTACAGAGGGCGTTGAGCTCTCTGACCGGGCGCGCTGAGCCACGGCGCCCGGCACGCCTTGCAGCGCTCGGCCACCCCACCGCGGTCGTAACATCTTCATGGTACGTCCTTATAGGCTGTGATGTGTACATGAGTTATGTCTGAATTGTTGTGTACAGTTATGTGTATCTTTTTCTGATAAAGGCTGTGGCTATATTTACCTACTGAGGTTATCAGTCCGTAAGCTCACAAACTACTTAAACTAACCTAAGGACAACACATACACCCATACCTGAGGGAGGGCGCGAACCTTCGACGGGAAGCAACAAGGCGCCTTAGAGCGCGCGGCCATTCCACGGCGGCGCTTTGCCCCTATACTATGTGATTACCATACCTTTCAAAGGTGGTACTTCGACGTGCAAATGCAGCGTCATTGATATTCTAAGTGCGGCGGTGCAGTGGTAACACACTGGACTCGCATTCTTAAGGTCGGTGGTTTAAATCCACCTCCGGCCATCCAGATTTAGGTATTCCGTGAGTTTTATAAATCACCGCAGCCAAATGCCGTGGTGGTTCCTTTGAAATTTTTCAGCCTATTTCCTTCCCCATGCATACTCGAACAACTCGAGCGTTAGCTCCATCTGTAATGACCATGCTGTCGACGGGACATTAAACTCTAACCGTCCTTCTTTCTTGATATTCTGACAACTGAAACTGAGAAGAGAACTCTCTAAAGTCATAGTCTCTTAAAAAAAAGAGTTTCAAATTAGGTGTTTGCAGAAGAATTACATATAGTTTCCGAATGTTAAGTTTCTAGTGATCCACCACAGTGATGAATAGGTTCCTACAATAAAATGTGTTTTATTTACAGGGGCTCACATACATTTACATGTGTTATAATATGAAAGTACTGCATCCATTTGAGACAGATTAGGGAAACAGCTCTGGAAATTTCCTTGATTATATATGTAAACATCCTGTTAGACACTGGTAGTTGACTAGATTTGAAGCGAGCCTCATTCACCTTACGTGAACTCGTTTCACTTTACATTGAATCACCAGTGTATCTAACACAAAATTTATAAGCTTCGGCAGCTATGTTAGGAAATGATCGAAGGTAAAACAGTAGGCTCGTAGCAGCCACAAAAGGAAAATTCTTCTTCAGCGATAGGAATGAAGCTTCTTTGTTCACACTGTGTGGAGTGAAGGTGTGGTAGTAACGGTTTGAACGAAGCCTAGTACTCCGTTCGAATGGCCACACAGGCGAATTTACGTTGTATAGATAGACCATGCAGTCCACGACGAACAGCGTAATTCGGCTGACAAAAAAACTGCGCGGTGGATTTGATTGACGGACAGCAGTATCCGCGCGGAGCTGAACAACCGATGTGGGTCAATACGATGCATACGCCGAGGCGGAAGTGCAAGGGAAGGTCGTCGCTTCATGCATACGTTACGTAAGGCCACTTCCGCGAGTCCGTTGCTCCGCGGGGGAACGGACCAACTTGAGCGGCTAAGGAGGCGCCAGCATCAGAGCTCTTAACGCGTTTACTAGATGCAGTACAAACGACGCTCTGGAAACAAGCCGCACCGTACGCACGTCAGAATGTCAAGTAATGCTGAGTCAACCAAAGGCGCGACTTCCGTTATTGAAATATTGGGAAGCTGTATCTACTGGGAGAATTTCGGGATGTTTGGACGCATGGTGTAATTTAAATTCGACGCCATTTCAGCGTCTTGAGCGTCGCGTCGACGATGATACAATAATGGCAAGACTAACTCACACACCGGACACAAGCGAAAAAAGTTGTAACCCTATCGGGATTCGAAACCTGGGTATCTTTTTGTTGTTTGTTTTAGTTTTTAAAAATGTACAAATGTTTGGAAGACTGAAGGGACTTAACTGCGGCAGGCCGCGGTGGCCGAGGGGACTGAGGTGCTCCAGTCACGGTCTGCACGGCCACTACAGTCGGGGGTTCGAATCCCCCCTCGGGCATGGATATTTGTGCCGTCCTTAGCCTTAGCTAGTTCATAAGTAGTTTGTAAGTTTAGGGACTGATAACCCCGTAGTTAAGTCCCATAACTTCTACAAACATTTGAACTTAACTGCGGGGTCATCAGTCCCTAAACTTACAAACTACTTATGAACTACCTTATACTAAAGACGACACAAACATCCATGCCCGAGGGGGGAATCGAACCCCCGACGGTGGCCTGCCGCGCGCACCACAACGCGGCGCTCCAGCACGCGCGGCTAATCCGCCGCGGCTGTCTTTTTGTCGAGAATCAGCAATGTTTACCATAATGCCACAAGCTACTGCAGCTCATAATTGCTCTACTTGAGGTATCAGTATAAAATGAGAAGGTTTTAAAATTTTTAAACAGCCTTCAGTAGACGAAGAAAGAATATAAATAGTTTTTAGTTATTAGTGGAAATTGGATGTAGTACGAGTCGCCGGCTTTGACAGGTGACAACCAATCGCTAATAACGCTTTGTGTTAAGCATTAAGTAAATAATTAATACTGTTCTTGAAACTTCCTGGAAGATTAAAACTGTGTGCCACACACACACACACACACACACACACACACACACTCAGACATGCCCGAAGGAGTACTCGAGCCTCCGACGGGAGTGGCCGCGCAATCCGTAACAGGGCACTCCCGACGACGTGGCCATTCCCGCACGGCTGTTATCGAAATGTGTTCAAATGTTTGTTAAGCGTATGGGGCTTAACTGCGGGGTCATCAGTCCCTAAACTTACAAACTACTTATAAACTAACTTATACTAAATACAACACAAACATCCATGCTCGAGGGGGGATTCGAAGCCCCGACGGGGAACGGCCTCGCGCATTGGAGCATAGCACCTCAATGCGCTCGGCCACTCCGCCGCGGCTGACTGTTATCCAAATGTTCAAATATCTGTAAATCTATCGGACCAAACTGCGTGGTAATCAGTCCGTAGCTTACAAACTACTTAAACCTAGGTAAACTAACCTACGGACAAACACACACACCCATGCCCCAGGGAGGTCTCGAACCTCCACGGCGAGCAACCGCGCGCTCCGCAGCGAGGTGCTTTAGACCGCTCGACTACTCCACCGCGGCGACTGTTATCTTTTTTTTTTTAATTTTTATTTTTTATTTTTTTTTAAGCTTATGGGACTTAACTACGGGGTCATCAGTCCCTAAACTTACAAACTACTTATGAACTAACTAATTCTAAGGACAGCACAAATATCCATGCCCGGGGGGGGGGGGAATCGAACCCCCGACCGTAGTGGCCGTACAGACCGTGACTGGAGCGCCTCAGTCTCCTCGGCCACCGCGGCCGGCGACTGTTATACATAGGACCGTTGCTCGTAACTAGTACCTGATATATTTTTCACATGTGCCGACATTCGTCTCTGCAAACTCCGATTATGTGCAAAGTGCTGTGAAATAATAGAGAATTTGTAAATCTGAATTCGTTTAGGATACCTTGTTAGTTTGTGGGTGTCTCCCACTCTTATTCCATTAAAGCTCCCCCCCCCCCCGCCCTCATTTTCCTAACGAATACGTTCCATACTCAATAGAACTATACATAACAAAGCTATCTAGTATTTAATCTGATTGACTATTGGATTTGTTTTATTAGTTTTGTGAAAGAAAAAGACGTCGGTTTTCGCAAAAGGTCGCTGCCGGAACTGAAAACTGAGATGGCACTAAAGTAAGTTTGCTTCTTAGAGTACGTGATGAGTTAAACACAAGTAAAGATGCCGTTTTTCATCGTAACGCCTTTCTAATTGTTTCCTTTTGGCTTGATGAACAGTACTCACATACAAAATTGTCTCGGTTAATACAATGGAAACTGATACTGCGATGGTGCTAGTGTTTGCCTGTCGTCAAATGTTCAAATGTTTGTAGAGCTTATGGAACTTAACTACAGGGTCATCAGTCCCTGAACTTAAAAACTAGTTATGAACTAGCTAATACTAAGGACGGCACAAATATCCATGCCCGAGGGGGGATTCGAACCCCCGACCGTAGTGGCCCTGCAGACCGTGACTGGCGCGTCTCAGACCGCTTGGCCACCGGGGCCGGCTGCCTGTCGTCGATACCTCAAAAATGTTCAAATGTTTGTTAAGCTTAAGGGACTTAACTACGGGGTCATCCGTCCGTAAACTTACAAACTACTTATGAACTACCTACAACTAAGGACGGCACAAATATCCATGCCCGAGGGGGGATCCGAACCCCCGACCGTAGTGGCCGTGCAGACCGTGACTGAAGCGCCTCAGTCTCCTCGGCCACCGTAGCCGGCTCGTCGATACCTTTTCCGACGGAAAGCGACTTGGCAAAGACAGAGCAAACAGTGTCTCCCATCTTCAAAGGATCCTCCTGGATCCCTTATTAGGTGAGTCTCACAAACTGAAGAGAAAAACACAGCCGAAGACGCCAAACTGGCAATTGGCGGCGCTGCGGCGAGAAGCTGTGAAGGGTCTTTCAGAAAACACGAAGCCCGAAGCCGGGAAAGACTGAAGAAATTGTACGCTGATAAGGGAGAAGTGTCAGCGATACGGCTGGTCGCGGCCTTCGTCTTGTTCCGCTTATCAGTTTCTGCACTGCGATGGCCCACATCTCTTATCGTGCTGTTGCGTCGCGTCTTCCGTAAACAGTTTCTTGTAAGTGACTTGCAGTGCACGAACTGCGATTTGTGCTCGAGGAGTCAACATTACGAAACCAAAAACAATGTCGCCTATTATCTTCTACTCGGCACGACTTTCGTCTGCCGTTAACGTTACTGTATCTCAGACGAAGAATCGTGCAGGAAACATGACAAAGAGGAGAGACTATCATGTTTAATGTTTGTAAAGCTTAAGGGACTTAACTGCGGGGTCATCAGTCCCTAAACTTACGAACTACCTTATACTAAAAAAACGCAAACATCCATGCCCAAAGGGGCATTCGAACCCCCGACGTGGAACGGCCTCGCACATCGGAACATAGCGCCCCAATGCGCTCGGCGGCTCCACCGCGGCTAGACGCAGATAGGGTACAAACATTCTGCCCGAGGTGGGACAAGCGATTCATGACATTAAACGTTCACTCTCTTGGATTCCTCAGTCAGAAGCATGATGATGCTACGTGGTACCAAATACGTCCCGCCTGTTGCATCATTGGATGTGGTGTGGATGGACATGCTCTTTGCACACCGCCCTCCAGGTCGTTGTCAGCTTTAGTGACCTGAAGCGCTACCACCAGCTTCAAATGTTCAAATGTTCGTAGAACTTATGGGACTTAACTACGGGGTCATCAGTCCCTAAGCCTACAAACTACTTATGAACTAGCTAACACTAAGGACGGCACAAATATCCATGCCAGAGGGGGTATTCGAACCCCCGACCGTAGTGGCCGTGCAGACCGTGACTGGAGCGCCTCAGTCCCCTCGGCCACCGCGGCCGGCTACCACCGGCTCAAGTGGCAATATCGAGAATCGAAACTGGCTACTCCGCGTGGAAGGCAGCCGCGCTAACCACTCAATTATAGAGGCGGAGGAAATCAGTAGTTATTTATACTGGTCACTGAACTAACCAACAGTATATTGGAAACACGCAGTTGCATTTAAATACGAGTTTATAGGGAGAGACTGTCTATGATGTTTTTTGTTTTTAGCTTGTTTTTCTATTTTTTTTTTCATTCAATACAGTATCAGCCGAAGGAATTGTTAAAAATATTTATGTTGGTATTTGTAAGTTTCGACTGTCATTTGTTCGCCTACATCTACATGGGTACTGTGCAATTAACACGTAAGCGCCCGGCAGAGGCTTCATCGATCACTTTCAGCCTTTTTACTTACCATTCCATTCACTAAAAGCGCACGGGAAGAAAGAACATCTAAATCTCTCCATTCGGGCTCTGATTTCTCTTATTATGATGATAACTTCTCCCTATTTAGTTTGGAGCTGAAAACATGTTTTCGCATCGGAGGAGAAAGTGGGCGAACATTTCATAAGTAAACCTCGCCGCAACTAAAAATTCCGCTGTAATCTAAAAATTCCGCTGTAATTATCATTTCCGTGTCACCCTCTTCCCAGAATCGCTATAATGCAAAATGAGCTGCCCTTGTTTGATGTTTTTCAATCTTCTTCGTCTGTTCTGTACTATCTGATAAGCAGCCTAAAGAGTGCAGCAATAATCCAAAAAAGGACAAGCATAGTGTAGGTAGTCTCTTTAGAAGTTCTGTTGCATTTCTGAGTTTTCTGCCAATAAATGGCGTCTTTCAGTGCCTTCAAAAAAGTTCAAATGTTTAGAAATCTACGGGACTTATCCATTGTAGTTATCAATACCTAGGCTTACAAACTATTTAAACTAAACTAACCGAAGGACAACACACACACACACACACACACACACACACACACACACACACACACAACACACACACATTCCCAAAGGAGAACTCGAACATCCGACGAGGAGCAACATCGCGCTCCGCAGCAAGGCGCCTTAGAGCGCTCAGCCATTCCACCGCGGCTACGTGCCTTCCCCACAACATTTTCTACGTGTTCTTTCCAATGTCGGTCATAATTTTAATTCACAGGCATTTAATTCACTTTACTGTCTTCAGATTTAATTGATTTGTCTCGTAACAGAAAATTTCTTTGTGTACTTACGCGGATAACTTCATACTTTCCTGTATTTGGAGTCAATTGACCATTTCAGCACCATACAATATCGTGTCTAGATCATTCTGCAGTTGCATTTGGTCTTCTGGTGACTTTTATTAGAAGGTTAATGACAGCATCTTCTGCAAACATATTACCTATAGGTGAAAAACAACTAGCAGCCGTAGCAATCCAGTTTTTTTTTTTTTTTTAATTTGAAAAACATTCGTTACACTCGTGATAGCTTTTACTTTCAACCCGAATGCTGCAAGATACATGTGATTCCTTTGAGGAGAACGAACAGGCGCTAACCGCAAAGACGTGGTCGCTGCAATGCCACCGCGCGGGAAGTGTAACAAATACGAGATAGTGGGCCGTCTTCCTTTCTAGGATGGACAGGGCCGTCATTATCAAGTGCACGAGGCTGTGGACCGTCTTTGTTTTCAGCTTTGTGGAGAAAGCCGCTTAAGCGAAAGTTGCAAGGTGAGCCGGAGAAAGTGAAGTGCAGCGCATCCACCACTCGAGGGGCGTTGAACCCGGCCGGTTGTTGGAAACGTTCTGATGGGAACTCGGCAATCATATCTGGCGGATCCTTTGTTGCTGGCGTCTGCTGCCAGCCAAGTCAGCTGGCGAGGAAACTAAACCAAATTCAACCGCAAATTAACGCAATTTTTCCCGCCAACCTTCCTGACCGACGGATGTGTCACTAACGCGAACTTCCAATTGATGTTATAAATACGAAAGTAACTTTGTCTGTTACGCATCTCGGCAAACCGCTGAATGGATTTTCATGAAATTTGGTATGGAGACAGCTCGAACGCCAGTGAACGATGCTTTAGAAAGTGTGTCCTTCAATATAGCTATGGATTTAAGTTAAGAAAGAAAAAGCAGTGAACAATCCGAAGATTGGTTTGAACACCACAGTGCTTTACTAGGCATGGTACTGTTTGGAGGTGGTATGCCGTTGCCTTCCTCCGACCTTCGAACTGACTTACTCAGCCAGTTACTGGGGGACCTACAGTTTAACGTGGGTTCCGAACCACGGTGCTACTCGGTATTTTTCACATGAGCAATACTGCCAGAGGTGAAAGAAGTGGAAAGTGACAGATAAAAATCCTAGGACCTAGCGGGTATCGAACCCGCGACCTTTGGATTTATAGTCTGACACTTTACCACTGTGCAACCGAGGCGCAATATATATATATATATTTTTTGTGATCGTCAGTCCGCACACTAGTTTGATGCAGCTCTCCATGCTACCCTGTCCTGTGAAAGTCTCTTCATCTGAGAATATGTTCGGCAACCTAAATCCTTTTGAATCTGCTTACTACATTCGTCCCTCGGTCTCCCTCTACGATTTTTACCCCACACACTAAGTTGACAATTCCTTGATGTCTCAAAATATGTCCTACCAATCTATCCCTTCTCTTAGTCAGACTATTCCAGAAACTCCTTTTCTCCCCGATTCGGTTAAGCACCTCCTCATTAGTCACGTGATCTACCCATCTAATTTTCATCATTCGTCTATAGCACCACATTTCAAAAGCTTCTATTTGTAATCTAGCACTCTACCACTGTGCAAGCGAGGCGCACTATATAACTCGATATCGCAGTTTGGTCCCATAAGAATACAAACATTTAAACATTTTGATAACAGTCATAACAGCTAATCAGGCTGCACTACCAAGCCTCACTACAAGTTCTGCGTGAAACACAATTGTCTTGTGTTTCGTTCAAAATGTATCAAGTATGGTACCAAGAACCGACAGAGCAGTCAGTTAATGTCCCCTACAAGTAATTATCCCTATGAAAGTTATTTTGTGTGGGCCTATAGTTGTTACGAAATAATAGTTTGTAAATTTCGAGGCATTCCGATTTACGTTGTGGTCATGAGTGGCGAACAAGGTATTATTTTGTAGTGTTGTACACGTCTTCGCGTTCACTCGCTTATACTATCGAAAATTGTGCGACACATTATGCTTGTGGTATCTTTAGTGTACTCAAGGGAATGAGTTATACCTCGTTGTTCACACTAATGGAATTATGAATGTTTTGTGAGGTGTATCAGTTATATATAAAAAAATGTTTTGTATCACACACTAAATTCTACGGTATTTTATACTACACTGAATTGGTATTTATAAAATAATACCTCATTTCATTTATTAACAAACTAAACCTAAAAATCAATTATTTTGTATTAAAAAGAACCTAAAAACTCTTTTCTTGGTGTAAGACCAGGGTGTAGCAACCTTATTCAACGATGAATTGCATTACCCCTTGCATGAATGCAAACCTGCACCCTAAGTACTACCTACTGAAGCTACGGTGTTGGGTATGTACTATGAGCATTTATAATATTTTCATTTAGTGATTAGTAGTTCCTATCTACATCTACATGGGATACTCTGAAAATCAAAATTAAGTGCCTGGCAGAGGGTTCATCAAACCACCTTTACACTATTCATCTCCCATTCCATTCTCGAATAGCGCGCGGGAAGAAAGAATGCCTGAATCTCTCCGTACGCGGTCTGATATCTCGTATTTTATTCTGATGATGTTCAAAAAAAAATGTTTGTTAAGATTATGGGACTTAACTACGGGGTCATCAGTCCCTAAACTTACAAACTACTTATGAACTACTTACGAACTAGGACGGCACAAATATCCATGCCCGAGGGGGGATTCGAACCCCCCGACCGTAGTGGCCGTGCTGACCGTGACTGGAGCGCCTCAGTCACCTCGGCCACCGCGGCCGGCTGATGATGTTTTCTACCTATTATTTGGAGGAGAATTTTGCTGATTGGAGTTTCGTAAGGAGCCTACGCCGCAGTGATAAACGCAGTTCTTGTAATGATTCCCATCCCAGATCCTGTATACATTTCCATAACGCTGTCTCCCCTGTATAGTGACAATACGAAACGAGCTGCCCTTCTTTGGACTCTTTCGATGTCCTCAGTCAAATCCACCTGATAAGGATTCCACACTGTGCAGCAACACTCAAAAAACACTCTTTCCGGTTTCACTCTGAAGTAATAGTAATTCCTAGGTATTTTGTGGAGTTTACGGACTTCACTTTTGACTGAATTATCTTGTAAACAAAGTTTAACGGGTTTCTTTTCGTACTCATGTGGACGACTTCACACTTCTCATTATTTAGAGTCATTTGCCAATGTTTACACTATAGTGATATCTTATTTAGATCGTTCTGCAATTTTGATCTTCAGATGATTTTACTTGACGGTAAATGACAACCTAAGAGACTGCAAAATACTCATATGTGATAAGCATCTTTTTGGAAATACCACAATGCTGCAGACAACAACTACACGAGCAACGTTTCGGCCACCTGATTTTTGACTATTATAACAGCGAAACAGGCAAGGATAGTGAGTAATACGTCCACTTTGGTTTTGGGAACACCCGCCTGAACCGTCTCCGGTATCTGCAACAGGAACAGAGCATCAATGGAGTGGTGGAGCGTCTACGCAGGCGCTTGTTATAGGACAATGCTAGGCTGTTACAGGAGGCGGCTAGGAAAGCGCTGGGCAGACGTAACGGCGGGAGCTGGCTGCAGTGAAAGCGCAGGCTAGCGCCTACTTTCCACTGTTGCACTTCCTATGCACTTTCCCGGCCGCGCGGGGCTCTGTTACCGCAGCTTCGCTCGTAATGCTCGCGTCACGCACGTCGCTATACCAGACTCCTGCAACAATGTGCGCACCGAGCTCGTCATATTCGCTCTAGCTCCGCCACGCTTACCGAATGCATCGGTCAGAGATTCAGTTGTACCTGTAGTAACCTTACATTTACTGCACCCTCATTAATAGTAGTAGGGCAGGGAACATTCTAGTAAAAATTACTAAAAATTTCCGGGCTGTTACGCCGTGGTCTAGTGGATTTATTATTAAAACCCAACGTTTCGTCCCCGACTGCGGAGGACATTCTCAAGGGGGATCGTGGCACTTTTCGATGTCCGATTCACACCCTGGCTCGCTACTGACTGAAGCCAAATTCCGTTTATAAGTACGTTAATGTCGTCCCATGGTGGAAGACTGTTTCTTCTTCAAAACCGGAATCCAGATATCATTTAGTTTCACGCCCTCCTCCATCCTATTGAAATTATTGGGGCGTTTTACGGAGGCAATCGGCAACGACGAATTGCGCGCGCATGTCAAAAACATCTGACGTCACACCACTGCGCGCGAGCCCTTGTAAACGGAATTTGGCTTCAGTCAGTAGCGAGCCAGGGTGTGAATCGGACATCCAAAAGTGCCACGATCCCCCTTGAGAATGTCCTCCGCAGTCGGGGACGAAACGTTGGGTTTTAATAATATATCCACTAGACCACGGCATAACAGCCCGGAAATTTTTAATAATTTTGACCATTCCGGCCGTGAAAGTTTACATTTTATAACATTCTAGTAGACTCATAATTTCTATCGCACCCCTCAAGCGAGTGGGACGGTATATGCCGTATCCATACGATCACTCGTTCACCGTGTGCCACGTCACATGCCACCCGATTTTTTAAATTCAGTTTTTCATTTCAGTTTGAAGGACGGCAGTGTCCTACATTCCTTAGCTTCATGTCGACAGATTTTATGTCAAGTTATTTGCATGGGCTACAATTTTACGAACGTTTGTCTTCGTGTGCGTGCCGATTTTCGAAATTTCAAACTTCAAATGTTTGTAAAGCTTATGGGACTTAATTGCGGGGTCATCAGTTCCTAAACTTACAAACTACTTATGAACTACCTTATACTAAAGACAACACAAACATCCATGCCCGAGGGTGGATTCGAATGCCCGACGGGGAACGGCCTCGCGCATCGTTGCATAGCGCCTCAATGCGCTCGCCCACTCCGCCGCTCCGCCGCGGCTTTCAAATTTTGTGCGCAGTAACTGGACTGATTGTAGACGAAGTTCAAAATGTTCAAATGTTTGTAAATCTATCCGACCAAACTGAGTGGTCATCAGTCCGTAGCTTACAAACTACTTAAACCTAGGTAAACTAACCTAAGGACAACACACACACCCATGCCCCAGGGAGGACTCGAACCTCCACGGCGAGCAACCGCGCGCTCCGCAGCGAGGGGCTTTAGACCTCTCGGCTACTCCACCGCGGCGGGTAGCTAGTAAGTTTAGGGACTGATGACCCCGTAGTTAAGTCCCTTAAGCTCTACAAAAATTTGAACATTTTTGATTAAGTTTCTTATAAGTCAAAAACTCAATATCGCACCCTGCTCAGTTTTAATGGTAAGATGGTGCATTGGATAGCCCATTAAAAAGTGATCACCGATCTTTCCCGAAAACAGGAAAAAGTTGTACCCAATTGTGAAAAGAAAAGCAAAAGAAAAACAGAGAGCAGTCGAAGTGATATATCTGCAACACCTAGCGAATCCCGAGAAAATGCCGTAGTGGGTATGTTCAAATGTTTGTAGAGTCTATGGGACTTAACTACGGGGTCATCAGTCCCTAAACTTACAAACTACTTATGAACTACTTACAACTAAGGACAGCACAAATATTTATGCCCGAGGGGGGATTCGAACCCCCGACCGTAGTGGCCGTGCGGACCGTGACTGGAGCGCCTCAATCCCCTCGGCCACCGCGGTCGGCGTAGTGGGTATATCGTATAGTTATTGACTACGAAGGGGGGAGATAAATGTTGCAATTCTTAATGGTAGGATGATGTATTGGATAGCCCATCAAAAAGTGACCACTGATCATTTACGAGAACACGAAAAATTTGTACCCAATTGTGGAAAAAAAAAATCAAAATAAAAACAGAACGGTCGAAGTGAAATATCTGCAACATCTAGCGAATCCCGAGAAGATTCAAATATTCGTGAATCTATCGGACCAAACTGTGTGGTCATCAGTCCGTAGCTTACAAATTACTTAAACTAAGGTAAAGTAACCTAAGGACAATCACACACACCCAAGCCCCAGGGAGGACTCGAACCTCTGACGGCGAGCAACCGCGCGCTCCGCAGCGAGGCGCCGAGAAGATTCCGTAGTGTGTATACAGTATAGTTTTTGACTACGAAGGGGGAGATGAATGTTGCAATTCTTTTATTTATTTCTCAGAAAATTATGAACTGTTCTTTCAGTCGTTGACGTCTTTGTTCTCTTTTTGTAGCCTTGGAAATTATCAGACAGTCGCAAGTAAATGTGGTGAAAACTGAAAGTAGACGAGATGCCTCATAGACGACGGATAGAAATGAAAACAACAAATAAACGGGGCCGCGTGGTCTAAGGCGTCATGCTACGGACAGGGCGGCCGGCCGTTCCCGTCGCAGATTCGAGCCCTCCCTCGGGTATGGGTGCATGTGTTGTCCTTGGTCCTTTGTAAGTCTAGGGACTTATGACCATAGCAGTTTGGTCCAATAGATTTACAAACATTTGAAATAAACAAATGTGAAGTAGGTTAGTCCAAGCTCACACATACAAATTTTAGTCTCCGAAATTCCAGAACTTCTTCAAATTTGCTTGGATATATGAAAGATTTAATGGTGTACATGTGGAAAACTTCAAAACGTTAAAAACGTATGTCTTGATAGACCACAAGGAAAACTAAGATTGTGAAGCTGTTGCTTTTATTTGTTGGACTTACGTGACAAATTGTTATGTTTTCATCATTTCTTTGGGTGCAATCACATTCTCATTCATACGAACTCATAAATCTGGCAGAGTGGCATGTCTCAACTCACTCACCAAGCGTACAAGTTAGGTGGGTCTATATGAGACTCCTTTTCATGTAGCACATACCGTCAACAATGTCATATCTGACATAGAGGCGCATAATCCGGTGGAGGATTCGTTTGACTTGCCTCTTCGTCATCAAAGGTTTGCGGCTTCCATTCGAGATCCACTTTCTTTCGGCTGATAATGGAGACAATGTGCGAGACGAACGTTACAGCACAACACAGACGCAAAATTAAATGCAATGAACAGACACGTCAGTTACTCGAAGAGCAGTTCTTAATTTTCTGAAAAACAAAAAAATGAGGTATAGAGCACGAAGGAGGTTTGAACTCAGATCTCCTGCATTGTAACCAACACAGCGACCACGTAAACACGACGGCAACGCTTTTACAATTTGCTTAATGTTGTATATCTTGCGCTTGGATCGTTAATTGTTTCTTCTTTGTTCCTTTTTTCACACTTCCACATAGCTTCTTCAAGTTTTCACTCTCGATCTGTGTTCAGCATTTGACGGGATATACAATGTGCCAAATCTGAGAGGAGTGTGACCGGGACCTACACTTGTTAGATCTAAGAGTTTTCACAGCGACTTTTCTTCCTATAAGCATATGTATAAACAGATGTAACGAATCTACAATGTATGTCTTTACTTATTTTTTTCTTATTTTTCTTGAGAATGAGACTAATTGTAAAGAAACTTGTTTAGTTTTGGACCTTTCCAAAAGAAAAAAGAAAAAGTATTGTACCAGTTACATACCATACATAAAATTTCTCTCCTCAACTAACATAGTAGATTATGTACGCCTAAAGGAGATCATGAATATTCCATCTTCAGTTTTTCACCGATCGCCGGTGCGAATCCTCTCATAGGTTCTCTCTTGAAATGTTTCCAGTAACGCCCAGAAAGCGGGATCATTCACGAAACGTTGAACCGAAGACCGAGAAGGGAAGCTCAATAGATTAGTGTGTTGCAGGCGGGAGGTTTAAACGCACGTCAGACTCTTTTTTTTTTTTTTTTTTTTTTTTTTTTTTTTTTTTTGGCTACTCTGAATTATTTTCAAGGAAGTACGAGGCACCGCTGACATCACCTAATCTCACAAACTGAATTGACAATAGTGAAATCAAGTTCTCCCGCACCAGAGGCTGTTTGGCATGTAGATGGACTTAATAAAAATTATTTCACTCTGATATAAGGAAAAGCAGTCAAAAATCCGAGGATTGGTTTGAACACCACAGTGCTTTACTAGGCATGGTCCTGCTTGGAGGTGGTATGCCGTTGCCTTCCTCCGACCTTCGAACTGACTTACCCAGCCAGTTATAGGGCGCCTACAGTTTAACGTGGGTTGCGAACCACGGTGCTACTCGGTAGTTTTCACATGAGCAACACTGCCAGAGGTGAAAGATGTGTGTGTGTGTGTGTGTGTGTGTGTGTGTGTGAATAAATTTTGAATTAAAATCTGTCTTAGAAAAAATAAAATGGTTATTTTTTTAAATAAAAAGACTAAGAGACTCTGATATATTAAACTTCATACGTGAGTACACTAGAACCTATCATCTTATCGCACATAGAAAAAGACTCAAGATTTACGTGAATGTGAATTCTGTATGGGCAGGATCCTAGAAACGTAAGTATCGCGTATAACGAGATTTACCTGTATGCGTAACAATGACTGATACTGGACACCAATATCCCCTCCTCGCTTTATACACAGAGGTTGGACCAGCCAAATTTGTGTAATTAACGGTATTAGCTGTAGTTTCGCGTGGCTTGTAGAAAATTATACAGTCTGAAAAAATGGCTTAAGTTCCCTGTATGCAGAAACAGGGAAAGAACAACAATGATTCCCTGACCTAGTTAAGTGTCTTATCTGACTCGACAGATGAACTCGGGCCCAGCATCTTTTCCATTTGCAAATGAGGAAACAATTTTGAAATGTTCAAATGTTTGTATAGCTTATCGGACTTAACTACGGGGTCATCAGTACCTAAACTTACAAACTACTTATGAACTAACTAAGACTAAGGACGGCACAAATATCCATGCCCGAGGGGGGATTCGAACCCCCAACCGTAGTGGCCGTGCAGACCGTGACTGGAGCGCCTCAGTCCTCTCGACCACCGCGGCCGGCAAACAATTTTGAGATCCTTAACCAAGGTAATGGTCTTGCATTCAGCAGTATGACGGAACAAACCCATTTCCGGCCATACCGATTTAGGTTTTCCGTGATCGCCCGAAATCATTCCAGGCTAATGCTGGGATTGTTCCTTTGAAATGTCACGACAGATTTCCGTCCCTATCCTTAGTAAAAATTAATCATAGTTGTGCTCCGTCTCTAACGACCACGCTGTTGACGGAACGTTAAACTCTAAACTTCCTTTCTTCTTTTTCCTTAACCAAGCATCTTCTATTATTTTATACGTAGCTACTCTAAATACTCGTAGCTTCAAATAAATTCTAATATCGTTTCCTCAACAAAGCCGTTATCTATTTCTTATCGATGTCTCCGCACCGTCTAATGAATTCAATTATGAAGAAACTTTATTTACTAAATACTATACATGAACAAGACGCCTTCGAGATGCCAAGATTTCAGTGAAAATACGGATACCATTTTCCTTCCCTTTTGAAGTGTTGCTGTCATTAAGCGTGGTTTAAGCGCCGCTTTACGGTTCGGGCAGGTATGCCGTCTCCTGTTCGAATCCGCCCGGTGGATTAACGTTGTGGGTCGGTGTACGGGCCTGATTGAATGTGGTTTTTAAGCGGTTTTCCATATTCCTAAGCGAATGCCAACTAGTTCCTGTCCCGTCTCATGTCGGCAATTTATGCTCAACTTTTTCTTGTTCACACTCTTCGTCTTCTACATTTCATGTAATCATTTGAGGTACACGCCTGGGGGCAGAAGGGCTCACACGATAGGATAACCATCTGATTTAGTGTGGGCGGGGGAACGCTAAGGACTGGGCGTGGTTGCGGTCCGCACCAGGCCGACGTCTCTCTCCCGGTTGAATTCAATTCCATTCAGCTTCCGTTAATTCTACATCTACATCTACATAGATACTCTGCAAATCACATTTAAGTGCCTGGCAGAGGTTTCATTAACCACTTTCATAACTTTTCTCTGCCGTTCCATTCTATAATAGCGCGCGGGAAGAAAGAATACCCAAATCGTTACGTTTTCGATCTGATTTCTCTTATTTTATTGGGATGGTCATGTCTCCCTAAGTAGGTGGATGCTAGCAAAATATTTTCACATTCAGAAGTAAGTCAGTGATTGAAACTTCGCAAACAGATCACGCCGCAATGAATAACGTCTTTCTTTTAATGATTTCCACCCCAATTCGTGCAACATTTCCGTGACGCTTCCCCCCCCCCCCCCCCCCCCCCCCGTAACGTGATAAAACAAAACGAGCTGCCCTTCTCTGAACCTTCTCAATATCTTCCGACAGTCCCACCTAGTGAGGGTCCCACAAGGGGCAACAGTACTCCAGGAGAGGACGCACAAGTGTGATGTAGGCAGTCTCTTTGGTGGAGCTGGTGCATCTTCGAAGCGTTCTGCCAATGAAACGTAGCCTTTGGTTCGCCTTCCCCACAATATTTTCTATGTGTTCTCTCCAGTCAAAGTTGTTCGTAATTGTAACTCCTAGGTATTTGGTAGAATTTACGACCTTAAGGTTTGACTGATTTATCGCGTAATTGAAGTTCAGCGGATTTCTTTTAGTGGTCATGTGTATTACTTCACACTTTTCTTTATTTAATGTCAATTTCAAACCGAGCACCTAATAACTATTTGCTCATCGTGAATGTGGCACTTGTCTATCCTAAATTCGAAAATGTCGTTTTGAATTTGTCTGCGAACCGTTTAAATGATATTTTAGTGCTTCAACTGTGACGACATTATGTTTGTGACAAGGGGACACCCCGAGCGTGATTTCATATTTTAAGGAGAAAAACACGCACACTTCCAAGAAGTTCTGAGAGTACGCAGTTACGACCTGCGTCCCCTTGGAGGTTCGAGTCCTCCCTCGGGCATGGGTATATATGTTGTCTACATCTACATCTACATGGGACACTCTGCAAATCACATTTAAGTGCCTGGCAGAGGGTTCATCGAACCACCTTCTTTATACTATTTATCTCCCATTCCATTCTCGAATAGCGCGCCGGAAGAAAGAATATCTCAATTTCTCCGTTCGAGCTCTCATTTCTCCTATTTTATACTGATGATTTTTTCTGCCTACGTAAGTGGCAGTCAACAATATACTTTCCCATTCGGAGGAGAATGTTGGCGATTGGAATTTCGTAAGTAGCCCATGCCGCAGCGATAAGCGCAGTTGTTGTAATGATTCCCATCCCAATTCCTGTATCATTTCCGTAACGCTGTCTCCCCTGTATCGTGACAATACAAAACGGGCCGCCCTTCTTTGGACTCTTTCGTTGTCCTCCCAAACCCACCTGATAATGATCCCACACTGGGCAGCAATACTCCAAAAGAAGGACGGAGAAGCGTAGCGTATGCAGTTTCTTTAGTAGTTCAGCTGCATCTTTTAAAGGTTTTCCCAATAAAACGCAGTGTCTGGTTTGCCTATCCCACGACATTATCTACGTGTTCTTTCCAGTTTAAGTCTGAAGTAATAGTAATTCCTAGGTATGTAGTGGAGTTTACGGCGTTCACTTTTGATTGGTTTATGTTGTAAACAAAGTTTAACCGATTTCTTTTCGTACTCATGTGGACGTCTTCACACTTATTATTATTTAGAGTCAATTGCCAGTTTTTTCACCATAGTGATAGATTATTAAGATCGTTCTACAGTTGGTTTTGATCTTCAGATGATTTTACTAGACGGTAAATGACGGCGTCATCTGCAAACAACCTAAGAGAGCTGCTTAGATTTTCTCCCAAATCGTTTATGTAAATAAGGAACGCTCGATATCACCTCTGTTTTAGTCTATGTCTTACTATCGATTACTACGAACTGTGTCCTCTCTGATAGGAAATCCCTTATCCAGTCGCTAATTTGGGGCGATATACCTTAACCACGTATTTTGATGAAAATCCATTTGCGAGGTACCATGTCAAAAGCCTTCTGGAAATCAAGACAAACAGAATCAATTTGAGAATGCCGGCGGCGGTGGCCAAGGGGACTGAGGCGCTCCGGTCGGGGGTTCGAATCCCCCCTCGGGCATGGATATTTGTGCCGTCCTTAGTATTAGTTAGTTCATAAGTAGTTTGTAAGTTTAGGGACTGATGACCCCGTAGTTAAGTCCCATAAAAAAAGAAAAAAGAATGAGAACCTTTGTCGATAGCACTCTTTACTTCGTGTGAGTAAAGAGCTAGTTGTGCTTCGCATACGTTAGTTTAAATAGTTTGGAAGTCGAGGGACTGATAACCACTACAGTTTGGTCCCAGAGCTTTAAACACATTTGATTTTATTTGAGCCAGAGATCTCTCCTCGAAAGCGCACGTGTAAAAGGGATGAGTGGCGTTAAATAAAATTCGTAGCGCTATTTAATTATTAATATCGCTGCTGTGTATTTTTTCCTTTGCATTTAAAGCTGACGCTGTTAACATGAAGTACATCTGCAGGAAATGCGTTATTTTTAAATGCGAATGGCATGATTTAATTGTTAATGGAAAATCAGTAACTACATTTCATAATAGTCACAGAATATATGACATCAACTGCGAATGGGCAAAGCTGAAAATGTACACGCAGCCGGGATTCGAACCCGGGTCTCCTGCTATCTAGGCAGTTGCGCTGACAACTACATCACTGGGGACACAGTGATCACCGCACGTGCAAGGACTACCTGAGCACGCCTCCCGTCAGCTACAAATTCCCAACTTCGGCCTGCCCACAGTACTCTTTCGGAACAGTCGCCACATGTGTGTATATATAATATGCCGGTGACGGGCAATGATCCTTTCTTTAGTGGGGAGGGGTGGGCATGTTTGTGCCTCTACTGTTACGGGAATTAGTTTCATAACTACGAGTTTGAGTATTGTGGGCACTGCGAAGCTGGGAATTTGGAGCAGACGGGAGGCGTGCTTGGGTAGTTCTCGCAGGTGGGGTGATCACTGTGTCCCCAGTGGTGTAGTCGTCAGCCCAACTGCCTAGAAAGCGGGAGACCCGGTTCGAATCCCGGTTGGGTACACATTTTCAGCTTTGCTTATTCGCAGTTGATGTCATATATTCTGTGAATATGGAAGAATAACAACTGCAGGATCAGAAGTGACGTCTGTTCTTTCGGAACAGTTGCCACATGTGTATATTTCATAATAGTGTTTTAGTTGCTTAGATTAATTTATATTGATATTGAGATGCATATTATCTGCAAAACACCAATACGAGGGTAATTGTAAAAATAATATCGAAGGAACGTGTGTGTGTGAAGATGGCATATTACGTAGTCATATTGCTCACTGTTTTTGTTCCCGAGAAAGATTCCCAGACATGTTGACCAGAAGTGTCCTTCGCTGCCAGCGCCTTAAACATCACGTGATTAGGAGGCACTATTTGTGCGTCCTCCGGTCGGTACTTCGCGCTTGAGCATTAGACGACTGCAGTGGGGCGGGAACAGTGTCAGAAAAACAGGTGCGCACCTGATTTTAAAAGATATCTATTCATGTCTGCGTCTTATCAGAATTATGGCCCAAATTTTCACGCGGAAACTATTGTTGGGTCTGCTATCTTACAGATATGCTTTTTTTTTTTTCCTCTTTAAAATGTAAGGTCAAGTTGGCGATGTTTCCTCGTGAGATTAAAATCCTTCACCGGAAATGTTTTGTGAACCACTCAGAAACCACCCTCAATCTGTCAAGCAAAATAGACCACTGGATTCAATGGCACTATTGATTGCCTCGCAAGTACGTACTCTACTTGTTGCACATACAGGTAAGTCTCGTTACACGCGATACTTACGTTCCGAGGATTCATGCCCATACCGAATCGCGTAAATCTTCAGTCATTCTATATGTAAGAGGATAGGTTCTGGTGTACTCACTTATTAAGTTCAATTTATCATAGTCTCTTAGTATATATTTAGTATATATATACTATTTTATTTTTTCGAAGTTAGATTTTAATACAAAATTTATTCACTTTAATATATCAGCGTGAAATCATTTTCATTAAGTCCATCTGCATCCCAAATAGCCTCTGGATCGTAATAACTTACTTAATGAGATTAGGTCTCTCTAGTCACACTTCAGACTGTTTTCAAATGGGTATCCCATTGTCACAAACAGTTATCTCAGTGAATGCACCAAGTCTCAAAGCCAGTGAATGTCAAAAACGCGCTCAGTTTCTCTTTCTTAGCAATCCAAAGGATTTAATGTTATTTCTTCGTAGATGAAAACCCAGCGTTGCCCAGGTACTTATTTATTTATTTATTCCTGCCTAGCCGCGGTGAAGTAGCCGAGTGGTCTAAAGCGTCTCGTTGCGGAGCGCGCGGTTGCTCGCCGTGGAGGTTTGAGTCCTCCCTGGGGCATGGGTGTGAGTGTGTTTGTCCTTAGGTTAGTTTACCTAGGTTTAAGTAGTTTGTAAGCTACGGACTGGTGACCACGCAGTTTGGTCCGATAGATTTACAGACATTTGAACATTTAATATTCCTGCCTTGAGTCAGTACTTCTATCTATCCATTCTCTCTCTGTCCATTTCCCCCCCCTTTTTTTTTTTTTTTTTTTTTTTTTTTTTTTTTAAACATGTTAAATTTGTCGGAGAAAATATAAAAAATAAGGTTTTCTTGCATAATGAACAAAATTATAAATGCAGTATACAAACAAAGAAATATAGTTTTCAAAGTACAACTGACATATAAAATTCGTACGATCTCATATTTTTTAGTTATATGTTGTACAGTTGTATAAGTTTCACGTATATATTCATTTGTATAACTGCTGTTTGTCCGGAAAATCTGTTGCGAATACAATTAGTAGTAAAGAAGTAATAGACTAAAACTTGGAGCGTGACGGGACGGTTTTCCATGAACGTTATAGTTTATGTGCTCATATCTTATGAACTACTTGTCGTACTGTGATACAATTTCGAACGTACGTTCAGCTATATGTGTGTATACTGTCTGTAAAAATTTCCTGCGGCTACATTTTGTAGTGTCCAGATTATAAATTGTAACGACCCACTGAATGCCGCAGTTTTAGCCCATGAAAAGCGGAAAAGTAATAAGCGAGAAACCTTTTTCCTTTCATCATTTTACTGTAGTTGCCAGCGAGAAAAAGTGTAATAAAGGTTTGAAATTATGTTTAAAGTTTGTTGGAAGTCGCTAAGCACTCTCATTCTCATAAAGTGTATGAACAAATTCTCGTCACACGATCGGCAGTTTTTGCGACTCCTGTTGTTTATAACGTCATATCGCCTGGACCATGTGTGTATGTGGTTCTTACCCCTACAACAATTGTTACCTCACGGTAAGGAATATGTGTACCAGGTTTCGTTGAAATCGGTCCAGTGGTTTAGGAGAAAATGAGCAGCATTTTCCCTTAATGCAGCAGTTTTTGGAGCTTCTCATTGTTTATGACGTCATAATTCGTAAACTATATGTTGTATATGATGCTTACAGTTACGGCGACCGTCTTCAAAAATAAATAAATAAATAATAATAAAATTAAAATAAAAAATAAATAGTTTGTAAAGCTTAAGGGACTTAACTACGTGGTCATCAGTCCCTAAACTTACAAACTACTTATGAACTACCTTATACTAAAGACGGCACAAACATCCATGCCCGTGGCCCCCCGACGGCGGACGGTCGCGCGCTCCGCAACACGGCGCTCCAGTACGCGCGGCTAATCCGTCGCGGCGACCGTCCTCCGAGATTGAAGCTTTCGTGTACAAAATTTCATAAATATTGGAACAAAACTGTATATTTTTATGCAATACGTACACACAAACAAAAACACAGACACATGGGCATTCTGCTTAATATGTAAATGAAAACAACCTTCGCACTCAGTTCGCGCTCTCGCCAGATGCCCCTTACTTTCTTTTAGCCGACATTTTTATACAGTCTGTGCCATGTGCAACTTTACAGCTCTGCAGAAGTTATCTGTCTGTTCACGTCCCTACAAACACGATACAGAGATGCAAAGGGCTTAAACTGATATCGCACATTAGCAAAAATGCGAATACAGAATCCGCGTATAACGGTATCTACCGATCCGTGAAATGCCTCTTGAGGTATGGCCGGTGTAAAATTACCGAGTATATGCTACCGGACAAAAGATAAGGCACAGTGTACTCTGCTTTCTCGTTGCTAGGCGTGAGAACCCGCATGGCGGCGACTCGGTGTAACCAAGCGCTGCATCCGCTGTGGCCTGCAGACGGCACCATCACTTCGCCATAATTCGCGTGTCGAACAGAACGCTCGCCATATGGCAGACGTTCCACGTTCCACGGCTCCTACCGCACAACATACGTGCAGTGAATATTCGTGATAACATCTGAGTTGCCCCCAGTGTTAGACTCGAAAAGTGTCTAGTTAAGCACAGTCAATTAGTAACAGAATGGTCGATTCCGAATCTACCTGGCCTCCTATTATTGAAGTTTCAGTTTCTTTGTCATTCGAACGTCTCGCCCATCAGAGGAAAGTAGGGCTTCGTCTGGATTCTAGCAACATTTCATACTACGCCCAGACTCCAGACAAAACACACAATATCTCGACAAGCATTGTAAATATTTTATCTAACATGTGCTGCCAACCTAATGTAATGTATGCTGAATAAGATAGTTTGTTCATTGTGTGTGTGTGTGTGTGTGTGTGTGTGTGTGTGTAAAAGAGAGTGGCAGGGAGGGAGGGAGGAAGTATTTGCCTTTTTTAAATAGTGTTCTACAGCAATTAGCACAGCTGAAAATTGCGAGAAGAATGTTCGTAACTTAAAATTGTACTCCTGTTGTGTATCTGAGATGAGTTTGTGACGTCATGTCCAGATGAGAGGAAACGATGATGCAAGCCAAGCGAAATTTCCTAAGACAGCTCAAATCAAAATGTTCAAATGTTTGTAGAACTTATGGGGCTTAACTACGGGGTCATCAGCCCCTAAGCTTACAAACTGCCTATGAACTAGCTAAGACTGAGGACGGCACAAACATCCACAAACCCCCGACCGTAGCGGCCGTGCAGACCGTGACTGGAGCGCCTCAGTCCCCTCGGCCACCGCGGCCGGCCTAAGACACTTAATGTAAAACACCTGAAGTAAAGAAACAATCTGCAAGGCGCCTAAATATAAACATATGAAGAAGGTGTGATCATGGAATGAATGTATTTTCAAAACAGCGTGTTTTGAGGAATAACGCGTTGAGTGGTAAGTTGGGAAAGGTGATGCCATTCCTATCGTCATGTTACCTCATAAACAGTGAAGTCACGGACCTCGAATTCATGGCGCAGGATAGCTTCTGTCGTGTCTCGTGACAATGCAACCCAGGAGCTGAAGGAAGAATGTTAATCAGGTCGACGTGTCACCATAAATTGCCCATGCCTACTTTGAAGTTATGATGCAGAGTGTCCACAGACGATTCTACATTTCACCTATTGATCATAGAGATGCTATCAAGGATATCATCACTTACGCGTAGGAAGGTAGAGTGAGTCGCGTTTATACCGAGAAGAAGGTCAAAGAGGTACCATTGGTCTACAATGTTCGCAAACACGCGGAATTATGCTTAGAATAACACTCGATTATAAAGAAACGCTGATGTGTGTCAGTTCCATGCAAAACGTTACACTCTAGCAGTGGTGACAGTTTAATAGAGAGAAACAAAGTAAAAAGACGTGATATCATAGATGTGAAATACAGCGCCATAAATCCTCTGCTTGAAACAGAGAAGGGGGGCGTTTTTGTAACACACCGGACTCACATTCGGGAGGACGGTGGTTCAAATCCGCCTTCCGTCCATCCAGAGTTAGGTTTTCCGCAATTTCCCTACATCATTCCAGGTAAATGCCGAGATTGTTCCTTTGAAAGGGCACGGTAAATTTCCTTCCTCATCCCTGAGAAAAACTGTGATCCGTCTCTAGTGAGCACGATGTCGACAAGACGTTATCTTCCTTCTTCTGCTTGAAGGATTATAATAGAGCAAAACACATATATTCTACACACCTCGCAGGGCTTGTATTAGTCCTCAAAGTGCAGATGTGGGATTACGATGAATTTGTTAAAACAAATGGAATACAGCATTGT
Organism: Locusta migratoria; assembly: GCA_026315105.1. Taxonomy (NCBI): domain Eukaryota; kingdom Metazoa; phylum Arthropoda; class Insecta; order Orthoptera; family Acrididae; genus Locusta; species Locusta migratoria. The sequence continues at coordinate 284,072,070 of CM048755.1, forward strand.
GTAAACCTCACTTAAGTCACGTTTTTACGTTGAAATTGATTTTTGTAGTCAAGCACTCAATTATAAACAGACCCACTTATTACATTTATGCCTTTCGCCAAGCAGTTTTCAACCTGGACTTATAGCTTGGTGCAGAAAATTGATTGTAGGTCACAGAATGTAGTTTGATGATGAAATAACGCTGATGTATCTCTTCCACTCTAACCACTTCATCAAAATTCCGCATCTGGACCTTGAGGACTAATAGCAGCAATACGAGGTGTGTATTATATATGTATGTGTTTAGTGCTGTTAAAATTGCTTTAAGCTGATGGTTATGGGCACTGTTGATCAAAAATGTTATGATACATGGACGACATCGTCTTGTACGGTATTTTTATGTTGTTACTTTCTTTCTCTGTACTAAAATGTCACCTGCGCTAGAATGCAACGCCGCGTGGTCTGGGATGCCATATTACGGAGGTTCGACTCCTCCATTAGGCATGTGTGTGTGTGTATGTTGTCCTTAGCATAAGTTAAAGTACTTTCTAGGGACCGATGACCTCAGCAGTTTGATCTCTTACGATTACAAACGTTCTTTTTTTTCTCTTTGGAATGCAAAATTTCACACAGTGACACAGACCACTGTTTTGTGATATAATCATGGTTTCTTGCGGTTCCGAGCGATCAGAGAGGGCGAAAGTAGCCTGTTATTAAAATAAGCAAGATCTCGGGCAGTTGAGATCTGCAAATGTAAGTTAAAGCGCTCACTGCTGCTCTAAATTACTTTATGGGTGGCCTCAGTACATGCGCAACGGAAATTTATGACTGCTCACTCCTCAAGGGAGCAGCATACGTTTTAACAAACACAAAATCAATGTTAAAACAATAAATGAATAGATAATTAAACATGCGACGGGAAGCATGAAAGTATAAAGCAGAGGTTTGATACTTTAAAATCATAATCTATTCAGTAAAATAACAGGCAAATAAATGTGGGGAGACCAAATTAAGCACAAACCTTGTACAAAAATGAATTAAACCATATAATTACTGCCCTTATTAAAATGGTTTCTGTCCTTTATGGATATGGAGGTAACGTGGGAGGAAATTTTCAAATACACAGTGGGTTGCTGAAAGCACATTCAGCACAACTAGAAGTTGTCAAGATCTGAGCTGAACCTTTCGGCATCCCTTGATGTCACGTGTTCTTCATTTGGGTGTAGGCGATAAGACTTAAGCTAAGATGTATATCCCTAGACTTACAAACTAGTTAAACTAACTTACAGTAAGAACAACACACTTACATCTATGCCCGAGGGAGGACTCAAACCTCCAGCACGAGCGGCCGCCCAGTCCGTAGCATGATGCCTTAGACCTTGCGACTGCTCCACAAGTGCCGACCGCGGTGGCCGAGAGGACTGAGGCGCTCCAGTCACCGTCTGCACGGCCACAACGGTCGGAGGTTCGGATCCCCCCTCGGGCATGGATATTTGTGCTGTCCTTAGGATTAGCTAGTTCGTAAGTAGTTTGTAAGTTTAGGGACTGATGACCCCGTAGTTAAGTCCCATAAGCTATACAAACATTTGAACATTTGCTCCACAAGTGCCGCGCGGGAGTAGCCGCGTGGTCTAAGGCATCATCCTACCGACTGGGCGGCCGCTCGCATCGGACGTTTGAGTCCTCCTACGGGCGTAGATATATATATGTTGTCCTTGGTGTAAGTTAAAGTAGTTCATAAGTCTAGGGAGTAATGACCATAGCAGTTTGATATACAAATATTTGAGTCACAGTAACGGGGGCAGTAGACGAACCCGGCAAAAGGAAAAGGCTTTATGCTGATTTATGAAGTGTGTATAATTTCGAGCACTGTTGAAATAGAAATGGGTATTTTTAATATTAGGCGATTAACATAATGGTTGGAAGTCAAACGAGTCCACAACACCTTCCCATATATAACCTGACTTTGCTCATTCCTGGAATGACTATTTAGTAACCTACAAAACAACAAATACATATCTTAAAAGCCACAAGAAGGCTCTACCAGTTAGACGAGAGTTATTAATCCTTTTGTTCCCAAATTATGAATTCAGCTTTGGAAAAATTAAAATCCAGTGTTTTCTGTTTTAATAAAATGCACTAAACGTCAAAATATGTGTTTTAAAATTTTTGATCGAACTATTTTTTTTTTTTTAAGTCATGTATTTCATGCACAACACAGACGTTTGTATTGAGGTATTTTATTACATGGGACGTTATTTTGTTGATAGTTAACACTGTCAGATCGGTAATGCTAGCATAATCTTCGCAACAGCACCAAAGACATGACAATTCACTGCTGACTTAAAACAATATGAACCACATTCATGCTCGCACGCACAGCCACGTACAGACGGCAATGTAACACCACCTCCAAGATGGACAGATTAATACCACAGAAGTGGCTACACGCTATAGCAAGCGGTAAAATGTCGTACTAGAAACAAGTTGTTAATCAAAAACAATGTGACTTTACGGGTTGATACACAAAATACTGTAAAAATCAGCTTTTAATACGTTGTTGTTGAGGAACAACACTGGGAATGAAAGGGTTAAGTTACTACCTAACACATTTCTCAAAATCAGCTGGCCGGCCGCGGTGGCCGAGCGTTCTGCGGCGCGCCAGTCACAGCCTGCAAGGCCACTACGGTCGGGGGTTCGAATCCCCCCTCGGGCATGGATATTTGTGCCGTCCATAGTATTAGCTAGTTCATAGGTAGTTTGTAAGTTTAGGGACTAATGATCCCGTAGTTAACTCCCATAAGCTCTACAAACATTTGAACATTTGAAAATCATCTGAAGACTTCATGCCTGTAAAAATTTAGAAATCCTAGCGGGATGAATTTTCCACTCTCACAGTTACACAGCAAACTCTAACAAAAAATCGAGCGAGGCTGCGCAGTGGTAATACACTGCACTCAAATACGGGATGGTAGCGGTTCAAACCCGCCTCTGAACGTCCTGATTTAGGTTTTTTTAAAGGTTTTCCGTGAATTCCCTAAAATCAATCGAGGCAAATGCAGGGATGCTTGCTTTCACAGGGCTCGGCCGATCACCGTTAACAATCCCTGGCAAAAACCTACTGGAGCGTGTGTTCTCCATCTTTGTCGTCGGGCCGTTGAACCCTAATCTTCCTTTATTCCTTCCAACAACAAGCAGCCGTACTGTGACGTCAAAGCAGCCTCCGAGGAGTTAGTTTCAACTATTACCAGCAGACTGCGGAATGAGCTGTAAAGTTTAGCTCGAATTCCCTATCCCCCTATATTTTCCATATCTACCTCCTTTCCTCTATCGGCACGTTTTGTTCATCGCCTTTTATGCGGTATCCGTCAATTCAGTAAGGTAGCTATACTCCACGAATTAGATGCCATTCAGCGTCATACACTTGAGTAATATGTATGTATGAGACTGTGGGAGATGCGTTCAGCGTTTGGTGACTGTGAGGGGGGGGGGGAGGAGGGGGGGGGGAGGAGGGGGGGGGGGGGAGGAGGGGGGGGGAGAGGCGAGATAAGGGAAGCTGGGAGGCAGTTGGGTGTCGGAGCTGGTAGTTTGTGGAAACGCCGGGCCGGCGATGAAAGCGGCCCCGGAGGGCGGCGGCGGACCAGAGAAAGTGTCGGCGCTTTTACTTTCTTGGCTTGCACGGTTCGCAGCATCACAGAAAAAAAGGAAGCACTCATAACGCGAGCAATCAACTTTCTCCCCGTGGAAAGCGCCGGCCGAGGAAAGCTCCTCTCTCTTTCCATTCTGATATACGCCGCGTTCATAACTGCAGCTGCACGCTGCGCTCTTATACTGTTATTTATACTCGCGGTCCTTCACCCCGACCAGATCGTACATCCATCTCAGAGCGGAGCGTCTCCAGTGCTCGCCGATCCCTGACCATTGTGATAGTCCTATGTCTCTGGGCCGGCCGCGGTGGCCGAGGGGACTGAGGCGCTCCAGTCACGGTCTGCACAGGCACTACGGTCGGGGGTTCGAATCCCCCCCTCGGGCATGGATATTTGTGTCGTCCTTAGTGTTAGCTAGTTCGTAAGTAGTTTGTAAGTTTAGGGACTGATGACCCCGTAGTTAAGTCCCATAAGCTATACAAACATTTTTCTATGTCTCTGGGTGTTACCTGGGTCACGAATGCGCTGTATCCTTCGTATGCACCCCGCGGAGTGTTGACGTGACCGGTCAAACCGTCAGGAGAAGTGCAGGGTCGGACTGGGAGAAAGACAGGAAAGAAGTAGACTGTGTTCTTTACAGAGGAACCATCAAAGCCGGCCGCTCTGGCCGAGCGGTCTGCGGCGTGCCAGTGACGGTCTGCACGGCCGCTGCGGTCGGGGGTTCAAAACCCCCTCGGGCACGGATGCTTGTGCCGTCTCTAGTATAAGCTAGTTCATAAGTAGTTTGTAAGTTTAGGGACTGATGCCCCCGTAGTTAAGTCCCTTAAGTTCTACAAACATTTGAAACATTTTTTAACCACCAAGAAAGCAAGGAACAATAGGGTTCAATGACCCAGAGGCATCGTGGTTGTACGAGGTGTTTCCGTAAGAGCGTGCAAAAAATACAACAGGACTTAGAGGATGCTCCACTCATCAATCTGAGGTAGGCAACCTGGGTTCGGAAAACTAGCTTAAGGAGATAATACGAATACAGTTACATTACTGTGCAACTTATTTATTAAGATTCGTTACAGTTAACCGCAAATATCATCATTGACACGATGAACGTACCATTTGCATTGTACGGCACAAAATGTGCTGAAACTAATGAACATTAACCTCATTGCAAGCGTGACAAAGGCAAACAACATACCGACGCACTCTGAAAAATACGCCTGGCGTGTTTCAAATAGTCACAATTGTGGCAGCCGCGTGGGAATGGCCGTGCTCTCTAAGGCGCCTTGCTGCGTATCGCCGGGAAACTCGACGTCGGAGGTTCGAGTCTTCCTCGGGTATGGCTGTGTGTGTTGTCATTAGCGCAAGCTGAAGTAGTTTGTAAGTCTAGGGACCGATGAACACTGCAGTTTGGTCGCATAGCCTTACAAACATTTGAACATTTACAATTCTGGCGACTAATTCCATCTCCGTATCCACTGGGGTTTCATACACAAGTGAGTCTACATATCCGCACAGGAAATAATAAAAGGGATTCAGGTCAAGGCCGCACGGGAGTGGCCGCGTGGTCTAAGGCATAATGCTACGGACTGGGCTGCCGTTCCCACCGGACGTTCGAGTCTACCCTCGCGCCTTCCTGCAGAGAGCGCGGGGGATCCCCGTTGGAGGTTCAAGTCCTCCCTCGGGCTTGTGTGTGTGTGTGTGTTTTGACCTTAGTGTAAGTCAGTGTAAGTGGTTTGTATTTCTAGGGACTGATGACCACAGCAGTTTGGTCCCAAAAAAAGGTTTGTAGATCTATGGGACTTAACTACTGTGGTTATCAGACCTTAGGCTTACAAGATACTTAAACTAACTCAAATTAACCTAGGGACAACACACACACACACACACACACACATGCCCGATGGAGGACTTGAACCTCCAACGAGGAGAACCGCGCGCTCTGCAGGAAGGCGCCATAGAACGTTTGCTCATTTCACCGCGGCGTAGTTTGGTCCAATAGGTTTACAAACTTTTGAACATGTGATCATTCAGGTCAGGTGACCATGTAGGTAGTGGAATAGGAAAAGGCGCATGTTAATGATGTTCAAATGTTTGTAGAGCTTATGGGACTTAACTACTGGGTTATCAGTCCCTAAAACATATATGAACCAGCTAATACTAAGGAAGGCACAAATATCCATGCCCGAAGGGGGATTCGAACCCCAGACCGTAGTGGTCGTGCAGAACGTGACTGGCGCGCCGCAGGCCGCTCGCCACCGCGGCCGGCGCATGTCTATGACTTTTACATCGTACTGTACTGCACATCTCTGAATAGCACTGAGCAATTAATAAGTCTGTCGTTGCTTCATAGCATGTCCTATCGTGGGACAATGTAAATACGAAACAACAGAGCCACCTTATGCACAAGTAAAGTAAACAAAACCTGCATCACGACTTCAAAGTAATCTGGATTGCTATCCTTGCTTCCTTGCAGGGAGTGAATAATGTAAATTTAAATAAACACCACAGTGCGCGTAAAAGTGTACGAATGTTAGCTGTGAATAAGCTGCAAAACAGCAAAGCGGTAGACAGAATATTCAAATGTTTGTATAAAGTTATGGGACTTAACTACAGAGGCCATTGGTCCCTAAACTTACAGACTACTTATATTAACTTATCCTAAGAACAACACAAACACCTTGCCCGAGGGAGGACTCGAAACTCCGACGGCGAACGGCAGCGCGCACCGCAGCAAGGTGCCTTAGCCGCGCGGGAGTAGGAGCGACACGTTACGGATTGCGCGGCCTCTCGCGTCGGATGTTCGAATCCTCCATCAGACGTGGATGTTTGTCTTGCCTTTAGTATAAGTTAGTTCATAAGTAGTTGTAAGTTTAGGGAATGATGACCCCCAGGTAAGTCCCATAAGCGTAACAAACATTTGAAACAATTGAAGGCGCCTTAATGCGCACGGCTATTCCGCCGCGGCAAAGCGGTAGACACGTTTATCTTCTTACTTCTCCGGCCCCAGGTTGCTACACCAAAATGTTCAGTGGAGCGTTCTCTATGTTGTGTTAAATTTTTGCACGCTCTTCCGGAAAAATCCTGTATTTATTGGCCCAGTCTCGGGGTTTTAGGAATTTCCAAGGATTTTACTGGGTACGACTATAAAAATTTCGTAGTTATGAAAATTTTTATGTGACCAAGGACTCTGTTTCGTAATGATAATTCATTTGTTACACTACAAGCTTTCTTTGGTTTCAGTGACGTCTTCAGGCTCCCGGTAAAACGTAAATACTATTTAGGTGCAAGGATTCCGGTAAATTTAATCTATTATAGCCACGCGGAATGGTTGCGTGGTCTAAGGCGTCAAGCTACGGACTGGGCGGTCGTTCCCGCCGGAGGTTTGAGTCTTCCCTCGGGCATTGAACATTTCATCTATTATATAGCCATAGTATGTTACTTACATTAGATGATCCTGATTCTCATACGAAATTGTTGCCTCAGTAACTTCCATTTCTCTTTTAAAAGAACACCTAAACATGGCACTGCAGCCGTAATAAGCGTAATGAAATGACAAAGCAGCGCACTTAGTCATATAATAAAATTCGTAACAACGCAATATTTAAACGACTGTAATTCCATCCAGTAAAATTCGAGGTAGTTTCTAAAACACTGAGAGATGGCCAATAAATATAAAGTACAGCATCAGCGTCCTCTGGAATAAGAGTGTAGCGTGCTAACTACTGCATTACCTCGACTGGTTTTACATTTTGGCCCGCTTCCAAATTCAACGAGATGAGCGTCACAGCCTCACTCGCTGTGTTTACAGAGAAACCCTGCTTACCACTCCTACATCTACGGGACTACTCTGCGATTTCACACTCTAGTGCCTGCCAGACAGCGTCGCTCCAACAGCTTTGCTCTTATGAAGAACCACGGAACGTTTCAATAACTCGTGATAACATAGTCTCTCGCATGTGCGGTCTCAAACACACGCTAAATTCGAAATCAGAAAGGTATAAATCTTATAGTTGGCTTTAAAAAGAGAGCCGGATATTCTGTCTGTTCACAGGACGAATGAGTTAACAACTGTGCCGGTAATTTACGGGAAAGCAGTCGCGTGACGTCTTTGAGAAACGTCAGGAGCACACCGAGCTGTTTTCAAGGCTCAACTGTAGTAAGAAAGCGCTGAAGAAGAGCATTTAAAAATCTGGTTTGCAGAGCAATTTCGGGAAATCTCTCTCTCTGTGCCGGCCGCGGTGGCCGAGCCGTCTGCGGCGCACCAGTCACAGTCTGCACGGCCACTACGGTCGGGGGTTCGAATCTCCCCTCGGGCATGCATATTTGTGCCGTCCTTAGTATTAGCCAGTTCATAAGTTGTTTGTAAGTTTAAGGACTGATGACCTCGTAGTTAATTCCCATAAGCTCTACAAACATTTGAACATTCTCTCTCTCTCTCTCTCTCTCTCTCTCTCACACACACACACACACACACAGAGAGAGAGAGAGAGAGAGAGAGAGAGAGAGAGAGAGAGAGAGAGAGAGAGAGCGATAGAGTGAGTTAACATTAGCACAACAACATAACCAGAGACATTTAGAGGTCACTGATATACAACATTAATAACCCTCAGGTGAGGTATCATTAAATCTGTTATGCTTCTTTTTTTTTTCTTTTTTTTTCGGCGAGTGGAAGAACAGGATTTCAGTCAGAGTTCAAAGAAAAACATTCATTTCTACTTAGATGGTCACTTCATGTCACTTCATAATTTATTTTCAACTGATCCTACATAACACTACACCAGTAGCTGGAAGTGCATGTTAGAATCACTGTGTTGTTATAGTCCGTGCCAAGACAATGTTGTGTAATAGCAGATCTGCTCTGCTGTTGCAAGCGTGGGTGACGCTTAGGCTGAGACCACTTCCCTCCGCGGTCCAGGTAGTCTTCATCAATATATGACGTGAAACAAGATAGGCTCTCACGCATTCAAACGAGCTTTTAAATTCCCTTACACAGTGCTCTCTTGCTGTATTTGTGCTTTGAAAATAACAAGGTGCGCAACTATCGAAATATCGGAGGTTATCGGATGTCGGGCCGCATTCCCATAAGATATCTGAACATTATATATGCCGGGAGAAATTCAGGTTTTAATTTGAGAGGTATCTTCAAACGAATACTTTGCCACATTTCGGTATTCGCTATAAACTTCTTCACATGGGCAGTTAATTCTTCAGCTGCCCCCATTCCCCTTCCTCGACTTTCCCAAATCTCTCACAGCTTTCCTCTCCGATGATTTTCGTATCTAACCGAAGGGGGAAGAAAGAACAACCCCGCAACAAGCCCTCTAATGTTGCCTACTCCGTCAACATTGCTTATTCACACCCACAGCGGGAAATTATGGCTTCTAGGCCTATTGCATATTGTATGTAATGGCTCCTGAGATGCGGGAAACCAACTAAACGTTAGGTACTACGTTTTTGGTACACCCAAACACCATTCGCTATTGTTCTTCCCCGGATGTAAACCCGCCGTAAGCGTGAATGACCACCGGCCATGGAAGGCTAGATGTAGGATTAAAGTGTTATCTTATAGCCAAGAAATGTACGAGGCGTGTTTATCATTTTCAATATATGAGAGAAATTAACTATTTCGTAGCGAGAAACAGTGTAATACAGAAAATTAAGAAATGGACCTGCAAACCTACAGGTAATAATAAAACTTTTCAAAACATGAGATGTATGAAATTAAAAATTGTGTAATTATTGACATTCGGACATGTCCGGAAGAATAGAAACCCTTCTTTGACATTAACGGCCGTAAATTTATGAATTCGAAATACTGAAAGATCTAGACTGTTGTAGGGCAATGAAATACATTTAATGACGAATTTGAAAATTTGTGCTGGACCGGAATTCGAACCCCGAATTACCGTTATGGGCCAGCGGTCTCCTTAACCAACGGAAAGCATGTCTAGATAGCGTAACTGGTTATGGCGACTGATGGCCCGAAGAGGTAAATCCGGATTCTAATCCCTGTCCAGTACAAAATTTTCAACAATTTCGCCATTGAATTTATTACAGTGCACTGCAACGATCGATATGTTTCAATATTTCGAATTCAAAAAATTATGTGACTGGTTCGAAGCGAGCAGCAAAGTCACGGGACTTTAATCATTTTACAGGTTGACATTTCTGACTCTAAATTCGTCAATGAATTGTCCGTAAAGAATGTATACAAAATTAATATCGGGAGCTGGCAATAAAGAACGTTTTATGCATAGCAATTATGGAATTTGTAATAGCCTGTGATCATAGGAATATTTTACATTTTATTGGTACGAAAATATTTACAAAAGTTTTCGATCAAAGACAGAAATTATCCAATTTGAAAGACTGTATCGCTATGCCATATACCACTGTTACAGTTTATTAAAAATGTAGCGTCATAAGCAGACTGCTGCAGTCACGGCCGCGGCGGATTAGCCGTGCGCACTGGAGCGCCGTGCTGTAGTGCGGCCGTTCGTCGTCGGGGGTTCGAGTCCCCCCTCGGGCATGGATGTGTGTGTTGTACTTAAGTTAGTTTACCCTAGTTTAAGTAGTTTGTAAGCTACGGACTGATGACCACGCAGTTGAGTCCGATAGATTTACAAATATTTGAACATTGCTGCAGTTTCGGGGCAGCGTAGCTACCTCGTAAGGCTGATATCACGTGGCTTTGGTTTTTAAACGCGCCGTTTCTACGCATCTCTCTATACTCTGCATACGGGAATCAAATGTTTGTATAACTTATGGGACTTAACTACGGGGTCATCAGTCCCTAAACTTACAAACTACTTATGAACTAGCTAATCCTAAGGAGGGGCACAAATATCCATGCCCGAGGGGGGATTCGAACCCCCGACCGTAGTGGCTGTGCAGACCGTGACTGGAGCGCCTCAGTCTCCTCGGCCACCGCGGCCGGCTGCATACGGGACTCAAAGATATCTGTGATAGTTGTAACGTAATTCAAATAACATGGGAACAAGTAAGATTGTTGTATACTTGTGCTATAAAATGGTTGAGGCTTTCATATAACCGTAATAAGCTCTGCATAGACAAATTGCCGAAACGTCATGAAGAAAGGTGCCTTCATTATCATCATCAACATGATTAACGCCCTGGTAAGCTATAACTGAAAAAGAGGAAATACATTACTATCCAATGGTTTAGACTTACTGTCTACAGCAAAGGTATCCACTCTTTTTCTAATGGCGATACCCTTCGAATACATACAGTTTCACGCGATAACCTTTCACTAATAATAATTTGAAAAAATTACATTGTGACAAATAATACCTTACAGAAACATTATTTTTTGCGTACAGTGTTCCACAGGGAAGTGTTATTGGTCCTCTGCTGTTCCTTATTTACATAAACGATTTAGGGGAAAACCTAAGCAGCTCTCTTAGGTTGTTTGCAGATGAGGCCGTCATTTGCCATCTAGTAAAATCATCTGAAGATCAAAACCAACTGTAGAACGATCTGAATAAGATATCAGTATGGTGTAAAAATTGGCAATTGACTCTAAATAATGAGAAGTGTGAAGTCGTCCACATGAGTACGAAAAGAAATCCGTTAAACTATGTTTACAAAATAAATCAATCAAAAGTGAAGGCCGTAAACTCCACAAAATACCTAGGAATTACTATTACTTCAAACTTAAACTGGAAAGAACACGTAGATAATGTCGTGGGAAAGGCGAACGAGAGACTGCGTTTTATTGGCAGAACCCTTAAAAGATGCAACAGAACCACTAAAGAAACTGCATACACTACGCTTGTCAGTCCATTTTTGGAGTATTGCTGCCCATTGTGGGATCCTTATCAGGTGTGTTTGACTGAGGACATCGAAAGAGTCCCCGCGGTGGAGTAGCCGAGCGGTCTAAAGCGTCTCGCTGTGGAGCGCGCGGTTGCTCGCCGTGGTGGTTCGAGTCCTCCCTGGGGCATGGGTGTGTGTTATCCTTAGGTTAGTTTACCTAGGTTTAAGTAGTTTGTAAGCTACGGACTGATGACCACGCAGTTTGGTCCGATAGATTTACAAACATTTGAACATTTTTTTTTCGAAAGAGTCCAAAGAAGGGCAGCTCGTTTCGTATTGTCACGATACAGGGGAGACCAGTTACGGAAATGATACAGGATCTGGGATGGGAACCATTACAACAACGGCGCTTATCGCTGCGGCGGGGGCTACTTACGAAACTCCAATCGCCAACATTCTCCTCCGAATGCAAAAATATATTGTTGACTCCCACTTACATAGGTAGAGAAGATCATCAGAACAAAATACGAGAAATCAGAGCTCGATGGAGAGATTCAGGTGTTCTTTCTTCCCGCGTGCTATTCGAGAATGGAATGGGAGATAAATAGTATAACGGTGGTTCGATGAACCCTCTGCCAGGCACTTAAATGTGATTTGCAGAGTATCCCATGTAGATGTAGCTGAACCGCCAACTTCCCGAATGCGAGTCCATTGTGTTACTACTGCGTCACCTCGCTAGGTTTTCCTCGAAGAGAGCTCGGTATGCGTTCTGTGCTCAGCAGATGAGCCCAACAGTTGCCGCAATTGTTCTTCTTCGGCCTAAATCGTGATTCACTGCGCCTTCAGGGATACAACGGATAAATGTCTATACACTCTGCTTAGTGTGCTCTCTCAGTCTCCGTGTTTGTTCCGAGCCATAAGGACCGACTGAGGAGGCGCAATGGCGAATACACTAGACTAGCATTCGGGAGGACGTCGGTTCACATCCACGTTCGGTCGTCCAGATTTAGGTTTTCCGACTATTATCTGAGTCGCTCCAGGAAAGGTCCTGTTCGGGCATGGCCAGTTTCCTTCCACATCCTTGAAGTCTTTCGAGCTTATACTCTGTCTCTAATGATAACGCCGCGGTGGAGTGGCGGAGCGCCCTAAGGCGCGTTGCCGCGGAGCGCGCCGTCGGAGGTTCGAGGCCTCCCTCGGGCATGAGTGTGTGTGTTGTCTTTAGATTAGTTAAGTGGTTTGTAAGCCTAAGGACTGATGAGCGCAGAAGTTAAGTTCCTTAGATTTACAAACATTTGAACATTTAATTTTCTATTGACAACAACGTTTACGGGATAACCCTCTTCTTCCTGACTTCCTTTAACGAGACATCCTGAAGAAAGCCATAAACTACTCATTCCATAAGTCGAATTCTCGTTTATAGAACACCTTCAAATGCCCGATTACCTACGAAATGGGTTGATACGCTAAATTTGTTACTTCCATCAGGTAATCGAGAAAATTTTTAAAATGGTTTGAAGTAGTCTGTAAAGCTTGTTGGAAGTCACTAAGTGCTCTCATTATCAAACACTGCATGAAATTAGCACACTCTACACTCCATTTTTGCCAAAAGATAGTTTGCGGCACATCTTATTGTATATGACAGAAATTAATACCAGTAAAACAAAGCTGGCCGCGGTGGCCGAGGGGACTGAGGCGCTCCAGTCACGGTCTGCACGGCCACTACGGTAGGGGGTTCGAATCCTCCCTTGGGCATGAATATTTGTGCCGTCCTTAGTTTAAGGTAGTTGATAAGTAAGTTTAGGGACTGATTACCCCGTAGTTAAGTCCCATAAAAATATATATATATATATATTCATCCGGTTAATAGTCATATCGTTAAACATAAACAAAGAGTGGAAGCTCATATCGCCAAGCAGCATACAATTTCTTACGCAGTACTTGTTACCATACTCTGTAGAAGTGCGCTATAAAACAGTTAGTAGGTGTCACGTGTTATTAATGTCATGGCACTGAGTTAATGCGCTATAAACTATAACTTAATTCTTTGCAATTTGCTGACTTGAGTTCCACACAGTAGGTACCAGTAGTTACTACGTTCAGTATGCTATAAATATTTTCTATCAATGATTTTAATGTCCTGCTTCAGTGGCATTATGTGTGACATGTATTAACTGTTTTATAGCCACATGCAGTTAATGCAGAAGCAGCTATAGCAAAGGAAGAAATGGACTTCTACAACTCAACAGTAATGTAACCGTCTATCACATCGTTCTAGGCGTGATGTATGTAGTATTACAAATAACTAGCTGAAAACCCGGCGTTTCCCGGGCGCTTATTTATTTATTCCTGCCTTGAGTTAGTACTTATCTTATTTCTCTGTGCATTTCTCTTTTTTCTAAAATGATGTTATATTTCTTGGAGAATGTATAAGAAATAACGCTGTCTTGCATAATGTACAAAATTATAAGTGCAATATCCAAAGAAAGAAAGATAGCAATCAAAATACAAATGGATTATAAAATTCGTACGATGTCATATTTTTGAATTATAACAATTAAATTAATGTAATAATTAATTTCCCTCGTTTTTGAGGAAATGTCGCTAATAAAGCGGAACTGAAAATATTCCTATCATATTGCAGAAGTCTATGCACTTACCGTTTATCAGGAAAGTAAGTAGTATAGATCAAATCACACGTAAAAATGCACTCGTTTCGAAGAATCCAATCACGAAATTCAACAATAATGATTGTAATAATATCACAGATCGATCACTTAATGTAATGCGCGAAACGTCAAATCGATTTTTTTTTTAAAAAGATGTATTAAAAGAAATCTCTTTTTACTATTTCCTTATTCGTATGCTTATCCTTACAGAGAAAGAGCTGAAGACATTGTAGCACGCATAGACCAGACATGGTCTGTGGCATCACGTTTCACTGTATGTAACCTCCTTACTATAGAGTCGCAAACGTCATCGCTGGCCTTCAGTCCGAATTTTTTTTATAATCGACGACTTTCAACAACCATATCTTCCACCCCCTTATACTGTAGCTATCGGCATGGAACTGCTGTGGTGTAAAACGGGAGACTTCGGACAACAATTACACACAGACCATTCCTTTGCGTTCTGTAGTTCGCTGCAAAGCGAAATATTAACACACACACACGTAGAATTTTATATACACCGATAACTTCCCATCCAAATATACTCCACCCTTTTATCATTGTCAACCGTCAAGCAACAATGCAACCAATAAAAACATTTTCAAAGAGTAAATATAATTTTCAAATAGTAATTATTGTTCCCAATTTCGCGTTATATCTATCAGATCGCTATAAAACCGTGCCTAAAACCTTCCTCAGGTATAAATAAGTAATTGAACAAATATTTAAGTATCTGCATCTTGTCGTTCGGACGTGATAAGCGTACACCGAACACACATTCACATTAATATATATAGATAAATAGCTATCCGATCGCCATAAAACCGTGCCTAAAGCCTTCCCCGGGTAGACATTAGTAACTGTACAAATTTTTAGCTCTTTATGTCTTGTGCTTCAGACGTGATAAACGTACGCCGAACAGACATTCACATTTATAGATTAGTTCGTTTAGGTCTTTAGTCGTGTCAAACATAGTGTGAGTGTGTGTTTTGTAGAGCTGACAGTGTATGACAGTGTGTTCTGAGGTCCCAATTTCTCGCCGGCCGCGGTGGCCGAGGGGACTGAGGCGCTTCAGTCACGGTCTGCACGGCCACTACGGTCGGGGGTTCGAACCCCCCCCCCCCCCCTCGGGCATGGATATTTGTACCGTCCTAGTTCGTAAGTAGTTCATAAGTAGTTTGTAAGTAGGGACTGATGACCCCGTAGTTAAGTCCCATAAGCTTTACGAACATTTCCCAATTTCCCCACATGTACAGCATGGATCGTCACTGAGACCCACACGTGTGAGGTGTGTGGGGTAGGGGCCGTGTCCCGATAGGATGTGACAGTACACAGCCTAATGTTCCTCCCGTTCCTGAAGAAGACGGCGCCGGCGAACATGCGTGCGTGGCTTGCGGCGTGGCGCTCGTGCGGCATGGCGAACAGCGCGGCGTGAGTATCGGCATCGGATGGAATTGACCTCGGACGGAGCAGTAGCCTCGACATCATTTGGGCGGCGAGTGACGTGCCCTGAGCCGCCCAGCCCGCGCCTCAACTTCCTGAGAAGGCCAGCCGCCGCTGGCACGCCCCAACTCACCAGCGCTTTTGACACACTTACCCGGGAATGTGCACTATCGTCACAGCTTTCTCTACCATCAGCATCCGTCCTTACACTAAAATATGTAACACTCTAAGGATTATACGTGCGTTGGAACTTAAATAGCGGCAACTGTTATTCACAAAAGCGTTACATATTTGAACCTGTTACTGTCCTTCAAAGTAGTTACCAGTGTTGTGTAGAACACGTTGCCAGCAATGTGGAAGGCGTATACTACTGTTACCTCCTCTGTTTGTGAGGATACAGGGTTTTAGCTTAGTAACCTCTTTGGTACGTTTTGGCCGGCCGCGGTGGCCGAGGGGACTAAGGCGCTCCAGTCACGGTCTGCACGGCCACTACGGTCGGGGGTTCGAATCCCCCCTCGGGCATGGATATTTGTGCCGTCTTTAGTATTAGCTAGTTTATAAGTAGTTTGTAAGTTTAGGGACTGACCCTGTAGTTAAGTCCCATGAGCTATACAAACATTTGAACATTTGGTACGTTTTGGTCGAACGAGAGTTATCGTTGGCGTGCAGCGACAGCTGCTAGGGGACAATGCTTGGGTTGGAATGTTTTCTGTTTGTTGGCCGGTGTGCGGCAGTCTCCCGCCGACTGCAGAGCGAGGCAGTAGCATGTTGACAGTGCGTCTGTAACCCGTGTTTAGCGGTGGCTCAAGTTTTTGCCTTTCAGTCGTATCGCATATGAGTTCCGGTTGCAGTTGCGTATTGAAATGTTTCAGTGTGGACTTGTAGACATTCATCGTAGTGGCACGCGGTTATTTAATCATTGTATTTAAAGGAAGAGTTTTTAACATTTGTCGGTCCATAATAAAGGAAGTGAACAAAGTTTATTGTTATGGATCAACCTAGTAATTGTCCGCATCCCATACCGTCAAATCATTGGAACAAATATTAAATGACTAAGCAGCAAATAGAATATAACGGCACCTTCGTCCATCGAGGATTAGGCGGACGCAGCTGTGACGTTACATGTTGATGGTGCGAATGGAACGGTCTACTGCCTGTCGAATCTCTGGAACAGTTCTGAAGCGAATCAAATCAAAGTCACAACGACTTAAGTCCGGGGGAATGGTGATGGTACAGTACTTCCCAGTCCCATCGACCGAACAGATCAGCCACAGCTTGTGCTGTATGCGTCCGCGTGTTGTCCTGCGAAATGATGGGTGGGTTACGCAGAAAGTGTTGCCGCTCCTTTCGCAAAGTTGGTGGCAGGTGATGCTCCAAAAACGAACAGTACTACTGTGCATTGACGGTCTGCCGTGGAGGAACGTAATGCGTTACGGTAACACCATCACACTCGTACACGAGAATCATCATAAATACCACCTTACCGGGGCTCTGGCACACTTTCGACTTTCGCGGCGACCCATAGTGACGCCATTCGGCCGGCTGCAGTGGCCGAGCGGTCTGCGGCGCGCCAGTCACGGTCTGACGGCCGCTGCGGTCGGGGATTCGAATCCTCCCTCGGGTATGGGTGTTTGTGTTGTCCTTAACGTAAGTTTAACTTAGTTAAGTAATTTGTGTGTAAGTCTAGCGACTGATGACGACCTCACATGCATTTGAACATTTTGACGCCATTTGTTGGATTGACGTTTCAGCTATGGCTCGTTGGACGTGGCCCATGTCACATCCAGTGTTATGATACGGCGTAAGGACGCCCCTCCTTCACGCTCATAGGCTCCAAGTGCGTATGAGTAGCGTCGAATCCTCCCTCGGGCATGGATATTTGTGCCGTCCTTAGTATGAGCTAGTTCGTAAGTAGTTTGTAAGTTTAGGGACTGATGACCCCGTAGTTAAGTCCGATAAGCTATACAAACATTTGAGCATTTGCATGGGTGTTTGTGTTGTCCATAGCGTAAGTTTAAGTTACTTGAGTAATTAGTAAGTCTAGCGACTGATGACCACGAAATTTGGTCACAGAAGACCTCACACACATTTAAAACTTTGACGCCATTCGTTGGATTGACGTTTCACTTATGGCTCGTACGATGTGGCCCATGTCTCATCCAATGTTATGATACGGCGTAAGAAAGCCTCTCCTTCGCGCTCATAACGCTCTAAGTGCGTATGAACAGCGTCGTCACGCGTCCAGTTCTGCATTTCCGTCAATTCATGCGGAACCCATAATGATGCAATCTTTCGCAGGTACAGGCGTTCTTTCAGGATGCGAAGCACAGGCGTATGCGCTAATCCGGTTTCGTGGGCGAGCTCACGAATCGTCTGGCGTCAATCACTGTCCACTAACGCAGCAACACTATGCACTTGTTGTTCAGAGATGCTAGGACGACCTGCCCCATGGATATCTGCCACAGTTTGCCGACCTTCCTTGAAGGCTGTTACCCAACGTGCCACTGTACTGTATTGCAATGCCGATTCCCCGCACGCCTCTTAAACACCTTAATGACGCTGTCGTGCTGTACGACCTCTGGCACATTCAATCTTGATCCAACTCCGTTGTTCCTGTTTCGAAAATATAGTGACACCGTTACGTTAGGCCGCTCGCTCACAAGTGACTGGGTTTCTTTTAATTGTGCGCACGCCGGTGACATGGAACGGACGAGTCCATTTACTCGGAGGTAAGGTGGATATGTCAACAATGTGCGCTGTCAGCGACAATAGTAGATTCCATTACATAGTGTCTTCACAGCAGTGTGGCCAATATTTAAGGTCCAACCCTCGTATGCAAGACACTAAGGAATATACGATAGTTTGCTGCCAATGGGCATTCAGTTGAACCAATGAGGAAAGCTGAAAATTGGTGCCAGTCTGGGATTCGAACTCGGCTCTATATATATACTACGCAAGTCACTTCACGGTTCTGCACCATTGTTAACCTCCTCCGTCTATTCTAGTCGAGTATGGTTCGCGAAAAAACGATTGTCGGTATGCCTCAGTGTGGACTAGTATCTCTAATTTTATCCATGTGGTCTTTTCACGAGATATACGAAAGAGAAATTAATAAGAACGTAGGTTCTCGGAAGGCTGGAAGTACGTCTCTCTTACAGCGTCTGTCACTGGAGTTCCCTGATCATCTCCGTGACGCTTTCGCGCTTAGTAATGAGCCTGAAACGAATAGCGCTGCTCTTGGGTCTTCAGTATGTTTTGTATCAGCCCTACCTGACACGGATTCCCTACTGGCATCTGCCTTACCCACAATTAATTTTATATGGTCGTTCCGTTTCAGATCACTCCTTATATCTACTCCCAATTTTATGAAAGTGACTGCTTCCGGTGTTTGTCCTGCTATCGCATAATTATATAATAAATGACCTTCCTGTCTATGGAAAGGAAGCATTTTAGATTTGTATATATTAATGGGCAATTGTCATTGCTTGTAGCATGCGTCGCTACGATGCATATTCTCTAGCAATGCGCTACAAGTTTCCAGTGTTGAGACTTCTACATATACTACAGAATCATCCGCAAAAAGCCTTATTGAACTTCCGATGGCCGGCCGCAGTGGCCGAGGGGACTGAGGCGCGCCAGTCACGGTCCTTACGGCCATTACGGTCGGGGGTTAGAAACCCCCCTCGGGCATGGATATTTGTGCCGTCCTTAGTATTAGCTAGTTCATAAGCAGCGTCATCATTCCCGATTTGTTTCAAAACCGCCTTTTGAGCGCATCTGGTGCATGTAACTATTTTCAATAAAATGTAAAATGATTACAAATTTCGTAAATAATTAGATTCTGTTTCACATAAATCACATTCTTCCGCGTCGACCAAGAACGCAGAATCGGTAACCCATGGTGCTAACCGGTACTCTACCGAAGAACCACGGCTATCAACAACAGAGCAAATACATCATCTAACAGGTATAGACAATGCAAAACGTGGACCGTTATTTTTCATCAAAAATATTTAATGTTAGCACATCTACCAAAATATGTGTCCACTTAGTTCACCCTTCTTTAGCCTCCTAAGATCCGATTTCAAGTTTATTTGCAGCCAATCAGCAGGGGAAAAAAAATTCATACTGGTATGTGGAAAGTGAAGTGCACGCAAGAATTAATCTGAATCATAACTGTAACTCCACCGTTGTCCACTTAGCTTGTAATTTTATACAGTGGATACTAGAGACGGTGTTAGTTTAAAAGTGAAATATATTTGGTGGAACAACTAGAAAATCTAGTAACTTCCGTTAACACTGCTGCCGCGGTGGAGTAGCCGAGTGGTATAAAGCATCTCCTGAGGAGCGCGCGGTTGCTCGCCGTGGAGGTTCGAGTCCTCCCTGGGGCATGTGTGTGTGTGTGTGTGTGTGTGTGTGTGTGTGTGTGTTGTCCTTAGGTTAGTTTACCTAGGTTTAAGTATTTTGTAAGCTACGGACTGATGACCACGCAGTTTGGTCCGATAGATTTACAAACTTTTTTTTTTATGGTTAACAAAAAGAAAAGTTCAAATGTTTGTAGAACTTATGGGACTTAACTACGGGGTCATCAGTCCCTAAGCTTACAAACTACTTATGAACTAGCTAGAACTAAGGACAGCAGAAATATCCATGCCCGAGGGGGGATTCGAACCCCCGACCGTAGTGGGCGTGCAGACCGTGACTGGAGCGCCTCATTCCCCTCGGCCACCGCGGCCGGCGTTTTGGTTAACACTGCCGTGACACACATAAGCTTCTTCGTCTTCCTCGTGTCATCCGTCATCAGAGCTTCAGCCAGTTCAAAAAAAATGTTCAAATGTTTGTATAGTCTATGGGACTTAACTACGGGGTCATCAGTCCCTAAACTTACAAACTACTTATGAACTACTTACGAACTAGGACGGCACAAATATCCATGCCCGATGGGGCATTCGAACCCCCGACCGTAGGGGCCGTGCAGACCGTGACTGGAGCGCCTTAGTCTCCTCGGCCACCGCGGTCGGCCTTCAGCCAGTGACAAAGCGTTTTCGATCACGTGACCTAAACTTGAAATTGAATAATGTTTATGATCTAATTTCAGAATTACAGATTTTTGTAAGAACAATGACCAAAAACGCTAAACAACGTTATAATCATTCAGAATAACAATAATTCTGGACAAATATTAACATAGGACAATAGCCTACGAAGGTGGCAATAGGGCGGCGTGTTAGCAACCGCGTGGCTAGAATCTAAAGTAAGAACCCGAACAAGCATGTCGGTGTCTTTTGCGACTGGCCTTTGTCATGCAGCCGGCCGCAAGCTGTGCAGATATGAATGCAGGGGCTGGCCACTTATCATCAACATTGACACCGTTTCAGCGACCACGTCGAGCAGCGGCTGCACTCCGACGCAAGGCCAGCGTCTGCACTTAGCAACAGACTTCCGTTTTAACGTTGTTCGCCGCCCACTTATCTGCTAACGCCTCACTTCTCATCGGTCTATCCTGCCCTTACAGCGCTCTTCCACCCCTGAGTAGCAATTACACTCCGTGAGTGTGTTATGTAGCAAATTATACACATCATTGTTACATTTCGCGGTCGGGGTTTCGAATCCCCCCTCGGGCATGGATGTTTGTGTGGTCTTTAGTATAATGTAGTTCATAAGTAGTTAGTAAGTTTAGGGACTGATGACCCCGCAGTTAAGTCCCTTAAGCTTAACAAACATTTGAACATTTTTTGTTACATTTTGAAAATCCAGAGAATTTTTATTGCAGACACATTGCTTTTATTTTTAAAATTATTTGACATGGCAGGATGTGGACGGCGATCAACAAAATTGTGATGAAAAACTCACAGAAGGAAGTTGTTAGCCAAGATCGCCAATTTATTTCAAACTTCTTTATTTTCCTGATTACTAGTTTCGATGAGTCTCTATGTATATAGTATCCATCTTTGTGGTCAACCACTTCTACATCTACATCTACATACTCCGCAATTCACCGTAAGGTGCGTGGCGGAGGGTACACTATACCACTACTAGGCATTTCCTTTCCTATTCCACTCCCAAATTGAACGAGGAAAAAAAGAATGCCAATATGCCTCCGTACGAGCCCTAATTTCTCTTATCTTGTCTTTGTGATCTTTGCGCGAAATGTAAGTAGGCGGCAGCAAGATCGTACTACACTCAGCTTCAAATTCCGGCCCTCTAAATTCACGAAAAGAACGTCGTCTTTCTTCCAGCGATCCCCAATTGAGTTGCCGGAGCATTTCCGTGACACTGGCGCATTGGTCGAACCTACCGGTAACAAATCTAGCTGCTCGCCTCTGAACCGCCTCAATGTCTTCCTTTAAACTGATCTGCTGCGGGTCCCAAACACTTGAGCAATACTCAAGACGTGGTCGTACAAGCGTTTTATACGCGGTCTCCTTTACTTGTACAACGTTGTAACATACATACATCATTAACAGTATTTCCGTGCAAAAAGTGCACGATTTCGGGAAACAGTTTTTCTATATTGAGAGTTCCATTGTGGTTACTGCGTAACATTTGATAGATACCGCGGGGCTACTACAATCGAAAATAATTAAAAACCGGGACAAGTCTGTTGAGTTCCTACTTCATGCCACGCAGTTAACAGCGTGGAACTGTCAGTGCATAAAACTGTTTTACGGCATCGTTCACTTTTTGCACAGAAATACTTTTACTGATACATGTATTTTACAACGTTGTACAAGTGGTTGACTTCAAAGGTGGACTCTTTGTATATACTGATCTGAAGACTGTGAACATTTTCGTTCATCACAGGACAGGTTACTCTGTAACTGCAAACATTTGATCTGAAGATGGACAGCTGTCCCGAAACCGGTCATGTTTTAGAAAATATAAAGCGATCTGCGGACTGATATTCAAGAATTTTATTCATATGACGATCGCGGAAACTCCATCGAGACCCATAAGTCTTGCTTTGATGATCTGAAGATCATAACTCGGACTCATCAAAACTAGTAATCAGGACATTAAAGAATTTTAAAATAAATTGTCGTTCTTGGCTAACAGTTGACTTCTGGGACTTTTTAAATCAAAACTACTATGCCGGCCGCGGTGGCCGAGTGGTCTGCGCGTGCCAGTCACGATCTGCACGGCCGCTGCTGTCGGGGGTTCGAATTCCCCTTCGGGCACGGATGTTTGTGCCGTCTTTAGTATAATCTCGTTCATAAGTAGTTTGTAAGTTTAGGGACTGATGACCCCGTAGTTGTATTTTTATCACCAATTTTCCATTTTCGTCTATATACAGTCATCCAGAAATGCATAAACGTATTCCGTTATAATAGCAGCGATGTTTATTTAAAAATTGATATATCTAAGAAGATCAGATACAAACAACTTTATAAAATGAAAGAGACTGAAAATCTCTTAGTTTTTTACTTCATTATAAAAAAACTTTTTTTATGAGATTTCATAAATATTTTCTACGAGGCAGAGAGTGAGGACAAAATTTACAGCTATAAAATTGTCGAAGTAATTGCCGGATGTTTTCGTCCAAGAATGGATAGCACTAATCTATAAAGACACTTTTACGTATCTGGTCCTCGAAGAGGTGCTGCTGTTCTCAAAGCCAATGGTGTGACAGCTCCTCATTAATCAATAAATATTGTCTCTATGTTAGTTGTCCGTATTATTTTGTCCACCCCTGGATGTGCTGACCGTCTTTGATAATTAAAAGTTGACATCAGCATTTGGTGACATATGCATGTGCTAACAGGTGACCGTACTTTATCATGACTGATAACAGAATGAGACTTCAACGCCCAAAGAGTAACGTTACCTCTTTACACCAGGCTCTGGTATATCTATATGGCCGTGAGTGGATGTATGTGTAATGTAGTCGCTGTATGGATTACCCTTTTAACTTTTTCTTCTTTAAGTACATTGGCCGACGGGTTTTCATCCGAAGCTTTCGCGTTTTGCACCAAAACAGTAAATCACAACAATTATCTGAAATACCATCGCAACATACTTGACCGTTACCTGACGTATAACGAAAACTTTCCACCAACTGCATAAAAACGAAAGACCAGATTACATAGTAATGACATCAGCAGCAGCAGCCTGCTGAGTGCAGGCAAATAACTTATACACTGTCGCAAATATCTAGTGTACTCAGCTGCAGAGGACTGAACCCCATTATGGCGGCAGATACACCAACAAAGATTTACGTGTAAGTCGCCTAGCGGAAATGGCCTTGCGCTATACGGTGCCTTGCTGCGGACGGCTGGACTTCACCACTTCGGAGGTTCGAGTCCTCCTCCGGGAATGTCTGTGTGTGTGTTATCCTTAGCATAAGTTAGTTTAAGTAGTTTCTAAGTCTAGGAACTGATGATCACTGCAATATAGTCCCATAGCTTTACAAACATTTGAACAGTTTTTGTAATAAATCAATGCGCGCCGCGGTGGAGTAGCCGAGTGGTCTAAAGCGTCTCGCTGCGGAGCGCGCGGTTGCTCGCCGTGGAGGTTAGAGTCCTCTCTGGGGCATGGGTGTGTGTGTTGTCCTTAGGTTAGTTTACCTAGGTTTAAGTTGTTTGTAAGCTACGGACTGATGACCACGTAGTTTGGTCCGATAGATTTACAAATATTTGAACATTTGAAATCAATGCGAAATGGAAGTTGAGCGCTGAAACACACACTGATCATTCGCATACATCATTTCGCCAGGCCTGAGACGTCAACAGGCCACAATCAGAGATTGGAACAAGCTTCATGTTCCTATATTCTCAAGAATATCTCCAGTCCACGCCGTACTGTATAGCGCTCCATGCTTCCACCTAAAATTCAGGAGGCCTGTGTGGGAAAACGATGTGCTGTTGCAGAGTTAACCCATTGACTTGGAGGACGCAGGGGAAAAAAGAGTCTGAACTCTCACAAATTCCCATCTAAACAGGACATTTTTTAAGACTCGTACGACTAGAGCGATTATTGTAATGCATACGAAAATCAACTGTAAAAGCACTAGCGTCGAATTACTCAGAAACATTATACTCAGCAAAAACAAAATCCAAACAAACTGCCCCAGAACGAAGCTACTCTACACAGATGGGGTAATGTCGATATTACTGTCGGGCCGGCCGCGGTGGCCGAGGGGACTGAGGCGCTTCAGTCACGGTCTGCACAGCCACTACGGTCTGGGGTTCGAATCCCCCCTCGGGCATGGATATTTGTGCCGTCCTTAGTATAAGGTAGTTGATAAGTAGTTTGTAAGTTTAGGGACTGATGACCCCGTAGTTAAGTCCCATAAGCTTAACAAACATTTGAACATTAGTACTGTCGGTGATTTCGGAGAAACAGAGCAAACTGTTGAGCAAGATGTCCTCCAGGGCTGCAAGAATATGTTCTCTGACAAACAAATATATGTAGAGTAAGCCACACACGAAGCTGTTAATTGGTTATCGTACATTCATAAAGTACTTTGACTGTACAGGATTCCAGGCGGATGCTGTTTTTCTCGACTTCCGCTAGGCGTTCGATACCGTTCCATTCCGTCATCTGAGCAAAGTGAGAGCTTATGTAATATCAGACCAACTGTGTGACTGGATTGAGGTGTTTCTAGTTAACAGAACTCAGCATGTCGTCTTCAGACGCGCCCCAGTGGAGTTTGGTAGGATCGTTGCATTTGACAATCTATATAAATGTCATAGAAGATAACATCGGAAGTTTAATGAGGCTTTTTGACGATGATGCACCACTGGGAAAGGAAAACGAAATGCAGGATGATCTGTGTGTATCGAAGCTTGGTACAAGGAATGGAAATTGAAAATGTTCAAACGTTTGTAAATCAATCGGACCAAGCTGCGTGGTCATCAGTCCGTAGCTTACAAACTACTTAAACCTAGGTAAACTAACCTAAGAACAACACACACACACACACACACACACACACACATTCCCCAGGGAGGACTCGAACCTCCACGGCGAGCAACCGCGCGCTCCGCAGCGAGACGTTTTAGACCGCTCGGCTACTCCACCGAGGCGAATGGAAATTGACTTCCATAAAATATCGTTCGTGCTGTGAGGTCTGTTTTTGTTTCGATTCTGACAGAAACCAAACAACCAAGGAACTCGAAAGAAAAGAACACACAAACAGACAATAAACAAACAAAACAAACGACATACACAGCCTTCCAGGCCACAGAAATGGCTATTTTTCAAAAACTTTTGTAAGAAGTGTTACTGTAAAAAAAAGTGTGAATAGTGTAAATACAAGCAGTTACAGCAAGTGCAATGTGCTACGAATCACATATGAACACGAAAACATAAAACATTTTTGAGTAATATTAATAGTCCAATTTATTCAGAATCAAAACAATCCAATTGCACGAGAACTGTTACCGATCGAATTTAGTATAAACTCAAACAAATAATGTAATACAAACCATTTCTTGTACAACTGACCACTGAAGATGCTTAGAATAAAGCGAAACGCGTCTGGTCTAAAGTAGACTAATTTACAGTTGCATAAGACAGTCCCATAACCTATACAAATTGTATAAATGCAACTGCGGAAAACGAGGCCAAAAAAACGAAGAAATATGCATAAGACCCATTTATGTTCCCCTTGAAATAAGAATTACCATTCTGAACAGTTTTTTGTTGACATTTGGTTTCATGACTTCGACTATTCTTTCCGATAAATTGCACAAACTGCAAACGTTACGGATGTGGTGACTGAATATTTTTGAGTAAAGGTCAGACGATGAAGATAATTAATGACAATGCGAAGTGTGATAGCATTTGCCTGTCGACGCGTTAACTATGCTGTTATCGAACTGCCATGGTCGAGGAGTACAGGTTTCTTAGCAGTCTTAACAAAACGGGTTACCTAGCCTGATGTGATAACAAGCAACTCTGAGCTCTTTCGTAACGTATTATAATGCTACCTAGTCGAGCTTATGTAATTACGATATTACCAACGTAACTACTAAATTTAAGAGTTTTAGAAAGTATTCTTTCAGTGCACCGGTATATATATATATATATATATATATATATATATATATATATATATATATATATATATATATATATATTTTCACTAAGTGTCTTTGCCTCTGTAACTTATAAAATAATAGGTGACGGGAAATTTTAATGCGGTAGGTCAACACAAGAAATGTTACACTTTCTGCGGAGCTATGAGCATAGTTTATTGTATCATTTTGCAAAGAGTTACAGCACAAATATATAATTTTTTTAATGGAACAATAGTTTTTTCTGTCGTGCATTGGATTCGGTGAAACCAGCTGCGCCGAAATCAATTTAAACTACATTCCTATCACTGTTAGTTTGGGAGCTACAACCCTTCAAAGTTTAGGGGGCGGAGGCTACGACAGCGTAGCTGACTGGCTGGTGGTCATGAGTCAGTGGGCCGTGCCCCAGGGGATAGCCACTCGGCCAGTCAGCTACGCTATCGCAGCCACCGCCCCCGGAACTTTGAAGGGTTGTAGCTCCAAAACTAACAGTGATAAGAATGTAGTTTAAATTGATTTGAACGCAGCTGGTTTGAACGAATCCAATACACGATAGAAAAAAAACTATTGTTCCATTTAAAAAAAATATATCTTTGTGCTGTAACTCTTTGGAAAATGATACAATAAACTATGTTCATAGCTCCGCAGAAAGTGTAACATTTCTTGTGTTGACCTACCGCATTAAAATTTCCCGTCACTTATTATTTTATAAGTTACAGAGGCAAACACACTTAGTGAAACACTCTGTATTTACAGGGTGTCCCAGCTATCTTGTCCACCCAAAATATCTCTGGAACAATAACAGCTATTGGAAAACGACTTTCACCGGTATCAATGTACGACTGGGGCCCATGAATGTACATATTTGGAAACATTCTAAAACGAAAGCAAATATGTTTTTTAACACAAACTTACGATTTTTAAATGGACACCCTATATTTTTTCTTCAGCAATCCATAGCATGACAAATCACATAAACAATGGAGTTAATTGCATCGCAATATTCCAATTACATCCCGAGATATTGCGACGCAGAGTTGACGCTTGAAAAACCGGAAATGCGCTGCTAGCGCACGTCCTGAGGCTCAGGCGTGAACCCCATGCTGCCCGTTAACCTCAGGACGTGCGCTAGTAGCGTATTTCGGGTTTTTCAAGCGTCAACTTCTCGTCGCAATATATCGGGATGTAATTGGAATATTGCGATGCAATCAACGCAATTGTTTATGTGATTTGTCATGCTATGGATTGCTGAAGAAAAAATATATGGTGTCCATTTAAAAAAAAACATAAGTTTATGTTAAAAAACACATTTGCTTTCGTTTTAGAATGTTTCTAAATATGTACATTCATGGGCCCCAGCTGTACATTGATACCGGTGAAAGTCGTTTTCCAATAGCTGTTATTGTTCCGGAGATATTTTGGGTGGACAAGATAGCTGGGACAAAAATTCAAATGTTTGTTTAGCTTGCCGGCCGCGGTGGCCGAGGTGACTGAGGCGCTCCAGTCACGATCAGCACGGCCACTACGGTCGGGGGTTCGAATCCCCCCTCGGGCATGGATATTTGTGCCGTCCTAGTTCGTAAGTAGTTCATAAGTAGTTTGTAAGTTTAGGGACTGATGACCCCGTAGTTAAGTCCCATAAGCTTAACAAACATTTGAACATTTTCTTTAGCTTATGGGACCTAACTACGGGGTCATCAGTCCCTAAACTACTTATGAACTAATCCTAAGGACGGCACAAATATCCAAGGGGGGATTCGAACCCCCGACCGTTGTGGCCGTGCAGACCGTGACTGGAGCGCCTCAGTCCCCTCGGCCACCGCGGCCGGCAGCTGTGACACCCTATATACCAGTCGATTGCAAAAGACGTTTATTCTGAATGGCAACAAGTTTCGGTCTATAAAATGTTCAAATGTTCATAAAATTATTGGGCCAAACAGCTATAACATCAGTCCCTAAACTTACAAATTACTTAAACTAATCCAAACTAAGGGCAAGACACACACCCATAACCGAGGGAGGACACGAACCTCCGTCGCGAACAGCCGTTCAGTCCGTGGCATGACGCCTTAGACCACGCGCCCATTCTGCGTAGCTCAGTCTATTTAGACCATCTTCAGGCCTTTAGCCCCATGATGGCGGGTGGCAAGATCCGTAAGACCACGGACGTCAAAATTATAGGCTGAAACTGGTTGTCATTAAAATTTCAAGGTAGACATCTGTTGCGACAGAGACCGTTTAATTAAAACGTTTTAATAAGTAGTGAATGTTTTAATCTGCGATGTCTAATAATGAATGATGAGGCACAAACAGACAAAGATGTAAATAAAACACGTATCAATTTAGTAAGTAACGTCTTTATTATTATTGTCTTAAAGCGCCATTACAAAGGTTGAAACTGTTTACCAATCACCACACCCCAGTACACTGTGTGCCACAGTGCAAAGTTGCACTTGAAGGGTAAGCTGCTTGGTTAAGCAACAAGATAAAACAGGCACAAATGCGTCGCTTCGTGTTGTGCAAGCGGGTAGTTAATACGAATAGAGAATGGCATTAAGAATCATGTCTTGAAGAAAGTACAAAAATTGATACTAAAGAAATAACAGTCAAGACAGATTGTTTTTATTGCAAGCGATAGATTCTTATTTAATGAAGTCACATTCAAAGTCCTGATGACGGCTTCATTAGATCAGTAATAGTTGCGTGTAAAAAATAGCGATATGGGCCGTTTCCTTATTAAAGCGTTCAATGCAGAATGATTTGTTGAAAGTGGTAGCACTGGGGCCTTTCAGGTGGCTTTTCTCTCCGCTATTTACAGCCAATGAGATTAGAATTCTCAACCTCAATTCTTACTTGACAGATACCCAGATTGATTGTATAGGATTGACAGCAAATATCGAGAAGGTACAAACAAGGCCAGTTCATTTTGTATTATAAAACAGAAAGAGAAAGAGTGTGTGTCACGGATATGATAGGTGAGCTGGCGTTGGATTCATTAAGACAAAGGCTTGTTTTGTTGTGAGAGCTGCTTACGAAAATTCAATCACAGCTTTCTCCTTTGAATGCGGCAATATGTTGTTAACTCCCAACTAAACAGGCGGAAATGAATGTCATAGCAAAATAAGAGAAAAACAGGAGCTTGAACGGACATTTTTACGTGTTCGTTTTTTTCGCATACTAATCGAGAGTGGAACATTAGAGAAATAGTCCGAAAATGGTGTGATAAAGCCTCTGCCAAGCAAATTGGTATAACTTGTAGAGTAGCCATGTAGTTATAGATGTAGAAGGATAATATAAATAGTATTTTTTTAGCTCTAATCGGAAGGAAATTCGCAGGAAGACAATTTCTCGCTGTGTGACTGTGTGATAAATTGTGTAAATATTTACTCTCTGGTGTAGTAAATAATCGCTTGGCTTCGTCGGACAACATCCGTCCTAATTTCGTATCCGCAGACGTCTCAGCCAGACGTCGGCACTAATTTGTGGCCATTGTGGTCTCGCCGTAATAACATAGCAATCTGTAATCATCTTCTGATTTTCTTATTATTAGGAGTGACCGTCATTTAGAATCACCCAGTTGATTACGCATTCACCATTTCAGTGTTCCTGTGGATGTAATACTGCATGTAATACTGCACGTGGTGTATGAATTTTCCTAATCGACTAATTTCTCAAGACAATAAAGCTTTACCCGGCCAGAGTTCTTTTCTGTATCTTTATTTTAGCCATTGAATTTCTCTGCGTCACTTTACCTCAAGCAACTTGTCCTAAAAGTATCCTTCAAGATGATGACTCCCATAAGTAATTCAGTGAGTAATGCAATTATCCTCTTGAGAGCTTGATATTGTAAAAGTTGCTATTGGTGACGGACCGCGTGTAAGCATATTAGTGCTATAACGGAAAATCAAAACGTATTTTAAACATTATTATGGCCACTCAGTTAACTATCATGAATACTGTACTCCGCTACAAAGTAACACAGATACATGACACTGTTTACAGAATTGTCACCAAATCTCTAAATAACTATCGGAACGTTCTACCAAGCGTTCAGTTTCTCGAATAGGCAGTGTATTACCGCAGTGTGAACGTCCTCATCGTAGTAAAATCTAAGATTGCTGCGATCAGTAGCTCGATTGTGTGTCTGTATTGTTTTGTGGCTTTTGTTTGGTGCTTGTTATTATTATTATTATTATTATTATTATTATTATTATTATTATTATTATTATTTGGTCGATCCTTTTTACTGTTTATATACATTGCAATTTCACAAACAACACAGACACTACAGCATCCACAGACACACGAATCAGTAACACTCACGACACAACTAGCAAGAATAAAAGGCACACTTTAATATACATACTATACTCAACACACACAATAGCAAATATACCAAATAAACAGTGATTATACATTGATTACAAAACAAGAAACACTGTAATCATGTTTATCTTCACTGCCTACGGTCGGGGGTTCGAATCCCCCCTCGGGCATGGATATTTGTGCCGTCCTAGTTCGTAAGTAGTTCATAAGTAGTTTGTAAGTTTAGGGACTGATGACCCCGTAGTTAAGTCCCATAGACTATACAAACATTTGATTTGAATCATGTTTACAAACAGCAGAGAACCAGGCAAGTATGACGGGGCAGGTATATACCAGCTATGACGCCAAGAATGTAAATCAGTACGTTTGGGAATGAGGTTCAGAAATTTCAAAACTAGATATAACGACAATATAAGAATTTGGAAGTGTGAAAATAGCCACTCCACCTTTGCAGAACACCTGATAAAACATGCATATGTACCATTCATCGTGGAACATGAGATGAAAATTATTAGAGTTAATAATCACAACAAAAAACTATCGTCATTAGGGGAAAACTTTCCTATACAATGAGCCCGGGAAATGAACAAGAAAGTACTTAATAGCCAGATCAGTATAAGTAGTAAGACACTGATCAAGCTGGCCACAAACACAGTAATAAAACCGATATATAAAGAAGTGCCCACTCTCGTTCTCTTTTCCTCTTCTTTCCATTCCTACCTTCCTCCCTCCATCCTTCCCACCCCTCCCACTTCCCTCAGTCATTCACAAAAACGTCACCAAATAATAACTGCAGCCGCGCTGGAATGGCCATGCGGTTCTAGGCGCCATGCCAGGAACTCCGCGCCGCGGTGGAGTATCCGAGCGGTCTAAAGCCCCTCGGCCACCGCTGCCGGCGACTGTTAGTCCAATCAAATGTTTGTAAAGCTATAGTACCAAACTACCGAGGTCAACAGTCCCTAGACTTACAAACTAGTAGGCATTTTAAACATACAACATGGACATTCAGGGCCATGGAGTACAATGGTCGAAGTAGCGGGACATATGGAAGTTTGTGTTGGCCGGTTTACGTGCTTGTGTTGTCCTCGTTGGGCCGCGCTGGAATGGCCTTGCGCTTTAAGGCGCCTTGCTGCGGAGAGCGCGGCTGCACCCTGTCAGAGGTTCGAGTCCTTCCTCGGGCATGGATGTTGTGTGTGTTTGTTGTCCGTAAGATAGGATTAAGTTAGAGTAGTTTGTAAGCCTAGGGACTGATAACCACAGTAGTTAATTCCCAGAGATTTACAAACATTTAGTCCTTGCTGGTGTGATAAGCCCACGTGTCTGGGGTGGCGTAGAGGCTTAGCGCATCTGTTTAATAAACCGGAGGTCGCGGGTTCGATTTACGGTCACAGCACAAACTTTCATATGTCCATGTTATATATTTACAACGCCTACCTGCAGCCGAGACTGGAAATCCCTATTGAAAATCTCTCTCTTACAACGACTGCACCATCACAAAGCGACGACTGTTCTTTTGGACATGTCCGACTTCCAATTCGGTAATTTTAATACAGTGTAGTTCATAAATAAAGTTCTTCTCTAAAAATGAGCCTAATATCATGCACAAAAAACAAACCGTATTACCAGGTACTGAGGATGGTTTCCAGATAAAAGAAGCGAAACGTTAACGGCACAAACAAACACCATTCTCGTCTTTTATGTTTGTTTGACTGATAGGATAATCCAGTATGACCTCTGTATTTTTAGTGAAGTTGACTCCTGCTGTTTTCAACCAGATTTATTTTATTTGATGCATGTGACTAACCTTTTTTAGTACCTTTTTATCTACGACGATGGCCCAAAACCGAAACTAGTCGATTTTAAGGATTTAATAAACAGCCGATGGTTAAAGATGCATTTTATTAAATACAAGACGGCTATTAACTCTCACCTTACCAAAAATATTGAACCTTTTATTTAGTTCAAAGACAGAATATGTCTCCTGGAAAAATCACTTCGAGCTAGTTTCACACATTCCCTCAACTGCAATGTGTCACTAAATACTATCTCCCGGGGACTATTACATGATTTACCCTCCTCATCCGTATTTTTTTATTTCTTTATTCTATAATGTTTACAATAAACCCATTACCTAACACAAAATGGGTCCTATTGTGTTGCATTATTACATTTTATTTTAACTACTCGTACTTAATTTACTGGCTAATACTACCGTGAATGGTGTGCTCTGAGTGTGTTGTGGGGCATTTGTTTGTGGGAACTTCAAATTATTCCTACTTGTCATTGGTGTTTGTGTATGTGCATCTGTGCTCCCCTCTCCTCCTGCAGTGCTTACAGGTGTGCCAGAAGTTTCAAGCCGGCCGCGGTGGCCGAGGGGACTGAGGCGCTCCAGTCACGGTCTGCACGGCCACTACGGTCGGAGGTTCGAATCCCCCCTCGGGCATAGATATTTGTGCCGTCCTTAGTATTAGTTAGTTCATAAGTAGTTTGTAAGTTTAGGGACTGATAACCCCGTAGTTAAGTCCCATAGACTATACAAACATTTGAAACATTTTAGGTCCCATAAACTAAACAAACATTTGAATATTTAGAAGTTTCAAACCTAGTTTGATGGCCGACGCCCGCTGAACTGAATCCAACGGGCGTGTCCCTGTCTGAGGGCTGACCTGGTCCGTAATTTTATGAGACAATTTCGCGTCTTCGTGCCCCTTATGTTGGGATAAATTTATATTTCAGTAGTTCTGTCCCAAATTTTAGAGTTGTCCGTCAGCTGACGCGTCAAACGACAGCCGGAAGTTGTGTGTTCCTTGCGCGAGCAGCGAGCCCGTGATGGATGCAGGAGGAGTAGGCATCACTTCCGCCCCGGCTGATGTATGCCGCAGCTGCGTCATTAGGCCTGCGTTATACCACCGGCAACGGGACGCGCTCTTGTTGCATGCGGCAGGTCACTGTTAGATAACCACACACGGTTCCGGCCGCCGCCGCCTCCTCCATAGACAATGGCATTCCCACTGCCACCTCACAGCATCGCTACCACTCCCAGGCTTACAAGCCACTCAACAGCTGCACTCAGAGGTTCAAGGAAATGCACCAGAATGCTGACAACAGAGAGTCTATTAAAGATATTAAACTGAAGGCAAAGCATTGAATTAAAGTTTATGCAGTGGCCGGTATTCAAACCCGGGACCCCCTTCTCACTAGGCAAGCGCCATAACCACTGTGCCACCGAGACTTAATGGGCACGGTGACCGCACGGACTCTCTTAAGGCACGGTCCCTCCACAACACAAACTTCATTCTGCCCCATAAAGATAAAGCAATCAACAATCCGAAGATTGGTTTGAACACCACAGTGCTTTACTAGGAATGGTTCTGTCTGGAGGTGGTATGCCGTTGCCTTCCTCCGACCTTCGAACTGACTTAATGTTCAAATGTTTGTAAGGCTTATGGGATTTAACTACGGGGTCATCAGTCCCTAAACTTACAAACTACTTATGAACTACTTACGAACTAGGACGGCACAAATATCCATGCCCGAGGGGGCATTCGAACCCCCGACCGTAGTGGCCGCGCAGACCGTGACTGAAGCGCCTCAGTCTCCTCGGCCACCACGGCCGGCAAACTGACTTACCCAGCCAGTTATAGGGGGAACTACAGTTTAACGGAGTTCCGAACCACGGTGCTACTCGGTATTTTTCACATCAGCAACACTGTCAGACGTGAAAGATGTGGAAAGTGACAGATAAAAATCCTACGACCTGGAGGGGAACGAACCAGCGACCTTTGGATTTGTAGTTTGACACTGTACCTGTTTTTTTTTTTTTTTTTTTTTTTTTTTTTTTTTTTTTTTTTTTTTAAGCTTATGGGACTTAACTACGGGGTCATCAGTCCCTAAACTTACAAACTACTTATGAACGACTTACGAACTAGGACGGCACAAATATCCATGCCCCAGTGGGGATTCGAACCCCCGACCGTAGTGACCGTGCTGACCGTGACTGGAGCGCCTCAGTCACCTCGGCCACCGCGGCCGGCTACCAATGTGCAGACAAGGGAACATGCTGCATATTTCCTTATAAATATATATCAGTGTAGCCAAGGCTCTCCGATAGCGGAATAACAACCCAGGAAAGAACGTTTACGGCAACTATACCGACCAAACGTCTCGGAAAGCCGAGATTTTCACGGTTTTTCATCGTAACCTACGGCGTCCCGAAAGTCCCGGAATTACGTTTTTAAATATATTTTATGAAATTCTAAACGTTTCCAGGCATTTCGCTCGATTAAACATAATATAACATTATAAAAAAAACTCTAACCATACAGTTCAAAAGTAATAGTATCACTACTGTTATACTGAAAATTTTTATTTTGAGCGGGCTATCCATGCATGGAAAGATAAAACTGAAGCATACGTTTCTTGACTTAGTCTGGTCTTCCATCTTCTAAGAAAAAAACCGATTATTTCTTACAAAATCTTAGTGATTGTATTAATACTTTACAAATTCAATACTAAGTAATTATCAATTATTATATGAAAAGCCTAATTGTTCGGTGTACCTTATTCATAAATATTCTGTCATTTTCTTTACGCGTGTACTGGACAAGCGCGTTCATTACGTGCATATATTTGTGAAAATCAAGCAACTGGAAATTCTGTCAGCAATAGCTGTAATCCTTTCCTTTACAGTTATAAACAGCAGTGATCTGAGGAGAGTAAAATTATGGTTGGTAAATTTCGCGCCGCGGCGGAGCGGCCGAGCGCATTGAAGCGCTATGCTACGATGCGCGAGGCCGCTCCCTGTCGGGGGTTCGAATCCCCCCTCGGGCATAGATGTTTGTGCCGTCTTTAGTATAAGCTAGTTCACAAGTAGTTTGTAAGTTTAGGGACTGATGACCTCGCAGTTTAGTCCCATAAGCCTTACAAACATTTGAATTTGGTAAATTTCGCAATCAGCCACAAACCAGAGATTATTACGCACTCATTTAGAGAGTTGGTGGAAGACACCACAATATTAAGTACTCCTAACTGCTCGTTTTGTGCTATCGCGATGCGATATAGGGGTGAGAGTGTCACGGAAATGATGCACCAGTTAGGGTGGAAAATCATTAAAAGAAAGGCGTTATTTATTACGACAAGATCTATTTGCGAAATTTCTTTCACCAACTTTCTCTTCAGAATGCGAACATTTATTGTTAGTACCCATTTACATAGGGAGACATGATCATCACAATAAAATAAGAGAAATCAGATCGGAAACAGAAAGATTTCGGTGTTCCTTTTTACCGCGAGCTATTGGAGAATGGAATTATAGAGAAATATCATAAAAGTGGTTCGATGAACCCTCTGCCATGCACTTCAATGTGACTTGCAGAGTATCCATGTAGATGTAGATACAAACGCTGGCTAAAGAAAAACAGGCGAAAGGTGAACAGCAAATAATGAATAATGCAAAGGAACAGTTTCATCAGAATAAGCTGACGAAATTTAATCCGTAGAGGTATGTGTCATCCTTAACCGTCGTGTCGCTTGCAAACCAAAGCTCTGAATTCGCTTATAAGACCACACAATCGTGATATTTTACCCATGTACATCCAGTTCACCAAAAACGTCAATCATGTCAAGTATTTTTGAGCGACATGGGCAGTGGGGGTCACCGGATGTGGCGCCACTGATAGGAGGCAAGACTGGTCACATGCGTAGTAGGAACAAAGAATGTATTCACATGAGAAACTCATGCATTTGCCAGAGACAATTTTGACGATAGCTTATCTTTCAGGGAAGAAAAACTGACGAATTATTTTACGGACTTCTGAGTACGTTGTCTCGTATACATCCTGGATAAATAAAAAGTGGATAAGTATGATAGTTAATATGCATATTACAATTCTTCCACATCTACCTAGGTCTAAAGCGTCTCGCTGCGGAGCTCGCGGTTGCTCGCCGTGGTGGTTCGAGTTCTCCCTGGGGCATGGGTGTGTGTGTTTGTCCTTAGGTTAGTTTACCCAGGTTTAAGTACTTTGTAAGCTACGGACTGATGACCAAGCAATTTGGTCCGATAGATTTACAAACATTTTTGAACATCTACCTACTTTACACCTACGCGACGTAAATAAAGTAGTAAGTGAAGTTTACATATGAGGTTTTAGGTTCGTACCTTAAGGACAGTTGTGGAAAAGGCGGAGAATTTTGGGAAGACGTGATTTATCTACAAAGGAGCGTGCATATAGAACAGTGGTGTAACCAATTTTTGAGTACTGCTGGTGTATTTGATATCACAACTAGGTCGGTTTCAAGGAAGAAGTAGTAGCAATTCAGAGGCGGGCTACTAAATATGTTACTTGTAAGTTAGATCAACACACGAGCGTTACCGAATTAAATGTTTGTAAATCTATAGGACCAAACTGCGTTGTCATCAGTCCGTAGCTTACAAACTACTGAAACCTAGGTAAACTAACTTAAGGACAAACACACACACCCATGCCCCAGGGAGGACTGGAACCTCCACGGCGAGCAACCGCGCGCTCCGCAGCGAGACGCTTCAGACAGTTCGGCTACTCCACCGCGGCTCGAGCGTTACAAATCGGAATCTCTGTAGGGAGGTGACATTCTTTTCGAGGAACACCATTGGAGGCATTTAAAGGGCCAAAATTTGATGCTGATTGCAGAAGGATACTTCTCCCGCCAATATACATTTCACTTAAGGATCACAAAGATAGGATACCAGAAATTAGTACTGATACTAGTCTATTTTATCCCAGTTCCATTTGAGAGTGGAACAAGAAAGCATGTTACTAACAGTGGTACGATGTACCCTCTACTAAGGGTGCTATGACGGCTTCCGGAGTATTTATGTAGCCGGCCGCGGAGGCCGAGGGGAGTGAGGAGCTCCAGTCACGGTCTGCACGGCCACTACGGTCGGGGGTTCGAATCCCCCTCGGGCATGGATATTTGTGCCGTCCTTAGTCTTAGTTATTTCATAAGTAGTTTGTAAGTTTAGGAACTGATGACCCCGTAGTTAAGTCCCATAAGCTATACAAACATTTTTAGTATTTATGTAGATGTAGGTCATACAGTAACGAATGTATAACGGTACGGTTGTAAACAACACGATCGAATTCAGAGAGACACGCCTTAGGTGGCGTGGGCACATCACCAGAAGCAACGACAGCTCTTTGACAAAAACAGCTCTCCATTACAGTCGGGGAGAAAGTCGACATCGTGGCCGTCACAAGACGCTATGGCTAGACGGAGTCGAGGAGGAAACGCAAGTGATAAACCTGACTATGCGCTCGTTACGTCGTCGGAAAGTTGTGGTGGAAAGTAACTCTGTGTCAGTTTACAACGCGCTGGGAGAGACAGACACGTCACCGATTGGAAACGGTTCGTTCTCATACATCTGAATTGACATGTTTTCTTGTTTTATTACAACGTTCAGACCGGAGGATGCCAGCGAAGGACAACACTTCAATGTGTTCTTAGTTTTAATAAGGAGGAGGATCGATGACGAACGGACGTTGGCAGTTCACCCTTCACTTAATTAATGTAATGTAATGAACATAAGTAGGTGAATAGTTACGTTACACTGTTGGCAAAGCATCACTGCAAACAGTAACACCGTAAAATACTAGGAACAACGGTCCGAACTGGCAGTCGAATGACCAGATAAACTGTTAAACGGAGAAGTTACTGTTGAAATTCCGAAAGCCTACGTTCGAAGAAGAGTGACAGAACATTACTTCGACGGGGAAATTAGAGTGCACACGAAGATTTATTGACAGTAGTTCTTCTCACATTTCGCGAATGGAATAGGGAAACCGGGAAAAGATAATGTCGGCAAAACGTATCCTCCGCCACACACCGTAAGTTGGTAAGGAGACTTGCTGGGTAAAAGATGTAGAGGTGTACGTAGATGTAGGCTTGCTAAGAGACACGGTTAGTGTCATATTTGAGATACAAGCTCAATTTTATACCCGTGCGTACCTACACAGCCCGACGTAAACATGAATCAATATGATCCCTGGAAATGCTGCAATAAGTGGTGTTTCCCTTAGTTCTGAATGAATATGGCAGCTTTACCTCCCATTTTCAAAATGTTCAAATGTTTGTTAAGCTTAAGGGACTTAACTACGGGGTTATCAGTCCCTAAACGTATAAACTACTTATGAAGTATCTGCAACTAAGGACGGCACAAATATCCATGCCCGAGGGGGCATTCGAACCCCCGACCGTAGTGGCCGTGCAGACCGTGACTGAAGCGCCTCAGTCCCCTCGGCCACCGCGGCCGGTCCCACTTTCAAGATGGGGCTACACCACACTACTAAGCAGTTGTTCGTCAGTGGTTATATGGGCAATTTCCTGGTCATTTGATTGGCAGACGTGGTTCGGTGGAGTGGCCACTCAGGAACTCACAACACTTGAATTTTATCTGTGGAACCACTTAGAGCAAATCGTATATGCAGATAAAATAAGAAACAGACACTATCTCGAGCAACGCACTGAAGAAGCGCCAGCCAGCATTTCTGCGGAAATCCTTTTGCTTGTTATTGATGTTATTGGAGCTTTAGGGCGATCAGCTTCGCAATCATCAGTGCCCGAGCCGCGGCGGAGTAGCCGAGCGGTCTAAAGCGTCTCGCTGGGGAGCGCGCGGTTGCTCGCCGTGGAGGTTCGAGTCCTTCCTGGGGCATGGGTGTGTGTGTTGTCCTTAGGTTAGTTTACCTAGGTTTAAGTAGTTTGTAAGCTACGGACTCATGACCACGCAGTTTGGTCCGATAGATTTACAGACATTTGAACATTTTTTCATCAGTGCCCGAATCCCTTTATGAGTGCACCACGATTGATTTCAGCGCCTTCAAATATGCGGCGGCCAAGAGCAACAAAAACGCGAACTCCGTATGTCTCGGCATTTCTGCGTAAAACCTTCAGTCAGTGGACGACGATTGGATTCAGTGCCTTCAAATGTGCGGTGACCAAGAGGGACTGCATGCTGAACACATTAAATAACTGTTCTTTGCGGAGATCATTCCATTCTGTACCTCCAACAAAACGTGTTGTAACTTTTGAACCATAACTGCTTCGTCGAATCTGTTTACAGGAATGAACATGCCAGTAAATGCTGGTGGTTATTTGATTATCACATAACCCTGTTTCCATTTAAGAAATCTGACTTTGATTGAATACCTCCGATTTCAAGATGGCGCCCATGTTCGGAGCATACAGTAAAAGATAACTTACAGGAAAATTACCAGTTCCTGTAAAGGTTTTAAAATAAAAGGTTGTACTCCGAATTTTTATTCACTCTGTATCCATATACACAAAAAAAAAAAAACGTTTGAACGGAACCCCCAGTGCGTGAGTCCTTACACCAGTTGTCACTGCTCGCTCTAGAGCCTGCGTTGAATACTTACCGGGAAGGTCTACAATTATGAAAGGGACGAAAATGTCAGTAAGTCAAGAACAGAAATTTTTAAAGAGAAATAAGTAAAGAAAATCGAGGAGAGAAAGGGCTGTAGGATGGAAGTAAGAGTGACTGGTTCTCTCTGCAAATATTTCACAGATGTGTCGGTTTGGTGATGTTTGTAGTGTATATTGTCGGTATGAACTCAAGGAAAAAAAAAGTTCTAATGTTTGTAGAGCTTATGGGACTTAACTACTGGGCCATCAGTCCCTAAACTTACAAACTACTTATGAACTAGCTTATACTAAAGACGGCACAAACATCCATGTCCGAGGGGGGATTCGAACCCCCGACCGCAGCGGCCGTGCAGACCGTGACTGGCGTGCCGCAGACCGCTCGGCCACTGCGGCCGGCCGGTATGAACTCCATTGACGAACTTCAAGAGATGACTAAGAAATGCCTACTGAATGGTTCGTCTAAGGAACCTGTGGTATCAAGTGCCTCGTGACTGCATTTCGTACGACTTGTTAGCCCAGCTACCTTTCGATCTGTTTACAATGAGTGCGTGCGTGTTTGCAAACAAAACGTACCCATTTATTCCTGGAACTCGCTGTTGACAACAAAGTGCACTGACCCCGTTTCTCTTTCTCTTCTAGCCTTAGTCTCTGTATTTCTTAGCACTGTTCCGCGTCGTGGTTTTATTCCATGGCCAGCTTCGTCAGCGTACACGACGTCGTGTGACTTTTTATAGGACTGCGTCCACACTTCTTCAATACCATGGTGATCGCTACTTTGGAAATAAATACCAAAGGATTCTTCGCCGATTCTTTGCGCTGATTCAATAAATGTTGAACATGTGTGTAACCAACGTGTTCGTAATATACTGAAGGATTCTACTGGATTTCCTCGTACAAGTTTATAACTTTGAATTGAAATGTTATTTACTACTGTACACTACCGCAGAATTATACAGAAGTTCATCGCACGTGTTTAAAGCCTTCCATTGTAATGTGTTATTTAAGACTGTACACTTGTTATGTATTTTATAATTTTCGATATTCCTGTTTCGTTCTTAATTTTCTGTGTATTAAGTAGTAACTTGTTCTATGACTACCCTAATGTCGCGTTTCTCTATCGTTATTTTTTATGTTCAAAGTTGTTCCCTATTTTGGCTTACATTTTCGTCCCATACATCAGCTACAAGAATTAGTTCCAAAAGGTGTACCCAGAAACAAGTAACTCTTTCTTAACTTTTCTCTTACCATCGTCGTCTGGACATGTGATTCCGCTTTCTTATTGGAGTTGCGAGAGAAATTCTGTAGGCTTCTACGTGGAATGTTGCGTTCGAAATAATGCGTATGAGACTGCTTCTTCATTGCCCATCAGCAGTTTAATTATATTACTCATTTATCTATAACTGATACCGACATAACTTTCTTCAGTTCATATTTAACAACAGCAGTACATTAAGTATCATTTATAATAAGAACAAACTTCGGTACACCAATTCACACAAACTTTGCTTACGCTCCAAATACCACATAACGAAACATGGTTAAACTAAGAGATATTTACGCATCAACTGTTCATAACGAAGAACTACGAGAAGTCGTAAGTCATTGGCGCTGATATATATCGAAAGTCTTTTCATGGAATTAATGTTCTGTCTCAACAACTAACAAATTTCGATTCATTTTCATCCACGCGATGGAATTAAAAATTCACACTGCATTAAATTTTACAGTTTCAATTAAAGGGTATAAAAATCACAAAAGTTGCTCATATTCATATCAAATACGATAAGTTAAAGGTATTTGAATGTAACAGGTAAACTTAATATATTTAATTGGACACGAAGTTTTTAGCCGACAAGGCGAAGTGGTAACGCGGCAGTACCAGGAACTACGTCGGTCACGTGACTAAGTACAGCCGGCTCCTGTTAAACTAGTGCGAGTTGTTACGGCTCTGTGCGAGCATAGAAGGCGAGCGAGTTAAGTGTCTTCACAGACAGGCGCGACGGGATGTGGTTAACGTGATTAAATTGGTTAACGACGAGAGAGAGGAGGGATTTATCATGCCGGCGAAGAAGGCGACGCAACGTGCTGCTCAGTGATAAAAGCTGAGCAAGAGAACGCTTTGCAAATTACGGATGGAGGGACACGAAGTCGAACAGAGTGCAACTCACATTTCTACAGCCAAGAAAGAGAAGCAAGTAGCTCATAACAAGTATTTCATCAACGACATGGTAAATACATTATCGGGCTGCAATTTCTCCGCTATTACGAACAATATAAAGAAATATCAACTGCCGCGGTGGAGTAGCCGAGCGGTCTAAAGCGTCTCGCTGCGGAGCGCGTGGTTGCTCGCACTGGAGGTTCGAGTCCCTCC
This sequence comes from Locusta migratoria, assembly GCA_026315105.1. Lineage (NCBI taxonomy): Eukaryota > Metazoa > Arthropoda > Insecta > Orthoptera > Acrididae > Locusta > Locusta migratoria. The sequence goes on from CM048755.1 coordinate 284,114,704, forward strand.
TGGGACATGGGTGTGTGTGTTTGTCCTTAGGTTAGTTTACCTAGGTTTAAGTAGTTTGTAAGCTACGGACTGATGACCACGCAGTTTGCTCCGATAGATTTACAAACATTTGAACATTCTAAATACCAACTTTGCGGGAACCGCATAACGTACATGTCATGTATGTACAATATTAAATCAGTCAGAAAACGAACCAGAACAACCTTTGGAACTTCGTCGATGCAGTTTATTCCATCTTCTTTCATAAATGAGATGGTCATACAATCTTTAATTTCAGTCAGCTGTAATTCCAGGAAATTCTTTTATCCTGGAAATGATGTCACATTCAGATGGCGGAATAGCTTTAAATTTAGTTGCGAAATAGAGTTATTAATAATTATGTTAATAATGCGACAGTTAAATAAATTAACTTCTCGTTCAGGGCTTGATGCAGCAACGTTCCTGTCAGTAACGAGAATTTCAAAACTTGTTTGTCTCACTGCTCCAGTAGACAACACAGGGGCTACTGATAGGAGTCCACCTAAATTCGTGGAGAACATAAGAATTTTTCGTTGCGAGAAGGTCTATAGCTCTAAAAGGGGTTCACTAGCAGTCTTGGGAGGAACTAAGAGACTGAATGATTAAATGAGAAGAAAAACTATTGCATTAGTCGCTGAAACAGCATGGAATCTTAAGTCCTTCACAAGACTTAGAACATCGCTGACTTAGATTTGTTATGCTATCCGCAAAAAACACATTTTGCTGAAAATAATCGAAATATCACAAAGTTGTTTTTTTTTTTTTTTTAATTATAAATCTAATCGTAACCGGGACTTGAACATGGGACCTTTGCCTTTCGCGGGCAAGCGCTCTACTGTCTGAGCTATCCCGACACGACTCACGATGCCGCCTCACAATTTTACTTCCGCCAGTACCTCGCCTCCTACTTTCCAAACTTCACAGAAGCTCTCCTGAGAACCATGCAAGACTAGCACTCCGGGAAGAAAGGATATGGTGGAGACATGGCTTAGCCACAGCCTAAGGGATGTTTCCAGAATGAAACTTTTCACTCTGCAGCGGAGTGTGCGCTGATATGAAACTTCCTGGCAGATTAAAATTTCTTCTCTGAACTTTCTCCATATCCTCCGTCAGTCCCACCTGGTGGGCAATATTCCAAAATAGGGCGGACAAGTGTAGTGTAGGCAGTTTCTGTAGTAGAAGTGTTACATCTTTTAAGTGTTCTGGCAGTGAAACATAGCATTTGGTTCGCTTTTCCTACCATATTTCCTGTATGTATTGCCGGCCGCGGTGTCCGAGGGGACTAAGGCGCTCCAGTCCCGGTCTGCACGGCCACTACGGTCGGGGGTTCGAATCCCCCCTCGGGCATGGATATTTGTGCCGTCCTAGTTCGTAAGTAGTTCATAAGTAGTTTGTAAGTTTAGGGACTGATGACCCCGTAGTTAAGTCCCATAGACTATACAAACATTTGAACATTTTTGAACCTGTATGTATTTTCCCATTAAAGTTTTTCATAATTGTAATTCCTATGTATTTAGTTGAATTTACGGCCTATATATTTGACTTATTTTTCGTGTAAATGAAGTTTAACGGATTTTTATTGGTGTTCATGTGGATGACCCCACTATTCTCATTATTTAGGGTCAAAGGCCAATCTTCGCACCATGCAGATTTCGTATCTAAATCACTTTGCAGTTGCTTTTGATTTTCTGGTGACTGTACTAATCTGCACTCCTGGAAAATTAAAAAAGGACACCATGAATTCGTCAACCCAGCAGAGCGAAATTTTATTGAGACATTCTTGAGGATGTATACAACACACGATCACGCAGTCAGAACCATGCGGACGTCAGTACAGTCACCACAGTCGACGCTAGTATCGTGTATACCCTCCTTTTGCAGCAATGCAGGGTGCAACTTTATCATGAAGACGATTGTAGAGGTGAAGTCTTACGGTATGGCCTGCCATGCAGATCTCATGCCGGTCGTGTAGACCGCGCCAAGATGACGTTTCATCCGGTCCCAGACATGCTCAATGGGGGACAGATTTGGGGATAATGATGGACAGGGTAGTTGACAAACATATGGAAAAGCACGTTGGGTTGTACGGGATAAGTATGGACGTGAGTTGTCCTGTTGGAAAAGCACATCTCCTTGCTGGTGCATGAACAGTGGGAAGACGGGTAGAATGATACGTTTCAATGTACTGTGTACTGTTCAATTTTTCCACAACGAACACTAGAGGGGAACGGCCAGTGAAGGATATGGTTCCCCACACCATGATGCCAGGTGTCTGCCCCGTTTGCCTCTGTCGCGTACACTCCAGATTTTCCCACTCCCCTGCACGACACCACACACAGGTACGACCACAATTGGCACCGAGGCAGCGACGACTCTCATCACTAAAGACGACACGTCTCCATTCGTCCCTTCATAAACGCCTACCATAACACCATTGGAGGCGGGCTGAACGATGTTGGGGCGTGAGCGCAGGACACTCTAACGGCTCACATGGTCGTGCAACATAGTGAGGGGAGCGATATTCTACAGTCGCCATTCTCCTCTAGTGATCGTCTAGAGAACATTGAACAGTGCACGGTACACTGAAACCATCATTTAACCCGTCTTGATACCACTTATGCACTAACAAGGTGATATGCTTTTCCAACAGGACAATGCAGATCCACATGTATCCCGTACCACCCAACGTGCTCTTCAAGGTGTACGTCAACTACCCTGGCCAGTACGATCCCTAGATCTCTCCCCCATTGAGCATGTTTGGGACCGCATGAAACGTCATCTTGGGCGATCTGCATGAGCGGCACGAAATCTGGCCCAACTGAGGCACCAGGTGGAAACTGCATGGCAGGCCATTCCACATAACCACATTCGGAACCTCTATGATCGTTTCCATGAAAAAAATTACAGCTTGCATGCTGCAAAAGGAGGGTATACACGGTACTAACGCCAACACTGCGGACGCTCTGGTGACTGTATTCACGTGCGTACGGCTCTGCCTGTTTGACCGTGTGTTGTATGCAACCTCAAGAAAGTGTCAATGAAATTTCCCTCTGCTGGGTCGACGAATTCATGGTGCTCTTTTTTCATTTTCCAGGAGTGTATAAACGGACAACATCAACCGCGAATAGTCTAAGAAAACTGCTCATAATGTCTCCTAAAAGGACAAAGCACAGTATCGTACGCAAGCAACTCTCTCGCTATCATGGAAGGCTACAGCGGCAGAACTGCTGAATATTTCTGCGAGGAACTTCCAAAGACTTATGACTCCATACCACGTGGAGTTGCTGTGTTCACCCGGCAAAATGGAGTAGGCCACTACATTAGGATGTATCCCATGGGTACTGTCCCCCCAGTGTGTGGCCGCTGGTCGGTGAGAGAATGAGGCATGCCGTGAGGGCAGATGAGTAGCAGCGCGGTCACCAGGGCAGGTAGCGGCCGGCACAGGATCATCTCGAGCGCAGCCGTGCTCTACCGTCGCAGCCTTGGCCACTTTCTCTTCAGACTGCAAACAATAACCTTACATTCTCCACCCGCTGACACCGAAATTCTAATCGAGATACATTCGCTCCGTTGCGTCCCTGGACACACGCTCCCGTAGCCTCTAGAAACCGCGTGTTAAAACACACACGCACGCACAGAGAAAACACAACACAACACACATACATGCACGAACTAACTTTCCAGTTCATAGATGATTGTTGGTTTCAACTGAGAGTAGTTACGTTTCTTTTGCTGCTCCGAGATGGTATAACGTTGCATGATTTCAATGACTTTATATAGAAAACGCACGTTTGACCAGCACTTGAATTTTGCTCGTCAGTGTGACATGCGTATGAGGTGGGCATGACAGAGGAGTTGGAGATGATCCAGGGAAGACCAACACGCTTCGTTCCAGGTTTAATTAGCGCGAAAGTGTCACGGAGATGATCGGTAGTTTTATACGCTGCAAGAGAGGTGTCTGTATCACGTTATGATCTACTATCAAACTTCCGAGAGCGTTCTCGAAGAGAGCAGGCCGCGGTGGCCGAGGGGACGACTTTACAAACATTTGAACATTAGCCTCAACTGGGGCATATTTTCCGTGGCTTAGCGCGCCCGGTCAGGGGGCTCAACGCCCTCTGTAATAAAAAAAAGCTGAGCAAAGAACACTTCGAACATCAACGAACAAGAATGATCAGCGTCCGCAATGAACAGAACCACCCAGAGCAAAAAAAAAAAAAAAAAAAAAAAAAAGGGGGGGGGCTGAGGCGCTCCAGTCACGGTCTGCACGGACACTACGATCGGGGGTTCGAATCCCCCCCTCGGGTATGGATATTTGTGCCGTCCTTAGTCTGAGGTAGTTCATAAGTAGTTTGTAACCTTAGGGACTGATGACCCCGTAGTTAAGTCCTATAAGCTATACAAACATTTCAACACTCTTTTTCGTTCTCGAAGAGAGTCATTCAAATAAATTGCTCCTTCCTTCACACAACCACTGACAATAAAGTTTTGTGGATAGTCCTGTAACATTAACATGTATGAACAATGAACTAGTCACCTTACTGTCCTTCGAAACAGTCACCTCTAATAACCACGCACCGCTGAGCTCTGCGATTCATATCCTGGAAACTTTGCAGGTAGTCTTCCTTTGGGAAGGTGTTCAAGAACCTCGTCACGTTTCGTTGGATGTCAGGAATATCGTCAAATGTCTTTCCTTTCAAAGCGGTTTTGAGTCAAATGTTCAAATGTTTGTATAGCTTATGGGACTTAACTACGGGGTCATCAGTCCCTAAACTTACAAACTACTTATGAACTAGCTAATCATAAGGATGGCACAAATATCCATGCCCGAGGGGCGATTCGAACCCCCGACCGTAGTGGCCGTGCAGACCGTGACTGGAGCGCCTCAGGGTTTTGAGTCGGTGGAATAGAAAGAAGTCTGGAGGATTGAGATCTAGCGAGTATGGTGGATGTTGACGTTGCACCACCCCTTTTTGCCAAGAACTGTTTGACGATATTGGCTATGTGTGGTCGAGCGTTGTCGTGCAACTTGAACATCCACCATAATCACCGTATCTCTGTCCTTCACACTTCTTACTGTTCCATCAACTCAAACTCTATTTGAAAGGAAAGAGATTTGGCGATATTCCGAACATCCAACGAAACAAGAGGCTTTTGTACACCATGCAAAAGGAAGAATTTGTGCAAAGTTTCCAGAACATGTATCGCAGTGCTCAACGGTGCATAGTTATGGGAGGTGACTATTTCAAAGGACAGTAGGGTAACTGTAGTGCATAATTCATCTACGTTAATGTTACACGACTATTCACCGAACTTTGTCAGAAGTTGTGTAAGTCGTGGCAAGACCACGAGGACAAAATTAGAAGGATTAGAAACCTGGCGAAGGCTTATCGGCAGTCATTTTCCCCCGCAAACCATACGCGACTGGAAGGAAGAAGTGACAGTGGTATATAAAGTGCCCTCTGTCACATAACGTAAGTTGGTTTGCCGAGTATAGATGTAGGTGTAGAAACTGAAGCTAGCGTCTGTCCTACTGGTGGAATCATTTCCTAACCGTTCCCTAAGGAACATGTTCAGTTTCCCCTGACTGCCTTTTTCCAGGCTCAGTGCTCTGTCTTCCGTTCCCTAAATGTCGTAGCTTCAAATTACTTTTTTCGCACGTTTTCTACTCATAAGGGAAGTCTACATGCTGACATATTAACAAGAGTTTGTACGTTACGCTACAAAAGGGGTTTCTCTGCTCTGGACGCTGGGTTACGCTTGCATTATCGCTTTGTATGTTTATTGTGCTTCCAGCATAGGTACTTTAACAGCAGCACAAAGCTGAATAAACTACGGCATTACCGAACAACACTCTACGTAATATTTAGGATGAGGAGTACAGAGGACATACCGTGAGTGAATGGAAGAAGATACTGGCGAACCTCCAAACCTTTTTCACTGTAGTTCGTGTTCACTCTGTTTGCTGTTATATACAGCTATTTAAATACAGTGTACGTGTTATAATTTTGGTTTAGGAGCTTAAAAGAGCATATTTCTAGGCGATTTACTAAATCAATAAGTGCTCTACGAAAACAGTGGTAGTATCCCAGAGGGACGATGCGAAGAAGCTATCACGAAATTTGTTTCACCTTTAAATTTGTATATGTTTTCTTCGCGAAAAACATATCTTTTAAAAACCTAAAGTCTCATTGATATATACATAACGAATTTGATCTTCCCTTTTTGGCCTCAGAAACAACTAAGCCTATTATTTACGTAATTTTTCTTTAAACTTACCTCAATCTGTATATAAAGCCATATATCACGATTTGTTGTGTTTATAACACAAAAAAGTGTTTTAAATAAATTAACGTATTTTGACAGTTCTCAGGCGAGAATTCGATGTTGTTTACTACGTAGTAGGTTCAAAGATCTTCAAGAAAAAATATGCCAGTTAAAAAATACAAATGATCTAAATTCGTATTCGATGTAAATAATCTCCTTATATTATATCAATGCCTTGTAAATAAAATAACATTGTTATATCTTTATGATAAACGCAATGTTATAGAAGAAAATGTATAGGAATACTATTTGTTGCTAATATGAAATGCTATGTTAAAATCTAAAATAATTAATAACATAAGGGATCAGAATATTATTGTAATTATTTATTGTATTAAACAATTTACTTTTATTTAATTAATAATGTAATTAATCATATGTTCACATATTGTAACTTATGACAAGATATAGACTGTCATTTGTCACAGTGTATATAAGCTGATGCACAGGCAGTGCAAGTAGTGGTGATCTGTTCTGAGTTAGTAGTCAGTTATGAGTTGACAGTTGTTTTTGAGTTGTTGTCAGTTGTGCGTTGTACGTTTCAGTTGTAATGTGGAATTGTAGGTTGTAAAGTGGTCAGAATTGAGTTTGGTGTAACAACAAAATGTTCAAATGCTTGTAACGCTTAAGGGACTTAACTGCGGGTTAATCAGTCCCTAAACTTACAAACTACTTATGAACTATCTTATACTAAAAACGACAGAAACATCCATGCCCGAGGGGGGATTCGAACCCCCGACCGTAGTGGCCGTGCAGACTGTGACCGGCGCGCCGCAAACCGCTCGGCCACTGCGGCCGGCGAAGTAACAACAAGATTATCTCTGAATGTGAGACTTAATAAAACTGAAAGTACTATATTCTTGAAATTGTTTCTGGAACCTGAACAAAATTCAAAGTAAATTTCCCAGTGAACATTAAACGGGAAGAACTCCAGGACAACACGAAGACCTGAAAACGACCAATTTACTAAAATTTCTCATATTCAATCTAATAGGTGGACAGTAGTAGTTCCGTTGGATGCCACTAGAATAGGAAGTAGTCACCGGTTACGAAAACTTTCCTTTATTCATATATCCTATTTACTGTTCACGCGGGCCTTGAATTACTGAATACAATTGTCAAATGCGGAGTTAAAACTGAGATTTAAAGAGCCTCTACAATACAGTTCTAATTTAAGGGCGAACATGAAGTGGACTAAAGCGGAGATGAGGATTTAGGGTGATGAGGGAGGCGTGCCAGGGGAAGTCGGTACGGTTGTGTGAAACCACTAATGTGCTTCGCTGCGGAGCGCGCGGTTGCTCGCCGTCGGAGGTTCGAGTCCTCCCTGGGGCATGGGTGCGTGTGTTGTCCTTAGGTTAGTTTACCTTAGTTTAAGTAGTTTGTAAGCTACGGACTGATGACCACGCAGTTTGGTCCGATAGATTAACAAACATTTGGACATTTGAATTTGTGAAACCACTGTGTCCGAGTGGCGTAGCGGTAAGCGCAACTGCCTATGGAGCAGCATTGGTGGAAATTTCCGTCTGATGATCCAGTCAACACTTAAATACAATTTGATGGGTTGATTTTTTTGGGTCACATGCGAATAAAAAGTGTTCATTCACATACGTTTCGGTAAGTCCAACCGTACAAGAAATCGAAACCATTATTTTCGCCATGTTTCAGTTAAGTAATATTGCTTTCAAACTTTTCGAAAAAATATCCGAGAAATGTGCCGAAACTGCAATGCTAGGTGGCAGGTATCGGCTATTTCTGTGTAAACACAGCCAATTGGCAGCATCATTTGGCGAGGGAAGGAAGTAACATTAGGGTTTAACGTCCTGTCCATATTGTGATCTTTAGAGACGGAGCACACACTCTCGGATAGTTTTTGTCAGGGATGAGGAAGGAAATCGGCCGTGCCCTTTGAAAGAAACCATCCCGGAATGGTCTGGTGTGATTCAGGGAAATGACGGGAAAGCTAATCCAGGGTTTGAACTGCCGTCCCCCAGAATGCGAGTCCAGGGGGGAACCAATGCGCCACCTCGCTCCGTTGCCGAGGGAGAGCTACATTTGGCAGTAAAGTGCTCTGAGGAAGCAGCCTGAAATACTGAACGAGTTGCGTAATGTATTTCAATGGGAGTGTCCTATGGAAAGCTAAGCCCGGGGCCCACGCAGCCACAGACCTGTTTATCTGTAAGGCGAAGCCCGACGGCGTTGTTGGTAATTGTGAGGGGGCCATTACGAGGGAATAGAAAGCCGAGAGTGGGTAGGCCCTCGCTAGAACAGCGTTAGTCCCAGTTAGGCGAGGTCGCTGGCCACTTTAACGGCCTCGTATTTTCGCTGTGGCTGGTGTTTTACGATCTCGCTGACGCGAGCCCACTCCTCAAGCTAACGCTCACACCGGCCTCCCCCGTCCGCCGACAGGGACGTCTCTCCTCAAGTCGTTATCCCGCGCTCACCACAGCCCTCACAAAGTAACTCTTTGCTCAATCTGTCACATTTCTTTGTTTTCATTCCCATCCCCCAACCCACGAACCCTCTCTAAATCATTATAGCAGAAAAGAAAAACAATGATCTGAAGATTTAGTTTTGCTGCTTCCTGCCAGTCAGTCGTTTCCCAACTTCTGTTACCACTGGTAATAATCGGTGACCGTTCGGAATGGCCCCGTTGTCTAAGGCGTCACGCTACGGCCTGGGCGGTCGTTCCCCCCGGAGGTTCGAGTCCTCCCTCGTGTCTGTGTGTGTGTGTGTGTGTGTGTGTGTGTGTGTGTGTGTGCTGTTCTTAGTGTAAGTTAGTTTAAGTAGTTTGTAAGTCTAGGGATTGATGACCATAGCAGTTTGACCCAATAGGTTTACAAACATTTGAACATTTGAATTATTATTCACTGGCATAGATAATTTGCTCATCTTGGGGAGAGGGGAGGTTCTATTGAAGTACAAGATACTGGATTAAAAATCACAATTTTGAGTATGTACCACAAGTTTATTTTAATTCGTGAACCGGTTTTCGGCTTTTAAGGCGATCTTCAGACTTTACAGTTTATCTCGAAGGAGTTAAAATATTTTACTCGTTACACTTATATTCAAGCACATAACAATTATCATCCTTGGCTCTATTCTGGTAGTACAATTAAATGTTCCAATAAAACAGTCATTAATAAATATACAGGAGGGGGAACCAAGAATATTCATTAACATTGTTAATGAATATGTAAAGCTGTTCAGTTCACAGTTGTAGTTTTATTCCATGATATGCATTACCTCCCACAATGTAAGTTATTTAAAATATTTTTAAGCAGTCTCTCAAGTAATTTATTCGTTGGAATGGTTAATGATTTAAAATATTTTACTCATAGACTTTCGAGATTAAAATTTAGTTTATTCTTGGTTGTCCTCCTGTAAATTTATTACTGATTGTTTTATTGGAACATTTTACTCTACTACCACAGTAGAGCCAAGGATGATAATTGTTATGTGCATGAATATAAGTGTAACCAGTAGAATATCTTTCACGTCTGTATCAAAACATTGTAACGTTTTTTAGATAAACAGTAAAGTTTGAAGATGGCCTTATAAGCCGAAAACCGGTTCATGAATTAAAATAAACTTGTGGAACACACTCAAAATTGTGATTTTTAATTCGGTATGATAACGTTCCACCAAGAACCGACGGCACAATCAGTCAAAATGAATCACAAGATGTTTATTTCGATCAGCATCTCAAATGCACCGTATCAACAAATGAGCGGAAGCCTCAAACTATTCCAACGCTTGCAACTGGAGCAAAGGTGACTTTGTAAGAGATAATAAATAAATAAAAGAAAATAAAAAGTAAGTAAAACAAAATCTCATAGATATGAGAACCTGGGGGAAGCTATACTTGGCGCCCCCTCCCAGTTACCTACGCCCCAATATCGAATGTAATCAGTGTTCTGTCGGAATGCCTTGTTACTGATACTTGCTCTTGGCCACCGTTCTGGGCACACCCAGGTGCCGTCGCATCTGTCAGCATCCCAGCATGGGACATTGTACGAGGGGCATTCAACTTCGCTTCGCAATATCTCGGGATGTAATTGGAGTATTGTGATGTAATCAACACCATTGTTTATGTGATTTGTCATGCTATAGATCGCTGAAAAATAATATAGGGTGTCCGTTTAAAAACACATAAGTTTGTTTTAAAAACACATATGCTTTCGTTTTAGAATGTTTCAAAATATTTACGTTCATGAGCCCCTGCCTTACATTGATACCGATGAAAGTCGTGTTACAATAGCTGTTGTTGTTCCAGAGATATTTTGGGTGAGCAAAATAAATGGGACACCCTGTATGTACCACCGAATTAAAATTAAGCCGCGCGGAATAGCCGTGCGGTTCTAGGCAACGCCACCTAGATACAAGGCCTGTGCGCTGCCTGCCAAGAGTAGTCATAACAAAAGAAACTATTTGTCTTGCGTAGCGTTGTGCTGAGCTTGGGAATACGAACACGTTGCACACTGTGTTTCAGAATATTCACAGTGTTATTTATGTGATTCACAGACACATTTGTTTTGGTATAAGATATTTATGAACATTTAGTAAGAAATCTTATCGATATTGGAATCGGACGATTCATATTAGGCATTTTGTCTCATACCAGCAAAAATCTGCACGGATAACACGATCTGCATAGATAACACGAACATTCTGAAACAGAGTGTGCAACGTGTACGTATTCCCAAACTCATCACAACGCTACATAAGACAAATAGTTTGCTTGTGCTATGACTACTCTTGGAAGGCAGCGCACAAACCTTGTATCTAGGTGGCGTTGTTCTAGGCCCCATGTCAGGGACTGTGCGGCCGCTCTCGCCGGAGGTTCGACTCCTCCCTCGGGAATGGGTGTGTGTGTGTGTGTGTGTGTGTGTGTGTGTGTTGTGCTTAGGATAGGTTTAAGTTAAAGTAGTTTGTAAGTCTTGGGACCGATGACGACTGTAGTTTGGTCCCATAGGTTTACAAACATTTGAATTTGAATTAAAATTAAATAATACCTTATAACTACAGCGTGGAGAAAGTCAAATGAATTTTTATTAAAATGCCTACGCTTATGCTCCACTCCACATAAGGCTTCGCATGTCAATTATTAGACCGTTAAACCGTCGTGTTCTGGCTGAGGGAAATATTGTTTTGACGTTAAAGAAACATCCGAAACATTCGAATTTTTTGTATATGGGTAATTACAGGTAGTGACAGCTATTATTGGTGTAGTAATTATTTAATACACTTTAAGTATCCTACGTAATTACTATTATTTCAGTATCGGTGAGATACTTTGTACCTGAAGAAAAGGAGCAGGTTTTTCGTAAAACTTGTACAGTTCTGACAATTAACATCCGACGTGAAGCCCGTGAATCATGTGTGTATTGTAAAAAACACCTAAAATAGATTTTTATCATGTCAGTTCTTTATATTTTTATTCTTATTATTCAGTGATGCTCCCCGTTCAATAAGCTAAGGCAACTGCACTCAATGACAGGAAATTATATCCTGATCTGCCTTTAAATAAATTTTTCTTGAAGTACACCGTCCGTGGAATGGAATGGTCTGATGGATGTAACAATATTTTCAATTGCTTCTAACATATGTAGCCCTGTTGCTGAGTGCATGTGTTAGGCTATAAGTCAAAAGTTTTCGGGTTACATCACCGGTCGGTCCTAACGTTAAGCAATCTTGAAAACAAATGTTTTTTCGCGACCTACTAATCACTTTGAAATAGCCGTAACTAATATGATGATATCTTATAGCCCGTCATACAGCTACGAACCGTTGCGGACAGTATACAGTGGAGAGCCGATTATCTCGACCTCAGTTATACGGATTCGCGATTATCCGGATCGTCATTCGCGAGCAAGTATCTTTGTCGTCTCGTCCAAAGAAACCTCATTTAACGTAGATTGTCTTCTGTTGATTAAGATTTTACAATAGTCGTTTTGTCATTTATCAGGCAAATGAATTTAGAGGAGTGTTGTTACACGCTCGTGTACACTTGGGATTTGGATGAAAGGAGGACTTTGAACAGTGCTTGGAATATAATACTAAAACAGGAGCAGAAAAATTAAACAACCTATACGGATGATTTTGTTGTGAAGGATATAAATGAGATAATGACAAACGTACAAATATGCCAGGAACGTGACTCTGATGATGTGAAAGGCTGACTCACTTGTGATCAAGATTTTAAGAGCGCGCTGGATGGCGAAATTATTGAAAACATTGCAGGCAGACGAACTGTAGTAAATGCAAGAAAATATAGACATAGAAAATTACGTGGAACCATCTCATACAAAAGCACGTAAAACCCTGTAAACTGCTTTTAAATGATTATAAAAAGAGACTGACTGTGTTACCGTGAAGTACCGTAAAAACCATCTCGCATCGCGTGTTGGCTGCGTGGTCTAGGGCGTCTTGCTACGGACTGGGCGGCCGTTCCCGCCTCCCTCGGGCATGGACGTGTATGTTGTCCTTAGTGAAGTTAATTTGACTAGTTTGCAAGTCTAGGGACCGATGATCATAGCAGTTACATCCAATAGATTTACAAACATTAGAACATTTGAACTTCATCTCCGAGCTTTGCTTTACTTGACTGTATTTCTACCAGGGATTAGCAGAAAATATTGCAACACTGGTGGCGCAACTAGCCGGGAACGTAAATAGATTTGTGTGCTTCAAGTTGTACAAACAAATGGTTCAAAGTTACTTACGTGAGTAACTGGGGTGGAATGCAGGGCAATTTTTTTATGTTGTTATGTGACGCCAATCAGGTTTGGTTTTTCATTTACCTACAAGTCAAAGATCAAGGTTCAATTACGACCTGCAACTATGACAGTACTAAGCGTCGATAAGAACGTCTCTAGATTATACGTAACTGTCACTTAGAGAAGGTTGGCAGTTATATAATCAAATATAGTGTAGTACGTCCGTCGTGACCTGCCTCTTATTATCAATTTGTTATCGTAGGTAAAGTGGAATAACTACGAACATTGGAACATGTGATTTTAAAAACGATCTCGTGATATAGCAGCAATGAAGTAACAATTAATATATTCAACAATATTCAACAAAATCATACAACAGTGATTGTCCTACGTGACGTTTTTAGGTATTTAATTGGAAGGTTGGAGTATGCCATCAACTTTAATGAAATATTTATGAATATACGAAAATGTGTATCCAATTTCGGAATAAACATTGATTCTTATGACTGTTATATGTTTAATTTTCTGTTGTTGTTTTGAATAGACACCTAAGATTTCGCATTAATCTTAGAAAGATAACCATATGATATAGTACCTAAAAGATAACTAGAAGCAGGCAACAAATTATGTTTCTAGAGATAATACAAAAATCACTCTTCTTCATTTACATCCAGTTATCCGGATTTTCGATTACCCGAATGAATTTTGACAATAATTAGTCCGGAAAATCGAGGCCCTACTGTATTTACAACTGTCGAGTTAATATAAGGTAAGCGTCTATCATTATTATGCAGCACAGCATCCAGTGCCGTCGAAGATGAGGACACAGGATTTCTGCAACGGTTCCCAGGTATACGGTAACCTTGGCCACAGGTACCCGACGATATTAAAGTCGACTGGCTACGATTGCTGGGGTAGGTGTTGAAATGCAGCCTCACGCTTGTTAAACTACACTTGAACAGATCGAGATACGAGGACTATTACTACGTAAGGACACCTGCGCCTCATAAATCACCTCTCACTTAATTTATTCGCATAATCTTTGGCCTTAACTTGAACTTGCACTGGGAAAATAGGAGCGTCTGACGTACAGGGCTGATTTGCTGACCGTCACGCATAGATAACGAACTGACGTTTACAGCAAGGTAAAAAACGATTTAACGGACCAATCTTTTTTTGTGGTACACGATCCTGGATCCGTTAGCGTGACGGCGATGAGTGGTTTCCACATCTGCTGGTGTTGGGTTTGTGTAGCTCGCGTCGGTTTCTGTTTACAGAAGCGGGTTGTATCAGATGCTGTCCGAGATGATGCGGTAACTGTACGGCACATGCTCGGTGATAACGACTAATGGTGAACGGTAAGCGCCAACTGTTACCCGTCGCTGGTAGTGTCATCATAATGAGGCCTGTGTGTCACCATGTGAATGCCTAAGACTTTATTCAACAATGGAACTTTAGTCGGCCGCTTAATGAAACTCTTTACGCAGTTTATGACGGAGGGTTTACAACCTTACCTGAAACTGCCTTATGGTGTCATAATGATTTTTTAACATTCTTCATTACGTAATGGGCTATTATTAAAAGAGCTGAGAAACCGCATCGTTAACGGCGGCGACAAAATTCATTAGATTTCAAAATGTTTTCTTTTCTATATCAATTATGACAGATACTTTGTGCAGATTGCCCGTAAATACCGAAAGCTTCCCTTGTCGCCAGTTGTAAGATTATAGTTCATTTAGTTGCCGCTATTGGTAATCCTAGTGCAAACAGATCTCTCTACAAGTGGACTCTCATTGAACTTTGATAAAACCCAGTATATACAGTTTCATACAGTAAATGGCATGACACCATTAATAAATTTAGACTTTGAACATAAATCTGTAGCTAAGGTAGAATATTCAAAATTTTTAGGTGTTTGCATTGACAAGGGACTGAATTGGAAGAAACATATTGAAGATCTCCTGAAACGTCTGAGTTCAGCTACTTATGCTATCAGAGTCATTGCAAAATTTGGTGATATACATCTCGGTAAATTAGCTTACTACGCCTATTTTCATTCACTGCTTTCATATGGGATCATATTCTGGGGAAATTCTACATTGAGTAAAAAGTATTCATTGCACAAAAGCGTGTAATCAGAATAATTGCTGGAGCCCATCCAAGAGCATCCTGCAGACATTTATTTAGAGATCTAGGGATACTCACTGTAGCTTCACAATATATATATATATATTCACTCATGAAATTTGTTATTAACAATCCGACCCAATTCAAAAGCAATAGCAGTGTGCATAGCTACAACACTAGAAGAAAGGATGATATTCACTATTCAAGGTTAAATCTAACTTTGGCTCAGAAAGGGGTGAATTATGCTGCCACAAAAGTCTTTGGTCACTTACCAAGTAGCATCAACAGTCTGACAGATAGCCACCTAGTATTTAAAAAGAAATTAAAGGAATTTCTGAATGGCAACTCCTTCTACAATGTAGATGAATTTTTAGATAAAACTTAAAAAAATAAATAAAAATAAACACAAAAAAAATCCTTAAAATATTGATTGTCAAGTATAGACAACATTTACTAAACTGATACGTTCTACATCATTACGAAATGTATATATGATCTATGGAACAAGTATTAATCTAATCTAATCTAATCTCGTTCATTCATTATGAAATGGACGCCGTGTCGAGATGGCAGTAATATACAAACATCCAATAATTCTGCAATCCTCACCAAACAAAGTTATTCTGTATTTTATACTATTGTGAATTGATATTTATAAGATAATACATCTTCAGGCTTATTAACGAACAAAACCCAACAAATGGGTTCTTATGTACTCAGACAGAACTTAAAATCAATTTTCTTGAGATAAACCCTTTTTAACAACCTCACTTTTGCATGAATGCAATCTGTACCCTACGTGCATGCTGCCCACGACTTCAACTAACAATTGCAGGTCTAATTTATACCATTCTTCAGTGGTAATCGTGTGTAACTACAGTGATTTCGTGGTTGGTTAGGACGTGCTCGCACAGCTCTTTTCAATTTATTCCAAGCATTTTCATGTGGATTCATATCGGGGGAACACAGTCGCGCAGTACGGGAACGATTGACGAAATCGTTGACGATGTCTGCGTCACTGACTCGCGAGTTGTCGTCCATAAACTTGAATTATTACGATGGTTTGAAGGATGTTATTCCTATATTGTGGAGCCTTCAGGTTGCCCTTGATAGGCAACAAATGTGTCCGAAACCTGCACATATTAATCGCCTAGAACATCATTGATCCGTCACATTGCTGTATTGGATTTACGCTGTGCCTTTGCTGCATTACCAAGTTTCCTCCACACACTTTGACGGCGGTCACCCGGTATCAAACATATGCGGCCGTCATCTGTGTAGCCCGCTATGTTGTTAAAAATTGACATTGTGACAACCGTGGCTGTGGTATTATAACGTTTATAATTAAAACAGCGATCAGCTACAAGTATGGTAGAAATATTTATTTTCTTAATCTATTACTGGTTTCGGATTTATACAAATCCATCTTCAGATAGTTTTTCAAGCTTTTGAGCTGGGGCCTTGTCTTCAATCAGTTATAGTATCGCTCCCCCACGATAGACAAAAAATATTTCCTTTACTATTTGCCGAATTTAACTTTAAGTTTCTTTATGTTCGCCTTTATCAACATATTTATAGAAGAGATTTGTAGTTAAAAATACATGAAGTTTGGCGAAAACTTACATACTGTGTCCTTTTCTGCGATGAGTTTTTCTTGTATTTTTCTTGCATATTTTACACTTCCTAAATGTGCACTGCATGTGTACTTTTAACGTAGGTTGTCTATCCTAGGGCAGCGATACTATAACTGATGCAAGATAAGGCCCCAGCTCAAAAGCATGAAAAACCATCTGAAGATGGAAATGTATTAATCCGAAATCGGCAATAGATTAAGAAAATACATATTTCTACCATACTTGTGGCTGGTCGCTGTTTTAATTATAAGCGTTGTAATACCACAGCCACGGTTTTCACAACGTCAATTTTTGACAACATAGTGTGGTAGTCTAATTAAATAAAAAAACATGTAGTTGCGGCTGTTGGAGTTTATCTTCTTAACAAAATCGATTAAGAGTTTTCTCACGCCCCAGTATTGCAAGAGTCACAGCCGTGCGTTTCGAGATCATACAATTTGTTGGACCATGTTGTCATCATGACAGGCACATCGTACAACGACTCACCGTGCCTTTGCCCACAGCCAGGCCACACAAGGTTTTCTCTTTCTCTGCTTTCTCTTTGGAACCTAAAGGTAAAAAAAAAAACAGTCAACAATCCGAAGATTGGTTTGAACACCACAGTGCTTTACTAGGCATGGTCCTGTTTGGGGGTGGTATGCCGTTGCCTTCCTCCGACCTTCGAACTGACTTACCCAGCCAGTTATAGGGGGACCTACAGTTTAACGTGGGTTCCGAACCACGGTGCTACTCGGTATTTTTCACATGAGCAATACTGCCAGAGGTGAAAGAAGTGGAAAGTGACAGATAAAAATCCTAGGACCTGGCGGAGATCGAACCCGCGACCTTTGGACTTGTAGTCTGGCACTCTACCACTGTGCAACCGAGGCGCACTCTTTGGAACCTACTGGAAATTAATGAAACTACAACGAGATCAATCGCTAATATTAAAAGTTGTCCCAAACAAAATTCCAAATTTTTTCAGTCGAAATTGGCCGAGAGACAAAATGTGTTGCATTAGTTATTGAACGCCCCTCATATTGAACACCCACGTTAAATCCGAGACTCAGATCCAAAGAAAACAGATAATGGGGGTGTTAGATTTACAAGGAATAGAATTGTCTATTAAGAACAAGAATTATTATTAGTATTAGAAAAGTGAGGGAAGAAGTTCTCTCGTAAAGGAGATGTGTAATAGGCACACAAACAGAAATATCCAGGTATGGAAGATTAAGAGTGTATTTTGCAGCTATGTCTCGGAGCATGTGAGGGACCTGCAGTGACGCTAACGTGGTCAATGTCTAAGGATACCGGACACGACACGCGAGGACGCTAGGCGCCTGGTGAAGGCAGACGTGTTGCAGGGGTCTGCCATCAGTTATAGCCGAGAACCAGCCACCTCTCCTTGTATCACCTTTGCAGACTCTAACGAGCTATAGAAACACACACACAAAGACAAGAACATGGCCAAAGCATTCTCTACAACAATAAAGCAGCTACTGAGGTCACTAACCTGGTCACTATGGCCACGCCTGTTTTGGGCGTAGGGGCCTGTTTCCATCAAACGGCTTGCTGATTTTCCGCCTGCTAAGCAGGTGTGTGTTGTCCGAAGCGGCCCTTTAAAGAAAATAGAAAAATTATTATAACTTGATGAACAAAATTACTGTGAAATAACGCTTTAACACAAAGTATTTTTGCCAGGTATAACAATATATCAATGACACATCTCACATGAAATAATCTGTCACTTCAGTAAACTGATTCAAGTAAAATGGATGGTGAAGGAGCATTTAAGGCCACATGTGTCTTATAATCGCATGAGAATGTAATTTATAGGTACGCTTAATTTTATTATACAGTACGTAATGAGAGGTATTATGATGCTCCATATAACGCGGAACTGATCGTTAGATGTCACATGCCAGTATGAAAGGAGGCACTAAGTGTTGTGCTGTAAGCAGAGAAGCAGTGAAACAAAATGGGCGACCAGGAAAGCTCAATGACTTGAACATGGATTAATCTACTTTAACGAACTTATGCCAGGACAACACATACAACCATTCCCGAGGGAGGATTCGAAACTCCGATGGGGAGCACCCGCGCAATCCGCAGCATGTTGGTTGAGCTTATGGTCATCAGTCCCTAAACTTACAAACTACGTACTTATACACTAACTTATACTAAAGACAACACAAACATCCATGTCCGAGGGAGGATTTGAACAAAAATGTTCAAATGTTTGTAGAACTATCATTAATAATTTTTGACAGTTTGTCATTTCGGTGAATATGCGCTGATTTCGCGTTGTGGACAGGCACTGTGTCACTTTCGCTTCACTCAATGTTTGTTGTTGTTGTGGTCTTCAGTCCGGAGACTGGTTTGATGCAGCTCTCCACAATACCCTATCCTGAGCAAGCCTCTTCATCTCCACATAAGAACGGCAACCTACATCTGTCTGAATCTGCTTACTGTATCCATCTCTTGGTCTTCCTCTGCGATTTTTACCCCACACACTTCCCTCTAATGCCAAATTCACAATTCCTTGATGTCTAAGAATGTGTCCCACCAATCTATCCCTTCTTTTAGTCAAGGTATGCCAGAAGTTTCTTTTCTCCCCAATTCTGTTCAGCACCTCCTCATTAGTTACGCGATCCACCCACCTAATCTTCAGCATTCTTCTGTAGCACCATACTTCAAAAGCCTCGATCCTCTTCCTGTCCGCACTGTTTATCGTCCATGTCTCACTCCCATACAAGGCAACACTCCATACAAATGCCCTCAGAAAGGACTTCCTTAGGCTTAGATCAATATTCGATGTTAACAAATTTCTCTTTTTCAAAAACGCTTTTCTACCCATTGCCATTCTGCATTTTATATCCTCTGTACTGCGACCATCATTTGTTATTTTACTGCCCAAGTAACAAAACTCATCTACCTCCTTTATTGCTTCGTTTCCCAATCTAATTCCTTCAGCATCACCTGATTTTCTTAGACTGCACTCCATTACTCTAGTTTTGCTCTTGTTAATGTTCATCTTATATGCACCTTTCAGCACACTGTCCATTCCGTTCAATTGCTCTTCCAGGTCCTTTGCTGTATCTGACAGAATTACTATGTCGTCGGCAAAACGCAAAGTTTTTAATTCTTCACCCTGAACTTTAATTCCTTCACCAAATTTCTCCTTGCTTTCCTTTATAGCTTGTTCAATGTACAAATTGAATAACATTGGAGAAAGGCTACAACCCTGTCTCACTCCCTTCCCAACCACTGCATCCCTTTCATGCCCTTCAACTCTGACAACCGCTGTCTGGTTTTTGTACAAGTTGTAAATAACCTTACGCTCCCTATATTTTACTCCTGCTTGCTTCAGAACTTGAAAGAGTTTATTCCACTCAACATTATCAAAAGCCTTCTCCAAATCTACAAAAGCTAGAAATGTAGGTTTGCCTTTCCTTAATCTATCTTCTAGGATAAGCCGTAAAGTTAGTATTGCCTCCCGAGTTCCTACATTTCTCCTGAACCCAAACTGATCTTCCCCGAGGTCGGCTTCTACCCGTTTTTCCATCCTTCTGTATATAATTCGTGTTAATATTTTGCAACCATGACTTATTAAACTGATGTTTCTGTAGTTTTCACACCTGTCTGCACCTGCTTTCTTTGGAATGGGGATTATAACATTTTTCTTAAAGTCTGAGGGTACTTCGCCTGTCTCATACATCTTACACACCAGGTGAAACAGGTTTGTCATGGCTGGTTCTCCCAGAGACTTCAGTAGCTCTGAGGGAATATCATCTACTCCAGGGGCCTTGTTTCGACTTAGGTCTTTCAGGGCTCTGTCAAATTCTTCTCTCAGTACAGTATCTCCTATTTCATCTTCATCTACATCCTCTTCCCTTCCTACAATATTGTCTCGAAGTTCCTTTCCCTTGTAGAGCCCCTCTATATACTCTTTCCACCTTTCAGCTTTCCCTTCTTTGCTGAGAACTGGTTTTCCATCCGTGTCCTTGATATTCATAGAGCTGTTTTTCTTATCTCCAAATGTTTCTTTTATTTTCCTGTAGGCTGTATCTATTTTTCCCCTATTTATACATTCTTCTACATCCTTGCATTTGCCTTCTAGCCACTCCTGCTTAGCCATTTTGCACTTCCTGTCAATCTCATTTCTTAGTCGTCTGTACTCCATTTTGCCTGTTTCATTTACTGCATTTTTATATTTTCTCCTTTCATCGATTAAATTTAGTATCTCCTGTGATATCCAAGGATTTTTTGTAGGTCTTGCCTTCCTACCTATTTTGTCCTCTGCTACTTTCACTATTTCATCTCTCAATTTTACCCATTCCTCCTCTACTGTTTTATTTTCTCCTGTTTCTGTCAATTGTTGTCTAAAGCTCCCTCTGAAATTCTTAAGAACCTCAGGTTCCTTCAATTTATCCAAGTCCCATCTCCTTATTTTCCTACCTTTTTGTAGTTTCTTCAGTTTCAGCCTACAGTTCATAACCAACAAGTTATGGTCAGAGTCTATATCTGCCCCTGGGTATGTCTTACACTGTAAAACCTGGTTCCGAAATCTATGTCTTACCATTATAAAATCTATCTGGTATCTCCCGGTGTCTCCTGGTCTCTTCCACGTATACAACCTTCTTTTGTGATTCTTGAACCAGGTGTTTGTTATAACTAAATTATGTTCCGTGCAAAATTCTACCAGGCGGCTTCCTCTTTCATTCCTTTTGCCCAGACCATATTTACCTACTATCCTCCCTTCCCTTCCTTGTCCTACTACCGAATTCCAGTCTCCCATAACAATTAAGTTTTCCTCTCCCTTAATTGTCTGAATAATTTCCTTTAGCTCCTCATATATTTCTTCGATTTCCTCATCATCGGCAGAGCTAGTTGGCATATAAACCTGTACTACTGTTGTCGGTGTTGGCTTCGTATCTATCTTGACAATGATAATGCGATCACTGTGCTGCTCATAGTAGTTTACCCGCATTCCTATTTTCTTATTCATTATCAATCCTACTCCTGTGATACCCCCAATTGATTTTGTATTTATAATCCTGTACTCACCTGACCAGAAATCCTGTTCATCCTGCCACCGAACTTCACTAATCCCCACTATATCTAACTTCAACCTATGCATTTCCCTTTTTTAATTTTCTAATTTTCCTACTCTATTAAGGGATCTAACATTCCACGCTCCGACCCGTAGAATGCCAGTATTGTCTTTCCTGATGATCACATCCTCCTGGGTAGTCCCCGCCCGGAGATCCGAATGGGGGACTATTTTACCTCCGGAATATTTTACCCGAGAGGATGCCATCATCATATGTTCATACAGTAGAGCTGCATGTCCTCGGGAAAGGTAACGGCTGTAGTTTCCCCTTGCTTTCAGCCGTTCGCAGTAGCTGTGTGGCAAAGCCACATTAGCTGATGTTACAAGGCCAGCTCAGTCAATCATCCAGACTGTTGCCCCTGTAACTACTGAAAAGGCTGCTGCCCCTCTTCAGGAACCACACGTTTGTCTGGCCTCTCCACAGATACCCCTCCGCTGTGGTTGCACCTACGGTACGGCTATCTGTATCGTTGAGGCACGCAAGCCACCCCACCTCGGCAATGTCTGTGGTTCATGGGAGGGGCACTCAATGTTTATGTTATGAAAACAAAGAACATAAACATTGAGTGAAGTGAAAGTGACACAGTGCCTGTCCGCAACGCGAAAACAGCGCATAGTCACCGAAATCACAAACTGTCAAAAATTATCAATGACGTTTTGTGAGTTGAAGAACCACAAACATAACAACATGTGGTATTAAGACAATATGAATTAAGCATCCCACTGACGATGCTGCAACGCCAGCGAAACATGTATGGGAAAAATCAAAAAACATTTGTGTTTGCTCAAGGCGGACCTTACCTATAAAACAAATTCATATTACTTATACTCACACGCATCTTGTGAAATGACCTTGACGTGGAAATTGGTCATGATAAGAACGCATACGAAGGCTTTACTGTAAACGCTATTCACGAATGGAACACGAAAATAGAAAATAATAGTGAAACTAGAAGTACCCCCCACCACACACCATAATATAGAGACTGGCGTGTAAATGTGGAGGTAGGTATTTGCCGTAGCACACTAATGCGAACAACGGTACACAGTGTTATTTTTTCCACAGTGTGTACAAACTCTACGAACTGATCGAGGAGAGCATAAGGTACAAAAAAGGTCTAATGAAGTTATGTACGGAAATCTAACACAAATGTTTGTCCCCGCCGGCCGCAGTGGCCGAGCGGTCTGCGGCGTGCCAATGACGGTTGCACGGCCGCTGCGGTCGGGGGTTCGAAACCCCCCTCGGGCATGGATGTTTGTGCCGTCTTTAGAATAAGCTAGTTCATAAGTAGTTTGTAAGTTTAGGGACTGATGACCCCGTAGTTAAGTCCCATAAGCTCTACAAACATTTGAATATTTTGAACAAATGTTTGTAAACCTAAGGGACCACACATCTGAGGTCATCGGTCCTTAGATATGTAAACTACTTAACTTAACTTATCCTAAGGTGAATAGAAACACCCATGCCAGAGGGAGGACTCGAACCTCCGACGGGGGCGGTCGTGCAATCCGCGGCATGACACCCCGTATCGCACGGTTATTCCTGTGCGCCACGGAGGGTCCATGTTTTCCTTTCTAGAATGTAATTATTCAATCATAGTTTGTTACAGAAACTGCTGTCTCTCTCTCACGCTGCACCATGCAGTGAAAGATACGTTAGGGTAAGGTGGTACAAATTCGATATAGGTACAATTCTGATCATAAATTTTCGCGCCATTTGTCAGTCTCGTAGTGTTGGTAGCACTTGCCTTTGTGTGGCGTCGTAGTGTAGCAGGTTTATACAGCTCCTCCTGTCTTTTCCGAGAATACACCACTTTGTGCTAAGGAGAGAGAAATTTTTTCCCATTAGAAGGTAAGTGAAGCTACTTAGTCTAACGAGCTCTTATAAATTCTCTATTTAAGGGTGACTAGATTCTCTAAGCAAAATGCAATGTTTGGTACAACGAAGTACGCGTTGGTGCCTGACGGAAAAAGTGCTTTTTGTGTGGAAGATGCTCTTAGTCTAAATTCTACTGGGAAGTGATCACAATTGTACCTAGTGTGGTACATTTTCGATCGATTTTTCTCAATTCTGTAACTTTTTTGTGTCTCTATACCGACATTTGTAATTGTCTAATATTTGTGTTACATATTAGTTAAACATCCAAGAACAAGTGCTATAATTAAAATTACATATTTTCGCAATATATTTTCAGTTACAATAACATTTGTCCGAAATGAACGAAATTGTACCACCTTATCCTATGCATGGTTTGCTCCTAAAGGGCGATATTGTTACTAATAATGCGCGATTGCCGGCCACGGTGGCCGAGGGGACTGAGGCGCTCCAGTCACGGTCTGCACGGCCACTACGGTCGGGGGTTCGAATCCCCCCTCGGGCATGGATATTTGTGCCGTCCTTAGTCTTAGCTAGTTCATAAGTAGTTTGTAAGCTTAGGGACTGATGACCCCGTAGTTAAGTCCCATAAGTTCTACAAACATTTGAACATTTTTGAATGCGCGATTGATGACTCGAAGGGTTACGTTGGTCTAGTCGGCTTCGCCATTAACGACCGGATGCATCTCAATCGTCTCTTCCCTGGTCGATGGATCTGACTAGGAGGTCCGTTTGCATGGCATGCTCGTTCATCGGATCTCATTCCTTGAAATTTCTGGTTATAGGACCATCCCAAAAGTATCACGTATGTAGAGCCCATTCTGGATATGGAGACACAAGCATCGTTTGTCACTTCTTCGATATCTACGTCTACATACATACTCCGCAACTCACCGTAAGGTGCGTGGCGGAGGGTACACTGTACCACTACTAGGCATTTCCTTTCCTATTGCACTCCCAAATTGAACGAAGGAAAAAAAGAATGTCTATATACCTCCGTACGAGCCCTAATTTCTCTTATCTTGTCTTTGTGATCTTTACGCGAAATGTAAGTAGGCGGCAGCAAGATCGTACTACACTCAGCTTCAAATTCCGGCCCTCTAAATTTACTTAACAGAAATTCACGAAAAGAACGTCGTCTTTCTTCCAGCGATCCCCAATTGAGTTGCCGGAGCATTTCCGTGACACTCGCGCATTGGTCGAACCTACCGGTAACAAATCTAGCTGCTCGTCTCTGAACCGCCTCTATGTCTTCCTTTAAACTGATCTGCTGCGGGTCCCAAACACTTGAGCAATACTCAAGACGTGGTCGTACAAGCGTTTTATACGTGGTCTCCTTTACAGGTGAAGTACATCTTCCCAAAATTCTCCCAATAAACCGAAGTCGGCTCTCCGCCTTACTCACAACTGTCCTTACATGTTCGTTCCATTTCATATCGCTCTGCAATGTTACGCCTAGATATTTGAACGAAGCGACAGTATCAAGAAGCTCACTAGTAATGCTGTATTCGAACATTATGGGATTGTCTTTTCTACTCATGCGCATCACCTTACATTTTTCTACATTGAGAGCAAGCTGCCATTCTTCGCACCAACTAGAAATTTTGTCTAAGTCATCCTGTATGCTATTACAGTCAGTTACAGACGACACCCTCCCATACACCACAGAATCATCAGTAAACAGCCGCAAATTACAACTTACTCTGTCCATCAGATCATTTATATAGATAGAAAATAATAGCAATCCTATCACACTCCCCTGGGGCACGCCTGACGATACACTCGTCTCTGATGAACACTCGCCGTCGAGAACAACGTACTGCGTTCTATTACTTAGGAAGTCTTCCAGCCAGTCACAAATCTGTGAACCTATTCCATAAGCTTGTATCTTCGTTAGCAGTCTGCACTGTGGCACCGCGTCGAACGCCTTTTTGAAGTCGAGAAAAACACAATCCGCCTGTTGCCCTTCATCCATGGCTCGCAAGATGTCATGTGAGAAAAGGGCAAGCTGAGTTTCTCATGAACGATGTTTCCTAAACCTGTGCTGATTCATGGAAAGAAGCTTTTCCGTTTCAAGGAAATTTACTATATTCGAACTGAGAATATGCTCCAAAATTCTACATGAAACTGAAGTCAACGATATTGGCCTGTAATTGTGTGGGTCAGTTCTCTTTCCTTTCTTATAAACGGGAGTCACCTGCGCTTTTCTCCAATCACTAGGAACTTTGCGCTGAATTAAAGATTCGCGATAAATGCAAGCTAAGTAGGGGGCCAACGCCGCAGAATAGTCTTTGTAAAACCGAACTGGTATTCCATCCGGACCAGCAGACGTTTTCGTATTTAGCTCTCTCAGCTGCTTCTCTACACCGGAAATACCTATTGCAATGTCCCGCATAACGGAATTAGTACGTTGATCAAATGATGGTACATTTGTGCGGTCCTCCTGCGTGAAAGATTTCTTAAAGGTTAAATTTATAACTTCAGCTTTCCGTTTGCTTTCTTCTATTACTGCCCCGGAATGATCAACGAGTGACTGGACAGTGGGCTTTGACCCGCTTATCGATTTTACATAGGACCATAATTTTTTCGGGTTCTCGGAAAGATCTTTTGCTAAGGTATGGCTGTGATAATTATTGTATGCTTCGCGCATCGATCTTTTTATAGACGCACGAATCTCTACTAACTTTTGCCTGTCATAATTTGCGTGTTCTTTTATGAATCGAGAGTGCAACAGCCTTTGCTTTCTCAGAAGCTTTCTAACATTATTATTATACCACTGTTGATCTTTTCCATTCTTAATCGTCTTTACTGGCACATATTTATCTAACCCTTTATTAACAATGCACTTAAATTTGGCCCACAATTCCTCTACATCCATAGTCCCGGAATTAAAAGATGTCCATTCATTTTCTAAGTGCGATCGTAACATTTGCTTATCGGCTCTTCCGAACAAAAACACGCTCCTAGCCTTCTTGATTGGTTTATGAACTTTGGTCACCGTCGACGCTATGACGAATAGTAGCGGTCGTGAGCCAAAAGCACCACGAATACGTCGAGGATCATGGAAACCATCGTGAACACACACTGTAACTGTGGCTGCATGGTTGATAAGGCAAGTGAGCGTTTTGGCACTTGTGAGAAGTAGCTTGCATGAGAGACGAGGGGCCGGCGCGGCGGTGTGGTTTGAGCGAGCGGCTGGAACGAGTGTGGTGGCGTCCAGCCTTCGGGCTGGATCTGGAGGCTGTTTCCACTGCGCTGGGAGGCCGGGGCCTCGACGAGACCTTGGCGCAGCGCCGCTCACCTCTGCCTCCGCCAAATCTGGCTCCTCATGGCGACCGACAGCCACGCCGTTTCCATAATATGCAGATTACTAGGCGGGCCTCTGGCACATAGACTGACAACTACAATAGGTCGGTCACGCTGAGCCAGAAAGTAGGTCATCGATAGATGACCCAGGACTACGTACGTAGCCGGCCGCGGTGGCCGAGGAGACTAAGACGCTCCAGTCACGGTCTGCACGGCCACTACGCTCGGGAGTTCGAATCCCCCCTCTGGCATGGATATTTGTGCCGTCCTAGTTCGTAAGTAGTTCATAAGTAGTTTATAAGTTTAGGGACTGATGACCCCATAGTTAAGTCCCATAGACTATACAAACATTTGAACATTTTGAACTACGTACGTAAATAAGATTTGACGGTATAATTCTGTTATCATCATGCAAAATGTACGAGGCGCATCTAGAAAGTCAGTTCCGTTTGATAATAAAATGAAATTGTACACAGATACAGTGAAAATTACAGAACCATCAGTCTGATAAGTCATGGTTGCAAAATTTTAACACGAATTATCTACAGGAGAATGGAAAAACTGGTAGAAGCTGACCTCGGGGAAGATCAGTTTGGATTCAGGAGGAACATAGGAACCCGGGAGGCAATACTCACTTTACGTCTTATCTTAGAAGATAGATTAAGGAAAGGCAAACCTACATTTTTAGCTTTTGTAGATTTGGAGAAAGCATTTGACAATGTTGACTGGAATACACTCTTTCAAATTCTGAAGTCAGCAGGGGTAAAATACAGGGAAAGGAGAGTTATTTACAACTTGTACAAAAGCCAGACCGCAGTTATTAGACTCGAAGGGCATGAAAGGGAAGCATCAGTTGGGAAGGGAGTAAGACAGGGTTGTAGCCTTTCTCCGATGTTATTCAATTGGTACATCGAGCAGGTGGTGAGGGAAAGCAAGGAAAAATTTGGAATAGGAATTAAAGTTCAGGGTGAAGAAATAAAAACATTGCGTTTTGCTGATGACATTGTAATTCTATCAGAGACAGCAAAGGACCTGGAGGAGCAGTTGAATGGAATGGACAGTGTGCTGAAGAGAGCGTATAAAATGAACATTAACAAGAGCAAAACAAAAATAATGGAATGCGGTCTTAGAAAATCAGGCGATGCTGAAGGAATTAGATTAGGTAGATGAGTTTTGTTACTTGGGTACTAAAATAACATGTGATGGTCGCAGTACAGAGGATATAAAATTCAGAATGGCAATGGGAAGAAAAGCATTTTTGATAAAGAGAAATATGCTAACATCGAATATTAATTCAAGGGTAAGGAAGTCTTTTCTGAAGGCATTTGTGTGGAGTGTTGCCTTGTACGGGAGTGAAACATGGACGATAAGCAGTGCGGACAGGAAGAGAATAGAGGCTTTTGAAATGTGGTGCTACAGAAGAATGCTGAAGATTAGGTGGGTAGATCGCATAACTAATGAAGAGGTACTGAACAGAATTGGTGAGAAAAGGAATTTTTGGCATACCCTGACTAAAAGAAGGGATCGCTTGGTAGGACACATTCTTAGACATCGGGGAATCGTAAAGTTAGCATTGGAGGGAAGTGTGTGGGGTAAAAATCGCAGAGGGAGACCAAGAGACGCGTACAGTAAGCAGATTCAGGTGGATGTGGGTTGCCGTTCTTATGAGGAGATGAAAAGGCTTGCTCAGGATAGAGTAGGGTGGAGAGCTGCATCAAACCAGTCTCCGGACTGAAGACCTTAACAACAACAGAAGAAATTTTTATTGCACAAAATTCTACAACTCTTAAACTACTTTTCCACATAACTGCCGAAATTTTGCAGGCATTTGTCATAGCGTGGCACCAGGTTTTGTATACCTTCTTCATAGAAATCTGCCGTCCGTGTCTTCAACCAGTTGGAAACAGTTTCTTTCAGCTCGTCTTCATTGGTGAAGTGATGACCGCCAAGAAAAGACTTGAGATGTCCTGGATCTTATTATCAATCTCGTGAACCAGTTCTTCTGTAACCAATGGTGGACGCCCACTTCGTTCTTCATCGTGCACATCACTACGCCCGCCATTGAACTGTCGGACCCATCTTCTCACCATCGAATCACTCATCGCATTTGGTCCGCAAACATCGCAAATTTGCCGATAAATTTCACTTGGTTTCACTTTACTCGCATTCAGAAACCGAATCACCGACCTGATTTCACAGGCGGCGGGATTTTCAATCAACGCCGACGTTTCAAACAAGCATAACAAAGCGTACGTAACTGACAGCGATCTCCAAATGGCGCACGTTCTTCTCCTTGATACACATCGTCTACAGCGCATGTGCGGAACTGCAGTCGCAGCGCTGCAGCGGAGATAAATTGAAACGGAACTTACTTTCTGGACGAGTCTCGTATGTAAGGAGACTCGCCCTCTCAAATGGGTCAGGACGCGCGGGAATGGCAGTGCGATCTAAGGTGACTTACTACGGAGTGGGCGGTCGCTCCCCGCCGGAAGTCCGAGTCCTCCCTCGGCGTGTGTGTGTATGTGTGTGTGTGTCTAAGTGTTTTGTTCTTAGCATAAGGTAGTATGAGTAGTTTGTAAGTTTAGGGACCGATAACCTCAGCAGTTAGGTCCTTTAGGAATACAGACAGCACACATTCCCAAAAATTAATTTTCGAAAGGAAACTTTATTTATATAGGGTAATTTTTACCACCGTTCCATCATGTGTAATCTTCAGGCATTGGTCGAAGACAGGATACGGTCGAGAAAAGGTGTAAGAAATTATGAACGAAAATGCATGTTTTCCATGCAAAAGACTGTTTATTCAGTCATTATTTTCGATAGAGACTGCGGCCTAATACGCTCTGTACAATGCAGAGATAGTTAAAAGTATGCACGGTCTCCTCCTAGAAGATGACAATGTTCCTCATACTTGCCACTGATGAGTTGAAGGGTTATGTGGCTGCTACATGATGGCGCTAGAACCCACGTCACCGCAAACGACCGGAACCATCTTAATCGTGTCTTCCCTGGTCGATGGATCGAATGTGGACGTCCAGCTAGATGGCCTGCTGGTTCACAGAATGTATGGGGTTATCTCAAAAGTATCGTGTATGCAGAGCCCGTTCCAGATGTGGAGCCACTGGAGCCGGGTACTCATGCAGCGTTGTTACCACCCCGATTTTAGTGCTCATTTGTTAAAGGCAGCATGATTACGTATGCGATGACTCACACGGAAACTCTTTTGAACACATACTGTAACTTTGGCTTCATGGTTCAGCATGTATTAGACCGCAATAACTGTATCAAAGTATGATTTAATGAATGGTCTCTAGCATAGAAACGATGAATTTCCGGACGTAAGTTCATTAGTCCTTTTTTTTCCTTATCCTCTCCTCGATCAATCTCTAGAGATTGTACACGGTGGAGCAAATAATCCTGTGCACAATTTAGAGTTCATGTAAGTCGTAATCATTGTTTCCTCTCGTTACTAGGGTAGCCAAAGATAATTTTTAATATTTAATTTATTAAGAATGTTTTAAGTGCCCTATGAGGAAACTGGCTAGTTCTAAGTGCCAAGATTTATTTCAAGTGATATTAATTCAGAGGCGTCCGGCCTGGTGGTCTTGGATTAAAGCGCTTGACTGGAAATCCGTTTGGAATTCAGTATTTTTCAGCCTGCATTTTAACCCAACCTTTACATCTCAACGATGTGAGGAGTCGCCAGAAACCACGCGTGATTCTGATTCCACGTTAAATTGTTCCTCTTTGGATAACCGGGGTAATTTAGGGACGCAAGTCACCGAAGTGGAGTCCAATTGAAAGACTTTCACCAGATCATGAGCCACATGGAATTACATATTATGTTGTAATTCAGAGGCACTTCCATTTTTTGTATTGTAAGCGATAGCTGGCTTTGAATAAAGTATATCAGCTGATTGGGTGTTTGGTTTGTGATTTTAACCCTTTAATGCATAGTGTAGCTGAACAGCTACATACCTTATTTTTTCCATTATCTCTCAAACTGATCAAATTTTACCACAAATTCATTTGTAGCTGCTTGTATACTTCGTGTTACATATGCTAGTTGCTCGTCCTAGAAATTGTAAATTGTAGTATGCTACTGAATCATTTCGACAGTGAGCTGCATTGAGTTACTCCTAACATGTACGTTTGTTTACTTTAGTATTCCTCCTTTGCCTTGCAAAAGTAGTCAATCACATACTATTGTTGCATTGTCAGTTACTTTCTGGAAGGATGAGAGGCATAATAATGGCATTTACTGCATGGCGTACATCATGGAAGCACTATGTTACTGACTAGCTATGAACATTTTTTTGCTAGTAGTGGATAATAATTTTGAAGGAGCTTTGTTTCAATTATTTTCTCAGTATATACGCACTATACATTAATCATGGTAGTTTTTATAGCTTCAAATAAAAAATCAAGCATTAAATGATTAAGGGATCAAAATACGACAGTCATCGGAGCCTGTTGGAACTGGGAAAAAATCTACCCCGCATTTGCCGCTTCTGTGCGAAAGCAGTCCGAAATACGAGGGTGAGGAGAGCAATGCGATGTAACTTTTAGAGCGTCACAATTACGGGATTATCTAAAAATGTTCATCCAATTTCACACGTCAATGCATTTCACACGAGTTAACACAGAAACTATGATTTTATTTTTGAGTAAAGCTTCGTAACTCAGAGTTTACCCTGAAGCCAGTTGTCGTTTTCAGGTCCCTGCACTTGCCGGTAGTTTTCGGTGCGGCTAGTTCGTGTGCAGAGTCGTTCATTATTCAAAGGTACGGCCATAATAGGGAACATTTGCACCAGAATTTCACATTTCTTGATAACGAGCTAATTCAACGGTTTTTAAGCCACAAGATGCGTAAAATCCCTCATAGCACCATTCGTTTCGACTGTCGCCTGACCTCATTGTGTGTGATTCTATGTGCGTAGGTTTGTAAAATGTTCCATCTACATTATTAAGTTTGCATTACTTTAGACGAACTTCGACGTCTCATAGAACTAGCTTGGATGCAGTAAATTTCAGCCATGCTCGCTAAAACATTGGATAATTACGACTACATTTCTGTTTGTCGTGTGTTCAGGGGGGGGGGGGGGGGGGGCTCATTGAATATTATTAGAAGGTAAATTAAAACTTCGATCTTAAACTTGACTGTAAAAACACACTTCAAAGTTGTATGAGCATACATGTAAATTTATACTCTTGTAAAAACGTGTGGTTCTTTTAAAAATTAATCACATGTTCGGAATGAAAACCACAATTTTGTGTGTGTTATACAGTGCTATATTTATTTCGTTAAGCTGTTTTCAGCTTACAGACCCACATTTAGACTTTAAAGGAATATTTTTGTCAAAGAATTTACAATACCCGTGAATAGTATTAGAATAAATTTTATCTATCTAAACTTGGATTCAAACACAGAGTAAACTTTATGTTTGAGAGTGCTGTGGTAATATAACTGAAAGATGTACCATAAATAAATTTACAGGATGTATCTGAAATGAATGTAGAAAAGTAGAGAGCTGACAGAATGGATCATAACAAGTATACTTCACATATCAACTCATGTCCGCAACCTTTAGCGTACGGCGCTAGGCGTTGAATAGCGCCGCGCGCCGCCAGAGGGCAGGCACACAACATGCCATCCATGTCGTCACAGTAACGGGTTTGCAGGGCACGTCTTCAATATATTTGTAGCAGCGGGGTAAATGAGAAGTCGGGTTGAAGTGTTATAACCTTTATTTTACAACAGTTACAAAAAGTGCTCGAAAGGTACGCTTCCTGCTTGAATGCACGCCGTGTAGTGTTTGTGCACTCTTTAAAACACTCCTGGCAAAGTGTATACTGCATCGAAGGCTGCCATAATTTGCACTATAAGCTCTTCATCAGTCTCAACGGGTGTTTCGTAGACGAAAGATTTCAACTGGCCCCAAATCATTGGATGTCAAGTCTGGGGAACGTGCAGGCCCACTGCGCCCTATTCAGTTCTTACCAAAGATTTCATCCAAATGCATTCGCACTGCATGTGCGAAGTGCGCAGATGCACCATGGTGTTGGTACCACATTTGCAGTCGGCCGCGGTGGCCGAGGAGATTGAGGCGCTCCAGTCACAGTCTGCACGGCCACTACGGTCGGGGGTTCGAATCCCCCCTCGGGCATGGATATTTGTGCCGTCCTAGTTCGTAAGTAGTTCATAAGTAGTTTGTAAGTTTAGGGACTGATAACCCTGCAGTTAAGTCCCTTAAGCTTAACAAACATTTGAACCACATTTGCTGTCGCTCAGTGAGTGGAACATGTTCCAATAACTCTGTCAGAGTTTCTCGTTAAAAGGTTAGGTGGATGTTTGCGTTCAGTCGCCGGGGGAACATGTAGGGCCGACCAGATTGTCGCCTACCAAGCCAACCGAAATGTTGACAGCGAAGCGATCTTGGTGACCACGAGCAAAGACGGCGTGCAGGTGTTGATTGTGGCTGTTGAACGTAGCCTCTCGTGTAAACGATGCTTCATCCGTAAAAGGTACGCAGTTCAGAAATTCCGGTTGAATTATACACTTCTGCAAAAAAAAAAAAAAAAAAAAAAAAAAAAAAAAAAAAAAAAAAAAAAAAAAAAAAAAAAAGTCTGTCTTAAGAGCTCGAACCTTCTCGTGCAACACATCGCGAGTTTATTGAGGGTGCTCTTTCCAGCAATGCTACCGCTTCCTCTCAAGCCCTGGTGTTCGCACGGTACGTTGACGACCCCATCCGCCAGACCTTCACACATTTATAACACAAAATCAATGCAGCGTGTTTGGAAGAGTAATACGTGCCATTACGAGAAAGTGCCAGTGGAAAACTTACCTCAAGTGAACCTGTCTCTTTTAGGGAACTATGGAGGGCAGTAAATAGGCGTGGATCTGGCACTTGACGATTCAGAAACTGCTGAAAGTACAGACATTGAGCAACGTGAGCATTTCCATCGGCCGCCCCGTAAGCACAGTGCATGTCTGCTCTTACCGTCCAAGAATAGCGCTCCATTTCCTGTCCAGTCCACAAACACAAGAGTGTCCCCGTTTTGTGACGAACTGACGCAGGGCGAACGAGACTGCGGTGTGCACAGGAGCTGCCGTCTATGCAAAACCTATCAAATAGGCATGTGAACAGCCAAAGGTAAAGCGTTCGCGTCTCAGTAAACCGTAGTGTTGTCCCGGCTGTAATATCTGCAACTATTCCGACTGCTGTGTTTGCAAATAAAAGTCCTAAACCTTCAACCCGACGTCTGTTTTACTTTGGGGTCACAAATACAATAAAACTTTGCCGCCGGCCGCAGTGGCCGAGCGGTCTGCGGCGCGCCAGTCACTGTCTGCACGGCCGATACGGTTGGGGTTTCGAATCCTCCTCGGGCACGGGTGTCTGTGTCGTCTTTAGAGTAAGTTAGTTTAAGTTAGTCAAGTAATTAGTGTGTAAGTCTAGCGACTGATAACCACGCAGTTTGGTCGTATAAGAGGTCACACACGTTTGAACGATTGAAAACGTTGCCCCGTAATTCCGCTACTGTGACAACTCGGATGGCGTCAAATCTACATCAACAATCGGTTGCACAGTGGTAGAGTGCCAGACTACAAATCCGAAGGTCCCGGGTTCGATCCCCGCCAGGTCCTCGGATTTTTACCTGTCACTTTCCACTTCTTTCCCCTCGGGCAGTATTGCTCATGTGAAAAATACCGAGTAGCACCGTGGTTCGGAACCCACGTTAAACTGTAGGTCCCCCTATAACTGGCTGGGTAAGTCAGTTCGAAGGTCGGAGGAAGGCAACGGCATACCACCTCCAAACAGGGCCATGCCTAGTAAAGCACTGTGGTGTTGAAACCAATCTTCGGATTGTTGACTCCTTTTAAAATACAATATTACCATTTATTTTAACAGTATTACCAACTGCACCGCCAACGTTCACCCACAAATGCACAGCTTCAATAGACTCCAACTTCCGTCGATTTCTAGTACGAAGAACAAGCGGCTCAATAGTAGTAATAACAGTAGTACCATAATCTTGAGAAGAAACACGATTAAGCTGTGCAGTCTTCCACACTATAGCGTCGCGCATAGGAAAAGAATCCAAACTTGTCCTAGCAGCATCAGTAGCACGAACTAAAGCATAAGTAATCCAATCATTACTCCATCCCTGTTCACCTACACTCAAGGTAAGACGAACAGTACCACCCATAAACGTATTAGGTCCAGTTCGTACAGTAGTCTGAGCAGCAGTACCTAAATCAGTACCAGGAGTAAAATCTACACTCTTATACGCCTTAAAAATACGCATTCTACGACGACATATCCTCCTACGATACAGCTCCGTCAACGGTCCAACCCGGAGTGCCAAATCGGTGCAGCTGCGCCGTACACTAAGAGAGGCGGTCATGGATTGCTATGTGAAATATGCTTGTTATGACCCACTCTACCAGTCCTATCACTTTCAACATTCATTTCAGATACGCCCTGTATACGGAGCAAACTACGAATAAATTGTGTATTTATTTATGTTTCAATTTATACCTTTTCAATTGTATGACCGTAGTACTGTCACAGACAGCATTTAATTTTTGTTTGAATCCAAGTATAGACGAATAACATCCCTTCCTGTGCTGTACACAAATATTGTAACTTCCTTGACGAACGCAGCCAGTTAAAGTCTGAAGATGGCATTGTAAGCCGAAAACCGGTTAAATAATAATTCTGAAGAACATACACAGAATTGTAATCTTCATTCATTATGATGTAGTTCCACCACGAACCTACGGAAGAATCAGTCAAACTTGGGCACTTAAAGTGCTCTGAAGTTTCTGCCTTACTATAAAAAAAATCTGATAAACTTTGGTACAACCTATATTGCAGCGGTTTATCTTGTTTATTGAATTTAGCTTCGTTTCAGAGTTCAGCGGTGCATAGTTATGTGCGGTTATGCTCGAAGGACAGTAAAATAACTGTAGTTAATAGTTCATCTACGTTAATGTTACAGAACTACACACAAAATTTTATTATTAGAGGTTGTATAAGCAGATGTCCTCGAAATAGTGAAGCAATTTCAATCGCTTAATAACAATTTCTTCCGGCTCGCATAGTATACCGATTAGGCACGTAACAGAGTATTCTGATGCGGTAGCTCTATAGTAAATAATATATAACGGATCGCTCAACGAAACATCTATACCCAAAGCCTGAAAAGTTAAGCATGTCACACGGATATTGGCAGGAGTACTCCAACAAATTATAGGCCTGTATCAATGACATCGACTTGCAGCAGGGTTTTGGAATGTTCAAACATTATGAATTACCTCGAACAAAACGATCAGTTGACGAAAGGTCAGCATGTGTTTAGAAAATACCGTTCTTGTGAAACATAAGAAGCTCTTTACGCACACAAAGTCTCTCAAATTGATTCCATATTTTTAAATTTCCAGAATGTTTTTGCTACTATACCTCAGAAACAGCTTTTAACCAAATAGCATATTTATGGAATATCGTGTCAGTTATTTGATTGGACTGGGGGTTTCCTGTCAGAGAGGACACAGTTCGTGGTGATTGGTGGAAAGGCATCGACTACAGCAGAGGTGGTATCTGGTGTTCCCCAGGGTAGTGTTTTTGGTCTTTCACTTCTCCTTAACTATATAAACCATTTAGGAGAAAATCTGAGGAGTTTTCGTAAGCTGTCTACAGATGATGCTGTCATTTATCGTCAATTAAAGTCACCAGAAGGTCAAAAACAAGTAAATAAAGATTTAGATAACATATTTATACCGTGCGAAAATTGACAATTAACTCTAAATAATGAGATGTATGGAGTCGTCCACACGAGTACTGAAAGTAATTCGTTACACTTTGTTTATAAGATAAAACAGTCAAATCTGAAGACCGTAAATTCAGCTAAACACTTAGGCATTACTATTACGACAGACTTGCATTGGAAATAACACACAGAAAACGTTGTGGGGAAGGCGAACTGAAGACTGCGTTTTTATAGCAGAACGCTTCGAAGATGTACACATTTACTAAAGAGACTACATATACTACTTTCGTCTGTCTTCGTTTGGAGTATTGCTGCCCAGCAGGTGGTCCTTATTAGATGGGAGTGACGGAGGTCACGGAAAGAGTGCAAGAAAGGGCAGCTCGTATTGTATTATGGCGATACTACGCAGAGAGTATTACGGAAATGATACAACAGCTGGAGAGGAAATTATTGCAGTAATGGCGTGTATCGTTGCGGAGAAATCTACTTACGAAAATTCGATCGCCGACTTTCTCCTCCGAACTCGAAAATATATAGGTAACTCCCACCTACATGGGGAGAAATGACAATAAAGAGGAGAGATCAGAGCTGATACGGAGGGATATAGGAGTTTATTCTATCCCGCTTGGTATTCGAGAATGGAATGGTAAAGAAATAGTGTGAAAGTGGTTCGATGAACCCGCTGCCAGCAACTGAATTAATTTTTTATAAATGTTTGTGAAGCTTAAGGGACTTAACTGCGGGGTCATCAGTCCCTAAACTTACAAGCTACTTATGAACTACCTTATACTAAAGACGACACAAACATCCATGTCCGAGGGGGAATTCGAACCCCCGACCGTAGCGGCCGTGCAGACTGTGACTGGTGCGTCGCAGACCGCTCGGCCACTGCGGCCGGCGTTGAGTATTTGGCTCAGTATTTTTAATTGCAGAGGGCATCAAACCCTTTGACTGAGCACGTTGAGCCACCGCGCCCGGCAGCTAGCAAGCCACAGTATTGACAGATATTTTCTTTAAAAAGATACTCTTATGGCTATCCCCGTGGGATTGTACCAGTTTTACCCTTGCAATATCCGGGGGAGGGGGGGGGGGGTACTTTATGCCCACCTTTTGAAAATATTGGAATCTACTCAGGTACTTTAATTTGAAAATTTCGTAAAAAATATTTATTATCTTTAATGAAGTCTTCTTCGAGATTCTATGATTGTTTTACATTTTTCGTTTAACCTTAATCGGAAAATTTAAGTTTAATGGAGTGGTCATTTAGTACCCCCCTCCCTCCTTGGTAGTAGATGCGACTTCCCACAACGGTCGTCTTACTCCACAGATGATAGCTATGTGACCTTAGAAGACACGGACATTATATTTATCTGAGTTGACAGCAACAATCTACATCTACATAAATACTCTGCAAGCCACACTGAAGTGGGTGGCAGATGGTTTATCTAACCGCTTTTATGATGTTCTACGGTTCCATTCTGTAATAGCTCGCGGGAAAAAGGACCACCTAAATCTTTCCATTTTCGATCTGATTTCTCTTATTTTAGTTTCACGATCATGTCTTCCTATGTGGGTGGGTGCTAACAAAATATGTTCGCATTCGAAAGAGAAACTAGGTGAAAGAAATTTCGCAAATACATCTCGTCGCAACAAATAACGCCTTTCTAACCCAATGGCCTAAATAATGATTCATTTCCCTTCGGTTCTCTATTGTTTCCTGTTTAGTGGCACTTAGTCCAGTGTTACATACAACTGTGATTGAAAATGTATCGCCGGCCAAGCGGTCTGCGGCGCGCCAGTCACGGTCTGCACGGCCACTACGCTCGGGGGTTCTAATCCCCACTCGGGCATGGATATTTGTGCCGTCCTTAGTATTAGCAAGTTCATAAGTAGTTTGTAAGTTTGGGGACTGATGAGCCCGTAGTTAAGTCCCATAAGATCTACAAACATTTGAACATTTTTTTGAAAATGTATCGACAGTCACTTGTTATTATTGTGGTCTTCAGACCGCAGACTGGTTTGATGCAACTCTCCACACTACCCTGTCATGTAAAAGTCTCTTCATCTGAGAATACGTTCGGCAACCTACATCCTTTTGAATCTGATTACTGTATTCGTATCTCGGTCTCCCTCTACGATTTTTACCCCACACGCTTCCTTCTAATTCTAAGTTGACAATTCCTTGGTGTCTCAGACTGTGTCCTACCAATCTATCCCTTCTCTTCGTAAGGATATGCCAGAAACTCCTTTTCTTCCCAATTCGGTTAAGCACCTCCTCATTAGCCACGTGATCTACCCATCTAATCTTCATCATTCGTCTGTAACACCACATTTCAAAAGCTTCTATAATCTTTTTGTCTGAACTCCTTATCGTCCACGTATCACTGCACATACAATGCTACACTCCAGACAAATGCTTTCAGAAAGGACTTCCTAACATTTGAATTAATATTGGATGTTAACAAGTTTCGCTTCTTTAGAAACGCTTTTCTCCCCATAGCCATTCTGCATTTTATATCTTCTTTACTTCGGCCATTATAAGTTATCTTGTTTCCCAAATAACAAAATTCATCTACTACTTTTAATGTCTCATTACGTAATCTAATTCCTTCAGCATCGCTTGATTTTCTGACATTACATTCCATTACCTTTTTACGCTTGTTAATGTTTATCTTATATCTTCCTTTCAAGACATTTTCCATTTCATTGAATTGCTCTTCCAGATCCTTTGCAGTTCCTGACAAAATTACTATGTCATCGGCAAACCGCAAACGTTTTATTTCTTCTCCTTGAATTTTAATTCCCTCTCCAATCTTACTGTCTGGGAAATAGCGCATATTTTTTAAGAATCCAGAGATCTTGAAATAGAGTTTGATAAAACTGACAATTTAGTGAGTGGTCCTGAAGAGAATGTGTTTTGCGCGAGGATGTGGACAGTGATAGAGTATCTACAGACCGAGTAAGGTGACAGATATGAAATGCTTTCATTTCATTTGGGCCTGCAGCATTGTGTATGTCTTTTAAGGACATATTGTTAATCTAAGAAATGCCAAAATGCTGCTTCACTTTATAAATGTTAAAAACTGTTTATTATTATCGCAATAGGCCTATTTCGGCACTGTGGCCATCATCAGGCTATTTCCATATAGCATCGTGGAGGTATAATTTATTATAATGACTGCAATGATTGCAGTATATATGTTCTTTAGATGGTATATATATTACGTTTATCAGGTCTTAATTCTTTACAGCTAATCTGTCAGTTTGAGCCGGCCGCGGTGGCCGCGGGGACTGAGGCGCTCCAGTCACGGTCTGCACGGTCACTACGGTCGGGGGTTCGAATCCCCCCTAGGGCATGGATATTTGTGCCGTCCTTAGTATAAGGTAGTTCGTAAGTAGTTTGTAAGTTTAGGGACTGATGACCCCGTAGTTAAGTCTCATAAGCTTAACAAACATTTGAACATTGATTTCGTCAGTTTGACATATCCTCCAGCGATGCTCTATCATACCATAGAGCATCGCTGGAGGATATGTCAAACTGACAGATTAGCTGTAAAGAATTAAGACCTGATAAACGTAATATATATACCATCTAAAGAACATATATACTGCAATCATTGCAGTCATTATAATAAATTATACCTCCACGATGCTATATGGAAATAGCCTGATGATGGCCACAGTGCCGAAATAGGCCTATTGCGATAATAATAAACAGTTTTTAACATCTATAAAGTGAAGCATCATTTTGGCATTTCTTAAAAAAAATGTTCAAATGTTTGTAGAGCTTATGGGACTTGACTACGGGGCCATAAGTCCCTAAACTTACAAACTACTTATGAACTAGCTAAGACTAAGGACGGTACAAATATCCATGCCCGAGAGGGGATTCGAACCCCCGACCGTAGTGGCCGTGCAGACCGTGACTGGAGCGCCTCAGTCCCCTCGGCCACCGCGGCCGGCGGCATTTCTTAGATTAACGATCTGAACTGCATTATTCGAAACAGTTTTGCATGAAATATTCAGGTTCCCGATCCTCATTATGCATTAATAGATCTTTGAAAAGTATGTTATTGATGTAATTCAAGAACAGTTAATGAATATTATTTATTCTTTAAATTTTATTATGGTGGGCACAAAGTCCCCCTCCCTCCGCCCCTTGGTAATACACGTTACTGAAAATGACTTGGTATTGCGAGGGTTAAGACACGGATTTTCGTGCGCTGTGGAAGAATAAAGCTGTGGTGAATAAAGCAGACGAGCTGGTGGTGCAGACTGGAGTTCCCTTTCAGGCCGCAGGTGCGGAGTGAGAGCGCGCTCCCCGTGACACGGTTAGGCGCCCTTAGCTATTGACTGTGACACACTTGCGCTGCGAACTTGACCCACTGCGGCGGCGGCCCACGCGCCTCACATCTCCGGCTCCCCACCGCCGCGCCGCACACGCAATAATCCCACCTAGCCCTCTGCATCGCGCCCGTTTCACTCACGCTACCTGACATTTCGGTTCGAGAACTGACACGTCATTCGCTGCTGCGATGTCAAGGAAAAACAGCTGATAAGGAATTACTAGGTGTGGCTCTCGAGTAACGCCGCGAAAGCGCCACTCACCGATTCCGATACACTTCCAACGTTTCTACGTATTAGTGTGAACCAGTGAGAGGGGGGGGATGTATTGTGTGATTGTTGGCCTGCTTTAGGTTACGGTAGCAACACTAGAAGTGGGCCTTCGCGATCGCCTTTTGACT
The DNA here is from genome assembly GCA_026315105.1 of Locusta migratoria. Lineage (NCBI taxonomy): Eukaryota > Metazoa > Arthropoda > Insecta > Orthoptera > Acrididae > Locusta > Locusta migratoria. The sequence goes on from CM048755.1 coordinate 284,156,316, forward strand.
GCTCCAAATTTAAATGAAAGTAACAGTTTAACCGTTATTGCCATAACTCGCACCGTTTCGGAGATATTTCCTAAAATAACCGCCATTTGACACTGTCGCTTGATTTTACGTCACCCAGTACAAAATGTTCAAATGTTTGAAAATCTATCGGACCAACTAGTAACAGGCAAAGAAAAGAAACTTGAAAAAGAGGACGAACTACAAAGTCAAGACAGGTGATGATATTTTAACGGGAAAAGCAAATAAAAATATGGGAGAGATATTAAAATTATAGTTTAAAGAGGTAAAAGCTAAAAAAAAAGTGTATCTTGTGAAAGCTAAATTTAAATGTCAAATAATTTGGTCTGTTTGCTAAAATACGGTCAGAGAGAATATTACGTGTTGAGTGCATACATATTATCACAATAATAGAATCGTAATCGTTCATATATATATATATATATATATATATATATATATATATATATATATAGTCTTCTGCTTCGTTAGGACCCTTCAGGATCACGTGTGGCCTGTTTAGCACGTCTTCTTTCTTCCAAATACCTCTTCATTATCTCGCTTCTTGTTTCTTTCTACCTCTGTTATGATGACGTTGATTCTGGTGTCCGGTGACCGTCCACCAACCGTTTATACTTCTCCCTGTTCTGCACCAGTGCCTGCAGATTCCTTTCTTTTATTCCTACAATCTTCCAGTCATCTCTGACTTCCTTCACCCAGTTGTTCGCCGTATGACATGTTGCATTCCATATCTTCTTAGTCAACCTCTCATCGTCCATTCTCATGATGTGTCCAACAAATCGTAACCTCCTTTTCCGTATCTCGCTCGATATAGGTTCAATCTTTTCGCACAGTTCCTCTCGTGTTCTGTGTATCCAGATATCCCCATTTATTTTAGTGGCCCATATGTCTCTTAAAATTTTCCGCTCCTCCTTCTCCAACTGTATACAAGCTCTCTTACCGAATGTGGTCGTTTCTGATGCATACAGTGCAGCATTTCTTACAGTTGCTGTGTAGTGTCGCAATTTGGCATTCCGTGAAAGATTTTTCTTCCCATATGTTGTTTTCACTGCGTACCGAAGCTTCTGCACTACTGCACTACTGCTGCTCTGTATTCCACCAATTATCTTCTCTCTCAAATAACGAAAACTCTCGACTTTCTCAACCACTTGTCCATCTATCTTCCAGTCAGACCCAGTGTTCAATGTCTTGGTCTTATTATATGCAATCTTTAGTCCAACCTTTTCTGCTACTTCAGCTAGTTTTTTTTAGTGCTGACCTTGTCTCTTCTTCTGTTTCATTTAAAAGTGCCGTGTCATCTGCGAATGCCAGGCAGCCCACAATTGCATTATGTTTGACCTTGTACCATATTTGTACACCTTTGATCTTCATATTACTATTTAGTTGTCTCCATTGTCTCACTGCCTCATCCAAGACCAGGTTAAATGAAATTGGTGACAGTCCATCCCCTTGTCGGACTCCAGTTTTTATTTCGAAACGGTCTGACAGTGTACTGCGATGTCTGACCCTGGCAGTAGTGTCGCTCAACGTTTACTTTATTATTGCATGTGTTGTAGTATCCAGTCCTCTGTCTTCCAACACATCAAGCAGGCTACTCCTGTCAACTGAATCGTATGCCTTTTTGAAGTCCACAAAAGTCACTATTGTCTTTTTCCCTTTCCTGTGTCTGTGCTCTATTATCCTTTTGATACCAAATATCTGTTCTGCACAGTTCCTCACTGGTATCAAAAGGATTATATATATATATATATATATATATATATATATATATATATATATATATATATATATATATATGTCCGAAATGTTTGCAAAAAATCATAAAGGAACATAAAACCCTAAAGTGAGTCGTAAAACACGCCAGTGCTTTTTATTTTTTAAAGTGAGGAGGTATGGCGTATGATTTTAAATTACGACACGTCTACTTTATATGACGTTGATAATATCGTAAATGACGAGCCGACGCAAATTCTTACAAATCATGACACAACGCGACTGAACTGTGCCGGCCGCAGTGGCCGAGGGGACTGAGGCGCTTCAGTCACGGTCTGCACGGCCACTACGGTCGGGGGTTCGAATCCCCCCTCGGGCATGGATATTTGTGCCGTGTTTAGTATAAGGTAGTTGATAAGTAGTTTGTAAGTTTAGGGACTGATGACCCCCTAGTTAAGTCCCATAAACTTCACAAACATTTGAACATTTGACTGAACTGTGCAGTCATAAATAGTGTGTGGATAGGCGCTATTTTTTATAATGTAGAGATCTTAAATTGACAGGTAAGTTTGTCGAATCCGATTATTTGAAATAAAATATTGAACAAGCGATTTTTGGCATATATATTTCTCAACAAATTTCAAATATGTTGTAGTGTAGGTAAAAAAAGTAAGACAAGTATTTTTATTCTTATTTATTTATTTTCTTTGTACGTGCCCATACTGTCGTTGAAGCAGTGAACCTCCTCCCTCCCCCCCCTCTCCCCAGAAAACGCGATTGTTATCTTTCTGAGCACATATACTCGAAACAGTAGGAGCTGTAACAAACATGTTGAAACAATTTCCATGGTTACTAATGTACTTTGCAACTGTTTATTCGCAGCTGTAAACATTCTGATATATTTCGAAATACTCCCCTCATCTCGAAAGGTAGCTGGGGTAAAATATAGGGAACGAAAACTTGTATTCAACTTGTAAAAAAAAAAACAGACAGCAGTTATTAGAGTAGAAGGGCATGAAAGGGTCGCAGTGGTTGGGAATGAATGAAGACAGTGTTGTAGTCTTTCCCCAATGTTATTCAATCTGTACATTGAGCAAGCTGTGGAGGAAAGCAAGGAGATATTTGGAGAATGAATTAAAGTTCAAGGAGAAGAAATAAAAACTCTGCGGTTTGCGATGAAGTAATAACCCTGTCATAGATAGCAAAGACCTGGAAGAGCAACTGAACTGAATGGACAATATATTCAAAGGAAGGCATAAGATGAGCATTAACAAGAGTAAACAACAGGTAATGGAATGTAGTGCCAGAAAATCAGGCGATGCTGAAGGAATTACATTAGGTAATCAGACAATAAAAGTGGTAGATCAGTTTTGTTACTTAGGTAGAAAAATAACTTCTGATGGACGAAGTAAAGAAGATAAAAAATGCGGCATGGTTATAGGAATAAAATCATTTCTGAAGAACAGAAATTTGTTGATATCCAGTTTTAATTTAAACGTTAGAGAGCCCTTTCTGAAAGCAATTTTGTGGAGTATAGCCTTGCTGTATTCAAAAATATGATAGAAAAAGGTGGTACTTAACAGTATTGAGGAGAAACGACATTTCTGGCATTTCATGACTAAAAGAGGGCAGTGATTAGTGAGATACAATCTGAGACATCAAGGAATCGTATATTTACCACTCGAGGGAAGTGTGGGAAGACGGGAAGATGAATACGGGAATCAGGTTCAAAAGATTGTAGATTGCCTTTCTTATTCGGACTTGGAGAGGGGTTTGCACTGGATAGGGTAGTGTGGAGAGCTGCATTAAACCAGTCTTTGGACTGAAATCCACAACAAGAACATTGTAAAGACAGTGTTTTTTTACTAAAATTATAGTTTGTCCGCTTTCAGCATAAACATAATGTTCAGACGGTTTACCGACTCTCGTCTGTCATCTCCTGTTTCTCCACCAAGCGAGGTGGCGTAGTGGTAACACAATGGACTCACATTGGGGAGGACGGTGGTTCAAACCCTCGTCTTGCTGCGTGAGATGGCCGCGTGTTATAAGGCGCCATGCTATAGATTGCGAGGTCACACTTACAGGGAGCCGGCCGCGGTGGCCGAGCCGTCTGCGGCGCGTCAGTCACAATCTGCACGGCCACTACGGTCGGGGGTTCGAATCCCCCCTCGGGTATGGATATTTGTGCCATCCTTAGTATTAGCTAGTTCTTAAGTAGTTTGTAAGTTTTTGGACTGATGACCCCGTAGTTAAGTCCCATAAGCTCTACAAACATTTGAACATTTTTCCCCCCTTACAGGGAGGTCCAGTCCTTCCTCGGGCATGGGTGTGTGTGGGTTATCCTTAGAGTAAGTTAGTTTAAGTACTTTCTAGGTCTATGAACTCATGACCCTAGCAGTTTGGTTCCTTATATTCACAAACATTTGAAACGTTTAAAAACCCTCCTCCGTTCCTAAATCACTCAAGGAAAATGCCGGGATAATTCCTTTCAAAGGGCACGGACCATTTCCCTCTCCACCTCCAATAAAAACTGCCTGAGGTTGTGCTCCGTCTCTAATGACCACGATATCGACGGGACGTTAAATATTCTCCCTTCCATCCTCCCTCTCTCTGATCATTTCCCTTTTCCTCCTCGTAACTGTACAGAATAAAGAAATCACTAAAAAAGTAAGTAATTTAAATTTTTATGGTAACTGCAGCAAATAACCACAAACTTCTCTTACATAAAAGCAAGCGAAATAGAGACCCCATTAAACTACTTCGATATTAATATGTTTTGATTTTCATTACCGACAATATTATCTACTTAGGAATTGTGGTTTTGTTGGTGCCCGGCGGTATGCGTTTTTTACTGCGAATGAACCAATGAAACATCGACGTCCCGTGTGTCATTTCCCTCACGCCACCTGATTTGTACACAGTTTTCAGTGTTCAGGTATTATTGTTATAGACACTATTTGATCAGGCAGTTCGTAATGATTCGCCTTCCTTCTCTTCCATAACTCACTCATTTTCCCTCTATGTTGTACCTTTCAGTCTTCACTCCATTTGGTTCCTGATCTATTCGGAACTTCGTTCTCTGGATTTACTACCTATATATTTATATTTTGTCTGCAGAGATTCCTGTGTAATATTTTAATTGTGTCTCTGTGGGATTTTTATATGCCCTTACTAGCTACTTGGATCCACGGTATGTTCTTTTTTTTCTTTTATTATTTATTGTTATTATCATCATAGTGGTGATTTTTAATGCGTGGCAGAGAAAGCAACATAGGAGTTACACATATAAAAACATCCACTTCCTTTTCTAAGTCTTAACTGATACGTAGACACAGGGTTTTTATTTTGTACACGTCTGTACGAAGTGCGTTTCGAATTTTGCAAGTTTCATTTACCACCTTAATATGAAACATCGGTAGTTCGATGTTCGTGATCACGTGTTTATATTATGAAGTCTGACTGGTTGTCATGAAACGACCACTCCTTGTCCTTTTGAGCTATACCTCACAATCTGCAAGGCAATTTTTCAGTGAAGTTTGAAATTTATGTAACATTCATTCAGAAATCTGAAAAAAGGGAGGGAGATGGCGAGTGTTGTGCCTTGGAACACTTTTCGCACTTTCGCCTCTACGTAAAACAGCGAGGTTACGCAACAGTCCAATTCACTCAACAAAAAAGTAACACGGTACTCACTACTGCAGTGTTGAGCTAATAAGTTATTATGTATGATTAGTCGACATGAGATGACCAGTCTTTGCCCTTCTGCACTACGTCTCTCATTTCGAAAGGCAGTTCGTCAATGAAGTTACAGATTTACGTAACACTGGTTGAAAAATCTACAAGAAGGAGAGAGTTTAGTGCCTTAGAACACTTTTCAAACTTTTCCATCTGGGTAACATGGTGACACGTGACGGTTGCGTAACATTTTAGTTTATCCAATAAAAACGTTACACGCTAATCACTACTGTAGTGTTAAGGAATAACAGTTGATCTGCTATAAAAGTTTAATAAAATTTCCTTTATCTACTTTATGCATGCTAAAGTCCTTTTTTGAAATTACTCCGTAAACGTAAGGATTTTATTATTTATTTCTAAAACCGATAAGGGGATTAAAATATCGAGCAGGAAACATCCTGTGCTGGTAGGTTCAAATGTTTGTTAAGCTTATGAGACTTAACTGCGGGGTTATCAGTCCCTAGACTTACAAACTACGTATAAACTAACTTATACTAAAGACAACACAAACATCCATGACCTAGGGAGGATTCGAACCCCTATGGGGAACGGCCTAGCGTATCGGAGCATAGCGTCTCAATGCGCTCGGCCACTCCTCCGCGGCTGTTGGTAGGCCCACTACCCTAAAGGTTCAGCTCTTTCGTCTGCAGTAATTTTTAATGCAACTAACCATTCAATTTGTTACGCAACTACATATGAAATATTTTATGCCGCGCGGGAATGGCCTCACGGTCTAAGGCGCTATTGTACGTATTTTGCGGCCGCTCCCACCTGTGATTCGAGTTCTCCCTCGGGCATGGGTTTGTTTGTTGTAGACAGTGTAAGTTTGTTTAAGTAGTTTGTATATCTATGGATCGATGACCCAATCTGTTTGGTCCCTTAGATTCACAAACATTTGAACATTTTTGAAATATTTTAAACAAGCGTTTCTATCACTGCGTTGCTGGGAACAATGACAAACCCTTTCTAGAGGCTAGGCCACTAGTGGTGAGTGCCGGCCGCGGTGGCCGAGGGGACTGAGGCGCTCCAGTCACGGTCTGCACGGCCACTACGGTCGGGGGTTCGAATCCCCCCTCGGGCATGGATATTTGTGCCGTCCTTAGTTGTAAGTAGTTTATAAGTAGTTTGTAAGTTTAGGGACTGATGACCCCGTAGTTAAGTCCCATAGACTCTACAAACATTTGAACAACAACTAGTGGTGAGTACTGGGCTTTCATTGGACAAAAAGGCAGTTCAAAGCCTGTGCGACTCCTATTTCTAGTTCTTTCTCTAAATCTTTAAAGACATCTATTGACACGTTGCCATCAAAAAACAATACAGGCAGTTTTATTTGTGACGCTATGCTAAACCGAGCTTGTGCTCCGTCTATAAGAGCCTAGTAGTAGGGGATGAAAAACATTAAACCATAATCTCCTTTTTTCCTTTTCCTATTTCTTGGATAAAAATGTTCACAGCCATGTTCTTGCTATAAGACACGCGCATTCCAATTGGAAAACTGCAAGTGAATTGTGTAGTTGAACTGCTGCGTGTAATTCATAGTTCAGCATCTTCCATTTACTAAACAGTTTAGCTTCTGTTTATCGTTACAAAATTTTCCTACATCATTACAGCCAGAAAATGTTCACAGAAATATGAAGATGCGACTTGTGTGAGACAGCATCAGCTTGCCGAATAATACTTCTTAAGAATAAATGAAGATATTAAAAAATAAAAGTTCAGTCGTTAGCTGTGCACAATATCTGTGCTGTCAATATCTTTGTCAATGTGGTATAGTGACATTACATATTGCTAAATATACATATTGTATGCGACAATGAAAATCTAGGATTGATAACAGAGATTGAATTAAGCGCACTTTATATAGAGTTAAGTTGGTACGCTAACAGCAGGGGAAATGTAACAGAAACATATCAAAAAAACCTAAAACGTATAAAAAGGGTATATGGAAAGGGTCAATGGTCAGTCTAGTGTTAATATAAATTTTAGGTTGGTCGACGACCGAATTTTATTTTGAATAAATCTACTTGCAGCTGTGGACGGGATATTATTTTGAAGAAATATATAGCACAGTTCCTGCAAAAAATAAGCTATGAACCAAACCACACATCGCAAATACTGAAGATTGCTACAGTGTACATATACATCTACATAAACATTCTGTAAGTCAATGTATGGTGTCTGCCGGGGGTTACCTTGTAGTACTTTTAGTCACTTTCTTTCCTGTCCCATTCTCAAACAGAGACAGGGGAAAAACGATTGTCTACTTGTACATGCCTCTATAAGAGCGCTAATTTCCCTGATCTTTGTGATCTTTGTGGTAAATGTAAGTTGGCGGCAGTAGAATCGTTCTGAAGTCTGCTTCAAATGTCGGCTCCCTAAATTTTCTCAATAGTGTCCCGCGGAAAGGTCGTCTTCTCTCCAATGATTATTACTGAGTACACAAATCATCTCCGTAATACTCTCGTATAGATCGAAACTATCGATAATGAACGTAACAACAAGGCTCTGAAGTGCGTCGTTATATTTCTGTACTCCGACCTGGTAGATGTTCTAAACGTTCGCAAAATACTCAATAATGGGTCGCAATAATGTTCTATACGCGGTGCATTAACGTAAGATTTATATACATGTTACCACGTACTATTAGTGGGTAGTGAAGTGAATATGAAATATTGATACAAGCACGCCGTTCAAACAATTCTCACTCACAGGACAAAGCTCGCTAACAGCATATAACATCGTATCTAGTATTCAGAATAGCGTCAATGAGGTGATGTAGAGAGCTCACCAGATTTTGAGATATGTCATATGCAAACGAAGCCATCATTGCTGTTGAGTTACCGCAGAGGTGACAGATTATGGCGATATTGACTACTACACATTACCCGTTACTATAAAAAAAAATAAAAATAAAAAATTTAAAAAAAAATTAAATAAAAAAACTGCGATTTTTTTTCAAGGCATTACGATCGGATAGTTTAGCGGTGCGATATTGTGCCTTAATGTTTATCAAATAACAAATGTATCAGTGTAGCCCTGCGAACAAAGCTCTCGTTATCTTTAAAGACGGGGGTGTCCACAACGTAGTCATCATGAAGATGCAGAGAAATGGCAGTAAGGTTGTAGCAAACACGATGCTTCAAGTCTCAAAATGAGTGGGCCCAGGTATACTCGCAGAACACTTCCGGCCTACACTATAACCTCCAGATACTTGGGACGTCAATGCACGCGATGCTTTGCACTACTTGAAAAGAGGCAAAAGCTTACTGCGGTTGATACCACACAACCGGCAGACACATAAGTGGCATAAATAATTTCGATACAAACGGTCATGACCGCGTAAGATTGATTTTATTTACACTGGCTAATATCGTATAGGGCCCCCGCGAGCACGCAGAAGTGTCGCAACACAACGTGGCATGGACTCGACTAATGTCTCAAGTCGTGCTGGAGGGGATTGACACCATGCATCCTGCAGGGCTGTCCGTAAATCCCTAAGAGTACGACTGGATGCAGATCTCTTCTGAACAGCGCGTTGTGAGGCGACCCAGATATATCAACAATGTTCATATCTGGGGAGTTTGTTGGCCTGGGAGGTGTTGAAACTCAGGAGAGTGTTCCCGGAGTTACTCGGTAGCAATTCTGGGCGTGTGGGGTCTCGTATTGTCCTGTTGGAACTGTCCAAGTCTGTCAGAATGCACAATGGACATGAATGGAAGCAGGCGATCAGCGAGGATGCGTACTTACGTGTCACCTGTCAGAGTCGTATCAAGAGTCATATCTCACGCCCCACACTATCACAGAGCCTCTATCTGCTTTAACAGTCCCCAACTGACATGCAGGGTCCATGGCTTCATGAGGTTGTTCCCATACCCCCATGTCGACCTGCTCGATACAACTGGAAACGTGATTCGTCAGACCAGGCAACATGTTTCCAGTCATCAACAGTCTACAGTCTGTGTTGACAGATCCAGGCGGAACAATGGCCCCTTGCTGTCACAGTAAGCAAGAGTTGTTTTGTCCGTGTGTTTGTAGAGCATGAATGAGTTAATGAGTTCGTTTATCATCATCATCATCGTCATCATCATCATCATCATCATCATCATTATCCGTTTCAGCGTTCAGTCTGGAGCATAGTGCCTCTAATAAAATTCCTCCATGATCCCCTATTGCCTATTCAATACTAACATTGATATCTCGTCTGATGTTAAGCCTTTTACTTCCAAATCATTCTTCACCGAATCTAAGTACTTTCTTCTTGGTCTACCTCGACTCCTCCGCCGCTGCTGATTCCATAAATCTCTCGGGTAACCTTGGTTTGTTTATTAAAAGAAAAAGTTCCAATATTTTTATAGCTATGGGACCAAATTACTGTGGTCATCTGTCCCTAGACTTAAAACCTACTTAAATTAACTTAAACTTACTCAATGGACAATACACACTTCCATGCCCGAAGGAGGACTCGAACCTCCGACGCGGACGACCGTGAAGTCCCTATCATAACTCCTAGAACCATACGACCATTCCCGCGCTGCAGTTAGTTTATAGTCCACTGTTACCTTTTAGTCGTCTTATGATATTGGTAATGGTGATGATAAGACAGTCGAGGGCGAAATCCAGTGCCGACTCGTAGCCTACTGCTCTCTTAACAGCATCAAGAGTGTCGCCGGGTTTAACGTCCCCAACCGACGGCCGGATCACCATCAACAGTGTCTCATGCTCCTCACTTCATGACGCACTGCTGAAAGGTTTAGAACGAATCCAGCAAATTGGCGTAGGAACTTTATTCCATCACCTAGCTTCTCTTTTTCAACCAATTAACGGCAGTGAAAATTTCATCCACCACCGGAATTCGAACCGGTGTACCTCCGAGCCGAGAGCCACAACAAGGCGTGCTTTAGCGATGTCGGCTACTTTTTTTGTCTTCTTTCTTGGGTTCTTACTGTTTTCCTTTCATTCCATCAGTGACTCTGTATTAAACCTACACGACATCTTTCCGGTTCTACTGATAAAAACTTTACTCACAAGGAACGCCTTGATATCGAGGTCGCAAGTTCAGGCTCTAATGAGGTTCATTTGAAAGTGTTGTGCCAACAGGAAAAATGTTTGCTGCTAATGACTTGCTACGTGCATCAGGAGTGCGACAGAAAATGAGTGTTAGGGAGGTGAAGATATCAAGCTTCTGTAGGTTGTGTGGTTTACGCTTCACATTATGAACATAGTTGTAGCCTGTGATTTCAAGGGAAGCAGTGAATGGTTGCACAACTCCAAACAGTGTTACAGAACTGGAAGACTTAAGATAATGAAATGTCAAACAAAGCGTCAGACTGACGACGCATACCAAACTGCGGAATCGGCCCGAAAACTCGTAGCTGAGATAAACAAACTTATGTCAGCGTACAGAAAGGAATTGGTTTTCAACAAACAGTAGGGTTTTGAAGAGGCAATGCGTATGAGAGGAACCCTGCAAATTAGAGGAACCGACAGAGTTGTATTCAAGATCAACTAACATCAATGCCTTAACGCATTCTCATTCAATTATGTGGGTGGCAAATTACTTGGAAAGTTATTAATTGTGCTGCGAGAAGTTGGAGGTGCTCTGCTCCATACCATTCTTTCTCGTGTGTGTGTGTGTGTGTGTGTGTGTGTGTGTGTGTGTGTGTGTGTGTGTGTGTGATCTTGCAAGAGCAGTAGGGAATATTACGTCACCAAAAGCAAAAGTGGTTAAATGAGTGCAGGAGAAATTCAACTATGCGTTGGCACTGCTTTTGGCAACATCTGATCAAAGTAACTTTCTTTTGCTTGATTCTGGGTTGACGTATAAAAATTGTACACTTTATACTCCGTCAAAGCAAAGTACCCCCTGAGAAGGATGTAGCATTACAATTCAAAACACGGGAACCACTGACAAATACAGCCTCTGGATGTGTGTGTGTGTTTTTTTTTTTTTTTTTGTTTTTTTTTTTTTTTTTTTTTTTTACGTGTTCAGAAAACACATTATCGATCTATCTGCAGCTACAAATTAAAAGATAACCTGTTTCACGATGTGCAACACGGCAGACGTTTTCTTGTACTGTTGCATGCTATCAAATTCCATCATTTCCCATTACCCCCTTGCGCCAGTACGATACTGTTTGCATTCTTTAACACTGGATACCTAGCTGACAACTTTGCAGGGTTTTTAACTCCCACGGAGTTCGTCTGACGCGAACTTTTGTGATCACTGTGTTGCGCCATTTTTTATTACGTGTTCATGATGCAAGTTAATGGTTTGCATGGATTGAGGCGCTATGCTCCGATGTGCGAGGCTGTTCCCCGTCGGGGATTTGAATCCTCCCTCGGGCATGGATGTTTGTGTTCATAAGTAGTTTGCAAGTTTAGGAACTGTTGACCCAGCAGTTAAGTCCCATAAGCTTAACAAACTTTATTTATTTATTGATTTTTAAGGTTGATATGTGCATCTCGTGTCACTCCTTTCCTGTCGCCCTGGAAATGGGCATGGACATGGTGATTCATTAGCAGGTAATATTTTTCTGTCATAATTGTTAACCTAGTACTTTCAACTCAACCTTACTACATGTTTTGTTAGTGGGGATTGCCAGTCCCCGGTCCGAAAGCTCTGAAGATACTGTGCCTAGACTACCGAAATGTAAGGTAATTCTTCACGTAAAGTCAACCCAAAGACCTTGTAAAAATAACTAGACTCCCTAACGGTGCTGCTGTCGCGGGATAGTTTGAACCTTCGCCCGGCCGCCATGATAGTGGCAAGGGTCAGATAAATAGGAGCGTTTTTAGGAGATAAATCGTGTATTATATAGCTACTGTGGTATATATACTCAGTTGGTAATCACGTCTGTATTGTTTGATTATTGCAGTACGATGGCGAAGAGCTGCTCAGCTTTTAATGTATAAATCGATTTAAGAAAGGAATAAAAAGAACTAATACTACCTTCCCATTTATATTTCTTGGGAATACAAGTAGCGCTGCTACTTGTGTTCAGAGATAGTTACTCTAGTTTAACAGCCTGATAGTCAATACAATATAGGATTGAATGAAATAAACAACAGGCTTTTACAATACTGGTAGCTCTTAAAAACGAGCTACTTTAGGCCGTACCGGTGGACAGGAAGTTCAAAAAGTTTCCTTTTATGATTGTGTAAAATAACTATTGGGGCACGAGGTCAGTTACCTCACTGCAGTTCGAATTTTTGTTTATGAAATTAATATTAGCAACTTGTAATACAGAATTTAAAGGTCATCTGCTTTACATATAGGTATAACTACTGAAAGGGATTTGCAGAACTGTGTATAGTTCAATACATGAATGACACCTTGGATACACATTGTGAAGTTGAATCCTACGACGATAGTTGCTGTCTTTTGAGCAGTGCACGCTACTGTAAGGTATTTGGCTTACAGCATTAAAATGTTAATATTCGTTTTAGATACCCTAATGCTAATGGCCGGCCGCGGTGGCCGATGGGACTGCGGCGCGCCAGACACGGTCTGCACGGCCACTACGGTCGGGGGTTCGAATCCCCCCTCAGGCATGGATATCTGTGCCGTCCTTAGTGATAGCTAGTTCATAAGTAGTTTGTAAGTTTAGGGACTGATGACCCCGTAGTTAAGTCCCATAAGCTATACAAATATTTGAACATTTTTTTAGTGCTAATGTTAGATGCACTTGTTTAAGAAAACGTTATTGCTTACTTTGTGTTCTTAAAAGGATTTGGTAGTAGCTGGTTGCTGTATTCACAAGGTAAAGAGCTATTTTACAGTAATGTATCTGATGGAATATGTCATTTTCACAATCTCTTTTTAACATTAGCTGTTTCAGGCAGCCCTATTTCATGTTTTGATGTTATAAAATATCTAAATATTTGAGAATACAGCAGGCATTCAAGCAAAGACGTAAAGTTTTGTGAAACTCTTCCGAAATCAATGTTTGTACAAAAGTTTCGCCACCGTGGAATATACTGTGAAAGTGTCGAAAATAGCGTCTGACGATAAATTACGTTCATATGCTGCACTTAGAACGTTAAAAAACTAAATGTTATAATTCGGTATGTGTAATAAATTTACACACAAGTGATAGTTGCTGCATATTCAAAGAATCTAAAGCTGTTTTGTAGTTGTATATTTAAATGAGGCATAGTTTTCGCGACTTAACTCGAATGAATACACACTTTAATCAAGAGAGTCTTACGCACAATTAAAGTTCGCTCGGTAGTTTGCCACCGTCATGGCCGGCCAGGCTCTTTCCAAATTGCTTGCTGTTCGCAGTCGGCCGCTTACGGGATTGCAATGCCTATGGCTTCATGTACTCGCTATACCTTTTACTGACGATCGTCCAGTATCATATTTCTTGATATTTTCATTCGGAATTGCAGCTTTGCTAGGTTCTTAAACGAGATGACTTAGAAACATTTGAATACAGAGGTCATTTATTGCCTGTCAAAAATGAGGCGGAAGACTTTTTTTTCCATCATCACAAACTTTGGATGAATTTCTTTTGACGATAATTGACGAATTTCATATCGGCAAGGCATTGCAGGCTATCCATTTGAAATGCGCACAATATGACGATATTAAAAGTCTGACATGAACGAAACTACTCAGTATTTCAAGATAACAGTTAACTTATGTCATTATGGCAAAATAATGTGATGCCGTCTCAAAATGTTCATGTTTTTTTTAAAGCTATGAGATCACACTGCTATGGTTATCAGTCTATAAACTTACACTAAGGACAACACACAAACACCCATGCCCGAGGGAGGACTCGAACCTCTAGCGGGAACGGCCGCCCAATGCGTAGCATGACGCCTTAGACCACGCGGCCATTTCGTACGGCGACTCCATCTCAGTGTCAGTTAAAAACAGTTTCTCCTTGTCCTAGCAAAATCATTTCGTCAACCTATATCGCTAGTCTATTGGCTGTTCTCTTTCATGACATTTGTTCTTCCCGACAAATTCCTACACTTTGTCACTATGATATCTTGCTGGTTTGAGTGATTTTAAGTCAATGTCTCGTGTTTGTACGTTGGAACTTATAATGGAACAAGCAAAACAGTTAAAAGAACGGAAATTTATTTATATTTCGAATTTTTTTTTCATGTCGCATATGAATATATGCAGAGGTATAAAAGAAATAGATATAACATACTGATTAGTAAACGATGACGCTGTATCATATTCAGTTTTCGTACTTTTTACTAGTTTTAAAAGGAGAGCAATTATGCTAATACAATATTATTCGTAAAGGGATACGTTGCTAATGTTGATTAGTGAATTTTCCATCCATGCACTCCAGAAATTTTGAGATATTAAGTTACTTTCATTGATTGAATGTTCCGTTGGTGCTTGGTAGGCTATTTGATACATGATCACTAAAACACACACGACACTGGTGTAATTTTCTACAATATTTATTGATTAATACACACTAGTTTTCGGATGTTACGCCTTCATCGAGTACAAAGATTACTATAAACAAATGCTATGTCGAAGAGTTTACCAAATTTGCATCAAAGAATTACATAAACAGACAATAGATAAACGTACTGTAGGAAGGTATACAAAGAACAGCCGCAAACTAGTTTGTATAAATCAATAAATATTGCCGCGGCCGAGCGCATTGAGGCGCTATACTACGATGCGCTATACTACGATGCGTACTTTTTCGTCAAATTGCCTGCACCATTGCAACGTACAGTAAAAGCCATATAACTTTTATTTGGGATTTTAATTTTTTTTTTGTAAATGTTGCTGTTTCAACGGCATTCATTCAACCTTTTAAAGGGCGCGGTTCACCACTCTTAACGGCCGTATGGGAACCTATTAAAATGAGTATTTTATTTTGTTCTAGACTAAAACATATTCAAAGACAAACAAAATCGAAGTTTGCCCGTTGCGTATGTTTTCTTGTAAGATATTCTTCATAACGATAGAGGCTATTTCCGGCTATCTTCTCAAGCTTACGACATATTGGAATTACGCATAAAATTTAGAGTAACTAGACATACAATTTTTAGAAGAGATAATATTTTTTATACCAGTACGTAAACAGTAAATATTTGTCAAGATGGTGTCGGCAGCCATTCACACTGGCTGAACTTTACAGTGTACATGACATCGTGGAGGATGCGCATCACACAATGGGTTTTGAATCGTTGGGCTTTCATTTTATTCGGTACTAATGTGTCTCATCAATATCACTATAGCGCGCGAGTCACATGAGCACAAATATACTACAGCATTCATTCTGCCGCGGTGGAGTAGCCGAGCGGTCTAAGGCGCCTCGCTGCGGAGCGCGTGGTTGCTCGCCGTCGGAGGTTCGAGTCCTCCCTGGGGCATATGTGTGTGTGTGTGTGTGTGTGTGTGTGTGTGTGTGTTTGTCCTTAGGTTAGTTTAAGCATATTGTAAGCTACGGACTGATGACCACGCAGTTTGGTCCGATGATTTAAAAAAAATTAAAAAAATAAAAGTATTCTTCGTGGCATGGAGCTTCTTACCACGCTTGAAAAACACCCTGTGTCAGTTCGTGAAGATTCGTGACTGGGATAAAGGAATAGGTCTCTCGTCTCATCCCCGACATGCTCTATGTGTGAACATAGGTGAGTGAAAGGACCAGTCAGGAAACATTATATCCCCCAAGACGTTTTTAGTGTCCAGTGCAGTATATAATCTTGCGTTATCCTGTTCAAATGTGCCAGGATCTCGAAAATACATTGCTCCCTGCGATCTTTCGCCAAGTCGTCTGTGGACACTTTGTCGTGGATCTGGTCGCCTCCATCAGAAGCTAAGACTCATCGCTGACTACTGCTGAATGGCATTCATGATCCCAGTTGACTCTGGCTGTACGACATTCACGCCACTGTCGCCTACTGTACGGTGGCGTCGGTACACGACTAATGCCAATTCACCTTCCTCTAATCTCTTCCCGACAGTCCATGGCGACACCCTGTTTTTAACATCTACAGAGAGTTCATCTCTTGTCGTCTGTATAATCAATAAAACCAAACAATTCTACAATCTTTTCGTAGCGCAATGCTGTTATTCTATGTCCATCTAATGGCTCTTAGTCATTTCATGACGGCCAGTTTGTGCAATCTACTATTATGATTACCATTCTTTATTTGTGCTACTAGTCACTTTATCTGATCATGTTTAATTTGACACAATCCTACGCGTTTCGAGTATATTCTTCTCACCTTCAGGCATTGTTTACACACATATATTGCTGATATTACGTTTTCTTAAAGTATTCTCCTCTCACATTTGTTATTGTTCGTTGTTGACGTGGTATTTGGGGGAGGGAGAGAGTGAACGGCCATAAACTGAAGTGCACGGATGTCTTCTGCTAGTCTCGATGTAGACTGTGATTTATAACACTACCTGTGTGGGATGCAGACAGGTTTACATCAGATGTTGAGATATTATTATTGTGTGATTCACTTATATTCAAATGCTCAAATGTTTGTAAAGCTAATGGGGCAAACTGCTATGGTCATCAGTCCCTATACTTACAAACTACTTAAACTAACTTACATTAACGACAAGACCACACACACACACACACACACACACACACACACACACACACACACACACACACACACGCCCGAGGGAAGACGCGAACCTCCGGCGAGAACGGCCGCCTAGTCCGTAGCATGACGCCTCAGACCACGCGGAAATTCTGCGCGGCTCACATTTATTACATTCAGTTGCACACTTGCAATTTCTTAAGTTTAGAATGACATGGCAGTCGGTCGGTTCCGACTGGCCTGTCTGATGCCACAACGGTGGATTTACTCATCTTAGGGAGCGATCTTATTGTATAAATGGAAGTATAGATGCCAAGATCGCAATTTTTATTTTATTTATTCAAGAGGACCAGATTCGACACTCTGTGGTGTCATCATCTGGTCTCATTGAAATTAAACTGTTTATTATAGTGCTCCACATAAAATCTGGTAGGTGTACTGGATGATAGTTATACATAAAGACATGTGCTGGTGGATAGTCAGGAAGAAAATGGATGGCTGGTCAAACTTAAAACATTAAAATATACATAAAATAATGAACACCATAGTGCATGGTGCTCAACAAGACATGTCCAATTTTGACCAGCCATCCATTTTATTTCTGACTATCCACCAGCATATGATTTTATATACAACTGTCATACAGTACACCTACCAGATTTTATGCGGAACACTATAATAAGAAGTAGACTAGATGGTGACACCACAGTGTCGAAACCGGTCGTCTTGTATAAATAATATAAAAATTGAGATCTTGGTATCTAACCTTCCATTTACACAACGGTGGAGTTTTCCTGCTTCCTACACTCTGACAGCGTTCGGTCTAGAAACTAGATGATTATGCTGTAACGATTTCCTTTTCCGACGGCGTACGAAAATTTTTCATACGCCAGTTTAGTGGCAGGTATTTACACAAGAATGTCCGCCTCCGTAGCTCAGCGGTAGCGTCGCTGACTACCACACAGGAAACCTGGGTTCGATTCCCGCCAGGGGACTGGGTGTTGTGTGTTGACCTAATCATCATCATCTCATCATCATTGGCACGTAAGTCGCCCACGCGGCGTCAAATAAAAAGACTTACACTAAGGCGGCCGAACAATCCCACAAGGGATCTCCGGGCCAAGAAAGCCATACGCTCATTTCATTTTACACAAGAATATTTTTCCCAACTTCGTAGGCGAGTGTGGAAAAGTAGCTACTACGAATTCGCATTTTTTTCTCAGACACAGCTTCGCAATGGCCAACTCCATAAACATAGAGAGTACGGAAGAAAGAGAGGAAGTAGAAAGAGGTTTAACGAGGGCGAGGAACCGTCGAACAAGGCGGGGAATAGCGTCTTTGCCGGAAGCGGCTGGACTCGAACAAGAGCCCCAGGTGGCGGACCACCCAGCTGGAGCGTCTATTTGTGCGGGAGTTCCAGGAACGCCGATGTCCGCCGCGGCTGACGGAAGCCGTGGGCCTTGGCCGCGGCCGGACGCTGTTTTGACAGCAGCGATACTGCGCCCTCATTCCGCACTCGCCTCCTCCACATCTCCTAACATTCTCTTACATTCACGTCCAACCGCTCACGCTACCATGAGAGATCCCCTCTAGCTTCTCGCGTATTCATCCACTGCAACAGAATGGATAACTTTTGGACGAGTCTCACGGTTGCACAGTGGTAGAGTGTCAGACTACAAATCTAAAGAGCGCGGGTTCGATCCCCGCCAGTCCCTAAGATTTTTGTCACTTTCCACTTCTTTCACCTCTGGTAGTATTGCTCATGTGAAAAATACCGAGTAGCACCGTGGTTCGGAACCCACGTTAAACTGTATGTCCCCCTATAACTGGCTGAGTAAGGTCGGAGGCAGGCAACGGCATACCACCTCCAAATAGGACCATGCCTAGTAGAGCACTGTGGTGTTCAGACCAATCTTCGGACTGCTTTACCTTTACGTCACTTTCTAGGTACGTTCACTGGTCAAAACAATTAGGAGATCAGTTGACGAATCTAGGTCCTGAAGCACTGTCATCGGCAGAATGAACTAAAATGGTTCGACGTCTTTCTGTCGGTTCTACGGAGTGGAGACAACAACATTACAGCAACCGATATAGTGGTAATAACAGAAAGTTGCTGCAGAGGAGGTTGTGTTGGCTTGTTTTACTCTACCAAACGAATTACTCAGCAGTTGGGTTCACATAGTGAAATGAGCAGGTAAAGCAATGCAACAATAACGTGACTTACCTGTTTATGGCATGGAGACCCATAGGAAGGTTGGAAGCGGGAGAGACATCGAGGGAGGTGGCTGAAGCTATTGGAGTGTCCCAAAGTGTAATTTCCAGGACCTGGATGCAATTTCAGACAACAGGGACCGTTAAAAGAAGGCACGACCAAGGCCGTCCACGGGTAACATCAGCAAGAGACGACCGTTATCTCCGGTTAACAGCCCGTCGAGACAGGAGGCTGAATGCAACTCTGCTGCAACGCACCCTCCAACGAACAACAGGACGTGCAATCTGAATACAAACAGTCCGAAATTGTCTTCGGAAATGAGACATCTACGCTTGGAGAAGAATGTTTGTATAGGTTATGGGACTTAACTACCGGGTCATCAGTCCCTAAACTTCAAATGTTTGTCAAGCTTATGGGACTTAACTACGGGGTCATCAGTCCCTAAACTTACAAACTACTTATGAACTACTTACGAACTAGGACGGCACAAATATCCATGCCCGAGGGGGGATTCGAACCCCCGATCGTAATGGCCGTGCTGACCGTGACTGGAGCGCCTCAGTCACCTCGGCCACCGCGGCCGGCCGCGCGGAGACCTATGATGTATGTCCCAATAAAACCACGAAACCGCTTAGCCCGCAGAAAATGGGCGGAGGAAGATCATGATTGGAGTCGAAAAGAATGGCGCTGGGTTCTGTTCACAAATGCGTCAAGATTTTGTGATCAGCCGTACAATCGTCGTTCCCTCATCTAGAGAGAACGTGGAACTCATAAAAAATCCTACATATGTGCAGGAAACATCAGCATATCGTGGTGGTGGACGACTGGTGTGCGCATGAGTTAGTATTGGCGGACGTACGGACCTCTATGTCGTTCAGAATGGCGCTTCTACTCCTCAGAGGTACAGAGACGAGAACATTCGACCCGTTTTGTGCTTTACGCTGGTGCTATAGGTCAACATCACCTAGAAGACAAAGCCTCACAGCTGGCCGTGCCTACGTCACACGTAAACGCCGCGGCTTCATCTATGGTGGTCATTCAAAGTTTTTCTTTGATTTCCTCATTATAGACACCCTCCTGCCATTGTTCCCATCTATTAGTACCAACAATCATTCACGCTACTTTCATAGAATACCGGTATATGTGTATTTAGTTAATAATTGTTGCACGTATTCTTTGTTTCTGTATTTTATGTCTTTCTTGTGTTTGTGAACAGAAAATAAAGTCAACGGAAATGCTGGTATATTTTCCTTAATTGATTAGTATTAGTCCATCTCATTCGACCTGCTGATCAGTGACCTGGATGGCTGAAATTTTAAGCTAACTGCTGTCAACCTATGTACGTATTATTTTACGACGTTGCTGTAGCCGCGGGAGTGGTTGCTTGGTCTAAATTCAAATTCAAATGTTTGTAAATCTATCGGACCAAACTGCGTGGTCATCAGTTCGTAGCTTACAAACTATTTAAACCTAGGTAAACTAACCTCAGGACAACACACACACCCATGCCCCCGCGCGCTCCGTAGCGAGACGCCTTAGACCGCTCGGCTACTCCACCGCGGCTCTGCTTGGTCTAAGGCGTCCTGCTACGGACTGGGCGGCCGTTCCCGCCGGAGGTTCGAGTCCTCCTTCGGGCATCGGTGTTTGTGTGTGTGTACGTGTTGTCCTTAGTGTACATTAGTGTAAGTAGTTTGTAAGCCTAGTGACTGATAACCGCCGAGGAGCGCATTGAGTCGCTGTGCTCCGATTAGCACCGCGTCGGGGGTTCGAATCCTCCCTCGGGCATGGATGTTTGTATTGTCTTTAGTATAAGTTAGTTCGTAAGTAGTTTGTAAGTTTAGGGACGGATGACCCCGCAGTTAAGTCCCATAAGCTTAACAAACTGATAACCATATCTATTTGGTCCAATAGGTTTACAAACATTTGAACAACGACTCTGCTATGGTCTCATTACAGCATCAGATAATGAAAATATTTTTTTCTTTATTAGTTCCTTTGACGCTGTGTTAGCCTCTGTCTGATAGAACTGTTATAAGCTGAAATTACTTATTCATTCTGTGGCATCTTTGTAAACTCAAGATTGGTCTTTAGTGCAAAATTTCCTAAAATATTATACAAATGTTATTCTGTATTTCGTCGTAAGTCGTCATTGTATTCTCATGCTGTAGTAATTGTGACAGATGAAAGAAAACTTCTCACTGGATTATGAACTCGGGCGGCAGCTGTCGACCGTGTATTATCAGCAGTCTTCTTCGGTGTTCGCGAGTAGAAATCGCTTATATCCTGTGCAAACGAAGGCATAAGTTCGTGCAGTGACGACGGGCAGGCTCGCGGCCAGCTCTCGCATCTCAGGCACAAGGCAGGATAGTTCCCATTAACGTTCATTGCTTGAGTGGTATTCAGCCGTTGGAAGACCTCGGCCACGTTGATACGTATTTATATAGGCGAACGTGAAGCAGAATTGTGGAGGGAAACGTGATTTAGTCCTTTAATGCATGAATTTTTATTTGAAGCTATAAAAATACCACTACTAATGTATAGTTCGTGTATACTGAGAAACATGTTTTAAAACATTCCGTAAAACTATTATGTACTACTAGCAACAAAAAGTTCTTAGCTGATCAGCTATATAGTGCTTCCATGATATACCCGGTGTAGTAAATGTCACTATTATGCCTCTCATCTTTTCAGAAAGTAACTCATAATGAAACAGTAGTAAGTGATTGACTACTTTTACACGGCAAAGGGGGAATACTAATGTAAACAAACGCACTTGTTAGGAGTAACTCAATGCAGCTAACTAAATGATTCAGTAGCTCTCTGCAATTTATAATTTCTAGTACGAAAAAATGTTCAAATGTTTGTTTAGCTTATGGGACTTAACTACGGGGTCATCAGTCCCTACACTTACAAACTACTTACGAACTAGCTAACATTAAGGACAGCACAAATATCCATGCCCGAGAAGGGATTTGAAATGTTTGTTCAA
Organism: Locusta migratoria; assembly: GCA_026315105.1. Classification (NCBI taxonomy): domain Eukaryota; kingdom Metazoa; phylum Arthropoda; class Insecta; order Orthoptera; family Acrididae; genus Locusta; species Locusta migratoria. The sequence goes on from CM048755.1 coordinate 284,178,530, forward strand.
ATGTTTGTAAATCTATCGGACCAAACTGCGTGGTCATCAGTCCGTAGCTTACAAACTACTTAAACTAAGGTAAACTAACCTAAGGACAACACACACACACACACACACACACACACACACACACACATGCCCCAGGGAGGACTCGAACCTCCACGGCGAGCAAGTGCGCTCCGCAGCGAGACGCTTTAGACTGCTCGGCTACTCCACTGCGGCGGGGGATTCGAACCCCCATCCGCAGTGGCCGTGCAGACCGTGACTGGAACGCCTCAATCCCCTCGGCCACCGCGGCCGGCTTCTAGTACGAGCTTCTAGCATATGTAACACTATGTATACAAGCAGCTACAAAGAATTTGTGGTAAAATTTTGATCTGTTTGAGAGATAATGGGAAAAATAAGGTATGTAGCTAATCAGCTACACTATGCACTAATAGGTTAAGCCATTTCGTGCAACCTTCGTATTTATTAGGTCGTGATCGCTTAGTAGTTATAGCACTTGCGTAGTACGCAGAAGATCCAGGATTCCAGTCCCGCCCGCAGTACAAATTCACTGCATCTTCTCCAATTCAATATCTTTGAGTAACAATCTGTTAAATCACTATCATTTACGTCTTTTTCATTCTTATAAACTTCAGACAACTCTATTTTGTGAATCACCAAGCAGACAGCATAAGTCTGTTATATTCTATCTCTCTCTCTCTCTCTCTCTCTCTCTCTCTCTCTCTCTCTCTCTCTCTCTCTCTCTCTCTCCAACGGGTCGCTAAACCCTAATCTTCCTTTTTTTCTCCCTCTCTCTCCAGAAAAATACTGGCATCTGATACCGCATACCTTCTGCAAAATATTTTCGCAGAGATTGTAAATTTAACAGCGGCTGCTTCTTGCTCGAGTGTGGCTGCAGGCAGGCAATGCTCCAGTGTTGGGTCTTGGTCCTCTAGGAGCAGTACACTTACAGTATCGTGAAGACACAGTAGCCAACGGTCGGAACATTACAAGAAAGGTTAACGAATCACTTCTCTTTTTAAAGGTAGTGGTGATCAATTCTTAATACAACTACATCAAAAGTGAACGAAATCAAATGTTGGTAAACCTACTGGTCGGGGGTTCGAATCCCCCCTCGGGCATGGATATTTCTGCCGTCCTAGTTCGTAAGGAGTTCATAAGTAGTTTGTAAGTTTAGGGACTGATGACCCCGTAGTTAAGTCCCATAAGCTTAACAAACATTTGATTTTTGTAAACCTACTGGACCACACTGCTATGGTCATTACTCCCTAGACTTACAAACTACTTAAACTAACCAACTAAACTAAACTAACCAACTTAAACTAACACACACACCCATGCCCCAAGTAGTCGAACCTCCGACGGCAAGCAACCGCGCGCTCCGCAGCAAGGCGCTTAGAAACGCTCGGCCACTCCACTGTTTACAATTTTCGTGCTGTTGAGCGCATTAGTTGACGTGTAAGCCCATTTCTATTTTCCTGCAGACCATATGCTGACCTTAACAGCTACAAACAGGTAACAACACAGTGTAACTCTATAAATAAATACAGTTTACAAATGACTATTTACTGTGTACATGCTGAAGAAAATAAGCCACACTTGGAGATAGGCATGCCAATCCTCATCGAGATTCAAAAATAAAACTTATCCGGCAAAATGATATCGCTTGCACTTTGAAAACACATGTATGAATACGAGGAGTTGTCAACATTGTCATATCGTGCACCCATCGGAATGTCCAGAGAGACCTGTATCAGCCCTCACTACCGTACGAGCCGTCGTAGTAGGTTGCTCGTACATGAAAGCTGCATCCACCATGGTACTATGTTTCGAGCCCGCCGGCCGCGGTGGCCGAGGGGACTGAGGCGCTTCAGTCACGGTCTGCACGGCCACTACGGTCGGGGGTTCGAACCCCCCTCGGGCATGGATATTTGTGCCGTCCTTAGTCTTAGTTGGTTAATAAGTAGTTTGTAAGTTTAGGGACTGATGACCCCGTAGTTAAGTCCCATAAGCTGTACAAACATTTGAATTTTTTTCGAGCCGGCCGCAGTGGTTGACCGGTCTGCGGCGCGCCAGACACGGTCTGCACGGCCGCTGCGGTCGGGGATCGAATCCTACCTCGAGCATGGGTGTTTGTGTTGTCCTTAGTGTAAGTTACTTTAAGTAATTAGTGTGTAAGTCTAGCGACTGATGACCACGATGTTTGGTCGCATAAGACCTCACACATATTTGAACATTTTAATGTTTCGAATCCTTGTTAGGTTCCCTTTTTGACGTCCGTTCCCTAGACCGTGTTGCCAGCTCCAAGTTTTCATACACGTGTTTTCAAAATGCTCCCTATCTGACGTGCTAGATAAATTTCTGTCTTGGATCTGAATGATGAATCGAATACCGACCACCAGTTGCGGCGTTTTTTCAACACACTGTATGATTCCAAGTCATTTTATTATCCTTCAGAATGAGAAAAAATCGAATTTATAATCAAAGTGAATAAACGTTTGCCGCGGTGGAGTAGCCGAGCGGTCTAAATCGTCTCGCTGCGGAGCGCGCGGTTGCTCTCCGTGGAGGTTCGAGTCCTCCCTGGGGCATGGGTGTGTGTGTTGTCCTTAGGTTAGTTTACCTAGGTTTAAGTAGTTTGTAAGCTACGGACTGATGACCAAGCAGTTTGGTCCGATAGATTTACAAACATTTGTACAATAAACGTTTGTCGGCCATAAACGGAATTGAACATGTTTACTACAGATTTCAAAATTTTATATAATAATAGTAATGGGCAGAATTATGTATAGCGTTTCATGAGAAACAGTAAATTTTTATGACAGGCATAAGATACATTTTAGTAGAAAAATCGTGTAAATATTTGTCCAATATGCAGAGTGTGTACAGGGATGCTTCATCCTTGCTGTTTACGCAGTCGGCACCAATACGTGGCAAACGAAAATAATAATAATAATAATACTTGCACTGACAACTCTCTTGTCTGAATGAAACGAGGCTACAGTTTCAATTTGTCTATAACAATACTAGTATTTTATAGACTTTTGTGCATATTTAGACGTGCTGTATATGCAGACGGAATATTTAAGGGACTGCAGATGTTCTCGGAAAACTTCATTGATGGTATCTTTTCTGGTTACCAGTCGAGTAGTCGTGGCGTAGTCTTGCCGCAACGTTTCGGCGCGTTTAATACTGCGCCTGAAGATAACGATTAGAAAACTCGTTGAAACATTGCCACAACACAACACCACGGAAAATTTCATGAACGACAATGTATTTGTTTACCGGTTATGTTATGATATTGCTCTTGTTGTTTGTCAATAATACGAGACGGTTTCCTAAGCACAAATTAATTACCTGAATGAAGCCGGCCGCGGTGGCCGAGGGGACTGAGGCGCTCCAGTCACGGTCTGCACGGTCACTACGGTCGGGGGTTCGAATCCCCCCTCGGGCATGGATATTTGTGCCGTCCTTAGGATTAGCTAGTTCATAAGTAGTTTGTAAATTTAGGGACTGATGACCCCGTAGTTAAATCCCATAGACTTTACAAACATACCTGAATGAAGAAAGTTTACACTTGTTATCAATAAAATGATCCAGACTGATTCAGATTCCAGATTGACTCATTTAATTTAGCGTGTAAATTTATAAAATATGTTCCATAACCGCACTTAAAGTTTCGCCCTTCACATTACTTTTCGCAATTTTTTTAAAGTCTTATCAGTTTTTATCACTTATAGAACCGAACATATAGATAATATGGGAGACGTTTGCATTACACGGCAATAGGTCAAGAATTGAGAAACTAATTCAAATATTCAAAACTGTGGCGGAGTGGCCGAGCGCATTGAAGCGCTATGCTCCGATACAGGAGGCAGTTTTCCGTCGGGGGTTCGAATCCCCCCTCGGGCATGGATGTTTGTGCTGTCTTTAGTATAAGTTAGTTTATGTGTAGTTTGTAAGTTTAGGGACTGATGACCCCGCAGTTAAGTCCCATAAGCTTAACAAACGTTTGAATATTGAAATGTTTGTAACCCTAAGCGACGAAACTGCTGAGATCATCGTTCCCTAGACTTACTAACTACTTAAACTAACTTATGCTAAGAACAACACACACAACTATGCCCGAGGGAGAACTCTAGCCTCCAACGGGGAGCGACCGCGCAGTCCGTAGCAAGGCGCCTTAGGCCCTGTTCAGACACGGCGATAATCGTGCGGTTACAGAATCGCACGGTGCCCTCGCGGGTTTTATTTACTTGAGTATCATCGTAGCTGTTCACACGTAACCGCGCGGCTAGTCAAATCGCACGGTAGCCGCATTTCAACCGCCGGAAAATACAATCGCGCGCTGCGCACGAGGTTCTATTTCTGTGGAATCTTATAGGAGCGTTTGGTTTGATTGCGGACACCGCACGGTTCTGAATTCTCAGTGCCACAAGCTTGCAATGAATGGCTTTGGCACTGATTTATTTAACTGATGAAGTGGAGAAACGATCTGCATTGTGCGATCTTCGTAGCGATGAATATTCTATTAAAGCTGCCAAAAACCAAGCTTGGCAATAATTGGTGGTTATATTTGGAAATGATGAAGATACGTTGGGGGAAAAAAAGTATTTTTGGTAAAAAATGTTCAAATGTTTGTAAATCTATTGGACCAAACTGCGTGGTCATCAGTCCGTAGCTTACAAACTACTTAAACTAAGGTAAACTAACCTAAGGACAACACACACATACCTACCCCAGGGAGGACACGAACCTCCGACGGCGAGCAACCGTGCGCTCCGCAGCGAGGCGCCTTAGACCGCTCGGCTACTCCACCGCGGCGTATTTTTCGTAAGTAGGTGTTTATTGAACAAAAATGAACTTAAATAGAATAATTTTTTTGTATCTTACCACCCAACATGCCCGTCACTTACGAGGAAATCACGAATTTATATCTAACATTCAGAGCTGAAGGGTCCCTCTTCCTGCAGTGAACGTATTTAGATTATCCACTGGTGCAGTATATGAAGTATCTTCATATTTTATATCATCTTTAGTCCTCACAGAGTTGTGTAATACACAACTGGCTTTTACTATGTCTTCAGCAAAGTCTATGTTTACATTTATAGGCCTATGAAAAATTCGCCACTTGTTTGACAATAATGCCGAAGCGACTCTATGGAACGTCTGGCTCTCGATGATCTATAGTTAAAAATTCATTTTTTATATGGTAAATATTTGCCTGCGTAGGGTCCCATTAAATTTTCCGCTAAGCCAAATGCTTCATCTAGAACTATAACATAGCGCAGTGGTGTTGGATCTACGGAAGATATTGGTTTGGGTTTTAGTATATTCAATGATTTTTCTACAAGACTTTTGTAAAATATGGAATTTTTTAATATAGCGGAGTCACTGCCCTTGCTATAAGCTCAAATGTTACCATAAGTAAAACAATAGTTTGAGTCAAAGATGTTTGTAGTTACGATATAACGATCCAGAGTCCATAGACTTCATAAAACGAATATGCTTGCCATCTATGGCGCCAATGCATATCTTTCAAAAGATTCCGCTATTTTCTTCCACATATATTCAGTCGGTTCAGGCATGACTTTATGCACCAACTCTTCCCAAACTGCCTTACATACTTCGCGGACAATTTCTGTTACCGTAGATTTTCCAAGGCGATAGTGGTAACTAATTTTTCTCCATACGTTCTTAATGTAGAGTACAACATTACGAATTGGCCATGTACGAGCCGATCACTTAGTATAGGATGCACCCAGTACTGCCGTTTTCTTTCTTTCGCTTTCTTGTTTTAAGCAACCAGAGTGAACACAATAGTTCTTCTTCGACTTCCATTTCGACACTGTCAGTTCCCGCTACACACTGGGACGACAACCGCTTGGTAACCGCTGCCTGACAGCGCCTGTCTGAACACACGGTTCGTCATTTTGCGGTTCAAACTGCGCGGTCTAAACCGCGCAATTTTCGCGTGTCTGAACACGGCCTTAAGGCCCCTACACACGCTCCGATTTATCGTACGACCAGCAAGATGTCCAACGAACCAACAAATTGGTACCAACCTACACACGTTCCGACCAACTGCACGCTGCGCCCCCAAGTTCTGGTGTCTGTTCGTCGAATTGTTTTTGTTTTCTAGTGTTCGCTGTGCAGACGACGTCAGGCATGGAAGTTGTTCGGGAAGCGCTACACACGGTACAATTTGTCGGCTGAAGTGGTGGGGGAATCGGAGATCGGGTGGTCAGGCACAACCAACCGACCTACAAGGAAAGTTGGTCGGGTAGCGCCAAAAACCGCCCAATTTATCGGGTGACCAACAAATTGGTCCATTAAATCGCATCGTGTGTAAGGCCTTTTAGACTACGCGACCACTCCCGCGCGGCGAAAGTTATTTGATTTCTGGGATATACAAAACAGAAAAGTTCCTCCAATGGATAACCTTTATTCTGGCCAGTGTTTCTTAAACAATTATATTCTTCATAAAACAAAACTACATTAGTTCAGGTTCGTCTTCTTCGTAGTGCAGAGATTTTGTTCTTCCGATCTGGTTCTACATCTCTTTAAGCGCCCTTGTAGCAGAGGACGGTTGGAGTGTACTCGGTGTAAACACGCCAGCGGGCTGAATGACGTTATCTCGGAACTCGGCGTTTCGGTATGCTCGGAGACTTGCTCATTTAACTGGAAACGTGTGACTCGAGTCCGTCGTCGGGTGCTGCTATACTGTACCGGCTGAAGAGGAGAAAGAGTACACTCGTTCGAACGTACAGACGAGGGCTCGAGGCAACAGGGAGAACACGAGTCCCTAAGAGTATCCCAAGACTCCTGAGACTGCCGCTATATACGCAACCGTTGGCTATCACGATTCTTACTTATCTCTCCAATGGCGTAACTACTGTTACCTGTCGTTCGAAATAATCACCTCTCATAATTATGCGCCACTGAGCTCTGCAATAAACGCCCTGGAAACTTTGCACAAAGCCTTCCTTTGGGGAGACTGTTCAAAAGCCTCGTCACATTTCGTTGGATGACAAGAATATCGTCAAATATTTTTCCTTTCAAAGCGACATTGAGTCGAGTGAATAGAAAGAAGTCTGGACTCTTCAGATCTGGCGGGTAAGGTGGATGTTCAAGTTGCACGACACCCTTTCTTGCCAGAAACTGCTTGACGATATTGGCTGTGTGTGGGCGAGCGTTGTCGCGCAACTTGACTTGCAACTCGCCGGATCTCATTCCTCCAGACTTCTTCCTATTCGCCGGCCGCGGTGGCCGAGGGGACTAAGGCGCTCCAGTCACGGTCTGCACGGTCACTACGGTCGGGGGTTCGAATCCCCCCTCGGGCATGGATATTTGTGCCGTCCTAGCTCGTAAGTAGTTCATAAGTAGTTTGTAAGTTTAGGGACTGATGACCCCGTAGTTAAGTCCCATAGACTATACAAACATTTGAACATTTATTCTTCCTATTCCCTCGTCTCACAATCGCTTTGAAAGGAAAGAGATTTCACGATATTCCTGACATTCAACGAAACGTGACGAGGCTTTTGAACCCCATCCCAAAGGAAGGCTTTGTGCAAAGTTTCCAGGACATGTATCGCAGAGCTCAGCAGTGCATAGTTATGGGAGGTGACTACTTCGAAGTACAGTAAGGCACCTGTGGTTCACAGTTCATCTAAGTTAATCTTACAGGACTATTCACCGGACTTCATCAGACTTTGTATAATCTCTATTTTATTTTATTTATTTATTTAGTTATTATTTTTTTTAAAGGCTCCAACAATAACGTTGTCATTCAGATACTGTCAAAGGTTATGGAGTTAATGACGACAGCTTCAGAACACAGGATGTGAGATGATAGTTATTGTCTAACTGGTGATTAATTATCTGCATAGCTGTCTATACCTGAGCCAAACCGCGAAGCCGCTTCGTACTTTTTACATTTGTTTTTCTTTTCGTTTGCGAGTGTCACAGAAATACTCCGGGAACTCAATTGGGGATCACTGGAGGAAAGACGACGTTCTGTTCGTGAATTTGTGTTGAGGAAATTTAGAGGGCCGGAATTTGAAGCTGAGTGTAGTACGATTTTCCTGCCGCCTACTTACATTCCGCGTAGTGATCACAACGACAAGATAAGAGAAATTAGGGCTCGTACGGAGGCATATAGGCATTCTTTTTTTCCTCGTTCTATTGGAAGTGGAATAGGAAAGCAAATTCTTATTAGTGGTACAGTGTGCCCTCCGCCACGCACCTTGCGGTGGATTGCGGAGTATGTATGTAGACGTTGATGTATACATACGGGCTTGCATGATAAATCTGTGATCAAATAATAGTAAGGTTTTACAGAATGTCTGGACGTGTTCGGGCTCCTAAAGGGAGAATACGTAGGAAGCGACCGCAGTACTACAGTCCACAGACACGTCGTACTGGAAGACCAACAGCAGCCAGGAAGAAGCCAGTAACGGCAGCGCCTTGATTTCTAGACTCCGCAACCCGCAACGTATGAGTCGTACTTCAACCGCTTCTGATCTTTATCACAATCTTCCCCCCTCCTCCCACTACCAATCCTTCGCCAGTTCATTCAAGAAGAACGTGTCAGAAGGCCTTCGCACTAGTCCGCATTTCTCCGATTTTACTGTCACAAGTGTTTCGCGAAGTGCATGTGGGGTGAAACAATACGGTATGTTTCCTAACCCTTCTCGTAACGTGTGTTCTCAGAATTGTTAACAGTAACCGTCTCACCAGTCACAGCTCCCCTGTAGTATCTGCCACTGACGTTGGATGAGGCACTCTCGTGTTTAAAGGAGAATCGGTTATGGCACTTTTGTAGATGTCTTTACAAGGAGACCACATGGGTATCGGATTTTAGTATTTCTTTATATTTATGGTATGTGAAGTTCAGAACTTAAATAACAATCATCCAAAGTCATTCGACGCAACTCTCAAAAACTTTCTAGAAAATCGACTTTACAATTTTGCAAAGTACACGTAAGTACTAAGTACCAATAGGTGAGAGGGAAACGTATGTTCAAATGTTTGTATAGCTTATGGGAGTTAACTACGGGATCATCAGTCCCTAAACTTACAAACTACATATGAACTAGCTAATCCTAAGGAAAGCACAAATATCCATGCCCGAGGGGGGATTCGAACCCCCGACCGTAGTGGCCGTGCAGACCGTGACTGGAGCGCCTCAGTCCTCTCGGCCAGGAAACGTATGAGTCGGCCGCAATGGCCGAGCGGTCTGCGGCGCACCAGTCACAGTCTGCACGGCCGCTACGGTCGGGGCTTCGAATTCCCCATCGGTCATGGATGTTTGTGTCGTCTTTAGTATAAGGTAGTTCATAAGTAGTTTGTAAGTTTCTACATCTACACAGATACTCTGCAAATCACATTCAAGTGCCTGGCAGAGGGTTCATTAACCACTTCCATAACTTTTCTCTACCGTTCCATTCTCTAATAGCGCGCGGGAAGAAAGAACACCTAAATCGTTCCGTTTTCGATTTGATTTCTCTTATTTTATTGGGATGGTCATGTCTCCCTAAGTAGGTGGGTGCTAGCAAAATATTTTCACATTCAGAAGTAAAAGTCGGTGATTGAAACTTCGCAAACAGATCACGCCGCAATGAATAACGTCTTTCTTTTAATGATTTTCACCCCAATTCGTGCAACATTTCCGTGACACTTTCCCCTCCGTAACGTGATAAAACAAAATGAGCTGCCCTTCTCTGAACCTTCTCAATGTCTTCCGTCAGTCCCACCTGGTGAGGGTCCCACAAGGGGCAACAGTACTCCAGGAGAGAACGCACAAGTGTGATGTAGGCAGTCTCTTTGGTGGAGCTGGTGCATCTTCGAAGCGTTCTGCCAATGAAACGTAACCTTTGGTTCGCCTTCGCCACAATATTTTCTATTTGTTCTCTCCAGTCAAAGTTGTTCGTAATTGCAACTCCTAGGTATTTGGTAGAATATACGACCTTAAGGTCTGACTGATTTATCGCGTAATTGAAAAGTTTAGGGACTGATGACCCCGCAATTAAGACCTTTAAGCTTAACAAACATTTGAACATTTGAAGCGTATGAAATCAAGAATCGTTAGCAGCCTTCTGAAAAAAACAATTCGACAACAGTTGAAATTAAAAAGGAAGCAAGCTTGAAGTTAAACATGCCGTCGACAACGTGGTCATTAGAGACGGAGCTTACACTCGGGTTGTTTGGGTAAGGATGTGGAAGGAAATCGGTCGTGCCCTTTCAAAGGAACCATCCCAGAATTTGCCTGGAGTGATTTAGAGAAATCACGGAAAACATAAATCAGGATGGGCGGAGGTGGACTTGAACCATCGTCCTTCGGAATGCGAGTCCAGTGTGTTGCCACTGCGCCACCTCGCTCGGTGAAATTAAGACGCAACTGAATTACAGACATTTGCTGCCAGTGGGAATTGAATTACATTAATAAAGAAAGATGAAATCTTGTGCTGGACCGGGATTAAAATTCGGGCCTCGTGCTTACTAAGACAGTTGCACAGTCAACAACGCCATACGGACACAGTAGTCATTTCCATTGCATGGATTACCACAGGACATATCCCATCAGAGCAAAATTTTCGACTTGTACACGTACTCTTCATGTTGTGGCCTTGAGAATTATCCTCATTATTCTCGTCATTTCTGCGCGGGAATGGTTGCGCAGTCTAAGCCGCTATACCACAGACTGCGTTGCTGCTCCCGCCGGAGGTCCGAGTCCTCCCTCGGGCGTGTGTGTATGTGATTTCCTTAGCGTAAGTTAGTTTACTTGGTTTCTAAATCTAGGGACTGATTACCATAGCAGTTTGGTCCAATAGGTTTACAATTGTTTTAGCAGTTAGGTCTCTTAGGTTTACAAACATTTGAACTCCCGGCGTGTGCATGGTGTGCGTCGACACTAACGCTGTTGATTTAATTATATAAGGGCTGTATATAAAATAATGAGCGCTATTATTTTTCTCTGAAAGCCGCGCGGGAGTAGCCGAGCGGTCTGGAGCGCCACGTTGAGGATCGCGCGGCCTCCCGCGTCGGAGGTTGGAATTCTTCCTCGGGCATGGATGTTTGTGTTGTCTTTAGTACGAGGCGTGTCCAGAAAGTAATTTCCGTTTGGTAATAAAATGAAATTGTACACAGATACAGAAGAAATTTTTATTGCACAAAATTCTACAACTCTTTTCCACCTAACTGCCGAAATTTTGCAGGCATTTGACATACTGTAACACCAAGTTTTGTATACCTTCTTCATAGAAATCTGCCGCCTGTGTCTTCAACCAGTTGGAAACAGTTTCTTTCAGCTCGTCGCCCATAGCGAGAGCACTAATTGTAAACCTACGGTTTTCCTGCATCTTGTCATCAATCGCGTGAACCAGTTCTTCTGTAACCGAAGGTGGACGCCCATTCGTTCTTCATCGTGCACATCACTACTCCCGCCATTGAACTGTCGGACCCATCTTATCACCATCGAATCACTCATCGCATTTGGTCCGTAAACATCGCAAATTTACCGATAAATTTCACTTGGTTTCACTTTCCTCGCATTCAGAAACCGAATCACCGACCTCATTTCACAGGCGGCGGGATTTTCAATCAACGCTGACGTTTCAAACAAACACAACAAACCGTACGTAAGTGACAGCGATGTCCAAATGGCGCACGTTCTTCTCCTTGAGACACATCGTCTACAGCGCATGTGCGGAACTGCAATCGCAGCGCTGCAACGGAGATAAATTGAAACGGAACTTACTTTCTGGTCGCGCCTCGTATAAGGTAGTTCATAAGTAATTTGTAAGTTTCAAAAATGTTACAAATGTTTGTAGATCTATCGGACCAAACTGCGTGGTCATCATTCCGTAGCTTACAAACTACTTAAACCTAGGTAAACTAACCTAAGGACAAACACACACACCGACGCCCCAGGGAGGACTCGAACCTCCACGGCGAGCAACCGCGCGATCTGCAGCGAGACGCTTTAGACCACTCGGCTACTCCACTGCGGCAGTTTGTAAGTTTAGGGACTGATGACCCCGCAGTTAAGTCCCATAAGGTTTCCAAACATTTGAACATTCTTTCTCTGAAATAATCTTCTTGACAGAAGTACTTACAGTTACACGTCTTCACTATAATGAACCCCGTTATTTATGACCTTTTCCTAATGTACAGAAGGCGTCGTATACCATGTACCATCTGCGCGTCTGTTTCTGTTGATGTCTCGAATTGACCGTCATATGTCATCTATTGATGATGTCCCAGATCCCTTAGTAGATCTTGCACTTTGGCAAAGAGAGGGTGATCACAGAGACTTTGCGGTGTTACTATTACTGGCCAGGACCTCTTGCACCGCTGGCAGTGGGAGATTCTAGCCGACCGCGGTGGCCGAGGGGACTGAGGCGCTCCAGTCATGGTCTGCACGGCCACTACGGTCGGGGGTTCGAATCCCCCCTCGGGCATGGATATTTGTGCCGTCCTTAGGATTAGCTAGTTCATAAGTAGTTTGTAAGTTTAGGGACTGATGACCCCGTAGTTAAGTCCCATAAGTTATACAAACATTTGAACATTTTTTGGAGATTCTAGAGCTTCCTCACTACTCACCTGACATGAGCCCTTTGTGATTACGATCTCTTTGACACAGTAAAAGAACCAGTGCGAGAGATCTGGCACAACCCGACAGCTGACACTATCTCTGCCGTACAGCGGTCAATACGGGACATCAACATGAATAGACGCGTGGACATCGGACATCTGGCAGGTCAAAATAACTGGCGCGATTATATTGAAGGTGTGTAGTCATACGTACGTCTGTCAATAAAGTCATTTCAGAGAAAGGCAATAGTTCTCATTCTTTCTATACAACACTTGTATTTTTTGGAAGTTATATTTTGTCAGAAAGAACACCACCACACATAGCGTATGTGGAATGAGGAATATAAACGCCCAACACAGACACAATATTTATTTATTAGTAACGAGTTGGCTCACTATCGACATTAAAAGTTTGTGTCAATCCAGGACAATAGTCATTAGGCGCTGACTGCACCATCTCTTCGAGAAGTTGTTTCTGGGATGCTAGTCCAGGAATATATGACGAAGAATTAATGTACAGTTTGGAAAGTAAGATTGAAACATGTCTGTACAAATTCAATAATATTGTTTCGGCTGTCTTGTATCGGTAGCCTGTCTTGTATCAATATTTGAATGTAAAATGTTATATGAACTTCTTTGAGTAACTACGTGTATGATTTACTCTGTTGTGTAACATCTCTGTCAAAGACTATGTGGGAGTAGTAGTTGAACAGGAAGAGAGAGTCGGTGTGTAGCTCTGGTACTGATCGGATGTGCTTTGGTTAGCTGCTTTTGTACGAGTTGATGGTATAATTTTGGAATCTGGTTTTCAAAAATGTTTGTTAAGCTTATGGGACTTAACTACGGGGTCATCAGTCCCTAAACTTACAAACTACTTATGAACTACTTACGAACTAGGACGGCACAAATATCCATGCCCGAGTGGGGATTCGAACCCCCGACCGTAGTGGCCGTGCAGACCATGACTGGAGCGCCTCAGTCCCCTCGGCCACCGCGGCCGGCGAATCTGATTTTCACAGACACAGTTCTGTCTATAAGATTTTGTATCATTCATATATGTATCAGTCTGAGAAGACTTTGTTGTTCTTCAATCATAAGGTAATTTAATCATTATTGTTAATAATAATTGTGAAAGTTGAACTTCATTACTTGTTTCACTTTTGTAGTTAGAAAGCTAACCCTCTTCCTTTGATTGAAAGTTATTGGCTATTAAAATCAAAGCATAATATTGACTAAGCTAAGTTTGATTAACGTATTTCTTTATTGGTGTGACGTTTAATAATAATTGTGATTGTTGTGCAATACTACACAGATTAACAAGATACTAAGTTTCTGCAATCAGTCAGTTAGCGAAATAAATTCTTGTGGTTGCATTATTAGAAAGTGGTTTGTGTTTTTCTAGGTTTCTCCCGCAGTCCAATTTATACTGTAGTCAGTGAACCTTATGCAGACTACGTATTGTTCTTGCTGTGTTCAAAATATCCGTTGCGCTTTCAACCAGTTTAAACCCACTGTTTCCTAATTAACTGTGCAGGTATTAATATTAGGGCCACAACTAAGCAGAATTATAGTGTTAATGAATAAAAGAAAATGTATTCAACTAATCTTTATTTTATTTATTTATTTATTTATTTGTTTATTTAGCCTGATCAGATTAGGGCCATCAGGCCCTCTCTTACATCGGACCAGGGTTTTACACATACAGTATTTCTTTACATTTGAGTTACCTATAACTTTAATCTGCTTGATTGGAAAGTTAGTTATTGTGAGTGTTAACTACCATCTGATGACAATTATTAATGCTGCATTTAACACCAGATTAGTTTTGAATGAGTAGCTTTTGAAACAGACCTCTTTTAGCTGGCTCACTGTTGCCAAATCCTTGTAGTGACCCTGTTTTTCCAATCAATAGAACAGCCTTACCTATATCCCACCAAACAACATACCAGTTTTAAGACGAATGAGGCAGCAAAGGAGAGTCGCAAGTTCTGTGTGGGTGGCTCGCTTTTAACTCTTGGAATAACAGCTTCGTGAAGTGTCTTTGTAGTATCCATCAGAATTCAGTCTTGTACCAAACCATCCACCAATTACTTCGATCAGAAAATGTTCAAATGTTTGTAAACCTATGGGGCGAAACTGCAGTGGTCATTGTGTGGTGTCGCACAAGTATGAAGTGCGCGCCACGTACTTTCGCCGCGCGCCGCCATGCACGCACGGCGCGGCGTTCTTACGACGTCAGCCATAGATGCCCAAATCATGACGAAACCTTCCACATGCTTGACAGTAGGAAGCAGGTATGCCGTATAGTAAGCTTACTTTGGGATTTTCCATACATATCTACATCTACATATATACTCCGCAATCCACCGCAAAGTACATGACGCAGGTTACACTGTACCACAACTAGACAACTATTCCAGTCCCAAATGGAACGAGGGAAAAAAGAATGTCTATATGCCTCTCTACGAGCCCTAATTTCTCTTATTATGTCTTTGTGATCTTTACGCGAAATGTAAGTAGGCGGCAGCAAGAGCGCTCCACAGTCAGCTTCAAACTTCGGCCCTCTAAATTTCCTCAACAGAATGTCTCGAAAAGAACGTCGTCTTCCCTCCAGCGATTCCTATTTGAGTTCCCGGAGCATTTCTGTGACACTCGCGCATTCGTCGAACCTACCAGTAACGAACCTAGCTGCTCGCCTCTGAACTGCTTCCATGTCTTCCTTTAAACTGATCTGCTGAGGGTCCCAAACACTCAAGCGTTTTATACGCGGTCTCCTTTACAGATGAAGTACATCTTCCCAGAATTCTCTGTATTAACCGAAGCCGGCTGTCCGCCTTACAACTGTCCTTACTTGTTTATTCCATTTCATATCGCTCTGCAATGTTACTCCTAGATATTTGAACGACGCGACAGCATCAAGAAGCACACTACTAATGCTGTATTCGAACATTATGGGATTGTTTTCCCTATTCATGTGCATCACCTTATATGTTTCTACGTATAGAACTAGCTGCCATTCTTCACACCAACTAGAAATTTTGTCGAAAGTCATCCGGTGTGCTATTACAGTCAGTCCACTTACTTTTAGGAAACAGTGTAAACGATGGTTTATTGGACAATACCATATACTTCCAGTCATAAAGTGTCCCGGTTTTATGATCGTGGCTCCACTTCTTTCGCAGCTTTGCGTTGTCCCCGCTTATTAAAGGTTTAGAAACTGCATCCATTCCATGAATGTTGAGCTGCATCCGCACTGTTTCTAGAAACTGTATTACTCAAGCGAGCTTTGTTTCAGTCGCTTTTGCCGTAGTAGGTTTATGTTGTCTGACCACAATAATTTTTAATGTTTGTCGGTCGTTGTCAGTTAACGTAGAGTTTCGCCCGTTTTACTTCTTACCTTGTCTTGGTTACGTTTTCATTACCGCGGATATTGTCGGTAGAGAAACGTGAAACAGTGCAGCCGCTTTCGTCACAGGTGTTTCCACAAACTGCGCACCATCGTGTTAACCTCTTTGGAAGTCTAAGAGATTACGCATTTCACCGATCATTTGTGCTGACGTCGCACAGTAAAACATATAATTTACTGCAACGTAACATCAAAGATTTGGTACGTCAATTGTTCACTGCGGTTGCGTCTCAATGTTAACACGTATGCTGTGTTGCCAACTTGCAGCAAGAGGTAGTATACTGCATGGTGTTCATACTATTTTATCTACACCGTATATATGAAGCGAACATAAAACCCCGTCACAGATTGAAACTGTGTTCCTGACTTGGACTGGAACACGGCCTCTTCATCTACATCTACATAGATACTCTGCAAATCACATTTAAGTGCCTGGCAGCGGGTTCATGAACCAGTTTCACAACCTTTCTCTACCGTTCCATTCTCTAATAGCGTGCGGGAAGAAAGAACACCTAAATCGTTCCGTTTTCGATCTGATTTCTCTTATTTTATTCGGATGGTTGTCTCCCTATATAGGTTGGTTCTAGCAAAATAATTTTCACATTCAGAAGTAAAAGTCGGTGGTTGAAGTTTAGTAAATAGATCTCGCCGCAACGAATAACGTCGTTCCTTTAATGATTTCCACCTCAAATCGTGCAACATTTCCGTGACGCTTTCCCACCTGTAACGCGATAAAACAAAACGAGCTACCCTTCTCTGAACCTTCTCAATGTATTCCGTCAGTCCCACCTGGTGAGGGCCCCACACTGGGCAACAGTACTCCAGGCGAGGACGCACAAGTGTGATGTAGGCAGTCTCTTTGGTGGAGCTGTTAACATCTTCGAAGCGTTCTGCCTATAAAATTTAACCTTTGATTCGCCTTCCCCGCAATATTTTCTATGTGTTCTCTCCAGTCCAAGTTGTTCGTAATTGTAACTCCTAGGTATTTGATAGAATTTACGACCTTAAGTTTGACTGATTTATCGTGCAAAGTTCAGCGGATTTCTTTTAGTAGTCATGTGTATCACTTCACACTTTTCATTATTTAGTGTTAATTGCCAATTTTCGCACCCGCAGAAATTTTGTCTAAATCGCTTTGCTGTTGCTTTTGATCCTCTGTTGAATTCACTAACCGATAAACGATAGCATCATCCGGGAACAGTCTAAGAGAGCTATTCAGATTGCATATCAAACAAGCCATACACCAACGTACAACTTACGAAAGTCTTAGCTGCCTCATTCATCTTACTTTGCAAACTGTACAGCATTTCTCTGTCACATATTCCTGGACTATCACCCTTGGCAAAAACTGCTTCTCGCAGAGATGATGCAGACAACACCTTAGAATTTTAGTCCTTGACTGACTCATTATTAATCCGCCACAAAGTTTTACAACCGCAGAGTGAAACATTTATTATACCTAAACGAGGAGAGCGATGGGAACGTAAGTCATTTAAATGATTATTACAAGCTCCAAACAGGAGTTTGCTACTCTCATATCTTCTGGGCGAATATTTACTTATTTATTTTCAAAGACGCGGTTGAAATGCTATAGGCTTCTCCGTATTTTGCTGGAATTTCCCTTTCTTGTTCCAAGGGCCAAATATTTCACACATTCGTTAATAGACGGTATTTCGCAGAAGAAAAGTAAATATTGGCACTCATTAACAGGTAACTTCGCGATAGTGCCCTGTGAAAAGTTTGTAACTAACGTGCAAGCTGATGTTGTGTTCAAATGTTTGTATAGTCTATGGGACTTAACTACGGGGTCATCAGTCCCTAAACTTACAAACTACTTATGAACTACCTACGAACTACGACGGCACAAATATCCATGCCCGAGGGGGGATTCGAACCCCCGACCGTAGTGGCCGTGCAGACCGTGACTGGAGCGCCTAAGTACCCTCGGCCACCGCGGCCGGCTGCAAGCTGACCAGCTTCATTTAGCTACAGAGATATCTGTAGCAGAAGGTAAGCTTATTGTTACCTTAAGTTTCACCATTATACAGTAAATACTTTTTTTTTTTTACAAAGGTTTAGTTTTTAAATTCCTATTGAGCAGATAGTGTACATAAAGAAAAGAGCCGGCCGCGGTGGCCGAGGAGACTGAGGCGCTCCAGTCACGGTCAGCACGGCCACTACGGTCGGGGGTTCGAATCCCCCCTCGGGCATGGATATTTGTGCCGTCTTAGTTCGTAAGTAGTTCATAAGTAGTTTGTAAGTTTAGGAACTGATGACCCCGTAGTTAAGTCCCATAAGCTTAACAAACATTTGAACATTTTTTAAAGAAAAGATAATACTCTGTAGGAGACGGTAAGTCATTAAACGCCGTTTCAAGCACTGTCTAAGTCTTAACAAATAAAATGTACATTAATATACTGTTTGCCGCACTGGAGTGGCCGAGCGTTCTAAAGCGCCTTGCTGCGGAGCGCGCGGTTGTTCGCCGTCGGAGGTTCGATTCGTCCCTCGGGCATATATATATATATATATATATATATATATATATATATATATATATATATATGTGTGTGTGTGTGTGTGTGTGTGTGTGTGTGTGTGTGTTTCCTTAGGTTAATTTAACTTAATTTAAGTAGTTCGTAAGCCTAGGTAGTGATGAGGAATATGTTGCATCTGAAATGTCCAACACTTCCGTATGTGAAGTCTCTTCAGGCAAAAGGAACAGCAAAATAGATCACATTCTTCTTAGCTCACAATAGAGTACTGTGGACGCAATGAGATATAAGCACATACACACTTTTACGAAATGTGATATAAAACCGAACATCTATACATTTAAAAATATATGTAAAAACTTAAGTCAGATTAACAATTCGTTCTATACGGCCAATTTCCTTCATTTTTAATTTTTTTACATTTTTTTAATGAACGTTATAATTCAAATATTGGTGATCAAGTATTAGAAATCACTCAAACGTGATTTCCTTCTGTACATTTATTATGGGAATGTCCTTGCTGTCAATATTTTAATTCGTTTATTTTACGAAATCTTAGGTTATAATTAACGTACGAAGTTCTTTTTGGCCTAAGCACACTAAGGGGATAAATAACTTTTATTTCAGCTTTTCAACACTTCCGCTGATTTATTCTGAAGAAAGTTAGGAGTGCACATTTAACGCGACTTTCCTTTTTTTTTTTACAACTTTTTTATCACTATTATCATCGTCTTATTATCAACTTCTAACGCGTAATCCTGCGTAGCATCACGGGTGAACGATTGATTATATATAATTTTTATTAAATTAATTTTGAAATAACACACGCACATATATTATTACAAATGTATGGGCCCAATAGGTACACGCGACGTACAGTCAGCCAATGTCGCTTTTGAAGGATTTCCTTCCTTTATGTGCAAATTTGTATCATGCTTTCAGTACGTTTTCTAATTCCCTCTGACTAATTTTCCAATCAAATATCTTTTGGCCGCGGTGCAGTGGCCGAGCGGTCTAAAGCACCATGCTGTGGAGCGCGCGGTTCGTCGCCGTCGGGGGTTCGAGTCCTCCCTCGGGCATGGGTGTATGTGTTGTCTTTAGGTTTAAGTTAGTTTAAGTAGTTTGTAAGCTTAGGGACTGATAACCACAGACGTTAAGTCCCATAAGATTTACAAACACAAATATCTTTTGTTTGGATATTTTTCTATCTGTAACGTCTGCCTGAGTTTTACCGCCTGCTTTAAGATCCTCCTTAAACGCTGCCATCCATTTAGTTGACTCAGTTTCGGGCTTATTTATGTTTTCGTAGAATTCTACTACTTGTTTCGTCAACTCGATACTGTGGATATCTATAGTAAAATATTTTGAATTCATGAATATTTACGTTTACTTATTTCCTCTTTACGTCACTAACGGGTCAACTAGTTTATATTAATCTGTTACTCTGATACGCAAATGGGAAATTCTACAAAGTATTTTAATGTCTAATATATACATAAAAAATTGAAAAATGTTCAACTGTTTGTGGAGCTTAAGGGACTTAACAACGGGGTCATCAGTCCCTACATCTACATCGGATATTCTGCAAATCACATTTAAGTGCCTGGCAGAGGGTTCATCGAACCACCTTTATACTATTTACCTCCCATTCCATTCTCCAATAGCGCGGGGGAAGAAAGAACATCTGAATCTCTCCGTTCGAGCTCTGATTTCTCGTATTTTATTCTGATGATCATTTCCACCTATGTAAGTGGCAGTCAACAATATATTTTCGCATTCGGAGGAGAATCTTGGCGATTGGAGTTTCGAAAGTAGACCACGCCGCAGCGATAAACGCCGTTGTTTTAATGATTCCCATCCCAGATCCTGTATCATTTCCGTAACGCTGTCTCCCCTGTATCGTGACCACACAAAACGAGCTGCCCTTCTTTGGACTCTTTTGATGTCCTCCGTCAGACCCACCTGATAAGGATCCCACACTGGACAGCAATACTCCATAAAAGGACGGACAAGCGTAGTGTATGCAGTTTCTTCAGTAGTTCTGTTGCATCTTTTAAGGGTTCTACCAATAAAACGCAGTCTCTGGTTCGCCTTTCCCACGATATTATCTACGTGTTCTTTCCAGTTCAAGTCTGAAGTAATAGTAATTCCCAGGTATTTTGTGGAGTTTAACGGCCTTCACTTTTGATTGATTACAAACTATTTATTAACTACCTTATACTAAAGACGCCACAAACTTCCATGCCAGAGGGGGGATTCGAACCCACGACGGCGAGCTGCCGCGCGCACCGCAACACAGCGCTCCAGTACGCACGGCTAATGCGCCGTGACATAAAAAAATTGCAAATCCATTTTGTAATTTCAGAGCAATTATGAAACCGTTCTACTTGAAATTCAGTTTTCTCAAAACTAAAAGATGTGTAGTTATACCCCTTTGCTTCTGAGCCTCTCATATAGCGCCTAACAACTTTATAAGTTTCTACGTTGAGATATCGAAAGGCCTTGTAACGTTACTTCTTGGGAAAAGACAAGGGCTCTGCTCAAAGTCAGTGTCATGGAAAACGTTCGAAAGAGCGCGGCGTCCGTTAGGTTTGATTCGCGCTGCCCGCCCGATGTTTAGCCAGCCGCCTGCCAGCAACGCGGAAGCACTGCTTGCGGTCGTCGCCACGAGGTGCGCTGCGAACGCCTCTATTTTTAGCCGCATCTCACGCAGCGAGCCGTTGTCCAAGGTTTGTTCACAATAAGAGATCCACTTTGCTTCTAGACACAAAATAGCCCACGACCAAGCGAATGCCCTGTTACACAAACTTCCGCCGCCCTACCACGAATAGGTGTTTGTTTCAGTTTACAACCGGAGAGAAAACGCTCCATTAATGAACTCACGTCAATGGGGCGACACCTTTATCCTTCTGCACGGTGTGCGCGTGAACTCTGCTATTCCTGTGGTCGATTATGTAAGGCCACCACACGCGCTAGATTTTCCTGCATCACGTGGTCAGTAACAAAGTATTTTCGCCTGCTACGCGACGTACTCGCCTAACCTCCACGACAGAAAAAATAGTCCAATAGTTCTCAAAATGTTCAAATGTTTGTAGAGCTTATGGGACTTAACTACGTGGTCATTAGTCCCTAAACTTACAAATTACTTACGAAATAGCTTATACTAAGCACGGTACAAATATCCATTCCCGAGGGGGGATTCGAACCCCCGACCGAAGTGGCCGATAGCTGTCTTCAAAAACCACTAAACTCTGTTCTAGAACAGTAACCGAAATCCTTCTCCTTTTCTCCTTTTTTAAATTAAAATATCTATGTAGGTAAGTAAGTAGGTTCCTAAATGTAACTAATAGCGAAGTTTATTTAACTAACAATCCTAAATTTGATCCAAAATTGACATAAAGAATTTTCTTTCTCCAAGTTATCAAACTACTTCTATTTTGATGTGACATTATTTGTGTAGAAAGCAGCAAACACTATACTTCTAGAAAACTAAAAATATTGTAGAAAAGCAGCTTTGGTGCATATATAAAAATGTCGTTTCTACAACATTTAAGAGCTGCAAAACGCGACATATCAAAAACACTTGATTAAACTAAAAATAGTGTAACGTACTAATTGGGAAATGAAAATACATTTTCCAGATATAATACAATCTGTTGCACCTTACTCGGTGCAGGCACTCCATGCACTGCACAATAAAAAAGAAAATTTGTTCCTTTTGACTGATCCTTCCCTCAGTTCTTGGTAGAACATCATCAAATTGAATTGAAAAGACTATTTTTGTGTATGTTCTACAAATTTATTTATATTTAGTTAACCGGTCAGTGAAGTCTGAAAATGGTCTTCTAAAAATTTAGAGAAGGAATGAAAGTTCAGGGTGAGAATATAAAAACTTTGTGGTTGGCTTAAAAAAATGTTTGTAAATCTATCGGACCAAACTGCGTGGTCATCAGTTCGTAGCTTACAAACTACTTAAACTAACCTAAGGACAAACACAAACACACACACACACACACACACACACATACCCATGCCCCAGGGAGGACTCGAACCTCCGGAGGCAAGCAACCGCGCGCTCCGCAGCGAGGCGCCTTAGACCACCTTTTTTTTGGGGGGTGGGGTTTCTTCAGTCAGATCTATGCTCTGCGGTAGTTCGTTTGGTTCGTTCTTGATTGTTCGTTGAATTTTTTGCTCAGCTTTTTTATTACAGAGGGCGTTTAGCCCCCTGACCGGGCGCGCTGAGCCACGGCGCCCGGCAAATAAATTTTTGCCGGTGGACGGGTTGACAGCTCGGCTACTCCACCGTGGGGTTTGTGGTTGGCCGATGACATTGTAATTCTGTTAGAGACGGCATAGGACCTGGAAAAGCAACTGAACGGAATGGATACTGTCTTGAAAGGGGCGTGTAAGAAGAAAATAAGGGTAATTAAATGTAGTCCAAGAAAATCAGGCGATGCTGAAGAAATTAGATTATGAAGCAATAAAGGAAGTAGATAAGTTTTGTTACTTGTGCAGAAAAATAACATATGATGGTCACAGCACAGATGATATAAAATGCAGAATGACAATAGTAAGTAAAGCGTTTAGGTCTTTTAAGAAGGCATTTGTGTGGAATATAGCCTCGTACGGTAGTGAAACGTGGACGATTAATAGTTGAGACAAGGGGAGGAAATGTGGGGCTACAGAAGAATGCTAAAGATTACATGGGTAGGTCGTTTGTCGCGCGGGAGCGACTACGAGGTCCACGGAATCATGCTACGGACTGGGCGGTCGCTCCGCCAGAGGTTCGAGTCCTCCTTGGGGCATTGGAGTGTATGCTGTTCTTACAAGGAGACCACATGGGTACCGGATTTTAGAATTTCTTGATATTTGTGGCACGTGAAGTACAGAACTCAAATAATAATCAGTCAAATCTATTCGACGCAACTAAAAAATTCTGCAGAAAATTGACTTTCAAGTTTTAGAAGTAAGCGTAAGTACCAAATAATTAAACGAATTGCTGCATCAGTCAGTAGAGCTCAGGTAGTAGCATTCTAGTCTTACAACCCTACTGTACGAGGTGGTTCGAATGCTGTCGTGACAGACTTTTATTATTTTTTTTATTCGTTGTGTTCGAATACTTACACAATTTTAATATCTAATGGTAGTTTTTACAAAAAGATTTTTGTTTATTCGTAAGGTTCTATATTTTATAGAAGGTTGTTAATAATGATGGTCTCAATATAACAAAAACAGAAGTTACCCTTTTTTTTTACAGTGTTGGCTTCACTATTCGTTGACGATGGTTATGTTTGATTGTTCAGTTTATGAAGAGCTACGAAACTGTTTTTGAAAAGTCATCTTCATAGCTACTAACGACTTTCCAAGCAGTTAGCCTACTCAACGATCGTTTTACATGATGAAAGTATTTTCAGCTCGTCTGCATAAACATAAACAAAAACTGACGCAACACGTGAAGTTAAAGATCCAAAAATGTTTTATATACCTGAATTCAAAAAGGAAACAAAAAAAAAAAAAAAAACTGTCACAGCGGGATTCGAACCACCGACTTCTATGGTTGTGAGGTCAGAACGCTAGCACCTGAGATATCTCGATAGATGCTGTAACTGTTTTAATAACTGGCACTTGCATCTACTTTGCAAAACTGCAAAGTCGATTTTCTCGATGATGTACGCAACGACGAACCTGGGTGCACGAATGGCAAAACGTCATTTTTTTTCGGATGAACCCAGGTAAATGTAATCACATGTCAGTTCTAGTATAATATATTTGTCCAATGAATACCCGTTTATCATCTGCATTTCTTCTTGGTGTAGCAATTTTAATGACCAGTAGTGTAATAATAAAAATTCCTTGTGTACAGAGACGTCTCTGAATGGGGCTACAAGGAATCACTACACAGCGGAATTAAAGATTTTAAACAGCCAATGGACACTGAAGTACATCAATGGGGAAAACTGAACATTTGTTCCAGAGGGGATTCCAACACGGGTCTCCTGCTTACTTGGCAGTTGCGCGCTCCACTACATCATCGGACACGGCGGCGCCGGTCGCGGTGGCCGAGGGGACTGAGGCGCTTCAGTCACGGTCTGCACGGCCACTACGGTCGGGGGTTCGAATCCCCCCTCGGGCATGGATATTTGTGCCGTCCTTAGGATAAGCTAGTTGATAAGTAGTTTGTAAGTTTAGGGACTGATAACCCCGTAGTTAAGTCCCATAAGCTTAACAAACATTTGAACATTTTTTTGGACACGGCTGTCACCACAACTGCACGGACTACCCTATCACACCTCCCGTCCGACCCAAATTCTCAACTTACCCATACACTACTGACGTAGCGCCCCTGTCAATTATTCTCAATACTCACGGCTTTTTGTGATATATAGTGTCTATTCTTTCGGACAATACCAAAAGAAAAGACGCCAGCCGCGGTGGAGTAGCCGAGCGGTCTAAAGCGTCTCGCTGCGGAGCGCGCGGTTGCTCGCCGTGGAGGTTCGAGTCCTCCCTGGGGCATGGGTGTGTGTGTTGTCCTCAGGTTAGTTTACCTAGGTTTAAGTAGTTTGTAAGCTACGGACTGATGACCACGCAGTTTGGTCCGATAGATTTACAAACAACAAGAGACGCCACACATGTACTAAAAAGGAATGCCTCTGAGTGCTTTACCTCTTGCCTGATAGCTCTTTCATAGGCTTGGGTAATAGATTATATATAAAAATTAAATCTAGTGAAACCTCCATAATCGGCTGAAGACTTGCAATTAACTAGAATACTCTTCTGCTCCTCCACCTCATATTCATGTACAGTGCTCTTTCATAGATTTTAGTGACAGAACTGAAACAGCTAAATTTAGTTAAATCTCCATAAATGGCCAAGTATGTATAATAAGCTATAATATCCTTCTACTCCTCCTTATCGTCGTGTACATTTTCGAGTTAGGCACGTTTGCCTGATCCGAAGTCCAACAATTGTAGCTGATCGCACCATTTTCTTCGTAGTTATCCAATCCTCCTCCTATCGTCCTGTCTGTGGAAGACATTTTTCCTTAATATTCGGCTTTGAGCCATACGCAATAAACAGTTACATCTTTCTATACTGTTCGATATTTTAAACTGTTCCAAAAATATAGAGCTTCTCTCTCATTTCACTGTTCCTTTTACCCTTTTATAATCCGTGTCCAGTCAAAAGCCTTAGAAGTCAAATTAATGCCGCTATGTTTTCTACAATTGGTCTTTGAAACCCATACTTCGGTCCCACAGAGCGGTAACGGTACAGTCATAATACTACAGCATCATGAACTGTTTTGTTCTTGTTCAGAAGCGTACTCTTAGTCGTCCCTAACAAATGTAAGTATATATTATCTACTTTGTTTTTGGGATAATTATAATAATTGTAAGAGATATCTCAGTCCACGTAGTTGCATACGTGGACTTGTTCCAAGGCGTTGTTCTTGACTTAGATGTTCATATCAGTGGATATTAATCTTCCATTTTGTCGTATATTAACAACAGCCGCGGTGGAGTGATCGAGCGTTCTAAGGCGCCTTGCTGCGGAGCTCGCGGTTGCTCGCCGTCAGAGGTTCGAGTCCTTCCTCGGGCATGGGTGTTTGTGTTGTCCTGAGCGTAAGTTGTTTAAGTAGTTTGTAAGCCTAGGGACTGATGAACAACGGAGTTAAGTCCCTTACATTTACGAACATTTGAACAGTGTTAAATTATGTAGTGGAAATTCCGTAAGTCATACACTTTAACGTGATTTGTAGAGCACAAAAGTGCATGGAAAAATGTTGTCAAGAAGAACTCTCTTCTGCAGGTACTAGGCATTGCCATAATCAACTACTACGCCTCATTTATTACAGAGGACACACTCACATTCTTTCTTAGACAGCCGGCCGCGGTGGCCGAGGGGACTGAGGCGCTCCAGTCACGGTCTGTACGGCCACTACGGTCGGGGGTTCGAATCCCCCCTCGGGCATGGATATTTGTGCCGTCCTAGTTCGTAAGTAGTTCATAAGTAGTTTGTAAGTTTAGGGACTGATGACCCTGTAGTTAAGTCCCATAGACTATACAAACATTTGAACATTTTTTCTTAGACACTCACTTGAACTCGCATTCCATGATACTTCCTCGGCAAACATTACATGTGATGCAGTAGCCCTCTCCGCAGCACAGCTCGTGAAACTTTTTTTAAGTAGTTTTCCTGCTGTCCCAGTACGGCGAAGATTAAAAAACGGATTGATTTTTGTGAAGAATGGGGAAGAAAAACAGCCGTGCAGCTTGGAAGGAAACATCCGGACATTTGCCTGGAGTGCTTTTAAGGAAATCACGGAAATCAAAATATGGATGGCCGAAGGCAGCTTTGATCCGCTATCCTCCCGAATGTAAGTCCACTGTGCTACAAAGGTCTCGGTTGGGCCGCGCGAGAGTAGCCGAGCGGTGTCCGGGCGCCGTGGCTCAGCACGTCCGATCAGGGGGCTAATCACCCTCTGTAATAAAAAAGCTGAGCCAACTATTCAACGAACAAACAATAACGAACTGAGCAAACGACCGCAAACCATAGATGTACCTAGGGGGAAAAATGCGATCTGGAGCACCACGTTGCGGATCACGCTGCCTCCCGCGTCAGATGTTCGAATCCTCCCTCTGGCATGGACGTTTGTGCCGTTCATAAGTAGTTTGTAAGTTTACTGACTGATGATCCCGCAGTTAAGTTTAAAATGTTTAAATATTTGTAAAGCTTATGAGACTTAACTACGGGGTCATCAGTCCCTAAACTTACAAAGTAACTTATACTAAAGACGACACAAACATCCATGCCCGAGGGAGGATTCGAACCTCCGACGCAGGAGGCCGCGCGATTCGTAACGCGGCGCTCCAGACCTCTCGGATACTCCTGCGCGGGGGTTCGAATCCCCCCCTCAGGCATGGATATTTGTGCCGTCCTTAGTGTTAGTTAATAAGTAGTTTGTAAGTTTAGGGACTGATGACCCCTCAGTTAAGTCCCATAAGCTATACAAACATTTACTCCCGCGCGGACGCAGTTAAGTCCCATAAGCTTTACAAACATTTGAACATTTTGTGATTCTTGAATTTTTCCCGGCAGACATAGTATTCCATCATCTTTCGGGAGTGCACCCGGGACAGCGACAATTCTTCTTCCGATATTTCGGCTGCAAACCTTACAGCCATCTTCAAGGCGAGTCCAAGACTGAGTTCTCAGCGTCTGTGCGTGCCTATTTATACGGTAAATCACGTGATCCAAGCTAAAATGTACCACATTTTGTCTCGGTTGGGTCCTCTGCCAATCTCATGATTTTTATATGTGTCACTTGTCACTTCTTTCACCTCTGGCAACGTTTGTTAATATGAGAAATGCCTAGATACATTGTGGTTTGAAATTCACGTTAAACTGGAGCTCCTATATCTGGCTGGGTAAGTCAGTTCAGATGTCGGAAGAAGGCCAAGGCGTTCCAATTTCAACGGGAGCATTTCTGGCAAAGCACTATGGTGTTGAAATCAATCTTATGACTGATGATAGTTTCACTTAAATGTATGATAACGTATATAACTAAAAGAAATTACCCGATAGTATCCGATTAAAAAGTTAGTGACGAATATCTTGGGTACGTATCATTTTATAAATTGGGGTTATTCTAGAGTATTGTTCTAATACCTGGAGCTCATATCTAGTAGGTACGAAAATAGATATCGAAGGAGTACTGAAGGAATCGTAACAGGTTGGGATAGACCATGCGAAAGTGTTTAAAAACTGTTGCTCGGGAATAATTAAAAGGAATCGTTCGAAGCAGGATGAATCATTTACCATTAAACTCTTTTAGATGAATTTAGCTGTTCGAAGAAGTTCGTGCAATCATTATGCTGACACCGTCTTGTGCACGGAGAGAGGCATATAAAAAATCGATAATTTGGTACGATATAGTCTATTCCATGTATAGTAGAGTGCATTCAGAGTATATATATGTACAATGATATAAAAAGGCCTTTTTTATATGTAAAGTTGGTGTATAGTAAATATTTCTTATTTTTTGTTCTCGTCATTACGCCTGATGCACGACGTAAACATTGGTTGCAATGTTTTGGGCCGCAATTGTACTTGGTTGGAATCGCGAGCTGGCAGTTGCCAGAATAGCAGCAGTGTTCTCATTTCCACACGGTCGCTCACCACATACACAGTTTCTCCCCATACGTGTCCACATTCTCACCCGCACATCCATTTCCGCAACGTATTACTTCACATGGCTCATCTACTTTTGCGCTTCAATTAGAGACGACCTTAGCTGGTTTCTCATATAATTTGGACATTATAGGAAACGTGGATTTCTCGCTTTGCCACTGCAGTTCCTTTGTTGTATAATACGTTGAGTCTGGGTAACATAATGTTTATTTTTCTAACAGCCTTCTCCATCCTAAAATCATTGCACAAGTTTATTTATTTATTTATATTTATTTTTTATTCAGGAGACTCGTTTAGTGAATTCTGTAGCCACGCGAGAATGGCCGTGCGGTCGAAGGCGCGGGCACCCTCCGTCGGAGGTTCGAGTCCTCCCTCGGACATGAGTGTGTCTGTCGTCATTACACTGCAGTAATTGTACCAATTTATTATTAGTCGACATTGTCGACGAGAAGAAGGACCGAAATGTTTCATGCGTCGACTGATTGTTATATATGTATTCAGAAAGCCTGTATCGCAACTGAAAGACTAAATACTTATAAAAGGACCAGTTTCAGAAGTATAAAGGTTACAAATTTATGACCAGTTTCGGCATCTGTTAATTTAGCTTTTCATCTTTATTCTCCATGTCAGGCAAATATCTGAATTTTGCAGATTTTTATAATTTTCGCCATAAGGACCTACATTTCAGGGTTGTTGGATGCTTCTTTTTTCGCACAGTAATTCCATACAGGGGTATACTGCGTTATATATATCATTTTCTTACTGTCGCAATTGATTTGTTTTCTCCGTCAAACACTATTCAGTCCTTGCGTTTCATTTAATTCTAGATTAGCTCTGTTACCTCTACTATTCTGACATCATTGTTGATTACTGAGTTTATACAGTTTGTTATCTCATCAATTGTTGCATCTACGACATCATTTCAAATCATTAAATGTCTAACAGAATCAACATTACACTTCCCAGACAATTTCTAATGACACGAAATGCGTATTTTGTTAAAAAAATGTTTGTATAGCTTATGGGACTTAACTACGGGGTCATCAGTCCCTAAACTTACAAACTACTTATGAACTAGCTAATCCTAAGGACGGCACAAATATCCATGCTCGAGAGGGGATTCGAACCCCCGACCGTAGTGGCCGTGCAGACCCTGACTGAAGCACCTCAGTCCCCTCGGCCACCGCGGCCGGCTCGGATACTCCCGCGCGGCGGATATTGTTCTAAACCGTTTTTTTTTCTGAAAATTGTTTTTAGAAGTTCGTCAGACAACCGTCATATGTGACCAGTGCCTTGGATTTCGATTATATTAAACTGAACTTAACTTTTCGAATGAATTAACGCAATGCTCGCCGTCGGAGGTTCGAGTCCTCCCTGGGGCATGGATATTTGTGTTGTCCTTAGGTTAGTTTACCTTAGTTTAAGTAGTTTGTAAGCTACGGACTGATGACCACGTAGTTTGGTCCGATAGATCTACAAACATTTGATTTGAATTAACGCAATAGACGGAACCAACGAGCGGTGAGTTTATACAGTTTGTTATCTCATCAATTGTTGCATCTACGACATCATTTCAAATCATTAAATGTCTAACAGAATCAACATTACACTTCCCAGACAATTTCTAATGACACGAAATGCGTATTTTGTTAAAAAAATGTTTGTATAGCTTATGGGACTTAACTACGGGGTCATCAGTCCCTAAACTTACAAACTACTTATGAACTAGCTAATCCTAAGGACGGCACAAATATCCATGCTCGAGAGGGGATTCGAACCCCCGACCGTAGTGGCCGTGCAGACCCTGACTGAAGCACCTCAGTCCCCTCGGCCACCGCGGCCGGCTCGGATACTCCCGCGCGGCGGATATTGTTCTAAACCGTTTTTTTTTCTGAAAATTGTTTTTAGAAGTTCGTCAGACAACCGTCATATGTGACCAGTGCCTTGGATTTCGATTATATTAAACTGAACTTAACTTTTCGAATGAATTAACGCAATGCTCGCCGTCGGAGGTTCGAGTCCTCCCTGGGGCATGGATATTTGTGTTGTCCTTAGGTTAGTTTACCTTAGTTTAAGTAGTTTGTAAGCTACGGACTGATGACCACGTAGTTTGGTCCGATAGATCTACAAACATTTGATTTGAATTAACGCAATAGACGGAACCAACGAGCGCCAGATTGTCTGTTATATTATCAGTGACTGTAGGCGTTAAAACAAATGTAGTAAAATATTTCTTCTTAGGAAATGTGCCAAACATTCTTCATACTATCAGTTAAAATTAAAGATTTATCTTTGTGTATGGAACCTTTTAGTAAAAAATTCAATTTTTTTGTAAAATAAGGCCGGCCGCGGTGGCCGAGGGGACTGAGGCGCGCCAGTCGCGGTCTGCACGGCCACTACGATCGGGGGTTCGAATTCCCCATCGGGCATGGATATTTGTGCCCTCCTTAGTGTTAGTTAGTTCATACGTAGTTTGTAAGTTTAGGGACTGGTGACCCCGTAGTTCAGTCCCATAAGCTATACAAACATTTGAACATTATTTTGTAAAAGAAGCGCTATTATTTACTAGCAGTGTTAAACTTTATCGCAACATTAAACGAAGCGAAAACCTAACTAGCAAACAAGAGTAAAAAATAAAAAGCATTGTCTATATACAAACTAGACTTTTGATCGTAATACTTGTCTTAATATTGGTAAATCTATGGAAACGCCATTACTTTCTGTCATTAAGTGCAGGCATGAGACCACTGCGTTGTCCGAGGTGAGAGTTAATGCCTGAAATTTTGTAATCACGGTACACTCTTGACACTATGGATCTCGGAATATCGAATTACCAAACGATTTCCGAAATAGGATGTCTCATGCAATATTAGTTTGCAACATTTCAATCGAATCGGCCATTACAATTAAGTCATCCGCATATGCGAGACTGCTTATTTTGTTTTCACCTACTTTAATCCCGCCCTGCCAATCTACTGTTTTCAACATATGATCCATGAATAGTATGAACAACAGTGGTGACAGGTTACAGCCTTGTCTTACCCCTGAAACTACCCTGAACCATGAGCTTAATTTGCAATCTACCCTAACTGCTGCCTGACAGTCTACGTAAAGCCCTTTAATTGCCTGCAAACGTTTGCCTCCTATACCATAATCTTGAAGAACTGACAGTAGAAAAAATTCGCTTCTGTTAAGAAGAACATGACTCGTAAACTATACAAGAAATATTTGGAGCGAAGGTGCCCTACAATCGGAATAAAACATGACAACAAGCGCGGCAGACGTTCCCATGCTCGCAGCGGCCTCTCGCGAGACGAGAGCTTTCAGTACTTTCTCCTACAGCTCAGAGTCTTCCCCTCTCCGCCGTATCTCTCCGTAATCCTCTCACGCTTTCATACCAGCCGTGTTAGGATCACTTTCTTACGTGATGGCCGCCTACATAGATAACGTTGGTAATGCACGCCATTCAGCTGGCGCTGTGCTTCGATGTAGCCGAATCGAATCCAAGTGGTGGAAGAAACTTTCATCTCCGGTATTCGACAGTGCATTAGAGCCTGATGGTAAATTCTGAATTTTATCGCTTTGCTTCATAGAGTGAGTGGATATGACACTGTCCGTGATAACTTCTATGTGGGGTAGGGTCAATGAACTCGGTTGCCCTTTCGTGGTATTCAATAAGCGTGCTATGCCGGGACTGACTATGCCCGTCGACCATCCTTTCAGTTATATAATCTTGCGAAACGACGGAAACACAAACCTATAGGGGGATATTCTTGTACCTGGAGGATAATGTAGCTACGATTACGTGATGTTTAGGGATCGATGACCAATGTAGTTGGGTCACGTAAACAGCAAACCACCAGACCAACCAGCACGATGTTTCCTTGTGAATGTTTCGAGCTAGTGACTCAATGTAGGATAACATGAAAGAACTCTCCATAAGCAAGGTGCGGCGATATCTGTCGTTTTTCTTGTTGTGAAATACGAGGTCGTGTTTTGTGCAGTGGTTGTAAATGTTTTGAGCTCTACATTTTTAAGTGCTGTTTAATAAAATGTTTAAATATTCAACTGTTTGTATAGCTTATGGGACTTAACGACGGAAACATCAGTCCCTATACTTACTAACTACTTATGAACTAGCTAACACTAAGGACGGCACAAATATCCATGCCCGAGGGGGGATTCGAACCGCCGACCGTAGTGGCCGTGCAGACCGTGACTGGCGCGCCGCAGTCCCCTCGGCCACCGCGGCCGGCGCTGTTTAATATATTAATGCTATTTCGAGTATGTTTTTAATCATTCAGTTAAGAACTTTTGTGCTGAATGAAGTTCCATATATTTTTAAAACTACTTACAGAACGTGTGGATGGTTATCCATACTTCGTAAGTTCAAACTGTTCAAATGTTTGTAAATCTATCGGACCAAACTGCGTGGTCATCAGTCCGTAGCTTACAAGCTAGTTAAACTAAGATAAACTAACCTAAGGACAACACACACACACACCTATGCCCTAGGGAGGACTCGAACCTCCGACGGCGGGCAACCGCGCGCTCCGCAGCGAGGCGCCTTAGACCGCTCGGCTACTCCACTGCGGCACTTCGTTAGTCATGCACCGCCTTTTACGAGGACGATTGGGAAAGTCAGTTCAGATATTTTCATTATTAGCACTTTTATTACATATCCTTTCATTAACTTTCAACGTAGTTTCCACATAATTCAAGCATTTGCCATACCATAATGATATTTTCATTCTACAGCGAAGTGTGCGCTGCCAGATTAAAACTGTTTTTCGCACCGGGTTTCGAACCCGGGACTTACGTCAACTGAGCTACCCTAGCACGCTTCACGGCCCTTCCTCGCAGCTTTAGTTCAGTACCTCGACTCCTACGTTCCAAACTTCACAGAGGTTCTGCTACTAATCTTCCACGACTAGCATTCCTGGAAGGAAGAATATTGTGGAGTCATGGCTTAGCCGGAGTCTAGGGTATGTTCAAATGTTTGTATAGCTTATGGGAATTAACTACGGGGTCATCAGTCCCTAAACTTACAAACTACTTATGAACTAACTAATACTAAGGACGGCACAAATATCTATGCCCGAGGGGGGATTCGAACCCCTGACCGTAGTGGCAGTGCAGACCGTGAATGGAGCGCCTCAGTCCCCTCGGCCACCGCGGCCGGCTCTAGGGTATGTTTAGAAGGTAGGAGGCGAGGTATTGATATTTGGAAATCTGTGCGGACGGGCCGTGGGGCTCAGTCGGTAAAGCGTTTCTCCGAGAAAGGCATAGCTCGCGGATTCGAATCCCAATTTGATACACACTTTTAATCTCCCAGGAAGTTGTATTTGCCATACCACTTCACAAACTTCGAAATCCATTCTGCGTAAAACTCTGCCGTCTGAGAAACTATGTATTACTGGACGAAGCTGCAAATTAATTGCAAAAACATTTTGTAAGCACAGGAAGAAGAAATAAGCTTAGGCTCAGTGAAATCGTTACCTTTACACGGAAGTGCGAAATAACCTCAGAATCGCATCGTATTAAGTGGAAAGCAATTGGCACTGCACAACATCCGCAGAAAGGCTTCGCAGGTATAACAACTGCTGGCCGGGTAACACATTCTTGGTGTCCCTGTAGACTGCTACCTGCTCGCCTGGGTCTCCTCACAAGTGTGACTTCTCACAAGTGCTCCAACCCCCAATCCGCGCGTTGGAGAGGCTTTCCGAACGTGCAGGGCAACATCAAACATGTCAGATGTTCTGATCGTGCGCGTGAAAGTTCACCAATGAGTCATGAGCACGCCATATATGTCACACGCAGATTATCTGGGCCAGAAATCCAAACTCCATATTGGCTGTTGGTAGAAGCACGTATTTGGTGGATTTTATGTTTTTAAATTAGGTCTTATGAATATATGCTATTGTAAAGCAAGGCAGAGTAACTGAGTAAACTGTAGATCTCTCGAAAAGCAGTCGTTATAGGCAATATTTGTTATGATTGTAACGATACAAAGGGTTCTGTCACTTTCTTAACATGCCAAAGTTGTCAGTTACGTATTTTACATACTTCTTCGCACTTTTGTCTGATTCAAAACGATAAATTTTGTTGTAACGAATGATGTATTGATTGTAAAAGTTTGTTTACTTACGAAATTTGAATACTAAATGAACATATATTTTGTTTTACGTAAATCTGCACACGCCAACGCAATAGGAATTCCTGTATTAACTATAAACTTACGAAATCTTACCTTGAAATTTATTAAATGGCCATATAAAGTGCCGCGGTGGAGTAGCCGAGCGGTCTAAAGCGTCTCGTTGCGGAGCGCGCGGTTGCTCGCCGTCGAGGTTCGAGTCCTCCATGGGGCATGGGTGTGTGTTTTGTCCTTAGTTTAGTTTACCTAGGTTTAAGTAGTTTGTAAGCTACGGACTGATGACCACGCAGTTTGGTCCGATAGATTTACAGACATTTGAACATTTGCCATATAAAAATGTGTATTCTTGCAGCCGTAACGCACATGCCCGAAATGTCATAGGATGTTGTTTTGAGGCAAAGACCCTCATGCTGTAAAGATACGACTCACTGCCAATACTTGGGCAGATAGCAATTTTATAAAAAATTGTTTTTATTGTTATTTATTGAAGGCTAATAACTACTTGTAAATTCATTTATTTCTGTGCACTTATTAAATCATTCTGAGAAACATTTAGTGACAGAAATAGTGTAATTTTCATGGAGGTTAGCTGTTTGTGAGTCTGTGAAGAGTCACCTGGCGTGACGTCACAGGCAGATGTTTTTTCTATTTAAACCGCATGGCGTCTGCCAGCAAGGCAGAGCAGAACAGAGGTGTTTTGTGGCACAATAGGAGCAGCAGTTTGTGAGGAGAAGCTGTTGTAAAACTAAGTACTCAGTTGGTAATGTGATGTAAAGTACGGAGAACTTTATATACAGCAAGAGTTTCATTGTGGGAATACATTAGTGTCGGCGATCTATGTATAAGACTTTATGTACTACAAGAAAGTTACGATTTTGACACAGTTTAAATATGTTATGGAAAAGGTTGCAACTGGTTATGGTAAATAAAACTACAATATCGTCCTGTAAGAGTGTTTGAATTCCCACCGCCATGCAGAAGATCCCACCTGTGTTTGCTAATGTACTGAATGAGCATCTTCAGAGTTTGTGTTATGCCAACTGAGCAACATTTGACCGACCCTTTACCACACATGAAACCCTTCATGTCTGAAACGTCTTATTGCTGGTTAAAGAAATTTATTATTATAAAAATTTATAGTTTGAAGACAACGGTACATTGAAGGTTCATAAAAACGCATTGTTCTTGATACGGTTTATTGTAATTATGTCATTTAACAACATGTCAACGATTAGCATATGTAGCACCCAGTAACATGTAAGATGCAGCCTACTTTCACGGATGACCGGCGTAGCGTAGGGAGTGGAGTCAAGGGCTGTGCAACTGGACAAGATTCGTGATGCTGGTCAATCTGTGAAAAATATTTTTTTTTTCATCTAATAGGTTCCAAGACATTATAATTAATTTGTTAGAAGTACATGGCTTATCATCAGTAGAGTACTTATGGAAGAATATAGCCCAAACATCTCTCTTCATTGCCTCCAGATTTTCTTTATTTCTTCTAATTGCTTGCCCATAGTATACCTGCAAGTTTTCTGTTTCAGTTTTAGCTCGCAATCACACTTCAACAAAACTAACCGCGTGTTTCAAAGCTTGTCTTTTACAAACAGAAAAAACAAAAGAATACCGACCGTTGCATTCCAAGGATAGCCAACACAACCGGGATTAAAAAAAAACCCTAACGTGCAATGTAGGGGATATAAAGATCTAAAATATATGCAGAAAAGTGGGCGTGACACACAAACACACGTAGTAGGAAAATGCTCGAAAATTTTTTTCCAGCAAAATCCTTTTCACAGTACTTAACCCTTTCAGACCTGATTTTTTTTCTGGAGGAAGGAAATTATTTGTTTATTTATTTGCTGTATTCCTCTTAAGTTACGTCTTTAATGATTTTAGAAGCAAGATTTACGCTGTTGTATGCATCCATTTACACACTACAAAACTGCATATGCTGAAAAGCAAGGATTCTTTTTATGGACTATAATAATTAATTTTGTAGCACTAACTTTTGAACTAAATAAACTGATCATTCAATAGTTGGCATGCAAAATAATTACAACTACTTTTCAGTTGTACAGTGGGATACAAGTAACCCACAACTTACGTGTTCTTTGGAGTGCATAAGCTGCTGCGCAGTGCAACACTGACTACTTGGTATTTTTATAGTGATCTTCCGCAGTTAACCGTAAGTGTGCACGATGGAAAGGTTGAACACTCATAGTCATATACATGTTGTTTCAATTGAGTAAAAATGTTTCTGATCTATCTTAGACATTTGTACACAATTGTAGCCAGAGGGTCTGAAGGGGTTAAATAAAACCTTTATCTATCGAAATATGATGAAAACCGAAAATCGATTGCTTTCTACATGATCCTAAGGACAACACATACAACCATGCCCGAGGGAGGCCTCGTACCACCGACGGCGAGCAACCGTGCGCTCCGCAGCAAGGCGCCTTAGACCGCCTCCCCCCCCCCCCTATGGGTAGTTCTGTTACTTGAGGTCGCTGATCGAGTTTTTTCGTTGTTGTGTTCTTGGCTCAGCTTTTTTATTACATAGAGGCGTTCAGACATGAGACTGGGCGCGCTGAGCCACGACGCCCGGCATCGCTCGGCCACTCCCCACACTAAGCGTTCACGCTGAGGTGCACGGCCCGCGCGGCGGCGGCTGAAGCAGACGAGCTGTCAATTGAGTGCTGGGTGGGCTAGCAGCTGACTGAGAGGTACACCTGTTGCGCCTGCAGCGGCGCTTACCGATCGGCCGCGTTATGGGGATTCGTTCTTTCTGGAATGTTCCTCTACCTTACACAAGGCTGATAACAGCGCGCGAGAAAAAGGAGACCCGATTCTTTTCGGTTTCAATCTAACTTCTCTTATTCTATTATGATGATCATATCTCACTATGTAGGTGGGCGGGAGACAGAAATTTCGCAAATCAACCTCGCCGCAACGAATAACACATTTCTTTTAATGATTCTACTCCAACTCGTGCATTCTGTGACACTCTCTCCCTTATATCGCGATAATACAAATGATCGATGGCAGGGAACCCAAGGCGTGGGATTGTTGCAGATGTCCGAACGGTCATGTATGGCCTGCCGTTGTTGAAGGAAAAGACGCTCCATGTGTGGAAGAGCTCTTAAAATTTGTGCTTCCGTACCGTACAAAGGTGATGTTCGAGCCCTTAGAAATGAATTCCATATGCAGTACACCTTCAGCTTCCCAGAGCATTTGAACTTTTTAGGCGTATGTGAACCTTTGTGACGAACTCAGCTGATGCTGTGGAGTAAATCTTCATTACACAAGTCGACGCGGGTGTGTGGTCTTTGGTAGCGGTCGGGTGAAACGCGATTGTGTTTATGTATCCATCTGACGGGTACTGGGACAGCAGCAGCTATGTTATATATACAGGATGTCCCAGCTATCTTGTCCACCCAAAATATCTCTGGAACAATAACAGCCACTGGAAAACGACTTTCACCGATATCAATGTACGGCTGGGGCCCATGAATGTACATATTTTGAAACATTCTAAAACGAAAGCAGATGTGTTTTTTAACACAAACTTATGTTTTTTTAATGGACACCCTATATTTTTTCTTCAGCAATCCATAGCATGACAAATCACATAAATAATGGCGTTGATTGCATCGCAATATTCCAATTACAACCCGAGATATTGGGACGCGAAGTTGACTCTTGAAATACGCGAAACGCGCGGCTAGCGCATGTCCTGAGACAGGCGAGAACCCCATGCTGCTCAGGACGTGCGCTAGCCGCCCGTTTCGCGTATTTCAAGCGTCAACTTCGCGTCGCAATATCTCGGGTTGTAATTGGAATATTGCGATGCAATCAACGCCATTGTTTCTTTGATTTATCATGCTATGGATTGCTGAAGAAAAAATATAGGGTGTCCATTAAAAAAAAATAAGTTTGTGTTAAAAAACACATTTGATTTCGTTTCAGAATGTTTCCAAATATGTACATTCATGGGCCCCAGCCGTACATTGATACCGGTGAAAGTCGTTTTCCAATAGATGTTAATGTTCCAGAGGTATTTTGGGTGGACAAGATAGCTGGGACACCCCATATATATAATGTTAGCTACATAAAAATTACTATAATACTTTAGTAAAATATACTAGTGTCTAACTAATAAGAGAAAAGATAAACATATCTCTGTCACAGAACCAAGTCCATCTCCTTTAAACATTGGGCAGCTTCCTGACCGACTAGATGGAGTTCGGTCATCCCTCCTGAAAATGATCGTAAAGGACTGTTAGTACGTACGTAGGCCATTGTTTGTAAGTCCGCTGCACAGTCATATGATTGATCATCTACCTGTCCCCATTTGCATTTCCATTAGTTCCAGGGACCAACACCATCACGGAAGCGGTAAGGTCCATTTCTTGAAGCTCCTTCGAGAGATCGTCTATCCAGACTTTTTTTGTCCATTGAACGAATTCCAATGTTCTTGCCCAGTTGGATTTAGGAAAGGAGCTACTCTCACGTACTTGCACAGCTGTTTTAAGAGGTGGTTTACGCGATTTCAACCGGATTACCTGTGGTGGAAGTACTCTCTCATTAAGGCTTCCTTGCGTCTTATATCAGGAGTAGCGTTATTGCATAGTACTGGGAGCCATTGAAGGGGTTTAGCAATCAGAGTGCCACTGATCAACCTCATTGCTCTATTTAATTGTACGCCAATGCCTCTCAAATGAACACTGTTGAGCTAGACGGGATTACAGTATTCAGCTGCGGAGTCGAAGTTGGGGCCGACCGCGGTGGCCGAGGTGACTGAGGCGCTACAGTCACGGTCTGCACGGCCACTACGGTCGGGGGTTCGAATCCCCCCTCGAGCATGGATATTTCTGCCGTCCTTAGTGTTAGCTAGTTCGTAAGTAGTTTGTAAGTTTAGGGATTGATGATCCCGTAGTTAAGTCCCATAAGCTATACAAACAATTGATTTGAACATTTCGAAGTTGGGTCGAAGTTGTTGTACGCAAAACCTACGGAGCTATGTTCATGTGCAATAATGATGATGGCTTCAGCTGTAGGTATTAGAATATCCCATTGGATAAACAAGTAATAAATAAATAAATAACAGATTTGTTGAAATACAGGCTCTTCGTTAGTTGATGTTTCCACTATTCTAATATTATGTTTTTCTTCAGTATGCTGAACGGTATCTTTGTTGTACCTGTTCAACTGGACATGGTATTCTGCAAATACCATATGCAGTTTGATTGGTACCACTGTAGCCAGCATTTTCAGTGACCGCCATCGTAATATTCTGAACGGCGCGTAAACAAGAATTTGTTCAAAGTCATATGTTTGTAAATCTATGGGACTTAACCACTATGGTTATCAGCCCCTAGGCTTACAATCTAATTAAACTAACCTAAGGACAACACACACACACACACACACACATACACCCATGCCTGAGGGAGGACTCGAAACTCGGACGGGGAGCAACCGTGCGCTTCGCAGTAAGGGGCCTTAGAGCGCTCAGCCATTCCCCCGCAGCCAAGAAAACCGGTCTTCATAAATAAAAACTAATGCAGCTAAAGGTGTAATCCTTATTATGCGACTGTTGTGTGGTTAAGCATAAACTGTTTGCCTTGCTGTGTTTTTTAAAGTTTCATAATTAACTAAGTGCGACCTTATAGACTGTGAGGATGACTACACTATAGAGAAACGAAATGTTAGGAATGTCTTAAGCCACGACGTATTGTTAATAAAATAAAACTCATGAGTAATATTAATACCTGGCGTGAAAGGTTGCACTGTATGAGTGGAACATTGTGATTCGCTATCCTTAGTACTAGACGTAAGTGTTCAATATCCTTAACGATGTCGAAAACAAGCATCAAAACTTAATGGTCTAGTGCAGTTCATGGTAATGTGGTGGCAGCGTAGCACATAGGTCTTGGATTAATGTTCCACAGCTATGATTCACGTAAACACGCAATTCCACACAAAGCTGGGTAAAACCAGTAGCCCTTTCTCTCTGATGAGAAGAAAGCAAGGAAGAGGAGCTCAGCGAGTGGGAGTGGGAGTCATTGGCCGCGCTTTGGAAGTGTTTCCGCCTGACCTTTCATGCAACATAATGTCTCTTCATGTTTTTCCTGGACCGTGTGACGGATCCCTGTAAAATTGAATAAGATTTTTTTGGGAAGAAGGGGGGGGGGGTTGTTGGATCCCAATACGTTCCGGATCCTACTGGATAATATGTACGGGCTGTTATACGGAGCATAGTGTCACAAAAACAACTTACTAATATTCGGCATTAAGAAATTATTCTCCTCATTAACATGAAAAGCGTGCAGTATAGAACTGTGTGAATAGGGAGGTTGATTGATTACGAAAACTGTCTATTTTACGTTTTATGAGGAAGATAACAGCAACTAATCCAAACGAAGAAGTGCCATGAGAAGAATTTCAAAATAGACAATTGAAAACTGGATACAAGGGTGACGCTATGTAACCAGTAACTAGAAGTGTCCTGATCCTACTTCGGGGTAAATCACCGGATGATCAAAATGTCACCTATGTTGATCTAACGCGTAGTTTAAATTACATACCCGTTGTAATGATAAGATCTTTTGTCGCTCTGTGAAATCGAAGCTGCGTTTCAGCTAAGAGTCAAGATACACAAAGTATCCGGAAACCCCTATTTCATGCGGAATGCAGCATGTCATTCTCAGTGGAGAGAAGTCTTCCGAAGTAAGAGTGAAGTCGGGTGTGCCACAGGGGAGTGTCGTGGGTCCGTTGCTGTTTACGATATATATAAATGACCCTGCGGATAATATCGGAAGTTCACTGAGGCTTTTTGCGGAAGATGCTTTAGTATATAGAGAGGTTGTAACAATGGAAAATTGTACTGAAATGCAGGAGGATCTGCATCGAATTGACGCATGGTGCAGGGGCTGGCAATAGAATCTCAATGTAGACAAGTGTAATGTGCTGCGAATACATAGAATACATAACTACACTAAAGCAGGTCAGCAACTGGAAGCAGTTAATTCCATAAATTATCTAGGAGTGGGCATTAGGAGTGATTTAAAATGGAACGACCATATAAAATCAATCGTCGGTAAAGCAGATGCCAGACTTAGATTCATTGGAAGAATCCTAAGGAAATGCAGTCCGAAAACAAAGGAAGTAGGTTACAGTACTCTTGTTCGTCCACAGATTGAATACTGCTCACCGGTGTGGGATCCGTACCAGGTGGGGTTGATAGAGGAAGGAGAAAAGATCCAACGGAGAGCAGCGCGTTACAGGATCAGTTGGTAATCGAGAAAGCGTTTCGGAGATGATAGATAAACTCCAGTGGAAGACTCTCCAGGAGAGACGTTCTGTCGCTCGGTACGGGCTTTTGTCGAAGTTTCGCGAACATACCTTTACCGAGGAGTCTAGCAGTATATTGCTCCCTCCTACGTATATCTCGCGAAGAGATCATGAAGATAAAATCAGAGAGATTAGAGCCCACACAGTGGCATACCGTCAATCTTTCTTTCCGCGAACAATACGTGACTGGAATAGGAGGGAAAACCGATAGTGGAACTCAAGGTACACTCCGCCACATACCATCGGATGGCTTGCGGAGTATGGATGTAGATGTATATTTCCCCACTAGGTGGTGGGTCTAATGGGCCAGTGCTCCAGTGAGTGGTTTCGTTTCGCATTCGGCTCCTCTCAATGATTCACTAACTTCTGTTTTACTCGTATTTCTATACCAGCCAATTATACAGGGTGTTCTAAACTTTTTGCTACAAACGTGTGTGTATAATAATATTATCCAGAACAACTTTTATTAGAGACAAAATGTTCGCTGATGCTTTCTGGCAACGCTAGACGAATTTTAAGATTGTTATGCTCCCGAGAGATGCAGGACGTAGACACTGCGCCGTTTATATGCAGTGAGTGTTTCCTATCTTCCAATCGAAATGCGATAGACCAGGAAAGAATGGAGTTTTCATTCGCTTCTAAAATATCTTCCTTCATCGAG
Organism: Locusta migratoria; assembly: GCA_026315105.1. Classification (NCBI taxonomy): domain Eukaryota; kingdom Metazoa; phylum Arthropoda; class Insecta; order Orthoptera; family Acrididae; genus Locusta; species Locusta migratoria. The sequence continues at coordinate 284,221,375 of CM048755.1, forward strand.
AGACACTCATTCTTGTGTTATATTATTAATTTACTGTTATAGGTAGTATGCTGGTCAGTAGACCTTGCTACTTCAACGAAATTTCATCGTCCCAGGGTCGGCGAATGATAAAGGATACCTAGCGTTCCTGCGAGAGGTATGTGACTCTAACAAAAGTTGTTCTCTATGACAAAAATGTATTACCCTTACGCGTATGTTGGGAAGATTTTGAAACTATGTATAAGTGCGCTGTGCAGCATCAAATGTTCGTAAATCTAAGTGAATTAACTGCTTCGGTTATCAGTCCCTAGGCTTACAAACTACTCAAAGTAACTTATGCTAAGAACAACACACACACCCATGCCCAAGGAAGATCTCGAACCTCCGACGGTGAGCAACCGCGCGTTCCGCAGCAAGATGTCTTAGGGAGTCGGCCACTATACCGCGGCTGCGCAGTTTCAAACGTTTTGGTAATTGACACACTGTCCGTCAGTCTTTTCTTATTGATATGTGCCACAGTGCTGTTACCAACAGACGCTTACCGCGGAAGAGGGATGATGGAATTGTAGAAGGTTAAACTGAGTTAAATAAATCACTTTATGGGTGTAAAACCGCGACACTTTGAAAACCAACAGCTAGTTTTCTTGTCGTCCATAGTCGTAGTAAATTATTCTTATGTTTTTAATTATTTCGATGACATGTTAAACTATAAGTTTATTTATTTATTTAAGAAAGAGATATTCGAGTACAGTGTGTTTAATAATCTCGACGTGGAGACACAGTAAACTGGGGCTATTAGAGAAGAATAGGCTATATTCCAGCACCGAGTTTCACCCTCTCCGTTCATCCATCATATTGAAACCGAACACGGCACAACACTAAACACACACCCATTACAGATACCTACACCTAACACAGACACTTCAATACATGGTTCTCATACTATGCGAAGGAAAAGGTGCTTGCGGGCGCGAAGGATAAGGAAACAGTTTCCAATAGACTATGTTTTATGTTAAAAATATTCTTCTAATTGTTATTATTCTGAATGATTATAACGTTCAAATAGTATTTTCGGTCATTATTCTTACAAAACATAAGTTATTTCTATAAAATTAAAGCTTAAAAATCACTAAATTTCAAGACTAGGTCAGAACGAAAACGCTCTGTCATTGGTTGAACTCTGGTGGCCGGCCGCGATGGCCGAGGGGACTGAGGCGCTCCAGTCACGGTCTGCACGGCCACTACGGTCGGGGGTTCGAATCCCTTAGGATTAGGATTAGCTAGTTCATAAGTAGTTTGTAAGCTTAGGGACTGATGACCCCGTAGTTAAGTCCCATAAGTTCTACAAACATTTGAACATTTGAACTCTGGTGACGTTACTTAACACCAATAAGACGAAGTTACGTGTGTTTTGTAGCAATGTTAGCGAAAGCTACTAGGTTTTTTCTTACTTCTTCTGCGTATAATAAGGTTTTTCGTGACGTAAATCGCGTTTACAACTTTTATGTTAAAATGGAAAAGAATTTTGTGAAGTCTGATGGTGAAAACTTTCTGAAAATTGATGCCTTTACGGTATCTAATTTTTTGAATACAACCCAGGTTTTTACGTACCGGAATTCAGAAAGATAGAAATGAGTTTAAAGTAAAATATACGCATATTTATACCAAACTGGTATTTGTATCAACAGACTGACTCTAGTCTAAAGATACAAGTTATTATACAACACGAACGTATGTAAATGAGCATTCCATCTTAGACTGAATCTTCGTTTTTCTATCAAATACATGTCACAAATTAAAACTTATTAGTGGTCACCGTAAAAAATACATGGTAATTACGCAAATATGTAGTTACAGTTTGGATCCAAATTAATTTTTGTATATACGTAAATTAATCTTGAACACTGTTCACTTTCTATATACCGCTATGCTTTTTCTCGTGCTGCTTGGTTATAAAGAAGCTTGTCAGATTAAAATGGAACTTGGGATGCTAAAGAAGGCTGAAAATAAGAGGACAAATATTATGGTGTTGGTGCTAGCATGAAATATTTTCGAAGAAAAACAATGATCGATGTTTTGCGTTGTCTGTATTTGTAAAGTCACATTATCTCCTCGGAATACATATAGCTTGGCTGTATAGTAGCGTAACAGTTAGTGTCAGGGATTACAGATTTTCCATTCCGTGTTCCAGTCTCTCTCTTACCCTTTTAACTTTTCTAGTTGCCGCGGAAGAATGTGGCACTGTGAAATAACATCGAATTATTGACGAAATTAGTAGTCATTTCAAATTTTATGAAAAAAAGTTGCACCCACAAGATGCTCTCAAAGGGCTTTTTATTTATTTATTTATTTTTATTTTTTAATTGTCGATTTATCGATCATATACTGAAATACTAACATCACTGATGTAAATATTAAAACTGACAACCGAGATGAAATTTGTACGTTCACCAAATACATTAAAAATGACTTTAAATACAAACCGTTGGCGTAACATATTGTGAACAACTGTTTCACAAATGTTAACAACCGTTCACTAATCTGTAGATAACAATACTTTCCACGTGTACAGCTTCAGAGCGTGATGCTTAATAGTGATCTAATTGAATAATAATTACTGTAGGGAGCGTTTACTTACATCAAAATCATCCTCGCAGAAATAAACGATTGAAATGATGACTGTCTAATTTCGATTTCTGGGAGCGAGTTTCAACCACGTTCTACGCGTCTCTCATTGGTGGAACAGGAAAAACAATTTTCTGACGTTTTTACAGATGTACTGTAACTGGGTGGTACTACGTAATATTTGTAGACCATTTTCAAACACGTGAGTACTCAAACAATATATGACTGTTAGTAAATTTTACGACAGCAGCTGTAGCATCGTGTCAGTTGATGTCACAGGCATCACATGACTCAAATTGAGCGTTGTAGCTGGCCTTCATATTATCTGAATTCCTTTTCCCCCTTAAAAAAATACCGCAATTAAAAGGGAGGGAAAACATGTTATAAACATTAGGTAACGTAATTAACTAATTAAGACGATTTCCAGAAATAAGACAAATACCCTATTAGGCGACTGAACCTGCCCTTAGGGGGTCTCTCAGCCATTCTTGTCATACTACTCTACTTTACTATTAAACCTGCGAAATACCTCTACTTTTCAGAGAAGGAAGAACTTTTGTTCACCTTAATTAGTCAGCTTATCAGGAATTGTTGTCAGAGTTGTGAAGGAAAACCCCTACTAGAATAAGAGGTTCCGTTATCGGAGTCAGCGTGGTGATTACGCTGTTAGTTAGGACTTACATAACGGCATGTTATCCTTAAAAGTGCCATAGGGGAAATTATCTCTTAGTATCGAAGTGAGATAATAATCCTGTATAATTTCGCTTGTCCACCTCACACATTTTGGGTGCCGGCCGCGATGGCCAAGGAGACTGAGGCGCTCCAGTCACGGTCTGCACGGCCACTACGGTCGGAGGTTCGAATCCCTCCTCGGGCATGGATATTTGTGCCGTCCTAGTTCGTAAGTAGTTCATAAGTACTTTGTAAGTTTAGGGACTGATGACCCCGTAGTTAAGTCCCATAGACTATACAAACAAAAACATTTTGGGTCCTTTCATTTATTCACGTGTCGCCATATTTTTTTTCCTCAAATTCGATTTCTTCCTCATCATTGCGTATTCGATATATCCATCTAATCTTCAGAATTCTTCCATAGCACCATATTAAATGGTTGAATTCTCTTCTTGCTGAATCGCTTATCATCCTCGTACCACTGCAATAGTGCGATGCGACTCTTCATACAAACACCTCCGAAAAAGACTTTGTAAAGTTTCAATTTACATTCGATGTTGACAAATTTCTCTCTTTCAGACATTTTTCTTTCTTCTGCCTGTCTACGGTCAACATGCTCTCTGCTTTGGCCATCGGGATAAGGCAGACTAAATTAGGCATGCGTTTTACAAATAACGTAAAGAATTGTAGCAATACAAGAAATTTAGTCTCAATTGGGAAGGAAGAAAAGGGATTGTGGTTTAACATCCAGATGACGTTGTGGTCATTAGAGACGGTCACAATTAGGAGTGTGGGTAACCATCAGATGTAGAATTTATTGGTGACATGAAAATTTATATCGGTCAGGGTTTCGAAACCGGCTTTCTCACTTTGCACGAGCAGTTGCCTTAACCATTAGGCACCATGCAATGTCTCTCACACCGACCGAAACTCTCCTATGCCACACGCAGTCTAATATTTCCCTATGGTGCTCACATAGTTTATGTGATCCTTCACAGGGCGAGACTAACATTTACTGTCGCAGGCATTGTTTTGTCTTGGAATGAAACGTGCAGTGTCTTTGTTCAAAAATGTTCAAATGTTTGTAAAGCTTATGGGACTTAACTGCTGGGTCATCAGTCGCTAAACTTACAAACTACTTATGAACTAGCCTATACTAAAGACAGCACAAACATACATGCCCGAGGGGGGATTCGAACCCCCTACGGTGAACGGCCTCGCGCATCGGAACATAGCGCCTCGATCCGCTCGGTCGCTCCGCCGCGGCCAGTGACTTTGTGCTAGCGTGCATGGATAGCTTGATGGTTAAGACGACCCCTTACGAAAAGCAGAAATACGGGTTCGAATCCCTGTCTGTCGCAAAAATTCATGTCACCAACAAACTGAACATCTGATTCTCAATCATATTCGTAACTGCGAGTACGTTTCTTGTGTTCTTGACAGCTGTAGTCATCGTAGTTTCCGTTTCCTCCAGACACGTATTGCATTGGTTAAATTGTACACAGCAATGAAGAGCCATTTAGAACATCCCCAGCCGTCGGGGTTTATCTTCAATAGTTTTACAGTCTCTCGCTCCATGACACACGTCGGAGAGATTTGGAATTCAATCTAAGAGACTGATACAAAATCCGGTGAACCGGAACTGGTGTTCATAATCTCTTCCTCATTTACCCGGAAAATTCTGAAAACAACAGTCTTTAACCTCCATAACACTAGATTCAGAATAGAGTGCTATGCAACGATTATGATTTAGCAAAATCCACTTCGGAGTTTATGACATAGATACACCACGATACTCCCAAAAAGGCATTGATAAACAAAGTTTAATCCGGCAATGAAAATATAAAATCTAGCAATTGCTTTAAAAACAAGATTTAGATATATTCATCTTGAGGTTTAAAAGCTCTTCAATCTCCGTGTTTGCTTACAAAATAAATTTGCTTTATAGGTTTGGTCCGACTTGAGCAAACACAAATGTTTTTTTCATTTCTCCCATACATGTTTCGCTGGCGTTGCAGTATCATCAGTGGGATGTTTATTGTCTTAATACCACATCTAGTTATGTTTGTGGTTATTCCACTCACAAAACGTCACTGATAGTTTTTGACAGTTTGTGCCTGTCCACAACACGAAAAACAGCGCATATCCACCAAAATTACAAACTGTCAAAAACTATCAGTGACGTTTTGTGAGTGGAAGAACCACAAACATAACTACATGTGGTATTAAGACAATAAACATCCCACTGATGATGCTGTAACGCCAGCGAAACATGTATGGGAGAAATGAAAAAAACATTTGTGTTTGCTCAAGGCGGACCAAACCTATAAAGCAAAGATTTAGATAGTATCTGAATCTGACTGGCGTGAACCAATTTTCATTTATTTCACACCTGACATGACAAAAACACACCATCGTGGACACATAGTGTCTGTCAGTTCTACACACCGTCGAGAAAGGAAGCCTATTAAGTATTATAGATTATTCTATAAAAATGTACACATACTTGACGAAACGCGTTGACACTATTTCGAACGAACAGCTGGACTTCAAAAAAGTAATCGAAAATTTCAATAACATTTATCCTTAGTATTGAAATTCACTTCTTTGGTTACATTCTCCGTTAAAATAGATAATACAAATCATAAATAAAATTATTTGATCTACAGTAGTAACAACTCTGTCTCTGTCTTTGGATGTCAACGAGAACTACACAATAACCAAATTAAGATAATTTGATAATTATGTGCTTGTTATTGGCTAACGTCTCGACATATGCTAAGAAAGCAGTATTTAAAGGCAAGTTAAATTACATAAAAATGGTAATCACATTACGTTGAAACAGCAATCACATTACATCAACGTTGAATATTTAACATTTTAACTCATTTGTAACTTAGATAAATTAAAGCAGTGTTTTGAACCTTTTCGAATGTGGGACTCTTCCCCCTCCGCTACAAGTAAAAATATTTCGGCGACCTCTTTCCAAGAATAAACATTCTGGAGACCCCTATCGCCATCATTATTACGTACCCTAACAAAACTATTTTGGTGTCTTAAAGGCAACGAATTTAATTTTCGTTCTGTTGATACAACTTTCTTGTAAATTTTTAGACGTTGTTTTGCGTCTTTTTCGGAATAGGAGGAACTTAACCCATTTTTACTTGATTACCAACAGAAATATTAATTTTGCTCGAGTGTTTCACATTTCAGGCATGACTTAGAAGCGAATTATGCTCATTAAGAATGGCCCCACGGAAGAGACACTTAGTGAGGAAGTTGACTCTTTTCTTAATTTCTAAGACTTAATTATTGCATCTTGTTCATTATTACTGTACTTCACGCGCCAGTTATCAATAATAAAATATATATGTCAACACGACATGTTGCGGGATGACATTATCCCATTATCAAGTTCTGTAAAACAAGGAAACGTAGAAGAATAATTGTTCATTTACCTATCGATTGGTTTCTGAAAAGTTTTCAGGCTTTGAGCTTGTTCATCGTAAACACTCTGTAATTAGTATAAAACATACCACGTTCTATTCAATTCAGAATTAAACAATTAATTACATACTTTTAACACAAAATGAATTTCACTTAGGCCTATGTTTCTGTATTGCAGAATCCGTAGTATTCAGACAAGCACTGATCTTGTTTTTTATGGTGCAAGTACTTTCTCTTGTGAGGCGACCCCCCTACCAAGTCTTTTGGACAGTTTACTTTTTATACGTAACTTTTCCAATAGAAGGTATACATACCTGCGTAAAATCGTATGCTTCTTTTGTAACTGAAATCTTTGTTACACTACGTGTAAGTTAAAATTCACGCCGGCCACGGTGGTCGAGCGTTCTGCGGCGCGTCAGTCACAGTCTGCACGGCTACTACGGCCGGGGGTTCCAATTCCCCCTCGGGCATGGATATTTGTGCCGTCCTTAGTATTAGCTGGTTCGTAAGTAGTTTGTAAGTTTAGGGACTGATGACTTCATAGTTAAGTCCCATAAGCTCTACAAACATTTGAACATTTTTTTTTTTTTTTTAAATTCACCCCCAGTTTATATATCCACTCATGTAAAATCAATCCACTCAATTGTACAATCAAATGAATCGTTTTGAAATACCCTGTATATGGAAAATGAGGAACATATATATATTTTTTTTATTATAGTCGACATGATCGACTGGAGAGTGTCCGCAACTGCACTGTATTATTTCAAATGTGTTTCTTTCCGTCAACAGTTGCAATATATAAGCTCTGAAAATGATCCAAGTGATCGAAACATGTAATTAAACAAATATATATTGCAACTGTTGAGGGAAATAAACACATCTGAAATAGAACAGATGTATGCTCGGTCTCTCACTGTTAGGAATGCAACGAATATTGTAAAATGCAGATAGCGGCGGAAATGCTAGACGACACGTGCAGCTAGACTTGGCGAGTGGGTGAGGTTGCGCCGACGCTAGGCGACGGGCGGGCCTCCGCCATTCGGCGAAGTTCAACGGCTTCTGACGGTCGCGAGCTGGTGCAACGCAGCCGTAGAAACGGGCGCCAGCCCCGAGTAAGCGACAGATGACACGGTGAAAGCTGAAAGGACTTGGAATCCCAGACGTCGGTAGCAACACGACAGCGGGAAAGTATTTCGAATTTCGAGACGAATTAGTTGCGAATTTTCTCTCGATGGCCTGAGGGACTTTCACCGGCGCAGTCGTCACAAGGTAAGCAACGCGTGTAATCAACGGCTGGAAGAAGCACGCCCGCCAACGCGAACACTGTCATTTACTCGCTAATCGACACTACAATGTTTCCGCCTCGAGTCCTCCAGGGACTTGAGCTAGTTTCTGAATTTGTGTCGCTTCGGCTAAAATTTTTTTTCGCTGCGGCGACACAAGTCAGGGGGTAGCGATATGCTAAGATTCGGATGAGGGTACATTCGCATACACTAGGTATAAAAGGGCGGTGAATTGTTCAACTGTTTGTAAACCTATTGGACCAAACAGATTTACAAACTACTTAAAGTTTCTTACACGAAGGACAAACCACACACACATCTACATATATATTCCGCAATCCACCTTAAGGTGCGTGGTGGAGGGTACACTGTAGCACTACTAGGCATTTCCCTTCTTATTCCACTCCCAAACAGAATAAGAGAAAAAAGAATATCTATATGCCTCTGTACGAGCCCTAATTTCCCTTACTTGTCTTCGTGATCTTTAAGCGAAATGTAAGTAAACGGTAGCAAGATAGATCTGCAGTCAGCTTCAAATTTCTGCCTGCCGCGGTGGAGTAGCCGAGCGGTGTAAAGCGCTTCGCTGCGGAGCGCGCGGTTGCTCGCCGTGGAGGTTCGAGTCCTCCCTGGGGCATTGGTGTGTGTGTTTGTCCTTAGGTTAATTTACCTAGGTCTAAGTAGTTTGTAAGCTACGGACTGTGACCACGCAGTTTGGTCCGATAGATTTACAGACATTTGAACATTTGAAATTCCTGCCCTCTAGATTTCTTCAACAGAATTTCTCGAAAAAAAAAGTCGTCTTTCCTCCAGCGATTCCCATTTGAGTTCCCGAAGAATTCAGTGACACTCGCGCAGTGGTTGAACCTACCAGTAACGAACCTAGCTGCTCGCCTCTGAACTGCTTCTATGTCTTCCTTTAAACTGATCTGCTGCGGGTCCCAAACACTTGAGCAATACTCAAGACTTGGTCCTACAAGCGTTTTATACGCGGTGTCCTTTACAGATGAAGTAGATCTTCCCAAAATTCTCCCAATAAACTGAATTCGGCGATCGAGGGAGGACTCGAACCTCTGGCGAGAAAGACCGGCCAGTCCGTACGCCTTAGACAGCGCGGCCATTCTGCGCGGCTTGGTGAATTGGTATGTTTGAGTGGTTGCGGAGGTACAACAACGCGTGACCTCAGTGCTTCGAGCGATACTACAAGAAGCGTTTGCTGACAGCTTCCAACAACTATACAACTGATGTCAGAAGTGTATTGTAGCCAATGGCGATTACTTTGAAGGTCAGTAAAGGTATTTTGTTTGTAACTCTTGTTTCCTGTATTTCCTGAGACCATTCACCGAACTTTTCAGACGCAACTTTTATATTTTGCCATTAAAGTACAGATATTTTTCTTTACACATGTTGAAGTTTAGACCTGAACGTTAATAAATGTGGCTGTAATGACATTTTTACATTTTCGAGCACATTACCCCTTAACCCTTTAATGCATGACTTTTTATTTGAAGCTATAAAAACTACCACAGTTAATGTATAGTGGGTATATACTGAGAAAAATATTGAGAAAAAATTCCTTAAAATTATTACTCATTACTAGCAACAAAAAGTTGATAGCTGGTCAGCTATATAGTGCTTCCTTGATGTACAAGATGCAGTAAAAGTCACTATTGTGCCTCTAATCGTTCCACAAAGTAACTCATAATGCAACAGTAGTATGTGTTTGACTACTTTTACATGGCAAAGGAGGAATACTAAAGTAAGGTGGCCAACTTTGTCAAAACTCAATGCGGGAAGTTTCGAGGATGTGAAGGAGGACTAAGATGAGGTGACTCATTGTTACTCAGAAACTAGGAAAGAAATTTAGGCGAACAGAGTAGGCGTACATTTACATTTAAAGTAATATACCTAACATGAGTGACATTTTATTCATAATTTTCAATCTTTATTTATAGTTCATAAGTATTTTCTGATGCTCCTAGTTTGAATTCTAGTCTGACAATTTTTACATATTCTCTTTCCGTTACGTTTTTCCGATCACCTTCATAGTCTGTACTACTTTTCTTTGTTCCAGTCCTTAGAGCATCTTGCTCCACACATTTTAATAAGTAGCTTACTCAGCCCAAAGAATAATGTTTTGCAATAACCTCGAATTTAATTTGATAAAAACTTCTTTTTAAAACCATTTGAACTACTCTATCGTAGAAGTACCTTCGATGAAGTGTAGAGTTTAATTGTGCCTTACTACGTGCTATGTTCACTCAGTTTCGTTGTTGCATTTTCACTTCACCACCTTCTTAAACCCTGAAGGACGTAAGATGAATGCTGATGCCGTAGTTACATGTCGGATTTTAAATACTTTTACAGACTGTGATATTACGCCATGTTTGCCACCTTTAGCACCGACAAATATTTCTTTACAGTTATTGAAACGTACTTAAGAAGGCACAGAAAATATGCCAAAAACAGAAGTTTTAATAAGTCTTCCTATCACCAAATGCAGTACTACCTTAAAACAAAAACAACTTCCACTGCTAGCGAATTTGTCATTTTCAAATTGACGACATGCATTTTTTTCTTTTTTTTTTAATTTAAGAAGACTATTATTTACTGTGAAGTTGAATTGCAAGCAGTTTGATATTGCGTACCGTACACAAATAGTTTCGGCTTGTGCACTTAGACCAACAATTGTAAAGTTGATGGAATACGTGACGCTTTTGCCATTGTGCAAGACATTCTCAGTAATTATCCCAATGCGGGAAAACGAGTCCAAAAGTGGGACTGTTCCGCAGAATCCGGGACGGTTGGCCGCCTTGTACTAAAGTAAAAAAACGCATATGTTAGGAGTAACTCAATGCAGCTCACAGTCTAACTGATTCAGTAGCACTCTGCAATTTATAATTTATAGGTCGAACTACTTGCATGTGTAGCATGTATAGAAACAGCTTCAAATGAATTTGTGGTAAAATGTTGGTCAGTTTGAGAGATAATGGAGAACATAAGGCATGTAGCTGATAAGCTACACTATGTATTAAAGGGTTAATGAGAAATCCCACGCAGCCAGGCAGAGGTGTAGTAGTCAACAGAGTACGAGTCTCCCCGGATCTCACAGTAAGTACATCATTCACGCTCACTCAGTGCTTAGACCCAGCTGTAAGGCCGAGAGACGAATCGTGATCACAGAGGCGATTAAGGGAAAGGGGTCTCGTGGCGGAACAACGAACCCCGTGCATTCGAGCCGGAAACACCGGCAGAGGTCGCCACGTGCAATTAACGTGGGGGAGAAAACGGAGCAGAAACTGTAAATCACAAGAGGCGGAGGTGAAGTGCGCCGCTAATAACAGCCCGAATTGCTGCAGTATTGGGATGTGGAATGCGAGCGGAGCCAGCGCTTACTTTCTAGAGATAGCTAAATCTTTCGCAGAAACACAATTTACATTTAAACAGTGGAAGGGAGAGTGGGGAGGAAACAAGAAAAGGATAAACGAGAACGTATCTTGACCATGTCAGCTGGGCGCTTTTGTCAGGAAACCGGCATCTGAATTTGATTCTATGATATATGCAACAAGACAATGGCGACACTAGTAACGGTAGAGGCGGTTCGCTAGGGTATGGTTGTATAACCGTGGGTTTTGACTGTATAGAATTCAGACCAAGAGAATTAACAGTGGTTTTTACACTCCTTACAAAATTTTTCAGGGTTATCACCTATAACAGTCGTCTCCAGAAGATTTTTTTTACTATTGTTGATAATATAGTTTTGATAATTATTTGTAATTTCTGCTACCAGCCACTTTATTTCTTTACGTTTAATCTAACGTAAAGCTACGCGTTTCGTGCATGTTCTGCTCATCATCAGGCGTTATTTGCGTACAGAAGTCATTAGATTACTTTATATTAACTGATCTAAGGTCCGTTTGTTATTGTTTGTTGCTGGTGGTAGTTGTGGGACAGGGGAGAGGGGAGTGACTGGCCAACTATCACCAGTAACAAACAATAACAAATGGACTTTAGATCAGTTAATATAAGGTAATCTAATGACTTCTGTATGCAAACAACGCTTGATGATATGCAGAACATGCTCGAAACGCGTAGTTTTATGTTAGTTTAAACGTAAAGAAATAAAGTGATCAGTAGCAGAAATTACAAATATTTATTATTTGACACAGTCACAATCGCTTAACTTAGCCATCACGGCCACATTGACATTTTTGTGTACTTAGTTTCTTGATTTTCTCCGTTTCATTCCCCTCTATATTCCCTTCATATCTAAATCACTTTCTTTTCATAAATTTTTATCGTATTTTTAAGTAGTTACGTAACTGTAATTTGATTTTGAGTTTCAGAGCTGTACAGATAACTGTTTATTAAGAGTGGAAGTATCTTTATTAAGATTGTGACAATAATCTTAACTGTGAAACATAATTATTATTAAAGGTGTAAATAATTTTATTAGAAGTCTGTGGATTGAAACAGTAATGATGCAGATCATACGTTATAATTGCAATTAAAAAAAATAGACCTCCATAAGTCATCTCAAAAATGTAACTCGACAAACCAGACATATACAGATTTATGCATCGTTTTATAAGGAAATTAAATATGGTTTGTGCTACGAATTGTATTCTGTAATATATTCGCTTAAATAACTCACGCGCTTTTTCTTATAAGTATGAATATAATACTATCAATGAATAAAGCACGAGAGGAACAATTACTTTGTGCAGGATTAAAAGCTGTCGCGATAAAGAAAGCAATATTAGCCTGCTCCCACTGTAAGCTAATGTGATTGCTCCCATAGGGTTTCTAATCTAAATCCTCTTCTAGGGTTTAGCACCCGGACAACAGTACGGTTACTGGATACAGAAAACTGTCTCAGATTCTATGAGTGTGGATAGAGGAATCAGACATGGTATACTGATATAACTACCGCAACATTCACAATATAGCCCCTGGCTACGGCTCCTGACCATTGTTTGTTGACTCAGGAATTGAATTTGGTGAATCCTATAGTGAGAAAACGCTTTGGATGTTTCCCCTGAAAACTGTAATGCACATACATTATTTTTTACTCCAACTCAACAAAATGGACAAAGAGAGGCGGTACTGACTGAGTTCATTATTTTTCGGATCCAAGTTTTAAAAGGGAAAGTCGACGTATCTCATTAATAATGCTTTGCTTTGCTGTTGAGGGACCTGTAACTCTGTTTCTGAAAAGGTATTGGCTCGTAAAGCAGGAAAAATGTGTAACACGGTTGTCACTCCATTAACGAAGCTGCGAACAAATATGTTAAACGTGGCTACACCTCAAAAAAGGTTACACAAAAGCAATTAAATAATAAGCAGCCAATCAGTCGCAACAAATGGTGGTTTAATCAACCGTGACACCGGTTTCGACGGATGTAAGGCCATCTTCTTCAGAAGTACGTGTAATTTGTCTTACTGTTTTTAACTTTACACCTATGTATTTCTGAAGAAGGAGGGATTACATCCGTCGAAATCATGGTTGTGCACAAGGGCGACGCCTGCCCTTGGGATGCAAAGGAATCGGTAATAGAATTTTTAAATTTTCATACGTATATCGCTCAACCTGGCTTGCCAGACCGATCACGAGTCGTGCCATGTACCTGCTGCTGGAGATATCCTCCCGGATGTTCCCGACACGTGCCTGTCGATTCGGCACTCCTTGGTGGCTCGGTTCTGTTTCAAAATCAAATGTTTGTTTAGTCTATGGGACTTAACTACGGGGTCATCAGTCCCTAAACTTACTAACTACTTATGAACTACTTACGAACTAGGACGGCACAAATATCCATGCCCGAGGGGGGATTTGAACCCCCGACCGTAGTGGCCGTGCAGACCGTGACTGGAGCGCCTCAGTCTCCTCGGCCACCGCGGCCGGCTCGGTTCTGATGACAAGTGTACGCCACCTGAGAAACTCGGCAGAGCCCAGCCACCAACCACGAACTATCATGGTGGTCACGTGGGGTACACTGTGCCGAGACCTGAACAGCAACCTGAAGAACGGGCGCTCTTTTGCGCCCCGACCTCCGACCTGACTAGACCTTCTCCTTGAGCTCGGATCATACCTTAACTTTTCCATGTAAGTACCATATAACAATTATCGGCATTAAAGCCTACTCTGCCGGCCGCGGTGGCCGAGGAGACTGAGGCGCGTCAGTCACGGTCTGCACGGCCACTACGGTCGGGGGTTCGAATCCCCCCTCGGGCATGGATATTTGTGCCGTCTTAGTTCGTAAGTAGTTCATAAGTAGTTTGTAAGTTTAGGGACTGATGATCCCGTAGTGAAGTCCCATAAGCTTAAGAAACATTTGAACATTTGAAAGCCTACTCTGATATTATCCTTATCTCACGCCTTCTCATTTAACTCCAGGTGCACTTCTTCGCTCAAGACTGGAATGTTGCACAGGTCACACCAATATTCAAGAAAGGCAGTAGGAGTAACACACTAAACTACAGGCCTGTTTCATTGACTTCAATTTGAAGCAGGGTTTTGGAACATATCCTGTATTCAAATATTATGAATTATCTCGAAGAGAATCATCTATTGACCCGAGGTCAAAACGGATTTAGACAATATCATTCATGTGAAACACAACTAGCTCTTTACACACACGAAGTGGTGAGTGCTATCGACAAGGATTCTCAAATTGATCCCGTATTTCTAGGTTTCCATAAGGCTTTTGACACCGTACTTCACAAACGGCTTTTAATCAAATTGCGAGGTTATGGAATATAGCCCCAGATTTGTGACTGGATAGGGCATTTCCTGTCAGAGGACACAGTTTGTAGTAATCAATGGTAAGGCATCAACTAAAACAGAGGTGATATACGGCGTTCCACAGGGTAGTGTTATTGGTTCTCTGCTGTTCCTTATCTACATAAACGATTTAGGAGAAAATATGAGCAGCTCTCAGGTTTTTTGCAGATGACGCCGTCATTTATCGTCTAGTAACGTCATCTGAAGATCAAAACCAACTGCAGAACGAATTAAATAAGATATCTGTATGGAGTAAGAAATTGGCAATTGACCTAAATAATGAGAAGTGTGAAGTCGTCCACATGAGTACGAAAAGAAATGCTTTAAATTTTGTTTACAAGATAAATCAATCGAATGTGAAGGCCGTAAACTGCACTAAATACCAAGGAATTACTAATTACTATTACATCAGACTTGAACTGGAAAGATCACGTAGATAATTTTGTACGAAAGGCGAACCAGAAACTGCGTTTTATTGGCAGACCGCTTAAAATATGCAACAGAAGTACTAAAGAGACCGCATACACTATACGCTTGTCCGTCCTCATTTGGAGTATTGCTGCCCAGTTTGGGATCTGTATCAGGTGGATTTGACGGAGGACATCGAAAGGGTCCAAAGAAGGGCAGCTCGTTTTGTATTGTAACGATACAGGGGAGACAGCGTCACGGAAATCATACAGGCCCTGGGATGGGAATCATTACAACGGCGGTTATCGCTGTGGCGTGGTCTACTTACGAAACTCCAATCACCAACATTTTCCTCCGAATGAGAAAATATATTGTTGACTCCCACCTACATAGGTAGAAAATGATCATCAGAATAAAATACGAGAAATGAGAGCTTGAACGGAGAGATTCAGATGTTCTTTCTTTCCGCGCGCTATTCGAGAATGGAATAGGAGATGAATACTATAAAGGTAGTTCGATGAACCTTCTGCCAGGCACTTAAATGTGATTTGCAGAATATCCCATGTAGATGACGAAACCATCCTGACACACTTGATTTAACCACCAATTGTTGCGGTTGGTTGCCTGCTTTCTGTTCATTTACTGAGAAAAAACTTTCAATCGAGAATCCGGAACACCTAACTGTATTGTTACTAAGACGAAAGATTTTTCATGCCGCTCTAGGCCAACAAAATTATACCTTCTACTCCTTAGCCTCTCACCAGTCAGATATTTCCGTCATTACAAAATCGAGTCAAATTTACGGGCAATGAGCCGACTCATCAGATTGACGTTCCGCCTCTTCTGGCCTGGCCGCATGCACTGACTCCGTACTGAATGGTGTTGTAAAGGTGTTGTATCCTCTCCTGTGGCTGGTCACCCAGGTATCACGTGCTATGTCTATAAGAACATTGTCCTATTGAAATGTGATTCATAAATTGCCGAAGTCTTCCATAACCCATGTGAAACGAAGAGATAAAATTCTCTATAAACGACTTCATGGATATGTCTTAAGGGGAATTAACTATTTCCCTAGGCAACTAATGTATTCTTATAGAGGAGATACATAGCATAACATAGCATATACATAGCATTTATTGCCCATTAAGGAAAATCAACAAAGTTTTCTGATATGAAAAGTGTTATATGTAGTTCTTTCTTTCCACATAATCGACGTGACGTGAGAGAACTGTGTCAGTGCAAGCATTGTTTCTGGTCGAGATCGAGGGGTCACTGCTCAGTTCGAGGTTGAATGTTTCACGCATTAAGTGGATAAACTGTGCTCCATCATTACTCCGCAGATGAGTATTTACGTCCCGTCGGAAAACGATGGTTATCGTGTGATATTGATTCTTCCTCACCACTTCCAGCACGCGAGCCTTTTCCCTGTTAAGTGCATTCCGTAGGTCGTTTTCTAACTATAGGCGGTCGCTTACAGAACAAGGGAGTTTTCATAGGAAGGCTTATTGAACTCTACATCGGGTCACGTGAACGATGACGTAATTTCCGTGCCGCGGTGGAACGGCGAGCGCATTGAGGCGCTATGCTGCGATGCGCGAGGCCGTTCCCCGTCGGGGGTTCGAATCCATGGATGTTTGTGTTGTCTTTAGTATAAGGTAATTCATGATTAGTCTATGAGTTTAGGGACTGATGACCCCGCAGATAAGTCCCATAAGCTTTTTAAACATTTGAACATTTCGTAACTTCCGTCACGATATTTGGTCGCTTATATTTTTTTTCTGCCCCTCCAGAACACAGACCTATCGATGTCAATATGTCACTATGTAATGTTAGACTACACCAGAGACATGTTCTCTACCAATTCTTTCTATGTTTGGTCCTAGTTTCACACAGACAATAGCAAATCATGCGAAAGTTAATTTCGCCCTTACGTTCCACACATCATTGCAGTACTTCAAGGTTATGTAGGCATACCAGTAAAAGATATTCCCTTGTACAGTTAGAAATGAAACCTTGTAGTCTTATGCATAAGTTAAAATTCCCTTGACCTTATATGAGATCGATGCGGAAACAAGTTGCAATATTTTTCTCAGAAAACACGTTATGTGGAGACTTTTATTTCACAACAACAGTTCACCCTTTCGAAACGCCACGTTGCGGATCGTGCGGCCTCCCGCGTCGGAGGTTCGAATCCTCCCTCGGGCATGGCTGTTTGTGTCGTCTTTAGTATAAGTTAATTCATAAGTAGTTGGCAAGTTTAGGGACTGATGATCCCGCAGTTAAGTCCCAAAAGCATTACAGACATTTGAACATTTTTGAACACCCTTCGGCTATCTTTTGAACATAAATTACATATACTTAAAAAGAAGTAATCTTTCTCAAAGTTCGCAAAAGAATTTTTATTATCATTCACGATCGATTTCGGAACACAAAGATGCCATCTTCAGGTCACTAATAAGATGCTACATTTCTATTGTTACTGCAGAGCTCGTGATTACGATTTATGAATATGCAAATAGTACGTCAAGACAAACATACATTGAAGTTCGCTAGTGTACAATTTGCTTGTACTGTCGAAGCTTCGACCGTCAATGATAATAAAAATTCTTTTGCTTTATTGGCAAATTATCATTTCATTTTACTGAAGTAAGATCGCTTCTGTAACATAAGAAAACTAATTATGTATACATTGAAACTTTTGACAAACGCCTGCCAAACTTCGAAATCATTTCTGTGTAAAACTCTGCAACTGGCTCTGACTGGTTTGCAGAAATATTCTGAGATTTCAGAAATGGTGCAACGGCTGTCTGATGATTTCATCCACTTTTGCAAGAAGTTCATCATCCGTAACAGACGACCGGCCACTTCGACTTTCATCATGGACGTTAGTGCCAACGTTCCGTTATGCACGACGCCAGCGTCGAACAACACTTATAATGTATCCTTACAGATCAAAAATCTCATAATAAACTGTCCCTGCTATAATTTGATTAGCCCACAGATATTTTGTTACCCGACGTACCTCACACTTGCGGGTTCCTCTACTGTTGCACGCACCTTAAACACCTCTACTGATGACAGAAATGTCCCATACAACTTCAGAGTTATACTGCTCCCCGCGGGAATGGCAGGCCGCGCGTTCTTAGGCGTTTGTTACAAATTTCACGGCCGCTCCCGTCGGAGGTTCGAGCCGCGGCAGAATAGCCATGCGCACTTAGGTGCCGTGTTGCAGTACGCGCGGCCGTTCGCCGTCGGGGGTTCGACACCTCCCTCGGGCATGTGAGAATGTGTTGTCAAAATGTTCAAATGTTTGGAAATCTATCGGACCAAAATTGCGTGGTCATCAGTCCGCAGCTTACAAATTACTTAAACTAGGGTAAACTAACCTAAGGACAACACACACACACACACACACACACACACACACACACACACACACACCCATGCCCAGGGAGGACTCGAACCTCCGACGGCGAGCAACCGTGCGCTCCGCAGCGAGGTATGTGTTGTCCTTGGGTTACTTTAACTTAGTTTAAGTAGTTTGTAAGCTAGGGATTAATACCCATGCAGTTAAGTCCCATAGATTCACAAATATTTTGAACATTTTGGAGGTTCGAGTCCTCCCTCTGGCATGTATGTGTGTGTGTGTGTGTGTGTGTGTGTGTGTGTGTTCGTTTGTGTGTGTTGTCCTTAGCATAATTTAGTTTAACCAACTAAGTTAGTTTAAAACAAGTTAAATCACATAGCAAAAGCAAGCAAATGTTCAAATGTTTGTAGAGTCTATGGGACTTAACTACGGGGTCATCAGTCCCTAAACTTACAAACTACTTATGAACTACTTACAACTAAGGACGGCACAAATATCCATGCCCGAGGGGGGATTCGAACCCCCGACCGTAGGGGCCGTGCAGACCGTGACTGGAGCGCCTCAGTCTCCTCGGCCACCGCGGCCGGCGCAAAAGCAAGCCTCCCTGTCCCGATTGTATAGCAGTTAGATTCTTTTCAGAGTATATTGATGGACTGATAACCATCGCTGTTTAGTCCTTTCCAAAAACCAACCAACCAACCAAGTACATTGTTGCAATAGCTCCCATATTTAGGTATACCGCTCTCTCAGAAAAAGATCCGTACTCAAAGACCAGAAAGTTGCATAGGTCACTCCAATATTCAAGAAAGGCAATAGGAGTGGACCACAAAATTACATTTACGTCGGTTTACAGCTCGTTTTTAGAATATATACTTTTCTCAGACATTATGAACTACCTCGAAGAAAACCGACCTATTAACCCATAGTCAATACGGATTCTGAAAGAATCGTTCTTGTGAGACACACCTAGCTCTTTACTCACATGAAGTGATGAGTGCTATCGACAAGAGATCTCAAATCGATTCATATTTCTAGATCTCCGGAACGCTTTTGACACTGTATCTCATAGTCGGCTTATAATGAAACAGCGTGCTTATGGAATACCGCCACAATTGTGTGATTGGGTTCGGGATTTCCTGTAAGAAAGAACACAGTACGTTGTAATTGCTGGAATGTCATCGAGTAAAATAGAAGTGACATCTGGAATTCCCCAGGGAAGTGTTATATGGCCCCTACTGTTCCTTATCTTCATAAACAATTTGGGAGACAAAGTGAGCAGCTCTCTTAGACTGTTCGTGGATGATGCTGTCATTTATCGGTTAGTAAAGTCACCAGAAGATGAAAAGCAGCTGCAAAATTATTTAGCTAAGATATCTGCATGGTGCAAAATTGGAAATTGACCCTAAGTAATGAAAAGCGTGAAGTCATCCATCTGAGCACTAAAAGAAAACCGATGAACTTCATTTACTATACAAGGTGAATCTAAATTCGCGTACTCGGGCTTCGCAGCGCGATTCCTCACATGCTAACAATGAAAAAATGTCTCTCACAAAATTTCGTCCTGCGCATATTTTCGGCAGTAAATGGTCGTCGAAGGTTGAGATGAATGTGTGTCCCATACGTCAGTGTGTTTCAGAATTACACTACTACACCAACAAATATCTAGGGGATGTGGGAGGTGTCTTGAGGAACAAAATGAGCGTAGAAATCCATGCCCGGAAACGTCATCGAATGACGCAACAGAGCGTCGAAGTTGCTGGAGGGGATGTCTAGCGGCAGGAGCTGGTGCCTGTAACTTGGACTCTCCGTAGCGTCGTTGAATGGCCGTTTCCAGGCATGGGCTTCCATGACCATTTTGTTCCTCTAGACGCCTAATACATCCCTTACAATTTTGTTGGTGTAATTATGAAACACACTGATGTATAGAACACACAGTCATCGCAGTCTTTTACGTCCATTTACTGGCGGAAATATGCGCAGGATGAAATTTTGTGGGAGACATTTTTCATTGTTGGCAGGTGAGGAATCGCGCTGCGAAGCCCGAGTGCGCGAATTTAGATTCACCCTGTATAAATCAGTCATATCTGCAGGACAGAAATTTAACTAAATACCTTGGAAAAACAATTACGAACAACTTGAGAAAAAAAATATTGTAGGGAAAGCGAACGAAAGGCTACGTTCCATTGGCAGAACACTTAGAAGATTCAAAAGTTCTGCTAAAGAAACTGCCTACTTGTGCGTCCTGTTTTGGAGTATTGCTGCGCATTGTGGGATCCTCACCAGGTGGGACTGATGGACGATTTAGAGAAAATTCAGAGAAGGGCAGCTCATTTTGTATTATCGAGATATAGGGGAGAGAGTGTCACGGAAATGATGTGCGAGTTGGGGTGGAAATCATAAAAAAAATGTGTTATTCGTTGCAGTAAGATTGATTTGCGATATTTGTTTCACCAACTTTCTCCTCGGAATGCGAACGTATTTTGTTAGTACCCACCTACATATGGAGACAAGCTCATCATAATAAAATAACAGAAATCAGAGCGAAAACGGAAATATTCAGGTCAGTGGCGGACCTTGGGACGAGGGGGCCTCCGGTCTTGGGGGCCTCCAAATACCTCGAAAGGAATTTTTTTTTCTTTTTTTTTTTTTTAAATATCGGAAGCTATTTTTTCAGACTGTCCCGTGTCTCTCGTCCTGGAAGGGGCCTCCACATCTTTTTTATAGTAATACATGTATTTCCCAGTGGACGGGGGGTAGGGGGGGGGCTCCTTTCGTTTCGCCGCCGCCCCGGGCCTCCAACAGCCTTAGTCCGCCACTGACTCACGTGTTCCTTCTTCCCGCGCGCTATTAGAGGATGGAACGGTAGAGAAATATTATACAAGAGTCTCAATGAACCCTCTTCCATGCACTTAAATGTGATATGCAGAGTAATTATGTAGACGTAGTTTTTAATTCCAGGGACTGATGACCTCAGTAGTTTGGCCCTTTAGATTTTCAAACATTTGAGTTAAACTGCCGAAAGCCTACTAAACCTAGCTACATTATGGAACTGCCGGCCGCGGTGGCTGAGGGGACTGAGGCGCTCCAGTCACGGTCTGCACGGCCACTACGGTCGGGGGTTCGAATCCCCCCTCGGGCATGGATATTTGTGCCGTCTTTAGTATAAGGTAGTTGATAAGTAGTTTGTAAGTTTAGGGACTGATGACCCCGTAGTTAAGTCCCATAAGCTTAACAAACATTTGAACATTATGGAACTACGTAGGCGACCCCAGCGCCACTAAATCAAATGTTCAAATGTTTGTTAAGCTTATGGGACTTAACTACGGGGTCATCAGTCCCTAAACTTACAAACTACTTATGAACTACTTACGAACTAGGACGGCACAAATATCCATGACCGAGGGGGGATTCGAACCCCCGACCGTAGTGGCCGTGCTGACCATGACTGGAGCGCCTCAGTCACCTCGGCCACCGCGGCCAGCCCAGCGCCACTCATTCGCGTAATGCAAGATATTAGAACATAAGTTTCCGAACCGTCTTGGTATTCCACTGGAATGCAGACTCGAGACTCCGGTAGTTGTCGCTGGCGTCGGCGAGGCAGAGGCTGCGCCAGTGCGCAGCTGTCGCGCCTGGCTCGTTGTGGGCATTAAAAGCGCTATTATGCTGGCCGCTGCCTATGAATGGAAGCGCTGCCTGCCTGACTTCGCGACCCGACCCTCCGCCTTCTATGCGTCAACTCCACTTGCAATACCACAACACATTCCGCAGTTGCCTTACCCGTTAAAAATACAAATTCTTCGCTGTATAATGCCGTGATATAAATACGATGAGTCTTCGGGCCTTGTAGTAAATCAAAGTTCGACTACGAGCAAGCGATCAATTACGTAATCGACAGCTTCAGAAGAAAGTACGAGGGGGAGTTGGAAAATAAGTTTCATCTGTCAACTGTGGGCAGAATTGTGTATGAAAGGAAAGAAATAGAATGAGAAATTGAAGATAACACATATATCTATTTTTCTATATAATTTCCAGGTACATTGAGGCATTTTCAAATCGGTTTGTAAGCTTCAAAAAGCCTTCCAGGGAAAAAAACAGGGCATTGCATACGGAAAAAGCGTTGAACGGCTTGACGTCAGAATTTCTTCCAAAGCGCCTTCCATCGAGAGTGGCTCAGCGGTCTAAAGCGCCATGCTGCGGAGCTCGCGGTTGTTCGCCGTCGGGGGTTCGAGTCCTCCCTCGGGGATGGGTGTTTGTGTTGTCTTTAGATTTAAGTTAGTTTAAGTAGTTTGTAAGCTTAGGGACTGATAACCACAGACATTAAGTCCCATAAGATTTAAAAACACAAACAAACAAACTATCCCGTTGGAGGCTCCAGTCCTCCCTCGGGCATGTGTGTGTGTGTGTGTGTGTGTGTGTGTGTGTGTTGTTCTTCGTTTAAGTTAGTTTAAATAGTTTGCAAGTCTAGGGATTGATGACC
Source organism: Locusta migratoria (assembly GCA_026315105.1). Taxonomy (NCBI): domain Eukaryota; kingdom Metazoa; phylum Arthropoda; class Insecta; order Orthoptera; family Acrididae; genus Locusta; species Locusta migratoria. Next base: position 284,244,414 of record CM048755.1, read on the forward strand.
AAAGCAGTTTGGTCCAATAGTTTCACAAACATTTGAAACAATAGTTGGCAGCACCATCAAAAGCAAAAATATCTCATAAACAAATTGGCATGGATAGAAACATTCCAGTAAGTTAAGGGAAGAAAGAAAAACTACCAAACAGAGACATTACATGCAGAACAGCATCTCAGAGATCTGTAATCTATATCTATAAATGTGAATGTCTGTTCGGTGTACGCTTATCGCATCCGAACGACAAGACGCAGTGACTTATATATTTGTACAGTTACTAATTTATACCCGAGGAAGGTTTTAGGCGTGGTTTTATAGCGATCTGATAGATATTTAGGAATTTGAAGAATATAACGCGAAATGCGGAACAATAATTACTCTTTGAAAATTATATTTACTTTTTGAAAATAGTTTTATTGGTTGCATTGTTGCTTGAGGTTTGATAATGATAAAAGGGTGAAGTATATTGGGATGGAAAGTTATGGGTGTATATAAAATTCTACGTATGTGTGTGTTAATATTTCGCTCTGCAGCGAAAACTATAGAGCGCAAACGAATAGTCTGTGTGTAATTGTTGTCCGAAGGCTCCCGTTGTACACCATAGAAATTCCATGCCGATAGCTATAACGGGGTGGAAGATATGGTGGTTGAAAGTCATCAAATTATTAAAAAAATTCGGACTGAAGTCCAGCGATGACGTTTGTGCCTCTATAGCAAGGAGGTTACATACAGCGAGACGTGATGCCGCAGACCATATCTTTGGTCTATGCGTGCTACAATGTCTTCAGCTCTTTATCTGTAAGGATAAGCATACGAATAAGGAAATCAAGAATAAATAAATAAAGCAGTAAAAAAGAAATTTCTTTTAATATCCCTCCTTAAAAAAATCTATTTGACGTTTCGCGCATTATCTATCATAATCAACCAACACGCGAGCGGAGCCGCGGGTTTAAGCTAGTTCTTAATAAAAGCAAAATGTTATTAGTCATAGATAGAACACGCGTCAGAACTGTTAATAACCTGAACTACCAGAATCGTAAGAGACGAATTGGTATAAGACATAATGATTTATGTATGCCTGGCCACTGATGATGCCTTGTAAATAAAGGCAAACCGCTTATGGACAAAAAAACTTGTTTTATTTCAGTTGCGAAGACCGTTGGTGTAAAAAATATCTGCATATTAACATAAGTAACTGAGGAAAATGACAAAAAACAACCAACAATACAAGTAATTAACACCAAGGCGACTAAGGTGGTTACAACTTTAATAAATTTACGTCTATGGAGGCAATCTGCATTTGTAAGACACCTTACACAAAATTCGTAAGTCACCGATTTACATACACATGCTGAATAGTAATGATCAATATTTTTACGTACATAGCTCGTAGTAATGAAGCAGTGAATTTCAGTGGCTGGCAATATATTATCAGGTATAAAACATCTCTCATTGTTTTCGTGCCCAAAAGAAAGAGCTAAAGAGAGAAACTATATATCTTCCAGGTGGGGGTTTCTGTGGCGCTGTTGACAATATTGGCCTGGAGCTCGGTCTACACACGCAAACTGCCCCTGCGAGAGAGCCACCTGGCTTCGCCGTCCTCCATAATTATTAGCAGGCCTGACGGGCCTTTTATACGCCCACGCCGGTGTAGCCTCGGCTGCGGCTATGAGCGCATACTCAACGGTGTGCAGTTTCCGCGCTGCTCTTGTTCGCCGCTCTATACCTGACCCTGTATCCAAAAACTGTCAACTTCACCTCCCAAAATACGAGTCACTGCACGGCATTAAAAACACAGTATACAGCTTCGCTATATATACAGACGCCTACTGGATATTAACCTCTATCAAACTCTTGATCATTAGGGAGGTGACTGTCATTTGCCATGAAAGATAAAAAGCTAAAAACACTTTCTGCCTGGTACGGAAGGTAAGTCCAGTTAAATTAAATTCAGTTTTTATTGTGTCAACACCTTGTACGACAACGTTAAGTAACGCGTTACTCTGCACGCCGGAGTAATTCTTGTCCAAAACGCATCACCAAGAAGGACTGGAAATACCACAGATTTATATGGGAGACAAGACTTTGTACAAAGATAACAAGGTTGAAAATACAGACCATTATTAACGGAGGAAGATGATGAAATTAATACTGGGTGTTGCCGCCATTGCTGGTTTTAACCGCTACAACATGCCTCGACATCGAAACAAAGAGGCTCTAGATATGTATTTTGGGTATAACAGTGCAATCTTGTTCCACATACTGCCAAAGATGATCATTTCTAACAGCGGATGCTGTATCGCGGGCCACTCGTTCTGCTATCATCCATCTTAAATTTTCGATAGACGAGAGATCGGGAAAAAGGGAAAGAAGAAGAAGAAAAAAAGTCTCTTCGTTCGGTCATCCATAACAGTCGTTCGTCGCACTATTGCCGGAGCAAAAGTTTGGAACGTTGACTCAGTTGTAGACTTAGCAATAGACGCCTTGCGGACAGTCCAACCTGTTGCAAACGTCACGGACACTGTTCGTGCGTGAGACCGAAATTGTTGTAATATGGTTCGTGATGTGGCAGACCGATCCATCACTGCCATGCGCACAATATGGCTGTCGTCACGTATAGTGGGGAAACAACGTGGATGCAATCGGTCCTGTCGGTCCTTCGTCCCCTCCTACATATCCAGCGATTACAGATCTGCATCACAGCTATTTGAATTTTCTTCTAAACCAGTGTTTTTGAACCCTCAGGGAGGTCACAAAGTCTTCTTCGCCGTAACAGGACGTAGTTGCACCATAAAACAACCAGACCAGTCTGAATACTCTGAATACTCTGAATACTAGTGGTTCCATAACACAATAACATTTGCCTGAAAAATTGAAATGTATTTTACATTAAAAGTAACTGATTCCTTGTAGATCATCAGTTATCAGCTGAATAGAACAACGATTGTCTTATAATAAATACACCGTATTAACAATTAATAAACGAAAGTCTGAAAACCATTTTCAGGTACCAGGTGATAGCTAAATTTACAAGATGTGATAAGTAATTTTGAGAAATTCGATTGTTTACAAATTTATCTATACAGAGGGACACTGCTCAACGAGCATTATCTGTTTCTGAGCTTTACCTGCAATGCGAAACCTCGTTTAACCTCATTTTGTGATATATATTTTTCTGTCGGAATAAATGTAATAATAGGATGCGTTCCATTCAGAAAAATGGACTAAAAATTGATTCCATAATGTACAATACTGTGTACTTTTTTTTTGCAAGAAAGTTGTATTAACAAAAGGATATTAAATTTGTGCCTCGGGGGGGGGGGGGGGGGGGCGAAGAAGGTCGCCAAAATATTTTTAGTTGGAAAGGGGTCATGTATTCAAAAAATTTGGGAAACACTGTTCTAAAGGAACACAGATTCCTTTGAAAGATAACCCGCTGTTCCTCTGAACAATCATTCTTTCTCGGAAGAACTCCGAAACACGTCAGGAAAATGTACAAAATTAAATCGTAGTTCAGGATTGGAATTATAATTGTTGAAACATCATCTTATTCTCCAGAGTATGAATCCTCTTCCTTCTGCATAGTCACTACAAAACATAAATAAAAAAAGAAGACGTTTATGGGAACAACGAAGAGAGTATATCCGCCATATCAGGTACTTCAAAGTAGCTCATCTCAGGTGGTATACGTTCACAGTAAGAACATTGGAACTAATTCATTGACCTGCAAGGTAATTGAACAGAAAAATATGTCTTCAGTTTCATAATTAGCCGTCGGGATTTTACAGGTTGTTTTCGTATGGGCGAGCAAAAATTTAACAGGTTATAGAGAATTCTACACTGAACAATTTGAGGTAGGGTATCTGGGATCAGAGAAGCCGGAGATATGGAAGTAACCTTGACTACCGCTTTGTTTCACATTACTGTTTATTTGTAACTACAATACGTACAAGTTTACACGTACTGTTTATTTAAATCTACATTCTTTTACCAGTTAAAAGGATAGATGACGCCTTTCAGTAAAAAGTTTGGATCGGCCTTACATCGGCTGCTTTACTCTGTGACAGTATTCTAGTCTTGTTACTGGTACTACTAAATGCTTGGCTAAACCATGTGTTTAATAAATCCCATTGAGCAATGTGTGATGCACTGGCGAGACGTGTTGCAGCACGACCACATTCTTTACTGAAGTAGCACATGCAATAAACTCGTCTACAAATCTATTTGCCATTTGTATAATATTATCTCAATAACTCTTGAAATGATCTGAAACAGGCGACGTCTCTCCTAATCTTAGTTGCCGTGGTAGAATAGCCGTGCGCACTGAGGCGCCCTGCTGCGGTGTGCGCGGCCGTTCGCCGTCGGGGTTTCGAGTCCTCCCTCGGGCATGGGTGTTTGTGTTGTCCTTAGCATAAGTTACTTTAAGTTAGTGTAAGTAGTTTGTAAGCCTAGGGACTGATGAGCAACGTGGTTAAGTCCCTTAGATTTACAAACATTTGAACATTTGAATCATAGTTCACCGATAGAGATAAGTTGTTGCGTGGAACATGACTTAACGTTAAATTTAAAGAAAGGCGATATTCGTCTGATTTGTTGACAGGGACAATTTGTTTTATTGCTGTGGAAATAATGCCATGATATCTGTGTAATTTTGCGATCTGCGCAAATAAAATTCTCCGTAGAGAATCATAACAAAAATTTTACAGGTTGTTTTCGTATGGGCGAGCAAAAATTTAACAGGTTATAGAGAATTCCACACTGAACAATTTGAGGTAGGGGATCTGGGATCAGAGAAGCCGGAGATATGGAAGTAACCTTGACTACCGCTTTGTTTCACATTACTGTTTATTTGTAACTACAATACGTACAAGTTTACACGTACTGTTTATTTAAATCTACATTCTTTATTTCTAGAAATGAAGCAAGGAGAGCGAGCCTGATTACTAGGAAGTCATGATGCAGATTTTGTTTACTTACTTGTCAATAAGGCGGCTCTGTCGTGTCGTATTTACATTGTCACATCGCAGAACGTGCTACGAATCAACAACAGACCCATTCGTTAGTCAGTGGTATTGAGAAAAGTACAGTACAGTACGATGTAGCGGTACCAGTACAGTTTCGAAGAACTCACCGACTTGCTGCTTGTCCTACTCCATGGCCTGTGACGTCCCCTGACCTGATTTCCTTTGATTATTTCTTTATGGGAACATCTCAAGTCACTTGTGTAAGAGACTGAACTGGATACGGAGATGGAATTAGGTGCTCGAATTAAGCTGCTTGTCGTGTGATTCCAAATACACGGGGGATATCAGATACTTTGCGTCAGAAACTTCTTCGCCAATGCCATGCTTGCAAATTTGGCCTTCTATTTCAACATATTTTGTAAGATACAGTGCAAATGGTACGTTCATTGTGTCAATAATCGTATTTCCATTTAACTGTAACTAATGAACATAAAATTTGTATTGTACCAAAGGCCACTATCGCTTGCATATCAATTATTATTTCACATGAAAAGTTTCAGCTGATCTAGCTTCCTTCCTCACAAGACTTTCTACACATGTTCAGAAAATACAAAATAATATAGTTACCTGCATATAATATACGTATGATTACATTTTCCTAGTGTTTAGTACATACCATGAAACCACTAAAAATACTCTACATCGTCGCCGTATTGACGACGTCCGCATATTTATAAAATTATCTCCACACTGGATATGTCATACACATGAAACATATAAAATAAAAATATGTGGTGCTCGAACGTTAACAGTTTGAACCATTGTCGACGACGACTTCAGGAGACTGAGCCACTACTTCAAAGCTTATGTTGAAGGATTCCAACGCCTTCCATTAGGCGACGCAAACACGTAAGACAGTGGTGTGTACGTTATCAGTATCAAATATTAGAACGTCAGCAGTTTACATGAAACCTTTTAGCTATGTTGAAAATCAAAATTATTGCTAAAATATAGGAGCGAATGTATGTGCAATAAATAATTTCTATGCAAGCGATAACGGCCTGAGATACAATGAAATCGCACAAGACCGTCCCATAGTGTGCAAGTTATACGTAAAGTAATTTGGATGTATTACTATACTGGTCAAAACGATTAGGGCCGGCCGCGGTGGCCGAGGTGACTGAGGCGCTCCAGTCACGGTCAGCACGGTCACTACGGTCGGGGGTTCGAATCCCCCCTCGGGCATGGATATTTGTGCCGTCCTAGTTCGTAAGTAGTTCATAAGTAGTTTCTAAGTTTAGGGACTGATGACCCCGTAGTTAAGTCCCATAAGCTTAACAAAAAAAAAAAAAAAAAAAAAAAAAAAAAAAAAAAAAAAAAAAAAAAACAAACAAACGATTAGGGGATCAGTTGAGATATCTAGCTTCTGAAAAACTGTCATCGGCAGAAGGAAGTAAAATGCTTCGACGTCTGTTGTCGACTCTACGTAATGGAGACAACAACAACACGGCAATCCAGATAGTGGTAATAACAGGAAGTTTCTGCAGACGGGGTGGGTGTTGACTTGTGTTTACTAAAAGAATTACACAAGAAGTTGGGTTCAGATAGTGCAGTGAGCAGGTAGTCCAATGCAACAACAACGTGACTTACCCAAAGCTATTGCATGGAGAGCCATAGGAAGGTTGGACGTGGGACTGGCAGGGGGAGGTGGCTGCAGCTATTGGAGTGTCCCAAACTGTAATGTCAAAGACCTGGACGCAATTTCAGAAAACAGGAACCTTTAAAAGATGGCAATTTGTAATATTTTTGCAGTTCAGCCGGTTAGGACCAGTAAGCGACAGATGGAAAAAGCTGGTGAGAACCACGACAGGTGGTTCAATAGGTCGGGTTCTCATGGTAAAGAGCACTGGCAAAGCTCCCCGAATTCTAGGGAAGCGGCAGGCACTGGACGCCGATTGGCTGTAGCACTGGTGGTCACGCGCCAAAACGCATTCATATTTTTGTTAATATTTATTAAACTAATTATTTATTAAATGTCAATTTAGAAAAACCCCTCAAAGCTAAGCTATGCTCTGAGTAGATAAAACATATTAACAATTGCTAATTCAATAAACAAAATAATTAATTTAGGATGAACGATGCACGGCCGCCATGTTTGCGCGCCAAATTGCGGACCGCAGGCAGCCTTGCATCGAGCCGCCACACTTCAATGCGCGCTTTCGGAGGAGTAACATGTGAGTCTAGAACACGCACTCGGTTGAGTGCATACGTAGGCGGTCATAAAACATTGTGTAATCATCGTAGACCAAGGCTAAATTACTTTATATTTACTTTCAGTTAAGAAAATGTGTGTCAAGTGGATATTATTATGCAGTTTACTGGTTTTCTGAATTCTTTAAATAAATCAGTTGGCATCCCGATTCCCGAAGACATCGGTTTTATTAAGTTCAAATGTTAGTATAGCTTATGGGACTTAACTACGGGATCATCAGTCCCTAAACTTACAAACTACTTATGAACTAGCTAACACTAAGGACGGCACAAATATCCATGCCCAAGAGGGGATTCGAACCCCCGTCCGTAGTGGCCGTACAGACCGTAACTGGCGCGCCTCAGTCCCCTCGGCCGGCTTCTATTAAGTAATTAGATCAGTTCCTACCAATAGTATAATAATTTCAGCCTCAATGAAGAACTCCGACCTGCGTGCTATCATCTGCGTGGGGACTTCTATAGAAGACGTCAGGTTGGTGAACTTTTAGAGTTTCTACTCTTCACACAGTGCAGTGGGGAGTAACTACAAACCTCGCGTACCCTGTCATTGCTGTACAAACGCAAACTGTTGTGCGTAATCCATGGCAACATGGAGGAGGAAAGGAAATGATACAGAACGGTTTAGCACCACCCCTGTAGTCGTTTTCATGTTGGAAATTCCACGGGTAATATCAGTAAGAGATGACCGTTCTCTCCGGTTAACAGCCCCTCGAGATATGAGGCTCAATGCAACTCAGCTGCAACGAACCCTCCAGGCAGCAACAGGATGCGCAATATCAACATAAACAGTCCGAAATCCCCTTCGGGAATGTGGCCTCTACGCGCGGAGGCCTATGATGTGTGTGTTCCATTAAAACCACGACAGCCGGCCGCGGTGGCCGAGGGGACTGAGGCGCTCCAGTCACGGTCTGCCTTGCCAGTACGGTCGGGGGTTCGAATCCCCCCTTGGGCATGGATCTTTGTGCCGTCCTAGTTCGTAAGTAGTTCATAAGTAGTTTCTAAGTTTAGGGACTGATGACCCCGTAGTTAAGTCCCATAAACTATACAAACATTTAAAACCACGACAGCGTTTAGCCCGCAGAAACTGGGCGAAGGAACGTCAGGATACGAGTCGTAGCGAATGGCGTCGGATTCCGTTCACAGATGAGTCACGACTTTGTGTTCAGCCGGACAATCGTCGTTCCCTCATCTGGAGAGAACGTGCAACTGGGAAAAACCCTGCTTATGTGCTGGAAACATCACCGTATCGTGGAGGTGGACGAATACTGTGGGCAGGAGTCCGTACTGGCGGACGTATGAACCGCTACGTCGTTCAGAATGGCGCTTTGACTGCTCAGAGATGTAGGGACGAGATCCTTCGACCTTTTGTTGGGCCCTAAGCTCGTGCTATGGGCTCCTTCTGGTGGACGATAACGCTCCTCCCCACAGAGCTGCCCTGGTGGACAACATGCCTGAAGCTGAGAAAATTGAACGAATGGAGTGGCCACGTTGTTAACTGGACTTAAACCAGCTTGAGCATGTCTGGGATGCATTTGGCAGACTCAGTTCAGCCAGACCAGCACCTCCCATAACAGTTGCACTCATGGAAGAATGGCCACAAGAACTGATGGTTAACTTCATGCTGTCCATGCCAGGCAGGTGTACTGGCCATCCAAGGTGATCACACACCATATTAGAGGGCAACGAGAGTGATTTTTCCACTATTATTGTAGTCCCATGGTACCTCACTCTAAGTAAACACCACTTAGACCTTAAGTGAAAAGTTGAGACACCAAAATTCGTACTGTATCACACACAAATTACAATTATAACCTACTTGCTTTTTTTTTTCTTTAAGAAATAAGGCTTAACTGCGGGGGTCATTAGTCTCTAAACTTACAAACTACTTATGTTTATAAACGATTTAGGAGACAATCTGAATAGCTCCCATAGACTGTTCGGGGATGATTCTGTCGTTTACCGGTTAGTGAAGTCAACAGAGGATCAAAAGCAAATTTCCACATGGTGCGAAAATTGGCAATTGACACTAAATAAAGAAAAGTGAGAGGTAATACACATAACCACTCAAAGAAATCCGCTGAAGTTCAATTACGCGATAAATCAGTCAAATCTTTAGGTCGTAAATTCTACCAAATACCTAGGAGTTTTACGAACAACTTAGACTGGAGAGAACACATATAAAATATTTTGGGGAAGGAGAACCAAAGATTACGTTTCCTTGGCAGAACGCTTTGAAGATGCACCAGCTCCACCAAAGAGACTGCCTACATCAGCCGGCCGCGGTGGCCGAGGGGACTGAGGCGCTCCATTCACGGTCTGCACGGCCACTACGGTCGGGGGTTCGAATCCCCCCTCGGGCATGAATATTTGTGCCGTCCTTAGTACAAGGTAGTAGATAAGTAGTTTGTAAGTTTAGAGACTGATGACCTCCTAGTTAAGTCCCGTAAGCTTAACAAACATTTGAACATTTTTTGCCTACATCACACGTGTGCGTTCTCTCCTGGAGTACCCTTACCCATTGTGGGACCCTCAGCAGGTGGGACTGACGGAATATATTGAGAAGGTTCAGAGAAGGGCAGCTCGTTTTGTTTTATCACGTTACAGGAGTGGGGGGGGGGGGGGGGGTGTCACGGAAATGTTGCACGAATTGGGGTGGTAATCATTAAAAGAAAGACGTTATTCATTGCGGCGTGATCTGTTTGCGAAGTTTCAGTCACCGACTTTTACTTCTGAATGTGGAAATATTTTGCTAGCTCCCACCTACGTAGGGAGACCTGACATTCCCAATAAAATAAGAGAAATCAGATCGAAAACGGAACGATTCAGGTGTTCTTTCGTCGCGCGCGCAATTACAGAATGGAACGGTAGAGAAAGGTTATGAAAGTGGTTAATGAACCCTCTGCCAGGCACTTAAATGTGATTTGCAGAGTATCTATATAGATGTAGATGTGTCTTGGGGGACTCCAACCTCCGGCGGGAGCGGCCGCGCAGCCCGTAGTATAGCCCTTCAGACCGCTGATCCACTCCCTCACGCTGACTACAGTCCCGAAGTCTATAGCGATGCAGTAGGAGAGGCGAGGAGTTGCAGTAAAGGAAAGAAACGAGTTTTGGTGGTCGCGAGCAGAAGAAAGATTGTTGTTAAACGGTGCGGTGGGAGACGGGGCAAGAAGCGGGCAGCGAGGTAGCCGGTGTGCAGCACGTCCTCGCCTCGGCCTTCGCTTAATGTGACGGCCGGCGGCGCAGGTCGCAGCCAGCCGCTGCTGCGCCACATGTCCAGCTAGACATCTCCACAATCAAAACGAGAATCACAAATACCTGCTGCCAATGTTGTCATCTCATAACATTTGAGCTAAAGCTCGCTTTGGTAAAAGCCTTTCCCTGGTGTCTCACAAGGAAAGTACTCGGGCTCGAACAAACTCAAATATACCAAAATCGTCTGAAACATAATATCCGCCGGCCGCGGTGGCCGAGGAGACTGAGGCGCTCCAATCACGGTCTGCACGGCCACTACGGTCGGGGGTTCGAATCCCCCCTCGGGCATGGATATTTGTGCCGTCTTTTGTATAAGGTAGTAGAAAAGTAGTTTGTAAGTTTAGGAACTGATGACCCCGTAGTTAAGTCCCATAAGCTTAACAAACATTTGATTTTTTTAGACATAATGTTCAAATGTTTGTTAAGCTTATGGGACTTAACTACGGGGTCATCAGTCCCTAAACTTACAAACTACTAATGAACTATTTACGAACTAGGACGGCACAAATAACCATGCCCGAGGGGGGGGGGTTCGAATCCCCGACCGTAGTGGCCGTGCAGACCGTGAGTGAAGCGCCTCAGTCCCCTCGGCCACCGCGGCCGGCAGAGATAATGTAGAGGTCCCTTATTGCACTAGCGATACTCTGACATCCGCAAAAACTTTGCAGTCGACCATTAAAGGCCTCTGCGTGAGCAACGTCGCATTGCACTTTGACCTGCCGGTACACCAGTCGGGAGCACAAGGGACAGTGCGGTGTGCCTCTGAAGTTGCGTTTTTTGAGATTATTTGTGTAGTGAAGCGTCAGATGGGTCGGCGATTGGTGATAAATCCTGATAATGTATTGCGATTGGTTGAAAAAAAAAAAAAAAAAAAAAGTTGAAATGTCTGTAGAGTCTATGGGACTTAACTACGGGGTTATCGGTCCCTAAAATTACAAACTGCTTATGAACTAGCTAATCCTAAGTACGGCACAAATATCCATGCCCGAGGGGGGATTCGAACCCCCGACCGTAGTGGCCGTGCAGACCGTGACTGGAGCGCCTCAGTCCCCTCGGCCACCGCACCGGCGTGAAATTCCAAAGAGCCCTTCTTCGTGAATACGGTCTTGGTGTTGAAGATGAATCATTGACATGTTTTCTGGTATCTATTATAGTGGAGAAATATGAGCATAGATTAGAAACACTATAGTATATACCAGGTAACGTGCGAATGATTCATCTTGTATACCAATACCATCTTCACGAAGAAGGTTTCTTCGTAACTTCATCTCAACCAGTCACTCTATATTATCAGGATTTTTTACCACTCGCCGACTTATCCGACGCTTCGCTACACAAACAACGTCACAAAACGCAACTTCAGAGGCACACTGCACCGTCACTACTGGTGTGCCGGCAGGTCAAGGTGCAGTGCGGCGTGGCACACGCAGAGGCCTCTAATGGGCGACTCGGAGCTTTGCAGATGAAGGAATATCACTAGTGCAATGAGGAATCTTCACATTATATCTCACAGGATTTACGTGTATTTATATTTGTTCGAGCCCAAGTACTTTCCTTGTCAGTGCTGAAAGGATTGCCCATTAGGCAGAGGCCTAAGTTGCCCAGGCTACGCCCGAACGTTGTCATGGCAAAAATCCACCCGAGCGGAACAAGTAGATATAGCGAGACAGGACACATCAAACGGGGTGTCTCCGCCCAACTCCCACAAATCAGCTGTACCAAGTCATGGACATATCCCCTCCAGACTTCAGAAGGAGAACAGCTTAAGATATCGAAAACAAGCAGGAAACAGGTCTCAGGCATCCACTGGTTGTACAAATCCTCGAACCTACTAGCCTTCAATCAGGGAAGAGTTTCATACAAATTACCAGATTAACATTTATATCGCTCTAAAGCAGGACGAGAAGGTTAGGAGTATATAATAATAATAATAATAATAATAATAATAATAAGCCGTCTGCAGTCGCAACAATTTTATTGTTTTTATTGTCCGATGCGTTTCGGAGCTATAACTCCAATTTCTAGGACTTTATTACTGTATTTTTGTGTTACATCTGCTTCAGTTTTTCACTTAACGGTAGAAGAACGACACAGTTGTTAGTTTTTGGCGAGAAAGTTGACGCAGGCGTTAATGAAATGATGTTATAATAAACATACAGTGAAGTTTTACCTGTATTTGTCAAGATGAAATAACTTATTTCACCAATGCAGGAGATAATTTCATCACGATAAATGCAGGTAGCACTTCAGAATACTTCACTGAATGTTTATTATAAGATCCTTGCAGTAACGCCTGCGACAACTTTCTCGCCAAAAACTAACAATTGTGTCGTTCTTCTACCGTTAGGTGAAAAACTGAAGCAGATGTAACACAAAAATACAGTAATCAAGTCCTAGAAATTGGAGTTATAGCTCCGAAACGCGTCGAACAATAAAAAACAATAAAATTATTGTGACTGCAGACGGCTTATTATTATTATTATTATTATTATTATATACTCCTAACCTATACAGTACAGTCACGGACAGCCCATGGCGAAATGTCGATTAGTAATGTAAAAGTACGAGAAGGACTGTGGCGAAACTTGGAACTGGAAAAACCAGGGAATAGCCATACAAAAGAACCTACAGCTGGCTGCCAACTTCCATATACCATCTGATAAGCACTGAATAAACTACGACCAGGAGTATCACGGTGCACAGTAAACTTGACGAAATGAGGCTACAACAGTGCCGTCGAGCCCTGCGAGTGTGGAGAACTGCAAGACACACTACACCTATTGGTCTTCAGGAAACTGGACGAACCTTGTACGATAGAGGATATTCTCGCAGCAAATAACAAGGCCATTCAAGCAGCAACGTATTGGGCTTCATATGGAATATGAAGTTTGTAATCCCAGACAGAATTTCATCAGATCTTTTATAGTTTACTTGACCTCCATATCTTTGTTATATATTTTTATATTAAAGTATGTAATTGTCACGTGCTTTCCTACTATGTATTATAACTGCTTCATATTCTTCGCCGTGGCGGATTAACCGTGCGTACTGGTACGCCTGCTGCGGTGCGCGAACGTTCGCCGTCGGGGGTTCGAGTCCCTCCGCTGGCATGGGTGTGTGTGTTGTTCTTAGGTTAGTTTACTTTAGTTTAAGTACTTTGTAAGCTACGGACAAATACCCAAGCAGTTGAGTCCGATAGATTTACAAACATTTGAACATCATATCCTTCTCTTCCATTGTAATATGATTTTGCAAAGTAATTTCTCAGATACGATAAATAAAAAAATACACATTTGGATTGAGGCGTGATGCAGTTTAAATGGAAAACTTGGTTTCTTGTTCGAAGACTGCTTCGATGTAGCTCCTCACGTTATTCTATCCGTTGTTGGCCTTTCCATCTCAAAATAACTGCTGCAATATACTTCTGTTTGAACCTGCTTATTGTTTTCCTCCATTCCACACCTCCACCTGTACACTATCCACATCCTGTCCCTAAGACACTTCAACCGTCTCCCCATCCCGGATCATGAACTCCGCCGTGACATATATCCATCCTACTAAGTCTAACTCCATCCTTTCTATTTTCCCCGTCTCTCCAGCGCTCCCTCACCATCCTCTTCCGGAATTACACGCCCTCCTGTACCATTCCACTCCCCACCCGTTTCCTCGCAACTCTACAGATCCTAATACCAACAACGTTCCCTCACTCCTCGCCTCTTAATGTCCGCTCTATTCTGTCAGAACGTCGTACCAGCCCTCCTCATCTTCTATCTCCGTAAGCACTCTCCTTCCCTCGACCATTCCAGGGCAGGTCCTTTCAGTCTCCGTGACAGTGAGTGCGCTCCGTTTTTTCGTTCAGTGTCTCCTCCGTCGCGCTCTGTTTCAGTGCTTTCCAGAGTACTCCGTTGTTCTTAAGGTTTCGCACGATCAATTTTTTTTTTCCTTTTTAACTATACTGTCCGTTTTCAACGTGAACTTTTACCTCCGATTTTTAAACATTTACCAAGACAGACGAACTTTTCTGTAGGGTAAGTGTACTACAATACGGCACTGTTGGGAACTTTAATTGTACATTTAAAATACGTAATTAATTGCAAAACAGATCTGTCATCTATGAATAAAAATTTACGCCCCATTGGCGATAAATACTACGAGTGAGTGCCGATAACAGGGTCTCGGAATATTCTGCACTGCCGATCACTGGTGCGAAAGGTGCATCTTACGACTGTAATTATTTAAAATTGAACTGATTGTTATTATAAGGACTTGCGCATATCTATACGAAGCCAGATGGATTTATGTTGCATGTCGCAATAAGTTACAACTAATATTGTAGAATTAAATAGGATTTACACATTTTACTTAGTGTGAATCCTTTAGGATGCAGTTAACTGGTAAACTTACCCTACAAGTGTAGGTGGTCCATTCAAAATTTTACCCCAAATATCTCTGGGACAACAATAGATATTGAAAAAGTCTTTCAAGAGCATAAAAGTACGGCAAGGCCTTGTGAAAGTATTATGAGACATTCTAAAGTGTATTATATGACATTAAAATTGCTACACCAAGAAGAAATGCAATGATTAATGGGTATTCATGGGACAAATATATTATACTAGAACTGACACGTGATTACATTTTCACGCAATTTGGGTGCATAGATCCTGAGAAATCAGTACCCATGCAGCTTCAACACGATACCACAGTTCATCAAGAGTGACTGGCGTATTGTGACGAGCCAGACGTTTTGAATTGGTGACAGAGCTGGAGAATGTGCTGGCCAGGACAACAGCCCAACATTATCCGTATCCAGAAAGGCCCGTACAGGACCTACAACATGCGGTCGTGAATTATCCTGCTGAAATGTAGGGTTTCGCAGTTATCGAATGAAGGGTAGACGCCGGCCGCGGTGGCCGAGGAGACTGAGGCGCTTCAGTCACGGTCTGCACGGCCACTACGGTTGGGGGTCCGAATCCCCCCTCGGGCATGGATATTTGTGCCGTCCTAGTTCGTAAGTAGTTCATAAGTAGTTTGTAAGTTTAGGGACTGATGACCCCGTAGTTAAGTCCCATAAGCTTTACAAACATTTGAACATTTTTTGAAGGGTAGACCCACGAGTCCTAACACATCTGAAATGTAACGGCCATTGTTAAAAGTGCTGTCGATACGAACAAGAGGTGACCGAGTCGTGTAACCAACGGCATCCCATACCATCACGCAGGGTGATACGCCATAATGGCGATGACGAATACACGCTTCCAATGTGCGTTCATCGCGGTGTCGCCAAACACGGATGCGACCATCATGATGCTGTAAACAGAACCTGGATTCATCCGAAAAAATGACGTTTTGCCATTCGTGCACCTAGGTTCGTCGTTCTGTACACTACCGCAGGCGCTCCTATCTGTGATGCAGCGTCAAGGGTAACCACAACATGGTCTCCGAGCTGATAGTCGATACTACTGCAAACGTCGTCGAACTGTTCGTGCAGATGATTGTTGTCTTGAAAACGTCCCCATCTGTTGACTCAGGGATCCAGACGTGGCTGCACGATCCGTTACAGCCATGCAGATAAGATGCCTGTCATCTCGACTGCTAGTGATACGAGGCCGTTGGGATCCAGCACGGCGTTCCGTATTGCCGTCCTGAACCCACAGATTCCATATTCTGCAAACAGTCATTGGATCGCGACCAACCCGAGTAGCAATGTCAGAATACGAAAAAGCGCAATCGCGATAGGCTACAATTCGATCTTTATCAAAGTCGGAATCCTGACGGAACGCATTTCTCCTCCTTTCATGAGGCAACACAGCAACGTTTCACCAGGCAACGCCGGTGAACTGCTGTTTGTGTATGAGAAATCGGTTGGAAACTTTCTTCATGTCAGCAAGTTGTAGGTGTCGCTATCGGCGCCAACCTTGTGTGAATGCTCTGAAAAGCTAATCATTTGCATATAACAGCATCTTCTTCCTGTCGGTTACATTTCGCGTCTGTAGCACGTCATCTTCGTGGTGCAGCAATTTTAATGGCCAGGACTGTATATATTATTTTCAACACTTTTTTAATGGACAATTCATATTTTTTATGTAATCAATAGCATGGAAAAGCAAAAAAGTAGTGGAATTGGTTGCATCAATTACAACCCGAGAAAATACGAAGCGAAGTTGACGCCTGAAATAAATACAACGTGCAGTTAGCGCCTTGCGAAACTGAAGCGTGAACTTAATGCTGCCCGTGATCGTGTGCTATCTGCGTGCTTCATTTATTCAAAGCGTCAACTTCACATCGAAATTTTTTTGGGGTGTAACTGACGTACTGAGATGCAACCAAGCCTTTCTCTTTGTGATTTTTCACGCTATTGATTGCATAAAAGTAACATGGGATCGCCGTTAGAAATAAAACATAAGTTTGTGTTGAAAATAAAATTTATTTACGTACTACACTGACAAGCCGAACAAACGGCTTAGTCATGCGTATGAAAACGCAAAGATACACGTAAACACCCAGAGGAGGGCGCTCCGGTCGGTAACGCCTATATAAGACAACAGGTGTCTGGCGCAGGCTTTTAGATCGGTTACTGCTACAAAATTGGAGGGCTATCACGATTTGAGTTTTTGATCGTGGTGTTACAGTCGACACACGAGATGTGAGACAAGCATCTCCGAGCGACGAGGTGGAGTTTTCCCCGTGCGACCATTTCACGAGTGCACCGTGAATATCGGGAATCCGACATCGCTGCGGCCGGAAAAAGATCAAAATGTTTGTAAAGTTATGGGACCTAATTCCGGTCGCCATCTGTCCCTTAATTCACAAACTACTTTACTTATCCGAAGAACAGCACATACACCCATTCCCATGCCCGAGGGAGGACTCGAACATCCGACGAACGGCCGCGCACCGCAGCAAGGCGCCTTAGTGCGTACGGCTATTCCGCTGCGGCGGAGAAAGATGCTGCAAGAACGGGACCAACGACGATTGAAGAGAATCGTTCAACGTGACAGAACTGCAACTATACCGCAAATTGCTACGGATTTCAACTCTGGGCTATCGACAAGTGTCATTCAGCAAACGATTAAAAGAAACATCGTCAATATGGGCTTTCGGATCCAGAAGGCGCAAGTCGAGGAATCTGCAGCCTACACGGCCGCAGAACCGTCTGAGCCTCTGATTCACACCCTCCTCTTGGCTCTGTACCAGAGATCCACAGTCGGTCCTGTCAACTTCGCTGCAGATGGTGAGCCCTACTCTCATCTTGCAAGCAAGACTGGCAGTCTTTGCCACTTCAGACAGCCGCTCAAAATGAGAGAATCTCTTCAGATCCAAAGCGACACACGTCATTGGTACCGACGTGAGCCACCACCTGCAGGTGGCTGCACCTCTTACTCTTCATGGCATCCAGAAGGTCCCGTCCCACATCTCGAAAGACTCCATCCGGTTTGCACACAGAGTGCACGTTGGCCTTCTTCCCCTCTTTGGCAGCCATCTCCTAAGGGTCTCCGTTACCCGCTTAATGCTGGTGCTTCCAACTACGAGCAAAATCACCCTTTGTGAATGCCCAGATCTTGCAGATCTTCAGTGTAGAGTGCCTTATAGTAATTACTTTTATAAGCTCCTGCCGTACGTCGACGCCCGTGAAAACCGTTTTCCCGTATCTATTATCGTCACAGGGATATATGGGGTGAAAAGTTTGAGTGCGACGCACGGTATATTCTCCCACAAGTCACCTGTTAAATATTTTTAAATCCTTTGTAATATGTCATATATTTATGTATTTTTATTTCTCCATATAAACTTTCACATCATATGGCCGAAGAGCGGGAAAATTGAACAGCCTACAGTTCTCACCTCCCGCCCATATGAGGCCATGGAGAATGAAATAACAATAAAAGAAAAAATATGTATTTCCTCTATCCGTCTCTGTCTATAGTTTATATTGCGCAGGTAGGCTCACATTAATTTGAGATTGGAAGAGAAGTAACGTAGTGAAAATGGAGTGTATATAATAAGATCGTAAAATAATTAAGCAGCTTCCATGTTATTAGCCGAAGAGAAAGATCTTTACAGTTTAATTACCAATGAACTAAAATAGCACAATTGTTGTTCATAAGATTCCACTCGGTGGCGGCGTTGCTCTGCTAAGCAGCGGGTCGTCGCATATGAACAATCGACTCGTAACTTCAGCATAGCAGTAACAATAGCGGCAGCATCAAAGCTGGTCGCGGCGGCATTGAAACCGCTCACGGTTACAGTAGCACAAGTTCTCAGTGGTGGCATCACGTTGGCGACCCATTGTCTCATTCACTTGTGCTTGGCAAATTATAGTTACGTTCTGATTTATTACATTTGTACTATTTCAATATTCGGGTGCCGACCTGTTTAAAAAAAATAAAATTGAAAGCAATAAAAAATAATAAAATTTAGTCTTTGGGAGGTGCCGGAGGGGGGGGGGGGGCTTCAGCCCCATTAGCCCCCTCCTCTCCCCCTCTCCCCCGTTGCTGCGCCACTGCTTATTAAGATTCTTTCTCCAGTTTATTATTTTCCTATCATAATAATAGGCCTGCGGTAGTAAGTATCTTGATATATTAATAGAATGTCAATGACGGAACTTTGAATTATTTTGAATATGATGAAGGTGTATTACCTCTGTAGTTGGAGGGGGTGAAGCAGATGGAAATGTTCAAATGTTTGTAAAACTATCGGACTCAACTACATGGTCATCAATCCGTAGCCTACAAACTACTTAAAACAAAAGTAAACTAACCTAAGGACAACACAAATTCCCATGCCCGAGGTGGAACTCGAAACCCCGGCGGCGAACGGCCGCGCGCACCGCAGCACGGGGCACCAATGCGCACGGCTAATTCGCCGCGGCGGAGGAGAGCATGCGGGAAAGCCCCGAGCGGAATTTTGTACAAGGCCCCTCGCGAGCTACGGCGGGCTCTGTCTACAGTACAATCGTGCCACATTTTCTTTTTAGAGCTAGCAAGCACAATATACGAGGTCAGGTACTTAAGCTATTTAGAGGAAAACCTGAATCTGTTTGTTAAAATGAAGCAAAAAAAGGTTCAAATGTTTATATAGTTTATGGTACTTAACTACGGGGTCATCAGTCCCTAAACTTACAAACTACTTATGAACTACTTACGAACTAGGACGGCACAAATATCCATGCCCGAGGGGGGATTCGAACCCCCTACCGTAGTGGCCGTACAGACCGTGACTAGAGCGCCTCAGTCTCCTTTTTTTTTTTTTTTTTCTTTTTTTTTCTTTTTTTTTTTTTTTTTTTTTTTTTTTTGGCGGGTCTCCTTTCTCCCCTTCAACCCGTCCTTGCACTCGCCAAATGTGGCCTTCTCGGCCTGGCTTCTCCGCCATAAAATGAATGGTTCTTCTGTGTTGTTCCTTGTGAATGAAATGTGAGAGTATAATATCAAATAAATAAAAATAAACTTCTTCTTCCTGAGGAGGAATACGAGCTGACGACTGCAAAATGTAAAAGAAAAGTCCCTTCTCCTGGGATTAATATTAACTTTAATGATAAAAGTAGAGAAAAAAAAAACGAAAACATCCTTTTGTGACAAATTTGAAATCTGAATCACTGATTTAACTTCTGCGAAGTGCATGCCTTTTCAGGGTTCTGTTGAGGCCTTCACGTCTACCGTAGCGGCCACGGGGCCCACGAAGTCCCCACCGTACTTCACCCTCAACAGCAGTCCCTTACTTCAGCATGCGACTGCGATTCATTCTTCTTTTAATACATAATTATCCTACACCCTGCTTTTCAAACAAAATTTGTAACATATTCCCAAAATTCTTTTTATTATCCTTTTTTCGGTAAATATTGTAATACTCGTGAAGTATATATTCTTTGTAATTTTGCACATTGTCATTACCTTTGTTAGCGATTACGTAGTGACAAAAATTGCCAATAATCCAGTGGATGGTGTTGTTCTTTTGTCGAGGAAAAAACATTTCTTCTGGAAAAAAGACGTAATCCAAATTGATTTCTCTACCATCACTTCTCTTTAGGAAAGATATCTGTTTAATAAGTTCCTTCCATATTTCGGTATTCCCCATGCAAAGGAATCGATGGTCTAAAGTGTCCGTTCTGTGACATTTTAAACATTGGTTTGTGTCACTGAGGCCAATGGCATATAATTTTTCATTTGTACTTACTATGTTGTTAATTACTCTATACCAAGCCACTTGTGTGTCTGAGGATTGTACTTTGTTACTTATATTTTTCCAAATAACTTTCCAATTTCTGTTTGGAAACCTGGCCTCCATCTTATTTTTATGGTCCTGTGATCTTAGTCTGTGCATCATATACTGATAGTTCCTCTTGGTCTTGTCCGGTAAAATGCAACTCATATAACTGAGCTCCAAGTAATAACTACGTATATGTTTCAATTTGTAATTAATTGAATTTATATTAATTGGTGGCTGCAGACTGTCAGGTTTAAAAAGGTTGAATAACTGTGCTGTAATACCTTCAGGCTGGCTTTCAATTAGCTGTAAGGATCTCTTAACAAATAAAACTGTCGATTTTTTCTGAATATCAGTAAGTCCTAGTCCTCCCTCTTCCGTTTTTAACGTTGCTGTCCATACTGAAACCCTAAAAATCGCTCCATGCCAAAGATATCGGCAAACTGTCGACATAATAGCTTTTGCTATTTCCTTTGGTAAGGGTAAAATTTGCCCTACATATATAGCTTTCAAGAGGACGACGCAGTTGATGAGTCTAACTTTTTGCTTGATGTTCAGCTCCCTCATATGATTTAGTATGACTGTACCACGAATCCTACCTAAAATCTTCTTCCAGTTGAACGCTATCATTCGCAGAGGGCAGCTGCAGAGAATAAGCCCGAGGGCTGTGTGCTGTTCGACGCGCTGCGCCCAATTAATCTGGGGGTTCGTGAGACCATTTAAATTAAGGAATGCACTCTTGGGGCCGTTGATTTGTGCTCCCGACGCGTTGCAATAGAGCTGTACGATGTCTGTTAATTTCGCCAAGTCAGTCTGGCTCCTGACGATCACACCAACGTCATCAGCATAAGCGTTGGTTACATATTTCACTCCTGATAGTGAAATACCTGTGAGAGCATCCGTCAACCTTCTTAATAGTGGTTCCAGTGCTGCTACGTACAGGATCATCGAAAGTGGACTCCCTTGAGGGACGCCACTGCTAATTGATATGTCCTTAGTATAATGCCCGTTTATAGTAATCTTTGTTTTTATACCTTCTAACATATTCCTTAAAATTCGGACATTGCAGTCGTTAAGTCCCATGTAAGTCAAGGTTGATAAAAGGTATCCGTGATTCACGTTGTCAAAGGCTTTTGCAAAATCGATAAAAGCAAGTCCTCCGTGTTCTACCGTGTTGGAAAAAATCGATACAATGTCCCTGTATTCACTGACGGTCTTTAATATATTGCGCCCTGGGAAACACGTCTGATGGCCGCCAATAATTTTTTCGAGAGCAGAACGTAACCTCTCTTTGATGACCCTCGCTACGATTTTATAATCGGAATTCATCAGTGTAATTGGTCGTAATTTAAGTATATCTTTCGTTTCCATATTCCTACCTTTCGGAAGGAGCACCGTAATACTCTGTTTAAAGTCTATGGGGACTGCCACCCCAAGTAGTGTTTCATTGACAATTTCAGTAAATTTACTTCCTATTATGTTCCAGTAAGTAGTATAAAATTCAATGGGCAATCCGTCTGGGCCTGGTGATTTTTTTTTGGGCGAGGACTTTAAAATATCTAAGACTTCCTCTTCTGTTATGGCTCTTTGTATATCACGGTTATCTTCATCAGTGATGGTGTCCTGTAATCCAGAATCTGATAAAAACTCCGTTATAACTATTCCCTCTATGGGCCTGTTACCATAGAGTTTAGTAAAATAACTGAAGGCCGCATGTAGAATGTCTTTTTGATTCGTTAGGACACTGTTATCCTCTGCCCGAAGACTCTCTATAAAACTTTTGCGTCGAAAGTTTGCATGGCGTATAAGGTGATAGAGCGAGGCAGTTTCTTCTTCCACAACAGTTTGAGTGTGTGATTTGATTTTAGGCCGTCTAGCTGTGACTTCTTAATTTTTATGAGCTGAGCCTTTATCCTGTTAATTTCCATTATGTTTTCTTGATTCATTGGTTGTTCGTAAAGATCCCGGAGACAAGTGTAATAGAATTCTACTGTGTGTCTCAACCATCTCGCTCTCTCCTTTCCGTATGCTATCAACGTGGCTCTAAGTTTCTTCTTTGCTTCCGTAGTCCACCATTCAATGTTCGATCTTTATTTGTGGCGACGTCGTAAAGCAGTCTGCCACGCCTCGTTGATTGTGTCAGCAATGGCTGTATCTGACAACATGTTGATATTCAGTTTCCACAGCTGCCGACCCCAATATGTTTTTTGTTTCTCTAACCGAACACTGCATCTTACGGCTAGGTGGTCAGAGAAGGCGGTCGGTATGACTTCAATTGCTGACACTTTATTTTCCAGGTTCGAAGAAACATAGAACCTATCAATTCTACTTTGTGACCTACTTGTGATATAAGTATATCTGACTAGGGTGGGATATTTAATTTCCCATGCATCTTTCCAGCGTAGGTGAGTAACAAGAGCCTCGAGTTCCCTGGATTTATTGAAGTTTGGTCTCTGGTCCTTTTCGTGTAAAACACAGTTCCAATCGCCCCCTATTAAAACTGTTGCAGGATTGTCTTTAAGTAATGTTAAAATATCACTCTTAAAAAACTTAGCTCTGTCCGCCCTCGCATTATTCCCCGATGGTGCATAAACGTTGAAAAAAGTGGTGTTATGAAGTTTACACCGAATGCCCCTTCCTGAGTCTAAAAGACTGACATCTTTTATTTCAATTCCCTCCCTGACTAGGATAGCCGTCCCACAATGGAGTTCATGAGCTATGTTTAAAATTTCCCTAAAGCCAGCCACATTGATGTTCGGTATTTGCACTTCTTGCAATAAGGCAATATCAGTGTCTGATTGGTACAGAAATTCTTTAAGAGCAGCTACCTTAACATTACTTTGAATTCTATTTATGTTTAAAGTAGTGACATTATACGTTTGCTCCATTAGGAGACGTGGCAAATTACGAATGTGAAAATTATTGAAGGGATAATATAATTCTGTCTTTGCTATTCTTTCTATCATTTCTCTTCAACTTACAAAATCGTGACATATCTCCACTCTGGCTAATAATGAGAATAATAAGAATAATGAATAAAAGGTACGTATGGATCGGTTCATTGTCAGTATCATCTTTAGCAATAGCAAGCTTAGTAAAAGACGTCGTCTTCATCTTGTGGCAGTTCGTCTACCATATCGACATCCTTGCCATCCTCGTTGCCTTCAGACCAGTCCACTTCTGTCTGTGTAGTGCTCCCTCTAAGCAATGAATCATCTTCGTTTGGTGATAGGGGCTGCATACTGTCGGAAGGCAGTTGTCTGTTAAGTTCTTGAGGGCGCACGGAAGCATTCCTTGTTGTAGATTTTTCTTTTTTCTTGTCACGTTCCTGAATGGCACATAATTTTTCCTTCAAAATAGGTGCAACCTTTTCAGCATTTTCATGAGCCACCCGACGTTTTTTGTTTCTCTTCCTTTTTGGGGAGCCCTCTGGAGACAAATTGGGCGATATCTCAGTGGAATCAGCGGAAGATTTCTCAGAAGGTTTACAGTCTTGCTTCCCCTCTATATGTCTGTTCTCAACCTCCTGCTGAGTTCCAATGTTCGCAGTGTCTAGACTTTTCCTTTTATCAGTTTTATGTGCACTAAGTTGTGTGTCCCCATGAGAAATTTCATCCTCTGCTGTTTGCATTTTGTTCATAGTTAGATCGTCATTGACACTGGTGGGACAGTCCGGGTGCACTTCAGTTTCCATAGGTATTTGGTCGGAAATTCGATCCCCTTCCTGTTGTGAAACTAGGGAGACCGGTGCAATTTCGGATGGTTTGGTAGCCTGCGTTTTCGCCTGTACGGTGGGTGGATTGTCGGGCTCATCAGATGTTACTGTCGGCGTATCAGTTACGTGGCTCTCGTCTGCTGCACTGACGTCATCGGTGCCTCGCTGCTCCGCGTTGTTTCCGGGTGCCGGCAGGGCTTCGGCGAGTTGCGACTGCTCAGTTGTTGTCGCCTCGGCGGGGCCGCTGGGGTAGACGGCGGCCGCATACGTCAGCCTGAGGCTGACCGCCTGGCCCGGGGCCGCAGGCTCCGCGCGCGGCAGCTGCGCCGGCCGCCTCTTGCTGCACTCGCTCCTCACGTGGTCGGTGGAGTTACACAAGGCGCAAGTCTTAGGCTGACCGTCATAAATGACAATGCCACGGTATCCGCATACGTTTATATATGAATGGATATGCCTCTGTAATTCGATCTTGATTTGTCGAACACCGTTAAGTACGGGAAACATATACTCCTCGGACCTTTTCTCGGCTATATTAGATATGATTCTGCCATATGGCCTCAGAACTTTGTTTATTTCTTCAGCCGGGACCTCAAATGGCAGCTCAAAGACACGAACAGTTCGAATTCCTAGTCCGGCATGTGACACTAAAACTTCGCTAACTGAACCGTCGGAATGGTTAAATTTAGCGATACCGCCACATTTGTCAACAATTGAACAACATAATTCTGGGTTTATTAACTTCAAATATACAGAATTTGTCACAAATGATAAGTGAACACCCTCTACTTCGGTACCGGTCATCTGAAATTTTTCCATGAACCACCGCCTGATTTCAAAAGCCTTTGGTCTAACAAAATTTCTATCGAAAGTAAATTTTATCGTATCTTTCCTCAGAACATTTATCGTACTCATTCTGTCTTACTATAGTTCGAAACCATAGCTACAAATGAAGAGAGCAGTTCAAAACGAACCTTACTCGCAGCGACACAGCCGTTGTTTACGTCCGGACGCCGAGCAGCCGCCACACGTCCGTCCAGCACCGCAGCTGTCACTCGAATGTCTCCTCGGCCACCGCGGCCGGCTAAAATGAAGCTTTTAGCCACTGTCCACTGCCATACCACTGCTCAACCTCTTTCGGTAAGAAATTTCAAGGTGTGTGTTAATTGTCTCCAACCACTCAATATCAACGAAACAGGTCCGGAAAGAGACTCACTGCTCCACCGTAGTGTGAGACCAAGGTAATTGTACCAAGCCGGCCGCGGTGGCCGAGGGGACTGAGGCGCTTCAGTCACGGTCTGCACGGCCACTACGGTCGGGGGGTTCGAATCCCCCCTCGGCATGGATATTTGTGCCGTCCTTAGGATTAGCTAGTTCATAAGTAGTTTGTAAGTTTAGGGACTGATGACCCCGTAGTTAAGTCCCATAAGCTTTACAAACATTTGAACATTTTGAATTGTACCAATAAACAAACAACATATCCCAACATTACAGGTAACCACCAAATAAAAAACGTAATAATGTAAAATGAAACTGCCATATATATATATATAATGCAAATATGTGGGCTAAACACAAAAGCAAACGAAGAAAGAGTCTCAAAATTACAGAGAGCCTATAAACTCACCTGGTCCCACTACAATAAAAAATATATTTCCACGGCCACAAAACTAGGACACTACAACACAGTAGTCTTACCGGAAGATCTCTACGCATCAGAAACTACGAGCACCAAAGGAATGGCTAAAATCAAGGAGATTGGAAAACAAAAAATTAAAATTCTGTGAAAAATCCATGGTGCAGTTTTTAGAGAAAATATTTGGCGAAAAAGACCCACAGAAGAACTATACAGACACTCTGAAACGATCACGACACATATCAGAAACGCAGAGCAAAATTTTTCATGTATATCGCCAGAATGAATGACACCATACTAACTAAAAGAATATTCAACATAATTACTACATCGAAACTCGACACATCTCGGTACAAAGAAACCACAGAAGACTTGAAAACATTAAACATCTTTCTAGAAGACATACAAGACCACAAAACCTGTAGGGGAAAAAAATCACAAACCAAAAAGTTGACTTTAAGTCACAACACAAAAACAACGGACGAAAATGGACAGATGAACAAAAGAAGGCACAAAGTGAAAGAATGAAAGGTTTATGGGAGGGAAAAAAAGAGAAAAAAAAAGACGGGAATAAAAGCAAGATTTTAGTGTTTTTAGCGCATATATGTATATAAAAGGTAAAGCAGTCAACAATCCGAAGATTGGTTTGAACACCACAGTGCTTTACTAGGCATGGTCCTGTTTGGAGGTGGTGTGCCATTGCCTTCCTCCGACCTTCGAACTGACTTACCCAGCCAGTTATGGGAGGACCTACAGTACCATGGTGCTACTCGGTATTTTTCACATGACCAGTATTGCCAGAGGGGAAAGAAGTGGAAAGTGACAGATAAAAATCCTAGGACCTGGCGGGGATCGAACCCGCGACCTTTAGATTTGTAGTCTGGCGCTCTACCACTGTGCAACCGAGGCGCATATATATGTGTGTGTGTGTGTGTGTGTGTGTGTGTGTGTGTGTGTGTGTGCGCGCTATAGGATACGTCAAAAGAACACTACGTAAGTAGTGTGTGTAGAGGCTAAAAATTGCGTGTGACGGGAGGTGAGCTAGGGCTGGCCTCTATGCCGCGTTGATGACTGTCCCAGTGGCGCGATGGTCAGGGCGACTGTCTAGCACGCAGGAGGACGGGTTCCAATTCCGGCTGTGCCCACTGCCAGCTGACGCATTACATTTCTCTGTATCTTAAACAAATATTAGCCGTCAAACAATATCTGAAGTAGCGATACATCCGGAGAAAACTAAATGTGTGACAGATCATTTCATTCCGTCAATGAATGTGTGCTTTACTTGCTAAGATTTTGCTACGTGGACAAGAAGAGTCTCGAACTGCTAGGTCGAGGCGAAGTCAGCGGAAGATATTCCCCAGGCGCACGTAATGACGTCTCCGTAACTTGTTTACCCTACGCAGAAGCCTCTCTGCCTACGGGCCGCTTGTATCCTGAATATATTCGCCAGCCGATCGTACAAAACTTGCCACTCAAAACACACTCTTGATACTATTGAAACTCTTATCTCCTACATACATCACTTGCCATTTCTAGTTTTTACGTTTTGCCTTCGCTTTAGCTCAGACACGATTCTCTCCTTCCCTGCAAGAACGTTTACTGTTCTCAGCTCTACTGCCAACGTTTACGTGACGTCACACACACACACACACACACACACACACACACACACACACAAGAGTGGAATGGAGAGAAATAATCGACAAAATCTACATAAAGAGTAGCAGTCGACAGTCAGTCTGGAAAACAGACGATTTTGTAACGAATAATTACCAGGATTCGAGAATATTTACTCTTGCTTCTTATTAAATTCGAGCTATTGCAGTTTTAAGTAGACAAGCTCCTTCAGAATGTTCAAATTCAAATGTTTGTAAATCTATCGGACCAAACTGCGTGGTCATCAGTCCGTAGCTTACAAACTACTTAAACCTAGGTAAAACTAACCTACGGACAAACACACATACCCATGCCCCAGGGAGGACTCGAACCTCCGCGGCGAGCAACCGCGCTCTCCGCAGCGAGAAGCTTTAGACCGCTCGGCTACTCCACCGCGGCCCTTCAGAATGCATATACGAATAAGATGACGAAGAAATAGCAGGCATTGTTCACAGAGTTGGTAGCGATTCGGCGACAGTGATTTGAAGAATGTATGATTATATTAGTGTTCTATATACAAAATACTTTAGAAAATTGTGTCGACTTTGTTCGTAAACTTTTCAGCAAGATGCGTATTAAGCTACATAAAGAGTTGAATATAGATGACAAGAAGTAACTCACCGACTATTTCTATTACTTCCCCCTATTGCAGAAATTGCTCCCACAACATCAGATACATTCACACACCACGCCGATGGCGTTATCCACAATGATGACGTGTATTTTCAACGTTGCTTGTTTACAAATATGAGGAGCGACAGTGCCAAATGTTTACTTACCTTCCTTTCTAGTTTGTGCGTATAGACCTCGCAAAATGTGCTGCAACTACTGATGGAAAGTTACCGTTGAATGAATCAAATCAAATGTTCAAATGTTTGTATAGCTTATGGGACTTAACTACGGGGTCATCAGTCCCTAAACTTACAAACTACTTATCAACTAGCTTATACTAAGGACGGCACAAATATCCATGCCCGAGGGGGGATTCGAACCCCCGACCGTAGTGGCCGTGCAGACCGTGACTGAAGTACTTCAGTCCCCTCGGCCACCGCGGCCGGCGACTAACATTCGTGGTAGATATATACAGACTAAAGCATCGTATGAAAATTTGTACCACCGCCGGGATTGGAACCTGGGTTGCGTACTCACTATGCAGGTGTGCTCACCACTACACCACGGATCCCCATTTCTTTCTGTGTGGAGGTATGTTCCATTTGATCTGGAAAGCCTTCCCAATATTGTTAGAATTAAACGGAAAAATCATATAGACTGAAGAATGAGAATTGGGGATGGAAGAGGGCAAGGATAAAGCCGTACTGTCGTTGGTGTACTGGCTAGTGAAACTGCTTAGTGAGCAGGAAACCCAGGTTCGAATCCCGTCCTTAGTACAAATTTCCATACAATGGTTTAGTCTGTATTTACCGTCATAATAAATCTTAACAACACGCACATTCAGACAGACTAATTCTTGATAAATCAACAAGCTAAAGCGTCAGCTTCGCCATAGTATCGACATATAAGGGTAAGTGCGTCTCAGACATATAGGGCCCATACCTTACCGACCAAATTAACAGGTGCTGTGTAACACTGATTTGTGTGCGATGAATTACTAGCGCTATTGGAGAACGTTACCCTTGAAGAAAGGCAAGGAACGATTTATTCATAGCGGGGCGGTACCTCACTGCGACGTTTCATGGTCATTGGCTTGGTCCTCGTGATCCGGTAGCGTGCCTTACCAATTCACCGGACATGAATGCGTTGGATATATGGCCACGAGAAAATTTAAAGCCATTGGTGGACTCCACACCGATCAACGACGTGCATCTGTTACAGATGTGTGTGAAGTGTGCTATATAATGCAGTCCTAAATGAACGAATTGAAGAAGCGCAAGTCTGTGTCAGGGCTGTATATTGTGTCTGCCTCTACGCAAATGACAGATGGCAATGATAGGAAAGATAGCCCGTTATCAGGTATTAGTAATATAATTACAGGATTTTTTATACATCTATAGCGTTTTTTTAGGGTGCTACCATTTTACGAAATTTCAATGTCTAGTTTTCTCCTCTTGAAGGGAAAATATTTTGTTACTGTCCACCGACATAGGGAGGAATCATCATTGTAATAAAATAAAAACCAGGAAGCGATGGCCGCGCGATCTGAGGCGCTATGTTACGGATTGCGTGACTTTCGAGTCCTTTCTCGGGCATGGGTGTGTATATTGTCATTAGCATATGTTAGTTTAAATTGAGTGTAAGTTTTGGGACCGATAACCATGGCAGTTTGGTCCTTTAGGGGAAAAATATAAAAATATAAATAAAAAATAAGAGAAATCAGAACTCACCCGAAAGATTTCAGTGTTTTTTCCGCAAAGTGTTAGAGATTGGAACGGTAGTGAAATAATCTGAAAGTGGTTCGATGAACCCTGTGCTAGGCACTTAAGTACAAATTGCACAGTATCATGTAGATTTAAATGCGTGTAGTAGATGACACATGGATTTGTATCTCGTACGGACATTTATTCATTTGTAAATATTCAGCAATAATGTGCAGTACGGTTCGGTACATTTCGCTATTGATGACTGATAATAACTTAAGTAGCTACAATAAACACCGGGGTGGATTAGCCGTGCGCTCTGGGATGCCGTTCGCCGTCGGGGATTCGAGTCCAAACTCGGGCATGGGTGTGTGTGTTGTCCTTAGGTTAGTTTATCTTAGTTTAAGTAGTTTGTAAGCTAGGGACTAATAACCGAACAGTTACGTCCCATAGATTTACAAACATTTGAACAATAAACATAATAAATAACAATAATGGATTACCTGAAATTCTTTATCCAGGTACCAGGAATGATGGAAAAGTAGTTCATGACAACTTCTCGGAGTTCAGTGAAGAAAATGTTGCTGCAGTAACCAGTCCTCCAGCAACAAGAAAATTGCCGGTGGCATATCCAAGCAAAAGTAAAGAAAGACTTCTGGAAGCGAATGAAGTAAAGAGGACATATTAAGTCGCCATGACAGTCAATCAACGAGACTGTATCCGTAACACCTAAAATATTTCCTTTCTGTTCAACACTTCAACGATGATGACGAGCTGAATACACAGGCGGCAACCTTCTGTGAAGAAGACATACAAAAACTTATGGCACTCTATGACAAGTGGGTACAAAATTTCGGAAACTATGTAGAAAAGTAGTTTAACAATTGTAAATTTTTGTACAATAACTATTTTGCTGTGTCTGTAAACGTTTGTTTTATATAACCAAACGGAACTTACTTTGTGGACATACCTCTTATATGTCAGTTTTCATAGATGGGAAGAGAAGAAGAACTGAAGAGGAGGAATGAACACACAGAGGACGAGGAGTTGGAAAGTGGAGGTGGGGAGATGAGTCGAGAGAAGGCAATAATGTTCAAATGTTTGTAAACCTATTGAGCCCAGTCCCTAGAATTACATAAACTTACACTAACAAGGTGACAACAAGGGTATTGGATTTTAGAATTTCTTTACATTTATGGTACGAGAAGGTAAGAACTCAAATAACAATCAACCAAAGCCATTCGACATAACTTTCAAAAATTCTCGAGAAAATCGACCTTGAAGTTTTGCAAATAGAACTGCACAATCTGTCGGTGTACCTCAGGTGGTAGCGTTCTAGCCTTCCAACCATAGGGTTGGTGGTTCGAATCTTGCCGCGACAATTTTTTAACTCTTTTTTTCCGTTGTGTTCGAATACGTACACAATTTTAATAGCCAATGGCAATTTTACGAAAAAAATCAGGCATTTTCGTTTATTCGTAATTTTCTATATTTTATAAAAGGTTGTTAGTACTGATGGTTTTAATTTTTAAAAAAAGTAGTTAAATTTATTTTGTTTTGGCTTCACTATTGGTTGACGACAGTAGTCGTTGATTGTTCAGTTTGTGAAAAGCTACGACACTGTTTTCGGATAGTCATCTCCTTAGTTACTAATGACTTTCCAAGCACCCAACCCACACAAACACTGTTTTACGTGACGACAAAGTGTTCAGCTTGTCTACATACACATAAACAAAAACTGACACAACACGTGTAATTAGAGATCTAAAAATGTTTAATATAACTAAATTCGAAAACATAGAAAAAAATGGGTGTGAGGCCATAACGCTACCACCTGAGCTACAACGACAGATGTTACAAATCTTTAATTATTGGTACTTACGTGTACTTGCAAAACTTCAAACTCGATTATCTCGAGAAATTTTTATAGTTGCGTCGAATGGCTTTGGATGATTGTTATTTGACTTCTGAACTTCATGTACAATAAATATAAAAAAAATTCTAAAATCTGATACCTATGTGGTCTCCTTGTAAGGACAACACGCATCTGCATCTACATCTACATGGGATACTCTGCAAATCACATTTAAGTGCCTGGCAGAAGGTTCATCGAACCACCGTTACACTATTCATCTCCCATTCCACTCTCGAATACCGCGCGGGAAGAAAGAACATCTGAATCTCTCCGTTCGATCACTGATTCTCGTAGCTGTGAGTCAACAATATATTTTCGCATTCGGAGGAGAATGATGGTGATTGGAGTTTCGTAAGTAGACCACGCCGCAGCGATAAGCGCCGTTGTTGTAATGATTCCCATCCCAGGTCCTGTATCATTTCCATGACGCAGTCTCCTCTGTATCGTGACAATACAAAACGAGCTGCCCTTCTTTGGACTCTTTCGATGTCCTCAGTCAAACCCACCTCATAAGGATCCCACACTGGGCAGCAATACTCGAAAAAAGGACGGACAAGCGTAGTGTATGCAGTCTCTTTAGTAGTTCTGTTGCATCTTTTAAGGGTTCTGCGCAGTCTCTGGTTCGCCTTTCCCACGACATTATCTATGTGTTATTTCCAGTTTAGGTCTGAAGTAATAGTAGTTCCTAGATATTTTGTGGAGTTTACGGCCTCTAGGTTTGATTGATTTATCTTGTAAACAAAGTTTAAAGGCATTATTGATAGATCTGAAGCATTGAATTAAAATTTGTGGTGCGGCCGGGAATCGAACTCGGACCTCCATGCTTACTAGGCAGACGTCTTAACCGTTAGACTACCACACCACTAACGATTAAGGTGCCTCGGAAAATATGTCAATGCTTCAGATCTATCAATAATGTCTTCGACATATTTGAGACGTAAATCTGTCTCTGGGAATCGTTATTTGTATCAATTGATATTTATATCACCGCAACAGGATTGTTCCACCATGTCCATTGCTGAGGTGCTATTCCGCTGCATGGAGAGCCTTGGCAGTAATGGCAATTATCTTTGGAACAAAGAAGCTGAATTAAAGTTTGTGTTGTGGAGGGAAATCGTACATAGACTATTCCGAGGCGCCTTAATCGTTAGTGGTGCGGTAGTCTAACGGTTGCCGGGCGCCGTGGCTCAGCGCGCCCGGGCAGAGGGCTGAACGCTTTCTGTAATAAAAAAGCTGAACCAACAACACACCGAACAGAAACGAACAAAAACGATTAGCGTCCGCAACGATGAGAATTACCCATAGAAAAAAAAAAGAGAAAAAACGGTTAAGACGTCTGCCTAGGAAGCATGGAGGTCCGCGTTCGATTCCCGGCCGCACCACAAATTTTAATTCAATGCTTCAGATCTACTACCACACCACTAACGATTAAGGTGCCTCGGATAATATGTCAATGCTTCAGATCTATCAATAATGTCTTTGACATATTTGAGACGTAAATGCGTCTCTGGGAATCTTTGTATTAAAGTTTAAAGGATTTCTTTTCGTACTCATGTGGACGACTTCGCATTATTTATAGTCAATTGCCGTTTCTTACACTATAGTGATATCTTATTCAGATCGTTCTGCGCATGCCCGAGGCAGGTTTTGAACCTCCGGCGGGAACGAGAGAATGGAAGGAGGAGATGGAGAGGAAAATGGGAGAGGAAGACGTGAGCAGAGAGAGAGAGAGAGAGAGAGAGAGAGAGAGAGAGAGAGAGAGAGAGAGAGAGAGAGTAAATTGGAGGGGAGACGGACTGCGAGAGTATAGAATAAAAAGCGATGGTTTTCAGCTGGTAAGTAACAAGGAAAATGTGAGGTATTTTAGCGGTGGTATAAGTGCGGCGGAGCGTGAGAGGAGAGTGTGCTACGTGGCAGAGGCGGGGCGGACTTTCTCCGTGCAGTGACCCGGCGGCGCCAGCCCACGCCGGCCAGCGGCGAGAAAGCATCAAAACAAAACAACCGCCTCGCTTTCAGCGCCGATAAAACCCTCGCCCGTCTTCCGCGGTTAACCACGTTTCAGAAATTCCTGCTGCTGCCACAACCTTGACACATTCACCGCGAGCTACTCACCTCACTATGCAAACTGCGTGTGGATATATATATATATATATATATTTTTTACTTAACGCAACTGAGACAGCTCTTCAGGTGGACTGCGCAAAAGGCACTGAGAAGTGCACGTGGTATATGGCATGATCACGTTACCGGAGGCGAGTAACGGAAAGTTTATACCACCAGCGGAGGGCCTGAAAGTGTATAACAATCACAGACATGTATTAACTACTAGTTGAAAATCCGGCGTTGCCCGGGTATTTATTTATTCGAGCCTTGAGTTAGTGCTTTTCCTATCCTCTCTCTCTCTCTCTCTCTCTCTCTCTCTCTCTGTCCATCTCCTTTTTTTTTCTAAAAACATGTTACATTTATCAGAAAATATAAAAGAAATAAGAAATCACACGTAAAAATGCACTCGTTTCGAAAAAACCAACCACGAAAGTCAACAATAATGATTGTAATAATACCACAGACCGATTACTTGCTGTAATGCGCGAAACGTCAAATAGAGTTTTTAAAAGAGATGTATTAAAAGAAATTTCTTTTTGCTGCTTTATTTATTTATTGTTATACTTCCTTATTCGTATGCTTATCCTTACAGAGAAAGATCTGAAGACATTGTAGCACGCAGAGACCAAAGATATGGTCTGTGGCATCACGTTTCGCTGTATGTAACCTCCTTGCTATAGAGTCGAAAACGTCATCGCTGGCCTTTAGTACGAATTTTTTTATAATTTGACGATTTTCAACCACCATATCTTGCACCCCCTTATAGCTATCGGCATGGAACTGCTATGGTGTACAACGGGAGACTTCGGACAACAATTACACACAGACCATTCGTTTGCGTTCTGTAGTTTTTGCTGCAGAGCAAAATATTAACACACACACACACACACACACACACACACACACACACACAGGCGCGTAGAATTTTATATACACCGAAAACTTTCCATCCCAGTATACTCCACCCTTTTATCATTATCAACTCTCAGGCAACAATGCAACCAATAAAACCATTTTCAAAGAGTAAATATAATTTTCAAAGAGTAATTATTGTTCCGCATTTCGCGTTATATTCTTCAAATTCCTAAATATCTATCAGATCGCTACAAACCGTGCCTAAAACATTCCTCAGTAACTGTAAAAATATTTAAGTCTCTGCGTCTTGTGGTTCGGACGTAACAAGCGTACACCGAACTGACATTCACATTAATGTATATAGATAAAGAACTATCCAAACGCCATGAAACCGTGCCTAAAGCCTTCCCCGGGTAGACATTAGTAACTGTACAAATTTTTAGCTGTTTATGTCTTGTGGTTCAGACGTGATAAACGTACACCGAACAGACATTCACATTTATAGATATAGATACTTGCTATTATAGACGCCCGAAGCTGACATATTACCTATCCAAGAAGTCTGCGTATGGCACTGTAATATCTCGTTCAATTTGTTGGAACAATTTTAATTGAATTGCATAAATGAGACACTGTACTCAGAAAACATTGAGAGTTGCAACGCATAAAAAGGCAAAGCAGTCAACAATCAGAAGATTGGTTTGAACACCACAGTGCTTTACTAGGCATTGTCTGTTTGAAGGTGGTATGCCGTTGCCTTCCTTCGAACTTCGAACTGAGTTACACAGACAGTTATAGGGGGACCTACAGTTTAACGTGGGTTCCGAACCACGGTGCTACTCAGTATTTTTCATATGAGCAATACTGCCAGAGGTGTCCAAATGTTCAAATGTTTGTATAGCTTATGGGACTTAACTACGGGGTCATCATTCCCTAAACTTACAAACTACTTATGAACTAACTAATTCTAAGGACGGCACAAATATCCATGCCCGAGGGGGGATTCGAACCCCCGATCGTAGTGGCCGTGTAGACCGTGACTGACGTGCCTCAGTCTGCCAGAGGTGAAAGAAATGGAAAGTGACGGATAACAATCCTAGGACCTGGCGAAGATCGAACCCGTGACCTTAGGATTTCTAGTATGTCACTCTACCACTGTGCAACAGAGGCGCATATAGGTTACAACAATAGCTTTGTAGTAAGACTCAGTGACGCAGCCACGGAGGGAAGGGGGAGAGGACTAATGGGGATGAACCCCCCCCCTAGCACCGCCCAAATATTTATAATTTTATTAATATTTATTGTTTTATTTTTTATTTTTTAAAAAAGGTCCTGCACCGGAAATTTGAAATTGTACACCTGTAATAAATCACAACGTAACTATAATTTACGAAGCACAAGTGAACGTGACAATGGGTCGTCAACGTGATGCCGCCACTGAGAAAGTGTACTGCTGTTACCGTGAGCTGTTTTAATGCCGCGGCTATTGTTACTGCTATGCTGAAGTTACGAGCCAGTTGTTCATATGCGGCGACCCGCTGCGTAGCAAGCCAGCGGCGCCACCGAGTGGAATCTTATGAACAACGATAGTGTTCTTTTACTTCAATTTTTACACATTGAGTCTCATGTTAATTAAACTGTAAAGACCTTTCTCTTTGGCTAGTAATATAGAAGCTGCATAATTATTTTACGAGCTGATTATATACACTCAATTTCCACCACGTTGCTCCTCTTCCACTTTATTTCTAGTGCAATTGTTTTCGTAGTATAATTGGTTAAATTATAAAAAGTGGAAACATAAGCCATAGATTAATAAATTCTATAGGTTTTATTTAAAAAAAAAAGAGCCCCCCCCACACACACACAGAACTAAACCCTGGTTCTGCCACTGACTCCTTAAACCGAGAGAACACAAGAATCATATATAAATATAAATGTTTCGAAGTGGTTGGAAGATACTTCGCCTATTCTTACAAAATGTTAAAATGTTTGTAAATCTATGGGACTTAACTACTTAAACTAACTTATGCTAACGACAAAAAAATAAACCCATGCACCAGGGACCCGTACCTTCGCAGCTTGACGCCTTGGAACGCTCGGCCACTCCACCGCGGCTATTCTTACATTTCTGCGAAGTGAGACTGTTGTTTAGTCACTAATAATCTTTATTGTCATTGTATGTTCGTACATTTTGTTACTATTTGTTTCTCTATTTGCTCGCAGAAATCATAGTCTCTCATAAGCTCAAACTACACAACAACGGCTCTCTTGACACGCAGTTTCCATGCTGATGTTCAAATGTTCGTAGAGTCTATGGGACTTAACTACGGGGTCATCAGTCCCTAAACTTACAAACTACTTATGAACTAGCTACAACTAACGACGGCACAAATATCCATGCCCGAGGGGGGATGCGAACCCCCGACCGTAGTGGCCGTGCAGACCGTGACTGAAGCGCCTCAGTCCCCTCGGCCACCTCGGCCGTTTCCATGCCGACCTGTAAACGAAAATGACATACGAGACTCAGTATAGGAACGAAACGCCAGAGGCTGTGCAACGGACTTACTTGCCTCGAGTAGTCAAACGAGACAAGAAAGTTTATCATGTAAAAGGGGCTTTAGGCCTATTCTGGTTGGACGACTGGTGCCTACAAGGCAGTTCGATGAGCGAAGTACGATAATGAGAAATGAGATCAACGTGTCGCCAATACCTGTAGCCGTTGTCGGCTGTATAGGCATCCTGATGATATCGCTGGTTCTTTATTCAAGCAACTCATCACGAGGGTTCCTTAGTAAAAAACTAAGAAGTTACCGGATACAGGACACTAGTCATTGTGTACCAAAGGTTTTTTTTCGTTTCTCGTTAGTGGTTGTGTGTGGATGTCGCACGATATCTTTCAAAATCTGTCGATGAGAACATTTTTGTTTTTAAATTCAAGAGTGCGGCGAAGACGCAGATTTATAGTGGCAGCACGGAGGCCGTCCGAATATCGTAGAATAGGGACTAATCGAACTGGGCAATGTAGTTGTTACGACGCTGACTTCATTTTCTGGAGGAAGCGGTTTACGCTGTCCAGTCATCCTAATTTAGGTTTCCCTAAATCATTGCATACAAGTGGCGGGATTGTTCCTTCATCAAGGCCACAGCTGACCGTTTTTCCAATGCTCATAAGTATACAGTATTCTTATATGCGATATACTGTGCGAATGTATGTTTCCGAGTTGATTATTTTCAGAGTTTTGTGATGAAAGTTCCAACGGCATTGTATGATGATCCCTGGATGATTGAATAAATAAAGAAATAAATACACAGCGCTGAGCTTTGTTGACCCTTTGTCTTGTCAGTTGCTGTTGTTGATAGTGACACACAGTTCTCTTGCACCCTTGTATGTATTACTAAAATGTACTTGAAATCTTTCTTATAAAAAGATTCATCCGAGTTTTACTCGTAAAAAGATTCATCCGAATAAGCCTCTACACGAATTAATTTACGGACTTGGGTAAATTTGAACTTAGGCATAGGAGTATCCATGGTTCCTGCACAATTCGTGGTACACACTTCTAAGGTATGTAGAGAGGGCTTAGTAGATCAAGTTTTACATAGGAACCCACGCCCGAAAATATCACCCAACGACTGTATGAGCAGTATTTCATCTTTGATACTGTGAAACATCTCTCCTCTACTCCAATCTCTTTGCAGTCCATATTATGGGAAGGAGATACTACAGATCAAAACAACCAAGAAATATCTAGTAAACGTAAACTCCAAAATGCTTACGTTAAGACGTGTTCCACAGTATCGAAGATGAAGAACTGCCGAAAGCGTTTCCGATGACATTTCCGAACGCGTGTTCCTATAGTCCTATAAACCTCGGTCTACTACCAACCCCTCTACAACCTGTAGAAGTGTGTAACATGAATTGTGAAACACAATTTAGTCTTTATTTCCAAAGAACCATACAATTTTACAAGGGTATTTCTTTTGCATGTATACACGCACAGTCTTAATGTACTTCTTACAATTACAGTTAGGATCAATCTTTCCGTGTACCTTTCAAAAATATTCAAGTGCCCTTCACCGGACGAACGCCATACCTACAATTCATAGTAAAACTCCACCCATACTTTTGGCGGGCATGTCTGGAGTTAGCTGGTGCTTTCACTCCCGTTGCTAAGCGGTGGCGAGATTCACCCATAACTGTTGGAAGAAGACGAATCTAGACTGGGTCTTTCAGAAATCCCCCACAATAAAACCCTGGAGGTCCAATGGCGTAAGATCTGGCCCGTCAAACGTGTTACCGACCAGCGCTTTGGGTGGTAAGAAGTGCAGTGCCGTGCTCTCGACAAATATTACAACGCACATTTACAACTGAATTGTACCTGATGAGACGGAGGACGCATAACTCCTTTTGTTACAAGCTCCATCTGGTGCACATTGGATACTGTACGAATGAGCCGAAATGTTAGCAGCACTAACAAGGTGAATACCAAGAATTGCGTGAACCGGAAACTTGTATCTGGCTTCGAGGCAAATTTTAGACGCGGAGTGTAAGTTAATATCCATTCCAAACTTCTATTTTTATTCTCGTACGTAATACAGCCTTGTGAAATCGGATGAATTATCCCGAAACACGCTGTACTGTATTCGCACGTTGTGTACGCCACAAAATGTTACCAAAGGAAGAAAGATTAGGATTTAACGTCCGTCGACAGCGTGGTTAGTAG
This sequence comes from Locusta migratoria, assembly GCA_026315105.1. NCBI lineage: Eukaryota > Metazoa > Arthropoda > Insecta > Orthoptera > Acrididae > Locusta > Locusta migratoria. Next base: position 284,284,011 of record CM048755.1, read on the forward strand.
GAATAAATCTAGAGCTCGGATTATTTTGGCAACGATGGGGAAGGAAATCGGTCATGCCATCTGAATGGAACCATCCCGCCATTTTCCAGGAGTGATTTAGGGAAATCACGGATACCTAAATCAGGATGGCTGGATGCAGTCCTACCGAATGCGAGTCCAGTGTGTCACCATTTCGCCACCACACTCAGAGAATATTATCATTAACCCCTCCATTCTTTAGAGTATCGAAATCACATATATAAAATAAATTCAAATGTCTGATTACTTTACAAATGAGGTACTGTGTTAAATATTTGACTTTAATCGTGTAAACGAAAATAAGTTTGGAAAAGACTTGAAGTTACTCTTAATTTTTTTTAATTTCTGAGTGGTGTGATTATAGAACAGTAAATGCATACAGGCTCGGTAAACTGTACTCCATTTCAAGTAAAATCTAGATTTACACGGAGCTTATTGTTGATGACACATGCTCCCTCAATGACGCCATTTGCAGAGTTTGACACGGCTGGCGGTCGGGCCCGATTGTCCAGAACGCGGAACTTTACTCAATGTTTATGACGTCCACAACCTCCTGAACTGTGTGTCGTTCATTGATTTAATGTTGCATAATGTACAAATGTTTGGACCCCTATTGGACCAAACTGCTATGGTCATCAGTTCCTAGACCTACAAACTACTTAAACTAACTTATGCAGAGGGCAACACACATACACATACATGCCCGAGGAAGGACTCCAACCTCCGGCGGGAACGGCAGCCCAGTCTATAGCATGAAGCCATTCCGCGCGGCTGTATGTTACAGGTGCATTCAGTTGTGGATGTATATACTGTCTGCAAACTGTGTTGTGAATAAAGTCGGTAGTAAATAAGTATTTAACTAAAGTGTCTTATGTGATTGTGAACTTAGACGTCTATGACCAGCGAAAATGTATTTTTGTCGAGGAAAAAAAAAATCAGCAATTGGTTGCGCACCGGAATTATTCATTTTCGACCGGTTTCGGGCACCTGGTGGACTGCTCACAGGAATATGGATGAGGTTACACGTCAAGTTTAGACGTGGTGTAAGGACGACAAACATCATGTACAGACATAATAGACTTCCACTTCTGGCATTATATCTTTACTTGGTGTTTTGTCTCCTTACGCCAGCCATAGATTAGACGTAACCAGTCGTAAAATATCTGTGTTGCGCAACTGGTTACTGATTATTTTCTCGACAAAAATTTTACGGTTCCTGAAGATGGGCAAAATACTACAGCGAAAATTTAGTAGCGTTTTCTCTTTCAACATTTTAGAGGGATAGTTGCCAAAAAATATTTCATAAAAGTTTTTTGAAAATTGGTTAGGGCTCTCTTCTGAAATACTGTATGAATGTAGTCCCTATATGTGTATGCCGTTAGGTACATTGGATCAAGACAACCAAACAGATTATTGATGTAATACTCAAGTTATTGAGTTGAACTATGAATATGAGATTATGACTCTCAGTGAATAGATTGTGACAGAATTTACAATTTTCAAATTCGGCGAATAATCTAGAGAAATATTATAAATAAAACGTTAACGCATAGGTGCAAACGAAAGGGTTGAGTATATAATATTGAAACAAGGAAATACAATAAAGGTGTGGAAATCAATGCACAATAGCCATGATAACAACTATTTCGGTCGTGGCTCGCAATACCGTGGCCACCCAAGTCCCACGGCTTGCAGCTCGGATCCTCGTGGCAGCCCTTCTCCGGAATGGCCGCGTGATCTGATGCGTCATGCTACTGACCGCGAGGCCGCTTCCCGTCGGAGGTTGGAATCCACCATCGGGCAGGGGTATGTGTGTTTTCCTTAAGATAAGTTAGTTTAAGTAGTTTATAAGTCTAGGTTATAAGTCGGTTTCCATTCTGTATTTACTGTCAATAGTCAAACACGCTGCTTTGCACAAGGGTATTCTTTTCGCGAAATGAAGTGTTTAGCCGATTCCCTGAAAAGTTCTTTACAATGAGGACAGCAATTCTGAATGTCTTAGCCATTTGAGCTACTTATGAACGTAATCATTACTTCTGTTTCTCAGGGGTGAGTGTTGGTGATAAAATTTAGTAGGAGTAGTACTTCGCAATCAAATTTAAACTATAATTACTGCAAGACATATAACCTTTTTCAGCAGAAGCCTCCGAGCGAAGCGCAAACGTATTTCAACTATTAGCTCACAAGTTGTTCGCAACGTTGCTGTCAGGAGAAGGAAGATAAGGATTTACCGTTCCGTCTACGATAAGTTTATTAAGAAACGGATCGCAAGTTCAATTGGGTTACGATAAGGAAGGCAAATATTTGTTCCCTTTTCGACGAATTTGTCTTTAATTATTTAGGTAAACTGCAGAAAACAGGAATTAGAACAACCGTCTTTTCGATTGCGAAACCAATAGCTTACCAATGCTTCAATTCGCTGCGTCTTTTAGTTTTAGAGAAGGTGGTTAGTTTTTAACTTATTCACCTGAAAAATACTGAAATGTGATTAGTCCAGACTGTAAGAAATGTCATCGTGTGGATTATGTAAGAAAGTAACATTGTAAAATACAAATAAAGGTCGGCACCAGAAGTCTGCGGACCTACATGTTTTATTGTATTCTAAACTGTTCAAAATGTTTGTATAGCTATAGGACCAAACTGCAGTGGTCGTAGATCCCTAGAGTAACAAACTAATTAAGCTAACTTACGGTAACGACAACACACACACCCATGCCCGAGGGACGACTCGAATCTCCAACGGGGAGCAGCAAGACGCCTTAGAGCGCACGGCCATTCCCACGCGGCTTTAAGTACTCTAATTCAATCTGCGTATTGTTAGCTATTGATATATAAAGGTGGTGACCTAATGAAGAGAGAATACCAGAGAAATCAGCAAATCTGAAACTTGTCTGTAATGCTCGAAATAGGAATCTGTGATAAATTGGCTGAAGAATGCAATAGTTCCTGTCGTTCGGTTGCCAACTATATGAGCAATCTGCTCGTCGTTTAGTACTTATTCGAGCTTCTTGAATTGGTAATATTCCCAAGCCAGCAGTCGATACACTACGTCGAAAACCGAGCGACCACAAGTGGACTCGCATTGGGGAGTCCATTCGGATTTAGGTTTTCCGTGATATTCCTGAATAAGTCCAATGACCACGTTGTCGACGAGACGTTAAACCCTAATCTTCCTTCCTTTAATGAAAACTCGTTAATTAGTCGTATTGTAGGCACAGTCTCGCGCCTTCGCGACAGATTCTAACCAAAAAGACTGATTTCCTGTTCCATTACATAGTCTTCGTTAGTTATATTACGTGTTCAGGGAACATCGCTGACTCTACCTGTTTCGATTTTATCCACCATCTTTTGGCTCCAATATCAAGGTTATATATTAATAGCTATTAGTTATGAAAATGACCATTTACTTTAATTCTAGATAACGATACAGCGATTTCCATAGTTAAAATCCTGCAAAAAATGCATAAACTGTATACTCGGAATAACTAAGTGTTCATATGATATTCATACAAAAGGATTTCAAAATAACCTACATTGCTATATTAAGGGTGTGTACTTCGTGTTCGTCCCTGGAAGCGAGTCAAACTACAGAAACAAAATGGGATGCCTCTTTGGAAATAAAGGAATATTGTTGGTGAACGGACAGAGTGTTGCTTGTAAAAGTCATCAGATTCGAATGTGATAACAGCAAGGTAAGACATTATACTGACACATTATAATAAGAAGTGTGAATTTGTCCACATGAGTACGAAAAGAAATCCGTTAAACTTTGTTTACAAGATAAATCAATCAAAAGTGAAGGCCGTAAACTCCACAAAATACCTAGGAATTACTATTACTTCAGACTTAAACAGGAAAAAAACACGTAGATAATGTTGTGGGAAAAGCGACAAAGAGACTGCATTTTATTGGCAGAAACCTTAAAAGATTGAACAGAACTACTAAAGAAACTGCATACATTACGCTTGTCCGTCCTTTTTTGGAGTATTTCTGCCCAGTGTGGGATCCTTTTCAGGTGAGTTTGACGGAGGACATCGAAAGAGTCCAAAAAAGGGCAGCTCGTTTCGTATTGTCACGATACAGGGAGACATCGTTACGGAAATGATACAGGATCTGGGATGGGAATCATTACAACAACGGTGCTTATCGCTGTGGCGTGAGCTACTTACGAAACTCCAATCATCAACATTCTCCTACGAATTCGAGAATATATTGTTGACTGCCACCTACATAGGTAGAAATGATCATCAGAATATAATACGAGAAATCAGATCTCGAACGGAGACATTCAGATGTTCTTTCTTCCCGCGCGTTATTCGAGATTGGAATGGTAGATAAATAGTATAAAAATGGTTCGATGAACCCTCTGCCAGGAACTTAAATGTGATTTGCAGAGTATCCTATGTAGATGTAGATCGCTGGAAAGTAACAATGGACGAAATTTAGCTATCAGTAATCGACATTAGCAAACAATGAAGAGGATAACCACAAATAACTGAAGAGCGAAGGACTTCAAGTGGCCTCATAACTTAATGAACTTTGCAGAAAACACGTCTCTACAATAAATTTCCTATACAAATTGCATAAGTTATAAATCTGTAGCCACTAAGCGCTTTCCGAGTTCGCCATTAAGAACGTTTTACATGTGGAGCCGAGATCATGTCGCTTGAACTAATGACGAATGGAAGAGATTATCGCAGTATCATAACTCATCCTTTTTTTTCTCGGCAGCTGGTCACGTTTGTATGTAGCCGACGGCTGAAGACTTTCATGTGCTGAACGGTCTTCTCCCGCCGTTAATCAAAAGAGTAACAATGTGATTGGTGTGTGCTGCAGCTTCCTAGTATACCATGGGTCTCATTCCTTCTGTCCGCAGGCACATTACGACCAGTGTTTGCGTGGGTGTCAAAGGAGACCAAATGTCCCGTCTGGTACAGATGAGATCCTCTAACAAGAACACCAGCTTCACTGATGACAATACGTTATTGTATTTTGCTAGCTGTGTTCAGGAACGATTTACCTATTACGTGGCTGGGCTTTTGAAATCTGTTGGAAATTATTAAAATGCAACATCCTTAAGGGCAAGAGTTTTCTTTCATTAACTATTGAAGTAACAGGTAGTTCATCAATGTAGGAGTCTTCGATAAATAAAAACGAGAATTCAGTGTTCAATAAAATTACAAAATAGGTATGTTTCCATGCACTATCAAACTACAATACATGCATGATTAAACATACACTATCGGTATTATTTTTTCCCAATTTTTTTTAATTCACTTCCATTTTTGGACAGTTTTAGAAGAATCGAAAGAGGTTTGTTCAAATTCTAGAAGACTATTCTGCAGCTATGTTACTGTCTCGTCAACTGCGGTTCTTGACTTAGAAGACTAAATTTCCACTGCCACGGAATCAAACGCTTGCCGGTAGTAGTTGCGGAGAAATAATTTTTTCATGACGCGCGTACTGCAGTAAGTTGTCGGAAAATTCTGAAAAAATAAACTTCTTCAGACAATCTTTATTTTCTACTTCTATTTTTCCCCTTCCCTATTCTCTTCCTTCAATTCTGATTCCTGACCAAAAATAATCACAATAATTTCGTGTGGCTCATCGGCCTGGTGCAAGTCTTTCAATTGGACGCCACTTCGGCAACTCGCGTGTCCCTATCCTACCCCAATTATCCAAGCGGGGAAAGGGGACCCACAGCTTAACGTGGAATCCGAACAACGTGTCGTTTCTGGCGACTCCTCACATCGTTGAGAAGTGCAGGGTGGGTTAAAGTGTAGACTGAAAGAAATCCGAGGTCCGACCGGGTTTCAAACCCGCGACCCTTCGGTTTCCAGTCGAGGGCTTCACCCCAAGACCATCGGGCCCGACAGTAATCATAATAACAATTGATAACTTGAGGTATATTACTTCAATCCATTAAAATGCATTTAAACTGATGATAATGTATAACTGAACCAAAAATACCTTATATATGCATTACAAATGTTTTGTGCCTAAAAATGACAAAATTTGGAAATCTGCGCGGAAAAGGTATACATACTTGGAATAATAAAATAATAAAATTTATAACTTTGAGCTATGTCCAGTGATCTTATAAAAACAGGCATTTGCATGGAATTCTCGTCTTTAATGATAACAAATTAAGACCAAATGAAACACAGGTCACAGTAGAGGGTACCCAAACAATGCACCAACAGTGCCCTCCCCCACTTTGGAGGGAACGTAGGTGATGCTGTTGAGTCCAAACGAACCTAAAGACGCCGAATAGTATCCTGCGATTGACTGACTAAAGCACCTCGCACCTTTGTTGTATTTCGACACTGATTCTTGCAGGTCTGGTCTGAGGAAAGAGTAAGTTCTCGCTTGTTCACGTCCCACAGGTGCTCAGTTGGCGAGATGTCTGGTGATCTTAGTGAAGAGGGCAGTTGTGCACCACGAGGAGCACGTCGCGACAAGGAAGCTGTATTTTGTTGTGTATTGACGTGCCGGAGTAGCACGTCACACTAATATCGAAGAAACGCCAGTAATAGAGTACCTGCAGAAATACCAAATGTGCCCATGAGATGTATCTGATGCTCCCTTCCTCCCCGTTCTCAACAATGAAGCCTAGGATGGGACCTGGTTTGTCGTCGTCGAATGTACCCTGGAATACGCAGCTCAGCAGATCTCGCGAAACTCGTGTACGTTCGTCACTCGCATACAGCAGCTGTATATGAACATGCATTGTCGTGCTGGAACAGCATATCACATTCATGCCAAAGGAATGGAAGTAGTACATGATACACTCTGCAAATCAAGCTGAAGTGCCTGGAAATGGGTTCATCGAACCACTTTTGCACTGTTTATCCACCATTCCATGGTGCTACAGAAGAATGCTGAAGATTAGGTGGGTGGATCGCGTAACTAATGAGAAGGTACTGAACAGAATTGGGGAGAAAAGGAATTTCTGGCATACCTTGACATAAAGAAGGGATCGATTGGTAGGACACATTCTTAGACATTAAGGAATCGTGAAGTGTTTGGGGTAATAATCGCAGAGGAAGACCAAGAAATAGGTACAGTAAGCAGATTCAGAAAGATGTAGGTTGCCGTTCTTATGTGGAGTTGAAGAGGCTTGCTCAGGATAGGGTATTGTGGAGAGCTGCACCAAACCAGTCTTCGAACTGAAGACCACAACAACAACATCCACCATTCCAATATCGAATAGCGCGCTGCAACAAAGAAAACTTAAAGCTCTCCATTCGAGATCGGATGTCTCTTAGTTTATTTTTATGGCCATTTCTCCCTGTATAGGTGCCAGTCAACAATATACTTTCGCATCCGGAGAAGAAAAGACGGCGATCAAAATTTCTCAAGTAGATCTCGCCGCAACGGAAAACTCAGTTCTTGTAATGATTCCCATTCCAGTGGCAGCCTAGTCAGAGACAGTTGACAATTAAATCCTTGGATGGTGTCCAGTCGGCCACCTCGTCTGCTGTACACGAACGTCCAGAACCTGGTCTACAGATGTGGGAACGTTCCACAAACCGCTGCTGATAACTACGACCAACCATCGACAGGCTTACACGTGCCCAACATACCGTTGACACGTCCATCCAGCTTGCCTCTCCGTCTCTAATGACCACGATGTCAATGGGACCTTGAACCTTATCCTTCCGTCCTTTTTCCTTCCAGCTTCCTTTGAGCTCACAATTCGACTCTGTTCAAATGAATGACGCTGTTTAGCAGGAGTATGCAATCGTCGGTGAGACATGGTTGTACTCCAAAATGGATGTACTGCACAGCCAAAACAGAGGGGTGTCAAGGTTGGCCTCCTGATCGCCTTCTGGTCGCCGATAACATTGAGAGATGAATCACTACCACTACAATCCATCGGCATGCGAATATTATATCCTGATTTTACTGAACACAGTCCTTGAGAGTCTTGTATTCGTTTTCTGCCGTGTATATCCCTCGCCAACCTAATCATCCAGCATGAATGTACACATACATATGGGTTTCTATTCAGACCACTGATTTCGGTGGGAATGTGATCCCCAATCATTATTGATGGAAGTACACGTTACATTACAGATTAAACTCTCGAGTTATATGCATCCTACTGCTGCTGAATCGGAACTGTACGATCCACAGAAAGTGTTTTACTGTCTTTGGTAGTTGAGCTGTTAGTCTGGTAACGTTCCATACACCAATCGAAGCGGTTTCAACTTAAACAGAATGGTGATGAACGGTTGGTATAAAGAAGAGCTTAGATTCGTTGATAACGTTTGTAGAAATTGTAGACATGCTTCTCGGGATAAGCGTCGAGTATCGTTGTGAAAACTCCACGATATTTCATCAGCGCAGCTGGCCAACATCTTCAGGTGATAAACACACTGCTGAGCTGTGATTGCGGTAGTCTATATATACAGGTATAAGTAGCAAACGTGCAAGCGAAAAGTCGGCGAACAGTGGCGAAGCTTCCTTGTCGATGGAGGGAAGGTCTTCTCACAACATCCATCCGACAGCAACCAAAGATTCTGGCGCGCAAAGTTTCTTTGACAGGTTATCATCCGACTTAATTTTTTCATGATTCAAAATATCTGCAGTAAACAGGCACTATGTTTGTTGCTATTTTTGAGAGAGAGAGAGATAGAGAGAGAGAGAGAGAGAGGACTTAGTCTGTAGCACGCAGCGTGAGACATCAGATAACGTGCGCTATGCGTGAGGATGAATCACTGAAAATACTGATGACATACCATTCTGCAAAACGGAAGGTATAATTCACGTGGACCGAGACCATAAGGTCCACAAAATATTAAAAATAAAAGAGAATTAAAGCTCCGTTCCAAAAAGTTACGTTTCTGCAAAAAATGCAGTCTATCTATAACACGTAATGCGTATCACGCAACATACGTACTGTTTGCCTTGCTTTACGATTCGATTGTTAAGTTATTATATGTTATGTCCCGTAACAATTCAACAGTATTTGTATTCCCAACAGGAATTAGATTTGTATTTGATGCGTGAAGGGTCAAATTCTCGGCCTGGCAATTTGATACAAGTTTTACATGGTATTACCAATGAGTACCCATGAATTGGAATTATTCGTTGTATAAGAAGTCTGCAACAATTGTGCTTCCTATTAATTGTCCTGTCAGAGCTTGTATTTCGTGTGTAATGACATGGACGTCGGTGGTACGATAATGTCCAACCTACATTCCTTTTCTTTTCGGACTAGAAGAGCTCCCGCCTTAAGTGAGGAGAACGCTAATTTTTCAGATACCTTAAAGGTTTTATAAAAGCTTTAGCCACTGGAAGTCAGAGAAACTATATTAAAACTTTCTGTTAGAGTAAAACTGCGTGCCAGGCTGGGCATCCAACCTTGGCACTTGCCTTCTGCCTGCAACTGCTCTGCCGACTGAGTTACCAAAGTGCAATCCGGGCTTCACAGCTTTAGCCTCTTCTGCTAGCTACCTTCCAAACTGTGAGGGCAGGTGGATAGCTCAATAGGTAGAGCAACTGCTCGAGAAGGGCCAAGGTCCTCAGTTCGAGTCCCGGACCGATACACAGTTTTATCTGCCAGGAAGTTACACGTCAGCGCACACTCTGTTGCAAAATGAACATCCATTCTGGAAGTTATTTTCGGAAAATAAAAATAAAATAAAAACCTTTAGCATATGGACGAAGTAGTCCACAATATCACAAATGGATAGTGACAGCTGTAGATTGACTTAAAACAACAACGACAATTTACTAAAAAATAAAAAAAATTGGGTGATGATGCCAATGTGTGACTATTTAGAAAAAATTCTAAAATTACACGTAATAGTTCAACATTGCATCAAATTTTGATGAAAATGTATACCAAACTTTTAGTTAGGCAGTGCATGCGTTGTTTTTGTCTCAGATTTAGGTAATCAAAAACAACTGCTCACCGCCAATTAATAGGCTACCAAATCATTAAAGTATTAAAAGAAACGAGATGTAATGATGTACAATGACTTCAGCGTTTAAAATCGATAGTCCTGTTAAAATAGCACGAATTTACGGCCTGAATCACATGTACCGTCATCGTTTTGGGACAACAGTAATTATTTCACAATTTTTGTGATCAACGATTCGATATTCATATTGCCTTTCGAGAAGGAACGGTTCATTGTTTTAACTCTCAAGAATCGTCGCAGGAAACATCATTCAGGTTAACAAATGACGCCACATCGATTAAACGCTTTAAACGCGATAATTAAAGCACTGCTCACCGCCAATTAATAGGCCACCAAATCGTTAAAGTATTAAAAGAAACGAAATGTAATGGTGTGTAATGACTTCAGCGTTTAAAATCCATAGTCCTGTTAAAATAGCACGAATTTTCGGCGTGAGTCGTATGTACCATCTCATCGTTTTGGGACAACAGTAATTATTTCACAATTTTTGTGATCAACGATTCGATATTCATATTGCCTTTCGAGAAGGAACGGTTCATTGTTTTAACCCTCATCTGCCTTGGCGGGGTCATATTTGACCCCAAGGGTTTGTATTTTAATATTTATTCGCTATGTGACATGGTGGGGAGCTTTTATAAAAGCTGCCAAGTCTAAAGAAGGTAACGAACATAGTTTTGTACAAATTTGAAAAATTATAAAATGTAAATCGAAATTTATCGTAGGAATTTCAACAAATACGGTTCGCAAATCATCTTTTTTGTTATCATATGGTAAGAACCATGCCTTCAGAAGTGCAAAAACAAATTTTTATGTGAATTTAAAAAAAAATGTCAGATAAGTTCAATTCTTTTAAAATAATTTCTTTGTGCTTACTTTTATGTTTAAATGAAATGGTTACCTTACATCTTGATATTAACTAGAAAATAAATGCTTTACTTTCAAAAGTCATTTAAAATTACATTTTCCCCAAGAAAAAAAAAGTTCAAATGTTTGTGAATCTATCGGACCAAACTGCGTGGTCATCAGTCCGTAGCTTACAAACTACTTAAACCTAGGTAAACTAACCTAAGGACAAACACACACACCCATGCCCCAGGGAGGACTCGAACCTCCACCGCGAGCAACCGCGCGTTCCGCAGCGAGACGCTTTAGACCGCTCGGCTACTCCACCGCGGCTTTCCCCAACAGTTTGGGGTTAAAATTACCCCGCCAGGGTATGAGAGTTATCTACATTCGCCAGGGCAGTTAAGGACTAACTCTCAAGAATCTTCGTAGGAAACACCATTCACGTTAACAAGTGACGCCACATCGATTAAAACGCTTTAAACGCGATAATTAAAGCAAGGCAAAAAAAGTACGAATGTGCGCGCTGACAATTTCTCTAGCAATAAAAATTTTCTCACACTTCGGTAACTGAAACATCGTTAACGTCTTCGCCGCGTTTTTAACCTTACAGATAACTGAATCTGTCATGAGAATCGTAAAGCGCTTAAAGAGATATGCGGAGAGTTTTTCTTAAATGTTAGCTGCGATGAAGTTTCAGGAAGTGGTTGGCGGGACGCAGCAGTGTTTGAGCGTTGTGTTGCAGAGATAGAGGCGGAGGCGGAGAGAAACACCCCGAGGCGGAAGCGAGCGCAGCACAGACGGCGCTGGGTGAATGACACTTTAAAGCTAATCGCCCGGACCGCACGCCCACTGTCAAGAGCTAAGCCCGCCGCCCTCACCCCATCTACACGTATTCTCCTTCCATACCCCATCGCACCGACAAAGCTAGTCTTCCCACATCTGTTGCCCAAATATAGTAACCTGCTGTTATTGTCGCCTAGCGAGTGCTACACGACAACCGCAAAGAAATCTGACTCTTTACTCTTCGCGGTATTAGGCTAATCTGCGACGGTGTCTTCTGCACGCTTGTCAGACATTGTCGTCAAGTAGCTATTGTTGCTCTCCAATTCTCTTAAATGTACACTGCAGTTTTAGCGCCTGTTCTAGCGAGCGTATGTACTGCAGTTTCCAGCAGTTGTTTAAAGCGCAATTGCCGTTACCTAATAACTAGATTTCAGTTTCACCTTTAACGCTATTCTTCATTACATGACTCAGTAATGGTTCACGTCATACAAGAAGAAGTTTCGTAGTATCTTATTGAATATTAGTTGCATTTAACTTTTGCAACATATTTTATGATTAAGAGTGATAAAGTTGTTAATTACAGAATGATATTTTCACTCTGCAGTGGAGTGTGTACTGATATGAAGCTTCCTAGCAGATGAAAACTGTATGCTTGAGCGGTATTCGAACCCGGTACCTTTTACTTAATTACAGTTTGAAATTCAGTTTTTATACAAATTTTACAAAGTGAGAACCTCTACAGGAGGCAACTTAGTCAAGACAGTATTTAAGAAGGGTCAGGAGAAAGATTTACTTGTATAATATGACGAGAGACTTAATACACATAGCCTTTAAAGATAAGTTAGCACTTGTTTGAAACGCATTTTCAAATGTAACCTGGCCTTTGCATATTAAAATTCAGTTTTTATACAAATTTTACAAAGTGAGAACTTCTACAGGAGGCAACTTAGTCAAGACAGTATTTAAGAAGGGTCAGGCGAAATATTTCCTTTTATAATATGACGAGAGACGTATTACACAAAGCCTTTAAAGATATGTTTGCGTTTGTTTGAAACCGCATTTTCAAATGTAACCTGGCCTTTGCATATTTTCAGTTCCCATAGGATGTAAATTTGTAGAAATCTGAAGCAGACGATTTAAATCCTTGAAAACTGTAATTAAATTAAATAATTACTTGCTATCGAGGCCTAATAATACTTTCCATTAGGTTTACATACTATTAAGTCACTTTTTATTACACCTAAGAAAAAACAGAACTGTGAACGCTAATATCTCTCGACTTAAACTTTATTTTTCCTCGCTTTTGTCTTTTCAACACAAGCACACAGCTTGGAGTTGCAGCAATAACTACGTTTCGAAAAAAAAGTGACTTTTTTTTTCCTCAGTTGCCCCCATAGAAGTTCTCACGGTGCACAAGTTGTTTAAAACTTCATTTGAAACTGCAATTAACAACAAGTTATGGTCGTATTGTTTATTACATTTCCTTTGGCTTTTTTCTGTTTGTAAGAAGTTATTTGCTTTTTGTGGGGGTTACAAATAAAAAAGAGTTATAGAAAATTTTAATAAAGGATACCATCAATTCTATTTTTTTTTCTGCAGCTTTATATCTACTGTTTCGATAGGAAACTGACATGTAAACCCCGAGCGGTAATTGTTGAATAAATTGTTGTTATAAGACACCTATCGCACGTGAACCAGAGCCCTTCGAGTGTCGCGATGGCTAGAAACAAAACTCGGAACGCGGCGCTTACACGGACGCTCCTCCGGGTTCACGAACCCCGCGGGTCGGCGTTAATTGCGTTAGCAAAACATCGCACCTGCCTGGGATATCTCCCGCAGCAACGAAACCAAAATACCGCTGTCAGCAACAGGCATCCGAGGCGATTTTGCTGCACAGCACGCCCGCCAATTGCGTAATGCGTTTTCACTGGCGCGGTGTGCGAACGCCCGTACACAAAACGACGCCGTCCACCGACGCACCAAGGCTTTCGGGGCGCGTTTTAGTATCGGCCGAGACAACGCGGCTAACGGGGGATTGTTGGCACGGGAGAGGAAATTCGTGCCTTATAAATAGCGTTCGATGCAACGTAAGGCCGCTTTAAAGAGATAGACCGGAGGAGCTGACATGAGCGCTTGGCAGGGGCGTTGACCTGAGAGGCAGCCAGCGCTACAACACAGGTATAGCCGCCTAAGTCCCAGCGCGCATGCCGGCCACGGCTAGCCGCTTTATTTCACGTGCCAATCTCGCTCCGTTTCGCCTGTGGACATACTCGAGGCGTCGGATACGAAAGTGAGCGTTCGAATAAAGTCGTAGTATCCTCCTGCGAGTGTTCTGGCCACGATTGTAGTAAATTTTTCACTGCGCGGTTATTTTTGCACGGTGACGGCACTGTGAAGGTTGCCCAGTTCACAAAATGACGCTGTGGATTCGTCGTGCAAGAGCAATCCACCGCGCGATATTTGAATATTGCTGAAGAGCCCAGCTGCAACAATGCGGAAAGTTTTGCGCCGGCCTCGGTGGCCGAGGGGACTGAGGCGCTCCAGTCACGTTCTGCACGGTTACTACGGTCGGGGGTTCGAATCCCCCCTCGGGCATGGATATTTGTGCCGTCCTTAGTCTAAGGTAGTTGATAAGTAGTTTGTAAGTTTAGGGACTGATGACCCCGTAGTCAAGTCCCATAAGCTTAACAAACATTTGAACATTTTTTTTTTTTTTTGAAAGTTTTGCCGAGAAGTGCAGGACAAGTAATTAGATTGACAAGGCAAATATGCAGCCGGACTTATTTATTGCTCAGAAGCGTATATATTGTCAGGTCAGCCACAAAATAAAATAATAATAATCAAAAAATGTAGACAGATATCGCGCCGGTCAGCGCCAGGAGCAGGGAATCTCGCCGTGACCTTGAGATAAGGACGAAATAATCCGATTTGCAAAGGTGATTTGGGTTAAGCTGGTGAAGGGCTTCTGGCTGCATTCATTGCGGCAAGTCGGTACCACTTAGCAGACTTCTCTGACGCAACGGCCGCGCGCTCGCCGGAATTCCACGGAAAAATTACCCGCCGGCTACGACGCGGACGCCGGGGTCATCCCGTGTGGGGTCAAGCGGCACCCCGTTCTGCCAGATACGACCGACCACCGCCCGCTACCTCGCTCGTGCCAAAAGCCAGCTCTCCTCGGGCGTTACCCCCAGTTTGTGCCGAGTGAGAAATGGTGTTTGAGAACATTCGTTAATTTGCCAGCGGCGAGGTGAAGGATCGGAAGGAAAAAAAAAAAAAAAAAAAAAAAAAAAAAAAATGAGAGTTTGTGAAAATAATTTTCTCGTTTCCGCGCCGTCTCGAACGACAATCGGTTTAACGCGCCGCGTTGTGAAGATTTCCCGGCTGTTATTTGTCACAGTTGGGCTGCCGCGTTTGTGCGAATCGCGAGAGGCGAGTAAACATTGTTATTATAAACAATGGCTGTAAATAGAACCGTCCGCTTTTACAGAAGAGAACCGGCATGGCAACAGCGTTCGTAGAACATTCCACGTGCGGACTAAAACTGTAGCTTGCAGGCGGGGGCTACGGCGTACAGACGCGCGGGCTTAAAAAAAAAAGTAACGTACGACGACCACGTGACACGCACGGGATTCGACTGGAATTGCTCGTCTATCGTACACGGTTTGCGCAGTGTGACACCGGTGTAAGGAGTTGGCGGCTGGAAGTGCGCCGTAAGAACTCGCGGCGTATTCGAAACTTTAACCGCCGCGCGCCGTCTCGCTTTAAACGGCGGTCCGGGTCATTGACACCGGGTGACAATACGATTAGGGATTAGCGGTCGCGAGGGGGACCCCACGAGTGTCAGTCGCGTAACAGAGGCGCAGACGTTTGCCTCGCCGCGCGCGGCGAAGAGCGCGACGCACGCGCGTGCGGTATGCGTGCGCCGAGGACGCACGGCGAGACTCACGTGCGCGCACGGCGGCAAAACACGGCGGCGCACAAAATAAATAAACGGCCGAGGTCAGGACGCGAGCACATTATATTCGGCGCTTATCTGCCGGCCGCCGATAACGCGAGCGGCGCTCGCGGGTCATCGGCCGCGGCCGGCGCCGGACAGAAAAAAATTGCGTGCCGCAAACTTACCGGAGCGTGGAGCGAGGAGCGTGGAGCGCGGCACATACACACCGTACACACTCTGCCAACAGACTGCGCCCGCGCTGCCTCCACAGCTGCCCGGCTCGCCGTGACGTCACCAAACTTTGACATTTCAGTCATTCACCTCGGCGGAGGTGGTGGCGGCGTAGGGGGGGGGGGGGGCGAGCGCGCGCGGGCGGCTGGTGGGGGGCGGAGGGGAAGGCCCGCTCCGCCGCCGCCGACGCTCAGCTGTTTTAGAACGCGCACGCATCGATTCGAGAGCAATGACTGATTCCCGCTCTATTAATAATGCGCTGCCGCCGTGTCGTCACGCACTGGCCTCCTGGTCGCTGGCCCGGCGCGCGCTGTTAAGGTGCGACGCAGCTCCCGCGAGTGCGACGGTCTCGGTCTGACCCTCACCTTTGCGGCAAGGTTCGCGGCGTTTCGTGCGTGCAGCGAAGAAGCCCGTGCGTTATTCGGTATTTTGTATCTTTACAGGTTGTTTCACATATCATCTTATAAAAATGTTCATATGTTTGTTAAGCTTATGGGACACTGCGGGGTCATCACTCCCTAAACTTACAAACTACTTACACTAAAGACAACACAAACATCCATATATACATGTGACCTCTGTTCCGAAAGAACAGACGTCACTTCTGATCCTGTAGTTGTTATTATTTAATATTCACAGAATATATGACATCAACTGCGATTGGGCAAATCTGAAAATGTGTACCCAGCCGGGATTCGAACCCGGGTCTCCTGCTTTCGAGGCAGTTGCGCTGACCCCTACACCACTGGAGACACAGTGATCACCGCACCTGCAAGGACTACCTAAGCACGCCTCCCGTGGGCAGGGCGAAACTGGGAATTGGTATCTGACGGGAGGCGTGCTTAGTTAGACCTTCCATGTGCGGTGATCACTGTGTCCCCAGTGGTGTAGAAAGCAGGAGACCCGGGTTCGAATCCCGGCTGGGTACACATTTTCAGCTTTGCCCAATCGCAGTTGATGTCATATATTCTGTGAATAACAAACATCCATGCCCGAGGGAGGATTCGAACCCCTGACGGGGAACGGCCTCTCGCGTCGGAGCACAGCGCCTCAAAGCGCTCGGCCACACCGCCGAGGCTATCATTTTATACCGTACTAGCTGAAAACCTGGCGTTGCCCGGGTATTTATTTATTTATTCCCGCCATTTTCCAAGTATATATTTATTTGTGTAAGGGCTGTATTTATGTAAAATCTCTTGGCAATCTTTCCTTTCATTATTTTGCAGTGGTTGTCAGCGAGGAAAAGTTTAATAAAGGTTTGAAATTATGTTTAAAGTTTGTTGCAAGTTACTAAGTACTCTCATTCTCAGAGAGCGTATTTAATAGTCTCGCCGCATTATGTGGCTTTTGCGATTCCTGTTTTTCATGACGTCATATCTTCTGAACCATAGAGAATCACTGACACAGATAGAGTTCGTACTACAAGTCGGAGAAGATACAGGCGGGGAGAGAAGATCGCGAAATATTAGTGGAAATCAGAAGGATCCCCGCATAGTAACTTGCCTGATGGGCATGGAACAAACAAGAGTGGAAGCTGAAGGCTTCGTTCTATGAACCAACCACGTGGAACACACATCACTCACGGAAGGAAACGATGAGAAGATTTTTACATGCACTGTACAAAAATGAACATATTACCTATTAGAAATCTGGCCCCACAAAGCTAGAAAGTATTTACACAGAGTTCATACACCGCCACATGATCACAAAAGCTTTTAACATACCAGGTCGTTATCAAACTGCAACTAGAATCACACACACCGCATGATTATTAACCCTGCAGCAATTGTTACCTTAAGGTAAGGAATGTGTTCCAAATTTGGTTGAAATCGGTCCAGTGGTTTAGGAGAAAATTAGCAGCAATGTCGCAAGCCGGCCGCGGTGGCCGAGGAGACTGAGGCGCTCCAGTCACGGCCGCTACGGTCGGGGGTTCGAATCCCCCCTCGGGCATGGATATTTGTGCCGTCTTTAGTATAAGGTAGTTGATAAGTAGTTTGTAAGTTTAGGGACTGATGACCCCGTAGTTAAGTCCCATAAAAATGTTCAAATGTTTGTATAGTCTATGGGACTTAACTACGGGGTCATCAGTCCCTAAACTTACAAACTACTTATCAACTACCTTATACTAAAGACGGCACAAATATCCATGCCCGAGGGGGGATTCGAACCCCCGACCGTAGTGGCCGAGCAGACCGTGACTGTAGCGCCTCAGTCCCCTCGGCCACCGCGGCCGGCTAAGTCCCATAAGCTTAACAAACAAACAATGTCGCAAAATGCAGCGGTTTTTCGCGCATCTCATTGTTTATGACGTCAAACCTCGTGAACTATATATCGTATGTCATTCTTACACTTACGGCGACCGTGCTCATGGATTGAAGCTTACGTGTACAAAATTTCATAAAAATTGGAACAAAACTGTAGATTTGTATGCAACCCGTAAAAATATGCGGACACTCTGCTTTATATATTAAAGTTTTAAGCCAAGACACTTTGCTTACTTTACTTTGTATGTGCCAAAGGCCTTATCGAACATATGCCTGATCTACGAGCCTCTTCCACAGCTTTCTGTCGAGTGTCCAGTCGATGTTGCTGTTTATCCTGGCTGTATGTTCTCGAATGTTATCACGCCACCTGCTTCTAGGCCTGCCTCTTTCTCTCTATCCAGCTATTGTTCTGCTGAATGCTGTTCTCTGTAATCTATCTTCTGTCATTCTGGCTATATGGCCTGCCCAGTTCAGCCTTCTCTTCTTGAGCGCTTCGACGATGTTTCGGTGTTTGTACAGCTTAGGGTGTTTTTTTTTTTTTTTTTTTTTTTTTTTTTTTTTTTTTTTTTTTTTTTTTTTAATTCTCCGCTCAATGTCATTTTTATCATATACGGATCCAAACATTTTCCTTAGCACTTTTCTTTCGAATGTTAACAGTTTTTCTTCATCTTTCTAAATGTTAATGTTTCACATGCCAAGCCACTGCTATTTAATATTTATTTTATTTCGAACTAGCTTAAACCCCCGGCTCCGCTCGCGTGTGGTTGATTATGATGGATAAGCTATCTTTCAGAAGTGTGCTACGAGACAGGTTTTGAAGGATGAAATGAAATACAATACCTTATTTAGAAACAAACATTTTAATCAACATTATCAAGTAAGTAGTGTAGATCAAATCACACGTAAAAATGCAATCGTTTCGAAGAATCCAATCACGAAATTCAACACTAATGATTGTAATAATACACAGATCGATCACTTGATGTAATGCGCGAAACGTCAAATCGACTTTTTTTTAAAGAGATGTATTAAAAGAAATTTCTTTTTTACTGCTTTATTTATTTATTCTTATATTTCCTTATTCGTGTGCTTATCCTTACAGAGAAAGAGCTGAAGACATTGTAGCACGCATAGACCAAAGATATGGTCTGTGGCATCACGTTTCACTGTGTGTTACCTGCTTGCTATAGAGTCGCAAACGTCGTCGCTGACCTTGAGTCTGAATCTTTTTATAATTTGACGACTTTCAACCACCATATCTTCCACCCCCTTATAGCTATCGGCATGGATCTGCTATGGTGTACAACGGGAGACTTCGGACAACAATTACACACAGACCATTCGTTTGCTTTCTGTAGTTTTCGCTGCAGAGCGAAATATTAAAACACACACAAGTACAATTTTATATACACCGATAACTTTCCATCCCAATATACTCCACCTTTTTATCATTATCAACCCTCAAGCAACAATGCAACCAATAAAACCATTTTCAAAGAGTAATTATTGTTTCGCATTTCGCGTTATATTCTTCGAATTACTAAATATCTATCAGATCGGCTATAAAACCGTGCTTAAAACCTTCCTCAGGTGTAAATTAATAACTGTACAAATATTTAAGTCTTTGCGTCTTGTTGTTCGGACGTGATAAGCGTACACTGAACAGACATTCACATTAATATATGTAGATAACTAGCTATCCAATCGCCATAAAACCGAGCCTAAAGCCTTCCCTGTAACTGTACAAATTTTTAGCTCTTTATGTCTTGTGGTTCAGACGTGATAGACGTACACCGAACAGACATTCACATTTATAGAGATAGATAAAATACAATATGTATTGAAAAACACTAACTTCACATTGGTATATAATAATAAAAACATCATAAAATCGACGATAAAATCTGGAAACACCAAACCACCGATATTCACGAACCCAGGCATTTATAAAATTCGATGTAATACATGCAATAAATTCTACATAGGACAGACAGACAGGAGTTTCAATGTTAGATACGAAGAACACACACGAGATAGCATTTTTTCAGCACTTTGTAACCGAAAATCACGTAGTAGATACAATCGAAAAATCAGTGGACATCCTCAAATTATTAGCAAAAGGCCCTGAAATGAACATTATTGAGGAGGCGGAAATATATTTGCCCTTAACTCAAGCTGTAATAGGAAATTTATTGAAATATGTGTTATAGTTTAAGAATTACAATATTTTGCCAAATAGATGTCTTTATATATAAAACAGAGTGAATGTATATTTGTGTGTACGTATTGCATACAAATCTACAGTTTTATTCCAATCTTTATGAAATTTTGCACACGTAAGCTTCAATCCATGAGGACGGTCGCCGTAAGTGTAAAGATCACGCACAACACATAGTTCACGATATATGACGTCATAAACAATGAGATGCGAGAAAAACTGCTGCATTCCGCGACAATGTTGCACATTTCCTCTTACTCCACAGGACCGATTTCAACCAAATTTGATACAAATATTCCTTACCGTGAGGTACCAATTCTGTACTGGTAAGAACCACATACAGGAGATAGTACGTCATAAACAATAGGAGTTGCAAGAAAGTGCCACATAATGCGACTAGACTTTATGAATACAGTATATCAGATCGAAATAACTTAGCGGTTGGCAAAAAACTTTAAACATAATTTCAAACCTTTATTGAACTACTTCTCGCTGACAACCATAGCAAAATTATGAAAGGAAAAAAGTTTCTCGCTTACTACTTTTCCGCTGTTCATGGACTAAAACTACGGCATTTGGTATGATGTTGGAATGTATAATTTCTACACTACAAATTGTAGGTGCAGGAAATTTTACAGACAGTATACACACATATAGTTGAATGTACCTGCTGAATTGTATCACAGTACGACAGGTAGTTCACGAGATATGAGGACATAAACAGTAACGTTCATGGAAAACCGCCCCATCACGCCCCAAGTTTTAATCTATTCCTTCCTTACTACTAATTGTATTCCCAAGAGTTTTGACAGACATACAGCACTTACACAAACGTATATATTCCTGGAAAATTATACAACTGTACAACATATAACTCCATAAATATGAGATCGTACGAATTTTATATATCATTTGTATTTTGCCTACTATTTTTCTTTGTTTCAATACTGCACTTATTATTTTGTACATTATGCAAGACAGCATTATTTCTTATATATTCTCCGGTAATATAACGTGTTTTTTAGAAAAAAGGAGATGAACAGAGATATAAGGGATAGGAGAAGTAGTAACTCAAGACAGGAATAAATAAATAAATAAATACCAGGGCAACGCCGGGTTTTCAGCTAGATTTTATAATACACGTTCGCATTCTGGAACGATTGTCTGGTGCGTCGTCAGTCTAATAGCATTTAGACTGTGGCAGGCTGCTGCCAAAATTCGTAGGAACACATTGTTTTTTTTTTTTTTTTTTTTTTTTTTTTTTTTTTTTTTTTTTTTTTTGTCTGGAGTATATCTGCGGGAGTAGAAAAACCCTTATTACACTTCATTCCTATTTATTATATACAGAATGACAAACATAGATCATTTCTGCAATGTATTAGGCATAATATAAAGACACTGTCCCATTCTTCAATTGAAAGAAATTTTGTGAACATAGCTAAAACCATGTATGTACATAATGTTCTGAAAATGTGGTTTCGAGAAAATGAGAAAAGAATGTTCACAGTGGTTTTGACTCGCCGTATACCTCCTTCAGAACATTCCAGTGGCATAATGTTGCTGGCAAGCTGCGTCTTTATCTTTTGCAGACTTTTTCAGGAGTCTTTTCCTTACTATGGACTTTTTAGTGGTGGCTTCCGTAGCCATTTCAGCTTCAACTAGTCGCTGACGATCTATGGCAGTCAGAACAGCTATCATATTATTTCCTGGCTGGATGCCTAATTTGTCAATTACTTTTGTACTGCTAATCGCATCATCATTGAAACAGATAACAGCATCCATCACACCTATTTTGAGTTCTGTCCAAGCAATAAACACTGTTTTCGGTACTCGTTGCCACATGCAACTGTTTAAACTCATATTAGGATTTTGTATACGACCATGTAGACATTTGCTATGTAATGTTTCATCTGAAAGGTCCCTGTATATTGGCTATATTGTTTCCATGACTGTGGCATGTATGGAGCGTTTATGGTGATTCTCCTTGCCTGGAGCATCAGCGTGGCCAGTGTACAGACATTTGTTCAAATAGCGTTTAAGACTATAATAACTATTTAAAAGTAAGTAAACGAAATACTTTTGGAAACGAGAGAAATTTGTCATTCTGACACAGTCAATATTTTTCGATTTACCGGTCATTTTCACGTCTAGGTCCAGATAAGAAATGGATGTTTTCTTATGGAAGGGTTGTTGGGCCTCGGTAGTAATTATTTAACTTGATAATCGGTTACAGCAATTTAAATCGTCTTCATCAGATTTCTACAAACTGAAATCATATGGGAACTGAAAATCTGCAAATGACAGGTTAATTTGAAAATGCGTTTCACAATATATAAATGTTTATAGCAACTGTTAACATACCGTTCAAGACTTTATAATAGTCTCTCGTCGTATTGTAAAAGTAAAAGGTCATCTTTATCCTCGCCCTTCTTAAATTTTCTCTTGACTAAGTTACCCTCTGTACAAATTTTCACGAAGTAAAATTTTTATAAAAATTATTTTGAAACTGTAATTAAGGAAAAGGTCCCTGGTTCAAATCCCAATCTAGGAAGTTTCATACCAGTGTATACTCCACTGCAGAGTGAAAATATCATTATGTAATCAACAACTTTATCGCTCTTAATGACAAAATACGATGAAAAAGCTAAATAAGACATATTCAATAAGATACAACGAAACTTCTTCCTGTATGACGCGAAGCATTACTCAGGCACGAAATGAGGTATAGCATAAAATGTAAAATTGAAATCTAGTTATTAGGTAACGGCAATTACATTAGAAGAGAAGCTAAAACCTAATATCCGTGCGTGAGTGCAGCAATACGACGTGACATAGTCTAGACTCTAGAGGTAAGCCTCACCATGCATCCTGCAGGGCTGTTCATCCATACATCCGTCAGGGTACGTCGTTGTGGTTGTCTTCAGTCCGCAGAATGGTTTGATGCAGCTCTCCACGCTACCTTGTTCTGTGCAAGCCTCTTCATCTGAGAATACGTACGGTAACCTACGTCCTTTTAATCTGCTTTCTTCATTCGTCCCTCGATCTCCCTCTACGATTTTTACCCCACACACTTCCTTTTAATGCTAAGTTGACGATTCCTTGATGTCTTAGAATGTGTCTCACCAATGTATCCCTTCTCTTAGTCAGGATATGCCAGAAACTCCTCCCCAATTCTGTTGAGCACCTCCTCATTAGTTACGTCATCTACCCATCAAATCTTCACCATTCGTCTGTATCACCACATTTCACAAGCTTCTATCATCTTTTTGTCTGAACTCCTTATCGTCCACGTTTCACTCCCGAACAATGCTTCTCTCAAGACAAATTCTTTCAGAAAGGACATCCTAACATTTAAATTAATATTGGATGACAACAAGTTTCGCTTCTTCAGAAACGCTTTTCTTCCCATAGCCATTCTGCATTTTATATCTTCTTTACTTCAGCCATCAGAAGTTGTCTTGCTACCCGAATTACAAAACTCATCTACTACACTTATTGTCACATTACCTAATCTAATTCCTCCAGTATCGCCTGACTTCCTGACGCTACCTTCCATTATCCTTGTTTTACTCTTGTTGATGTTCATCGTATACCCTCTTTCAATTCCATTCAATTGCTCTTATAGACCCTTTGCAGTCTCTGACAGAATTGCTATGTCATCGGCAAAGGTTTCAAGTCTTCTCCCTGAACTTTAATACTCTCTTCAAATTTCTCCTTGAATTCCTTTACAGCTTGCTCAATATATATAGACTGAACAACATTGGGAAAAGGCTACAACCCTGTCTTACTCCCTTACAAATCACTGCGACTCTTTCATGACCTTCGACTCTAATAATTGCTGTCTGGTTTTTGTACAAGTTGAATATCACTCCTGTCTCCCTATATTTTACCTCTGCTACCTTCAGAATCTGAAAAAGTGTATACCAGTCAACATTGTCAAAAGTTTTCTCCAGATCTACAAATACTAAAAACGTAGGTTTCCCTTTCTTTAATCTACCTTCTAAGATAAGTCGTAAAGTGAGTATTGCCTCGCGTGTTCATACATTTCTCTTAAATTCAAATCGATCTCCCCCAAGGTCAGACTTCACCAGTTTTTCCATTCGTCTGTAAATAATTCTTGTTAATATTTTGCAACTATGACTTATTAAACTGATAGTTCTATTATTTTCACATTTGTCTGCACTTGTGTCTTTAGGAATTGGAATCACTATATTCTTCTTTAAGTCTGAGGGTATGTCCCCCGTCTCATACATCTTGCATACCAGGTAGAACAATTTGTCCATGACTGGTTCTCCTAACGATAATAGCAGTTGAGACGGGACATCATCCACTCCATCGGCCTTGTTTCTACTCAAATCTTTTAATGCTCTGTCAAATTCTTCTCGCAGTATCGTATCTCCTATCTCATCTTTCTCTACTTCGGCTTCCATTTCTAGAATACTGCCTTCTAGTTTATTTCCTTTGTACAGGCCTTCTATATATTCCTCCCACCTTTCAGCTTTCCCTTCTTTGCTTAGTACTGGTGTCCATCTGAGTTCTTGATATTCATGCCGCTGCTTTTCTTGTCTCCAAATATCTCCTTTATTTTCCTGTAGTCGGTATCTATCTTTCCGCTGGCTATACATTCTTCTACTGTCTTGCATTTTTCCTCAAGCTACTCCTGCTTAGCCAGTCTGCATTTCCTGTTAACCTCATTTTCCAGACGTTGTACGCCCTTTTGCCTTCTTCAGTTGATCCATTTTTATATTTTACCCTTTCATCAATTAAGTTCAGTATCTCCTGTGTTTTCCGAGGATTTCTATTAGGCCTATATGATCTTCTGCCGCCTTCAATACTCTACCTCTCAGACATACCGATTCTTCTTCTACTGTATTACTTTCCCCCGTTTCAGACAATCCTTGCGTAATACTGCCTCGAAAACTCTCACCCATCTCTGGTTCCTTCAATTTGTCCAGATTCCATCTCCTTAATTTTCAACATTTTTGTAGTCTCTTAAGCTTCACTTTGTAATTCATAACCAATAAGTTATGGACAGAGTCTATATCTGCCCCGGGATATGTCTTACAGTTTAAAACCTGGTTTCTAAACCTTTGCCTTCCACGTATATAACCTTCTTTCGTGATGATTAAATCAGGTGTTTGTGATCATTAAATTGTGCTCTGTACAAAATGCTACCAGGCGATCTCCTCTTTCATTCCTTTCCCCAGTCCTTATTCACCTACTGTATTTCCTTCTCTTCCCTTTCCTACTACCGAGTGCCACTCCCCCAGCACAATTACGTTTTCTTCTCCTTTAATTGTCTGAATAATTTGTTCTATCTGCTCATAAATTTCTTGGATCTCCTCATCATCGGCAGAGCTAGTTGGCATATAAACTTGTACTGCTGTGGTCGGTGTTGGCTTCGTGTCTGTCTTTGCAACAATAATGTGTTCACTATGTTATTCATAGTAACTTACCTGCGTTCCTTTTTCTTATTCATTATCAGACCTTCTCTTGCGTTACCACCAACTGATTTTGTATTTATAAACCT
Source organism: Locusta migratoria (assembly GCA_026315105.1). Lineage (NCBI taxonomy): Eukaryota > Metazoa > Arthropoda > Insecta > Orthoptera > Acrididae > Locusta > Locusta migratoria. Next base: position 284,309,770 of record CM048755.1, read on the forward strand.
GTCCTCACCTGACCAAAAATCCTGTTCATCCTGCCACCAAACTTCACTAATCCCCACCACATCTAACTTTAACCTTTCCATTTTTCTTTTCAAATTTTCTAACTTAACTACCCGATTAAGGGTCAGAACATTCCACGCTGAGATCCGTAGAATGCCTGTTTTGTTTTTCTTGATGACGACATTCTCCTGAGTAGTCCCCGCCCGGAGATCCGAATGGGGGCTATTTTACCTCCGGAATGTTTTACCCGAGAGGATGCCATCATCATATATCCATTCAGTAGAGCTGCATGTCCTCGGGAAAAGTAACGACTGTAGTTTACCCTTGATTTCAGACGTTCGCAGTAACTGCATGACAAAGCCATTTAGCTGATGTTACAAGGACAGCTCAGTCAATCATCCAGACTGTTGCCCCTGTAACTACTGAAAAGGCTGCTGCCCCTCTTCAGGAACCACACGTTTGTCTGGCCTCTCCACAGATACCCCTCCGCTGTGGCTGCACCTACGGTACGGCTATCTGCACCGTCGAGGCACGCAAGCCACCCCACCTCGGCAATGTCTGTGGTTAGTACGAAGGGGTGGAAATCTATTCTGGACAGCACGTTGCAAGGCATCCCAGATATGCTCAATAATGTTCAAGTCTTGGGAGATAAATGACCACCGGAGGCGTTTTATAAACAGTGTTCCTGGGGCCACTTTGTAGCAATTTCGAGCGTGTGGGGTGTCGCATTGTCCTGCTGGAGTTACCTAAATTCATCTAAATGCAAAATGGTAATGAATAGATGCAGATGATCATCCAGGATGCGTACGTACGTGTCACCCATCAGAGTCATATCTAGACGTATTAGGGGACCCATATCGTCCGAACTGCACACGCTCCGTACCAATACCGAGCCTCCACTAGCTTGAACAGTCCCCCGCTAACATGCACCGTCTGTAGACTCATGAGGCTCAACTGGAAACGAGACTCGTGAGTCCAGGCACCTTGTTTCCAGTTATCAACAGTCCATTGTCTTTGTTAACGGGCCCAGCGGGCCCAGACGAGGTGTAAAGCTTTGTGTAGTGCAGTCAGCATTGGTGCTCGACTGCACCGTTGACTACGAAAGCCGAAATTGATGTTTCAAAGAATGGTTTGCACGCTGCCACTTGTTGATGGCCCAGCATCGAAATCTGCAGAAGGGTTGCAATTCTGTCACGTTGAACGATTCTCTACAGTCGTCGTTGGACCTGTTCTTGCAGGATTTTTATCTGGCCCCAGTGACGGCGGAGATTTAATGTTTTACAGGAAAATCCCAACCTCTTCGCTACCTCGGAGTTGCTGTGTCCCATCTCTAGTGCGCCGACTATAACACCATGTTCAGACACTTAAATTGTGATAACCTGCCACTTGTAGCCAGGGTCGTTTCAATGATATTGGGCGCTAGGGTGCGAAAAATCAGCTAGTGCCGTACCCCCCTTTCCACTAAAAGTAATAAAACACAAAATTTGATTTTTTTATGTTCCGTTTCTTTTATTTAATAGAGGAACATATTCAGTCACTGAATTCAATTTTTATGGCTTTTGAATTAGCAAACCTTTTTATGATATTTGTTTTGAAATCTACTATTGATTTGATACTTATGATGACCAAATTTGTCAGTCTATCTTGGGTCATAGTTGATCGTAAATAGTTATTGTTATTTTCAGTTTGTAAAATGACCCTTTGTCTTGTGCTACTGTCACAGGCAGTGTTGAATATTTGCGCAAAAATGTTGAAACATTTGCGAACACAGACATTAAATAATTGGAATAAATAAAATTTAACATATCAAGTGGAGTTGTGGTTTTCTTTACAAAAAATAGAGTAAGTAATTTTAACTCATTAAACAGTTCTTCCCCATCAGTATCCGATCTATTTTCATGTGATAACTTTTGTTCGAGGTTGAGACATTGTGTTTTTCTTTTCAATCCGTCGAATTCCCTCCAGCTTTCAATGTTTTGCAAAACTGAAACCTGTTGTTTTGTTCTATCAACAAATGTAATCTTTCATGTAATTGTGAGATGGCTGTGTCAAGTAACAAAAAATAAAAATTTACTTTAATTTTAGTCTTTGGGTCTAATATGAACTTATCTGAAGTTTTGTAATTAACTTGTCGATTTCGAGAATTGGACGAGCAGTTTCTTTTAAATCAGATTCACATTCTAAATCTTCAGCAAGTAATAAACTAGCATTTGTTCAAATGCACTGTCTGTGCTGTATACACCTAAGTCATTTTTAACCATATTTATCATTTCGATCGCCTCTGAAAAAATAATATCAGACCTTTGCACAATTTTGCTTAGAGTGTTAATTTTTGATAAAATGTCGTATCATAATACAACTATGAACCTGTAATACTTTAATTTTGACATTAATGAACTCGCAATGTCTCTTGCGTCACTGTCATACTTGTCACAAATAAAACTAGAGTATACCTCCGACTAATTTATAACTGCATCGTAGTTAGTTGACAAATTGATATTTTACACCTTATAGGAATAGGAATCTTATGTGTATTGATAATGCCAAAGTTGATTTGAACACTTCTACTGTACGACACTAGAATGTCAGTATTCCATTTTAATGATTTATGGGATTCATTGTTTTATAGATCACTGACTTTATATACTTTCAATGCTAGGTTGGTGACACTAGAGGACACTATTCATTTGTTACAGGTTTTTGAAAGTTATGGTTTTATGAACATCAAGTTTTATGCATTCACGGTATCCAGACCATTAGTTTTGTATTGTACGGTTATTCACGAGGATACATGTTATCCCGACTTTTCCGTTTATAGGCCTACGTGTTTTGTTGATGACCGCGTATCTCTTTCCACCATTTAATAATAACGAAGGCACTTGGTTATTTAGTTTTATTTTCCCAGAGGAACATGTGAGACATTCCACTATTAATGAAACCCCAGCCACAGCCACTCTTAACACCAATATTTTCCATATTATTGTGTATATTTTGTATAGAGGGGTCAGAAAGAGTATACACATATTTTAATTTTGATGTTTGACCTTATATTTCGTTTACACTGATTAAAATATTTTCATAACTTTCCATTAACACATTTTGCAAAGTCATTGTTTATATTAATGTATTTCATTTTGCTTTATCACTAATAAGAATTTTGTTTCTGTTCTATTGATTATGAACTGTGGATTAAAACTGAAGAAACTGCAAAAATGTAGAAATATAAGCAGATGGAACCTGGATAAATTGAAAGAATCTCAGGTTGTTGAGAGTTTCAGACGAAGTAGTAAGCAGCAATTGACTGCAAGGGGAAAGAAATATAGTAGAAGACGAATGGGTAGCTTTGAGATATGAAGTAGTGCAAGTAGCAGAGGATCAAACAGGTAGAAAGGAAAGAGCTAGTAAAAATTCTTGGGTATCACAAGACATACTGAATTTAAATGATGAAAGGAAAAAATTTAAAAATGCAGCAACTGAGGGTGTACACGTGACAAAAAAAAAAAAAAAAAAAAAAAAAAAAAAAAAGACAGAAAGCGTAAAAGGCCAAGCAGGAGTGGCCAGAGGACAAACGCAAGTCCGTAGAAGAATGAAACCACCTACAAAAAAAATATAAAAGAGACAAGAAAGCAGACTTGTGGTTATCAAAAGCACTGATGGATAAGCTGTACTAAGCAGACAAGAGAAAGCTGAAAAGTATTCAACGTTTGTAAACCTATTGGACCAAACTGGTATGGTCATCAGTTCCTTGACTTACAAACTACTTAAACTAACTTACACACACACACATAAAACCAAGGGAGGACTTCAACCTCCGGCGAGAGCGATCGCCCAGTTGGGAGCATGCCGCCTTAGACAACGCGGCCACTCCAGCGCGGCGACTCAACGAGGGATGCAAAATTGAATGCAGTATTGTAAGAAGCGAAGGAGAAGTAGATGAAGAAGAGATAGGGAATACAATACTGCGAGAAGAATTTGGCAGAGTATTGGAAGATTTAAGACGGAGCAAGGCCACTGGAATAGATGTTCCCTGTAGGATTGCTAACATCATCGGGAGAGCGAGCCATGACGAAACTATTCCACCTGGTTTGCAACATTTTCAGGGTGTTTCCGTAAGAGCGTACAAAAATTTAACAGGACACAGGGGTTGCTCCACTGAACAATTTGAGTTAGGGAACCTAAGGTCAGAGCAGTATGGAATGCAAGGGGAGGTATGGGCCTCTACAATCCCACTCCCCCCACAGAGCTTGAGGAAAACCCTCTAATATGTGTAATATGAGTTTTTTTCAGAAATCAGGTCGATGATTTTATGCCTTTTCTGAAAACAGTGTAACCAAGCACGGATCGGGCCATCCGACGACCAATTATTATTATTATAGGCCTCAGATTGAGGTACGATGCCACAAAATTTCAATGAGCTCAGCCCCGCCCCAGACAAAAATCCTGGAGTCGCCACTGGGGCAGAGAAACCGGCTTAAGGAGGTAGGAAAGTAAACTTTTCTACCGCTTTGTCTCGCATTATTGCTTTCCAGTTTTTTTTTTTCAAAAGATCATGTGTACAAGTTTATACATACTGTGCTGTTTATTTTCATGTGCATTTTTTATTTCCTGCCAGGAAAAAAGGAGATTGTACCCAACTATCTCAGTGCTGTATTTCCTGGTCGACTGATTGTAAGGGAGGCTTATTCCATGGATATTCCAGGTCACTTGTGCATGAGCCGTAGCGGTGCGGTCGGCGTTCTGCGCATGCGTACTGAGTACCTACATCTCTTATCTACGCTGACAGTCTGATTCTTCCTTGTTTCCGTTGTGTACTGAGTGTTTAAAATCCCCCCGATATTCGTGAGTCCCGCCGACTGTGAAGTACGGGCTGTTATAAGATTTTCTAGTGCTAAAGGCCTAAAAGCGATTGATATTCATCAAAAAATGTTCAAATGTTTGTAAATCTATCGGACCAAACTTCGTCGTCATCAGTCCGTATCTTACAAACTACTTAAACCTAGGTAAACTAACCTAAGGACAAACACACTCACCCATGCCCCAGGGAGGACTGGAAGCTCCACGGCGAGCAACCGCGCGCTCCGCAGCGAGACGCTTTAGACCGCTCGGCTACTCCACCGCGGCTGATATTCATCGTGAGATCTGTGCAGTTTACGGAGAAAACATTATGAGTGATGGAATGTTAAGAAAGTGGGTGAGAGCGTTTAAATATGGCCGCACAAACTTCCATGATGAACAACGGAGTGCGCGTCCTTCGGTCGTTAATGAAAGTTTGGCGCACAAAGTGGACAATAAAGTGAGAGAAAACATCTGTTCCTGCACTTGAAGAAACATCTGGGCGGTCAGCGTCTTCAAGACGATGACGAAGTCAAAACAGTTGTGATGCAGTGGTTAACAAGTTAGGTGGCAGACGTCTATGACGAGGGTATTCAAAACCTGTTACAACGTTATGACAAGTGCGTCAGTAGTGACGGAAATTATGTAGAAAATTAGATTAAGGTACAGGCTTTCATGCAGAAATAAAATTATTGAGATATCTTAGCACGTCTTTTTTAAATTTCAAAACGGTAGTACTTACTTAAAAAACACGCCTGGTATTTGAAATTGACTGTAACTAATGTAAATAAGAAAGTACGTAGCCGAGCGGTCTAAAGCACCTCGCTGCGGAGCGCGCGCTTGCTCGCCGTGGAGGTTCCAGTCCTCCCTGGGGCATGGGTGTGTGTGTTTGTCCGTAGGTTAGTTTACGTAGGTTTAAGTAGTTTGTAAGCTACGGACTGATGACCACGCAGTTTGGTCCGATAGATTTACAGACATTTGAACATTTTAAGGAAGTACACAAAATGTGATTGTATTCTTATTACCCCATTAACCTCTCGTCTCTGTCACCATGTTCCCTATCTCAAATTGCTCTCTGAAATTCCTCTACATCCTGTTAAATTTTGGTGTGTTCTTACGGAAACACCCTGTAAGAGACACGTGAAATACACTCAGACGTTAAGAATAATGCAGAAATTCCAATTCCAAAGAATGAAAGTGCAGATACATGTTAAAATTACGGAACTATGTTTAATAAGTCTTGGTTTCAAAATATTAACATGAACTATATACAGTAGAATTGGAAAACTGGTATAAGCCGAACTTGGGGAAGATTCGTTTGGATTTAGGAGAAATGTAGGAAGACGTGAGGCTATACTCACCTATGGAGTTATCTTAGAAGATAGATTCAGGAAAGGCAAACCTACGTTTTTAGCTTTTGTAGATGTGGAGAAAGCTTTCAACAATTTTGACTGGAACACACGCTTTACAATTCTGAAGGTAGCAGTGGGAAATATAGCGAACGAAAAGCTATACACTTCTATGGAAACCAGACAATTGTTGTATGAGTCGAAGGACATTAAAGAGATGCAGATGTTGGGAAGGGAGTAAGATAGGATTGTAGTCTTACCCCAACGTTATTTAGCCTGAGAAAGCTATGATAAAAAGCAAGGAGATACTTGGATATTGAATTAAAGTTCAGGAAGAACAAATAAAAACTTTGACGTTTGCCAAGGGGATTGATATTCTGACGGAGACAGCAAAAGCCCTGGAAGAGTAGTTGAAAGGAATGGTCGGTGATTTGAAAGGGAGGTATGAGATGAACATTAACAAGAGCTAAACAAGGATAATGGAATGTAATTTTAAAAAAGAAACAGGTCATGCTGAATGAATTAGATTTGGTAACTAAACGATAAAGCTAGTAGATAAGTTTGGATTTTACAATAACGTAAGATGACCGAAGTAGAGACTATATAAAATACAGACTGGCAATGCAAAGAAAACTTTTCTGAAGAAGAGAAATTTGTTAGGAAGTCTTTTTTGAAGACATTTGTCTGGAGTGCAGGCTTGCACAGGAATGAAACGTGAGAAATGGACAGTCCAAATAAGAAGAAAACAGAATCTTTCGAAATTTTGTGCTACAGGAGAATGCTGAAGATTAGATGGATACCTCACTGAACTAATGAGGAGGTACTGAACAGGAAAGGGGAGAAAAGAAAAAAAATCAAATGTTTGTACAACTTATGGGACTTAACTACGGGGTTATCAGTCCCTATGCTTACAAACTACTTATGAACTACTTACGAACTAGGACGGCACAAATATCCATGCCCGAGGGGGGATTCGAACCCCCGACCGTAGTGGCCGTGCTGACCGTGATTGGAGCGCCTCAGTCACCTCGGCCACCGCGGCCGGCGGGAGAAAAGAAATTTCTGGTATATTAATAGAAGGGATCGACTGGAGGACACATTTTGACACATCAGAACCGTCAGTTTAGTATTGGGGGAAGGGGGAGGGAGGTCAAGATACGGAAACAGTAAGCAGATTTAAATGGATGTGGGTTGCTACTGTTATTTTGAGATGGAGAGACTTGGGCAGCATAGAGCTTCCTAGACGTGTGGAATGGCTGTGTGGTTTAAGCTTCATTCTAAGGACTAGGCGACCTTTCCTGCCGGAGGTTCGACTCCTCCCTCGGGCGTGAGTGTGTGTGTGTGTGTGTGTGTGTGTGTGTGTGTGTGTGTGTGTTTGTGTGTGTTTTGTCTTTAGTGTAAGTTAGTTTAAGTAGTTTGTAAGTCTAAGGACTGATGACTATAGCAATTTGGTCCAATAGAAACATTTGAGAGCTTCATGGAGAGCTGTATCAAACTGTTATAGCCTTCCTGACTGAAGATCAGAACATCATATGCCGAAACGTGTTAAAGATGATTGAAATGTGCCTCTCTCCGTCGCAAGAAACACGCTAAATGAGTACGAGAATTAGAAAATCTAGATAAAGTGTGACACTTGGAAATTTGGATCGATCCGGGGAGCGTGCTCGGATGGCAAAGGGGTAAGCAAAGTGGATGCCCTCTGAAATAAATAAAAGAGGCAAAAACTAATTGATCAACCTTAAAAACACGTTGCCACGTTCACAAGAGCCGGTCTACCCGAAGAAGAACAGAAAAATGAAAATAAAGGTTAAGATGACCGCTCACGAAATAGATAGAGATCCGGGTTAGACCTCTGGACAGGTCCAAATCTTGAAGAGTCACAAAATGATAGACCATCTTACGTAGTACAGCTGAAGTCGGAAGATATCGAAAATTTCAAAAATTATGTGAATAGCATACTTTAAGATCTATCTGCACTTAACAGATTCGAAGGTAAGGAACTGCTCCTAGCTATTAAGTTATAAATTTGGGGACCATGTTTACTGAACCTATATTCTTGTATGGGTCTATAATAGGTGCTCTTGAAATATATAAACCAAAGAGCTTGCATAGTATCGAAGATGTTCAAATGTTTGTAAAGTTATGGGACGTAACTGCAGTTGTCACTAGTGCCTAAACTTACAAACTACTGAAACTAACTTATCCTAAGAACAACACACATACACAGGCCCGAGGGAGAACTCGAACAAAATGTTCAAATATTCATCATTTTCTCGATTTGCAACTCTTGTTCTTGTCGTGTTTGCAGTAAAAATAATTTCTGGTTATTAGGTCCACCTGATATGCAAACCACTGATTTATTATACACCCAAACTAGTTTCAGCACCTCTATGCCATCATCAGTGGGTTTTCCATTTATTTAATGCTGTGAAAATAAATACATTGACTTTACTATTGTACTATGCGTAAATTTAGGCCTAAAAAGTCGTCAGTCTTATTTGGGTGACTGACGACATCTTAACCCTAAATTTACGCGTAGTACAATAGTAAAATCAATGTATTTGTTTTCACAGCATTAAATAAATGGAAAGCCCAATGATGATGGCACAGAGGTGCTGAAACTAGTTTTGGTGTATAATAAATCAGTGTTTTGCATATCAGGCGGACCTCATACCCAGAAAAAAAATTCAAATGTTTGTAAATCTATCGGAATCGACTACGTCATTAGTCCGTAGTTTACAAACTACTTAAACTAAGGTAAACTAACCTAAGGACAACAGAAACACCCATGCCCGTGGGGGATCTCGAACCCCCGACGGCGAACGGCCGCGCGCACCGCATCAACGCGCTCCAGTGTGCACGGCTATTCCGCCGCGGCTATGGAAGATGAATAAGTGCTCACATCGTCATTGGATGACATACATTTCTGGACGTGGGTTTCTGTGTGAAGCGTGATCTGGTTAATTCTCAACAACAACCTCTTGACGTATGTAATATGAATTTCAAGAACCCTGTATGTCTGACATGTTGATCGTTGCATTTTTTTGTGGCGGCACAGGTCATTTATATTACAATTTAAATTTATAAAACACTAGCTGAAACCCGCGGCTCCGCTCGCGTGTTGGTAGATCGAATCACACGTAAAAATGCACTCGTTTCGAAGAATCCAATCACGAAATTCAACAATAATGATTGTAATAATATCACAGATCGATCACGTGATGTAATGCGCGAAAAGTCAAATAGATTTTTTTAAAGAGATGTATTAAAAGAAATTTCTTTTTACTGCTTTATTTATTTATTCTTATATTTCCTTATTCGTATGCTTATCCTTACAGAGAAAGAGCTGAAGACATTGTGGCACGCATAGACCAAAGATATGGTCTCTGGCATCACGTTTCGTTGTATGTAACCTCCTCGCTATAGAGTCGCAAACGTCATCGCTGGCCTTCAGTCCGAATTTTTTTATAATTTGACGACTTTTAACCACCGTATATTCCACCCCCTTATAGCTATCGGCATGGAACTGCTATGGTGTACAACGGGAGACTTCGAACAACAATTACACACAGACCATTCGTTTGCGTTCTGCAGTTTTCGCTGCAGAGCGAAATATTAACACACACTCACGTAGAATTTTATATACTGCGATAACTTTCCACCCCAATATACTCCACCCTTTTATCATTATCAACCCTCAAGCAACAATGGAACCAATAAAACCATTTTCAAAGAGTAATTATTGTTCCGCATTTCGCGTTACATTCTTAAAATTACTAAATATCTATCAGATCACTATAAAACCGTACCTAAAATCTTCGTCAGGTATAAATTAGTAACTGTACAAATATTTAAGTCTCTGCGTCTTGTCGTTCGGACGTGATAAGCGTACAGCGAACAAATATTCACATTAATATATATATAGATAAATTGATATCCGATCGCCATAAAACCGTGCCTAAAGCCTTCCCCGGGTAGACATTAGTAACTGTACAAATTTTTAGCTCTTTATGTCTTGTGGTTCAGACGTGATAAGCGTAGACCGAACAGACATTCACATTCATAGATATAGAAGAAGAAGATAATATGATACAAGGAAAAAATTTCAGGAATTGTACGCTATGAGCACAGCTTTGAGTGGAAGTGAACCATGGAGCATGGGAAAACCGAAGCAGAAGAAAATCCAAGTATTTGAGATGTGGTGCTATAGACGGACAGAGGAATTTTTCTCTGCTTTTCTTTATTGCTTGCTGAATGTACAGAGGCGAGGAGTTCCTGGCGGGCCGAATCAAACCAGTCATTAGACTCATGCATCAAAAAATAAAATAAATCGAAATAAATAAGTAATGAAAATCAATTTGTCGATGACTCGACCATGACAGTTTAAAAATTGTTAAAAGGTTTTGGAGATACCAACACCAGTCACAAAATTAAGTAAAAAATGCTTTGTGCACAACTCACATCTTCAGCCGACAATAGAAATAGATAAATTTCTAGACGAGAGAGAAGACAGTTTTGCAATAAATAACGCTCTTAAAATATGACATAGTTCTCTCTAAAGTATACAATACTTGAAACTATACTAGAGAGCTGAAAAACGGACGTCTTGACAGAAATGTAAATATTCGTCGCTTCCAAAAGCGAGCTTTTAAACGCAATTTCGGATTTTACCGGCTTACATCTATTCGTCAACTTTAATTCGGTAGAAAAAACGTAGCCACTAAGGATATGCAGTGTACTCAGAAATAATATAAAATACTTGTGAGGTTGTTGCAGGGTAAGTTATGCTGAGAAATAATTGTTAACAAAATAATTCGATAGGTTGCGCCGTTAGCGATTTCATTAGTATTGAAGTTAGCCAATCAGTTCGTTGCGCGAGCAAATTAAAGCAACCTGCCGAACAAGGTGTTGCTAAACGGTTTCTTCGTTTAGTTACCTGAAACCGAGCAAGCAAAAAAAAAAAACTGTAGCTCACGAAACTATTGAGACGCCGGCTCGGGTTCGAACCTTGCTGCCGTCCAATGTCCAGTTTTTGTGTCGCTCTCTTGTTCGGTCTGAGGAAACCAAAAGAAAAACACATTGAGCAAAACCGTCACTGGCACGCCGCTTGAATTTGCACGCTCAACGACTTTATTGGCTAACTTCAAGTCTAATTCAATCAGCAACGGCGTAAAGTTTCAATTTTCTCTTAACAATTACGTCTCAGCTCTACAGTGTAACACCCTTACAAGCTTTCCAGGTGGATTGAGACCACCGTACACATGCTCAGAGAGTATACATTTCAAATTCTTAAAGTAGAGTTGTATACTGTAATTTTTAACATGAAATACCGTATTTACTCGGCTATAGTACTCGCCTTTTTTCCAGTTTTTTAAATTCCTGAAATTGGGGAGGGGACTGTAGGCGCAAACTTAGTAAATTCAATGACATCTATATCTACGTCTACATCTATATGGATACTCTGCAAGTCCCATTGAAGTGCATGGCAGAGGGTTCATTGAACCACTCTCATAATATTTCTCTGTAGTTCCATTCTCTAATAGCTCGTGGGAAAAAGTAGCACCTAAATTTTTCTGTTTTCGAAAAAAAAAGTTCAAATGTTTGTAGAACTTATGGGACTTAACTACGGGGTCATCAGTCCCTAAGCTTACAAACTATTTATGAACTAGCTAAGATTAAGGACGACACAAATATCCATGCCCGAGGGGGGATTGGAGCCCCTGACCGTAGTGGCCGTGCAGACCGTGACTGGAGCGCCTCAGTCCCCTCGCCCACTGCGGCCGGCTCTGTTTTCGATATGATTTCTCTTATTCTATTATATTTTCATGTATTCCTATGTAGGTGGGTGGTAACAATATTGTAGAGAAAGTTGGTGAAATAAATTTCGCAAATAGATCTCACCACTGTAGTAACGCCTTTCTTTTAATGATTTCCACCCCAACTCATGCATCATTTCTGTGACACTCTCCCCCCTAATCGCGATAATACAAAACAAGCTGCCCTTCTCAGAATTTTCTCTAAATATTCTGTCTGTCCCAACTGGCGTGGATCCCACAATGCACAGCAATATTCCGAAATAGGACGCACAAGTGTGGTGTAGGCAGTTAATTTAGTAAAACTGTTGAATTTGTTCTGCGAATGAAACTTAGTCTTTGGTCCACCTTCCCTGCAATATATATACAGGATGTCTCACCTAAGAGTCGTCAGGCGCATTTTCTCTGGTGTTTGAGCAGATATTTGCAATTTCTTTTCTGTATTGTGTTGTTGGACTCAGGCCAAACAAATTCTGATCATGACGCCATTCCTACGACGCCCGGTGTAGAAGTAAAGCGTCGGTTTGTTTCCCGTCACGAACAAACAGATTTTTAAAGCGAAATTTTTCCGTACTACGGATTGTACGGATATGTAATCAAGTCGCCAAGGAGGCTGCACGGATGTACACTGCTTTGATAGCGACTAAGTAATGCATTAACTGTTCAGTTTCTTAGGAATTGCTTCGTAAATGTAGAGTATAGTCCTGTCACTAATAAGTGCAATAACCAAGCTAAATTAAAACAAATTTGTCTACTTTGTTCTGTGTTTTATTAATCTCAGACCTTTGTAAAGTTCGATAGATATTACGGTGTTAGGTATACAGAAACAACCAGTGGCGGCTGGTGATAATGTGCTAATGTGCTGCAGCACACTGTAAATGTATTACTAAAATTATGCCATTTCTCTTCGAATGCAAGCGAGAAATCGCTGTAAAATTACACTCTTTCTCTTGGAATACGAGCCAGATATCACAATAAAATTATGCCAATTCCCTTCCAATGCGTATTAGAATGCTAATAATAAGGATGAAAACGCATTTTGGAGGGCTCTCGCCGCGATAGCTGCAAACCAGCTCCGTGTGCTGAAGTGGGATACGGCCGCGCTGGTACATGCGCAGAGAGGCGGTGCAGTCGTCTGTTCGCTACTGCGCATGCGCAGACGTGACGTCAGGCCTGGAGGCTCATGTGTGCTGAGACCGACTGCAGCACCAGATCAATATTTCTCTTCGCGCTGCATGTAACGGCTGCGGAAGAATAGTATATGACGAATATTGCGGCATACAGAGTCAAATAGCGCGCTGGTTCTCGCGTCTTGCGCATTGTCTCTCAAACCTACCTGCGTGAGGTTCGTATTCAAATACATCTGAGCCTAAGTTTTTAATTTCTGTAAATAAAATTAATATTTTTGTACGTTATATTTACTACCTGCAGTGAACACATGCAGTTGGCAGCGCTGTTATAGATTCCTCTGAAGGTCTTACTGTCAATACAGTATTAATTGATATTTAATTAAAGGCAATCGTACAAAGGTTGACTTTTTATTTTAGTATATTTTGTTTCCTGTTTATTTTTATAATATTGTAGCACACTGGTCAAATTTTGTAAGAGCCGGCACTGGAAACAACACGTGGCCGTTGCGTGAAATCGTCTTGAAAATGATACTGCATTGTGCTGCATTACTGCTGTGGCTACTAGCATTGCTCTCAGCCGGTGTGGAACGCATGTGATAACCACGACAGACATTGACGTATGGGTACGCATGTGCTCGTCACTTTGTCCTCGCCCAACGTGCCCCATCTCCCGTGTGCCGCCTCGCCGAGCAGCGTCTGCTACTGCCTCATGGAAGCGTTACACAGCCGCTTTCAGAGTACTGGTCAATTGACGTGTTTTACTGTCTCTGATAATGTATTTCGATAAAGCGAATATCACAATAAACTAATTAGGGACTGATCTATCGACTGAGCTCAAAAATTTCGCCTTAATAATCTTTTTGTTCGTGACGGGAAACAAACCGACGGTTTACATCTACATCGGGCGCCGCAGGAATGTCTTCATGATCAGAATTTGTTTGGCCCGAGTCCAACTACACATTGCAAAAATGACATTGCAAATATCTGCTCAAACACCAGAGAAAATACGCCTGACGACTCGTAGGTGAGACACCCTATATATATATATATATAGGGTGTTTCACTAAGTGTGTTTGCCTTTGTAACTTATAAAATAATAGGTGACGGGAAATTTTAAGGCGGTAGGTCAACACCAGAAATGTTACACTTTCTGCGGAGCTATGAACATAGTTTATTGTATCATTTTACAAAGATTACACCACAAAGATATAATTTTTTAAATGGAACAATAGTTTTTCTATCGTGTATTGGATTCGTTGAAACCAGCTGCGTCCAAATCAATTTAAACTACATTCCCATCACTGTTAGTTTGGGAGCTACAACCCTTCAAAGTTCCGGGGGCGGTACTGCGATAGCGTAGCTGACTGGCCGAGTGGCTATCCTCTGGGGCACGGCCCACTGTCTCATGACCAACAACCAGTCAGCTACGCTGTCGTAGCCTCCGCCCCCTAAACTTTGAAGGGTTGTAGCTCCAAAACTAACAGTGATAGGAATGTAGTTTAAATTGTTTTGGACGCAGCTGGTTTCAACGAATCCAATGGACGATAGAAAAAACTATTGTTCCGTTTAAAAAATAATATCTTTGTGCTGTAACTCTTTGGAAAATGATACAATAAACTATGTTCATAGCTCCGCAGAAAGTGTAACATTTCTTGTGTTGACCTACCGCATTAAAATTTCCAGTCACCTATTATTTTATAAGTTACAGAGGCTATTGTTGCTTCCAATTTTAGTTGTTTGTAATTGTTGCTCCGAGGCATTTAGTAGAATTGACGGCCTGTAGATTTGACTGATTTATCATGTAACTGAAATTTAACTGATTTCTTTTAGTAGTCATATTGATGAGCACACACTTCTCATTATTAAATGTCAATTGCCAATTTTGCACCAGTTTTTTGCTTCAATTGGTTCAAGATGGGCTAAATTTGTTAATTATTTTATCCCATTTTATGTGAAATGCCTACATCTATAGTGGTTCGCACGAGCCACGTTCTGCTACAAGTAGATACCTGAAATACAAAAATTAGGTACCAGTTATTTGTTTTCATTATTGGCGTACGGCACATTTATGATTTACCGAAGAATATATAGGCAAGGAAGCCTACAATTTTTTAGACTGACACCTCATCTTCACTTTCGTTTCCGCTGTTGTCGTCGTCAGTTCAAATATTCAAATGTTTGTAAATCTATCGGACCAAACTGCGTGGTCATCAGTCCGTAGCTTACAAACTACTAACGTAAACTAACCTAAGGACAACACACACACACACACACCCATGCCCCAGGGAGGACTAGAACCTCCGACGGCGAACAACTGCGCGCTCCGCAGCGAGGCGCCTTAGACCGCTCGGCTTCTCCACCGCGGCTGTACGGGTATTCAGGAGGATACTGAGTGGTCATCAGTCTGTAGCTTACAAACTACTTAAACTAAGTTAAACTAACCTAAGGACAACACACATACCAATGCCTCAGGGAGGACTCGAACCTCCAACGGCGAGCAACGGCGCACTCCCCAGCGAGGCGCCTTACACCGCCCGGTTACTCCACCGCGGCTCGTCATTAATACTAAATGGATCTGGGTCATTTTCTAGGCGCTCTTTCTAAAGAACATCATCTTATTATCCATCAACGGAACATAAAATGCAAGTCTTCTTGAAACTCTTTTCTGCTATTTCAGCCGGCCGCGGTGGCGGAGGGGACTGAGGCGCTTCATTCACGGTCTGCACGGCCACTACGGTCAGGGGTTCGAATCCCCCATCGGGCATGGATATTTGTGCCGTCCTAGTTCGTAAGTAGTTCATAAGTAGTTTGTAAGTTTAGGGACTGATGACCCCGTAGTTAAGTCTCATAAGCTGTACAAACATTTGAACATTTTTTTCTACTATTTCAGGAGTAATCAGATTCCAAGAACGCATCATTATTTCGTAAATTATTGCTGACAAATATCACAGTAACAAATTCACGAATTTTCGAGTTTTTGTTTTTTTAATTTCGTATTTTGGCCTAAAATATTATAGGCTGTGGGATATTACAGCCGAATAAATACGGTAGTTACAGTCCCTCTTCTTGAGTTATGCACTGGAGCGCAGAATTAAAGCAACAAACACCATTTTTCCTGTCCTGTGTCGAATTCACTATATAATCATACAAACGGTCAACAGACATCTGTACACTCGTGTTCCGCAAGGAAGATTGCATTCTTGTCAGCGTACAGTCGTGCAAAAAATGCCGTCAGGGCACCAATGAGATGGGGTAATATTTGCTGGGTAGCGTCACACCCATACTTTTTGTGTACACGTTCCTAGATGGAGCGGTATGGCACGGAGAAAACTCCTATCAGACTCTGCGGTGGAGGGCCATGGGAAGAATGGAAGCAGAACAGCCTCAAACTGGTATGGCGCGATGCGTTAATGTGTATCGTTCTGTTGTTTCTCGGATGTGGCGATGGTTTTGAGGGATCGAAACTGTATTTCAAAGACAAAAGCAGGGTCGACTGCTTCAGTCTGCACGGCCACTACGGTCGGGGGTTCGAATCCCCCCTCGGGCATGGATATTTGTGCCGACCTTAGTTGTAGTTATTTCATAAGTAGTTTGTAAGTTTAGGGACTGATGACCCCGTAGTTAAGTCCCATAGACTCTACAAACATTTGAATATTTTTGACTGCTTCAGTGCTGCACGCCAACTGAAATCTGCTCTCGCAGCACCCACTAGAAGAGCCGTATCTAGATAGTGTACAAACTATTTCGGCAGAGTGGCCTTTATTGTCGGAGAATTACAATTACGAACAACTTAAATTGGGGAGAACACACAGAAAATATTTTAGGGAAGGCGAATCAAAGGCTACGTTTCAACGGCAGAACAACTGGAAGATGCGACAGTTCTACCAAAGAAACTGCCGATACTACACTTGTGTGTTTTATTTTGAAGTATTGCTGCCCATTGTGGGATCCCCACCAAGTAGGACCAACACCACCTAAAGAGAAGGCCGCGGCGATGTGTGACGTCACGCCGAGTAGGCCGCTGCTCGTAGCTGAGTGGCTGGCCGTTAGACCCTGGTGGGCTGGGGCAACACCGTGTAGATACAAGGCCTCACAACAAGCCCATGTCTCGTCACACAAATAGGTTGCCATCGCAAGCTAAGTGGCTGGTCGCTGGGGCACAGCCGACACCTCCGAGAAAAACAAGGCCAACCAACAGGGGCTGCTACGTCACGGTGACGTCACGGCAAGTGGCCCAACATGGCGATAGAATTTTGTTGTGAGAAGCTTGCTGTCGAGCTGTGAGTTGCTGAAAGTATTGTTTTTGTTGCGCATCTCTTTCACTACCGCAAAATACTTGTCTTTTACATCATGGTAAACAAGTGTTGTGTGCCAGGTTGTACTGGAAATTACCGGACTGGGAAGAAAGTATCTGTGTTCAAATTTCCGAAGGATGCTGAACTTAGGAAGAAATGGACACAAGTTATTCGACGGGAGAACTTCATTCCATCTGAACATTCAGTTGTAAGTAGTATATTTAATTTCATAAGAATGAATTGCTACTAGGCTACTAAGACTCAACTGTTTTCCTACATTTTCATTGAAAGTGTTGTTTACACGACTTTTCTACTCTCGATTTAGAGTGTTTCACTTCAGAAGTGTCTACATGTTAAACAATAGATAAATTTGAGCAGTGTATTTCATTTAAGCTGCATATCGCTAGTACTGGTAGTTACAAATTTAGGCTTCCGAAAGTCCTGGCACTAAAGTTATTTTTGTTTCATGAGAGCATTTTTTTGGTTAACAATAAAAACATTTTACAGATTGTGTTAAAAACTGATTTCACACTGCGGTCAGAAATGTGTATCATATTTTAACTAACGTGAAATCTTTATAGAACGATATTACTTAAGTAGAATTAATTGATTTTGAAATTATAATGGAATAATTTACATTTACTTTCTAGGTTTGTCAAGAACACTTCAGTCAGAGTGACCTGATTCTTCAAACCACAGCAGTTGACTGGAAAACAGGACAAACTCTGACATTCCCTTTGGAAAAACCAAAACTGAAAGAAAATGCAGTGCCTTGTTTCCTGCCGAACTGTTCCAGTTATTTAAGCTCAAGACCAGATGTTCAACGAGAGCCCCCAAGTCAAAAAAGGCAAAGACTAGAAGCAGATGCATTGAGAAAAGCTATAGCCCAAAGTATAGAATCAGCTTCTGCAGAAAAGGAAAAGGACAGTATTCAAGATTATGGTGAATTTGTGAGAAAAAGTGATAATGTTACACTAAATGAACAGTGGAGTAAAGTTGTGAAAGAAGACTGTGTATTGTTTCTATTTTTTAATTTAGAGAAAACTCCACATGAAATTGTGTATTTAATAGTTTGCAGAAACCTCAGTTTTAAATTGTTTGTAAATGGTGTTGAGATTGTTGCCAACATACTTCCAGAGAAAGTTAGCAGTGTAGCTCAAGTTGAAAATTTAATTAAGCTTTGCTCAGACTTTATTGGTGGCAGAGAGAATGACTTAAATATCTTGTCAGTTATTCACTCCCTTCTTGATACATTACCAGTTAAAGAAGATAAGAGGAAGGTTATTTCATTCTTGAGGTCACAATGTGAAATAACTCTTCAATACAAGGCACATCATAAATTTGATCCAGAGCTTTTGATTCTTTGTTCTTTGTTGTTTGCTATTTCTCCACATGCTTGCAATATAAATGTGAACCCAAGTAATCCAAATTTTTTAAGTCATTTGAAAGATGAAGTTTCATGTTTGGATCCACATGAACAGTTTGTGACCTTTATGCTAAATGAGATTCACATCAAACCATATGTAGACTATAAAGGGGGGAATATTGCTGGAATGACTTTGGATACTGCCGAGATAGCAACCAGTGCACATGTATTCATGATTCAGAGCATTCTTTCTCTTTTCAAAACTGTTGTACATATATTACCTGTGAAAAAAATAAATGCAGAAGCCTTATTTGAAGTAGTAAAAACTTTAGTAGTAGGTGTTGAAGCAGCAGGCTTCAAGATTGTTTCACTTGTGGCAGATAACAATGCCATTAATAGAAAATGTGTTACCTAGTTTGCAAATCCTCCACAAGCCAGTTTTGTATTCCTGTCACCTACAGATGGTAAAAGACCATTGTTTTTTTCTGCATGACACTGTCCATCTTTTTAAGTGAATAAGGAACAATTGGATAAATTTGAAAAACTACAGGCAAACATTTTGTTATCCAGATTTTGATAATCTTGATATTGTTAGGTATGATCTTTCGCTGCAGTTAGAGAACTGTATGATTTGGAAAACCAGAAGCTTTTAAAATATGGTTATGGATTATCTGTGAAAGCTCTATGGCCTTCATCTTTAGAGAGGCAAAATGTTAAGTTAGTCACTGAAGTATTCAGTGAATATGTAGAAAGTAGCTTGGTTCAGTTGGGGCCAATTCATAACATAGAGAACTGGGAGGGTACTGCTAAATTTATAAATCTGATTAGGACTTGGTGGGGGATTGTCAATGTTAAAGCACCTCTGAAGGGATTCCATCATAAGGAAGAAATGCAGAAGCCTCTTACCAATAAAGGAGGAGACATACGTTATACTTTCCTGGATAAATTTCTTACTTGGCAAGATAAATGGAGAAGTTTAGAGTCAGAGAATGGTAAACTGTCTGTGGAAACGCACACAGCACTTCGACTCACAACATGTGGTTTAATGCAAGTAACTGAATATTGTAGCAAGGAACTAAATATGTCATATATTTTGCCAGGCAAGTTCCAGACTGATTCTCTGGAAGCCAGGTTTGGTTTATATAGACAGCTGTCAGGATGTCAATATCATATCTCACTTAGGCAGTTGTTGGAAACTGAAAAGAAGTTAAGGCTCATGACTGTTTTAGAACTCAATGTCCACCCACAAGAGAAGTTTAGAATTCTAGATATGCATAGTTATGATGAAAGTACTGAAAGGAGTGTTTATGATAGCGAATATGCTTTCCACGTCAGTATCAGTGAAGATGATTTAAAAAAATGTTGAATTAATGTGAACTCCCTGTTTTAACATATATTGCTAGTTACTGTTGCCACTCATTGATTAGGAAACTGCAGTGCAATGAGTGCACAGATTTTTTAATACCAGATAGGTCGATGACAACCGAGAAGCAGTTTAATTTGGACAGAGGAAGTTTGAAATTTCCACTTGAGTTTCCAGTGACAGTACTTACATACAGTTACATGGCTTTACAAAAATTGTTGGCAACATCTTCATTCCTGAAGCAGCTAAATCAGAGAGCAGTAGCAGCTGCAATAATTTGGAAAATAATTATGGCTAATGATATAATATGTGAAAGTCCATGTCCTCAACACACTGTATCAGAAGTGTGTTAGAAAATTGTATGGGCCACTGTAAACATTGTTCTAAATAATTTTTGTAAAATGAAAAATGATGAAACTTCTGTACAGTCTCTAAAAAGCGCTAAAAACAGGAAACTGTCAACACTTTGCCACAATAAGAAATAAATTTCTTTTGTTTAATGTGTTTAACCTGTATCATTACTACCTCTCACCTAGTTCCTTATGTCCAAAACACAACCTGTTTTTATTCTGTGATGAAATGCATAATGAGCTCAATATTTAGTGTAAAATCAGTGTCTTTAAAATGCTAAGAGTAAAATGTCTGCCTTGGTGTGGGTGTTACGTAACATTAAGTGAACATTAATTGCTCCCTGTCACTAACGTCCAGGGATGTAAACTGCTTTCACTCTTTAAATGAGTGAAGCTACACTGTCACAAGAGTGAAACCAAATGTAAGTTCTTTACGGTAAAAATTATGTTATTGCTCGATAGACTCTGCTTGTTGCTTACCACTAACCATTAGATGATCCTATTACAAAAATGCTTTAACTTTTTAAATGAATGTTGTTATGCTCATTCAAAAATGTTAAATCAAAAGAAACTGTTGTGCAGTCTCCTGAAAAATGGTAAGAAACAACACTTTGAGTCTTTCTGGCACAGTATTGACATTTTATTTTATTTGTTAGCATGAATTGATTGGTATATGTCATCAGCCAGCAGCTGAGCTCACAGTAAAAAAAATTCAGAACCGTTTAACTAACAAATTATGGGATATGTGATATAATTTCATGGGTACATTCATTACTTGGTTAGACAGATGCATAATTTTAAAATTGCTGCATGGTAAATTGTCCCTAGGGGAAATATACAGCACTAAGATTTACCACATATGGCTGAGTGTCGATAAATTACTGGTGTGGAGAACTGAATATATCATATATCCTGCCATGTAGTTTGAAACTGACTCACTATAAGCACAATTTGGACTTTACAGGCAATTATCTGGAAGTCAGTAACATATATCACTTAGGTAATTGTTAGAATCAGAAAAGAAGTTAGTATTTTATGAGAAAATTATCTAATTAAAACTTCACCCCCCATAGGGATCTGCAAATTGTACAGATGAAGGCTCATCTGAAGACGGAGTACTGCCCGTACTCTTTGACTCATGACATCGTCGCTGCATGGTAGTTGTCAAATGTGTGAGTGTTTGTAAGTGGCTTCAGTAATTATGTGATGGCTGAGTTAAAGACAGAAGTTTATTTAGAAGCAGAATATAGATTATAGATTAATATTTTGGTTTAATGAGTGATCTGTTGCAACTCTGATGGTAAGGTTAAGGTTAACTGAGAGGTTTTTTATTTCGCGTGTGAGCGCCACAGGTACAAATTTTTGGGCGGAGACCTGTGATCAATGGTACAGTCTGTTGTTGTAATCTATAATTTACGAGAATAAACACAGATTACTTATCTACAATACATATATTACCCCATATTTGTGTTTTCCGGCATGTTGGTGACGTTGTGGGACAAAAGTTGACATGTGGAATCCCAGTCTTCAGTTATGCCTAGATGAATGCTGGTGAAGTGAATCCAGCAATGTATGTGTAAATGTTGCTCCATTTTCAGATGTGTGTGTCAATGATGATTTTAAAAATATTGAAGCAGATGTCACTTTTAACATACATTTCTGGTTTCTTTTGCCACTTTATTGTTTATAGTGCACAGTTATATTCTGACATGGAATGTTTTGCTACATCAGTAATGTCAAACTCAAAGATAGGCATAATATGTTTGTAAAACTCAGACATCTGAGGTCCTTGGTTACTCAGTCTTTCTTACTATATATATGACACATCCCTACTTCTAGAACTCTCTCAAAAAGTATTAGTATCAGAGTGAATATCAAACTGTAAGGTTTTATAGAAGAAAAGCACTTTGTTAGTACCAGATACCAACAATGAGGGTTGTGCTTGGTGATTTCTCTATCACAAAGGAAGCAACTTGTAGAGAGTTTGAAAATGGTAAGTAAAAATGCCCTTGGTTGTTTTTCATTTATTACTAATCTTACCTTTGCCAATTTTTTAAAATTGTTTCTAGAAGTATATCTTCAAAATCACAATTAACTTCAAATTGGCAGACTTTCCATGAAAGGGGGACGGGAGAGAGAGATAGCAATCCCTTAGTATCATAGAGCAAGAAAGACTCTTCAGGGTTGACTTTGTTGTAGAGAAAGTAACATGTTGTAGAGTGTTTTATGTCTGTCCTTTGAAGTTCCCATTGTCTCTTACTGTGGATACACTTGTACAAATTCTTGAAAAGAACTCTCACCATGAACATGTAAGTAAATTTACAGTAGTCAGTGCTTTTATGTGAAAAAGTACTCTTGCTACCTTACTCTAAAAGAAAGTTGAGAGGGTTTTGCTAAGTATGACAGATAATGTAGTTTGAGTAAAATGTCTGGAAAAATGTGAAGTCCAGCTTTTAGTTAGCTTTTATCACCACCTGTGGTGGTACTTGAGACTTTTTGAGTATAGGCCTAAAGCGGAAGGCATCAGAGTTTTAAAACTTAATAGTGTTCTGACAATTGTAAAAGAATGGCCAAGTTCCTCAATCGATTATATTTATTCCTGCCCCCATATGTAATCGGTATTTAGTTACGACACTTTGTCGTTTATAAGAATGTATATAATTTGGTCTTTGGCTCGAAAATGGTTTTAAATTAAAGCAGACGTATGTAACTACACTGTGTAACGTCCGGCTAAACGCGGCGCGTTAATTAGCAATTAGTTAAGATATTTTTGTATGACGAGAGTTAGCACCAGGCGCATGTATACGTAGGTATCCGTGGGCCGCTCAGTGTGACGTCACTAACGCTGCTGGACGGCCTTGTTATACCGGGGGTGTCGGCACAGCCAACTGCCTCGTAGCGCTATCCAGTGAGCTTGCGATGGCAGCCTATCGGTGTGACGGCACACGGACTTGTGAGGCCTTGTATCTAGACGGGGGTGGCTGGGGCCAGTGGACAGCCAGTAAGCTACGCGATCGCGACCTACGCTGTGTGACGTCACACGAGAGTGCCGCGGCCGGGCAGACCCGAACAGGGCAACTTTTAGTGGCCATTAGAAAGGTACTCTGGAAAGGACAGTTAATCTCACACCCAAACTGGGTAACTGCCGTTCGCAGGTAGCAGGACGGTCCGACCCAATCCGTTCCTGGCCCTCACTGAACTCGTCAATCATGTCAATGGCACCAGCTCGCTGACATCTGTGTAGAATCAGATACTGTTTCGTTTTGTACTTCAGTTTAGTCAAGGACGCGAATAATTCCATAAATTATCTGGGAGTAAGCATTAGGAGTGATTTAAAATGGAACGACCATATAAAATTTATCGTCTGTAAAGCAGATGCCAGACTGAGATTCATTGGAAGAATCGTAAGGAAATGCAGTCCGAAAACAAAGGAAGTAGGTTACAGTACACTTGTTCGCCCACTGCTTGAATACTGTTCACCGGTGTGGGATCCGTACCAGTTGGGGTTGACAGTGGAAGTAGAGAAGATCCAACGGAGAGCAGCGCGCTTCGTTACAGGATCATATAGTAATCGTGAAAGCGTTGCGAAGATTATCGATAAACTCCAGTAGAAGACTCTGCAGGAGAGACGCTCCGTCGCTCGGTACGGGCTTTTGTCGAAGTTTCGAGAACATACCATTACCGAGGAGTATGGCAGTATATTGCTCCCTTCTACGTATATCTCGCGAAGCGATCATGAGGATAAAATCAGAGAGATTAGAGCCCACACAAAGGCATATCGACAATCTTTCTTTCCGTGAACAATACGTGAATGGAATAGGAGAGAGAACAGATATTGGTACTCAAGGTACACATCGTTGGGTGGCTTGCGCAGTATGGATGTAGATGTAGATCCAGATTGTTTTCCGGTTGTGAAAAGTTTATCTGGCAATTCTGCCGTTCGCAGTGAATACTGATTGCTATAGAAGTCGCGTAACAAATTATTATCCGGAATAGGAAGAGCAGAGAACAATATCAAGAGTTGGGCTCTTATGTCAATGACACAAATTGTGAATGCGGACACACAAACCACACAGCACACGCATTGCAGTCTTCTGTGGCCAACGCCTCTATAGAGGCTAGATATCACTTAAGCCACCCCGGGAGCCTTCGAGGTTACGAAGTTCTGAGCTGGTCTGATGCAACCTCAAGACGTCTGTTTAATTGATCTCTTTCCTAATTTCATTGTTTATTTGTATTTTTCTTGCCGACAATAGTAATAATTCTTGACATTCAGTTTCTGATTCCAGTTCTGCAATTACCATCCTGCGTCTCCTGACGATCAGGCAGAAGATGATGCCAGCGAAAATTTCTTGGGATTACTAATTTATAAGAAACTAGAAACCCGCCGCTGCCGCGGCGGATTAGTCGAGTTCGCTGGAGCGTCGTGCTGCGGTGCGCGCGGACGTTCGCCGTCGGGGGTTCGAGTTCCCCCTCGAGCATGGATGTTTGTGTTGTCTTTAGGATAGTTTACCTTAGTTTAAGTAATTTATAAACTACGGACTAATAACCCAGTAGATGCGCCCGATGGATTAAAAATATAAAAACACTCCTCCCAGCATCACAAGTGTGTATAAAAACCTTGAACATGAAAAAATACTTGTATGTATCAAATATCATGGTGGTCTATCAAATAGCTCGTTCTTGGCGTGCTATAGAGAGTGCATTCGAAACTTTTTATTTTGTAGGTTTTTTTTCGAATTTTATTTTTCCTGAAACTTTTTCAAAGGCCATAATGAACAATAAATAAATTATACATAGCCATCGTTTGAATTGTGAACCATGGTCTTGACTTCAAACACAATTCCACTGAAAAATGCACTGTCGCAGTATCCCAAAATTTTCCAAATTTCAGGGCAACTTTTCTAATTTTTCTCTCACGCAAATGGAACACACAAACAAACACGCGCGCGCGCGCGCACACACACACACACACACACACACACACACATACACACACACACACACACAATCAGCAAAATTGATCGAGACATTCTCAAGTGATGATTTTTCACACACGCAACAACACATTATTTATTTATATAGATTTACTTCGAAAGAGCATTCCACAGAACGGTTGGAATGCTTAAACAAATATTTATTTCCAGTACGGATATTGCCAGACATGGAGGAAATTAGATGTTCAAACGTTTGTTAAGCTTATGAGAATTCAACTGCTGGGTCATCAGTCCCTAAACTTACAAACTACTTATAAACTAACTAATACTAACGACAGCACAAACACCCATGCCCGATGGAGGATTCAAACCCCCGACGGCGAACGGCGTCGCATATCGGAGCATAGCGTCTCAATGCGCTCGGCCACTCTGCAGCGACGAGAAAATAAAAATAAGAAAGTTAGTCTACATGATCTCGTACAGGACGATTTTATGGGGTAACTCATCAAGTCAAGTTAAAGTTTTCGGAGTCAAAATACGTATATTTATATATCCCTTTCAAACCAACAGATCAGTTCTTGGAATCAATGCTGGAAAAAATAATTTGACAATCATTTAGTTTGGTCCAGAAAGTCGTTCATTATTCAGGATAACACTTGTCAGCTGCCGTCTGAAATTATAGTTCTAATAAAACCGAGATTGACGGGAAGTGCAGACTGGCTAAGCAGGAGTGGCTAGAGGGCAAATGCAGAACCGCAGAAGAATGTATAACTAGGGGAAAGATAGATACCACCAACAGGAAAATAAAAGAGATCTTTGCAGAAAAGAAAAGCAGCTGTATGAATGTCAAGAACTCAGATGGAAAACCAGAGCTGCGGTGGAGTAGCCGAGCGGTGTAAAGCACCTCGCTGCGGAGCGCGCGCTTGCTCGCTGTGGAGGTTCCAGTCCTCCCTGGGGCATGGGTGTGTGTGTTTGTCCGTAGGTTAGTTTACGTAGGTTTAAGTAGTTTGTAAGCTACGGACTGATGACCACGCAGTTTGGTCCGATAGATTTACAGACTTTTTTTTTTTTTTTTTTTTTTTTTTTTGTAAACCAGAACCAAGCAAAGAAGGGAAAGCTGAAATGTGGAAGGAATATATAGAGGGCCTGTACAAAGGAAATAAACTTCAAAGGAAGTATTATAGAACTGGAAGACGAAGTGTAGGAAGAGGAGATAGGAGATACGATACCGCGAAAAGAATTTGACAGAGCTCTGAAAGATCTGAGTCGAAAGAAGGGCCCTGGAAGAGATGATATTCCGTCTGAACTGCTAATATGTAATGTAGCGTCAGAAAGTCAGGCGATGCTGAAGGAATTACATTAGGTATGAGACAATAAAAGTAGTAGATGAGTTTTGTTACTTGGGTAGCAAGATAACTTCTGATGGCCGAAGTAAAGAAGATATAAAATACACAATGACTATGGTAAGAAAAACGTTTCTGAAGAAGCGAAATATGTCGACATCCAGTAACAATTTTAATGTTCGGAAGTCCTTTCTGAAAGCATTTGTCTGGAGTGTAGCATTGCATGGGAGTGAAACGTGTACGATAAGGAGTTCAGACAAAAATATGATAGAAGCTTTTGAAATGTGGTGCTATAGACGAATGATGAAAATTAGATGGGTAGATCACGTAACTAATGAGGAGGTACTTAATCGAATAGAGGAGAAAAGGAGTTTCTAGTATATCCTGACTAAGAGAAGGGATATATTGGTGGGACACATTCTGAGACATCAAGGAATCGTCAACTTAGCATTAGAGGGAAATGTTTGGGGGTAAAAATCGTAGAGGGAGACCAAAGGACGAATACAGTAAGCAGATTCAAAATGATGTAGGTTGCCGAACTTATTCTCAGATGAAGAGACTTGCTCAGGACAGGGTAGCGGGGAGAGCTGCATCAAACCTGTCTGCGGACTGAAGTCCACAACAACAATAAACAGTTCACGACTCCTTTTTTCTTTTTTCCTAACGGCCGCTCGCGTCGGTGGTTCGAGTCCTCCCTTATGTGTGTGTGTGTGTGTGTTTTGGTTGTCCTTAGTACTAGTTAGTTTAAGTAGATTTGTGGTTGATTCCGCTTTATGCAATCCTGCGAATGACACAATGTAAGTACCTCGAATAAATCAAGACCTAAAACATCTAACAAAATTGTCAAACCAACTTGTGCAAACGATTGTATAACCAAAATATGTAACACTTTATTATAGAAAATAAACAAAAGAAACCCACGGAAGATGGCACAATAAGTGCCGAAACTAGTTTGGGTATTTAAACAAAACACAAAGTGTCTTGCATAAGGCGGAATCAACCACAAATCTAATACTACAAGAATGGAAGAGACAAGAGCTGCACCATCAAAAGATGATAATTAGTTTAAGTAGTTTGTAAGACTAGGGACCGATGACCACTGCAGTTTGGTTCCGTAGTTCTACAAACATTTGAACTTTTTTCTAATTTAAATAAATGGTTACTTACAGTTCATCCTCTTTCCGGTTTGTGTTTTTCGCTTCTCCCCATCTATCTATAAATATCACATCTGGAAACAAAAATGTAATTGCCAGAACACATTTAGGAAGCCTTAAAGTAAAAAGACGAGACGCCCTGGGAAAAATACATTTAAGCAAGAAAACGGCGATCTTTAATGGACATTCTTTCTTGCTGCATTCTCATTAAGTATCCAAGCTATAAAAACTGTCTGCATTTTATTAAATTCATTATAGCATTTTTCTTAAATTCCGTACATTCTCATTTCCTCTATGTCCCAAAGAAGAGTTCTTGGTGCTCGTTTTAAAAATAAGTGTTTCGAAAAATCGGACTTCTTCAAAGTTTCATAGCAGTAATGTGTGGAATGACAATAAATGTCCTGAAATAATTTTCTTTGCCATGATGCATGGATACAATAGCCTGAGAACTGTTTTGTACACCTCAGTATAAATACGTTTTGATGTTTGTTATAAGTTTTTATCGCCTGCTAATTGAAGCCTTGTTTAGATTTTTTGACTGAATTGATATCCATGAAGACATTTCACTTAAAATCTGTAGATAGGCCCCCCCTTTTTTTAAATATGTGTTATTCATTGTTATTCATTTTGGACTTATTCTTTATTCTTTGATAATTCCTCATTATGGATCTATGGAGCAAATCGTATATCTACTCTGTCTAATCGAATCTACTCCATGGCCGGGTGGTCATTTTACACATCTGGATTTTCAAGTTCGTTATTATTATTAAAAATACAAATACGACTGCAACCTAAATCATATAGGACGATAACATTGAGCATCTATGTACCCGGCTGTCAAAATAAGTAATTACGAAAATTTCTTACGATTTATATAAAAGTACGTGTTGGTATCATAATATAACAGCAGACAGTTGACAGTCAGTAGATGCAATATGTCCGTCAATAACACCTAGACGCGCACTTGAGAATGGCAATACGCCGAAACAAGCAGGATTGTAGTGCTAAATATTATAATACAAAACATTTGCAGCGACTTGGACTGATTTTGTAAGATAACATATTTGTTTATACTACTTTGTACGTACGCATTGTCTTCATTGAAGCGACGCGTACAGTGCGTGAGATCTGCATCTACATCTACATGGAAACTCTGCAAATCACATTGAAGTGCATGGCAGAGGGTAATACATGTGTTCAAAAATACTCAGTAACTTTCCAGACAACATCAGGTGTGTCGCAGATTGTCTTTACAGCACATGTTGTACGTGGTAAGCTCCCTCGGTTCTTAAACGCATATGTGTGCGTCTCTAAACATGGGCAGGAGGTAGACGTCGCGTTATAAAACGTAGTGAATATAGCCTTGGGGCCTCAGCTACACTGCGGTGCGTCGCCCCACCGATCAGTATCTCTTCTGTGTAGTCTTTACTGGAGTACATTGCAGTTATTCGCTGTCTGCTGACGCGGCGGAGTTGCCGAGCGCATTGAGGCGCTATGCTCCGATGCGCGAGGCCGTTCCCCGTCGGGGGTTCGAATCCTCCGTCCGGCATGGACGAAAAAAATGTTCAAATGTTTGTAGGACTTAAGGGACTTAACTACGGGGTCATCAGTCCCAAAGCTTACAAACTACTTATGAACTAGCTACGACCAAGGACGGCACAAATATCCATGCCCAAGGGGGGATTCGCACCCCCGACCGTAGTGGCCGTGCAGATCGTGACTGGAGCGCCTCAATCCCCTCGGCCACCGCGGCCGGCGGGCATGGACGTTTGTGCTATTTTTAATGTAAGTTAGTTTATAAGTAGTTTGTAAGTTTAGGGACTGATGACCCCGCAGTTAAGTCCCATAAGTTTAACAAATATTTTAACATTTTTTTAGCTGCCTGACTGTAAGACAGATGTCCACGCGAACTTACCACAGCGAAACGAGGAGGAGAACGCACGCTGGTGGCGGCACAGTTTAGCGGATGTTGGCCTGTACGTGCACTTCCCCTGTGGACAGCACTGACAATGCAACGCTTGTTGTACTTCCGTAAAAAAATTTATAAAGGACAGCGTCCGTGGGCCACCTATATACAATTTTGCTCAAAATGTTGAAATGTATGTAAATCGAAGGGTCCCTAGGCACACAAATTACTTGAAATACTATCCTAAGGACAATACACACATATATGCCCGAGGGAGGACACGAACCTCCGACGGTGGGCAACCGCGCGCTCTGCAGCGAGGCGCCTTAGATCGCTCGGCCACTCCACCGCGGCTATAAATTTGCCATTCATGGAACAGTCGAAATGTTACAGTGATTGTTATTATTGTTTCTGTTGTTGTCACGGTGTTCAGTCTGAAGACTAGTTTTATGCAGCTTCTCACGCTGCCCTATCCTGTGCAAGCCTCTTCGTTTGTGAAGAACTACTGTTACCTGCATCGTTTTGAATCTGTTTACTGTAACCATCTCTTAGTCTTCCTCTACAGTTTTTACCCATACGATTCCCTACAGTATTAAATTGGTGATCCTTCCACGTCTCAGAAAGTGTCCTAACAACCATTCCCTTCTTTTAGTCAAGTTATGCCACAACGTTGTTTTGTCCCCATTTCTATTCGGCATCTACTCATTCGTTACATGATCTACCCGTTTAATCTTCAGGACTGTTCTGTTGCACCACATTTCAAAATCTTGAATTCTCTTCTTGTCTGAACTTATCATCCACCACGTTTCATTTCTATTCAAAGCCACAATCCAGACAAACACATCCAAAGGCGACTTCCTATCATTTTAATCTCTATTAGATGCTAACAAATTTATCTTCTTGAGAAACTCTTTTCTTGTCATTGTCAGCCTACATTTTACATTGAAGAGCCAAAGAAACTGGTACACCTGCCTAATATAATGTAGGACGACCACGAGCTCGCAGAAGTGCCTCAACATGACGTGAATGGTCTCGACTAATGTCTGAAGTACTGCTGGAGGGAACTGACACCATGTATACTGCAGGACTGTCCATAAATCCGTAAGAGTACGATGGGATGGAGGTTTTTTCTGAACTGCAAGATGCAAGGCATACCAGAAATGCCCAATAATGTTCATGTCCGGGATATTTGGTGGCCACCGGAGGTATTTAAGCTCAGAATAGCGTTCCTGTAGCCAGCCTGGAGCAATTTCGGACGTGTGGGGTGTCGCATTGTCCTGTTGGAATCGCCCAAGTTCGTCAGGATGCACAATGGATATGAAGGGATTTAGCTGATCAGCCAAGATGCGTACGTACGTGTAACCTGTCAGTGGTCCCATATTACTCCAAATGCATGCGCCCCAGCCATTACAGAGAATCCACCATCTTGAAAAGTCCCATGCTTACTTGCGTGCTACATGTCTCCATATACGTGCACGTCCATCCGCTCAGTACAAGCCCATATCGACGATGTTTCGTTGAATGGTTCGCCCTTTGATACTTGTTGATGGCCCAGCACTGAAATCTGCAGAAATTTGCGGAAGGGTTGCACTTTTGTCACGCTGAACGATTCTCTTAAGTCGTAGTTGGACGCGTCCATGCGGGATCTTTTTCCAGTTCAAAAAAATGTTCAAATGTTTGTTAAGCTTATGAGACTTAACTACGGGGTCATCAGTCCCTAAACTTACAAACTACTTATCAACTACCTTATACTAAGGACGGCACAAATATCCATGCCCGAGGGGGATTCGAACCCCCGACCGTAGTGGCCGTGCAGACCGTGACTGGAGCGCCTCAGTCCCCTCGGCCACTGCGGCCGGCCACACTAGTCTGAACAAGCCTATTCTCCTAATATGAACGGTAACGCACATCTATTTGATCCTGCTCGCTGTATTCGTCTCTTGGACTCCCTTTTTCCAGTCACAGCGATGTTGGAGATTTGATGTTTTACCGGATTCCCGACATTCATGTCGTGAAATGGTAGCACAGGAAAATCCCCTCATCGCTCCCTCGGAGTTGCTGTGTCTCATTTGTCTTCCGCCGACTATAACATCACGTTCAAACTCACTTAAATAGTGATTATCTGCCATTGTAGCAGCAGTAAGCGATCTAACGCCTGCGCCTGACACCAGTTATGTTATATGGGCGTTTTCGATTGCCGCGCCGTCTTCCGAGTGTTTACAAACTCTGTTTTTGCATACGCATGCCTATGCCAGCTTCTTTGGCTCTTCAATGAATATCTTCTCTACGCAACTCCAATTAACGATGCGAACACACTAAAGGGACGCGAATTGAATGCTTTTCAAGCAAGTAATACAAAACAAACCGGGTATAAAATGATACTTCTGTTCTAAAGGAACAGAATTGCCCATGATCCGCAGTTATAAATTTTAATTATACAAATATTAATGTCCAATTTGCGAGAATTTCCGACTTAAGCTGTTATTCTTTAGTTGGTCTATGCTTTTGAAACACCTGAAAACTTTTGCCGGAGCGGGACTCAAACCTGAGCCTCCCGCTTTTCGCGTGCGCTAAATGCGTGCGAGCACCAGGGGAAGTGGCAAGTGCAACATAGGGAAGTTCGGGTCTGGCCGGGGAGCGTGTCCGGGTGGCCAAGTGGTTACGGCGACCGCTCGCGAAAATCGGGAGACCCGGGTTCGAGTCCCGGTCCGGCACAAATTTTCGTGTGTTGCAAAAGCATACACCAACTAAAGAAAAACAGCTAAAATAATATTCATCTCGGGTATGCATCCGGGGACGATCGTCAACTAGAGACGATATTTTGGCAGACCAACTGGCTGCCATCTTCAGGTGAGAGCGCTAATACACTAACCCGCCGGCGAGTTAGTGTATTAGCGCTCTCACCTGAAGATGGCAGCCAGTTGGTCTGCTGAAATATCGCGTCTAGTTGACGACGGTATCCGGCTGCATACCCGAGATGAATATTATCAGTTACTACGCCGGGAAAGTCTACGCAACCACAATAACAGCTAAAGTCGGAAATTCTCGCAAATTGCGAATTAATATTTGTATCATTAACATTTATAGCTGCGGGTCATCGGCAATTCTGTTCCTTTAGAACTGAATTATAATTGTATATATATGAGAGCCTTCAAATGGTGCCTCAGTCGTTACGTCGAAGAGCACAGGGATGAATTACCATGAATGGAACTCCTCCTATAAACACGTATTTATCTCAGAAAGTATGCGTTTCCGGAACCATGTTTACTAGACCTTTTTTCGATGAGTACTAACACCTCTGAAAGTATTTAACACCCTATATAAATGGCGACCTAGGAGAACGGGGGAGAATCTATAAAATAAGTTGGGATATGACTGAGATGGTACGTTGTAAGTTATGGTTGTAGGATAAGTGGGTACGGTTTTATGGTTGGGAGGAAAGACTTGGCTGAATGTTCGTCGAAAAAGTGCGTTTAACGGCATACCATGGTATCAGAATTGAAATTAATAGAGTATAATTTCCGATGCGGGGATTTAGTTTTGCGGTTTACGTATCGGGTTCTAAGATGTTCTAGGAAGGGATGTGGGTGCGGGAACTGGATGACTAGTTATTACTGATAGAGAAGGCGAGGTGGAGAGTTTCTTTTGAACATTTTGTAGGATACTGTTCTCTCATTTGTTAAATATCTATGGTCGTGAAGGACGCCTCCGAGTCTTTGACGGTGATCAGAGCGCGAGCCCCCAAAACATTATCTTAGATGACTTAACTGTGTGAGAAAATGCAGCCCCACAAGTTACTTTAAAATAATTCAACTTTACCTAGATTTCGAGTGTCACTGTGGGTATCTTCATCAGAAATAAAACTACAACATGAGACGTCTCATTTCCGACGAACACACCCATACTGGTAGTCGACACCTAGATATAGTTCATTTACAATGTTTGGTTGTGTGGCCATATTCCGCAGCAGCTGTTAAACTCACCATTTGCAGAACACTTACACCAAAACCAACACAAAATCATCACCAGAGACACAGACATGGAAATATTAAGAATAAACAACAACAAAAAACACCTGCTCACCCTTCAAGAAAACTATCATATCCAAAAAAACAATAACAGAAAAGAAACATCTCATAAACAACCAAACCAATCTAGCAAACAACACACTTTTCAAGCTTATTGACCACCTAACATAAATATAAACATTATGAGCGTCAACTCCCCTTTCATAAAAACACAAATCACGATACTCTCACCTCCCCCCCCCACCATTACAACCCAATTAAACCTCCATTTACTCATCTGAAAAAACACCCTGTCCACGAAATCAAATATTTCTCTCTCTCTCACACATACACACACACTAATGTTGCCAATAAAACCTGCATTTACTCATCCGAATAAGCATCTTAACACCCTGTTCATGGAAAAAAATTCTCTCTCTTTCTCTCTCTCTCTCTCTCTCTCTCTCTCTCTCTCTCTCTCTCTCTCACACACACACACACACATACACACACACTCATGTAGAATGAAGTCGTATTTATATTACAAATATATAGCGTTGGCAACACTCACAGACCAAACGAAAAACAAATGAACACACGAAAACATAGCCACACTTTAGTGAAATTACAAATGAACAGACAGGCATTCCACGTATAACAGGCGATATGTAATCAGTATACATTTCAAAAAGTGAAGTGATGTGATGTGCTGAGATGAAAAGGAAAAAACGAAACAAAAACACACGAAAAGTGCTGTACACAGCCCTGAAACACACGCCAGGAAAAAACGAACTCCAGCCAACAAGACGGAGAAGCAGTAGTACCATGTAAAGAAGAGACATCAACACCGTGAGTAGACCGAATATTAAATTAAAAACACTTAGGCCTGTTTTTTAAAAAACTGTTTTTAATCTATTTATCGAATACAAATTGTACAAATCTTTGTATCATTTACAGACCACAGAAGATGCTCTTAAAATGAAAAAGCGAAACGCGTCTGGTGTAAAATAAATCTATTAATTGCATTCAGCATAAGACAGATTACCTGTTATAATCAATAGTTCATTTATTTTAAAGCAACTTGTGGGATTATATTTTCTCACACAGTGAAGTACGTTGATACAGCTGCTGCTTCAGACAATAATGTTCAAAATCATATGATCTTAAAAGAGCTACAGCCGTGATATTGTCATCCACATACGATCCATGCATTACAAGTTTTGTGTTTACTTATTTTTACAGACGACCTAATGTTCACAATAGGTGGCATCTTCATCAGTCGAAATGCTAACTGTTGGAATGACGCACTTGACTGGCGTTTCCGATTTCGTAATTCCCTGTTTGTCCTCTTTTTTGTAAGGGTTTTTATACCTTTTGTGAAGGCTCATAACAATTTTTTTATTTTGATGTTTATACTAGTAGAAACATTCAAATCTTTTCAATGACTACGGATCTCTCGGCTTCCTACATTAGAGAATAACATTATTTCACAATAGATTTGACTCATAAGGAGAATACTTTTTGAATTATTTTTACTTTCCACATCAGCGATGCTAATGCACAAGCTCTGTTGTCGTGGTGTTTAGAAATTTTGATAATGGAAGTTGTTGCTAGCCTAACGAATTGTAATACATAACATCACTCAGCAAGTACCACCGTCTCGCTATTCTTTCTTACACATTGATTATTTGAGTATTAACTCATGTAATTTTATGAACAATTCTGGAGAAATAGATTTTAAGAAAGTCTTGGTGCTTGCATAAGACACAATGATCAACTAAAACATTATGACCAGCTACATAATAAAACTTCCTGCAAAGATTAAAATTTTGTGACGGAACCGGGATTTGAACATGGGACCTTTGCCGATCGCGGACAATCGCTCTACCGTCTGAGCTATCCCAGCACGCTTCACAGTTCGTCCTCACAACTTCACTTCCGCCAGTACCTCGCCTCCTACTTTCCAAACTTCACAGTTCTCCTGCGAACCTTACAGGAATAGCACTTCTGGAAGAAAGGGTATGGTGGAGACATGGTTTAGCCACAGCCTAAGGGATGTTTCCAGAATGAAACTTTCACTCTGTAGCGGAGTGTGCACTGACATGGAACTTCCTGACAGATTAAAACTGTGTGACGGAAAGTAGGAGGCGAGGTACTGGCAGAAGTGAAGTTGTGAGGACGAACCGTGAAGCGTGCTGGGATAGCTCAGACAGTAGAGCTCTTGCCCGCGAAATGCAAAAGTCCCAGGTCCGAATCACGGCTGCGGCACACAATTTTAATCTGCCAAGTCGTTTCATATCAGCGCACACTCCGCTGCAGAGTGAAAGTTACATTCTGGACCTACACAATTTTCGATACGTTAAAATGTTTGTAAACCTATTGAACCAAACAGCGCCGCGGCGGCTTAGCCGCGCGTACTGGAGCGCCGAGTTGTGGTGCGCGCGGCCGTCCGCCGTCGGGTGTTTGAATCCCCCCTCTGGCATAGATGTTTGTGTCGTCTTTAGCCGGCCGCGGTGGCCGAGGGTACTGAGGCGGTTCAGTCACGGTCTGCACGGCCACTACGGTCGGGGGTTCGAATCCCCCCTCGGACATGGATATTTGTGCCGTCCTTAGTATTAGCTAGTTCATAAATAGTTTGTAAGATTAGGGACTGATGACCCCGTAATTAAGTCCCATAAGCTCTACAAACATTTGAACATTTTTTGTCGTCTTTAGTATAAAGTAGTTCATAAATAGTTTGTAAGTTTAGGGACTGATGACCCCGCAGTTAAGTCCCTTACGCTTTACAAACGTTGGAACGTTTTGAACCAAACAGCTATCTATGGTCATCATCAGTCGCTAGACTTACACACACAGCCATGCCCCAGGGAGGACTCCAACCTCCGATGGCGAGCAACCGCGCGCTCCGCAGCAAGGCGCGGTAGAACGCTCGTCACTTCATCGCGCCAACGAGTCCTTTGTAGGTTGCCGGAGGGTGTTGGCACCACATCTGCATACACAGGTCACCTAGTTCCCGTAAAGTACGAGGGCAATGAGCTATGACGCCACATTCAGTCACATCGCAAATGTGTTCGATCGGATTCAGATATGGCGAGTTGGAAGGCCATAACATCAATGCAAACTTGCTAGTGTGTTTCTCGAACCACCTTGTGACGTGGCGCATTATCTTGTTGAGAAATGTCACTGCCGTTGGAAAAAAAACTCGTCCTGAAGAGGTGTACGTGGTATGCACGAGCTCTTCTGGACCCATGGCTGCTCACATGAATATTCTCCATAGTATAACTCCCCCGCCGCCCTGATGTTAGTTCGCCACCTGTTACGCCTTACCAGTCTTCGCAACCTAATACATCCCTTTTCCCAACAAACAGCTCAGTTCATACCTACAACACTAGGAACAAAAATGATATACACAAGGACTTAAAACACTTACTTTAGTTCAAAAAGGGGTCCACTACTCAGGAACACACATTTTCAATAATTTACCAACAACCATAAAAAAACTTAGCTACAAATAAAGATTAGTTTAAGAGGAGCCTAAAAGACTTTCTAGTGGCCAACTCCTTCTACTCCACTGACGAATTCTTAAATAGAACCAAATGATGCATGTGTCCGTATTCATACTATTAGTATTATTACATTATCAGCTTGTAAAAAGTGTATGTACCTGTATTATATTATCAACTTTAAAAAATTGACATGTTCCACATCCACGAGGATCATTTCAACACGGATCTGTGGAACGGACCAACTAATCTAGTCTATTCTACGAGTCCCAAATCTGTAATGACCGCCCAACATCTCGATGATAGGACGTGGTTTTACCTAGGTTTCGCCACATAATATACACATTTCCCACTGCAGTTCTAGAACATCTAATAAGTCGTGAAATTTCCGAAATGGTTGTGGCGAGCTTCCGGCCCGTCGGAAACCTGTCCTCGGTTAAAATGAGATAGACCACGAGGCTTCCCCATTCTACACACAGACAGCACGCTCACTGGTCGATATTAGGTGTGCGGTCATAATGTTCTGGCTGATCACTGTATGAGTAAAGCAGAAATCCATCCACAGAGGTTCACATTTAATTAAATACTAATAGCCGTAGGGATTTCGTGAAACTTAATGCACTTTGAAAGATTTAATAAATGTTGCAATAATCCAGTAATCTCGCCGATCTGATTAGGTTACTTGCATACTATGATTATTTCCTCCTTAAATTTCATGTTTGTAGAATTTGTTGGAGCTTAAAAGGACAGAGATAAATATTCATAACGTAATAATCTTAAGACTGCAGCAATCTTGAGAATATTGTAATTTCGAATATAATAATTTTCGTTGTGACAGAAAGGCTTCTTTTCACAAATCATTACCGAACATGTCTAATGCATGTGTGACACAGCCGTTATGCAGATCAAAATCTCCTATAGGAATCAATATGGTTACTGTTATCAGCAACATTGTGAAAATCAGTTGGCCCTGTTGTCCCGTAAGATACGAGAGGAGCAAGTAATGGAGGTGCTGATGCAATGTTCCTTGGCACTGCTGTCCCACGCTTTGTATATGAGCTTACGGTCATGAATTTATAGCAGAAAAAGTGAAGGACGGATAGTTTTGGTTTACCGCCCCGTCGACCTAGAAGTCCTTACGGATGGACAATATGCTCAGAATGTTTCGAAGATGGAGAAAAAAATTGGCCTTGCCCTTTCAAAGGAACAGTTCCGGTATTTTCCAGGAACGATTTATGGAAAGTACTGGAAACATAAATGAAGATGGCCAGACGTCGATATCAACTGTCGTCCTCCAGAATGCCGGTACATTGTATTGATTTCCACACTTCCTCGCTCTGTGGTTGACAGAAAGCAAAATGTTCTTAACTGAGCGAAATAATTAGATGTAAAATAGTTTTTGATGCATACCAAGACTTCCTACACGGACGATATAAATTGTGTATACAGTCATGGCCATCCAAAATGAAACACCCCGAAGAAAGAAATCAAATCAGGTGAAATTGCAGTGTGTATTTTCAGTGATGAGAAATTATTATTAATTGATTTATTGCATATTTGAAGACCTGTTGCCTATTGTTATAAAACAAGTCGTACAATTTACCATTTTCCATGTTATACCATACAATTTACAAAAAATAATAATAATGCTGATTATTAGGTTCTTTTAATGATGATATTGGTAATAATTATGACAATAACAATAATGCAAAGATATTTACAACTAATGCAATACAGGACTGGCCTGACAGAGTCTGTGGCTTTGCCACGTGTCTTTTAGCGTTACTGGAATTCAGTGCGCTACAGTGTGATTCCCAGCAAGGTAATATACGTCCACATGCAGTTACTGCGAGGCAGTGTGAAATACAGAGTGCTTTTTTCCACCGTGTGCAAACTCGAGGGATTGATCTAGGTGAGGATACGCAACAAAAAATTCTAAATGAACTTTTGTTTGTAAATGCATGGTTTCCATGCTAAAGACCATTTATTCACCACATTTTGTTGGAAAGACTGGGATGTAATACGCATTGTACCATGTTCAGAATGTTCAAATGTTTGTATAGCTTATGGGACTTAACTACGGGGTCATCAGTCCCTAAACTTACAAACTACTTATGAACTAGCTAACACTAAGGACGGCAAAAATATCCATGCCCGAACCCCCGACCGTAGTGGCCGTGCAGACCGTGACTGCCACGCCGCAGTCCCCTCGGCCACCGCGGCCGGCGTTGTACCATGGAGCGACAGTTACAATATGTGTTGAAAATGGTTTCCATGTGCGTTGACGCATGCATATTCATGCTGCCTTTGACACACAACCGCTAAAATCGCAGTGATGACAATGATTACGCTGCCCCAGTGTCTCAACTTCTGGAATGGGCTCTAAATATAAAATGCGTTTGAGATGTTAATAAAATCTTCTCGGGTTACAAGCCCCGTCATGTTGTTTACTGCCCACGAGCCTTAGACAGAGATCTCCTCTGTCATTGTCAAGTGGATGGCAGTCGAAAGCTCGTGGGTAATAAACCACATGACGCGGCTTGTAATCCGAGAAGATTTTATTAATGGATATCGCCGCGAAAACATGCACTCATTCATAACGTTTGAGATGGTTCTATAGCCAGGAATCGCAGGCTATTCGACTGGACTTTCTCGTTCGATCCATCGACCAGGGCAGACACGATTGAGACGCGTCCGGACGTTAACAGCCAAGTGGGCTGGAGCACTATCACGTAGCAACATCATAACCCTTCGAACCATCGATGGTACAGCATGGGGAACAGTACCACCTTATAGGGGGAAACCATGCATGCTGTAACTATGGCTGTGTGGTACAGCCGTATTAGACCGCAGTCTCAATAACAAAGAGTAATTGAATAAATGGTCTCTAGCACCAGAAGCATGCCTTTCCGGACATACGTTCATCAGTCCTCTTTTGTTCCATATGCTCTCCTCCATCAATCCCAAGAGTTTGTACATGTTGGAATATAACACCTTGTAGAACAACTAACCTGACCATCAAGATTGTCCTATCAGTCGCCAGCAGAAACATGTATGCCTTGTGATGAAACGGGAAGTTTCTCGTTCTCCATGACTTACAATAACCTTCATCGAACTGTAAAAAGAGGCCCATAATGCTGAGAACAATGAATAACATGACGTCATTTGGTGCCTTTGGGATCGTTTGCACGCGAGATTACACGTCTGCGAAGCTGTCAGAGGAGAGTATAAGGTTTAAGATGCTACTGTCTGGACACCCTTCACTGTGTCATGTAAACTGTAAACTACGTCCTACACGCCTCGATAGGCGCAAATGGTACCGACCGGCCGCCGTGTTATCCTTCGCCCTACGGCGTCAACGGATGAGGTACGGAGGGAGACGTGTTCAGCGCCCCGCACTCCCAGCCGCTGTGGCGGCTTTCTTTACCGGAGCTGCCACTTCTCACTCAAGTTGCTCCTGAATTGGCCTCAGAAGAGCTGGGTGCACCCCTCTTGCCAATAGCTCTCGGAAGACTCGGACGGTGACCCATCCAAGTGCTAGACAAGCCAGTCAGTGCTTAACTACCGACTAGGAAAGTACTCGGGCTCGAACAAACACAAATATACCAAAATCGTCTGAGAGATAATGTAGCGGTCTCGTATTCCACTAGCGATACTCTCGCATCTGCAAAACTTTGCAGTCGCCCATTAGAGGCCTCTGCGTGAGCCACGCCGCATTGCACTTTGACCTGCCGGTACACCAGTCGGGAGCACTAGCGACAGTGCGGTGTGCCTCTGAAGTTGCGTTTTTTGACGTTATTTGTGTAGTGAAGCGTCAAATGGATTGGCGATTGGTAATCAATCCTGATAATGTATTGCGATTGGTTGAGATGAAATTCCAAAGAGCCCTTCTTCGTGAATACGGTCTTGTTGTAGAAGATGAATCATTGACATGGTTTCTGGTATCTATTATAGTGCAGAAATTTGAGCATAGATTAGAAACACTATAGTATATACCAGGTAACATGCGAATGATTCATCTTCTACACCAATACCATCTTCACAAAGAAGGTTTCTTCGAAACTGCATCTCAACCAGTCACACTATATTAGCAGGATTTTTTACCAATCGCCGACCTATCCGACGCTTCACTACACAAATAACGTCACAAAACGCAACTTCAGAGGCACACTGCACCGCCACTACTGGTGTACCGGCAGGTCAAGGTACAGTGCGGCGTGGCAAACGCAGAGGCCTCTAATGGGCGACTGTAGAGCTTTGCAGATGAGGGAATATCACTAGTGCTTTGTTTTTTTTTTTTTTTTTTTTTTTTTTTTTTTTTTTTTTTTTTTTTTTTTTTTTTTTTTTTGCTGTGTGGGTAGTTCTGTTCCTTGAGGTACTGATTATGTTTCTGCGTTGTTGTTCGATGTGTTCTTGGCTCAGCTTTTTATAACAGAGGGCGTTGAACGCTCTGAGCGGGCGTGCTGACCCACAGCGCCCGGCTCTGCAGTAGTATCCACTGTCGTGTTTGATTTATTCTGAATTTGGTATCATATATTTCTACATTAGTGAACTGTCACTTCACTTGCCAATAAAATGACCATGGCGCTGAGGGTGTTGCTTCTTCTCCAGCAGCGTAGACCTAGTTGAGGGAAAATAGATGTCACACTGCTGTGCATTGAAAGAATGAGACGATATGAAATTTTCTCTCGGAGGAGGTAGCTCACGAAACACCCATTCTGGAATATCGCCCCTCATTCTGACACTCTCGTCAGTTGGGCTTAAGAGAGAAGATCGATAGGAGAGCAGCTCGTTTCCCCGCCGGCTGGCTTAGTAAGAGCGAAAGCGCTATGGAGATGCTCGTTAAATTCAAGTGTCGGAAGCTACAAGGGAGATGTATTGTTTAATTTCAGAAAGCGCACGTACCAAGAAGTGCGTAATACCATCCCCAGCACGCTTTTCGGGGAACGGCCAATACGGGGAATTCAGAGCTTAGAGCTTACTCTCCTGGAGGGATTTCGGCAGTCGCCTTTCAATTGCGCCATATTCGAATTCAGTGCGGAGGAAAACAATAATTGTGGCTTAAATACACTCAGCTACACACCGCACGTCTTTAAATACCAGGTGGACTGCCTCTTTTGCACATGTTTATGTGATACGAGCACTAGTTCGAAAAATATTGAAACAATATTCATATTTAATGTATACTGGAATTAATGC
The DNA here is from genome assembly GCA_026315105.1 of Locusta migratoria. Lineage (NCBI taxonomy): Eukaryota > Metazoa > Arthropoda > Insecta > Orthoptera > Acrididae > Locusta > Locusta migratoria. Next base: position 284,352,316 of record CM048755.1, read on the forward strand.
AGATTTGTGCTGCGAAGAGAAAATTGAAGTGCGTATAATAACAGAGAAACGTCTACTGACGGTATACTTACCGTTGTAAAATTCCCTGGAATTTAAAGTCAAGGAAATATTCCCAAAATTCATAAATTCCCAGGAATTTATGATTAATTAGCCAAATAGCCCAATAAAACTCAATTTATTGGTTTAAGGCAGTAATTACATAGTTAAGCAGGAAAACTGAAATATATTTTAAGAAAAATTATAATTGAATAAATTTCTTGTGAATTTATAATTTTAAAAACGAAATCGCTCAAATTAATAGGTCAGTGTGGTAATTGTGTTATTAAAATAAACACGAACACTCTTATATGATGAAAAAATATTATAATTAAACAAAAAGTGGTGAAAATATCCAGAACGCAAAATACTATAAAAATCAAAACTACTAAAAGTTCTAATTCAGCAACTTTTCATATGCAGTCTGTTTTTTTAAGTCCACTAGTCACTGTCATTCTCAATGTCCATTAAATCCTCATCTTCTACATTTCCGACTCCAAAAAAATCATCATCAGTCGATCTCATCGTCATCTTCAATCTCAAGGACTTCTTCGTCTTCTTCCTGTCCTCCTGCCTCCTCTGGGTTGGCTTTTGCTTGCATTCTTGTGTCTTTCATGTTCTCTTTTGGAGGCGAAGCATTCATAAGTTTCCAGTTGTACGAAAGAAATGTCAGTTTTTCTGCTTGCTCAGAAGAAAGACGGTTTCTTTTCTTGGAATGCAACCAAGAAAACGCACTAAATGTACGCTATGTGACAGCTGAAATTACTGGTGCCCCCAATATTATTATGGCTACATCTGCCAAGTCCCAAGTACCTCACGAACCCCTCCACCATAACAGAGCCCTGATCATTTTTTCTTTATCGTCCATCCCTTCCCAAAGAAACTTTCTTGAGAATAAGCCTTCCTTGTCTCTTACTTTTAAGACATCCAAACTTATCTCCTGAGCACAATCACAAACAAAACATATGTCGTCTAGTAGTTCCGTAGGGTCGAGCATCCTTCCCTGCAGTTTAGGGTGCAGCGTAAATGCTACGAGATGGATTAATCCAATGCCAAAGTTTTTTTGTCTCGATGAACTTCTCCATGACTTTTCTTCATGGATTTTTGCATGGGTGATTTTGGTAAGTTTTCCTTCATACTGTCCTCTAGTTCATTTAAATTCATGACCACCATGTGTATTTGTGGGACTTTTGATTCAATGGATGTGATAAGATAAACAATTGGTTTATGTAAGTTTATCATTTTTTCTATTCTATTCAAAACACAATATCATCTAGTAGTTTCCTTTTAATGGATCGGTCCAGATCAGCCATTCCATTGACGGCCAATGTTTGGAGGACCACTTAGTTCGACTGCAAGCTTTAGAAACAAAAAGGGTGGCTGTCCATCTGGTCTCCCCAGGCAAATTCAGAGGTATGACTATTCGATCTTTGATCATTTCTATTTTAAAATATACATAAAATATTTTGATAGGTTTATATGGATCTGGACTTAACGTCCTTGTTTGAAATAAAAACGTTTTTCGGTTTTCAATAATTTAAATATCAAAGAATTAGCCCTAGAACTACCAAGCATCGAAATTTGATTCTTCCGTTTCCTAGAACTGCCAACCTCGAAGTAGTCAACCTTTAGAAAAACCGAATTTATAATATTGATATGCCATCTAGTGAGTAACTACTAAATACTACCGCGGCGGAGCGGCCGAGTGCATTCAGGCGCTACGCTACGATGCGCGAGGCTGTTACCCGTCGGGGGTTCGAATCCCCCTGCCGCGGTGGAGTAGCCGAGCGGTCTAAAGCGCCTCGCTGCGAAGCGCGATTGCTCGCCGTGGAGGTTCGAGTCCTCCTTGGGGCATGGGTGTGTGTGTTGTCATTAGGTTAGATTACCTTAGTTTAAGTATTTTGTAAGCTAAGGACTGATGACCACGCAATTTGGACCGATAGATATACAAACATTTGAACATTCGATTCCACCCTCGGACATGGTTGTTTGTGCCATCTTTAGTAGACGGTAGTTCATAAGTAGTTTGTAAGTTTAGAGACTGATGACCCAGCAGTTAAGTCCCATAAGCTTTACAAACATTTTTATTTTATTTTATTTTATTTTATTTATTTATTTGCTGAAATACACAGGGAGGTTTGTTTATTTAATTTGTGAAATTTTCTGTCAATGTTAGAGATATTTTAGGCTATAAAGTTTAAAATAAACTGGTACGAAATTTGTAAACCTGAGTCAATGAAAATGGCATTTAGTGGAAAAATTATGCAAATAAAATGGCCGAGATTTACGAGTTACTTGAAAATGCAAGTGATTTTATTAACATAGAACATTGTAAAACATTAATTAAAGATTCTAAAACTGAAATTGATAGTGATATTTTAGAAAATAAATGTTTCTAAATCATAATTAATCGCTGGAATTGAGGATTCTTCGAATTCTGACAGTGAAACACCTCTAGTCATTTGTTTGGAAAAATTAAAAAATACTACACGTGACTGCCGGTTGCGAATTACGCCTCCAGAGAAATATTTTGTAAGTATAGGTTTCATTCAGAGAAATATGGGGTCTCAACTTGCTGAAAAATTGTAGCCCTAGCGATTATTTTAAAATATTTTTTCCACCAGACTTAAAGTAAATAATGTCCTGCATGGTGTACCAACGAAATTAATACATAGAATGGTAGATCTTAGATTAAAATGTATGAATTTACTTAGTTTACACAGTTATAAGGTTTTTTAACTGTTAATAAGTGTTAAAACTTTCAAAATGCTGCAATTTCCATAAATTCCCAATTTTTTGTAATCTTCCCGACAATATTCCTATTTTATATGTTCCTTCCTCTCGGAATATTGTCGTCCCACATCACTAGGTATGCTTAGCACAGTTTTCGTGAAAGTGTATCTTTTTCTCTAAATTCAGACAGGATATTTGAATAAATTTTAAAAGTCGCTAGATACGGTGTGTGCTGGAGTGTTTTATAATTAACAGCTTCCAGCTAAACGTACCACGATCTGCTGTCGACTATTGCAGGTATTACTTTCATATCCCGTTTTATTTTCATGCATTATCATGGTGACTAATTGACGTTAGTGAAAACAAATTAGGCAATCTCGCATATGGCTGATTCCATTGAAATGTTGCAATATAATATTATGGAATTAAATCAGAGATGTAGAGTTATTGTATGAAGATCAGCATCTAAAAATCGTGTAATGTCCGTGGGAAAGAGATTTAAACTGATTGAGAGTCAAATAGAAGGAAAAAAGTTATCACAAGTGGATATTTTCTAGGACTTAGGATGAATTTTCTCACAGGATGGCAACATAGTAAAAGAACTGAAATCCAGGTGTAGGAAAGCTGGTGCAGTGAGTGCTCAGCTACGATCTACTCTCTTCTGCAAGAAGGAAGTCAGTGCCAAGAATAAGTTAGCAGTGTGCCGTTCAACCTTTCGACCAACTTTGTAGTGTGGGAATGAAAGCTGTGTGGATGCAGATTACCTTATTATTAAGCTTCAGATATGAAAGTAGCAAGATGATTGCAGGTACTAATTGGAGGGAACAATGGCAGGAGGGTGTCCATAATGAGGAAATCAAAGAAAAACTATGCATGAACACCATAGATGAAGCAGTTAGAGGGAAGAGGGTTAGATGGTGGAACCATCTTACTCGCGTGGGAGAAGCGAGATTACTTGATTCATGGGCTCGGCAGTAGAGGGTAGGTAGAGAGTCGAGGTAGACCAGGGATGAAGTACTTGGATTCTGTCCAGAATATTCTTGAACTAACAGGCTTAACTTCAGACGAGGCATGAATGTTCGCATTGAACAGGGAATCACGGATAAATATTATAACAGGGACTATGCTCCAGACTGAACGCTGTAAATCATAACCAGTCGTAAATGATGATGATGAGCATGGTGACCATCTCAAATGTTTTACTTTTACCTCTTTAGTTGTTTGTTAGAAATTCAGAGGATGCGGGTCTGATGTTATGCGTACGTGTTTGTATGGGCCCATCGGGAGACAATAGTGGTTGAAAAACGAACGAAGGTTAGAGGTTTTACGACAGAGAGGGCAAAACGTGCCAAGTCAAGTACCAACGTCAACAAACTCTGCATTAGTCTATACAGGTAGTAAGAGCAATAGCGGTTTTCTTGTTATCTGTGATAGATCATTCAAGGGTAGAGTATTGTTAGTTTCAGGTATCGCGCAAGCTCTGTACCGCTGTTATAGCTAGAGTTCGTCACAGAAAGTATCAGTCCGAGTCACTAAGAGATACTACTGTGTCTGGGCACAGACGACATCTCCTAGGCCAGCTGCAACGATTACTTACCTTACCTGATTTGTGCAAGAACGACAACAATGGTTACTCACAAAAACAAAGATATTAGGCCTAGGTCTAGATCTGGTGTGGGGCCTACAAAAGATTCAGACTACCAACTGACGCTCTGACATGAACAAATATAGGGCCAGCAGCAGCTAAATTACCAGAGAAATCTCGAAATGGTGCAGAAAGTTAGCGAACGGGCCCATCTTATCGAAAGTATATTAAATAGATCCATTTTGCCAATGGCAGTACCAATAATGAAAGTCTACCGCCATCGGATGGAATTAACAGCTTGTAAGGTGACAAGACTTGTGAAACTATGTTCGCAACGGGGTTCCGCGTCTTGGGCCCACGCAAACCAAGGTAGCCATGCGACAATCTGACAGACGAGTCGACAGAGTTCAGGAGCTGGCCGACAGATGGCTGATGAGTATCGCTTAGGCGTAACGATCACGTGACTGGAAATATCGGCGGATTAGATTAGATTAGAGTAATACTTGTTCCATAGATCATATATACGACTTTTTGTAATGGTGTGGAACCTGTAAGTTTAGTAAATGTTGTCTATACATGACAATCAATATTTTAAAGATATTTTATTTACATTTTATTGTTATTTATTTATTTTAAGTATTATCTAAAAATTCATCTACAGTGTAGAAGGAGTTGCCATTCAGAAATTCCTTTAATTTCTTTTTAAATACTAGTTAGCTATCTGTCAGTCTTTTGATGCTACTTGGTAAGTGACCGAAGACGTTTGTGGTAGCATAAATCACTCCTTTCTATGCCAAAGTTAGAGTTAACCATAAATAGTGTATATCACCCTTTCTCCTACAGTTGTAGCTGTGCACACTGCTATTACTTTTGAATTGGGTCGGATTGTTAATAACAAATTTCATGAGTGAATATATGTATTGTGAAGCTACAGTGAAGATTCATAGATCCGTAAATAAATGTCTACATGAATGTCTTAGGTGGGCTCCAGCAATTATTCTCATTACACGCTTTTGTGCAATGAATACTTTTTTACTCAATGTTGAAGTGCCCCAGAACATGATCCCATATGAAAGCAGTGAATGAAAATAGGCATAGCAAGCTAATTTACTGAGATTTATATCACCAAATTTTGCAATGACCCAAATATGATAAGTAGCCGAACCCAAACGTTTCAAGAGATCTTCAACATGTTTCTTCCAATTCAATCCCTCGTTAATGCAAACACTTAAACATTTTGACTATTCTACCTTACCTACAGATTTATGTTCAAAGTCTAAATTTACTAATGGTGTCATGCCATTTACTGTATGAAACTGTATATATTGGGTTTTATCAAAGTTTAATGAGCGTCCATTTGTAGAGAACCACTTAATAACTTTCTGAAAGGTTGTTGTTGTTGTGGTCTTCAGTCCGGAGACTGGTTTGATGCAGCTCTCCACAATACCCTATCCTGAGCAAGCCTCTTCATCTCCACATAAGAACGGCAACCTACATCTGTCTGAATCTGCTTACTGTACCCATCTCTTGGTCTTCCTCTGCGATTTTTACCCCACAAACTTCCCTCCAATGCTAAATTCACAATTCCTTCATGTCTAAGAATGTGTCCTACCAATCTATCACTTCTTTTAGTCAAGGTATGCCAGAAATTTCTTTTCTCCTCAATTCTGTTCAGTACCTCCTCATTGGTTACCCACCTAATCTTCAGCATTCTTCTGTAGCACCACATTTCAAAAGCCTCAATCCTCTTCCTGTCCGCATTGTTTATCGTCCATGTCTCACTCCCATACAAGGCAACACTTCATACAAATGCCTTCAGAAAGGACTTCCTTAGGCTTAAATCAATATTCGATGTTAAGAAATTTCTCTTTTTCAAGAACGCTTTTCTACCCATTGCCATTCTGAATTTTATATCCTCTGTACTGCGACCATCATTTGTTATTTTACTGCCCAAGTAACAAAACTCATCTACCTCCTTTATTGCTTCGTTTCCCAATCTAATTCCTTCAGCATCACCTGATTTTATTACACTGCACTCCATTACCCTAGTTTTGCTCTTGTTAATGTTCATCTTATATGCTCCTTTCAGCACGCTGTCCATTCCGTTCAATTGTTCTTCCAGGTCCTTTGCTGTATCTGACAGAATTACTATGTCGTCGGCAAAACGCAATGTTTTTAATTCTTCCCCCTGAACTTTAATTCCTTCTCCAAATTTTTCCTTGCTTTCCTTTATGGCTTGCTCAATGTACAAATTGAACAACAATGAAGAAAGACTACAACCCTGTCTTACTCCCTTTCCAACCACTGCATCCCTTTCAGGGACTCCTCTCCCACTTCGCTATTTTAAACTCTAGGCGTATTATCTTTTACGTGTTTGGATTTACTTTTGACGCCTAGAGATGAAATGGGGGACTGATGACCATTGCAGTTTTGTCCCCCTTAAACAACCAACAACAACAACAACATCCCTTTCATGTCCTTCAACTCTGACAACCGCTGTCTGGTTTTTGTACAAGTTGTAAATAACCTTACGCTCCCTATATTTTACTCCTGCTTGCTTCAGAACTTGAAACAGTTTATTCCAATCAACATTGTCAAAAGCCTTCTCCAGATCTACAAAAGCTAGAAATGTAGGTTTGCCTTTTCTTAATCTATCTTCTAGGATAAGCCGTAAAGTGAGTATTGCCTCCCGTGTTCCTACATTTCTCCTGAACCCAAACTGATCTTCCCCGAGGTCGGCTTCTACCAGCTTTTCCATCCTTCTGTATATAATTCGTGTTAATATTTTGCAACCATGACTTATTAAACTGATGGTTCTGTAGTTTTCACACCTGTCTGCACCTGCTTTCTTTGGAATGGGGATTATAACATTTTTCTTAAACTCTGAGGGTACTTCGCCTGTTTCATACATCTTACACACCAGGTGAAACAGGTTTGTCATGGCTGGTTCTCCCAGAGACTTCAGTAGCTCTGAGGGAATATCATCTACTCCAGGGGCCTTGTTTCGACTTAGGTCTTCCAGGGCTCTGTCAAATTCTTCTCTCAGTACAGTATCACCTATTTCATCTTCATCTACATCTTCTTTCCTTCCTACAATATTGTCTCGAAGTTCATTTCCTTTGTAGAGCCCCTGTATATACTCTTTCCACCTTTCAGCTTTCCCTTCTTTGCTGAGAACTGGTTTTCCATCAGTGTCCTTGATATTCATAGAGCTGTTTTTCTTATCTCCAAATGTTTCTTTTATTTTTCTGTAGGCTGTATCTATTTTCCCCCTATTTATACATTCTTCTACATCCTTGCATTTGCCTTCTAACCACTCTTGCCTAGCCATTTTGCACTTCCTGTCAATCTCATTTCTTAGTCGTCTGTACTCCATTTTGCCTGTTTCATTTACTGCATTTTTATATTTTCTCCTTTCATCGATTAAATTTAGTATCTCCTGTGATATCCAAGGATTTTTTGTAGGTCTTACCTTACTACCTATTTTGTCCTCTGCTACCTTCACTATTTCATCTCTCAATTTTACCCATTCCTCATCTACTGTTTTATTTTCCCCTGTTTCTGTCAATTGTTGCCTAAAGCTCCCTCTGAAATTCTTAAGAACCTCAGGTTCCTTCAATTTATCCAGGTCCCATCTTCTTATTTTCCTACCTTTTTGTAATTTCTTCAATTTCAGTCTACAGTTCATAACCAACAAGTTATGGTCAGAGTCTATATCTGCCCCTGGGTACGTCTTACACTGTAAAACCTGGTTCCGAAATCTATATCTTACCACTATAAAATCTATCTGTTATCTCCCGGTGTCTCCTGGTCTCTTCCACGTATACAACCTTCTTTTGTGATTCTTGAACCAGATGTTTGTTATAACTAAATTATGTTCTGTGCAAAATTCTACCAGGCGTTAGAGGAATTAATTGTTTCATCTATACTTAAGCTTATCTAAAAGAATCCCATGATTTACACAATTAAAAGCCTTAGAGATCACAAAAAATCCCAACTGGTGATGACCGATTATTCAAAGCATTTAATAATCCATCAGTGAAGCTATATATAGCATTTTCAGTTGAAAGACTTTTTTGAAAACCAAACTGAAATGTTGTTAGAACTTTATTTTTACTAATATGTGAAGCAACTCGAGAGTACACAACTTTTTCAAAGTTTTTGGATAAAGCTGTCAGAAGTGAGATGGGGCGGTAGTTGTTGACATCGGACGTAAATTAACATCATGTTCCTTATAACCCTCATTTTCTTTGAAATTACTAGTTGTTAAGTCATTAATGGAGCGCACAAATCTGGAAGACTGTTTTAAATTACTGAACGGATCTGTGTGGTTAGAACCTTGCTTAGAACTGTGTCAGTGGCGGCTGATTGGAGAGGACCCGTTTTCGGGCGAGACAATATCTTTCAAACTATTTAAAAATTGATAACAGCTGACTCCGATATAGTATGGAGGAGCTTGTAGGCTTATTTTGAAGCTAAAGAATAGCTGGTTGCGCTTATATAAACGCGCCTCCAGACACATTAATAGTTTTTTAGATATAGTAAATTGAATATTGTCATTAAATAATAATTTTGTAAAATGTGTATTTTGGAAACACTTCGAGCAAATTGCTCAAATGAAAGCCATCATTCAGTAATGTTAAGTCGTGTGTATACCTTTTTTCTCAAACCCAGGGAATTTGAATAAGGGGCCGAAATGTGATTTTCGAGCATTACGAAAACTTCGGATTTATTAAATAATTTAAAAACCGAATCAGGTATACAAATTTTGATGTCATTTCTGAATTAAGAGGATAATTTGTGTTTTATTTGTATATAACATATAGATTTTATCATTCATATTAAGTGTAAAAAAGAGTATTTTGTATTGAATAGACCATGATTTGACTACAGAGTATCGCTTTGAGGGTATTTAAGGGGACGACCAGTAAAAAAAAAAAAAAGTAGTTTTGGGACAGCGTGTTCGTGTCGTTCAGAGCGCGACAACATGTGTGCGTGTCAAGAGACTAGGCTGTCGCCTGATACTTGGAATTTTTCGAAGAAGTTAGTGAACATAGAATAATTTTCGGAGTTGCGTTTGTGGAACTTAAACTTTCTACCCAGTGTGGAACTTCGAAATACTTCATTTGTGGGACTTGTGATTTGCTGATCTGGAATTAGAAAATTACGCGGTGTGGAACTCTGAATTATTTCACTCACGAGACTTGTAATTTTCAGGTAAAGTGGCATTGATGGACTTAGAAACATTTCACGTGATAAGCTTTTATTTTGGTTTTCGTGAGTTGGTGTCTTTAGATAACTTGGGCATACTCTGGAGTCGAGTGAAGAACTTGAACATTCGTGTTTATGTACAGTTGCCTACATAAACGACACATAATAAAGAAAGAATTAAAAGCAGACCTTTAGCCTAATTTCAGTGAACATTCCTGCCTGCTAGTATTAATATTTTATTACATATTTTGGGGACATTGAGACGGATGTAGTTGGCGCCTCCTCAAGACTTGAACGTAGCCAATTAATTGCAACTCCAACCATATCTCATGGACCCCTGAAGGAAATAAATGTCATTTTGTGTGGGTGATTAAAATTGTTTGTATTGTGCATTAGCACACGGGGGCTCGAGCTGTGAAATTATAAACTATTATATGAACTATTAACTTATTTTACACCATCTTCAAATGCAGAACATTACTAGTACACAAACTTCTTTAAAAGTTCATGAAGCCGAGTAGCATCTCCCCCCCCCCCTCAATGTTGGGCAAATACAATACAAGCTCGGCTTTCTCAGAACCACCATATTCGGGAATAACTAGGGAACCGATGAAGATAAAAATCTGCAACGCAAAGAAGTATTGTCATTGTCATCGAATTAAGAAACGTTCAGATACTAACAGAATGGAAATAAAATACACTCGTATCGGTTGTGGAAGAACAAGCACAACAAACAACTTACGTCAGGTGTTAGGAAATGTTCAAATGTTTGTATAGTTTATGGGACTTAACTACGGGGTCATCAGTCCCTAAACTTACAAACTACTTATGAACTACTTACGAACTAGGACGGCACAAATATCCATGCCCGAGGGGGGATTCAAACCCCCGACCGTAGTGACTGTGCAGACAACGACTGGAGCGCCTCAGTCTCCTCGGCCACCGCGGCCGGCAGTTGTTAGGACACAATGATACAAACTAATCAATGAAACGATTCCAGTGCTCACAATGTTATACACTCTATCCATCTTTCGGATTCACCGAATTGTGAAACACTTGTTCACGCGTCACCACGCATGCAGGCTCTGGGAATTTACTCTATAAAAACTTACATCACCATCGCGGACGGCACCACAGTACATCAAGATACAAGAAACTGTGATTCCAGACCAGACCAGACCAAACCCTAAATAAAAAAAGTCATAATCAGTATATTAAGTCTATTAAGTCGTAACATCAAAACACCGAGTTTAACGGACTTCGGGTTCAAACTGACAACATTACAATCTGAACTGCAGAAAAGAGAAAAAGATAATTATCAAGACACAAACAACACCGCAGCATGGTATTCTTGCATGTGAGATACTGGGTGTCCAGCGAAGCTTGCAAAATTAAATTTCACGAAAACAAAGATCAGTAGACGAGTGCAACAAATTATATGCTTTATTGTGAAAACTTTAAGAATTTTATTCACACAGTTGTTTTGAAATAATTTGAAAAGCTGCTAATAAATAACGCTGTAATCGCAATACCTAGTCCATAGTAATTGTACTCCAAAGTCGGCCGCGGTGGCCGAGTGGTCTGCGGCGCGCCAGTCACAGCATGCACGGCCACTACGTTCGGGGGTTCGAATACCCCCTTCGGGCATGGTTATCTGTGCCGTCCTTATTATTAGCTAGTTCATAAGTAGTTTATAAGTTTAGGGACTGATGACCCCGTAGTTAAGTTCAATAAACTCTACAAACACTTTGAAACATTTGTACTACGAAGCTCAAAGCGACCAGTTCCATTGTTGCAACGGTGAAAGAAGTTAGCGTGCTAAAGGCAGTGAACGACGTGTTTTTTCTGGTTCTGGATTACCACAGGTTTGCATAAAGTCCAACTGCAACAAGACGCAATCTTCTAAAACGATTTAATGTTCCAAAAGGACCCGATGCAAACACCGTTCGCAAGCTTTTCGACAAATTGCAAATGATAGGCGGCGTGGCTGATGGCAAAACGGGAAATGTTGGGCCCGGGCAAACTGTAGATACTCCTAGAAGTTTCGCCAGCGTTTCTGGAATAATTGAGCAAAATAGAAAAACCGTCAGAGATATTGGAGTAGAGACCGGTTTGAAGCGTTTCTAGACGTAGAAATAGCCTACGCATCTTCCCATTCAAACTGAAAAGCCACCGGGCCATGACGGTACGAGGTGTGCGTCAGAGTGCAGAAGGAGGTTACAGAGCGAGGTGCGCAGTGGTAACACACTGGTCTCGCATTTGGTGGGACGGAGGTTCAAATCCACCTTCTGCCATCCAGATGACGTGTTTCCGTGATTTCCCTAAATCACTGCAGACAAATGCTGGGATGTTTCTTTTGAAAGCGCACGGCCATTTTTCTTCCTCGTCCTTAAACAAAACTCTGAGCATGAGCTCCGTTTCTAATCGACGATGCGTTAAACCTCAAGCTTCAAAAAATGTTCAAATGTTTGTTAAGCTTATGGGACTTAACTACGGGATTATCAGTCCCTAAACTTACAAACTACTTATGAACTACTTACGAACTAGGACGGCACAAATATCCATGCCCGAGGGGGGATTCGAACCCCCGACCGTAGTGGCCGTGCTGACCGTGACTGGAGCGCCTCAGTCACCTCGGCCACCGCGGCCGGCCCTCAAGCTTCCATTTTTTTTTTTTTTTTTTTTTTCGTGCCAGATTCCCAGAATGGTTGATAATGAAGTATTTTATGTTGGCTGTTTCTAGTTTACAGAAGAAGCTCACGTCCACTTGAATGGAGTCGCAAATAAAGAGCCGGCCGCGGTGGCCGAGGGGACTGAGACGCTCCAGTCACGGTCTGCACCGCCACTACGGTCGGGGGTTCGAATCCCCCCTCGGGCATGGATATTTGTGCCGTCCTTAGTATAAGGTAGTTGATAAGTAGTTTGTAAGTTTAGGGACTGATGACCCCGTAGTTAAGTCCCATAAGCTTAACAAATATTTGAACATTTGATTTTTCGAAAAAAATTTTCTCTTTTTTGTCTTTGTGATATTCACGCGAAATGTAAGTAGACGAGCCCACTCTGAGCTCTCATTTTATGGTGCGTGAAAACAAGGCGGAACTCGTAAATTGAGAAGTATGGGATCGACATACAGTGAAGCTCAAAAGTCATGGGTTGGCGATATGCACAGAAAAATTGGCGGTAGTATCGCCTACGCAAGGTATAGAAGGGCAGCGCACTGGAACGGCCGTCATTTGTAATACGGTGATTCATGTGAAAAGGTTTATTTCATTATTATGGCTGCACTACGGTAATTAACAGACTTTGGACGTGGAATGGTAGTTAGAGCTAGACGTATTGAACATTCAATTTCCGAAATCGTTATGGAATACAATATTCCGAGGTACAATGTTGAGTCTACCGAGAATACCAAGTTTATAGCATTACCTTTAACCACGGACACGCAAGGGTTATCGGACTGCACTTAATGACCAAAAGTAGTGCGTTTGTGTTGAGTTTTCAGTACGGTACTAACAGAGGAACATCGCTGCGTAAAATAAGCGCACAGATCAACGGGGGGACGTACGACGACCCTATCCGTTGGGACAGTGCAGCATAATGTGGCGTTATTGGGCTATGGCAGCAAACGACCGACTCGATTGCCTTTGCTAACAGCAGCACATCACCTACCACGTCTCTCCTGAGCTGGTGACCATATTGGTTAGGCCCTAGATTTCAGCTGCTAAGAGCTGATGGTACGATTCGAGTATGGAGCCATGAAACCATGGATCCTAAATCGTCAAAAGGGAATTGTGCACGCTGGTGGTAACTCCATAATGGTGTGGTCTGTGTTTACATGAAATGGACTGTGTCCTCTGGACCAACTAAACCGATCATTGCTATGGTATGCTACTTGGACACCATTTGCAGCCATTCATGGACTTCATGTTCCCAAACAAAGATGAAATTTTTACGGATGCGAAACACAACTAGCTCTTTATTCACACATAGTGATGGGCGCTATCGACAAGGGTTCACAAATCGATTCCGTATTTCTTGATTTCCAGAAGATTTTTGACAACGTACCTCACAAACGGCTTTTAATCAAATTGCGTGGTTATGGTATATGGCCCCAAATTTGCGATTGGATAGGAGATTTCCTGTCAGAGAGGACACAGTTCGTAGTAATCGATGGTAAGGCATCGACTTAAACAGAAGTGATATCGGGCGTTCCACAGGGTAGTGTTATTGGTCCTCTGCTGTTCCCTATTTACATAAGCGATTTAGGGGACAATCTAAGTAGCTCACTTAGGTTGTTTGCAGATGACGCCGTCATTTACCGTCTAATAAAATAATATGAAGATCAATACCAACTGCAGAACGATTTGAATAAGATATCACTATGGTGTAAAAATTGGCAATTGACTCTAAATAATGAGAAGTGTGAAGTCGTCCACATGAGTACGAAAAGAAATCCGTTAAACTTTGTTTACAAGATAAATCAATCAAAAGTGAAGGCCGTAAACTCCACAAAATACCTACGTATTACTATTCCTTCAGACTTTAATTGAAAAGAACACGTAGATAATATCGTGGGAAAGGCGAACAAGAGACTGCGTTTTATTGGCATAACCCTCAAAAGATGCAACAGAACAACAAAAGAAACTGCATACACTACACTTGTCCGTCCATTTTTGGAATATTGCTGCCCAGTGTGGAAACCTTATCAGGTGGGTTTGACGGAGGACGTCGAAAGAGTCCAAAGAAGGGCAGCTCGTTTTGTATTGTCACGATAAAGGGGAGACAGCGTTTCGGAAATGATACAGGATCTGGGATGGGAATCATAACAACGGCGTTTATCGCTGTGGCGTGGGCTACTTATTCTCCGAATGCGAAACTATATTGTTGACTCCCACTAACATAGGTAGAAATGACCATCAGAATAAAATACGAGAAATCAGATCTCGAACGGAGATATTCAGATGTTCTTTCTTCCCGCGCGCTATTCGAGAAAGGAATGGGAGATGAATAGTATAATGGTGGTTCGATGAACCCTCTGCCAGACACTTAAATGTGATTTGCAGAGTATCCCATGTAGATGTAGACCACATTGTTCGCGTTTCGTTTGAAAGACATTCCGGACGATTCCAGCAAATGATTTGGGCATCCATGTTGCTCACATGAATGCCATCGAACATTGATGGGACATAATAAAGGTGACAGTTGGTGCACAAAATCCTGCACCGGCCAAAAGTTCGATATTATGGGCGGCTACAGTGGCAACGCGACTCATTATTCTGGTAGGGGACTTGTTGAGTCCATTTCACGTCGAGTTGCTGCGCTTCGCCGGGCAAAATGAGGTCCTACACGATATTAGGAAATATCCCATGCCCTGAGTGTAGTGCTTCGGAATTGGCGCATCGCACATCCCGAGTGCAGTAATTATGTTGTGTTGATAACAATAGGAAGTAAAGCTGCAGTTAATAATGGAATCTCAACATTTACACTATCTGCTCTTATCAAAGACAACAGACAGAGGCAAGAGGCAGTCGAGCTGACAGTTGAGTTTTGCACTTCGACTACAGTTGCTCTTCCCACATTATCCGGCTGTGGAGATAGTCTACTTACGATAATGATAAAGCGTGACAAATGCATACAGCAATCTAATAAACAGTGCAGCATCGGAATCCTTTGTCGGTCTTCGCCAACTGATCTGAAGATCAGGGTGCCTGAATTTAAGTAATGACCAGTAGTCTACATCTACATCTACATGGGATACTCTGCATTTAAGTGCCTGGCAGAGGTGTTCATCGAACCACCTTTATATTAGTCATCTCCCATTCCATTCTCAAATAGCGCGCGGGAAGAAAGAACATCTGAATCTCTCTGTTCCAGCTCTGATTTCTCGTATTTTATTGTGATGATCATTTCTACCTATGTAGGTGGGAGTCAACAATATATTTTCGCATTCGGATGAGAATGTTGGTGATTGGAGTTTCGTAAGTAGACCACGCCGCAGCGATAAGCGCCGTTGTAATGATTCCCATCCCAGGTTCTGTTCATTTCCGTGACGCTGTCTCCTCTGTATCGTGACAATACAGTTCTTTGAACTCTTTCGATATCCTCCGTCAAACCCACCTGATAAGGATCACACACTGGGCAGCAATACTCCAAAAAAGGACTGACAAGAGTATTGTATGCAGTCTCTTTAGTAGTTCTGTTGCATCTTTTAAGGGTTCTGCCAATAAAACGCAGTCTCTGGTTGGCCTTTCTCACGACATTATCTACGTGTTCTTTCCAGTTTAAGTCTGAAGTAACCGTAATTCCCAGATATTTTGTGGAGTTGAAGGCCTTCACGTTTGACTGATTTATCTTGTAAACGGATTTCTTTTTGAACTCATGTGAACGACTTCACACTTCGCATTATTTAGAGTCAATTGCCAATTTTTACACCATAGTGATATTTTATTTAGATCGTTCTGCAGTTGGTTTTGATCTTCAGATGATTTTACTAGACGGTACATGACGGCGTCATCTGCAAACAACCTAAGAGAGCTACTTAGATTTTCTCCCAAATCGTTTATGTAAATAAGGAACACAGAGGTACAATGACAGTACCCTGTGGAACGCCGGATATCACCTCTGTTTTAGTCGATGCCTTACCATCGATTACTACAAACTGTGTCCTCTCTGACAGGAAATCCCCTATCCAGTCGCAAATTTGGGGCGATATACCATAACCACGCAATTTGATTAAAAGCCGTTTGTGAGGTACGGTATCGAAAGCCTTCTGGCTTAATGCTATAAAGGTCAAGGAGTATGCTTCATTTTTTTTTATCTCAAGTCTTCAGGTCTGAACATGCTCTTTGTGAACTTCAGCTTATCTTTCGACCTGTTGTTCAGCGTATGGTGAAGATGAAGGACATATTGTAACAAATCAAGATTCAAGTGGGTTGAACATCTGCAGTTTGCCAATTGCTAAGGTCGTTCTCAATTATGAATTTTTAAGCGTACGATAACTTACAGGAGACATTAGCACAACTAGCATTTCCTCTCGTGCATGAAATATAAGAGAATCTGCAACCCTTGAATCAAAAATCTCTGGGGAGAAATGCCAAATTTCTAATCAGCATGCAGAAGGCTCCGCGAAGATGTAGTGGCACTGCAAGAGAATAGCTGTTGCGGGTGTAACGTCGCTCACATAATTTCCAACAGCAAGCCACATTTAAGTACTGCACGCGCATGTAGATGCTTTAACGTTGTAACGCCTACAGCCTACGTTATGAAAGGGGTGTGGTCTACAGTTTTACACATTCAGTCTGTCCTATTGTTATTCTCCAACATGAGTTACAGGCAAAGACTATACAGAGCTTTCGTGAAGCCAGTTGTATTCTATCCTGCAGACGTTAACACAGGTTAAAAGTTCTTCAATACTGTAATGATCCCGTACCCCTCTTTTTGCCATTACGTTTGTTAACCATATGCATTTTGGGTTGTCATTTATTTTTTAAATTATATATTTAAGCAGCCGTGGCTAACATTAACGACAATTGGAAAACAAGAAAATATATATATATTCTTTAAAAGACACTATCTATTCGGTTAGTACCACGGACAGAAATATTGGCGCACTGAATTAATATAAACACACGGACGTAAAGTATAAACGGCATAGAGAGACATAGATCGATCATTGTTTTAGAAAAACGTTGGATTTCATACACAGATGTGTTTTCTCTTAAAGCAAGGTTTCGCTAAAGTAACTACAGTCTTAAATTCAGGGATAGTTTTGCATATCACCAAGTAGTAAAGTCCCATATAGCTGATAAAGTGGCCAATAGCTAATATCCGGTGAGCAAAGCAAGGTTAGAGTTTCAATTACGTCAAACAGATAAAGTTTTCAGTGAGTTTCCTAAATTATTTCAGGCAAAAATCAAGGGATCAAGGGTGGTCACTCAACAAGGACAATGCCGATACCTTTTCTCGTATTTTTCTAATGAAGTTTATGCTTCTTCACTACTGAATTATACATCCACAGATATTTATTTCCACCTTTTTTTAAAGATGATTACCAGTCTCTGGGAATTGATAATCGTTATATTTGTTTGTGTAGTCCTCTTAAAATGTTCAAATGTTTGTAAAGCTTATGGGACTTAACTACGGGGTCATCACTCCCTAAACTTACAAACTACTTATGAACTACTTACGAACTAGGACGGCACAAATATCCATGCCCAAGGGGGGATTCGAACCCCCGACCGTAGTGGCCGTGCAGACCGTGACTGAAGCGCCTCAGTCCCCTCGGCCACCGCGGCCGGCGTAGTCCTCTTACGGAAGTACAAAGTAGTGAGCTGTAGGAGAGAGAAAACCGTATGCAGGTAACTGCTGGCTGTTTTTCTTTACTGTCACGATGTTTCTTTTGCTTTATCACACAAAATATGTATAATGGTATCTGCTGAAATATTTGTCTTCGTATGCTACTAGGTTACAAGTAACTTGTGGTCAGTATGTAAGCAACTTGATTTTATGATACTCCTCTCACATTCCTCGAACTGTCATATAGCAGATTTCTTTTGCCAGTAATAATATGATGCAACCCAAACAGGCATGACTCCCAAAACATTTGAAATAAGAACAAAGAATATATAAGAGGCAGAATACAAAATAGTCCACATCAGCTGACCGTATTCGCTACCGTAATCTCAGAATAATTAACGGCTACGACTTTATCACATTTTATGAAATCTTCCACGTGAACAAAGGGCGTTCAAAAAGTTTTGCACAGTAGCCTCCAATTTTTTTTTACTTTTGCAGGAGGAGAATGACATATTTTTGAACGTACTTGGAACATTTACCTACACATTGAGCCCACTCATTGTAGCCTCCATCAGCTGTGACGCATTTGGCTCAAAGTTCTTTCCCTGATGTAAATACACTTTGGTAAAATTCTGGGGATTGTCTTTTACACCATCGCTTGACACAGGAAATAAGGTCTTTCTCACTATCAAATGTTTTACCGCGCAGGTGGTCCTTCAGAAGGCCAAAGAGGTAAAAATCAGACGTATCGGAGTTCGGATTGTAGGAAGGATGAGGAACAATTTTCCAACCCATTTTCCTGATTTTCTTCTGCATCATAAGAGCTGTAAGGAGTTTGGCATTGTCATGGTGTAGTCTGATGAGCTGACCCTGAAGCTGTGGTCTGTGGGTCTTGGTGGCACTTCGCAGCTTGTCCAATGACATACTGTAACGGTCACGGTTAATGGTGGTGCCAGCTTCCAAAAAGTCAATGAAAATGACACCACGCTGATCACAGAAGGAGGCCACCACATTTTGACCTGTTGTTCGTGAAAGTCTTGGTTTCTTCTTCCGAGGGAAATCCAGAAGACGCCATTCCATGGATTGGGTTTTACTCTCAGGTTCGGACTAGAACAACCATGTTTCATTCTGAGTAATGACGCCGTCAAAACACTGTTTACACTATTCAGTGAAGGTCTTCATGAGACCTCGCACATCGTTTTCATTTCTCTTGTCAATAATCGAGGCACCTAACGTGCCACAGACTTTTCTGTACCCTAGTGACTGCACCAGTGACACCACACTAACCAGTGACAAACGAGTCATTTCAGCAAGCTGTCGTGTCGTCACACATCTGTCATTTTGGACGATTTCATCAAAGGTGTCCTCATTCACATCACTCAGTGCCGTCAATGGCCTACCGCATTGTGGATTGTCCAGCAGAGAGAAATCACCTTCTTTAAACCTCTGCAACCACCGCTGGATAATCTGCGATCCACGGTGTCCTCCCCATAAACAGAGAGAAACTTCCTGTGAATCGATGTGGCAGAGTCATCGCCGGTCTTGAGGAGGAATTCCTGCACCGACCGTTGACATCTACTTCACGGTCCATTACGCCTCACCTGTAAATAAATGAAAATACTTTTATATACCAAATTGTAGCTAAATGTTCCAAGTATATTCACAAAATATGTCATTCTCCTCCTGAAAAAAAGGGAAAAAAAGATAAAATGGAGACGACTGTAAAACTTTTTGAACGCCCTTTGTAGAAAGATGCATGCATCTCTATTCTTCGTAATGTGTAAGTGCAGACATAGGAAAAACACATAAGCGCTAAGTACACTGTTGACCACACTCACAAGAAATGTGGTGGAAGACGTGTCTTAAGACAGTCCGTGCAGTCGCCGTATTCGCCAAGTAATGGTTTTTTTTTTTTTTTTTTTTTTTCAGTGGTATAGTGCCTGCCTAGTAAGCAGGAGGTCCAAGGTTCGAATCTCGGCCATGACACATATTTTAATTCAATGCCTCTCCTTCAGTTTAATATTGTAGTGATACAGGCAAAGTACTAAACATTGGGGGACCGATGACTATCGCAATTTTGACCCCCTAAAACAACCAACCAACCAAAGTTCTAAATACCTGATCCTAATGAAAAATAAAAAAAGCATGTCATTAAGAACGAAAATCGAGGGCGCAGTAATTTCTTTCTTCCTCAGCACCGGAATATTATTCATGAGCTCAGCTACGACAAAATAAATACTGGATCCCACTATCTTCGATAATTGTTCTGAATATATCTTACTATTAAATATGAAAGATTCAACAGTGTCTTACTCGCCTTATGAAGCCAAAGAGTCTTGTTTTTATTTTGAGCCGGTTCAGTGTTTCCAGCTGTTGCTTCCTGCTTCTTTACGGCTTGCCCCTTATCCGTCTTCCGCATAATAAGTTTTCATTACGTGGTTTTCTTTTTTCCTTTCTCGTTCTAGTTTTTCTTTCAGCTTAAAAATAGTTTTTGTATTGAAAAGAGGCGAGTATTGTTGTTTTCCCCTCTTTCTCTTTGGTGATTTTCTTTTCACTTCCTACTGTCTGTCTTTGGAGAACGCGTTAGAGAATTGGTGACGCAGAGAATTAAATAAAGCGAACCACTTCTACTAACTGCAACCAATTCGCGGTAGGTCATTTCTGAATTCCTGGGAACAGCTAACAACAGATGTAGAAATTGGTCGGTTTTAGTAGATCGAGAAACTTAGTTTTGGAGCAGACTGGATTTCTTTTTGCAATGTCTCACCTACTGACACTTCCTCTCGTGGTGCTTTGCTTTACGGTTCTCTTTATTTTCCCCAGAGCAAAACTGAACAAAACATGACGTAAACGTTAGTATTAATTTTATGTTCATAATACAATAATTGAAATATACTGAAAACCATGCTTAATCGAATTAATTGTTACCTGTTTCTTATAAAGTAATGGTTTTCTTCAAAATACTGCTCCAAGATGTCCCAACATCGGTGAAAACCTGAGCAAATACATTAAAAAAATATCTAGAAAGGAAAGGAAGAGGCATCCGCTATTGACAGTCGTCTGCAACTCACTGAAATGACGGCTGCTAATAGTTCTGAGCAATACACAGTGCTGCGAAATTAAATTTTTGTTCGTGGCTTTTAATCCAGAAAGGTGATTTCTATTAATTGCTTTCCTTTGTTGAATAATGTGAAGTCAGTTTCGTCAACTACGTAGGTGAAAATGGTAATAATGTTATAAAGAATTGTGTATTTATACAATAGTAAGTCATTTTAATATAATATTAAGACCATTAGTCTTATTTAGAATCTTGTAAACCGTTTACAAAACTTATGCAGTAAACAAAATCAAACAGCACTGATTTTTCATAGACCTAATCACAATTTAAGATTAACATATTCCGAGTCTTACGGAGAGACAGCACTTTTCTAGTCTCGCGTCGTCTCCGTTTTGAAATTTTGACTATGATTCTTTTGTGTACTTCTAAACAACTCGCATCCCTTTACGATGTATTGCAGTGTATATTACGGAAAATTTAAAAATAAGAAACTTTGGGAATTATGTAAAAACCGTGGGTGCTAGAAGAAAACAGATTAAAAAGAAAATTAAAAGCCACTCTAATTGGCCCACTTTCATGTAAAGCGTATAAATATCGCAGCCATGTGTTATCGTAACACGTCGCCACAACTCACAGACTTCTGGAAGGACTCGGTTTTACCTTTATTTATTTATATTTATCATGTTCCGTAGACCCGAATCGAGGAGCAAGTCTCCATGGTCATGGAGCGAGTCAGTGCATCAGATTTTAACAAAGGAGTAGAAATTGATAAAATGAAATGCATAGCAATCCTACATACAAGATAGGCCTAAGCACCAGTAAAAAAAAACCAACAACGTAACAAAGAAGTCAGCTTAATTTTTTTTTAATTTTTCCAGGAACTTTTCCACAGAATGAAAAGAGTGAAACATGAGGGAACTTTTCAGTTTAGCCTTGAAGGTGCATGGATTACTAATAAGCTTTCTGAATTTTTGTGACAGCTTATAAAAAATAGAGGTGGCAGAATAGTCAATGTTCAAATGTTTGTCTTGAAGGTGCATGGATTACTAATAAGCTTTCTGAATTTTTGTGACAGCTTATAAAAAATAGAGGTGGCAGAATAGTCAATGTTCAAATGTTTGTAAATCTATGGAACTTAACTACTGAAGTTATCAGTCCCTGGGTTTACAAACTACTTAACGAATTTAAACTAGCCTAAGGACAACACACACACACACATCCATGCCCGAAGGAGGACTCGAACCCCCACGGGGAGAAACCGCGCGTTCCGCAGCAAGGCGCCTTAAAGCTCTCAGTCATTCCACTGCGGCAACAGAATATTGCACAGCTTTCAGCACAAGGGTCAAGAAGGTGTAATCTAAATGCAGATTCTGTTTCTGTCTACTATTAACTGAGTGAAAGCTTCTAACTCTTGGAAATAACCTAAAATTTTAAATAGCATTCGACATTAAAGATAATATGTATTCAGAGGCAAATGTCAGAATTTCCAGGCTACTAAAAAGGGATCGATAACAGGCATGTGAGCTTACCCCACATGTTGCTCGAACCGCCCCTTTCTGCGTAGTAAATACCCTTTTTGAACCAGAAGAGCAATCACAAAGATAGCACCATACGTCATAGGTGACACCCGATTCTAGCAAATTCTCTTTTACGTCGAAAACCCTATTAGGTGAGGCATACAGCTTGACGACAGGACATGGTTCTGACAGATAATGGAAGCATTCTTGGCCGGGAGGATGTTTGTATGGGAAAAGATGAAATTCCTAGTTAGCTTACCTCTGCCCTCTGCCCGTAAACTGTACCAAATTCTACTGTCCGTCCACAACAGCATCTACATCTACACGATCTGATAAAAAATGTGCATGTAAGAAGGGTGAAATAATGGAGTCGCAACATTACCGATTAATATTCGTAACGACGTTTGCTGCATAATTTTTGAACATATTCTCGGTTCGAATATAATAAATTTCCTCGAGATGGCAATGTTTGTATCCAAGTACCAGCGAAGTTTTGGAAATCATCTTTCGTGCTAAAGGTAATGCAAATGAATGGGAAAAACAATTCCGTGCAGCATTAGTAGTGTGTTGCTTGACACAATTACATAGATTAAATATCTATGTGTAACGTGCATTTTCAACTCCCCCCGGCCACTAGGCGTAACACTGCAAAGCGATAAAGAAATAGAAGTTATGAATACGTGCTAGGAAGGCGGATGATCGACTTCGATTTACTTGGAAAATTTCGGTGATATGCGGGTCATTCGTAAAAGAGATAGCATATAGAAGCCTAATGCGACCCATTCTTGGGTTCTCCTCCTCGAGACCGTAGAACTGCAAACAGAAAATAAATTTAGTGATTGACTGGTATATTCGTTGGTAGGATACAGAAACGCTGTAGGGAATCAAACGGAAATCCCTGGAGTGAAAGCAACGTTCAAGGAACATTACTAACAAAATTCAGAGGACAGCCATTTGAGGTTGACTGCAGAACATTTGTCCTGGCGCCAACGTACACTTCGCGGAAGGACCATAAAGAGAAAATAAGAGGAACTAGTGCTCAGGGTCGTAGATAACGAAGGTTGGTTGTCAAACCCATCCCTCAGTCATGACCACAGCCTTTTTTTATTATTCATTTATTTTTTCTTAGTCTCTCACAGTGCAAGTAGTGTTCCAGTTATTAACGTTGAAACAGCTGCATTTGTTTTGGATGCTGAACTGAATCAACTTCATAACTGACCACCCTTGCCCCCCCCCCTCCAAGAGGAGTGAATCTCCCAAAAAGAATAAATTATCTAGTGCTCGTACGGAGGCATAGAGACTGTTGATTTCCTTCGAGACCTATGGGGGTGTAATAGGAAGTTGAATCACTAGTAACGATAGAAGGGCCCTTCTCTAAGTAATGTTGTTGTGTATGTAGATAAATGGTAGTCCATTCTTCCACAAGAGTAGAATCCAGAGAAGATTTTGATGCTGAACACTGTAGTCAAGTCGAGGTTCTAGATCATCGCCAGAGGTGTGCCACTGGGTTTAGGTCGATACTTTGGGCAGGCCAAGAATGTTATTGCCTGCAGTCTGATGACTGCTGCTTTATGATAGGATGCATTACCATGCTGATACAATCAATCATCGTCTCCGAACTGTCCCTCTACTGTACGAAGTACACAATACTGAGAGCGTGTTCATAACTTTCCTCATTTGGAAATTTCTTAAGCACAATATGCAGACCACCCGAAACACGCGAAGGACATCAACACCGTACCACCGCAGTCTTTGAACAAAAGTCTGTAGCTACTGTAGAATATTCAAAAATTTTAGGTGTGTACACTGACGAGAGATTGCATTGGAAGACACAATGATGATCTGCTGAAATTTTTGAGTCAGCTACTTGTGCTTTTATGGTAGTTGCAAATTTTGGCAATAAACATCTCAATAAATTAGCTTAATATGCCTATTTTCAATCACTTATTTCGTATGGCATATTTTGGGGTAATTCATCTCACTGAGGAAAAAAGGTATTGGTTGCACAAAAGGGTGTATTCAGAATAATTGATGGAGCCCGCCCAAGGTCATCATGCAGACATTTATTTTAGGATCTAGGGGTCTTGATAATATATTTATTCACTTACGAAATTTATTATTAATAACCCATCCCAATTCAAAAGTAGTAACGGTGTGCATAACTACAGCAGTAGCAGAAATGTTTATCTTCACTATTCAAGGTTAAATCTAGCTTTAGTTTGAGGCCTTGTCTTCAAGGCAGTGTTGATCCAAGGGGCCAAACTGCTAAGGTCATTGGTCCCTAAAATTACAAACTACTTTAACTTATGCTAAGGATATGAAAAATATGAAATGTTTGTTAAGCTTATGGGACTTAACTACGGGGTCATCAGTCCCTAAACTTACAAACTACTTATGAATTACCTTATACTAAAGACGGCACAAATATCCATGCCCGAGGGGGGATTCGAACCCCCGACCGTAGTGGTCGTGCAGACCGTGACTGAAGCGCCTCAGTCTCCTCGGCCACTGCGGCCGGCTGCTAAGGATAACACAAACACCCATGCCTGAGGGAGGACTCGAGTTTCCGACGGGAGCGGCCACACATTCCATTATATGGCGCCTAAGACTGCGAGGTCCTCGCCGCGCCGCTACGATCGAACAGCCACAGGATATAGCGCGATTACTTACTTAAAAAATTCAAATGTTTGTAAATTTATGGGACCAAGGTACTTTGGTCATCAGTCTCTAGACTTACAAACTATATAACTTAAACTAACTTAGCAACAACACACACACACACACGCCCGAGGAAGAATTCGAACCTCCGGCGGGAGCAATCTCGCAGTCCCTGACAGGGCGTCTAGAACCTCTCAGCTATTCTCTCACTCCAAATCACTCACTGGCAGTCATCCACTGGCCGTTTCTTCGCTCTTTGCATTACTTCAAGCATCTCTTAAGCCGACTACAGAAAATTTTGGCTTACACAAATTTTTCATTTACCCTCATAAACCACTGTCAGAGCTTCTAGGCTGTTGTATTACATTCTTTTTGACGAACTACACATATCCATTTTTGGAGCCTTTCCGAAGATTTGATTCGAATTTTTCCAGCTACCCTCTCCAATGCTTGATAGTTCCTATCCGCTAATACGTGAGGTGTGTTAAATCCCTGATCAGATGTGATTGATCTATCCTGTATCCTCTTTACAGTTATCTCACTAAAGGTTAGCTAGGGATGCTTTAGAAGGGTTGAAAGGTACCTGATGGATATTTTTCCTTTGGTGACATCCAGTGACTAGTCAGCGATCTGAACTCACCAGTTGGAGCCATTCTGATGTTACTGCTTCCCTGCGTAGTAGACAATACTCCCCCACATTCTCTTATACTGACGGACCACGCTGACGTGACATCTTGTGGTCAAAGGGGTGTTCTGATACTATTAATTCGACCGTGAACATCCACATGTTTACGACATTAAGGCGTGTGGCGGAGGGTATTATGTGTATCACTGTCACTTTCACCATCACTCGATAGGTCCGTCTACGTGGAAGATGGTTGAGGGACTTCAGCTGTTTAGTTCGAAATAAATAATGCGGCACCTTCAAAGGTCTCTATTTTGACTCAATTTATTCAAGCTATCAGTTTCGGAGTGTCATTGCGCCATCTTCACGCCCGCGTTATTAAGTTGGTCAAGGCACCAGAAGATTACGTATTCAAACGCCGAAACTGGTAGCTTGCATAAATTGAATTAAAATCGAGACGGCTGAAGGTGATGTATTCTTTATTTCCCTTTCCTGTTCCAATCGCGAATGGTACGTGAATAAAGCGGATATTGGTAAGTTTCCGTGAATCCCTCTGGGTCTATTTATTTTCTCTTTCGCGGCCTATTCGCAAGATATACACTACCGGTCAAAAGTTTTTGATCACTTATGCACAAAACTAGATACTTTATTTCAATGTACAAGCACATTGTATAAATTAAATGGACTAACAAAAATACAATGTAATATGATTTATATTTTAGCCTCGTCAAAGTACCCACCCTTTGCCCTCCGAACAACTGCACAAACTCTTGGCATTCTGGAAATAAGATTTTGTAGTGTTTGTACAGATATTGCAGTCCAACAGCTCTGTAAATTATTCCATAGCTCTTCAACATTAGTCGACCTTAGTTTTCGGACCTCCCTGTCAAGTTCATTCCATAACAGTTCAATGGGATTTAAGTCTGCTGACTGATTTGGCCAAATCATATTTTTCAGTGAAGCCTTAACTTTTCCCGGCGTAATGAGTGTTCAAACAACTTACGGGTATGCTGCCGGATGACGTCGTCGACAACCGCCGATATTTCGACAGGAGGACACCCTGCCATTCTCAAGGCACAACTACACTCAAGGAAGCAATGTGCAAGCGTATTTAATACCTCGGTTTTCAAAGGGTAAACAAGGAAGATAACACACACAGTACAAGTCACTGTAGAGTCAACACAACCAAAGGTAACCAAACATTAGAAATATCGATAGTGACTGTTAATCAACAGGTGAGACAGCATTAATTTTGTCCCTCTGTTTTTTGACGAGAGACAGTGTCGGATTCCAAGCAGAATTTAAACAAAAACCGCCATCCCTGTTTATAAGGTCGCTTGCTAGTTTAATTTCAACAGCTTCCTTAATAACACTATCCTAGGTGGAATTGCATGCCAGAATCTCCGTGTTGTTGTATTCCATAGGATGACCGGTGCCAAGACAGTCTTCTGCAACAGCGGATTTGTTTGGCTGTTGCCTCACAGCACAAATAACTATACAATATTATACGTAAGTAAGAAATAAGTGCAGTATCCGTTTCACGGAAAGCTTTCCTTGCGATTAGAAGTGTAATATGCAATTTAACCATTAAAATTAAGTACTTCTGTATTTTGTTTAGTGAGGAAATACTC
Organism: Locusta migratoria; assembly: GCA_026315105.1. Taxonomy (NCBI): domain Eukaryota; kingdom Metazoa; phylum Arthropoda; class Insecta; order Orthoptera; family Acrididae; genus Locusta; species Locusta migratoria. The sequence continues at coordinate 284,379,665 of CM048755.1, forward strand.
GATTTGAACTCATAATAGTTATATGAGGAGTAACAATTTGGCTCTGAGGCAGAAGTAAACCTATTTTGGGCTTGAAAGAAACAGCATGGGCGACGAGACTATCGGGTTTTTCGTGTGATTTCGCGGCTAAGTTCATATGTCGTTCAAATGTTCAAATGTTTGTAAATATATGGGACCAGACTACCATGGTCGTCAGTCCCTATGGTTACAAACTACTTAAATAACCTACGGAAAACACACACATACATGCCAGAGTGAGGATTTGAACCTCCGACGGGAACGGCCACGCAATCAAATGTTCAAATGTTTGTAAAGCTTATGGGACTTAACTACGGGATCATCAGTCCCTAAACTTACAAACTACTTATGAACTACTTACGAACTATGGCGGCACAAATATCCATGCCCGAGGGGGGATTCGGACCCCCCGACCGTAGTGGCCGTGCAGACCGTGACTGAAGCGCCTCAGTCTTCTCGGCCACCGCGGCCGGCGCCACGCAATCCGTGACATGGCGCCTCAGAACACGCGCCTTTGTTTTTAAACTAATGCTCTAAAACGTAGTGTCTTTTCGATCAATAGTGAACTTTGAAATATTTTGTGTGATATTGCTAGTGGGAATGTTGATGTATTCGGACCTACTGGTACCCTTAGAGATTTTGCGGGTGTGTGCTGAAATGTTGTGCATTTTCTTCGTGTGGCAAACCAGTCTGCTTTAGCGTTGGTACAGAAACGGTGGCCAACGCCAAGTGCTATCGTAAGCGTTGACTTTAAAACTCAATTTCTGACTGTATTTATTTATTTGAATTTGGTTAGGACATTTGTTTTTCAGGGACCCTGCGACACATGCGTCAAATCTAGCCGACTTGTTTAGATAGCAACCACATCGTGTTTGTTGTTGATGTTTTTGTTGTGGTCTTCAGTCCGGAGACTGGTCTGATGCAGCACTCCACACACAATAGTCTAAATGTTCAAATGTTTGCATAGTCTATGGGACTTAACTACGGGGTCATCAGTCCCTAAACTTACAAACTACTTATGCACTAACTAAGACTAAGGACTGCACAAATATCCATGCCCGAAGGGGGATTCGAACCCCCTACCGTAGTGGCCGTGCAGACCGTGACTGGAGCGCCTCAGTCTCCTCGGCCACTGCGGCCGGCCACACTAGTCTGAACAAGCCTATTCTCCTAATATGAACGGTAACGCACATCTATTTGATCCTGCTCGCTATATTCGTCTCTTGGACTCCCTCCGCTGTTTTAGCTCACACACGTCTTACGGGCACCCAATTAACTAATTCAGTAACGACTCTTTCCGCCTATTGATTCCCAATTCGTTCCATTTGTTTATGATAAGGATCAGCTGTGAATCGCTGCACCGTAGACTAGATCTTTTGCACTTTTCCTGCATTTCACTGCATTTTTCTTACTTTGTGTCTTCTCTATATACGAAAGCATCATTCTCGTGGAAATTCCGACATTTTCAGTCTCGAAAATGGATGTTATACACAGTGTTAGGAAATTCCCGTTATAAATTTCGAGGACTTGTAGAGTGAGTACATAATGTATTTATAAGGAATCGACGTCCGGAAAACCGCAGTGGAGTAGCCGAGCGGTCTAAAGCGTCTCGCTGCGGAGCGCGCGTTTGCTCGCCGTGGAGGTTCGAGTCCTCCCTGGGGCATGGGTGTGTGTGTTTGTCCGTAGGTTAGTTTAACTGGGTTTAAGTAGTTTGTAAGCTACGAACTGATGACCACGCAGTTTGGTCAGATAGATTTACAAACATTTAAACATTTTTGACGTCCGGAAATGTCACCCAGCTACGCTACGGACACTTCTTGTACTGAAAGCGCTTTGCTTTCCATATTTTGGAATGAGGAAGTATGGCCCAAAACAACAATAAAACATGTAAAACCTGGGCTCTAAAATGCATACCTTAAGAGCTAGAGATGAGCAATAAGCTCCGTATACTTGCCAGCAGGCCCTCTGACGTCACCTCCGTACTTGCCGTCTCCGTGGGTTCGCAGACACGACTCGCTTCAGAGGTGCACATTTTTCGTTTTTAACCCGTCCTTGCTTGCCTGGCAGCCAGGCGTGCAAGTTATCAACTGAAAAGAAAGGCTGCTTTACTCCCAACCAAGCCAAGCAAAACCCAACCCAAGCAGGCTGACCGTCTTCCTACTGTGCTAGGCTACGTAGGTTATTCTTTGCGTTTACATTGTCGTGTTGTAAACAGGGTTCAGTGGTTAATGAAAAGTACTGTTTTACATGAGCATCAAAAGACGATGCCCAATATAATATATACATCTAAATGGATACTCTGCAAGTCACATTGAAGTGCGTGCAGAGGGTTCATCGAACCACTATTATGATACTTCTCTATAATTCCATTCACTAACAGATCGCGCGAAAAAGAAAGGCCTAAATCTTTCAGTTTTCGATCTGATTTCTCTTATTTTAATACGATGATCGTGCCTACCTATGTAGGTGGGTGCTAACAAAATATGTTTGCATTCGGAAGAGAAAGTTTGTGAAAGAAATTTCGCAAATAGATGTTGTCGCGACATCTATTTCATTATGAATTCACATTCCACCCCAACTTGTGCATCATTGCCGTGACACTCTCTCCTATATATCGTGATAATACAAAACGAGCTGCCCTTCTCTGAACTTTCTCTAAATTGTTTGTGAGTCCCACCTGACGTGGATCCCACAACGCGCAGCAATACTCCAAAATAGGACGCAGAAGTGTAGTGTAGGCAGTTTCTTTAGTAGAACTGTTGCATCTTCTAAATGTTCTGCCATGAAACGTAGTCTTTGGTTCGCCTTCCGTACAATATTTTCTGTGTGTTCTTTCGAATTTATGTTGTTCGTAATTGTTGTTGTGGTCTTCAGTCCGGAGACTGGTTTGATGCAGCTCTCCACTCTATCCTGAGCAAGCCTCTTCATCTCCTCATAAGAACGACAAACTACATCCATTTGAATCTCCTTACTATATTCATCTCTTGGTGTCCCTCTGCGGTTTTTAGGAAGGAAGGAAGCTTAGGGTTTATCGTCCCATCGACAGCTTGGTCATTAGAGACGGAGCTAACAGGTAAGGACGAGGAAGGAAATCGGCCGTGCCCTTTGAAAGGAACCATCCCGGTATTTGCCTGCAGTGATTTAGGGAAAACACGGAAAACCTAAATCAGGATTGCCCGGGGTGGATTTGAACCACCGCCCTCCCGAATACGAGTCCAGTGAGTTTCCACTGCGCCACCTCGCTCGGTGCGGTTTTTACCCCACACAATACCCTCCAACGCTAAATTCACAATTCCTTGATGTCTAAGAATGTGTCCTACCAATCGATCCCTTCTTTTAGTCAAGGTCTCCCAGAAATTCCTTCTCTCCCCAACTCTGATCAGTACCTCCTCATTAGTTACGCGATCCACTCACCAAATCTTCAGCATTCTTCTGTAGCACCACATTTCAAAAGCCTCTATCCTCTTTCTGTCCACACTGTTTATCGTCCATGTTTGACTCCCATACAAGGCAACATTCCACACAAATGCCTTCAGAAAGGACTTCCTTACGCTTACATTAATATTCGATACAATAAAAGTTCTCTTTTTCAAAAACGCTTTTCTTCCCATTGCCATTCTGCATTTTATATCCTCTGTTCTGCGACCATCATATGTTATTTTACTGCCTAAGTAACAAACCTCAACCACCACCTTTATTGTTTCATTACCTAATCCAATTCCTTCAGCTTTGCTTGATTTTCTAAGACTGCGTTCCATACCCTTGTTTTGCTCTTGTTAATGTTCATTTTATATGCTCCTTTCAACACACTGTCCATTCCGTTCAATGGCTCCTCCAGGTTCTTTGCTGTCTCTGACAGAATTACAATGTCATCGGCAAAATGCAAGGTTTTTATTTCTTCCCCCTGAACTTTAATTCCTTCTCCAAATTTCTCTTTGCTTTCCTTTTTAACTTGCTTAATGTACAAATTGAATAACATTGGAGAAAGGCTACAATCCTGTCTTACACCGTTCCCAACCTCTACATCCCTTTCATGGCCTTCAAATCTGATAACTGCTGTCTGGTTTTTGTACAAGTTGTAAATAACCTTCCGTTTCCTATATTTTACTCCTGCTGATTTCAGAATTTGAAACAGTTTATTCCATTCAACATTGTCAAAGGCTTTCTCCAAATCTAAAAAAGCTAGAAATACAGGTTTGCCTTTCCTTAATCCCTCTTCTAAGATAAGCCGTGAGGTGAGTATTGCCTCCCGTGTTCGTACATTTTTCCTGAATCCAAACTGGTCTTCCACAAAGTCGGCTTCTACCTGCTTATCCATCCTTCTGTAAATAATTCGTGTTAAAATTTTGCAATCATGACTTACTAAACTGATGGTTCTGTAATTTTCATACCAGTCGGCTCCTGCTTTCTTCGGAAATAGGGATTATTACATTTTTCTTAAAGTCTGAGAGTATTTCCCATGTCTCAGACATCTTACGCACCAGGTGAAATAGTTTTGTCATTGCTGTTTCTCCAAGAGACTTCAGTAATTCTGAGGGAATGTTGTCCACCCCAGGGGCCTTGTTTCGACTTAGGTCTTTCAATGCTCTGTCAAATTCTTCTCTCGGTATAGTATCTCCTATTTCATCTTCATCTACATCCTCTTCTCTTCCTACAGTATTGTTTCGAAGTTCATTTCCTTTGTAGATCCCCTCTTTATATTTTTCCATTTTTCAGCTTTCCCTTCTTTGCTGAGAATGGGTTTTCCATCTGACTTCTTTATATTCATACAGCTGCTTTTCTTGTCTCCAAATGTTTCTTTTATTTTCCTGTAAGCGGTATCTATTTTTCCTCTATATATTCTTCTACAGACTTGCATTTGCCTTCTAGCCACTACTTCTTAGCTATTTTGCACTTCCTGACAATCTCACTTCTTAGTCGTCTGTTCTCCATTTTGCCTGTTTCATTTACTGCATTTTTATATTTTCTCTTTTCATCAATTAAATTTAGTATTTCCTGTGATATACAGGGATTTTTTGTAGGTCTTGCCTTTCTACCTATATTGACCTCTGCTGCCTTCACTATTTCATCTCTCAATGTTACCCATTGTTCTTCTACTGTTTTATTTCCCTCTGTTTCTGTCAATTGTTGCCTAACGTTCCCTCTGAAATTCTCAAGAACTTCAGGCCCCTTCAATTTATCCAGGTCTCATCTCCTTATTTTCCTACCTTTTTTCACTTTTTTCAGTTTCAGCCTACAGTTCATGAGCAAGAAGATATAGTCAGAGTCTACATCTGTCCCTGGGTATGTCTAACAGTTTAAAACCTGGTTGCGAAATCTATTTCTGACCATTATAAAATCTATCTGGTACCTTCCGGTGTCTCCTGGTCTCTTCCAGGTATATAACCTTCTTTCGTAATTCTTAAACCAGGAATTTGTTAGGATTAAATTATGTTCCATGCAAAATTTTACCAGACGGCTTCCTCTTTTATTCCTCTTGCCCAGTCTATATTCACCTCCTATTTTTCCTTCCCTTCCTTTTCCTACTACCGAATTCCAGTCTCTCATCATAATTAAGTTTTCTTCTCTCTTAATTGTATGAATAATTCCCTTTACATCCTCATGCGTTTCTTCGATCTCCTCATCATCGGCAGACCTAGTAGGCATAAAAATTGTACTACTGTGGTCGGTGTTGGCTTTGTATCTATCTTGACCATGATACTGCGATCGCTGCGCTGTTCATAGTTGTTTAACCGCATTCCTATTTTCTTACTCATTATCAGACCTACTCCTGTAATACCCCCAACTGATTTTGTATTTATAATCCTGTTCTCGCCTGACCAGAAATCCTGTTTCTATTTCCACCGAACTTCACTAATACCCACAATATCTAACTTCAGCTTATCCATGTCCCTTTTTAAATTTTCTAACTTCCCTACCCGATTAAGAGATCTAACATTACACGCTCCGATCTGTAGAATGCCAGTGCTGTCTTTCCTGATGACGACATCCTCCTGAGTAGTTAAAACTGCCAGATCATTTACAAAGGCGGTACAATCTACTCTAATATTGCTTCTACCTGACTTGATTGATTGATCTATATTTTGACTCGGCTTTTTCTCTCGCCGTTCTGTAATTACCTTTTCCAAGACACAGTTAAACAATAGTGGGAAGAGTTCATCTCCCTGTCTAACAACAGTATTTATATCAAATTGTTCAGAAATTTCTCTCATGAATTTAACTTTAGAACTAGTGTCAGTTAACGTTTCCTTAATTAGTGCTAGAGTTTTACTAACTAGTGCCTGTTCCTTTAAAATTTGGAAAAGAGATTTACGATCAACTGAGTCGCAGGCCTTTTAAAAACCCACAAATGTGCACATCTTTTGATGCCTAAATATTAGTTTTAAATTTAGACTTTGTTCTTAAGTGGAAAAGCTTGCTTTTTATTCACCAATTTTAGGTTCCAACTGTTCTTGGGCTAGATTAGATGAACATTGCTAGAGATTTTTGTATTCCACTGGGAGATGAGAGAGTCCTCGGTAATTATTAACATCGGTTCTACCTCCTTTTTATACAATGGAGGAATTAAGGCAGTTTTTCAGTCCTCAGGTATTTTGTTAGGTCTTCTATTATTGTGTCTTCTCCGGATACTATATTTTTAAGTCTCATAATTTGTTTAGTTATGTCGATTAGTTTGGCTTAAATAATGCGTGTAGTGTAATTGAAGGGAATTTTGTAAATCCATGAATGTGTTCAGCAGTACTAAACATTTATACATTTATTTGCTATCAGTTACTGTAACACTGAATATGAGTTTCTTAAACGAACAATATTTTGTACAGAGTCCCACAACCATTGAGAAAAGTAATTTATTATCGTTTTCGCATATTAACGAGAGTATCGAAAGCAGGTTTCAGATGCTGAATACATTCTCGAACATATTTGCATTTGACCTCTGGCGACTCCTCGTCGAGATGAGTGGCTAGAGGACATAACGTCGGGAGTGAAGTTGTATGTCATACAGCCTATTACGTACAGGTTGAGTCGAAAAATGACGTCATGTGGCCGCACGAAAACATTATTCAGGTTGGTGGCGTTCCTCTCTGAATTCCACCCACTTGAAATCTGTAAGTAGTGGTCATCAGCTGCTGTGCTAGCCACAGCGAGCAAATCATCGGCAATTCTTTTGTCTCTGTACCTCCTCCAAGTCCGAACAACATCGCTTTGGTTCACGCTATGTAATCTACCCTTTGATGAGGGACCCTCTTGACCCAAAGGTACAATGCGTATAGGTTCAAACTTCAGAACTGACTTTCTAGGCGAGGCAGAACTTAAGTCAATACAAACAGTGTAGATACTTCCTAGTATTATGACTGGATCTAATCGGCTGTCTTAGCACTCCGTCGCTTTGGGACTGCTCATGAGTGATTGTTTACATCTTCGTGTGAGTTGAGTGATGTATGGACAAAATGTTTGTAAACCTATTGGACCAAACTGCTATGATCATCAGTCCCCAGACATATAAACTACATAAAGTAACTTAGACTAAAGGACACCCACACACACACAAACTCACAGTTACCCGAGAGAGGAGTCGAACCTCCGCCAGATGGACCCGGCCATTCCATAGCATGATACCTTAGACCACGGGCCACTTCCGCGCGGCTCTGTGGATAATCTAAGGAACTTTGTTCTTGATGCAATATACACACTCAACGTCAGTGTTCAGGAGACAGCCGGCCGCGGTGGCCGCGGGGACTGAGGCGCTTCAGTCACGGTCTGCACGGCCACTACGGTCAGGGGTTCGAATCCCCCTCGGGCATGGATATTTGTGCCGTCCTAGTTCGTAAGTAGTTCATAAGTAGTTTGTAAGTTTAGGGACTGATGACCCTGTAGTTAAGTCCCATAAGCTTAACAAACATTTGAACATTTTGATTTCAGGAGACATTGGAAGTAAGGTGATACAACGCATTTTTATGTCGAAACCGAAATATTTAAACATTTCGACCATTTAGATGGGATGAAATAAATTAACGACAAAGTTGAAAATTTGTGCTAGGCCGGGATTAAAACTCGGATTTCCCGCTTCGGTCCAGCGGTCGCCTTATACAATTAGGCTATGCAGACACTCTTCGCCGGCCGCGGTGACCAAGCGGTCTGCGGCGCGCTAGTCGCGGTCTGCACGGCCACTACGGTCGGGGTTCGAATTCCCCCTCGGGCATGGATATTTGTGCCGTCCTTAGTATTAGCTACTTCATAAGTAGTTTGTAAGTTTAGTTAAGTTCCATAAGCTCAAAAAGAAAAAAATAGAGACACTCTTCGCTTCCATCCTAAATTCTTAACTTCTAGCCCCCTGCCCATTGATTCCTCTCACTCACAGCCTATACTGGAAAAGTGTGAAGTAATACACATGACCACTAAAAGAAATCCGCTGAACTTCAATTACGCGATAAATCAGTCAAACCTTAAGGTCGTAAATTCTACCAAATACCTAGGAGTTACAATTACGAACAACTTTGACTGGAGAGAACACATAGAAAATATTGTGGGGAAGGCGAACCAAAGGTTACGTTTCATTGGCAGAACGCTTAGACGATGCACCAGCTCCACCAAAGAGACTGCCTACATCACACTTGTGCGTCCTCTCTTGGAGTACTGTTGCCCCTTGTGGGACCCTCACCAGGTGGGACTGACGGAAGATATTGAGAAGGTTCAGAGAAGGGCAGCTCGTTTTGTTTTATCACGTTACGGGGGGGAAAGCGTCACGGAAATGTTGCACGAATTGGGGTGGAAATCATTAAAAGAAAGACGTTATTCATTGCGGCGTGATCTGTTTGCGAAGTTTCAATCACCGACTTTTACTTCTGAATGTGAAAATATTTTGCTAGCACCCACCTACTTAGGGAGACATGACCATCCCAATAAAATAAGAGAAATCAGATCGAAAACGGAACGATTTAGGTGTTCTTTCTTCCCGCGCGCTATTAGAGAATGGAACGGCAGAGAAAAGTTATGAAGGTGGTTAATGAACCCTCTGCCAGGCACTTAAATGTGATTTGCAGAGTATCGATGTAGATGTAGATGTAGATACTGGATACCTGCAAGGGATCCAGCGTTTGAATGCGTCCGCATTGAAATTGTCATTGACTGTTGTGGGCATGTTGATACCAGTAAAACGTTTTCATGTGTGTGTTATGGCGTAGTAAACATTCCAGGAAGTGGTAGTCTAGAGAAATTGCAATGTAAATTCCATAAACCTTTTTGCATTTTTATTGGGTACAGAAATAACTACGAGTTTGAGTACTGTGGGCAGGGTGAAGCTTGGAATTTGTATCTGACGGGAGGCGTGCTTAGGTAGTCCTTGCAGGTGCGGTGATCACTGTGTCCCCAGTGGTGTAGGGGTCAGCGCTACTGCCTAGAAAGCAGGAGATCCGGTTTCGAATCCCGGCTGGGTACACATTTTCAGCTTTGCCCAATCACAGTTGATGTCATATATTGTGTGAATATTAAAAAAGAATAACAACTGCAGGATCAAAAGTGACGTCTGTTCTTTCGGAACAGACGCCACATGTATATATAAATACAGTTGAGTTCATTGCATTTTTATTTTATGTTCAAATGTTTGTAAATCTATCGGACTCAATTTCATGGTTATTAGTCCGTAGCTTACAAACTACTTAAAGTAAGGTAAACTAACCTAAGGACAATACAAACACCCATGCCCAAGGGAGGACTGGAAACCCTGACGGCGAACAGCCGCGCGCACCGCAACACGGCGCCCCAGTGTGCACGGATAATCCGCCGCGGCTCGTTTTGTATACTGGTACACCGGTTGCTAGGGGGTATTAATGAAATGTCAGCAGTAGAATGTCGATGTTCAATATGTGAAGTTGTGATTTTGTTTAAATGTGATTTGTTGTTCGAGACAAGTAGCGTGTAAACATGCAACACATATTTACACAGGCTCAGAATGCCGATTTGATGTTTGTGTAGGGGGTTTTGTAATGGAAATGCTGCTGCTGCTTTTAGAGAGTACAGCATACGGTTTTCTAACCACAGACTACCAGATCAAGAGTGTTTTCTCGTGTGTTCAGTACACTGCGTGACACTGGTACAGTGTCCAACAGTCGTGTTCCATCTGATCGTGTAAATGAACAGACTGTGGATGAAGTAGAAGATATTATTCAGTACCTAGCACATAGTCTTTCATCAAAGACATTTAGAATTTCTGCATGTATCGGTGCCCAACACACAAAGGTATGGCGGACACTATGTAGCCGGCCGCGGTGGCGGAGGAGATGCTGGGCGCCGTGGCTCAGCGCGCCCGGTCAGAGTGCAGAATGCTCTCTGTAATAAAAAAGCTGAGCCAAAGAACACGTAGAACGAAAACGAACATACACGATCAGCGTCCGCAAGGACAAGAACAACCCAACAAGGAAAGGAGGAAAAAAAAAAAAAAAAAAAAAAAGGAGACTGAGGCGCTCCAGTCACAGTCTGCACGGCCACTACGGTCGGGGGTTCGAATCCCCCCTCGGGCATGGGTATTTTTGCCGTCTTAGTTCGTAAGTAGTTCATAAGTAGTTTGTAAGTTTAGGGACTGATGACCCCGTAGTTAGGTCCCATAAGCTTAACAAACATTAGAACATTTTTGACACTATGTATGCACGGGGCCATCCGTAAACACCTTTGAAGAGGAGATGAAGATAGACGAATGGAATTTTCTCGTAGAATACCTGAAAGTTCCTAAGTAATCACGTATTTACTCTTCAAATATGAAACCACATTCACATGTGACGGCATCTAAGTGCCTTTGTGGAGACTCATTTTTAAGAACGCTTCTCGTAAATCTGTTGTGTGGTTTGATAGAAAACCAATTGATTGGATTTGCTGTGTTATCGCGTCGACTTATTGGACACCGTTATCTACACTTTCTTGAAAATGAGTTTCCAGCATTATTGGAAGACATTCCTTTGGCTACAATAGTGCGTATTTCTTACAGTATGACGGGATTCCTGCACAGTCTAGTTGTCAGATGACAAGAAATCTAAGCCTAACATTCCCGGATAATGGAACGGTAGATAGGGACATGTTCTTGGCCACTAAGGTTCTCGAACCATACATCTTTAGATTTTTGTTTGCGAGGATGGTTGAAAAACGAATTCTCCCAAGAGAAAGCCAACGCAATACCCGTTTTGATAGTTCGGATTATGAATAGTGCAGCCCTAATAAAATAGCGAAAAGACGACCACAGATGGGCTAATCGTGTTGTTAGCACGAGAAGTCACTAGTGTATTGAAACAGTTGGTCGTGTTTTTCAAAATAAACTTTGAACGTTTTTTTTTTTTTTTTTTTTTTTTTTTTTTGGGGTTACATACTAACGTCTGTGTCTCTTTACCAGCCGCATGGGAGTAGCCGCTTGGTCTAGTCATGATGCTACGGAATGAGCAGCCGGAAGTTGGAGTCCTTCCTCGGGCATGTGTGTGTGTGTGTGTGTGTGTGTGTGTTGTCCTTAGTTCAACTGTTTGTAAAGCTTATGGGACTTAACTACGAGATCATCAGTCCCTAAACTTACAAACTACTTATGAACTACTTACGAACTAGGACGGCACAAATATCCATGCCCGAGGGGGGATTCGAACCCCCGACCGTAGGGGCCGTGCAGACCGTGACTGAAGCGCCTCAGTCCCCTCGGCCACCACGGCCGGCTTGTCCTTAGTGTAAGTTATTTTAAGTAGGATTGAAGTCTAGGGACTGATGACCATAACAGTTTGGTCCAATACGTTTACAGACATTTGAAAATTTGCTCTGTAGCGAACAAAAATCAGACACGCATTTTATATCAGCTAGTATTTAGTACCACCTCTTAAGATACAGTTTTTACTGTGCCTCCTGAAAATCCCTGTATAGTGAGCGTCATTTCTAACGGTCGAGTATGTAGGGGTAATGCCCTCGTTTGTACTGGCGTATGTACGTACTGCGTTCGTTTCAGCGTGCAGTCGAGTCAGTTCGTACCTGACAACGCACTCAAGCACAGAGGTTCGGTTGTACGGGCAAGACTGGGGTCAAGTGAGTTAGAGGTTTACAAATTCTCCGTTCAGCCTGCCTGCCGCTATCTTCGTTGTAACCATGCATACAGCTCAGCATGCTTGGACGTAAACCTAAGAGTATATGTGCACCGAAACACAGAGGGTAGAGAGGCAGACTTGGGTTCCCGCAAGCCAGGCAAGCTCCATGAGACAGCAAAACAGCCAGGTTACGACTGCGTAGGTCAGTGCTTTCCAAACTTTCCCTCATGGCGACACCCTTTTATAGCTTACAGTTTTGCGCGACACCTTTCACTATTCACTAATATAAATACGTATGGTAGAATTTAGATGGTTCTAGCGGGAGGGGGGGCGGGGGGGGGGGCGGAAATAAAGTATCGCTTAAATGTAGTTTGTAAACGAAACTGAAATCCTCGTACGCATTGACATGTTTAATGTTGATCCTGACTACAGCAATTACGTACACTCATCGCAAGAAAAGGAAACAGTAGGAACTACGGAGATGTACATCAGAGTAGCACCGCAGACAACAATGCCTAACTCACACAGTAATACCTGCTACTTCTACATGCGACCCAACTTCCGAAACAAGAAAACTGAATTTCGGAAAAGGTTTTTCGCTGTCGTGTCTGCATGTAAGGGCCAGATACAGTTTTGCTGGATCGATTGAAAACGGTATCTGGAAATTAGCTGCTCGGATTTCTGATTTAGACTGCACAGTGGCTGTTCCCTTGCAGTTCAATATTATCACATTATTTTCAGCAATAAAGAGGATGTATTTATGACAAGTGATGAATTATTATTTAAGTTCTGCCGGCCGCGGTGGCCGAGGAGACTAAGGCGCTCCAGTCACGGTCTGCACGGCCACTACGGTCGAGTATGAGCAGCAGCTCTGCGCATGCGCAGTTTTTTGGAATCTGGCAACTGGCAGCTGCTTGAACGAACCCTGTCTACTGCTGCTGAAGCAGAGCTGCCGCCTAGAGGCTGAGCACACAATTAATGTGCATCGATCATGCCTTTATACGTGATCTGTGGTGCACTGAATAAAGAGAAGAATGATTAGCTGCAGGCGAGTCTTTAGGGTAGTATAAAGAGAAGGATATTTTGTGTTCTTTTTGTTTAGAGTCTAAATTTGTTAGAATCGCGATACCCTTGATACTACTACGCGACACCCCAGGGTGTCGCGACACCCAGTTTGGAAACCTCTGGCGTAGGTAGTTACACTACAGCTCTCAAGCGGCATGCAGTATTATTTTTCTGTACGAGATAAACATTTTTGTACTTGATTTAGCCTAAATAATTCATTTAGTGTAATCGAAGGAAATTTTGTAAGTACTTGAATGTGTTCAGCAAAATAAAATGTGCGTTTGCTATCAATTAAGGCGCTATAGAATATGATTTGCTGAAATGAACAATATTTTATGCTGAGTCCCACAAACATTGAGAAAAGTAATTTTATTCCTGCCTTTGTATATTAACGGGTGTCTCGAAACTACGGTTCAGAAGTCGAAGACCTAGACATTCGCTAAAAAGTTAGAATAACCCCAAAAAATCGTATAAGGACCTACAGCCTAGAAAATAGAACAAATAACGTAAACCAAATCGAAAATCGATAATTCTGGTGGTGTTTAGCGTAGTGCAAAGAGAGCATAATATGAATGATAAGCGTTTTCTTTCACATACGTAATTTTTAGGTTAGCATAATATGAAAATGAACTTCGTTATTGTTATAACACATTTGTGCAGGGTTCAAGATTTTGCAACTAAAAGTCTATAAAGCCAAAAATGCCTAGGGTATTGAACGGGTCACAGGTGGCGGATAGTGAACATTACATCAGATGTGGTGGACAGCTCCGATTAAAGAATAAGCAGTCACCGGCCAACACAAAACAAAACCAAATTCACTTTGTGGCTGTCTAGTAGCAATCGGCAAAGTCAGCAGCGTCTGTTCACCAGTGGTGCGGCTGACATTTAGATTCTGGAACTAGCCCTTCCACTTTCAACAATCTGAGTTCACCCAGAGCATTTTGATGCAATATTAACCCACGTGGTCAATTAACCGCCAGTATCACAGGCGACCCAGTTCTGGGTCGGCCGGTTAAAATACAATCTGATCCAACAGAAGAAGTCGGAGTCATCTGTCCAACTTAACCTAGATGTTCCTGAATTTTTTTCGGTTACTTCTGGTTTAAAAGATAGTTTATTACATCTGTAATATATCATTCAAATGTAGTAACATTGATTTAACACGAATTGCACCCTTAGTCTCGGTATAATAAGCCGTCCTTCTGGAAGGAAGTAAAAATAAAAACACTAGTATTACAGGTTAGATTTGAGATTTTAATTGTAAAGCCATCCATATGTTTCTGAATAATAAAAATAAAATTGCTGTGTAAGTACTTACATACCCAAAATCATGAGTTAACTCATACACTGCTTCTGAATCCTTATCTTGAAAGGTTGCTAACATATAATAACGTGCTAAAACAATGATTCTTAGTATATGCATGTCAATTACCGACACTGAAATGAAAATCCGATGTTGGAGAAAGTGTTTTTGCCAAAAAGAAACAATTTACTTTGAATGTGAAATAAAAATGAAACACCATCCTTCTGGAAGGACGTCAGGAGCATCTGGGTTTATCATAACATGTATTTTTATTTTATTTTATTTTTTTTTTTTTTTTTTTTTTTTTTTTTTTTTTTTTGCAACAGTTGACATGCAAACATTTTTGCAACCATGAAAAGTTCATAAATTGGGAGATACATTAAAAGAACAAACGATTCAAATTTTCGAACTTCAAGAAACACGAATGATGGGACAATAACACAATGAATTTCGGCAATTAACTGCTGAGTAAATGAGAACTAAGTGACGCCTCGTGGAGAGACTCCATCAAAATTGCTGGAACAGATATACCTGTTCCTACACTGCCTCAGAGAAATCAATCCAAAAGAAAGCATCTACATCTACATAGATACTCTGCAAATCACATTCAAGTGCCTGGCAGAGGGTTCATTAACCACTTTCATAACTTTTCTCTACCGTTCCATTCTCTAATAGCGCGCGGGAAGAAAGAACACCTAAATCGTTCCGTTTTCGATCTGATTTCTCTTATGTTATTGGGATAGTCAAGTCTCCCTAAGTAGGTGGGTGCTAGCAAAATATTTTCACATTCAGAAGTAAAAGTCGGTGACTGAAACTTCGCAAACAGATCACGCCGCAATGAATAACGTCTTTCTTTTAATGATTTCAACCCCAATTCGTGCAACATTTCCGTGAGGCTTTCCCCCCTGTAACGTGATAAAACAAAACGAGATTCCCTTCTCTGAACCTTCTCAATGTCTTCCGTCAGTCCCACCTGGCGAGGGTCCCACAAGGGGCAACAGTACTCCAGGAAAGGACGCACAAGTGTGATGTAGGTAGTCTCTTTGGTGGAGCTGGTGCAAAAAATACAACACCCACAGATTTTATAGCAACGAAAATAAAGAAAATCACCGAAAGAAACAAGAAAGGAAAAGCTCTTGCCCACAAAAATGTAGCAGCTAAAAGAAATCAAATCCCTAAAACCAGAGGGGGGGGGGGGGGGAAATGCCAAAGAAGCGTCTGATTGAAGACTCAGTCTCAGAAGAAGATGATGATATTTCCCTACACGGTAGTTCTTTCGGTGAATTAAATTTCGAAGAAAACGGATGTGTAGAGTGCCTTGAACTTTATCAAGAAACATTCTCTACTTCTAACTGGATTCAATGTGTAAGATGCACTAGGTGGCTTCATGAATCATGCACACTCTATGAGAACGTGTGTTGTTTGTGTTCACGACTTAAAAATAAACTTGAAAAACAAAAATCAAACTGAATGTCATTTTCAATGTATTTTACCATGGGCCATCTGTCCCTCCCTTCTGCGGCATCTTGGCCTCCACTTACTAATTAATTGAAAATTAAAAGCCAGTGTACATCAAAAAATGTTCCTTTGTTACAAAATATTTGTAATGCGATGGTATCTATAATGAAAACAATGCTCAAACCATCAATCTTGCCTGATTTTATTGCGATTTAAGTGTGTATATATTGATTAAAAATTAATTTGAAGAAAAAAGTGCGCCCGCGTTTACCTTACACTCCATTACCCGTGTTTTTCTCTTGTAAATGTTCATCTTGTACCATCCTTTCAAGACACTGTCCATTCCGTTCAGTTACTCTTCCAGGCCCTTTGCTGTCTCTGACAGAATTACAATGGCATCAACAAACTACAAGTTTTTAATCCTTCTCGCTAAACTTTAATTGCTTCTCCAAATTTTTCCTTGCTTTCCTCCACAGCTAGCTCAATGTACATATATAAAATTATTGGGGAAATGCTACAAGCCTGTCTTACTCCCTTCTCATACACTGCCTCTGTCTTCATGCCATTGCACTCTTATAACAGCAGTCTGGTTTCTGCACAATTTGTGCATCACTTTTCTTTCCCTATATTTTACCTTTGCTGCCTTCACAATTCGAACAGTGTAGTCCAATCAACATTGTAAAAAGCTTTCGCCAAACCTATAAATGTTAAAAACGTTGGTTCGGCTTTCCTTAACGTATCTTCTAAGATTTCGCGTAAAGGTCACAAAGACAAGACAAGAGAAATTAGGGCTCGTACAGAGGCACATAGACATTCTTTTTTCCCTCGTTCTATTTGGGACTGGAATAGGAAAGGAATATGCCTAGTAGTGGTACAGTGGACCCCCCCCCCCGCACCTTACGGTGGATTGCGGCTTATAGATGTAGGTAAGTATGTGAGTATTGCCTCGAGTGTGCCTCCATTTCTCCTAAGTCCAAACTGATCTCCGTGGACGGATTCTACCAGCGTTTCCATCCATCTATAAATAATTCGTAATAGTATTTTGCAATAATGCCTTATTAAATTTATAGTTATGTAATGATTCTTATGAATTGTTATATTCTTCATGAAATCTGAGGCTATTTCCCCTGTCTCATACATCGTGCTCACAAGGTGGAACAGTCTCTTAATGTCTGACTATCCCAACTATTTGACCAGTTGAAAATGAATATTATCTACTTCGAAGCCTTATTTTGACTCAAATCTTCCAGTGTTCTGTCGAAATCTTCTCGCAATAACGTATCTCCTATCTCAACTTCATGTTCTTCTTCTTCCATTTCTTCAACACTGCCGTCACGTTCATCTCTCCTGTATAGGCCCTCTATGTATTCCTTCCACCTTTCATTTTTACCGCTTAACTGATCACCAGTTGGTACATGTATATATATTTTCGTATTTAAGTGTTTTATACTCCGCAAGTCACCGTGCGATGTGCATGACGAGGAGTACCTTTAGTAGACTTCGATACTATTTGATCGATCACTATGACAATTCGGTGATATACGCAATTCTTCATAAATAGGGAGAGGAGGAAATAGACGGAAAAAGGGAAGACTCTGCAGGAGAGGCGCTCTGTCGTTCGGTACGGGCTTTTGTCGAAATTTCGAGAACATACATTTACCGAGGAGTCTAGCAGGATATTACTCCCTCCTACGTATATCTCGCGAAGAGATCATGGAGATAAAATGAGAGAGATTAGAGCCCACACATAGGCATGTCAACAATCTTTGTTTCCGCGAACAATACATGACTGGAATAGGAAGGAGAACCGATAGTGGTACTCAAGGTACCCTCCGCCACACACCGTAGGGTGGCTTGCGGAGTATGAATGTAGATGTAGATAGATGTAGACCATTTGCGCCGCTTCCAGGGTCGGGGAGGTTTGCCGGCTCTTTATAGAATCCTCCCGGCTAGTCTACCACATTGGTCGGTGTGCCGGCAACCTATGAATAGGTTTTTAATTGGTCTTACATCTTATTCGGAGACTGCGGGGTAGATGCCCTAGTCCGCCTCAGGTACACTATGTCAGCAGTTGCGGTGCAATCGATTTCTCTATGTTCACACAGTCGACAATTTATGCAATACGCAAACATTTCTAGTACACGACAAAGAATTAACCTCGAGGGGGGGGGCACTAGAACACAAAACAATAACTGTGTGGTTCAGTGAAGGCAGCGATAGGGCAGAGGTTCACTTGCAGGCTGCGGTAGTCAGAAACAGCGTGAAAAGATTTTAAGGGTATAGCAAGTTAGATTGTCCTGCGAAATGGTTGTTTAAGAAAACATTGGATATGTTAGGTCGTTTCGGGTTTAATTGGATTTGAAGTTAGCCAATCAGTTAGTTGCACGCGATTCAAGCACCGTTGCCAGAGGCAATGTTGTTAAACACGTTCTGCGTTCGGTTAGGTAAAGGAAAATAAGCGCGAGACAGATGAGCAGTTTTCTTGGGTTCGAAACTCACTCTACCGTCCAATGTCCGACTCTGGGTAGATTTAGTGCTTGGTTTGAGGAAACCAAACAAAAAACACGTTTGACAGCACCGTCACTAGCAGGTTTCTTGAATTTTCAAGCGCAACGACCTTATTGGTTAATTTCAGTGATAATTAAATCGGAGCCGGCCGCGGTGGCCGAGGGGACTGAGGCGCTTCAGTCACGGTCTGCACGGCTACTACGGTCGGGGGTTCGAATCCCCCCTCGGGCATGGATATTTGTGCCGTCCTAGTTCGTAAGTAGTTCATAAGTAGTTTGTTCAAAAATGTTCAAATGTTTGTATAGTCTATGGGACTTAACTACGGGGTCATCAGTCCCTAAACTTACAAACTACTTATGAACTACTTACGAACTAGGACGGCACAAATATCCATGCCCGAGGGGGATTCGAACCCCCGACCGTAGTGGCCGTGCAGACCGTGACTGGAGCGCCTTAGTCTCCTCGGCCACCGCGGCCGGCAAGTAGTTTGTAAGTTTAGGGACTGATGACCCCGTAATTAAGTCCCATAGACTATACAAACATTTGAACATTTTTTTTAAATCGGAAACTATGCAACGTACCGAATTTTTTTGAGAGCAATTATTTCTCAGCACAACCTACCCTGCTACAGCGGTAAAAGTTTTCCAGACCGTATCTACCCAACATTTATATGTTCAAAGATGTTTCGAACATGACTTTCGTCTCTAATATCCATGCAGTCGACGGGACGTTAACCCCTAATCCTGTTTCTTCCGGTTTCTTTCAAATTTGTTTTATTATTTAGGGTATATTGGGAAAACATCTAATAATACGAGGGTTGGAACTTAAACAGTGGCAACACTGCTGTGGAGACACTATGCAATAGAATGTACTGCTGTCGCTGATAGCACACGTTGACATACCTACCTCACCTCCGAGCACCAGTGTACTCACAATCGAGGGAAACACATTCACATGTGGGCGAGCGGTCTAACGTAACGGTGTCACTATGTTTTCGAAACAGGAACAATGGGGTTGGGTCAAGATAGAATGTGCCAGGGGTCGTACATCACGACAATGTCATCAAGGTCTTCAAGTGCGTCAGAGCCCCAGTATTTGGAAAGTTACGGCGATTCTCGTGTACGACTGTGATGGTGTTATCCTAACACAATTACGTCCCTCCACGGCAGACCGCCAACGCACAGTATTATTGTTCCATTATGGAGCATAACCTGCGAAAGAAGCAGCAACACTCTCTGCGCAACCCACCCATCATTTTTTTCCGACAATACGCGAAGCATACAGTGCAAGCTGTGGCTGCTCTGTTCGGTCGATAGGACTGGGACGTAGTGTGCCATCCCCCATACTCCCCGGACTTAAGTCCTTGTGACTTTGATTTGATTCCGAAGACGAAGGAACCACTTCGTGGCATTCGCTTCAGAACTGTTCCAGAAATTTGACAGGCAGTAGACCGCTCCATTCCCACCATCAACAGAACAGGCTCTGCTAACGGTATACTACGCCTTCCACATCGCTGGTAACGACTTCTACCCAACGCTGGTGACTACTTTGAAGGACAGTAACAGGTGCAATCATGCAAAGGCGGCCACACACATAACAGCATGCTTTACAAGCAAGCTTGAGCAAGCGTGCTTGAGCGTGTGTACGATAAATTTCATCAATCATCAGACTTGTACAAGCAGCTTGATGCTGAATCGAATTTCGATTAAGCATGCTTGTGCAAGCGTTCAAGCGTATGCGTGCTTGAGCGTGTGTGGACAATAAAGATGCTTGTGGAACATTTGACAGTCTGGGTGAGGCTGCATACCGTGAGAGTCCTTTGTTTCTAATAAGTTTCAATTAGTGCTGCAATAGCAATGTCTGAATTAAGAAACATAAACCACGACCTCTTAAAGAAATTTATTAGACTGTATGAAACGCATCCCTGCTTGTGGAATATTAAATGTAAGGATTATCATAATAAACAGAAGAGAGACGCTGCATATGACATACTACCCGCGAAATATAAACAGTTAGATCCAGCAGCAGCAAAAGCGACTGTTGTGAAGAAAATTAATTCCTTAAGAACTAATAACAGAAATAATTTTCACTACCCTTTACACCAAGTTTTACGTTTTTTCTTTTCTTTTGTTTTGAACACGAGCATAAAAGCTGCCACAGCCATCACATCGTAGTCTGAGCCTGACATTTTCAGATGTAAAAAACCGTTGCTTGTACAAGCATGCTTGAGCCGTGTAGGTGCGTGGGCAATATGTGCATGCTTGTGCAGGCACACTTGCGTAAGCTTGCTTGACAAGAACGCTGTTACGCGTGTGGCCGACTTAACTCTTTTGTATCGGTTGTGAATAAATAGTTGCCTCTACTCAAGTTCCAACCCTTGTATGCACCACACACAGACCCCGTTTACATGGGCTCCCAAAACCGGATTTCGTAAACCGATTTCCCAATTCCGCTTTTGGTTGGTCATGTAAACACTCCAAAATCGATTCTGGAAATCCGCTTCTCTAAAGCGGTTTTCCAGTTCCACAATCGATTTTCGTGCCCATGTAAACGCAACCGTTTTTGAAGCGTTCTTGGCTTGTCAGATTGTGTTTTCTTGTTAAGAATTTTCGTCCCATATGGAAAGAGTGATATTTTCAAATGTGAAATAAAAGTATAAATATTAGAGTGAACATCAATCTGCGTATTTAAATAAAGAAAAATAGCGATTGTGCAGACTAAATAAGGAACTGAATCAGCTGTTTTCCAGCCGCCATTTTAAGTGAGCTACGAACTCCGATTCAGGCTATGCCATGTAAACACGACAGCCAAAAACGGTTTACGAAAATTGGTTTTCGTCTTCCGGAAGACGTGTTCCATGTAAACGTAGTGACAGACACACACACACACACACACACACACACACAAGCGCGCGCGCGCGCACTTTTGAGGCGTTACTGAATCTGTGAGGTCTTCACTAGAAATTTAGGCTTTAATATAGTCTCTAAACGCTGATTAATTATTAAAATAATGTCAGCAGTCTTCGAAAAATTCACAGAAATGAATGATAAGCGACAGAAACGATGACCAAAAGGACAAAGAAGTAGTGTGATTTTTGGTCACAGGGACATAACTGTAACCTTGCTCTATATCCAGTTTTCCTTTGTCGCCGCACATACATCTTTGACCTCGGAAGTGGAATAAACAAGAACACAATCACTGTGTGTTTGCACTGGAAGAAAACAGTTCAAATGTTTGTAAATCCGAGGGACTTCAATTGCTGCGATTTTCAGTCTCTAGACTTACAAACTACTTAAACTAAATGTTCAAATGTATGTAGAGCTTAAGGGACTTAAGTGCGGGATCATAAGTCCCTAAGCTTACAAACTATTTATGTGCTACCTTATACTAAAGACGGCACAACCATCCATCCCGAGGGGGGATTCGAACCCTCGACGGGGAACGGCCTCGCACATTGTAGGTAGCATAGCCCCTCAATGCCCTCGGCCGCTCCGCCGCGGCAAACTACTTCAACTAACTTATGCTAAGGACAACACACACAGACGCACACACCCATGCCCGAGGGAAGACTCGAACTTCAACGGCGGGCGACCTCGCGCTCCGCAGCAGGGAGCCTTAGAGCACTCGGCTACTCCATCCCGACATTGGAAGAACTTTTTATGTTTGCCATCTGAAGCGTGGATTACAGTACTTATTTTTTCAAGACATCATTATTCATATAATGGAGCACATTTGAAATTGTGTGCAAAAGACTTTTTTTTTTTTTTTTTTTTTTTTTTTTTTTTTTTTTTTTTTTTTTTTTTTGTCTTACATCTGCCTCAGTCCAATTGAAGACATATTCATTGAGACTATGTAATGCCGGCAATGTCACTTTCGCCCTGTGAGCACTACTTTAAAAGAGCAAAATCCTGCAGTTAATATCCGTGGACACAACTAGCTTTACACACAGTAGGAAGGAATGGGCCCCGGTGGAGTAGCCGAGCGGTCAGCCGGGCGCCGCGGCTCAGCGCGCCCGGTCAGAGAGCTCAACGCTCTCTGTAATAAAAAAGCTGAGCCAACAACACATTGAACAAGAACGAACAAAAACGATCAGCATCCGCAACAAAGAGAACTACCCATAGGGAAAAAAAAAAAAAAAGAAAAAAAAAAAGCATCTCGCTGCGGAGCGCGCGGTTGCTCGCCGTGGAGGTTCGAGTCCTCCCTGGGGCATGGGTGTGTGTGTTGTCCTTAGGTTAGTTTACCTAGGTTTAAGTAGTTTGTAAGTTACGGACTAATGAACACGCAGTTTGGATTTGAATTTGAAGGAATGGTTCCCCGAGTACGAAGCGACAGCAGCGCCATCGTTCTGACTCGTTATACTCGCCGAACTACAGAGGGAACGAAAGAAACATGTAAGGCACAGAATCAACAGTGGCGCCTGGATTTCTAGTGTATGTAACCCGTAACATTCGACTCATACTGGATCCATTTCTGATCTCTAATAGGAGGACGTCTGCATCTTCGATACAGTGAGCATGTCTCTTCTACTTGTCAAGTGTTTATAGCTCAGTAGTTAGGTGTTTTAGAGTCCGTGCTTACTAAACTTCTTTTTTTTTTTTTCTTTTTCTTGGCCGGCCGCGGTGGCCGAGAGGACTGAGGCGCTCCAGTCACGGTCTACACGGCCACTACGGTCGGGGGTTCGAATCCCCCCTCGGGCATGGATATTTGTGCCGCTCTAGTTCGTAAGTAGTTCATAAGTAGTTTGTAAGTTTAGGGACTGATGAGCCCGTATTTAAGTCCCATAAACTATACAAACATTTGAACATTTTCTTTTTCTGCTCCATACTAGCGCCTTCCGAAATAAGGAAAGGAAAGATCTTGCAGTAGAAGAGATTCCTCTCACAGTATCTAAGATGAAGATGTGCTCCTAGGATCACTCGATGACATTTCCGGACATGGGTTCCTTACTAAGATATTAGGTACTCATGCGCCTCTACAATTCCTTGGAGTTTGCAGCGGGTATTTTCGAACACTCAGTACAGTATATATACTGTCTGTTATTTCGGACATGTCATAAGCATAAACATATTATCGTCGTGCAGCGAACATACCAGAAAGAACAGACAACACATATATTGGGAGTTAAAAGTATCGAGTACTGCGAGAGGTGGATGTACGCATCGAAAAACGGTCCAATAGCGGGGGTCTGAAAATGCATACTTTCTGAGATTAACGCGTGTTTATAGGAAGGGCTGCGGATATTAGCACAGACGTTGCATTAGCGTTCCGTCAAATATCTCAGCAGGTTATTATGGTGTCTTACTCGCAGCTCTCTGGCTACGATTAGTGGTCTGCAGTCAGTTGTGTGGTTCAAGTCGTGTTGTACGTTACGTGATAGTTATCGATGTTTGTGTGCCTTATTGTGTAGTTCTGTCAAACTGGGCAAGTATCATGGTGTTTCACCTTCTTGCAAAAACGGATTTACTTTTGTGATTATTGTTATTTCGCTGTTTGTACGTACAGATAGTGCAGTACATTTTCATTTTCTCTCTTCCACCACTTATTATCAATAGGAGTCTACTACTCGACAAGTAAAATGGCGAAAATGATATATTTTGCTACGTTTCAGCCAAATCTATATTTTATATCTACAAATGTGACTGTCTGTTCGGTGTACGTCTATCACGTCTGAACCACAAGACATAAAGAGCTAAAAATTTGTACAGTTACTAATGTCTACCCGGAGAAAGGCTTTAGGCACGGTTTTATGGCGATCGGATAGGTATTTATCTATATATATTAATGTGAATGTCTGTTCGGTGTACGCTTATCACGTCCGAACGACAACACGCAGAGACTTAAATATTTGTACAGTTACTAATTTATACCTGAGGAAGGTTTTAGGCACGGTTTAATAGCGATCTGATAGGTATTTAGTGATTTGAAGATTATAACGCGAAATGCGGAACAATAATTACTCTTTGAAAATTATATTTACTCTTTGAAAATGGTTTAATTGGTTGCATTGTTGCTTGAGGGTTGATAATGATAAAAGGGTGGAATATATTGGGATGGAAAGTTGTCGGTGTATCTAGAACTCTACGTGTGTGTGTGTGTCAAAATTTCGCTCTGCAGCGAAAACTACAGAACGCAAACGAATGGTCTGTGTGTAATTGTAGTTCGAAGTCTCCCGTTGTACACCATAGCAGTTCCATGCCGATAGCTATTAGGGGTGGAAGATTTGGTGGTTAAAAATATTTGGAATGAAGGCCAGCGATGACGTTTGCGACTCTATAGCAAGGTGGTTACATACAGCGAAACGTATGTATATCTTTGGTCTATCGTGCTACAATGTCTTCAGCTCTTTCTCAGTAAGGATAAGCATATAAATAAGGAAATATAAGAATAAATAAATAAAGGAGTACAAAAGAAATTTCTTTTAATACATCTCTTTAAAAAAATCAGTTTGACGTTTCGCGCATTACATCAAGTGATCGGTCTGTGATATTATTACAATCCTTATTGTTGAATGTCATGATTGGATTCTTCGAAACGAGTGCATTTTTACAAGTGATTTGATCTACACTACTTACTTTCCTGATAAACGGCAAGTGCATACACTTCTGCAATCTGATATAAATGTTTTTCAGTTCCGCTTTATCAGTGACATTTCCTCAACAATGAGTGAAATTAATTACATTAATTGTTATTTAAACCTCGTAGATAAATGTGCATTGTGTTACTTTACACATATTACAACAATACATCTACTTTTAATAGATCACATTCAGACAACTTGCCTCGGAAAAGGAAAACATCATTATTTCTTATATACTCTCCAATAATGATATAAAAATGGAGATGGACAGAGAGAGAAGAGATAGGAGAAGTACTAAGTCAAGGCAGGAATAAATAAATAAATACCCGGGCAACGCCGGGTTCTCAGCTGGTAGGTTATAAAGATAACAGCAGAAACTCCGTGGCAGTGACATGCGTTTGTCAGGCGACACCGCTAGCAGTGCCATCTCTTGGTTCGAGTTGTAGGCTATACGTGTTCAAAAAAAAAAAGTTTGTGAAGCTTATGGGACTTAACTGCGGGGTCATCAGTCTCTAAACTTACAAACTACTTATGAACTAACTTTAACTAAAGACAAGACAAACATCCCTGCCCGATGGAGGATTCGAACCTCCGACGCGGGAGGCCGCGCGATCCGCACCGTGACGCTCCAGACCGCTCGGCTACTCCAGCGCGGCGGCCATCCTTGTTTGACATATGTAAGTCCGTATTTTATTTCGATGCGTACCAAAACTGCTTTGAAAGGTATATATTTGTTACGTCATTGAAGATACTATGTTAGATGATAATTTTTTATTATAAGTGTGGGCCAGAAGAAAGTAAAGTAATCGTCTCCGCCATGGGCTGTGCAACACGTAGGCGCTTCATGACGTCAGGCGAAAAACTAAGAAAAAATTTCCGTATGTCAAAAAAAGCATCATTTGTACAAATTTTTAACGAACTATGAAAACAAATCAAATTGTATAAAGCTCTTATTTCAGAGCACTGAAGATGTTTTAAATTCAGTGAAACGAAACGAGTCTGGTGAAAAACTATCGCACTTATCGCAGTTGCGTAGACGGACAAATTATACCTTTCATAATGTGTTTATCTGGATAGAATTCGAACTGAAAGTAACACAATACATGACGTAAGTTTTAACCATATACATAAACGCAGTTTTCATTAGCGGTTAGGCAGCAGAACGGAAGGCAGTGCATCAAGCCAAATACTGGAAATGACAACGAAAATGAAAGACATTATTTTATATTTCTGTTTAGCGTTGTGTTTCATAAAATATAATTTTTGCTTAAATACAAATAGCTGACAGTGAAGGTATTGTGCTGATGTTTCTAAAGCCTCGTCTACGCTTTAAATAAAGGGATCAAAACAAAACTTGCTGTTATACGAGGCGCGTCCAGAAAGTAAGTTCCGTTTCAATTTATCTCCGCTGCAGTGCTGCGATTGCAGTTCCGCACATGCGCTGTAGACGATGTCTATCAAGGAGAAGAACGTGCGCCATTTGGAGATCGCTGTCAGTTACGTACGCTTTGTTGTGCTTGTTTGAAATGTCGGCGTTTGTTGAAAATCCCGCCGCCTGTGAAATCTGGTCGGTGATTCGGTTTCTGAATGCGAGGAAAGTGAAACCAAGTGAAATTTATCGGCAAATTTCTGATGTTTACGGAACAAATGCGATGAGTGATTCGATGGTGAGAAGATGGGTCCGACAATTCAATGGCGGGCGTAGTGATGTGCACGATGAAGAACGAAGTGGGCGTCCACCTTTGGTTACAGAAGAACTGACCTCGCTCCTAGCGACTTTCATCTGTTCTTACATCTCAAGTGTTTCCTTGGCGGTCATCACTTCACCAACGAGGACGAGCTGAAAGAAACTGTTTCCAACTGGTTTAAGACACAGGCGGCAGATTTCTACGAAGAAGGTATACAAAACCTGGTGCCATGCTACGAAAAATGCCTCCAAATTTTGGCACTTATGTGGAAAAGTAGTTTAAGAATTGTAGAATTTTGTGCAATAAATATTTCTTCTGTATCTGTGTACAGTTTCATTTTATTACCAAACGGAACTTACTTTCTGGACGCGCCTCGTACATTTGTTGCTACAATACATTAACTACTATTTTTAAAAGCTACACGCAATGAACAAATTACATTTACCCTTGGGTTTACAAAATTTTATATCTGAAATCATTCTCAACAAAGTATTCTGGGCATAATACATAGCTTTTATTCAAATGCTCTGGGCTCTTCTTTCTCAAAATTTTATCGAAGTTCAAATGTTTGTTAAGCTTATGGGACTTAACTACGGGGTCATCAGTCCCTAAACTTACAAACTACTTATCAACTACCTTATACTAAGGACGGCACAAATATCCATGCCCGAGGGGGGATTCGAACCCCCGACCGTAGTGGCCGTGCAGACCGTGACTGGAGCGCCTCAGTCTCCTCGGCCACCGCGGCCGGCTTTATCGAAGTCAGCTCTTCGTTTATGAATAACCTACTGCCTGTATCTATAAAGAACTTATAAAAATGGGTAAAGACACTGTTTATTAAAAGTAAACGACCTCAGTAGGCCTAATAGTAGCCTCCTTAAACTACGATATTTAGAGTTCTTCATTTTTCGGTAACTCGAAGAAAGATTTTAGAGTGCCTCGCTGTTTGTAGTTAGCAACTACAGCCGTATGTAGCACATACACTCCCCCTTCCAACCATTTCCTACTCCTATAAAGTAAAGCGACGAATGGTGCAAGTGTTCAGAGTTTCACAGTGTTAATCGGCAGTTCACTCCCAGTTTTAGTTTACAACTGACGCGCTGTCGCACGTTTCCGCTATTATCTTTATAATAATAGCCTGGTGTAGCACACAGCTGGCCGCAGACTACCCAATGGTAGGTTGAGTACTGGGAGTGAGACATTACACTAGCCCGCCTACGCATTTGACGGAGCGACTGTGCTAATACCCACAACCGAGTGCCCGCGGCTCTTCCTCAGAACACGCATTTACCTCAGAAAGTACGCCTTCCCCCGCTCATGTTATTGTTCTTTTTTCGATGACTACTGCCATTTCTGAAGTATTCCACTCTTTCTTTTGAACACCCTGTATATTTAACCTTCCGGCGGGCGCGCTGGCGGCAAATTGGCCGGCTTTTTACAAAAACACTTAAAAGAGCGTCAATAAGCGATCACAGCACAACAATGCCCATCGGTATTCCTTAGGCTGGTATTACACTATCAAATTATTTGTCAAAGAATTGGACAAAGAAAAATTGGACTTAGTGTAATGGGAACATCGTCCAATATTTCGTCCAATCTAAGGCCTCGGCCTAGATTTGATCAAAGAAATCGCTCGTCTTCTGTTTCCTGCAGTGAGAAATGTGACCGCTTGGAGCGCTAGTAGTATACAGCTTCCTTGCCACTACAGCTGTATTATTTGGAGGTTAAATATCTGACATAGGGTTACCAGACGTCCTCTTTTACCCGGACATGTACTCTTTTTTGGACCCTAAAATGGTCCGGCCGGGTTTTTAACAAAATTGGGGAATGTACTTTTTTTTTCTTTTTCTTTTTACGTTGTGCAACTGCTTCAACCTGAAAGTGCGTAAATACAACTCTCTGAACTGTCACAATCACTAACTCTAGGGAAATTAACCTTCCTTGAAACAACGTGATTTTTGAATTTTCTCGTTTCTGTACCGCCGCTGCTCTGTAACAACTGAAATAATTGCGTGGTAATTGTCGTGGAATACGAGATTCAAGGCGGCCAGCCGGCCGCGGTGGCCGAGGGGACTGAGGCGCTCCAGTCATGGTCTCCACGGCCACTACGGTCGGGGGTTCGAATCCCCCCTCGGGCATGGATATTTGTGCCGTCCTTAGTATTAGCTAGTTCATAAGTAATTTGTAAGTTTAGGGACTGATGACCCCGTAGTTAAGTCCCATAAGCTTTACAAACATTTGAACATTTTTGAACAAGGCGGCCAATTAAAAACATACGTCCGCAACAATGCAAGACACTGCAATACACATAGTATAATATGAAACTCGCCTCATTTCTCTGGTCGGAGTGTTGTGTGACACCCAACAATAAGACGTTCAGTATGTCGTGCTGGGACTCGGCAGTTCTGTGTGTTGTCCGTCATCCACACTTATGACTTTAAGATCAAAAGCTAGTGCAATGTTCGTTATACGTAAGTAAAACCTTGTTCAAAACTTCATACAAATAAGGTCAGATGCCACAATCACCATTGTCGTTTCACCATTCGCCTGTTTAGGACCAAAGAGACGTAACTACATAAACAGTGTGTTGAAAACATCGATTTAAAGCTTTTGTCCTAAGAACTGATTAGTTTTTAATAATTAATTGCGAGTCTTTGTACGGTAAATTAAAAGTTTATTTTATTCATTGCTTTTTTCACCTAGGCCTTAGATATTCCATTCACTCACTAGAATCTAGATGCTAATCATGTATATAGTCACGTCGGTCTGATCCGAAATGGGAGCATAGCTATATCAAGGAACGCTTAGATAATTTTTACAGTTACTCCATTCAAGACGATTTTACAGTCAACAATACTATGGTTTCCGTAAATGATGCATCGTAAAAAAATTCAGGTGAAAAAGGGGTGATGGGCAAGGTATCTTACAAGCATAGAAAAAAATGTTCAGCACTTAAGACGATAATTACAAGTGGTGAAGTGATGAAATATTAGGGCTTCACTGCTATGTAGTCATGTAATTCGTTCTACGGGTCTCAACATTTGTAAGAAGATGAACAAGTTTCGTAAGCTGCGTGAGATGTATTACAATCAAGACTCTGATAATACAGAGAGAGAGAGAGAGAGAGAGAAAGAAGCTTCTTTTATGAAACTAGAAACGTCCTCTCTTCTGAAGACGGACATCTGGTAACCCTAATCTGACATTACTTGGACATAACGTTCGTATTCGTAAACATGGATAGTAGTGGAATGTTTGTGTAGTGTTTTCTAGCAACAACAAAATTTTAAAAAATCAGATGGGGCGTTGTATAACAGG
This sequence comes from Locusta migratoria, assembly GCA_026315105.1. NCBI lineage: Eukaryota > Metazoa > Arthropoda > Insecta > Orthoptera > Acrididae > Locusta > Locusta migratoria. Next base: position 284,409,641 of record CM048755.1, read on the forward strand.
TGACAAAGTCAATTCACACTGTCCGTCACGTCAATTCGCGTAGCCCAATACCCTGCGGCAAAAGTGAGGTTGAGTTACAATCCGTGATGTAAAAAAGTCATTATATACTATCGGAATTGAAGAAGTAATACCCCTAAATCTTAATACGGCCGAAGCAGATTTTAGAATGTATGATTTTGGTAACGTGGTGTGCTAAGTTCTGGGAAATGAAACAACTTTCAAAACATCGACATCTGTTTGCAAGCGAATCTATGTACATATAAATACGTCAACCAATTTTTGTAAGGAAATAAATAGAGCCTATTTACTTTATCAGCAATGTTTCCCCCCTTACATTGTTAATAACGTCATAAACAATTTAGATTATCCTCTTTGTCAGTGCTCACATTTTCCATTTAAAACGTTATTTAATGAAACTTGCTTTATCAACTTATCAATCTTATTCGTATACACTGTTTGAGTCAGCCTTTTTGTTACTCTATTGCAAACTGTGAAAGATGAAGGGCGACAAAATAATTAGCAGTGAACGGCCTGGCTGTTCTGCCGACGGCATAAAAAAGGAAAATCCTCCCGGTCCCGTAACAAATTTTATTTATCTCGCTCTGACACCCACGGTTTCATCCAAGTGCGTTTCCTTTTCTTTTTTCCCTCCTTCTCTTCTAAATGCAGACACAACGCAACTGTAGTATAAACAATAGCTGACCATTACACCGCCATTTTGAAGCAAATTTGACAAAATATTGGATGATAGTGTAATACCTCATTTTGCGTTTCATCCAATTTCTTTGTCAAAAAATATGACCAATATTTCATCCAATTTTTTCGTCCAATTCTTTGTCCAATAATTTGATAGTGTAATACTGGCCTTAGGACATTAGACAACAGATGGCGCGTCGGTAGTGCCTGTTATTCTGGATCGGCCTGTGTCACTCAGTTCAAATGTTTGTTAAGCTGAAGGGACTTAATTACGGGGTCATCAGTCCCTAAACTACGGCCAGGCTGCCTCCCGCGCCTCTTCCTGACTTATGACTTACTTTTCCTTGTCATCCAACCAATATGTAAGTATTTATTTTTACAACTACATCACATATTCACTGTAATTTTATGAATGGTCGTTGTTAATTTCAGACGGAGAGAAGTCTTCAGAAGTAAGAGTGATGTGAGGTGTGCCACAGGGGAGTGTCGTGGGTCCGTTGCTGTTCACGATATACGAGGCGCGTCCAGGAAGTAAGTTCCGTTTGGTAATAAAATGGAATTGTACACCGTTTGGTAATGAAATGAATTTGTACACAGATACAGAAGAAATTTTTATTGCACAAAACTCTACAACTGTTAAACTACTTTTCCACATAACTGCCGAAATTTTGTAGGCACTTGTCATATCGTGCCACAAGTTTTTGCATGCATCCTTCACAGAATGAAACTTTCACTCTGCAGAGGAGTGTGCGCTGATATGAAACATCCTGGCAGATTAAAATTGTGTGCCGGAACCGGGACTCGAACCTGGGACCTTTGCCTTTCGCGGGCAAGCACACTACCGACTGTGCTATCCCGACGCGACTCACTATGCCGCCTCACAACTTTACTACCGCCAGTACCTCGTCTCCTACTTTCCATACTTCACAGAAGTTCTCCTGCGAAACTTGCAAGACTAGCACTCCTGGAAGAAAGGATATGGTGGAAACATGGCTTAGCCACAGCCTTAGGGATGTTTCGAGAATGAAACTTTCACTCTGCAGCGGAGTGTGCGCTGATATGAAAGTTCCTGGCAGATTAAAATTGTGTGCCGGAACCGGGACTCGAACCTGGGACCTTCGCCTTTCGTGGGCAAGCGCACTACCGCGCTTGCCCGCGATAGGCAAAGGGCCCAGGTTCGAGTCCCGGTTTCGGCACACAATTTTAATCTGCCAGGAAGTTTCATCCTTCACAGAAGGTTGTCGCCTGTGTATTCAACCATGTGGTAACAGCTCTTAATCATCGTTGAATTGTTGACCACTAAGGACCGATTTCAGGTGTAAGAAGAGATGGAAGTCGCTAGGAGAGAGGTCCGAGCTGTATGGAGGATGATCAAACAGGTCCCTTTGAAATTTCCGTAAGAATTGTTTGGTCACATTCGGTGTGTGAGGTCAGGCATTATCTTGAAAAAAAAAAAAAATCTTTTGACAGTAATCCTCTTCTTACACCTAAAATCTGTCCTTGGTGGACAACATTTCAACAATGATGACGAGCTGAAAGAACATGTTACCACATGGTTGAATACACAGGCGGCAACATTCTATGAAAAAGGCACACAAAACCTTGTGCCATGCTATGACAATTGCCTACAAAATTTCGGAAGCTATGTAGAAAAGTAGTTTAACAGTTGTAGATTTTTGTACAATCAAAATTTTTCTGTATCTGTACCCGTTAGTTTTATTTAACCAAACGGAACTTACTTTCTGTTCGCGCCTCGTATATAAATGACCCTGCGGATAACATCGGAATTCACTGAGGCTTTTTGCGGACGATGCTGTAGTGTATAGAGAGGTTGTAACAATGAAAAATTGTATTGAAATGCACGAGGATCTGCATCGAATTGACGCATGGTGCAGGGAATGACAATTGAATCTCAATGTAGACAAGTGTAATGTGCTGCGAATACATAGAAAGAAAGATCTTGTATCATTCAGCTACACTATAGCAGGTTAGCAACTGGAAGCAGTTAATTCCATAAAGTATCTGCGAGTAGCCATTAGGAGTGATTTAAAATGTAACGACCATATAAAATCAGTCGTCGGTAAAGCAGATGCCAGACTTAGATTCATTGGAAGAATCCTAAGGAAATACAGTCCGAAGACCAAGTAGGTTACAGTACACTTGTTCGTCCACAGCTAGAATATTGCTCGCCGGTGTGGGATCCGTACCAAGTGGGGTTGATAGAGGAAGTAGAAAAGATCCAACGGAGAACAGCGCGCTTCGTTACAGGATCATTTGGTAATCGTGAAAGCGTACGGAGATTATCGATAATCTCCAGTGGAAGACTCCGCAGGAGAGACGCTCTGTCGAAGTTTCGAGAACATACCTTTACCGAGGAGTCTAGCAGTATATTGCTCCCTCCTACGTATATCTCGCGAAGAGACCATGAGGATAAAATCAGAGAGATTAGAGCCCACACAGAGGCATACCGACAATCCTTCTTTCCGCGAACAATACGTGGCTGGAATAGGAGGGAAAACCGATAGTGGAACTCAGAGTACCCTCCGTCACGCACCTTCGGATGGCTTGCGGAGTATGAATGTAGATGTAGATATTGTTGTTCTTTAACATTTTTAACTGACTTCCAAATGCAGGAAGTTGTGAATCTGTTTGTATACATTTTTTTGGGGGGGTGGGGGGGTGGGGGGTACATTATTACTCAATTATTACGGTAATAATTGGCGGGTTTTGATCAATCTCTTTTTGTTTTTACGCTAAAAGTCAAAGAAAAATGTCTAACGACAATTTATATCTCTATTTTTCTTGTTTGCATACTGAATAATATATTTACCTACTTCATAAGATCATTTTGCTATTGTTGATTTTGATTGATTGATTTTTGTATGTTAATTGAAATAGTTAAATATATTTACGCAACTAAATAAAAAAGAATGGCGTAAGACTCCTGAACTAATGTTTTTCGACAGTCAAAATTTGTTATACACAGCGAAACTTATAAATAAAACTTTAAAAATTATATAACGTACCGTGTGTCTTCCTAATGTATTTGCTAAAAAAAAAAACGATAATTCACGCAAACTCGCATTTATATACACGAAAAAAGAACGAACTCGGAAGCGGCCAAAATGCCACCGCGCCCGCCGTAAGGTTAAGGCGATGACAAGCGAAAATGTTCAAATGTTTGATAAGCTTAAGGGACTTAACTGCGGGGTCATCAGTCCCTAAATTTTTTCAAATGTTTGTATAGCTTATGGGACCTAACTACGGGGTCACCAGTCCCTAAACTTACAAACTACTTATGAACTACCTTATACTAAAGACAGCATAAACATCCATGTCCGAGGGGGGTTCGAATCCCCGACGGGAAGCGGCCTCGCGCGATGACAAGCGAATAATTCCTTCAGTGGAGCCGCGGCGGAGCGGCCGAGCGCATTGAGGCGCTATGCTACGATGCGCGAAGCAGTTCCCCGTTAGGGGTTCGAATACCCCCTCGGGTATGGATGTTTGTGCCGTGTTTAGTATAAGATATTTTATAAGTAGTTTGTAAGTTTAGGGACTGATGACTCCGCAGTTAAGTTCCATAAGCTTCACAAGCATTTGAACATTTGAACCTTCAGCGGAGACGTACGGCACGCTGGAACTCTTAGGCTGCGGCCTGCGTGGCCTACACATTCTAGCGACATCCAGCGACGCGACACTGCTGCTACAAGCGGCCACATTCGGCGACATGGCCAGGTGTCCTACGTGAGCGCGACAACTTCTCTCTACAAGATGGCCGCTACAACCGATCAGCTGTTTCTAAAGTTTGCCATCCGTAAACCGTAGAATAATGATAGCGCCAGAATAAGGCAATAAAGTTTTATTATTTATAGGAAATAACGCGTAAAAGAAATGCTGTGCATTACATTCACAAAGCGAGGAATGTTCGTGTACTATTTCATTCGGAACTTCAAATACGAAAACAGACTATGAATATCACCGGCCAAATTCTTCGAAAGTACAACGACGAGTATAGCTACTTTCGACTATGTTCTCAATGAGTTTTTGTGATTACAAACCATCAGCAACTGAATAAGTTCGAAATATGTCTTATTGGAAGACGATAGTAAATCACTTAGCCCGTACTCATCCACTACCGTTCGGCGTAGTGTAGGAGCAGCATCGTGGCCTACTAGCTTGCAATACAAGTGACTTTTGCGATCTCTGGTTCGCTTCCTGTTCCATCTTATATTTTAATTACTGCAATTACAACCCTTTCACCTTTTATTTGTGCAAGGTTTTATGTATTATCTTTAGAAAGCACCACATATTATTGTTTTAAAGTTTTTACCCTTAGTTCATCTTCATTGCAAACACACGTACCCAACTGTACACCTACCAAACACATTAAATTGCTACTGAAACATTATATCCTGACATTTTACTCAGAAACGTAATTTACACGCATCTCCTTTGACATCCCAGAGTTATCTCTCTCTCTCTCTCAGGAGTACTGTAACTTTGTTGTTACCGGTACTGCAAATACACAAAGCACACAAATGCGAGTAATTATTCAAATCACGTTCACCGTGGTGTAAATGAAACCATCACTCAGAATAAAAATACAGAAGACTGATATATTAGAAACCATTTAAAAATTTAACTTCCGTCGTCTATAAAAGCCAAAAGACAATTTTCGAGCTAGTTATCCAAAGCAAAATACTTCGTTATATGTGCAAGGTGAATTTTATTTTCTGTTATTTCACAAACAGTTCCCATTTCGTAAACTCCAGGGATTATTGGCTCGCAGAAATCTTGCGACAACCTTCATAACCTCTAAAAGCAGTCGACTCTCAACGAAACTCGGCACTTTGTAGCGCGAGCGACGGCGACAAGATTCAAACAGGCTTGAATCTCAAACGTCGCTGGTTGCAGCGCGCGACACGCAGCGACAGGCAGCGCCACAGTCGGCGCTCACGCAGGACACTCCCGTAGAAATACACGTGGCCGTCTTTTGTCGCGTGAAGCTGTCGCTAGAATGTGTAAGCCCACGCAGGCCGCGGAAATCGGCGAAATGTCAAGAATAATAAAGCTACTGGGTTGGATCACAACGTCAGTAGTGTGCGGGTAAGTTGAGAATTTTGGTATGCCAGGAGTAATGCATCTGCGGTGACCGATGTGTCCGGATGGTATAGTGGTCAAAGCACCCACACTGTCGACGGGACGTTTAACCGCAGTCTTCCCGTCCTTGACAACGTATCTGCCTGGTGAACAAGAGACCCGAGGTCTAATCCTGGTCTGGCATGAATATCCAGCTTTCCCCACTGATGTAAATCAATGACAAATGGTAGTCATTACATCTCATTCCTTCGTGTCTTGAAGAATATTTAAGTTGACCGCTACTTTTCTATACATGTCTCTTTGCAGATGTATTAAATTATGTAATAACCTTACGATCAGTGATTTCCTGTATTACTCTGACAAGGAAAGTACTTGGGCTCGAACAAAAACATATACACCAAAATCGTATGAGAGATAATGTAAAGGTCCCTTATTACACTAGTGATACTCCCGCATCTGTAAATCTCTGCAATCGTCCGTTAGAGGCCTCTGCATGTGCCTTGCCACATTGCACTTTGACCTGTCGGTTCGCCAGTAGGGACGGTGCAGTGTGCCTCCGAAGTTGCGTTTTGTGACGTTATTTGTGTTGTAAAGCGTCAGATGGGGTGGTGATTGGTAATCAGTCCTGCTAATGTATTGCGATTGATTGAGATGAAGTTACGAAGAGCCCTTCTTCGTGAAGATGGTATTAGTGTTGAAGATGAATCATTCGCATGCTTTCTCGTATCTGTTCTGGTACAGAAATATGAGCAAAAGTTAAATACTGTTGTAACACTAACGCATAATGACGATAATAGGGATGATAATGACGAAGAACTCATTGCTAGCGGTAGTGCTACGGTAAGTGCGGGAAGAGACGATGGAAGCAGTGGCAGTGAATACCAACAGTCTTCCGAGAAGAAGGTTAAAGTTGCAACTATCATCACGGCTTTTGATGACAATGCGCTAGAGAACATGTACGATGATTATTACATAAGTTATAGTTAAGATATCTGAATTACGTATGGCTTCAAATGTTCAAATGTTTGTAAATCTATCGGACCAAACTGCGTGGTCATCAGTCCGTAGCTTACAACCACTTAAACCTAGGTAAACTAACCTAAGGACAAACACACACACCCATGCCCCAGGGAGGATTACGTATGGCGTCTACAGTTACATCTACAGTGCTATCTGGAGAATGATTGCAAAGTTTTGCATAAAAACGACACCCACCAGCACATTAAGGTGTGCGTAGAGATCCTGTAAGCAAACGTTCATACAGATATGTTTGTTCGAGCCCATGTACTTTCCTTCTGAGTCGAAAAATTCGAGTCAGTTTGCAATCAGGTGAATAAATCTTTTACCTCCAGTAATGAGTGATCTGTGTAACACCTCTAAATAATTTTCGAAGAAGCATTTCTAAAATTTCGCATGATTCTTTATACTTACTACATGCCACAATCACTTGAGGGCTGTTTAAAAAAAAAGAGATAGAAGTTTTTCGGAGGCGAGCTGCTAGGTTTGTTACGGGCAAGTAAGACCAACACAGGAATATGACAAAAACTATTCGAGAACTGAATGGGAATCACTGGAGGGACGGCGACATCCTTTTCATGGTGCACTATTGAGGTAATTTTGAGGCATTTGAAGTCAACTGGGCCGCGCGGGATGGCCACGCAGATTGCGTGGCCGCTCCCGTCGGAGATTCGAGTCCTCCCTCGGGCATGTGTGTGTGTGTTTTTTGTTTTTTAAAAAATCTATCGGACCAAACTGCGTGGTCATCAGTCCGTAGCTTACAAACTACTTAAACCTAGGTAAACTAACCTAAGGACAAACACACACACCCATGCCCCAGGGAGGACTCGAACCTCCACGGCGAGCAACCGCGCGCTCAGCAGCGAGACGCTTTAGACCGCTCGGCTACTCCACCGCGGCGTGTGTGTGTGTGTGTGTGTGTATGCTGTCTTTAGTATAAGTTAGTTTAAGTAGTTTGTGAGTCTAGAGACCAGTGACCTCGGCAGTTTCAAATGTTCAAATGTTTTTAAAGCTTATGGGACTTAACTACGGGGTCATAAGTCCCTAAACTTACAAACTACTTATGAACTACTTACGAACTAGGACGGCACAAATATCCATGCCCGAGGGGGGATTCGAACCCCCGACCGTAGTGGCCGTGCAGACCGTGACTGAAGCGCCTCAGTCCCCTCGGCCACCGCGGCCGGCCCTCGGCAGTTTACTGCCTTAGGATATACAGAGTGATTAACTTTCAACACACTGTAAAAATAACACCACTGGTCAAAAAGACTTGGAACTGCAACGTAATATTATCGGAGAAGGGGGGAAACTTATGGCAGAAGAAAAATAGTTGAAAAATTGATTAACAGATAGCGCTATAAGCACCTCGTAGCGCATGGTTAATTTTGAATGAAATAACAAAAAAGGATGTTTCTTACGATTTTTACGCACCATGATCGCAGGTTTGTCCAATATTCTGGCAATTCTCTGTGCACTATACGTTTGCACAACAACACTCCACTCGACTCCTCTTGCATTGCTGTGGCCAATTCTTCCACTGACGTAGAATCAATTCGTTTTCCTCCCTCTGCCAGGTGGCAGACCAAAGGAACTCCTCTTTTCGTATTTCCGAATAATTTTCTCCAGACCCACAGCAGTCATCGGACCGACGCCTTTTTCCAAGCCCTTCCTTATCCGGAACATCTGCAGAGCGACTTGTGCACAGTCATCATTCTTGAAAAACAGCTTTACAAGCAAGAGCGCGATCCTGCATGAAGACAGTCACGGAGAACGACTCAGACGCCAAATGCGGCGTGTTTAAACCAACTTCAGTGGGTCGTGCCCATGACAGGTGTTTTCATTTACATATTCTGACACATACAGCGTCATCTGTTGATGAGTTTTCACATTTTTTATTTTTCTTCTGCCGCACGTTTTCCCACTTCTCCGATTAATATTCCATTGCAATTTGACGTCATTCAGACCTGTGGTTTTATTTTTACAGCGTTTTCAAAGTTTAATTATAATCACCCTGTGTTCAAAAATGTTCAAATGTTTGTAAAGTCTATGGGACTTAACTACTGGGTTATCACTCCCTAAACTTACAAACTACTTATGAACTAACTAAGACTAAGGACGGCACGAATATCCATGCCCGAGGGGGGATTCGAACCCCCGACCGCAGTGGCCGTGCAGACCGTGACTGAAGCGCCTCAGTCCCCTCGGCCACCGCGGCCGGCTCACCCTGTGTATATACAGTCTGAGTCAGGAGGAAAGGTATTTGCTTTGAGGGGTGATACTACTGGTGATTCTGAAAAAAAAATTCTAATAAATGTATGCCCTTTTCTTAACCGTTTCTGGGTAAACCAGTGAAAACAACTAGGAACGGGAAAAGTGCAAGTGACAGTAAATCAAATCACTGTTCTGTTATGATTTGTTTAATTGTGCAACTTTTCCTCACAGAAGATGTTCGAACAGTCCACTGTCAACTTCATTGCATTGTCTCCCCAGAACTCTGCCTATTTTGCTCGATGTGGCTCCACAGAGTAAAAACTGTTTCTGACGAGGACCATTTGGAATACGATATTCATCATCTCAAGTATTTGTTCCGTAAGAACGGCTATAGTGCACATGATATAAAGATAGCGTTTGCAAAGAAACGGAAAATGGACAATACTGAAGATCCAAGTGATGGGCTAACGACGGCGTTCCTGCCTTTCTGTGGAGCCACATCGAGCAAAATAGGCAGAGTTCTGGGGAGATAAGATATAAGATCGATTTTCCGACCACCTAGGAAAATTAAGGAGATGCTGCGTCCTGTTAAGGATAGCCTCGGCCTTAGGATCCCTGGAATAAACAACATACCGTGTGAGTGCGGAAGTAATTCTATTAGTCAGACCATTCGTACCGTTTCCGAATGCTGTACAGAACACCAGCGGCATATTAAAAACCGAGAACTGGGGAAATCAGCGGTCGCTGAGCACAGCCTCACGAACAAACAAAATTTTGTTCGACGAAACAATACTTTTGTCCCAGGCCTCCATATACTGGGACTCTGTAATCAAAGAGGCTGTAGAAACTAGAATGTATGAGAACAACTTCAACCCTGATAGCGGGTATAATCTTAGCGGTGCTTGGAAACGGTGGCGGAGTGGTACTTTTCAGCATCTGTGGTAGATTAATTTCGTACCAACGCCGTTTATCTTTCTTCTGCATTTAATCACGACAATACTAACGCCCGGATAGTTCAATCAGCTTCGCCAAGTGAAATGCATGTGTTCAAATATGCACAAAATGTGGGAAATTTAAGTTAAGAGATGGAAAATATTCAACAAAACATATCAATTTGTACTTAAAAACAACGAACTTGTACCTAAAACTACAGTTTAACATCTTAAAAAGGTAAAGCAGTCAACAATCCGAAGATTGGTTTGAACACCACAGTGCTTTACTAGGCACGGTCCTGTTTGGAAGTGGTATGCCGTTGCCTTCCTCCGACCTTCGAACTGACTTACCCAGCCAGTTATAGGGGGACCTACAGTTTAACGTGGGTTCCGAACCAAGGTGCTACTCGGTATTTTTCACATGAGCAATACTGCCAGAGGTGAAAGAAGTGGAAAGTGACAGATAAAAATCCTAGGACCTGATCTTAGACTGTGCTAAAACTAACACAACATATAACTGGAAAAGTAGGAATGTAACAATCTATTAGATGTTTTTAATATTACACTGACACTAAAACTATTCTACAGTTATCTTATTTATGGCTTCATAGTAAACTGGTAAATATTTTTCCAAATTTTTAAGTAAGGCCTTCCTAAAATCAGGTATAATATTTTTCGCTTACTTCTGGAGTCCCCTCGTGCTGACGAAATAGAAATTCATTGTTGCAATATCCGGTATTGTAATGTCTGATGTAGTGTTTCAAAAAGTAGATAATAATTTCAGGGCAAATATGAATATTCAGACTTTTTAATCTAATAACAAAGGTTTACTTACAAATTATTCGTAGAAACGGAGGGAACTACGAATTACTCAAATGCAGCAAAGGCTGAGGGCAGCTTCTGCAGACACTGCCCACTGTTGTGGGTCTAAAGCTCCGCGTTGCAGGCAAAAAGAGGAAATGCGCCTGTCGGCAACATCAAACATTTCTGGTGTTTAGATACAAATCGGCAGCCGACTGCGCGATAAATCGAAATGTGTGTTGTCACTGGTTCACGTACAGAAAGACTGCCGTGGTATTCAACGCTTCTGTCTCGTTAAACGAAAAGTAGAGTCAACAATAAAGGTACTCTCGATGGCGGGATTAGTATGAATGCATCATGTTAATATTTTAAATTCGATGTTTTTTTTTTCCTCTCACTACGAAACAAAACCCTTTGTTAAATATTGACAAATTTCGAAGGCGATCATGGCGGGGCCCCCTCTAGTTCGACGCCCCGGGCGGCCCGGTACTTGCGATTGCCTTAATCCAGTCCTGAATCGTACAAAAACGTCTAATTGTTTTACTCAGTACCAAAAATATTGCTTTTCTCATAAACGTGCTGAGAATTTACATTGGATCCTTTTATGGTTGACAGACTGCAGGCCTACTAAAGACGGTCTTCATGGGTAGAATTTCAAAGAAGCTGTCAGTATCTGCTAAATCTGAAGGATACTTTGAGATAGGATTAGTGATTTTAACTTTCAGTTCATTACTTTCTAGGTACACGAAAGCCAAAAACTGATGAAAGTATATGAAAAAAATGTTCATAGCTCGCAAGTATTGTTGTCAAATCTTACATTACAATATTAAAAATAGGAAACCCAAAAAAGTTCTTAATTAATTTGATGCTTACAGATGAAGTTGTTCAGCTGTCCTTTCATCTGCCTCAGGTTTCCTATTGATAATCTCTGATGAAATGCCAACTGCCTCAGCAACTGCTCTTCTTCATTCAGAGTGATGTCATAATGTCTTTAAGTTAATCACCGGCATCGCTACGTTGAGGGAAATTCCTTTGTTCTGTAAAACGACATTTTTGTGATCAATAGAGATCAAAATATTGCGCAAAAATGATATCAGGAGGCCTTTGAAAGCTGTCAAGTATTTCTTGAGATCCAAATCAATATGTTTTGCTGATGGAGTTAATACAGCAGGAAAACGTCTAAAACTTTGGAGATCGAAGGATGTTGCTTCAAAATTTGGCGGAGTATTTTTAGCCTTTGATTGCAACAAAACTTAGACAAAGGGACATTTTTTCAACAATTCCTAATGACCAGAACTAATAGAGAAGAAAGAATAAAAACTCTCAACATTTCTAACAAAGAATCACATCATAATTCAGTTCAGTACCATAAGTTCAATGAGTGTACTCCGCAAGGATAAAACATTGCATACTTTGTTAATACTAAGGTGACATATTTTCTAGATTCAAATTCGGGACCTAACCACATTTTCTATATCCAAATTCGGGACATATTACAAATATTGGAATTTGTATATATATTTTCATTATATTAGAAGAACATTTTAGAGAAAGTAATAATTACATAATATCAGTTTAAGTTGTTACAAAAAGATAATTAATTTACATTTTATTACTATTTTATATGATGAAGGAATGCGGTCAGAACAACTGTATTTAACATTGCAGTAAGTGTTCTTCAGCGAGTCTGTATTTTTCAACAACATGTGAAAAAATTCTACACAAGTTTCATAATAATTTACTCTAGTTATTAATATTGATTTTCAGTTTCTAAGGCAAGCCGTGTTTTGTCACTTGTCCATATATTATTCATGTAGGGAAAATACCCTTTCAGTAACAGCATTATCTCCGTAAAGGCAGAAGAGAAGCTGCATTAGCTTAAGCACATTTGATAATGGAACATGATTCTGCCTGATATGAGAAATATCAATCCATCTTTGAGCTGGAAAAGTGGTGTTAGCAGTCCATTCAGTGATTTTCTCACTGGTATAGTTCGTGCTCGTATGCTCAGTGGAAACAGTTTGAAACGATTTCGACAGTTTGTGATAAGTACCTTAAGTCTAACAAACCTTTTGTCAAACAGTTTCCCATCATAATTAAAACTTATATAATAAAGAGCGACACAGGTGAGATAAATTTATAAATCGGAACATAATTGTTAAATCGGGGACAAATATGTGTACCGAATTACCTTTGAAAAAGTTAGGGACAGACACACAAAAATCGTGACTGTCCCGAAAAAATCGGTACGGTTGGTCACCTTAGTTAATACACACGTACAGTACCAACCAATGGCCATAACTAAGAGCATCAGTCAAAGTAATCGTTTACGATAAGCGGTTTATCATAAGTAAAAAAAAGGTAAAGCAGTCAACAATCCGAAGATTGGTTTGAACACCACAGTGCTTTACTAGGCATGGTCCTGTTTGGACCTTCGAACTGACTTACCCAGCCAGTTATAGGGGGACCTACACTTTAACGTGGGTTCCGAACCACGGTGCTACTCCGCATTTTTCACATCAGCAACACTGCCAGAGGTGAAAAAGTGGAAAGTGACAGATAAAAATCCCATAACCTGGCGGGGATCGAACCCGCGACCTTTAGATTTGTAGTCTGGCACTCTGCCACTGTGCTACGGACCCGCACTTATCATAAGTATCTACTACAATTTCCTGCAGTATTGTCTAGAGTTTATTGGATGAAAAATATTCAGCATGTTTGTTTCTAGTTCGTTTTTAATTTCAGTAACCAAAAAATTGAATCATTTAGGGCTGGGCTCGGGCCCCCTTAAAGTACCGGGCCCTGGACCCCCGGGTCCACCCAGCCCCTCCCTTATGAGGGTCATGATTGTCCTATACCGTTTCAATACCTTTCTCACTGCTAACGCTCACTTTAATTATATTTTCAAAGTCGTCCTCAGAGTGAGTGTTTACCAATGCATCAGAATGGAAACTTGGCGAAGACAAGCCATGTTTAGGAGGGCATCCAAACATAGCTTCGTACGGACACCTTTTAATGGCGAAATATACTCAGCTGTTTTTTATTAATTGGACAAACTTCAGTGGAGACTCTGCGATGTTGTGCTCCTGCATCCATGTAGTTAGTTTATTCTCCAAATCTTGGTTTTCCCGCTCTACGCTGCCTTGGCTCTTACTGTGTCTAGGTTTCCCGTGCACAATCATAAAATTTGGCCATATTTCAGTTGATCTGTTCATTATGTTGCTAACGAACTCTGCCGGCCGCGGTGGCCGAGGGGGCTGAGGCGCTCCAGTCACGGTCTGCACGGCCACTACGGTCGGGGGTTCGAATCCCCCCTCGGGCATGGATATTTGTGCCGTCGTAGTTAGTAAGTAGTTCATAAGTAGTTTGTAAGTTTAGGGACTGATGACCCCGTAGTTAAGTCCCATAAGCTTAACAAACATTTGAACATTTTTTGAGCTAACGAACTCTGGACCATTGTCAGACTGCAACACTGAGGGATCTCCTAACAACCTAAAAATATCAGTAATGTTGTTATATACCTAATCAGCTGTTTTGGACTTCAGTGAGCTCAGAACAACGAATTTAATAAGATGGTTTTGATAAACCGTTACGAATTTGTGGTCTCCCTCTGGAAGCGATTGGAAGTCGATGAGATCAGCTTGACACCTGGAAATTAATTCTTTGAACATAATGGGATTCACTTCTATCGCTTTCTTCTGACATTTTTGTTTTTGTAAACAAGGTTCGCATAACTTCTTCGTATGTTACATTATGGTACTTTGACTTTAAGCATTTTATCATTTGTTCGCGTCCACCGTGGCCACTTTTACGTGAGCATCATGCAAAATAACATACAGTTCTTCATCATAAACATAGTACTTGATCTTGTCTTCCTCAGTAACAGGTTGTGTTGATTTCGTTATTCCATTCACCTCGAGCACTTCATACCTCTTCAAAAAGTTTTAGTCGTTGCCGCACCTCTTTTGTCCACAATTTAGTGATTTAACCTCGCTGATAAGTGACTCGTCCTTTTCTCTATCCATGAACATACAATTGTAAATGGGATTTCCCCGTTCACTCTAACACGTTCGTAAAACTTCATTGATTCGACTATTGCTGCACTGTTGTCAACCACAGCGTAGCGAGGCGAGCATTGCTGGCATGTTTGCCAACTCATTCCTGCCAAAACTCGCTAAATGCTATTCCAAAAGAATCCATTTTGAAGTAAAAATATACTTGATTTTTCGAAAGTATGTAACAGGTTTCGTAATTTAATAAAATCTTTAGAACCCCGTTATTTGCACTAAATTATTAAAATGGTGTAATTGGCTAAAAGTTACGTGTTAAACCCTCCTTCCGAATAGTACATTACGTTAAAAAATCGGTTGTGATTTTCATGAGTCACACGTTTGTTTATTCTACCCTTATGGACCATGATTAACTAATTATTGACGACATTCTCTAAAATACGGATCATACGTTCGCAAAAAAAAAAAAAAAAAAAAAAAAAAAAAAAAAAAAAAAAAAAAAAAAAAACTGAAGCATATCGGAGATCCCTGAAGACACAAAAACCAACAACAACAAAAAAAATCAGACTTGTAACTATAAATATCGTCACGCGTACTGGTAAATGTGAAGAGCTTGTTGACCTAATGAATAGGCGCAAGGTAAAAATATTAGGCTTAAGTGAGACCAAGTGGAAAGGTTCTGGCAAACAAACCCTTAGAAATGGATATATACTAGACTGGTGTGGTAGTCAGAGACCAAAAATAGAGTCGCCCTGCTCCTCTATAAAG
The DNA here is from genome assembly GCA_026315105.1 of Locusta migratoria. Lineage (NCBI taxonomy): Eukaryota > Metazoa > Arthropoda > Insecta > Orthoptera > Acrididae > Locusta > Locusta migratoria. Next base: position 284,425,176 of record CM048755.1, read on the forward strand.
ATGTAGCCATACATACAAACATTAGTGAGTGATTGAATCGTTCAGATGAAACTACATGTTGACAACTACATAACCATCTTTCAAGTTTATGCCCCACAAACAGGTTGTACAGCTGATGAGAAAGAACAGTTCCTAGAAAATCTAGGGGACCTAATAATGGAAGAAAATGTCATCATCATGGGTGATCTAAAGGCCCAAGTAGGTAAGGAGAGGCAGGGGTGCGAAAACATTATCGGACCTCATGGATGTGGTAAGACAAACCTTGAGGGAGAACATCTGCTAGACTTGTGTGTACCAAAGAAGCTAATCATCAAGGACACGTGGTATCAGAAAAGGGAGAGTCACAAAATAACCCGTTACAGTTGGGATGGACAACACAAAATTGTCATAGACTACATTATAACAGACCAAAAAGCTAGTCGGACTGTTACAGACGTTTCAGTTATTCCAAATGAATGTATGGGCAGTGATCACCGACTGCTAACTGCGGATTTGAAGAACGTACGAGGCCCATTAGTCAAGTACAAGAAAATGCCAAAGATTAAGACTTGGCTGTTGAGAGACCCTGAAAAGAAACAAGAGTACCAGAAAATGATCAAGGATAGAATACCCAAAACTGAAAAACTTGGGGTAGAAGAGAAATGGAAGCTCTTTAAAGACACTCTTGTTACAGAAGCTGTCCACATCTGTGGGAAAACAAGTGCTAGACAAAGAGAGAAGGAAACACCCTGGTGGAATGACAGAATAAAGACAGCAATTAAAGAAGGAAAGGTGTTAAAGAAGAAATTAGATGGGGAAGAACAAAATATAGTAGATGTAAGAAATGACACTGAAATTGAACGTCTGTCTCAGGAATATCGAAACAAGAAGTTGGCTGTCAAAAGGCTGATCCAAAATGAGAAGCATAAATGTTGGGATGACTTCACCACTAAATTACAAGAAGACTGTCAAGGCAATAAAAAACTGCTATATAAGGTAGTCAACGATAAAAGATATGAGCGTACTAACATTGTTGCTCTGGAAACTGAGGAAGGGAAGCTATTGAGAACAGAATTTGAAATTAGAAGTGAACCATTTCAACGTGCTGTTGAATGGGAATGCTGACATCAGTGATGATAGTGATTTCCCAGCTGAAGAAACACAAGAGGTTCTACAATCAGTAACTTGCCTGGAAGTTGAGTTTGCTCTGAAAAATATGCGAAACGGTAAGGTTTGATAAGCTAAACTCAGATCTGATGAAGGCAGCCGGAACACCTGGCCTACTGGCCTCCTGTCAGTCATCTGGACAAACAAGAAAATTCCAGATGACCGGCCAAAAGGAATCATCATTCCACTGTTTAAAAAGGAGACCGAAAGAAGTGTGGAAACTATAGAGGTATCACCCTACTTTCACATATCCTAAAGCTGTTGGAAAAAATTATAGAAACCAGACTTAGAAAGATAGTTGAACTAATATTAGACGAAGAACAGCATGGTTTCAGGAAAGGGAGAAGTACTATAAATCTCATCTTTGCAGTAAGGATTTTGGCAGAGAAGTGCTGGGAACATGAAAAGAACGTAGTGATGGAGTTCTTGGACATTGAGAAGACGTATGATAGTGTCCCTGGTAATAAAATATGGAAATGCCTGCAAGATATAAAAGTGCCCAATTACTTAATTGACAGAGTGAATATGCTGTATCAAACTTGCAATAGTAGTGTCCAAATAGGAAATGGTCGCTCTGAATGGTTTGAGACGAAGAGGGGAGTCCAGCAAGGAAGTGCTCTGTCACCACTCCTGTTTATTATTGCAATGGACAGAATTCTAAAATCATTAAGGAAATTGCAAATGAGTAAATATCACTGGTATTTGCAGACGATGTTGTAATATGGGGAGAAACAAGTGCAGAAGAGTCTGACTGGAACAATACATTTAAAGAACTTAACCTGAAAATCACCAAGACTGTTGAGATGACCATAGTCTGAGATGGAAAAAGTTCAAACATCTTCTTGGAGGGAACAAAAATTGAATCTTTTGTGTCCCAGCCTCGTCGCCACTTTTGTGTCTCGTATCCGTCGTAGGTGTCGGTGTCGGAGTGGAATGAGACCGACACAGGAATAAAGATAGCACGCTGGTGCAGGTACGGAGGGGAGCAGCCAGAAACTAGAAACACTAGAGTAAATTAGAACGAGATATATATTGAACAGAATTTATACAATACTTAACTTTTACATTGGTCAGTACTGCAGAATGCTAATACATAGTTGAGCTAGAGGCCTGCCGAGTGCCTATACGATAGCCAAGTCTTCACTGGTGCCTATCTGATTCCGAAGTCTTTACTGGTTCCTATCTCAGTCCCAAGTGAACGATGTCGTTCAGTGGTGGCTACGAGCGGAGTTGTAGCAGAGGGCGCTCGTGGCTGACGTCGTAAGAACACCGCGCCGTGCGTGCATGGCGGCGCGCGGCGAAAGTAGGTGGCGCGCACTTTGGACTTGTGCGACACCACAGAATCAGTTTCCCACTTGCAGTACCTTGGAAGTATTTTCTCTAAGGACAACACCATCCGGCAAGACACCCTCAACAGAACACAAAAAGCATCAAATTTTTACATGTACGTTCGTAACCTACTCTGGGACAAAAAAAGTACCCAAGGCAGCAAAGATAACTTTGTATCACACTTATTCTACTCCAATCCATATATATGACATGGAAACTTGTACATTGTTAAAAAGAATTACAGCAGAATCCAAGCAACAGAAATGAGGTTCATCAGGACTATGAATCAAAGTACCAGGAGAGACAAGATCAGATATGAGGTACACAGAGAAACAACTAGTATCAGGGTTCCTGTTGCCAACATCTTGGGGAAAAGAAGACTGCAGTGGTATGGCCATGTAATGAGAATGGATAGCACAAGAACAGCAAAAAAATAATTCAGAATGGAAGTGGGAGGAAGAAGACCAAGAGGAAGTCCAAGGAGACGATGGATAGAGGCAGTACAGTCAGACGTAGAGAAGAACGGTTTTAACGTGGATGATGTTCAAGACCAAATGTTTTATCAAGATCGGAAGGGATGGAGTGCGCTTGTTAGAGACCCCGGGAAACGGGAGAGCCGGCCGCGGTGGCCGAGGTGACTGAGGCGTTCCAGTCACGGTCAGCACGGCCACTACGGTCGGGGGTTCGAATCCCCCCTCGGGCATGGATATTTGTGCCGTCCTAGTTCGTAAGTAGTTTGTAAGTTTAGGGACTGATGACCCCGTAGTTAAGTCCCATAAGCTTAACAAACATTTGATTTTTTTTTTTTTTTTTTTTTTTTTTTTTTTTTTTTTTTTTTTTTTTTTTTTTTTTTTTGAAACGGGAGATGGAAAATGATGATGATGTTGGCAACAGGATCAAGAACATGTAACTAGCTGGAGCAGAATGTTATAATCCTTTTAGTTGAGAGTAGAGGATGAAATCACAATAAAGAGGGGAAAAAACTATCAAACGACGGATCGCCCGCAACACCTCTGGTGGAAGTGGCAAACTTTCGAAGAAACAAACATATGTGCCGTCTGTATCGGAATAAGCGTGAACTTGAAAAGCTTGCTGCTATTGAGAAATGCAAACATGAAAAACTACATTCATCATTCCTCTCCAAAGTAATAATTTTGGACTTATATTGCTAACATAATAGATTTTATAGTTAAACTAGCTGAAAACCCGGCATTGCCCGGGTATTTATCTATTTATTCCTGCCATTTCTCAGGTATATATTCATTTGTATAAGGGCTGTATAACTAAAATCTCTTGAGAATACAATCAGTAGTCAAGAAGTAATAGATTAAAACTTGGTGCGTGATGCGGCGCTATTCCATGAACGTTACTGTTTACGTGCTCATATCTCATGAACTACATATCGGACTGTGATACAATTTAGAGGCTACATTCAACTATATATGTGTATACTGTCTGTAAAATTTCCTGTCGCTACAATTTGTACTGTACAAATTACAAATTGTAACGTCATATCGAATGCTGTAATTTTACTCCATAAACAGCGGAAAAGTAGTAAGCGAGAAACTTTTCATCATTTCATCATTTTGCTATGGTTGTCAGCAAGAGAAAGTTTAATAAAGGTTTGAAATTATGTTTAAAGTTTGTTGCAAGTCGCTAAGTACTGTCATTCTCATACAGTGTATTTCGAAAGTCTCGCCGCGTTATATGGCATTTTTTGCGATTTCTATTGGTTATGACGTAATATCTTTTGAACCATGTGTCGTATATGATTCGTAACCCTGCAGCAATTGTACCTCACGGCAAGGAATGAGTGTACCAAATTTGGTTGAAATCGGCCAGTGGTTTAGGAGAAAATGAGCAGTATTCTCGCTAAATACAGCAGTTTTCCGCGCATCTCATTGCGTATGACGTCATATCTCGTGAACTATGTATCGTACGTGTTTCTTACACTTACGGCGACCATTCACATGGATTGAAGCTTACGTGTGCAAAATTTCACGAAGATTGGAACAAAATTGTAGATTCCTATGCAACACGTACAAATATACGGACACTCTGCTTTATATATTAGATTTTTGTTTACATAGACAGGGTAGCTGCTTGTGTTATGTTGGTAGTGCCGCTATGAACGACGGGAGGCGAAGGCAGCCAGTCAGAAGAGGCGTTCAGGCAACCAATTAGAAATGGCTTTTGATTTTACGTCTTGTAAACAAATCGCCGTTGCGAGCCGGCCGCTGTGGCCGAGGGGATTGAGGCGCTCTAGTCACGGTCCGCACGGCCATTACGGTCGGGGGTTCGAATCCCCCCTCGGGCATGGATATTTGTGCCGTCCTTAGTTGTAAGTAGTTCATAAGTAGTTTGTAAGTTTAGGGACTGATGACCCCGTAGTTAAGTCCCATAGACTCTACAAACATTTTTTCGACGTTGCGAATGACAGTTGTTTACGAGCAAATTAGTGACATAATCGATGAAAAATTATGCACTGCACTTTCGTCGCAGACGAAATCGCCGGAGAAGACGTTAAAGAAAAGTACATTGAGAACCAGTCACTACATATTTGTAACAGTTTGTTGAAATTGGGTCTATGAAGATTTCGCTGAAGAGTCTCTCTTTCAACTGACAACGAATAAAAGTTATTACTTGGTAAATACACTACGAATCCCCTACAATTAAAACCTTGAAATGACCGTTAAAAATTGCTAATTCCCCACAGATTTAGCGACTTATCCCCCAAATTGGTAACTCTGACTGCTGGAATACTGCAGTGGCGGGAGCGAGCTGGATACTCGTCCATGCCCTCGCCTAGTGACGTCTCGCATCTGTTGTGCAATGCGCCCCATCTGCTCTTATACCCAGTTACACAATAAAAGTATTCTAACAAGTATTCAAACAATGCACTCAAATATTATAAATTGCTGTGCAGCTAAACGTTGGACACATAGAATTGCTTATCGTTATGATACAAAACAAACTTACATATGAAAAAAAGGCACTCACCAAAAACAACATTCCTCTCCACACAACAGCTGTACTGTTGTATAACGACGGCAATTAGATTCATACTAATGTCTGGTACCGTACCTCTGTCCACCGCCAAAGGTTTAAACTCGAACCGTTAATAATCTGCTACTGTACACATCCACCAATCAGGGCCATTGATGATAAACCTACACTAGTAGATAGTTTTTTTCCAGTTTACTGTAAGCTACTCTCTCTCTCTCTCTCTCTCTCTCTCTCTCTCTCTCTCTCTCTGACAGAAAATATCCAATACAATCACACATCTGAGACGATAGTAAATTAATATCCAATTTGATTAAAAGACGATTGTAAGATACCGTGTCAAAACAAAAGCTTTATGGAGATCTAAAAATATGGAATCAATTTGAGATCCCCTGTCTAAAGCATTCATCACTTCATATGAGTAAAGAGCTAATTGTTTTTCACAAGAAAGATATTTTCTAAATCCATTTTGATTCGTCATATAATAACAAAGCCACGCGGTCTAAGGTGTCATGTCACGGATTTCGTGGCCGTTCACATCAGAGATTCGAGTCCTCCCTCGGGTATGTGTGCATGTACGAGGTATGTCTACAAAGTAAGTTCTGTTTGGTTATATAAAACAAACATGTACAGATACAGAAAAATATTTATTCTACAAAAAACTAAAACAGTTGAAATAATTTTCTACATAGCTTCCGAAATTGTGTAAAGAGCTAATTGTTTTTCACAAGAAAGATATTTTCTAAATCCATTTTGATTCGTCATATAATAACAAAGCCACGCGGTCTAAGGTGTCATGTCACGGATTTCGTGGCCGTTCACATCAGAGATTCGAGTCCTCCCTCGGGTATGTGTGCATGTACGAGGTATGTCTACAAAGTAAGTTCTGTTTGGTTATATAAAACAAACATGTACAGATACAGAAAAATATTTATTCTACAAAAAACTAAAACAGTTGAAATAATTTTCTACATAGCTTCCGAAATTGTGTAAAGAGCTAATTGTTTTTCACAAGAAAGATATTTTCTAAATCCATTTTGATTCGTCATATAATAACAAAGCCACGCGGTCTAAGGTGTCATGTCACGGATTTCGTGGCCGTTCACATCAGAGATTCGAGTCCTCCCTCGGGTATGTGTGCATGTACGAGGTATGTCTACAAAGTAAGTTCTGTTTGGTTATATAAAACAAACATGTACAGATACAGAAAAATATTTATTCTACAAAAAACTAAAACAGTTGAAATAATTTTCTACATAGCTTCCGAAATTTTTAGGCACTTGTCACAGCGTGCAACAAGTGTTTGTATGCCTTCTTTACAGAAGGTTGCCGCCTGTGTATTCATCCATCTGCTAACATATACTTTCAGCTCGTCATCATTGTTGAAGTGTTGACCAACAAAGACAGATTTTAGGTGCAACAAAAGATGAAAGTCGCTAGGAGTGAGGTCCAGGCTGTAGGGAGGATGATCAAACACGTCCCAGTGAAATTCCCGTAAGAGTTGTTTGGTCACATTCGCCGTGCGAGGTCGGGCGTTATTGTGAAAAAATAGAAAATAACAGTATTTTTCATCTCTTCTTACACCTACAATCTGTCCTTGGTGGTCAACATTTCTTTTTCTTTTTATGTTGTGCAACTGCTTCAACCTGAAAGTGCGTAAATACAACTCTCTGAACTGTCACAATCACTAACTCTAAGGAAATTAACCTTCCTTGAAACAACGTGATTTTTGAATTTTCTCGTTTCTGTACCGCCGCTGCTCTGTAACAACTGAAATAATTGCGTGGCAATTGTCGTGGAATACGAGATTCAAGGCGGCCAGCCGGCCGCGGTGGCCGAGGTGACTGAGGCGCTCCAGTCACGGTCTGCACGGCCACCACGGTCGGGGGCTCGAATCCCCCCTCGGGCATGGATATTTGTGCCGTCCTTCGTGTAAGCTAGTTCGTAAGTAGTTTGTAAGTTTAGGGACTGATAACCCCGTAGTTAAGTCCCATAAGCTATACAAACATTTGAACCTTCTATGAAGACGGCATACAAAAACTTGAGCCACGCTATGACAAGTGCCTACAAAATTTCGGAAGCCATGTAGAAAAGTAGTTTAACAGTTGTAGATGTTTGTACAATAAATATTTTCTGTATCTGTACGCGTTTGTTTTACAACCAAAAAGAACTTACTTTGTGGATATACCTCATATGTGTTGTTTTCAGCAAACGTTAGTTTAAGTAGTTTGTAAGTCAAGGGATCTATGTCTACAGCGGTTTGGTCCATTACGTTTAGAAACATTTGAATACAACAAATGATACGCAAGCGCAGCCATGGGTAAACAGATAGTAGTTTCTATACCTTACGGTATTGTTAACAATAGTGTAGTAAGGTCATTAAATTTAAGATCAGCACTAAAACATGTCGGTGGAGTTTGTTTGCGCAGGCCGCAGTGGCCGAGCGGTCTGCGGCGCGCCAGTCAGTCTGCACGGCCGCTACGGTCGGGGGTTCCAACCCCTCCCCCCCCTCGAGCATGGATGTTTGTGTCGTCTTTAGTATAAGGTAGCTCATAAGTAGTTTGTAAGTTAGAGACTGATGACTCCGTAGTTAAGTCAAGCTTAACAAACATTTGAACATTTTGAATCTGTTGCAGAAAATACGAAGCGAGAGAAACAAGGGTAGTGTGCATGACCGGTTAGTATACCAGAGACGAAAAATGAAAGTTGCTGAAATGCAGGAGGTAAGGTTGCCAAGCAACGCGACTGCGGTGCACGTTGTCGGAGTATCGGGAGTGGTATCAGCGTCGTTTAGCAGGGGTTCGGTCGCTGATGAGTATGCGGGTCCGATTCAAGTCGGAGGCCGGCAAAATACAGGTCGGGTGTTCCACCTCTTGGGTTAACAAGGTCCGGCGGCGCTCCTTTTTGTACGCTGCCTTTGATGAATGGCTGGCAGGAGAAAGGCGACAAAACCTGTGGCCAGCGCGTTCATCATTAACGCCGGCCTTTTTTCCGTGCTTACTGATAACTGTCCTTGAGCTCTCGTTAACGAGGGAGTTACAGGCGGGACTCTTGTGCGAACGAGATAAAAATGCCTCTCGCCCCAGCTGCGACACAAACGGCCCCCGGCAGAATGTATCGCCGGCGGCCATTGACGCTCCGGCCGGGGAAACCGGATAGAACAAAGCCAGGCGCTCGCGTCTAGGATCTGCCGACCGGCGCATCTGCGTCTGCTCCTGCATCCGACGCCCTTACTAGCCCATACTTCAGCCCTATTACCTATTTTGCAAATCATCACCGACTTAGAAAGCGAAGCTCCTGAGAAACTCAACTTCAACTTTTCTCGCATGATGTCCTACGAATCGTGGAAGAAGTGCGACAGGTACCGTCCTTATTTATAGATTATCGACTGCAGAGCCGGCCGCGGTGGCCGAGAGGACTGCGGCGCGCCAGTCACGGTCTGCACGGCCACTACGGTCGGGGGTTCGAATCCCCCCTCGGGCATGGATATTTGTGACGTCATTAGTAGTAGCTAGTTCATAAGTAGTTTGTTCAGATGTTTGTACAGCTTATGGGACTTAACTACGGGGTCATCAGTCCCTAAACTTACAAACTACTTATGAACTAGCTAACACTAAGGACGGCACAAATATCCATGCCCGAGGGGGAATTCGAACCCCCGACCGTAGTGGCCCTGCAGGCCGTGACTGAAGCGCCACCGCGGCCGGCTAAGTAGTTTGTAAGTTTAGGGACTGATGACCCCGTAGTTAAGTCCAATAAGCTCTACAAACATTTGAACCGACTGCAGACTGTTGACGAAAGTGCGAGCATAGCTTACAGGTTCTCAGAATGTGAAAGGCTCTGACAAGGAGACCACACGGATATCGGATTTTAGAATTTATTGATATTTATGGTATGAGTTCAGAACACAAATAACAATCAGGGAAAGCCTTTAGACGCAACTCTCAAAAATTCTCAAGAAAATCGACTTTGAAATTATGCAAGTACACATAAGTACCAATATTTAAAACAGTTGCAGCATCTATTGGTGTAGCTCAGGTGGCAGCGTTCTGGGGTTAACCACAGTGTCGGTGATTCGAATCCTGCTGTGTTTCCCCCCCCCCTTTTTTTTCATTAATGGGCGTGCAGCAGTGAAAATATCGTAATATGACATTTTCAATAAGTATGATATCCTTCACTGCTGCCTATTAGCTTTATGATGCATCATAACAGCTGTCAAATAAGAAAGTCATTACATTAAAAATTATTAAAAACGACTTTCTAAGAAAGGTACCTATAAAAATCATATAGAGGTACGAACGCTGTGTGTGTGTTATAACAAATTTAATACCACTTGACAATGCGAAATACGGCGAAGCAGCTGTAGTGGACAAATAAATAAAGCTGATAAGCAGTAGTAAAGGATATCATACTTATTAAAAATGTCATATTACGGTTTTGTTTTAATTATTATTTTTCGTTGCGTTAGAATAATCACACAATTTTAATCTCTAATGGTAATTTTTAACAAAAATGCACGCATTTTGTTGATTCGTAATTGTCTATGTTTCACAAAATTATGTTGATGATGGTTTCAATCAGAAAAACATACATTACATTTTTACGGTATAGGCTGCACTATTAGCTGACGACTGTTGTCTCTTATTGTTCACTTTGTTAACAACTATGACGCTGTTTGTGGAAAGTCATCTCCATAGTAATGGCTTTCCAAGCAGCTAACCTACTCACCCTTCGTTTTAGGTGACAAGGTGTTCAGCTCGTCTACATACACACACAAAAACTGACAACACGTGGAATTAGAGGTCCCAAAATGTTTTATATTACCGAATTCGAAAACGACAAAAAACTCCCATAGCGAGATTCGAACTTCCGATTCCATGGTTATGAGGCTAGAATGCTAGCACCTGAGCTACACCGACATACGCTGTAACACTTTTAATTATTGGTACCTACATGTACTTGCAAAACTTCAAAGTAAATTTTTTCGAGCACTTTTGAAAGTTGCGTCCAATGACTTTGGGTGATTGTTATTTAAGTTCTGAAGTCCATGTACCATAGATATTTAAAACAAAAAATCTAAGGTCCGATACCCATGTGGTCTTCTAGTAAGGCCAGATAATAGATCACAGATCCTAATACGTCGTACTCGACACTGAGTGTTCATTACGGACGAGAAAGGAAGGAAATAGGGGTTTAATATCCCGTCGACAAGGTGGTAATTAGAGTGGAGGGGGGGACTTAAGGGACTGAACAGCAGGGTCATCAGTCCCGTGGTTATTAGAGACGGAACACGCACTCGGGTTCTTTTTTGATTAAGGATACGGAAGGAAATCGACCACGTCCTTTGAAAGGAAAAAATATTCAAATGTTTGTAAACCTAATGGTCCAAACTGTTGAGGTCATCGCTCCCTACACTTACAAACTAGGTTAAAAAGAAACAGACCCTGCAGCCCTGCAACTGGTGGCTGTTTCGTTTGTGACCTATAAATCACAGCTGACAACTACTTTAACTAGCTTATGCTAAGAACAATACACACACACACACAGGGCGCTTGCGCATGCCATAATGAGGACTCGAACCTCCGACGGGATCGTCTGCGTAATCTGCGACATGACGCCAGAGACCGCGCGACCGTTCCCACGGGGCCCTTTGAAAGGAACCATTATGGCTTTCTCCTCGCGAATCATGAAAAACCTAATTGGGCCGGAGGCAAGTTTAAACCGCGTTACAGACAAGGGTATCTTCAGGGAACGATTGACCGCTCTTGTTTTCAATATAAAGGTTAATGCCTTAATGATGTTAAGAATTTCAGGGATAATGGAGAACGATAACTGTAAAAATGGGAGGTAACATACACTAGCCCGCTCCCAAAAGAAAGGTTTATGCGGAAATCCCCTCGAGTTCCTCCTTAATCACGCGCAGTATTCAAACAAAGGGCCACAACTTTAGAACTCTGATCATGACATACGTAATTCCCGCGGAATACTCTACAATTCCCTCAGATAATTTCCCCTGATGTTCAAATGTTTGTTTCAAATGTTTGTATAGCTTATAGGACTTAACTACGGGGTCATCAGTCCGTAAACTTACAAACTACTTATGAACTACCTAATACTAAGGACTGCACAAATATCCATGCCCGAGGGGGGATTCGAACCCCCGACCGTAGTGGCCGTGCAGACCGTGACTAACGCGCCGCAGTCCCCTCGGCCACCGTGGTCGGCCCCTGATGATCGACTAGTAACCTGATGTCCAAGAGTCTGAAAATCCTAGTCAATGATATAGTAATAATGAACTCCATTTAACGGTATAAGTTTCAGAAGTTGCAACAATCACATCATTTGATCAAAATGGCGTCCTCCAGAGTCGTCGAACAAAGTTCTGCCGTAACCGTTTCCTAATACCTACATCTACATCCGTATTCCGTAAGCCGTGTGTGGTGGAGAGTACTTCGTACACCATCGTCACTTCCTCATTTTCCTGATTTGCAGAAAAACCTATTGACCGTATGCTCCCGTGTTGGCTCTAATCTTTGTATTTTATCCTAGTGAGTTTTTCCCGAAATATACGTAGGAGGAAGCATTGTATTGAGTGATTATTGGAGAAACGTGTGCCCTCGGAAATTTGACAGAAGCCTGAATCGGATACAGAACATCTCTCTTTTAGCGGCTGCCTCTGGAGTTAGCTTCTCATCGCCATGACGCTTTCGCGCTTACTAAAGGATCTGTAACGAATCTTGTTGCTCTTCGTTCGACCTCTATTTTTCGTATCAACCATATCTGTTACGGATTCCACACTGATAAGCAATATTCTACTATTGGCAGAAAAAGTGTTTTGTAAGGTACGTACTTCCTTTGTTGATGGACTACACTTCCTGAGGTTTCTTCCAGTGAATCTCACTCTGGCATCTGCCTTACCCACTATCGTTAGTGATGTCTAAGCATTGTCGCAGGCAGCGAGTATTCTTGCCAGAATATCCTCTTCTGTCACGACAGGCATCTCGTATACAAGACTTTTCACGTTGACCTACAAGACGGAATTGAGTGGAGTGAGATCAGGAGAAAGTGCTGGCCATAAAGCAGAATATCCTCTTCCCGTTCATTTTTCAGGAAATATGTAATCCATGTGTTCACGACACTCAGTCCAAAACGAGTTGATGCTCCATCCTGTTAGAACCACTTCCGCTGACGGACAAGTGGGAACCGCTTGCGAGGTCGCATGTTGAGTCTCCAGTAAAGCTTATTTGTAAGTGTGGTTTTAACAACTATTACGGGAAAATATTAACTGCTAATTACTCACCATGCGTTGGAGAAGGATGACAGAAAGTGAGGTGCTGAAATAAACCTATGGGATGTAGGTATCACACTTCACAATATCGACATCGTCCACATCAGAGCTTTCCACAGTGGGTGTCGCCTAGTAGCAACAAGGGTGCCGCAGGACTACTAAACTCACCATGTAAAACACGTGGCTAATACATATACAGGCTCTTCACAAAGCAGTGTCTAATACTTTGAGATGTGCTAATACTCATTGAAACAAGAAAAATAAGTCCAATAAACATAGGTCCGGAAACGCTTACTTTCTGAAAATATGTTCAAATGTTTGTAAAGCTATGGAAACAAACTGCAGTGTTCATCAGTCCCCAGACTTACAAACTACTTAAACTAATAATCATATTGTGATGGTGCAGCTCTTGTTTCTTCCGTGCTTACTATGACAAATTTGTGAAGAATCCGCCTTATGGAAGACACCTTGTTTTATTCCATTACCAAGACATGTTTCGGCACTTATTGTGCGATGTTCTGTGGGTTTTCGCCTTTTATTTTAGAATATAATTCGCAGGGTTTGTGCGCTGCTTTAATTCAGGACTGACAAGTTTTCACAGCTTGCTTTTTCGAGCTGTGGTGTTCCTTCTTCTTGTTTGTGGCGTCTGATTATGTTTCATGATATTTCTTTCTGTTGGTGCACTTTTTAGTTGCAAACTGGCAGTGTTTACAACAAAATGGCGATGTAAACAGTGCCACTTCCCAACAAAAAATGCCCTAACAGAAAGGAACATCATTAAACATAATCACACGCCACAAACAAGAAGAAGCAACACCGCAGCTGGCACAAGTTTTGAAAACTTGTCATTCCTGAATGACAGCAGCATACAAATCCTACAGACTATATTATAAAATAAAAGGATAAAACTCACAGAAAATGGCACAATAAGTACCGAAACATGTCTGGGTAATAAAATAAAATAAAATAAATTAAAAAAAGACGAAAGTATTGAGGAATAGCGTAAATAATATTGACACACTCTAAACAAAATTGGGGCCAAGTTTTCGACAATATGAAAGAATTCTGGATGCGAACGAAGAGGACATATTAAGACGCCATGACAGTCATACAACCACACTGTATACGTAACACAGAGGTCCGATTCAATAAAAATTAAATAATATTAATAAAAACAGTATTGGTTTTTAAACGCAATATTGATATTTTTATATCTGTACTGCAGCACGCAAAAATCGCGGTGTTTATAAACGAATATTTTGATATCTGCTGTGTAAAATGCTCGCTCCAAGAAACCTGATATATAAACAAGGTCATAGCAAACTGTGACAAGATTTTTTTTTCTGTAACAGCCATAAGTATATTTCGCGTACGATTCACCGAAAAGGGACTAATAAATAAATACTAAACATTGCAATCACCAGCTCTGACTGGGGTATTAATACACTGAAAATGTCGTAGGTCTTTGTTCTCGACTCAACATTTTCCTCCATATACTGAAGTAAAACCCCCTTCAGCACCTCTAATGAGAAAGAAGTTTGTTTACTGAAATTTTGTTGTGAAAAGTCAGAAACACTAAGACTGCCAGAAACACACCACAACACTAAATATTTTACTAAAGGAAAGTAAACCGCATCTGTTTACGAAACGTATAACATCCAGCGTAAAGAACTTTGCACCTTTACAAAACTGTAATTTATTTTGTAGCGGAATGAATCTGTCTTAAGCATTACAGAAATATCATCAGTTAGTGTGTTTTATGATTCCATGTTTGACTGTTTTATATGCTATCGTTTGTTAATTTGTTTGGAGGTTTTCTTGTAATTTCATTCAAGCATAAGTAATCTTCTTAGATAAAAAGTGTGTGAGCAAAACAAGTTGCATATGTAACACAGTAACATAATGTAGGGTACTAAGTTAGACTCTAGCATCTTCGTCAGTAGCCCTTTCATTCACAAATTATCAAGCTGAAAATGAGAACTAAACTGATTATATATTACATCGAAATTTTGTAATTCCAAAGCAACCATTAAATAAGTTTACATACAATTTTGAGTATGGAATGAAATTGTTTGTTGAATAAATTGTTAATGGAATGAAATTTTCATACACTGGAAGCACACAGGAACATCACCACTATATCAAAATGTAATATGTTTTTCGTCTACAGGCCAGACCATGACACATGTTGTCATGTGGGCCATTCGATGTCTTAAGCAGTTGCGATACACCATCAAATTGGAATCTACATCTACATAGATACTCTGCAAATCGCATTTAAGTGCCTGGCAGAGGGTTCATTAACCACTTTCATAACTTTTCTCTACCGTTCCATTCTCTAATAGCGCCCGGGAAGAAAGAACGCCTAAATCGTTCCGTTTTCGATTTGATTTCTCTTATTTTATTGGGATGGTGATGTCTCCCTAAGTAGGTGGGTGCTAGCAAAATATTTTCACATTCAGAAGTAAAAGTCGGTGATTGAAACTTCGCAAACAGATCACGCCGCAACGAATAACGTCTTTCTTTTAATGATTTCCACCCCAATTCGTGAAACATTTCCGTGACGCTTTCCCCCCCGTAACATGATAAAACAAAACGAGCTGCCCTTCTCTGAACCTTCTCAATATCTTCCATCAGCATACTCTGAGAGGAATCTAGTTGGTATACAATCTGGCCCGGAAGATTTATTTTTGTTTAGTGACTTAAGTTGTTTTACTACTCCAGGAACATCTACTTCTAAGTTTCGCATGCTGGCAGCTGTTCTTGGATTGAATACTGGAATTCAGTGGATATGACGTTTTGTTGTGGTCTTCAAACTAAATAGTGGATTGAAACATCTCTCCATAGTGCAGAATCAGTAGCTAAGGGTGACTGGATTCGCTGTCAAAAATGCAATGTTTGGTACCACGAAGTATGCGTTGGTGCCTGAGTGAAAAGTGCTTTATATGTGGAAGATGCAAGTGATCAAAATTGTACCAGGAAGTGATCACAATTGTACCTGGTGTGGTACATTTTCGATCGATTTTTCTCAATTCTGTAACCTGTTTTTGTGTTTATACCAACTTTTGTAATTGTATAATATTTGTGTTACATATTCATTAAAAATCCAAGAACAAATGCCATAATTAAAATTATTTCTTTTCTCAATATTTTTCCAGTTACAATTACAAGTGTCCGAAATGATCGCAATTGTACCACCTTACCCTACATCCCTTTTATTTCCTTCGACCGTTATAAATGCTATCCCGTTTTTCTACAAGTTGAATATAACTCTTCGTTCCCTATACTTTAACCGTGATACATTCAGAATTTGAAAGAGTGTTTGCCAACCAGCAATGTCAAAAGCTATCCCCACATTTACAAAAGCTAAAATTGTAGGTGTACCTTTCCTTAACCTACCTTCTAAGACAAGTGGTAATGTGAAAATTGCTTTACGTGTTTCTACAGTTCTTCTAAATTCAAACTGTTCATCCCTGAGGTCGGATTCTACCAGTTTTTCGATTCTCCTGTAAATAACTGCGGTCAGTATTTTGCAAGCATGACTTATTAAACTGACATATCTGTATTTTTCAGACTTGTCTACACTTGTTTCCTTTGGAACTGGAATTATTATATTCTTCTTGAAGTAGAAGGGTATTTCCCTTGTTCACACATCTTACACAAAGTTGGAATAGTTCATTCATGACTGGTTCTCCCAAAGATTTCAGCATTTCAGAAGGAACAGAATCTGTGCCTGGGGCCTTGTTTCGGCTCAAATCTTTCCGTGCTCTGTTAAATTCTTCTCGCAGTATCGTGTCTCCTCAAGTACCATATAATATTTCCTCTATTATTTCTATAGAGGGCTACTAGAGAGCTTCCAATAACTTCCAATGGAGTTTGGAGTCTTTTCATTTGTATAAACTTCCTTTCCTTTCCACTTCAATGGTTTTCAATAACCGAATGTCCTATTCCAGCATTAAATTATGAAATAGTTACAAGGGAACTGTCAGTCCATCCTGTGTCATTAATGCCTTCCGTTTATGTTACTACTGAAGAACTGGTGCGTGTCTACTAATGTACTTATTTCCTTTATCCCAGTTTTCTACAGTCTGTAGCTGAGAATGGTGCTAACACACTACACACTTATATTTTCCAGTATTAGGACCACATGAATGCAATTGAAGAGACTGATAGCTTAAATCTTTTGGTTCTTGAAATATGTCAATAATTTGTAAGTGCTAAACACATTATTATAAGATCATAAAGAGGAAGACAAAATTACGTATGAATTAAAGACAGTTATGAAAAATTATCTTGATGGAAAAGTCCTAAAATGAGGTCACAAGTGGAGAAGGAAGGAAGGAATCTTAGGGTTTAACGTCCCGTCGACAGTGTGGTCATTAGATACGGAGCTCACGCTCGGATGTTTGGGTAAGGATGGGGAAGGAAATCGGCCGTGCCCTTTGAAAGGAACCATCCCGGCATTTGCCTGGAGTTATTTAGGCAAATCACGGAAAACCAAAACCTGGATGGTAGGAGGTGGATTTGAACCACCATCCTCCCGAATATGAGTCCAGTGTGTTACCACTGCGCCACATCGTTCGGTCACTAGTGGAGATTATAAAAAGTAATGTTCATACGATTTTCATATACGCAAATATCATACAATAATGTATGAGTCAGCAAACGTACATACCTATGGGTAAATTGTAGCATTTTCTCACAGATCAATGTCAGACCTTGACAACAAGCCTTGAGCGCTACATCCACAATGCAGTGCAAAACTAACCTTCTCGCACGCCAACAGCCCACATACCTCGCAGAAATTCTTGGAACTAATGTTTGCCCTTATTTAAGGAATCTGTGCATTTGTGAGCACATCGGATTTCAAAGATGAGATAAATCAGCGAAGTATTTCGTGTCCTTTACTGAGAACACAATGCATGAGAGGGTTAGATTGTTCAAATGTTTGTAAATTTATGGAACTTAACTACTCTGGTTATTAGTCTCTAGGCTTACAAACTACTTAAAGTAACTTACACTAACCTAAACAAAAACACACACACACATGCCCGAGGGAGGACTGGAACCTCCGACGGCGAGCAATCGCTCGCTCCGCAGCAAGACGTATTAGAACTTACGGCCACTCCATCGCAGCGAGGGTTAGATTGTCAATACATCTTTTGAATCATGCAATTTACATTTGTCAGTGTATTTATTTCGAAACAAATTTCATGTTTTCATTCAGTACGAACATATTTTGTTTGCACCAACCTACATACGAAGATATGATCATCATGACAAAATAAGAGAAATCATATTTAAAACTAGTAATAATAGAAGATTCAGCTTGGTGGTTATGATATATTTATTTAAAAATATTGCATATCGATTTCGTTCATTGAATGAACATCATCAGTACAGTTTCAAGTCCAGGGGACTCATGAACACTGTTTAATTTTTTTTACAGTTAAAATACATAAAATGAAATGTTTGGTGTGTATTACATATGAATATAGCCCGTCAACGGAAGGGTTGTTACTTTGAAAGGGCAAGACCAATTTCCTACCCCACTCCTGACAAACCTACCCGAGCGAGTGCTCCGGCTGTAATGGCCACGAAGTCGACGGAAAGTTAAACACTAATTTTCCTTCTTCTTCTTGCCCTATGAGGGTATATCCAGCATTGTCGAGCACGATTGATTTGGTGATACAGGTAAGGTGGTGTGGAAACTTATCTTAGATGAGTGTCCTGATCTCCTAATCTTTGAACGTGGTACAGCCATCGGTCGACGTTAACGCGACACTGTACTCCTTCCCTATGTACAACTTTTCAGGGGTGCATTCGGACCTGAATTCATTTTTGTGCATAAAAAAGCACAACAGCATCGAAGAGTGCAGCTAGGGGAGCGCTTGTAACGAGGTGTATTCGAATAATGGACTAGCCTTCCATTCGCCCGGCTTAAACTCATTAAGCACATGTTGGATGCGTTGGAGAGACATACTGCAGCATATTCACATGCGCCAGCGGCATTCCTGCAGTTGTTTCCGCACCGGTGGAGAAACTGGACGCCGGGTTACAAAAACTTAACATTTCCCACATTGCAGCGCATAAGTTGATATCTGTGGTGAGTATTGAAATGTTTACGATGTTTACACCTACTATATATAGTTGCTTGGGCGATATATTAAGGTGTGAATTTTTATAGCTTTTGTGTTTCTTTTCTGACGCAGTTACTGGCTGATACTGTCATCTTTAAATCAGGCATATAAATTACCGTTTTAACGTCTCTTCGAAGATGCGAAGTGAGTACCATATGTAAGTTCTCATATTCTTCCTCTAAGACAAACCAATTCAACTGCGGTTTCTTTATAATTCCATTTACATCTTTATTAAAAACACAACTATAAGCATTCAAGGAAACTGTATAGTTCAGATTAGTTTTCTCTTTGTTGTTTATACTGATACAAATAACTATTTCGACTTAAGATATGCTGAACATTTCAACCCGACGAGGTTCCATGGTCCACAGCGAATCTCTGAAGCGGTTTAGTGTTATTCTGTGAGAATTTCCTCGATCAGCAGGTGTTTCCAAGCACAGGAACACTGAGGTTCATTGCCCCTCCATGCAGATACGCTGCGCCCAGTTCCGTTCTCGTCACATATAGGAAAGAAAAGAAAATTTCACGCACAATATGCAGCTCCGAAACGAACATATAGCTAAGAAAAGAAACAAAATAGTTGTTTAACATCTCGACTATTCTTCATCGGTTAAGGAATTAGAAGGAATAACATCACTTTTTCGAAGAGGTATATCACCCCTCTGTACACACCTCGTACTGTACCCCATGTCCCACCTGTTGCAATAATTTCCATGGAACCCTCATAGATCTCGACGACTTCTTGTCTTTCAATGAAATGTTAATTTCTGTTCTAATTATTCTGCCTTTCAGACGATTCTCTGTATGATGCAATAGTCATCGGTCTATGTTACTTGGGTTTGATACACATTAAAAAAGAAACTTTGGCCTGTAACTTTTGTACACCAGTTTGAACCATGATTTACGGTCGTGTTTAATGACATTTCTGGAAACCGAAAATCTAGTCTGTGGGAATCAACACAGACTTCTAAAGTAACAATCGTGCGAAACCTAGCTCATTCTTTTTTTAATGATTCTAAAATAGCTAGAGATTGCTT
Organism: Locusta migratoria; assembly: GCA_026315105.1. NCBI lineage: Eukaryota > Metazoa > Arthropoda > Insecta > Orthoptera > Acrididae > Locusta > Locusta migratoria. The sequence goes on from CM048755.1 coordinate 284,445,119, forward strand.
GAAGAATCACTAGATGTTATTAGTAGATTATTTATTGTCAATTCACAACATGTTTCGGGCTTAGCTCATCATCTGGTGATCTGTCAATAAGATACATATACAGCCAATAAGTATATACACAAAATTATTTGCAGTTCATAATTAAAATATGAAATATTTTTATAGTTTCACATAATTTGGAATTACATACCAATATTATATATATTTAGATTTGATGCATTCCAATTTGTCATTTAAAATACTGTTGTTTTGTATTGCCAAATAAGAATAAACAACAGTTGTGTGTGTGTGTGTGTGTGTGTGTGTGTGTGTGTGTGTATGTGTGTGTGTGTATATATATATATATATATATGTGCGCCTCGGTTGCACAGTGGTAGCGTGCCAGACTGCAAATCCAAAGGTCGCGGGTTCGATCCCCGCCAGGTCCTAGGATTTTTATCTGTCACTTTCCATTTCTTTCACCTCTGGCAGTATTGCTCATGTGAAAAATACCGAGTAGCACCGTGGTTCGGAACCCACGTTAAACTGTAGGTCCCCCTATAACTGGCTGGGTAAGTCACTTCGAAGGTCGGAGGAAGGCAACGGCATACCACCTCCAAACAGGACCATGCCTAGTAAAGCACTGTGGTGTTCAAACCAATCTTCGGATTGTTGACGGCTTTATAATATTTTAGAAAATAAAGATTCTATGGCAAATTATCATGTGAGTATCATGGAAGTTAGAGTAGAGGCTGAACAGTTAATAAGGCAACTGTTCAGCCTCTACTCTAACTTCCATGATACTCACATGATAATTTGCCATAGAATCTTTATTTTCTAAAATATTTTATATATATTTTACCTTAATCACAACTGTTGTTTATTCTTATTTGGCAATACATAACAACAGTATTTTAAATGACAAACTTGAATGCATCAAATCTAAATATATATAATATCGGTATGTAATTCCAAATTATGTGTAACTATAAAAATATTTCATATTTTAATTATGAACTGAAAATAATTTTGTGTGTATACTTATTGGCTGTATATGTATCTTATTGACAGATCACCAGATGATGGGCTAAGCCCGAAACATGTTGTGAATTGACAATAAATAATCTACTAATAACATCTAGTGATTTTTCAAGCAATCTCTAGTAATTTTAGAATCATTAAAAATGTATCATGAAGGTTGCATACCTCTACCAAGACTTTCAGTCTAAAATAAGCTAGCTCATTCTATTCGTCCTCAAGAGCAGAAGGCAGTAGATACAGGCATCCAGTTGGATGCCGTGTTTCTTGAAGGCATTTGATACAGTTCCACACTGACACATAATGATCATAATATCAGTGCACTGAATATTGCATCCATTTTTTACCTCAGCTCCCACCAGACCACGTACCTGGATACGCCACTGATTGGATCAAATGTGTTGTTTGAAATTTTCTTATTTTAGCTTATTTATTTCATATAGACTAGAGTACAGCATCAGATTAGATCAGTAATACAGCATCAGATTACGTCCGGTACCAATTTAAGATAAAATACATATGTACAACACACACAGGTTAAAGATAAAATACCCATAATAACAAATGTGTGTGATACGAGTCTGGAACTTAAATAGTGGCAAGACTAAAATGTTCAAATGTTTGTCAAGCTTAAGGGACTTAATTGCAGGGTCAGCAGTCCCTAAACTTACAAACTACTTATGAACTCCCCGGACTTAAGTCCTTGTGACTTTGATTTGATTCCGAAATTGAAGGAACCACTTCCTGGCATTCGCTTCAGAACTATTTCAGAGATTCGACAGCAGTAGACCACTCCATTCGCACCATCAACATAACAAGCTCTGCTAACGATATACTATGGTTTCCACATAGCTGGCAAAGGGTTCTACACAACGTCGGTGACTACTTTGAAGGACAGTAACCGTTGCAAACATGTAACGCTTTTGTATCGGTTGTGAATAAATATTTTCCACTGTTTAAGTTCCAACCCTCGTATTAAGCCACATAGAATAAAATAATAAGTGATATGATTCCGTAACGCGACCATGTAGTTGGCATCACTGTACTCCTCAGGGATGCATGTCCAGTCCTTTCAGCCAAGAAACAGCTTCTCCCTTAAGCAAATAGGTCCTGGAGGGTGCCTTGGAATTTCCTTGAAGGGCATTCAGTGGCGATGCGCTGTCGCAGTCAGGTCTAGTGACCACGCCCAATTTACGCCTCCAGTAGTGACAGTTTCCATGCCCTGTTCGGAACGGTTTGAGTGATGTCCAGTATCTCCTTGGTAGCTCGAATACGGCAGGGCGTTGTATCGCATCTTTGATTAGATTATTTGCGTCTGAGCTGGAGGTAGAGATTTTCTAAAAATACAGGATGCAACATGTTATTCTCATCGCAGAGATGAAAGTAATTTTCCAAGGGACTGTTATACGACCATTACTTTCCTCTAAATCTACAAATAACCCAGAAGAAGGCATTGGCAGTTCAGTGAGGCTTTTCGTGGATAAAGCTGCAGTATTAAAAGCAATCATAACTCTGTAAAATTGTAACGAAATGCAAAAGGATCTGTAGCGTATCAACGCTTGGTACAGGGATACAGGGACTGGAAATTTACTATCAGCATAAACAAATTTAAGGTATTGCGAATACATATAAAGATCGTGTGCAAGACCAAACAGATTCTAAGGAAGATTACTTATGAAGTATAGTCCAACAAATAACTTACAAAACACTTGTTCAAGCAATACTTGAGTATTGCTCGTTAATGAGGCTTTATTACCACCTAGGTCTGATAGAGGAAAGATGCGAAGGAGAGCAACACCCTTCGTTACAGGTTCATTTAGTAAACGAGAATGCGTCTCGAAAACAGCCGACAAAAACCAGTGACTGACGCTGCAGCAGAGGCGTTCTGCATCACGGTATGGGTTCTGTCAAAGTTACGAAAGCGTACGTTTCTCTTAGAGCAAACCTGAACATTATTTTATGTATATCTCGGGAAAGGACCATGAGGATAGAATTAGAGATATTAGAGCTACATGGAAGCTTATTTGCAGTTTTTCCCGCAAACTATACGTGACTAGAACAGGAAAAGAAAGAAGTGACAGTGTTACACGAATCACGCATTGCCATCCACCGCCAGGTGGCTATTCTGGTTTAACTACTCCACGTTATCAGAACAATGCGCGTTACGGGTATCAGCTTGTGTAGCTGTGATAGCCATTCGATCACCGGGGCCGCGGCGGAGTGACCGAGCGCATTGAAGCGCTATGGTCCGATGCGCGAGGCCGTTCCCCGTCGGGGGTTCGAATCCTCCCTCGGGCAGTGATGTTCGTGTTGTCTTTAGTATAAGTTAGTTTATAAGTAGTTTGTAAGTTTAGGGACTGATGACCCCGCAGTTAAGTCCCATATGCTTAGCAAACATTTTAGCATTTTCGATCATCGGGGGCCGCGGTGAAGTAGCCGAGCGGTCTAAAGCGTCTCGCTGCGGAGCGCGCGGTTGCTCGCCGTGGAGGTGCGAGTCCTCCCTGGGACATGGGTGTGTGTGTTTGTCCTTAGGTTAGTTTACCTATGTTTAAGTAGTTTGTAAGCTACGGACTGATGACCACGTGGTTTGGTCCGATAGATTTACAAACTTTTTATTTATTTATTTATTTATTTATTTATTTTTTAAATCATCGGGGAGATGGGTGTGACACACACTTCCACAACAATAAACTTAGTTTTACGAAAGCCTGTTATCGGCATTCCCTGGACGAATACGCCGATATGCATTCAGAAACATGTTGGCCTTCGTAACTTACAGCACAAGTTATCCAAACCGCGAATAGTTTTGTAGCGGTTGACAGAGGATTAAGGGAGACCAGAAGTTTTGTTTTGAACTAAGTTGTCATGTAACGACAACGCTACGTGTTGCCAGTTCAGATAAAAAAACCTTCTTGAAACAAATGTAGAAAATCCTATTACCAGTCCAAGGGCTATTGCTAATGCTTCGCGAGTAAGTTAACTTAATCAGATGTTCGTAAATTATCCCTGAAAACTAAACACTGTAAAATGTATACATTTGTTTGTCACTACTGTATATCCTACACGACGAAAACTTATTTCCGTACCACCTATAGTAAGTTGCATTTGGTTACATCCAAATCAGTGAATCGAAAGGAGTGTTGTGGACGGACGAGGTATATCTAAACAATGTAGAGACATTCGTCTCTCGAAACAGTCACATTTGAACCAATGAAATATTGAAATGAAATGTTTGTATAGCTTATGGGACTTAACTACGGGGTCATCAGTCCCTAAACTTACAAACTACTTATCAACTAGCTTATCCTAAGGACGGCACAAATATCCATGCCCGAGGGGGGATTCGAACCCCCAAACGTAGTGGTCGTGCAGACCGTGACTGAAGCGCCTCAGTCCCCTCGGCCACCGCGGCCGGCCCAATGAAATATTCATGGCACTTAAGTGGATTAATGCCATAGTAAGTTTGCCGTAGACATTTAAGAAGTTATTATATGAGTCGAAGGGCATTAAACGGACACAGAAGTAGCGAAGGGAGTATGACGGGGATGTTCCCTTTCCCGAGTGTTATTCATTCTGATCACTCTACAAGCTGTGAAGGAAAGAAAGGAGAAAATTGGAAACGGAATTAAAGTTCAGGGAGAAGAAATAAAAATTTTGCTGTCTGCAGGTGCAACTGTAATTCTGCGGGAGACAGCAAAGAACCTGGAAGGGCAGTTGAATGGAATGGACAATGTCCAGAAGGAAAGGTATAAGATCAACATCATCCAGAGAAAAACGAAGGTAATGGAATACAGTAGAACTAAATCAGCTGATGTTGAATAAATTAGATTAGGAAAAGTAGTAGATGAGTTTTGTTATTTGAGTATTAAAATAATTTACGATAGGCGAAGTAGAAAAGATATAAAATGCTGAATGGTGATGAGAAGTAATGCATTCCTGAAGAAGAGAAATTTGTTAACATATAGTATTAAATTAACTGTTACGAAGTCTTTTCTTAAGGCATTTGTCTGGAATGTAGACTTGTACGGGAGTGAAACTTGGACGATAAGTAGTTGAGAGAGGAAGATGATAGAAGCTTTGGAAATTTGGTACTACAGGCGAATGCTAAGGATTAGATGGGAAGGCCGTGTAACTAATGAGGAGGTACTGAACATAATTGGGAAGAAAAGAAACTTCTGGTATATCTTGTCTAAAATAATAATAATAATAAAGGGATCGATCGGTAGGACACATTATGAGGTTTCAAGTAATCTTCGATTTAGCTCTGGAGGGAAGTGTGTGTGGGTGGGGTAAAAATCTCAGAGAAAGGCCTAGAGACAAATACAGTAAACATGAATAGTGTAGGGTATTGTGGAGAACTGCGTCACACCAGTTTGTGGACTCAGGACTACAATAGCAACATCTTAGGCAAAAGTTCGTTGGGTCCTGCCCTGCTTCCAACGCTGGCATGTATTTAAAGTGCAGGGTAAATATCCTTTTGTTGCTTATGGAAGAGGTTCCTGTATATGTCTGCAGGGTATAATGGTACCAGCATGAGCGCTCACCGACTTTCTTCGTTGTTGCGTTTAGGAGCATTTATATGAGTTAAGTCCGCAGAGGTGGATTGTCTGAGGTAACCCACTTACATGGCCATCTAATTCACCAGATCTTACCCATTTAGGGTAAGGGTAAGATCGCGGATGATGCTGTCGTTTATCGGTTAGTGAAGTCAACAGAGGATCAAAAATAACTGCAAAGCGATTTAGATAAAATTTCTACATGGTGCGAAAATTGGCAATTGACACTAAATAAAGGAAAGTGTGAAGTAATACACATGACCACTAAAAGAAATCCGCTGAACTTCAATTACGCGATAAATCAGTCAAACCTTAAAGTCGTAAATTCTACCAAATACCTAGGAGTTACAATTACGAACAACTTTGACTGGAGAGAACACACAGACAATATTGTGGGGAAGGCGAACCAAAGGTTACGTTTCATTGTCAGAACGCTTCGAAGATGCACCAGCTCCACCAAAGAGACTGCCTACATCACACTTGTGCGTCCTCTCCTGGAGTACTGTTGCCCCTTGTGAGACCCTACCAGGTAGGACTGACGGAAGACATTGAGAAGGTTCAGAGAAGGGCAGCTCGTTTTGTTTATCACGTTACGGGGGGCAAAGCGTCACGGAAATGTTGCACGAATTGGGGTGGAAATCATTAAAAGAAAGACGTTATTCCTTGCGGCGTGATCTGTTTGCGAAGTTTCAATCACCGACTTTTACTTCTGACTGTGAAAATATTTTGCTAGCACCCACCTACTTATGGAGACATGACCATCCCAATAAAATAAGAGAAATCAGATCGAAAACGGAACGACTTAGGTGTTCTTTCTTCCCGCGCGATATTAGAGAATGGAACGGTAGAGAAAAGTTATGAAAGTGGTTAATGAAGCCTCTGCCAGGCACTTAAATGTGATTTTCAGAGTATCTATGTAGATTTAGATGTAGACTGTGGAGAAAAATACCTACGTGATTCCAGGTGATACAGGTGTAAAAACTCTGGGAATTGATCGAGGAAAAAAAAAAAAAAGATGGAATAACTTATGTTAGGAAATGCATGGTTTCCATGTTAGACACTATTTATTCAATCATGCTTTGTTACAGAGACTGCAGTCTAATACGTGCTATACCGTGCATCCACAGTTACAGCAGTTACAGTATACATGGTTTCCTCCTAGAGGATGGTATTGCCCATAATTCTGCGCCATCAATGATTCGAACGGTTACGTGACTGCTACAAGATGTTGCTCCAGTCCACCTGGCCATTAACGTCCGGAAGCATCTTAATCGTGTCTTCCCTGGTCGATGAATCGAACGAGGAGGTACAGCTGAATGGTGTCTCGCTAACCGGACCTCAACGCGAGCGTTTTCTGATAATGGGGCCATATCAAAAGTATCGTGTATGCAGAGTCCGTTCCAGATGTGGAGACATTGGAGCAGCATATTCCTGCAGTGTTGTCACCACTGCGATTTTAGAGCTCATGCGTCAAAGGTACCATGAATACGGATGCGTTGATTCACGCAGGAGCCATTTTCAGCACATTCTGTAATTTTAGCTGCATGGTACACTGTGCCTTAGGCCGCAGTCTCTGTAACAAAGTATGAGTGAATAAATGGTCTCTAGCATGCAGGCCATGCATTTCCGGACCTACATCTGCATCTACATAGATAGCTTGCAAGTTACATTCAAGTGCATGGCAGAGGGTTCATCGAACAACTTTTATGATATTTCTCTATAGTTCCACCCTCCAATAGCTCCCGGAAAAAAGGAAAACCTAAATATTTCTTCTTTGATCTGATCTGTCTTATTTTATTATAATGATCATGTCTCCGTATTTATGAGTGCTAACAATATACGTCCGCATTCTGAAGAGAAAATTAGTGAAAGAAATAGATCTCGCCGTAACAAATAACGCCTTTCTTTTGTTGATTTCCACCCCAACTTGTGCATCATTTCCGTGACACTGTCTCCTATCTCGCGATAGTACGAAACGAGGTGCCCTTCTGGGAACTTTCTCTAAATCTTCCGTCAGTCTCATCTGGTGTAGATCCCACAATGCGCAGCAATGCTTCATAATAGGACGCATAAGTGCAGTGTACATAATCTACATCTACATACATACTCCGCAATTCACCGTAAGGTGCGTGGCGGAGGGTACACTGTACCACTACTAGGAATTTCCTTTCCTATTCCACTCCCAAATTGAACGAGGAAAAAAAGAATGCCTATATGCCTCCGTACGAGCCCTAATTTCTCTTATCTTGTCTTTGTGATCTTTACGCGAAATGTAAGTAGACGGCAGCAAGATCGTACTACACTCAGCTTCAAATTCCGGCCCTCTAAATTGACTCAACAGAAATTCACGAAAAGAACGTCGTCTTTCTTCCAGCGATCCCCAATTGAGTTGCCGGAGCATTTCCGTGACACTCGCGCATTGGTCGAACCTACCGGTAACAAATCTAGCTGCTCGCCTCTGAACCGCCTCTATGTCTTCCTTCAAACCGATCTGCTGCGGGTCCCAAATACTTGAGCAATACTCAAGACGTGGTCGTACAAGCGTTTTATACGCGGTCTCCTTTACAGGTGAAGTACATCTTCCCAAAATTCTCCCAATAAACCGAAGTCGGCTGTCTGCCTTACTCACAACTGTCCTTACATGCTCGTTCCATTTCATATCGCTCTGCAATGTTACGCCTAGATATTTGAACGACGCGACGCATCAAGAAGCTCACTACTGATGCTGTATTCGAACATTATAGGATTGTTTTTTCTACTCATGCGCATCACCTTACATTTTTCTACATTGAGAGCTAGCTGCCATTCTTCGCACCAACTAGAAATTTTGTAAGTCAACCTGTATGCTATTACAGTCAGTTACAGACGACACCCTCCCATACACCACAGCATCATCAGCAAACAGCCGCAAATTACAACTTACTCTGTCCATCAGATCATTTATATAGATAGAAAATAATAGCGGTCCTATCACACTCCCCTGGGGCACGCCTGACGATACACTCGTCTCTGATGAACACTCGCCGTCGAGAACAACGTACTGCGTTCTATTACTTAGGAAGTCTTCCAGCCAGTCACAAATCTGTGAACCTATTCCATAAGCTCGTATCTTCGTTAGCAGTCTGCAGTGTGGCACCGTGCCGAACGCCTTTTTGAAGTCGAGAAAAACACAATCCGCCTGTTGCCCTTCGTCCATGGCTCGCAAGATGTCATGTGAGAAAAGGGCAAGCTGAGTTTCACATGAACGATGTTTCCTAAACCCGTGCTGATTCATGGAAAGAAGCTTTTCCGTTTCAAGGAAATTTACTATATTCGAACTGAGAATATGCTCCAAAATTCTACATGAAACCGATGTCAACGATATTGGCCTGTAATTGTATGGGTCAGTTCTCTTTCCTTTCTTATACACGGGAGTCACCTGCGCTTTTTTCCAATCACTAGGAACTTTGCGCTGAATTAAAGATTCGCTATAAATGCAAGCTCATTAGGGGGCCAATGCCGCAGAATAGTCTTTGTAAAACCGAACTGGTATTCCATCCGGACCAGCAGACTTTTTCGTATTTAGCTCTCTCAGCTGCTTCTCTACACCGGAAATACCTATTGCTATGTCCCCCATTTCGGAATTAGTACGTTGATCAAATGATGGTATATTTGTGCGGTCCTCCTGCGTGAAAGATTTCTTAAAGGTTAAATTTAGAACTTCAGCTTTCCGTTTGCTTTCTTCTATTACTGCCCCGGAATGATCAACTAGTGACTGGACAGTGGGCTTTGACCCGCTTATCGATTTTACATAGGACCAGAATTTTTTCGGGTTCTCGGAAAGATCTTTTGCTAAGGTATGGCTGTGATAATTATTGTATGCTTCACGCATCGATCTTTTTATAGACGCACGAATCTCTACTAACTTTTGCCTGTCATCATTTGCGTGTTCTTTTTTGAATCGAGAGTGCAAGAGTCTTTGCTTTCTCAGCAGCTTTCTAACATTATTATTATACCACGGTGGATCTTTTCCATCCTTAATCGTCTTTACTGGCACATAATTTGTTTAGTAGAACTGTTGTATTTTCTAAGTGTTCTGTCAATAAAAACTTAGTCTTTGGTTCGCCTTCCCTACAATATTTTCTGTGTTCTTTCCAACTTAAGTTGTTCGTAATTGTTAGTTCTAGGTATTTAGTAGAATTGACGGCGTGTAGGTTTGATGATTTATCGTGTAACTGACGTTTAGCGGATTTCTTATAGTGGTCGTATGGATGATCTCACATTTATTGTTATTTAGGGTCAATTGCTAGTTTCTGCACCATGCTAATATCTTATCTAAATCATTTTACAGTTGATTTGCCACGGTGGAGTAACCGAGCGGTCTCAAACAGTATACACATGTATAGTTGAATGTCGCTTCTAAATTGTATCACATTCCGACACGTAGTTCGTGAGATATGAGCACATAAACAGGAAAGTTCATGGAAAACCGTCCCATCATGCACCAAGTTTTAATCTATTACTTCTTTACTACTAATTGTATTCCCAAGACATTTTACAGACATCCAGCCCTGATACGGATAAATATATACTTGAAAAATGCCAGGAATAAATGAATAAATACCCGGGAAACGCCGGGTTTTCAGCTAGTATTACTTAAAAGTAATCAGGGGATGATCCTTTCTTCATTGCGAATGCACACCAAGGCCTAACACTTACTGGAATCGGCAACATTCCGCGAGTATTGAGTGAGAATGGGTAGGGGCACTGCGTCTGTATGTGTGTGGATAAGTTGCGAAGTTGCGTTCAATAGGAAGCGTGCATGGGCAGCCCGCAACCATAGTGGCACAGTGGCGCATCCAGGAAGTGCCGGCGCGGTAGCTCAACTCGTCCTGTTAAACTGAACCAAAAACGTATCGATCAAATGGAACAAATGTGATTCAACGTACACAAGGAACCAAACTACCCGAAAGGGAATGGGTAGGAAGGGTTTATAATTCCGGTTGGGCAGAAATTTTGTTTTCTCCGTTGAATTCAGTGCTTAGTAGAAGTTAATGTTGTAAATTCCTTGCCGGCCGCGGTGGCCGAGGTGACTGAGGCGCTCCAGTCACGGTCATCACGGCCACTACGGTCGGGGGTTCGAATCCCCCCTCGGGCATGGATATTTGTGCCGTCCTAGTTCGTAAGTAGTTCATAAGTAGTTTGTAAGTTTAGGGACTGATGACCCCGTAGTTAAGTCCCATAAGCTTAACAAACATTTGAACATTTTGTAAATTCCTTGTGTGTGGATAATTTTGCCCGTTGAAGAAATCAGAGAAACATTTAATTTGGAAAACTTAGAGAAGCTACGTTGCAACGTTGCAATGAGTGCATTCGGGTAGGAATAACTATTGTGAATAATTATTGCTACTTCCCGGTCTTAATTATTTTGTTGTTGCACGAACGACAGAAGTCACATTTTTTGTTTGTTATTATCAGTATTTTGCCCTATTTGTTACATGTACAGCTGATGACTGGCAAGCGGATGTTCCCTGGGCTGGGATCAACGTTTTGAAACCACCTGAATTTTGCCGGCTACGCTAATACCCTAAAGAGATTAGTACATTTCGTGGAGGAAGTAAAACGGCCACTCAAATGCGGATAGTAAAAGATTTATTAAACCGTCATTAACCTAAGTTTCAGTACTAATGAAAGCATATTATTCAGAATGATAGGTGTACATAATAATACATATTAATAAGAGAAGGAAAGTAAACAAATAAATAAATAAATAAAATGCCATCGGATCTTACATTTACTCGTTGGATGATGTACGGAAGCAAAAATAAGTGTGAAGCGACAACGATATTTGTCTAATCAAATTTCATCCTTCAATAAATTACCATTTCTAGGATTTAATAAAAAATGTTCAAATGTTTGTTAAGCATAAATGTTCAAATGTTTGTATAGCTTATGGGACTTAACAGCGGGGTCATCAGTCCCTAAACTGACAAACTACTTACAAACTAACATAGACTAAGGTCGGCACAAACATCCATGCCCGAGAGGGGATTCGAACCCCCGACCATAGTGACCGTGCAGACCGTGACTGGCGCGCCGCAGTCCCCTCGGCCACCGCGGCCGGCTGTTAAGCTTAAGGGACTTAAACTGCGGGGTCATTAGTCCCTAAACTTACAAACTACTTATGAACTACCTTATACTAAAGACGGCACAAACATCGATTTCCGAGGGGGTAATTCGAACTCCCGACCGTAGCGGCCGTGCAGACTGTGACTGGCGCGCCGCAGACGTCTCGGCCACTGCGGCCGGCTAGGATTTAATCATTTCGCCACTTGAGCAAAAGGAAATTTGAACACGAGAGGGCCGCTCATGTTCCTTCACTTATTCTGTGTAAAATCGAATTGGTATCCAGTCAGGTTCATTGGCCTCTCTACTGAGTGATCTCAATTGCTTTTCGATCTCTTGGTCATTTATTTCGATAACTGCCTTTTCTTGAGCAACAATTTAGAGAGGGAACAACAGCATAATATTGCTCTGTGAAACGGCTTTGGAAAAAAAGTTCAATATTTCTGCCTTTTGTCTGTCATATTCTTTGTATCAACGCCAATTTGGTCACAGAGAATGAATTAGATGAAATGAGATTAGATGAGACGAGAACGAATACATGAGTACTCAACTGCTATAGCATTGCATACAGTCAATAAATTCTGATATACAATGCCTAGAGGATAGGCACACATACCACTCTGCATGTTGCATACCCTACGAATTCTAGGTAGGTAATTATCGTTTCAGTTGGGGATCGTATCATGGATGACGCCTAGTGCTGCTGCGAGAGTGGGTAGCACGCACCAACGTTTCAACTGCCTGGATCTTGCGTTCCGTTCAAACAGATAGTGGACGACCAGTACCGATATCGTTTTCCAGACTGTCCCGTCCTTCCACAAAGGACAACAGCTAAGGACAACACTGCGATTCAATGGGTTCTCACCGCATATCTGATGCATTAGCGCTTTTGCCTAATTTCCGGCATAACTTGACGTTTGCCCGTGGCTCAAACTGTGACATTTCATGGTCTGACTTGCGCGTTCAACTCATCTTCACCATGACCGTACGTCTGCTTCCAGTGCATGCACTCAATTGTCTCATGCGGCCAGTCTCAGAACTTATTGACTGTACGTCGTATAGTCGGGTGAGAATTGCCATGTGCTCGAAGGCGCCTTGGTACGGAGTGCGCTGCTGTTCCCCGACGGAGGTTCGAGTCCTCCATCGGGCGTGTGTATGTGTGTGTTATTCTTAGCATAATTTAAAGTAGTTTGTAAGTCTAGGGACTGATGAGCACTGCAGTTTGGTCCCATAACTTTATAAACATCTGAACATTTGATTGATGTCGGGCCCGGTGGTCATCATCTACATCTACATCTACATAGATACTCTGCAAATCACATTTAAGTGCCTGGCAGAGGGTTCATTAACCACTTTCATAACTTTTCTCTACCGTTCCATTCTCTAATATCGCGCGGGAAGAAAGAACACCTAAGTCGTTCCGTTTTCGATCTGATTTCTCTTATTTTATTGGGATGGTCATGTCTCCATAAGTAGGTGGGTGCTAGCAAAATATTTTCACAGTCAGAAGTAAAAGTCGGTGATTGAAACTTCGCAAACAGATCACGCCGCAAGGAATAACGTCTTTCTTTTAATGATTTCCACCCCAATTCGTGCAACATTTCCGTGACGCTTTGCCCCCCGTAACGTGATAAACAAAACGAGCTGCCCTTCTCTGAACCTTCTCAATGTCTTCCGTCAGTGCTACCTGGTGAGGGTCTCACAAGGGGCAACAGTACTCCAGGAGAGGACGCACAAGTGTGATGTAGGCAGTCTCTTTGGTAGAGCTGGTGCTCGACTTGGGGTAAATTGCCGTCTTCTAACCGAAGGGTCGCGGGTTCAGAACCCGGTCGGACCTCGGAATTTTTCTGTCTGCACTTTATCCCATCCTTCACCTCTCAACGATGTGAGGAGTCGCCAGAAACGACACGTGGTTCGGATTCCATGTTAAGCTGTAGGTTCCCTTTCCCCGGTTGGATAACTGGGGTAGGCTAGGCACACGCAAGTCGCCCAAGTGGCGTCCAATTGAAAAACTTGCACCAGGCCAATGAGCCACACGAAATTGTTATTATTTGATTGGTTCAAAATGTTCAAATGTTTGTTAAGCTTATGGGACTTAACTACGGGGTCATCAGTCCCTAAACTTACAAACTACTTATGAACTAGCTACAACTAAGGACGGCACAAATATCCATGCCCGAGGGGGGATTCGAACCCCCGACCGTAGTGGCCGTGCAGACCGATAATGGAACGCCTCAGTCTCCTCGGCCACCGCGGCCGGCGTATTTGATTGGTACCACGTAGATCGATAAAAAGACCTATCGATTAATAGTGAGTATTGTTCTGTTTAAAATAAGTTTATTAACACGTTATTAAGGTACTTTCTTGTATAGATGCTCGCCACAAATGTTGCAATTAATTTTAAACTAGCTTCCGATAAGCAAAAATTTGAACATTCCAACACGTTTTAGAACTGGGTGGCAATCGATTTTTATTATATACCACATATATAGTGGTTAAGCCATAGTGACAAAGGCTTTTTCTATTCCTTGTAACTATGCCTTAACCAATATATATATGAATTTGTTACACTCCTAGACAATAATGTCGAATAAAAGAATGGACTTTTGTCTCGCTATTTTCTCTAGAGTATGGCGGAGGGAACTTTATTTTCCTGTCCTGCCCTATGAGGTTATGACTTGAAACTTTCACCAAGCCACAGAACTGGATGACGTTACAAAATTAGCTTGCTTTCTTGTCTGGTCTTTGGTGCAGGATACTTACATTTCGGTAAAGATATCGCAACCGATTTTAAATTAACTTTCTGATGAGACATAAACGTCAAACACGGCTCACAATTCGATGGCAACGCAATATTAACTCACTTTTGGCCCACTTTAGGTTACGGTAGTAACACTAAAAGTGGACCTTTGCGATCGTCTTTTAACAGCTCAAATTTAAATAAAAATAACGGCTTAACTATTCATCTGACACGAAAATTAAATAACCTAATTTGTAGAGGAGAAAATTCTCTACAACTTTGCTCTGTTATGTTTTTTTTCATATCTCGTAGCGTTTCAAAGATATTTGCAAAAATAACGGCGGTTTTGGAATGTCTGTCTGTCCGTTCGTCTGTCTGTCCGTAACGTGTTCCCTGTTTTTAAGACGAACCGTTCAACCGATCAGCACCAAATTTTACAGACATGATTGTAGGCCGCCAGAGACCAGAACATCCCTTTTTCAAATTTTTCGGACAAAAAATACGGTAGTAATACCTAAAAAAAGTCGTTTGTAATATAATGGTAATTGCAAACGAACCTTTCATCTGATACGAAAATTGAATAACCTGTTTGGTAGAGGAGAAAATTCTCTACAACTTAGCTCCCTTATGTTTTTTTCATATCTCGTATCGTTTGAGACATATTTGCAAAAATAACGGAGATTTGACACTCTCCATTGAATTAACGAAAACCAGCCGTTAGGAATGTCACGTGACATTCCTCGCGCAGAACTCTCTGTGGCATACGCCATCTTGCGCGTATTTGATGATTATCTTATTGTGCCTTACACGTTGTCATTTCAAAGATATGGCGCACTGAAGAATTAACAAAAACACATCGTTCTTCGTACGATAAATGATAATCTAGTGTCTACAAATGCCATATTAGCATTAGTTAACAATGGCCATCAATAGTATGAGATTATAGAACTCATCTTCTGATTGATAGCCGTAGCGTAGTGGGCAAGGCGTTGGACCATGTTGCAAAAGGTCGGTGGTTCGGAACCTGTCGCTACGTAGTTTTTTTTTTTTCCTGTAAGGGTTTCAGACACTCTTATTAATTAATTTTTTATTATTTAGATTATTATTTTGGTCCAAAATGTTTGCAAAAACTTATAAAACTACAAATCTAAAGTAGGCCGTAAAACACGTCAGTGCGATTTTTTTGTTTAGTGTATGGCGGACAGTGCTTTAGATCCGTTTACCGACTTAGCGCAAGATTTTCTGATGCTGGCGAGCTCCCCCCAAGACATTTCTAGGCTCTGGTCTCGGAGCGTTGGTAGCACACGCAACGGAAGTGACCTTCATAAGAGGAGCAAGGGCAGACGTAAGGCATTAGCGTGCACGCATAAAGAGTGTAATCGTGTGGTGGTGGTACGACCACTATAAAAGCAGTGACCGCAGCGGCTGCCGACGCTCAGCCGCCGCATTTGTTCCGCTACCAAACTAACTAAACATTTCGGTCTCTTTGAAAACGAAATAACGAGCTATCCGCGTGCTGCGTGGAAGCTGGAAACACTGCCAAGGGGACGGCGATGGTCGAATAAATATACGGCCTCAGCGCTACACTTTAGACCGTAACGATGAATGCTCAGCAAGTGTAGTAGCACTTGTACAGTACATCGAGCGCCTGCGAACATGACTCTGGCTTTATACACACTTGGGTTTTCCGTATGGCTGTACTTAATGATAAGAAAGTGCTACAAAAGTAACTGCCTTCAGCCGAGACGAGACAAACTCTGTGGGTTAGTTTTACTGCAATTATTATCAGTTACTTACAGAATATGCGCTTTACGGCTAATGTTTTCGGTTTTAGAATCTTTTAATTTATTACAAGGAGGACTCTAATATATAAAGCAGTGTGTCCGTATATTTGTACGTGTTGCATACAAATCTACAGTTTAGTTCCAATCTTTATGAAATTTTGTACACGTAAGCTTCAATCCATGAGAACGGTCGCCGTAAGTGTAAGAATCACGTACGATACATAGTTCACGAGATATGACGTCATAAACAATGAGATTCGCAGAAAACTGCTGCATTTAGCGACAATTTTGCTCATTTTCTCCTAAACCACTGGACCGATTTCAACCAAATTTGGTACACACATTCCTTACCGTGAGGTACAATTGCTGCACGGTTAACAATCATATACGACACATGATTCAGAAGATATGACGTCATAAACAATAGGATTTGCAACAAAATGCCACATATTGCGGCGAGACTTTATAAATACGCTATACGAGAATCAGAGAATTTAGAGACTTGCAACAAACTTTATACATAATTTCAATCTTTTATTAAACTTTCTCTCGCTGGCAACCATAGCAAAATGATGAAAGGGAAAAAGTTTCTCGCTTACTACTTTTCCGCTGTTTATTGAGTAAAACTACGGCTCTCGGTAAGACGTTACAATTTATAATTTGAACACTACAAATTGTAGCGACAGGAAATTTTACAGACAGTATACGCATACATAGTTGAATATAGCTTCTAAATTGTATCACATTCCGACATGTAGTTCATGAGATATGAGCACATAAACAGTAATGTTCCGCTGTTCATGATCTAAGGCTGCGGCATTGGTCATGACGTCATAATTTATAATTTCTGCACTGCAAATTGTAACCGCAGCAAATTTTACAGACAATATAAACACATATAGCTGAATGTACCTTCCAAACTGTATCGCAGTAGACACGTAGTTCATGAGATATGAGGGCATAAACAGTAACGTTAATGGAAAACTGCCCCATTACGCACCAAGTTTAATCCATTACGTCTGTACTACTAATTGTATTCCAAGAGGTTTTACAGACATACAGCCCTGACACAAAATGAATATATACCTTAAAAATGTCAGGAATAAATAAATACCCGGGCAACGCAGGGTTTTCAGCTAGTCTAATATTTAAAGCAGTGTGTCCGTATGTTTGTACGTGTTGCATACAAATCTACAGTTTTGTTCCAATCTTTATGAAATTTTGTACACGTAAGCTTCAATCCATGAGGACGGTCGCCGTAAGTGTAAGAATCACATACGATATATAGTTCACGAGATATGACGTCATTAACAATGAGATGCGCGAAAAACTGCTGCATTTTGCGACAATGCTGCTCATTTTCTCCTAAACCATTGGACCGATTTCAACCAAATTTCGTACACACATTCCTTACCGTGAGGTAACAATTGCTGCATGGTTAAGAATTACATACGGCACATGGTTCAAAAGATATTACTTCATAACCAATAGAAATCGAAAAAAATGCCATATAATGCGGCGAGACTTTCGAAATACACTGTATGAGAATGACAGTACTTAGCGACTTGCAACAAGCTTTAAACATAATTTCAAACCTTTATTAAACTTTTTCTCGCTGGCAACCATAGTAAAATGATGAAAGGAAAAGAGTTTCTCGCTTACTACTTTTCCGCTGTTTATGGAGTAAAATTACGGCTCTCGGTAAGACGTTACAATTTATAATTTGAACACTACAAATTGTAGCGACAGGAAATTTTACAGACAGTATACAAACATATAGATGAGTATACCTTCTAAATTGTATTTCTGTACGACACGTAGTTCATCAGATATGAACACATAAACAATAATGTTGCGTCGTTCATGGACTAAAACTACGGCTTTCGGTAGGACGTTACAATTTATAATTTCTACACTCCAAATTGTAGCCGCAGGAAATTTTACAGACAGTATAAACGCATATAGTTGAGTGTACCTTCTAAATTGTATCACAGTACGACACATAGTTCTTGAGATGTAAGCACATAAATAGTAAAGTTCATGAAAACCGCCCCATCACGCACCAAGTTCTAATGTATACTTCTTTACTACTAATTGTATTCCTACTACATTTTACAGACATACAGCCATTATACAAATGAATGTATACCTGAAAAACGGCAGGAATAAATAAATAAATACCCGGGTAACGCCGGGTTTACAGCTAGTAGTAAATATTTTAGGGGTGCTACTATGTCCGAATTGCAAAACAAATGCCTTATACCATGTGTCCAATTTTTATTGAGTGCAGAAATACAGTTGAGGTCAATGCATTTTCATTTCTTGTGTTGGTACACCGCTTGCTACGGATTTCCATGAGCGTATTTATCGAATGTCAGCAGTAGAGTGTTGATGTTCAAGTTACCAAACATATATTGAAGTTTTCATTGTGATGTTTTGGCCAAGTTTACTGTACTGTAGCGTGTAAACATGCCACACTATTTACATACGCCGAGTTAGCCGTTATGGTGTTTGTGTATGGGTTTCGTAATGGAAACACTTCCGCTGCTTATAGAGAATACGGCATAAGATGTCCTAACCGCAGACGGCCAGATTCAAAAGCGTTTACTCTTGCGTTCAATACACTGTTGACATTGATGCAGTGCCCAGCAGTCATACGGAATCTGAACGTGTAAATGAAGAGATTGTGGGTGAAGTAGAAGACATTCAGATCAAATTCAAATGTTTGTAAATCTAAGGGACTTACGTACGTTGGTCATCAGTCCCTAGGCTTACAAACTACTTAAAGTTACTTATGATAAGGACAACGCAAAGCACAAATGCCTGAGGGAGGACTCAAACCTCCGTCGGCGAGCAACCGCACGCTCCGCAGCAAGGCGCCTTAGAACGATCGGCTACTCCACCGCGTAGAATTAGCACAAGTATCAGTGTTTCACATACAAGAGAATGACATATGTTATATATGAACGGGTTACATCCGAATCATTCACAGCTCGTTCAACATCTTCGAGCAGGAGATGAAGACGCCGGGCGCAGTGGCCGAGGGGACTGAGGCGCTCCAGTCACGGTCTGCACGGCCACTATGGTCGGGGGTTCGAGTGCCCCCTCGGGCATGGATATTTGTGCCGTTCGTAGTGTTAGCTAGTTCGTAAGTAGTTTGTAAGTCTAGGGACTGATGACCCCGCAAAAAAAAAAAAAAAAAAAAAAAAAAAAAAAAAAAAAAAAAAAAAAAAAAAGAGACGATTGGAATTTCGTCGTTTGACTCTTCAAAATCGCCAGGTAATCCCACTTTTACTCTTCACTAATGAAGCCACTTTTACTCGTCACTCCATCAGTAAAACTCGTAATTCAAATGTTCAAATGTTTGTACAGCTTATGGGACTTAACTACGGGGTCATCAGTCCCTAAACTTACAAACTACTTATGAACTACTTACGAACTAGGACGGCACAAATATCCATGCCCGAGGGGGGATTCTAACCCCCGACCGTAGTGGCCGTGCAGACCGTGACTGCAGCGCCTCAGTCTCCTCGGTCACCGCGGCCGGCTCGTAATTCACATGTTGTCCAAAGAAAACCAACATGCCATTGTGGAGGCGGTCTCCCTGCATGCAAGTCAACGTCACTTGAAATTCGGCTGCAGTATTTCAAAGGTCGGTTGTGTCTATTGTACCAGGACACAGATAGCTTCAACCCTACTAAGCAGGTCTTCATAAGCCGCAGAGGAGTGGCCGAGCGTTCTAAGGCGCCTAGCTGCGGATCACGCGGCTGCTTGCCGTTGGAGTTTCGAGTCCTCCCTCGGGCAGGTGTGTATTTGTTGTCCTTAGAATAAGTTAAAGTAATTTGTAAGCCTAGGGACTGATGACCAGAGTAATTAAGTCCAATAGATTTACAAGCATTTGAGTATTTGATTTGGTCTTCATTAGTTTCTACAGGGGTTTCTTACAGCTACACTTGAAGTAACCTCAGAAGAAACAGGTGATCACGCTACCCATGAAATAGAACCATCCCTTTCAAACCAGAGATGTGGATCCGTGTTGTTCAGGTACTCGCGGACATTAACATCGAAGCATTTGATGCAGCTCTCCACGCTACCCTGTCCTGTGGAAGTCTCTTCAGCTGAGAATACGAACAGCAACCTACATCCTTTTGAATCTGCTTGCTGTATTCGTCCCTTGGTCCCCCTCTACGATTTTTACCTCACACACTTCCTTCTACTGTTAAATTGACGATTCCTTGATGTCTCAGAATGTGTCCCACCAACCTATCTCTTCTCGTAGTCAGGGTATGCCATAAACTCCTTTTCTCCTCATTAGTTACGTGATCTACCCATATAATCTTCAGCATTCGTCTGTGGGGATGCCGGACACTTGCCACGCCGGACACTTGCCACGCCGGACTTTTGCCACACCTGACCCTTCGCCAGGTAGTCGGATTAGCGGCCCCTCGGGCAAGGGACGCCCTTCCCCGTACTCCTACTCTTTGATTCCAAACCTCCGTCTCCGATCTTACTTAATACAGTCCTTACGGAAGAGATATTTCTGTTCGACATCTCGCCGAAATGTACAACTTCTTTTCAATATCCCGAAATCGAAATATTTATAACCTTTGGGAAACGGAAGCAATACCGTCGGCTATGTCACTGTGTAATCTTAAAAAGAAACTTATACAAACGCTTGTAATTCCAATTATTGATTACGGTGATGTTATCTTGCAAGGTCTCTCTTGGGAAAGCTCACGACGTCTGGAACTAATCATGAATGCCTGCGTTCGATATATATGTAACATCCGTCTCTTTGATCACATTTCACCATCTTATAAGCAACTATCCTGGCTCCGTGCTGACAAGCGCAGAGATTTTCATACACTCTGTTTCCTCTACTCTCTTATCAACGTACACTGTCCCTCATATCTTTCCTCGACCTTAACACTCTTATCTGATCAACATAAAAGAACTACTCGTTCCTGTCAGAGCAAAACCCTTTCTGTCCCTATCCATCACTCAGCCGGTTTCTCAAAATCCTTTTCAGTAGCAGGAACCAGGCTCTGGAACAATCTACCTCAGTATATCAGAGAACTGAATAACACTGCCAGCTTCAAACGACAGTTAATGGATTATCTACTAAAGCAATAATGACGCCAGTCTTTATTACCCTACGGTCCAGGTACGTCACATCCATTCCTCCTCCCAGATATTCTTCAACTGCCATTGCTCTCGCCAGGTACAGCTTCTGTCATGCGTTAACCAGTCTCGATATATTCAAAAGTAAATATTGTATCTGCTAATATAAATGTTGTTACTTCTATTATTACACCAGCAGCAGCAGCAGAAGGTGTCTCAGTGGTACTGTTAGTATTAATCCTATTTAGAGTTAAGTTATTACATATGTAGAGTTAAGTTATTACCTTTTATTTACATCCTTTTACATGTAATCAACCTGTATAAATAATGTTATTAACTGTTCATCTGTAAAAATCATTATTATGTTATAGGTAACTCACATGTAAAGAAATATTGTATGTGTAAAACCCTGGTCCGATGTAAGAGAGGGCCTGATGGCCCTAATCTGATCAGGCTAAATAAATCAATAAATAAATAATAATTAGTTCTTCCAACCACAAATATGGATCCATTCTCCCTCCGTTTGTACGGTAGCTTTCTTCCACACTTGCTGATTGCGATACAAACAGTCCATCGCAATGGAAGGAACTTGAAAGGAACGGTATAAACATAATTCCAATGTTCGTTTATCATTCAAGTTTGATCACTGCATTTGTACATATATTAATTGCTACAGCTGCGTCAGAAAAAAAGAGGAAAGAAGAACGATACGCTTCATAAATTTACTCTTTTGCGGCGAAATATTAGTTAATAAAGTGAATTGGGACAATGTTCAAATCAATGACAGAAAATACGTTTACAAAATATAGATAAGAGCGTTTATGTTTCACAGATCACCTAAAGTCGACATACAAATTTGAAATAAAGAAATGAAGGAATATAGAATGCTATACTTGTAAAGTACACTGTTCTACATTGTTTATCTGAGTCACGGAGAGACAACCCTAGTTTTTTTAATGGAAATGCCATAATTTCTATGATCTGCACTACAAAAGAAACAAAAAGCACACTGTAATATGTGTACTAACTCACAAGCGAAACTGAAGTCGATAGTTCCTGTCAGTGTGAGCAGATGTTATACTCGACTACCGAATAAATTAATATCTGCCGCGGCGGAGCGGCAGTTAAGTCCCTTAAGCTTAACAAACCTTTGAACATTTTAATTTACCAACCCCGACACTCTCATCATGCAGCCGATGAACAGTTCGTAGGAAACTTGAGTCTCAACACAAATAGGTACACTACTCATACATTATAGTTGGCGGTGACTTAAATCTAGGCCGGCCGCGGTGGCCGAGGGGACTGAGGCGCTTCAGTCACGGTCTGCACGACCACTACGGTCGGGGGTTCGAATCCCCCCTCGGGCATGGATATTTGTGCCGTCCTTAGTTGTAGGTAGTTCATAAGTAGTTTGTAAGTTTAGGGACTGATGACCCCGTAGTTAAGTCCCTTAAGCTTAACAAACATTTGAACATTTGAACTTAAATCTATCATACGTATGTTGACAAAAATACACCTTCTGACAGGGTGGCAGATACATCTTCCGATATTGTTCTAAATGCTTTTTTAAAAATTATTTTGAACAATTAGTTCACGAGCCCATTAAAATTGTAAATGGTTTTGTAAACACACTTGAGCTCTAAGTCACTAATAATCCTGAGCATCACGACGGATACAGGGATAAGTGAACGCAAAGTTGTAGCGAGCTCAAATCTGTAACAAAGGTATTCACCAAGACTGAACGTAAATACGTCTGTTAAAAAAATAAAGAAACATAAAAATTCGGTTGACATCTTCCTAGGAGAAGTGAAGACCATATGTGGTTTATATTCAAAGAAATAGTATCAACAGCATTGGAGGGGTTCCTACCAAATAAATTAATAAGACACTGAACTGGTTCCCCATGGTACATAAAACAGAACAGAAAGCAG
Source organism: Locusta migratoria (assembly GCA_026315105.1). NCBI lineage: Eukaryota > Metazoa > Arthropoda > Insecta > Orthoptera > Acrididae > Locusta > Locusta migratoria. The sequence continues at coordinate 284,468,373 of CM048755.1, forward strand.
AAAATTTAGACGAATTCCAAACCCCCAAGATTGCCGATGTTTTACTGAAGCTCGAAATTTAGCGCGGCCTTCAAAGCAACATTCGTTTAATACTTTTCACAACGAAACTCTTTGTAGAAATGTGTCGGAAAAATGATACTCTTCTGTAACAAGTTTCCATAGCTTTTACTGGTCTGATTAAAGATAATCAACAACGTGGTGAGAAACTTTAATTTTCAAGGACTCTTCTAAATGTACTTCATGCGATCTACGTCTACTGTAAAGTTAATTCTATCCTTGTCTAATTTTGGAGATATGGGAGTTATTTCAACATTATAGCTGCCGAACTTGTCAATCTTAAGAGCAGGTCTGTTTTACGGCGTGTATTTTAGGTACAATTCTAAAGTTCAGATTCTTTTTAAAAGCTAAAGTGTACCTTATCAGTTTAACAATAATAGTATTTTTAGGAGCTAGTTGCGACTCTGAAGTTACAGGAATAATTTAAGAACTCACAATCTTTGACGGTATAGCCACAATATTAGAAGCTAGAAAAAAGTTTTCTTAACATGTCAACTGTAGGAGCTTTAACTTAAATAGGAAATTGCAAATTGAAAAGCGGTAGATTTAACTATAAGTTCTGGTTGCAGGAGGATCATTTGAGTGATGTTTAATGTATTGGCTTCGTTAAGTCATATTTCACCGCGTACTGATTATACGCGAGTGAACCGAATTGTGACCAGCTAGCTTCATCATCAAGTTATTTAAGAATACTGAGGTCTGATACACTCTTTTTATTTTTATAATTAATAAAGGTCGCATCGTTAGGTGGTCCTCACAGGTGTTTTCTACATTCAAGACGTCTCCGTTCTTCAACAGCAGCTTTCCATTGCAATGATCCTGTTTTCGGAGTAAGCACATCCACGCCTTATTATCGCGTAACCATTGTAGTGGGTCAATAGATCATTCTGTTCGAGATAATTTATAATATTGGAATACAGGATATGTTCCAAACCCTGCTGCAAACTGACGTCAATGAAATAGGCCTGTAATTTAGTGGGTTACTCCTACTGCCTTTCTTGAATATAGGTGTGCCCTGTGCAAATTCCCAGTCTTTTGTTTGTATATGGCTGTTAAGTAAGGAGCTATCACTTCAGCATAATAAAATTGAAATCTAATGGGTATACAGACCGGACCTGAAGACTTCTCCTTTTTAAGTGATTTCATTTCCTTCACTAATCCGATGATATCTACTTCTACGTTATTCATTTTGTCCTTTGTCCGTTGGTTTCGTCTTCTTTGGTGAATGAGTTTCGAAAAGCTGTGTTTATTAACTTTGCCGTAGTAGCATTATCATCGGCCGGTCGCATCGTTAGGTTGTCTTCACATATGTTCTGTATGCTCAATACGTCTCCGTTCTTCGAAAGTAGCTTTTCCTGGCAATGATCCTATTTTCGGCGTAAGCACAATCCACCTCCTATTATCGCTCAACCATTGTATTGGGCAAAAGGCCTGCCCTTGGCCGTTGTAATAACTTCCATACTAACGGCCGTACTACGAAATGCGAAAGCGACCAGTGTGCATATGTCGAGACACCGGCCACGGAGTTCTTGGGCCGTGCGGAAGGGCGCGGGGGGGGGGGGGGGTCGGAGGGAGGAGGAGGAGGAGGAGGAGGAGGGGGGGCACCCGACCCTTGGGAGCAGGCAAAAGTGTGGCAAAAGTCCGGCGTGGCAAGTGTTCGGCGTGGCAAGTGTCCGGCGTGGCAAGTGTCCGGACACCGTCTGTGGCATTACTTTTGAAAAGCTTCTATCATCTCTTTGTCCGAACTCGTTATCGTTCACGTTTCACTCCCATACAATGCTACACTCCAGACAAATGCTTTCAGAAAAGACTTTCTAACATTTAAACTAATATTGGATGTCAACAAATTTCGTTTCTTTAAAAACGCTGTTCTTCCCAGAGCCATTATGCATTTTATATCTTCTTTACTTCGGCCATCAGAAGTTATCTTGCGACCCAAATAACAAAATTCATCTACTACTATTATTGTCTCATTACCTAATCTAATTCCTTCAACATCGCCTGATTTTCTGACACTAAATTCTATTACACTCGTTTTACTCTTATAAATTCCTTTCAAGACACTGTCTATTCCATTTAGTTGCTCTTCCAGACCATTTGCTCTCTCTGACAGAATTATTATGTCGTCAGCAAACCGCAAGGTTTTTATTCCATCACCCTGGACTTTAATTCCCTTTCCAAATTTCTCCTTGCATTCCTTCACAGCTTGCTCAATGTACAGATTGAACAATATTGGGGAAAGGCTACAATCCTGTCTTATTCCCTTCCCAACAATTGCGACACTTCCCTGACCTTAGACTCTAATAATTGCTGTCTGGTTTTTGTACAAGTTGAGTAACTCTTCGCTCCCTAAATTTTATCTCTGCTACCGTCAGAATTTGAAAGAGTCTATACCAGTCAACCTTCTCAAAAGTATTCTCCAGATTCACAAATGGTAAAAACCTAGGTTTCCCTTTCCTTCACCTATCTTCTAACATAAGTCGTAATGTAAGTATTGCCTCGCGTGTTCCTACATTTCTCCTAAATCCAAACCGATCTTCCCCAAGGTCGGATTCTACCAGTTTTTCCATTCGTTTGTAAATAATTCGTGTTAGTATTTTGTAGCCATGACTTATTAAACTGATAGTTCTGTAATTTTCACACTTGTGTGCACTTGCTTTCTTAGGAATTGGAATCACTATATTCTTGTTGATGTCTGACGGTATTTTTCCTTTCTCATACATCTTGCATACCAGGTGGAACAATTTTTTCTCGAGCGGCTTTCCTAACGATAATTGCAGTTCAGACGGAACATCATCTACTCCAGGGGCCTTGTTTCTACTCAAATCTTTTAGTGCTCTGTCTAATTCTTCTCGCAATATAATATCTCCTGTGTCATCTACCTCTGCTTCGTACAACAAGTAGGTAGCACAAATAAACTAAAAAAATGCAACCACGTAAGTGTCACGTATCGTCTAGGTAGGAAGGTAGAATCTATTTATTTGAATACTTTTACACTACATTTTAGGGAAACGATTAAAAGTTACGTGAAAGAGCTAAATATTAAATGAAACATATGAAACGTAAAAATGTACGAAAAATAATAGAGAAGCTTGCGAGAATTATGTCTTCTCCATTGACAAAAATCACGCAGAAATGAGCCGATTTTCCTTTATGATGCCTGTAAAACGTATGTATTACAAATAATGCAATTTTTATGCGTGTTAAATTAAAAAATTATAAAATAATTCTAAATTATAACAACAGGTGATAGACTCTTTTCCTTTATAAACAACTGCTTACTTTAAAAATGTGCTATTCTGTTTATTAGACATTACAAACAACGCCTATAAACTTGTTTACATGTGACTACACAAGGTGCTTCAGGAGGAATTGCCAATATGTAGGGATATTACAAAAAATTTTCAAATGTTTGTTACGCTTATGGGTCTTAACTGCGGGGTCATCAGTCCCTAAACTTACAAACTACTTATACACTAACTTGTACTAAAGAAATTAATGATAAAGGTGAAGCATTGAATTAAAATTCGTGATGCGGCCGGGTAGCTCTGCTCATTGTGGACGCTGTTCGTATTTGTTCGTTCTTGTTGTAAGGGTTTTTGGCTCACCTTTTTTATTACAGAGGGCGTTTAGCCCTCTGAATGGTCACGCTGAGCCACGGCGCCCGGTTGCTTAATAGAGAGACGTCTTACCGCTTGACCACAGCATCACTAGCGATTAAGGCGCCTCGGAATATTCTAATCACGATTTCCCTCTACGTCACAAACTTTAATTCAGCTTCTGTGTTCCTATGAATACTAAAGACAGCACAAACATCCATCCCCGAGGGAGGATTCAAACCTCGCGCATCGGAGCATAGTGCCTCAATGCGCTCGGCCACTCCGCCGCGGCGGGATATTATAGGAACGATCATTTCATGTGTACATATCCCCTGTCCCGAATGGTCTCTGAGAAGAACACATTTAATGAACCTCCTTATTTATTTTCTGTATTATTCTAATCATCAGGTTTACCCATGTACACACACACACACACACGTCAACTTCAGTGCTTTTGCGAAGTCTTGGGACTTGTTGTATTGCTGTCAATACGGGACTGATAACCCCGTAGTTAAGTCCCATAGACTATACAAACATTTGAACATTTTGTCAATACGGTAATGTGAAAGATTCACAAGTACGTGTCGGTAGCCAAGAAATAAAATCGTCCATTAAATGTGCTCAATCTTGCAAACTATTAGGGTCAGGTCTAATGTCTACTCTAAGTTTTTGCTTCAAATTGGAGTCCGTGTCACTTCCCTGAATATTGACCACTCCTCCCGAGACTCACTGTTGCTTACGCAGATGTTCTAAATGTATAGCTCTAGAGAGCTTTAATGATTAATTTTTTCCTTTATTATTTTGTTATGTTATTCCTAGCAATAAATTTCAGTTCATTCAAATATTATATAAATGCATCAATATAACTGTATGTACACCATGTGATCAAAAGTATTCGGAAACCTAAAAAAACATACATTTTTCATATTAGGTACATTTTGCTGCCGGCTACTGCCAGGTACTCCATATCAACGACTTTACTAGTCGTTAGACATCGCGAGAGAGCAGAATGAGGCGCTCCGCGAAACTCACGGACTTACATCGTGGTCAGGTGATTTGATGTCGCTAGTGACAGAAGTGTGTACGTGAGATTTACACAATCCTAAAAATCGCTAGGTCCACCGCTTTTGATGTGATAGTGAAGTGAAAACGTGAAGGGACACGTATAGCACGAAAGCGTACAGTCAGATTTCGTCTGTTGATTACCAAAAACCGCCGATAGTTAAAGAGGGTCGTACAGTGTAATAGGCAGGCATCTATCCAGGCCATTGCACAGTAATTCCAAACTGCATCAGCATCTACTCCAAGTACTAAGACAGGCAGAAAGTGAGAAAACTTGGATTTCATGGATCGAGCACCTGTTCATAATGCACGGCCTGTGGCGGAGTGGTTACACGACAGTAACATCCCTGAAAGGGACTGGCCTGCACAGAGTGCTGATTTGAATCCTATAAAACACCTTTGGGATGTTTTGGAACGCCGACTTGGTGCCAGATTTCATTGACCAACATCGATACCTTTTCTCAGTGCAGCACTTCGTGAAGAATGAGCCGCCGTGCCCCAAGAAACCTTCCAGCACCTTATTAAACATATGCCTGTGAGAGTGGAAGCTAACATCAAGGTTAAGTGTAGGCCGATACCGTACTGAATTCCAGCGTTAACGATCGAGGACGCCACGAACTTGTAAATCATTTTCAGCTAGTTCTTCGGATACTTTGGATCACATAGTGTATCTTTACTACAGGAAAGCCTTTTTTCGACTGTCACTGACTGTTGATGTAAAACGTGGATGAAGTTTATGCAAATGTGTGTACAAATGCGGATAAGCACATTTAAGTCAATACGTACACCGTATCGGAGAAAGAAGTTGATTAATATTTACTAAAAAGTGTGAATTTCGCCCTCTGCTTTAAAGATTTTAACACTTTCAGGTCAGATCTTTTATGTAAATAACGCTTGAATTCTGTTTTACCAATAACTGAACTAAAACAGACCCATATTTGTAGGTGATGTGACATTAATATAGAGAGGGATGTTTAAGATACAGAATAAATACAGTAATTTATTGCAAAAAAAGGAAATAAATTTATTTTCAAAAATTTTGTATCCACACAATTGTCTGTTTTGGGCCTTCACTATAATTTTTTATGATCTGCACCATCTTACAGTAACATGCCTTTGAAAGAAATGACATAACAACACAGGATCATATAAAATCAACTGGCTGTCGGATATGATAGCTTAACATGTCAAAACAAGGATATCAAAACGCTGTCAACAAGTCTTTCTTGCCGCCATTGTAAGTGTACTCCGACTGACGGTGCCACACAGTGTAGAAACATGGAACTAAAACACGTTACGCACGTTACCACAGTCCATCCACGATTGTGTGATGCAGGTCCGAACCTCCTAGCGTGAATCACAAAGAAATAAAGCGAGCAAAACCAGAACCACACAATTGTGTGTGCATGGCCTTAAAGGGATAGACTAGGAAATTGTACAGATGGAACATGAGAAATCCGCCAGTGCCACAAATTTAAAACTGTGCACACCCTGTAACTACAGATCCTCGACATCAAGCTCACGACAGAACTTAAGTGTTGTGATTACTTACAACAGATATAGAATGGGAGTGGACAAGTTATTTTCAACGCATAATAGTCAAATATCACAATCGTTCGTCTTCGTCGTCATAGAATCTCGACCGAGCGAGGTAGCGCAGTAGTAATACACTAGACTCGCATTAGGGAAGACATTGACTCAAATCTGCCTCTGGACAACCAGATATAGGTTTTCCGTGATTTTCCTAAATCACCCCAGGGTCATGGTGCGATGGTTCCTTTAAAAGGGCACGTCCGATTTCTTTCCCTATCCTTACACAAAAACCCGAAGTGTCGACGGGACGTTACACCATAAGCTTCCTTCCTTCCATACAATCTCGATATTCTACAAAAAGGTGAGGTGCAACCAAAGCGAAGACTGTTTCGAACAAAACGTTGTGACAGTCATAAAATTGGAAGTAGACGATCTATAATAAAACAATGTAAGGTTACGGTGTTCCTGTCGGGGAGGACGGCAGTTCAAACCCGTCTTCGACCATCCAGATTCAGGTTATCCGAGATTTTCCTAAATCACTCCAATAAATGCCAGAATGGTTATTTTCAAAGAGCTCGGCCTATTTCTTTCAAGTTTCCTTTACAAAAAGTATCCGAGTGTGTTTTCCACTCTAATGACCACGTTGCCAACGGGACGTTAAACCCTAATCTTCCTTCCTGCACGGCATCAGAAGTGAGCTCTGTGCTCTTGCTTCAAACTTGGCAACGAGCCCTATGAAGTAATCTCCGAACTCGCTGTCTCCGACTCGGCACTTGAAGCTACTGTCGGGTACACGTGAACCGTACCAGCGTAATTACAAGAACGAGTACCCGAGTACTCAGGACTGGATGAGGATTAGCGTCACTGCTCTACATACACAACCGTTAGGAATGGCGATCATTATGAATTATTTTCTCTAACCTCGGTTGCACAGTGGTAGAGTGCCAGACTACAAATCCAACGGTCGCGGGTTCGATCCCCGCCAGGTCCTAGGATTTTTATCTGTCACTTTCCACTTCTTTCACCTCTGGCAGTATTGCTGATGTGAAAAATACCGAGTAGCACCGTGGTTCGGAACCCACGTTAAACTGTAGGTCCCCCTATAACTGGCTGGGTTAGTCAGTTCGAAGGTCGGAGGAAGGCAACGGCATACCACCTCCAAACAGGACCATGCCTAGTAAAGCACTGTGGTGTTCAAACCAATATTCGGATTGTTGACTGCTTTACCTTTTTTTAACTATGAATTATTAACAGTGAGTATTGTGTTGTTTACAGTAAAATTAGTAACACGTTTCTATTAAGTCACTTTTTTGTCTGTCCGTTCGGTGCAAATTTTGAAATTGATTTTAAACTAACTACCAACTATCTAAAAATCTGAAACTACCAACATGTTTCAGAACTGGACGACAATGCATTTTTAACTCGCCCGCTTCCTCCTCCTTAAATTTAAGACTTGAAACTTTCAGCCATCTTCAGGACTAGATGACATGGCAATATTAATTCACCGTTATGACTAGAGGGTACTTCATATTTTGCTTTCACTTCATACCTTACAACTGAATCCAACTTAAGTTGGTGATGAAATTTTCAACGTGGCATAGAACTGGATAACAACGCAAAATTACATTACTTCGCTTTCCTGTTTCAGTACAGACTTTGCTGTTCATTTTAAATTAACTTCCTGATGAGCTGTAAACTTGACATATGGCTCGTAACTGGATGGCAATCCAATACTAATCTCACCTTGTTGTTTGGTATGTGAGAGTGAGTGCATTGTTTTACTACCTTTCCACTGAGGTATTGAAACATTCTATAAAGCTCAGGAAAGGAAGAAAAATATTACATTAACTCTTTATGTTATCTGGTCTGTGGCGGAGGATACTTTGTGTTTTACCACTGCGACTTCCCTCTTTGCTGATCCAATCATGAATGCTTCACCGTAAAAATGACTGCGGGTAAACCTCTCTAATTTATACCTTCACGGTCTTTTCACGAGATATCCGTAGAAGGAAGCAATATATTCTTTGACTCACGGAAGGGAAACTAAAATTATCACAATCATCTGTTGTATTGTCATTGAAATGTTTGAAATCGATTGAAAAGTTTTCTCACGCAGTATTCTAAAAAAAAAAAAAAAAAAAAAAAAAAAAAATGTAAATGAAAGACTTTTTAATAAAACTCATTTTAGAACCGGCTAAAAAGTATAAAGTAATTTCTCGTGGAGCCACACAAATTCCCAACCCAGTAGAAAAAAACTCTGAAAACTTTTCTTGCTATTAAAATTTCTGATAGCTATAAAATAGCTATGAAACGAAGATCATATAATGTAATAGTTAAGAATAAATGTAGAGATCAGATGTCGTTCAGGAAATGCACACAAAGACTCATATTATTTGCAGAGCGATAAAATTATTGTTAGTGACTTTGGCGAACTATTCACGTATCTGTTATCTACTGCACGTGCCCCTTGCTTCTGGTTGTTAATTTTACAAATATCACAATGTTGTTGTTGTTGTGGTCTTGAGTCCAGAGACTGCTTTGATTCATTTCTCTACCCTAATCTATCGTGGGCAATCCTCCTCATCTCCTCATAAGAACGGCAACCTACATCCATTTAAATTTGCTTACTATATTCATCTCTTGGTCTCCCTCTGCGATTTTTACTCCGCACACTTCCCTCCAGAACTAAATTCACAATTCATTGATGTCTAAGAATGTGTCCTACCAATCGATCCCTTCGTTTAGTCAAGGTATGCCAGAAATTCCTTTTCTCCCCAACTCTGTTCAGTACCTCCTCATTAGTTACGCGCTCCACCCACCTAATTAATAACATTCTTCTGTAACACCACATTTCAAAAGCTTATATCCTCTTCCTGTCCGCACTGTATATCGTTCATGTTTCACTCCCATACAAGGCAACACTCCACACAAATGCCTTTAGAAAGGACTTCCTTATGCTTAAATTAATATTCGATGTTAACAAATTTCTCTTTTTCAAAAACGCTTTCCTTCCCATTGCCATTCTGCATTTTATATCCTCTGTACTGCGACCATCATATGTTATTTTACTGCCCAAGTGCCAAAACTCATTTACCACCTTTATTAATTCGTCACCTAATTTAATTCCTTCAGCATCGCCTCATTTTCTAAGACTGCATTTCATTACCCTTTTTTTTTGCTTTTGTTAATGTTCATCTTATTAGCTCCTTTCAACACACTGTCCATTCCGTTCAATTGCTCCTCCAGGTCCTTTGCTGTCTCTGACAGAATTACAGTGTCATCAGCATAACGCAAGGTTTTTATTTCTTCACGCTGAACTTTAATTCCTTCTTCAAATTTCTCCTTGCTTTCCTTTCTGGCTTTCTCAATGTACAAATTACATTGGGGAAAGGCTACAACCCTGTCTTACACCATTCCCAATCTCTGCACCCCTTTCATACCCTACAAATCTAATAACTGCTGTCTGGCTTTTGTACAAGTTGTAAATGACCTTCCGTTCCATTAAAAATACACAAACACCAATTTTCTGTATTATCTGTATGGAATTAAGAATCTGTGTGAGGCTAGGAGAAATTATGTTATTCTTTCTAGTCCGTTAAAATGTGATATTAAAGAACATTTTATTTAAATAATTATTTCAATATTCAATGTATATTTACAGAAAGTGTCTAATAATTACGTTGACGTACATTTTCGATGCTTTACTGCATATATGACGACAGTACACGTAAACAGAACATTAGAAAAATGTGTGTCCCTAAATTATGATTAATTAGCAAAATAAATTTATAACAATCTCCATAAACGTTGCAGAAAGGAATAATCAGCTACACAGATCGCCATTACACCCGCCACTTTCCAAAAAAATGTTGCCATGACTAAAATAACACAGATAGCGCGCTGTGTTATAGTGGGGACATAAGGGACGCTCCTTTTTGCCCAATTATGGCTTACCACAACACATTTGTTTTTTTTATCTTGGTGGAGATGGAATTTACAAGAAAACAACCATTTTCTTCACATTGCTATTTGCTTCCGAAAGACGGTTATTTCGAGTTGTAAGTGCTGCTGTGCAACTGCAAGCACATGTTTTGAGCTTCTGCGTTAAGTCATGACTCGCATTATATTCCCACATGTTTCAGTACAAGAGAATGAGTCGACGAATATGAAGCAATCTCAGCGTTATCTTTCTAAGGCTACTCATACTCGCAAACTATTGCACTGAACCAACGCCTTGATTTTCAGTGTATGCAACCCTCAACATCAAATTCTTGGCTCGCTCGTGATGTATGGTTCTTATGTAACAGGAGTCAGGGATACCATCTTGATTTCAGTAAAACAACCGTCTCATCCATTTTTTTGCTATACTCATTCCAGTTACGGGCACAATGTACAGAATCCATATTTATTAGACTAACACGTTATACTGAAGTGTATGCGAAAATTCTATACTGTTCTACTGTATTTTTGTAAAGTTTAATGAAACATTATTTGCAGCTTATGATGTAAGAGAAATAGGCCATAAAATTAATCATGTTTTAAAATTTACTTTATATGAATTGCAACACATGTTTCCAATATTTTTAAGTGTAATTTCAGCAACATTTCATGAATATTTAGTGTTATCTATACAGAAAACAAATAGTACGGATAAAAACATATTTACATTTTTGTAAATAATTTAATGTTTTGTAGAAACAAGAATTCAAACAAACCTTTGACATGTGGCATATTTTGTAATGTTAAAATTTATATTTTAAAAAATTAATGAAATACTGTATTTCTTTGAATTTTACAAGAATGAAAATGTTTAGCCTGCATGAAACTATTGATTATTATATCAATGCCGCGGCGGAGCGGCCGTGCGCATTGAGGCGCTATGCTACGATGCGCGAGGCCGTTCCCCGTCGGGGGTTCGAATCAACCCTCAGGCATGGATGTTTGTGCCGTCTTTAGTATAAGGTAATTCATAAGTAGTTTGTAAGTTTCGAGACTGATGACCCCGCAGTTAAGTCACATAAGCTTTACAAACATTTGAATTATACCAATAATTTGATAAATTACCACTTGTAAAATTGTCTGAAAACCTAAATTGTTGCATATAATTCCAAATGTGAGCCAAATGCTCCAGTAATTGTCTAGTTCATTCTGCAGCAATAAGCAGTTGGCACTCTTTATTCTACTGTGGCAACAGAATTGTTTTTGTTTAATAAAATTGTAACTGAATAAATTCCCTTTAGTGGAAAAGTGCAATTTTTACTGCCGTGGCTCGCCAGGAAGTGAAATAAAAATGTGAACTGAAATAGTGTCTTCAGTTAATCAAGACCGACACTTGTGATCAACCCTTAGCAGAACAGTGAATCAGAAATTATGGACCTCACTAAAGATGAGTGCACTATTTTATTACATAAATTTTCATCGAATTTTAGTGTATGTTTTCTCGTTTCCACTGCGATGAAATCTGTTTTAAAACAGCAGTATTTAATGCTAGAACAGTACAAGATTCAAATTCAAAACTTCAAGTTTCGTTTTTACATAATATTGGAAAGAGCAACATTGCAACGACAACATTGACATTGTAACAGTTCCGATATATAACTGCAGTGTTTTGTCTCCACATTTCTCCCTAAAGTTTTCTACTATTTTGTAAAATAATACATCCGCTCCCATTGATTCAGTGCATTTTCTATGTTATACAGACTGTGATTTGTCAATAAATAAACGAAATAACTTTGTCAAATGAACAGTTTTCGTTACCTGCCGTTATATAGCCTCATTGCTTTACTTCTTTATTCTGACTCTCTGAGAATGGCAGATCGCGTAGTATTTCTATTTGAAAGCTGGTGTACACTTGTTTGTAGGTGGTCAAGTATGCAGGTTAGCCACGTGAGTATATTTCGAGTTAACTGAGTGCATTTTTTATGTATAGGTATTTATTATTCAACAATATTTCTATTGCGAACTTGAGACAACTATATTTAATACCAGTAATGTTTATTTAATTTTCTTGAGCTTGTCTTATACGTGTTTGTGTGAAGACACAGGGCAAGTATATGAGTATAGTTTCATCAATTTTGAGTTGCACAGCAAAGTTAATTTCATTCTTTTCAATTCATTATTCCACACATGGAATTAATCCGTGTTATTAACATTCGGTGTAACATAAAGAAATTTTGTCACCACTTCATTACAAGATAAGTGACTCCATTAAAATTTAGGCCGTGAAGAAAGTGAGAATACACTTACACGTAAATCACTTAAAGGTTGTTATTAAATAAAACAGAGCCAAATGCTCTAGACGAGCGCAGCTTACGTGTCAGTATATTCTCATCAAATGCTGCACATTATTGGTGTTAGGTCAGACAACTTTTGAACAAGGCAGAATAAATTCTGACAAAATCTGGTCAAAGTTTTAATAAAAAAGAAAGAAAGAAAGGATGAAAATCAACGCAACTTAAGTTGAGATATGTAGTTTTTCATTTCGATAGCGACCATAATTAGAACCGTGAGACTAAGGGGTTGGCTGGTTTTCTTTGTTGTAAAAAATGGACCTTACCATATAAGAATATACGTGTACAGCATAACTAAACTGACGTGAGTGAAGTTCCATTGGCCAGTGGCAATACTTCAGAAAGATCACTAACCTGCAGACACAAACATCTGCTGAGTCGGCCACAACGTGAGAGTTCGGCAGCCACTGGACACCTCACATCGATCGGGCACACCTGTTCGCTCCGAGCATTCATACTCTAAGGAGTCACGGCCAAACGCGGCGCGAATTCCCCAATTCGCAGACGACTAATGTATTTATTGTATTGGTGTGGTGTCTGTTCTTTCGGACGCCCGAAAGAACAGACACCACACCAATACAATAAGTATTAAACGCGACGACGGCGTTAGCTTCAGTTATTTCACCGCAGATGCGGTCATACGTCCGACCTCGCACGGGAATCCGTAATGGCGAGTGTAAGAGGGCATGGACGATAGGGGCGCTACAAACATAGCGTGCGACATGTGAGAATTTGAGACGGACGGGAGGCGAGCAGGGGTGGCCAAGTGGTTAAGGCGATCGCTGGCCCGAAGCGGAAGACCCGGGTTCGATTCCCGGTCCGGCTCAAATTTCACTTGTCGCCATTGCTTAATATCAATGCCCAAAGGCGGCCACTGTCAATCCTTTCTTTCTTATCCTTCTTCCTTCCCTTCCTTTATCATTTGCAAAAGTCTAATGTATCGGACGCGAGGCGTGCTCCACGCTTGGGCCTCCTGTGTGTTGCTACGACGTTCCGGCGCTTCCGGGTCCACGGGTCGATACATACCTTCTAGCCGCCGCCAGATGAGGGCCTGAGCTTATTAATTTATTACAAAGCAGTGGTGCTATCTTCCAGCGGCTTCTCACTCACCCCGATCCATCATCCTCAACCACAGCATACACACACCCTCCATAACTTTCAACTCTCATCCACTTCTCTCTTGGTAGAGTCGAGCTGTCAAGAACCAGCTTCAGGCAACGTGGCAACTTTCAACATTGTAAGTTTTCCTGTCCGACGGTTGAATCTTGTCACCTTTATGAACATAGAGACCTACAGGGTATTAATAACTCTTTTTGAAACACATCCTTTGTACAGGATGTATTAGGGGAAATAGTAGCTATGGTCGTAGAGACGAATCGCAATAAAATGCCGTATAGTATGTATCCAATTGTAAATGAATACAGAGATACATCTTGAGACGTTGCGTGGCCTGTTTGAATGGGGCTTAGGTCGTCGTTAGAGTTGCTTGTTACTAGAGCACACCAAGCCACACAACGAATCAAACTTCAAGAAAGAGAAGTTCTTGTTCACGTTAATAGCAGCACATTCTCCAAGGTTCTTCTACCAAAATAAAGTCGTTGTTAGATGAGAACGGATTTTTATTGATTCTTCCATCACACTACAATACACTACAATACATCTGGTCTAAAGCTCCTGGCAACCGAACTTACAAGAACCTACACAGCTGTCTACGACTTTCAGCAGCTTACAACTGCTTACAACTTACAACTGCCATCAACTGCCACTTGCCGTTAGTAGCAGCATGTTTAAATACGTAGATTTTGGCGCCCAAGTCGCGAGTACGTCACGTCACGTCACGTTTACAAATTCTGTTTCAAATTAATTGAGTACAAATTTTGAAGAAATTTATACAGTTTGATTTAGTGGTTAACAAATAATATAACTGGTTACAGAAATTGGTAAAAAAAGGTTGCAATTCATGCAATAAATTAATTATTTAAAGGTAAGTAGTGCGTATTTCGCTACACGGCCGATAGGTCATACAATAACCTTTGAGCTGTAAGTTCATGTAAACATACGAGTCCGCACCTGACGTCTTATGATTGATCTTCAAATTCAAGATTTTACCAAAATTTTGAGGTAACGACAATTTACAAGTGAAAAAAATGTTCATAAAGGTGTATGGTTTATCAAAACTTAATAGATGACAATTCTAGTTTTTCGTAAATAGTTCGAAACTGATATAATCGTTAGACAAACTGTTAGGTTCATAAAATTTACCAAATTCTCGTTTCAAAAAAAGAGGTTTTCTAACTCAGGATCTTTAATATTTCCTATGAAACGTCACAATCTGGTAGTAGGTAACCCAAGTAAACTTAAAGGGAAGCAACTAAGAACATTTTCACTGATTCCTCCGGCGGTTGTTGTAGAAGATTACCGTATTTTATCTAACTGTCCAGACTTTAAAGTCTAAGGATGGCCTGTAACTCTGTACTCTACAAAACTTGGACATATGTCACTTGGATTTTTTTAAATTCATTTATACTACCGCCTTCTAAAATACTTTCGATCCCTCCTGAAGCACTATGATACACCATAAGATGCTCTTACTTTTGTTTTGTTTTAATTGACAGGCCGGTGTTGGGGTGTATAAGCCATAATCGATGGTATCTGATATTATAGTGTGACAACTACACTACTCAAAACACTTAAGGGATCGCGTGAGATATCATACACAATACACATATGGTGACATATTCTATTCAGATATTGATTACAATTGTAATTTGCGAGTGATTCAGTGCGATATTTTGCTGTCTCAACTCTCTACTTGAGATTTATATAGCGTTTACTTAGATTGAGGCAACATAATAGTGAAACAGTCATTCTCGTTGCCCTCTAATATGGTGTGTAATCACCTCGGACGCATTTGCACACCTTCGTGGCATGGACAGTATCCGGTTATCAGTCATCTCTTGAAGGGTATTTGGCCGTTCTTCCGTGAGTGCAACATCTATCTCTGCAACGGTTGTGGGAGTTGCTGGCCTGGCTGCAATGCGTCTGACAAGTGTATCCCAGACACGCTCAGTCGAGTTAAGTCCTGTGAACAAGCTGGACACTCCTTTCGTTCAATTCACTCAGCTTCAAGCATATTGCCCACTCTGGGGGGACAGGTGTTATCGTCCACCAGAAGGGACCCATCTCCTATGGCACCAGCGTACGCCACAAGAAAAGATCCAAGTACCTCGACTCTATACCTCTGAACAGTCAAAGCGCCACTCTGAACGACATAGAGGTCTGTACGTCTCCAATACTGATTCCTGACCACACAATTCGTCCACCAGCATGACACGTTGATGTTTCCAGCACATAAGCAGGATTCATTCGAGTTCCACGTTCTCTCCAGATGAGGGAACGACGATTGTCTGGCTGAACACAAAATCTTGACTCATCCTTGAACATAACCAGGCACCATTCGTTACGACTCCTTGCCCGTAGGCAATTTCGGACTGTTTGTGTTGATACAGCGCGTCCTGTTGCTGCCTGGAGGGCGCGTTGCAGCTGAGTTGCATTCAGCATCCTGTCTCGACGAGCAGTTGACCGGAGATAACGGTCATATCTTGCTTACATTACCTGTGGTTGACCTTGTCATTGCCTTCTTTTAACGGTTCCAGTTTCTGAAATCGCGTGCAGTTTCTGGAAATTACACTTTGGGACACTCCAATAGCTGCAGCCACCTCCCTCTTTGTCTGTCACGCTTCCAACCTTCATACGTCTCTCCATGCCATAGCTTCGCGTAAGTCACATTGTTGCTGCATTGCACTACCCACTCACTACATTATCTGACTCAAATGCTTGAGTAATTCGTATGGTAGAGTAAACAGAAGTCAACTCCAACCCCCTCTGCAGTAACTTTCTGTTATTACCACTATCTCGGTGGCCGTAATGTTGCTGTCTCCACTCCGTAAAACTCGGATAACTGTGAGTAATAATTTTTTAGCTAGATGTCGTTTTTCTACAATGTTCCCCACTGTAAGGTCTGCAACTTCTCTTGCGCCAGGGGGAAGCAGGTAGAAGAAGCGCATCCGCTTTTTACATGACGCCCGCGCTTTCGTATTCTCGCCGCATATAAAGGTCCTGTTGTTCACCGTTAGAACACAGTCTAACGCGGGCAGTCGCCAAACACCATAGGAGATAAAGTACAGCTGAGGCGATGCTAGCGCTCAACGCAGCCAATACATGGTAACAGAAGAATGACATGATACAAACTGAGAAGTTGCTATTTTTAATGCTGTTACTTTCATATTTCCTAGTCAACAAACGTGGTGGTGAATTTTATAATACGAACATGAAAGGGTTGTTAAAGTTCGGTTAGCCGCGCGGGAATGGCAGTAATGTCTGAGGCGCCTTAGCACGGATCACGCGGCTACTTCCCGTCGGAAGTTAGTCCTCTTTCGGGCATGGGATATGTGTTGTTCTTAGCATAAGTTAAAGTAGTTGGTAAGTGTAGGGACCTCAGCAGTTTGGCCGCTTAGGATTACAAACATTTGGACTACTTCGGTTAATGACAGTATATAGTGTAAAGAAAAGCCATTGTATTGTAAGACGTACAGCTGACAAAGCAAAGTTGTAATCGCATCCCTCAAAAACGTTTTAAGAGCAGAAATGAAAAATGAACTGCAGCCTGATGTGCTCAAGTTCAAAAGGGACTGATTATGATTATACTCACATGCTCGTTGCGTAATTTCAGATAGCACGATTTTTTTTTTTTTTTTTTTTTTTTTTGCTGATTTCGAACATTTTAATACATCGAAAACTACACACGACATTTACATTCGTGTCAAAGTGCTACATCTTCTAAACGACCTTTTCGCTTTGTCCTTCCTTCAAAGCCTTGCTTGTATCTATAATGATTGTTTTAGCTACTTGACAGGTATCAAATTGTAGATCTTCAGGAATGTGAAATGATAATAACAACAGTTCCTCAACAGTTCATACGTGGACATATTATTTATTTGTTGCTACGCGTTCACTATTTCAAACTAGTAGGTAACCACCTAAATACGTCGGTGTATGGCCCAATGATTTTTGTGAAAGTGAAGTACGAAACAAAACAGTCTACTGAAATTGTTGATTAAATACAATCGGAACATTCAGAAATTACTTTTACAGCAGTAGTATTATGAAGTAGTCGATAATCTTTCACGATTCTCATTAAGAGCCGCAGCTTCGCAGGGAATTAATTGCTAAAGCTTTTTCACGAAGTGACCACTATAATAAAATTAGAGGATTAGGGTCCATACAGAAGTTTACTGGTAATCATCTTTCCCGCCAACCATACGCGACTGGAATAGGAGGAAGTGACTGTGGTACCCAGATTAACCTCCACCACACACCATGCAGTGCCTTGCGCAGTATCGACGTAGACGCAGATGTAGAGGTCTAACCACCGTAAATGAACACTTGTTACTCGTAACATTATTCGCTTACTTCTCGGCATTCTTTGCAAATCGAAATGAGAGATTTCCGCCGCAGCGGATTAGCCGCGCGTACTGGAACGCCATGTAGCGGTGCGCGCGGCAGTCCGCCGTCGGGGGTTCGACTCCCTCCTTGGGCATGGATGTTTGTGTCATTTTAGTGTAAGGTAGTTCATAAGTAGTTTGTAAGTTTAGGGACTGATGACCCTGCAGTTAAGACCCTTAAGCTTAACAAACATGTGAACATTTTGAGAGATTTCCCGATTATATTTTTCATAGCCTCTCCATTTTATAGCGCCACAATAGCTCCCAAAAAGTTGGTATATTGGATGAGCTGCTTCACTCCAAATACACATCCAATACACAATCGTTTGGCGGTGTGTTTATACGACCCAGCCGCTTGCCAGCGCCGCAGTGCGAAGTTGGAGAAAATACCTGGCAGTTGCGTGACTCTTATGTTAGACTCTTGTTAGAATCGGTCACGGTGAGAGCGGCACAGGTTTTCTCACCTGATGATCGCGGGCAGGCGGGCCGCGAAAATATTGTGTGACGTTTCCATACAAAACGTTGCATTCCATCACAAGTCAGATTTTAAGTAAATTCAAATGTTTGTAAAGCTTATGGGACTTAACTACGGGGTCATCAGTCCCTAAACTTACAAACTAAGTATGAACTACTTACGAACTAGGACGGCACAAATATCCATGCCCGAGGGGGGATTCGAACCCCCGACCGTAGTGGCCGTGCTGACCGTGACTGGAGCGCCTCAGTCACCTCGGCCACCGCGGCCGGCTCAGATTTTAATAGAGAGAACCAAAGAACAAAACGTGAATACCATTGGAGGAAAATTACACGTAATTCAATGATGCCTGTGTATCACTACATTTTCAACCAACAGTGCCAAAACACGTCTAATTATAGTAATTATAATAACGAAATACACACACATCCTACACACTGCGACTTCACGCTGTATGCTGCACCGCATTTATCACAGATAAGATCAAAGCAAGTGTCACTATACGTTGTAAGAACCTGCGTATTGGGATATGTACGGTTCTGATTTACAAGTTTGGATCGATATTATCTTAGGATCGAATCGTACATGTCTGCTTTAATGCCCCAGCAACTACTTTAGTTGCAGACATTATCTTTTTCCTGTGATCCTGTATTTGAAAACACTCTGTGTATAGGCTGTATTTTGTGAAACAAATAAGAAATATTACATGAAATAACTGGTTCATTAATGAAAAGGGTTTTAGTCTGAGGGGACATAACTACGGGGTCATCAGTCCCTAAACTTACAAACTACTTATGAACTAGCTAATCCTAAGGACGGCACAAATATCCATGCCCGAGGGGGGATTCGAGCCCCCGACCGTAGTGGCCGTGCAGACCGTGACTGGAGCGCCTCAGTCCCCTCGGCCACCGCTGCCGGCAGGATTTAGTCTAACGTTTGCAAATGATGTACGCAAAATCATAGATTTAGTTGAATAAAGGTTATTCAATAAATTTGGTTCCTTATTGGAAGCGGTCAGATGATGTTCAAATGTTTGTAAAGCTTATGGGACTTAACTGCGGGGTCGTCAGTCCCTAAACTTAAAAACTACTTATGAACTACCTTATACTAAAGACGACACAAACATCCATGCCCGAGGGAGGATTCGAACCCCCGACGGGGAACGGCCTCGCGCATCGGAGCATAGCGCCTCAATGCGCTCGGGCACTCCGGCGCGGCAGTGTAGCAGTATCGCCAAGAAAAGCTAAATGAAATACACGCTCTCCATTACGTGCCACAGTCTTTTGAATGCAGACATTGTAGTTAAGCAGCGTTTAGACGTGGAGAGATGAATGGCATACTCTCCCTACGTCTTTTTTCTCCTTTTCATCTCCCCTTAATATCACTTAAATTTTTCACTTCTTGTCACGCTCCTCTATATTCATTTTTCCTCTTTTTTTATCTTCTACAACTAGTTGTCTGCTTGCTCTCATTTCCCTGTATTTATCTGCGCTGAGGCTACAATCGATAGAATACCTGACACATCTTACGAGGCGCTTCCAGAAAGCAAGTTTCACAACGTTGGTTCCTTTAAAGGATACGTATTTAGGCAGGAATATTGTTGATGCGCGACGTATCTGTGACGTGACAATCAATTACTTGTGCCAGCACCGCACCAGCAGTGCCCCGAAGTGGCGTCTCTAATTTCGTTCTCCCGCCGCCTGTGCCAGTGCCGTAGAGTACTCTTTGTAAAATTTTATTTGGATTGTATTCGGACATGGCGACTTAGTTGTTCTCAGTTGCTTCTCTACACCCGGGATGTTCATTACTATGTCATCCGTATCTGAGTTCGTCGATGGTTAAATAACGGCATGTTTTTATGACCCTCCAGCGTAAATAACGTCTTAAAAGTTAAATTAGAATTTCAGATTTTCTTTTGCTGTCTTCTACCACCACCCCAAAATAATCTAGTGACGGAGTAGAGGCGTTTGAAACGCTTACTTATTTTACATATGAATTCGAAATATTCTAACCTCTCGACCGCTGGAAGGCATTGAAATAAATTCATTGGCGAAGTTAAAAATTTTAGTATTCGAACCCGAATTTCCCATTTCGGTTGAGCGGTCGCTTTAACTAGTTTATTTTACTTACTTCTGTTTTTTTAATTCGCTTCCTTGCGGTAGTTCGTTTGTGTTCTTCTAGGTTGTTCGTTGTGTTCTTTGCTCAGTTTTCTCTGATTACAGAGAGCGTTGAATCCTGTGATTGATCCAGTCAGGCTACTCAGACACGCCTCCTGTCCTGTCAAAATTCTCAATTTATATCTCACTACGATGGCAGTGCCCCCTGCCCATTACTTCCTCTTGCTCGCAGACTTTACTGGAATTCCGCAAGGGATCGAGCGTATTTATGCATCTGCATAGAAATTGTCAGTTGCCTGTTGGGGTTCATATACAGGGTGTTACAAAAAGGTACGGCCAAACTTTCAGGAAACATTCCTCACACACAAAGAAAGAAAATATTTTATGAGGACATGTGCCCGGAAACGCTTAATTTCCATGTTTGAGCTCATTTTAGTATTTCTCTTTAAATGCAAATTGAAATAATTCTTGCAGAATTGAAATAATTCAAAATACCCAATTGTTTAGTTAGTATGTACTGTACTTCCTCGATTCACGGTCAGTTGGCCCAACTGAAGGAAGGTAATGTTGACTTCCGTACTCGTATTGTGGACGGCTGTGATACAATAGCCATTCTCCAGGGCTGCATCAGTGCATCAGGGATTCCATGCGACGGAGGGTAGATGCATGTATCCTCACTAACGGAGGACATTTTGAACATTTCCTGTAACAAAGTGTTTGAAGTCACGCTGGTACGTGTTGCTGTGTATTTCCATTCCATGATTAATGTGATTTGAAGAGAAGTAATAAAATGAGCTCTAACATGGAAATTAAGCGTTTCCGGACACACAACATATTTTCTTTCTTTGTGCGTGAGGAATGTTTCCTGAAAGTTTGGCCGTACCTTTTTGTAACACCCTACATACAAGTAACCATATGGACATGAACATGCCGGAAAGAACAGACACCATATCAGTAATTGATTTTACATATGCTGTATATTCGTTCTCTTTATAATTTTAATCTACAATTTTTCTGACAACTTTCGGTTAGCTCTTTTCAGTTCTTACTGTTATAAACTTATTGACGAAAAAGTATAATAACCACAAGGCATGGTCAGATTTCATTTTAACGTCGTCCACATTTACACTATCGGCAGGTATGTAAATGAGTACTAGATGACATTAGCGCCGTTCGTTGCTGAGATACTCCTGTGGCCAACAAGCACGTTGCCCAGTTCTCTTTCTGATAGAATGTGTGCCCCCTCCCCAGCTCTTTGATGTGTACGTGTCTCCGACTATTCCAGCCTTTCTTCTATCCCAGCCTGCATTCCCTTCTAGATCCTAGAACCACCCTCTCCGCCGCGGTGGAGTGGCCGAGCGTTCTAAAGCTTCTCGCTGCAGAGCGCACGGTTTCTCGCCTTCGAAGGGTCGAGTCCTCCATGGGGCTTCGGCGTGTGTGTTGTTCCTCGTTTAGCTGTAGTTAAAGTAGTTTGTAAGTCTAGGGACTGATGACCATAGAAGTTTGCTCCAATAGGTTTACAAACATTTGAACATCTCCCTCTCCTCTCCAGTCCCCCTTTTCCTCCTTGTGGGTTCTAGGGTTAGAACTGACCTACGGTTTTTTCTTACCTTACCCAGTGCCAGTATTCGAGACATCAGAGACCAGTTACTGCAGGAGAGAATGAAACAGCTTTTACACTCTTCCGAAACCAATCAGCCGCGCGGAAATGGCCGCGGGGTCTGAGGCGCCATGTCACGGATTGTGTAGTTGCTTCCGCCGGAATTCCGAGTCCTATCCCGCGCATGTGTATATGTGTGTGTTGTCCTTAGCATAAGTTAGTTTAAGTAGTGTGTACGTTTAGGGGCCGATGATCTGAGTAGTTTGTTCCCTTTTGTCTTACAGCAAATTCAGAATTTATGAGGAACCGAACGAGAGTATGCGTACAGGCCAGAGGGGATGCAGCGTCTTACTCACCAGTCACCTCACGCTATCAAATTGATTGTCAGTACGATTCAATATTGTGATCACTGGAATAACATCACTTTGCCTCTGAAGTGCTGACGTTTCATTTCATTTCCTCCTGTTTTGTGTATAGAAGTGCCTCGAAATCGCGAGGACGGCGGTCCAAAACAAGCCTACGGCCATCTTGTTTAGGGTTACCGAGATTTCTCTAAATCATCCAGGAAAATGCCGAGGTAGTTCCTTTCAAAATGCTACGGCCGATTTCCTTCCCCATACTTAGCACAATTTAATCCGAGCGTTTGCTCCGTGTCTAATGACCATGCCGTCGATAGGACGTTAAACCCTAATCTTCCTTCCTTCCTTCCTTTGTCTTTTACTCTTTTTACAGAATTTTACATCTGAAGTTTTTCTAAATAACACTTTTATCCATTATGGATGAGAAACACTGCGACTGTGGTGAATAAAGGTTTCTCGAAATGACAACAACCAGACTCCTTTTATGTTCAAATGTTTGTAAATCTATCGGACTCAACTGCTGGGTCATTAGCCCGTAGCTTACAAACTACTTAAACTAAGGTAAACTAACCTATGAACAACACAAACAGGACTCGAACCCCCGACGGCGAACGGTAGCGCGCACCGCATCACGGCGCCCCAATGCGCACGGCTAATCCGCCGCGGCCTTCTTTTATGTAGAATGCTTTTATTTTTGCACTACAGGTCTCAAATTGCCTAGCAATTCATCATCAGATTGTGTACGACGTTTTTATTCTACATTGTGTGCACTGTGGCAGATCAGTATAATTGCTAGTATCCATAGTAGTGTGGTTTTTGTTGCACTTACTTGTCTGTAACACATGTTTATGATTTCCAATTTCACACAATAAATGAACAAACGTTAGCACATGTTCCACACGCTATACAGGAAGTAAACAATCCAATGTTAGATTTTGGGACCGGTGTTAAAGTATGCTTGTTTACTGTGTGTGAATCCCCTTTCCCTGGTTGGATAACTTGGGTAAGCTATGTACACGGAAATCGCCGAAGTGGAGTCCAATTGAAAGGGTTGCACCATGCCAATAAGTCACACGAAATTATTATTATACTGGAAAAAATTAACATGTCTTCCAGACGAGTAAGTGCATCAAAATCAACACATACTATAGATGATACCAAAATTGTACGTAACTCCCACACTGCACGAAATACAAAATAAAAGCTTCTTTTGTCATCTGATGATGAATTGGAAGTCAATTTGAAACCGGTAATGGAAAAATAAATACATTCTACATAAAAGGAGTCTGGTTGCTGTGAAAACACTTATCCAAATGATTGTGAATAGAGTAACTGAAGCGGAACTTGGTTACCAGCCTGGTATTCACCTAGTGGGATGTGGGTAGCCGCAGCGAAGCGACCGAGCGCATTGAGGCGCTATGCTGCGATGCGCGAGGCCGTTCTCCGTTGGGGGTTCGAATCCCTCCTCGGGCATGGATGTTTGTGCTGTCTATAGTATAAGGTAGTTAATAAGTAGTTTGTAAGTTTGGGGACTGATGACCCCGCAGTTAAGTCCCATAAGCTTCACAAACATTTGAACGTTTTGGTAACCGCGTTATTTCTACATGTTTGTATAGAAATGCCTTATGCTACCCATGGTCCGCCTCCTTAGTCTAGTGAACAGTGTGGTGGGTTCCCACATAGAAAGCCAGGCTTCGATTCCCGCTCCAGTCGGAGATATTCTCGGCTTGGGCACTGGATGTTGTCGTCCTCATCATCATTGACACGCAAGTCGCTGAAGTGGCGTCACCTAAATCCTTGCACCAGACAGACCGAACACGACCCGGGTTTTGGTTTAACGGCCATTAAGTGCCACACGAATTCATCATCAATTCAAGTTCTGCGGTAAAAAAGAAACAACTACTTCACACACTAGCGGATGCAAGATTTTGGTTTCGGAGTGGCTATATCCAGTTGAGGATGAACTGTATCAAGAGGTTCGTTCCAGCAGCTGCCAGAGTGCTTGACGCGCATGCGCAACGCTGAAATTGTGTTCCAGCAGCGCCTTTTCCCGCTTCTGGCTACTTGGAGTGTGGCTGTTTGGTGTTCCAGCAGTTGCAACAAGCAGCCAGACGCTACCCGGAAAAATATTTCAGGCGCGGTCAAGCTGCCAATCTGCGCATGCGCAGAAAGGTCCGAGTTAGAGTGGGGGGGGGGGTAGCCATTACGTGATACTTTTGTGTTTGTGGCGTGTTTTTCGATTATTTCGAAGTCACTGCAATCCCACTTGAGAACAGATATTTCTCGTTTACACTTCTTCGTTATTAGGAAGGAAAGTATTTCAATTATTCCTTTTAACTTATCTTCGCCTGCGGCCATAAACAGTGCAAAAAGCGTTCCAGCAGTGCTAGTATCAAACAAGGGTTTTTACGTCATAATAGTTGCGCATGCGCAGTAACACCTGTTTCTTGGCGCTTGATAGTAGCCGTCCGGCAGCTGCTGGAACGAACCTAAGGTAAACACTAAAACCCAGGCCTTGGAAAGGGTGGGGGGCCTGAGCTCCTTAGACCTCCGCCTCCTCTCCTCTCTGGATCCGCTACTGGTTTCATAACTTTTTTTCCGCCTGAATAGCTCCGAATACGTTATGTGTAAACGCGACACATTTGTGTTAGAGGCCGTTTTCGGCGTGTGGTTGTCTCCCACATTTAGTGGCGCGGGCATTCATTTGGTGCGACGCGACCCTGACCCGGCTTTGAGAGCGGCGCAGCTTTCTAGGGACACCTGTCGCTGATTCACGCCGCGTCTTACAGCGCACCATGTGTTCTTCTACGCAACCGAGTCGATCTATTTTCTCGCAATCGTTTGTATCTCCAGGCAGACTTAGAAGGTAGACTGCTGTTCAGATGTTCAGATGTTTGTAGAGCTTATGGGACTTAACTACGGGGTCATCAGTCCCTAAACTTACGAACTACTTATGACCTAGCTAATACTAAGGACGGCACAAATATCCATGCCCGAGGGGGGATTCGAACCCCCGACCGTAGTGGCCGTGCAGACTGTGACTGGCGCGCCGCAATACGCTCGGCCACCGCGGCCGGCTAGACTGCTGTGTTCCGTCTCGTTTCTTAACACATTCTTAATGGTATTGTGCTAATCACTCACCTTCTGACTGTTTCCGAAAATACTGACATGGCTGTTTCTCAGAGTTGGACATTCGTCTGCAGTTTGCTACTACAGGCTGTCCCTTTTATGTGATGACCGCACGCGCGAAGCACGAGACGCCGGGAGGCAAGCGCTCCGTTGCCCGGAGATTCAGATGCTACTAAAGAGAGTACATGCACTACGCTTGTCCGTCCTTTTTTAGAGTATTGCTGCTCAGTGTGGGATCATTATCAGCTGGGTTTGACGGAGGACATCGAAAAAGTCCAAAGAAGAGCAGCTCGTTTTGTATTGTCACGATACGGGGGAGACAGCGTTACGGAAATGATACAGGATCTGGGATGGGAATCATTACAACAACGGCGCTTATCGCTGCAGCAAACTACTTAAACTTAGGTAAACTAACCTAAGGACAAACACACACACCCATGCCCCAGGGAGGACTCGAACCTCCACGGCGAGCAACCGCGCGCTCCGCAGCGAGACGCTTTAGACCGCTCGGCTACTCCACCGCGGCACGAGGCAGCCCCAGCAATACTACAGTTCCAGAACTTCATCATAGAAGAGCCGGCCTTCTGTCTAAGCACAAGCCGCAACACTTTACTATTGCGTAGCAGAACTATGTTATAGTACAAGAAGTTTGTACCAACACAAGCTCATCAAAGTACTGATTTCTTCTGTCAATAAATCGTTTGAGAACTATCACTTCTTTTAGTTACAGACCTTGTCCACATCCTTACTAGCCACCTTGTTCTACTACAGCAATCAGGGAGACGCAACACCTGTGACTACGATCTGTTTGCTAAAGTAAAAGAACTACTACTAGGCACTCGCTACAACACGAAAGATGATATTATCCATCTAGTCCCAGTCTTCTGTGTTAATTCTCTACTGGACCTTCAGGAATGAGATTTCGTTCGGTTTATACATATTTGTTTTGAGTCCTCATTTATGAGTACTTAAGAAACTGTATTTCAGATTGCACTTTCCGTTGTTATTATTAACCTCTTACAAAACATCCTACCTTGCAGTTGTAGATATAAATTTTATAAATATAGGTTACAATTTTTCCTAGCACTCCCGAAATTTGGTTGAAAACAGTCATCACGGTGAATGTTTATGTTGTTATTTTCTCTATCCTCATTAACTACATGTACACCATTAACCTCTACCACACTTTTATAGAAAGGGATTTGGTTAAATTCATTGCTCATTGCAAGAACTAGTGATACCAGGATGTTTTTTTCGCCTGTTGAACATCACTACTATTTGCCTAATCTTTTGCTTAAGGAAAATATTACCTTACCTCACTTCTGATCGTTAAGTGTTTGCACACTTGTGCTACTGAATATG
Organism: Locusta migratoria; assembly: GCA_026315105.1. Taxonomy (NCBI): domain Eukaryota; kingdom Metazoa; phylum Arthropoda; class Insecta; order Orthoptera; family Acrididae; genus Locusta; species Locusta migratoria. Next base: position 284,495,460 of record CM048755.1, read on the forward strand.
CAACAAGCAGACCAACCTGTGCTGATTTATTCTACACTGAAGAGACAAAGAAACTGGTATAGGCATGTGCTGGCAAATACAGAGAATGTTTGAAGAAGTGGATGAATATCATACAGAATATTCGATACTGCGAGAAGATTTTAACAGAGCACTCAAAAACTTCAGCCGAAACAAGTCCCATGGAGCAGACGACGTTCCTTCAGAGTAAGTAATGTCCTTGGGATAACCATTTATAACAAAATGAATTCACCTGGTGTGTACGATGAATGAGACTGGCGAAGTGACCTCAGACGTCAAAAAGAATGTAATAACTCCAATGCCAAATATAGCCGGTGCAGACAGGTGTGAATATTGCTTGGGTATCAGTTTAATAAATCATCGTTGACATATACTACCACGACTTGCACTGTAGAGTCAAATAAACCGGTATAGGCATGCGTATGTAAACACTCAGAGGTCGGTGCAGCGGTGGGGAACACCTGCCTGAGACAATATGTGTCTCCGCAGGAGTTAGATCGTTTACTGCTGCTACAATGGCGCTTTATCACGATTTATGTGAATTTGAACGTGGTGTTACAGTCGGTGCTCGAGAGATGGGACGCAGCAACTCTGAGCTGGAGATTTTCCCGTAAGACCATTCCACGAGTGTACCATGAATTTCCTGAATCAGATAAAACGTCAATTCTCCTGGATCATCATCCGCGTCCATTCATGTCCATGTGAATTCCGACGGACTTGGACAATATCAGAAAAAAGATCCTGCAAGAACGGGACCCTTGACGACTGAAGAAAATCAATCAACACGACAGAAGTGTAATCATCCCTTAAAGTGCTGCGAATTTCAATGCTGGTCCATCAACAAGTGTAAGCGTGCGAACCATTCAACGAAACATCATCAGTATGGGCTTTCGGAACGGAAGACCCATTAGTGTACCCTTTCTGACTACATGACACAAAGCCTTACGCCTCTCTTGGGCCCGTCAACACTAAGATTGAACTATTGATGACTGATGACTGCAAACATGTTCCCTGGTCTGACGTGTCTCGTTTTCAAATGTATCTAACGGATGGACGTATATGGATATGGAGACATCCTCATGAATCCATGGACCCTGCACGTCAGCAGGGGACTATTCTAGCTGGCGAAGGATCTATGGTTTGGGGCGTGTGCTGTTGGAGCAATATGGGAACCATGACACGTCTAGATACCACTCTAACAGGTGACACGTACGTACGCATCCTGGATCACCATCCGCATCCATTCATGTCCATTGTGAATTCCAACGGACTTGGACAATATCACAGAACAATGCAACACTCCCCACGTTCGAAATTACTACCGAGTGGCTCCAGGTAATTTTGTAATATATAATGTGTGTGTGTGTGTGTGTGTGTGTGTGTGTGTGTGTGTGTGTGTGTGTGTGTGGCGTCTGTTCCGAAAGAACAGACGTCACTTCTGATCCTGCAGTTGTTATTCTTTCATATTCACAGAATATATGACATCAACCGCGAATGGTCAAAGCTGAAAATGTTGATCCTTTCGTTAGTGGGGAAGCCGGGGAAGTTTGTGGCCCTTACTCTTACGGGAATTAGTTTCTGAAACTACGAGTTTGAGTACTTTAGGCAGGGTAAGGCTGGGAATTTGTGTCTGACAGGAGGCGTGCTTAGGTTCAAAAAATGTTCAAATGTTTGTAGAGTCTATGGGACTTAACTACGGGGTCATCAGTCCCTAAACTTACAAACTACTTACAAACTAGCTAATACTAAGGACGGACAAATATCCAAGCCAGAGGGGGGATTCGAAACCCCGACCGTCGTGGCCGTCCAGACCGTGACTGGAGCGTCTCAGTCCCCTCGGCCACCGCGGCCGGCGCGTGCTTAGGTCCTTGCAGGTGCGATGATCACTGTGTCCCCAATTGTGTAGTGGTCAGCGCAACTGCCTAGAAAGCGGTAGACCCGGGTTCGAATCCCGGCTGGGTGCACATTTTCAGCTTTGCCTATTCGCAGTTGCTGTCATATATTCTGTGAATATGAAACACTCTTGTGAGTTTAAACACCTCCGATGACCACCAAACTCCTCAGACATGAATCTTATTGAACATATCTTCTGGGATGCCTTGCAATGGATGCATGGTGTGAGTTTCGTCAGTTCCCTCCAACACTACTTCTGACACTTTGCGTGCTTCTTGCGGGGGGGGGGGGGGGGGGCTGCGCTATACTAGGCTGACGTACCAGTTTCTTTGGCTCTTCATTGTAACATAAATAGTGAGTAGCTTCACAAATTTGGAAGGCTTTATGACTTTGGAACTAATATTTGACTGAGTTCTTGCAAATTAACTCAGAAAAGTATCAGAATTCAGCAACTGAAGTGTTCCTACTGTTTCAAATACGCTAACATATTAGTGTGGCAGCCTTATAATTTCAACTTATTCCAAAAGGTCTAACTGAAGGCATGTACGATTGACCACTACTGGGAAAAGCCACACTATCAATCTTCAGAGAAGGACAGCTTATTTAGGGAGGTGAGTGTCAAGGAAATGATGCACGAGTTGGGGTGGAAATCATTAAAAGAAATACTTTATTCGTTGCGACGACATCAATTTGCGAAATTTCTTTCACAAACTTTATCTTCTGAATGCGAACATATTTTTTAGCACCCACCTACATAGGAAGACAGGATCATCACAATAAAATAAATCAGATCGAAAACGGGAAGTTTTAGGTGATCCTTTTTCCCGCGAGCTATTAAAGAATGGAACTGTAGAGAAATATCATAAAACTGGTTCGATGAACCCTCTGCCATGTACTTCAATGTGAGTTTCAGAGTATTTATGAAGATGTAGATATCTGAAATCCACATTGTGGTCCAATGACAAAGAACGGAAATAAATAATGTTTGTTTTGAGATGTACAACTGTCTTAAACAATCGAATACATTTAATAACATTTGTATCACCGCGTGATTTTAAGACTAAATAGAAAAATGTCATGGACACTATATTTGTGACGTGCTATGAAACGTCAAAGACATTTGGCATCGTTTGATGAGAAACGCTGGGGTTTTATTACGTCTGTCTAAGAGATTTGGTACTTTAAAAACAAGTATATAAATGTTAGATCCAGAAAGCTAATAAATAGGGCCTGCCAGGTCTACATCTTTCTCTCTCTCTCTCTCTCTCTCTCTCTCTCTCTGTCTCTCTCTCTCTCTCTCTCTCTCTCTTTTTTTTTTTTTTTTTTTTTTTTTTTTTTTTTTTTTTTGGAATTTGCTACTTTTTGGGAACAAGTTTCATATACATGCATACTTAAGTAACATATGGAAAATTCATTTGGACTGATTAGTGATTAGGAAGGCGTTCCAGAGTAAATCCATGCTGTTGCGTGAAGCCATTGAGCCATGGCGCCGTAATTGTGAATTCATGAGCCTAGTGAGCACGACACCTACGTTCGAATCCCGGCTTTGCAACACATTTTCGCACGATTCCTTAGCTGGTATATACCCAATGTGGACTCAACCTGGAAATCGCGTAATTTGTCAACTCCTGTAAAAGAAATTAATCTAATTTACATCCTGCTTCTTAAGACACACCATTCAATACTGTGTCTATTTTGTTTATATTGATTATAGGGCGAGGCATCGAATTAAATGTGTGTCGCGACCGGGATTTGAACCCAGGTCTTACTATTTCTCCCAATGAAGGAGAGGGGGAAAAGAACCAACTGCCACCGCCAATTTGAGGGAATCTGCACGCCCAACTACGAGGGTCACTCCAAAAGAAATTCACATTATTCTTTTTAATACAGTTTATATTCTACATGTTTGAAGGTTTTACAGTGTGTAGATACATCCTTTAGGAACAATATTTTCATATCTCCACATAATCCCCATCCCTCTCAACTGCCTTACGCCATCTTGGAACCAGTGGCTGTATACTCGCACGATAAAATTCTGGACCACTGCCACTGTTTGGCAACGTGCACAAGGGAGTCAAATGTTCAAATGTTTGTAAATCTATCGGACCAAACTGCGTGGTCATCAGTCCGTAGCTTACAAACTACTTAAACCTAAAAAAACTAACCTAAGGACAACACACACACCCCTGCCCCAGGGAGGACTCGAACCTCCACGGCGAGCAACCGCGCGCTCCGCAGAGAGGTGATTTAGACAGCTCGGCTACTCCACCGCGGCACACACAAGGGAGTCATCATCTTCAAACCTTGTTCCACGAAGAGAGTCTTTCAGTTTCCCAAAGAGATGATAGTCACATGGAGTCAGGTCAGGACTGTAAGGCGGGTGTTTCAGTGTTGTAGATCCAATTTCTGTGATCGATTCCATGGTTTTTTGACTGACATGTGCCCGTGCATTGTCGTGCAACAGCAAAACATCCTGCTTTTGCCGATGTGGTCGAACACGACTCAGTCAAACTTGAAGTTTCTTCAGTGTCGCCAGCCGCGGTGGCCGAGGAGTTGATTTCATGATTATAATAAAGGTTTCAATTTGTAAATAAAAATGGATCCTTTATATAACCCTACTTTTCCTAAAAATAAAAAAAATAACAAAAAAACTGTGGAGTAGCGGTTAAAAAAAAAAACCGAGTGAAAAAAAAAGGTCGGTAGTTCGAAGCCCACCACTACATTTTTTTTCCTAAAAGGGTTTCAGACACTCTTATTAATTAATTTTTTATTATTTAGATTATTTAAAAAAAAGGAGACTGAGGCGCTTCAGTCACGGTCTGCACGCCCACTACGGTCGGGCGTTCGAATCCCCCCTCGGGCATGGATATTTGTGCCGTCCTAGTTCGTAAGTAGTTCATAAGTAGTTTGTAAGTTTAGGGACTGATGACCCCGTAGTTAAGTCCCATAAGCTTTATAAATATTTGAACATTTGATTTTCTTCAGTGTCGTCCCATATGCATCGTAATTTATGGTGGTTCCTCGTGGCATGATGTCAACAAGCAAGAGTCCTTCGGAATCGGAAAACATCGTAGCCATAACTTTTCCAGCAGGTGTGGTTTTGAATTTTTTTTTCGTGGGTGAATTTACATGATGCCATTTCATTAATTGCCTCTTCGTCTCTGGTGAAAAATGATGGAGCCATATTTCATAACCTGTCAAAATTCTTCCAAGAAATTCATCCCCACCATTCCCATACTGTTCCAAAAGTTCACTGCATACCTGTTTTCGTGTTTCTTTGTGCGTCACTGTCAACGTCCTGGGAACTCACCTGACACGCTAACACTTTCAGTATTCTGCAAACAGTTCCTTCCCCTATCCCAACGTAGCATGAAAATTCGTTCACTGTGATGCGTCTGTCAGCGTCACCAATTCGTTAACTCTCTGCACGTTGTCTGGAGTGTGTGCAGTACGAGGCCTGCCACTGTGAGGACGATTCTCAGTATTGCCGTGTCCTCTTTCATCACGTAACCTTCTTGCCCACCGACTAACTGTACTGCGATCGACAGCAGCGTATCCATACACCTTTTTCAACCTCTTGTGGATGTTTCCCACTGTCTCGTTTTCACAGCACAGTAATTCAATGACAGCACGTTGCTTCTGGCGAACGTCAAGTGTAGCAGCCATCTTGAAGACATGCAGTGACGGCGCCACTCATGTGAACAGGTTGAACAAAGTTTGAAAACAAGCGGGGAGGATGTATCTACACATTGTAAAACTTTCCAAACATGCAGAATGAAAAACTGTATTTCTAAAAAAAAAAAAAAAAAAAAAAAAAAAAAAAAAAAAAAAATAGTGTGCATTTCTTTTGGAGTGACCCTCGTAAAACTACCCCAGGAAACTAACTATATAAGGGAAAAAGAAGGGAAAAGTTGTATCGGAGGCTCTTCGTGTCCTACGGCCAGTAACAGCCAGTCACAGCTTCTTGTAAAATGTGTGTACCGTTAAAAGGTGATGTATGAACAGTAGTTCAAACAGTTATCGTTATTCTCTCTTGAATGAACACATTCCAGCTGCTTGTCGGGTCGTGAAGGTAGTCCCAAGGCAGTTTGAGAAAATATTGTTGGAATTTAGGGTGGCGTACAACGACTTAATGGCGATCCGTGAAATAACCCATTCAGCCACGGCGGCATTATATGGATAAAGCGACTACCTAGTAAGCAGTGCCTCGCCTTATCTAATATATAAAGCAGAGTGTCCGTATATTTGTACGTGTTGCATAAAAATCTACAGTTTTGTTCCAATCTTTATGAAATTTTGTACACGTAAGCTTCAATGCATGAGGACGGTCGCCGTAACTGTAAGAATCACATACGATATATAGTTCACGAGATATAACGATATAAACAATGAAATGTGTCTAAAACTGCTGCATTTAGCGACAATGCTGCTCAATTTCTCCTAAACCACTGGACCGATTTCAACCAAATTTGGTACACATATTCCCTACGTGAGATAACAATTGCTGTACAAGTACGAACCACATACGACACATGGTTCAGGAGATATAACGTCGTAAACAATAGGAATAGCAGAAAACTGCCACATAATGCGGCGAGACTTTATAAATACGTTATATGAGAATAAGAGTACTTAGCGACTTGCAACAAACTTTAAACATAATTTCAAACCTTTATTAAACTTTTTCTCGCTGACACCCATAGCAAAATGATGAAAGGAAAAAAGTTTCTCGCTTACTGCTTTTCCGCTGTTTATGAAGTAAACTACGGCATTCGGTATGACGTTACAATTTATAATTTGTACACGACAAATTGTAGCCGCAGGAAATTTTACAGACAGTATACACACATATAGTTGAATGTACGATCTAAATTGCATCACAGTACGACACATAATTCATGAGATATGAGCACATAAATAGTAACGTTCCGCTGTTCACGGACTAAAACTATGGCATTCGGATGACGTTACAATTTATAATTCATACACTACAAATTGTAGCCGCAGGAAATTTTATAGACAGTATACACGCATATACTTGAGTGTACCTTCTAAATTGTATGGCAGTACGAGACGTAGTTCACGAGATATGAGCACATAAACAATAACGTTCATGGAAAACCGCCCCATCCCGCACCAAGTTTTAATGTATTACTTCTAATTGTATTACCAAGAGATTTTACATGCAGCCCTTATACAAATGAATATACACCCGAAAAATGGCAGGAATAAATAAATAAACGCCTGGTTTTCAGCTAGTAATCAATATCTCTGACATGTCAAGACTAAACGAGACTCTGTCACATGTCACATCATAAATTCATATTTATAATGTGACACGTGGTTTATAGTGGCCTAATGTATGAGAGTCTGTATGGAAGTCACTGAAAGATTTGTAGGTTACAAACAATACGGCGCGCTAACAGATCTAAAGGTGGAGGTGACTCGCGTAGAAAGTCTCACTCAAAGCGCCAAGCCTTCGAACAGGGCGTAGCCGTCCTTATGCGGGTCGAGAATCAGCAATAGACTGAGTTCTCTCGGCTGTTGCCGGCGCACGACCTCGCCGCTAGACGTGCAGCGATGGAGGCCTTACTTCAAAGACACAGTGAATCCCCTTCATTCAAGACTAATTAACTTCTCCGATCAGTCAGCAAAACACTGCAGGAAATTACATTTTTAAGCGTTTAGCACACCGTCGAATGTTTGAAGACACAGAGCGTTAATTCAGAGGCATACGACGAATGAGGAAAGGACCGAAAGCGACCTTGTCAGAAATACCTACTCGAGGTTCGCATGAAGTGGCACAGTCGATAAACATGTAAGCATGCGTCCTACAAAACTGGACACGTGACGCATCCTCGCACTTGCCGTACGCCGCAGTTGGAATGTTTGACCGCCATCACGAACGAGAATATACACTGGCTTAGTTTGGCGCGACTCGTGATAACACGTTTCTCGATACGTAGTACGATTAGGCGCCCTGGTTGTAGTGTGGGTATCACGTGGCATTTATTAATGAGCCTGTCCAGTCGTAAATGATAATATGGCGGCAATTGGCCAGCAGACGGGAGTAGTTTATGGCCCACCCGCATAGCGGCGCACGTGACTCAACCGCTTCCGGATTCAGCAAAGAGCACCGGCCCCGGATCGAATCCGTCCACGACTTTAACGACAAGGGACGGAATGTTGATGAGTCTGGATGTGGTTTTTAGGCGGTTTCCCACATCCAGATTAATGAATATCGTTCTGGTACCCACGTCCCATTACACAATCCGCAAAACAGTCCACAATTTTCCATGGGTTAACACGAGAACTAGACAAACAAGTTACACAAATTCCATATCTGAGTGAGGGGGGGAGGCAGGGTGAGCAACAAGGACCGTTCCTACCCTCTACGATTAAATTTGCCAGATCCAGATTAACATGCCGAGCTTGTGAAGAAATGCCAGGTAAAATAAGAAGAAGAAAGGTCAATAGTAGTTTCAGTAAACACATTTGTATGATGATCAACAGTCTCACAGAAAACATTGTTGTATTCTAAGAAATTTCTTACGACTCTTCATCGAGACTGCCGGCTGCAGTGGCCGAGCAGTCTGCGGCGCGCTAGTCACAATCTGCACGGCCGCTATGGCCGGGGTTTCTAATCCCCCCTCGGGCATGGATGTTTGTGTCGTCTTTAGTATAAGGTAGTTCATAAGTAGTTTGTAAGTTTAGGGACTGATGACCCCGCTGATAAGTTCTTTAAGCTTAACAAACATTTCAACATGTGAACTTCATCGAAATTATTTAAAGAGGAAGATCAAATGTTCAAATGTTTGTAAATCTATCGGACCAAACTGCGCGGTCATCCGTCCATAGCTTACAAACTGCTTAAACCTAGGTAAACTAACCTAAGGACAACACACACACCCATGCCCCAGGGAGGACTCGAACCTCCACGGCGAGCAACCGCGCGCTCCGCAGCGAGACGCTTTAGACCGCTCGGCTACTCCACCGCGGCAAAGAGGAAGAGTCAGAATGATTCCTTAAATTACAATCTCAGGTGAATAAAGTGAAGCACATTTATCTTCAACATGGAGCACACTTTTGTTCTGCTTGCTTTCAAATGTAGAATTACCGAAATATGGTTCTGTCTCCGCCAGAAACAAACTCTTCTTATTTAATACCAAAAACGTGTTTTGGTGAAGTTTTACAATCGTTAATGAGTTTTTTCTGTCAAATCACATACAAAAATCTTGCATGATTATATAGGCTACACAGTTTTGAAAGTATGAAATTTTTACATTCGTGACATTATTGTCAAAATGTATACCTTATTACTATATACCAGAGTCGGAACTTAAATAGCGCCAACTATTTATTCACAACCGATGGTGCAGACGGAACGGTCTACTGCCTTTCGAATCTCTGGAACAGTTCTGAAGCGAATGCCACGAAGTGGTTCCTTCATCTTCGGAATCAAATCAAAGCAACAACGAGTTAAGTCCGGGGAGTATGGTGGATGGTACAGTACTTTCCAGTCCCATCGACCGAACATAGCAGCCACAGCTTGCGCTGTATGCGCCCGCACATTGTCGTGCAAAATGATGGCTGGGTTGTGCAGAAACTGCTGTCGCTTCTCTCGCAAAGCTGGTCGCAGGTGATACTCCAAAAACTAACAGTAATACTATGCACTGACGGTCTGCCGTGGAGGAACGTGATGCGTTAGGATAAAACTGTCACAGTCGTACACGAGAATCTCCAAATGTTCAAAAATGTTCAAATGTTGGTAGAACTTATGGGACTTAACTACGGGGTCATCAGTCCCTAAGCTTACAAAATACTTATGAACTAGCTAAAACTAAGGACTGCACAAATATCCATGCCCGAGGGGGGATTCGAACCCCCGACCGTAGTGGCCGTGCAGACCGTGACTGGCCAACAGCACCTATAGAGAAGGCCGCGGCGCTCTCGTGTGACATCACGCATTGTAGGCATCGTCCGCGTAGTTGACTGGGTGGCTTCTGGGGCACGGCCCACTATGCCGTAGCGTGCAGCCAGTCAGCTACGCGCACGATGCCTACACTGCGTGACGTCACACGAGAGCGCCGCGGCCTTCTCTCTAGGTGGTGTTGGACTGGCGCGCCGCAGACCGATTGGCCAGCGCTGCCGGCGAGAATCTCCATAATTTTCACTATACTGGGGCTCTGACGTGGCGACTCAAAATGACGCCATTCGTAGGTTGGTGTTTCAGTTTAGGTCTGTACAATGTGGCCCACGTCTCATCCAGTGTTACCATACGGCGTAAGAAAGCTTCTCCTTCACGCTCATAGTGAATCTGAGCAGCGTCGTAACGCATCGATTTTTGTATTTCTGTCAATTAATGCGGAACCCATGGTGACGCGATTTTTTGCGTTCCTTCAGGATGCGAAGAACAGTCGTATGCGCTTATCCGTTTTCGTGGGCGAGCTCGCGCATGGTCTGGCGTCGATCACTGTCCTCTAACAAAGCAACAGTATGTACTTCTTCTTCAGAGGCGCTAGGAAGACCTGCCTGATGCATGTCTGCCACAGTTTGCCCACCTGCGCTGAAGGCTTTTACGCAACGTGCCACTGTTCTGTACGGCAATGCCGATTCCCCGCACGCCTCTTGAAGACCTTGATGACACTGTCGTGCTGTACGACCTCTGGCACATTCAATCTCGATCCAAATCCTTTGTCACAGTTTCGAAAACATAGTGACATTGTTACGTTAGACCTCTCGCTCACAAGTGGCTATTTTTCCCTCGATTTTGCACACGCCGGTGACTTGGGACGGGCGAGTCAAATGTTCAAATGTTTGTAAGGCTTAAGGGACTTAACTGCGGACGAACTACCTTATACTAAAGACGATACAAACATCATTCCCAAGCAGAGATCCGAAACCTCGACGGCGGACTTCCGCGCGCACCGCAACACGGCGCTCCAGCACGATCTGCTAATCCGCCGCGGCGCGAGTACATTTGCTCGTAAGTAAGGCAGGTATGTCAACAACGTGTGCTATCAGCGACAGTAGTAGATTCCACTGCATAGTGTCACCACAGCAGTGTTGCCACTATATAAGTTCCAACCCTCATACTAATTGTAAGGCTTATGTAGGTATTAGTTGCAGTGCAGCTGACAATTTATCCCAGTTTGCCATCTGTAATTACAAAAATGTTTGAATTTACACTGCCGGAAAATGTTAGAAAAGTGTTATTACATCTGAAAAGATGACGTCTATTTTAATCCAATGACGGCAGATGCCACCGGGTATACTGATAATTGTTTCAACGTCGTCCACCAATAGTGACGTAGCTGCCAGACCGCCATTTGTGTGTATCCTTTCAAATCAAAATGTTCAAATGTCTGTAAATCTATCGGACCAAACTGCGTGGTCATCAGTCCGTAGCTTACAAACTACTTAAACCTAGGTAAACTAACCTACGGACACACACACACACACCCATGCCCCAGGGAGGACTCGAACCTCCACGGCGAGCAACCGCGCACTCCGCAGCGAGACGCTTCAGACCGCTCGGCTACTCCACCGCGGCTGTATCCTTTAATCAGGAATGTTTACAGCCGTGAGTCTCCGTGTGATATTAACGTGTGAAGCAAATAGATGCCATGAGACGAAGACACACTCGTGTTTCTTACGGGTAACTGAGATAGTTGCAAAGGAGTCAAATTGCGGCCCTCCGAGAGGTGGGGTGCACCATTCACAGAAGTTGGACGAGCTACGTCAGTTATGTAACGAGGGTGGTTGCAATGGTTACGCGAACATTCTCACATCAGTAGAAGAGCTGTCATTACTAAATTAATATGCTATACTAGAGAATAATCTCTTTTTTGCGTATCATTGAAATAGCGAACTAGAACACAAGGTTCTTTGTTTAAGTACTGAATAGGCATAGTGAAATATGATGAAATCAGTGTGCCGTACGCTAAATTTAAAGTATACACTGATTATTTTCATTTGAAATGACACACTGTTGGTTCAAGCATTAATTCAAAGCTAAGCCTTGTTACTTGTTCATCCTGTGGTGGTGTCAGAAAAGTTTTTAGTAGCTATAACTATTGGCAATGATCGTGGATTGTCTCTTCATTACTATAAGCTCTTAATCGCGGGTCCGAAACCCGGTCGGACCTAGTATTTTTTCCGTCTGCATTTTAAGCCATCCTTCACCTCTTAACAATGTGAGGAGTCACCAGAAACGACACGTGGTTCGGATTTCACGTTAAGCTGTAGGTCCCCTTTCCCCGATTGGATAACTGGGGTAAGCTACGGACACGCAAGTCGCCGAACTGGCGTCCAATTGAAAGACTTGCACCAGGTCAATGAGCAACACGAAATTATTATTATTAGCTCTTAATATTTCTTCTTGACCTCGGCATATTAATATTTAGAGCTACATAATTAATTGCCACTCCAAGCAAATAAGTGTGACGCTTCTTCCAAGGCAAACTTGCTGACAGAGCCAACAATTTATATAGCCACAACTCACTGCTCTTCACAATGATGTTGCCACCATGACGTCCAGAACCACTCTCTCTCTCCTCTCTCTCTCTCTCTCTCTCTCTCTCTCTCTCTCTCTCTACATTTCTTGCCACAGATCTAGCATGTTCTCCCGCCAAAACACCACCTTAACGACGTCACACTACATTTCCGTTTTGACTTACACCTTTCGTTTTACATTCATAAATTTTACAAACCCTGTGCGTGAACCGGCTTACTACAATAAAAGGATCACAAAACAAGCTTCAAAATTATACCAATTTAACAACACACATTTTCATAGTAATAAATATACAAAAATTAAAAAAAATAATTCCATACATAAAACTAACACATCAAACACATATCATCAAAGAGTTTAACACAGATATTGCATTTCATACAATCCTTACTGCTAGAATCGATAGATATTTTTCCGAAAATATAAATGCAATAAAATTAATAGGTAATTGACCTATAGTGTTAGGTCAGGTAGTGTTGATAATCTGTGTGCACAGCATCGGATGTTGAGTAATCACAGTGAGACAACTCACGTCGGCCACCGTTGTCAGCACTAGACTGAGTGTGGAAGGTCCTCATTGTTGGTTCTTATTTGGGCGACTCGTCAAATCGTGCATAACCAGATTTGCGGGACAATCGGGTGTGAGAAAGGCCAAGGGTTGAACTGTATGGGAAGCTGAGAGCAAACATAGTCGTCGTCTAAGTTAGACCGAATAAGTAGACCCCCACAATGGTGGATCGCCATATTGCGTATCAAGCACATAGTAAACCCTTAAATTATTTGTCTGCCATCGTTAGTTCCTTGCAATACTCTGTCATCCCGCATGACTGGACAGAGACTACGTAACTGCAGTCCATGACTAGGGTGCCCTCGACATAAATAGCTATGTTTAAAGTGGTGCCGAGAGCGGATGAGTGCTGATGTGTGGCGTCGCATTGTGTTCAACGAAGTATCATGGTTTTGCACTTCTTCGGATGACTACCTGCGGCGAGTATGGTGGAAGAGGTAACATTCTGCCCATGATTTTTAGAGGCTACGCGTTGTCAGTCATGGTGTGTGGAGCCACCACGTATGACTTTAAATCAAGGACCGAGCGAGGTGGCGCAGTGGTAACACACTGGACTCGCATTCGGGAGGAGAGCGGTTCAGACCCGCCTCTAGCCATCCTGATTCAGGTTTTCCGCAATTTCCCTAAATCGCCCCAGGCAAATGCCGGGATGGTTCCTTTCGAAGGGCACGGCCGATTTCCTTCTCCATCCTCGTGTTCATCCTGCCGGACTGTAGATTGTGTATAATAACACAAAGGCACAGTAACAGCAAAACATTGAACTCTGAGTCTGACTGGAAGATTGAAGGCCAAATGGTTGAATTTGTCAAAAGTTTCCGTTATTTGGTGCAGAACAACCGTAGCGTAGTAGACGGGGCACAGCTTTTGCATGCAGTGAAAATAAAAATACGGTAAGGCCGCGGTGGCCGAGGGGACTAAGGCGCTACAGTCACGGTCTGCACGGCCACTACGGTCGGGGGTTCGAATTCCCCCTGGGGAATGGATATTTGTGCCGTCCTAGTTCGTAAGTAGTTCATAAGTAGTTTGTAAGTTTAGGGACTGATGACCCCGTAGTTAAGTCCCATAGACTATACAAACATTTGAACATTTAATTACCTACAGTGACTTGTTCCTAAAATATATGAACAAATGGAAATGAAACTCATTGCTACACCTCGTTCGTTTTTAGCCCCTCAGTAGCCTGTCAGTTGTGGGAAAAGTTCCATTCAACACAAACCGCTTCGCGGAGTCAACAGTGGAGTACAGCCGGTATTAAGAAGAAAAAGAAAAAAGAGGTGCCATAAAAGCGTGAGAGCTACAAGAAACGGCAGGCCGAAACAAATTCTTTGCGGTTGTCGTATTTATTATGAGTCAGCTGTCACAGTTCTTAGACGTCTTCATAAAAAGCGAATTATCGTACGAACTTCAAAGGAGGGAATTTATTCGGTAGTTACGAGGGGCGCGTGGCTGAATATGTCCGCTCTGGAAGATCAGATAGAGGCGCTAATTAAGATGGATACAGTTGGCCTCTGACTGGCGCAAGCTATCACAGACTGTGGCAAAAAGATCGGAAGGTCATGCTGTCAGGCAGTCAGCCATGGGCTGAGGTCAGTGGGTCATGACAACACGGAGCCGCCAATAGTTATACCGGAAAAAGTGGCATGCAGTTATACAAATGAATATCTGAGATTAATAAAAATACGCCGTCTTTGGGAAGTTAAGCCAAGATCGCCAATAAAATATATTTATTTCTCTTGACCGGTTTCAATTATTTATATCATCTTCACTTAGGAGAACATGTGAAATAATGGGTTTTACCTCGAAATGTAAAATGATTAAAAATGAATGAGTAATTGCTTGGTCAACTGACCCAATCAGTCTGTCTTGTACATACGTGCCAAACAGTCATATTTTATCTTTTATTCTGATTTGACAATCCATTTTGGTGACGTATATTTTAATATGTTGACCATGCATTCTTACTCATTTTACATTTCGACGAGAAACGCTTTATTTCGCGTGTTCTCCTAAGCGAAGATCTTTAAACCCATCTGAAGATGATGACACAAATCACTGCAACCGGTTAAGAGAAATAAATATATTTTATTGGCGATCTTGTCTTAACAAGCTGAAGAAGGTGTATTTTCATTAATATTATAAACAGATCACTGTCCACAGGCGTAACATGCCAGGTAACGAGAATATCAAAATGTTCAAATGTTTGTAAATCTAACGGACCAAACTGCGTGGTCATCAAAAAATGTTCAGATGTTTGTATAGCTTATGGGACTTAACTACGGGGTCATCAGTCCCTAAACTTACAAACTACTTATTAACCAACTAAGACTAAGGACGGCACAAATATCCATGCCCGAGGGGGGATTCGAACCCCCCACCGTAGTGGCCGTGCAGATCGTGACTAAAGCGCCTCAGTCCCCTCGGCCACCGCGGTCGGCGCGTGGTCATCAGTCCGTAGCTTACAAACTACTTAAACCTAGGTAAACTAACCTAAGGACAAACACACGCCGGCCGCGGTGGCCGAGGGGACTGAGGCGCTCCAGTCACGGTCTGCACGGCCACTACGGTCGGGGGTTCGAATCCCCCCTCGGGCATGGATATTTGTGCCATCCTTAGTCTTAGCTAGTTCATAAGTAGTTCGTAGGCTTAGGGACTGATGACCCCGTAGTTAAGTCCCAAAGTTCTATAAACATTTGATCATTTGACAAACACACACACCTATGCCCCAGGAAGGACTCGAACCTCCACGGCGAGCAACCGCGCGCTCCGCAGCGAGACGCTTTAGACCGCTCTGCTACTCCACCGCAGCACGAGAATATCTGAGAGTTTGGGTAGGGAGTGATTTGAAGTGTAACTACTACATAAAATTAACCGTAAGGCAGATACAATACAGAGTCATAGGAAATAAAGTTAGGAAGTGTAGTCCATCAAGAAAGGAAGTAGCTTACAAAACACTCCTTGGACGAATACTTGGAGACTGCTTGTCAATGTGTGATCTGTGCTAATTGGGAATCATAGAGGAGCTAGAGAACATCTAACGGAGACCGTGAAGCTTCGTTACAGGTTTATTTAACAATCGTAAAAGCATCACGGAGATGATCGCCAATTATAGTATCAGACACTGCAAGAGAGACTTACTGTATTGCGGTATGGCTACTGTAAATGTTTCGACATTGTACGTTTTTGGAAAGACATCTATTATCTTTCTTCCTCCAACATATATCTCGTGAAAAGGCCGTAAGGAAAACATTACAGTGATTAGGGCCCTTATGGAATCTTAACTGCAGTTGTTTTTCTCACGTACCATACGCGACCGCAACAGTGAGGCAGTGATGATGATGATTTCGTTCAGCATTGATGGCTGTTGACCCCAACTGGTGTCGTGTTCAGCCTGACTGCCGCAAGTCTTTTTAGTTGGCGCCACGTCAGCGACTTGCTTGTCAATGATGATGAAATGATGACGAAATGATGACGAGGACAGCACAACACCCAGTCCCCGAGCAGAGAAAATCTTCGACCCGGCTGGGAATCGAACCCGAGCCCCATGCGTCTCCACCCACGACGCTGTGCACTAGACTACGAAGGCGGACAGTGAGGGAGCGTCCCTCCTCGCTCTTTAACATAACAACAATCCTTACTGTTGGGCGGTCGTGCAGGCTAAATCTAGGAGATTGTTCCTGCATTTCCTCACTTATTCTAGCTTATAACTGCTTATCCTAACTTGGCTGTATGTCTTAACTGCTTCGGAGCTGGAGCTTTTCTTTAGTAACTAAATTGCTCCTAGCACATCCGTCACATACAGTAAGGAGGTTGCGGAGTATACAGGTGTTACAAAAATGTACGGCCAAACTTCCAGGAAACATTCCTCACACACAAAGGAAGAATATATGTTATGTGGACATGTGTGCGGAAACGCTTAATTTCCATGTTAGAGCTCATTTTATTACTTCTCTTCAAACCACATTAATCATGGAATGAAAACACGCAGCAACAGAACGTACCAGCGTGACTTCAAACACTTTGTTACAGGAAATGTTCAAAATGTCCTCCGTTAGCGTGGATACATGCATCCACCCTCCGTCTCATGGAATCCCTGATGCACTGATGCAGTCCTAGAGAATGGCGTATTGTATCACAGCCGCCACAATACGAGCACGAAGAGTCTCTATATTTGGTACCGGGGTTGCGTAGACAAGAGCTTTCAAATGCCCCCATAAATCAAAGTCAAGAGGGTTGAGGTCAGGAGAGCGTGGAGGCCATGGAATAGGTCCGCATCTACCAATTCACCGGTCACCGAATCTGTTGTTGAGAAGTGTACGAACAAGTCGACAGAAATGCGCAGGAGCTCCATCGTGCATGAACCACATGTTGTGTCGTACTTGTAAAGGCACATGTTCTAGCAACACAGGTAGAGTATACCGTATGAAATGATGATAACGTGCTCCAGTGGACGTAGGTGGAAGAACATGAGGCCCAATCAAGACATCACCAACAATTCCTGCCCAAACGTTCACAGAAAATCTGTGTTGATGACGTAATTGCACAATTGCATGCGGATTCTCGTCAGCCCACACATGTTCATTGTGAAATTTTACAATTTGATCACGTTGGAATGAAGCGTCATCCGTCGCATGTCAACACAAGCACGGAAGTCAACATTACCTTCCTTCAATTGGGCCAACTGGCGGTGAATCGAGGAAGTACAGTACATACTGACGAAACAATTGGGTAGTTTGACAATTGTCTGCACAAATTATTTCAATTTACATTTAAAGAGAAATACTAAAATGAGCTCTGACATGGAAATTAAGCGTTTCCGGACACATGTCCACATAAAATATTTTCTTTCTTTGTATGTGAGGAATGTTTCCTGAAAGTTTGGCCGCACCTCTTTGTAACACCCTGTAGATGCAGATCTAGACTACTGCTATAGTTGAAAGATGTCACACTCTACATGATCTTCGCTCTCGTAATCTACTTAATGGGAATACAATTGCTTGTAACGTGTACTACCACTTAACAAAAAAGAAGAATAGGGGAAAATTATGGATGAACGTCATGACAAATAGACCCAAGGAGTGAACTCAAGTTCGAATTAGTGGAGAATAGAGACGGAAATCGGCCGTGTCCTTTACAAACGAACTTCCCCAAAATTTCCCCAAACGATTTAATGTAGTCACAGAAAACAAAAATTTCGATCGTTGGACAGGGATTTCAGCTGATGCTCTCCTAATGCGCGTGTATTGTGCAAACCAGTGTCCCACTCCTCTCGTTACGATCGTGTGAAACCACTAATTCTACTAGAGAGGGACAAAACATTTACACTTAAATGAAATCAAGGATAATTCTACTGTAAACTGAAACGGATCACTCCTTTCTTTCAGAGATGTTTATGTTTTCAGTTAATTATTTTTCAAGTCCCGGAGACCTTATTGCACGGGGACATTTTTATTAGATGAAAGCGTAAAAAGTGGGTAAAACTCAAAGAAAATAAAACATGTGCATTGAAAACGGAGACAATGTGATGTAATCAGCTACTTCAATTAGCACGATTAATATGTTTTCCCCATAAATGAAAGAAATGGAATGGATGTTTCGTTTGGGAATGCCAGTGGTAATCAGCGCCTTCAGAATCATTCGCAACGTTGTGTGCATGCGGTCGGAGACTATTTTGAAGGACAGTAGTCGTGCGTTATTCACTTTTGTTCCAGAATTGCAATGCGAGTGTTTCACTTCAACCTTTGTGTGGCCTCCTGTATTGCAACCCAATTTTATGTTGGCATTCAGAGACATACTACCTTACCGTTTCAGTGCACATCGTGGAATTCCCATGTTGTCACATTATCGCAAGAATAGCATAACTTCCATGAGTTACTTAATGACCCTTGTAATTTCAAGGTCTTAAAGAGGATCACTTGGTGGTCCCTGATACATTAGAGTGATAAGAAAAGGTAAAGCAGTCAACAATCCGAAGATTGGTTTGAACACCACAGTGCTTTACTAGGCATGGTCCTGTTTGGAGGTGGTATGCCGTTGCCTTCCTCCGACCTTCGAACTGACTTACCCAGCCAGTTATAGGGGGACCTACAGTTTAACGTGAGTTCCGAACCACGGTGCTACTCGGTATTTTCACTTGAGCAATACTGCCAGATGTAAAAGAAGTGGAAAGTGGCAGATATAAATTCTAGGACCTGGCGGGGATCGAACCCGAAACCTTTGTATTTGTAGTCTGGCACTCTACCACTGTGCAACCGACGAGCTGTGGGCAACGTTAAACTTATATCAAAGATTGCTCCCATTAACGCTGTCAGGTATAATAAAAGCACGTATTTCTAAATAATATGGCTTCGCGGGAGTAGCCGCTCCCTCCGGAGGTTCGGGTCCTCCATCAGGTATGAGTGTGTTTGTTGTCCTTGGTGTAAGTTATTTTAAGTAGTTTTAAGTCTACGGACTAATGACCATAGCAGTTTGGTCCATTAGGTTTATAAACATTTGGACACTTTTTTGTAAACAATACAATTCTGTAACGTAAATGAAGAAATAACTGGATGTTTCAGTTTCAAGTAAATAATATAGATTTTTAATTTTCCAGTGTTACTGAACTCTCTTGACGAAGTATCTGTGCTGGCTTCAGTGTGAAGTGTTTGTCAAAAAGGTTTCCGTAACAATCTATATCTATAAATGTGAATATTCGGTGTGCGTTTATCATGTCTGAACCACAAGACATAAAGAGCTAAAAATTTGTACAGTTACTAATGTCTACCCGGGGAAGGCTTTAGGCACGGTTTTATGGTGATCGGATAGCTATTTATCTATATTAATGTGAATATCTGTTCGGTGTACGCTTATCACGTCCAAACGACAAGACGCAGAGACTTAAATATTTGTACAGTTACTAACTTATACCTGAGGAAGGTTTTAGGCACGGTTTTATAGCGATCTGATTGATATATAGTAATTTGAAGAATGTAACGCGAAATGCGAAACAATAATGATTCTTTGCAAATTATATTTACTCTTTGAAAATGGTTTTATTGGCTGCATTGTTGCTTGAGGGTTGATAATGATATATATATTGGGATGGAAAGTTATCGGTGCATCTACAATTCTACGTGTGTGTGTTAATATTTCGCTCTGCAGCGAAAACTACACAACGCAAATGAATGGTCTGTGTTTAATTGTTGTCCGAAGTCTCCCGTTGTACACCATAGCAGTTCCATGCCGACAGCTATAAGGGGAGCGATGACGTTTGCGACTCTATAGCAAGGAGGTTACGTACAGCGAAACGTGATGCCAAGAGACCATATCTTTGGTCTATGCGTGCTACAATGTCTTCAGCTCTTTCTCTGTAAGGATAAGCATACGAATAAAGAAATATAAGAATAAATAAATAAAGCAGTAAAAAAGAAATTTCTTTTAATAGATCTCTTTAAAAAAATCGATTTGACGTTTCGCGCATTACATCAAGTGATCCATATGTGATATTATTACAATCACTATTGTTGAATTTCGTGATTGGTTCTCCGAAACGAGTGCTTTTTTACCTGTGATTTCTTATATATTCTCTGATAAATGTAAGATGTTTTTAGATGTTTGTTTGTTTGTTAAGCTTATGGGACTTAACTACGGGGTCATCAGTCCCTAAACTTACAAACTACTTATGAACTACTTACGAACTAGGACGGCACAAATATCCATGCCCGAGGGGGGATTCGAACCCCCGACCGTAGTGGCCGTGCTGACCGTGACTGGAGCGCCTCAGTCACCTCGGCCACCGCGGCCGGCTGTTTTTAGAAAAAAGGAGATGGACAGAGAGAGAGTGGATAGGAATAGTACTAACTCAAGGTTCGAATAAATAAATACCCGAGCAACGCTGGGTTTTCAGCTAGTATTAAATAAATAATAGCAAATAGAAATCTTGCTATCGGGTAGCAAAGAACAGAGGTCTTTAACTGCCAGAAGACGGCTTCAGTGCCAAAAGTATGTTTTATTTTCTGAAAAAACGTCCGTTGTCCCTCAAATGTAGAATTGACTGTCTAATGGTGGGCTTTCACTGTGTGAATACGAATGTGTGTGTTTCAGTGCGTGGTGAAGGACACAGTACAGTTCTCCCTCACCGAAGGCTAGAGCTGTGATGTGTAGGCAAATGACAGAGTTACGTTCAAGTGCGGAGAATGGGCGCGAAGTAACGGTTATGGCGCAATAGGAGATATCGGGGCCTCTAGAGAGACGTAGGTGCTTTCTGCCATAATAGCTCTTGACCCAATAAGTGCAGCATTGTGTCAGATCACAAACCTAATAGGTCACTGCAGACTACATTGATCGAAGAAACAGGTTTATCTAGATATGAGTAAAGTGAGTACATTATGTTGCGCCTCTTGGAAGTAATATTTTTGGTTTTGATAGAATACGCTATTCTGAATAGAAATAGTGAGAAAAACGTGGCATTGCTTGACTAAACATGGAATCGACTGATTTGAGACACCGAGCGATCACCAGTTTGAACGGAGATGACAAAAGTGTTGAGATATCTTCTAATATCGTGTCGGACCTCCTTTTGGCCGGCAAAGTGAAACAACTCGACGTGCACGGACTCATTAATTCGTTGGAAGTCCCCTGCAGGAATATGAGCCCTGCTGTTCCTATATACGTACATAATTTGGAAAGTGTTGCCGGTGAGGATTTTGAAGAACAACTGGCCTCCCGATTATGTTCCATAAATATTCGATGGAATTCTCAAAGGTGTTATCTTCAATTTGTATTCTCATCATACTCCTGAGGTTTTGGATATCAGAATATTGAATCTTCTAACGATTTCCAGAATGTAATGTCCCATTCGTTTGGCTCTAACTACCATTCCGGATTAAAGATCTGTTGATTCCCGTCATGCGACCATAATCACGTCGGAAGCCCTTAGACGTAATCACTGGAATACAAATCACAGCTCTGCCAATTCTCTGCCGCTTTACATATTGTGCACGTGAGACTAAATCCATCCGCATTTGCGCGTAACGCCATCCCATGACTTTGTCACGTCATTGGAGTGGTGGAGAGATGTGTGTGTGTGTGTGTGTGTGTGTGTGTGTGTGTGTGTGTGTGTGTGTGTGTGTGTTGTGTATGTGTGTGTGAGGGTGGCGAAAGATGTAGAAGCAGAACAGGAGATGAATACAGCTAGAACGTTCAAAAGGACGTACGTCACTGTAGTTATAACGAACGAAAAAGTTTTCACATGCCAGAGTAGCAGAAGAAATATACAAGGTAACGTATTATATTCAGATATTAGTTACAATTGTAATTTGTGTATGATACAGTACGATATTTTGCTGTCTCAACTCTTTAATTGAGGTTTACATGGCGTTTAATTACACTACTGGCCATTAAAATTGCTCCAAGAATAAATGCAGATGATAAACGGGTATGCATTGGACCAATATATTATACTAGAACTGACATGTGATTACACTTTCACGCAATTTCGGTGCATAGATTCTGAGTAATCAGTACCCAGAACAACGACCTCTGGTCGTAATAACGGCCTTGATACCCCTGGGAATTGAGTCAAACAGAGCTTGGATGGCGTATACAGGTACAGATGCCCATGCAGCTTCAACACGATACCACAGTTCATCAAGAGTAGTGATTGGCTTATTGTGACGAGCCAGTCGCTCGGCCACGATTGAACAGATGATTTCAGTTGGTGAGAGATCTGGAGAATGTGGGGCCAGGGCAGCAGTCGAACATTTTCCGTACCCAGAAAGGCCCGTACAAGACCTGCAACATAAGGTCGTGATTTATCCTGCTGAAATGTAGGGTTTCGCAGGGATCGAATGAAGGGTAGACCCACGGATCATAACACATCTGAAATGTAACGGCCACTGTTCACAGTGCCGTCGATACGAACAAGAGGTGACAGAGACGTGTAACCAATGGCACCCGATACTATCACGTTGGGTGATACGCCAGTATGGCGATGACGAATACACGCTTCCAATGTGCGTTCACCGCGATGTCGCCAAACACGGATACGACCATCATGATGCTGTAAACAGAACCTCGATTCACCCGAAAAAAAAAATACGTTTTGCCACTGGTGCACCCAGGTTCGTCGCTGCGTAGACCATCGCAGGCGCTCCTGTCTGTGATGCAGCGTCGAGGGTAACCGCAGCCAAGGTCTCCGAGCCAATAGTCCATGCTGCTGCAAACGTCGTCGAACTGTTCGTGCAGATGGTTGCTGTCTTGCATACGTCCCCATCTGTTGACTCAGGGATGGAGACGTGGCTGCACGATCCGTTACAGCCATGCGGATAAGATGCCTATCATCTCGACTGCTAGTGATACGAGGCCGTTGGGATCCAGCACGGCGTTCCGTATTGCTCTCCTGAGAGGGAGGAAACTTTCATGTCAGCACGTTGTAGATGTGACCACCGGCGCCAATCTTGTGTGAATGCTCTGAAAAGCTAATCATTTGCATATCACAGCATCTTCTTGCTGTCGGTTAAGCACGTCATCTTCGTGGTGTAACAACTTTAATGGCCAGGAGTGTAGATCGCGGCTTCATGAGGATACCATAGCCTCATTCTCGTTGACTTCTAACATGATGTGTGATCTCTTTGTACGGCCAGTACAGTTGCACACATGCGTGGCATGGATAGTACGAGGTCATCAATCAGTTCTTCAAGGATATGTGACCATTCTTCCATGAGTACAATATTCAGTTCTGTAACCGTTGTGAGAGGTGCTGTCTAGATGCAACGCGAGTGTCAAGTGCATCCCAGACATGCTCAATCGCGTTTAAGTCCGGCGAACAAGATGGCGACTCCATTCGTTCAATTCTCACAGTTTCAAGCATGTTGTCCACCAGTGCGGCTCTGTGTGGACGAGTGTTTCGTCCACCAACAAGAACCCATCTCCTATGGGAACAGAGTAGGGCACAACAAAACGTCGAAGGATCTCGTCTCTATACCTCTGAGCAGTCAACTCGCTATTCTGAACGACACAGGAGTCCGTACGTCCGCCATTATTGACTCCTGTCTGCACCATTCGACCACTACCATGATATTATGATGTTTCCTGTACATAAGTAGGAATTGTTCCAATTTCCACGTTCTCTCCAGATGATGCAACGACTATTGTCCGACTGAACACAAAATCTTGACTGATTTGTGAACAGAACCCGGTGCCATTCGTTACGACTCCAGTCCTTATGTTCCCCCCGAGCAGTTTCTGTGGGCTAAACAGTGTCGTGGTTTTAATGGAACACGCATATCATAGGCCTCCGTGCGTAGGGACTACATACCCGAAGGTGATTTCGGACTGTTTGTGTGGATATTTGGCGTCCTGTTGCTGCCTGGAGGGTGCGTTGCAGTTGAATTGCATTCCGCTTCCACTCTCGACTGGCTGTTAAGCGGAGATAACGGCCAACTTTTGCTGATGTTAGCCGTAGACAGCCTTTGCTTTGCCTTCTTTTAACGGTTCTTGCGGTCTGAAATCGCGTCCACGTCCTGGAAATTACACTTTGGGACACTCCAATAGCTGCAGACACCTCCCTCTGTGCCCCGCTTCCAACCTTCCTATGGCTCTCCATGCCATAGCGTCTTGTAAGTCACCTTGTTTTTGCATTGAACCACCTGCTCACTACACTATCTGAAGCCATCTGCTTGTGTAATTCGTTTGGCAGAGTAAACACAAGTCAACACGACCCCCCTTGCAGCAACTTTCTGTTATTACCACAATCTCGGTTGCCGAAATGTTGTTGTCTCCACTCCGTAGAACTGACAGGAAGACGTCGAAAGACTCGCTTTTGCCTGCTTCACTTGCTGTATTTTTATATGTTCACCTTTCATCAATTAAGTTCAGTATCTCATGTGTTATCCAAGGATGTCTATTAGGCCTGATCCTTCTACCTATATGGTCCTCTGCGGTCTTCACTACTCTATCTCTCTCAGATCTACCCAAACTTCTTCTATTGTATTACTTTCTCCCGTTCCAAACAGTGCTTGCCTAGTGCTCCCTCTGAAACTCTCAGCCACCGCTAGTTCCTTCAATTTGTGTAGATTCCATCTCCTTAATTTTCTGTCTTTTTGCAGTCTCGTAAGTTTTAATCTACAGTTCACAACCAATAAATTATCGTCAGAGTCTATATCTGCCCCTGGATATGTCTTATAGTTTAAAACCTGGTTTCTAAATCTTTGCCTTACCAGTATAAAGTCATTCTGGTGCCTTCCAATATCTCCTGGTTCTCTTCCAAGTATATAACCTTCTTTCATGATGATAAAACCAAGTGTCTGTGGTGATTAAATTGTGCTCTACACAAAATTCTACCGGGCACTCTCCTCTTTCATTCATTTTCCCTAATCCATACTGACCTAGTACATTTCCTTCTCTTCCCTATCCTACTACCGAGTTGCAGTCTCCCATTACAATCAAGTTTTCCTCTCCTTTAACAATCTGAATAATTTATTTTATCTCCTCATATTATTATTCTATCACCTCATCATCGGCAGAGCTAGTTGGCATATAAACTTGTATCACTGTGGTCGTTGTTGGCTTCGTGTCTATCTTTGCTACGATACTGTGTTCACTATGCTGTTCTTAGTATCTTACCCGCATTCCTGTTTTCTTATTCATTATGAGAACTACTCCTGCGTTACCACCAACTGATTTCGTATTTATAACCCTGTACTCACATGACCAGAAATCCTGTTCTTCCTGCACCGAACTTCACTAATCCCCCCTATCCATTTCTCTTTCCAAATTTTCTATCTTTCCTAACCCGATTAAGCGACAGAACATTCCACGCTCCGTCTGTTTTGTTTGATGACAACATCCTCCTGAGTAATCCCTGCCAGTAGATCCGAATCCCGACTATTTTACCTCCGGAATATTTTACCCCAGAGGATGCAATCATCATATATCCATACAGGAGAGCTGCATGTCCTCGTGAAAATTAACAACTACTTTCCCCTTGCTTTCAACTGTTCGCAGTTACTGCATGGAAAAGCTATGTTAGCTAGTGCTACAAAGTCAGCTCAATCATACAGACTGTGCCCCTGTATCTACTTCAGGAACCACACGTTTGTCTGGCCTCTCCACAGTATCGTTGAGGCACTCACGCCAACCCACCTTGACAATTTCTGTGGTTCGTGAGAGCATATTTCATTAATAAATCCATCAATAAAAACGTGATTTGACGTCTGAGGAGGTTGGTGCCTTACGACACCTACAATTCAGATCACTACATTCATGGCAGTTGCGGCTCTTATCTAATGATTGCTGGTCAATACTTTTACTACATTACGCTATTTACCTTTCAAAACATTTGAATCAATGAGCTCGAAAACCTATCGTCTTCACTTATTTACCAAACAGATTGTTGCACTTCCCAACTCTACTGCTGTGGACACCCCATCTAGGAGGAAAACAATCTCCTCCTACAGTTCACAGAAAATTTTGAGCGCTGTAATCTCTCCGAAGTTTGAAAACATGCGTTATCCTAGAAAAGGCTTGTCCGTCACCTAAAATTGGCGAAATTGCAGAATAGATGAGCAGTCACATTAATAGTAAAGCACAGTAAACAACTGAGTACAGTGTTAATCAGTGTTAATAATGAAGAAACGCAAACTTCTGGTCCCTCGCACCTCACCTCTTCTCAAACAGTTACACTTGTCAAAACAGATAGGGGGTCAGTTGAGATATCTAGGTTCTGAAGTACTGTCATCGGCAGAATGAACTAAAATGGATCGACGTCTTTCTGTCGGTTCTACGGATTGGAGACCAAAAATTACGGAAACCGAGATAGTGGACGGCATGGTTGAAGCAAAGGGAAATCAACGAATGGAGCAGCCAACTTGTTCACAGTACCCGCTTGAGCATGTCTGGGATGCACTTGGCTGACGCATTGCAGACAGACCAGCACCTCCCACAACGGATGCACAGATGGATATTGCACTCATAGGAGAATGGCCAAATATCCCCCAATAGCTGATTGATAACCTCATACTTTCCATGCCACGTAGTTGTGCAGCTGTTTTGGCCGTCCGAGGTGATCACACGCCATGCATGAGAGTAACGAGAATAACTTTTTCACTATTATGGTAGTACCATGGTGCCTCGCTGTAAGTAAACGCGAGGACGTTGCCTTTAGAAAGGGTTTGCGCTTGTGAAGGCGAGGTGCTAAAACTAGCTACATTGTGTTGCTCTCGTGCCAATTCGTGCTTTTCCGTCAGAATCCCAGTAGCATAGGAGCTTGTGCCTACACGACATCAAACGCGCATGTTACCAGCCACGTTTTCCATTGCCAGTCCTTACCTGAGGAGCTCCCATAGCCCGATCAGGAGGTTCAGAAGAGAATCTGAACCTCATCAGTGCCTGGAAAAAGCGAATGCACGTATGCGTGCTATCTACACGACATAAAAGCCTCTCCTGCAATAAATATAATTTTGTTGTGACTGATGAACAACCTTGTTTCCACAAGATAAATTTATTTACACAATTTTTGCTTACAAGTTCAGGTAACGAGTATACGTCGTCACAGAATACTTTGACGAGACGACGTGAGGAAACATGAGATGCCGTGGTGGAGTGGCGTTCCAAGGCGCTTTGTTGCGGAGCGTGCCGCTGCTCGCCGTCGGAGGTTTGAGTCCTCGCTCAGGCACGGGTGTATTTGTTGTTCTTAGCATAAGTTAGTTTAAGTAGTTTGTAAGCCAAGGGACTGATGACCAGAGTAGTTGAGTCCCATTGATTTACAAACATTTGAACATTTTTGAAACGAAAGATAAAGTTCTCACTGGTGTTAACGAAACAAAAGTTCTTTTCTATCCCGGCGCAGTAGCATCGTGGAACGGCATACGAGAAGTTAGAGTTCACAAGTCCTACTTCAGCAGTCACAGACAAATATTTGAAGTTCACCAAAAGAGAGTCCGGAGACGAAGTCTGTAGCTGGACCAGAGTCAGACTTCACGAGAAGCCGACCGAAGATCCAGAGTTCAAGTCGAAAAAGAGACGAGTGGCGTAGCGAGGATCCGGCGGCGAGTGTTCTGGTACTTTGCATATGGAGGCGAACTGGCACGCCGGCTGGACGGCAAGAGACAACCGGTTCAGGCCAATCCGGTGAGAGAGTAGTGATACTTCTTGCAATACTGCTCTGAAGCGCTCTTTGTTTGCTTCTAGCTCCAGCTGCAGGGAATATTGTATGTTTGATATGTTGTTGTTGTGTTGTCATCCTTTGCGTACACGGAAAAACGTTATTGCCTGCCAAGCTTCATAGCTGAATGTGTACAGCTTGAGGTACGCCTTCGGTATAAGCTGTCGGAAACACTTACCGGTAAAGGGGGTTGCCTGCCAATAGGTGCTATCCAGGATCCGGCATAACAACTTTCAAAGGCAGATGAAATGATCTGATACGAGAATGTAAGGGAGAAAGATAGTATAAATATAAAATACTTTTTCTTGCACGATCATTTTTGGCCCACTTTAGGTTACGGTGGTAACACTATAATTGGACCTTTGCGATCGCCTTTTGACAGTTCGAAATTTAAATGAAAATAACGGCTTAACCGTTCAATCTGACACGGAAATTGAATACACGAATTTGTAGGGGAGAAAGGGGAGAAAATTCTGTACAACGTTGTTCTCTCTCTCTCATTTTTTTTCATTTTTTTTCATATCTCGCATAGTTTCAGAGATATTTGCAAAAATAACGGCGATTTGACACGGTCACTTGAATTTACGTAAACCAGGCGTTTGGAAATGTCACGTGACATTCCTCGTCCAGAACTATTTCTGGCATACGCCATCTTGATTCCTGTATTTTGTGATTTTTTTATTACAACTTACGCGTTATCATTTCAAAGCAATGGCGCACTTCGTACGATAAATGATAATCCAGTGTCTAAAAATGCCATATTAGCACCAGTTGACAACTGCTATCAATAGTAAGAGAAATAAGCAATGGTTTTGTAATAGTTCGACGTAGTGTAGTGGGCAGCACGTTAGATTGTAAATGCAATGCTTGTGGTCTTTGATTCGAAACTCGCCACTACCCAACATTTTTGGGGCTTTTTTTTTTTTTTCCTTAAAGTGTTTCGGGCACTCGTATTAATAAAATAGAGATATGTTCTGCAATATTTAGAGTTGTGCATATGTAAGAATGCCCCCCCTAAAATGGGCGTTTGTTCTATTTCGTGAACATGCTGTGAAATACGTAACAACGAATTGAACAATGGTCTTCTGAAGCGTATGCACGTTTAACTGTGAGGATACTGTAATAATGAATATTCTGAACAACATGCTGATACTGGTAGTTTCATATATAAAAGAAGTCCTTGATATCTGTAGCAACTGTCGTTCATTAATGAAACGGAAAGGAAGTGTATAGATTGCAACAAATTACCTTGTTTACTTTTTTCTAAGAAATTATTCATTATTTATGGAATATATTCAAATTCATTTATTAGAATCAATGCATCTACTAAAATTTTTGTCTTTGACATGGTTGCTATGGACGCTTTTAACGTAGATTGTATTACCTTTTCTGTAGTTCAGATATGAACTTGTTCATGTTACTTTGTTGTGCACTAAAATAAAGAGCAAATATTCTGTTTCAAACTGTGATTACGTTTTCTTTTGCAGCTAAAATAACAAACGGAATAAGTATGGAAATACTGAATTCCACATAAGTCTAGTATTTAATCTACACACAAAGATACTACTATCATTACGTCATTTACAACAGTCATTGTAACAGTATCTCCCCAGTTTATGTACATCTGATAAAGAAGTCTATGTTTACAATTCGTTGACATGTTCTCGAAACAGAACAAATGCACTTTTCAGAGAAAGCGCTGTTTCCTTTGAACAACTCGGAATCTTACAGAATATAGTTGTGTTCAGTTAAAAAGAGTGTACGAAAACCTTTTAGGAAGCAAGAGGGGAAAATTGACAGTGGTGGTTATATATATATATATATATATATATATATATATATAGTGTTACAAAAAGGTACGGCCAAACTTTCAGGAAACATTCCTCACACACAAAGAAAGAAAATATGTTATGTGGACATGTGTCCGGAAACGCTTAATTTCCATGTTAGAGCTGATTTTCGTATTTCTCTTAAAATGTAAATTGAAATAATTCGTGCAGTCAATTGTCAAAATACCCAATTGTGTCGTTAGTATGTACTGTACTTCCTCGATTCACCGCCAGTTGGCCCAATTGAAGGAAGGTAATGTTGACTTCAGTGCTTGTGTTGACATGCGACTCATTACTCTACAGTACCAGCATCAAGCACATCAATCAGTACGTAGCATCAACTGGTTAGTGTTAATCACGAATGTGGTTTTGCAGTCAGTGCAATGTTTACAAATGCGGTAAATAGAGGAAGTACAGTACATACTAAAGAAGCAATTGGCTATTTTGACAATTGTCTGCACGAATTATTTCAATTTACATTTAAAGAGAAATACTAAAATGAGCTCTAACATGGAAATTAAGCGTTTCCGGACACATGTCCAGATATCATATTTTCTTTCTTTGTCTGTGAGGAATATTTCCTAAAGTTTGGCTTTAGGAAGATCGATGCTTTGCGGTTGTTTGTTCATGTTCGTTCTGGATTGTTCGCTGAGAATTTTACTCAGTTTTTAATTACAGATAGCGTTGAAACCTCTTTCTCTCTTTTCATTGGTTCTTCGGTTTGATCGGTACTTTGTGAACGTCGGTTTGTTTTGTTCTATTTTGATGGTTTCGTCGTTCACTCAGTTTTTTCGTTACAGAGGGCGTCGAGCAACCATGCCGGCAACCCTCTGACCTAGCACGCTGAGTCACCGCGCCCTAGCAAGTTTTGAACCACCGTTTAACATGGTCGTACATCACAAACTAATTCATGGACCATAACGCTACGGCGAACAGCTGCGAGAGTAATCCGTAATTCTCGTACCATCGTTGGCAGGTGTTCACTGCTAACATGGCATTTTTAGACATTCGATTATAATTCATTGTCCTAAGAACGGCGTGTTTGTAATAATTTTCAGTGCGCTATTGCTTTGAAATGACAACGCTTGAGCTACAATAAGAAAATCATCAAATACAGAAAGCAAGATGGCGTATGCAAAAGAGAGTTTCGGACGAGGGATATCAAGTGACTGATTTCCGAACGCCTAATGTACGCTGTGTTCCATCCAGGCTACAGTCACTCGTCCGAACGCCAAATGTGCGCTACTTTCCTTCCAGGCTTTAGTCATTCGTAACCAGTACAGAAACAGAAGAAAATCTTGAACGAACTACCAAGGCAAGGGAGGTGATAATATTTTAACGAAAAAATATAATGAAAATGTGGGAGAGATATTAAAATAATAGTTGAAATAGGAGAAAGTTAAAAAAAAGAGTATGTTTGTCAAAGCTAAAGACAAATATCAAATAAATTTGGCTGTTTGTTAAAATACGGTCAGAAAGAATATTACATGTTGGGTGCATAGATAATATCACAACAGTAGAGTCTTGATCGTATCGCCTAAATTTTTTTATTATTTACATTTTTTTTGTCCTAAATGTTTGCAAAAAATCATAAAACTAAAAGGAAATCTAAAATGGGGCGTAATAAACGTCAGTGCGATTTTTTCCAGTGTACACAAAGGACGCACCGTCACTGATTCATGGTATGGTAATGGGCCAAACATAAAAAACTCTTTATGCCATCATGTCAACCATCGACGTCGGGCAGCCTTACCGTCCTGATTCAATCCAACGAACTAGCACATACACACACGTTCTACACCGCGTCTTATGTTAACAGTGGAGGCTCATATGATCGCCTGTTAGCAGTTTTAGCTATATACAGGATGCACATAAAATCCTGGAACATTTTCAACTATTTATTACACAAGAACCAAATTTTCTAAAAATGCTTATATAGCTTATGGGACTTAACTACGGAGTTATCAGTCCCTAAACTTACAAACTACTTATCAACTAGCTTATCCTAAGGACGGCACAAATATCCATGCCCGAGGGGGGATTCGAACCCACGACCGTAGTGGCCGTGCAGACCGTGACTGGAGCGCCTCAATCCCCTCGGCCACCGCGGCCTGCCCAAATTTTCTACAGATATACACATGTCATTTTGACGAGAAGCTCTGACAGATTTATTATTCCCACGTATACCGCCACAGGGTAGTATGGTAATTTGCCTATAGTCAACGATAGACGCCAACATGGGGAATTATTAAGGTGTTATACCGGCCATTGTGCGGCCCCTGTCAACACTCACGGCACAAAGTTTTACCGAGAAACACACTCAAGAGGCTGCAACATGTCCAAGTAGGAATATTCAGTGACAGTGCTCTCGGGGAAGAAGAATGGTCCGTACAGTTTTCGGCGTGAAAAGGCACAAAAAACATTTAACTTTGGGGAATCACGCTCAAGTTCAGTGCATTCGTGTGGATGCTTTGTACCCCAGATTCGACAGTTATGCTTGTTCACTTTCCCATTATTGTAAAAAGTGGCTCCGTCGCTAAAAATTGTTGCAACTGCGAACAAAACTCAAAACGTTTGTCTTTGTCATCGTCACTGAACTTCTGCACTAGCTCCATTTTGAATGGTTTCATAGACAGCTTCTGTTTCAGGACTTTCCACACTGTCATTGGAGCCATTTCGAGTTCACGGAATACACAACATACCGATTTCTTTGGACTCCCTATGAATGTCTCTCGTACGTGCTCCACATTCCCTTCACTCACAGTGGGACGTCCGATTCTCTTTGACGGGCACAAGCAACCCGTCGTAACGAATTTATTGTGCCAGTGGTAAATGGCCTTCCTTGTTGGTGGCTTCTTATCGTACTTGGTTCTAAACATCCGTTGAACACGTGTTTTTGTCGAAATCAAACACACGGAAAGCTCGCTCCGCACCTGAACTCGCCATGTTTGCGACTAGCTCTGGCTATCGGCAAATTACCTAACTACGCTGTGGCGGTATACATGAAAAAAAAATCGCACTGACGTGTTTTACGGCCCACTTTAGATTTGTAGTTTTATAAGTTTGTGCAAACATTTTGGACCAAAAATTATAATCTAAACAATAAAAAATTAATTAATAAGAGTGTCTGAAACCTTGTTTTTTTTTAAGTAAAAAAAAAAAAAAAAAAAAAAAATACCTTCCTTAATAATTTAAATGAATTGTAGGTGGGGAATTAATTTCATTTATTTGTTTTGCCTTCCTTCAGGTCATTGGAGTCACATGGCCAACATATTGTATTTTCTTTGGAACATTTAAATAAATATAATTTAAAAAAATAGTACGAAATATAATAAATCAAACTTAATATATGCTTCTGGAAGGATGACAGAAGAGTGATGTCCTCTTCAGATATCGGAAATAAACATTCTTCGGGTCCGACTCTCCGCAACGGGGACCCGGGTATGTCTTCGCGTAAATAATTCTTCCTCCATGTTCGATTTCGGTCCGAATTATTGTTTGTTTTAATTGTCTTCTCTTACCCGTATCGACCCAGTTACGGGGGGCACCTTGATGTGTTGCGTAAGTATTTGGCAAGGTGTTGTGATTGGTCCTGTTCTGCGTTCGTTTCATCGATTTGATCGTGTTGCTTTATACGTCGTGTCGAGAGTGATAGAAAAACTACTTGGTTAGCAATAGGAATACGTTAAATAACTTCTAGATCCATGTAGGAGACTGGGCTCCGCACCTTTCAGCTCCTATCTCCAGGAAGGTTCCAACTGTGGGGCGGATTGGTAAAAATGCTTCCTAAGTAGTTAGCAAAGACAGATCGGTACTTTGCGTGCCGTCTCATAATGTCGTGTCGTGTTAGTAAGAACGTCCAGAAATCTATCACGTCCTTGGGTCCTTCTCGCAAAAGGTAATGGGTGGCCATGCCCTTTATCCAAGTGACTGCATGCATCTTCGATGATGGGAAATAAGTCGCATCCGGATGGAGTATCATCTTCGTGGTAATCATGTTTGTTGGTAACCGGAGATAAAGGGCTAATATCTGTTGGACTAGGTGCCATACGGCCGCCGCCTCGCCGCAGAGCAGACGGTGTTCGTCGGTGTCGTCTTCGTTGCACCTCAGGCAGAGCGGGGAGTCCACCAGGGAGATGGCGTGGAGTCTGTGACGCGTCGGATATTTACCATTGACAAAGGTATACCAAATGCTGCTCGTTTCTGCGTTGAAGTATGGTTGGTGCACTGAGCGCCATATCGTCGTCCACGTAACCTCTGGTTGGCGGCCTTCGACGGCGTTCCGTGGATGTATTCTCATTAACAGTTGATAAATATCGCGCGTAGCGGGAGCTCTGGTACGAGGAAAGTCGTGATGAATATAACTATATTCAAGCAAAAAGAATTTTATGTGTGAGAGCGCTGGTACTATGTGGGCAAGGAAAATCGGTGGGTGGCGTGAAGTAGGTGCAAGTTCGTCTACCAACAGACCCGTAATACTATGGGGTCTGTGATTCCAGAGCTTAACGATTGTACGCATATAAAGCGCCGTCGCGCGTGCCAGGACGTTGACCAAGGCTAGACCCCCTCTCCGCTTAGGGAGTGTGAGGGTGTCGTACTTGACCTTGAAGATGTGACCGTTACTGACAAAGTAACCAAAGGCTGCTTGAATCTGTCGTGCCATCGCTCTAGGAATTGGTAAAATTTGTGCAATGTGTGTTATACGGGATGCCATATAGATGTTTATGAATTTCACCTTCTGTATCATGTCCATCGCTCGCAACAACTGACTTCGAACTCCAGTCCTGATGTTCTGAAGTAGTCGCCGAAAGTTCATGGCTGTGGTACGACGGATGTCTGGAGTGAAAATTATCCCCAGGCAGCGGAGAGTCTCTGTAGTTCTGAATGGGGCTACGCTTCCATCTGGGAGTTCCTGTCCAATGTTCATCGCGCAGGATTTGGCTATATTCATATGGCTACCCGCTCCGCTGCCATATTTCTCGATCAATCGCGTCGCCTCCTGTACCTCCTCTTTGGTACGTACGATGAAGACGAGATCGTCTGCGTAGGCGCGGCAATTGAATGTATGTCCCCGCAGGGTGATCCCTGATAACAGACTTTGCAAGCCACAGAGAAGGGGTTCTAATGCGATGGCATACAATAAAACGAAATTCCATCCCCAAACGCAATTTCTCCAACCAGGATTAGAACTGCCGCCTCACACCAGGCTTGCATCAGAAGACACAAGCAGAACCACACAGCCAAACACACACTGCCGCGTTTTAGGTATTGGCAGGTTTCGAACCACCGACCTTTAGCGTCATAGTCCAACGCTTTACCCACTACGCTACGGCTATCAAACAGAGAACACGTCCTTTAACCTCATAGTATTGACGGCCGTTGTTAACTGATGCTAATATGGCATTTGTAGACACTAGATTATCGTACGAAGAACTATGTGCTTTTGTTAATTCTTCAGTGCGCCATTGCTTTGAAATGACAACATGTAAGTTACAAGAAGAAAAATATAATACGCAACGCAAGATGCCAGAGAGAGTTCTGGGCGAGGAATGTCACGTGACATCTCCGAACGGCTGGTTTTCGTCAATTCAATGCAGGGTGTCAAATCTCCGTTATTTTTGCAAATATGTCACAAACGATACGAGATATAAAAAAAAAACTTAAGGGAACAAAGCTGTAGAGAATTTACTCCTCTACCAATTAGGTTATTCAATTTTTGTGTCAGATGAACGGTTCGTTTCCAATTACAATTGTATTACAAACGGCTTTTTTTGGTATTACTACCGTATTTTTTGTCCGACAAATTTGAAAAAGGGAAGTTCTGGTCTCTGGCGGCCTACAATCATGTCTGTAAAATTTGTTGCTGACCGGTTGAACGGTTCGTCTTAAGAACAGGGAACACGTTACGGACAGACAGACATACATCCCAAAATCGCCGTTATTTTTGCAAATATCTTTGAAACGCTACGAGATATGAAAAAAAAAAAAAAAAAAAAAAAAAAAACAGAGCAAAGCTGCAGAAAATTTTCTCCTCTACAAATTCGGTTATTCAATTTTCGTGTCAGGTGAATAGTTAAGCCGTTATTTTCATTTAAATTTCGAGCTGTCAAAAGACGATCGCAAACGCCCACTTTTAGTGTTACTACCGTAACCTAAAGTGGGCCAAAAAACTTTCAGAGTTTCCGTTCAAAATGACGTACGTATGATGTCTGTACAATGTTTCGTTCTTGTGCAATAAATAATTGAAAGTGTTCCCGGACTTTATGTAAACCCTGTACAGTGTCGTAAAGCGGCCAGTGTTGTTTTTGACCGTTGAACTTGTAGTGGTCGGGGTGGGTGCCAGAAATCACGACACTGCTATAGATTGCCGTTGCCGTCGTAGCAGGGGGAATACCGACAGATGCCAATAGCAAATAGTTCCTGGATTCCCATCAGAGGCGGCGCATTACGAAGACTATCACGTGTGTCAAACCTGATTGGCCTAACCGTAGTTAAATAGCCGGCACATACGGCCTTTGATACAGCGTACAACACAGAATATATCGACTTAGCAGAGTCTACATCGCTTCACCGAAGAGTGTCGTCACCATACATCGTGTTCTGCAATGCCTCAGAACTTATCGCTACAGACAAAGAGTTGACGTCGCTTGTTTCTGTGCTGATAGAAATATAGTTGACGGAAGAGAAATTTGAAATATCGCTCAGTGTCTGGGACTCAAACAAAACTGAAATTTCTGTAATTTCATAAAGGCTCAAAGATGAGTATTTTTTTGTTTTAATACATATCACATGTAGTTTACTAATGCGGAAGGATTATTTCTGTTAAAGTGTGCTTAAGCCGCCTTACCAACACATCACAGAACAGAACTTAGAAGGGAAGAACAAATATATTGAAACACTTCGAGAAATGCGTGAATGAACATTAATGGAGATCTTAGTATAGCCTGCAGGTTACGCTACTGCGTTTGACCACTAACGGCACGTCTTCAAGACGTTGTGGTCGTGTCGCCCCACAAGAATTAGTGACACAAAGGAACCTCCATAGCAGGGAATTCCAAGTGACCTGCAGTTCAAAAAGACCCATAAGTGATGCACATGTCCGCAACAGATAAACGTGATGGCCATAAAACTTGGACTATGGAACGCAAAGGGAAAGTCATTCGGTCACATGAGTCTTTTTTTCACATTGTTTCCAACTTTTGGACAGTGACATCCGAAAAGTGAAACATGGCCGCCATTCCGTGGTATTCCATGGGCCCCACGTATATTCCGTGAGGTCATATTACTGATAAGGAATATGTGATAATTTTGGGTGATCAGGTCTAGCCCATCATACAATGTTCGTTCCCCAGTGGTGATGCTATGTTTCATGACTATAGAGACAGTGATCACACTGTGGTTTTGTTAGCAGGAAGATGAACTGTCACAGCTCCACTGTCCAGCACAGTCATCACATCTCAATGCTATGGAATCTCTAACGTCTGCTTAGGAGAGAAGTCTGTTTGATAGCCGTCCACCTCCATCATCGTTCTCTCAAAGGGCCACTATTTCTCGAGTAAAGCTCATCACTGGTTTGAGGACTGATAGCAAAGACAGAGACGAACGCTTCGTTACATGTTCATTTACTAAACGCAAATGTGCCACGGAGACGATCGCCAAACTCCAGTGGCAGATGCAGCAAAAGAGATGTGTTGTATATTGCTTCCTCCCATGTATACCTCGCGAATGAAATATGAGGATAAATTTAAAAAGATTAGGGCCAACACAAAGGCAAAATGGCAATAGTATTTTTTTTTTTAGTGAATCATACGCGACTGTAATAGGAAAAGAGGGAAGTAACCTCCGCAACACATCACGATGTGGTTTGAGGAAGAAAAAGTCCTGTCGCCATCGAGGCATGCACTAAGTGATTAAAAGTATCCGGACAGACCCAAAAACATATGTTTTTCATATTAGGTGCATTTTTCTGCCACCTACCCTAGGTGTTCCATATCAGCGACCTCAGTAGTCATTAACATCGTGAGAGAG
The DNA here is from genome assembly GCA_026315105.1 of Locusta migratoria. NCBI lineage: Eukaryota > Metazoa > Arthropoda > Insecta > Orthoptera > Acrididae > Locusta > Locusta migratoria. The sequence continues at coordinate 284,533,451 of CM048755.1, forward strand.
CAGAACGGGGCGCTCCGCGAAACTCAAGAACTTCGAACGTACTCAGGTGATTGGGTGCCATTTGTGTCAGAAGTCTGTACGCGAAATTTCCACACTCCTAAATATCCACTACTTCTGATGTGATAGTGAAGTGGAAACGTAAAGGGACACGTACAGCACACAAGCGTACAGGCCGACCTCGTCTGTTGACTGACAGAGGCCGCTGACAGCTCAAGAGAGTCGTACAGTGTGATAGGCAGGCATCTATCCAGACCATCACACAGGAATTCTAAGCTGCAACAGGATTCACTGCAAGTCCTATGACAGCTACGCGGGAGGTGAGAAAACTTGGATTTCATGGTCGAGCGGATACCCGTAAGCCACACGTTACGCAGGTTAATTCTAAACGACGCCTCGCTTGGTGTAAGGTGCGTAAACACTGGACGATTTAACAGTGGAAAAACAATGTACACAGTTTGGCGATCCGACGGTAGGATATGGATATGGCGAATGCCCGGTGAACGTTATCTGTCAGCGTGTGTAGTGCAAAGAGTAAAATTAGGAGGCGATGGTGTTATAGAGCGGACGTAATTTTCATGGAGGGGGTTTGCATCCTTTATTGTTTTGCGTGGCACTGTCACATCACTGGCCTACGTTGATGTTTTAAGCACCTTCTTGCTTGCCACTAGTTTCAAGCACCTTCTTGCTTCTCTCTGTTGAAGAACAATTAGAGTATGACGATTGCACCTTTCAACACGATCGAGCACCGGTTCATACTGCACGGCCTGTGGCGGAATGGTTACACTACATTAGCATCCCTGTAATGGACTGGCCTACACAGAGTCCTCACTTGAATCCTATAAAACAGCTTTGGGATGTTTTGAAACGCCGACTTCGTGCGAGGCCTCACCGACCTACATCGATACCTCTCCTCAGTGCAACACTTCATGAAGATTGGGCAGCCATTCCCCAAAAAACCTCCCAGCACCTGTCTGAACGCATGCCTGCGAGAGTGGAAGCTGTCATCAAGGCTAAGGGTGAGCCAACACCATATTGAATTCCAGCATTACTGATGGAAGGCGCCACGAACCTGTAAGTCATTTTCAGCCACGTGTCCGGATACTTTTGATCACATTGTGTATTAGACGAAGCATGCGTTCGGATTTTTATTTATATTTATTTTTTGTTAAGGATATAGAAGAAGATCGGCCGTGCTCTTTGAAAGGAGCTATCCCGGCATTTGCCTCTACATCTACATCTACATACATACTCCGCAATCCACCGTAAGGTGCGTGGCGGAGGGTACACTGTACCACTACTAGGCATTTCCTTTCCTATTACACTCCAAAATATAACGAGGAAAAGAAAGAATGCCTATATGCCTCCGTACGAGCCCTAATTTCTCTTATCTTGTCTTTGTGATCACTACCCGAAATATATGTAGGCGGCAGCAAGATCGTACTACACTCAGCTTCACAATCCGGCCCTCTAAATTGCCTCAACAGAAATTCACGAAAAGAACGTTGTCTTTCCTCCAGCGATCCCCAATTGTTTCGCCGGAGCATTTCCGTGACACTCGCGCGCTACCAGTAATAAACCTAGCTGCTCGCCTCTGAACTGCTTCTATATCATCCTTGAAACTGATCTGCTGAGGGTCCCAAACACTTGAGCAATACTCAAGACACAGTCGTATAAGCGTTTTATACACGCTCTCCTTTACAGATGACGTACATCTTCCCAAAATTCTCCCAATAAACCGAAGTCGGCTGTCCGCCTTACTCACAACTGTCCTTACATGTTCGTTCCATTTCATATCGCTCTGCAATGTTACGCCTAGATATTTGAACGACGCAACAGCATCAAGAAGCTCACTACTAATGCTGTATTCGAACATTATGGGATTGTTTTTCCTACTCATGCGCATCACCTTGCATTTTTCTACATTGAAAGCTAGCTGCCATTCTTCGCACCAACTAAAAATTCTGTGTAAGTCATCCTGTCATTTGTGTTACGTTAGTCAACGGCAGACATCAAAGCACAGTATTACTGTTCGTTTTTGGAGCATCACCTGCGACCAGCTTTGTGAAAGAAGCGGCAACACTTTCTGCGCAATCCACCCAGGGCCGGCGCAAGCCCAAGTGCCGCCCCGTGCGAGCTGCTAAATTGCCGCCCGCCCCCCTTTTTTAAGTTTGTGGGATGTTATTTAAACAAATCTGTAGGAAATGTCAGCAGTCTCAAAGATTTTAATATGTGCTTACATCTAAACCGTCATGTTGACAGTTACCTTCAGCATGACGGTATAGATGTAAACATAACTCAAAGCATTGAGAATAGCCACACTGTGCCCGAAATCAATGTAGATCTGGAAAATAAAAACAAAAATTTCGACTGATTGGTGACATTCTCTTCAGATTTGTACAAAACAGTCACTGGGCACCAGCTCAAAAATTTAGTCAAACCTGGTTGAAGAAGTCTAGCTAATTTTAATAAGCCTTGTGAATTTACAAACTGCTAAGGTCACCAGTTCCTAAGCTTAGGAACCTAAATTATCCTAAGGACAAATATACACTCTCATGCCGAGGAAGGTCTCGAACCTCCGCCAGGACCAGACGCACAGTTCATGCCTCTCAGCTAATTCCGCGCGGCATGAACTTAGATTAACGTAAATAAACATTTTTCAGTGGTTGTGAACAGATAATGTATTCAACGGAAAACAAAATATATTTACAATTTAACGATAATTTGGTTTGAACAATAATACTTACAATAACTATTCAGTGTTGAACAAAATAAGAAACAACACAGTAAATAACCAAGATACTGATCATAATACAAAAATTAAAAAAAAAAAAAAAAATGCTAGACGAATCGAACCTTCCTGGCTTTTGCTTGTGCAAACTCTTTCACGCGATCTGTGTAATTTATGTTCTCTGCAAGCTCGTGTTCCATCGATATTGTTGCAAGATCATTCAAACGAGTTTGGCTCATCGTTGATCGGAGGTATGTCTTTATCAATTTCAGTTTTGAGAAACTCCTCTCTCCACTCGCAACTGTCACTGGGAGTGTTAGGAGAATTCTCAGAGCAATGTTAGCATTAGGGCAAAAATTATGTCTTCCTATAAACTTCAGAATCTCTCTTGGACCTATTCCAGATTTTAACAAAGTTGATAGCACTTTTAGTTCTTCCCTCAACTCCAGTGCATCAATGTCGCTTGACTCATGATCTTGCAAAATCGCTGCGAGGTTTCTACACTTTGTATCCAGGCTGTCAGGAGGTGCATCCTTCAGCTCGCCACTGTCGTAGAGACAATCAAAATAAAGTTGTTTGTTAAGCTTAAGGGACTTAACTACGGGGTTATCAGTCCCTAAACTTACAAATTGCTTATGAACTACCTACAACTGAGGACGGCACAAATATCCATGCCAGAGGGGGGATTCGAACCCCCAACCGTAGTGGCCGTGCAGACCGTGACTGAAGCGCCTCAGTCCCCTCGGCCACCGCGGCCGGCTCAAAATAAAGGCAATGAGATTTCAGTTGATTGAATCTCTTATTCAAAGATGTGGTTGCTATATCTAAAACATAGTATTAGAATTCAATCTTCTAACGTTTTGTTGGGTCATCTGTTGTCTCATGCCTTTCTTCACAGATAAAGTGCATTGGCTTCTTTCTTCGTCGCCGGGAAGCACTTATCCTTGGTAACGTTAGATCTTCTAGCTCTAATTCTGTAGCCAATTCTTTGGAATCCGTCCAGAGAGACACAAACTTTTCTTGTGTTCTGCAGGTTTCAAAACGTGCTTTCGTTTTTTCATGCATGTCCACAGCCTCAGAAACTTTTATGTCAGTTATCTGGAGGGTCTTACTAACTACACTGATGTGAATTAGAACGTCGTACCAGATTATTAGAGAAGTGAGAAATATGTAATTTTATTTGATTCGCAAGTGACGTTGATTCGTGAGAGGTCATGCCATCGAATTCTTCTGATATGCTACGAGGGAGTAGCCGAGCGGTCTGGAGCGCCACGTTGCGGATCGCGCGGCCTCCCGCGCCAGAGATTTGAGCCCTCCCTCGGACATGGGTGTTTCTGTTATTGTTAATATAAGTTAGTTCATAAGTAGTTTGTAAGTTTAGGGACAGATGACCCCGCAATTAAGTCCCTTAAGCGTAACAAACATTTGAACTTTTTTTTCTTCTGATATCTGAACCAGTGCATCATAAACGCCTCCATTATTTTGTGCGGACGAGAGGTTCAAATGATCAAATGTTTGTTAAGTTTATGGGACTTAATTTCGGGGTCATCAGTCCCTAAACTTGCAAACTACTTATAAACCACCTCTACTAAAGACAGCACAAATATCAATGCACGAGGAGGCATTCGAACCCCCGACGTAGAATGGCCTCGCGCATCGGAGCATAGCGCCTCAATTCGCTCTGCTACTCCGCCGCGGCCGGACGAGAGGACATGTTGCTAAAAGACTATACTATCTCGGGTTTTCATCGGAATCAAAGCGACCATTAATTTGCTCAGATGAAACATGGAACACGCATTATACAGTAAATAAATAGCAAAGTAATAGTTGCGAGTAATATTGTCAAACAGAAGTGCCGGTCAGTTCAATTGTTGTTCATACAGGCGGAGACAGAAGTTTCATGGCTCAAAAACCAAAACGTAAAACATCACTCAAAAACAAACAGCAAAAATTTCCAAAAATACGTCGAAACCCAGAACCCAACTTATGCCAGGCTTACTACCAATGTCTTTATCCCTTCAGGCTTAACATGTAATCGCAGTATCGAACATTGCTTTCGAATTTCGAAATTAGATTTCGTCTTATCTAAAATTAGTTGTGAGTAAACGCAAGGCGCTTAACAGCGCTTCACTCATAAGAATACTGGCGTGTACGCCAGACTGCTTGCCCCCTCTCCTTTCGTCCGGCGTAAACACGACGGTGCTGCTACAGTTCCGCGGCGGATTAGCCACGCGTACTGCAGCGCCGTGTTGCGGTGCGCTCGACCGTCCGCCGTCGGAGGTTCCAATTCACCCTCGGGCATGGATGTTTATGTCGTCTTTAGTATAAGCTAGTTCTTTTATGTCCCGGCCTCGTCGCCGCTTTTGTGTCTCCTTTTTAAGAACGCCGCGCCGTGCGTGCATGGCGGCGCGAGGCGAAAGTAGGTGGCGCGCACTTTATACTTGTGCGACACCACAAGTTCATATTTAGTTTGTATGTTTAGAGACAGATGGCCCCGTAGTTAAGTCCCTTAAGCTTTACAAACATTTGAACATTTTTTTTTTTTTTTTTTTTTTTTTTTTTTTTTTTTTTTTTTTTTTGCTGCTACAGTGGCGAGGAGAAAATTTGTCCTCCTCCGCCTCCTCGATCAAGAGGAGAGGCCGGCAGGTAATCGAGGCGGCATGACACAGTTTCCGACGCCGCTCCCCCCGAGGTTTGGTTTCGAATGCCCTCTTGAGCATGAATGTTGAGTTTGTCCTAAAATATATATATGTAATAATAATAAAATAAAGAAAAAAAGAGGGCGTCAGATTTGCCGCCCTTCGGAAAGTGCCTCCCCGTGCGGCCGCACGTTTCGCACGTGTCTTGCGCCGGCCCTGAATCCACCCATCACTTTGCACGACAATGCGCGCGAGCATATGCGGAAGCTCTGGCTGCTCTGTTCGGTCGATTGGACTGGGAAGTCCTGTACCATCCACCATACTCCCCGTACCTACGTCCTTGTAACTTTGATTTGATTCCGAAGATGAAGGAACCACTTCTTGGCATTCGCTTCCTGAGATTCGACCGCTCCATTCGCACCATAACAGAACAGGCTCTGCTAACGGTATGCTACGCATTCCACATCGCTGGCAACGGGTTCTACACAACGCTGTTCACTACTTTGAAGGACAGTAACAGGTCCAAACATGTAACGCTTTTGTATCGGTTGTGAATAAATAGTTGCCTCTATTTAAGTTCCAACCCTCGTAGAGGTAGTTTGCAAAGAGGATGCTAAACAGACCAGACAAACAATTTCTCACCGCAGTGGAATAAGCACACACGAATCGTCAAGCCGTTACAGATGGCGTAGAGATCGAGTCACATTTTCATCCGAGCTTCCACTGTCTCTACGTAAGCATAAGGCAATAGTTATCATAGAGACATTTACGTTTCGAGCGTACATTATATATAATATGGATAAATTTAAGGACGTGGCAAAGTGGCAAATAGGAGCAATAGTGGTCTGTCGTGTCCATGGCCATGTGGTGTGTGATGTTGTTGGATGTTCTTTTCTTTTCCTTTCTTTTTTTCTTTTTTAAGGGACCAAATTAATGAGGTTCCGGTTCCTGGACTTACACACTACTGAAACTAACGTATGCTAAGAACAACACACACACCCATGCCTGAGGGAAGACTCGAATCTCCGTCGCGAGCAGCCACGCAATTCGTGACATGGTTTTTGGATATTTTGGAGTTTCTCGGAGGACTGTACAATGTGTCTACAAACAGTGGTGTAACTCACGTCATTACAATACACGACGTTAAAACTGTGGTCGAAAGTAACATCTTGACTGAGAGAGATTAGAGTCACCTCTTGAGGTATGTACAGCAGAAGCGGCTCCAAACCGGCCGAGAATTGCTGCAGGCAGTGAAAAAGGATCCACCCTAACCTGGTAGTGAGAGAACTCTACGCCTGGAACTGCATGCAGTGACCATATGGTGTCCGTCACTTTCCAAGCGGCCATTGCTCGCACAGGCACACTAAGCTATGCGTCTTCATTGAGCTATAAATCGTCGAACGTGGATAGTAGGTGACTGGTGGAACGTTATGTGATCCGACGAGTGACATTTCTCCCTTTACTCAAACGACGCACGTCTTCGCATGCACTGAAAACAAAATGAAGCATTTCATGTGTCAAAGCGGTAGGTAGATCAAAACAAAGTGTCCAGACACTCTGTGACGTAAATGGCATTGAAACAGAGGATGACACTCTAAAGGCGGACTTACTAAATGTCTTTTTCCAAAGCTGTTTCACAGAGGAAGATTGCACTGTAGTTCCTTCCCTAGATTGCCGCACAGATTACAAAATGGCAGATATCGAAATAATTGACAGAGGGATAGAAAAACAATTAAAATCGCTCAAAAGAGGAAAGGCCGCAGGATGGGATACCAGTTCGTTTCTACACAGAGTACACGAAGGAACTAGCCCCCCTTCTCGCATTGGTGTATCATAGGTCTCTAGAAGAGCATAGCGTTCCGAAAGATTGGAAAAAGGCGCAGTTCATCCCCGTTTTCAAGAAGCGTCCTCGAACAGATGTGCAGAACTATAGGCCTATATCTCTAACGTCGGTTAGTTGTAGAATTTTGGAACATGTATTATATTCGAATATAATGACATTTCTCGAGACTAGGAATCTGCTCTGTAGGAATCAGCATGGGTTTCGAAAAAGGCGTTCGTGTGAAACCCAGCTCGCGCTATTCGTCCACGAGACTCAGAGGGCCATAGACACGGGTTCTCAGGTAGATGCTGTGTTTCTCGACTTCCGCAAGGCGTCTGATACAGTTCCCCACAAACGTTTAATGAACACAGTAAGAGCATATGGTCTATCAGACCAATTGTGTGAATGGATTGAGGAATTCCTAGATTACTGAAAGCAGCAGGTCATTCTCAATGGAGAGAAGTCTTCCGAAGTAGGAGCTATGTCAGGTGTGCCACAGGGGAGTGTCGTAGGTCCGTTGCTGTTCACGATATATATAAATTACCTTGTGGATAACATCGGAAGTTCACTGAGGCTTTTTGCGGATGATGCGGTAGTATATAGAGAGGTTGTAACAATGGAAAATTGTATTGGGATGCAGGAGGATCTGCATCGAATTGACGCATGGTGCAGGGAATGGCAATTAAATCTCAATGTAGACAAGTGTAATGTGCTGCGTATACACAGAAAAAAAGATCCTTTATCATTTAGCTACACTATAGCAGGTCAGCAACTGGAAGCAGTTAATTCCATAAATTATCTGGGAGTAGTCATTAGGAGGGATTTAAAACGGCCGGCCGCGGTGGCCGAGGAGACTGAGGCGCTCCAGTCACGGTCCTTACGGCCACTACGGTTGGGGGTTCGAATCCCCCCTCGGGCATGGATATTCGTGCCGTCCTAGTTCGTAAGTAGTTCATAAGTAGTTTGTAAGTTTAGGGACTGATGACCCCGTAGTTAAGTCCCATAGACTATACAAACATTCGAACATTTTGGATTTAAAATGGAACGTCCATATAAAATCAATCGTCGGTAAAGCAGATGCCAGACTTAGATTCATTGGGAGAATTCTAAGGAAATGCTGTCCGAAAACAAAGGAAGTAGGTTACAGTACACTTCTTCGCCCACAGCTTGAATACTGCTCACCGGTGTGGGATCCGTACCAGGTGGGACTGATAGAGGAAGTGGACAAGATCCAACGGAGAGCAGCGCGCTTCGTTACAGGATCATTTGGTAATCGTGAAAGCGTTACGGAGATGATCGCTAAACTCCACTGGAAGACTCTGCAGGAGAGACGCTCTGTCGCTCGTTACGGGCTTTTGTCGAAGTTTCGAGAACATACCTTTACTGAGGAGTCTAGCAGTATACTGCTTCCTCCTACGTTTATCTCTCGAAGAGATCATGAGAATAAAATCAGAGGGATTAGAGCCCAGACAGAGGCATACCGACAATCCTCCTTTCCGCGAACAATACGTGACTGGAATAGGAGGGAAAATCGATAGTGGTACTCAAGGTACCCTCCGCCACACACCGTCGGGTGGCGTGCGGAGTATGGTTGTAGATGTAGATGTAGAATGTGTACCAGGAAGAAGGAAAGGAATTAACATTATGGTTTAAGGTCCTGACTTCTGGGTCGTCATTAGAAGCGGAGCTTATGTTCTGATTTTTTTGGTTAGATTGAGAAGGTAAATCGCCCGTACCCTTTCAAAGGAACCATCCCTCTATTTGTCTGACGTGATTTAGGGAAATCACAGAAAATATACAGCTGGATGCCGAGTTCAGTGTGTTACCAATGCGCCACCTCGCTCGGTGAATGTGTGCAAGTTCAGGTGCCAAAGGGAGCTGGGTCTGTGATATTTTGGGAGTTTTTCCTTTACCTTGAATTCAAAATGTTCAAATGTTTGTAAAGCTATGGACCAAACTGAGTGGTCAACAGTGCATAGACAATACACACACACACACACACACACAAACACACACACGCCCGAAGGAGGACTAGAACCTCCAATGGTGAGGAGCCGCGCACTCAGTACAAGGCGCCTTAGAGCGCACGGCTATTTACACGCGGCTATCATGAATTAGATCCAGTTACGGAGGTGAACGCTGACATGAAGCAGCATATTTGTTTAAATATTGTGAGTATTCAAGTGTTTCCTTTCAGTCAACTTCTGCGTTATGAGTATTCTATTGATACCCCTATTTTTCAGGATAACAGCAGCAAATTTTTATTAGGCTGGAAATATATGTGACTGGTTTTCTGAACACCCCTCACCCCAAATTCTTCTGTGCAGCGTGTTCGGAAATGCCAGTTACGAACATCGAAGACTTGTCGAGGGAGCCGGAAACCGGTTTGTAAAACTAATAAATTTGCAGAATATCTCACAGCTATTCTGTGTGTTTCATGCATAATGTATAAAATACTCTGTCAAGAACCGACAAAACAGTCAGTGAGTATGCTATAATATTTTGACAAAGAACCCATGTCCTGAACTGTCACTTATTTCCTTTAATACTAGGAATCAAACCTCTTCTACTTCAGGCTCTTTGCTTTCCGCAGTTTGGGAGGTAGTAGGGCCCAAAACAAGAAAAAAGTTTAGTAATCAAGGCCTCTAAAATACGTACATTAACATGTTCACGCAATGGAAGATGTAGACGTTCTTGTACCTGTTGAGGCACACATTTTAAAATCAATGTTTACTGGATTTTCTTTTTTTGTTTTGGTTTATACTACCGCCTCCCAAGCTATGGAAAACAAAGAGCTTTCAGTAGAAGAGAATTGTTTCATAATATCAAAAATGTTCAAATGTTTGTATAGTCTATGGGACTTAACTACGGGGTTATCAGTCCCTAAACTTACAAACTACTTATGAACTAACTAAGACTAAGGACGGCACAAATATTCATGCCCGAGGGGGGATTCGAACCCCTGACCGTAGTGGCCGTGCAGACCGTGACTGGAGCGCCTCAGTCCCCTCGGCCACCGCGGCCGGCTTCATAATATCAAAGATAAAGAAGTTCTCATAGTGTCACCGTATGACATTTTCGGAGATGCGTTCCTTGTCAAAATATTGTGAACTCACGCCCGTCTACAGGCCCACTAAATTTTCAATTATTGTTTTATCCATTATTTTTTGTTAGAGATCACCGCAGCCGTATTCGTAATAATACTATAGTAAATTAATTTATGGTTTTTAAATTCTCGTTTGTAACCCGCATGAAGCTATCTTGAACTACAATAGCTTTACAAATGTATGCTCAGTTTTTATTCACAGTAGGAGAATGTTTTTCTTGTTCAAGTCATTGTAAAGTGTTCTGGTAAAAGGAACGCCAAAAGGCAAACTCAGAGTAACCAATATAAGTGTCTAATTATTAACTTTGAAATGAAGAAATGTAAAGTGTGACATAATTTGTATTGTACTACAGACCAGGTTTGTTTTCGTGTCTCTCGGTAACCGAGAATAATTATAAAGATAAAGCAATTTGCTTAAACAGTACACCACACGACACAGAAGCTAATTAAGAGGAAAATTCACACTCCGCAAAGTAGCATGTGCAAACAGTGGGCCGCGGTGGAGTAGCCGAGCGGTCTAAAGCGTCTCGCTGCGGAGCGCGCGGTTGCTCGCCGTGGAGGTTCGAGTCCTCCCTCGGGCATGTGTGTGTATGTTTGTCCTTAGGTTACTTTACCTAGGTTTAAGTAGTTTGTAAGCTACGGACTGATGACCACGCAGTTTGGTGCAATAGATTTACAAACATTTGAACATTTGAACAAACAGTGGCGGATACAGAATATTTTCTGGGAGGGAGGGGGGGGGGGCACAAGGCTGAGGAGAGTGAACATATCCTTAAAGGCGTTGTGAGACTAATTTAAAAGTACACACACACACTATAAATAAAGTTTATTACAATCATAATCACATATAACTGATATAGGAAACACCCAAAATATACTCCAAAGTCACAGTCGCTTCTTAGAAAAAACTTTTCAGTATGCTTCCATCTAACTATTAGTACTATTAATGCACTATTAGTTTCTGTGATTTATGGCGTCATTTTCAAGTGCCCATGCTTACAAAAATATTACGATGATTAAATCGCATTAAATAGTGAAAAGTTTCAAAATTTACCACAAAAAAAAAAAAAAAAAAAAAAAAAATCAGAGTATTCAGAGTCTGAATGCCCTGTGTTCAGCTGTGGGCACATTTGTTTTATCCCGTATTATCATAAAGGATGAAACACTTTACCACAGGGCATTCAGTCTCTGAATTTGATTTGATTTGTAATTGTTTCTCAGCCTGACCAGATGGGCATATGCGAATCCCTAAACAGAGGAAGCCATGCGAAATTGGCATTGGTTTCTCCACATATTTACAACTTTGGAATAATTTGACTAAAAGACTGAATAAGACTGACCACTTGAAATTTCAAATTGTACAATACGGTCGAAAAATAAGTTTTGTACAATGATGCCCACAGGATTATGATGTTAAATGTGCCAAATGACTTAATAGTGACTGTACAAAAACCTAGGGCGTGTTTCGCAAGAAAATAAAAATTAAAAAAGTTCAAATGCTTGTAATCTCAAGGATCGAAACTGCTAAGGTCTCGGCCCCTAGTCTTAATATCTACTTACACTAACTCATTCTAAGGACAACACGCGCAACCATTCCCGAGGGAGGACTCGAACCCTTGGCGGGAGCGGCTACGTACTCCGCGACGTTGCGCCCCAGATCACACGGCCATTCCTGCCCGGCGCACATGGTTTGACTGTCATTTTGATAAATGTAGAGTTCCATACTACCCATACTCTTTTTTTTATTTTGTGGTAATTTTTTTACTTCTCACTGTTTAATGTGATTGAATCATTGTAATATTTTTTGTAATCATAGATTCTTGACAATGATGCCATGGTGCGCCGAAACTAGAAGTGCATAGGTAGTATGAAAGTATATTAATTCGACAAGTGAAGACGATTTTACGTGGTGATGCCAGGACCAGAAAACATCTGCACTAGCTGCAGGACATTCATTTATTTCGGAGCGCTGTCAACGTTACGCTGCCCCTAGACACGAAATACTACTGCACACATTGTTACGGGTAACGTTTACAACATTCCAACTCTGCCTTCAAAAAAAAAAAAAAAAAAAAAAAAAAAAAAAAAAAAAAAAAAAAAAAAAATGTTCAAATGTTTGTTAAGCTTATGGGACTTAACTACGGGGTCATCAGTCCCTAAACTTACAAACTACTTATCAACTAGCTTATCCTAAGGACGGCACAAATATCCATGGCCGAGGGGGGATTCGAACCCCCGACCGTAGTAGCCGTGCTCTGCCTTCCGCTCACTGCTCCTCGCCGGCCGCGGTGGCCGAGGGGACTAAGGCGCTCCAGTCACGGTCTGCACGGCCACTAGGGTCGGGGGTTCGAATCCCCCCTCGGGCATGGATATTTGTGCCGTCCTAGTTCGTAAGTAGTTCATAAGTAGTTTGTAAGTTTAGGGACTGATGACCCCGTAGTTAAGTCCAATAGACTATACAAACATTTGAACATTTTTTTCACTGCTCCTCGCCATGCTAGACGGCCCCTGCCGCTGCCAACAGTCAGCGTACGAATCGTCAACTTACCATGGACAAACAATACTGTATACGGCGTAGCTGTTTCATTATCAAACAATGCACTGCACGACAATCAAACAACCAGTAAACATGTCGCGCTAAGTTTCATGTTCCGTCAAACCCTAAAAACAGATTTCCTGTGTCACGTTGAGCTGAATCAATTTCTTCTTCGTGCTTTGTAAAGTTACTGCGCAAAACATGTTGAGTTTTCAAGAAAGCTTTCCCGATCAACTAAATTACACTTGATTGTGTTTCTAGAAGAATTTCTACTAGCATGAAAATCCTTTCTATCTGATGTGCGGAAAAATGCCATTGAAATTTCTAATTAGCTCCAATAACTGGAAAATCTAAACTTATAGCTTCAAATAAAATCTGTTTATAGCCCGTGGCAGTACTACTTCTTAGTGTCTAAGAAAAGAATACAGAGTGATAAACTGATGACCGAAAACACCTGAATGCGACAGTCTGAACGCATCCCTAAAAATACACGATTTATTTCACATAGTCAAATCCTTTAACTTTATTTACGTGTGAATAAAATGTACACAATATGTCATTTATCTCCCAAGTAATCACAAAACAATAAACGACTTTTATTTAGTTTTATCGTAAATTACTGACAAAACAGAGCAATAAGCAATTAAAAGGAAGCATAACACAAAAAGTCAATTCACGTTATGTTAATTACAGGGATTTGCCTTTTTAAACTCACAGTTACATGCTGTCTGTTAGTAAAAGTTAATCATTCTTATGCTGAGTTATTCTCCCGCTCTCTCTCTCTCTCTCTCTCTCTCTCTCTCTCTCTCTCCCTGATTTTTTGTCAGGCTGTCTGGGGGGCGGGGGCACGTGCCCTGTGCCCCCCTTCCCCTAAATCCACCCTTGTGTGCAAAAGTGGCAAAGCGAACTGTTACATTACTCGAAAAGCACACAACCAACAAACACAGAACTGTAAACAAATCTACCTCAGCTGAAATTAACGTGGATAGAAAATAACTTGCGCGGGAAAACCTGGGCTTGTGAAACTGCTGTGGCCCTGAAAATATGAAGATATTACCAGATTGCACAAGGGCAATGGCGACGTTCCACCTTCTTGAAACTGCAGGTAAGCTAAAAAAGAATATTTCTTCACAGCCATTTTATTTGGCAGAACAGTGCAGGCCCACAGTAATTACATGGGCATTTGAGTTCTCTAATGTACCGCCAGGTGCAATCCAGATACAGAAACATTAAATCCACAAGTAAAAAACTGTCGTCTTTAAACGGCTGGACAAAGGCCAGTTACAGGCATTGAAATTAAACCAAATACTCAAATAACGTTGCTTTAATTATAAACTTCAAGCTCAATAATCAAAAAACGCTAATATAATTACAAATTTCTGAATATAAAATCATGTTTGTATGTTCGTCCTCTATACGTTCCTAAACCATTGTGATGAAACTTCAGTGAGTTTTCTCTACGACTCGGTCCTCTCCCCCTCCCCCCCCCCCCCCTATCCACCACATATACACACGCGCACGCGGTCGTGCGTAAATTAAGGGAAAAGTTTATTGCTGACTAAACGGCCTAAACCTGTCCCATTAGTCGCGATATTGTAATGTATTACTTCGTTACTACCAACTCTGTGTACAAAACATTTTCTGTACAATCTTACACGTATCACTAAACGTGCCAACAAATTTATATCACTACACAACACACAGTTCAGGAGATATCACGTCATAAACGTTAAGATACGTGAAAAACTGTCGCGTCAGGCATTACGTTTGGTTTTATTACTTCTTTACTACTAAAGTTATTTGCAACTTATTTCGCAAACATATTAAAAACAACAGTATATGAAACCACGTCCATATACAATCATCTGATTTAAAAAATAAGAATCGTTAAAGAACATTCGAACAGTTCCGATTAGAAACATTTCCATATTTTTCTGTTCGTTTATTTTTATCGTCAAAACTAGGAAAGTTTTTTATCTACTGATTTGAAGTTTTGACACAACGTTGCATTGTAATCCGGGGTTGAAACGCATGCCGGATACAGCTAGCTTGTTAAAGAAAAAAGAAAGAAAAGGAAAAGAGAGAGAGAGAGAACGACTTAAGTTGGGAAACTGTGTGCCAAGGACATGATACAAAATGACGCTTTGCAGTGTGTATGAGTGGGAGAGTTACAACCATATACCTTCCTCCATTCCAAAATCCAATACAGCCGACAATGCGATGCAAATGAATGTAACGCCCGAACAAACCCGAATAATAACCTTAGCGAAACAGACAAAATAAATCACAGATGCTGCGGTGGAGTGACCGAGTGCTCCAAGGCTCCTTGCTGCGGTGCGCGCCGTTGCTCGCCGTCAGAGGTTCGAGTCCTTCCTCGGGCATACATATGAGTGTTGTTCGTAGCTTAAGTTTAAATATTTTGTAAGTCTAGGCACTCATGACCACAGTAGTTAAGTTTCATAGACTTTTAATTTAAAAACGCAGATGTGCTACCAATGAAAAATCAATACAAAATAAGTATTTGCGCGATTACCTAAATTCAAGTCCATAGAATGTGCTGAAAAATTGAACAGCAATCGCAAAGAATTATTCCTGCTCCCTGGTCCAGAACCTGCTCAGCCTCTGTTGAACGCACCACTGACTCTGCAACAAACAGACTAGAACGCTCAACCAGCACCACAGCTCGGCTGGCAAATTCCAGTATAGATATATTACGAGACACCAACGCAGGAAAACATCAGTATAGAAAACTCCAAAGCAAAATCAATAAGAAATATAGTGTAGAACCATACTAAATCTAGATTGACCAACAAACTCGCCGGCCGCGGTGGCCGAGGGGACTAAGGCGCTCCAGCCACGCTCCGCACGGCCACTACGGTCGGGGGTTCGAATCCCCCCTCGGGCATGGATATTTGTGCCGTCCTAGTTCGTAAGTAGTTCATAAGTAGTTTGTAAGTTTAGGGACTGATAGCCCTGTAGTTAAGTCCCATAGACTTTACAAACATATGAACATTTTGAACCAACAAACTCACCTGACTTTAGTCTCATAGATAATCTGTAGAATGTGCTTAAAAAGCGAGTAAAACGCCATTAGCATCCACGCAGTTTGGTGAAATTGCTTGATCAAATCCTCAGCGATGCTTCTAGGCCTAATGATTGGTCTAGAGTTGACTAATGTTTTGTCCGATGAACTTATAATATTTCCTTTAAAACTACACGTGTCCTTAATTCATATTCCCAAAGACAAAGACGACTGGAAGATGTTTTTAATGCTAACTATTTTCCTATATGGTATTAGCAACGCAAATATGTTGCGTTTTCTATGTTTTCATATTTTTGCCAACCACATGACAACGTAGCCCTACTGGTACCAAGTGACATTTACGTGGTGTCCTTTTTCAGAATACTTTTATTTATCAGGCTAGCTCAATGTTATTCCCTCCAAAATAGTCCTCCTCGGATATTATGTACTTATGCTAGAGCTTTTTCCTACGCCTTAAACGCTTTTGAAACTATATATTTGGGCTTAAGCGCAACAGACAGACTGCTTAATTGTCGATTTCCGAAAGGCTTTGGACATGGTGCCGCACTGCAGACTGATAAAGAAAGTACTAGCTTTTGTAATAGGTTCGCAGATATGAGAGAAGCTCTGAGACATCGTAAGTAATAGAATCCAGTAGGTAGAAGCATTTGAAATGTGGTGCTACGGAAGAATGCAGAAGATTACATGGGTAGATCGCTTAACTAAGGTGGAGGTGCTGAGCAAAATTGCGGAGGAAAGAAATTTCTGGCATATCTTGACTAACGTAAGAGAACTCGCTTGTTCGGATACGTACGAAGACATCAAGGAATCGTCAATTTAGAATTCGAGGGAAGTGTGCGGGGTAAAAATTGTAAAGGGATACCGAAAGACGACTCCACTAAGCAGCATCAAAAGGATGTAGGTTGCCATTCTTATTTAGAGATGAAGAGACTTGCAAGGGACAGGGTAGCGTGGAGAGCTGCAACAAACCAGTCTTTGGACTGAAAACCACTGTAAAAACAACGTTGTCCTCGACGACGAGTGTTCATCTGAGACAATGGTATTGTCAGAAGTGCCCCAGGAAGATGTGATAGGACCATTATTATTTTCTATCTGCATAAACGATCTGACTGACAGAGTATGATGCAAGATCACTTAGGCAAAATTTCTAGTTGGTGTGAGGAACGACAAATGGCTCTAAATGTAGAAAAAAATAAAGTGATGCAGATGAGTGGAGAAAAATCCCATAATGTTCGAATACAGCATTAGTAGTGTACTGCTTGACAGTTGCGTGAATTAAATATCTATGCGTAACGCTGCACAGCGATATTAAATGGAACGAGCATGAAGAACAGTCGTGGGGAAGGCGGATGATCGACTTCGGTTTATTGAGCGTATTTTGGAAAGATGTGATTCATGTATAAAACGCTTGTGCGACCACGTCTTGTGTACTGCTCAAGTGTTTCGCATCCCCTCCAGAACGGTTTAAAGGCAGACATAGAAGCAATTCAGAGGCGGGCTGTTAGGTTTGTTACTGATATGTACGATCAATGCGCGAGAGTTTCAGGGGTGTTTAGGAAACCCAAATGGAAATCGATTATGGGAAGGAGACGTTCTTTTCGAGAAAGTCTGTTGAGGAGATTTAAAGGGCCAGAATCTGTAACTGACTCCAGAGCGATTATGCTGTCCCCAACGCACGTTTCGCTTAAAGACCATAAAGATAAGATAACTGAAATTAGTGCTCCTACAGAGGCTTAGACGTATGTTTTTCCCTCGTTCTCTTCGGGAATGGAAGAGAATAGGAAATGACTAGTAGTGTTACGAGGAATACTCCTCGTACCTTGCGGTGGATTGCGGAGTATGTAGGTAGATGTGCACGTATATGTACCTTTAAGTTCTGTTTATTGGGAGAATTTTTGGAAGATGTGGTTATCTGTAAAGGAGCCCGCGTGTAGTACACCAATGCAATTCATTCTCTAGAACTGCAGAAGTGTTTATGATTCACACCAGATGGTTTCAATGGAAGTTTTAGAAGCAATTCAGAGGAAGGTTGCCAGTTTTGGTACTGGTGGGTTCGATGGTTTGAGAGGGAAGACGACGTTCTTTTCGAGAAACACTGTTAAGTAAATTTAGAGAAAAGTTATATGAAGCTGACTGCAGAACGATTCAACAGTCGCCAAATTATAAATCGCGTAAGGACCATAAAGATGAGGGAAACTGGAGCTCTTACGGAGCTTTTCCGTCGCACTATTTGGGATTAGAACTGGAGGGAAAATGACTAGGGGTGTTACGAGGTACTCCTGTTACAGGCCATATGGTGCCCTGCGAAGTTTGTATGTAGATGTAGATTTATGTGTACATGCAGGCCCTCTGAACGACACCTCAACGTTGATGCCCGTGACAAGTAAACCACTAACACTGCAACTCCGCAGCATGTTCAAATGTTTGTAAATCTATGCTTACAAACCACTTAAACTAACTTAAACAAACCTAAGGACAACACACACACACACACACACACACACACACACACACACACATCCCCGAGGGAGGACACGAAGCAACCACACTCTCCGTAACAAGGCGCCCTAGAGCACTCCGCCATTCCACCACGGCCCCGAAGCATGCACATATATTTCTTGATGCAACTAAACAAAGCCGTTGAGGATATTGCACACTTGTATAACAGTGTTATAAAAAATAGGATCGTTAAAAGTTCTTGGTCACTCCTTTATAACCGAGTCTTCCTAAGACGTGCTCGAACATCATTAGACAGGACAGTAAAATACATTAAAAAGAATCAATGTGTGCAGTCCGTGACCACAAGCAGTCATGAGAATACCAGATGCCCTGACACTGTCTATATTCACAGAGTTCATATAATAATTCATTTTATCACATATTTTTGAAACATTTTTGTTAAAAGTTTTTCAAAAAAACAGTTTAGAACGCAAACTTCTGAATTTATTAGTAACTAGTTTCTATGCATAGATAGATCATCTTCAGGCTATGCCAAAGTTGGCGTGACAGCTCCAGACCAACTTTGGAGTAGCCTGAAGATGATCTACCTATAGACCGAAACTAGTTCCTAATAAATTCAAAAGTTTGCGCTCTAGACTGCTTTATTAAAAACTATATTTCTATTTCGTATATTTTGCAGACTCACGAATTACATTAGATCATATTTTTGGCATACAATGTTTCGAGGAGAGTGACTACGAATTATTAATCTTTTTATTACCAATTTATTTTTCCATACTGTAGCAGTTGGTCTCCCCCAACCCTCCCTCTCTGTCCGCTTCCTCTGCCATCTCTCTCCACATATCCCCCTCCCTCCTCTCTCTCTATCTGTTACGCACCCCCTCCATCTGCTCGTCCCCTCTCTGTTCATTCCGACTCTTCAGCTCTTCAGTTCATCTTCTCCTCCCCCTGTCTATAGAAACTCACGTATATCTGTCAACTTTCGTGGTTATCAGTGAAGCACAACTGTATTGCAAGGTAACCTTTTTCATGCACCATACTCTGATTTGCAGCTTATAAAAACCCTCTGAATGAAAACATTCATACATGAGCGAACTTTCTTGTAATTAGCAAAACGATGTCAGCGTCTGTTGCAAGGTACCCTCTTGTTTTGATGGTCAAGTGTGATAAATTTCTTCAAGATCGGAATAAAACTGAAGAGCTGCACCATCACAAGATGATAATAAAACTGAAGGTATGTGTCGAAGTCCCTAAGTAAAGTATCGTCCGGTATCCACCATACGAAATTTTGTGTACAGAGACCTTCCTCTTGTTTTGAAATTTAAGGGGAGTGGTACCGCCCTATCTCGACAATGTTAAATTGGCTATATAAATGCCCCGTTTTCTGAGGAACTGTTGAGTATATAAATGTGGTGTTTTTATCACGTGTTCTAGTATGTTATGGGACTGTATTGCTCTACAGTCACTTTAAAATAACAGCTGGAAAAAGGTACCTTAAACATATAATTTTCACAATTTTAATGTTTTGAATTTTAACTATTACTGTAAATACTACTAAAGTAGAGCTACAATATCATTTTACCATCTTTGTTATGTGGTAAATAAGTCATTGATGTAGTTCCAAAGTTTCTGAGAAAGAGGGGCATTTATACTGAAAAATGTCATTTTGAGAAAATTGCGTTTAAAGAAAAAAATTAATATACAGCCAACTGATATATACAAAATATTTTAGAATCCCCCTGGATAATAGTCCTCATCTCCTCCCTCATCCAGTGCTGCCTTCCTCTTGAATCTGGCTTCTTTTGACACATTGTTTGTTGCAACCGCTGCCTTCATCATTCTCAGTTGGTTCATCACACTTTTAGTGGTCCTATAACCTTTATGAATTCCAGGATATTCAAAAACTTGTAGCCTTCCAGAATAGCCATCACTGAAACTAAGAACGCCAATTTTGGTTTAGTCATGATGAAAACTGTCACAGAAACTAAAACACGGCTCGTGGGTAACTGTTGTTGTCAAACACAAATAAATGAACAGTTCAAAGACTTTACTGCGAAGTACCGCTAGTGTAGGCAACTTACGAAACGGACTGTTCTTTACAAAACAAAAGAAACCACGGGCTTCTAGACTACATTAATCCAGAGAAAAATGACAATATGAGAAATGATGGAAAACAAAATTTCTCAGAAATTTCAGTGCATGATTATTTTCAAATATTTATTTAAAATATTAAATAATCAAATGTTTCAATAAAACCAACACCAAATTAAGCATAAACATCCATATTTTCATAATTAGCATAAAAGTAAATGTATGAAATTTTGTCAGTGTACAAAATTTCATCAAGATCGGGATAAAACTATAGATTTCGTCAAAACCTATAAGTAATGTACCCCCCGCCATAAACCATACGAAATTATATGAAGACAGTAGTAACCTTCCTCTTTCTTTGAAGGTCGAGTGTGCAGAGTTTCATCACGATCGGAATAAACCTGTAGATTTGTATGAATTGAAAGAAACAAACATATAAGTGACACTCTTCTTCTTATATTAGAAATAATATTAAAAATCGTCACTTCAATTTCCGTGGTCGCGTATTAATATTATGATGCATCAAAGTCAGCACCATTTTCTTCCTTCGGCTGAATATCACAGTTGTGTATGATGCGTTACCTTTCGAGGGTATAATACGCTTTGCATTTTAGTTATTTTTCTATTTTTCAGCTGTTCCTTTGGGATTTCAATATTTCTTTTATATTCTAAATAACTCATGTATTAAAGCAAACAAAATAAACAAATTGGCCAAGCCAACTCTAGGTTTTTGCGAGGCTTACGCACTGCTATTCATTTTTATACATTAAGAAAAACTGTCGCTTTTATACGACTGTGCTGGAAAAATTCTGATGATGAAGGCTTGCCCCTTCGAAAGTGTAAATTTCAATATTTTTGTAGTGTGACAGGTGGTTCCGCTTACAATGACGATGTTGTATCCATCATGGGTAAAATCAGATCCCCATGTAGGTTCTGTAAAAGAATCATGATAAATATGCCAACTAAAGTGGGACTGAAGCAACACATACTTATTGTTCTTTGAGCCAGTTACAGCTTTTTATTGCTCGTTCGCAGTAACCGCTCAAAGAGAGATGTGGGTCTTGCCCATAAAGGGACTATGCTGAAAGTTCTTAATCTATCCCTCGTGAAGCATGCACTACGAATTACAGTGTGTGTGTGTTCTTTTTGACGCATTTGTTTTGCAGATCAGATAGGAACTCACAGGGATCGAGAAATAGTCGATTAGAGCATTACGAAGCAGAGTGTCGTAAATAATAGCCGACTGAGTCAGCATATGTCCGAGTTGTAACTGTCGTCAAACGCAAGAGGGTCAGGACTTCCGGGAATTCGCGATAAGAGCTGTTAACGCTTTTCACAGTCGTCACATGGGTGCTGATGCGTAGTACGTTATGTTAATTGTGTTGTCGTGGTCGTCAGTCCGGAAACAGGTTTGATGCAGCTCTCCACTCTATCCTGAGCAAGCCTCTTCAACTCCTCATAAAAACGGCAACGCACATCCTTTTGAATCCCCTTACTGTATTCGTCTCTTAATATACTCTGCGATTTTTGCCCCACACACTTCCTTCCAATGCATAATTCACGATTCCTTGATGTCTAAGAATGTGTCCTACCAAGCGATCTCTTCTTTCAGTCAAAGTAAGCAAAAAATTCTTTTCCCCCTATTCCGTTCAGTATTTCCTCATTAGTTATATGATCAACCCACACGAGCTTCAGCATACGTCTGTAGCACCACATTTCATAAGCTCCTGGCCTCTTCTTGTCTTAACTATTGCCGCGGTGGATTAGCCGTGCGCACTGAGGCGTCTTGCTGCGGAGCACGCGGTTGCTCGCCGTCGGAGGTTCGAGTCCTCCCTGCGGCATGGGTGTGTGTGTGTTTGTCCTTAGGTTAGTTTACCTTTGTTTAAGTAGTTTGTAAGCTACTGACTGATGACCACGCAGTTTGGTCCGATAGATTTACAAACATTTGAACATTTATTTCGTTAGCTATACTACAATTTTCGGGTGCATTCACATCTCAGCAGGGGAAAAGTCTGACGAAACGGCCCAGATAAGGCACCGTATTAATACTGGGGATCATCTACCAATTAACCAGCGTGCGTATAAAGTGTCGCCAGCTGAAAGACGGATAATTCTATAGTAACTGGACAAGATGTTGCACGATGACATTATTAAACCTTCGGAGAGTTCTTGGTCGTCTCCGGTGGTACTCGTAAAGAAGAAGGATGGCACGTGGTGATTCTGTGTCGACTATCGGCAGCTGAAGAATATCACAAAGAAAGATGTCTACCCATTGCCGCGCATTGACGACACCTTACACCGCTTGAAAGGAGCGACATACATCTCAAATATGGACATGCAGACAGGTTACTAGCAAATTGAGGTTGACGAAGCTGACAGGGAGAAGACGGCTTTTAATTACACCTGACGGCCTCTAGGAATTCAAAGTAATACCATTTGGATTATGTAATGCTCCGGCCACATTCGAACGCATGGTGGACAACTTGCTTCGACACCTTAAGTGGACGACGTGTTTTTGCTATTTAGGTTCAATCGAAAACATTTGAAGAACATCTAAGTCGCCTGTCAACTGTGTTGATGTGTGTTCAGACTCAGTCCAAAGAAGTGCCTCTTCGTCGCCAAAGAGATAAAAATCCTGGGCCACCTAGTCAACGGAGATAGTGTCCGTCCTGATCCAGATAAAGTAATAGCAGTCACAGAATTTCCAACTCCTCAGCATATTCGTTATGTGAGAAGTTTTCTCGGGCTGTGCTCATACTTCATAACAGGATTTTGTAAGAAGCACGTCATTTGCAGGAACTACTGCACGGAGACGCAAAGTTTTACTGGGATGAGACAAAAGAAAGAGCTTTCCGGGCACTTAAGGAGGCTCTAACTTCCGCACCAGTTCTAGCCTTGTACGACGAGAATGCGGAAACTGAACTTTACACAGACGCCTGTGGTTATGGGATTGGTGCAGTGCTTGTACAAGTTCAGGAAGGTGCTGAAAAGGTGATAGCCTAGGCATCAAGAGTACTCTCAAAGTCCGAGGTAAACTACTCTACAACTGAGAAAGAATGTTTCGCAGTTATCTGGGCTATCAATAAGTTCCGGTCGTATTTATTGGGCAAACCATTCACCGTCGTCACAGACCACCATTCTTTGTGTTGGCTGACTAGCTTGAAGGACCCATCACGTCGACTAGCAAGATGGGCAATAAGACTCCAAGAGTACGATGTCACAGTGGTATTCAAGAACGGGCGCAAACACAAGGATGCCGACTGCCTTCCGAGGAATCCATTAATGGAACACAACAGCATGAATGAAATTTCAGCCCTCACTGAATTAGGTGACGTTACAGCTGAACAGAGGGAAGATCCAGCACTATTGAAAACCATAGAGGTCTTGGAGAAAGGAGAACCGACCAATGGAGAGTTACAACTTATAAACGGGACATTGTATAAGAGCAACTACGATCCACTGGGCCCCAAATGGCTACTGGTCGTTCAAGCTCATCTTCAGCCAGATATTCTCAAGTATTTCCACGAGGCTCCAATATCCAGTCACCTGGGATTCGTGAAAACCCTAGACAGAATCAGACGCAGGTATTATTGGAAAGGTCTCTACCGATCTGTCAAGCACTACGTGAGTCACTGTAAAGAGTGCCAGCGACGGAAGCATGTGCCGCAATTACATCCGGGTGATCTCGTACCGATTCCGTCGGCAGCAGCTCCATTCCACCGAGTTCGGATCGATCTTTTAGGGAGGTTCCCGAAGTCGACAACCGGTAACCAATGGATAATAGTCTGCACTGATTACCTCACACGCTACAATGTCACCAAACCTGTGGCAACTGCAGAAGCTCCAGAGATCGCAAAATTCCTGGTATAAGACATTATTTTGAAGCATGGAGCACCACGTGTGATGATATCTGGTCGTGGAAAAGTATTCCAGTCAAAACTAGTATCAGAGGTAATGTCACGTTGCGCCATTGTCCACAGAATCACAACTGCATACTGCATACCATCCTAGATAGATCAGGGGTGCACTACACTAAGGAAGCGGCTACTCGGGTAGCAGACTACTTGTGGAGTGCACATGGGGGTTTTTTAGGCTAGGCGCTAACTCTGATGAGCACTCGCCTGTCAGCATTCAAACAGCGAATTCAGGCTACGTTCGGAACAAAAATTCGAACATCAAAATATTAGCCGCGAACTTTCAGAGTATCAGAAACAAAGTTCCCGAATTTGCCGCACTGCATGGAAGTTATTGCGCTCAGATAGTTTTAGGCACCGAAAGCTGGCTAAATCATGATGTGGCAAGTTCAGAAATATTTAGCGAAGCGTGGAATGTATATCGGAAAGATAGATCGGATACAACTGGAGGAGGAGTGTTCATCGCTGTGGATAAAGATATTGTTTGTACTGAAGTTATCTGGGCGCGTATAAAAGGTCTAAAAGAAGTAAAGTTAATAGTTGGCTGTTTTTACCGGCCCCCCAGTGCTGCTGTAGCAGTTTTAGAATCTTTCAAAGAAAGTCTACACCAGGTAGTGCATAGGTATCCGGGCCATGCAATATTAGTCGGAGGTGACTTCAACCTTAAGAGTATAGATTGGGACCTCGCTAGTTACATTTCAGGCGGTACAGACAAGCAGTCTTGCGAACTACTTTTGGACACATTCTCCGAAAACTGTCTTGAGCAGTTAAACCGGCAACCCACGCGCATTGGAAATATTCTAGACCTTTTAGCCACAAACAGGCCTGACCTTATTAACGATGTCTGTGTAGAGACAGGAATTAGTGATCATGATATCGTCATAGCGTCGATGATGACCAAAGTTCATAAACCAATCAAGAAGGCTAGGAGCGTGTTTTTGTTGGGAAGAGCCGATAAGCAAATGTTACGATCGCACTTAGAAAATGAATGGGCATCGTTTAATTCCGGGGCTATGGATGTAGAGGAAATGTGGACTACATTTAAGTGCATTGTTAATAAAGGGTTAGAGAAATATGTGCCAGTAAAGACTATTAAGGATGGAAAAGGTCCACCGTGGTATAATAATAATGTTAGAAAGCTGCTGAGAAAGCAAAGGCTGTTGCACTCTCGATTCAAAAAAGAACACGCAAATGATGACAGGCAAAAGCTAGTAGAGATTCGTGCGTCTATAAAAATATCGATGCGCGAAGCATACAATAATTATCACAGCCATACCTTACCAAAAGATCTTTCCGAGAATCCGAAAAAATTCTGGTCCTATATAAAATCGATAAGCGGGTCAAAGCCCACTGTACAGTCACTCGTTGATCACTCCGGGGCAGTAATAGAAGAAAGTAAACGGAAAGCTGAAGCTCTAAATTTAACCTTTAAGAAATCTTTCACGCAGGAGGACCGCACAAATGTACCATCATTCGATCAACGTACAAATTCCGAAATTGGGGGGCATAGCAATAGGTATTTCCGGTGTAGAGAAGCAGCTGAGAGAGCTAAATACGAAAAAGTCTGCTGGTCCGGATGGAATACCAGTTCGGTTTTACAAAGACTATTCTGCGGCTTTGGCCCCCTACTTAGCTTGCATTTATCGCGAATCTTTAATTCAGCGCAAAGTTCCTAGTGATTGGAAAAAAGCGCAGTGACACCCTTTTATAAGAAAGGAAAGAGAACTGACCCACACAATTACAGGCCAATATCGTTGAAATCAGTTTCATGTAGAATTTTGGAGCATATTCTCAGTTCGAATATAGTAAATTTCCTTGAAACGGAAAAGCTTCTTTCCATGAATCAGCACGGGTTTAGGAAACATCGTTCATGTGAAACTCAGCTTGCCCTTTTCTCACATGACATCTTGCGAGCCATGGACGAAAGGCAACAGGCGGGTTGTGTTTTTCTCGACTTCAAAAAGGCGTTCGACGCGGTGCCACACTGCAGACTGCTAACGAAGAAACGAGCTTATGGAATAGGTTCACAGATATGTGACTGGCTGGAAGACTTCCTAAGTAATAGAACACAGTACGTTGTTCTCGACGGCGAGTGTTCATCAGAGACGAGTGTATCGTCAGGCGTGCCCCAGGGGAGTGTGATAGGACCGCTATTATTTTCTATCTATATAAATGATCTGATGGACAGAGTAAGTTGTAATATGCGGCTGTTTGCTGATGATGCTGTGGTGTATGGGAGGGTGTCGTCTGTAACTGACTGTAATAGCATACAGGATGACTTAGACAAAATTTCTAGTTGGTGCGAAGATTGGCATCTAAATCTCAATGTGGAAAAATGTAAGGTGATGCGCATGAGTAGAAAAAACAATCCCATAAAGTTCGAATACAGCATTAGTAGTGAGCTTCTTTATGCTGTCGCGTCGTTCAAATATCTAGGCGTAACATTGCAGAGCGATATGAAATGGAACGAACATGTTAGGACAGTTGTGAGTAGGGCGGACAGCCGACTTCGGTTTATTGGAAGAATTTTGGGAAGATGTACTTCACCTGTAAAGGAGACCGCGTATAAGACGCTTGTACGACCACGTCTTGAGTATTGCTCAAGTGTTTGGGACCCGCAGCAGATCAGTTTAAAGGAAGACATAGAGGCGGTTCAGAGACGAGCAGCTAGATTTGTTACCGGTAGGTTCGACCAATGCGCGAGTGTCACGGAAATGCTCCGGCAACTCAATTGGGGATCGCTGGAAGAAAGACGACGTTCTTTTCGTGAATTTCTGTTGAGTAAATTTAGAGGGCCGGAATTTGAAGCTGAGTGTAGTACGATCTTGCTGCCGCCTACTTACATTTCGCGTAAAGATCACAAAGACAAGATAAGAGAAATTAGGGCTCGTACGGAGGCATATAGGCATTCTTTTTTTCCTCGTTCAATTTGGGAGTGGAATAGGAAAGGAAATGCCTAGTAGTGGTACAGTGTACCCTCCGCCACGCACCTTAAGGTGAATTGCGAAGTATGCATGTAGATGTAGATGTAGAAATGGTGTTACAGAACGTTTTAACAAGACGTTAGCAGATATGCTGTCGATGTACGTCAATGTTGAGCAGAAGGACTGGGATAAATATTGCAAGGCGTGACATTTGCTTATAATACCGCAAGACAAGACACCACAGGCTTCACGTCGTTTTTCCTGCTCCATGGCCGTGAAGCTGAGACGACAATGGATACGCTGTTCACCTGTTCACAGCTCATCACCAGGGTCGAAGAAGCAAGACAGCTGGCTCGCATACGGACACAGGACGCCCAGGAGAAGGACCGTCAGCGGTATAACGACAAGCACCGACCTGTTGTGTACAGCCCAGGAGATCTGGTATGGACTTTTACCCCTGTACGGAAATTTGGACTATAAGAAAAGTTATTGAAGCGATACTTTGGTTCGTATCGCATCACACGCCACCTGTCAGACGTCACATACGAAGTTGAGGATTATGAGCGGTCGTCGAAACGACAAAAACGAAGAGATATTGTTCACGTCCTCGACATGAAGCTACGATCCTGAAGAGCAGAAGGCGAAAATGACTTCTTGTTCAAGTACTCTAAGGACGGTAATGATACTGATAAAGCCACGACAGGAACGTCTGTCGTCGATAATCGTGCAGAAGGGAAGGACTCTCTTGAACTGCCATACAGAGGACCCATGGCAAGATCAAGAACCAGGACATTGCAGATGGCTCCAAAGGGAACCTAACAGCAGGTCGTTGTTTTTTCAGGAGAGGGAGCAATGCGCGAGACCCCACGTTAACCGACTGCCGGCGTGGCGCAAGGGATAGTGTCACTGATTGCGATGTTGAAGGTCGCCGTTTCAATCCCGCCCACCGGCGAAAATTTATTTCTTTGTAATTAACATTTTCAGAATGTTCTACATGCTTATTATGTTCACTTTTAATTTTTACTTGTTTTTTATGTTAACTATTCTTCTAATTTCTGGTACATTCTGTCTGTGTATAAATAGCAGAGCACTCTGCCCGAGAAGCAGTCAGTGCTGCGTGTACGTTTCAGTTGGCAATAGACCAGCTTTCAGTATAAGTGCTGTGTTCAGCAGACAACCCTGCCTTCGAAGTCAAGCGTGCTTTCTTTTCAACTCGACAATATTATCCTTACTTACAGTTGGTCTTGGCATATACGTCTTCTTTTTCGTCAGACATACACAAACGAAACACATATTTTGCACGCTTAACACTGTCACAATAGGCTTTACACTTTGGCGAAAATTGACTGTGTAAGTTTGGACAGTTCGTGAGGAGAAATTTTTGGGGCTACAAGAATACTTTGTCTCTTCTTGTAAGAAGGACGCCGCGGCGGCATATCCATGCGCACTGAGGCGCTGTGCTGTGGTGCGCGCTGCCGTTCGCCGTCGGGGGTTCGAGTCCCTACTCGGGCATGGGTATTTGTGTCGTCCTTAGGTTAGTTTAACTTAGTTTAAGTAGTTTGTAAGCTAGGGACTCATAACCACGCAGTTAAGTCCCATAGATTTACAAACATTTGAACATTTTGTAAGAAGGGCCTGCCTACTTAGCTGAAGTGATTTGTTTGAAAAAAAAAAAAAAAAGAAAAAAAATGTTCAAGTGTTAGTAATTCTATGGGACCAAACTACATTGGTTATCAGTCCCTAAATCTACAAACTACTTAAACTAAGTTAAAGTAACTTAAGGACAATAGACACATCCATGCCCGAGGGAGAATTCGAACCTCCGACGCGGGAGGTCGCGGGATCCGTAACGTAGCGCTCCAGACCGCTCGGCTACTCCAGCGCGGCACTTTTGTTTGTGTAGGGCCACTTCCAATAGAACAATAAATGTATTTGAATAAATATTAATCGACTGACTCATCTGGGGATGCCTACACCAATTAAACGATACAATAAAACCTCTTTTATGCATAAATCATTTGTATTTATTAGTGTTTCATCATTATTTCGAAAATGTTAGCCTATGCATATTTCTTTTAAAGAGCCGTACATAGCCCGATAAGTGTATGTTGTGATTGACCAATACAGTTTAGTATGGTCAACAAGCGAAGGAACGTACAGTCGCACTGTCAGGTACAATCAGCATTTCATTTAAAATTTTCAAGTTACTTTAAAATATATCACATCACCATGTTAACATAAATATGCTGATGTGTAATTACCTGAATATCGCATTCTAGTTAATAAATAGGCATAACGTAAGGTTTTTCTATACTTAATTTTATGGCCTATTTCAACTATTTATAATGCTTTCTTGCCTATCTGTTTTTGTGATTTGAAGTGCCAAAACTTCGGTCTCTGATAGTCGTTGATACCAAGTAGTAGACGTAGTAGTTAAGGCAATGGAAATTCACTTACTCGTCGGGCCAACTATAGGTGGTCTTCGGAGTGGTTCCCTTGATAAAATAAAGGTCTCTTCCATAATTCAACTTCCTCGGAGTCAGATACTCATCTTTTATGATTTCAAATGTTCAAATGTTTGTAAACCTACTGAACCAATCTGCTATAGTCACCAGTCCGCGGAATTATAAACTACTTAAACTAGCACTAAGGAGAACACACACACCCATCCGACGGGAATTATTTACATTAGTCAGTAGCGAATATAACATATCCTTTTTGTTGGTGGGGGCATGTTTAATGTAAATATATATATTAAATAATTTTAAATAGACACCAGATGACATTTTGTATCACTTTTTCTGCTTATATTCAGAGGATCATTTGCGCTGAACCCCCTTTTACTTTACCGAGATCAAGATTTTTTATTGTTCACTTATAATAATAAAAATATAGCCGTTTATAAAAAAAACTGGAACGAACTTGACACCACCGGCAGAATACCCCACTCCCCTTACCAACACCGGGAAGTACGACTGTCTACCACGGTGATGCCTTCACGCATCATTCATTAAAATTTCATTTCATTTGGGTCTGCAGCATTTTGTATGTCTTTTAAGGACATATTGTTAATCTAAGTAATACCAAATTGCTGCTTTACTTTGTAGCTGTTAAATATTGTTTATTAATATAGCAATAGGCCTATTTCGGCACTGTGGTCATCATCAGGCAATGTCCATATGGCATCGTGGAGGTATAATTTATTATAATAACTGCATATAATTGCAGTATAAATGCTCTTTAGATGGTACATATAGATATTTTATGCTTATCAGGTATTAATTCATTACTGCTATTCTGTCAGTTTGACATATCTCAGGAGCATAAAATATCTATATATACCATCTTAAGTACATTTATACTGCAATTATATGCAGTTATTATAATAAATTATACCTCCACGTTACAATATGGACATAGCCTGATGATGGCCACAGTGCCGAAATAGGCCTATTGCTATATTAATAAACAATATTTAACAGCTACAAAGTAAACCAGCATTTTGGTATTACTTAGATTAACAATTCATTAAAATAATTCAGGTACCGTAGTTTTTTTCTTTCTTTATACAGGGTGTATCTGCAATGGAGGTAGAAAATGTGAGGGCTGGTATAGTGGGTCATAACAAGCATATTTCACATCGTAACCCATGTACCCAAATCTTAGCGTTCAGTGCTAGGCGTCGCCAAGAGGGTAGCTCACAACATGCCATCCGAGTCGTCACAGTAGCGGGTTTGTAAAGCGACGTCTTTCATTTATTTGTAGCAGCAGGGTAAATGAGTAGTCTGGTTGAAGTGTTACAACCTTCATTTGACAACAGTTACAAAAAGTGCTCGAAAGTACGATCTCAAGCTTGAATTCACGCCGTGCTACGACGCTGCAGTGATTGTCGCACTCTTTCAAACACTCCTGGAAAATAGGATATTACATCGGAGGCTGCCATAACTCGCGCTATCAGCTCTTCATCATTTTCAATCGGTGTTTCGTAGACAACAGAAGAAGAAATCAATGGACGTCAAGTCGGGGGAACGTTCAGGCCATGTCACCGACCCACTGCGCCCTAACCAGTTCACACCAAAGGATTCATCCAAATGCAATCGCACTGCATGTGAAAAGTACACAGAGCTAACATCATTTTGGTACCACATTTGCCGGCCGCGGTGGCCAAGCGGTCTGCGGTAGACTTGCGCATAATAGTTCGCGATCGGGAGCGCTCACTTTAATTCGCGGCTCTGCCGCAAACTAGTTAGTTCTTTTAGTTCGTCCGCTCCCAGTGACGGCTGAGCGGCGTGGTCTGCGCATGCAGGTGGAGGGAGAAGTTCCCCCACCTAGCTGCTTCATGTGCTTGCTGCTTGAGCCGCAAACGATATCACGCAAACCAAAAGAAACAGTTTGTGGATAATTTCTCGCGTTTAAGTTTAGAGTTATCTCTATATCTTGGCATTATGGAATTTATTAGTCAGATATTGCAGAGTGCAGAATACTTCAAAGCAGAAATTTTGTAGCACTGAACTATGTAATCTAGCAGGCAGACGCTAACCTCGAAATAGCTCTCATCAGGAGAAGGCAAACACGTGATTTTTAATTCTGTTCGCGACCTATCGCGCATATTTTAGTTCGCGACCTATCACGCATACTTTAGTTCGCGACCGGTAGATCTCCTTTTAGTTCGTAGCTCGGCAGCGAAGTAGGTCGCTCTTTTTAGTTCGTCCGCTCTTTTTGGCTTTTGCTACCACTACTAAAAGTACAGGTGAGCTGCACCTCAGCTGGAAATGACGGCAACTGGCAGAAGGGAATCACGCGATTCTGCGCGCTCTCGTGTCCTCTCGCTGTTACCCGTCAGTTTCTCCGGAAAAGGAGCGGACGAACTAAGAGGCGAGGGATATGCGAACTAGTTCGCGTAGTTCGCCTGTGAGAGCGCTCTTCCGAACTAGCTCATTCGCGAACTACACAAGACTAGTCTGCGGCGCGTCAGTCACATTCTGCACGGCCACTACGGTCGGGGGTGCGA
This sequence comes from Locusta migratoria, assembly GCA_026315105.1. Taxonomy (NCBI): domain Eukaryota; kingdom Metazoa; phylum Arthropoda; class Insecta; order Orthoptera; family Acrididae; genus Locusta; species Locusta migratoria. The sequence continues at coordinate 284,565,725 of CM048755.1, forward strand.
ATTCCCCCTCGGGCATGGATATTTGTGCCGTCCTTAGTATTAGCTAGTTCATAAGTAGTTTGTAAGTTTAGGGACTGATGACCCCGTAGTTAAGTCCCATAAGCTATACATTCATTTGAACATTTTACCATTATTTACAATAATTTCACCAGTTATTAGGTCTGTTAGGCTTGTAAGTAGCTGGGATGTACTGAAGTTAGAGGTGATTGACACTGATTTTACAATAAAATTTTTTCTCCATGCTTGGTGGTTATACGGAAGACACTAAGAATTATGGTGACATGGGGTACCATATACCCTTGGGCATAAAATTTCTATATTTTATTTACAGTATTTAAAATTGTAACAATCGAAATGTACGGTGTAGTACTTTATAAGGAAAGAGACAAATAGAAAGGTCCATAAACAAACAAGGATTTTTAATATGTTTTAATAAAAAAAATGTACGGGCAATTTTTCCCGTGTTTGGTGCTTGTAGGGTTAACACAAAATCGGGATTCGAAGTAGACCTTAAAGTCACATATGTCATTACGAGAACGTGCCAGTGGAAAAATTACCTCAAGTAAACCTGTCGTCTCTCTCTTATGGAGCCGCTGTTGGCAGTAAATAAGCGTGGATGTGGCAGTCGACGATTCGGGAACCGCTGAACGTACAAACGTTGAGCAGCGGTAGCATCTCCATCCGCCGCCCCGTAAGCACAGTGCAGGGCTGCCCTTCCGTCCAAGAATAGCGCTCCATTTCCTGTCCGCTCCACACAGTAACAGACACAAGAGTGTCCCCGTTTGATGACAAAATTACGCAGGGCGAACGAGACTCTGCAGTATGCATGGATTCTGCCGTCTATGCAAAACCTATCAAACAGGCATGTGAACGACCAAAAGCAACGCGTTCACGTCGCAGTTAATGGCGGAAAACATTGAGGTTGTCCCGCCTGGAATACCTGGAATATCTGCATCTATGCCGACTACAGCGTTTGCAAGTAAAGGTCATAGACGTTCAACCGGACGTCTCTTTTTCCTTGGTATCACAAATCCGTTAAAAACGTTGCCCTGCGGTCCCGCTGCAGTGACGACTCGGATGGCATGTTGTGTACTCACCCTCTTTGGTGGCAAGCGACGATATTCAAATGTTCAAATGTTTGTTAAGTTTAGCCGGCCGCGGTGGCTGAGGGGACTGAGGCGCTCCAGTCACGGTCTGAACGGCCACTACGGTCGGGGGTTCGAATCCCCCTAGGGCATGGATATTTGTGCCGTCCTTAGTATAAGGTAGTGGATAAGTAGTTTGTAAGTTTAGGGACTGATGACCCCGTAGTTAAGTCCCATAAGCTTAACAAACATTTGAACATTTTGTTAAGCTTAAAGGACTCAACTGCTGGGTCATCAGTCCCTAAACTTACAAACTTCTTATGAACTACCTTATACGAAAGACGACACAAACATCCATGCCCGAGGGGGCATTCGAACCCTCGACCGCAGCGGCCGTGCAGACTATGACTGGCGCGCCGCAGACCGCTCGGCCACTGCGGCCGACTGCGACGCTATTCAACGATGCCTAGCGCCGTACGCTAAGGTACTGTTTTTCAACTTTTTCGAATATGCGACCCCCTTCCAAGTAAAAGTATTCTGGCGAACACTCTCAAATAAAAATATTTTGGCCAGCCGCGGTGGCCGAGCGGTCTGTGGCGTGTCAGTCACGTTCAGAACGGCCGCTGCTGTCGGGGGTTCGAATCCCCCCTCGGGCATGGATGTTTGTGGCGTCTTTAGTATAACCTAGTACTTAAGTAGTTTGTAAGTTTAGGGACTGATGACCCCGTAGTTAAGTCACATAAGCTATACAAACATTTGATTTGAAAAAAATGTTTTGGCCACCCTCCACATGAACCTTAACAAAACTATTTTATCTTAAATAAATCAAATATAATCTTCTTTCTTTTGCTACAGCTTTCTTACAAATTGTTGAAAGAAGTTCGTTTTGTGTATTTTTCGGAATGGAGCACATTATCCTATTTTTACAAGATTTAAGACAGAGCCGGCCGCGGTGGCCGAGGAGACTGAGGCGTTCCAGTCACGGTCTGCACGGCCACTACGGTCGGGGGTTCGAATCCCCCCTCGGGCATGGATATTTGTGCCGTCCTTAGTCTTAGCTAGTTCATAAGTAGTTTGTAAGCTTAGGGACTGATGACCCCGTAGTTAAGTCACATAAGCTCTACAAACATTTGAACATTTGAAGGTCCCACTGTATAGACATTTTGTAAATAAGTAGATTTTTTGGAATTTTTATTAATAACTTGAAAGGAGTCTGTCTAAAACCATAACACATTTGTTATATCTGTAGACGGTAGTACCTAAAGTTATAATACATTTTTTCACATTTGTGAAAGACATTTATACATTTATTATGGAGTTAACATATCTGTGAAAGACGTTGGTAGACGACAGACATAACTATGAACAGTAGGCTCCTTAGGGTTGTGCAAATAAAATGCGCATGGTGACTGAAAGAGGTCTGGTATAGCGGCCAGAGAGCAGCGGTGGTGAGGAGGAAGGTCGGAGGTGTCAGGAGAGGCAGGAGGCCCGTGGTCGGAACGTGGTCACTCACAGGCTGAGTGTAAACAGTCAGTGAATACTTTCTGTGAAGGAAGGCAGTGGTCAGTTAAAGGAAGTGCCGAGTTGCCAGATGGAGTTTGCGAGTGGCAGTCGCTGTTATGTATAGTGTCGTGGAGTCATACTGCCAGGGAGCAGTCTGTCAAGTACAGGATACTTGTTTACAACTGTACCGGCACGGCGCACTGAGCCGCTGTTGCATATTTTACTGTTGGAAGGAAGTAACGCCCCAGAAAGAGAGATACTGTTTACCTATTTTGAGACGGAACAGACTAAGACTAGTCCAAAATGTTCAAATGTTTGTAAAGTCTATGGGACTTAACTACGGGGTCATCAGTCCCTAAACTTACAAACTACTTATGAACTAGCTAACACTAAGGACAGCACAAAAATATCCATGCCCGAGGGTGGATTCGAACCCCCGACCGTAGTGGCCGTGCAGACCGTGACTGGAGCGTCTCAGTCTCCTCGGCCACCGGGGACGGCTAAGACTAGTATTCAAAAAATGTTCAAATGTTTGTAGAGCCTATGGGACTTAACTACGGGGTCATCAGTCCCTAAACTTACAAACTACTTATGAACTAGCTAACACTAAGGACAGCACAAAAATATCCATGCCCGAGGGTGGATTCGAACCCCCGACCGTAGTGGCCGTGCAGACCGTGACTGGAGCGTCTCAGTCTCCTCGGCCACCGGGGACGGCTAAGACTAGTATTCAAAAAATGTTCAAATGTTTGTAGAGCCTATGGGACTTAACTACGGGGTCATCAGTCCCTAAACTTACAAACTACTTATGAACTAGCTAACACTAAGGACAGCACAAAAATATCCATGCCCGAGGGTGGATTCGAACCCCCGACCGTAGTGGGTGTGCAGACCATGACTGGATCGCCCAGACCCCCCCTTTTTTTTTTTTTTTTTTTTTTTTTTTTTTTTTTTTTTTTTTTTTTCCTTTTTTGTTCGTATGGCAGATCTTTGGTTCGCGGTCGTTTGTTCAGTTCGTTCGTGGTTGTTTATTGAAGGGGTGGCTCAGCTTTTTTATTACAGAGGGCGTTCGCCCTCTGACCGGGCGCGCTGAGCCACGGCGCCCGGCAATCCCTCGGCCACCGCGGTCGGCTAAGACTAGTATTGATGAGAATTGTATGGCATATGTATTACAAAGAGCGCGAGGTAATTTTAAAATTAATGTTCAATAATAATTAGTCTTCTTGTTCGCAGCAAGTGTCTATTTGGTAGATTTGATTTTCTCCTCATTTCCATGAGAAAAGCATAAATCATTTCCGCTAATTCCCAATTTTATAAGTTTTAAGCAGTCAACCTTAGTTATGTCAAACTATTAGGATTTCACGAAAGACTGCAGAAAGACATAGCTGATGTGTATGCTGATTCTGATTGAATTTCGAAATACATTATTTGATAGGAACTCTTATATAGCATGGAAGTAACGGTTTTTATCAGTGAAACAGTCTTAAATCAGCTTGTGTAGAAAATAATCCACTGAACAGAGAATAATTTTCAATGCTTTTCCTCCCCCATAGTTATGAGAAATTAATGAAACTCCGCAACATCCCCAGTTCAACCACATACACGTAATTGAACCACTTGCCTTATGTTTCCGTTGTGCAAAGGCTAATAGAAGAATTCGATAGTGTCATACCCACACGAAAACACCCGATCGCTTAACCACCCACACAGATAAACAAAACTAGACAGACCCCTTTCAAATATATTGTATCATGTTCTTTTACCTATCGATTGATTCCTGAAAACAGTTTCAGGTTTTGCGCTTAATCATCATTAACATACTGCATTGCAAAATAATTTATGATCATTCTAATTCATAATCAATGTTACAAAAAGAACTCCGTAATCAATTTCACTTGGGTGTACGTTTTTGTATTACTGAACCCCTGGTTATTTTATGGTACAAGTAGGCCTACTTCATCTTGTGACGGCGACCCCCCCAAACAAGACTTTGCGATCAACAGGAAAAACACTGCTCTAAGGGATGACGACATGACGTAGTAAGTGAAATATGCTTATTACGATCCACTCTACCAGCCCTCTCATTTTTACATTCATTTCAGATACACCCGGTATTCATTATTTCCGGGGTGACGGGGGGGGGGGGGGGGGGGGAACTGGCCACCGCGCCTTATATGCGCCCCTGGCACTAGTTACACTCAAATGCAAATACCATCATTACACAATGAAAGTACCATTTGCACAGTATCTTATAAAATGTGCTGAAACACACGGCTATCAGCGTCAGTGCAAGGAAGTTTCTTATGCACCTTAACTAATGTCACGTTACAATCAGTTACAATTCTGGCAACTAATTCCGTCTCCGTAATCCACAGGCGTCTCAAACTTTCTATATCCCTATATGAAATAATCAAGGGGATTCAGGTCCTTGCCGGCCGCGGTGGCCAAGGGGACTGAGGCGCTTCAGTCACGGTCTGCACGGCCACTACGGTCGGGAGTTCGAATCCCCCCTCGGGCATGGATATTTGTGCCGTCCTAGTTCGTAAGTAGTTCATAAGTAGTTTGTAAGTTTAGGGACTGATGACCCCGTAGTTAAGTCCCATAAGCTTAACAAACATTTGAACATTTTTTTGATTCAGGTCCGGTGACCTCCCTGGGCACGGAATAGGACCTCACCTTCCAATCCAGAGACCATAAAATACAGCACTGAGATGGTTGCGGATATCCGCATCGAAGTGAGGTAATGATATCATGTTGTATCAACAACCAAGAGTTTGTTCTCCAACAACTCATATTATTATTATTATTTTACATCAATTAGAGGTTGCTATTCAGACGTTCAGGTAGAAGATACGGACCAATGACATTGTCACCTACAATGCTCGTTCTCCTTTTATCCTTGCAAGAAGTAAATAATGTGCGTGCAATCAGCAAACATATTATGTGTAAAGTTGTACGCATGTTAGTTGTACATAAGCTGGAAAACGATAACGCGAGACAAAGTGGTAACAAGTTTACTTCATATTTCCTCAAGTTGGCTTTCTGACTCCAGGTTGCCGCGGTGGAGTAGCCGAGCAGTCTAAAGCGTCTCGCTGCGGAGCGCGCGGTTGCTCGCCGTGGAGGTTCGAGTCCTCCCTGGGGCATGGGTGTGTGTGTTTGTCCGTAGGTTAGTTTACCTAGGTTTAAGTAGTTTGTAAGCTACGGACTGATGACCACGCAGTTTGGTCCGATAGATTTACAGACATTTGAACATTTTTGACTCCAGGTTTCCTGCCTAAAATTGTTAAGTGGAGCATTCTCTGTGTCCTGTAAAATTTTTACACGCTCTTAAGAAAACATCCTATATACCCGCCTTGGAGGCGCGCTACTGTAGACAAGCAGCTGAGAGAGCCGAATAAAAAAAGTCTCCTGGTCAGGATGGATAGCAGTTTGGTTTTACAAAGAGTATTCTGCGGCATTGGCCCCTTACTTATCTCGCATTTATCGCAATCTTTAATTCAGCGCAAAGTTCCTAATGATTGGAAAAAAAGCGCAGGTGACTCCGTTTATAAGAAAGGTAAAAGAACTGACCCACATAATTAAGGGCCAATATCGTTGACATCAGTTTCCTGTAGAATTTTAGAGCATATTCTCAGCTCGAATATAGTGAATTTCCTCGAGACGGATAAGGTTGTTTCTGTGAATCAGCACGGGTTTATGAAACATCTTTCGTGTGAAACTCAGCTTGCCCTTTTCTCAGATGACATCTTGCGAGCCATGGATGAAGGGCAACAGGCAGATGGTGTTTGCCTCGATTTTAAAAAAGGCATTTGAAGCGGTGCCACATTGCAGACTGCTAACGAAGATAGGAACATATGGAATAGGTTCACAGATTTGTGACTGGCTGGAAGACTTCCTAAGTAATAGAAAGCAGTATGTTGTTCATGACGGCAGGTGTTAATCAGAGACGAGTGTATCGTCAGGCGTGCCGCAGGGGAGTGTGATAGGACCGATATTATTTTCTATCTCTATTAATGATCTGACGGACAGAGTAATTTTCGGCTGTTTGCTGATGATGCTGTGGTGTCTTGGAGGGCGTCGTCTTTAATTGACTGAAATAGCATACAGGATGATTTAGAAAAAAATTCTAGTTGGTGTGAAGAATGGCAGCTAGCTCTAAATGTAGAAAAATGTAAGGTGGTGCACATGAGCAGGAAAAACAATCCCATAATGTTCGAATACAGCATTAGTAATGAGATTCTTGATGCAGTCGCGTAGTTCAAATATCTAGGCTTAACACTGCAGAGCAATATGAAATGGAACGAACATGTAAGGACAGTCGACTTCGATTTATTGGGAGAATTTTGGGAAGATGTACTTCATCTTAAAACGCTCGTACGACCACCTCGTGAGTATTGTTCAAGTGTTTGGGACCCGCAGCAGATCAGAAATTAAAGGAACACGTGGAAGCAGTTCAGAGGCGAGCAGCTAGGTTCGTTACTGGTAGGATCGACCAATGCGCGAGTGTCACAGAAATACTCCGGTAACTCTAATGGGAATCGCTGGAGGAAGGACGACATTCTTTTCGAGAAATTATGTTGAGGAAAATTAGAGGGTCGGATTTGAAGCTGAGTGTACAACGATCTTTCTGCCGCCTACTTACATTTCGCGTAAAGATCACACAGACAAGAGCCGGACGCAGTAACCGAGTGGTCTGCGACGTGCCAGTCACAGTCTGTGCGGCCGCTACGGTCGGGGGTTCGAATCCCCCCTCGGGCATGGATATTTGTGTCGTCTTTAATATAAGCTAGTTCATAAGTAGTTTTTAAGTTTGGGTCTGATGACCCCGCAGTTAAGTCCCTGAAGCTTAACAAACAAACAAGCAAGATAAGAGAAATTAGGGCTCGTACAGAGGCGTATAGACATTCTTTTTTCCTTCGTTCTATTTGGGGGTGGAATAGGAAAGGAAATGGCTAGTAGTGGTACCGTGTACCTTCCGCCACGCACTTTTCGGTGGATTGCGGAATGTGTATGTAGATATGTTGTATATCCTCTGCAGCAATCCTCTCGAAGGGAAACTTTCTGATCGTCACTTATATTTAAGAAACGCTTGGGAATGGATCCGATGTCTGTTGGAGCGCACAGAGCTATCAGGAATGCTACAACTTAATCTGAGAGAATAAACCAAGCGCTCATCATTATCATCACCGTTATCATTATCACAAGTCGAGACCGTATGAACCATGTGCCTACATCTCCCACAACCTGCCCTCCATCAGGCATGGGTGTGTGTGTTGTCCTTAGCGTAAGTTAAAGTAGTTTGCAAGTCTAGGAATCGATGACCATAGCACTTTGGTCCCTTAGATTTACAACAATTTTAAAATTTAATTGTCAGTTAAAAATTTCTACAAAAACGACTAATCTCACACGAGTTTACTAGTAAATCAGAGCAGTGAAGTTTTAAAATGAAATATCATTTATTACCATATATCTTCCGTGGCTGTTTAGATAAACTGTTCGAGTAATTTGTCAATAGCAGGTTTCAGATGACACAGAGACGGTACGTAATGCCATATATCCGCAGGCTACGAATCGGATATTTAACACACCAGCGACACAGTAAAATGGTCAGCAAGCGGGCAGTAACACATGTCTCTCGCTTACCGAAGTGCTACTGAGGAAAGAACAAAGAGCTGTGTTGTGAACCTAGTTGAACCGCTACGTACAGAGACACAAGGCTCGTTGTATGCGGGATCACTTTCTCTGACACGCACACCGGAGCAAGTCTACAGAAGTGGGTGCTACGCGCAACCGGAGCTGCCGTACTGACCAATGCGCTTTCACGTGCTTACCTCTCAGGCAGGTCACAACTGTCAATGTCTAGACGAGCGGGGGCCGATCTGTAGCTCTCGACACAACTAGGACGCTATTGCGAGAACAACTTACCAATCAAACGTCCTGGCAGATTAAAATTGTGTGCGCCTTAGAGGGCTCGGCCATTGCACCGCGGCAACACAAATTACTTTCAGTTAGTTTACGTAGTTTGTAAGCAAAGGGACCAATGACCTTAGGAGTTTAGTCTTTATTATTATTATTATTATTATTTTAATCTAAGGGACTTAACTACGTTGGTCATCAGTCCCTAGGCTTACAAACTACTTACACTAACTTAAAGTAACTTATGTTATGGACAACACAAACACCCATACTCGATGGAGGACTCGAACCACCGAGGGCAAACGGCCACACGCACTGCAGCAGGGCGCCTTAGTGTGCACGGCTATTCTGCCGTGGCGCAATTAAGTCCCTTCGGTTAACAAACATTTGATTTTTTTAATGGCGTATTTATTTAAAAAAATATATAATAGAAATGTAATAGAATATAATCATAAAAAGCTAAAGATCAGATGCACTATATCTTTCATAATAAAATAAAGGAATAATTAATACAATAACATATATATACTTTTACAATAGTTATTTTAAACTGCATACCACTACGTGAAGTGATCTTCTAATTTGGTAGTCAACAAAATAATGTGCATTCTGTGAGCAAAGTAAACGACACTGCAAACAAATGACACAGGATTTTCGATGGAAATAAAAAATAACAACTCAGTTGTGAACATTTGATAACAGTGTGTTCAAATGTTTGTAATTCTATGGGACCAAACTACTGTGGTCATCAAATGTTCAAATGTTCAAATATTCAAATGTTTGTTAAGCTTATGGGACTTAACTACGGGGTCATCAGTCCCTAAAATTACAAACTACTTATGAACTAGGACGGCACAAACATCCATGCCCGAGGGGGATTCGAACCCCCGACCGTAGTGGCCGTGCAGACCGTGACTGGAGCGCCTTAGTCCCCTCGGCCACCGCGGCCGGCTGTGGTCATCAGTCCCTAGGCTTACAAACTACTTGAACTAAGTTAAACTCACCTAAGAACAAAACACACACACACACACACACACACACACACACACACACACACATACACACACGCCCGAGGTAGGATCCAAACCTCCAGCTGTAGCGGCCGCGCAGTTCCTGACAAGGAGCCTAGAACTGTGCGGCCATTCCCATACGATTACAATGTGTTACTTTGTTATTAGTACTAGTTACGTTCAATAACAAATGCATTATTAATAGTGACCGGTTGCTGTTTACTTCTTTGCGAGAATCAACGCCGCGCGGCAGTAGCCGAGCGGTCTGGAGCGCCACGCTACGGATCGCGCGGCATCCGGCGTCGGAGGTTCGAGTCTTCCCTCGGGCATGGATTTGTGTGTTGTCCTTAGGTTAGTTTAACTTAGTTTGAGTAGTCTGTAAGTATAGGGACTGATGACCAACGTAGTTTGGTCCCATAGAATTACAAACATTTGAACATTCGAGAATCAACATGCCTCTTGAACACAGCTACGGCCTCAAAATGTTAGTATTTGGTAGTGCTGGCCAGGTCGCAAGAATTGTTTACAGGTCACACTTCAAGCACAGTACTATTTTAATATAATGGCGTATTTCGGACATTTCCATCATAAGATCTTTATTTGTTTGTGACAATAGCCACACGTATAAACGAGGGTTGGAACTTAAATAGTGGCAACACTGTTGCGGACACACTATGCAGTGGATATACTATTGTCGCTGATAGCACACGTTGTTGACATACCTAATTAAGCTCCAAGCAAATGGACTCTCCCGTCCCACGTCACCGGCGTGCGCACAATCGAGGGAAAAACAGTCACTTGTGAGCGACCGGTCTAACGTAACGCCGTCACTACGTTTTCGAAACAGGAACTACGGAGTTGGATCAAGAGTAAATGTGTCAAAAGTAGTACAGCACGACAACGCCATCACGGTCTTCAAGAGGCGTGCGGGGCTCGGCATTGCCATACAATACAGTGGCACGTTGGGTGAAAGCCTTCGACGAAGGTCGCCAAACTGTGGCAGACATGCATCGGACAGGTCTTCCTAGCGTCTCTGAAAAAGTACTGCATACTGTGGCCGCGTTAGTGGAAAGTGATCGACGCCAAATGTTCAAATGTTTGTAATTCTATCGGACCAAACTACGTGGCCATCAGTCCGTAGCTTAGAAACTACTTAAACTAAGGTAAAGTAACCTAAGGACAACACACACACCCATGCTCCGACGGTGAGCAATCGCGCGTTCCGCAGCGAGGCGCCTTAGACCACTTTTTTTTTTTTTTTTTTTTTTTTTTTTTCGCTCTGTAGGTAGTTCTGTTTCTTGCGGTCGCTGAACGTGTTTTTTTCGTTGTTGTTCGACTTGATCTTGGCTAGGATTTTTTATTACAGAGGGCATTCAGCCTTCTGACCGGGCGCGCTGTGCCACGGCGCCCGGCACCGCTCGGCTACTCCACCGCGGCTGATCGACGCCAGACGAATTCGTGAGCTCGCCCACGAAACAGGATTAGCGCATAGGACTGTGCTTCGCATCCTGAAGGAACGCCTGGGCATGCGAAAAATTGCATCACGATGGGTTCCGCATGAACTGACGGACATGCAGAAATGGATGCGTTACGACGCTGCTCAGACGCACTTGGAGCGCTATGAGAGAGAAGGAGAGGTTTCCTTACGCCGTATCGTAACACTGGATGAGGCACGGGCCACATCGCACAAGCCAAAACTGAATCGCCAATCCAACGAATGGCGTCATTATGGGTCGCCGCGAAATTCGAAAATGCGTCAGAGCCCCAGTGTGGGGTAAGTTATGCTTATTCTCGTGTATGAATGTCATGGTGTTATCCTAACGTATTACGTTCCTCCGCGGCAGACAGTCAATGCACATTACTACTGTTCGTTTTTGTAACATCACCAGCGACCAGCTTTGCGAAGAAGCGGCAAAACCTACTGCACAATTCACCCATCATTTTGCACGACAATGCACGGGCGCATATGCGCAAGCTATGGCTCTCTGTTCGGTCGATGGGACTGGGAAGTACTGTACCATCCACCATACTCCCCGTACTTAAGTCCTTGTGACATTGATTTGATTCCGAAGATGAAGGAACCACTTCGTGGCATTCGCTTCAGAAAAGTTCCTGAGATTCGACAGGCTGTAGACTGATCCATTCACACCATCAACAGAACAGGCTCTGCTAACGGTATACTACGCCTTCCACGTCCCTGGCGACGGGTTCTATACAACGCTGGTGACTACTTTGAAGGACAGTAACAGGTGCAAACACGTAACGCTTTTTTATCGGTTGTGAATAAATAGTTGCATCTATTCAAGTTTCAATCCTCGTAGATGGAGGTGAGATTTTGAAAAAGTTGTTCGTTATACGCACATTTGCAGACCAGCGCAGGTGGTCAACATACAGGGTGTCCAGAAAAGGGATCCCTGATTTCAAAGTTAAATATCTCGAAAACAAAGATCGATAGATGAATGCAGTAAACGGTATGTTTATTGTGAAAGCTGTAAGAAGTTTATACAGCAGTTTGAAATAATAGTTACAAAACCTGCTAACAGATGGCGCTGTACGCTTTACAGCTCATATCAGCATACGTAAATGAAATAATCGTATGAAAACACTCTTTGCAAACCATCACATCACAATGTTTTCAAAATGTTCACCATTGGCACTACAGAGGTGGCGCAAACGAAGAATGAAATTCGCCATCATATTTCGTAGTGTCTCAACCGAAATGGATTCACATGCCACAGAGATCGCCGATTCAAGCTCGTCCAGCGTGGCGGGATGCTTCGGGTAGACCATGTCTTTCACTGTGCCACACCAAAAAAAAGTCACAGGGAGTCAAATCCGGCGAATATGGAGGCCAATCCATGCCTGCACCAGTAAATTTAGGATATTCCATAGCAATGACTCGATTCCCGAAGTATTACTCAAGAAAGCGAAACACTTGCTGGGTCCGATGTGGTCGGGTTCCATCTTGCATAAACCACTCAGTACCTGGTCGATCCTCTAACGCTTGCTGTGCGGCGACAAATTGTTCCAAAATTGCAACCTAACGTGCACCAGTGACCGTTTCTCGAATGAAAAAAGGGCCAATAATGCCTCTGCTGCATACTGCAACCCACACAGTAACTTTAGGAGAATACAGTAGTTTCGCTTCACACCAATATGGCTTTTCGGAAACCCCAAAATCGCCAGTTCTGTTTATTCACGAATCCATTCAGGTGGAAGTGTGCTTCATCTGCAAACCAGATGCAGCCAACATCAAATCTTTCACTATCAATCATTGTGAGCATCTGATTAGCAACCCTTTGTTGCACAGATCGTACGGGTATGGCCTGGTGCGTTTGAATTTTGAATGGAAAGATGTGTAGGCTCTCTCTCAGTATTTTCTGCGTGCTGGAACGCTTCAAACCAGTCTCAGATGCAATTCTACGGACGGATGACATTGGATTTCGCTGAATAATTCCAGAAACTGTGGCGATATTTTCAGGCGTAACTGCGGTTTGCTTGCGGTCAACATGCCCCACTAGATCATCAGTTACGCTGCTTGTTCGTTGAAATTTTGCGAAGAGCGTACGAATGGTTTTCGCATCGGGTCCTTTTGGAACATTAAATTGTGCTTGAAAACTTCGCCTTGTTGCCGTAGGACTCTCTTCTAACCTGTGGTACTCTAGCACCTGAAAAACGCGTTGTTCAATGGAGTACATGGTTTTAATCTCTTCCTTCGGTACGCTAACCTCCTTTCACGTTTCAATAGTGAAACTGATCGCTCTGGGCTTCGGATCACTATTTATACTAGGCATTACGTATGGCGATTACGGCGCCATCTGTTAGCAGCTTTTGTAACTATTATTTCAAACTGTTGTATAAACGTCTTACAGCTTTCACAATAAACATACCGTTTACTGCATTCCTCTGTCGATCTTTGTTTTCGAGATATTTAATTTTGAAATCAGGGAGTCCTTTTCTGGAGACCCTGTATGTATGTATAACGAACAACTTTTGCAAAATCTATTTACCTGCATCTGTATACGTGTGGCTGTCGTCACACAACATATGTAAATCTGATGATGGAAATGTCCGAAACGCGTCATAAAATTCATACTGTGCTTGAAGTGTAACCTGAAAAAAAATTTGTTATCTAGACACCTTATTTGCAGCACTATCAATTAATTCCAACATGATCGCCTACCTCTTTCGTGACTTCATGACGAATTCTCTAAATATTCAAAAAAATGTTCAAATGTTTGTAAAGTTTATGGGACTTAACTACAGGGTCATCAGTCCCTAAACCTAAAAACTACTTACGAACTACTTACGAACTAGGACGGCACAAATATCCATGCCCGAGGGGGGATTCGAACCCCCGACCGTAGTGGCCGTGCAAACAGTGACTGAAGCGCCTCAGTCCTCTCGGCCACCGCGGCCGGCTCTAAATGTTCGTTTTCGACGAAATAGAATTTATAACATGTCGGGTACTAACGGTGAGTTGCATTACCGATGCCTCGGAACCGGTAAACATCTGGATCTTATCACTGGCACTGCGGAGGAGGACAAAAGAGAAGGAACTGAATGGAGAAGATAAGCTGCCGATTGACTCGGAGGCCGTCGGAACGGCAGGAGGCGTGCCAGCACGGCCCTGCATCTGAGGAGGCAGCGCTCTCGACGCCGCACTGTTGCCCCTAACAATGTAATACTCCGCCTGTCGCCGGCAGGGCCCGGCACAAAAGGATATCTTTGAGGCGATATTTATTTTGTGAGCGCCCGCCGGGCACGTGCTGCCAGGTCGATCGCTTGCCCTCCCCCGCCGCCCACGCCCGCAACAGCTCTCCGGGCGCCCCGTGTTGCACCGCTCGCGTAACAAGTGATCAATCATTTAAAACGGGCCAAAAAAACAACTCTGAAATTTTAAAACTTTCCTGCTCCATATTTAAACTCGTGCGGTCCACTGGCGGTCATCGGAGCACTGGGGAAGGACCGGTGCCCTTAACTGCAGGCTAAAAGCGTTATTAAATACTGGACTATGTCGCAAAGAAAAAGAAAAGGCAGTGCGACTTTCACTCAAAATCGTACACTGCATTTAATCATCAAGCACACTGCAGATTATTCGCCGGCCGCGGTGGCCGAGGGGACTGAGGCGCTCCAGTCACGGACTGCACGGCCACTACGGTCGGGGTTTCGAATCCCCCCTCGGGCATGGATATTTGTGCCGTCCTTAGGATACGTTAGTTGATAAGTAGTTTGTAAGTTTAGGGACTGATGACCCTGTAGTAAAGTCCCTTAAGCTTAACAAACATTTGAACATTTGAACATTTCAGCAGATTATTCCACAGAATGAAGGTATGAGTCGTTCCCTTAAATTTCACTCAGAAGTAATTATGCCCTTTAATTACTTACGTAAACACCTAAATTAGTATTAGAGAACAGTTCTGTATGTTCAGAGGAGTGTGATAGGATCGCTATTATTATCTATATCTATAAATGTGAATGTCTGTTCGGTGTACGTTTATCACGTCTGAACCACAAGACATAAAGAGCTAAAAATTTGTACAGTTACTAATGTCTACCCGGGGAAGGCTTTAGGCACGGTTTTATGGGGATCAGAAAGATATATATATATATATATATATATATATATATATATATATATATATATATATATATATATATATAATGTGAATGTCTGTTCGGTGTACGCTTATCACGTCCGAACGACAAGACGCAGAGACTCAAATATTTGTACAGTTACTAATTTATACCTGAGGAAGGTTTTAGGCACGGCTTTATAGCGATCTGATACATAATTTGTAATTTTAATATAACGCGAAATGCGGAACAATAATTACTCTTTGCCGCGGTGGAGTAGCCGAGCGGTCTAAAGCGCCTCGCTGCGGAGCGCGCGGTTGCTCCCCGTGGAGGTTCGAGTCCTCCCTAGGGCATTGGTGTGTGTGTTTGTCCTTAGGTTAGTTTACCTAGGTTTAAGTAGTTTGTAAGCTACGGACTGATGACCACGCAGTTTAGTGCGATAGATTTACAAACATTTGAACATTTTGATTTTTTTAATTACTCTTTGAAAATTATATTTATTCTTTGAAAATTATATTTAATCTTTGAAAATGGTTTTATTGGTTGCATTGTTGCTTGAGGGTTGATAATGATAAAGGGTGGAGTATATTGGGATGGAAAGTTATCGGTGTATATAAAATTCTACGTGTGTGTGGGTTAATATTTCGCTCTGCTGCGAAAACTACACAACCGAAAACGAATGGTCGGTGTGTAATTGTTGTCCGAAGTCCCCGTTGTACACCATAGCAGTTCCATGCCGATAGCTGTAAGGGGGTGGAAGAAATGGTGATTGATAGTCGTCATATTATTAAAAAAATTCGGACTGAAGGCCAGCGTTGACGTTTGGGAGTCTATAGCAGCGAAACTGATGCCACAACCATATCTTTGGCCTATGCGTGCTACAATGTCTTCAACTCTTTCTCTGTAAGGATAAGCATACGAATAAGGAAAGATAAGAATAAATAAATAAATGAAATTAAAATGAATTTGGAGATTACTCTCACCATACGTGATGAAACATTGCAACACAGGCTATAAGGAATAATGTATGTATTATTTATTGTAAATCATTAAGCACTTCACATAATTTTTAATGCTGATTAAAAATGTTTGTTTCTAAAGAAGGTCTCAGAGCACACTTCTGAAAGATAGCTTATCTATCATAATCAACCAACACGCGAGCGGAGCTACGGGTGAAAGCTAGTCTATCTATATAAATGATCTGATGGACAGATTAACTTGCGACTGTTTGCTAATGATGCTGTGGTGTATGAGAGGGTGTCGTCTTTCAAATGTTCAAATGTTTGTAAATCTATCGGACCAAACTGCGTGGTCATCAGTCCGTAGCTTACAAACTACTTAAACTAAGGCAAACTAACCTAAAGATAAACACACACACCCATGCCCCAGGGAGGACTCGAACCTCCGACGGCGAGAACCGCGCGCTCCGCAGCATGGCGCCTTAGACCGCTCGGCTACTCCACCGCGGCGTGTAGTCTTTAATTGACTTTAATAGCACACAGGATGACTTGGACAACAGTTCCAGTTGGTGTGAAGAATGTCAGCTAGCTCTAAATGTAGCCGGCTTTGGTTTATTGGGAGAATTTTGGGAATATGTACTACATCTGTAAAGGAGAAAACGACTACGCCTTGAGTATTGCTTAAGTTTTTGGGACCACGTTTGAGTATTGCTTAAGTGTTTGGGACACACAGCAGATCAGTTTAAAGGAAAACATGGAAGCATTTCAGAGGCGAGCAGCTAGGTTCCTTACTGGTAGGTTAGAACAATGCGCGAGTGTCACGGTAATGCTCCGAGAATTCAAATGGTGATCGCTGGAGGAAAGACGACGTTCTTTTCGAGCAATTCTTTTGAGGAAAATTAGAGGGCCGGAATTTGAAGCTGAGTGTAGAACAATCTTCCTGCCGCCTATTTACATTTCGCGTAACTACATCTACATGGGATACTCTGCAAATCACATTTAAGTGCCTGGCAGAGGGTTCATCGAACCACCTTTATAATATTTATCTCCCATTCCATTCTCGAATAGCGCGCGGGAAGAAAGAACATCTGAATCTCTCCGTTCGAGCTCTGATTTCTTGAATTTTATTCTCTGATCTTTCTACCTATGTAAGTGGGAGTCAACAATATATTTTCGCATCCGGAGGAGAATGTTGGCGATTAGAGTTTCGTAAGTAGCCTACGCTGCTGCGATAAGCGCCGTTGTTGCAATGATTCCCATCCCAGATCTTGTATCATTTCCGTAACGCTGTCTCCCCTGTATCGTGACAATACAAAACGAGCTGCCCTTCTTTGGACTCTTTCGATGTCCTCCGTCAAACCCACCTAACAAGATCTCACACTTGGCAGCAATACTCCAAATGAGGGCGGACAAGAGTAGTGTATGCAATCTCTTTAGTAGTTCTGTTGCATCTTTTAAGCGTTCTGCCAATAAAAGGTAGTCTCTGGTTCGTCTTTTCCACGACATAATCTACGCGTTCTTTCCAGTTTAAGTCTGATGTAATAGTAATTCCTAGGTATTTAGTGGAGTTTACGGCCTTCACTTTTGATTGATTTATTTTGTAAAAAAAAGTTTAACGGATTTCTTTTCGTACTCATGTGTACGACTCCACACTCCACTTGCCAATTTTTATGCCATAGCAATATCTTATTTAGATCGTTCTGCAGTTGGTTTCGATCTTCAGATGACGGCGTCATCTGCAAACAACCTAAGAGAGCTGCTTAGATTTTCTCCCAAATCGTTTATGTAAAAAAAGAACAGAAGAGGACCAATAACACTACCCTGTAGAACGCCCAATATCACCTGTGTCCTCTCTGACAGGAAATCCCCTATCCAGTCGCAAATTTGGTCGATATACCATAACCACGCAATTTGATTAAAAGCCGTTTGTGAGGTACGATGTCAAAAGCCTTCTGGAAATCTAAAAATACGGAATCATTTTGAGAACCCTGAATGGAGAGAAGTCTTCCGAAGTAAGAGTGATGTCAGGTGTGCCACAGGGGAGTGTCGTGGGTCCGTTGCTATTCACAGTATATATAAATTACCTCGTGGTAAAATCAGAAGTTCACTGAGTCTTTTTTTGCGGATGATGCTGTTGTATATAGAGAGGTTGTAACAATGGAAAATTATATTGAAATGCAGGAGGATCTGCATGGAAATGCAGCTGAGATATCTAGGTTCTGAAGTATTGTCATCGGCAGAATGAACTAAAATGGCACACCGTCGGGTGGCTTGCGGATTATGGATGTAGATGTAGGTAGTGCGTAAAGACCACAAAACAAGATAAGAGAAATTAGGACAGGGAATGGCAATAGAATCTCAATGTAGACAAGTGTAATATTCTACGAATACATAGAAAGAAAGATCTTTTATCATTTAGCTACAGTACAGCAAGTCCGCAACTGGAAGCAGTTAATTCCATAAATTATCTGTGAGTATGCATTAGGAGTGATTTAAAATGGAACAACCATATAAAATCAGTCGTCGGTAAAGCAGATGCCAGACTTAGATTCATTGGAAGAATCCTAAGGAAATGCAGTTCGAAAACAAAGGAAGTAGGTTACAGTACACTTGTTCGCCAACTGCTTGAATACTGCTCACCGGTGTGGGATCCGTACCAGGTGGGGTTGACAGAGAAAGTAGAGAAGATCCAACGTAGAGCAGCGCGCTTCGTTACAGGATCATTTAGTAATCGTGAAAGCGTTACGGAGATGATCGATAAACTCCAGGGGAAGACTCTGCAGGAGAGACGCTCTGTAGCTCGGTGCGGGCTTTTGTCGAAGTTTCGAGAACATACCTTTACCGAGGAGTCGAGCAGTATATTGCTCCCTCCTACATATGTCTCACGAAGAGATCATGAGGATTAAAATCAGAGAGATTAGAGCCCACACAGAGGCATGCCGACAATCTTTCTTTCCGCGACCAATACGTGACTGGCATAGGAGGGAGAACCGATAGTGTTACCACCGTCTGGCGGCTTCCGGAGAATGGATGTAGATGTAGATACTGCGTAAGAAATTAGGGCTCGCACAGAGGCATATACCTCGTTCTATTTGGGAGTGGAATAACAAAGGAAATGCCTAGTTCTGGTACTGTGTACCCTCTGCCACGCACTTTATGGTGGATTGCGGAATATACAAGTAGATGTAACACAGTTCCGCTATCGATTATTTTAACACTTGGAGTGCCAGCCGTGTATTCCAGTTTACCTACCCCAGTCCTAGCCCATTTTCTCAAGACAGGAAGGAAGATCAAGGTTTAAAGTCCCGTCGACATCTTGGTCATTAGAGGCGTAGCTCACGCTCAGATTTTTGAGTAAGTATAGGGAAGGAAATCGGCCGTGCCCTTTCAAAGGAACCATTCCGCGATTTGGCTGGAGTGATTTAGAGAAATCAAGGGGTGGATTTGAACCACCGTTCTCCCGTATACGAGTCAGTGTGTTACCATTTTTGCCACTTCACTCGGTCCAATTTCATCAGTCTCCCTCACTCAGTGGCAGACATTTTTACAGTACTTTGTTCCTTTCTTACAGATTCAGTAAAACTATCAATATATTTTTCTTAGACAGGAATCTGAGATATCTAGGTCTGAAATACTGTCATCGGCAGAATGAACTAAAATGGCTCGACGTCTCTCTTTCGGTTCTATGAAGTGGAGACAATAACTTTACAGCAACCGTGATAGTGGTAAATAAACTGCTGGATCGTGGATAGGTTTTGACTTGTGTTTACTCTACCAATCGAGTTACACAAGCAGTTGGGATCAGATTGTGTGGTTAGCAGGTAGTACTATGGAACAAAAACGTGACTTACCCGAATTTGATGGCGTGGAAAGTCATAGGAAGGTTGGAAGCGGAACAGACACAGAGAGAGGTGGATTCAGCTATTGGAGTTCCCAAAGTGTAATTTCCAGGACCTGGACGCTATTTTCGACAACAGGAATCCTTACAAGAAGGCAAGGCCAAGATCGGCCACGGGTAACATCAGCAATAAATAACTGTTATCTCCGGTTAACAGTCCATCGAGACAGGTGGCTGAATGCAACTCAGCTGCAACGAACCCTACAGGCATCAACAGGAAGCGTAATACCAACACAAACAGTTCGAAATCGCCTTCGGGAATGTAGCCTCTACGCATGGAGGCATACGGTGTGTGTCCCATTAAAACCACGACACCGTTTAGCCCGCAGAAACTGGGCGGAGGAACATCAGGATCGGAGTTGTGACGAATGGCGCCGGATACTGCTCACAGATGAGTCAAAATATTGTGTTCAGTCAGACAATCGTCATTCCCTCATCTGGAGAGAACGTGGAACTCGGAACAATCTTGCTTTTGTGCAGAAAACATCACCATATAATATCATGGTGGTGGATGTACGGTGTGGACAGGAGTCAGTGTTGGCAGACGTA
This sequence comes from Locusta migratoria, assembly GCA_026315105.1. Lineage (NCBI taxonomy): Eukaryota > Metazoa > Arthropoda > Insecta > Orthoptera > Acrididae > Locusta > Locusta migratoria. The sequence goes on from CM048755.1 coordinate 284,586,222, forward strand.
CTAACCTCTATGTCGTTCAGGATGACGCTTTGACTTCTTAGAGGTATAGGGACGAGATCTTTCGTCGTTTTGTTGTGCCTTATGCTGGTACCATAGGAGGAGGCTTCGTTCTGGTGGACGATAACGCTCGTCTCCATAGAGCTGCAATAGTGGAAAACATGCTTGAAACTGAGGGAATTGAACGAATGGAGTGTACAGCTTTTTCACCGGCCTTAAACACGACTGAGCATGTCTGGAATGCACTTGGCAGATGCATTGCAGCCAGACCAGCACGTCCCACAACAGTTGCAGAGTTGGATAGAACACTCATGGAAGAATGGCCAAATATCCTTCAAGAGCTGATTGATAATCTTCCACCGTCCATGCCACGCAGGTGTGCATCTGTCTTGGCTGTCCGAGGTGATCACACACCATCAGTATCCAGGATCATGGTCTGGTAGGGACAGGTCAATCACCGAGATGACGTGATTTCTAAAAAGTTTTTTTTTTTTTTTTTTTTTTTTTTTTTTAAATATAAAAGATGCGGCTGCGCCTTTACTCATATTGGTAGTATTGATACCTTTCCTTTTTCTCTCCCCCCCCCCCCCCACCCTCATTCTCGCTCTAGGGAAGGCTGCAGCAAGGTACAACGATGATGACTTTTTCACTATTATGGTAGTCCCATGGTGCCTCGCTCTAAGTAAACGCCATGTAAACCTCAAGTAAAGAGTTTAGACAGCAAAATATCGTACTGTATCACACACAAATTACAATTGAAACCAATATCTCGATAAAATACGTTACTATGTATATTACGTATGAGATCTCACGTTATTCCATAATTGATTTTAGCAGTGTATTTCCTCATCAAATACATGTTACTGCCGGTGCCCAGATTCGTAATTTTTGAACACTACGATCAAAACTAAAGAAGCTGTTTTCGGGTAAAAAAATGGTTTTGTAGGTTATAGACTATTTAGTTATAGGAATGGCTAAGTTAATATAATTATATGCAGAGATAATAGATATAAAATTTTCTGATATAATTTTTTATTTCAAATATTATTTTTTTGAATGGAACAACTGGATGCAAGGTTGCGTCCATAACACTACTTTAGAATGCAAGATCATAATGGCGCATCCAAATTGCAGAAATGTGTAGGTACTACAAGTGATTGTTTCCCTTCTGCGATGAGTCAGAACCGTAATATTAGGCACAGGAGCTATGAGGAGGGAGGGCCACTCGTAATATTAATGGTGCGGCTGTTCTCGCTTTTAGTCTCAATGAACGTAATATTACGGGCGCAGCGTTCTTCACACCGTCAATAGAAAGGTAATATTACGTGCATGGCACTCAAAATATTAATGGTACAATGGTTTCTCCTCTCAACATTGTAAAGAAACAGCAGTAACACGCTATCTAATACACACGGCAATTCGAAATTCGGTTGTAGTAGGTCTACAAGCGAGAAATTCATCGTCGTACTGAGTACTACCTGCATTTTCCCGCAGCACCTCGGACGAGCTATGTCTTATTCGGGATACGAGATGAGTTTCATAAATGCATTTCATCGTTTGTAGTTGTCATAAGTTGAGGGAATAATTTTTTTTTTTTTTTTCGTGCGTGTTTTCATTACAAAGAACATTGCGTTACTTACTGTAAATACGTGATAGTTGTCTATATAAATGTATATTTAAACCAGAAAAACGCCTGTAAATTGCAAGTTCTTTCTTTACGTTTAGCCTTAAGAACCCACAAAAAGAAGTCCACAGCCCACACCTCTCATATTTGTGCCGGCCGCGGTGGCCGAGGGGACTGAGGCGCTTCAGTCACGGTCTGCACGGCCACTACGGTCGGGGGTTCGAATCCCCCCTCGAGCATGGATATTTGTGCCGTCCTTAGTTGTAGCTAGTTCATAAGTAGTTTGTAAGTTTAGGGACTGATGACCCCGTAGTTAAGTCCCATAGACTCTACAAACATTTGCTCATATTTGTGGTAAGATGTTCCATTGTCCTACTACGTATTATTCACAGAACTTTAAAAAAGTAAAAGAAAGGAAGATTAGGTTTAGCGTCCAATCGACGTCGTGGTCATTAGAGAGAGAACTCCGTTTATAAAGAATATGAGTAATGTGGTAATAATATACAATGCGTTTGAAAACGGACTTTACAATTTTGAAAATTAATATAAATTAATTCAGAGTACCTACAGAGGTGATTGTAGCGTTAGTTTGTAGGGAAATACACAAAGTTTTGACTCGGGTAGTTCGGCAGTGCCGAATCGCACCGTAAGGAGCGCTAGCGGCTGTTATGTAAAAATGTCTGCCTTCAATGGACCCGAGCGAGTTAGCTGCGTGTTTCGGCTGGAAGAATCGAAGTCGGCGGCGTAATTTCCGTACCAAGTACGCTAAAGATCCTCCTAGTAGGACTACAAATTGTGAGTGGTATTTTCTCAATGACCACTTTTCAGGTTATGCGCCGTTTGAATATTTTATTTTATTTTTTATTTTTATTTTTAAAAACAGGGATTCATTTATCAAGGATATCGTGTTTGTGCCTTTTGTGGCAGTTTCTCGACATGAACTTGGTGCAAGAATTTACGCCGCCACTGAAAAAGTTACACCTGCAGTGCTACAGCGTTTGGGAAGAAATTGACTTCCGATTGGGTGTGTGCAGAATTCCAACGGAAGCCACATGCAATATCAATAACATTAAACCTATCTCCTTTCAATAAATGTATATGTTTTTTTAAAGTTGCCAACCTACATTTCGCGTAAAGACCACAAACATAAGATCAGAGATATTAGTGCTGGAACGGATGCATACAAGCATTTGTTTCTCCCTCGTTCTATGTGAGAGTGGAACAGGAAAGCAAGTAACTAGTAGTGCTACTGAGTACCCTCCGCCACGCACCTTTGGGTGGACTGCGGAGTATGTATGTAGATGTAGACTCTTTTCATCCAGATATTGCCGGCCGCGGTGGCCGAGGGAACTGAGGCGCGTCAGTCACGGTCTGCACGGCCACTACGGTCGGGGTTCGAATCCCCCCTCGGGCATGGATATTTGTGCCGTCCTGCTGCATGTAATGGCTCGGTTTGATGGAGTGTAAGAAAACAGCGGCAGTATATCAATAACACTAAGGTATTTATGTATAAATGTTTTTACTTTTATTTGTTTCATTCTTTCGCAGTAAAATATACTAACGTAGCGTTTACACGTATAAATCTTTGATTATTGTGCAAACTAATTATCTCATCAAATTACTAAGTACAGCAGTGGTAAACTGACAAAATTTCCATTTTACGGAAATACAAATGTGTAGAGAAAGTGTAAAAATGTTTGTGTAGATATGATAAATGCAAGTATTGGCGCCGACTTCGAATATCGAGAGTCGACTTTTAGAACAAGCACACCGAAATTATTTGCGATTTTGTGGGTGTTTTGCATTTGTGATTTTCGCTGCTTAATCAGCATGTAAACGTAAATTTGATCACGCATAAACGAACTTATTACAGTATTCAGCACTTACCGTAAGTATTCATTAATTTTCGTAGAACAATAGTTTGGTCCTTTAATTTGGAAGCTCAGTGCTGTCACTACATTGAGTCTACTTGAAGGAAGAAGACATCAATAAAAACTATGATTTATTAAACTCAGAGCTTTAGTGAATTTTGAAAAATAACAATTTTTCACTGCATTTTTTAAAAAGATTACGGAGCTATTGTGAGTCACAGCAAAAGAGTATTACGAGTCATGCATTGGTTGCTGCTCCGCTAGACGTTAGTACACTACTGGCCGTTGCAATTGCTACACCAAAAAGTAATGCTGATGATAAACGGGTATTCATTGGACATATATATTATACTAGAACTGACATGTGATTACATTTTCGCGCAATTTGGGTAGATAGATCCTGAGAAATCAGTACCCAGAACAACCACATCTGACTGTAATAAAGGCCTTGATACGCCTGCGCATTGAGTCAGAGCTTGGAGGGCGTGTACAAGTACAGATGCCCATGCAGCTTCAACACGATACCACAGTTCATCAGGAGTAATGACTTGCATATTGTGACGAGCCAGTTGCTCGGCCACCATTGACCAGACGTTTTCAATTGGTGAGAGATCTGGAGAATGTGCTGGCCAGGGCAGCAGTCGAATATTTTGCGTATCCAGAAAGGCCCCTATAGGACCTGTAATATGCGGTGGGGCATTGTCGTGCTGAAATGTAGGGTTTCGCAGGGATCGAATGAAGGGTGGAGCCACGGGTTGTAACACATCTGATATGTAACGGCCACTGTTCAAAGTGCCGCCGATGCGAACAAGAGGTGACCGAGACCTGTAACCAATGGCACCCCATACCATCACGCGGGGTGATATGCCAGTATGGCAATGACGAATACACGCTTCCAATGTGCGTTTATGTCGCCATACACGGATGCGACCATCATGATTCTGTAAACAGAACCTGGATTCATCTGGAAAATGACGTTTTACCATACGTGCACCCAGGTTCGTAGTTGTGTGCACCATCGCAGGCGCTCCTGTCTGTGATTTAGCCAGGGTCTCCGAACTGAGAGTCCATGCTGCTGCAAACGTCGTCGAACTGTTCGTGCAGATGGTTGTTGTCTTCCAAACGTCCCCATCTGTTGACTCAGGGATCGAGACGTGGCTACACGATCCGTTACAGCCATGCGGATAAGATGCCTGTCATCTCGACTGCTAGTGATACGAGGCCGTTGGGATCCAGCATGGCGTTCCGTATTGCTCTCCTGAACCCACAGATTTAATATTCTGCTAACAGTCACTGGATCGCGACCAACGCGAGCAGCAATGTCACGATACGATAAACCGCAATCGCGATAGGCTACAATCCGACCTTTATCAAAGTCGGAAACGTGATGGTACTCATTTCTCCTCCTTGAACGAGGCATCACAACAACGTTTCACCAGGCAACTCTGGTCAACTGCTGTTTGTGTATGAGAAAACAGTTGGAAACTTTCCTCACGTCAGCATGTTATAGGTGTCGCTACCGGCGCCAACCTTGTGTGAATGCTCTGAAAAACTATTCATTTGCATACCACAGCATCTTCTTCCTGTCGGATAAATTTCGCGTCTTTAGCACGTCATCTTCGTGGTGTAGCAATTTTAATGGACAGGAGTGTATCTATATAATTAAAATCTACGACACATACCGAAACCTACGAACAGTTCAAATCAGCAGTCATCAATAATGTTATCATTATTATCGATTTGCAGTGTCTGTATTATCGATGAAACCAATGCAAAAATTGCGGCGACTACAGCCACCAAGAAAAACAAGACATGTATTTCGTTCCCCGTCGAGGGTTCGAATCCCCCCCTCGAGCATGGTTGTTTGTGCCGTCTTTAGTATAAGCTAGTTCATAATTAGTTTGTAAGTTTAGGGACTGATTACTCCGCAGTTAAGTCCCATAAGTTTTACAAACATTTGAACATGTGATCGCAACTGCGCATCTGGCTATACTTCAACTGTATAAGTTATTTGTAACGTACGATCATTTGTGCCGTCTGGGAATCGAACCTATGTTCCGCGCTATTCGCAAGCGGTCACGTTCACCAGTACGCTCTCCGTGGCACGTCTTCCGAACCGACCCAAACTTCCATATGACTACTATCCACGAGTGCTCTTACATACCACTACATATTTCTCGCACAGGGAGAGACTTTTATCACAGATGTCGCATTCCTAACTTTGCCTTAAACGTATGTGCCGTGTCCGTGTTTTACGATGTAACAAATTCAGATGTCCTTGTAACAAAGTAAGGCACGTGGTAGTTATAATAAACTTATCTGTACGGGAACCACAGGATGTAATGTGAGAGCGCTCATACGTAGTAAAAAACGTATGACATATGGACGTTTGGGTCGTTTCGGTAGGCGTGCATGGATAGCGTAATGGTTAACGCTATCGCTCACGAAAACTGGGAATTTCGGCTTCGACTACCGTTCTGACACAAATCTTCATTTGTCAAACAAATTATACAGCTGGAAAATAGGCACATTTGCAATTTCGAATAGATTTATTGTATTATCGTTATTTCAGGTTCTACATCGACGTCTACATAAACACTCTGCAAGTCACATTGAAGTGCATGGTAGAGGGTTCATCGAACCGCTTTAATGATGGCAGAATGAAACTTTCACTCTGTAGCGGAGTGTGTACTGATATGAAACTTCCTGGCAGATAAAAATTGTGTGCCGGAACCGGGACTCGAACCTGGGACCTTTGCCTTACGCGGCAAGCGCTCTACCGACTGAGCTATCCCGACACGACTCACGATGCCGCCTCACAACTTTACATCCGCCAGTACCTCGCCTCCTACTTACGCTTTTATGATGTTTCGCTACGGTTCCATTCTCTAGTAGCTGGCGGGAAAAAGGAATACGCAAATCTTTCCGTTTTCTATCAGATTTCCCTTATTTTATTTTCATGATCATATCTTCCTATGTAATGGGTGCCAACAAAATATGTTCGAATTCGGAAGAGAAAGTTGGTGAAAGAAATTTCGCAAATAGATCTCGTCGCAGCAAATAACGCCTTTCTTTTAATGATTTCCACCCAAACTCGTGGATCATTTCTGTAACACTCTCTACCCTGTATCGCGATAGTAAAAAACGAGCTGCCCTTCTCTGAACTTTCTCTAAGTCGTCCTTCAGTCCCACTTGGTAGGGATCCCACAATGCGCAGCAATACTCCAAAATAGGACGCACAAGTGTAATGTACTTAGTTTGTTTAGTAGAATTGTTGCATCTTCTAGGTGTTCTCACAACGAAACGTAGTCTTGAATTCGCTTTCCCTACAATATTTTCTACGTGTTCTTTCCAATTTATGAAATATGAACTGTCGCTCATCAGATTTTAAAACTTAATGCTTGAGGTAAATAGAGATCGACACATTATATAGGTTTATTATTATCTTTCTGTAATAGTCAATAACAGAAAAGATGAAGATTACGTTTATTCATTTTTCATTTACAGAAGCTAAAGACGTTGTAAAATTGAAGGAAAGTGTTCTCGCATATGCACTGAAGTCTCCTAATACTCACGGTGTGAGTAAACCAAACAGCCCGCATAAGTGATACCACGTAGAAGCTGTCACAGAAGGCTACTGCCCTGTTCTATATCGCTTATTGATCCGAGGCTCGTGCGGCGTTTTTGGTTCTGGTAAATCGGATACTGTAGCTTGCTTTGTACCCTGGCTCATGAGCTGAATTAAATCTGACTGCGAACCAATGTATTCTGCGCTATATTACATTCGTTTTAAAATTTGGTAATATCATTTAAAGCAGGAATGATTAAAGGCCTCAAAGGAGTTTAGTTATTTGGACATGTAAATGCAGAGAGAGATAGTGGGTCAGTTGTGTAAATAACACTAATACACGATCGTAAAAAAAGTCTGGTTAAGCATTGTGTCCCATTTAAAAAGTTATTATTCCATATTGTTGTTGTTATCGTCGTCATTGTCTTCAGTCCAGAGACTTGTTTCCTGGAGCTCTCCACGCTACTTTATCCCAGCAAACATCTTCATCTCCGAATAAAAACTTCAACCCACATACATTTGAAACAGCTTACCATACGCGTCTCTTATTCTTCCTCTAAAATACGAGAAATCAGAGCTCGAACGGAGAGATTCAAGTGTTCTTTCTTCCCGCGCGCTATTCGAGAATGGAATGGGAATAAATAGTGTAAAGGTGGTTCATGAACCCTCTGCCAGGCACTTAAATGTGATTTGCAGAGTATCCCATGTAGATGTAGATGAAGTGCTATAAACGTACGTTTGCCTTTTCTGAACCTATCTTTTATGATGAGTGGTAGTTTTAGTACTACCTCGCGTGTTCCTACATTTTTCCTAAATCAAATCTCATCTTCCCCAAGGTCGTCTTCTACCAGTTTTTCCTTTCTTCTGCAAATATAATGAAACCCAAATAAATTGGTACAAATGCCTAATACAATGTAGGACCCCGCGAGCACCTGGAAGTACCGCAACACGACGTGGACTAGACTAACGTCTGAAGGAGTGCTGGAGGCCACTGACACCATGTATCCTGCAAGGCTGTCCATAAATCAAAATCCTGGCCGTTTAAAATTGTGTGCCGGAACCGGGACTCGAACCTGTGACCTTTGCCTTTCGCGGGCAAGCGCTCTACCGACTGAGCTATCCCGACACGACTCACGAACCCCCCTCACAACTTCACATCGGCAAGTACCTCGCCTCCTACTTTCCGGCACACAATTTGAATCTGCCAGGAAGTTTCATATCATGGCACATTCCGCTGCAGAGTGAAAGTTTCATCCTGGAAACATCCCTTAGGCTGTGGCTAAGCCATGTTTCCAACATATCCCTTCTTCCAGGAGTGCTTATCTTGCAAGCTTCGCAGGAGAGCTTCTCTAAGTTTGGACAGTAGGAGGCGAGGTAATGGCGGAAGTGAAGTTGAGAGGCAGCATCGTAAGTCGTGTCGGGATAGCTCAGTCGGTAGAGCGCTTGCCCGCGAAAGACAAAGGTCCCAGATTCGAGTCCCGGTTCCGGCACACAATTTTATTCTGCCAGGAAGTTTCATATCAGTGGACATTCCGCTGCAGAGTGAAAGTTTCAAATCAAATCAAATGTTTGTAAAGCTTATGGGACTTAACTACGGGGTCATCAGTCCCTAAACTTACAATCTACTTATGAACTACCTAAAGACGGCACAAATATCCATGCCCGAGGGGGGATTCGAACCCCCGACCGTAGTGACCGTGCAGACCGTGACTGGAGCGCCTCAGTCCCCTCGGCCACCGCGGCCGGCAGTGAAAGTTTCATTTTGGAAACGTCCCTTAGGCTGTGGCTAAGCCATGTTTCCACCATATCCTTTCTTCCAGGAGTGCTAGTCTTGCAAGGTTTGCAGGAGAACTTCTGTAAAGTTTGGAAATTAGGAGGCGAGGTACTGGCGGAAGTGAAGTTGTGAGGCGGGATCGTGAGTCGTATCGGGATAGCTCAGTCGGAAGAGCGCTTGCGCGCGAAAGGCGAAGGTCCCAGCTTCGAGTCCCGGTTCCGGCACATAATTTTATTTTGCCAGGAAGTTTCATATCAGCCCACACTCCAATGCAGAGTGAAAGTTTCATTCTGCATCCCAGATATGTTCAATAGAGTTCATGGCAGGTAAAATGTTTCCAGTAATCAACGGCCCAATGTCGCTATTGACGGGCGCAGGCCAGGCGTAAAGCTTTGTGTTGTGCAGACAACAAGGGTACACGAGTGGGCTTTCGGCTCCTAACGCCCATCTCGATGATGTTTCGTCGAATGCTTCGCACGCTGACATTTATTGATAGCTCAGCATAGAAATCCGCAGCAATTTTCGGATAGGTTGCACTTTTGAACGTCGAAAAATTCTCTTCAATCGTCGTTGGACCCGTTCTTGCGATATCTTTTCCCGGCCGCAACGATGTCGGAGATTTCATGTTTTACCGGATTCCCAATATTCACGATGCACTCGTGAAATGCTCGTACTGGAAAATCCAAACCTCATCGCTACCTTGGTTATGCTGTGTCCCATCTCTCGTGCGCCGACTATAACACCACGTTCAAACTCACTTAAATCGTAATAACCTGCCATTGTAGCATTAGTAACTGATCTAACGCCTGCACCAGACACCCTCTGCACCGTCCTCTTAGTGTTTACATGCCTCTGTATTCGCATATGCATGCCTCTACCAAAGAGCGCTTGCCCGCGAAAGGCATAGGTCCTATGTTCGAGTCCCGGTTCCGGCACACCATTTTAATCTGCCAGAAAGTTTCATATCATCGCACACTCCGCTGCAGAGTGAAAGTTTCATTATGCCTATACCAGTTTGACTCTTCAGTGTAATTCGTGTTAGTATATGTCAACCATGACTTATTAAACTGATAGTTCAGTAGCATTCACACCTGTCTGCACCGGCTTTATTTGTCATTAGAGTTACCCAATGTGATCAAAAGTATCCGGAAACCCTCAGAAACAAACGTTTTACATATTAGGTGCATTGTGCTGCCACCTACTGCTAGGTACTCCATATGAGCGATCTCAGTAGTCATTAGACATCGTGACAGAGCAGAACTGGGTGCTCCGCGGAACTCACTGACCTGGAACGGGGTCAGGTGGTTGGGTGTCACTTGTGTCTGTACGCGAGATTTCCACACTCCTAAGCATCCCTAGGTCCACTGTTTCTGCTGTGATAGTGAAGTGGAAACGTGAAGGGACACGCATAAAACGAAAGTGCACGGGCCGAGCTCGTCTGTTGTCTGACAGAGACCGCCGACAGATGAAGAGGGTCGTCCAGTGTAATAGGCAGGCATCTATCCAGACCATCACACAGGAATTCTAAACTGCATCAAGATCCACTCCAAGTAATATGGCAGTTAGGTGGGAGGTGAGAAAACTTGGGTTACATGGTCGAGCGGCTACATATAAGCCACACATCACGCAAGTCAATGCAGAACGATGCCTCGTTTGGTGTAAGGAGCGTAGATAGTGGTCGATTGAACAGTTGAAAAACGTTGTGTGGAGTGACGAATCACGGCACAAAATGTGGCGATCCGAAGCAACACCTTCTGAAGAGAAGGCCTCCGCGCTGCTGTGCCACGTCACGCAGAGTAGGTCGCGAACGTGTATCTCACTGGCTGGCCGAAGCGATACGGTGGGCCGTGCCCCGTCGGCCAGCCAGTAAGCTACGCGCTCGCTGCCTACTCTGCAGAGTAGGTCGCGAACGTGTATCTCACTGCCTGGCCGAAGCGATAGGTGGGCCGTGCCCCGTCGGCCAGCCAGTAAGCTACGCGCTCGCTACCTACTCTGCAGAGTAGGTCGCGAACGTGTATCTCACTGCCTGGCCGAAGCGATAGGTGGGCCGTGCCCCGTCGGCCAGCCAGTAAGCTACGCGCTCGCTACCTACTCTGCAGAGTAGGTCGCGAACGTGTATCTCACTGCCTGGCAGAAGCGATAGGTGGGCCGTGCCCCGTCGGCCAGCCAGTAAGCTACGCGCTCGCTACCTACTCTGCAGAGTAGGTCGCGAACGTGTATCTCACTGGCTGGCCGAAGCGATACGGTGGGCCGTGCCCCGTCGGCCAGCCAGTAAGCTACGCGCTCGCTGCCTACTCTGCAGAGTAGGTCGCGAACGTGTATCTCACTGCCTGGCCGAAGCGATAGGTGGGCCGTGCCCCGTCGGCCAGCCAGTAAGCTACGCGCTCGCTACCTACTCTGCAGAGTAGGTCGCGAACGTGTATCTCACTGGCTGGCCGAAGCGATACGGTGGGCCGTGCCCCGTCGGCCAGCCAGTAAGCTACGCGCTCGCTGCCTACTCTGCAGAGTAGGTCGCGAACGTGTATCTCACTGCCTGGCCGAAGCGATAGGTGGGCCGTGCCCCGTCGGCCAGCCAGTAAGCTACGCGCTCGCTACCTACTCTGCAGAGTAGGTCGCGAACGTGTATCTCACTGCCTGGCCGAAGCGATAGGTGGGCCGTGCCCCGTCGGCCAGCCAGTAAGCTACGCGCTCGCTACCTACTTTGCAGAGTAGGTCGCGAACGTGTATCTCACTGCCTGGCAGAAGCGATAGGTGGGCCGTGCCCCGTCGGCCAGCCAGTAAGCTACGCGCTCGCTACCTACTCTGCAGAGTAGGTCGCGAACGTGTATCTCACTGCCTGGCCGAAGCGATACGGTGGGCCGTGCCCCGTCGGCCAGCCAGTAAGCTACGCGCTCGCTACCTACTCTGCAGAGTAGGTCGCGAACGTGTATCTCACTGCCTGGCCGAAGCGATAGGTGGGCCGTGCCCCGTCGGCCAGCCAGTAAGCTACGCGCTCGCTACCTACTCTGCAGAGTAGGTCGCGAACGTGTATCTCACTGGCTGGCCGAAGCGATAGGTGGGCCGTGCCCCGTCGGCCAGCCAGTAAGCTACGCGCTCGCTACCTACTCTGCAGAGTAGGTCGCGAACGTGTATCTCACTGCCTGGCCGAAGCGATAGGTGGGCCGTGCCCCGTCGGCCAGCCAGTAAGCTACGCGCTCGCTACCTACTCTGCAGAGTAGGTCGCGAACGTGTATCTCACTGCCTGGCAGAAGCGATAGGTGGGCCGTGCCCCGTCGGCCAGCCAGTAAGCTACGCGCTCGCTACCTACTCTGCAGAGTAGGTCGCGAACGTGTATCTCACTGCCTGGCCGAAGCGATACGGTGGGCCGTGCCCCGTCGGCCAGCCAGTAAGCTACGCGCTCGCTACCTACTCTGCAGAGTAGGTCGCGAACGTGTATCTCACTGCCTGGCCGAAGCGATAGGTGGGCCGTGCCCCGTCGGCCAGCCAGTAAGCTACGCGCTCGCTACCTACTCTGCAGAGTAGGTCGCGAACGTGTATCTCACTGCCTGGCCGAAGCGATACGGTGGGCCGTGCCCCGTCGGCCAGCCAGTAAGCTACGCGCTCGCTACCTACTCTGCAGAGTAGGTCGCGAACGTGTATCTCACTGCCTGGCCGAAGCGATAGGTGGGCCGTGCCCCGTCGGCCAGCCAGTAAGCTACGCGCTCGCTACCTACTCTGCAGAGTAGGTCGCGAACGTGTATCTCACTGCCTGGCCGAAGCGATACGGTGGGCCGTGCCCCGTCGGCCAGCCAGTAAGCTACGCGCTCGCTACCTACTCTGCAGAGTAGGTCGCGAACGTGTATCTCACTGCCTGGCCGAAGCGATAGGTGGGCCGTGCCCCGTCGGCCAGCCAGTAAGCTACGCGCTCGCTACCTACTCTGCAGAGTAGGTCGCGAACGTGTATCTCACTGCCTGGCCGAAGCGATACGGTGGGCCGTGCCCCGTCGGCCAGCCAGTAAGCTACGCGCTCGCTACCTACTCTGCAGAGTAGGTCGCGAACGTGTATCTCACTGCCTGGCAGAAGCGATAGGTGGGCCGTGCCCCGTCGGCCAGCCAGTAAGCTACGCGCTCGCTACCTACTCTGCAGAGTAGGTCGCGAACGTGTATCTCACTGCCTGGCCGAAGCGATAGGTGGGCCGTGCCCCGTCGGCCAGCCAGTAAGCTACGCGCTCGCTACCTACTCTGCAGAGTAGGTCGCGAACGTGTATCTCACTGCCTGGCCGAAGCGATAGGTGGGCCGTGCCCCGTCGGCCAGCCAGTAAGCTACGCGCTCGCTACCTACTCTGCAGAGTAGGTCGCGAACGTGTATCTCACTGCCTGGCCGAAGCGATACGGTGGGCCGTGCCCCGTCGGCCAGCCAGTAAGCTACGCGCTCGCTACCTACTCTGCAGAGTAGGTCGCGAACGTGTATCTCACTGCCTGGCCGAAGCGATAGGTGGGCCGTGCCCCGTCGGCCAGCCAGTAAGCTACGCGCTCGCTACCTACTCTGCAGAGTAGGTCGCGAACGTGTATCTCACTGCCTGGCCGAAGCGATAGGTGGGCCGTGCCCCGTCGGCCAGCCAGTAAGCTACGCGCTCGCTACCTACTCTGCAGAGTAGGTCGCGAACGTGTATCTCACTGGCTGGCCGAAGCGATAGGTGGGCCGTGCCCCGTCGGCCAGCCAGTAAGCTACGCGCTCGCTACCTACTCTGCAGAGTAGGTCGCGAACGTGTATCTCACTGCCTGGCCGAAGCGATAGGTGGGCCGTGCCCCGTCGGCCAGCCAGTAAGCTAAGCGCTCGCTACCTACTCTGCAGAGTAGGTCGCGAACGTGTATCTCACTGCCTGGCAGAAGCGATAGGTGGGCCGTGCCCCGTCGGCCAGCCAGTAAGCTACGCGCTCGCTACCTACTCTGCAGAGTAGGTCGCGAACGTGTATCTCACTGCCTGGCCGAAGCGATACGGTGGGCCGTGCCCCGTCGGCCAGCCAGTAAGCTACGCGCTCGCTACCTACTCTGCAGAGTAGGTCGCGAACGTGTATCTCACTGCCTGGCCGAAGCGATAGGTGGGCCGTGCCCCGTCGGCCAGCCAGTAAGCTACGCGCTCGCTACCTACTCTGCAGAGTAGGTCGCGAACGTGTATCTCACTGCCTGGCCGAAGCGATACGGTGGGCCGTGCCCCGTCGGCCAGCCAGTAAGCTACGCGCTCGCTACCTACTCTGCAGAGTAGGTCGCGAACGTGTATCTCACTGCCTGGCCGAAGCGATAGGTGGGCCGTGCCCCGTCGGCCAGCCAGTAAGCTACGCGCTCGCTACCTACTCTGCAGAGTAGGTCGCGAACGTGTATCTCACTGCCTGGCCGAAGCGATACGGTGGGCCGTGCCCCGTCGGCCAGCCAGTAAGCTACGCGCTCGCTACCTACTCTGCAGAGTAGGTCGCGAACGTGTATCTCACTGCCTGGCCGAAGCGATAGGTGGGCCGTGCCCCGTCGGCCAGCCAGTAAGCTACGCGCTCGCTACCTACTCTGCAGAGTAGGTCGCGAACGTGTATCTCACTGCCTGGCCGAAGCGATACGGTGGGCCGTGCCCCGTCGGCCAGCCAGTAAGCTACGCGCTCGCTACCTACTCTGCAGAGTAGGTCGCGAACGTGTATCTCACTGCCTGGCAGAAGCGATAGGTGGGCCGTGCCCCGTCGGCCAGCCAGTAAGCTACGCGCTCGCTACCTACTCTGCAGAGTAGGTCGCGAACGTGTATCTCACTGCCTGGCCGAAGCGATACGGTGGGCCGTGCCCCGTCGGCCAGCCAGTAAGCTACGCGCTCGCTACCTACTCTGCAGAGTAGGTCGCGAACGTGTATCTCACTGCCTGGCCGAAGCGATAGGTGGGCCGTGCCCCGTCGGCCAGCCAGTAAGCTACGCGCTCGCTACCTACTCTGCAGAGTAGGTCGCGAACGTGTATCTCACTGCCTGGGGCCGAAGCGATAGGGGGGGCCGTGCCCCGTCGGGCCAGCCAGTAAGCTACGCGCTCGCTACCTACTCTGCAGAGTAGGTCGCGAACGTGTATCTCACTGGCTGGCCGAAGCGATAGGTGGGCCGTGCCCCGTCGGCCAGCCAGTAAGCTACGCGCTCGCTACCTACTCTGCAGAGTAGGTCGCGAACGTGTATCTCACTGCTGGCCGAAGCGATAGGTGGGCCGTGCCCCGTCGGCCAGCCAGTAAGCTACGCGCTCGCTACCTACTCTGCAGAGTAGGTCGCGAACGTGTATCTCACTGCCTGGCCGAAGCGATAGGTGGGCCGTGCCCCGTCGGCCAGCCAGTAAGCTACGCGCTCGCTACCTACTCTGCAGAGTAGGTCGCGAACGTGTATCTCACTGCCTGGCCGAAGCGATAGGTGGGCCGTTGCCCCGTCGGCCAGCCAGTAAGCTACGCGCTCGCTACCTACTCTGCAGAGTAGGTCGCGAACGTGTATCTCACTGCCTGGCCGAAGCGATAGGTGGGCCGTGCCCCGTCGGCCAGCCAGTAAGCTACGCGCTCGCTACCTACTCTGCAGAGTAGGTCGCGAACGTGTATCTCACTGGCTGGCCGAAGCGATAGGTGGGCCGTGCCCCGTCGGCCAGCCAGTAAGCTACGCGCTCGCTACCTACTCTGCAGAGTAGGTCGCGAACGTGTATCTCACTGCCTGGCCGAAGCGATAGGTGGGCCGTGCCCCGTCGGCCAGCCAGTAAGCTACGCGCTCGCTACCTACTCTGCAGAGTAGGTCGCGAACGTGTATCTCACTGCCTGGCCGAAGCGATAGGTGGGCCGTGCCCCGTCGGCCAGCCAGTAAGCTACGCGCTCGCTACCTACTCTGCAGAGTAGGTCGCGAACGTGTATCTCACTGGCTGGCCGAAGCGATAGGTGGGCCGTGCCCCGTCGGCCAGCCAGTAAGCTACGCGCTCGCTACCTACTCTGCAGAGTAGGTCGCGAACGTGTATCTCACTGGCTGGCCGAAGCGATAGGTGGGCCGTGCCCCGTCGGCCAGCCAGTAAGCTACGCGCTCGCTACCTACTCTGCAGAGTAGGTCGCGAACGTGTATCTCACTGGCCTGGCCGAAGCGATAGGTGGGCCGTGCCCCGTCGGCCAGCCAGTAAGCTACGCGCTCGCTACCTACTCTGCAGAGTAGGTCGCGAACGTGTATCTCACTGCCTGGCCGAAGCGATAGGTGGGCCGTGCCCTGTCGGCCAGCCAGTAAGCTACGCGCTCGCTACCTACTCTGCAGAGTAGGTCGCGAACGTGTATCTCACTGCCTGGCCGAAGCGATAGGTGGGCCGTGCCCCGTCGGCCAGCCAGTAAGCTACGCGCTCGCTACCTACTCTGCAGAGTAGGTCGCGAACGTGTATCTCACTGGCCTGGCCGAAGCGATAGGTGGGCCGTGCCCCGTCGGCCAGCCAGTAAGCTACGCGCTCGCTACCTACTCTGCAGAGTAGGTCGCGAACGTGTATCTCACTGGCTGGCCGAAGCGATAGGTGGGCCGTGCCCCGTCGGCCAGCCAGTAAGCTACGCGCTCGCTACCTACTCTGCAGAGTAGGTCTGCGAACGTGTATCTCACTGCCTGGCCGAAGCGATAGGTGGGCCGTGCCCCGTCGGCCAGCCAGTAAGCTACGCGCTCGCTACCTACTCTGCAGAGTAGGTCGCGAACGTGTATCTCACTGCCTGGCCGAAGCGATAGGTGGGCCGTGCCCCTGTCGGCCAGCCAGTAAGCTACGCGCTCGCTACCTACTCTGCAGAGTAGGTCGCGAACGTGTATCTCACTGCCTGGCCGAAGCGATAGGTGGGCCGTGCCCCGTCGGCCAGCCAGTAAGCTACGCGCTCGCTACCTACTCTGCAGAGTAGGTCGCGAACGTGTATCTCACTGGCTGGCCGAAGCGATAGGTGGGCCGTGCCCCGTCGGCCAGCCAGTAAGCTACGCGCTCGCTACCTACTCTGCAGAGTAGGTCGCGAACGTGTATCTCACTGCCTGGCCGAAGCGATAGGTGGGCCGTGCCCCGTCGGCCAGCCAGTAAGCTACGCGCTCGCTACCTACTCTGCAGAGTAGGTCGCGAACGTGTATCTCACTGCCTGGCCGAAGCGATAGGTGGGCCGTGCCCCGTCGGCCAGCCAGTAAGCTACGCGCTCGCTACCTACTCTGCAGAGTAGGTCGCGAACGTGTATCTCACTGCCTGGCCGAAGCGATAGGTGGGCCGTGCCCCGTCGGCCAGCCAGTAAGCTACGCGCTCGCTACCTACTCTGCAGAGTAGGTCGCGAACGTGTATCTCACTGCCTGGCCGAAGCGATAGGTGGGCCGTGCCCCGTCGGCCAGCCAGTAAGCTACGCGCTCGCTACCTACTCTGCAGAGTAGGTCGCGAACGTGTATCTCACTGCTGGCCGAAGCGATAGGTGGGCCGTGCCCCGTCGGCCAGCCAGTAAGCTACGCGCTCGCTACCTACTCTGCAGAGTAGGTCGCGAACGTGTATCTCACTGGCTGGCCGAAGCGATAGGTGGGCCGTGCCCCGTCGGCCAGCCAGTAAGCTACGCGCTCGCTACCTACTCTGCAGAGTAGGTCGCGAACGTGTATCTCACTGGCTGGCCGAAGCGATAGGTGGGCCGTGCCCCGTCGGCCAGCCAGTAAGCTACGCGCTCGCTACCTACTCTGCAGAGTAGGTCGCGAACGTGTATCTCACTGGCCTGGCCGAAGCGATAGGTGGGCCGTGCCCCGTCGGCCAGCCAGTAAGCTACGCGCTCGCTACCTACTCTGCAGAGTAGGTCGCGAACGTGTATCTCACTGGCTGGCCGAAGCGATAGGTGGGCCGTGCCCCGTCGGCCAGCCAGTAAGCTACGCGCTCGCTACCTACTCTGCAGAGTAGGTCGCGAACGTGTATCTCACTGCCTGGCCGAAGCGATAGGTGGGCCGTGCCCCGTCGGCCAGCCAGTAAGCTACGCGCTCGCTACCTACTCTGCAGAGTAGGTCGCGAACGTGTATCTCACTGCCTGGCCGAAGCGATAGGTGGGCCGTGCCCCGTCGGCCAGCCAGTAAGCTACGCGCTCGCTACCTACTCTGCAGAGTAGGTCGCGAACGTGTATCTCACTGCCTGGCCGAAGCGATAGGTGGGCCGTGCCCCGTCGGCCAGCCAGTAAGCTACGCGCTCGCTACCTACTCTGCAGAGTAGGTCGCGAACGTGTATCTCACTGCCTGGCCGAAGCGATAGGTGGGCCGTGCCCCGTCGGCCAGCCAGTAAGCTACGCGCTCGCTACCTACTCTGCAGAGTAGGTCGCGAACGTGTATCTCACTGGCTGGCCGAAGCGATAGGTGGGCCGTGCCCCGTCGGCCAGCCAGTAAGCTACGCGCCTCGCTACCTACTCTGCAGAGTAGGTCGCGAACGTGTATCTCACTGCCTGGCCGAAGCGATAGGTGGGCCGTGCCCCGTCGGCCAGCCAGTAAGCTACGCGCTCGCTACCTACTCTGCAGAGTAGGTCGCGAACGTGTATCTCACTGGCTGGCCGAAGCGATAGGTGGGCCGTGCCCCGTCGGCCAGCCAGTAAGCTACGCGCTCGCTACCTACTCTGCAGAGTAGGTCGCGAACGTGTATCTCACTGGCTGGCCGAAGCGATAGGTGGGCCGTGCCCCGTCGGCCAGCCAGTAAGCTACGCGCTCGCTACCTACTCTGCAGAGTAGGTCGCGAACGTGTATCTCACTGCTGGCCGAAGCGATAGGTGGGCCGTGCCCCGTCGGCCAGCCAGTAAGCTACGCGCTCGCTACCTACTCTGCAGAGTAGGTCGCGAACGTGTATCTCACTGGCTGGCCGAAGCGATAGGTGGGCCGTGCCCCGTCGGCCAGCCAGTAAGCTACGCGCTCGCTACCTACTCTGCAGAGTAGGTCGCGAACGTGTATCTCACTGGCTGGCCGAAGCGATAGGTGGGCCGTGCCCCGTCGGCCAGCCAGTAAGCTACGCGCTCGCTACCTACTCTGCAGAGTAGGTCGCGAACGTGTATCTCACTGCCTGGCCGAAGCGATAGGTGGGCCGTGCCCCGTCGGCCAGCCAGTAAGCTACGCGCTCGCTACCTACTCTGCAGAGTAGGTCGCGAACGTGTATCTCACTGGCTGGCCGAAGCGATAGGTGGGCCGTGCCCCGTCGGCCAGCAGTAAGCTACGCGCTCGCTACCTACTCTGCAGAGTAGGTCGCGAACGTGTATCTCACTGCCTGGCCGAAGCGATAGGTGGGCCGTGCCCCGTCGGCCAGCCAGTAAGCTACGCGCTCGCTACCTACTCTGCAGAGTAGGTCGCGAACGTGTATCTCACTGGCCTGGCCGAAGAGATAGGTGGGCCGTGCCCCGTCGGCCAGCCAGTAAGCTACGCGCTCGCTACCTACTCTGCAGAGTAGGTCGCGAACGTGTATCTCACTGCTGGCCGAAGCGATAGGTGGGCCGTGCCCCGTCGGCCAGCCAGTAAGCTACGCGCTCGCTACCTACTCTGCAGAGTAGGTCGCGAACGTGTATCTCACTGGCTGGCCGAAGCGATAGGTGGGCCGTGCCCCGTCGGCCAGCCAGTAAGCTACGCGCTCGCTACCTACTCTGCAGAGTAGGTCGCGAACGTGTATCTCACTGGCTGGCCGAAGCGATAGGTGGGCCGTGCCCCGTCGGCCAGCCAGTAAGCTACGCGCTCGCTACCTACTCTGCAGAGTAGGTCGCGAACGTGTATCTCACTGCCTGGCCGAAGCGATAGGTGGGCCGTGCCCCGTCGGCCAGCCAGTAAGCTACGCGCTCGCTACCTACTCTGCAGAGTAGGTCGCGAACGTGTATCTCACTGGCTGGCCGAAGCGATAGGTGGGCCGTGCCCCCGTCGGCCAGCCAGTAAGCTACGCGCTCGCTACCTACTCTGCAGAGTAGGTCGCGAACGTGTATCTCACTGGCTGGCCGAAGCGATAGGTGGGCCGTGCCCCGTCGGCCAGCCAGTAAGCTACGCGCTCGCTACCTACTCTGCAGAGTAGGTCGCGAACGTGTATCTCACTGCCTGGCCGAAGCGATAGGTGGGCCGTGCCCCGTCGGCCAGCCAGTAAGCTACGCGCTCGCTACCTACTCTGCAGATTAGGTCGCGAACGTGTATCTCACTGCCTGGCCGAAGCGATAGGTGGGCCGTGCCCCGTCGGCCAGCCAGTAAGCTACGCGCTCGCTACCTACTCTGCAGAGTAGGTCGCGAACGTGTATCTCACTGCCTGGCCGAAGCGATAGGTGGGCCGTGCCCCGTCGGCCAGCCAGTAAGCTACGCGCTCGCTACCTACTCTGCAGAGTAGGTCGCGAACGTGTATCTCACTGCCTGGCCGAAGCGATAGGTGGGCCGTGCCCCGTCGGCCAGCCAGTAAGCTACGCGCTCGCTACCTACTCTGCAGAGTAGGTCGCGAACGTGTATCTCACTGCCTGGCCGAAGCGATAGGTGGGCCGTGCCCCGTCGGCCAGCCAGTAAGCTACGCGCTCGCTACCTACTCTGCAGAGTAGGTCGCGAACGTGTATCTCACTGCCTGGCCGAAGCGATAGGTGGGCCGTGCCCCGTCGGCCAGCCAGTAAGCTACGCGCTCGCTACCTACTCTGCAGAGTAGGTCGCGAACGTGTATCTCACTGGCCTGGCCGAAGCGATAGGTGGGCCGTGCCCCGTCGGCCAGCCAGTAAGCTACGCGCTCGCTACCTACTCTGCAGAGTAGGTCGCGAACGTGTATCTCACTGCCTGGCCGAAGCGATAGGTGGGCCGTGCCCCGTCGGCCAGCCAGTAAGCTACGCGCTCGCTACCTACTCTGCAGAGTAGGTCGCGAACGTGTATCTCACTGCTGGCCGAAGCGATAGGTGGGCCGTGCCCCGTCGGCCAGCCAGTAAGCTACGCGCTCGCTACCTACTCTGCAGAGTAGGTCGCGAACGTGTATCTCACTGCCTGGCCGAAGCGATAGGTGGGCCGTGCCCCGTCGGCCAGCCAGTAAGCTACGCGCTCGCTACCTACTCTGCAGAGTAGGTCGCGAACGTGTATCTCACTGCCTGGCCGAAGCGATAGGTGGGCCGTGCCCCGTCGGCCAGCCAGTAAGCTACGCGCTCGCTACCTACTCTGCAGAGTAGGTCGCGAACGTGTATCTCACTGCCTGGCCGAAGCGATAGGTGGGCCGTGCCCCGTCGGCCAGCCAGTAAGCTACGCGCTCGCTACCTACTCTGCAGAGTAGGTCGCGAACGTGTATCTCACTGCCTGGCCGAAGCGATAGGTGGGCCGTGCCCCGTCGGCCAGCCAGTAAGCTACGCGCTCGCTACCTACTCTGCAGAGTAGGTCGCGAACGTGTATCTCACTGGCTGGCCGAAGCGATAGGTGGGCCGTGCCCCCGTCGGCCAGCCAGTAAGCTACGCGCTCGCTACCTACTCTGCAGAGTAGGTCGCGAACGTGTATCTCACTGGCTGGCCGAAGCGATAGGTGGGCCGTGCCCCGTCGGCCAGCCAGTAAGCTACGCGCTCGCTACCTACTCTGCAGAGTAGGTCGCGAACGTGTATCTCACTGGCTGGCCGAAGCGATAGGTGGGCCGTGCCCCGTCGGCCAGCCAGTAAGCTACGCGCTCGCTACCTACTCTGCAGAGTAGGTCGCGAACGTGTATCTCACTGGCTGGCCGAAGCGATAGGTGGGCCGTGCCCCGTCGGCCAGCCAGTAAGCTACGCGCTCGCTACCTACTCTGCAGAGTAGGTCGCGAACGTGTATCTCACTGGCTGGCCGAAGCGATAGGTGGGCCGTGCCCCGTCGGCCAGCCAGTAAGCTACGCGCTCGCTACCTACTCTGCAGAGTAGGTCGCGAACGTGTATCTCACTGGCCGAAGCGATAGGTGGGCCGTGCCCCGTCGGCCAGCCAGTAAGCTACGCGCTCGCTACCTACTCTGCAGAGTAGGTCGCGAACGTGTATCTCACTGCCTGGCCGAAGCGATAGGTGGGCCGTGCCCCGTCGGCCAGCCAGTAAGCTACGCGCTCGCTACCTACTCTGCAGAGTAGGTCGCGAACGTGTATCTCACTGCCTGGCCGAAGCGATAGGTGGGCCGTGCCCCGTCGGCCAGCCAGTAAGCTACGCGCTCGCTACCTACTCTGCAGAGTAGGTCGCGAACGTGTATCTCACTGGCTGGCCGAAGCGATAGGTGGGCCCGTGCCCCCGTCGGCCAGCCAGTAAGCTACGCGCTCGCTACCTACTCTGCAGAGTAGGTCGCGAACGTGTATCTCACTGCCTGGCCGAAGCGATAGGTGGGCCGTGCCCCGTCGGCCAGCCAGTAAGCTACGCGCTCGCTACCTACTCTGCAGAGTAGGTCGCGAACGTGTATCTCACTGCCTGGCCGAAGCGATAGGTGGGCCGTGCCCCGTCGGCCAGCCAGTAAGCTACGCGCTCGCTACCCTACTCTGCAGAGTAGGTCGCGAACGTGTATCTCACTGCCTGGCCGAAGCGATAGGTGGGCCGTGCCCCGTCGGCCAGCCAGTAAGCTACGCGCTCGCTACCTACTCTGCAGAGTAGGTCGCGAACGTGTATCTCACTGGCTGGCCGAAGCGATAGGTGGGCCGTGCCCCGTCGGCCAGCCAGTAAGCTACGCGCTCGCTACCTACTCTGCAGAGTAGGTCGCGAACGTGTATCTCACTGGCTGGCCGAAGGCGATAGGTGGGCCGTGCCCCGTCGGCCAGCCAGTAAGCTACGCGCTCGCTACCTACTCTGCAGAGTAGGTCGCGAACGTGTATCTCACTGGCTGGCCGAAGCGATAGGTGGGCCGTGCCCCGTCGGCCAGCCAGTAAGCTACGCGCTCCGCTACCTACTCTGCAGAGTAGGTCGCGAACGTGTATCTCACTGGCTGGCCGAAGCGATAGGTGGGCCGTGCCCCGTCGGCCAGCCAGTAAGCTACGCGCTCGCTACCTACTCTGCAGAGTAGGTCGCGAACAGTGTATCTCACTGGCTGGCCGAAGCGATAGGTGGGCCGTGCCCCGTCGGCCAGCCAGTAAGCTACGCGCTCGCTACCTACTCTGCAGAGTAGGTCGCGAACGTGTATCTCACTGGCTGGCCGAAGCGATAGGTGGGCCGTGCCCCGTCGGCCAGCCAGTAAGCTACGCGCTCGCTACCTACTCTGCAGAGTAGGTCGCGAACGTGTATCTCACTGGCTGGCCGAAGCGATAGGTGGGCCGTGCCCCGTCGGCCAGCCAGTAAGCTACGCGCTCGCTACCTACTCTGCAGAGTAGGTCGCGAACGTGTATCTCACTGGCTGGCCGAAGCGATAGGTGGGCCGTGCCCCGTCGGCCAGCCAGTAAGCTACGCGCTCGCTACCTACTCTGCAGAGTAGGTCGCGAACGTGTATCTCACTGGCTGGCCGAAGCGATAGGTGGGCCGTGCCCCGTCGGCCAGCCAGTAAGCTACGCGCTCGCTACCTACTCTGCAGAGTAGGTCGCGAACGTGTATCTCACTGGCTGGCCGAAGCGATAGGTGGGCCGTGCCCCGTCGGCCAGCCAGTAAGCTACGCGCTCGCTACCTACTCTGCAGAGTAGGTCGCGAACGTGTATCTCACTGGCTGGCCGAAGCGATAGGTGGGCCGTGCCCCGTCGGCCAGCCAGTAAGCTACGCGCTCGCTACCTACTCTGCAGAGTAGGTCGCGAACGTGTATCTCACTGGCTGGCCGAAGCAGATAGGTGGGGCCGTGCCCCGTCGGCCAGCCAGTAAGCTACGCGCTCGCTACCTACTCTGCAGAGTAGGTCGCGAACGTGTATCTCACTGGCTGGCCGAAGCGATAGGTGGGCCGTGCCCCGTCGGCCAGCCAGTAAGCTACGCGCTCGCTACCTACTCTGCAGAGTAGGTCGCGAACGTGTATCTCACTGGCTGGCCGAAGCGATAGGTGGGCCGTGCCCCCGTCGGCCAGCCAGTAAGCTACGCGCTCGCTACCTACTCTGCAGAGTAGGTCGCGAACGTGTATCTCACTGGCTGGCCGAAGCGATAGGTGGGGCCGTGCCCCGTCGGCCAGCCAGTAAGCTACGCGCTCGCTACCTACTCTGCAGAGTAGGTCGCGAACGTGTATCTCACTGGCTGGCCGAAGCGATAGGTGGGCCGTGCCCCGTCGGCCAGCCAGTAAGCTACGCGCTCGCTACCTACTCTGCAGAGTAGGTCGCGAACGTGTATCTCACTGGCTGGCCGAAGCGATAGGTGGGCCGTGCCCCGTCGGCCAGCCAGTAAGCTACGCGCTCGCTACCTACTCTGCAGAGTAGGTCGCGAACGTGTATCTCACTGGCTGGCCGAAGCGATAGGTGGGCCGTGCCCCGTCGGCCAGCCAGTAAGCTACGCGCTCGCTACCTACTCTGCAGAGTAGGTCGCGAACGTGTATCTCACTGGCTGGCCGAAGCGATAGGTGGGCCGTGCCCCGTCGGCCAGCCAGTAAGCTACGCGCTCGCTACCTACTCTGCAGAGGAGGTCGCGAACGTGTATCTCACTGGCTGGCCGAAGCGATAGGTGGGCCGTGCCCCGTCGGCCAGCCAGTAAGCTACGCGCCTCGCTACCTACTCTGCAGAGTAGGTCGCGAACGTGTATCTCACTGCCTGGCCGAAGCGATAGGTGGGCCGTGCCCCGTCGGCCAGCCAGTAAGCTACGCGCTCGCTACCTACTCTGCAGAGTAGGTCGCGAACGTGTATCTCACTGGCTGGCCGAAGCGATAGGTGGGCCGTGCCCCGTCGGCCAGCCAGTAAGCTACGCGCTCGCTACCTACTTCTGCAGAGTAGGTCGCGAACGTGTATCTCACTGGCTGGCCGAAGCGATAGGTGGGCCGTGCCCCGTCGGCCAGCCAGTAAGCTACGCGCTCGCGACCTACTCTGCGTGACGTGGCACAGCAGCGCGGAGGCCTTCTCTTCAGACGGTGTTGTTCGAAGGCAGGGTGTGGGTATGGCGAATGTCCGATAAACGTCGTCTGCCAGCGTGTGTAGAGCCAACAGTAAAATTCGAAAGCGGTAGTGTTATGGTGTGGTCGTGTTCTCCATCGAGGGGGCTTGCACTCCTTGTTGTTCTGCGCGGCACTATCACAGCACAGGCTGACAATGATCTTTCAAGCACCTCCTTACTTCCCACTATTGAAAAGCAATTCGAGGATGACGATTACATCTTTCAACATGATCGAAGGAGGAAGGTAGGACAGCTTGGTCATTAGAAACGGAGCTAATGCTCGGAGTTTTGGATAATGATGGGGAAGAAAATCCGCCGTGGCATTTGAAACAAACCTTCCTGGAATTTGCCTGGAGTGATGTAGTGAAATGACGGAAAACCTAAATCTAGATGCTCGGAGTTGGATTTGAACCACCGTCCTCCCGAATGCAAGCCCAGTGCGTTACCACTGCGCCACCTCGCTCGGTACCTGTTCACAAGGCACTGCCTGTGGCGGAGTGATTACACAACAATAACATACCTGTGATGGAATGACATACACACAGTCCTGATTTAAATCCTATAGAACACCTTTGCGATGTTTTTGAGCGCCGACTTTGTACCAGGCCTCTCCAACCTACATCGATACCTCTCCTCAGTGCAGCACTCCCTGAAGAATGGGCTGCTATTCCCCAAGAAACCTTCCAGTACCTGGTGAACGTATGCCTGTGAGAGTGGAAGCTGTCATCAAGGCTAAGGGTGGGCCAACACCATATTAAATTCCAGCATTACCCATGGAGGGCGCCACGAACTCGTAAGTCATTTTCAGGCAGGTGGCCGGATACATTTGATCATGTAGTGTATTACGTTCTTCTTGGCATTCATCTTACACACCAGGTGGAGACGTTTTGTTATAGACGGCTATCACAAGGACATTACTTTGAAGAAATGCCGAATACTCGTGAAACTTGTTGCGGTTTAGGTTTCTAAGTGCTCTGTTAAATTCTTCTCGCAGTATTGTATATCCTATATGATATACAACCATTTCTTCAAATATTTTTGCAATACTGCAGTCTCCTTACTACTTTCTATAAGCTCACTACATATTCCTTCCACCTTTCAGCTCTTTTGCTATCCTTATCATCGGTTTCCATATGAGATCTTGATATTGATACAATTGTTTTTCGTTTGTCCAAACGTCTCTTTAATTTTCTTGTAGACGGTATCTCTCTTTCCCCAAGTTAAGCACTTTTTGGCATTTGTCCTCTAGCTATTTCTGGGTAGATATTTTGCACTTACTGTCAATCTCATGTTTAGCCACCTGTCTTCCCTTTTTCCTACCTCATTCCATATATTTTTTTCTCATTTCATCGGTGAAATTCAGTATCTCCTGTGATATCCAAGGAGTTCCCTAATTTCTTATCTTGTAACCTATTTCAGCCTCTTTTATCTTCCCTATTTCATCGCTCAAAGGTAACCATTCGTCTTCTACTGTGTTCTTTTCCCTTGTTACGGTGAATTGTTCAGTCAAACGAATACAACCTTCTTTCATGATTCTGTCGTGATTCTGATTATACCAGATCGCTTCTTCTTTCGTTCTTTTTCTCGAGTCCATATAAACATACTCTTTTTTCTTCACGTCCTACTGTTGAATTCCAAACCCCGCACGATAGTTTTCCTCTCCTTTAAATATGTGAATGATTTATTTTATCTCATTATACACTTTTTCAATCTCCTCGTCAACTGTTAAACTAGTAGGTATTTAAACTTGTACTTCAGTGATAAATGTTGGCTTCAAAAAAATCAAATGTTTGTTAAGCTTATGAGACTTAACTGTGGGGTCATCAGTCCCTAAACTTACAAACTACTTATAAACTACCTTATAGTAAAGACAACACAAACACCCATGCCGATTCTAAACCCCGACGGTGAACGGCCTCGCGCATCGCAGCATAGCGCCTCAATGCGCTCGGTTGCTCCGCCACGGCTTAGGCACTTTTATTACCTCATTTAGGCCAAACAAAATCTAAAATATGCCCTGTAAAGAATTCATCAGATGAAACAAACATACAGTAAAATACATAGTGTTGACCTACGAGCAAACTTTTATTCGCTTACAATAAGAAAAACACAGCACAACATTAATTATCAAACTGACACCAAAGCTTTATATTTTTCGGAGATAAAAATACGACGCATATCAGAAGCCATATGTTGAAATATATGTAATAGGTCTATACGATTTAACAAATGTTGAATAAATCAGTGGTTTCAAACATGCAGACCATAACTGGCTTCACAGTAAGTGACTGTAACTTTTTGTAGGTTTTCTAGAGAATAGCAACAATATGCCGAGCACGAACGTTTTACATCCACAAATATGACGGGGCGTACTTCGCTTTCGGTAGATTTTGGACAGGGATGCAGCAGTCAGCGGAAATGAATTTTTCGCAAAGGCACGCCATGCTGATTTTGTTCTGCATTTTTCCCCTTGCGTTTTCTTCCACTTCACATGGAACTTCGACAGTTTTCTTTTTCACTCCCCCCAGAAGAGCAATATTCTCCTGATAGGTCTACCTGAGCCTTATAGTTTTGAAAAATCTGTTGCGCCGGCCCCGGTGGCCGAGGGGACTGAGGCGCTTCAGTCACGGTCTGCACGGCCACTACGGTCGGGGGTTCGAATCCCCCCTCGGGCATGGATATTTGTGCCGTCCTTAGGATAAGCTAGTTGATAAGTAGTTTGTACGTTTAGGGACTGATAACCCCGTAGTTAAGTCCCATAAGCTTAACAAACATTTGAACATATCTGTCGCCATAAATGTGTTGTTGGCTGTAATGTAACCGAGTTCCGCTAAACTAAGGGATCTTCGAGTAGTTGTGTTGCATCTTTCAAAGCCAGAAGCACTTTAATTTCATCTACTCCATTTGAATGTAGCTCCTTTAACCCAGTGTTGACAAAGCGTGCCATTATTTGCTCTTTAATCTTGGGACTATACTTTGAACAAACCAAATAAACTGTGGATGGCGATCTGGGTCTAACTTGCCAACAATCACTTTTCGAATGTCCCGTCGTTTCATCTACAGAAATCCGCAATATCTTATCGGAGTCTTTGCATTGCGTTCGTGTAAATTGAGTTCACATAATTTTACGCGACGCGAGGAATGACCGCGTGGTCTAAGGCGTCATGATACGGACGGAGCAGCCGTTTCCGACGGAGTTTCTAATCCTCCCTCAGGTATGGGCGTGTATGTTGTCCTCAGTGTAAGTTAGTTTAAGTAGTTTGTAAGTCTAGGGACTGATGACGATGGACGTTTATTCCTATACGTTTGCCAACATTTGAACATTTTTAAATTTTTACGCAATGTTAACTCTTCCAGTACAGACGTGCTTCAACCTTCGATTTTGCGAAGGAAATCTTTTGAAAATAGAAGAAACAGTGGCCTCTTAGGATTTTAAAGCTGAAAAAGGCAAAAATAGGCGTTAACGTCAAAATAGATTATTTTAGGTGCTATAAAATTAGTTGTTTCGGTTATAATCAGTCAAGAAACGCCAAAGTACAAGTTTATTTGCAACTAGAAACGCAGAAAAACAATAGGTTTTACCCTAAAGAACCGCGGTCTAATCATGACATAGTTCCACGAAACAAGTTGTGGACAAGTCTGATCGATAATGATAAGTTATCGACCTATCTGGAAGCTGTCAGACTGTTCTACAAAGGTAATGATAAAAATGATAAATCAACTATCTCAAGAGTTTGAGGTGACAAAGAGACTGCCCCTAAGTTGTTTAAGAGCTACTTAAAGGACGCACTGAAATGCTGGAAAAGGAAATGCTGCGGAATCTGTTTTCCCGATGACAATGAGATCTTGTTCACTTTATTTTTTGCTCAACACCAAGTGTTTAGTAGCTGGAGAAGAGGAAGCTACTAATTACATGCGTCGCGAATTAAAAGAAGAATACGAGAAAGGAGTCTTGTCGTAACAGAATATCTGAAAGTGGGAAAAATACTGTTAATGGCATTCAACTCGGTGGTCATACTGTTGAAGGATGTCGTAACTCTAAGAACCGGTACTTAGAAGTGCCATTGTCGTCCAACGGTAGAAATACGGCTTATACAAACAATAAAATTGGCCAAGGCAAGCGAGCCATAAAACAGCTTAATGGTATTCTGCGGAACAACAATATAAGGCGCAGAACAAAACATCTTTATTTATAAAGCAGTGCATACGTGTTGCATACAAATCTACAGTTTTGTTCCAATCTTTATGAAATTTTGCACACGTAAGCTTCTATCCATGATGACGATCGCCGTAAGTGTAAGAGATATGACGTCATATACAATGCGCGAAAGGCTGCTCCAACACGCGACAATGTTGCACATTTCCTCCTAAACCATTGGACCGACTTCAACCAAATTTGGTACACATATTCCTTATCGTGAGGTACCAATTGCTGTAATGCTAAGTACCGCATACGACACATGGGTCAGGAGATATAACTTCATAAACAATAGGAGTTTCAAGAAACTGCCACATAATGCGAAGATACTTTATACGTACAGTACGTGTGAATGCGAGTACTTAGCGACTTACAACAAACTTTAAACATAATTCCAAACCTTTATTAATCTTTTTTCGGTGACAACCATAGTAAAATGGTGAAAGGAAAATGTTTCTCGCTCTCTGCTTTTCCGCTCTTCATGGAGTAAAACTACGGCATTCGGTATAACGTTGCAATTTATAATTTCTCCACTAAATATTGTACCCGCAGGAAATATTACAGACAGAATACACACATAGAGGTGAAAGTACCTTCGAAATTTTATCACAGTACGACACGTAGTTTATGAGATATGAGGACATAAAGAGTAACGTTCATGGAAAACCGCTCCATCACGCATGAGGCTTCAGTCTATTACTTCTTAACTAAGAAGTGTATTCACAACAGATTTTACAACCGTACAGCACTTATAAAAGTGAATATATACCTGCAAAATTATACAATTCAAGAAATATGAAATAGTATATCATGCGGGTAAAAAGTGTTATACCATGCACCACTTGTTAATACATTTACATATATACTACTAAGACACTCTTGTGTTCCAGTCAGCTTAAGGAAATTCCTACAAGCTGACAGTGCTGTTGACAACTTTGAACCAACTTTGAATTGTGAAGCGCACACGGCTGCAGGCGAAAGCAATAGATTTCTATAGAGCTACAAGAAAAGGAAGAGAATGAACATCCAACGAATACCCATTATTTCCGACAGATCTACCTTTTAACTTCAAGAGACTGAAGTTTCCAGTGAAACTTGCTTCTCCTATTACGATTAATAAATCACAGGGCAATCTATTAAATACTGCCGAGTGGATCTAAATATCCATGTTTCTCGGACAGTCAATTTTATATCGCTTCTACAGGGGTGGGCCCACCAAAGAATTTATTCATATTAGATGCTGGACAAGTAACGAGAAATATTGTTTATAGTCAGGTTTTGAATTAAAACGAATGTGTGAATGTTACGTATCGTTTGTTTTTTGATTACTGCCTTTTTGTATACATACTGCACTTCTAATTTTGTACATTATGCAAGACAGCTATACTTGCTTTATGTTCTCCCATAAATAAAACAAGTTTTTACAAACAAGGAGACTGACAGAGAGAGAAAGGATAGGAGAAGTGCTAAATCAAGACTTAATTAAATAAATACGCGGGCAACACCGGGTTTTCACCTAGTTTAATATAAATTTCAATTATTGAAAGTTTCACGACGTATGGCGCAGATCGTGGGAATTAGCTCAAAGGCAAAAAGACCGCATGTTGACTGACGAGATGACGTCCTGTAGACGGAGTTGTGGATAATCCAGGCTTAATCTTAGAAACGTCAGGATCAGAGAGATTATTAAAGTCGAAAGCACATTACAGACTGCATAGAAAGGAAGCACCTACTCTGGTATGGTCACTTAAGACGTATGTCAGACACAAGATGGCTAAAACAAACATGGCAATGGACTCCACATGAAGGAAGAAAGCATGACAAACCTGCCAGATACTGGAAAAGAAGGTGACGTCACCGAACTAATGGTGGCGAGAGGTCTTAGTGAAGGGGGCCTAAACAATCGTAAGTTGGGGTGCTAGAGGCCGCGGCAGCCGTAGAAACCTCGCTGGTGTTATATAAAGTTCCGTGAATAGTCCTGTAACATTAACGTAGATTAACTATGAACTACAGATACGTTATTCTCATTCTGAATAGTCACCTCCCATAACTACGCACCGCTGACCTCTGCGATACATGTCCTGGAAACTTTACACAAGGTCTTTCTTTGGGGTGGTGTTCAAAAGAATCGTCACGTTTCGCTGGATGTCAGGAATATCGTCAAATCTCTTTCCTTTCAAAGCGAGTTTGAGTCGAGGGAATAGGAAGAAGTGTGGAGGATTGAGATCCGGCGAGTATGGTGGATGTTCAAGTTGCACGACAACGCTCGCCCACACACAGCCAATATCACCAAACAGTTCCTGGCAAACATGATGGAGCATAGATATGGGAGATGACTATTTGGAAGGACTGTAAGGTAACTGTAGTTCATAGTTCATGTACGTTAACGTTACACGACTATTCACCGAACTTTATTGTCAGAAGTTGTACGTATAATCCCTAGTGATAAATAGCGGCAATTCTGATAAAAAATACTGAACGCATTGAAACTAATTGGAAGAATTCTGTGTTATGTATAATACGGATTGGACCCAGCCTTACTATTTTGCTTTCGTTTGTTTCACCAATCGGCTGCATTTTGAGAAGACGGCTGTTTTGTAAAAAAAAAAAATGTTCAAATGTTAGTTAAGCTTATGGGACTTAACTACGGGGTCATCAGTCCCTAAACTCACAAACTACTTATCAAATACTTACGAACTAGGACGGCACAAATATCCATGCCCGAGGGGGGATTCGAACCCCCGACCGTAGTGGCCGCGCTGACCGTGACTGGAGCGCCTCAGTCACCTCGGCCACCGCGGCCGGCGCTGTTTTGTAACTGACAGTCTTCGTATTCAATAATATTCGCGGGTGGGTGTATTGTCGCAGCAGCAAGAAGCTTTGTGTAGCGATAGCAGATACTCTATATGCGGTGTCCCTGACTTCATGCACCGGTTTGACCCTAAATGTGGTATATATCTGTGCAGTTCTCCAACGTGTTGCGTTCGACAGTAATGGATTAATTTAATTATGCGTGAACTGGAATTGTTTCTCCATTCATAACAACCGAACGAGGACCGAATATCAGATTTTAAATACATCTACATGACTAAGCTGAAATTGTCAGAGAATTCAATAATTTTTTTTAGGTTCTTTCTCTACTGCCACACTCTCGAACAGCACACGGAAAAACTAATACCTAAATCCTTCCGTTCTAGCTTTTCGCTTATTTTATTATTGTGAAAATATTGTTCTTATGTAGGGGAAGGGTCAGCAATATTTTCACACTCGGAGGAGAAATTGTAAATTAAAATCTCGTAAATAGATCCCGCCTTAACGAAAAACGCCTTTGTTTTAATTATTGGCATCACAATTCGCATTACACATCCTTTTAGCCGAAATACTGACTAAATTGTGTAACATCAAAATAAATCATGTATCATTTTCTGTTGCCCGTCCTACACATTCCACATCATGTTAAAGAAACGTTCAGATATGCTAAGTAACCAACGTTATTTCTCGTACAGCTGTATATAGCCAAACACATGAAGTCCCAGGATAGAGCAATGATTGCGGGAAAGAGTTTCGGGATAAGCCGAGAGGTAGAGTCAGTACCTGAATGTCTAATCTGGATAAGTCTTCCAAGCTGTGAAAAGCAGTCATGTATCTAGTCGTAGTTAGTTAAGAAATAATGATAATAACAATAATAATAATTTAGTGTTGCTAATTGGCCTGGTGCAAGTCTTTCAATTGGACGCCACTTCGGCGACTTGTGTGTCCCTAGCCTACCCCAGTTATCCAATCGGGGAAACGGGACCTGCAGCTTAACGTGGAATCCGAACCATGTGTCGTTTCTGGCGACTGAGTACACCGTACGTTAGCTAAAAACTCTCTGTTGTCTGTTTGACGTGCATATATGAAACGATAGCGTTCTTAGCTTAAATTCATTGCCTGCAGCTACATGCTCGCAAGAAGATGCAAGACTCGTGGAAGCTGAACGGAACGGAAATATTGAAGGAGTGATGATGAGAACAAGGGAGAAGCCAACACAGACGTAGCTTCAGAAGTGGATAAGCTAGATTTAGCGTTAACTTTATGTTATATTCAAAGTACTTACATATAAGCAATGAGATGTTTATACTTGCTAAAAATACTAGCAGTTTTTGTTGATATTACTTGTGTGATAGAACACAGCTGTTATTCTACAAGCCAGAATAACCAACCACATTCGCAAAAGTATTTATGTCCAATAAAATACAGACAACTACAGCCACAGTGTTGCACTTGAAACACGACCACTGAAAGTGTGGTCGTGTTCCATTTTGATTGATTCATTAACCTAAAGTGTTTCTGCAACATTAATGCTATTTAATCTATTTGTGTGTTAATTATTTTATTCTTCTTATTAATGATTAATGCCCCATGTTTATGTATGTTTGCCCCATATTTATAAATGTTTCCACCCGTGTGATTGAACTTGTGTGTTCATGTGAATGTGTGCTCGTAATATTGACTGACTGTCGCACAATGGCTTACAGTCGCCGCCTCCCGCTTTAGGCCTCGTGTTGCTGTAGATATGAACGCATGGCTTCGTTTGTCGTCTGCGCTAGCGTCTGATGGGTGGCCAGAGACAAGCTTACTTGACAAGGTGGCGAGATGGCCGTGTTCTTAGTGTCGTACCAGCCTAATCTTGGACGAAAGAGGTGACATGAGACCTCTCTGGGAGCGGATGTAGAGGGAATTGTCTTCGACAGGTAGAAAGGGATGGTAAACACTAGTCTCTGAACGCACTCTGCGTAGCTTTTAGCGCGCTCTACATCCGACGTACGGCGGGGGGAGGTTTTTCCGAGGCCTTAGAGCTTTAGTCTTCACGCTTTATTCTGGCTCCGACGACTGTGGAAGTAAGTACTCCGCCGAATCATGTGGCATGGTGTTAGGACTTTACTTTCTTTGTGATAAGGTAGTCTTGGATTTTCAGTGATAGTTCTCTTGAGTAGTCGCCGCGGTGGAGTAGCCGAGCGGTCTAAAGCGTCTTGTTGCGGAGCGCGCGGTTGCTCGCAGTGGAGGTTCGAGTCCTCCCTGGGGCATGGGTGTGTGTGTTTGTCCTTAGGTTAGTTTACCTATATTTAAGTAGTTTGTAAGCTACGGACTGATGACCACGCAGTTTGGTCCGATAGATTTACAAACATTTGAACATTTTGATTTCTTGAGTAATTCTTTCGCTATGCGAGGCGAAGTGTTTCTTAATTTACAGAATTCGAGTAAATTCAGTGTAAATTTATTATTTGCATTTTCATTCTAGTGATGATTGTGTGTCCAGTTTTGCTCAAGTTAGAATACACGTGTGTGGCCTTCAGCCTTTGTGTAAACTTAATATGTTTGAATTTCCTTTTAACTAACGTTTTCACTTCACGTCTGTATCCGCGAGTGTGGTAAATATTTCTTAGATTTTCTTGTTTGATTCCGTCTTTCCAGTCCTGTATGACCGATTGCACCACGTGCTTTCGTAACTGTTGTTACTTCGGCCTTCCGCCACGCTTTTGTTAATACTATTTTTCTTCTATACGAATTCTCGCGTGTGCTTTACTCGCTTATTCTAAATTAATTTCTGTTTGTAAATGCTATGAAATTTGGCGTGGCCGCACACCACGTGGTACTTAATAATAGTGATCCAATGCTTTCCCGATCATGAGTTTCGCTTAGTGGACAGTACATTTAAAAATTTGTGATTAAGACACCTGGCACCTCGTCAAGACGCCACCGACACTTCGTTTCGCCACTGCTTTCATGTGTTCCAGGATTGTAATGTACCGCCTAGCTTTATGCACTTCTGTGAAAGAATGAATGTGCTTTTAGGTACCCATTGTGTATTTGAAAATTTCCTCATACGTTACCTCCCTATTCATAAAGGGCAGAAACAATTTTAATACGGGCAGTAATTACATGATTTAATTCACTTTTGTACAAGGTGTGTGATTAATTTGGTCTCCCCACATTTATTTGCTTTTTATTTTAATGAATAGATTATAATTTTAAAGTATCAAACCTCTGCTTTATGATTTCCTGCTCCCAGTCCCACGTTTAATTATCTATTCATTTATTTTTAACATTGATATTGTGTTTGTTAAATGTTGGCTGCTCCCCTAAGGAGTGAGCAGTTAGATCAATTTCTGTTGCGCATGTACTATGGCTACTGCCTGAGATCTTGCTAATTTTAATAACAGCCTAGTTTTACACTTAATGTTTAAAAATTCGTATTATCCGGAAAGTGCCACAATATATTGAGATTTTTTTAGGGATTAAGCAGTAAATTCCTCGCAATAATTTATTAACAAGCCGTTATTGTACACTTGACAGCAAAAAATGGATCACTTTTGAATGCAACCCAACTAACGTAGCTGTGTTTCAGGTCCTCTAATCAGCAAACCCCTGTGGAGCACAGTCGTTCGACTGTACACAATGGGTACCATAAGAAGTAGTAGAGAACATTCCTACTTATGGTAGTCGGTCCACATGTAATTCAATACCGTCATACAACAAATATTAGAATACAATTTACTGGAGACGAGACAGCAACGAAAATTCAATTTCATTACAATAAGTGACAAATCGAATACCTTATCAAACTCATTCAATGACATGATGAGTTTTAGTTCGTGCTCTGAATTTGAAAGTTCTGTTAATCAAGAAATGCTTGCGTTTCTATTCCAGACTCGACTAAGCATAAAGAGACGTAAAACATTGAGGTTTTTATTAATATCGGTTTACAAGGCCAATCTCCGAACATAAGAATGTATAGTTAACCTTAGCATTGCATCAGGTTTTGCATGAAGCTCTAATTATTGCTGAGAGATAACTACTAAAGGTATATAATACAGTGCAAGTCACAGGTGTCAAACGTCATAAAATTGTGGAATAGAAGGTAGTACCTATATGAATTGTTAACTAAGCGCGATCACACGTCAAATAGTAAATATATTCACAAATAACGCTATAGTTGAACTTGAAACGACGATGCAATTGACTTATTTCCTGGCAGAGACTCAAACCGGGCACTATTCGCTATTGTATTATATGCATACCCATAGAGATAAAATATTTACGGTTTTCTCGCCATTACCGGGATGTGCACAAATTCGGCTAGAAGTAGCGCAATAAATAACTTTGTGCTGCCTGGGGCTCCAACCCCGCGCCATCGTCACCGTTGACTACAACTTTCCCATTCTCATTCACTAGTAATTATGATCGCGCCGTTCGTAGAGACCTGGAAGGGTTTTTGCATTATGAGGAAACAACGAAAACTAATCCAAATTTGTTCCAATCAGTAGCGAATGGACATGTGTAATGTATATTTGAAACACCCCACAGTCCTAAATTCTTTACTTGGAGCTAATGCAGGTGGAGAGGCGGATGTTTGCGATTGTCAAAAACTGTTATCCCAGAAGGAATCAAACCATATCTTAGTCATTACAAGCTAGCATAAGCCCGACCAACTACCGATTTTCATACGTGGTAGTATAATGTTCTTGTCCAAATGGTGTGCAGAACACATGGTACGATAAGTATAATATTTCGTCTGTATCTGTCTGCGTAACAGTAATTTCTTAGCCGCGCGGTATGAGGCATCTTGTCGCGGAGTTGCGGCCGCTCCCGCCAGAGGTTCGACTCCTTCCTCCGGCGTGTGTTTGTGTGTGTGTGTATGTGTGTGTGTGTGTGTGTGTGTGTGTGTGTGTAAGTGTGTGTGCGCGTGCGTGTGTGTCGTCCTTAGCGTACATTAATTAAAGTAGCATGTAAGGCTGGGTAGGGACTGATGACCTCAACTGTTTGGCCCATTAGGACTACACTACTAAAATTGCTACACCAAGAAGAAATGCAGATGATAAACGGGTATTCATTGGACAAATATATTATACTAGAACTGACATGTGATTACATTTTCACGCAATTTGAGTGCATAGATCCTGAGAAATCAGTACACAGAACAACCACCTCTGGCCGCAATAACGGCCTTGATACGCCTGGGCATTAAGTCAAACAGAGCTTTGATGGTGTGTACAGGTACAGATGCCCATGCAGCTTCAACACGATACCACAGTTCACCAAGAGTAGTGCCTGGCCTATTGTGCTCGGCCACCATTGATCATAAGTCTTATATTGGTGGGAGATCTGGAGAATGTGCTGGCCAGGGCAGCAGTCGATCATTTTCCGTATCCAGAAACATGCAACATGCGGTCGTGCATTATCCTGCTGAAATGTAGGGATTCGCAAGGATCGAATGAAGGGTAGAGCCACGGGTTGTAACACATCTGAAATGTAATGGCCACTGTTCAAAGTGCCGTCGATGCGAACAAGAGGTGACCGAGAAGTGTAACCAGTGGCACCCCATACCATCACACCGGGTGATACGCCAGTATGGCGATGACGAATACATGCTTCCAATTTGCGTTCATCGTGATGTCGCCAAACACGGATGCGATCATCATGATGCTCTAAATCATATGTTAAATATACTAGGGGCAAATCACAAACATTACCTTCACTACGTGATAGTAATGGCGATCCTGCCGATGACAGCGCTACTAAAGCAGAGTTACTAAACATAGCTTTTAGAAACTCATTCACCAAAGAAGACGAAAGCAATATTTCAGATTTCGAATTACGAACAGATGCTGTAATGAGTATCGTAGAAGTAGATATCATCGGAGTAGTGCAGCAACCAAAAGGTCTTAACAAGAAAAAGTCTTCTGGTCCGGATTGTATACCCATTAGATTTCTATCTGATTATGCTGAAGCGATAGCTCCTTACATAAGTCATATGCAACCGCTCTCTCATGGAAGGATCTGTACCAAAAGATTGGAAAGTTGCCCAGGTCACACCTATATTCAAGAAAGGCAGTAGGAGTAACCCACTAAACTACAGGCCTATTTCATTGACGTCAATTTGCAGCAGGGTTTTGGAGCATATCCTGTACTCAAATATTATGAATTATCTCGAACAGAACCAAGGTCAAAAGGGATTTAGAAAATATCATTCATGCGAAACACAACTAGCTCTTTATTCACACGAAGTGATGATTGCTATCGACAAAGGTTCGCAAATCGATTCCGTATTTCTTGATTTCCAGAAAGCTTTTGACACCGTACCTCACAAACGGCTTTTAATCAAATTGCGTGGTTATGGTATATCGCCCCAAATTTGCGATTGGATAGGGGATTTCTTGTCAGAGAGTACACAGTTCGTAGTAATCGATGGTAAGGCATCGACTAAAACAGAAGTGATATCGGGCGTCCCACAGGGTAGTGTTATTGGTCCTCTGCTGTTCCTTATTTACATAAACGATTGAGGGGAAAATCTACGTAGCTCTCTTAGGTTGTTTGCAGATGACGCCGTCATTTACCGTCTAGTAAAATCATCTGAAGATCAAAACCAACTGCAGAACGATCTGAATAAGATATCACTATGGTGTAAAAATTGGCAATTGACTCTAAATAATGAGAAGTGTGAAGTCGTCCACATGAGTACGAAAAGAAATCCGTTAAACTTTGTTTACAAGATAAATCAATCACATGTGAAGACCGTAAACTCCACAAAATACCTAGGAATTACTATTACTTCAGACTTAAATTGAAAAGAACACGTAGATAATATCGTGGGAAAGGCGAACCAGAGACTGCGTTTTATTGGCAGAACCCTTAAAACATGCAACAGAACTACAAAAGAAACTGCTTACACTACGCCTGTCCGTCCATTTTTGGAGTATTGCAGCCCAGTGTGGGATCCTTATCAGGTGGGCTTGACGGAGGACATCGAAAGAGTCCAAAGAAGGGCAGCTCGTTTCGTATTGTCACGATGCAGGGGAGACAGCGTTACGGAAATGATACAGGGTCTGGGATTGGAATCATTACAACAATGGCGCTTATCGCTGGGCTACTTGCGAAACTCCAATCGCCAACATTCTCCTCCGAATGCGAAAATATATTGTTGACTCCCACTTACATAGGTAGAAATGATCATCAGAATAAAATACGAGAAATCAGAGCTCGAACAGAGAGATTCACGTATTCTTTTTCCCGCGCGCTATTCGAGAATGGAATGGGAGATAAATAGTATAATTGTGGTTCGATGAACCCTCTGCCAGGCACTTAAATGTGATTTGCAGAGTATCCCATGTAGATGTAAAAAGAACCCAGATTCATCCAAAAACATGACGTTTTGCCATTTGTGCATCCAGGTTCGTAGTTCGTACACCATCACAGGCGCTCCTGTGATGCAGCGTCAAGGGTAACTGCAGCCATTTCTCCTCCTTACACGACGCATCACAACAACGTTTCACCAGGCAACGCCGGTCAACTGCTGTTTGTGTATGAGAAATCGGTTGGAAACTTCCCTCATCTCAGCACGTCATAGGTGTCGCCACCGAAGCCAACCTTGTGTGAATGCTGTGAAAAGCTAATCATTCGCATACCACAGCATCTTCTTCCTGTCGGTTAAATTTCGCGTCTGTAGCACGTCATTGTGGTGCAGCAATTTTAATGGCCAGGAGTGTATATACAGTATATAGAAATAAGTAACATTGCATATGATAGTATACTACGTGACACCATGCCCTGTGGTGATTTCGTATGGCATGTTGCTATATGCTTATTTAAGTATGGTCTCATTTTGCTCAAGTTCGTACGATAAATGTGTGTGAAATCTCATGGAACTTATCTGCTATGGTCATCAGTCCCTAAGCTTATACACAAGTTAAACTATCTTAATCTAAGGACAACGTAGACACCCATGACCGAGGGAGGATTCGTACCACCGACCCGAGCAGCAGCCCGATCCAGCACACGATGCCTTAGACCGCGCAGCTACATTGCACAGTGCTCAAGTTTGTAGCATAGCTCTTACCATAATAAATGGAATATTACCCATCTTAAGAGTTGCGAGGAGCATCGTTTACGCATTAGAAAATGATTTCAAAGTGGGGAAATGTATAGCATTTGTAACAGTTGGAATGAAAGGAGAGTAGGTCTCTATATTTCACAGAACGAAGAATGGATTATAGGTAAGGAGATGTAAAAGAACATGGTCTTGTAGAGAGGACTGGTAGACAGTAAAAAACAATAAATATAAAAGAGAAGGTATGCTGTCAACGGAAACCTTAGCGTTTTGAGGGAACAGACCAAAAGGGAAACTGAAGTTATTATGTAAGAGGGGGACAGGGAGTGAGACAGAGAACATAAGGGAAATTAACAATGAATAAATGAAAGACAAATAGTGTGCATATTTTGTGAAGGTCGGAGGGTATTAATGGATGGAGGGACGGGAGGGACATATTTGAAATAACAAAAATTACTTTGACAGCTTCCATGTAAACTGATTACTGTCTATGCATAGAGGCAGTGTATAAATGAAATAAAAATAGGATATTGAGTGAAAGGAGAAACACTGAATTAAAATTTATGCCACAGGTGGGAATTGAACCCAAATCTCCATACATACTTTAATTCAATGCTTCTCCTTTCACTCAATGTCTTTTACATATTGAGACGGAAAACTGACTCTAGGTATATAAATTTATAATAAAAAGAGGATAATGAAGGAACTGTATATTAAAATACTTCAATTTAAAGGCAGCTCAAAGGAAATACAAACTCATATTTTATTTCACTTGCCAAGAGATCTCCCATAGTCTCTCACTTAGGAAATATGAAAATACAGACGAATAAAAAACATTTTAAGGACTAATAATTAATTCAGAATCCTTCATTATTTGTGTCTTCCATAATGCAGCTCAGCATAGAATCTATAATGCCGTTGGACCGGCTTCTCTTAATTAATAGCGACGACTCTATCTCGAGTTGATTGCTTGCAGTAAGATAGCCTGATTTGTATTTCTGCTTTCTGCTCTTACTATGATGCCAGGAAGTAAACATTCTGTATTTACGTCGCAGCCCCGCTTTGTGCTGTGCTGGGGGCTGTTGGCCGCCACCGAGACCGCCAACTCTCTAGCTTACTCCAAGCCTCATCACGGCAGCAGCTGTGATTGACCAACCAGCCGGTAGCTCGCGAGC
Source organism: Locusta migratoria (assembly GCA_026315105.1). Lineage (NCBI taxonomy): Eukaryota > Metazoa > Arthropoda > Insecta > Orthoptera > Acrididae > Locusta > Locusta migratoria. The sequence goes on from CM048755.1 coordinate 284,627,222, forward strand.
CATGGTTAATACAGGCCCAAGCCGCAAAGCCAGGCTCAACCCTTGAAGTATCAAAAGTTACTGCCGCCCTACCCAAATGTGTAGTATAAACTACCACAGCTAGAGCTATTTTGCTATAAAATAAGCAGCCACATGATGTTTTGACACTTCATTCAATTATTTAACACGGTTAAAGAATAGAATCATGATAAACGTTACTACCATATAATGTTTCACCTAGATAGCAATCATATGACACAGGAAACTATTCTTTCTTTTCAGCGCTCTGCATTAGATTTAGACGCAATGAAATATGTTTTCAACTTAGGAAACTAAGTGTGTTGTAAAATTAAACAGTTCTGGTGGCAACAACGCAAATGTATACATGTAGAATATCATTCACATTTTGTGAACTTATAAAGTGTTCTCAATGTCTCTGAAACAATAAGTGCTACGCGATGGAAATTACTTTCTGCTAGCGCCCTTCATTTACACGATTGTTCTGTTATTCACAATGAAGTGTTTCGTAATGGGTTCATAGAATCGCTTCAGTTTCTCGACTGTTCCACGCTTATACGAAACTCGAAATTATAATAATAATAATAAATAGAAGTTCCAAATAGCGTATGTGCTACTTATAATGTGATATATTCTTTCAACTTCTCTCCCTCTATCCCAGCAGGTTATAATCGCACACTGCTCAACAATACTGCATAAGAGGTGGAACAATTGTAGGATTGGCAGTCTCGTTAGGGAACGTTTAAATCTTCTAATGGTTGTGTCAATAACAGACGGTTTGTTTCAGTTGCGTCAAAACACGCGTTATTCACAGTTAACATTGTTTTTAATTGCACCTACAGGAATTTTTTATATGTATAACCTTCAAATTTGTTTTGCTTATCGATATCTAGAATGCTGATGAAACTCTTTTAGTAATCAAGTTCAGAGCCAAATGCATATTGATGTTCTCCTAAAGTATTGGACCACTTGAGAAATACATTGCCTGTCGAAAAATGATCTTCCTGGTATGACTATGGTAGTGAAATGACAACATGGTGGATCATGTCTGGTGATTGTGATAGTTGTGCTGCTTCATGGAATAACAGAGAAGAATCTAGATTCAAAGAAATAATCCGAGCCGGCCGCAGTGGCCGAGCGGTCTGCAGCACACGTCACAGTCTGTACGGCCGCTACGGTCGGGGGATCGAATACCCCTCGGGCATGGATGTTTGTCTCGTCTTTAGTATAAGATAGTTCATAAGTATTTTGTAAGGTTAGGGACTGATGACTCTGCAGTTAAGTCCCTTAAGCTTGATAAACATTTGAACATTTGAAATAATCCGACAGAAGCTGTTTGTGGCCATTGAGTGAACGCATTGGCAAAGTTGAACAGTTGTGCCCAGACGGAATCCGGGCCCGGTTCCTACAGCAGTTACGGTAACCACTGCACAAGCGCGGAAACAAGAAAACAACGATCAACGCCGTTGCGCGGGCTGCCCCCCCCCCCCCTCCCCCACGTTTCCAACAAGACTCAAACTTCCTCACACTGCTTACGTAGTTACCGTTACCAATTTGCAATCACTGCTCGTGGCACTTTGCCGATTACCTCAAGAGTTCAGGCGTAGTCTGCATTTGCACTGAAGGCTGCATCTGTGGTCGTCTTCTCCTTAATTGTGTGTATTTATGTGGTGTCTGTTCTTTCGAAAGAACAGTCACCACACTTATATGTATCGAAAAGAATCTTTCAAGATTCACTCGATATATTGGTAGTATTCCAATTAAAATGTCTGAAAATTCAACTTTGGTGTCTCATTTACTTATCACATATATGATTACAGACAAGGGTGATGAATTTCACGAAGCAACTACAACTATTCTCGTTCCCTACTTTCTGAATTATCTACATTACCTTTCACAAGGGCATTGAGGAGGCGATTCACGATGCAGCTGTTCGCTTCTTACATGAAAATGTCGACGCTCTATAGAGATTAAGAGGCAGCAGCTCTCAATTACAAACTGAAGCGAGAGTAACATTTTACCACTTCTCTGACAGAGCCACAAACTGTTATATCGAACAGAGAAATATTTGTCGCAGATTATGCTGCTGTCTAATAAACACCTCAGAAAAGCAAAGCCAATTTTTAAATGATATTGAAGTTATATCTTCACGGTGCAAATTGCGACAATTGACCCTAACCATAAATGTGTGTATAGGCCACCACATGATTACCAGAAAATTTTCGTCAGGCCTTGAGAAATCGATAAAAAGAAAACAAATTCAAGGATTATACATGTAACGAAGTTTCTGGTGGGTACAATTGAAAACAACGTTAACCATTACAACATTAAAACGGCTCCCAAGGAGACTGCCAACCCTACAATTGCTCTACCTCTTCCGCAGTATTGCTGAGCAGTGTGCGATTATTACCTGACGTGACAGATGGATGACGTTGAAAAACGGTATCAGATTGTGCAGTATAGTGAATTAGCGGAAAGAAGGTCTCACATTCAAACATTTGATTTGAATTGTTAGACTAACATAATGGTAATTAGAACTCGCATATATGCCTTATTGTTTCAGAGACATTGTGAACCCTTTATAAGTGCACAAAAGGTGAATGGTGTACTACATATATACATTTGCGTTGTTGCCACCAGAACTGTTTAATTTTACAACATGCTTTGTTTTCTAGGTTGAATACATATTTTCTTACACAGAGCGCTGAAAAGAAAGAAAGTTTCCTGTGTCGTTTGAATGATATCTAAATGAAACATTATGTGGTAGCTACGTTTATCATGATTTTGTTCTTTAACTTCGATAAATATTCGAAATGTCAAAAGATAATGTGGCGGAAAGCAGAAATACAAATCAGCCCATCTCATTGCGAACAATCAACTCGAGGTAGAGTCGTCGCTCTTATTGAAGAGAAGCTGGCCCGACGGCGTTATAGATTCCATACTGAGATGCATTATGGAAGAAAAAAATAATGAGGGACTCTGAATAAATTATTAGTCCTTAAAATGTTGTTTATCTCGTACGTATTTTCATATTTCCTAAGTGAGAGACTATGCAAGATCTCTTGGCAACTGAAATAAAATATGAGTTTGTATTTCCTTTGAGCTGCCTTTAAATTGAAATTTTTTTAATATAAAGTTCCTTCATTATCCTATTTTTATTATAAATATATATACCTGGAGTCAGTTTTCCGTCTCAATATGTCAAAGTCATTGACTGAAAGGAGACGCATTGAAATAAAGTTAGTATGGAGGTCTGGGTTTGATTCCGGCCCTTGGCACAAATTTTAATTCAATGCTTCTCCTTTCACTCAATATCCTATTTTTATTTCATTTATACCAAGACTCCATGCACACAGAGTAATCAGTTTACATGGGCGCTGTCAAAGTAATTTTTGTTATTTCAAATACGTCTCTCTTCTCCCTTCCATCCTTTAATACAGCTTCCGTCCTTCACAAAATATGCAAACGATTTGTCTTCCATTTATTGTTTGTTAATTTCTCCTCCATTCTCTCTCTCTCTCTCTCTCTCTCGCAGTTGCCCTTTTGGTTTAATTCCCCAAAACGTTGTTATATATTTTCGTTAAAACAATACGGTCTTATCTATGAAACAGTGTTTTTTTTTTTTTTTTTTTTTTTTTTTTTTTTTTGATAATCCATCCTTCGTTCTGTAAAACATTCGTTCCTTTTCTCTCGACCCTAAAACAAACTGTGATGTAAGTCTAAGTAAGGAGTACTTTGTAAGCCTTTCACTCTTTTATTTTCCAGTGCTGCACTCCTATTCATACCTAGATCCCTCTCTCCCTCCTACTACCCCTCCTTTCATATATTTATCTGCATCTACGTGCTCCTTTTCACAATTTCGTGCTTGGCAGTGTTTTTTTTTTTAAATCACTGTCGTTTTTTCTCTGCCGTTGACTCTCTAAAAGCACATGGATATAATGGACAGCTGAACCTTATCGTGCAAGCACTTATGTCTACATTAAAATGGCCATCTATTCAGACAAATCCCAGCATCCAGTCTTTGAAATGGCAGAAACTGACGTTCTCCCCCATCCTTGCCAGTCGGATATTATGCTTCGCTTGTAATCGCATTTTCGATGCGACATTCTATCAGAATCCACATTGCTGTTTTCAAACCTCAATACGACTAGTGGAGGCAACCACACCGCCAAGAATAATTGCTCGACACACTTGCCAGTTATCGGATAAAGTGTTCAAATGTTTGTTAAGCTTAAGGGACTTAACTGCGGAGTCATAAAAAAATGTTTGTAAAGCTAATGGGACTTAACTTCGGGGTCATCAGTCCCTTAACTTACAAACTACTTATGAACTACCTTATACTAAAGACGACACAAACATCCATGCCCGAGGCGGGATCGAAAACCCGACCGTGGCGACCGTGCATACTGTGACTGGCGCGCCGCAGACCGCTCGGCCACTGCAGCACCCACCTACATAGGGAGACATGACCATCTCAATAAAATAAAAGAAATCATATCGAAAGCTGAACGATTTAGGTGTTCTTTCGTCCCGCGCGCTATTGAACGCGAGAATGGAACGGTAGAGAAAGGTTATGAAAGTGGTTAATGAACCCTCTGCCAGGCACTTAAATGTTATATTGCGAGTATCTATGTAGATGTAGACTGCAGATCCTGTTGACCAGAGAAGTTGTTGCACGTCTTGCACAGCACGTGCAGTATGTTGGCGAGCACTATCCCGTTGGAGTAAATCATAGGCTGATTGTTGCAAAAAAAAAAAAAAAAAAAAAAAAAAAAAAAAAAAAAAAAAAAAAAAGCGCTGGTTAGCGTTCCCTCCACAAACACCAAAAGTGAATGAGAGTTGTAGCATATCGCGCTCCAAATCATAAACTAACGTTTGCCCAGTTTTCATCGATTCAAAAAGAACTATTTCCCTTCTCCCTGTAATTTCTTTACTTCGATCTAATATTTATATCACTAGCCAAATTAGTTATGTCTACCAGGATCTTTGTCTTACAAACAGATGTCTTTCAAATAAATGCCATTTCATGCACCTTTTGTGTAAGTTATCTTTCTGCCAAGGAAAATATTTGTTTTATTTTACAGTAGAATGTAATTTGCGTAATGTCGACACTACTTCTTGAATAATGTAGAGGTCTTCCATAGTCTGTAAAATCACCGATTTCGTGAAACTGTCTATAATGCAGGGTTTCCAGCCAATATTCTTAAGGTTCTATCTTCACAATTCCAGCAAACAATGTGTTTTATTTCCGCATTCCCATTCAACGCTTGTTCTTGTGTGAAACCTGGCGTTTGTATAAATTGCATCCCTCTGACTGGGATCTCTTTAACTCACACTGGCAATGACCGAGCGCTAATTGCGCTAACTGCGTAATTTATCTAGCGGTGTAGTACGCTCATCCCCCACGTCTCAGTAAGTGAATATTCTAACGCGTCTGATGCTGGCAACTAAAGTCAAAGGAACCGAACCAGTGTCTGTCACTGCACGGACACCTACATCACTAGACAGGGAGCGGGCAAGTGATTTTTTGTGACCCTGTAGCGTTTTCTCAGGGTTCTTCCGATAAGGGTTGCTTCCCTCACCAAGAGTGCTGCTCCGTCGTGATTTTACCGACAGACCAGTATCACAACAAACACTGTCGAGCTGAGATGTCGTCCCGCGTATAAGTGCAACTTAAATGTATGAGACAGAATTTATTATCTCCGAAGAAATGCCGAAATAAATTTTTGAATATGTAGAGTATTTACAACATGGAAAATAGGAATATATGAGAGAGCAAGAGAAGTGGAGCTGGTGCAAATGATGTATTTCAGCGTTGATAGTTTTTCATGAGTTTTGTCGACAGTTATTTATCGTACATTTTGTTACTATTATCAAGTGCTTTCAGAGATATGTGTATCGTCTTCGTGTTTCTTGAAAAAATTATGACAATTTCTGGAAGAGTATTACATGCCACGCGCAAGCAAATGTACACCTCTTACCTGTGACGTAAGCAGCCTACAGTATTCCGGTTTATTGTTCTTCGATTGCTAACAGAGATACCGTGCAAGTTTTACGCACATCCACTTTGCAAGCTGTTGATCTGCGTGCCAAATGCAGCCTGTAACAGGCGCAGGAGGGCGATGCGGTCGCAAATCACGGTGAGCAGCACGTCACGTTCCGTGCTATGTAGCAGGTCGTTTCAGAGCGTGCAGCAGTTAGAAAAAACGTCAGGCGTGCGCCACGTAGAATAACACGTCCCGTGTGAGGATGGAAGGGTGGCCGGTTATTTATTTATTCTATACTCTAGTATTCCATCTCTCTTCTCTGTTCATCTCCATCTGTCCATCTCTCAGCCATTTCTTCTCCTCCTCCCCCCCCCCCCCTCCTCCCTCCCATCTCCTCACTTCATCTCTTCCCACCCAGTTAGAAAAACTCATATACGAGGGTTGGAACTTATATAGTGGCAATTATTTATTCCCAACCGATACAAAAGCGTTACATGTTTGCACCTGTTACTGTCCTACATAGTAGTCATCTGCGTTGTTTAGAACCCGTTGCCAGCAATGTGGAAGGCGTAGCAGAGCCTGTTCTGTTGCTGGTGCGAATGGAGTGGTCTAATGCCTGTCGAATCTCTGGAACAGTTCTGAAGCGAATGCCACAAAGTGGTTCCTTTATCTTCGGAATCAAATAAAAGTCACAATGATTTAAGTCCGGGGAGTATGGTGGACAGAACAGAGCAGCCACAGCTTGCGTTGTACGCGCCCACGTATTGTCGTGCAAAATGATGGGTGGGTTGCGAAAAAATTGTTGCCGCTTCTTTCGCAAATCTGGTCGCAGGCAATGCTCCAAAAATGAACAGTACTACTGTGCATTGACGGTCTGCCGTAGAGGAATGTAATGCATTAGTGTAACACCATCACAGTCGTACATGAGAGGCCGCGTGGAGTAGCCGAGCGATCTAAAGCGTCTCGCTGCGGATCGCGCGGTTGCTCGCCGTGGAGTTTCGAGTCCTCCCTGGGGCATGGGTGTGTTGTCCTTAGGTTAGTTTACATAGGTTTAAGTAGTTTGTAAGCTACGGACTGATAACCACGCAGTTTGGTCCGATAGAATTACAAACATTTGAACGTACACGAGAACAACCATAACTTTCACCATACTGAGGCACTTGTAGACCTGGATCACACTATCGTGCTGTACGACCACTGGCACATTCAATCTTGATCCAGCTCCGTTGTTCCTGTTTCTAAAACATAGTGACATAGTTACGTTAGACCGCTCGCTCACAAGTTACTGTGTTTCCCTCGATTGTGCGCACGCCAGTGACGTGGGACGAGCGAGTCCATTTGCTCAGAAAAAAAATGTTCAAATGTTTGTAGAACTTATGGGTTTTAACTACGGGGTCATCAGTCCCTAAGCTTACAAACTACTTACGAACTAGCTAAGACTAAGGACGGCACAAATATCCATGCCCGAGGGGGGATTCAAACCCCCGACCGTAGTGGCCGTGCAGACCGTGACTGGAGCGCCTCAGTCCCCTCGGCCACCGCGGCCGGCCATTTGCTCAGAGATAAGGTAGATATGTCAACAACGTGTGCTGTCATCGGCAATAGAAGATTCCATTGCATAGCGTCTCCACAGCAGTGTTGCCACTATTCATGTTCCAACCCTCGTATATCTGTCAATTTTCTTGGAAATCAAATAAAGCTGCGATGGAGTATCCGAGCGTTCTAAGGCGCCTCGCTGCGGAGCGCGCGGTTGCTTGCCGTTGGAGGGACGAGTTCACCCTCTGGAATTGATGTGTATTTGTCCTCAGGTAACTTTAAGTACTTTGCAAGCCTAGGGACTGATAACGATTGTAGTTAAATCCCATATATTTACAAACATTAGAACTTTTTTTTTTTTTAATAAAATAAAGTCGAAATTTATTGCAAGGTACCCTTGGCCATGCACCTTGCGATGCCTTGCGGATTATAAAAACCCTCTTCAATGAAATGTACGATCATGAGCTAACTTTCATGGTAAGTGGTAAAACGGTGTCAAAGTGTGCCATGCATCAAATGCAACATTTAGCGGACAGTGATCTTCCTCTTGTGTTGACAGCCAAGCATCATACGAAATTTTACGTAGACAGTGGCGAGATCCTTCTTATTTTGAAGATCAAGTGTACAAAATTTCATAAAAATCGGAACAAAACTGTAGATCTGTATGCAAGAGAAATACACAGACACATTTAAAAACATATGTTAAGTTTTTCTCAATTTTTCCAGTACATATCCAAAAAATTTTATTACTTAAAAACCTTGTCCGAAGAATTACAAACGGAAATGAATAAATAAATAAATTGAGCCAAATCGGCCGAGCTGTTCTCAAGTTACGGTGTGACCATCTTCATTTACATACATGAAGAGTAAGAGTATCTACAGACGCTGCTATCCCCCAGGTGGAATCTGCAGTTGTTGGATCAAAATAGGCATATTAATTTTTTCCGGCAGTGTATTTTTAACATATATATTTTACTGTTTGTATGTTCCTATGAAACTATACATAAATATTTTAGCTGTGGTTGTCCTCTGTTTAAAAACCTGTAATTAAAATTGGGGAGGTGTTTCGGGAACTCAAATACGAAGCCCTGGAAAGAAGGTGACAGCCTTTTCGAAGAACACTAGAAGAGAAATTAATAAAACTGACATTTGAAGCTGTCTTTCGAACGATTTTGTTGCCGCCAACTTACATTTTGCGTGATGACCACAAAGAGAAGATATAAGAAATTAGGGGTCATGCAGACGCATATAGACAGTCGTTTTACTCTCTCTCTCTCTCTCTCTCTCTCTCTCTCTCTCTCTCTCTCTCTCTCTCTCTCTCTCTCTCTGTCTATCTGGGACTGGAACAGGAAAAATTGTCATTCATATAATTTTATTTTATAAAAGTTTCTCATACGGCACTCTTCCTCTGTTTGCAGCCGTGAATATATTTATCGACAAACGCTTTCATTGTTGTCAATCTCTACTGCGCCAAGTGAAGTCTTCTTTCTGTAGGAAGGCTTACTGTTATGTGTGTGCTGTACAAGGCAAAGGCTGCACCAGTGTTGTGAAATTATTCTTAAGATGATTATTCGATTTAACTAGCATCCAATTACTATTTGGATGGTAACGGCGCAGTGAGCTCTTGTACTGCTTTAGAATTTTTCTAGTTCCACTAAAGTTAACTAGGAAATTTCATTCGTTGGTGTAAATTGTCCATTGGAATAGTATTCTTGGCTACAGGAAAGTATGTAAAAATGGTCTCTCACACAGAATTATTTAGGAGCCAAACTTATACTTTATATCTTTCTTTCACAAATTAATGTAGTCATTTCCTATCAATATTAACTTGTTCTGACAGTAAGAGATAAATAAAGTTATTTTAAAAGTTTCTGTAAGCATCTGTAGTAGTAAGTTAACTCCACATCCTCATTTCGGACAAGGGTCAATATTTATTAATCGTACTTGCATTGCGAATTGGAGTACGCAGTAGTGTTCAAATGCATATATAGTTAATCTGATTGTGCACTGCAAATCGTGCCTGTACAAACACTGCTCGAAGAATATTTTCTTTCGCGTTTTTACCAGTTTGCAGAACTTGGAACAGTGCATCTGTCCACGCACAAAATAACAGGTTTAATTTTCATAGTATCTAGTCACATAACAATTTCACAAGCTGTGTATCAAAAAAAGTTCAAATGGTTGTTAAGCTTATGGGACTTGACTACGGGGTCATCAGTCCCTAAAGTTACAAACTACTTATCAACTACCTTATACTAAAGACGTCACAAATATCCATGCCCGAGGGGGGATTCGAACCCCCGACCGTAGTGGCCGTGCAGACCGTGACTGGAGCGCCTCAGTCTCCTCGGCCACCGCGGCCGGCACTGTGTATCATTGTCAGTCTTCCTTGCTTCCGAATGTACTAATTTACATCGTATTAAGTTATCTCATTATAATCCGTTCATGATAAGAATAAGCCTGATGTAAACATATTTCATCCTTGCGTTAGTTTAAGTAGTTTGTAAGCTTAGAGACTGATAATGTCAGTAGTTAAGACCCACAGATTTACAAACATTTGAACATTGTAAACATATTCTTCCGCATTTGCTGGAATCTCATTGGATTTCCTGCGCAAGTCTCTTCATCTCCTCATAAGAACGACAAATTACGTCAATTTCAATCTGTTTACTGTATTCATCACTTGGTCTCCCTCTGCGATTTTTACCCCAGACACTTCCCTCCAATGCTAAATTTACGATTCCTCGATGTCTAAGAATGTGTCCTACCAAGCGATCCTTCTTCTGGTCAAGGTATGCCAAAAATTCCTTTTCTCCTCAATGCTGTTCAGTACCTCCTCATTAGTTACCCACCTAATCTTCAGCATTCTTCTGTAGCACCACATTTCAAAAGCCTCTAACCTCTTCCTGTCCGAACTGCTTATCGTCCCTTTTTTACTCCCGTGCAAGGCAACATTCCACACAAATGCCCCCAGAAAAGACTACCTTACGTTTAAATTAATATTGAAAAACTCTTTTCTTTCATTCTGCATTTTATATCCTCTGTACTTCGATCATTGTATGTTATTTTACTGCCCAAAAAACAAAACTCATCTACTACCTTTATTGCTTCGGTACTTAATCCCAACTGGGGTCTATAGGCGAAAAGTTCCACAAGAAATCATCACCATTTGTTACCTAATCTTATTCCTTCAGCAGTGCCTGATTTTCTTAAACTGCAATCTATTACCCTTGTTTTGGTCTAGTTAATTTTCATCTTGTACGCTCTTTTCAACACACAGCCCATTCCGTGCAACTGCTCTTCCAGGTCCTTTGCTGTCTCTGACAGAATTCCAATGTCATCGCAAAACGCAATGTTTTTATTTCTTCCTGAATTTTAATTTTTTTCTCCAAATTTCTCCTTGTTTTCCTTTGAAGCTTGTTCATTATACAAAGTGAATAACATTGGCGAATGGCTACAACCTCGTCTTACTCCCTTCCATACTACTGCATCCCTTTCATGCCTGATAACTGTTGTCTGGCCGCGGTGGAGTAGCCAAGCGGTCTAAGGCGCCTCTCTGCGAAGCGCTAGGTTGCTCGCTTTCGGAGGTTCGAGTCCTCCCTGGGGCATGGGTATGTGTGTGTGTGTGTTTGTCCTTAGGATAGTTTTACTTAGTTTAAGTAGTTTGTAAGCTACGGACTGATGACCACGCAGTTTGGTCCGATAGATTTACAAACAAACAAAGTGCTTTCTGGTTTCTGTTCAAGTTGAAAATAACCTTCCGTTCCCTATATTTTACTTCTGCTTGCTTCACTGTTTGAAAGAGTGTATTCCAATCAACATCTACAAAAGCTAGAACTGTAGGTTTGCCTTTCCTTAATCTATCTTCTAAGATTAGTCGGAGGTGAGTGAGTATTGCCTCCCGTGTTCTTTCAATTGTCTTGAATCCAAACTGATCTTCAAAATTCAAATGTTTGTATAGTCTATGGGACTTAACTACGGGGTCATCAGTCCCTACACTTACAAACTACTTATGAACTACTTACGAACTAGGACAGCACAAATATCCATGCCCGAGGGGGGATTCGAACCACCGACCGTAGTGGCCGTGCAGACCGTGACTGGAGCGCCTTAGTCTCCTCGGCCACCGCGGCCGGCAATCTTCCCCGAGATCAGCTTCTACCAGCTTTTCCACCCTTCTGTAAATAATTCGTGTTAAAATTTTGCAACCATGACTTTTTAAACTGGTGGTTCTGTAATTTTCACACCTGTTTTCTTTAGAATGCGGATTACTACGTTCTTCTTAAAGTCTGAGGGTATTTACACTGTCTCAAACATCTTACGCACCAGGTGAGATCGTTTTGTCACGGCTCTCTCTCCCAGAGAAACAATAGTTTTGAGGGAATGTCGTCCACTCCGGGGGTCTTGTTTCGGCTTAGGTCTTTCAGTGCTCTGTAAAATTCTTCTCTGTCACACAGACTCGTCGACAATACGGGGCAACAGCGGCACCGGCGCAAACGGACACCATTGGCCACCCGGCAAGTCCAGTTAATCTGCAATGATGTGAAGGTTGCAGTTAAGACGTACATTAAGACAAGCAGAGAGATATGTAGGACTATAACCAAGTGTGTTAAAATTTTATGGAAGTTCAAAAGATTAAGAGTTCTTCGAATCGTGTCAATGTAGCCAGGGGGAACGTGCTTATGCCATGAAGGGATGCTAAACTCTTTTATTAATGTATGTAGATGTAGAATCATTACCAGGTTCCCCCGACACACTTGTCGATGGTTATATAGTACTAGATGAAAACCCGGCGTTGACCGGGTATTTATTTATTTATTTCTGCCATATTTCAGGTATATATTCATTTGTGTACGGGCTGTATGTCTGTAGAATCTCTTGAGATTACAATTAGTAGTAAAGACGTAATAGATTAAAACTTGGTGCGTGATGGGGCGGTTTTCCAAGAGCGTTACTGTTTATGTGGTCATATCTCATGAACTACGTGTCACACTGTGATACAATTTAGAAGGTACATTCAGTTATATGTTTGTATACTGTCTGTCAAATTTCCTGCAGCTACAATTAAAACTGTACAAATTACAAATTGTAACGTCATACCGAATGCCGTAGTTTTAGTCCATGAATAGCGGGACGTTACTGTTTACGTGCTCATATCTCATGAACTACGTGTCGGAATGTGATACAATTTAGAAGCTACATTCAACTATATATGTGTATACTGTCTGTAAAATTTCCTGTCGCTACAATTTGTAGTGTTCAAATTATAAATTGTAACGTCATACCGAGAGCCGTAGTTTTACTCCATAAACAACGGAAAAGTAGTAAGCGAGAAACTTTTTTCCTTTCATCATTTTACTATGGTTGCCAGCGAGAAAAAGTTTAATAATGTTTTGAAGTTTGTTGGAAGTCGCTAAGTACTGTCATTATCATACAGTGTATTTCGAAAGTCTCGCCGCATTATATGGCATTTTTTGCGATTTCTATTGGTTATGACGTAATATCTTTTGAACTATGTGCCGTATGTGATTCTTAATCATGCGGCAATTATTACCTTACGGTAAGGAATATGTGTACCAAATTTTGTTGAAATCGGTCCAATGGTTTAGGAGAAAATGAGCAGCATTGTCGCAAAATGCGGCAGTTTTTCGCGCATCTCATTGTTTATGACGTCATACCTCGTGAACTAAGTATCGTACGTGATTCTTACACTCACGGCGACCATCCTCATGGATTGAAGCTTACGCGTACAAAATTTCATAAAGATTGGAACAAAACTGTAGATTTGTATGCAACACGTACAAACATACGGACACTCTGCTTTATATATTAGATCAGAGAAACGCGCTATTTATCTATGAGGAGAACTTTGCGCCAATTTTCCATAGTCCATTCATGGTGATATTGGGCCAATCTCTACAGTGCCATGCCAACGGCCCTGCCGCAGTGGATACACCGGTTCCAGTCAGATCACCGAAGTTAAGCACTGTCGGGCTTGGCTAGCATTTGGATGGGTAAACAACCTGGTCTGCCTAGCGCTGTAAAAAATAATAATAAATAAATAAAAATTGAAAAAATGAGGACAAGCGGGGCGCACTCTGTCCTTGTGAGGCAAATTTGAGGAGCTACTAGATTGACAAGTAGCGGCTCCGGTCTGGCAAACCGACATAACGGCCGGGAGTGCGGGTCGCTGACCACGCCCCCCTCCATACCGCATCCGGTGACGCCTTCGGGCGAAGGATGACACGGCGGCCGGTCGGTACCCGTTGGGCCCTCGCGGCCTGTGCGGGACGGAGAGTAGTTTTCTACAGTGCCATACGCTATCTAAGTTTATCGGTCGGACACTCCCATAGCCATCTAGAATACAGGGAGTTGTGGAGTCTGTTTCGCACGGTGTGGTTTGACACTTGCCTCCCGGTGGCCGTAACGAAGTCATTGTTTATCGTAGTGGTTATCTCGTCAGGCTTCCTTCGGGCGAGAAGTCACAGATACCGGTCGTCTGCCGCAGTTGTTGCCCTAGGGCGGCTATTACTAGGCAAGTCATGAATACTACCTGTAATTTCGAAACAATTCCTGATACTTACCACATCACACTAACTCACAACTACTCGCTTTACTAGTTCTCTTGATGAAAGTCGGCGGTGACATAAAGCAACAATCCATATACGATCAAACGTTGATATTCTTCTTCTTGCCATCGGAGGACGACCATAAAATCTCTATACAGTACTGTTACTACATTGTTTATTGAATGAAGGCACCAGTTTAACTGCCTGACTTATATTCAACGGAGTGGACATGCTTTCGATATATAGGGCTATAGACAAGTTTGTTTACATTTTATGACAGTTCAAAGGGCCAAGTTTTTCGAATCATATCAATGTAAACCCAGGAGGAAAGTGTTTATGGAACTCCTAAGGATGTGAAACTTCTTTTAATGTGTGTATGCAGATGTAGAAGCATTACCGGTTCCGTCCGCACACGCTGTCGACGGTCACCTGATATCAGACATATGCGTCATCCATCTTTGAGGAGAAATTTGCGCCAGTTTTCCACGGTTTATTCTAGGTGATTTTGGGCCAACCTGCAAAGTGCAGCATGGTGTCTAGGTTTACAAGCCGGACGCCTCCATGACCGTTCAGAATACAGAAATTTGTTGTGGAGTCTCTTCGGTACAGACACGTTTGACACTTGCCTCCCTGTGGCTCAGGAAGTCATTGTTTACCACGGTATTAGTTTGGTCGCGATTCCTTCGAGCACGAACAGGGGATTCAGCTGCAGTGTTTGCCCTAGGGTTACCACTACGATTCAACTCATTAACACGACCTGCAGTTCCGTACCACATCACCCTGAATCACAACTATTTGCCTTGCAACTTCTCTTGATGAAAGTTGTTGGTGGCATAAAGCAACGATCCGATGCGATCAGTTGTTAATAGTCTCTTTCTTGCCACCGGAGGACGACAATACAATATCTATATAGTACTGCTCCTACTCTGTTTATTGAATGAAGGCATCAGTTTTACTTCCTGGCGAGCCGGCCGCGGTGGCCGAGGGGACTGAGGCGCTCCAGTCACGGTCTGCACGGCCACTACGGTCGGGGGTTCAAATCCCCCCTCGGGCATGGATATTTGTGCCGTCCTTAGAATAAGGTAGTTGATAAGTAGTTTGTAAGTTTAGGGACTGATGACCCCGTAGTTAAGTCCCATAAGCTTAACAAACATTTGAACATTTTTGATCTTCCTGGCGTATATTCAAAGAAATGGCCATGTTCTCGATAGATAGGGCTATAGGCAATTTTTAATTTTTTTTATTTTTTTATTTTATTTTTTATTTTTTACATTTTATGACAGTTCAAAGGGCAAAGTTTCTCTAATCATGTCAAGGTAAATCCTCTAAATAATTAATGAAGTGGGACTACAGCTGGATGAAAGTGTATATTGAAAGAAAGTATCAGCAACAGATGTTGCGAATAAAGCACCGAAATCGGTCGCTTAATTAATTAAAAAATCTAAACAGAGCTGCTGGTATTTTATTTCAATCTACACATGTCAAGCTTATTTTAGACGAAAGTCTTGGTAAAGGTATGCAACCGTCATGATAAAATTTATTTAAATGATTCCAAAATTGCTTTGAGGTTGCTTGAATAATCACTTAGATGTTGTTAGTAGATTATTTATTGTCAAAACACATGTTTCGGGCTTACCCATCACTGGTGAGCGAAATAATATATATTGATCTTTGATGCATTCAAATTTGTTTGGCAATACATAACAACAGTATTTTAAATTACAAATTTCAATGCCTCAAAACTCAATATATATTATATAGGTCACCAAACGATGGGCTAAGCCCGAAACATGTTGTGTTTTGACAATAAATAATCTACTAAAACATCTAAGTGATTATTCAAGCAATCTGTAAGCAATTCGAGAATCATTTAAATAAATTCTACACGTGTCAAGGTAGGTCCAGGAGGAATGTGTTTATAGTATATACAGCGATGCAAACCTTTTATTTTTTTAAATTATTATTCGCCGGCCGCAGTAGCCAGGCGGTCTTTGGTATGTCAGTCACGGTCTGCACGGCCGCTACGGTCTGGGGTTCGAATCCCCCCTCGGGCATCGATGTTTGTGCCGTCTTTAGTATAAGCTAGTTCATAAGTAGTTTGTAAGTTTAGAGACTGAAGACCCCGTAGTTAAGTCGCATAAGCTCTACAAGCATTTGAACATTTGTATTATTATTCTATAAATTATTATTTTTCTCTCTTTTCTTGATGTGCTATGTCACATAATACGCGGCGCTCCCGCCGGAGGTCCGAGCTATCACTCGGGCATAGGCATGTCTGTGTTGTCCTACGCATAAAAGAAAAGTGTTTGTAAATCTATGGGACTTTACTGCTGTGGTTATTAGTCACTATGCTTGCAAACTACTTAAACTAACCTAAGGCAAAAAAACACACATACACATATACCTCTGCCCGAGGGAGCCCCCCCCCCCCCCCGCAGCAAGGCGCCTTAGAGCGTTCGGCCATTCCACCGCGGCGTTTCGCATAATATAAAGTAGTGTATAAGTCTAGGGACCGATGACCTCAGCAGTTTGATCCCTTGATGTGTGTATGTAGATGGAGAAATTACCAGTCACCCCGTTTACATGGGCTTCAAATGGCCGGCCGCGGTGGCCGAGGAGACTGAGGCGCTCCAGTCACGGTCTGCACGGCCACTACGGTCGGGGGTTCGAATGCCCCCTCGGGCATGGATATTTGTGCCGTCCTTAGTATAACGTAGTTGATAAGTAGTTTGTAAGTTTAGGGACTGATGACCTCGTAATTAAGTCCCATAAGCTTAACAAACATTTGAACATTTGGCTTCAAATGTTTGTAAAGCTTAAAGGACTTAACTACGGGGTCATCAGTCCCGAAACCTACAAACTACTTATGAACTAGCTAATACTAAGGACGGCACAAATATCCATGCCCGAGGGGGGATTCGAACCCCCGACCATAGTGGCCGTGCAGACTGTGACTGACGCGCCGCAGAACGCTCGGCCACCGCGGCCGGCTACATGGGCTTCCAAAACCGGATTTCTTAAACCGATTTCGCAATTTTGCTTTTGGTTGGTCATGTATACACTCCAAAATCGATTCTGTAAAAACTGATTTCCAGCTGCACAATCGATTTTCGTGCCCATGTAAACGCAATCGTTTCCGAAGCGTTCGTTGCCTGTCAGATTATGTTTTCTCGTTTCGAATTTTCGGCACGTACGGACAGAGTGACATTTACTACCATGAAATAAAAGTATAAATATTAGTGCGAGCATGACTCTGTGTATTTAAGTAAAGAAAAATAGGGATTGCGCTAAGCCAGGAACTGAATCAGCTGTTTTTCAGCCGCCATATTAAGTGGGCCAGGAAATCCGATTCAGGCTAGAAGATGTAAACACGACAGCGAAAAACGGTTTACGAAATTCGGTTTTCGTTTTGTGGAAGATGTGTTGCATGTAAACGTAGTGAATGTCAGATTGTAGATGGCAGAAGTGCCTTATTTTTTGTATTGCGGATGATACGAGATAAAATTAGCCAGTAATGGTGGCGCCTGGCGCAGTAGTGGATGAGTTATTCCGCCACGGCGGGAGACATGAGTGCAAAACAGAGACACGTGATTGACATAGCAGGCGTGGTGAAGCAAGGCGACGTGACGGCCGCCGGCCTTGGCGGCAAGGTAACGCTGAGGTCGCGTGCGTTGGCCCGCTGCCAGCGCGCTTCTGATTACTCATTCCCACCGCGCGGGACAAACACCTGTCTCTCTCTCTTATCCCTGCCCGAAATCTCACCCCTTATCGCAAGCTTGTTGGACGAATGAGCTGTCCGAACGTAACCCGCAAATCTATTAGTAGACATTTGGGGACCAGAAATGAACTCTGCGTACTCGCTTTAAACTCTGCTATGAGATCATCACCGAACTCGCCGTGTGCTAGCAGGCTCGACTCGGCAGTCTTCGCCTCTGCCCGTTTAACCGAAACTCGTTACTTGAGTCAGTTGAGCGGTACGGAGTGGCCGCGTGGTCTAAGGTCTCATGCTAAGGACTGGCCGGCGTTCCAGGCGGAGGTTCGAGTCCTCCCTCGAGCATGGGCGTGTGTTGTCCTTAGTGTAAGTTAGTAGTTTGTAAATCTACGGACTGGTGACTATAGCAGTTTTGTCCAAATGATGTCTGTAAATCTATCGGACCAAACTGCGTGGTCATCAGTCCGTAGCCTACAAACTACCTAAACCTAGGTAAACTAACCTACGGACAAACACACACACCCATGCCCCAGGGAGGACTCGAACCTCCACGGCGAGCAACCGCGCGCTCCGCAGCGAGGTGCTTTAGTTTTGTCCAGTGGACATTTTAGTCGTATGTCGAATGTAAATGGACTCGACCAGCGCCGCCGGCCGCGGTGGCTGAGGGGACTGAGGCGCTCCAGTAACAGTCTGCACGGCCACTACGGTCAGGGGTTCGAATCCCCCCTCGGGCATGGATATTTGTGCCGTCCTTAGTCTTAGCTAGTTCATAAGTAGTTTGTAAGCTTAGGGACTGTTGACCCCATAGTTAAGTCCCATAAGTTCTACAAACATTTGAACATTTGAATTTCGACCAGCGCCACCTAGATGAAGGGGTTAGGACGTCAAGCTGGCAGACTTGAAGCAGGAGAGGCACGACAGGACATTTTAATTTACACTGTCTACACTTTTACAAATAAATTCACAAAACTTTTGTCAGTATGACCGGGAAAGATACAGGATTCACACTCACAGCAGTCGCAGTTATAAAACATAGCAAAATAATTTTTATTCACATTTGGAAATTCATCATTTTTTAACTTACTACTGGCTGCATTTGTTGCTATAGGTACACTTTTCTTCATATGTAAGAGAGATTCAACGATGAATTTTGCAAAGCTTACAACCCATACTTACAGGTGTTTTAAACTCTAGAGTTTACTTAATTTATGAAAAAATGATTGAGCTGCTGCTTTTTAAATTTTCCGTTCTGAGAAAAACTCAAATTTTATAGTTAACAAACTTGATTTTTACCACAGTTTTCAATATATTTGCAAAGTTCTAGAGTTTCATATACCTGTAAGTATTGTTTGTATTTTGAGCAAAATTCATCGAAGAATCTCTCTTACTTGTGAACAGTGTTGCTAGATGGAAGAGAGAGAAAATACCTACAGTCTCACAAAACTGTACCTACGTTTTCCTTACTTTCTCCCTACCACCTCATTAATGCCCCTACACCAGGGACGTAGCCAGGATTTGAGTCTGTGAGGGGCTGAATCCAGGAGTCCGGCAGCAGAGGTTGATTAATGTGGCATGTTACTATTCTGAAAAACTTTAAAATAAATATTTGGCATCATGCTTCACTTGCTAGATATGTTTTTCCATTGACTGATTGTTGCTGATTGATAGAATCAAGTGTAGATTATGCCGCGAATTCTAAGTGCTCTGTTACAGGAGGATTACTGATTTATTGACTGCATAAGGATACATAGAGACACTATCAACCATAGAATAGGAACAGCAGTAATTATTTAGTTCACAATCAGCACAAAAAAGGAAGGCCGTCACTCAAGATGATTCGATTTTCAAAGAGTAATGCTATGTTGACAACGAATATCTAGCGCTTTGTTCATTATACCGTTGGCTGTTGCAAATGTTTTAGCGTTTTCTTGTCGGCATCTTTTCATTTACAAGTACTAACTAGTATATCGTCCTGACGTAAATAAATAACAGTCTAGTCAAGGTAATAAAACGTCTTTCGTTCATGGAAACAATGAATTTTCCTTGTGCTGACATTTTCTAACACTATTTCCAAACCGACTGATATACATTGAAATCAATTTCGCATCATTTCGCATCAATTTAATGTGTCCGAAACTAAGTTTTCAAATTAATATTGTTTACTATGAACATAAAACAACTATGCCGTCCAAAATATCATTGGCTACTTCAAACTTTGCCACAATTGGTCGGCTTCATTCACGCGTGTTGACAAATGTTCTGTTTCCAACATTACCCACTAGGCATGTGTCGGCGATTGTAAAATTTTACCAAAGTACCTACGCGTTGGGGACTTTTGGATGAAAATTCCCTACATGATTATAATGCTTAAAAGTACCTACGTGGAGGGAAAAATCCCTACGTCTGGCAACACTGCTTGTGAAGAAAAGTGTACCTATAGCAACAAATGCAGCCAATATTAAGTGAAAATGGTGATTTTTCACATGCAAATAAAAATTATTTTGTTACGTTTTAGAACTTCCTCAGCTATGAATGTGAATCCTGAATCCTTCCCAGTCACGCTGACAAAGTTTTGTGAATTTATTTCTAAAACTATAGGCAGTGTAAATTAAAATGTCATGTCGTGCCTCTCCTCTCCGCTTGACGTGCTACCCCCCTTAACAAGGGCCATGCGCTTCCTGCCAGGAATAGTCATTACACAAGCAATCTATGTGTTTTATATAGCGCTGAGCTGAGCTTAGCAATACGTGATTTAATATGTTTTAAATGTTATTTATATGATTATATGAACCACAGTTCAAATTTCTGTTGGTAGTAGACAAAATCCCTAATACGAATCGCCACACATCAAGGCCGTTAGGCTATCTCATAAAAATATTGACATGGCGTCTGTTCTTTTCGGACATGTCCGAAAGAACAGACACCATTAGTTGACAGCAACGGCCTCAGTATTCCAGGCCGAAATCACTGCCATCAGGGCGTGTGTGGAGGAGAATTTGCGTAGGTGCTACAAAGACCGTAGCATCTATATCTATTCAGACAGCCAGGCAGCCCTGAGATCACTGGCAGCTCCTGCAACAAGGTCTAAAATTGTTGCAGAATGTCACAAGGTTCTGGTAGAGCTAAGTGAAAGCAATAGAGTAAACCTATTGTTTATGGCCACTCGGGGATCAGTGCCAATGAACATGCCGACAGATTAGCCAGGATGGGGGCAGAGATTCCATTTATTGGACCAGAACCTGTCCTGACAACCACCAAGGCAATTATCAAATTGGAGCTACGTAACTGGGTCAGAAGACAGCACGTAGAATATTGGACCAAAGTCTATCAACAAAGCCGGCCGCGGTGGCCGAGGGGACTGAGTCGCTCCAGTCACGGTTTGCACGTCCACTACGGTCGGGGGTTCGAATCCCCCCTCGGGCATGGATATTTGTGCCGTCCTTAGTGTTAGTTAGTTCATAAGTAGTTTGTAAGTTTAGGGACTGATAACCCCGTAGTTAAGTTCCATAGACTCTACAAACATTTGAAAATTTTCTATCAACAAAAACATGGCAAGGTAATGATGCCAAAGCCATGTTTTAAAACAAGCTCTGCAATCCTGGGCCTGAACAGGAGAGAGATTAGATTCATGGTTGGATTGCTGACAGGCCATGGGAATTTAAAAAAAAACACCTACGTACAATGGGAATAACAGAAGAGGACCCTAAATGTAGGATCTGTGATGAAGGTGATGAAACTGCATCACATCTAATCTCCTAATGCATTGCATTGGAGAGTAAAAGGCATAGAACATTTGGGACAACCAGACCCGAAGAAATTGTGTCTAATAAAGAACTGGTAAAGGGACTCCTTGCACTGTTCTAGGGCATTGGTTGGCTTTACTAGATATACAGGGAGCGATACCGCACAATAAACTTAGTTTCGGTGCGGGCAGTGGCGGGTTGGACCAAGACTGTTTTTGCCTTGCCTGAGAAAATTAATTAATCAATCAATCAATCAACGGCCGTAAAAAATATTGAAACATTTCGACCGTTTCAGGGCGTTGAAATAATTTCAACTACGAAGTTGAAAATTTGTGCTGGACCGGGATTGGAACCCGTATATTCCCCTTTGGGCCAGCGGTCGCCTTAACCAAGTAGGCTATACAGACACGCTTCCCTTTCCGTCCAAAATCTCAACTTACAGCAGAATACGCCGAAGTTGTCATTGCCTGTTGTGGGCATATTTACAATTACTGAAAAATTGCCGGCCGCGGTGGCCGAGGGGACTAAGGCGTTCCAGTCACGGTCTGCACGGCTACTACGGTCGGGGGTTCGAATCCCCCCTCGGGCATGGATATTTGTGCCGTCCTAGTTCGTAAGTAGTTCATAAGTAGTTTGTAAGTTTAGGGACTGATGACCCCGTGGTTAAGTCCCATAGACTATACAAACATTTGAACATTTGAACTGAAAAATTGAAAAAGAACAGACACCATATCAATAACTGTAAATATGCTCACAACAGGCAATGACAATTTCAGTGCGGACGCATTCAAACGCTCGATCCTTTGGGGGAATCCAGTATAGGCTGCGAGCAAGAGAAATAAATGGGCAGGGGGCTAGAAGTTGAGAATTTGGGTTGAAGGGAAGCGAGCCTGGATAGCCTAACTTGTTAGCCGGGTGCTGTTGTTCAACACGCCCTCTCAGAGGACTGAACCCCCTCTGTATAAAAAAGCTGAGCCCAGAACAAATGGAAGAACAACAACAAACAAACACGATCAGCGACCGCAAGGAACAGAACTACCCCTAGAACAACAACAACCACAACAACAACAAAATTGTTATGGCGACCGCTGGCTCAAAGCGGGATATCCGGGTCCTAATCCCGGTCCAGCACAAATTTTCAACTTCGTAGTTGAATTTTTTTCAACGCCCTGAAACGGTCGTATCTCATGAAAATCTGTTACCAGCAAATATTAGAACTTCGCATCATATAAATAACACTTTAAAAAATTCTCTAACGCTCGGCACAACATTCAAGTAGTCTCCCAGCGCAGCAAAAATTCAACTAAATACATATTTTTGCCGTTGTTATGACCAATCTTGGGAGACATCACAGCAAGCGTCATTAACCTAGATGCCGTTGACTCGACCCGCGAGTACGAGAGAGTGCGAATGTGATTGTGAACTCGCTATATACGCAACCGCTGGAAATGGCCATTACATACGAAAGGTTACCTGAAAAATCTGAATTATTTTTAGGAGCATTTTATTTTGAAATTGTTTGTAAACCAACCGTAACCCCTTCAAAATACTCTATTACAACTTATACTTTTATCCCTATTTTTTATTGACGTTTTCAGTCTTGACCCGTATGCCTACTCAAGTATTATGACGTTACTATACGTGAGGTATTTTTACCCCAGACAGAAAGAAACACACTACTGGCCATTAAAATTGCTTCACCAAGAAGAAATCCAGACGATAAACTGGTATTAATTGGACATATATATTATACTAGAACTGACATGTGATTACATTTTCACGCGATTTGGTTGTATAGATCCTAAGAAATCAGTACACAGAAAAACCACCTCTGGCCGTAATAACGGCCTTGATACGCCTGGGCATTGAGTCAAACAGAGCTTGGATGGCGTGTACAGGTACAGATGCCCATGCAGCTTCAACACGATACCACAGTTCATCAAGAGTAGTGACTGGCGTATTGTGACGAGCCAGTTGCTCGGCCACCATTGACCAGACATTTTCAATTGGTGAGAGATCTGGAGGATGTGGTGGCCAGGGCAGCGATCGAACATTTGCGTATCCAGAAAGGCCCGTACAGGACCTACGACATGCAGTCGTGCATTATCCTGCTGAAATTTAGGGTTTCACAGGGATCGAATGAAGGGTAGAGCCACGGGTCGTAACACATCTGAAATGTAATAGCCACTGTTCAAAGTGCCGTTGATGTGAATAAGAGGTGACTGAGACGTGTAACCAAAGGCCCCCCATACCATCACGCCAGATGATATGAATGGCGATGACGAATACACACTTCCAATGTGCGTTCACCGCGGTGTCGCCAAACATGGATGCAACCATCATGATGCTATAAACAGAACCTAGATTCATCCGAAAAAAATGACGTTTTGGTATTCGTGCACCTAGGTTCGTCGTTGCGTACACCATCGCAGGCGCTCCTGTCTATGATGCAGCGTCAAGGGTAACCGCAGCCATAGTCTCCGAGCTGATAGTTCATGCTGCTGTAAACGTCGTCGAAATGTTCGTGCAGATGGTTGTTGTCTTGCAAATGTCCCCATCTGTTGACACAGGGATCGACACGTGGCTGCACGATCCGTTACAGCCATGCGGATAAGATGTCTGTTATCTCGACTGCTAGTGATACGACCACCCCCATGAACCACAGACATTGCCGAGGTGGGGTGGCTTGCGTGCCTCAACGATGCAGATAGCCATACCGTAGGTGCAACCACAGCGGAGGGGTATCTGTGGAGAGGCCAGACAAACGTGTGGTTCCTGAAGAGGGGCAGCAGCCTTTTCAGTAGTTACAAGGGCAACAGTCTGGATGATTGACTGAGCTGGCCTTGTAGCATCAGCTAATGTGGCTTTGCCACACAGTTACTGCGAACGGCTGAAAGCAAGGGGAAACTACAGCCGTTACTTTTCCCGAGGACATGCAGCTCTACTGTATGGAAATATGATGATGGCATCCTCTCGAGTAAAATATTCCGGAGGTAAAATAGTCCCCCATTCGGATCTCCGGGCGGGGACTACTCAGGAGGATGTTGTCATCAGGAAAGACAATACTGGCATTCTACGGATCGGAGCGTGGAATGTTAGATCCCTTAATCGAGTAGGAAAATTAGAAAATTTAAAACGGGAAATGGATAGGTTGAAGTTAGATATAGTGGGGATTAGTGAAGTTCGGTGGCAGGATGAACAGGATTTCTGGTCAGGTGAGTACAGGATTATAAATACAAAATCAGTTGGGGGTATCACAGGAGTAGGACTGATAATGAATAAGAAAATAGGAATGCGGGTAAACTACTATGAGCAGCACAGTGATCGCATTGTCATTGTAAAGATAGAAACGAAGCCAACACCGACAACAGTAGTACAGGTTTATATGACAACTAGCTCTGCCGATGATGAGGAGATTGAAGAAATATATGAGGAGCTAAAGGAATTAATTCAGACAGTTAAGGGAGAGGAAAACTTAATTGTGATGGGAGACTGGAATTCGGTAGTAGGAAATGGAAGAGAAGGAAAAATAGTAGGTGAATATGGACTGGGCAGGAGGAATGAAAGAGGGAGTCGCCTGGTAGAATTTTGCACGGAACATGATTTAATAGTAACAAACACCTGGTTTAAGAATCACAAAAGAAGGTTGTATACATGGAAGAGACCAGGAGACACCGGAAGGTATCAGATAGATTTTATAATGGTAAGACATAGATTCCGGAACCAGGTTATAAACTGCAAGACGTACCCAGGGGCAGATATAGACTCTGACCATAACTTGTTGGTTATGAACTGTAGGCTGAAACTGAAAAAACTGCAGAAAGGTAGGAAAGCAAGGAGATGGGACTTAGATAAATTGAAGGACAGTGAAGTTCTGGGGAATTTCAGAGGGAGCTTTAGGCAACAATTGACAGAAACAGGGGGAAATAAAACAGTAGAAGAGGAATGGGTAGCATTGAGAGATGAAATAGTGAAGGCAGCAGAGGACAAAATAGGTAGGAAGGCAAGACCAACAAAAAATCCTTGGGTATCACAGGAAATACTAAATTTAATTGATGAAAGGAGAAAATATAAAAATGCAGCAAATGAAACAGGCAAAATGGAGTACAGACGACTAAAAAATGAGATTGCCAGGAAGTGCAAAATGGCTAAGCAGGAGTGGCTAGAAGCCAAATGCAAATCTGTAGAAGAATGTATAAGAAGGGGAAAAGTAGATACCGCCTACAGGAAAATAAAAGAGACATTTGGGGACAAGAAAAGCAACTCTACGAATATCAAGAACTCAGATGGGAAACCAGTTCTCAGCAAAGAAGGGAAAGCTGAAAGGTGGAAAGAGTACATAGAGCAACTCTACAAAGGAAATGAACTTAGAGACGATGTTGTAGGAAGAGAAGAGGAAGTAGACAAAGATGAAATAGGAGATAATATACTGAGAGATGAATTTGACAGAGCCCTGAAAGACCTAGGTCAGAACAAGGCCCCAGGAGTAGATGACATACCCTCAGAGCTACTAAAGTCTCTGGGATAGCCAGCCATGACAAGACTATTTGAACTGGTGTGTAGGATGTATGAGACAGGCGACATGCCCTCAGACTTTAAGAAAAATGTAATAATCCCCATTCCAAAGAAATCAGGCGCAGACAGGTGTGAAAATTACAGAACCATCAGTCTGATAAGTCATGGTTGCAAAATTTTAACACGAATTATCTACAGGAGAATGGAAAAGCTGGTAGAAGCTGACCTCGGGGAAGATCAGTTTGGATTCAGGAGGAACATAGGAACCCGGGAGGCAATACTCACTTTACGTCTTATCTTAGAAGATAGATTAAGGAAAGGAAAACCTACATTTTTAGCTTTTGTAGATTTGAAGAAAGTGTTTGACAATGTTGACTGGAATACTCTTTCAAATTCTGAAGTCAGCAGGGGTAAAATACAGGGAAAGGAGAGTTATTTACAACTTGTACAAAAGCCAGACCACAGTTATTAGACTTAAAGGGCATGAAAGGGAAGCATTAGTTGGGAAGGGAGTAAGACAGGGTTGTAGCCTTTCTCCGATGTTACTGAATTTGTACATCGAGCAGATGATGAAGGAAAGCAAGGAAAAATTTGGAATAGGGGGAAGAAATAAAAACATTGTGTTTTGCTGATGACATTGTAATTCTATCAGAGACAGTGAAGGACTTGGAAGAGCAGTTGAATGGAATGAACAGTGAGTTGAAGAGAGCGTATAAAATGAACATTAACAAGAGCAAAACAAAAATAATGGAATGCGGTCTTAGAAAATCAGGCGAGGCTGAAGGAATTAGATTAGGCAACGAAACAATGAAGGTGGTAGATGAGTTTTGTTACTTGGGTAGTAAAATAACATGTGATGGTCGCAGTACAGAGGATATAAAATGCAGAATGGCAATGGGAAGAAAAGCATTTTTGAAAAAGAGAAATTTGCTAACATCGAATATTAATTTAAGTGTAAGGAAGTCCTTTCTGAAGGCATTTGTTTGGAGTGTTGCGTTGTACGGGAGTGAAACATGGATGATAAGCAGTGCGGACAGGAAGAGAATAGAGGCTTTTGAAATGTGGTGTTACAGAAGAATGCTGAAGATTAGGTGGGTAGATCGCATAACCAATGAAGAAGTACTGAACAGAATTGGTGAGAAAAGGAATTTTTGGCATACCCTGACAAAAAGAAGGGATCGCTTGGTAGGACACATTCTTAGACATCGGGGAATCGTAAATTTAGCATTGGAGGGAAGTGTGTGGGGTAAAAATCGCAGAGGGAGACCAAGAGACGCGTATAGTAAGCAGATTCAAGTGGATGTGGGTTGCTGTTCTTATGAGGAGATGAAAAGGCTTGCTCAGGATAGAGTAGGGTGGAGAGCAGCATCAAACCAGTCTCCGGACTGAAGACCATAACAACAACAGTGATACGAGGCCGTTGGGATCCAGCACGGCGTTCCGTATTGCCCTCCTGAACCTATCGATTCCATATTCTGCTAACAGTCATTGGTTCGCGACCAACGCGAGCAGCAATGTCGCGATACGATAAACCGCAATCGCGATAGGCTACAATCCGACCTTTACCAAAGTCTGAAACGTGATGGTACGCATTTCTCCTCCTTACACGAGGCATCACAACGTTTCACCAGGCAACGACGGTCAACTGCTGTTTGTGTATGAGAAATCGGTTGGAAACTTTCCTCACGTCAGAACGTTGTAGGTGTCGCCACCGGCGCCAACCTTGTGTGAATGCTCTGAAGAACTAATCATTCTAAGGCGCCTCGCTGCGGATCGCGCGGTTGCTCGCCGTCGGAGGTTCGAGTCCTCCCTGGGGCATGGGTGTGTGTGTGTTTGTCCTTAGGTTAGTTGAACTTAGTTTAAGTAGTTTGTAAGCTACGGACTGATGACTACGCAGTTTGGTCCGATAGATTTACAAACATTTGAACATTTGAGCTAATCATTTGCTTATCACAGAATCTTCTTGCAGTCGGTTAAATTTTGCGACTGTAGCACGTCATCTTCGTGGTGTAGCAATTTTATTTGCCAGGAGTGTACTACATTCTGCAAGTGCCCATTTCACAAAATGTATGCATCTGTATTACTCTTCATTTTGTCTAAATTCCCCACCATGGCTCATTGCCCCAGTTGCAAAATATGACTAGGAACGTCAATTTAAAGCCTAAGATTTTGCGTAACCATTAGGTTAGATACACAAAATCGAAGCTAAATATCTACAGATTACGTCAACACGAGCATTATAAAGCACCGACAGCCTATGGAAGTACTTATTTCAATAAAATACAAACTCGAAAATTAGATCCAAAACGTCGAATCAGACAATTCTTTTCACACTATTAATATCTGCCAAAAGAGAGGGAATTTAATCTGTCTGCTATACAATATTGCCACTTTAGGCATGCGTGCGTGCAGATGATCAGCATCTATGGTATAAATTATACACGGAAGTAATAAGGTTAGATGTCATACATTTGTTCTCGTTCAATCACACTCGTTAAAAAAGATATTTGTTTGTTTCACACACAAGTTCGCAGCACTAATGTAGTAATAAAGTTAGTAGATCACTGAAGTTGGTAGCAGTAGTAAACGTAAGACACGGTGGCCTTCGTTACACGCTAGGCAAGCCTCACGCGCTACTTTAAACAGTCTATGGAGCGTGTTTCTGGCTGGAATTCAACAATACTTGTTCATTGTTACTGATGGTTAGATGGTGGTTACCTGAGCAATATATATATATGATTGGCAAAATTTACGGTGGTGGAAGTTGCGTATGAAGCTTGCCTAGACCTAAGTGTCCCGACAACAAGAAAGAAGCCAAAGCTCAACTAAGCATCGATTACAACTTACAGACACCCTGTTACCTCTCTTTCCCTGGCAAAGTTTTCAGTCTAACTCTCATATTCATTACGCAAATTATTGGCAATTTTTAATTTTAGCACAAGTGACAAAAACACCGATCTGAGGTGGGTTTGAACCCCCTCGTCCCCCGCCGTATCTACCGCCCTGGATTTAGATAGCAATATTAAATATTGTTTAAGTATAACTGAATGTTTTTTTCTGACATAGTTTGATATATCAGACTGTAATGAGCGTGGTAATACTTTCGATATGACATTTATTGTAATAAAGTGGAGTTAATAAACGTTAGGAATTTAATAACGTTTTTCCACTTATTTGCAATATCGTGGTGTTAATTTTCACCTGGAATGATTGCCGTAAAGAGCAGTTGTCCGTAGTGGATCCATTTTGAATAGTCGAACGAGTATACCGCGAAGCGATTAGAGTACCCGGAAGATATTTGGGTTGCATGAGCATCAGGCGGAACGCTATACAGGTCGTTCTGATACTTTTGCGCATGATAATACATAACACAGACCACTTCACTATGCAGGTTGGTCATTTGTCTAGATAGAGTGCAATTTACAGCGTACAGTCGTCTGCAGAAGGTGCTCAAAATGGCTACTACGATCTGTAATACAGGCGTCTATGCGCCACATCATTGACTGTGTCACTCATTCCCATATTCCAGGCGTCTGTCGGATCTACTAACACTCTTGCTGCCGGCCGCGGTGGCCGAGGAGACTGAGGCGCTCCAGTCACGGCCACTACGGTCGGGGGTTCGAATCCCCCCTCGGGCATGGATATTTGTGCCGTCCTAGTTCGTAAGTAGTTCATAAGTAGTTTGTAAGTTTAGGGACTGATGACCCCGTAGTTAAGTCCCATAAACTATACAAACAAAACACTCTTGCTCTATGCGCTGATGCAGCAGTTACACTTTATGAATACGTGTGGCATACACAATGGCCTTCAAATGAACTCATAATTAGAAGTCTCATGGTTTGAGGTCGGGAGAACAAGCAGGCCCGGAGTCAGTCCCTGACGCCCCATCCATTTGTTTGGGACTCGCTAGTGTAAAATTGCCCTAGCAGCACCAGCAAAATGAGGTAGTGTCCCATCACGCATGAAGCAGATTTTCTGAATTAAATCCAGTGAAATGTCTTTCAACAAACCATGACTATTGTGCCAAACATTGGTGCTCCCACATATTGTGTGGCAAAACATCTTGCTGGTTTGTTGAGCCCACTGGTAGGCCGTTGTGAACACCACATTAAGAACTCGGTGGATTTCATACGTCGATTGGAGGGTTTGCACTTGGCTGAGTCGGATATTTTAGATAGTTTTGATGTGGTTTTTCTTTTCAAGAAGGGCAGCTCGTTTCATATTGTCACGATACAGGGGAGACAGCGTTACGGAAATGATACAGGATCTGGGATGGGAATCATTACAACAACGGTGCTTATCGCTGCGGCGTGGGCTACTTACGAAACTACAATCGTCAACATTCTCCCATTCTCCTCCGAATGCGAAAATATATTGTTGACTCCCACTTACATAGGTAGAAATGATCATCAGAATAAAATACGAGAAATCAGAGCTCGAACAGAGAGATTCAGGTGTTCTTTCTTCCCGCGCGCTATTCGAGAATGGAATGGGAGATAAATAGTATAATTGTGGTTCGATGAACCCTCTGCCAGGCACTTAAATGTGATTTGCAGAGTATCCCATGTAGATGTAGATGTAGATGTTCACTCGCGTTCCTCTGTCTGATTTGTTGCAACTAATTGTGACGAAGTTTGGTACTGATTTAACGAATTTATTTCGACATGTTTTGACTTCCACTTACTTTTTATTCAATGACGAGTATTACGAGCAGACCGATGAAGTTGCGATGGGAAGCCCTTTGTCACCCACCATTGCTAATTTATTCATGGAGGACTTTGAAGATCGTGCACTGGAGTCAGCGGCGTTGAAACCTGTTTGTTTTTTCAGATATGTAGACGACACTTTTGTTGTTTGGCCTCATGGTAGTAAGAACTTGAAATTTTTTTTAATATCTAAATTCAATCAACGCCAACATCCGTTTCACAATGGAAGTGAAAAAGAATGGTTGCCTTCCCTTCCTTGATGTATTGGTCCGGAGAAAGGCAGATGGTACTTTGGGACATGCTGCTTATAGGAAGCCATCGCATACCGATTTGTATTTGCAAGCTGATAGTTGTCACCACCCAACTAAACGTGAAGGGGTTCTTCGAACCTTAGTGCTCACGTCATTTCTGACTCGGAAAGTTTGCCCTCTGAGCTGTCTCATCTGGAGGTAACTTTTCGACAGAATGGCTATGGTGAAGGGCAGATTAAAAGAGCGTTACGCTATCGACCACGTGTGCAACGGGCTAGTGATGATAACACTGAGTCGGCACCCACGTCAGTGGCCTTTCTGCCATACGCTGGCAGCATTTCCAAACAAGATTGGCGACATTTTGCGTAAAAACAATGTAAAATGTGTGTTTCGTCAACCTTCTAAAACTAAGGCACTGTTGGTATCTCGGTTTGCGCAAGGCGGGTGTTTACAGCATCCCACGTAGCTGTGGCATGTCATATTGTTGATCAAACTATTAGGACTGTTGAGGACCGTTGTATTGTGCATAAACGTCACACACGTTTACAACAGCCAAACAAATCTGCTGTGGCCGAACATTCTCTTGACACAGGTCACCCTATGGAATACAACAAAACGGAAACTCTGGCTTGCACTTCCAGCTACTGGGACTGTGTTATCAAGGAAGCGATAGAAAGTAAAACTAGGTGACAACCTTATGAATAGGGATGGAGGCTTCTGCTTAAATTCCGCTTGGGATCCAGCTCTCTCACTTAGCAAAACTAATCATTCCTCATCCATCGAGAACTGATGTTTATTTCGATATTCTGACCGGTTTCATCTTTGGTCGTGTCGGCGCTGTGTGCTTGCTTGCTCGGTGTGTGTTGTCTTTCCTGTTTACTCGCTGAAAACTGAGGTTGTAAACATCGTTGCACATTGCTTCCTCACTGCAGTTTCACCTTGAAAATGGCAGGGTGGTCTCCTGCCGAAATATCGGCCGTCGTCGATTTTGGTACCTGGGAGCATACCCGCAAGTTTTTGGAAATCATGACTAACCTGCATAGTGAAGTGGTCTGTGTCACGTACACCACAAAATTGCCCATAGCACGGCAACGAAAACAAATATACCATGTGTTTACACGAAATATTCTGCTTGTTGTCTGATCCTCTATCGAATCTACGGACTTTCCCACATATTTAGATACTCCCTGCAAATTGTAAAGCTAGTGTATCAGAAACAATTATCGTTAGTTTTCTGCACCAACATAAATAAAATATCAGGCGATTAACCTACACTGGACCATGCGACGTAGAATTGCAGTCCTTTTTTGCAGTCTATCAATCTACTGCCAGTCTCCTCTCTTTGACCATTTCATCTTCCCCCTCCATCAGCCCCCTCCCCCTCCTGATCCTCCATCTATCCATCCCCCATCTCATCCTGTCTCCCACTTCCCTTCCTTTTGCCTTCCTTCTCCTCCTCCATCATCTCTCTGTCCATCCCCACCTCTTCCATCTCTCTGTCCACCACGCGAGAGTAGCTTCGTGGTCTAAAGGCCGTATTACACAACACACCTATCGTATACCAGTCTGCACCAGCGCCACAATCGTATAAGGCCGGAACTGCGCCGGCCGCGGTGGCCGAGGGGACTGAGGCGCTCCAGTCACGGTCTGCACGGCCACTGCGGTCGGGGGTTCGAATCCCCCCTCGGGCATGGATATTTGTGCCGTCCTTAGTAGTAGCTAGTTCATAAGTAGTTTGTAAATTTAGGGACTGATGACCCGTAGTTAAGTCCCATAAGCTATACAAACATTTGAACATTTTTCTGGAACTGACACCGTCCTATTACACGACAGACCTAACGTGTACAAGTCCGCTCGAGTGCCTCATGAGTGTATATTTGGAAGTGAGGGGCTGTTTACGTGTCGTTTATTCGTTGCTGGGGATATTTTATCTTTTTGCCAAGTTGCTCAAAATGTTCAAATGTTTGTAAATCTATCGGACCAAACTGCGTGGTCATCAGTCCGTAGCTTACAAACCACTTTAACCTAGGTTAACTAATCTAAGGACAAACACACACACCCATTCCCCAGGGAGGACTCGAACCTCCACGGCGAGCAACCGCGCGCTCCGCAGCGAGACGCTTTAGACCGCTTTTGTCAAGCTGTTATTCACTCATATTAATCTGTTGACAAGTTAAGGCTCTTGTTTATTAAGCAGTTACTGTTCTCTTATGTATGTTGTATGAAATTACGTTACGACTAAGGACCTATGGACTAAGCTGTTCGTTTTATTTCATGTTGGTACAATCAAACACTTGTATTTACTTTTCTCTCGTGCAATTAACATGGAATTTCGTTTATGATTACACAATGTAACGAACTAAATAGATCGTTTTATGTCTGTTACAAGCAAATGATTATATTTACGACAGTTAATATTTAGTTTTTAGTCTCATCGTATCCCAGCCTTGGTATTAATTTTGTAAATCGAAGGTTCGCGCTATACTCAGTATCTGATGATATTTAAGTTTCTCTTGCAGCTAGGTTGGAATTTCGTTATAATTATACAGATTAATGACCTAAATAGTTTGTTTTATGTCATGCTTGTACAAGCAAATGATTATATTTGCGTGGCCCCCTAGCAGCAAGCGTGAAATTACAATATGATTAGGCCTATACAAAATTATACTCTGATCTGTTTGTGTCATGCTAGTACACGCGAATAATCATCCACATTTACGTTTCGCAGTTTCTCAAACACGGATGACGTATTTGTTTCTTCAGTATTTGCCAAGGCAGTGGTCTCCCTCACCGAAAAATGTGTTAAATATCTCGTATCGGAGGGAGTAGGGCAAACGAGTTATCTGTTGACTACAAAATGAAGAAGGAACTAGCAGAAAATCCACTCGAGTCGGTGCATTCTGAGCATGCGCGGTTACAACACCTCTACCGCGCATGCGCGGATCCACGGCAGAATAGAACCGTTCGTATTTCCCCACGGCGGATAAAGCGTTTGCTAAAGCGTAGTTTCATCCGTTCTGCCGCTAGGTGGCAGGCTATCTATACCCAACTTGTACACGTTAGGTGTGCAGTGTAGTACCGGCTTAAGGCGGCATGCTACGGGACAGGCGGCCGCTCCCTCCGGAGGTTCGAATACCCCCTCGGGCATGGGTGTGTGTGCTGTGCTTAGTGTAAGTTAGTTTAAATAGTAGCGACTCATGACCATACTAGTTTTGTCCAACAGATTTACAAATATTCTCTCTATGTCCATTTCGTCATCGTAGCTATTCAAAATTAAGAAATTAAAAATTTGGAACTTAATTCAGCATTTGTGGTAACGGTGTCAAACGACCGAAAAATTACTCTTACAGAAAAGTAAAGGAAACGACGACACCAGTAACCCACGTAACTTACTGACTTGGTTACTACGGTGCTTTGATTTCCACCGCTGACAACTTTATCGACATTGCAGCTGTGTCTTTGTAACTATTCGGCAAGCGTGGTTTTTTGTAAATGAACCATTAAATGAACATAACTGTAAAAGGTTGGCCCAAAACATTGTAATGTATTATTTTATTTATTTATCACGAGATATCTTTCTGCGTAAGTGCCGTCGTCAGGTGTCTTTGGTATTTACAGGCCTTAACTGGTTAATTTGACTATTTATGAGGTGGCGTTTGCATTTCATTCACGAATTTTAGCCAGTTGCCGTATAGTCTTCTGAGTCACTGACAGATACGGCAACTGGCTAAAATCCGGCAGCAGTGGCCGAGCGGTCTGCGGCGCACCAGTTACAGTCTGCACGGCCGTTACGGTCGGGGGTTCGAAGCCACCCTCCGGCATGGATGTTTGTGTCGTCTTTAGTATAAGGTAGTTCATAAGTAATTTGTAAGATTAGGGACTGATGACCCGCAGTTAAGTCCCTTAAGCTTAACAAACATTTTTTTTTTTTTTTTTTTTTTTTTATTTTTTTATTTTTTTTTTTTAGAACTGGCTAAAATTCGTGAATGAAATATAAAAGACCACCTCGTAAATAGTCGGTTGAATCAGTTAAGGCCTCTAAATACCAAAGAACCTGACGACGGCACATACGCTGAAACATTACTGTGTTTCGCATCAACCTTTTACAATTATGTCAATATACGACATTTCTAACACTATGGGCCCAAGACACAATAAGTCATGAAATGAACGTCCCTGAAATGCGATTTGACGAAAGCTCTTTACTTTCGTGTGGCTTTTTTATGATAACACCTGATGGCTACGCAAGGCAGAGGTTGGTAGCACTCATTGTGACAGATGGAGATTGTAATGCTTCACAGTAAAGGAGAAATCAGAGCTACAGATATGAATGCATATGCTTCTTTTCACTACTCTTAACGACTACACACACACACACACTGTTTTTGTTTTGTGCAGCTCTATGACGAAGCAACTTTTAAAACACTTGGTACGGTCAATAAGTTCTGAGACTTGACGCCTGCAGGATAGGCAACCACACGACCTTGTATGTTGCACACGCTGCCGCATTCCAGTGGCTGATTCTCGTTTCAGTTGCGGATAGTAAACACCATGTTTGGTTTCCATTTGTTATCCTGTTGATTGACGTCGGATCATCACCCGCATTACTGATGAGGTCGCCACAAACCGTCATACGATCATCACGTTGGTCTTGCGACAGGATTCGTGCTGCAATATCCTGGGTATCACGAGACTTGTTGAGGTCGTCTGTCAGAATGTTATTGTAAGTACCATGGCTGCCCCTTACTGATGCTGCGAGAGCGTCTACCGAATGGGAGCGGATGGCACGAACCAACGTTGTAACTTCATGGTTTTACGTTCCGTATGAACTGTTCGTGGCCGACCAGTTCGTACATCATCTTCTATGCTGTCCCGTCCTTGGAAAAAACGTCGGTGCCATCTAAACACAAGACTGCGACTCAATGCGTCCTTACCGTGCACCTGCTGACTAAATTTATGGCAGAACTTAATGTTTGTTCAAACTGTGACATGTCAAGGTCCGACTGACGTATTCGACTCATCGTCACAACAACGACCGTACGTCTGCTTCCAGTGCATTCACTCAACTGTCACTTGCAGTAATGAGAGACTGGCATGGTACCGTACCACAGACCCACCTATTCGCTATAGTGCACCACAGAGCTGTCATGCGGTCCGTCTCAGAACGTTTTGACTGTACCACGTAATAATTACATGTAGTGAACTGTGTGCACCGTCCATAGAGGAATGCACCCGTTTCATTAAAATAGAGAGAGACTGGGCCTTTAGAACCCTCCGTTTACTCTACAAAACTTCGAAACGGCACGGTAACACAAAA
The DNA here is from genome assembly GCA_026315105.1 of Locusta migratoria. Taxonomy (NCBI): domain Eukaryota; kingdom Metazoa; phylum Arthropoda; class Insecta; order Orthoptera; family Acrididae; genus Locusta; species Locusta migratoria. Next base: position 284,663,555 of record CM048755.1, read on the forward strand.
TTTATATAATCTCAGACCCCCTCCCAGGTGCGAGGTGGCATAGTGGTAACGCACTGGACTCGCATTCGGAAGGATGGTGGTTCAAATCCACCTCCGGCCATCCAGATTTATGTTTTCCGTGATTTCCCTAAATCACTCCAGGCAAATGCCGGGATGGTTCCTCTCAAAGGGCACGACCGCATTCCTTCCCCAATTCTGTTCAAATGTTCAAATGTTTGTATAGTCTATGGGACTTAACTACGTGGTCATCAGTCCCTAAACTTACAAACTACTTATGAACTACTTATTAACTAGGACGGCACAAATATCCATGCCCGAGGGGGGATTCGAACCCCCGACCGTAGTGGCCGTGCAGACCGTGACTGGAGCGCCTTAGTCCCCTCGGCCACCACGGTCGGCTCCCCAATTCTACCCAAAATTCCGAGCGTTAGCTCCGTCTCTAATGACCAAGCTGTCGACGGGACGTTAAACCCTAAGCTTCCTTCCTTCCTTCCTTCCAGACTAGAATCCAGGATTCGGCACTGGTACCGTCTACATTTCTTAGCAGCTCCGTGCGAACCAGAAAGCGCTTGTCAACACTGCTTGAGGAAGGTGCAGTTTGTTTTCTGCGCACCGCTCCTCAACCATATCCCTTAGCGATTTGTACCAGTAATCAAAAAAATTGTCAGAGGGTTACACATTTCCGTCTTTGATATCAATTTTGAGTACTCTGTTGCCTGTCTTGTTACTCCTCAAAAATTTCTTAAATAACGTATTTTCAAGTGTTAATAGAGTGCGGACAAAAGACGCAATTAACAGTAATCTAGCCGTTGGATGAGATTTGTAAGGCCATGAGTATCGCACGTTCGTCAACAGTAACACAAAAAAGAATACCGTAGTATACATAAAACACACTGATGTGCTGTGAAGTTGAATATACCGAGTCGTCTAATGTAAGAGGATTGTTGATTTTGCTACAGTTCTGTACCTCACACGCACTAGTGACGATCCCCTTTTTTACGATAAATATAGTCATGCATAGACTGCCACGGATCAAGGAACACTACAATTGACTTTTAAATTCCTTTTTAATATTATGTTTTCATTTATTTAACATTTATTTTGTAGTGGCCTTCACTCTGGAGACTGTATTCCTGCAGCTCTCCACGCTACTCTATGCTGTGCAAGCCTCTTCATGTTCGGAATAATTACTGCACCTGCTTGCTGCACTTACTCCTGGTCTTCCTCTACAGCTCTCCTCACTCCCTCCAACTACCCCCTCCACCTACACACTCTTCCTCAAATAGGTGATCCCTTGACATCTCAGAATAAGTTATATCAACCGATTCCTTTTGGTCAAGTTATGCCACAAATTTCATTCTCTCCCATTCCGTCCAGTACCTCCTCATTAGTTACGCTACCTACACATCTAATCTTCAGCATTATTCAATAGCACCAAATTTCAAAAGCTTTTATCCTCTATTTGTCTACACGTCTTGTCGATGACGTTTCTCTTCCTTACGAGGCTACACTGCCGACAAATAGTGAAGAGCGTTGTACCTTGAAACACTTCTCAGAATTTCACCTTTAGCCAGGCCTTTTAGAAAACTTTCATATATTTTCTTACTTCACTGAAAACTTTCTCTAATATTATAAAAATTACTCTGACAGAGTAAGATTTTTCTAAACGTGAAAAACTGTTCCAGGGTACTCCATTGTCACGTAGCTTGGAGAAAATATTCTATTCAAATTTAATAGTCGAGAAATTCTTAGTACTGTATTTAACGGGTCATATGTTACAGTATTACTCTGCTATACAGCAATAATCAGCAGGTAAAGTCAAATTCTTAAGTAAAAAAAAAAAAGGTAAATTATTCACGGATTTTTACAACTCATAAACATCAAGGATATAAACATTCAGATTGAAGCATCGTACGAAAATTCATGTCAGGGCTCTGAGTCACTGACTTGACAGACGTTTTAACACGATGCTTCATGCTGCACATAAAAAAAATTAGAAAAAATTATTATAAACCCCACTACAAGGTAAATAATTCTGGAATAAAAGCTATTTACGACATTAAATAAACTCTGTTCATTTGCAAGTATCACGTGCTCCATGGCAGTAGGTATAAGATACCGGACAACTGACAGAGTATACCTTAACCGTCGGTAAGTTGTGTAACTAGCTTCAAAAGCATACACAGTTTTAATAAAATGTTCGTAAATCTATGGGACTTAACTTATCTGGTTATCATTCCCTAGGCTTACAAACTACTTAAACTAACTTACATTAAGAACGGCACACAGGAAGGACTCGAACCACCGACGGTCGCGCGGTTCGTAGCGAGGCATCAGTAACATCCAAATAAAGGAAGGAAGGAATATTAGGGTTTAATGCTCGAAATAGCTTTAACACATTATTCAATATTTAAATTTGTACAAGTTATAATATTTACAAAAGCTGCACAAAACACGGCCTAGCCGCGGCGGAGCGGCCGAGCGCATTGAGGCGCTATGCTGCGATGCACAAGGTCGTTCCCCGTCGGGGGTTCCAATCCCCCCTTGGGCATGGATTTGGTGCTCTTTAATATAAGGTAGTTCATAAGTAATTTGTAAGTTTAGGGACTGATGACCCCGTAGTTAAGTCCCATAAGCTTCACAAACATTTGAACATTTTTGAAACACGGCCTCATCTCTCACACCAAACAAAACAGGAAAACAAATCCAGGAACTATTTATGACGGTTTCTATCGCGTGATCCTTTATGGGATTCTGAAATCAGCCACAAAAACGCCGACCAGAAAACATAACAGTTACTCTGTCCTCCAGGCGCAACAGCCTCCTCTATAGCCAGGAAAGACTTCGTAACACATTTATATTCAGTCTCAACACATTTATCTTCTTCACACTTTTCTTGTCATTGCTAACTTACATTTCTATCCTCTATATGGAAAAGCCAAATCTCACCTACTAGTTCTGGTGTCTCGCTTTCTAATCTGTTTCCCTCGGCATCTTGCAGATGTATCTTATTAATTATTATGCATTTGTCGGAAGCTGCTTTTTTATGGCAGTTTATTCTGTCGTGTTAGCTTAGGACGACCTCCCGTCATCGGTGTTATATTTACTGAATTTTAGCTTATGCTAAAGGTGATGTTTCATAATAATCACATAATAAAATGATTGTATGATTTAGATATTTCATTCATATAACTCATATTACGTCACTATAATGAAATATCATCTTTGACATACGCTAAAATCATTTACATAAATCGTATGATCATGTTATTCCTCGATTATTGTGAAACATCTTTAGCATACACTCAAAGCAGTGCATATAAGAGACCGCTTATGATGGGAGATCACTGAAAACTAGTCCAACAGAATAAACTACCATCAACAATAAGGTCATGTCGGATACATACTAATTAATATGATATATTTGCAGTTTCTCCAAGCTGCAGAGCACCAAATGTAAGACACTCCATCAACATGGCCTGATGTAATTCGACTACATTGTACCACCGCTGTTTTTATTTTGTTATTGTTCATCCGGCATCCCTGCTCTTCCACGATCTTTGTTGTTTATGACCGAAATTCCATATCATTGGTAAACCTCAAACTTTTAATTTCTTCTCTGCGAACTTCAAATCCTTCTCCATATTTTTATTTGGCGTTGCATCTAAACAGCTACTCTGCAATTCTTAGTTAAGTGCCTGGCAGAGGATTCATTGAACCGCTTTCAGACTTTCTCTACGATTACATTCTCGTATAGCGCGCGGAGAAAAAGAAGAGCTACATCCTTCCTTTTTATATCTGATTTCTCTTACTTTATTCTGATGATCATGCCTTCCTATGTAGGTGGTTGGCAATACAATATGTTCGCATTCTGAGGAGAAAGATCGTGAAAGATAGTCCATAAATGGATCTCGCCGTAACGAATAAAGTCGTTGTTTTAATGATTTCCATACCAACTCGTGCATAATTTCTGTGATGCTTTCTCCCCTGTCTCATTGCAATGAAAAACGAGCTGCCCTTCTCTGAACTTTTTCTATCCGTCGTCAGTCCCATCTGGTGAAGATCCCGCAAAGCACGGCAATACTCCAAAATACGACGGACAGGCTTAGTGGTAGCTTAGTGTCTGTTTGGCCGCCATCAGATACACAGCAGAGCGCACCTTCGTATATCATAAGTGTATCCGTTTTCTGATCAGAAGCGACATAAAGTAATTTTATTTTTCTGTGCGTTATTTTTTTTTTTTTTACTTTTAGTTTGTAAATTGGAACTTCCTTGCAGATTAAAATTGTGTGCCGAAACCGGGATTTGAACCTGGGACCTTTGCTTTTCGTGGCAAGCGCTCTACCGTCTGAGCTATCCTGGCACGCTTCATAGTCCGTCCTCAAAACTTTAATTCTGCCAGTACCTCGTATCCTACTTTCCAAACTCAATTTAATCAGCCAGGAAGTTTCATAAAAGTACATTCTCCGCAGCAGAGTGAAAGTTTCATTCTGGAGGCAGCCCTTAGGCTGTGGCTAAGCCATGTCTCCATCATATCCTTTCTTCCAGGAGTGCTAGTTCTGCAAGGTTCGCAGGAGAACTTCTGTGAATTTTGGAAAGTAGGAGGCGAGGTACTGCCAGAAGTAAAGTTATGGGGACGGACCGTGAAGATCGCCGGGATATCTCAGAGCCGGCCGCGGTGGCCGAGGAGACTAAGGCGCTCCAGTCACGGTCTGCACGGCCACTACGGTCGGGGGTTCGAATCCCCCCTTGGGCATGGATATTTGTGTCGTCCTAGTTCGTAGGTAGTTCATAAGTGGTTTGTAAGTTTAGGGACTGATGACCCCGTCGTTAAGTCCCATAGACTTTACAAACATTTGATATCTCTGACGAAAGAGCGCTTTCCCGCGAAACGAAATGTTCCAATACCAGAAATTTTAATCTGCCAGGAAGTTTCATATCAGCGCACATTCCAGTGCAGAGTAAAAGTTTAATTCTAGTTTATTAAATTTATTGTCTGCTTGCTAGTATATTACACTTAATTCAAACATGTCACAGCTTGAGCAACGAGCAAACATCAAGTTATTCCAGAAATTAGGCTAAACCGCTGCCGAAACGTTTGAAATGATATAGCTTGTGTATAGTGATGACGCATTAAGTCGCTGTGTTGCGTTTAGGTGGCACAACGTTTTGTGCAACAACGGGACAGTGTGGAAGATGATGTGCGTACTCGTCGGCCACGAACAGTTGGAACGAAACGCGCGATCCAGGAAGTTTCAGCATTGGTGCGTGCTAACCGCTCCCAATCGGTAGACGTTCTCGCAGGAACAGTAGGGAGCAGCCATGGTACTTGTCATAAAATTCTCATGGACGACGTCAACTAGTCTATTACTCACTACAGTGTGCCAAGAATCTTGTCCCAAGACCAACGTGATGATCGGATGACAATTTTCGGTGACCTGATCAGCTGTGCAGACTATGATCTGACGTTTCTCAACCGGATAATAAATGGAGACGAATGTGGTGTTTCCTTTACTCTAAGATCTGCAACTGAAACGGCAATCAGCCACCTGGAATGCGGCAGCGTGCGCAACATTCAGAGTCGTGAGTGTGTCTATCCTCCAGGCGTCAAGTCTCACAACTTGTTGTTCAAGTGTTCAAATGGTTGTATAGCTTATGGGACTTAACTACGGGGTCATCAGTCCCTAAACTGACAAACTACTTATGAACTAGCTAATACTAAGAACGGCACAAATATCCATGTCCGAGGGGGGGATTCGAACCCCCGACCGTAGTGGCCGTGCTGACTGTGACTGGCGCGCCGCAGAGCGCTCGGATACAGCGGCCGGCGAACTTATTGACTATACTACATATAACAAACAAATGTGGGAATGGAAAATTGATCAAATCAAATGTCTGTAAATCTATCGGACCAAACTGCGTAGTCATCAGTCCGTAGCTTACAAACTACTTAAACCTAGGTAAACTAACCTACGGACAAACACACGCACCCATGCCCCAGGGAGGACTCGAACCTCCACGGCGAAGAACCGCGCGCTCCGCAGCGAGGTGCTTTAGACCGGTCGGCTACTCCATCGCGGCGGAAAATTGATCACTGACGAAATACACACAAAATCTTTAAACATAGTAATGCATTTATATATATGAAACTTATTTTGAGGCTGGTGGTTCTACGATGACGTCTCTCATTATGTATCTCTGCAAACGAACAGTAAATATTAAACTGCTCTACAAGCAATCTCTTAAAGTTTAACCGAAGAGACTGCTGTCTTTAATACCGAGTCGGTGGCCTGAATAAACACAATACTGTTTTCACTCTGTAGTAATGACATCGTATTCTTGGACCGACGAATTCTCCCATTCTTGGCACAGCACTTGTCACTGTACACACGATACAGAGGCTTCACTGAGCACGAAGACATGTAGACGCAGAGCCACCACACACAGCAGACTAGACATGAAAGATAAGACGCAACGTATAAGACAGAATGTTAATCTTCTGCGCCACTATTTGAAGCTGCTCGTTCTCAGCAGCATATGGAAACGTCGGGAGTTGTGGCTGTCTCCCTCAGCGTCAATTGGCTGCCCAGATCGCTGTCTTTTAAACGTGCAGCAACGTTGCGCCGTCGACGTAATATCAAGGATCTTCACGACGCCGCAAAACAAATGACGCAAAATATATAATATGTGCACAACAATATAGTTTATTGTTGCGGGAGGAGTAAGGGGGCAGGTGTGTTGGTAAAAAGACTTAGCCACACTTTAACAAAAAGATCCCACAACTTAAGTAAAGTGAAAATTATAACACACAAATAACTACTCATTTTTTGGTGTTGGAAAAGTACAGTAATAAAGTCCAGATATCAGAGTAAATACTTTAAAAAAATTCTTTGACTAAACGATGCACTCCATTGTACACTCTGCTCCGAGGATGTTCAAATGTTTGTAATTCCAAACTACTTTTGTCATCGGTCTCTAGAATTACAAACTACTTATACTACTACTAAGGACAACACACACACACACATGCACACACACACACACACACACACACACACACACACACACGTCTAAGGGAGGACTCGAACCTCCAACGCGAGCGGCCGCGCGATCCATAACGTGACGCCCCAGACCCCTAGGCAATTTCAAATGTTCAAATGTTTGTATAGCTTATGGGACTTAACTACGGGGTCATCAGTCCCTAAACTTACAAACTACTTATCAACTAGCTTATCCTAAGGACGGCACAAATATCCATGCCCGAGGGGGGATTCGACCCCCCCCCCCCCTAGGCAATTTCCGCGCGGCTTGCCGGAATGCACACTCTCTTGGATCGATGTTCACATTGCCGCACGCGAGTGGCCGAGTGCTCTAAGGCGCCTTGCTGCGGAGTGCGCGTCTGCTTCATGTCGGACATTCGAGTTCTCCCTCCGTCATAGGTGTGTGTTTTGTCTTTAATCTAAATTAGTTTACGAATTTTGTAAGCATAGGGACTGGTGACCACTGTAGTTTGATCCCATAGCTTTACATACATTTGAATATTTTTTAAATGTTCAGACTGCCATACAGGTCGTATGAGCCGGCTATTTAACTACAGTTTAGCCAATCAAAGTGGACACAATGCTACCTTCATAACTAGATCGGCCTCTGACGGGAATCCAGGAAGTGTTATTGCCAACTGTCGGTGTTTCCGCGACCGTGACTGTTACAGTCATCGATAGTAGCGTCGTGATCTTTGGTGCCACTAACTCGGAGACTACGGCGCGCTGGAGTAGCTGAGCGGTCTGGAGCGCCACGTTACGGATCGCGCTGCCTTCTGCGTCGGAGGTTCGAATCCTCACTCGGGCATGGATGTGTGCGTTGCCCTTAGCTTATTTTAAGTTAGTTTAAGAGTTTGTAAGACTAGGGACTGATGACCAACGTAGTTTGGTCCCATAGAATTACAAACACTTTGAACATTGAATTTGAACATCGGAGACTACATTTAGAGATAATTGTCAGTCTTCTATCCAAACTTACTATTTATAACTTAGAAAGGAAGGTTCTAATGACTACGAGCAACAAAACATCTCTCATTTAGGGAACTTGGAAACGGCATTGAGGATTTGGCAGTCAGCAGCCTAATGGCTACAATGATTAATCTTAATTTGCATCTATAGTAAGAAATAGTTATACTTCGAAATGTTATCTCAATTATGAATTTTTATGCTCACTTTAACAGCAATCTATATTCGTGATTAGGAGAACAATAGGCGGCCTTTGTGCAAGTGATAAATATCAGAGCGTCATAACCACAGACAATCTATAGCCAAGTTGGTAAGAAAGATGAATAAGCTGAAAGGTAAATTCCAAAAACGAATTAAAGTCGTGCTTGAGACATGCGAGCATTCTGGTTAACACAGTGAACGAAATCAATCTTACAAACCAAAATATGACATCCACATCCAAAGAAATTAGTCGAATACTTTCGACTGGTTTCCTTGGATGTGTACGTGATATTACAGTGCTTGTCGTCTTATAGCCGCGGTGGATTAGCCGAGCGGTCTAAAGCGTCTCGCTGCGGAGCGCGCGGTTGCTCGCCGTGGAGGTTCGAGTCCTCCCTGTGGCATGGGTGTGTGTGTTGTCCTTAGGTTAGTTTACCTAGGTTTAAGTAGTTTGTAAGCTACGGACTGATGACCACGCAGTTTGGTCCGATAGATTTACAAACATTTGAATATTTGTCGTCTTATAAGCTATGTATGTACGTTGATTATCTGATGATGGGCCACGTCCGAAACCGGTAAAAAAGAGGTTGTATTAATATAACATATAGCGAAGAATCACCATTGATTTCGTATACTTTGTTATGTAAACTTATAACTCTATTACGGTTTTAGTGTTAGTAACTAAATGTGTAACTTCTGAGTATGAATTATAGACTATCAAACACTTGAGCAACGTATAGTAGGTTTTAAAACGTCGACTGTATCTGGTTATTGCAACCTGTCTCACAAATAATTACGAGATTATGCTGAAAAGTCGATACAGTATGGAGGACGATCGATAACAGTGAACTCAACAGACTGTAGCAGTTGTCGCAGCGCTCGTGCGAGGTCCGGCATTGTCATGTTGAAGGAGAGGGTGCTCCATGTTTGGAATTAGTACTTTGAGTTTCCTGAAGGCTTGTCGGTCACCGTCGTAGTTACGTTACACACCGGCACGTTACACTCAGTCATTCGCAGCTATCTAGCGGCAGAGCGTTGCAACCTGCGTCAGCGAAATGGAAAAGTCAACGGAATAATACGCATGACATGCAATGCCTCAATCGATACTGAGAACTGAGCAAAAAAGTTTTCATTTTTAAATTATACTCTTCAATTTTAAGTTTTTAGAAATTTTCGGAATTCTGCAGTTATAAAAGAAATCTCTTTCGGGCTTAAGGGAGTATTTCGTTGTGCACATCAGATTTATTTACTGAACAAGAAATATGTTTACAGGGTGTCCTATTTTAATCTGCACCGACTGATATCTCGGGAGCGGCACAGTTATGCAAAAAGAAAAAAATGTTTGTTTGTTAAGCTTAAGGGACCTAAACTTACAAATTACTTACGAACTACCTTATACTAAAGCCGACACAAACATCCATGACCGAGGGGGGGATACGAACCCCCGACCGTAGCGGCCATGCAGACTGTGACTGGCGCGCTGCAGACCGATCGGCCACCGCGGCCCGCAAAAAAAAAATTATCTTCTAAAAGGTGAAAAATTTGAAGTGGGTCATGGAATGGTTATCTCGAAATGACCTTTAAACCTGTTGTCGAGGTCAAACCAAGGTCAAGTTCATTTTTTCAAATGGTAACCCCTATTTTTTATTTCATATTTGAATTCTATGTGAAAAAATACGCATTTTTGTAGCGAACATTTTATTTAGAAAAACCAATAGTTTATCGCCACGTCAGAGTAAGTTTCCCACATTATCAGCATCTCGATTACAAAGCGAGATCAGGAAAAATTTTCAATTAAAATCTTGTATGGTGAAATTTTCGCGAACTTGAAAATTTAGTTCCTCGATAAAAGTTCCTTAAAATGCGTCTTTTTCATGTAGAATACGAATATTAGGGAAAAAACCGTTTCCATCTGACAAAAATGAACTTTACCTTGGTTTGACCTTGAAAACAGGGTTCAAGGTCATTTCGAAATAACTATTTCATGGACATCTTCAAACCTTAAACTTTTACTAGAGACTTTTTGCAGAATTGTGCAGCTCCAAAGATATCGGCCGGTATAGATTAAAATGGGACACCCAGTAGTCTGATCCATGCAACCAGACGACTATTAAGAGTTTCGTAGAATCTGAGAGTTCTGAAGTAGAATGAAATGTATCGTAACTCAATTCACAGTTTTTATTCGATATTAACAGAAATCAAAGAGGCAATCAGTCCCGGCCTCGACCACACACTCGTTTTGGTTTCCCTCTGGAAATATAATTTGTACCTAGCTGACTATTGACTCAGTAGTCATGAGTAGTTACTCAGGAAAAAAGAACGATGTGTGAAATAGCTATGAAATTTTGGACTGAGGAGAGAGACGCGCCAGAGTACACCCTTGCGGTTGTGCGAAGCCGTTGTGTCAAGGTGGTATAGTGGTGCCCCGCAGAATGGCCGCGTGGTCTAAGGAGTCTTGCCACGGACTGGGCGGCCATTGCCGCCGCAGGTTCGAGTTCTCCCTCGGGCATAGATGTGTGTGTGTCGTCCTTAGTATCAGTTAGTTTAAGTAGTTTGTATTCTAGAGACTGATGACCATAGTAGTTTGGTCCAATTGGTTTAGAGACATTTTGACATTTGGTATAGTGGTGAGCACAACAGCCTAAGGAGCAGAAAATTTCACATACTAAAGGGAAATATTATCTCAGTAATTTCCAGCAATGACACGACGCTCACAACCTTGTATTATGATGAGGAGCTACTCAGTGCCTCAAGACACCTAAAGATATATTCACTTCCTGTCAAGATGACATTTTATAGAGTACTATAGAATATTATGTCGAGAGCCATCACGTTTCAGATCAACATACCTGATAAAGTGCTGTTAAATGTCATTAAAGAAGTAATGGGACGTAGTCTATAGTGGAGCGAGCACCACACCAAATTATCTGTCATTATAGATAAATGTCTCACCACTAAGTAATAAAACTCCCTTGCGATTTAAAAAATTGTATATATTGAAACAATTTTTAGACTCTCAAATGTACGATTAATTTCTGCGCGTCAGAGGTATATCAATAGTTAATTATTTAATTTATCTTACATATGAACCTGCATTTAAATTTTTTTCCTATTTACATCAAGAAGTTAACATTGCAGTTTATTCTTGGCTTTCTATTTAAAAAAAAAAAAATCAATCAAAAAGAAACTTATGCTCGAACAGTAATTTAGCTTCATAAATCCTTCCAAAAACCGTATTACAAATATAATGCCCGCACAAACACGTTTCATAGACTTCTGAATAATCTGTATACGTGGTTTCTGTTTTTCAGAGTGTTGTTTGGGTGTTATTGGTAAGGCGACGTAGGCACACTTAAACATTAAGATCGCTAAGTAACATGAGATTTTTTTATAAACAAAAGAATACTCAACTTTGAGCGTTGGAGAAGTGCATTCATTCCAGACTGATAAAGTCCAGACATCTGTGCGAATACTTGTAAGATCGCCGCGGCGGATTAGCCGTGTGCATTGAGGCAGCGTGCTACGGTGCGCGCGGCCATTCGCCGTCGGTGGTTCGAGTCCCCCCTCGGGCATGGGTGTTTGTGTTGTCCTTTTGTTAGTATACCTTAGTTTAAGTAGTTTCTAAGCTACGGACTAATAACCAAACAGTTGAGTCCGATAGGTATACAAACATTTGAACTTATAAGATCCCTTGGCAGTCCTCAATTATTTATAAGTCTCAATATGTCAACAAGTCTCGAGGTACTGCGAAGCACGGTACAAAGGTGAGTTCAGAGTCCTCCGAAACGTAACACAGTCTGACGAAATCATGCACTGTGGCCTGACTCGATGAATACTGCCTTACAGGCGGTATGCAACAGCTACGAGTATTTAACTACAGTCTAGGTCAGTGGGTCGCGACCCACTAGTGGGTCCCACTGCCTGTTTCGGTGGGTCGTCGCAAGACTTTACATTGTCAGATTTACCTTACCGTCAAATAGATCAATGTTTGATTATTTTCATGATACTTCTTTTCGCCCCGTAAAGAAAATGATTAAATCATATTGCATAATGACAAATGATTGTAGTTACAGATTAAAATTTTAAGCTGAAAGTTTTTAGGAACTGATACATTTACTTAAGATCCAGTGAAACTTATTTGTTTATAAAAAATGTTCAAATGTTTGTTAAGCTTATGGGACTTAACTACGGGGTCATCAGTCCCTAAACTTACAAACTACTTATGAACTAGCTACAACTAAGGACGGCACAAATATCCATGCCCGAGTGGGGATTCGAACCCCCGACCGTAGTGGCCGTGCAGACCGTGACTGGAGCGCCTCAGTCCCCGCGGCCACCGCGGCCGGCTTATTTGTTTATCCAAGAGTATTATATGCGGTTCGTACGCCCACCAGGCCGGCTGCAGTGGCCGAGCGGTCTGCGGCGCGCCGTCACAGTCTGCACGGCCGCTACGGTCGGGGGTTCGAATCACCCCTCTGGCATGGATGTCTGTGTCGTCTTTAGTATAAGGTAGTTCATAAGTAGTTTGTAAGTTTAGGGACTGATGACCCCGCAGTTAAGTCCCTTAAGCTTAATAAACATTTGAACATTTGTACGCCCCCCCCCCCCCCAAACCAAAATACGGTGGCGGAAGTGTTACGGTATGGGGATGTTTTTCATGGTACGGCATTGGTCCAATACACAGTATCAACGGCATAATGAACGCAGAAATGTACAAAGACATCTTGGAAAATGTGATGGCGTCTTATGGTGAAGAGGAAATGCCGCTGAAATGGAAATTTCTGCAAGATAACGATCCAAAGCATACTGCAAGATCACAATATCGAAGTATTAGAGTGGCCACCTCAATCCCCTGTCCCGTCACCCATTGAGAACTTATGGGAGATCGTAGACAAGAGAATTGACCGCTCAAAAGCTACAGCATTAGATAAACTTTGGGAAGAAATCCAGAGAGCCTGGTATACGATCAGTAGCAGCGACGAATGCAGGCGTTTAGTAGACTCTATGGGTAAGAGGTGCAGGGCAATCCTCAAAAATAAGGGTTACCCAACGACGTACTATTGCACTCCTATGCAAAAAAGACTGTTCCTGTAAATTTCATAAGACTGCGATCAAGTACGAAATATTTGTGCCAATTGTCTCTTTTTTATTATTATTTTATTATTTATTTATTTTACCCTGTGGTCTGGTAGTCTTTTGAATATTATCGATTATTTTGTGTTGTGTTACCTATTTATACATCTACATCTACATGGGATACTCTGAAAATCACATGCCTGACAGAGGTTCCTCGAACCACCATTATACTATTTTTCCATTCTCGAATAGCGCGCTGGAAGAAAGAACACCTAAATCTCTCCGTTCGAGATATGATTTCTTGTATTTTATTCTGATGATCATTTCTACCTATGGAAGTGGGAGTTAACAATATATTTTCACATTCGGAGGAGAAAGTTGGCGATTGGAGTTTCGTAAGTAGCCCACGCAGTAGCGATAAGCGCCGTTGTTGTAATGATTCCCATCCCAGATCCTGTATCATTTCCGTAACGCTGTCTCCCCTGTATCATAACAATTGGAAACGAGCTGCCCTTCTTTGGACTCTTTCGATGTCCTCCGTCAAACCCACCTGATAAGGATACCACACTGGGCAGCAATACTCCAAAAACTGACTGTGGTACAATGTGACTTTTGTAAGGTTCCTGTACAACGTAAAATTTTGTTTTTATCATAGTACAAACATATCTAGAAATAAATGTGCACTTTATTCCAAACCTTTGACAGGTGGCTCTATTATTTTGTCCGCCACTGTCTGATTAGACTGAGAAACTTGCCTCTCTGGTGAAGCCTGACCCCGCCACCATGCTTTGCCTCACGTCAAAAAGTTTCCGTTTGCTATTACGATGTTCTTCTAACACGAACTGACGTTGTAATCTTTACTAGTTGGTTAAAACATGCTTTGCATTTGAGCTAATACTTCCGTAGTAGTTGAATTTAACACATACATTGCAGAATCATGTTATGAGAAGAACATGTTACATACAGTTAAAGCAAACTGTAGTTATCGGTAAAACACTCGGACGAATAAAAACACATGTTATCCACGACAAACAGAACATTTATAACAGTCATATCTTTTACAGAAAAACCGCAGCTGATCGAAACTTGTAACAGATTAATAAAAGCAATAAATTAATGCTACCCATTACTTTATGTGTCAAAGCAGATTTTAGATTTCGTAAGAAAACTCAAAAGAATAAAGATACGTATTATACACGACGAGTGGCTCTTTTATAACGACCATACTACTTAAAGAAAAGCCGAAGTTGAATGAAATTGGTAACATTAATAAAAGTACAAATCAATACAACTCATTACTGTGTGCATATTCCGTTTGCTCCAAGAAAAATTACTGCTGTAAACAACGCATGAATTGACCATCATGCCACGGCGGAGCGGCCGAGCGCATTGACGCGCCGTGCTACGATGGGCGAGGCCGTGAAAATGGTCAAATGTTCAAATGTTTGTAGAGCTTAAGGGACTTAACTGTGGGGTCATCAGTCCCTAAATTTACAAACTACTTATGAACTAGCTTATACTAAAGACGGCACAAACATCCATGCCCGAGGGGGGGATTCAAACCCCCGACGGGGAACGGCCTCACGCTTCGCAGCATAGCGCCTCAATGCGCTCGGCCGCTCCGCCGCTGCTTCTATTACGTACCACAATGTAAGCTCATATATAAAAGCTATTTAAAATATTATTCAGTAGTCTGTCAAGAATTCACTTATTGGAATAGTTATTTATTTAAAATGTTTATTCCTGTAATCCTCCTCCTGTATATTCATTAGAGATTGTTTAATTTTTAACATTTTAATTGCACTGCCACAGTAATGAAAAATATGACTTTTCTATGTGCTTGAATCTAAGAGTAAGCGAGTAACATATATTTCAAGTCTCCATCTAAACATTGTAACTTCTTTGATAACATTATAAAGTCTGAAGATGGCCTTGTAATCAGAAGGAAGAAAGGAAGGAAGCTTGGAGTTTAACATCCCGTCGACAGCGTGGTCATTAGAGACGGAGCTTAAGCTCGGAGTGTTTGGGTAAGGATGTGGAACGAAATCTGCCTTGCCCTTTGAATGGAACCATCCCGGCATCTGCTTGGAGTGATTTAGGGAAATCACGGAAAACCTAAATCTGGATGTCCGGAGATGGATTTGAACCACCATCCTTCCGAATGAGAGTCCAGTGTGTTACCACTACGACACCTTGCTCGCTCCTTGTAACCAGAAAAACCGGTCAAAGAATTAATATAATCTTATGCAACATACACAAAATTATGATTTTGTAATTGAGTATGATGATGTTCCACAAAGAACCGTCAATAGAATCAGTCGAAAAGAGGACGTTATTTGGTGGCGAAGCAAGGTAGACGTGTCAGACGACGTTTCTCACAGTTAAGCCAATTTGAGAGGAGCCTAATCATCGGAATAACAATCGCTGGCTAGTCGACTTGCCGAGTGGCTCAGCAGATCGATCGTTCGGAGTGTTCCATCAAACGATGTTGGCAGCAGTGGACACGAGACGGCACCCACGCCGGCCGCGGTGGCTGAGGGGACTGAGGCGCGCCAGTCACTGTCTGCACGGCCACTACGGTTGGGGGTTCGAAGCCCCCCTCGGGCATGGATATTTGTAGCGTCCTTAGGATTAGCTAGTTCATAAGTAGTTTGTAAGTTTAGGGACTGATGACCCCCTAGTTAAGTCCCATAAGCTATACAAACATTTGAACATTTTTTTGAACGGCACCCACGTTCGACGTACCGTTCTGGAGCGACCACGAAGACAACGAGCCGAGAGGCTCGTGGTGCAAGTGATAAGGAATCGTACTGTAACTCGCTTCACGATACATACGGGTGCCAGTTGCTCCACAAATCAGACGCCTTGTGGATGCGAATATGCACTCCAGGCGCCCTATCCATGCACTGTCATTAACGACAACACACTCTGTGTACAGTGTGGCAAATCAGTGCAATTTGGATTGCCACAAAAGGCAAAACGTGTTTTCAAATGATGAATCGCCATTCGTTTTGCGGACTGCTGATAGCCACATACGGGTGTGGAAGCAGTACGCTCTCACGAGACACACCGCCCGCATAGTCAGGGTAGTGGTTGGGAGGGGGGGGGCACATATCCGGTCCCCTCTAATTGTGGCATGTGTAACGGGCCAGTGCTATGTTGACGAGAATCATCAGCCCCATGTGGAACCTTTCCCACATGCTACCGACCGAGGTGGTGCAGTGGTAACACTCTGGACTCACATTCGGAATGACGGCGGTTCAAATCCGCGTCCGGCCATCTTGATTTAGATTTTCCTTGATTTTCCTACATCACTCGAGGTAAATGACGGACTCGTTCCTTTCAAGGGGCACGGCTGATTTCCTTCCCAATTCCTGAGAAAAAATAAAATGTTCAAATGTTTGTAAATCTATCGGACCAAACTGTGTGGTCATCAGTCCGTAGCTTACAAACTACTTAAACTAAAGTAAACTAACCTACGGACAAACACACACACACACACACACATGTCCCAGGGAGGACTCGAACCTCCACAGCGAGCAACCGCGCGCTCCTCAGCGAGACGCTTTAGACCGCTCGGCTACTCCGCCGCGGCAAATGTTTGTTAAGCTTATGGGACTTAACTGCTGGGTCATCAGTCCCTAAACTTACAACCTACTTGTAAACTAACTTATACTAAAGACAGCACAAACATCATGCCCGAGGGGCAATTCGAACCCCCGACGTGTAACGGCCTCGCGCATCGCAGCATAGTGCCTTAATGCGCTCGCCAATCCGCCGCGGCCTGAGAAAAATTATCGGAGCGTGTGCTCCGTCTCTAATGAACACGATATCCTCCGTTCTTCCATATTCCTTCCTGCATGGTCTACCTGCGGAACTTCTCTCGGAAGATAATTGTCGACCACATACAGCTCGGTTTGCTTGAGACTTCCAGCGTTATGTCCCGACTCTTCCATGGCCAGCCTGCTTCCCGTACTTGTTCCCAATACCTAAATTTCCCATATCAAGCGTGGGGGAGGGGTGAAAAAATGAATTTTTAAAAAATCGCAATAGCGTGTTTTAGGCCCACTTTAGATTTTTTCTGTAGTTTTATGATTCTTGGTAAACATTTCGGACAAATATAATAAAAATAAAAATAATAAAAATTCATGGACGATACGATTACGACCCTACTATTGTGATAATGTCCATCACTCAACCTGTAATATTCTCTCTGACAGCGTTTCAACAAACAGCCAAAATTATTTGATATTTGAGTTAAGCTCTAACAAACATACACTTTTTTCCCAACTTTTATGTCTTTAAACTGTTATTTTAATATCTCTCCGATATTTTCATTCTTCTACCGGTAAGATGTTAGCACCTGTCTTGCCAAGGTAGTTTGTCTTCTTTTTCTAGTTTATTTTCTTTGCCTGTAGTGGTTTACGTAAAATCAACTGACAGTGTCAAGTCCCAGCTACTTTTGCAAATATCTCAGAAACGGTGTGAGTTATGGAAACGATGTAAGAGAGCAAAGTTTAATCAATTTTCGTCTCAGATGAACGGTTAAGGCATTATTTGCAATTAAATTTCGTGCTGTCAAAAGGCCATCACAAATGGCCTACTTTTTGTGTTACTAACCTATTTTTTGTCCGAAATATTCTAAAAAGGGAGTTTTTGGTCGCTGGCGGCCAATCATTACGTCTATAAAATTTGGTGCCCATCGGTTGAACGGCGGGAACACGTTACAGACAGACAGATAGTTTCAAATCGTCGTTAATTTTGCAAATATCTTTGAAAAGATGCGAGATGTGAAAAAAACATAAGAGAGTGAAATTGTAGAAAATTTTCTCCTATAAAAATTCCTTTATTCAAATTTCGTGTCAGATGAACGATTAAGCTGTTATTTCATTTAAATTTTGAGTTGCCAAAAGCCGATCGCAAAGGCAGTGTTACTGCAGTAACCCAAAGTGGGCCAAATTATTTAATACAATTACTTTTTATTTAGAACACAACTACATGGAATTTGTTGTGGCAAAAGTAGTTGGTACAATATATTTTTTCGGCAGACTTCACCTTCTTCATTAAGTTTGATCTCCTCTTTTATGTAATTATAAAACTCCATGTAAGTCAGCTTAGCAGCAGTCGATTTCTTTCACCAATCAACAAGGTCGACCTCAGCAAAAACATTCTTTCTACAGAGGTGTTGATGAAACAAATAGTAGCATAATTTTAGTGGTTTGAATTTGCGTTCAGTATTATCGATTTCCTTAAAAAGGTAAATCAACATTTCTTCCACGGAGTGTTTAGACTTCCATTATTCCGAGTCTTGGTTGGTTTCTAAAAAGCTCTTCAGATACATATATTCCCGAAAACAACTGTCGCCTGACATTTCATACCGGAACTGATAACCATTGCAGTTTAGTCCCTTCCGAAACCAACAACAACAAATTTCATACCAATTTCAGACAGGTATATAATATTGTTTTCAATCATCAATCCAATTCAGGGTTTCAGATACCTGATATTTACAAAAAGAAGAAGTCAATTTCTATAAGTACCAAATGCTACGGTATAGAAAGGAAGGAATTCGAAAGGGAATTAGCGGCACTAACAATGTACTTAAAACCATGACTTTCGGACTATAACTGAGGAGCCTAATATCAAAGACGGCTAAGCCCACTTCCGATGTTTTACGGCAGAGGTAGAAAACAAAAACATATTATCAAAATACCCACACTTCTGAGATATTTTGTATACTCTCTTTATTATAAAAAAAATACTTTCAGTGATGAAAACGTAGCATAAATAAATAGTTAAGTCGTGAAAATCGTTGAAAAATCCGACTTCACCGGCTTTGATATTAACTACTGGATTTGTGCGCTTTTCAAACTAAACCGAAGTGTATCCATGTACTTTTTAATTTAGTTATTGCTATTTCTTTTAAACAAATAGTTAACAATCTAAGCATGAAGCACTTTTTGTTTCAAGAATGAGCCTATTGGCAGTTAAAATAATCGTATAAAATAGAAAGAGTCTAAGGATTTGAACAGTAATTACTGGATGATCAAATCGAAACGATTATTAACAGAGCCGTTAAAAACTTGCATAACATTAAGTTTGATAGTGGTTTCTCTTAAACGAAAAGTAAAAAATACTTACCATATTCCAAACATTTACAAAGTAAGCAAAAAGAGCTAAGCAAACGAAATTAGCATTAAATGTTCGTTTCTTCTGTATTCTCACTATCGCGAAGTTTTTATTGCCTCTTTTGGGAGGACTGTGGTTCAAATCCACCTCCGGTCATCCAGATTTAATTTTTCCGCGATTTCCGTAAATAGCTCCAGGTAAGTGCCGAGATGGTTCCTTTAAAAGGGCACAGCCGATTTCCTTCCCTATCCTTACCCAAAAATCCAAGAATGAGCTCCGTCTTTAATGACCACGCTGTCGACGAAACGTTAAACCCTAAGATTCCTTTCTTCCTTGTCTCTTTTGAAGGAACAACAGATTTTAAACTGAAAAAAAAAACACAATAATAAAGTGCGCTAACAGACACACAGCATGCAAGTAAACTGAACAAGGTGGGTGCCGCCTAACAAAACTTGTGTTATGATGGGCTACTGATGGAGTTAGACACTTTTGGACTTGGTCGTTTTTGAAGCAAAGCCACGTTTTTAAACGTCTTTTGAAGTATTTGTTTTTGACACTCAGTAAGAATACTTTCCGATTCTGCCTAGAAAACACTGTAGGAAAATATTAATATCACAAAATGGAAAAAAAAAATCGCACTGACGTGTTTTACGGCCCACTTTAAATTTGTAGTTTTATAAGTTTTTGCTAACATTTTGGACCAAAATAATAACCTAAATAATAATAAATTAAATAATAGGAGTGTCTGAGTGAAAAAAATTAGGTAGTGGCGGGTTCCGAACCACCGACCTTGAGCGTCATAGTCCAACATCTTGCCCACTACGCTATTTATTTATTCTATGGGTAGTTCTCTTTGTTGCGGATGCTGATCGTTTCTGTTCGTTCTTGTTCCATGCGTTCTTGGCTCAGCTTTTTTATTAGAGAGAGCGTTGAGCTGTCTGACCGGGCGCGCTGAGCCAAATCTATCAATCAAATCTTAAGTCCTTTTATCTCATACTATTGATGGCCGTTGTTAACTGATGTTAATATGGCATTTGTAGACACTAGATTATCATTTATCGTACGAAGAAAGACGTGTTTTTTTGTTAATTCTTCAGTGCGCCATTGCTTTGAAATGACAACGTGTAAGTTACGATAAGAAAATCATCAAATGCGCAACGCAAAATGGCGTAGGCCACAGAGAGTTCTGGGCGAGGAATGTCACGTGACATCTCCAAACGGCTGGTTTTCGTTAATTCAATTGAGGGTGTCAAAACTTTTTTTTTTTTTTTTTTTTTTTGTAAATATCTCTCAAACGATACGAGATATGAAAAAAAAAAATAAGGGAACGAAGTTGTAGAGAATTTTCTCCTCCACAAATTAGGTTATTCAATTTTCGCGTCAGGTGAACGGTTATTTGTAATTAAAATTACTTTACAAATGGCTTTTTTTGTATTACTACCGTATTTCTTGTCCAAAATATTTGAAAAAGTGAGGTTCTGGTCTCTGATAGTCAGCAATTATGTCTGTAAAATTTAGTGCTGATCGGTTGAACGGTTCGTCTTAAAAACAGGGCACACGTTACGGACAGACAGACACACATCCCAAAATCGCCGTTATGTTTGCAAATATCTTTGAAACGCTACGAGATATGAAAAAAAAAAAAAAAAAAAAAAAAAAAAAAAAACATAAGAGCAAAGTTGTAGAGAATTTTCTCCTCTACCTTAACCTAAAGTGGTCCAAAAAATGAACTTGGTCATATAGGCGTCTCAATTGTAAACGCAAATACAGACTTTGCCACATTGGAACTGAAGTAGAATTTCTAATTTTCCCTCTCGTATGGTTGTTTCTTAAAGGTTCACAGCGTCTCTACTTCTATTAAAGTGTGAATCCCACGTGACATTTTCAATAGTACCAAAATCTTCCAAAAATGACAACCTTGGCAGGCTTGCTGCCACGCAAGAATGCCAGGTCAGTGCACTGGCTGTACACCGAAGAATCCCGCTGCAATCGATTAAACTACGCCTTACATAAACAGATCCATGAACCGCATTCAGAATGCACTGCGGCTGAGAATCCAATTACCCTTGCGTGCTGTGCGGTCAGCGATGGCTTACGCAAGAGTGGAGCAAAAGATCGCGGTAAGAATCCAAATTAAAGAAGTACAGAATGAATAATCTAGGAAGGCTGGTTTTGTGCCAAATGATTTGTCTATGCTCCTACTGCCGCGCGGGAATGGACGAGGGTTCTAGGCACCACATCTGGGACTGAGAGCCCTCTCCCGCAGGAGGTTCGAGTCCTCCCTTGGACATGGGTGTGTATGTTGTCCTTAGATTAAATGTTCAAATGTTTGTAATTCTTATGGGACTACACTACGTTAGTCATAAGTCCCTAGACTTACAATATACTTAAGTTAAACTAACCGAAGGACAATACACACATCCATGCCTAAGGGAGGATTCGAACCTCCAACGCGGGAGGCCGCGCGATCCGTAACGTGGCGCTCCAGACCGCTCGGATACTCCCGCGCGGCTCCTTAGATTATTTTAAGTAGTTTCTAAGCCTAGCGACTTATGATCACAGTAGTTTGGTCCCACAGATTTGCAAACTGCTGAACATTTTATGCTTCTACTACGCGGAACGTACGAAAAACCAAGTAAACATGCACTCATTATTAAACATCTGTTTAATAATTCCAAGTATTCACCAGTTCACTATTTTCATCCACTGGAAAACGTAGAACCTAAGATGTACAATCCCTGACAATGAAATACGGTGAATAGTCCTGTAACATTAACGTAGATGAACTATGAACTACAGTTACCTTACGATCCTTCGAATTAGTCGTCTCCCATAACTATTCACCGCTGAGCTCTGCGTTAAATGACCCGGAAAATTTGCACGAAATCTTCCTTTGGGATGGTGTTCAAAAGCCTCGTCACGTTTCGTAGGATGCCATGAATATCGTTAAATATCTTTCCTTTCAAAGCGAGTTTGAGTCGAGAGAATAGGAAGAAGTCTGAAGGAGTGAAAACCGGCGAGTACAGTGGATGAAAACGTAGCATAAATAAATAGTTAAGTCGTGAAAATGGTTGAAAAACACAACTTGACTGGCTTTGATATTAAACTCTGGCATTTTTTTACATTGAAGTGACCCATCACGTCGACGGTAAGATACGATGCGCACTGGAGTATACAGCAGGTGCTGTATGCTATATATTCTGTCGTTTTCCTTGGATTTCGGCAGGTTCACGGCAAAAACTGGGTTTGGTTTTAGTTATTTGGTTTCGTCGTTTCTTCCTTTGAATTGATACACCCTAGCCTGTGGGAACCCTTCTTCGTGCAGCGCTTATGGTACGTGTTCTACTGGTACTGATGCTGGAAGTCGTTTGATGACCACTTTCAATTCCTTGGCCTCGGGTGCTTGGTGCGTGAAGAGTTGGAAGAATTGAATGCCCTCTGGTGGTCTTCTTAGGTCTCCAAATAGTACTTGATACGATCTCCTTGTTAGATTGCTTTCAAGGAACCCTACATGTGTTGTTTCAGGGTGTTGTTAAATTATACGTAATTTTCTGTGTAATAAATAGTGATTGGTGGTACTTATCTCGGTTCTGGGGGCTCCGGTGTTGACTGGAGTTGCCTGGCCGGCCGCGGTGGCCGAGGTGACTGAGGTGCTCCAGTCACGGTCAGCACGGCCACTACGATCGGGGGTTCGAATCCCCCCTCGGGCATGGATATTTGTGCCGTCCTAGTTCGTAAGTAGTTCATAAGTAGTTTGTAAGTTTAGGGACTGATGACCCCGTAGTTAAGTCCCATAAGCTTAACAAACATTTGAACATTTTTTTTTTTTTTTGGAGTTGCCTGCTCGTTGTTTCTCTGGCGTGTTTACGTGTTCTTGTTGCGATGGGTCAATCGGGGTAAACCGATTGGCTGTCTCTATTTCCATTTTTCGTTTCCATGTGCTGTTCTCTACTTCCATATGTTTTGTGTGACGGCGTTTGTATTGAACTGTGACGTAATCTCCCTTGTTCGGATCCTCTTTGTGAATTTCTTCCATTTCCTCTCCGCTTTCAAATTATGAGGATGGGCCGTTATCATCGTCACCTGGCATATCCGCATCAGGGATGTCTTGTTGATGTGCTGATGCTTCTGGCGTTAGCGGTAGAGTAGGTAGCGTAGCTTGAAGCTGGCCCGAGTTTTGCAGAGCAGTACTTACGCACTGCTGTAATGCAGTGTAGTTCGTCATCCTGGGCCCCGCGCAGCATCTTAGTCGATGTCTTGTGATGTCTGAAATTCCTGTCGAGATCATCGTCCTCGTTGACCCGCCTGCCGTAGCCGTGGTCCTCGTATACAGGGACGCCGATGAGGGAAACCCCGCGAAAGGCCAGCCCATGCGCGGCCGAGCCAGCTGGCCCGGTGGCTCGCTCATCGATGAGTGCTCTGTGGCATCGCCTCGGCTGTTCGCTGCGCGCTCCAGCGGCACTTGTCGGCTGCATCGGCTTTTGGAATCACTTTGTTTACAAAATGAAAGGCGTGGAATTCCTGTTTTAGCTCCACTAAAACGCACATTGTGCGATACAACCAGTGGCTTCCTACTGTCAACCCCACTAAATCCCAGGCAATCATCATGCGTCACACCATCCGTTCCTTCTGCCACCGAGACCTTTACGACCTTTACCTTACTCTCCATGGCCATCCCATCCCTCAAACCTGTACCCTAAAATACCTTGGCCTCACCCTTGACAACTCTCCACCTTCACACTGTTCGTCAGAAAGCCCTCTCCCGCCTCAACCTTCTTAAGCTCCTCTCCGGCTGGACATGGGGACTGAAACCCTCCACGATCCTCTATACGTATCGTTGCCTAATGCGTCCCATCGTATGCAGTTTCCACTCCACCTGGGTTTCCACCTCCCCTGCCTATAACACGTCCCTCCAGATCCTTGAGCGCCACGCCCTCCACCTCACGTCTCGTATTCGTCTCCCTTTCTCCACGCGAATCCTATACAAACTAATTCCTTTTCCACACCAGCTCAAATTCCTGGAGCATATCCGTACCCTCTACGTTTCCCGCAAAATAGAATCCCGTCACCCTCTGGTCCCCCACCCCCCGCCTTTTGAATCCCGGGCCTTTACCACGCCGTTACCAACATATCCCTCCTTCCCTCCATCTTCACACTCTCCATATCTTTTCCGGGGGTAACTACCATCAGCTTCCCCTCCCGGATGACGCCCTCCGGTACGATATTTATCCTGCTACCAGCCTGAATTCTTCCCCGTATATGATATTCGTCCTCTCTCCCCCACGCCTCCTTCTCCCTCCCTTGCTTGACTCTCCCTTCTTCTCTTCTCTCATCGATGTCCTTATGCCCCATCCTTATCCCTCCTCCCCTCCCCTCCCATTCCCGCCCCTCCGCTCTTCCCCTCCTCTCCCTGTCCCTTGCGGGGTTCGTGCAGTGTTTTGTGTGCAAATCTACACTCTATCCTCAAAAATAAGGGTTACCAAACGACGTACTACTGCACTCCTATGCAAAAAGACTGTTCCTGTAAACGTCATAAGACTGCGATCAAGTACGAAATATTTGTGCCAATTGTCTCTTTCTTATTATTATTTTATTATTTATTTATTTTACCCGTGGTCTGGTACTCTTTTGAATATTATTGATTATTTTGTGTTGTGTTACCTATTTCTACATCTACATGGGATACTCTGAAAATCACATTTAAGTGCCTGGCAGAGGGTTCTTCGAACCACCGTTATACTATTTATCTCCCATTCCATTCTCGAATAGCGCGCGGGAAGAAAGAACACCCGAATCTCTCCGTTCGAGCTCTGATTTTTCGTATTTTATTCTGATGATCATTTCTACCTATGTAAGTGGGAGGCAACAATATATTTTCGCATTCGGAGGAGAATGTTGGCGATTGAAGTTTCGTAAGTAGCCCACGCCGCAGCGATAAGCGCCGTTGTTGTAATGATTCCCATCCCAGATCCTGTATCATTTCCGTAACGCTGTCTTCCCTGTACCGTGACAATACGAAACGAGCTGCCCTTCTTTGGACTGATGTCCTCCGTCAAACCCACCTGATAAGGATCCCACACTGGACAGCAATACTCCATAAATGGACGGACAAGCGTAATGTATGCAGTTTCTTTTGTAGTTCTGTTGCATTTTAATGGTTCTGCCAAATGCCAAATGCAATTTGTTATAGTGTTTGTGATGTATCGCCGTGTTTTAAAACTTCAGCGACCGCCGAGCAGTCAGAACAAGTGTCGCCATTTGTTTTTATTCTGTGCTCTCGTCGCGTCGCCATTCTATATATCAATGTTAACTTCAGTATGTTTTGGCAGTTTTTTAAATTCAGATTACGAGTGTCTCAATCTGGTTTCTATGTTATTTTAACTCATCATCATCATCCACCTTTGTATTTTTAAATTCTTCTTTTTCCTTCACTGATGTTCATAATCACTATTTGTCCACTGATTGTCGCTCAGCTGAAGAGCAGCGCTGAGGCCGCTGCCAGCCTGCCCCATCAGGGGCTTTCAAATACCAATAAAGGAAAAAAAAAAGTAACTGGGTGATATAAAATTAGGACTTCACATAGCAAACAATATTTCAGCCGGCCGCGGTGGCGTAGGGGACTGAGGCGCTCCAGTCACGGTCTGCACAGCCACTACGGTCGGGAGTTCGAATCCCCCCTCGGGCATGGATATTTGTGCCGTCCTTAGTATTAGTTAGTTCATAAGTAGTTTGTAAGTTTAGGGACTGATGACACCGTAGTTAAGTCCCATAAACTATACAAACATTTTGAAACATTTGAATATTTCATCAGTTTCGCTTTTTAGTAACTTGGGCTCGAACAAACATATCTGTATGAACGTTTGCTTATAGGATCTCTACGTACCCCTCAATGTGCTGGTGGGTGTCGTTTTTATGCAAAACTTTGCAATCATGCTCTCGATAGCACTGTAGATGTAGACGCCATACGTAATGCAGATATCTTAACTATAACTTATATAATAATCATCCTACATGTTCTCTAGCGTATTGTCATCAAAAGCCGTAATGATAGTTGCAACTTTAACCATCTTCTCGGAAGACTGTTGGTATTCACTGCCACTGCTTCCATCGCCTCTTCCCGCACTTTCCGTAGCACTACCGCTTGCAATGAGTTGTTCGTCATTATCATCCCTATTATCATCATTATGTGTTACTGTAACAACAGTATCTAACTTATGCTCATGTTTCAGTACCCTAACAGATACGAGAAAGCATGCGAATGATTCATCTTCTACATTAATACTATCTTCACGAAAAAGGGTTCTTGGTAACTTCATCTCAACTAATCGCAATACATTAGCAGGATTGATTACCAATCGCCGCCCCATCTGACGCTTCACTACACAAATAACGTCACAAAACGCAACTTCAGAGGCACACTGCACCGTCCCTACTGGCGAACCGACAGGTCAAAGTGCAATGTGGCAAGGCACACGCAGAGGCCTCTAACGGACGATTGCAGAGTTTTGCAGATGCGGGAGTATCACTAGTGCAATAAGGGACCTTTACATTATCTCTCACGCGATTTTGGTGTATATGTGTTTGTTCGAGCCGAAGTACTTTCCTTGTTAGTCACTTCTCCTCTATTACTGTTACTATTCAGTGGTAGAACGGTAAAATACAAGACGTGAAACAATGAAGTGCATATTCTACTCCAAGTAAGGTGCGAACTGTCCTCTTCATAAAAGCAATCGAACAAACTCACTCCTCACCTCCTTCCACGAAGCTCTTGCTACCTTATATAATGTCATCCTTTTCACCGGCTTTTACCCCGACCTGTGGAAGACCTCCCGTATTCTCATGTTCCTAAAACCTGATAAGCCCCCATCCCAGACCTCATCCTACCGTCCCATCAGTCTTACCTCCGTGTTCAGCAAGGTCCTGGAAACCATCCTCTCCCGTCGTATCCATCAGCACCTCCATCGCCACCAGTTCCTCCCCCTTTCCCAATGTGGCTTCCGACCCTCCTTCTCTGCCGATGACCAGCTCCTTCGCCTTACTCATCTCCTTTCTGTCCAACTCAACTCCCGTCGCTCCGCAATTTTTGTCTCCCTTGATATCCAAAAAGCCTACGACCGTGTATGGCATTCCGGTCTCCTCTTCAAACTCCAGTTCTACGCCCTTCCTATTAATTACGTCCGCCTCATTGCTTCCTTTCTCACCCGCCGCCCCTCCTATGTCACTGTCTGCAACTCCGACTCCCGTTTGTTCTACCCCTCTGCCGGGGTGCCCCAAGGCTCCGTCCTCTCTCCTCTCCTTTATCTCATCTACTCTGCCGACATGCCCCAACCCGAGCCTCCCGTTTACCTTCTACAATATGCTGACGACACCGCCTTCCTAGCCCTCGCCCCCTCCCTTGCCCGCTCCCAGTTTTTGCTCCAGTCCCACCTCACCGAGTTCGCCTCATGGTGCAACCGGTGGCTCCTCTCCGTCAATCCTGACAAATCCCAGGCAATTATCATAGGTCGTACCACCCGCTCCTTCCGTCTCCATGATTTCTACCTCACCCTCCACAACCGCCCTATCCGCCACACCCCCACCCTGAAGTACCTTGGCCTAACCCTCGACCGTAACCTCTCCTGGACCCCCCACCTCCGCACTGTCCGACAGAAAGCCCTCTCCCGCCTTAACCTCCTCAAACTCCTCACCGGCCGGACGTGGGGTCTCAGCCCCTCCACCATTCTCTACACCTACCGGTCCCTTATGCGTCCTGTCCTTTGCAGCTTCCATCCTGCCTGGATCTCCGCTCCCACATCCTACTATAAAACCCTCCAAGTCCTCGAGCGCCATGCCCTCCGCCTCGCCTACCGCATCCAGCTCCCGTTCCCCACGCGGATCCTGTATGACCTGATCCCGTTTCCCCACCTCCTCGAATATCTCCAGCGTATCCGTAGCCTCTATACCACCCGTAAAATTGACTCCCGCAACCCCCTTGTCCACCCCATCCTTACCAACCCTGGGCCTCTGCCACGCCTCTACCGCGTTATACCCCCTTCCCTTCATCTCCACACCCTCCATGTCCTCTCCCAGGGTAATTTCCGCCGCCTCCCCCTTCCTGATGACGTCCTCCGTTCCGACATATACCCGTCCTACCAGCTCTGATCCCCCACCCATAGATAAAGTGCCCCCTCTCCCCCCTCCCCTTCCGCTCCCCCGCTTGGCTACCCCCCTCCCTGCCCTGGAGTCCCTACGGCTCTTCCCTGCCGCCCCCCTTTTCTTCCCCGCCGTTTTTTTCCCCCTCTCCCCCACGCTTTGCTCCGCCCCCTTTTTATCGGGGTCCTGCACCGACAGTTTTACAAGTGCTACGTCAAGTGTTGTGTATTGTGCTACAGTGAAGTGTGTGTTTTTTAACTGCGTCCACCGCAACCAGACAAGTGTCGCACCGTGTATTTTACTTAGTGTCTCCGTGTACTCGCCGTCCTGTGTTCTCGTCGTCCAACATGTGCTTTTTAAGTCACCGTGGCTCCTCGTTTTTAACTGACTACATCCGGTTTTTGTTCACCTGTCAACTGTTTGTACCTCCAATTGTCGCCATGTATGTGTCATTGTTCCTCCGTTGATTTTTCGCCTGTCATGTATTTTAAATTTTCATCTCATCAATGTATTTTATTCTCTCGGCTGAAGAGCAGCCTCTGGAGCTGCTGCCAGCCTACTGGTGTAATCGCTGGTGTGGAAATACAATAAAGAAAAAAAAAAACCTCACTCCTCAGACGATGCGCACATATATTTACATAGCATCGAATATTTTACAATATACTTTTATCAAATTAATAAGAAAGTATTTAAGCCTATCAGAAAAACCGAATATGAGAAACAAAATTATTTGCTCAGAGCTAGTCACAAACCAGAGCCACACAGTATCATCTGTTTTGCACCCTGCAGCCCTACTGCCTACACTATACCAGGCAAGAATGTTAACAGTCTCCAACATTGATCATACTGGTGACACTCGAAACTCGGCATGTTGACTACACACGTTCAGATAGAAGCTCCGTGTGCCAACGGCTTTGGGGAGGCTTTCCCAGTATGCGGGACGATATCAACTACGTCAGAAATTCTTAATGTTCGTCTGCACATTTACCAGTAAGATGGGGGAAGGCCACCTACGTCACACTAAGCCGTCTGGTGGAGCAGGAGCCTCTCTTTTCGGTAGAGAGAAGAAGACGCCATCTTGGCCGTTAGTAGAAGCTCCTATTTGATGGGTTTTGTATATATAACTTAGGTTTTAAGATTATTTCTCATTTCAAAGCAAGTCAAAGCAACTGGGTAAACTAAGTATCTCTCGAAAACCGGTCATTATAGCTACAATTTGTTGTAATATAATGACTGGAAACGTCGTATATGTGGTTAAAGAATTTCGGTACTATGAAAATTTGCCGTTTCAATATATTCATTACCAGTATTATGCATATTGCAGAGATGTAACACTCATACCTGGCGTAGTGTAGGCAGTATAGTTGCCGGCTCCAAAATTAATGATACTCTGTGGCACTGGTTCGAGACGCACTGTGAGGAGATATTTTTGTTTCTCATATTTAGGTTTTCTAATAGGCTTAAAGATTTTCTTATTAATTCGGTAGACGTATACTATATAATATACCGAGGCTATAGAAATATAGAGCGGCTCGATAGCACAGTGGCAGAGTGCCAAACTACAAATCCAAAGGTTTTTATCTGTCACTTTCCACTTCTTTCATCTCTGGCAGTGTTGCTAATGTGAAAAACATCGAGTAGTGCCGTGGTTCGGAACCCACGTTAAACTGGCTGGGTACGTCAGTTCGAAGGTCGGAGGAAGGCAACGGCATACCACCTCCAAATAGGACCATGCCTAGTAAAGCAATGTGGTGTTCAAATCAATCTTCAGATTGTTGACTGCTTTACCTTTATATAAATATAAGTGCACCTCATTTGAGGAGTGAATTTGTTCGACTGGCTTTACGAACAGGACAGTTCGCAGCTAACTTGGAGTAAAATATGCACTGTATTTTTCACATTCTAAAGGTTCTAATACTGAATAGTAACAATGATCGAGAAAAAATAACTATAAGTTTTACTAAAATGCGAGACTGATGAAATATTGTTTGTTAAGTCCTAATCTAATTTTATGTCGCACGTTTGGCCATGAAACTTTTATAAATCGCTGCCCTAATTGACTTAACATGCACATTTCCTAATTGGTTCATTATGTTCATAGATATTGGAAATGTTACTTGTGTAGGACTTTGTCGCAGATAGGACTAAATGACTAGCATATGCATAAGAGCGGAAATGTGCGTTTTAATGGAGCTAAAGCAGGAATTCCACTCCTTTCGTTTCGTAAACAGCGTGATTTCAAAATCTGATGCAGCAGATAGCTGCAGCTGGAGTGCGCGCGTAGCACGTTGAGGCACGCGTCTCGTGTGCACAAGTCTCGCCGGCTCCGAGCGTTCAGCCGCACGGTGGACTCGGCACGTTGGCCACACACGTTGAGACACACGATCCGTGTGCCGACGGCTTAACGCTCGAGCCGGCAGTCCCCACCGCTGCCTATTGAACACGTCGACTGCCGGACGCAGTGATGGATGCTCCAGTGGCAGGCCAGGTCAAATCATGGCGTCACGCTCTGCTCCTGCCACCGCACCGGCGGACTCGTGGCAGTTAACGAGCTGTTAACTCAAAATTCGTCACTTAAGTCTGTTGACTGGTGCGGTGGACTACACCAGCTCAGAAAGGTGTCCCGAGTAGTTCTAGATTTCTCCTAGATAAGGTTAAGTATTGTGGTATGAGTGGACAGTGCATAAATGGTTTAAATCATACTTAACTGGAAGTGTACATACAGTTGGAATAACCAATTCGCATGATATAGAAGAAACCATTGATTCCTCTATCTGGAGAGCTATCAAAAATGGGATCCCACAAGGTTTGGTCTTGGGACCTTTGCTGTTCTTAATTATATCAATGACGTGCCATTCTATGTTCACGAAGATGCTAAGCTAGTTCTTTTTGCTGACGACACAAGTACAGCTATCACGCCTGACAAACAGGAATTAATTGATGAAATTGTAAATGATGTCTTTCAGAAAATTATTAAGTGGTTCCCTACAAATTGACTCTCATTAAACTTGGATAAAACCCAGTATACATGGTGTCCCACTCAACTGTTTCGTCCCAGATATCTCTGAAACTACAACAGATATTGAAAAACGACTTTTACAGTCATAACGTACGGCTGGGGCTTATGAAAGTAGGTACTATGAGACACTCTAAAACGTGAAGAAATATTATTTTCAACACAAACTTATGTTTTTTTAAATGGATACCCCATATTATTTCTTAAGCAATCGATAGGATGAAAAATCACAAAAAGAATGGCGTTGGTTGCATCGCGATGCGTCTATTATATCCGGAGAAACTGCGAAGCGAAGTTGACGTTTGAAATACACGAGGCGCGGTGCTAGCGCATTGAGTCTCGGACACCTGCTAGTAGCGCGCCTCATGTATTTCAAACGTCAACTTCGCTTCGCAGTTTCTCCGGATATAATAGACGCATAGCGATGCAACCGACGCCATTCTTTTTGTGATTTTTCATCCTATCGATTTCTCACTAAATAATATGGGGTATCCATTTTAAAAAAACAGAAGTTTGTGTTGAAAACAATATTTCTTCACGTTTTAGAGTGTCTCATAGTACCTAATTTCATAAGCCCCTGCCGTACGTTCATGACCGTAAAATACCTCTTGTAGTTTCAGAGATATCTGGGGTGAAACAGTTGAGTGGGACACCCTGTATACAGTTTCATACAGTAAATGGCATGACACCATTAATAAATTTAGACTTTGAACAGAAATATATATAGGCAAGGTAGAATATTAAAAAAATTGAGGTGTTTGCATTGACAAGGGATTGAATTGGAAGAAATACATTGAAGATCTGCTGAAACGTTTGAGTTCAGCTACTTACGCTATTTGGGTCATTGCAAAATATGGTGATATACATCTCAGTAAATTAGCTTACTACGCCTA
The DNA here is from genome assembly GCA_026315105.1 of Locusta migratoria. Lineage (NCBI taxonomy): Eukaryota > Metazoa > Arthropoda > Insecta > Orthoptera > Acrididae > Locusta > Locusta migratoria. The sequence goes on from CM048755.1 coordinate 284,696,005, forward strand.
TTTCCATTCACTTCTTTCATATGGGATCATATTATGGAGCAATTCAACCTTGAGTAAAAAAGGTATTCATTGCACATAAGAGTGTAATTAGAATAGTTGCTGGAGCCCACCCAAGATCGCTATAATACTAGGAGAAAGGGTGGTATTAATTTTTCAAGGTTATATCTAACTTTGGCACAGAAAGGGGTGAATTATGCTGCCGCAAAAGTCTTCGGTCACTTCCCAAGTACCATCAAAAGACTGACAGATATCCAACTGGTATTTAAAAAGAAATTTTAAAAAATTCTGTATGGCAACTCCTTCTAGATAAAACTTCCGTTGTCTTCCGTCAGTCCCACCTGATGAGGGTCCCACAAGGGGCAACAGTACTCCAGGAGAGGACGCACAAGTGTGATGTAGGCAGTCTCTTTGGTGGAGCTGGTGCATCTTCGAAGCGTTCTGCCAATGAAACGTAACCTTCCCCACAATATTTTCTGTGTGTTCTCTCCAGTCAAAGTTATTCGTAATTGTAACTCCTAGGTATTTGGTAGAATTTACGACCTTGAGGTTTGACTGATTTATCGCGTAATTGAAGTTCAGCGGATTTATTTTAGTGGTCATGTGTATTACCTCACACTTTTCTTTATTTAGTGTCAATTGCCAATTTTCGCACCATGTAGAAATTTTGTCTAAATCGCTTTGCAGTTACTTTTGATACTCTGTTGACTTCACTAACCGAGAAACGAAAGCATCATCCGTGAACAGTCTAAGGGAGCTATTCAGATTGTCTCCTAAATCGTTTATAAACACAAGGAAGAGTAGGGGACCTATAACGCTTCCCTGTGGAACGCCAGACATCACTTCTGTTTTACTTAATGACTTACCGTCAATTACAACGAACTGTGTCCTTTCTGATAGGAAATCGTGAATCCAATCGCACAATTGGGGAGATATTCCATAAGCTATCAAGAATGGGGTCCTACAAGGTTTGGTCTTGGGACCTTGTTGTTCTTAATTACATCAATGACGTGCCATTCTATATTCACGAAGATGCTAAGCTAGTTCTTTCTGCTGACGATACAAGTACAGCTATCACGCCTGACAAACATGAATTAATTGATGAAATTGTAAATGATGTCTTTCAGAAAATTATTAAGTAGTTCTCTACAAACTGACTCTCATTAAACTTGGATAAAAGCCAGTATATACAGTTTCATACTATAAATGGCATGACACCATTAATATATTTAGACTTTGAACAGAAATATGTAGCCAAGGTAGAATATTCAAAAATTTGAGGTGTTTGCATTGACAAGGGATTGAATTGGAAGAAATACATTGAAGATCTGCTGAAACGTTTGAGTTCAGTTACTTACGCTATCTGGGTTATTGCAAAATTTGGTGATATACATCTCAGTAAATTAGCTTACTATGCCTATTTCCATTCACTGCTTTCATATGCGATCATATTATGGGGAAATTCAACCTTGAGTAAAAAAAAGGTATTGATTGCACATATGCGTGTAATCAGAATAATTGCTGGAGCCCACCCAAGATCATCATGCAGACATTTATTTAATGATCTAGTGATCTTCACTGTAGCTTCACTTATACTTATGAAATTAGTTATAAACAATCTGACCCAATTCAAAAGTAATAGCAGTGTGCATAGCTATAACACTAGGAGAAAGGGTGGTATTAATTTTTCAAGGTTAAATCTAACTTATGCACAGAAAGGGATGAATTATGCTGCCGCAAAAGTCTTCGGTCACTTGCCAAGTACCATCAAAAGACTGACAGATATCCAACTGGTATCTAAAAAGAAATTTTAAAAAATTCTAAATAGCAACTCCTTCTACACTTTAGATGAATTTTTAGATAAAACGTAGTAATTTAGCTTAAAAAATCCTTAAAATATGGAGTGTCATGTATAAAAATTTATTAAACTGAGACGTTCCACATCATTCCGAAACGTCGGAACCATTCAGCACGACCTCGCGCCAGTAAGAATCATCTGCCTTACTGAACGATAGTATTCACTTCAAGGCACGTTAGTTTTATTGTTACCTCTGTACTAGTACCCCAAAGGTTACATCATCAGCGCTAATATAACAGATACTGATCCTGAAATAATCATCAACACGTCACACAAAATAATTTTGGTCAAAAAAGATCTAAGTCCGAGGAATGGATATATGTATGTGTACTCTTCCTGAAGACAGTGTTTCAATTCAACTGCACAATTCGAACTGATTCGCTACCTTGACCATGTAATCAATGATGCTTGTTTTATTTCGAAACTGGCCTATAACAAATTGTTTATTTATACTAAACTTTTGTAGATCTTTAAGCATGAAACTGATTTAATGGAGCAGTATAGTAGTGGACATTTTATTCAATTTAGATCTACATATACATATTTACTCCGCATCACATTTAAGTGCCTGTCAGAGGGTTCATCGAACCACTTTCGTGATATTTCTCTACTGTTCCATTTTCTAACAGCGCGCGGGAAAAAGGAACACACAATTTTTTCCGTTTCCTATTTGATTTCTCTTATTTTATTATGATGAACATGTCTCCCTGTGAAGGTTGGTGCCAAAAAATGTTCGCATTCGGAGGAGAAAGTTGCTAAGGAAATTTCGCAAATAGATCTCGTCGCAAAGAATAACGCCTTTCTTTTAATGATTTCTACCCCAACTGTTTCATCATTTCTGTGACACTCCCCTGTATCGCGATAATAAAAAACTACCTGCCCTTCTCCGAAGTTTGTTTATATCCTCCGTCAGTTCCACTTAGTGATCAAATTCAAATGTTTGTTAAGCTTATGGGACTTAACTACGGGGTCATCAGTCCCTAAACTTACAAAAAACTTATCAACTACCTTATACTAAGGACGGCACAAATATCCATGCCCGAGGGGGGATTCGAATCCCCGACCGTAGTGGCCGTGCACACCGTGACTGGAGCGCCTCAGTCCACTCGGCGACCGCGGCCGGCTCCACTTAGTGAGGATCCCACAATACGCAGCAATACTTTAAACTAGGACGGACAAATGTATTGTAGCCAGTTTATTTAGTAAAACTGTTGCATCTTGTATATGCTCTGCCAATAAAATGTAGCCTTTGGTTCGCCTTCCCCACGAAATTTTCTGCGTGTTCTTTTCAAGTCATGAAAAGCTAGTAGTGGTTGCAAAGGGAATGACATAGAGTTGTAGCCTAGCCTTGAATCTGTGAAATCTGTACATTGAGTAAGATTTGAAAGGAACCAGCTAGATATTTGGAAAGGGGATTAAAGTTCAGGAAGAAGGAATAAATACTTCGAGATTTGCCGACGGCGTTGTAATTCTGAGTGTTATAATGTGCTGGACAGTGTCGTGAATGGAGATTAGAAGATGAACTTTGGCGAAAATAAAAAAAAAAAAGGATAATGGAATGAGTCAAATTAAATCAGGCTATAGTGAGAAATTAGATTATTAAATTATATGCCGGAAGTAGTAGATGAGTTTTGCTATTTGGAAATAAAATATGTGATGATGGCCGAAGTAGAGAGGGTATAAGTGTGGAGTGGCAATGGAAGAAAAGTAATTCTGAAGAAGAGTAACTAGTTAAGGTTTAGGGAGACTTTTCTCAAGGCAGTTGTTTGGAATCCAGCCGTACACAGACGTGAAACTTAAATGATACGCATTTCAGACTAACAAGGTACAATCGCAAAATGTCTCATCGATACTGACCTAATATTGATTACAATGGAAACTTAAGATGTAATCAATAATTATATCATCAATTTTAGCTGCCCATAGTGGCATTTATAGGTATTGGTCAGCCTTATAGATAGTTGTGTAATAATGAATAGGACAGGAAATACATTGTGAAATAACGGATACTTACTCCGTATGATACATAATTCTGGAATTGCATGGAAGACAGGACGACACACTTTCAACTAGGTGAGGCGTGCAGCTTCCATTTAGGAGGGGGGTGTAAGCGATCAGATAGTCGGGTCTGCCCCCAGTAACCGCTTAAGACATGCTAAGATCCTGATGGACAGTTGCCAACCGCCGGAAATCGGTAAAGCCGTGCTTCTAAAGGGAGCTGAGGAGAAAGGGAGATGTCTCAGTGGACGCTCTGCTAGGTACTTAAACGACAGACACACTCTGTCAACTTAGAAATAAATAATAAATCACAGCATTATGTTCCCATCAATCCTGGTGGCATCTACGATGTAGGAAAAATTAGGCGCATCTCATGAACCGACAATATTTTTAATATCTTTAAAACTATAAAAGTTAATGTTCAAAATATCTGAATATAGTAACATTCAACAAACTTTTTTTGTCATAGATGATAGCTTATTACCTCAAGCTATCATCGTGAAAGCCACACACTTGTATATATTTATTTACGGATTACTTACACTTGTTATATCAATTTATTATGGAAATATAGTCATACTATGGTATCCTCACAGTAACGTAGCACTTGCAAGTAACATGATATGCCCCTCTTCTTCTGATGTTCGCATGACTGTTCAATGACTATTTGTCTATTTTACCAGAAACTCTACGTAAATATTGTGTCGTATGAGCACTGAAGTGAATGTTTCACTGGTTCCCTTTCCCCGATTGGATAACTGGGGTAGGTTAGGGACACGCAAGTCGCCGAAGTGGCGTCCAATTAAGAGACTTGCACCAGGCCAATGAGCCACACGAAATTATTATTATTATTATTAGCATTAGTACCCGGTGTTGCCCGGTTATTTACGAAGGTTGGAACTTAAATACTGACAACACTCCTGTGGAGACACTAAAGCCGCCCTTTCGCGGGACGTAGAAACGCACGTGGAGGAGGAAGTGGTGACGCCGCAGCGTGAAATACCACGTTCCACTACCCTGCGAAGCGTGGAATGAAGGATCTAGCATGCTCGATTTTTGTTTCGTGGATTGGAACGTGGCCGATGAGAAGCGACCTGGTTGTCACGTGACACGCAGAACTTTTGAACCGCCATATTGCAAACGGAACTCCGTATTTCGTTCCTTCTTTCGTTGTAGCGTGCGATTTATGAATATATAAAGCGTAAGAATACTGAAGAACTTTAGAAAACTCGTCATCTTAGATATGATTTGTTACAATAAATTACCGGAAACAAAATTTTCATGGCTTTAAAGGTTCTCGTATTTAACGTGTGGCAGTGTTATTATTTGTATAATGTGAAAGAATATCGTACCTTTGTTACGGTATAACGCATTCTATCAAAGAAGCATCTTCGTGATGCTATGTCATAGATATATAACATATCACAACGTTTTAGATGCTTAGTATATCTGAAAACTGACCCAGCTGCTGAAGTGCAGGAATAACGTAGTTGGGAGCCTAACAGACTGTGGCGCAAGGACTGTAAGTGGAACAGGTTCGCTTCTGTTCACTTCCGAAATATTTATACTTTTTTTGTTTCCTTAACGTTCCTGGTTTTTCTTGCTAATTTAAGTGTAATATTTGATATTCGTTGTTATTTCTTTTTAAGACAACGTATTAGCGTCGTGGATAGAGTCACGAGCTATGGAGAAAAAGAGATGTAAATAACAGATTTTCATCTACATTCTCCCAGATATTTTAAACAATTTCCTTTAATTGTGGTTAATGCAACTTATTTGTTAATTTAATACATTTATAATATTCGGTATTCGACGTTATTTATTAGAAACAAGAACGAACTTTGTCCACGAGAGAATTTGTTGAGTTTTCATTCTAGGCCACAAGAACAAATAAAATTCAAGACAGTGCCCTACGTATCTCGGTTTCCTCCACGGTGTTTCAGTTACGTTGCAGTTCAGTACACTGTTGGAATAGTTCAGTTTCTCAGTGCAAAGTGAACATGACTAGCGCTTGGTTACGGAAGCAGATGCAGTGTAGGAGGAACAGTGTTTACGTACAATACCAAAAGCAAAAATTATCACAACGAGCATTGTCGAGCTGAGGCGTTGTTCCGCGTGTATAACAAGTAAAATATATGGTCAGAACCTATTATCTCTGAATATACAGAATACGTACAACGTGGAAGATGGGAATATAAGAGCAAGACATCTGGAGCTGGTGCAAATGATGTATTTCACCATCGACAATTTTTTAAGAATTTTTGTCAAAAGTGATTTGTCGTAAATTTCGTTATTATTCTCAACCGCTTTCAGATACATGTACTGCCTTTGTGCTTCTTGGAGAAAAAAAATACAATTTCTGTAAGAGTATCGTACGCCACATGCAAGCATAAGAAAGCATTTTTTTTTTCTATCGGCGATGGCTAAGAGAGATACCATGTAATTTTATGCACATCCATCTTGGTAAACACAATGATCAATGCGTCAGCCCGCAACGGGCGCTGGAGAGCACTGCGGGCCCAAAGCAATTCACGATTATCAGCACGTTCTGTGGGATGTAGCAGATCGATTCAGAGCGTGCTGTAGCTAGGTAGACAGCACGTCTGGCCTGCGCCACATTGGGACAACACGTCCAGGGTGAGGACGGCTTAAGCAATAGAATCTACTATTTTCGCGAATAGCACACGTTGTTGACATACCTACCTTACTTCCGCGCAAATGAACTCGCCCATACCACTTCAGCGGCATGCACACAGTCAAGCGAAAAACAGTCACTTGTAAGCGAGCGGTCTAACGTAACGGTGTCACTATGTTTACCAAACAGGAACAACGGAGCTGGATAGAGATTGAATGTGCCAGAGGTCGTACAGCTCGACAGTGTCATCAAGGACTTCAAGAGGTATGGTGAAAGTTATGGTGATAATTGTGTACGACTATGATGGTGTTATCCTAACGCACTACGTTCCTCTACGGCAGACCGTCAATTCACAGTATTACTGTTCGTTTTTTGAGCATCGCCAGATTTGTGAAACAAACGACAACACTTTATGCGAACCCACCCATCATTTTGCACGACAGTGTGCGGGCGCATACAGCGCAAGCTTTGGCTGCTCTGTTCGGTCGATGGGACTGGGAAATACTGTACCATCCACCATATTTCCCGAACATAAGTCCTTTTGACTTTGATTTGATTCCGAAGATGAAGGAACCACTTTGTGCCATTTGCTTCAGAACTGTAGGCAGTATGACAGGCAGTATGACGGCTCCATTCGCACAATCAACAGAAGAGGCGCTGCTAACGGTAAACTACACTTTCCACATCGCTGGCAACGGGTTCTACACAACGCTGGTGACTACTTTGAAGGGCAGTAACAGGTGCAGACACGTAACGCTTTTGTATTGGTTGTGAATAAATAGTTACAACTATTTAAGTTCCAACCATCGTATTTATTCCAATCTTCTGTCAATCAATCTCTCCTCCTTTCTCTCTGTTCTTCTCCTCATCGCTCCTCCCTCCACCCTGTTCATCTCCTCCTCTGCCCCATCTCTTTGTCCATATCCTCCTCCCCATCTTATCTACCTCCACCTCATTCTGCTCATCCTCGTCCACCACCACCATCTCCTCTTCCTCCCACGCTATACATCCAGCTGCTTCCTGTCCTCCTTCTGTGATGAGCGATGGCTTATGTAATTCACAATAACACTTCCTACGTTATGTTTATTACAATCTTCCATTTGTCCATAGCCTTCTTCCCCCTCTTTCCTTTCACCTGCTCTACCCTTTCTCTGACCATCACTTCCTGTCACCTGTCCGTCATTTCCTCTCCCCCCTTTCTCTCAGTCTCCCCCCCCCCTCGACCTATCTTCTCCTCTATCAATCTCCTTCTCTCTTAGTCCATCTCCTCCCCCGTATGACAATGAAAATTTGCATATATCTGACAACATTCATAGTGCTCGGTAAAACGATGTCGAAGTTGATTACAATGTACCCCAGTCAAGCACTGTACGATGTCTTGTGGTATATAAATACCTTCTCGATGAAAACATACGTAAATGTATGTGATAACTTTCACGACGGTCGGTCAAACGACGTAGTTTTCTGTTGTAAGGGTCCCTTCGCCATGCACTGTACGAAACATTATTACACAGTGGCATCCCTCTTGTTTTGATTGTAAAGTGTGCAAGATCGCAATAAAACTACAGAATGGTGTCCAAGTCTGCAAGTAAATTACCATTTGCCATGCACAATGTGGAATTTTATGTAGATAGTGACGTCTTATTCTGAAGGTCAAGTGTGAACAGTTTCATCGAAATCCGAATAGTAGATTTATATAAATTACAAACAAACAAGAACAATATATGTAATGTGAAATAAATTGCAATCGATTGTCATAATACACTCCTGGGCATTAAAATAGCTACACCACAATGATGACGTGCTACAGACGCGAAATTTAGCCGACAGTAAGAAGATGCTGTGATATGCAAATCATTAGCTTTTCAGGGCATTGACACAAGGTTGGCGCCGGTGGCCACACCTACAACGTGCTGTCATAAGGAAAGTTTCCAAGCGATTTCTCATACACAAACAGCAGTTGACCGGCGTTGCCTGGTGAAACGTTGTTGTGATGCCTCGTGTAAGAGGAGAAATGCGTGCCATCACGTTTCCGATTTTGATAAAGGTCGGATTGTAGCCTATCGCGATTGCGGTTTATCGTGTCACGACATTGCTGCTCGCGTTGGTCGCGATCCAATGACTGTTAGCAGAATATGGAATCGGTGGGCACAGGATGGCAATACGGAACGCCGTGCTGGATCCAACGGCCTCGTATCACTAGCAGTCGAGGTGACAGGCATCTTATCTGCATGGCTGTAACGGATCGTGCAGCCACGTCTCGATCCCTGAGTCAACAGATGGGGACGTTTGCAAGACAACCGCCATCTCCACGAACAGTTCGACGACGTTTGCAGCAGCATGGACTATCAACTCGGAGACCATGGCTGCGGTTACCCTTGACGCTGCATCACAGACGGGAGCGCCTGGGGGGGGGGGGGGGGGGTACGCAACGACGAACCTGGGTGCACGAATGACAAAACTTCATTTTTTCGGATGAATCCAGGTTCTGTTTACAGCATCATAATGGTCGTATCCGTGTTTGGCGACATCGGAAGCGTGTATTCGTCATCGTCATACTGGCGCATCATCCTGCGGGATTGTATGGGGTGCTATTGGTTAATCGTCTCGGTCACCTCTTGTTCACATCTACGACACTTTGAACAGTGGCCGTTACATTTCAGATTGTTACGTCCCGTGGCTCTAGCCTCCTTTCGATCCCTGCGAAACCCTACATTTCATCAGGATAATGCACGACCGCATGTTGCTGGTCCTGTACGGGCCTTTCTGGATACCGAAAATGTTCGACTGTTGCCCTGGCCAGCGCATTCTCCAGATCTCTCACCAATTAAAAACGTCGTGTCAGTGGTGGCCGAGCAACTGGCTCGTCACAATATGCCAGTCACTACTCTTGATGAACTGTGGTATCGTGTTGAAGCTGCATGGGCATTTGTACCTGTACACGCCATCCAAGCTCTGTTTGACTCAATGCCCAGGCGTATCAAGGCCGTTATTACGGCCAGAGTTGGTTATTCTGGGTACTGATTTCTCAGGATCTATGCACCCAAATTGCGTGAAAATGTAATCACATGTCAGTTCTAGTATAATATATTTGTCTAATGAATACCCGTTTATCATCTGCATTTCTTCTTGGTGTAGCAATTTTAATGGCCAGTAGTGTAACTTCGTTTGGCTCAGTGACCAGTTGCTAGTCTTTCGATTGGACGCCACTTCTGCGCCTAACATGTCCGTAACCTACCCCAGTTATCTATCCAAGAAAATTGAACTAACAGCTTAACGTGAAATCCTAACCACGTGTCGTTTGTCGCGATTGGTCAGATCGTTGAGAGGTGAAGGCAAGATTATAACTAAAAAAAAAAAAAATTAAAAAAATACAGAGATCCCAGCGAGTTTCGAACCTGCGACCATATGTAACATCTCTCTCCGTCCCACAGAGGCCTCGAGGGTCTAACAGGTACCGACCAGCCGCCGTGTCATCCTCCGCCCGAATGCGTCACCGGCTGCAGTATGGAGGTGGACGTGGTCAGCGCCCCTAACTGCTGTCCGTTGTATCGGGTTTCTGGACCGGAGCCGCTATTTCTCGATCAAGTAGCTCCTCAATTCGCCTCACAGTGGCTGAGTGCACCCCGTTTGCCAACAGCGCTTGACAGACCCACACAGTTACCCAGCCAAGTGGTAGCCAAGCCCGACCGTGCGTAACATCGGTGATATAACGGGAACCGGTGTATCCACTGGGGCACGGCCGTTGGCAACCGACAACAAGGCCGGTTTTTTTTTGGGGGGGGGGGGGTTGGGGGGAGCGTTGTTCGATACGTTGCGGCCGTTTGTTCGTGGTTCATATTGGAGTTGTTGGCTAAGCTCTCACCGAACGCTCTGAGCCACCGTGCCGGCTCGCTAGTCCACACTTCGAGCTGAAGAAGACTGCCAATTATTGGATTCTTATGCAACCTAGATGAAAACATTTACTTTGCAATAAAATAATATTGAGGTTTTTAATCGAGATAAAAACAATCCTATCTTTTAAGGTGGACGAAATCACACACGCTGTGAAATATTTCATTAAGATCAGTTAAGTAGTTTCGGTGTTGATCGCGACAAACATTGTGCCATGGGATTTTTATATCTATAATGACATAAAGATAGATAATACACAGGCAAATTAGAATAAAATGAAATACATGACAAGTTTAAAAAGCACATTTATCCCCTGTGTAAATTTGGAAAAATGTGTAATGTTAAATAACTTGCAGCATCAAGGAAACGTCCTAAATCGAGTATAATTAAAAAATATTCAAATGTTTGTATAGCTTATGGGACTTAACTACGGGGTCATCAGTCCCTAAACTTACAAACTACTTATGAACTAGCTAATTCTAAGGACGGCACAAATATCCATGCCCGAGGAGGGATTCGAACCCCCGACCGTAGTGGACGTGCAGACCGTGACTGGAGCGCCTCAGTCACCTCGGCCACCGCGACCGGCCGTGCGCTAGAGAATTTTTGTAAAATGTTATTTATATGATGCGCAGTTCTAATATTTGCTGGTACAGAGTATAATAATAATTTCGTGTGACTCGGTGACCTGGTGCAAGTCTTTCGATTGTGGCATCGTAATATATCCCTAACTTATCCCATTTATCCATTCGGAAAAACGGGCACCACATGTCGTTTCTGGCGACTCCTCGCATCGTTCATGAGTGAAGCCTAGATTAAAACTCGAAGAGAAAAAAAAACGTGTTCCCAGCGAGTTTCGAACCCAAGACCTACTGCTAGCCAAGCTAGCTAGCACCTTGCCGCTAGCGCAGACTTTCTCTAACAGAACAAAGTCAGTTATGATAAAAACATTTCATTTGCAATAAAAATAATATTAAAGTCATTAACTGAGATAAAACTATACTTTCTTTTAAGTTGAACTAATCACATAAACTGTGAAAACATTCAGTAAGATCTGATGAGAACTTTCTGAGCTCATCGTGGACAAACATCATGACACCGAATTTTCATATATATAAAGAAGATAAATGATTCCAAGGTGACTGAATGTTTATAACTTTTCTACAGAGTGACAGAGAAAAACGGGAATATTTCCACAATTCTATAAGACTAGAAGTGTGAAGGGATGAAATTTAATTCACAGTAATTGAAATCTTACAAATTTGTCATTTACGAAACACTGATGTCATTTATCATTAAAAAAATTACGTCCTTTATATAGAGTCCTCCTGTACGAATACAGAACTACCGTTATTGAGAAAACACAAATCCTAATGATGTTCATGTGCGCCCTTTACGAGCTAGTAACACATGAGATTATCGGAACGTATTTTTTCTCAAATGAACAGGGAAAAACAACAACTGTAACACCGATCGTTACGTGGATATATTTCGAACTTACGTTACACCTGCATTGAACAACTCTCCAAAACTTCGCCGCGGCGGATTAGCCGCGCGTACTGGAGCGCCGTGTTGCGGTGTTCGTGGCCGTCCGCCGTCGGAGGTTCAAATCCCCCCTTGGGCATGGATGTTTGTGTCGTCTTTAGTGTAAGGCGGTTCATAAGTAGTTTGTAAGTTTAGGGACTGATGACCCCGCAGTTAAGTCCCTTAAGCTTAACAAACATTTGAACATTCCAAAACTTAGAGAACCATGGTTTCAACAGAAAGGAGCGACAGTACACATTGCGCGGCAATCAAAGGCATATTTGAGAGAATTTTTCGGCAACCATGTAATCTAACGATTCGGTAACGTTCCCTGACCACCGTGATCGCCATATTTCTCGGTTTCTGATTTTTTTTCTTGTGGGACTACCTCAAGAGGAAAGTCTATTCGACTCGACGAAGAACCCTGGACGAGTTAAAACAGAGGATTTGCGATGAAATTCATAGTATCCCAAATGAGATGTTGCAGAAGTTAATGAGGAATCTCCACAGCAGATTTCACGAATGCTTTCGAACAGGACAACGCCATCTAAAGGATGCAATTTAAAAAAAATTATGAATAACATCAATGTTTCGTAAATGGCAAAGTTGTAAGATTTCAATCACTATGAATCAAATTTCTTTCCTTCATCACTTCTAGTTTTATTGGATTGTGGAAATAGTTCCGTTTTTCTGTGTCACCCTGTATATAATATTGTCCAAGTTTTAAGTTAGTGTGGAAGTGGTCAAATTTAAGTCAAAACAAGTCTTTCGTGTTAATAACACTGCTACTTTTGGAGGGGATGGCGACCTGCCAATGAGAGAGAGCATAGGACATGAAACTGCTGCGGTCAAGTAAAATACTGTTCGTGAGGAGAAGTCCTTGGAACTATAGAAACACTTTGTGTCGTTTCCTAAGAAGAAGACCTGCCTGGATAGCTGCAGTGATTCGTTTGCAACAATGATAGAATCTGCGCGGAAAGCTGACAGTTTGTTGGGACTTCAACTTTGGTTAGGGCTAATGCGTGCCCGTTATGAACTTTATCCGATTTCAAGGGCGGATTCAAGAGGGGGGGGGGGGGGCACTACGGCACGTGCCCCCTCCCCCCCCCCCCCCCGACAGCCCGAAAAAAAAATCGCACTGACGTGTTTTACGGCCCACTTTAGATTTGTAGTTTTATAAGTTTTTGGAAACATTTTGGACCAAAATAATAATCTAAATAATAATTAATTAATTAATAAGTGTCTGAAACCCTTTTAGGAAAAAAAAAGGTTGGTAGTTGCGGGTTTCTAACCACCGAAGAACGATGTGTTTTTGTTAATTCGTCAGTGTGCCGTTGCTTTGAAATGACAGCGTGTAAGTTACAATAAGAAAATCATCAAATACGCGAGGAATGTCACCTGACATCTCCGAACGGCTGGTTTTCGTTAATTCAATGGAGGGTGTCAAATCTCCGTTATTTTTGTAAATATGTCTCAAACGATACGAGATACGAAAAAAACATAAGGGAGCTAAGTTGTAGAGAATTTTCTCCTCTACAAATTCGTTTATTCAAGTTTCGTGTCAGATGAACGGTTCGTTTGCAATTACAATTATATTACAAACGGCTTTTTTTGGTTTTACTACCGTATTTTTTGTCCGAAAAATTTGAAAAAGGGAGGTTTTGGTCTCTGGTAGCCTACAATCATGTCTGTAAAATTTGGTGCTGATCGGTTGAACGGTTAGTCTTAAAAACAGGGAACACCTAACGGACAGACAGACAGACGGACAGACAGACAGACAGACATACATCCCAAAATCGCCGTTATTTTTGCAAATATCTTTGAAACGCTACGAGTTATGAAAAAAAAAAAACATAACAGAGCAAAGTTGTAGATCATTTTCTCCTCTACAAATTCGGTTATTCAATTTTCGTGTCAGATAAATAGTTAAATCGTTATTTTCATTTAAATTTCGAGCCGTCAAAAGACGATCGCAAAGGCCCACTTTTAGTGTTACTACCGTAACCTAAAGTGGGCCAAAAATGAGAGAGAGAAAGGGGGAGAGAAAGAGAGAGAGAAGGAAAAAGGGAGATAAGGGAGAGAAAAGAGAGAAGGGGGTAGAGAGAGAGAAGGGTGAGAGAGAGAGAGAGAGAGGGGGGGGAGAGAATCTCAGCATAAGAATAATTAACTTAACTTTTACTTAGAGGCAGCATGTAGCTGTGAGTTTAAAAATGTAAAAATCTCTTAATTAACATAACGTAAATTGTCTTTTTTGTGTTATGCTTCCTTTTTGTCAGTAATTTACGATAACACTAAACAAAATATAAAGTCGTTTATCGTTTCATAATTTCTTCGGAGATAAATGAGCTATTATGTCTGTTTTATTCATACGTATATAAAGTTAAAGAATTTAACTATGTGAAAGAATCGTTACTTTCTAGGGCTGTGCCCTGGCTGACGCATTCAGGTGTTTTTTTTTTTTTTTTTTTTTTTTTTGGTAAACAGTTTGTGTCTCTGGTTTATTTTCCTAGACACTAAGAAATAGTACTACCACCCATTACAAACAGTTTTATTTGAAGCTTCAGGTTTCGATTTTCCAGTTATCGGAGCCAATTAGAAATTTTGACTGCATTTTTCCGCATATCGGATACAAAGGATTTTTATGGTAGTAGAAATTCTTCTAGTAACTCAGTCAGTTTTGTTGATCGGGAAAGCTGTCTCGAAAAATTATGTTTTGCGTAGCAATTTTACAAAGCATGAAAAGGAAATTGATTCAGTACAACGCGACACAGGAAATGTGATTCTAGGTTGTGTGAGAATATCAACCGTAGAGCGACAGATTTACTGTCGGTTTGATCAAATCAAATGTTTGTTAAATGGGACTTAACTACGGGGTCATCAGTCCCTAAACTTACAAACTACTTATCAACTACCTTATACTAAGGACGGCACAAATATCCATGCCCGAGGGGGGATTCGAACCCCCGACCGTAGTGGCCGTGCAGACCGTGACTGGAGCGCCTCAGTCCCCTCGGCCACCGCGGCCGGCTGGCTGTTTGATTTTGGCCCTTAATTGGCCGACCTTTTACAATACGCAGTTTTTCAATTCATGCACTGCCGTTCAGTGCATTGTTTGATAATGACACAGCTACACGGGATACTGTTTGCCCACGGTAAATTGACGATTGGTGCGCTGGCTATTGGCAGTGGCAGGAGGCGTGTACCATGGCTGCCGGGGGCGAGGAGCAGTGGGCGGAAGGCAGCGTCACTGTGTTGGAAACGTTACCCGTAACAAGTGTTTCAACATTTATGATGATAAAGGATGAACCAAGTGTGCCCGCAGCTAAACTCAGGGCTTCAGGCCTCGAATTTAATTCGATTTGTGTTTCTCAGCTTGGCCAGATGGGTATATGGCAATCCCTACATAGTGGAAGCCATGCGAAATTGGCAAGGTTTTTCTACATATTTACAAATTTGGAATAATTGGACTATAAGGTTGAGTAACACTGACCACTCGAAAGCTCAAACAATTGTACAATATGATGAAAAAATAACAGTTTTGTACAATGACGCCCACAGGATTATAGTATTAAATGAGCCAAATGTATTACTGGTAGTTGTACATAAACACATGGCATATGGTTTGATTTTCATTTTGATAAAAATAGTGTTCCACACTTCAGATTCTCTGATTTTGTGTGTGTGTGTGTGTGTGTGTGTGGTAGATTTTGAAACTTCTCATGGTTTAATGTGGTTGAATCATTGAAATACTAGGGTTAGAACTTAAATAGTGGGAACTGATATGGTGTCTGTTCTTTTCGGACGCATTAATAGGCTCAATCACTTGCGGGAATCCAGTATGGGCTGCGAGCAAGAGGAACTAATGGGCAGGGAGCACTATTTTCTTAGTGTGCTATAAGTTGAGAATTTTGGGTAGCCGGAGAGCGAGCCAGTATATCCTAATTGGTTAAGGCGACCGCTGGCCCGAAGTGGAATGTCTTGGTTGGAATCCCAGTCCAGCTCAAACTTTCGGTTTCCTGTGGTCACCATTGTACAAAACTGATATTTTTCGATCATATTGTACAACTGTTTGAGTTTTCGAGTGGTCAGTGTTACTCAACCTTATAGTCCAATTATTCCAAATTTGTAAATATGTAGAAAAACCTTGCCAATTTCGCATGGCTTCCACTATGTAGGGATTGCCAAGCTGAGAAACACAAATCGAATTAAATTCGAGGCCTGAAGCCCTGCGTTTAGCTGTGGGAATATTTGGTTCATCCTTTATCATCATAAAGGTTTAAACACTTGTTACGGGTAACGTTTCCAACACTGCCTTCCGCTCACTGCTCCTCGCCCCACGGCAGCCAAGGTATTTGGCTCATGAAACTGTCAACAGTCAGCGCACCAATCGTCATTTTACCGTGGCATACAGTACTGTATCCGGCGTAGCTGTCACATTATCAAACAATTCACTGAACAACAGTGCATAAATTGAAAAACAGCGTGCCGCTGTGGAGTTGCCATGCGGTCTAAAGCGCCTCGCTGCGGAGCGCGTGGTTGCTTGCCCTCGGAGGTTCGAGTCCTCCCTGAGGCATGGGTGTGGGTGTTGTCCTTAGGTTAGTTTGCCTTAGCTCAAGTAGTTTGTAAGCTACGGACTGATGACCACGCAGTTTGGTCCGATGGATTTACAAACATTTGAACATTTTTTTAAAAAACAGCGTGTCGCAAAAGGTCGACCAATTACGGGTCAAAATCAAACAGCCAGTAAATATGTCGCACTATGTTTGATGTTCTCACACAACCTAGAATAAGATATCCTATGTCGCGTTGTACTGAATCAACCTATTTTTCATGCTGTGTAAGTTGCTACGCGAAATGCGATATCTTTTCGAGAAAGCTTTCCCGATCAACAAATTTATTTCATTGCCCCGAAACATTCGAAATGTTTCAATATTTACAATTCATAGATCTAAAAGTGTTTGTTTGCACTCATCAGCTGCACACAAAATGTTCAAATGCTTGTAAAGCTATCGGACTCAGCTGCTTTGTTATAAGTCCCTAGCTTAGAAACTACTTAAACTAAGTTAAACTAACCAAAGGACAACACATAAACCCATGCCCAAGGGAGGACTCGAACCTCCGACGACGAACGGCCACGCGCACCGCAGCACGGCGCATCAGTGCGCACGGCTATTCCGCCGTGACACCTGCACACAAAATGATTGAGTCTGAATGACTGTTAATCACCACTGCTTTCACACGTTAACTTGTGATATTATCTTTCTGATTAGTTGTATTCTTCAAACGTAAGTAGCATCTTCTAGGAAATTAGTTCTTCATTTATGGAAATTTTGATTACCTCTAGTTTGTTTTCAAGGATGTCTCCCATAGCGTAAATGGTAAAGAATAAATTAATAATAAATAATTGTATAGCTTATGGGACTTAACTACGGGATCATCAGTCCGTAAACTTACAAACTACTTATCAACTACTTTATACTAAGGACGGCAAAATTTATCCACGCCCGAGGTGTGATACGAACCCCCGACCGTAGTGGCCGTGCAGACCGTGACTGGCGCGTCGCAGTCCTCTCGGCCACCGCGGCCGGCAAATGGTAAAGAAGTGCAACCCTTTTAAGTCCTTTTATAGCTA
The DNA here is from genome assembly GCA_026315105.1 of Locusta migratoria. Lineage (NCBI taxonomy): Eukaryota > Metazoa > Arthropoda > Insecta > Orthoptera > Acrididae > Locusta > Locusta migratoria. Next base: position 284,713,543 of record CM048755.1, read on the forward strand.
AAGGCCTAATTCATGCAGATGAAATTTTCTGGCTTTTGATTTCCATTCATTCCACTTTTACTTGAATTTTCATATCAGTAGGCTATAGAACAGTAACGGTGGCCATTTCTTCGAAACTCTTCAAAAATTCAAATGTTCAAATGTTTGTAGAACTTATGGGACTTAACTACGGGGTCATCGGTCCCTAAGCATACAAACTACTTATGAACTAGGTAGTTTGGTCCCCCTTAAACATCCAAACATCCTATGAACTAGCTGAGACTAAGGACGGCACAAATATCCATGCCCGAGGGGGGATTCGAACCCCCGACCGTAGTGACCGTGCAGACCGTGACTGGAGCGCCTCAGTCCCCTCGGCCACCGCGGCCGGCTCGAGACTTTTTTTTTTTTTTTTTGTAGAGTACCTATATCCTAGCCATGTTGTCTATGACAGCCGCTCCCTCTATAATTAAGTTATAATATACTTTACGTGTATTTTCTCAACAATGCACCGTAAAACATTCAAGGTTCCCAGACGAAAGTTAGGTATTATTAGAATATAATCACAGGTAGTAGCAACACAGGGTAAAATATACCAGTGAACGTAAAAATTGTATCATTTCCTTCATATTTTTAAAATTGTAACCAGTTAAATAATCAGTATACTACTTTACAAGGTGAAAGAGAAATAGAAAAAATTTTCATAAACGTATCAGAATATTTGTTAAAATTTCTTAACAAAAGAAACATGTCCGGGTAATTTTTACAGTGATTTGTGCTTTGTGCTTCTCATTTACTGAGAATGCAAATAAATCTTGGGCACTCCGATCAGTTACGTTACGGCCATGATCGATTTTCCGCCATAGAGGTCCTTGTCCCTTGACAACCATCATAATACATTGTATGAGGAGAAACCTCTTGCTGATTGTTGATATTAGATATCATTATCACTAAAATGGTAGTTCTCACATCCTCGTGAAATACATGTATGTCTCAACGTACAATGCAAACTTGCTTTCAAAAAGCGTTGTCACAAACGTGTTACGCGTTTCCTGTAAGCAGACAACCCGCTCCATCGTTCAGTATTGCATGTAGCATAACTCAAAGGACTGTCTGCTAACGACTGTGTTTACACGATGACCATTGCCGCTGTACAGAAAGGAAGGAATCACGCTGATAGTGAGGTCACTCAAAACATGACTGCTCCATCAAGAAGGAAAATAGGAATGGATGAGTGGCGAAAGTGTTGAAGAAATCTTGCCGACATCTAGGAAACACCCGGATGTTCAATGTATAGATTAATTGGACGCTATTCTTCTCGAATCCAAGTGCACTGACCTAATTACTCGCTTAAGACGACTGTGTTGCTTCTCAGAGGTATTTCACACCAAAAACCTTCTAAGCTTGACATGCTAGCGCTTTAAAAGGAAAACATTTTCCTAGTTCGTTCAGTATCTACATCTACATAGATACTCTGCAAATCACATTTAAGTGCATGGCAGAGGGTTCATTAACCACTTTCATAACTTTTCTCTACCGTTCGATTCTTTAATAGCGCGCGGGAAGAAAGAACACCTAAATCGTTCCGTTTTCGATCTGATTTCTCTTATTTTATTGGAATGGTCATGTCTCCCTAAGTAGGTGGGTGCTAGCAAAATATTTTCACATTCAGAAGTAAAAGTCGGTAATTGAAACTCCGCAAACAGATCACGCCGCAATGAATAACGTCTTTCTTTTAATGATTTCTACCCCAATTCGTGCAACATTTCCGTGACGCTTTCCCCCGGGTAACGTGAGAAAACAAAACGAGCTGCCCTCATCTGAACCTTCTCAATATCTTCGGTCAGTCCCACCTGGTGAGGGTCCCACAATGGGCAACAGTACTACAGGAGAGGACGCACAAGTGTGATGTAGGCAGTCTCTCTGGTGGAGCTGGTGCATCTTCGAAGCGTTCTGCCAATGAAACGTAATCTTTGGTTCGCCTTCCCCACAATATTTTCAATGTGTTCTCTCCAGTCTAAGTTGTTCGTAATTGTAACTCCTAGGTATTTGGTAGAATTTACGACCTTAAGGTTTGACTGATTTATCGCATAATTGAAGTTCAGCGGATTTATTTTAGTGATTATGTGTAATACTTCACACTTTTCTTTATTTAGTGTCAATTGCCAATTTTCGCACCATGTATAAATTTTGTCTAAATCGCTTTTCAGTTGCTTTTGATCCTCTGTTGACTTCATTAACCGATAAACGACAGCATCATCCGCGAACAGTCTAAGGGAGCTATTCAGATTGTCTCCTAAATCGTTCATAAACACAAGAAAGAGTAGGGGATCTATAACGCTTCCCTGGGGAACGCCAGATATCACTTCCGTTTTACTCGATGCCTTACTGTCAATTACAACGAACTGTGTCCTTTCTGATAGGAAATCGTGAATCCAATCGCACAATTGGGGAGATATACCATAAGTACGCAATTTGATTAGAAGCTGCTCGTGGGGTACAGTGTCAAAAGCCTTCCGGAAATCCAGAAATATGGAATCGATTTGAGATCCCTTATCGATGGCACTTATCACTTCATGTGAATAAAGGGCAAGCTGTGTTTCGCTAGAGCGATACTTTCTGAATCCGTGTACGTTATGTACGTTACACTAATACTTTTGCGTTCATCACGCACAGAGGCTCTCCAACGACGAACCAACTTCTACACAACCCTAAAAAATTAATACTTATGCAAAGAACAGTGAAGAACCGAGGAAAATGAAAGACCTGCGTGATATCATGTAGGACCTCCACGAGCATGTAGAAGTGCGGCAACACGACGTGGACTCGACTAATGAATGAAGTAGTGCTGGAGGGAACCGACGCAATGCATCCTGCAAAGCTGTCCATAAATGAGAAAGAGTACGAGAGGGTGGAGATCTCTTCTGAACAGCACGTTACAAGGCATTCCAGATATGCTCAATACTGTTCATGTCTGTGGAATTCGGTGACAAGTGGAGGTTTTTAAACTCAGAAGAATGTTCCTGAAGCCACTCTGTAGCAATTCTGGACGTGCGGTGTGTCTCATTGTCCTGCTGTAATTGTCCAAGGCCGTCGGAATGCACAGTGGAGATGAATCGATTCAGGTCATCACCACAATGCATTCGTACATTTCACCTGTCAGAGACGTATCTAGATGTATCAGGGGTCGCATATCACTCTAACAGCACACCATTATTGAGCCTCAACCGGCTTAAACAGTCCCCTGCTGAGATGCAGGGTCTACATCTACATGGGATACTCTGCAAATCACATTTAAACGCCTGGCAGAGGGTTTATCGAACCACCTTTATACTATTTATTTCTTGGGTTTTACCAGTTTCCGGTAGCTTCACTTCACGCCCCCTGGCTGCTCGGTCTTCACTTTGTGCTTGGATTGTGGTGAGGTAAGGTTGGTTCTGCTCTTGTGTCCACGGATATGGTAGCGATTCGTTGTCTAGCATGTTTAACTTAGACTCTTGAACTTAGATTCATTTTTCGGAATATTTTTTCCGGTCGTGCGCGGAAATGTGTTCTAGTTTTTCAATCCAGTGATTTCTAACAGATAAACGCGGTATATGTGTTACTAGTTGCATTTTGATAATGACCTGGTATATTCAAACCTTTTGTGATAATGTGTCGGTGTACGAACTCTGTGTAAATTCTTTCTAGCTTTGTGGGGCCCAATTTCTAACAGACGATATGTTCATTTTTGTACAGTGCATGTAAAATTTTTCTTATCGTTTCCTTCTGTGCGTGATATGTGTTCCACGTGGTTGGTTGTTAGAACAAAGCCTTCAGCTTCCACTATTGTTTGTTCCATGCCCATCAGGCAAGTAACTATGCGTGTATCCTTCTGATTTCCACTAACTTTTCGCGATCTTCTCTCCTCACCTATTTTAATTTTGCTGTTTCTTCTCCGAGCTTGTAGTATGCACTAAGTCTTTGTCAGTAATTCTCTCCGAGCCTTGTACAACCTCATTCAATAGCTTGCTTATGAAATTCTATGTATTTCTAAGGGTTGCATGCCATAGTTTTTATTCCCATTTTTCCGTCTTTGTAATTATTTCACTTTTCTGGTTTTTTTAGACTGGACTTCATCCGTCTCTGTAATCGGTTCCTATCGCCTGTAGCTGCATTTCATTCGCTTCCTTATGTAATTCTAAACATTTCTATGAGTTGAATGCCGTAGTTTTTATTTTTATTTTTCCGACTTTGTAATTATTTCACTTTTCTGGTTTTTTGAGACTGGACTTCTTCCATCTCTGTGAACGCTCCAAATCGCATGTTGCCGCATTGCAGTAGCTTCCTTATGAAATTCTACGCAGTTCTAGGGGTTGAATGCCGTAGTTAATTTTCTTTATTTTTCGGAAATTGAATTTATACATTTTTATCGGGTTTCGAAACCACGCGGGTTTGCAGCTAGTCACCTGAATTCACGCCACTTCTCATAAAACCAGTGCCTATATAGTTTACTATGATTGCAACTTAAAAGCCCGCCGTGATTTTGTGTAATGAATCCGATTTTTAACGACTTCACCTACAGTGGAGTGCGATCATGTAACGTATCCGTGTGTCGCCGTTAGCGTGTTTGCTCGCGGTCTGATCTAAATGCAACTTAACTTTGCTATACTCACTCACTCACTCACCATCTCAAATAAAGCACGACAGACCAGAGCCATCTTCGCAGTTTTATGGTATATTGTGTTGTGTGGTACTTCCGGGTTTGCTGAACGTCGCCTACGATAGCGGCGCCTGCTTCTGCCTCGTTTCAGCACGCTGATTTTGGTGAGTTTTGCTGTTGCATTGCGTGTGTGTGAGCGAGTGAGTGTTGTTTGTAAATCCTCCTCCCAGTAGCGTTACATTCTGTGTAATTTATGTTAAATTCAATTTTGGGCATTGTCAGTATTAAATAATGTAAATGGGATGCACTTTAATTGTATTAACAAAATTGGTTCCCCATTTCACTTGCGTTCGACCTGAATAAACAAGTTCAGTATAATTTTGACTTGCCTATAAATTGTAGTTTTCGAGCACCTTCCCCTTTTATTTAATATTGTTTTTCACCAGTGCTGAGAACAAGCTCGGACGCAATTTTTTATGTTTAAGTTCCGTTGCGCCATAAATGTTTTTTTCTTAGCCACCTTTATGAAATAACTTTAATTGTGGTGGCTTGTTTATTAATGCCTGTGTGTAATTTGGTGTGAGCTCCTACGTATATTGGCCACTGTATCGTTTACTTCCTGTTATTAAAGTAATTTGAAACAAGTCAGTTCTCAATTTGGGCCAGGGAACAAGGTTTCGCGGCAGGGAGTAACCGGTAGTTCACACGGATCTTTTGCTAATTTTACTGCTAAAATTAAGCTTTTTTTTATAACAGTAAACTCTTATCTGCGTACCTCCTACCAGAATTAAGCTTTCATTTCGTACAGTGGCCCACTTTTAACTTTCGACATGATGATGTCCGGGACATGTCTCGCGTGCAGTTGAAGCGGTCTTAAATGGAATATTTAATGACAGGTGGATTGGTCGCAGAAGCACAATACCCTGGTCCGCACGTTCAAATTCAAATGTTCAAATGTTTGTATAGTCTATGGGACTTAACTACGGGGTCATCAGTCCCTAAACTTACAAACTACTTACGAACTAGGACGGCACAAATATCCATGCCCGAGGGGGGATTCGAGCCCCCGACCGTAGTGGCCGTGCAGACCGTGACTGGAGCGCTTCAGTCTCCTCGGCCACCGCGGCCGGCTCCGCACGTTCACCTGACCTTACATCCCCGGAGTTCTTTCTGTGGGGAAAATTGAAGGACATTTGTTATCGTGATTCACCGACAACGCTTCAAAACATGCGTCAGCCCATTGTCAATGCATGTGAGAACATTACTGAATGCTAACTACTCGCTGTTGAGAGGAATTTCGTTACGCGTATTGCCAAATCCATTGAAGTTGAAAGACATAATTTGAGCATTTATTGAAGTCATGAGGTAATTACAGGTAATCACCCAGTAACAGGCATTCGTTCTCATAATGTATGATAATTTCACAAAAATACAAGTATCACATTGGAACAACGGAAATACAGTTCAAACGTACCTACCTTCCGTGTTTTAATGTAAAAAACTTACCTGTTACTACTGTTCGCATTAAGACTTATCTTAGAAGATAGGCTAAGGAAAGGCAAACCTACGTTTTTAGCGTTTGTCGATTTGGAGAAAGCTTTTGACAATGTCGACTGGAATACACTCTTCCAAATTCTGAAGGTAGCAGTGGTAAAATATAGGGAGCGAAGAGTTATATTCAACCTATACAAAAACCAGACAGCGGTTATTAGAGTCGAAGGGCAAGAAAGGTACGCAGAGGTTGGGAAGGAAGTAAGACAGGGTTGTAGCCTTTTCCCAATGTTGTTCAATCTGTACATTGAGGAGGCAGTAAAGGCATGGAAGGAGAAATTTGGAGAGGGCATTAAAGTGCAGGGAGAAGAAATAAAAACATTGCGGTTTACTGATGACATAGTAATTCTGTCAGAGACTGCAAAAGATCTGGAAGAGCAATTGAATGGAAAGGACAGTGTCTTGAAAGGAAGATATAAGATGAACATTAACAAGAGTAAAACGAAGGTAATGGAATGCAATGTCAGAAAATCAGGTGATGCTGAAGGAATTAGATTAGGTAATGATACAATAAAAGTAGTAGATGAATTTTGTTATTTGGGTAGCAAGATAACTTCTGATGGCCGAAGTAAAGCAGATATAAAATGCAGAATGGCTATGGGAAGAAAAGCGTTTCTAAAGAAGCGAAACTTGTTAACATCCAATATTAATTTAAATGTTAGGAAGTCCATTCTGAAAGCATTTGTCTGGAGTGTAGCATTGTATGGGAGTGAAACGTGGACGATAAAAGTTCAGACAAAAAGATGATAGAAGCTTTTGAAATGTGGTGCTACAGACGAATGATGAAAGTTAGATGGTTAGATCACGTAACTAATGAGGAGGTGCTTAACCGAATCGGGGAGAAAAGGAGTTTCTGGCATATCCTGACTAAGAGAAGGGATAGAATGGTTGGACACATACTAAGACATCAAGGAATTGTCAACTTAGCATTAGAAGGAAGTGTGTGAGATAAAAATCGTAGAGGGAGACCTAGGGACGAATATAGTAAGCAGATTCAAAAGGATGTAGGTTGCCGAACGTATTCTCAGATGAAGAGACTTGCACAGGACAGGGTAGCATGGAGAGCTGCATCAAACCAGTCTGCAGACTGAAGACCACAACAACAACAACGTATAAAATTGTGAGCAATATGCTTGTGAATATTACAGCGCCATCTATCACAAAGCGACAAAAGTGTTCCAAATAAAACATTCATATCTATTTACGTACTAGAGGAATATGCAATAAAAATGGGGGTTCCTACTTTTTTTAATGCAGTTGATATCCGCCATCAGCGCCATCTAGCGAACCAACCATAGCGCCATCTGTTTTCCCCCTTCAAGCTAGAAAAGTTTTGTTCTTGTGGTTTGGTCGTTTGATGCTTATTTCGTGAGATATCTGGCACGGCCATTGTCAATGGACCACCCTGTATATGCGTTGCCGACCGTAGCGCCATTCCCTGAGTGTTTACATACCTATATTTGTATATGCATGTCCATACCATTTTCTTTGGCTCTTCAGCGTAGCATACCAAGGACTTCTGCCACAGTGCAGTTACAATCACTAGCATTCACTTTTCATACACAGGCAAACAGTTCTACGTCCATTTTTAAATTGTACCGACTACTTGACGAAAACAACTAAGTCCTAACGCAGCTCGTCAGTACAGATTAAGTGAACTTTTCCTGTAGATGCTTCATTTCAGCGGCTTGGTTTATTCATTACTAGCTTAAACCCGCGGCTCCACTCGCGTGTTGGTAGTTCAAATCACACGTAAAAATGCACTCGTTTCTAAAAATCCGATCACGAAATTCAACTATACTGATTGTAATAATATCACAGATCGATCATTGATGTAATGCGCGAAACGTCAAATCGATTTTTTAAGAGATGTATTAAAAGAAATTTCTTTTTTACTGATTTATTTATTTATTCTTATATTTCCCTATTCGTATGATTATCCTTAAAGAGAAAGAGCTGAAGACATTGTAGCACGCATTGACCAAAGATATGGTCTGTGGCTTCAAGTTTCGCTGTATGTAACCTCCTTGCTAAAGAGTCGCAAAAGTCATAGCTGGCCTTCAGTCCGAATTTTTTTTTTATTTATTTATAATTTGACGACTTTCGACCACCATATCTTCCACCCGTTTATAGCTATCGGCACCACCATATCTTCCACCCCCTTATAGCTATCGGCATGGAACTGCTATGATGTACAACGGAAGACTTCGGACAACAATTACACACAGACCATTCGTTTGCGTTGTGTAGTTTTCGCTGCAAAGCGAAATATTAACACACACACACACGTAGAATTTTATATACACCGATAACTTTCCATCCCAATATACTCCACTCTATTATCATTATCAACCCTCATGCAACAATGCAACCCATAAAACCATTTTCAAAGAGTAAATATAATTTACAACGAGTAATTATTGTTCCGCATTGCGCGTTATATTCTTCAAATTACTAAATATCTATAAGATCGCTATAAAACCGTGCCTAAAACCCTACTCAGGTATAAATTAGTAACTGTACAAATATTTAAGTCTCTGCGTCTTGTAATTCGGACGTGATAAGAGTGCACCGATCAGACATTCACATTAATATATATATAGATAAATAGCTATCCGAGCGCCATAAAACAGTGCCTAAAGCCATCCCCGGGTAGACATTAATAACTGTACAAATTTTTAACTCTTTATGTCTTGTGGGTCAGACGTCATAAACGTACACCGAACAGACATTCACATTAATATATATATATATAGATAAATAGCTATCCGATCGCCATAAAACTGTGCCTAAAGCCTTCCCCGGGTAGACATTAGTAACTGTACAGATTTTTAGCTCTTTATGTCTTGTGGTTCTGACGTGATAAACGTACACCGAACAGACATTCACATTTATAGATATAGATTAACACGGAGTATTTATTATAAAACAATATTTGTTCTAGTCACTCTTGTCTGGTTGTTATATGGCGCAAGTACTTCCTCCTGTGGCGGCGATTCCCCGAGCAAGACTTGAGACCCCCCCCCCCCTAGGGGTCGCGAGCCACAGGTTGAATGACGCTGCTGAAGAATATGCATTAGAAAATTTTACTGTGATTTGCACGATAGTATGTCAATTATACTACCAGTGATGATGAACATAACAACCACACTCTACATCCTCTATATCTTCCATCTATATACTCTAGGCATGAGCAAACACCGCCCCGCGGGCACGGGCGCCTGCACCGCGCACTGTGCGCGGCGGCGTGTGGCGAGCAGCAAGGGGAAGAACGGTATGTATTTCTGCTAATCACACGGATACTGCGCAATGTGCTTATGTCATTTAAGAATAAAGTTGTTTTGGCGAATGAAAAAGGGTAGCAAATATTGCCACGAGACTTCGAGTCCTCCCTGGGGCATGGGTGTGTGTGTTGTCCTTAGGTTACTTTACCTTAGTTTAAGTAGTTTGTAAGCTACGGACTAATGACCATGCAATTTGGTCCGATAGATTTACAAACAATTGAACATTTTCGAGAGAATTCGGATAGTTTAATTTTACCTCTTTATTTCCCTTAGAAAGCAATTGCTAAAGCAGTACACATCTTGTGTATACCCATCTTGCTGAAACTAAATATAGCAAAGGGAATCTCTCTATCGACCATAGCCTGTTATATTATTAAACACTGAAAACTATTCCCACTGAAATTCTCCAAGTGCTTGCAACATTTATCTGACACAGATCAAACTCGCAAATACCCATAATCGAGCTCCACAGAAGACGTTTAAAAATGTTCTTTCTCTACGTTTAAACGAAACTAAACCGTATTCTACAACGGTATTTCCGTGTAGATTCACAATAAACAATAAAAAAGAACAATGCGTGAAATAATTTAAGATAAGCAGTTTTCAGATTTCCGACCGCCCACACTAAACTTTTTTTTTTTTTTTTTTTTTTTTTTTTTTTTTTTTTTTTTTTTTTTTTTTTTTTCTCGAAAGCACTGACCTAACAACATCCTTCTTCGAAATGACACTAGCCAATAGAGCAACCACTGAACACAAGGCACAAGGGGCACACGCCCAGGGCCCCCAGCCTGATGGGGTCCCGAGAAACTCGTTCCTTTCTCCTAGGCAATGACTTTTAAAGTGTGATTCTTCAGTTTCTCCCGGCGTATTTGATAATCAAAATATCCACGGGTGTACTGCCGGTCTATAGTGTCCAAAGGGCACGGACACTATAGACCGGCAGTACACCCGTGGATATTTTGATTACTTTTAAAGTGATTTTTTGTCGCGCTTATTCATTATAAAGACCCAGAAATTGTCTCGAAATGTGTCATGTATGATGTGGCAAGTGACTGGATTTGTTGTTTGCATGCAAAATCTTAGTTATTATTGCGGACCTTAGCTACAGAACACACTGCGCCACTGTCGTAGTAGACTTTGCGGCAGTCTGTTTCAGATATAACTTGGCGGAACATTGTATCCAAAAGCGGTCTTCACACGACGCCACACGGGGCTGCTGTTGACTGACCAAGCAGCGGGTAGGCGCTTACGTCACGAGACGTCAGCGCAGACAGCCCCAGTAGCGGCGGCGTCAAAGTTGCCCATAACGATACAGCAGCTGCACCGTTCTCAGTAGCAGCACGAGCGCCGCAGAGTATAATTGGGTCCTAAGTAGCGGGAAGTCCTGCAATCACACACTGCTGTACACTAGATAGGCAAACCCGTTCATTTTTGGAACCTAGATCACTGATGAGCGTTTCTTTTTTGGAACCGTTCATTTCCACTCGTTCACCGTTCCTTTTTTATCCAGCTGTCAATGTCTATGGTTTTAATAACAGTCGGAATTCCAAACTAGCACCATTGGCTCTGTACTCACCAACTCCGCTTTACATATTTCACGAAAGTTAATTCCCTACAGTCGATGGAGCACCGGTATAAATCGCTGTTCCATAACAATGAGCACGCTACATCACCGTGGCATAAAATATATATATATATCGACAGCTCGATACTGAGTTATAACTATAACGTTCGATAGCGCGGCCACCCTGGAGCTGGAACGAGAACGGTCACGCAACCGGGAACCCCGAAGTGAACGTACCTTGTAACCAGTTCCTCGGTCCTTCCGTTCACTCTCGTGAACCCTTCCTTTGGAGCTTCTCTACAGGTTACAGAGCAGTGGCATTTGATGGTAGAGTCAGTTATTGGAACTAGGAGTCTTTTTGTAACGGGTGAACACAGTATTTTAGAGTACAGTAGTTTCCAATATTCAAACACGCGAAAATGAACATTTCATAAAAAATTAAAGATGATGTATTTCCATGCAACGTAATTGAAGAAGTGCAAAAGAAATCTTAGTGAGCAACGCAAAGGGTCTCATAATCTCATACTCTACTGTAACTACTATCCTTGCCAATGAAACACACATAAGATCCAATGCTTTGAAAACCGGGCCAAACATTGAGAAAGGAAGGATTTCAGATGTGGAATAATGCCTACAGACCTGTTTTCGACAAAAGCATGCAGCTAACAAATCTATTTCGAGCACAGTACTGAAAATTTCATTTTAGCATGAATCTCACTTCTACGTTTATTTTAGCATCCCCCTACAAAAACGTATAAACGAGGTTGCACTACATATCATTGTGATTTCCTGGCCACATTGAAAATTATGAGCATTTAGCCAATATGGCATTTCATCTTTCCCCCTATGCATTATTGCAGCCGGCCGCGGTGGCCGAGGGGACTGAGGCGCTCCAGTCACGGTCTGCACGGCCACTACGGTCGGGGGTTCGAATCCCCCCTCGGGCATGGATATTTGTGACGTCCTTAGTGTTAGCTAGTTCATAAGTAGTTTGTAAGCTTAGGGACTGATGACCCCGTAGTTAAGTCCCATAAGTGCTACAAACATTTCAACATTTATTTTTATTTTTTTTAATTATTTTTTTTGCTGGTTTTTCACACCGAACGTCAAAAACAACGGAGTCTCTCGGCACGTTTTGTGACAGTTTATGTTCTGATATATATATATGGTACCTGCGCATGCTGTAAATAAAAGGTTGTACAACACTCCAACGCTCACAGGGTGTAGTATGTGAACTGCCCAAATATGTGTCATTGACATATACGATATACTTACCCTGTTCACAGCATATTTTTATTTTACTTAGTCAATACATTTACTGCATACATGTAAACGTTTCACAAGCACAGTACCTTTTTTGTTGCTTTGCTCACATCTGTTAAATAACTGAAGTGTTACTTATACTAAGATTTCAACATGTAAAAAATACATGGGTACTAAAAAAATGATATGACGTACCTGAAGTCTAACTTGTGGAGAAGGTACTTCACTTAAAAGACGTATTTTCTCTTATTCCGGGAGAAGTGACTATTGAGGGACGCTGCTTGTCATGTGGAAGTTGCGTGTCCTCTCCACAAAAGTAAGAACTCTTCTTTTTATTCTGCGTTTTTCCTGGAGTAAGGAAAGAATCAGCTACCGGAACCTACTTTTTCTCCCACTTTCTTTACTCTTCTTATAGTCCAAAGGGAACCCCCAGTGGTAGTTTGAACTTTATAAAGGGAACTCTTTTATGCGGTTTTATCCTGTCTTATACGTCTCCCGGCATAAACATAATTACGTTATAAACAATATCTCGTGTCTGGTTATGCAGAACCCTTCCTGCACCAACTGGTGGAGACTGCAATGCCGCGCTATGTATGACAGTTTCTATTTTTGGCCCACTTTAGGTTACGATAGTAACACTAAAAGTGGGCCTTTGCGATCGTCTTTTGACAGCTCGAAATTTAAATGAAAATAACTGCTTAACTATTCACCTGACACTAAAATTGAATAACCGAATTTGTAGAGAAGAACATTCTCTACAACTTTGCTCTCTTGTGTGTTTTTTTTCATATCTCTTAGCGTTTCAAAGATATTTGCAAAAATAAAGGCGATTTTGGGATGTATGTCTGTCTGTCCGTCTGTCTGTCCGTAACGTATTCCCTGTTTTTAAGACGAACCGTTGAACCGATCAGCACCAAATTTTACAGACATGATTGTAGACCTCCCTTTTTCAAATTTTTCGGACAAAAAATACGGTAGTAATACAAAAAAAAAAAAAGCCGTTTGTAATATAATTGTAATTGCAAACGAACCGTTCATCTGACACAAAAATTGAATAACCTAATTGGTAGAGGAGAAAATTCTCTACAACTTAGCTCCCTTACGTTTATTTCATATCTCGTATCTTTTGAGACATATTTGCAGAAATAACGGAGATTTGACACCCTCCATTGAATTAACGAAAACCAGCCGTTCGGAGATGTCACGTGACACTCCTCGCCCAGAACTCTCTCTGGCATCTTGCGTTGCGTATTGGATGATTTTGTTATTGTAACTTACACGTTGTCATTTCAAAGCAATGGCGCACTGAAGAATTATCAACACATAGTTCTTCGTAAGATAATCTAGTGTCTACAAATACCACATTAGATCAGTTAACAACGGCCGTGAATACTATGATATTAAAGAGCTGGTCTTTTGCTTGGTAGCCGTAGCGTAGTGGGTCAAGCGTTCGACTGGGACAGTAAAAGTCGGTGGTTCGAAATCGCCGGGCGCCGTGGCTCAGCGCGCCCGGTCAGAGGGCTCCACGCCCTCTGTATTAAAAAAGCTCAGCCAATCATTCAACGAACAACCTCGAACAAAAACGATCAGCGTCCGCAACGAAGAGAACTACCCAGAGAACAAAAAAAAAAAAAAAAAAAAAAAAAAAAAAAAAAAAAAAAAAAAAGCCAATACCTAAATTTGTTTTTCCTAAAAGGGTTTCAGACACTCTTATTAATTAATTTTTTATTATTTAGATTATTATTTTGGTCCAAAATGTTTGCACAAACGTACAAAACTACAAATTTAAAGTGGCCCGTAAAACACGTTAGTGCGTTTTTTTATTGTTATTTTTTATTTTTTTTTATTTTGCTTCAGGCAGAGCCCATTTAATCAGATACAAATCGTTAACATATGGGAGCAGCAACACATGAACTTGGATAACTAGAAGCGTCTGAAGCAGACTGATGCGGCCTTCCCTTAGAACAAGTAATGGACTCACCCGGCGCTTAGGTCGACAATGCGCAACGGCCTCTCCTACGAAGAAACCACTCGACTCACCCGTTATTTAGGACGGCACTGCTTATCGGCCAGTGCATCCAGTCCTAGTGAATTCGGCATCGTTGGAGTTTCTACCTTACGAAGCGGTGGTTCGTTATCGGGGTGCTTCGAAGCGCCATTTGATTGTACGCGATTATGCGATTCACTGTGTTTACTTGGCAGTGTCTACTTGATATTTTTGTAGGTTCTTTCTACAATGTCAAAAAGGACATACTTAAGTGGTTCAGAAAAAAATTGCAATTTAAAAAGGAACCATCAGCAGACTACCTAAACGTACTTCATTTTTCACTGTTGTAGGAACTAACAAGCAGAGTGTTTCATCAACCACATCATCAAGATATCTGTAAATCTCGAAGCTTAGAAACGCTGCCCATGTTTAACATAGAGGATAAAATTTGTGTTTCGAGTTCATCAGATCCAGTTACGACGACCCCTGCACACACATATCACAACATGCTTCTTCCATCTCAAGTCACTTGGATTCACCAGATAGAAGTATGTTAGAAAACATATCTCACGACCCTGGTAAGTACTGTGATAAAATTTTAACAGAAGTAGTCCGTGATATTTGCATTCACAACAGCCCAAAGTTTTTCCAAAACAAAAATAGCGACTTCTCAGAAACCACTACACATTTTGCTGATGTAAGTGGCAAAACAAAAACCAGAAAATTAACTAGGACTGTTTTCACTCGCAAATTGACGAAAGGTGAGTGTTGCCGTCTATTCAATAAAACTGTTGGCAATAATTTGAGTTCTTCCAGTGGATACGAAGATTGTAAGCATCTAAACAACTTATTAATGGAGCATGAGAACAGTCTACAGCACAGGGTATCAATGATGAATTATGTTGCAAGAAACAAAGTTGTTGCACGAGTTGATACTGGATTGCTTTCCCAGTTTAATGCTGAGGTCAGCTATTGGAGGAGCATATTGAAAAGAATTGTTACAGTTGTGAAATTTTTGGCGTCAAGGTGACTAGTGTTTCGTGGAGAAAATGATATTTTGGGGTCTGAAAACAATTCAAATTATTTGGGATCCTTAGAATTAATAAGCGAATTTGAGCCTTTTCTTGCTGATCATATCCGAAAGTATGGCAATCGTGGCAAAGGAAATACATCATATTTGTCTACAAATATTTGCAATGAATTTATTAATGTAATGGGACAGAAAGTATTAACGACGATTATCAACGAATTAAAAGCAGCCAAGTACTATTCAATGAGCGTGGATTCCTCGCCAGATCTGTCCGATGTTGAGCAGCTAACTTTCATCGTTCGGTACGTAAAACATGGCCAGTATGTTGAGAATTTTTGCAATTTTTGCCTATGGAGGAGCATAGGGCACAAAGTATAGAAGATACTGTTATCAAGTTTTATTGGATAGAGTTGACATTTCAATAAAAGATGCCGCGGACAGACCTACGATAATGCAGCAAATATGGCTGGAAAGTATTCGGGTCTTCAGGATAGAATTTAAAAAAAAAAAATGTTGATTTGTTATTTTTTGTACCATGTGCCACACATTCACTAAATTTAGTAGGTGTTCAGACGGATGCATGTGTTTCTGAAGCAGTAGCATATTTCCAGTTTGTCCAAAAATTGTTCACCTTTTTTTCTACTTCGAACAATCGATGGAAAGTTTTGAAAGAATGTTTAGGTGCAAATAAACTTCTAAAGTCCCTGTCTGGGACCAAATGGTAAAATAAACACCACAAACACTCGAACAAACAAGCAATACTTCGTAATGTACACAGTGCAAAGTTTTTTACAGCCAAAAGAACATCATTATATAAAGACGTAAACACGAAAATTGTGTTACAGATTACTAATTTATTCGTACAAGAAGGCCAATGAAAGTTTCATAACTCGAAAGATTGTTTGTCATAGATTTCACGAATATATATATAATGTGTGCATTTAGCCATTAAAAGTAGTAAACGGAAGTAGAAATTTTCCTATCTACAGCTTATATCGAGTTCTACATTCTCCAACAATCAGCTCACTGATTGGCTATTCGCCTCGACCAAAGACGCTGTAATGCAGCGCTTCTGCAGTATTAAAATAACGTATTAAAATAAGTGAATATCGAAACATGGAGTGCTCCCAACTCACTTTCTTGTGCCGTTCAAATACTTCATTTTCGCAGTAATTAAGAGTGGTTAAAGGTAATGAATGTCTTCATAAGAATGCCGATATAAAGGATGATGCGCCGGGAGAGGCATCTAGCGGTGCTCGGGGCGAACTACGAAGTCCAGAATGCGGATATAAATGATGATGCGCCGGGAGAGGCATGCAGTGGTGCACGGGTGGAACTACGAAGTCGACATGTTGTCAGCTCTGGAATTCTGAATATCGCAGTATCGAAATAACATTATTTCTTGGCGTTGTATAAATATACGAACACCGAAATTGTAGTTCCATTTCAAATATTAGGCTAATGAAACTTATATAATTCGAAAATGGCATGAGAAGTATATACTTCCGTTTTTATTTGTTGTTATTGGTCAGGCATTTTCCTTAACACGTAAAAGATACCGTTTCATACCTCCCAGTGCCGGTTAAATTTTACCAAATATCCCAGCGGCCTCCTATGATAATGTTGGCAACAGATGCTGAATAGTGAGAATCCTGTGAGTCTTCATTTTAGCCAATCGCTTGACAACGCTGATGTTTTCTCCTGGAATCTTCGCTTTACAAGAGCAATTATTTCTACTGTTTCCAGTTGTGGATGATGATGTGTTGCGATAGACCTCTAAAGAAGTCGATTTCGGATTATGTTCTGGTGATAGTAAAAAACTTCACGCTGAGTACATTACGGAGTATTGCCTGTTTCATCGTGTGTTAGTGGTGTTTATGGCTGGTGCTTTTTATGTAGCGTAGATATTTGTGGTGGTAAATTATTGCTGATCTTTAAACTTATACATGTGTAGTAAATTAGACAAGTTCGTCACTGCAAGCCATGGAGATAAGGCATAGTTACGATTTCTCCTACCTGGAGGCAGCTTTGTGGCATCACATCGATTGCTGGAGCGAAACTCGGCAAGGAAGCACTGGCGAACATCTCGAGGGAATATGGAAATCCTGTGGCCATACCCTATAAAGTGGAACTAACCGATGTTAAACTAGATGTTTTAATGGAGGAGCTCCCATCTATATTATGACAGCATCGTGTAGTTGACTTCTGTCTTCTGGATTTGGGCATCGCACTAGATTTCGAAATGGATCTGTACGAGTACCTAGTATCCGCCCATGACTTTCGCCTGGAATGAAGCTGTACAGGGAACAGCAGCGTGATTGCGGACAATGATAGGGCAGGCCGCAGCGGAGCGGCCGATCGCATTGTGGCGCTGTGCTGTGATGTGCGACACCGTTCCACGTCGGGGGTTCGAATCCCCCTCTCGGGCATTGGTGTATGCGCTGTCTTTAGTATAAGGTAGTTCATAAATAGTTTGTAAGTTTAGGGACTGATGACCTATTTGTAGATTTTTTGATAGGCGATAGTGCCAGTGCCAGCTGTTGTCACTGCCTCATCGCCCTAAGCGCTAAGTATCATAATTTAATTGTGTGCAATTTCGTTGCCAGTTAATTTCATAATTTTCGTTAGTGCTTCTGTTTTTAAGAGGTTTCTTCTCACCTATTTGGTAGATTTCGTTTGTGCTACTGTTTTAAGAGTTCATTCTTGCGTATTTTGATAAATACTGTGTGTATAGTTTTCGTCTGCTACAAGCTACGTGATTTAAGTGTCATATTGTCACTTCCTTATTTCGTGTTCTGCTTTAAGAAAGCTTATATTACCGCGCATTTGATAACAGTGTATTCCATAGATTTTCTTGTTTATTTTGAAAACTTCTGGACTCAGTTTCGTTGTTTTGACAGTGTAGTTGCCACTGACCACAGTCCAGTCAGCTGCCAGCCGCCTTTATTAAAGTACTACGGTAGTTAAAAGTTGATTATTTACCTTTCTACTTTCTACAGTTAACTGTATCAATAGAATGGATAGGATGTGTGCCTGCTGTGTGCGGACGCAGGAGGAGTTGGCCGCAGTTTGCAAACAGCTGAATGTGCTGTTGGCTACGGTCAGCCGTCTTCATGCTGCTGTCTCGGGGTGGAAAGTCTGGTGCGTCGAGTGAGACACCTCAGGTATCACATGCTTCGCCCTCCGTCCCTGCTAATGAGGCACCTTCAGGTGTACCGAACGTCGTCGAGCCACCTTCCCTGCAAGGGGAGTGGCGGGTTGAACGGCGTTCACGTCGCTTTCAGATGGAAGGTCATTGTAGAGGCCGTCCGTCCGTCCACGCCCGTTCGTCCTGTGAGTGGACGTGTGGCCACTCCTTCAGCAGGGTCCGAGCAGGTGCACGGTGGGAGGGGATTATTAGTTATTGGGAGCTCCAATGTTTGGCGCGTGATGGAGGCCCTTAGGCAGATAGCATTGAGATCCGGAAAGAAGTCCAACATGCACTCGGTATGTCTGCCGGGGGGCCTTATCTGAGATGTGGAGGCGGCCTCGCCGGTGGCTATCGAGGGTGTGGGGTGTGGTCGACTGCAAGTTGTGGCTCACGTCGACACCATTGACGCTTGTCACTAGGGTTCTGAGGACATCCTCAGTTCCCACAAGTGGCTGGCGGAATTGGTGAAGGCTGCTGCCCTCGCACACAGGGTGCAAGCAGAGCTGTCGATTTGTAGCATTGTTCCCAGAGTTGATAGGGGTCCTTTGGTTTGGAGCCGAGTGCACGATCCGAACCAGAGGCTTCGCCAACTCTGTGACAGACATGGCTGCAGATTTCTAGATCTGCATTATTGGGTGGGGAATTGTAGGACGCCCCTAGATAGATCAGGGTTGCACTACACTAAGGAAGTGGCTACTCGGGTGGCATGGTAGTTGTGGAGAGCACATAGGGTTTTTTTTAGGCTAGGCGCTAGCTCTGATGAGCACTCGCCTGCTCGCCTGTCAACATTCAGACATCGAACTCAGGCCGCGTTCAGCTAACAAATTCGACTATCAAAATATTAGCTGCGAACTTTCAAGGTATTAAAAACAAAGTTCCTGAATTTGTCACACAGCATGGAAATTATTGTGCTCAGATAGTTTTAGGCACCGAAAGCTGGCTAAATAACGATGTGGCAAGTTCATAAATATTTAGCGAGGCGTGAACTGTATATTGGAAAAATTGGACACAACTGGAGAAGGAGTGTTCATCGCTGTGGACAAAGATATTGTTTCTACTGAGATCGAGATTGAAAGTAACTGTGAAATTATCTGGGGACTTATAACAGGTCTAAAAGAAGTAAAGTTAATAGCTGGGTGTTTTTACCGGCCTCCCAGTGCTGCTGTAGCAGTTTTATAGTCATTCAAAGAAAGTCTACACCAGGTAGTGCGTAGGTATCCGTGCCATGTAATATTAGTCGAGGGAGACTTCAACCTTAAGAGTATAGATTGGGACCTCTCTAGTTACATTTCAAGGGGTACAGACAAGCATTCTTGCGAGCTACTTTTGGACACATTCTCCGAAAACTGTCTTGAGCAGTTAAACCGGCAACCTATGCGCAATGGAAATATTTTAGACCTTATAGCTACAAAACAAACAGGCCTGACCTTATTAACGATGTCTGTGTAGAGACAGAAATTAGTGATCATGATATCGTCATAGTGTCGATAATGACCAAAGTTCATAAACCAATCAAGAATGCTAGGAGCGTGTTTTTGTTGAGAAGAGCTGATAAGCAATTGTTAGGATCGAACTTAGAAAATGAATGGGCATCGTTTAGTTCCGGTACTATGGATGTAGAGGAATTGTGGACTAAATTTAAATGCGTTGTACATAAAGTGTTAGAGAAATATGTGCCTGTAAAGTCGATCAAGGATGGAAAAGATCCATCGTGGTATAATAATAATGTTAGAAAGCTACTCTCGGTTCAGAAAAGAACACGCAAATGATGACAGGCAAAGGTTATTAGAGATTCGTGCGTCTATAAAAAGATCGATGCGCGAAGCATACAATAATTACCACAGCCATACCTTAGCAAAAGATCTTTCCGAGAACCCGAAAAAATTCTGGTCCTATGTAAAATCGATAAGCGGGTCAAAGCCCACTATCCAGTCACTCGTTAATCATTCTGGGGCAGCAATATAAAAAGCAATCGGAAAGCTGAACCTTTGAATTTAACCTTTAAGAAATCTTTCGCGCAGGAGGACCGCACAAATGTACCATCATTTGATCATCGTACTAATTCCGAAATGGAGGACATAGTAATAGGTATTTCCGGTGTAGAGAAGCAGCTAAGAGAGCTAAATACGAAAAAGTCTTCTGATCCAGATGGAATACCAGTCCGCTTTTACAAAGAGTATTCTGCGCATTGGCCCCCTTACTTAGCTTGCATTCGTCGCCAATCTTTAATTCATCGCAAAGTTTCTAGTGATTGGAAAAAAGCGCAGGTGACTCCTGTTTGCCGGCCGCGGTGGCCGAGGGGACTGAGGCGCTCCAGTCAAGGTCTGCACGGCCACTACGGTCGTGGGTTCGAATCCCCCCTCGGGCATGGATGTATGAGCCGTCCTTAGTATTAGTTAGTCCATAAGTAGTTTGTAAGTTTAGGGACTGATGACCCCATAGTTAAGTCCCATAAGCTCTACAAACATTTGAACATTTTTGACTGACCCACATAATTACAGGCCAATATCGTTGACATCAGTTTCCTGCAGAATTTTGGAGCATATTCTCAGTTCGAATACATTTACATCTGCATTCATACACCACAAGCCACCCGATGGTGTGTGACGGAGGGTACCTTGAGAACCACTAACGGTTCTTCCTCCTATTCCAGTCACGTATTGTTCGCGGAAAGAAAGATTGTCTGTAAGCCTCTGTGTGGGCTCTGATCTCTCTGATATTATCTTCATGATCTCTTCGAGAGATATATGTAGGAGGGAGCAATATACTATTAGACTCCTCGGTAAAGGTATGTTCTCGAAACTTCGACAAAAGCCCGTAATTGAGCGACAGTGCGTCTCTCCTGCAGAGTCTTCCACTGGAGTTAATCGACCATCTCCGTTACGCTTTCACAATTACCAAATGATCCTCTCTATCAACTCCACCTGGTATGGATCCCACACCATTGAGCAGTATTCAAGCTGCGGGCGAACAAGTGTACTGTAATCTACTTCCTTTGTTTTCGGACTGCATTTCATTAGGATTCTTCCAATGAATCTTAGTCTGGCATCTACTTTACCGACGATTGGTTGTATATGATCGTTCCATTTTAAATCACTCCTAATGCCTACTCCCAGATAATTTATGGAATTAATTGCTTCCAGTTGCTGACCTGCTATAGTGTGTAAATGATACAGGATCTTTCTTTCTTTGTATTCACAGCACATTACACTTGTCTACATTGAGATTCAATTGCCATTCCCGGCACCATGCGTCAATTCGATGCAGATCCTCCTCCATTTCAATATAATTTTCCATTGTTACAACCTCTCTATACACTACAGCATCATCCGCGAAAAGCCTCAGCGAACTTCCGATGTTATCCACAAGGTCATTTATATATATCGTGAACAACAACGGACCCACGACACTCCCCTGTGGCACACCTGACAACACTCTCACTTCTGAAGACTTCTCTCCATTGAGAATGAAATGCTGCATTCTGTTATCTAGGAACTCCTCAATCCAATCACACAATTGGTCTGATAGACCATATGCTCTTACTTTTTTCATTAAACATCTGTGGGGAACTGTATCAAATACCTTGCCGAAGTCAAGAAACACAGCATCTACCTGAGAACCCATGTCTATGGCCCTCTGAGTGGACGAATAGCGCGAGCTGGGTTTCACACGATCGCCTTTTTCGAAACCCATGCTGATACCTACAGAGCAGATTTCTAGTCTCCAGAAATGTCATTATACTCGAACATAATACATGTTCCAAAATTCTACAACTGACCGACGTTAGAAATATAGGCCTATAGTTCTGCACATCTGTTCGACGTTCCTTCTTAAAAACGGGGATGACCTGTGCCATTTTACATTCTTTCGGAACGCTACGCTCTTCTAGAGACCTATGGTACACCACTGCAAGAAGGGTGGCAAGTTCCTTCGCGTACTCTGTGTAAAAACGAACTGGTATCCTATCTGTCCTGTGTCTTTTCCTCTTTTGAGCTATTTTAATTGTTTTTCTGTCCCTCTGTCAATTATTTTGATATCTGGCATTTTGTGACCTGTGCAGCAAATTAGAGAAGGAACTACAGTGCACCTGCCTCTGTGAAACAGCTTTGGAAAAAGTCATTTAGTAAAGAATAGTGTAAATTTTCTTGAGACGGAAAAGCTTCTTTCTATGAATCAGCGCAGGTTTAGGAAATATCGTTCATGTGAAACTCGGCTTGCCTTTTTCTCACATGACATCTTGCAAGTTATGGATGAAGGGCAACAGGCGGATTGTGTTTTTCTCGACTTCAAAAAGGCGTTTGACGCAGTGCCACACTGCAGACTGCTAATGAAGATACGAGCTTATGGAATAGGTTCACAGATTTGTGACTGGCTGGAAGACTTCCTAAGTAATAGAACGCAGTACGTTGTTCTCGACGGCGAGTGTTCATCAGAGACGAGGGTATCGACAGGCGTGCCCCAGGGGAGTGTGATAGGACCACTATTATTTTCTATCGATATAAATGATCTGCTGGACAGAGTAACTTGTAATTTGCGGCTGTTTGCTGATGATGCTGTGGTGTATGGGAGGGTGTCGTCTTTAACTGACTGTAATAGCATACAGGATGACTTAGAAGAATGACAGCTAGCTTTCAATGTAGAAAAATGTAAGGTAATGCACATGAGTAGGAAAAACAATCCCATAATGATCGAATACAGCAGTAGTGGTGAGCTTCTTGATGCAGTCGCGTCGTTCATATATCTACACGTAACATTGCAGAGCAATATGAAATGGAACGAACATGTAAGGACAGTTGTGAGTAAGGCGGAAAGCCGACTTCGGTATATTGGGAGACTTTCTGGATGATGTACTTCATCTCTAAAGGAGACCGCGTATAAAACGCTTGTACGACCATGTCTTGAGTATTGTTCAAGTGTTTGGGACCCGCAGCAGATCAGTTTAAAGGAAGACATAGAAGCAGTTAAGAGGCGAGCAGCTAGGTTTGTTACTGGTAGGTTCGAGCAATGCGCGAGTATCACGGAAATGCTCCGGGAACTCAAGTGGGGATCGTTGGAGGAAGGACGACGTTCATTTCGTGAATTTCTGCTGAGGAAATTTAGGGGGCCGTAATTTGAAGTCAAGTGTAGTACGATCTTGCTGCCGCATACTTACATTTCGCATAGTGATCACAAAGACAAGATAAGAGAAATTAGGGCTCGTACAGAGGCATACAGGCATTCTTTTTTTCCTCGTTCTTTTTGCAAGTGGAATAGAAAAGGAAATGCCTAGTAGTGGTAGAGTGTACCCTCCGCCACGGACTTTACAGTGCATTGCATAGTATGTATATAGATATAGTTAGGGCAGCTGGAATCGTTAAATGTGATTGACGACGAATTTCCGAGTAAAGAAAATATAATGCATTTATTTGTCGAATCACAAGTTGTGGGGTAAAAAAATATTACTGGTATTTACCTTATCGATTTTATAAAGTGCCGTGACATGCGTTTTCGGGAGACTTTTACTTCTTCGTTTGGTCGAGAACAAGGCATTACTTGGCTGGAGACTACAATATACACTTACGGAATAGACCGTGGGTTTGACTCTCTACAATACTGTTTAGACGAGGATTGCTAATATTTACAAAGTGTACCTCTGTACAGTCTGTCAATTCTATCAATGTGGTGTCAGCTAACAAATTCCTTAGAGAACAGTTGTTCTGTTGTGTTGAATCGTGTTTTGCAAATTGTTTCTGGTTTAACAAGAACACCGAAAATTGACTGGTGTGTCCGTAAATCTAGCGAATTCCTCTGGCCAATAGGATGTTTGCGGTTTTAAGGGTTAGTTGATTGGTACATTGCTCTTGCATGATAATCAGAAAAACGTGTAGAAATAAGTTGGTTGATGTATGCATATCTGTCGGAGGCCTGTCGAATTTTCCTACATTGTGATGACTGAGTCTCTCAATGGGGTGTGATAGAAGCGTTTCCGATCATTACGTAGCACGTATGCAGTTGTAGTGTAACAAAAAGTGTATACATAACATACTGGATGTCTCTTTACCTGACGCTCTTCTCGCAGTGTGTGTTGTCGTTTGTGAGACCTAAGGTGCACTATGTTCTCTTTAAGTTGCTGTTTAAACGCATTTGTTTGTGTAATACGATTCTGGGAGATGATGATAGCACAGAGGACCTCGTTGATGATTGTTTGGGCCTCTAAAGGGTCTACTAAATTTCCTTGTGTTTCAGCATTGTCTACTATTATACATAGGATGGATCATCTATCATCGCCCCAGCTTTGACATAGGACTTTGAAATATGTGAGGATTGTTGGTGTTCTGCAGTGATGGCTAAAAATTTGTTTTTAACAATCATGTGTTGTGGTGTTAGGTTAGCATTTTAGTTTTTAGATTTGGCATCTTCGTTTGTAGTAGACAGTTACTTGTAATTATTGATTTTTAAAAAATCCTTTTAGTTTGTTGGACAGAAAAAAGAAATCTTAGTTACCACAGGAAAGGAGCTTGATTTATGTTGGGAGTAAGAATTTTTGTCTCTCTCTATATATATTTTGGGTTAAGGGTGAGTCGATCTTGCTCTACAGAACTGAAAATCTGATGTATGTGTGTTGCTTCCTAGCAATTGGGTAGGTAAAGTACTACCGTTATGTCCTTTTGGTAAGGGTGGGAGATGTTTGCGCTTCCTTTGTTTCTGTATTGGCTAGTGTCATTTCGAAGAAGGATGTTGTTAGATAAGTGCTTTCGAAAAAAAAAAGAAAAAAAAACTTTTAGTGTGGGCGGTCGGAAATCGGAAAACTACTGATCTTAAATTATTTCACTAATTTTCTGATAGAGAGATTCCCTTTGCTATGTTTAATTTCAGCAAGATGCGTATACACAAGAAGATATGTACTGCTTTAGCAATTGCTTTATATGGGAAATAAAAAGTAAAATTAAATTACCCAAATTGTCTCGTTTAGAATAATTGTTAGAAGGCGCAGAACTGGAGATTAAAATCATAGAAGTGGTGGAATACAGAAAGACATGAAATACTTGTCGAAATACTGGATGGAAGACAGGTATACATCAATCTAAGTAAATGTTGTAAAGACTTGGTACATTTCGAAAAGAATTGTGTGCATTGTAACAGGCCATGGTCACTAAAGAGAGAGAGAGAGTATTAAATTTCAGAACTTAATAATTTTAAGAGTGGCCACAATGTGCAGCTGGTATGATATGTCTTCTGTTGTTGTTGTTATGTTACCAAAAGGGTGTTTGAGACGCAAGTTTTGTAAAAAACGGAACATTTTTTTTCTTGTTGTCCTAAATATTTGGTTAGAATTGTTTCTAAAAAATGTCAATAGAGTACACAAACCCATAGCATTACACCGAATTTCTTTGTGCTGTGTCTATATTTACCTGGACAATTGCGAGCTGTACTTATGGTTCGACGTATTTCATTACTTAAACGTCATGTACCTACGTAACATTCTAATTCTTAAGGTATAAACATAGGATGTGACAATAAATATTCAAATTAAGTATAAAAAATAATGAATGGCCTGACGGTGGGCGGGGGCGGTAGTGATTAGTTGTTGTGGAGGGGGTCAATTTGTAAGTGCAGGTATATGTTCGATGGTATTCCAAGTACTTGTATTGTAGGAAGTACGGTTATAAATAAAATAATTGGTTCCTTTCTTCCAATGTTGGTGTAGAACAGAGTAATTCAACCTGTATGTCTATAAGTAATAACTTTTGTAAAAAGTAAATTTTTTTGCGGGGGGGGGGGGGGGCGGGTTCGAGTCACAGACTGGGTTGCGACAGGGGAGCAGTCTCTAGGACTGTCGGTGGGTTGGTTGAGGGGGCGGGGGTGGGGGTGCAGGCTGTACTCAAGCAAGTTCTCACTTATTTCGGTAAATCGCAGGTCTTTTTGCCGTTCTCGCGTGGAAGACTAACAAAGAGCCAGAGTCTTATTTCCCACATAAAGAAAAGATTCCCCTCGCTGCGGACTCTGTGAAACTGAGGCACAGCCAACTCAAGGATAACTAATTCTCTGGTGGCCACTGCACTCCTCCATATGAAACCATAGCACTGAACAATGACTTTTTTGGAAGGCTCTCAGTCATCGAGCAGACGCTTCTGGGTGGCCAGCGCACATTCTGCCGCAGACACACAAGGCGCCATGTGGTGCGTTCTCTGCCCAGCTAGCGCTCCCATTTTCTTTCACAGAGCCTCTGATTCCGAACAGCTAGATTCTCCAAGCTATATACATTCGCACGATAGTAAAAGGTTCACAGAATCTAATGCTTAATACAGTACACATTACTATTCGTATGTTCACATACATGAAAGGTTTTGGGGCCAGTGTGCCATAACGAAGGAAGGACGAAAATTTGAGGTACCTGTCAATGTCAAGTTGTATCGCCCAAAACCCACTGATGAAAGTGAGGTTATGAGTTTCTATCAATTTTGTAAAAAGTAATAGATTAATACTGGAATTGAAGAAATGATAACGTTAAATTTTATTGATGGCCAAACTAAACTTTAAAATGTATATTCTCGGCATCATAGTGAGGTAAAGTGGTGCAAAGTGAAATAACATTTCAAAACATCGACATCTACTTTCAAGCAAAACTATAAATATACAAACGCATTAAACAATTTATATATTAGAGAATAAATAGAACCTATTTACTTTATCAATTATGACTTACCCCCTTACACTGTAATGATGTCATAAACATATAAGGTTTCCTCTTTTATTAGCGCTGAATTTTTCATTTCAAATACTAATTACTAAAAATTGTTTTATCAACTTACAATTATGTGCATATAAACTGTTTACTTCAGTTTTACCTGTCACACAATTGCAAAACACAATCAATTTTTGCGTTTCATATATTCGACCTCACTTTTAGAAGGATACTCGATTAAAAAAATAGTATACGTCATGAAACATTTGCCATTTACCGCTAAAATAAAGTATAATAATAAAATAAAGAATAAAACGTCACATTTGCGTATAATCCGTGTAATAGCCTACAATAACATCCGATGTTAGACGATGACCGTTCCATCAAAAATTTCTTCCAGAGACACCTTGACGTGACTTAGGGTGACGGACAGTATGAATGCCGCCATTATGAATGCATTGTGAATGTTCTGACGGAACGTGACGAGACAGACAGTGTAAATTGTATGTTATACAGAGCTTTTTATGAAGGAAAGGGATGTAATATTACATTTCACGTACAAGTATTATCCGTTTCATTTAGTGGCATTTCTTGATAATGGTATGTGTGCGATTACTGCTAACAGTAACGTCATTTTTATGTTTGCACCACGCGACGCTCATATATTTGTATCTATGGTTGCGTTTTCTGCAATTATTTTTGCGCAGTTTTTTTATGCAAGCATTTCTGTTACTTTGAGCCGGGTCGTTGTGGCGTATCTTTGTATTATCACTTTGGAATTTCAAGAATGAGTGGCGTTTTCATTATTGTGAATTGAGAAGAAGCCGGTTTGGTGTTTGGATTTTCGTAAGATATATCACGCGTACATTGACAGCGACAATGGAAGAAAAAATTGATGATATTTGCCGTCTGTTCGGCTTCTTGTCTATTGATGTCAATCGCAGGGATACATTGAAGGAGATATTAAACTTAGTTGGAAGCGTTAGGAAGGAAACGCTACAGCGTGTTGAAGTAGAAATACAATTGCCACGACTTTTTGACTGTTTGAATACGTCAGATGAGTAAGTCCAATATTATTCCTTTATTTCTACAACATATTTTTATAGTGCCATTAATGTCTATAGACAGTACATCACTTTACCAATCTTTTGAAAGGCTATTCTGTTTCTGATTTTATAGGGAAGAGATTAGGTTATCATGCGCAATCTTGGATAAAATTTTACCTGATATGAATCCAGAAGTGGTTTTCAGTCGTTGTTTACCCTGCTTACAAAGAGCACAGAATCATCCTATGACAGAAGTCAGATGCATAGTCATGAAAGTGGTATGTAAAGTCACTCTTTTGATTTATTTACACGAAAATATTTTGTAGTGCTTGTTGGTTTTATTTGGTACTATCCATGTCACATTTTTATACTTGATGTTACTTTTAGAGTTGTTTACAGCTTAATTTCTAAAAGAGAATTCTTCCATTAGTCAATATGCTCTCAGGCGAGATGGCATAAGCTGTACCTATATTATGGGTGCAAATCCATATTGACGAGTGTATGATGCACCTCCTCCTCCTCCTCTAAATGCTCTTGGGAAGCGTACAGTACGGTAATTCTCAATGTTATCATAATACGATGTGTTTTAGCACCATATCAACCCCCCACCCCCCACCCCAGTTATTGGTAAACTTGTACCCATAGCAATTGGTTAGCTATAAAATTTTGATGTTGTTTTGTGTGGAAGTAATTGATGATGCACAGGGAAATAAGTGTCTTGTGCCTTTCTTTCCCTCTGTAGTGTTTAATTGCTGTTGCAAATGGCTTTTCTCTAGTCTTGTTGTGGTGAAGTTTATTTCTAGTGTCACATATTTTGTCTTGGCCCCTGTGTCACTCGTGGAATTTGTTTTTGTGCTGCTGCGGGGTGTAATGCTTGCTCATTGCCAACTTGTGCTATTCAACAGTTCCTTACATTGTACAATTAGAAGTTGTTGTGAGTATTGTGTTGATCTGTGTTTGGGTTATATTACTTACACAAATGGACTTGTTAATCCTTCCCGTGCTCACTTCTGAGCTGGATACCTGGGCAGCCAGTGAGCTACGAGCTGAAGGCAAACTTTCACACCCATTTAATGGGCCACGGAAGTGTGTGGAATCAGTATGCAATATTGTAAACATCAAAGTTTTATTTAATAACTGTTAAAAGTTTTCAGGATAATTTGGAAGAGTGTTGCATATTTAAGAAGTTACCTCCAAATAATATACCTATCGAACAATGGAGCATCATTGTTGAAAATATGATTTCCGTTTACTGCATCGAGAAGGAATAATGCATTAAGGACAGTAATATGTTGTATTGCCAATGAACTAAATAGTTAGTGCTGTTCCTGCTTTCTGGTTGACATTTTTCTTGAATGTGTCCTTGTCTGGTCAGTAAATTAATTTTTGATTTATGTGGATAATTCATTTACTGACCAGGCAAGGGTACAAAGAAGTACCTGTGAACCATAGAGCAGGAACAGCATTAATTAGGCCTACTTATAAAGTTAACATATACCTTTATTGGTTGTTATCTTCTTGGTGTATGTGTTTCACTGCTGTCGCTTACCTCGACAATTCTGTCGGTTGAATTGACCGCTGGTTTTAATTGCTTTTGTGCATGCCCGGAATACAGATGGGCCGTTTCAAAGACAACATGGAATATGCAACATTTACTTCAATCACCGAATAACTTTTGCTCATAACCATTTGAATGAATGGTTGTTTTCCGTACTTAGGATCTAGTAAACTTACATATTCAAGTAGGGTACAAAGCTTGCTTGTTCAATATACAGGGTGGTCCTAAAATATATGTAAAAAAAATGAAAGTATGTAGAAGGGGCCAAAATAAGCAGATTTAATATAGATGTCTTTTCAGTAATGATGCCTTGAACTGGTAGATCACACTGAAACGTGCGTTTTTTATAAGTGCTGTGCTGGCTGGATTTCCCCACACAGATCTCGAGCAGCGCACATTGTTTAGCCACTGCAGAGCTGGCCGACATGCATGTCATGTATGGGGCTGCACAGGGAAATAACTTGGCTGCTCAAAGGATGTACTCTCAGCAATTTGCAGATAGGCATCAGCTGGATTGTCGAACATTCGAGAGTTACGCTCGAGTGGGTCATTTTATGCTCCCAGGTGTGGTGCTCGCATTAGATGTCGCAGTAATACTGCAATGGAAGAAAGAATGTTACACAGTAGAGGATAATCCTTCAATAAGTTCAAGAGCTGTAGGGCGTGTGTTGGATGTGTGTCATCGAAGTGTTCTGAGAACTTTGCATGAAGACAGACTGTACCATTTACAGTGTGTGCAAGCACTGACATCTGACAATTGTCTTCCATGCCTCAACTTTTCTCGTTGGCACCTACAGCACACTGCAGCTAATCACACCTTCCTTGCTGATATTTTATTTACAGGTGTGTTTAACATGCATATTCTTACCTGTACATATATATAGTTTGGTTTATATAATATTCTTCAACTCATTTATATATTATTTACATTTGTCACATTGTGCACCATTTCATTCCTCTCACGCTATTTTCATTCCTGTTATGCTTCACGATAGGGCTATAATGAGTGCATTAACAATTATTACTTACATTGTGGTTGGAGAATCTTTTGTGTGCGAACTGTCATATACAATAAAATATTTTCCATTATTTTCACCTCTGGTTTATTGGTATGAACTATAAACCAAGTTTACCATAATTTGTCCTCAAATTTTCAGATATTTTTTGGTAAATATTTAAGAGACAGTTTCAGATTTTCACTTTTATGCCTAGAATATGAAAATGTGGTGAAAGTGCAGTTTTTGCGGCAGCGGCTAGCGATTGCGCTCGCTAGGTTGGCAACGGCAGAACAGCCAATCAGAAGTCGCGATGCCGCGGCCAATAAGAAAGAGCGTTACAATTGTACTATGAAAACAAATCGAAATGCTGTATGCAAAAGTTTTTGACGAGCTACAAGTTACAGTTGCTATCAGTATGGATGTCACTTGATCACTGTTTTCGAAAATATCATAAAATAAATAAAACATGCTATACCTGCTCTATGGTTGACAGGTTCTTGTATGTACCCTTGTCCGGTCAGTAATAGTAATTGCGATAATTTCCAAGAAAGCTTGCAATCGAGGTAGCTCGGACTGAAATGATATATATTGAGCATACAACTGTAAATTGAGTGTTTTTGAACTGGAGATTCGGGCGCTACGCGCCCTCACATACTAAAAGAAAGAAAAACTTCTCGTTTAACCTATACCTAACTTAACTTTCACTTAAAATGATCAATGTTTCGTACTCGCCATAAAACAAATAAAACATGTTTGACTGTTGTGGTGTATTAATAATAGGTCACTTATGCCCGTAATACTACAATTATCTAAAAATCTCAATCACCCAAACGCCGCACCGATATCGTCGAATAAACTTCGAAATTGACGCCAAATTTACTCGTCATGAAACACGCAATCTCATTGGCCGCGGCATCGCGACTTCTGATTGGCTGCTCTGCCGTTGCCAACCTAGCGAGCGCGACGGCTAGCCGCTGCCGGATAAACTGCACTTTAACTGAAAATGTAGCATTTACTAAAAATAACTGTCGTATGAATGTTTAGTATGAAAACCATAGGTACTGCAACTAGTTTTATGCACATTATGTAAATGAGAAATTTTTTATATTTTTCTTAAGAAAATATTAATTTTTAAGGAAACTGGTTACTTTCCAGCTTGCATGTTTTTCTTAATTCAAGAGAACATTCTAATCGATACTATTCACCAGAAATTGAAAGGAAAGTAACTCTGAAAAAAAAAATCATGAATTCGGAATCTCGTTTTGGCCTGTTATAAGAAAATCACCCGTATAGGTTAACATAGAGGTATTTTTTTCCTCCTCAAGTGAGCATCAAAGGCGCGAATCTGTAATTTATGAGGGTAACAACAGATTATGTATTAGGCTATCTACAATACATAAGTGTTAAGATATTATCCCATGTTCTGATTTTCCAACATGTTGTCATGGATCAAAACTGGCAGGTTATGCCAAATATTCCTACAGGAGATCTTACCTGACCTGGACAATGTTACACGAGCCATTTGCAGATGAATGTAGTTGCAGCGTGATGGAGCCCTAGTGTGCTTCAATCGAAATCTCAAGAATCACCTGGGCGTGTTACTTGGCCACTGTTCTGATTTAACCTGTTTGGATTTCTTCTTTTGGGGTCATATTAAATGCCTGTGTATGAGAGTCCCATCACATCTAGTTGCCCGCATGCCTGTTGCTGTTGGACATGTGGTCAACATGCCTGATGTCTTTTCTAATGTATGCCAATTTGTGCACCATTGCTGTGAATATTGTATCACTACTGTAGGTTTTCGCCCTTTTGAGCATCTCTGGTAAACTATTATTAAATTCTTTTTTTGTACTTCCCTTTACCAACCACACATTCCTATACAAAATCTGCTTATTTCAGTCCCCTCTACATGCGGTTTAATTTTTTACATATATTTTAGGCCCACCCTGTATATTGTTTGGTGTATGAAGTTTTGATATGTTACATATCTTCCAAATTACTGTTTTGTGTAGGCCTATATATCTTGCTGTTGTAGACTATAAATTGTGTTGAGAAAAATTATGCACCGTTTGAGGGGTGTTATTGTGGACCAAATAAAAACAAATATCCTGTAAACATGGGTGTAAACTGCACTTCAGCCCTTTTTATAATACAAACAGATCATTTTGCATTCATCCTTCTACTTACTGAGCATATGATTTAATTAAAAAGCCTTTAATAATTTGAAATTTTGATTGTTCTTGCCAGAGTACTATGGCAAAGGAAAGTTTCTTTGTGCATAATAGAAAGTTTTATTTTTGAGACTTTCGCTATGAAACCTTCCAAAACTGCTATAACCTTGACCCAAAAATGGAAACATGACAAATCTGCCAAAGAAAATCTTGCCTAACATTCCCAAGTTCCTTGTAGTATCTCGTACTGATGATAACGGTTTTTCTTCTGTAAATCCTTTTCTTATTCAGAAGGGTGTCGATGCGATCGCAGGTCCCTTGAAGACCTGCTCAAGACAGTGCAATGGGACCTTGTTGCTTGAAATTGAGAATGCCTTTAAGGCTCAGAAATTACTCTGGGCTACGCTTGTGTATACCTTTCCTGTGAAAGTGGAGGCTCACCGCACCCTCAACTCCTCGTGGGGGGTAGTCTTCACAAGATCTCGGGATGGGTTATCGGATGAGGATATACTCAACTATATGTCCGATCAGGGAGTTACGGCTGTTCATTGCGTTATGAAAAGAGTTGACAATGCTCTTGAGCTGACTCGTACTGTCTTCTTGATTTTCGACAGGGTTGACTTACCATCTAAGGTGAAAGTGGTCTACGAAGTCATTTCCGTTCACCCGTATATACCCAATCCTATGTGCTGCTACCATTGCCAGAGATTTACTCACACTAGTAAATCTTGTCCTAATGCAGCCAAATGCGCCACCTGTGGCAGGAACGCCCATGAGGGTGAATGTCCACCTCTATCCCCTCGCTGCATTAATTGCACGGGTGACCATGCTGCGTCTTCACGTGACTGCCCCGTCTATAGACGGCTGGGTCATCCAGGAGATTCATGTCAAGGAGAAGGTTTCAACCTCTGCCGCTTGGAAGTTGTTAGTGAGTAGGAAGCGCGCTGTACTCCCGGCAGGTACTTACAGCCACGTCCTCACCTCCCCTTGACCAACTAAGGAGGTAGGTACTTAGACCTGCGATTTCATCTTCTGTGACACTGTTGTCAGATCGGCTAGCCCGAAAATTGCCCGTTCCACCTCTCCGATCCCTTTTGCCCGTTCTACAGTGCATTTGTCGACCAGTTCCCACACATCCTGGGCACCTAAATCTGCTGCCCGGAGTTCTAAAAAGGACCTGTTCGTGACGATTTCCTAAACTCCATCTTCTCAATTGTCAACCGCTTCTTCTACTCGCCATGGCTCTAAGAAGGCTCACAGAAAGAACAGCCCCCCTTTCCCCACCGCTTCGTGACTCTTCGGTCACGCCATCCAACAGTAGCCGGCCTCGGCCGTCTTCTGTTTCACCGGGACGCTCTGTCAGCCGAGCCCCGGCCCTTTACCAGCGGTGGAAGCTGCCCCTCCTGTTCAGCTCAGGGAGGTGGCAGACGTGTCGGTCGAACCCATGGAACACGATCCTTTGCCTCTCGATAGCGATAGCACTGCTCCCTCGAAGTCCGGTCCTCAGCGGCCATCGAAGTGACCCTGCTTGCTTGTTTCTTCTGTTCTTCTCTCATTTTTTATCATGGCGCTCCTTCAATGGAATATTCACAGCATTCGTTCCAATCGGGAGGAATTAAAACTACTCCTTCAATTGCACTGACCCCTTCTAGTTTGTCTCCAGGAAACTAAGTTACGCCCATGTGAGCTTGCAGACTTCCCCACTACACCTCTGTGCGTTTCGACCTGCCCCCTGTAGAAGGTACTCCAGCACATGGAGGGGTTCTGATGCTCATTCGGGACGACGTCTATTACCATCCCAGTTCATTGCATACTCACCTACAGGCAGTTGCCGTCCGCATCACTCTCTCCACCTTTTCCCTCTTTAATAACTATTTGCCATCGTCGTCTGCCCTTAGGGCAGATGTGCTACACCTCGTTGACCAGCTCCCTTCACCTTTCGTGTTGGTAGGCGACTTCAATGCCCACCACCCCCTATGGGGCTCTCCAGCATCTTGTCGGAGAGGCTCCCTTTTTGTGGACCTCTTCCACCACCTCAATCTTGTCTGCCTCAACACTAGTGCACCAACCTTCCTTTCCGACACAACACATACTTATTCCCACTTAGATCTCGCAATATGCACTCCTCAGCTTGCGCGTCGGTTTGAGTGTTACGCACTTCCTGACACGTACTCGAATGATCATTTCCCTTGTGTAATCCACCTCCTGCATCATACCCCATCTCCTCGTTCCACCAGTTGGAACATTTCCAGAGCCGACTGGGGGCTTTATTCTTCCATGGCTGTTTTTCACGATCAGAATTTTTCCAGCTGTGACAAGTCAGGTCGAATACTTCACAGAGGTTATTTTCACCGCTGCCGAACATTCCATACCTCATACATCCTCTTCTCCACATCGCGTCCCGGTCCCTTGGTGGACTGCAGCCTGTCGCGACGCTCTTAGAGCCCGGCGACGTGCTTTACGTACCTTCCACCGCCGCCCAACGTTGGAGAATGGTATCAATTATAAACGACTGTGAGCGTAATGTCACCATGTTATAAAAGACAGCAAAAAAGCTTGCTGGACTGCTTTTACCAGTTCTTTTAATCGATTTACTCCCTCTTCGGCATATAGGTCCACTCCCCGATTTCTGGCCTGGTCATTGAGAACGCAGTCCTTGTGGACCCCGCCAATGTTTCCATTACCACACTGCCTTCCTCCCTCGCAAAAATGCAGAGGGGGCACGGCTGCCTTCCTTCCACTCTTTTAATCGTGAAAGTTATAATGTCTCCTTCACCATGCAGGAGCTAGACCGTGCTCTCGCCCTGTCCCGATCTTCTGCTTCTGGGCCTGATTCCATTCATATTGAGATGCTGAAGAACCTTTCTCCTGTGGGCAAGTGTTTGATTGATTTTTCCAGGGAAGCCAAAACAGTCTTGTTCCAACCCGCTACTGCCCGCCCTGAAACTAAGTTTATTGTGCGGTATCGCTCCCTGTATATCTAGTAAAGCCAACCAATGCCCTTGAACAGTGCAAGGAGTCCCTTTACCAGTTCTTTATTAGACACAATTTCTTCGGGTCTGGTTGTCCCAAATGTTCTGTGCCTTTTATTCTCCAATGCAATGCATTCGAAGATTAGATGTGATGCAGTTTCATCACCGTCATCACAGATCCTACATTTAGGGCAAGTGTTTTCTTCTTAGCACTTATAATGACATATGGACTGAAGGTCAGTTTCCCACAAGTTGGTGTGAAACCATTGTTGTCCCCATCCCCAAACCAGGGAAGGTTCAGCTATTACCCCATTTCTCTCACGAGCTGCGTGATGGAACGCTCGGTCTGGCTCCTCGAGTCTCGGCGCCTTTTGACTAATGTTCAATGTGTTTTTCGTAGACACCGCTCTACTGCTGATCACCTCGTTACCTTGTTGACCTTCATTATTAATAACTTTCTAAGGAAGCTTCAAACGGTAGCAGTGTTCTTCGACTTGGAGAAGGCTTAGATACCTGTTGGAGGGCGGGCATTCTCCACACTTTGCACACTTGGGGTCTTCGTGGCCACCTTCCTCTCTTTATTCAAGCGTTTTTGGCGGATTGCAAGTTCTGGGTACGGCTGGGCTCTGTTTCGTCAGATACCTTTCGCCAGGAGAATGGGGTGCCACAGGGCTCTTGAGCGTGGCTATCTTTGCCATTGCAATCAATCTGATTGTGTATTGCCTTTCAGCCGACGTTTCCAGATCCCTTTTCGTAGACGATTTTGCAATTTATTGTAGCGCCCAGCGAACATGTCTCTTGGAGCTTTGTCTTCAACGCTGTCTTTACTGCCTATATCCCTGGAGTGTCATGAACGGCTTCCGCTTCTCCACTGAGAAAATGGTGTGTGTAAACTTTTGGAGATACAAGGAATTTCTTCCACCATCTCTACGTCTCGGCCCCGTTGCTCCTCCATTCGTGGAGACAACAAAATTCTTGGGGCTAATGTTGGATTGGAAACTTTGCTGGTCCCCCACATGTGTCCTACCTGGCTGCCCGTTGTGCCCAATTCCTTAATGTTCTTCGTGTCCTTAGCGGCACATCATGGGGAGCGGATCGAACCGTCCTGCTTCACCTTTACCTGCCATTGTTCAGTCGAAGCTGGACTACGGAAGCTTTGTATACTCTTCTGCACGACCGTCCCTTCTCCGCCATCTCAACTCCTTTCACCATCAAGGATTACGCCTGGCGGCTGGTGCATTTTATACCAGCCCTGTAGAAAGTCTTTATGCCGAAGCTGCTGTTTTGCCCTTGACCTCTCAGCATGACATACTCTTGTGTCGGTACGCATGCCGACTGCTGTCGATGCCCAACCATCCATCTTACCCAGTATTCTTTGATGACTCCCTCGATCGCCAATGTCAGTTGTCTGTGATAGCCTTGCTTCCACCTGGAGTTCGGTTTCGCAGCCTGCTTCAGCGACTCGATTTCACCATTCCTTCCATCCTTTGGTTGAGCGAGAGCCCATTGCCACCGTGGCATCAGGACCAGGTTCACACCTACATTGAACTTTGTTCGCTCCCCAAGGAGACCACTCCGGATTTGGTATATCGCTCGAGGCTTGTCGAACTCCATTCACGGTTTGATAATGCCATATTTATCTAAACTGATACCAGCCTCTGTATCTTCTATTTCCTAGTCCATAACAGATTATGTTGACCATTATATGTATGTTGGTGGTGCCTACAGTGGTGGTGGGAAGCTAAAATGGAAGAAAGGCTGATTTGTTTGGTCGATTTTGTTATAGTTTCAGATATTGTTTTTTAACATAATATGCTTTACCACAACAGATTTTTATTTTATTTCTTTTTTGTTTTTTGGCTTCACCAAGTAGCAACCACACTGATGCCTTTCGGTCTAATCTTGATCTTGGGCTATACTATAGATAGTCTGTCAGTACAACCAGTTTTTCTGCTTTCACGTTTGTTGGTTTCGCCAACTTGTAACTAAGCCTTTGCTCCCAATCTAACTGTAACCTCTGGCTACACTAGAGATCAGCCTGACACCACGACCAGTTTACCAAATTTCACACTTTCCAGCTACTGATTTGCTGCTATAGAAGTAGAGGTGTTAACAATATGTGCTGCAGAAAAGACTAGCACATGGATGTCCCCATAGACTTTTGCCAGTTATGTCTGTAGTTGCCATGCAGAATTATAGTCTTCTATTATACTGAGAAATGCAAAGATAAATTTGCAGTGTAATAACATTTCGTAAACTTAGAAAAATACCAGTTGGTTCCAGTAGAACTAATGTATGTTCTTTTCATACACAAAATTGTGAATATAGCTGTTAACAACTATGACATAGTTACTGTTTGCCACACCCATGAAAATGAAGCAGGAGATCCTCATTTATGTACAGCATTCTGTAGGTTTGGAATAACATAGAGCTTATAGTAGAAGATACATGTTGGAGTTATGATGGTGAAAAATTGCTAATAGCTCAAGGCATTCATTTGGAGTTCATGCTGACTAGACTTTTTGTCCTCCTTTTTATCCAGGTTATCACCTCAAATTAATAGAAGCACATAAAAATGGTTTGTTGAACATCATCAGGCTATCTGCAGTGTCAATCTGCTAATTTTATTTGATAGTTTCCTAGGACCCGCATTCATCGAAAGAAACGCCATTGCGATCGATATATGTGGAACGTTCGATTATTGCCGCAATTCGATATGACAAACGCGAAGTGGTTGATGTATATTGTATTTTTGATTGAGTTGAATTTGTGATATTTCCTTGTACTTTTCTGACTCAATATGTAGTTCCCATTTGAAATACTGAAGGAAATATCGGTACTTTTTCAATAATGGTATATATCCAAAGTGCAACTGTAAATCGATTTAGTGTGTCTGAACCAGAGATTTGGGCGCTACGCACCATGGCATACTAAAAAAAAAAACTTCTTGTTTAACCTGTACCTAGCCTTCTTAAGGCTACACAACAGACCACTTTTTATTAAGTCAAAGTTAGGTTAGATATAAGTTAAACAAGAAGTTTCTCTTTTTAGTATGTGAGGGCGCATAGCACCCAAATTTCCAGTTCAAAAACACTAAGTCGTCAATGGTAGCGAAGTGAGAGTCGAACATTCGATATATATCAATCGCAATGCCGTTTCATTCGATGTACATGAGTCCTAAGATATTACCCTTTATTTTACATGAACTGTCATATACATTGCTCACATCCAGACTGTTAACTTTCAAATTAAGCTACATTACAGACAGATTTGTCATCACAACCAAGATTTTTGTGCGAAAGTACTGCACTATTATAAACCAGCCCTTGTTTCTCATTTGTTTTATTGTAGTGTCTTTTTCGTGTAAAATCACCAGATTACCTGGTTAAACCGAGGTAGGTGGCACAGGGGTAACACACTGGACTCTTCGTCTCCAAAGGCCACGAAGTCAACGGGGCGTTAAACAACAGTCTCCCTTCCTTCCTTTCGTGTTTAAATTTTACGTACCGTCCCAGTGACTTTGTGTGACAATGTTGCTAAAGGATGCTGAAAGTCAAAAATTGTGTGATGTTGGCATTAGCAAGTCTCATGACAATGCAAATGTTTTCTCATGACATCTTTGTAGTGTGACTATGAATGAAATTACTTTTACTAAGTTGGGAACCATACATACAAGAACCCTTCAACCACTGAGCAGGAATAGCATTATTTATTTACTTCATGGTATCTTTTAAGCTCTAATCAAGTCATTCTACGTGGTATGGACTTCTAATAACATCTTGGCAAAGATTTTCTACCATGTAGTTCATGTTGCCTAATCTTGTGAGGTCACTGGGAAGCGAAGTTTTAATGATCCCCTCATTTGGAATATTTTGCAATTTTATCATTGAATTCTTTTTGTTGCGAATATTTTAACTGAAAACCGAAGTTATGTTTTTCCTAACTTTGGTGCAGTTGATGCTTTGTTCTGACTGTGGAGTAATGTTAAAGCATTGGATTAAGTTTAACAATTTATGTATTCTTATTGAATAAAATTTATACTTATGTTCCATAGAAATGGTTTTTAATAAAACTATCTTATATTAAAGATAAGTCTATGCCTTATGGGATCAATTTCTTACCAGGACAGCAAATAGTTGTAGTTAAATTAATGTTCAGTGCAGGAAAATTTTCTTTCCTCTAGACACTAAAATTCTACATCTGCACCATCACTAGTAGCATTATGGTTCTGTATATTGTGACGTTGAAAACTGCAGGTGGTCTGGAATTTGAAGGTTGGTCGTTTAATAAAGCACAACACTTCACACTTAGAACACATTTATTGCTAACATATGTGTACGCTCAGTACAGACTGACTCCTGCTTGGAGTGCTCCACTGTTTATACATAGAAATAACTTTCTGGAACTTACAAGTACATCGAACATAAGAAACATTGAGAACTTTCTAGAAATAGTAAATAAAACAAATAAATTTTTTCTGCCTGTGGCAGGATTTGAACTGGAGACTACAAGTCACAGGATCTGCTATGCTAACCACTGCACTACGCGTGCTGTCGTAAGACTTGTGGCAATATTAAGATTTCTTACCAGTACATTCATAGATGTAGCATAACAAAGAAGGTTTAAGTCTAGATCAGGGCTAGTGGTGACCTCAGTGTGTGTGTTTCCTGACGACTCATAAGTTGTCGAAGCATCACATTTCTCTTAGCCATTTGTATGTTACTTTTGCCAGCGAGAGATGATAAAAGAGGGAATGAGTTTATAATGTCGATTGTCGGGTTTGGTAGAACGTATTTGGATTCTCAAAAAAAACTTTTAAAACACAAAAAAACCAACTCGACAAAGGAAGATAGCTTATGAAAAACTCAAACAGCCTGAACTAAGAAGTGAAGTTAGCAAGGGTATCAGCAATAAAATAGTGACAATGAAACCTGTGATTGACCGAGTAAACAGTACCATAGTATGGGAAGAGATGAAAAACATAATGCTAACCACTGTTCGAGGAAAAAAAAAAAAAAAGGATATAAAACAAGAGACTGAAAACAGACTGCTCAGGGGCTCAGCATTAATTTGCTGAGTACGGGCTTGGCAAACCCGGGGTCCTGAGCTGTAGGCTGTGTCGTGCCAACAGTCTGCTACACTGTAAGCTCTGTGCGTGCTTCCATCGTTCGGCACGACGGTGGAACGTTGTACGTTTCAGAGCCTGGGGATCTTGGCTTAATCGCCCGGATCGCGAGGACGGTACAAACCCCTATAAAAAATACTCAATCTGAAGGTGTGCTACTCGCCGAGGAGATGCATGGCTGTTGAGGTTGAACAGTCGCTAGCGAGCAACCTCTTTGGAACCTGCCGCACATCAGTTGTATAAGGCTTACCCAGGCAAGCGGGGCTCTGCCTGGGTGGACCCTTATTTCTCTAGCTGCTCATGGGAACACCATGAAAAGACCACGGAATGTTGGCAGATGTATAACTGCCATCTCTAAGTGTGGTAGAGGTTATTACATTGCTACACAGTATGACCCCCCAAATGTTTCCTTCCCTGTCCACACTGTGGGAGGAACATAGGGCAAAAATTCAGGGTGACGCTTATGCCCCCAAGTTTTAGTGTGCAGTCGTACAGATGGGGAATCTTTCATGTCCATGAATCCAATGTTCTTTGTGGAACATTTGGAGAACAGGTATGGAGAAGTAGACGGTATGTCAAAGATTAGACATGGGTCGGTCATAATGACGTCATCCCCAGCACAGTCACGGGCTTTGCTAGCCTGTGCCAAACTGAATGATGTTTGTTACCATCACGCCACATAAGAGCTTAAATATGGTCCAGGATATCATCTTCCACAAGGATCTTCTGCTGCAATCGGACGACAAATTGAGGGATGACTTGGAGCAGCAAGGAGTGCATTTCATCCGGCGAATCTATAGGGGTCCGAAGGACAACAGAGTTGCCACCGGTGCCTTCATCTTGGCTTTCGAAGGTGGTACATTGCCCGAGAAAGTCAAGGTGATGATCTCCCAGTGCTACGTAAAGCCCTACCGTTCCTCCCCTTATGCGCTGCTTCAAGTGCTGGAGGTTTGGATATATGTCCTCCCGATGTGATGCTACCCCAACATGTTGGGAGTGTGGGTGTGCTTCCTATCCGAACGCCCCTTGTACCCTGCCTCCAGTGTGCGTCAATTGCAATCAGCAACATCCTTTTTGTTCGCCCAACTGCTCTGTTCTCCACAAAGAATGAAAGAGCCTGGACCGGCTGACTTACACAGAGGATAGGCATAAATACATGAAGCTCTTTCCCGTGAACATGACAACTCCACATGCTACTGTTGCTTCGTCATTGATCCCCTCTGTAACAAGACCTCAAAATGTACCACCTATGCCAACAGGCCCCCAGGCCTGATCTTCTGCATCTGCCCCCCTTGACAGTTGGGGGCGCTACTTCTTCGGGTGCTCCCACAATCTTCATGTTGGGAGCAATGGCCACCCCATCACAGGGATGTCTGTCCCCACCACACAGCCGGAGAAACAACAGCCTTCTCCAGCTCCTCTCGCCCGGAAGGGGTCCCTCAGGATGCTTCCTTCTGAGGCTTCTCTCTGTGGCAAAGAGGGTCCCAGCAAATTGCTGAAGGATCCCCCAGCTGCTGATCGAAGGGCCTCCTGCTCTTCATCAGCTCCTGCAGCCCCTTCTGAGAAGCCCCCATGGCCCTTAACACCGAAGCGCCAGGGAGATGGCCAGAAAAAGGACAGAAAGAAAAAAGATTCTTCGGTGGCTTCCAAGCTACCCACACCCACATCCTCTTCTGCAGAGGCTTTGGTTGGATTCGTCCCGGGATTTGAA
Organism: Locusta migratoria; assembly: GCA_026315105.1. Lineage (NCBI taxonomy): Eukaryota > Metazoa > Arthropoda > Insecta > Orthoptera > Acrididae > Locusta > Locusta migratoria. The sequence continues at coordinate 284,756,279 of CM048755.1, forward strand.
AGCCTCAATTCCACCACTGATTGTCCATCACCGGTTCCAAGTACTGCTTGACACATTTCACGGTGCAAACATTATTTACACATACGGTTCTTTGGTCGATGTCCATGCTGGATGTGTCTTTGTCTTTGCTGGCCACATCCAACAGCGATCTTTGCCTTGTGGAAGCAGCATCTTCACCGTGGAACTAGTTGGTATTTTGAGAGCTCTTGAACACCTCAGAGCTCGCCCCAGGGGGTCGTTTGTCATCTGCAGCGACTCCTTGAGTGGCTTACAGGCCCTCAACCAGTTTTTCCTCAAACGCACTGTGGTGTGATCAATTAAAGATGCTATCTTTGCCCTTGGCGAGTCAGGCGGCCATTCTATCGCTTTTGTCTGGACTCCGGGCCACATAGGTATATCGGGCAATGAAAGTGTCGATCAGCTGGCCAAGTTAGCCACCATTTCATGGTCTCTGGATATTGGCCTCCCAGATTCAGACCTCTGATCCCAGTTGAATTGCAAGGTTCTTGGGGTTTGGAATTCTGAATGGGCAGACTCAACTGAATCAAATAAGCTCTGTGTTGTCAAGCCCTCTACCCGTGCATGGAAGACCTTCCTGAGGGTTTCTCGTATGGAATCGGTTGTCCTTTGCCGGCTCTGTATAGGCCATACTTGGCTCACGAATGGTCACCTTCTGCGTCGCGAGGACCCTCTTCAGTGTAGATGTGGTGCGCCTTTGACAGTCGCCCACATCTTACTTGAATGCCAAAATTTAACCATGATTGGAGGTCCGTTAAACTGTTGTTCTTAGAAATCTCAATATTTGGTCTATCATCTGAAAAGAGGTTATTAATGTAGTCTTCCCATCTCTCTCTCTTCTCAAAGGTATCTAGAACTATTTTATTATTTTTGTCAGTTAACAAGGAGCTGTTTCTTCTATATATCCCAGCAGTTTCTTTAACTTTTTATACAAGTCAAAATCATCATTTGAAGCTTGAAAGCTTTCAATTTCTTCACATTCATGTTGTAGCCATTCAGTTTTTGCTACTCCAATCTTTGATCTTATGAGTTTCTGAATATTATTGTAATTAATTTGACCTAACTGGGGTTTATACTTTTGGCATTCATCCATCAATGAAAGAATTTCATCAGTCATCCATTTCTGTTTTCAGTTGTTGTTGTTGGTTTTTGGTTTTTGGAAGGGACTAAACTGCAACGGTTATCAGTCCCTTATTCCAGTCTTAGAGGTAAAACCTTGTGTTAAGCTACCTAAGTAAATGTGTTACCATGTCACAGTTTGAAAATAACAGGTAAATATGAAGAAAGGATAAAAGTAAAAATGAAGAAGAAATAAAAGAACTGAAACAGAACAGGAGTGTTTATGCTGGGTGATCACAGAAATATAAGGAACACATCCAGCCTCTCTGGGACACATTAAAACCACCTACCTAAAAGACTTAGGCAGGTGGAGGACAGAGCAATGATGGATTTGTAAAATCCACACTCACGGATAAAATTTAAAACAGAATCAACTATGGAGGCATTGACAGCTAAACGAAGCTGCAGAGTGTCAGGGATATTAAAATTTCATCTTCCGCACTTTGAATACGTGGATTCGAAGTTCGGCAGCTGGAGATGACGGTTGTATGACTGTGTTGTGTACCTGTGTGAATGTTCTATTTTCTGAAGAAGGCCATGGCTGATAGCTGAAAGTGTTGGATGTATGTGTCATTTGTACGTGCCTGCCGCAACATCTTTGTAGTGAGTTGTACACTGTCCTTATTACTATATTTTTAATTCCAACCTATACTTTCCATTATTAGATTTTAACTATGTGATTAGTATTTTATGTATATTATGGCCTATGTACATATATTGTACATCATCAAGATCAAACATTACAAAGTTCTGAAATCCGTTACATTACGTTTACTATTATTTTGTGAATATGCTTAGGATGGGCAAACATGAGATTAATAATACTTCTTGGTTAGTTTTCATTATTGTTAGCTAAAGTCTACAACCGGAACATTACCTCTATACAAATGATGTGTGGCTGTGTTACGTCACATTTGGTCTTAAACTGGTCAATAATTTTTGAATATTTCTCTTGTGTGCTTCTCCACAGCTACAAATTTCACAGTCAATAGTTGGTACTTTGTTCAACTCCATTTTATGAAGCTTTTGGTGCCAGCCTGATATACAGTATAACATCAGGTCTACTTTCGGTTGATAGATAATTATAGTTGGAAAGTTTCAGTCAGAAGAAAAAATCTTAAATGGGACTTCTCTCTAAAAATCATTGGCAGTGAGTCTTAAACAGGTGCACACAAGAAAGGGAGTTGTGAGTGTGATGCTCAGAGGCAGGGGGAAGGCAGCCAATGGCTGGGTAGGAATGCAGTAGTGAGCTTCTTGATGCAGACGCGTGGTTCAAATATCTAGGCGTAACATTGCAGAGCGATATGAAATGGAATGAATATGTAAGGACAATTGTGAGTAAGGTGGACAGCCAACTTCAGTTTATTGGGAGTATTTTGGGAAGATGTACTTCATCTGTAAAGGAGACTGCATATAAATGCTTCTACAACCATGTCTTGAGTATTGCTCAAGTGTTTGGGACCCGCAGCAGATAAGATGCGATCAGCTAGGTTTGTTACTGGTAGGTTCGACCAATGCACGAGTGTCTTGGAAATGCTCCGGGAACTCAGATGGGGATCACCAGTGGAAAGAAGACTTTTTTTTTTTTTTTTTTTTTGAGAAATTCTGTTGGGAAAATTTAGAGGGCCGGAATTTGAAGCTGAGGGTTGAACAATCTTCTTGCTGCCTACTTAACATTTTGTGTAATCATCACAAAGAGAAGATAATAGAAATTAGGGCTCGTATGGAGGCCTATAGGCATTCTTCTTTTCTTCATATTTAGGAGGAAATGCCTAGTAGTGGTACAGTGTACCCTCTGCCTCACACCTTATGGTGGATTGCGGAGTATGTATGTAGATGTAGAGGAGAGATGGCAGTCATAAGAGTTGGCCACATGGTGCAGATGTTTGATTCTCCACAACAGTTGCAAATTATGTTTTATTACTTGTAACCAGTTTTGGATTTATATTTTTCATCAGGCTAGTGTCTTAACAGCACATGCTGCATTGTGATTTGAAGGTTGTCTGAACCAATGGAGAGCAGGAGGATGTGTTGCTATGACAACTCCGATCTGTGTATCACAGAAAAGTGGGTGTAAGTGCAGATGTTCTTTATGTCCTGGGTTCTGAAGCAGCCATTGAAATTGAACTTAGCATTGACTTCCCGTTATTAAGGGTTTTAACAACTGCAGCCCTTCCATGAATGTTAACCTCCAGCCGTACTGTTTTTATCGAAGCAGTAATACTAATGAGTGTTGAGTTTTTCAGTCTCTCTTGTTGTACTAGTTTTATATTGTTCGGCCACTATATTTCTTAATACTTGTTGGTTGTTGTCAGTTAACTCCGTGCTTCACCCACTATTCCTCTTCGCCAATAATGTTGAGCCTTGTTTTGTTTATGCTGCCATTACTGAAGGTACTGTCACTATAGACAGATTAAAATTACTCTGTAGTTGACGTTTGTCACGTGGCGTTAGTGTTGCCACATAAGTAGCCCACTAACGCCCGGCTCCGGCTGTAGGCAATGCACAAACACGGCAGATCTCTTCGGAAATGCTGTTAATATGCTCTGTTAAAGCAGAGCAGTGTTGGAAGAGGCTGCCAAGAGTTAATGATGGCAATGCGAAAATCTCTATCGACAGCTAATTTTAAGTGATAATTATCTGAACTGCAGCAGAAGACGCATTTTGTAGGCCTAAATTTAATCCCATGTTTAACCTAACCTCAGGTGACGTACTACGTATCCGACACAATGACGATCAGCCATCTCCAGCAGCACTTGAATCATGATTGCTCCGTTCACGGCAAATAAAGCTTACTTCTATGAGCAGACTCGGACAGAAATATTTTCTCTACAGCACTAAAAATGAATTGTAAAATCTCACTATCCTTGTTTACCTAAAAAAAAAATCCTCACACTGGCTAATGGTTACACAAACTACCATGTTACAAACCAATCAGCAATCCATCTTGGCACTCAGTTACAGGTTATTAATGACACAAACAGATTCCAATCCAATAAAAGGATCATAGGATTAAAAATAAGAATGAATAAAAAAAATGACTACTATTATAAGATGTATAAAGGGGCTAAACTGTGGAGTCTGTTGCCCACATGCTGCAGATGTTGGCAACACTACAGAATATCTATGTAGACACCACAGCAGTCAACCATAGAGCAGGTATAGCATGTTTTATTTATTTTATAATCTGTACGAAACAGTGATCAAGTGATTTTAAATCTTCATTATACAAGGGCAATTACTTTTATTGACCGGACAAGGGTACATACAAGAACTTGTCAACCACAGAGCAGGTATAGCATGATTTATATACTCTTAGTTACAGAGGCCTCATGTGCAAATTTACAGAAATTGTAACATCTATTACTAAATGTATTATGTACTTCTGTGTTTTTTTCTTAAACTTATGTTCCTTTGCATCGTCATATATCATATGCTACATGTCACATTAACATGCATGTTTGTTTCTTCCATGACTGAAACCAAAACATTGTTCTTATTGGGTATTGAAATATGCTGATCCGCCATATTGCTTTCCCATAGTTGCTTGTGGCAATGTTGCCAACATACACACCATGCTAATAACACAGACAACAGACTCTGCAGTTTTACGAGGGTAAGTCAATTATTATCTGCAAAGTAGTTATAAAATTTTATTGTAATAAAATACGAAACTTACAAGAAAATCATTTTTCGACATAGTCTCCTTGCTTTTCAATGCACTTCGTCCATTGCTCTACAAACTTCCTTATGCCCTCATGAAAGGTGGTTTTCGGTTGAGCTGAGAGCCAGGAATGCCCCGCTTCCTTCACTGCTTCGTCAGAGTCAAATTGATGGCCCCTTAATGCCTATTTGAGTGGACCAAACAAGTGATAGTCAGAAGGAGCAAGATCGGGACTATATGGAGGATGATCCAGTACTTCGAATTTTATTTTCTGGAGCGTTTCAGCAGTGTGGACAGCAGTATGAGGACGGGCATTGTCGTGCAACAACACAACACCTCTGACAGCAATACTCGGCATTTGCTTCGAATTGCAGGCTTTAGCCTGTCAGTAAGCATCTCACTGAAACATACACTGTTTATTGTTGTGCCCCTTTCACCATAATGTTCCAGTACAGGACCTTGTGCATCCCAAAAAACCGTAAGCATCAGTTTTCCTGCGGACGGTTGGGTCTTGAACTTTTGCACGGCGAATTTGGATGTTTCCATTCCATACTCTGCCATTTACTCTCCGGCTCATAATGATGGAGCCATGTATCGTCACCTGTAATGATTCTGTATAAGAAGTTGTCTCCTTCGTTACCATAGTGAGCCAAATGTTTTTTGCAGATGTCGAGGCGCATTTGCTTATGCAACTGTGCGAGTTGTTTTAGGACCCATCTTGCACCAACTTTATGAACCCAAGTCTGTTGTGAATAATTTTGTAGGCAGAACCATGACTAATTTGAAGGTGATGAGCCACTTCATCAATAGTTAATCGTCTTTCTAAGAGAATCATTTCACGTGATCGCTCAATGGTTTCTTCGTTTGTGGCGGTAAACGGGAATCTGGCTCCTTCATCGTGCTTAACACTTGTGCGACCATTTCGGAATTTTTCAATCCACACTTTGTTGTGGCAAAACACTGCTCCCGTACTGTACTGAAAGTTTTCTATGAATTTCGGCCCCTGATACATCTTCCGCCCACAAAAAACGTATCACTGAACATTGCTCTCCTTTGGTGCAAATAGACAGCGGAGCAGCCATGATTAACAGCACTGCAGCGACAACGAAACTAACGTATCAGCTTGAAAATTGCATTGATATAACAACAAATAAACAAAGCATGCCTCATCAACGTAAAACAACAGTACTACCAACATAAACAAACATATAACTAAATTGCGGATAATAATTGACTTACCCCCGTACCTAAAAAGGTATTATAATTTAAAAATTCAGTTAAACAAATTAGTTTAATAAAATAACAAACAAGGTGTTTTTTATTTTGAAATTAATAGGACATAGTGAGATTTGAAGCAGCAACCTAATGCTGTGCCAATGTGCTACACAACTGCATACTGAAATGTCTTGCAGTGACAGTATTCACCCGAAACTACACTGAACTGTACTGTTCTGAGGGCTCATTTTTACGTATTTAATCATACGAAGTTCATTCAATATATGCTGATATCTGCGATTTAATACTTGTATATGTGACATTAAATCACATGTTGTACGAAATGATTCACTAGCGTGTGCTTTGTGCTGCGTATTGAGTACATATTTCATTACCACCGTTGCCAATGTCTTGTTTTTTGTAGGGTTATCATTAAGTGATGAAATGTTAAATAAAAAGTTCAGACCTATGAATCAGGAACAAAACAGATGGAGAAAGAGAGTCGGACAAGGAAATGGAAGTGAACTGACTGGCTGTTGTGGCAGTTTGGCAATGGTGAATGATTCGGGGTGTGATGTTAGGTGCTCAGATTGGAAGAAAGCAGTTCCAGCTGGTGAACTATCATCTTGCAAGTAATTTTAATCAGACTATATGAAACAATAACATTGCAGTGTTTTCACCACAGATGCTCCCACTAACTGCACACAATTTACATGGCATCTTTTGAAGATAATACATTTCACCGATCACTTATGTTGACCATTGCAGAGTAAAACATATAGATTTCCTATGCCAGTTGTGCACTGTAATCGTGTCTCATTTTGTTAATGTGTACACAGTGATAACTTATATCAAGTAAACTGCATGGTATTCACATATTATTTTGTTCACACGCTGCTGAGCCTGCCACTAGCCCCAGATCTAGACATTAGTCATCTTCCCCTGTCCATCCTGCCTCTCACCCTCCCCACTCTTCCTGCCTCAAACCAACCCCACTCCTACCTAGTCAAATTGCTGACTGCAGTGTTGCTCTGTGTCCAACCGTGTGTATGGAGGAGCATGCACACACAAATTTGCATGTTTTGTGCTGTTGGAAAATGAAGTAATCAGATAGCTGACAAGTGTTATTTTTATTTAATTGTCAAGTAGTCGATGATCACATTCTTATTAGTTCATTTGAGATCGGCTTTGGCCTACTAATAGGCCATTTTCGAGTCTAATGTGGCTTCGGCTGGAACCCCCACACAGCAGAGGGACAGGTTGTCCTGTTTGGTAAGTGCATAATGTGGTCATTGTCTGCTGACTATTAAATACTAATAAGGATTGCTGATTCTCAGAAAATGTTGACAAAATTTAACAAGTCTTCTCTCTATTTTTGTGTGTGTCTATGTCGAAAACTCTATTTCTCTGCTTTTTGTTGAGCTCGTTTTTGTTTCTTAGGAATATGTAGGTTCAAACATGAAAGTTTTTAGTGTGACTTTTTAAATTCAGTGAATTTTGATGGGCTACCCTCTATCATTTCATGTTGTTGTAGTGATATTTTCAATAAAGGCACAACTATTCAGTTCCACACATTTGTCCATTTCATAGTGATGGTCCATTTGTATAAAATTGTAACCTCCTTTTCCCTGATACTACTCAATCAAGTCTTGTCCAGACAAATGTTATGGATCATTTTCTCTGTTGTTTTGGCTATATAAAATACAGTCCAAACTGATTAATGTTTCGAAGATAGTAGATTATGAGGGTTTTGGTTATAAACGGACTGCCAGGTGCAAATCTCTTCAAATGACACAACTCCAATTACTTGTGCGTCAGTGATGATAATAGCACAGCACCCAGTCCCCAAACATGAAATTCCTGTCCAACCAAGGAATTGAACCCATCATCCTGCTTGTATCAACCCACCAGACTGTCTACTGAACTACAGAAGTAGGAGACAATAGAGAAGAAATAATACTGGTCTTATCAGGCAGTCATGTTTTAAGTAATTAATTAACACACATGCAGAACAGGGAACTTAATCATTTTTCATTGAATTGGTATTTTTCATCCTCTTGCCACTTCTCATGCCATATATGGATCAAAATGATTTTTGTTGTTTCACAAATTAGCATCCACAATGACTCCATTGTAAATACTGTATGTTGCAATTCAAAAGCACTAACATCATGATTTTATTGTATGAATCTGGAATGAAACTTTTTTCCATGCTGTGCAGAAGAGCAACTTTGATTCCGGAGCCTCACCTTATAATAGTTTGCCATTATTAACCCTCTAGCAGGTGGGCTGTCTTTCATAACATAAGCGGGTGCATGGCACATTTTGTACACGTGTAATGTACAGCTGTCATTATACTATATGCTAAAATTTATGAGCTAAATTACAATTTATTTTAATTGAACAATGTTGAAGTCCCAAAGAGGTACTGCAGTCATAAGTTACTTCCCACCTTGAGTATCTTTAGCATTTCTTTCTCTGGAAAGTTGTACAGTTGAATATCTAAGTTCATGTATCTTATTATTTCATCAATCATTTCCAGGTTCAGTATTGTCCATAGAGCCTCTGTTTTATTTGACCTTCTCTGGCAACACATGTAGTCTTAGGAAACATTTTTTTACAATATCTGCGTAGCCATCATTGTGGAAAACTGGGAAAACTCAGGGATTTTTCTCCTGTTTTCTTGATATCACAAGGAAAACTCAGGGAATTTTTGTATTTAAAAAAAAAATCAATAAGTAAAAATTAATAATATAAAATTAATCTTAAAAACTGGAAAAACTTTGCTTCTGAGTAGATTCTCTCTCTCTCTCTCTCTCTCTCTCTCTCTCTCTCTCTCTCTCACCCCCCCCCCTTCTCTTTGAGTGCAATGAAGTGGTCTAAATTGGGTGATTCCTTTGGTCCAACAGCCAACAGCATTTCTAAGTGAGGAAAGTTTATTGTTGACACTCCTTGGCTACTCCATAGGAGCAACAGCTGGCCAAAAATCTTAATGAGTTTTACTCTTCCAAATTCCTTAAGTATTCAAGGACTGATGGGAATTCCTTTATGTCTACAAAACCGTTTTTCCTTGTAGAACACCTAGAAGATAAATTTGGGTAAGTAGCATGTGTGTCAAAGATGAGAAATGGGCCAGTTCAATAAAGGCAGCAGCCCCTGCCCAGTCATGGGCATTAATTGCCTGTGACAAGCTGGGTGATATTCCTGTCTTTATCACTCCACGAGTCTAAATGTGGTCCAGGAGATTAAGGTATGACATGAATCCTTACATTCCTCCTGCCCCCCCCCCCCCCTCCCATATGTTGTTTCAAGTGGTGGAAATTTGGGTACATGTGTTAACACTTTTAAGTCCAGCCAGCCTTACATGTACAGACAGTGGGTGCCCATTACATTTGGGTGCTCCTTGTGTCACTTGCAATTTGTGTCAGCAGTGGGCAGCACCATTCCCCATGCTCGCCAGACTGTACCACCCTACAAAAAGAGAAGATTATGGAACTAAAGACTCTGGATAAACTGTCCTACACAGAGTGAAAGAAAACCTGTGAGCGTCACCACCTTGTGGGTTTGGTGGCTCCTTGTCTCGGGACATAATGGCTCCATATGAGGGCAGATTCTTGGTATACCTTACATTTGTTCAAAGAGCTACAGCAGCAGCAAAGCAGGCGCTACCCGCGCATGCGCAGTACCGATGATGTCAGTCAGGTTGCAGGAAGAAATTTTCCCTGCAGCCAGGAAGCTGCAGGACGCTGCAGCCGGGATCTTCCTTGAACAACTGGTAGGCTGCAGCATGCTGCAGGATTGCTCTTTGAACACGAATTTCCGTACTGCACATGCGTGGTAGGAGCCCTGCAACTCTTTGAACAAACCCCTTGAGTCTGCCATTTGGACAGCCTTCTCAAGAACCTGGCAGCTGTCGTTTATAAATCTTTATTTATTTATTTTGTTTGACCAAAGCCTATGGCAACCAGGCAACCTCACAAGGGAATGGTCAGACTTGTCATGTCGAAACCTGTGTTGCTATTTTGACCACTGTGAGTTAATGTTGAAGGAAGTCTGTATGCAGACTGTTAGCTGCTGACATGAATTGGAAGTCTGTAAAAACTTTTATGAAGTATGACATCATTGTCGCATGGTTTCCACACTTACAACTGCCTGTTGTACAACCCTGACCTCTCTCGCTACGTTATACCAATGCCATCTGGGGCAAGGTGGCGTTAGCTATGCGCAGCTCTCCTGCCACAGCAGTGAGAGAGCTGATTTGCCTAGTGAAAGCGATCGTGCGATAATTAATAAATACAATAATAATAAATTTGTTGACAAATGTAGTTGATATGTTATCTACAACATCCTTTCCGAATAGCTATGAAATAGACACAAATACATATACGGTTTAGAACAAGTCAAACTTTTATTTCTTACAATTACCGCAAAAATGTGAAATATTGATACAATGTTCAAAACATAGGTTCTTTGTGCACCAGGACCATACAAGCAAAGAGGACATATGACAGCCCTGCGAATAACAGATGATGTTAGACGTCCGTGAACAAAACTCGGTCGGTGTTAGGAAGAAATCAGGCCTAATATCAGTATATTTCGAGGTGGCCACGCATATTAATCACATTTTGAAACTGTGGGGAGGAAAACTGATAATGTACGATTGATTGCAACTTGAGAATATTGTCATGGTGATAGAAAGGAAACTGCAGCGATTTGGACACATTAATTTTCCCTGTTAGTTTTCTGTAAAATGCATTCCACTGGCGGAAAAATTCTCCGTCTAATGGTTGAATTATGTTCGTCGTGCCAGGTGGAATCTGAAGTATCTTTACTACTTTGTCAGGGTGAGCTCCAAATACAGCTTTTAATTAATCAGGACTTTTATGACTTGACCACAAATCTAGAAGAAGAGATTTGTTCCCACAGAACGGAAGAAAAGCATGACGCATGAAAAGTGTAACGTTATCATTTCCCATTTTTCCAGACTTCGATGTGTCTACCACAAGATTGTCTGCATAGAACATTGTTTGTTTGACACGTGGTCCAAAATGTCCCGTTGTTTCTTGAAGACACACATATAGTTTAGGCAGCAATGAACCATCCAGACTAATTACGGGCATTAATGTGTATGAATGGGTGATTGCAGTCGTGGACTGTGCAATTGCCTCAATATGTTTTTCCCCTTTGAATGACAGTGTTCTTTTCACACGCATTTCTTTTTGAAAACCTGACTGGTCTGCATTGTAAACGTAAGATTCGCTAAAACTGGCGATATCATTTTTTGCAGTCGTAAGAAAAGCTTCTATCATTTCCATTTGAGTCACTTCATTTTCCAACCTGTTTCTTGAATCAAATTTTGTTATTTTTCGTGCCACAATTTTATGTGATCTTTTGAAGCGACTAATCCAACTTTGAGAAGTGTAAATTCTTCAGTTCCTATCGCGTTGGCAATCTCTACTGCCCAATCACGCAAAGTTGTGTCGCTGACACTCTGACTGTCGTCTGGCATCGGTAAATGGCTCAAAAAGTCGCACATTTATCTCCGTCGCAATTTCCAGTCGACTCTTAAGTCGTCTAGTGACTTCCTTTTTCCATCTATACAAATCATGTTCAGAACAGACAAAGCAATACCTATTTTGAACAGTACTGACACATAGGCATTTCTTACCACTTTCGTTCAACCAATCCTTCACTGCCTTTTCTTTGTCTGATAATGTAATTGTAGTTGTTGGTGTTGCTTTTGGAGATAATTGATGATTGTACATGGCACTATCACCCGAAGAGTCCTCATGTGTGCAACTTTCTCCCGTTTCTTCGCCATCTGTAGATTTATAGTCTGCAATATTGAGTGTTCGTCGTTTCTAGCCACATGTCTGTGCTATTAACATGCTGGTGTAGAAGTTTAACTACCGTGTCGTAGATCACATAGTCTTCACGCGTGTTTTGTGTTGATTGCTTCATTTGGCATCTGTGGTATATCTCCATGGCAAGCAGCAAAACATTTACAGGTCTTTTCCATCACCTGTGAGGGGAGATTGGATGTTCACCGTAAAGTGGCTTGCGGAGTATAGATAGATGTACAGAATATCTTTCAAATCTCTAACCAGTTTGAGGAGGGTATGTTTCGAAATATGTACCAGAAATGAAAAGGAAGTGCATGCCACAGAAACGGATATTTGTTTCCCCTTTCCACCAAAACCGTGCAACAATATTCCTCTTTAGTGAACGCCGCGATAAAACTGCCGTACCTCCCAACCATGCGCACAACGCTCACCATAACAACAGCTCGCGACTCGCCATTTCCAGGGGTGGCCAGCCGTCACCGCAAGTGCCAAGCAGGAAAAACAGCTATTTTTGTATCTTTTTATTTTTTAGGTGACTTCCAGATCATGTAAGCAGCTAAAATTCTGCATACAGACTTCCTTCAATGTTAACTAACATTGCTAAAAAAAAATCAATACATGTTTCGGCATGACAAGTCTAACTTTTTCTTTGTCGGTGGGGGCTCAGCATTAATTTGCTGAGTACAGGCTTGGCGAACCCGGGTAATTGAGCTGGGGATTGGTAAGCCCCACCAGTCCTCTGAAACTGTGACCTCTGGGCATGCTTAGCAACCACTATGTGGCATGGTGGTGGAACGTTGTTTGTCTCAGGGAATGGGGATCTTGGCTTGATCGCCTGGGTCATGAGGAAGGAAAAATACCTCTCTTAAACTTTCAATAGTAAGGTGTGCTATGTGCTGATGGGATGCATGGCTGTTGAGGTGGAACAGTCACTAGTGAGCAATCTCTGGTGATACTGCCGAACCTAAGTTTTATGAGGCTTATGTAGGCATTTGGGGCTCTCTCTAAGAGGACATTTATTTATCCGTGGGACCGGCATGGATCCTTCAGTTGTCTTTACAAGCTCTGTGTGGTAACCAGTCCTCCAGGTTCAATGAAACAAAAAAGTTGTTTATAATAACAGTACACATGCTGCTCCGCAGAATATATTTTTGGTTATTAAAAGGAAAGAGGACTCCTTTGAAAAGGTTTTGCCATTCTGTATCCATAAGGGTTTGAAGGGAATCGCTGGAAGTTTAAAATCTGTCAAACATTTGTGCAATGGGATGTTTCTAACTGAGACATCAAATTCCCGGATGGTAACTAACCTGCAGACAGTGAAATTCCTCAGTGAATTTGCCATTGAAACTGAGTTGCACTCCTGGTAGATATCCCAAAAGAGAACTGAAGAATGAGTGGGCTTCTGAGGGCATTATGCATGTGAAAAATATTACAAAAAGGATGGATGGGGAGTTAGTCAAATCTGACTGCTTTATCCTCGCCCTCATCTTTGTCTTAAGCTTCGAGAACATGTCAAGACAGGCTTCCTGCGTCTGAATGTCGGACCACATTTCCCCAACCCCATGCACTGCTTTAAAAGCCTGCACTTTGGGTTGTGAGAGTAAAGTGGTGTGTGGCAAAAGTGGTAAGATTTCCCATGAAGGAAGTGAATGTACAACACCTGCCAAATGTGTAAACTTTACCTTGAGGAGGAGGAGGAGGAGGAGGAGGAGGAGGAGGATGTCCAGAAAATCAAGAAATCAAAGCAGATTTCATATGTTGAAGCCAAAAAGATCATTAAGGGGGTGCAACCACCAGTATTTGCAGCCCCTTACTCATCAGTACTCAAAAAATTGGGGCAAACTTTTCATCCCAAGACTGAACCTCCATCCAGTTCAGTGGCTCTGCCCTGGCAGAAAGAGGCTGAAAGTTTTACCACCTTCATAGAGGACTTCCATTCTTCAGTGGAACTTACAATGAATTAGGATGCATGTAGAGGAACTAAGATTGCTGACCCAGGGAACACTAATGCGTGTTTGTCTCTAGGACACAATTTCAAACCATCCATAGAAAGGATGACCTCGGTGAAATGAGAGCTAAAGGTGGGGTGGGTCTCTCTCTCTCTCTCTCTCTCTCTCTCTCTCTCTCTCTCTCTCTCTCTCTCTCTCTCACCACAAGAATGCAGGCAGTCACAGTATTGGGGCAATTGTGGCACTGGTTGACTGTTTACTCCCTGTACCTGTCCGTGCATGATGATCTTGATTGAGAGGCTATCTGGGACCTTTTAACACAGCTTCCCCATCCTTTTGTCCTCTGTGGTGACCTTAATGCACATAATATGCTTTAGGGCTTGGCCAACACATTACGCAGGGGTAGAATAGTTGAGAGGTGTTTTGTTGTCCTCTGCGTATTTGCTAAGTACTGGTCAGAGCACACACTTCGGCATTGCCGCAAGGGCGTTCTCTACCATCGATCTCACGCTTTGCTCTCCTGTCCTTACCCACTCAGTTCAATGGGAAATGAATGATGTTCTGCACAGTAGTAACCACTTTCAGATTTGGATTCTCCTTCTCAACAAGAGAGAACCAGGGAAGTCTGGATTCTTTACAACTGACTTGCCAGATTGAGTCCCATGACAGTGCCCAGGAATGGGTGGATCATATCACTGAAATGACCCATCTCGTTGATGATGTAGGTATCCGTTCCATGGTCTTCAAGACAACCAAAAAAGGGTTGTCTCATGATGTAATGATGAATGCCGTTCTGCCATCAGGCCCAGACTTTGAATCCAGTCAGCTCCTTAGTCGCTTTCAGTGTGAGTTCAGGAGATACCGTTCCACCTTCAATAACCTGGCCTTCCTGGAGGTGGCTGTACAACAGGATTTCCTATGCCATCATCTTCTGGGCATAGTTTTTGATACTGAGAGGGCCTATGATACCACTTGGTGGCATATTATCCTCGGGCAGCTCCATGAATTGGAGTTTTCATGGTTGTCTTCTCTGTTTTATTCAGACCTTCCTTCCAAGTTGTGATCCCCTTTCTGATCATTTTGAGCAGGAGAATGGACTACCTCAGGGTAGTGTTGTGTGATTGCGTTTACCATAACAATTAAGTGTTACCTATGCTGTTAAAAGTTCTATCCAGTGTTCTCTATTTGTGGATGACTTCGTTGTATTCTGCTCTTTTTCCAGCCTTGCAATGACCGCTCGTTGGTTGCAATTACTCTTATAAGGCTGGATGAATGGGCAGGGAAGACTGATTTTAAGTTTTCAACTGAGACGTTTGCTTATGTTCTTTTTTAACTGTTCACATACTGTTTTTAATTTATTACAAACTTAAATACGTAGTATTTTTGTTCCACAATATTTTTTATTTGTTTGTTATTAGCAGATTTCGGGTTCTTAGGCCATCATCAGATAACTTCGTACTAAGCAGATAGTCCACACGTAACATTCAGGTTACATATACAAATATGGTTTTTCAAAGATATGTGAATCTGCAGATTTCTTATAGCTATGAATCAATACTACAGAACAAGTGTACTACAAACAAATGGATTTAAATCAACACATCGTAGACTACAATGGTATTAAAATATTAAAACTATGGGATTATATAAGAAAGTATAGTTAGCAGATGATGGTAGAAACAAAATGTGGATTTGTTATGAATAAGTATCTATACCAAAGAACATGCATAATAGAAAACACAAATGTGGTCCATATGGGTACCTCTTACATCACTTAAGATTACAAATATTATAAATGTACAGGTTAGTGATGTGTGATTGGACAAGCAAACTGTAATTCTCAGAGAAACATTGAAGGGTGGGGGGAAGGAATTATGGCAAGAGGAAAGAAAGTTATATGGAGTATTGGTATGGAACACATATGACAAAATTATTTACACACAGTGAGAACAATAGGCCTATTAATAAGTTGTCATTATTTTAGTAAAGGTTTCTTTTCTACTGGGCCCGCAGCAAACTAGGATTTCTATATTACGATAATGTCATATTTAGTAAAGGTGAATAATGGAATTGTCTGGTCATTAAGCACAATACTCCATGTACCTTTCTTTCCCCTTGCCATAATTCTTTCCCCCGCCCTTCAATGTTTCTCTGAGAATTACAGTTTTCTTGTCCAATCACCCATCACTCACTTGGACATTTATAATATTTGTAACCTTAAGTGACGTAAGATGTACCCATTTGGACCCCATTTGTGTTTTATATTATGCACGTTCTGTGGTATTGATACTTATTCATAACAAATCCACATTTTATTTTTACCATCACCTGCTGACAGTGTTTTCTTATACAATCCCATAGTTGTAATATTTTAATACCATTGTAGTCTAAGATGTATTCATTTAAATCCATTTGTTTGTAATACGCTTGTTCTGTAGTATTGATTCATAGATATAAGAAATTTGCAGATACACATATCTTTGAAAAACCGTGTTTGTATATGTAACCACAATGTTTCAGAGAAGTAATCTATTTAGGCACCTCTCTTTCCATCATAAATGGCTATCCTTCAGTGGAACATATGTGGTATCCGATCTAATATGGCAGAACTTCAGCTTTTTCTGTGAACTTACTTGCCAATGATTATCTGCCTCCAGGAAACAAAACTAAACCTTCATTTTCTGCACTTCCTCAGTCTGTTTTGGACCTCCCCCTGTAGCAGGAATTCCAGCTCATAGGGGGTGTCATGATGCTCATATGAAATAACAGCCATAGCCACATCATTTCCTTGGATACTCAGCTTCAAGTTGTAGCTGTCACTTTCCCTTCCTGGTCTCACCTACTCACTCTATAATATCTACACACCATCAGCTTCTGTCATCACCTGAGCAGATATGCTGCAACTTCAACACCCACTAACCCCTCTGGGGCTCTCTACTCCCCTACCAGAGGCGCTCTCTCTTGCCAGACATCTTCAACCATTTGAATCTTGTCTGTCTCAATCAGGGCCATCTTAAGCCATACAAAGGTCCCTGGGCACTCAGTGTTTTGGGGCCCTTAAAAAAATCCTAAATGAATGCATCAGAATGGTGTACATTTATTTAGTGACTTAATTGGTTAAAATATTACAAACCAAATACTAAAGTTTAGTTCCACAAATTAGTCTTTCATTCAGATTAATTATTTCTTTAAAGATTTCCAGAGTGCAAAATATACAATTTTTGGAGTATATCTCTTTCTATGCAGGTGACTGGCTCACAGATTAGGGAACCCTACAACAAAACAGAATTTTCCTTTGAATGAACTCACCAGAATGATGTACATTTGTTTAGTGAATGTATCGGTTATTATGGCTAGAAATAAATAAATAAAATACTAGTGATTACTGTTTTGTAAATTGGATTTACGTTGCTGTTAAAGGCTTCTTTCGGAATTTCTGAAATGCAAAATCTTCTATTATGTCTTCGAAGTCCAACTGTTGAAGAACGTCACTTTCTATGCACATGATTAACAAATTAGTAAGTCGTTCCTGTAGCATAGTTGTTCGTAATTCATTTCTGATTTCTTTAACTGGGAAAATGAACGCTCTCCACCGCAATTGGTTACCATTAGAAAAGAAATATCAGAGTAGCAAATTCTACATTCGGAAAGGTTTCTTCTATTTTATCTTCTTTAATAAAAGAATGTAAGGATTATATACTTAGCTCTGGAGGTTCATTTGGAATGTTTTTCAAATATTGTTTTAAATGAAAACATTCTGATAAGAGTTATTCAGCATTAACATCTGCATGATAAAATTCTGCGAATTCTTTGCTCCTGTTTCTCAACTGTTCATAATCGATTTGTTTTAACTGAGAAAGGAAACTAAAATGTTTGCTAACTTTCACCTAAGCTTCTGAATGTCGCTTCAAATTAGAATCCAATGTGTCGATTACTTCATCACGAAATTTTTCTTTGGCACTCAGCTGGACAGTCTCTGACAGATCTTTGGAAAAAGTGATATGCTTGCTGCAAAGTCTCGTTCTTTCGGAATTACGCTTATAGTCATTACCTGGGTTTTTCTCTTTGGCTGAAGATTCATACTGATTGAATCTACTGTGTGCAGATCTGATGAAATGAGAAATATATGCAAAAAGTTTTGTTGCAACGTCTATTGTGATGGTACTACTTTTTAAAGTTACATTTGTGTTGTTGATAGTTCTCAAAAAGTCATCCCATATCTCTGTTAGGAGAATGGTCTCGAGTTTTTCTATTTTATTGAAAAGGCATTGAGCTTCATTTATTGTTTCCACTGGCTGATCAGTGTTATGCAAAGCGTTAAGAGCGTCAGCACGAGCAGAACATCTGGTTTCACAGAGGGATTTCAGAACTTTATTTGCACCTTAACATTATATCAAAACTTTCCATCGATTGTTCAAAGCAGAAAAAAAGGTGAACAATTTTTGGACAAAATGGTAGTATGCTACTGCTTCAGAAACACGTGCAGCTGCCTGAACACTTGCCAAATTTAGTGAATGTGTGGCACATGGTACAAAAGTATCAAATTAACGTTTTTCTTTTACTCTTTCCTGAACACCTGAATACTTTCCAGCCATATTTGCTGCATTATCATAGCTCTGTCCGCGGCAAACTTTTATTGATATGTCTATCCAAAAACTTGATAACAGTATCTTCTTTACTTTGAGCCCTATGCTCCTCCATAGGCAAAAACTGCAAAAATCTCTCAACAGGCTAGCCATCTGTTATGTACCGAACGATGAAGGTTAGCTGGCCAACATGGGAGAGATCTGGCGAGGAAGCCAGGCTTATTGAATAGTACTTAGCTGCTTTTAATTTTTGACAATCATCGTTAACACTTTCTGTCCCATTACATTAATAAATTCATTGCAAATATTTGATAACAAATATGATGTATTTCCTTTGCCATGACTGCTATACAGTTTCGTTAATGATCAGCAAGAAAAGGATCAAATTCACTTATTAATTCTAAGAATCCCAAATAATTTCCACTGCTTTGAGACCCCAAAATATCATTTTCTCCATGAAACCCTAGTCCCCTTGACGCCAAAAATTACACAACTGTAACAATTCTTCTCAATATGCTCCTCGAATAGTTGACCTCAGCATTAAACTGGGAAAGCAAACCAGTATCAACTCAACCAACAATTTTGTTTATTGCAACATAATTCATTATTGATTCCCTGTGCTGTAGAACTGTTCTCATTGCCCTTTACTTTGTTCTAAGGGGAGGCCACATCAGTCTCTGCTTCAGACCCTTCTAGCTCAATAGGATTTCTTTTGCACTTCCTCAGTTACATTGCATGGAAAGACATCATCTTTCATTTTTTATGAACTGTTCATTATCGCGTGCTTGATTATTGGAAACTACTGCACTCTAAAATATTGAGTTCACCCGTTACAAAAAGAGTCCTACTTCCAATAACCGGCTCTACCATCAGATGCCACTGCTCTGTTCACTATAGAGATGGGTCGTTTGCAAACGAGAGGGTGCAAAGGAACGGTTCACAAGAGTAAATGGAAGGACCGAGGAACTGTTAACAAGGAACGTTCACTTTGGTGGTTGCGGTTATGTAGCTGTTCCCATTCCAACTCCAGGATGGCCGTGCAGCTGTTCCCTTTTCGGTCAAATGTTGCAGTTCCAACTCGGTATAGAGCTGTCAATGTTTTAAATTTATTTATTTATTTATACCACGGTGAAGCAGCGTGCTCATTATTATGTAAGGAACAGCGATTTATACCGGTGCTCCACCAATTGTAGGGAATTCACCTTTGTAAAATGTGTAAAACGGAATTGGTGAACACAGAGCCAATGCTGCATGGTTGCAATTCCGACTGTTATGAAAGCCATAGACATTGACAACTAGGTAAAAAAGGAACTGTGAACGAGAGGAAAGGTTCATTCAAAAATGAACAGGTTTGCCCATCTCTAGTGTACAGCACTGAATGATTGCTAGTCATGTGAAGGCCGCTATTGGATACAATGTTCCGCCAAGTTATATTTGAAACAGACTGCCACACGGTCCGCAATAATAACTATGATTTTGCACGCAGGCAGCAAACCAAGTCACTTGCCACACCATATATGACTTGTTTTGAGACAATTTCTGGGTCTTTATAATGAATAAGTGAGACAAAAATTCATTTAGAAAAAGTCATTTCGTAGGAGAAAGGAACGAGTTTCTCGGGGGCCCCAGCAGGCTGGGGGCCCTGGGCCTGTCCCCCTTGTGCCCCTATGGTAGAGATGTTAGTGGTCTCAATACTGGTAAACCTACATTCCTATCAGACTCCACACACACCCTCTCCCATTTAGAACTCTTGATCTGCACTGTTCAGCCTGCTCGTCGACTTGAGTGGTCTGTCCTTTAAGATACACACTCCAGTGACCATTTCCCGTGTATCATTCATCTGCTGACACCCGTCCCATCAGTGCGTCCACTCCGAATCACCTCAACACAATGTACCCTTGTTCCCTGGTGGAATGAGGCATACTGTGAGGCAATCAGAACCTGGAGATGTGCTCTCTGCATTTTCAAATGACATTACACACTGGAGAATAGCATTCGGTACAAACGGTTTAGAGTGCAATCTCTTCTCATCATTAGCAATAGTAAATGAGCTAGCTGGCTGCCATTCATTAGATCATTCCACAGTTTCACTCCCCCCTCCATTATTTTGGGGCAACCTCCGTTGCCTCTCCGGGACCTGGACTCATTCTGCAATCCCTGGCCTCACTGTTGCAAATGATATCATTGTAGGCCCCATTGCCATCTCCAACACTATGGGCCACTGCTTCGCTGAGATTTCCAGCTTCATGGACTACCATCCCGCTTTCCTCCCTAGAAAAGAGGCTGCAGAAGAAAGGACGCTCTCCTTCTCCTCGGAAAACAGTGAAAGCTATAACGCCGAATGTTCATGAGGAAGCTTCACCACAGCACTCTCTTCAACATGGTCCTCCTCTCCGGGACCAGATGGCATTCATATATGGATGTTAGAACACCTGTCTCTAGATGGCTTGTATTTTCTTCTCCGAATGTTTGTGTGTGGAGCGATTGTACGTTCCCTGGACACTGGTGTGAAGCCATAGTCATTCATACACCTAAGCCTGGCAAGGACAAACATCTCCCTTTCAGTTACTGTTCAATCTCCCTCACCAGTAGCGTCTGTAAGGTGATGGAACATATGGTTAATGGTTGGTTGGTATGGTGGCTCAAATCTTGGAATCTCCTCACAAATGCAATGTGGATTTTGTAAGCACCACTCTGCTGTCAATCATCATTTGTTACGGAAGTGTCAAACAGTGTCCGTGTTGTTTTACTTAAAGAAGGCGTATAACACCTGTTGGAGGACGGGCGTCCTCCATACTTTGTACGCGTGAGGAGACCGGGATCATATGCTTATTTTTATTCAGAAATTTTTAAATGTTACCTTTTTTAAGGTGCTTGTGGGTTCGGCCTTGTCAAACACTTAGGAGAACGGTGCCCCACAAGGCTCAGTGCTGAGCGCTGTTCTCTTTGCAGTCGCAAATAACTGTTTTTTTGGGTTGTCTCCCGCCATGTGTTTCGGCTTTTTTATTTTATTTATTTTTCCCTGTTGATGACTTTGCCATTTACTGCAGCTCCCAACAAATGTGCTTACTCGAGCTGCAACTTCAGCAGAGTTTTACCATCTCTGCTCATGGAGCACCAACAGTAGGTTCCGTTTGTCTGCAGACGAGACAGTTTGTATGAACTTCTGGTGGTGCTCAGTTTCTCTCACCAACTTCATCTTGCTCCAAACGTACTTCCATTCATTGAAACAAAAAATTTTGTTGGTTGTCATGCATCTCCTCTTTGGCAGCTCAGTGTACCCGCTCACTTCATGGTGTGCAGAACGGTCTACTTTCCTCTGCTTATACCATTCCTTTGTCACCTCAAAACTGGACTATGGGTGTATTGTCTTCTACTCTGCACAGTTGTCTATTCTATGCCATCTCAATATGATCCATCATGAAGGGATCTGTTTGGCAACAAGAGCCTTCTATACTATTCCTGTAGAAAGTCTCTATGCTAAAGCTGCCAGATTACCACTTTCCTACCAGAGGGAAGTCCTGATCCGTTGATAACCAAGCAGATTGCCATCTATGTGTGGCCACCCAACATATGCTGTCCTTCTTTATGATTCCTTCAACTGTCTGTTTGCACTACATCCATCATCTCTATTACCTCCCGGAATTCGTTTTCATTTGCTGCTTTCGCAGCTAGACTTTACACTCCCTGTCACATTCCCGACAGCTGTCAGCTCCTCCCTGCCCTGGCTGTGTCCAGAGGGCTATGGCAACTTTGAACTTCCCAAGGACCTGGCTTGGTCTACCGCACTGAGTTTCTTGCACTCCGCACACAGCTTGCCGATAGTATCTTCATCTAGACTGATGGTTCAACGACCTGCCATGGTGATCGCTGTGCCTTTCTACTCGTCCTTTACTGCAGAGCTCTTCGCCCTTTATCAGGCCACCCAATACCTTAGACACCACTTGTCTTCTCACATTGTCATCTGCACAGATTCACACAATCCTCTACAGAGCCTTTGCTTTCTATATCCAGTCCATTCCATGGCACAGCGGATTCAGAAATGTCTCCACTCACTAACTGTTAGTGGGACAACGGTGCTGTTTCTATCAGTTCCTGGCCATGTCAGAGTGTTTAGAAATCAGATTGTGGATGTTGTCGCAAAGGATGCAGTTTTCCTCCCTTGGCTTTGCAACCCATTATGTTCTGTTGGATGACCTCCATGCCATAGTCTCCAGGCGAGTACTTTTGCTAATGGAATACACTTTGGTCTTTCCTTCAAGGCAACAAACTCCAGTAGATCAAACGCCTCACCTATGCATGGTCGACTTCCTCCTGGCCTTCTCGCCACAAGGAGGAAAGCGGTTTTTACTTTCAGCTATAAGATTTGATCTCTGACGCTTGGACAAGGTGGGTGGGTTTGTTGCTCTTCCTGTGAGCAGCAGGTATTGGAGCTCCCTCCCCCTGAAGACGTCCGTTTGTCCTTTCAATTTTTTTTTTAATATTGTTCTTTTTTCCATTTTTGCTTATGCTTCAGGAGCATACGCTGTTCACTAGTAGTTGCTTGTCGTTAAGGAATGGTGGTTCTAGAACTGTAGCGATGTGTATCGCAGAATTCCCCATTTCCTGTTGGTTTTAGTCTTGTTCTACTTGGTTTTTAACTCCCTTTTAGTTCCTCCATTTTATTATCGGTATGTCCTTAGCCGAGCACACCCTTGCTTGCATTCCATTCAGAGGTAACGGGACTGATGACCTATCTGTTTGGTCACTTCCTCCCATCAACCAACCAAGCAACTAACCTTTCTTCTAAGATAACTCGTAATGTAGTGCCTCACGTGGTCCTATGATCCTCTTAAATCCAAACTGATTTTCCACTAGGTCAGATTCCACCAGTTTTTCCATTCATCTGTAAATAATTTGTGTTATTATTTTGCAACCATGACTTATTAAAGTTATATTCTGTAATTTTCATATTTTTCTGCGCTTGCTTTCTTCAGAATTGGAATAACTATATTCCTCTTCAAGTCTGAGGGTATTTCCCCTCTCATATATCTTGCATACCAGGTGGAACAATTTGTTCATGACTGGCTCTCCTAAGGAAGCAATTCAGGTGGAACATTGTCTACTGCAGGGGCCTTGTTTCTACTCAAATCTTTTAGTGCTCTGTCGAATTCTTCTTGCAGTACTGTATCTCCTCTCTCATCTTCCTCCTCTACATTTCCTTCTCTTCCCTTTCCTACTACAAAGTTCGTCCTCCCATCACAGTTGTTTTCTTCTCCTTTAATTGTCTGAATAATTTATTTTTATCCCCTCATACATTTATTCAATCTCCTCGTCGTTGGCAGAGCTAGTTGGCAGATCTCTGTTTATTCCTTTCAGCTTTCTTTGCGTGTTTTTCCATCTGAGTTCTTGATATTCATACTGCTGCTTTTCTTGTCTCCAAATGTCTCTTATATTTTCCTGTAGGCTGGGGTGGATCCAGGGCAGTCTGCTGAGGGGGCGGGGGGTGAAAGAATTCTCATGGTCAGCTAAACTCTGGCTCAGCCTATGCCTGTAGGTGGTGTCTATCTTTCCCCTAGTTATACATTCTTCTACAGTCTTGCATTTCTCCTCGAGCCAGTCTGCACTTCCTGTCAACCTCATTTCTCAGATGTCTGTACTCCTTTTTGCCTGCCGGCCGCGGTGGCCGAGGGGACTAAGGCGCTCCAGTCACAGTCTGCACGGTCACTACGGTCGGGGATACGAATCCCCCCTTGGGAATGGATATTTGTGCCGTCCTAGTTCGTAAGTAGTTTGTAAGTTTAGGGACTGATGACCCCGTAGTTCAGTCCCATAGACTATACAAACATTTGAACATTTTTTCCCCTTTTGCCTGCTTCACTTGCTGCATTTTTATATTTTCTCCTATCATGAATTAAGTTCAGTATCTCCTGTGTTATCCAAGGATTTCTATTAGGCCTTAATCTTCTGCCTATTATGATCCTATGCAGCCTTCACCCCTCTCTCTCTCTCTCTCTCTCTCTCTCTCTCTCTCTCTCTCTCTCTCTCTCTCTCTCTCTCTCTCTCTGAGCTACCCATTCTTCTTCTACTGTGTTACTTTCCCCCATTTCAAACAATCCTTGCCTAATGCTCCCTCATTTCCTTAATTTTCTAGATACATACCTTTTTTTCCCATTATCTCTCAAACCGATCAACATTTTATCATAAATTCACTTGTAGCAGCTTGTATACATAGTGTTACATATGCTAGTAGCTCATCCTAGAAATTAGAAATTGCAAAGTGCTACTGAATCAGTTTGACAGTTAGTCGCATTGAGTTACTCTTAATATGTGCATTTGGATATGTCTTACAGTTTAAAACCTGGTTTCTAAACCTTTGCCTTACCATTATAAAGTCATTCTGGTATCTCCCAATGTCTCCTGGTCTCCTCCACAAATATATCTATTCCACATATATAACCTTCTTTCATGATGATTAAACCAAGTGTTTGTGATTATTAAATTGTGCTCTGTACAAAATTCTACTAGGCAATCTTCTCTTTCATTCCTTTTCTGCAGTCCATGTTCACCTTCTACATTTCCTTCTCTTCCCTTTCCTACTACAAAGTTTGTCCTCCCATCACAGTTGTTTTCTTCTCCTTTAATGGTCTGAATAATTTATTTTTATCCCCTCATACATTTATTCAATCTCCTCGTCGTTGGCAGAGCTAGTTGGCATATAAACTTGTACTACTGTGGTCGGTGTTGGCTTCATGTTAATCTTTGCTACAATAATGCTTTCACTATTCTGTTCATAGTAACTTACTCTCATTCCTGTTTTCTTATTCATCATCAGACCTACTCCTGCTCCTGCGTTACCACCAACTGATTTTGTATTTATAACCCTGTACTCACCTGACCAAAAATCCTGTTCATCCTGCCACCAAACTTCACTAATCCCCACCATATCTAACTTTAACCTGTCCGTTTCTCTTTCCAAATTTTCTAACTTACCTACTTGATTAAGGGATAAAACATTACCTGCTCCAATCCATTGAATGACTGTTTTTTCTTTTCTTGATGATGACTTCCTCCTGAGTAGTCCTCGCCTTGAGATATGATTGGGGGACTATTTTACTTTTGGAATATTTTACCTGAGAGGATACCATCATATATTCAGACAGTAGAGCTGCATGTTTTCGGGAAAATTAACAACTGTAGGTCTTCATTGTTTTTAGCCATTCTCAGTAACTGCATGCCAAAGCCATGTTATCTGATGTTACAAGGGCAACTCAATCATCCAGACTGTTGCCGCTGTAACTACTGAAATGCTGCTGCCCCTCTTCAGGAACCACACATCTGTCTGGCCTCGGCAATACTGTGGTTCATGAGGGTGGAGGAACAACGAGGACATTGTAAATGCCATAAATGACATTTTGGATCTTGAAACTGAGGGTGAGCTTGTTGGCATTTCCATCTGAGGAAGAATTGAAGCAATCTGTAGTTACATACTCGGTGCATCATCCAGACTATGGCCTGTTCACACATTTTACAACTTGTTGGATTTGGCTGTAATAAATGCCTTGAAATGGTACGATGCTCCAAATGAGAAAAAATTGAAATGCTGGGTCTTCATACTGCATCTAGGAGAAGAGCTTGCTGAGAAGTACACAGCAGCCAGGGAGACTAAAGTCTAGCCTAAACACGATGCTCCTTGGTGCTTTGCCAATTGGCAGGAAGTGCCAACTGTAGCAGCAGACTATTGGAGTTAGTCAAATGCGAATGTTGCTCTGCGCATTCCCGTGTCCTGCTGCGTTGTGCACTTTCGCCAGTTCCGTTGGACAACAGCACGCATTAGCTATACTGCCCAGCAGCAAAATAAACTATTTGGCAACATGCTTGCATTCTGTTTTTGCAAATGGGGCGGTCTTCCAGCCCAGTAGGCGGAACCAGGGATCATCATGTTTCGGCCCATCTATAGTGCCTGCTTTACTTCTGAAGATATACCTAAGAGACAAGAAAAGCAGACACGTTGCCTGGTGAAGCCAGGCTGCAGTGGAAACAAATCATTTGTGGCATGTCATGTGTGTAAGAAAACTGTCTGAAACAAATGCACTTCAAAAGACTTATTATTTGTGCACATTATGTAATGCTAGCCAGTAAAAACAGCAAATATAATTTTTCTTAATAATAATTTATACTTTGTGAAAACTACTGTATTTCATAATAAAATACCCAGCACTTCAAAAAATAGATTCATTAATAGCAACAATAATCAACTGACGCTGGAAATTAAAAGAAGATACACAGGTCATAAGTGACCCAACCGCTGTTCTACGTATGCCCAAATATCAATGGTTCTAGTGTTAAGTATTTGACTATGGATTCTTCAACTGTAATAAGTTTTGTGTCAAGACTATAATTATCAGTTAATGAACCACCTTTCGATTTGCTGCTCCTTTATTTTCCATGTTTTCACCTAAAATTATGATATAACAGACACCTGTTATGCAAAGCTGTTTTTCGTATAACCCAAACATGTTACAGTAACTCTTTGCCATCCTCATTGGCTTTTCTTTATTTAAAGCTATGAAATATGAACATATTTTACTAATAAATTATTACTTATGTTTAAATACAGTTTGTTTTTGTCATACATTAATTTTACATCAAACAGTTGTACAGGACCACTTTGACCTTATCATGCTAGCTTGTCGTCTCATCCAAATGATATATGAATGTGATTGGTTAGTTGACACACCCCATAATATTCAAAACATAATTTTGTTGTATAAAGATATTTCCCACTCCCATGAACCACAGATATTGCCGAGGTGGGGTGGCTTGCGCACCTCAACGATGCAGATAGGCGTACCGTAGGTGCAACCACAGCGGAGGGGTATCTGGGGAGAGGCCAGACAAACATGTGGTTCCTGAAGAGGGGCAACAGCCTTTTCAGTAGTTACAGGGGCAACAGTCTGGATGATTGACTGAGCTGGCCTTGTAACATCAGCTAATGTGGCTTTGCGACACAGTTACTGCGAATGGCTGAAAGCAAGGGGAAACTACAGCCGTTACTTTTCCGAGGACATGCAGGGCTACTATATGAAAATATGATGGCATCCTCTCGGGTAAAATAGTCCCCCATTCGGATCTCCGGATGGGGATGATGTCATCAGGAAAGACAATACTGGCATTCTACGGATTGGAGCGTGGAATGTTAGATCCCTTAATCAGGTAGGAAAGTTAGAAAATTTAAAAAGGGAAATGGATAGCTTGAAGTTAGATATAATGGGGATTAGTGAAGTTCGGTGGCAGGATGAACAGGATTTCTGGTTAGGTGAGTACAGGGTTATAAATATAAAATCAGTTGGGGATATCACAGGAGTAGGACTGATAATGAATAAGAAAATACGATTGCGGGTAAATTACTATGAGCAGCAAAGTGATCGCATTATCATTGTCAAGATAGATACAAAGCCAACACCGACAATAGTAGTGCAGGTTTACATGCCTACTAGCTCTGCCAATGATAAGGAGATTGAAGAAATGTATGAGGAGTTAAAGGAAATTATTCAGACAATTAAGGGAGAGGAAAACTTAATTGTGATGGGAGACTAGAATTCAGTAGTAAGGAAAGGAAGAGAAGGAAAAATAGTACGTGAATATGGACTGGGCAGAAGGAATGAAAGAGGAAGTCGCTTGATACAGAACATGATTTAATCGTAACAAACACCTGGTTTAAGAATCACAAAAGAAGGTTGTGTAAGTGGAAGAGATCAGGAGACACCGGAAGGTATCAGATAGATTTTATAATGGTAAAAGATAGATTCCGGAACCAGGTTTTAAACTGTAAGACATACCCAGGGGCAGATACAGAGTCTGACCATAACTTGGTCATGAACTGTAGGCTGAAACTTAAAAACAGCAGAAAGGTAGGAAAATAAGGAGATGGGACCTAGATAAATTGAAGGAACATGAAGTTCTGGAGAATTTCAGAGGGAGCTTTAGGCAACAATTGACAGAAACAGGGGGAAATAAAACAGTAGAAGAGGAATGGGTAACATTGAGAGATGAAATAGTGAAAGCAGGAGAGAACAGAATAGGTAGAAAGGCAAGACCTACAAAAAATTCTTGGTTATCACAGGAAATAGTAAATTTAATTGATGAAAGGAGAAAATATAAAAATGCAGTAAATGAAACAGGTGAGTACAGACAGTGAGAAGAATGTATAAGAAGGGGAAAAGTAGATAGTGCCTACAGGAAAATAAGACGCATTTGGGGACAAGAAAAACTCTATGAATATCAAGAACTCAGATGCGAAACCAGTTCTCAGCAAAGAAGGGAAAGCTGAAAGGTGGAAACAGTACATAGAGCAGCTCTACAAAGGAAATGAACTTGGAGACAATGTTGTAGGAAGGGAAGAGGAAGTAGATCAAGATGAAATAGGAGATACTATACTGAGAGATGAATTTGACAGAGCCCTGAAAGACCTAGGTCGGAACAAGGCCCCAGGAGTAGATGACATTCCCTCAGAGCTACTTAAGTCTCTAGGAGAGCCAGCCATGACAAAACTATTTGAACTGGTGTGTAAGATGTATGAGACAGGAGAAATACATTCAGACTTTCAGAAAAAATTAATAATCCCCATTCCAAAGAAATCAGGTGCAGACAGGTGTGAAAATTACAGAAGCATCAGTTCGATAAGTCATGGTTGCAAACTTTTAACACGAATTGCCCACAGGAGAATGGTAAAGGTGGTAGAAGCTGACCTCGGGGAAGATCAGTTTGGATTCAGGAGGAACGTAGGAACCCAGGAGGCAATACTCACTTTACGGCTTATCCTAGAAGATAGATTAAGGAAAGGAAAACCTACATTTTTAGCTTTTGTAGATTTGAAGACAGTGTTTGACAATGTTGACTGGAATACTCTTTCAAATTCTGAAGTCAGCAGGGGTAAAATACTGGGAAATGAGAGTTACTTGCAACTTGTACAAAAGCCAGACCACAGTTATTAGACTTAAAGGGCATGAAAGGGAAGCATTAGTTGGGAAGGGAGTAAGACAGGGTTGTAGCCTTTCTCCGATGTTACTGAATTTGTACATCGAGCAGATGGTGAACGAAAGCAAGGAAAAATTTGGAATAGGGATTAAAGTTCAGGGGGAAGAAATAAAAACATTGTGTTTTGCTGATGACATTGTAATTCTAACAGAGACAGCGAAGGACTTGGAAGAGCAGTTGAATGGAATGGACAGTGAGTTGAAGAGAGCGTATAAAATGAACATTAACAAGAGCAAAACAAAAATAATGGAATGCGTTCTTAGAAAATCAGGTGATGCTGAAGGAATTAGATTAGGTAACGAAACAATGAAGGTAGTAGATGGGCTCTGTTACTTGGGTAGTAAAATAACATGCGATGGTTGCAGTACAGAGGATATAAAATGCCGAATGGCAATGGGAAGAAAAGCATTTTTGAAAAATAGAAATTTGCTAACATCGAATATTAATTTCAGTGTAAGGAAGTCTTTTCTGAAGGCATTTGTGTGGAGTGTTGCCTTGTACGGGAGTGAAACATGGACGATAAACAGTGCGGACAGGAAGAGAATAGAGGCTTTTGAAATGCGGTACTACAGAAGAATGCTGAAGATTAGGTGGGTAGATCGCATAGCTAATGAAGAGGTACTGAACAGAATTGCTGAGAAAAGGAATTTTTGGTATACCCTGACTAAAAGAAGGGATCGCTTGGTAGGACACATTCTTAGACATTGGGGAATCGTAAATTTAGCATTGGAGGGAAGTGTGTGGGGTAAAAATTGCAGAGGGAGACAAAGAGAAGTGTATAGTAAGCAGATTCAAGTGAATGTGGGTTGCTGTTCTTATGAGGAGATGAAAAGGCTTGCTCAGGATAGTCGGGTGGAAAGCTGCAGCAAACCAGTCTCCAGACTGAAGACCATAAAAACAAAGATATTTCATGTGGGTATTTGCTATTACATCCTTTACATGGTGGAAATAGTACTCCATCCATCCTACTCATAATCTCAGAGATAACTTGGGGCTATATCAAGAGTGGCCCATCATGCAAGAGTACCAGCTCAACATCTGTTGACATCCCAATCACACGAGATACTGAACTATTCCATTTGTCTATGAAAAGCTGTTCTTCTTCCCTCCTCCACCCATCTCTATTTCAGTGTTTCTGGATGTAGAAAAAGTGTTATTGAAGTTTATCAAGCGATAAATTTAAGACATTTTTACACACATGCCAGAAATCCTATCAGATGGTACTGTTCTTCTATAGGTAACATGGTTCCATGTGGAATGATTTAGGCTTTCCACATAATTTTAAGATAATGTAGTAAGTACTTTAATAGTGAAATGGAACTTAATTGTTTGCATGAATTTGTTCTGTAATAGTATGTCATTCTTAAAATTATTCCTTCAGTATAATAATTCTCTATTTTCTCTTTTCATCAGCTTCTCAACGCTGCAGATTTCGACAGTCTGTTGCCTGTGATCTGTGATCGAGGATTACTGGCCACTTCTGTATTATGTTTGTTCTCAAAGGACTTGCACCTTACAAAGCTTTCATCTGATTTTCTTGTCAAAATGTCAAAGCATCCATCAACATTGAAGGAAGTTTTATCCGGTCAACCACTGTATTACTTCCGAACATGTAAAGGAGAAAATTCGGAATTTGCATTCAGAGTTTACGAGGTATGGATGTCTTTGTGTCAGTTTTAATTTTTTTATTCTATTTTGGCAAAAGTAAATTTAGAAACATATATTTTTTGTGGTTGACTAAAAATGTTTTGAATATTATAACAAATGACACCTCAAAACAAGGGTCACATAGTTTCAGGAATGATAGCCCAGCACTCGCCTGCAGTAATCAATCACTAAAGATGAATAAATTCAATAACCAACAGGATGAAACCTTTAGTGTTTTTAGTGTATAGTTTTCCTTAAATTTGAGAATGTGAAATAATTTGGCACACTCTTTTAAGATGTTACAGCATTCACTATTGCATCCTTTTCCAGGGTAGGCAATGGCTGGAATAATCATTTGGTAGTTTCACCTTGAAAGTTTACCATAAGTTATGAAAATAGTTTGTTTATAGATTTTGGCATACTCTTTTCCGACTTTCACTTTGCCACCTTGTATCTCTGCCACTCATGCTGACATGACACCTAAATACAGGTTTTTTAAATTATTTTTATGATGCCTCCTTTCCGACTAATTTTACGATGAAAAGAGTTTGATGAATTAGTGTAAATTTCTTATAATTTACATATTAACCTTATTCTATGATTTTTGAACATTGTTTGTCTGAAGCAGCAACTGTATTAATATAATTTACTGTGTGAGAAAATGCAGCCCCACAAGTTGCTTTAAGAAATTGAACTTTATATAGATTTCGACTATTTCTATGGGTGTCTTCATCAGAAATGCAACCTGTTGGGCTGCATTTTCTCACACAGTATATTAATCCAATTTATTTGTGAAATGAACGAGCACCACAAAGACTACCCCAACAAGTATTTGCGCAGGGGGTGGGGGAATTGAGGCTGCACTGGTATCTGCAGTACACTTAATCCACGCGTGATGCACTGCTCACAAAATTTGATGCTTTCTCCCTTGCTTTGTTATCCCTGGCTGACCAGTTTTTGCGAGTTCTTCATAATGGAGCAAAACCTCAAGGATAGAAAGTTCTCTGTTATCTGCAATAGGATTGTCTTCTTCAATTTTATCACCTTCTTCCTTGATTTTGTTGTAGATTTGCTGAAGAACACTCTTCATTTCTTCATCACTATCTTGTAGTGAAACTTCCAAATTATTACAGGGATCTCTGCAATTCAAGCTAATGACAGACCATTTCAATCAACAGTCTTAAAATGTTACACAATTTGGACTCCTCACAGCACAAGCCTACAATGCCCCATGCCGCGAAATTAGGGGCTGATCAAACATGCTGATGTAATGACTCATTTTTCAGAAGCAGATAAAAGAACATTGATAACTGTGTTGTGATTTCTTAGTAGAGTACTAATGAAGGGTAAGCATCTGCAAGAAAAATTCTGCTGTCACTAGGTCCATAAATCCATACCATCCAGCTCTATTAGGCTGCTCAGCCTACTTTTCCATAAGCCCAAAGTGAATGGCACAGTTGAACCTTTAGGAATTGAACAAATTCTATCAATTATTTTTTTCATTGTTATCAAGGTTTTGGATTTGTTTTGTTTTCAAACCAATTATGTATTTTTCTTTGAGTGTAACAATGGAAAATGTTGTCAGTAATAGAGGATAGATAACTCACTGTAAAGACACACTGGGCTGCTGACAGGCACGTAAAATACACAATCGCATTCACACAACATAAATTTCAGGCTATGGTTTTCATCAGAAAGACATATTCACACGATCAGTCAAACAGAACTATGCCCAAGGGACCACCATCTCTGGACACTCCAGTGCAACAAGTATTGTGTGTTTGTTTTTCTGACAAAGGCCATGGCTGAAAATTTAAGTTGTGTGAATATGATTGTTTATTGTACATGTCTGTCAGTGGTTCAGCAATATTTTATTTATTTAAGCATCCAGTAGATCATATACATGATTTAGGACTTGTCAAGTATAGGTTGTTACAACTAGAGCCACAAATGATTACATTAATAAACAAATACTGATAACTACAAAACAGATTTTACATAGAGTGAAATATAATAAAAATACAGAAACTAGGTTAATCTACAACAATAATGTGGGAAAAAATGTTGTCACACTGTCACTTAAAATATAGAATGTACATACAGTATAACCCCAAATTAATGAACCTGCTTTTAACGAATTCCTCCTTTTAACCAATATTTTCGTTGGTCCCGGCAAAACTCCCATAAGAAAAATGTTATTTTCCCCCGCTTTTAACGAATGCCACTTTATGGCTATCCCGGCTTTAAGGAATAAATATCAAACTTTCTGATTATTTATTTATTTTTTCTTTTTACACAATGTCAAATCGGGGGGCAACTATGGTTTTATTTGCTTTCCGTTTCACAGTATATATTAAGCGATTCTTTCAGTCAGCGTATATCTACTTAGAAATATCAAATAGCAGTGTAGCGATACCGGAAAACACATTTAACGAATAGGAATCTATTTCTGCTCTGTCTTCCATGTGCTTCTGGTCACGTGATCTGACTTCATTCGAGTGTACGAAGCGCTAATTGTGAAGTTACCTGTTTGTTGGCCTCATAAATTTTAGTTTTTTTACTGCTGAATTATGGCCTGCAAACGCAGAAAACTCACAGATGGAGAGAAGCTGACGATTATTCGCGATGTTGAAGACAATCGGAGTGTAAAACTTTGCGACATGGCACAGAAATAAGATTTGCCACCGTCTTCTTTGTGCGCCATTTTAAAAAGCAAAGAAGCTTTGTTAAATGCCGAATCGAGTGGTACCTCAGGCTGCAAAAGGAAGAACATTCGTGCTTCAGCTTTTAGTGAACTTGAAACAATTGTTTTGAATTGGTTCGAAGAAGTGAGGAATAGCGGAATTCCGGAGAATGGAAACTTTCTTCAAGAAAAAGCACGTGAAATTGCCCTAAAGATCAGCATAGAAAATTTCATGCATCGAATGGATTGTTTGACCGCTTTAAGAAGAGGCATCATCTCACATTTCAGTGTTCGAGTGGAGAAAGTGAGGCTGTAGAAATTGAAACTGTGAACCAGTGGGAAAAATGTTACTTTGCCACGATTATTACAGTCTTATGAGCCGAGAGACACTTTTAATGCTGATGAAACTGGTGCGTGTGTGGTGGTTATATATATATATATATATATATATATATATATAAACTTATTCTGTAAAGGGCAAAAAATGCCACAGAGGGGCATGCACTTTTGCATGTTAATAGTGATGGAAGTGAAAAGTTGCCACCACTTATAATCGGCAAATTCAAAAGCCCTAGGTGTTTCAAAAATATTAACATTCCCTTGCTCTTATGAATATAAAAGCAATTCGTGGATGATGTCGGAAATATTTCTAAGATTTCTGAGAAGGTTGGATGCAAAGATGGTGCATCAGGGAGAAAAATTGTACTGATTGACCGATGTGCTGTACATCCTAAAGACATTGTTTCTGTGGAATGTGACTTGTATTTTATCCAGCAAACTGCACAAGTCACCTTCAGCCTCTGGACCTGGGCATTAGACATTCTGTAAAATCGAAATACAGAGTATCAGTTGTGCAAAAGGCAGTTTCATTCCTTGATAGGAAGGTAGAGATGAAGCTCAACATTCTGCAGGCCATGCATATGTTTGTAGCTGCCTGGAACAGTGTGTCACAGCAGACTACAGAACCGTTTCACAAAGTCTGGTTGTGGTTCATCAGTTTCTGATGAAGATAAAGATGTGATTTCCCCACAAGAAGAATGAAGCAGACTCTCAGATGCTCATGACAATGTACCATTTCAGGACTTTTTCTGTGATGATGTTTTAACCTCCACACCTGAAATGAGTGCAAGTGAAATGTGTGAAAGTGTAGTAAAGGAACACTGTGAGGTAGCAGGTGGGAGTGAAAACAGTGATGAAGAGGATGATGATGTTGCAGCTGTTGTAAAGGGACTGGATAGTCAAGAACTATTTTTCCTCATTTAAAGTAGATGAGTCAGTCATTACTAGCACTGACAAGCTAGAGCAACAACTTTTGTTTTTACGATATGCTGGATGGACAAAGCAAACAACTCTGCTTGATTTTTTTTTTTTTTAGTAATGTTTTCTGTGTAGGTACAATAGTTGTCGTAAATGACATAATGATAGTACTAACTTTGTATATATATTAAGTACTAGAGTTATGTGAAATTCAGTATTACCACACTAAACTTACAAACTACTTATGAATTAGCGTATATTAAAGATGGCACAAACATCCATGCCCGAGGGGGATTCGAAACCCCGACCGCAGGGGCCGTGCATACCATGACTGGCACGCCACAGACCATTGGCCACTGCAGCCAGCAGGAGAGACATATTAAAATGATAGTTCGAAGAGGTAAAAGTTCAAAAAAGAGTATGTTTGTCAAAGCTAAACTCAAATATCGTATAATTTTGGCTGTTTGTTAAAATACGGTCAGAAAGAATATTACGTGTTGCGTGCATAGATATTACCTCAGTACTAGAGTCGTAATCATAGCACCATAATTTTTATTATTTAGATTATTGTTTTGATCCGTAATGTTTACAAAAACTTATAAAACTAAAAATCTAAAGTGGGCCGTAAAACACGTCAGTGCTATTTTTTCATTCCTTTTCTGCAGTCCATGTTCACCTACTACATTTCCTTCTCTTCCCTTTCCTACTACTGAGTGCCAGTCCCCTGTCACAATTAAGGTTTCTTTTCCTTTAATTCAATCTCCTCATCGTTGGCAGAGCTAGTTGGCATATAAACTTGTACTACTGTGGTAGGTGTTGACTTCGTGTTACTTTGCTACAATAGTGCTTTCACTATGCTGTTCACAGTAACTTACTTGCATTCTTATTTTCTTATTCATCATCAGACCTACTTCTGCTCCTGCGTTACCACCAACTTATTTTGTATTTATAACCCTGTACTCACCTGACCAAAAATCCTGTTCATCCTGCCACCAAACTTCACTAATCCCCAGCATATCTAACTTTAACCTGTCCATTTCTCTTTCCAAATTTTCTAACTTACCTACTTGATTAAGGGATAAAACATTCCATGCTTCGATCCGTTGAATGCCTGTTTTGTTTTTCTTGATGACGACTTCCTCCTGAGTAGTCCCCGCCCAGAGATATGAATGGGGGGACTATTTTACTTTTAGAATATTTTACCTGAGAGGATGCCATCATATATTCGTACAGTAGAGCGGCATGCCCTTGGGAAAATAAAGAACTGTAGTTTCCCCTTGCTTTCAGCCGTTCTCAGTAACTACATGGCAAAGCGTTGTTAACTGATGTTACAAGGCCAGGTCAGTCAGTCATCCAGACAATTGCCCCTGTAACTACTGAAAAGGCTGCTTGCCCCTCTTCAAGAACCACACATTTGTCTGGCCTCTCCACAAATACCCCTAAACATAGTTGCATAAGGGAATTCACTGTGAGTAATTTAATTCAACATGCTCACTTGTTTGCACCCAACTAACTTATACTTTTTTGTGGGAGATCGTAGACACCCTTACGGTGGCTTTTTATTGACATTTTTCACTCTAGAGTTTTTAAAGAAATTCGGTAAATGTTGAAGAATATAAAAAATATATATATATATATATATATATATATATAAACAGTTGTGCAGGGATATGAGACAGTGATCCTAAAATATTTTTTCTTTACCCTTTAAATTGTATAAAATATACATTTCATTAGGGACCTGCCCAGTTAACCACATGGTTTAAGGTGCTGCTTACTGGGACAGTTACATATGCCAACCTTGGTTCAAATCCACATGGCTGATTAATGATAAGTGACGGTATGCCGGTCAATCTATATGTGCCTCCACCCCTTCATAATAGTGTCAGTGTGTTCCATGTGACCAGGACCGGCGCAAGCCCAAGTGCCGCCCCGTGTGCCCCCCCCCCCCCCCCCCCGTTTTTTTTTCTTTGTTTAACAAAACGTTTGTGGAATTTTATTTAAACAAATCTGTAGGAAGGTCCAGCAATCAACCACAATTTTTGTTACTTTTCAGATCTACCCAGTCACAAACCGTCATGTTGAAAGTTAAATTCAGTATGACGGTATAGATGTAAACATAAGGCATTGAGAATAGCCACTCTCTGTCTGAAATCTATGTAGCCTATATCTGGAAAATAAAAACAAATTGCGACTGATTGGTGACACTCTACAGATTTGAAGAAAACAGTCGCTGGGCACTAGCTCAAAAATGAACTCGAACCTGATTGAGGAAATCGACCAAATTTTAATAAGCCTTGTGAATTTACAAAAATGTTCAAATGTGTATTACTGTACGATACATTGTTCAGGAGATGAAGTCATAAGAATTGAGCCGCGTGAAATTGAATATCAGGCCGAAATTCGCTACAGATGCAGGTGAAACGGTCAAAGAGTGGGGTGGAAGACAATGGACAGAGGAAGAATAAGGAGATGGAGTAACATAATAATGCAATAATTACACACCTGGGCATCGACAGGTACTAATGCTAGTCGAAATATATTGAGTCACTGCACTGCAGTTGTTCATTTCAAAGAACTGGCACTCGACATCTGTCGTAATTTCCATGTGTCAGTTCTTTCGTTTCTGATTATGAAATAAGGGTAACAAATTAGTAATCGCTGTATCACATCACTTTATTTTTTTCTAGCTATTGGAACAACGCGTGCTTATTTTCCGACTTGCAAATTTTTGAAGTAATAGATCATAAGAAAAATAAATTTTTCTATTCTGCAATCTTGAAAGAACAAAATTCTAACTTTTGAGTAACGTTCCGTAACTAGTTGTACGTTATATGAGAAGCACTTACCTATTACATCCCAAGTTGCAAGAAATTCGGAAGCACCAATTCTTCTGTTCTCACGAATCGCAGTGCTTCTGACCAATCTTGATTCCCTCGGCCAACTACCGAAACGAATTCTGTAGTTTTCGTTGTAGAGAATGCAACAATACGTATTGCCTGGAAAGGAGTAGTGGTGATACGGCAGTGCCAGGAACTAGGTCATATGCCAACGTACATAGAGGCTACGGTTAAAGTAGCGCCCAAGAAGAAGAAGGAAGAAGCTCACAATAAGTATGTGACGGATGATATTCATAAATGTATTATCAGGCAGCTATTTCTATGGCATTACGAACAGTAGAAAGAAATATGAACTTTGCGAAAACTACACAACTTTTGTCAAACAGATATGAGCTTCAAAGCTAGCAAGGAAAGGCTTATAATCAATGTTCTGTCTATGGATTTTCGCTTTAGAAGGTGGCAAAATTAACGTTTTGTTTTGTGCGGACGAGAGGGCATTGTTGTTAAAAGACTATACTTTCTCAGGTTTCCAACAGAATCAAAGTGACCAGTAGTTTACTTAGATAAAACATGGATTCACACGCATTATACCGTACAGTAAATAAATGTTGGCAAAGTGATAGTGTGCGAGTAGTATTGTCAAACAAAAGTGCCGGTCAGAGTTCAATTGTTATTCATACAGGCATAGACAGATGTTTCATGGCTCAAAACGAAAATGTCCGATAATCACTCAGAAACGGATAGCAAGAATTTTCAAAAATACGTCATAACGCAAATTATGCCAGGCTTACTACTTATGTCTTTATCCCTTGTAATTACTCGCAGCGTATTCACCCACTTGGAATACTTCTACTCATTGTAGGTGTTGGACATGTTTGACTGTAGTAATGTTCAACCATTTTTTTGCATAATGCGGGAAGAGTAAAACACTCGGAAACTACCATTGAAGGGCTTAGCAAAATTGCTTCAGGCTTAACATGTAACCGCAGTATCGGACATTACATTCGAATTTCCAAATTAGATTTGTTTTCTCCAAAATTAGTCGTGAGTAAACGCACGGTGCGTAACAGAAGAGGCGAGGCGGCAGATTTGCCGCCCCTCGGAAAGTGCCACCCTGTGCGGCCACATGTTTCGCACGTGCCTTGCGCCTGCGCTGCATGTGATACTACTCTCTGTAGGTTAAGTGGGGTGGGTTTGGATGGACAGAAAGGAGGCCAGTATCCCATATCTCTCTACGTGAACACTGGGATGGTACTTTAAGTTCCACCTCGGTCACATAATTGACAATAATTTAGAAAAACTTTGCACAGTTTCACATATATAATGCCATACATGGACAGTCAAACGCTCATTGCTTTCAGGCAGAGGTGGGTGTTAATATAAGTGCTGACAGGAAGGGCAACCGACCACCCCTTACAAATTAACCATGCCAAATTCATAGTTCACCACACCAACCCAGCTCAAGTGGGATGAAGATGCATGGAAAAGATAATACACCTCGTTAGAGAGGTCAATTAAATTTGGGATCCTATACTATGTAGGCAACAAGTGCAAGGAGCAACAGCTGCTGACATCTCCATGTGGCTAGAAAAGCCTGATCAAGTACTGCTTTATTATCACTGGATTAAAATGGCCACTGCTTGTGGCTCAATTGCTCCAGTCCCATTTACACTACCAGGTTACACATTGGTCATACTGTGATGCCCAACATGACAGATGATGATGTGCCTGCCCTGGATGATGGTTAGTTGCAGCCAGATGACAACAAAGATACAAGTGGACAGCAAGCCTGCCCAGGTTTGAACTTGCAGCTTGCAAGGAAGGTGGATGGCAACAGAAAGTAGTCTCCCATCAGGTGATCCAGCTGATCTAGGCACCAATTTGACCTTGTGGATCATTCAGCTCAGTTGGGAACCAATGACTACTGTCAACAGAGCTCGTGGATGGCAGATGGCTGCGAGTGTTCCTTGTCTTGTAGTCATTGCACAACATACTGTATGCATCAGTATACTGTTCAGCTGGATATAACAAATATCAGAGATTGAGCGACTTACTTTTGTTATATTTGTGAGTTGTGTGTTTAGTACCTTCACTAGTGACTGTTCTATCCTGGATCTCTTATCAGGATGAAGCAAATCCACTTCAGCAGTGATGACTTCATTTCCATTGGTTTTCTTGTTTTGTCAATTCCTCCAGAGTCCTCCTGGAATTGTAAAATCTTCAAATTTATCTGTCAAAGGTACGGTTGGATGTTTTCGTGTTCTGGGCAGATACTTGAGCATTATGTATACACCTTGTAGAGGAACATTTTTTGAACATAGGGCAGACTACTGCCTTCTCCTCTAGGATATCATTCTACTTATTGCCATAAGACAGTTCATCTCCCCTGCCCAGGGGACTTCGAAAAGTCCAGTCTCCAGATTGTGACCTGTTTACATTCTTGGACAAAAAATGTCATCTCAATTTTTCATTTTTCTAATTTAGTGTAAACAACAGGATTCATTGGCTCTATGCTAACCTAAATGCTACTGCATATAATCATGTAAACAACTGGTAAAATAAAATTAGTAAATTCTGTCTTGTTGAAAAGTTTCTTTACAATTACTTAACAGGAAATTGTTCCACTCAGTTTCTCGTGCTTAGTTTTTCTTGTTATGTATCAGGTGGTTTATTAACTCTGTTTAGTCCCATCATCAAGAACTTTGTCTGTGCAACAGAAGTTTTTCTTCGTTTTCTCAGAAGACGCACCCTTAAAATTGTGTGATGCAAAAACTACATATAGTGCTTTCACCCACATGATGATGTGCCTGCCCTGGATGATGGTCATCTGCAGCCAGATGACAGCAAAAATATAGGTGGACAGCAAGCCCGCCCAGGTTTGAACTTACAGCTTACAAGGAAGGTGGATGGCTACAGAAAGTAGTCTCCCATCAGGTAATCCAGCTGAGCTAGGCACAAAGTTGACCTTGTGTATCATTCAGCTTAGTTGGGAACCAATGGCTACTGATAGCAGAGCCCATTCCACTTACATCCATTATTTCATTGCTAATAAAGGAGTGACTACTACTTGCAGTGCTATGCCTTTGTGTAGCTCCACTCATTCAAAACAATTTCCTTGTGATTTTCAGCACTCTATCACATAAATTGAATCTTAATGATTTCATACAAAGTGTACTTGATATTGCCCTCATTACCAAGCGAGGTGGTGTAGTGACAACACACTGGACTCATATTGTGGAGGACGGCAGTTCAAACCCGCCTACAGCCATCCTGATGTAAGTTTCCTGTGATTTTCCTAAATCATTCCAGGCAAATGCCAGGATAGTTCCTTTCAAAGGGTATGGCTGAGATATTTCCTCATCCCATAATGTGTGCTCCATCTGTAATGACCATGATGTCTATAGGACATTAAACCCTAATCTTCTGTGCCGTCTCCTTGCCCTCATTACAAAAGCACCTTGCGACCTTGGGGAGAAAGATGTTACCCAGCCCAAATAATTTCAAGTCCAAGAACAGAGCATTGCACATGTCCAAGCTCACAAGCACGAGTGTTGCCAACTCCAGCGGTTTGTGCAGCTTCAGCTTGCAGTATACATTTTCAAATAAAAACAATGCAATAGTTGAGATACAGTAGACTCGTGTATCATTTATTTTCGAAAACATTAATTGAGCACATAGAAACAGTATAATAATTCCACGTGGGTACATTTACTACAAAGAACTGCTTCTCACATATGTTTCTTTCGGTGAGTGGATAGGCTGATGGTTTATGAACGCTATGGGCACCTTCAAATCCCACTGGAGTCAATTTATTTTTTATTTCTTAGACCTCTTGCAGGTAATATTTTAAATATTAATTTGTGAAAAATTGTGCAGTTGTGGGCTTTCATAGGGTTTTAGAAGACTGTACTTTGTAATAATCTTTAATCAGACCGAAATGTGTTCATAGTAATAAAATTGAACATGCATGTATTTGGTTTGTTATTACTCAGACAGCCAAGTGGTGTGTCTGTAGTTTTCAGCTAAGAGAAACATATCAGCTGATTAGCATATGTCATAGGTCTACTTCAAACTGGCCGATATGAATGTCGGCGAGTGCATAATTGCTCTCTTTGAAAGCAGTGTTAGTGCATCTGAGGCAGGATGTCATTACGGTGTTGATGCTTTCACAGGAAGGAGATGGATCAGATGATTCAGAGATAATAGTGAGGTAAGCAGACGTCCAATACCCGGAAGACCGCAAGTCTTCACTCGAAGAGAAAATGATAATTGGTCCAAGCAGCCCAGACTGCATCTTTCTCAAACATCCAGGAAATAGGAAGAGCTGGTTCCAAAGGGGGGGGGGAGGGAGGGGGGGGGGAGAGAGAGAGAGAGAGAGAGAGAGAATTATTCAATGTGTGTCATGGCCTGGAGTCACCTAATCTCAATCCCATAGAGAACATATGGGCTAAACTCGAGAAGACTGTGTGGGATAATTGCCCAGACCCTCCTCCAAGAACTGTGGATGCCTTGTGGGGATTTGGGTAATTTTTTATGGGAGAGAATTGCTGTGGATGAGGCCTTTTTCTGCAGACTTGTAGATTTTGTGCCTCAAAGGATCTGGACTGGTCTTGATGCCAATGGCATGTGGACAAAATACTGAAGATAGACTACATTATATTATTTTTAATGGGAGATCATACCAATATCAACCTCCAAGGAAGATTTTTATTTTTACGAGAGGTCAGCAGAATAACACCCTCCAAGGATGTTTATTTTTTGTTGTGGGTGGTCAAATAAATATTATCTTCCAAGGAAGATTTTTTTTTTAGATATCAAATTGACAAACTGTAATTAATTATTTACCAAAGAGAATACTGAAAAGGTAAAACCAGTGTAATTTAATAACAAAAAGTAACTGAAGCAAGAAACATTTGCACTAAGATAAAAAAAAAAGGAATAAAATAAAAAAGAAAAGGCTTTGGTGCCATCCATTCTGATGCACACCACTCAAGCAAGAAGGCTGACACACTATCAAGGCCGGCCACGCTGGCCAAGGGGACTAAGGTGCTCCAGTCACGGTCTGCACGGCCACTACGGTCGGGGGTTCGAATCCCCCCTCGGGCATGGATATTTGTGCCGTCCTAGTTCGTAAGTAGTTCATAAGTAGTTTGTAAGTTTAGGGACTGATGACCCCGTAGTTAAGTCCCATAAGCTTCACAAACTGTCCTTTCTCGTTAGGGTAGCGGACGAATAGTCCTACTGGAGTTGAAGAATAAATATTCAAACTGAAAACAACAGGTAATGGAAGGCACAGCCACTCACGTAAACTGCGCGTAAGGACTTTAAAAAATCATGCCTATCTACTGATACATTTATTTTAGCTTAACACTAAATATTCACCATGTGGCATCCAAAGTAATTAAAAGTACATGCCTATACAAGTCTATAACTGCACAATTCATAGAGAATTAATGTTAAATAATATTACCTGCACAGGTCTGAAAAAAGTTGACTCCAGTGTTACTGGAACTCATGCCCCTTGTGTTCGTAAACTGTCAGCCTATCCACTCAACCAATGAAACATATGCAAGAATAATTAGATTCAAAAATAGAAACCCATAATCACAATATAATAATTTATTTTATGATGACTGGTTTCAATAGGCTATGCTACCATCATCTGGTCATTTAAAATTATACAATGTGGTCATCTTATGTTATTTATGAAATTGAAGTAAAATAATATGTGCAACATAGCACTTAGTCGAAATATAAAATACACAAGTCAAATCATCAGCAGCTTGTAAGCCCATTGAAACTGGTCGTCACAAAATAAATAATTATATTTTGATCTTGGCTTTCTACTTTTCAATATAAATAATATATTGCAACGCCTCCATAACTTACTATGTCATGTAATGTCAACATATGTAAGAAGCATTTTACCCACCTTTTATGTGCTTGAATAAAGTTTTCCAAAATAAATGCTACACGAGTTAAGCTGCTATTAATCTCGACATATACTGTATCCTATTGTAGCTGTTATATTGCGTCTATTGGATGATGTAAACACCAAGCTGAAACTCTGAAGACTACTACAGTTGGCAATACTCGCGCATTGGAACAAGGGCATGCACACTGCTCTGTTCTTGGACTTTAAATTATTCGAACCCAGGTAATCGCTTCATCCCCCATTGTACATTGAAAAGTAAATGAATATTCATAGTCGTGAAATGTATGACATTAACTGCC
The DNA here is from genome assembly GCA_026315105.1 of Locusta migratoria. Classification (NCBI taxonomy): domain Eukaryota; kingdom Metazoa; phylum Arthropoda; class Insecta; order Orthoptera; family Acrididae; genus Locusta; species Locusta migratoria. The sequence goes on from CM048755.1 coordinate 284,800,353, forward strand.
AATTGCTAAACTTGAAAATGTGTACCCGTCCAGGATTTGAACCCAGGTCTCCTGCTATCTGGGGACCTGCCAATCACCACACCTGCATAGATTACCTAAGCACGCCTTCAGTCAGATACAAATTCTCAAATTTACCCTGACCAGTATTTCTCAAACTCGTAGTTTTGTAAACTGATTCTTGTAAGAGTATGGGCCTAGGAATGTCTCCACACTAAAGAAAGGATCATTGCTCATAATGGGCATACTGTACGAGTTACATATATGTGGGACCTGTTCTTTCTGACATGTCCGAAAGTACAGATAATATATGTGTGTGTGTGTGTGTGTGTGTGTGTGTGTGTGTGTGTGTGTGTGTGTATTTGTTTACCTTCCTTTTTGTCCCCTAAGGTAAGTCCTTCCACTCCTGGGATTGGAATGGCTCCTTTTCCACTTCCTTAAAACCCGTATCCTTCCCTTTCTCCTCTCCTTCCTTCCTCTTTTTCCCGAAGAAGCTACCAGTGGTGGCGAAAGCTCGAATGTTTGTGTGTTTTTGTGTGTGTTTTATGTTTCTGTCGACAAGCCTGTACTTTAGGTAAATCAAAAATCTTATACACACACAAAAATAAAAATAGAAAAGAGATGACTTACCAAAAGGGCCGGCTTGTCGATAGAAACAAATAAAATCACACACACACATATTTGTTTCTATCGACGAGCCGGCCCTTTTGGTAAGTCATCTCTTTTCTATTTTTATTTTTGTTTATCCCACCGGGAAAGTTTCCCTCTATAATTTTCGTTTCATCAATTTTATAGTAATGAAGATGCTCATTTCAGTGTGGTGGTCTTGATAACGCTTTTTGCATTTTCTTTGAATTGTGAAGTAAATGAGGTTAATAGATGTTGGGCTTAACAAAATAATATTTACTCATTATGTTTTATACTGCTGTTCTAACCTCAGGTCGTAGTTGGGATAGCTCTGTCTTCTGAAAATGGATTTTTAGAATGTGTAAGGTCCGGTTTAATACCAGAGCTCATCACGGAAGTTAAGCAGGAAGATCCACTGATGCAGTTAAATGCATTAGATCTTGTTGGAAAGCTTGCTGAAACAAGTTATGGTTTTAAATACCTGGAGACTGAGGGAGTAATATTATATATATGCTCAAAATTTTCTCAAATGTCATCAGATCAAACATGCTCACTGCTTCTCCCAGGTAAGACCATTATATGTAACAACTTCATTTGTAAGATACAGTTTCCAGTTGTAAATATTAACTGAACAGTGTAGAACAGTGTCAAATGTAGTGCAAAACACAAGGGTAGTAAGTATGAATGTGTGTCAATTTTTGTTAAACATTTACACTGAAGAGCCAAAGAAAGTGTTATAGTCATACCTACGTAAACACAGAGATCTGTGAATGCCTGGAGGACAAGCTGTGCTCAGCAATGCTTATAGAAGACAACATGTGTCTGATGCAGGCATTAGATCTGTTACTGCTGCTACTGTGGCAGGTTATCACAATTTAATTGAGTTTGATTGTGGTGGTGTAGTTGGAGCATAAGAGATGACACAGCATCTCTGAGGTTGTGCGGTGAGGTGATTTTCCCACACAACAATTTCATAAGTGCACTACGAATGTCCAGAATCCGATAAAACAGTAAAATTTTGACATCGCTGCAGCCAGAAAGATATCCTGCAAGAACAGGGCTCTCGCTCACTGAATAGAATTGTTCAGTGTGCAACCCTTCCACAAATTGCTGTGAATTTCAGTGCTGGGCCATCAAGAAGTGTCAGCGTATAAACCGTTTAACGAAAAAACAATCAGGGCTTTTGGAGCCAAAGTCCCACTCTCGTACCATTGCTGACTGCACGTTACAATGTTTTACACCTTGTCTCACCCCGCCTGGGACCATCAACACCAACATTGGACTGTTCATGAGTGGAAACACATTGTCAGGTTGTATTGAGTGGATTGACATTGTACAGGATGGCAGCAACCTAACACATCCAGGGACCCTGTATTTTTGCAGGGTACTGTTAAAGATGGTGGAGGCTCTGTAATGGTGTGGGGTGTGTGCAGTTGGGAGTGATATGAGACCCCTGATATGTCTAGATAGGACTCCTGGCAGGTGACATCTGTATACACATCCTGGTTGATCACCTGCCTCCATTAATGTCCATTGTGCATTCCGACGGACTTGGGCAATTCCAGCAGGGTAATGTGACAACCCACACATACAGAATTGATACAGAGTGGCTCCAGCAGAGTTTAAACACCTCCGCTGGCCACAAAACTCTTTCAGCATGATCATTGTTAAGCATATCTTAAGCTGCTTTTCAACATGCTGTTCAGTAGAGATTTCCACCCCCTCATACTTGTACAGCATCCAGCACTACTTCAGAAATTAGTCCATGCCACATTGTATTGTGGCACTTGCGTGTGCTCATGTGGGCACTACATAGTATTATGCAGATGTACTAGTTTCTTTGGCTCTTCAATGTAAAAGCAATTGGTGTGATTAGTGGCGGTGTTCTACAATTTAACATAAGAATATGAATTAATTAGTATTGGCATTTTTCATTCTAATTGCCATTGATGTTCATATTTTTTATAAACTTTACATTATGTAGTAGTAAATTCAAAATAAAGTAGAACAGAATGGTGGCACTTTGTTAGATACTTCTAACTAGGTCTCAGTTTGGACTCTTCGTTAGTATTAAGTAGCCATGAAGATAAATTTCAGTAGTTGTGTTCTCAACCCAATTCTTGTGTGATTATGTACCACTTACTATTAAATTTCCTAAATTGAAAATCCATTTCTTGTTAAGTCCAGACAAGTAATGCAGGAAAGTAGTTTTTCTTTGTTTTCTATCTCCTGTTCAAGGATTATGTAATATGATTTCCAATTATGATAATATTACATATTCTAAATACTTGTTGGTTCTCTGATTATAAAACTTGTTAAAACATTTCACTAGTATTACATTCCTGAAGTGAGAACAAGAAAGTTTATGTTTATATAATGTTCTGAAGGACTATAAAAACCACCTCCAGATAATTGCCACCATACACTTTGTTTTTGTGGCAACATACTTTGTTTCTTACTGATTCTGTTTTAAACTTTCTCTCTCCTTTTTATGGGGGGGTGTTCAAATGAAAAGGTTGAAATTTGACTGTGCCGCTTGGGGCAACAGTGTGACATCTAGGAGCACAAATGCAGTGTCGTCACTTCCCCGTAAAAATTAAAGGCTGCATCCTCAGCAGTCAAGGTGATGCTCAGTCTTTTTCAGTGTCAGAGGTCCAATACTCATTGTACTCCTTCAGCACAGAAAAACCCAATAACAGTGATAGGTACTGTAAGACACTCTGTAGCCTACACAAATCCATAAAGAGCAAATGGCCAGAGCTGCTCACGGAGGGAGTGATTCTGCTATATGATGATGTGTGTCCACGTGTCCAGGGTCACGCAAAGTGTACTGGCAAAGTTAAAGTGGTAGCAGCTTGAGCATCCACCCTACAGCCTGGCCATGTCACTCTGTGACTTCCGTCTGTTTGGTCCGCCAAACGAGCATCTCAAAGGGAAGCACTTAAACTCGCACAATGAACTGGACACAATAGAGGAGTGGCTCTTGTCACAGCCACAGAAATTTTGGGAACAGTGTATCCTTCAGTTCATTAAACATTGGGGTAGTTGTGCTAAGGCCTCAGTGATTACTTTTGAATGAAGACTTCAATTATACCCACAGTATCATTGTGTACTTTTTTTATTTGAATACTCCTCATATAACTGAAGCACCAATATGCATATATATTATGTTATCACAAACAAACATAAATAAGGAGAGGGTGGATATTACAATGTAACAAAAGTGTGTATAGTCTGGGACTTCACAATTGTGCTAATGGAATGACTTCATCAAAGTACCAAACCATCTGTGATGAAATTACCTGAGTTTATTACAATTTTGTCCAGTACCATAATTGTCCTTTCTTCCTGTCCTGATTGATTTAGGAGTGGTATAAGGGTTTATGACTTTTAACATTTTGTAGTCTAGTTCATCTTTCAATAAAATTCAGGGCTGTAACTTGGATGGGTTTTGAGGGGGAAAAAAAAAAAAAAAAAAAAAAAAGAAATACCTGGAACCATCAATGGGACATTTTTGTCCAATTGAGTAAAATTCACATTGTTGATGGCTACAGATTCTTGATAGCCCTTGTATCTGCACTGCAGCAGCAGACATAATAAAGTCCAGTATATATGACAATAAAGCTATATACAAATAAAAGAAATGACACTATGGAAACCAAATCATCAGATATGAAATATCACAGGTTTCTGTAATCGGGCCTTTGCTGCCTAATGTTTATGTTGATGATACAGGTGTTGAAGACAAAGAGCAAAAACATTGTATGATGATGATGATGATGATGATGATGGCATGACAGTTTTGAACAAAGTGCAAAAATGGAATAACTAAAGAGAGGTGCATTTATTTCAGTAGATGGTACAGCTGAGTAGCTCACTGAAAACCAACAAATTAGAAACTAAAAAAGATTATGTTCACAGTGTTCAGAAACAAAGAGGACTTTGTGCAAATGAATTTAGAGGTCAAAGATATAAATCTGGAAGAAGTAAAATACACTAAATTTTTAGGTATTATTGTGGATAATGAGCTTAAATGAACTGCAAAAAACTCTGCTCTTTTATATTCCTCTCAGGGTGTCAGAATTAATTTGCTGGGTATGGGCTTGGCTAACCCAGGGTCTCTGAGCTGGGAACTGCATTGCGCCAGCAATCCTCAATACTGTAAGCTCTATGCGTGTCTCAGCAACCACCGTATAGCATGACACTGGAACGTTGTATGTTACAGAGCCTGGAGATCATGGTTTAGTTGCCTGGGTCCATAAAAAAAACCATCAATATCAAGGTGAGCTACGTGCTGAGAAGATGCATGGGTGTTGAGGTGAAACAGTCATTAGCGAGCAACCTCTGGGTAACCTGCTGCACCTCAGTTGAAACAGGCTTACCCAGAGAAGTGGGGCTCTGCCTGGACTCTCCCTAGCTTTTCATGGGAACAAAATGAAATGAGCGAAAAATAGCATTGGGGAACGCCAAATCGCCTTCTCTAAGTGTGGACGACCAGTCTATAATGTAGCAACATATGACTTCCGATCATTCCCTTCCCTGGCTACACTATGGGAGGAAATAACGGAGATGAGCTTCACTCACCCAAATTTCATGTGTGTACTAGGACTGATGGGAAATCGTTCATGACTACCAAGCCCCTTTTTGTGGAAAATTTAGAAAATGAGTATGGGGAAGTTGCAGGGATGTCATAAATGAGAAGCAGCACAGTCCTCATAGTGACAGCATCCCCTGCACAGTCGCAGGCGCTACTGGCCTATGACCACCTGGGAGATGTTTCTGTGACCATCACTCCTCATAAGAGTTTAAATATCGTCCAGGGGATTATTTACCATCAAGATCATCCTCATGCAGTCTGATGACGAGCTACACACCAACCTCAAACAACGGGGTGTCCGCTTTGTCTGGCGCATATACAAGGGGGTCTAAGAATAAAAAGTAGCCACCGGTGCCTTCATCCTGGTCGTTGAGAGCGATTACGATCTACCAGTGCGAAGTAAAACCTTATATTCCTCCTTCGATGTGGTGCTTTACATGCTGGAAATTCTGGCACATGTCTTCCTGGTGCATTTCCAGCCCCACATGCAGAGAATGCAGGTGTCTGTCCCATCAGTATGCTCCTTGTACTTCCCCTCCTGTTTGTGTCAACTGTGGACACCACCACCACCCCCTTTGTTCGCCACACTGCACGATACCCTATAAAGAACAGAAAATAATGGAGTATAAGACCATGGATAAAGTTTCTTGTATCAAGGTGAAAAACAAATGTGAGCGACTGCACCCTGTCACATTTAAGTCATCCTTTGCTGCTGCTGCTACTGCTGCCTTGTCTTCACAACTTCCTTTGATCACGATGGGATCCAAAGCTGTGATAACTATTGTGGGGCCCACAGGGCCATCAAACTGAATCTGCCCCCTTGATTGTTGGGGCCTCTCCATCACCCCCCCCCCCAAAAAAAAAAAAAAAAAAAAAAAAAACCTACTTTGGGAGCACCTTCCCCCTAACCATTGGGGACAATAGTCCCCATCACCGAGCTAGAGAAGTAACAGCTTCTTTTGCTCGGAAGGGGTCCCTCAGGACACTCCCTTCTGAGGTTTCTCTGAGAGTGCCAGAGGATCCCAGCCAATAGCTGAAGAATCCACAAACTGCTGGTTGAGGGGCTTCCTGCTCTTCGTCGGTCCCTGATGGTACTCCAGAGAAGCCCTCCCAGCCCTTAAAACCAAAGGACCAACGAGAAGCAAAGGGAAAGAAAAAGAAACTGAAGAAAAAATAATTTTCAGTGGCTCCAAAGCCACACCCACCTACTTCTGGCTTCAGTACCTGAGAGTCTTGATTCTGCAGATTCTGAACAATTTGCAGCAGCTGTACCCATGGAATATGCCGCTCCTCATTTTTTAGCATGGCCTTTCAGCTCAGAATTGTGGCAGCTTTTCACCACCTGGATGAGCTGCATCAATTATTGTGCTGCTACCCCACACTTCGTTTAGCCATACAGGATACCTGGTTTCCTGCCCAGGGAACCCATACCCTTCATGACTGTTGGGACTACTACAAAAACCAATTCATATACGACAGGGTACTGGGCTGTCTCTGTGTGAATGTCCTCCCTATTGTCCCCAGTGCCACTGTGCCTTTCCACACCACCCTCGAGGCAGTGGCTGTTAGAATCCGGATGATGCAGGAATTGACTATCTGTTGCATTTACCTTGCCCCAGATGAGGCTGTTTCTTTAACTGACCTTGCAGCTTTGGACGCTCAACTTCACACACAATTTTTCCTCTCGGGGGACTTAAATGCAGGCCACGGTAGGGTTGTTGAGACACTTTTGTCACAGCAAGATATCTGCCTTTTGAACACAGGTGCTTCCACACATTTTTGCATGGCATGAGGCACAAATTCGGCCATCATAATTGGAGGGTCCATGATGACCTATGTGGCAGTGACCATTTCCCAATTTTTCTGTCACTCCTGCAGTATCAACCTGCAGAAAGCTTGCTGAGATGGTTTCTTCATAGGGCTGATTGGCTGTCTTACACCTCAGCTGCTGTACTTGCTGCTCTGCTAGCAGCAGACATTGATATTGCGGTGCAACAGGTGACACACACTGTTGTCTCCACCACCAGTACCCCTCAGCGCAAGTTCGTGCCTTGATCACTGAGGGCATCTGGGAACATTGGTGAGCACTTCAGCACCTCTGGCACCACCCTTCCATAGATAACCTGATGGCCTTCAGATGCTTTACTAGGCACGGTCTGCACCTCAATAGGTATGGGAAGGGGAGGTTGGCAAAGCTCATAGGTGACAGTGTAGTAGGGGGTGGGGGTTTCACTCATGGAAAAATTCCTGTAGTAGTTGGTGTTAGGGCTGCACCTTTTTTAGACTGAAGACAGCTGATAGATATTCCTGCTTAAAGGAAGTCCCTCTAAGAAATGAACCACCTTTGACAAAGTCTAAGAATATAAGTAATAAGGGAATTACTGTTTTTCATCAAAATATACAGGGTATCAGAGATAAAGTTAATGAAATGCTTATTGATACTGATTCTGACATTATTGGAATTTCAGAGCACTTTTTAAGTGGTGTGACAATTAAGAGACTTCCTTTGCCAGGATACAGGTTAGCTGCCTTCTACTCTAGGAGTTCCTTGCAGTGTGGGGGAGTGGCCATGTATGTAAAAAACAATTTTTCATCGGAGTCAATCGATTTTTCTAAACACTGCACAGAACAGATATTTGAATGTTGTGCAGGAGTTGTTAATGTTAATGGAACTAAACTAGTAATAGTTGTTATTTATAGATCCCCTGACTCAGATTTTAAAATGTTTCTGCCCAAGCTGGAATTGGTTCTGGGTTCACTGTATAGGAAGTATAAAAATTTAATTGTGTGTGGAGATTTCAACATTAATTGTGTAGGTGATAGCTCAAGGAAAAGTCAGCTGTTAGATCTATTTAATTCCTATAACATGATGCAAACAGTATTTTTTCCAACGAGAGTGCAAGGAAATAGCAGTTTGTTCTTCTTCATTATTAGAGGGGCACTCTGTCAGCAGAATAGTAAATGGCCTATCAGACCACGATGCCCAACTTTTAATTCTAAAAAGTATTTGTTCTCAAACAAATGTTAAACATAAATATCAACTACTCAGAAAAGTTAATCCAGTTGCAATTGAGACCTTTTTAAGCCTAATTAAGGAACAAGAATGGCAGGATGTTTATAGTGCTGATAATGCAGATGATAAATATAATGCTTTTCTGAACACATTTATTATGCTGTTTGAAAGTTGCTTTCCGCTAGAACGCTCAAAACAGGGTACTTGCAGTAACAGACAGCCAGGGTGGTTGACAAAGGGGATAAGAGTATCATGTAGAACTAAGCGGGAGTTGTATCAAAATGTTAGAAGCAGTCAGAATGAAGATGCAGTAGCTCATTACAAACAGTACTGTAAGGTTCTGAAAAAAGTCATTAAGAATGCAAAAAGTATGTGGTATGCAAAAAGAATAGCAAACTCTCGGGATAAAATTAAAACTATCTGGTCAGTCGTGAAGGAAGTGTCTGGTCAGGAGCAGCAGGTAGAAGATATAACGTCAGTGCGTAGTAGGAATGTTTCTGTTACTGACAAGTTAGATATATGTGCAATATTCAATAATCACTTTCTGAATATAGTAGAGGAACTAAACAAAACTCTAGTTTCTACAGGTAATCATATAACGTTTTTAGAAAATGCGTTTCCGAGGCTGTTACCTGAAATGATCCTTCATGATACTTCCATAGGTGAGATTGAGTCAATAATTAAATCACTAAAGACTAAGGACTCTTGTGGATATGATGGGGTATCTAGCAGAATTCTAAAGTACTGTTCTCCATATGTTAGCCCAGTACTAAGCCATATTTGTAATTTTTCCTTTCAGAATGGTCAGTTTCCTAACAGATTAAAGTACTCAGTAGTGAAACCGCTTTATAAAAAAGGAGAAAGGGATAATGTAGACAACTATAGACCTATTTCTATGCCATCGGTTTTTTCCAAAGTTATTGAAAAGGCTGTATATTCAAGATTAATTGATCATTTCAGTTCACATAATTTCCTGTCAAACGTACAGTTTGGTTTTAGAAGTGGTTTAACGACTGAAAACGCTATATTTTCGTTTCTCTGTGAGGCACTTGATGGGTTAAATAAGAGGCTACGGACATTAGGTGTCTTCTTTGATTTAACAAAAGCGTTTGATTGTGTTGATCACAAAATATTGTTGCAGAAGTTGGAACACTATGGAATACGGGGAGTAGCCCACAACTGGTTCACCTCTTACTTTAATAATAGACAACAGAAGGTAATTCTCCGCAGTGTAGAAAATGGCTATGACGTGCAATCCCAATGGGGCACAATTAAGTATGGGGTGCCCCAGGGGTCTGTTTTGGGACCATTGCTGTTTCTTATTTATATAAATGATATGCCTTCGAGTATAACAGGTGATTGTAAAATATTTTTGTTTGCTGATGATACCAGCTTGGTAGTGAAGGATGTTGCTCGTAATATTGACACAGTATCAAATAATGCAGTTCAAGAGATAAGTTCATGGCTAATAGAAAACAAGTTGATGTTAAATCACAGTAAAACTCAGTTTTTACAATTTCTAACACACAATTTGACGAAATCTGACATTATGATTACACATAATGGGCATGTGATAAGTGAGACTGAACAGTTCAAATTTCTAGGTGTTCATATAGACAGTAAGCTGTCATGGAAAGCCCATGTTCAGGATCTTGTTCCAAAACTAAATTCTGCTATATTTACCATTAGAACAATATCTGAGATAAGTGATTTTTCAACACGAAAAGTAGTCTATTTCGCTTACTTTCACTCACTTATGACGTACGGCATTGTTTTTTGGGGTAACTCACCTGATGCAAAAAGGATATTTCTGGCTCAAAAACGGGCGGTTCGAGCAATTTCTGGTGTAAGTTCGCGAACGTCATGTCGACCCTTTTCAGTAGTCTGGGAATTTTGACTCTGGCGTCACAATACGTTTTTTCTTTAATGTCTTTTGTTGTTAATAATATCAGCTTATTCCCACGAGTTAGTAGCTTTCACTCGGTGAATACTAGACAGATGTCTAATCTACATTTGCACCACACCACCTTAACACTTGTGCAGAAAGGGGTGCAGTATTCTGCGGCATCCATTTTCAATAAGCTGCCACAAGAACTAAAGAATCTTAGCACTAATCCACATTCTTTCAAATCTAAATTGAAGAGTTACCTCATGGCTCACTCCTTTTATTCTGTCGAGGAGCTCCTAGAAAAGTTTAACAATTAAGCTAATTCATTTTTTCTTTATTGATTCTTTTCACTTTGTCTTAAGATTGTCGTGTGCAAAGGACTACTTAAAATTTTTCTATTACCATTCTTGTGTAACAATGTATTGACTTGTTCCATGACCATGGAGTCTTACTCCTCAAGTGGGTCCTATGGAACAGAAAAAAAACAAATAAAAATAAATAAATAAAAATGTCTTCGCGAGTTTGGCAATTGCTCCAGCAGAGTAAGCAGGACTTCTGGGAAAGGTATGTAGCCACCGTCGGCTCTTGCACCTCACCTTCTCAGGTATAGTCACAAGTGTGGCACCTTTTTGGCTACTGCCCACGAACAGGAATCCCATTTTGCACAATCCAGGGTATTCCCTGCACAGACCTGACTGAGCACATGGCAGAGACTATGCATGTTGCTTTGCTACTGAAACCTACAGTGAGGACTTCCACACTCTCAAAGAGTGGGTTGAGCAGAAGCGGTTATCATTCTGCACACACTGCCGGTTACTCTATAATGTCCTGTTCAGTGGGTGGGAGTTCCAAACTGCCCTTGCTGCATCCCCCAATACCTCTCTGGGACTAGATCAGATTTGCAGCCAGTTCCTCAGTCACCTTTCAGCAGTTTCAACACCAGCTTCTTGCCCTGTTTAACCGTCTATGGCCAAAGATGGTTTTCCCATGCCAGTAGCAGGAAAGCGTCATCCTGGTGTTGAAATCTGGAGCGGATCCACTGGCGGTTGATAGTTATCGCCCTATCAGCCTAACCTATGTTCTGTGCAAACTCCTCAAATGTTCAGTAAGTCAGCAGCTCATGTGGATCCTTGAAGATATGGGACTCTTGGCCCCACAACAGGGGAGGGAGGAGGGTTTCTGTCAGGGTCACTCCGTCATTGACAATGTTGTGTCACTAGAGTCAGCCATCCATGCAGGTTTCATCAACCGTGAACATCTTGGTGCAGTAATCTTTAATCTCCGGAAGGAGTATGACACCGCCTGGCACCACCATATACTAGCTATGCTGTATGACTGGGGCTTATGGGGCCCACTTCCAATCATTATACAGAATTTCCTTTCACTCCATTCTTTTCGGCTTAGCTCAACCCATGTCCAGCAGAGTCCCACAGGGCTCTGTTCTCAGTGTACCTCTATTTTTAATCGTAATAATAGTCTTGCTGCAGCTGTGGAGTCATCAGTTTGTTCCTGCTCATTTGCTGATGACTTTTATTTATATTTTAACACCTTTAGTATTGGTGTAACTGAACGGCAGCTGCAGGAAGCCATCCGAAAGGCCCAATCATGTGTCACTGTCATGGTTTAAAGTTTTCAGCACAGAAAGCTCACATTATGCACTTCTGCCATTAGATAGTTCACCTAGACCCATATCTATACCTGGATGGTGAATTGCTTAGTGTCGAAGAGACGCATCAGTTTCTCAGCATGCTCTTTGGCAATCGCCATACCTTCATCAGATGAAGCAAAAATGCTGATGGTACCTAAATGTACTAGGCTGCCTCGGCCACACTGTGGAGCTGCCCAGCCATCTCTCTTGCAGCTTTAGAAGGCCCTTATCCAATCACACCTGGGCTATTGGAGCCTGATATGTGATTTGACAGCTCCTTCTGCGTTGTGGTTCTTAGACCCCATTCTCCATACTGGTGTCCGCTTAGCAACGGGGGCTTTTTGCACTAGCGCAGTGACAAGCCTCCTTGCTGAGGTTGGGGTCCCCTGCCACAGTTCCGCTAGCACCAGTTGTTGGCCTCGTATGTTGCGCACGTTCATGCTTCATCCCACAATCCAAATCGCAGGCTTATATTTCTGACTGCTGCACTCCCGTCCCCACAAAGACGGTCCAGGTCAGGTCTCCAATCACAGTCTGACCCCTTACCCTTTCCTCATCACTTGAATCCTTTCCTTTCTCTCCCACTTTCCACTACTCTTGCCACACCCATCCTTGGTGCATTTCTCGCTTGCAGCTTAGGTTAGACTTGTCCCAGGACTCAAAAGCATCTGTAACACTATTGAATCTCCACCACCAGTTCCAGGCACTGCTTGAATCATTCCACAGAGCATTAGTTATTTACACAGACAGTTCTCTGGTATGCCTTTGTCTGTGGTGACCATATTGAATAACAATCCTTGCCTTGTGGAAGTAGTGTCTTCACCGTGGGAGTTGATCGGTATTTTATGAGCAATCAAACATATCTGAGCTTGCCCCAGGGGGTCATTTGTCATTTTTAGTGACTCCTCGAGTGGCTTGCAAGCCCTTTACCAGTGTTTCCCCAAACATCTTTTGGCGCAGTCAATTCAGGACACGGTCTTCACGCTTGGCAAGTAAGCAGTTTTGTTGCTTTTGTTTGGACACCAGGCCACGTTGGTATATCAGATAATGAATACATTGGCCAAGCAGGCCCCTGGATATTGGCCTTCCGGAGACAGACATCCAATCCCAGTTACACCACAAGGTTCTTGGGCTTTGGAGTACTGAATTGGCTGACTCGACTGAACCAAACAAGCTCAGTGTTGTCAAGCCCTCTATGGCCATGTGGGGGTCCTTCCTGTGGGCCTCTAATAGGGACTCTGTAGTTTTCAGTGGACTACGTATTGGCTATACATGGTTAACACATGGCCACCTTCTACATCTAGAGGACTCAACAAATTGCCATTGTGGCGCTTTGTTGACAGTGGTCCACATCCTGTCGGACTGCCCACTTTTAGCCACCTCGCGGCAGTCTCAACTTGTCTACTGCGCTTCCTGACATTTTAGCTGACGGTACCTATATGACTAAATGTGTTTTAGGTTTTATTTGCGCAGCTGTCTTCTATCATTCTATTTAGTGGTGGGTTCATTAGCCTGATTTCTCGGACCCGCACCGCTCCAGAACTTTTAATTTGTTGTGTCTTTTATGGTTTATGTCTTGTTTTTTCACTGGTGGAATTTAGTATGTGCAGAGTTGCTAGTTCATACTGTATTATCTTCGGGGTAAAGCTCTAGACTGGAAATGGGTCGTGGATTCGAAACCCTGTTGGGTCTTGGATTTTTTCAATCTGTGTTTTAACGTAGCCCTCACCTCTCAACAATGTGAGAAGTTGCTATAAATGACACGTGGTTCAGATTCCACATTAAGCTGTTGGTCCCCTTACCCCAGTTGTATAACTGGGGTAGTTTAGGGACACGCAAGTCACCGAAGTAGTGTCCAATTGAAAGACTTGCACAAGGCCAATGAGCCACACAAAATTATTATTATTATCTTTATCAGCCAGCCACTTTCTTCTACTGTTTAATTTTAGATCAGTTGAACAATCAGTCTCTTCCATTTGTGGGTGTTTTTCCCCCCTCGTGTTATCGTCATGTTCATTGGCACTTGTACCAATTGTTGATGACCTCATAGTTTAGGCCCCTTAAAATCCAAAAGAAACAACTACAATCTTTTATATTTATAATGAGGCAGCTGTCACAATATGCAGACAGGCAGCTATTGTCCACAGTGTATCATGGACTCTTCAAACCATACCTGCAGTATGGAGTGACAGTGTGGTGAAACTCAAGCCTCAAAGAAAGGAAGAAAGTGTTCACTTTACAAAAGAAAGTGATCAGGGTCTCTTAAGAAAAAGGAACTTGATACCTTCAGAAACTGCTTCAGAAGTCTAGGCATCTAAACTTTTTATGTCTGTGCACATATGTAAAACAATAATATACATCACAAAAGAGATCTCAAAGTGGGATATCAATGCTAGTGTGCATACCCAAGAATGAAATAAGAATCATACCCCATCTACTGACAATCCTTGAAAAAGGATCTCAGCACTCGGACGTAAAGTTGTTAGGAAACTTGCCTAAAAAGCTGCATGATAATATACATGACTATCTGGTGGAAAAAGAATTCTATAGCACTGAGGAGTACTTACGGAATTAATTTTGTAGATATTGTTATTACACTCTAGGAACTAAGTGAAAAATGGATCTTTTTTATTGTTTGTAATTTACATGTCTTACAAAATACATTAACATTGCAAAAACAAACTATCTGATGGAAAGAAAATTTGAATTGTAAAAGTTGGAAATATTTTGTGTTCACATGTCCTGTGTTACACATACATTTATTATACACAATGTAATCCTACAGGATCAAATAAAATTAAGCGTGGCATGTTGTCAGTCTCATTGTCTACAAGATGTAAGTGTTGATAAATATTACCATTCTGAAGAAGCTGAATCCAAAGGAGAGGATGTAGAAAGTATTTTCACTGAGTTCGACAATGGTACAAAATAAATTGCAGCATATTCATGGAACTTGGATGAAACTGAGGCAATGATGACAATTCTAATAAATATGTGTTTGTGAAAAATAATCCAAAAGCAAGACATGAAACATTACCGAGATCATTTTTTTTTTTTTTTTTTTTTTTTTTTCTTTTATTGGTGAATTTCTTCTCAAATATGTTCAAACTTAACTGAATTAGAGGCACATAGAGAAAGAAAAATGATCATTACCATTCAAAGAATTTCATTTTCTGTTATTCTGTATGGAAGGGGTGGCACAAAAAGAGAACTTCTTTGATCAAAAAAATGAAGAATAAAATTTTCTGTGTCAATGAGTTGTCAGTTTTTATTTGTGGTCCATACAGTCTGAACAATAATGACAAGTTTGATTTCATGTCAGACATATGGAAGAGGGTCACAAGACACTGTCAAGTATCTAGACAGGTCCATATATTTGTGACGATGAATAGTAGCTCCCCTCCAAGTATAGATGCCAGTTCACTTATTTAATGCCACCAAAAACTAATAAGTATGGAAAGGATACCGGATGGTAGTCAAGGATTCAAAACCTGTGCTAAATTCTTTCCCACATCTTTGAAAGAATGACACCTGCTCTGTTGATGAATGTCCTGGTGGCTTTGGAGTAAAGAAACTTTTACACCCACCCAAGATAAAGGAAAAAATTGCATGTTACAACTTCTACACCTCATTCTCACTACCCTGGAAAAAAATCGAAACAGGCTTGCTTGGTACAATCTGTAAAATTATAAGGGAAGTGCATGACTGAATGAAGATAGCTCAGAAGAAACTGTGGAAGACCATAATGGCAATATGAACCTCACAGTGTATCAAGGAAATTAAGGAAACATTGTTATAATTCACAGTTCATTATACCCAGATGAACAAATTCTGACTGACAGGATATCAAAGACTGGCACAGTGGCACATTACAATGAAATTACTTGCAAAGTGTGTATTGTTGACTAGATGTACGCAAGTACGTAGTTGAAGCTGGTAGAAGAAGGTGGCTTGTTTAAACTTTTTATATTTTACATTTAACAGCCATAAATGCTTTCCCCCAGAGAGCTCAACATTCTATTGCTGGATATGGGACTTAGTCCAGTCAATGAATGCATTGTAGAGTGCATGGAATATGCGATAATTTTTGACTTCAGGACTTTGTTAGGGATAGTTAGGAGGTGAACATACTAAAAGTCCCCGCCCCTGGGGGGGTGAGCTAAAGCGGGGGTGGGTGTGGAAAGGTACAATTTTTTGGTTTTTCACTTATATCGCGAAAGCGGTCCGCTTTAGGAAGAAAATGTTCCAAATAAAAATGAAAGATAATTAAATTTTCTATAAAATTGTTTCTATACATATTAGTCGAATTCCCAACAGTTTTCGAGATACACGTTACTGAAAATCGACAATTTCGGAAAAAATCATTTTTACCTCACTAATTATGTCAAACATTTACTTCTAGTGACTCACTTGATCGTTTCTTAGAAAATTTGTTGCTAGGAAAGTTGTAGATCATTAAATTTCCTTGAATTTGATATGCACATTTATTACCTTATCTTCAGCCAATCAGAAGTTATATCATTTATAGGATGTGCACTCAGTTTCGAGGTCCTTCTAGAAATGAGTGTTTTGAAAGGCTGTGACATTTTTATCTTATGAAACGTGCTAGCATGGTAAATAACAACACCTTAACAATGACAAGAAGGTAATTTCAATTGAAAGAGAACACCTTTTTACAATTATAATGTTTATTACAATATTGTGAATCATACAATGCAAGTATTTAGAAGCACTGATAGTGATTAAAAATGAAAAATAAGTGCATTGAATGCAACATTTTCATTTTTCTGAGGAATGGTCGAGTGTCATTCAACTTAGTAGTGGAGACGTCGTCTAACAAGATTGGTAGAGTCTCGATGTCACTGTCTCCATCTTCATCCTTAATTAATATTCAGACTCCGTTGTTGCAGTTGCCCTTGCAGTTCAGGCATGTAACAGAGCACTGTAACAACGATTTTCTGGAACCACACCTCCACTGTCACAATCTTACGTGTATTGACAATAATTATCTTCAAGAATTCGTCAGAAGCAGCATCTAACTCTCTTCTTTCCCAACCCCAATACGGCGCTCCACATTTCGGTTCCTCTCTTAACCAAAGTCGTGCTTGGTGGTACATTCGGAATGGATGCTGCTTAACAGCTCCTTCTGTTGGAGGGAGGGTTCAGAGATTAGGCTTCATGTGCCCAGCTGCTTTTATAAATGATTTGTAGCGGAACTCGTTGAGGGATGTCTTGGTGGCTGTAGCTCCATACCATGAGAGAGTACTCATGATTCCCGCTGTGTGAATGGAGTCGGGAAAACAAGAATTATTGGAAAAATATCTCAGCAGCTTGTTGTATGATTTTGGACTTCTGGTGCATTTTGACAAACCCCACTTTACTCTTGCAATACGCTGCGGATGTTGTGTCAGCCTGTAAACACATGTAGGAATAACAAATGGACGTTGTCCTTCATTCACAATTCCTGCTCCTCTTGTTATACATTGCTCGTGTCCTTTACACTCTGGAACTACAATATCTTGTTTTTTGGCACCAAACCACAGAATATCATTTGGTGCAGGATGTGGCGGCTCCTCTGATATATCAATGTGTGCCACAGTCACATTTAGTAGACCTCCTTTCATCGTATTGTATGCTTCTAGTGGAATAGTTCAGAGTTTTCCAGTTACAGCTGATGTACAACGATCTCACAAATTCCAACTGACATTCATCATGATACACAGCCTCCTCCGCAACTAAATCATTTGAGGTGGAAAGATGCCTCATCGCTTCCTCTCCCCACTGATCATGTCTATCTCGAGAAGCATCCATACTCGTCACTTGTATGTCAGTTCTGTTGCGTCCTTTTGTGAGAAAAATAACTAAAAATATCTACCTTGGGCTTCTTCTGATCACCATCAACACTTCAGCACAAAAGAAACATTTTGTTTTGAAATCGAATTTCACTTGTTTGGATCTCAAAGTTGAAGGCTGAACTACTTCAGAGGACGATGAGAGTGCCTGTCTGTTTAAATGAGCGTTGTTGGATTGCGGCCAGATGTAATTTTTTTTGACATTCATTATGAATCAGAAGGATGCCCAAACCTTCTAAAGATGAGCCATTGCTATATCCCCTTTCTCTAATTGCTTTGATGAGTGATAGTATTCCTTTTTTGTCACTGTGAAAACACCATCATCTGGTCCATCTATTGTTTCATCACATCAAAACACCGAGTAGCCATTACGCTGACTACATAGTCAACATTTTCATAAATAAATGAAAAATATCACGAAAAGCCGACATACAAAGTTTTCTATGCTTGGAGAACTTTTGAAGTGAACTGAAGTAAGAAGTGAGTGAGAACACTCCATTCCACCCCCTGTCCAGTCTCTTGGAAGGAGCCCCCTCAGGGGGCCCACAGTTCTTTTGTGGGTACGTGTGTGGCGCGCACGGGGCCCCGAGCCGGAGCAGCCTTTCTTCTGCCCCAGGCTGCTTCACTTCTCCTCCCGGTTTATGCCTTCGCCCGGAGACGGGCGTATTTCACGAGTTCAGGTGTTTTATTGTTGTCGTTTCTCTTATTCCTTGGTTCCTTCCTTTCTTACTCTTTATTTCTGTCTCTCTCTCCTTGTCCTCTCCTAGCCTTCTTCTCCTCATTAGTCTCCGCTTCGGCGTTTGAGACACTTCTTCCTTCTTTCTTTTCATTTCCTCTCCTCTTCTTCTTTCCTCCCTGTGCGTGTCTGAAGGCCGACCCACGCATTATCGTGCGTAGCAGGTGACGGGGTAACGCGTAATTCCCCGCCCCGGGTAGACAAGTAGGGCACGTACGTACCCCCTGGTAAAGGCCAGGCCCAGGGAGGGGTGATTACCCGAGCTGGTACCTTCCGAACGTGCCGATTGGTCCCTCCGTCAGTTCTCGGGAGGTGTGACCTGAGGTGTGAACAATCACCTAAGGCGGGTAAGCCCTCGGAGAGGGCCCCCACTAGGAAGGAGCGCGCCATCGGAGACGCCGGTAATCACGGGGGACACTTCCGCGATGACTTCCTCCTTATCTTCTTTCATGACGTTGACCCACAAACGTAAGTTAGACTCGCCTCAGCCTAAAAAGACTCTGCCTAATGTGCCTAAATTTCTGGTTGTCTCTCGCACCGACGGAAAGGATTTCAATTCTGTCAATCCTTTCGTTATACAGAAAGGTGTAGATGCAATTGCTGGCCCTGTTAAAACCTGTTCACGTCAGCGCAATGGCACATTGCTGCTGGAAGTGGACAGTGCCTTCCAAGCCCAAAAACTTATACGTACTACTTTGTTGCACACGTTTCCCGTTAAGGTAGAAGCACACCGCACACTCAACTCGTCAAGGGGGGTAGTTTTTACGAGATCCCTTGACGGGCTGTCTGATGAAGACATCCAATCGTATATGTCCGATCAGGGTGTGACAGCCGTCCACAGGGTGATGAAAAAGGTCGATACCCAATTGACACCGACTCGTACTGTGTTTTTGACGTTCGACAGAGTTGACCTCCCGTCGAAGGTCAAAGCAGGGTATGAAGTCATCTCTGTCCGACCTTATGTGCCTAACCCAACGCGCTGTTTTCAGTGCCACAGGTACAATCATACCCGTGAACATTGCCCAAATGCAGCAAAGTGTGTCACTTGTGGTAGGGACGCCCATGAGGGGGATTGCCCACCTCCGTCCCCTCACTGCCTAAACTGCAACGGTGACCATGCGGCTTCCTCTCGCGACTGTCCTGTATACAAGGATGAGAAGGTAATCCAGCAAATCCGGGTTACGGAGAAGGTATCAACATCTGCCGCTCGTAAGTTGTTGGCGAGTCGAAAGCCCACTGTCCTCCCAGCGGGTACATACAGTAAGGTACTCACCTCACCTCGACCTACCAAAGATTCCAGTACCCAGACATGTGATTTCACTTTCGCTGACACAGTTGTGCGATCCGCCAGCCCGAAGATTGCCCGTTCCACGTCCCCGCTTCCTCCTGCTGCTTCTAAGGTACAGTCTTCGTCAACATCTAGTAAACCGCGGGCACCTAAACAAGATGCCCGGACCTTGAAAAAGGAACCCGTCCGTGAGGATTTTCTGCGTTGTCAGGCTTCCCAACCGTCAACTGCCTCTTCCCGCCGTCACTCTTCCAGAAGAGCTGACAAGAAGAAGAGTTCCTCTCCTTCCCCGCCGAGGCGTGACCCATCTGTCACGCCGTCCAACAGTTGCCGGCCTCGGCCGTCTTCTGTTTCACCGGGACGCTCCGTTTGCCGGGCGCCCGGCCCTTTACCGGCGGTGGAAACTGCCCCTCCTGATCAACTCAGGGAGGTGGCAGGCGCGTCGGTCGAACCTATGGACCACGACCCTTTGCCCCTGGACAGCGATAGCAGTGCTCCCTCGAAATCCGGTCCTCAACGGCTGTCGAGGTGACCCCGCTCGCTGCTTGGTTTTTATCCTTATTTCTTCTCTCATTTTTATCATGGCGCTCCTTCAATGGAACATTCGCGGCATTCGTTCTAATCGGGAGGAGTTAAAATTACTCCTTCGATTGCACTGCCCGCTTCTAGTCTGCCTCCAGGAAACTAAGTTGCGTCCACGTGATCGTGCAGACTTTCCACACTACACCTCTGTGCGGTTCGACCTGCCACCCGTGGAAGGTGTCCCAGCCCATGGAGGGGTTCTGATGCTCCTTCGAGACGACGTCTATTTCCATCCCATTTCCTTGCACACTCACCTACAGGCAGTTGCCGTCCGCATCACCTTATCCACCTTTACCTTCTCCCTCTGTAATATATATTCGCCATCGTCATCTGCCCTTACTAGGGCAGATGTGCTAAACCTTGTTGACCAGCTCCCTTCACCTTTCGTGTTGGTAGGCGACTTTAATGGCCACCACCCCCTATGGGGCTCTCCGGCACCTTGTCCGAGAGGCTCCCTTTTGGTGGACATTCTCCACCACCTCGATCTTGTCTGCCTCAACACCGGTGCACCGACCTTCCTTTCTGACACAACACACACTTATTCCCATATAGACCTCGCAATATGCACTCCTCAGCTTGCCGGTAGGTTTGAGTGGTATGCACTTTCTGACACGTACTCGAGTGACCATTTCCCTTGTATCATCCACTTCCTACATCATTCCCCATCTCCACGTCCCACCAGTTGGAACATTTCTAAAGCCAACTGGGGGCTTTATTCTTCCATGGCTGTTTTTCACAATCAGAATTTTCCCAACTGTGACAGTCAGGTCGAATACCTCACAGAGGTTATCCTCACTGCTGCTGAACGTTCCATACCTCGTACATCCTCTTCTCCACGTCGTGTCCAGGTCCCTTGGTGGACTGCAGCCTGCCGCGACGCGCTTCGAGCCCGGCGCCGTGCTTTACGCACCTTCCGCCGCCACCCAACTTTGGAGAATTGCATCAATTACAAACGTATGAGAGCGCAGTGCCGTCGTATCATAAACGACAGCAAGAAAGCTTGCTGGACAGATTTTACTAGTTCTTTTAACCGTTTTACTCCCTCCACGGTTGTCTGGGGTGGCCTACGCCGTTTGTCCGGCATCAAGGTCCACTCCCCGATTCCTGGCCTGACCGTGGAGAACGCGGTCCTCGTGGACCCAGCTGATGTTTCAAACGCATTGGGTCGTTTCTTTGCGGAGGTTTCGAGCTCTGCCCATTACCACCCTGCCTTTCTCCCTCGCAAACAGGTAGAGGAGGCACGGCCGCCTTCTTTCCGCTCTTTTAATCGGGAAAATTATAACGTCGCCTTCACCATGCAGGAGCTAGATCGTGCTCTCGCCCTGTCCCGGTCTTCTGCTCCCGGGCCCGATTCCATTCACATTGAAATGCTGAAGAACCTCTCTCCAGCGGGCAAGTGCTTTCTTCTTAGTACCTACAATCGCATATGGACTGAAGGTCATGTTCCCACAAGTTGGCGTGAAGCCATTGTTGTCCCCATCCCCAAACCAGGGAAGGACAAACACCTTCCTTCCAGTTATCGTCCTATTTCTCTGACGAGCTGCGTCTGTAAGGTGATGGAACGCATGGTTAACGCTCGGTTGGTCTGGCTCCTCGAATCTCGCCGCCTCCTGACTAATATCCAATGCGGTTTTCGTCGACACCGCTCTGCTGCTGACCACCTCGTTACGTTGTCGACCTTCATTATGAACAACTTTCTGAAGAAGCGTCAAACAGTAGCCGTGTTCTTCGACTTGGAGAAGGCATACGATACCTGTTGGAGAGCGGGCATTCTCCGCACATTGCACACATGGGGCCTTCGGGGCCGCCTTCCTCTTTTCATTCAAGCGTTTTTGGCGGATCGCAAGTTCCGGGTGCGGGTGGGCTCTGTTTTGTCAGATACCTTTTGCCAGGAGAATGGGGTACCACAGGGCTCCGTCTTGAGTGTGGCGCTCTTTGCCATTGCAATCAATCCGATCGTGGACTGCCTTTCAGCCGACGTCTCCGGATCTCTTTTTGTTGACGATTTCGCAATTTATTGTAGTGCCCAGCGGACGTGTCTCTTGGAGCGTTCTCTCCAACGCTGTCTTGACCGTCTGTATTCCTGGAGCATCGCAAACGGCTTCCGATTCTCCACTGAGAAAACTGTGTGTATCAATTTCTGGAGATACAAGGAATTTCTTCCACCTTCTCTACGTCTCGGCCCCGTTGCTCTCCCTTTCGTGGAGACTACAAAATTCTTGGGACTCATGTTGGATCGGAAACTTTGCTGGTCCACGCACGTGTCCTACCTGGCTGCCCGTTGTGCCCGATCCCTTAACGTTCTTCGTGTCCTCAGTGGCACGTCATGGGGAGCGGATCGTACCGTCCTGCTTCACCTTTACCAGGCCATTGTTCAGTCGAAGCTCGACTATGGAAGCCTTGTATACTCTTCAGCACGGCCGTCGATTCTCCGCCGTCTCAACTCTATCCACCATCGTGGATTACGTCTGGCGACCGGTGCATTTTATACCAGCCCTGTTGAAAGTCTGTATGCCGAGGCTGCTGTATTACCCTTGACCAATCGACGTGACATACTCTTGTGTCGATACGCATGCCGCCTACGGTCGATGCCCAACCATCCATCTTACAGATTATTTTTTGACGACTCACTCGATCGCCAATATCAGTTGTCTGCGATTGCCTTGCTTCCACCGGGAGTTCGGTTTCGCCATCTGCTACAACGGCTCGATTTTACCCTTCCTTCCACCCTTCGGTTGAGCGAAAGCCCATTGCCACCGTGGCATCAGGCCCAGGTTCACACACACCTCGAACTTAGTTCGCTCCCCAAGGAGAGCACTCCGGATTTGGTATTCCGCTCGAGGCTTGTCGAACTCCGTTCGCGGTTCGATAATGCCGTATTTATTTACACTGATGGTTCCAAGAGCACTGCCGGTGTCGGATCTGCCTTCGTCGTCGGGGACAACCGTTTCCAATACAAGCTCCCTGACCGGTGCTCAAACTTCACGGCTGAGCTTTTCGCCCTCCACCAGGCCGTTTTGTATACCTGCCGCCACCGCCACCCTTTCTATGCCATATGTTCTGACTCCCTTAGCGCCCTGCAGAGTCTTAAGGACCCTTTCTCGAACCATCCTCTCGTGTATCGGATCCAACGCTCCCTCCAGTTGCTGGCGGATGACAGCTGTCACGTTTCCTTCCTGTGGGTCCCTGGCCATGTGGGTGTGCCCGGGAATGAGGCCGCCGACACAGCAGCCAAGGCAGCAGCTCTTTTGCCTCGCATGGCTACCTTTTGCGTCCCATCGGACGATGTTCAACGGGCTCTTCGCCGGAGTATCGTGTCGCAATGGCACAGTGTGTGGCTTTCACTGCACAACAATAAATTGCGAACTGTCAAACCGATCCCGACCGCTTGGAGGACATCCTCACGCCCCTCTCGGCGGGAGGAGGTCATCCTGGCTCGGTTGCGGATCGGTCATTGCCGTTTCAGCCACCGTCACTTGCTATCCGCCGAACCTGCACCGCTATGCTCCTGCGGTGAACTGCTGACAGTGCGACATGTTTTACTGACTTGTGTTAATTTTAATCATCTCCGTGTAGCCCTTCACTTTCCGTCTACTCTGGAGGAAATCTTAGCTGATGACACACGAGCAGCTGCTCGAGTTTTGCGTTTTATCAATTTGGCCAACTTATCCAAGGATATTTAACTCTTGTCTTTTATCTTTCGTTTTTAGCCTATTGTTGATGTTCTGACAGTCTACATTTTTTTAGATCATAGCGAATCTATGTTCTTGGCTGGGCGCTAATGACCATAGAAGTTGTGCGCCCTAAAACCACAAAAAAAAAAAAAAAAAAAAAAAAAAAAAAAAAAAAAAAAAAATCTTGGAAGGAGCTAGTGGCAGGCCTTCGATGTTCCTCGTGGGGCTTCCCCATCGTTAACCCTCTGTCGGGCGTTAGGTACTGGCGACCTTGAAGGCGTGTCCACTGCAGGTGACAAATAAATGAGCATCGACCATTCCTCCTCATAAAAATGAAAATGTTGCTTTGAATGCACTTATTTTTCATATTGAATCACTATCAGTGCTTGTAAAAACTTTCATTGTATGATTCATAATATTATAATAAAAGCTATAATTCCAAAAAGGTGTTCACTTAAAATTCCAGTTACCTTCTTGTTATTGTTAAAGTGTTCTTATTTACCATGTTAGCACGTTTCATAAGACATAAATGTCACAGCCTCTCAAAACACTCATTTCTAGAAGGACCTCGAAACTGAGCGCACATCTTACAAATGATGTAACTTCTGATTGGCTGACGATAAAGTAATAAATGTGCATATCAAATTGAAGGAAATTTAATGCTCTACAACTTTCTTTCTGACAAATTTTCTGAGAAACGATTGAGTAAGTCACTGGAAGTAAATGTTTGACAAAATTAGTGAGGTAAAAATGATTTTTTCCGAAATTGTCGATTTTCAGTAACATATATCTCGAAAACCGTTGGGAATTCGACTAATATGTATCGAAACAATTTTATAGAAAATTCAATTATCTTTCATTTTTATTTGGAACATTTTCTTCCTAAAGCGGACCGCTTTCGAGATATAAGTGAAAAACCAAAAAATTGTTCCTTACCACCCCCACCCCCGCTTTAGCTCACCCCCCCCAGGGCGGGGACTTTTAGTATGTTCACCTCCTAACTATCCTTAACAAAGTCCTGAAGTCAAAAATTATCGCATATTCCATGCACTCTACACCCCTCTTTTGAGCACTCATTGACTGGACTATGTTGGATTGGAGCTGTCCTTGCTACTGTATCCAGCACACAAGCGCCACTTCG
Source organism: Locusta migratoria (assembly GCA_026315105.1). Classification (NCBI taxonomy): domain Eukaryota; kingdom Metazoa; phylum Arthropoda; class Insecta; order Orthoptera; family Acrididae; genus Locusta; species Locusta migratoria. Next base: position 284,825,396 of record CM048755.1, read on the forward strand.
TATGGCTCTGTAGGCAGTGGCTGTCAGAATAAGGGCAGGATAGGAAATTACTCCCTGTTCTGTTTTCCTTGTCCCATATGAGATAGTGTTTCCCTCAGACCTTGCAGCCTTGGTCGCACAACTTCCCCCGCCATACCTCCTCATGGGGGTCTTAAGTGTCCATCATCCTTTATGGGGTGGAACTCTGATCTTAGGCTGTGGTAGGGATATAGAGGTCCTTTTGACCCAACAGGGCATTTACCTCCTCAACACCGGACCTCTTACACATTTTACGGTGGCGCATGGCACCTACTCGGACATCGACCTTTCTCTTATCAGCCCAAGTCTCCTCTCATACCTCAGTTGGAAGGTACACAATTATTTTTGTGGTAGTGATCACTTCCCTGTTCTTGTATCTCTTCTCTAGTCACAAACCCCAAACCACCCTGATGGCCTCTCTGTAGGTCTGATAGTTCGGCTTACACCTAAGCTGCTTTGGTCGCTGCCCTGCTTTCCACTGGTACAGATACTGCGGTTGGCCAGGTCACTGTGGTCATTGCTTCTGCAGCTGAAGTGGCTGTTCCCCACTCTTCAGGCACCCTCTGGCAAAAGCAATTGCCCCTGGTGGGTACTACAGATTGCTGATGCTATCAAGGTCAGGCAGCCAGCCCTGCAGTCACCGACACCATCCTTCTATTGAACATCTCATTGCCTTCAAGTGGCTCTGGGCCCAAGTGCAGTGACTCATACAGCAGAGCAAACAGGACTGTTGGGAAAGGTATGTTGCCACCATTGGTTCTCTCACCTCCCTACCTCATGTGGGTCACAGGTTCAGCACCTTTTTGCCTTTCGTCCTTTGGTGGGTATTTTGTCTTTTTATTCAAGGTACCCTTTGTACTGACTCGGCCACTATCCTCGTACACCCGGCAGAGTACTACACATACAGTTCTGCGACATCAGGCTACAGTGTGGATTTCCATGCCCTCAAAGAATAGGTTGAGAGTAAGCAGTTATCGTTTAGCACACCAGGAAATGCATAACACTCTATTCAGTGCATGGGAACTCTCCAAAGTGGCCTTACAGCTAGCTCCGACACCTCACCAGGGCCGTATCACATCTACAGCCAATTTTTCCACCATCTCTCAGCAGACTCCCAGGATCAGCTACTCAACTTCATCTGGGGAGAGAGTATTTTCCCATCCCAATGGCAGGATGGTATTATCATCCCAGTGCTCAAACCTGGAGCAGACCCACTGGAGGTAGACAGTTACCGCTCCTATCAACCTCACCAATGTAATGTATAAACTCCTTGAATGTCTGGCGAGTTGGCCGCTCATGTGGATCCTTGAAGGTAGCAGCCTCCTGTCAGCACAACAGGGGTGGCTTCTGTCTGGGCTGTTCAGCAATTGACAATCTAATCTTGCTGGAATCGGCTATTCGTATAGCATTCGTTTGGTGTGAACCTCATTGCTGTGTTCTTTGATCTTCAGAAGACATATGACACCACCTGGCACCATCATATCCTGGCTACGCTGCACAAATGGCGCATACTGGGTGCCCTTCCGATCTTCCTCCAGACCTTTCTCTTTCTGCGCGCCTTTCGTGTTAGGGTTGGTAATTGCTTCAGCTCCCACCGTATTCAGGAGAATGGTGTTCCACAGGGCACCGTCCTAAATGTTGGTGGCAATTAACAGTCTCGCAGCTGCTGTTGCTGTATCCTGTTTGCCAATGACTTTTGCCTATACTATAGCTCCACTAGTGTCGGTGTTGCTGAACAGCAACTACAGGGAGCCATCCACAAGGCACAGTCTTGGGCCTTTGGCCTGGTTTTCAATTCTCCACATCTGAGACTTGTGTGATGCATTTCTGTCACCATCATAAGATTTACCTGCATCTGGAGCTGTATATTGCCAATGTATTACTTCGTGTAGAGGAGACACATTGCTTTCTGGACATGCACTTGGATGCCTGTCTCACTTGACTTCCCACCTTCGCCAGCTTAAACAACAGTGCTGGCGACACCTCAATAGCCTTTGTTGCCTCAACCACACTGTTTGGGGAGACCACATGAACAAATCTTAGTCCGATCCCAGCTCAACTACGGGCACTTGATACATGATTCAGCAGCACCTTCAGCTATGCAGATCCTCGACCTGACTCTCCATCATGGCGTCAGACTAGCAATGGGTGCTTTTTGCACTATTCCAGTGACTAGCATTCTTGTAGAAGCAGGGGACCCTCCTCTGCATTTCACCCAGTCCCTCCCCTGCGATTCTGCCAGCAACAGCTGCTAGCATCATACATCACCCACGTTCGTGCCTTGCCCAATCACCCAAACCACAGGCTCCTTTTTCAGTTTTCTGTACCCCCCTCTCCACGAAGGCGATCCAGGTCAGGTTCCCGATCGCAGCACAGGTTCGCTGCCTTCTTTCTTTGTTTGAGTCCCTTTGCCTCCCTCCTTCTAACCTTCCACTGTCCTTCACAATTGCCTTTTTGGTCCCTCCCTCACTTGCGGTTATACGTGGATTTTGCATGTGACCCCAAAGCCTCAGTACCACCAGCATGTTTCTGTCGCCAGTTTGTGGCACTTATCCGCTTGTTTCGTGATGCAGAGTTTCTTTACACCGATGGTTCTGTAGTGGATGGCCAAATTGGGTTTGCCTGTGTCCATGGTGATCATGTTGAATAGTATTTTTTTGTCTACTGGGAGCAGTATTTTTGCTGCAGAGTTGGTCGCCATTTATCATGTCCTTGAGCGCCTCCGTTCTAGCCTTGGGAAGTCAATTTTCATATGTAGTGTCTTTCTGAGTGGCTTGCAAGCACTCTGCCAGAGTTTGTCTAAACATCCTTTGCTGTGAGCTATCAAAGACACTATATCCACTCGCGGCAGGTCTGGTCTTTCAGTAGTCAATGACCTGGGGTCACATTGGCATTTTTGTGTCTCATTACTGCCAGTTGTCCTGGGTGTCGGTGGCAGAGTAGAGAGAGACCGACACAGGCAAATAGGATGCACGTGTGTGCGGTTACAGAGTCTGAGGTGACCAGCTAGTGGGACAGCAGAAACTAGAAACACTAAGCTAGATTAGAACAAGATACATATTTCGTAGAAACATGGTAATACTTAACTTTTACAAAGTTCATGACTGCAGAAGAAGTGTAATGCTGAGACATAAGTTAACTAGGTAGAGGCTGCCTACTGATGAGTCTGTTTTAGTGCCTGTCCTATTGCCAAGTGACCGATACAGTACAGTGGTGGCCACGAGCGGGGTTGCAGCAGAGGGCGCTCGTGGCTGACGTCGTAAGAACGCCGTGCCATGCTTGCATGGCGGCGTGCGGCGAAAGTATGTAGCACGCACTTCAGACTTGTGCTACACCACAGGCATACCAGGGAATGAATATGTCGATTAGCAGGCAACCACTTCACGACCTTTGGATGTAGAAAAATGTAGGGTGACGAATAGGTGTAAAAATCCATTAATGTTCAAATACAGCGTTAGTAGGGAGCTTCTTGATGCAGTCGCATCGTGCAAATATTTAGGCATAACATTGCAGAGCGATATGAAGTGGGATGAACATGTAAGGACAGTTGTAAGGCGGACAGCCAACTTCAGTTTATTGGGAAGATGTACTTCATCTGTAAAAGAGACTGCATATAAAACACTTCTACATCCACATCTTGAGTATTGCTCAAGTGTTTGGGACCCGCAACAAATCAGTTTAAAGGAAGACATGGAAGCATTCCAGAGGTGAGCCTCTAGATTTGTTACTGGTAGGTTCAACCAATGTGCAAGTGTCATGGAAGTGCTCCGGGAACTAAAATGGGGATTGCTGGAGGAAAGAGAGATTCTGTAGAGGAAATTTAGAGGACTGGAATTTGAAGCAGACCGAAGAAATTCCTTGTAGTGGTGCAGTGTACTCTCTGCCATGCACTTTACAGTAGATTGTGGAGTATATATGTAGATTTAGAAATTGGCCTCATAGAACTGGAGCTCCATATGGTATGCCTCAAGTGTGCTGAACAAGCTCCGTGCAGTCAAACTATCCACAGCCACATGGAAATCTTCATTAAGGTCCAGTTGTTCTCTGCCGTCTCCACATTGGGCAAACATGGTTGACCTTCGCTGTGAGAACCCAACCAAGTCTCGCTGCGGCACTGTGCTGACAGTGATCCATCTCCTGATTGTCCCATTGTAGCCCCCTTGTGGCAGTCTTTTAATCTACCAGGTGTGCTGCTTTTAGTTTTAGGTGACAATACCTCCATGGCTAACTTTGTTTTACATATTATCCGCAAAGTTGGTTTTTATCACTCTATCTTGTGGTGGGTGTCTTCGCTTGAATTCTCAGGCCTCCACCTCTCCAGTGACTTGTTTTTTCTACTTACAACTGTGTTTGTTTTCTTTGGCAAAGTGTGGTGTTGGTGCCTCACCCAATACTCTCCGTCTGAAGTGTTCTTTTAGTATGTGGTCGAGTGGTTGGCTTCTATTTTCTTACCTATCCAGCCGTTATCTGTCGTTCTTCAATGTAGTTAGCCACTTTCTGGTATTATAGTTGTGTTCATCCCTGATTTGTGCCCCTTCAACTGTGCATCGACCTTTGTTGATCTGTCTTAAGTTTGGAACAGGGGACTGATGGACGTTGACATTTCATCCCCTTTAATCACTCATCCAACCAACCACAAATGCTTGGGTAATCTACTGAGAACAAATTGGACATACAAATAATAAGACTGCATTACCGAATTAACAGAGGATATTGCCAAAGGTTATATAGAGCTGCACCTATTCCTATTGTATCATCAGATGTAAGGAACTAACGTTCCAGGTACAAAACGTCATTTTGTACTGAACATTTTTTGGCTGGCTGGATTTTTAAAAATAAAGGTACAGTAGACTCCTGCTTTAACACTTTCCCAGGGACCTCAAAAATATTGTGTAAAATGGGGGAAATTACTTTTTAAGTGGTAAAATTTGCTTATAGGGTTAAGGTGGCCACCACTCCGTGTTGAAATTGTGTTCTGTGCATTTTTTCCAGTGTATTTTAATCTCCACTGGGTCTTTCCGCATAATGCAAGTGAGAAAGATACCCACCAAAGTGAGTCAAATTTCATAACATTTGTTATCTCTTGAATACTTGTCCTTTTTCTTGTCTGCCCTATATTCTGCATGTCCTGTCCCTGCAAACTGAAACGCGACACAGGAAGGTGTTCAGTAATGGCATCTGGCAACCTTTCTCCCCATCCAAAACCCTGTCCTGACAGTAGAATGGGGATCACGGCGTTAAAAATGCCTGCTATTCATTGCGACACACAAGTCGACGACGAGGAGTGCAGAACAGCTCATGTCAGCACTAGCATGCACGCCCACACACACACACACACACACACACACACACACACACACACAAAGAGAGAGTGAGAGAGAGAGAGAGAGAGAGAGAGAGAGAGACTTTTGTCTCTTCACATAATTATGGGGAGTTTGAAAGTAGAAAGTGAGGACCAAATTTACAACTCGCACATCATTGAAGTAATTGGTGGATGTTTCAGTACAACAGAGGATACCGTTCTATTGGAAGATATTTTACAAATGTGTATTTTATTTATTTTACCCTCCTTCCATATAAGGAAACATCTGCTAACATATATCCTCATCCTTGCTCAATCCCATCATATGCTACATCTCTTAACAAGTTAGTTATTTACAAGATGTTAAACCCCAATCTTTCTTCCTTTCCTATGGCTTCCTCCAAATAAAATCTTGATAATTTCAATTGGTTTCACATGCAGGATTAAAACATTCTGTAATGTTCAGACTGTAACATTAATGAACTTTTTGCACATATTATTCATCATCTGTGTGCAGTTATGATCTCTACCTTAATAAGAATGTTTATTGTTTTTTCAGGATACATAAAGTTTGCTGGCATATTGGCACACGCACATCCAATAGAGATGGCGACACTACATCCAGATGTCATTCATTTTATGGTTACCACAATTGTGACTGATGCGACTGATCCAGTCTCACTGATTGTGCTATTAGAAACCATGGCATTTATTGCGTCATCACCAGAAGGGAAAAAAATTCTTCATTCTTTGGGTATGTACCAACAACGTGTGTGTTACATATGACAACTGCATACTCTTTCCACTGAAATGCAAGAAAATGAAGTAATAATTCTGTCATTCATGTGTACAGATAAATTTAAGTAGTTAGCTCTGATGCTCAGGTTTTTGCTGAGTTAAGCAACTGCTTTGAGAATACTGTACATTTTTCTGATTTCAATAACTAATATACAACAAAACCTGTCATTCTATATGGGTGTCAGTGCTAGAGCACTAGAAAACGGGAATTAAACAGGCTTGCTGTTTTCGAAAGGAGATGTTTGAGGAAAATATTTGGACCGGTTAAAGACAACATAACAGGAGAATGGAGGAGAAGGCACAATATAGAATTAGAACAACTCTATAGTGAACCGAATATTGTGGACTTGATGAGAAGTAGATTAGAATGGGCAGGGAATGTGGTATGTATGAGTGAGGAGCGATGGCCTAGGTTGGCCATGGAGATGATACCAACAGGCAAAAAGACCACTGGGACGACCAAGAAAGAGATGGATGGACGGGATAAGAGAAGACATGCAAAAACTTGAGGCCTGGAAAAACTGGGAACAGACAGCAAAGAATCGCAATGACTGGAGAGCCTTTATATCATCGCGAGGTCCACTGTGCCTGATCGTGAGTAAAGTAATACACAATGAAACCCTATTTTTACGTTCCTGGATTTTAAATGTTCCCGGTCCCGTCAAATTTCCTATGTTCCCATTGTTAATTCGGCCCAGTTTTTGTGTTAACATATTTACACATTTCCAGCGTTTTACGCTTTTTGAAAGTGTGTTCATGAAGAAAAAAATACATAATTGACATAAATTGATGCCTTATAATGTTTATAAACACCCAGTAAAGTTCTTGACACTTTGCATTTATTATAACATATATTTTGTTTGCAGTACATGCCTATATAGTTGACATTTGATGCTTTGGCTGATGGGAGTACAGTATCCCATCAGCCATCACGCTGATTGTCAGCTTGGCTTTGTTTACACAACTAGTGGTTTTTCATGCTTTGCATGATGTGTTTTGAGAATTTATTCTTATTGTGAAATGTAAATATTTAAGTATTTCTTGTGATGTTTTATAAATGGCAAGGTTGATGGTCTGCTTGGATATGTTTTTGTGCACATTGAAGGGGGCATGGTGCATTATAACCTCAAAAAAGTGATAATAGTGTGAGATGCTGACACTGTGCAAACGTCACAAAAATACTGATACGTATATTTGCAGTGGAGAACGGAAATAAATTTGCAAATATTGTCGTGTGAAACATCGGAAAATACATAAAGAACGGAACTTGTGCAGTTTTACTACTTGCTGACTAATAAATTATGATGAATGAAATTACATCAAAAATTTCTACTTCCTATAAAATTACCAGTTCCACCTAGCGCTTAAAATGGTAAAAATTTGGATAACCTTTATTATATAATAAACTCTCTGGCGAGTATTTTGATGCCTATTATGTACGTATATCACCAATAAACTACGAAAATGCAAGGGTGAGCCGGTAAGCATATTTCACCATTTAAAATATTTCCCATATTTTACACTATTTCAATGAAGAGTCTGAAAACAAGGTTCTACTGTATGTGGTACACTATTTTATTAGTACTTTTGTCACATTTCAGTCTCACCCCCCCCCCCCATTCCATCTCCTCACCCTCAACCCCCACCCCCCTTTCCAACTCTCTCTCTCTCTCTCTCTCTCTCTCTCTCTCTCTCTCTCTCTCTCTCTCCACATATCCAGTTCATCTCATCTCCTCCCTCATCTATGAACACTCTTGTATATCTACCATGTAAGGTGGCGCAGTGGTAACACACTGGACTCGCATTTGGGAGGAAGGTGGGTGAAATCCACTTTTGGCTATCCAGATTTAGGTTTTGCGTGATTTCTGTAAATCGCTTCAGGCAAATTCCAGAATGGTTCCTTTAAAAGAGCATGGCCAATTTCCTTCCGCATCCTTACCCAAACAATCTGAGCATACGTTCTGCCTCTAATGACCATGCTGTCGATGGGGTTGTCCCTCCCTCCCTCTTGTATATTTCAACTTTCATGGTCATCTGTCAGAGTATCATGGCAAGGTAACCTCTATCATGAGTGATAACTGACTTATGGTTATAAAAACCCTCTCCATGAAAACATTCACACACGGTTGTACTTTCTAATAAGTAGTGAAACAGTGTGAAAGTCTGTTGTAAGGTACACTTTTGTTTTCATGGTCATCTGTGCAAAAATTGTTAGAGATTAAAATAAAGCAGTAGGTATTTGTTGTAGCCTTTAAGTAAAGCACCCTCTGTCATGCACCATACGAAATTTTATGTATACAGTGACCTTCCTTTCATGTTGAAGGTAGAGGGTACAAAATTTCATAAAGATAAGAATAAACCTGTAGATTTTTATGAAATGTAAATAATCACACAAAGGGACTCTTTTATATATACAGGGTCTTTCATAAAGAATGAACAGATTTCACCAAGCATGATTTTCCAAACAGTCAGTACTACAAGATTAAATGTAAAGCACATGTTCAAGTTTAGTCCTAGAAGTGTTAAATATGACCGCCACCACCAGCTGTATGGACCACATCAAAGCGATACGACAATTCCTCCCAAGCTTCTTGCAACATATCACGATTCACCGAGTTGATCGCACTTTTTATCCACTCTTGAAGGTCATCTACTGCAGTGGGTAATGGAAGAACATAACCGTTGTCCTCTATGTATACCCACAGGAAGAAGTCGCAAGGAGCGAGGTGTGGGGATCTGAGAGGCCGTGCAGGGAGAGCACGATTGTAGCAGTTTGTCAAACAATACACTGTTGAGGCATTCTTTCATTCAGAAATCCTCGCACTGGTAAGCTCCAATGGAGTGGGGCTCCATCTTTTTGGAAAATAAAGTTGCATGAGTGTGTTTGCAGCAAAGGAAAGAGCCAGGTCTGTAACACTGATAGGTAGCTTTGTCCTGTGACAATGGTGGTGTTCAAGAAAAAGGGCCATAAACCCTGACATGACTGACCCCCACAGAAAACATTTACCCTGGGAGAATACCATACATGCTCGATTGTAGCATGTGGGTGCTCTGTTTCCCAAATCCGAACATTGTGACAACTGACACTGCCATTGATAGAGAAGGTTGCTTCGTCACTAAAAATGAGGTGCAAAAAGGTGTCTTCATCATTTTGTTCCACGTTTAGCATCACAGCACAGAATTCCATTCGTTTTCCCTTGTCAACGTGTCTCAGTGCCTAAACCAGCTGGTAATGTATATGCCAGACAACTGCTCCAGGCACTGACCAACATTATTATGCAAAGGTTTTATATCAAATGGTTTTGTCTATGTTAAACGTACACTTTAACTTAAATATCATACATATTTTTCAATATTATAATTAGTGATGCTTTTATCACACAAATTTACATGAAGTTTGTAAGTGCTGGAGTTGGTGCGCCATCTGTCAGTTTCATGTTTGCTTACAATAGGTGGGTGTAAATCTTCACATGGTAATGTTTGTGGATGTGTAGAGCGTTTTTTGGCATACACATACCATTTTCACTGATGCGCCTGGAGAAGTGGTTGACATTTGTACTGGTTCAAACACTTAGACATAATTCATATAACATCAATAATGCACAATATGAGTTACCAATTGACATTTTCTCTCATCTTTCCTTTGTGCTGGTTTATTTTACCTATATTTTTGATATCTTATACTATAACATCCTCCATATTCTCTGGGAATGACTTGAGTTCCATCAATGTTATAAGGCTTTGAATGATTCAGGCTTACCATCAGCTTGATGCTTGAATTTTTCTCTGTCTAAATAAGAAAAATCGTGATGATGATGATGTAAAAGAAAAACAGTATTGTCACTCTTATCAGCCATTATGTGCAAGTACTTTAGTAATTGATAGCAACTGCAATAAAACAAATTTATTTACATTTGTTGCAACTGGATGACATGTGGTGCACTTCATAGATAGTAATCGTGAAGCAATGTATTGTGCTATTGTTGGTTATCCAAAATACAGCACCAAGAAGGATCGGATGATAACATGTTGCACAATGATCACGTGATTGGAAATACAGCCCCACATGAAGTGAGTAAAATGCTGAAATCTCTCTTTTTTTTTTTTTTCCCCGGACTACAGTTCTTCAGGAATCGTCCAGTGAATCTGTCTGGCATCAGCCTTACCCATGACTGACTGTATATGATCACTCTACTTCAAAATCCGCCTTATGTTTTTTCACAGATATTTTATTGATGGAACTGCTTCCAGTGTTGTCCTGTTACTGTGTAGTTATATAATAAGAGTTTTCTTTCTACACTGGCCAAACCAATTAGGGTATAAGTTCAGATATCTAGGTTCTGAAGTATTGTCATCAGAATGACATCTTTCTGTTGGTTCTATGGAGTGGAGACAAGAACATTACAGCAACTGAGATAGTAGTAATGATAGAAAGTTGTTGCCGAGGGGTTGGTGTTGACTTGACTACCAAACTAATTACACAAGCAGTTGAGTTCAGATAGCATAGTGAGCAAGTAGTGCAATGCAACGAGGTTACTTTCCTGAAGCTGTGGCATGGAGAGCCATAGGAAGGTTGGAAGCGGGGCAGGCATGAGCGAGGTGGCTGCCGCTCCTGGAGTGTCATAACATATAATTTCCAGGACCTACACTCGATTTTAGACAACCAGAACTGTTAAAAGACGACAAGACCAAGGTCATCCATGGGTAACATCAGCAATTGACAAGAGATGACCATTACCTCCCGTTAACAACCTGTTGAGACAGGAAGCTGAATGCAATCTACCCTCCGGGCAGCAACAGTCAGTACAATAGCAACACAGTCAGAAATTGCCTTAGGGAATGTGGCCTCTAGGTACGAAAGGCCTATGATGTGTGTCCCATGAAGACAATGACACTGTTTAGCCTGCAGAAACTGGGCTGAGGAACATCAGGATTGGAGTTGTAACAAGAGGTGTTGGGTTCTGCTCACAGATGAGTCAAGATTTTGTGTTAGCCAGATAATCGTCATTCCCTCATCTGGAGAGTACATGGAACTCGGAACAATCCTACTAATGTGCAGGAAACATCACCATATTATATGATATGAGCAGTAGTCACTATTGGTGGAGTTGTTCAGAATGGCGCTTTGACTGCTCAGAGGTATATAGTCGAGGTCCTTCAACCTTTCATTGTGCCCTACGCTGGTATCGTGGGAGATCAGATCCTTCTGGTGGATGATAATGATTGTCCCCGCAGAGTTGCACTGGTGGACAACATTGAACAAACAGTGGCCAGCTTGTTCACTGGACTTAAACCCTATTGAGCATGTCTGGAATGTACTTGACAAATGCATTGCAGCCAGACCTGCATCTCCCACAACAGAAGCAGAGCTGGATATTGTATTCACGGAAGAATGGCCAAATATCTCTCAAAAGCAGATTGATAACCTCGTACTGTCCATGCCATGCAAGTGTGCAACAGTTCTGGTCACCTAAGGTGATTGCACACCATATTAGAGGGCAATGAGAATGACTGTTTCACTATTATGGTAGCCCATGGTGCCTCCCTTTTAGTAAGTGCCATGTAAAACTTAAGTAACAGTTAAGATAGCAATATATCGTACTGTAGCACACACAAAATACAGTTGCAACTAATATCTGAATAAAAACATTACCAAATGTATAATGTGTATGATATCTCACCTGAACCCCTAATTGCATCTGAAGATTTCTCTTGGTTGAGAATGACATGCTGTGTTTTGTTGGCTAGAAACACCTCCATCCCCTCACACAGTTTCTTGGATATCCCTTATGTGTGCATATTGTTCATTAGGCCTTGCCTTGAATGCCTTGCGGTGGAGAGGCATAGGATATATCTGGAATCCTGGATCTACTGCCATCTGTATCTAGTGGATGACTAGCATGAGTATGTTTCACATGATGGCTGTTTTCGGAAACCATGTTCAGTCCTACAAAGGAGATTTCCGGTCTTCAGAAATGACGCAATTTTCAAACATAGAATGTCATCAATAATTTTGCAACTGATGGATTTGAGAGATATACACCTGTAGGTTTCACACATCTGATCGATGACCCTTCTAGGTAAACAGGAATGTCTTGTGATTTTTTCCCATTCCTTAGGAATGCTTCATTCCTCCAAAGACCTTAATTAGACTGCTGCTAGAAGGGGGGGGGGGGGGGTCCAAGTTCCTTCTTATACTCCATGTAAAATCGAATCTGTGTCCCATCAGATTCAGCACCCTTTCTTTGTCGAGTGATTTAAATTGCTTTTCTATCCCCCTTACACTTATTTCAATATCTGCCATTTAGTTGTTAGTGTGATGGCCTAGAGGAGGAACTACAGTAAAATCTACCTCTGTGAAACAGCTTTGGAAAAAGACATTATATATTACAGCCTTTTGTGTCTCATCTTCTGTATCAACACCATTATGATCATTGTGTGTCTGGATATCTGGTTTTGACCTGTTTACCGATTTGAAGTTAGACCAAAATTTCTTAGGGTTTTCTGCCAAGTCGCTACACAGAATATTGCTTTGAAAGTCATTGAATGCATATCACATGGCAGCTCTTACACTAATTTTGGCATTACTTAATTTTTGATTGTCTGCAAGACTAAGTTTATATTTTCAGTGAAGTTCTCTTTATGTCCGTAACAGTGTCCTTACTCTGTTGTTGAACCATGAGGGATCTTTTGCATCTCTCATAATTTTACTTGGCACATGGTTACCTAATGTGTATTGTACAGTGCACTTGAACTTTGTCCACAATTCCTCAACACTGTCAGTATTACAGACAAAACTATCATATTAAGCAGTTAAGTAATCTGTACTCTGACCGTTTGCTAAATAAGATTATCTTCCTACCTTTCTTAATATTTCTATTTACATCTGCATTCATGGATGCTATAATGGCCTTATAGCCTAGATTACTTGATCTACACTAACTGAATCGAAAAAGTTAGGATCTATTTGTCATCAACAGGCGCAACACATTATCTCCATTAGCCAGCTCTCTAAATTAACTCCTCAAGGTAATTTTTCAGATACAGCCCTTAGAACAATATTGCTTAATTCTATGTCCCTGGCACCTGTCTTTAACACATTTCTCTCCCAGTCTAAATCTGGTAAGTTAAAATCTCCACCTAAAACTATGGCACGACTAGGAAATATATGGGATATATTTTCTTAGTTTTCCCTCAGATGTACCCCCCATTACTGCTGCTGAGCCAAGTGATTTCAAAAAAAACTTCCAGTGACCATGTTTGAGCCTCTTTTCGTGCTGACTTTCACCCAAATTTCCACATTCTGAATCTGTACTAGTTTCGCTCAATACAATTGTATTCTTTATCACTATAATCATACCTCCCCCTTCTGTGTTCAACCATCTTTGTGGTATACTTTCCAGTTGAATTTAGGAAATCATTATTATTGACATCCGGTTTGAGCCACTATCCATACCTAATAATATGTGGGCATTGTGACTATCTAAAAGTGAGAGCAATTCTGGGATCTTGCCATAGACACTCCTACAATTAACTATAACTATATTGATCTTTAAAATAAGACTTTTTAGCTTGGTGGGCGATATGAGATATTTATTTTACAGAAATACACATATCGATTTCATTCCCATGATGGAACATCATCAGTGCAGATTGCAAGTCATGACGACTCATGTACTCTGCATAAAATATTTAATGGTCAGATCCATAAATATTGATATTTTCTTTCTCTGTTGTATTGTACTGAGTACTGCCTTGACCCGAATCAGTAAGAGTCTCAATGGTCATTTGGAGGGATTTCTTGAACCTAAAAACCCCATATCTGCAGTCCAGACCCTAGTAGCTGTGTACTGTGCGAAATGCACACGTGACCTATTCAGGGGGATCCTACATTTCTCCACCTGATAGTGGAGGTTAAGAAACTTGCTCTAAAGACCACGACAGAATCGTCTGAACCTCTGTTTTAAGCCTTTCACTTGGCTCCAAACCAGAGGACTGTGATTGATTTTGGAAATGGTGCTGCATATTGATAGATCCACTTCTACCCACAAGTGAGGCTAGCTGTCTTCACCAAATCCACCAGCTGCCTGAAGGAGTCTAGGATGATCTATGAATCCAGATGAAAGGAGTTATTGGTGCTGACATGACCAATGATTTGCAGCCAGGTGGTCACAGTGCTCCCTATTGTCGTCGGCAGAGCCTCACCACATCTTCTGCCCCTCCCGCTATTTCCCTAAGGGCTCCATCACTCGCCTAACATTGGAGCTCCCAATGGTTAGCAAACCCACCTTCTGTGTCTATCTGCAACTCTTGAAGGGATTGTCCACTACCACAACAGGAGAGGCAGCCCATGATTGTGGCTCAGAGGTATTACCAGCAGCGGTAACACCTCTAACCTATTGCTGAGACATAAGGGGACAGCCTTATGGCCAGTTTCTGGTTTTGCCTTCTGCCCAGAGTTTTGTAACCCTTGCACAGTTTGCCAATCACTGTCAGACAACTGTTGACTGGCATGGATGTTGGAAACTGTAACCACAATAGTATCAGGGATTGGCGGTACCGCAGCAATCACCTCGGGTGCACGGGTAATGCTGCAACCCAGGACAGTGACCCGAAGACTGTTGACTGAAGCCAACACAGCCTCCGCTGCTTATGGACTATTTCCAACTTCTCCTGAATCTGTACACAACAGGTACAGTCCCTACCATTCTCTCTAAAGTTACTTAAAATTGTGATTTGTACCAAAACACGTCAGACTGTAGCCCCTGAACACAGAAACATTTAAGAAATTTACCAAATACGCAATGATAAAACTCTTAAAAACAGAAGTACAAATGAAATTTTAAGAAACTGACCAGTAATGAAAATGCAAGGAAGTTAAATAACATTACTTAGTGCACAACAAGTGTCGCTGGCAGAGGACTGGTACTTCAAAAGGTACACACAGACATTGCTTGATGCACAACAGACCAAATTTGTTGTAATTTTGTTTGCGGCAGTGTGGTCCATCACTACTGTGCACACAATATACCTGTCATGTGTGATGATGCAACAGTGTGGGTTCCTTCTGCTTCCATTCATTACAGAATTGGATCACAGTTGCTTGGTTACGTGTGACACAATCAGTAATTTCCAGGGAGGGTAATTCTCAATCCCTCGGTTAAATTCCAAAACATGATTGAAAGACACATGCTGTTTACAATGCATACTGGAACTGCTAATGCAAAACAGCCACATGAAAGAATGATTCCATTATGTCCTCACAGCCTCTTCCTTTATTTAGCACTTTTAGGCAGCACTACTGGTGTCCATAATATAGACCTACGTTGAAGTACTAATGGAATGCATGTTGCAAATTCCATTTGATTTGGCTGCTACCATTAATGTGTTGCATTTTGCATCACTAGCAGTGTATTTTGTTGAAGCAGTTAGTTGTATTTTATTGGTAGTAATTGTAGTGAATATCTTGTATGTTAGCGATAAGGAACTAATGGGTTGTCTTCTTTTTTCCGTACTTGTTAACTTTCTTGTAAACAAGAATAATGACAGCATTCTCTCAATTTTGGGAATTTTCTTTCTTGCCAGCACACTATAAATTATGCAATCTATTTTTATTTGATGTTTCCTCTAACTTTAATAATTTCTTTTAAGACTCAATCATTTCTCAGTGTTTCTCCATGCTCTGTAATTTGGCTTTATACCTCTCTTCCATTATTATAATAAACATGCCACTACTTTCATGATTAGCTGTCTCTGTTTTTGATTGATTACTTTATATATACAAACATTTGAAAAGGCCTTATAATTCTTGTATTTCTTTTGTTAATTATTGTGCCATATGACTTGATGAAATGTGCTGTCTGATCAACACAATATTTAATTAATTCATTCAGTTATGTGTTTTGTTATTCGAGTTCTTCATATTTCTGTCATTCTAAAAAATTATGATTGGAAGCGCTTAGATGGAATGTAAGTAATTGAAGGACGAGATGTAACAACTGGGCCCATAGGCAATCTCAGTTAGGTTGTCATCAGTACATGAAATAAGCAAATAAAGTTTGAAAATTTAGCATTTTGAAATTCAAATTTAGCATTTATATTTTTAAATGTTTTTTCTTCTAAATTTTTGTTTTCTCAGTTGAGTTTCACATTATGAAAGTAACACACTGAAATTTTTGTCATGAAGATCAAATCTACCTTCCCTCAGATATCACTCCTGCAAACTCTGTTCACGCATATCCATTTTTAACACACTTCAATCAATGTGAGCATTGGTTTCTGAGGCCATTGTAATTATCAGTAATAATTTTCAGGCTATGTAGTTGCATTTTAAATTTGATATGGCCACTATTGGAAGTAGTTTGCCTCAGGGTGTGGAGAAGGCAACTTGTAATAGCAATTCAAATGCCATATGATTTTATGGAGAGAGAAAAAAAGAAGAAAGAAAAAACTTTAAATTTTAAACAACTGGTATATATTTGCCACTTTCCTAATAAATATTTCTGTGTTTAGTGTAAGGATGCTGAATATATATTTGTGTAGGGAATGAAGCAAATGATCAAAAAGTAAAACTCTCATTAGCATCAAATAAAAAAAAAATCTACACATATATTCACAAGAAATAAAGCAAGAAAATATACTATTTGAAGTCTTCTGCTAAAGTTTTGTAAGCTTATATCAACCTTGATGCTTCTTTATACCTCCAGGTATAAATGGAAATATCCTTGGTATTTTAGTGATGTTAAATATCACAGAGATGTATCTCATCTACTATGAGGCAGCTAGGTAGTGCATAAATGTGCCTTCCAAAGTTTAACAGAACATAATATAAAGCACATATGTAGTAATGTAACAAGTATTTATTAGTAATCTTAATGTTTACTCTTTTGGTGTCGTCACCTCATGATTTCACACACAATTGTGTGCATATTATAAACAGTAAAAGTCTGCTATCTGTGTTACGATATTTTAGCCGTTGAACAATAAATTTCACTGAAATAATTGCAGTAAACATAATTCAAATTTCATTTATTTAGTGTGTATAGCATATAGGAATTTCATGTAGCTCTAATCATCGGGGACACCACACACACACACACACACACACACACACACACACACACACACACACACACACACACCTCCTCAAGCTATTTATATTGCCTTCAGTTGGTTGTCTTATGAATTTTTATGGTAACATCACTCTAATATATATTAGATAGTGTTTAAAACAGCATATTCTATGGTGTTGCTATTATTTTGTTTGCTTGATGAAATTTTGGCTACTCAGAATAATGCAACAATTACAATTTGAGAGGTCACCGCCCCCCCCCCCCCCACCTCCCTCCCACTCTATGTGCAGTATAGATTACTGCTTTCATAGTTCCCTTTACTATATAATTTTTCTTCTTTCTTAATTCTTCATTTTCTAAGACCTGGATTTTTTTGCTGAACGTAATATGATACATGGTCCTGTTCTTTGATAAATTTTCATCACTGACATCTCTGATGTACCAGTAAATTCTAAATTTTGTGTTCACTAGGTGATGCAATACCCAGATTAATGGCAAACTTTGAAAGATACCTGCGATATCTTCCAACGGAACTTAAAGAGAGAGCAATGAACGCGTTCGGCGGAATCTTAAAATTGAAGGTAACTTATTGTAGTCTGTAAATTTAATTACTAAGACTGTATAGTCAGTGTGTGTTGATATTTATGGAGGCATGTAGAAAAGGACAATTTCATAGGAGTATTTTCTGGCAAAGCCATTCTTCAGAGCCAGGGCCTAGTGCTGCAGCCGAGAGAGAGAGAGAGAGAGAGAGAGAGAGAGAGAGAGAGAGAGAGAGAGAGAGAGAGTGTGCTCATGGACTTCAGTTGTACAGAACAACTTTGTCAAAAAAGCTTAACAACAGTTAATCACCTTACTCTATTACTTCTGTGCTCCTCAGTCCGCTAACTATTTTGTAACAAGTAATTACATTTCATAATACACTTACCATTGATTTAATGTTTTTATTTCTACTGTGAATTTGCATAGTTTTGTGTTAAGTCTAATCAATTTTCGTAGAATATCTATAATTAAATACCATTTCATACACGTATTGAATTTATCACACTTCCAAATTCCATGTAACTTATTACATCTTCAAAAGTGGTTTTAATAAATTTCAGGCTACCTTTTGTCCACTTGTACACAGTTTGTTCAAGTGTTAAAAATTATGAAACATAATGCTCATAGAAAAACTAAAGTAAACATGGCCCTTGGAAATACATACTTTCTCAGAGTCAAACATTTTTCCAGTATAGAGACCCACAAGGGATACTTTTGACCTCAAACACATGGAACCACAGTTGCAAGTATTTCATCAAAAACCCACATCAGCACTTGGGGGACTAATGTAAGCATTGTAAGGTGTATAGAACGTGTGTGTTTTGTGCTATTATGCTTACTTTCAGTAGAAGTTTTATGGTGATGTTGATTAAATGTACGCTGATACACTGATCTTATTTATATACATTTATAATGTTCCATAGTGCCAAATTAAGGAGCAAGTCTTAATGGTCATGGGACAAGGGATAGAATTTGATAAAGTGAAACGTATTGCATTCCTATGGACACGACTGGCCTAAACGTAAGTAAAAAGAACCAACAACATAACACACAAATCTGCTTAATTTTTTATTTTTCCATGAATTCCTCGAAAGAACAGTTTGAGTAAGCCAAGAGGAAACTTTTCAGTTTAGCCTTGAAAGTGGTTGGATTACAACTAAGCATTTTGAATTCTTGTGTCGGCTTATTAAAAATGGATATCTGCACAAGGATCAAGGAGGTGTTCTCCAAATGCAGATTCAATTTCTGCCTAATATTAAATAAGTGAAAGTTGCTAATTCTTGGGAAGAAGCAATTAGTACTAACAGCAAACACCATTAAAGGTAATATATATTGAGTGGGCAATGTCAGAATTCCCAGGCCATTAAACAGGGGTCGAAAAGAGGGATGCAAGCTTATTCCACATATTTCTCGAACTGTCTGTTTCTGCATAATACATACCCCTTTTTTTAACTAGAAGAGAAAGTAACACCATCGTTACATATAAAGCAGAGTGCCCATGTGTTTGTAATTATTGCTTACAAATCTACAGTTTTTTTGTTTTTCAATCACTTTGAAATTTTTCTCATGTAAGCTTCAATCCATGAGGATGGTCACCGTAAGTGTAAGAATCACATACAACACACAGTTCACAAGATATGGCATCATAAACAATGATATGCGCGAGAAACTGCTGCATTAAGTGACAAGAATGCTCATTTTCTCGTAAACCACTGGACTGATTTCAACCAAATTTGGTACATACATTCCTTACGTGAGATGACAATTGCTGTTGGAGTAAGAATCACATATGACACATGATTCAGGAAATATAATATCATAAACAATAGGAGTTGCAAGAAAGTGCTACATAATGCAATGAGACTGTATAAGTACTCTATAAGAGAATGACAGTACTTAACGACTTGCAACAAACTTTAAACATAATTTCAAATGTTTAATAAACTTTCTCTTGTGGGCAACTACATCAAAATAATGAAAGGAAAAATAAAGTTTCTCGCTTACTACTTACCCGCTGTTCATGGAGCAAAACTACGGCATTTGGTATGACATTACAGTTTATCATTTCTGCTCTACAAATTGTAGTCGCAGGAAATTTTACAGATAGTATACAGACATACAGATGAATCTACTGTAGAAATTTTATCGCAGTATGACACACAGTTCATGAGGTATAAGGACAATAACAGTAACATTCATAGAAAACCACCCTATTGCACATCAGTTTTTAATCTATTATTTCTTTACAACTAACTCTGTTCGCAACGGATTTTATTGACATACAGCACTCATACAAATGAGTATATAACTGCAAAATTATACAACATATAATTCAGTACATATGAAATCATAATATACTGTGATGGGTAAAAACTTGTCACATTCATGCAACACTTATTCCAGTCAGATTAAGGAAATTCCTGAAAGCTGACTACTCTGACAACTTTGAAGTGTGAAGTGCACATGGCTGCAGGTGAAAGCAATAGACTTCTGTAGAGCTACAAATAAAGGAAGAGGATGAAAGAATGTACATTCAACGAATACCCATTATTTCCAACAGATCTAGCATTTAAATTCCAGAGTCTGCAGTTTCCAGTGAGACTTACATTTTCTATTACTATTAATAAACCATATGGCAATCTATTCAATACTGTGAAATGGATTTGACACGCCCATGTTTCTCACACGGACAACTTTGTTACTTGCTCAGGGGTGGCCTCACCAAATAAATTATTTATATTAGATCCTGGACAAGTAACAAGAAATATTGCTTATAGTAACTTTGTGAAGTAAAAGAACGTATGAATGTTACATATATTTTATATTATGATTACTATCTTTCTTTGTTTAGATACTGCAGTTTTTTATTTTGTACATTATGCAAGACACCCTTATTTCTTAATTACTGTCCCATAAATATGACATGTTGTTTGGGGGGGGGGGGGGTGGACAGAGAGAAGGGATAGGAAAAGTATTAACTCAAGGCTTGAATAAATAAATAAATATCCGGGCAATGCCAGTTTCCGAGCTAGTTTTTCCTAAGCAGATGACAATATGAAAAGTAGACTACTTTTCATGTTGAACTATGATTTACATCAGAATTTTGTGTTAGAAACTGAAAGAACTGAGTCTTAATGTTATTTATCATATATTTATTTTCTACAAGCCATGAATTTATTTCTTTAACTGCATTATTTGATGTGGTGCATCAATATTACCAACAACATCCTTCACTACAAAGCTACATCTACATAAATACTCTGCAAGTCACATTGAAGTGCATTGCAAAAGGTCATCAAGCCACTATTATGATATTTCTCTACAGTTCCATTTTCTAATAGCTCTCGGAATAAAGGAACACCTAAATCTTTCCATTTTCGATCTTCTCTGTTTTACTCTATTATGATGATTATGTCTTCCTATGTAAGTGGGTGCTAACAAGATATTTTCACATTCAGAACAGCAAGTTGAAAAAAGAAATTTCGCAAATAGATCTCTTCACAGTGAATAATGCCTTTCTTTTAATGATTTCCACCCCAACTCATGCATCATTTCCGTGACACACTCTCCCCTATATCGCCATAATACAAAATGAACTGCCCTTCTCTGAACTTCCACTAAATCGTCCATCAGTCCACCTTGTATGAATCCCATAAGGCACATCAGTATTACAAAATAGGACACACAAGTGTTTTGTAGGCAGTTTCTTTAGTAGAACTGTTGCATCTTCTGTGTGTTCTGCCAATGAAATGTAGCCTTTTGTCCGTCTTCCGTACAATATTTTCTGTGTGTTCTTTCCAACTGAATTTTTTACTCCTAGGTTTTTAATGGAATTTACAGCCTGAAGGTTTGACTGATTTATCATGTAAATGAAGTTTAACCGATTTTAGAGCTCATATGGTTGACCCCACACTTTTCATTACCAAGAGCTAATTGCCAATTTTTGGATCACGAAGATACCTTATCTAAATCATTTTTCAGTTGCTTTTGATCTTCTGGTGATTTTACTATCCAATAAATAACAGCATCTTTCACAGTCTCAGAGAGCTATTGAGATTGTCTCCTAAGTCATTTATAAAAATAAGGATCAGTAGGGGCCTTATGGCATTTCCTTGGGGAAAGCCAGATTAATTTTATTTATTTATTTATTCTTTTTTTTACTCAATGACTTTCCATCAGTTACTACGTACTGTGTCCTTTCTGACAGGAAATTCCATAAGCACGCAATTTGATTAGAAGATGCTTGTGAGGAATAGTGTCAAAAGCCTTCCGGAAATCTAGAAACACTGTATCTATTTGACATCCATCTTTGATAGCACTCATCACATAATGTGAATAAAGAGCTAGCTGTGTTTCACAAGAACAATACTTTCTGAATCTGTGTTGACGGCAGGTTAATAGATTGCCTTTTTTGAATATTGGAGTCACCTGGCCAAGTTTCCCATCTTTGGGTATGGATCTTTCACTGAGCAAAAGGTTGTATATGATAACTATGTATGGGTCTATGGCTTTTGCATACCTAATTGGTATACAATCTGGACCGGGAGACTTGTTTTTGTTAAGTGTTTTAAGTTATTTTAATACTACAGGGATATGTACTTCTAAATTACACATGCTGGAAGCTTTTCTTGATGTGAATTCTGGAGTATTTGCTTCAATCTTCTTTAGTAAAGGAATTTCAAAAAGCTGGGTTAAGTAACTTTTTTTTTTTTCAGAAGTGTCATCAATAGCATCACCATTGCTATTGCATAGTGAAAATACTGGCTGTGTTTTGCCACTAGTATACTTTACATATGACCAGAATTTCTTCAGATTTTCTACCAAGTTACACGACAGTTTCGTTGTGAAAACTATTATAAGCTTCTCGCATTTAAGTTCCAGGTAAATTCAAGTTTCTGTAAAAGATTGCCAGTCTTGGGGATTTTGTGTCTGTTTAAATTTGGCATGCTCTCTTCTTTGTTTTTGAAAGAGTGATACTACCCGTTTTCTGTACCACGGTGGATCATTCCCCTCTCTTGTTAATTTGTTTGTTATAAATCTGTTGATGGTTGTCGATATTATTATTTTTATTATTATTATTATTTTAATGTAAGCCACACTCTCATCTACATTCACATTGTTAGTTTCGAAAGACTGGAGATTCTCACTTAGGAAGGTGTTGTTGGAAGTTTTATCTTTTTTGAATAAATATACTTTTGTTTTTGGTAGATTTTGGGCATCCGATATTGTCTCTCTACAACTACTATGTTCACAAATCCCTGTTCCTGTTTTGATGTTCTTTATTATCTTGCTGAGAGGTCAAGTATGTGTCCACAACTGTTTACTACTCTAAGGGGATACTTTTCTGGGAATGTGTTCAGTAAGATTCTGGACAATGTATTATGCTTGCCTCCAGTTTTAAAACTGTATTTTCGCCAACATATTGAGGGTAAGTTAAAGATGCCACCAATTACAATTGTATGCTTGAGGAACGTGTTTGAAATTTGTTCCAGGCTTTCTTTGAACATTTCTGCAATCGAATCATACAAGTCAGGGGGTCCAGTTGCCAAGTACACTACTGGCCATTAAAATTGCTACACCAAAATGATAAACGGGTATTCATTGGACAAATATATTATACTAGAACTGACATGTGATTACATTTTCACACAATTTGGGTGCATAGATCCTGAGAAATCAGTACCCAAAACAACCACCTCTGGCCGTAATAACGTCCTCGATACGCCTGGGCATTGCGTCATACAAAGCTTGGATGGTGTGTACAGGTACAGATGGCCATTCAGCTTCATCACAATACCACAGTTCGTCAAGAGTATTGACTGGTGTATTGTGACGATCCAATTGCTTGGCCACCATTGACCAAATGTTTTCAGTTGGTGAGAGATCTGAAGAATGTGCTGGCCAGGGCAGCAGTCGAACATTTTCCGTATCCAGAAAGGCCCGTACAGGACCTGCAACATTCGGTCGTGCATTATCCTGCTGAAATGTAGGGTTTCCCAGGGATCGAATGAAGGGTAGAGCCACGGGTTGTAACACATCTGAAATGTGACAGCCACTTTTCTAAATGCCGCAGATGTGAACAAGAGGGAACTGAGACATGTAACCAATGGCACCCCATACCATCACGCCGGGTGATACGCCAGTATGGCGATGATGAATACACGCTTCCAATGTGCATTCACCGCGATGACGCCAAACACAGATGTGACCATCATGATGCTGTAAACAGAACCTGGATTCATAAAAAAAATGACTTTTTGCCATTCGTGCACTTAGGTTCGTCGTTGCGTACACCATCACAGGCATTTCTTTCTGTGATGCCGTGTCAAGGGTAAACGCAGCCATGGTCTCCAAGCTGATAGTCCATGCTGCTGCAAACGTCGTCAAACAGTTCGTGCAGATGGTTGTTGCTTCTGTTGACTCAATGATCGAGGCGTGGCTGCACGATCCGTTACAGCCATGTGGATAAAAGATGCCCGTCATCTCGACTGCTAATGATACGAGGCTGTGGGGTCCAGCATGGCATTCCATATTGCCCACCTGAACCCACCGATTCCATATCATATTCTGCTAAGTCATTGGATCGCGACCTATGCGAGCAGCAATGTCGCAATCACGATAGGCTACAATCCGACCTTTATCAAAGTCGGAAATGTGATGGTATGCATTTGTCCTCCTTACAAGAGGCATCACAACAAGGTTTCACCAGGTAACGCTGGTCAACTGCTGTTTGTGTATGAGAAATCGGTTGGAAACTTTCCTCATGTCAGCACGTTGTAGGTGTCGCCACCTGCTCCAACCTTGTGTGAATGCTCTGAAAAGCTAATCATTTGCATATCACAGTATCTTCTTCCTGTCAGTTAAATTTTGTGTCTGTAGCACGCCATATTTGTGGTGTAGTAATTTTAATGGCAAGGAGTATATATTTTCTACGTTCTTCACTGCAAGATAAACTGCTTGTGACATCAATAAATATGCCACCACATGTTTTATTCAATCAGTCTTTTCTGGACACCATTTGGCCCTTCATAAAAATTTCTGCTGAACTTCAACCAGCTCATCTGTAATGATTTATGCTTCAGTATTTTTTATTAGCACTTGGAGCTCTGTTACTAACCCCACACAGCTACGACAATTTACAATAGTTATACCATTGGATTATAGATGTGTGTTCGTCCTACCTTTGACATGTACCCTAGTGACATCAGAAAACAAGATATCTTAGAATTACCTGTTACCCTATAATAGGGTGACCAGACATCCCGTATTTTATGAGATCTTTCCATTTTTAGTGTAAGTGTCCCACTGTCCCGACAGAATAAATACAGGACACATATTGTCCCGTATTTTACTATTCATCCCATAACTTTTGAAGTTATTTTTTTTTTTTAAGAAATGTAAAGTGTAAGCAAATGGGATATAAATGTTCTCATACTCAAACAATAAAGAAAATAGGCTTCAACTGAAATAGGTCACGATTTTTTGATTCGTTTGGTTCATTCTATATAATGTTTGCACATGGTATAAGCATGTTATCAAACTATAACATTTTAGTAAGTAATTAGTCCACTAGAAGATTGTGTCCCCAATGAGTGATACCTTGTACATTTCATCAGACGTTACTCATTTCATGTGCTTAAACCATATATATGGGTTCCGCTCAAAATAGCCTCTTCTTTGATCAGTAAAGTCTTAAAACTTTATTGGCATTTGCTAAAAATATTTTGAAAGGAAGATTTGTAAATCAGTTTTTTGAGGAAGTAAAAACAAAAGTGAAGAGAAACTTTATCAACTGGGAACTGTGAAGCGAGTGGTAAAAACTACTCTTATTTTCAACTTACTTGGTACAAAAATTTGCAGCTCATTACTGGGTTTGAGCTTCCTGGCACTTATGCTGCAGCAGAAAGAGCGTTCTCCATGACAAATAGTTTATGGACCATGAAAACAACATATTCAGTGTGCAAACTGTGAAGGGAATAATTATAACAACTCATTTTCAGAATACTCCGTTTCGATAACTATGAGAATCTACATAAAAAAAGTATTTCTTTAATTAGTTATGCACTTTATTTGGTGCATTGTTGTGGGAATAAGTTAATTTTTTTATTAGCATTTGAATTATATCATAGTAATTGAGATTGCTGTATACATATTTTTTCCCTGTCCCAAAAAATCACAAATTTCTATGCTTGTTCGCTTGGTTTCGTATTCTTTGATCGATTTTGAATTTGGAAATCTGGTCACTCGATACTATAAGGCATATCATTTATATAAATGAGAACAGGAGCCTCAAAACAGAATCCTAATGCATACCACAGCCATTTTCAACACTGGTTCTCGTATGTACCCTTGTCCTCTCAGTAAAAATAATTTCCCTCATAAAGCGAAGATTCCATGAGAAAACATCAGCGTTGCCAAGCGATTGGCTAAAATGAAGACTCACAGGATTCTCACTATTCAGTATCTGTTGCCAACATTATCATAGGAGGCTGCTGGGATATTTGGTAAAATTTAACTGGCACTGGGATGTATAAAACGGTATATTTTATGTGTTGAGGAAAATGTCGGACACAACAACAACAAATAAAAACGGAAGTATATACTTCTCATGGCATTTTTTGAATTATATAACTTTCATTAGCCTAATATTTCAAATTGAACTACAATTTCGGTGTTCCTATATTTATACAATGCCAAGAAATAATGTTATTTCGATACTGCGATATTCAGAATTCCAGAGCTGACAACATGTCGACTTCGTAGTTCCACCCTGCACCGCTACGTGCCTCTCCTGGCGCATCATCCTTTAGATCGGCATTCATATGAAAACATCCATTTCCTTTAACCACTCTTAATCACTGCGAAAATGAAGCATTTGAACGGCACAAGAAAGTGAGTTGGGAGCACTCAATGTTTCGATATTCACTTATTTTAATACTGCAGATGCGCTGCATTACAGCGCCTTTGGTCAAGGCTAATAGCCAATCAGTGAGCTGATTGTTGGAGAATGTAGAACTTGATCCAAGCTGATAGGAAAATTTCTACTTCCTTTTACCACTTTTAATGGCTAAATGCACACATAATATTTATATTCGTGAAATCTACGACAATCTTTCGAATTATGTAACTTAAATTGGCCTTCTTGTACGAATACATTAGTAATCTGTACCACAATTTTTGTGTTAGCATATTTATATAATGATTTCTGTTTGCCTGTAAAACTAGCATGATAGAGAAGAATGTTGTGTGTAATATTGACACAGTATTAAGTATTGAAGTTAAACAAAAGTTCTTTGATTGTAGAAAAATGAACTGGGACTGAATGATAGTAAGACTCAGTTTTTACAGTTTCTGACACACAATTCAACAGAGACGGACTTGTTAATTACACAGAATGGGCACATGATATGTGAGACTGAACAGTTCAAATTTCTAGGCATTTGATACATAGTAACCTATTGTGGGAACCCCCGTATTAAGGATCTTATTGAAAAACTAGTTGCTGCATTGTTCTCCATTAGATCAGTATTTTAAATAAGTAACAGTCCAACACTCGGAAAGTAACCTACTTTCCTTATTTTCAGTCACTTGTAATGTATGAGGTTATTTTTGGGATAACTCTTCTGATTCCAAAAGGATATTTTTGGCTCAGAAAATGGCAGTTCTAGCAACATGTGGTGTGAGCTCACGAACCACTTCTCAACCCCTACACAGTACTCTGGGAATTCAGAAATTAGCCTCTCGGCTTTTCTTGTTGTTCATTGTTAACAATATGAACTTATTCCCAGGAGTTTAGCTGTTTCCACTCAGTTAATACTAGGCAGATATCGAGTCTGCATTTGAATCACACCTCCTTAACACTTGTGCAGAAAGGTCTACAGTATTCTGCTTCTTTCCTTTTCAATAAGCTGCCACAACAATTCAAACATCTTAGCAGTAATCCGTGCACCTTCAAGTCTAAACTAAAGAGTTTCTTCATGGCTCCCACTTGGTGTTCCATCAAGGAATATCAGGAAAACTTAAAAGATGAAGCTAATTAGTGTGTTACAGTGTTGATTATGTCTACTTAAACTTAGGGTTGTCGTGTGCATAGGATTCCTGTATGTTTCATTTTATCTAGTACTACTCTTCTTTTTAAAATCAAATATTGGAAATTCCAGTAGCGATTCAACAATATTTTTAGAGAGATAGGTTGCTTAATCACCAGAGATGTCCAATGAGCCACAGAAAGACACCAATAATAAAATAAAACTTCCGGCTATCAGCCATTAAGCCCTTCGTCTGGCCAAGGCGAGAGCAACCATTGGTGGGGGTGAGTAAGTGGCAAGGAGAGGGAAGCAGGAGGGGAGGGGGAGAGTCATGGCAAGGGTTTGAGAATACGCCAGTGTTGTTTGACGGACAGGGCGGAAGGGAAAGGAAGGGAATGAAATGTGTGGCAGACTGGGAGATGTATGTAAAGATAGTGGGCAGGGAATGGGAGGGAAGGGTGGTGGAGGCAGAAACTAGCAAAGGTTTAGGCTTGGGGAGATTGTGGGAGTGTATTATATATTGTAGGGAGATTTCCCATGTGCACGATTCAGAAAAGCCAGTGTTTGTGGGGAGGATCCATATGGCACAGGCTGAAGTGAGCAACACTATGCAGTGCTGCATGTTCTGCAACAGGATGGTCTAGCTGTCTCCTGGCCATAGTTTAACAATGGCTACTCATCCGGATAGAAATCGTGGTGCTGGTCATGCCCATGTAGTAAGCTGCACAGTGGTAGCAGCTCAGTTTGTAAATAACATGACTGCTTTCACAGTTTACCCTGCCTTTTGTGGGATAGGAAATGCCTGTGGCAGGACTAGAGTAAGTGGTGGTGGGATGGTGGACAGGCCAGGTTTTGCATGTAGGTCTATTGCAGGGATATAAGCCATGAGATAATGGGTTGGGAGCAGGGATGGAGTAGTAATGGACAAGGATATTACGTAGGTTTGGTGGGCAGCAGAATACCACTGTATGGGGAGTGAGTGGGTATTTCTTATTCCAGGGCAGGATGAAATGTAGTCAAAGTCCTGGAGGAGATTGTGGTTTAACTGCTCCAGTCATGGATGATATTGTCACAAGAGGTGTGTTTCTTTGTGGTTGAATGGTGGGTGTGGGGGAGCTGGTAGGGGATATAGACAGATAGGGCACATGAGATTTACTTCTGGACAAGGTTTAGAGGGTAATTGCAGTCAGTAAAGGCCTCAGTGAGGTGTTTGGTATATTTGGAGAGGGACTGCTTGTTACTACAGATTAGACCACCACAGGTGGTTATACTGTATGGAAGGGACTGTTTGGTGTGGAATGGGTGGTAGCTGTCAAAATTTAGGTACAGTAGAGTCCCGAAAACCCGTTCTAATGTGGACTGAATGTTGGCAGAGTTTGTGAAAATGCCAGTTTATCGGGAACGGTGAGATTCTTTTTTGTTACAAAATACTTTCCATTATTACTATAGAATACAATACAAATGATGGAATACAGTAACACAAAATAAATTTAAGACACTATCTAACAAATGACAATCGTTATGTACACTCACATGGACTTCACAAATTGCAGTTAAGAAAAGACAAAGGCTGTAGGCAGACTGAGCGGTGAGCGCACGCGGCCCTGTCACATGTGTCATTGTTGTCTGCTGTAACCAAGTTCATTATTGTCATCACGTCTAAGTTGATTTTAAACGACACCGTGAAAAAATGCCCTCCCGTAGTTTTTATCACAACTGTTTTTAGTATGAAAATGCATTTACATATTGCATTAATGAAACTCAAAGGATTCTGAAAGATGTCTTGGTCCATACATAGCATAGCCTGAAACTGCTGTATACTATGATTTCACTTGTATCGAGCAAGGAATAATTCCAGGGGGTGTGCTGGGGTGTGGCAGAGTTATCCGAACTGCCAGGTTACCGACTGCCGAGTTTTCGAGATTCTACTGTATTGTTGATGGTTGGTAGGTTTGATGTAGACGGAGGTACTGATAAGGACATTTTTGAGGAGTTCACCTACAAACTGAGCTGCAATCACTGTGCAGCTTTCTATGTGGGCATGACCAGCACCAAGCCGACTATCTGGATGAATTACCATCATCAAACTGTAGCCAGGAGGCGGCTAGACAATCGTGTTGAACATGCAGCACTGCATAATGTGACTCACTTCAATGACTGCTACAGAGCCTGCACCATATGGATCCTCACCACAAACACCAGCTTTTATAAACTCTCCCTACAATAAATTCTACACTCCCACAGTCCCTCTGGCCTAAACCTTTACTAGTTCCTGCTTCCACCAACCCTTCCCTCACTTTAACTGCTCACACTCTATCCTTACATACATCTCCCATTCCGCCACACATTCCCTTCCGTTCCCTTCCTTCCGCTCTGGCGATCACAGGAGGAAGTAATTCCACCATAAAACTACCAGTCCACTAGATATCTATATACTAGGGCTTCCGTTACACAGAAACATAGACCTGAGTGATTTTATTTTATCTTAAAAGTATGTAATTCATTGTTTAAAATTAATTTTGAATTGATGTGGAATGTAGATTGTTTTATAGTTAACACTGTGTTAATGATGAATGAGCTCAAAGCCTGAAAACTGTTTTCAGTAACTAATCAATAAGTAAATGAACAAGATGCAATAATTAAATCAAAGAAATTTGGAAAAAGGTCTACTTCTTCACAAAGTGTTTTTACCCTGGGACCTTTCTTAATTACCATAATTCATTTGACTCGTGCTTGAAATGTGAAACACTCATTTTGCAAAATTTATATTTTGTTGGTAATAAACTAAGAATATGGTTAATGCTTTCCATTCTGAAAAATACACAAAAACAATATACAATAATTTACAAGAAAGTTGTATCAACAGAAAGAAAATTAAATTCATTGCCTTTGAGATGATAAAATAATTTTGTTAGGTTACATAATGACAGATGTGGGGATGAGATACCAAGAATGTTTATTCTTGGAAGTGGCTCACCAGAATGTTTATTCTTGCAAGGGGCTTGCACATTTGGAAAGGTTGAAAAGCACTGCACTAAACCATATGTAGTATTTCTTTGTCCTCTTCAAATATTTTGAAATCGAGGAAATATTGCCACTCTAAAATTTTGTTCTTGGAAGTGCCATTTCTATTTTATACATAACATAGTTTTCTGAAGAAGATACCCCTAATAGGTGTCAAAACCTGGTAAAATATTACTGTCTTTATTGCAACCAGTGGGCTATAATCCACCAACAACATTAATAATAATAATAATAATAATAATAATAATAATAATAATAATAATAATAATAATAATAATATAGTAGTAGTAGTAGTAGTAGTAGTAGTAGTACAAACTCGGACAATAAAATTAAGTGAAAAGTCCTGCAACATGAATTCAGATTAGCTATGAACTACGGTTACCTTATTGTTCTGTGAAATTGTTATATCCCTCAAAAGCCTCGTCACATTTTGTTGGATGTCAGTAATATTGTCAAATCTTTCCTTTCAAAGTGAGTTTGAGACAAGTGAACAGGAAGAAGTCTGGTGGATTGAGATCCGGCGAGTTTGGTGGATGTTAAGTTGTACGAGAATACTTTCCCATGCACAGCCAGTATCGTCAAACTGTTCTGGACAACAACAAAAAAGGGGGGGGGGGGGTGGTGTAATTTGAACATAAACCATACTCGCCGGATCTCAATCCTAAAGACATCTTCCTATTCCCTCGACTCACACTTTTTGAAAGGAGAGATTTGACGATATTCCTGACATCCAACGAAATGTGACTAGGCTTTTGAACACCATCCCAAAGGAAGATTTTATGCAAAGTTTCCGAGACATGTATCACAGAGATGAGCAGTGCTTAGTTAAGAGAGATTGGCCAGTAAGGTAACTGTAGTTCATAGTTCATCTATGTTAATGTTACAGGACTATTCACCGAACTTTGTCAGAACTACTACGTAATCTCTTTATAGTTGTACTATTCTGAAAATAGTTGCTTAGTCAACTGAAATTATTAATAACTTTTTAATGTTTCATAATGTGCACGATAATAAGTTACAGCAATCAATTCGAATATTGGTTTGAACATCACAGAACTTTACCAGGCATGGTCTTGTTGTAGGTGGTTTACGTTGCCTTCCTTCAACCTTCAAACTGATTTACCCAGCCAGATAGGGGTTCTACAGTTTAATGTGTAATGATGCAACTTCTCATTTTTCACATCAACATTTGTGGAAGTTGAGTCATTCCGTGTGAACTCAACAGTCATTTTACCTCACCATCTTTGATTTCAATGAAATTTGGTATACTGGTACCACCCATATAGATAAATAAAAATACCAAATATCAACTCAATATCTCCAATAGTTTCAAAATTACGCCTTGTTAAAGTTTCCAAAAAAAACTCTAAAAATCAACCTTTGTCTGAAACTTTAAACTGCTATAGCGACTCTCAGAATCAAGCTAGAAAGATAAGAGAGGTGACATTTTGCAGCATTTTTCAAGCCCTTTCCAAAAATATATAATACTACAAGGGGCATAATATTTTTTTACTAATTTCAAAATAAAAAATGTATTTTTAAATTTCTCAAAATGCGCCACTTTTAAAATTTTGAAAAAATTCTCATAGTCCTTGTATAGTGCTTAACTGATGGTATAAATTTCATAATGGGTTCTTATAGAAAAATGCATTTGAAAATATTCTTACGTTAGCATTTTCACTATAATAATGACTCATTCGTCCCGGAAGGTCTAATAGTCTTTTAGATTTATGAAAAATTTATATGAGAGACTTAACAATAGAAATATGTCTATAAATTTGATCAATGATATTTAATTTTTATAACCTCTTTTTAAAAGATAAATGTAATCATTAGAAAGCTTTAGACATATCACTAATAGAAAAAGAAGCCTATGCACTAAAACTAGGTAATTTTAAAACTGAAAAATTTTAGTTGGGTGAAATTCAAGATTAATATACATATGACGTTTGGTAAAAACTTTTAATGTGTTGTAACTGGGTAAATATTTTAATAAAGTCTATGTACATAACAGAAAAAAACTTAATTAACTTGCAGCCTTTTTTATAAATATTTTCAGAAGGTTAAATTACTAAAGTCAGTGAAGACTTCAGTGGTTTTCTGCAGTTCTTCATTTGACAAATTATAAGTTCGGCCAGTTGGAGTTATTGGGTTAACTTTACTTAGCACAAGTGTCACAGGAAGCTGAAGGATATCTTGCTTTGTAGGGAAAGAAAAGCTAGATGATGGACCGGCTGGATGCAAAAAAGAAACCTTCACTTCATCATTGATTTCATCTTTTTCAAGTACATAGACCAACCACCAGTTATTGTCATAGATGACAGTCACATACCCACTGACTTCTGCTAAACTTAAACAATCCTGAATCATTGTAACAACTTCAATTTTGAACTCAGTGGATTCTGAGAAAACTTTTACTTTCATTTTGCTGTTACTAGAAGTGATAGGAATGAATGCATGAAGTTTCTGAGTGCCTTGTATGGTCACAGATTTTTTCAGCCGATTTTCCAAGTGCTTCTCAGTTTCAATGTACTCCTGTTGTGTAACAAACAAAATTTGCCACAAAAATATTTAGCATCGCCCACTCGTACAGGTGGAATAGTGTTTGAATCTGGTCTTCATAGGGCCTTTGCAAGCTGGTTCTGGCGGCTAATCTCTTCACAGTTCGTGCAACAGCATCACAGGCACTTTTCCCATGGGCGGTGCTGAAAAATGTCACTCAGCATTAATTTTAAACTCTTCTGAATGAAAGCTTAGATTGGTGAAGTTTTTCCGGTTTTTGTACTGTGTGGCGCACCCATCAGAAAAGTAATATATTTTTGATATACTGTCTCCAAATTTCTGTTTCATGAAATCAATCAGTTTCCTTTGAAAACAATATACTGCTATAGTATTGTGCTCTTGAACCTCAGAAATGATAACAAAGCTTATGTGTTTGGTTTCATCCTCTCTTTTATAGTAGATCATAAATGGATGTACTGTTGCTTGTCCACTGTTCCAGTGGTACCTTTGTGCTGCATCTTGAATCACAAAAGTGTATTTCTCAGAGAAGTCACACATGACAAGTTACTCTGAGATTTCAAGATTTTCCTTTATGTTGTTAAAAAAGGAGCTTTGCTGTCTGGCAATAAAGTCATGTCTGATTAATGCAGACAAAAGTTGGACAAACAATTCAATAAAATCTGAAGTTGATTTTTCTATTGTCTCCAGGTTGCATCTATCAACTGATATCCATTGCCGAAAAGTTATTTTTTCAATGCCTTTTTCTTCGAATTTTTCTTCCAACAAATTTTTGATGTAATCTGTACCTGGACAGGTTGAACATTCCCCAAAATAACACTTAATGGAAGCAGGGTTGCACAGTGCTTTAGCAATAGTGTTTATACGTATGCAGTTCACCATTTGTCATTGAGCTAATTTTTGCATTTTCCAACATAAGTTTTACATTTTGATGGCATGTGGAGACATACTGAGTGCGTACCACTAGAACTTGCCAGGACACAGCTTTTCGGTCTGAGAACTTAGAAAACCCTATTTTTAACATAGGATTTTTGTCTCTAAAATATAAGAATGCCTCCATTAAATTGCATAAAACTAGTCTCTTTGGCAGTGTGACACTGTCTGTGTCCCAGACTTAACAGAAACACAGTCTTTTTTACCAGTTAAAACCATGCTCATTTCATCACTCTCATAGAAATCACGCACTGCTCTTACTACTTCTATTGGCAGGCTCTTGCCAGGTTTTTGGTGTGGGCCCTCTATATACCTTTAAGTATTTTCTTAGACTGCCTGACCATGTAATTTGAAGCATTAAATTCTCGCATTATTTTTCTTACACTCCATGAATCAGGCAAACAAGTTAATATCATAATCTTATTGTCCCTTGAAGTGCAGTGTGAGAAGTGGTATTTTAGATTTTCAAAATTGAATCATCAAGGGTTTCATGAGCTTCATCACAGTAGTAGTCTTGAATAGAAGTAAAAAGTTTACGCTTCATGGCTGAATTAATTTGGAAATTTTTTTGTGAAACGTATCTCTTTGATTTTTATTTTTCTTGAATCAAGGGGTGATTCGCCCAGTTCATGAAGAGAAGCATTAAGTGTCTCAACGACATCCAACTTAGAGTTGAAATCAGGGACATTTTCAGAATCAGAAGTATTTAAAATTTCAAGCTCTCGGTTTAGTGTAGAAGTGGCTTGATTTGGTACTTTGTTGTTCTTTAGAGTTGATAACTCTTTTCTGCAAGAGTCACATACTTTAGCATCATTAGGTGCTAGAAAATGTTCAACCATCCATTGTGTTACTGTTCTAAGTGTTTTCACTTCCACTCTACTCACATATCAAACATAAACACAATACTTGTCACACCATCAGTTACGGTCCAGCACTTGCAGTATTATAGTAGCACATTGTAATACTACATTGTTTACGGCACATTGTTAACTACGCATATGTAAAATGTGACATTAGCTCAATTAGTCGTTATTATAGTGAAAATTCCAATGTAAGCTTGTTTTCGGATGCATTTTTCTGTAAGAACACATTATGATCCCATTATGAAACTTATACTATCAATTCACCACTCTACAAGGACTATTTGAGAATTTTTTCAAAATTTTAAAAGTGGCGCATTTTTAAAAATTTAAAATTAAATTTTTAATTTTGAAATTGGTAAAAAAATATATTATGGCCCTTGTAGGGTTATATATTTTTGGAAAGGGCTTGAAAAATACTGCAAAATGACACCTCTCTCATCTTTCTAGCTTTATTATGAGGGTCTTTTGAAAACTTTAACAAGGTGTAATTTTGAAACCATTTGAGATATCAAGTTGAAATTTAGTATTTTTCTTTCTCTATAAGGGGGTACCAGTATACAAAATTTCATTGAAATCTGAGATGGTGAAGTAAAAATTTAATTTAAACTGTGTTGAGTTGATATGGAATGACTCAGTTAAAGATGTGATTAAATGATATAAAAATCCTAGGATTGCTAGAGGATTGAACAAGTAACATTTGTATGGCACTTTACCACTCAGTCACTGAGACTCAGAATTTACATGATCTAGACAAAGTGCAGACAACCTTCCTCGACACACAGACAAGATTCGCATACGTACTTGAGTTCACAGATCACCTTGGCGTACGGGATAACACACTGATGTGACAAATTCAAAATATTTAAAATAATTTTGTATGTTTCAGGGCATTTAAATAAATTCAACGGCGTAGTTGAAAATATGTGCTGAACCAGGATTTGAACCCGTATTTCCTGTTTTGAGCCAGTGGTTGCCTTAACCAATTAGGCAATCCAGGCAAGCTTCTCGTCCAACCCAAATTCTCAAGTTGTGGCACACTATGATGGTAGTGCCCCCTACCAATTAGTTGCAATTGCTCATAGCCTATACTGGATTCCTACTAGGGATTGATGTATTAATGTGTCCACATTAAAATTCTCAATTGCCTATTGAGGTGTTGTATACACTATTATTGATATAGCAATGACACTGATATGAATGATGCACTTTTTTTGACACACCACATCAACAAATTACGCCTAAAACATGTATTTTGAGAGTACATTCATTTATATATGCATCTTGAATATTATTTCTTTACTTAGGCTGTTTTGCAATTGCTTTCTCTCTCTCTCCGGATTGAAATCAATCGTGGGCCACATCCAGCCTGCGGGCCACTGGTTGCCCACCCATCATCTAAAACATATTAAAAATGTCTAGAATTTTCATGCTCTAGACAAATATAAAAGATATTATTACCTTTTTAATTTTATGAAATTTATTGTATGACATGACTCTACCCCCAGAACTGTAAACTGCATAATACTCTGATCATTGCTGACTTGAAACATACTGTTAACACTAATGCAACAAATGTACTTGTATACACAACTGAACAGCAAATGAACAAGTGTTCAGTTCTCACAATGTGTGCATTTCCAGATCCATGTTTACTGAATTTATGTTTCTTGTTTTAATGATTACTAGCACCTCTAAAATGGTAGCCTCTTTTCTAATACCCTTGATAACTATAGTTACTTGGTGTGTCAGCATTTTTGTGTGCTTGTAATAATACAAATGAGTTTTAAAACACTCAGCTTTCACATGTTTGCTGTTACAAACAGCAAATAGTGATAAGTATTAAACACTTGACATATTTTTATGTCATACTTTAAAAATTTTATAATTAAGATATTGTAAAATTGAGTATTAATGTGTGCAATGTTCTTGTCAACATAGCCTGAAGAACAGACAGAAGAATTGCTGCGTGTGACAAATCTTTGGTTTTCTACAATACAATCAAGACCACTGGATTTGATAATAAACTACTGTTACCAACCATTTCCTGATGTGCAGCTAGCGGGTCTCAAATTGATACAAATTATTGCGGAGCAGCCATGGGGTGTTCACGAAATTAAGAAACAAATTGGTCAGTAGTAAAAAATTTTCATGTACTTGATTCTGGTTATACATGTTAACAAAAATGTAGAGATGAAGTGTGTTTCAGTGTTGTGCTAAGTAGGTTTGGGACACAGACTTAAACATATGTTTTACGGATTTAGATTATTTTTTACTTTTTAAAGTAAGTACTGGATTGTTAACATACCATCAAGTGAAGCATTATGTTTATTCATATTGCTGTTTTGACATTGTCAAGCTAGAGTCTCCTTTAATTTTTGTATTACTCTCGTAGAAGTGAAAGGTAGCAGATTTTAATCCCCTGGACATTTTGCAAGGTTTGAGACAAAAAATCCCTTTGCAGCCATCTTGATTACGCTTTCTGCATAATTGTTTCTTAAATTACTTCAGGTTATTGCCCAAGCTGTTCCTGTTAAATTATGGGATCTGAAAACCTATCTTCAGCTGCTTCAATCTGAACCTGCACTCTGTATGCTTATATATTTATAGAATTGTAGATGGAGGGCAGCATGACCTTTATAATCGAAGCGAATGTAATACCATATAGTTTCGGGGTGAAACAGCAACTGTAGACAGATAAGAAATCCATGCAACTTTTTACTGCATTGGTGTTTTATTTATGTGATCATGTTTAGTTGACATTTGTTTCTGTAAACTCATTATCATATATTATATTCCCATTAGTTTTCTGTATCAGATAACAGATTAGCTCTTATTGTTTTAAAAAACTGGGAATTTTGTTCATGAATATGTCATCTATGTGCATTAATTTAGTGAGACAAAAATTTCATCCAGTTTGGGTTAAATGGAAGGTTTGTCCAAATAGCTGAAGCAATTAAGGCAATAAGGCAACAGCTTGTGCAAAGTGAGAGAACCAGGCTCAAGTTCTAATCTAGCACAAATTTAAAGTACAGAAGCTTAGATATCTCAACTCTTAAAGCAGTTTTCATATGACAAACGTACCATACAAACTTTATAATATTGTCACTTTGAAATGGAAGCAGGCTTCACTTCGAAGGCAACTGAACACAGCACTTACACTGAAAGCACGTTTATTACGAACTTAACATACACGCAGCACTAACTGCCTCTCGGGCAAAGTGCTCTGCTATTTATACATAGACAGAATGTACCAGAAATTAGAACAACAGTTAACATAAGAAACAAGTAGAATTTACAAGTGAACATAAGAAAGATGTGGAAGATTCTGGAATTGTTAATTACAAAGAAATAAATTTTTTGCCGGTGGGCGGGATTGAACCAGTGACCTTCAGCACCGCAGTCGGTGACGCTATCCCTTGCGCTACGCCGGCAGTCGGTTTACATGGTGTCTTGCGGCATTGCTCCCTCTCCTGGAAAAACAGCGACCTGCTGTTAGGCTCCCTGTGGAGCCAGCTGCAAAGTCCTGGATCTTGACCTTGTCATGCGTCCTCTGTATGGCAGTTCAAGAGAATCATTCCCTTCTCCACGATTATCAACAACAGACGTTCCTGTCGTGGCTTCATCAGTAACATTACCGTCCTTAGAGTCCTTGAACAAGTAGCCATTGTCGCTTAACTGCTCTTCAGGATTGTAGTAAGGCTTCATGCGCAGGATGTGAACAATCTCTCTTCGTTTTTGTTGTTTCGATGACGGCTCATATTCGGCAGCTTCATATGTGACGTCTGACAGGCGGCGTATAACACGATAAGGACCAAAGTATCGCATCAATAACTTTTTTGACAGTTCAACCTTCCGTACAGGGGTAAAAATCCATACCAGATCTCCTGGGCTGTACACAACAGGTCGTTGCTTGTCGTTATACTTCCTTCTGCTCAACATCGACAGCATATCGGCTAACATCTTGTTAAAACATTCTGGAAGACCATTTGTCTGAGGATGGTATGCAGTTGTCATTTTGCGGACAATGTTGCACCGTGACATTTCTTCCAATACTAGTTTTGACTGGAATACTTTTCCACGATCAGATATCATCACACGTGGTGCTCCATTCTTCAAAATAATGTCTTCTACAAGGAATTTTGCAATCTCTGGAGCATCTACAGTCGGCACAGGTTTGATTATAGCGTAACGTGAGGTAGTCAGTGCAGACTATTATCCATTGGTTACCGGTTGTCGACTTCAGGAACCTCCCTAAAAGATCGGTCCCAACTCGGTGGAATGGAGCTGCTGTCGGCGGAATCAGTACGAGATGGCCTGGAGGTAATTGCGGCACATGCTTCCATCGCTGGCACTCTTTACACTGACTCACATAGTGCTTGACAGATCGGTAGATACCTTTCCAGTAATACCTGTGTCTGATTCTGTCTAGGGTCTTCACGAATCCCAGATGACATGATATTGGGGCATCGTGAAAATATTTGAGAATAGCTGGTTGGAGATGAGCTAGAAAGACCAGTAGCCATGTGGGGCCCAGTGGATCTTAGTTATTCTTATATAATGTTCCGTTTATAAATTGGAACTCTCCATTGGTCGGTTCTCCTTTCTCCAAGGCCTCTATCATTTTTAATAGTGCTGGAACTTCCCTCTGTTCAGCTGTAACGTCATCTAATTCGGTGAGGCTGAAATTTCATTCATGCTGTTGTGTTACACTAATGGATTCCTTGTGTTTGCGCCCGTTCTTGACTACCACTGTGATCCTTCAAGCTAGTCAGCCAACACAAAGAATGGTGGTCTGTCATGATGGTGAATGGTTTGCTGAATAGATACGGCCGGAACTTGTTGATAGCCCAGATAACTGCGAGACATTCTTCGTCAGTTGTAGAGTAGTTTATCTCGAACTTTGAGAGTACTCTTCATGCATAGGCTATCACCTTTTCAGCACCTTCCTGAACTTGTACAAGCACTGCACCAATCCCATAACCACTGGCATCTGTGTAAAGTTCGGTTTCTGTATTCTCGCCGTACAAGGCTAGCACTGGTGTGGAAGTTAGAGCGTCCTTAAGTGCCCAGAAAGCTCCTTTTGTCTCATCCCAATAAAACTTTGTGTCTTCCTGCAGAAGTTCATCTAATGGACGTGCCTTGTTACAAAATACTTTTATGAAACGTCGGTAGTATGAGCACAGCCCGAGAAAACTTCACATCATGGATGTGCTGAGGTGTTGGAAATTCTGTGACTGCCCTTACTTTATCTGGATCAGGACGGACACCATCTCCGTTCACTAGGTGCCCCAGGATTTTTCTCTCTTTGGCGATGAAGAGGCACTTCTTTGGACTGAGGCGGAGTCCTGCAGTCTGAAAACACTTAAACACAGTTGACAGGTGACTCAGATGTTCTTCAAATGTTTTCGAGAAAACGACAATGTCATCTATATAGCAAAGACACGTCGTCCACTTAAGGTGTCGAAGCAAGTTGTCCATAATGTGTTTGAATGTGGACGGAGTATTACTTAACCCTTTGAGTGCTGCGCCTGCGCGTCCGGCTTGCCGAGTCAAGCCTGCCCCGGCGGCTGCCTAATCCGCCTATCTAATCTCAGCGGCCTGTTGTGTGTGCCTGAGCTCTCCGCCTGGCCGTTGTCGTCCTGGCCGGAGTATTTCTGGAACCAGGACGGACGCAGCAGTCTCGCTGTGTGCTTGCTGACGTTACAAATAAACAGAATATCTGAATACTTATTCCGTAACTTTGAATCTTGAAATAATTGCCTGACAGAAAATGTACACTGAAACTGCTTACGCTACTAACATGTAGGCCTTGGGTCATTCCGTGTCAAATCGCATAATTTCGGAATATTTTCCTGCTCTACCATGACGGAAAAATTTATGTGAACATTCAAACATGTCGCCAATCAATCGATAATGATAGATTTTAAGATTCGTTGAAGCAATACTGGACGAGTTATAATCATTTGTTTGACGCCATGCGCAATTTTGCGAAGGGCAAGCGTGAATTCCTGGAGACTTTGAGCTATTATAACTCGGGAAAAATTTCGATGACAAATATGAAATTTGGCCATCGTATACAAATGTATGCGTTTTCATAGGAATAATATTGAAAAGAATTTTACATGCTATATACAATCATAATCATACAATCATACAAAGCTGCTCTAAAAATTGGCGACCCAAAAAACTTCAACATTTGGCGCTTTGTATCTTAGGGACTAACTAACTACAAGGTTCTGAAACATGAAGCTTTGTTTATGTGCCGCTTTGGAATACTAAATAAATTAAGTGTAAAATTTGAAGATATTAGAAAGGTTAAAGTGCGGTATTTTCAACCTTGTTTTTGTTTTATAAAGCTTTCCAAACTGGGCTTATTAGATAGAGCATTATTTTAACTGCAAACAAAATGTAAATGGTCAACCAATGCAGGCCAACAATGCTAGATGATTTGAATCAAATGTGAACGCGTAAATCACGGCGTGAGAAAAGGGTAAATTTTGGGTTCTGTCTCCGACTGTAAATGAATGCTGCTCATGAAACTTAAAACTTAATAGGTTGGTAAGAGAAATTTCAGCGAATGTTCATATAAAATTTCAACAAAATCTGCAATGGTCGAACAGGGAATGATAGGTGAGCTGACATGGAATGACACTCTTCATCAAAGGCTTTCTTTTATTTGCGTTTAGTTCTTAAAAATCATCATAAGGTCTTTATATACATCTGAATTTTATTTGGCATACTGGTACTTAATTATCTGATTTTTGTATGCAACTTGCGATTCAAATTCTCTAGAATCCGTAACGACTAAACGTTGATGTTCTTCTGTACTAGCGCAGTAATTCTCGCGCAAACTACTTTCGACGAAAGCATCTGGAAGCCGAGTCACGCTTTTGAATCTAACCACTATATTTTGAGAGCATTAATCCAAAAAATTATCTGCAGGGA
Source organism: Locusta migratoria (assembly GCA_026315105.1). Classification (NCBI taxonomy): domain Eukaryota; kingdom Metazoa; phylum Arthropoda; class Insecta; order Orthoptera; family Acrididae; genus Locusta; species Locusta migratoria. Next base: position 284,867,439 of record CM048755.1, read on the forward strand.
AACTTAAAAACATAATATTCAACATTGCTGAATTCCTTTTATACGGGACGCAATTGTTATTGTACAGTAGAAATAATCAATGATGTACAACTTTTGCTTAAGAATTAGATAAGGAAATACTCAAGTTTCTAAACAACCTAATTAAACGCCACATTTAATTCCTAATGACCTTTTGTGCTTCAGAAATAGGCGAGTATGTGCAACTAACCAATTTGTGGCAAGACGCCCTTTCCAAGTTTGCGAATACATTTCGATTACGTAAACCCAGTTAATTGTCTGCAAGCAACGATCAATCAAATCGAGGTTTCTTAGTACTTATATTTACGTCTGAATAATTTCCGCTTATCATAAGGAGTGGAAAAATAGAACAGCAACCTGTTACTAAATATCACAAAAACTGTAGCCTCAGTTGCGGTAAAAGATATTGCTTTAAACGGCGACTAGTTTCGTCCGAAGCCCAGTTTCAAACAACCATGTTGAAAAGAAATGTGACAACCACATTTTAGCAGTTACTAATATCATAGGATATGGATAACTGTAATGTGATCGTCACAGTCTTTGGGCTTCGCTCAACACCAGTCGTCATTTAAATAAATATTTTTTACCGCAACCCAGGTCAGAATATTCTAGAAATAATAATGCCAGATTTTTTTTTTTTAAATTAGAATATCTAAGGTTTAAAATCTATGAAGAAGTTACGGAAGAATTCACAAATTTGCACTAAGTATTTATTTTTGCATCCGAACATTTAAAGCAACCAGACTGTGTTTGTCAGCACAGATTGGATATTTGTCTGTTCCGGCACGCAGCCCTGCGGCTGTTCACGTTCGCAGACCCGTAGGCAAAGGGACCGGCCGCGGTGTACGCCGGCATTAGCGCCCAGGTACCTGCCAGGCTGCGCGGGGAATGCCGCCTGTAGGGCCCGCTGGAAATACCACTGCCACGGCAAACCGCGTCTGTCGGCCCCACGGCCCGGTGGAGCGTTGCGGGATATCCCGTCTGCAGCGCTCAAAGGGTTAATCGAAACGGCATTACTTTGAATTCATAGAGGCCGTCAGGTGTAATAAGTCATCTTCTCCCTGTCAGCTTCGTCAACCTTGATTTTCCAGTAACCTGTCTGCATGTCCATAGTTGAGAAGTATGTAGCTCCTTTCAAGCAGTCTAAGGTGTTGTCAGTGCCCGGCAGTGGGTAGACATCTTTCTTTGTGATTTTGTTCAGCTGCCGATAGTCGACACAAAATCACCATGTTCCATCCTCCTTCCTTACAAGGACCACTGGAGACGACCAAGGACTATCTGAAGGTTGAATAATTTCATCGTGCAACATCTTCTCCACTTCTCTAATTTCAGCTTTCCTAATTTCAGCTGGTGACACACTATCCGAACGTGTTAATTGGTGGATGATCCCCAGTATCGATATGATGCCTTATCGTGGGCCGTTTCGTCTGACATTTCCCCTTCTGAGGTGTGAATGCACCCGAATATTGACATAGTATAGCTAACACCTGCAGACATTGTTCTTTGGTCAGTCAGGGCCCTGTTGGCAGTTCCACATTTGTTTCGTCCAGCGTGTTGTCTGTACTAACAGCAGGGCCTGGGTCTTCATTGTTGACATTGAGCTCACCGGCCTGGATTGGTTCAGCTATCCCAGTATACAGTCCTTTGGGGATAAGTTGCGACTGCTCGTGACAATTAGTGATCCAAATCTCTTCTCGACCTCCGGAAATGCATATGATAGCCGCTGGTATGTAAATTTCTTTGATGAGCCTGATAAACTTTTTACTATCAACAAGCACTTCACAGTTTAATTGCCCATCTGTGTTTGTGACTGCAACTCTTCTCATTGTCAATGGCAGGATCGTCACATTGTCGACGGCAAATAACTTACCAGAAAATTCTGTATTACGTGTATCCGTCGGAACAACTTCTTCAATTTGCAGCGCTGATCTTCCGCAGTCAATGATAGCTTGGGAGGCCTGAAGGAAGTCCCATCCGAGGATGACATTATGACTACATTCTGTCAACACAAAAAATTCAAATGGCTGGGTCCTGTTGTTGATGGTTATTCTTGCAACACAAGTTCCTGCTGGCTGGACGTACTTTCCATTCGCAACCTTCAGCACAGTTGCTCCCGTATCACTGAACATTGTCTTCATTAGTGTGCGGCGGTAATTATCCGACAATACAGAAAAAGATGCTCCTGAATCAACAAGTGCCCGGGCAGGTTAGCTGTCGATTATGACGTTGATGAGATTTCCCGACATCTTAGCGACTGTCGTCCATGTAGGATTTTCATCTGCGGTGGCCTCGCCTCAGTAGATGGTCACCTCGCTTAGTTTTCCTGGGTGCGGCGGCTAGGGGAGCGACTGGTACCTCTGTACGGCAACGGTGAACTGCTGCGGTGCATCGGGGAGCGACCTCGTCTAGGGTACGGCGATGGGCTTCTTCCCATAGGTCGACTGAACTCATCAGCAGGTGACTGCCTGGGATAGAACTGCTCTGATGGCTGATGTCTTGCGGAAGAATAATCATCCAGGGTGCCCACAGTGTTCTGTTGTCTTCTCTCCTCCAGATGTCTGTTCTTCTGTGGGGCATCATAGTTGCCGGGGAAATTGGTTGCGGCCGCATCGGCCGGTTCATGGGCTGCCGTTTGGCGGCTGCAGCGTAAGTCATAGCATTTTTTTAAATTTTTATTTATTTATTTATTTTTTCATCCCAGGATTTTTCCCCAATTTAAAAATGCCTGTACTGTTTTATCTGTAACCAAATGCAAAGCAGAATAATTTATTACTTCATAACAAGATAACTCATTTAGACACTAGTCAGTATGAGTATATTTTCAGATAACCAGTTATAGTGAGGAATTGCAGATTTCTTTTAGCGCTGTATCTGGAATTTTTCTCTGTTCAGTTTGATCATAGAATTAAGCACTCAAGATTTTAGTTTTAGCAACCAATATTTCTAACCCTGATTTTAATGGCAATTTGGGAGATTTTTCACTTTAAATTTCAGTTAGCCATCACATTTCCTTAGAATTGGTGGCAATGGAGATACAACTATAAAATACAGTGTACTTTACTTGCTTTTACTCTGTTACATCATAAGGTTTCATATTATGGGATAAATCCAGAAACGAAGAAATAGTTGTTACGGTTCAAAAGCACCTGAATGGACTAATTTGTCATGTAAATTAAAGGACAGCCCATGGAAACCTAATGCAAGAACTACATATGCCAACTACCGCTCCTCAGTACTGTATGTTTATTCCTTAGTAGAGGTTGTTGAAAATGTAGTCTTGATCCTACTCAGTACACAATAGCAATCGTCAGAATAATAATATTAAAAAAAGATCTTCATGAAGACTTGATCCTCTGTTTTATATAGTTGCCAATGTAATCAAGTGATCATTATTGAGTTGTGGAGTAAATTGAGAAATAATACAGGGTGTATATAAAGTCAGAGAGCTGCGGAAGAATAGCCATGCGCACGACCAATCGCACATGTGGTGTAAATTTGATTATTTGGAAATCCATTTTTATGAAATATTTTTTTAGTGTTAGGTGATATGGAAGTGAAAGATGGATAATAAATAGTACAGGCAAGAGGAGATTAGAAACTTGACATTTGTTGCTACAAAAGTGTGCATGAAAATTGGATTGACTAATTGGATGTAAAATTAAGTAGTACTAAGTTGAATTATGGATAATAAAGGTTTGGCACATCTTCATTTAAATAAAGGATCAGTTTATATAGGCACAACTTAAGGTGTCAAAGACCTCAGCAGCATTATTTTTTAATGCCTCCACTTGAAAATAAACATAATTTGTAGTTTATACAGGAATTTGCCTGTCATTAAAGATGATACAATGGTCCTATACATTGGACAATAACATATTTATTTAGTTACACCTGGTTACCACAATAATTCATAGTAAACTGCTTTACCATCCTATGGAAAGTAGTTATGGTCTTTCAAAGTTAGATGCTTAAGATAAAGTATTAGGTAAAAACTGCAGCAGAATAGAGACAACAGTAAACTGCTCCTTCGAAGGAGAAAACACCTGCTTTGAAAAAGAAAACAAAGCAAGATAGTGTACTTTATCTTAAAATGGGTAGCAATAAATAACTGTTAACAGTGAGACTTTGTTTTTGGAACCCTTATTGAAAGCCAGCGTACAGAGGTGGTGTGATTTTACACATTTTTCTTTTTTGTTATGTAACATAATGTCTATTTGTAATGTGGTTTGGCATATCAGTTCTCATTTGCTTGGATTATTTGTTTTTGTGGACATGGGTGTGGGTTCTTTCCTTGATTCAGGGTAAAATGAAACATTCGTTCTCTACCAAAGACATTTATTTATTAGTCTTTAACAGCAGTAATATTCTATTGATGTTATACTGGGCACGGCATGTCTCAAAGGCGACCTCACCACACCACTCCGCTGCGTTGTGATAACACGGCTGAGTAGGCGGCAGCTCATATTTCACTGCTGGGGTGGCCAGGTTGCTGTTCCTGGTAGTACCTTCATGTCGGGCAGAGAATGCAGTGTATTTTGTACCCATGGCTTCTAGCGGCTTGATAATTGTTGCAGCAATACCTCAGGTGCAGTGTCCATGTGATTCTCTTTCTTGTGTGTCATGAATGTCACCATGACGTGTCGACTGGCGGGACGGCACAACATGGATTGCCAGGTGTTCAGGGTTGAACCGGTGCCCTGCAGACCCTTCGTCCTCGGCTGTTGGACCTCAGTCTTCCAGTTCACGAGTGACTTCTTAGGTAATGCCACATCCCTTTGTCCTTACCAGCCATCCAGATAAGTGTGACTTGCCCTCCAATCTTCTTGTCTTCAAACTTCCCTTTTGGCTCGCTAGTGCACGACAGCGGCTGTGCGCGACCCTGTCATGTCGGATGGGTTTGAGCCACATCGTCTTAGTGACAGAATAAATCAGTCATTCAATCACTGACAGAACTACTGAGCGATTGAATCAGCATACTGAATGTCTTTGCTAGGAATACGGGACTGATGACCTAGCAGTTGTTTAGTCCCATCTAAACAAGAAGCAACATACAAAATACTGTGTGACTGCAAACTACAGAATGAAAACTCTTCCTCCTTATATATTTGATTGTCCTGCTCATGTTGTGAAGCTTCTGGAAAAGTGGTTGACCTTTTGCTAATTGAACCAAATATATCACATTCTGAAGGTAGGTGAATGTACTTGGTCAATGGCCAGTGGCCATGTTCGGCAGTTGTCGCAACACACGAGTAGTCAGCCAATGGTCTGATGGCTGTGCCGTTAGTTTCTGGCCTACCCACATTTGCTTGATATATAGAATGTACTACTATTGATGGCCGATGCTCACATTTGGTTGCAGTTTGATGGTTACTGCAACACTTGAGTAGTCGGTTGATGCCTTGCTGGCTGTGCTGACTTATTGCTGAGTTCCTTTCTGGACAACGTTCTGTCTGGAATGTAGTCCATTACTTGTATCTGTCTGAACTTTCTGGAACAGTATTCTAAACTACACAAAGCTTTTATGCTTTCTCTCACTTCCATTTCAGATAACTGAATGGTTTGTTGCACATATGTTTCTCCATCACTTTATTCTGTAATTATTGTCAATGCGGTTTTCTGATCTGTAGTCCAATTAGTTTATTTATTAATCACCCAATATTCTGGCGTCTGTTTTACTACTGTATTCACAAAATACTAATCAACTCAACAGTTGGATCAGTTGAATCACTGCTTTAGTCATTACTGTCATGTATCTGTAATTCAGTCTGAAATGGTACGTTTGGTAATAAATTGGTATGAGGTGATGCCCCATCTAAGGAAAAGGTATATGTTTGAGACTTGTAGATGCTGTCAACTTGCAGGGAATACAGTTTTGGTACGTTTAGTTTTTCTGTAAATGCAGGACAGGAAAGCTAGTAAACTTGTAAAATCTTGCCAGAAATGTGATGATTACAGTGTCATTGTGTTGACATGGTAACCAGTGATGATGATGATGATGATGATGATGATGATGATGATGATGATAATAATAATAATAATAATACACTGCCAATTTCAGTGAAAGAAGACAAGCAGATAAAAATGTTGTTTGATAAATTAATTGGCTGCTGCTCCGTTATTTTGGAACTTTGAGTTTTCAGTTGCCAGATGTTTCTATACCAATTTAGATAAACAGATAAAATGTTTCATTTACTACTAACACTGCAAGAATGTTGTGAATGAGTTGTTGTACTTCACATACAAACCGTTAAATATCTTTCCTGTTCCCTCACCCCCCCCCCCCCCCAAGCCCCACCTCAAAGTGGTCTCACGGTTCTTTAGTGAGTATGTGCATGAGCAGCATGGGGCCCTGAGCTAGTGCAGTTTTTCTTCATTCTTTTCTCTCTGGGCTACATTTCCTTTCTCTTCCCCTCCTTTGCTAGCCTCACTTCTTCCCCTTCCCACTGAGGGACTGATGACCCAGGCAATTCGGTCCCCCTGCCCCAACCAACCAACCATGCCTGTTCCTGAACTTAGTTCTTATTTCTAATGTAAACAAATTTTTCTTCATTGGAACAGGTGATTCTTGCATTCTGTGGTCATTTCAAAAGCAATCATGACATAAAGGTCTCGATGTCCAAGGTACTACACATACCATACTTCAGCATGACTGTGTCCTTTGATACACTGCAGGCCATCCAAAATGGCACACCAAGAAGGATCAGAGACATCACAGCCAAATTTACTCGACTGAGAACTTGTTGTACAAAGACCATACAATTGGAAATACAGACGTGTATTAAGTGACGAAAATGATGAAATCGGTACTGAGGGTTGCTGACTTTAGTGGCTATAACTTTTACACAACAGTACTCAAAAATTTTCTGTATGTGTTGGAAACGCATTGTTTTTACCAATGAATCCTGATTCTGCTTGCACCTACACGGTGGTCGGAGACACCATGGTGACAGACTGTTGAACTGTTGCCTTATGTATTGCCATACTGGCCCTGCATGCAGTATTGCAGTTTGAGGTGATATTGAATCGCACTCACGCACACATTACATTTCTGAAGCATTGGAGTTTGTTGCCAGGTACTTCTGGTACCTTCAGAGCTTGCCAACGGCCACATTGCAACAGGATAATGTGCAACCACTCATAGCATCCATTGTTAAAGACTTCACTGCCCCTCAGATTGTATTGCTGCCGTGGCTCCCTGTTTTTAGTCTTGTCTTTTATTGAACACGACTGGTCAGTGATTACATAACAACTCGTCCAACGCTAGACCAATTCAACTTCAGCAATATGTGGAAGCAGCACGGACTGCTACACTCTGACAACACAATCGGAGCCTCTTTGTTTCAGTGAGGTGTGTAGTAGCAGTTACAGCCAGCAATGGCAGCAACACTCTGCACTCATCTAATCATCTTTCTCACCTCACACAGGGTTGCATTTTCAGTCATGTGATTTTAGTACATCCTTTAATTTCACAAATACATTTGGCTGAGATGTCTCTGATCTTTGTTTAGTGTTGCATTGTGGATGGGCAGCAGTGTGCGATAAGTATTCAAGCCATCTTAGAAAAATGTTGTTACCCCAGCTTTCGTGGTCTGCCTGCTTTATCATGAAATGAAGTAACACTGTGATAAGGCAATTTGATTCATATTCAGGATGTCAGTGATTTAAATTCCTGTTCAATTACTCATTCAGGTTTTCAGTCATTTCCCTGAATTGCTTCAGGTAAAAGCCAAAATGGTTCCTTCACAAGTGTTAACTTATCTGTGTGTAATGCCCTCTTTATGAAATTCACATTACACCATAATCTTCCTTTTTACATATCATCCTTCAGCTATGTATGATGGGCAACATGTTTGTTATATTACTGTAGCAATCATAGTTGAGGATTTGTAATTTCACATAAACCAATTGATGAAAGGTTTGACAGTAAAATATTGACACATACTTCCTTTTCGTGTAGACTAAATTCTTATTGCAGCTTGTGAATGGCTTCATGTCATATTTAATTCTCTTAGAGATAATGTTCTGTAAAACTAGTCATTTGTGTATTGTTATTACATAACTTGAGCTAAGAAGTTCATTTTGATCACCTTGATGGTGTTGATATTTCATTAATTCTGTTGTATTTAAAGTCTGAAACTATTTGTTGAAGAATGTTGCAATTGTACACCAAACAAAATATACTTTCAGGGCTGATGGAGTTCCTGTTGGACAGAAACAGAGCGAGTAGCAAGGAAAGCCGTGAAACAAAATATTCAATCATAAAGTGTCTGCTACAGTCGGCTGTTGCTGAATCTGAATTTAATCCGAACATACTGTCGCAAATGCGCGAGTATGTAACTCGAGGACCATTCTACACTGAAGTGCATACAGAAGTTGCCATAGAAGAGAAGAGCAACTAACTACACTTTGTGGCACCCAAGAGAAATGAAGACTGAGTAGTGGTGACATTATATTTTGTTAATGTTGTTTTTTATGTTGTAATAATTTTTAAGACATTAAAATAACAACAAAAATAATGTCAAGTATAACATTTTATAAAATTTGTTGACTCGGATTAACTTATATTTCAGTGTTTTAAAGTCACAAAATTATTGTTTGTGTTTCCCTGTAGTATGTGGTCTTAAAAATTGGACACATTTAATTTATAGAATTTTGTGAAATTGTTAATAGTTTGTCATGAAATATGTGGTGTTTGTAAAGGAAGATTTCCGTCTAATTCAAGAGATGTCTCTGTTTTACTCTCTCGGCTAAGAAAGATTGTTTTATTGACACAAATTACTTGTTTCATAAAATTGTTAATTGTTGTTTGTATGTTCTTGTAAATGTTTTCATTCTGCAGTAACCTTGTTTTACCCATTGTGGCTTAAGAACAGTGCAGTTGTTTTTGTGAATATCAGTGGAGCAGGAAACCACAAACACACCAATTATATTTTAGTGAATATTTTATTTAATTTTGTCAGCATAAAGATTAACAAACAGAATGGAAAACAAATTGTAGCAACACAGAGAACCTACTAAAACGATGTTACGGTGAGCAGCACAAAATGACAATCCAAGCAACATAAAATAGTATACTGTAGGGAAAAATACAATAGAAAGGAAAAAAAAAACATTAGACATTGAAGATATCCACAACATTTAAACCAAATTAAACTGATAGCTCTTGTATAACCAGTAAACTCAACAACAGCATTAAAACAGATATAACAACAAAATATAGTTCCACATATATAAAGAACAGCATTTTATCTCAACTGATAATTGACATCCCTTCCCGAAACCTCCTATGAAATTTATTTTACAAAATTGGTGTTTGTTTTACTGTAACTGTTATCAACATTGAATGGACCAACAACTTTACAATTATATATTCAGGTTAGCAAAACTGATCTGGTTAGATGTAATTCTTTGTCCACTAGAAGCCATATATGATGGGATTTTATTCAGTAAATATCAAAGTTCCTGGCTTCCAGAAAAAGTAGTAGACTGCCTCACTTATGCAGCTCAGTGTCATAGGCACTCCATTGGCTTTGTGCAGGTAGGAGGAAAAGACGACCAATGGTTGTCAGGATCAACTGAACTGTTTCTGCAGTTAAGGCATGCTGACTAATGTCGAACCTCGGTGCCAATTGGGTGCTGTTTTGGTTCAGACAAAAGTACAGCTTCATAAGGCTTTTCTTGGCTGCAGTGAATGCACCATCATTTGGTCCATCCATATTGTAGCATCAGAAAGAGTATGTGCCAATGATGCTTGATTGAAGTTGTGCTGGCAAGACGAAGGCAGTAGTAGTTCATCATTATGAGGAACATAGTGAGATTTTAAAAAGTTTGTGTGACTGTGGTTCCCCCCCCCCCTTCTGAATAACCTAAACTACTAAAGGGAGGGGAGTGACAGCATCTGCATAATCACCACAATATGCATACTCCAGTACCAGGATGAGATGACAGGACTACACTGTCCAAACCATGAATGTCATCTTCCCAAAGCACAAGCTCAAATTCTGTTTCAGTAGCAAAAATTCAGTAGGGTGCTAGGCATTCTGGTCTGCTGAAACACAGAGGGCCATGTGTGGTGTGGAATGGACTGTGCTGTGCTGTACCATATGTATCAGGGTGTTCACTGGGAAATGTTCAAGAAGGGCCTTGCTCATGGTAAATTGGGAAAAATGGGGGAAATAATTTTCAAAGTTTTGAAACTTTGGGAAAATACTCGTAGGGAGTGTAGTATAAAGAAACAGAAAAGTTCCCTCCCCTAGTGGGCCAACATACTGCTCATAATCCCTTACTTCTTTTTCTTTTTTAACCTTCTACAGATTTTTACAAAAAATTGTTCATTTTTGGGAGATATCTAAAAGTAGAACCCCATTTTTACATTTCTGAAAGGACTTAAAAGAAAATCGTGTAAAATTTGGGGAAAAGTAAAAGGTAAAATAACAATTCAAACATTAAAATTTGCTTTTTGGATCATGACGAACTTCAAGAATTTACTCACATTCTCAAGCACAAATATATACATAAGGTACTTTTTCTGACATTTGCACGGGGTCAGCATCTCACACTGTAATCATCTTATTTAGATTATAACATACTGTGCTCCCTTCAGTGAGCGGAAAAACAGACAAAAGGAAAGAAAGGAAAAATCACAAAAAAATACATAAATATTTGTACTTCACAGTAAGAATAAATTGTCAAAATGCATCATGAAATGTACAAACTAAGCTAAGCTGACACTTGGTGTGTGACTGATTGGATGCTCCTATCAGCGACTTGGCATGAACTGCAAGTAATGGAATGTGAAATATATCTTTGACCAAATACAAAGTGTCAAGAAACTTCACTGTGTAACATTTATAAACACTATACTTGAAAGAAAATGCCATGCCAACGTCAATTTGTCAATTATGTCAGTTTTTTCTCCACAAATGTGTTTTCATAAAGTTTGAATTGTGGGGAAAATGTAAGTATGTTAACACAAAAATTTGAGGCTAATTAACATCATGGAAATGGGAAATTTGATGGGACCAACAAAAAATTGTGTAAATGGTGAGAAGACATCAATTGCAAGAATGTAAAAGTGGGGTTATACTGTAGTATGACAAAATATTTGTAGTGATATTCTGTACAAAGCAGCTCCTATTGCATGTTTTGAGCAAGATGCCAGTTTTTGAGGGGCTGTATCTGCAACATATAAAATCTGTTAGCATCCTTGTGTGGAATAATTTTCAACTTCTATTTTAATACTGAAATATGTAATTATAAAGGAGAGACTTGAAAACTGGCATTTACTAATTGAGAACAAGTCATCTACACTTCATTATTATTTTTCTATGCACATTAATGTATATGTTGGAATCAGAAGCACTTTCCATGTTAACTCAGAATTATTATAAAATTGATCAATATATATGGTCTTTATAATTCATTTATAGTCATAAATGTACTAATGCAATTATAAAGCCACAATATCCAATTAACAAATTAACTATAATACAAACACAAACAAAACACCACATCTGCTGAACACTGAATGGTTAGTTGCTGTACATAATTATTACAGATCCCATCCTCTAAATCTTCTATCAAATCACTATGAACCACATTAGTGCAGCTTTGTCTTGACAACTTTTACACATGGTTGTGGCATGTAAGTTAGCCTACACACACTTGCATTTTCTTCTGCAACCATGAGTGCAGTCATATGAAACCGGCAGTAATATCTTGTCTGAAGCTGGTGGTTGTTTCGTGTCAAGTGGAGAAAAGAGGACTTTTATTCCCTCCACCCAAGCTGTTCCCCAACCATAGAGGGACTTGAAGATATACTTGGTAAGAGTGGAGGCATGGTGTGTCAGTAGTGATAGCAAACAATGTTTTGTTTCTCTTTGGGGTGGCATTAAGTTAAATCAGTTAGTATGTTATAATCTGTGGTGGGTAGTTGTTGAATGGAGTAGCTAACACATGTGATAGTTTAAGATTCAACAGTTGTGATTTACTCCAGAAAACCCTGCTATGCAGGAAGAGAAAGTTGTTGTTCGAACTTGCCCATTATCCAAGCAAAGTCATGAGCATAAGGCAATACTGCTTTAGTGAATGTTCCTTCAGAGTCGACATTTCACAGAGCAACTTCAGTTCTAGCTCTGTACTGCCTTCAGGATGTTAGTGTGCAAATGTTTTGGGCACTTACTGTTCATTATAACTGGGCATGACAGTGTTTAGTTACTTTCTGTTTTTTTTTTTTTACATACACCTTATTCCACCCATAGCATGGAATGTCCCTTTACCTTTCATTGTTGCAACATTGAAGTCTGCATCATTGCAAGCAAATTGTGATAGGGAATCATTTGAAATTATATAATTAGTTTCGATTAGGTTTGTTGATCACTCTTTACATAATGAGTACACTGCAAGACCAAGTTCCAATGGGCGAACGAATCTTGTCCCTTAGCTGAGACACTCGTGTGGAATGTTGTTGTGCATTTTCTCAATTAGATTGTTCACTAAATTTCTTCTTCAATACAACCATACACTTAACAAATCATTGCAAAGTTTCAGGAACCATAACTTCAGCATTCGAGGACAAGTCGGTAATAGTTGGATAATCAGTAATGCTGTAAGGTGTCATTCTCATATCTTCATGGATGACTGCGGCAGCTGTTTCCATTATTCTCATCTTTTTCACTGACAGCTCATTCATTGTACCATTGGTTCAAAGGTTTCTGGACACTGCCTCAAAATAAACAATGGGGAGGGTGGTGGCATTGTGCAAACAGGACTCCATCACCATAGTGTTCAGTTAATTTATTTTTTTGAGAATTTTTATGTCCTTTGTGTTTCCTCCACGAAGACATTCATTGATTCTATGCAACAAATTACACCTTAGATTTCTCTCCTTCCTAAATAGATTTACCAAACATGAAACAGGTGGTAGGGTTCAGCATTATTCTTATCTCAGTCCAAACAAAAGAAAAGAGAGTAATGAAGACTGTCATTATCAATGTTAGCCACCTAATCCTTATTACAATAATTCTAAAGATACAAGTACTTCATTGGAGAATATATGAAATTTTTCTGATAAGTAAATGAGCAACAAAAGCCACAATGTAAACAGAATACTATTCCAACTCTCATGATGCCTCTAAAATGAGCATGGGCAACCTTTCACGACCTGCAGGCCGGAGTCACATACTTCGCCACTTCATTTTACAGGTATATGGGTTACACCCTCTTGCCAACGTGCCACACCAACATTTTATGCTTCAAAATATGCATTTTTGAGGCTACTCTATTTTATGTATTTACAAGTACTGAACATATTTCTTTAATACAAAAAGGAATTACACACAAGTTTGTCCTCTCTCTCTCTCTCTCTCTCTCTCTCTCTCTCTCTCTCTCTCTCTCTCTCTCTCTCTCTCTCTCTCTCTCACACACACACACACACACACACACACACACACACACACACATTTCTGACTTTTGTCTGGGGGGCTGGCAGTGCCTGCATCAACACGATAGGAGAGCTTCAACCTGAAGGTTTCACAACAGAACCAATGGTTGAGCCCGAATCCTTGTTCACCAGCGAGAGCTGGCAACATAAAGTAGTAGTCTACAGTGTGCTAAAAATCACCACAAATGATTCGTTCACTGACATCTGCAATGCTGAACTGTCAGCTGAAAGTGTGATGCAGTCTAAAGTCCATTTGCATCAAATAGACCACATAGGGTCAATGGACAAGTTTTTAGCAGTGACAGTCGAAACTATTGCTTGATAACCATTAGCTGTGTGCAGTGTCACAACCAGCATAATAGTAAGACATAACTACAGTTGGTAAGAAACTCAGACTGGTATTTCCATGTGTACGTTGGCTGACCCTCCATGTACTAGCAATGCCTTGCTATGGTAGACACTATAAGTTCATATGTTGGTTGAGGCCATTAGTGGCACTGACTAGCAGCCTGGGCTGTAAGTTTACATGTTGGCTAATAGATAGAAGTTCTGTGGCAGGTTCTGTTAGGCAATAGTCGATGGTACTCCCACAAAAATCAAAAGTTTCTTCTCTCTGTTGGTAGTCAATCACTCTATCAGTAGTCAGATCATGAATACCCCCTACCCTTTCCACAGACTAACAGGAGCTAGTCTAGAAATATTACATCATTGAAGGCCATAAATCATCCAAAAAGGAGTGCACTTCAGCTCCAGTTAAACATAATGACACCTCTGATCAGTTTCCATTGAGAATTATTGAAATGTCTTTACACGGATTATATACCCTAGGTATAAAATGGTCAGATCTGTTAAATCTTAAGTTTCCCAGCCAGTACCCATCAAATTCATGATATTCTTTCTGGTGAGAGTGCTTTCACTGATTTAATGGAACATTTATTACCTCAACTATATATGTTTTCATTGTATGCCATTTACCCCTATTCATTGAAATAAGTATTCCATTAGATAATTTAAGGAGTAAATGCCCAAGGGATTCTTCATAGCTCTGAAGACAACTTGTTCAGTTTTTACACATTGTCCTATGCATTTGAGTTGGTAAAACTTGTCTCATCATATTCAGATTCATGTTCATCCCATGACGTTACTGGCCTGCCTCCATTTCTCCCACAAGTAAAAGGTGTAGATGAAGTTAAAATGATGTTCAAATATCACAATTTAGGGTTTCTTGGGGTTTTTCTAAATAACTTTTAACATTAGTATGGTTCCTTAAACAAAAAGTGGAAATTTTTAAAGGCAATAATAACAAAAGGAGTTAAACTTCCATTGTTCCTGTATGGGAGGTCTTAGTTTTGCGAAAACATGTGAAAAGTGTGTATCATTTTGATTAAAGATTGTAGATACATTCGATGACAATGCGCAAATGAAATATGAGTAACTCATATGGATTGCAAGGTGTTGTTTAAGTATACTGATTTTGAAGGTGAGCAAAATTTTATCCTGAATATTTGCTTTCACACTGGTAAAACTTGAACAATGAAGTGAAAATTAAAAGTCCATGAATATTCTCTGCCCAAAACACTGAGGTGCAATGTGCCAAAGATACTGATGGATAATACTGAACAACTTTTGTGGAGATATTAAAATTATGGGAACTACTACTCTACAGTAAAATTATAGTATTCTGCCCCACAATTGTATCACAGTTAATTTAAAATGAAACTAATTTCCTATCACGTGACAAAAGAAATGCAATAATAGACTACATTTGAACAAAACAAGTTATAGTAATATAATATGGTACATTGTTGATAGAATGGGAGTAAGTGGGTCTGTAATTCTGCTTTCTTTTTAATCAAATATATTAGCCCCTTTGACAGCTATATGTATGATAAACCATAAGGCACAATATAATTCAAGTCATATGCATTACTATAAATGAACAGAGTTCAAGGGGGCAGGGGGATTAAACTTGGTATATTGGGATGCAAGGAGAAATTTGGAGAAGGAAGTTAAAGTTCAGGGAGAAGAAATTAAAAAAATTGGCAGTTTGCATGTGACATAGTACTTACGTCAGAGACAGCAGAGGACCTGATGGAACATTGGAACATTTGGATTGAATGGACAGTGTTAATTTGAGGTTATAAGAGCTACATCTACGTACATATTCCGCAGTCAACTCAAAGGGGCATGACAGAGGTTACCTAGTACCACTAAGAGTTACTTGCTTCCCTCTTTCACTCTCATATAGAATGAGGGGAAAAACGAATGCTTATATGCATGTGAAAGAGCCCTAATGTCTCTGATCTTATCTTTGTGGTCTTTACGTGAAATGTAGATTGGCAGCAGTAGAATCCTTCTGAAGTGTGCTTCAAATTACAGCACTCTAAATTTCTTCAACAGTGTTTTTAGGAAAGATCACCACCTTGCCTCCAGCGACTCCCATTTGAGTTCCTGAAGCATTTCAGCAACACTCCCACATTGATCAAACCTACCAGCAACAAACCCAGCTGCCCACCTCTGAATCGCTTCTCTTTCTTCCTTTAATGAATCTGGTGGGGACCCAAACACTTGAGCAATACTCAAGAGGAGGTCACACAAGTGTTTCATATGTGCTTTCCTTTATAGAAGAATGGCGTCCTCCAAAAATTCTCCCAATAAACCTAAGTTGACCATCTGCCTTACCCACAAGTGTCCTTACATGGTCATTCGATTTTATATTGCTGTGCAGCATTACATCTAGATATTTGATGCGACTCTGTCAAGCATCACACTACTAATGCTGTGTTTGAACATAGTGGGATTGTGTCTCTTACTCATCTGCATCACCCTACAAACATTTAGAGCTAGCTGCCATTCCTCACACCACCCAGAATTTGGTCCAATTCACCTTGCATCCTACTACAGCCAATCAATGATGACACATTCCTGTAAAAAACATCATCACCAACAAACAGCTGCAGATTGCAACTCACTCTGTCCATCAGATCATTTACATAGATAGAAAATACTAATGGTCCTATCACACTTCCCTATGGCACTCCTGACGATACCTTGTCTGATGAACACATGCCATTGAGGACATCATACTAGGTTCTGTTACTTAAATAGTCCTCAAGCTGTTCACATATTTGGGTATCTATTCCATATACTCTTGCCTTCGTTAGCGGTCTGCAGTGTGGAACGTGTCAAAAGCCTCTCAAAAATGGAAAAATATACAGTCTGCTTGATGCCCTTCATCAGTAGCATGCAAACTGTCATGAGAGAAAGGGGCAAACTGAATTTTGCATGATCAATGCTTCCTAAAAACTGTGCTGATGCATGAACAGAAGCTTTTCTGTCCCAAGGAAATTTCCTATGTTAGAACTGAGACTATGTTCAAGAATATAAAGCGAACTGATGATATTGGTCTGTAATTATGTGGATCCGTTATGTTGCTTCTCTTATACACGGGAGTCACCTGTACATTTTTCCAGTCAAACGGCCCTTTGTGCTGGATCAAAGATTCACGATAATATGCAAGCTAATTGGGGTTCCAATGCCAAAGAGTACTCTTTGTAAAACCGGATTTGTACCCTGTCTGGACCTACTGACTTTGTTTTCAACTCTCTCAGCTGTTTCTCTACACTGGCTATGCCTATTACTATGTCCTCCATTTGGGAGCTAGTGTGATAATGTTTGCATGGTCCTTCTCCATGAATGATTTGTTAAATGTAAAACTTCAGCCTTCATTTTGCTGTCTTCTATCATCATCCAAAAATGATCAAGTGACTGAATAGAGGCCTTTCATCCACTTACCAATTTTATATAGGACTAGAATTTTTTCAGGTCCTCAGCAAGATCTTTTGTTAAGGAATGATGGTGATAGTTACTGTATGCTTCGAGCATCAATCTTTCTATTGACGTGCAAATCTCGAATAGCTTTTCCCTGATTTGATTTGCTTGACCTTTTTTGAACTGAGAGTGCAATTGCCTTTGCTTTTCCAGCATTTTTCGAATGTTGTTATTGAATCACGGTGGGTCTTTGTGTTCTTACTCCACTTTGTCGGCACATATTTCTCCACCACTTTATTTCTAATGCATTTAAATTTTGCCCATAATTTCTGTACATGCACTGAACTGGAACTAAACAATGTCCATTCATTCTATAAGTGGGGGACTAACAATTGCTTATCTGCTCTTTCTAGCACAAACACACTCCTAGGCTTCACCATTTAATTAAATTTGGTAGCCATTGTCGCTATTATATCAAGATTACTGACAAGGTATGACCTTTTTGTAGCTATAATCTCAAAATATTTCCATTGCGTGTGGGCTGATGATATAGCTCCTGAAAGCAGTGTTCGGAAAAGTACTTCATGCAGGGAGAGCTACATCAAATCAGTCTTCAGACTGAAGACCACAACAACAACAGTTTGGATGGTTGTATGAACTCAATGAGTCAAGGTTCACTTTTGGAATTATGTTGGCTTTCATTGGGGGGGGGGGAGGAGGATTGATGGCAAATACCTGTGTCCACTGTAGGGATTAGGAGAAGGCCAATAGGTCTTTGACAAGTCCAACGTGGTTAGACTTGAATGTGGGGGTTGAAGGTAAGGCCTTGGGACAGAACTGAAACTTCTGTGGGATTGAGGTTTTTTGGGAAAAGACTAAAAACAGTGTCTTGGGTTTATTTGGATTCTAGATTTTGTGGAGTGGTGAGAATTTTGGAAGGTGTAGTTAGTAAAAAAAATGTTGGTTAGGCAGGTTCTGGGTGCTACAAGTGGTTCACTGAAGCAAGGATGCTTGTTGATCATTATTGGTGCACCAAAGTGAGAGTAGCATGTTAACAAGTTGGACAATTTATGAAGGTGAGGTTTTGTCTGGAGTGATTTCCCCAGCTGTTGGAGTGCAACGGTTTTATGGACCATATGTAGTAAGAACTGCACAGTAATATCTCGTTGAGGGAACATAAGTGATTCTGGGATGCTGTACTAGGAAAATGTGTTCTTGCAGTTCTCTGTTTGTGAAAGTCTTATTTATCTTACAATCACATCGTATATCAAATCTGCTGTTGATATTGGCCTTCTTTTTATGTTGTGATGTCAGTCAACCAGCTGTCCACTAGGATAGATGACCACCAGCAAACTGTTACCAAAAACAAAATTTAACATCCTGTGAACAACATGCTTTATTTTAAAGGCCACCTGGAGGGCTCTCCCCACCATCACCTTCTCTGAACTACCCAATGGGAGAGGTCCTTGTGAAAAAACCTGTGATGATATAACAACTTACAACACCAATTTGGAGCGCAATGCGCACTAGTTTGACAGTGGAGTGTGTTGAAAGTTGCGTCAACTGAACAGGCAATCAGTTGCTGCGAGGAGGTAAGACTCATCCAACATCGCATTGTTGGGTGGAGACAGTATGGAGAGCACACTGGTGGATGTAACGTCATGTTCAACTGCCATTTTTTCCTGCCGAAAAATGTCATTGTCTTTATTTTTGGATACTACACTGACACAACTAAAGTTACATACTAGCACGGAGAAGCAAGTGAAAGAGGAGAACAGCACAATTTAGATGGTGTTGACATCATTTATATTAATTTTATACCAAACGTTATTGAGAAACTAATATTAATTCACTTGAAAAATCCAGAAGCTAAACTAATTGAAGTACAGTAATGAGCGAGGGCTCAAATGAAAGCTCTCATCGAGACACAAAGTTTGGTATAACCATATTATTTGCAACATTTATATTGTGCACTTTTAAGGAAAAACAATCATGATTTGTTAATAACAATTAATACAAGACAGATACACAAACAGCGAGATCGTAATAAGTTGCAGGTGTTGTAAACACACATTGAGACCTGTGTAGAATACATTATTTTTGTTTATTTTGATATGTTGTCTGTGTAAACTATTTTATTTATATTTATCGCCAATAATTTGTTTAAATTTATGTGCACAGTAATTCTGAACAGTGCATTGGAAAGAGGATTGGAAAATCTACCTGAAAAACACTTCACCTAAATAATTGATTAAATATTCATTGTGTGACAGCCGAAAGACTTATTTATTGGTCATGCTGAAAATATTCGTTTGTTTAAACTTAAGATTTTGGAGGTATTATTAATGTTAGAAATTAAACAGTTTTAGTAAAAATGCAACCATCATGTTGTCAATTATTTAGTAGTTGTCTCCCTAGTTAAAAATTCCTTGACTTTGAAATTAAAATGTATACGTGTATGCACAGCAACGAGCCAAAAGTTGCAGAAATAGTGTCATCCCCTAAGACAAAATTAGCTGAATAAAGTGTCCATACCATTACAAACCTCTGCTCCCATAATGTTTTTGGCCTTAATGCCTTATAATCTATGGTCTCCGCCCAACATTTTCACTTTCTCCATCCAACATTTTCGTCTCTTTGTCCTACCGCCTCTAGTTTGCTAAGCAGAATTACTAGAAGCCTTGGAACAGGTTAAACACAGTCACTCCTAAGAAATCTTGAATGAGACATAGAGGGTCATTTTTGAGGCCTTAGTGACAATTCCAAGAACACAAAATATTCATCATAGTCCAGTACATGTTTAATCGTAGCTGTTCCCTAAATCATTAATGGGAATGCCTGGATGTAGAAATATGTAAAATAAAGGAAGGCAACCACTCATTGAAAACTGCATGGAGCATAGCAACACCTAACAGTAAATAGTATACATGCTAACATTTGTGTATTTAGCTCTCCTTCTGGTGGCGTCAGCAGTCACATAAGAGTGAGTGTGTGTGTGTGTGTGTGTGTGTGTGTGTGTGTTTTAATGCCCCCCCCCCCCCCCCAAAAAAAAAAAAAAAAAAAAAAAAAAAAAAAAAAGAGAGAGAGAGAGAGAGAGAGAGAGAGCTTAATGCTTGAAACGTACTGTGAATGCTGTTTCCTGTTGCGTATTGCTTTGCTCCACACATCTTTCTGCTTTTGGTGAGTGGTTACCTTTCTCTAGTCTACATAAAATCCAATTTACATAGGGTGGGCATATTAATGGGAAAACAAAATCGTAGCACATTACTCTTCATTATACAGTGTAGGAAAATCATTGACATTCAAGACACTCCCAGTCATCTCGGAATGGGTAAATACAGATCCTGCATGGTTTTCTGTGGAAATCTTAAAACATTTTTTCCTGAAAACTAGTACAAGATCAAGTTCTGATTATGAAAATGGAAAGTATTCTCAAATTACCCCTCAGGGGCTCTGCATTAATTTGCTGAGTACGGGCTTGGCAAACCCGTGGTCCTGAGCTGGAGACTGGTAAGCGACGCCAGTTCTCTAGATACCATAACCTCTGGGCACGCTTCAACGACCACTGTGTGGCACGGTGGTGGAACGTTGTGTGTACCAGGGATTGGGGATCTTGGCTTGACCGCCCGGGTCGCGAGGATGGTATAAATCTCTATAAAAAAAACCTTCAATCCCAAGGTGTGCTACGTGCTGATGGGATGCATCGCTGTTGAAGTGGAACAGTCGCTAGCGAGCAACCTCTGGGGATACTGACGCCCTCAGTATAAGGCTTACCTAGGCACGTGGGGCTCTGTCTAGGCGGACACGTACTTCCCTACTTCCCTCGCTACTCGTGGGACCGAGATGAATACTTCCAATTCGTCCCTCGAACCTTCCAGTGGGATGGTGTACCACTGGAGGGTACTAACACCCGCTCCAAAAAGAGGGCTCGCTTAGGCAGTCCTCCAGATAAAGCACTTCCTGAAAAGTGTCGGGCAATGAGTAACAGAGCACATGGTGCTAACAAAAATGTATTTATGATTCTTAAATGGAAAGATGGTTCATTTGAAAAGGTGTCACCGTTCTACAAACAAAAGGGTCTTGAGGGCATAGCAAGCAAACTGAAATCTGTGAAAAGGTTGTGTAATGGAACTTTGTTGGTTAAGACTGCTACCTCCCAACAGGCCATTAATCTTCAAAACTCCAAGCAACTTGGGGACTATTCCATCGAAACTGAACTCCACAATACATTAAATTACAGTAAGGGTGTGGTTACGTGCTGCGACCTTGTTGAAATTCCTCTTGAGGAACTGAAAGCCGAATTGGCCTCCGAAGGTATTGTGGATGTTCAGAATATTACGAGGAGGGTGTATTGGTCAAGTCGGAGTGCTTCATCGTGGCCTTCAATACCCCTAAGCTGCCAGACCACGTTAAAGCAGGTTTTCTTCGATTAACTGTATGGCCTTATTACCCCAAACCAATGTGCTGCTTCAAATGCCAGCACTTTGGGCACACCACCTTGGGGTATAATGGACAGCAGACCTGCAGAAAGTATGGTGGGGTCGCTCATGAAGAGGACGACTGCTCGCCGCCATTTAAATGCGTCAACTGTTCTGGGGACCACCCCCGTATGGAGTAGATCCTGTGCTGTGTACCTTCAAGAATGTAAGATACAAGAGGTAAAGACATCAAAGCGAATCTCATATGGTGAGGCGAAAGAGATGTACAAGGCCATGCAACCGCCGTCATTCACCACGTCTTTTGTGGCGATTCTTCAAACACCAGCTCCGAAAACTGATGCATCTACGCAAACTGCAGTTACTAGTGTCGGCACTAACACCTGCTCCTGCCAGTGCACATGCAATGCATCCGATGTTTCAGTATCTATAGTCCCCTCCCAGAATGGTGGACCAAGGTATGGCTACTGACATGAGCGAGCCCCTGCCATCCTCAAAGCCATAACCACCTCCAGAGATAAGTGCCACTACCACTACAGCGGTGGAAGCGCCCAAGAAGCAAGTAAAGATCAAGGAAAACGCTGAGATGAGGATTGAAAGCAAAGAAACAGACCAGGTCGACGTCATTATGCTTGGCATGCCAACTGCATCTGCTCCAGAACTCATGGAGTTTGATATTCCTCTGGGGCAGTCCACTTACCCCACGACTGACTTCCCACAGGGGCAACCATCTCGCACCAAGGGTGATCCTCCATCCACTACGGGCTCCCAGTCCCATCAGAAACAGACATATGGATTTCGGACATGTGGAGGAACTACATTTATTATCTCAGGGAAGACCAGTGTGTATCTCTCTTCAGGAGATGAATTTCAAGCATTCAGATACCCCTCAGATAGGTGGATATGTTCTCCACAGAAAGGACGACGTTAGTGGAGAGAGAGCTAGAGGGGGAGTGGCTGTTTTCATCAACCCATCTTTCTCAACAATAACCTACAAGCAGTTGCAGTGTCAGTGTGTACGCACCATTGATTGACTATAAGCTCCCTGTATTTGCCACCACATGATGTACTTAGTGAAGAGGCTCTGGAAGACGTTCTTACGCAGCTCCCCCACTCATTCATCCTCTGCGGGAATTTTAATGCACATAATGTGCTTTGGGGCTCTGTCGTCACTTGCCCCAGGGGTAGAGCTATTGAGAGGCTTCTCTTGTCTTCAAGTGCACACACTTCTGCTCTGCAACAGGGTCGTTCTCTGCCATTGACCTGTCGCTCTGCTCTCCAGCCCTTACACACTCTACTCAGTGGGAAGTGGACAACGACCTGCATGGTAGTGATCACTTCGCCATTTGGATTCACCTTCCAGAGAGAGAGTAGACCCCGAAAGACAGCCACCTCGATGGATTCTTCGCAGGGCAGACTGGTTTCTTTACAGTTGACTTGCTGTCTTCGAACCCCATGACAACGTCCAGGAATGGATGCATCGTATTACCGCTAAGATCCACTACGCTGCCACCGTATCCATTCCGCGGTCATCTGGGCAAGCAAAACAGCATTCAGTCCCCTGGTGGAATGATGAATGGTGATCAGGATCAGATGGAACGGCTCTGTGTCGGTTCAAGTGTAGACCGACTGTAGAAAACCTCACACCAAGTGTCGCCGGATTATTCGAGAGAGCAAGGTCATGGCAACAGTTTCTAAATTCTATTAACCGTTCAACAAAGAGTTTCATTGTATGGGAGGCCATTAGGAAGATATCAGGGAGAGGTAGCAGGAGTCCAGTAGCTGCTGGACCACGGCGGTCTATCTTGCTACAGTAAATGCCACCACCAGCTACAATCCAGCTTTCCTGCACCACCGGGTGGCTGCTGAGAGGGGTATTTTGGACTTCCGGTCCAGCTATGATGAACAGTATAACTGCTCCTTTTCCATGTTGGAGCTGGATTCTGCATTGTCCGTGGCCCGTGACACATCCCCAGGTCACGATGGTATTCATTACAGCATGTTTCGACACCTCAGAAGGCAAAACAAAGATATCCTCCTCAGTCTTTTTAATTTCGTCTGGGTGTCAGGCCAGTTCCCCGACTCATGGAGAGAGACCATTTTAATTCCTATCTTAAAACCAGGGAAAGACTGCACCAGCCCAAGTAGTTATCATAGCGTTGCTCTCACCAGCTATGTGGGAAAGACTTGAGAGCAGATGATAAACTGCCACCTTGTCTGGATGCTGGAATCCAGACAGCATCTCAGCCACTTTCAGTGTGGGTTCAGGAGATATCGCTCCACCTTCAATAACCTGGCCTTCCTGGAGGCGGCTATACAAAAGGCTTTCCTGCGCCAGCACCATCTTTTGGGTATATTTTTTTATCTTGAGAAGGCTTATGATACTACTTGGCGGCATCTTATCCTTTGGCAGCTCCACGAATGGGGTTTTCGTGGTTGTCTTTCCCATTTTATTCAGTCCTTCCTTTCCCCTTGTTATTTTAGATATCAGGTCAGTGACCCCCTCTCTGATAGATTTGAGCAGGAGAACGGAGTCCCTCAGGGTAGTGTTTTAAGTGTGACCTTGTTTGCGATAGCCATTAACAGTATTACTTCTGTCTTGAAAAGTCCTGTGCAGTGTTCTCTTTTTGTGGATGACTTTTCTGTCTTTTGCTTTTCATCCAATCTGGCAACGACTACATGTCAGTTGCAGTTAACCCTTCGGTGGTTGGATGAATGGGCAGGGACGGCCAGTTTTAAGTTTTCAACCGAGAGTCTCTGTGTGTGCTTTTTAACCATTCACGTACTGCTTTTAATGTACCTGAACTGCAGATGAAGGGCTCATAGAGGTCAGGGCAGGGTCGCACCTTGGACTCTCCAGAGGCCGAGGGTTATTTTAGTCCTGGCGGGTTTTAGGAAGGAACAAACTTCGGACTTTACATATCAGTCGTTGTTTTTAACTGTTTTAGATAGGCATCATGACTTTGCAGTTGTGTACACTAATGGATCCAAGCATGGGGACTCAGTCGGATGTTCTGTTGTGTTCCCCAACTGTGTCACCAAGATTTACCTTCCCAATAATTACTCTGTTTCTCTGCAGAGCTCCATGCGATCTGGAAGGCACTAGAGCAGCTACGTCGTGCTCGGGGCAGACGATTTTTTCTTTGCTCCGATTCTCTGAGCACACTGCATTCGTTGGACGAGCTATATCCGTCTGAGACCTTGCTGCAGCATATACATGATGACCTGTCCTTCCTTCAGCATCGTGGGAAGGTGGTGTCGTTTTGTTGGGTGCCGGGACAAGCGGGTATTCAGGGTAATGAAGATGCAGACCGGGCTGCTAAAGAGGCCTGCAGCGCCCCTGATGTGACACAGTGCCCTGTTCCCTTGCGGGATATTACTTGCCTGTTGTGGCTGCGGTCCCTGCAGTTGTGGGAGGAAAACTGGCTGTCAGTGACTCAAAATAAGCTGCGTTACCTGAAGCCCACTGTCTGTCCGTGGCATTCCTCCTGCTGATCTCTTAGGCAGGATGAAGTCGCCATTACACGCCTCTGCATTGGGCACTATCCACTGACGCATGGTTTCCTACTTTGACGTGAGGAGCCCCCGCTGTGTGATACCTGTGGCGTGCAGCTTACTGTCCACCACATTTTAATTGAATGTGATTTATATCATACACAGAGTGGTGCGGGTGAATCTTGGTGCAGATTTAATGACGAAGTGTGTGTGTGTGTGTGTGTGTGTGTGTGTGTGCAAAGTTTTAAAATTTTGTGATTTGTGCCTACTCTGGCCTAAACTCTTAGGCTGGAGGTTTTAATATGTTGCCGCGTGGCTGGCTCATCCTTTTATATCGCTGTGGTCAGCCGGCTGTGTTCCTCAGCTTAGTAATTTTAACTCTTTCTCCAGCTTTGGTATTGGGGTACTTTTCACCAGCTTCAAGTCTATTGTTCACCTATGTATTTCACTTCAGCTGTGTGTGTTAGTTGTTGAATTGCTGTCCTTTAATTTTTCTCCTTACTATTCACACGTGTTGGTCCTTATATCCTTTAATTTGATAGGGCACTGAAGACCTAGATGTCAAGTGCCCAAAAAACCCTATCATCATCATCATCCTCAAATGTGGCCAGAGGAGGTATCACAACTCATCTTAATGCTCATAGAAACCGGTCCTATATAATGCAAGCTGTGTGAAAAGAGGCACTGCCATCTTGGGATACAGTATCCCCATTGGACCTGACAACCAAATTGGATATACAGTCTTCGGCTCTAATGAAGTGTAATCATAAGACCATAGAATACCCCAATATGGCAGTTCAAATCATCACTGAACCCTCACCATATTTCCCTCTTGACAGCTATGAGTGTGAAATGTATGCTTGGAATGATGTATTCCAGATGTAAACCTGGCCAAAATGCATTCCCTTCATATTGTTTTGGTGCTGACAGATTAAAAAGCATGACATTCAGTGCTGCAGTGACTTTTGCAGTTGCCATGTACTTATTAAACAATCCTTTTCAAGGACGAACTGTTACAGTTGCTCAACACCCACTTTCATCTGCTGTGTGATTTGCAGATTTTTTTTCCAATTTTCCTGTATGCGGTATAAATCTTCAACATGTTGCCTTTTGAAATACTATGCACTTAGACTACTTTGGTTTTTGAAGCACCTACCATATGAGCACCAACAATATGCCCATCTTCAAATCCACTTAGCTTAGATACAATGCACTCAAAAGTAAACAGAACATTGTTGACCATGATTGACTTTTACAAAGTATTGAGGACCTTGCACAGGTGGTATGTTCCACCCAGATAAAATTATTATCAAGCTGTAATCCTAAGGACTTGACACTGGTCAAATTCAACATCAAAACCTGTAGGCTTGGCTAATCTGAAATTTATGTTCAAACATGTATTTCTCATGATGTTTCCATATTTTTGTCCAGTCTATGTATAATGCATGATGAATAATAATAAGTGCAGTACAGTTGTTTCCAGACTTTGAAGTTTCCTAAGAAATTGTTGTCTCCCAGAAAACTGTGAACTACAGACTTGGGGCAGTTGGTCAGTATGCCACGCATCTAGTAGTAAGTTTCCACCTTATGGCATAGTACAAGCAAGTATACTTTTTGTGGAGTTAACAACACTGAGATGACTACTAATGCATGTGTTTCCTAAGAAATTGTTGTCTCTCAGAAAACTGAACTACAGACTTGGGACAATTGGTCAGTATGCCAGGCATCTAGCAGTAAGTTTCCACTTATGGCACAGTAACAAGCAAGTATACTTGTGGAGTTAACAACACTAAGATGACTACTAATGCATGTGTCCTCCACTGGTGGACTTTTTAGCTATTGGCCTACTTTAGATTACGGTAGTAACACTAAAAGTGAGCCTTTGCTATTGTCTTTTGACAGCTCGAAATTTAAATGAAAATAATGGCTTAACTATTCATTCAACATGAAAATTGAATAACCGAATTTGTAGAGGAGAAAATTCTCTACAACTTTGCTCTTTCATGTTTGTTTTTTCAAATCTCATAGCGTTTCAGAGATATTTGCAAAAATAATGTCTGTCTGTCTGTCCGTAATGTGTTCCCTGTTTTTAAGATGAACCGTACAACCGATCAGCACCAAATTTTACAGACATAATTGTAGGCCGCCAGAGACCAGAACCTCCCTTTTTCAAATTTTTGGGACCAAAAAATATAATTGTAATTGCAAACGAACCATTCAAATGACACGAAAATTGATAAACATATTTCTCTACAATTTCGCTCTATTATGTTATTGTCATATCTTGCATCATTTCAGAGATATTTGCAAAATAACGGCAATTTGACGATGTCTGTCTAACTGTAACGTGTTCCCACTTTTTAGGTCAAACCGTTCAATGGATCAACACCAAATTTTACAGACATAATTGTTGGCCACCAGAGACCAGAACCTCGCTTTTTCAAATATTTCGGACAAGAAACACGTTAGTAATAATAATAATAATAATAATAATAATAATAAAGTCGTTTGTAATGTAATTTTAATTGCAAATAAACTGTTCATCTGATGTGAAAATTGAATAACCGAATTTTTAGAGGAGATAATTCTCTACAACTTTGTTCCCTTATGTTTTTTTTTTATATCTCATATCATTTGACAGATATTTGCAAAAATAAAGGAGATTTGACACCCTACATTAAATTAACGAAAACCAGCCGTTCGGAGATGTCACGTGACATTCCTCACCCAGAACACACTCTGGCATATGCCATCCTGCATTGCGTATTTCGTTATTGTAACTTACACGTTGTCATTTCAAAGCAATGGCGCACTGAAGAATTAACAAAAACACATCGTTCTTTGTATGATACATGATCATCTAGTGTCTACAAATGCCATATTAACATCAATTAACAACAGCCATCAATAGTATGAGATTAAAGAACCCAATTTTTGATTGCTAGTCTTAGCGTAGTGGGCAAGGCGTCGGACTGCGACGCTGAGGAACAGTGGTTCGGAACTCGCCACTACTTAGTGTGATTTTTTTTTTTTTTTTTTTTTTTCAGTATAATTTCCACAAACATTTGTCATACCATTTTACAGCATTTGAAATCCCTTTTGCATAAAATCCTGCTGTCAATAATTATGATCAGCTTCATACTTCCTTACACTCTCTCTTTTATGAGGGTTGTGGTGGTAGGTGTTTCCACATCCACCATATAGTACTGGCTTGGCTCATACTTTAATTGCCCTCATAACTGTAGAAACCTGATGGAAACTAAGTTTTGTTATTGCTGGCAAGTTATTCTTAATGTTTAATATAAGAAATGCAATCATGTATTTGCAATTGTGAATACTAATCAGCATCAGCTATGCAGTTTAATGGTAACATGTGAAAATATGTACCAGACTGGGACTCTAACCCAGATTTTCTGCTTTTTGCAAGAGGTCCCCTTAACCATTAATCTTTTCATAGTTATCTCCCAGCCTGATTTAATTTTCCACATGCTGATTCACATTTGCAACTGTGAATATGTTTGTAACATGTCATTTCACAGCTATGATTGCCACAGTGTACTTAGTAAAACTGTCCTTGTTGTGGGTAGGAAATACTGACATCATAAAGCTACTCTTCTAAAGGAGCCTTGCACCTTTCAAGAAAAAATACACTATAAGCAGTTTAGGACTTGTAAAAGGTTTTTGTCAGTATATGCCAAAAGTATGATGACAAGGAGATGTGTTGATAGTGTCAAATTCGTGGGATTACAGCTTGATAATAAGTTTAACTGGGGGAGCATACCACAGAATTGCTGGAGTGCCAAAACAAGTCCCTGTTTGCTATGCAAATGTTGTCAGATATAGGAGATATAAAAATGAAAAAGCTAGTGTATTACACATACTTTTACTCTTTGATGTCATACAGAATTATTTTCTGAGGTAACTCTCAAAGCAAAGCTAAAGTTTTCAGTGCCCAATAAGTGTGATACAAATCATTGAAGGTGTCAACTCAAGAACATCCTGCAGAGGGCTGCTTAAGGAACTTCGGATACTAGCTACTACTACTTAATACGTATATTCTCTAATGAAATTTGTCATTAAGAATATATATTTTTAAACCAATAGTTCAGTTCATAGGATCAGTACTAGAAACTAGAATAACTTTCAAAAAGATTTAAAGTAACTTACTTTGGCTTAGAAAGGTGTCCACTATTCATCCATGAACATTTCCAATAACATGGCAGCAGGCTTGATTCCATGGTGGAACTTGTGTTTAACGACTGTATTTGACTTGTAGAAATTTTAAGCAATCAGTTGTAAATATTATTTATTTTTGGGCAGCTCTAGAATTCAACCACTGTGTGGTCATTATCAATGCTTAAAAAACAATTAAAATACTTATAACATCTCAACCTCCAACAATGAGTATTTTAATTGTTTTTTTTAAGCATTGATAATGACCACACAGTGGTTGAAATCTAGATCTGCCAATAAATAAATAATATTTACGACTGATTGCTGAAAATTTCTACAACATGCCAGCAGCTATAAAAATTTTAACTCACTATAAAGTTCAATTTGAAAAGAGTCTAAAGGATTTTTTGGTGCATCTTCTTCTATTCCATTGATCAATTTCTTAGAAGTGATTGATGTTTGTTATTGTATATAATACTGTATTCACAAATGTGAATATTGTATTCAGTATGACTTCAGTACTAATTTTGTGCAGTAATGTGATCATTGTAAATAAGGCTTTTATCATATGCACCTATTAATGCAACATTTAGTATGTAGTAATAAGTTGTATGTCCTTTAAAATGTTGGTATTCTTAAGATATTGTTTTTTCTGACTGATCTCACATCCACAAGGGCAGTTATATTTGGGCTCTGTGGAAAGTACATTAACACATCTGCTCTCATTTTGTACATATTTATTGTGTATGTTGTTTTTTTTAATTGTTCTACATCCAAGAGGATCTCCTCAATTTGGATATTATGGAACATAAAGTACATTGAATCTAATCTCAAGATACACACAGCATAGACTGGTCAGTGAGGTCTGTGGATCCAAATTTGACACATCAGTTGGTTTTAGTGGTGGAAATCTTAAAGAGTTAAACATTAGAATGTTAATGACTGTGTCTAATAAAAAAAAAAAAAAAAAAAAAAAAAAAAATATCATCACATTAAGCCACAATCAAGTCCATATCCAAAGACAGGGTCATACATGAAGTACAAAATGTAGAACTGAAAGTTCTAACATGCAAATACAACACAAATTGTCTGAAGCATAGTTGAGACACAGATGAGTTTGAGAGCACACTTGCTCCCAGTTATTAATGTTTGTTTTGCCCAGGACTAGCACTAGAGGTGCCAACTGACAGGCTTCGTGGCGACCTCTCTCAGCCGGCAGCCAAAACACTTTATGCGCATGCTGTTTAAGTTGGTGCACACTCAACTGGTCATAGCTCTCCTTTCCCCTTGTGGAGGAAGTGCTCATAGTGGAGGCATTCATATCTTCTTCCAGTGGTGGCTGCTAAAGTAAGTAAGTTTCATGCAGGGACCAGCAAATCAAGTTTGAAGTGACATCTGCATGGGCACGTAGGGATGGGCTACGAGCACACTCGAGAAACACGTAATGTTAATGCAAATTCGCGAGTACTCTCGAGAAGTTGTCGACAGTGCTGCGCTCTCTGGATGCTGAGCGAAACTACTCTACAAGGAAGTATTGAGCCAGAACAGTCGTAATTGTTGCCTTCTGTATGTGAAAGGAAGAATTTGTACTTTACAGACTGGTTTCATGAACACGACTTTTTTTTATGTATACTGAATTAGTTGTATTAGTAAAGTTCATAAGACTATTATTAATTAAAACAAGTATCTCACACAAAACAAAAACATTCTTAAATAAGAGAGTGGTTGCAGATGGTTTCTCCTAAGACCTCTAGGGGGAATTGAAATAACCGATAAAGAAAAAAGAATCGCCATTTGCCTTATTTTTTCTCTACATGCCTATCAATACTTAGTGTTAAACCATTGGCTGAAGAGCAGTGTGCATGCTGCAGCCAGTCCGCTCTCCAGTTGGGGGAACTGAAGATATCAATAAAGGAAAAGAATAAAATAGGACTGTTTTTAAAGAGTTACAGAAAACAAATATGCATTCTGTATGTATTTATACTTGAAGGAGAGAAAAATGCTACAACATTTTAAACCCAAAAACATTTTACATTCATTTACTAATTGTAGAAAAAAATTCGGCACAACTTATATTAGCCAGTGTTAAGTACCTACAAAGATTTCAGCTTATGTTCTTATGATTTTAGCTTAAATCTGTGTTACTTTGTCAACACAGCCACCACAATTTACAACTACAATACTCGCTGTTGATAGTTATGTCCTCAATCTGTTCAAAAGTTTGGATAGTGTTAATTTTGATGCATATTATGGAGCCAAATTAAAAATTAAACTTTTCTAATATTGGCA
The DNA here is from genome assembly GCA_026315105.1 of Locusta migratoria. Classification (NCBI taxonomy): domain Eukaryota; kingdom Metazoa; phylum Arthropoda; class Insecta; order Orthoptera; family Acrididae; genus Locusta; species Locusta migratoria. The sequence continues at coordinate 284,899,062 of CM048755.1, forward strand.
GACTGTTTCTGGCACTTTCCATATTTTAACTGAATTTCCTTTTAACGTAGTTTGAATAGATAACACATATACATAGTTGGGTATTTTGTCTGACTTGCATTAACAGAACAATGGATTCCTGTATCTATGAAAGTATCTGTTTCATTGCTGGATCTATTGTTTACTTTTAAATGTCTTTTCATGACTGTTGTACTTTTTGCTACACTACAGATCTTTGTAAGACAATGTTGCAAGAGACATTATGGGCAGGTGTGCTCATACCCTTGCAGAGGCCATGAGGGAATACTGGTTAAGGTGGCACTAGGTCAATTTCCACAGCAGGGCTGGTATTTGACAATTGCACTGCACAGATGCTTTTAGCATTGCAGACGTTTGATGTGGAGATGACGACAAAGGCTGGTACTATGTTGTCAGTGGTTGGAGAGGCATGTGGTCAATCTGAGTGACCAATAGAGGTTTCAGTACGTTGGATCCAGGAGATGCCAAAGCAGATGGAAGGACACATGTACCCAGGACGACCCCTGCAGATGGGGAGGACACGAGTCTCCAGTGCCCAACGTATACCCATTGGATTTCTATCTGATTATGCTGAAGCGATAGCACCTTACTTAACAGCCATATATATCCGCTTTCTCATAGAAGGATCTGTACCAAAAGATTGGAAAGTTGCACAGGTCACACATATATTCAAGAAAGGCAGTAGGAGTAACCCACTAAACTAAAGGCCTATTTCATTGGCGTCAATTTGCAGCAGGGTTTTGAAACATATCCTGTATTCAAATATTATGAATTATCTCGAACAGAACAATCTATTGACCCAAGGCCAACACCAATTTAGAAAATATCGTTCACGCGAAACACAATTAGCTCTTTATTCACACGAAGTGATGGGTGCTACCAACAAGGGTTCGCAAATCAATCCCGTATTTCTTGATTTCTTGTTGTTGTTGGGTTTTTGAAGGGACTAAACAACGACGGTTATCAGTCCCTTTTTCCAGTCCAAGAGATAAAACATTGTGTTAAGCGATCCGAAGTGAATGCACTAACAAGTCAAAGTTTAAAACTTACAGACTAATAGAAAGAAAGGATACGATTAAAAACGAAGAAGAGATAAAACAGCTGAAACATTACAAGAGTGTTTTTGCTGGGTGGTCACAAGGATATAAGGAACACACCCAGCCACTCTGGAACACGTTAAAACCGCCTACCTAACAGACATAAGCAGGCGGAGGACAGAGAAACGACAGAGAAACACAAACATTAAATGGACTTGTAAAGTCCACACTCACGCATAAAACGTAAAACAGAGTCAACCATGGAGGTGTTGTCAGCTAATGCAAGCTGCAAAACGTCAGGGATATTAAAATTTCGTCTCACTGCGGCTAAATTGTGGCATTCAATTAAGATGTGGGCGACCGTCAAAGGCGCACCACATCGACACTGCGGAGGGTCCTCGCGACGCAGAAGGTGACCATGCGTGAGCCAAGTATGGCCTATACGGAGTCGGCAAAGGACAACCGACTCCTTGCGAGAAGCCCTCAGGGACGTCTTCCATGCAGCGGTAGACGGCTTGACAGCACGGAGCTTATTTGGTTCATTGGAGTCTGCCCATTCCGAATTCCAAACCTTTAAGACCTTGCGGGTCAACTGGGTTTGGAGGTCGGAAACTGGGAGGCCAATGTCCAGGGACCCCATAGTGGTGGCCTGCTTGGCCAGCTGATCCACACGTTCATTGCCTGGTATATCTACATGCCCTGGCGTCCAAACAAAAACGACAGAACGGCCTGACTCGCCAAGGGCGAATACAGCATCTTGAATGGCTCGCACTACTGTGTTTTTCGGTAGAAACTGGTCGAGGGCCTGTAAGCCACTCAGGGAGTCGCTACAGATGACGAACGACCCCCTGGGGTGAGCTCTGAGGTGTTCAAGAGCTCTCAAAATACCGACCAGTTCTGCGGTGAAGATGCTGCTTCCACAAGGCAATGACCGCTGTTCGATGTGGTCACCATGGATAAAGGCATATCCAGCATGGCCATCGACCAAAGAACCGTCCGTGTACACAATGTTTGCTCATCGACCAAAGAACCGTCCGTGTACACAATGTTTGCTCCGTGAAACGTATCAATCAGGGCATAGAACCGGCGACGGAGAAGCAGTGGTGAAATCGAGGCTTTTGAATCCCGGGACAAGTCCAGCCGAAGCTCCAGGCGAGGAATTTTCCAGGGGGGGATACGGGGGGAGTAATGGTAAGGTGGAGGAAGGGGTAAGGAATCAAGTGAGGAGAGAAGGGAACGGACGCGGACCGCAATCGGGAGACCCGACCTGGGCCGACGTCGTGGGGAAGGGAGTGCAGAAAGTGGGAAGAGAAGCCTGTGGTTCGGATGGCGGGGTGAAGCATGAACCCGGGCAACGTAGCTCACCAACAGCCGTTGCCGGCGATATCGCAGAGGGGGAACACCAGCTTCAGCTAGAAGGCTCGTTACGGGACTGGTGCGAAAAGCCCCTGTTGCGAGACGCACACCTGTGAGGTGAACAGGGTCTAGGACTCGCAAGGCAGAAGGGGCTGCCGAGTCATAAACCAAGATCCCGTAATCAAGCCGAGACAGAATGAGTGACTTGTAGAGCTGAAGAAGGGTGGAATGGGCTGCTCCCCAACTAGTATGGCTGAGGCATCGAAGGACATTTAAATGCCGCCAACACTTCTGTCTCAGCTGACGTAGGTGTGGCACCCATGTCAGCCGGGCATCGAAGACCATGCCCAGGAAGCGATGTGTTTCCTCAACCTGAAGTAGTTCACCACCCAGGTAGAGCTCTGGGTCAGGGTGAACTACCCGACGGCGACAGAAGTGCATCACGCGGGTTTTCCGTGCGGAGAACTGAAATCCGTGAGAAGAGGCCCATGAGTGGGCCTTTTGGATGGCACCCTGCAGCCGCCGTTCAGCTACGCCGATGCTAACGGAGCTGAAATACAGGCAGAAGTCATCGGCGAACAGGGAGCAACTGACTGATGACCCCACAGCCGCAGCGAGACCGTTTATCGCCACTAAAAACAATGGAACGCTGAGGACGGATCCCTGTGGGACACCGTTCTCTTGAATACGTGGGGAGCTAAAAGATGCCCCAACCCTCACCCGGAACGAGCGATGGGAGAGGAAATTGTGAATAAAAATAAGAAGGGCACCCCGTAGGCCCCAGTCATGAAGAGTTGTTAAAATATGGTGGCGCCAGGTGGTGTCATACGCCTTTCGAAGGTCGAAAAATACAGCAACTAAATGTTCACGCCTAGCGAAGGCAGTGCGAATGGCCGACTCCAATGACACGAGGTTGTCAATGGTAGAACGGCCCTGGCGAAAGCCCCCTTGTTGTGGAGCAAGGAGTCCGCGCTCTTCAAGGATCCACATAAGCCGCCGACTCACCATACGTTCGAAGAGCTTGCAGAGAACGTTGGTGAGGCTGATCGGACGGTAATTGTCAGCCACCAGGGGATCTGCACCAGGTTTCAGCACCGGGATGACAGTGCTTTCCCGCCACTGCGACGGGAAAGTGCCCTCTGCCCATAGATGGTTAAACAGGGCGAGAATGCAGCGTTGAAACTCTGGTGAAAGGTGTCGGAGGAATTGGCCGTGAATCCTATCAGGTCCTGGAGTTGTATCAGGACACGCAGCAAGGGCAGTTCGGAACTCCCACTCGCTAAACGGGTCGTTGTATGTTTCCCGACGACGAGTGCGGAAGGACAACATTTTCCGCTCGGCCCGCTCTTTGAGGGAGCGAAAGTCGGCACTGTACGCGGCAGTCGCAGAGCATTGTGCGTAGTGGTCTGCTATATGCTCGGCGATAGCTGTAGGGAGCGTGCAGAGCACACCCTGGATGGTGAGGGATGGGATTCCTGTCGGCGGGCGGTATCCAAAGACGCGTCGGACTTGCGTCCATACCTTAGTCAGGGAGGTGCGGGAGCCGATACTGGCTACATACCGCTCCCAGGAATCCTGCTTACTCTGCTGTACGAGTCGTCGAGCACGCGCACGGAGCCGTTTAAAGGCCACCAAATTCTCTACGGATGGGTGGCGTCGATGGCGCTGGAGCGCTCGCCGACGTTCCCGGATGGCCTCAGCAATCTCCGGTGTCCACCAAGGCACGGACCTACGCCTAGTGGAACCGGTGGTTTGTGGAACTGCCGCCTCAGCGGCCATGACAATACTATTAGTCACCTGCTGGACTGCGTCGTCAATGTCATCTGGTAGCGGTGGAGCAATGACGGCAGTTGAAGCATACACACTCCAATCAGCCCTACGGAGACACCAACGGGGTAAGCTGTCTGCAGCTTGGTACCGCAGGAGCAACACAAAGATTGGAAAGTGGTCGCTGCCACATAGGTCCTCATGCACACGCCAACCAAGGTGTGGTCGAAGGCTGGGGCTGCAGACGGAGAGGTCGATCGCTGAATACGTGCCCTGTGCCACGCTAAAATGCGTGGGGGCACCTGTATTCAGGAGGCAAAGGTCTTGGTGCGCCAATAAGGTCTCAACATCCCTACCGCGGCCTGTGGCCTGGAGCCCACCCCACAAAGGGTTGTGGGCGTTGAAGTCCCCCAATAGGAGGAATGGTGGGGGAAGTTGGGAGACCAGAGCGGTAAGGGTGTTGAGAGACACGGCCTCATCCGGAGGAAGGTACAAGCTGCAGACAGTAAATTCCTGTGTCGCCCGGATTCTAACAGCCACTGCCTCAAGAGTGGTTGTGAGTGGCACGGGGGCACTGGGGACAGTGTCCAAGATATACAGGCAGACACCGCCAGACACCCTGTCGTAAAGGGTCCTGTTGCGGTAGTAGCCCCGATACCCACGGAGGGCAGGGGTCCGCTGTGCTGGAAACCATGTCTCCTGTAGGGCGATACAAAATGCAGGGTAGCTGTGCAGTATTTGTCGCAGCTCAGCCAGGTGATTAAAGAAGCCTCCGCAATTCCACTGGAGGAAAACATGTCCTCCACGCTCTAAGGCCATAAAAGGAAAGAAAAGAAGAAGATCAATCCATAGGAGCGCCTGCTGCCTGATGGTCAGGCTCAACAGAATCTATGACCATAGAATCAGTTGATTCCGGTTGTGCAGATCTCCTATGGTCGAGTGAATCAAGGAGTGCGAGATCCTCAGCGGAAGCGAGGATCTCGACCTCATCCTCTGAGGCAGAGGATGCGGGTGTGGGTGGCTTGGAAGCCACCAAAGAATCCTTTTTCTTCTTCTCTTTCTTTTTACCCTCTCGCTGGCCCTTGGGTGTTAAGGGCCGTGGGGGCTTCTCAACAGGGGCTGCAGGTGCCGACGAAGAGGTGGAGGCCCCTCGATCAGCAGCCGCGGGATCCTTCAGCCATCGGCCGGGATCCACTTTCCCACGAAGAGAAGCCTCGGAAGGGAGTGTCCCGTGGGACCCCTTCCGGGCGAGAGGAGCCGGAGAAGGCTGTTGTTTCTCCGGCTGTGGGGTGGGGACCGACGTCCCCTGTGATGGCTTATCTGTTGCTCCCAACGTGAATAGTGTGGGAGCAACTGAAGGTGTTGGGCCCCCAACTGTCAAGGGGGCAGGTGGAGTGGGTCGGGCCTGGGGGCCCGCTGGCATTGGTGGTGCACTCTGTGGTTTAGAAACTGTGGGGATCGACGATGATGCAACTGTGGCATATGATGTCTTCATGCTCACAGGATGGAGCTTGGCATACTTCTTCTTGGCCTCTGAGTATGATAACCGGTCCAGGGTCTTATATTCCATAATTTTACGTTCTTTATGAAGAACCGTGCAGTCTGGCGAACATGGAGAGTGATGCTGTTTGCAGTTGACACATACTGGAGGAGGGACACAAGGGGCGTCCGGATGTGAGGCACGTCCGCACTCTCGACATGTAGGGTTACCATCACATCGGGAGGACATATGCCCAAACCTCCAGCATTTGAAGCAACGCATAGGGGGAGGAACGTAGGGTTTTACGTCACACCGGTATATCATTACCTTGACAGTCTCTGGCAACGAATTGCCTTCGAAAGCCAAGATAAAAGCACCGGTGGCTACCCTATTGTCCTTCGGACCCCTATAAACACGCCGGATGAAATGGACTCCTCGCCTCTCTAAGTTCTGCCGTAACTCGTCGTCAGACTGCAATAGAAGGTCCTTGTGAAATATAAGTCCCTGTACCATGTTCAAGCTCTTGTGGGGAGTAATGTTAACGGGGACGTCACCCAGCCTGTCACAAGCAAGCAGTGCCCGTGACTGGGCTGGGGACGATGTCGTTATAAGTACAGCCCCAGATCTCATTTTCGACATGCCATCTACTTCCCCAAACTTATCCTCAAGGTTTTCCACAAAAAACAGAGGCTTCGTAGTCGTAAACGATTCGCCGTCCGTCCTAGTACATACCAAATAACGGGGGGCATAAGCCTCACCTCGCTGACGAGCCCTGCGTTCTTCCCATGGTGTGGCCATGGAAGGAAACGCTTGGGGGTCATATGTCTCAGCATTAAATTCAGTTCGCCCACGCTTAGAGACGCCGGTTTTGCGTCCGGCAACGCAATTTTGTGCTCGCTTCATTCTCGTCCCACGAGCAGCTAGGGAACGAGGTCCACCCAGGCAGAGCCCCGCTTGCCTGGGTAAGCCTGATACAACTGAGGTGCGGCAGGTTCCTCAGAGGTTGCTCGCTAGCGGCTGTTCAACCTCAACAGCCATGCATCTCCTCGGCACGTAGCACACCTTGAGATTGAGGGGTTTTTTATAGAGGTTTGTACCGTCCTCGTGACCCGGGCGATTAAGCCAAGATCCCCGGGCTCTGAAACGTACAACGTTCCACCGTCGCGCCGAACGATGGTCGTTGAAGCACGCACAGAGCTTACGGTGTAGCGGACTGTTGGCGCGACACAGCCCACGGCTCAGGACCCCGGTTTCGCCAAGCCCGTACTCAGCAAATTAATGCTGAGCCCCTGAGGGGTTCTTGATTTCCAGAAGGCTTTTGACACCGTACCTCACAAACTGCTTTTAATCAAACTGCTTGATTATGGTATATCGCCCCAAATTTGCAATTGGATAGGGGATTTCCTGTCAGAGAGGACACAGTTCATAGTAATCGATGGTAAGGCATCAACTAAAACAGAGGTGATATCGGGCGTTGCACAGGGTAGTGTTATTGGTCCTCTGCTGTTCCTTATTTACAAAAACGATTTAGGAGAAAATCTAAGTAGCTCTCTTAGGTTGTTTGCAAATGACACCGTCATTTACTGTCTATTAAAATCATCTGACGATCAAAACCAACTGCAGAAGAATCTGAATAAGATATCAGTATGGTGTAAAACTTGGCAATTCACTCTAAATAAAGAGAAGTGTGAAGTCGTCCACATGAGTACGAAAACAAATCTGTTAAACTCCGCTTGCAAGATAAATCAATCAAAAGTGAAGACCGTAAACTCCACAAAATATCTAGGAATTACTATTACTTCAGACTTAAATTGGAAAGAACACATAGATAATGTCGTGATAAAGGCGAACCAGAGACTGTGTTTTACTGGTAGAACCCTTAAAAGAGGCAACAGAACTACAAAAGAAACTGCATACACTATGCTTGTCTGTCCATCTTTGGAGTTTTGCTGCCCAGTGTGGGATCCTTATCAGGTGGGTTTGACGGAGGACATCGAGAGTCCAAAGAAGGGCAGCTCGTTTCGTATTGTCACGATACAGGGGAGACAGTGTTATGGAAATAATAGAGGATCTGGGATGGGAATCATTACAACAACGGTGCTTATCGCTGTGGTGTAGTCTGCTTATGAAACTCCAATCACCAACATTCTCCTCCGAATGCAAAAATATATTATTGACTCCCACTTACATAGGTAGAAATAATCATCAGAATAAAATAGGAGAAATCAGAGCTCAAACAGAGAGATTCAGGTGTTGTTTCTTACCGCGTGCTATTCAAGAATGGAATGGGAGATAAATAGTATAATGGTGGTTCGATGAACCATCTGCCAGGCACTTAAATGTGATTTGCGGAGTATCCCATGTAGATGTAGAAAACATACATACTTGTACCAACTTTCATGGCGATCTATCAACCAGTGTCGAAGTCGGCTGTAAGGTACCCTTCACATGCACCACCACCGTCACAAGGGAAAACTGTCGGTAGTGTGCATGACACACAGGCAGTGTCCTCTGCGGCGATTTTCCAGGAATTCCTCGATAGAAAGTGTGAACCATGAGGAAACTGTTCAGTTTGACTTGAAAGTGCATGAGTTACTACTAAGCTTTTTGAATTCTTGTGGCAGGCTATTATTAATAAAGTGACATTAAAGAAAAGATGTATTGAAAGTCCAGTGTTCCAAGACTACTGAACTGGGGTTGAAAATAGGTTCACAAGTTTACACGGTGTTCTGCTTGAACCACTCGTTTTTGCACAATAAATACCCTCTTCAAATCTGAGTATTTACCCCAAAAAAATAACACTTTATGTTAGAAGTGAATGAAAGTAAGCAAAGCAGACTACTTTTCATGTTGAACCATCACGTATTTCAGATACTGCTTAATGGCAAATAACTCAACATTTAACTTTTGAACAAGATCCTGAACATGTGTGCTCCATGACAAATTACTATACATTTGAATGCATAGAAATTTGAACTTTCCAGTCTCACTTATAATATCCTCATTCTGGGTAATCAAAATGTCATTTTTGTTGAATTGTGTATTACAGACAGTAAGAGCCTAGTCTTACTGTGATTTAGCATCAAGTTATTATCTTCAAGCTGTGAACTTATTTCATTACGTGCATTATTTGATACTGTGTCAATACCACTGGTATCAACTTCGAGCATCAGCTGAAACCACAAGCTCTGAACTGAAAGCCATACACAGCTGGAATGGTCATGAGGTAGCAGCTTGCAGGTGGGGTAGCATCCAAGGATGCCGTCCACGAAGGCCATCCACAAAGCTCCAGTGCCGAAGTGGGTGAACCTGTAGGAGTTAAAAAACATACCAAGGGATTCCTCGGAAGAAGAAGATGCCCTTTTTTTAATTAATTAATTTATTTATTTTATTTTTTTATTTTTCTTTCCTCCTCTGTGTGTTTGGGATGTTCAGACTAGGCACTCCATCTCCCTATTGGATTGGTTGTTGAAGGGGGAGCCATAATATGAATAATCTTCAAAACCTTGCAACACAAACTGTGGCTAGGGTGTATGGCAGATATTCAAGAGTAAAAATCTTGGAAAGGGTTGAGACTGTATATGCTGTGGCTATGATAAGCCAGTGAACAACATATGGGAATTTAGAGAAAGCATTACATAAGCGTTAAAAAGGGGGCTCGCAAAATCAGCATGAATGCACTCCCAGACACAGTGGAGACAGGGACAGAGAAACCTTTGGCACAGCTTGCAAAATAACACAGCACTGGCAGGCTGACACAAACCTCATGATTTCTGAGTCGAAACCCAGCCAAAACACATACACAACTCTGGCCACAGTTGAAAGAGAAAACTTATTTTTCACTCTCCTCATATTATCTTTATATTACAATGTCATACTGCCGGCCGCAGTATTTGAACAATACCATACTCTTTACTGTAATGTGTTGAGTATCTGATAACTATGTTTTGTTGATTAATGATACAGAAGGTTTCAGATTTCCTAATTGCGATAACTGAAAGGCCTAGGGTAAAGCAATTTTATTACAAGTCAGTTGAGAAGTGTCCGCCTTTTTGTTACAAAGTTCTCCCTAACACAGATGGGAAACATCATTTAAAATATTTGGCAGCACTTTGACTGTGTGTTAACATCTATGACTGGTGAAGAACTGTCAACTGAATTCTCTAGACATTCTCTTTCCAGTATGTTGTGGCGTAAAGTCAGCGCCACACGCCAGACGCACGAGAACAATCATGGAGAAGGCAGCGGATGACTGGTAGCCAATCACACGCCAGTGCCGCACGTGCTGGAGGGAGTAACCTAGAAGCACGCCCTCTACAAGTGGCTTTATCTAGGCCCACATGCGTCTGGAAGAGCCATCTGAACTCTGCTCCAAAATAGGCAGCCACTAGGACTCAGCGCAGCTAACATTGAGGAAGAAGATGCCACCACGAGAAGAGACAGACAAAGATTATAAGTTGAGTAACTTTGTCCGTATTCGTAAATAAAACTTGTATTACTAATCTGAATAGTTGTTTCAGATGTCAACGCATCCCAAATGTCCTGATAGAATCTTTCCTGAAAGATAAGCTGGGAAGGACAACTAAACACAGTATGATGATTCTTTCTTTTTAGCCATCCTTCCGCACCTGCAGGATCGACTTTGTTACTTCGGATTTGTCATGTAAATATTTTATGGGGTGGCCGGATGCCCTTCCTGTCACCACCCCATGCCCCACAGGAGGAAATATGTACCCCAAATGTCTGTGTATAGTGTTATACGTGTGAAAGTGTAAAGTGTTACGAAATGTTTGTGAATCATGTAACTTGACGCAGAACTTGGGTACCAGCCCAGTGTTCACCTAGGGGGATGTGGAAAACCGCCTAAAAATCACATTCAGGCTGGCCGGCACTCCGACCCTTTACGTTAATCTGCCAAGCGGGTTCCAACCAGGGCCGGTACGCCTCCCCGTCTCGGAAAGTGCTGATTCATACTGTAGAAACGTATAATTTTCATATAAGAAGAGACAGTGTGATATAAAATTTTTTGGTATAAATAATTCTATTGTTTCCATAAATGTGAAAACTTTCCTTATCTTTCAAGATGCATCAATGGCATAGGTAATGTCTTCTTCTGGGAGAGATAAATGGGTGTTCACTGCTGAATAAGTACAAGATATTCATTCAGATTAGCATTCCCACCTAATACGAACTGTTGAAGTATATTAATGTATACAGATGGAACACAGTTTGCACCATAAATGAAAACGAACAAATTTCAGTCATGTGGTGGCTCTGGGAGAGCAATGTGATGGCTCATGCGCTGCGGCCCATATCTCAAGAGAGGACACTGGTGGCAACGGCTTTTTAGTTCTGGCATTCCACGTGTTTCTTTTGATGCAAGAACTCTATAAGTCATCAGTTTTGTTTGCAGTAGAGGTAGGTGCAATCGACTTTTATATTTATTCTTTTATTTAAGCATCCATAGATGGCTAGGAGAACTTCTTTAAAGAAATCATAAAACTGCAAAACTTAAGTCCCCTGGGACCTCTGGAGCTAGACCCTATATAATGAATTTGACAAGATCCATTAACCTGTCGAAATGCTAACAGGTGTCTGCTCTGGGAATGGGAAGAATGCCTCTGAAGAAAATATGAAGCGAGATGCTGGTGGATGTGAAGCTGTGAGAATAGCTCTTGAGGCACTTGCAAAATTCGAAAGTCAACAGGTCCCATGGTGGAAAGGTTAGCATCCGAGTTCAAATCTCGGTGGGACCAACCATTTTTGACTGTCTGGTAAATCAAAGCATTCAGTCAGCCCTTCATAGTATAGATGATGATGATGATAATAATAATAATAATAATAATAATAAAAGACTGTGATTTTGTACAGGAAGACATTAAAAACACCAAAAAATGGGCGCAAAATCGTAAGGATTATTCTAGGCACATAAGTGGTAGACCAACAATACTGCCTCAGAATTAACCTGGAAATCAAACAACACACATACATCCAGAAATGCTGATTAAGATTCTATGGACAAATTAAAAGACTGAAGACTACATATGGCTGAATATTGAACACCTTTTTCCAGATATATGTAACTATATTTGTCTATGTGTAGCTGGTGCTCACAAAGCAGACGAATATCTGAGGACAGAAATATCCAAAAGGCGTCATTTTAAAGTCACACTCTGCCTGAAGTGTGACCTATAATTTTTACAACGTATCTAGCTTCTCTGCCAGTTTACAGATGAACTTGACCCTTCTCGCCAACCATCTAATTCCTTTTTTTTTTTTTTTAATGTTTGTAAAGCTAAGGGACCAAACTGCAGAGCAGAATTACAGACTACTTACTAACTTATGCTAAGGACAACAACAACAACAAATATATATTATATAAATAACTTAACTTCTTTGCTTTCTACAGTATGTCTGCCTAGGTGTACTTGTGTCTGTGTGAATGTGTGGGCATGTGTGCATTTGTTTACCCTCCATTTTTTCCCCCAAGGTAAGTCTTTCCTCTCCCGGGATTGGAATGGCTCCTTACCCCCTTCCTTAAAACCCTCATCATTTCCTTTTCCCTCTCCTTCCCTACTGCCTGAAGACGCAACTGGGTTGCGAAAGCTTGCGATTGTGTGTGTGTGTGTGTATTCATTTATTTATTTGTGATGCTGTCACACCTGTGCTCCTTCGCCTGGTGAGTAATCTTCGTCTATTTTTTATATTTTATTTTTCCTGCTAGGAATTTTTCGTCTTAATAATCGTTTAATATATATATATATATATATATATATATATATATATATATATATATATATATATATATATTGTGAGTGTGTGTGTGTATTGTATTTGAAGGTAAACAAATACACACACACACTCTCACTCACACTCACACATATCCACATCCAGTTTGGATGTGGATATGTTGTGAGTGTGTGTGTATTTGGTTACCTTCCTTTTTGTCCCCTAAGGTAAGTCCTTCCACTCTTGGGATTGGAATGGCTCCTTTTCCACTTCCTTAAAACCTGTATCCTTCCCTTTCTCCTCTCCTTCCTTCCTCTTTTTCCCGCAGAAGCCACCACTGGTGGCGAAAGCTCGAATGTTTGTGTGTTTTTGTGTTGGTGTTTCTGTCGACGAGCCTGTACTTTAGGTAAGTCAAAAATCTTTATTTTTATATATATATATATATATATATATATATATATATATATATATATATATATACCAAGGGAGGACTCGAACCTCCTATTGGAAGCAACAATGGCCACCCACCTAGGTGTCTTTGTCGCATTTACAAGTTTGAGATGAGTATGTTTCAATATATCTTCTCTCAAAAGTTATCGTTCACAAACTATTAAAAGATAATGTTATAAAAGTTTCGTTACCACTACCAGGAATTAATGCAGCTGTAGATACAGTATAACTTTTGCAAGTGTGAAGAAAATGTGGACTTCAGAAAATACACAACTGAAATCTGGAGCGCTGAAAGCATTGTTGCTTATCAAAATAAATTTAAGATATAGTTTCTCTGAATTTTTCAATTACTTAAAGCAGAATTTGATCAAAATATGCCCAATAACCATCAGTTTTATTAGTTATGTAACATAATTGTTCTGGTGATCATATTTACAGAAAAGTAATCTTATACCCAATACTATTTTGTATATTGTAACAGCATCATTTGGAATATGGGGAAAGTTTGAAATCACTCCCCCCCTCCTCCCATCTACACGCCAATATTGATATTCCTACGATGCTGCCAATATCTCAAGAAAGGACAGCGGTTGCAACGTCTTTTTTACTTCTGACATTCCCCATGTGCGATGTAAGGACCCTATAAGTCATCAGTTTTGCTCGCGGTAGAGGTTCATACAATCAAGGCTTATATTTTTTTTTATTTTTTTCATTTACTTACGGAGCTATATACAGTGGCAGACTAAGGGGGCGGTCCGCCCCGGGCCTCTTGTCTTGGGCAACCTCCAAATCTCAAAGGTAACTTTTTTATAGTAATGTATTTCCAAGAGGACGGGGGCCCTCATTTTGTTTTGCTGCTGCCCTGGGCCTCTGACAGCCTTAGTCCGCCACTGGAAAGCAGGTAACGATTTAATATGTGACCCTCTTAATGATCCTGATGTAGGAGGCATATGACACCTCACTGGTAACAAAGGGTGTTACCACTCTGGGTTCTGACTCTTCATTGGACAACAGCACAATGCCATCAATGACTGACAGACAGTGGAGGAGAGAGTAGTAATTGCACAAAGGATCTGATGAATGGACCTGTGGTTTCTCTGACCAGCCATGTTTGATGAAATTTGCCACATGATGGAGGACAGAGTCATCAAAGCCTGCCACAAAAATCTTTCACTGGTAATCACTGATCAGGAATCCATCCAGTGTTTTGAGCTTCATCATTGATATGGAAACAACAGTTCATCCTGAGATCCAGGCTCATTAGAAGGTGTGGAACTGCATCTACATTAGAGTGCTGTGCCACAGAGCAGAAATGCATCACGTAACAAGAACAGAGCCCAACATCATGGGCAATAGATGACTTCGTCTGGCAAGAATACCGACAGATTCAGAAGAGAAACCAAGTATTCATGGTCCATAATCAAATATGACATTTTACTCCACTGCAGGTGTTTGTTGTTGATCGCTGTTTGTGTATCACCAGTCCATGGTAGATGTCAGCAACTGGTCAATGTTTGTTAGTTGCAAAGCAGGGAGGGAATGAAAAACAATAAGTTTCAGATCATTGAACATATCATACAAAGCTGCATTTCTACAGTTGCAGTTTTTATGACCTGTTAGAAATGTAAACAGTTGTGACATCATGCACATTGAAAGCAGTCTGTTGTTATGAAGTATTGTATAGTCTTCATCCTAAAGCCTTTGACGCATTTTGCTGTTGGCAGATGCTTGTCTGTGAACTGTGTTTTGTTGTTATAAATTGCATTTTTCTTTGTAACTAAAGTTTTAATGTGGTATTATTCTCTAAATGCGGGGTAAAGTAAATTACTTCAGTAGAGTAGCACTACTAACCAACTGAAAATACAAAAATTTAACTGACAACTACAACAATGAAAAATCTCAGACTTCTAAAAAAATTCCAGACATTTTCTGGATGAAGAAGTTCCTAGATTTTCCCTGGTTGTATTGGCACTTATATACCCTTAGTTATCACTGTGTCACAAACGACTGATGCCAGAGACGTGAATATCTGTTCGTATTCTTGTCGACGCCCACTGTTACAGAGAAGAGAAGATCACCCTGGTGTGGGTGGATAATAGTCATAGAACTTGGACCATGAACTGCTGCCCTGCAGGACAGACATTTTGCCGGCCGCGGTGGCCGTGGGGACTGAGGCGCTTCAGTCACGGTCTGCATGGCCACTACGGTCGGGGGGTTCGAATCCCCCCTCGGGCATGGATATTTGTGCCGTCCTAGTTCGTAAGTAGTTCATAAGTAGTTTGTAAGTTTAGGGACTGATGACCCCGTAGTTAAGTCCTATAAGATTTACAAACATTTGAACATTTTGACAGACATTTAGCTGTTGCTATAGAACCCAGATATAGCTAATCAACCAGACTCAACCAAAATAAAATGTTCAAATGTTTGTAAACCTATGGGACCAAACTGCTATGGTTATCAGTCACAGACTTAACCCAGTCAGCTGACCTAGTGGAGATAACTGCCCAGACTGGCAGCAGCTGCATAATTGTCTGTTAAATGCTGGCCTACAATAGTGCAGCCAGACTAATTTTGCTGGTCACAATGGGTATTTATAGTTGTTACTGGTACGTTTGTTATGATGATAAATTGCTTTCAGGCATGTACAGATCAACACTTCCATGGGCCAAGAATACGGAAACTCCCTTCATGGCTGTTTGTTGTTGCAGTTCTTTTCTGTGACATTAACAAGATGGTACAAGTGCAGTCTGTCTGCCTTGTGGTATGTACATGAGCTTGTTTTCGAAATCACATACCACACTGCCTACCGAAAGTTGCAGTGTGGTTGCTTTCTCACATTAATGTCCAAAGTTAGTGATGCCTTTATAAATATGTGTCCAGATAGTACTGCAAGAAAACATCGCTGAATAGCTTCATTATTAATCACCTAGTAAAGGTTTCTTGCAATACAAGATGGTGACACAGAAGGTTATTGATATTATTTTAAGTTAAATTTTACTGTCCATCATGGCAACATAGTGTGCTTATGTTGGCAACAAAATGTTCACTTTAAGACGACAATTAATTTACTAATCGGGCAAAGGTACATACAAGAATCTGTCAACCAAAGAGCAGGAACAACATTATTTATTTATTTCATGGTCAACATGAAGAATATTTCCTCACATTCTATGTGATTGAGTTTTAGATTAGATTAGTTTTTCATTCCGTAGATCCATGTTCAAATGTTTGTAAAGCCTATGGGACTTAACTACGGGGTCAGTAGTGGCCGTAGTGGCCGTGCAGACCGTGACTGGAGCGCCTCAGTCCCCTCGGCCACCGCGGCCGGCTAGATCCATGTTGAGGAGATCCTCGTGGATGTGGAAATGTCAAGAAACAAAATTTACGAGCAGAATAATAGATAATACTAATAATATAAATACAGATACATACTTTTTTATGTTTATCTGATAATATCACATTACTAATATAGTATGAATACCGATACATGCATCATTTGGTACAATTTAGAAATTCAGTAATGGAGTAGGAATTGGCCACTAGAGTGTCTTTAAGGCTCCTCTTAAACTGATCTTTATTTCTAGCTAATTTTTTTATAATCGATGGTAAATTATTGAAAATGTATGTTCCTGAGTAGTGGACCCCTTTTTGAACTAAAGTAAGCGCTTTTAAGTTCGTGTGTAGATAATTTTTGTTCCTAGTATTGTATGTATGAACTGAGCTGTTTGTTGGGAAAAGAGATATCTATGATAAATTTCATTAAGTAATAAATATACTGAGCGGCAGTAGTTAATATACCCAGTTCTTTGAAGAGGCTTCTACAGGACATCCATGAATTTATTCCAAAAATAATATGTATTAAACGCTTTTGGACTCTGAAGACTTTTGACTGACTTGAAGAGCTACCCCAAAATATTATACCATATGACATTATGGAATGAAAGTACGCAAAGTTTGCAAGCTTTTTCATTTTTATGTCTCCTATGTCTGATAACACTCGTATTGAAAATAACAAATTTGTTGAATCGTTTCTGCAGTTCTGTGGCGTGCTCCTCCCAACTGAATTTATTATCAAGCTATAATCCCAGGAATTTAATACTGTCAACCTCTTCTATCTGCTTTTCTTCATACTTAATGCATATGCTCGCAGGAAATCTCTTACATGTTCTGAACTGCATGTAGTGCGTCTTTTCAAAGTTTAATGACAATGAGTTGGCTTTAAATCATTTATTAATGTTCATAAAAATATCATTAGCAGACCTTTCTATAACTATGCTTGACATACTTTTTATTGCAATACTTGTATCATCTGCAAACAAAACGAATTCTGCTTCTGGTAGTGTAACTGATCAGAGGTCATTAATGTACACAAGAAAAAGCAATGGCTCTAAGATGGATCCTTGTGGGACACCACATGTAATTTCTTTCCAATTTGATGATGACTGTTGGCTTAATTCACTAGTCACTTGCACCGACACCCTTTGTTTCCTGTTAGTGAGGTACGACTAGAACCATTTTGCAGCATTTCCCATGACACCATAGAATTCTAATTTACTTAAAAGGATGTTATGGTTCACACAATCAAATGCCTTTGACAAATCACAGAAAATACCTGCTGCTTGCAATTTATTATCTAATGAATTAAGGACATCCTCACTGTAGGTGTAAATAGCCTTCTCGATATCTGAACCTTTCAGAAATCCAAACTGTGTTCTGGACAATATGCTATTCGTGGTCAGGTGGTTGAGAAGCTGCTTGCACATTACCTTTTTAGCCAATCAGGAAATGTTCCAGTTATAATAGACTGGCTACATAAATAACTTAAAATAGTGCTTAATTCACAAGAACACGCTTTAATTAATTTTGTTGATATTTTATTATAACCACTAGACTACTTTGTTTTTAAAGATTTTATTGTGGAAGTTATTTCTTGTGGTGAAGTGAGTGATATATCCATGTACCTGAAGTTATTTGTAAATGCTAGTTTCAAATATTCAAGGGCATTATTTACTGACCCAGACAATCCCATACTATCAGTGATAGATATAAAGTACTTGTTAAATAGATTTGCCACACTATGCCCATCAGTTACTAATGTCTCATCTACTCTTAATGCTACCTGCTCTTGTTCCTTTCTGGTTCTACCAGTCTCTTCACTATATCCCACATTGCCTTTATTTGGTTTCCTGGTGTTGCTATCTTCTTTTCTTAGTACATTTGTTTGGATGCCTGAATAACTTTATTCCTTATATTTAGCTAAATCATCATAATTGCAACTACGCTTGGCTGATAGATACATTTTTCCTTTTTGTCTTACATGAAATCTTTATTCCTTATGTAATCCTTGATTTTATTATAGATTTCTTTTTAATTAGAGTTACTTTTAAAGGAAAACAGTTTTCAAACATGATACTAACATTATTAATGAATATGTTATAGTTTTCATTCAAGCCATGAGCACTATATATATCTTTCCAGTTCATGTCTTTGAGGCGTCTTCTAAAATTTTCAATTTTTGGTGGGTTGACTACTCTCCTGTATGCAGATGTTGCAGTCTTCATAACCTGTTTAGAATGTATACCTAAAACAAGGAGCTGCATATCATGATCTGATAGGCCATTTATTATTGGTTTTATGATATGATTTTGTTCCTTTAATTTGTCTATAAAATATTATCAATTGCTGTCCTAGAGGTTTTAGTTATTCTAGTTGGAAAGTTTACAGTATGAGTTAGGTTGAAAGACAAAGTTACTGACTGCAATAAATTTTTACTGGAGGACTGCATAAGAAAATCTGTATTAAAGTCACCCGCAACCAGGATTTCTTTATTTCTTCCTGTTAAATAACCCAATAGAGCTTCTAGATGATTTAGGAATAGATTATAATTTCCTACAGGTGCTCAGTAAATAGTCACTATTATATAGCATATATATCTTCTAAATGCTGCTCTAGACATAATTTATTTATATCAATATTCTTGAATTTATAGCAGTTTTTAATGAATGTGGCAACTCCTCCTCCCTCCATATCTACTCTACAGAAGTGTGAAGCTAAATTAAATACTGGAATGTTTAACAAATCTATATCAGTGGCCACATGATGTTCAGAGAGGCAAATTATGTCAATTGGGTTAGAGGAAACTTTCTTCAATACAAATGAGTAGTTCATCAAGTTTATTTCTGACTCCTGGAATATTTTGATGTAATAAAGATAACTGATATTGCATAATAATAGTTCAACTAACATTTACTGGCAGTTTCTGAGTACTTTCTGTTCAACATTGTTTGCTAAAATCTATCTCCTGTGTCTTCCAAGCTCTCTCAAAACTGGTTTTCTTTCCCCCCTCCCTATCCTAAAAAAGGCATCTCTCTGACACCTGTAACCACTGGTATTTTACCATTTGTGACCCCCCCCCCCCCCCCCCGGTAAGTTACTTGCAATCAACCCTGACAGTTTTCCCTTCCCTTTCCTGTTGAGGTGAAGGCCATGTCTAGTGTAGTCCCACCTACAGATACATTCCACAGCAATCAAAACAACTGCTATAAATAAAAAAACTGGTATAAATTCAAGAATATTGATATCAATAAATTCTGTCTAGAATCAAACCAATATTCAAAGAATATTGAAAGGTCATTGCCAATGTCAGATCACTATGCTGCCAAGACAGTAGGTAAAATTTATCATTATTTTCTTATTACTAAAACTACTATAAGACTGTGCAGTGGTTGCTGCATTTCACAATCATGCCTAATCACATCTGTCATGGGTATCATGAGAGCAGTCCTGAAATGTGTAAAAACTCAAGTGACAAAATAGGATATTTTCCAGTTTGAATTATTGTTGTTCTGAATTATTATTGCAGCATTCTACTACATACACATTTATTGAAGTCCCACTCAAGTGAAAGTGATCAGTCATACAAAACATGGGACAGAGAGAAGATGACTGATTGGTTTGGGGTTTAAGGGACCAAACTACACTAGTCATCAGTCCCAGAGAGTAGATGAAACAGATACTTAGAGCACTGTATCACATTCGCTTATTGCATACACTGAGTCCTCACACAGACGCTTACTCGACAATATTGAAAACAGTAGTAAGGTGGAGCCAGGTTCCGCTCGACACTTATACACTTGATACAGAGTGCACCCCATTGGCACCAGTGGCAGCCAGTTGATTTACTCAGGCCCGGGTGATGCCACTGACGTTAGTGGGGATGGTGTACTGTGAAAAGACAACACAAAAGACTCAGATGGGCCAAGTAGCTCTGAGGGATGCACAGCTTTGGAGGTTCCAGCTGAGAACTCTGCAGTGGTCAGCAGTGAGGGGTCCAATGGTGGAGTCGGAACCCTCGGGCACAACTGACCCAAGTGGCACATCACTTCTCCCTTGAATGTGCATAGGACGCAAATGGGATGGCCTTCGCATCGTGTTACCATTGCTGGTGTCCACTTCAGAAGTCTGCTGAACAGCCATGCTGAGACTGTTGTGCCCAGCCAGAATCGGTGTCATGGCAGCTCCAAATGTTCAAATGTTTGTAAAGCTTATGGGACATAACTACGGGGTCATCAGTCCCTAAACTTACAAACTACTTATGAACTTGCTAACACTAAGGACGGCACAAATATCCATGCCCGAGGGGGGATTTGAACCACCGACCGTAGTGGCCGTGCAGACCGTGACTGGAGCGCCTCAGTCCCCTTAGTCACCGCGGCCGGCATGGCAGCTCCCACGGATGGTGCAGTAGAGGCACGAGCAAGCCAAGTGTGAACTGCAACTGATGGTCACAAAGCAGCTCTGCTAGGCTTTTGTCATCCAGTGACGTAAAGCAATAAGGGGCCAAGAACCTATCCAGAGTGATGTTGATCGAGGCAGACTGAATGTACTTACACATCTGGTTCTTGATGGTGCACATTATCCTTTCAGCTTCCCTGTTGGACTTTAGATGAAAGGGAGGGGGGAGGGAATAAGGCGAACGTCATGTTAAGTACGGAAGTCATTGAATTCTTGAGTTGTTAATGGAGGGCCACTGTCAGTAACGACAGTTAGTGGAAGAACTTCCAGAACAAACATTTTGGAGACTACAGCAATTGTGTACAGTGAAAGAAAGATGCGTACAATGGGCTACAAATGGCAGTTCAGAATATGCATTGACAATCGAGAGCCTGTAGGAATTGAGGAACAGTCATGCATAGTCCAAGCAGAGGCATACCCATATGTATTCAGGTAGGGGCCAATGAGTAAGGGAAGCACAAGGAGCTGCTTGCTGGGTTGCACAAATGTCACACATGTTCACGAGAGACACTACTGTGCTGTCCATTACCAGCCAAAAAATATGGTGCCCAGCCAAAGCTTCTGTATGAATAATCCCCCAAGGGTCAGCAGTAAGCAGACGTAAGGCCTTGCGGCAGAGAGAACTTGCAGTCACCATGCAAGGAGATGTGTTTGCTGGTTGTAGCAGCAGAACACTCTGCCACACAGCAAGTTGATATCGAAGAGAGTAATAATTGCAGTGGAGGTCCAAGGAGTAACAAGGTGAAGCATCTAGCCATTCGTGCTAGATATATTGAACCATCTGTCGCAAAAACAACAAAAGACAAACACAGAAAAAGAGGCACAAACTGAGTAAAGGCAGAAAGCATGTGAATATGAACTTACTCATTGCCAATATGCAGTATTCTACTGCACAAATACTGTCGCATTGCAATGGAAGCAGGCTTGACTTCGAAGGCAACTGAACACAGCACTTATACTCAAAGCACGTTTATTACGAACTCCACATACACGCAGCACTGACTGCCTCTCGGGCAGAGTGCTCTGCTATTTATACACAGACAAAATTTACCAGAAATTAGAAGAACAGTTAACATAAGAAACAAGTAGAATTTACAATTGAACATAAGAAAGATGTAGAACATTCTGGAATTATTAATTACAAAGAAATAAATTTTGGCCGGGGGGCCGGATTGAACCGGCGACCTTGAGCACCGCAGTCTGTGACGCTATCCCCTGCGCCACGCCGACAGGCAGTGTACGTGGTCTCTCGCGGCAATATTTATTGAAGTTGCACTCCAAGTATAAGTGATCATAATTACAAAACATGGGACACTGAACAGATAAAACAGACTTAGAGCACTCTATCACATTTGCATAAACAGAGTTAATACATAGAGAAACGCTTACTTGACAATATTGAAAACAGTACTGAGGCAGAGCCTGGGTCCACTCAACACTTTATGGACTTTGGATAGAGGTTGCTCTATTGGTGCTGGTGGCGGCCAGCTAACTTAAGGCTGGCACTGGATTCGAAGGTGTGGCAATTATTACATTCAAATAGCATTTTTGGTCACTATTCTTACAATCCATCAGTTACATTTTTTAAATTAAAGCTGAAAAACAAATTTGGATTAGGTCATGTGACTGAAAATGCTCTGTCATTGGCTGAATCTCTGGCTATGTTACAAGACAGGAGTTATAGCAGTGTTAGTGAAACTGTCTATATTTTTTTATGATGTAAAACACGTTCACAACTTTTATTTATGAATGGAAAAGAATTTTGTGAAGTCTAATAGTGAAATTGTGTTTAAAGTAAAATATATCTACATTTAAAACAAACTGTTGCTGGTTTGTATCAACAGATTGCCTCTTAGATTCAGTCTTTGTTTTTCTACCAAATACATTTCACTTTTAAAACAAGTGTTAATAGTGGCCACTGTAAAAATTACATGGTAGTGCATAACTACGTTGTTACAGTTAGGATTCTAATTAATTCTGATGTATATGTAAATTAATCTTGCATACTGGTCACTTTCCACATATCAGCATGCATTTTTCTCATGCTCATTGGTTACAAAGATAGTTATCAGGTTAAATCGGAACTTGGAATGTTACAGAAAGGGAAAATTAGGAGAAATGTTCTGTTGTAGGTGGCAACATTAAATAATATAGAGAAAGAAAAAAAATCTAAGTTTTGAATTGTCAGCTTAACTGCTCAGGCAGTATTTAGTGTGGTTGTTTCTTAGCATAAAGGTTAGCATCTTGGGTTACCAATTTTGTGTTCCGTGTTCAAATCCAACCCACTTCCTATTTTCTCTCTCTTTTTAGTAGCCACGTAAGAATGTGATAATGTGAAATACAATTGAATTGTTGTTGTTGTTGTTGGTTGTTTAAGGGGGACAAAACTGCAATGGTCATCAGTCCCCCATTCCATCTCTAGGCGTCAAAAGTAAAGCCAAACACGTAAAAGATAATACGCCTAGAGTTTAAAATATCGAAGTGGGAGATGAGTCCCACTAGTCCATAAAACATCAAGAACCACAAGACTAAACAAAAGATGGTTACACAAAGACAACTTACAACAAAGAAACCGATAGCCGTGGTTGACCGACCATAAGAATAAAAAAGGAAAAGTCAACCACTCGGTTTCACAAAGAAATCTCCAGTTAGAGAGAACGATAAAATCCCCCTGCTCGAATAAAACGTAAAACCGTATCTGCCATTGTGGCATCGTCACCTAAAACTTCTGATAAAACAGCAGGGAGGTTAAAATGTCTCCGCAAGGCGGCTAAAAGGGGGCAGTCCAACAATATGTGGACGACTGTCATAATGGAGCCACACTGACATTGGGCTGGGTCCTCACCCCGAAGGAGATGTCCATGGGTGAGCCATGTATGCCCAATGCGGAGGCGACACAAGACCACTGAGTCCCGTCGTGAACCGCGCATGGAGGAGCGCCATGCAACCGTCGTTTGCTTGACCACCCGGAGCTTGTTGGGCGTGCGCAGGCTACGCCACTCAGTATCCCAAAGCTGACGTACTTTCTGGCGCAACAATGAACGGAGATCAGAAGCCGGGAGGCCGATCTCTAGACAGGACATACCTACAGCCTGCTTGGCAAGCCTGTCAACACGTTCATTGCCCGGGATACCAACATGACCTGGAGACCAGACGAACACCACAGATCGCCCGGACCGTGTAATGGCATAGAGTGTCTCCTGAACGGCCAACACCAGGGTAGGCCGTGGGTAACACTGCTCCAGAGCTCGAAGGCTGCTCAAGGAGTCGCTGCAAACAACAAAAGACTCGCCTGAGCAAGACCGGATATGCACAAGAGCTCTGTGAATGGCCACCAGCTCTGCAGTGTAAACACTGCAGCCATTCGGCAGAGAGTGCTGTTCCACATGGTCACCGTGTGTATAGGCAAATCCAACACGGTCATCCACCATTGAGCCATCGGTGTAGATCAGGTCATAACCACGGAACTCCGCTATGACAGCCGAGAACTGACGGCGGAGCGCCTCCAGTGGTACTGAGTCCTTGGGCCCATGGGCCAAGTCTAGCCGAATAGACGGCCTTGTCAAACACCATGGAGGTGTATGCACCTGGACCCGATATGGACACGGAAGGGGCAAAGACTCAAGTTCCAGGAGGAGGGACCGAACTCTATAGGCTATCGTATGACCTGACCTGGGGCGTCGCGGATGGTGAGGGACGACCACATTAGAAAACAGAAAACGACGGTTTGGATGGCCTGGGGAGCAATACACGTTCGCTGCATAAGCTGCGAGCAGGTGTTGGCGGCGGATCCCCAAAGGTGGGATCCCAGCCTCCACTAGTAAACTGTTCACCGGGCTGGTGCGGAAAGCGCCCGTCGCAATGCGGACCCCACAGTTGTGAATGGGGTCCAGGAGATGCAGTGCCGAAGGTGCCGCAGACCCATAGGCAATGCACCCAAAATCGAGACGGGACTGCACCAGCGCCGTGTAAAGCCGCAACAGTGTCGAGCGATCAGCACCCCAGGTCGTATGACCCAGGTGGCGGAGAAGGTTGAGATGGCGCCAGCACTTCCGTTTTAGCTGACGAATGTGGGGGAGCCACGTCAGCCGGGCGTCAAAGACCAGACCCAAAAACCGATGCGTGTCTACCACTGTCAGGACTTCGTCATTAAGGTAAAGTTCAGGGTGAGGGTGGACGGTCCGACGCCGACAGAAGTGCACCACTCTAGTCTTGGTGGCAGAAAACTGAAAGCCATGACTTAGGGCCCAGTTCTGCGCCTTCCGAATAGCACCTTGCAACCTACGCTCAGCAACCTGGGTGCTGCAGGAACTAAAAAAGATACAAAAGTCGTCAGCGTAAAGAGAAGGGGAGACCGACGATCCAATTGCTGTCGCTAGGCCATTGATGGCAACTAAAAATAATGGAACACTTAAAACTGAGCCCTGAGGAACGCCATTCTCCTGGATGTATGAGGCGCTCAGGGAGGCACCAATTTTAACACGAAAGGTACGGACAGCTAAAAAATTCTGGATAAAAATCGGTAGGGAGCCCCGGAGGCCCCAGTCATATAAAGTGTTGAGGATGTGGCGTCGCCAGGTGGTATCATATGCTTTGTGCATATCAAAGAAGACGGTAACAAGGTGTTGGCGCCGAGAAAAAGCTGTGCGGATTGCAGACTCGAGGAACACCAGATTATCGGTGGTAGATCGACCCTGGCGAAAACCGCCCTGGCATGGAGCCAACAATCCTCGAGTCTCAAGAATCCAACACAACCGCCGACTGACCATCCGCTCCAGCAGTTTGCACGGCACGTTAGTCAGGTTAATGGGCCGATAGCTATCCAAGGAACGAGGATTTTTGTCGGGCTTAAGCACCGGGATGATGATACTCTCCCGCCACTGTGACGGGAAAACACCATCACACCAAATGCGGTTATAGACCGCAAGTAGGTTTCGCCGACTATCTGCTGAGAGATGTTTCAGCATTTGACTATGGATGCTATCAGGCCCTGGCGCCGTGTCAGGACACTGTTGAAGAGCACTGAGGAGCTCCCACTCAGAAAAGGGAGTGTTGTAAGATTCAGAGCGGCTGGTACGAAAGGAGAGAGACTGGCGTTCTACCCTCTCCTTTACTGCACGGAAGGCCGGTGGATAATTTGCAGAGGCAAAGGCACGAGCATAATGCTCGGCGAACATCTCTGCAAGTGTGGCCGGGTCCGTACATAGGACTCCATTTGAGGAGATACCAGGGATTCCCACTGGTGTCTGTAATCCCTGTAGCCGTCTGATCTTACTCCAGACCTGCGAGGCTGAGGTACCTGTCCCAATAGTGGAAACGTACCTCTCCCAGCACTCCTGTTTCCGTCTTCTTATAAGCTGGCGAGCACGAGCGCGAAGCCGTTTAAAATTGATTAGGTGCTCCTGAGAGGGGTGCCGTTTGTATCGCTGTAAGGCCCGCCTGCGGTCTTTAATGGCCTCAGCGATCTCCGGCGACCACCACGGCACTGTCTTACGCCGTGGGCACCCTGATGTACGCGGAATGGTCGCGTTCGCAGCAGAAATGATGGAATGTGTGGCACTCTCGACCACCACATCGATTTCCTCGAGTGGGGGAGGGCCAACGATGGCAGCGGAAGCATAGTCTTCCCAGTTAGCCCTGTGCAGAACCCACCTAGGTGGGCGCGCTGGGGACTCGCGTTGTGGGAGTGACAAAAAGACAGGGAAATGGTCACTGCCACACAAGTCGTCATGGGCTCTCCAGTGAACAGATGGTGGAAGGCCGTGGCTGCAGATCGACAGATCAATGGCCGAAAAAGTGCCATGCGCCACACTAAAATGCGTGGGGGCACCTGTATTCAAGAGGCAGAGGTCGAGTTGAGTTAGGAAATCCTCGACAACCCTGCCATGACCAGAGATCGTAGAACCACCCCACAAGGGACTGTGGGCATTGAAGTCGCCCAACAGTAAGAAAGGTGGGGGTAGTTGAGCAACAAGTGCAGCCAAGATGTTCACAGATACGTCACCATCTGGCGGCAAGTAGATACTGCAGACGGTAAACTCCTGTGTGGTCCTCACCCTGACAGCCACTGCTTCTAATGGCGTTTGAAGTGGCACAGATTCACTATACACAGAGGTGAGGACGTACACACACACTCCACCTGATACCCTGTTATATATGCTACGGTTGCAGTAAAATCCCCTGTAGCCACGAAGGGCAGGGGTCCGCATTGTTGGAAACCAAGTTTCCTGAAGAGCAATGCAGAAAGCAGGTGTCGTGCTCAAAAGCTGCCGTAGCTCAGCCAGGTGGGGGAAGAAACCGCCGCAGTTCCACTGGAGAATGACATTGTTCGAGTGCTGGGAAGACATGAATCCGAGTCGGTGGGCTACAACTCAGCATCACTGGCACCCACCGGTGTAGGCGTGTCATCGGGATTGTCCGTTTTCTCAATGGCGTCTCCGAGAGCGAGGTCCTCGGGTGACGCAAGAATCTCCACCTCATCCTCAGAAGCAGAGGTGGAGGTGGAGGGGAGTGGTGGCACTGTAGCCACCGTGGTGTCTCTTGTGATGCATGTCTTCGGTTTCTGTTTACCCCTCCGTTCCCTCGGGGGCTTCGCCGGTGGGAGGTGCTCCTTGGACTCAGCCACAGGGACTGAGGAGGAGCGCGAAGCCCTACGACCAGCAGTCTGCGAGCGCGCCGGCTGCTGGTTAGTGTCGATATCGACACTGGCAGAAGGGAGTGTCCCAAGGGACCCCTTCCGCCTGAGGGAAGCCGGAGAAGGTTGTTCTTTCTCCGGCGGAGAGGTGGTTGCTGACCCCGAGGCTTTCGCCTTGGGAGCTGTGGAAGGATGGCCCCCAACCTCCATGGGGGCAGGCTTAGGTTGGCGGCCCTGGGGGCCCACAGGAACAGAAGAAGTAGAAAATACTGTCGTCGCCAAGGAGAGTGGCGACGACGTCACTGCTGCAAACGTGTTTTTCATCGTTACAGGGTGCAGACGATCAAACTTTTTCCTGGCCTCATTATAGGATATACGGTCCAGGGTTTTATATTCTGTAATTTTCCGCTCCCGTTGAAATGCGGGGCATTGCGACGAGCAGGGAGGATGGTTCTGACCACAGTTTACGCAGATGGGAGGCGGAGTGCATGGGGCGTCCGGATGTGCTGGACGCCCGCAGTCCCTGCATGTAGCACTGGACATGCAACGGGAAGACATGTGGCCGAACTTCCAGCATTGGAAGCACCTCACAGGGGGAGGAATATAAGGCCGCACGTCAACACGGTAAACCATCACCTTGATCTTTTCGGGTAACGTATCACCCTCAAAGGCCAAGATGAAGGCACCAGTTGCGACCCTATTATCCTTTGGGCCCCTATGGACGCGCCGGACAAAATGAATGCCTCGTCGTTCAAGGTTTGCCCGTAGCTCGTCGTCTGTCTGGAGCAATAAATCCCGATGGAAAATTACTCCCTGAACCATATTCAGGGACTTGTGGGGAGTGATGGTCACCGCAACGTCACCCAGCTTGTCACAAGCGAGTAGCGCCCGTGACTGGGCCGGGGATGCTGTGTGGATGAGAACAGACCCGTTGCGCATTTTAGAGATGGAGTCCACTTCCCCAAACCTGTCCTCTAGATGTTCCACAAAGAACTGAGGCTTGGTCGCTGAGAATGAGTCCCCATCAGTCCTGGTGCACACGAGATATCGAGGAACATAATCTTCACCCTGTTTCGTGGCCCG
Organism: Locusta migratoria; assembly: GCA_026315105.1. Classification (NCBI taxonomy): domain Eukaryota; kingdom Metazoa; phylum Arthropoda; class Insecta; order Orthoptera; family Acrididae; genus Locusta; species Locusta migratoria. The sequence continues at coordinate 284,927,410 of CM048755.1, forward strand.
ACGTCCCTCCCAAGGCGTGGTCAGGGAGGGGAACGTTTGGGGGTCGTACGTAGATGCATTAAACTTTCCCTTCTTAGAGACGGCGGTTGTACGTCCGCCAACGTCACCCGATTTGTGTCTTTTCATGGCGGGTGATCCGCCCCGATGCCACCCACTCCGATCAGGGGCTCTCCTCATGGGCGCCACCCAGCCACAGCAACGTCACCTGGCGGGATGACCGTTGCCGGGAGTCCTGATGCCCCACAGAGACAAGCATCGACTCCTTGGCTTGCATGAGGAGTATGCAGCTCTGGCACCGGTAGAGCGATCCCTGTGTTGTCAGGGGGCTACAGCCAAGAGGGTACATGACGACCCCACCACAACGGACTGGCTACCGTGTTGGCTTTCTGGCGCTACGTGAACCATCATAAAGTAGAGTGCTGAGATATCAGTGCACAATGGATGCGACTTGCACGGAAAAAAGAAATGACCTGCCCAGTGGCAGAATAGAATCCGCAGTCGCAAGTCCATTCCATGATGGGTGCTTAAGATGGCATGGCACGAGAATTACATGATGCACCATGTAAGGTGTCCTTCCCCAAATGGTTCGCTCTTCTGAAAAATTTTGAAAAATGGAGGGTCAAACCCACATAGGGGACCACAGATGGAAAGCCGAAAAGTATGAAGACTCCTTTTAGTCGCCTCTTACGACAGGCAGGAATACCGCGGGCCTATTCTTACCCCCGAACCCACAGGGGGGTACAATTGAATTATTGATGGAATTAGTAATCATTTCAAATTTTATAAAAAGATTGTTGCATTTACCAGATGTGCTCACAAGGTAGTTTTGAATGACAAATTGTTCATTTATACAACCTATATTCAAAAACTGCATTACTTATGTAAATATTAAAATTGACAATCAAGATGAAATTTGTATGTTTACCAACTACATTAGAAAATGACTTTAAATACAAATTGTTGGCATGTTATATCGTCAACAGCTGTTCTGCATATGTAAAGATCATACACCTTTCCAGCTGCAGAGCACGAAACTTAATAATGAACTAATAAAATGATAATTATAGTACAGAGTGTTTACTTACATCAAAATGATCCTCGCAATCAACAAAGTGATCGCTACCCAATTTCAATCTCTAGCAGCGAGTTTCAACATTTTATGCATTTCTCGTTGCTTGAAACACCCAAAGCCCAATTTTCTAGGGTTTTTAAGGTGTAATTGCAGAGTGCGGTATTACGCAGTAATTTTAGATCATTTTCAGAAATGTTTTTCAAAACAATATATCACTGTTAGGGAATTTCATGGAAGCAGATGTAACATCACGTCAGCTGATATCACAAGCATCACATGATGCAAGTGGAGCATTTCAGTGAGCATTCAAATTATTTATCATATTGTGAATATAAGATGATATAATTAACTATTTAAGACGACTTCCAGAAATCAACCAAATACCCTATTGTCTACAATGAGTTCTGACTTCAAACCCACTGAGAAGGGGTAATGCTAATCTTGCTATACAAATGTCCCAAAAACTTTCATATGCCCACATTCAGATAAAGGAAGCACTTACTGCAATATGCACTCAACACAGTTCTCAAGTTCCCATTCTCACAAAAAGAGGACACTACTAAAACTCTGCACTACTATTATTACCACCACCACCACCTGTAGAATTTTGAATAAGGGCTCTCTAAGGATAGAAGTTTTTGTATTAATCATAAGGAAGATGTATGTAGTGAAGTTGGAAAATGAAACTTCTCGGTACAAGTCCTAGGAATCAATATATCACATGCTGACAATGTATTGTACTGTTAGTTGTCCAGTTTAGTACTACTAAAAGTTGTTCATTTGATTTCTATACCACTTTTTCTTCTTTCTTTTTTGTCAAAAGAAAAAAAAATAGGGGGGGGGGGGACAACAACCAATCTGCTTTATAGCAGGAATCATAAGTGATCTATATTATTACACTATTTATTACCATTAAGGCAAACATGACCATACACATTTTTGTTGTTTTATCTTTACATTTCAACAGAACACTGAATCTTCTATATATTACAATTTGTAAAAGATAATCTCTAAAAAAAAAAAAAAAAAAAAAATTAAATACTTTTTTGTGAAAATAGTTCTTAATGGTTACCTTACTTGAGGTATTGAAAATATTAATTCTAGTTACACACATGTGAAAGACTTGGCAATTTATAAGACAAAAACATACTGAGCACTCTAGAGGAGGTATCCATTTCAGTTGCACACTTGTTTTATCACCATACGTACAACTGGTTTCGAGCATATTAAATCCCATCATCAGGCGTATAATCAAATCAGCAGCTGTGCGACCACCTTATGCTTCCAATAGGTGGTGTTGGACTCTACTTGCTTCCAACAACTCCCATTGGTAGTGTGCACCAGCAGCGTGGCTGTTCATCTGGTTATACACCTGAATATGGGATTTAACATGCAAGAGCCAGACGTAAAATAATAAAAGGAGTGTGCAACTTAAACAAATTCTTCCTCTGCAATGCTCCGAACACTCAGTTGTAGCTGTTCAGACAACTGAATCCTAAACAAAAATATACAAAGTCGGAATCTATACCACATGATTTTTAAAGTGAATCCACTCATTATGTACAAAAAGTAATAATTTTTTACAGACTAGATGGTTTTTTTAATTTTATTTTTTGTCTAAAACCATTTCTTTGCCCTTGGCAATACTTAAAATGTCTTAGTTTGTACATACAGTACCATTTTCTCAAGAATGATGAAATGTGTGATGTCTTTAAAACAACATAAGACAGAATGATAGGCAGTTTTATATGATTTCAACGATGTTTTAAGGCACTGAGAATGGTCGCACAGCACCCAAAATCTAGATTTGGAATAATAAATAAATATTTGCGACTGATTGCTGTTCATCAACATAGGCAGTGATTAGTTACAATCATACAACAGGCCTGTAATGATCCAGTAAGTTAGAATAAAGTTGACTGGTGTGCCATTAAATGTAGCCCTGTTTGACAACAACTTGAGTATATTTTACAAAATTAATTAAAAATACTAGCTGGAGCAACATAACAGTTGCTTGTAAATCTAAAAAGACTGCACATTGCGTCTCTGAACACTATGTAACTGATTTGCAGTACAATTTAATTCATATCATCTAGGGTGTTACTATAGTACATGAAGACAACTTGAAAACACAATATTCTAGAATAAAGCAGTTTATACTGCACATGTAGTTTGAACACTGGGGACATCCATTTCCTTCGTAGTCAGGAAAGATATGTTCTGTTATATTAAACTGCTTTTACACTGCTTATCTTTTTCTGCAGCTGCATTATAATTCTCAACATGCATTACAGAAACTATATTTTTGCATATGCAGCAACATTATATTAACGAAAGCAAGACTTTCTTTCAAATTTTTCATGTGGTTCCATGATATGTGCTGCAGATGGTGACTGAAGTTTCAGGTCTTGGCAACCTTCCGTAACCCCAAAGCTGTAATAGGAACAAAAGTATCAGTAACATGACTTTAAATATTCAAAAGAAAAATATTATCTTGCAAGATTAGACTGGTAGATTACTACAGAATTTAACTGAAAAATCTATTAATAAATTGCATTGAAAAAGTGTATGTTCCAAACATATTTGAAAAACTGATATTACAGAATGCCGCACTGGGTGCGGTTCTATCGCAAGGTAAGAAAATAGGCGAAGATTTGCCAATTGCCTATGCGTCCAGATCATTGAATAAAGCCAAAATGAACTATAGTACGACAGAAAAGGAACTTTCAGCTAGAGTGTATGCCGTGAAACAGTTTCAACCATATGTTTATGGACAAACATTCACAGTAGTGACAGATCACAAGCCTCTGATGTGGATATTCAATGTAAAAGATCCCAGTTCACGACTCCTTAAATGGAGACAAACTTGAGGAATACGACTATGAGGTAATCTACAAACCAGGGAGGTTAAATAGCAATGCAGATGCTCTCAGTTGAATACCAACTATTGAATGTATTCATACTGGAGAGGAACAGCTGAGCTGTGAGAAAAGGGAAGTAGAAGCGGAACATCGAAGAAATGTGCAGCAGGCACAAGTGAGTTCTGACATAAGAGACTGAAAATGAGTCAACAGAGTGTGTTAAGGCAGATGCCAGCTATACAGAAGTTAAGTCAAAATTAGTTCAGAGAAAAGGAAGCTATATTAAAGAAAATGCATGACAACCTGCTGAGAGGGCACCAGGGCAAGCACAGAATGCTAGGCAGAATAAAGCGATATATACAGTGGAAGGGAATGAAAAGAGATATAGAAGAGTATATTCAGAAGTGTCCATCAAGTCAAAAAAATAAGTTCACACAAGTGAAAACGAAAATGCCATTATAGATAACAGATACTGCAGAAAGAATATTCGAAAAATGCGCAATGGATATTGTAGGACCTCTAGATGTATCTAGTGAGGGTAATAAGTACATGCTGACCTTCCAAGACGACTTAAGCAAATTTACTTTAGCAGTGCCTATAGAAAGGCAGAACGCTAACATAGTAGCGGAAGTGTTCGTAGAGAACATAATTTTATGATACAGAATTACCTCAGTCCTTTTAACAGACCAAGGGTCTAACTTTCTAAGTGAAGTGTTTAAAAGAGTGTGCAAGGCATTGAAAATCAAAGAGGATATGCAAAACAGCATATCATCCCAAATCAAATGGTGCGCTGGAAAGAAGCTATCACACGTTGGTAGAATATCTGAGACACTTCGTGACAGGAGGTCTGAGTGCATGGGATAAATGGGTTGCATATGCTTTATTTGTTTTTAACACAACACCACACAGTAGTACAGGGTACACATCATTCGAGTTAATGTACGGAAGGAAGGTGAACTTACCAGGAACGCCGCAGAAGGAATATGTGCAAGTGAATTATAATTATGAAACATATGCAAACAAACTTAAAATCAGATTACAAGAGGTACATACAGTAGCAAGAGAGAGAATAATAAACAGCAAAAGAACTTACAAGGAACACTATGATAAAAGACAAAACCCTAAGAAATTTAGTGTAGGGGACAAAGTGTTGCTGTACGGAGAGGTAAATCCAAAAATTAGACACTCAGTGGCGAGGGTAAACATATCCAATGTAATAATAAAGGTAAAGAGAAACAAAGAAATGAAGGTACATGCAAAACGACTGAAACAGTACTTCTAATTTCAGATATGGCGGGGAAAGTGCTTCTACTGTAAGTCTACTCGCAGAGAGTTGCAAGACAGAACCAACAACAGAGGATTTTGTAGTTACTAAATTAGAAAGATCTTCAGGGATATACAACAATAATCTGGGCAAAGTTGAGATATACAGCACAACAAGGAGGATTGACACATATATAAATTTAGACTCTATAACCAAAATGTTTCAAAAAGCCGAAAGATGTGCAAACTAACGGTACAAAGGTGTAGGGACACACTGAAAGAACATAAGGTAGGTCTAATAGAATGTAAAATGAACAGGTGACACACCACACTGAAAAAATACCGAATCACAAAAACTAGTACATCAACTTCCAACGCATGAGTCAAGAAAGAAGAGAGGCCTGTTTAACTTCATCAACCAAGAAACTAAAATTTTGTTTGGTACATTAGATGAAACAGACGCCACATTCCATAAAGAGCATATAGAGGAAATGCAAAAGAGCTCGTGGGATTTATTGAGATTAACAAAGGAAAATGTAGTGGTAGTAAGGGCTACGCTGACACGGGGTTAACAGAACAGTGAGTGAAATAAAAGACAAAAAGCATACATTAAAAGCAGGTATGGAAAGATTGGAGAGATTTATTAAGTCATATGTAAAAGAAACAGACATAGGGTTTAAAAGAATTGCATCTTTTGTCACCGTTTGTGAGCAAGTATTGCAAATATCAGAAGTCTTTAGTAGTATAGAATCACGATATGAAAACATGATAGATGCCATTTTAAATGCACAAAAAATAATTCTATAGCCTCAAATTATAAACCCAGTACAAATTGTAAAATATCTCAGTCTTATAAGAGATGAACTAAAAGATGTAAAGTTCCCTGTTCCTCTAGCTAAATCATCAGAATATATGTTGTTAAAATTACTTTATGTGGATGTATTCATAGCACGAAACATACTAGGTTATGTGATAAATGTTCCTTTAGTAGATAATATGTTTAACCTTTATGGAATGTTCCCATTACCTCAGGAACTTCCACAATCAAACAAAAAATATATATTCATATAGCCTGAAAAGGAATTTTTGTTAATAGATGAAGCAAAGTGGCAGTACGCAAAACTGTCAGCAGAACAATTAAAATGTAAGGAACTAAATAAGAACAGAAGGTCAGGTAGACAAAAATTTGCTTTATTATCTACATTTGATCACGAAGATTGTGAAACTACATTATTACAACCAATCAGTGTAATACCAAGTGATAGGGTAAAGAGTATGTTAGCATTAAATCAAAGTATATGGACACATTTAAACAATAATGAGTGCTTGTACGTAGTACCTAAGGAAGAAGGCTTAAACAGTGTTATGTGAGAAACAAAACTCAAAAGACAGTTTGCTTAAAGGTATAGGAAAAATAAGTTTTTACAATAAATTTAAGGGGTACCTATCTCAAGGTTTTATACAGACTGATAAAACTATCCGTACCACCACTGATAGAAAAGATGTAATACATCAAATAGAGTTAGAAATTGACTGTTGTATAATAGATAAGGAAAAGACAAACATTTCATTATCAGAGTTACAGCTACCCTTAGATCAAATGGTCACACAAATAGACAATTTTAAAATAGCAGGAAAGCAATTAAGTGATGTATGGAGAATGGTAGATGCTCAAATGGAAGAAAGGGCATACACAAGATACTTCACACATCACTCAGTTATGATATATCTAAGTATATCTCTAATTGCAGCATTATTAACCTGTTGTTGCAGACAATGTAAATTTTGCAGAGTGTTTTAGAATAATCTGGAAATATTTTGATGACACTGATTGTTGTGGAAACGTTTGTGTAAAAACTACTATTATAAACCAATTAGATCATCGACTAAGAAAAAATTTCAAATAAGTCGTAATCTATGAAAGGAGTCCAAAGGAGCAAGATGGCTCCGTAGTTTTTAGGAATATATGTTAGAAATAAGTCAGACTATAACAAAATGTATTGTTTAAAGAGAAAATGAAACCAGAATGACTGTATTGTTAGCAATTGACATGTCTCTGAGGAGTAACGTCAATTTCATGGGCAAGGGAGGTGTCGTGTCTACAAAATAACAACAAAGTTAAAACTCAAATTCGCAATTAAATAGCGGGGAAAAGAAATCGAACCACAGTATTAAGCTTGTGGGAAGCTGAGTTAGTCTCAGGGCGTAGCAAGAGATGCCATAGAGCAGGTAGCCAGCGGGTCCAGCAGTCACGCACTACTGACCATGTGGCTGTAGCTGAAGCATAAACACGAAGGCTCGTAGAGAACCAATGGGCCTTATTCAGGCACCCAATCAAGCGTAACAGGGTAGCTCAAGCATAAATAAAAGCAAGGGCTCATAGAGAACAAATGTGCCTTATTGGGCGTTAAATCGAGCAGCACAGGCATCACTTAAAGCACCACACAGCATTTTCGGTGCGACAGAGAGCATGGGACGAGAAAGAGAGAGGTCGCTCGCTGGGGGGAAGGCACTACATCCCTAGGAGCCAATGAAGTACACAGGATGCAGAAGTATGACCATACAAGGCGAGGCACCTCTACCCCTCCGCCAGCCTCTGGAACAGTACTGAATGCTAAAATTCTAAAGCCTAAAATGAGTCAATGAAAGGGCTAGAAACCTTAGATGCCACTCCTGCAAGGCGCAAGAGGGGTCGAAGGGGAAAGGCGAACAATACTCGGCAGCACAACACTCTGGGAGACAGTTCCATTAGGCAGCAGTGTGTAGTTGGCAGACAGGGTGCTTCGAAGGTAGCCGGGCTAGGGTGAGGCAGCTAGTAGCCGCTTAGTCTTCAGCAGCAGCAGCGGGCAGACCAGCCATTGGGTAGCTGCCGTTAGGCAGCAGAGGTAGTCAGAAGTTTCAGGGCACTTTGCTGGCTAGGACTAGTGGGCTAGCTGCGAGACACTGTGTGTTTTGGAGCTAGATAGATACAGTACGGACCATTATCCGTCTCTGTGTAGGACTTGGCTGATGTAGCGATACAGCCTCTTGAGCAGTACGGAATTTTTGTAACTAATTCTGAATAAACTATTTTTAGCCAAGCCTTGTTGAGATTCTCCAGTACTCTCCTCTTTCAACCTTTAGAAAGATTGACTTACATGCTAGAGTTTGCAAGGCAAAGACTCCCTCTCAATTAGGCCAAGCCGCAAATTCTCCTCATACGAACCCTGTCACCTAATCCTGTACGCAAGGGATGTGACAGGGTGGCTTGTGTGCCTCAAGGATATAGATAACCAGATTGTAGGTGGACTCGCAGGTGGAGGGTATTTGTGGAGAGGCCAGACAAATGTGTGAATGCTGAAGAGGGGCAGCAGACGTTTCAGCAGTTACAGGGGCAATAGTCAGGATGATTGACTGATCTGTTCTTGTATCATCAGGTAAAATGGATTTGATAGAGTTGCTTTGATCGGCTGAAAACAATGTGAAACTACAGTTGTTATTTTTCCCGAGGACATGCAGCATTACTATATGAATATATGATGATGGCATCCCATCGAGTAAAATATTCTGGAGGAAAAATAGTCCCCCCCGAGTCACTTCTCTGGGTGAGGATGTCATCAGGAAGAACAACAATGGCATTCTAGAGATGGGAGTGTGAAATGTTGGACACCTCTTAATCATGTAGGGATGTTAGAAAATTAAAAAAGAAATTGCATAGGTTGAAGTTAGATATAATCAGGATTAGTGAAGTTCGTTATAAAGATGAACAGGATTTCTAGTCAGGTGAGTTCAGGTTTATAAATATAGAATCAGTTGGGAGGATAGTAGGAGTGTGTCTAATAATGAATAAGAACATAGGAACGCAGATAAGATACTATGGACAACATTGAGATCACACTAGTACTAGTTTATATGCCAAGTAGTGAAACAGGCATTCTATGGATTGGAGCTTGGAATATACTATTCCTTAATCAGGTATCCAAGTTAGAAAATTTTAAGAGAGAAATGGACAGGTTGAAATTAGATACGATGGGGATTAGTGAAGTTTGGTGTAAGAATGAAAAGGATTTCTGATCAGGCAGGTACACAGTTATAAATCGAAAATCACTTTGGGGTAACACAGCAGTAGGTTTAATAATGAATAAGAACATAAGCAAGCAGGTGAACATATTATATCAAAGATACACACAGAGCCAACACCCACCACAGTAGTACATGTTTATATGCTAACTAGCTTTGCTGATGATGATGAGACTGAAGAAATGTATGAGGAGATAAAAGTACTTATTCAGACATTTAAGAGAGAGGAATACTTGATTGTGATGGAGGACTGGAATTCAGTAGTAGGAACCAAAAAAAAATAATTAATAGGTGGACTGGGGAAAAGGAATGAAAGCATAAGCTGTGTGGCAGAATTTTGCACAGAGCATAATTTAATCATAACACATGCTTGGTTTAAGAATAATGAAAGAAGGTTGTATATGTGGAAGAGATCAGGAGAGACCGGAAGATACCATATTGATTTTATAATGGTAAAATGTAGATTTTAGAACCATGTTTTAAACGGTAAGACATATCCAGGCACAGATATAGACTTTGGCAGTATCTTATTGGCTTTAACTGTAGACTGAAATTAAAGAAACTTCATACATGTAGGAAAATAAGGAGACAGACTGAATATGTTGAAGGAACTTTAGAGTTTCACAGAGAGCTTTAGGTAGATATTTTGCTCTCTTCTTCAAATATGTTATGATTTTTGATTAAGTTATTGTGCATAAACTTAATAAAACAATGCACAATTGTTTACAAACTCCTGATTCACTTTCTTCACTTCCCATAATTTTAAAAAATAATTATACTTTTTGCTATCATTTCTGCATAATTTGTAATCTATCTACTAAAGAACTAAAATAAATATGATAAACTAACCTTGAAACTTCATCTTTTATAGTACATGTTACCCTATAAGATATATCCAGCATAAATGCAGTTATTTTTTAAGTATATAATGGCATAAATGGCTGGTCTTCAGAGCTATAAATTTCTCTAACTGCTGGGCCAAAGTCTTAAGCTCTGAACAGGAGTCAAACAGTTTGTGATTTAAAAATCCATACCACATTCTCACTATTAATGTAATTCATATCACATTAAATACCATTTACTTAGAAAGTAATGGTTCTCAAACCACTATTCGCAATTTTTACCTGTGACTTGCTACAAATGTAAACAAATGAGACATCAGGCTCATAAAATCAGTTTGTTGTGAAGTAATGCATATTCTTTGTTCTAACGCTTTTGACATATTATGCTATAGGTAGACACTTGTAGGTTAGACGCATGGTGCTTTGTTGTTGGAAATTGCGTAATTTCATTTCAACAAAAGTTTTATTTTCATATTATTCTCCTGCAGTGCCGCACAAGTCTAAAGTGTGCGCCACGTACTTTCGCCGCGCGCCGCCATGCACGCACGGCGCGGCATTCTTACAACGTCAGCCACGAGCGGCCTCTGCTGCAACTCTGCTCCTGGCCACCACTGACCTGCATTGGTCACTTGGGAATCAGATAGGCACCAGTTAAGACTTGGCTATTGGATAGGCACTAGGAATCATCAGTAGGCAGGCCTCTATCTAAACTATGTATCAACATTCTGCTAGTCTGCTGCTCTCCAAGTTAAGTAATGTATTATTTCTACGAAATATATCTCTTATACTAATCTAGCTTAGTGTTTCTAGTTTCTGCTGTCCCACTGGCTGGTCACCTCCGTACCTGCACACGCGTGCATCCTATTTTCCTGTGTCGGTCTCTCTCTACGCGGCCACTGACACCCAGGACAACCGGCGGAAACGAGGCACAAAAGTGGCGACGAGGATAGGATACAAAATCTCCCATTTAAGATTTATTAGTGCATTATTATTGTGCAGTAGCGGGCAAAAGCAAAGTTCTGACCAACCAAAATTACAAAAAAATTAACTTATAACTTAAACAATGAAAAATTCTCGGATTTGTAAAAAATTCCCTGGTTTATCCTGGGGTCCTCCAGGATGAAAATATTCCCAGGTTTTTCTCAGACGTCGCAGTTGTCCCAGTGTGTATATACCCTGTATATATGAGGTGCCTGTTCTTTTGGACATGTCTGACATAACAGACACGTATTTGGATAACAAGTTTGTGTGGCCATCTTCCACAGCAAGTAAAGAAATATTTGTTTTGGTGAATGAAAGAGCTATTTTGTTGCTATAGTCTTTTTTATTTCCTCCATATGTGTTTCACCCTTTATTTTAGGCCATCATCAGAGGATTCTATATCTGGAAATTACAGTTTGCTTACTGATGTAGCCTCAACAAATTACAAACAGTTCACTTTGTTTTAATCAAAATAATAACGGTTACTCACGTGAGTAACCTATGAAATATGAATTCATAAATGAGGAAAGTAGAAAATTGGTACTGGACCAGGATTTGAACCCATGTTCCCACTTACTAAGCAGTTGCACTGCACCACCAGAACGCAGTGCTAACCATAAATACACATAATACCCTAGCATCCCTCCTGTCAGACACAAATTTTAAACTTATCCACACACTATTGGCAGAGTACCCCCGCCCATTCTCCTCCTACTCACTGAATTTCTCTGAGTCATTTATAATATCAAGCATGAAATGGATTTCCACCAAATAAATCACTGGCTGTATTCACTTTAATGTGTGTGTGGTGTCTGTTATTCACTTTAATGTTCTGCTTCAAGCAATGAGAATAACAGGCAGGGGTACTATGTCAGTAGTGTGTGAATATGTTGAAGTTTGGGTCTGATGGGAGGTGTATTGTTATAGTCTGTGCCTTTAACTTGACCACTGTGACAAGGTGGCACATCTGCCTGGTAATCTGGAGACCTGAATATATATCCCGGTCTGGCACAAACTTCAACATTTCCTATTGATATAATTAAATGGCCACTGGCATTCCTTTGTGCCTTGAGTAAAAAGTAATAAAAACAAAAAAAATCTCAGTTGGAAAGTTGTAATTATGATAAAGATAGTTGTGTGTTTTGCACTTGAGAGGAATCATAAGGCATCAAAGGATGCAATGTGTAATTATCAATAAGAAATTAATAATTAATTTATATTAATAACTGATTAACTGTCTTAATAAATTATAGACTTACAGCCAAGGCTGCTTTCATTCAAAAATATTCTTAAGTGATTGCTGAATAAGATGGCCAAACATGGATTAGAACCAGTACTAATTAAAATCAGTGAATGAGTCAAAACTCCTTTCTGAGAGAAACAATCTTCTTTGTCAGTTCTGATGCATACTGTCGATGTCAACAAACTATTGCACCCACTGAACCAAAAATAAGATTTTTGAGTGGTGGTGGTGTTTTTTCCTCCTCCTCCTCCTCTTTGAAATTTACCTGATACATTTTAAATTCTCTTATTTCCAGGACTTCTGACAATCCTGACAACATACTGGGAATCTATTACTTAAGACATTTTTGAGACACTCGCACATCTGGGTACCTATCCTGTATGCTCTACTTTCGTTAGCAGTCTACAGTAAGGCACTGGGTCAAGCACCTTTCAGAAACAGAAGCTTTTCTGTCCAAGGAAATTTAAAATTTATAATATTTAAACTGAGACTAAGTAACAGAATTTTGCATCAACCTGATGTTAAGGATATTTGACTGTTCTTTTGCTCTTCTAGTGTCTGGGAGTCACCTGTACTTTTCCTCCAATCTCTTGGAACTTTGTGTTGGGCCAAAGATTCACAATAAATGTAATCAAAGTAAGGGATCAATGCTGTGGAATTCTAACTCTGAACACAGCAGCCAGAGATGATAGTTGTATGTTAGTGAGTTGTGCCTGTGACTGTGTGAATGTGTGTGTTCTGTACTGATGAAGGCTATGATTGATAGCTATAAGTTTTTGTGTGTGTGTGTTTGCCTTTTTTCCATGCCTGTCTGTGGCTCAAATGATCATCTTTGTAGCGAGTTGCACACTATCCTCATTATATTACTGAACACACAAAGATTTTAAGAGTTAAACTAAACAAACACAACACGTAGCCTTCTTGGAAAATCAATCAAATTTACTCACATCTCATCTTAGGCTAATGCTGATTGCATGAGAACCAATTAATGTATTGTTAAGAATCAATCACAATTCAATGATGATATTGCTGCCTAGCTGAGGCGCCCCAATGAAGCAAAAGAATTACTGCAGCATTCTGAATACAAGATGAAAATACTCCTTTGACAGCCCACTTATTAAGTAATACTACCTTCCAATGGCTCTGACTCCTGTTTCTTGTTTGCTGCAGTAGTTTTTGACTGTTTATCTGGAAGAATAGCCTTGCCTGAAAAGAATAGAAAGTTCTAGTCATTAACCATACACAAAAGGTACAGTTTAAAGGGGGAAAAAATAAAGAAAACAATTAAATAAATAAGAAAAATAAAATAAATAAATAAAAATAATGAACTGCATTACCTTCAAGAGATTCTGTCTCATTTGTTGTTTTCTTATTTGCAGCAACAGGTTTTAATGCTTTGTCAGGAAGTACAATTTTACCTGAAAGGAACAGAAAATTTAATTCATTAATATTTATACAACATTTATAAATGACTAAGGTTCAACAATAATACCCTCTCAAATTTACACTGAACCACCATAGCAATTAATATAACTAAACTCAAATACAATAAAGTATCATTACATTTCATATTTCTCTTGGTATAATCCTACATGTACACTTTAAGCAAGTAATGTATTGATACGAAAGGAAGGAAAGGAAGATTAGGGTTTGATGTCAGATCAACAATGTGGTCATTAGAGACTGAACACAAGCTCAGATCTTTTGCTGTGTATGGGAAAGGAATCGTCTGTGCACTTTGAAAGGAACCATCCCAGCAGTTGCCAGGAGCAAATCATGTACTGACAATGATAACAGTTGCCTTCATAATGTAAAACCATGGAATAGTTCAACAAAACACTCAATTAATTGATGCACAGTGCAGTAAAATAGAAAATGACTGATGTTACATATGATCACAAACTAAAAGGCCACGTTGGAGGTAAAAGGTCCAACAGCAACAGGAAAATGAATTAACAATAAAAGCTCAACATACTGACAACTGGTACTGAATTTTGCCATTTAGTCACAAGATTTCATGAAAATGTGACATTTAATGCTCAATCATTAGAGATTTACACAATACTTACCATGACCTGGAAGTTCGAAACACTAATTCAAATAACATTTGTCATCATCTTCAACATGTAAAATTCAAACTGATTAGGTTGATTGGAAACCATGGTTACAAATAGAAGCACTGACATCACTTTCACATGTCATGCAAAAGCCTTTCGCCAAACATTTATACCACAGAATGTGAACTGGACATAGTGCAGAAAGAGATGGTCTCATAACTAAATGTATGTCACACTAATTTGCAATAATGCATTATTCACAATGAGAAGATCACAATACACAAGCACACCAAATACCAAGCTCTACATTTCTTCAAGTTATCTTTCTGAAAATATTTTATCTGCATTACTTACGAAATTTGGAAGAGTATGGTTTTGCAGCTCTGGTTAAACAAATATGTTAAAGGAAATCAACTGTATTCTTTCAAAAAGGACTACCATATCTCAGCCTTTGTATCAAGAATTTTATAAAACCTTGGAATATCTACATCTAAATCTGAACAGCTTTGCAGGAATTTGAATCCCAATTTTACACAGATATGAATCCCAGTTCTTCCAATAAAAGACAATCATATGATAACCACTACACCTACCTACTCAGCAACTAATTGTGTAATACACTACTACCAATACAAAATCTGTATATGCAATTAAGGCAACCTTTGCAAACTCTCCACATACCTTTATCAAACTGTTAGGAATGTATCCTAAAAAACTGAAAGAAGCAAAAAGGGGCTGTCTTTACTCTACACTTATCCCATTTCATTCTTCAGCACTAACAATTGTGAACTCTACTGTGCACAGACAGTGGGAGGCTCATATTCAGCATCTCAAAGGTCCAATGAAGTGTATTTATTGACAATAATGCATGCCAATGACTGATATTTGATGTTACACTCTCTGGGAATTAATACCATTTATTTTCCTTACATAACCTTTAAGTTCCTTCTAACAACCAAATGGGTGTCATCAAGCACTGTGTACCAATAGCTTTAAGAAGGTGTTATTTATGTTAGGTGAGCAACCACACATTTACTGCTCACCAGAAATAAGCAAACACAGTTGATTATACATCCCACTATACTGCATATATTACATAACCACTAACTGGTTCTCCCAATATGTTTTGGTTTAAAATGGCAGTTTATAGCTGTTGTATTCAACTAGACAAGAAGCCAGAACACAATCATCTATCTCCTCCAACTGTCCAACTATGGAAGAATAATTAAACTGCTGAAAACAATTTGGCACATGGCGCGGCTAGCTTAGATTCTCAAGCTGATTTCTAAAGAACATGATTGTTAAAATACATGTTGCTTAATTGTCACTGCCAGTACCTTGCTGTCATGAGCAGCAGCTTTGTAAGGAAATTAAGAAATTCATGTCAATGTCTAGGTCATTAGAATTGAGAATAAGGGTCAGGAGTAATTATTAGCCCTGCCTTATCAAGACATACTCAAAACTTTGTCCTGCAGTGAAACTGTGTGTCAGACTGGTATTCAAACCCAGGACCTTTTCCTTTCATAGGCAACTGCTCTACCACTGTGTACCCTACTACTGAGCAAATCGAAATATGAATGTTTACACAGGAATTTGAACCTATTCCTCCTGAACAAGAGTGTTAAGAGTCCTAGCCATTGTGCTACTCATTCGATAGGAGCTCATACATTACTAACAGCGTTAATTTAGTATGTTGCTTGCCGTTATTGTCGTTATAAAATAAGTGTCAATTTGAAATAAGTAAAATTCCTTATTTGGATTTATGTGTACACATTTCACATGTGCTGCATCATATGTTTTAAGTGTACAGAAAGTCAATTCATAAAAATTTACAATCTGTTTATCTTCAACTACCACTGTCTTGCACAAAAATATGTTACTCACAGGACTTCACATCATCATTCAGGAGTCCCATCCACACAAAAACAGTTCAAAGAAACGCCTGCCACACACCCCTTGAAAACTATTCAAAAGGAAGATCTACAAATAACTGCAAGTTTACAACCCACCAGAGAGATAACGCTCACAAAAGTTAAAACTAATGCCTTTTAAACTTAATACAATCTAAAAAGGTGTTTCGCCGATACTGAAATAATATTACTTACAGTGGAAACTTAAGGTGTAATCAATAATTATTATATAAATACATGTTGGTCAGCTTTATAGATAGTGCTGTAATAATGAATAGAACAGAAAGCACAGCTACCAGAAAAAACAATGATTATTATTATTATTTACTTATTCCATTTAGCTGTATGTACCTATTATGAAGGATATTTGTGGATCTTAGTATAAAAATATGTTAAACACAAATGCAACCGACAATATAAGAAGTGGATAAATGATACAGTTTTGCAGTTGGGTGTTGAGCAACTTTAATCTTCTGTATGCCAAATAACACTGTCAGAAGCATCAAAAGTATCATTTGGAACTGGAAATGGAGTTTTCTTCCAGGCATGCTTGATGATGTTGAACTTTGCTGCACTGAACTGGTTGTGGATGAGTACCATGTCGATTGATGATAGTGTTGCGACTGTGAAGTTCAATATCAAGGTTGCTGAGTAAAATTTGCTAACAATAATGTTTAGCAAATTTTTCCTACTGGCAAAAGAAGTATACATACAAAGGTTGAACAAGGTAAGTTGCGCCAGGTGGAATGATTGTTACCTTTATGTGTTTATCTGGAATTATTAACAGATTCTGTTGATGGAGTGAAAATGACTCCATAAGCAGACAACATTTTGTTCTAACACTGGGGGAGAGAGAGAGAGAGAGAATTATCTCGCCAAGTATATGCCTGTCCACTATGCCCGATTTTGAAGATATAATGTGTACATTTGGAGGATAGTTTATGTTTGTTTGCACAAGGGGACCAAATAATCACAAGTACAAAATGTGCACTTACAGTAAACTACATCACACACACACAAATACATAGTCAAAATACACTTCTCAAGAAGTGGCAAGGCACTATGCTGCTGCACACAGATTGCCTGCAACTGACTGTTACCAGTCGGCATGGGCAGTTAAAATGTGCATTACTGCCATCTATTGGATCAGTTATGCCTGTGTTCAAAATATGGGGTCAATACGCATGAGATACTTCACCACTGTACCTTGTATGAATTAGAACACTTACACATAGGACAGTACAGGTTTTTCTGAAGTATAAATTTCAATTATGTACTAAAAACTATTAACTTTGTGCATTGCAGTCAATCACTTTCTGGATGGAGGTCTGCCAGTCAAGTCATCAGTTTAAGCCAGCAAAGCTGATATGTTGTGCAGGACCAAATTGAGGAGCAAGTCTCTATGGTCATGGAATGAGTCAGTACATGAGATTGTAACAAAAGAGTACTAACAGATAAAGTGAAATGTATAGCAGTAATTCCCAGACATTCTCACTCATACATGGTGTGACCTTCCTATCGGTACTCACCAATAAGAACCGAGCAATACATAACTCTGGGTAGTAAAAGTTTATTGCTCGTTGTTTTTGTTCATAGGGGTGAGTTATGTATGTCAGCTTCTATGCCCTAAACAGCTACCCAATCTGTTTAAACAAGATCAATAATTAATCTTTAGTTTAGCCAGTCTATCAATATGCAAATGATGATGTGATAATATATTTTAACAAACATAAATTAAATCTCTGAATAACCAACAAAATGGATTCTAAGATAAAGAACTGATTCACTCACAAAGTAATTCTTTATAAATGGAGTTTATCACTATTATTAGACATGAAACACGGAGGTGGTCCCTCTTTATACATCGGTAAATAACTGAATATTTCTCCTACTACTGTTCATGAGAGGCACAATAAGTATCACATGCACTCAAGAGTAAAAGTTCCAAATTATCACTCGTAAATTAGTGTAGTCCATCGAACATTGCAGTTCCAAATTAATCTGTGATTAAAGCATTTGTTATAAAACACAGTTTTTAATCGCAGAGTACACGATTGCTGAATTATCACAGTTCCACAGCCCTACTACCGTGCAGAGTTTATCACTTTTCAAGCAGAGACTAAGTTCTGCAGTCACAGTCCCATAAATTTTCTAAGTCCACACAGGCCTATCTCTTCAAGTCACAAGTTCGTAACGCAGCTTCAAACCACCCAGCGCCACAACCTTTCACCACCACGTCCAAGTTACGAGGCCCTCCCCAAGTGTTCGAAAGCATGCTCTCCCTGCTCCCAAAATTTTATCCTTACGCACAACCTAACGCCTCATCTTTAAAATAGAATTTCCCTTCCAAAATATTATACATTTGAATATCACAGAATTAAATGCTTTAACCACCTCCCTACAAATGTTGTTTACATTTAACAAACATATATATATTTAACAATACTAAAAACAGTTGAGACTGAAGCTCTTTGCTCAGGTAGCATCTCACTGTGCTAATATACTGCCACCATCGAAATATAGTTACACAATTGATATTTATCATGGCTTTTTATATAAATATATTCAGTTCTTGTCCACAAATACTTATAATTGTTTATATATAAATTACCTGCTGCATATCTACTATTTTTAGTAGGCCATGAAGTATTTAAGTGGTAGTCTACAACCAGGGCCGGCGCAAGGAGCATGCGGAACATGCGGCCGCATGGGGGCGCTGCCAGGGAGAGGGCGTCGACGCGCCGGGGTCAGCGGCGGTGAAGTGTTCACGACGTCTTCAAAATTTTTTGTATCAACATTATTTTGGCGCCGAAAAATGTTTGCCTAAAGATGTGGCCACCTATTGCAGGATATAAAATAAACGGCCTATTTTTGTTTAGCCCTTCTGGGCAGGCAACCTACACCGCCACGGCGAATTCGCCGTGCACATTTGGGCGCCATGCTGCGGTGCGCATGGCCGTTCGCCATCGGAGCCTCAAGCCCCCCTTAGACATGGGGTGTTTATGTTGTCCTTTGGTTGGTTTACCTTAGTTTAAGTAGTTTGTAAGCTATGGACAAATAACCCAGCAGTTGAGTCCGATAGATTTATGAACATTTGAACATTTTGAACAACCTACAACGCTATAGGGTGCAATGCTTTCACAATCGGCACCCTTTAGTGACAGTGAGAATTTCACTAAAGACAAGAAACACCCTATATCTTTTTGACGCATCTTTATGGACAGACGAGACCACATACACCTGTATAGGGCACCATCCTTTCCAAATCGGCGCTATTGATTTCATTGAAAAATTTGTTCCCGAAAGACGCGACCGCCTTTTACGGGAATTAAAAGAAAAATCCCATTTCTGTTTGGAGCCGCTTCTAATATTTAAGATTACAGAATCTACACCGTAATAGGGCCCACATACTTCCAAATTTACATTTGCGCTGTTCTGTAGTCTGACACCTGACTCCAAAAGACTATTGTGCAGGTGGTCAGGAAACTGATCTATTGCAGGTGGTGAAGGGTGAGGGGACGAGTCTGTACGATGCTAACTCAATACTTTTCTGTCACAACACGACTGTACAGTCTAACCACAGCCACAGTATTCGTGCAGTGAAAATCACGCATTTGCCAGGTGGGTGGGTTTGCGCAACTGTCAAATTGGTACACTCGTCGCCGTGGCCATGCGTGTTGGCAGTTGTAGCGCTGGTACAACTAGGCAACGGGTTAAAAATTTCAATTTCCTTATCGACAGCATTTCGGGTAGAAGTTTCACGGTTGACAATTACAAAACAAAATTGCCAAATGGGGAGGAAATCACCCGAGAGTGGCTTGTTTACTCAATATCAAAAAATGTGATATTTTGTTTCTTTTGCAAACTTCTTAGTAATGATAATGTTTCCTTGTCTGGAACAGAAGGCTATTCAGATTGGCAATATATGCAACGTTTCTTCGTCACCACGAAAAGTCACCGTCACATGTTACAGCTTCCCTCTCTTGTCGTGAACTGTCCCGAAGGTGCAGTTAGGTAAAATAATTAATGATCAGAACCAACAAGTAATCAAATCTGAAAGTGAACACTGGTATCAAGTTCTGAAGTGTCTACTTTGCATTTCTAGGAACCCAAGGCTTAGCTTTTCGTGGCACAAATGATACAGTCTTCAAAGTAAACAATGGAAACTTTCTAAAGCTAGTGGAGCATACTTCTAAATTTGACACTGTTCTTTCCGAACATCCCACAGAGTAACATAAAAAGAAATCGATGTTCATTATTTAAGCAAACAAATTGAAAATGAATTTATTGCTCTACTTTCTAGTAAAGTTAATGAAGACTTTCTGAATGAACTGCAGAAAACGAAATAATATTCCATCATTCTGAATTTTGCACTGAACATAATTTAGTTATAACAAACACCTGGTTTAAGAATCACAAAAGAAGGTTGTATACGTGGAAGAGACCAGGAGACACCAGGAGATACCAGATATATTTTATAATGGTAAGACATAGATTTCTGAACCAGGTTTTAAACTGTAAGACATAACCAGGGGCAGATATAAACTCTGACCATAACTTATTGGTCGTGAATTGTAGGCTGAGACTGAAAAAACTGCAGAAAGGTAGGAAAATAAGGAGATGGGACCTGGATAAACTGAAAGAACCTGAAGTTTTTGAGAATTTCAGAGGGAGCTTTAGGCAATAATTGACAGAAAAGGGGGAATGGGTAGCACTGAGAGATGAAATAGTGAAGGCAGCAGAGGACAACATAGGTAGGAAGGCAAGACCTACAAAAAATCCTTGGATATCACAGGACATACTAAGTTTAACCGATGAAAGGAGAAAACATAAAAATGCAGTAAATGGAACAGGCAAAATGGAGTACAGACGACTAAGAAATGAGATTGACAGGAAGTGCAAAATGGCTAAGCAGGAGTGGCTAGAAGGCAAATGCAAGGCTGTAGAAGAATGTATAAATAGGGAAAAAATAGATACAGCTTACAGGAAAATAAAAGAGATATTTGGAGATAAGAGAAAAGCTCTATGAATATCAAGAACACAGATGGAAAACCAGTTCTCAGCAAAGGGGAAAAATTGTAGATGAGGATGAAATGGGAGATACTATACTGAGAGATGAATTTGACAGAGCACTGAAAGACCTAAGTCAAAACAAGGCCCCGGGAGTAGATGACATTCCCTCAGAGCTACTGAAGTCTCTGGGACAACCAGCCATGACAAAACTGTTTCACCTGGTGTGTAAGATGTATGAGACTGGCAAAGTACCCCGAGACTATAAGAACAATGTTACAATCCCCATTCCAAAGAAAGCAGGCACAGACAGGTGTGAAAACTTCAGAACCATCAGTTTGATAAGTCATGGTTGCAAAATAATATCAAGAATTATTTACAGAAGGATAGAAAAGCTGGTAGAAGCCAACCTCGGAGAAGATCAGTTTGGGTTCAGGAGAAAAACATGGGAGGCAATGCTCACTTTACGGCTTATCCTAAGGAAAGGCAAACCTACATTTCCAGCTTTTGTAGATTTGGAGAAGGCTTTTGACAATGTTGATTGGAATAAACTCTTTCAAGTTCTGAAGCAAGCAGGAGTAAAATACAGGGAGCGTAAAGTTATTTACAACTTGTACAAAAACCAGACAGCGGTTGTCAAAGTTGAAGGGCTTGAAAGGGATGCAGTGGTTGAGAAGGGAGTAAGACAGGGTTGTAGCATTTCTCCAATGTTATTCAATTTGTACATTGAGAAAGCTATAAAGGAAAGCAAGGAGTAATTTGGAGAAGGAATTGAACTTCAGGGCGAAGAATTAAAAATATTGTGTTTCGCCGACAACATAGTAATTCTGTCAGAGACAGCAAAGGACCTGGAAGAGCAGCTGAACGGAATGAACAGTGTGCTAAAATGTGTATATAGGATGAACATTAACAAGAGTAAAACAAGGGTAATGGAGTGCAGTCTAAGAAAATCAGGTGATGCTGAAGGAATTAAATTAGGTAACGAAACAATAAAAGAGGTAGATGAGTTTTGTTACTTGGGCAGTAAAATAACAAATGATGGTCGCAGTACAGAGGATATAAAATGCAGAATGGCAATGGGTAGAAAAGTGTTCTTGAAAAAGAGAAATTTGTTAACATCGAATATTGATTTAAGCCTAAGGAAGACCTTTCTGAAGGCATTTGTGTGGAGTGTTGCCTTGTATGGGAGTGAAACATGGACGATAAACAGCACGAACAGGAAGAGGATAGAGGCTTTTGAAATGTGGTGCTACAGAAGAATGCTGAAGATTAGGTGGGTGGATCGCGTAACTAATGAGGAGGTATTGAACAGAATTGGAGAGAAAAGAAATTTCTGGCATACCTTGACTAAAAGAAGGGATAGATTGGTAGGACACATTCTTAGACATGAAGGAATTGTGAATTTAGCATTGGAGGGAAGTGTGTGGGGTAAAAATCGCAGAGGAAGACCAAGAGATGGATACAGTAAGCAGATTCAGACAGATGTAGGTTGCCGTTCTTATATGGAGTTGAAGAGGCTTGCTCAGGATAGGGGATTCTGGAGAGCTGCATCAAACCAGTCTGTGGACTGAAGACCACAACAACAATAACGTTCCGAACTGCACTCCAGATGTCAGTCACCAAGAACAATTGATGATGTTGGTTAGGTTTGTTACTTCAGTACCAGGAAAAGAAGTCACTGTAAGAGAACACTTTCTTGGGTTTATTAAGGTGACAGATACAACTGGCAAAGGCTTAACTACTTGTTTATTAGAGGAACTGGAAATAAAGGAATACTTTTGCAAAACATATGTGGTGATCGATACGACAATGGCTCTAATGTGGAAGGCAAGCTCGTAGGAGTCCAGAAACAGATTCTCGACCTTAACCCAAGAGCCTTTTACGTACCTTGTGGCAATCATTACCTCAACCTTGTGAGGTTCACAAAGACAAGATAAGAGAAATTAGGGCTCGTACGGAGGCATATAGGCATTCTTTTTTTCCTCATTCAATTTGGGAGTGGAATAGGAAAGGAAATGCCTAGTGGTGGTACAGTGTACCCTCCGCCACGCACCTTACGGTGAATTGCGGAGTATGTATGTAGATGTAGATGAATGACGCAGCTTTTTCTTGCATGGCAGCTGTAAGGTTTCCCAGTCTTGTTCAAGAAATTTACACTTTCTTTTCAAAATCGACCTATAAGTGGAGTACATTAACTACAGACATCACACACTTGACTTTGAAGCCTCTGAGTGAAACCTGTAGGGAAATAGGATTGATGCTCTTGAGCCATTGAGATATTACATTGATCAAGTATATGATGCTGTATACAAAGCAACCACTGGTGCCAAGATCGATGTTTTTGGGAAGAATAAAGCTGTTGGTATTGACAAGAAGTTAACGGATTTCCGACTTCGCTGCTCCTTAATTACCGGCATGAGATTTTGTATAGAGTGAACTGGGTTAGTAAAATACTTCAGAAAAAAACAAGTCAATATCCCAAGTTCTCTCCAAGGTCTCAAAATAGACTCAATAGTGTAATGACTGACGCAAGAGAGCTGGCTGAAAAACTAGAAGTTACACCAGAATTCCCTACTGAAGTCCAAGTGAGGCCTAGAAATGCGAAACGGCAATTTTCATATGAGAGCGACAATGAATCTGTTAAGTTCGGGAAAGAGTCCTTTAAAATAAATTTCTTTTTTGTTGTTTTCGACAAGGCAATAACACTCTGGATGAAAGATTCAAACTATTGCGGAATCATGGCAAGTGTTTCCAGTTTCTTTACAATTTAAAATAGCTAGAGGAACTGAAAAAAAGAAGAAGTTATAGAAATGTGCAAGAGCCTGGAAGCAGTATTGACAGCAGCTAATAATAGTGACGTAAGTGGAGAGGACCTGATGAAAGAGATCGTTATGCTAGCACCTTTGCTACCTAGAGATAATTCACTTGACGCTGTAGGAACACTTACCCGACTAAAAATGGAGCGTATTTAGTGGCTTGAGAATTATTCTTACGCTCGCAGTCTCAGTGGCCAGTGGAGAAAGGAGTTTTTCAAAACTCAAAATGATCAAGAACCACCTGCATTCAGCCACTTCTCAAGAACTACTTAGTGCATTGGCAATGCTGGCAATTGCTACGACATTCTGAACTCATGGACAATGATACAATTTTAAGAGACTTTGCCAAGGTTAAGGTAAGAAAAGTGCGAATTTAGTGTTATTCTGTTTCATTCAGTTACGCCACTTTTCTCGTATGTAATTTTAATCTTACAATGATATCTTTTGATGTTAAAATTAAAGAAATTTAAAATGAATATTGTAATATGATTAGTTTGGAGTTTTCAATGTTTCACTTTTCATTTTATTTTGTCTGTTAACCTATATATATAAAATCGCAGTAAATATTTATATTTCCTTTTATTTTTATAATTTTTGTGTTGTATTTTAATTTAATTGTAGATAATATGTTGGCGATGGCAGGACGGCGGGGGGAGGGGGGCAGCAAAAATGACTCTCGCATGTTCAGTAAAAACCACTTGCACTGGCCCTGTCTACAACATAAAAAAAAAAAAAAAAAATTACTAAGAATATTATTAAATATAATAAAATACATATATAAATGTAATGTGCTTTGCTGGGTTCACGTTTTGTGTTTCTGTGGTGGAATCTACGTTCTGACACAAGAATATTATTACCTGAATGAAAAGCAGAACAAGAAAGTAAAACAAAGTTTATTGAAATAATGTGGTATGTCTTAAGGTAGGTAGCATGGTGCAATGCTGCCCATTTGCTTCTTAATCTGTTACTGACAAACACTATGTCTCAATAATTGTAAATATAAGTCTTATAATATTATTATTATAGTACTGAAATTTGTTGGCTTTTTATCTGTAAGGGATACTGAAATTGTAATTACGGCGTTTGATTCTTACAAGTCTCCTGAATCCATTCATATAGTTATATTTGCCGTATGATCATTTCCTGATTTTATATGAATTTTTGAATAATGTTTGTGGCTATATTGTATTTCAGTTGCAATCTGCAATAGACACCCTCGCTCAGCCAAGAGCACTTCTGGTTTTCAAATACACTCTTCCAAATTCTAAAGGTATCAGGGCTAAAATATAGGGAGCGAAGAGTTATATTCAACCTATACAAAAACCAGACAGTGGTTATTAGAGTCAAAGGGCAAGAAAGGGACACAGAGGTTGGGAAGGGAGTAAAACAGGGTTGTAGCCTTTCCCCAATGTTGTTCAATCTGTACATTGAGCAGGCAGTGAAGGAATGGAAGGAGAGATTTGGAGAGGGCATTGAAGTGCAGGGAGAAGAAATAAAAAGTTTGCAGTTTGCCAATGACATAGTAATTCTGTCAGAGACTGAAAAAGATCTGGAAGAGCAATTGAATGGGATGGACAGTGTCTTGAAAGGAAGATATAAGATGAACATTAACAAGAGTAAAACGAAGTTTATGGAATGTAATGTCAGAAAATCAGGTGATGCTGAAGGAATTAAGATTAGCTAATGAGACAATAAAAGTAGTAGATGAATTTTGTTATTTGGGTAGCAAGATAACTTCTGATGGCCAAAGTAAAGAAGATATGAAATGCAGAATGGCTATGGGAAGAAAAGCGTTTCTAAAGAAGCAAAACTTGTTAACATCCAATATTAATTTAAATGTTAGGAAGTCCTTTCTGAAAGCATTTGTCTGGAGTGTAGCATTGTATGGGAGTGAAACATGGGCGATAAGGAGTTCAGATAAAAAGATGATAGAAGCTTTTGAAATGTGGTGCTACAGACGAATGATGAAAATTAGATGGGTAGATCATGTAACTGATGAGGTGGTGCTTAACCGAATTGGGGAGAAAAGGAGTTTCTGGCATATCCTGACTAAGAGAAGGGGCAGATTGGTTGGACACATTCTGAAACATCAAGGAATTGTCAACTTAGCATTAGAAGGAAGCGTGTGGGGTAGAAATTGTAGAGGGAGACTGAGGGACGAATATAATAAGCAGATTCAAAAGGATGTAGGTTGCCGAACATATTCTCAGATGAAGAGACTTGCACAGTCTCTGTTTCACTTTTGAGTTTGCTTTTGTTACTTAGACACCTTGACTTCTTGGGTCCTCAAATATTCAAAAATCTTGGCTGTTTCAGTGCATTGAATTACATTTGAAAGTGAAGTTGAAAATTTGTGCCAGGCCGGGACTCAAATACAGATTTCCTTTGAGCCAAGGGTTGCCTTAACCATTAGGCTATCTAGACAAGCTTCTTGTACTGTCCAAATTTTCAGCTTATTGCCCACTACTACTGTAGTGCCGTCTAAAAACCACACTCAAAAAGTTAATTTATTTTGTTTATATGCACTCATCACATGAAATTGCCTTTTGGGGAAATCTCACAGTCAAGCAACTTCATTATTCAGAAACATTTGTAAAGTGAGCCCTCCAGCCTTCTGTTGGAAACTATAGGAGGCTGAGAATTTTTACCACTGATCCTTAATGAATATTTTCATTGATTACCATCAAATACACTAGAGATGTTTTAGCTACTTATTGTGGAACACTGATTTAAATTCAATGAGGCAGTTGAAAACTTTTGCCCAGACCAGGGATTCAACCCAGGTTTTCTGATTACTAGGCAATTGCTCAAGCCACTACACCACTTAGACACAGTGGATGTCACACCTGCGGGGACTGCTGTGGCATGCTCCCCGCAAAACACAAATTCTCAACCTATATCCTGCAATACTATTGTAGTGTCTCTGGCCCATTATCCTCATTTACTTGTGGTCATAGAGAGTCCATTCCTGTAAAGAGATTATGCCTCATATGAATCCACAATAAAATGTCCGATGTCACATTAATTGTGGTCACTTACTAAAAAAACCGTACTGTCTATGAAAGTAAATAAAAAATCCACATAAATGGCACTTGAGATAATAACGATGCACACTGGAACAAATAAAAAAATAAAAAGAAGTAGAGCAATGACTCGCTGTTTTGGTGCCAAAAAGGCTCAGGTGGAAATCAGAATAAACCTGCACGACCATGTCACAAATAATGAAGTTTGTATGTTATACAGAACAGCACAACAGTAAACAAAAAAAGTTTGCAAAGACTGGTTTTAATTTGAAAGGAAATGAGACATGGCCAGTAGAGCAATTTAGCCTGTGATGTGTTGACACCCTGCATGAACATCTCCAAATCTCAGGCCTTCCCGCTGATTGAGGACAAGATTTTTGACAATGGTGATAGAGAGCCAAAACAGAGGATCCTGCCAGCTTGTAGGGCAAATGCTGATGAGGAGGAAGAGAGGGACAACAATGAGAAGCAAACAGGTGCTAAGTATGTTGGTATAAACATTCTCATTGTACTTACATCAAGCTTAAAAATATTTGGAATAGAAAATCCCTTTTCACAATCAAGCTATGTCAGTTTCTGATGGTTCAGTGTACCATGTAATTCGTGCACAAGAGCTTGCTTGCAAAATAAATGACTATTTTAACACTTTCAAGACTCTCATATGTTAACCTAAGTGTTAGGTAGACCAGATTATTTTCATTTAGTCATTTTATAGTTTGAATATTTAATTTCGTTCTATAGGTACTCTTGAACTGATTGGTCAGTAGTGCACCACCTGAGCCTTTAAAATTGCTTCTGAACATTAGATCTATTACATGCAAAGTTCCTAAACTTTATCATTTTAATTTGTAATAGAGTGGTACCTTCATTGTAGCTCTGTATAGTATTCAATTATATGCCCTTTTAGAAGTACACACACACACCCCCTCTTCAGGAGTTAAATTTTTACAATTGAAATTATTTGTAATTCAAAAACAGCCAACACGGTGCATGCATGTGGTTTGTTGTTGTTGTTTTGAGGGGACTAAACATCTAGGTCATCAATGTCCTGTTCCTAGCTAAGGGTTCATTGTCAAAAATAAACACTGAGAATGGAAACTCACAAAAGGGACAGACTGTGAATAAACAGTTCACTGACAACACAAGAGAAAGACACAGGGAAAAAACCAAGTCAGGAATTAAGATAAAAACTGGACAGCAGAATACCATGGCTGGCTGATCACAACGATAATACAGGTTGAGCCAGCCATGCTGCAGACACTAAAAACATCTAGGCATCCACCACTAGATGGAATTCTAAAAACCAGCTGCACGAATAAAACTTAAAACTGAGTTATCCATGGAGGTATAGTCACCTAAAACTTAGGGTACTGGGTCTGGTACATTAAAAGATTGCCCAAGTTCGCTAAAAGTGGATAGTCCATCAGAAGATCGACTCAGCCTGCTCCACACCGATACACTGGCGGGGCCTCGTGGCAAAGGAGGTACCCATGTGTTAGCCATGTATGGCCAATTCACAATCAGCAAAGAACGACAGAGCCCCAACGAGAGGCCCTCAGGGAGGACTTCCACACACCAGTGGAGAGTTTAACGGCGCTCGAGTCAGCCCATTCGGAATTCCAAACCCCTAGTATCTTGCTGTTCAACTCCCTTTGTAGATCTGCTTCCTGGAGACCAATTCCCAAGGGGTGAGAAGTAGTGGCTTGCTTGGCCATTTGGTCGACGTGTTCATTCTCAACCGAATCAGAGCCTGCATCCTGGCCAGAGGGGTGCAATGTTATTACTGATAAGTGGGCTCTAACAGCCAAGTTCATTGTAAATTTGACTATTTTGTAATCACTCAAGTAACATCAAACATGTCTCAATCCATGAAGTTTAGTTTTGTGAAACCTGAGCATTTCCAGACATATAGAACATTCAACACCCTTACAGGTATGCAGCTGGGTGCCAGGATCGATGACTGCCAATATTAGGATTGGAACACACCTAGCCATTTTAAGGCAACTGCAAGGAGGGAGCACTGTGCACAGGTGGCAGAGAGGAGAGGGCACAAGTAGGCAGGCAGAAGAGGTACAGAAAAAAGGACTTTGTGTGAGGAGGCAGACATAAGCAGAGAGAGAAAAATAATTATTTTTTCTTTTTAATAGAAGACTGGCATAAAATGAAAATTGTGGGACTTGGGGGTATGCACAGAGTAAGTACGTAAATAAGTAAATAAATATAGAAAGGGGGGATTTTTTATATATAAAATAATTCTTTCTTACTATAAATGACAGGGTGATCATATTTAACAGAATTGTCCAAAACACTGCACATTGTATTTGAAACCAAAACAAGGCGCGTGACAATAAATAAACTTCTGACCCTGTGTGGGTTTCATAATGTGGATTCTGCAAACACTCCTGGGTTGTAAATAAAATGTGACAAATAGAAGTTTGGGTCACTCAGACAGTCATGCATGGATAGCCTGACCACAAAGTGGGAAATCCAGTTTTGAGTACTCCGATTCAGCATAAATTTCCACATACCACCAAGTCATACAGCCGATACTTAACCGTGATCACAATTGCAAAGAAAATCGTAAACAAAGCAATATCTAAGCAAATACTTAAGGGATAACTACCTACTGGTGACTGTTTTAGAGTGAAATATTCTCTTGTAGATACATATTTCATGTAATATTAAAAGACAAAATATAACCATACACATGACGCTAAATACTAATCTTCCTTCTTTGCTTTCACAAAGTAAAGTGTGAAATAGAAATTTATTTGTAAATCATTAATGAAATAGCATGAAAATAAAAAACTTATGTGACGTGAATAGCTTGTTTCTAATCACAGAGATAGAAACAGAACAAAATGTCAGTATGACTACACTGCCTGATTTAAAATCTCTAGCAGTATGCTTTCCAAAGCTCTTAATTGCTTATTGTAGTAGGCAACTGAATAATTACCTGTTATAGTTGGTTGGAGTTGCTCCAACTCTTCTTTCGAATCAACCATTGCTTCAAGATTGTCAGTTGAATCCACCCGGAGGAAAATTTCCGGTTCTTCAAGCAAAGTGAATGTAGGTGGTGTTAGATGGCCCAGAGTATATTCCAAATCATTTGCAGCGAACACACTCTTCAAGTGGGCTCTGCTTAGTTTGGTGCATTTGGACTGGCGCATGTAAATGGTACTTTTCTGTACAAATATAGAAATAAATGATTAACTTTGAGCTTTAGCAAATTTTAACTTTAATTTAGTAATGCTAATAGTTTTAAGAATTATTTTGAGAATCATATTTTAAAAAGCAATTATGAACATTAAAATAGACAAACAAAAGAATTTGTGTCAGTAAAGTCATTCTAAAGTTAATGAAACCAAATTGCATTGACAATCATACAGATTTAGAGACCTTAACCAGATACCTAGCGAATACTGAGAGGAAATTGCATGTAATGGCCATTCTGGAGTTTGGTACCTCACTAAAGGCTACTACACACAAAGCTCAGTAAGTCAGCAACTGTGTGGAGTTAAGAGTTGATCGCTCAGTAGCACAGTGGTAGAGTGCCAGACTATGAATGCAAAGGTTGCGAGTTCAATCCCCACCACGTCCTAGGATTTTTATCTGTAACTTTCCACTTCTTTTACCTGTGGCAATGCTGTTGGTGTGAAAAATATTGAGTAGCACCATGATTCGGAACCAACATTAAACTGTAGGTCCCCTATAACTGATTGCGTAAGTTCAAAAGTCGAAGGAAAGCAATAGCTTACCTCCTCCGAACAGGACCACACCTAGTAAAGCACTGTGGTGATCAAAACAAACTTTAGATTGTTGACTGCTTTACATTCTAGGGTACAACCATGCCTCACCAAATAGTATGTAATCCTGTTTAACAGCTTCACCCATTTACACAGGATCAAATTGTGGGCCTGTGGGGAGCTGGATGGATGTACTGATAGATTGCTACACATTTTGACCACCATGAATTGGTGGTGTGTTACAGCTTTCAATGAGAGTTTGTGGAACATTTTCACACATGTCACGATAAATGCTTTGTGCAAGCAGTTGTGGTAGACCGAACACCATCCAGGGATGAAAGCTTGGCACATGTTGCACCTACTGTGTCATCAGGGACCACTGGTAAATGTTTGCTTATAGCAGGATTATGATTTTGTGTGTGTGTTTGGGGGGGGGGGGAGGGGAGGCACACACATGTGCAAGAGAGAGAGAGAGAGAGAGAGAGAGAGAGAGAGAGAGAGAGAGAGAGAGAGAGAGAGAGAGAGAGAGAGAGAGAATGTGTTGATTGGAGCCGTCATTTTCAGTCATGGGAGAGGGTTCTGCCTATATATGAATGATGGACGTACCTGAGTATGGCATGGATTCACCCACAGTATGGGAGAGACAGCGATTGGAGGACAACAACAACGAAGGGGGACATGACAGCAAGGGGAGGAGATGATGACGATGTCAATAAAAAATGAGACGGGGGAGTTGAGGGGGGCAGAGACGGGGAGTTGAGGGGGGAGCAGAGACGGGGAGAGGGTCAGAGACGGGGAGGGGGTCAGAGACGGGGGGGGGGGGGGGGGGGGGGGGGAAGGTAGTAAATGAAAATGTTCTATCTAATTTCAGATATTGGTGAGAAATAAGAATATTCAAAACTAAACCCATATTAATTTCACCACCACCCCAATTACAGGGCACATCACTAACCAAACTAGTTTACATACTCTTTGTCATGGCACGTCAAGTAAAATAGAGCATAAGGAACTATGTACGTCATAAGCACCATACAAAGATGAGTCTCCTAACTGGAAGATAAAGCTATGAGGCCTTTTGCAATGTCTCATAAAGAAATGTGTTAAAATTTTCTTCATTTCACCTCTGCGACCATGGCACTGCCAAATCAGTAACTTCATTTTCAGCTGCTTATTCGTCAAACCCAGGAACTCGTTCTTATATCCTATGCTATAATATCAAAGCAAGTATGTGTAGCTGTACAATATATTGTGCTACAAATTCACAATTGTTCCAATACCCAGCCAAATTACATTTTTCTATACTTCAAACTTCGCTGGTTATCAAACACTTTTTATCTGTTGAGGACATGCAATGGACAGACCTCAAGGCAGTTAAGAAGTTGAGGAGACAGAGTATGTGAGGAATTTGGTGATGTGGTTAAGGTTTCATTTAGCCCAATGCCTTCTACAGCACACATAATTCAGGGACAAAATTATTGAATTTATTAGGTAAGAAAATATCATGTGTGTGAATATAGAGGAATGATTTATTGACTCCAGATTATATGCCATGCCCTTTTTAATAGTCCATGTTTATAACCTTGTAATCTGAAATGCTGTTAAGGTTCTACATCTACATCTATACTCCACAAGCCGCCTTACGGCGAATGTTGGAGGGTAGTTTGATACCACAGTCACTTCCTACTTTCCCTGTTCCAGTCACATATGGTTTGCTGGGAAAACAGCTGTGGTAAGACCCCCTAACCTTCCTAATTTTGTCTCTGTGGTATTGTAGTGACCTATATGTAGAAGGAAGCACTATACTGGTTGACTCTTCAAGAAATGTACACTCTAGTAACTTTATGTCAGTAGTTCATATTGTGATACAGAATGCCTTTCTGGCAATGTTTACCACAAAGTTGGTCAATCATCTCCATGACACTTTTTGCTAGCTAAATTAATCTGTAATGAAGTCTGCTGCTCTTCTTTGGATCTTCTCTATCTCCTCTAACATTCAAACTTGGCACAGATCCCCCAACTGACAAGCAATATGAAATCTTGCAAATGAGTGTTGTTTAGCTACTTCCTTTGTTGATGAACTACAGTCCGTGAAGATTCTTCCAATGCATCTCAGTTTGTGTGTTGTCTTACCCAAAACTGATTTTATGTGGATGTTCCACTTCAAATCACTCCATATGCACACTCTCAGATATTTTTTGGAAGTAACTGCTTCTAGTGATGCTTCTCATAAACATATATAGTCGGGTCCACACACTACGAACTGTCTGTGCAAATGTCTGCGCACAGCTTGGAAATCGTTGCGTGTGGACAACACATTTGCACAGATATATGATGTGCACAAAACTGGAAGTTTGAGCAAAATTGCTCAAATATGTGTGTTCAACACACCTGCAGAGACAAGTTAAAACGTTTGGACAGGAGATTGCTGCAAATCTGTGTCAGTGTATACTTTTTCGTGTGTTTACTATGACAATGGATGAAAATGGCTGATACTCGTCTGTGGTCTAGAGAGTTCACAGCAGAAATGATTGAGATTTATCAGAGCCATACTTGTTTATGGAAAGTAAAAAGTCGGGAATACAGTGACGGAGACAAAAAGGCAGCTGTATACAATTCTCTCATAGAGAAATTACAATTGGTAGATCCTACTGCTAATACAAAAGTAAATTCGTTGAGAACTGTATACCGTCAAGAACTACCTTCAGGACAGTGTAAATAGCTTCACAAGTGTTGGGGATGATTTCACTCAATGCTTATTTACAAATTGCTATTGAAAATTCAAAATCTTTGTAGGTCCTTCCTGTGGCCAGGAATCTTAATGTAACTGCCAGCCACCCGTGTGGAGAAATTGATTTCCTCATACATGTGTCTAAGTATTTTGTGAGGAGTTACCAGTGTCAAAAGATAATTATAAGTTTCCACATCCATTTGCAAATAATTACACCAGTCATCGGGTTCGCCCTCCAACTATGTACTGTAATTTTTTTTTGTGTGTGGGGGGGGGGGGGGGGGCGAGAGACTACCTAACCTTTTATTTGAGCACGAGAATTTGCAGAAATGTAAATACCCGTCCACACGCAACGATACGTGTATGCAGACATTTGCACAGACTTTTACGCAGATAGTGTTGCCTGTGGACCCGGCTTAATAAAGGTTCTTTCTTTTTATTATTTACAATATACATTAAATTTGTTTATGTTGAGGGTTAATTTCCATTTCCTGCACAAAGAATTGATACATTGCAAATTCTCATGAATTTAACTACACTCTTCCAGCACTGCGACTTCTCTGTATACTACAAGTCTTACCCACAAAAAGCCCCATGGAATTTCCAATGTTATCAATTAGATCAAAGTTGCAATAGAGAAGAAATCATTGAACATCTAAATCCATACTCTGCAAGTCACCTCACTGTGTGATGGACGGTACTATGTGTATCATCATCACTTCCACCTTCTTTCTGGTACGTATCTGTGCGGGCTCTAATCTCTCTAATTTTATCCTAATGGTATTTTTGTGAGATATACACGAGAAAACAATAAATTGCTTCAATCTTCAAGAAACAGTATTTTGAAACTTTGACAAAGGCTCATACTGTGACAGAGAATGCCTTTCTTGCACTGTATGCCACTGGAGTTTGCCAGTGATCTCTGTGATGTTTTCGTACTATCTAAATGAACCTGTAACAAAGTGTACTGCTCCCCATCAGATCTTCTTTATCTCTTTTATCAACTCTACCTGGTATGGCTCCCACACTGATGAGAATTACCCAAGCATCAGCAAAATGAGTGTTTTGAAACATACTTCCTTTGCTTATGGGCAACACTTCCTGAGGATTCTTCCAATTAATCTCACTCCAACATCTGCCTTACGCACAATTCAATTTAAACAGTATTTTCAGTTCAAATCTCTCCTTATACCTATTACCAGGCATTTTATGGAAGTAACTGCTTTCAGTGTCTGACCTGCTATTTTGTAATACAGGACCTTTCCATGTGTTTACAGCATCTTGCCTTTGTTTATGTTGAGAGTCAACTGCCATTCCATGCACCATTTGTTGATACACTGTAGGGCCACCTGCTTTTCGTTACAATTTTCCAGTGGTGTGACTTCTCTTATATGCGACAGCATCATCTGAGAAAAGCCTCATTGAACTTACAATGTTGTCTGCAGGTCATTTATATATGTTGCAAAAAGCAACATTCCCACAACACTCCTCTGTGACACACCATAAAACACTTTCACATCAGAAGGCTTCTCTCCACTCACAATGGCATGCTACATTCCATCAGTATTTTGTTGTCCATGCAACGATCTAGAGGAGGAACTTCAGTACAGCCTTCCTTCATGAAACAGCTCTGGAAAATGACATTTAGTATTACAGCATCGTGTGTCAACATCTGTTTCAATGCCATTATGGTCACAGTGTGTCCAGGCATATGTTTTTAATCCTTTTATTGATTTCACATAAAACAAAAATTTCTTAGGCTTTTCTGCCAAGTTGGTAAATAGAACTTTACTTTCAAAGTCTTTAAATGCCTTTTGCATGGCCCTTCTTATGTTAATTATAGCATCATATATTTTTTACTTGCTTGCAATACCGGGTGATCAAAAATTCAGTATAAATTTGAAAACTTAATAAATCATGGAATAATGTAGATAGAGAGGTAAAAATTGACACACATGCTTGGAATGACATGGGGTTTATTAGAACCACATGTACCATTATCAGGCCTTTTTTCTCCAAGGAACTGCGTGATTCTGGTTTTGTAGATGTGA
Source organism: Locusta migratoria (assembly GCA_026315105.1). NCBI lineage: Eukaryota > Metazoa > Arthropoda > Insecta > Orthoptera > Acrididae > Locusta > Locusta migratoria. The sequence continues at coordinate 284,963,072 of CM048755.1, forward strand.
GAGGTATGCCGAAATGTTACAGAATTGCATCATCCCCAGCCTGGCTGATAAACACCTGCTGGAACATACTATTTTTATGCAGGTGGCACTCCACCCCATATTGATAGATGCGTGAAAGATCTCTTGCGCGCATTGTTTGGTGATGATTGTGTGCTCAGCCGCCACTTTCGTCATGCTTGGCCTCCCAGGTCCCTAGACCTCAGTCCTTGCGATTATTGGCTTTGGGGTTACCTGAAGTCGAAAGTGTATCGTGATTGACCGACATCTCTAGTGATGCTGAAAGATAATATCCAACGCCAATGTCTCACCATACCTACAGACATGTTTTACAGTGCTGTTCACAACATTATGCCTTGACTACAGCTATTGTTGAGAAATGATGGTGAACATACTGAACTTTTCCTGTAAAGAAGATCATCTTAATTTGTTATGCTAATTATTGCTTTTCTGATCAGATGAAGTGCCATCTGTTGGACATTTTTTAAACTATTTTTTTTTCTTTTTTTCTCCATAAAGAGAATCATCCTGGATGTCCCATCGTAACAGGCTTCAAAGCTCCAACAGAACGTGTCTCAGCTCTGGTAGATCAACACCTCCAACCTATAACCTGCAGGCTCCCATCCTATATCAAAGACACAAACCACTTTCTGGAATGCCTCAAATCCATCCTTATGCCCCTCCCACCTGATAGCTTCCTTGTCACCATAGATACTACATCCCTCTACACCAACATCCCACACCCATGGTCTATCAGCCCTGGAACATTATCTTTCCCAACAGCCACCTGAAAGCCTCCCAAAAACCTCATTTCTTGTCACACTTGCTAATTTCATCCTCACCCATAAGTCACCTTTGAGGGCCAGACCTTCAAACAAATCAGGGGGACAGCTATGGGTACCAGGATGGCCCCTTCCTATGCCAACCTCTTCATAGGCCGCACGGAAGACGCATTCCTTAAGACACAGAAGTTGCACCCCCTGGTTTGGTATCGATTCATCTTTATCGTCTGGACTCATGGTGAAGAAACCCTTCTGAACTTTCTTCACAACCTTAACTCCTTTTCCAAGCTAAAATTCACCTGGTCCTTCCTTAAAACACAAGCTCCCACAGCCATACTTCAGTCCATATTAAACCCACAAACAAGCAACAGTACCTCCACTTTGACAGCTGCCATTCCTTCCATATTAAACGTTCCCTTCCCTATAGCCTAGGCATCCGTGGGAAACATATCTGCTCCAGTAACAATCTATCCAATGCTTTCCTATCCCACAACTACCCTACAGACCTCGTCCACAAGCAGATCTCCCGAGCTGTCCATTCGTCCCCTTCCAACAACAATGTTCCTAATCCTAGACCACCTAGAAGCATCCCCTTAGGCACCCAGTACCATCCTGGCTTGGAATGCCTCATCAAACTGCTCCAACAGGGCTATGACTTTCTCAAGTCATGCCCTGAGATTAGATCATCGCTCCAAACTGTTCTTCCCACACCACCAGAGTAGCCTTCCACTGTCCTGCCAACTTCCGCAACATCCTCGTCCAACCTTACAACATCCCAAAACAACCCTCCCTACCTAATGGTTCCTATCCCTGCAACCAATCCCGCTGCAAAACCTGTCCAATGCATCCTCCCTTTATCTCCAGGCCCCACCACAGGAAAAACCTACCCTATTCAAGACAGGGCCATATGTGAGACACCACACGTGCTATTTGGATACTGCCACCTAACACCAATCCCTCAGAGCTATGGAGGTGGGAACTTGCCCTTCAACATATCCTCTCCTCCCGCCACCCCCTGGCCTAAATCTACACTACACTCCTCCATTCTCAACACACCTACCATTATCCCTTCGTTAAAGTAACAAAGATGTCTACAGATTGTGTTAATGTGGCCCTGTATTTACACAAAAGTTGAATACTTTCTAAACAAAGTGATAATTGCAACACTAAAGAATAAAAACTAATGTCAATATTTTCTAGTTCATCAGCAGGTAAATAAAAATCAAAAGGCTTCTCTCAAACCTACTGTATTTTAGACTTACTGGACTATACAAATATTTTTTATTACTTGTACACCAGCTGACATAATACACATTTCCTAGGAAAATCAGTCAAGAGTTATTGCAAGGAAAAATTCAACTTCACCACCACAATTGTGAACTGAAGATAAAGCTCTCAAAACAAATGAAAATCATTTGTGTGGGGCAATTCTTTGTTCCATAGATGAATTTCCGAATACTCAATACTTGCAAGCAGTTGGATTTCATTCGTCCAATTAAGTATAAAATTAAAAATACAGATTTGTATAGTTTCAACATATAGCCATGTTTCCAGATAAAGTGTGTTATATGTAAACATATTGAAACATTGGATACTATAACATGTTCTCAGTAGTAGTCCTCAGAATAATGAAAATATTAAAACAAACTTACAGAAAGAATTTCCCGTAATCTGTAGCTAACTTCTTCACTCAAAGCTTTGGCTACAGCATCATCCAAGTCATCAATCCCAACACATTCAGCCTTAATTTTGACAGATTCTGGAGCAATCTGTGCATACTTTCGACCCTCTGGTACCTTCTTCTCAGGTTTTTTAGGTGGCGGCGGCGGAGGTTCAGGCTGAACTTGTTTCTTTTTAGCACCAATTTTTGCTTTTTTCTGGAACCAGACTATGAATTAAAAGTTGTCTTGAATCTCGATTTAACAACAGTATATTGCAGACGGCTGAATAATTATTGTGCAATAAATTCAAAATCACTTGCTACACTAAATAAGAATCACATACTAACATAATTGAATTTCTCTATGAGGCTACATTAGTTTAGTGCATTTCATGATTTTCTAGAAGTCTGTCCACTTTCATTATTATAAAGATTTAAACCTCATTCATTCAAGAAGGTTGTAAGTATACTATGGGTCGATGACGCATTCCCCAACATATTTGTTCTAAGGAGATTCCAAGAGGTCTAGATACAACAAATTTTACAGCAAAGTAAGAGGAATATCAAATAATATAATTTGGATTCATAAAGGTTTTATTACCGTCATTCGGGGTAAGACTGACACCTTTTTTTATGTTTTTGAAGAATATCTCTTGCATATAACAATTTCTATTCATGGTGATTTTTATTATTGTACATTATTTCTGTGCAAACATCCATAATGTGTTGTGTATGTTATACTTTTCATAGGTTAGTATTAAAAAAAAAAAAAAAAATAATAATAATAATAATAAAATTAATTGAAAAAGGGTCAACATTCCCCGTGCCATGGGGTTACATTGACCCCTCAAATTTGTTTTATTATAAACAGATGCAGAATGGTCCTGGGATAAATGTTAGTGTAGTACAGTATGAGTATGACCTTTGTAAGGGATCTCAATGATCCCCATTGAAAACTGAAAGTTTTGTAAAATGTTGATAAGCTAGGTATCAGCAAAACACATTTCTATGATTATAATTATCTATCCTTTATTTAAAACACTTTACAAAAAAGTTTTTATTCACAAAAAACATTAAGATGCTTTTACTAAAACTCTCGGCTGAAAATTTATACAGAATTCTACACCCATCAGCCTGTAGCTCTGGTGGAGGCAGCTTGCCAATCACATCACAGAATGTGGCAGTGAATACATCATGTTCTTTTGGAACAAATGTAGTTTTCATAGTCAGTGGAGTGAAGCCCCCATTACTTCAACTACCTTTTTCTTTGTTCCAACTTTCTCAATAATACAAACGTAGTGGAAATTTTGCTTCCCCAACTACTTTCACTATAAGAAAATCATTTGGAACAAGATCTTGACACACACACTAAGTAAGCAGCAAATCTTCAACAACAGGATCATCTGAAGGATCAAAATCACTTTCATCAGTTTCCAGAGTCTCTGGCAATTTCATCACACCAAGCTCATCTTCTGAAGAAAAATTATCATACTTTCGGAACCCGATGAGATTTTTCTAAATGAATTGGGCCAATCATTACCTAGATAGTTATTCTGGAATCGTCTTTCATTGCATCCAACTAAGTCTAAGAATGTTTTTGTTATAATTTTAATATCAGTAATATGCAATGGAAACCCCCAATCAGCAGTAGTGGCAATAGAATTTGCTAATATAGATTCTTCTTCTGATGTTACTGGAAGTACATTTGTACTTCCTACCTTCATTGTTCCATTTTTCTTTTAGTGGTTTTTCACTGTGTGTTTTGATATACCCAGTCTGTTGGTTACTTTTAATTAACACATCTAGGTACCACCTTGTACCTGGAGACCTCCGATATGTTCTGGGCATTGCAGTTCAGTTTTTAATGTGATTATGGCTTTATTTGATCTATTCAAACTTGCAATTCATTATTTAACTTCACTGTCTAATAAAGTTATAACCTATTGTGTCCATTCTTTACTGTTAAAACAAGACACCAATATCAATCTAAAACTTCTGCAATAAACAGAACATTTATAACAACAGACTGCCCAAGACTGACTATGAATTTAAATCCATTGTTGACATCTTAATTTGTAAACAATGATAAGTTATAGTCTTGTTCATGCCTTATATAAGCAAATACATGTGGATTAATGGAAATTCAATGACAATATTCAGAGGGTCAATTTACCCTTGAGGGGGAAAAAGGTAGGGGGTCAATGTTACCCCTTTTTGAAGAAATGTGAATTTTTCATTGTTAAAATTGTTAACAAGATCAGAAAACTTCATTAAAATGTGTAATTTGAATATATAAGAACCTGATGATCATCGGATTAACCATTTCTTCTGGGCCAAGAAAGTTTTTCCCAACTGAATTTATAAGCTGATATACAAGGCTTGCTTAAAAATATTTTCTTAACTATAATATTTTTTCTATTTTAAAGTGTGTGAATCAGAATTAACAAATTCCATTGTATTGTATGATAATTTCTATTTTCAATAAGATATGCAAGTCTGTCCAGAAATTGAAAGAAAAGGGTGAAACTGATACTGAGGTCAATTTTACCCCCAGGGGGTCAGAATCACCCCGGTTGACGGTCGTGCATTAAAGAGAACTCAAAATAGCATCAGTTTTTTTTTTTTTTTTTTTTTTTTTTTTTTTTTTTTTTTTTTTTTTTTTTTGCTGACGAAATGTAACATTTAGCAAAATTTTATCAGCATGTTTCATGAACATAAGACCGCTACGCAATATATCTTCATACAACAGGGGCCTCCGAGAATATGAAAAACAAATCGTAACTGTTGTAACATATATCAACTTATTTTAACATGAATACAAGCAACATAAAATGTTTACCTTCGCGGCCGGCGCCACAAACATGTTATTGTTTTGAACCTCTTTACACAGCGCTGTGGTTGTTATAGTCATAACTGCTCTTCAATGTTCACACTTCCTAACAATACAAACAAACAACACCTACATCTGACGACTGTCACACGCAAAACACAAAGACGCGGGTACAATGAATATCTTTAAAAATTCTTTAAAAAAACAAACGTGAAAATAGAATCTCTGGTTTGAGAACTTTTTTAAACTTGACAAGTAGTGACATCGAGAGCCAAGTAAATTCTGGGGTCATGTTATGTTTCATGATTATTATGAAATACACACACTTAAGTTATGATAGTCATTTAATCATATTGGTTGTGGTCACATACGTTGAATCCAAATTTTCTGTTAAGGGGGGTTGACACGGACATGTATCGTTGGCGCACGTTGACTTGCGCACATCGAAATGTACGTGTGAACACCCAAATTCGCAACTTGCGCAAGTGAAAATGAAAGTTGAGGTCGAGTCAACTTAAGGCCAATTCACACTGTCCGTCACGTCAACGTCACGTCACGGCACCGTCACGTCAAGTTGTATTCACACTGTCCGTCAGTGTCCGTCACGTCATTTCGCCCATCTCAATACGCGATGTTGAAAGTAAGGTTATGAGTGGCGATCTGTTATGTAGAAAGTCATAGTTTAACACTAGAATCGAGGGAACAACAATGCTAAATGTTATTGACGGCCAAAGAAAACTTTACAACGTATGTTTTTGGCCAACTTACTGGGAACTGAAACAACATTTCAAAACATCGACATCTATTTTCAAGCGAAAAAATAAAGATATGAAAACATCAAACAATACTTATAAGAGCATGCATAGCGCCTGTTTACATTATCCATTTCGATTTGCCCGCTGAGATTGTTATTACCATCGTAAACAACTGAATTTCTGAAACCTCCTGGCAGAATAAAATTGTGTGCCGGAACCGGGACTCGAACCTGGGAGCTTTGCCTTTCGCGGGCAAGCCCACTACCGACTGTGCTATCCCGACACGACTCACGATGCCGCCTCACAACTTTACTTCTGCCAGTACCTCGTCTCCTACTTTCCAAACTTCACAGAAGCTCTCTTGCAAACACGCAAGACTAGCACTCCTGGAAGAAAGGATATGGTGGAGACATGGCTTAGCCACAGCCTAAGGGATGTTTCCAGAATGAAACTTCACTCTGCAGCGGAGTGTGCGCTGATATGAGTCGTGAGTCGTGTTGGGATAGCACAGTCGGTAGTGCGCTTGCCCGCGAAAGGCAAAGGTCCAGGTTCGAGTCCCGGTTCCGGCACACAATTTTAATGTGCCAGGAAGTTTCATATCAGCATACACTCCGCTGCAGAGTGAAGTTTCATTCTGGAAACATCCCTTAGGCTGTGGCTAAGCCATGTCTCCACCATATTCTTTCTTCCAGGAGTGTTAGTCTTGCGTGTTTGCAAGAGAGCTTCTGTGAAGTTTGGAAAGTAGGAGACGAGGTACTGGCGGAAATAAAGTTGTGAGGCGGTATCGTGAGTCGTGTCAGGATAGCACAGTCGGTAGTGCGCTTGCCCGCGAAAGGCAAAGGTCCCAGGTTCGAGTCCCAGTTCCGGCACACAATTTTAATCTGCCAGGAAGTTTCATATCAGCGCACACTCCGCTGCAGAGTGAAGTTTCATTCTGGAAACATCCCTTAGGCTGTGGCTAAGCCATGTCTCCACCATACCCTTTCTTTCAGGAGTGCTAGTCTTGCGTGTTTGCAAGAGAGCTTCTGTGAAGTTTGGAAAGTAGGAGGCGAGGTACTGGCGGAAGTAAAGTTGTGAGGCGGCATCGTGAGTCGTGTCGGGATAGCACAGTCGGTAGTGCGCTTGCCCGCAAAAGGCAAAGGTCCCAGGTTCGAGTCCCGGTTCCGGCACACAATTTTAATGTGCCAGGAAGTTTCATATCAGCGCACACTCCGCCGCAGAGTGAAGTTTCATTCTGGAAACATCCCTTAGGCTGTGGCTAAGCCATGTCTCCACCATATTCTTTCTTCCAGGAGTGCTAGTCTTGCGTGTTTGCAAGAGAGCTTCTGTGAAGTTTGGAATGTAGGAGACGAGGTACTGGCAGAAGTAAAGTTGTGAGGCGGCATCGTGAGTCGTGTCGGGATAGCACAGTCGGTAGTGCGCTTGCCCGCGAAAGGCAAAGGTCCCAGGTTCGAGTCCCGGTTCCGGCACACAATTTTAATCTGCCAGGAAGTTATATATCAGCGCACACTCCGCTGCAGAGTGAAGTTTCATTCTGGAACTGAATTTCTGTCTTTCATTAGAACTGACTTTTTCATTTAAAATGTTATTTAATGAAAAATGCGTAATCAAATTACAATCTTATTCAAATAAACAATTTGCTTTAGTCTTTTCTGTTACAATGTCACGTGACATAAACCATTTTTTGGTTTCATATATCAGACCTCGATTTTAGGGGGACACTCAATTGACAAAAATATTTAAGTCGTCATGAAACATTTGAGATTTACCCCTAAAACGATGTATAACAACAAAATAAAGATGAATAAGGCACATTTGCATATAAACAGTGCACTCGTAGTCTGCAACATGTAATTCGCGTGTCGAAAATAGGTTAACTTCCGATGTTAGCAGACGGCCGTTCCGTCAAAACATTCTTCTCTAGAAAGCTTGATGGACGTTGACGTGACGTGACGGTCCGGTGACGGACAGTGTGAATGCCGCCATTAGAAATACATTGCGGAATGTTCTGACGGACGGTGACGTGACGTGACGTGACGGACAGTGTGAATTGGCCTTTACTTGCGCAAGTTGGCTTTCCCCCACTACTTTTTCATCGTTTCCGCAAGATGGCCGCTGGTGTCGAATAACATCTGTAGTCTCTGTTTTTACGTTCGCCTGTTGGTTTTGATCTCTATATTTTGTTTTTCTATTGTGAAACGCAATGTCAGTTACAAGAAAGTGGCCGTTGCACTCTACAATTCAGTTTCTGGAGCTCTACGAAGAACGTCCGTGTTTATGGAACATTCATCTTCGAATTTATAAAGATAGAAACATGAAAGAGGACGCAATAAAATCAATCATGAACGGAATGCGAGAAAATGTGCCACAGATAGATGAGAAAGCGATGAAGGCAAAAATGAGGAGTTTAAGGAACGCTTACTTCATCGAGAAGAGCAAAGATAGAAATTCTTTAAAAAGTAGCTCATCAAAAAGTGAAATTTATGTACCTACATTGCCGTGGTTTAATATTGCTGATCGGTTCTTAAATAATATTGTGGCGGCAAGAGAAACAATTTCTCCTCTGAATAGTTGGGTCCAGCAGACTCAATAAATGCCGAAACTTGATCAAGTTCATTCTAAAACGATTTTCGAATGATGCTTCGTCCTCATTTTCTATCTCCCTGATCAGAACTGTGGAAGCTCCCAACTCATTTCTCCTCGTGATCCACTTTCGCACCCAATATCTGCGTCTTCTCTTCTTCCGATCTAAGCATTCGTCGATTTTTTATATTGCAATTAAGGCAACAATGCGGATGCTCGCACGTATCAAATCATTTGACGCCATTTTAAAAAGCTACACTGGACTTGCTTGGACTGAAAACTTCCGCGGGCGTGTGAACGATCACTTGCGCAAGTTGAAGTCCATTGGCGCACGTAAACATGATCGTGTCAACCCTCCTTTATACACATCCACAAATAATGAAATTTTCTGATCTCTGTTGCTCTAACTAGACAAACATTCTATAATACACGTAAATTTCTGTCAGGACGGGTGTCGAACTCGGATCTCCCGTTTTTCGCAAGCGGTCGCCTTTTTAATCTCTTTCATTATTTTTGTTCTTCTGGTAGATCGGTTCAATGTACAGTTTTTTGTACATTGGATCGTTTTTTCTATGTTTTCGATGAGTTCTCGGCTCAGTTGTTTTTCTCTATTAAAATGGACAGACAGCCCTCTGATCGAACGGGCTGAACCAAACGTGCCAGGATATCTCAGTTATCTCTCTTAGGCGAGCACGTTCCCCAGCCAGATCCAAACTTCCATGTGTTACGTTGTTATATAGCAGTGTAGTAAATTGTAGTTGCACTAACGGCTAATTTGATGAACTGGAAACAAATACTAAGGACATAAGTAGATGCAGCGTAAGAATGACACCGGGTATCAAATACAGTCACAACGTTTACTTGCAACACATCTTTCGGAAGACGAAAACCGAATTTCGTAAACCATGTTTACTTGTCACAACCTGAAGTGGATTTCCATGCCCACTTGACATGGCGGCTGTAAAACAGCTAAATCAGTTCCTGATGTTAGAATAATTGCTATTTTTCGCTACTTAAAGACTTAGATTCATGTTCACTCTAATATTTTTACGTCTCTTTCACTACAGAAAATGTCACTCTGTCCATATAAAGGCCAATTCACACTGTCCGTCACGTCAACGTCACGTCACGGCACCGTCACGTCAAGTTGTATTCACACTGTCCATCAGTGTCTCTCACGTCAATTCGCCGATCTCAATAGGCGATGTTGAAAGTGAGGTTATGAGTAGCGATCTGTTATATAGAAACTCATAGTTTAATACTAGAATTGAAGGAACAACAACGCTAAATGTTATTGACAGCCAAATAAAACTTTGCCCACTTGACATGGCGGCTGTAAAACAGCTAAATCAGTTCCTGATGTTGTTAGAATAATTGTTATTTTTCGCTACTTAAAGACTTAGAGTCACTCTAATATTTTTACGTCTCTTTCACCACAGAAAATGTCACTCTGTCCATATAAAGGCCAATTCACACTGTCCGTCACGTCAAGTTGTATTCACACTGTCCATCAGTGTCCGTCACATCAATTCGCCGATCTCAATAGGCGATGTTGAAAGTGAGGTTATGAGTAGCGATCTGTTATGTAGAAACTCATAGTTTAATACTAGAATTGAAGGAACAACAACGCTAAATGTTATTGACAGCCAAATAAAACTTTACAGTGCATGTTTTTGGTCAACTTACTGGGAACTGAAACATTTCAAAACATCGACATCTATTTTCAAGCGAAAAAATACACATATGAATACATCAAACATCACTTATAAGAGCATAAATAGCGTCTGTTTACTGTATCCATTACAATTTGTCCGTTGACATTGTTAATACCGTCGTAAACAACTGAACTTTTGTCTTTCGTTAGAACTGACTTTTTCATTTAAAATGTTATTTAATGAGAAATGCGTAATCAGATTAGAATCTTATTCTAATAAACAGTTTGCTTCAGTCTTTTCGGTTATAATGTTAAGTAACAGTAACTATTTTTTGGTTTCAGATAAGCCCAATTCACACTGTCCGTCATGTCACGTCACGTCACCGTCCGTCAGAACATTCCACAATGTATTTCTAATGGCGGCATTCACACTGGCCGTCACCGGACAGTCATGTCAAGTCAACGTCCGTCAAGTTCTCTCGAGAAGAATGTTTTGACGGAACAGCCGTCTGCTAACATCGGAAGTTAACCTATTTTCGTCATGCGAATTACATGTTGCAGTCGACGATTGCACTATTTACATGCAAATGTGTCTTATTCATCTTTGTGTTGTTGTTGTACCTCGTTTTAGGGGTAAATTTCAAATGTTTCATGACGACTTAAATATTTTTGTCAATTGAGTGTCCCCCTAAAATCGAGGTCGGATATCTGAAACCAAAAAATGGTTTATGTTACGTAACAATGTAACAGAAACGACTGAAGCAAACTGTTTATTTGAATAAGATTGTAATTTGATTACGCATTTTTTCATTAAATAACACTTTAAATGAAAATGTCAGTTCTAATGAAAGGCAAAAATTCAGTTGATTACGACGTATTAACAATGTCAGCATGCAAATCGTAATGGTTAAAGTATACAGGCGCTATTTACGCTCTTACAAGTATGGTTTGATGTCTTCATATGATTATTTTTTCGCTTGAAAATAGATGTCAATGTTTTGAAATGTTGTTTCAGTTCCCAGTAAGTTGGCCAATAAGATACACTGTAAAGTTTTCTTTGGCCGTTAATAACATTTAGCGTTGCTGTTACCCCTTTCTAGTATTAAACTATGACTTTCTACATAACAGATCGCCTCTCATAACCTCACTTTCAACATCGTGTATTGAGATGGACGAATTGACGTGACGGACACGGACGGACAGTGTGAATGCCGCCATTAGAAATACATTGCGGAATGTTCTGACGGACGGTGACGTGACGTGACGTGACGGACAGTGTGAATTGGCCTTATGTCGAAAATTCTTAACAAGAAGACTCAATCCGACAAGCCGAGAACGTTTCAAAAAAGTGTGCATTTACATTGGCATGAAAATCGATTGTAGAATTGGGAAACCGCTTTACAAGAGTGGATTTCCATAATCGATTTTGAAGCGTTTACACAATGGGCCGTATGAATAAAATGGAGTATCTACTTTATACTCTGGATTCCAGAGAAGATACTCAGATTCGCATGAATAAAGTGAGTCGGAGAATATACTTCAGCCGAGTCTGTTCTCGGCGTGAGTAACGGGGTGGGAGAAGTTGCTCACAACAGAGAACATTCTCCAATTTCATATGAATAAAACTGCAGAAGTTTCTCACGATGGGAGAACATTCTCAGATTTCTGGAGTGAGCTCTATGGCATACTCCGTGCTGAGTAACTTCTATTAAGGTTACGTTTTACTGAGGTTTATAATAAAAATGACAACAATTTTGTTACTTAGAGGGCAAGAGCAAGTTCCTTTAAGAAATACGAGGCGATCTTTAAAGTTAATACAAATAAAAACATTTTGTTGACGAGTATCTTCCTTCGGAAAAATCGTGTGACACTTCCAGCATTTTATACAGTGACGAGAGTGATGTAAGAGGTGTTTTCATTACCGACATAAAAATGAAACACAAATGGATTCAGCTGCATGTTTACTCATTTGTTTGGCGTGTATATTTACAGTTGTAAACAGTCACATAGCAAAATAATATTGTTTTAAAATAGGGTCTATTAGTAAGACCTTATGCTGTTAGTTCCAAATAAAGTGTATCCCAGGACTTAACAGTTTCTATCACAAAATAAATATTGCTGCAATACCAGGTAGGCCTACTGAAGTACTGTTTCTATCCAAACCGGTTGGCTATTTATGATGCGTTTTCACACTTCGTAATCGTAACTTCTGTCAAGTTAGAAGTAAGTAAACACGACAGGAAAATTAATAACTGATTAATTACATACCAAGCAGCGTGTTTCTTGTTCAAAATAGCATGGCCTAACGCTTATGAGCAAACCATTGGGTGTCATATTTAACAAGGCGTATCTCATGTTAGAACACTCCAACAGCATTCCACGTTGTAACAGATGAATATGTGATGCATTCTTATTATATCGTTCGCAAATTGTGCTAACCCTACTTCATTAACAAACGAGTTTGTCGCATGACGAAAATTTTGTATCGCCAGCAGAATACATTTTCGTAAAAAGTGCATATTTAGTCTTAATAATATGCTCCTTCACAACAAACTAACATCTAAACACAATCCAGTTCTTTCTGAACACGTCGATGCCTACTCCATATTTGTACACTTAATAATTTGCCTGATTGGGCTAGTTTAATGAAATACACGATTGGACAGCTGATCTGTGGCAGACATGACATGCGGAGAGCTTACTCAAGTAGGAGGGGAGGTAGCGAGAATGAACTACCTGCTCAGAGCATTTACTTCGAAGTTTTTATTCATACGAATTTGAGAACTTACTCAGAGAACGTTCTTTTGCTCTGAGAATCTTCTCTGGACCATGTGCTCTTTTTTATTCATACGACCCAATATCGACCAGAAGCGTATTTGGGAAATCGGTGTATAAGAAGTCATGTTTTGGAGAGCCCATGTTATATTCTAACTCGAGATACAAATGTGATTCGCATAATAATTCAGACAGACATGTTGTATTATATCCCCCCTTTTTTTAGTGATTTCAGTAATAAATCAGGCACTGATCTAAATGAAATACAAGTTTCTGAAACGAATGTAAAAACTAATTATCCATCTTACTTCTAAATGGATTGAACATTTAGGTTAACATGCCAATCAATAATAAAAAAAACCAATGTTGCAAAAAATTATTCGGACACACATCTTTCTGCTGATTGTGCAAACCGTTCAGTAGCTGGTAGGGATGCCTTTCATCTTAATTACTTCTCTAAAGGCCAACTCACACTGTCCGTCACATCACGTCACCGTCCTTCAGAATATTCCACAATGTATTTCTAATGGCGGCATTCACACTGTTGTCAACAGACCCTCACGTCATGTCAACGTCACGTCCAGCTTTCTCGAGAAGAATGTTTTGACGGAACGGTCGTCTGCTAATATCGGAAGTTAACCTATTTTCGTCACGCGATTTTCTTGTCGTAGTCGACGATTACACGGTTTATATGCAAATGTGTCTCCTTAATCTATATTTTATTGTTATACTTTGTTGTAGCGGTGAATTCCAAATGTTTCATGACTACTTAAATATTCTTCTCAGTTGAGCGAGGTCGGATATCTGAAACCAAAAAATGGTTCATGTTTTGCAATATGGTAACAGAAAAGTCTGAAGCAAACTGTTTATTTTAATAAGATTGTAATTTGATGACGCATTTGTCATTAAATTACATTTTAAATGAAGAAGTCAGTCCTAATGAAAGCCAAAAATTCAGTTGTTTACGACAGTATTAACAGTGTCAGCAGGAGGTAAGTCGTAATGGATGAAGTAAACAGGCTCTCTTTATGCTGTTATAAATATTATTTGATGTGTTCATGTGCTTATTTTTTCGCTTGAAAATAGATGTCGATGTTTTGAAATGGTGTTTCAGTTCACAGTACTTTACCACACTAGTTGGCCTAAAACATACATTGTAAATTTTTCTTTGGCCGTCAAAAACATTTAGCATTGTTGTTCCCTCAATTCCATTATCAAACTATGACTTTCTACATAACAGATCACCACTCATAATCTCAAGCGGGGTTGACACGGTCACGAATCGTTGGCGCACGCTGACGTGCGCGCGTCAAGATACTCGTGTGAACCCCTAAAATCTCAACTAGTGCACGTAGGAACGAAAGTTGACGACGAGTCTACTTACTTGCGCAAGTTGGCTTCCCCCACTACTTTTTCATCGTTTCCGCAAAGTGGCTGTTGCTGTTGAATAGCTTGTTTATAGTGCGTCTGTACGTTCGCCTGTTGTAACTCGATTATAATTTTTTTTCTGAGTTAAGAACGATGGCAGTTGCTAAAAAGGGGCGGTAACAATATACAGTTTAATTTCTGGAACTATATGAGGAACATACATGTCTGCAGAACATACATCTGCCTATTTCTAAGTGTAACATAACAGTCTTCAAAATACTGATTAAAAACGGACAGCCAATTACCTTCAGATGCACTTCTAATGCTTTGTATATTGCATCCAGCACGTCAGGCATGAACTCTGGAAGGCAGTACATATATTGCTGTGAAGGAAATGAACCGCCAGAAGCAAGATACGTCAGAGCGACTTATAACTTTAAATGGCAGGAATAGCATTCTGCATTAGTGTGTTCTTTCTTTGTATAGAAGGCCCTACAGTCTTAATAAATGTTCAAAATAGGTTACGTTCATCCTAAAATGATTTTCAGAGTACGCTTCGTCCTCGATTTTCAGTTTTCTGATTACCAACGTAGACGCCCACAACCCATTTCTCCTCGCAATCCGCTTCTCTTTATTCTGTTTCAACATTCTGTGATATTCTGGATGGCAAATAAAGCCACTACTCGGACGCTTGCACATAGTGCATCAGTTGGCGCCATGTTAAAAAGCTACATTGGACTTGCTTGGACTCAAAATTTCCGCACTCGTGTGAACGGTGACTTGCGCAAGTTGAAGTTCAATGGCAGATGTAAACTGATCGTGTCGACTCACATTCACTTTCAACAACGCATATAGGGGAACTGACGACGGACAGTCTGAATACAACGTGATGTGACGGTGCCATGACGTGACGTTGACATGACGGACAGTGTGAATTGCCCTTAACACTACGTTTACATGCAGCTCATCTTCCAGAAGGTGAAAATCGATTTTCGTAAATCGTTTTTCGCTGTCGCGTTTACATATTATATCCTGAATCGGATTTCTTATCCCACTTAATATGGCGGCTGAAAAACGGCTGATTCAGTTCCTGATTTAGGCAGCACAATCGCTATTTTTCTTTACTTAAATACATAGATTCATACTCACTCTAATATTTATATTTTTATTTCACAGTAGAAAATGTCATTCTGTTCATATGTGCCGAAAATTCTTAACAAGAAAACAGAAACTCACAAGCCAAGAATGCTTCAAACACGGTTGCGTTTACATGGGCACAAAAATCGATTGTGGAACTGGAAAACCGCTTTACAGAAGTGCATTTCCAGAATCGATTTTGGAATGCATACAGGACCAACAAAAAGTGGAATTGGAAAAGCGATTTAGGATATCCGGTTTTGGGAGCCCATGCAAATGGAGTTAATACGTGACTTCTAAAATTTTCCCAGCGTATTTCTTCTTCCAGTAATTTTCGGGTATGCGGCCGGATCCCATTCGCATTCTGCAACGATATTTCGGCCCAGAGACGTACGGCCATCTTCAGGTGAGTAGGCAACTACTGAAGACCACAGGTACGTTCGCGGTATTTATGCCGAGTATTGCGCATGCGAAATACGCTGGTGTCTTACTGCGCATGTGTTAGATGGTGACATGCGCGGTACGGCCGAGCTGTGTGTGCTGCCCTCGGTGGTGAAAGTGAACACTCCTCTAATCAGTGAGAATCGAATGATTCCGTCGATTCCGCTGTGCCTCAATAGCTTTAATTATAGGGTTCCAATTTTTATCCAGCTGAAAGCCGTTGTCACGATTTATTAAATTATCAGCAAGGCGTATTTCAACCGCATCTTTGATGACTGAGTTCCAAAAGCCGGAAACTGGAGCAAAAATTGTAGTTTTGTTGTATTCCATGGAGTGTCCCATGGAAATGCAGTGCGCTGCTACTGCTGATTTTGACGGTTGCCGAAGACGGGTGTGTCTTTCGTGCTCCGTACAGCGCTCTTGAACAGTTCGAGTCGTCTGACCTATGTAAGCAGAACCACACTCATAGGGAATTTTGTAAACGCCCGCTTTTTTCAGTAGTAAGTCGTCTTTTACGGATCCGACTAGGTCTATATTCTTCGCTGGTGGACGGAGGATGACCTGGATTTTATGTTTCCTTAGCAACCTGCCTATTTTAGTGGACACATTGACAGCATAAGGAAGGAATGCAACTGATTTGTAATCTTCTTCATTGTCCTCGGTGCGTTGCTTCTTGTTGTTATGGTTACGTATGGCCTTCCTTATTTGGCGTGGAGTGTAGCCATTCTCTTTGAACACTTTCTCCAAGTGTTCCAGTTCTGCAGCGCAGTTCAAGAGCGCTGTACGGAGCACGAAAGACACACCTTTCTTCGGCAACCGTCGAAATCAGCAGTAGCAGCGCACTGCATTTCCATGGGACACTCCATGGAATACAACAAAACTACAATTTTTGCTCCAGTTTCCGGCGTTTGGAACTCAGTCATCAAAGATGCGGTTGAAATACGCCTTGCTGATAATTTAATAAATCGTGACAACGGCTTTCAGCTGGATAAAAATTGGAACCCTATAATTAAAGCTATTGAGGCACAGCGGAATCGACGGAATCATTCGATTCTCACTGATTAGAGGAGTGTTCACTTTCACCACCGAGGGCAGCACACACAGCTCGGCCGTACCGCGCATGTCACCATCTAACACATGCGCAGTAAGACACCAGCGTATTTCGCATGCGCAATACTCGGCATAAATACCACGAACGTACCTGTGGTCTTCAGTAGTTGCCTACTCACCTGAAGATGGCCGTACGTCTCTGGGCCGAAATATCGTTGCAGAATGCGAATGGGATCCGGCCGCATACCCGAAAATTACTGGAAGGGGTGTAAGATGACTTGGCATACCCTCCACTAATTTCTGAGTATACTCTTGTGACATTTTCAGCCACTCTTCTTGAAGTGTTTTTCAGTTGTGCTTTAGATGCGATTGTTGTCTTCCTTAAACATTTGTCACGTTTTCCCCAAAGGTTCTCAATCAGATTCAAGTCTGGTTAGTGAGAGGGCAGGTGAAAACACCTTTGGACAGTTAAACAGTTACCAAATTCTCCCATTCCAGTTAGTATTTTTCGGGTCATTATTTTCATAAAACTTAAAATATTCACCAATCCCCCTGTTTTGGCACTCTTTTTATAAATGGACGGTAAATCCTAACGTTTCTTGCGTCGCAGTCAAAGGTGGTAGTCGCGGGTACGTAGTGCTGGTACTATATCTCAGGTGCAAAGATATCATAATGGAAAAATAACTGCAGCATACATTAACTATTGTCGGACTTCTTACACACTCTGTATGTGTTTTCTGTTTGATCAGGAAATACATAACATGAATTTTACTTCAATAAATGTGAATATAAGCGATTATCGGAAGACATGAAGTTATGAGTACATTATATGGATGTGATGTCCATGTGTTACGGTGGCATAAGACTAGAGTAAATCCGGATTTCCACAGGTATGAATTTATTAAACATGCATTCCCCCACCAACATTCCCTACACACATGTTAGCTTTTCCATACAACAATTTCAAAAACGCTATTTACGTGACTAGTGATATTTTTCATGCAGGAGTTTTACACCATTTAGCTGTAGAGTTTATACAAAGTTGGTGAAAAAAAAAAAACAGATGTACCAATGCTGAATACAGAAGTGTGAATTTCTAGGAAACGTTTGAAGCAGCAAAATAAACTATGAGCAAACTTGTAACATGCTAATGTTGGCAACTAACTCGGAATTGCTGTTTGAAAACTCAATCACAACAATGAGGGGGAAAAATCTTCGTTTTGACTTTGAAATAATTAATTAATGCTGTTACTGCTCTGTGGTTGACAGGGGCTTGCATGTAAAGGTACAGCAGTCAACAATCCGAAGATTGGTTTGAACACCACAGTGCTTTACTAGGCATTTGGAGGTGGTATGCCGTTGCCTTCCTCCGAACTGACATACCCAGCCAATTATAGGGGGACCTAGAGTTTAACATGGGTTCCGAACCACGGTGCTACTCGGTATTTTTCTCATGAGCAATATTGCCAGAGGTGAAAGAAGTGGAAAGTGACAGATAAAAAACCTAGGACCTGACGGGGATGGAACCCGCGACCTTTGGATTTATAGTCCGGCACTCTACCACTGTGCAACCGCTTGCATGTGCCCTCGTCTAATCTGTAAATTATCCTTGCAAACGAACATTTCGCCGCCAACAAAGCACAATCCCCACTGTTACTGCAATATTTAATCCAACTTTGGAATCCTTTCGAGCCATGTTTCTGGCACTATACAAAAGTAAAATTCCCGTATATGAGATACCATGCCTACTCATGTTACTTTACAAATACATGTGGCTACTGGAGACACTGCAATATACACGGTGTCCCAGCTATCTTGTCCACTCAAAACATCTCTGGAACAATAACAGCTATTGTAAAACGACTTTCACAGGTATCAATGTACGGCTGGGGCCCATGAATGTACATATTTGGAAACATTCTAAAACGAAAGCAAATGTGTTTTTTTAACACAAACTTATGTTTTTTTTAAATGGACACCCTATATTTTTTCTTCATCAATCCATAGCATGACAAATCACATAAACAATGGCGTTGATTGCTTCGCAATATTCCAATTACATCCCGAGATATTGCGACGCGAAGTTGACGCTTGAAATACGCGAAACGCGCGGCTAGCCCACGTCCTGAGCAGCATGGGGTTCTCGCCTGAGTCTCAGGACGTGCGCTAGCCGCGCGTTTCGCGTATTTCAAGCGTCAAATTCGCGTCGCAATATCTCGGGATGTAATAGGAGTATTGCGATGCAATCAACGCCATTGTTTATGTGATTTATGATGCTATGGATTGCCGAAGAAAAAATATAGGGTGTCCATTTAAAAAATAAGTTTGTATTAAAAAACACATTTGCTTTCGTTTTAGAATGTTTCCAAATATATACATTCATGGGCCCCAGCCGTACATTGATACCAGTGAAAGTCGTTTTCCAATAGCTGTTATTGTTCCAGAGATATTTTGGGTGGACAAGATAGCTGGGACACCCTGTATATACGAGGAGATGCTGAAAAGCTATGCCTCCAAATTTTTTTCGTCTGTTCACAGCATGGTTGAGGTTTCGCATGTCCTTGTCATTACTCGGTTGTCCTTGCCGTGTAGCTGATGCAAAGTATAACCCTCTGCCGCTAGAGGGCTTCGAGTAGTACCGAGTAACATGGCGGTGTGTAAAGTGACTATGTCCGTGCGTGAGAGACAGCGTGCTGTAATCGAGTTTCTAACCACAGAAAACACGCCTCCAATTGAGAGCCACAGAAGAATAAAAACTGTGTATGGTGAATACCGGATCGACATAAGTAATGTGCCCCGGTGGGCTGCCTGTACTCGTAAACATGGTCCTAACCTCAACGTCTGTGACAGAGCATGGAGTGGAGTGTACAGCAACGGACGAAACTCATCGGAATCGTGTTGATCAACTCATCAGAGAGAATCGTCGGATAACATAGGCACAACTGTCACTGCAGTGTGGCATATCACGGTAGCGTGTACAGGCCCTGACTGTAGAACTGTGGTACGGAAAAGTATGTGCACGCTGGGTGCCCCGTATGCTCATCCCTGACATGAAACAAAGGAGATTGGATTTCTGTCAACAATTGCTGTTGTGTTTTGAGTAGGAGGTTGATGGGTTTATTAACAACATTGTGACTGGTGCTGGGTGCACCATTTTGACCCCCTAAGCAAGCGAGCATCACAGGAGTACCGCCACCACAGATCACCACCCCCCAGAAAGTGCAAGACCATGCCGCGGAAGGCAAGATCATGCAGAATGTTTTCTGGGATGTTCAAGGTGTCGTGCATATGGAGTACATACCTAAAGGCGCTACCATCAACTCTGCACGGTACAGTGAGACTCTCTGCAAACTGAAAGCATGCATTCGAAGAACTCATCCCCACATGGAACACCCTCTCCTTCACCATGACAATGCCAGACCGCACACGAGCGCTGCGACATCTGCAACGATCCGCCGCCTTGGATTCACTGTCATCAATCATTCTCCATATAGTCCAGACTTGGCTCCATCCAATTTTCGCTTCTTTCCAAAGCTTAAGGAACACTTCCGCGGTGTCCACTTTACAACTGATGAAGCAATGCTAGTGGAGGTGAGACGATGGTTCAGACAGCGACGCCCAAACTTCTACAGTGACGGGATCCACAAACTGGTCTCTCGTTGGGAAAAATGTGTGCATTATTGGGGTAACTATGTTGAGAAATAAATATGTAGAAATGGTGAATAAAGATGTGGTATTGTAATATAGCTTGGTTTATTTCAAAAGCTGTAAGGTATTCCCGGGAAAAAAATCGGAGGCATTACTTTTCAGCATCCCTATGTAACTCTGAAAAGCACTCTTACTAAATTCTTATCTACATTCACTGAAGATAATACGAAAATAAGGTTTATATTGGTACTACCTGCAACATTATTAAGTGGAAAGTAAAGTTTTGTCTCAACACTTCAGATTTTAAGGATTAATCTAGTTTCAGACAGGTCACAAGTGCTGTAAAAATACATTGTTTTACTGATTCACTACTTAATTTTCAAAGCAACCTTGGAACCACACTAAAGAACAGTCATTACGCATTATTAATGCCAATTTGCACCCTATTATATTAACATAATATTTTTATGTTGCTCAAAGCCGCAACAAATATTTATTTGATCATAATGTTAATGATCAATGATAAAGTATTATTAGGTATACACTGAAACATAATATACGTGTACAATATTAACTGTGATGCTATACTATGACCATCAGCAAGTTAACACTCCATTTCAATTTTTTCAAATGCGTTTCATCCCATCATACAGTGGTGTGTTACTCTATTTATAAATGTTCATAATGAGCAGCTCAATTCTAAACTGATGTTCTTGTCGCAATGTTTATGAAGATTTTGTCACATTACGAAGTATCAATTTACTTAACTAAAGACGAAAGTCAATTTTGGCGTGATGCAAACTCTTGATGTACATAAATAAACTGTAATTCTACACCCGTTTTCTGCTCTGTCCAATGAACCAGGACAGAATGAAAGCAGATTCACCTATCGGCAGTTGCTCATAAGCAATGGTGGGGGAAGCTTCAGCATGTAAGAAAGTTAAACGAGTTTGAACTTTCATAACTTACGCATAAGTTGGCAGTGTGTTGGACAGTGTGCAAATTGGATTTTCCATGGGAATGTTGACTTGTACGAGTGGTGTTGGGGAATCGCGTGTGTAAGAAATTCATGCCTGTGGAAACCGGACTTTACAGTTTCTGAAACAAAATGTGTGATTCTTTAAACCTACAAACTTATTGATATTTTTTACTTTTATCTCAATCCTATGTTTTTTGTCATCTGGAAATTATAATAAACAAGAAGATATGCACCATCACAAGGCAATCACAATAAATAAATGTGAAGCATCATTTTCTTTTGAATTGTGAATTGTATGAAATTATTCATACAGACAAATGAAGTGGCTTCTGTACACCAATAATAGCTACTGCAGAATAATTCCCACTTATGAGTGGCGAGAATGGTGAAACAAAATATCCTTGCAGGTTAAAATGAGGTTGTTGCCAGGAAGTTTTATAAATAACATTAGAGTAATTTGTACCTGCTCATTTCTTCACAGAAGGAATTATTGGGCATTAACATTAAACAGGGGAGATATAAAATTCCCAGGAAAATGCAACTGTACAGCTTTCTGCAGATCTGTACAGCCTTTGGAACTTTTACAGCCATTAAGTGTAAAGTCTTCCAAATTTTTACGTTTAGTATGTGGATCTATTCATGCACTGCACATGCATTTTTTTGGGTTATTTGATATCTCCTCTGTTTTCTGCTAATGCCCAAAAATATCTTCTTTCGTCCTTCCTTCCCAGGAGAAATGGGTAGGTATGAATTTCACCAATATTATTGATGACGTTACCTAGCGGATAAATCCCAGTTCATTCTGCAAGGAAATTTCGTTTCAGCATATAGACTACTCCATTGAAGAGTGTATTCATTATAATTTCCTTTTTTCCCTTTATTCACTACATTCACATGCAACACATCTTCAAGAAGACGAAAACTGAATTTCGTAAACAAAATGTTTGTTAAGCTTATGGGACTTTACTACGGGGTCATCTGTCCCTAAACTTACAAACCACTTATCTACTACCTTATACTAAGGACGGCACAAATATCCATGCCCGAGGGGGGATTCGAACCCCCGACCGTAGTGGTCGTGCAGACCGTGACTGGAGCGCCTCAATCCCCTCGGCCACCGCGGCCGGCATTTCGTAAACCATTTTTCTCTGTCTTGTTTACATGTTATAGTCAGAAGTTGATTTCCTAGTCCAATCAATATGGTGGCTGAAAAACAGCTGATCCAGTTCCTGATTTAGTCAGCAGAAACACTATTTTAATTTATTTAAATACACAGATTCATGTTCACTATAATATGTGTGCTTTTTTTCACTGCAGAAAATGTCACTTTGTGCACATGAGCCCAAAAATTTTTAACAAGAAAACACAATCTGACAAGCCAAGGACCTTTCAAAACTGGTTGTCTTTGCAGGGGCACGAAAATCGCTAGTGTACTTGGAAAACTACTTTACAGAAGTGGATTTCCAGAATCAATTTTGGAGTATTTACATGACCAACTGAAAGCGGAATTGAGAAACCGGTTTAACAAATCCCGTTTTGGGAGTCCATGTAAATGGGGGTGATTGTATTTTTATGCCCATGCGGGAAGACTGGCAGCAGAATCTTACGCCACTCTTCAGCCATATGTAAAAAACATGGATAATTAAAATATTAAAATACAACAAGAAATGATAAACGTGGAATAAAACATGGAAAAGGCAATAAAATATAATAACATGCCGACTTTTAAAACGTATACATTCAGATATAAAACTTCTTTGGTTGCTAAAAACACTTATGTTCGAACATGGGTGCTGCGGCGGAGCGGTTGAGCACATTGAGGTGCTATGCTGTGTAGCATGAGACCGTTCCCCATCGGGGGGGTTCGAATCCTCCCTCGAGCATGGATGTTTGTGCTGTCTTTAATATGAGTAGTTTGTAAGTTTAGGGACTGATGATCCGGCAGTTAAGTCCCATAAGCTTAACAAACATTTGAACATTTGAGAGCACAGTGAAAATGACGGAAACACTGATATAATACATGGCAATACACAGTGCTGCCTGTTCGGTGGTTGCTGAAATTTTAAAACCATACAAACGACTTGACACTGACACAACACTGAACATGACACACTGTTAAAACATAAGCACTGAAACTCTGCTGGGGATGGGGGAGGGGAGGGAGGCACAGAGAGGTATGATAGGGAGAGGAGGGGAAGGGGAGGGGGAGATGGGAGGGTGTAAGAACTTCAAGGGATAGGAAAAGGAAAGAAGAGACAAGCAAGGGAGGGTGAGGAGGGGACGAAGAGAGAGAGAGAGAGGCGCTCACATACGGGGAAAGGTTAAGGTGATAGGAAGGATAGATGATGGGAAGGAGGGCTTCATCCGGGAGAGGAAGCTGATGGAAGTTACCCTCAGAAAGGATGTGGAGAGTGTGGAGGTGGAGGGTGAAAGGGACCTATGACTTGGCAGCAGCATGGAAGAGGCCCGGGATTCAATAGGAGGTTAGAAACCAGTGGGTGATGGGATTCAATCTTTCAGGAAATGTAGAGGATGCGCATGTCCTCCAGGAATTTCAGGAGGTGTGGAAAAGAAATGAGGACATACAGGATCTGCATGGGGGAAGGGAGAGATGCAGTAATTGAGGCGGAGGGCGTGGCGCTCAAGGATCTGAAGGGACTGGTAATGAACAGAGGAGGCAAAAACTCAAGCAGGGTAGAAATTACACAAGATAGGATATATTAAGGATAGGTAGGTATACAGCATGGTGGAGGGGTTGATTCCCCACATCCCACCAGCAAGGAGCTTGAGCAACACCACCTAGAGAGAAGGCCGCGGCGCTCTCGTAGTGTAGGCATCGTTTGCACAGCTGACTGGCTGCACGCTACGGCATAGTGGGCTGTGCCCCAGCGACCACCCAGTCAGCGACACAAACGATGCCTACACTGCATGACGTTACACGATAGTGCTGCGGCCTTCTCTCTAGGTGATGTTGTCTTGAGCAAGTAGAGGCAGGATAGGACTTTTTGATGGGCTCTTTGAGGGTGAGGTTTCCAGGAAAGGTAACAGTCAAGGGTAAGGTCAAGGTATTTAAGCGGTGTGGTTTAAGGGATGGGATGGTCATTGAGAGTAAGGTAGAGGTCTCAGCAGTAAAAGGAGTGGGTGGTGTGGCCTATGATGATTGCCTGGGATTTGGTAGGGTTGACAGTAAGGAGCCACTGGTTACATCAGGTGGAGAATTTGGAGAGGTGAGACTAGAGCAGGCATTGGGACCAAGCAGGGAAGGGGGCGAGGGCTATGGAGGCAGTATCGTCAGCATACTGTAGTAGATGGACAGGAGGCTGGGGTTGTGGCAAGTCTACTGAGTAACTTAGGTAGATGAGGGGGGTGGGAAAGGACAAAGCCCTGGGACACCCCAGCAGAGGGGTAGAACAAGTAGGATTTGGAGTTGTTGACAGTGACATAGGATAGGCGGTGGGCAAAAAAGGAAGCAATGAAGCAGATATAATTAACAGGAAGAGCATAGATTTGGAGTTTTATAAGGAGACTGGAATGCCATACTCGGTCTTAGGCCTTCTTAATGTCAAGGGAGGCAAAGATGACGTTGTGACGGAAATTCATCTGGATGGAGAGGAGGTAGGTCAGACGAAGGAGTTGGTCATTGATAGAGAAGGATGGTCAGAAGGCACATTGGGAGAGAGGAAGGAGCTGGTGTTGCTGGAACTGTTGGTGGACATGGCGATAAGGGATGGTTTCCAGAACCTTGCTGAACACTGAGGTGAGGCTGATGGGACGATAGGATGAGGCATCAGTGGGTGGCTTACCAGGTTTAGGGAACATGAAGATCCAGGAAGTCTTCCATGGGTTGGGGATGAAGCTGGTGTAATGGATAACAGTGTAGATGGAAGCAAGGGCGATATGGATAGAGGGAAAGAGGGAGGACAGGCATGAAGGTGCCTGTACGTTAGACAGTCGTGACCAGGGGCGATGTTGCATTTAGAGCGTAGTGTAGATTCAATGTCAAGGGCAGTGATGGGTGTATTAAATTTTGAGGAGGGGGGGGGGGTGCGGTTCAAGTACTGGAAGTTAGGGCTGAGCATAGGGACGGAGGTATGGTACACTCGTGGATATCGGAAACAAGGGAATCCTGTGGAGGGAGGGTGGGATGATGTATGTGGATGGCTTTGGTAGGAATGTGGCCTTGTATGGCGTCAGCAACAATCTGGTGAAGGAAGGAGGTGGCGTTGTCAATGTCAGCAGAGGTGTGGAGAAGGAGGGGATGGCTAGTGACTGATGAGTCAATAGATAAATGGTAGGCATCCCAGTCGGTGCAGGAGTATGTTTGTGGAACTTATGGGACTTAACTATGGGGTCATCAGTCCCTAAGCTTACAAACTACTTACGAACTAGCTAAGACTAAGGACGGCACAAATATCCATGCGCGAGGGGGGATTCGAATCCCCGACCGTAGTGGCCGTGTAGACCGTGACTGAAGCGCCTCAGTCCCCTCGGGCACCGCAGCCGAAGGAATGCTTGATACAGGAGAGGAAATTATAGGGGAGGGGGTACTGCAATGGACGTAGGTGGTAGTTAGGGTAATGGTGAGGGTGGGAAGAAAGATGCCAAGTATGAGATATTCGGTAGAATCATTCATGAGAGATTGTGGCCGAACAAGGTGATGGTGGAGGCGACCAATCGCCACTCCATCTCGAGCGAGGGGTGGGGGACTATCTCTTTAGTGGAAGAGGTAAGGAGAGGTGGTGATAGAATGACAGGGTTGGAGGAATGTTTTATTAAGGAGAAAGATATCCGTGCTGTCATGGGAGAGGGTATGCATGAATAGGGGTTTGCTGGCAAGGAGGGATTTACTGTTATGGTAGAGAAGGGTGTAGGATCGTCGTGCCATAGCTGACTGTGGGAGGGGGGGGAGTGAGGGAGATAGGTGATGGAAAAGGGTTATGGGTCTGCTTTATATGATGGCAACATTGTGGGAGAAGGTGATATGGGAGTGGTTACAGGAGAAAGTGGCGATAGTTTCAAGTTGAAATACGCTGTAGGCATTGACGCCAATCTGTTGGAGGGTGTTGGAAGGGGTGGTTATTCGGGAGTATCATGGTGACAAAGCAAATTAAGTCCTCCATGGAAAAAGGGAGCAGAGGGAATTGTTGGGGATGAAATGGGGGATCGATGGGGTGGATGGGGATCTCAGCTCAATGGTAATAGGAGAAGGGCGAGCCTGACACTTGTAGAAATCGGTCAGGTGGCGGACGCCACAGGTATTGCAGGTGGGAGGGGTGGCGATGTTGGAACACTGCTTTAGGAAATGCGCCGACTTAGAGGGGGGATAGGTGAGAGAGTTGCAGCAATTTTCGATCAGATGGTCGTTGTAGACGAGGCATGGTCCACAAAGATAAGATTCGGGAGGACAGCAGGAGTGATTCACCCTGTAGCGGCGGTCATGTATGATCGCCACCTCACTGAGGAGGCGGTCCATGGAGAATGTGCGACTGGGGCAGGACAGGCTGAGGAGGTGTTTGCAGATAAAATCACAGTGAGGGGGCATAATAGAGGGCTCCATGTAATTGTGGTGGAGGCCTGGGAGGGGAAGGTGTAAGATAAGATAAGGTAATGTTTGTAGAGCTTATTGGACTTAACTACGGGGTCATCAGTCCCTAAACTTACAAACTACTTATGAACTAGCTAATACTATGGATGGCACAAATATCCATGCCCAAAGGGGGGATTCGAACCCCCGACCATAGTGGCTGTGCGGAACGTGAGTGGCACGTCGCAGATTGCTCGGCCACTGCAGTCGATGGGAAGGTGTAAAATATATTGTTAGTAGTAGGCGGTAAGTCCAGTATGGAAGTAAAAAGGAAAATGAAAGGAAGGAAGAAATTATATAAAAGTTCCTACAATCTCAAAGATGAAGATCTCGAGGACTACGACTGGACTACGGCTGGTCTCTGGCTGCAAGTGGTGGCGGCAGCAAATTCCACGGCATGGCGGGATGTGGCAGTAATGGTGGAGATAGGTGGGGAGTCTGGAGTGGCTCACCCCAGAAAGTGATGACAACGACAGTGGCTCAGGAAGGGTAGACAACGCCCAGCAGGATGGCAGCGAACTGGCACCAGTGGTGGTGAGGTCTTCGCACGGCAGCTCCTGGTAATGGTGGGTCTGGGACGGCTGTGGGTCCCATATGCAGCTGGTCTGGGAGCAGCATCGGCAGCGGTAATGGAAGCAGCAGCAAAAACGTTCCTGGTGGTATTCCTGGCAGCGACATGGTTGGTGCCTGCTGCCAGGTGGGATGGATTATAATTTCCAATTCACAGAAAATATAAAACTGAAATACAAGTAAGAAGTTACAAGAATGCAATTATGTACACACTACCGATTTAGAAAATCGACTCTTGTCATTGAGCAATGGTTTTGGGTAAATAGATACGTTCATAAGTTTATCCTGTACGAGAAAAGCTTATATTCATGTTTATTGAAATAAAGTTC
The DNA here is from genome assembly GCA_026315105.1 of Locusta migratoria. Lineage (NCBI taxonomy): Eukaryota > Metazoa > Arthropoda > Insecta > Orthoptera > Acrididae > Locusta > Locusta migratoria. The sequence continues at coordinate 284,991,214 of CM048755.1, forward strand.
AAACAGTGTACTGTACGATCTGACAGAAAACACATACAGAGTATGTATCAAATCCGGCAATAGCTCAAATACATTACTCTTATTTTGACATTATGAAAAGAACTTGTTGCGCCTGACATCTAGTAGTAGCACTATGTAGGCTACTTGGCGACTCTGCTCTCTGCAACCCCAACAACCCAAGAAACCTTAGGATTTAATGTCCGGTTTTAAATATTGTCCCCTCAGTATTCCAAGACACTTAAATTGGTCCATTTTATTTTCAATAAAAATCAGTTCACCAACTCTATTCGCTGACATGCATCCTAACACCATTATATTTCCTCTGCCACACTTGACAGTTCCTTTAAGATTTTGCTCTTGTAGCTCAGTATTAGGGCCGCTATTCTGCTGCCAGCCTGTGCATGATGGGCATAAAATTACAATTAAAAAAAGTATTAGGACGCCGCCAAATCGTTCCTTCACATCTGAGTTAAATATCTTAAATTTACTCTCATCAGCAAATATACATCATTCCATCACAAATTATCTAACATTTTTTTTTTTGCAAACAGCAATCTGTATCTTTGATTTACTTTACTGGAACATTCTTCTCATCAAAGCTCAGATGAGCATTTCGTCGTCAAGACTTACCGCTGAAGTAAATAAGCTTTGTTGACCGTACATCAATGTCTTGCATTCAGTGAGTGGTAACATCCTTTAGATATCAGATAATTGTAGGAACTGGTAAAGTACTTTTGACAAGCTAGAATGTGTTGGGTGGGCGTTACCTCGAGTTTACATCAATAAATATGAAGGAAAAAAGTAGTTTAAAATATTAATATTACTTAATTAGTTTCGCCAATAAATTCATTATAATACAGAACCACAAGGTACAATTTTTTTTTATGTAATGGAGATTAAATTTCTGTCTGTGTACTGTGTATTTATAGTCACTGTATATTTATTGTGTGTATTTATCTGTCTGCATAAAGGAGGTACATCAAATTTCCTAGAGTGATAGCTGCAGCGAATGGAACTTTTATCTGCCATTTTTATTAATCAAGGGCTTCATCTGGCTCGTTACACCCCTTGAAAATTATATCACATTGCCTTATCTCATAATCATCACTTCATAAATCTACATAGCCTGAGATTTTATTTATCTTCAAAACTATTGGGAGAGCAGCGAAAATATTGGGTTTGATATGGGAACAATAGAAACAATACAAAATTTCAAACAAACAAAAATACAAATTCTGTATCAAAAGCCACAACACATTGTACATACATAAATGTATTACCTTCTTATACATGTAATCTCAGCAAACAGTAAAATACTGAAAAACATTGCAATTCCCGTATCAGAAATTCAAGTACAATTGTGCATATAGGCTACATTTATCAATACACAGACTCCCTAGTAACATAAAAATGTTGAGAAACATTCCATTCTTGCATTGGAAACTAAAGTACACATATATACAGTAGCTATCGTTTACACTACAGTCAGTAAAATGTTGAAAGGTAATGTTGTTGTGGTCTTCAGTCCGGAGACTGGTTTGATGCAGCTCTCCACAATCCCCTATCCTGAGCAAGCCTCTTCAACTCCACATAAGAACAACAACCTACATCTGTCTGAATCTGCTTACTGTATCCATATCTTGGTCTTCCCCTGCGATTTTTTCCCCACACACTTCCCTCCAACGCTAAATTCACAATTCCTTGATGTCTAAGAATGTGTCCTACCAATCTATCCCTTCTTTTAGTCAAGGTATGCCAGAAATTCCTTTCCTCCCCAATTCTGTTCAGTACCTCCTCATTAGTTACGCGATCCACCCACCTAATCTTCAGCATTCTTCTGTAGCACCACATTTCAAAAGCCTCAATCCTCTTCCTGTCCGCACTTTTTATCGTCCATGTCTCACTCCCATACAAGGCAACACTCCATACAAATGCCTTCAGAAAGGACTTCCTTAGGTTTAAATCAATATTCGATGTTAACAAATTTCTCTTTTTCAAGAACGCTTTTCTACCCATTGCCATTCTGCATTTTATATCCTCTGTACTACGACCATCATTTGTTATTTTACTGCCCAAGTAACAAAACTCATCTACCTCCTTTATTGCTTCGTTACCCAATCTAATTCCTTCAGCATCACCTGATTTTCTTACACTGCACTCCATTACCCTAGTTTTACTCTTGTTAATGTTCATCTTATATGCACCTTTCAGCACACTGTCCATTCCATTCAATTGCTCTTCCAGGTCCTTTGCTGTATCTGACAGACTTATAAAGTCGTCGGCAAAACGCAATGTTTTTAATTCTTCACCATGAACTTTAATTCCTTCTCCAAATTTCTCCTTGCTTTCCTTTATAGCTTGCTCAATGTACAAATTGAATAACATTGGAGAAAGTCTATAACTCTGTCTTACACCCTTTCCAACCACTGCATCCCTTTCATGCCCTTCAACTCTGGCAACCGCTGTCTGGTTTTTGTACAAGTTGTAAATAACCTTACGTTCCCTATATTTTACTCCTGCTTGTTTCAGAACTTGAAAGAGTTTATTCCAATCAACATTATCAAAAGCCTTCTCCAAATCTACAAAAGCTAGAAATGTAGGTTTGCCTTTTCTTAATCTATCTTCTAGGATAAGCCGTAAAGTGAGTATTGCCTCCCGTGTTCCTACATTTCTCCTGAACCCAAACTGATCTTCCCCGAGGTCGGCTTCTACCAGCTTTTCCATCCTTCTGTATATAATTCGCGTTAATATTTTGCAGCCATGACTTATTAAACTGATGGTTCTGTAGTTTTCACACCTGTCTGCACCTGCTTTCTTAGGGATGGGGATTATAACATTTTTCTTAAAGTCTGAGGGTACTTCACCTGTCTGATACATCTTACACACCAGGTGAAACAATTTTGTCATGGCTGGTTCTCCCAGAGACTTCAGTAAATTTGAGGGAATATCATCTACTCCAGGGGCCTTTTTTCGACTTATGTCTTTCAGGGCTCTGTCGAATTCTTCTCTCAGTACAGTATCTCCTATTTCATCTTCATCTACATCCTCTTCCCTTCCTACAATACTGTCTCGAAGTTCATTTCCTTTGTAGAGCACCTCTATATATTCTTTCCATCTTTCAGCTTTCCCTTCTTTGCTGAGAACTGTTTTCCATTAGTGTCCTTGATATTCATAGAGCTGTTTTTCTTATCTCCAAATGTTTCTTTTATTTTCCTGTAGGCTGTATCTATTTTTCCCCTATTTATACATTCTTCTACATCCTTGCATTTGACTTCTAGCCACTCCTGCTTAGCCATTTTGCACTTCCTGTCAATCTCGTTTCTTAGTCGTCTGTACTCCATTTCGCCTGTTTCATTTACTGCATTTTTATATTTTCTCCTTTCATCGATTAAATTTAGTATCTCCTGTGATATCCAAGGATTCTTTGTAAGTCTTTCCTTCCTACCTATTTTGTCCTCTGCTACCTTCACTATTTCATCTCTCAATTTTACCCATTCCTCCTCTACTGTTTTATTTTCCCCTGTTTCTGTCAATTGTTGCCTAAAGCTCCCTCTGAAATTCTTAAGAACCTCAGGTTCCTTCAATTTATCCAGGTCCCATCTCCTTATTTTCCTACCTTTTTGTAGTTTCTTTAGTTTCAGCCTACAGTTCATAACCAACAAGTTATGGTCAGAGTCTATATCTGCCCCTGGGTATGTCTTGCAGTTTATAACCTGATTCCAGAATCTATGTTTTACCATTATAAAATCTATCTGATACCTTCCAGTGTCTCCTGGTCTCTTCCAAGTATACAACCTTCTTTTGTGATTCTTAAACCACGTGTTTGTTGTGATTAAATTATGTTCCGTGCTAAATTCTACCAGGCGACTTCCTCTTTCATTCCTTCTGCCCAGTCCATATTCACCTACTATTTTTCCTTCTCTTCCTTTTCCTACTACCGAATTCCAGTCTCCCATAACAATTAAATTTTCCTCTCCCTTAATTGTCTGAATAATTTCCTTTAGCTCCTCATATATTTCTTCGATTTCCTCATCATCGGCAGAGCTAGTTGGCATATAAACCTGTAGTACTGTTGTCGGTGTTGGCTTCATATCTATCTTGACAATGATAATGCGATCACTGTGCTGGTCATAGTAGTTTACCCGCATTCCTATTTTCTTATTCATTATCAATCCTACTCCTGTGATACCCCCAATTGATTTTGTATTTATAATCCTGTACTCACCTGACCAGAAATCCTGTTCATCCTGCTACCGAACTTCACTATATCTAACTTCAACCTATCCATTTCCCTTTTTAAATGTACTAATTTTCCTACTCGGTTAAGGGATCTAACATTCCACGCTCCGACCCATAGAATGCCAGTATTGTCTTTCCTGATGATCACATCCTCCTGAGTAGTCCCCGCCCGGAGATCCGAATGGGGGACTATTTTACCTCCGGAATATTTTACCTGAGAAGATGCCATTATCATATCTTCATACAGTAGATTTGCATGTCCTCGGGAAAGGTAACGGCTGTAGTTTCCCCTTGCTTTCAGCCGTTCGCAGTAGCTGTGTGGCAAAGCCACATTAGCTGATGTTACAAGGCCAGCTCAGTCAAAATGTTCATATGTTTGTATAGTCTATGGGACTTAACTACGGGGGCATCAGTCCCTAAACTTACAAACTACTTATGAAATAACTAAGACTAAGGACGGCACAAATATCCATGCCCGAGGGGGGATTCGAACTCCCCGACCGTAGTGGCCGTGCAGACCGTGACTGAAGCGCCTCAGTCCCCACGGCCACCGCGGCCGGCCAGCTCAGTCAATCATCCAGATTGTTGCCCCTGTAACTGCTGAAAAGGCTGCTGCCCCTCTTCAGGAACCACACGTTTGTCTGGCCTCTCCACAGATACCCATCCGCTGTGGTTGCACCTACGGTACGGCTATCTGTATCGTCGAGGCACGCAAGCCACCCCACCTCGGCAATGTCTGTGGTTCATGGGAGTGGTAATATGCTGATATAAATGACACCCCTTTCCTAACTTGCCACATAACAAAAACAAATTATGCCTCAAGACACATGTTTTGACAGTACATTCATTTATGTTCACCTAGAAAGCAGGAAAAACCATGCAGGAAGTCATCAGAGACCTGGCATGGGTGTGTGTTCTCCTTTTCATAATACTTCCAAAACAGGTAAATCCTTCTGATGTTGTAACTGATTGTGGAAGCATCAACCACTCTTTGCAAGTCAGTGGCATTTGTCACAGTCATTTCTATTCCAAGATTTGACAAATAGCTTAGGCATTAACCAAATAGTGAATTCATTAAACATCTTTCTACACATCAGATACACAAAAATGTTGTTTCATGTGATGCAAAGGATGTTGGAACAGTTACTGCAATTTGACTTAATTTCTACAAATCATATAACTCAATTTTTTGCCCTAACAACTTGAGCAATGCAAATAAATTGTCAGTCTTCACTGTGTTTGATGTTTATGTCTTATGATAAAGATTTTTAATATAATAATTTCTGCCTCTAACAATACTTTATTGCATGAATAATTTTGTGGCAACAGCAGTAAATTTTATTTATCCATAAAATTTTGACATTTTGGGTTTAGACATATGAGTCCTTTAATTAATCCAGAGATTAAAATTAAATGTCCCTGAAGTTCACTGTTATATGTAAAACTTAATCAAAAACTAAATACTTGACATCAGTTGGTTGTACAGGTTTAAAACTGTCTTTATTCATCAAATCGCTAACATATTCCACAAGATATTTTGGCAGCTTGTGAATTCTACCAAGAGATGATGTATCTATGGGAATATCGGTACCGGTTTTGTTGCCATATCTACACTTTCTTTAACAGACACATCTAGTATCACTTAACTCTTTAAATTCCAATTCTCGAATCTTCATTTTTATTTGAATGTGAATAAACATTTTATGCATTGCAAATCCAATTATTAAAACATTAGTTCCTGAAGCATCGTTAAAACTCTACTGCTGATGTAATAACTGTATGTTGCTACTATGACAAGATTTAACTTGTCATTGGCTTGTGGGAGTTCCATAGATTAGATTAGATTAGTACTTACAAGAGCTTGAACACCTGCACAGTAACTACTCATAACTGCAGCTCAGTCATACGTCTGTGCAACACAGTAAATTAAAGTACAATTTTATTAATGAGAACAGCAAATATAGCTTTCAAGTTTTATTTATATTACCGACCTTGGCAGTTTAACTGCTACCTTCGGATCTTTCATTTCATTCCTCACATCACAAATAAAAAGGTCTGAAGATGGCAGTTAAACTGCTGAAACTAGTAATCTAAACAAAACTTAAAAGTGATATTGGCTGTTGTACTTAATAAATTATTGATTGAAAGCGTCGCCCCCCCCCCCAAATATGACAAAATTTCAGAAACTTAAAGTACCTTCATGGTACGGTAATTTCTTTTTAATGCAGACTAAAAAAGAAGAACTATCTAATTTTTGTGCTGGTTTGAAGCCTACAAACTTTTCCTATACCTATACCTATGTTACTAACTAAGTAGCACTGGATGTCAGTTGACAGTCGCTCATACTGGGCTTCTTTCACTTCATTTGAGACGTGTTCTAGCACGATCACGATATTGATCGTTTTGTGTATCACATGTGTCTATTTTTCTCTTTTTGATTCAAGTTTTTACCTAATACTTGGATTTTTTTATCCATTAACTCTAAAATTTCCCCTACTTGCACGATATTTCCATTACTTTTGACCTCTTTCAGTCATTCTTTGAATGGCTGTGTGACGAAGTACAATGGCAATCGTTTATGTTTATTTTCTGTTTTCTTGAACTTTTGGAACATACGTTTCATCTAGAAAAACAGAAACTGATTTATTCTCTCCTAACGTCTTCTTCTATCCTAGCATTATCCCCATTACTTAGGGTCCGCTCTTCTGCTACGTTTCCTCCACAGAGCTCTGTTGTGGACGTCTTCAGGGCTGAGACCCCCATCACAGATGTCCTCCTTGATGTTGTCCATCCACTTCTTGAGCGGTCTTCCAGGGCTTCGGCGTCCTCCTGGATTGAATTGGAGTGCTGTTTTAGCCACAGAATCGCACTCTTTCCTCATGATGTGGCCGTACTGCCGAAGACGAGCCTCTATTGCCTTCTCTAAGATTGAGACTACATCAAGCCTTTTCGGACTTATTTATTTGCTGTATGGTCATAGCGAGTCAATTCAAGGGACCATCACAGAATTTTCATCTCCATTGTGTGGAGAGCCTGACTCGAGAGGGTCCCACATAACCTGATCTGGCGAGCTCTACAACACCACATAGTATGGTACCAGAAATGTATGTGAACTAGATCCAACTTCTCTATCAAGATGTAACTAACTTTTCAAATTTTTGAAACTCTCCAAAGCAACTACAGTGTGTTTGTGTGTGAAGTTATTCTAATGCTGCTCTTAGTTGGAATTAGACTTCTTTACTCCGTAAGTCTCAAAACTAAGGAATTAGCATTTTGAAGCTTTAGTTTGGGGACGGAAAAATCAACAGACAAAACAAAATGCAGCATCGTTTAAGATACTATACTCCAGCCATGAATTAATTACATACAGACTTGTTGGGAAATTTATTTTTCTGTGTCTAAAGAAGCGAGAAGGAAAATGTGTGGATAGAGGTTGTTCTGGTCCATCAACAGCCTTCATAGTTATGTTACATACTGAAGCTGGTGGATTTACACTTCTGCTGCTGCTGATTCAAGGAATAGAAACCAAATCTTCGTCTTTACTGAGTTTTACATTTTACAACTGTTTTAAACCTTTTTCTACGTCCATTTCATCATAACTTGTACTTAACTTTCTGGATTGTGAAAAAATAAATCTGCAGTTAACACACCTACAGATCTTTTTTTGTCGACAGAAGACAGATGATATTATAGGCCTTTTTGCAAGTTACTACATTAACTTTCCATTAAAAAACCACGCACAATTCGCTGCAAATAAATTAATAACTACATATGACAATGATAATATCAAGTATGCTTTTATTGTTTACTGTTTATGCAAACTATAAATCACATGTGTAAATACTGAATAGAAACAGGGAAGAACCGTTCGTTTACATATTGATCCACCAGTTCGTTTGCTTGTACGGATCAACTAATAGATCCGTGTTAAAATCCGTCATAAAATCCGCTTTGACTGTATTAGTTTTATTTTGTGACTTTAACATAAAACAATACAAAATTCTTTAACAAGTTAAAAGAGTGGTTTACCATATGGCTATAACTCTATGCTAGTTACTCAATTTTATAAAATAAATTTTGTCTTTGGTTTTCAAATTTGGATGGGCCAAGAAAAAAATTGGGTTAGTTCTGGCCCACCCTGGCGCCGTCATTGCTTCCAAGTCGCTACACCCCATTTACATGGGCTTCCAAAACCGATTTCCCAATTCCTCTTTTGGTTGGTCATTAAAACACTCCAAAATCGATTCTGGAAAGCCACTTCTCTAAAGCGGTTCTTCATGTCCATGTAAATGCAACCGTTTCTGAAGCATTCTTGACTTGTCAGATTGTTTTTTCCTTTACAAATTTTCCGCACATAGGGACAGAGTGATATTTTCTAATGTGAAATAAAAGTATAAATATTAAAGGGAGCAAGAATCTGTGTATTTAAGTAAAGAAAAATAGCAATTGGCCTGACTAAAACAGGAACTGAATCAGCTGTTTTTCAGCCACCATCTTAAGTGGGCTAGGGAAATCCAATTCAAGCTATACTATGTAAATGCGACAGCAAAAAACGGTTTACGAAATTCTCCTGGGCGTCCAGTGTCCGTATGCGAGCTAGATGTCTTCCTTACATAATTTTTAGAATTTCTATGGGTTGCATGCTGTAGTTAATTTTCTTTTCAGAAACTGAATTTATTCAATTTCATCGGTTTTCGGAACCACGTGGGTCCGAGTTCCGACTTCCGGGGTTTGCAGCTAGTCGCCTCAATTCACGCCACTTCTCATATAAAACAGTACCTACATCGATTGCTGACAGACTGCAATTTAAGAATCCACCGTGATTTTGTATAATGAATCCGAGTTTCAGCCACTTCACCTTCAGTGGAGTGACTTCATGTAAAGTAGCCGTGTGTCGCCGTTAGTGTATTTGCTCGCGGTCCAATTCAGATGTAATTTAACTTGGCTATACACACGCACCATCTCAAAACAGGCACGACAGACCAGAGCCAGCTTCAAAGTGTTTTTGTATATTGTGTTTTGTGCTACCTCCGACTTGCTGAATTTCGCCTACGACAGCGGCGCCTGCTTCTGCCTCGTCTCAGCACGCTGATTTTGGCGAGTTTCGCTGGGGCATTGCGTGTGTGTGAGAGAGTGAGTGTTGTTTGTGAATCATTCCGCCCAGAAGCATTAAATCATGTATAATTTAGGCTGGGCACTGTCCGCATTAATCCGTGTAAGAGATACATTTTTATTGTGTTAACGAAATTGGCTCCCCATTTTGCTTGTTTGCTATCTGAATAAACAAGTTTATGTTCAGCACAATCCGGATGTTGCCTATCAATTGTAGTTTTAGAGCACCTTCCCTCTTTTATTTAATATTGTTCTTCACAAGTGCTGAGAACATGGTCAGATGCAATGTTTCTTACAACTAAATTCCGTTGCGCCATAAATGTTTTCTTAGCCACCTTTCTAAAATAACTTTAATTGTGGTGGCTGGCTTATTAATGTCTGTGTATAATAACGCGTGAGCTGCTATGTATATTGACCACTGTAGTATTAACTTACTGTTATTGAAGTAATTTGAAACGAGTCAGTTCTCAGTCTGGGCTAGGGAACAAGGGTTTATAGCAAGGAGTAACCGGTAGTTCACATGGACCTTATTTGCTAATGTTAGTGGTAAAACAAGGCTCTTGTTACGTGCAGTGGTCGACTTTTAAGGTCGATTCCAATTCGATGGAATGGAGCTGCTGCAGGTGGAATTGGTATAAGATGCCCTGGAGGTAATTGCGGTACATGCTTCTCTCGCTGGAACTCTTTACAATGACTCACATAGTGCTTGACAGATCGGTAGAGACTTTCCAGTAATACCTGCGTCTGACTCTGTCTAGGGTTTTCACGAATCCCAGGTGACCAGATATTGGATAATCGTGGAAATACGTGAGAATAGCTGGCTGCAGATGAGCTGGAACTTGGATCGTAGTTGCTCCTATACAATGTTCCATTTATACGTTGGAACTCTCCATTGGTCAGTTCTCCTTTCTCCTAGGCCTCTATGTTTTTTAATAGTACTGGATCTTCCATCTGTTCAGCTGTAACGTCACCTAATTCAGTGTGGGCTGAAATTTCATCCATGCTTTTGTGTTCTACTAAAGGATTCCTCGAAAGGCAGTTGGCATCCTTGTGTTTGCGCCCGTTCTTGAATACCACTGTGACATCATACTCTTGGAGTCTTATTGCCCATCTTGCTAGTCGACCTGATGGATCCTTCAAACTAGTCAGCCAACTCAAAGAATGGTGGTCTATCACGATGGTGAATGGTTTGCCGAATAAATACGGCCAGAACTTTTTGATAACCCAGATAACTGGGAGACATTCTTTCTCAGTCGTAGAGCAGTTTATCTCGGACTTTGAGAGTACTCTTGATGCATAGGCTATCACCTTTTCAGCACTTTCTGAACTTTCACAAAGCACTGCACAAATCCCATACCCACAAGCGTCAGTGTGAAGTTCGGTTTCCGCATTCTCGTCGTATAAGGTTAGAACTGGTGCAGAAATTAGAGCCTCCTTATGTGCCTAGAAAGCTCTTTCTTTTGTCTCATCCCAGTAAAACTTGGTGTCTCCCTGCAGGTTATCGCAATGGATGTGCCTTGTTACAAAATCCTTTTATGAAATGTCAGTAGTATGATCACAGGCCGAGAAAACTTCTCACACCCGAATGTGCTGAGCAGTTGGAAATTCTATGACTGCCCTTACTTTATGTGGATCACGACGGACACCATATTCATTGACTAGGTGCCACATGATTTTTATCTCTTCGGTGATGAAGAGGTACTTCTTTGGATTGAGGCGGAGTCCTGCAGCCTGAACACACTTCAACACAGTTGACAGGTGACTCAGATGTTCTTCAAATGTTTTCAAGAAAACGACAATGTCATCTAAATAGCAATGACACGTAGTCCATGTAAGGTGTCGAAGCAAGTTGTCCATCATGCGTTCGTATGTGGTTGGAGCATTGCATAATCCAAATGGCATTACTTTGAATTCATAGAGGGGGTCAGGTGTAATAAAAGCCGTCTTTTCCCTGTCAACTTCGTTCACCTTGATTTTCCAGTAACCTGTCTGCATGTCCATAGTTGAGAAGTATGTAGGTGTCGTCAATGTGCAGCAATGGGTAGAATTGCCACGTGCCGGTGAATGAACAATGGTTCTTCGTAACTTCAACTCAACCAATCGCAATACTTTAGCAGGATTGATTATCAATCGCCGCTCCATCTGACGCTTCAGCACACAAATGTCACAAAACGCAATTTCGGAGGCACACTGCACCGTCCCTACTGGCGAACCGACAGGTCAAAATGCAATGCGGCAAGGCACATGCAGAGGCCTCTATTGGACGACTGCAGAGTTTTGCAGATGTGGGAGTGTCACTAGTGCAATAAGAGATCTTTACATTATCTCTCGTACGATTTTGATGTATATGTGTTTGTTCGAGCCCAAGTACTTTCCTTGTGAGTGTAATTAATAATGTGTGTTACATAATCATTAAGGGCAGTCAAGAGAAATGCCTCGTTGTTCCTCTGTTGGCTGTAAAAACCAAAGTAAAGATTGTTACATGATGCAAGGAATAAGGAAATTCAGTAAGAGTGGACGGTGAAAGTTAACTGAGAAAGTGGGAACCTTAAAGGAGACTTTTGGAAACCTACGGATTATTCCTGCCTCTGTAAATTAAATATTTTATGCTCCCCCCCCCCCTCCTCCACCCCCCCCCCCCCCGCGCAAAGCAAGATAGGCACTGATCAAATTCAGTAATAGAACTACTGCCTCAGAAATTCCCGCATGGTGTAGTGGCTTCGTACTGAATTCATAATGTGGATGTTGCGAGTTCGAATATATCGTAAGCGGCAATTTTTTTGAACAGCATTTTATAGATTTCTGTTAGTTCATGGTTCTGGCTTTTCCCATGTCGTACTACAAGGTACGTTTTAACTTGGCTACGGTACCTTCCCCTTGGCTATTCACAATCCTATAATTGGTTACGGGGTGTGACGTGGGAAAGGGCGGAGGGCGGGACTGCTGACTCATTGTAGATATCCAGTTACCTATTTTGAGTCTCTTTCTGCTGTTTCACTAGAGATAGTATTGGTATTTTTCCGATTTCCTGTGATACAGTGTCCCTAAAAGTATCTACATAATGACGTTTTTGGTATGTCCTCGTTTAGGAAAATGTTATAAGATCGACAGCACTTAAAATGCATTATATTTGGGCGGAAAGCGATAATACTGTACAAATTTTATCGATGGATATGCAGACAGAAAATTCTGTAATATCATTATTTTCTTTGAGATAACTAACATGAAGTACCTCTCTTTCTTATTAATCAACTGTCAACTGTCGAAATCGCCAGAACATCATAAAATATGGTATTAACAACCTATAGTCGTAGAAATTGTTTCACGAGACTTATTTGCTTAGGAATTTATTAAGCTTGTATGAACATAAATGAATGGCATTTCTTTAATCACGTGCTGATTAGTAAGCTAGAAGATGAGATTTGGTGTCATGGGTGGAACTGATGCCTTATTTCAATCGTCAAGTGGCTGCACTTCTGCCAGGGGCACTATGGTAAAAACATGGCGGACACCGGCCGGTTGGCCACTCTCTCCCTATATAGGCGCTCTAGTTTTTCCTTTCATAACATGAACATAAGTGCAGGGTATATGAGCTGTTGTCGGATCCCGCATCGGAGGTTCGAATCCTCCCTCGGGCATGGATGTGTTTGTTGTCCTCAGGTTAGTTGAAGTAGTTTGTAAGACTAGGGACTGATGACCAACGTAGTTTGGTCCGATAGGATTACAGACATTTTAATTTTTGTTGTTGTCGGATTTGTTACACACTCTGTATGTGTTTGCTGTCAGGTCAGACGCTATATTGTTTTTTCTTGAATAAAGGTAGATATAAGCGTTTATCACACGTAAACAAATTATGAACATGTCTATTATCTCAGAACCATGGTTTGTACTGATGGCTAAACGACGAGAGTTTATTTGTAATGACTCGGTACCTTGTACAAAAGTGCATTTTGGCAGCTTCACATACTTTTATTTCAATACTATATTTACTGTGAAATGGAAATTGTAATGAATGGATTTGAATCTATCCTCTTCAATGGAGTAGCCTATATGCTGAAACGAAATTTCCTTCCACTTTGAAATGACATTTATCTACCAGGAAACTTCATCTATGATGGTGTAATTCGTACATGCTCATAAGGAACGAACAAAGACGAGATGCCGAGGTGACTGAGGCGCTCCAGTCACAGTCAGCACGGCCACTACGGTCGGGGGTTCGAATCCCCCCTCGGGCATGGATATTTGTGCCGTCCTAGTTCGTAAGTAGTTCATAAGTAGTTTGTAAGTTTAGGGACTGATGACCCCGTAGTTAAGTCCCATAAGCTTAACAAACATTTGAACATTGAAAGACGAGATTTTCGAGCCGCGGTGGAGTATCCGAGCGGTCTAAAGCGCCTCGCTGCGGAGCGCGCGGTTGCTCGCCGTGGAGGTTCGAGTCCTCCCTGGGGCATGGGTGTGTGTGTTGTCCTTAGGTTAGTTTACCTAGGTTTAAGTAGTTTGTAGGCTACGGACTGATGACCACGCAGTTTGGTCCGATAGATTAAAAAAAAATCGTGCATTAGCAGAAAACAGAGGAGATACCAAATACCGCAGACAAATGCGCATGCAGTTGATCGGCAGAGCGTTCTCCACATACCATACAAATCGTAACAATTTAGGAGAGCTGGATGTAAAAATTCAGAAGGCTGTACAGAATCCGCAGAAAACTCTGCAGGTCAGCTGCAGATGCATTTTCTCGGTCTCCTGTGTTACCAAAGGAATTATTCTAGGCCTTGTCTTACTACACATTTAATCCTCTGTGGTCTTCACTATTTCATCCTTCAAAGCTACCCATTCTTCTTCTACTGTAATACTTTTTCTGTTTCGGTCAAAGAATGCCTGAAACTCTCAAAAATGTCCGATTTCTTCAATTTATCCAGATACCTTCTCATAACTTTTATTATATGTTTGCAGTTTCTTTAGTTTTAATCTAAATTTCATAACAGACAAGTTATTATAAGAATCTATATCTGCTCTTGGATATAGTTCAAAACTTGATTCCGAAATTTATGTGTTACCATTAAAAATCAATCATCTGAAACCTTCTGATATCTCCTGGTTTCTTCCAGATGTACAACCTTCTTTCATATTTCTGAAACCAAGTGTTTGAGAATATAAAATTGTGCTCAATCCAAAACTCTACTAGGTAACCTCCTCTTCATTCCTATTCCCCAGTCAATACTTACCTACTATTTTTCTTCTCTTCTTTATACTACTATTGAGTTCCAGTCCCCTATCACAATCAAGTGTTACACTCCTTAACTGCCTGAATAACTTTCTTTATCTCATCATACCTCTTTTTCAATCTGCTTACCATCTGGAGAGGTCATCTACACGAAGGTGTTGTAGTATAGATCGGAGCTCCTCCATTGGAACACCTAGTTTAACATCGGCTAGTTTCACTTTATAAGATATAGCCACAGGATGTCGATATGTCCTAGAAATCTTTTCAGTGCTTCGCGGCCCAGTTTTTTCAGTATTCCTCTTGCTGTCACAACGCTGCAGCCACGTAGGAGAAATGGTAACTTCGCCTTAACTTCGTGGCTTGCATTGACGAACTTGTCGAATTTACTACGTAGGTATACGTTTAAAGATCCGACATTTCCTTCGTTAACATTACCTCTCCACACACACAGTCCGTTGGTTGCAACTAGCCCACTTTAAGTCACCAAACTATAGGACATTTATCAGATGATGTTCAGATGTTTGTAATTCTATCGGACCAAACTGCTTGGTCATCAGTCCGTAGCTTACAAACTACTTAAACCTAGGTAAACTAACCTACGGACAAACACACACACCCATGCCCCAGGGAGGACTCGAACCTCCACGGCGAGCAACCGCGCGCTCCGCAGCGAGACGCTTTAGACCGCTCGGCTACTCCACCGCGGCGGACATTTATCAAACATTCATTCTCGACCAAAGAATAAGCATCTCCGCTACGCTACATAAACGACACCATGCGTAAAGTAAACACCACTAACACACTCTCAAACCGGCAAAGCTTCGACGAAAGATCGGACAATGTACAGAGAGCAAAGTTTTCACAACCACGTGAACACAATCTTAAGTCAAATTCTTTAGAGCTCTATCGCAACACAACATCACCCACAACTGGAAATAGACAATGTATCGAATATTTAGAGTATTTCAAACACTTTTAACTAAAGTCTAACGCAACTAGCATGCGACAATCTCTGTATACGTATCATTCACAACTAAATTAAGCCCATGGCTAGCACAATGACAGAAGCGAACCTTGGGATATTTCTCATTAATTATCTTGTGCATGGGTGTCGCCGGGGGGGGGGGGGGGTCAGCTACCCCCCCCCCCCCCCTCCCAAGAGATTCGAAGTTCTTTTATTTATTTATGTATTTACTTTAATTCATTGTGGTTGTCCAATAGATGACACACCAACTCAAACCTCCTGGTCATGGATGCCTTGAGTTGAAGATCATTCACTACAACAGAAAATCTTGATGAACCTGTATGTTGTGCCCCACATGCATATATGGTAAATGCAGCACGGCGTGGCGAGAGCGTTCGCGGTGACGTCACAGCTGACAGCCGGAGGCCTACGAGAAAGACAGGCCCCGGCGCGTACGTCATGCGACGTAAGCATAGCAGTTCTGAGCCGGCCGGCCAGCTATCTGATTCCCAGGCCGCTGGGGCACGGCCCACCGCCTCAGCGGCCGGCCAACTAACTAGCTGGCCAGCCGGCTCATGACTTCTATGCTTACGTCGCATGACGTACGCGCCGGGGCCTGTCTTTCTCGTAGGCCTCGCGACAGCCTGCCGTTGTGTTTTACTGTTCTCGCTAGCAGCAGCATTAAAGGCAAGTGGTCCCTTAGACCGCAGCTAGAATGGTAACAGTTGGTTCAAGTACAGAGCTGCAGACAACATGGATTTCAGAAACTTTTTTGGTAAGTGATTGCTTTAACTTTTCATGTATATCTCTTTGTGATTACTTATTAGTGTTGATATAAATGGAAGCTTTTGCGCCCTCTAAGATGTTCACGAGCAGCAGGGCAGCTTTACGATGCAGCAGAATAGCCGTGCACACTAAGGTGCCAGTTCCGGTGCGCGCGCCCGTTTGCCGTCGGGGGTTCGAGTCCTCCCTCGGGCATGGGTGTTTGTGTTGTCACAGGGGAGGACAAGTGGCGCCGATGTGACATAGCCCAGGCCGCTCTGCCGGCTCACAACACCCTCACAAGGACGGAGAGTGGACCATGTGACGTCACGCGCTCTGTACTGCTGCTGTGGAGAAACAGATTGCAGCGTGTTGAGTGTAGCAATTTAGGAAAGACAGGGAACAGATCTGGTGTGAAGAATACAGTGAGGTCTACGATATCCTAATTTTAAAGCATACTGTTTTTGTTAAATAATGGACACAGATTACAGACAATTGTATATCGTCTCTATACCATAAGAACATTATACTGTAGGTGTAATTTAACGTGAGGATAGCACCGACGTAAATTAAAGAGAATTGAACGTAATACAATTTTCTCTACAATTTAGAGCAAAGCTGTACAGTACAGTTAAGTAGACATTTTATGACATTTTCCATTTTGTTTTTCTTTAGTTATTTTTTCGATGTTAGGATGCATTGTTTTAGATATTTTTAATCGAAGACTGCATGTTAGGTTGTGATCTGAGAAGGTATTTCGGTATTGAGACCTTGCTAATTTCATAACAGAAAAGAATTGTTCACACACATACGTCGGACCGAACATACACAATATCCTTGAAGCAAGGGCATAAAACTTCGGAAATCTGTTTTCAAGAACATTCTTATAAAAATCTGCCAAGCCTTCATTGTGTTTATATTTGTCCTTCAATAAATCGTCATACTGTAAATTTAACTGTTCCGTTTGAAACCTGGTAGGAACATTGTTAACATCCACTGAAAATGGTGCTGAATTTCACATATTCTTCAGAGAGAGTAAGATCAGGAGCACCCACCTGCGATAGCTTCGGAAAATGCACATTGTTTCATGCCTACAGTTGATTCATCCACAGATTCAGTCCGATTTTGAAGGCTTTAATTCTAATACATACCTGTTATGATGAGGCCTTTTGCTTGGAGTGAGATATATAAATAGTTTAAGTGGCCTGTTAAATCAGCAAGGAATGCTAAGTCATAAATCCAGGTTTTTCTTGCATCTGAGGAACAGACTGATTTTGACTAGTCATGAATAATGCTACTTCATAACTCAAAGAATCGATCTAGTGCCTTGCCCCTGTTCAACCAATGCACATTTCTAATTTTCATATACTTTGCACCTTGATTCTCTTGATGAAGTTCGCAGTGGACGGCAGTGAGTTGTTGCGTTGCACCACAAACATGTTTCATAAAATGTTCAAATGTTTGTATAGCTTATGGGACTTAACAATGGGGTCATCAGTCCCTAAACTTCCAAACTACTTACGAACTAGCTAATACTAAGGACGGCACAAATATCCATGCCCGAAGGGGGATTCGAACCCCCGACCGTAGTGGCCGTGTAGACCGTGACTGGAGCGCCTCAGTCCCCTCGGCCCCTCGGCCATGTTTCATACATTCTAATCTTATCTCGGTTGCAGTCGGGTCTAGTTTACTTTAGTATCCGGCTGTAAACCCGAAAAGATTATAATTAGTTATTACGCCGGGGAAACCTTCGTAATCACATGTTTCTTACATTATTTCGTCCGTGCTATTAATCCCACACTAACTCTTACCATCGACAGAGCCCCATCTGTTGCGACAGCAAAAAGCTTGTTCCAACTGAGACCAATGTTTTCAACAGCTTTTTCAACGCCTTTGAAAATGTCCAACTTCGTTTTGCTTGTACTCGCCATGTTTTTGTCGTAAGAGCGCTATTGCTGAATGAGCCCTCGAGCTCCGTACTCACAGCCCCATTTATCTAGGCAACATTGTGAACACAGCTCTCGCCTGACGTCACACGGATTGGAGAGACAGGCCGCGGCGCGCACGTCATATCACGTGATCAAGTGAGGCCTGAGGCGGCGCGATCGCTAGCAGATTGGCTAGCCAGTATGAGACAGTGGGCTGTGCCCCAGCGGCCGGCCACTCAGCTAGCGATCGCGCCGGCTCAGGCCTCACTTGATCACGTGATATGACGTGCGCGCCGCGGCCTGTCTCTCTCGTCGGCCTCAGATTGACAGGCTTGCTCTTCCTGCTCACACGTCACACCACCTTAAGTTGGCTTCCTCTGGTGTTGTCCTTAGCGTAAGTTAGTTTAAGTAGTTTGTAAGCTTAGGGACTGATAACCAACGTAGTTAAGTCCCTTAGATTTACAAACATTTGAATATTTTGAGCAATGTTAAACCATCCGGAAGGAGCAGGTACAGAAAGTAGGTTTAATCTCTGCTGACTCCATGTATTGGTAGATCTGATTCATTTTTGTGCTCTTAACAATACTGTCGAGCGAATTAGCAGTTTCTCTCTCTAATTAAAGCCTGCTTACAAAAAGAGCGGAAAAAAGAAAGAAATGGGCGAGAAGTGAATGTATCTCGCAGCTCACAAACGTGTCAAATAGGTTTGATGTAAATCGCTTATTATTGTGGTTAAAGCCAATACCCGAATCTACAATACTGTCGTGCGAATTAGCAGTTTCTCTCTCTAATTAAAGACTGCTTACAAAAAGAGCGGAAAAAAGAAAGAAATGGGCGAGAAGTGAATGCATCTCGCAGCTCACAAACTTGTCAAATAGGTTTGATGTATCCTGAATGAAACTTTCACTCTGCAGCGGAGTGTGCTCTGATATGAAAGTTCCTGGCAGATTAAAATTGTGTGCCGGAACCGGGACTCGAAACTGGGACCTTTGCCTTTCGCGGGCAAGCGAACTACCGACTGTGCTATCCCGACACGACTTACGATGCCGCCTCACAACTTTACTTCCGCCAGTAGCTCGCCTCCTACTTTCCAAACTTCACAGAAGTTCTCCTGCGAACCATGCAAGACTAGCACTCCTGGAAGAAAGGAAATGGTGGAGACATGGCTTAGCCACAGCTTAAGGGATGTATCCAGAATGAAACGTTCATTCTGCAGCGGAGTGTGCGCTGATATGAAACTTCCTGGCAGATTAAAATTGTGTGCCGGAAGTAGGAGGGGAGGTACTGGCGGAAGTAAAGTTGTGAGGCGGCATCGTGAGTCGTGTCGGGATAGCACAATCGGTAGTGCTCTTGCCCGCGAAAGGCAAAGGACCCTGGTTCGAGTCCCGGCTCCGGCACGAAATTTTAATCTGCGAGGAAGTTTCATATCATCGCACACACCGCTGCAGAGTGAAAGTTTCATTCGGGAAACATCCCTTAGGCTGTGGCTAAGCCATGTGTCCACCATATCCTTTCTTCCGGGAGTGCTAGTCTTGCAAGGTTCGCAGGAGAGCTTCTGAGAAGATTGGAAAGTAGGAGGCGAGGTACTGGCGGAAGTAGAGTTGTGAGGCGGCATTGTGAGTCGTGTCGGGATAGCTCAGTCGGTAGGGCGCTTGCCTGCGAAAGGCAAAGGTCCCAGGTTCGAGTCCCGGTTCCAGCACGCAATTTTAATCTTCCAGGAATGGAATGTTTCTTTTAATTCCCGAAAAAGGCGGTCGCGTCTTTAGGGAACAAATTTTTCACAGCCGTGGTGGAGTAGCCGAGCGGTCTAAAGCGACTCGTTGCGGAGCGCGCGGTTGCTCGCCGTGGAGGTTCGAGTCCTCCCTGGGGCAGGGCTGTATGTGTTGTCCTTAGGTTAGTTTACCTAGGTTTAAGTAGTTTGTAAGCTACGGACTGATGACCACGCAGTTTGGTCAGATAGATTTACAAACATTTGAACATTTGAAAAACACAGTTTTTGGCAAAGTTGGAAAAAATTGTTGTTTTTTGAAATCAATAGCGCCGATTTGGAAAGGATGGCGCCCTATACAGGTGTATGTGGTCTCGTCTGGCCATAAAGCTGCGTCAAAAAGACATAGGGTGTTTCTTATCTTTAGGGGGGTGAAATTTTCAGTCACTAAAGGGCGCCGATTCTGAAAGCATTGCGTCCTATAGCGGTGTAGGTTGTTCAAAATGTTCAATTGTTTGTAAATCTATCGGACTCAACTGCTGGATTACTTGTCCGTAACTTACAAACTACTTAAACTAAGGTAAACCAACCAAAGGACAACACAAACACCCATGTCCGAGGAGGGAGTCGAGCCCCCGACGGTGAACGGCCGCGCGCACCGCAGCACGGCGCCCCAATGCGCACGGTGAATTCGCCGCGGCGTTGTAAGTTGCCTGCCCAGAAGGGCTAAACAGAAATATGCCGTTTATTTTATACCCTGCAAAAGGCGGTCACGTCCTTAGGCAAAAAATGTTTCGGCGCCAAAATAATGTTGAGACAAAAAATTGTGAATACGCCATGAACGCTGAGCCCGGCGCGTCAGCGCCCTCTCCCTGGCGGCCGCATGTTCCGCACGCTCCTTGCGACGGCCCTGTATGCCAGTTTTACCGGCCATCCACTGCATATATCATAACCCTGTCCTGCCGTTTATCTAGAACTCAAGCAGATAAAGTGGATATTGTTGCGTCGGAAATATATTTTGCACCTTGTCTTGTTCAAAATGTTCAAATGTTTGTAAAGCTTATGGGACTTAACTACGGGGTTATCAGTCCCTAAACTTACAAACTACTTATGAACTACTTACGAACTAGGACGGCACAAATATCCATGCCCGAGGGGGGATTCGAACCCCCGACCGTAGTGGCCGTGCTGACCGTGACTGGAGCGCCTCAGTCACCTCGGCCACCGCGGCCGGCGAGGAAGTCTTCTCTGACAACGTTATTTGCAAAGTGAAAGTAACGTGCAGCAAGAGAAAGTTGTTTCTTTGCATGCAATATCCATTGTTTCGTTTGCCAAAATTGAAAATGTATCGCTGTTATTGATGGCGTGAATCAAATCATCTCTTACAAGGGAACAACTTCAACTCGACCTCATATTTTCTTGAGAAAAAA
The DNA here is from genome assembly GCA_026315105.1 of Locusta migratoria. Lineage (NCBI taxonomy): Eukaryota > Metazoa > Arthropoda > Insecta > Orthoptera > Acrididae > Locusta > Locusta migratoria. Next base: position 285,012,581 of record CM048755.1, read on the forward strand.
TACATGAGCTAGATATCAACCCCAGAAATCGATATCACGTGAAAATTTGGTCCATTATTCAGATACTACGCAGTTACAGCCCCCTCAAAGTACAGCTTTTAAACCTTCACGCGCTCGGGTAGTTCCTCACTCGGTCCGCTGCACTACGGCCGCTTAATGCCCGAACGCGAAGTGCTTTTCAATGAAGGGAAAACAGCGAGTCCTACAAATGTGAAATTTGAAATCAAATATTCAAATGTTTGTATAGCTTATGGGACTTAACTACGGGGTCATCAGTCCCTAAACTTACAAACTACTTATGAACTAACTTATACTAAGGACGGCACAAATATCCATGCCCGAGGGGGGGATTCGAACCCCCGACCCTAGTGGCTATGCAGACCGTGACTGGAGCGCCTCAGTCCCCTCGGCCACCGCGGCCGGCTGAAATTTGAAGAGCTATGGAAGTGGAGGAGGAAACAATATTACAAAATGAAACATATGTACTGTAACTGTAACTCTTTGAAGTTTACTCCACTACAGTAGTGTCAGCTTTACATATAACAAAATAGTGTACATAAAGGATACTAAAATTAAATTACCTTACAATGCTTGTTGAAAAAGCGTCTCATTCATTTCCACTGCTGTTGTGAAGCGCGGTTTAAAAATGTTCAAATCAAAGAGACCTTCGACACAAGCTACACGTTAGTAATCACGAAGTTCCTCTTGACGGTCTTGAAAGATTGATCCCCCTTTCTCCACTTTTTCAAAACGCAACGGATCATTGCATGTATTCTTCTGTTACGGAGATGGACAAAGTGGTACTGAACGATATAAAATCATCAAAGCAACTTTCACCATCATTGACGAACTCAATTCCACGCCCAAGCCCCGCTAAGCAATGAAAGTGCTCGATGAATCTGACGGTGGATAAATGGCAGCGTCGTTATCGTCGACGTCATCCTCTTGTAAATCTGCACCGAACGTCAACCCGCTATTTTATATCCAGCAAGTCTTCATCAGGGCAATTGCCTACATCTGCAACGCAGTTGAAAGATATAAGGAAAACCATAAAGAAAGCGCCATGTATTTTCTTTTAGCGTGTATAATACGTGTAATAACTGCAAATGATTATGCTTACCGGTGACGAATTTTAAGAGCTCTAATTCTTTGACATTTAATCGTTGCAGATTAGTCATTATTCCACGCCGCTCCTGGAGGTGTCCCACGACAGCCTGTGAGTTAACTGAGATCGTGAACACAAAACTCTTACTAGACTGTGCTCACAGTAGGAGACGTTCGTGCCGCGGTGGAGTAGCCGAGTGGTCTAAAGCGTCTCGCTGCAGAGCGCGCGGTTGCTCGCCGTGGAGGTTCGAGTCCTCCCTGCGGCGTGTGTGTGTGTGTGTTGACCTTAGGTTAGTTTACCCTAGTTTAAGTAGTTTGTAAGCTACGTACTGATGACCACGCAGTTTGGTCTGATAGATTTACAAACATTTGAACCTTTTTGAACTAGACGTTCGGGCATTAAGCGGCCAGAGTGAAGCGGGCCGAGTGAGGAACAACCCGAGCGCGCGAAAGTTTAAAAGCTGTACTTTGAGGAGGTCGTAACGGCGTCGTATCTGAATACTGTCCCAAATTTCCACGTGATATCGAATTCTGGGGTTGATCTCTAGCTCATGTATTTTTTTCTCAAGAAAATATTAGGTCGACTTGATGATGTTCCGTCTTTAGTACAGTACTACAGCGCGTGCATCAGTTAAATCATTTTGGGTCCTGTGGGAAACATAGGTAGCATTTTTAGGAGCACTCTCAAAATGTTTCTGCAATATTTCGCAGAACTAATTGCCAAGATTCTCGTTGACGATTTCTTCCACACTTTTGGATTTGTTTGTCACAATATTAATAAAATCACTTGAATTTTTGCTAGCCTCCTTATGCCATTCGGAATTCATACGCATTTTTGTATGAATCTTTGAAGTTTGTGAATCAAAGAGTGTTGTTTCTATAGGTCTTTGTTGTGAATGAGCGGCTTATGAATGCGCCATGATGACTGTACACTAAACTTGCAGAGTGCACCTTTAACTTATTTAGAATAAACCAGCCACGGAAAAACGACAGCCAGTCTGGTCGAAGTGTTCTTTGCATGCTTATAGGTTCGATATGGGTGTTCGCCTATAACGTTTTCATAGTTGTAGTTAATTTTTTAGCTCATTTTATATGTTTTATTTAATTTTTGCGTCATTTTATAGATATTTTTGGGTTATTTTATTGGTAACTCTAGAGGTATTTTAAATCATACAGCCCCAAAGTTATAAGCCTTTTTGATATTCGTAAACTGAATGAATTCTCACTACGGGCAACTGCCCCAAATGGCCCATCTTTACGAGTGCCCCTGATTCCTACCTGTAAATTTCTATATTCTTTTTATAAACAATATGTCTTCTGCTGTTGTTGCTGTGTTACACATCGGGACATCAAAAGAGTGTTTAACGACACAAGTTCGCTTTTTGACATGTGGACGCTGCTACCGCTACATTCTGTCTGTGATCTAACGGCCGGCCGCGGTGGCCGAGGGGACTGCGCCGCTTCAGTCACGGTCTGCACGGCCACTACGGTCGGAGGTTCGAATCCCCCTCGGGCATGGATATTTATGCCGTCCTTAGTTGTAGGTAGTTCATAAGTACTTTGTAAGTTTAGGGACTGATGACCCCGTAGTTAAGTCCCTTAAGCTTAACAAACATTTGAACATTGGTTGCTCGCCATGGAGATTCGAGTCCTCTCTCTCTCTCTCTCTCTCTCTCTTTTTTTTTTTTTTTTTTTTTTTTTTTTTTTTTTTTTTTTTTTTTTTTAGGAAGGACGTACTTTTTTTATTTTATTTATTTTTTTAATGATAAAAAAACATAGATTAGGGCCTCCATTACCCTTCTGCACGCCTTGTCCATGCGTAAATCGCTCATGAGCTGTCGTTCAGTGCCGCGTGTAAAAAGCAAAAGAAAATTTTATCCGTTTCGAATACGATGTCTCCAGCGATGAGTGCACGCTTATCAGCTGACAGTGCGCGCGTCCGTAGTTGATGGCAGCAACGAACGGTGAAACGTTTAGAGTGAGAAGCGCCGGAGTGGGTAAGAAGAATAAAGAAATAGTATTCCTCCTTATCGGCCATAGTCCTCCAAGAGGGCATATGGTTTGGGAGAACGCTCTGTGTAGCGCTACAGAATGAGAAAGAATAAAGGCAAATAAACAATTATACCGCGACAAAAGAGGTGATGAACGACTCGGAGCGAACTTCTTAGAGGCGGAGCGCTGTCCACGAAAAAAATGAAGAAGCTCTTCTGTGTATGGTTACTTTTGCTTCGAATCAGTACTTTGAGAACGAAAATGTCGACGCTGAACTGATCATGGTGGGCTTAGGACAATATTTAACAAATTTCCGTATAGTTGTGCATAGGTTCTGGTGAGTTTAATTTTATAGTGTTCACATTCAATATATGCGAAATATTCGACAAAGCTAGTTTTACGGTGTTGGATGACTTAAGTAGCCGTGTGGCCATCAAACCAGATCACCGCGTTATTTTTAGTCCTGGCGTACCTGAGCTTGTAAGGCCACAACAGCTCCTGCTTGTCTATGCATCTTTCGGTGGTTCGATCGAGGACAGCAAGTTTCTTACAAAGGAAGTCGGTAATTGTCTTAGCTGGACCGCAGGTCAGTCGGTGTTGCAAAGAGTCCACAAATCTGCATAGGTCGCATCTTGGGGTGTGGCTACGGTTAATTTTATGCAGCTTCTCGTTCGTGGGAATTTTGTCATTGGCCATCATGTACCACACTGATTGGACATGCGATGGTAAGATGTCGTTAAAGATATTTCGCCATATGATGTTCCACTTGTGGTGGGGATACTTCAATTCAATAGGGTTCCGCCTGGCAGTATCGGTTAAATGGCCGTATATCGTCTTGTTATTCAAGACTGCTGCTCTCGCTCGGGAGTTGACATCCTTGAATATGTAACTAAATTCCAGAGCATATAGCTGCACGTGCAGAAATGTCCTGGGTATGGTTGTTATATTGACCGGAGGTTCCATGTCATGTGGACCCCACTGATGGAACAGGGTTTGAGCGACATTGGGCTCAGGATTGTCTATCATTTTCCGAAAACGATTTATGAGAAGTGCCTTACTTTGTGCTTTGATGTCTATTAAGTTGAGGCCACCTCTCGTATGTGGAAGCACCAACGAGTCAAAACTAACCTTAAAAAACTGCCTCTCATTATAAAGCAGCAACATGCCCTCTGGATGCTCGCTGCAATGGGCGCTGGGGCTGGAAGAATTTGTGCAAGATAGCTGAATTTACTGGCAACAGTTAGCCTCACCGTCTGTACCTTTTGGACAATATTGAGGTGTCTATCGCCGAACGAGTAAAGTACAGCCCGAACCTGGTTGAGCATATCAGCCCAATTACGCGTGTTCATCTTGTCAGGGCTACTATTAAGATATATTCCAAGAGACCGATGATCACTGCAAGTAGAGCACCAGTCAATGTTGCCAACGTTGATAATGCCGCTCCCAATGTGCAGCAAAACTGACTTCCTGGTGTTCAATGTTGCACCTGTTGCCGCTGAAAACTCTTGAATGAGCCGCCCAGCTTTCATCATATCCTGCGTCGATGATATACCAATGCACAGGTCGTCCGCATAAGCTATACAGCATTGCCTTGCGCTCCCAATGTTGAGTCCGGAAATTCCTTCAGTGATCGTGATCAGTAAGGGTTCCATGACCAGGGCATAGAGTGCCATAGACAGAGGGCATCCCTGTCTGATTGGTCGTTCAATGTTGACCGGTTTACCTAAATGACCATTTATCATGGGACGAGATGTTGCATCGGCAATAATTCCTTTGATGACGTTCATAAACCTCATGCCGAAGCCTAGTTTCTGCATTGTTGCATATAAAAAGTCGTGGCTGACACGATCGTAGGCCTTTTCAAAGTCAACAAAAAGCAGCGCAGCGGATTCTTTACTCTGGGCATAAGTGGCGACGACATCTCGCAACGTGCAGGCGGCGGTGATGACGCTTCTTCCGGGAACAGCACTGAACTGGTGCCGTCCTAAGATCTTGTGGAGAACGGACTGCAAGCGCGACTTAGCGGCTCGTGACATGATTTTCAGGTCAGCATTTAGTAATGTGATTGGCCGCATTTTATCCAGCCTTTTGCTGCCTCCTTTCTTGGGAAGGAGAACTAAAATGCCCTCTTTAAAAGCAGGTGGAACATGGTCCACGACCAGGAGGTCATTGGCTATTGCTATCAGAGTATCTCCGAGTATGTGCCAAAAATGTTGGTAAAATTCCGCTGCCAGTCCGTCAGGCCCTGGAGATTTGTTGCGAGCTGCACCGTAGACCGCATCCTTGATATCATCCTCAGTAAAAGGCCCCTCTAGCGCGTCAACGTCCTCGGCCATCAGGCGCCTGCGAATCTTCCCAGACAGAGTGTCGCAGGCTTGTGGATCCACTGGAGCTTTTCGATAGAGTTCAGTGAGATATGCGTGCGCCTGCTGGAGGACGCCGCGTGTGCCTGAAACGGCAGTGCCCTCGTTGTCCGTGATGGTATCGATGAAAGTAGCGTTGCGGCGGCGGAAGGTGCGCAGTAAATGATATAGTGAGGCGGACTCTTCAGAGGCAACGTTCTTTGGTTGAGATCGTACGATGTGTCCCTCCAGTTGTTTCCGCTGGATCGCTGTTATCTTGGCTTTATATTGACTGATTCGCCGGGCCTTGTCCAGAGAGGGTGAGCCAGTGGATTGTTCGTACAAATCCCGTAAGCACTGGTAATAGCTCTCTATTGTTCGCTTACGCCAATAAGCCGTCTGTCGAGCGTAACGCATGACAGTTTTCCGAAGTCTGGGCTTAGCCACTGTAACCCACCACTCCAGAGTTGTATGAAAACGAGATTTAGTTCGTAAGGCCTGACTCCAAACATGCGCAATTTCCTCGTCGAGTTCTTCATCCCCTAATAAACCGACGTTGAGTTTCCAATATCCTCTACCTCTGGTGAATTGAGTAGGTTGGTAGTTTAGGTAAACCTGGTAAGCACAGTGATTAGAAAGGCTTACCGGAGCGATATCATCATTTACAACCTGTTGCCGTAGCCCTTGGGAGACGTAAACTCTGTCAATCCGGCTGGCTGAGCAATGGGTGACATGAGTAAAGCCTTGACGATCACCGTGGAGTTTGTCCCAAGTGTCGCAAAGGTGGAGCTCCTGGATGAAAGTTTTAAGTTCTGGACAGATATTGCTGTTTGATATCTGATCCTTTGCATTAAGAATGAAATTGAAATCTCCGCCAATAAGAATGTTATTCGCACGAGGGCCGATTAATTTCAGCACTTCATTTTTAAAGAAGTGAGACCGCTCATGCCGCCGACTACTGCCAGATGGGGCGTAGATGTTGACTAGTAACATGTCATTGAACATACAGGAAATGCCACGTCCATCGAATAAAAACCTCGTCTTTGAAATGGGAATACCTTCGCGAAATAGAATCGCAGTACCAGTGGCGTCTTCTTTGCTGATATTGCTAATTGTTACGAATCCCGGAACTGAAATGTCAGTGACGACCTCCTGAAGCAGAGCAATGTCCACAGAGGTTCCGTATACGAAGTCCTGCAGAGCCCGGATTTTGATGGGACTCGAAATTCGGTTGACATTGAGGGTCGTAATATTGTAAGTCCGCAACGCCATGGCGCCTACAAGCTGTCCGGTCGCCCGCCGGGGTCCTCGTCGGCCCAGCAATGGCTGACTTTGTCGAGAGCCGTGAACGTCGGTTCTCCGCTTTCCGTCGTGTCCATCACCTCCGTTCTTCCACTGCCATTCTCCATTGCAGGTAACTTAGAACCAGTTTCCTCCTCTCTAAGCCTCTCTATAACCTTTGCAGTCTTCAGTTTTAGTTGCTGTCGTAGTTCCGGGTCCAGAGGCTTTGCCACTCGGATCTTTTTTGTATTCTGCGGGGACTGTGCGTCCTTGGCCTTAACCTTCTCCTTCTGCGCCTTTTTTGGCTTATTCGAAGGGGAGGTGGAACTTATAGACGGCACGGGAGGCTGGGAGGAACAACCTTGTAGCAAAGTAACAGTGTCCGTGTAGGAAGTCGAAAGTGGCTCAGGATTTCCGATGTCCAAGTGTGTGGCCGGGCGAAGGTTTTCATCTTTGGTTGCGGAGGAACTGTCCGTCTCGTGGCTAATACACGCAGTCTGCTCTGCAATATCGTGCGCATCCTCATCGTGTTGGTCCCCGACGGTAGCGGAGAGGGTCTCTTCGTGCGCCCCAGGCTGCAGTGCGGCCTGTGCGTCGACAGTCGCAGATTCAGAGCGAACGGGTGCGGGTGCATCACCTGGTCCGGCGCTTCCTCGTCGGCGCGGTGCGGCACTGGCGCGCGACCATCAGAGCGAGACTCTGGCACGGTGTTTATTTTTCCCTGTACGAGCGCGCCGCTCATAACAGCTGCATACGTCACGGGGCCGGCGACAACCTCGCCCGCCGCAGTACGGTCAGAGTAAACAAGACACGACGGCCGCTTGCGCGGACAGTCTGCACGCAGGTGGGCTGCCGAACTACAGATCGAACAGGTCCGGGGCTGTCCATCGTATGTTACTAGTGCTTTAAATCCTCTTACGGTGATGAAGGAAGGCACATGACTCGTAAGATCTATTCTTACCACTCTCACACCGTTGTCCACATTAAAGAACCTGTTATTTTTCCAGCATTCCGATGTTACTGTGTAAACCGTACCAAAAGCAGCTAGTGAGTGTCTGATACTTTGTTCGTCCATTTCAAAAGGCAGGTTATAAATCCTAACATTTCGCAATCCCAGACCAGTGTAGGAGATCGATGCAGTACACACCACACTGCCTTCCACGGTGTAGACGGCAGATCCGTTCGTGTTGCTCATAACTCGGCGACAGACTTCGTCATTTCGCAGTTTTATGCAGTACTCGTTACTCAGAAAATCGTAACCGATACAGAGAACTTCACCTTCACGAAGACCAAGCGATTCATGCATCCAATAATCAAAGTCGTAAATCCTAGGACGGGGACAGTCGAACGGGAAACGGAACTTCAAAGTAAATTTACGAAACATCGGATCCATACTCAACAAAATCACACACAAGCGCGCACGAAGTTAGCGAGAGCCTGCAGCAAGCGGCGAGCACTGCAGACGTCCGCACGGCCCGCCGGCCGATCCGCAACTGGTCTCTAGGGCATGGATGTGTGTGTGTTTGTCCGTAGGTTAGTTTACCTAGGTTTAAGTAGTTTGTAAGCTACCGACTAATGACCACGCAGTTTGGTCCGATAGATTTACAAGCATTACATTATCTAACGCGCACGGTTTGCGCTTTTGCGAGGCCAAAAGGTTTTTAATTTTTTAATTTTTTAACACGTCTGTCGGCTGTCGCATACGTAGTCTATACGAAAAGCGTGGTTGGTGGCATTGGAACTACTTGTGCACACCGCTGTGACAGATGAATTTCTTTATTATGTCTAACATGTAAATTTTACATACCATACGAGTTGTAATTGTATTACAATACCTAACAGAGTGTATCAAGATGTAGTATACAGTTTTTTTTTGCCAAGAGACCTTAGGTAGCAAACGACTTACAGAAACGAAACATTTATTTTTATGGATAGTCCAAAATGTTTGAGTGTGGTTAGAATTGTTTTTAAATAGTTATGAATAAATGTACGTATGTTTTTTATCAACCCCTTCAATTGCATTTCAGTGTAATGGCAATTAGTGATGAAAATTATAAATTTTTCTTTCCACCAAGAAATCTAGGTGATAGATGGTTCTGTTCAGGTTTCGACCACTGGACTCTTGATTCAATGTCCCCCCAATCGATCTACCGCCAAACGTGCTCGAATTTAATGCACATACATACAATTCCCTTGACTTTACTGGTATTTTTTCATAAACAATTGTTAAACATTACTTAAGAGTGGCAACACATCGTGTCAGGGTAGCTCAGTCGGTAGAGCGCTTGCTCGCGAAAGGCAAAGGTCCCAGGTTCGAGTCCCGGTTCCGGCACACAATTTTAATCTATCAGGAAGTTTCATATCAGCGCACACTCCGCTGCAGAGTGAAAGTTTCATTCTGGAAACATCCCTTAGGCTGTGATAAGCCATGTCTCCACCATATCCTTTCTTCCAGGAGTGCTAGTCTTGCAAGTTTCACAGGAGAACTTCTGTGAAGTTTGGAAAGTAGGAGGCGAGGTACTGGCGGAAGTAAAGTTGTGAGGCGTCATCGTGAGTCGTGTCGGGGTAGCTCAGTCGGTAGAGCGCTTGCCAGCGAAAGGCAAAGGTCCCAGGTTCGAGTCCCGGTTCCGGCACACAATTTTAATCTGCCAGGAAGTTTCAACACATCAAATGTTACACGCTGATGATTTCCGACAGAAAACGGAATGTTCTTTCTGGAAAACTGATAATGCAAAAACATAGGATGTCGTAATTGATTTGATATGCAAATTAGGGTTTAGAAAAATTAAGAGGGGGCTGTTGTCGCGGCTGGCGGAAGGCGGGGAAGGTTGGGGCTGACCTATGGAGGGTTCTCGGAAGGACAAGTTGTTTCCGAGCTTTCAAACTCTTGTGCTAAGTGCAAGTACATGTTTGATGTTATCTGAAAGGTTGAAGGAATACGTGGAAGAGCTCTTCAAGGGAAGTAAACTTGAAGGCAGTATTGCAGATACAGAAGAGGAAGCAGATAAAGTTGTGATATGAGATACAATATTGTCTTGTTGCTAACTGCAGCTGGTCCGGAATTCGAAGGCTGGTCGTCAATAGAGCAGAACACTTTGCATTTAGAGCACGTTTATTGCTAACACAAGCGTACACTCAGTACACACTGCCTCCTGCTTGGAGTGTTTTCACTATTTGTACATAGAAAGAATTTTCTGCCACTACGGTCGGAGGTTCGAATCCCCCCTCGGGCATGGATATTTGTGCCGTCCTTAGGATTAGCTAGTTCATAAGTAGTTTGTAAGTTTAGGGACTGATGACCCCGTAGTTAAGTCCCATAAGCTATACAAACATTTGAACATTTGAAAGAATTTTCTGGAACTTACAAGTACACCAAACATAAGAAACATGTATAACATTCTAGAAATAGTAAATATAAACAAATCTAGAAATAGCCCAGTATATAGAGGGGTCTCAGCTTACATCAATTGGAACAAAAGATTTTTTTTCTAGTATCGTTTGGTATGGTGTGGGTATGCCAAATCTGTTTTCTCGAAATTTTCGGACTTTTTCCGGTTTCTCGCTTATAACTCGAAAACGGTCGAAATTTAGGAAAAACCTGATCAGCAGTGAAATAAAGACGACAAAATTCTGCGTCGATTAAAAGAAACAATTGAAAACCGATCGAATAGTTCGATTTTTATGGCGTTTCAAAAAACAGCAAATTTTCCAACTTTGTCAAAAACTGTGTTTTTCTCATTTTAAATGTGCTCTAATGTCCCACCATCAAATGTTATCAGTACCCCATTACTGTAAAGTTGTAGAGCATAAATCCATGTATTTAAAAGCACAATTTTTTCCAATTTGGTCAGATTTTGAAATTTTTTGTTGAGCCATAAACTACAATATAGAGAAACCTTAAATTAACACTTTGATTTTAGTAGGGGACTTAATTCTAACTTTATTCTGAGGCTATTTAATGTCATCTGTATGCACTTTAAATTGAGTTTACAGAAATTTTGAGAAAATTTTAAAAATCTATTTTTTTGATAATTTCCGCCGAGTATTTGTTGTTTACAGGGATTAGCAGGTATCCGGTTCCACTCGTTTCGCTCATTGCGCCTTAATGAGACCTAAGCACAATGGTATACAGATGAGAAACCTCCGTAGGAGCTATTGACGTGAGCAGGCGTGTGAGTGGGGCAGAGGGGTGGCACCGGTGGAAGGAAGCAGGTAGCGAACATCCACACCACCGGCAACATTCCTCCCTCTGCATCCCCACCAATCTGCCCTCTGAAACCGCCCCCGTCACCTTCGCTATACAGTCAGACGTAGATATGAAGCACTTATGAACTGGCACCTATCAATTATCATTGTTCAAAGAATATGGATTACGAAAGGAAACCAAATCAGTGTTGTACAAGGCTTTCAAGCCAGAAGTTGTTCCCACAGGATTACAACATAAAATGGTTGTTGTTGATGGAGGAATCCTTCTTCATAAAGTTGTGTGGGATAAGCACAAATCTTTTGGTGACATCTGCAAAAAATATGTCAGATTTGTCAGCTGGCAGTACGGATTAACAGTGATAGTTGTGTTCAATGGGTTCAATGTTCTCAGGCGAATCAGCGCGGCACTAAGAGTTCAGAAAGAGCTTGGTGTTAGAAAATGAAGACTTGAGCCGATATTATGTCTGATGAAAGTACAATACAAGCTGATTCGCAGGAGAAGTTCTTGGGTAATGAAAAGAATAAGAGTCGCCTTATTCAAAAGCAGAGAAAATATCCTAGTATTGGAGGCAGCAGAGGATGCTGATTTACTTATTGTGACAACAGCTTGTTCTTAGTCACCCAGATTCGACACTGTACTTGTGGTCAGTGAGGATATTGACGTTCTAGTCATCCCGTGTGGGGCTCCCAGCAATGCCACCTACAACAGCATCTATCTACTGAAGCCAGGAAAGAAGGGGCATGCTTACTCGTACTATTCAGCCTCATCATACCAGTTCAATAACAAGCACCTCCTGCTCTCTCATGCCTTTTCTGGATGTGACACAACCTCCACGCCATTCGGGCATGGTAAAATCAGACTATGTTGTCTCATCGATAGTACCCCAGCACTGAGGGAAGCTGCTATGGTGTTCTACAAGGCATCTTCAACTCCAGCGGATATAAGTAGAGCTGGTGAGAAGATCCTGATGACAATGTACGGCACAGGAAGAACGTCCACCCATAGCATCAATGAGCTGAGGTAACATCTCTTTGTGAAGATGTCTATAAAGGCGAAGTTCATCTTGCCGCGACTCCCTCCAACATTCGATGCTGCGGAACTGCACAGCTACAGAGCATTCCTCCAGGTTCAGTGGTGGATGGGAAACACACAAGACCCACTTGAATGGGGTTGGAGGCGGAACAGCCTCGGACTCACTCCTATTCCCACAACAAAAGAAGCTGCTCCTAAAGAACTTCTGAAACTGGTGTTCTGCAGCTGCAGAGAGGGATGCACCGATATCATCACTTGACGCAAATCGGGCCTCAATTGCACCACTGTGTGCAGAAATTGTGTGGGGAACTTTTGCACAGTATCGAACTTGACGTAGACTTTGATGATGGTCTCGATATGGAGGAAGATGATGATGAACCTGTTGAGGAACTATGGGGCAAGAATATGAGGAGGGAGAGACTGACGATGATTACTCTGAAGCAGCAAATAACGCCAATCAGCCTGGCGAAGAAGAGCCTGAACCGGGACCATCAAAACGAACGAAATTGTAAATATTAATTATCTGTTATTGCAAACATTCCTGTAAATAACTATAGAGCAAAAGCTTGTGTGTTATGGTGGATTTTAAATTTTAAATTATAAATTAAACGAGTTTTCTAAGTTCTAACTTAATTATCTCTTTCCCATTTACTTTGGTACAATATGTACTTACAAGCATATAAAATCCCAAATGCATTTAGAAAAGGGTTTTCAGGCTTTAAATACATGTGTAGGGAACAAGAAATCAGCTATACCTGTCAATCTCATGAATAATGTAGACATTAAATTTTAGGCATGGGTCGAAGTCATAATAAAATTAGATTTTCCACTTTCCAAAAAATGTTCAAATGTTTGTAAATCTATCGGACCAAACTCCGTGGTCATCAGTCCGTAGCTTACAAACTACTTAAACCTAGGTAAACTAACCTAAGGACAACACACACACCCATGCCACAGGGAGGACTCGAACCTCCGCAGCGAGGCGCTTTAGACCGCTCGGCTACTCCACCGCGGCTCCACTTTTCAGAAAATTCCTTAAAACCAATTTAAAGTGCATACAGACGACATAAAATAGCCTCGGAATAAAGTTAGAAATAAGTCCTCTACTAAAAAACATTAAAAAATTACTAAAACCAAAATGTGAATTTAAGGTTTCTCTATATTGTAGTTTATGGCTCAAAAAATTTTCAAAATCTGCCCAAATTGGAAAAAATTGTGCTTTTTAAATACATGGATTGATGCTCTACAAATTTAAAGTAATGGGGTATTGATAGCATTTGATGCTGGAACATTACAGCACATTTATAATGGGAAAAACACTGTTTTTGGCAAAGTTGGAAAAAATTACTGTTTTTAAACGCCATAAAAATCTAACTATTCGATCGATTTTCAATTTTTTCTTTTAATCGACGCAGAATTTTGTCGTCTATATTTCACTGCTGATCAGGTTTTTCCTAAATTGCGACCGTTTTCGAGATATAAGCGAGAAACCGGAAAAAGTAGGAAAATTTCGATGGTTTTCGGCCATCAAAAGTTGTCCCCTGAACTTTCGTGGTCGAAAACTTAGATTTGGCATACTCACTCTATACCAAATGATCCTAGAAAAAAAATCTTTTGTTTCAATCAATGTTAGCTGAGGCACTTTATGGATCCTCTATATATTTGGCTAAAATAGTAATTACAAACAAATAAATTTTTTTCTGCCCGTGGTGGGATTAGAACTGCCGACCGCAAACACAACGTTCTGCGATGGTAACCACAGCACCATGCGTTCCCTCGGAAGACTCGCGGCATTGCTACCCTTCCTATAAGAACAGCGACCCGCTGTTAGGTTTCCTTTGGAGCCAGCTGCAGTGTCCTGGATCTTGTCATGGGTCCTCTTTATGGCAGTTCCAGAGAATCGTTCCATTCTGCCTGCACGCGTTCCATACGGTGACGTTGACCGACGCCAGACCCTCCTGTCGTGGCTTCATCGTTATCATAACGGTCTTCAGAGTCCTTTGAACAAGAGGCCGTCTTTGTCTAACTGTTCTTTGGGATCGTGGTAAGGCTTCATACGGAGGACGTGCACAATGTCTCTTCGTTTTTATCGTTTTGAGGACGGCTCATAATCCTCGACTTCGTATGTGACGTTTGACAGGCGTCGTATGACACAATACGGACCAAAGTATCGCTTCAGTAACTTTTCCGATTGCCCAACTTTCCGTACTGAGGTAAAAATCCATACCAGATCTCCTGGATTGTACACAACAGGTGGGTGCTTGTCGTTATACCGCTGGCGGTCCTTCTCCTGGGCGTCCAGTGTCCGTATGCGAGCCAGATGTCTTGCTTCTTCGACCCTGGTGATGAGCTGTTTCACATAGTCATCCTAAGTGTCATCCTGTTGGAGCGGGAACAGCGTATCCATTGTCGTCTCAGCTTCACGACCATGGAGCAGGAAAAACAGCGTGAAGCCTGTCTTATCTTGCCTTGCTGTTTTATAAGCAAATGTCACGACTGGCAGTATTGTATCCCAATCCTTCTGCTCAACATAGGCGTACATCGACAGCATTTCTGCTAATGTCTTGTTAAAACGTTCTGTAAGACCATTTGTCTGAGGATGGTTGGCAGTTGATATTTTGTGGACAATGTAGCAACGTGACATTACCTCTGATACTAGTTTTGACATGAATACTTTTGCTCGATCAGATACCATCACATGTGGTGCACCATGCGTAAAAATAATGTCTTCTACTAGGAATTTTGCGATCTATGGAGCTTCTGTAGTCGGCATGGGTTTGTTAACAGTGTAGTGGGTGAGGTAATCAGTGCAGACTATTATCCATCGGTTACTGGTTGTCGACTCTGGGAACCTTCCTAAAAGGTCGATTCCAATTCGATGGAATGGAGCTGCTGCATCTGGAACTGCCTCAAGATGCCCTGGAGGTAATTGCGGTACATGCTTCCATCGCTGGCAATCATTACAGTGACACACATAGTGCTTGACAGATCGGTAGAAACTTTGCCAGTAATACTTGCGTCTGATTCTGTCTAGGATCTTCACGAATTCCAGATGACCAGATATTTGATAATCGTGGAAATACGTGAGAATAGCTGGCCAGAGATGAGCTGGAACAACCAGTAGGCTCCAGTGGATCGTAGTTGCTCTTATACAGTGTCCCGTTTATCAGTTGGAACTCTCCTTTGATCGGTTCTTCTTTCTCCAAGACCTCTATGGTTTGTAAAAATGCCGGATCTTCCCTTTGTTCAGCTGTAGTGACAACTAACCCAGTGAGGGCTGAAATTTCATCCATGCTCTTGTGTTCGGCTAATGGATTCCTCCAAAGGCAGTCAGTGTCCTTGTGTTTGCGCCCATTTTTGAATACCACTGTGACATCGTACTCTTGGAGTCTTAGTGCCCATCTTGCTAGTCGACTGATGGATCCTTCAAATTGTTCAGCCAACATAAAAAATTGTGGTCTGTCACAACGGTAAATGGTTTACTGGATAAATATGGCTGGAACTTGTTGATAGTCCAGATAACGGCGAGACACTCCTTCTCGGTTGTGGAGTAGTTTATCTCGGACTTCGATATAACTCTTGATGCATAGCCTATCACTTTTCAGCACCTTCCTGAATTTGTACAAGCACTTCACCAATCCTGTACCCGCTGTCTGTGTGACGTCCAGTTGCTGCATTCTGGTCGTATAAGGCTAGAACTCGTGTGGAAGTTAGGGCCTCTTTAAATGCCTGGAAAGCTCCTTCTTTGGTCTCATCCGAATAAAACTTGGCGTCTCTCTGCAGAAGTTCTTGCAATGGACGTACCTTGTTACAAAAACCTTCTATGAAACGATGATAGTATGAGCACAAGAAACTTCTCACATCACGGAAACTGGAAATTCTATGACTACCCTTAATTTATCTGGATCAGGACGGTCACCATCTCCATTCACTAGTTACCCCAGGATTTTTATCTCTTTCGCGACGAAGAGGCATTTCTTTGGCTTGAGGTAAAGTCTCTCTGTCTGTAAACATTTCAACACAGTTGACAGGCGGCTTAGATGTTCTGCAAATGTCCTTGAGAAAACGACAATGTCATCTAGATAACAAAGACATGTCGTCTATTTAAGGTGTCGAAGCAAGTTATCCATCTTGTGCTCGAACGTGGTCGGGGAATTACATAATCCAAATGGCATGACTTTGAATTCATAGAGGCCGTCAAGTGTAATAAAAGCAGTCTTCTCTCTGTCAGCTTCGTAAACCTCGATTTGCCAGTAACCTGGCTGTATGTCCTTGCAGTGGCGGCGCTAGACGAAAACTGGGCGTCGGCGAACTCGTCTTTGCGAGGCCCCTTTCATTTTTCCAGTAAGGAAGAAAATGTGAAATAAAATAAGCTGAATTATACATCAATAATCATTATAGTAAAATTTTATTAGTATAATATGCAAGTATTAATGCAATCACAAAAATTACAATAGACGTACACAAATTAAAATAGAGAAACTTTTCTGCTTTTCGTCTCACTGAATTTTTTAAGATCGCATCTTAACTAATACTAGCCGCTATTTCGGCTTCACTTGATACTACTCACAACGCAGATTGTGTTTCTGGCTCACTGTGCTTCTCAAGTATGTCTTAATTAATTTTAACTTTATGAAGCTCCTCTCGGCCGAACCTGTACTGATTGGAACTGTGAGCATGATTCTGATTGTTATATAAATATACTTTTTCCACTTTTTCCAATTTGTTTTCTAAATTGTACTGAAAAAGTTTTTTTGCAAGTATTTATCTAAAAATTACTTCATTGCTGGACTCATACAGAAATAAATACGGACAACTAAATAGCTGTCGGCCGGGAATGGCCGAGCGCACTAAGGCGTCATACCACGGTGAGCGAGATTGCTCTCGTCGGGGTCGAATCCCACCCTCGGTTACGGATGTTGTGTTTGTCCTTTGGTTAAGCTAGTGTCGTCGCTACATAACCTAGAAGTTAAAAAGCGCCGTTAAACTACAAATATAAAAAAAAAGAAGAAAAAAATCTGAAATTTTAACATCGTTTTGCGAGGCCCCCACAGGCGCGAGGCCGTCGGCGTTCGCCGACGTCGCCGACGTCTAGCGCCGCCACTGTGTCCTTGGTTGAGAACTATGTAGCTCCTTTCAAGCATCTAAGGTGTCGTCAATGCGCGGCAGTGGGTAGACATCTTTCTTTGTGCCGCGCGGGAGTAGCCGAGCGGTCTGGAGCGCCAAGTTACGGATCGCGCGGCCTCCCGCGTCGGAGGTTCGAATCCTCCCTCGGGCATAGATGTGTGTGTTGTCCTTAGGTTAGTTTAAGTAGTTTGTAAGACTAGGGACTGATGACCAACGTACTTTGGCCCCATAGAATTACAAACATTTTGATTTTCTTTCATTGTGATTTTGTTCAGCCGCCGATATTCGACACAAAAACGCCACGTGCCATCCTTCTTCTTCGCGAGGACCACCGGAGACGACCAGGGCCTCTCTGCAGGTTGAATAATGTCACTGTGCAACATGCTCTCCACTGCCTCCCGAATTATCTGTCTTTCAGCTGGCGACACTGTACGAACGCTGGCTACTTGGTGAACGATCCCCAGTATTGATACAGTGTTTTATCGTGGACCGTTTCATCTGGCTTTTCTCCTGAAAATTGGTGTATTATGGTTAACACCGGCTGACGTTGTTCCTGGGTCAGAGCAAACTCTATTTGCAATTCCATAGTAGTTTCCTCTAGTGTGTTGTCGGCAGTAACAGCACAGCCGAGACTTCGTCAATAACATTGAGCTCACCGTCCTGGACTGGTTCAGCTGTCCCAGTACAGATTCCTTTAGGAATGAGTTGCGATTGCTCGTGAAAATTAGTGATCTAAAGTTCCCCGACCACCTGTAATGCTTATGATAGCTGCTGGTGATTTCCTTCGTTTTATACTGATTAGATTTTTGCGATCGACAAGCACTTCACAGTTCAGCTGGTCATCTTGGCTGCTGACTGGAACTCTTCACATTGTTAACGGCGGGATCTGCCGCCCGCGGTGGCCGAGCGGTCTGAGGCGCGGCAGTCACGTTCTGCACGGCCACTACGGTTGGGGTTCGAATCCCCCTGGGGCATAGATATTTGTGCCGTACTTAGTATTAGCTAGTTCATAAGTAGTTTGTAAGATTAGGGACTGATGAAATGTTCAAATGTCTGTAAATCTATCGGACCAAACTGCGTAGTCATCAGTCTGTAGCTTACAAACTACTTAAACCTAGGTAAACTAACATACGGACAAACACATACACCCATGCCCCAGGGAGGACTCGAACCTCCACGGCGAGCAACCGCGCGCTCCGCAGCAAGGTGCTTTAGACCGCTCGGCTACTCCACCGCGGCTAGGGACTGATGGCTCCATAGTTAAGTCCCATAAGCTCTACAAACATTTGAACGGCGGGATCTCAACATTCTTGACAGCAAACAACCTCCCCGGGGAGTTTGTGTTACGTGTACTCGACAGAATGACTTCCTCAATCTGTAGCTCAGATCTTCCACAGACAATGACAGCCTGGGATGCTTGAAGGAAGTCTCATCCGAGGATGGCGTTATGGCTACATTCTGTTAAAACGACAAATTGAAACGGCTGCCTCCTGTTGTTGATAATTATTCTTGAGACACATATTCCTGCCGGCCAGACGTATTTTCCATTCACGACCTTCAGCACAGTTGCTGTTGTATCACAGAATATTATCTTCTATAGTTTGTGCCGGTAGTCATTCGACAATACAGAGAAGGAAGTTTCTGAATCGACTAGTGCCCAGACAGGTTGGCCGTCGATGATGACATCAATGACATTTCCCGACATCTTAGTGACTGTTGTCCATGAAGGATTTGGTTCTGCAGTGGCCTCATCTCCGTAGATGGTCAGCTCTCCTAGGTTTCCTGAACACAGCTGCTAGGCCAGTGGCTGGTATCTCTATAAGGTGATGGTGAATGGCGGCGGCGTGTTGGAGAGTGACCATGTTCATGATATGGCGACGGGCTTCATCCCATAGTTCAACAGTAATCATCTGCAGTTGACTGCCGTTGAAAGGACTCCTCCGATGGTTGGCGTCTTGCGGCATACTAATTTTCAAATACTCGTCTTCTCTCCCTACAGTATAGTACGACATGTCCAGGAAGTCCACAGTGAAAACACAATGGTGTGTTGTCTTCTGTCCTCCAGATATCTGTCCTCCTGCAAGGCATCATAGTTGCTATAGGATTTGTTTGTGGCCTCGTCGGTCAGTTCCTAGGCTGCCATTTGGTGGCTGCGGCATAAGTCATAGTAGGGCGAAGCCATTCTTCATGCCTGGTGCGAGTGGCAGGGCTGACAGGCGCTAATTTTTGAAATACCTCTTCCTCAGCAGCGTCAGCTCCCTCATGACATACAGAACCGACATCCATGGCCATAATCTGGTGTTTGCTTGGTTCAACAGTCCCGGCTGCCACAAACTGTTGTAATTCTTTTCTCACAATTTGTCGTATGAGACAAGCAAAATCATGTTCCTCTTGCACAATTGCCATAGGGACTACATTTTGGAGTCTGTCATACTTATTTCGTCCAACTCTTCTCTGTTGCATTTCTTCAATTTTCTGACACCATTGTGTCGTTGAAACATCTTTTAACAGAAGAGCTCGATACATGTCTTCTGCAATGCCCTTCATCAAGTTTGAAATTTTATTGGCATCGGTCATATCCAGGTTACCTACGTGACATATGGCCAAAACACTCTGTATATACAACTATGTTTACTCACCATGTCATTGGGCCCTGTTCTTCAATTGTTCTTCTGATAAATGGACTTGTTTAGGTGGTCTACAAACGTCTTCTTAAGTTCTGTCTGGAATTTAACCCAGCTATCAAGCTTGTCCTCCTCATTTTCAAACCACTGCTGGGTTGTCCCATTGAGGTAGAAATATACGTTTACCAAGCACATAATGTGGTCCCACTTGGTGACTCGGTCGAATCCCTTCAGCCATTTGTTTGGGTCCAGTCCATTGTCTTCAGAGAACACCGATGGGTGTCTGATGTGCAACTGGCTAACCGCTGTTTTTGTATCCATGGGTCTTTTGATAACACGGACCTTCAAACGGAGGTAGTCAGTATACCCTTTGTATTATGGTTCTTGTTCATGTAGGCGACAGGCGTGTATTGCAGTATACCTGGTGCCTCCACCAGAAAGTGTCACGTTGCAAACTGCAGGTGGTCTGGAATTTGAAAGCTGGTCATTAATAGAGCACAACACTTTGCACTTAGAACACGTTTATTGCTAACACAAGTGTACACTTAGTACAGACTGCCTCCTGCTTGGAGTGTTTCACTATTTATACACAGAAAGAATTTTCTGGAACTTACAAGTACACCAAACATAAGAAACACATATAACATTCTAGAAATAGTAAATACATACAAATAAATTTTTTCTGCCTGTGGTGGGATTTGAACTGGGGACATCAAGCACAGTGATATGCGATGCTAACCACTGCACCACGCCTTACGTTAGAAGACTTGCAGTAATATTGTGAGAAGAATTTGACAGAGCACTGAGAGATTTAAACTGAAAGAAACCCCTGGAGTAGATGATTTTCTCTCTGACCTTCTGATATCCTTGGGACAGCCAATCATCCCAAAACTATTTCAGGTGGTGTGCAAGATGTATGAGACATTTGAAATACCCTCAGTCTTCAAGAATAATGTAATAATTGCAATAAAAAATTACATAGAGGTGATAGGTGTGTAAGTTAGAAAATTCTGTAACTGTACGTTTAATAAGTCATGGTTGCAAATTACAAGTGTGAATTAGTCACAGAAGAATGGAAAAAGTGGTAGAATCCAACCTGAAAGAAAGTCAGTTTGGATTTAGGAGAAATATAGGAACAACGGAGAGAATACATTCCTTATGTCCTAAAGAAAGGCAAACCAACATTTATAGCTTTCATAGAGTTGGATAAAAGCATTTGACAATGTTGACTGAAATACACTTTTTAATATTCTGAATATGTTGTTCTGGTTGTGGTCTTCAGTCCGGAGACTGGTTTGATGCAGCTCTCCACAATACCCTATCCTGAGCAAGCCTCTTCATCTCCACATAAGAACGGCAACCTACATCTGTCTGAATCTGCTTACTGTACCCATCTCTTGGTCTTTCTCTGCGATTTTTACCCCACACACTTCCCTCTAATGCTAAATTCACAATACCTTGATGTATAAGAATGTGTCCTACCAATCTATCCCTTCTTTTAGTCAAGGTATGCCAGAAATTTCTTTTCTCCCCAATTCTGTTCAGTACCTCCTCATTAGTTACGTGACCCACCCACCTAATCTTCAGCATTCTTCTGTAGCACCATATTTCAAAAGCCTCTATCCTCTTCCTGTCCGCACTGTTTATTGTCCATGTCTCACTCCCTTACAAGGCAACACTCCATACAAATGCCTTCAGAAAGGACTTCCTTAGGCTTAAATCAATATTCAATGTTAACAAATTTCTCTTTTTCAAAAACGCTTTTCTATCCATTGCCATTCTGCATTTTATATCCTCTGTACTGGGACCATCATTTGTTATTTTACTGCCCAAGTAACAAAACTCATCTACCTCCTTTATTGCTTCGTTTCCCAATCTAATTCCTTCAGCATCACCTGATTTTCTTACACTGCACTCCATTACCCTAGTTTTGCTCTTGTTAATGTTCATCTTATATGCACCTTTCAGCACACTGTCCATTCCGTTCAATTGCTCTTCCAAGTCCTTTGCTGTATCTGACATAATTACTATGTCGTTGGCAAAACGCAATGTTTTTAATTCTTAACCCTGAACTTTAATTCCTTCTCCAAATTTCTCCTTGCTTTCCTTTATAGCTTGCTCAATGTACAAATTGAATAACAATGGAGAAAGACTACAACCCTGTCTTACTCCCTTTCCAATCACTGCATCCCTTTCATGCCCTTCAACTCTGACAACCACTGTCTGGTTTTTGTACAAGTTGTAAATAACCTTATGCTCCCTATATTTTACTCCTGCTTGCTTCAGAACTTGAAAGAGTTTATTCCAATCAACATTATCAAAAGCCTTTTCCAAATCTACAAAAGCTAGAAATGTAGGTTTGCCTTTTCTGAATCTATCTTCTAGGATAAGCCGTAAAGTGGGTATTGCCTCCCGAGTTCCTACATTTCTCCTGAACACAAACTGATCTTCCCCGAGGTCGGTTTCTACCAGTTTTTCCATCCTTCGGTATATAATTCGTGTTAATATTTTGCAACCATGACTTATTAAACTGATGGTTCTGTAGTTTTCACACCTGTCTGCACCTGCTTTCTTTGGAATGGGGATTATAACATTTTTCTTAAAGTCTGAGGGTACTTCGCCTGTCCCATACATCTTACACACCAGGTGAAACAGGTTTGTCATGGCTGGTACTCCCAGAGACTTCAGTAGCTCTGATGGAATATCATCTACTCCAGGGGCCTTGTTTCAACTTAGGTCTTTCAGGGCTCTATCAAATTCTTCTCTCAGTACAGTATCTCCTATATCATCTTCATCTACATCCTCTTCCCTTCCTACAATATTGTCTCGAAGTTCATTTCCTTTGTAGAGCCCCTCTATATAATCTTTCCACCTTTCAGCTTTCCCTTCTTTGCTGAGAACTGGTTTTCCACCAGTGTCCTTGATATTCATAGAGCTGTTTTTCTTATCTCCAAAAGTATCTTTTACTTTCCTGTAGGCTGTATCTATTTTTCCCCTATTTATACATTCTTCTACATCCTTGCATTTGCCTTCGAGCCACTCCTGCTTAGCCATTTTGCACTTCCTGTCAATCTCATTTCTTAGTCGTCTGTACTCCATTTTTGCCTGTTTCATTTACTGCATTTTTATATTTTCTCTTTTCATTGATTAAATTTAGTATCTCCTGTGATATCCAAAGATTTTTTGTAGGTCGTGCCTTCCTACCTATTTTGTCCTCTGCTACCTTCACTATTTCATCTCTCTATTTTACTCCTCTACTGTTTTATTTTAGCCTGTTTCTGTCAATTGTTGCCTAAAGCTCCCTCTGAAATTAATTAAGCACCTCAGGTTCCTTCAATTTATCCAGGTACCATCTCATTTTCCTACCTTTTTGTAGTTTCTTCAGTTTCAGCCTACAGTTCATAACCAACAAGTTATGGTCAGAGTCTATATCTGCCCCTGGGTGTGTCTTACACTGTAGAACCTGATTCCGAAATCTATGTCTTACCATTATAAAATATCTCTGGTATCTCCCGGTGTCTCCTGGTCTCTTCCACGTATACAACCTTCTTTTGAGATTCTTGAACCAGGTGTTTGTTATAACTAAATTATGTTCTGTGCAAAATTCTACCAGGTGGCTTCCTCTTTCATTCCTTTTGCCCAGACCATATTCACCTACTATCTTCCCTTCCCTTCCTTGTCCTACTACCGAATTCCAGTCTCCCATAACAATTAAGTTTTCCTCTCCCTTAATTGTCTGAATAATTTCCTTTAGCTCCTCATATATTTCTTCGATTTCCTCATCATCGGCAGAGCTAGTTGGCATATAAACCTGTACTACTGTTGTCGGTGTTGGCTTCATATCTATCTTGACAATGATAATGCGATCACTGTGCTGGTCATAGTAGTTTACCCGCATTCCTATTTTCTTATTCATTATCAATCCTACTCCTGTGATTTTGTATTTATAATCCTGTACTCACCTGACCAGAAATCCTGTTCATCCTGCCACCGAACTTCACTATATCTAACTTCAACCTATCCATTTCCCTTTTTAAATTTTCTAATTTTCCTACTCTATTAAGGGATCTAACATTCCACACTCCGACCCGTAGAATGCCAGTATTGTCTTTCCTGATGATCACATCCTCTTGAGTAGTCCCCGACCGGAAATCCGAATGGGGGACTATTTTACCTCTGGAATATTTTACCCGAGAGGATGCCATCATCATATGTTCATACAGTAGAGCTGCATGTCCTCGGGAAAGGTAACGGCTGTAGTTTCCCCTTGCTTTCAGCCGTTCGCAGTAGCTGTGTGGCAAAGCCACATTAACTGATGTTACAAGGCCAGCTCAGTCAATCATCCAGACTGTTGCCCCTGTAACTACTGAAAAGGCTGCTGCCCCTCTTCAGGAACCACACATTTGTCTGGCCTCTCCACAGATACCCCTCCCCTGGGGTTGCACCTATGGTACAGCTATCTGTATCATTGAGGCACGCAAGCCATCCCGC
Organism: Locusta migratoria; assembly: GCA_026315105.1. Taxonomy (NCBI): domain Eukaryota; kingdom Metazoa; phylum Arthropoda; class Insecta; order Orthoptera; family Acrididae; genus Locusta; species Locusta migratoria. Next base: position 285,036,781 of record CM048755.1, read on the forward strand.
CTCGGCAATGTCTGTGGTTCCTGGGAGTGGATTCTGAATATAGCACTTGCAAAATATAGAGAATAAAAAAATTATACACAACTTGTACAGAAGCCAGACTGCATTTAGAAGAGTCAAAGGATATGAAAGGGATGCAATGATTGAGAAGACAGTACAACACACTGTTAGTCTTTCCCCATTGTTATTAAGTCTGTACACTGAGCAATCTATGAAGGAAAGTAAGGAGAACTCTGGAAATGGAATTAAGGTTCAGCGAGAAGAGATAAAAATCTTATGGTTTGCTGATTACATTGTATTTCTGTTGTAGACAGTGAAGAACCTGGACAAACAAATTGAATGGCATGGACAGTGTCCTAAGAGAAGGGTATATGATGAACATTAACAAAATGAAAACAAAGGCAATGAAATGTAGTCAAATTAAATCAGGTGATACCGAGGGAATTAGATTAAGAAAAAAGACAATGAAGATAGTAGATGAGTTTTGTTATTTGTGTAGTAAAATAACTTATGATTGCTGGAGAAGTGAAAATATAAAATGCAGAATGGAAATGGGAAAAATAGTATTTACAAAGAAGAGAAATTTGTGAATGCTGAAAACTAATTTAAGTGTTAAGAAGTCTTTTCTGAAGGCAATTGTCTCGATTGTAGCCTTTTACATGAAGGAAATGTAGATGGCCGTGGTGGAGTAGCCGAGCGATCTAAGGTGCCTCGCTGCGGAGTGCACGGTTGCTCGCCGTCAGAGGTTCGAGTCCTCCCCAGGGCATTGGTGTGTGTGTGTGTTGTCCTTAGGTTAGTTTAATTTAGTTTAAGTAGTTTGTAAGCTATGGACTGATGACCTCACAGTTTGGTCCAATAGATTTACAAACATTTGAACATTTTTTTGAAATGTAGATGATAAACACTTCATAAATTTGGTGTACAGAAGAATGCTGAATATTAAATGGGTAGATTGCAGAACTACTAATGAGGAGATAATTAAGACTCTACTGTTTTGTGTATATGACATATTTGTTTGTTATTTATCTGGTCTTTTTGCTGCTTGCACAGTTTCAAAATTTAAATTTTTCTAGATTTGGTATAACTACTGTAATATCAGAAATGTAAAATATGTAGAATTCCTGGCAAGGTGTAAGAAAGCACCTGAAGGCATTAATCTTGTGAGGTTAAATAAATGAGTAAATAAATACACAAATAACTAAAATTACACTGAAGAGCCAAAGAAACTGGTATACCTGCCTAATACCATGCGAGGTCCCCGGTAGCATGCAGAAGTGTCACAACACAACACTGCATTGAGGCAATTAATGTCTCAATTAGTGTTGGAGGGAACTGACACCATGTATCCTGCAGGGCCATCCATAAATCTGTAACAGTATGATGGGGTGGAGATCTCTTCTGAACTTACCAGATATGTTCAATAAGTTCATGTCTGGGATATCTAGTGGCCAGTGGAGGTGTTTAAACTCAAAAGAGTATTTGGAGCCACTCTGTAGTATTTCTGGATGTGTGTGGTATTTCAATCATCCTGGAATTGCCGAAGTATGACTGAATGTGCAATAGATATGAATGGATGCAGATGACCTGCCAGGATGCATACATACGTGCCACCTGTCAGAGTCATATATAAACATATTGGGGGCCTTTATCACTCCAACTGTACATGCCCTATATGATTACAGAGCCTCCACCAACTTGAACAGACCCCTGCTGACATGAATAAGGTGTAAAGCTTTGAATTATACAGTCAGCAAGGCTACATGAGTAGGCCTCGGCTCCAAAAGTACATATCAACAATGTTACTTTGAATGGTTTGCATGCTACAGTTGTTGAAATCCACAGCAGTTTGTGAAACAGTTGCTTTCCTGCCATGTTGAACAATACTCTTCACTCATTGTTGGTCCCATTCTTGCAGGATACTTTTCTGGTCACAGTGATGTCAGAAATTTGATGTTTTGCCAGATTTCTGATATTCACGGTACACTCAGGAAATGCTTATATGGGAAAATGCCCACCTCATCACTACCTTGGAGATTCTCTCATGTGGTGACTATAATGCCATGTTCAAATTCACTTAAATCATGATAATCTGCTATTGTAGCAGCATTAACCCATCTAACACCTGTGCCAGACACCTGTGGTCTTATTTAGGCATTGCTACACACTATGCTGTCATCTGAGTCTTTAAATATCTCTGTGTTTTGCAGACTCATGCCTACACCAATTTCTTAGGCTCTGTAATGTATTATGTAGTTATTAAAGTAATGTTTTTGTTGTGGTCTACAGTCCAAAGATTATTTTGATGCAGCTCTCTGTGTTACTCTACCCTGTGCAAGCTTCTTCATCTCTGAATAAGAATGGTAACCTACATCCCTTTGAACCTGCTAACTGTATTCATTTATAGGTCTCCCTCTGTAATTTTAAACCCCAGCACTTCTTTCCCGTGCTAAATTGATGATTCCTTAATGTCTCAGAATGTGTCTTAAAAATTGATCCCTTCTTTTAGTCAAGATAAGTCCTACATTTATTTTCTCTCCAATTCAGTATGTCCTCATTAATTACACAGTCTACCTGTCTAATTGTCAGCATTCTCCTTTACCACTAAATTTCAAAAGCTTCCATCTTCTTTCTGTCTGAATTGCTCATCATCTATGTTTCACTCCCATGAAATGCTACATTCCAGACAAATGTCTTCAAAAAAGACTTCCTAACACTTTGATTTATATCTGATGTCAACAAATTTCCTGTCTTCAGAAATGCCTTTCTTCCTAAAGCCATTCTACTGCTGCTGCTGTTGTTGTTGTCAGTATTTTAGGGGACTAAACTGCTAGGTAATCAGTCCCCTGTTCCTAGCATAGCCATTACATTGTAGTCATTCTGCATTTTATGACTTCTCTACTTGGGGCATCATAAATTATTTTGCTATGCAAATAACAAAACTCATCTGCTATTTTTATTGTTTTGTTACCTAATTTAATTCTTTCAGCACTGCTTAATTTTCTTAGATTATCTTTGTTTTGCTCTTGTTAATGTTCATCTTATATCCTATTTTCAAGACACTATTCATTGCATTCAATTCCTCTTCCAAGTCCTTTGCTGTCTCTGACAGAATTAGAATTTCGTCTCAAAGCTTATATTTCTTCTTCTTGAACTTTAATTTCTTCCCCAAATTTGTCCTTGCTTTCCTTCACAGCTTGAATTGCACAGATGTAATAACTTTGGAGAAAAAGTAAAAAAGTGACTTACTGCCTTTCCAACTGATGTGTCCTTTTCTTGCACTTTTAACTCTCATAATTACTGTCTGGTTTTTGTAGAAGCTGTATATAACTTTTTGTGGCATAATTTTATGACATGAATTCCACCCATCGCTTTGACCCGTATCATCAACGTGGCAGTAATGATGTATTTACTTGTAACCAATATGGTGACCAAAACAATAATGATAAACACCAACAAATGCACATATAAACATGTGAAAAATAATGTAAAACGAATAAAATTACACTAATGGGGAAAGTGTGGGAATGTGGGGTTTTTGGGTGGAAGCAATCTAAGTGGGATAAAATGAGAACTAGCCAACTGAAAACATACAAAAATTTAATTAAAAAAAAAAAAAAAAAAAAAAAAAAAAAAAAAAAAAAAAAAAAAAAAAGAAGAAAGAGAAGAACCCCCCCCCCCCCCACATAGACACCCACCAAAATAACCTAGACATTGGGCTTTGCAACAGTTCTGTCAGTCATCACAACCAGTTTATTGCCTCTCACATTTGTTGGATTCATCAACATTGCCAACCTACACACATTATGGAAATGCTGCTGAAAATTCCCCTTACAGTGATCTGAAGCTTATGCAAACTTCCTCAACTACCACCAACACCAACAGAAACTACACTACAAAAATTCAGCAAAAAGGGATATTACCAAAATACGGTATGTTCCAATAAACAAAACACTAATGCCAAAAATAAACCACACATAACCCCCCTCCCATTTCCTCAACATGACTTTCATTAGCTTCATTGATTGCCGACATCTTGTCCACTAAACACAATGAGTTATAACACCAAGCAGTTGCAGAAATTTTATTGTGGTCAACATAGACTCTCCCATTGTGTCATACAGTGAGAAAGAGTTGAGCTTATTTGTCATATCCATCCTAATAAAAACAGAACAATAAAACACATGAAATTAGAGAAAGATGAACTGAACTGGAAACACCATGCCACTAAAATGCATAGTAATTCACACAGGACAGATAACAACTTTAAAAGAAGCAACCATACCACACAAATATGAAGAATGTCACACACCATATGGACATTCCAACCAAAAATGATTGTGAACCATTTAAATGGCACCACAAGAGGCACACACCATCTGTAAACACAGAAAATTAAAAATTTACAACACAACAACCCAAGATCACATGTCAAAGCTGGTAGGTGGAATTGCATCCTACAAATGACTCATTTTTGCTCCCAATATTTTACCTCTGCTAAATTTAGAATTTTAAAGAGCGTATTACCATCAATATTGTCAAAAACATTCTCCAAATCTTCAAAAGCTGTATCCATATGTTTGGATTTCCTAAGCCTGTCTTGTAAAAGAGGTCATAATATGAAGTATTGAATCACATGTTTCTATATACCTCATAAATCCAAACTGATCTACTCTGATGTTATCTTCTACCAGTTTTTCCAGTCTTCTGTAAATAATTTACGTTAGAATTTTACAATCATGAGTTATTAAATTTAAGCCTGCTTCTTCCTCTTTTTTTTTTTTTTTTTTTTTTTTTTTTTTTTTTTTTTTTTTTTTTTAAATTGGGATTAATATATTTTTCTTGACACCTAAGGGTATTTCACCTTCACATACATATTACGAACCAGGTGGAATAGCTTTTGTCATGGTTGGCTCTTCCCAATACTTCAGTAGCTCTGAGGAATGTCTGTCCAATCCAGGGCCTTATTTCAAATTAAATCATTCAGTGCTCTGTGAAATTCTTGTCAGTATATTATCTCTTATCTCATCTTCATCTACTTCCTCTTTCCTTTCTAGAATTCTGGTTTGAAGTTAATTTCCCTTCTATAGCCCCTCTGTATATATTTCTTCCACCTTTCAGATTTCCCTTCTTTGCTTAGTGCTGATATTCCATCTGAGCTCTTGATATTCAGGTGGCTGCTTTTCTTGTCTCCAAACATTTCTTTTATTTTGCTGTAGGTGGTATCTATCTTTTCTCTGATTAGACATCCATCTATTGACCTGCATTGCCCTCTAGCCATTCTACATAGCCTATCTGCACTTCCTGTCAACCTCAGTTTTTTACTCTCTGCACTCCCTTTTGCCACATTCAGGGCTGGCTCTAGGGGCATTAACAAAGCCATTGCCATGATGGCAGATTATTTAGAGTGGCACATTTTTGAATTTTTATGTACTTCCAAAAGGTTAAATTAAACAAGACCTATGAAAACTGTAAGTATCTTGTAAAAATGAAGAAATGTGAGAATACTGTAAGTTGAAAATACAAATTATTCATAAAATTGAGGGTCATACTGGTACTGGTACTAAACAATTATCTACAGTACAGAAACAAGAAACACAGGGCTATGATTTATGAAATAAATGTTAACTCCCCCCCCCCAAAAAAAAGATATAATTATAAATATTTATTGCTGAACACATTGATATGGACAACAGTGATATGTGTCATCCTAAAATCAAGACAAACACGATGCTAGATTATTAACCAGATGGTTGAACCAATATGTTTATCAGCAATTGGGTGCTTCTGTGTAATGTTACCATTTAGAAATGTGTGGGCCCCATGACAGGCAGTAGCAGTGCAAGGTGTATTCTTGCATTTGACTGCAACACTGTTCCACTCAGTTGACAAATTAATTTTGGAGCTATGACTTAAAATGTACTGCTCTGCAAATGTAACACTGTCACTGCTTCCATATTAGAGACATATTCATGCCAAAGAGATGAATGAGTGTGATATATGAAAATAAGACATCACATATGAATTATATTGTGAGAAAAGTTGACTATGTCAAAAATTGGGAGTTTTGGGCAGGGTAGAAACACTTGAATGTTTTGTGCAGCATGGTAAAATGCCTGGTGCTGACCCTGGTTCCATTTTTAAATTTTCTCCTTTCATCAATTAAATTAAGTACCCCCAGCATTATCCAAGGGTTTCCAATAGGCATTGTCCTTCTACCTTTATGGTCCTCTGTGGCCTTCACTGTTAGATCTCTCAAATCTATCTATTCTCCTTTGACTGTATTAGTTTTCCTGTTTCCATCAAATCTTTACCTAATGCTCCCTATGAAACTCTCTACAACCTCTGGTTCCTTCAATTTATTCAGGGTCCATCTCCTTACTTTTCTACCCTTTTCCAGTCCATTATGCTTTAATGTGCAGCTCATAAGCAGTCAGTTATGGTCAGAGTCTATTCTGCCCCTGGATATATTTTACAGCTTAATTGGTTTCAAAATCTATGTCTTACCATTATAAAGTCAATGTGGTACGTTTCAGTGTCATTTCTATGTACACAACCTTCTTGCATGATACCTGAACCAAGTGTTTATTATGATTAAATTGTGATCTGCATAAAATGCTACCAGGTGACCTGAACTTTTATTTCTTTTCTGCAGTCCATACTCACCTACTATTTTTCCTTCTATTCATTGTCTTACTACTGAGTTTCTGTAATTTACTAAGTAGTTACCACTTGAAGAACTGAATAGGAGACTAGTTTACCTCCTGCATATATTGTATGGTATTCTACCAGGATACATTCTTACAGCAGTGCTGTATGTTCTCAAGAAAAGTGACAGCAGTAGTTTCCCTTTACTTTCAGCTGTTCACTGTAACTGTATGACAAAGCCACATTAGCTAATGTTACAAGGTCATCTCATTGAATCATCCAGTTTGTTGGCTTGCTGTTACTGAATAGGCCTCTCCACAGATATCCTTCTCCTGCAGTTGCACCTATGTATGGTTATCTAAGTCATTGAATCCATAGTCAGTTTGAAGGTCAGAGGAAGGCAATGACATACAACAATCAGAAAATTTATATCATGACTTCAGAACAGCTTGTCAAACTGAAGATGTTATATTAATGAAACCAGTCATGACACAACGAATGAATAATTGTACAGCTGAGACAGTGTTCATTAATTAGTATAATAATCCGTATGTATTTATACTACTGAGTACTGTAGAAGCCTAATATAACATGATTGTCAGGGGCATGCTTCACTCCCACATTATAGCGCACTCACTTTATATCGAATGTGAGCCAAGTAATGACAAACTGCATAGAGAAATTTAGGAATGACATGGAATCCAATATTGTACATATTGTACTATACTGTATTTATAAGATGCATAATAGTACTCGTTTTGGTGTGTTGTAGCTGGCATTTTGACCATAGTACTTCTGGTTAGCTTATAAGAAAGTGTAGGGTCCCATGGACCAGCTGAGTGTACTGGTGTCATTGTTAGATTCAATAAGTTTATTCTCACACATATATGTATGACATATTTGTTTAGAGATATTTCAAACTTTTTCTTGCTTGGTACTGTTTTTTATTATCTTGTTAGTATTTTACCTGCATCATGATATATTCTTACAGGCAGAAGAAAAATATATTTGGGTTACATTATATTTGCACTCATTCTGTCCATCAGGCCAACTCTACCTGTATTACAATTATAGAATGTGATAATTTATGGTTTTCTATCATTCCCTGTATTTTCAGAAAATTTTACATTGTGATGCATTACAAAGAGGAATAACACCACTCACCACTTTATTTCGTTTTGTCACATGAGAGTCAAAGGTGTATTTGCCTGAAACGCAAACATGATGACTTTAGTTGTTGCTTTTGGTGTTAGTAAATCTATTAATGTGTACAAATATTGTATAGACAAAATGTCCTGTTTATATTATTTTGTTAGAGCAGATAATATTATTTATTTTCTTTTAGTGTGTTTTTGACCAAAATATAATTGTTTTATTTTATTTTGATACTGTGTATTAAAGTGATTATTAATGATGCTACTTCATTTATATATATTAATGTACCAGAATGCAAATTAAAAGTAATGGAAACTGTAAGGCTCTGTGAGACCATCTGCTTGTACTGGTGTCCCAATTCCAGGAGTATCCACCACTATGTTAAATTTAAAGAAAATTAGAAGCAAAAAATTTCAGAAACTTACCAAATAAGGCACAGTAATTACACAAACTTCAATCCAATGTTGAGCAAACAACAACATTAATTTCAATACAGTGCATAAAATACACTATGAAATATGGTATGATGATTTACAACACTGCCTACACGATATGCTATGTCATTATTCCACTGCTTTATTTTGCAGCTCATTTCACACATTTTCTTTAGTGCATATTGTTTTCTGTGCATCAAGTGTAACAAATCAATTGAGTTTGGTTAACTTTGTCTCTCCATCCTCATAATCACACTATTTATTGTATCTAATATTTCTTATACACTGGAAACATCATCTATATTTTCTTCTTCAGCTTCATCATCCTCATTCTCAACTGCTTTACTGTTCTCATTTCAAACAGCACCAACATGTCAGTGACTACCTTATAGTTCACATTTTCCAGACCAATATTGCACTATAAGACATTACATGCAGTCTGGGTGTCAGTTCTGTTGTTATCTACGTCACTACAGCATTTATTCTATGGAACATATGTCCCAGCAATTTCTAATAGTGGTCAGATTGATGCTTTGGAATACCATGCCAACTAAATAAGCAACAATCTTAAGATTTACGGTACAGACTTCAAGAACATTTCCATTTCCTCATCCGAGTTTACTATTGAAGTAAGCAGGTCATAGTGATAATGAGCCTTAAAAGCTTGTATGAGCCCTGAACAAATGGCTGATTTAACGCCCATGTGTTTTTTTCTTTTTTTAATTTTTTTTTTTTTTTTTTTTTTTTAGTTTCAAACTGATCTTATTTGCAAATTTTTTACAATGATTTTCATTATTATTATTTTAAAAATTAAGAGTCTTGCTTGAAAGGAATTGATAACAAAGTGCCATTTTCTCACAATTGTAACTTAGTGATCACTTAAATTGTAATATACCACTATTTTGTGTAGAATTTCAGGAAATGGAAACAGATTCACTGTTGCAAGTCTGCTTCTCCTTCAATGGTCATTTGGCAAATACCATGGTGATGTATAGATCTTGAAAACTATCCATCAGAAACTTTGTTGCCAATCAAATGAGAGTGTAATTATTCAGCTTGAACTTTGATAATTGGCCCAGAAAGTGGCATACCTTCACTTATTTTTATTGAAACCCACCTATAAAGGCATTCATTAAGTTCATTCTCTTTTTCTATTCTAGTCCTTTCTTAGTCCATTCCCAAATCACGATCAAGTGAGTTTACAAAAATTAAAATTTTATTCCCTTCTTCACCCTTCACCTAATTATTTTTTCAGGTACACCAAACTTGCATGATAAACTTGCTTTCATTTCACCATTTTAGTATGTTCAGGTGTATCTGCATTATCTTATTCAATTTCTACATGTGGCAATGTTTAATATGTTTATATGAGAGCCATTCAGTAACTAAAGTGAACCAGTAAGATGTACAGACTCTGGAAATATGCAACAGCCTCTTATGTATTTTTCTCAAATGGATTATAAAGACAAAATTATACTACTAACCATGGACACACAAACATAGAAAAAGGAGCTACCTAATGATACAGTGGAATGAATCATCAGCCATCCACTGCACTGTGGTTTTTCCGAGTATGGATGTAGATGTCGACAACATTTTCATGGTATTAATAAACCTTATCAGACAAAATTACTCCATGAATGATGATGGGTTAGACTTACCTTCTAGAGCTTAATATATAATTCATCATGAAGGGATACTAAGAGTAACTTTCTCAGACAACTGAAAAAGTATGAAAATATGATGTAAAAAAAGTAATTTCATAGTGTTTGTGTAACTACATATGATGAAAGACCATGTGACTTTAATGAACTGATTACAATATACGATGAAAGAGACCAGGACTTGACAGTTACAAGTAAACCTTGGTGGTAGGTCAGTAGTGTGGCAAATGCCATCCAGCCACATTGTGTTCTCTTATGTGGTTCAGAATGGTGCCAAAAAATTTTTGGATCCTCCCCTGAGGCAAGTTTGTCCACAGTTGTTGCAGCTGTCCCTCCACATTTTGCAGTTTGGTGCTGGTACAAAGACCCCTTCTGACATTATCCCTTTTGTGCTCAATGATGTAGATGCCCAGGGAGCTTGCTGGCTAAGGGAGGACCTCAACATGCTGTCAGCAGTCCATAGACACTCTTACTATATGTGAGTGTGTATCATCTTGTTTGAACACTGTCACAAGGTGCTGCGCCATCAGGATTAGGGTGTGATGCATCACAGTGCTGTCAATGTCCTACAAAGCACTAATAGAGATGACCTGAATGCACCTTATATGGCTCCCCACACCATGATGCCAGGGACTACACCTGTGGGTCCCTTCACAATATTGGCAGGATGGGCCCTCTGCCCTTGATGCCACCAAAATGCAAATACAATGGTCCTCAGAGGTTATGGAGAAGTGGGAGCTATCACTGAACATGAAGTAACATCATTCATCCTCTACCCATGCCCATTATGCATAGCACCACTTCAAATGCTGGTGCTAGTGTCAATGGCATGTTCCACACCCACGAGGATCTCTTCAACATGGATCTACGGAACGAAAAACTAATCTAATCCAATGGCAACTGATGCATTGAGTGGGTAGGTCACTGATCTGGCAGATGTGAGTTGTTGAGACACTGTGTCGGAACTTACAGGATGATTTAGTGTCTCTAAAACAAGTTAGCAGATGAAGGGTGCCAAATCATGGGATCCCACATTGCTTGGCACAATATGACTGTCCTCCATCAGGGTGTTGTTTCTTGGTTGATCCAAACCTGCATGACATGACTGTGTGCCCTCATGTACCCATTCATTTCAAATTCAGACCACTGTGACATTTGAATGGCTCACATGCCTGGCAACTGCATAATACAACTACCCTGCTGGACCCAGTCCAACAATGTGACCTCTGTAAGATGCATTCAGATAGATTGTTTATTTTGTCTTTGAAAAATTGCTTGTTCTTCTACATAAACATCTTGGTTCAGTGTCTGACTCACAGCATTTGTCTGGTACCAACTTCGCAACAACAGGGCGATGACATCACAGATGCACTCTGGTGGGTGTTTTGCACATTACAGAGCTGTGTAAATCTAATCATTTACTCAAACACCAATGGTATGTGTATATACTGAAAGGGGATAATATTAGACAATTCATTATTGGGTATTTTTTTATTAGGCAGTGTATCTATGATATCTTAGAGGAATACAGATGAATGAAGTGAGCAAAGGAAAAGTTGAATGGAGACAGGATGCTATGTCAGTAGTGTACAATATATAAACATTTGTTTTTGATGGGAAGTGTGTACAGATAACCAAACTAGTTAGAGTCCGAAGTCTGGGTTTGAGTCTCAGATCGGCACCAATTTTCATATGTTGTCATTGGTTAATTTCAGCTCCCACTTACAGCTTAATGTCAGATTTCTCTTTCGTCATGTTAATTTTGTATTATAAACCAATTCTTCTGCATGTATGTATATAATTATGAAGGTTCAATGTACATAACTATAGAAATTCATGTCATAGTAGACCAGGAAGTAAATACTGTATATATCTGTAGGTATTATTTGATTAAATTTTAGCTATTTTTGTCTGTGTCAGTTTTGTCATGTATTAAATGAGTATGCAAGGACTATTAAGTTAGCAGTCAATAAGGTTTTTGCCTATGTGATTAATTGTACAAGTTGTGCTGGGAAGGCAAATGTATGTGGTAAGACTACATAACATTTGACACATGTATGTGTATGTGTTGAAAGAAGTGTCTGACTGCACATAACACAAAACAATTTTTTTAGATGACATGCAAATCTTCGAAATTATGCAAGTAATGTAAACAAGAATTGAAATATGCAAGCATAATGTTACAGACTAATATGTCATATTTGTTTTCTGCATTTTAGTACTGCATTGCAGGGATATGAAAATGTACTATGGTTGAAACTGAACAATAATGTAATTTATATGCTTGGTGCACACTAAAGCAACAAAATTGACAGTCTATGATGGATAAGATGGCTCCATCAGTTTTTTTGCTCTTTGTGTTTTTTTCTTTTTTTTAAGCTGTCTTTCCTTATATTACCTTAACAGGTAAATAAGCTGCTGTTACTACTACTGTTACCACACACACACACACACAAACCAAAATTCTATATGACACATGAGAAAGGAAAATATGGAATGATTCAAGGGAAAAAGAATGAATAAAGTGTGCTTTACTTGAGACGGTCAGTTCAAAAACTCAACATGTCAAAAAAAAAAAATAAATAAATAAAAAAAAAAATAAAAAAAAATAAAAAAATAAAAATAAATAAATAAATAAATAAATAAATAAATAAAAAATCGAGATATTCCTTCTTCCAGAATCTTTGTAGAATTCTTTATTATGTGGTAAAACAGTTCCATGAATATTAAGCAGTGAAATTGCATTTTGTTCCAAAACTTTGTATGTCCACTGCATGCTGTGTTCCAAAACTTTGTATGTCAATTGTGAATTTCAAAATTTCTTACATAAATGTTTATCTGTTCTGTCTGTATGAATGTACTAAAGTGAAGTACGCACAAGGGGTCGGATTAGAGTGTTAAACGAATCATTATATTTTTTAACTCCGACAAGACTGTAAGGAAACTATGTTAATTGAACAGTTTGCTGCAGGACGAAACAGAGCTGTATTGATGATGTTTAAATCACATAACAAGCAGAAGTAGGTACTTGAGAACAGTCTGTATAAAAATTCAAGTGCTTTAACAACAATGCACTTCTGCACTGGGTTTTGCCCAATGGACTATATGCAGTATTGTTGAGTGAAGTGCCTGTAAAGATGCGAGGGAAATGGGTGTCGAAGAGGTTAGTGTCAGAGTTAGTGAACATATTTTTACTGCCACTGAATTAGGACACAGTAGTAAAAGGAAACATGATGTCACTACAGGCATTAAATTCAGCTCCTCTTTGTCCATCTTCATGTTTTCGTTATGTCAGTTACATTTTCATGGTGTGGGCACATGACGTGGAAGAACCTAAGCACTTCGTGGAGCACATGAATGGTATCCACTGTAGCATCCAGTTTACTGTCGAGTTGGAGAAAGAAACAAGTACAATGAAAAACCAATGGGTGTCTCTGCCACTCTGTATACTGCAAACCAATGCACATGGATTTGTATCTCAGCGCACAGAGTTTCCATCACCCAGTTCAGAAGAGAGACGTTCTAAACACATTAATATACAGAGCAAAATCTGTTTCTGACAAGGACCATTTGGAATCCGAAATTCATCATCTTTAGTATGTGTTCTGTAAGAAAGTATATGGTGCACGTGATATACAGACAGCATTTGTCAAGAAACGGAACGGGATAATGCTGAAGATCCAAGTGATGGGCAACCGACAGCATTCCTGCCTTTCTGTGGAGCCACATCAAGCAAAATAGGCATAGTTCTGGGGAGAAAAGGTATAAGATCAATTTTCCGACCACCTAGGAAAATTAAGGAGATGCTGCAGCCTGTTAAGAATAGCCTCGGCCTTAGGATCCCTGGAATATACAATGTACCGTGTGATTATGGAAGTAATTATATTGGTCAATCAATTCGTACCATTTCCAAATGCCGTGCAGAACACCAGCAGCATATTAAAAACCGAGAACTGGGGAAATCAGCAGTTGCTGAGCACAGACTCATGAACAGACATAAAATTTTGTTCGCTGAAACAAAAATTTTGTCCTAGGCCTCCACTTACTGGAACTCAGTAATCAAAGAGGCTGTAGAAATAAGAATGTGTGAGAACAACTTCAACCGTGATAGTGGGTATAATCTTAGCAGTGCTTGGAAACGAGCGCTCGATACAGAAATGCAGCAGAGACATTTCGCTCTGCGTCTGCGTCTTCGATACTATGGGAGGAGTGGCGTCACCAGTGCAGACGTAGACTGAATCTGTGACAGCGTTATGTAGCGGCTGACCAATCATTAGCCGACCACTCATAAGGTGTCCATGGGCTATTTAAGGCCACCACAGCACCAGCACTGTCAATCAGTGGCTCCTGACAAAGATGGAGGATATCTTTGAAAGCTTGAGATTTTATCAAGAATTGACATGGCAATTAGTGCGAGAAAGTTTTATACATACTGGTGACAATTTTACTTACCTGTCAACACAGTGGAAATAATTTCTTCAGCAGCTGACTGGTTTCTCAATCCTATTTCACCATTTTCAGACCTATGACCTAGATTATCAGTTTTGTATATGGTTCGTAATTATTCATTAATCTCTATTTCAGAGACTTTAAAGAGTTAGGGATCTTATGTGTCCCAAGTAATCATAAATCTCCTTTTTCTAGCCTGTTTGTTTGTGATATTTGTGTCGTATGCTTAATTAAATATTATAGTTTCTATAGATAAAATCAGTGCACATGTGTAATCAAAGAATAATTTTGCTGATTTCAGTTACATTTTTTTATTTTAAATGTATGAATAGTAAATAAACAAACATATGAGCAAATTAATGAAATTCTCAATCAGATCACTTCCCTCAGCGAACATCTTACCCATGTGCGTTATAAGCTGACCACAGATGTTCAACAGTTCATTATCCAATATACACTTGCTTTTTAGCAACAAAATTTACATAAATTTCCTGTGTTTCATCTTGTTTATAAATTTACAGCATAAGGTTCACATTTCTCTTGACAATTTTGATTTTGCTTCCTCACACATTTATGATTATTATCTTAAATATAGAATTGGCAGATCTCTATGATGCAATTACAAAAACAATATACATATTCTTTATGCAGCATACATCCTTTTATATGCTGCTGCAATTTTTTGCTTCACATAAATCTCAAGTAATTTACTGTATTTGATTAGAATATTTTATCAACATTTTTGCCAGTATGTTAGTGTCAGACATTGACTTCTTGGAGTTTACACCAATCACTTAATATTTACTCAATTCTCATATTACATCTCCTGTTTCATTTTAAATGAAAAAAAAAAAAAAAAAAAATGGAAATCAAAAGAAAGAAACATCCAATATATTATCATATTTTTGATCCACCAATTAAAAAGCATATTACTCAGGTGTAGATGTAATTGTGAAGTTTTATACTTTAGCTCTCAAACCTTACATTTTCTTATTTAGAAATAACAAATGAAGCCTTAAAATGGGCATAACGTAGGGATGCAGCATTTTCTCCTACTATTCCATTTGTACATCAAAGAAACCATGATGGAAATGAAAGACATATTTAGAAGTGGGATTGAAATTCAGTGTGTGAAGATATCAATCATAAGAGTCACTGATCAGATTGCTACTGTAAGTGAAAGTGATGTAACATTAGGACCCACTGAGGGAAATGATTTTTTTAATTAATTAATGTAGAACATACACTAGGTGTAAACTGAAGTGATACAAAAGTAATGTAGAGTAATAGAAATGAGACTGATGGTAAACTTAACACAAAAAATGGGAGGGGGGGGGGCATGAAGGAATTCTGATTGCATGGAAGTCAAATAATGTGAGACAGATTAAGAATATAAGGGGAGTAGTGAGACAATGGAAATTATACTACCTCGACATTCACCATCTCTGTTGTGTTATTATGATATAATTAATCATATATCACATTATGGGCATGAAAATGAAAGCCTCACTAGTCTTAAGACAGTCAAATCATGCCCGTAATGATAATGGAAGAAATTATACAAAATTGGGATTTTATCTAATTTTGATGTGGCAAGTTAACAGAGAAATTTCATCTGGTAAATGAAGTGTTTGAGTTTTGTTGTTACAGAATGATGCTGAAAATGAATTTGAGTGATAAGGTAAGATTTAGATGGTTCTCTATAGAATAGGCAAGCAAGGAAATTTATGGAAAACATTATATAGAAGAATGAATAATAAGACAGAACAACTGTTAAGAGATCCAGTAATTACTTTAATGGTACTAGAGAGATATATAAATGGCCAAAACTATAGATTATATGAAGGGCTAGAATGTATCCAATAAATAAATGAAGCCACTGAGTGTGAGTTCTACTCTGAGATGAGGAAGTTGGCATGAGAGAAGTTGTGATGAACTACATCAAACCAGTGAAAAGACTCTGAAATGGCACAGAAAACTACAATATTAATAACAGTGGCCCCAATAATAGCTGTAATAAATAAAAAAAATCAATTTGGAGATAAGAGGCTAAAATGAGTTGAAAAAAAGAAGAAAGTGGAATGACAAAGTCTGAAGAAGTGTAGAACAATATGAGAAGAAAATTAATTTAACTTTGTTTTGGTAAATGAGCAGTGTGGTACAGGGAATCTAAAGATGGAATTTAGACTGTATGAAGTAAACATTTTCACTAGGCTGGGAAGATACAATCTGTGGTAACTTTTCAATTTTATTGCTTGGTCTATTTGATGTTGGGGTTCTTACTGTCAAATTTAATAGACAGTGTCATGACTATGCATGAAGTGGTGTCCATATTAATAGCAGTGGCAGTCAGTGGTACCTGAAGCTGGGTGTTGCAGTGAAGTTTCAATGTTAATTTTTTGTATGAGATGCTTACAAGGCAGAAATTCTTTATTTCTGTGCCTGACCTCTTGACATTCATCATGATGTAAATATGTCCTAGAATTCATGGTGTATAAAGGTCACAAAATTCAATTTTTTTCAAATCAAATTTGTGAGCCTGTGAAAAGTCATATATATATATATGACAGAAAAATATCTGTGACAAAGTGGATGCTACAATTTATCAATAATTTGGGAAACCCTTGGGCTCTGACTCATCACTGCGAGAAGTATAATGGGCCGAGCAGTCTACTGGGGAAGATGCTGTAAACCCCCTGAGTGTGTGATGAGGCCGGTAGTGTTTTTTGGTCCATTACTGGATAATAGGATGTTGTACAGCCAAAGATGGTTCAGTATATTTAATGGTTTATGTTAAACTTCGGAAACAAAAAAATATATAACGAAATAGGACATACATATTTTCAAAAACTGTGAATTGTGCAACAATACCACTTACTGCCATTGATTAATAGTACCATATATTTTGCATATTTCTTTTTATCATTGGATCTCTCATGAATGTGTAAATTTAGAATTCTAAGGAGTACTGCTACCTTTACGTTAGATGATAAATCACATAAATGGCATCTTGACTATCTGTCTTCAGAGCATAGTTGGAGAGATCAGACTGAAAAAAGAAATACATTGTACTTAGAAGTAAAGAGACCACTTACTGAATAGCAGACATGCCAATTCATTAACAGGTGCACACAGAGAGGACAAATGTCTTGCTGATTTTAGCAGAATCCTTTACACACACACACACACACACACACACACACACATACACCACATTTGTACACACACCTTTTTCCCTATATAGAGCCAGCTGGGAAAGGGGCAGAAGGCAGGGAGTCAGCCAGGTAGCTGAAAAGGAATGTGGGAAGGAGGGTGCAGACTAGCTGTGTGATTCTTAAGTGTTTGCACCAATGCTGATCTGCATACAAGGAAAGTGGCTTGTGGTCATAAAATGGGAAGGGTTGGTAAGACAGAGGAAGGAGAAACTGTTGCTTAGAGGCTACAGAGAGGGAGGTTAATGGAGATTAAAGCCAGGCCAGTTTCAGGAGCAAACAATGAGTTTTAAGAATGGGAACTGTCCCTACAACTCATACTTTGCTCCCATAACTGGCTTATTCTTAATCTCCATTAATCTCCCTTTCTACACCCTCCACCCAACAGTGCTCCCTATCTCTGTCCTAAAACCCCTTCCCTTTTCATGACTGAAAGCCACCTCCTTTGTTTGCTGCTTGGTATTGGCACAAACACCTGTGCTACACATGCATAGCCAACACTCCAGAGTACCTCCTTTTCACAATCCTACTCAGATACCTGGCCGACTCATTCCCTCCCCCCGAGTCACTACCCACCCACACACACAATCCATCTTCCTGCTTCCAAACTTCCTCCCAGTCACCCACACCAAACCCCACACCATCCACCTACTGAAAGCAGTGTTGCCTTACAGATACAACTGACTTTATGAAGGCACAAAGGTGGGTGCATGCAATTGTGGTTTGTTTATGTATGTGTGTGTTTCAAACAAGATTTTTCTGAAAGCTAGCAACTCTTCTGACCTTTTTGTGTCACCTGTTGATTTCTCAGCACCTCTGCTTTTCAATGAGTGGCCTCTGTACTTTCAAGTATAATAATAACAACAATAATAATCCCCCTCTTAATAATGTACTTACATTGTGTGATTAATTTGGAATAAGTAGTTTTAAATATATTAGACACATTTTCTATGAACATTTTCCACACAAATTTTATGAAGGATCTTAAGTGAAAATAACACCACTTCAGGAAGTTAAATTACCATTCAAAACTCTAGCAGGATGAGTATTTGACTAATTTCTCAGATAGTAAGTAGACCTTGTGCAATATATGAATTAAGAGATGATAATGTTGTATCAACACAGAGGTTTTCAGGTGGAATGAGTGGGTACATTTCAATTCATTGTTGCAGTTTCCCTGATTATTAACTGATTTATCTACAGCAGGAGAAAACAGGTATACTTAAACAGATTGTAAAGAGGCAATTTTATTATATTCTTCTGATTTCAATACAGTATCTGGTACAAATTCCCCTCTTTTTCTGTGTTCTCTTACCTATCACTCACACAATTTCTTTAATAATTCTCTATTAGTTCTTCATGCACATGTCTTTTTTGTTTCTACTTCTCATGTTGTGTTCTTGCTTTTTTGTCTGTATAATTTTATACTTAGACAAAAGTGTCATAAATGTTTACGATGACATGTTAAAATTTACTTGGTTATTTAGCTATTCACTCTCATCTCACTCTTCATCAGCATTCTTCACACATTCTATCGTTACTAACTTATAAACATGAATACTGAATAAAGTAAAGGAGTTCTGTATGTATCTCTGAGTGTGCCATAACTAATTGTCCTGCTTCCCAGCATATAATAGTTATCCCATTACTCAATTTGCTCTATGGGCTAAGTGAATTCAGAATAATTTCAGCACCTCTGGCACTATCTCTTTTTCTCTTATTCATTGCAAAGTAAAGTCTTTAATTGAGGGAGTTCATAATGAGTCTGCTCTCCATTTAATAATTTTGTTATATTCTCTTTTATTTGGAGAGAGCATAATTTCATATATAATAATATAATCATTCATTATGCAAACTTTTAGAGAATTTTTCATACATTTCTGTATTCATATTTATTTTTAAGCCATATCATATCAAGTTTTCATACTTGGGTGCTTCTTTATTACATTCATTCACTTGTATGCTCCTGCTTGTACATGTTACTTTTTAAGTATAGAATAATACTATATAAAAGAGACTTAAGATTTTCATATAAGTTGTCTGCATGCCTACATAATAAAACACTGTGACAATTTTTGGCAAACATTGCAATGACTCTTGTTGAAGGCCAACTACACCATGAAACCAATGTTTATATTAAATGACCATTTCTCTGTGATCAGTATTACATGGATTTTTATAAAAATACATCTGGTATTTAAAAACAAACAAAAATTGATGTTAGGATAACTGTATGTATTGTGCAGTGAGTATAGTACATAAAGATCTCTTGGAAATTTTTAAGTTACAGTTGATGTTATTCACTGATGACTCATAGCATTGCAGATCTGCAAAAATTTTGAAGACAGCTGCATGTCACCAAAGAACTATCTAATTAATTCTTCTGAATTTACTTAGCCTTCATTATTATTATATAAAAAATTGAGTTGTATATCTCAATAGGAATTACAGGATATTTTGAAATGTGTGTGTGTGTGTGTGTGTGTGTGTGTGTGTGTGTGTGTGTGTGTGTGTGTGTGTGTGTGCCTGTGTATGTCATTGTAAAGAAATAACCAAAAACACATTTCTTGATTTCATACTCATATTGTGGCTCATCAACACTTTACTAAAATACTACAAGTTTATCAGGCTTTATCTAAAGTTCTTGGCAGATTTTATATATGTTATTCATTGTCTGCTCAACAATATAGAATACATTCCCCCATATGATACATTGCTAAAGCTCATTCTGAAATATCATTTAACATTTCATAGTAAATTACACTGAACATTTTACATATGTTCCTACAGAAAGAAAGAAATGTACAAGAAAATAAACATAGGAAATTTTAAGGTACCATTAAGTATGAGGTTCATAGAGAATACCAAAAGTTTAAAATAGTTTTAGAAAATCACTTAAATTTAGAATTAACAACAGATATTTGAATTCTGGATAAGAGAGAAGAATATTATATGAAATGCATCCAGAAAAGTACTGATTCCTTAAGTTACAAACATCAGAAAGTAAATCATTTGAATATTCACAGTATGCATGTTATTACATTCATTAACAGTGGACTTTATACAATTTATAATTCACACACTTATATTAAGTTGAAATCAATTTTGAATTCACATGTTCAGGTTTTAGTAATAAAGGCAGAAATTTAATAGTTGAGAATAAGATTTGATATTACCATAACTATTCCTTGCTCCATCATAACTTACATATATAGTATCTCACATAGTTTCCCAGTATTGATAGCTAAATCCAATAAGCTTCTCATCACTAGGACTGCTTCATTGTGATTATAAAATTCAGTTCATAACTGGACATTTATGGAAATAAGGAACTCTTCATTAACATATATGAATAATACATGTAAGATAATTGGGTCAAGGTGTAGAGAGGTTTATTTATCATCAATTTTTCAGGAAGAGAATAGATCAAAATAACACATAATGTAGCTGACAAAGGCACTGTAGGTTTACCATTGTGGCTTGGCAAAGATCTGTCTTAGAGCAATGGACATGCTGGTAGACGTGTCTGCCAACCCCAGAAGGCATGCCTAACGTAATATTTTAATGCTAGTCAGGTAAGCTTTGTAGAACTTCTACTGAGACAGTGGTTAACAAGAAATGTATTCGCAACTGCAAATACATTTCTTGTTTTCTTGACAATTGTAGTCACTGCAGTGTTCGTTTCCTTCAGACATGCAGAACCACATGCAAGTCTTAAAGGCATTTCATTGTTTAAATAATGACACAGACATGGCACGTTGTATAATGATTAACCACAAACTTCTCACTAATACAATTCACAAAATTGTGATTAATGTAATACATTGCATTTCTCTGTGTTATATACATTGTTAATAAGAAATTAATCCAGGACAATGTTTATTTTTATAGGTACCATAATTCACTATGAATTAAGCTACATTGAAGTATTACATTAGGTAAGCTTATATCACAGTAAATTGGTGTCAAGAATAACATTTATTTATTATTTTCAGGTAACGTCAGACAGTATACAGCTCACAAAACAGTCTAAATAAAGGCGTCTGCTATCGCAGCATATTTTATTCTGCAGGAACACTATCATGGGTTTTGTCCACTTCAGCGACATCTTTTATGCAGGATTTAGGTCATACATTGCATTTCTTTGCCTAACGGATACCTCAACCATACATCCACAATAATCACATGAGTGCCTGGCTGTACAATGTATATAAGCAACAACTGGCATAAAAATTGTAAGCTTTGGGAACAACTGTATATATTCAGACATATGATACATAATAAATTCAACTTCAATATTGATGCTGTCAAGGATAAGGAAAAGGAAACATTTAATATAGTATATGACATGTGACACATCTAGCATATTTTAATGTACAGCCAAACACTTTTTTCTACATAATTGGTTATTTTAGAACATGGTTTTTCTCAAATAACTGAGTAATATTGTTTCCACACTTACACTGTATGTGTCTTTCACTGTTACCGCATTTACTGCACTGGTGGTCCATTTCCTCCAGATGGCACTTCTCCAGCATGGATGGCTTCCTTTTGCCAAGTTTTAATCCTGCACACGTTCACCAGCTTTTGTAAAAGGAAAACATTTTGAATTTGCAAAGCATATATATTTATGTATATATGAATATATATAATAGATATGAAAAATTAGAGCACTTCTTATTAATTAACTAATCTTTTAACAAGCAAAAATAGGAACTGCATGCTTCCATCTTGATCCAATTTACCATCTTTTGTTAAACCTTTCCAACCCAAATGTTATAAATTTGCAAACAAAAATATTTGTTTTTATATACATAATGCTTTTTAGTTTTTGAAGGGAAATTTGGAATAACTCCATATGGCATTATTGTGCAGGATATGTTTCTTTTACTGTAACTAACATCATTTTCAAACTTTTTACTACTAATTTAGACATCTGACAATTTATTAATGAAATTTTCAAATTACTTTGTTTCCTTTACCTTAATATAATATTTTGAAAGTCCCGCTGTGTGTGTGTGCGTGTGTGTGTGTGTGTGTGTGTGTGTGTGTGTGTGTGTGTGTGTGTGTGTGTATGTATGTATGTACTCTAACTTAGATATTAAGCTACAATAAATATTTTATTCATGTATTGTAGCCTAATGCTCTCCGTTTCCTCAAAGGAATGGTAGTGAACCTAACCATAATGAATTTTGGAAAGTCCTGCAGAGTTGTTTATGATCTTTGGACAAATGATTGGGCCTAAGTAACAGATTAAGATGATGGTACCATATAGCACCATTAGGCTGGAAAGGGTTAAAGAATGTAATCTTCAGACATGGTCACACAGTACAGGGTATCCTTTGATGGAATCCCTGATTTCAAAATTGTATATATTGAAAAAGAAGATCAGTAGACAAACACATCAAAAAGCATTTTTATTTTGAAAGCTGTAAGAATGTTTTATAGAAGTTCACAAAACTTTGAAATAGTCTGAAAACCTGATAACAGAGGGCACTGTATGCACTACAGCTTGTACAGTATCAGTGTGCACAATGAAACTTGTCCATCACACACCTTCTTTCCAATCACATCACAATCTTTTCAAATTGTCCACCACCTGCAAAATGGAGGTGGCACAAACAAACAATAAAATGTGCCTTCACATCATGTAGTCCCTCAATGAAAATGGTTTTGGATGCCTTACAGATTGGTGATTCAAGCTCATCCAGTACCATGAGATGGTTCCAGTAGACAGTGTCTGTTAATATGCCCCACAAAAAGTAATCACATTGAGTCAGATCAGGTGAATATGGAGGTCAATTTATCTCTTTGTCAGTAAATTTTCAATAATACAATGCAATGACCCTATTGCTAGAAGTATTCATCAAGACAGCAAAACACCTGATTGTTGCAATGTGGTATAGCCACTTGGTGGCTGTTGAATCTTTCCTACACTACTTGTGTGGTAACAAATTGTTACAAAATTGTAATACAACATTCACTAGTGATTATTTCTCATAAAAAGGGTTAATAATGCTTCTGCTGTACATAGCAGTCCACTTAGTAACTTTGGGAGAATACAGTGGTTTTGCTTCAAACAAATGAGGATATTCAAAACCTCAAAATTGCCAGTTTTACCTACTCACGACTCCATTCAGGTGGAAGTGTGTTTCATCTGTGAACCAGATGTAGCCAACAAAAATCCTTTGACCATTGTGAGAATCCAGTTTGCAAAGCAGCCCTCTGCCTCACTGCTCATACAGGTACAGCCTGGTTGCATTGGATTTTGAATGGGAACAGACCTAGCCTATGTCTCAGTATTTTCTACTTCGTCGAATGCTTCAACCCAGCCTCTGCTATGAACTGTTTGTAGGAATGCAATAATGAGATTATGACATCATCTGATGGCAGCTTTTCAAACTATTTCACCCCTCCCCCCTTTTATAAAAATTAAAAAAAAACCTATTGTAGACAATCCTTACAGCTTTCTTTTCTTACAGCTTACTTTTTGATGCACTCGTCTAGTAATCCTTGTTTTTGGGATATTTAATTTTGAAACCCGGGACTCCTTTGATGGACACCCTATATCAGTGACAGACACAGTACTATTAGACATTAAGTAATATCATGATAAGTGCTGTTAATAAGTTAGAGCATAAAGTACAAACCACTTCTGACAGGAAATTACAATCCTTGTGAGAAAGTTACATAATTTCAAAATTGATAAAGCATGTTCAGTGAGACCTTTCTCTTATACGATTTATATTTATGAATCTCATGTGGGAATTGTTGCCTTCATGAGTATGAAAATCAGCATTGAGATTTTCCTGACCTTGTGAAACTAAAAATATTATTCAGAATGAAAACATTGATTTACAAGAAGAGGCCAGACCTGTAACATAATAATTCTGGCAAACTTGTGCATAGTATTTGGGCCCAGTTTTGTGGAGTAGGTCACTACATTTCCATTTAAAAATCAAGGGCAGTAGTCATGATGCAGGATCTGTTTCACACCAAGTGGAATCATTGAAATTTTAAAAATAGGGCAGTACAGAGGATATAAAATGCAGAATGGCAATGGGAAGAAAAGTGTTTTTGAAAAAGAGAAATTTGTTAACATCAAACACTAATTTAAGCATAAGGAAGTCCTTTCTGAAGGCATTTGTATGGAGTATTGCTTTGTATGGGAGTGAAACATGGACAATAAACAGTGTGGACAGGAAGAGGATAGAGGCTTTGGAAATGTGGTGATACAGAAGAATGCTGAAGATTAGGTGGGTGGATCGTGTAACTAATGAGGAAATACTGAACAGAATTGGGGAGAAAAGGAATTTCTGGCATACTTTGACTAAAAGTCAAGATCGATTAGTAGGTCACGTTCTTAGACATCAAGGAATTGTGAAATTAGCGTTGGAGGGAAGTGTGTGGGGTAAAATTTGCAGAGGGAGACCAAGAGATGAATATAGTAAGCAAATTCAAATGGATGTAGGTTGCCGTTCTTATGAGGAGATGAAGAGGCTTGGAGAGCTGCATCAAACCAGTCTCCAGACTGAAGACCACAACAACAACTACAGGGTAATTTGATACATATCAGGTCTGCAACATAAGTTACCTAGAAGTGGAAGAATTTGTGATTTCAGTATACTTGAGAAGGGAAATTCTTACTAGCTGGAGTGTTTACCTAGTGGTATTATGGCCAGCATTCAAAGGCCTGATTCAGTCAGTGTTAGCTCCAGTCAGATTTCTCATCCTGTAGTTTGCTCATTGACAAGAGCATGAAAGGTACTGCAAAATTTGAATATTGTCATTTTAAGTTAAATAAATGTTGTGAACAATAGCAGGAAAGCAATCATAATATTTAACTGCAAACTATGATTTTTTACTTTAGTTATTATTATTATTAAATGAAAGCATAGCGACCTAAACTCTTTCACATGAATTATTTTTGAGTGGCCTCTAACCATACTGATGTACACATAGGAAGGTAGGTGGTGAAGCATTGTGCAATGACAAAGAGTCATGTACCGGGTGAGGCTCCAGTCAGTTCCAGTCTGTTATGTCTAACTGTAGCATGAACTTCAGAGTGTACTTTGCATTGATTTTCAAGTTAGTTTGTTGTTGTTTTTGTTGTTGTCATATTCAGTCTGGAGACTGGTTTGATGCAGTTCTCCACCCTACTCTTTACTGTGCAAGTCTCTTTGTCTCCAATACCAACTTTATGATTCCTTGATGTATAAGAGTGTGTCCTGGTAATTGATCTCTTCTTTTAGTCAAGGTATGTAACTAGTTTAGGTGCAGTGAAAGCACTGAAACATTTTAGTGGTATTTAGGGCTAACATAATGCAAACAAGAAAAATATTATCAAGGATATCAGAAACATTTTAGCTGCTTATTGTGGACATCAAATTAAATTCAATGATGCATTTAAAATTTTTGCCTACACTGAAGATCAAGCCAAAGTCTTTTGCTTACTAGGCAGATGCTCTATTTACTTTCTTTCTTTTCCTTTTACTTATTTATTTATTTTTTGCTCTTGAGGTAGATCGATGCTTTGTGATCATTTCTTCATTTTTGTTCTGGTTGTTCATTGAGTACTTGGCTCAGTTTTTTTATTAGAGAGAGAATCGAGGCCTCTGATTGAGCACACTAAGCCACCGTGCCACTGAGTCACCTGGGGTACAAATTTTTAACTGCCTCATTGAATTTAAATGAAACATGTCCAAAAGAACGGGCACCACTTATACAAGTGTGTGTATAAAGAAATGCAATAAGTGACAGCAAAAGTTTTCTCACAACATTAACATTTCTACGGAGAATCAGAGCAAAGACAATGGCTTAATCTGGGACTTATTCAGTGTTGCCAGTTACTGGGGTAAGTAAGGGATAGAGTATGGGTCAAAGAAACACTGGTGATGCTACAAAAAAATCTCCATCACTCCATAATTAGAATGTACCACCTGCCCTCTTACTTATGCACCACAGTAGTACCGGTACACAAAAGCTTATTTAAATCTGTGACTTACAGGATTTGGCTTATTCTTTTTGACTGAATGCATCAAGATTATTCACTACACAAATACCTATTTAAAATTAGGATAAAATATTGTTCTGTAAAATGAAATTACATTATGGTCTACTGAGAATGCATGTTGTTTGATAACACAAAATAAAAGTTTACATCTTTCAAACGTGAAAAAAGGTGATTGTTGGAATCTTTCTCTCAAAGATTGTGCAGTATTATAAATTCACAAAAATAGCACATATAGACTTGAAATGAACATGTGGCCAGGATAATTATTAGTGGCAGTATGAGTCTTATAAATCAAGATTTATCCATTGAAAAAATGGTGAAGTTAACACCTAAATTATTCAATACAGCTTAAATTCTTCAATCTTTCTGGTTCATCGGTTGCATCAATATCTTCTCAGTGGTAAACTGTATTAGAACATAATTAATGTTGATTTGGTGGTACAAAAAACTACTGGAGGAAAGTTAAAAGGTATTCTAGGATAAAAGTACAGGAATGATACATACAATTAATCATTGACATTGGGTAAACCAGCTGTGCTTTAAAATTTTACGTAATATGACTATAATGAAAATAAAACAGTGTAAATATACTTCCTGGCAGATTAAAACAGACCACAAATTGATCCCAGGACCTATGGTTTTCATAAGTAAGTGCTCTACCAACTGAGCTTCCTTTGCACACTGCACAATCTGTCCTCATAGCTTTAGTTCTGTAAATAACTCATTTCCTTCCTTCCAAACATCAAATAAAGTTCTGCAACCCTTGCAGGGCTAGCACTCCTGGAAGAGATTTTGAGAGGTATTTTTCTTAAGGAGTTGTAAGAGTTGTCAAATATGCTTTGTGAACATATTTAATTGTTGGAGCTGTATCTTCTTTGGTACAAAGAAAACTATCCACAATAAGAATGGGCATTATGATTTACATCATCATAAACTTGGTTCAGAATCCATGTTGAACTGTAACTCCCCCTGTAACTGGCTGGGTCAGTCAGTTTGAAGGTGGGAGGAAGGCAAATAGAACCATGCCAGGTAAAGGAATGTGGTTTTCAAATAAATCTTTGGATTGTTGACAGCTTCACCTTGGTGCATTGAATAAACATAGTCTGAAATCACCTTTCTACTTATTTGACATACAACAGCTTTATTGCATGCCCTACTAGAATTAAGGCAAATAAAACCATGCCAGGTAAAGCACTGTGATTTTCAAATAAATCTTTGGATTGTTGACAGCTTCAGCTTGGTGCATTGAATAAGCATAGTTAGTCTGAAATCACCTTTCTACTTATTTGACATACAACCGCTTTATTGAATGCCCTACTAGAATTAACTCCTTCTGGGTTCTCAATGAAGGGAGAAACAGAACTACAGAATGAGAAAGTAAGAAAGAATAGGGAAACACTGAACAGATTAAATGATGCAATTTGGTGTTTAGTGAAATAGGAACTATGCTTTCCACACCATGAAGAAAATCCAGACTGTGTGACCAAAGCAAATACCATGGAATTTGTTTTTTCCACATGTCAAGTTTGTTTTCAAAGATGAAATGTGTACTGAAATTAAGAATAAATATTTTGTGGCTATCAAGCTTAATGAAACATCAGATGTAACCAATAAATCATGGTTATCAACTGTATTCCATTACTTTTTAATGTCAAAGAAAAGAAGCCTTGGGTTTCATGAGGTGAACATGGTTAGAACAGCAACAGCTGTTTTGAATCAAGTAATGGGAGAATATAACTGTGGGAATAAACTAATTGCTTGGGCCTATGAGGGCACTGCTGTCATGAGTAGCCCCCTCAATGAATTCCAAAGTAAAGTTCTGGAAAAATATCCTAAGGCTCTGGTATACATCTAATAAAGGGTTGGAAAAAAACACCGTTTCAGATTGTGTATTGTCTATTGGAGATGAATTGAATGAGAGGATTTACAGAAATATACAAATTAGTATTGGCATTCTCAACAGTTCCTTGCACTAGATCATTTGTTGGGAGGTCATTCTTAGTGCTGCTGCCACTCTGCTCAAACAGAGAACTGGATGACTAACTGAAGTCTTATATACACCAAGAAAAAATTACTTGCCCAATTCTACAAACCAGTAACCAAGAAATTTTTGTTGATTAGATGTCAAGTTCAAATAACTATATTCCGACTGTTTTAATGCATTTGATTTTTGCATTTATTTTAAGTACTAAAATGGTCTCTCAGATTATTTTAAACAAATTTTTGGCCAAATTCAGCTTCACCGACAATAATTCAAAATTGTACGAACATTGTAGGACCTCGAAATACATGTATAACACACCCGACACCACTAGCTATGATACAGCCATTGCACACTGTACAACCATGGTTTGCCCATCCTCCACTGCACCCCTGTGGTAAATGCATTTGCCAAACAGGATGACACACATTCAATAGTCAGTGTGGTTTACAGGTCCAAACTGAGATTTTGGTAACATTCACTTCAGCTGGCATTAACTACAAAGACTCAAAACTGAGTATACACTCATTTTCAGAAAAAGAGGGCTAAAGTGTAAAGCATAAGTGAGATTTTTTCTTTGCCAATGCCTTAATATCCAAGGCTGTGGCTAAACTGTGTCTTCACAATATCCATTCTTCTGGAGTGCTACTCTTGTATGGTTTGTGGGAGAACGTCTGTGAAGCTATGAAGGTAGCTTAATGTTTACTTTATCAATTTCCAGTTTACATTAAGGATTTTTCCACCTGTGTGAAGAAGAAGAAGAAGAAAATGCTGATTTTTTTTATTTTAAAATGTTTCATCCTTTAATTTATTATGTATATTATGTAGTAGCCAGATCAAGAAGAAGCATTTTAGGCATCCGTGTCTGGTACACAGTATCAGTATTAACCAATGTCAGGACAAATAATTGCTTTGAGTTTTGTTCCCAGTAATGATCATCACTATTAATGAACTGTTTAATAAATAACACAATCAGCAAGGTAATAGGAGGTGCTACAATGAACCTAATTTTTGGTGCTCCCTGGATGAAAATGTGCATTATTTCTTGACAAACATGGAAACTTACATGGTCCTACCTGCGAAGTCAGTTGCATGAACAGGTCCTGGGCTGGGAGAGCGAGACGTTGGAGGTAAACCCAATAAGGAGTCCAATACATCCTCCAGTGTGGTTGAACTTGGACTTGGCCTTTTGCAAGGTACTCCTGTAGCAATAGACCAGCCATATTGCAATTGTGAATACAATTTGAATTTTTATTTAATAAAGGTTACACTTAATCAGGAAATTCAATAATTCTTTAGGTGGATAATGCTCTGCTATAGGATATTCAGCTATTATGTTTAAGTTATACTATACTAATTTTTACCTGATAATTTTGTACCTGTTTCAAGATCACAGTGAATAATTCTAAAACAATTTCATCAATTGAGAAATAAAAAGAATGCCATCAGGCTAATACCTTTCTTTAATGAAGTAACCTACTAACCAAGTAGAAATCTGACAAAATTTGAATTATATAGATTTTGCAGTTAAGATGTGAAACACAGATACTTTTAACTTAAGAGTAAAATAACATTTATATTTTCCAGAAACAATCAGTGTGTAAATTTCTATGTGAACATCTTAAATGAAATTGAGCTTTAAATTGCATTTCAATGAGTTGTTGCAATTGGTATGTGAGCCTCTGAAATGGAATTGTAATTTCAATTAAATGACAGTGAATTATTATTTTAGATTCGCCTAATTAATGTTCAACAACCCACCTCCAGTGGTGATATTGAAGAGCAGGCTCTAAATAAAACTGAAAACAAAAGTGAATAACTTCCTTTGGTTCCCCTCCCCTCTTCTCCCCTAAATATCCCTACCCATTTTTCTCCCATTTCTTCCCCTAACTTCATTTTTCCTCAACCCTAACCGCAACATCAATTTCAACGTCACTGTCGCACTCTCCTCCTACAGTGACAGTGTACTTAATCTATCAGACAATAAGTTACATGTTCCTGGTATATTCTCTGATTTGTCAAAGGAATTTGACTGTACAAATGGACTAGCGGTCTAAGGCGCCTCGCTGCGGAGCACGCGGTTGCTCGCCGTCGGAGGTTCCAGTGCTCCATGGGGCATGGGTGTGTGTGTGTGTGTGTGTGTGTGTGTGTGTGTGTGTGTGTGTGGTGTTGTCCTTAGGTTAGTTTACCTTAGTTTATGTAGTTTGCAAGCTACGGACTGATGACCACGCAGTTTGGTCCGCTATATTTACGAACATTTTGAACTGTACAAATAAAAGTACCTTTTAAATCAATTAAGGGGCCTTCAAACGTTCAATAATATTGTCAAACCGTCAATGTATTGACTGTCTGAAGACGCGTATTGACCTATTGTCAATACTTAAAATATTGACGAAAAGTGTTGATGGCCACAAAAATATTTTCAGTATTGTCTGTGAAGTCCAATACTGACGGTTTGACAATATTCACCTTTCAGATGTTGGCACAGCTTTAAAGTTGCACGCAGTACTAAAAAAAAAAAAAAAAAAAAAAAAAAAAAAAAAAAAAAAAAAAAAAAAAAAAAAAAAAAAAATGTTCAAATGTTTGTATAGTCTATGGGACTTAATTACGGGGTCATCAGTCCCTAAACTTACAAACTACTTATGAACTACTTACGAACTAGGACGGCACAAATATCCATGCCCGAGGGGGGATTCGAACCCCCGACCGTAGTGGCCGTGCAGAGCGTGACTGGAGCGCCTCAGTCTCCTCGGCCACCGCGGCCGGCTAAAGGAGAGTACAAAGACACTTACAGGAAATTAAAAGGTGTCTTTATTATATTGCATTCAGATATATTTTTTACCTCCCCTAATATTTTTCGTGGCCTACTTCTAAACAAGACAATCTTGTTAAAATCAGATAGCTTTAATAAATACTAATTCCTGGGCGAAAATAATTTATAAAAAGGAATATACTTTCAGGGAGTCTTCACCGAGGTCATATCAGTTATTTACTCAGTTTTCTTAAAAAAAAAAATCACAAATACAGATGGGGAAAATGTACACGACATACTTGATGCCAATTTAAAATGCAATATATATTGGGTAAAATAGCCTTGTTCGAAATAAAAGCAGACCAAAAGAAGTTAAATGAATATCTTTACATATATTTGCATATAACTTATTAGTCAACAACATACGGAAATCAATGCTACTGCTCCTAAATATACCAGTTCATGCCAGAATTTCTTTTCTTTTTCTTTCTTTTTTTTTTTTTTTTCTTTTAAATATAGCTTATGGGACTTAACTACAGGGTCATCAGTCCCTAAACTTACAAACTACTTATCAACTAGCTAACACTAAGGACGGCACAAATATCCATGCCCGAGGGGGGATTCGAACCCCCGACCGTAGTGGCCGTGCAGACCGTGACTGGCGCGCCGCAGTCCCCTCGGCCACCGCGGCCGGCGGCCATAACAAATTATACATATGAAGAAAAAGGAGATTCAAAAAATCAATGTTATTACATACTTATAGACCAAATGTTCTTGAATTTTAGATCAATAGTGTAAGTTTATTTGATTTCGTTGCTTTCTATTTGACATGATACCTAGGACATTAGAGACGAATGTGTCCAGAACGTAGTGACTGTCGCATATATGGTCACTGAGATACACAGAAGTTCCGGTCGGTTCTGGAAATGTGGTCGGATAGCCGAAAGTTACAAGGCGACCGAACACGAAAAGCAGGAAATCTTGGTCCGAGTCGCAGCTGGGTAAATTTTTCGTATCTCTCTACTGGGTAGTACATCCATACCTAATACAGGAGCTGGAAATTCGATATTGCGAGTAAACTTTCGATTTAAATTATTTCGACCACTGTAATTCGTCAACATCGTGGAAGGAGTGAAGTTGTGACGCCCCTTCCGTGTTTTCGGCACAGTCGCGAGACCGTCCATTGTCCTCGTCCCTATGCTCCAGGTGACGTGAGACGCAGTCTACTTCGTTACGCAAAGTAATCTTTGCTACATCACTATCGGTAAAGGGACCGTAAGTCAATTTGTATTGGTGGTTACAGAAATACTTAAAGGTTCGCCCTAATTCGGTAGACAACGATATTTCGTCACAACTACTTTGCCCTAATTACAGACAAATCTGTTCTCTCAGTGAGCCGGCCGCGGTGGCCGCGGGGACTGAGGCGCTCCAGTCACGGTCTGCACGGCCACTACGGTCGGGGGTTCGAATCCCCCCTCGGGCATGGATATTTGTGCCGTCCTTGGGATTAGCTAGTTCATAAGTAGTTTGTAAGTTTAGGGACTGATGAACCCGTAGTTGGGTCCCATAAGCTTTACAAGCATTTGAAGATTTTGTTCTCTCGGTGAAAAGCCTTCGAGGCCATTAGCTCTACAAACTAACACATGGATGCCTGCGAAAGATCTACTTTCAACCCAGAAAAAAGAACTATGCGGCCAACGGGTGTGCTGTAGAACTTGATTTAGTTGATTTGAAAGCAGGCTAAAAAAATCTGAAACTGGTAGGCCTACAAAATTGAATGTGTCTGTCCGCACGCAGACTTGACGCACCTCATGTAATGGGAACTGAAGTCCTACTGACAAGAAATTGTTTTACGCCTGATACATGTGAAGATCACCCGACTTTAATTAGAATACCACTAAAGGACCCGTGCGAATACTTCGCACCTTTAGTGGAATTACAAAGAAGTTGGGGGAAAATGGAAGTAAAGTTGAATGTTCACGTATAAATGTTTAAACGCGCAAATGAAAGAGCTTTGATCCGCTGAGTGTAGTTTGGTCAAAAAGTATTGTGTACATTAATTAAAACCGAAAATATCGTAAAACAAGCCGATTAAAATATTCAGTGCAAGGACAGAAGGATACCGCGTTTGAATAAAAATAAAGGATAGAGAGACTTAAGTTCAAAATTCAAATGTTTGTAACTCTATCGGACCAAACAGCGTGGTAATCAGTCCGTAGCTTACAAACTACTTAAACCTGGGTACACTAACCTAAGGACAACACACACACCCATGCCCCAGGGAGGACTCGGAAAAAAAAAGTAAAAAGAAAAAAAGAAAAGAAAAGAAAAGTTGGGGGGGGGGGGGGGATCGGTCGGATAGAACGGCCTGACCGACAGACTTTTAGTTTACATCCCCATAAGAAATCTACAGAAGGAAAATGCGTCTTAGTGACAGAAAAAAGAAGGCTAGCGTTATGTAAATTCTGATACTTGATGACAAATCTGTGGATGAGTACTTTTCGTTTAAAACAAAAATGGAGGGAATTGGCCGTGTAGTTTACCTGTCAGACTGACTTTAATTTTCGTAGATTCTTTTAATA
The DNA here is from genome assembly GCA_026315105.1 of Locusta migratoria. Taxonomy (NCBI): domain Eukaryota; kingdom Metazoa; phylum Arthropoda; class Insecta; order Orthoptera; family Acrididae; genus Locusta; species Locusta migratoria. The sequence continues at coordinate 285,070,665 of CM048755.1, forward strand.
TATAACTTATTGCTATGAAAGCCCTGCAGGCTCATAAATTTTATATTACGAAGTATTTACTTCTCGGTGTAAAACTTCTTTTGAGTTGATACGATCTAGGATTTATTAAGTTTTTGTTTGTTGTTACAGATAACTCAGACAATTGTGTCGTATAAATATTTTTCAAATGGGATCTGCTCAGAATAACTTAAAAAATAGATGAAAAAATATTATAGGAAAATAAATGACAACGTCCCTATTTTGTTGTGATAAACACTTAAGCAATATTGGTACGTATTGCCAAAGTCTTTCTTTCCTTTTTATTTTATTTTCCTCAATTCCTAAAATACGTTGGGGGTGGGGGGGCAGCAAAATGAGCGTTGGTGTCGGGTGGCAGAAATCCACGCTACGCCCCTGCTTATCACATGGTGTCCCACAGATATCCATAATAGGTCTCGTACCTTGTATTGTGTGTTATTGACCTTCAGTCATTAACATTATGATATATTAAGTTTGTTTTGTTTGCAGATAATAAAAGCACCCCAATAAATAATACGATGGTTGGAACTTAACTGCTGTGTAACGCTATGCAATGGAATCTACTATTGTCGCTGATACCACACTTTGTTAACACACCTACTTTATCTCCCAGCAAATAAACTCGCCCGTCTCACGTCAACGGCGTGCGCAAAATCGAGGGAAACAAACAGTCATTCGTGAGCGAGTAGTCTAACGTAATGCTGTCACTATGTTTTCGAAACAGGAACAACGGAGTTGGATCAAGACTGAATGTGCCAGAGGTCGTACAGCACGACAGTGTCATCAAGGTCTTCAAAAGGCGTACGGGGAATGGGCATTAGCGTATAGTACAGTGGGACGTTGGGTAAAAGTAGGCTCACTGTGGTAGGCATGCATCGGGAAGGTCGTTCTAGCGTCTCTGAAGAAGTGCATACTGTTGCGTTAGTTGACAGTGATCTACGCCAGACGATTCATGAGCTCGACTATGAATCAAATGTTTGTAGAGCTTATGGGACTTAGCTACTGGGTCATCAGTCCCTAAACTTACAAATTACTTATGAACTAGCTAATACTAAGGACGGCACAAATATCCATGCCGGAGGGGGGATTCGAACCCCCGACCGTTGTGGCCGTGAAGACCGTGACTGGCGCGCCGCAGACTGCTCGGCCACCGCTAACGGCTGAGCTAGACTATGAAACCGGATTAGCGCATACGACTGTGCTTCGCATCCTGAAGGAATGCCTGAGCATGCGGAAAATTGCATCACGATGGGTTCCGCATGAATTGACGGAAATGCAGAGATGGATGATTTGATTCCAAAGATGAAGGAGCCACTTCGTGACATTCGCTTCTGCTAACGGAATACTACGACTTCCACATAGGGTTGCCAGATCTCCGGGCGCCGCCCGGAGTGCCCGGGTTTCGAATGAATTCTCCGGGTCTACGGGCCAATTACTCTCATCTCCGGGCTTGAATGTAACCTTCATCTTAACTTTTTTTTAAAGACGCTTTTTAAGTACTATGCTCATGGAGCGACGATATACATCGAACTTAACGTAACTTAAACTAAAGACGAACACAACATCCCTGCCATAGAGAGGGATTCGAACCTCTGGCGGGAGCAGCCTCGCGCACCGTGGCAAGACGCCTCAGTGCGCTCGGCCATTCCCGACCGGCACCTCTCTAGTAATTTCTTATTGCAACAAAACGCTACTTTTCTATTCTTCCTCTGAAAACTTTTCATTGTTGCGTCGGTAGTAATCGGCTAGCGCATTATTAAGCAAACACTGTTGCGGCAACGTGTCAACTGGCGACGTCTATTATTTGTGTTCGTTCGTTCATTGTTTGTTATCAGTTTACCGGCAATTTTTGGAATACTCGGATCGTGTGTGAACAGACAAGCTTATATTAACTCAGATTAGTGAGTAATAACAGTGAAATGAAGAGCCGATATCTAAGTTCGTTCCGTGAAGAATGGTTGCAGGAAGAAAATTATAAAGAGTGGCTACAAAAAGTCGATACTGATGAGTGTATGTGTAAGTCATTTACTGTTAAGTACGACGGAGTTAAAGCTGTGAATAAACATTTACAATCAGAAATACACAAAGCGAATATTACTACACAAAAGAAGAATCAGTTGCTTCTTAATTTCTTGCCGAAACAATTTTCTGCAGAAGACGACAATCCTTGTTGGGGCGGGGGAGGGGGGGGGGGAGTTGGTCGCAGTAGGTGGGGGGGGGGTGAGTCATTGGTCAAGGGGGAGGGGGGCACGTCTGGTCTCCGGGCCTGCCTCGAGTTCAATCTGGCAACCCTACTTCCACATCGCGGGCGACTGGCTCTACACAACGCTGGTGACTATGCTTTTGTATCGGATGCGAGTAAATAGTTGCCGCTATTTAAATTCCAACCCTCGTAAATAATGTATTCTGTAGTTTTAGGAACATAAGTTAATTAATTTTCATGGACTTTAATAAATGGTTCCTAGCCGGTTCTTTGTCACAAAACATTAAGACATTATATTCAGTTCAGAACATGCAAGAAAGCCCCCCTCCTCCCAAGCAGATGTTAAAATAGGAAGACAAGCAGAGAGAAAAGGTTGACAGTGTTTATTGGAGTCACCAGTTGAAAATAAATTCATCTGGAAGTATACCACGGAGCTGGTGAAGGGCATAAACAAATCTTTGTCTACAGTGTGCGTGTTTCCAGAACTAGGTGATATAAAATTTGAAAAGTTTGTGTGCCTTATTTACTTTAATTCCATAAGGTGATATGAGATAATTGTTTGGGCTACCTCAAGCCAAGCTGAAAATATCAGAGTCTAAGTGCGTGTAATATGAATTATTTCAGGGGTGAACTTAACAATTTTCTGCAGATGTCTGTCTGAGGAACTGTAGATACTAATAGCTCGTTCCCGGTATATCCATTCCTTATTGAAATAAGAATAACGTCAATGAAGAATTACTATAGACCAGAAACACACATTTTCAATAATTATTAGTAAAGTTTGCTTTAAGAATATCCAAATTTTTTTGATGGATTTACATTCCACTGACGGATACCTTGGTATAACTGATTGAGTACGTATTGTGAATAACATAATGTAAGCTGAGTGTTGTGTAAAATAAATTTCCAGCACATTTACAGTGCAGTAATGATGTGTGCATAAGAAAGTGTTGTACAATGTTTTGTATTTGATAATGCATGGCTGCAGCAATCTAAAGATTGTGACATGCACTACAGTTTAGAACATTTACATTTTTCTGACAAGTTAGTTATTGCCTGTAGACAAAAATATATTGAAGATTTTCTTTACTTATTACAGATCTATCAGGAGCATTTCACTTATAACTATGATACAACAACAGCAGAAGTAATGGCCACCATAAAATCCTTAAAATAAAAAATGAATATGATAATATATCAAATACGTATATTAAACATTGTGCCCCAGAATGTAGTGACAGTCTAAGTTTTGTATAAATAATCTTTTATCAGTGGAACATCTCCTGATTGGTTGAATTATGCTGAAGTTAAGCCTTTATATAAGAAATTGGTTGAAGAAATACCTTCAAACTTCTGCCCAATTTCGCATTTGCCTGAATTCTCAAACATTTTAGAAATAAATAATATACAGTCGTCTTTTTAAACATCTGATCACAATTGAAATATTATCCAGGTGGCAATCTGGATTTAGGTGGGGTACCTATATTGACTGTCTACACATATTGTTAGAATGTGTGTAAATCATTAGACAATAAGTTGCAGGATAAGTTACTGGTGTATTTTGTGGTAAATTCGAATATTAAGGTGTAACAGGCAAATACAAAACGGTTCCAATTCTGTAAGTCTGAGAGAAAGTACAAGGTGTCAATAGGAAAGAGATGCATTCAGCTATCAGGCATCATCCAATTGGGAAATAATAACACATGTTGTACCTCAAGTTTCCTTCTTAGAGGTCTTACATTTTATTGTGGATATTAATGACCTTTTATCAGCAAAATTACCACATGTCAAGTTTGTTTTGTTTGCGGATGACACAAACATTGCAGTAAAAAGTAAATAGAGTATAGCCTTCGAAAGGTCGGCTAATGAAATGTTCATAGATATTAATAAATGTTTCCTAGCTAATTCTCTGTCACTATATTTCCTATTCCTCATATTCTCAGCCGTGGCGGAAAGGCCGAGCGCATTGAGGCGCTATGCTCAGATGCACAAGGCTGTTCCACGTCTGCGTTTCGAACTCCCCCTCGGGCATGGATGTTTGTGCTGTTTTTAATATAAGTTAGTTTATAAGTAGTTTGTAAGTTTAGGGACTGATGACCCCGCAGTTAAGTCCCATAAGCTTAACAAACATTTGATTTTTCAGATTCTCAAATGACTCCTTCAGCCAAGCATTCTATTGTGTTTATATTGTATTTCATTTCACAATGTTAATGAATACTTACGTTTTCCATATATCATATTCACTATAAATACTAAGAGGTTGACCGTGTGAACTGAGCAAGACATATTTAAAAAATATATATTTATATCAATTTAACAATTTCTTCTGTGAAAATAACTAATTATTCTTACTCAAGAATTCCTGTGTGGTATAAAGGAAATGTTAAGGAGAAATATCCTTATTCCTGAAAATACTTCCATTGTGTGTTACGCAATTTTTTTCCATGGACAGAGTATGAAAGAGGTTTTATACCTGATTATTAAACCCCTTTCTGTACCAAATTAAAGCTTTGTTAAAGGGTAATGCAGAGCATTCCTTCTAGTGTTGTACTTATGAATGTCTCTGTTACTTTAAAATTGAGATTCGTTGTTGATAATTTTCGCAAGTGAATAAATGTACTGTATGACTGGGATTAATATTCGCAGCTGCTTAAAGAGGTGACTCTAATATGTATGTATGAATGTAAACTTCACACTTAATTCTAATTATTTTGTCTGAGGAACATTCTTTGACTATATGAGCAATGACTGCACTATATTTTCCCATGTCATGTCAGTGAATGATAACATGCAAAATATATTAACTTATTCACTTCTGTATCAATACAGTTAGCAATTATAATTACCAGATCTGGTATATGGCGTTTCCTGTTGACATTTTAATCACTATGCGCACCTAAAAACTTCGAAAGTTCTGCTTGTTCATCCTGTCTTGTTGTTGTACTAGCTTATTACGAGATGTGATATTTTGACAGTACGTGTTTTTATTCATTTATTTATTTTCCAAATTTAAAGCTAGCTCAATTGGTCAAAAGCACTCAGCAATTTTCACATAAAGCAGTTAATATTTGGAAAAAGAAATTTATAACTTTCTGGGTGTTTGGGGTTATTGAAATACATTAAAGTGAGAGAGAGAGAGAGAGAGAGAGAGAGAGAGAGAGAGAGAGAGAGAGTAGGGGGCCGGCCGCGGTGGCCGAGGTGACTGAGGCGCTCCAGTCACGGTCAGCACGGCCACTACGGTCGGGGGTTCGAATCCCCCCCCTCGGGCATGGATATTTGTGCCGTCCTAGTTCGTAAGTAGTTCATAAGTAGTTTGTAAGTTTAGGGACTGATGACCCCGTAGTTAAGTCCCATAAGAAAAAAAAAAAAAAAAAAAAAAAAAAAAAGTAGGGGGGGGGGTGGCTTCGTATCGTACCTCTGGGATAACTTCAGCGTTAACGGAATAGCCAAATGCTGTCAGTAGTCGTTGTGTCATCACTGTCGATAACGGGAAAATGTGAGACAGGTGCGTTATTGTAGATGCCATATGAGTTTTGATGAAGATGACTCGTAGGAATATATCTAGAGCCCGTATAAAGCGCCTGCTGTACACGTGCTTACCGCCTGCAGAAGGTGTCTATAATTAATCCCCGCTGTGCGGCGGACATCGCGGGTAAAGAGAATTCCCAGATATTTAAGCATGTCTATCGATTGCAGGGCGCTACGCTGTTCTCATGGAGTCGTCTACCAATGTGCACCGCCAGTGGCGTAACTAGCACTTGGCTTTGGGGGGGATAGACCTGCTTGACGAGCAAAATTTTAGTCAGTTTCCAGACAGACTACCATCTACCACTCCCGTTGAAGAAACTAATTCACTCCGATCCAGTGAAAGCTTATGGTAAAACATCCCAAGTTTCCAATCTTTACATTTACCAGATTGCTGTTATACGATTTCTTTCTTTCTTTTTTTTTCCTTTTTTTCTTTTTTCTTTTTGGCTTCTGGGGGGGGGGGGTTCTATACCCTTCATCCCCCCCCGCCCCCCCATAGTTACGCCACTGTTCACCGCCCATAACGGGGACCTACAGTTTAACGTGGGTTCCGAACCACGGTGCTAATCGGTATTTTTCACATGAGCAATACTGCCAGAGGCGAGAGAAGTGGAAAGTGACAGATAAAAATCCTAGGATCTGGCGGGGATCGAACCCACGACCTTTGGATTTGTAGTCTGGCACTCTACCACTGTTCAACCGAGATGAGAGATAACAAACCTGACGTACTCATCGTGAAATTGACAGGTGACCCACGATGCACCCATTAACCAGCACTTTAGATGATGCACCATGGAGAAATCGCGTGATAACACTAATAAAGACTGGGGGAAAGCCATGCGGGCCATCACAGCTGCAAGAAAGTAATGGACCACCGTGTCAAAAGCAAGGTCTAAATGTGCCATATCAGGGCACCACGAAGAGCTATCGCATCCAAATAGCCGCGGTGGAGTGGCCGAGCGCTCTAAGGCGTCTTGTTGCGGACCGCGCGGTTGCTCGCCGTCGGATTCCAGTGCTCCCTCGGGAATGGGTATGTGTGTTGTTCTTAGCACAATATAGTGTAACTCAAAAATTTTGGTAAAATCAACCATGTAAAAATTTAAATATGTAAGAAAATGGTTAACTAAACTAGCCCATTCATCATAAAAGTAATTGTTAAACTTAACTGTCTACGTAAATTGACCAGCTTTATACCCAAAGGCAGCTAGTCCGAATCAAGGAAATAAATAAATGTATTGTGTGTGTGTTTGTATGTGTCTGCTGTTCTTAGTTTAAGGTATTTTAAGTAGTTTGTAAGTCTAGGGATTGATGACCATAGCAGTTTTATCCAATGGTTTACAAACATTTGAAGATTTGGCCATCTCCTTTTCCTTACTTTTGTATTCCATCTCCTCCGCATCCTCTCTTGAACCATTTTCTCCTCCTCCCTTTCTCTGTCCATTTCTTCTTTTCATTGTCGCTGCTATTTAAAATGAAGGAATTAAAAATTAGGAACTTCTTCAAATTTTGTGGTAATGGTGACAAGTGACCAGAAGATTAGTCTTATAGAAATATCAGTGAAATAACGAAGCCAATAAATAACGTTACTTATAAATTCAAATGTTTGTTAAGCTTATGGGACTTAACTACGGGGTCATCAGTCCCTAAACTTACAAACTACGTATGAACTAGCTAATACTAAGGACGGCACAAATATCCATGCCCCCGGGGGGATTCGAACCCCCGACTGTAGTGGCCGTGCAGACCGTGACTGGAGCGCCTCAGTCCCCTCGGCCACCGCGGCCGGCCGTTACTTACAGACTCCATTACTAAGCTGGTTTGGTTTCCACTGCCTTCAGCATTATCAATCTTACATTGTAGCCATAAGCGTAGCCAGGATATGATTTCGGAAGGGGTTTTCAATAAATCGACATTGTAATAACGTGTACTCTCAATAAAATTGCGAACGGCACTAAAAAAAAAGTTCTTAGGTTAGTTAAAGTAGTTTGTAAGCCTAACGTCTGATGACTACAGAAGTTATGTCCCTTAGAATTACATACATTTGATTTTACATCCCGATAGTCTGTAAAGCTCCACTTGCATATTATTGGCTCTTCTCAAAGACGTTTGAACAAAGACGTTAGTTCCATAAAAAGTACTTGGGACAAGATTCTCGAAGAGCACTGTAAGAAGCTTCGTCAGGTGGTTGAAGTCACGGTTGAGCAACTCTGCCAGTCAGTGTTCAATCCCACAACTCCCTGATGGCTTGTTATCTGGATAATGAAGCTTTCAACAAAGGACGGAGGCAATTTTACAGTACATTAGGTGACGTCGATTTCTGATAAATTGATGCCCATCTAGCCATCACCAAGTCTTGAAATGAGCCGTAGAACTCCAGTGGGAAACGGTTGGGGGACATGTGGACTTATTATTTGCATTCTTCGCCACAGCGTCCTCGATATCCACACGCGTGTTAGCAGTCATAAGAGATTCTACTACTGGAACATCAAGGGTACTCGACTACAACCGCGAAACGTATGCAAAATCCGCATCCTTGTAACGTTCTTCCCGGTAAAACCGTTGGTAGTGGTCAAGACGAATACGTTAGCTATGTCTGCCCGTGGAGTCAAACGATGACTATCTGGCAAGTCAAGAATATTGATCAGTTTTCACTAGCACCTCCTACATTTCGTGCAGCACGTGGTTCATAGATGGAGCTTGCTGCAATAAAAGGTATCAAGTGTGTTCTTTGTCACGGTATAAGTAACTGCCACTTCGAAGGGTTCCTCAAAGGTATGCAAACGGAGCACGGGTAGGTGGATACCTTAGCACAGCACATTTCGTTGGCTTGGTCGCGAAAATATTTTTGAGGTTTAGCTTGCCATTCGTGAGGAAATATGTATCTTACTGAAATGAAAGTAGCATGACTACATTGCAGAAAAGACTGGAACTCGATATCAAACCTAGCGTTCCTACCTGACATGACTATACACTTTAACAACTTAAGTTAAGCATTGTAGAGAAAAGAGCACATGTTAGTAGAGATGCACGATCAAATCAAAGCGTTCATGGGAGGTTTACGTTTGCCTCAGAGGCAAATGAGTAACGATATTTTAAAGTTGTTTAGTCGTCTTATTTCTTTAAAGCCTCATTAAAATTTTCTGAACGTCTAGTGGTGATAATTTTCAAATGAATTACTTATCTTTTTCGTTTTTATAATTTTGGATCTATCCCAGTTGAGGTACTGTTAATAACGTCCATGGGTGTTCTCTCTCGTTTTTCTCCAGATATGAAGTCATGCAAAGTTATTACTAGTGACAGAGCGACAAATATGACTGGTCCTTTTTTCTAGGTTGCTAACAAAAATAAGAGAAATTGAGCCACAAATTATGCACGTTCACTGCTTGGCCCATTCTTTGAACCTTGACCGAAGTGTTACTGCAGAATGAAACCACGAGCACCCACACTGATTTTCAAAAGTCGGCGCCCCTGAGTGGAAGAGGACGTGTTACCGGGTATCGGTATATGCTGCAATCTGGAACACAAATCAGAATGTCTAGGTTATTATCGTGCGACTTGTCAATTTCTGTTTTCATGAGCAATAAATGAAATGAGCGTATGGCTTTCTTGGCAGGGAGAACCCTTGCGGGTTTGTTCGACCGCCTTAGTGTAAGTCTTTTTATTTGACGCCGTGTGGGCGACTTACGTGCCAATGATGATGAGATGATGAGGACAACACACAACACCCAGTCCCCTGCCGGGAATCGAACCCGGGCGCCCTGCGTGGTAGTCAGCGACGCTATCGCTGAGCTACGGAGGCGGACGTGTGCAATAAAGAGAACTGAAATAGGTTCTTTTTTTTTTTTCCCCACTGCTCCATTTTTATGTAAAGGGTCATGAACCCCAAGAATCATGGTGATGAAACACTTTTTTTGATGAGTGTATAATATCTGTAAAAAAATCATGTCTCTTTTTATACATGTATATGTAAATCAATTTAGGTAATTTATAAAATTTTTATAAAGATTCCCTTAGCTGGTGCCGAAATGAAGGTAAATATTACTGTTTTAATCAACGCAATCAGTGTGCTCTGATCCATAAATTTGAAATTTCTTTACGGTTGGTGCCCGTACAGCCATGTTTAAGACTGTACGTTTTTATTTATTACCTCTTGACTACTATTAATCTGATACTATAGCGAGGCAGTCGCAGCGAACGTAAGTAAACGATGACTACGGCTGTTAGAAATGTTCAAATATTTGTAGAGCTTATGGGACTTAACTATGGGGTCATCAGTCCCTAAACTTACAAACTACTTATGAACTAGCTAATACTAAGGACGGCACAAATATCCATGCCCGAGGGGGGATTCGAACCCCCAACCGTAGTGGCCGTGCAGACCGTGACTGGCGCGCCGCAGACCGCTCGGCCACCGCGGCCGGTGCAGTGGAGTACCCGAACGTGTGGAGGAGTGAAAGGGGGGGGGGGGGGGCGCAAATCCCGAAGCCCCGTTTCCCTCTCGCAATCCATGTCCTGTACTTCAGCTGGGGCACATCATGGGCACGGTGATAGTGAACGCTGAAAAGTGTTGTACGATGAATCTAAACTGTCGTACTAATTGACATGTCTAATGAGGACATCTTTTGTTACATACAAGGGTTGGAAGTTAAATAGTGGCAACTATTTATTCACAACGGATACAAAATCGTTACATTTTTGCACCTGTTACTGTCCATCAAAGTAATAAACCAGCGTTGTGTAGAACCCGTTGTCAGTGATGTGGAATTCGTAGTAAGTTATTAGCAGAGCCTGTTCTGCTGATGGTGCGAATGGAGCGGTCTATTTCCTGTCGAATTTATTGAACAGTTCTGATGCGAATGACACGAAGTGATTCCTTCATCTTCGGAATCAAATCAAAGTTCAAAGGACTTAAGTCTGGGAAGTATGGTGGATGGTACAGTATAGAGGTCTGCACATCGCTCGGTTGCTCGCTCGAATCCCGTGATACATGTCGTTCTCTGACAGTCCGACAGGTGTCGGTACTGCAGCTTGCGGCAAGGCGTGTGGCTGCGCTCGACTTCCTGCACGCTCGTTCGAGCGGCGCACGCTCGACCGGCCCGACCGTCCACACTGCCCGCTCGCCACTCGGTCGCCCACCGCAGCGCCACTCGAGTCCAAGGAGAGTGTCGAGAGCAAACTAGAAAATAAATCTTGACTGAGAAATTTGGAATTGTTTCCTTTTCCGGGTGCTTCGAAAGCTGTTCTCTCGATCCAGTTGAACTAGCTATTCAGTTTCGCATTTTGTACTTTACCATACAAGTTATTATACGTGATTAACATAAAGTTTCTGTGCTAAGATCATTTACTGAATGAACTTTACGTGATCTTTCTAACTTTCTTGTTCCCATTTTGTGGTCTGTTCCTGTTTAGTGGTAGGTGTTACTTGCCGTCTTAAAGAGTAAATGATTGTATTTTATATGCATTCCTCTTATCACTCTCAAGTCCTGGAATACTTTTCCGTCTTTTATATTGATAATAAATACTCCGATATTGATGTACATTCGTTAGGCTAGTTTTGTGCATTTTGCTCTCTGTTGCGCCTCGTTAATACATATTCCCGTGGCATTTTGGCACTGTGCGTGGTTGCAGCGCCTCTACCTTTTCCGAATGAGTCCTTAACGGGAATTTTTCCAATTGCAACATTCATATATTCCCCACTGCCACTGTCGTCTTTCTTATCTACATACTAAAGAACGCATGCAAGCTTTTATGTAATATATACGATCCGCGCTCTCTTCCGTCGTCAGGGTCATATGTCGGTCTAATCCTCATATATCCTGTACCTGTTTTAAATCCTCTTATTCCAACACTTTACTTTACACAGTTGTACGAATTTATGGTGCTCCTGCTGTTCCAGTCATATCTGAGTTATATTTATTTTGGGCCGTCTGAAGCATGTCACCCGGGTGCACCAGGCAAAAGAATGAAGTGCATGTTTCTGGAATGGCTGGACTGTGAAATGCACGATGCGCAAACCACCAATGAGGTGGACCTTTATTTAGCACGAATTGATGGTGATGACGACGATCTGCTTGAATGGTAGAAATGCAACAGTACTGTCTTTCCTACGCTAGCTTCATTGGCAAACAGTATTTTGTGTGCCCGCCTCAAATGCTCCTAGTGAACGCACTTTCAGTGCGGCAGGGAACCTGTTCTCTGATAGAAGAACTCGACTCGATCGACAAGTCTCAATGATATTTTAACAATACATTGCAATTACAATGCCACTAACGAATAATTTGGGGATACTGTTACTTTTCGATGTATACTTTGTTGTACGGTAACTTTCACTTTTGTATATTGCAATAAAAACGTTGTTCGTTCCGTAGTTTCTCTTTAGATCCTTTACATTACTATCAAAATGTTGTATTTAGTGAAAACAAGCTTTTTGACTCGTTTGCGGTATAATGATATTGCGGTTACATGCTGCTGTGCAGGAATACACGTCTACAGCGTAACTGATTTTAGTTCCTTTAGTTAGTGGGGTTGCGTCAGCCCACACCTCAGAGCCACAGAGCCGCTGCCGTAGCGACTGACAAGGAAACCTATCCAAGTGTCACTCTCCGATTTTTATGAATTTTTGGTTTGTTATAATACATGAAAAACTGTGCGACCCCTATTTTTATTAATTAATTAATTTATTTTTAAGCGGCGGAAAACATATTTAAGGGGTGAAACGGTCCCTCCAAAATTGGGGCTAAAATAGAAAAATCGTGATAACTTAGAGATTAATCAAGCGATTTTAATGATTTTTAGATATGAAAGTATCTTTTGATAAGAGATCGGCCTAGGTACATTGCAGGGGGAGCGACCATTAGGGGGGCAACTACCCCTAAAGTGACCAATTTTTTGTGCTCTAAAAAAATTGTTTTAATTTAATCGAAGTTGAATCTCCGAAATTTGTCTTTTATCAAAAGATACTTTTATACAGAAAATCACTAAAATAGCTTCACTAATCTCGAAGTTATCGCCATTTTTCTATTTTATCCCCAATTTTGGAGGGACCGTTTCACCATTTAAATATGTTTTACCGCCGCTAAATAAATTACGTTTCCCATAGCTTTTCATGTATTCTAAAATATGCAAAATTTCATAAAAATCGGGGAGAGACACTTGGGTAGGTTTCCTCGTGAGTACAGCGGCAGCACTACGGTGTGCGGCCTGTGCCCGCCCCGCCCCACGCAGCCTCGTCCGAGTGTCAACACGCTCGCCGCGAGCGTAACACACTCGCCGCGCCATCGCCGAGCGTTGCGCACTCGACCGAGTACGAGCGAGCGAAACCGGCGATTTGCAGACCTCTAGTACAGTACTTCCCAGTTCCATCGACCGAACAGAGCAGCCACAGCTTGCGCTGTATGTGCCCACGCATTGTCGTGCAAAATGGTGGCTGGGTTGCACAGAAAGTGTTGCCGCTTTTTTCGTAAAGTGTAAGTCCTTGTGACTTCGATTTGATTCCGAAGATGAAGGTACTACTTCGCGTCATTCGCATCAGAACTGTTCAAGAGATTCGAAAGGCAGTAGACCGCTCCATTCGCACCAACAGAACAGGCTCTGCTAACGGTATACTACGCCTTCCACATCGCTGGCAACGGGTTCTACACAACACTGGTGACTATTTTGAAGGACAGTAACAGGTGCAAACATGTAACACTTTTGTATCGGTTGTGAATAAATAGTTGCCACTATTTAAGTTCCAACCCTCGTAGGACATACCAGTTATAGTAATTGATGTGGAATTGTACGTAAACAGAATGCTTGACAGAAGACCGATGTGCGAAATTAAACTGATAAAACAATGAAAACATTTACGTAATGTATGGAAAAGTTTTGCCGCGCGGGAGTTGCCGCGTGGTCTAAGGCATCATGCTACGGACTGGGGAGCCGCTCCCGCCAGAGGTTCGAGTCCTCTCTCGGGTATGGGTGTGTGTGCTGTCATTAAGGTAAGTTAGTTAAAGTAGTTTGTAAGTATAGGAACTGATGAACGTAACACTTTGGTCCAATAGGTTTGCAAACATTTGAAAATTTGAAAAAGTATTACGAATTATGTTAGTCATTTCCACGGTCACTCTCGGTCATGACTATTCATTGTACAGCTGTGTGCTTGCGAGATCAGCCCTCATGTTCTGCTGTATTAGATGATTTTTCACTAGAGTCATTATAACGTGTTATAATGTCAATTGCAGTTCCCGTGACACCATCACGCCTCCTGTAACTACTTTCACTTTTATGCAGTAACGTTCTGAGTCGTTTGGATTAACGGAATTAAAAGCGAGTTTCATGAGAGCAGACATGACATCCAAGACGCTCTGCTGCCTCATACAACGTTTAGGTTCTATATCTACATCGGCGTATTAACTCTGGATATTAAGTGCCTGGTGGAGGGTTTATAGAACCCCTTTCATAATATTTCACTACCGAACATTTCCTAATAGCGCGGGAAAAGGAACAGATAAATATTTCCGTTTTCGATCTGATTTATTTTATTGTGATAATATTCTCTCTCTATGTTGGAAGGTGCTAAAAAATATGTTCGCATTCCCATGAGAAAGTTGATGCAAGAAATTTCGCAAATAGATCTTTCTTTAAATAATTTGCACCCCAAAAGCGTCCATCATTCCTGTGACTCTTTCTGTACCGTGAAAATACGAAACGAGCTACTCTTCTCCGAACTTTTTTTATGTCCTACGTTAGTTCGACCTGACGAGGATCCTACAATTTGCAATAATACTCCACAACAGACGGGCAAGTGTAACGTAGGCAGTTTCTTTAGTAGAACTGTTTCATCTTGTACATGTTCTGGCAATGAAACCCAGTCTTTGGTTCACATTCCACAAGATATTTTCTGTGTGTTCTTCCCAATTAAAGTTGTTCGTAACTGTAATTTCTAGGTATTTAGTTGCATTTACTGCCTTTAGAGTTGACTGGTTTATCGTGAAATTGAAGTATAACCTGTTTTACTCGAAGACTTTCCGCCAATGACTACTGACTGCGTACTTTCTGATAGGAAATCACGGATCCAATCGGACAACTGAGAGGATACTCCATAAGCACGCGATTGGATTAGAAGCTGCTTATGGGGAACAGTGTCAAAAGCCTTCCGGAAATCTAGAAATTTGAGACAGCTTTAAGATTCCTTGTTGATAACACCAGTTCATGTGAGAACAGTACTTCGTGCATCCGTGTTGGCTATGCCTCAATACGTCGTTCACTCCGAAGTAGTTCATAATGTTTGAACAAAGTAAATGTTACAACACGCTGCTGCAAGTCAACCTCATTGATATTGGCTTGTAATTTTCGGGATCACTCGCCCACGCGAGTCAACTACGTTACTGCTGCAGTTGTGTTTTCAAATGTTCAAATGTTTGTATAGTCTATGGGACTTGACTACGGGGCCATCAGTTCCTAAACTTACAAACTACTTAGGAACTAGCTAAGATTCCAAACGGCACAAATATCCATGTCCGAGGGGGGATTCGAACCCCCGACCGTAGTGGCCGTGCAGACCGTGACTGAAGCGCCTCAGTCCCCTCGGCCACCGCGGCCGGCTCTGCAGTTGTGCAGCGGTAGGCTATGTAAGGTGTGGCCTGACTAAGCCGGTTCGCCTAGTACACAACGTCTTTTCATTTGGTTTATTTACCTACACCAATTCGGTCTTTGTCATTGCACTCTTTGTTTTGTAGCTATCCTATCGACGCCGCCCTTCGGTGGTATATTGAATGACAGAACTGTGTGGAAACTGTGGCAACTCCATCTCCGTAAACCACTTCTCGAAATTATACATCTACATCTACATGGGATACTCTGCAAATCACATTCAAGTGCCTGATAGAGGGTTCATCGAACCATATTTACACTATTTATCTCCCATTCCATTCTACAATAGCGCGCGGGAAGAAAGAACACCTGAATCTCTCCGTACGAGCTCTGATTTCTCGTATTTTATTCTGATGATCGTTTCTATCTATGTAAGTGGGAGTCAACAATATATTTTTGCATTCGGAGGAGAATGTTGGCGATTGTAGTTTCGTAAGTAGCCCATGCCGCAGCGATAAGCGCCGTTGTTGTAATGATTCCCATCCCAGATCCTGTATCATTTCCGTAACGCTGTCTCCTCTGTATCGTGACAATACAAAACGAGCTGCCCTTCTTTGGACTCTTTCGATGTCCTCCGTCAAACCCACCTGATAAGGATCTAGCAATACTCCAAAAAAGGACGGACAAGCGTAGTGTATGCTGTTTCTTTAGTAGTTCTGTTGCATCTTTTAATGGTTCTACCAATAAAACGCAGTTTCTGGTTCGCCTTTCCCACGACATTATCTATGTGTTCTTTCCAATTTAAGTCTGAAGTAATAGTAATTCCCAAGTATTTTGTGGAGTTTACGGCCTTCATTTTTGATTGATTTATCTTGTAAACAAAGTTTAACGGATTTCTTTTCGTACTCATGTGGACGACTTCACACTTCTCATTATTTAGAGTCAATTAAGTCTTATTCAGATAGTTCTGCAGTTGGTTTTGATCTTCAGATGATTTTACTAGACGGTAAATGACGGCGTCATCTGCAAACAACCTAAGAGAGCTACTTAGATTTTCTCCCAAATCGTTTATGTAAATACGGAACAGCAGAGGACCAATAACACTACTCTGTGGAACGCCCTATATCACCTCTGTTTTAGTCGATGCTTTACCATCGATTACTACAAACTGTGTCCTCTCTGACAGGAAATCCCCTATCTAGTCACAAATTTGGGGCGATATAACCTAACCACGCAATTTGATTAAAAGCCGTTTATGAGGTACGGTGTCAAACGCCTTCTGGAAATCAAGAAATGCGGAATCGATTTGCGAACCCTTGTCGATAGTTTTTAGTAATTCTTCTAGCTCGCTTGACCGTGGTAATCCCCGTTTTCCACTTGAACACTTGGCAGTAGCATCTCTCTGGAGGCACTTGGCCACGTCTTGCAGTGTGGGTGTGGTGCCTAGGCTTGTGTGGCAGCAGGTTGTTGCCCTATGGCTCTCGCAGGCGGGCATGCACGTCACGCAGTCGCGACCGTCACGTCTGTCTCAGAGCCGAGACGCGCCCACTGTATTCAGCATATAGGATGCAGCAGGAGGGCAGCGGGGACACGGCCGTCGAACACATGCAGGGACTTCCGGTAACACCACACTGGTACACCTCCACGCCACCTGGAGTGCTACAAGTTTATTAGTCTTAATCCAGTTCTGTACGAAACGTGCAACACGCACAAAAAAAGTCGTTGTCAGCTGCAGCGCTCCTTGCGATAGAACGTCGTACTACAAAGAAGCGTTCGAACGGAGCCGGCCGCGGTGGCCGAGGAGACTAAGGTGCTCCAGTCACAGTCTGCACGACCACTACGGTCGGGGGTTCGAATCCCCCCTCGGGCATGGATATTTGTGCCGTCCTAGTTCGTAAGTAGTTCATAAGTAGTTTGTAAGTTTAGGGACTGATGACCCCGTAGTTAAGTCCCATAGACTATACAACCATTTGAACATTTTTTTCGTTCGAACGGAAGGGGAGAGTAGTACACAGTGAAACACGGTACACAGTGAAACATTCCATCTCAGTTGTTTTTAATAATTTTTATTCTACTTGTTGGTTTCCTTGTATGTTTATTATGATAAGATAGGCCTACATCTTTGACTGTAATGCTGGACAGTTTGCTTGATTATTCTCGTTTCTATACGTCATTATTGGTTTTCGGTGGTCAGTTACAGTTAACGTCTCTTTGTAAGTATAATATCTTCGATATAACATACAGCTAAAAGAAATATTATGTTTTGTGATAAGATACACATCTTTAGCTATATATTGGCTGCCGACGAGGCTTTGCTCGTAAACATTTTTGTGAGCAGTCAGGCTTGGAGCGTGAAATATAGTGCATGCCACTATAAGGTACACAAGCACCTTGCTTGTGGTAAGCAGAGCCTCATTCAATCTGTTTACTTGCAGAGCCACAAGTCAAAACACGCACGACTTCGCACAATCAAGCTTTAGTTCCACATTGTACATGTGCAGTATCATACAGATTCGACCACCAGTTAAAAGCAGACTCATAGAAGCTGAAGGAGACTTATTCGATTTATTTGTCTTTAGTATTTAGAGCAATGTGCTTTCTGTTTTTTTTTTTTTTTTTTTTTTTTTTTTTTTTTTTTTTTTTTTTTTTTTTTTTTTTTTTTTTGCTTTGATCTAAAGACAGTGTTAAGAAACGTTGTGATGAGTTTAAAGATTTGCTTTCTAAAGGACTCGGTAAAACCAATAATTTTTTATGCACGCCATTCTGCAAGACAATGTACAGCCTCACTTTTTCAGAGCTCTTCGTGTGCCACATGTTCTTCATGAACAAGTAACTCCGAAGAACCGAAGGGCAGTTGCGTCATAGCACCCACAGCAGCTAGTGAGTGGATATCACATAAGAGCATAGTGGACGGGAAGTCGATTGAAGGGAAAAGAAGAGAATGAATAATCGTAGATGAATATGGAATGGGAAAAGGAATAAAAGCATAATTTAATCATCACTAACATTCGGTTTAACACTCTAGAAAGAGACGTCGTATACATGGAAGAGACCACGAAGGAAGGAAGATTAATGCCCCGTCGACAGCATGGTCGTCAGAGACGGAGCTCACGCCCGGATTTTTGGGTAAGGAAATCGGCCGTATCTTTTCAAAGAAACCATCCCGGCATTTGCCTGGAGTGATTTAAGGAAATCACGGAAACCTAAATCTGGATTGCCGGAGGTGGATTTGAAAACATAGAGGACCAATGCATATCCGTAGAAGAATGTATTACTAGGGAAAAGATAGATACCATGTACATAAAAAAAGAAAATCGTTTGGACACAATAAAAACAGCTGCATGAATATCAAGAGCTGAGATGGAAATCCAGTATTAAGCAAAGAAGGAAAAGCTGAAAGGTGGAAGGAGTATATTGAGGGCCTATACAAGGGAAATGTACACGAAGGCACTATTGTAGAAAGGTAAGAGGAAGTAAATGAAGGTGCGCTATGAGACACGATACTGCGAGAAGAATTTGACAGAGAACGGAAAGATTTAAGTGGAAACAATATCCCTGGAGTAGATGATATTCCGTCTGACCTGCTGACATCGTTGGGAGAGCCACTCACTGTTCCACCTTGTGTGCAAACTATATGGGACAGGGGAAATAACCCCTTGACTTCAAAAATAGTATAATTATTGCTATTCCAAAGAAAGCAAGCCGCGCGGGAGTAGCCGAGTGGTCTGGAACGCCACGTTACGTTTCGCGCGGCCTCCCGCGTTGGAGGTTCGAAACCTCCCTCGGGCATGGATGTGTGTGTTGTCCTTAGGTTATTTTAACTTAGTTTAAGTAGTTTGTAAGACTAGGATTGATGACCAACGTAGTTTGGTCCCCTAGAATTACATTTGAACATTTGAAAGAAAGCAAGTGTGGAAATTACAGAACTATCAGTGTAATAAGTCATAGTTCCAAAATACTAATACTAATTATTTACAGACGAATGGAAAAACTGGTGGAATCCGACATCTGGGATGATCAGTTTGGATTTAGGAGAAATGCAGGGAACAAATGTCTCTTTTGGTGGAAAATCAAATGTTTGTAAACCTATTGGACCAACCCGCTATGGTCATCAATCCCGCGATTTACAAACTACTTAAACTAACCTAAGGACAACACACACACACACACACACACACACACACACACACACACACACACACACAGAGAGAGAGAGGACTCGAACCTCCGACGGCGAGGAACCGCGCGCTACGTAGAGAAGCGTGTTAGACCACCCGACCACTCCCCCGTGCAGAAATGTAGGAATACGCGAGGCAATACATTTCGGCATATATTAAAAGATAGTTTAAAGAAAGGTAAACCTATGGTTTTAGCTTTTGTAAATTTGGAGAAAGCTTTTGACAATGTTTACTTGAATACCATCTTTCAAATTTTGAAGGTAACAGGGGTAAAATACAGGAACGAAAAGTTATGTACAACTAGTATAAAAATCAGTCAGTAGTTATGAGTCGAAGGGCTTGAAAGCGACGCAGTGGTTAGGAAGGGAGTAAGACAGGGTTGTAACCTTTCCCCAATGTTATTACATCTATACAATGATCAAGCTGTGCAGGAATAAGGAGAAATTTGGAGAGGGAATTAAAGTCCAGGGAGAGGGAATAAAAATCCTTGCGGTTTGTTGACGACGTAGTAATTCTGTCAGAGACAGCAAAGGACCTGAAAGAACAATTAAACGGAATGGACAGTCTCTTGAAAGGAAGGTATAAGATGAACATTAATAAGAGTAAAACAAGGGTAATGGAATGTAGTTTCAGAAAATCAGTCGATGCTGAAGGAATTAGATTAGGTATTGAGACAATAAAAGTAGTAGATGAGTTTTGTTATTTGGATAGAAAAGTAACTTATGATGGACGAAATAAAGAATATATAAAATTCAGAATCGCTATGGGAAGAAATGCATTTCTGAAGAAGCGGAATTTGTTGACATAAAAAATTAAGTTTTTATTTGTTGAGAAATACATGTCAAGATCGCTGTTCAATCTGGACAGTTTCTCTACATACATGTGTGAATAAGTGGGAAAATTGTTGTGAGATTGTTTTTAAAAGTGACGAGCTATGGCATAATTATGATTTTAAATTATGACACATCTAGTTTATATGACGTTTTAGATATCATAAATGACGATCAAATGCTAATTCTTATAAATCAAGTCACAACACAACTGAACTGTGCAATTATAAATAATGTATGGAGAGATGCTATGTTTTGAAATGTAGAGATCTGGAGATAAAAACTAAGTTTGTCCAAACCGGTTATCTAAAATAAAATATTGAACAGCAATATTGGCATATATATTTCTTAACAAATGACAATCTAGATCGCCCTCTTGCTTTGAAAAATGTCAAGCACATATCCAAAATGAATTTAAATGTTAGAAGGCATTTGTCTGGAGTGTAGTATTGTACGGAAGTGAAACGTGGACGATAAGAAATATGATAGAAGCATTTGAAATGTGGTGCTATAGACAAATGCTGAAGATTAGGTAGGTAGATCGCGTAGCTAATGAAGAGGTACTGAACAGAACTGGGGAGAAAATAAATTTGTGGCATATCTTGACTGGAAGAAGGGATCGACTGATGGGACACATTCTGAGACATCAAGGAATGTAAATTTAGCATTGGAGGGAAGTGTGTGGAGGAAAAACAGCAGAGGCAGACGTAGAGACGGATGTAGTAAGTAGGTTCAAAATGATGTAGGTTTCCGTTATTCATAGATGGAGATGCACAGGACATGAAGCGTGGAGAGCTGCATGACTGAAGACCACAACAACAACCTCCCGAATGCTAGATCAGTGTGTTACCAATGTACCACTTCGCTCGGTGAAGAGACCATTAGGCATCAGAAGGTTGGAGATTGATTTTATAATGGTAAGTCATAAATTTTGAAAACAGAGGCAACTGTAAGAAGTCTCCAGGTGCAAAGATAGACTCTAACCGTAACTTACTGATTATGCTCTGCAGAATAAAACTGGAGAAACTGCAAAAATGTAGAAAAGTAAGGAGATGGAACCTGGATAAATTGAAGGAATCTGGGGTTGTTGAGAGTTCAGAGGGAGCATTAGGCAACAATTAACTGAAATGGGGAAAAGTAATACAGTATGGGTAGCTTTGAAAGATGAAATAGTGAAGACAGCAAAGAACCAAATAGGTAGAAAGACGAGGCCTGTACAAATCATGAGAAATTACAGAAGATACTGACTTTAATTGATGTAAAGAAGAAATTAAAAAAATTGCAGGGAATGAAGCAGAGGGTTAAAACATGGTACGTTAAACAAGAGTAACTAGAGGATAATTTGAAGTCTGTAGAATAATGTAGAACTAGAGCAAAATAGATACCGCTTACAGGAAAATTAAAGAGACTTTTGGAGAAAAGAAAAGCAACTGTATAAATATCAAGAGCTTAGATGTGAAACCAGTACTAAGCAAAGAAGGAGAAGCTGAAATGTGGAAGGAATATATAGAGAGACTATACAAGGGAAATGAACTTCGAAACGGTATTGTAGAGAGGGAAGAGAAAGTAAGTGAAGATGAGATTGGAGTTATGATACTCTGAGAAGAATTTGATAGAGTATTGAAAGTTCTAAGTCGAAACAAGCCCCCTGCAGTAGGCGATATTCCCGCAGAGCTGCTGATGCCTTTCGGAACGTCAGCTAGGAAGACACTATTGCATCTGGTGTGAAACACGGTTGGAGACAGACCTTAAGAACAATATAATAATTCCAGTCCAAAAGAACATAGGTGCTGATAGGAGTGAATGTTACAGAATTATCAGTTTGATAAGCCGTGGTTGCAAAATACTAATTTGAATTATTTAAAGAAAAATGGAAAATCTGGTATAAGTCCACCCCAGGAAAGCTTAATCTGGATTTCGAAGAAATGTAGCAACATGTGACGAAATACTGGACGTATGACTTACTTTAGAAGACGAGGCAAACCAACGTTTATAGCTTTTATAGATTTAAGAGAAAGCATTTGTCAGTGCTAACTGGAATACACTGTTTTAAATTCTGAAAGATGTAGAGGTAAAGCTTAGAGAAAGAAAAGTACTATACGACTTATATAGAAACAAGACAAGTAGTTATAAGAGTCTAAAATCATGGAAAGGACGCAGTGGTCGGGGATGGAGTAAGAAAGGGTTGCAGCCTATCCCCCATGTTACGCAGCTTTTACAATGAGGAAACTGTGGCGGAAAGCAACAGGAAATTTGTAAACAGAATTAAAACTCACGAAGAAGAAACAAAATCTTGGAGGTTTGCAGATGATATTGTAATTCTATTTGGGACAGCAAAGGATATTAAAGACGAATTGAATGCAATGGACAATGACGTTAAAACAGGGTATAAAATGAACATTAACAGGAGAAAACAAGGGCAATGGAATATAGACGATTTGAATTAGGTGATGCTGAGGGAATTATATTAGGAACGAGACAATAAAGGTAGTAGAAAAGTTTTGTTGTTGTCCAGTGAAATAACTTCTAAATGCCGGAGTAGAGAAGATATAAAATGCAGAATGGAGATGCGAAGAAAAGTATTTCAGAAGAAGAGAAATTTGTTGACACCGAATATGTAGGCATTTGTATGAAGTGTAGCCTTGTACGGGGGTGAAACGTAAACAATAAATCGGTCAAAGGAATGCTGAAGGCCAGAGTAATGTATCGCGTAACTAACGAGGAGATACTGAACAGAATTGGGGGGATTAGAACTTTGTTGCATATCCCGACTAAAAGAAGGTGTTAGTTGATAGGATATATTCCTAGATATGAAAGGATCGTCAGTTTAGTACCGGAGGGGGGGGGGGGCAGTGGTGGAGGATAAAACTAGGAGAGGGAGTCTTACATATGAATACAACAATCAGAGTCAAAAGGATATGTGTTGTCGTTGTTTTTCAACGATTAAGTAGCTAGTAGACTAAGAGTCACGTGGAGAGCACAACAGATATAGTGAGTGAAACAACCAATTGTTTCGATGAGTTACAGATCCCAAATAACGATTTTTTTAAATTTTTTAAAATTTATAGTAATGTTGGCACAAGAGAATAGCACTTTTGAAATACAACCTGTAAGTATTTTTTCACATGTTTGTAAAGCTAAGGGACCAATGCTCAGGTCATCGGTCTCTATACTTACAAACTACTTAAAATAACATATGATGAGAACAACACACACATCCACGCCCGAAGGAAGACTCGCACCTCCGACGGGGAGCGGCCCCGAAATCCGTGGGAAGACACCTTAGATCGTACGGCCATTCCCGCGCGTCACCTTCTTATCGAGAGGTTTATGAATGGCATACTTTAATCTACTGGGAAACATCCAAATTATTGATACATTACATAAATGATTAATAACATAACATTTTACAGGATGTTAAGAAAAGTGTCGAATCCTGTGATAGGCAGTAGTGCTAATACATTTCATGTCACCGACCTCCAAGGAATAGACTTTAAAATCACAAAAAAAGTCTGTAATAAACCTCCAAACATTTTCGTGAAAATTTCCCAGTCAACTAGTGCTGACCTTTATACTGTAACAGTCCTACATTTCCCATTATTAATGTACAAGCCGTAAAGAAAACGACGCACGAGAGCTACTTAATAATTGATTTTCCTTCCAACTTTAAGTTCGATAGCCGATCGTGCAACTGCTGCATAAGGCATATTTCTCCATGTAGCTGACTCTGTTACGAATCAATCTGATTTAAAAACTGTAAAGATAGGGGGGGGGAGGGGGGGGAGTCGGAAAACAATCAGAGATCTAGAGTTTCACCCTTACTTAAATTCCTCTGAAAGAAGGATAAAGACGGTTGTACGTTATGTATACTGACTAAATACCCTCAATTCAACTGCAAAATTTTGATCAAACTATTGTAGAGTAAAGTACCCATGAATATTACATATAGTCAGTCTGAAATGACGGTTTGTGTTTAGTCTGCCGTCGGCGACAAGGTCATGATAGACAGTGAGCAAAGTTCGGATTGCAGTATCCTTCTCAAAGTATCCATCACAGCACTTACCTTAAACGATCAGATGTATATTGTCTGTTGTTTCGGATATCATATGAGTCTTTACAGCTTTGATATATATGTGATGACTGACAGTGAAGCTGTCATTTGACGTCAGCTGCTGTCAGGGATTGAACGATCAATGATGACTTAGGAAAACCTGAGCCTTCGCCAGGATTCTAAACCGAATCTCATGCTTTTAGATATTTTTGCAAAGCACTTATGCCACACATTGTAGTAGTTCCACGCAACTGCATGGACTACCCTGTCAAACATCCCACCCTACCCACATTCTTGTAAGATGAACCTAATCGGAGTAACGCGTCGATTATCCATTGCCGGCCGCGGTGGCCGAGGGGACTGAGGCGCTCCAGTCACGGTCTGCACGGCCACTACGGTCGGGGGTTCGAATCCCCCCCTCGGGCATGGATATTTGTGCCGTCCTTAGGATAAGCTAGTTGATAAGTAGTTTGTAAGTTTAGGGACTGATGACCCCGTAATTAAGTCCCATAAGCTATACAAACATTTGAACATTTTTGATCATCCATTTCCCCAACTCTGCAACTTTCTTGAAACCCGCAGTGGGTCGGATCTGAAAGTGTTTGTACATTGAAAGAGGGCCTGTTTTTAACCCAGCTAGGTGTTAGAACAATGGTATGTGTGTTGTCTGTTTCCTCGGGCTTGATTTAGACACATGTTATTTCTGTGTGTACTAGCCCAGTGACTGTAGCACTGGAACACTGGCAAAATGTAAAGCTCTACTTCGAAATGCACATTATTTAATTTTTTACATGGTAGAGCGACGATATTCTTACTTTAAAGTATTAAAATGCCAGGATCGCAATTAGTTAATTAATTTATTATTATTTCTTTTACGAGCGGTTTCGGTACACGTATGGTACCATCATCTTGTCATTTGTGTCCTATGCTTTCCGCTTCGTGAATCGCATGATTGACGTACCATTACAATATCGTGCGCCTTCACGAAATGCAAAGCTTAGGACACAAATGATGGTACCGTAAGTGTACCGAAACCGGTCGTCAAAATATAAATAAATTAATTGCGATCATGGTATTTTAATACTTTAAACGCATACTGTGGTTTTTAATATACTCTAAACACTGCTGTGATTGCAATGTACAGGTAACGTACTAGTCGAGGCCTCCTATTGCCAACCCCTTGCGTGGTCCTCTGATAATACGGGGCTGGACAAAATATTACGTATGAACACCATGCAGTATACTACATCTTGTTATAAGTTGGCACCACTGCGTATGTGATGACACTGACTCGCGACCGTAATGCACAATTGACGCATGAAGTCTTGGACGTTGCCTTACCGTAAATTAAACGTTTTGTTTTGTGACCGTCAACACAAATGATCGGTAAAGTGTGTGGTTTCTCAGACTTTCAAAGAGGCCAATTCAATGGTGCACAGTTTGTGGGAGAATCTGTGACGAAAACGGCTGCACTGTTTAACGTTTAACTGCCGACTCTATCCTCGGTGATAAAAACAGCGTACGCAAAACAAGGTAAAACATCACTGACGAAGTAGAATAACGCGCGAAACACGACGTAAACTCAGAACGATCGACGAGCTTTAAGAACCATTGCGGCCAGACAACATAAAGCTACCACGGCAAAAGCGACTGCAAAACTCAACACTCACTTGAGTTATACTGCTTCGATAAATACAGGCTTGAGCTTAATACTCGTGGAAGGACTGTAGATGCTAAATCCATAATGACGGAAGCCAATGCAAACCTGCAAGGGAGTGTTGCCACTACCATAAAACCGGTCCACTTGTGACTGGAAGTATGCGATACGGTCCGTGAATCATCGTTTACATCGCTTCCTAAAATATAACCGAAAACCACAAAAGGAGCTTACGGCACGGCATACCTGCTTCCAACAGTCAAGCATAAAGGAGGTTCCGTCATGATTTGGGCACCTGTATTGTGGTATTTAACTGTTTCTATAATTACCCTCATTGTTCGGTAATTTTAAATGAATATCTCACCATAGTCAGCTACAAACTACTGACTATGACTAACACATCGCTGACAAACTCTGCCACATTGCGAAATGATAATGCGCCCACGCTCACAGCCGAAAAGGTTCAGGCGTGCTTTGCACAGCATCAGAAAATTGTCGAACGTCTCCCCTGGACAGCAAAAATTGCCATTTTGACCCATTAAGGGGGACTTTAGAAAAGAGAGTGAGGATCATACTTATAGCTCCAACTTCGTTGAAGTAATTGACGGAAGTTTCGGCACAAGAATGGATTACATTTGTTGGCAACTATAAAAACACTTAAGAATTTTTTCTTCGAAGAGGTGTAGCTGTTCTCAAAGTCAATTGTCAGTTAGCTACTTAGTAATAAATAAATATTGTGTTTATGTTAGCTGTTCATATTATTTCGTCCATCTATATATATATAAAGCAGAATGTCCTTGTGTTTGTGTGTAGATATTGAAAACAAATCTACAGTTTTTTCCAATCTTTATGAAATTTTGCACACGTTAAGCTTCAATCCACGAGGACGACGCGTAGTTCGTGAGATATGAACACATAAATGTTAATGGAAAACCGCCCCATCATGCACAAAGTTGTAATCTATTACTTCTTTGCTATTAATTGTATTCGCAACAGATTTTACAGGCATACAGCACTTATACAAATGAATATATACGTGAAAAATTATACAGTTGTACAACATATTACTCAATAAATATGAGATCATACTAATTTTATGTCATTTTTGTTTTGATTACTATCTTTCTTTATTTGGATACTGCACGTGACAGCCTAATTTCTTATATATTCTCCGATAAATATAACATTTTTTTTTTTTTTTTTTTTTTTTTTTTTTTTTTTTTTTTTTTTTAGAAAATAGGAGATGGACAGAGAGAGAAGGGATAGGAGAAGTGCTAACTCAAGGCAGGAATGAATAAATAAATACCCGGGCAACGCCGGGTTTTTAGCTAGTCCCCTCTCCAGTCACGGTCTGCACGGCCACTACGGTCGGGGGTTCGAATCCCCCTTCGGGCATGGATATTTGTGCCGTCCTTAGTATAAGGTAATATATAAGTAGTTTGTAAGTTTAGGGACTGATGATCCCGTAGTTAAGTCCCATTAAAAAAAATAATAAAAAAGCTAGCTAGTCCCCTATCTCCGTTTATTTGTTTGTTTTGTCTTTTGAGTAATGGGTCTTGTCTGATTTGATGTGCCCCTTCACGAACTCCATTCCTGCGCCAACCCTTCATTTCAGAGTAGCACATGCACATAAACTCATAAACTATTTGCAGGCTGTATTTCAGTCCTTGCTTCCCCTACAGGTTTTGCTCTTCACAGCTCTCTCTAGTCTCATGGAGGTTGTTCCCTGAAATCCTGTCTTATCTTCTTGCCAGTGTTTTCCGTATGTTCCTTTCTTCGCCCATTCTGAGTAGAAACTGTTCATTAGTTGTCATTCCACCCGATTTCTAATATTCTCCTGCAGCAGCACATCTCAAACGTTTAGATTCCCTTCTGATCCATTTTTCCCAGTGTCCACGTTTCATGGTCGCTTTCGCTGTGCCCCAAAGATACATTATTGGAAATATCTGTCACATATTAAGGTCAATGTTACCGTTAGAATTCTCTTAATTTGATTTCAAGTATTCAAAAACTGTTTTAAATTCTGACTCTAATTCTGACTCCATCATGCCTGACATGTCAACTTCTGTTTCTCTTTCTATAACGTCATCAGGTAAGTTTTTCCTTGCATAGAGGCATTCAGTATATTCTTTCCATTTATCTGACTCTTCCCTTCGTTTAACAGTGAAAACTCATTCCAGTCTAAATGTTACCACCTTCCTTTTAATTTCACCGAAGATTGTTTTCTGTATGCTGATCCTTCCTTCCAACGATCATTTCCTTTTCCATTTCTTCAATTTTTTTCCTGCAGCGATTTCGTATTGGCTTCCCTGCACTTCCTGTTTATTTCACTTCTAATGTGTTTGTATTGCTATATTTCTAACAATCCATGTACATTTTTGAACTTTCGATCGTTTAAAGTTCATTTTCTTTTACCCAAGTTTTCTTTGCACTTACTGTCCTTGTACTTACGTTTATACGGCCACCATTCGTGATTACTCTTTTCAGAGATGTTCACTCCTCTTCAAGCAAAGGGCGTACTCTGTTATTCCTTACCGTAGTATCTTCAGATAACTTCAAACGGCTTTCATAATTTCTCAGCACTCTGATATTCCATTGCCTTCCACACTGGTCTTCATTACTAAATTGCGATCTGAGTCTATATCTGTTCTGGGTAGCTTGATAATACAATAGCTGACGTCGGAAACTCTGTCTGACCATGATGTAATTCAAGTAGATTATTCCCGTGTCTGCAGGTCTTTTCAAAATATATATTCTCCTGTGTTTAAACAGAATATTCGCTATTGCTATCTAATATTTGTTACAGAACTCAGTTAGACATTCTCATCCCTTATTACTAAAGCCAAGGCCATATTCTCCTACAACACTGCCTTCTGTTCCTATGCTTACAAAATGTTCAAATGTTTGTAAAGATTATGGGACTTAAATACGGGGTCATCAGTCCCTAAACTTACAAACTACTTATGAACATCCATGCCCAAGGGGGGATTCGAACCCCCGACGGGGAACGGACTCGCGCATCGTAGCATAGCGCCTCAATGCTCTCGGCCGCTCCGCCGCGGCCCTATGCTTACAATCGCGTTCCAGTCCCCCATGAATATTAGATTTTCATCCTCCTTCACATACTAAATTGCCCTTTCTGTATCCTTATACACTTTCTCTCCCTCTTCATCATCTGTTTGTGACGTTGCGATCTATACCAAAGCTATCGTCGTCGGCATTGTTGAGCTATCGATCCTGATAAGAAAACTCTATCTCATCCGTAGATGAAACCAGGAGACTGATTTTGTAATGTTTGGAACCATATTTTAACATATGAGACATATGCAGGGGCAGATATAGAGTCTGACGATAACGTATTGATTACGAACGGCATGTTAAACCCTTACAAACTACATAAAGACAGATAATTAAGAGGGTTGAGTTTCAGAGAGGGAAAGGCGAGGGGTCTGAGACGCGCCAGTCACGGTCTACACGACCACTAAGGTCGGGGGTTCGAATCCCCCCTCGGGCATGGATATTTGTGCCGTCCTTTGTGTTAGCTAGTTCATAAGTAGTTTGTAAGTTTAGGGACTGATGACCCCATAGTTAAAGTCCCATAAGCTATACAAACATTTGAACATTTTTGAACAAAATTCGTAGAAGGACAGGTGCTGGTAGAAATCCTTGGACGACACAGGAAATACTGAATTTAGTTGATGAAAGGGGTAAAGCAGGAAAAAGGAAATGTAGGCGCCTAAAAAGGAGGATGACAGGAAGTTCAAAATAGCTAAGCAGGAGCGGCAAGAGGACAAATGTAAGTCCATAGAAGAATGTATAATTATGGGAAGCCTACAGAAAAATTAAAGAGATGTTTGGAGAAAAGAAAAGCAGCTGTATGAATATCAAGAGCTCAGACAGAAAAGCAGTACTAGGCAATGAAGGGAAAGCTGAAAGGTGAATATGTACTAGGATCGTCTGAAATTGGAATATAATACCACCCCAAACCATAATACCAGGCGAGGGTCCAGTATGGCGATGCATAAGTTGACAGTTCAGAAGTGTCTGGAAACCACTGTGGTGGTGCAGGCAGAATCGGGATTCAGTGGTAAAAAACAATGCAATTCTCTGCCTCCACCACCATAATGGTTCGATTCGAGTCTGGAGACCGTACGCTAAGACACTGGTGAATTGTTCACTTATGAATCACATTGGATTCCACTTGCATACCCCTATAGTGCACGTCACATAGGAAGGCGAATCAGTTTTCAACCGTACTGCGTATCCCCCTCCATTACTGGCAGCCAATAATATTCATTCTGAGGCGCGTGGCTGGCCGCGAGTTATGCAATATTTCTGCCGCAGGCTTCATTGTTGGCCCTCGGGCGTAGCTCCTCCCCTCCATACTTCCCTTATCGTTCCGCCTCTATGAGCGGAAGCGCCTTCCTACATGACGCCAACTATAGTATGCATTGCCAGTGCACCGACCAGTCAGCGTTACAGGTCTGAGTGTTGGAGCCTGTTGACCTCTTATATCTTCAGAGCTTGCTGACGGCCACAATACAATTGGACAATATGCGGCCACACACGTCACGGGTTGTTCCAAGACTTCTTCATCGCCCATCAGATTGCATTGCTGCCTTGACATCCCTGTGCTCTCAATCTCTCTTGTGTCAAAAATATTTCGTCGATAATTGCGGCATGACTGGACCGTGATACAACACCCACTGCTACAGAAGATCAACTTTGGCAATGGCAGCATGGACTGTGATTTCCCTACGTCACTCTACACAAATGCCAGCATGGTTCCTTTGAAAGGTCACGTCCTATTTCATTCCCCATCTTACCCTAAATCCGAGTGCGAGCCCTGTCTCTAATGACCACACTTGAGCATGGACTGCTGTACCCCTACAACAGATCTGGAGGCTCTTCGATTCAATGCAGAGGCGAGTAGGAGCTGTTATAGCCAGCAACGGTGGCAGCAGTCAATACTGATTCCATCATTTGCCACACTTCACACAGGACTGTATTTTCAATCACGTGATCTTTGTACAAGGTGTTATCTTCAAAATAAATGTGGCTCTTATATCTTATATCTCCTCTCCTTCTTTGTGTTGTGTTTTGGATGGCGAGCAGAGCGAGAAGAACTAGTAATTTGTGGTTTTATTAAATTTAGATTTTATCAGGTCGGTAGTACAACAAATGTGGCAACAGTCCACAAGGATCTCTGAAAGAAAATTAAATCATACCAGAAAAATAATATGGGCTCTATCACTTCAGTAATAACAGTTTAAAAGCATATATAGTCCAGAGAGCTAAAACATTGGCGCAGATGTGTTATCCAGGATTGCACCAGTTGTCAAAGATATTAATATAAATGGCCCTCCAAAAAGTGGTTGAGAATCAATTTAATGAAGTTCTGTAGAAGATCTTAATAAATAACATAAGTGAATGAACATAACTTGGTCCCAACACAAGAAACTTGTTGAGACACAATATGGTTGTGCGAGTCAGGGAAACCTTCTAAAATACTATTTGAGACGTAGAAACATTTTATATAGGCGTGGAAATTAGTCAAAACGAGAGTGGCGAGTATGTATTCCAGAGCATACAATTGAAAATTTAATTTCGTCCTCTCACCTAAGCACTGCACATTTTGATGACGATAAATATATTGAAAAATTGAAAGCAGGTTTATACTCTTTGGTATGAGCAGAAAGATGCAAGAAGGCCTATATAGGTGATAGGTGATACGTCCAAAAAAGTTCAAAACTACCAAAGTCAGCTAGCAAGGAAAAGTACATCCTGTCATAGCACATGGAATTAAGGAGGTATTCGTAATTACCATTCTAAAACCTTTGTCAGAGTCGCAAGGTACTAATGGAAGTGAGAGGAAAATATATGTTATTCTTTCCACAGCTGGAAGCTGTTAGTAAATTAATGGTAGCAAGAACTGTCATTCATTATTTCATAAATAGCTGCTAAACAAATAGAATATTGGACCAAATTTTTTATCCGGGGAACGAGAATGAATGCTTCGTCAGAATAATATTGATCAAATTTTTATAGTGAACTACATATTCTCCTCCAGTTCTAAAGAACGAATAATTGACTCATCATAAGCATCGGCTAATTAGAAGATTTTTATGGTGTGATCACATTTTAGCATACACATTCACCGGATCTGCAATCTGAGAACTGCTATTAAACTAGGAACCTGAATCTATGTTTGCTGACCTCGTATAAGACATCAGAAGATAAAGCGAAAGCTGAAAAGTGAACCACACAGGCGAACGTCACAACAAGATGATTTTTCCGATTAAATATTTAACTATAAGATGGGTGACATGTTACTGATTGAAATGCACACGAAATATTGTAAGACTTGAAAATATACAGAAATTCATTTTAGAGTGTAAAGAACGTCACAAAATCATTGACACTGAGTGCCCTAACACAGTGGAGTTAGTGGTTGTGAAACAGGATAAATATGATGATTAGAATCATGTCGAAAATAGCAAGGTATATCACAAAGATGATAAATGTGAAGAATCTTGCATACCGAAAGACGGATTTTACTTATGTGACTGGAATTTTCACTTGCTACTTCGAAACCCATTAATATGTGCTTATATTGAAGATAATGACGGGATTCTAATAATGTATCATAAAACAGCTATGATGTTACGAATTTACTTTACGCTCCAATGGACCCACAACACTAAAGATATCTCATATATAGTGCTACAGCATCACAGAGCTGCTACATAGCTACAGTTTGGATTACATTACATGATGTTACTTAGGTTCTATGTACTACCATATCGCACTGTTTACTGTTAAGTCTGAGTGTCTCGTAATCTTGCAGAAAATCCAAAGAAATTCTGGTCATATGTAAAGTACACTAGCGGCAAAACACAAACAATACCTTCACTACGCGATAGCAATGGTAATACTACCGACGACAGTACTGCTAAGGCAGAATTACTAAACACAGCTTTCCGAATTTCTTTCACCAAAGAAGACGAAGTGAACACTCCAGTATTCAATCCAAGAACAGCTGCCAGCATGCGAAACTTAGAAGTAGATGTTCCTGGAGTAGTAAAACAACTTCAGTCACTAAACAAAAATAAATCTTCCGGGCCAGATTGTATACCAACTAGATTCCTCTCAGAGTATGCTGATGCAATAGCTCCGTACTTAGCTATAATTTACAACCGATCACTCAACGAAAGATCCGTACCCAAAGACTGGAAAGTTGCCCAAGTTACTCCAATATTCAAGAAAGGCAATAGGAGTGATCCCCAAAATTACAGGCCTATCTCATTGACGTCGATTTGCAGTAGGATTTTGGAACATATACTTTGTTCGAATATTATGAACTACCTCGAAGAGAACGACCTATTAACCAATAGTCAGCACGGATTCAGAAAGTATCGCTCTTGCGAAACACAACTTGCCCTTTATTCACATGAAGTGTTAAGTGCCATCGACAATGGATCTCAAATCGATTCCATATTCCTCACAAGCGGCTTCTAATGAAATTGCGTGCTTATGGAATATCTCCCCAATTGTGCGATTGGATTCACGATTTCCTATCAGAAAGGACACAGTTCGTTGTAATTGACGGTAAGTCATCGAGTAAAACAGAAGTGATATCTGGCGTTCCACAGGGAAGCGTTATAGGTCCCCTACTCTTCCTCGTGTTTATAAACGATTTAGGAGATAATCTAAATAGCTCCCTTAGACTGTTCGCGGATCGGTTAGTGAAGTCAACAGAGGATCAAAAGCAAATGCAAAGCGATTTAGACAAAATTTCTACTTGGTGCGAAAATTGGCAATTGACACTAAATAAAGAAAAGTGTGAAGTAATACACATGACCACTAAAAGAA
Source organism: Locusta migratoria (assembly GCA_026315105.1). Lineage (NCBI taxonomy): Eukaryota > Metazoa > Arthropoda > Insecta > Orthoptera > Acrididae > Locusta > Locusta migratoria. Next base: position 285,104,575 of record CM048755.1, read on the forward strand.
ATCCACTGAACTTCAATTAAGTGATAAATCAGTCATAAGGTCGTAAATTCTACCAAATACCTAGGAGTTACAATTACGAACAACTTTGACTGGAGAGAACACATAGAAAATATTGTGGGGAAGGCGAACCAAAGGTTACGTTTCATTGGCAGAACGCTTAGAAGATGCACCAGCTCCACCAAAGAGACTGCCTACATCACACTTGTGCGTCCTCTCCTGGAGTACTGTTGCCCCTTGTGGGACCCTCACCAGGTGGGACTGACGGAAGATATTGAGAAGGTTCAGAGAAGGGCAGCTCGTTTTCTTTTATCACGTTACGGGGGGGAAAGCGTCACGGATATGTTGCATGAATTGGGGTGGAAATCATTAAAAGAAAGACGTTATTCATTGCGACGTGATCTGTTTGCGAAGTTTCAATCACCGACTTTTAGTTCTGAATGTGAAAATATTTTGCAAGCACCCACCTACTTAGGGAGACATGACCATCCCAATAAAATAGGAGAAATCAGATCGAAAACAGAACGATTTAGGTGTTCTTTCTTCCCGCGCGCTATTAGAGAATGGAACGGTAGAGAAAAGTTATGAAAGTGGTTAATGAACCCTCTGCCAGGCACTTAAATGTGATTTGCAGAGTATCTATGTAGATGAAGATGTAGACAAAATCTTGTATTATTACCTTTTTTATGATACGTCAATGTTGACTTCATCTTTTCAAGCCCGATTACAATTCATTATTAAATTATTTTGTCTAAAGATAAGGTTTATTATGTCGGATTCCGCGCGCTTTTCAAATATAAGGATGATCACAGGTGACTCGCATTTAGTTTTATGTATTAAGGTATTCAGTAGGTAAAATGGTCACTGCGTCGCTAGCAGTTTATTTGCATGATCATCGGGAGCCCACAGAAGGCTACACGTTGGTGGAGACGTCTGCAGTTAAAGAGTAGCGACCTCCCCCTCCTTCAACAGTGATTAAGTAATTTAAAGTAATTGTTTGTCATCAAGCACTTACGCCGCAGTTAAGATGTTTTGGCGTGTATAGATATTTCCTGAATGACAACTTGCGGTAATTTCCCTTCTATTTCTGTGACCATACGAGTTGTGTGTGGTAGCACTATGATTTAGGTGTTTTTATGTGATCAGTGTATTTCTGAGGTGCAGACTGTTTAGGTAGTTCTGTGTTATTTACGTATCACATACGTTTTGTTACAGCTTTGATAGATAGACTGTGGTCAGTTGTGTTGTGAGATTTCTATATCTTATTTCTTTCCCCTCTAAGTTGACTGCGTTTGGTAGCACCGTACAATCTAATAATTTTCTTCTGTATATTCTCTAGACACAGACTGTATTTGGTAGTTCACTTAAAAGAAAGTCTAGATTGTAATTTATTTTGTGGTAACTGGTTTCGGCTATTCCAATGGCCATCCTCGGACATTACAACCATAGTGTCGGCTACAGGATGCCCCTAGGAGCTGCCTAAAATGATAGATGTCGATATCTATCCGACGATGGACATTTAAATGTCCGAAACCGGCTATCATGAAATAAATTGCGATCTAGACTGACTTTTAAGTGAATTCAATCATTCAGATGCTACTCCACAATGTTTAAAAAAAATTATTTCGCAATACCGTGATAATTTTTCCCTTTATTTATCAATACTCTTCTTTAATGTTACTGCATCCTATTCTTTTATTAATACCAATGTTTAATACCTGTATGTTGTTTGTAAGAAATGGATTGTTTGACTGCAATGGAGAAATGTAGCTAGAAACCTTCTTTTCTTCTAAATGTCTTGTGTCAGTAATCTAAAATTTCGATTGAATGAATATTGTCGGCTATCTTACCATAGTAAACCAAGCAGATTTAATAGAATTTCTTTCCGTTTTATCACTTTGCTAATTTTTTTTTATTTGTTGCCTCTTTGTTATGTGTAGACCCCCATCCATGGTTCTCAAATGCAAAAGAATTTAGAAACAGTTGTTTCTCTGGGATCGATAGCCACACGAGTGCACTTAGTTTTGCTTTTGTTTGGTGAGAAATTATTACTGGTTGACGACAAAGTTAACAAAAATGCGTTGGCTGGTTCATGTGACAGGACCGTGGAAGGAATTGGGTCATGAAAAATGTTAATTTTGTGACAGAAATGTTCTTGATGATATGCTCTCACGCATACACAAGTGACAGAAACGTGGTCCGTGAGATGTATAAAGTCGAACCCAACTGCGAAAAATATTACCTAATGTCCGTGTGTGTCTCTTACACCATGTTGGCTACAATTATTATGGATTTATTTCTGTGTCCACGAATGACAATTTGATGGACTGTAGTGAACAAATATGAATATGACATAGAGAAATATAATTTAGTATGTGAACAGTGCAGTCCTGTGAGTACTCATTGCTATTAATATACTGAATCTTGACAGAACTCGTGCTACATCATTCATCAGTGTAACCGCCTTTTATCACCTCAATAGTAATCCGTTTATCAGAGCAACAATGTAGATTGATTGCAGTGCACTGTTGTGAAGGATGAGCCGAATCAGGTCTTAACATGTGCAGCTCGTTAAACAAACATATTCTCCAAACCATATTCGTTCATACACCATTTATGATCCTACATAAATTATTAATTTAGATAAAAAGGAATTTGCGACATTAGTCGACAGTGGACCTTGTGTTAAAACAATTCAGAGGAGTCCGATAGAACAGACACAACGCACACACACACACACACACACACACACACACACACACACACACACACACACACAGGCGAAGACGGCCGGCGAGAAGCGTGCTAGGGTAGCCTGCGCAGTAGTTGTGATCATTGTGTCCCTGTGGCGTAGTGGGCAGCGCAACTGCGTAGTATGCAGGAGGACTCGGGTTGGAATCCCGGCTGGGCCCAAATTTTCAACTGTATCCAATGAGTTAATTGAATGCTAATTGACAACTAATGAAGCAAATTGCTTTGTGTCTTATTTGTTCACTTACAAGATATTAAGGAAATTGCCATTCCAGGTGAAATAGTCCAGAACAGTAATGCATTCAGAGCCCTTATCGAGAATTATCTATTTGCATAAAAGAAAGAACTGGAATTAAATGAACGTGAACAGAAAAGCAGAAGGGAAACTTCAGTGAGAATATGAAAAGCGTACATCAATAGATCTTCTAGGTCACTGTTGCAGTTAAAAATTCAAACGAGAGGAGAGAGGCACGGGACATCTCGTTTTCAAGAGGAGGTGTTGCTAATATTCAGTTCAAATTCAAATGTTTGTATAGCTTACGGGACTTAACTACGGGGTCATCAGTCCCTAAGCTTACAAACTACTTATGAACTACTTACGAACTAGCTAATCCTAAGGACGGCACAAATATCCATGCCCGAGGGGGATCCGAACCCCCGACCGTAGTGGCCGTGCAGACCGTGACTGGAGCGCCTCAGTCCCCTCGGCCACCGCGGCCGGCAATATTCGGTTAACTCAGTCACTAATATCAGTGTGCTGGCGGTCGTTGGAACATTCCTTAAGCGTCCTGTATTTCCACATTTAGGGGCCTTATATGTACTCTACAAGAATAAACACTATTTAACCTTATACAAGGCTCGCTCATGAGACCCCCGAAGGTATTTCGTAGTGTCGTTCAAATAAATTCTGTCGTTTTTTAATTTCAGAAGGCATTCGATATGCGTCTGCATTATCGCCTAGTTAATGAAATGAGAGCTTACTGGAAGCGTAACTGAAATCTTGTGTTAGTGGCAAATACAAAATCGTTCCTACTAGGAGAAACCTTCAGTTGTGAAAATAGATCTGAGCATACTCTGAGAAATACGAAACTTATAGGAAATCTGCTATCCACTCTGATGGAGATCCACAGGGTTCGTCGTGAACTGTGTTACTGTATACAAGATGTATCATAATTAATGGCGTAAATACATACATTCTGAAGTACCCAAAACGGAACGCAAAAAGTCTCAGTAAACAGGGGCACTAAAATACATTTCTTAAGAACTATGACTACCTTTCCATCTTCGACACTTTGAAACAAAACTTTTGTACTTCAAGCTCTTTGCTTTCCATATCCTGGGGGAAGGTAGTGCCGACCGAAATAAGGAAAAAAATCCGATATACAAGACCGATAAGCTCTTGTTCAGTCGAAGAGACATGTTTCAGAGTAACGAAGATGAACAAGTTTACATAGCTCTTAAAGATTTCACTTTAGAATTCATGTTTACTGGACCTCTTTCTCTTATTTTGGTTCATACTACATCGTCTCAAAAAATGGAAAGCAAGGAGCTTGAATAGAAGAGATTTGTTGCGTAATAAAGAAGTGCTTTTAGCTGTTAAAGATTTAATAGCTCATTTTTTCTTACAAGGGTCACCTTTGACGCTCGTAACAGCACGAAACCACGCGTAAGATAATTCTTGACCATAAAAACAATATTGATATGCATCATTTCCATGTAAAGCGGTTGTGTTCTACTACTAACGATATTTTACAACTACATCTGCATACATATTCCGCATTCCATCCAAAGATGCGTGGCGGAGGGTACTCAGTACCACTACAAGTTACTTGATTTTCTGTTCCACTCCCATATAGAACGAGGGAAAAATGAATGCTTGTATGCGTCCGTATATGACCCCTAATCTCTATGGTCTTATCTTTGTGGCCTTTTCGCGAAATGTAGGTTGAGCGGCAGGAGAATCGTTCTCCAATCCGCTTCAGATTCCGGCCCTCTAAATTTCTTCAACAGTGTTGTGTTTCTCGAAAAGCACGTCGCCTTCCCTCCAGCGACTCCCATTTGAGTTCCCGGAGCATCTCAATAACACTCGCACATTGATCAAACCTGTCAGTAACAAACCTAGCCGCCCACCTCTGAACTGCTTCCATGTTTTTCTTTAAACCGATCTGCTGGGGATTCCAAACACTTGAGGAGTACTAAAAAAGGGGTCGTAAAAGCGTTTTATATCCGGGCCTCTTTACAGATCAATTCCATCTTCCCAAAATGCTTCCAATAAACCGAGGTCGACCATCCGCTTTCCCCACGACTGTCCTTTCTTGTTCAATCCATTTCAAGTTGCTGTACAGCGTTACGTCTAGACATTTAATTGACGCAATTCTGTCAAACAGCACACTACTAATGCTGTATTCGAGCATTACGTGATTGTTTCTCCCACTTTCCTGCATCACCTCACATTTTTCTGCGTTTAGAGCTGGCTGCCATTCCTCACACCCGCTATAAATTTGATCCGAGTCATTCAATGACGACACCTTCCTGTACACCATAGGAAAGGAAAGAAAAAAAAAGGTAGCAATATATTAATACCATAAGGGGGGAATTAGACGTCATTCAATAAAATCAGTGTATCATTACTTTTTAAATGTACAGTTGTAAAACAATCTGTTTGAAGTAATTATAAAAAGTAAAGCAGTCAACAATCCGAAGATTGGTTTGAACACCACAGTGCTTTACTAGGCATGGTCCTGTTTGGAGGTGGTATGCCGTTGCCTTCCTCCGACCTTCGAACTGACTTACCTAGCCAGTTATAGGGGGACCTACAGTTTAACGTGGGTTCCGAACCACGGTGCTACTCGGTATTTTTCACATCAGCAACACTGCCAGAGGTGAAATAAGTGGAAAGTGACAGATAAAAATCCCAAGACCTGGACTGAACTCGCGACCTTTAGAGTTGTAGTCTGGCACTCTACCACTGTGCTACGGAGCCGCACCTGAGTAATTATAATAGCGCGAAACATACGTATCCCACATACATGATTAATAGGCTACTTTTCCGGGTATTAGTGTTTAAAGTGCAGAGCCTGGTTCCATGAAGTGGTTAAAACAAAGTAGAAAACTGTGTACACCTCACTAAAGCAACTTTCTTAATTTAAAATCACTATCGCATTCAGGCAAAGAAATTTTCAAATGTTTGTAAACCTATTGGACCAGACTCATATGGCCATCATTCCCTAGACTTACATACTATTTAAACTAAATTACACTAAGATTAACAAGCACACCCATGCCCGAGGGAGTACTCGAACTTCCGACGGGAGCGAGCATTCAAAAAGTTCGGTAACACAAAGACATACTAATTAAATTTTAAAATAATAAACAAGTAGGGCCTATATCTGTCTCATAATATGCCTTGCGCCAACCATATATCAATATAGGCTCAAATGTGGTGTAGAAAATCGATTGTGTATAAGTTTGATGATCAAATAAGTATCACTTATCTTCACTACTGGCAAATTCTGGTCTTACAAAATCTGCAATCCATCTGATATACAGCTCGTATTGCCAAAACAAGGAAACACCAAGGGTGTGGCAATATTTCATTGTTTTCAGTGGCAGTATACTGACGTAACATCTTTGTTTGAATAACTTGCATCTAGGTTACGATCTATATGACATGACCTGGAATCACACCGCGGTAGGCACCGTCTGATGGCTATAGCAGACGCGTGTGGCATTTTGCATAGAAATAACAAACCCTGTTATTTCTATGATCTGGTGTTATTTCAAGCATAGTTTCCTGCGGATCCCAACGTTCCAGTTGAAACGTGTCCCATATTTTGCTTCTAATATCGTGTATTTTCAACTGTATGTCTGCACGCCATTAATTATGAGACACTACAGGAGATCGCAACGACACCATATTACAGGGAGGCCTACAAAGGATCATCACTTGATGCAAGGACGCCAGAAAAAAAAAGAATCTTGAGCGTTTATGGTTTCGATGACTGTTACTGTTTAAAACAAAATAAGAAAAACTATGCCAGCCGCGGTGGCCGAGGGACTGCGGCGCGCCAGTCATGGTCTGCACGGCCCCTACGGTCGGGGGTTCGAATCCCCCCTCGGGCATGGATATTTGTGCCGTCCTTAGTATTAGCTAGTTCATAAGTACTGCCGGCCGCGGTGGCCGAGGTGACTGAGGCGCTCCAGTCACGGTCAGCACGGCCACTACGGTCGGGGGTTCGAATCCCCTCTCGGGCATGGATATTTGTGCCGTCCTAGTTCGTAAGTAGTTCATAAGTAGTTTGTAAGTTTAGGGACTGATGACCCCGTAGTTAAGTCCCATAAGCTTTACAAACATGTGAACATGTTCATAAGTACTTTGTAAGTTTAGGGACTGATGACCTCGTAGTTAAGTCCCATAAGCTCTACAAACATTTGAACATCATAAAAGTAATTGTTAAACTCAACTGTCTATGTAAATTGACCCGCTTTATACCCAAAGGCAGCTGGTCCAAATCAAGGAAATAAATAAATAAATGTAATGTGTGTGTGTGTGTGTGTGTGTGTGTGTGTGTGTGTGTGTGTGGGCGTGCGTGCTGTCCTTAGTGTAAGTTAGTTTAAGTAGTTTGTAAGTTTAGGGACTGATGACCCCGTAGTTAAGTCCCATAAGCTCTACAAACAGTTGAACATTTGAAGAACTGTAACCGACATCTGTAATCAATGGAGGCTTACATTTTTCGCCTTTTGGTGCATAAAACTGAAGAATAAGATTAATAATACCGAAAAATTTCCACACTCTGTAAAATATTCATACCACTTGAATCGGAGAAAACCTGATTTAGTTAGAAAAGACAACTGCAACTTTACGTCATTACGGCTGATCTTTATTGCTGATGTAAAACTGGTCCACATCCTAAATGATCTTAAATTATTAGGCGCAAATAGGTCAAATAAATAATTACTGTTTTATTGCATCATTGCTGTCAATAACCGGGAACCATTGCAAACATAAAATACACTTACATCTACATAGCTACTCTACCTGACACAGGTAGACTATTTCCCTACCGTTTCATTCTCGAATGGTGAGATTTTCGTTCAAAATCTAAGTTATTTTATTCTGATAATCATATCTCTGTATGTAGGTGTGTGACAACAAATAACGTTCAGATTCGTTTGATAAAAACAGAAAATTTTGCTGTATATTCCTAAACCAACGTTTCCTTCTTTTTGCATTAATGACCCATCTGTGTAGATGTGTAGCCACTGATCTTCCGGGTAATGCTGTAGTTTTCATTACTGATGGATCTGTTTCACTCTTTATTATTATCATTTCTATCTAGTTGATACTGTAATTGAGGAAGAAGAATTGGAAAGAGTGGGAAAATAAATTTCTCAGCAGTGACTTCTGGTAGGTGATACTGTAATATTATTTTTTCTACTTTTTCGATGAAGCTAGTCTGTGTTTTTAACTGTCTTCTATTATTGTTACGTGACTCCTTATGTTTTGTCGATTGATTGTGATTGGGTAGACGAATAAGTTTTTCATACTGAAGCAGTGCTAACCATTGGATGTTTCAATGGGTTCTATCCTAGTCGGAATTCTCATTGAACCTAGAGTAGCTTTTGCTCCACCAGTTATGATTCTTAAAGCTTGACTCTGGACTATTTCTAACTTGTTAATATTACTGGTAGCAGAGGTAACAAGTGCTTCACTAGCATTTGTTAAATTTGGTCTGATGTAGCTTTCGTAAGTATTGCTGAGCACTGTTCTTGAATATCCCCATTTACTTCCTGCTAATCTTTTCAGTATACTGAGTTTGGATTTTGCTTTATCAGCAGTTTTACGGATGTGGTTCTGCCAGTTTAATTTTTGATCCATATATATTCCTAAGTATTTAGGGTTTTCATTCTGTTGTATAACTTCCCCTTCAATTTTCAGAGTTAATTCTAGTTGAGAGTGACATAGCGAAAATATTTGGTAGAAGGTTTTGAGCATTTATTTCTAGAAGATTTTCATATGACCACTTTTCAAAGCGATTTATCACTTGGTTCATTTTCTCTGACAGTTGATTCCTTTCGTTGTTTGGCAGTGAAATCCAGATAACTACGTCATCTGCATACAGTGCAGTTTTAACTTCTTCTGTTGTAGATACATATGAAGAGAGGTCACTGATAAATGTGTTAAATAATGTCTGAATGGACACAGAATGTTGAGGAACTCCCATCTTGGACTTACTATATTTATTTAATGTGTCATTTATTTTGGTTGCACATAGTCTTTCTTGCGTGAAGTTGGATATCCAGCACAACATTTTCCCAGAAATGTTTAAATTCATTAGTTTTTCTAGGAATTTTACTCTCCATATATTGTCATAGGCTCCTTTGAAATCCACAAATAATAATAATAATAATAATAATAATAATAATAATAATGTTATTGCTGTTAAATAGACAAGATCAATACTCTTCTCTTAATGAACAAATGTGACTAACAAGTATCATAGCCCAAATGCCACTCGCCTATTCCGATACACTTCGAATATATTGTAGTATAGGTCAAAATATGAGTAATGTATTTTTATACGTGTCTATACTGTAGTTAAAGTGGTGAAAACCCTTGTGGAGAAAGCACAGTTGTTGTCTTTCTGAGATCATGCCGTCGAAACAGTCGCAGATACAATAGAAAATGTTGAAACGTAATTTCCATGGTTGCTGCTGTATTTTAAAACTGTGCATTCACATCTTGAGACACTTTGGTAGATTTGGATATCCTTCCCTCGCCTCACAATTTTTAAAACGGTAAAAATGTTATGTGTATTAAACCTAAAAGTATATTTAACAACAAAGTCAACCATATATGATAATGTTACTTCCCGAAATCTTAGTAGTCAAATATAAATTGGAAGTACCTCTATATACAGCTATACGCACACTTTGACCACCTTATGGTGCTTGTCATACATGGCATCAGTGTTGTTTGCAGTTTCACAGCGCAACCATAAAAGACAGGCTCCTGGAGGGAAGAACGAGACCTTATTGTTTCAATTAAATCCTTCAGGAGCCTGTCTTTGTTGGTTGGGCTGTGAAACTGCAAACAACACTGTTGCCATGTATGACAAGTACCGTAAGGTGGACAAAGCATGCGTATAGCTGTATATAGAGGTACTTCCAACCTATATTTGACTACTACGACTTCGGGAAGTAACAATATCATATATGGTTGTATTTGTTGGCAAATATACTATTGGATTTATTTCACATAAAAATTTCGCCGTTTCAAAAATTGTAAGGTGAGGCGAGGACTTTGAAAGGTTGTTTGAAGTCGTTGGAAGTCCTCTGTCCCGACAGAGGTTCGAATCGACCCTTGGGCATGTGTGTGTGTGTGTGTGTGTGTGTGTGTGTGTGTGTGTGTGCATAAGTTTGTTTAAGTAGTTTGTATGTCTAGGGACCGATGACCTTAGCATTAGAAATATTTGAACATTTGATTTGAAGTACCCTGCAATAATATTGAGACATGCTCCCTCTATGGCTGTCCATACCCACGAAAATGTTGCTGGTGTAGGAACTGAGCTCTAGATTAGGTACCATAATGGTTTCGATGGGATCCATGTCAGGCGATATGGGTGGCCAAGTAATTCACCGGAATTATCCGCAATGTTCTTCAAACCAGTCATCAGGAAATAATATGACAGCTGCTCTGACTGCCTTAGAATGTAAGCGACTAGTTGAAGCTAAAAGGGCTGGGGAAGCCACCACTAAACAGTCCAGAGTAAGAAAAAGACTCCCAAAAGAGTCTGCAGATGATAAAGAAGCAGCTGTCCAGCAAGCTTGTGCCACTGGAATGTTCTGAAAGAGGCATACGGTGAGCATGAGTAAAAAACACCGTGAACATTTGTTTCTCATTTTCTCAAAACTACATATTCAGAACATTAGGTAAATATATCTAAGTAATTTTCTCCCAATTGAAGAATAGGACAATGTCTTTGTATTATGCCAAATGATCTGTGTTAATTTGGCAAATGAAAAACCTTCAGCCGTTACTTTTAGAATTTTAATTACATGTTTTGAGAATACCTTATTCTCACCTTCAGACCCTGTATCAGACAATAACAATAGTCAACAAGAACATGAATGTAAGGTGCTGTAAAGCATAATAATGTATGGTCAGTTAATCATATTGTAAGTCAATCATAAACCTCTATAATGGAATAATATCCATGCTGTCATGAAACATTGTAAAAGAATAATATTCATGTTCGTCAACATTTAAAACAGCATGGGGATGTGGCAAAGGTTGTATGTCACAGAGTCATATGGGATGAGGGCAATGTTATGGGGATAACAAGGACAGTGGACAACAATCAATGATCAAACGGTATGGCTCCTATGTTAAAATGTTTGTAGAGCTTATGGGACTTAACAACGGGGTCATCAGTCCATAAAGTTACAAACTACATATGAACTAGCTAATACTAAGTACGGCACAAATATCCATGCCCGAGGGGGGGTTTGAACCCCTGACCATAGTGGCCGTGCAGACCGTGACTGGCGCGCCTCAGTCCTCTCGGCCGGCTATCGCTCCTATACATTCACATACAAAAGAGAGATTAGCTATTCTTTTACAATGTTTTATGACAGTGTGGATATATGAGTTTTATGATTGACTTACAATATGATTAACTGACCATACATTATTATGCTTTACAGCACCTATCCCCCGTACTCACCCACCACAATAGTATAATCCCTATAATATTATTATGGAGTCTATCCTCCTCCTTTCCCCCCTCCCTCTTTCCAACTCCCACAACCCCTAACCCCCCATTTTATTTTTATGTTTACAAATACATATATATTTTTATTTCTTCTCCTTGAATGTTAGACGGTTTTATTGTCATAGTTTTTATACACTTGGCTTCCCAATCGATGCTTAACAAAATTCCTAGTACCTGTATGATTATTACAGTTGACTACATTTCAGTGGAAATTCGGTATGGTGTAATGCTTAACTATAAATTGATAACAATACAGGCAAGGTACCTTATGCTATAGCCATTCTGTATTAACCTTAACCATGACAATTGTTACGTATATATTACATTATACTGCAACTGTGAGATATTTTACAACCGTCCCTATGTGGATGAGATCGTTACTTTCATAATCACCATACAATTTATCAATTAATGCCTATATTATATAAAAAATATTATCCACACTTTGACCAATATTAATATTTCAAAGTTATTTCATTACAATTAACTGGTATCATGTTTGTAACTTAATTTTTTTTACATACATTCATCTTGTTGTTGACTATTGTTATTATCTGATAAAGGGTCTGAAGATGAGAATCATGTATTCTCGAAACATGTAATTAAAATTCAAAAAGTAACAGCTGGAGGTTTTTAATTTGCCAAATTAATATATCATCGTCGTCCCATCATCTGTCTAAGATGGATATACAGAGACATGCTCTGTGTTTGTCATTCTGTATATAAATTTGACAGTAATTTTTAGACAAAATAGTAATGAAGTGTAATAAGGTTTTTTTTATTTCCTCATATATACTCCTAACTACAAAATAAGAGCTATAAAGTTTTCCTATGAATTTTGACAGCAGTCTGCCACAGTCTAAATGCTATTATATTGACAGTGTACCAGAAAATGGTCCAAAATGCAAACTTGTATTATCAAAACATCTATTAGGTAAAATATTGTAATTCTTAAACTATAACAGGTATTTCAATAAATTTTCCATTACAATTTGAGTTAATGTCATTCAGTGTTGGTACAAAATCGCTACTTCCTCCGCATTGTAGATCAAGTGTAATGTGCACCAAAAGCAAGATATGAAAATGCAGCCTGTTCACGTGCAGGTCCCCTTGAGTAACCGACGATAACCATTTCCATTCAACGATCTCTACAGCTGGACCACCTGACCCAGTCCATTTCATGTAGCAACAGACCACACCAATACACAGCCACCACTGACTTCGTGTGGTCTTCGCCTCACTAGAACCCTACCATCACCTTTTACCAGCTCAAATCTGCTCCCCTCCTATAGAACTATTGTTTTCATTTAGGGTCCAACTGATATGGCCACAATCTCGGGAGAGACGCCACAGTCAAAGATTTCTGTAGTTATCAAAGGCACTCGAGTAGTCGTGTACTACCATAGCCAACTAATCCAAAATTGCGACTCATTGTCTTAACGCTTACGTTCGTCCTACGTCCCACATTGATTTCTGCGGTTATTCCATGCAGTGTTGCTTGTCCATTAGCACTGTCAGTTTTATGCAAATGCCACTGCTCACCTGTCATTGGATGCAGAACATCGATCACTGCATTGTCCGTTGTGAGAGGTGTGGTCTGAAATTTGGTATTCTTGGCCCACTCTTGACATTGTGGACTTCGAAATATTTCATTCTTTGAAGATGTACGGAGCTGAACTTCTCACGCATTTGGCTCCTATTACCATTCCGCGCGCCAAGTCTTAGATCGTGTGTGCGAGCATAATCACGTTGGAGACCTTTTCATGTGAATCATTGGCGTACAAATGACAGCCATGTAAATGCACCGCTCTTTCGTACACGATACTATCTCCTGTATCTGTGCATACCGTCATCCCATGGTCAGTGTTCAGCTCCCAGCTTCACAAACCCCATAAAGTGTTTCGTTGTGTAGTGACTGTATTTTCAACTGCATGTTTCACTGTAGCCAGAGTATTAAATGACCTTAAGAAAATCAAAACCAAGTTTAAGCGTTGCCAAGATATCCTCAGATCAGTTGATTTAGTAAACAAGTTCAATAAATTACAAATCCCATTACATGACGCTAGATTCTTTTCATATCAACAAGTTATGCACAAATGTCTGTACAGAAGTGCCTAAATAGTATCACAGACCTACTAGCTAAATGAGGAGTTAATCAAGTTGACACAAATGACATAAAGCTATCTACACATACACCATGCATTTTCCAAACAAAATTTATTTCCGTTTCAGTGGCTACAAGTATAATCAGTTGAAAGAGATCATTTGTCTCAACTTGATTAATTCCTCATTTAGCTAATAGGTCTGTGATACTATTTAGGCACTTCTGTACATATATTTGTGCATAACTTGCTGATATGAAAAGAATCTAGTGTGATGCAACAGGATTTGGATATTATTGAACTTGTTTACTAAATCAATGGAGCTGAGGATATCTTGGCAACGTTTAAACTCCTCTTAGTCAAATGCTTGATGAAATACTTATGGACAATTTTGCAAAACAGTTTTTTGTAAATAGACTACTCTAGTCAAAGTTGCATATTGATTTAAGTATGTTGATGTTGTGTTTACGTATGGACAGATTCTACCGGACAACTTCAAGCAATCCTCAACAGGATAAATTCTAATCATAATCGTATAAAATTTGCAATGGAGTTAGGTGGTAACTCTATAAATCATTTAGGTCTAGCTGCATTTATCTGTTATCACACCCATACTTTCAAGATGTATAGAAAATCTACTACCACAGACCTTGTAATACTTGCCAATTATCAAACACAATTACACATATCACGCAGTACCTTTCATTCATTGATTTATCACTTAATAACCACCCCATGAGTAATTACAACTTTCAAATATAATTAAGACATATAGCGCCAAATAATAGTACCTACCTGCCTTTCACTCAAGGCCTCAATAAATGGTGTGCAATTCTAGAATTAGGAAAACTTTCTGTAAACAAGTCCAGAAAACGTAAATCCAGACATTTTAAAACATCATAATGCACAACACTGTTGGTGAAGTTCTGCCCCAAACAGCACTCCAACCACGGAAAAAAATGGCATATACAAAATTACTTGTAGTTGTGGCAAAATGTACTAGGGCACTGTGTAGAACATCTTGCTGCCACTTTTATGCACATCACAGAAGTCAAAAACATAGAAAAGGAGATTATACTTATGCAGACCACCCACTTGAAGATAGGCCCAGTTGCATGGTACAACATGAATTCCTACATTACATCAAGATAGGGGGGAGGACGATCTTCTTTGAATTAAAGGAAATCAACAAACATACATTCATTTCCTAAAACTTAGTACTGATTGGTTATTCGCAGTTCCCTTACTTACTGCAGATTCGCTCATGATTTCATTCAGATGGTACTGTAAAATACTTTCTCCTACTCACTTGCTTTTACTTCTCTTAAAATAACTGCATTTACCTTGTTAAATAATTTAACTTTATATAATCACAGCTATTCAGATTACCTACTTAATTACACTTATGGCCCTTATTTTGAGTAATACTGGACATTTATGTCAGTTATTATAGATTCATATACCCAGTTAAAAATCCTCTTTGTGTAAGAGCTGATGTTTCATTTACCTGCTTAATTCCACTTTTATATCTTATTTGTTCGCAATATTTAACTGTTCAAATGTTTGTAATTCTAAGGGACCAAACTATGCTGATCATCGGCCCTAGCCTCTACGATCTACTTAACTTATACAAAATACAACACACACACACACACACACACACCCATACGTGCATGCCAATACCCAAGGGAGGACTCTAACCTCTGACCCCAACAGCTGTGTGATCCATAACATGACGCCCCAGACCGCATGGCCATTCCATATGGCAGGTTAATTTGTCATGTTCAATTCTGTATATTAACTCACCAAAGTTTATGCATCAATTTATTTTCATCTTTGAGCTATTATTGTTATGTAGTTCATTATACTATATAATCTGTCATATGTTTAAGTTCAATAATTTTGCTTAACATTTTTACTTAAATAATTCGTCATGCTTTAGTTCTCAATCCAACATTAACAGATATCATCCTTGGAAACAAATTGAAATACACTGTAATTCACTAACTTGAAATCTTTGGTACTACAAAATGTATAATGTTACAAACACCTCAATGTGTGAAAATTGCTACATCATGCATTTCTTGAATTTCTTACTGGTTTGCTAATAATTCCATTTCCAATGAAATTTCGCAGACAGTATGCAAATATACCGTTGAATGCACTTACAAAATTGTATCTTCATAGTTCAGAAGATATGATGTTAAAAATAGTGTTGTGTAAAAATGGAACTACAGGGCGAAATTTGTTCTCAGCCCACACAGCTGAATATGACAGATAAATTTAACAGTCTCTCTAGAGTTGTATAGAGTAAAACAGCAGACAATCAGACACATCTTTGTGTGTGTGTGCAGTATGTGTCAGTTATACATATATTCAACATCTCTTCCTAATACCCTGGATCGGTTTTAGTGAAACTTGGTACCCATATTACTTACCTTCTGAAAGGAAATACTGGGTGTATGAGGAAAAAAGGAAGAAAAGAATATTAGGGTTTAATATCCATCAACAACCTGCTCATTAGAGACGGAGTAGTCAGGGGAGGAAGGAGAATATTGACAGAAATAGAAGGGGGGGGAGGAGCATTGGATAAATAAATAGTTGGAAAATGCCAGGTTTTCAGGCACTTCTACTTATTTTTAACGTGTGGACTGTTGAGCCATACTTAAAACAGAAGACGATGTTTGCTATGAAATATGTGGTTTCCAAATTATTTGAGTTTCTGTAATGTCTTAGGGATTTTACCTGACTGAAAAATTGAAATTTGTGTTAACTATCACCATGGTCGTATATAAGGAGGGACAGGTGAGAGTCCAGCCTCTCTCCTCTCACACCAGAGCCATATCCCTGGAGCTTTTTCTTAGTCACTCACGATGCAACCTCTGTTCCAGTTTTAAACGTCTAAACGGTTTGCTAGTAGATATTTTGGATACTGATCTGAATGAATTTGTTGTACCTGCGAACTGAACCCTTGCCCCAAGGAGAATAATCTATCTACGACTGTGTTTACCAACAGCTTCAGTTTCAAAACGGTAGATGGTTTTTCATAACACTTTCGTTACATTGGAGTACACTTTCTGATTATTGTTGTATAGCAGAGTAATAAATGTAACACATACACTACTATGTGCAGTATTGACACTTCCTTTGACACTTCCTTGATTGCAATGCTTTTCAGTGTCAATTGTATTTTTATTCTAGGTAGATGGGTATGTTGACCTTGGAAAATGCGTTCACATTCGAAAACACCTCACATTTCCGTAGTAATTTCAGAACAACTGCAGCGAAAAACATGCCATAATTTAAAAAGGGAATAAGAAATGTATTAAGCTTCTGTTACATTGCTGGGTAGAGGCGAAAGTCTAACTATGACAGCAGCATACTTGATCGATGAAAATAAACACTGCACTGTTTGGATATGGAAAACAGCACATCGGCTCAATAATTATGAGGAATACATACATACGGCACATTTATAGTCCTTTGCATAAGATATGTTAATAAAAAGTCAGCTTTTAATATGGTTTGTTTTGGCGCTAGCACTCCCGTCATAAACGGGTACAGATTACAAAAAGTTAATTGCTGACAGAATGAAGTAAAACTTATTTCTGGATTCTGTCTCAGTGGTGGTTTACATATGAACAGATTTCTATAAACAAAACCACTACATATATCACTCTTTCATTAATTACATTGGCTAGCGAAGGCATAATTCTAACCAAAGTAACTGCACACATTTATGTAATATGAAATATACACCTACATCAATACTCTGAAAATCGCATTGAAGTGCATGGCAGAGCGTTCATCAAACCTTTTTTATATTTCTCTACCATTTCATTTTCTAATAGGGTGCAGGAAAAAGGAACACTTAAATCTTTCCGTTTTAGATCTGATTTATCTTCTCGAAGCATAACTTGGGGGCTACAACCCCTTTGAACGTGATCTCATCCCTTTGGCATGTAATACGATCTCAGTTTCTGCTCTTGTGTTGAGATTGGAACCACTTGGAGGCGTTCATGCTAATTTTATCAAGATCAGAAGCAGAAAAAGGATGATTAATTATGCTTCTTCATGTCTCGAGCCGTCTTCTGGTATTATCATAGGGGTGGTAGGGGTGCAACATTGACACGTTTATGAAATTTGCCCACCTTTTACGTGGCTTCTGTCAGCATGGTTCACAAAAAATCCAGGAACTCGTGGATAGTTCATCATGAACTGATTCGTTGGTCACATTCACTGTCCGATTTAATACCTCTGGACTTGTGGTGCTAGATGAACACTATGGTATTCGACACTTCTGTGGAGTAACAGGACGATCTCCTTGCAATTGTAATGGCTGCAGCGGAGGTCCTACAGGACACTTCAAGATTCTTTGCCCATATGTTGCTGAATATTGTTTGCAGGTACACTTTTTGTACTCTAGCTTATATTTTAGTTTGAACAGGTATGAGTAGGTTGATATACATACAGTATGTCCTATGACAATCTTTCAAAGTCGTTTACATTCCAAATTGCACATTTCTCGCCATGGGTCTGTTGCAAAAAATTGTAATTCTGAGTACGTTCTACAACACCTATAGCTATTTAATAAGAATTCTGAGATCTGATTTAAAGCAACAGAATGTATGTGGGTACTGAATAATGGAACGTAAATTAAACTGACTGATTTGCACAGTTGCAATTGGAATTCAGCATTTGTCTACTAAAATAATCATATAAGTGAGAAATGTGGATCAGAACAAAGATCTGTGTAATTTGTTTATTCATAAGATATTGTTAGAAACCTTTTTGTTGATATTAATACTGGTTGGCTACTTATTTAGGCTATTTGTCGATTTGTTTACTTCTGTACTTTAATTAAAATTGCAAACTACAGTGACCTAATAACACGTAAATATGTGGTTTTAAGTCTTACGGAGCAAGAAAGAATAACACTTCTAGATGATAGTCGTCTTAACATTTCTTGTTTTCAATGTAAATATTATAAGAAATGTAAGTTTGAATGTTCCACGTCTCCTCCTAAGCTACTGGTCTGATTTCAACCAAACCTGCTACTGAGGTACCTTAATATCAGTCAAGAATCGCTGTGTGGCTAAGAACCACCTAAGACACGGAGTACGGGAGATATGTATATGCTACATATACAACAATATTTCACAACTCCTAAACTAATGGGCCGATTTGAACAAAAATTGGTATAAATATTACTTGCAGTTCGGCAGTATACATCATTGGGAAAACCACCTATGATAGACAGCTGAGGAGATATGATATTATAAACAATGAATCACAAAACCCTGCCACTTGAGACTATGCATGATTAATGAGACTTTATCCATACACTATTTGAGAATGAGAACACAGAGCGTCTTGCAAAAGACTTTGCACATAATTTCAGATTTACAAAACTTTTCTTGCTAACCCCCTCAACAAAATGACAAAAGGAAAGATTTTTATGTCTTACTACTTTTCTAATGTTTGTGCGTTAGAATTATAGTATATGGAATGACAATGCAATTTATTACTTTTATACTCTTAACTGTATTTGCCAGACTTTTACAGCCAGTATACACATATGCCACTGAGTGTATCATCGAAATTATGTCAGAATACATACTTCAGGATATATGACCTAATAGACAATGAAAAAACGCACTATGATGCATGAGGGAATAATTTATTATGTCTTAACTACCAAATCTCTTTGCAACACATGTCGCAGACAGTTTCTTAATATTCCACTCTATGTACTTCGAAAATTATGTTACTGAAGTACACATTGTTTAGAAGAATTGAGTTGATAAGGATTGGGATGCATGGAAACTAAACTGAAATGGACAAATAGTAGGGTAGAAGGCGATGGATAGAGGAGGTAGAAGGAGAATGACTGTCATAACAATGGAATAAATACACTCATGAGCTTCGCTGAGAACTAACGCTATTAATACATAAAAATTATGTTATAACTGTGTTGTGAGTATAGTTCAATATCATTATGTACACTGCTTATTCAACACAGAATACTATTCTTAGTGAAGTATGATCTTCTGAAACCAAGATTCGATAATATTTCCTGAAGAATAATATTTGAAAGTAATGAAAGGCTGAAGTAATTTTACATCAGCAAGTTTCCTTACACAAAGAATTATGATGCTGTGATCTCCTTCATGATACAAACCACCATAATCTTGATAATGCAGAGGTATGGCGTGGGCTGTATTTTGTGACAGTAATTTCTTTTTCTGATATCAAACTTGTGACTTATAGCCAGTGATTAAATGAATGTAAATAATTAAATATTTATTGTTGATAAACATATGTCTGTGACTTTAAGTGAAGCATTGAATTTGCTTTCGAAAATATACAATACTTAATACTGCAATTTTTATTGATGTTCTATAGAAAACTTCATCTGAGAATAATATCCTGAAATCTGCATTAACATTTCATCTTGGGCAATATACACAGCTCATCAGATGTTAGTTGTGTCTGTCTTGTATATATGGAAAAGCAGTCATTTGACTTGAACTATCATTCATTCTACCCATTTCATCTTCATCCTAAGATAATAGGCAACACTTTGTACCTTGGATTCCTCACAATGCTAATACTTGGGTGCTCACTGACAAGTAGTTGCAGAATGACCCAGTTCAAATAGCATGTGATAAACTATGAGAGTGGGAAGATACAGGATGGTCTAAGGAACCTAATCCATTTGAAATTTATAGTTGTCTTTGCAAAGTTCATTGAACTAATGACTGATTCGATATAAATACTGTGTACTCCATTTATTTTTCCTGTGTCACATTGTAGTCTGATAAGACTGTTTAGATTTTAATTTTTCAGTCTGTAACAGTTTGAAAATTCAATTAACAGTCAAAGATGTAGTGTTGTGAGAGAGATAAATCTGTACCACAAAAAGTCGACATTTTAGAGGTGACATAAGTCAAGAAGGCACTGAGTTCAATGGCCCCATCAGGAGTGTGGAGTCAGACGCATCTCTGAAAGTTTTCAGGTGTGACTGAGAGTGTCCACTTTTATAAATAGTCACAATGCACATTCAAGTCAGTTGCGTTCTCCTCAGAGTTGTAATGCACTTGTAATGGAATGGTAGTTCACTCTGTAAGCTTTGTGTCAGACAGACAGTGGAAGGAAGGAAGCTTAGGGCTTAACATCCTGTCTACAGCTTGGCCTAGCACATAGCTAATGTTTGCAGTTTTGGGTAAGGGTAGGGAAGGAAATCGGCTGTGTCCTATGAAAGGAACCATCCCACCTTATGCCTGGAGTGATTTACGGAAATCACAGAAAACCTAAATCTGGATGGCCAGAGATGCATTTGAATCATTGTCCTCCTGAAAGAGAGTCCAGTGTCTTGCCACTGCGCCACCTTGCTTGGTTTCCAAGTGTGACATTTACAGATCGGTTACTTGTAAAGACATAGTCAGGCCACCCAGCTCATATACAAACTAATGAAATTGACTTTCAAGTAACATTTTTAAAATTAATTAATTCACCTAGCTGAAAGTACACATACTATTTCATGTTTACAGCTCAAGCTGAAAAACTACTTTGTATTGTGTTATATGTAACTTCAAATAAACCCATGCATGTTCATCACGTTTGGGAGAAGTTAAGCGTCATAATTTATTCAACGTATTTATTGACATTACTTGTATGGACTCGTTTATTGTGTGTGGATATATGCTTGAATGGCCATTCATTAGCATTCCTACTACCCTGCTTAGAACCCATACATTACATAACCAATGAACACACAACATTGGAGCCAGGTGAGGCCACTGAAGTGATTAGTGGCGAACGAATAAATTAATCTATTTTCTCTTTCAACTTTAAATTTTCTGTGAATGTTAATACGAAAGTGTAATAATTTCTGTCCAAAACAGAGGGTTTTGTTGTTGTAAATTACATTGTTCAATTAGAGGCAGCTGTGTAATGATCTGTTTGAAACTATTAAAAGTCATGGCCAAAGCCACAGTTTTATGCCACAAAGACAGCAACCACTAGTCACAGTTCAGCGGGTGTCATAAGTGACTCAGGTGACAGAATTTCGAGAGTTTGATGGTGAAAAGGAAAAGTGGTCAGAATACATTTCAGCGCCTACTCCAACACAAGTGACTAGCATATTTTCCATTATTTTCCTACAATAGGCATGGAAGGGTACGAGTTGTGTGTAAAACTTTCCCATAAGTGAATTCTCACGAAATGCTGTATGGATATTTAGTTTTAATCATAAATACTAGTGGGACCAGATAAGTACAAATTTTTCCATTTGAAGCAACATCTTGCTCAAAGTTACAAGCATAATGTAGTTGCAATTGTTAAGACTACACAGTATATTTAAATATTCTTGTGGTTTTAGTTTCAGTGACATTACACTCAGAGATGTAAGTACTGGTGTGTAACATTTTGGAGATGCACACATTGAGGCTTCTATTGTGAAACTACCAAATCTGGATTTGCAAACTGTTTTGCTATTATAGAATAACAAGTCAGTATATATGTTACAGAACTTGATTGCAAGCTCCAGCCCTTTCTATTGTAAAGTAAAACAATGTCAAGGGGGTGGAGCACTCACACATAAAGTAGTTGCAGCGTGAAGTGATGTTTTAGGAAAATAAACGTACTCTCAGAATGGGGCGAGAGGTGCACGAAAAAGGAAATCATGCCCACAATTGTTTTGCACACCTGACTGTGCTCAGTATCCATACCAGATGTCAAATGTTATGAATGTGGTAATCATGTAAGAATTCATACATTTATGGTGTAAAGTTTCAAGTTGTATCAGTTTACTATACAAGGAAATATGCTATGGGCATCGCCCGCTAGTATACTCCCAGCCTTCCCACTTCGCTCGGCTTGCGTGTTTTGGAGCGTACATCAAGAAGTTACCGTCTTGGCCGCTGCGGCATTCGTAGGGTGCCTTAACCCGCGCTGCGCGAACATTGTAATCAACAGCAGAAACTATGTAAACAGTGTAATTTATTGTCGTTTGGCGCCAGACTAGCAAAAGTATCCTGAGGTATGATCAGGGAATTACGGTGGATTGATTCCGCAATAAGAAGGTATGAAATGGTATTAGTTGTTATTAGAACACCATTAAAGGGTTTGAAATAATCCATCTTCATGTTTCTTCACACGCGCTCTCTAATTTTCTACTCAATCGGTATATCTGGTCTGATTATTTACTTTTTATGATATTACCATACATATATTACTTTAACACAATAACAGCTCATTACAGGTTTTAATTTGTGAATATCAATGGTGTATTGTGGCACAAACCTAAGTGCTAAAGCGAAAGGAGATTCATTTCATGCATTTCCCAGCAAAACTGATGTCAGAGAACAGTGGCTGAAAGCAATATCAAGAGCAGATTTTTCGCCCATTTTCAACTTTAGATCGTGTGTGGTATGTAGTCTTTATTTCCGAGAGGCTGATTATCGGTCTGGGTTAAAGTTAAGAAATTGCTGGATGCTGCTGTTCCCCCTGTTTTCCTTCTTATTCAGCTTATAAAGTTGTACAAGCAAAAGAAGTATGTGGAACTATTAAAAAAAATGAACATCACATTCAAAAAACGAAAATATGAAAGCTCTGAGGAAACCCATGATCAGAGCATTAAGTCAAATGTCCAACTGCTCGAAAATCATGGCAGTAATAGTTGCCGTTCTTCTAGTCACATATAGTGTGATACTTTAGACGAAAAGCTGATAAAAATAGAACAAAATAGATTGCGTGTTAAATTGTGGAGGTCTAGATTTAAACTTTTACATCTTGAAAATAAACTTAATGAAATTACTCATGAGCTGCCAAATTTGTCAGCACTCAAGCTTGTACAATATTAACTTCGTCAGTTGTCACTGTGTTGAACACTGCGAAGATTTTACAGAGCACAAGTGAAACTTCAGAACATACGGAAAAATTAGGCAAGGTAATATGTAAAACAGTTATACCAGTCAACTTAAAAAAACATTGGCGCAGAAGTGACTGAACATTTGGAACGGGCAAAGTATCTAAATAGCAAACCCATAAACAGAAAAATAATCCAAATGCAACAAATGTCGTAAGTGCGTATCGCGGCGGACGGCCAGCCTAGGGCTAAAGCTCTGTAGAGCTTTAGCCTAGGGCATGCTTGCAGCGCTCCAGTGGCGAATGCGAGTACTTCCTGCCTTTCGGTGATTTTCCCGGAGTGGGGAGGCTGGGAGTATCCTAGCATGCAATGCTATGGGTCAAGTTAACAGTACCTCTGGGAATGGTAAATGCTTTTCTTGAAAAGGAGAGCTCTTTTCTTGAAGATGACTTCGGAAAATGTTGGGATTTGAAGCCTACGTTACATTAAAAGACAATACCTGGCCTGTCCCACATGCATTATGGTGCAAAGTTGCAAAAGAATTACATTGTTTGTAAAAATGTCAACTAATTACACCAGTCTACCCTGGACGCAATAAAGAAAACATTCTATGGGCTAAAACTTTGTGGAGACTTCAAGACTACTGTCAGTCAACTATTGTCGATTCCTTTCTATTATCCAAGCCAGAAATGTATATTTACAACTATCATTGGATGAAGAATGTAAGAAATTTTTGGTCATATATAGCATAAGAGAACAGCTCTCACCAAAAATGCCATCTTGTGTCACATACGTAGTGATGCAGTTGTCTCCAAGTGTATGCCAGCAGAACATTTAAAGAACTTACAAGCTTTGTTCAAAGTGTTTTCTGAAGCAGGAATTGTCACACAATGTCGGGACAAATCTACTGTTCGCACCCTTTATCTTTGCCTTTCTGTGATTAGTGTAAGTTTGCTGACTTTGTATGTCTCTGGAATGTTTATGCTTATTACCAACCATAGTAGGTAGTCGTCATGAATATAATGTTGATATGTATGTTTTGCTGTGCTTTGTGATCGTTAATATTATATACGAAAATGAATAAGTAGACTGTAGTTAGTCCTCCTAGCGACTTATCACCACGCACTTCTACATAAGATATTCGTTTCTCTTAACAGTAATATGGCAGCTGCTCTGTGAAAAGGATGTGGGACTTGTTTCAGCAGTGGATGCGCTACAAGCCGATCATCAGATTCCTCTGCCAGTATACTCCACTCAGTGGTCAAGTAAAAATGCGGAAGGAAGATTTGTCCCAGTACCAAGTAACAATCACAGTTAAATATTGAGAACATGTGTATAACGGAATGCTTTCTCCGTAGATATTTGTACTCTGTATTATATCTCCTGCAGCTCTTATTTTCTCAGTGATGAGTTAAGACTTGCCTCTGCACGCTTCTCCCTCCACAGGGCTCAAAGTGTCTGGTGATCCTCTCTAAACCCTAGTCTGACCACCAAAGGACAGCTGCCTCCTATTCAGCCACAGGCTGCAGTCAGTCGTAGTTGTTTCCAATAAAAGAAATCAGATAAGACTACTGTTCTCTGTCC
Organism: Locusta migratoria; assembly: GCA_026315105.1. Classification (NCBI taxonomy): domain Eukaryota; kingdom Metazoa; phylum Arthropoda; class Insecta; order Orthoptera; family Acrididae; genus Locusta; species Locusta migratoria. Next base: position 285,129,654 of record CM048755.1, read on the forward strand.
CTCTCTGCAAAAACAACTTTCAAACGATTAAAAAAAACAGAACTATTCATAGAATACACATATTTTGACAGGGCTTGAATCACCTGCATAGCACATACTGAAATACACCCTTGCCTCTCACCTCTCTATCGCTCTACCCCTCCCCAACCATATAAAGCCCAGGTCTTTCTAGTATACCTGATGAACTGCAGCACCTCAGTTTGCTTCTAGTTGGTTTGTGTATAAACATGTGTGTGTGTGTGTGTGTATGTGTGTGTGTGTTTGTAGTTCATTCACTCTGAAAGCTAGCAATTTTTCTTATCAGTTGACTGACTGCCAATGATTCAAAAGCATTGCTGTTTGGTTTTGGACTCTTTTACTCTTAAATTATTGAAGTCATTCATCACTTCAATAAAGTATATTGCCGCGAGACACCACGAAAACCGACTGCCGGCGTGGCGCAGGGGATAGTGTCAGCGTCTGTTGTGTAAAAGGCCGCCGGTTCAATCGCGTCCACCGGCAAAAATTTTTTTCTTTGTAATTAACAATTCCAGAATGTTCTACATCTTTCTTATGTTCACTTGTAAATTCTACTTGTTTCTCATGTTAACTATTCTTATAATTTCTGGTACATTTTGTCTGTGTATTAACAGCAGAGCACTTTGCCCGAGGGGCAGTTAGTGCTGTGTGTATGTTAAGTTCGTAATAAACCTGCTTTCAGTATAAGTGCTGTGTTCAGTTATGTTCGAAGTCAAGCATGCTTCCATTTCAACGCGATATTGTTTGGTGGAGGCGCCGGGTATCCTGTGCAACAGCTGCATCACCGTGGCTCCGATTAGGCAACGCAAAAGCCGTCGCTTACACGGACTAGAACCGTAATACAAGGGATATACCGAGTACATCCTTCCGAAAGTTCGTATTATCAGAAGAACAATGGACACGAAACCAGCGGTAAGCTACACATCAGACACCCGTCGGTGTTCTCTGGAGACGCTGGACAGGACTCCAACAAATGGCTAAAAGGGTTCGACCGAGTCGCCAAGTACAACAGGTGGGATCATACAATGTGCTTAGCCAACGTTTATTGCTATCTGGACGGAACAGCTCAACAATGGTTCGAAAACAACGAAGAGAAGCTGAATGACTGGGAAACGTTCCAGACGGAACTCAAGAAGACGTTTGGTGACCGCCAGCGACAAATCCGCTCGGCGGAAGAACAACTGAAAACCGACACAGTCATATATACAGAATGTTTTCTCCCTGTGTAACATAGTCAATCCGAATATGACTGAGGCCGACAAAATCACGCACCTGAAGAAGGGTATAGCAGAAGACATGTACCAAGCCCTTCTGTCGCTACGATGGAAGAGTTCATCAAGTGGTGCGAGAGTATTGAAGAGATGCAACAAAGGAGGGTTGGACGAAAGAAGTATGACAGACTCCCCAATGTAGTCCCTATGGCCGTTGTGGAAGACCAGCATGACTTCGCTTCCCTCATATGGAAAATTGTGAAAGAAGAATTACAACAGTTTATGGCAGCCGGGACTATTAGACCGAGCGAGCATCAGACAATGGCCATGGGTGAAAGCCCTGTAAGTGACGAGGGAACCGACGCCGCTGAGAAAGAGGTATTTCAGGCAATAGCTCCTGTCTGCCCCGCCAATCGCACCCGACATGAAGAATGGCGTCGCCCTGCCCTTACGCTGCAGCCGCCAAACGGCAGCCCATCAACCGGCCGACGCGACCACAGCTAACTCCCTCGGCACTATGACGCCCCGCAGAAGAACAGACGTCTGGAGGACAGAAGAGAACACACCACTGTGTTTCCACTGTGGGCGCCCTGGACATGTCGCACGCTACTGCAGAGAGAGAAGGCAAGTATTTGACGATTATTATGCCGCAAGACGTCAGCCATCAGAGCAGTTCTACCCCAGACAATCACCTGCTGATGAGTTCAGTAGACCTATGGGAAGAAGCCCATCGCCGTACCCTAGACGAGGTCGCTCCCCGACGCGCCGCAGCCATTTCACCATCGCCATACAGAGGTACCAGCCGCTACCCTAGCCGCCGCGCTCAGGAAAACTAAGCAAGGCGACCATCTACGGAGGTGAGGCCGCCGCAGATGAAAATCCAACATGGACGACAGTCGCTAAGATCACGAGAAATCTCATCGACATCATAATCGGGCATTGGTTGATTCAGGAGCCAACCTGTCCAGGCATGTGATGACTGAGGAGCGTCTTTCTCTGTATTGTCGGATAATTACCGCCGCACAATGTTCTGTGATAAGAGGGCAACTGTGCTGAAGGTCGCGAATGGAAAGTACGTCCAGCCAGCAGGAACTTGTGTCGGAAGAATAACCATCAACAACGTGACCCAGCCGTTTGAATTTGTTGTGTTAATAGAATGTAGTCACAATGTCATCCTTGGATGAGACTTCCTTCAGCCATCCCAAGCTATCATTGACTGTGGAAGATCTGAGCTGCAAATTGAGGAAGTCGTTCCGACAGATACACGTAATACAGAATTTTCTGGGAAGTTATTTGCCATTGACAATGTGACGATCCGGCCGTTGACGATGAGAAGAGTCACAGTCACAAACACAGATGAGCGATTAAACTGTGAATTGCTTGTTGATAGTAAAACGTTTATCAGGCTCACCAAAGAAATTTACATACCAGCTGCTATCATAAGCATTACCAGAGGTCGAGGAGTGATTTAGATCGCTAATTGTCACGAGCCGTCGCAACTCATCCCCAAAGGAATGTGTATTGAGACAGCTGAACCAACGGTGACGGTGACGGTGAGCTCAACGTCATCAACAAAGACCCATGCTCTGCTGTTAGTATAGACAACACGCTGGAGGAAACAAACGTGGAACTGCCAATAGGGCCCGGACTGACCAAGGAACAACGCCAGCGGGTGTTAGGTAGACTACGTCAGTTTTCGGCTGCATTCACATCACAGCAGGGGAAAAGTCAGACGAAACGGTCCACAATAAGGCATCGTATCAATACTGGGGATCATCCACCAAGTAGCCAGCGTTCGTATAGAGTGTCGCCAGCTGAAAGGCGGATAATTCAGGAGGAAGTGGAAAAGATGTTGCACAATAACATTATTCAAACTTTGAAGAGTCCTTGGTCGTCTCTGGTGGTCCTTGTAAAGAAGAAGGATGGCACGTGGCGATTCAGTGTCGACTATCGGCGCCTGAACAAAATCACAGAGAAAGATGTCTACCCACTGCTGCACAATGACAACACCTAAGACTGCTTGAAAGGTGCTACATACTTCTCAACTATGGACGTGCAGATAGGTTACTGGCAAATCGAGGTTGACGAAGCTGACCGGAGAAGATGGCTTTTATTACACCAGATGGCCCCTATGAATTCAAAGTAATGCCATTTGGATTATGTAATGCTCCGGTCACATTCGAATGTATGATGGACAAATTGCTTCGACACCTTAAGTGGACGACGTGTCTTTGCTATTTAGATGACATTACAGCTGAACAGAGGGAAGATCCAGCACTACTAAAAACGATAGAGGCCTTGGAGAAAGGAGAACCGACCAATGGAGAGTTCCAAATTATAAACGGAACATTGTATAAGAGCAACTACGATCCACTGGGCCCCAAAAGGCTATTGGTCATTCCAGCTCATCTCCAGCCAGCTATTCTCAAATATTTCCACGCTGCTCCAGTATCTGGTCATGTGGGATTCGTGAAGACCGTAGACAGAATAAGACACAGGTATTACTGGAAAGGTCTCTACCGATCTGTCAGGCACTATTTGAGTCGCTGTAAAGAGTGCCAGCGATGGAAGCATGTGCCACAATTACCTCCAGAGCATCTCGTATCTATTCTGCCGGCAGCAGCTCCATTCCACCGAGTTGTGATCGATCTTTTAGGGAGGTTCCCGAAGTCGACAAGCGGTAACCGATGGATAATAGTTTGCACTGACAACCTCAGACGCTACGCTGTCACCAAACCTGTGCCGACTGCAGGAGCTCCAGAGATCGCAAAATTCTTAGTAGAAGACATTATTTTGAAGCAAGGAACATCACGTGTCATGATATCTGATCGTGGAAAAGTATTCCAGTCAAAACTAGTATCAGAGGTAATGTCATGGTGCGACATTGTCCACAGAATGACAACTGCATACCCTCCTCAGACAAACGGTCTTACGAAACGTTTTAACAAGACGTTAGCCGATATGCTGTCGATGTTGAGCAGAAGGATTGGGATACAATTCTGCCAGTCGTGACATTTGCTTACAATACCGCATGGCAAGACACCACAGGCTTCACGCCATTTTTCCTGCTCCATGGCCGTGAAGCTGAGACGGCAATGGATACGCTGTTCCCGTTCCAGCTGGACGACACTCAGGATGACTATGTTAAGCAGCTCATCACCAGGGTCAAATGTTCAAATGTTTGTTAAGCTTATGGGACTTAACTACGGGGTCATCAGTCCCTAAACTTACAAACTACTTATGAACTACTTACGAACTAGGACGTCACAAATATCCATGCCCGAGGGGGGATTCGAACCCCCGACCGTAGTGGCTGTGCTGACCATGACTGGAGCGCCTCAGTCACCTCGGCCACCGCGGCCGGCCACCAGGGTCGAAGAAGCCAGACAGCTGGCTCGCATACGGACACTGGACGCCCAGGACAAGGACCGGCAGCGGTATAACGACAAGCACCAACCTGTTGTGTACAGCCCAGGAGATCTGGTATGGATTTTTACCCCTTTACGGAAGGTTGGACTGTCAGAAAAGTTATTGAAGCGATACTTTGGTCCGTATCGTGTAATACGCCGCCTGTCAGACGTCACATACGAAGTTGAGGATTATGAGCCGTCGTCGAAACGTCAAAAACGAAGAGACATTGTTCACGTCCTGCGCATGAAGCCTTACTACGATCCTGAAGAGCAGATAGACGACAATGGCTTCTTGCTCAAGGACTTTAAGGACGGTAATGTTCGTGATGAAGCCACGACAGGAACGTCTGTCGTCGATAATCGCGGAGGAGGGAAGGATTCTCTTAAACTGTCATACAGAGGACCCATGACACGGACAAGATCCAGGACATTGCAGCTGGCTCCACAGGGATCATAACAGCGGGTCGCTGTTTCTCCAGGAGAGGGAGCAATGCCGCGTGAGACCACGAACACCAACTGCCGGCGTGGCGCAGGGGATTGTGTCACGGAATGTGGTGTTTTAGGTCACTGGTTCAAACACGACCACTGCAAAAATTTATATCTTTGTAATTAACAATTCCAGAATGTTCTACATCTTTCTTATGTTCACTTGTAAATTCTACTTGTTTCTTATGTTAACTAGTCTTCTAATTTATGGTAAATTCTGTCTGTGTATTAATAGCAGAGTACTTTGCCCGAGAGGCAGTTAGTGCTGCGTGTATGTTACGTTTGTAATAAACCTGCTTTTGGTATAAGTGCTGTGTTCAGTTGTCATCGAAGTCAAGCCTGCTTCCATTTCAACGCGACAATATCACCTTTTGCTAAACACTGTTATGGAAAAAAATATTAAATACTTACATGCTGTTTAAGTCTTTTGTGTAATATTTTAGTTGGTGTAAAAATAAAAAAAATAGTGGTTTCAGTATTTTACATATCACTCTCTTAATTGTTTGACCAACAGTATTATTATTTTTATCACTCTACATATTGTAAGCAATATACGCTAATTCGCCATAAATGACAATATACGTATGTGTCTCGTGATTCTAAAGGTCACATGCTACCTACAAAACTAATGTATACCCGTATTGCATTATTAAAATTTTAAACTACTGCATAAAATCAGTTTCTAGATACACATTGTAGACTCCATATTATTTTGCAGTAAGAGACAACATACTCTATTTTTTCAAATGAAAGTGTCCAAACTCTAGTCTCAGAATTCATCTAAAAGAATTAGCATTCAATATGAAGACTGAATATAAAGATCAGAAACCAAGACAAATTTGTCATATGAAAAATTCTATGTTCAATACAAAATGTGATTAACTGTGAAACATAAAAAACTGTTATGTTCCTTCCAAAATAGTTTGATTTGTATTCTAAGAATGTACTCGTTGATGACTTCTCCTGAGGTTGGACATAACAGAAAAATTTCTGTCACTGGTGTTTTCATAAGTATGAGTATTATCAAGTACATTTATGCAGTAACCAAACATAGCTCTTCAAAATCGGAAAAATAAATCAATTTTTTCAAACTAATTATGTGCTCCATGTTTCCAGTCCACTAGTATAAGGGCACTGTCCTTGTAATGAACTTCTTTTCACATGTTAAACCAAGTCATTCAGTTTCATTTTTAAACATTCTACTGGCTTCATGACTGAAGTATTGTTTATTGATATTGCACTAGTTCCCATATAACAAACTGTTCTTATGTTCAGTTTTGTTGTTTTTAAATGCCAGTTAATCTATTCTTTGTTATTTTTCTGTTGCTATTCATAGTAGGTACTCAATGAAATTGTTAGTACCATATTTTTCGTGAATTATATGTTTGAATAATCAATAAAATCATAGTTCTAATTTATACTGTTTTCTGTTAATGTTCTATTAGATCAACTGGAGATTACTCATTACCCTTCTTTTTCATAGATAAGACATAATAAATTAGTTTTTTTAATTTTTTGTTGCCATACTTTGACTGCAAGATAAGTTGCAAATGACATTGCTGATATGTTAATTTATGGCTGTTCTATCATCTTTCACTGTCCTGCCTCTTCCTTTGTGCCTTCAATGACAATACTGTGACTTCACTACATAGTTTCATGTATAACATCATTATTAGATATGGAGGTACAGTATAAAACTGTGTCAGTTTTTTTAATTTGTGAATTAAATGTAGAAAATGAAATACTATTTTCAATTGTCACAGAGATTACAATCAAGGAAAAATGAGTTTACGAATTTTGGCACAAAAATAATAAAATTGAAGTAAACATACATCATCTGTATATAATCTTAAGTTGTCATGATTTATTTAATCTATGAGACTATTCACAATAATACTCAAATCACATGGAACATCCATGCTTAGTGAATGTCGTTTTGCGTATTTGTGCACAGTACCAATTAGTCTAATAATAATTTCTGATTTTTTTCTATCAACTACTAATTAAAGCAGTGCAGATTTTCTAATTTAGTGCAGTCCAGTGATAAACATGCTACAAGATAAAGGGATTAAAGCTCTGTGCAAGTATAGGTAAATTCTGATTGAACAATAATTTCATGCTGAAAGTTGTATTAAACATCAATCAATTTGTTGGAACACCTTCATTCATCGGTGTTTTTGTTGCACACTTTAAACAGACTACTCTTTGCTAATATGACTAGTATCAAATAAACAACTTGATGAAAGGAACTTGGCAATATTCCTGTTATCATTTTTGTTTTACGATGTACAATATTTTATTCTGTCCATTATTATAAAATACATTCTTGTACCAGTGACTAGTTATTAGCTGTTATTTTAATTTTTTATTTTTCCTCTTTGATAGACTGAACTATCTGTATAGTTTGATTCAGATGTTAATAATATGTATACACTAGATATTGAATATATACTCCATCCATATAGAGTTTATTCCTTTTTGTCACAAATAGTATGCTACATTATGTGGAAATTGTGAGCACTTCTATAAGCAGCACATAAAAGTATATCTTTACATCATATGATTTGTTATTGCTGGTAGAATCATGATTTGTAATTTTCTTGGGCTGGTCATACAATATCAAATATCAAATGTTGGTTCACATATTTAACTCAGTGCCTAATGTTATGTTATATAATATATTATTTATCATAAAATTCAGCAAATAAAATTAAATTCATTTCTTGTATTTCCATAAACTTCAGTAATCCTGTTATATCTTCATTTAATCTTTACTATGCCAGAAAATGGTGTTGATGATACAGCAAGAATCCATTACTCCCTTTTGCTTTCATCTTACTATATTTAATATGTATCATATTTCTTTTCAATAACTATTTATCTATTGTTTTGGGTTTATTTTAACTGTCTGATTTCTAATCCAAATTGATATGTTTTGTATTATTTTCTTCGTGATAGGCCAACCACATTATTTGTATGATCTTGTAGATGATTCAGTTCTGTGCAAATATTTTAGTTGATAGCCCATTTTTAAATCAAACTAGCCAGACATATACTGCAAGAGGTTATGTTTGCATTCTTTTTGTCTCTTATCTGTTGTGAAATGTGATTATGATGATGATTATGAATGTGATAGTTTTCTGTGTCACTGAAATGTCAAGAATAGTTGGTCTCAATGGTAAAGAAACAATAAACTGTAAAATTGACCAGAATACCATATTTCAATGGTAACTTATAAATAAAACGTATATAATAGACAAATTGAAGCTATAGCTTACTGTACATATAGATTGTAGAAAGAAAACAAATTGTAAAACTTTCTGAAGTGAAATAAAAAATAACACAGAACTGTTTCTTCAAGAATGCAGTATGTCACAGTAAATAATCATACAGCACTGATTTTGTATTTAAGGTCATTTGTTCTACTTAAAAACAAAGAAAACAAAGGCTGTAATACTCCTCATTATTTTAGAGTTTACTTGATTACGTAAATTTATTTTATTTTAAACAGTAGGTAATATTTACATTTTTTCAACTGAAACTATGTGGTACTGAGTTCTTTTATATGCTTGCAGGTGTTGAGATAGGGAATCTGTATATAAATAGAATATTAAGTTATTTTAATGGATTAGTTGGGATTCTTTTATCATAAGCACATTATTTTGTATTATATCAGACCATATTCATATGACGATAAAAGTCTTATGAAAATTGTATTTATTTAGAATAAACAATATGAATTTTAGTTATAAATTTTTTATTAAGCGAATATTAATTATTTTTGCATTCTTGATACTATTAGTTTTACTCTTTCAGTTTAAAGACCATATTTAATTAGGTTAATGATTCTTTCAAAAAGGTGTGGATGATACTTTCATTTAATCCTATACAAATGTGATTGTTTTAAGTCATGGCGTTACCATCTGTATACCAAGGCACTGATACGAAAGGTAGCAATTCCAAGTTTGAAATATTACATTTATGTGTGACAATTAGATGATTTGAAGCATTAAGATATTTCTATTTCTCAGTTCATAGGCTTAGGATCAAGGACAGCTGGCAAAGATAGAGGTAGGTTGTCAAGGAAACCTTATGTTGTTCCTAAAACTGTATGTAATGTTTATCGCCTTTGATAACAGCTAATCTGTGATAGCATTTACTTAATGGTAGCTGTCTTTCATGTTATGTCTCCTACATGAAGTGTATTAAAATAAACCAATAGGTAAAAATAAAACTTGGTGAGTATAGACAAATTCTATAGTGAGAAAGCAATGACTGAAATCTGACTTATTCTAAAATAGATTCATTCATTTTGTCATAATGAAAACATTCTGGGAAAACACCTGCAAAATACATATGGATTAAGGAGACGGTACTTTATGAGAACTGCAAATGTGAATATAACATGAAATGGAAATGATATTCGCAATATAACCTCATCCAGATATTCTGTGATTCTGCATGTGTGTTTATACTTAAGTAAAGTTCATTTTCAGCCACACTTGCAAAAGTTTTTAATTTTGGTTCATAGTCCTATTTAAGAAGAATAAATGTGCAGTATAATAACCTGAAGATCAAGTAATAATATAAAATTCTTCTGTACACTACAGTCTTTTATTCTGACCTATATTTGCCATTATTGTAATTTTCTCTCAATACTTCATGTGTATACTGACATCTCAAAGGACCTGAATGAAAACACTCCATTTTAAGTATGTTCTTATATGACGGTTTGTCATGCTTTTCTGTTACTTATAGTAGTTGTACATACACAAAATAATTTCATATGAAACTGTATTCAAAACGAGCTTTTTGGTTTGAAAAAAGCATGTGTGTAAAATTTAAATGATTTGTTCCACTATTCAGCAGGCTCTTGAAAACATATGTGAAATAAACAAGCAGAAATGAAACCAGTTCAGATTTATGGTTCTATTCAAGAAGAAAGATTTTAAAAATTACATTTTGTGAAACATTTGTATTTTTCCAGCTTTTCGCTATATTACTGCTGGACAATAACAATTTTAATTACTGTACACTGATTAGGCCTGCTGTTAGATACAAAATGATCAAACATCTTCCACCAAAAATGTTATTACTACTGTAATGTAAATCACTCAATAAACTGAGTCATTAATCACATCAAAATCAGATGCTTCTTGTATAAGACATGAACAGTGTTTCATTATACCAAGTACAAAATTTAATCTGAAGAACAGGACACCCTGAAATTATTCAAGGTGAAGAGTAAGAAGTCTCACTTTCATCCAGTAATGACTTACTGACACCTTTTTTCGTGAAGACACGTTTCTCAACATATACGAAAGAAAAATAATGTTTTCTATATACCAGTTTTTTGTAATATACAGCCAAAGGAATAATATTCCAGGCCATGTGCCTGAAGTTGCCTTTTTGATAGAATGCATTTTGTATCTCATTATCACTTCTTGGATAAAATTGAAGATACTTTGCTAAATGAATGAAGATGATAATTCTTGAGTAAAAACGAAATTCTTTAAATGATATTAAGGTCATCAGCTACTATATAATTTTAAGAAGATATATATGAATTTTAGACAGTATGAAAACTGATGTAGTAATAGTTAGTGGAATACCATATTCTTTATTGATGCCTCTGAAACTGTACTATTGATCTGCTCCTAGTATGCTCAATTCATTTCAGCCTTTTAAAAGCCAAAGTGATATGACACAAATTTCTGTAGGAATACGAACTGAGTAAAATAATGTTATATGTATGAAACCATAGTTGATAACTGCAAAATATATCTCAACAAGGTTAGAACACTAGTGAAAATGCGAGAGTGTTGGTCAAAAGAAGGGCACAAGCACATCAGTAGTAGACAAATGTCTACATATAATTGAATATGAATCATGTCATTTCATTGTTGGAAAAGAGGTTAAAAACAGAAAAGGAAGAACAATGCAAGTGAAGAAAGGTGATAGATTTCAAATCATACAACTTACATAATGAACAAAATAGATTAAGAAAGGATAAGTGACAATAAATTTAGGATAATCTGTCTGTTTCTCATAAACTCCTGTCACATTTTATAATGGCTTGAGATATCAGTATTTTGATAACACAATGATTTTTGTAAGATATTGTAGTTTCATACTTGTTGATGTTTTTAAATTTGTAATCTTGATATAATTATTTGAAGAGCATACTGGTATGACATTTTATGGTAAATTTCCATAATGTTTTCAATGTCTATTAATAACTTATATGCTGCAAAAGGAGCTGTTGTCAACTGAAGAAATTACAAGTAAACAAATGGCTATTTTCTGATTATAGAAAAATGATTTATCATATTTATTTACCATAAATTTCATAACGTCCATGCTGTCCATACATCATTGTAGATCCATCTCACCAATGAAACCAGCGATTATTTTATAACTATGAATGCTACTGATGATTATCTTGTGGATAAGGAAAATGCATAAGAGTTCTGGAATTGAATGTGCTGATGTGGAAATTTGGAGATATAACCTTTCCTCAGATTTGTAATGTGGCACAATTAAATGTAGCATTTAGTTTGAGTATTACCATATGCTTAATTGTCGACTGTATCTGAAAGAGAACGTACGAAATGTGTATCTGCAATGAACCTTGACACTTTTAACTGATAATTGGTAATTGGGTTGATATTTAAAAATACAGATGCATGTAAATTTGAACAAATATTTCTTTACAGGTACATGTGTATGGTGCTTCAAATTCTATTGTAGCAACTTTGTGTAGTAATGATGTAGTGCTAAATAAAGTAGAGCAATACTGTGCACCAACAAAAAAATTGAAAAACTGCAACAGATGAAACATGGTTGGGAAATGTGTCAATAAAATGGAATGTGCAGCCCAAAAATTGTAAGTAACTTTATTTACAGACAATAACGTTTCTATAAACTGTGTCAAAACAGAACTTTGGTATACAAAATGACAGTTTACAATCAATAAACTCATGCAAAATAATAATGATGGTAATAATAATGATAATGATATAATAATACCTAGAATAATAATAAGAATAGTAATGATAATAATAACAAAGCAAAATTAAATGTACATATACATATCTAAAAAGCACAAAGTATATTCTTATAAACTCAAATGATCACAAAGCAACAGAAATTGAATTCTACATTGATGCACAGTTATTGGAATATTAATTGTTTCATAACAAATATTATTTATTTTCATAGCAAAAATTAATTTATCAGTAAAATGAGGCGTACCTAACAGGCATAAATGCTATTTTGGTAATACAATAATAGATATCAGCAAGTATTAAGAACAACAGTTTAACAGCTTTAAGTAACAATGAGTTAATCATTTACAAGTATTGACAACCATTTTAAGACAGAGACAACAGAACAATTGTCAGTCTTCATAAATTTACAAATACTGAAATAAATAAAAGGTGTGCTAAATTTGTATAAAATGTGGTAAAACAAATGTGCAATTATATTAGATGTAACAGAATGTGAACTGACTAAAACAGAAAACTAATCTGAAATTAATTACTGTAAGTATTATTTTTTCATCATTAATATGGAATATCAAATACAACAACTTTATCAGAAACGTTCATTAATGATTTTACTGCATGAGAAACTTTATTAAATCACGAAGTATGAAATTAAATCTATGTGTTGACATTAATAGTACCTTAGTACATGAATATAAACATAAAAAATTAGCGTTAGGGGCCCTTTAGTTACGATATATGAATTTCTTTGTCAACTAAGTGTAAAATCTGACAATATGAGATGTAGACGTTTTTCCTATTCGCACCAATATCGTCATTATAAAATTCAGTGACATTTGTACTCAAGGGGGAAGATGTAAAACTACATTGGTCTGACAGAAATTCGGATGATACCACTCTGTACAACATTAAAAATACTGCAATTGCTCCATCACAACAAGTAACCAAAGCTTCCTTGATTTCAAGGAATGATGAAAATTTGTTGTCCTAATTATAGTGAATATGCTGATCAACTAAAAACCAGAAAATTCGTTATCATTTAAATTTCCAAACCCAATTGACCAAATACAATCGAAATCATTTCAAGAGAAATATTGTCAAATTACTTGAAAACAGGAGTGACAAATAAAATTGCATCCTTCATATGGAATTAACACAAGATAATTTGTTTTGGTAAACATCTTTGTACCGGCAATTATTATGGTTCTTTCATCACACTTATTTATGTAAAATATAATTTGCAAAGATAATGTAGGTGTGAATTAAATGAAGGAGTAATGTAGCATCCTGAAGTGAAGCTCATAAAAATGGAATGAACACATGATTTTGAGCCTTAAATTCAATTTCAATCTTCAAATGTAATAGTATTGGTCTTGAAAAATGGTTACATACGATATTTAAGTGATTACACAATGTCAGTTAAATGTTTCCTTGTACTGAGTTTTACGTAACTAATTCTTGTTCAGGTTTTTGTTAAGTATGTATTGATTTTGCCGCATCTAAATCAATCTACTAGTTCCCTTGGCTAATGTAAACAGAAATACTCATCAGTGGTTTCCTTCACTGTGCTTATCACACATTTCCACTTCATCTTACATGTTTTCCAATTATACATACGCTCCATCTGAACGTCTCTGATGTATATCTACCGTTTAAGGCTCCCTAGAACTTATCTATTTAAGCTGATCTCTCATATAATTTCTCAGAGAGCATTAGGACTCTCTATTGAACATGGTATAATCATTCACCTGTTCTTATTCAGATATAGTAATATAATCTCTTTTCCATTATATTCTTTCACAGAAGCACTCTGTTATCAAACTTGCTGTCTCTTTCTCGTTCAATTTTCCTCTACAGCAAGCACCCAAGATGGAATTAATTCATTACTTTAGATTAAGTAATTATTACAGGTTCAAGTACTCTGTTTTCCACAACAACTGAACAAGTTATTAAATGTGTTTCCACCATGACTTTTCTTGTCCTCTTAATTGTCATAATTTTCTGTACCAAAATAAGTCTTCTGGAAAAACTGTTTTAGGTTAATGATAGTTAGTTGCTGCAAAGTAGAAAGCTACTTATCATGGCAATTCCTCTGCTTGCAGAATGATCACTTCAGTTAATATTCAGATTTATTATGAAAAAGGACCTGAAAGAAATAATATAGCTGCATAAGTTAAATAATATCTTACTTAACTTTAGACATATGCAGAATAACTGTAATTTTTTGTTTTGTGCATAGTGAGTTATGAAATTCGTTTAAGATGTTTTTTTTTCTTTTTTATAACTCTCTTACATAATATATGAATTAAAATTTTCAAATTAAACATTGGTCTTCTGATAATGTTGAACAGCATGGTAAATGCAGTTGATAGAAGTGTTATAGCAAAGACTCATTTTACTCCCAAACCAGTGGCAATAATCTAGAGAAATCTGTCTCATAAATAGCTTCCAGTTAATGAGATTCCTGGATTATGTTTATCAGGTGCAGAATACCTTGAATGAATATGAAGAATTAATCACGACAAAGGTTACTTCCTATTCATTAGTTTTTTTTTATTGCTGGGGGAAATGTGACCATATAACAGACACTCTGTCATAGGAATGGAAGGAATGCAGGAATCAATTTTTTGATGCACTGTAAAGTAATTTTCAAGGCATGTGCAATGCGTAATAGAAAAACCATGTTTCTGTAAATATTGTGCGCTTGTCAAAGAAAATTGTTATAAGCCTAAATCTGTATTTATACTTGGATCTAAGATTTGAATTAACATTGCCATTAGAGTCTAGGTTTTTAAAAAAAATATTGTCACTTCAATTATCTGTCCTGCAGAAAAGCATCTGTGTTCCATACTTTGATCAGTTAAAAGTATTTCATTAATGAATTCAGTAACTCCATGATAGGTAGTAAATGCTGGATCTGATCTCGATTTCAACAACATTTTTTTTGTATTAGACCATAAGATGGTCTTCATATGTAGGTCCCCAGTGTAAGCAGTTACTTTTAGTCAGATATACTGTAACGTTTGTAGCATCTTAAATATATTTATCAAATCATCCTAAGGAAGTTGTGTTGAACAGTGGGTTGGAGCAGAAGGGGGAGGTTTGGCAGTGTTGACTAATAAATCCCATCTTGGGTATTAGATTTTTTTGTATCTTCGAATTTCTCACCACTAATTAGGGATAAGGCTCTATTATATCTGATAGTGGTTGTAAAGTAATATGATGAATACAACATGGTGCAAGCCTTCCAATTGAATGCTGATTTGCTATCCTGCATGTCCCCTGAGTCAATGGCATTTTGAATGTCTTTGCAGCAATCACCATGGCTCATTGGTCGTAGGTGAATTAGTACAATCAAAGAAGCAAAGGTGTTGCATTATATCTTGTTTGTAGATCTATCGGACTTGCATTATATCTGATGAAGAAACAAGCTCAAATGATAAACTTGAGTCCTCAGAAATACAAAAACTGAACATGAAACATTATAAACAGTAAGCAAGCTGGAAAAATATGAAATTTATTTGATTACATCTTTCAACAAATGAAGATGGTTATCTGTAACATTAATGTACAAGTTACATTCATAACTGAAATGTGCACTGGAAAGAAGTGCAGCTGCACATGGTTTTGCGCTGTTTATGTAGAAACGTATTGCAACCAAAGTAAAAGGTAATTTTTTATCAATGGAACTTTCTGGTAGTTACTTAGTAGATAAGATTTTCACATTGATTTTGTTTAGTGTGTGATAATAAGCAACATAGGATTTAAGGACGATTCTGAACCTGTAGATTTCCAATAAATATGAAGAGCTGCTAACAGAAGATTGAGTTTCATAACATCATATCCACAGAAAATCAAGAATAAAACTAAGTAAGAAATATAAAAAAAAAGATCCATAACAATGACAGACACATACAAAAAGGATAAACAAGTTTTGTTAAGATAAGGAGAAATGGAAGACTTTCTTTCAATAATTAGAGATGAAACCGTTTAAAAGACCAAATGAAACAGTGCTACTGCTACTAATTATTATTAATAATATTGTTAGTGTTATTATTGCAATATACATAAATATGTGTAACTGAAAATTTAAATGTGATAGTTGTTAAGAAAATTCTTGAACACTGTTCACAAACAACATGGATACTTCAAATAAATAAGATATCAGTGTGTAAATTAGTTGGTGGGAACCTTATTTGTATGTGAATGGTGCATATGAAATATTTGTATACAGTTTTAGGCATAACAGATTAAATAAATTTTGGGTCTTGATCTGTTAGTTATAATTAAGAATCATGCCTACACACTCCTTTCATTACTGTAGCAGAAAACTTAGCTACTACAGAATTATGCATTATTTCAAAGTTTTTATCTGTTAGTGGGATATTTTAGAATTATTCTTTCAGTTATTTTCAAGTAAATTGTTTGTTAATGAGTCACTTTAACTTCTAGTATGAAAAACTGCAAATGTTGATCATATTAGGTGAACCTATATTTTTAATGGTTACACTTATCATTTTCCATCATTAATAATTCCATTACAATAACTGAAGAAGCAAAAAAAACCCTTATAATATTCAAAACTAATGGGATTCCTTGACTGTTTTATGTTTGAAAATGAATTTTGGAACTTTGTAAACATGCAATATTGTTAGAAAAAATGGGTAGATTATTTAATATGCTATGTAAATTATCTTTAAGATTTGAAAGAAATTGCATAAACAATTATTCAAAAAATTGTGGCACATCCCTGTGCTCTACACAGAATTCTACCCTATTGAATCATCTCTAACTTTATTACTTTATTATGATCCTATTAGTTCTGGCTGTCACAGAAAAGTTTTCATATTATGAGATGGAGCCTGTTTAATTCATATCTCCTTCCTTTCAAATAATGATGAGTGTTATTAAGCATATCATTTATCTAATGCAAATTACAATTTCTGCAATAGTCATTTTATTGCATTCATCATGTGTAAGGTCTCGCCCAATTTTCACTGAAGTAAACACACTGATATTCTGCACACAGGTAATTAAAAAAAAACAGTGATATGTAGGGAAATAAAACCACATGGCAAAAGAGATTTCAATAGAATGTATGAAGGTATATATATATATATATATATATATATATATATATATATATATATATATATATATATATATATATATATATCTTGTAGGCACCATCTCCTGTGACAGTTGCAGAATTACTTGTTCTTGGAAATTTTAAATATATTGGTTATTAAAACGCTTCTTACACAATCAATAATGACTTAGTCTTTAGAGCAGTAAACAAACATAGTTACATTAGTGTACCAATTAGTGACAGTTCTCTGAAGAATGTAAAATTCTCTTCCTTAATATAATTATATTACATTATAAATTCCCATTCGAAACTAAATGAGAGTATCAGAACATAATTTACTGCTTCATTAAAATGGCAGCAGCACAGCAAAATTATTTGAATACTATGCACCTACACCTTATGAGCCTAGTTCATTTTAGTCTGAATACTCGACCAAAACTTTTGAAATAGTTGGACAGAGCACAATTATTTGTATTATGTTTTACAATATCTAATTTATATTACAGAAAATAGGTGTTGTCTTATAAGCTCATTACCAAAGTTTTGCAATAAATGTGAACCTGACACAATAAGATAAAAGTGATACACATTCAATAATTATAACTTGAAAGAAATTTTAAAGCATCCTTCAACAGTTATTTCCTAAATTTGATAATTATTTAGAAATTAATGTAACGAATTTCACAATATATCCATCTTTGTTTTCATTGATGGATAACATTCGTAGCGAAAATAATTGATACATATGTCTACACTACATCTAAAGCAAAATTCTTACAAGTAGATTTTATAAAAAAATAAATTTAAATTTCCATATTCTGATCATTTACTTAATTCTGGTTATCTTTTATACACCATCTCAAAATTTAATTTTTTTAAATTGGCAACATTATGTAGTTATAGAAAATACATGAAAATTTTACAGAAGCAATTACAGCCGCTGAAATTCAGAAACGATTTAACTGAAGCAAGCTGTAACGTTAAATAACTGTTGAAAAACATGAAATATCATAGTAAATTTGCAATTTGTTGCCTTACTGTACAACAAGACAAATATTATTTAATATTACAGCTACTTCGACTCAGAGAGACACTCTTAGTTAATAACAGTGGTGTCTACAAACAAATGGTTTCACCTAACGTAATATGTTGCCTTATAAGATAACAGGTATTAGAAAAAAGAAAAACCTACATAATTGTAGCACTGTTCCATTAAATCCTACTACAAAGTTCCTATTACTGTTTAAAAACTCTGCATCATCTACCAGAACAGTTGCTGATATTAGTTATGAATTGTGAAAAATCACCTGGAATTGTATGGTGTGTGAAAGAAATACATTGATTTATGACTAATTTAGGTTAATTTTGCTTTTTATTGAAAAGAAGATGACAGTGGTGCTGAACATTAGCCTAGTATACTGCCTTCATAGTTGCACAAACTGAACTAAATGTTATCATTCACTTATATCATTTTTATGTGACAGTAATGTTATTAAATACATAAATTTTTGTAGTTAGTAACATAAACAGTTATTTTATAGCTTACATAAACAAAAGGAATTATTATTGAACACATATGTTAATAATAGTATATTACATAATGATAGCATGAAACAGAAGCAGTGATTTATAAATGTTTGTAGTTGTTCTATTTAGATAATGATTTTGGATAAATATAACAGCAATGTTCTGTAGAACGTATGTAGAAGTTAACTTTTTATATGTTATAGAAAAAACTAAAATGTTAACAGGAATATTGCATATGTTACATCATAAGGTGGCTTCCAGAGTACTTGTGTAGGTGTAGATTATTTGTTGTTTAATGCTATGAAAAACTTACTCGAGAAACATGAGCTGTTATGAACAAACAATCCTAAATGAAAGTTAGGAAATGCGTAGAAGAAATTATGGAGTGTAATGACATATTATAGATGTAACAGTTATTCAGTCAGCAAAGAGACAAATCAGAATAAAGGAACTGTTTCCAGCAGTGGAATATTAGAATTTCACTGTCTCGGACTATGTCATTTATGTATACTTTAAAGAGATTTATCTGAAATCATAATATCAATGTAACTTTTGTCATTTACATTATCTTATTTTCCCACTTTCCTGTTTCCAGTTTTAAATAGACATGTTTAATTTAGAAATCTCAGTACACAGATCTGCCACTTTACTATGGTTCCCACATTAATAACTTCCACATGAATGTTGTCGTTAAGTAATTTAGCAGTGTGAATTATAGGATGTTCACACTCCTTTGTTCTTTCATTACACCACAAAATTGAAGCATACAGATGTTTATTACATTAATTCTGTGTTGTGTTATCTCTCAAAAATCTACCAGAATTGTTTATCTAAGTGAGTCAGGACAATTTTAATTGGATGTCCAAAGTAAGAAAAAAAATGCCTCTAGTGGAAGTTTGTTAGTTATGTGGATTAAGGTACAGATTACTAAAATAAAGAGTTCAGAGCTTCTATAGGAGACAAACATGCAGTGATATATGTATGTGAATTTGCATTAATATATGAACAAGCTTCAACAACTAGTGCAAAACAAATATTAATAATAATCATGCACTCCTATGAGTTATAGCCAAGACACCACAAGATGAATCAGTTCAAGGTACCACTTTTAGAAACATTTCCATTTCTCATGTTCACAAATGACACTTATTGTGAAATTGATTTACTTTCATGTGTGTTTTATTTAGTGAAATCCAAGCCCTTTAATAATTATATACAGCTGAATACATAGTCTTCATGTTTAGTGATACAAATTTTCTTTATATGACTCGTAGTAACAATGAGTATCAGCTCAAATCAAAGAAAAGCCATGATACAATATCCCAGTATCAGAAAAGAAGTAATAACATTATCAGAAGGCTCTTTTACGAATAAAAAGGAAAATAGATCGAGAGTTTCAATAAAAATAAATTTTACATTGACATATTCAGCTTCCTAAGTGTCAAGTCCATGAAGCCAGGTAATTAATAATTAGGCCACAGGAAAAGCAACTAAACAATTCTTTCTGGAAGCTTGTAGTATTTATGCAGTGCAGAGTGTAATGAAGTGAAAAGACCTGTTGTGTTACAATAACCACTGACAAATTGTGGTAGACCAGTGTTTTATGTCAGAAGATACTCACCATTCAACTGACGTGTGTTGAAGGTTTCAGTGGATGTATTACTAAGCTCCAGATATAGTTCATTTGCTGCAGTGCCAGTCTTGTCCATGGGTACCATGCCAATATTGCTAGCAGTAGGATCACTGTCACTGCCAAATGTTTTTGTGCTTGTAAGCAGAAGTGGCGTCTCCGGAGAATCTAGTGGTCTGCTCCCCACAAATGAGCTTTCTAACCAGCAGAGTCGCCCACTGCCTCTTGGGCTGTGCCTGCTGGTGCTAGGCATGTTTTCATTTTGGCCATCCTTTACTCCAGAAACATAATGGACAATGGCAGATGTCACTTCTTTTATTGATGTCTGGACTTCAGACAAGTTTGAGACCTGAAAAGAAACATACATATATTATTTAAAACATCTGTGTTGTCAGGTAGTATCTTAATTTTAGTTAAATTGAGCTACAATGTCTTGAACAACATCACTGAGTTCTTCTCTCATTTCGTTTATATAGTGTTATAATGTATGTGCCCATGCAAATGAGTTACAATTATTTAATTTAGTATTTTTATATTACTGTTAAGCTGCTTGTTCTAATATGCAACTGTAACGTTATTAACACCATTGTTATTGCTATGATTATCATGTTCATGAGTCGTAATATGTGTGGAACAGCTTCAGTAACTAGCTGTCTGTTATGTGATGTCTCGGGAACGATATTGTCACGTTGCTAACTGCATGTGGTTTGGAATTCGAGGGCTGGTTGTTAATAGAGCACAACACTTTACGCTTAGAAAACGTTTATTGCTAATACAAGCGTACACTCAGTACAGACTGCCTCCTGCTTGGAGTGCCCCACTATTTATACATCGAAAAAAATTTTCTGGAACTTACAAGTACATCAAACGTAAGAAACGTGTAGAACATTCTAGAAATAGTAAATACAAATTTGAACTGGGGATGCAAGCACAGTGATCTGCGATGCTAACCACTCCACCACACATGCTGTCGGAAGACTCGCCGCATTGCACCCCTTCCTGAAAGAACAGGTTCCCTTTGCAACCATCTGCAGTGTCCTCGATCTTCTCTTTATGGCAATTTCGGAGAATGTTTCCATTCTTCCTGCACGCCTTCCTTACGGTGACGATGACCAGCGCCAGACCCTTCTGTCGTGGCTCCATCGTTACCATAACGGGCTCCTGAGTCCATGAACAAGTGTCCGTTTCTGTCTATTTGTTCTTTGGGATCGTCGTAAGGCTTCATACGGAGGACGTGTACAATGTCTCTTCGTTTTGTCGTTTTCAGGACGGCTCCTAATCCTCGAGTTCGTATGTGACGTCTGACAGGCGACGTATGGCATGATACGGACCAAAGTGTCACCTCAGTAACTAAATCGATTGCGCAACTTTCCGTACAGGGGTAAAAATCCATACCAGATCTCCTGGTCTGTACACAATAGGTCTGTCGTTATACCGCTGGCGGTCCTTCTCTTGTGCGTCCAGTGTCTGCGAGCCAGCTATCTTCTGATGAGCTGTTTCACATAGTCATCCTGAGTATCGTCCGGTTGGAACAGGAAAAGCGTATCTATTGTCGTCTCAGACTCACGACCACTGAGCAGGAAAAATGGCGTGAATCCTATGGTGTCTTGTCTTGCTGTAGTACAAGCAAATGTCATGACCGGCAGTATTGTATCCCAATCCTTCTGATCAACATCGATGTTCATCGACAGCATATCTGCTAACGTCTTGTTAAAACGTTCTGTAAGACCATTTGTCTGAGGATGGTAGGCAGTTGATATTCTGTGGACAATGTAGCAACGTGACAGTACCTCTGATACTAGTTTTGACATGAATACTTTTCCTCGATCATTACATGTGATGCACCATGCTTCAAAATAATGTCTTCTGCTAGGAATTTTGCGATATCTGGAACTTCTGCAGTCGGCACAGGTTTGGTGACAGTGTAGCGGGTGAGGTAGTCAGTGCAGACTGTTATCCATCAGTTACCGGTTGTCGACTTCAGGAACCTACCTAAAAGGTCGATTCCAATCCGGTGGAATGAAGTTACTGCAGGTGGAATTGGTACCAGATGTCCTGGAGGTAATTGCGGCACATGCTTCCATCGCTGGCAGTCCTTACAGTGACTCACATAGTGCTGGATAGATCGGTAGAGACTTTCCAGTAATACCTGTGTCTGGAAACCCAGATGACTGGATATTGGAGAATCGTGGAAATACTTGAGAATACCTGGCCAGAGATGAGTTGGAAAAACCAGTAGCCATTTGGGGCCCAATGAATCATAGTTGCTCTTATACAATATCCCGTTTATATGTTGAAAATCGCCTTAGGTCGGTTCTCCTTTCCCCAAGGCCTCTATCGTTTTTAATAATGCAGGATCTTCCCTCTGTTCAGCTGTAGCGTCCCCTAATTCAGCGAGGGCTTAAATTTTATTCATGTCGGAATCATTGTGTTTGCGCCAGTTTTTGAATACCACTATGATATCATACTCTTTGGAATCTTAGTGCTCATCTTGATAGTCGACCTGATGGATGCTTCAACTTGGTCAGCCAATATAATGAATGGTGGTTTGTCACGACAGTGAATGATTTAGCGAATAAATACGGCCGGAACTTGTTGATAGCCCAGATAACGGCGAAACACTCCTTTTCGGTTGTAGCGTAGTTTATCTCGGACTTTGAGAGAAATCTTGATGCATAGGCTATCATTTTTCAACACCTTCCTGAATTTGTACAAGGCTGCACCAATCGCATAACCGTTAGCGTCAATGTGAAGTTCAGTTGCCGCATTCTCGTCATATAAAGCTAAAACTGGTGCGGAAGTTAGAGCCTCCTTAAGTGTCCGGAAAGCTCTATCTTTCGTCTCATCCAAGTAAAACTTGGCATCTTCCTGCAGAATATTATTGCAATGGATGTGCCTTGTTACAGAAACCATCTATGCAACGACGGTAGTATGACCATGGATTTGGTGAGGAGTTGAAAATTTTGTGATTGCCCTTACTTTATGTGGATCAGGACGGACACCATTTCCGTTCACTAGGTGCCCCAGGACTTTTACCTCTTTGGCGATGAAGAGGCACTTCTTTGGAATGAGGCGGAGTCCTGCAGTTTGAACACACTTCAAAAACGTTGACATGTGCCTTTGATGTTCTGCAGATGTTCTTGAGAAAACGACAATGTCATCTAGATAACAAAGACATGTCGTCCATTTAAGATGGCGAAGCAAGTTGTTATCATGCGTTCGAATGTGGCCGGGGCAATACATAGTCCAAACAGCATGACTTTGAATTCATAGAGGTCGTCAGGTGTAATAAAAGCAGTCTTCTCTCTGTCAGCTTCGTCAGCCTCGATTTGCCAGTAACCTGTCTGCATGTCCTTGGTTGAGAAGTATGTAGCTTCTTTCAAGCAGTCTAAGGTGTCGTAAATGGGTAGACATCTTGCTTTGTGATTATGTTCAGCCGTCGATATTCGACACAGAAACGTCAAGTGCCATCCTTCTTCTTCACAAGGACCACCGGAGACGACCAAGGACTCTCGGAAGGTTGAATAATGTCACTGTGCAACATCTTCTCAACTTCAACCGAATTATCCGTCTATCAGATGGCGACACTCTGTACGAACGCTGGATACTTGGTGGATGATCCTCAGTATTGATACGGTGTTTTATTGTGGGCCATTTCATCTGGATCTTCTCCTGTCTGGCCCGGAATACACCTGCTGACGTTGTTCATGGGTCAGACCGAGCCCTATATGCAATTTCACAGTAGTTTCTTCTAGTGCGTTGTCGGCAGTAACAGCAGAGCATGAGACATTGTCGATGACATTGAGCTCAGCCTCCTGAACTGGTTCAGCT
Organism: Locusta migratoria; assembly: GCA_026315105.1. Taxonomy (NCBI): domain Eukaryota; kingdom Metazoa; phylum Arthropoda; class Insecta; order Orthoptera; family Acrididae; genus Locusta; species Locusta migratoria. The sequence continues at coordinate 285,153,863 of CM048755.1, forward strand.
GTCCCAACACACATTGCTTTAGGAATGAGTTGCGAGTGCTCGTGAAAATTAGTGATTCAGAGTTCTCCTCGACCACCTGTAATGACATGACGTTAGCGGCGGAAAAATACCAACCGGAAGTGCCTGTAATTGCGCAGTCAGGAGTATAGTATCTGTGTCTTCAAGATCTTTGAGTAGGCTACGCAACGCAAAGTGACAGCTCAGAATGAAAACAAAGCAGACGATCATGCTGTTTTGTGTTGACGCTTGGGTAGTGTTTACTTCGGTCTGTTCATTACTCGCGAAATAGCTTGATGTTTCTTTGGGTATTACGTAATTTTCTTTCCTGTCCGAGTGAAAAATAACTGTTTCACTGACAGTACATATCTTTCAGTCACGATTCAAATACTTATTTTTTAAAATAAATATTCAATAATAACGTTCTTTAAATCGTGTACCCAGCCACAATCTATGTTGTACATAGGATCTGCTGGCTTCTGTCTAGGAGTTTTCAGCCAACGTTCGTTTGATTTTACAACTTTCATTTCGCTACCACCAATTTAGATTCAGATTGGCTAGCACTGTTGAAATTTTATACTTCATTGCTCTTGGAGGGTGAAACTTGGGCAATGTCAGCAGCTCATAATGGGGCGAAACGTCTGACAAACCTCAAACTTCGACAGAAAACTCGAGACAGATGCCAACGGACAACATGTCAACAAACTGCCATAAAAGCTTAAAATGTACAATAGATAAGAACTTGGGAAACGTCTTTAAACATCTGTGTTTCTCAGTATCTTGAAGCTCCAGTAGCTGCGACCGTTATTTATCTTATAACTGACGATACCAATAGATTGTTTGGATTGTACCTACATTATAACCACAATAAAACATTTTAATGAACACTGTGTCATTAACTCCTGTTCTGCAGATGAATAAAAAGCTGCTTATAAAATATTTGTATTATCACTACTCAAACAAACCTGTGTTAGGGTATCAACGTTTTCTTTATTAATGACCCAACCAATGAATAATATCTACTGTCAAGTCTCAAATACATGAATATTTATCCTTCTCAGTGTACTTTGTTAAGTGATATTACCCATCCGGAAATATTATTACGGTACATTTACAGTGATTTGTTATTAAGACAGTATTCCGCTAAACACACACTCGGAAATCGTCACATATTCGGAAATTACTATCCAAATAAGTGTTTCGTCCTTTGTTTTCTAATCAGTTTTAAATGTAAATAAAAAACAGAAACGTAGAACTAACTTTTAATACAATCAGAGAAGTTCATTTAAAAACGTAAAGACGAAAAAAAAATATTGGGGACGATACGATTCGAACATACACCTATACATAATAAACTTCACAAATCTACAACGCTATCCATTACGCTATGATGACATGAGCTAAAAGAAGCTCCGGATTACTTATACCTACACTTGAAAAGTTACGTTGTTAATTTGCTACAAACCACTATTTATTTATAAGGTAAGCGTTTTCGTGATTGCTCTTAAAGGCATCACAATTGCATTCTTAATGTTTAAAGTTCACAATTTCTGAATAAGTTCAATTTAAAATGGCGCCTGTCACATCGTGCCAAAGATTCTATCCTTGCTGTGTATAGTCTCTGGTCCAAAACGGAAGTGGTATTTTTCCGTCGCTAACGAATACTCCAGTAATGCTTATGTTAAAAGACAAATTCAAACGACCGCGTCCTGTTGTTGATAGTTATTCTTGCGACACATATTCATGCCGGCCAGACGTATTTTCCATGTGCGACCTTCAGCACAGTTGTTCTTGTATCACACAACATTACCTTCTTTAGTTTGCGGCGGTAGTCATTCGACAACACAGAGAAGAAAGCTCCCGAATCGACTAGTGCCCAGACACGTTGGCCGTCGATGAAGACGTCAATGAGACTTCCCGACATCTTAGCGACTGTCGTCCGTGGAGTATTCATCTGCGACGGCCTCACCTCCGCAGATGGTCGCCTCGCCTCGTTTTCCTACACGACGGCTAGGCGAACGGCTGCTGTCTCTATAAGGCGATGGTGAACGGCGGCGGCGTGTTGGAGCGCGACCCAGGATACGGCGACGGGGTTCGTCCCACAGGTCGACAGTAATCATCTGCAGTTGACTGTCGTTAAAAGGACTGCTCCGATGGTTGGCGTCTTGCGGCATAATAATTGTAAAATACTCGTCTTCTCTCCCAACAGCATCGTACGACATGTCTGGGAAGGCCACAGTGAAAACACAATGGCGTGTTGTCTTCAGTCCTCCAGATATCTGTCCTCCGGCGAGGCTTCACAGTTGCCGGATTGGTTGGTTGTAGTCGCGTCGGTCGGTTCCTAAGCTGCCGTTTGGTGGCTGCGGCGTAAGTCATAGTAGGGCGAGACATTCTTCACGTCGGGTGCGAGTGGCGGGGCTGACAGACGCTAATCGTGGAAATAAATCTTCCTCAGCAGCGTCAGCTCCCTCACGACATACAGGACTGTCTTCCATGGCCATAAACTGGTGCTTGTTTGGTCCAACAGTTCCAGCTGCCATAAACTGTTGTAATTCTTCTCTCACAATTTGTCGTATGAGAGAAGCAAAGTCATGCTTGTCTTCCATAACGGCCGTAAGGACTATATTCGGGAGTCTGACATTCTTCTTTCATGCAACCCTCCTCGGTTGCATCTCTTCAGCTTTCTGGCACCATTGGTTGAAATCTTGTGTCGTTGAAACGTCTTTTAACAGAAGAGCTTGATACAGGTCTTCCGCAATGCCCTTCATCAGGAGTGAGACTTTATCGGCCTCCATCATATCCGGGTTAACTACGTGACATAGGGCCAAAATGCTCTGTATATACGACTGTGTTGACTCACCATGTCGCTGGGACCTTTTCTTCAATTGATCTTCTGATAAACGGACTTGCCACTGGTGGTTAGCAAACGTCTTCTTCAGTTCTGTCTGGAATTTTTCCCAGTTATCGAGCTAGTCCTCGTTATTTTCAAACCACTGCTGGCCTGTACCGTCCAGGTAGAAATATACGTTTGCCAAGCACATAATGTGATCCCATCTATTATACTTGGCGACTCGGTCGAATTCTTTCAGCTATTTATTTGGGTCCTGTCGAGCGTCTCCCGAGAACACTGATGGGTGTCTGATGTGGAGCTGTCTTGCAGCTGGCTTTGTATCCATGGGTCTTTTGATGGCACGGATCTTCTGAGGAGGTAGTCAGTACACCCTTTGTATTCTGGTCCCTGTCCGTCTAGGCGACGGCTCTTACGCTGCCTAATCCAAGCCACAATGATGCAGATGTATTTCAGGATCTACCCGGCACCTCCACCATAAAGTGTCACGTTGCAAACTGCAGGTGGTCTGGAATTCGAGGGCTGGTCGTTAATAGAGCACAACACTTTACGCTTAGAATACGTTTATTGCTAACACAAGTGTACATTCAGTACAGAGTGCCTCCTGCTTGGAGTGCTCCACTATTTATACATCGAAAGAATTTTCTGGAACTTAGAAGTACATCAGACATCACGTTGAACATTCTAGAAATAGTAAATACAAAGAAATAAATTTTTTCTGCACATGGCGTGATTTGAACTGGGGACCCATGCCCCAGGGAAGACTTGAACCTCCTCGGCGAGCAACCGCGCGCTCCGCAGCGAGACGCTTTAGACCGCTCGGCTACTCCACCGCGGCCCCCTTTTTGTAAAAAAAGGATTATACTCCAGTACTTTTACAGTTAGAGAGTTGCGCTTTTTTGTGTTTTGTAGAGAAATGTACGTTTCATATGTTGGTTAACCTTCTAGAGCGCATTTCGATAATCAAAAGTCTGCAGGCGCGCTTGTAAACAAAAGTTCTCTGGGGAAAACGTGTCTCGGTTGCTGTTGTTTGTGAATACGAAATTTCTTGAAAGTTTTAGCGCGGTGTATAGTAGTCCATGTTTCTATAATGACTAAACGAAAAGGTTTGTAGAGAAACGTGAATTCTATGGAAACAGAAACAAGAAAACTGTAGAAAATGAAGGTCAAAATCAGTGCAACAGCAGCATGCCTCTAGTACATGAAACTCCACCAAGCGCTTCGAGAAGAAGATAAACGTTGATAAATATACAGAAGTAGATGAAAGTTGTGGAAGTACTAATATTATAGTAGATCTAGGATTATTACAGTGTGTTATATGTGAAGTGGTGGAACAAAGCTTTCCGATGGCAAGTCTATGAAGTATAGGTCGACAGATAACATTATCAATGAGTTTCAGGAATATTATGAGAATGCCATTAGGAAGGGTTCTGGAGATATGGAGGCAATGAAGAAAGCAGTGTGGGCTACTTTCGTCCACTGCATATCCACTGACGAGAAGCCAACACATTTTCTATGTCAGCCACCCCCTGATACGTGGTGCAAGTTTGGGAAGGCACAGGCAGCTGGTAACCTCAACACATTCATACACGAGCACTCTATCTCTGAATGAATATGGATAATATCAAACCAATCTACAGAGACCTTGCCCACCATGATCTACTGAGGAAGTGCTTGCATGGAAGAACTCAAAACGTAAATAAGGCCTTCAACATCATCGTGTGGACCCGCATCCCTAAAAATGTGTTTGTTGGTTACTGAACTTTACATCTAGGAGTGCCAGATGATATGATAACGTGGAACAATGGAAACATTGCCAGACTAAAAGTCTTAGAACAGTTAGGCATATTACCCGGACAGAATACTGTAATTATTCTAAGAGAACTTGACAGCTTGCGTATTGCCAAGTCAGATTTTGCTGCTTCTCTAATGTCTAAAGAGTCAAGAAGCAGGAAAAGGAAACAGGAAAATGAACCCAAAGATAATGAGGATCCTGATTATGGTAGCTGACCGCGGTGGCCGAGGGGACTGCGGCGCGCCAGTCACAGTCTGCACGGCCGCTACGGTCGGGGGTTCGAATCCTCCCTCAGGCATGTCTTTAGTGTAAGCTAGTTCATAAGTAGTTTGTAAGTTTAGAGACTGATGACCCCGCAGTTAAGTCCCATAAGCTTAACAAACATTTTGAACATTTGATTATGGTGCAGGCTGCTTCTAAGCACTTCTTGGGGGCACATATGTTTTTCCCAGACTAAACATGTTGTAAAACTTTATGTTTCATTTTCTCAAAACTAAAAATTCTGAAAAATCACAGAAACTTAAATGAAAATTTTACAGATTGTAAACAACACTGCATTATAGCTGTGGAAACGCAGTAATGTTGATTGCACCCGTAATAAAAATATTTATGACTTTTTTCACACAAAAATTTAATGCATGATAATTAAATTAATAAGTATATTATAAATTATAATACCACAACGATTTTGGTTCGGTGAGTTGCACAAAGATCATTTAATTTTCAGTGAAAATTTCAGACAAATTGGTTCAGTAGATTCTGAGAAAATGGAGCATTAATTTGGTTAATTTAACATTGTCGATATAGGGCCTACCGTCTCACCTTAAAAGCAATCTAACTAAAAAAAGAGGATTCATACACAGGCAGTGTCAATTTGTTAATGAAAAGAGATGTGTTGGTGATAAAACCCGCAGGGCAGAACAACATGGACAGCTGCATAAAATCAGTTATCGACACACGTTAGAAAATGTGCAGGACTTGGAAAAACCCTTCTTGAGCAATGAATATGCACCACATACTTAACTTTACGCTATGCATTCTGGAAAGTTCACGTTGTTGTTTTACACCTTATCGAATGCAGTTCGCAATATCAAACGAACCTCTCAATTAGCTAATAAGTGCATGCAGTTGTATGCAAAATTATTCCGACAAAGGAACATCGCAGTTGAACCTGAAATAGAATTCCGTGCCCAAGGCCAGACACAATAAACGTTGGTGTGCTCTGAGACGGAACGCGATCGAATCTGCGATATCCAACTCATCCATAAATTATAAGGCAAAGAGCACACGCCAACTGACATTTTGCTGCGGCACCTCCAGTAGCTTCAAGCAAATTTGCTCCGCAGCTGTAACGAAATTTCACGCTCACACGACGCGTTATGGGCTACAAAAATTACTGTTAGAACTTTAACATAGAGTCTTCTGACCCTAAGTTTTGTTCACGCAATAGGTATGGTTTATTGAAAAACAAATATATTTTAAAGTAACATATTACAGAAGAGATAGTTGAAAATAGTGAGATCGTTATAACAGTTGCGAGGTTAAAAGCTTAGTATCTAGAATAAAAAATGAGGCATCTATTTTTAAATAGATTTGAAATACTACGATATATTTGAAATGCTTTTGGATATTTGAAGTATGTTCATAACGAAATAAGAAAGTGGCTGAAAACTGACATATCTACAGTAATTATACGACATGTGATATACTATAATGATAGTGAACGAAGTTACAAACCGACCAGATTTACTCCTTCGGGAGTTGTTTTAAGCCTTGAATTGCAATTATGCGTGTTTACAACGTTCTTGTTTAATTACCATCTTTAGATATTACTATCTTTAGATATAGCGGGATGATAAATAGTCCAGATCGGAAGAGGCTAGAAGCCTTTGAAATGTGGTGCTACAGAAGAATGCTGAAGATTAGGTGGGTAGATCGCGTTTCTAACGAAGAGGTACTGAACAGAATTGGGGAGAAAAGGAGTTTTTGGCATACCTTGACTAAAAGAAGTGATCTATTGGTAGGACACATTCTTAGACATCAAGGAATCGTGAATTCAGCATTGGAGGGAAGTGTGTGAGGGAAAAATCGCAGAAGGAGACCAAGAGACGAATACAGTAAGCAGATTCAGACGGATGTGGGTTGCCGTTCTTATGTGGAGATGAAGACGCTTGCTCAGGATAGAGTAGGGTGGAGAGCTGCATCGAACCAGTCTCCGGACTGAAGACAACAGCAACAGATATAACTGTTTAAATAATTGTTTTCCTCAACGAATATTCCATAATGTTGTTCATTCAGCTGTAATTTATTCCCTGTTCGGTTCTATATTTTAATATGTCAATTATTACTTATTTCACTTCAGGCAATGTCGGTTGTTGTGAAAATGTCGAGGTTAGATATCCAATTTAAACTGGATGGGTAAATCAGTTCTAAGGTTGAAGGGAGGCAATGATATGCCACCCCGAACAGGATCATGACCAGTAAGATACTCTGATGTTAAAAATAATTTTTTGATCAATAACAGATTTATTCTTTAAGCCAACCATATGCACCAGATCTGCATTTTGGATGCTGTGACTAGATAATCAAATTGAACAATTTTTTTAAACCAGAACTTAAAATCTACGACAAAATATCCCTGAAGACAAGGCCTATGCTTGTTGTTTTAATAAGACTGATCTTGTAAAATGTCGAGACCATTCTGCGTACATAGACACGAATCTTATGGCGTGGAGAACAGGACGAAACGGAAAGGAATAGCTGCATTTATGGCCTGGATAGTTATTTCTGAAGACGGAAAATGTTTGCTATTAACGTAAATGGGCCATACACATGCTGTCAAATGGCCTTCGCCATTTAACAGCTCTGCCTGAGAAGGTCCTGAATCGACGCAGTTAGATTTCTCAGGTCTTAAGTATTCAACAAAACTACAGAACAAAATTATTACAATTCTCCAGTTTCACAATGTAATTCAGTTTACATCTTCCAGTATCCCAAGATTATAAATGAAATTTTATTTAAATTCTTCATTTTTGTCTGTATGACAATAAATTCAATATTTCTTCTTCTGATATATCCCTGAATTCCTTGAACCCATGTTGTCGGCCGTCTCTCTTATCTTTCTTCCTGGTTGCTCCCATTCCAGAATACTCTGAGGCAATTTCTTCTTTGACATCCTTTTTATGTGTCTATACCGTAAGAGTTGTTTTTCTTCCGTAAAATCTGTAGCCGGCCGCGGTGGCCGAGGGGGCTGAGGCGCTCCAGTCACGGTCTGCACGGCCATTACGGTCGGGGGTTCGAATCCCCTCTTGGGCATGGATATTTGTGCCGTCCTTAGGATTAGCTAGTTCATAAGTAGGGACTGATGACCCCGTAGTAAGTCCCATAAAAAAATCTGTAATCAAATTTGTAACGTCAGTTTTCTTCCTGATGTCTATTTATGTTTTCTCGCCTAGATATCCCTGCGGATCGTCTCCAAATTGAAGATTCTTCTTTTTGTTTTCTTTCTAATTTGTCACTCCCTTAAAATTCCAATTGAAATAAAAATTCCTCTTCAAATTGAAATGTGCCAGTTGACTCGGGAATATAATTCTTACCCACAACAATTTTGTCTTACTGTATGGAGCGTTTGAAAAGTTTCAGTTTCAGGCCGTTGTCGGAGCGTATATTGCAACGTACAGGTATCCCTATTCTCATGGGGTTATATAAGAGCCGACATGTAGGAGGGTACCCCTGGGTTTTGTTCTGTGGCTACTGTTGTTTCTTATTTAAATAAATGATATGTCTTCGAGTATAACAGGTAATTCTAAGATATTTCCGTTTGCTAATGACATTAGATTGGTAGTGAAGGATGTTGTTGGCAATATTGATGTAGTATCACATGTTCAAATGTTTGTAGAGTCTATGGGCCTTAACTACGGGTTCATCAGTCCCCAAACTTACAAACTACTTATGAACTAGCTACAACTAAGGACGGCACAAATATCCATGCCCATAGGGGGGATTCGAACCCTCGACCGTAGTGGCCGTGCAGACGGTGACTGAAGCGCCTCAGTCCCCTCGGCCACCGCGGCCGGCGATGTAGTATCAAATAATGCAGTTAATAGATAAGTTCATGGCTTGTAGAAAATAAATTAATGGTAAATCGCAATAAGACTCAGTTCAGTTTCTAGCACAAGTGAGGTGTAGATGTTCTACCAAATGGTGGCAGATTAAAATCTTGGACTCGAGCGCGGATTTCCCATTACGCTATCCGAACACGTTTCTAGAATCGACCCAAATCTCCATACGCTACGCTATGTACAAGACAGCAGCTACATTCACATTAGTAGAACATCTGCACCTCGTACAGTGGAGTTGTAAAACATTTCGCTATTGTGAATAAATTTCGATAAAATTATATTGACCACTGTATATCGTCACCATAATTGAATATTATTGTTTTGTGTCTGTATTCTCTTATGGTGCTGTTGAGAATTATCTTTCAGGAGGAAGACTGGTTTTGCCTGGTATCTTTCTTAAATGGTTTGGTGTGTCTACAGTGATTGGGAAATTGAACGATATTGGTTTTGAGCAACAACATATTTACCATTGATATTATTTCTGAATTATTTCCCCTTAAATCAAGTGATTACAGTGGTTCAAAATAATACTTTCACTCTGCAGCGGAGTGTGCACTGATATGAAACTTCCTGGCAGATTCAAACTGTGTACCGGAATCGGGATTCGAACCTGGGAGTTTTTGCCTATCGCTGGCAAGCCTATACTCCACTGAGCTATCCGTGCACGTTTCAAGGCCCGCCAGCACAGCTTCACTTCGCCTGCAACTTTCCAAACTTCACAGAAGTTCTCCTGCGAGGCGCTCCAGTCACGGTCTGCACGGCCACTAAGGTCGGGGGTTCGAATCCCCCCTCGGGCATGGATATTTGTGCCATCCTTAGTATAAGGTAGTTCGTAAGTAGTTTGTAAGTTTAGGGACTGATGACCCCGTAGTTAACAAACATTTGAACATTTTTCTCCTGCGAACCTTGTAGGACTAGCAGTCGTGGAAGAAAGGATATGGTGGAGACTTGCGTTAGCCACAGCCTATGGGCTGTTAGCAGAATTATATTTTCGCTGTACAGCAGAATGTGCGCTGATATGAAACTTCCTGCGAGATTAAAACTGTGTGCTGGAACCGAGATTCGAGCGAAAGGAAAAAGGTCCCAGGTTCGTATCCCAGTTCTGGCACACAATTTTAATCTGCCAGGAAGTGCCATTAGTGTTGTATTCGTCCGTGTTTCAAAGCCATGCTGCTGTGCCACGATATTGATTTAACCTGTTGCTTCTGACGACGGTCCGTGAATGCTTTTGTGGGATGCGCGGATGACGGAGCACGTTAAAGCGCTCGTTTCCGGAGTAGCGAAGTCCGCCGTTATGCTACGTTTCCGCTCGGCGGATAAAGTATGCTAACAAGGTTTTGCATCCGAAAGGTGATTCTATCTGGTTTCCGATAACGGAACAGACAGCAAATGAAGCACCGTCAGTTAAAAACAGGAACCAGGATGTAGAGTATCAGCAAAATCTCTTGCTTTTCTCTCGTTTGTTGGAAACATTTTTTTAATAGCTAGAAGTCTCCGTAATTTTCAGGTGAAAGTAGGTATCTCCCCCATCGTCAAAGATTACGACCTGCTGAGCTAAGTGAAGGACGAATTATTGCGAAAGGCTGATATCCTCGAGATTTCCTGTCAATGTGGTATGCTTTAGGACAGTGATTCCCAAAGTGGTCTCTATAGACCAGCAGAGGTCTATTCCAACCTGCAAGGGGTCCACATCAGCGGAAAAATAATTTGGGGGTCTCTTTGTTGTAAATGGAGGTTGTTGACATGTAGGAAGGTCGGAACCAAAATTCAGAATTGCTCTCATATTGTTGAAGCTTGATCCTTTGTATGTCACTGTTCGCTTTATTGGCTAAGCGAGACAGTGGAGGAATTCTGTATTTTCGGTCTCCTGCTGCAGGCCCTTAGTCCGATATTTATTTATTTATTGGCCCGCTTTAGATTACGTAGTAACACTAAAAGTGGACCTTTGCGATCGTCTTTTGACAGCTCGAAATTTAAATGTAAATAACGGCTTAACTATTCATCTGACACGAAAATTGAATAACCTAATTGGTAGAGGAGAAAATTCTTTACAACTTTGTTCCCTTATGTTTTTTCAAATCTCGTATCGTTTGAGAGATATTTGCAAAAATAACGGAGATTTGACACCCTCGATTGAATTAACGAAACCCAGCCGTTCGGATATGTCACGTGACATTCCACGAGTATTTGATGATTTTCTTATTGTAACTTACACGTTGTTATTTCAAAGCAACGGCACACTGAGGAATTAACAAAAACACATCGTTCTTCGTACGATAAATGATAATCTAATGTTTACAAATGCCATATTAACATCAGTTAACAACGGCCATCAATAGTATGAGATTAAAGAACCCCCTGTTTTGTTTTATAGCCGTAGCGTAGTGGGCAAGGTGCTGGACTGGGACGCGAAAGGTCTGTGAAAATGTTTGCAAAAACTTATAAAACTACAAATCTAAAGTGGGCCGTAAAACACGTCAGTGTGATTTTTTTTTTTTTTTTTTTTTTTTTTTTTTTTTTTTGGGGGGGGGGGTGCAGACCAGACATTTATGAGTTACATATTATAACTTGTAAAGCATTTTTTCACTCCACCCTTTTACAGTTAAAGTTATCAAATATCAGACGCAAACACACATTTGAAGTTAGGAATTCGTAAAAGAAAATAATAATAATAATTAAGTACACAAAAGGCAGGGGGTCTACACAGGACAGAAAAGTTGGCAAGGGGTCTATGAGAGAAATAAGTTTGGGAACCCCTGCATTAGATAGACCAGGCCACGCGCACCATGGAAGAACACAGACGCAAATGTTTGTAACCCCATCAAGGCCTCTTACACACAAGCGATTTCCCGCCGCACTGCTGAGCAGCGCTGTGTAACGGTCAGCGTTCCGCAGTGCAGACAATTGGGGCACTTGGCTGTATTCATACACCCCGTTTACATGGGCTCCCAAACCCGGATTTCGTAAACCGATTTCCCGAATTCCGCTTTTGGATGGTCATGTAAACACTCCAAAATCGATTCTGGAAATCCGCTTCCCGGTTTTCCAGTTTCACAATCGATTTCCGTGCCCATGTAAACGCAACCGTTTTTGAAACGTTCTTTGGCTTGTCAGATTGTGTTTTCTTGTTAAGAATTTTCGGCACATATGGAAAGAGTGATATTTTCTCATGTGAAATAAAAGTATAAATACTAGAGTGATCATAAATCTGTGTATTTAAATAAAGGAAAATAGCGATTGTGCTGACTAAATCAGGAACTGAATCAGCTGTTTTTCAGCCGCCGTGTTAAGTGGATTAGGAAATCCGATTCAGCCTATGCCATGTAAACACGACGGCAAAAAACTGTTTACGAAAATCGGTTTTCGTCTCCCGGAAGACGTGTTGCATGTAAACGTAGTGGTAGACGCACCGACAAGCCATCCTCAGTCCCCGTTGCCTGGGGTTGACTGAATGCACCGGCCGATGGCGTGGTTACACTTTATCCCATATACAAACTTGGTTGGAATGCGGAGAAGGGCCGGCCGCGGTGGCCGAGGTGACTGAGGCGCTTCAGTCACGGTCAGCACGGCCACTACGGTCGGGGGTTCGAATCCCCCCTCGGGCATGGATATTTGTGCCGTCTTAGTTCGTAAGTAGTTCATAAGTAGTTTGTAAGTTTAGGGACTGATGACCCCGTAGTTAAGTCCCATAAGCTTAACAAACATTTGAACATTTGCGGAGAAGGTTAGGTAGGTTAGGTTAGGTGAGAATCTATTCTATGTGTGAAGTATATTAGATTTCAATTTCCTGTGATACATGGATTCCACCGACAATATTAGGTTGGAAATGAGTGCTACAATGCAGCTTTTGCTATTAATAAAGTAATCGAATGCATACCAGTGAGCTACATCTGTCTCGAAGAAAGAAAGTGGCGAGGTTTGTTTACACTGTCCTCAGTTATTGCCAGGCTTTACGAATATATGAGTTACCGTTAAAAGGCGAATTTTCTACTACATGCTCGTGATATTTCGTGGTGTCATTGACCAGCAATATTACAGTTTTTCTGAATTTATTTGATTTTGTGCACAGATACATCACTTAATCTCCATGCTTTAAATAATGAAAAACTAAACCAATTAGGTATGTTTATTGCTTATTACAACGCGTTTCGAGGATTTATTCGCATTTTCTAGTGCATTTGGTTAGGTAAGTATGGTACTTCTTCGACGTTTCAATGTGTGATTTTCTGACACCATTGCAATGTAGTTGTCTTTTTTTACGTTACTGAAGTTCGGTAAATCGGACAGAATAAATCTTGAGATGTGTATTTTTTTCCTAATATTGGAAACTATTTTTTCTGTCTGATTAAAAGTATTGTGCCTCCTTCATTACACAGAATATCACACACAATAATCATGACTTAGGCCTACTTTTGTATAAAAACAACCAGTGTAAGTGACGATTTTTGTGTTGTGATAATGGAGCAGTGTAATGGAGCAGACACAATACTTGCATGTATAGACAGGCTATATCAGAAACATTCCAAGATTTATTATGTACGATTTCCCTCTGCAGTAACCTCAGAGAGACTACAGCTGTGCAAGAGCTGCAGAAAATCACACATGGAAATGTTGCGATATATTTATGTAAATAAATGCACTAAAAGCGAGAAAAAGTGTCGAAATGCGTTGTTAAGCATAAAAATACGTAATAGGTGCCGCGGCGGAGCTGCCGAGCCCATTGAGGCGCTATGCTGCGATACGCGAGGCCGTTACCGGTCGGGGGTTCGAATCCCTCCTTGGGCATGGATGTTTGTGTCGTATTTAGTATAAGGTAATTTATAAGTAGTTTGTAAGTTTAGGGGTTCATGACCCCGCAGTTAAGTCCAATAAGCTTTACAAATATTTGAACATAATGGGTTCAGTTTCTGTATTTAAAATCATGAATAATACAGTTATAGGCTATCCAAACACATTCGATTATTATGAACAAAATGTAGTTACATTAATCTTCAATGACTGTCATTCAGTATATTTGTGAAAGACAAGTGTGGAGTTAATAATAAGAAAATTTTGAAGACGGAAACCACTGAAAAGCGGAAGCACACGTACAGCACATTTTCAGGTTACTTCATAGAACGTAATCACAACCTTGTTAAATAACGCCAGAAACAGTAGGAATAATTTGGTGTGGGCAGCTAATACCCACTTATCACAAAGCAAAACAACGTAAGAGAACCACTACAATAACTTTAAGATACGACACAATTTCGAATTGAACGCATTTTTAAGGTTATAATTCACGCCTAAAATTTCTGATACATGATGTAATTTGCTGTTTCCAATAAACTCCAGTTTCAGCCCGTAGTTTCCGAACTATATCCCGATTTGATATTAATCGTCTTCACTTTATCAAAGTCCAGATCTACTTCGGGAGAACGTCGGTCGATTTGAATTTCACTGACAGTCGTCTGACGTGTGTATGTTCGGGCGATGAGATGGTTTACACTGTGACCGTGCTAATAGTGGATTATTGATTTGAAACGATCGGTCGTCTTCCGCCGATGCTGGTCGTCGGTAAAACCCACCAATATCGGAGCCATTGTGAACACAGCACGTACTCCAGTCAACGAATGAAACATCTTGTAGTCGCAAAATTTGTACAGTGGTAGAGAAGGCCGTCATGAACGACAAACTAAAAGTTCCCACCTCTGTGAGCTTGAGCGTGGGTGGGCGTTTTTCTTAAATAACTCGAACACCGTGGTCTCTAGCGAAAAAGTACAGGAGTAAAAAATTAAAATGCATAAAATGTACTACAAAAAAGCTCCTCTTCATAATTTCTCTAGGATCAATATTTTGAGAGATACATCAGAAGAAAAATTTGCGAATTCTTAAAAGCCGATTCTTTATGATATAAAGTTAAAATGTAAGGGTTATTGAAGTAGTTTTCATTAAATAAAAAGTCTATACGACACGTAAAAGCCTTTTGCAGTGTTAGGAGAAACATTGTGCTAAGGCGGCCAACTTTTTCAAAACTCAATGCGGGACATTTCGAGGATGTGATGGAGGACTAAGATCACGTGACTCATTGTGCCAGTTATTCTGAAACTGGGAAAGAAATTTAGGCGAGCTGAGTAGGCGTACTCAATTTTAAAGTAACGTATCAAACACGAGTGAATTTTATTCTTAATTTTCAATCTTTATTTACAGTTCATAAATATTTTCTCACGCTCGTATTTTGAATTTTGGACTCTGACCATTTTTAACATTTTTTCCGCATTACGTTTCTCCGATCACCTTCGTCGTCTGGACTACTTTCATTTGTTTACCGGAACACAGAAAATCGTGCTCCACTTATTTTGATAAGTAGCGTACTCCGCCCAAAGAATTATGTTTTGCAATAAACTCGAATTAAAATTGATAAAAATTACTTTTTAAAATCATTCGAACTACTCTATCATAGAAGTTCTTTCGATGAAGTGCAGAGTTTAATTGTGCCTTACTACAAGCAATGCTAACTCGTTGTCCGTGTTGCAGTTTCAGAACGTCACCACCCTTTTATTGCTGAAGGAAGTGAGATGAATGCTGATATTGTGTATGCATGTCAGATTTTAAATACGTTTATACAGACTGTGATAATATTACATCAAGTTTGCCACAATGAGCACCGAAAAATATTCCATTACAGTTACTGAAATGTACTTAATAAGGCGCAGAAAATATGCCAAAACGGTTTTTTAAAAGCCATCCTAGCACCAAATGCAGTATTCCTTACCAGCTTAAAACAAAATCAACTTCCACTGCTAGCGAATTTGTCATTTTAAAATAGTCATATGATGTGTATCGTTTTTTGTAAGAATGTCATTTATTCGAAGGTGATGCACTGTGAAGTTGACTTGCAAGCAGTGTGCCATAGCGTGCAGTACACAAATAGTTTCGGCTTGTGCTCTTAGACAACTTTAAAATGACTTGGAATGCGGGACGCCTTTGCCATTTTGTAGGACATTTTCAGTAATTACCCCAATGCGGGACAACGAGTCCAAATGCGGGACTGTCCCGCAGAATCCGGGACGGTTGTCAGCCTTACATTGTGCGCTTGTGATGTGGTTATAAGGGAAGGGGAGCGGGTTGGAGTGCTGAGCCGTGAAGTGGCAGGTAGGTGACTGGAGCGCCTCCTTATACCACATCACAAGCGCACAATTTATTCCCTAAGACTGCATGACACTCTTAGAAGTTGTATAGACATTTTTATTAGATCGCAAACTACTTCAATCGAAAACTTCCTGGCAGATTAAAATTGTGTGCCTGTACTGGGACTCGAAACTGGGACCTTTCCCTTTCGCGGGCAAGAGCACCACCGACTGTGCTATTCCGACACGACTCACGATGCCACCTCACAACTTTACTTCCGCCAGTACCTCGCCTCCTACTTTCCAACCTTCACAGAAGCTCTCCTGCGTAACATGCAAGACTAGCACACCTGGAAGAAAGGTTATGGTGGAGACATGGCTTAGCCACAGCCTAAGGGATGTTTCCAGAATGAAACTTTCACTCTGCAGCGGAGTGTGCGCTGATATGAAATTTCCTGGCAGATTAAAATTGTGTGCCGGAACTGGAACTCGAGTCCCAGTTCTGGCACACAATTTTAATCTGCCAGGAAGTTTTATATCAGCGCACACTCCGCTGCAGAGTGAAAGTTTCATTCTACTTCAATCGATCTTAAATTTTACTGACTTTATAGCATAAAAATTCTGTTTTTAAGAATTTGCTAATTTTTATTCTCCCGTATCTCGCAAAGTATTGATCCTAGAGAAATAATGGAAAGGAGCTGTTTTAGTACATTTTGTGCAGTTTAATTCTTTACTGCTTTACTTTTTCGCTAGAGATGACGGTTTTCCAGTCATTTAAGAAAAACCTAAAATGTTTACCTTTAAACGCCCACCCACGCTCGAGCTCACACGCCAGAGGTCGGGACTTCCAGTCTGTCGTTCATCACGGTCTTATCTAGCACTGTTCAAAAATTTGCGGCTACACGATTTTTTCTCCTATTGGCTATTTTTAAGTCTTCGTTGAGTGGCTGCCCGTTACTGGCAGGGGAGTTTACGAAGGCCTGTCACTTGTGTATCAGCCGTTCTCACAGAAGCGTGGAATTAAGATATGTTATAGTGAATGTGGAAGTTCCAGTGAAGGTATACCTTCACTAGTGATGGTGCACCTTCACTGGCCTCTCTAGTGAATGTGGATTGTTGCTTCCAGTTGGCCTTAACAGTACACATTCACTAGGGATTGTGCACCATCGCTGGCGAAGGTAAACTTTCACTAGCAAGAAACAGGGAATGTGGACCGTGGCTGCCATAGAGCGAGCGCTGCCAGCATACAGCTGCAGTTGCAGCCTCCTCGCCGCTTCCCCCTCCCCTCGCCCAGCGACGTGAAAGGCGCACCTGTTGTGCGCTTAGCCACCACCACCTAGAGAAAAAGCCGCGGCGCTCTCGTGTGACGTCAGGCAGAGTAGGTTGCGCGCGCATAGCTGACTGGGTAGTCGCTATGCTGAATCAGCCAGCCAGTCAGCTATGCGCGCGCAGCCTACTCTGCCTGACATCACACGAGAGCGCCGCGGCCTTCTCTCTAGGTGGTGGTGGCTTAGCCCCATCTGTTCCCATACAAAACTAAACACACATAGTGTAAAACTAAAATGTTTGAATAAAGCACTCGAACTTTGCAAAATGTTCCAGAACTGTGATCAACTGGCACATGTAAAATTTCATGGAGATATGATTTATGATTTTACATAAAAATGGGTCTTAACGAAATTTTGAATTTGGCGAAAGTATTAGATCTATAAACCTCAGAGTACTTAATCTTGCCTTCTTCACCAAGAGTTTGTATTAATTTCGTTATTCCATTATCTCTTCAAAAACTTGTAGTCGTTGCCGTCTTTCTTTCGTTTAACCTTGCTGATGAGTGGCTCGTACTTTTCCTTGTCCAAAAACACAATATTATAATTCGACTTTTCCCATTCCACTTTAAGATGTTCGTAGAACTTCAAAGAGTCAACCATTGCTGCAGTGTTGTCAAGCCTATCATGGTGACGAAAGCACTGCTGGAATGCTGCAGCGGTCGAGGCCAGCTCCGTACTTCTCCAGCGCCCCCCCCCCCCCCCCCCCTGTTACGGGTAAAACCGCAGAGTAACATTTGTCTGTGGTAAAACGCACCTGCTGTGCGCTGTGCCCAATCTGTTCCCACACCTGTACACATCCACTAACTGGGACCAGTGATCGTACACCTTCACTAGTGGATGTGTATTTCTCAGTTTATGGTACGCTTTCACTGGCTGTTTCAGTGATGGTACACATCCACTAGGGAAGGTACACCTCCCCTAACCATCCACATCCACTATAACAGATATATTCCATTTATATGAGCACGAAGGGCGTCGATGAAATCTCCATATCAGTTTTCTGATACATCAGTGAACAAAGATTTGTCTGCACAAGACCGGAGTCAAAAGTTCTGCCTCAAAAAGAGTCTATATTAAGGACTGAAAAGCACCTTTGACCTTGAACACTCGGAACCGCACGAAACCATACTTGGAATAACAGGCAATCAAACGGGACACTGGTATACGTCATTTGTACCTTAAGTACCATTCTGACAGAGAGAAACTAAGTAACAAGATATCAATATCATAGGAAGGAAATTATATGTAATTTAATGGCGTCAGTGTATCATTACATATTCAATCAGTAGTGCCAAAATCTTTCTGCTTAAAGTACTTATAATACCACAAAACACACTTTACAGCAGTACCACACATCTGAAAGTGGTCATATTAGTCCTCAAAGTGCAGATGCAGGACATCGATAAAGTGGTTACAACAAAGTGGGAAAGAACTACGTGCACACCTCACTAAAGCTACGTTATCACATTCCAAATCACTTTCGCATTCATGCAGTCCAGTATAAAAAAATCACACTAATTACATTTTCAAATGATGATGTTGGTATGTCGATGTCACACTCTGCCTTCGCCAAGTATATTGCTACATATGCTTATACGTAGGTGCAGCAAATTGATTGTACATCAACAGAGTGAAGTTTGACGATGAAATAACGATCATGTTCCTTCACCTGTGGTTTGGCACCCTGTAGTCTTACAAGGTAATCCTTCTAATAATAGAGTTTATATTGCCGAAAGAAGTAAACATCAAGGGGTTGGCAATATTTTGTTGATTCGGTGCATCTATAAGGGTACGATCTATATGACGCGCCCAGAAATCACACATTAGGCTCTTTTCATTTATTACATGTTCGCCAAGGAGCGAAGTTAGAAAGCGTTTCATGTGTTCTTTCTGTACATTTTTCACTTTTGCTTGCCTCCACATGAATGTTTCGTGGAGATATTGTTTCAAGTTTCTTTAAAACATTTGGACCGAAAGCGCGTTGTGCCTCTTGAAAACAGATGTACAACTTGTTTGCTAGTCTGCCTACCACTGATAAAGCAACATCAATTGTGTAGCTGTGGATGGAGCTATGTATAGACCGCAATACACTACCTGTAGTTTTACCTCCTCTGGAATTGCTTGAATTGACTCTGGTCACTGTTCCAAGCATTACTTCTTTCCACACCCTCCTCTGTTATAAACATGTTCACTTCCTCCACAAACTGTTGTGCCTTCTTATGTACATTGTTATCGTCTTCTGTATCCTTACGCGTGACAAATGCAACAATATGCCTTGATGAAATGCCATATTCAGCCTTGATATGGTCGATAAAGGAAATGGACGCTTTGAAATTGACCAAGTCAACCATTGTAACCCCTTCTATTCCGCACATTTGCAGATGCCAATACTGAACCGTAGATCCATACCTCATTGCACATCAAATTGTAATATTACATACTCTTTTATAGCTTGTAATTGCGACATTCTTTTTCCTTTGAAACGAGCAACTACTCCTCATTTCCTAGACACATAATTTAGAATTAATGTGAAATTTGATTTACTTTTGATGCATTTATAGCACTTCGGTAGTTTGCTATAGGAATTGAAGCCACGATTGTAACAGTCCTCATAAATGTTCTCTAGTACGCTATCATCAATATCTTTTAATACACTGAATCTCATATTTTTGGGTGGCGAGGGTTCATACTCACAGTGACTTGACTGTTCCCGTTGCTCTGGAGATGAATGTCGTGTACTGCTTCAAGAAACACCTTCAGGTTCAGGTTCCTCCTCCCCTTCAAATTCCGTATATTTATCCAGAGTAACGTCGTGTATTTCTATGTCGTCGCCATTATATTTCTGAATTATTATGTTATATAACATATCCGCGAGCTTCATATCCTCGGCCCAGATGTCATTTCCATATTCAGCACGTCGGAACTTGGTCCTAATATTTGGACCACATAAGTAGGATTAATTACCTTCATGATATCACTGTACTGTGCACAGTTTACTCAGTACCTCGCTTGTAAACACTCCGAGAGACAAATACGCACTGCAGCTATAACACTTACGCAACTGGAGCACTGGTTAGTGCAGCTACAGTATGTTAACATCTAGTAGCGCTAGCAGACAAGTGCGTCGTTTCGCGTGGAAATGACGCACACCAGTGTTTTGTTTATGATTGCTTGTTATTCTAAGCATGGTTTCGTGCGTTTCCGAGCGATCGATGTCAGAGGTGTCCCTTGAGAGAGGGAAGCAGTACGGCATGAGCAGCGGCGATTCCGCGCGTCAGGAGCGCTGCTAATCAGAACAACAAGAAAACTACCGTCGAGAAGGTGACACGCGGCTGAAAACCGCACGCGTGGAACAGGTCATAAGGGACGTACACTTACAAACTACCTAAACTAACTTACGCTAAGGACAAAACAGACACTCATGTCCGAGGGAGGACGCGAACATCCGACGCGAGCGATCGCGCACTCCCTCACATGGCGTCTAGAACCGCACGGTAATTCCCTCTCGGCAACACAGACGCAATTCACAGAATAGATGGCATCAACTGAGAATGGGCAAAGCTGAAAATGTGTACCCAGCCGGGATTTGAACCAGGATCTCTTGCTTTCTAGGCAGTTGCGCTGACCCCTACACCACTGGGGATACAGAGATCACTGCACCTGCAAGGACTACCTAAGCATACCTCCCGTCAGATACAAATTCCCAGCTTCACCTTGCCCACAGCTGGCAATTTGTATCTGACAGGAGGCGTGCTTAGGTAGTCCTTGCAGGTGCGTTGATCACCGTGTCCCAAGTAGGGGCGATGATCACGCCGGGCGCCGTGGCTCAGCGCGCCCGGTCAGGGGGCTCAACGCCCACTGTAATAAAAAAGCTGAGCCAACAACACTTCAAACATCAACGAACAAATACGATCAGCGTCCGCAATGAACAGAACTACACATATAGGGAAAACATGTTTAGCGGTCAGCGGCTAGAAAGCAGGAGACCCGGATTCGAATCTCGGCTGGGTACATATTTTCAGCTTTGCCCATTAGCAGATGATGTCATATATTCTGTGAATATGAAAGAATAACAACTGCAGGATCAGAAGTGACGTCTGTTCTTTCGCAACCGACGCCTCATGTATACATACGCAATATTACTAAAATTTTCCGGGCTATTATGCCGTGGTCTTATTGATTTGTTACTGAAACCCAACGTTTCGTCCCCTTCTGCGGAGCACATTCTCAAGGGGGATCGTGGCTCTTTAGTACGTCCGATACACACCCTGGCTCGTTACTGACTGCAGCCGAATTCCGTTTACGAGGGCTCGCACACAGAGGTGTGACGTAAGATGTTTTGGATAGGCGAGCGCAGTTCGTCGTTGCCAACTGGCGTTGCCCGTTGTGGATATCGTCCCATGGTGGAAGACTGTTACATTTCTCTTTCAAGAACGGAATCCATATTCCGTCCAGTTTCACGGTCTCCTCCATCTTATTGAAATTACTGGGGTGTTTTACAATTTCTATAGCCTCACTGTACAGTCTTTCGTGATATCCATTTGTGGCTGCCAAAACCTGAGTCATATCAAATTGAATAAGGTGGTCCCCTAGTTGAAAAACATGTTCGGCAACAGCTGATCTGTCAATCTCTGCCCTTCCACAGTTACCATTGTGTTCTTCTAGTCTTCGACCATGGGACTATATTAACAACGGCAATCCGAAACGACGAATTGCGCGCCCCTATCCAAAATATTTGACGTCACACCTCTGCGCGCGAGCCCTCGTAAACGGAATTCGGCTGCAGTCAGTAACGAGCCAGGGTGTGTATCGGACGTACTAAAGAGCCACGATCCCCCTTGAGAATGTGCTCCGCAGATGGGGACGAAACGTTGGGTTTCAGTAACAAAACCATAAGACTACGGCATAATAGCCCAGAAAAGTGTAGTAATATTGACCTTCTGGACGTGACAACACATACGCAGCACTCGCAATTTGCAACCAAGAAAGTCGGCTATTGACGTTCATTGGGTTTCCATCAGACATTTTATGGAGTACGATAAAACGGTAGTTCTGGCCACAATAACAGCATAATCTTTTTGGAACTCTACTATAAAAGAATCGGTAGAAATAGGAATCGCGGAAAATTTGATGAACCGGGACAACGCTACCAGCTAGAATATACATGGAAACCCATAATCTCCAAAATTTGTTCAATATAAGACATCAGAGACCGCCAACGTCTGAGGTGAGCTTCAATGTGGAGGACAGCTGAGTTGCGCAGTTCCACCAGCTGAATGCATAACTGACAGAGCTCGCATCGTTGAACTGCGTGAACTGGGGTGGTCACATCGTGCAATTGCTAGGCACGTGGACCATTCAAATGTCCAGTTTTGGAATCAACAGCGGTGAGAAAAGGAGTTTCTGGCATATCCTGACTAAGAGAAGGGATAGATTGGTTGGACACATTCTGAGACATCAAGGAATTGTCAACTTAGCATTAGAAGGAAGCGTATGGGGTATAAATCGTAGAGGAAGACCGAGGGACGAATATAGTAAGCAGATTCAAAAGGATGTAGGTTGCTGAACGTATTCTCAGATGAAGAGACTTGTACAGGACAGGGTAGCGTGGAGAGCTGCATCAAACCAGTCTTCGGACTGACGACCACAACAACAACAGGTACATGAGGACACTTCGTCAGGTTCAGGTCGATCAAAAAACACCACCGCGAGCGATGACCGTCATTTGGTGCGGCAAGCAATGCATGTCCTCGGTATCCGCCATCCACGATCATATACTGGAGACCCTAAAACATCCTGTGAGCTCCCGCACAATGTCTAGATGATTCGAATCTGTCGGCTTGGGGGTCCTACCGCCCCATGCGTCGGTTGACATTGACACCAGAACACGAAAGCCAAAGTTTAGTGTGGTGCCGTTCCCGGGAGGCTGGACATAGAACGAATGGCCTCGCATCGTGTTCATTGGTGAGTCCCGCTTTTGCATAACCCACGATTACCACTGTGTTCGGGTTTCGTGGCATCAAGGTCAGAGGGCACATCCTGCCGACATTGTGGAGAGACACACGGGCGAAACCATGGACTCATGATGTAGGAAATTATAGGATATACATTCAGGTCACCTCTAGTCGTGCTTCGCGCAGACATTGAAGCCACAGCGATACGTTACAGACATTCAGTGTCCGCACGTCCTACCGCTGGTGGCACAGCCGATATGATAGTATCGCAGCAAGATAGTGTATCCAACACAAAGCACGTGTGTCTATCGACTGCCTACAGCATGTTGAGGCCCTTTCGTGGCCAGTAAGATTCCCAGGCCTACTTCTACCTCTACATATATACTCCGAAATCCACCGTAAGGTGCGTGGAGGAAGATACCTCCTGCCACTACTAGTCACTTCCTTTTGCGTTCCACTTTCAGATAGAACGAGGAAATACGAATTCCTATATGCCCTAATTTCTCTTATTTTTGTGTTCTTCATGCAAAATGTGAGTTGGCGGAAATAGAATCGTTCTGCTGCCAGTTTCAAGTCCCTGCTCTCTACATTTCCGCAATAGTCTTTCTCGGAAAGGAAGTCGCCTTTCCTCCAACAATTCCCATTTGAGATCCCTCAGCATCTCTGTAACACTCGCGCATTTATCTAACCTACCAGTAAGGAACCTAGCAGCCCACCCCGAATTGCTTCTGTCTTACTTTGAACCGCTCTGGAGGTTATCCCAAACACTTGAGCAATACTCAAGATTAGATCACACAAGCGTTTTATACGCGGTCTCCTTTAAAGATGAACCATGTCTTCCGAAAATACTCCCAGTAAACCGAAGTCGACCTTCCGCCTTCGCCATTCCATTTCATATCGCTATGCAACATTACGCCTACATAGTTACGAGTAATTGACGCGACCGTGTCAAGCAGTACACTACTAATGTTATATTCGAAAGTTATGGGATTATTTCTCATATTCATCTGCTTAGAAAAAAAATAAACATGGTAATTTGTTGCAATTTATACACTTCCCTTTCGTTTCATTAAGGAACTACACTTTCCACAGAAATCTAGGACTTAATTTATATACGAAACTACCAGTATCAGCATGTTGTTCAGAATATTCATTATTACAGTATCCTCCCAGTTTACGTGCGTATGCTTCAGAAGACCATTGTTCAATTCGTTGTTACGTATTTCATGGCATGTTCACGAAATAGAACCAACACGCATTTTAGAGGGAGCATTCTTACATTTGCACAAATCTAAATATTGAGAACATAGTTCTATTTAATTAATAAGAGTGCCCGATACCCATTTAGGAAAAAAGGAGAAGAATGTTTGGTAGTGGCGGGTTCCGAACCACTGCCCACTACACTACGGGAAACGGTTATAAGATTCAACCTTTAATCTCGTAGTATTGATGGCAGTTCTTAACTACTACGGGAAACGGGAAACGGTTATAAGATTCAACCTTTAATCTCGTAGTATTGATGGCAGTTCTTAACTAATGCTAATATGGCATTTTTATACACTAGATTATCATTTATCGTACGAAGAACGACGTGTTTCTGTTAATTCTGCAGTGCGCCGTTGCCTTGAAATGACAACGTTTAAGTTATAATAAGAAAACCATCAAATACGCAACGCAAGATGGCGTATGCCAGAGAGAGTTCTGGGCATGGAACGTCACGTGACATCTCCGAATGGCTGGTTTTCGTAAAATCGCTGTTATTTTTGCAAATATCTCTCAAACGATACGAGATACGAAAATAACATAAGAGAGCAAATTTGTAGAGAATTTTCTCCTCTACAAGTTCGGTTATTCAATTTTCGTGCAAGTTGAACGGTTTATTTGCAATTAAAATTACATTATAAACGGCTTTTTTGGGTGTTACTAACGTAGTTTTTGTCCGAAATATTTGAAAAAGCCAAGTTCTGGTCTTTGGCGGCCAACAATTATGTCTGTAAAATTTGGCGCCGATCGATTGAACGGTTCGACCTAAAACGTAGGAACACGTTGCAGACAAACCACATCGTCAAATCGCCGTTATTTTTGCAAATATCTGTGAAACTGTGCGAGATATTAAAAAAACACAAGAGAGCAAAGTTGTAGACAAATTTCTCCTCTACAAATTCATGTATTCAGTTTCCGTGTCAGATGAACTGTTAAAGTGTTATTTTCATTTAAATTTCGAGCTGTCAAAAGGCGATCGCAAAGGCCCACTTTTAGTGTTACTACCGTAACCTAAAGCGGGCCAATTAAAGGCAGTGGATTCTGTTTAGTTATCATATCAGAGAGGCTGCCTAGTCTAAATAGTCAGTGTCGGAACAGCGAACCGGCCGCGGTGGCCGAGGGGACTAAGGCGCTCCAGTCACGGTCTGCACGGCCACTACGGTCGGGGGTTCGAATCCCCCCTCGGGCATGGACATTTGTGCCGTCCTAGTTCGTAAGTAGTTCATAAGTAGTTTGTAAATTTAGGGACTGATGACCCCGTAGTTAAGTCCCATAGACTATACAAATATTTGAATTTGGAACAGCGAAAATAGCTTCAACAGCATTTATACTCCGCTTGCAAGTGCTGTTATTCATGTTATTTAAATGTTATTGTCTGTCTTATGCAAACTATAGCAGTAACCAAGCACACTGGTACTCAAAAGATTTATTTATTTATTTATTATTATTATTATTATTATTATTATTATTTTACTGTCGGAACCAGTATATGTCTTCCGTTCAAATGTTTGTAAACCTGTTGGACCAAACTGCTATGGTCATCAGTCCCTAGACTTACGAACTACTTAAACTAACTTACACTAAGGAGAACACACATATACACAGATATATACGTGCCCGAGGGAGGACTCGAACCTCCGGCGGGAACGGCCGTCCAGTCCGTAGCATGACGCCTTAGACCGTGCGGCCATACCGTGCGACTCCAATTCAGTGACAATATAACGACGACGCTGCGGTTTTATCATTCACTCCATGTTGCACATATTTTGCTTGGGGCGTCCCTATTTCTATTTTTCTTCTTTTTTTTCACAGTTCTGTTCACATTCTTCCTGTTATCGTGCAAGATCTGCGTACAATTTTTGACAGGCCATCCACTGGGTAGCCAAGTCTAAGGGGTGTGCGAGAGTGAGTCTTCCTTGTCAGATCGTCTCCTAAATTTGTTTACACATCTTATGGGCAGCAGAAGCTTATAACACTTCTGCGTGGAATCATGTTGTATACGGCAGCATCGGATACCATCGGCATAACCAACGCTTCCCACCCAGTTTCCCAACCTTTCCATCTAGTTGCAAACATGCGCTTCTGTGCTGATATCACCGGACCTGTACTACACCAGACTCTAGCCCAGCGGGGCTTTTGCGACTCGCGGTCGGCTGTAGACACACATCAAGAAAAAAACATTTTAACAGGCTTCACCACGCCGTTATGTCCGGGATAGGAAGAAAAGGAAGATTGGAGTTTAACGTCTTATCGACTACAAGGTCATTATAGACGTTGCACAAGCTCGAATTGTTTTTGGTTAAGGATGGGGAAGGAAATCGGCCTTGACCTTGGAAAGGAACCATCCCAGCATTTGTCTGAAGCGATTTAGGAAAATCCTCCGGACTGTGAGTCCAGTGTGTTACCAGTGTGTCTCGCTCGCTGTTATGTCCACGGGCACGTGTGAAAAGAACCTATCTTTGTGATGTTATGTATATCACCAGTATCGGTTCAAAAGTACCTACGGTACGTACAAAATACTCAAGCTTCAAGACCGAAATGGTGCAGTGGTTATAATACAGAAATCGCATTTGGGAGGACAGCTGTTCAAATAGCTTTGTGACAATCCAACTTTAGATTTTCTTTTAGAGCTAATGCTGGAATATTCCTTTGAATTTTTATTCTCTCTAATGACCTCGTCATAGACTGAAAACTATTCCATGATCTTCCTTTCTTGATTGAAGATTCAAAACTGACATTGTGATTGTCTACCAAATACATCAATTCAATGTCTTTTCTACAGACTGGAGCCATCACTACAGGACTAGTCTACTCGAGTTTGAAAATTTCAGGCTTGCTGATATACCGGGTGATCAAAAAGTCAGTATAAATTTGAAAACTTAATAAATCACAGAATAATGTAGATGGAGAGGTAAACATTGACACACATGGTTGGAATGACATGGAGTTTTATTAAAACGAAAAAAAAAACAAAGTTAAAAAAAATTCCGGGAGATATTTTGTTAGACGCGTGAAAGATCTCTTGCGTCGTTTAGTGATGATCGTGTGCTCAGCCGCCACTTTCGTCATGCTTGACCTCCCAGGTCCCCAGACCTTAGTCCGTGCGATTATTGGCTTTGGGGTTACCTGAAGTCGCAAGTGTATCGTGATCGACCGACATCTCTACGGATGCTGAAAGACAACATCCGACGCCAATGTCTCATCATAACTATAACTCCGGACATGCTTTACAGTGCTGTTCACAACATTATCCCTCGACTACAGCTTTTGTTCAGGAATGATGGTGAACATATTGAGCATTTCCTGCAAAGAACATCATCTTTGCTTTGTCTTAATTTGTTATGCTAATTATTGCTTTTCTGATCAGATGAAGCGCCATCTGTCGGCCATTTTAACCCCCCCCTTTTTTTTTGCTAATAAAATCTCATGTCATTCCAAGCATGTGTGTCAATTTTTACCTCTCTATGTACATTATTCCGTGATTTATTAAGTTTTCAAATTTACACTGACTTTTTGATCACTCTGCACATACTGTAGTTACTAATATTCAAATAGCCCGCAGTCTACAGTGCTTAACTAGATAAAAGCGAAGTCCGTAGCTGTTTTTGGAAGTCCCACGTAATTCTGCCAACGTGTTTTATTACAAAATGTGCTCCGTTGGTGCAGACTTGTAATGTTTACAGGTGAAGAAACCTAGAAACTACTATAAATTGTACGTAGATCATGGAATAGGGTATAGATGTAAGTTCTAGAGGAAACTGTATAAAAATTAAATCACTAGTACTCCATGAGTTGTCTGCACAAATATTCTGTGATATGCTTAGATATGTATGCGTTGTGAGCAGCGAAATTGTGCGATATCGGAGAACCGTTTATGAATAAAAGGCGAATTTATTTTGCAACAGAGACGCTAAAAAAAGCCGCTCATGCAAAAATTTTGTGTTCATTACATCTATTTAAGTAAGAATATTGTGTGTTTTTTTTCCAAAATATTCAAATATTTTTAAATCTATGGGACTTAACTACTGCGGTTTTCAGTCCCTAGACTTATAAACTACTTAAACTAACCTGAAGTCAATACACACCCTCATACCTGACGGAGAACTAGAACGTTCGAAGGGGAGCACCAGCGGGCTCCGCAGAAAGGCGTCTTAGTGCGCTCGGATGTTCCACCGTGGATGTTTTCTCAAAATAAACATCGTGAAACTGATAAATGGATCATAAATCTTGATCAATTGAACAGTCATAATAAATACGTGTTTAGAATTACGCCACAAAAAAAAAAAAAAAAAAAAAAAAAAAAAAAAAAAAAAAAAAAAAAAAAAGAAGAAAAAGAAAAAAAAAAAAAAAAGAAAAACGAACAAGAACACTAGCGAGTTTTAATCCACAGTCCTACTCCTTTCGAAACAAAGCTCTTATTCACTCGACTGCCGTCCCTCAAAAGACACCTTTGACCTCGAATGCTGGAAATCGCACGAAAGCATCCTTAGATTAACACTCTATCATAAAAGTTACGGAAAGTTCTGTGTTAATTCCATGCAGAATTTTGCATTCTACCACGCGTGACGTTTTAATAGAGAGTAAAAAAGTAACAAGCCATCAGTACCACAGGAGGGCAATTATACGTAATTCATATATATCAGTGTATTATTACATTTCTAATCAACAAAGCCAAACTCGCTGTTTGAAGTAATTATAACAGCGTAAAACGTATATTTCCTAAGCATCCGATAGTGCTTTTATTTGTCAGCAATGGGAAGATGCGGAATTTCGATGAATCGGTTGAGATAAAGTGGAAGAGAACAGTGTGCACATCTCACTAAAGCCACATTTATACATTCAAAGTAGCTCTGCCAATTGTTCTGTTCCACTTCGTGTTAACCACTTCATCAAAATCTCTCATCGGCACTTTGAGGGTTAATATAAGTACCATCAGGTGTCTTGGATGTGTGTGTTTGACGTATTATAATTAATTCATGCATAGGGGATGTGGCACTCTTGATTGAAAACGTAATGACACATTGCCGTTATTGAATTACGTATTATTTCCCTCATGTGTTGTTGATATCGTGTTATTTTGTTTCTTTCTATTAAAACGTCACTTGTGCTAGAATGCAAAGTGTTGCATGGAAATGATACAGATCACAGTTTTGCTTTTTTTTTTTTTAATTCTTATTTCTAATCTTTTTATAATTATCTAGTGGTATTACAGTCTTGGTTTGTAGGGTGCGGCGTCTCTTGTAAGTGTAGAACCAAGTCTCAAATTTTCAAATCAGATTTTCCGAAAAGGGTCGTCTTATTTATTAAATTTATTTTAATTTTCTTATTGTTGAAGTTGTAGTTCCCGTTTCCTACACACCCTGTAAATATGAATCAAATCCACGAGCGAGAAATTCTTACTGCATACGGTTCCCTTTTCAGCACGCTATCGACAGCGTCGTTCACTTGGCCATCGCAGCTAGAATAATGGAATTGGACGCCGTGACATGCATCCCCCATCAGACTGCAGCGAATCATCGACAAACGCGTCCACATCCTCTGCAGAACTCCAGCGTGAAACCAATGCTGGATTAAACCCCGACCACATTGTACGGTTGCAGCTGTGTACGAACTTCTCCTAACCAATGGTTCTACTCTTGCAACCACCGTCGTATATGGCACTGTGTATGGGATGAGATTGATCGCCTTGTTTGAAGTCGCAAGTTTATATTGCGTTACTTGACGTCAATGAGGAATACTGGCATATGTTTCATGTTTGCGCATTGTTTAACGGCTCTTTTCAAAAATAAAGTCGGTTATTTTGGACTATTGCTTTATCAGAAAAAAATACTGTAAGTAGTAAGGTAAAGCAGTCAACAATCCGAAGATTGGTTTGAACACCATAGTGCTTTACTAGGCATGATCCTGTTTGGAGGTGGTATGCCGTTGCCTTCCTCCGACCTTCGAACTGACGTACCCAGCCAGTAATAGGGGGACCTACAGTTTAACGTGGGTTCCGAACCACGGTGCTACTCGGTATTTTTCACATGAGCAATACTGCCAGAGGTGAAAGAAGTGGAAAGTGACAAATAAAAAACCTAGGACCTGGCGGAGATCGAACCCAGGACCTTTGGATTTGTAGTCTGGCACTCTACCACTGTGCAGCAGAGGCGCACATAGTGTAAGTAGTATGCATTAGTATTAAATGTCAACACTGATGAATGAAGAAAATTCTTACATCCGCTTATGAATGTTCCCCATAATTTCGATAATTTTAGCAATCTCTGAAAAGAAATACTTAAACTTGTACTTCGAAGGACGTGTACGAGATGTAACAAAAATAACGCCTACTTCTGTAAAAGAATGTGAGAAACTGTCTACCTATTCTAGATGCCCGAATTTTGCGTGAGCGCCTTGTGTTGCACAACAAACATAAAATCGATAATCGATTTCGTGCTTTGCCCTTGTTAGTTGGCTGTGACTTAAGGAAGCTATCACGGCCTAAATACGTCTTTGTTGTTTCTTACGTGAGTCAGACATCATCTGGTGGACATAAATCACGCGTAGTGCCGTGTCCTACGAGATCGTGAGGAGCGAATAAAATCTTACTCTTATTTTTAGTTAATCCGACGTTTTTAGAATTTTAATGGAAATAAGACGTATAGCTACCGTACATGAACCAAAATTATTATTTCCTAGGGAACAAGTATTTTCCCAGAACGTCAAATTGAAATGTTCAAATGTTTGCTGAGTTTAAGGGACTTAACTGCGGGGTCCTCACTCCCTAAACTTACATATTACTTATTAAATCAAATGTTTGTACAGCTTATGGGACTTAACTAGGGGGTCATCAGTCACTAAACTTACAAACTACTTATGAACTAGCTAACACTAAGGACGGCACAAATATCCATGCCCGAGGGGGGTTACGAACGCCCGACCGTAGTGACCGTGCAGATCGTGACTGGCGCGCCGCAGTCCCCTCGGCCACCGCTGCCGTCACTACTTATTAACTACCTTATACTGTTGTTGTTATGGTCTTCAGTCCGGAGACTGGTTTGATGCAGCTCTCCACCCTACTCTATCCGGAGCAAGCTTTTTCATCTCCTCATAAGAACGGCAACCCACATCCACTTGAATCTGCTTACTATACGCGTCTCTTGGTCTCCCTCTGCGATTTTTACCCCACACCCTTCCCTCCAATACTAAATTTACGATTCCCCGATGTCTAAGAATGTGTCCTACCAAGCGATCCCTTCTTTTAGTCAGGGTATGCCAAAAATTCCTTTTCTCACCAATTCTGTTCAGTACCTCTTCATTAGTTATGCGATCTACCCACCTAATCTTCAGCATTCTTCTGTAGCACCACATTTAAAAAGCCTCTATTCTCTTCCTGTCCGCATTACCTTATACTAATGACAACAAGAATATCTATGCCCGTGGGGGGATGCGGACCCCCAATGGGGAACGGCTTCGCGCATCGCGGCATAGCGCCTCAATGCGCTTGGCCACTCCGCCGCGGCAAAGTCAAACAGGGAAATATCCATGTACTGCAACAATACACAAATTCAAATTTGTTAAGTATCCGTGGTATTCAGTGGCTGTACCAACATGCCTCGGTTACACAGTGTTAGAGTGCCAGACTACAAATCCAAAGGTCGCGGGTTCGATCCCTGCCAGCTCCTAAGTTTATTATGTCTAACTTTCCACTTCTTTCACCTCTGGCAGTATTGCTCATGTGAAAAATACCGAGTAGCACCGTGGTTCGGAACCCACGTTAAACTGTAGGTGCCCCTATAATTGGCTGGGTAAGTCAGTTCGAAGGTCGGAGGAAGGCAACGGCATACTACCTCCAAACAGCACCATGCTTGGTAAAGCACTGTGGTGTTCAAACTAATCTTCGGATTGTTGACTGCTTTACCTTCTTTTACCAAAACTTAATTCTCGTATTTCTGCAATTACAGTAAGCCAATAAGTAAAAAATTGCTTTGTTTAAAAAATAGTTGTGTAGTAAGGTGAACTCGGTGGACGTTTGTTCCCCTTTTTTCTGTTACGTATTTGTCCGGCATTCTGACAAATTAGCCCTTCGAACTGAATAGATGTTGGCTGATTGTCGAAATGAAATGATCCTATGGCATTTTTGGCCGGAGGTTCCCGCGTGGGAGTGTTCAGCCGCCTAGTGCAAGTCTTTTTAGTTGACGCCACTTCGGCGACTTGCATGTCGATGATGAAGAAAAAAGATCATGAGGACAACACAGAACACCGTCCCCTGCCGAAAATCGAACACGGGCCCCCTGCTTGATGCTCAGCGACGCTGCTGTCTTAGCTGCAGGGGGCGG
Organism: Locusta migratoria; assembly: GCA_026315105.1. NCBI lineage: Eukaryota > Metazoa > Arthropoda > Insecta > Orthoptera > Acrididae > Locusta > Locusta migratoria. The sequence goes on from CM048755.1 coordinate 285,186,596, forward strand.
ACGTTTTACTGTCGAAAACAAGCGTAAGAAATAATATGAAGCAATTTTTAGTGTCAATCATCAGTTACGAATACGAAATATTTACACACATCGACTGTTACAGGGCATTGAAATAAAAATTCAAACTTGATTCAATGGTGAAGTAGAAAAAGAAGTGTGCTTGACCGGGATTCGAACCTGGATCTCCCGCTTCGTGTCGGTGGCCGTCGTAACGATTTTTAAAAATTATTTTATTTGTTCTTCGGATAGTTCGGTTAGTTCTTGTTCTTTGTTCATCATTGTATTCTTGGCTCTTTATTATTATTATTATTATCATTATTAAAGAGAGCATGGAGCCCTTTCACCGGACGCGCTGAGCCGACGAATCAATTATGTAATGGCGGCATGGTCTAAGATGTCATGGACGGCCGTTCCTGCCGGAGGTTCGAGTCCTTCCTCGGGCATGGGTGTTTGTGTTATCCTTAGTGTAATTAGTTTAAGTAATTTTAACGTCTGGGGACTGATGACCATAGCAGTTTGGTCCAGTGGGTTTACAAACATTTTCAACATTTGAATCAATCAGGCTATCGAGATATGCTACTATCCCAAATTGTCAACTTCTAGCAAACTACGAAGATAGTTCCCCGCGCAACCGAACTGTATTTCCGCAAGAGGTCGAGCTTGTGTGTGCATCCGCATAGAAATTGTCATTTGCCTGTGGAGGGTATATATACAATTATTGTTATGGTGTCTGTTCTTTCGGACATGTCCGAAAAAACAGGCACATTTTCAATAATTAAGTCATCAATTACGTTCACTTAATGTGTGTACAGGGTGTTTAAGGAGTAGTAGTAAATATTTTAGTAGCTATTAGAATAGAATAATTGCAATAAAATCATTTTGACAAATTCTTCCGTCGGTTCTTGGTGGAAAATTATCATACAGCATTAAAAATCAAAATTTTGAGTGTGTTCTACAAGTTTATTTTAATTCATGAACCGGTTGTCCGCTTATAAGGCCATTTTCAGGCTTTACTGTTTATCTCGAAGAAGTTACAATGTTTTGATACAGAATTGCAACATATTCTACTCGTTACACTTACATTCAAGCACATAATAATTATCATCCTTGGCTCTACTGTTGTAGTACAATTAAGATGTTCTAATAAAGCAATCATTAACAAATATACAGGAAGGAGAACCAAGCATAAACTTAATTTTAATCTCGAAAATCTATGTGTAAAACATAAATTTTAATTTCGATAATCTACGTGTAAAACATGTATCAATATATTGTAGATTCTATGAAATAAACAGTAAAGGTTGAGGATTGCCTTACAAACCGAAAACCGGTTCACGAATTAAAATAAACTTGTGGAACATACTGAAAATTCTGATTTTTAATTCAGTGCAAAAAAAAAAAAAAAATGCCTTATAACATGTCTCTAGACTTTGAATTCTGAAGATGGGTTTGTAAGCCGGAAACCCTTTAACTAAATAAAAATAAACTTGTAGAACGTACACAAAATTGCGCTCTCCATGAAATAGGACTCTGTTCTACCAAGAACCGACGCAAGAATCAGTGAAAAAGGTCTCATTTGCCTTTGTTTTAAGTTTGTTTCGGTTACATATTAACAGTTGTATATCTGAACTCAATAAAAATTGGCCACATGTTATATGGCATTTTCAATTTTTTATTGCAATTCGTCTATACTACCAGCTCCTAAAGAATTTACTATTTCTTCCGAGACACTCTCTATAATGAAAGTGGTGATAAAAATTACCGCTAAGAAAACAATCTGACATGCATGAAGTAGTTTGGAGCTATTAGTGTCCCCCCCCCCCTCCGGTACTCTGCACCAGTAACTAGGGTCGGGCAAATGATGATACTCGCATTTGAAAATATTCGGGATTTCTCGATACAGCAGAGAACTCTATACAGTATGGAACTGTTCGAACACTCAGATATTAAATGACTGGCGCTGCTTATCCGCCAACGATACGCGGGAAATTTTGAAGCTAGCGGGCTATCACTTTGCTCAGGACTAATTTCAAGGAAGTACAAGTACATGTAAAGTAAAAGAAGGGCAACAGTATGAAAAACGGTATATTTTGTTTAAAACAGCGCATAGGGGAAGGTCGGGTAGCCCCGGACGGCGGGTAAGCGCGGACGTTTCAATTTCTAAGAAACCAAGCACGTTGCGCTGGCAAGACTCCATTTGAAATGCGCGCCCTGTGGAGTAAAAACACATGCAAGTCAGTTGTGGCATAGGCACCGAGCGAGCTACTCGCAACGGTGAATTTTGTTCGCGCAAAAATCTTTCGTCGTTCCTGTTTAACTTCGTTGGCGGTTTTCACCCATAAGAAGAGTTTTTGAAAGTAGCATTTGATCTCGCAGAAGCTCTGAAAATCACTCATAGATTTAATAAGGAAAAGGGTCATCTCCATATAAAAAAAGGTTTAGAAGAGAGACAGAAAAGGAAATGCAATAAAAAGGACAAGCCGAAAAAACAAAAAACGCAAACGCACTAAAGAAACGTTCATAGCAAAGACTAATATCCAGTCTCTCCGTAGAGGATCAAGGAAAAGAGACAGAATGCATCACATGTGGAGAAATCTTCGAAGAAGACAGTATTCAGTGCTATAACTGCAAGGACTGGTACCATGAAAACTGATTTTATGTACATGCTTGAGATATTTATTACAATTGTGTGTTTTCAAGGCCAAGAAACAAGTGGAGTACCACTGAATGCTGTGTCCGGGGCTACCCTCCAAATTTTTTAGTGCCAATAAATTGATTCAAAATTATTATCTATGCTTAGTTCTAAGTGATATGACTAAAGACATTACTGGTTTCATTTTACGATGAAAGTTAACACAGAAAAATTGTTTATTGTTGTTTTATTAGCAATTCATTTTTGTGTCCGTGGCTACCCGACCTTCCCCTACGAGGCGTGTCTGGTCTCACTGCAAGATATGATCCATTGACAAACAAAATATCTGCTACTAGAACAGAACTACTGCACCTCATTACTGACGGCTAACATTCAAAGGGAAAAAATGTGAATTCCTCATAAGTAGAAATTACATTTAATGTGATTATAAGAGATATGTTGCAAACGACCATTCCATTCCCTTTTAATACAGTATAGTAAAAGATAAAAGAAATGTAACCACATTTTAATCGCCTTGAAAACAAGATTAAAAGAGATGAATTAGGGAAAACATTAGAAATTTAATACCCAATAACGGAAATAAGTCATATAAAAATAAACTGTAATTTCAGTCTCGGAATAAACGGTGCACGAACTGCTCCACTACGGTCGGTGGTTCGAATCCACCCATTGGGGATGGATATTTGTGCCGTCCTTAGTAATAGTTAGTTCATAAGTAGTTTGTAAGTTTAAGGACTGATGACCCCGTAGTTAAGTCCCATAAGCTCTACAAACATTTGATTTGAACGAACTACCCTGTACGTAGTATCAACAGGAGTCGCTAGATTGCAGCACTATAATTTTTAATCGCGATCGCTATCGTTTTCTTGTAGTCTATATTCTCTACTGTTTTTACTTATGACCTGCACCCTAGAAACTACTATAGTCGAAATTTCACACTTATTAATCCCCATACTACATTAATGACACCATATCTTCGTTATAAATCGTTTACTGCACAGCACAGAAAAGATTTATGAATATAATCGTTGTTCAAATGTTTGTTAAGCTTAAGGGACTTAACTACGGGGTCATCAGTCCCTAAACTTACAAACTACTTATGAACCAACTAATACTAAGGACGGCACAAATATCCATGCCCGAGGGGGGATTCGAACCCCCGACCGTAGTGGCCGTGCAGACCGTGACTGGAGCGCCTCAGTCCCCTCGGCCACCGCGGTCGGCTCATCGTTGTCAATCGTAGAAATAGTACCTCCTCGCATTGCTAGATAGCGTTGTGATCGAAAGTTGGAACATTTCCCGAGATTTCCCGAAACGTGACGTAAATTGTTCGAACAGTTCGAGTCATGTTCAAACCCAGCTCTACCAGTAACACATATCATTAAAAGTCGTCAGGTCGCAGACTTCCACTTGTTGTATTTCGCTCACTTGCCAGTATTTTTATTATTCGTATAGTATTTATTATATACGTATATAAAGGGAAGGAGGAAGTGATGAGAGTGCAGGGAGGTGATGGACAAGTGAGAGTAGGAGATGAGCAGAGAGAAGGGCAGGAGAAGACCGGCGGGGAAGGGGGAAATGGACGTATGGGGGATTTGAATAAATACATAATGCAGGAAATGTTGCGATGAAATACATGCTGTCGCTTATAGAGCGGAGAGAAACGGGAGGAGGAGATGGACAAAGAGCCACAGTCAGGAAATTATTTACTCCCTTTTCTGACATATTTTGTAATTCGGTACTCGGTAGCCTAACAATGTTTTCCGTGAAGTAAACGACTGAGTTGGGAGTGAAATAGCTTCTGATAGCTTTTTTCGTTTCAAAATTGATGGGTCATCTTTTTTCCGATATCGCGCATTTGCAGGGAGCAAGTGGCTCGCTCCGCAGGCGTTCCAAGAGAGAAATTCTGTGCTGGCTCATACACGTGGACGGTGAGTTTTCGGCATTAGTATATATTTTTCAATAACTAACTGTTTAACTACAGGAAACATTTCGGGGCGGAGTTAGTGGCGTACAGAAGAAAGAGAACAAGTCTTCTGGTCCAGATTGTATACCCATTAGATTTCTATCTGATTATGCTGAAGCGATAACTCCTTACTTAAATCATATACAACCGCTCTCTCATAGAAGGATCTGTACCAAAGGATTGGAAAGTTGACCAGGTCACACCTATATTCAAGAAAGGCAGAGAGGACACAGTTCGTAATAATCGATGGTAAGGCATCGACTAAAACAGAAGTGAATATCGGGCGTCCCACTGGGTAGTGTTATTGGTCCTCTGCTGTTTATTATTTACATAAATGATTTAGGGGAAAATCTAAGTAGCTCTCTTAGGTTGTTTGCAGATGACGCCGTCGTTTACCGTCTAGTAAAATCATTTGAAGATCAAAACCAGCTGCAGTACGATCTGAATAAGATATCAGTATGGTGTAAAAATTGGCAATTGACTCTAAATAATGAGAAGTGGGAAGTCGTCCAAATGAGTACGAAAAGATAAATCAATCAAATGTGAAGGCCGTAAACTCCACAAAATACCTGGGAATTACTATTACTTCAGACTTAAATTGGAAAGAACACGTAGATAATATCGTGGGAAAGGCAAACCAGAGACTGCGTTTTATTGGCAGAACCCTTAAAACATGCAACAGAACTACAAAAGAAACTGCATAGACTACGCTTGTCCGTCCATTTTTGGAGTATTGCAGCCCAGTGTGGGATCCTTATCGGGTAGGTTTGACGGAGGACATCGAAGAAGTCCAAAGAAGGGCAGCTCGTTTCGTATTGTTACGATACAGGGGAGACAGCGTTGCGGAAATGATACAGGATCTGGGATGGGAATAATTACAACAACGGCGCTTATCGCTGCGGCGTGGGCTACTTGCGAAACTCCAATCGCCAACATTCTCCTCCGAATGCGAAAATATATTGTTATAGAAATGATCATCAGAATAAAATACGAGAAATCAGAGCTCGAACAGAGAGATTCATGTGTTCTTTCTTCCCGCGCGCTATTCGAGAATGGAATGGGAGATAAATAGTATAATTGTGGTTCGATGAACCCTCTGCCAGAAAAATAAATGTGATTTGCAGAGTATCCCATGTAGATGTAGTATGCAGTTTCTTTCTCATTTAGAAACAGATCTGAATATAGTTCGTTTGTCTCCTCTCTGAAGGTACCAACGTTTACCAGTAGATGTCGGAACTCTACAGAGGTAGCTTCGTGATCTATCGAGGCTGCGGTGCCCTATCTACGAGGTCCCCGTGACAATCTGTCAACAAGATAGCGCAGAACAGCATTTTTTAAAGCGCTGATCTGACCTATCTCCATAGCGAGGGCGTTCGACTGTTTCGCAAGCCGGCACGTGCTTCTGGATCGCCCATACACTGGCAACATCTGGTCACGTGTTTCAACGAGGCTGGCGCTCTATCAGTCGCAGGTACTACGATGGCAAAGACTTTAGGCAGCACGGAATGGCCTATCAGCATCTGTCATAATATTTCAGTTCGACTCCATGTGTGGCCGGCTGACAGTCACTACTTCTGCCACCTATGGCAAGTCTGTACTGAATTTCGTTAACTTGTGCATCTCAGATCACCTACATATTTACTCGTTTACTCTAACTATTATTCTTTACACTGGGGTGCAACAGTCGTGGGATAGAGATACGCCCAGAAAGAGATGGCGGTTGTATCGCGTACAGAAGGTATAAAATGGCGGCGCATTGGCAATACCGTCATTTGTACTGTGATTCATGTGAAAAGTCTTCCGATGTGATTATCGCCGCTCAACGCGGATCCACAGGCTATGAACGAAGAATAGTAATTGGAATCAGCATGGGACATTGCACTTAGAATATTGTTACAGCCGTAGTGTCAAGTGTGCCGAAAATACCACATTTTGTGTATTACCAAGAACAACGATGTTTGAGTAGCGTTGTCAGTGGTAACAACGTCTGTGTTATGATAGTTCATGGTGCTTCTTTGGTGTTACTTCTATATAACACTATTAAATGAAGATATACAAAATGTCTTAGTTTACTGCTTCGTACCTCACCAGAATTTGTAATGATTCGAAATGCAAATGTGGTTGAACTAAGTTATTTTAGGCTTTCCAAAATGTGGTGTTTCAGCTCAAGTTCTCGTCAATATAGACTCCTAAAATTTAATGCTATCCCTCTGTTTACTGTTTCCTTGCAATATGTTAGACTTATCATTCGTTTACTACTTCTATATATGCAGAACTGACTGTGAGACCTATCAGAGAAGACATGTCAATGACATTTATAAGAAAATTTTTTACCACTTCTTCTCCTGTTGTATGTATGTTGGATTGATTACAAGAATCATCTGTGAAAATAACTAATTCTTCTGTTTGTGTATTAGATGAAAGATAGTTTTCGTGTATGAGGAACAGTAGCGGACCTAAGACTAAATCTTGGGGAACCCCATACTTGGTATCTCTCCAGCGAGAATAATCTTCCGTAATTTTATTAGCTGATTTCTGAAGTAAAAAGTTCTGCATTCGTTTGGTTGCAAATTGTTGAAAATATAATCAGTTCCATAAATCATCAGTTTATCTAGGATAATATTATCATTCGTCACAGTCAAATGCCTTAAATGGATTGTAGAAAATACCAATCGGTGCTGTTTTGTTATTTAAGACTTACAAAGCTTGGTGAGAAAGCTAGTGAATGGTTTTCTTAGTGGAAAATCTTATTCTGAAATCCTAAGTGTGAATGATTTACTGAGAATATGATTATTATTCAGGTGTTATATTATTCTAGAATACACGAATTTCTTAAAATTTTGGAACATAATATAAACAGTGAAACAAGTGATACCTACTGACATCTGTCCTACAACCTTTCTTATAGTAGACTTTAACAGTTGGATACGTTTATCTCTCTAGATTTCATGCATGATAGAGCTTATTACATGAAAACATGTGTTATGAAAGTATGTCGTTTCAAGGCAATGGCACACTTAAGATCTACGATTTTTTTTGTATGATTCATTTGTCATTGAATCAGCAATTAAAAATGTTAAAATATTTGTTAATCTTATGGGACTTAAATGCGGGGTCATCAATCCCTAAACGTACAAACTACTTTTATACTAACTTATACTGAAGACAGCACAAACATCCACATCCGAGGGAGGATTCGAACCAACGACAGGGAACGGCCTCGCGCATCGGAGCATAGCGGCTCAATGCGCTCGGCCAGTCCGTCGCGGCATATCAGCAATTAAAACCTTTAGTAGACCATAAAATTAAAGTGTGTTTCATAATATTCAATGTTACTTAAATAGTAATGCGATCTCCCTCTCTTCTAGGAGTTATTTTCAAATTTTATTAATCTATTGGACCAAACTGCATGGTCATCAGTCCGTAGCTTACAGACTACTTGCCGGCCGCGGTGGCCGAGGGGACTGAGGCGCTCCAGTCAGGGTCTGCACGGCCACTACGGTCGGGGGTTCGAATCACCCCTCGGGCATGGATATTTGTGCCGTCCTAGTTCGTAAGTAGTTCATAAGTAGTTTGTAAGTTTAGGGACTGATGACCCCGTAGTTAAGTCCCATAAGCTTAACAAACATTTGATTTGATTTGACAGACTACTTAAACTAAGGTAAACTAACCTAAGGACAACACACACACACACGCCCCAGGGAGGACTGTAACCTCCGACGGCGAGCAACCGCGCGCTCCGCAGCGTGACGCTTTAGACCGCTCGGCTACTCCACCGCGACAGGAGTTAGTTTGGTCAGATTTGTGAATACATTTAAAAAACGAACGAATTGTGTCAATAACTTTACAGTATACTTATTTTTTGGCTCTGGCTATAATTTTTTTTTCTTTCAAGCCTTCTTTACTAAAGATTCTGCTGCTGAATAGGAGCTGACCTTAGGGTTGAACCAAAAAGTGAAATAGAGGAAATAGTTTTTATCTTATATGTAAGATTTGTGTAAATTTATATCAGATTTAAAAACGGTGGAAGTTTTATAAACTTATGCCCTTACTTATTGGATATGGAACTTATAGTTTTGCCTTGATACATTTTCATGGAAGTTGATTTTTAATTGTTAACTGTCTACAGAACAATATGGACAAGGGAGGAAACAAGGTTTTAATAGAGGGAATGTAGGATTTTGACTCTGGGCTATTTTCGCAAACAAACAGTGTGATTTGCGAGCCAGATACGAGTGACAGCTGCCGCCGCATAGCGCTGCAGTCGCCCGTGACGCGCGCTGTCTCTGGCTTCAGCGCCTCGTCCCTTGTGACAGCTTTACTAATTGAAAACTTCGCGCGGACAGGGCGTTACTCGCAGCTCGGACGTTTTCGTTTCTTCGCTAACACGTGTCAGCGGCCTGCCAGAGTCGAGGGCTGAGCTGTTCCGCTCTGCGAGCAGTGTCACTCTTCCATCGCGGCACACGTGACACGTTTACAGCTCAGTGTCTTGTGCACATTTGGAAACAGCCCGGTATTCACCTAATATGCAAACGTGTTGCAGCATATCGAAGTAAAGTATGATAAGCTTACATTCAATTGTATGTGTGGATGTCAACACTGAATATCTCTACATCTACATCTACATCTACATACATACTCCGCAATTCACCGTAAGGTGCGTGGCGGAGGGTACACTGTACCACTACTAGGCATTTCCTTTCCTATTCCACTCCCAAATTGAACGAGGAAAAAAAGAATGCCTATATGCCTCCGTACGAGCCCTAATTTCTCTTATCTTGTCTTTGTGATCTTTACGCGAAATGTAAGCAGGCGGCAGCAAGATCGTACTACACTCAGCTTCAAATTCCGGCCCTCTAAATTTACTTAACAGAAACTCACGAAAAGAACGTCGTCTTTCTTCCAGCGATCCCCAATTGAGTTGCCGGAGCATTTCCGTGACACTCGCGCATTGGTCGAACCTACCGGTAACAAATCTAGCTGCTCGCCTCTGAACCGCCTCTATGTCTTCCTTCAAACCGATCTGCTGCGGGTCCCAAATACTTGAGCAATACTCAAGGCGTGGTCGTACAAGCGTTTTATACGCCATCTCCTTTACAGGTGAAGTACATCTTCCCAAAATTCTCCCAATAAACCGAAGTCGGCTGTCCGCCGTACTCACAACTGTCCTTACATGCTCGTTCCATTTCATATCGCTCTGCAATGTTACGCCTAGATATTTGAACGACACGACCGCATCAAGAAGATCACTACTGATGCTGTATTCGAACATTATAGGATTGTTTTTTCTACTCATGCGCATCACCTTACATTTTTCTACATTGAGAGCTAGCTGCCATTCTTCGCACCAACTAGAAATTTTGTCTAAGTCAACCTGTATGCTATTACAGTCAGTTACAGACGACACCCTCCCATACACCACAGCATCATCAGCAAACAGCCGCAAATTACAACTTACTCTGTCCATCAGATCATTTATATAGATAGAAAATAATAGCGGTCCTATCACACTCCCCTGGGGCACGCCTGACGATACACTCGTCTCTGATGAACACTCGCCGTCGAGAACAACGTACTGCGTTCTATTACTTAGAAAGTCTTCCAGCCAGTCAAAAATCTGTGAACCTATTCCATAAGCTCGTATCTTCGTTAGCAGTCTGCAGTGTGGCACCGTGTCGAACGCCTTTTTGAAGTCGAGAAAAACACAATCCGCCTGTTGCCCTTCGTCCATGACTCGCAAGATGTCATGTGAGAAAAGAGCAAGCTGAGTTTCACATGAAAGATGTTTCCTAAACCCGTGCTGATTCATGGAAAGAAGCTTTTCCGTTTCAAGGAAGTTTACTATGTTCGAACTGAGAATATGCTCCAAAATTCTACATGAAACCGATGTCAACGATATTGGCCTGTAATTGTATGGGTCAGTTCTCTTTCTTTTCTTATACACGGGAGTCACCTGCGCTTTTTTCCACTACATTTCACAGAAATGTAGTTGTTTGTATTGTTTTCTACAAGAGTCGAAAGTGGCAACAGTGCGCAGTTCTATGTTTGTGGTGAAACATTGCGTTTACTGTCAGCAACCAGTTAGTTATGAAATGTGCTGTCACAGCAACATATATTTCTTTGTTTTTATATCTTGTTGCACACAGGGTGAGGCGAAATTCACGCACAGAAACTTCGCAACCCGCAAAACAAAAGCAAAAAATCTCTCACAAAGCCGTGCGGAATGGCCGCGTGGTCTAAGGCGTTATACTACGTGCTGGGCGGCCGTTTCTAGTGCTCCCTCGGACATGGGTGTGTGTGTTGTCCTTAGTGTAAGTTAGTTTAAGTAGTTCGTAAGTCTATGGACTGATGACCATTGCATTTGGTCAAATAGGTTTACAAACATTTCAATATTTGAAATTTCCTGGCAGATTAAAATTGTGTGCCGGAACCGGGACTCGAAACTGGGACCTTTGCCTTTCGCGGGCAAGCGCTCTACCGCGAAAGGCAAATGTCCCAGGTATCAGCTGAAAATTAGTGACTGACCGCGACCCAAATCCAAATTTCCCGTTCAATGCATACAAATCTAAATGTTTGTAAATCTATTGGACCAAACTGATATGGTCATCAGTCCCTAGACTTACAAGCCCAAAACGTTTCCCCCCATTGCGTATTTTCAGCTTACCACACACTACTGCGGTGCTTGCAGCAATACCTGTATTCCCGGAAAGGCGTCGGAAGATTTTTTTATGCATCTACACGGACTTGGTAGCCGCGCGTGAATGGCCGTACGCTCTAAGGCACCTTGCTGCGAAGTGCGCGACTGCTCCCCGTCGGAGGTTCGAGTCCTTCCTCGGGAATGCGGACTGTGTGTGTCTGTTGTCCTTAGTATAAGCTGGTTTAAGTAGTTTGTAAGTCTAGGGGTGATGACCACAGCAGTTTGGTCCCACAGCTTTACAAATGTTTGAACGTTTAGTTCCTCTACACTGTCTCGCTTTGCTGTTCTTCCTAACAGCTATGTTATGTGGGTTGTATGGAAATCAGGCGGAACCCCTCAGCATGAAAAAAATCTACGGACAGAATATGTTCGCTGTTTATTCGTAACTAAAAAGTACAATGCGACGCGATCGACGAATGTACCAAAGACACTTCGCAACAAATCTGTGTACAGCCTCATAAAATCTTCACTGTGGGCTTAATATAGAAACCGATCGGACCTCGTATAATATTTTGAGGTTAAATATAGAGCGTATCACAAATTTATGAATGAAAATCACAAGACGCTAACGCACTATTAAAAATATACAGGGAGGGGACGAAATAAAATGAATACCATGCAGTATACTGCATCTTGTTGCAAGTTGGCACCACTGCTACTTGTTAACACGGACACGCGAGAGCAATGCACAGTTGACGTACGAAGTCTTAGACGTCACCTCGCAATATTTTATACGTTTTGTTCTGCGACGATCAACACAAATCATCGTTGTAATGCGTGATCTCTCAGACTTTCAAACAGGCCAGTTAGGTGGTACACAGTTAATGGAAGCATCAATGACGTCGTAAACGCTTACACTCTCTAACGTTTCACTAGCAGCAGTATAATCAGTACTGAGAACGTATACAGAATAAGGTAGAACATCATTGGCGAAAAGGAATACTGGGCGAAACTCGAAGTTAACGGAGAACGAACTACGAGCTTCAAGAACGATTGCGACCATACAACATAAAACTACCTCGTCAAAGGCGACTGCAACACTCAACAATCACTTGAGTAATACATTACCGCTGGCGCTTTACATTCATGGAAGGGCTGCTGCCGGCCGCGGTGGCCGAGGGGACTGAGGCGCTCCAGTCACGGCCACTACGGTCGGGGATTCGAATCCCCCCTCGGGCATGGATATTTGTGCCGTCCTAGTTCGTAAGTAGTTCATAAGTAGTTTGTAAGTTTAGGGACTGATAACCCCGTAGTTAAATCCCATAAGCTTAACAAACATTTGAACATTTTTGAAGGGCTGCAGTTGCTAAGCCTTTAATAACAGAGTCAATGCAAAACTGCGAAGGAAGTGCTGCCACTATCATAGAACCCGGACACTTGATGACTGGAAATGAGGGGTGCTCCGATGAATCATCGTTAACAACCGGGTTTATGTATCGAAACCCCCAAACGAGCTTACTATATAAGATACATCCTTCCTACATTCAAGTATGTGGGATGTTCCGTCGTGCTTTTGGCAGGATATATATAGCGCAGTGTTCACTGTTTCTATATTTACCTCCATCATTCGGGTAACTGTGAATGTATGTATCACTATCCTCGACAGCAAACTGATTACCATGACAAACACATGGGTTACAAACACTGCAAGTTCCCTATGTGATAACACCTCTCCCTACAACAAAACACGAAGCCAAAAAGGTTCAAGTGTGCTTTGTGCAGCATCAGAAAGTTATCAGCTAGCTCCCTTGGACAGCAAAATCGCCACGTCTCAACACAACCGCAATTGGGAGTTTTAGAGCAGAGAATGAGGACAAAATTTATAACTCTAACATTGTTGACAATTGCCTCGGCGGATTAGCCGTGCGTATTGGAGCGCCGTGTTGCGGTGCGCGCGGCAGTCCGCCGTCGAGGGTTCGAATCCCCCCTCGGGCATGGATGTTTGTGCCGTCTTTAGTATAAGGTAGTTCATAAGTAGTTTATAAGTTTAGGCACTGATGACCCCGTAGTTAAGTCCAATAAGCTCTACAAACATTTGAACATTTATAACATTGTTGTCTTGGTGGCTGTTTTGGTAGAAGAATGGATAGCGCTCTGTTGGAAACTACGAGGGTGAGCCAGCAAATAAGTCGCAAACTGAGGTAGACACGCCAGTACTGCGCACTGTGTAGGGGTATTTCTCTACCACTACGATACATCCGTCTTGTGGGTTGCAGTAGTTTAAGAAATATTCAAATGTTTGTTAAGCTTAAGGGACTTAACTACGGGGTCATCAGTCCCTAAACTTACAAACTACATATGAACTACCTACAACTAAGGACGGCACAAATATCCATGCCCGAGGGGGGATTCGAATCCCCGACCGTAGTGGCCGTGCAGACCGTGACTGAAGCGCCTCAGTCCCCTCGGCCACCGCGGCCGGCCGTAGTTTAAGAAACCATATAAAGATTCAGCTCAAGAGCGTCACTTATAGGATGCAAACGCTGTCACAAAAATTCCAAGCTCAAGACTTTTAAAGCCTTCTCGAACGATGGGATGAGTGTTTAAATTTACAGGTGGAGTCAGCTGAAAAGTAAAGCAATTTTTAGGCTTGTAAACACAGTACTGGCGTGTCTACCTCAGTTTGTGACTTATTAACTGATTTACCCCCGTATAAAGACACTTAACGAAACTGTTCCTCGTAGTGTGCAGCTGTTCTCAAAGCCAATGGTAAGCCAACTGCTTACTAAAAAATAAATGTCAAATTAGGTGTTCATATTATTTTGTCCACTTCCTGTATATTATTTAGAAAGAGGCTTTTGTCTGTTAAGGCACTGTCGCATACAAGGATAAAGATCTGTGACTGTGGAATTTCTATGTAGCATGCAAAGGGTATCGGTGTCGGATTTCAAAGATGACGATTGTTACTGCAGATCAGTATGTAAATTACCTTACCTAGGCGTATGCCCCATTTTTCCTTTCTTTCAGTTACTATAGTGTCAATAATCTGTTTTGACGACATCCTACAACTGTTTGTCTAATTAGTGAGACAAATCCAGTTGTCAGATATATAAAATATTTATGTCAGCATGACATCTTTCGGGACGACATTATCCCATTATCAAGTTCTGAAAAGAAGGAATCAAAATAGGGCGCTGGATTTTGACGACGCAACTACGAAACGTACAAATCATAATACTAAAATACTAAAGGGTCTATAAAATTCATCTTCCGTTAGGCAACGTCATTAATCAAATACTCGCAGCTTGTATGCATTGTCGAAATAAGGTCGTCGATCGTAAAACATGCTGCTGTGATGACGCACGCTTGTGAACTAATGGACATTAGTTCTTACAAATCAAAAATTATTCGTGTGCTTAGAAACTGTCAAAGATGACCTTAGGTAATATTTTCCTGACATCTTACAAATTATGTGACTAGTCATCCACTATAATTGAAGCTGCTGTCCGTCAGTTCACAACTGTGCGTCATCACAGCAGCATGTTATACGATCGACGATCTAATTTTGACAATGCATATATGCTGCAAGTATTTTGTTAATAAAGTTGCCTAACGGCAGATGGACTTTATAGGTGTGTTAATATTTTAGTTTTATGAATTGCAGATTTAGTAGTTGAGTCGTCGAAATCCAGCGTCTTATTTTGTTTCCTTGTTTACAGAACTTGGTAACGGAATAACGACGTCCCGAAACATATCGTTCTGACAAAAATTTTACATATCTGACAACTGGTGCGTGATTTACTTCAATAACTATAGTGTCACCTGGTGTGTTAAAAGTTTACATTATGTTTCATTTCGTTATTAATCTCATTTGTAATATTTTTACTGTAATACTGGCCCTGTTGAGGACAATATTATTTTGTTCAGTCAACTTAATTCTCTTCTCAGAATAATTGCTGTAATTTTTCATGTACCGGTAATACATTGTTAAACATGTCCATATTTTAACTCATCTAAATATTGTACATCTAATTTAACTGAGATAATTCTGAATATAATAAATATAGTATGCAGCATTGGTTGTTTTTATTAATGTTTTTGCAGATCGATTTCGATCACATAATGATCATCTTCAATGCACCAGTCATCGTAATATCAGCTATGCATAATCATATGCCATATTAGCTGAATGTAACATATTTTTTGAACATATCAGTGTAGTGTCCAACCATGGCATGTGATTATGCATAGCTGATATTACGATGACTGGTGCACTGAAGATGGTCATTATGCGATCGAAATCGATCTGCAAAAACATTAATAAAAAACGACCAATGCTGCATACTATATTTATTATATTCATTATTTTGTGGTCGATGAGCACACCGTTCCAAAAAATGGAATCAAACCTCAATGAAAAAATTCTTCTCAGTTTAATCCTGTACAAAAGGTTAACAATTATTAACTTTGAAAAACAACTGAAATACTCTTTTCCAAGTCTAAAATCTTCGGTCCCGAAAAAATTCACAGTCACACATATATATATATTTGCATCTGGCGAAGCGTAACAGTGAAAAACAGACGTGCGTGTAAAATTATAAATATTGTGCAATATTAAAACACTGTCTTGTGTCTCTCCAGTCATGATTTATAAAATATTCTACCAAGGGCCAACGGAACAGACTATTAATGCAGTTTATCAGGACGCAATATTAACAACACTATACTATTTAGCACATAACTGAGAGTCAAGGTTGATTAAGTAGTTTTCAATGTGTTTAGCCCACCCCAGGACTGCCCAACATGTGGCCCGCTGGCCTCAATGAGGCCCGTGGTCACAAAAGACCTTGTCTGCCATAGTCCGACGAAGCACTTGTTTGATGTTTTTATTTCAAACTCAGTAGTGAGGACAATGTTTTAAAATTAATCTGCCTTGTCGAATGTGCGTATAGTATAGTCGAGCTCGCAAGCTGATCAAGTGATTCATTCTCTGTTGGGGGATGTAAATACCTTTATGACCAGCAATTGACAAAATGTGAGAATTTTCAGGCGTTAACAATCGGTGAATGACCTGGATTATTTGGTTGACATAACTATTAAATATCTCGATGACCTAAATGTAAAAACTGGAAGGTCAAAATGTTTGGACATGAAGTATTTAAAATGTTCAAATGTTTGTTAAGCTTATGGGACTTAACTACGGGGTCATCAGTCCCTAAACTTACAAACTACTTATGAACTACTTACGAACTAGGACGGCACAAATATCCATGCCCGAGGGGGGATTCGAACCCCCGACCGTAGTGGCCGTGCTGACCGCGACTGGAGCGCCTCAGTCACCTCGGCCACCGCGGCCGGCCATGAAGTATTTACTACAAATTTAAACTTGTTCGAGAAACAGGTAGAGGAAAGACAGTTAGATCATTGGAAAACCCTCTCTACACAAAATCGAATGGTACGCCTTCGACAAAAACTTAGCTTTGCTGCGAAAAATAGGGAATGAGTTAGAGGAAACATTTGCACGTTTTAAAAATCAAGAGTCCTACATAAAGGTGTAAAGAAAAAACTCTTCACCGACGAAGATTAAGGCACTTCTGGGATCCATTAAAGACGATCTGGGACTTAGAAAACCGCCGGCTATGTGGTGAATTCCATGTGAGTGAGGGAAGGCTTACATCGGCAGATCGATCAGCACAATTCAGTATAGATGTGTAGAACATCGCCGTCACATGAAGCTCCTACAGCTCCAAAAATCAGTGGTGGTGGAAAATTGTTTAAACAAGGGATGTAGAGTGATGTTTGTCGAGAATCTTATAGTGGCCGGTACGTCCGGTTTTTGGAACAGTGGGTTTACAAGGAGTCGACCGAAATTTGGTTGTCGGATAATATGATCAACAGAGACAAGGGTTTTCCGGATAGCAGGACGTGGGACCCGGTTTTATCTGACATGAAGAAACATCGTTCTTTTATGCAACCCGCCAGAGTACTTGAAGACGACCTGTGGTTGTGATATATCGCGGGACCATCCCTCCGACACTGGCGGCGCCGCAAGACCTGTGTACGTGCAGTACCTATGGCAGGCGGAGTATACACCATACGCGGGCCTATATAGAACACCGATTTCTGTCCTTAGCATCAGTCATCAGCGGGACTCAGCAGCAGCGGTTTCTCCTGAAGATGGCGAAAAGTTGTCTCGCCGAAATAATGAGTCAGCTTGATATCAAGATCCAGTAGCAGACCCGAAAAATTAGGAAGAATTAATATGCCAGAAAAGCGTATGTAACTATAGTCACACAAGTTTTCGAGGATATTGGCAGCAATGGGTGAGCCGTGGCAGAACACAGCATCAAGAATGAATCTACATCTACATACATACTCCGCAATTTACCCAAAGGTGCGTGGCGGAGGGTACTCCGTACCACTACTAGTTACTTACTTTCCTGTTCCACTCCCATATAGAACGAGAGAAAAATGAATGCTTTATGCATCCGCACCATCCCTAATCTCTCTTATCTTTGTGGTCTTTACGCGAAATGTATGTTGGTGGCAGTAGAATCGTTCTGCAGTCCGCCTCAAATTCGGCCTTCTAAATTTCTTTAACAGTGTTTCTCGAAAAGAACGTCGCTTTCCCTCCAGCGACTCCCATTTGAGTTCCCGATTCATTTCAGTAACACTCGCACGTTGATTGTATCTACCAGTTACAAACCTAGCCGCCCGCCTCCGAACTGCTTCTATATCTTCCTTTAAACCGATCTGGTGGGGATCACAATCAATTTAGCAATGCTTAATACGGGGTTCTACAAGCGTTTTATATGCGGTCTCCTTTACGGACGAATCAAAATTCGCACAATAAACTGAATTCGACCACTCGCCTTCCCCACGACTGTCCTTACATGCTCGTTCCATTTCATATCGCTGTGCAGCGTTACGCCTAGGTATCCAATGGACGCCACTCTATCAAGCAGCACACTACTAATGCTGTATTCGAACATTACGGGATGGTTTCTCCTACTCATCTGCATCAAGTTACATTTTGCTACATTTAGCGCTAGTTACCATTCTGCACAACACCTAGAGATTGGGTCCAAGTCAGCCTGCAACCTAGTACAGTCATTCAATGACGGCACCCTCCTGGACACCATAGCCTCATCAGTAAACAGCCGCAGATTGCAACTCACTCTGGCCGTCAGAGCATTTATATAGAGAGAAAATAATAGCGGTTCTATCACACTTCCCTCGGGCACCCCTGACTATACCCTAGACGTTGATGAACACTCGCCATCGAGGACAACGTACTGGGTTCTACTACCTAAATAGTCTTCGAACCTATTCCATAAGCTCGTACCTTAGTTAGCGATCTGTATTGTGGTACCGTGTCAAACGCCTTTCTAAAATCGAGAAATATGCAGTCTGTCTATTGCCCTTCATCCATAGCACGCAAGATGTCATGAGAGAGAAAAGCAAGCTTGGTTTCACACTATCGATGCTTCCTAAAGTCGTGCTGATGCATGGACAGAAGGTTTTCCGTCTCAAGGAAATTGACCGAGAGAGACGCCAGAAAATGAGGACCAAGAAATAGTCAGAGAGGCACTCAGAGCCCCGGATTCCTCGTTGTCATCGATCCGACGTTCAGCAGGTGCTTTATCTACCACAGAGACCATTAATGGGTGGTTTACAGATAGGGGCTTAAGGTCACGGCGACCTTTGCGTGGATTACACCTTACCGCTGTACATCAGCAAACCCATTTGCCGTGGTTTCTGGCACATTCCCACTGGCTACAGTAGAACTGTCTTTAACGACTAGTCCTCCTCCGAAGTAAATCCCGGTGACCAGGGATAATGTATAGGAGACCCCCGCCGAAGGCGGTGGAATACCAAACTCGCTATCGCTCGCTTTCCCGCTCGTCACCAAGGAGCAATGGTCTGAGATGCTATTTAATTTTATAGCAGTACCCATGTGGTTGTCATTCGCAGCACCCTTGTAACACAGCGTTACGTCGGCCCTATTCTATACCAAGTTTGGTTGCCCTTCATAACAAACCAACCTGAGCTTACGTTTCAGTAAGGTAATGCCCGTCCCCACACGGCAGCAGTTGCGACTGCTGGTCTCCGTGTTTGCGAAAACCTGCGATAGTGTTTACGTTCACTGGACGTCTCGCCAAATAAAACGTTTGAAGAATCATGGGCCGGTCTGTCAAATCAGCTATCTAACGCCGCATTTCGGTAGAATTGGTACGATATCTCTCCGGAGGACACCCAACAAGCCTATATATCAATGCCGAACCGAATGACTGCTTCCGTAAGATTCAGAGGTGGATCAGCTCGATATTCACTTAATCACTTGGTGAAGCACTTTCTCTTATCGTCAATTTTCTTCTGAGATTGTTATCATCCATTTGTCTGTAAACGGGCTCTAGGCGTAACATTGCAGAGCGATATGAAATGGAACGAACATGTATAAGGACAGCTGTGAATATGGCGGGCAGCCGACTTCGGTTTATAGGGAGAATTCTGGGAAAATGTACTTCATCTGTATAGGAGACCGCGTATAAAACGCTTGTACGACCACGTCTTGAGTATTGCTCAACTGATTGGGACCCGCAGCAGATCAGTTTAAAGGAAGACATAGAAACAGTTCAGAGGCGAGCAGCTAGGTTTGTTACTGGTAGGTTCGAGCAATGTGCGAGTGTCACGGAAATCCTCCGGGAATTCAAATGGGAATCGCTGGCGGAAAGACGACGTTCTTTTAGACAAATTATGTTGAAATTTGGAGGACCAGAATTTGTAGCTCAGTGTAGAACGATCTTCCTGCCGCCTTCTTACAAATCGCGTAATGTTCAGAAAAACAAGATAAGAGAAATTATGGCTCGTACAGAGGCATATAGATATTCTTCCCCCTCATTCTATTTGGGAGTGGAATAGGAAAGGAAATGCCTAGTAGTCGTACAGTGTACGCTCCGCCGCGCACATTACGGTGGATTGCGGAGTACAGTCGTGCTCAAAAGTACCCGATCGACCTGAATTGCATTTCGCCTGATTCGCATGCAACCCAACTAACGTACCTGTCTTGCGGGTACTCTGCACGATCCTCGGTACAGTCGTTCGACTATTGAAAATGGTTCCAACAAATCACCACTAGAAAACGCTGCTCTTTATCGCAATAACTCAAGATGTAAAATAGTACCACAATACTACAAATATCAGAGAACACCTTATCACAGATAAGACTGTCCTTAAGGCTTGTAAGCTTACATTTATTATAAGAAATGACATACCGTACCTGAAATGTTAAAACTCTCATAATTACGTCAGATAGATAATGCATGTAGTAAATTCGTCGTATTCATAATTGCTTGTTCAAAGTAACATTAACATACCGTACTTATTATTTAACACAAAATGACATTAAAATTGTCTCTCACGAGCAGCTAGTTGAGAATATGTATGAACTTCAAATGATACGACGAACCGTCTCGTTCTGCATATGGATTCAAACCCAGGTCATGCAGACTAAGCAGAGATTTAGTGACTGATGGAAACTAACAGTCATTTCCGACTAAGCATACAGAGAGTGATATGCCTCGATTTTAGACAGTATCAGTTAGCAAATATCAACTTTAAATTACATAACGTAAACATTTTTAATGGACGGGAATTCCTACCCAGCATCTACTGTCCCTGTTAACGAACTTCGAGAGACATTAAATATTGCTTCTTCACAAGTAACTTACTTGAAATGCCGTGAGGTAAAGCTTTGTGTAGGACGGGTATTCGAACCCAAAACCTAATTGGATTGTTATCAAAACACAATCAACCTGTGGCATATCGCATTTTCTCGGCAGTAGCTACATGTATTAACTGAAATGACGAGACGAAACATAAATTTTTTTTTCCTTCCCAGGACTCCAACCCGGCACCTATCGCTGTTATATTCTAAAGAAAACGAAAGTTAAATATGGGTTTGTTACACTAGCAGCGACATGTGAGCATGTTTAGACCAGAAATTACATAACGAAGAGTTCAGTACTGGCTGGGAATCGAACCCCACATATAACGTTGTTGACTACACAAAAAGAGATGTCAGATACCGAATTTTTCTCACCAGCAGCTCGTAATAACATCCTTGAACTTACAGTAATCTCGCAAATAATCTGTGTCTCATTGGGAGTCAAAAACGTCATATATCGTTAGTGTTGACAACGAATGAAACTACATTCAAAATCAAAACAATTATCCACCAGCAGATAGGTATTCTCATGCTAGAGCTTGATAATACATAATGAAAACTTTAGTGCCGGGCCACGATTCAAACCCATTCAAGCGCAATATGTGGAAATGTTGACGAATCTGCAGTTTTGAACAAACAACAAATTGTAGTCGAGCTGTATTGTCAAGAAGGGATCAAATTCCGCATTGAGGGCGGTCTGGGTTGCATTCCAAGTACAGAACCAATTTTATCGACATACAGAAGCTCAAATAAAAAATGAAATAAGTGTCCTGGGAGCCTACATAGCGTCGTTTGGTCACTAGAAATAAATAACTAGTATAAGCAAGGTTACTGGTGATAGAGTTTCTACGTGTCACGCCGCGGCGGATTAGCCGAGCGCAGAGGTGCAGTGCTGCGGTGCGCATGGGCGTACCCAAATGTTGAAATGTTTGTAGAACTTATGGGACTTAACTACGGGGTCATCAGTCCCTAAGCTTACAAACTACTTATGAACTACCTAAGACTAAGGACGGCACAAATATCCACGCCCGAGGGGGGATTCGAACCCCCGACCGTAGTGGCCGTGCAGACCGTGACTGGAGCGCCTCAGTCCCCTCGGCCACCGCGGCCGGCTGGGCGTACCCCGTCGGTAGTTCGAGTCCTCCCTCGGGCATGGGTGTACGTGTTGTCCTTAGGTTAGTTTACCTTAGTTTAAGTAGTCAGTAAAGTAGGGACTGATTTCCAAGCTGTTGTATCCCAAAGATTAACAAACATGTGAAATTCTTTTTAGACATCGCCCCTCGTGGTTCAACCTAACCTCTATTTGGTAGAGAAGGAATATCATGTTTAGTGTCAATTTCAGACCACAATGCCATTACACCTTCTTCACTTGGCGTAGGCTGTAGTGAACTGAATCTGTCTCTCCCTATCCAAAATCATCGGCAGAAGTTGGAATCGAACCCAGACCGTATGAATATCAACCTATCATCAGTCCAACAGACCATCAAATCCACTTCTCTGTGACTCACTTTCCTATCGTAACGCCGTTGCGTCACACTAAATAAGAATTCTGAAGCACAGGCTCCCTTAGTCGTTTGCAGCATGTTCAGTACATTCATTTACTTGGTTGACTGAATCGCCATGAACTAGCTGCGTCGGATACGCAGTGCATACGTTCGTCTCTATTTTGTAATCACCGAAATAAAATCAAGTAACTGCCCCTTACACAGTACTGCAAACAGTCTAGCATACACATTTTTTAAAACGCAATTCCGCTGTCTGCTGAAGTTATCAATCTAATGGAACTTTGAACATAATTCCCTTCACATCCCAACCCAAAATAAACACATGTGGAAAAAGGGCTAACTTCTGCGACATTTTCTTCTTTTCATATTTAATAGACGGGTGCAGGCAGCCGATGCATCTCGAAACTTATGTATGGGGAGAAAGCATCTTGCGAAAATACGTCAGAAAAGTACTTTCTAAATTAACTGTCGTGTGGTAATGGAATTTTATTCTTCTTCAAACCTTTTTTGACAGCTTTAACTCAGAACAACTTTTCTAAATGCATGTAATCAATAAACTACATGTGCATTGCCAGACTGTTATAGATAACATCAGAGAATTCGCATATATCGTTGATGATTAATTTCTCTCTCATGTTTACTATTGTTTTAACAACACCAAAAGAAACCTTACTAACATTGTTCACTGTCTTATAAGAAATGAAGTAAAACTACCCATGATAACCTTACGACGAAAATCTGTTTTAATAAAACAGTATCTGTACACAAGCTTGCCTCTATCGGCACGAAATAGTAAAACACTACTCACTTAGATTTCGATTGGGTCTGTGTTTAATTGGATTGCGCAGCCTCTCTTATGGGAGGTGCGTTGTCCCTAATATAAGTTTAGTCCCTTAGATTTACAAACATTTGAACATTTTTATTCAATGAAAACTGTGAGTCATTAAATTTTTCGTCAACAGGGTCAAAACCTCTCTGCTTAAGCTAATTATAACAGCGAAAAACACATGCTGTACACACCTAATAGTGCTTATAGTAGTTCTTAAAATACAGATGCGGGATTTAGATGAAGCGGTCAAAACAAAGTGGAAATGAACAATGTGCACATCTTATTAAAGCCACGTTTTTATATTCAATATCAATTTCGGATTCAAGCAGTCCTATATCAGAAGCCAGAAAAATTACATTTCAAATGATGATAAGAGTATGTCAATTTCGTGATCGTTACTTGCTCATCAAACTTCACTCTACTTTTAGAAGCCATGTTTTGCATAAAAGAATAAGCCCATATTGCATTATGCTTAGCAAAAGGCAGTTTATGACATTGACAGACTCCTATCATCATTTGAAAATGTAATTAGTGTAGCTTTTGATATTGGTCTGCATGAATGCGAACGATAGAAAGTGAGGATCAAGAAACCGTATGACAGACACTCAAAGCTGAATGTAAAATCGTAGTTTTAGTGAGATGTGCACATTGTTCTAATGTTCAAATATTTGTAAACTTATTGGATCAAAATGCTATAGTCATTAGTCCCTGTACTTACAAACTACTTTAACTTACACTAAGGCCAACACACACACACACACACACACACACCACACACACACACACACACATGGCCGAGATAGGACTCGAACCTGCGGCTGTAACGACCACCCAGTCGCCAGCATGACGCCTCAGACCACGCGGCAACTTCGCGCGACTGCACATTGTTCACTTCCACTTTGTTTCAACTCTTCATCGAAATCCTGCAATACGGAATATCAGCACTGTGAAAGACGTCATACCACGGACTGCGTGACCTCTCCCGTTGGACGTTAGAGGCCTCCCGCGGGCATGGGTGGGTGTGTTGTCTTTCAATTATTTACTTTAATTAGCTTTTAAGTCTAGGAACTGATGAACTAAGTAGCGTGGTCCGTTAGGTTTACAATCATTTGATTATTTGAAATTCAGCATCTACACTCCTGGCCATTAAAATTGCTACACCACGAAGATGACGCGAAATTTAACCGACAGGAAGAAGATGCTATGATATGTAAATTATTAGCTTTTTAGAGCATTCACACAAGGCTGGCGCCGGTAGCGACACATACAACGTACTGACATGAGGAATGTCTCCAACCGATTTCTCATACACAAACAGCAGTTGACCGGCGTAGCCTGGTGAAACCTTGTTGCGATGCCTCGTATAAGGAGGAGAAATGTGTACTATCACGTTTCCGACTCTGATAAAGGTTGGATTGTAGCCTAACGCGATTGCGGTTTATCGTATCGATACATTGCTGCTCACATTGGTCGCGATCCAATGACTGTTAGCAGAATACGTAATCGGTGGGTTCAGGAGGGCAATAAAGAACGCCGTGCTGGATCCCAACGGCCTCGAATCACTAGCAGTCGAGATGACAGTAATATTATCCGCATTGCTGTAACGGATCGTGCAGCCACGTCTCGATCCCTGAGTCAACAGATGGGGACATTTGCAAGACAACAACCACCAGCACGAACAGTTCGACGACATTTTCAGCAG
The DNA here is from genome assembly GCA_026315105.1 of Locusta migratoria. Lineage (NCBI taxonomy): Eukaryota > Metazoa > Arthropoda > Insecta > Orthoptera > Acrididae > Locusta > Locusta migratoria. The sequence continues at coordinate 285,211,615 of CM048755.1, forward strand.
CATGGAATATCAGCTCGGAGACCATGGCTGCAGTTACCATAACGCAGCATCACAGACAGGAGCGCCTGCAATGGTGTACGCAACGACGAACCAGGGTGCACGAATGGCAAAACGTCATTTTTTCGGATGAATCTGGGTTCTGATTACAGCATGATGATGGTCGCATCCGTGTTTGACGACATCGCGGTAAACGCACATTGGAAACGTGTATTCCTCATCGCCAAACTGGCGTATCACGCGGCGTGGTGGTATGCCGTGCCATTGGTTACACTTCCCGCTCACCTCTTGTTCGCATCGACGGCACTTTGAACAGTGGCCGTTACATTTCAGATGTGTTACGACCCGCGGCTCGACCCTTCACTCGATCCCTGCGAAACCCTACGTTTCAGAAGGATAATGCACGAGCGCATGTTGAATGTCCTGAACGGGCCTTTCTGGATACGGAATATGTTCGACTGCTGCCCTGGCCAACACATTCTCCAGAACTCTCACCAATTAAAAACGACTGGTCAATGGTGGCCGAGCAAATGGCTCGTCACAATACGCCAGTCACTACTCTTGATGAACTGTGGTATCGTGTTGATGCTGCAAGGGCATCTGTACCTGTAGACGGCATCCAAGCTCTGTTTGACTCAATGCCCAGGCGTATCAAGGCCGTTATTACGGCCAGAGGTAGTTGTTCTGGATACTGATTTCTCAGGATCTATGCACTCAAATTGCGTGCAAATGTAATCGCATGTCAGTTTTAGTATAATATATTTGTCCAATGAATACCCGTTTATCATCTGGATTTCTTCTTGGTGTAGTATTTTTAATGGCCAGTAGTGCACATCTACATGGATACTCTGCAAATCACATTGAAGTGTATGGCAGAGTGTTCTTCGGAACACTTTTATGATGTTTTTTTCTATAGTTCCATTCTGTAATATCTCGCTGGAAAAAGGAACACGTAAATATTTCTGTTTTCGATCTGATATCTCTTATTTTATTTTGATCCTCATGTCTTTCTATGTAGGTGGGTGCTAACAATATATGTTCGCATTCTGAAGAGAAAGTTGGTGAAAGGAATGTTGCAAATAGATCTCGCGGCAACAAATAGCGCTCTTCTTTTAATGATTTCCACCCCAACTCGTGCATCATTTCCGTGACACACTCTCCCCTATATCGCAATAATGCAAAACGAGTTGCCCTTCACTGAATTTTCTCTAAATCGTCCGTCAGTCCCACCTGGTGTGGATCCCACAATGTGAAGTAATATTCCAAAATAGGACTTTACACTTTGAGGACTGAATAAGAACTGTTAAGAGTGACGGATATATGTGTTTTGGCTGTTACAATTATTTTAAGCATGCGGCTTTTGGAAATATTGATTTAAAATGTAACGAAGGACTAATTTTACTGATTTATACATAACTTCCCTCAAAAGGTACTGATATTTTGTTACTTTGTACCTCATTAATATAATGTCTCTTGTGGTATAATGCAACGTGTAGCAATTATACAGACCATATTTTTTTATGATCGAGTGTTAATCTAAGCATGTTTTAGTGCAGTTCCAAGCATTCCAGGTGAACGATATTCCCTAAGAGACTGCAGTACACGACACCAACAGCGTCTGCTGTGAGGTTAAATTGATAAACTTTGTAGGCACGCATGCAGATTTGTTTGACACTCGCTAATAGAAAAACAGCGGATTTGATTTGCTGCTATAAAGTTTTATTTAATATGAACTGTCTGAGATCCAGCACAGTTAAATTTAAAACTGAAGGAAGTAGAAATACCGCGCTAGTTAATTCAGACGTCCGTTTACAGATGACATTATAAAATCAGTCATATTATAGCCCTGAATGTAGAAAGTAGCGAAAACTTTTTGTCAGTATATCGCATCTGGTCAGATGAACGTTACGTTGTGCTCGGCAGCCATTTCTGGGTCAAAGTTAAAATTCAAAACAGTCCAGTTCACAAAACTGTTATTTTTATTTCATGAGTGACTGCAGTCTATGAAGACTTACTCCATGTGTACAGGGTGTATCAAAAAGGATGACGCAAACTTCCACGACTGAAAGTACACGATAATAGAAGCAAAAATGTCCCAGTAAAAAAGGGTCAGCAAACGAGATATTTGCTAGATAATTACTAATATACGGTTCCAGGCCGCCACTGACGTCACAGTCCTAGTTAGTACACATTAATTTGACATTTAGTGTTTATTATCTTCCTGGATTGCTTGAAGATGGCCGGCCGCAGTGGCCGAGTGGTCTGTGGCGCGTCAGTCACAGTATGCACAGCCGCTACTGTCGGGGGTTCAAATCCATCCTCGGGCATGAATATTTGTGCCATCTTTAGTATAAGGTAGTTCATAAGTAGTTTGTAACTTTAGGGACTGATGACCCCGCTGTTAAGTCCCTTAAGCATAAACATTTGAACATTTTGAGCTTGAAGATGTTCCCCTTCAGCAACGTCAGAGTATGTGGAACATGCATGATGGAGCTCCGGTACATTTTGCTGCTGCTGTGAGATGGCATCTAACGCACGGATACGTCCAAAGATGGACAGGTCGAGGCGGACCTGTAGAGTGCGCGCAGGATACGGTAGAAGATGCGCAGAGACGAGTTTTCGTCCGAAGCGCAGGGCGAGTTCATTCCTTCGTCCGAAGGGGAGGCCGCATCAGTCCACTTCCGCCTGCCGGCCAGTGCACAACGAGTGAGCGCACTTTTATAAAAGGCGTGGCAGCACAGTCTCCAAGCGCTATAGGTGCAGGAAGAGTTCTGCATAGCCAGGTGCGAGAGATTGTTTTCAGTGTAATTAAATTTATGTCGGAAGAGGGAAAGAGGGGATAAAAATCCCATTAAAAGTGGCCCTGAAAGAGTGCAGGTTGCTACTGATGTTTCACTTCGAACAAGAAAAAAGAGAGAGGGGGAAATTAGTTGCCCGTACTTTTGGAAGTTTCTCTAGTTTTCTCTAGTCCAGGAAAAAGAGGAATAAACAGAAAAAGGTCTTAGATTTCAATGATTTTCATGAACAAGTTGTGTGGAGTTGATAATTTCCTCGTGACAAACTAACAGCGCCCCACAATGAAGTAGCTTTTTCTACATCTACATGGGATACTCTGCAAATCACATTTAAGTGCTTGGCAGAGGGTTCATCAAACCACCGTTATACTATGTATCTCCCATTCCATTCTCGAACAGCACGCGGGAAGAAAGAACACCTGAATCTCTCCGTTCGAGCTCTGATTTCTCGTATTTTATTCTGATGATCGTTTCTACCTATGTAAGTGGGAGTTAACAATATATTTTCGCATTCGGAGGAGAATGTTGGCGATTGGAGTTTCGTAAGTAGCCCACACCGCAGCGATAAGCGCCGTTGTTGTAATGATTCCCATCCCAGATCCTGTATCATTTCCGTGACGCTGTCTCCCGTGTATCATGACAATACGAAACGAGCTGCCCTTCTTTGGACTCTTTCGATGTCCTCCGTCAAACTCACCTGATAAGGATCCCACACTGGGCAGCAATACTCCAAAAATGGACGGACAAGCGTAGTGTATGCAGTTTCTTTTGTAGTTCTGTTGCATCTTTTTAGGGTTCTGCCAATGAAACGCAGTCTCTGGTTCGCCTTTCCCCCGACATTATCTACGTGTTCTTTCCAGTTTAAGTCTGAAGTAATAGTAATTCCTAGATATTTTGTGGAGTTACGGCCTTCACTTTTGATTGATTTATCTTGTAAACAAAGTTTAACGGATTTCTTTTCGTACTCATGTGGACGACTTCACACTTCTCATTATTTAGAGTCAATTGCCAATTTTTACACCATAGTGATATCTTATTCAGATCGTTCTGCAGTTGGTTTTGATCGTCAGATGATTTTACTAGACGATAAATGCAAACAACCTAAGAGAGCTACTTAGATTTTCCCCTAAATCGTTTATGTAAATAAGAAACAGTAGAAGACCAATAACACTACCCAGTGGAACGCTCGATATCACTTCTGTTTTAGTCGATGCCTTACCATCGATTACGACGATGACAGGAAATAACCTATCCAATCGCAAATTTCAATGTAAAAAAACAGGTTACAGGTTACAGGAAGGTGCTTTAGAACGTTTAGAAATACGCAGTAAACGTGTCCATTATTTAAATAAAATAAAATTGTACCGTGAAGAGGGTTGACCTCGCATACATGTCGATGAAATACACATTCGCAGTTCGCCCAATGAGTGGACAGATGTATCAAGTAATGGAGTAAAGGCGCCACTTTCATGAGGACAACGTCTGATTAGAGTACACTGATATGAACAAGTAGTTCTGCCGACTATAAGGTATTAATGTGTCTAATGGCTAAAGGAGACATTTACGTTTTCTGGTCTACAATATTGTAGAACAGGAGAAAGTGAGTACTCCTTTAAAATTTAAACACGATCTGTAATGCGGTGACAGAAATACTATCGGTATTAACGCGTTTCGTATTGTGGGTGTTTGATTTAGTATTGCTTCTAATTGATTGTTTCATCTCTACCCAATGACTGCAGTAAATTAAAGACTGAAGATTATATTACATGGAGCGTATTTGGTCGTTAGTCGCTGGCGTCTGTTGTTGCTCGGCGTATATGCGAATAGCGAATGAATACGCTGATGCAATGACACGCAGCGACTTCAGACACTAGCGTCTACGTAAAAACGATTGAAACGTGACGTAGCATATGACACATTGTTTTGGAGGTTAGGTGATACCAAACAGTTCTGTTTCCCGCCAAACAAAATATGGAGTGGAATTGTAATCAAATTTCTGGAAATTTATCGAAGTTTTGCAGTATTATAGGGCATTAAAAATAATTATTTAAATACTGAACTTACAGACAGTCAATTTAACCAACTGTTGGGCGAATGACGAATTGAACACTGAAGGTCTCTTGGGGGATATGGAAAAGAAAAATCAAAACAATAAAATATCTCATCTTCATTATATTTCTGTAGGCAGAAGGATCTCCATACAATAATTCTCTCAAAATATTTACAGAAGCACTGTATTTATCTCTCCTCCCCATCCACTTTCTTATCCATTTCCTTTTAGTTTTTCCTACTTTTCCGTTTTGATTTTGGTGGATTGTTCTTTTAAGACATTTTATTCGACTGTTGGCTACTTTATACGCTCCTGTATATGACACGGAACGACCAACATTTGTGAACGACCAAAAACGCCAGCGACCAGCGTCTAAAGTAGCCCACCCTTCAACTTTAGACGCTCGCGTTTCGGAGCAGCGACTTTGTTCGATGTCCTTGTTTACGCGGAGCGAATTTAGCAGCTGCGTACAAATTCGCCAGCGACTAGCTACCAAATACGCTCCGTGTAATATACCCTTATTGAATTGATTTTCTATTTGCAAGTTAAACAGAAACAACATACTTCCTGCATACGCACCAGTAATACTAACAAATCAGTGTATATCTTGTATTGCCGGCCGCGGTGGCCGAATTGACTGCGGCGCGCCAGTCACGGTCTGCACGGCCACTACGATCGGGGGTTCGAATTCCCCCTCGGGCATGGATATTTGTGCCGTCCTTAGTATTAGCTAGTTCATAAGTAGTGTTTAAGTTTAGGGACTGATGACCCAGTAGTTGAGTCCCATAAGCTACACAAACATTTCTACATTTCTATCGTGTATTGCAATTGTTCCATAACTAATGCTTTAAGTAACATGTATTTGGAAGTAAGATAGGTAATGTTAATAAAATGATAAAAATAATGAAATATTAATAACATCGTTAGTAACGACTGTGAACACTTTCGTTCATCACAGGGCAGGCTACTCTGTAACTTCAAAAATTTGATCTGAGGATGGGCAGCTGTCCCGAAACCGGTCATTTTTTAGAAAATATAAGCGATCTGGAGACTGATATTCAAGAATTTTATTTTGTATCTTGAGGATATGGTGGCCACAGGTAATCTCCAATGAAGAACTGTGGCGAAGAACCCAAACACCCATTGATATTGAGACATGCCGTAGGAAATGGAAGTGGATTGGGCATAAATTAAGGCGTGGCAAAGACAACGTGGTAAGACAAGCCCTAGAATGGAATCCACAAGGCAGTAGGAGAAGAGGCAGACCAAGGAATACATGGAGAAGGAGTGTAGTAGCAGAAGGGACCTAGGAAGTAGGGAAGACCTGGACTGAAATCAAGACACTGGCGCAGAACAGAATCCGGTGGCGGAAGTTCGTTGATGCCCTATATTCCATTTAGGAGATACAGGAAATATATTGCGTTAACTCAACTAGGACGTTGTTTATAGTGACGGCAGTGGCGGATTGGAACCATTGATTTGATTTGATTTGATTTTTTCAGGGAAGCCAAAACAATCTTGGTCCAACCCGCCACTGCCCGCACCGAAACTAAGTTTATTGTGCGGTATCGCTTCCTGTATATCTAGTAAAGCCAACCAATGCCCTTGAACAGTGCAAGGAGTCCCTTTACCAGTTCTTTATTAGACACAATTTCTTCGGGTCTGGTTGTCCCAAATGTTCTGTGCCTTTTACTCTCCAATGCAAGGCATTCGAAGATTAGATGTGATGCAGTTTCATCACCGTCATCACAGATCCTACATTGTATGTAGGTGTTTTTTGAAATTCCCATGGCCTGTCAGCAATCCAACCATGAGTCTAATCTCTCTCCTGTTCAGACCCAGGATTGCAGAGCTTCTTTTAAAACATGGCTTTGGCATCATTACCTTGCCATATTTTTGTTGATAGACTTTGGTCCAATATTCTACGTGCTGTCTTCTGAGCCAGTTATGTAGCTCCGATTTGATCATTGCCTTGGTGATTGTCAGGACAGGTTCCGGTCCAATAAATGGAGTCTCTGCCCCAACCTGACTAATCTGTCGGCATGTTCGTTGCCACTTATCCCCGAGTGGCCAGGGACCCACAATAGGTTTACTCTATTGCTTTCTCCTAGCTCCACCAGAACCCTGTGATATTCTGCAACAATTTTAGACCTTGTTGCAGGAGCTGCCAGTGATCTCAGGGCTGCCTGTCTGTCTGAATAGATATAGATGCTACGATCTTTGTAGAACCTACGCAAATTCTCCTCCACACACGCCCTGATGGCAGTGATTTCGGCCTGGAATACTGAGGCCAGTTTCCCTAGAGAGATGACGCCCTCCAGTCTTGGCTGCACCCCGTATACCCCGGCCCCAACACCTTGGTCTGATTGTGACCCGTCAGTGAACCAGACAATATCCCCCGTACGGTGTCGAACTATTTTCTCCCACTGCTCCCTACTTCCAATTGTTATGTTGAAAGGCTTGTTGAAGCAGTATGGGGTTATAATATAGTCGGCTGGCATTTCCCCAACATTTCCTATATTTACCTCACTCACTATTTTAGTGTGTGATTTTGGATATCCCAAAGAGTTACAGTTGTTGCCAGTTTTGAGTCTGTATGCACCAGCCGCTGCCTCCATCTTGACCCAAAGGTGTAATGGGGGCATATCCAGCATGGTTTCCATCCCAGCAATTGGTGTGCTGCTAATTCCGCCTGTTATGGCTAAACAGGCTAATCTCTGCACCTTACCAAGCTCCTTAGCAGCAACCTGTTGTTCTACGGCTTGGAACCATACATCGCTAATTATCTCGCAAACGTATTGTTTGCGGACACATGTTTACTGTGACATTTTTGCTTATCGTGTACTTTCAACTGTGTAAGTTTGCACCACCCTTTTTGAGACACCCTGTATACGTGTCTGCTAGGTTGCGCAGAATGGCCGTGGGGTCTAAGGCGTCGTGCTACGAACTGGGCGACTGTTCCCACCCGGAGGTTCAAGTCGTCCCTCTGACATGGGTGTTTGTGTGTGTAGTGTAAGTTAAAGTAGTTTTTAAGTCTAGGGACTGATGACGGTAGCAATATTTTGATAAGCATTAGTGATGTAGAGTAGAAGACAGACCTTTTCGTCGGCGGCGGCCGCGTCGTCCGGCGGCCTGGGCGGGTTGAGCTTGGGCAGCAGGCCCGCGGCGAGTCGCTCAGCGGGCGTGCGCGGCTGCGCCAGGCGCTCCTGCGAGCGCCAGCCCAGGTACGGCTGGCGGTAGTTGAACGACGAGCGCAGCGACCCGCACGGCGACGTGCTCGCCGACGTGCCCCCGCTGTTCAGGCGGCTCGTGCTCCACCGCATGTACACGTGCGCGCCCGGGCTCGGGCTCAGCAGGTTGCCTGCAACCGACGGCGCCGCTCGTACAACACATACAGCTACCAGAGAAACTACACTAATCACTAGACTGTCGATTCTTAGGTCGTAAAAAAGTAAATTTTAGCCGCCTAAAATAGGCTTTATCATTAGCTCATTTAAGCCAAATAAAATCTAAAATAGCTTCCAAAACACTATTATACAGAAGAAACAAATATGTGAAATGTGCAGTGCTGACTTACGAGAAGAATATTAATTCGCTAACAAAAAGAAAAATGAAAACATGGCAAGTTGCACAACACAGCGAACATTACCCAAACCTTTATGCCTTTTGGCAGATAAAAATACAATACAGGACAGAATCCACATGTTCAAATACATATAATATAGCATTTAATGTACGCTGAATAAACCACTAGTTTCAAACATCCAGACTACAGTTGACTTCACAATTGCCATAAATCGATGTAGTTCCATCTTATTCTGGAATTGGGTCTGCGGCTGGTTTATTTTTAAATCGAAGCCGGCCGCGGTGGCCGAGGGGACTGCAGCGCGCAAGTCCGGTCTGCACGGCCACTACGGTTGGGGGTTCGAATCCCCACTCGGGCATGGATATTTGTGCCGTCCTTAGTTGTAGCTAGTTCATAAGTAGTTTATAAGTTTAGGGACCGATGACTTCGCAGTTAACTCCCTTAAGCTTGACAAGCATTGGACTTTTAAACCGGTTTACTTAATATCTCACAGATCCTGAATCAAATGTTAAGCTTAAGGGACTTAACTGCGGGGTCATCAGTCCATAAACGTACAAAATACTTATGGACTACCTTATACTAAAGACGACACAAACATCCATGTCAGAGGGTGGATTTGAAAACCGACCGTAGCAGCCGTGCAGAACGTGACTGGCGCGCCGCAGACCGCTCGGCCACTGCGGACGGCCACGAACGTGTATTAATTCACACACGTGACAGCAGCTGTCACGTGTATGAATTAACACACGTTTATTCAGGTTCTGTGAGACATTAAATAAACCAGTATAAAAAGTCATTTCAAGAGTTTACTTGGATATATGTTATGACATAACCTGAAGATTATATTATTATAATACCAAAACTTCAATTAAAAAACAAACTTTACGGTTGTTGGTAAATACATTAATTATTTGGATTTAAAAATCATCATAAATGTTTAGTTGGCTCTAATAATAAGCAAAGTCCTTCTAGACTGATGGATCTTGTAGTAATTGTGTCGGTACATGACAGAGGCGGCATCATCTGGTAGATTTTCAGTTACATTATTGACTGTTGAGACACGCTTACTGTAATGTTCTGTTGCTGAAAGTCACATGCTCCAGCGGGAAAAAACAGAATCAGCTATCAAGGAGACATTTGGAAATTGCTCTTTGAATGCCTATATCCTCGATGGCGCCTTAACAAAAACATTATTTATCGTACAGGTTATTTTATTTACTTTACGGAACTCTAGCCTTACTTGCTCTGCTACATGTTTGATAATATGTGCTACACGAGTCACATGCTGCAGATCGCTTGAGGCCCATGAAACACTCCAAGCGTATATGCAGCGGGATCTATCAAGCCCAGAAGCACTTTATTTCTGTCTACGCCATTTAGAGTTGTTTTGAACAAATAAAATAAGGTCTCCGTGGCGTATCTGGTTCCAACCTGCGAACAATCACATTTGTAATGTACCAGCCAGATTGTGTTTCATCTATAAAAATCCTTATGGATTCTCTGCAGTGCATCGATGTAAGCTGAATCCGCGTAATTTTTACACTAAACGTATGCTTCCTGCCATGATAGCATGACATGTCTCTGTAGAACTGATTCCTTTTGGTGGATTCATCAGATGTCTTTCTTAGTAGCGTTTGCTTCAATTTTGACTTTCGTAGAACATTTGCCTTATGCAACACTCCATATGCGTTCTGCCTTAAGTTTGACTTTTTGTCATTCAAATCTTGAAGCATTCTTAGAAGCAAATAAAATCTTTTGAAAATAGAAAAATAGGTGCCTTTTAGGATTTTAAATCTGAAATAGGCAAAACTAGGCATTAAAGTCGAAATAGGTGATTTTAGGATTTATAAAATTAGTTTTTTCGTCCTTAATTTGTCATGAAATGAATAATTAAAGTTTATTTGGGACTAGGAACTCAGGAAAAGAATAGGTTTAAACGTAAAAATCCACGGTCTAGTAAAGACTGGACAAAAGGACGATTAGAGTTTCAAGTTTCCGTTGTCGTCAGAGACTGAGCACAGCCGGCCGCGGTGGCCAAGGAGACTGAGGCGCTCCAGTCACGGTCTGCACGGCCACTACGGTCGGGGGTTCGAATCCCCCCTCGGGCATGGATATTTGGCCGTCTTTAGTATAAGGTAGTTGATAAGTAGTTTGTAAGTTTTAGGGACTGATGACCCCGTAGTAAAGCTCTACAAACATTTGAACATTTTGAACATTTGATGCCAAATACCACCCTAAATGGTGTCACGAACTTGTATTATATTAAATTATTAGGGAAACCGGAAATGCTTCGTACTTGGTAATATACAGGGTGTCCCATTCTACTATTTTACCCCAGGAACTACAGGAGATATTGAAACACGACTTTCACGGTCATAAACGTACGGTAGGGGCTTATGAAAGTAGGTACTATGAGACAGTCTCAAACGTATAGAAGTATTAAATGGCGTTGATTACATCGCGGTCCGTCAATTACATTCGGAGAAACTGCGAAGCGAAGTTGACGTTTGAAATACATGAAGCGCGGTGCTAGCGCATATCCGATATTGAACCGAGAGTCTCGTTTGAGTTTTGGGACGCGCTAGCACCGCTCTTCATGTATTTCAAACGTCAACTTCGCTTCGCAGTTTCTCCGGATGTAATTGACGGATCGCGATGAAACCAACGCCATTTCTTTGTGATTTTTATGCTATTGATTGGTTAAGAAATAATATGGTGTATCTATTAAAAACATATGTTTGCGTTGAAAATAATACTTCTTTACGTTTTAAACTTTCTCATACATTCCTTACATTCATGACCGTGAAAGTCGTTTTTCAATATCTCTTGTAGTTACAGAGATATCTGGTGTGAAAGAGTTGAGTGGGACACCCTGTATATGGGAATTGTTCAAATGTTTGTAGAGCTTATGGGACTTAACTAAGGGGTCATCAGTCCCTAAACTTACAAACTACTTAAGAACTACCTAATACTAAGGACGGCACTAATAGCCATGCCCGAGGGGGGATTCGAACCCCCGACCGGAGTGGCCGTGTAGATCGTGACTGGCGCGCCTCAGACAGCTCGGCCACCGCGGCCGGCTATGGGAATTGGATATATACCCAACCTCCTTCTTCTCCCCTTTCTGTATCCCCTCCTCCTGCCCGCAGTATTTTCCCTCTTTTCCTCCCTCCTCTATTTGTCCATCTCCTCCACCTCCTCCCCCTATCTCTGTCCGTCACCTTTACCTCACTCCTATACTTCTCTTATCCCAAACTATATCAGTCTTTACCTCCCTCCTATCTGTCTAAATCCTCCCCCCTTTCTTTATATCAATTTCATGCCTTCTTCTCTATATCTTTCTCCCCCTCTCTGTGATCTTATTTATTGTTATTGCAAACCGAACGTTGACTGGTAACAGAAATCAAAATGAATGGGTAAATTGACTGGAATTATTGGAACACAAGGTATTACACCTTTCGAAATGCTATATCTGTGAGTATAACCGAGCGAAGTGGTAACACACTGCCGCGGTGGAGTGGCCTAGTGGTTTGAGGCATCTTGCTCGGAGTGCGCGGTTGTTCGCCGTCGGAGGTTCGAGTCGTCCCTGGGGCGTGTGTGTGTGTTGTGTGTGTGTGTGTGTGTGTGTGTGTGTGTGTGTGTGTGTGTGTGTTGTCCTTAGGTTAGTTTAACTTAGTTTAAGTAGTTTGTAAGCCTAGGGACTAATAACCAAAGAAGTTAAGTCCCATAGGTTTACAAACATTTGATTTTGCTAGCACACTGGACTCGCATTCGGGAAGACGGCTACTCAGATTCAGTTTCTCGGCGATTTCCCTAAATCACTCCAGAAAAATGCCAGGATGGTTTCTTTCAAAGGGCACGGCCGATTTTCTTCACCATCCTTACCCAAAACACTGAGTGTCAGCTGTGCTGTCGACTGGATGTTAACTGCTAATGCTCTTCCTTCCGTGGTTCAAATGTTCAAATGTTTGTAAAGCTTATGGGACTTAACTACGGGGTCATCAGTCCCTAAACTTACAAACTACTTATGAACTACTTACGAACTAGGACGGCACAAATATCCATGCCCGAGGGGGGATTCGAACCCCCGACCGTAGTGGCCGTGCAGACCGTGACTGAAGCGCCTCAGTCCCCTCGGCCACCGCGGCCGGCCCTTCTGTGGTGATAGTTGCTTTAGTGACTACATGCCGTATGGTTTTAATTTACAAACAGGAAAGATTATAAAGTTAGCCACAAACACAACTTTCCAGTTTTCTGTTTAAAGCCGCGCTGAATGATCGCGTGGTCTAAGGCGTTACGAGGGTTCCCGTTCTTTTTGGTTTGCCTTATTGCGTTTCGTCTGGAACCTCCGTCTCTTCCACAATTAGTCTCCTTCCTGTGTGAATTTCAGCTTCTACTAAAGTAGAAACACACGGCTTCAATAATTCCAATAAAGTTTTATTTATTTCGTCGTTAAAAACAATGTTTTACGAGGATACAATACAGCATCTCTTTAAACTGTAACCAGCACAACAACAACTCTCCTAGTAACCACAAAAGAATATATATGACTTCTTGGCTGAGGTATTCCTTGGTCCATTGGCTGACTAGACTCTTTTCTAATAACTTTTCCAAGGAAATCCATGTGGAATACCTCAAGCCAAGATAAAAGAATAAAAAAATCAATAGCAAATAAAATATGATTTCATATCTTACATGGGTGGCCGTTCCCGCAGGATATTCTAGTCCTACCTCGTAGTTTGTAAGTCTAGAGGCTGATGACCATAGCACTTTGGCCTAAACTGTTAAAAAATATTTGAACATTTTTCTGTTTAAAATGACTGCGAAAAGGAAAACAAATCCAAACATCGTCACAGCACGGCTTAGAATGTTCATTGCATCTGGTTGGATAGAAATTGTTTATTTTACAACATGTCTATATCTCCAGTCGTCTAGGGTGTGCGCTGTCTATCAGTTGGTGGAGAAAGGATTGTGCAACGGAATATTTGCATGAATTGAAAAAAAAAGTACAACACGATCAAGATTTTATTTTAATGAAATAAAAGGCAATTAAAACAATATAGTTGCAGCAACATTACGAATTAATCCAAACACAATAAATGGGAATACAACGTTTTGACAATAATAATTTGTTAGTATTTTTAAAGCGTTTATCGCAACGCTTGATGATGAACTATAATTTTTGTCTTTCCGCCAGGAGAGAAAACGATGGTTTGCCTAATCTGGAAAACGCAACGTACAACTGCCAATAGGAATAACTCGGCAATTCAATGTTTATTCTACACACTTCCAACGACTGACCTTGCTGTTTGTTCATCGCCATTGAGAATGCAATGCGAAGTGGAAACTAGACACGATTCAGTTGCAACACACGTCGGTTGGAATCGGTGGTATGCTTGGAATCAGAACCTACTCTCGTTTGAACTTTCTTTTAATTATCTTCGCTTCAAATTAAGTATTCAAATGTTTGTAAATTTAAGGGACTTAAATGCTGCGGTTATCGGTCCCTGCCGGCCGCGGTGGTCGAGGGGAGTGAGGCGCTACAGTCACGGTCTGCACGACGACTACGGTCGGGGGTTCGAATCCCCCCTCGGGCATGGATATTTGTATCGTCTGTAGTCTTAGCTAGTTCATAAGTAGTTTGTAAGATTAGGGACTGATGACCCCGTAGTTATGTCCTATAAGCTCTACAAACATTTGAACATTTTTTATCGGTCTCTAGGCTTAAAAACTACATGAACTAACTCAAGCCAAGGGCAATACACACACACTCATGCCCGAGAGAGGACTCGAACTTCCGACGGTGAGAAATCTCACGCTCCGCAGCAAGGCGCCTTAGAGCGCTCGGACACTCCACCGTGGCTATCTTCGCTTCAACCACCATGTTGATCAGCTGCGAGTATTGTTCCATTGCGTAGTTTCGGTCGGCTTAAATTGTGTAACATGATTATCATCAGGCCGATCTTGAGATGCAAATCGTGCGGTGGCATTTATCAAAAATGCAATGAATTCAGAAATTCTACTGGACATTTGACGACTTCTCGCGATAGGTACTGGAATCGATCGAAGTAAATAGATGTAATTGGCCAGCGATTTGGTTTTGAATTTTCATGTTCAAATCCTTCTACGTCCTTATTTTTCGCTGTCTCTGTACACATCCTCCTCCCTGCTGTCTATGAAAAATTACATCTACCTACCAGTTATCATCATGAGTGATCAAACGGTGTCCAAGCCTATTGCAAGGCACCCTCCTCCATATACCATGCGGTGTGTTGCGTAGCATAAAATCTTTCTCAGTGAAACAATAGCCGACCGCGGTGGACGAGGAGACTAAGGCGCTCCAGTCACGGTCTGCACGGCCACTACGGTCGGGGGTTCGAATCCCCCCTCGGGCATGGATATTTGTGCCGTCCTAGTTCGTAAGTAGTTCATAAGTAGTTTGTAAGTTTAGGGACTGATGACCCCGTAGTTAAGTCCCATAGACTATACAAACATTTGAACATTTGAAACAATACAGAAATGTGCCAAATTTGACGGTGATTGGTCAAACCAAATGTGTCGTTCTTATAGCCAGCTGTGATAGAGAGGGCATCAAGGATTATGATTTTTGTACTTCTTTCAAGTTTTCCGTCTTTCCTTTGCAAATGTCTCGAATGTATTTGTGAAAGCTTTTCGAGAACCATAACGAAAAAAATGAGAAGACCCTCTCCATCATCTGAATGATTAGTATTGTGGAGTTCATTCAAAATCACATTGAAAATGCATTTTCACTTTTTCTGAAATTTTCCATTTTCCTTTAGATTTTGCAAAATAATTATTTCATAAAAAAACCTTTTCCTAAGAAATGCGAACACAGAGGAAAAAGATAAGCCAAATTAGTCAAACCCTTATCAAGTTATGCTCACGTACATGCAGCATTTGATTTATTTATATAGATGTTATTGCTAACTTCAAACTGCTGACCACCCATACTACTTGTTGGTGAAAGATATATCACCTGTTTCAGCTGTTAGTTAATAATGACTCAGTACCGACTATCTTCCCCTTAAACTCTTCAAAAATCAAAGTTATATCTCTACCTAATTCCCCTTCCTTAAATTTTTATATAATTCATTTTCTCCATCTTAAAATACTAACATTTTTTAATTTAAACCTTCTCTTTTCTCCATTTTATGTCATAATTTGCAATGAACTGTATCATTGTATTATTGTTATTATTTCATCATCGTCATTATTTTCATGTAACTTACTGAAAACTCTATACTAGTAATGCTCAACAACATATTATGTAATATGTTCAATGGTAATTTGTACGACCTGTTTCATAATAATAAGTATCAGGTCTTTGAATATGGAATAAATAAATAATAGAAATAACCCTCCGCTAGATGTACATCTCGTAAGTTATTCAACATCTATACCCAGGTCGCTGAAACATGTCACTTCAAAATCACTCGACAAATGCCTTAAATTGGAGATTACGACTGCTCACCGAAGAAGTACGCAAGGTGCTGCACCTTGTGAATCAATGGCATCATGAGACGCAGGGTCCCATGTTCCTTTTGAGTCATAGTCACAAACTTGAAAGGATTTGTAGAGAACCTTGGAGTGACATGTTTCAACGGTCTGGGTATACAAGTTTCCATCAAGATGCGAATGAGAATGCTGTACCTTGAAGACAGGGTACATAGCATATTTCCTTATTGGATTTCCAATCTAGAGACCTTACTGTCTCGAAAATTCAGTTTGAGATTAGATTCCGCAGGTTAGTAGTAAATCTCAAGGGTGTCCCCCCATAAAACCTCTAAGGCGCGCTAGCCAGAAGACACTTTCTGAGAACAAGGGCTCCAAAGTTTTACGCGCAGCTCGTATACTCGTAAATGTACACGCTTCAGGAGCACAGCAAAATGGCTGAGCCTGTGACGTACTTACTTGCCATGCAGTGATGACGTTTCGATCCTTTTTTCCGGAACATTTTATCTTTAAACGGAAACATTTTGGGTTGAGTTTAGCGTAACTGTTAATGACATTGATTGAAACACAAAGATTTCCATTACCAGTCCCTTTAATTTCCATTTTCTTCCCACAACGCCTTTCGGAGGTGTATACCTCCTATTTATGGTGGATCTTTTTTTTGTGCTAATGTGGATTTCCGGAACTTTAGGATTTTATTCTTTATTTTTGTGCGATAATGTTGGTTGTCATGACTTCAGGGTAACTTATGACGCTGTCTAAAAGGGGGGAAAACACACTACTTTGGAATGTGGTTCTGTACTGACGTAGTGTTTTTGTAATTTCCCTTGTAGACAGTGTGGATGAAGGTATAAACCCCCAAAACGCGTTGTGGGAATACAATAAAGATAAAAGTGACAAGTAACGGAAAACCTTATGTTTCAACCAACATCATTTTATCTTGCTTTTGTTTTAATTCTTTAAACATTGTAACAACTGTTTCAAATCAAGTTAATGGCGTAAAATATTATGAATTAAATCATAAATAATTTTATTTATAAAATGACTTCTACACCTAATAAGAATGTGAATTACAATTCAAAAATATATTTTTTAATTTGAATAGTTTCAAATGCATTTTAATCAGGTAAATCAAAGTTTCACTTTAACAAAATAATATTTCATCTTTTTTTCGTTTTCCGTTGTCTTTAGTATTTAGATAATTTGTGGAGGTGTATTTCCGCCTATTGGAACTGAATGAAAGGCACTTTTTGTGCCATATGCGTTTCGCTTCTTTATTTGTGAAGTATCAACAGTGGTCTGAAATACATGAAAGCATCAAAGCGATAATCGCCATAAAAAATCAAAAAGTGATTTAGACAACCTGCACAAATTATGAAATGCGACTGTTTCAAAGAACAACCTTTTTTAAAAGAAAACTTGCTTCGTTTACGTCCATGAAACTTCTCTTTCATCAGATAGCCTGGAAGAGTACAAGGAATACCGGATTATTTCATTAAAATTGACGATTACGTTCGATGATGCACTATTGAATGTATTGTTATATGATCTTCGAGGCAATTTATTTTTCTATTACTTTTAAGTACAAAAGTGCAAAGTTGTATCGCTTTATTAGATTGTTATACCTGTCTATAAAATAATTTTTAAAACGAAAAAAACTAACTTTACGGTACTTAGTGGAGAAATAGGATGATTTTCCAACATATCCTTCTGTTTGAGTTGAATGAAGGGATGAGCAGCGGAAACAGCCACAAATATTTGCATCGTGTACGGAGTAATGCCATAGTTTTCTCGTTTGAAGGAGGATCGTTTTGACCTTAGCGACTCTCCATATTCAGGAAAACCGTGTGGATTTGATGATGGTCGTTTAACGCGTTCATCCACATTAAGCCATATCAGGCTCCGTTAATTTGATTTGTTGGGTTTATTTTAAAATTATGAATAAAATCTACTAATTTATGCAACAAACTAATATTTCGAGTCCTAAAGTTTAAGTGCCGATTAAAATAGATTTCTTTAATTTCCGTCTATAATAGAAATCGTTTTAGTCTTGAAACGACTAGTTTCGGTTAGCGATAACTTCCTCCAGATCAATCAAGTATTAACCTAATGTACAGAAAAAACACAGGAAAACTAAACACAACAAGTGAACAATCTACGTCTTTAAACAATAAAAACTGCCATAATGAAAAGCAATAATTGATTACATGTGGAAAACATGTGCTTAAAACATGGTGAGGCATACTTGTTTCAAAACACGTCCTAATATAATGAAGTCATAGTGGTAACGTCAAAAAATGAAAAGAAAATCAGCTTAGCTTCGTAGCAATTATTTTTAAATGTGGTGTGAAGAAGACCACAGTGGCGCAGACTCATCCTGTTAACTGCGGTGCTGTTCATAATAAACTACGTTTATATCATAAGCTCGTTATTTGAATCTCCTGTAAGACTACGCGTATTCATCTCTATCTATATAAAAGCGAAAGGACATTCATTCACTCACTCATTGATTCACTCACTCACTGAATAAACATGAAATGTCAGAAACTACTTCACCTATTAAGCTGCCTATTTGGCAGGACTGTAGTTTATAGGTAGCAGACGTCAGCTAAGAAAGGATTTTGCGATAGGGCTGATATTTCAGGAGATATGACATCATAAACAATGAAAACTTCCCCGTCTAGCGGCACGTGACAGTGTGACTTTATCAGTCCACTATTTGAGAAGGTGAGCACTTAAGTACTTGAAACAAACATTAAACAAAATTTCAAACTTTTAGGAAACTTTTTCTCGCTGACCCCAGCAAAATGATGAAAAGGAAAAAAGTTTGGCGATTACTACTTATTCGGTGTTCATGCAGTAAAATTACGGCATGTGGCATGGCGCTACAATTTATTACTCGTGCACTGTTAATTGTATTCGCGAGAAATGTTACAGACAGTCTACACACACACCACTGAACGTACGTTCGGAATTTTATCAGAGTACAACACACAGTTTATGAGACATGGAGTCATAAACAATTAGGTTCATGGAAAACCTCCTCATCACGTATGACGTTTTGATTTATTACATCCTTCCTACTACCTGTATTCCCAACGCATTTTGCAGACATTTTATGTATACACCACTGGCTGTACCTTCGAAATAATATCGTATTACGACATATATTTCAGGTGCTATGACGTCAAAGATAATGAAATGCATGAAAAGTCGCCCTAATAAACACGAGGTTGTAATTTACTAAGTCTTTACTACGAATTCCATTTACAACACATTTCCAAGGCAGTTTTCTAATATTTCACTCTACGAACCTGGTAAATACTGTTTTTGTAGGACACACAATTCAGGAGATATTACGTCACAAACGTGACATCCGCAAATAGGTACTGCATTATGTTTGGCATTTTTTAAAGTCTTTATTACTCTATTCGCAACACATTCCGCAAACAATCTACAGGTCTAGTAATAATAAATATGTAAATGTAGGCCTGTTGCTGTTCACTTCAATCTTCAAAACTACTGGACGATTCTTCATGCGGTTTTCACAGGAAACATGAGAAAAGTTGGGATCAACATATAAGCATATTTTTATCGAAATCGGATCACGAAAAAAAAAAACTTAAAGATAAACAGTTTAGTACTACACCATAGAACCAATACATGGCGTTGTTATTATTAATACTATTTCTCATTTCAACGACAGAAGTGTTTTCACAAGTTTACGCCAAACAGACAATTACACACCGCAATCTTAACTTTATGAACACAACCAACATTGAATTTACATCGTTCCAGAGTACGGACTCAAATTAATTTCACTTTTTGTAAGAAAAAATTTATGAACATTCATCATTTTCGACAATGACTACTACTTAAATTTGACATCTTGGTTAGGAGAACTGAGTTTATTGACAGAGCGATCCAACAAGGATTCTGTTTTTGCTAACCTAGGTCCGGAACCCTAAAAAAAACCATGATATACACACGTACCTCTTTAACAACCGTTACGAAGCACGGGCATATAAGCTAGTCAGTTATATAACGGCATATTTCATGGTTTTAAGAAGTAGACTATTTTCACAGGTTCATTGCCACAAACATCAAGATGCTGTCAATATAGATTAATATACACCTTTAGTAATATATTTTGCATGCCTATAGCCTCACGATGATGCACAGCATCGAAACATGTCGCTATGAAATATTTTTAACACTTAAATCATAGTTGTGACTGGTAGCGGAAATTTCAAGCAACCTTTTAATATAATTATTATTGAAATTTTAAATTATCTTAAGATTCTTAGACCATATTTAAACTTGAAAGGCATATTGTTACTTGAACTGGAACTCTTGTACGGCATAAATATAACAAGACGACGTTTGTACCCTTTTCCGCCGGCCGGAGTGGCCGAGCGGTCTGCGGCGTGCCAGTCACGGTCTACACGGCCGCTGCGGTCGGGGGTTCGAATCCCCCCTCGGGCGTGGATGTTTGTGCCGTCTTTAGTATAACCTAGTTCATAAGTAGTTTGTAAGACTGATGACCCCTTAGTTAAGTCCCATAAGCTCTACAAACATTTGAACATTTTTGTACCCTTTTCCAATACACCTTTATTATTGCTGGTTGTCATAACTTGAAAGAAACAGCCAAGCAGCAAACATAAATGAGGGATTTACATGTTGTTTGCGAGGTAGGAATGAAAGAAAGAGAGCAATCGATATTCGATATCGCAACGTAACCACCCCTCTCCGTTAGTGTCACGGGGGACATTCAGTCAACGTCCCCACAACACAGACGGTTCGACAGCCTCACTCCATGAGATGATTGCAGTGTAACGCAGGATACTGGTGCAATGTGTTATCACAAAACTTCCGTCATCATCTGTCATATAATTTGCTGGAAAAATACTTTGCAAATTCTTCCACTACACTGTTTTCAGTTACAAGAGTGGTTCTATGATTTTAAGCAAAAGAGCCCGATACATTGTCCTCGATGGCTAGTGTTCATCAAAGACAAGGGTATCGTCAGGAACTCCCAAAAGAACTCCATAGGACCGATCGTGTTTTTTACATTCATACATAAATGATATGACGGACAGTGTAAATAGCTATCCGAACTGTTTGTTAATGACACTGTAGTTTATCGGGAAGGTTTAGTCGTTGAGTGAATGTAGGAAGTACAGAATGTCTTGACGAGAATTTCTATTGCACCAAATTCATCAAAATTTAAGTTGATACAAATGAGTGGGAAATACGATCCTATATCTTCGAACACACCGTACGTAGAGGGTTGTTTGACACAGTCAAATATGTAGGCTATCTTTACTAAGCGATATGAAAAGAAACGAGCATGGAAAGACGTTTGTAAGGAAGGCGAATCGAATACGAAGATTTTTTTTCTTTATTTATTTATTTTTATTTATTTTTATTTATTTTTTTTTGGGGGGGGGGGGGGGTGGTCAACATGCGAATGTTATGGAGATGTCTTGTGAACTCAAATGGGAATACTTGGAAGGAAGTACTATTAAGAAAAATTGAAGAACCTTCATTTGAGGTTGACTGTAGAACTATTCTACTGTAGAGAAAGCACATTTCACGTAAGGCCGACTAAGTAAGAGAAATTAGGTATCGTATGGAGGCCGTCATTTCCCCATGCTCTATTTGCGAATGTAACAAGAAAGGAAAGTAGTGGTAGTGGTACGAGGTAACCTCCAAACGGTGGCTTGTGTAGTGTGTAGTGTAAGTGAACGTCAGGGTCTGCACTCTGTGGTGCGTTAAAGACCTCTGTTGCAGTTGTGAGTATTCTGAATACTTATCTAAAACAATTCAGAAAATGTTGGGCTATTCACGTTACATAACTCAATGCTACGGCTACTTTTTACTTTTCCATAACTTGCTCCAAGAAGCTTTAAACCAGTATAATGTCAACAAAATACACATAGACTCCATATACAAAATTCACCACACGGAAATGGCCGCGCGGTTGTAGGTGCCTAGTCAGGGGCTGCGTGACCGTTCCCGTCAGAGGTTCGAGTCCTCCCTCAGGCATGTGTGTGTGTGTGTGTGTGTGTGTGTGTGTGTGTGTGTGTGTGTGTGTGTTGTCCTTAGGTTAGTTTAAGTACTTTGTAAGTCGAGAGACTGATGGCCGCAGCATTTTAGTCCCATATATTTACAAACATTTGAACATTTCTGAACACAGATATTGCATTTCTAACATTTGGGTCTGGTTCTTGGATCAAAAGCTATAATCGTAGTACCACCTGGATGGAGAACTCTGGTCTCTCAGAATGAAACGCTAGACTGCTTGTATATTCGTGTTGTAGAACGTATTGTACTTAAACGGAAAATTTCCATACCAAGGAAGAAATAATATATTTCACTTTGTACTGAGAATTAAGTACATTTTCACATTTTTCAGTAGCAGTTTGTCTTAGCATAACAAACAAAACTTGCAGCGCGGAATGGCCGCATGTTCTAAGGCGTTCTAATGCTACGGGCTGGGCGGCCGTTCCCGCCAGACTTGCGAGTCCTCCCTTGGGCATATGTTTCTGTGTGTGTGTGTGTGTGTTTGTGTGTGTGTGTGTGTTTGTGTGTGTTTAGACCTTAGTGTAAGTTTGCAAGTCTAGGGACTGATGACGATAGCCGTTTGGTTCAATAGGTTTACAAACATGTGATTGTGCGGCACAGATCTTTCGCTTGCCCAAATCATCGCAGACGATGGTGTGCGCCCTGTCCTTTCTGATGCCCAATTCCTCCATAATCAATCTGAGAGTCCGTCGCCGACCTTGTGCCAGCATTCGTCGCACTTTCTCGATCAGTTTTGGGGTTCTGCTTGTCGATGGACGACCAGAAGCGGCTCATCCTGAGTTGTTTTCCTATCATTCAAGGAAGCATTTAAACCATTCGTAAACACATTTTTCGCTCACGGCCTTCCTCCCGTATACCTTTACGATATTCCACGTGTTTCGGTCGTACTCTTCCCCAATTTGCAGCAGAGCATGATGTTTACACGTTGTTCCATTGCGCTGTGACACTTCCTCTCACACTGATTTCGTTGAAATGTTCAAATGTTTGTAAATCTATCGGACCAAACTGAGTGGTCATCAGTCCGTAGCTTACGAACTACTTAAACCTAGCCGGCCGCGGTGGCCGAGGGGACTGAGGCGCTCCAGTCACAGTCTGCACGGCCACTACGGTCGGGGGTTCGAATCCCCCCTCGGGCATGGATATTTGTGCCGTCCTTAGTATTAGTTATTTCATAAGTAGTTTGTAAGTTTAGGGACTGATGAAATGTTCAAATGTTTGTTAAGCTTATAGGACTTAACTACGGGGTCATCAGTCCCTAAACTACTTATCAACTACCTTATACTAAGGACGGCACAAATATCCATGCCCGAAGGGGGATTCGAACCCCCGACCGTAGTGGCCGTGCAGACCGTCACTGGAGTGCCTCAGTCCCCTCGGCGACCGCGGCCGGCAGGGAATGATGACCCAGTAGTTAAGTCCCATAAGCTATACAAACATTTGAAACTTTGAACTTAAACCTAGGTAAACTAACCTAAGGACAACACATACACCCATGCCCCAGGGAGGACTCGAACCTCCACGGCGAGCAACCAGGCGCTCCGCACCGAGACGCTTTGGACTGATTACGTTCAACTGATCGCAGTCTGTTTTCACTGCCACTCTGCCAGTGACATGCAGTGCATGGTATGTATAAATTCTTCTCAAGTTGCTGTTCATATATGACACCACGCACCGAACTTTTTAGACACACCACGTATACTTGACATTGTAGTACAAGCCGAGAGAGCCATCTAAAATATTATTGATTACTGAAAGAACAGCTACGCCAAGTTTTGTTTCATGGCTGGTCTCGATATTCCTTAGTTGTCATTTCGGATCTCGTGTAAAAGCATTCTCAATGTACAGACGGCAACTAAGAGCTTCGGCGGAGTGGCCGAGCGCATTGAGGCGCTATGCTCCGAAGCACGAGACCGTTCGCCGTCGGGGGTTCGAGTCCTACCTTGGGGATGGATGTTAGTGTTGTCTTTAGTATAAATTAGTTTATAAGCAGTTTGTCAGTTTAGGGACTGATAACACCGCAGTTAAGTTCCGTAAGCTTAACAAACGTTTGAATTTGAGTAACTAAGAAATGTTGAATCATCGCGTCGGAGGTTCGAGTCCTCCCTCGGCCATGGGTGTGTTTGGTCCTTAGTATAAGTTTATGTAGTTTGTAAGTCTAGGAACCGATGACCTCAGCAATGTGGTCCCTTCGGTTTACAAGTATATGAACATTTTGAATGTTGATATCGGCCATAAAAATAGTAATAGTGATGCTATCTTGACGTATTTTTTCAATTTTGAAATTCAGTTAAATGAAAAAAAAATGCATTTCATTTGTAAGCAACAACCACTTGTGCCTACTGCAAAATTTCTTCCTTTTCCCCATATCCTAGAATTCTGAAATGTCTTCCGTCCACTGTTACGACAGAAATTCCTTTGTTGTGATCTTCCGCGGTGGAATAGCCGAGGCTCTAAGGCGTCATGCTGCGAAGCGCGGGGTTGCTCGCCGTCGGAAGTTGGAGTCCTCCCTCGGGTATGTGTGTGTGTGTGTGTGTGTGTGTGTGTGTGTGTGTGTTGTCGTGAGGTTAGTTTAAGTAGTTTGTAAGTCTAGGGACTAATAACCACAGAAGTCAAGTCGGTTAGATTTGCAAACATATGATTTTCTTGTGATCTTTTGAACAAGCACATGACACTTCTGACATTTGCTAGTAAAAGTGTTGTACCGAGCGAGGCAGCGCAGTGGTAACACATTGGACTCAAATTCGGAAGGATGCTGGTTCAAATCAACCTCCGACCATCCTGATTTAGGTTTTCCGTGATTTCCCTAAATCACTCCAGGCAAATTCTGGGATGGTTCCTTTGAAAGGGCACGCCCGATTTCCTTCCACATCCTTACTCAAACCTTCCGAGCGTAAGCTCCGTTTCTAATGACTACGCCGTCGACGGGACGTTAAACTCCAAGCTTCTTTTCCTTCGTAATTGTTCACGTTGTAATTATTACCTTCCTGCTTTTCGATGCTTGGGTGTATGTAAAATAATTCGTTAATTTCTCCATTCTTCAAAACTAACAGAACATAAATAAAAACATTCTAAATCACCACCAAACTCTAGCCTAGGTGCTTATAAGAACGAAAATTACACTCTCTGAATTTTTAGAGCATGAAACGTCGAACAGTTTACATTCAGGTCTGCACCTTACAAACACTGTCGAAGATTTTCTTGGCGTTCTTTAAACCTCATCGGGCAGATATGAAATTCAAATTCAAAATGTAGTTATAAAGGACACGCATATAAAAAACCATTCAAGAAAGTAGAAAATCCAGAAAAAACTAGGAATTGTATGAAAGTAAATTAATTATACAGCCAAAATACGACAATAAAATATTTATTTCTTCAAATACTTATTTTTCATTTACAAAATTTCGCGTATTTTTCTGCTTAGTGCTGAGTTACCAACCAAGAAAAACTTATTTGGTGGAACGAGTTTAATCAAAGGTTACTTGATACGTTCTTTAACTACTGTGTACAGCGCGTTGACACTAGCCCATAGATGAACTTTCAAGTCGGAAGTTATATTTGCCAAACAAGA
Organism: Locusta migratoria; assembly: GCA_026315105.1. Taxonomy (NCBI): domain Eukaryota; kingdom Metazoa; phylum Arthropoda; class Insecta; order Orthoptera; family Acrididae; genus Locusta; species Locusta migratoria. Next base: position 285,237,171 of record CM048755.1, read on the forward strand.
TGTAAATGTACGGTTATTTTTTTCCTCCAAATGTTTAAAGAGTACGCGTACCCCTGCGTTCGCCCAGAAAAAAAAAGCCTTGAACTTATCATAGCTTACGAAAATGCGTTAGAATGGCAAGATAAAATGTCCCTCTTTGGCTGATTACCCAAAAGAGTGGCCTTTTGCCTAGAAAGGATATACGGATTAGCAATTGTAACTGTTGAATCTCAGTGTCACGACGAGGTCTCAGATAGATAACGGCAACTCCAGAAATGTAAAAACTTTGTCAAGTTGCCAATATGCAGCTTAGTAGTGTCACAGCTTGACGAGTGTAATCCATTCGACGGCTTTAGCATCAAAGTTTCAGCAGCAGTTTGGCATTTTCACTCGATCACTATCTGTCTACTGTATCTCTAGAAATTCCGGCGTGTTTTTTGAGTTGTATAATCGTTATCGAAATAGTCGGCAGTTGTGCATGATAATGGACGCCTACAGAGCTTTAACACGTTCACGACGGCTGACTTCACTGGGGTGTGAGTGTTGCCTTGCTTCCCGGACGGGGCACGCCTGTGTGGCCTCAAAAAATGTTCCAATGTTTGTATAGCTTATGGGACTTAACTACGGGGTCATCAGCCCCTAAACTACAAACTACTTATGAACTAGCTCATACTAAAGAAGGCACAAACATTCATGCCCGAGGGGTGAATCGAACCCCCGACCGCAGCGGCCGTGCAGACCGTGACTGGCACGCCGCAGACCGCTCAGCCACCGCGGCCGGCTGTGTGGCGTCACCGAACCCTCACATGAACGAGGCTCATAGGCTCGGTCCGGCTTGAAGATTAAAGGGAACGCCCCAGCCAAACCGTCAGTAGACAGTTTACTGTCATTGAGACTGGTTTGTCTGTGAGTTTAAGTGTCAACTGATTATATCCAGCTCTTCATCTTCTTTACGCCACCATTTGGATATTTTTCGTTCTAAAAGGTAAGTTATCTCATAAAACCAATTTCCCATGGACATATCTAAGATATTTTTTTCCAGAGGTACCCTCGGTCTGGACTTTTTCACGAAATTGGGGAGGGATCGAAACATCGCTGTCTACGTCCTGCTCTGTTCGAGGTATGTACAAGACGTAGTGTCAGTTCATGTCAATCTATTTATTTTGTGGATGTTTCCTGACGACGAATCAATGAGTTCTTCGGGCATAGTCTGCGATCGACGTAAAAAGTTGTGAAAAATAAATAAAACGTATTTCTTACATTAGGCGACAAGTGGACACTAATGGGATAACTTCCCAAGTGGATGTGATTTTCTTTCAATTACTGTTTTTTCATGAATTTAAAATTGTATTATAAATAACTATTTTTCTGTATAATAAATAGATTCTTTAAAACGATTATTACTTGTCCCAATTTTCTGAAACACTTGTGCGGCTCCGTAGCACAGTGGTAGCATGCCAGACTACAAATCCGAAGGTCGCGGATTCGATCCCCGCCAGGTCCTAGGATATTTATCTGTCACTTTCCACTTCTTTCACCTCTGGTAGTATTGCCCATGTGAAAAATACCGGGTAGCACCATGGTTCCCCTGGGTAAGTCAGTTCGAAGGTCGGAGAAAGGCAACGGCATACCACCTCCATAAAGGACCATGCCTAGTAAAGCACTGTGGTGTTCAAACTAGTCGTCGGATTGTTGACTGCTTTACCTTACCTTGTGTTTAAATTTGAACGGGAAATATCCCATGAAAAATAAAAATAAAATTAGTTACCAGTACGTTACAAATGTTCAAATGTTTGTAAATCTATCGGACCAAACTGCGTGGTCATCAGTCCGTAGCTTACAAACTACTTACACCTAGGTAAACTAACCTAAGGACAAACATACACACCCATGCCCCAGGGAGGACTCGAACCTCCACGGCGAGCAACCGCGTGCTTCGCAGCGAGACGCTTTAGACCGCTCGGCTAATCCACCGCACCAGTACGTTACAAAATAGATAAGAATATGAAATATACCGTTCAAAACATGAACTCAAACTGGAAAATAACAATTTTCGATACAGGTAGATGTTCGTTGCTGGTTGTTTGTTATGCGGGTTTGCCTACCATAACGCTACGATCTATCCTAGCGGCCTGCGCACGCCACTGAGGCGTGACGTCAAAATTATACTGACATCGTGGTATCAGATTTTTTTTCTTGGTATATATCGTATTGGGCACGCAGGGTTCAATTTAAGTCACAAAAGAAGTCAGGCCCAAGTGAAAATAAATCAGTCGTCCCGAAAGTGTTAACGAGTAAAACACCAAATGTAACTATATTTTACCCTCATAAGGAGAGCTATGCTGGATGCTGGCCACGTTGACACGAAGAAAAATATTTACGACAGTAATATATTAAAAAGAATAAAATACGGCGAGCACGACGGGGAGGCGAGTAGCTGCTGCAACTGACGGCTCGCGCACACTGCCTCTTGGCGACGAGGGTAGCAGCTGGCGTGATGGATGCGCCAGCGGGCACACGCCAAATTAACCAACAGCTAAAACTGACAACTGCCGATATTAAGGAACGTCTGGACACAAATAATAAATGTCAAATACAATTGATTTAATCAGAAACTCTTCATCTATATCTCTAAATGTGAATGTCTGTTCGGTGTACGTTTATCACGTCTGGGCCGGCCGCGGTGACCGAGGGGACTGAGGCGCGTCAGTCACGGTCTGCACGGCCACTACGGTCGGGGGTTCGAATCCCCCCTCGGGCATGGATATTTGTGCCGTCCTTAGTGTTAGCTAGTTCATAAGTAGTTTGTAAGTTTAGGGACTGATGACCCCGTAGTTAAGTCCCATAAGCTATACAAACATTTGAACATTTTTTTTATCACGTCTGAACCACAAGACATAAAGAGCTAAAAATTTGTACAGTTTCTAATGTCTACCCGGGGAAGACTTTAGGCACTGTTTTATGGCGATCGGATAGCTATTTATCTATATATATTAATGTGAATGTCTGTTCGGTGTACGCTTATCACGTCCGAACGACAAGACGCAGAGACTTAAATATTTGTACAGTTACTAATTTATACCTGAGGAAGGTTTTAGGTACGGTTTTATAGCGATCTAATAGGTATTTAGTAATTTGAAGAATATAACGCGAAATGCGGAACAATAATTACTCTCTAAAATTATATTTAGTCTTTGAAAATGGTTTTATTGGTTGTATTGTTGCTTGAGGGGTGATAATGATAAAAGGTTGGAATATATTGGGATGGAAAGTTATTGGTGTATATAAAAATTCTACGTGTGTGTGTGTGTGTGTGTGTGCTAATATTTCGCTCTGCAGCGAAAACCATAAAGCGCAAACGAATGACCTGTTTATAATTGTTGTCCGAAGTCTCCCGTAGTACGCCTTAGAAGTTCCATGCCGATAGCTATAAGGGGGTGGAAGATATAGTGCTCTAAAGTCGTCAAATTATAAAAAGATTCGGACTGAAGGCCAGCGATGACGTTTGCGACTCTATAGCAAGAAGGTTACATACATCGAAACGTGATGCCACAACCATATCTTTGGTCTATGCGTGCTACAATGTCTTCAGTTCTTTTTCTGTAAGGATAAGCATACGAATAAGGAAATATAAGAATAAAAAAGAAAAAAAAAATTAAAACGAATCTGGACATTACTCTCACCATACGTGTTGAGATATTGCAACACAGGGTATAAGGAATAATGTATGTATTATTTATTGTAAATCATTAAGCACTTCACATAATTTTATTTATTTATTTCAATGTTGATTAAAAATGTTTGTTTCTAAAGAAGGTCTCAGAGCACACTACTGAAAGATAGCTTATCTATCATAATCAACCAACACGCGAGCGGAGCCGCGGGTTTAAGCTAGTATCTCTATACTTATTTCTTCTCTTATAACTCAAGATCCAGACAACCAAATAACGTGCAATTTGGTACACGTGCACAAAATTACATGGGGAAGGTTCTTAAACGGGTTTCGTTCCATTTTTTGGAAAACCAACCGGAAAATTTCAGAAAAAGTGAAAGTGCGTTTTCAATGTGTCTGCGTAAATCTATATATTTGCACTGATCTTGATGAAATTTTGCACAATTGACCTTCAAAACAAGAGGAAGGGCGCTGTCTACATAAAATTTCGTTCAGTGCATGGTGGAGGGTACTTATGGATTTCGCCAAAATCCACAGTTTTGCTCCGATCTTGATGAAATTTTTACACTTGACATTGAAAACAAGATGAAGGTTACTGTCTACATAACATTTCGTTCGATGTACCCTTTTATTACATGAAAATAAACGGTTTTGTACGTTTCTACAGAAAACCTTATTTTAAACCCGGGCAAAGTCGGGTACTTGCAGATAGTTAATTTATAAAATACTAGCTGAAAACCCGGCTTTGCCCGGGTATTTATGTATTTATTCCTTCCACTTTTCAGGTATATATTCATTTGTATAAGGGCTGTATGTCTGTAAAATGCCTTGGGAATACAATTAGTAGTAAAGACGTAATAGATTAAAACTTGGTGCATGATGGGACGGTTTTCCATGAACGTTACTGTTTATGTGCTCATATCTCATGAACGATGTGTCGTACTGTGATGCAATTTAGAAGGTACATTCAACTATATGTGTGTATACTGTCTGTAAAATTTCCTGCGGCTACAATTTGTAGTGTACAAATTATAAATTGTAATGTCATAACGAATGCCGTAGTTTTACTCCATAAACAGCGGAAAAGTAGTAAGCGAGAAACTTTTTTCCTTTCATGATTTTGCTATGGTTGTCAGCGGGAAAAAGTTCAATACAGGTTTGAAATTATGTTTAAAGTTGGTTTCAAGTCGCTAAGTACTGTCATTCTCTGACAGTGTGTGAATGGAGTCTCGTCGCAATATGTGGCAGTTTCTTGCAATTCCTATTGTTTATGACGTCATATCTTCTGAACCATGTGTCGTACGTGATTCTTAACCCTGCAACAATTGTTATCTCACGTAATGAATGTGTTCACCAAATTTGGTTGAAATCGGTCCAATGGTTTAGGAGAAAATGAGCAGCATTGTCGCAAAATGCAGCAGGAACAGGAGGAAGTGACAATGGTGCGCAAAGTACCCTCCGCCACACATCGTGAGGTAGCTTTCGGAGTATCGATGTAATGTAGATATATGACGCTGTCATACATGGCGAAGTGTTCTTTCCCATTTCATTTCCAGGTTGGTTATTCCCAGACTGGAAAGAGAGCGAGAGGCGATTGTTTCAATTAAATTCTTCAAGCGCCCGTCCGCTATGCCAAATAGGTGATTTGCAGCAGTCAGTCGTTATTTTTAAAACTGCTTTATCGTGCAGATCCAAATTTCGGCAGGTGTCTTGTCATTCTCAGTGCGTAAATTTTTACATCAGTATGCTAAGCATGTGCATTCCTTTAACCGTCATAATCGCCATGCATAACACGTTACACGTTTAATTTAGATGGCTAAATTAAACTGTGACAAGTGTTCTGAATGGTGATTATGGCGGTTAAAGAAATGTACATGCTTAGCATACTGATGTAAAAATGTTTGTACTGAGAATGGCAAATCACTTGCCGAAATTTGGATCTGCACAATAAAGTAGTTTTAAAAATAACGGCTGATTGCTGTAAATCATCTATTTGAAAAAAGAAATACAGTCGCGAGCGCTAAAACTATCATAGTGGGCCGGCCGCGGTGGCCGAGGGGACTGCGGCGCACCAGTCACGGTCTGCACGGCCACTACGGTTGAGAGTTCGAATCCCCCCTCGGGCATGGATATTTGTGCAGTCCTTAGTGTTAGTTAGTTCATAAGTAGTTTGTAAGTTTAGGGACTGATGACCCCGTAGGTAAGTCTCATAAGCTATACAAACATTTAAACATTTGTTTCATAATGGAAGGCAACCTGATCCCGTCTGTTATGGTTGCACTGTGGAGCCGCGATGGACTGGCCGAGGGTTCCAAGGCGCCTAGCTGCGGAGTGCGCCGCTGCTCGCCGTCGGAGGTTCGAGTCCTGCCTCGGGCATGGATGTATTTGTTGTTCTTACCATAAGATAGCTAAAGTAGTCTTTAGGCTAGGGACTGACGACCAGAGTAGTTAAGTCCCATAGATTTACAAACAATTGAATTTTTGCACTGTGAAATTGCAAACGTTTTTATTGTAATGTTTCGACGATGTGTGCTCAAAAAGGTAAAACCGTGTTTTCTTCGGGAGGGTTTTCACCACTTCAACAACCGTATGGGCTCCTATAAAAATGTCTCATATTTTGACGTAGACTATAACATATTCGAAGTGTATTGTAATTGGCGAGTGACACGTGGGTAATGTTACTTGCAAGGTGTCGGTCCATGTTACCGTCGGATCTAGCGACGGTGCCACTGGGAAGTGCGAACGCAGACTTACATGGAAACCATATGGGTATCGGAGTTTAGAATTTCTCTATTTTTATGGTACGGGCGTGACGTTCAGAACTTAAGTAATTATCAGCCAAAGCCATTCGACGCAACTCAACCATCGTGTTAGGGGACGACAAACTGACAGAACACGTGGAATTAGAGATCCCCAAATGGTTTGTATAACTGAATTTGATAATGAAAAAAAAAAAAAAATCTGCGACAGCGGGATTCGAACCACCGACTCTACGGTTGTGAGGGTAGAACGCTATCACCTGAGCTATACTAACACATATTGCTACTTACGTGTACTTGCAAAATTTCAAAGCCGATTATCTCGAGAATTCTCGAAGGTTGCAAAAATGTTCCAATGTTTGTCAAGCTTTTGGGACTTAACTGCACGGTCATCAGTCCCTAAACTTACAAATTACTTTATACTAAAGACAGCACAACATCCAAGACCGAATGGGGATTCGAATCCCCGACGGGGAGCGGCCTCGCGCATCGGAGTATGGCGTCTCAATCCACTCCGTCGCGGCTCGAAGGTTGCGTCGAATGGCTTTGGCTGATTGTTATTTGAGTTCTGAACTTTGCGTACCATAAACATCAAAAAATTCCAGAATCCGATACCCATGTGGTCTTAAAAAAGTCCGTATAAATTTGAAAACTCAATAAATCACGGAATAATGCATATAGAGAGGTAAAAATTGACACACATGCTTGGAATGACATGGGGTTATATTAGAAAAAAAGTATCGCTAGACGCGTGAAAGATCTCTTGCGCGCGTCGTTTGGTGATGTTCGTGTGCTCAGCCGCCACTTTCGTCATGCTTGGCCTCCCAGGTCCACAGACCTCAGTCCGTGCGATTATTGGCTTTGGTGTTACCTGAAGTCGCAAGTGTATCGTGATCGACCGACATCTCTAGGGATATTGAAAGACAACAACCAACGCCAATGCCTCACCATAACTCCAGACATGCTTTACAGTGCTGTTCACAACATTATTCCGCGACTACAGCTATTGTTGAGGAATGAAGGTGAACATATTGAGCATTTCCTGTAAAGAACATCATCTTTACTTTGTCTTAGTTTGTTATGCTAATTATTGCTTTTCTGATCAGATGAAGCGCCATCTGTCGGACATTTTTTGACCCCCTTTTTATTTTATTTTATTTATTTATTTATTTATTTTGTTCTAATAAAACCCCAGGTCATTCCAAGCAAGTGTGTCAATTTTTACCTCTCTACCTACGTTATTCCGTGATTTATTAAGTTTTCAAATTTATACTGTCTTTTTGATCACCCGGTACATTGTTGTCTCTCCTTTTCCTTTCCGCCACGAACGTAACAACTTTCATATTAACATTTTTTTTGGCGAAGTGAGCTTCGATGAAACTTTGCATTTCCCATTACAGCAGAATTATTACCACGTGGCCAGTTTTTGAGTGTAATAAGAATTGCTGCAGCTCCGTCGTGCGTTTCAGCAGGGGCTGCGCAGTGCTGCGTCATTGTGCGCGCTCCCCGGATAAAGGGCTGCCGAAATGCCTACGCTAGCAGCGGGCTGCTAGCAGGAGGATGATATACGGCCGGCACGTGACTGCCAGCCCGCCATATGCCGCCTGCCGACGTCCGCCTTCCTGCCAGTCGTCGCACACCAGATTTCCTGCTCTTCCTCCGAAGCGATTTACCAAATCCCTCCAACACGGGGTTCACTCGGATATGGAATGGATTCCATGAATTAGTAAAAAATCCTAAAAGCAGTAATGAACAGGAAATACTCTAAGCAGACGTCGGTAAAGGTGGGTATGTTTTCTATCGAAGGTAGGGTGACCAAACGTCCCGGTAAACCGTGATTGTCCAGTTTTTTCATCGTTACATACAGTGTTTCCAGACGCTCAAAAGTCCCGGAATTTTAAAATATTTTATGGAATTCTAAAAGTTTTTATGGATTTCGCTCGATGAAACGAACACGACACGATAAATTTATACGTTTTAACCTATTTCTGTAACGCTAAAAGTAATCACAGTATCTTTCTCGGGAAGCACAGCTAGCTCTTTCAAAAATGTTCAAATGTTTGTATAGCTTATGGTACTTAACTACGGGGTCATCAGTCCCTAAACTTACAAACTAGCTAACACTAAGGACGGCACAAATATCCATGTCTGAGGGGGAATAAGAACCCTCGACCGTAGTGGCCGTGCAGACCGTGACTGACGCGCTGCAGTCCCCTCGGCCACCGCGGCCGGCACTAGCTCTTTACCGACATGAGGTGGTAAGTGCTATCCACAAGGGATCTCAAATCGATTCTATATTACTACACTTCCGGAAGGCTTTTCATACTGCCGGCCACAGTGGCCGAGCGGTCTGCAGCGCGCCAGTCAGTCTGCACGGCCGCTACGGTCGGGGGTTCGAATCCCCCCTCGGGCATGGATGTTTGTGTCGTCTTTAGTATAAGGTAGTTCATACGTGGTTTGTTAAGTTTAGGGACAAACATTTGAACATTATGGGACTTAACTACGGGGTCATCAGTCCCTAAACGTACAAACTACTTATGAACTAGCTAACACTAAGGACGGCACAAATATCCATGCCCGAGGGGTATTCGAACCCCCGACCGTAGTGGCCGTGCAGACTGTGACTGGAGCGCCTCAGTCCCCTCGGCCACCGCGGCCGGCTCGTTAGGGACTTTAGGAAACTTACGTAAGACAAATGTGGAGTTCTTTTGAAGTTATTATCTATTTTATGGCATTACTTACGTTTCCTAATGTAAAAAGTATGTTAAAGTCAATATAAATGATTCTATTCGCACTCATCCAATATCGTCTTCATAAATGTACCTTCGCGCCCCTTGGAGCGCTACTGTCGCAGTGTATAACAAAACTCTGTGGGAGTGTCGTGACTGTATATGTTAGACTGTGGTTCCACGGAGTTCGACAGTTACGATCCAGGAGTTCCATCGACGAGAGCAGTCTACCTTTAGCACAAGCCGGAACAGTACTATTGCCAGATGTCGTAGTATTACACTGCAGCACTTTATCTGTTAGGAAGAAGTTGTACCACACAAGCACACCGAAGTTAAACATTCATTTAATCTGTAATAAAAGTATATGTGGACTAATCAATTCTTTTATTAACAGGCCTATGTCCACATCTTTGCTCGTCACGATCCACCTCCGGAACCGGCAGCATCCTGGAGTCACAACACTGTGGTGTTTCCGGGCTCTAATCCGACCATCATGTTGCAGGCAGGTTCGAGATTCGTCGGTAAAAACAATGTTGTTCCATTTGGCTGTCCTTGTCCGTCGTTCATCGCACTATTTTCGGCGCAAACGCTCGTGCCGTTGACGTAGTTGTAAACGCAGCAACTGACATCTTGTGGACGGCCCCACACTGCTGCAAAACACGTTGAACGGTAGTCACGGACACTGCTTGTTCCACACAACAGAGCCGCAACAGAGGCATTGAGGCGCTATAAATGTTCAAATGCTTGTAAATCTATCGGACCAAACTGCATGGTCATCAGTCCGTAGCTTACAAACTACCCTAAGGACAAATACACACACACACACACACACACACACACACACACACACACATGCCCCAAGGAGGACTCGAACCACCGACGGCGAGCAACCGCGCGCTCCGCAGCGAAGCGCCTTAGACTCCCCGTCTGGTGTTAGAATTCCCCCTCGGTCATGGATGTTTGTGTTGTCTTTAGTGTAAGTTGTTTCATAAGTGGTTTGTAAGTTTAGAGACTGATGACCCCGCAGTTAAGTCACATAAGGTTAACAAACATTAGAACGTTTTTTGTTGTGTGACCATATTCCACAGCAGCTGTTAAAATTGATTATAAGAGGTAATCCGTCTTATGCTGACTGCAATAAAGACATTTATTTCACACCAGACGCGTTTCGCTTTTAAAATAAAAAGCATCTTCTGTGGTCTGTAAATGATACAAAATGTTTGTACAGTTTGTTTTCGATACATAGATTTTTTTTAATAACTGTTTTTAATGTATGTATCGAAAACGAACTGTAAAAACATTTTGTATTATTTACAGACCACAGAAGATGCTTTTAAAATAAAAAGCAAACCGCGTCTGGTGTAAAATAAATCTCTTTGTTGCAGTCAGCATAAGACGGATTACCTCTTATTATCAATTAGAACTTTTTTTGCGCAAGAGGTCCATCACTGCCATGCACATAATCTGGCTGTCATCATGGTGATTTGGTGATTCCATCGGTCCCGTCGGTTAGTCGTTCCCTCCTCTGACCAACGATTACAGATCGGCATTACATTTCCTTGATTAAGTGTGGCGTGACTACCGATTTCTCTGAAGGGTAATCAGCAATCCCTATAGGCCACCAAACTGTGGGTCACAATCCACGAGTGGGTCGCGCGATATCTTAGTTGTTAAGAAAGTCTATTTCATAAGTCATATTATTTCCATTATAATGTTTCTCACCGAACACAGAAACGTAACAATGAAGTCATATTACTTCTTTATTTAAAATGATAATGGTTAAACGCTAATTTTTAACACCAAGGATTGCCGGCCGCGGTGGCCGAAGTGACTGAGGCGCTCCAGTCACAGTCACCGTCAGCACAGCCACTACGGTCGGGGGTTCGAATCCCCCCTCGGGCATGGATATTTGTGCCGTCCTAGCTCGTTTGTAAGCTTAGGGACTGATGACCCCGTAGTTAAGTCCCAAAAGCTTAACAAACGTTTGAACACCAAGGATTTTACGAACTGATATCTTTATGTTTGCTCCACCAAACAATTGTTCGTTTGTGCAAGACTATTGCTTGAACGTGATCCTCATTTCAGCAGTCATTTTCAAAGAAAACCTGGGATTTCTTTTTAATTGCTGTGGACATGAAATACATTTTTGGAGGACAACCTTAAAAAGCTAAAGCTTTCAGCATCTGAGGATTCACATCTACTTTACATATATATATATATATATATATATATATATATATATATATTAAAAACAGTTTTTACACAGCCGGTTAGCCGTGTGGTTTAAGGTGCTGCTGTTTGAGACGGGGAGATATGCCAGAACCCTTTCGAATTCGCTCGACGGATTAACGTCATGGCTCGGTGTGCCAGCCAGGCTGTATGTGGTTTTTGGATGGTTTCCCACATCCCACTAGGTGACTACTGGGCTAGTACTCAAGTTACGTCTCAGTTACACGGCTCACGAACATTTAGAGAAACTTTCCCATCTACATCTACATAAATATTCTACAGTTCACAATAAAGTGGAAGGGAGAGGGTTTATCGAACCGCTTTTTAATATATCTCTACAGTTCCATTCTCTAACAGCTCACGGGAAAAAGGAACACCTAAACATTTCTGTTTTGGATCTAATCTCTCTTTTTTTATTATGGTGATAATATTCCCCTGTGTAGGTGGGTACTAACAAAATATGCTGGCACTCGGAAGAGAAAGTTGGTGAAAGAAATTTCGCAAATAGATGTTTCCTCAATCAATAACTCCTTTCTTTTAATTATTTCCACCCCAACTCGTGCATACTTTCTGTGACACTCTCTTCCATATATCGTGATAATACAAAACGAGCTGCCCTTCTCTGAACTTTCTGTAAATCCCAGTCCCACCTGGTGTGGATCCCACAATACGCAGCAATACTCCAAAATAGCACACACAAGTATAGTGTAGGCAGTTTCTGTAGTAGTACTGTTGCACCTTCTAAGAGTTCTTCCAATGAAACTTAGCATTTGGCTCGCCTTCCCTACAATATTTCCTGTGTGTTCTTTCCAATTTAAGTTGTTCGTAATTGTTTTACCTAGGTATTTAGTTCAAACGACGGCCGGTAGATTTGAATGATTTATCGTGTAAATGTTTATTAGTGGATATCTTTTAGCGGTCCTATGGATGACTTCACATTTTGCAATTGCTTTCCATCTTCTGGTGACTTAACTAACCGCTAAATGACAACCTTATCCGCGAACAGTCTAAGAGAGCTACCCAAATGTCTCCTAAATCGTTTATAAAAATAAGGAAGAGTAGGAGCCCTATAACACTTCCCTGGCGACCGCCAGAAATCATTTCTGTTCTCCTCGATGACTTACCGTCAGTTACAACGTACTGTGTCCTTTCTGACGGAAAATCACGAATTCAGTCGCACAACTGTGGCGACATTCCATAAGCACGCAATTTGATTAGCAGAAGCGTTTCATGTATTAACACAGTACGCACTCAGATGGGATTCACGACAGGAAGGGCATCCAGCCATCCGTTAATTAACCAAGCCAAATCCACAGATATGAACGCCTAGCCCGAGCAAGCAGGACAAAGGAGAAAGGAGGAGAAGACAGAAACAAATTTTGCGTGAAAACAATTTTCTTAATCGTAAAAGTGTTGTTTCTTTTCTCTAATGATGTCCCCTTCGCAATTTATTAAAAACTTTCTCAACAAATCATGGTGTTTCAGAAGAGATGGTCAATAATGCACACATGTAAAGTGCAGGCCAGGCGTAGCTATAAAGCTCCAATAAACATGGGTCCGCAAATCAACCATCGTCGAGATACGGCACATGTTTTGCTGCGGCTCGTCGGTGTCTAGTAAGGCATGACATATCTAAATGTTAAAGTAGGTGTTTGTAATTTTTTCCGTGCGTCTGAATGCAACACTGAACTCGTCTTTAAAATGAAATGCGTAAATGCTAGAAGGCTGTTTCAATCCGCAAGCTTTATTTCTCAATAGAGGGACGTCGGTAGCGTAGATGAGGCTTTTGACTTGCCCAGTTGCTTCCCCCCATACCCCCCCCACCCCCAGGGTTTGAATCCGAAGACTTTAGAGGCGATATGGAACTGGTAGCCCTCTACGAACCCAATGTTGGCGAAACGTTCGAGTTAGAAGCCGGAGAACTCGTAAATAACAATGTGCTGGAGCATCGTCATGCATGAAGTACATGTTCAGGCGTTGGTTCAGTGGGACTTCTTCAAGTAAATCAGTCCGGAGAATCCGCATGTACTGCTGTTCCGCGTATTCTCCATGATAGGAAGTGTGGTCCAATTATGCGCTCTCCGAGTAGTCCTGCTCAGACGTTCAACGAATAGCGCTGCTGATGTCGCGATAGGTTGTAACTACGTAAACAAACAGTTAGTCGATTCAAAACCTTGAGATGCCAACGTAAATACCGCGATATCCAGGGACGTTTAGATTTGGTTCCCTACTCGAGTTAACATGGTAACTCGACAGCGGTTGATTTGTGAACCCATGTTTACTGGAGCTGTTTAGCTACTTTTGGCCTGTACTTTCCATGTGTGAATTTTTGACCATCACTTCTGAAACATCTTGTATAATTTTATACTACTATTACTTGCTGTACAGTAGCTGTACTAGGTTGAGAAATTTTTTCCGATAAGGTTGTAGGTCCTATTGTTAAAAAGATTGCGAACTACTGCTATAGCCAACTATTCAGTCTCAGTCGAACACCGAAACCTGCTGGAAAGTCTTCTACTACGAGGCACAAGCAAATCTGCTTGCGCGAAACAACCGCACAAAAGAACAATTGCAGCGCGACTACACAGTCGTCTTTTCCTCTTTTGATATCGCTTGCTGGTAGCTCTGCTGGCGCCCCGGATGTGCGTTTAGACTGAAATGCTAATCATGTGCATTTCTCGTCGCCGAAAACGCAAGCTGCGAACTGCACCTGATGTGGGGAGCTTCCTTCAGGGTGACTAGCAGTTTATTATCTAAAGGAGTGAAGTCGAGAAACAATCCGAGCATATCCAGACGGTTATAGATAATGTGGGAGACTATATTGAAGGTGACTAATTTATTCCTTAAGCCGGCGTCACTCGGAGCCTGTGTTTTAACGTGTGCAACCAACTTACCGAGTCCACCGTGCGGCTGAAAGCTCGGAAACGGTGCGACTTTTACATAAGTACACCTGTACGTCAACACGCTACGCGCGATCGCAACGCGCACTAAAGTTATCGGCAGAATTATCTTTTGGAATCATACTGTTTACTAAATGAATGGAGTGAAATTTCTGCTTTACCTCTATTAAAACGCACATTTCTGCTCTTGTGCATATGGTCGTTTTGTTGTTCTGCCTGTGATGGAGGCGCACATAAGTAACAACTTCAATATCTATTAACATTTGGCTATTAGGAAAGTTGCATGTTAAGTCAATAAGGGCAGCGACTTATAAAAGTTTCATGGCCAGCTGTACGATATAAAATAATTAGAATAGGCATCCACATAACACAAATATTATTGCATCGGTCTCGCTTTTTTGTAAAACTTAAAGCCATTTTTCTCGATTACTGTTACGTAGGAGAATCTTTAGAATGTGTAAAATACAAGACGTGAAACAATGATGTACATATTTTACTCTAAGTAAGGCGCGAGCTGTCATGTTCGTAAAATCAATCTCAGAAACTCACACCTCAGAGGATGCGCAATAATACAGCATAGAATATTACACAGAATACTTATATCAAATTAATAAGAAAGTATTTAAGCCTATCAGAAAACCCGACTATGAAAAACAAATTAATTATTCACGTCAGGAATTGAACCAGCGTCACCTAACATTATCAGTTCCGGAGCCCACAATTCTACGACAGTCTTTTAAGTTACTACTCTTCAATGTACTCCATCGGTCGGGCCCGGCGGACTTGGGGTAAAGTGCTCGACTGGAAACCGAAGGTTCGCGAGATCAAAACCCGGTCGGACTTAGGATTTTTTTTTTCAGTCTGCACTTTAACCCATCCTTCACCTCTCAACGATGTGAGGAGTCGCCAGAAACGACACGTGGTTCGGATTCCACGTTAAGCTCTAGGTCCCCTTTCCCCGGTTGGATAACTGGGATAGGCTAGGGACACGCAAGTCGCCGAAGTGGCGTCCAATTGAAAGACTTGCACCAGGCCAATGAGCCACACGAAATTTGTGTGTTGTGGTCTTCAGTCCAGAGACTGGTTTGATGCAGCTCTCCACCCTATTCTATCCTGAGCAAGCCTTTTCATCTCCTCATAAGAACGACAACCCACATCCACTTGAATCTGCTTACTATACGCGTCTCTTGGTCTCCCTCTGCGATTTTTACTCCACACACTTCCCTCCAACGCTAAATTCACAATTCCTTGATGTCTAAGAATGTGTCCTACCAATCTATCCCTTCTTTTAGTCAAGGTATGCCAGAAATTTCTTTTCTCCCCAATTCGGTTCAGTACCTCCTCATTAGTTACGCGATCCACCCACCTAATCTTCAGCATTCTTCTGTAGCACCACATTTCAAAAGCCTCTATCCTCTTTCTGTCCACACTGCTTATCGTCCATGTTTCACTCCCATACAAGGCAACACTCCATACAAATGCCTTCAGAAAGGACTTCCTTAGGCTTAAATCAATACTCTATGTTAACAAATTTCTCTTTTTCAAAAACGCCTTTCTACCCATTGCCATTCTGCATTTTATATCATCTGTACTGCGACCATCATTTGTTATTTTCTGCCCAAGTAACAAAACTCATCTACCTCCTTTATTGCTTCGTTACCTAATCTAATTCCTTCAGCATCACCTGATTTTCTTACACTGCACTCCATTACCCTAGTTTTGCTCTTGTTAATGTTCATCTTATATGCACCTTTCAACACATTGTCCATTCCGTTCAAATGCTCTTCCAGGTCCTTTGCTGTATCTGACAGAATTACTATGTCGTCGGCAAAACGCAATGTTTTTAATTCTTCACCCTGAACTTTAATTCCTTCTCCAAATTTCTCCTTGCTTTCCTTTATAGCTTGCTCAATGTACAAATTGAACAACATTGGGGAAAGGCTACAACCCTGTCTTACTCCCTTTCCAAACCCTGCATCCCTTTCATGCCCTTCAACTCTGACAACCGCTGCCTGGTTTTTGTACAAGTTGTAAATAACCTTACGCTCCCTATATTTTACTCCTGCTTGCTTCAGAACTTGAAAGAGTTTATTACAATCAACATTGTCAAAAGCCTTCTCCAAATCTACAAAAGCTAGAAATGTTGGTTTGCCTTTTCTTAATCTACCTTCTAGGATAAGCCGTAAAGTGAGTATTGCCTCCCGTGTTCCTATATTTCTCCTGAACCCAAACTGATCTTCCCCGAGGTCGGCTTCTACCAGCTTTTCCATCCTTCTGTATATAATTCGTGTTAATATTTTGCAACCATGACTTATTAAACTGATGGTTCTGTAGTTTTCACACCTGTCTGCACCCGCTTTCTTTCGAATGGGGATTATAACATTTTTCTTAAAGTCTGAGGGTACTTCACCTGTCTCATACATCTTACACACAATGTGAAACAATTTTGTCATGGCTGGTTCTCCCAGAGACTTCAGTAGCTCTGACGGGATATCATCTACTCCAGGGGCCTTGTTTCGACTTAGATCTTTCAGTGCTCTGTCAAATTCATCTCTCAGTATAGTATCTCCTATTTCATCATCATCTACATCCTCTTCCCTTCCTACAATAGTGTCTCGAAGTTCATTTCCTTTGTAGAGCCCCTCTATATACTCTTTCCACCTTTCAGCTTTCGCTTCTTTGCTGAGAACTGGTTTTCCATCAGTATCCTTGATATTCATAGAGCTGTTTTTCTTATCGCCAAATGTTTCTTTTATTTTCCGGTAGGCTGTATCTATTTTTCCCCTATTTATACATTCTTCTACATCCTTGCATTTGCCTTCTAGCCATTCCTGCTTAGCCATTTTGCACTTCCTGTCAATCTCATTTCTTAGTCGTCTGTACTCCATTTTGCCTGTTTCATTTACTGCATTTTTACACTTTCTCCATTCATCGATTAAATTTAGTATCTCCTGTGATATCCACGGATTCTTTGTAGGTCTTGCCTTCCTACCTATTTTGTCCTCTGCTGCCTTCACTATTTCATCTCTCAATTTTACCCATTCCTCCTCAACTGCTTAATTTTCCCCTGTTTCTGTCAATTGTTGCCTGAAGCTCCCTCTGAAATTCTTAAGAACTTCAGGTTCCTTCAATTTATCTAGGTCCCATCTCCTTATTTTCCTACCTTTCTGTAGTTTCTTCAGTTTCAGCCTACAGTTCATAACAAACAAGTTATGGTCAGAGTCTATGTCTGCCCCTGGTTATGTCCTACACTCAAAACCTGGTTCCGAAATCTATGTCTTACCATTATAAAATCTATCTGGTATCTCCCGGTGTCTCCTGGTCTCTTCCACGTATACAACCTTCTTTTGTGATTCTTAAACCAGGTGTTTGTTATAACTAAATTATGTTCCGTGCAAAATTCTACCAGGCGGCTTCCTCTTTCATTCCTTGTGCCCAGACCATATTCACCCACTATCTTCCCTTCCCTTCCTTGGCCTACTACCGAATTCCAGTCTCCCATAACAATTAAGTTTTCCTCTCCCTTAATTGTCTGAATAATTTCCTTTAGCTCCTCATATATTTCTTCGATGTCCTCATCATCGGCGGAGCTTGTTGGCATATAAACCTGTACTACTGTTGTCGGTGTTGGCTTCGTATCTATCTTGACAATGATAATGCGATCGCTGTGCTGGTCATAGTAGTTTACCCGCATTCCTATTTTCTTATTCATTATCAATCCTACTCCTGTGATACCCCCAACTGATTTTGTATTTATAATCCTGTACTCACCTGACCAGAAATCCTGTTCATCCTGCCACCGAACTTCACTAATCCCCACTATATCTAACTTCAACCTATCCATTTCCCTTTTTAAATTTTCTAATTTTCCTACTCGATTAAGGGATCTAACATTCCACGCTCCGACCCGTAGAATGCCAGTATTGTCTTTCCTGATGATCACATCCTCCTGAGTAGTCCCCGCCCGGAGATCCGAATGGGGGACTATTTTACCTCCGGAATATTTTACCCGAGAGGATGCCATCATCATATGTTCATACAGTAGAGCTGCATGTCCTCGGGAAAAATAACGGCTGTAGTTTCCCCTTGCTTTCAGCTGTTCGCAGTAGCTGTGTGGCAAAGCCAGATTAGCTGATGTTACAAGGCCAGCTCAGTCTCTCATCCAGACTGTTGCCCCTGTAACTACTGAAAAGGCTGCTGCCCCTCTTCAGGAACCACACGTTTGTCTGGCCTCTCCACAGATACCCCTCCGCTCTGGTTGCACCTACGGTACGGCTATCTGTATCGTTGAGGCACGCAAGCCACCCCACCTCGGCAATGTCTGTCTTTCATGGGAGTGGCACACGAAATTATTATATTATAATATACACCATACGGGTGTTGAATATAATACTTGTAGATACATCTTTACCTACATATAATTACAACAAATCATACAATGAACAACTCATTTTGACGGATCCTATGAACGCCGCGTCTTTAAAACGGCAAATTTTCAAATTACGAAAATTCTTTAAACACATATAAAACTTTCCACTCAATTCATTACAACAAATAGTACCGACAATGAGCGGCTTTCAAGAGATCCTTAATTTACTTAGTTACTTTGACTTGCTTTGAAATGACAAACGTTCATAAGACCTAACTTTTATATACAAAAACCATGAAATACGAGCTTCTGCTGGCGGCCAATATGGCGTCTTCATCTGTCTACCGTAAAGAGCTGCCCCCTCCCCTCGGATGCCTGGCGTTAGTAGGTAGCGTCCTCCCATCTTATTGGTAAACTTTGAGACGCACGTTGAGAATTCCTAAAATGATTGATACTACCGCACAAGTCGGGAAAGCCATCCCAACGCGCGGCCAACACGTTGTGACGTCATAAACTGTGCACGCTGACCCCACACGTTCAGATACTCGCTCCGTGTCCCAACGGCTTTATCTACTGTGTTCAATAAACTAACAAAAAAACGCTATTTAATATGCACTATACCAATACAAAGTAACTGCAACTTAACATAATAACAATACGAAAAAAAGTTTTTTAATAAAACAAAGTATCATATTACTAGGATGATATACACTTTCGGCTTCTAAACTGTCTGTGTCTATGTAAAGTCCACTGTTATACTGAAATAGGACCACCAGAAAACGTCAAAATGGGCAGTGGGGACAGATATATAAGGAAATCCGGTTCAGCCAGTCAGTGTGACTCAAGTCAACACAAATCGCAGAAGCAGAAAAAGCAGGCATTAACAAGTCAGCATTTCTGCGAGTTTTAACCTTTGAATCTACTGGATAGAGAATCAGGGCAGCGAAGAAACGTGTTGAGGAGGAGTGGTCTTGGGATTTTTTCCACTGATTGGAGTATGCTAACATACTGTTGGCGGTCGTTGAGTGATTTGATGTGACATGGAAACGCAGCTCTAGTTCCTACCAAAGATGTCAAAGTTCTGGGCTTTCAGCGCGTTACTCCAGCAAGTGGCCAATTCGGCTACGAAGTCGAAGCAGTGTTCTTGTTTTGTGGACGGAAAGTTATAAACGTGAATGAATAAGTTTGCAAAGTTACGCCGTCAAGAGGTCTCTCTATTTAATCTCTTCTTTCCTAACCTTTGTAACCTCACTCTTCCGAGTGCTTACCTTTCCCAGTTGTTATTTCGGCAAGTGCTAAGTCTTAAGGCAGGTGCTGGTGGTGATGTTATTGTTATCTTCAGTCTAAAACTGATTTGCTACAGATCTGTTTGCCATCTAATGCATGGATATTAAGCTATATTTACTACATCTACATCTATATACATACTGCGCAATACACCGCAAGATGCGCGGCGGAGCGTTCATCATACTACAACTACCCATTTCCTTTTCCGTTCCATTTCCAAACAGAACGAAGAAAACACGAATACTTATACGCCTCTGTACGAACCCTACTTTCCGTTATCCCTGTGATCTTTGCGCGACGTATAAGTTGTTGGCAGTAGAATCGTTCTCCAGTTAGCTTCAAATTCCGGCACTCTAATGTGTATTTCCTCTACAGTGTTTCTCTAGAAGAACGTTGCCGTCCCTCCAGCGATTACCATTTAAGTTCCAGAAGCATCACTGTAACACTCGCGGATTGGTCGAACCTATCAGGCCGCCTTCTGGTGGGGATCCCAAACATTTGAGCAGTACTCAAAAAGGGGTCGCACAAGCGGTTTATACTTGGTCTTCTTTACCGATGTACCACATTTCCCACAATTCTCCCAATAAACCGATGTCGACATCGGCCTTCTCCGCGATTGCCCTTACGTGATCACTCCATGTTACATGGCCCTACAACGATATGCATAGATATTTAGCCATGCGACTGTGTCAAGCAATACACTAATGCTGTATTCAAACATTAGGGGAGTGTTTCTCGTAACGCATGACATTACATTTTTCTACATTTACGTCTAGCTGCCATTACTTGCACCAACTAGAAATTTTGTCTAAGTTATCTTGCAACCTACTACAGTCATTGTATGACGACACCTTCCAGTACACCAAAGCATCAGCAGCACACAGCCTCAGATAGCTACTTACTCTATCCGTCAGACCATTTATGTCAATAGGGAATAATAATGGTCCTTCCACAGTTCCCTGAGCCACTCCTGACGAAACCCTAGTCTCTGATGAGCACTTGCCTTCGAGGACGACGTATTGAGTTCTATTACTTAAGAAGTCTTCGGGCCACTCAAATACCTGTAAACCTTTTCGGTATGGTCTTACTTTCGTTAGCAGTCTGCAGAGCGGCACCCTATCAGACGCCTTTCTGAAATCGAAACATATGCAGTCTTCCTGTTGCCTTTCATCCATGGCTTGCTCGCAAGATATCACGTGAGAAAGGAGAAAAGGGCAACCTGAGTTTCACATGGACAGTGTTTCCTAAATTCGTGCTGATGTATGTACAGAACTTTTTCCGTCTCAGGAACATTTACGATATTCGAACTGAGAATATGTTCAAAAATTATACAGGAAAATTATGTTAGTCTGTAATTGTGTGGGTCCGCTCTTTTACCTTTCTTATAAACGGGAGTTACCTGCGCATTTTTCAGTCGTTTGGGACTTTTCCCTGATCAAAGATTCGTGATAAATGAAAGCTAAGTAAAGAGTCAAAGCCGCAGAGTACTCTTTGTAAAACCTAATTGGGATTCCATTCGGACCTGGAGACGTTTTTGGCTCTCAGATGCTTCGCTCTGCTTACTAGTGGCACTTTCACGGATGAGATTAAAACAAAAATTTAACACTGTCTTCAACATGAAGCGCAAATATTTCTGCCTGAGACAGTAAAGAATCAAAACACAGGGCGCTCCCTTCTTGTCTAATTTATGTCGAAGACAAAGAATTCCCAACTTAAATGGCATCGTAAGCTGCAGTTTCTGTTGAATCTAGCTTCATGAATAAATTTTCTAAATCTGTATCATCATTTCAGTGAGAATAATTCAAAATATTTAATCTAAATCACGAGAAAATATATCAAGTGAATTTACCGGGGTAATTCTGAACAATTCCAAGAAATATTTTACAATGTTGCCAGTTCTCTAGTCATTCACGTTCTACTAAGTGGATAGCCTTCCTTTGTCAGTGACAAAGTTTTAATTTGGTTTGGGTACCAAACAGGCATTAATCACTTAAAGAATATCATTGCAAATCAACAAAATGTTGTCGCGAGCAATTGTTATTTATTGTCGAGACTAATTTTTCGACCTAAAAATAATCTTTAGTCGACCGGTAGAAGGATATGAATGTATAGGTTGTCGCTGTCAGGAAGCATACAGCAACAGCAAATGCACACGTGTAAAGATTTCGTGAGTTGGTGTTCGTGAATGCAAATTATGAACGTAAAATCTTATTTGTATATTACCGACACAAAGTCGACCTTAGAAGAACTACAGGTTGTGCTATCAAGTGAAGTCAAAAGTGCACTGAAGTTGGTGGTGGACACTTTGAACGTCCTTATTTGTCTTTGCTTTAAGTTTGCTTGGTTTTATAATAAAACGTATGTACTCAGTGAAAATTGGGAAAATTGGACACATGTTATGGTCATTTTTATTCTAATTCGTCTATTCTACCACCTCCTAAAATAAATTAAAATTGCTGCACCACGAAGATGACATGCTGCAGACGCGAAATTTAACCGACAGGAAGAAGATGCCGTGATATGCAAATGATTAGCTTTTCAGAGCATTCACACAAGGTTGGCGCCGGTGGCGACACCTACAACGTGCTGACACGAGGAAAGTTTCCAACCGATTTCTCACACACAAACAGCGGTTGACCGGCGTTGTCTGGTGAAACGTTGTTGTGGTGCCTCGTGTAAGGAGGGGAAATGCGTACCATCATGTTTCCGACTTTGATTAAGGTCGGATTGTAGCCTATCGCGATTGCGGTTTATCGTATCGCGACATTGCTGCTCGCATTGGTCGCGATCCAATGACTTAGCAGAATATGGAATCGGTGGGTTCAGGAGGGCAATACGGACCGCCGTGCTGGATCCCAACGGCCTCGTATCACTAGCAGTGTAGGTGACAGGCATCTTATCCGCATGGCTGTAACGGATCGTGCAGCTACGTCTTGATTCCTGAGTCAACAGACGGGGACGTTTGCAAGACAACAACCACCTGCACGAACAGTTCGACGACGTTTGCAGCAGCATGGACTATGAGCTCGGAGACCATGGCTGCGGTTAACCCCGACGCTGCAGTACAGACAGGAGCGCCTGCGATGGTGTACGCAACGACGAACCTGGGTGCATGAATGGCAAAACGTCATTTTTTCGGATGACTCCAGGTTCTGTTTACAGCATCATAATGGTCGCATCCGTGTTTGGCGACATCGCGGTGAACGCACATTGAATGCGTGTATTCGTCATCGCCATACTGGCGTATCACCCGGCGTGATGGTATGGGGTGCCATTGGTTACACGTCTCGGTCACCTCTTGTTCGCATCAACGGCACTTGGAACAGGGGCAATTACATTTCAGATGTGTTACGACCCGTGGCTCTACCCTTCATTCGTTCCCTGCGAAACCCTACATTTCAGCAGGATAATCCACGACCGCATGTTGCAGGTCCTGTACGGGCCTTTCTGGATACGGGAAATGTTCGACTGCTACCCTGGTCAGCACATTCTCCAGATATCTCACCAACTGAAAACGTCATGTCAATGGTGGCCGAGTAGCTGGCTCGTCACAATCCGCCAGTCACTACTCTTGATGAACTGTGGTATCGTGCTGAAGCTGCATGGGCATCTGTACCTGTACACGCCATCCAAGCTCTGTTTGACTCAATGCCCAGGCGTACCAATGCCGTTATTACGGCCAGAGGTGGTTGTTATAGGTAATGGTTCTCCAGGATCTATGAACCCAAATTGCGTGAAAATGTAATCACTTGTATGTTCTAGTATAATATATACACACGTTTAATCTTCTGCATTTCTTCTAGGTGTAGTAATTTTGATGGCCAGTAGTGTATTATTCCTTCTGAAACACCAACATGCCTATGTATTTGTATGGCTGTTAAACGTAATAGTTATAGAAGAGTTTTGCAATATGTTTATGCAGTGCAGGTGCGATTGAGAAGTGTTCACGTATCTGTTATTGTAGATACTATACAGAAAGAATGTGCATCAGATACAGGGCTGCTTCTGTATTTATAGTACAAATATTCCGATAAAAGTCGATAAAGGTTTTGTATTCTCTATTATCGACCTGATAATGATCCTGATAGTAAAACTGGAGAAATACTGCTTCAGAAGGATGTCAGCCGACAACTCTGCTTGCATTAATTTAATAATGAGGGAAATATCCTTGCGGAAAATGGCGCTCTGGGGCATCACGCCGCTCGCGCTGGAGTTTCGAGTCCTACCTCGGGCAGAAGTGTGTGTGTGTGTGTGTGTGTGTGTGTGTGTGTGTGTGTGTAGTTCTTAGCATAATTTAAGTAGTTTGTAAGTCTAGGGACCTATGAACTTAGCTGTTTTGTTCTTTAGGACTACAAATATTTAATCATTTGATTTAAAGGGTTTACGAATTCGAAATTTTCAAACATATAAGGTGTTGAAATAAATTCAACAGCAAAGTTGTTAATTTGTGCTGGACAGGGATTCGAACCCGGATTTCCCACTTGGGGCCAGCGGTCGCCTTAACCATATTGGCTATCCAGGTATGCTTCCGTGCCTCCCGAAATTCTGAACTTATAGCACGTTACGATCATAGCGCCCCCTGCCCACTAGTGTCTCTTGCTCGAGCCTGTACTGGATTGATATGTGGTCTGTTCAATATCAATAATTGTAGATGAGGTTTTGTTTACTCCCGTCAACTGTGAGTTCATTACATATGGACTGGTAGTGCGGATATGACGGTTATACGAAGACAACCATCCTAATATTTACTGTAACTGATTTAGGAAAATCATGAAAACTTTCACATGAATAACGGGACCGAGACTTGAAATCTGCTCGTCCCAAATCCGAATCCATCTCACGGTCCACTATGTCACATCACTCACGAGGAGAACACTCCATGTGTTATAACCCGATTTCCGAGAAATTTCGTTCATTTGTGGAAGGCGTACTTAAAATCAAACGCCTGTCTTGGTTAATCCATACACACTCAACAGTATCTGAGATGAAGCTCAAAGGTTTCAAAGTACTCCAGGCGCCTTCAAATTCCTTTTAGCACATCACTAGTTCAGTCACAGTGGTGGCACAGCAGACAGCGTCGCTCAGTTACAATTTTACCCTCCGTTTTCGAAACCCAATCGATGCTTTTATTTTACTTTTTAATTTTATATTTCATTTATGTCTGTTATGCGGGGTTTGCCATGAAATTATTGACAATGCGTGACATCTTCACCAATATTACCGAATTTTCATATCCGAATGAGATTCACATGTGACGCGCGGGGAAGGCCGAGCGGTCTAAGGCGCCATGCCACGAATTGAGCAGCTATACCCTCCGGATGTTTGAGTCTTCCTTCGGGCATTTGTGTGTGTGTTGTACGTAGCGTACGTTTGTTTATGTTTATAGAAGTAGTGCGTAGGTTTAAGGGGCGAGGACGTCTGCAGTTTGGTCCCTTAAGTTTAAAAAATAAATGCAGCGATTCACGTTCAGAAATGTGACTATGGCAAACCTGTCTTCGCGCGGCGCACATGGTGTTCAGAATTTATTTGTTTCGAAAGTATCTCTGGTCTCTATCGTGAAAGGGAATGCACAAAATCTTTCTGATAAATCAAAATAAGAATAATATAAAATAAATAAACCAAACTCGCCTTCAGTCACAAAATTGTGTTTTATTGTACACAATGTATTTCGAGCCCTGAGCGTTCATCATCAAGTGCCTCTATGAATTTTTACACATGTTTAAAAACCTGGGCTTCTAAAAAAAGTGATGCACAAACAAGTATGGTGCAGTATGGTAATTGCGTGGCCTGGAGCACATTTGTAGGTATAAATAATGTGTTGATTATTTATACCTACAAATGTGCTCCAGGCCACACAATTACCATACTGCACCAGGCTTGTTTGTGCACCACTTTTTTAGAAGCCCAGGCAATTAAACATGTGTAAAAAAATCATAGAGGTACCTGATAATGAGCCCACAGGGTCCGAATGCATTATGTACCAACAAAACACAATTTTGTGATTGAAGGCTAGTTCGTTTTATTTTACTGAAGTAAAACAGTCACGGAAGTATCACTGACAATAATGAACAAAATTAAAATAAGGGTAAAATGTGAGAAGTAGTATAAGAATTGATATGATGATATGACAATGAAATAAAAGAATACGGTATTTGAAAAAAAAAAATGTAACATTGAAAATAGCAGTAAATTATTAATTTTTTTTGGACTTAACTACGGGGTCATCAGTCCCTAAACTTACAAACTAGTTATAAACTAACTTACACTAAAGACAGCACAAACATCCATGCCCGAGGGAGGATTCGAACCCCCGACGGGGATCGGCCTTGTGCATCGGAATATAGCGCCTCAGTGCGCTCGGCCACTCTACCGCGGCTAAAAACATCGATTACACATATGTTATATAATAAAGTATATGACACTTTTTGTTAAACCCAGTAGTAATTCTTATAATTAACACCCTTCTATACCCTAACTTGATAAGAAACCTACGGACATGGGTAGATATGCGATCACCGATCAAAAACAAAAAAACAAAAAACAAAAAAAAAAAAAACAAAAAACAAAGAAAAAAATTAAATAAATAAGTAATAAATAAATAAATAAATAAAATAAAAAAATAAAAATAAAATAAAAACAAAACGAAAATTAATAGTAATCCGGTTTCGAACACATGGCGCAATATTGTAAAGCCGTGTCTCTGTGCCATCGGAGGAATTCCTGGAGCCGTGGCGGAATAGCCGTGCGCGCTAAGACGCCTTTCTTTGGTGCGCGTGGCCGTTCGCAAAAAATCAAATTCAAACAATATGAATAAATAATCCCTGAGACGGATTTTCGTCTCAAATATGTCAAAGACATTATTGATAGATGTGAAGCATTGAATTAAAATTTGTGGTGCGGCCGGGAATCGAACCCGGACCTCCATGCTTACTAGGCAGACGTCTTAACCGTTAGACTACCACACCACTAACGATTAAGGCGCCTTGGAATAGTCTATGTACGATTTCCCTCCACAACACAAACTTTAATTCAGCTTCTTTGTTCCAAAGATAATTGTCACTACTGCCAAGGCTCTCCATGCAGCGGAATAGCACCTCAGAAATGGACATGGTGGAACAATCCTGTTATGGTGATATAAATATCAATTAATATGAATAAATAATCCCTGAGACGGATTTTCGTCTCAAATATGTCAAAGACATTATTGATAGATGTGAAGCTTCACATCTATCAATAATGTCTTTGACATATTTGAGACGAAAATCCGTCTCAGGGATTATTTATTCATATTAATTGATATTTATATCACCATAACAGGATTGTTCCACCATGTCCATTGCTGAGGTGCTATTCCGCTGCATGGAGAGCCTTGGCAGTAGTGACAATTATCTTTGGAACAAAGAAGCTGAATTAAAGTTTGTGTTGTGGAGGGAAATCGTACATAGACTATTCCAAGGCGCCTTAATCGTTAGTGGTGTGGTAGTCTAACGGTTAAGACGTCTGCCTAGTAAGCATGGAGGTCCGGGTTCGATTCCCGGCCGCACCACAAATTTTAATTCAATGCTTCACATCTATCAATAATCAAATTCAAACGTTTGTATAGCTTATGGGACTTAACTACGGTGTCGTCAGTCCCTAAACTTACAAACTACTTATGAACTAACTAAGACTAAGGACGGCACAAATATCCATGCCCGAAGTGGGATTCGAACCCCCGACCGTAGCGGCCGTGCAGACCGTGACTGGAGCGCCTCAGTCCCCTTTTTATTTATTTATTTTTTTTTTTTTTTTCTGTGGGTAGTTCTTTTCTTTGCTGACACTGATCGTTTTTGTTCGTTCTTGTTCGGTGTGTTGTTGGCTCAGCTTTTTTTTATTACAGAGGGCGTTGATCCCTCTGACCGGTCGCGCTGAGCCACGGCGTCCGGCTATACTTACTCACAAACACCCAGTCCTCTGCTGGGAATCGAACCCGGGCCCCCTACATGGTAGCCAGTAACGCTATCCACTGAGCTACGGAGGCCACCGCGGCCAGCGGCCGTTAGCCTTCGGAGTTTAGAGTCATCCTTCGGGCATGAGTGTGTGTGTTGTTCTTAGGATAAGTTAGTTTAAGCAGTTTGTAAGTTTAGTGACCGATGGGCACTGCATGTAGGTCCCATAACTTTACAAACATTTGAACGTGTTTTGAAATCTGGATAGGGAGATTAGGATTTAATGTGTCGAAGACAGCGACGTTATTAGAAACGGAGTACACAGTCCACCGCGCGGGAATGGAGCGGCTGCATCCGTCGGAGTTTCGCGTTCTCCTTCTGGCATGGATGTGTGCTGTCCTTAACATAAGCTGCTTTAAGTAGTTTGTAAGTCAAGGAGCTGGTGACCACTGCAGTTCGGTGCCATACCTTTACAAACATTTTGAACATTTGTACACGCTAACATTGTTTGGTCAAGGACGGTGAGCCGGCCGCGGTGGCCGAGGAGACTGAGGCTCTCCAGTCACGGTCTGCACGGCCACTAAGGTCGGGGTTTCGAATCCCCCCTCGGGCATGGATATTTGTTCCGTCCTAGTTCGTAAGTAGTTCATAAGTAGTTTGTAAGTTTAGGGACTGATGGCCCCGTAGTTAAGTCCCATAAACTATACAAACATTTGAACATTTTGAACAAGGATGGTGAAAGAACTCGACCGTGCCCAGTGAAAGGAACCATCCCAACATTTGCGTGGAGAGATTTAGAGAAATCACGGAAGACCTAAATCAGGATGGCCGGAGTCAGGTTTGAACCGCCGTCCTCCCGAATGGGAGTCTAATGTGTTACCACTGGACCAGTTAGCTCGCTGACTACACTAGTGACGCGCTAAAAGGGATCTGAAGGCAAGTGAACTACAATGAGAGCTGTTTTTTTCTCAGGAAAGGTCGAGTGTCTGCCGATAAGCCGAGACACGTGTTCGCTTATTTTGACTCGTCTTCCTCTGAGAGAAGTTTGTGAGGAATCGCGTTACGGCACGTGCCGTGTTTTCCTCGCCAGTCACGTCAATAAGGGCCCAAAAACATCCCAGTGAGACGCTGCCATAACAACATCGACACACATACTTCGACTACCTGTTGAAATGATCAAAATTTTTCCACAAATTCATTTGTAGCTGCTTGTATACATAGTGTTACATATGCTAGTAGCTTGTCCTAGAAATTATAAATTGTAGAGTACTACTGAATCATTTCAACAGTTAGCTGCATTGAATTACTCCTAACATGTACGTTTGTTTACTTTGGTATTCCTCCTTTACCACGTAAAAGTAGTCAATCACATACTACTGTTGCATTATGAGTTACTTTCTGGAAAGATGAGAGGCGTAATAGTGACATTTACTACATCAGATACATCATGGACGCACTATATAGCTGACCAGCTATGAACTTTTTGTTGCTAGTAGTGCATAATAATTTTAAGGATATTTTTTCAATACTTTTCCCACTATATACGCACTATACATTAATCGTGGTTGTTTTTATAGCTTCAGATAAAAAGTCATACATTTAAAGAGTTAAAAAATATTTGTAAATCATTGAGACCAAACTTCTTTGATCATCAGTTCGTTGACTTACAAACTACTTACAGTAACTTACACTAAGGACAACACACACACACACACACACACACACACACACACATGCACGAGGGAGGACTAGAATCTCCGACGGGAAGGGCCACCCAGTCCGTAGCATGACGTCTTAAACCACACGGCCATTCCACGAGGCAATTCATTACTTAAATAAAAATAAAATATCAGTATTTCACGTTTTAAAATCGGGCTAAGAAGCATAAAGTATTTTTTCCTAGTCTCAAAAGACATACAGATACCCTGAAAAATTTGCGATTTTATTTTTAACAACTAAGAACGCACTTTATGGACTTAAAACAAGAAACGAGGGGCACATAAAATACGTGATTAACGCATGCTTCACACAGTTTTTCGTATCAGTTTTACAAATATTTTCATAGCTATTAAGAGTTCACTTTCATAAATTTTCAGAACTACCTGTACCTGGAACCTCTGAACAATGTTATTTGTCAGTCAGCTGTAATCAGTGTAGAGCGCAGTAGCAACTCGTAGTTTTAGTATTACATCTGTTACCGTAATTTAGCAGCCGGCAGGAAGCGGGGAACCAGTGTAACAGCGAGACACGTATTTCGACTTCCTATTCGTTCAAAACGGAGATTTCATAAAGTCTCAAAAAGTTCAAATGTTTGTAAATCAATGAGACTAACTACTGTGCATCGATGTAGCTCCATGTTATATAGGAATAGGGACTGCGGCTGGACTAGTTTTAATTCGAAATAATTAATGTATTTACCAACAACCGTAAAGTTTGTTGTTTCATTGAACGACCGGTTTCGGTATTACACTGATACCATCTTCAGGCACTATACAAATAAAATTATAAATCAGTGTTGTATCTATCACATCATGCTCTACATATATCATCTAAAATATAAAGAACAACAAGTACAAATGACCCAACTTTCAGCATTGAAGCAATATAGTAAGGCCTAATAGATGGCATAATAAAAGGTATTAAAATAAAATGACATTTAATAAATAATACATTACTATTTTGTATAGTCACCATCGTATAGCATTTTAAATATTTTTATACATATCTACTACTGCCTAAGATCGTCCGCCTCCGTAGCTCAGCGGTAGCGTCGCTGACTACCACGCAGGAGGCCAGGGTTCGATTCCCGCCATGGGACTGGGTATTGTGTGTCGTCCTAATCATCATCATCATCTCATCATCATTGGCACGTAAGTCGCCCACGCGGCGTCAAATAAAAATACTTAGACTACGGCGGCCGAACAAACCCGCATGGGTTCTCCCGGCCAAGAAAGCCATACGCTCATTTCCATTTCCACTGCCTAAGATATCTTAGAACAGAAACAGTCTGAACAAATGTTATTTATTACATACAATCAACACCATTGCTTCTAGAAGTAATATCTTTCAAATACTTTGATTCTGGTATTATTTATAAATGCCATTTTATTGTAATACCCTTTATTATACCTAACATTAGACATTAAATTGCTTCAGTGCTGATTGTTGGGTCATTTGTACTTGTTGTTCTTTATATTTTATATGATATATGTAGAGTATGATGTTATAAATACAACACTGATTCGTAACTTTTTTTTATAGAGCCTGAAGATGGTATTAGTGAAACTGAAACCAGTCATTCAATAAAACAACACAAACTTTACGGCTGTTGGTGAATACATTAATTATTTGGAATTAATACTGTGGATCGGTCCCTAGGGATACAAACTACTGAAACTAATCGAAGAACAACACACACACCTATGCCCGAGGAAGGACTCGAACCTCCGGCCGGGGGTGGTCTCGCAGCCCCTGATATGGCACCTGAAACCGCGCGGCCCATAAAGTCTTTGAATGTTTTTGTTATGCCTTGCGTAATTATTATTAACCTTGCGTATTTTTCAAAAATGTTCAAATGTTTGTAGAGCTTATGGGACTTAACTTATGTTCTAATGTCTGTAAATCTATCGGACCAAACTGCGTGGTCATCAGTCCGTAGCTTACAAACTACTTAAACCTAGGTAAACTAACTTACGGACAAACACACACACCCATGCCCTAGGGAGGACTCGAACCTCCACGGCGGGCAACCGCGCGCTCCGCAGCGAGGTGCTTTAGACCGTTCGGCTACTCCACCGCGGCTGGGACTTAACTACGCGGTCATCAGTCCCTAAACTTACAAACTACTTATGAACTAGCTAATACTGAGGACGGCACAAATATCCATGCCCGAGGGGGGATTGTAACTCCCGACCGTAGTGGCCGTGCAGAAGTGACTGGCGCGCCGCAGACCGCTCGGCCACCGCGGCCGGCTGCATATTTCTATTTGAGAGGAATAGTATAGCGTTACCTAATAAATTTGATGTGTAAATTTATGTAGTCCTAGTCTTTTGTTCGTTGTTTTGAACAGCAAGTTATGATTGACCTCAGTTCAGTCAGAAAGAAAGGAAGTAAGCTTATGGTTTAACGTCCCGTTGATAACTTGGTCCTTAGAGACGGAGCTAACGCTCGGAGTTTTGGGTATGGAAAAAATTCAAATGTTTGTTAAGCTTATGGGACTTAACTATGGGGTCATCAGTCCCTAAATTTACAAACTACTTATGAACTACTTACGAACGAGGACAGCACAAATATCCATGCCCGAGGGGGGATTCGAAACCCCGACCGTTTGGGTATGGATGAGGAAGGAAATCGGCCGTGTCCTGTGAAAGGAACCATCAGGGAATTTGTATGGAGTGATTTACAGAAATCACGTAAAACCTAAATCTGGATGGCCGGAGGTGGATTTAAACCATCGTCTTCTCGAATGTGAGTCCAGTGCATTACCACTGCGCCACCTCGCTCGGTAGTTCAGTCAGCTACCAGCCGCCTTCAGTGAAGCACCAGTACAGTAGCAAGTTCAAAATTTAACTTTTTGGCCAACTTTAGGACAGTAATACAAAAAGTGGTCCGTGTGCGATGGCATTTTGGTAGCTCTAAATTTAATTACAGACTAGAGGATCGGTGCAAATATTTCGCGCCGTTAGTGGAATGACAAGAAAATGGGGGAAAATGGACGTAAATCTGCATAGCTCTGTTCAGAATCAATCAAAGCAAGTGTCTAAAAGCGCAAATAAAAGAGCTTGATCCGCTAAGTGTCATTAAGTCAAAAACAATTGCGTACCTTAATTAGAACCGAATATATCGTAAAACAAACCGATTGAAATATTCAATGCAATAACAGAAGGATACCGCGTATGAATAAAAATAAAGGATACATTCTGATACTTGATGACAAATCTGTGAATGAATACCGTTAGTTTAAAATAAAAATGAAAGAAATCGGCCGGATAGTTTGGTCTGGCCGACTGACTTTAGGTTTCGTAGATTCTTTCAATATATAAGATGACGCCTTAATCGTTGATCTGAGACGAGAATTGATTAAACTGACTTACAGAGGAGAAAATGATGTACAGCTATGCTCTCTTATGTTTTTTTTTTTCGTATCTCAGCGTTTTCAGAGATATTTGCAAACAGAACGGCGATGTCCGTGACGTGTTCCTACTTTTTAGGTCGCGACGCTCATGCGATCGGCACAAAATTTTACAGACGTGTTCTTTGGACGCCAGCAACCAGAACTCCCCTCTGCCGCTATAGCAGAATGCTGCTAAAGGGCGGAAATATGCCCTGCCTCGACTATTATGCTTCGGATCGGAAAAATTTTCAAGTAAACGTTATTAGGAATTTAATATCGAGTAACTTCGGTATGGATATTTTTCGATAGTCTGACTCTAAAAGTTGGTACACACGTATAAAGATATAATTCTTCATATGACTCTACCATCATATTCATTTATCGTAAGTTATTTAATGGAGGCTCGAAGAATTGTTTCTGGTTGAATACACTGAAGAGCCAAAGAAACTGATACACATGCAGTGGCCCAGCGATCATGTCGATGAGCCGCAATACGACGGGGCATGGACTCCACTAATGTCTGAAACAGCTCCGGAGGGAACTGACACCATGCATCCTCCAGGGCTGTCAATAAATCCGCAAAAGGGGGTGGAGATCTCTTCTGAACAGTATGTTGCAAATCATCCCAGATATGCTCAAGAATGTTCATGTCTGCGAAGTCTGGAGACCAGAGGAGGTGTTTAAACTCAGAAGAGTATTCTTGGACCACTCTGTAGCAATTATAGACGCATGGGGTGTCGCATTCTCCTGCGGAGATTGCCCAAGTCCGTTGGAATGCACAGTGGACATGAATGGATGCAGATGATCTGCCAGGATGCGTACGTACGTGTCATCCGCCAGAGTCGTATCTAGACGTATCACGGGTCTCACATCACTCCAACTGCACACGTCCCACACCATTACAGAGTCTCAAACAACGTGAACGGTTCCCTACTGACATAAAGGGTCCTAAAATTCATGAGATTTTCTCTACACCCGTACACTTCCACCTGTCCGATACAATTGGAATAGAGTCCTTAGCCCAGGCAACTTGTTTCCAGTCATCAACAGGCCAGTGTCGGTGTGGACGGGCTCCGAATGCCCACACAGATGATGATTCGTTGAATTGTTCGCACGATGACACTTTTTCCGGCCGCAGCGATGTCGGAGATTCGATGTTTTACCGGAATCCCTGAATGGTCGTAAGGGAAAATCCCAATCTCACCGCTACCTCGGAGATGCCGTCTCCAATCTCAAAAAGTATGCGAAGCTAATGGGGCTTAACTGCGGTGTCATCAGTCCCTAAACTTACAAACTACGTTATACTAAAGACATCACAAACATCCATGCCCGAGGGTGTTTCGAACCCGCGACGGGGAACGTTCTCGCGCATCGCAGCATAGCGCCACAATGCGCTCGGCCGCTCCGCCGCGGCTTCAATCTCTCGTGCGCCTACTATACTACGACGAACAAACTGACTTAAATCGCAAAAAGTTGCCATTGTAGCAGCAGTAATATATCTAACGCCTGCGCCAGACACCTATTGTCTTACACTACATTATAAAAAGTATCCGATCACCCCCAAAAACGTACGTTTTTCATATTAGATACATTGTACTGCCAACTACTGCCAGGTACTCCATATCAGTGACCTCTTTAGTCATCGTGAGAGAAAGGAATGGGGCGCTCCGCGGAACTCACGGACTTTGAACATGGTCAAGTGATTGAGTGTCACCTGTGTCAGAAGTCTGTTCGCGAGATTTCCACACTTCTAAACATCCCTAGGTCCACTGTTGCTTATGTTATAGTAAATAGGAAGCATGAAGGGATACGTACAGCACGAAAGCTACAGGCCGACGTCGTCTGTTGACTGAGAGACTGCCAACAATTGATGACTCTTGTACAGTGCAACAGACAAACATTTATCCAGACAATCACACAGGAATTCCAAACTGCATCAGTAGCCACTCCAAGTACTCTGACGGGCAGGAAATAAGAAAACTTGTATTTCATGGTCGAGCGGCTGTTCAAAGCCACATCACACGCAGATCAGTGCCAAACGACGCTTCGCCTGGTATAAGGATCGTAAATATTGGATGACTGAACAGTGAGAAAAACGTTGTGTGGAGTGACGAATCACGGTACACAAGTGACGATCCGATGGCAGGGTGTGGGTATGGCGAATACCCGGTGAATGTCATCTGCCAGCGCCTATGTTCAAATGTTTGTAAAGCTTAAGGGACTTAACTGCGGGGTCATCAGTCCCTAAACTTACAAACTACTTATGAACTACCTTATACTAAAGACGCCACAAACATCCATGCCCGAGGGGGGATTCGACCCCCGACGGCGGACAGCCGCGCGCACAGCAACACGGCGCTCCACTACGCGCGGCTAATCCGCCGCGATCGTGTTTTTCATAGAGGGGGCTTGCATCCCTTGTTCTTTTGCGTGGCACTATCACGGCACAGACCTACAATGATGTTTTAAGCACCTTCTTGCATCCCACTGTTGAAGAGCAGTTTGGGGATGGCGATTGCATCTTTCAACACGATTGAGCACCTGTCCATAATGCACGGGCTGTGGCGGAGTGGTTACACAATAACATCCCTGTAATGGACTGGCCTGCACAGAGTCCTGACTTGAATCCTATAGAACACCTTTGGGTTGTTTTAGACCGCCGACTTCGTGCCAGGCCTCACCGACCTACATCGGTACCTCCCTTCACTGCAGCACTCCGTGAAGAATGGGCTGCCATTTTCCAAGAAACCTTCCACTACCTGACTGAACGTACGCCTGCGAGAGTGGAAGCTGTCATCAAGGCTAAGGGTGGGCCAACACCATATTGAATTCCAGCATTACTGATGGAGGGCGCCAGATGTCCGGATACTTTTGATCACAGTGTACACAGGCGTTGCCGACAGCGCACCGTCCTCTGAGCATTTACACGCCTCTGTGTTAACATACGCATGCCTATATCAGTTTCTTTGGCTCTTCAGCGTAATATCAGGAAAATAGCTTTTTATAAGAAAATAAAAAATTATAAAAATCTAGCTGGTACCCGCCGCGCGCTGGCGTAGAAGAAATAATCGTGCAAATAACGTTTGAAATTTGAAAGTGTTTTTTAATTATGAAGTTTTATCGCTATCAGATGAGCATTATGGCAGCACACATAAAACGAACAAAGTTCAGCTGCTTCTCCCCCCGCTCCCACCTGCCCCCCTTCAACTTTCCCCCTCCCCCTCCCTCTGTTCATCGCCTTTCACCTCACCATCTCCTCTCTCACATTCTCCTCCTCTCCCCTCTCTCTGTCCGTCTGCTCCCTCCCCCTTCTGTCCGTCTCCTCCTCCACCTACTCCTCTCCCTCCTATATATCAAAACATACGTATATGAATCAAGTTTCATGGTGACCGGTCAAAATCGCAAGGTACCCTCCCCCATACTAAATTCACTGGCTCGCAGATTATAAAAATCTCCTTCATGAAAACATTTATGTGCTGACTTTCATGGTGACCAGTCAAACAATTCGGATATTTGTTGTGACGTACCCTCCGCCATGCACCTATGGAGGCTTACGAAAGGTAGCCTATGTATTAATTCAGGGTATAAGCTGCCTTCATTCAATTCCGTCCAGCAGTTTCGCGTGAAGAGAAACATTTTATCCCACTGTAAGGTACCCTCCGCTACGCGCCGTACGGTGGCTTCCTGAAGGTAGCTCATGCGTTAATTCAGGGTATAACCTATTTGCCTCCCAAATTCCATTCATATCCTTCCAGGTATTTCAGTTTGTGAAGAGAAATAAACGTATTAACTCATTATAACGTACCCTACACCAGGCAGCGTACGTTGGCTTACGAAACGTAGTCCATGTGTTAACCAGGATAAAAGTTACCTCTTTTCTAAATTTCATTCATATCCGTCCAGCCATTTCAGCGTGGAGGCGTAAGAAACAAATTGACTAATTGTAAGGCACCCTTCGCCATGCACCATACGAAGTTAATTTTAGTGTGCCTATAACCTTCGCGGCCGCGGTGGAGTAGCCGAACGGTCTAAGTCGCCTCGCTGCGGAGCGCGCGGTTGCTCGCCGTCGGACGTTCGAGTCCTCCCTGGGGCATGGGTGTGTGTGTGTGTGTGTATGTGTGTTGTCCTTAGGTTAGTTTACCTTAGTTTAAGTAGTTTGTAAGCTAAGGACTGATGACCACGCAGTTTGGTCCGATACATTTACAAACATTTGAACATTTTATAACCTTCACGCGACTGCAAACAATGAGTTGACAAAGTTTTATCGCAATCCGATTAACGGTATGGCCGTGCATAAAATACGAATAAAAAGACAAACAAACAAACATTAATATTTATATATTACATATTAGATTTATGTCTTTATTTTCAAATTCGCATTAAAACCATACGTTGGAAACAACAAATTCCTTCTCCTAATTGTTTTCACCCCAATGATTCAGTACGCTTGGTATGTATCAAAGCTGACAGCCAAAAAACCGTCATTTAAAAATATGAATGAAGTATGCATTCCACTGTTGCTTACATTAAATTCACATGGTGTGATCAATATTTATGTTTCAAATGTTTCTTTGATGATTATCACCCTCAAAGGTGTAACGTAACTTCCAGAGAGAGCTGCTAGAATTTTCAGAAATTTTAATTAACTGTTTAGTCATGTTAATTAATTGAAATGATTGTAGGTAATTTGAATATATTAATACTGCACTGATAAACTGAATTGTTCAATCATATTTAAAAATTTCATCAGAATCGGAATACAACTGTTGAATCTGACGAAGTCCATATGTAAAGTACCCTCCGTCATGCTCCATCCAAAATTTTATGTGACAGTGAACTTACTCTTGTTTTAAAGGTCAAGTGTCCAAAATGTCATGATGATTTCGGACGAATAAAGTGTCGTTATTCGTATGTCGCATGATGCAACAGGTTTTCAACCATATAATTGCTCATGACGTCATATCTCCTGAACTATATGTCGTAAGCAGTTCTTACCCATACGTCAATTATTACTTCATGGAAGGAATATGTGTCCCAAATTTGGTTGAAATCGGTACAGTGCTTTAGAAGCAGACGACGCATGATGCAGCACTTTCCGCGCATTTCATTGTTTATTACGACATATCTCCTGAACTATTTGTCGTACAGTCATTTAATGGCGCCTATGACCATCGCGAAAGTGCAAGCAATTGGTTGACAAAGTTTCATCACAATTGGTTGAAGAGTACGGTCGCGCATAAAATACGACCAGACAAACATTCATTTTTATATATTAGACTAGCTGCAAACCTGGCGTTGCCCGGGTATTTATTTATTTATTTCTGCCATTTTTCAGGTATATATTAATTTTGTAAGAGCTTTATGTCCGTAAAATCTCTTGGGAAAACAATTAGTAGTAAAGAAGTAATAGATTAAAACTTGGCGCGTGATGGGGCAGTTTTCCATGAACATTACTGTTTATGTGCTCATATCACATGAACTACATGTCGTACTGAGCTACAATTTAGAAGGAACACCCATCTGCCTGCATGTATACTGCCTGTAAAATTTCCTGCGGCTAAAATTCGTAGTGTACAAATTATAAATTGTAACGTCATACCGAATACCGTAGTATTAGTCCATGAACAGCGGAACGTTACCGTTTATGTGCTCATATCCCATTAACTACGTGTCGTACTGTGATACAATTTCGAAGGTACATTGAACTATATGTGTGTATACTGTCTGTAAAACTTCTTGCGGCTACAATTTGTAGTGTACAAATTATAAGCTGTAACGTCATACCGAGAGCCGTAGGCCGGCCGCGGGGACTGAGGCGCTCCAGTCACGGTCTGCACGGCCACTACCGTCGGGTGTTCGAATCCCCCCTCGGGCATGGATATTTGTGCCGTCCTTAGGATAAGCTAGTTGATAAGTAGTTTGTAAGTTTAGGGACTGATGACCCCGTAGTTAAGTCCCATAAGCTTAACGAACATTTTCGAGAGCCGTAGTTTTACTCCATAAACAGCGGAAAAGTAGTAAGCGAGAAACTTTTTTCCTTTCATCATTTTACTATGGTTGCATAGAGAAAAAGTTTAATAAAGGTTTAAAATTATGTTTAAAGTTTGTTGCAAGTCGCTAACTACTGTCATTCTCATACAGTGTGTTTCGAAAGTCTCATCGCATTATACAGCATTTTTTGCGATTTCTATTGGTTATGACGTAATATCTTTTGAACCATCTGCCGTATGTGATTCTTAACCATGCAGCAATTGTTACCTCACGGTAAGGAATGTGTGTACCAAATTTGGGTGAAATCGGTCCAATGGTTTAGGAGAAAATGAGCAGCATTGTCGCAAAATGCAGCAGTTTTTCGCGCATCTCATTGTTTATGATGTCATATCTCGTGAACTATATATCGTATGTGATTCTTACACTTACGGCGACCGTCCTCATGGATTGAAGCTTAAGTGTACAAAATTTCATAAAGATTGTAACAAAACTGTAGATTTGTATGCAACACGTACAAACATACGGACACTCTACTTTATATATTAGAATATATGTATATCTCACAGATACACATTCCCGAAATAAGCAACCCGCGCGTCAGCAGAACTAAACATTCTGATGTTGATTTTCATAAAATAATTCTTCAGATCTACTATTCTAAAGCCGGCCGCGGTGGCCGAGGGGACTGAGGCGCTCTAGTCACGGTTTGCACGGCCACTACGGTCGGGGGTTCGAATCCCCCCTAGGGCATGGATATTTGTGCCGTCCTTAGTATTTGTTAGTTCATAAGTAGTTTGTAAGTTTAGGAACTGATGACCCCGTAGTTAAGTCCCATAAGCTATACAAACATTTGAACATTTTACTATTCTAATACCTACTTGTTTTCCCCCTCGTTTTGTTTACTTATTCACTGCAACACATGAGGTTGAGTAAAACTAACGGTGTTATGCTGATCCTGTATCTCACAGATACTACGTGAGCACCAATGTTCCTCCTAGTGACGCGACCATTGCAGTGTTAATGATTGTAGCTAGTACTGATAGGATGAATAGGATGTATGCACGCCGTGTGCAGCTTCGCGTGCTGTCGGCCGTCTCCAGACTGCTGCCTTGGGAGTGTGGGGACGACGTAGCGTGTAGGACAGATGCCTCAGGTGCCGCTTGTTTCGCCCACGGGTCCGCTGCTACTGCACCTTGACGTATGCCGGAGCCGCCCACACTGCGAGCAGAGTGTGGGTGTTACACGTTTGCGTCGCCGGGGACACAAGGCCAACGCGGAGGTTGGCCGTCTAGCCTCGTCCGGTTACCCTACGAGTCGACAGCAGAGCTGTTGATATTTTTAAAAATATCGGGATACCGATACATCGATATTTAAAAAGGTATTATCGGCCTAAGATATGACGAAAAAAGTATCAATATATCGGACTATAAAAAAAATCGCACTGACGTGTTTTACGGCTCACTTTAGATATGTAGTTTTATAAGTTTTTGCAAACATTTTGGATCGAAATAATAATATATATAATAAGAAATTAATTAATAAGAGTGTTCAGACCCTTTTAGGAAAAAAAAATTAGGTAGTGGCAGGTTCAGAACCACCGACCTTTAGCGTCATAGTTCAACGCCTTGCCCACTATGGTGTACGGCTATCAATCGAAAGATGAGTCCTTTAATCTCATACTATTGATGGCCGTTGTTAACTGATCCTAATATGGCATTTGTAGACACTAGATTATCATTTATCGTACGAAGAACGATGTGTTTTTGTTAATTCTTCAGTGCGCCATTGCTTTGAAATGACATCGTTTAAGTTACAATAAGAAAATCATCAAATACGCAACGCAAGATGGCGTATGCCAGAGAGTTCTGGGCGAGGAATGTCACGTGACATCTCCGAACGGCTGGTTTACGTTAATTCAATGGAGGGTGTCAAATCTCCGTTATTTTTGCAAATATGTCTCAAACGATACGAGATATGAAAAAAATACAAGGGAGCTAAGTTGTAGAGAATTTTCTCCTCTACCAATTAGGTTATTCAATTTTCGTGTCGGATGAACGGTTCGTTTGCAATTAAAATTATATTACAAACTTCCTTTTTTGGTATTACTACCGTATTTTTTGTCCGAAAAATTTGAAAAGGAAAGGTTCTGGTCTCTGGCGGCCTACAATCATGTCTGTAAAATTTGATGCTGATATGTTGAACGGTTCGTCTTAAAACAGGGAACACGTTACGGACAGACAGACAGACATACATACATACATCCCAAAATCGCCGTTATTTTTGCAAATATCTTTGAAACGCTACGAGATATGAAAAAAACATAAGAGAGCAAAGTTGTAGAGAATTTTCTCTTCTACAAATTCGGTTATTCAATTTTCGTGTTAGATGAATAGGTAAGCCGTTATTTTCATTTAAATTTCGAGCAGTCAAAAGACAATCGCAGAGGCCCACTTTTCGTGTTACTACCGTAACCTAAAGTGGGCCAATATCGGCTTCACGTTGTAAATGTACTGCCGGTTTTAGAGCTGTATATTTAAGTACCGGTTTATTATTCAATATTTCCTACATTAACAGACTAGCAGCTTGTATATTTTCATTACAGCAAGCATTTAAAGAAAAACATTTACTGTTAATAATGGAACTTTTTGCAAAAAATAGCTTGTACTACCATAATGTTTGGTCAACTATCACATTGTTAACTAAGAATTGTGTACATGGTACAGTCTCGTGAAATATTTCATTCCAGTTAACCTCTTATACAGGGCAGGCGGCCTCATCCTAGGTTTGGAGGTGGGCTTCCTTGTTTCAATTGAGCGTACGAAGTGCAGTCGCCTACACGTTTTATTTCACGTCGCAACTAATGATACCTGTCGCTTGGGTTCCAAGACCATCCTGGGTTAATATGGGCGGCTGGTGCATCTGGTGAAGACTTGGTTTCGCACGCAGGGTGCAAGCAGAACTCGCAATTTCTAGCACTCTTCTCAGGGTCGATCGGAGTCCTTTGTTTGGGCCGAGTGGAGGGAATCAACCGAAAGCTTCGTAGACTCTGTAACGGTTCAACTGTTCAAATATTTATAAACCTACTAGCTGAAAACCCGGCGTTGCCCGGGTATTTATATATTTATTTATTTATTCGAGCCTTGAGTTAGTACTTTTCCTATCCTCTCTCTCTCTCTCTCTGTCCATCTCCTTTTTTTCTAAAAACATGTTACATTTATCAGACAATATATAAGAAATCACACCTAAAAATGCACTCGTTTCGAAGAATCCAATCACGAAATTCGACAATAAGGATTGTAATAATATCACAGATCGACCACTTGATGTAATGCGCGAAACGTCAAATCGATTTTTTTAAAAGATATGTATTAAAAGATTTTTCTTTTTTACTGCTTTATTTATTTATTCTTATATTTATCCTTATTCGTAAGCTTATCCTTACAGAGAAAGAGCTGAAGACAATGTAGCACGCATAGACCAAAGATATGATCTGTGGCATCACGTTTCGCTATATGTAACCTCCTTGCTATAGAGTCGCAAACGTCATCGCTGGCCTTCAGTCCGAATTTTCTTATAATTTGACGACTTTCAACCACCATATCTTCCACCCTCTTATAGCTACCGGCATGGAACTGCCATGGTGTGCAACGGTAGACTTCGGACAACAATTACACACCGACCATTCGTTTGCGTTCTGTAGGTCTCGCTGCAGAGCGAAATATTAACACACACACACACACACACACACACACACACACACACACTTAGAATTTTATATACACCGATAACCTTCCATCCCAATATACTCCACCCTTTTATCGTTATCAACCCTCAAGCAACATTGCAACCAATAAAACCATTTTCAAAGAGTAGGCTAAATATAATTTTCAAAGAGTAATTATTGTTCCGCATTTCGCGTTATATTCTTCAAATTACTAAATATCTATCAGAGCGCTGTAAAACCGTGCCTAAAACATTCCTCAGGTATAAATTAGTAACTGTACTTATATTTAAGTCTCTGCGTCTTGTCGTTCGAACGTGATAAGCGTACACCGAACAGACATTCACATTAATATATATATATATATATATATATAGATAAATAGCTATCCGACCGCCTTAAAACCGTGCCTACAGCCTTACCCGGGTAGACATTAGTAAATGTACAAATTTTTAGCTCTGTATGTCTTGTGGTTCAGACGTGATAAACGTACACCGAACAGACATTCACATTTATAGATATAGATTTAGGAGACAATGTGAGTACCTGTCTTACACTGTTCGCGGATGATGCTGTCGTTTATCGGTTAGTAAAGTCACCAAATATCTATTTTATCTATTAATTTAAGTGTAAGGAAGTCTTTTCTGAAGGCATTTGTGTGGAGTGTTGCCTTGTACGGGAGTGAAACATGGACGATAAGCAGTGCGGACAGGAAGAGGATAGAGGCTTTTGAAATGTGGTGTTACAGAAGAATGCTGAAGATTAGGTGGGTAGATCGCATAACCAAT
Organism: Locusta migratoria; assembly: GCA_026315105.1. Lineage (NCBI taxonomy): Eukaryota > Metazoa > Arthropoda > Insecta > Orthoptera > Acrididae > Locusta > Locusta migratoria. Next base: position 285,280,637 of record CM048755.1, read on the forward strand.
GAAGAAGTACTGAACAGAATTGGTGAGAAAAGGAATTTTTGGCATACCCTGGCTAAAAGAAGGGATCGCTTGGTAGGACACATTCTTAGACATCGGGGAATCGTAAATTTAGCATTGGAGGGAAGTGTGTGGGGTAAAAATCGCAGAGGGAGACCAAGAGACGCGTATAGTAAGCAGATTCAACTGGATGTGGGTTGCCGTTCTTATGAGGAGATGAAAAGGCTTGCTCAGGATAGAGTAAGGTGGAGAGCTGCATCAAACCAGTCTCCGGACTGAAGACCATAACAACAAACAAAGTCACCAAAAGAGCAAAGGCAGCTGCAAAATAATTTACAGAAGATATCTGCATGGTGCAACAGTTGGCAATTGACCCTAAACAATGAAAAGTGTGAAGTCATCAGTATGAGCACTAAAAGCGTTAAACTTCATTTACAGAATAAATCACTTAAATCTACAAGCCGTACATGCAATTACTACCTAGAAATAACAATTACCGACAACGTAAATTGGAACGAACATACAGAAAATATTGTAGGTATGGCAAGCCGCGGTAGTGTGGTCGAGCGTTCTAAGGCGTCTTGCTGCGGGTCGCGGGGTTGCTCGCCATCGGAGGTTCGAGTCCTCCCTCCGACATGTGTGTGTGTGTGTGTGTGTGTGTGTGTGTGTGTGTGTGTGTGTATCAGTTTATTTTGTTAGTGTGTTAGGTTAGTTTACTTAAGCTTAAGTAATTTGTAAGCTTAGCGACTGATAACCAAAATAATTAAGTCCCGTAGATTTACAAACATCTGAACATTTTTTTGGGAAGGCGGACAAAAGGCTACGTTCCATTGGCAGAACACAGATGCAACAGTTATACTAAAGAAACAGCCTAAACTACACTTGTGCGTTCTATTGGAGAACTGCAGCCTATTGCGGGATCCCCAGCAAGTGGGACTGAGGAGCCAGCTCGTTTTGTATTTCGCGATATAGGGGAGAGAGAGTGTCACATAAATGATGCACGAGTTGGCGTGGAAATCATGTTAGGCGTTATTCGTTGCGACGAGATTTGCGAAATTCCTTTCACCAACATTCTCTTCCGAATACGAATATATTTTGTTAGCACCCACCTAAGGCGCTCCAGTCACGGTCTGCACGGCCACTACGGTCGGCGGTTCTAATACCCCTCGGGCATGGATATTTGTGCCGTCCTAGTTCGTAAGTAGTTCATAAGTAGTTTGTAAGTTTAGGGACTGATGACCCCGTAGTTAAGTCCCATAGACTATAGAAACATTTGAACATTTGAACCTAATAGGGAGACATGATCATCATAATAAAATAAATCAAATCGAAAACGGAAAGATGCAGGTGTTACTTTTTCCCGTGCGTTATTAGAGAATGGAGCGGTAGAAAAATATTGTAAAAGCTGTTTGATGAATCCTCCGCAATGCACATAAATGTGATTAGCGGAGTATTTATGTAGATGTAGACTCTTTTCGGAAATAAAGAGCGAGCTGTGAGCCATGGACTACAACGGTTGACGTAGGACATACGACAGTTCGGATCGGACGGGCCGCGGCAGAATAGGCGTGCGCACTAAGGCAACCTGGTTGCGGTGCGCGCCGCCGTTCGCCGTCGGGGGTTCGAGTCCTCCCTCGAACATGGGTGTTTGTGTTGTCCTTAGCATATGTGACTTTAAGTTAGTTGATGTACTTTGTAAGCCTAGGGACTGATGACCAACCTAGATACGTCCCTTAGATTTGCAAACATTTTTTGTATCAGACGAGGTACGTGGTACGTTCTTTAGTAGTCCGTGCAGGTGCATTAATCCCTTGTGTCTGGGGTGACGTAGGGTTTCACCGCCACCGCCTAGTTAGCAGGAGGTCCTGGGTTCGAATCCCGGCCTCGTCACAAATTTTTATCTGCCCATGTTGTATGATTACACCGACCAGCAACTGAGAGTAAAAAATATCAGCTAGGAGCAACGCTACTCTGCTGCTAATAATCGTTGTGTGGCTCTCGCGTCCCGCTGCAAGACTCTCAGGGCTTGTGAAAGGACGTTGATCTCTTCACATCGTCGGCTGCTTGGTCACGGGCCGCAAGCAGACCAGACAGACGTGTAATTCTTGAGACGCACTCTTGCGGATTCTCCGCCTTGTGCCGACTGGCAGAAACCTGCACGATTCTTAACACGAGTCGGGAGGAACGTTTGTCACTGGGCAAGCAATTGCGAATGTAAGTAAGCGTGACATCCACCATCGCTCGAAATATACAGGGTGTTTTAGGAGGAGGAAATATTTGAGAAATAGGTACTATAGACGAACTGCAATAAAAATGCCATTTAACACGCGCGCAATTTTTATTGAGTACAATAAATCCAGCTTAGAGCAAAGGCAAATGAGGACTTTTCATTGGTTCTTGAAAGAACATGATATTTAATTAAAAGCAAATTTTGCTTATATTCTATCAATCTATTCCTATTTAATTCACCGGTTTTTAGGATTCATTTAAAGCCTGAAGATGGCCTTGTAAAACTAAAACGAGTTAACTAAATAAAAATAATCACGTAGAACAGCACAAAATTGTGATTTTAATTCAAGTTGATAATGTTCTACGAAGAACCGACGGAAGAATCATTGAGATTTAGATAAGATATCTGCATGGTGCAAAAATGGGCAATTGACACTTAATACTGAGACGTGTGATGTCATCCAGATGACCACTAAAAGAAACCCAGTACACTTCACTTACCCGATAAATCAGTCAAAACTACAGGCCGTAAATTCAACTAAATACCCAGGAGTAACAATTATAAACAACTTAAACTGGAAACAACACACAGAAAATATTGTAGGGAAAGCGAACCAAAGACTACGTTTCGTTGGCAGAACACCTAGAAGATTCAACAGCTCTACTTAAAAAAACTGCCTACACAACACTTGTGCGTCCTATTTTGGAGTATTGTTGCGCATTGTGGGATCCCTACCAAGTGGGACTGACAAACGATTTAGAGAAAGTACAGAGAAGGGCAGCTCGTTTTGTATTATCGCGATATAGGGGAGAGAGTTTCACGGAAATGACGCACGAGTTGGGGTGGAAATCATTAAAACAGAGACGTTATTTGTTGTGACGAGATCTATTTGCGAAATTTCTTTCACCAACTTTCTCTTCCGAATATTTTTTTAGCACCCACCTACATAGGAAGACATGATCATAAACATAAAATAAGAGAAATCAGATCGAAAACGGAAAGTTTAATTGTTCCTTTTCGCGCGAGCTATTAGAGAATGGAACGGTAGAGAAACATCATAAAAAGCGGTTCGGTGAACCCTCTGCAATGCACTTCATTGTGACTTGCAGAGTATTTATGTAGATTTAGATGTAGATTTGGCCGATTGCGTAGGGGGAACGAGTCCTCCCTCGGGCATGGGTGTGTGTGTTGTCCTTAGGTTTTTTTTTTAAATCTTATTTTAAGTAGTTTGTAAGTCTAGGGACTGATGATCATAGTAGTTTTATTCCACAAAATTAGAAACATTTGAATTCTGAATATTTGTCCTCATTTACCTTTGACTTAAGTCTGTTTGGGTTACATACAAACAGCGCTATTTCTATACTCAATAATAACTGGACACACGATATGTGAAATTTTTACGGCATTTCGTTTATGCTACCACATCCTAAAATATTTGTTATTACTCCTGAAATACGCTGTATTGAAGAATAACTGCAGCTGATGGTAGACTTAATTAGGCTTTTCGCGATTGTCGTACTTGCTAAAGAAACCAATTACGAAATACCTCCGAACTAGATGTTTTCTGAGAACAGCAACTTCTACAGCATTCCAGATGTAGTAACAGCCTAAGTTCCAGAAAAAGGGTTTTTATTCATTGACACTGCGGCTAACTGGGAAGTAGGTAAGATAAACATGGTAGGTACATGCAAGGCAAAGGAGTAAAGACAAGGCGAAAATGGTGTTCATAAGGAGATGTAAAAATTATGTCTAGTTTTGAATATATTAAAATGCCCGAATTCCACTAAAAATCTTGTGGAACGTGAAAGTTCGTGCTAAACATAATCGATTCCTTTTGAACTTCGAAATGTTCAAATGTTTGTACACCTAAGGGATCAAAATGCGGTTCCTAGACTTACAAGGTACTTTAACGTCTTCTAAGGAAAATACACACCCACGGTCGAGAGAGGACTCAAACCTCTGACGGGAAGAGGCCGCGCATTCTCTAGCATGGCGCCATTGCGACTTCGACCACGCGGCTATTCCCGCGCGGCTTTGAACACATCAGGCTGCAATAATAATTAATTTTTGGTCTTAAAACTTTTTCAATGTTACGATTACGCCTCTGCTATTGTGAACCGTATGTATTACGTTGTACTGAAGGTTGGGAGAAAACTTAATGTTATCTGTCGTCAGCCGCGGTGGAGTAGCCGAGCGGTCTAAAGCGTCTCACTGCGGAGCGCGCGGTTGCTCGCCGTGGAGGTTCGATTCCTCCCTGGGGTATGGATGTGTGTGTTGTCCTTAGGTTAGTTTACCTAGGTTTAAGTAGTTTGTAAGCTACGGACTGATGACCACGCAGTTTGGTCCGATAGATTTACGAACATTTGAACATTTCAGCATGGTCATTAGAGACGAAGCTCACGTTCGGATTTTTGGGCAAGGATGGTGTACTAAATCGGCCGTGCACTTTCAAAGGAATCATCCTGGCATTTGCCTTGGTTGTGTTATGGAAATTATGGAAAACGTAAATTTGGATGGCCGGAGGTGGATTTGAAAAAAAAATGTTCAAATGTTTGTTAAGCTTATGGGACTTAACTACGGGGTCATCAGTCCCTAAACTTACAAACTACTTATGAACTACTTACGAACTAGGACGACACAAACATCCATGCCAGAGGGGGGACTCGAACCCCCGACCGCAGTGGCCGTGCAGACCGTGACTGGAGCGCCTCAGTCCCCTCGGCCACCGCGGCTGGCAAGGCACCTTACTGTGCACGGCTAATCCGCTGCGGCTTTATATCAGAAGATGCATGACCACGTGTACTGACTAGGACGCATATAACAACCAGTCAAAACCATTAGATGCAACTCTAAAAACTTTTTTTAGGATCTCCAATTACACGAAAAAACAGACAAGATCTCTAACGGTTTCCATGGCTCATTGGTAGCGATTTATATGGTAACCAAGAAAATTTTAGGGCCAGTGTCACAAATTCTGCCATTCCTTTTCTTTTTTTTTCGTAGTTTTCTGATACCTACACGATTTAAATTTAAAATTCGTCTAGTATAGTTTTCAATACATACGTCATCGTATTTTTGAATGAAAAACGTACGATTGCCTCTGCTTGTTCACTTCATTAAGAGTTTCGCGGGATTGCTTGATAAGTGTTATTTCAAAAAATGTTTGTGAAGCTGTAGGGACTTAACTGCGGGGTCAACAATCCCTAAACTTACAAATTACTTATGAACTACGTTATACTAAAGACGCCACAAACAACCATGCCCGAATGGGGATTCGAACCCCCGACGGGGAACGGCCTCGCGCATCGGAGCGTAGCGCCTCATTGCGCTTGGCCATTCCGCCGCGGAAGGTGTTATTTCTGATGTTTATATAATTGAAACCATTATTATTATCGAGCAGTAAACATTGATAATGCAAAAGACGTACACTTTTCATTAAAATACGATTAGACATGTGTATATTACAATGAAAAAAAAAAAAAAGCAAAACAAACAAACTACAGGAAGGAATTGGGGGTTTCAAACAGCTGACTCCAAGACTTCTTGAATACCAATTTACAACTCTGCCGATGAGCCACGGGACTGTCGGAAACGTTCCTGATATTATAAGCAGTTAAATGGACTAAATAAACTTCAAGGTTGATTTTCAAAAAATGTTCGAATGTTTTTAAACCTATTGGACCAAACTGCTATGGTCATCAGTAGCTAGCCTTACAAACTGCTTACACTAAGGGCGACAAACACACACCCTGCCCGAGAGAGGATTCGAACCTCCGGAGGGAACGGCCGCCCAATCCGTAGCATGAAGCCTTACAATTAGACCACGCGGCCATTCCGCGCGGCTGGTTGGGTTGGGTTGGTTTGTTTGGTTGGTTTAGGGGGACTAAACTACTGAGTTTATCAGTCCCCTGTTGGGGAGGGGAAGGAGTGAAGATAGGAAAGGAGGGGAGGGGGAAAGGAAATGAAGTCCGGGATGTAAAGAAGGAAGGAAGGCTGCATTAGCTCGGGGCCTCGTGCTCGCCACGCACGTACTCACGAAGGAACCGTGAGCCGGCCGCGGTGGCCTAGGAGACTGACGCGCTTCAGTCACGATCTGCACGGTCACTACGGTCGGGGGTTCGAATCCCCCCTCGGGCATGGATATTTGTGCCGTCCTTAGTATAAGGTGGTTCATAAGTAGTTTGTAAGTTTAGGGACTGATGACCCCGTAGTTAAGTCCCATAAGCTTAACAAACATTTGAAAGAACCGTGAGCCCCCTGGAGGGGGGAGGGGTGTTCCGCGCAGCAAGGTTGATTTTTTCGAGACTATTTGGGAGTTAAATCGAATGTGTTTGGCTGATTAATATTGGAGTTCTGAACTTCACGTACCATAAATACAAAAAATTACAAACATTCGATATCCATCTTAGCAGAGCTGGTGTGACCGCGAGCGACGATGTATGGACGATCAGGGCATGGATGGAGCCAGGCTAGGGACGACACCGCACACTGCATTTTCGTCTACATACATACTCCGTAATCAAGGCGTGACCGTACCATTGTACCATTAAGTCATTTCCCATTCCGTTATACTCCCGAGCATTAGGCTGGGGGCTATTGAACTTCACAATGACTGCACCGGGAGAAATTTGGCGGATTTTCCCTTTTTGTAAAGTTAGGTGCTCAGTCATTGCGAATGTAGGGTGCACAGTAATAGACAGATGACAGTTGCTGTTGTGCTTGGAATGGCGGATACTGCATCACGAAAGTGATTAGCCCAAGACTTTCAAGTGTTCCTACGCTCCTTATTCGGATTGAGCCTGTCACTGTTTGTTTTTAGTCCTGTTATTAGGTCAGTCTGATACGAGTAGTACCAGAGTGACAATTCCTTTGTGCTTGGTTTGAAATCAGTTTCGTTAAGTGAGTACCGTGCTCTGCTTTTCAAATACGTGGACTTGTACAGAGTGTTCATTTTAACTGAAGACAAATACCGCGGAAACTACACGTCGGACCAAAAGATTTACCATACTAATTTGTTTGTATCAGAGGGGAACATCCAACAACACACCACTCGCCGCTCCTCCCCCCCCCCCTTACGCACACACAACCCCGTGCGCGAGTGTCGGAGGGAACTTTGAAATCTTCAACGAAAACTCCGGTTTTTAGCGCAGATGACGATTGTACGTCAAAAACTACACACGTTTCGTCTTAAAAAAGTTTCCGTTTCGCCACAGATAGCGATGTAATCATCGGAATCGAAATGAGACCACAACTGTAATTTACAACATACTGTTCAGTGTCCATTTAATATTCACTACACGGAGAATCCGACCTCCACGCTTTGACGGTAGGTCAGGCAAGTACTTCGTGGCTTTCAACTGCACACTCCACTCACAACGTTGTATCCTTCCGACATATCGATCAGGGGACTACCTGATGCTCCTCTGTGTCTGCGGCTCGAAGCGAACGTTCCCCTGCTTTTCCAATTAAAGTAAATGTTCAAAAGTGGCACCTTCAACTGCAGTTCACGCAGTGAGCCGTTCTGCAAATGATTGTACACTGCATGTAAGCATATCTGTAGAAATATCAGCACAATTGTTGCGATGGATTGGCCGAGCGCTCTAAGGCGCCTTGCTGCGTAGCGCGCGGTTACTCGCCGTCGAAGGTTCGAGTCCTCCCTTGGGCATGGGTCTGTGTGAATTGCCTTTAGGTTAGTTTAAGTAGTTTGTAAGCCTAGGGACTAATAACCAAAGCCATGGTGGAGTGGCTGAGTGCTCTATGGGGCCTAGTTGCGGAGCGCGCCTCTACTCGCCGTCGGAGGTTCGAGTCCTCCAAAGATCAAATGTTCAAATATTTGTTAAACTTAAGGGACTTAACTGCAGGGTCATCAGTCCCTAAACTTACAAACTACTTATGAACTGCCGGCCGCGGTGGCCGAGGTGACTGAGGCGCTCCAGTCACGGTCAGCACGGCCGCTACGGTCGGGGGTTCGAATCCCCCCTCGGGCATGGATATTTGTGCCGTCCTAGTTCGTAAGCAGTTCATAAGTAGTTTGTAAGTTTAGGGACTGATGACCCCGTAGTTAAGTCCCATAAGCTTTACAAACATTTGCACATTTTTGCTTATGAACTACCTTATACTAAAGACGACAGTCAAACCTTAAGGTCGTAAATTCTACCAAATACCTAGGAGTTACAATTACGAACAACTTTGACTGGAGAGAACATATAGAAAACATTGTGGGGAAGGCGAACCAAAGGTTACGTTTCATTGGCAGAACGCTTCGAAGATGCACCAGCTCCACCAAAGAGACTGCCTACTTCACATTTGTGCGTCCTCTCCTGGAGTACTGTGCCCCTTGTGGGACCCTCACTAGGTGGGACTGACGGAAGAGATTGAGAAGGTTCAGAGAAAGGCAGCTCGTTTTGTTTTATCACGTTACGGGGGGGGGGGGGGAAGCATCACGGAAATGTTACACAAATTGGGGTGGAAATCATTAAAAGAAAGACGTTACTCATTGCGGCGTGATCTGTTTGCGAAGTTTCAATCACCGACTTTTAATTCTGAATGTGAAAATATTTTGCTAGCACCCACCTACTTAGGGAGATATGACCATCCCAATAAAATAAGAGAAATCAGATCGAAAACGGAACGATTTAGATGTTCTTTCTTCCCGCGCGCTATTACAGAATGGAACGGTAGAGAAAAGTTATGAAAGTGGTTAATGAACCCTCTGCCAGGCACTTAAATGTGATTTGCAGAGTATCTATGTAGAAACATCCATGCCCGATGGGGGATTCGAACCCGCGACCGTAGCGGCCGTGCAGACTGTGACTGGCGCGCCGCAGACCGCTCGGCCACTGAGCCCGGCCTAGAGTCCTCTCTCGGGCATGGGTGTATTTGTTGTCCTTAGCATAAGTTAGTTTAAGTAGTTTGTAAGCCTAGAGACTGATGACCAGAGTAGTTAAGTTCCATAGATTTACAAACATTTGAACATTTTTTAATAACCACAGAAGGCCCTTAGATTTACAAACATTTGAATCAGCACAAGCGTTACGTGTCGGTCGAGCATGTCTTCACGGCCTGTTTGCATTTTCTGGTACACATTACCTTTTAATATCGCCACAGAATAAAATCTAGTGGCGTCAAATCGGGTGACCTAGCAGGCCAATTAATAAGGCCACCTCTGCCGATTCACTGACCAGTGTCAACATGGTCCAATACTTGGAGTGCCTTACTTGCGTAATGCGCTGGGCACCTGTCTTGCTAAAACCGCTTATGTTCCCGATGTCCAGGGCAACATCGTGGAGTAATATTGGTAGTTCCTGTTCCGAAAACTATCCATATTTGCGTCCATCCAACGTGCGATCAGTAAAATATGGGCCAATGAGTTTTTTCCCCATGATGCTACATCATTAGTTAAACGACCAAGGGCGTTGACGGTCGACTTGCCGTAACCAGTGGGGATTGTCTAGACTCCAGTACTGCGTGCTATACCAGTTAACGCTACCATGATTTGTGAAGGTAGTTTTATCAGAAAACAATACCTCGGCAAGTAATGTGGGGGTCGTTCGCAGTTGTTGAAGTGCCCATACAAAACACTACCCAGTTATGGAAATCGTCTCCATGAAGTTCTTGATGCAGTGACACGTGGCATGGATACTACTAATGACGATGCAATATGTTGCAAAGACTACCGATGGTCTTAGCAAAATCCCGGTGTATTTGCCTTATACCTATCTCTGGATTGTAGTGTACTGCGGGTGTTACATTAGCTTCTCCCCAAACTAGTTTGCTTCGTTTCCGCTTAGCAGTCAGTACACAACAACCAGACATATTGGCGTTCACAACTTTGTAATAGAACGAACGGGAACGAACTTTCTCTGGAGAACGCTCGGCATACACGGCAACAGCAGCGTCAACATTTTAATTCGTCGTAACTAAGGATGATTAAAACTTTTTTTTCTTCTGTGGTTGTAGCGTGCATCGTCTATTCGCATGTCTTGTCTACGAATGATCGGCAGGTGTGCAGGACACACATAATGCTAAGAGTTGCTTCCTGTTCTACGTCTGCTAGATACATGAGCTCCGCTCCCAGTGTACTGCGTATTATGACACGTCGTAGTTCTCTACACGGCTACAGAAACGCATTGAATAGTCCCATGTTCGATATGTCACATGAATACAACGTTGCGGACGGGGTTTCCAAGTTATGAATTACTGACGTGTCCTACTCTCGCATTATGAATGTGTGGTTCCCCCCGTGCCATTGAATATTAAATAGACATTGAGCTGCATGTTGTAAATTACAGTTGTGGACTCATTTCGATTCAGCCAATAACAGCGCCGTCTGTGGCGAAACGGTAAAGTATTCAAGACGAAAAGTATGTAGATTTTGCCGTAAAATCGTAATATGCGACAAAAACCCGGGTTCCCGTTGACGATTTCAAAGTTCCCCTTCCCCCTCCCCCACCATCCACGCATAGGGTTGGGTGGGGTGGCGAGTGTAGTATAATTGGATGTCCCCCTCTGATATAAACAAATTAATATTGTACTTTTTTTGATTCGAAGTGTTATTTCCGTGATATTTGTATGTCTTAAGTTAAAATGAACACACTGTCTAGTTTCTCTGTTTCTGAAATTCACACTTTCTAAATTTAATATTTGCCGCCAAGAACGCGACAAGGTGCCATATTTGTGGGACGATTGATGCCAGCGTTAGCACCTGCCACCATGTCAAATATTGGAACCGTTGTTGAAAAAACTTAATTGGCCAAACAATTCGGCTAGTGCATTTAGGGTACTTACAAGTCGTTTAATGCTTTGACTTGGGCATTATTTTGGTTAAGTGAAATGCGGTGAATTTGAATTTTACCAATCTGGTCATTTCGGTACATACGTAATATCTAGAGGTTAGAGTAAATTTTTGTCAGGGTGTAAAATATCGCTACTAGAAGAGCTAACGGCCGTTTAACATCCCCGGATTTTATTTTTCTTAATGTCTTAGAGAGTCTAGTGACAGGAAACGTATTTGTTTCAAGTTCTTAATATAATCTGAAATTTGGTATTACGTTTTATTGTGTCGAATCCTTCTTGAAAGAGATACTGTAGAGTTACTCACAGAATTTTGATAGGAGCTAGTGTAGTGTGTCATTGGGTTTAAGGTGTTAGGCCGAAATATTACGGAACCAGTGCTGATGTAATAATTATTGAAAGACTAGTGCTTATAATTGCGTGAAATAAACAAAATGTGTTGGCAGGGATTTGTCTCAAGAATTTACTATTAATATCTGTGTCATTTTAGTAAATTAACTGTAAAGGCTTTTCTTAATAGTGTCAGAAGTGGTGAATGTCCAATATTCGTTGCATCAGTCTGTAAGTATAAATTATCGTTTTTATTTGCAGTAATTGTTCAAAGGCTACATAGTGCTCACCCACCAATGTACACTATCTTTTCAATTAATGTGTTTTAATAAGAAAATTGTCGCTCGACCGCTTACCACACGAGGATAATGTCGTGGGAAAGGCGAACCAGAGACTGCGTTTTATTGGCAGAACCCTTAAAAGATGCAACAGAACTACTAAAGAGACTGCATACAGTACGCTTGTCCGTCCGATTTTGGAGTATTGCTGCCCCGTGTGGGATCCTTATCAGGTGAGTTTGACATCGAAAGGGTCCAAAGAAGGGCGGTTCGTTTTGTATTGTCACGATACACGGGAGACAGCGTTACGGAAATGATACAGGATCTGGGATGGGAATCATTACAACAACGGCGCTTATCGCTGCGGCGTGGGCTACTTACGAAACTCCAATCGCCAACGTTCTCCTCCTAACGCGAAAATATATTGTTGACTGCCACTTACATAGGTAGAAAAGATCATCAAAATAAAATTCGAGAAATCAGAGCTCGAACGGAGAGATTCAGGTGTTTTTCTTCCCGCACGCTATTCCAGAATAGAATGGTAGATAAATAGTATAAAGGTGGTTCGATGAACCCTCTGTCAGGCACTTAAATGTGATTTGCAGAGTATCCCATGTAGATGTAGATCCTTGTAACCTAGCTATCATGCTCCAAAAGGCGCATTTCATCTATAGCCTTTGCAACACAATTTTTGACAGGGAACTGATCTTTGTATTCAGTGATTGTCAGGATTAGTGAAAGTGGGCCGTTAGTTTTATCGGAAGGGACACATTTAGTTAACGTTATTCTTAGCGTGTCTATCCCATTCGATTATTGTTGTGTGCTTTTCTGTTTAGGTACTATTCTGTGGCAGAAACTGTCTGTTGATATGGTACTAGCTCTTCAGCTTTGGCTATCTCTGTCAGAAGGAGCTTTGGAAAAACGTTTCTTGAGATGATATAAACAGGTTACAGTTTTGAGCATGCGGCAGCCTTTTGCAATGTCAGCTGAGTAGACGTAAGGACATTTCACCCCTCTTTTAGTTACCCTAGTTGACTGTTAGTGATGTTACTCAAGTGGAAACGCAAAGGAACAACCAAAACTATTACAATTAATCAGTCGATAACGCAGAAATGTTTACTAATGGGTGATCTGTTTTCATCCTATTATAGAACCATCCTCATACCCATGGTTGAAAATGCACCGCCTAACGAACGCCTGTCAATTGTGTCTTTTCAGTCAGGGGTCTGAGGATGACTCCATAATGGATCTAAACCGGTCATTTATTAATAAACTTTTCTTCCACATAGACCAATTATAGATTAATTTTAATTAACAGTAAATATCGCTATATCTCCATAATGTTTTTAAAAATAACCACAGATATACCAACATCAGGAACACCTCATGTACTGACAGAGAGACCGGGAAGCATTCGCAGAAGGTAGTTATAGAAATAAAATCAGTGGAAACAGTCACTCCTAAGTTGTAGATTGCTACGAGCAGTCCTGCTAACAAAATTATTGTGCGAAGGGATTGAAAATAAATGTGATGCAGAGGTAGATCTTTTCCTCATAAGCCACACATATCTGTAGTCACTGCTAAGCGATGGTTGAGGTTGTGTAAAAAGCGACGTCATTGGGCAGTGAATGGCTGGAAACTAGTGATTTGGAGTGATGAATTACGCTGTATTCAGTGGCAATCCGATGGAAGGGTTTGGATAATGACTGGAGAATATTAGCTACCATTATGTACAATGCCTATACCGAAATAAGGTGGAGGCGATGTTAAGGAATGAAAGTGTTTTCAATAATTAGGGCCGGCCGCGGTGGCCGAGGAGACTGAGGCGCTTCAGTCACGGTCCGCACGGCCACTACGGTCAGGGGTTCGAATCCCCCCTCGGGCATGGATATTTGTGCCGTCCTAGTTCGTAAGTAGTTCATAAGTAGTTTGTAAGTTTAGGGACTGATGACCCCGTAGTTAAGTCCCATAAACTATACAAACAAACAAACAATAATTAGGGTGTGACCCCCTTATTACTATTACGAAAACGCTACATATTATAGCACGGTGTACTATGAACAGTAGAAGAACAATTTGAAAACGAGGAATGTTTGTATTAGCGTGACAATGCAACTTATGAGTAGAGTCTGTAAGGTAATTATTTGTGGGCACTAATATACCTGAAATGGACTGGACTGTCCAGAGACCCGACCTAGACCCAACGGTACATCTCTGAGGTGAATCAGAATGACAACTTTTCTCCAGATCGTAGCTTATCTGGTTTCAGCTCGGGAGGAAGAATGGGATGTCGTTCGTCCACAGATATTGATACACCGGCAGATAGTGTCCGCAGCAGAGCGCAAGTCGTGATGAAGGCGATGGGTCGACAATCAACTGTCGACGTCCACTAATAAGTTTGATCAGATAATCTATCAGCCACCATCTTCAATCTTGGTATCAGATGAACTGCTGCACGAGAGTTCTATGGTTCATATACCACGGCGCAGTCGGCACGGAATGGAAGGTTTACAAAAATCAACACAGCATTTCAAATGGTGGCACTCACACAAGCAGTATACAAGTCGAAACATCACCAGACGAAACGGAACGTCAGTATTAAGGCTCCTCAGAAAGAAGGACTCGAACGTAGGTAGTTTGCCTTACACTGCCAAGTGCTCCACCGGCTGAGCTACGCTAGCACACCTCAACACGTTCTCACAGCTTTATATTAGCCAGTACCTCGCTTCGTACCATCCAAATATCACACAAGTTTTTCCGCGATCCTTGCAGGACTAGCACTCGTCGCGGTGGAGGGACAGGGTGCTATAAAGGCGCCTCGCTGCGGAGCGCGCGGTTGCTTGCCGTCGGAGGTTCGAGTCTTCCCTAGGGCATATATATATATATATATATATATATATATATATATATATATGTGTGTGTGTGTGTGTGTGTGTGTGTGTGTGTGTGTGTGTCGTCCTTAGGTTAGTGTAGTTTATTTTAAGTAGTTTTTAAGTCTAGGGACTGATGTCAATAGCAGTTTGATCTAATAGGTTTACAAACATTTAAACATTTCAACCAGCACTCCTGGAGGAAGGAACACTGCAGAGACGTCTTAGCCACGATCTGGGGCATGTTTTCAGACAAAATTCTCTTTTTAGCAGGCGGTGCTCTGATATTACACTTCCTGCCACAGATGAGTAGCTCATTTCGCCGAATATTGGCCCAGGGAAGACAAAGGTTCCGAGTTCGACTTTCAAATGTTCAAATGTTTGTAATTCTATCGGACAAAACTGCGTGGTCATCAGTCCGTAGCTTACAAACTACCTAGGTAAACTAACCTAAGGACAAACACACACACCCATGCCCCAGGGAGGACTCGAACCTCCACGGTGAACAACCGCGCGCTCCGCAGCGAGACGCTTTAGACCGCTCGGCTACTCCACCGCGGAGTTCGACTTTCGGCCCGGAACACAGTTTCAATCCGACGGAAGCGCAGACTTCACTACGGAGAGAAAATACCATACTGGTCTCTGTTATTTTGTGTCTCAAAATTGTTCAAGTGTTTTTAAAGCTATGGGACCGAATAGCAAAGGTTTGAATAGCTTATGGGACTTAACTACGTGGTCATCAGTCCCTAAACTTACCAACTACTTATGAACTAGCTAACACTAAGGACGACACAAATATCCATGCCCGGGGGGGGGGGATTCGAACCCCCGACCGTACTGGCCGTGCAGACCTCGACTGACGCGCCGCAGTCCCCTCGGCCACCGCGGCCGGCGACCGAATAGCAATGGTCATCAGTCCCTAGACTTACAAACTACTTTAACTTACGCCAAGGACAATACACACATCTATGGTAGAGGGAGGACTCGAACCTCCGTTAGGGATCAGCCCCGCACTCCGCAGCAAAGTGCCTTAGAGCGCACGGCCACGACAATCGTTAGTGTCTAGTTAATCTTGTACGTACCCGTGGTGTCTCAGAGAGTTCGGTCAAAGGGCTGTCCGCCTTTTGTAATAAAAAAATAAGAGAAATTAAAAAAAAAATGAGCAAGATCTCACCGATAAACAACAAAGAAACGAATTAACTGAGAAACAACAACAAAAAGAACGGAGAGTGGTCAAAATGTTCAGATGTTTGTAAAGCTGTGGTACCAAAGTTCTGAGATTCTCAGTCCTTAGACTAACAAACTACTTAAACCAATCTATACTCAAGACGACACACACATCCATGCCCATTCGGGTAGAGGGGGAGGGGGAATTACTCGTGCTGAGACTGACAAGGAGACCACATTGGTATCGGATTTTAGATTTTTTTTTATATTTATGGTACATGAAGTTCCGAACTCGAATAAGAATCAGCCAAAGTCTTTTGACGCAACTCTCAAAAACTCCCGAGAAAATCAACTTTGAAGTTTTGCAAATACACGTAAGTACCAATAATTAAAAGAGCCGCTCCATCTATCGGTGTAACTCAGGAGGTAGCATTAAGGCCTTACAACTATACGGGCAGTGGTCCGAATCCCGCCGTGACAGTTTTTTTTTTCGTTGGTTTAGAATACTTGCAGCATTTTAACACGTAGTGGTAATTTTTATGAACAATGCACGTATTTTTGTTTATTCGTAATTTTCTATAGCCGGCCGCGGTGGCCGCGGTGGCCGAGGAGACTGAGGCGCTCCAGTCACGGTCTGCACGGCCACTACGGTCGGGGATTCGAATCCCCCCTCGGGCATGGATATTTGTGCCGTCCTTAGGATAAGCTAGTTGATAAGTAGTTTGTAAGTTTAGGGACTGATGACCCCAGAGTTAAGTCCCATAAGCTTAACAAACATTTGAACATTTGAATTTTCTATATTTTATAAAAGAGTGTCAATACTGATGGTTTAAACATGCAGCCAACCAACGAATCGAACTCGTGTGCGAGGAGTAATTTAATGGAGAATGTGAAAATTTTTCACTATTTCAAATTCAGCGTCATAAAACATTTTGGGATCTCCAATTTCACGTGTTACGTCAGTTTTTGTTTGTATGTATGTAGACGAGCTGAACACACTGGCGTCACTTAAAACGATGGTTGAGTAGGTTAGCTGCTTGGAAAGTCATTAGTAGCTATGGACATAACTTTGCAAAAACAGTGTCGTAGCTCTTCACGAACTGAAAAATCAAAGACAACCGTCGTCAACTAATAGTGAAGCCACGGCGCCCGGCGTCACCTAAGCTACACCGACATACATAGCGTCTCTTTTAATTATTGGTACTTACATGTCTTTGCAAAGCCATAGTGGTCTGCTGCTTAATAATACCATATGGTCATTTCATTTCCTAGTACCGAATGGAGTCGGTAGCTCAGAGCAACATATGAACACCATTATCCTGAGCTCTCTTGTCTTGCAGTACCATTCCAGCCGTCACTGAGCATGGAATTTTTGCTGGAAGAACTCCAGTAAAAGGGAAAAGGGTCAGTACGACACCAACTGGTCTTTTGTGCTCTTGAGTGCCACCTGGTACTGAGAGGGTTAATCTTTATTTTGTTGTTTTCTTTATTTTCTCGTAACACAAAGAGAACATTCCAGGGTGACTTGAAAATAAAGCTAGCTGTATGTAATGGAAAATTATTTATTACAGTTACTGATGTCCAAAACAAGACACCTTATCTATAATGTATGCATGCTTACGACAGGCAATTGATAATTTCCGTGCGGATGCCAAATACGTTCGATAACTTGCTGGAATACAGCACAAATTTTCTATTTCGCCGTTGAATATATTTCAGTGCACTGCAACGGTCGATTCATTAGAATATTACTCATTCGTAAATTTATGTATTCTCTTCTAACTGTTGTTTTGAGGTGTTAGAAAGCAAATATATTATCAGGCAAATACCAGTGTTTTGAAATGTCTGGATGACACTGTTTTTGTTAACTTCAAATATTTGTAAATCTATGGGACTCAACAGCTTGGTTATTAGTCCCTAGCTTACAAACTACTTAAAATAAGGTAAACTAATTTAAGGACAACACAAACACCCATGTCCGAGGGGGGAATCCAACCCCCGACGGCGGACGGCCGCGTTTGTTGTCTTCACTTCTGAGCTGTTTACTATAGAAATTTTAATCCCGAAAATTTTTTATCAATTTGTATCGGCCAAAAATAAACATTCATAGTTCATAAATTCTGTACTAGTGTTGTCCATTACCTTCCTTTATACTCTGTATACATTTCAGCCTAGTTTTCTTGCAGATCAGTTGTTATGATGTTCTGTCTCCTGAAAGATATATCCTACTATAATAAAATTTTACAGTACATAGAGTGTAATATTAGGAAACTGACTGAGAAATTTTGATGGTCAATTCGTACCAAATTACAAATGTACGATAAAGCAGTTTTTCATTCATATCATTTTCTATAATGTCATAGTTCCAGAACGCTGTGCCATACTGTGATATAATGTCGAAGGTACATACATTGGTATATGTGCAATGTCTGCAAAATATGTCGCGAATACAGTTAGTAGTAAAAACGTAATAAATCGAAAACTTATGTGTTACGGCTTTTTCATGAACCTTATTGTTTATGACCTTATTTTCTCATGGACAATGCCTCGTACTATGATATAATTTCGAATGTATATTCCGTTGTTTACCTGAATACTGTGTGTAAAATGGGTCGCTAATACAATTACTGATGTAGAAGTAAAAGTCGCGGCGGAGTCGCCGAGCGCATTGAGGCGCTATGCTCCGTTGCGCGAGGCCATTCCCCGTCGGGGGTTCGAATCCTCCCCCAGACATGGATGTTTATGCTGTTTTTAGTATAAGTTAGTATATAAGTAGTTATTACGTTTAGGGACTGATGAACACGCAGTTAAGTCTCGTAAGCTTAACAAACATAAGAACAACATTTGTAGAAGTAATAGATCGTAGCGTCATTCCGAATGCCGTAGTTTTACTACATAAATAGCAGAAAAGTAGTAAGCGATGAACTTCCATTCCTCCGTCATTTTTTAGGGAGCTGTCCGATGAAAAAAGTTTCGTAAACGTATGGAATTATTTGTTAGGTTTCTTTGCAACTCATTCTCAAACAGTGGACGAATAAGATTTCGTTATTCACACGTCGCAAAATGCGTCAGTTTTTCGCGAATTTCATTGTTTGTGACGTCATATCTCCGGTATCATGTTTCGTAGTTGCGACTGTTGTCTGATGGTAAAGATTATGTGCACCAAATTTGATTGACTTTTTTATTACACTCCTGCTACACCACGGCGATAACGTGCTACAGACGCAAAATTTAACCGACAGGAAGCAGATGCTGTGATATGCTAATGATTAGCTTTTTAGAGTATCCACACAAGGTTGGCGCCGGTGGCGACACCTACAACGTGCTGACATGAGGGAAGTTTCCAACCGATTTCTCATACACATACAGCAGTTGACCTGCGTTGCATGATGAAACGTTGTTGTGATGCCTCGTGTAAGGAGGAGAAATGCGTACCATCACGTTTACTACTTTGATAAAGGTCGGATTGTAGCCTATCGCGATTGCGGTTTATCGTATCGCGACATTGCTGCTTGCGTTGGTCGCGATCCAATGACTGTTGGCAGAATATGGAATCGGTGGGTTCAGGAGGGCAATACGGAACGCCGTGCTGGATGCCAACGGCCTCGTATTACTAGCAGTCGAGATGACAGTCATATTATCCGCATTGCTGTAACGGATCGTGTAGCCACGTCTCGATTCCTGAGTTAACAGATGGGGACGTTTGCAAGACAACAACCATCTGCACGAACAGTTCCACGACGTTTGCAGCAGCATGGACTATCAGCTCGGAGACCATGACTGCGGTTACCCTTGACGCTGCATCAGAGACAGGAGCGCCTCCGATGGTGTACGCAACAACGAACCTGGGTGCATGAATGGCAAAACGTCATGTTTTCGGATGATGGTCGCATCCGTGTTTGGCGACGTCACGTTGAACGCACATTGGATGCGTGTATTTCTCGTCGCCATACTGGCGTATCACCCGGCGTGATGGTATGGGGTGCCATTGGTTAAACGTCTCGGTCCCCTCTTGTTCGCATCGACGGCACTTTGAACAGTGGCCGTTACATTTCAGATGTGTTACGACCCGTGGCTCTATCCTTCATTCGATCCCAGCGAAACCCTACATTTCAGCAGGATAATGCCCGACCGCATATTGCAGGTCCTGTACGGGCCTTTCTGGATACGGAAAATGTTCGACTGCTGCCCTGGCCAGTACATTCTCCAGATCGCTCACCAATTCAAAACGTTTGGTCAATGGTGGCCGAGCAACTGGCTCTTCACAATACGCCAGTCACTACTCTTGATGAACTGTGGTATCGTGTTGAAGCTGCGTGGGCATCTGTACCTGTACACGCCATTGAAGCTCTGTTTGACTCAATGCCCAGGCGTATCAAGGCCATTATTACCGCCAGAGGTGGTTGTTCTGGGTACTGATTTCTCAGTATCTATGCACCCAAATTGCGTGAAAATGTAATCACATGTCAGTCCTAGTATATTTGTCCAATGAATACCCGTTTATCATCTGCATTTTTTCTTGGTGTAGCAATTTTAATGGCCAGTAGTGTATATATTGATTCGATCTTTTTATCAAGTCTCTATGTAAGGAACTGTTCTGTAGTGGGCGGAGCCGAGAGACGCTGTGTCGACATTCGGTCTCGTGCGAGCACACCACGATTTGAGGGGGACGTCGGCTTCCGTTCCGTTCTGTTGGCCTTTAACAGTTGCGGTGCCGTTCGTGGTGTGGCTGCAGCGCGCCGCCTGGTGCCTTGCAGATATTCCGCTGCTGTGACGGCTTAAGGCAACCCCCAGGGCCGTGTGTCCCCGGGGCCGCAGGCAGGTGGTAGCTGTTCTCTGGGATCTCCCATCCTCCCTCCCTTTGCGCCGGCACTACCGTTCTCACAGCGCAACGCAAGAAGGCACTCTCAACTTCGTGTTTGAAGCCCCCTGACGACGCACTCCAGTTGCGCTATGCAGTAGAGCGTGAGTGTAGATTACGTTGGAATTTCGAAACGAAGTTGACAGACTTGTTGTCTCATGAGACTTTTATAAGTTACTTCTACTATTTCGTAACAATTAATTGTTTGGTCTTAGTTGGCAAAAGCTACTAGACGTGATGTGTAGAGTTTATTTAGATGTTAACCCTTTCGTGGTTGTTGGGACATATACGTCCCACTAACTTCGGACCTCAATTGTACCACAAGGTGGCGAGTTGCGTAATTCTGCATAGTGCTGCCATCTGTTGGTGGCCCTTCAGAACGCAGAAAAAAATCGAGGCATTGAAATTCTTATAATGTAGAAAGCTGTGACTGTTTATATGGGCTGCCGCGTGAATTTTCGCGCCGTAACCAGTCTTTATTGTGACTTGAATCGGTTTTCGTCGTTTTCTCGCTACCAAAAATGTCAGAAGTAAGTATATTTGCTATTTTATGTTTCTTAGAAGTTTACCTTCAACAATTACGCTTTCTAAAACTCATTTTACATCAAAAGTTTTTTTCAGTGAATTTACAATTAGTGGGAAGCATGTGTCCCAGTGACCATTGTGTAGCCCTATAGTGCCTTTATGTTGCGATATTATAGTACTAATATTTCAAAGAAAAACAGTTTTTCTGTACATTTTTGCGCTAATAAAACACGGTATGTGGTTTACTATTATCTGAATTTTCTATTATAGAAGCTGCAAGACAGCTCTCTCTCGTGTTTTTTTTTTTTTTTTTTTTTTTTTTTTTTTTAATACGGTGTGCATTACAAATTTTTTAATCACGTACTTGTTTAGACCCTATGACACTTAGGATAACTTAAGAAATTATTTTAAAAAGTCTTAAGTAAATCAGTGCCAGAAATGATCAGTGGGACGTATGTGTCCCACCTTTTTTTTTTTTTAGAAAAAATGGAATGTGCTAAAAATTTTTGAGTGTCATATTTGTAATCCTGACCCAAATCAGACTTTGTAACAGCTGAGATAACTTAAGATATTATAAAAAATGAGTAAAAACCACGAAAGGGTTAAACTTGTTCTTAAATTGTGGTGTTGCCATCTGATGAACGTACGTACACAGACGGAATACAAAGTTAGTTCGTCTGGAAAGACCGTGTTGATTTTGATACAATGACGGCAGAGGCCGTCTGGGGGATAGTGAATATACTGATAATGGTTTCAACGTTGTTCAAAAAAAAAAAAAAAAAAAAAAAAAAAAAGTTCAAATGTTTGTTAAGCTTATGGGACTTAACTATGGGGTCATCAGTCCCTAAATTTATAAACTACTTATCAACTACCTTATTCTAAGAACGAGGGGGGATTCGAACCCCCGACCGTAGTGGCCGTGCAGACCGTTACTGGAGCGCCTCAGTCCCCTCGGCCACCGGGGCCGGCCGTTGTTCAAAATCAAATGTTTGTAAAGCTATCTGACCAAACTGCGTGGTCATCAGTCCGTAGCTTACAAACTACTTAAACCTAGGTAAACTAACCTAAGGACAAACACACACACCCATGCCCCAGGGAGGACTCGAACCTCCACGGCGAGCAACAGCGCGCTCCGCAGCGAGGCGCTTCAGATCGCTCGGCTACTCCACCGCGGCGGTTTCAACGTTGTCTGCCAACAGATAGTGTAGCGACATAGCTTCCAGAGTGCCACCAGTGTGTAGCCTTTAATTGGGAATGTTTACGGCCATCAGGCTCAGTGCAAACAGGCGCCATTCCACGGCCACGGGCTTGTGCTTCCTACAGCCAACGTATCGAATTCGCAGTGTCAAATTGTGGCCTTCCGAGTGGATGATCCTTTCGGACAATTGCCACACAAATTGGACGTGCTGCGTCAGTTGTGTAACGATGCTGGTTGCAATGGTGATGTAAACATTCTCACACCCGTAGACAGGGTTCTGGGTGTCCACGCAGTGCAGACGTCCGCCATGGTCGTCGTATTGTAAAGGCAGCAGTGGCAGAGCTTACAACTACCGCAGCACAGATAAGAGGCTTTGTGAGCCTAGAAGTGTCTACATCTACATAAATACTCTGTAAGTCACATTGAAGTGCAGAGAAGAGGGTTCATCGAACCACTTTTCTGATGTTTCTCCACAGTTCCATGCTCTAGCACAGGGGTTCCCAATTTTTTTTTTTTTTTTTTTTTTTTTTTTTTTTTTTTTTTTTTTTTTTTTTTTGGTATCGTACACCCCTTTCCAACTTTTTCTGCCGTGTGTAGACCCCTGCTTTAAGTGTACTTATTTTTTTTTTTTACAAATTACTAACTACAAACGTGTTTTCACAGCTGCTACTACCTTTGGTAACTTTAACTGTAAAAGAGTGGACTGGAAAATGCTTTACAAGTTAGAATATATACGTCATATTTCTCTGATCCCCCCCCCCCCCAAACACACACAAAAGAAAAAAATCTGACTACTGGCCTGCAGCAGGAGACGGAAAACACAGAATTCTTCCACCCTCTCACTTAGCTAATGAAGCGAAGAGGACCAAGCTTCAGTATTGTGAGAATAATTCTAAATTTTGGTTGCGAACTTCCTAAATGTGAACCACTATCGTGGACCCCAATTTACAACAAATAGACTCCCAAATTATTTTTCCGCTGACTTGGAACCCTTGCAGGTTGGAATAGACCTCTGGGGGTATATATATACCACTTTGGGAACCAATGCTGTAGCAGCTCGCGGGAAAAAGGAACACCTAAATCTTTCAGTTTTCGATCTGATTGCTCTTATTTTATTCTGATGATCAAGTATCCCCGTGTAGGTGAGTGACCACAGCAGTGCGGCCGAGCGCATTGAGACGCTATGCTCCGATGCGCGAGGCTGTTCCCCGTCGGGGGTTCGAATCCCTCCTCGGGCATGGATATTTGTGCCGTCCTTAGTAGTAGCTAGTTG
Source organism: Locusta migratoria (assembly GCA_026315105.1). Taxonomy (NCBI): domain Eukaryota; kingdom Metazoa; phylum Arthropoda; class Insecta; order Orthoptera; family Acrididae; genus Locusta; species Locusta migratoria. The sequence continues at coordinate 285,304,159 of CM048755.1, forward strand.
ACAAGTAGTTTGTAAGCTTAGGGACTGATGACCCCGCAGTTAAGTCGCATAAGCTTTACAAACATTTGAACAATTTTGTAGGTGGATGCTATCGAAATATGTTCGCACACGGCAGTGAAAGTTGGAGAAATAAATTTCGCTAATAGATCTCGTGATCAAAGAATAACGCCTTTCTTTTAATGATATCCATCCTAACTCGTGCATCATTTCCGTGACACTCTCCCCTATATCGCGGTATACAAAAAGAGCTGCCTTTCTCTGAACTTTCTCTAAATCGCTCGTCAGTCCCACTACGTGGAGATTCCACAATGCGCAGTCATACCCCAAAATAGGACGCACAAGTGTGTTTTAGGCAGCTTCTTTAGTAGAACTGTTGCATCTTGTATGTGTTCTGCCAATTAAACGTTGTCTTTGGTTAATCTTCCATACTAGGGGAGACCGGGGTACGTTGGCCATAGGGGGACGATACATCGTCTTAGGAATCAATCAGAAAGTAGGTAGCACTGTCCCTCTCCTTATACAGGAACAATATCGCCGGCGGCGAAGTTTTGGACAAGCTGTAGTACTTTATTGTTTTTGTGCGTGTTTCAATAAAATTCTACTCGTCGGTTAATGTATGTTATTTAACTTTTGCTTGCTTTAGGCGCAATGGGGTGAGTAGTATAATAAAAGGTTGTAGTTTAAGGATTATTTCTACATGACATACAGAATTAATTGCTTCAGTGCGTTTTCTATAGAACAGAATTTATTGTAAAGATGGCGATGGGGCAGGTTGACCCAAAGATGACGGGGCACGATGGCAAGCCGAGATAACCTGTCACGTCCTACATGAGCTACACTTCTTTAAACTCGATGAAAGGTCTGTTTCTTTTAATGACAACAACGTTTATAATTCTTCGAGTTTATTAAATTATTAACATATTTGTCGACGTTAAACATATTTTGATATGTTTCAGAGGTCAAAAGATCGTCGTATTTACGAGATAAAAAGCGTTGAATAAACGCCAACCAGTAAATTTTATTTTAAACAGTGATCTGAGAAGTCAGAATCTCGTTCATTTCCTTGTTTTCAAAACATGAGTTACGGATCTGGTTTAAACCTTTGTTATCTTCGTTGTACCGGAATCATAAAAATGATCCTATTATAAAAGAATGTAAGGGGAATGATTTATGAAGATACGATGCTAAGAGCAGTTTTAGAAGTAAATGAAAAACGAAGATCTTCGAGGACTGTTAGAGAATTTGGGATTCCAAGAAAATCGTACTGGAGGTGCAGACAGACCTCATGTTAGTTTGCACAGGTAATTGAAACCCTGGAAACAGAAATTGAATTTCAACCCTTCCCATTGGACCAAAGAGTTGGAAAGAAATACCGAAGAAAAAATATATCACAGGCTAGAAAAGATCATTTTCAAAAAGGAAGTGTGAGGAATAGTAAATTGAAATTAACTGAATCAACTGCAGGAGATATAAAATACAAAAAAACAAGGCAAGATGGTGACAATGATTACGGTGAGGAAGAGTGAAAGTGACTTTTTGAAACAGTCAAATGGAGAACAAGGAATTCATTGCACAAATTGTAAGCGTTGGGCTCATCAGAGATGTGTGAAAAATTATATCCGTGGAGTATTTTATGAGTGTTAAAACTGTGCTCATCCTTTTGAGCTTGGCATCGATTAAAGTTGACTGGTTTGTATTAAGACACTATTAATCGTAATAAGTTTAACCTGTCCCGTTGTCATAATCCATTTAACTCAATATTCAACTTGATATTATGTACATTAAAGTATATTTCTTGATAACTATTAGTTTTATTTTGATTTCCTCGTTATACTTACCAAAAGACTACATGGTTAAACGTGCCCCAGCTTCTGAGCCAACTTACCCCGAGGTAGGAGCACATTGGCCAACTTGACATAAGTCCAGTAATTAATTTTGGCCCACTTTAGGTTACGGTAGTAACATTAAAAGTGGGCCTTTGCGATCGTCTTTTGACAGCTCGAAATTTAAATGAAAATAACGGCTTAACCATTCATCTGACACGAAAATTGAATAACCGTAGAGGAGAAAATTCTCTACAACTTTCCTCTCTTATGTTTTTGTCATATCTAGTATCGTTTCAGAGGTATTTGCAAAAATAACGGCGATTTTGGGATGTCTGTCTGTCTGTCCGTAACGTGTTCCCTGTTTTTAAGACGAACCGTTCAACCGATCAGCACAAAATTTTACAGACATGATTGTAGGCCACCAGAGACCAGAACCTCCCTTTTTCAAACTTTTCGGACAAAAAATATAGTAGTAATATAAAAAAGCCGTTTTTAATATATTGCAAATGAATCGTTCATCTGACACGAAAATTGAATAACCGAATTGGTAGAGGGGGAAATTCTCTACAACTTCGCTCTATTATGTTTTTTTCATATCTTGCATCGTTTCAGGGATATTTGCAAAAATAACTTCGATTTGGCGATGTCTGTCTGTCTGTACCGTGTTCCCACTTTTTAGGTCCAATCGTTCAACCGATCGGCACCAAATTTTACAGACATAATTGTTGGCTACTAGAGACCAGTACCTCGCTTTTTGAAATATTTCGGACAAGAAATATGTTAGTAATTTAAAAAAAAGCCGTTTGTAATTCAATTTTAATTGCAAATAAACCGTTCATATGACGCGAAAATTGAATAAACGAATTTGTAGAGGAGAAAATTCTCTACAACTTTGTTCCCTATGCTTTTTTCATATCTCGTATCGTTTGAGAGATATTTGCAAAAATAACGTTGTGAGCTGGAATGCGGATGTTGATTGCGTTGGAAGTTCGAAACAAACTGCTTGAACGGTGTTCACATAGATAAGAGACTTGCGTTTTGATTGCTCTGTTAATTTCAGGGAATACTGCCGGATGTATGTAACATGCTGACATGATATTTGGACGCAGAGTCTTCTATCCACGTTAAGGTGATAACTTCCGAGAAACGCCCTTAGCTCACGTGTTTACGACTCCCCCGGCACATGCATGGTGTATTCTGCTGGGGTGGCGAATGCGTGACTTCTGCTGCGAGTCTCCACGCTGCACAGCGCGCATTCTAGGTGTGTTTTGGATCCGTAAATTACTATTTAGAATTTCGAAAAGCAGGTGTTCACAGAATTCCACGTGCATGCGGTAAATCGTGTGTAGGACAGACGATACGCACTGTAAGGCATCGCATTGTGGAACATTAACGGTGTACTCGCCTGCTTCATGACAATAAGTTAGATATTGCCGAACACTGCATCCCCACGGGTCACCAGAATGAATACAGCGACACAAAAACTGTCTAGCCCGTCAACCTTTTGGAGGTCCATCATCCATGAATCAGTGGAAATGAATGAGATCCTTATTAATCGTGATGGTGGCCTCCATCTAAATTTTGTGTGAAATCCCATTGTAGAAAAATTTTGTTCTCAGATAGCTGGTGTCTTTCGGGGCGAAGACAATCGAACTGATACCGATGCGGCGAGCTTCCCCACGGAGGACACGCGACGCCACGCAGACTCGTAGCAGAAGCGATGAGCTCACGTAGCGAATGCGCTACGCCAGCTGAATACAACACGCATGTGCCACCAGGGTCGTCAGTACGTCAGATCAGTGTCCTTCTCGACAATCATCACCAGAAAATGGTCAGAAGAGTTCAAATGTTCAAATGTTTGTAAAGCCTATGGGACTCAACTACTGGGCTATCAGTCCCTAAACTTACAAACTACTTATGAACTACTTACTAACTAGGACGGCACAAATATCCATGCCCGAGGGGGGATTCGAACCCCCGACCGTTGTGACCGTGCAGACCGTGACTGAAGCGCCTCAGTCCCCTCGGCCACCGCGGCCGGCGTCAGAAGAGTGTGCCGAAATATTGTGTGAGCGAACTGTGGACATCCGGCGCCATTCACAAAATGGAATAGAACGTTTGTGTTTCAATGCTTTATACTATTGCGCAACAGTTAATAGTTTGGTTTCAGTTGGTGAAAGCTATTGAATGCCATTTATAGATATCGAAGTGAAGGAGAGGAATTGAATTAAAATTTGTGTCATGGCGGGGATTCGAACCCAGTTCCTCCTGTTTACAAGGCAGGGGCTATAACACTATGACACCATAACTTAGTGAATTCGGTGACTGCACGGACTGTGTTAAGGCACGTGTTCCTCCACAACACAAACTTCAGTTCTGCCTCATGTAATAAGTATCAATGTTGACAAGACTCTCCAACAGCGGAATAGCATCTCGCAAGGGAATCTCCCAGCCGCACCCCCTTCAAATTTTGTTATAAGTCTGGCTCAGTGGATAGGCCTTGAAAAACTGAACACAGATCAATCGAGAAAATAGAAAGAAGTTGTGTGGAACTATGAAAAAAATAAGCAAAATGTAAAAACTGAACGGTCCATGCGAAAGATAGGCAACGTCGAGCACGTTATTAACAGAGTAGTGCTGTGGATTTGTGGCTAGCGTGCAGAGCTGTGGAGCGAGATGTTTTTGGTTCGAACCTTCTCTTGAACGAAAATTTTAATTTTTTTTATTTTCCCAAAATTATGATCTGTCCGTCCGTTCATTGAAGTCCCTGTTCGCCGATATCAGTTTAGCGTCTGTGTTTTGCTACCGCACCGCAAAACCGTGCGATTAGCAGACGAAAGGAAGTGCCTCTCCAATGGGAACCTAAAACATTTGATCGCAAGGTGATTTCATTCATTTCTTGCAGTTTATGTGACAAATACTTATGTTTTCATAACTTTTTTGGGAGTGATTACCACATCCACAAGAAAACCTAAATCGGGCAAGGTAGAATCTCTTTACCCATTCACCCAGTGTACAAGTTAGGTGGGTCGACAAAAGATTCCTCTCATGACGCACATACCGTCACCAGTGTCGTATAGAATACAGCAGAATTCCTGTGGAGGAATCGGTCGACCTATCACCTTGCGATCAAATGTTTTACTTTCCCATGGGAGAGATACTTCCTTTCGTCTGCTAATCGCACGGTTTTGCGGTGCGGTCACAATACACAGACACTAAACTGGTAACGGCGAACAGGGACGTCAATGAACGAACAAACAGATCATAATTTTTGGAAAATAAAAATATTAAAATTTTCGTTCAAGGGAAGATTTAAACCCAGAACCTTTCATTCCATAGCTCCTCACGCTAGCCACAGATATCTCCTATTCTCACAATGTGCTGGATGTTGCCTATCTTTCACATGGACCGTTCAGTTTTTATACTTTGCTTATTTTTTTCATAGTTCCACACAACTCCTTCCAGTTTTCTCGATTGATCTGTGTTCAGTTTTTCACGGCGTCAACTTATAACTAAATCTGTGCGGGCTGCAATGGGGAGATTCTCTTGTCAGCAATGAACGTCAATTGGAGCGATCCTACCTTGACGCCTTCGGGCGGCCTTTCGGTATAAGTTGGGTAATTCGAGGACTGTAGTATGGCGTTAACAGTACCAATGTAGAGGGATTGTTTCACGCTGCCTTACCAATACCCCTACAACAATAAAAGAAAGCCGGCCGCGGTGGCCGAGGGGACTGAGGCGCTCCAGTCATGGTCTGCACGCCCACTACGGTCGGGGGTTCGAATCCCCCCTCAGGCATGGATATTTGTGCCGTCCTTAGTCTTAGCTAGCTCGTAAGTAGTTTGTAAGCTTAGGGACTCATGACCCCGCAGTTAATTCCCAAAAGATTTACAAACATTTTAACATGTGTTAAAGAATGTATTATTTCCGTTAGTCTATTTTCAAGACAGTCCGCGAAGTCGCCGTATTAACTAAGTTATGGTTGCTTAGTGGTATAGCGCTTGCCTACTGAGTAGGATGTGCACGGTTCGAATACTGGCCATGAAACAAATTTTAATTCAATGCCTCTCCTTCAGTTTGATATCTCTGATATATATTGAGACAAAATATGTCTGGACAGTGATTTATTATTTGCCATTTATAGAGTTTAGATGTGCAACTTTATTAAAATCTGTAATATTTTCAACAGAGGAACGTTTTTGGCGTGCTGAACTTGTGGCCGCGCGGGAGTAGCCGAGCGGTCTGGAGCGCCACGTTGCGGATCGCGAGGCCTCCCGCGTCGGAGGCTCAAATCCTCCCTCGGGCACGGATGTGTGTGTTGTCCTTAGGTTAGTTTACCTTAGTTTAAGTAGTTTGTAAGCTACGGACTAATAACCTAGCTAAAGCGTCTCGCTGCGGAGCGCGCGGTTCTCGCACTGGATGTTCGAGTCCTCCCCGGGGCATGGGTGTGTGTGTTCGTCCTTAGGTTAGTTTACCTAGGTTTAAGTAGTTTGTAAGCTACGGACTGATGACCATGCAGTTTGCTCTGATAGATTTACAAACATTTGAACACTTTTTCTGAACATGTGTTTAGACAAAGTGATAAACCCATACATTTAGTGCAGGAGGCATTTGCTGAAAAATTTTCTGAAACAGCTGGACTTTGTAATGCTGTTTGTCTACTTAGAAAAATTCCGAGAGGCAGACGCAGTATTTGATGCCGAACGAACTGGAAAACCACCTAAACTAAACAAAGTTAACGAACAAACGTTGATAGATATTTCTTACTTTAAGCATCAGAGCCCATTAAATCATTGTGCAAATTCCTGAAAGATAAAGTTATCGGACTTGCAACTGTGCATACAGCGGTTAGCTACACACTGAAATAAAGTGAGTACTGCCTGTGAGCTGCCAACGGCCGTGGATACACCGGTTCGCGCTAGATCACCTAAGTTAAGCACTGTAGCGCTTGGCTAGCACTTGAATGGTGACGCGCCCGAGTTTGCCGAGCGCTGTTGGCAACACTCAGCCCTTGTGAGGCCAATTGATAGGCTACTACACGAGAAGTAGCGGCTCCGGCCACGAAAACCGCTGACCACGTCCGCCTCCATACCGCATCCATTGATGCCTTCGGGCGGACAATACACGGCGGCCTTCGGTATAAGTTGGGTAATTCAAGGACTGCAGGGCGGTATTAACGTTACTAACTTGGAGGGATTATTTCATGCTGCCGTACCAATACACCCCATAAAAGACAAATATAAGTTATACTAACTTAATTGATACATAATTCAGATGATCAATTCCGATGAGGAAGAATGTCTTATTTCCGTTGGTCTATTTTCAACAATCTCCCCTTTCTTTGCTCAATAGTAGGGGAAAGGGTTGTACCTTGGGACGGTTTTTACTTGGGACACTTTTTAATAAAGGCAGTGCACTCTAGTGGAAACTTTAAGAACTATAAAATAAAGTTTTCAGGTGTATTTTCAGAGGGAATAGGAGGCCATGTTGTATTTGGATGGTTTTTGAGATCTGAGCGGGAGATCTAAAAGTTTTCGTGTTTGAAAGTAAAATTTAGTCACTATCCTTAGAAGATAGAAATTAAAGCTAAGCATCAGTATTGATGTTTCTTAAATACAGTGTTGTAGGGCATTGTTTAAGTAACCTATTGATACCATAAGTTATAAAGATATAAATGTGTACATAGGTTAGGATACTGTTTTCTATTATTGTGTATTTTGTTTTACCTTGGGACACTTTTCTGGTTGCACCTTGGGACACCTGGAAGGTGTATGATTGTCACTGATACACCAGAAAAACAAAGAATCGAAGAGAAAAAAAAGAAAACAAGAAGTCTTTCCCAAAGAAAGAAGCCACTAAACTGACAAAGGACTATTCATCTTCCACTTCTTTTGATGAAGAAAGCCGGCCGCGGTGGCCGAGGAGACTGAGGCGCTCCCAGTCACGGTCTGCACGGCCTCTACGGTAGGGGGTTAGAATCCCCCCTCGGGCATGGATATTTGTGCCGTTCTTAGTATAAGGTAGTTGATAAGTAGTTTGTAAGTTTAGGGACTGATGACCCCGTAGTTAAGTCCCATAAGCTTAACAAACATTTGAACATTTTGATGAAGAAATTCCCGAGCTTGGCAGTAGCTCTGGAGGTAGCATATTTGATTTTTCATCTGAAGAAGAGGATTTCTCATCCTTCTTTCCATCTAGGAATGTAACACTTTCTTGTTCTCAAGGTAGATGGGTCTTGGTGAAATTTGACATCAGTGACAGATCTCATGTTTCTATGCAGGAGTAGTTTTAGAAAGCACATAAGAAGATGTAACTGTGAAATTCTTAAGGAAGCAAAGGACCATTTTGTATTCCCTAATGTTGAGAACATCATCATTGTTAATCGCAGTAATATAGTGAAAGAACTACCAGCTCCAGTGGTGTGTCGTGGGTTTCATTCAATTAATATTTTATTCCAACCATCTCTTGTTTTAGGTAAAATAACTTTTGTATTTCGACTAACAAACATTTACTACCTACTTCCAATACGATTTTTTTCATAAAACTGAGAAACTGAAGTACATCACCGTGTCCCGACGTAAAACCACCATTGTCCCAAGGTGAAACCATAGGTTGTACCTTGGGACAAGTGTCACAAAAGTCTTGATTGGTGAGTAATTGAGTAAATGTTAGAGCTAGCTTAAACTGCTGTTCGTTCAACATTACCTAAAACTGATGCCTGTGATGGGGTAAATTTTCAAATTTCTTGTAAAAAAAATCATAGTATAAAAAAATTTAAATGTGAAAAATGTCCAATGTACAACCCTTTCCCCTAGTTAAAATAACTGCTGAACACGATGTTGTTGGTGTATGACATTTGGTGGTAATGATCAGTAACGATTTCTGAGATTTTGAGTGCTGTCATTGTGCTCAACTGCTGTGACTCTGGAGGACACTGCACAAAAGAGCTCCAGTCTTTTTGTAGGTACATTGTAACAAGACATGATTTTTAGATGCGCGATGTATAAGAGACAATCAAAAAGTTTCCGTTCGAAACCCGTAATGTCCAGAATCAGTATTCCAGACAAGCAAAATTAGATGGAGTTTAGAGTTCAGTGTATGAACTGGAAGGTGGGAACTATGAAAAGGTAATTTGTTGCTGCAAACGGTTCACATTTTCTAACAAGGGACACCTTCCTCTAAAAGATCATCTTAGAAAAGAAGGCGACGTACTTTTTCCAAATCCTTAGGATTTTCTAAATCATATTGTTTACTCATTTTGAAAGAGGGTACATGTAGTTACAACGAAACGTTGCTTCATCTAGAAGGCAACAACGCAATTGCCAACGTGAGTACGCTTCAAACAATGCTACGGCTGCTGTCATTAGCGGCGACAATGCGTTACGCTAGTAGTCGCTCTTAATCTGGCAGATACAGAAAATACACGTGCTCACTTCTGAGTCATTTATGATCTTGTCAGTATCGGAATAATGCTGAAACTCTTGTGACGGAATAAGAAAGGTATGTCGTAGGCCAGCAAGCCGTTATCTCTGTTCATTGCGGCAGTGGCGTAACTAGGACTTGGCTTTGGGGGGGGGGGGGGGATGGAACTGCTTGACGAGTAAAATTTTAGTCGGTTTCCAGACAGACTACCATCTACCACTCCCGTCGAAGAAACTAATTCACTCCCTTCCAATGAAAGCTTATAGTAAAACACCCCAAGTTTCCAATCTTTACCAGATTGCTGTCATACGATTTCTTTTTCTTTACTTTTCTCTCTCTCTTTTTTTTTCTCTTTTCGGGTTCTGGGGGGGGGGGGGGTTATATCCCGCTCATCCCCCCCCCCCATAGTTACGGCACTGCATTGCGGTAATACTAGACTGATGATGGTGTAAGAGCCGAAAACTAGTTTGTGAAAAACAATAAATATTGTAGAATATTACACCAGTGTCGTGTGTTTTTAGTGATTATGTATCAAATATTCTACTAAGCACCAGTGGAACATTCAATGAACTGAAATACCGTATTTCTCTTATTGCACTAGGAAGGAAGAAATTTCGAGGTAAATGACTTTCACATTTCGGTTTTCTTGAGAGATAAAAATTACTGTGTTTTAAGAGTCCAGGTGCCTCATTCTTCTGTTGTTAACTGCGGCATTCTCTTTGTGTTACATAGTTTACTGCATTGTCTGAATATGCAGCACCAGGATTTTTTTCCATAGCAGGTCGGATTTTCAAAGATTGCATTACATTTCACTTCAGCATCGTTTTCGTAAACAGATCCTAAAACCCATTTTGCCTATCCCATTTGTAATATTATGGACAAAAATGTTCGTAACACACCCTTCCATTTTTAATATCGATCTCGTCTTCTTGTTTGCAACTAGATAACTTTTCACTTTAGTTTTCTAAGTTTATAGGGAAACGATGGTAAATATGCCCTTGTTTCCATGTCCGGTGTAGCATCAACAAAATACATCTACATGTACATCTATATACATACTCTGCAAGTCACACTGAAGTGCATGGCAGAGGGTTCATCGAACCACTTTTACGATATTTCTCTACAGTTCCATTCTCTAATAGCTAGCGGGAAAAAGGAACACCTGAATCTTTCTGTTTTCGATCTGATTTCTCTTATTTTATTATGATGATCATGTCTCCCTATGAGCCGGCCGCGGTGGCCGAGGAGACTAAGGCGCTGCAGTCACGGTCTGCACGGTCACTAGGGTCGGGGGTTCGAATCCCCGTCCTAGTTCGTAAGTAGTTCATAAGTAGTTTGTAAGTTTAGGGACTGATGACCCCGTAGTTAAGTCCCATAGACTCTACAAACATTTGAACATTTCTCACTATGTAGGTGGGTGCTAACAACATACAGGGTGTTTCACTAAGTGTGTTTGCCTCTGTAACTTACAAAATAATAGGTGACGGGAAATTTTAATGCGATAGGTCAACACAAGAAATGTTACACTTTCTGCGGAGCTATGAACATAGTTTATTGTATCATTTTCCAAAGAGTTACAGCACAAAGATATAATTTTTTAAATTGAACAATAGGTTTTTCTATCGTGCACTGGAATGGTTGAAACCAGCTGCGTCCAAATCAATTTAAACTACATTCCTATCACTGTTAGTTTGGGAGCTATAGCTCTTCAAAGTTTCAGGGGCAGATACCACAAACGCTGTTCATAATGCAATGCGCTTTCTGAATGGGGTGCGGCCAAGTTGTAACGTCGCTGGTGTCACGGAGCGAGAAGCTTCCTCGATGCGCTGTTACACTGCCGACTGTCGCCGCACTCGGCCGTATACCCGACAGTTGGAGCCACACGAATAACCGGGGCTCAATATACCACAGTTACTGACATCGGATGGCGATGGCATACACGAACAACAAGTACGTTGACATGTTGCTGATGCTCGGCGAGTGCCGACACGGTGTCACTGAAGCAGCCACGGCGTATGCCGTGAGATATCCTAGGCGAAGTGCCCCGGCAGCCATTATGTTCTTACGTGCCGAACAACGATTTCGGAAAACATGCAGCTTGGTAATGCGCCGCAGTAACAGACGAAGACCTGCAAGAATTGAGGAGACGGAGGTGTTTGTTTTAGCTGCACTACACCACGATCCTCATGTCAGCTTAAGAGCCGTTGCTGCAGTCGCTGGTGTCAGTCTCACATCTGTGTAACGTATAGTACACGGCCACAGGTTTCACCAGTACCGCCTGTCACTGACCCAGGAGCTGCATGGGAACGATTTCCGTGCAAGAGTGACATTCTGTTAGTGGGCCATGCGTAATTTCACGCTGGAGTCTTTACAAAGTGTTATGTTCTCTGATGAATCCACGTTCACAAATTATGGTGCAGTGAATCGCCATAACATGCACTACTGGGCCGCAGACAATCCTCGGTGGGTACGACCTGTCGACCGTCAACGTAGGTCGTCTATTAACGTGTGGTGTGGAATCCTTGGGGATGAAATCATCAGCCCACACTACTTCCCAGGTACACTGACAGGTGAGTTATATCGCACTTTTATAGCCGACAGTTTGGGTGGTCTCCTTGAACATGCGTGTCTACACACGAGAGTCCATATGTGGATGCAGCACGATGGTCACCCAGCCCATTCTGCGCGTGCTGTTGTGGAAGAACTAAACAACAGGTTTACAGGAAGATAGTTGGGGCGCCATGGTCCTCATTCATACCCCGCAAGGTCGCCCGATTTAACACCAGTAGATTTCTTTTTGTGGGGATATCTAAAGGATCATGTTTATGTCACTGAGCCCACATCCCCAGATGATCTAAAATGGTGCATCGAGGACACATATCGCTCCGTCACACCGGCGATGTTACATCTCGTCCGCAGATCCTTTCGACGGAGCATTGCATTATGCATTGAGGAACATTGACACACATTTGAACATCTCATGTAAATCAACTTGCCACCGCCATAACATCTATCACCCACCACACAGCCATGTATTATGTACAGGATGTGGTATCTGCCCCTGAAAATTTGAAGGGTTGTAGCTCCAAAACTAACAGTGATAGGAATGTAGTTTAAATTGATTTGGACGCAGCTGGTTTCAACGATTCCAATGCACGATAGAAAAAAACTATTGTTCCATTTTAAAAATTATATCTTTGTGCTGTAACTCTGTGGAAAATGATACAATAAACTATGTTCATAGCTCCGCAGAAAGTGTAACATTTCTTGTGTTGACCTACCGCATTAAAATTTCCTGTCACCTATTATTTTATAAGATACAGAGGCAAGCACACTTAGTGAAACACCCTGTATGTTCGCATGCGGAAGAGAAAGTAGATGAAAGAAATTTCGCAAATAGATCTCGCCACAACAAATAATGTCTTTCTTTTAATGATTTCCAGTCCAACTCGTGCATCATTTCCGTGACACTTTCTCCCGTATATCACGATAATACAAAACGAGCTGCCCTTCTCTGAACTTTCTCTAAATCTTCCGTCATTCCTACCTGATGTGGATCCCCCAATGCGCAGCAATACTCCAAATTAGGACGCACAAGTGTAGTGTAGGAAGTTTCTTTAGTAGAACGATGTACTTTTAGTCCTATTCTCGCAAAATAATGTGAACGACTCACGAGAGTACAAAGAAAATACTGGAAGACATCATAGATCACAAACTACGGATAACACGAGAGCGCACAACGTCAGAAACAACAGCGTGTGTCCTACAGAAAGTACACCTAGTCGCCCATTACCGTCACTCTTCCGACCGGCAAACATGTGGAAAACCTGAATACACCCCTTCGACAGATGGTAGAAAGTCGTCGAGTTCATGCGTTTCGTTCGGAGACTGATTTAGGAGAGTTGCCGAGTTTCGAATGTTTAGTTTTCCTGCAGCAGGTAGAAGCTGAAGTTTGTGCCGCCAAATTTCAGGCATCACCTCTCACTACGGACAACGCAGTGCACTTAATGATCCAGGGCAGCGACATTGATGTTGAGTTTTCAGTGCTCCCAGCCCAGCAACACTGAGTGAAACAACACAGACATATAAATAGAACAAACGTCAGGACAGTACAGTACAATTTGGCATTAATGGGCTATGGCAGCAGCCGACAGACTCGAGTGCCTTTGCTAAGATCACAACATTGTCTGCAACAACTCAAATGTTCAAATGTTTGTTAAGCTTATGGGAGTTAACTACGGGGTCATCAGTCCCTAAACTTACAAACTACTTATCAACTACCTTATACTAAAGACAGCACAAATATCCATGCCCGAGGGGGGATTCGAACCCCCGACCGTAGTGGCCGTGCAGACCGTGACTGGAGCGCATCAGTCTCCTCGGCCACCGCGGCCGGCTCCGCATCAACTTTCCTGGGCTCGTGACCACATCGGTTTGACCCTATATCTCTGGAAAACTCTGGCTTGGTTAGACGAGTCCTGTTTGCAGTCTGTAAGGGGTGATGGTAGCGTTCGAGTGTGACGTACACCCTACAAAGCCATGGACCCAGGTTGTTAACAAGACATGCTGCAAGTTGGTGGTGCCTCCATAAAGGTGTAGGCTGTTTCGACATAGAATGGGCTGGGTCCTCTGATCCAGCTGAACGGATCATGGACTGCAAATGGTTATGTTCGCCTACTTGGGGACCAGCCATTCGTGGACTTCATGTTCCCACACAACAACGAATTTTTTATGGAGGACAAAGCCGGGAATCACCGGGCAACAATTGTTCGCGGTTGGTTTGAAGAGCATTACGGGCATTTCCAGTGAAAGATATGGCCACTCAGGTTGCTTGACAGGAATCCCATTGAACATTTATGGGACATAATCGAGAGGTCAACTGGTGCACAAAATCTTGCACCGGCAACACTTTCGCATTAACGGATGGATATAAGGGTAGAATGGTTCAATATTCCTGCAGGTGACTTCATACCACGTCGAGTTGCTACAATTTGTCGGGCAAAAGGAATAAAAAAAGGAAAGTAGATTGGAGTTTAAAGTACCGTCGACAGCGCGATCATTAGAGACCGAGTTCTAAAGGACACCTGATATGATATCAGTAGTTATCCCAAGACTTTTGTCACCTCAGTGTACAATGGAGACAAGGACACTGTGAGAACACTTTCCACTAGGAAAGGAGTTAACAGATGGGGACGTTTGCAAGACAACAACCATCTGCACGAACAGTTCCACGACGTTTGCAGCAGCATGGACTATCAGCTCGGAGACCATGACTGCGGTTACCCTTGACGCTGCATCAGAGACAGGAGCGCCTCCGATGGTGTACGCAACAACGAACCTGGGTGCATGAATGGCAAAACGTCATGTTTTCGGATGATGGTCGCATCCGTGTTTGGCGACGTCACGTTGAACGCACATTGGATGCGTGTATTTCTCGTCGCCATACTGGCGTATCACCCGGCGTGATGGTATGGGGTGCCATTGGTTAAACGTCTCGGTCCCCTCTTGTTCGCATCGACGGCACTTTGAACAGTGGCCGTTACATTTCAGATGTGTTACGACCCGTGGCTCTATCCTTCATTCGATCCCAGCGAAACCCTACATTTCAGCAGGATAATGCCCGACCGCATATTGCAGGTCCTGTACGGGCCTTTCTGGATACGGAAAATGTTCGACTGCTGCCCTGGCCAGTACATTCTCCAGATCGCTCACCAATTCAAAACGTTTGGTCAATGGTGGCCGAGCAACTGGCTCTTCACAATACGCCAGTCACTACTCTTGATGAACTGTGGTATCGTGTTGAAGCTGCGTGGGCATCTGTACCTGTACACGCCATTGAAGCTCTGTTTGACTCAATGCCCAGGCGTATCAAGGCCATTATTACCGCCAGAGGTGGTTGTTCTGGGTACTGATTTCTCAGTATCTATGCACCCAAATTGCGTGAAAATGTAATCACATGTCAGTCCTAGTATATTTGTCCAATGAATACCCGTTTATCATCTGCATTTTTTCTTGGTGTAGCAATTTTAATGGCCAGTAGTGTATATATTGATTCGATCTTTTTATCAAGTCTCTATGTAAGGAACTGTTCTGTAGTGGGCGGAGCCGAGAGACGCTGTGTCGACATTCGGTCTCGTGCGAGCACACCACGATTTGAGGGGGACGTCGGCTTCCGTTCCGTTCTGTTGGCCTTTAACAGTTGCGGTGCCGTTCGTGGTGTGGCTGCAGCGCGCCGCCTGGTGCCTTGCAGATATTCCGCTGCTGTGACGGCTTAAGGCAACCCCCAGGGCCGTGTGTCCCCGGGGCCGCAGGCAGGTGGTAGCTGTTCTCTGGGATCTCCCATCCTCCCTCCCTTTGCGCCGGCACTACCGTTCTCACAGCGCAACGCAAGAAGGCACTCTCAACTTCGTGTTTGAAGCCCCCTGACGACGCACTCCAGTTGCGCTATGCAGTAGAGCGTGAGTGTAGATTACGTTGGAATTTCGAAACGAAGTTGACAGACTTGTTGTCTCATGAGACTTTTATAAGTTACTTCTACTATTTCGTAACAATTAATTGTTTGGTCTTAGTTGGCAAAAGCTACTAGACGTGATGTGTAGAGTTTATTTAGATGTTAACCCTTTCGTGGTTGTTGGGACATATACGTCCCACTAACTTCGGACCTCAATTGTACCACAAGGTGGCGAGTTGCGTAATTCTGCATAGTGCTGCCATCTGTTGGTGGCCCTTCAGAACGCAGAAAAAAATCGAGGCATTGAAATTCTTATAATGTAGAAAGCTGTGACTGTTTATATGGGTGAATTTTCGCGCCGTAACCAGTCTTTATTGTGACTTGAATCGGTTTTCGTCGTTTTCTCGCTACCAAAAATGTCAGAAGTAAGTATATTTGCTATTTTATGTTTCTTAGAAGTTTACCTTCAACAATTACGCTTTCTAAAACTCATTTTACATCAAAAGTTTTTTTCAGTGAATTTACAATTAGTGGGAAGCATGTGTCCCAGTGACCATTGTGTAGCCCTATAGTGCCTTTATGTTGCGATATTATAGTACTAATATTTCAAAGAAAAACAGTTTTTCTGTACATTTTTGCGCTAATAAAACACGGTATGTGGTTTACTATTATCTGAATTTTCTATTATAGAAGCTGCAAGACAGCTCTCTCTCGTGTTTTTTTTTTTTTTTTTTTTTTTTTTTTTTTTAATACGGTGTGCATTACAAATTTTTTAATCACGTACTTGTTTAGACCCTATGACACTTAGGATAACTTAAGAAATTATTTTAAAAAGTCTTAAGTAAATCAGTGCCAGAAATGATCAGTGGGACGTATGTGTCCCACCTTTTTTTTTTTTTAGAAAAAATGGAATGTGCTAAAAATTTTTGAGTGTCATATTTGTAATCCTGACCCAAATCAGACTTTGTAACAGCTGAGATAACTTAAGATATTATAAAAAATGAGTAAAAACCACGAAAGGGTTAAACTTGTTCTTAAATTGTGGTGTTGCCATCTGATGAACGTACGTACACAGACGGAATACAAAGTTAGTTCGTCTGGAAAGACCGTGTTGATTTTGATACAATGACGGCAGAGGCCGTCTGGGGGATAGTGAATATACTGATAATGGTTTCAACGTTGTTCAAAAAAAAAAAAAAAAAAAAAAAAAAAAAGTTCAAATGTTTGTTAAGCTTATGGGACTTAACTATGGGGTCATCAGTCCCTAAATTTATAAACTACTTATCAACTACCTTATTCTAAGAACGAGGGGGGATTCGAACCCCCGACCGTAGTGGCCGTGCAGACCGTTACTGGAGCGCCTCAGTCCCCTCGGCCACCGGGGCCGGCCGTTGTTCAAAATCAAATGTTTGTAAAGCTATCTGACCAAACTGCGTGGTCATCAGTCCGTAGCTTACAAACTACTTAAACCTAGGTAAACTAACCTAAGGACAAACACACACACCCATGCCCCAGGGAGGACTCGAACCTCCACGGCGAGCAACAGCGCGCTCCGCAGCGAGGCGCTTCAGATCGCTCGGCTACTCCACCGCGGCGGTTTCAACGTTGTCTGCCAACAGATAGTGTAGCGACATAGCTTCCAGAGTGCCACCAGTGTGTAGCCTTTAATTGGGAATGTTTACGGCCATCAGGCTCAGTGCAAACAGGCGCCATTCCACGGCCACGGGCTTGTGCTTCCTACAGCCAACGTATCGAATTCGCAGTGTCAAATTGTGGCCTTCCGAGTGGATGATCCTTTCGGACAATTGCCACACAAATTGGACGTGCTGCGTCAGTTGTGTAACGATGCTGGTTGCAATGGTGATGTAAACATTCTCACACCCGTAGACAGGGTTCTGGGTGTCCACGCAGTGCAGACGTCCGCCATGGTCGTCGTATTGTAAAGGCAGCAGTGGCAGAGCTTACAACTACCGCAGCACAGATAAGAGGCTTTGTGAGCCTAGAAGTGTCTACATCTACATAAATACTCTGTAAGTCACATTGAAGTGCAGAGAAGAGGGTTCATCGAACCACTTTTCTGATGTTTCTCCACAGTTCCATGCTCTAGCACAGGGGTTCCCAATTTTTTTTTTTTTTTTTTTTTTTTTTTTTTTTTTTTTTTTTTTTTTTTTTTTGGTATCGTACACCCCTTTCCAACTTTTTCTGCCGTGTGTAGACCCCTGCTTTAAGTGTACTTATTTTTTTTTTTTACAAATTACTAACTACAAACGTGTTTTCACAGCTGCTACTACCTTTGGTAACTTTAACTGTAAAAGAGTGGACTGGAAAATGCTTTACAAGTTAGAATATATACGTCATATTTCTCTGATCCCCCCCCCCCCCAAACACACACAAAAGAAAAAAATCTGACTACTGGCCTGCAGCAGGAGACGGAAAACACAGAATTCTTCCACCCTCTCACTTAGCTAATGAAGCGAAGAGGACCAAGCTTCAGTATTGTGAGAATAATTCTAAATTTTGGTTGCGAACTTCCTAAATGTGAACCACTATCGTGGACCCCAATTTACAACAAATAGACTCCCAAATTATTTTTCCGCTGACTTGGAACCCTTGCAGGTTGGAATAGACCTCTGGGGGTATATATATACCACTTTGGGAACCAATGCTGTAGCAGCTCGCGGGAAAAAGGAACACCTAAATCTTTCAGTTTTCGATCTGATTGCTCTTATTTTATTCTGATGATCAAGTATCCCCGTGTAGGTGAGTGACCACAGCAGTGCGGCCGAGCGCATTGAGACGCTATGCTCCGATGCGCGAGGCTGTTCCCCGTCGGGGGTTCGAATCCCTCCTCGGGCATGGATATTTGTGCCGTCCTTAGTAGTAGCTAGTTGACAAGTAGTTTGTAAGCTTAGGGACTGATGACCCCGCAGTTAAGTCGCATAAGCTTTACAAACATTTGAACAATTTTGTAGGTGGATGCTATCGAAATATGTTCGCACACGGCAGTGAAAGTTGGAGAAATAAATTTCGCTAATAGATCTCGTGATCAAAGAATAACGCCTTTCTTTTAATGATATCCATCCTAACTCGTGCATCATTTCCGTGACACTCTCCCCTATATCGCGGTATACAAAAAGAGCTGCCTTTCTCTGAACTTTCTCTAAATCGCTCGTCAGTCCCACTACGTGGAGATTCCACAATGCGCAGTCATACCCCAAAATAGGACGCACAAGTGTGTTTTAGGCAGCTTCTTTAGTAGAACTGTTGCATCTTGTATGTGTTCTGCCAATTAAACGTTGTCTTTGGTTAATCTTCCATACTAGGGGAGACCGGGGTACGTTGGCCATAGGGGGACGATACATCGTCTTAGGAATCAATCAGAAAGTAGGTAGCACTGTCCCTCTCCTTATACAGGAACAATATCGCCGGCGGCGAAGTTTTGGACAAGCTGTAGTACTTTATTGTTTTTGTGCGTGTTTCAATAAAATTCTACTCGTCGGTTAATGTATGTTATTTAACTTTTGCTTGCTTTAGGCGCAATGGGGTGAGTAGTATAATAAAAGGTTGTAGTTTAAGGATTATTTCTACATGACATACAGAATTAATTGCTTCAGTGCGTTTTCTATAGAACAGAATTTATTGTAAAGATGGCGATGGGGCAGGTTGACCCAAAGATGACGGGGCACGATGGCAAGCCGAGATAACCTGTCACGTCCTACATGAGCTACACTTCTTTAAACTCGATGAAAGGTCTGTTTCTTTTAATGACAACAACGTTTATAATTCTTCGAGTTTATTAAATTATTAACATATTTGTCGACGTTAAACATATTTTGATATGTTTCAGAGGTCAAAAGATCGTCGTATTTACGAGATAAAAAGCGTTGAATAAACGCCAACCAGTAAATTTTATTTTAAACAGTGATCTGAGAAGTCAGAATCTCGTTCATTTCCTTGTTTTCAAAACATGAGTTACGGATCTGGTTTAAACCTTTGTTATCTTCGTTGTACCGGAATCATAAAAATGATCCTATTATAAAAGAATGTAAGGGGAATGATTTATGAAGATACGATGCTAAGAGCAGTTTTAGAAGTAAATGAAAAACGAAGATCTTCGAGGACTGTTAGAGAATTTGGGATTCCAAGAAAATCGTACTGGAGGTGCAGACAGACCTCATGTTAGTTTGCACAGGTAATTGAAACCCTGGAAACAGAAATTGAATTTCAACCCTTCCCATTGGACCAAAGAGTTGGAAAGAAATACCGAAGAAAAAATATATCACAGGCTAGAAAAGATCATTTTCAAAAAGGAAGTGTGAGGAATAGTAAATTGAAATTAACTGAATCAACTGCAGGAGATATAAAATACAAAAAAACAAGGCAAGATGGTGACAATGATTACGGTGAGGAAGAGTGAAAGTGACTTTTTGAAACAGTCAAATGGAGAACAAGGAATTCATTGCACAAATTGTAAGCGTTGGGCTCATCAGAGATGTGTGAAAAATTATATCCGTGGAGTATTTTATGAGTGTTAAAACTGTGCTCATCCTTTTGAGCTTGGCATCGATTAAAGTTGACTGGTTTGTATTAAGACACTATTAATCGTAATAAGTTTAACCTGTCCCGTTGTCATAATCCATTTAACTCAATATTCAACTTGATATTATGTACATTAAAGTATATTTCTTGATAACTATTAGTTTTATTTTGATTTCCTCGTTATACTTACCAAAAGACTACATGGTTAAACGTGCCCCAGCTTCTGAGCCAACTTACCCCGAGGTAGGAGCACATTGGCCAACTTGACATAAGTCCAGTAATTAATTTTGGCCCACTTTAGGTTACGGTAGTAACATTAAAAGTGGGCCTTTGCGATCGTCTTTTGACAGCTCGAAATTTAAATGAAAATAACGGCTTAACCATTCATCTGACACGAAAATTGAATAACCGTAGAGGAGAAAATTCTCTACAACTTTCCTCTCTTATGTTTTTGTCATATCTAGTATCGTTTCAGAGGTATTTGCAAAAATAACGGCGATTTTGGGATGTCTGTCTGTCTGTCCGTAACGTGTTCCCTGTTTTTAAGACGAACCGTTCAACCGATCAGCACAAAATTTTACAGACATGATTGTAGGCCACCAGAGACCAGAACCTCCCTTTTTCAAACTTTTCGGACAAAAAATATAGTAGTAATATAAAAAAGCCGTTTTTAATATATTGCAAATGAATCGTTCATCTGACACGAAAATTGAATAACCGAATTGGTAGAGGGGGAAATTCTCTACAACTTCGCTCTATTATGTTTTTTTCATATCTTGCATCGTTTCAGGGATATTTGCAAAAATAACTTCGATTTGGCGATGTCTGTCTGTCTGTACCGTGTTCCCACTTTTTAGGTCCAATCGTTCAACCGATCGGCACCAAATTTTACAGACATAATTGTTGGCTACTAGAGACCAGTACCTCGCTTTTTGAAATATTTCGGACAAGAAATATGTTAGTAATTTAAAAAAAAGCCGTTTGTAATTCAATTTTAATTGCAAATAAACCGTTCATATGACGCGAAAATTGAATAAACGAATTTGTAGAGGAGAAAATTCTCTACAACTTTGTTCCCTATGCTTTTTTCATATCTCGTATCGTTTGAGAGATATTTGCAAAAATAACGTTGTGAGCTGGAATGCGGATGTTGATTGCGTTGGAAGTTCGAAACAAACTGCTTGAACGGTGTTCACATAGATAAGAGACTTGCGTTTTGATTGCTCTGTTAATTTCAGGGAATACTGCCGGATGTATGTAACATGCTGACATGATATTTGGACGCAGAGTCTTCTATCCACGTTAAGGTGATAACTTCCGAGAAACGCCCTTAGCTCACGTGTTTACGACTCCCCCGGCACATGCATGGTGTATTCTGCTGGGGTGGCGAATGCGTGACTTCTGCTGCGAGTCTCCACGCTGCACAGCGCGCATTCTAGGTGTGTTTTGGATCCGTAAATTACTATTTAGAATTTCGAAAAGCAGGTGTTCACAGAATTCCACGTGCATGCGGTAAATCGTGTGTAGGACAGACGATACGCACTGTAAGGCATCGCATTGTGGAACATTAACGGTGTACTCGCCTGCTTCATGACAATAAGTTAGATATTGCCGAACACTGCATCCCCACGGGTCACCAGAATGAATACAGCGACACAAAAACTGTCTAGCCCGTCAACCTTTTGGAGGTCCATCATCCATGAATCAGTGGAAATGAATGAGATCCTTATTAATCGTGATGGTGGCCTCCATCTAAATTTTGTGTGAAATCCCATTGTAGAAAAATTTTGTTCTCAGATAGCTGGTGTCTTTCGGGGCGAAGACAATCGAACTGATACCGATGCGGCGAGCTTCCCCACGGAGGACACGCGACGCCACGCAGACTCGTAGCAGAAGCGATGAGCTCACGTAGCGAATGCGCTACGCCAGCTGAATACAACACGCATGTGCCACCAGGGTCGTCAGTACGTCAGATCAGTGTCCTTCTCGACAATCATCACCAGAAAATGGTCAGAAGAGTTCAAATGTTCAAATGTTTGTAAAGCCTATGGGACTCAACTACTGGGCTATCAGTCCCTAAACTTACAAACTACTTATGAACTACTTACTAACTAGGACGGCACAAATATCCATGCCCGAGGGGGGATTCGAACCCCCGACCGTTGTGACCGTGCAGACCGTGACTGAAGCGCCTCAGTCCCCTCGGCCACCGCGGCCGGCGTCAGAAGAGTGTGCCGAAATATTGTGTGAGCGAACTGTGGACATCCGGCGCCATTCACAAAATGGAATAGAACGTTTGTGTTTCAATGCTTTATACTATTGCGCAACAGTTAATAGTTTGGTTTCAGTTGGTGAAAGCTATTGAATGCCATTTATAGATATCGAAGTGAAGGAGAGGAATTGAATTAAAATTTGTGTCATGGCGGGGATTCGAACCCAGTTCCTCCTGTTTACAAGGCAGGGGCTATAACACTATGACACCATAACTTAGTGAATTCGGTGACTGCACGGACTGTGTTAAGGCACGTGTTCCTCCACAACACAAACTTCAGTTCTGCCTCATGTAATAAGTATCAATGTTGACAAGACTCTCCAACAGCGGAATAGCATCTCGCAAGGGAATCTCCCAGCCGCACCCCCTTCAAATTTTGTTATAAGTCTGGCTCAGTGGATAGGCCTTGAAAAACTGAACACAGATCAATCGAGAAAATAGAAAGAAGTTGTGTGGAACTATGAAAAAAATAAGCAAAATGTAAAAACTGAACGGTCCATGCGAAAGATAGGCAACGTCGAGCACGTTATTAACAGAGTAGTGCTGTGGATTTGTGGCTAGCGTGCAGAGCTGTGGAGCGAGATGTTTTTGGTTCGAACCTTCTCTTGAACGAAAATTTTAATTTTTTTTATTTTCCCAAAATTATGATCTGTCCGTCCGTTCATTGAAGTCCCTGTTCGCCGATATCAGTTTAGCGTCTGTGTTTTGCTACCGCACCGCAAAACCGTGCGATTAGCAGACGAAAGGAAGTGCCTCTCCAATGGGAACCTAAAACATTTGATCGCAAGGTGATTTCATTCATTTCTTGCAGTTTATGTGACAAATACTTATGTTTTCATAACTTTTTTGGGAGTGATTACCACATCCACAAGAAAACCTAAATCGGGCAAGGTAGAATCTCTTTACCCATTCACCCAGTGTACAAGTTAGGTGGGTCGACAAAAGATTCCTCTCATGACGCACATACCGTCACCAGTGTCGTATAGAATACAGCAGAATTCCTGTGGAGGAATCGGTCGACCTATCACCTTGCGATCAAATGTTTTACTTTCCCATGGGAGAGATACTTCCTTTCGTCTGCTAATCGCACGGTTTTGCGGTGCGGTCACAATACACAGACACTAAACTGGTAACGGCGAACAGGGACGTCAATGAACGAACAAACAGATCATAATTTTTGGAAAATAAAAATATTAAAATTTTCGTTCAAGGGAAGATTTAAACCCAGAACCTTTCATTCCATAGCTCCTCACGCTAGCCACAGATATCTCCTATTCTCACAATGTGCTGGATGTTGCCTATCTTTCACATGGACCGTTCAGTTTTTATACTTTGCTTATTTTTTTCATAGTTCCACACAACTCCTTCCAGTTTTCTCGATTGATCTGTGTTCAGTTTTTCACGGCGTCAACTTATAACTAAATCTGTGCGGGCTGCAATGGGGAGATTCTCTTGTCAGCAATGAACGTCAATTGGAGCGATCCTACCTTGACGCCTTCGGGCGGCCTTTCGGTATAAGTTGGGTAATTCGAGGACTGTAGTATGGCGTTAACAGTACCAATGTAGAGGGATTGTTTCACGCTGCCTTACCAATACCCCTACAACAATAAAAGAAAGCCGGCCGCGGTGGCCGAGGGGACTGAGGCGCTCCAGTCATGGTCTGCACGCCCACTACGGTCGGGGGTTCGAATCCCCCCTCAGGCATGGATATTTGTGCCGTCCTTAGTCTTAGCTAGCTCGTAAGTAGTTTGTAAGCTTAGGGACTCATGACCCCGCAGTTAATTCCCAAAAGATTTACAAACATTTTAACATGTGTTAAAGAATGTATTATTTCCGTTAGTCTATTTTCAAGACAGTCCGCGAAGTCGCCGTATTAACTAAGTTATGGTTGCTTAGTGGTATAGCGCTTGCCTACTGAGTAGGATGTGCACGGTTCGAATACTGGCCATGAAACAAATTTTAATTCAATGCCTCTCCTTCAGTTTGATATCTCTGATATATATTGAGACAAAATATGTCTGGACAGTGATTTATTATTTGCCATTTATAGAGTTTAGATGTGCAACTTTATTAAAATCTGTAATATTTTCAACAGAGGAACGTTTTTGGCGTGCTGAACTTGTGGCCGCGCGGGAGTAGCCGAGCGGTCTGGAGCGCCACGTTGCGGATCGCGAGGCCTCCCGCGTCGGAGGCTCAAATCCTCCCTCGGGCACGGATGTGTGTGTTGTCCTTAGGTTAGTTTACCTTAGTTTAAGTAGTTTGTAAGCTACGGACTAATAACCTAGCTAAAGCGTCTCGCTGCGGAGCGCGCGGTTCTCGCACTGGATGTTCGAGTCCTCCCCGGGGCATGGGTGTGTGTGTTCGTCCTTAGGTTAGTTTACCTAGGTTTAAGTAGTTTGTAAGCTACGGACTGATGACCATGCAGTTTGCTCTGATAGATTTACAAACATTTGAACACTTTTTCTGAACATGTGTTTAGACAAAGTGATAAACCCATACATTTAGTGCAGGAGGCATTTGCTGAAAAATTTTCTGAAACAGCTGGACTTTGTAATGCTGTTTGTCTACTTAGAAAAATTCCGAGAGGCAGACGCAGTATTTGATGCCGAACGAACTGGAAAACCACCTAAACTAAACAAAGTTAACGAACAAACGTTGATAGATATTTCTTACTTTAAGCATCAGAGCCCATTAAATCATTGTGCAAATTCCTGAAAGATAAAGTTATCGGACTTGCAACTGTGCATACAGCGGTTAGCTACACACTGAAATAAAGTGAGTACTGCCTGTGAGCTGCCAACGGCCGTGGATACACCGGTTCGCGCTAGATCACCTAAGTTAAGCACTGTAGCGCTTGGCTAGCACTTGAATGGTGACGCGCCCGAGTTTGCCGAGCGCTGTTGGCAACACTCAGCCCTTGTGAGGCCAATTGATAGGCTACTACACGAGAAGTAGCGGCTCCGGCCACGAAAACCGCTGACCACGTCCGCCTCCATACCGCATCCATTGATGCCTTCGGGCGGACAATACACGGCGGCCTTCGGTATAAGTTGGGTAATTCAAGGACTGCAGGGCGGTATTAACGTTACTAACTTGGAGGGATTATTTCATGCTGCCGTACCAATACACCCCATAAAAGACAAATATAAGTTATACTAACTTAATTGATACATAATTCAGATGATCAATTCCGATGAGGAAGAATGTCTTATTTCCGTTGGTCTATTTTCAACAATCTCCCCTTTCTTTGCTCAATAGTAGGGGAAAGGGTTGTACCTTGGGACGGTTTTACCTTGGGACACTTTTTAATAAAGGCAGTGCACTCTAGTGGAAACTTTAAGAACTATAAAATAAAGTTTTCAGGTGTATTTTCAGAGGGAATAGGAGGCCATGTTGTATTTGGATGGTTTTTGAGATCTGAGCGGGAGATCTAAAAGTTTTCGTGTTTGAAAGTAAAATTTAGTCACTATCCTTAGAAGATAGAAATTAAAGCTAAGCATCAGTATTGATGTTTCTTAAATACAGTGTTGTAGGGCATTGTTTAAGTAACCTATTGATACCATAAGTTATAAAGATATAAATGTGTACATAGGTTAGGATACTGTTTTCTATTATTGTGTATTTTGTTTTACCTTGGGACACTTTTCTGGTTGCACCTTGGGACACCTGGAAGGTGTATGATTGTCACTGATACACCAGGAAAACAAAGAATCGAAGAGAAAAAAAAGAAAACAAGAAGTCTTTCCCAAAGAAAGAAGCCACTAAACTGACAAAGGACTATTCATCTTCCACTTCTTTTGATGAAGAAAGCCGGCCGCGGTGGCCGAGGAGACTGAGGCGCTCCCAGTCACGGTCTGCACGGCCTCTACGGTAGGGGGTTAGAATCCCCCCTCGGGCATGGATATTTGTGCCGTTCTTAGTATAAGGTAGTTGATAAGTAGTTTGTAAGTTTAGGGACTGATGACCCCGTAGTTAAGTCCCATAAGCTTAACAAACATTTGAACATTTTGATGAAGAAATTCCCGAGCTTGGCAGTAGCTCTGGAGGTAGCATATTTGATTTTTCATCTGAAGAAGAGGATTTCTCATCCTTCTTTCCATCTAGGAATGTAACACTTTCTTGTTCTCAAGGTAGATGGGTCTTGGTGAAATTTGACATCAGTGACAGATCTCATGTTTCTATGCAGGAGTAGTTTTAGAAAGCACATAAGAAGATGTAACTGTGAAATTCTTAAGGAAGCAAAGGACCATTTTGTATTCCCTAATGTTGAGAACATCATCATTGTTAATCGCAGTAATATAGTGAAAGAACTACCAGCTCCAGTGGTGTGTCGTGGGTTTCATTCAATTAATATTTTATTCCAACCATCTCTTGTTTTAAGGTAAAATAACTTTTGTATTTCGACTAACAAACATTTACTACCTACTTCCAATACGATTTTTTTCATAAAACTGAGAAACTGAAGTACATCACCGTGTCCCGACGTAAAACCACCATTGTCCCAAGGTGAAACCATAGGTTGTACCTTGGGACAAGTGTCACAAAAGTCTTGATTGGTGAGTAATTGAGTAAATGTTAGAGCTAGCTTAAACTGCTGTTCGTTCAACATTACCTAAAACTGATGCCTGTGATGGGGTAAATTTTCAAATTTCTTGTAAAAAAAATCATAGTATAAAAAATTTAAATGTGAAAAATGTCCCAATGTACAACCCTTTCCCCTAGTTAAAATAACTGCTGAACACGATGTTGTTGGTGTATGACATTTGGTGGTAATGATCAGTAACGATTTCTGAGATTTTGAGTGCTGTCATTGTGCTCAACTGCTGTGACTCTGGAGGACACTGCACAAAAGAGCTCCAGTCTTTTTGTAGGTACATTGTAACAAGACATGATTTTTAGATGCGCGATGTATAAGAGACAATCAAAAAGTTTCCGTTCGAAACCCGTAATGTCCAGAATCAGTATTCCAGACAAGCAAAATTAGATGGAGTTTAGAGTTCAGTGTATGAACTGGAAGGTGGGAACTATGAAAAGGTAATTTGTTGCTGCAAACGGTTCACATTTTCTAACAAGGGACACCTTCCTCTAAAAGATCATCTTAGAAAAGAAGGCGACGTACTTTTTCCAAATCCTTAGGATTTTCTAAATCATATTGTTTACTCATTTTGAAAGAGGGTACATGTAGTTACAACGAAACGTTGCTTCATCTAGAAGGCAACAACGCAATTGCCAACGTGAGTACGCTTCAAACAATGCTACGGCTGCTGTCATTAGCGGCGACAATGCGTTACGCTAGTAGTCGCTCTTAATCTGGCAGATACAGAAAATACACGTGCTCACTTCTGAGTCATTTATGATCTTGTCAGTATCGGAATAATGCTGAAACTCTTGTGACGGAATAAGAAAGGTATGTCGTAGGCCAGCAAGCCGTTATCTCTGTTCATTGCGGCAGTGGCGTAACTAGGACTTGGCTTTGGGGGGGGGGGGGGATGGAACTGCTTGACGAGTAAAATTTTAGTCGGTTTCCAGACAGACTACCATCTACCACTCCCGTCGAAGAAACTAATTCACTCCCTTCCAATGAAAGCTTATAGTAAAACACCCCAAGTTTCCAATCTTTACCAGATTGCTGTCATACGATTTCTTTTTCTTTACTTTTCTCTCTCTCTTTTTTTTTCTCTTTTCGGGTTCTGGGGGGGGGGGGGGGTTATATCCCGCTCATCCCCCCCCCCCCCCCCATAGTTACGGCACTGCATTGCGGTAATACTAGACTGATGATGGTGTAAGAGCCGAAAACTAGTTTGTGAAAAACAATAAATATTGTAGAATATTACACCAGTGTCGTGTGTTTTTAGTGATTATGTATCAAATATTCTACTAAGCACCAGTGGAACATTCAATGAACTGAAATACCGTATTTCTCTTATTGCACTAGGAAGGAAGAAATTTCGAGGTAAATGACTTTCACATTTCGGTTTTCTTGAGAGATAAAAATTACTGTGTTTTAAGAGTCCAGGTGCCTCATTCTTCTGTTGTTAACTGCGGCATTCTCTTTGTGTTACATAGTTTACTGCATTGTCTGAATATGCAGCACCAGGATTTTTTTCCATAGCAGGTCGGATTTTCAAAGATTGCATTACATTTCACTTCAGCATCGTTTTCGTAAACAGATCCTAAAACCCATTTTGCCTATCCCATTTGTAATATTATGGACAAAAATGTTCGTAACACATCCTTCCATTTTTAATATCGATCTCGTCTTCTTGTTTGCAACTAGATAACTTTTCACTTTAGTTTTCTAAGTTTATAGGGAAACGATGGTAAATATGCCCTTGTTTCCATGTCCGGTGTAGCATCAACAAAATACATCTACATGTACATCTATATACATACTCTGCAAGTCACACTGAAGTGCATGGCAGAGGGTTCATCGAACCACTTTTACGATATTTCTCTACAGTTCCATTCTCTAATAGCTAGCGGGAAAAAGGAACACCTGAATCTTTCTGTTTTCGATCTGATTTCTCTTATTTTATTATGATGATCATGTCTCCCTATGAGCCGGCCGCGGTGGCCGAGGAGACTAAGGCGCTGCAGTCACGGTCTGCACGGTCACTAGGGTCGGGGGTTCGAATCCCCGTCCTAGTTCGTAAGTAGTTCATAAGTAGTTTGTAAGTTTAGGGACTGATGACCCCGTAGTTAAGTCCCATAGACTCTACAAACATTTGAACATTTCTCACTATGTAGGTGGGTGCTAACAACATACAGGGTGTTTCACTAAGTGTGTTTGCCTCTGTAACTTACAAAATAATAGGTGACGGGAAATTTTAATGCGATAGGTCAACACAAGAAATGTTACACTTTCTGCGGAGCTATGAACATAGTTTATTGTATCATTTTCCAAAGAGTTACAGCACAAAGATATAATTTTTTAAATTGAACAATAGGTTTTTCTATCGTGCACTGGAATGGTTGAAACCAGCTGCGTCCAAATCAATTTAAACTACATTCCTATCACTGTTAGTTTGGGAGCTATAGCTCTTCAAAGTTTCAGGGGCAGATACCACAAACGCTGTTCATAATGCAATGCGCTTTCTGAATGGGGTGCGGCCAAGTTGTAACGTCGCTGGTGTCACGGAGCGAGAAGCTTCCTCGATGCGCTGTTACACTGCCGACTGTCGCCGCACTCGGCCGTATACCCGACAGTTGGAGCCACACGAATAACCGGGGCTCAATATACCACAGTTACTGACATCGGATGGCGATGGCATACACGAACAACAAGTACGTTGACATGTTGCTGATGCTCGGCGAGTGCCGACACGGTGTCACTGAAGCAGCCACGGCGTATGCCGTGAGATATCCTAGGCGAAGTGCCCCGGCAGCCATTATGTTCTTACGTGCCGAACAACGATTTCGGAAAACATGCAGCTTGGTAATGCGCCGCAGTAACAGACGAAGACCTGCAAGAATTGAGGAGACGGAGGTGTTTGTTTTAGCTGCACTACACCACGATCCTCATGTCAGCTTAAGAGCCGTTGCTGCAGTCGCTGGTGTCAGTCTCACATCTGTGTAACGTATAGTACACGGCCACAGGTTTCACCAGTACCGCCTGTCACTGACCCAGGAGCTGCATGGGAACGATTTCCGTGCAAGAGTGACATTCTGTTAGTGGGCCATGCGTAATTTCACGCTGGAGTCTTTACAAAGTGTTATGTTCTCTGATGAATCCACGTTCACAAATTATGGTGCAGTGAATCGCCATAACATGCACTACTGGGCCGCAGACAATCC
Source organism: Locusta migratoria (assembly GCA_026315105.1). Taxonomy (NCBI): domain Eukaryota; kingdom Metazoa; phylum Arthropoda; class Insecta; order Orthoptera; family Acrididae; genus Locusta; species Locusta migratoria. Next base: position 285,334,463 of record CM048755.1, read on the forward strand.
TCGGTGGGTACGACCTGTCGACCGTCAACGTAGGTCGTCTATTAACGTGTGGTGTGGAATCCTTGGGGATGAAATCATCAGCCCACACTACTTCCCAGGTACACTGACAGGTGAGTTATATCGCACTTTTATAGCCGACAGTTTGGGTGGTCTCCTTGAACATGCGTGTCTACACACGAGAGTCCATATGTGGATGCAGCACGATGGTCACCCAGCCCATTCTGCGCGTGCTGTTGTGGAAGAACTAAACAACAGGTTTACAGGAAGATAGTTGGGGCGCCATGGTCCTCATTCATACCCCGCAAGGTCGCCCGATTTAACACCAGTAGATTTCTTTTTGTGGGGATATCTAAAGGATCATGTTTATGTCACTGAGCCCACATCCCCAGATGATCTAAAATGGTGCATCGAGGACACATATCGCTCCGTCACACCGGCGATGTTACATCTCGTCCGCAGATCCTTTCGACGGAGCATTGCATTATGCATTGAGGAACATTGACACACATTTGAACATCTCATGTAAATCAACTTGCCACCGCCATAACATCTATCACCCACCACACAGCCATGTATTATGTACAGGATGTGGTATCTGCCCCTGAAAATTTGAAGGGTTGTAGCTCCAAAACTAACAGTGATAGGAATGTAGTTTAAATTGATTTGGACGCAGCTGGTTTCAACGATTCCAATGCACGATAGAAAAAAACTATTGTTCCATTTTAAAAATTATATCTTTGTGCTGTAACTCTGTGGAAAATGATACAATAAACTATGTTCATAGCTCCGCAGAAAGTGTAACATTTCTTGTGTTGACCTACCGCATTAAAATTTCCTGTCACCTATTATTTTATAAGATACAGAGGCAAGCACACTTAGTGAAACACCCTGTATGTTCGCATGCGGAAGAGAAAGTAGATGAAAGAAATTTCGCAAATAGATCTCGCCACAACAAATAATGTCTTTCTTTTAATGATTTCCAGTCCAACTCGTGCATCATTTCCGTGACACTTTCTCCCGTATATCACGATAATACAAAACGAGCTGCCCTTCTCTGAACTTTCTCTAAATCTTCCGTCATTCCTACCTGATGTGGATCCCCCAATGCGCAGCAATACTCCAAATTAGGACGCACAAGTGTAGTGTAGGAAGTTTCTTTAGTAGAACGATGTACTTTTAGTCCTATTCTCGCAAAATAATGTGAACGACTCACGAGAGTACAAAGAAAATACTGGAAGACATCATAGATCACAAACTACGGATAACACGAGAGCGCACAACGTCAGAAACAACAGCGTGTGTCCTGCAGAAAGTACACCTAGTCGCCCATTACCGTCACTCTTCCGACCGGCAAACATGTGGAAAACCTGAATACACCCCTTCGACAGATGGTAGAAAGTCGTCGAGTTCATGCGTTTCGTTCGGAGACTGATTTAGGAGAGTTGCCGAGTTTCGAATGTTTAGTTTTCCTGCAGCAGGTAGAAGCTGAAGTTTGTGCCGCCAAATTTCAGGCATCACCTCTCACTACGGACAACGCAGTGCACTTAATGATCCAGGGCAGCGACATTGATGTTGAGTTTTCAGTGCTCCCAGCCCAGCAACACTGAGTGAAACAACACAGACATATAAATAGAACAAACGTCAGGACAGTACAGTACAATTTGGCATTAATGGGCTATGGCAGCAGCCGACAGACTCGAGTGCCTTTGCTAAGATCACAACATTGTCTGCAACAACTCAAATGTTCAAATGTTTGTTAAGCTTATGGGAGTTAACTACGGGGTCATCAGTCCCTAAACTTACAAACTACTTATCAACTACCTTATACTAAAGACAGCACAAATATCCATGCCCGAGGGGGGATTCGAACCCCCGACCGTAGTGGCCGTGCAGACCGTGACTGGAGCGCATCAGTCTCCTCGGCCACCGCGGCCGGCTCCGCATCAACTTTCCTGGGCTCGTGACCACATCGGTTTGACCCTATATCTCTGGAAAACTCTGGCTTGGTTAGACGAGTCCTGTTTGCAGTCTGTAAGGGGTGATGGTAGCGTTCGAGTGTGACGTACACCCTACAAAGCCATGGACCCAGGTTGTTAACAAGACATGCTGCAAGTTGGTGGTGCCTCCATAAAGGTGTAGGCTGTTTCGACATAGAATGGGCTGGGTCCTCTGATCCAGCTGAACGGATCATGGACTGCAAATGGTTATGTTCGCCTACTTGGGGACCAGCCATTCGTGGACTTCATGTTCCCACACAACAACGAATTTTTTATGGAGGACAAAGCCGGGAATCACCGGGCAACAATTGTTCGCGGTTGGTTTGAAGAGCATTACGGGCATTTCCAGTGAAAGATATGGCCACTCAGGTTGCTTGACAGGAATCCCATTGAACATTTATGGGACATAATCGAGAGGTCAACTGGTGCACAAAATCTTGCACCGGCAACACTTTCGCATTAACGGATGGATATAAGGGTAGAATGGTTCAATATTCCTGCAGGTGACTTCATACCACGTCGAGTTGCTACAATTTGTCGGGCAAAAGGAATAAAAAAAGGAAAGTAGATTGGAGTTTAAAGTACCGTCGACAGCGCGATCATTAGAGACCGAGTTCTAAAGGACACCTGATATGATATCAGTAGTTATCCCAAGACTTTTGTCACCTCAGTGTACAATGGAGACAAGGACACTGTGAGAACACTTTCCACTAGGAAAAGTCTTACACAATCAATGCATGAAAACCGTTTCCAAAGTCACGTGGCTTCGTACATCTGCCACATAATATGTTCACTGATAGGGTAATTTTATATCTCGCGTAAAGCAAAAGTACTCATTTACATTTTACGTTCTTTCTTTAGATGTAAGTGAAACGTTTATCAGGCTTAAATTTAAATCGCGTCAGTGAAGCAAAAACTGCTATTTTTTCTGTGCATTTGTTCTGTGATTTACTACAACGCTTTCGGAGGTGTCGCGTTATTAATGAGACACACCTCATAGCAACTAATTTCCCGAAAATAATTACTGTTTACTTTCATATTCGGCTTAGGGTACAGCGGGGCTATCAGAATAATTTCAAGTTAAATTAAATTTTTCCGGAAAATTATTAACTTAATTTTTGTTTTAAGCATTTACTACGACTTCTACGGGTATATGTATCCTATTGATGAAAGTTGATTGTACACGACTGTCACAGATTTACGTTACGCTGTTATTCGATTTGCCCTCTCTAATGCAAAAAAGTGCATTTCGGTGGGGCTTTTCAGATAGTGGCCGAGGCTATTTGTATAAGGTAAATTATGGGCAGATACACAGCTAAATTAAATGGATGGTTAACTGAAAATACGCTAATTTATATTTAATACTCATTACCTCTAATAATATAATTATTACAATAATATTTACAAGAGTAATTCATATTAAAAAATTTAGCCACAATGAAATGTTTCTGTTTTCGTAAATCACCTGCAACTTCCACAGACAAATTGCTTACAATTTGGTGCACTGACATAGTATTCATGATACCAGGTGGTACACGTTTGGCACTGTATCGATTCGCGTTTATCTTGATCTGTAACACATTACCATTTCCACATTTCCATTCCATCGCCTCGTCTTGTTTCTGTTAGAACGTTTCACTGTCTCTATACTTATTGCGGCTGCTCTTCCTTTTGAGAAACACTGTGGGTATTTTTTCCCTTTTTTTCTTTTTCTTTTTTTTTTTTTTTTTTTTTTTTTAAATAGGAAATATGGCTGCTTTTGGAGAATGAAACACACCAGTCGTTTTCACCTGTGTCTTTGCAGGGGTGTTTTACGTTGTGATAGCTAGTTTGCCGACTTGGACAAACTGAAAAATCAGCTGTGACGGAATATTATTTACAATTGGAAAATCATATAGTGAAGTTCTCTGATAAAGAACTTTTATATTCTATGCCGAAGTGTTACCCGGGGTTGTATAGAGAAGCGACTGAGATACATAAACACAGTGATAATTTCAACCGAAAAGAAGAGACTATGAAACTCAACGATATATGGACTGTGGCTCTGCAAAACTGTTTCATCTTTGACACGGTTCAGTAATATAGCTTTATCTTTGACAAGGATCATCTCTGCTCATCACGTGGATCTTAGCCACGCCCCGTTTAGACGGTATTTAAGAAGCTCTTAGGCCTCCACACCACATCTTCAATGCTGTCAGTGCCCCACTTTCAACGGAACCTCCTTTGTGCTTCGACAAGTGTGGTGTGCTTCAGCTACATTGTTTTATTTTACAACAGTGGACGACCAACCCGCAGCCGACACTGTCAGTTTTAACTTGTGTATTTCTCCGACTGTGTGTTGTGTTTTTTGTTTTAACTCCACAATAGCGGACGGTCTCACCATAGCCGCCGCCCTATGCTCATTTTAATTGTGTGTGTGCCACTGACATTCGAGCAACTGTTTTTATTCACCACTTTCGCCGTTCCAAATGTTTTATGTCACTACCGTTTTCCTCCATTTAATGTACTATGTTTTATCTCCATTTTAAATCTCCGTTTTATGTATGTGTTATCTCCAAAATTTTATCTCCTTTGTGTTTTTATGTTTCTCCACTGTCAAATTTTACTTCTGTAGGCTGAAGAGCACCAGTGAGCGCTGCCGGCCCGCCCCTTCTTTAGGGGAATTGAAACCACAATAAAAAAAAAAAAAGAAAAAAAAGAAAAAAAAGAAAAAAAAATCCGACCCGTCAGTCGCCAAGACTCAACAGACTGACAACCTCCGAAGAAGTCCGGTGCAGCATCGGACGAAATGTAAGGAACCAGCAAGTTTCTTAGAACACGGTCTGACAACCCGGAAGATTTATTAACAAATATGTCAGCCAGTCGTGAAAGCCTGCACTCTATCATCGAAGGGATGATTTATTACAACCGTATTACAAAACGGACGACTCACATAATGGTGTTCCCACTTTTACGTTGTTGCGGCGCATGCGCAGTTGCTATTATTTATGTAACCCCTCTATTCAATTAGCCCCGCTCTACCGAACTGTTATTGCCTGCATGGTACGTGACAAACAGGTTCTTTTATGCCTCCACTCCCAGCGGACCGAGATCGATATGTAACAATCAGCAGTAATTTCTCATGGAAAGGAATCCTAATCTTCTTCCAATACTTCCCACTGGATGAACGTCAGTCCAGAGTCGGTAAATACCATTATGGAGCATTCGTATCGCTTTTAACATCTCATACTTACGGATAATTCTAGTTAACTTGCCGTTCTAGTCATAAATCCGAAATCGATTGCTTCATGTAAAAGCTTATCTTTACAATAACCTAACACATCCAAATAATAAAATTTAGTTTTGCTGAAATATAACACACACTTTCCGACACTACATGAAACTGTTTAAAACTACCTGTTCAGCTGTGTTTATTACAATGTGATCCATTAGAAATGGTTGGTTCTAGTCTGCAGAGATATACGTGTAAATACCATTATATATGATGGTGCTTCAGTTGCCTCTACCGATGTGTCGTCTAATGCTGCCACCCTATGTACCACGCTACATTGCTAGGTACATGCTTGTATTAACAATAAATTAGACTATATACTACGCCAGTTTGGTGTTTAATACTTTATTTACTTCACTGTTATCTAGATTTAAGCATCAATTTCGATCATTTTTACACATGGTCACTGGGTACGACATTAACATGTTTCGTAGTAGACAGTTGTGATGAACGATTTAAACGATTGATTTTTTGCAAACGCTTTATACCAGCTGTTAGGTATGTTCAGAATAATTTGTAAGATGAGCTCACTGGACACAGTCAATAAAATTTTTTTCTTCTTACTTCTGTTTATTATTTTTCGGACCTACTGACAAATCGGTCCTTCTTAGGGCCACGAATGCTTTCATTCAAACACAATTTGCATAAAAATAGGATATTTCACCCACATTTATTGTTTTAAAAACCATACAAACATAAAAATAAATGAATGTTTCAACCAGGCTTCGACTATTGCACTTCACACGCAAGACCTTTCCTGCAACCTTTGGTATGCTCTTACCATCGATGCTACAATACAGTACAGTACAGTTTGAGCAGGTAAAAGTGAAATTAATAATGTATTGAACACCGAACTGACGAATTATATACACTAATCGTAATACGAATACGTTCCTAGCAGTGTATAAAACATCAACATCGGTAGGTACTGCTAAATCTTCCTGTGTGGCACTATCTTTGTTTTCATCAAAGTTCGTAGAAACAACAAATTTCGATATTTTTAATTCCGGTTTTCAAGCGATACCCTCCCTTATCAGACACGTCTCCATTCGATGCCTCGTAACCAGCGAAATCCCCAGTTCTTGGTATCTATACAACTATTCCAGACTGTTTCAGGTTCAACATTCTCCCGTGGGTTTATCTGGAAGTCTAAGCTGAACATCTTGTTGTTTGACTAGTTTCTCACGGCAACGTGTACACAATCAGACATGCTAAGATACACACTTACAAACTCAAATCCAGTCACTTATATATGATCGGAATCGATGTAACATGAATTTTGTGTATACTTGCACACTATACCCAACATTCATTAGATTTAGGTAAAATGTAAAAGGAAAGTTGTAATCTCGGTTACAGACACCAGGCGAAGCGGAGACAGTGTATGGTGCCTCTATAAAAGAACCGCACCTGATGCTAATGATTCTCTGGAAACGTTAGCAAGGTGTAACCTTGTGGAATTCACCTTTGTGTGCTTTAAAGATGCCGCAACGGAGTGGCCTCGTGCTCTAAGGCGCCTAGCTGCGGAGTGTTCCCGTCGGAGGTTTGAGTCCTCCGTCGGGCTTGGGTTTGTGCTTTGTCCTTAGCGTAAGTTTGTTTAGGTAGTTCGTAAGTCTGGGGACTGATGACCACTGCAGTTTGGTCCCATAGTTTTACAAACATTTCATTTGCTTTGAAGATGCGCGAGGATTGTGATTCTTTGAATGTAAATAAATGGAGGGTCTGATGACCTAGCAGTCTAGTTCCCTTTAAAATACCAACAACAACAAATAGATGGCGAGATGCAGTGTTGTTGATGTATGTAAACAAAACAAATTCTAACATATCAGTAAAGTCCTTAATCCCGACCCTAAAAAACGTTTGTATAGCTTATGGGAGTTAACTACGGGGTCATCTGTCCCTAAACTTACAAACTAACTAATACTAAGGACGGCACAAATATCTGTGCCCGAGGGGGGGATTCGAACCCCCGACCGTAGTGGCCGTGCAGACCGTGACTAGAGCGCCTCAGTCCCCTCGGCCACCGCGGCCGGCTCCCGACCCTATTGCGGAAAGAATTGTAGAGTTACTGCATCACGAAAAAACTGTAAACATGAACTACAAATTTCAGTGTTGTAAATAAAACACGTCTTTTTTCTTTCTGCAGTATATTTTATTGCTTTAGAATCGCTTCGTATTTCAGTTTAAGGCATCTTCAGTGGAAAAGTTATTCGCATTTTAGCTGCCATCTGCATCTCCCCTCATCCGATCACAGTTTTAAGATCGCACTTTTACTTCACTTAGGCAGCATGAGTTTATTTTTACGTAATACCTTTTTTCACAATTTTCATGTAGGCCTAATCTGTGCTAGTTACTGTGAAACACAATCCTCCGTTGTAACCATTTTTATCGAAGAATGCGATTTGAAGTTCAGTTGGATTAAACAGGAAATGAAAAATAGGTATAACCGAAAACTGGTTGTTTCAGAGGCAGTCGCCATCCCTATCCTGTAGTCTGTAGCTAAGACGATCCGGAAGAACAATTGCCAGATTAGAATTTCTACTGTGTGTTCCTTTTAGTTCCTCTTGATGAACGGCCGCGCTGGAGGGAAGTGATCTCTGTTGTTAGAGGAGCAAGAGGCAGTGTCGGGAGGAGTTTCTTTGACCCTCGTAATCTACAAGGTTCGCATTGTCTGCCGACAGCACGTGATGGGATGGGAGTCACTAATCTGCTGTAGGGGAGATCGCATTGCAAGCTAAATGCTACGGCCCGACTCTGCTAGACTTGCTCAAGTCTTAAAGACTTTCCCTGGTATTTTCCGGCGCCATTTAAGTTGGAAATTAACTTACGAGAAGTCCGAGCATCAGACAGCAATTCCCAGAGGAGCGCTGTTAGCGGGAGAGGACCAATGGGAATAACCGCGCGCCGCTCCTGAGCCTAACTGGCGGAAAGGCCAGAATGTTTCGCTGGCTGCTGGTAACTTCTGTAATCTGGTAGCTGGTCGTCTGTACTAGAAGTAGGAGGCAGGTCAGAGGTGGACTTTTCAAATTAGGAGTCAAGTCACCCTTAACAATCGATAAGGGAGGTGTCGTCTTTGAGTGACTGTAGGAGGTACAAGATGACAGACATAATTTCTAGTTGGCAAGATGAATGGCAACTAGTTCTTACAAGTAAACCTATGAAAGTGTCACTCTACGATTTTTCTGAAATTTGTATATTTTATAACACATGAAAAACTAAGGGACATGTATTTTTTTTTTTTTTTTTTTTTTTTTTTTTTTAATCTTCGGTCAAACATATTTAAGGGATGACACAGTCCCTCCATAAATTGAACAATTGTGATTATTTAGAGATTAGTGAAGCGATTTTAATGATTTTTGTTATGAATGTGTCTTTTGATAAAAGACGGATGTATATTGGAGTGGAAGTGAAAATTAGGGGACCAACTACCCTGAAATAGACCAGTTTTGTGATACAAAAATTCGTTTTGATTTAATCGAAGTAGTCTAATATATATAGCAGAGTGTCCGTATATTTGTACATGTTGCATACAAATCTACAGTTATCTTCCAATCTTTATGAAATTTTGTACACGTAAGCTTCAATCGATGAGGACGGTCGCCGTAAGTGTAAGACTCACATACGATATATAGTTCGCGAGATATGACGTCATAAACAATGAGATACGCGAAAAACTGCTGCGTTTAGAGACAATGCTGCTCATTTTCTCCCAAACAACCGGACCGAATTCAACCAAATTTGGTACACACATTCCTTACCGTGACGTAACAATTGCTGCATGGTTAAGAATCACATACGGCAGATGGTTCAAAAGATATTACGTCATAACCAATAGAAATCTCAAAAAATGCCATATAATGCGGCGAGACTTTCGAAATACACTGTATGATAATGACAGTAGTTAGCGACTTGCAACAAACTTTAAACATAATTTCAAACCTTTATTAAACTTTTTCTCCATGGCAAACATAGAAAAATGATGAAAGGAAAATAGTTTCTCGCTTACTACTTTTCTGCTGTTTATGGAGTAAAACTACGGCTCTCGGTATGACGTTACAATTTCTAATTTGAACACTACAAATTGTAGCGACAGGAAATTTTACAGACAGTATACACATATATAGTTGAATGAATCTTCTAAATTGTATCACATTTCGACACGTAGTTCATGAGATATGAGCACATTAACAGTAACGTTCCGCTGTTCATGGATTAAAAGTACGGTATTCGATATGACGTTACAATTCATAATTTCTACACCACAAATTGTAGCCGCAGCAAATTTTACAAACAGTATACACGCATATAGTTGAGTGTACCTTCTAAATTGCATCACAGTATAACACGTAGTTCATTAGATAGGAGCACATAAACGGTAACGTTTATGGAAAACCGCCCCATCACGTACCAAGTTTTAATCTATTACTTCTTTACTACTAATTGTATTCCCAAGAGATTTTAGAAACGTACAGCTCTTATACAAATAAATATAAACCCTTAAAATGGCAGGAATAAATAAATAAATACCCGGGCAATGCCGGGTTTTCAGCTAGTATCTATTAAAACTTGAAAAGGAAGGCTAATTAAGAAACACGTATTTTTTGTTTATATTTGAGGGGTAAACAACCCTTATATTGCCACCCTTGTTTGATAAAATTAGAACGACAAATACACTAATAATAAAATAGACCCAACAAAAAATCTTTCATTACCTGTTAGTACGCGTTCAAACAATGAATCGTGTTCTGACACACGAAAAGAATATTGTGAGAGGCAATGGGACTCAGCCTAATCAAGCACATCCGGCCATGCGACCTCCACGCGCTACGTCACGGGCAACGCTAACGCCCGCGGTTACAACCAATTACTATTTTAAAATATTTTATTCTCTTTTATTCGCTATTATTTCAAAACTAGATTTTACGGTATTTTGAAAGTCGCATGTCTAGTTACTGTCTATTCAAGCATTTTTTTCGAATTTTCGTCCGCCCTGCTGGATCAGCCGTATTGCATTTTGAGAATCTTAGTTCAAATTCGGATTCAGCGACTTTAAATACCGTTAGATTAAAGAGATGAAACAGTGCAAAACTATAGAAACACAAGGCATTTTAGGCAGTATCAAACGGCCGCGGCAGTATAAGGATTGTTTACCCCTCAAATACTTATATATAAAAAACAAAAAATAAGAGTTTTTTAATTAGCCGTCCCTTTGAGGTTGTAATAGATTCCACTTCGATTTAATCAAAACTAATTGTTGTAGCAAAACATTGGTCTCTTTCGGAGTAACTGGCCCCCTGATTTTCCCTCCCCCTCCAATATACGACTTTCGTGTTTTGTCAAAAGGTACTTTTATAACAAAAATCATTAAAATCGCTTCACTAATCTCTAAGTTGTCGCAGTGTGTCATTTAGTTTTTCTGTATTGTATCTAAATTTCAGAAAAATCGGAGAGTGACACTTCTGTAGGTCTACTTGTTAGTGTAGAGAAATGTACGTTAATGCAGATGATTATGAACAACAATAGTGTAATGTTTGAATACAGCATTAGCAGTGTACTTCATGACACAGTCACGTCGATTAAATTTCTAGTTGCAGCGATACGAATAGAAACGAAATAAGTTTGCGTGGCGTGTTGTAGCGAACAGTGAATTGTCCACTTCGGTTTATTGGGAAAATATTTGGGTCCAGTATGGTTTATAGTAAAGTAGTACATGAATAGAATATTAGCTGGATTTGTTCTTGAGTACTGTCCTAGTGCTTGGGATCTTCACCAAATCGGGGTAAAGTAGGGCACAGAAACAATTCAGAGACGGTCTGCTAGATTTACTACCGGTAGCTGCGATCAACACGCAAGTATTATCGAGATACTTCGTGAATTCAAATTGGAATCGTTGCAGAAAATACGACGTCCTTTTCGCGAAGTACTACTGAGAAATGTTTGATAACCGGAATTTGAAGCCGTAGGTGGAGTGGCCGAGCGCATTGAGGTGCTATGCTCAGATGCGCGAGGCTGTTCCCCGTCGGGGGTTCGAACCCTCCCCCCATGGGCATGAATGTTTGTGCTATCTTTAGTATATGTTAGTTTATAAACAGTTTGAAAGTTTAGAGACTCATGACCCCGCAGATAAACCCCATTAGCTTCACAAACATTTGAACATTTGAATTTTGAATTTGAAGCTGACTGCAGAATTATTCTGCTGTGAACATTGTACATTTCGCAGGAAGGGGCCATGAAGATAAGAGAACTAATGGCTCATACAGAGGTATAGATAGTCAGTTTCCCCTCGTTTTATTTACGAGTGGAATAGACAGTACTACTACAACTAGTAGTAGTAGTAGTAGTAGTAGTAGTCATAGTAGCAGAAGGTACCTTCCGCCACGCATGATTCCGCGGTTTGCGGAGTATGTATGGAACTTCAAATTTAACAATTAGAGGAAAAGAAAAGGGATGGGGAAGGCCTGTGGGAGGGGGGGCAGTAAAATCATAGTTTAAAGGAATCCTAAAATGCCAAGTACGTCAGCAACAATTTTAAATGAGTAATATACTTTGAGTTCCTTCAGAGGCTTGAACTTAGGTTACAGTTTCAAAATACAGATAATGAATAGATTACTTAAAGGGTCAAAGATTTTTTTAAACAACAGGAAGCTTTACAGAACCACAAATAAAGCAGCAAATTTTCTTAAAGGCGCAGAAATTTCAAAAATCCTTTTTTTTAGTTAATGGGAAAACCTAAAACAGGTAACAAGCGTGTTAACAAGTAAAATATTTTAAAAATATTTTTTTATGAACTTAATGTAGAATAACAAACACTATGCCTTTTCAAATTTTAGTCGGATGAACTGCATGATACGTCACATGATAATACCTTCATGTAAACACTGGTGGACAAGTAATAACATACATTTTTAAAAAACTTGCACCATGACACAATGGTTGTTAGAAGACCTGCCCCGAAGGATACAAAGTTTAAGACAAGAAAGGTCATATCGCTGCAGGTAATAAGCAATGACAACCCACTAAACATCAACAGGTAACAGGCCTTTAGCGCAAAACATATATGGCATTGTAGCCAGATCCTATAATTAGACGTCCAGAGACGAAGGTCTGACTGCAGTCAGCTAAGCCCATACATGAAATAGCCAAAGAAATAACAGCAGCCGCTAGTGAAGTTTACGTCATCCTCGGTTAAGGGCTACAACTTTCTAATTTATTATGTTCCCATCGGAGTTATCATTTTTTATTTATTTAATAAAACCCGTTTTTTGGAACTTTGCTAATTTTTTCGGCAAATTTCGCCAGCTAGGCTCGAGTTTCATAAAATAGAAACTCTATTTGGAATTTAATTTCCTACACACTAATATTTTTTGTTTTTAGGTAATATTTTTTGCAAATTTAACATTTAGCAGTGTGTGGTGTGCGGCATTCGACAGCAGGTCACGTCCGCAGAAGCGGCGCCGCCGGCCGCGGTGGCCGAGGTGACTGAGGCGCTCCAGTCACGGTCAGCACGGCCTCGACGGACGGGGGTTCGAATCCCCCCTCGGGCATGGATATTTGTGCCATCCTAGTTCGTAAGTAGTTGATAAGTAGTTTGTAAGTTTAGGGACTGATGACCCCGTAGTTAAGTCCCATAAGCTTGACAAACATTTGAACATTTTTGATTTTGAAGCGGCGCCCCGTGAGCAGTTGAGCGCTCCCTAGTTCGTGAGGGAGCGCGCGAGCTGGAACAGCCTGACCTAGAGGAACCGCAGAACGTCCGGGCTGAGCAATCGTCATAGAGGTACTCACAGCCTCGGATTCATCATTATCTTTGATCTTCCAACATCGGTACACTCTAACACCTGAAAGGCCGACATGTCTGGCAATTGCACAATAAGGCTGTAGTCACAGTGGCTCCGATATCGGTGGGTTTTACGGACGACAGACATCGGCGGAAAAAAAATGTTCAAATGTTTGTATAGCTTATGGGACCCAACTACGGGGTCATCAGTCCCTAAACTTACAAACTACAGCCGGCCGCGGTGGCCGAGGGGACTGAGGCGCTTCAGTCATGGTCTGCACGGCCACTACGGTCGGGGGTTCGAATCCCCCCTCGGGCATGGATATTTGTGCCGTCCTAGTTCGTAAGTAGTTCATAAGTAGTTTGTAGGTTTAGGGACTGATGACCCCGTAGTTAAGTCCCATAAGCTTGACAAACATTTGAACATTTTTGATTTTGAAGCGGCGCCCCGTGAGCAGGTGAGCGCTCCCTAGTTCGTGAGGGAGCGCCCGAGCTGGAACAGCCTGACCTAGAGGAACCGCAGAACGTCCGGGCTGAGCAATCGTCATAGAGGTACTCACAGCCTCGGATTCATCATTATCTTTGATCTTCCAACATCGGTACACTCTAACACCTGAAAGGCCGACATGTCTGGCAATTGCACAATAAGGCTGTAGTCACAGTGGCTCCGATATCGGTGGGTTTTACGGACGACAGACATCGGCGGAAAAAAAATGTTCAAATGTTTGTATAGCTTATGGGACCCAACTACGGGGTCATCAGTCCCTAAACTTACAAACTACAGCCGGCCGCGGTGGCCGAGGGGACTGAGGCGCTTCAGTCATGGTCTGCAAGGCCACTACGGTCGGGGGTTCGAATCCCCCCTCGGGCATGGATATTTGTGCCGTCCTAGTTCGTAAGTAGTTCATAAGTAGTTTGTAAGTTTAGGGACTGATGACCCTGTAGTTAAGTACCATAAGCTTTACAAACATTTGAACATTTTTACAAACTACTTATGAACTACTTAATACTAAGGACGCCACAAATATCCATGCCCGAGGGGGGGATTCGAACCTCCTCGGCGGAAAACGGCCGATCGTTTCAAATCAGTACTCCACTATGGGCTCGGTCACAGTGTAGCCGATCTCATCGCCCGAATCTAAAGACTTTGGACGACAGTCGGTGAAATTCAAATCAGTTTTTCTTAGGTCAAATCGACCGACGTTCTCACATATCAGATATGGACTGTGAGAAACTTATACGCTTAGTGAAAGAAAGAAAGAGATTGTGGCACCCAGAAGACGATAAATATCACAGTCGGGATATAATTCGTAATCTTGGTCTGATATTAAATTTTATTGAAAACCCCAAGTTGGTTAAATCCTTTATCAGAAATTTCAGGCGTAAATTATAACCTCAAAAATGTGTTCAAACCGGAATTGTGATTATGTATCTTAATGTTACTGTAGAGGCTCTCTTACGTTGTGTTCACTGTTCACAAATTATTCTTACTAGTTCTGCCGTTCTTTAAGAAGGTAATGAGTCTGTTCTATGGAGTGACCTGCAAATGTGGTGCAGGCCTACGTGTGCTTCCGCTTTTCATTGGTTTCTGTGTTCAAACTTATTCTTAATTTCACACTTGTCTTTCGCAAATATATTGAATGACAGTCATTGAAGTTCAGTGTAACTTCATTTCGTTCATCAGACTCGGATGTTTCTGGGTGGCCTATAACTGTGTTCTTCATGGATTTAAATACTGAAAAACTGCATCCATTATGCATTTTTATGCTTAACACAACGCAATTCGAGAATTTTTCTCGCTTTTAATGCATTTGTTTACAAAAATACATCACGACGTTTCCATGTGTGATTTTATGCAGCTCTTGCACAGATGTAGTCTTTTTGAGGTTACTTCAATGAGGGAAATCGTAGCCTACATATCTTGGCAACTTTTTTACTTACTAAATAGTACGCCTGTCTATACTTGCAGGTATTGTGTCTGCTCCATTAATGTGGATGTCACAACACAAAAATCGTCACTTACACTGGTTTTTGTACTGAGGTAGGCCTAAGTCACGATTATTAGATTTCATATTCTGAGTAATGGAAGAGGCAGTGTGTATTTTACATCAATTTTGTAATGTGTGAAGTAGAAGAACGCTATGCAGATCATGATTTTAGAAACATGAGAATGCACTCATTGATAGAGCAGCAGCTGTAAGGAAATACGAATTCGAAATATTCAAATACCCCGACTGTTAAATGCCGAAGTTGAAAATTTGTGCTAGACCAGGACTCGAACTCGCACTTCCTGCATCAGGCCAGCTATCCCCTTAACCAGTTAGGCTATTTAGGCACGCTTCCAATCATGCACAAATTGTCAACTTACCGTTCAATACGATTGTAATGCCCTCTGACCATAACTTCCTCTTGACCGTAGCTTTGTGTTGCCTGTTGGAGGAATACATAACTATTACAGATAAGGTGTCTGTTCTTTCGGACATGGTCTCTCCATATTTTTGTCCAGTCCCTCCCTTCCCAATGTTTCTACTCTTTCCATTTGTTCGTTAATCTGTGGTGTCTTACTGTGTGTATTGTGTTACATTTAGAGCACATTCCAAAGCCACTTACATAGTTCCTTTTTTATAAGAACAAATGATAACGTTACAATCTTTACAATTTAAATAACCTGTTATTATGTAATATGAAGAATTATTCCTTATCTTCAAAAGCTTCTTTTCTGGTGGGCGCGCAGCTTACATTAGGTCAGTAAATGACATTTTGAACTTTTATTACACTGAGTGCTGCACTTCTGTTTTATTTATAGGTCTTCGTTTCGGCTGTTTGCCATTCTCAAGTCAAAGTTTAATGTCCTGGAGTGCTTTTGTTTGCTCAGATATATTGTAAAATATATGGAGCAAGTTATTATTTTACGCACAATTATTAATTTTGTTGCTAGATCGCTCCATTGACATTATAGGATGATCTATACCACACAATAATAGTGCGAAAAATAATAACTTCCTCAATACATTTTATAATATATATGAGGAAACAAAAGCACTCCAGAACATTAAACTTTGACTGACTTGAGAATGGCAAACAGCCGAAACGATCGTCGTCAATAAATAAGATCTATAAATAAAATAAAAGTGCAGCACTCAATGTAATAAAAGTTCAAAATATTCCTTATCTCCAAGCATCAAAAAAATGTTCAAATGTTTGTTAAGCTTATGGGACTTAACTGCGGGGTCATTAGTCCCTAAACTTACAGACTACTTAGGAAGTACCTTATACTAAAGACAACACAAACGTCTATGCCAGAGGAAGGATTCGAACCCCCGACGGGGAAAGACCTGGAGCAACGGAGCATAGCGCCTCAGTGCGCTCGGCCACTCCGCCGCGGCCTCCAAGCATCGATTTCATAATTAAGATGGAAGGAAAAACCTTGCTCTGCTAACGGTTGTATTTTGAGCAAACATGAATTTTTCACTCAACTTTCATTGTTCAAAATTCACTCACGGATTATTTATCAAGCTTGTAAATCATCATCGACAACGTTATTAAGTGTATAATCTCTGCGCAATGTCGAGAAGATCGTAACTTGACGCGTAAGTTATTGGCAAGACTGCTACTACATACAGTTGGGAAACTATTGACATCCTGTCGTTCGGATCTGAACAATTATATTCAGTGTAATTTTTTAAACGTTTGTACATTTTAACTGTTGACTTGCAATTAACTGATTTGCCTCGGCTATATGTAGCTATTTCACACACCCATCAAGTTTCTTGTGTATGTCCTACAAATTGTGCTACTAATATTTGCCGCGTGATAGTCTCTGCAATTGAATTCGAATGGAAACGACCCAAAAGTAAACAGAATTACCCAGTTAAAAATTTAGCATTTCACTGAAATTTACAAAATTGTCACCTTAAAAACTATCCATTAGACATTTGTCCCAATTTTCACACCTTGAAGGAAATACTTTAACAAGTAGTTCAAAGTTATGAGACGTAATGCCTCTAAAGATTTTTCTTATGGACACGGGGAAATATCTGTACAGTAGTGTGTGTGTGTGTGTGAGAGAGAGAGAGAGAGAGAGAGAGAGAGAGAGAAAGTCATCTTATTTTGTATTCGGGACAACAATTTTGTGACTCTCAACGCTTTGTGAGCAGATGCTTGCCGCGGCGTATTAGCCGAGCGCACTGGGGCGCCGTGGTGCGGTGCGCGAAGCCGCTCGCCGTCAGGGGTTCGAGTCCCCGCTCGGGCATGGGTCTTTTTGTTGTCCTTCGGTTAGTTTACCTTAGTTTAAGTAGTTTGTAAGCTAAGGACTAATAACCCAGCGTTTGAGTCCGATAAATTTACGAACATTTGATCAGATGCATTGTCATGTGGACTACTATCACCTTAAAGCTTATATAACATTGGTTTCACGTTGGTTCTCTCCTCTATGGTCGAACTGATGAACTCTTTCGCTGCCTCCACTTCCTGCTGTGTCATCTAACAGAAAACGGAACTTGACGTTGTCGTTGTCATGTGCACGACTAAAACAATTGCGCAACACACTAAACCGTGATTCCTAAAGGAGCCACATTGACATTACTGACATTCCACGGATTGTGAGTCAAAACACTATGTGTGTTCATGGCACCTACAAAAGACATCTTTCATTTCTGACGCTCGCTACCTCAAGAAACCATGCTTAGAATAAAAATTAGTCATACAAAACAGCGATCTGTATCATTTCAATGCAAAACGTATACTAACACAAGTGAAATTACAATAGAGAGAAAAAAGTAACAGTGTATCAATACCATAAGAGAGAAATTACACATAGTTCAGTGCCGTCAATCAGTGCCAAAAACCCTCTGCTTGATTTTTTTATAATAGCGCTAAACACACACATCCTACACACCTGATATTGCCTACGTTAGTCTTCGATGTGCAGGCTCGGGATTTCGATGAAGCGGATACTGTGGTATCTCATTAAAGCCACTTTTTTATATTCAAAATCACTTCCCCATTCAAGCAGTGTAGTATCAAAAGCCACGCAAATTACATCTTCAAATGATCATATGGGTATGTCGGTGTGATCACTTGCCTTTCACCAGGCATATTTTAACACAGACTTATACTTTGGTGCAGCAACCTGAATGTGACTCCAGTGAGATGTGCGCATCGTTTTCTTCCGCTATGTTTTAACCAATTCATCGAAATTTCACATCTGCACTCTGGGGACTAATATAAAGCCGCGTGGTCTAAAGTATGCTAAGGACTGGGCGGCCGTTCCCGCTGGAGGTTCGAGTCCTCCCTCGGGCACGGGGGTATGTTTTGTCCTTAGTGTAAGTTAGTAAGTCTAAAGACTGATGACTATAGTAGTTCTGTCCAGTAGGTTTACAAACATTTGAAATGAGTGCTCTGCACTATCATTATTTGAAGCAGACGGTTTTTGGCACTGTTGATTGAAATTGCAACGATAAACTGACGCCACTGAATTGCGTATAATTTCCCTCCTATGATAATTATATCTAATTACTTTGTTTCTCTCTATTAAAGGAAGGAAGGAAGATTTGGGTTCAACGTCCCCTCGATATTGTGGTCATTAGAAACGGTCTGTATTAAAATGTCACTTGTAGAATATAACGTTTTGCATGTTTTTCATACTAAGCATTTTTTCGTGCAGTTTCTTGCTAGTAGGAGAACCCTTAGGCCTTACACGAATTGTCATTATTTTTGAATTCTCCCCGGAACAGGGGTTTGATTTGCATATTGAAAGTAGCATCCGGCGTTGAACTGGGGTATTGAGATCAGTTCGCTCCACTTGTTAGTAGTTTAACTGTCTCTGCCAGGCTGATTCCCAACTCAAAAACGCCTGTTCACTTAACACACTGTTGTTGGTCATGGAAACTTTCAAACATGAACAGCGACTTGTCCAAGTAAGCATTTCATGATGAAATAGTTGTGAATTATAAAAATGAACACAGTGTTATTAAACAGATAAACAACTTGCACACCTTTGGCAGACATGTACCTGTGCACGTCCTGTACAGATTACCAGATCCTGCTAGGCGTCCTCAGAGCTTGCGCCAGAGGCCAAATTTCTCACCTCTGAACTGTTGACTGTCGCTGGGATGTTTAAGCTCCTCGAAAGCCGGAGTCTGTCTTTGACGATGTGTCTGGATGCTTTGATGAGGGGAGTTAGTCGGTCGGTTCCAGCAGTGCTGCCCTGTATATGAAAATCAGAAGTGAGTCAGTGATTAGTTTGGACGCTGACATGTTGTACGCCTAGACCCGCGAGTCTCTCCGAGTCGCGCCTTCCGGCGGTCTGGACAGAACTGTGAAATTTTGATCCCGTCAGCGCTACGTCCAGGAGGCGTGCGTACCAGTTTGACCTGTTGGCTGACGGCAGCCGGCGTGCTATGTGAGTTCACAGATGTGGTCAGGAGGGAGGAGGGAAGACAAAGGTGCGGGGTCAGGCATGCGCGGTGGTCGCGTCCCACACAGGAATCTTTAGCGTCACTCAAAACAACAACGTGCAGACGAGGCAGGCAGTGGAAGTACACAAAAACTGTAAACACCAATAAAGGAGAGGAGGAGAGTATGCTGCAGTCACTCAAGCAGGTGGACATTCAATGAACTATACAAGTTTCTGACGCAGTAAGTAGTTTTGATCCCATAATACAAAAGATCTAATGTCGTATAATAAGGGCTCTTGATCGTCTCCCCCCGCATATTATGGATTATTTTCTTGACAACACATCGCTGCGACTGTTAAAAATTCTTTACTTTACTACATTACGTATGGCGTCTACAATCACATTTACAGTACTATCTAGAGCATGGTTTCAGAGCTTTGCAGAAAAACGACACCCACCAGCACATTGATGTGTACGTAGAGATACTGTAACCAAACGTTCATACAGATATGTTTGTTCGAGCCCATGTACTTTCCATGTGAGACAGGTATTCAGCATAAAAGCCGTGTCAGGGGGTAAAAGAGGGTTAAAAACCGATATCGCACTTTACCCACAGAGGAGACAGCTGGGGTAAGAGGGGATGTTGTTGTTGCCAGTACCATTGGTTATAACCTGAATGAAATAAGCACCTGATGATGCAAATTTAATTTGCGATACCGGTCGTGTGCTCTTACAAGGAAAGTACTTGGGCTCGAACAAACATATCTGTATGAACGTTTGGTTACGGTATCTTTACGTACACCTCAATGTGCTGGTGGGTGTCGTTTTTATGCAAAACTTTGCAATCATGCTCTAGATAGCACTGTAGATGTAATCGTAGACGCCATACGTAATGAAGATATCTGAACTATAACTTATGTAATAATCGTCGTACATGTTCTCTAGCGTATTGCCATCAAAAGCCGTGATGATAGTTGCAACTTTAACCTTTTTCTCGGAAAAAAAATGTTCAAATGTTTGTAGAACTTATGGGACTTAACTACGGGGTCATCAGTCCCTAAGCTTACAAACTACTTATGAACTAGCTAAGACTAAGGACGGCACAAATATCCATGCCCGAGGGGGGATTCGAACCCCCGACCGTAGTGGCCGTGCAGACCGTGACGGGAGCGCCTCAGTCCCCTCGGCCACCGCGGCCGGCTCTTCTCGGAAGACTGTTGGTATTCACTGCCACTGCTTCCATCGCCTCTTCCCGCACTTACCGTAGCATTACCGCTAGCAATGAGTTCTTCGTCATTATCATCCCTATTATCATCATTATGTGTTAGTGATACAACAGTATCTAACTTACGCTCATATTTCTGTACGATAACAGATACGAGAAAGCATGCGAATGATTCATCTTCTACACTAATACCATCTTCACGAAGAATGGTTCTTCATAACTTCATCTCAACCAATCGCAATACTTTAGCAGAATTCATTACCAATCGCCGCTCCATCTGACGCTTCACCACACAAATGTCACAAAACGCGCCGGCCGCGGTGGCCGAGGTGACTGAGGCGCTCCAGTCACGGTCAGCACGGCCACTACGGTCGGGGGGGTTCGAATCCCCCCTCGGGCATGGATATTTGTGCCGTCCTAGTTCGTAAGTAGTTCATAAGTAGTTTGTAAGTTTAGGGACTGATGACCCCGTAGTTAAGTCCCATAAGCTTAACAAACATGTGTGTGTGTCACAAAACGCAACTTCGGAGGCACACTGCACCGTCCCTACTGGCGAACCGACAGGTCAAAGTGCAATGTGGCATGGCACACGCAGAGGCCTCTAACGGACGACTGCAGAGTTTTGCAGATGCGGGAGTGTCACTAGTGCAATAAGGGATCTTTACATTCTCTCTCGTATGATTTTGATGTATACAGGGTGTTTCACTAAGTATCTTTGCCTCTGTAACTTATAAAATAATAGGCGACGGGAAATTTTAACGCGGTAGGTCAACACAAGAAATGTTACACTTTCTTCGGAGCTATGAAAATAGTTTATTGTATCATTTTCCAAAGAGTTACAGCACAAAGATATATTTTTTTTAATGGAACAATACTTTTTTTCTATCGTACATTGGATTCGTTGAAACCAGCTGCGTCCAAATCAATTTAAACTACGTTCCTATCACTGTTAGTATGGGAGCTACAACCCTTCAAAGTTTAGGGGGCGGAGGCTACGACAGCGTAGCTGACTGGCTGGTGGTCATGAGACAGTGGGCCGTGCCGCAGGGGATAGCCACTCGGCCAGTCAGCTTCGCTATCGCAGCTTCCGCCCCCGGAACTTTGAGGGTTGTAGCTTCCAAACTAACAGTGATAGGAATGTAGTTTAAATTGATTTGGACGCAGCTGGTTTCAACGAATCCAATACACGATAGAAAAAAACTATTGTTCAATTTAAAAAATATATCTTTGTGCTGCAACTCTTTGGAAAATGATACAATAAACTATGTTCATACTCCGCAGAAAGTGTAACATTTCTTGTGTTGACCTACCGCATTAAAATTTCCCGTCACCTATTATTTTATAAGTTACAGAGGCAAACACACTTAGTGAAATACCCTGTATACATCAAAATCATACGAGAGAGAATGTAAATGTCCCTTATTGCACTAGTGACACTCCCGCATCTGCAAAACTCTGCAGTCGTCCGTTAGAGGCCTCTACGTGTGTCTTGCACTTTGACATGTCGGTTCGCCAATAGGGACGGTGCAGTGTGCCTCCAAAGTTGCGTTTTGTGACATTTGTGTGGTGAAGCGTCAGATGGAGCGGCAAATTGATAATCAATCCTGCTAAAGTATTGTGATTGGTTGAGATGAAGTTACGAAGAACCATTCTTCGTGAAGATGGTATCAGTGTAGAAGATGAATCATTCGCATGCTTTCTCGTATCTGTTACGGTACAGAAATATGAGCGTAAGTTAGATACTGTTGTAACACTAACACATAATGATGATAATATGGATGATAATGACGAAGAACTCATTGCTAGCGGTAGTGCTACGGTAAGTGCTGGAAGAGACGATGGAAGCAGTGGCATTGAATACCATCTGTCTTCCGAGAAGAAGGTTAAAGTTGCAACTATCAGCACGGCTTTTGATGAGAATACGCTAGAGAACATGTACGACGATTATTACATAAGTTATAGTTCAGATATCTGCATTACGTATGGCGTCTACAATTACATCTACAGTGCTATCTAGAGCATGATTGCAAAGTTTTGCATAAAAACGACACTCACCAGCGCATTGAGGTGTACGTAAAAATACCGTAACCAAACGTTCATACAGATATGTTTGTTCGAGCCCAAGTACTTTTCTTGTAAGAGCACACGACCGGTTTCGCAAATTAAATTTGCATCATCAGGTGCTTATTTCATTCAGGTTGTAACCAATGGTACCGGCAACAACAACATCCCCTACTACCCCT
This sequence comes from Locusta migratoria, assembly GCA_026315105.1. Taxonomy (NCBI): domain Eukaryota; kingdom Metazoa; phylum Arthropoda; class Insecta; order Orthoptera; family Acrididae; genus Locusta; species Locusta migratoria. The sequence continues at coordinate 285,357,374 of CM048755.1, forward strand.
GCTGTCTCCTCTGTAGGTAAAGTGCCAGTACGCTATCGCTTTTTAACCCTCTTTTACCCCCTGACACGGCTTTTATGCTGAATACCTGTCTCACAAGGAAAGTACATGGGCTGTATGAACGTTTGGTTACAGTATCTCTACGTACCCCTCAATGTGCTGGTGGGTGTCGTTTTTCTGCAAAGCTCTGCAACCATGCTCTAGATAGCACTGTAGATGTAATTGTAAACGCCATACTTAATGCAGATATTTTAACTATAACTTATGTAATAATCATCGTACATATTCTCTAGTGAATTGTCATCAAAAGCCGTGATGATAGTTGCAACTTTAACCTTCTTCGCGAAAGACTGTTGGTATTCACTGCCACTGCTTCCATCGCCTCTTCCCGCACTTATCGTAGCACAACCGCTTGCAATGAGTTGTTCGTCATTATCATCCATATTATCATTATTATGAGTTTGTAACAACAGTATCTAACTTATGCTCATATTTCTGTACCGTAACAGATACGAGAAAGCATGCAAATGATTCATCTTCTACACTAATACCATCTCCACGAAGAAGGGTTGTTCGTAACTTCATCTCGACTAATCGCAATACATTAGCAGGATTGATTAGCAATCGCCGCCCCATCTGACTCTTCACCACACAAATAACATCACAAAACGCAACTTCGGAGGCACACTGCACCGTCCCTACTGGCGAACCGACAGGTCAAAGTGCAATGCGGCATGACACACGCAGAGGCCTCTAACGGACGACTGCAGAGTTTTGCAGATGCGGGAGTATCACTAGTGCAATAAGGGATCCTTACATTATCTCTCATACGATTTTGGTGTATATGTGTATGTTCGAGCCCAAGTACTTTCCTTGTCAGTGTAATTTTTTATATCAGACGTAGACCATTGGCTGATGAAAATTTACTGTTTTAGGTATGGGATTTTATTCGGTTTTTAATATAAATTTGACGGAGCCCCACGTTTTGGACAAAAGGGATTTTATAGTTGATTTTTTGGTTACACCTCCAGATAAAAGATGGGGATCAGCTAATTTAAAGTCCATGTAACATTGGTAAAGACCTGAATGAAATAAGCACCTGATGATGCAAATTTAATTTGTGAAACCGGTCGTGTGTTCTTAGTAAAGAATTTTCAACAGTCGCAGCGGTGTGTTGTCAAGAAAATGAATCAATACGACTGTGGTTGCCCGATGAATAAAGTATTGTGTTGAATTATGATTTATGTTGCCTGTACATTATATAGTTAAAATTGAGTTGTCAACCAACTCGCGTCTTTAGTCTCTTTCGTACACACAGAAGGAAGAAAGGACGGAAAATTTTGGCTTATCGACGCGTTGATATGGATCTCGTTAGGGTCGGGGTACACTCTCGTATAGTACGTCAGGAATGGAAAAGGAACCATCCCGGCATCAAGGAATACCTCAACCAGCGTGGTGGATTTGAACCGCTACCCCTCAGAATGCGAGTCAAGTGTGTTACCACTGCGTCACCTAGCTCGGTAATTTTGTGCAGAGTTTTCTTATCGTTTAGCTTTGATGCAATTACTCCCTTGCTAATACCGTTTTCTCATATTACAAAGTTCATTATTTTTGAGAACATTAGGGGGAACAGCAATCTGGTCAGCAATTAAAATCAATTTAAAACCAGTGTGCAGTTCATAATCGCACCTTCAGTTGCGCCTGCTCCATGCGTTTGAAGTCAGGTCGAAACCAGTCACACACACACACACACACACACACACACACACACAAAAACAACAACCGAGGGTCATCCACAAAGTAAGTTTCGTTTCTATTTCTATCCCCGGCAGCGCTACGATCGCAGTTCCGAGCATGCTCAGCATTTAGTCTGACTAAAGGACGCCATTTTCAGATCGCTGCTGTCGACGTGTGCTTTGTAGTGCTTCTTTATGTCAGCCTTAATAAAAATGATGCCACGTGTGAAATTAGATCTGTGATTCGTTTTCTAAATGCAAAGAAAGTTAAATCAAAGGAAATTCATCGGCAAATATGCGAGCTTTTCGGTCAAAATGCTATGAGTGATTGAATGGTTAGAAGGTTGATCTGCACGGCCACTACGGTCGGGGGTTCGAATCCCCCCTCGGGCATGGATATTTGTGCCGTCCTAGTTCGTAAGTAGTTTGTAAGTTTAGGGACTGATGACCCCATAGACTATACAAACATTTGAACATTTTTTGAAGGTTGATTTGAATGTTAAATGAAGGACATAATCAAGAGCACGATGAAGAACCGTGTGGACGCCCGTCGCCGCGGCGGAGTGGCCGAGCACATGGAGTCGGTATGCTCCGATGCGCGAGGCCATTCCCCGGCGGGGGTTCGAATCCCCCTTCGGGCATGGCTGTTTGTGCTGTCTTTAGTATTAGTTTATAAGTAGTTTGTAATTTTATGGACTGATGACCCCGCAGTTAAGTCCCACAAGCTTAACAAACATTTGAACATTTTTGGACGCTCGTCTGTGGTTACTGATGAACTGCTTCACACAATTGAAGAGAAGATTGAGCACAACCGTAAGTTTACACTTAGTGCCTTTACTATGGAAGTTCCGCAAATCTCACGATCACTAATGCATGAAATTGTTACTGAAAAACTGAAATTTCGAAAACTTTGCTCACATTGGGTGCCCCAAATTCTTACTGAAAAGCACAAAAAGCAACGGATGGGCAGTGCACTTCAGTTTTTGACACGCTACAATGTAGAAGGCGATGGTTTTGTTTCTCGGAGAGTCACGGGGGATGAAACTTTGATATTGTACGACACCCCTGAAACAAAACTGCAGTCAACGGAATGAAGGGCACACTTCATCCCCAACGAAGGTAAAACGTAAGCAAATCTTGTCACCACGTGCACCGTTTTATGAGACAGAAAAGGCATTTTGCTGTTTGATTTCTTACAACGACGCCAAACAATCACATGGTTACTGCGAGACCATTAAGAAATTTCGCCGCGAAATACAGAATAAGCGCCGAGGATTACTGTCAAAGGTGGTGTTTTTTCCGACGGTAATGGCCGACCTCACACGGCGAATGTGACCAAACAACTCTTACGGGAATTTCAATGGGACGTGTTTGATCATCCACCGTACAGCCAGGACCTTGCTCCTAGCGACTTCAATCTCTTCTTACACCTAAAATCTGTAATTGGTGGTCAACACTTCAACGATGATGACAAGCTGAAAGAACAAGTTACCACATGGTTGCATACACAGGCGGCAACCTTCTATGAAGAAGGCATACTTGTGCCACGCTGTGACAAGTGCCTACAAAATTTCGGAAGCTATGTAGAAAAGTAGTTTAACAGCTGTAGATTTTTGTGCAATAAATATTTTTTCTTTATCTGTGCACGTTTATTTTATATAACCAAACGGAAATTACTTTGTGGACATATCTCGTATATACAATCTAGACTGATTTTAAATTAATTTTAACAGTTCATTATTTTAACGGGCTGTCAAATTGGAACGAGGGAGGTGAAATTAAAATAGATGAACTGCTTATAACATTTATCCCACTGCAATACAATATGGCCAACGCCTTCCTGGAATATGTTTTGCGGTTGCCTACGAAAGCATGATTACACTCTTAGCACCTTAACGACTACAAATGTCGTTCTTCAGAGCTGCAAAAACACATGGAATCACAGTACTGTTTGCAGGACGTGTAAGAAGTACCCGGTGGAACTTCTGCAGCGAAGGCGAAATATCCTTGGCAACACGTAGGTGGACATAACCTATCTAAACTAAACTTCGTCTTAAAATCCTCGCAAGTCTGCCATGTCATTATCCGCTCTCTAACGTCAAAGTAAGAGGTACGGAAGGAGCGTGATCAACGCTCAGTACTCTCGGCCATTATGTCGGCTTTCTTGACCGGAGTCACTACTTCTGCATCGAGTGGCTCCTTAATTGGTCTCATTAGGACAGAGTGCACCTCCCTTGCCAATAGCGCTCGACAAACCCGGACGGTAACCCATCCAACCTGTAGCCAAGCCCGACAGGGCTTAAACTCGGTGATCGAACGTGAACCAGTCTATCCACAATGGCCGTTAATATTCTCCATACGGTTTCAACATCTCCCTGTGCGATTTCCATATTTTTGGACCACTGAAGAATGAAATTCGTGGCTATCGATTTGTTTCGGGCGAAGATGTGCTCCCCTCGGTACATTCGCTGATTCGTTGACAACTGCAAACTGACCATCTTGTTTCTCAGTGGGATAAATATCTTAACAGTTATTTTGATTGCCTATCGAATACTAATCATTTTACTTACTTTTTTTTCGTATGTCTCTTTTTTATTTGACTAACACTTATTTATCATTTTTCTTATAAATCTGCTTGGGCGCATAATTACATGAGTAGTAGCCTATTATTACTGATCAGGTCACATTACTTTCCATTTGTTTCAACGCTTCAGTTGGCTAAACGTCGGTTCGCGATACTTTGTTTCCAGCACTTTATTTCAGGCCATATCAATCTACTTCTCTGTGTCTTCAATAACTGTCAGTTTTACTACCCACATTTTTGTGTTCCCTGGCTTTCTTGTTCTGTTTGTACATATGTCGGCAGTAGCGTACAACAGCTATTGGTTTTGACTTCCCAAATACGGTATCCCTTTCCAAAACGTCAATAAACAGCAATAAAGAAGGAAACTATCACAGTGGGCATTTATATGAAAGCATTATCGTAAGTTCATATCACGTTTACGTGAAAGAAACCTAAGGTGATGTACCTCCTACGTGAACGGTTTTTTTCCCCAGTACATATACGGGGATTGAATAAGGCGTAAGGAAACATCAGGATGAATGCGCCGGCCACGGTGGCCGAGGAGACTGAGGCGCTCCAGTCACGGTCTGCACGGCCACTACGGTCGGGGGTTCGAATCCCCCCTGGGGCATGGATATTTGTGCCGTCATAGTTCGTAAGTAGTTCATAAGTAGTTTGTAAGGGACTGATGACCCTGTAATTAAGTCCCATAAGCTTAACAAACATTTAGGATGAATGCTTACTTGAAAACAAATGGAGGTGATACCTGATCCTGTAAATTCACCTGTTGTTTTTGACTACTGACGGCACTTCTGCAATGTCCTCAGTACGTTGAAAGTGTCAGTTATGGCCACAACAGTGTCCAGTGTAGCTGTGAGTACACGATACCGAACTGATAGATAGATGGGTATGGGACTTTGAGTGCATGACAACTATGCCCAGATATAAATAACAAGTGACTAGTATTAAATAAATTAAAGGAGAAACAAGCAACGAAGATAAAATATAGTACGGTGAGGCAACCTGAATGTGAAGTTACACTGAATCAAGATAAAGGTTGTTTCATGTCAGATTTGTCTAAAAATGAGAAAGTGATAGGAGTTAAAACAATATAGTAGATAGGCGTAGCTGGCACCGATTGACTTTGATTCCTCAGGTGTTACAGGATACGGAGTTGGGTCCTGAAAAATGAAATGTTTGTAGAGCTTATGGGACTTAACTACGGGGTCATCAGCCCCTAAACTTACAAACTACGTATGAACTACCCAATACTAAGGACGGCACAAATATCCATGCCCGAGGGGGGATCTGAACCCCCGACCGTAGTGGCTATGCTGAACGTGACTAACCAACACCACCTAGAAGACAAGGCCTTACAACAGGCCGTGCCTACGTCACACTTAGAGGCCGCGGCCGCCATCTGACTGGCCGGCCGCTGCGCGGCGGTGGGCGTGCCCCAGCCAACAGCCAGTGAGGTGGCGGCCGCGGCCTCTAAATGTGACGTAGGCACGGCCTGTTGTAAGGCCTTGTCTCTAGGTGGTGTTGGACTAACGCGCCGCAGACAGCTCGGCCACCGCGGCCGGCAGTTGGGTCTTCGGCATGTGGAGACTTGCGTACACCAAAACATATATTTAATACCGTTTTATTTCATAATAAAGGAGTCCCGGCTTATTACTTAAGGTAACTGGAAGTTTTAAGAATCTTTCGTTTTCATTACATTCATGTGCATCCCAATCTTCTCTTCCAAGATACTGCGAATACAATTTTTATTTTAGTCAGAACAGGGAAATAACCTTTCATAGTTTCCTCAACTCCCTCCAAATGTTCTTTAATTACTCTTATGACCTTGGTATTTTCGCCCAGAGCAAAATGAATTTCTACTAGGAATTCGTGAACGGTATCGAAGCATTGAGCCGGCCGCGGTGGCCGAGGGGACTGAGGCGCTCCAGTCACGGTCTACACGGCCACTATGGTCTGGGGTTCGAATCCCCCCTCGGGCATGGATATTTGTGCCGTCCTTAGGATAAGCTAGATGATAAGTAGTTTGTAAGTTTAGGGACTGATGACCCCGTAGTTAAGTCCCATAAGCTATACAAACATTTGAACATTTTTTCGAAGCATTGAATTCGATTTGAATTTAAACAGATTTCCCGAAGTGTAAACTCTGTAATGTACTATTGGAATCGGTCTTGCACAATAGATATGTTTCTGTTTGCTACCTTAAGTAAGACATTTAAACTTCTGACTTTAAACAAAATGGGTGCCATTTAAGCCAACTCTGACATATCTGAAGCCAGACTTTGGCAAGGGAAAGTGTAGATGGCGAGAAAAACAAAAGTTTCATACAATATGAGAATATATGTTTAACGTATGCCATGAATTGAATATCTAATTTCCGTTTGTATCACTAAAAACATATAAAAACTCGGGATTTTTTTAATACGATTTTGCAAAAAAATTCGATAGTTACCAAGACAACCTAAATAAAAATATTTTATTTTCATTGAGTCGTAAGATACTGAGTATTTTCATGAGCATGTAACAATACACTATTTACGGAAGGAGGCTTGGAGTTTAACGTTCCGTCGACAGCGTGGTCGTTAGAGACGGAATTTACGCTCGGACTTTTGGGAAAGGATGGGGGGAGGAAATCGTCCGTGCCCTTTGATAAAAACCATCCCGACATTTACCTGGAGTGATTTAAGGAAATCACGGAAAACCTAAATCTGGATGGCCGGAGGTGGATTTGAACCACCATCCTTCCGAATGCGAGTCCAGTGTGTTACCACTGCTCCACCTCGCTCGGTACACTATCTACCAACGGCAAGCAACAAAGTAGTACGCTTGTTAAGAAAACTAACAAAGCTCTGATATTAGAAAGTACTTGACTCGTCGCCCAAGATTAGGAGGATTCAGACACACAGTGATAAGGACTGCAATTTGGAGGACATAACACATTTTACGATAGGTTCCGTTCCAAACAAATCTCTACGAGCTATGAGGGGATGTAAAACCGTGTTTATAAGCCCTTCCGGTACCCTGTGGGGTCTGTGCAACAAGTATGGAATTGTGCCGTTCACTGCCACATAGATTTAATGAATTCACTAGTGGTACACCAATACCTTCAATCACGAATTGCAAGGTGGATAAGAAGGTTAATATTGCTCTTAATGTATCACGTAGAATAAACTCTACAATTTAGCTAGAAGTGCCCCTCCAGACACCAAGCCTGAGACAGCTACATCCGTAGAAAGGCAGAAGGTGTGAATCTCCGATAAACATCCATTACATGATCCATTACATGATCCACTATAGCCCTTCTTCACGAGTGTTGTCGAGGAAAAGCTGCATGGGAACAACAGATAACATTGTCCAACAGACATGTTCAGGATTTTCTATGTGGAACGTGAAGTTTAGACACCACTGGATGACACCGTCAGAAATTGTAGCTGCTGGTTTGACTGAAGAATGGCTCACGTAGAAAATTCTGAAAAGGTTTAGAACTTTATTCGCATGGTCCAAAGATGATATGTAATAATGGGGTATCCTAAGTCATCAACCCATAGAGATTATGGACTTCAACAAGCTATGGAGCACTTTAACCAATGGAGACCATGTCCCGCAAGTTCTGATGCAATTGCAATTACCAAATGCTGGACTAAAGTCATTTCGATTGTAATCTTCGTTTTTATTTCCTTTGTTTAATATTCCGTTAATATGTACCAATCAATGTAGTGTATAAACTGTAAGTTGTAACGTTGTCTTCAGTTTTCAGGTCAGTGTCTGTGTGTATGTGTAAGTACGTAGTATGTTGAAGTTTCATGATTTGGCTCGAATAAATAAACACTAGTTTCTGGTATTGTGAGACTCAGTGATGATACATTATCATTTGTTATTATACAATAGCGTCTCGCAGTTCTGGTGTATCTTTCTACGCATCTAAGGTTCTAAGATCGATCTGAATTAGACAGTAGTCTTTTCTAAAACAATTTGCCTATTGTAAATTTGATTTGGGATGTGTTTGTCTTTGTGGTATGTTCTTACGACATAGCAAATATTTCAATGCCTAAACAGCATTGCCTCCATAAGATAATACAAATCTTCATATGTAAATTATACTGCATTGATCTGCGCTAAAAATGGAAAAAGAATGATCAGATCGTTCTCTAATGTAAGGAAAACAAGAAGAAGAATAATTAAAAATAAAATAATAACGACCCAAGTTAATTACTCGGAACATGCACAATACCATCTCAAAAAGCGTATTGTGCCTAAAAACGGATGTTCAATGTTTTTCTTTGTTCTAATGCGACACCAACAATTTTAGTAATTACACGTTTTATAAACTAAAAACCAAATATAAAGCTACACATGTTGAGTTAAACTTCAGAAAGCAAACTTTGCTTCTGAAGACAATTTTCGCATGAAATGGATTCTGTACTCTATCCTAGCGATCATCACACAAACAGAGAGCTAGATCAGAAAATGAACACGCTGGAAACAACGTTAGAGACACGTTATTGGATCTACAATGCCGGAATTTAGAAAATGCTAAGCCTTTAACCCTTTCATTCCCAGTGTTGTTCATGGATAACAACGTATTAAAAGTTGATTTATACCGTATTTTGTGCATCAATCCCTAAAGTTGCCTTTTTGTTGATGAACAACATGCTTCTAGTACGACATGTAGCCGCTTGGTACGGCGTGTAGCCCCTTCTGAGGCATTAATCTGTCCGTCTTGGAAGTTGCGTTGCGTTGCCGTCTGTACGTGGCTGAGAGTGTGAGCGTGAGTGTGGTTCCTTTTATTGTATTCCAGCAGTGATTTTTTGTTTTTGGTGCTGTGACGAAGATTATGCTAGCATTATTGATCTGGCAGTGTTAACTATGAACAAAATAACGCCGCGGTGGAGTAGCCGAGCGGTCTAAAGCGTCTCGCTGCGGAGCGCGCGGTTGCTCGCCGTGTAGGTTCGAGTCCTCCCTGGGTCATGGGTGTGTGTGTTTGTCCGTAGGTTAGTTTACCTAGGTTTAAGTAGTTTGTAAGCTACGGACTGATGACCACGCAGTTTGGTCCGATAGAATTACAAACATTTGAACATTTGAACAAAATAACGTCCAAGTAATAAAATACCTCGATACAAACGTCTGTGTTGTGCATGAAATAAAAATTAGTAGGTCCACCAAAAATTTAAAACACATATTTTGATGTTTACTGCATTGTATTAATACAGAAAACACTGAATTTTAATTTTTTCAAAGCTGATTTCATAATGTGGGACTGAAAGAGTTAAGGACTGCTTTCAGTAGCATCAGGCTATAATTTGTGTATCCTGAGAAGATGCAACGTTTGTGGTCATTTGTCAAGGTAATCAGTGATCAGAAGGTCTTTGCACCCTTTGACTCGTCAGGCAGTAACTGTGATGCGGCACGGACGAGAACAGACTTCTGTTGAACGACTTCAGCCAGATTACCTCAAAGTTGAACGCGAAACTCGTGTCTCCAGCTCTGACGATGTTAAAAATCAATGGACGGATTTCTCGACCACCGTAAAAGACGGTTTAGACAGTACATGCCCAGTAAAGTCGTGAGAGATGAAAAAGACTTACCATGGTTCCACAGTAGAGATAGAAAACAGTTACAAAAGAAAGGAGAGCTTCACTACAAATTTAAACGTATCGAAAGCCTCACAGACGAGTTAACATTAGCGTAAGGAAAGCTTATGCGTCAAGCGATCGACGAATTAAAGTTCTAGGCACCGACTTGATACAAAATCCTAAGACATTTTGATCTTAAGCTGAATTATTACAATGATCAAATCCACATGTCAAGACATACTGTAATCATAACGGCACTGAAATAGAGGATTACATGCAAAATGCCGAAACTCTAAATGCCTTTTTCCAAAATTGTTTCACAAAGGAATATCGCACTGTGGTTCCTCTTTAAGTCCTCTCATGAACAACAAAATGACAGACATAATATTGACTAGGGATAGAAAATCAATTAAAATGTCTCAACAGAGGAAAGGCCACTGAACCTCACGGTATACCATTTCGATTCCACAGAGAGTATGCGAAAGAAATTGCCGCTCTTCTGGCAAAACCTACAGTAGGTCTCTAGCTGAGAGAAATGTTTCTAATCATTTGAGAAAACACTGCTAACTTCCGTCTTTATTTCGTCTGTGGTTGATTTTAACATTATAGTACGATCTCTGATTTATGTGAGCTCCATTATTTGCCCAGCGTTAAAATATCAATAAAATTATCGATGTAATTTTTGTGTTTAAAATCGGTTTGATCGTTTAATAGATTATTTGCGTCGCTAGTTGCGTGGATACATACTTCAATTTCTTCTAGAATATCCATTTCATGTCCCTTCTGTATTACATGTAAAATTTTGAGTGCGTTTTCTATAGTGCCTACTGAGTGATTTTCCGATTGCAAGTGCTGGTAAAAAGTAGATGGGTTTTTCTCACTCTCCCTCGAGTGTTCTCTATAACGAACGGTGAAATTACGTCCAGTTTGGCCTGCATAATATTTATTACATGAATTGCAAGAGATTTTGTATATACCAGTATTTAGAAATTTAGGTTTTGTCGTGTGTGTGACGATTTTGCTTCTTATGGTGTGTCTGTTTTGGTACGAAAAAGTAGGCTTGGATACATACTGATATAAGAGAATGTTTTTGCAGAAACACCTGACGATGGCATTTAATGCCGAAAGATATCTTGTGTTATATATAAATAAATCATTAATTACAGTGTATTGGACTATCCTTTCGCATTATGACAATGTACAACATTTCTAACACTGTAGGCCAGAGATATAACAAGTTATTGTGTTAAATAAAATTTTTACTTCACCTACATCGCAGAGAATACCGCAGATGTCCCAAATAGATAGTCAACCATATCCCTCTACGAGCTCCGATTCGGCAACGCCGTCGATGCAACCAATGTACGCGATGTTTAAAGCTTTCCCTGCCTATAGATAGTTTCGTAATATCTCCGGCGAACTTCCGGATGTCCGATACCTCCTGCCACGATATTGTGGTGCAGTCTTCTGGCCAGCTACAGGTGAATATCGCGGAAGTTCGATCATAATCGATCTGATATCGACGCGGCAAGCCTCCACCACGGAGAGCGCTCGGCGCTGCGGACGGAGTTGCGGTGAACGCGTACGGTAAAGTAGCGCATGCGCAATGTCGGCTGAATATAGTCCTAAGTAGCAGAGCTCTGCGCGTCTTCATTGCTGTTTCTAACATATCCCTCCTTCCCTCCACCTCCACTCTCTTTCCTTTCCTTTCCTTTCCTTTCCTTTCCTTTCCTTTCCTTTCCTCTCTCTCGCGCACCCCTCCGTCTCCGTCCCTCGCTTGGCTCTCCCTTCCTTTCCTCTGTCCCCGGAGTCCTCATGCTCCATCCTTCCCCCTCCTCCCCCTCCCTGCCCATTCGCACCACTCCCCGCTTCCCCTCCTCTCCCTGGCCCACCGGAGTCACAGTGCAGTGTTTTAACTCAGTGTGCCAGTGCTTTGTGTCCTAGTGTCTGTGATACATCGCCGTGTTTTAAAACTTCAGCTACCGCGGAGCAGACAGAACAAGTGTCGCCATGTATTTTTATTCAGTGCTGCTGTCTCGTCGCCATTCTACTAGCTATCACTGTTGACTTCAGTGTATTTTAGCCAGCGTGGCAGTTTTTAAATTCAGATTACGAGTGCCTCAGTATGCTTTCATCATCATTCATCTTTGTATTTTTAAATTCTTCTTTTTCTTTCTCTGATGTTTATAATCACTTACTATGTGTAGATTGTCAGTTGGCGGAAGAGCGGCACTGAGGTTGCTGCCAGGCTACCCCATTAAAAGCTTCAAAATAGAAAAAGAAAAAAAAAAGCGTCTTCACCGAACAAGTGTCGCCAATGTGTTTCAACTTGTCTCCGTTGTTACTCTGTGTCAAATGTTTGTCGTTCTACGTGCGTTTTACCGCCACCGTGGCATTATTAATTTTTGAACATTGTTTTAAAATGCATTCCTTCTTTTTTTTAACTTCTCCATGTTTATTTTTACATTCGCTCATTTCATTTCCATGTCTATTTCATGTCTACTTATCCATTGTAAAAATCTGTCGAGCGAAGAGCGGCGTAGTTAAGCCGCTGCCGGAATGACCCCATGTGGGGTTCCAAAAAAAAAAAAAAAAAAAAAAAAAAAAAAAAAAAAAAAAAAAAAAAAAAAGTTTCTTCTCCAGTACTTCCGCGGAACTCACTTGAAGATGGCCAGAAGACTCTGCGGCGAAGTATTGTGACAGGAGGTTACGGACATCCGGCATATTTTATGAAACAACCCATGTATCTTTGTTGAGGACTATTACCCCTGTGATTTCGACAACCATTCAGCTGAGTAACACTCGATTGCACATTGGTGCCAATTTGACATCATTAGACTACCTTAAGCCTCACACTAAATTCTGAGCTCCGGTCTGTTTTACACAAGTGTCAACATCTTGCTGTTTGAAGATTCATGTAGTCATGTCGCAGGCTGCTTTTGCACCTTGAAGAAGACGGTTGTAGGTACCTTTGAACCAAATTTCAAATTTCCGCTTCACACCGAATGACAATGACGGAGTTTAATTTTGTTGCTCAATATATTTAGTACCATGTAACGGTATAAGGGCCTTGAGATAAATTAGGTTACGCACGAAGGGGGGAGGATGCTTCGGGTTTAACGTCCGTCGACAACGTGGTCATTACGCTCGAAGTTTTGGGTAAGGATGGGGAAGAAAATCGGCCGTGTCCTTTGAAAGTAAGCATCCGGGATTTTGCCTGGAGTGATTTAGGAAATCACGGAAAACCTAAAACTGGATGGCCAGAGGTGGATTTGAACTATCTTCCCGAATTCGAGTCCAGTGGTACGACTACGCCACCTCGTTCGGTTTACGTTACGCGTTCTAGTGTTTATGACGTTGGTGAACTTCATACATAGGGAAAAAAACAGCACTTTGCAATTTTATGGTTACGATATAAATAAATTTCTCATTCAGGGTTTATTCTTGAGTTAATAATGGCAGCATGTCGTTAACAAAAGAAGGTAGACAAGGGTTTAACGTCCCGTCGACATCGTTATCATTAGAGTTCATTTATTGATTTGTTAGAGATGGAGAAGGAAATCGGCCGTGTACTTCGACAGAAACCGTTCAGACATATGCCTGGAGTGATTTAGGGAAGTTACGGAAAACCTAAAGCAGGATAGTCGGAGGCGGGTATGAGTCGTCATCCTCCTGAATGCGAGTCCAGCTTTTATCAATGCGTCATCTCGCTCGGTGACATCTTCCTTTCTTAAACAGCTCGTACTGTTTTGGTATGTAGAACTGCAGTCCAGTGAATGTATGGTGTAAGACCAATAGCAACAGTCAGCATTTCTTATTGTTTATAGGGCCCTTCAGACACTTCTTAGCATAATATAACTTACACATTCTATTCTGGTGTGACTTGTTATATTGACTGCCAAGATCGCTTATGTTGAAACAATTTATTTTATTTCATTACCAGTCTCAGCATAACAGGCTGCCATCCTGAGATGCTCTCACTAAAAAAACTAGGTGTTATCATCGTCGTTAACAACTTGAGTACATTCCAGTTTCAAAGACGACGATGACACCAACTTTATAAAATGAGAGCATCTGAGGATGGCAGCTAGTTCTGCTGAGACTGGTAGTTAAAACAAACTGTTTCAACATAGGTAGTCAATATAATAAGACTTCTTACCATGTATAACTATTGAAGTACATTAATCTGAAGGAGAGGCATTGAATTAAAATTTATGCTGTGGGTGGGATTCGAATCCAAGACCTCTTGCTTACTATGCAGGCGCCACAACCGCTTTTTTCCTTTCGACTATATCGATGCTTTGTGGTCGTTTCTTCATGTTCGTTCTGGGTTGTTCGTTGAGTATGTGTCTCAGTTTTATTTTACTACAGAGGGAGGTATCCCCTCTGACCATGCATACTGAGCCACCGTGCCCGGCAACCACTATAGACGGCGTCATGTAAGAAGGCGCTTCTGAGCATAGAGGCAGAGCGATAGGAGAAGCATGGAGGGGAGGAGCTACGCCCAACACCAACAGTTGAGCCTGCAGGAGAAACATTTCGAAACTCGCGGTCAGCCATGAGCCTAGAGATGAAGATTATTGGCTGGAAGAGCAGTAGTGGAGGGGGATGCGCACAATGGCTGAAAAACGGGGCGCCTTCGTACGTGACGCGGACTATAGGCCACCAAGACTTAATGAATATTGTAGCTGCAAGGACTGTTTAAGGCATGTCTCCCTCCACTACACAAACTTCAATTCTGCCTCCTGTTCCTTTATAAAATATTTATACTGTATATTTATATACAGTTACAAGACTTATTTATTCTATAACCATATTCACTTATTAGATTCCTATAAATCTGCTACGCATATAGATTACATTTTGTTGTGTACGTTTAATGGTAATAAACACTTGAAGAAAGGGAAGAAAATATGCAAGGATGGAAGATGATTCTTCATGTCCCATTGTCATTGTGGTCTTCAGAGAAGGAAGCCCAGTGACAAATCCTTCGTTAGCAAAAATCTGTGTAGTGCTGCAAGGTAAAATAGCCATTTAAGAGTATCAGCAGTAAGGAATCATTCTGGCATAGCTGTTCGATGATGCTGGAAACTACATTTACATGGCCAGCAAGGATGCACAACATCAATACGTGGCAGGAAAAAGGAAGAAAAGGAAATAAACAAGAAACAAGAAGCCGCCAAGAGCGCAAGCAGTGGTTCTGCGAGTCATGCACGGCGTGAACCCACACAGAACAAAAAATTCCAGCAGTGGCCCTCCTAATGTTCGCAAATCGAAGCAGTAGATGCGCTAAACAGCACGCGACCAAGAGCAGTCTTCACATACATCACTTTAGACAGAAGATAGATCCATTATCACAAGAAATCATTCAAAATTTTGGTGCTAGTACTGACCAGCCGGGTCTAAGCGTCTTATTACTAAAATATAAGTTGCCACCATACTTAGAAGAAAAGAGTGTTTTCTATTAATGGGTATTCTAAGTCTGTTAGTAGTATATTTCGGTTTGCTTCTGAAGCATACAGCTTAAGCAAAAAGCATCTGAGCGTAGGGAGGCACGGAAAATCGCACAGGAAGCGCATTCAGTTTTAGCGGAACAGTTAAATGTCTCGATCCATCGTTCTGTACCTCCCTGTTCCCGATTAACCGTCTGTTTATCTTCTGAAATATTCTCGTAGCTTAATTATGAATTACATCGTAAACCGTTGCCTTAACGGTAGATAACGCCGCACAGAGAGAAAACAGACAAAAATTATTGCGCCTCATACAGCTTCTTTACGTTCTTCTTTTCTGAATTCTCGCAGTTAGGGATCGTTATTGACATTACTATGTACTCAAATACTTTGGTAGTATGCTGACTATACGCATAGCCGCAAGAAATAGCCATGTATGGAGGATGTAGAAGTGGAAAAAGTAATAACATATTAAGCATACATATTGTTATGATGAACGATTTCATGATCGAAAAAACTTTGAATATGACTGCTCTTATAGACTAGAAGTGTAAATAAAAAGGAAACGAGACTAAACTGAATATGGCGTATAATTCTTAGGAACAATAACTTAAATCAAAAGAGGTATTAAAATAACGTCTGAACATAATGCATTGTCTGTCCTTGATATTGCCATTTTCATTATCTTCTCTCTCTCTCTATCTCTCTCTTTTTTTCTACAGATGACACGCTTTCATTTTCCTGTTTCCTTCACCGTCGTCAAACTTTTTAATAATAAACTTGTCAAATTCATCGACTGAACAGGTCATTCGTACGACTGAATTATGTACACCAGGTACTCTAGTAAATATGAATTAACATTTCACATTACGTTTTGATGCTTAAATTAGCGCATAATTCATGGGTTGCGGGAGGATATTCGTAATTTCAGAAGGAAGAAGATATTTATCAGTTCTTGAAATGTAGTATTGGGTTTCTCACAAGTATACTGTTGCCGGGTGTTATCCCACAAAAATGAAAGAGGGGGAAAAGAAGAGTATTGTCAAATAGCTGGAATTGCTTTCCAACTAATTACTTGTTTAATGCACAATATAATTCAAGAAAACACACTATTTTACAGTTAGTATTTGTAGTAAAACATTAGTAAAGCATCTAATCTGAGTTTTTAGAGGAGATGCCTACTACGTTAAAATGGATCAGCATCTATAATATTCTCACTAAATAATATATTCTGAATTTGGTTCTTACACACCACAGTTTACCAAATCGTGAAATCTATTTTCCCTCCATGGTAATTCTATTGGAAATGTCATGTTCTCATTTGAATTAATCAGTGAATCGTTTTATTTTAATGAAACAGTCTGATAAAGATACGTGCAAGAAGACATCTACTTTCATTCACCACGTCTTGAAGGCGCTTAGTCGAAGTTGGAAGACTTTGACTTTTTTTTAATTTCTTGACTATGCAGTATGTTTGAGCCTCTTGAGCACATTCTGGTAAATTAAACCATTTATTGTTTTTTTTTCTGTATCTTACATGTGGTGATTGATTAATCCCAAGGTTCTCTCTCTTATAACGGTACAGCAAAGACTCGAATTTATGGGTACAGTTTAATAGTACAGTGTTCAGAATGTTTCTAGAAACATATAAAATAGCGAATTCTTATAGTTCGAAGGAATAATTTCATTCTTTTGATCTTCAAATCTTGTAACAGTTTTACCGACAATTCCCTACCTGATAATTTGCCTAGTAACTAAATGTCAATAATTTCCAATTATTTATTTCCGGTGAATAACTTGCGAATAATGCAGTTGGATTTTATTTGTGACATATGTCTTTCAAATTAAGTAAACAGATGTTTTTCGGATAAAAAGTGTTGGCGGTTTAGGTAAGTATGATATGCAGCATGTATTTATTTGAAAATGATAAGATTTATTGCGCCGTTATTCAGTTTTAGAACTACTGCAGTATCATAAGATGGTGTTACAGGCACGTTTTAATCTGGGACATGTGTGGCTAGACGCTATGATCCTGGTGATTGAATGGCGTCTTCAGAGCTATAAGAAATTCATTACAATAATGTTCATTTTTATCCAGGTCTCTCTCTCTCTCTCTCTCTCTCTCTCTCTCTCTCTCTCTCTCTCTCTCTCTCTCTCTCTCTCTCTCTCTCACACACACACACACACACACATGTACACTGTTTACTGTAATACAAAGTGCACTTAAATACTGTGTGTGTGTGTGTGTGTGTGAGAGAGAGAGAGAGAGAGAGAGAGAGAGAGAGAGAGAGAGAGAGAGAGTGTGTGTGTGTGTGTGTGTGTGTGTGTGAGAGAGAGAGAGAGAGAGAGAGAGAGAGAGAGAGAGCTTACTAAAACGCGCGTTATCTGCATGAATTTCAGTGTTAATGAGAAGTAAAACTTATTACCACGACGCTAGCATCCATCTGTACATAGTCCAGGAAACAATGTTGCAGTAACACCATCATATGATGAGCCTGCAATGGCTCGAAAACTAATGAAAGGTAGACAGTATGTGGTACCTTGATGGTAGTGTACCTAGAAATATATGGTGTTTCCTCATAGGCTTCAGTACAGTGACCGCTTTTTCAATGACAAAAAGAAATGAGTACTGCAGGCCACCATAGGTACACTCCGAGCCATTAAAACTGCTACACCACGAAGATGACATGCTACAGACGTGAAATTTAACCGACAGTAAGATGCTGTGATATGCAAATGATTGGCTTTTCAGAGCATTCACACAAGGTTGGAGCCGGTGGCGACACCTACAACGTGCTGACACGAGGAAAGTTTCCAACCGATTTCTCACACACAAACAGCAGTTAACCGGCGTTGCCTGATGAAACGTTGTTAGAATTCCTCGTGTAAGGAGGAGAAATGCGTACCATCACGTTTCTGACTTTGATAAAGTCGGATTGTAGCCTATCTCGATTGCGGTTTATCGTATCGCGACATTGCTGCTCGCGTTGGTCGCGATCCAATGACTGTTAGCAGAATATGGAATCGGTGAGTTCAGAAGGGCAATTCGGAACGTCGAGCTGGATCCCAACGGCCTCGTACCACCAGCAGTCGAGATGACAGGCATCTTATTCGCATGGCTGTAACGGATCGTGCAGCCACGTCTCGATCCCTGCGTCAGCAGATGGTGACGTTTGCAAGACAAGAACCATCTGCACGAACAGTTCGACGACGTTTGCAGCAGCATGGACTATGAGCTCGGAGACCATGGCTGCGGTTACCCCTGACGCTGCATCACAGGAACGCCTGCGATGGTGTATGCAACGACGAACCTGGGTGCACGAATGGCAAAACGTCATTTTTTCGGATTAATCCAGGTTCTGTTTACAGCATCATGATGGTCGCATCCGTGTTTGGCGACAGCGCGGTGAACGCACATTGGAAGCATGTATCTGTCATCGCCATACTGGCGTATCACCCGGCGTGATGTTATGGGGTGCCATTGGTTACACGTGTCGGTCACCTCTTGAACAGTGCACTTTGAACAGTGACCGTTACATTTCAGATGTGTTACGACCCGTGGCTCTACACTTCATTCGATCTCTGCGAAACCCTACATTTCAGGAGGATAATGCACGACCGCATGTTGCAGCTCCTGTACGGGCCTTTCTGGATACGGAAAATATTTAACTGCTGCCCTGGCCAGCACATTCTCCAGATCGCTCACCAATTCAAAACGTTTGGTCAATGGTGGCCGAGCAACTGGCTCTTCACAATACGCCAGTCACTACTCTTGATGAACTGTGGTATCGTGTTGAAGCTGCGTGGGCATCTGTACCTGTACACGCCATTGAAGCTCTGTTTGACTCAATGCCCAGGCGTATCAAGGCCGTTATTACGGTCAGAGGTGGTTGTTCTGGGTACTGATTTCTCAGGATCTATGCACCCAAATTGCGTGAAAATGTAGTGACATGCCAGTTCTAGTATAATATATTTGTCCAATGAATACCCGTTTATCATCTGCATTTCTTCTTGGTGTAGCAATTTTAATGGCCAGTAGTGTCGGTTACGACAGTAGCTCGTTATGAACATTTATAAATATTTCTAGAGCTGTGTAACGTATTATAGGTGTTTGGGAAATATTGTTAATTTTCAGTTACAATATTTTATGATGAATAACATTCGACATACACACACACAAAAATGTTACATCACCTTTGTTCCAAGGTCTCCTGAACACTGATGTTGAATGTGTATATTGCATCGAGAACACAGTTCCTTAAATTGTCCCTAGTTGTCACTCAACCCGCACAAAGATGTAAACAACCATGCATGATCAGTGTCAGTGCGATGGAGTGGGTAAGACGGCCGATCGATTTGATTTGATTTTCTCAGGGGAGCTGACGGCCGATCAGTTCCAGTCATAACGTCAGGAAGGAAGTAAACTACTAGTGTTGACTGTAGTTATACGATGCTTAGAAGGTCAATTCCGAAGTTTGGCCGTATCCGAATTGGGACTCTCGCCAAGGAAAGAATCCAGATGTCTCGAAGAAAACAAAAGCGGTGTTGTTCGGACGTGGGGGAGGTAGAATGATACAGGAACTGCTGATGACTTGCCTTGCTCGGCCGTCCAAAGGCTACACAGCAGCTGATGACCGCTACTGACGGATTTCAGATCGGAGGAACCCTCACAGGAATGCCGCCATGCCAAATAATGAGTTTCATGCAAGATGACGTCGTATTTCGACTCAAACTGTGCGTAACAGGCTGCATGACATGCAACGTCACTCCCGACATCCATGGCGAGGTTCAGCCTTGACACATAGACACCGTGTAGCGCGGTACACATGAGCCCAACGGAATGCTGCATTGACTCCTCAGAATTGACATTTCACAGAGGACACTCGCATCTGCCTTAAACCAGACAATTATCGGAGACGTTTTCGGAAGCAGCTGGTCAACCAGAACGTCTTAGAAACATCGTACAGCAAATGGAGGAAAGTGATTGTCACTGAAATTTTGGGGGGTGGCATTATGTGGAGCCACTGTACGCAAATGGTGGCCGCAGAAAGCAATCAAACGGTTATACGGTACAGGGATGACAACCTCCGACGTATAGTGCAACCATGTCGACAGCATTTTGGTGAGGGATTCGTCTTAATGGACGACATTTCTCGCGCTCGTCGTGCACATCTTGTGAATGTGTTCCTTCAGGAAAACGACATCAAAAGATTAGAATGGCCAGCATGTCCTCAAGACATCAACTCTATCGAACATGTCTTGGGTACATTGAAAAGGGCTGTATTTGGAAGAGATGACCCTCCAATCAATCTGAGAGATCTACACAGAATCGTCGTTTAGTAAGACAGTCTGTTGATGATCTAGTGGACAGTATTCTACGAAAAATAAGGCATGCGTCAGTGCAAGAGGACGTGTTACTGAGTATCAGTGGTACTGGTGTATGCTGCAGTCTGGAACACATATTGAGAAAGTCTAGGTTGTTGTCGTATAACTTGTCAATTTACGTTTTGATGAGAAATAAAGAAAACTGAAATGTTGCTTTTATACAGGGTTTCCCACTCAACTGTTTTACCCTCAGATATCTCTAAAACTACGAGAGATATTGAAAAACGACTTTTACGGTCATGAACGTACGGCAGGGGCTTATGAAAGTAGGTACTATGAGACACTCTAAAACGTGAAGAAATATTATTTTCAACACAAACTTTTTTTAAAAAAATGGATACCCCATATTATTTCTTAAGCAATCGATAGAATGAAAAATCACAAAAAGAATGGCGTTGGTTGCGTCGTGATGCGTCAATTACATCCGGAGAAACTGCGAAGCGAAGTTGACGTTTGAAATACACCAGGCGCGGTGCTAGCGCATGTCCGAGGCTCAAGCGAAACATCCTATCGATTGTTTAAGAAATAATATGGGGTATCCATTAAAAAAAATGTTTATGTTGAAAATGATTTTTCTTCACGTTTTAGAGTGTCTCATAGTACCTGCCGTACGTTCATGACCGTGAAAGTGGTTTTTCAATATCTCTTGTACTTTCAGAGATATCTGGGGTGAAACAGTTGAGTGGGACACCCTGTATATCTTTATTACATTTGTATGTAAAGGGCCATGAACTTATATAATCGTGGTGATGCAACACTTTCTTTGACGTGTGTATTTTTATGGTTAGATAATTATGTGGCCTGTTCAGCCATGCTTGCACCTTGAAACAGAATGAAGCCTCTTACCATAGAATATGTAATATTTGCAAATGAACTAAGTTCCCTTTAACGTCTAAATACCTTTATCTGCCTTGAAAATGGATGTCCGTGTTAGTTTTCAATAGTTTCCATTTCGTAAAGTATTTAAATTTTAACAAGATTTTCTTAATGCCTCTATTCAATTCGATTTCACTTAGTTCCGTGGCAAATGTTTCAGTTGTGTGAGCTGAGTTCAGTTGAAACTCATGTCACTCTCGTTTCGTGTCGGTGAATGCAATGGAACATCCCACGTTACGTAACTGCCTTGGTGTCGAGCAATAAGTCTATTCATTCATATCAAATATGCACGTTTTCCGTGCCAATGGCGAAGTTATTCCCTAAATAACGGAAAAGTTTGCATAAACGCGAACATTTATTTTCATGTTAATAAAAGTAAATGTCTCTCTTAGCGTTTGAACGGTCTTTTTGCTGTATAGGGCATCAGAAGAGTAAATAACGGATTTTGATGAGTCTCGGATATGTTGTAGAGGGACGCACCCTGAGCGAGAAGCTATCCGCTTTTATTTCGAGAAAATTGATGTTGAAGTTCATTGCGTGCTGTAAGACGCGTAACGGTAGCCATGATCCAAGCAAGTGAGCTTGGCACAGAGGATAAGTTCTCCAGCTACTACTCTGAAGGTACCGTGTTAGGGTCCTCTCCGTGTTTTTTGCTTTTTTGTTTTTGTTTTTATCTGAATAGTCAAACATGTTTCCATTTTATTGTACGGAATATCAACAAATAGTGCATTTTGTGTGAAAAAAGTAATAAATATTCGATTTTGCCGTAGTAATTTAATCACGTCATTATTGAAAATCTTACTTGCTATCGCCTGCATCTCTTCCTATGCCGGATGATACTTTTCGTAAGAGCAACCGAAACACAATGGTTTACAGCACCAATAACATTTCATAAAAGCTACTGTCTTCCAGGCGCACGGAGTTTTTAAGAGCGATACCAGAAAAGGTTCATTTACCTTAAAAAGAGTTCTCTTTCATCCGTTAACTTTGATGCGAACCATGCGTATTTGATCATCTTCGAAAAAGCAGGTGCCCGGAATTGAAGCAAAATTAATGGAGTGTAGTTTTACGAGGAAATCATGACGTGAAAATTAAATTACTATGGAAAAATTGAATGTTTATTACTAATTTCACAGAATGTACAAAGTTTGTTGATATTCTGTAAAATAAAATGGAAAAATCTCGGACTATTCTGATTTAAAAAATAAAAAAAATCACGGAGAGTTTCCGAACACGATACCTCCAACGTGGTAGCTAGACACCTTAACCCTATCAGTCCCGCATTATAATTTCAGCTATGTAGAAATTAAAATTCAGTGTTTTCTGCATTAATACAGTGCAAAAAGAAAGGTAAAGCAGTCAGCAATCCGAAGATTGATTTGAACACCACAGTGCTTTACTAGGCATGGTCCTGTTTGGAGGTGGTATGCCGTTGCCTTCCTCCGACCTTTGAACTGACTTACCCAGCCAGTTATAGGGGGACCTACAAGTTTAACGTGGGTTCCGAACCACGGTGCTACTCGGTATTTTTCACATGAGTGATACTGCCAGAGGTGAAAGAGGTGGAAAGTGACAGATAAAAATTCTATGACCTGGCGGGGATCGAACCTGCCACCTTTGGATTTGTAGTCTGGCACTCTACCACTGTGCAACCGAGGCGCACTAAACATCAAAATACGTATATCAGAAGTTTTGAAGGAACTACTGATTATTGATGTAATGTATCCCATGCACAACACAAGCGTTTGTATCGAGGTATTGTACTACTTGGGACGTAATTTTGTTGATAGTTAACATTGTCAGAGCAAAAATGCTAGCATAATCTTCGCCACAGCACCAAAGACGAGACACTTCACTGCTGAAATAAAATTAAATGAATCTCACCCACGCTCACACTCACGGCCAAGTACAGGCGGCAACGTAGCACAACCTCCAAGACGGACACATTAATGCCTCAGAAGTGGCTACACGCCGTACCTAGAGGCAAAATGTCGAAAAAATGTTTGTCTGGTCTATGGGACTTAACTACGGGGTCATCAGTCCCTAAACTTACAAACTACTTACGAACTAGGACGGCACAAATATCCATGCCCGAGGGGGGATTCGAACCCCCGACCGTAGTGGCCGTGCAGACCATGTCTGAAGCGTCTCAGTCCCCTCGGCCACCGCGGCCGGCGCAAAATGTCGTACTAGAGGCATATTGTTCATCACCAACAATGTGACTTTAAGGAATGATTCACAAAATGCAAATTAAATCATCTGAGGAACAACACTGGGAACGAAAGGGTTGACGATTACTTCGTTGGAACATGGCTAACGTTACGCGTCTTACATCGCGCAGTGAACTTCACCATCAATTTTCTCGAAAACCGATTCCGCGTATTCAGGGTAGAACCCTCTACAACATATCACAGACCCAGCAAAATCCATTATTTACACTTCTGATGGTCCCCTTGTAAGATAAATTTTGTATGCTGCAGGCCCATTGGATCGAAAATCATCGAACAATCTGGATAATGCTATATCTTAGGTGGCCGACGAGTAAAGTCACGGGAGCAGTTGCCACCTAAAACTGAATGAGTGGGCGGCGTTCCATGGCGGATGGAACTCGGTGAGACTGCAGTGGGCGTGGAGAAGCTTGAGCGGTACTCACTGGTGGGGGAGCGCGAGGCGGTGAGGCTGGTGGAGCCGAGGCTGGACAGCGACGTGGTCTTGGAGCCGAGCCCGGGCCAGTGGTGCAGCCCAGAGTTGGAGCTGCCGCGCTTGAGCAGGAAGCCCTCTGGCCGGCTGGCCACCGTCGACTTCTTGTACCAGTCCGGCACGTGCAGCTTCTGCAGCGAGCGCTGCACGCGCATCTCGTGCTCTGACATCGTCCTGCTGCACCCGATCTTCTGCAGCTCATTCTCAGGGGGCTGTCGACAAGAGAAAAAACAACTGCTGTTACACTTACATCACTATCGACAATTCATTAAACATAAGGAGAGGCACTGAATTAAAATAAATTTATACTGTGGCCGGGATTCGAACCCGGGACCTCCTATTTACTAGGTAGGTGCTTTAGACCACTCAGCTAACTCGGCATTGTAGCTACAGCAACTACATGGACTGTCTTAAAGCACAATTAAAGTATATGGTATCGAGGGAGACGTGCTTTAAGACAGTCCGTTTAGTTGCTTTGGCTACAACGCTGTGTTAGCTGAGTGGTCTAAAGCACCTACCTACTAAATAGGAGGTCCCGGGTTCGAATCCCAGCCACAGCATAAATTTTAATTCAATGCCTATCCTTATGTTTTAATACCTTTGCTATAACGAGACAATGTTGTCTAAAGGAATTGTATTATTTGTTGATATTTATATCGACAATTCAATTTAAACATTACTGCAGAGTTACATTCATAAGAGCTCAAGATACAAACTGAAGTGACATAGGTCGTGGGGTAGCGATATGGCTGAAAAAACGTTCAAATGTTTGCAAACCGAAGGGACCGAACTGCTGAGGTCATCGGTTCCAAGACTTACACACTACATTAACTTATGCTCAAGACAAGACAACACACACACACACACACACACACACACACACACACACACACACACAAGCCAAATGGAGGACTCGCACCTCCGACGGGAGCGGTCGTGCAGTCAGTGACGAGACACCCTAAACCACGCGACCATTCCCGTGAGAGGTTTTTTTTTTTTTTTTTTTTTTTTGCTCTATGGGTAGCTCTTGTCCTTGCGGACGCTGATCGTGTTTGTTCGTTTTGGTTCTACGTGTTCTTTGGCTCAGCTTTTTTATTACAGAGGGCGATCAGTCCTCTGACCGGGCGCGCTGAGACACGGCGCCCGGCTGAGGTAATGGCCGTTGTATCACGTACCCCAGTGTATCGTCAGGCGTGTCCCATGGGAGTGTGACAGGATCGCTATTATTTTCTATCTATACAGGGTGAATCACCTAACACTTGCACCGCAAATATTGCGGAAACAGAAAGTGCGATTGATGTGCGGTTTTCACAAAATGGCTTGGTAGTCAGGGACTCGTATTTTTAGCCAACAAACTGATTGTAATATTACGTAGAAAATGTATTTTTTATGCAAACACAGTTTTTTAAATGGAACAATGGTTGTTTCTATCATGCACTGGAATTTTTGACACCAGCTGTGTACAAAGAATTTTGAATGACATTTTTATCACGTTTAGTTTGGCAGCTACAACCATTCAAAGTTTTGGGGGCGGAGGCTACGACAGCGTAGCTCACTAGCTGGTGGTCATGAGACAGTGGCCGAGCCCCAGGGGCTAGCCACTCGGCCAGCTAGCTACGCTATCGCAGCCTCCACCCCTGCCCCCTCCCGAAACTTTGAACGGTTGTAGCTGCCAAACTAAACGTGATAAAAATGTCATTCAGAATTCTTTGTACACAGCTGGTGTACAAAATGTCAAAATTCCAGTGCATGATAGAAACAACAATTATTTCATTTAAAAAACTGAAGTTTGCATAAAAAATACACTTTCTAGGTATTTTTACAAACTGTTTATGGCTAACAATACGAGTCCTTCACTACCAATCCATTCTGTGAAAACCGCACATCAATCGCACTTTCCGTTTCTGCAATATTTGCGGTGCAACTGTTCGGTGATTCGCCCTCTATAAATGATCTGATGGACAGAGTAACTTATAATTTGCGACTGTTTGCTGATGATGCTATAGTATATGGGAGGGTGTTGTCTCTAATTGAATACAGGATGACTTAGACAAAATTTCTAGTTGTGAAGAATGGCAGCTACCTCAAAATGTAAGGTGATGCACATGAGTAGGAAGAACAATCCCATATTGTTCGAATACAGAAATACTAGTGAGCTTCTTGATGCAGTCGCGTCATTCAAATATCTAGGCGTAACATTGCAGAGCGATATGAAATATAACGAACATGTTGTGAGTAAGACGGACATCCGACTTCGGTTTATTGAGAGAATTTTGGGAAGATGTACTTCATCTGTACAGGAGACCCCGTATAAAACCCTTGTACGCCCAGTCCGTAGCAGGACGCTTTAGACCACGCGGCCGTTCCACGCGGCTAGTAGTCTGGTACCATAGAATTACAAACATTTGAACATTTTTATTTTTTATGGCCACCTGAAGCCTGTCTGAGGACAGATTTACTGAAAGAAGAAAAGATTCACGTGAAAAGGAAGAAAGGGTTTTACGTCTCGTAATGTGAGAAGGTTTTCGGCGTGATTATGAAAGACGACGTGGATTAATAGACTCTGAACGCGAAGTCATAGTGGGAGCTAAACGGGTGGCTCACTCCATTTCGGAAATAGTTCGGGAATTCAATACTCCGAAATCCAGGGTGTCAAGAGTGTGCAGAGAATACAATATTTTCTGTCATTACCTCCCACCACTGACAACGGAGCGTTTGTCAGACGGTTGTCAGTTCTAACAGACAAACAACACTAAGGAACAGCTGAAATGAGTGAGGGCCGTGCAAAAAACGTATTCGATGGGAGGTGTGGCGCATTTTGGCGTTAATAGACTGTTGCAGCTGAAGACCGACTCAAGTGCCTTTGCTAGCAGCACGACGTCCGCTGTAGCGCTTCTCCTGGGCTTGTGTCCATATCGGCTGGAATTAGACAACTAGAGAACTGTGGTTTGGGCAGATGGTTGTCGATTTCCATCAGTATGAGTTGATGGTAAGGTTCGAGTATGGCGAAGATCCCACCAAGCCACGGACCCAAGTTGTCAACGAGACATTTTCAAGCTGGTGGTGGCTCCATAATGGTGTGGGCTGGTATTACATGGAATGGATTGGATCCTCTGTGGAAATTGAATTGACCATTTCGATCGTTGTCTGAAAATGTGGAGCTACTTGGCCATTTGGAAGCATTTATGGTCTTCGTGTTGGAATTTTGTAAGTGAGAATGCTGCATGCCACCGTGTTACAGTTGTTCGCGACTGATTTGAAGAAAGTTCTGGACAGTTCCAGCGAATGATGTTACCTCCCAGTTTGCCCGATATGAATCCCATCGAAGATTTATCAGGCATAATCGAGAGGTCAGTGCGTGCATAAAATCCTACCCGGCAACACATTCGCAATTATGGACTTCTATAGTGGCAGAGTGGCACAAGATTCCTGCAGGAGGATTCCAACGACTTCTTGAGTCTATTTCACGTCGTGCCGGAACCGGGACTCGAACCTGGGACCTTTGCCTTTCGCGGGCAAGCGCTCTACCACTGAGCTACCCCGACACGACTCACGATGCCGCCTCACAACTTTACTTCCGCCAGTACCTCGCCTCCTACTTTCCAAACTTCACAGAAGTTCTCCTGCGAAACTTGCAAGACTAGCACTCCTGGAAGAAAGGATATGGCGGAGACATGGCTTAGCCACAGCCTAGGGGATGTTTCCAGAATGAAACTTTCACTCTGGAAACTTTTCTGGAAACATCCCCTAGGCTGTGGCTAAGCCATGTCTCCACCATATCCTTTCTTCCAGGAGTGCTAGTCTTGCAAGTTTCGCAGGAGAACTTCTGTGAAGTTTGGAAAGTAGGAGGCGAGGTACTAGCGGAAGTAAAGTTGTGAGGCGGCATCGTGAGTCGTGTCGGGGTAGCTCAGTGGTAGAGCGCTTGCCCGCGAAAGGCAAAGGTCCCAGGTTAGAGTCCCGGTTCCGGCACGCAATTTTAATCTGCCAGGAAGTTTCATATCAGCGCACACTCCGCTGCAGAGTGAAAGTTTCTTTCTAGAAACAATAATCGTCTCCGCAGTTTTCCTCTACTACACATTTGCACTTGGTGTACAACAGCATCTGTAACTTTATTGAAAGTACGTTTCAGACACAGTAGTAATAGCATGGCTTCATTTAACTTCTGTAGGTACCTCTAGGTACAAGGGTTTACAAAACTGTATGTATCACACCACGCCTCTAAAAAGCATAAAATTTTCTTCAGGGTGGATTCCATTTGATTGAATATTGCGCAAACCGACCACAAAATAATTTTAGTAATCAGAGAAAAAACCAGCGTTGGTCGTAATAGATTTTGCTTTTATTACACTAAAAATCGTTTTTAGTCACTTGTTGACCATCCTCAGTGAATTGCTAGAATTACTGCTGATCTTGAGTAAATATTGTAGCTGATAAATGCCACAGTATGTCAGCTACAATGTTTAACACTGATACTGGCGTTCTAGCTCTTACGACGGTCACTAAGTGTTTGAAATCGAATCAGTTTAACAAAATCAAAAAAGCTACGAACAATGATGGTTTTTCCTGTTTTTACAAAAAAAGCGTAAATTTGGCCTGATAACTCATAACCAAATATGAAAGAAATGGTGTGAATACCGACCTCACAAGGGTTACCTTCAACCTCGAACTCTCGGAATCGCACCAAATCATGCTTGGAATAACAGGCAATTATAAACAGGACAGTGGTGTTCGTCATTTCCATGCAAAACATTGCATTGTGCATCAAGTAACATTTTAACAGAGAGAAGCAAAGTAACAAAACATCAATATTACAGGAAGTAAATAATATGTAATTTAATGGCGTCAATGTATCACTACATATTCAATCAGCAGTCTCAAAAACTCTCTGGTTAAAGTACTTATAATAGCGCAAAACACATATATACAGCAGTACCACACTCATGTAAGTTCCTGTATTAGTTCTCAAAGTGCAGATGCGAGATTTCGATGAAGTGGTTAAAACCAAGTGGGAGAGAAGAATGTGCACACCTCACTAAAGCCACGTTATCATATTCCGAATCACTTTCGCTTCACTGTGACTTAAATGTTCCGGTTGCTCTGGAGATGAACGTCGTGTACTGCTTGAAAAGTCACCTACAGGTTCGGTTCCTCATTTTTTTTTTTTTTTTTCAAATTCTGTAAATCTATCCAGCGTACCGACGTGTGTTTCTATGCCGTTGCCATTATATTTCTGAATTATTATTTCTGAATATATCCGCGAACTCCATATCCTGGGCCCCGATGTCATTTCCACATCCATCACGTCGCAACTTTGTCCCTACTATTTGGACCACATGCATAGGATTCTCTTCGTGATATCACCGAACTGTACACAGTGTACACAGTAACTCGCTTGCGAACACTCCAACAGACAAATACATACTGCAGCTACAACACTCACGCAACTGGAGCACTGGTTAACACAGATACACTATGTCAACATCTAGTGGCGTTAGCAGACAAGTGCGACGTTGTGCATGGAAATGACGCACACCACTGTTTTGTTTATGATTGATTGTTATTATAAGCATTGTTTCGTGCGGTTCCGAGTGTTAGAGGTCAAAGGTATCCTTTGTCAGTGAAAACTGACATCAGTCCTCACGATATTTCTTGAGACGCTATTACTTACGAGAATTTGACTGGACTTCCCTTTCACATGGGAATCTGAACATTTATGGTACTTCCCTACAATAAGGTGATTAATAATAGCGCACGTTATGAGATACGGCACTTGATTCTGGCCGCATAGCACATCTACAGTTGAGATGATTTAAGACGATTCGCAGTCATACGGACGTTATTCTGAAGCGCGAAGTGCAGCTCTGGTCGCGTGCCAAGCTGCCAGTTACTCAGCGCATCATTTCACTCAACCGAGAATAAGGACGAGTTATATTTGGCCGCCGCCTCGCATTTAGAATATTTCTTTTCCGATCGACGTAACATACGGTACTGCATAAGAGTCTAGCCAGGCGTCTGAGAGACAATGTTGTATTATCTACATCCGCATCTACATCTACAAGAGATACTCCGCAAATCACATTTAAGTGCCTGGCAGAGGGTTCATCGAACCACCTTTATGCTATTCATCTCCCATTCCACTCTCGAACAGCACGCGGGAAGAAAGAACATCTGAATCTCTCCGTTCGAGCTCTGATTTCTCGCATTTTAATCTGATGATCATTACTACCTATGTAGGTGTGAGTCAACAATATATTATCGCCTGAATGATGAGACAAGAGACGAGCTGAACCAGTGAGATGGTCTGCACTCTAGCTCTTTCGACCGAACGTCTTTTTCTTGTGGTCTTCAATTCCAAAAGTGGTTTGATGGAACTACACGCAACCCCATCCTGTGCAAGCCTATTCATCTCCACACAAGAGCGGTAACGCATATCCTTTTCAACCAGCTTAATGTATTCGAGAATCTCTCTCCCTCTTCTATTTTTACCCCACACACTTCCCTCCAACGCGAAACAGAAGATTCCTTGATGTCTCAAAATGTGTCCCACCAATCGACCCTTTCTTTTAGTCAAGATATGTCATGTGATGATGGCATCCTCTCGGGTAAAATATTCCGGAGGTAAAGTAGTCCCCCATTCGGATCTCCGGGCGGGGACTACTCAGGAGGATGTGATCATCAGGAAAGACAATACTGGCATTCTACGGGTCGGAGCGTGGAATGTTAGATCCCTTAATCGAGTAGGAAAATTAGAAAATTTAAAAAGGGAAATGGATAGGTTGAAGTTAGATATAGTGGGGATTAGTGAAGTTCGGTGGCAGGATGAACAGGATTTCTGGTCAGGGGAGTACAGGATTATCAATACAAAATCAATTGGGGGTATCACAGGAGTAGGATTGATAATGAATAAGAAAATAGGAATGCGGGTAAACTACTATGACCAGCACAGTGATCGCATTATTATTGTCAAGATAGATACGAAGCCAACACCGACAACAGTAGTACAGGTTTATATGCCAACTAGCTCTGCCGATGATGAGGAAATCGAAGAAATATATGAGGAGCTAAAGGAAATTATTCAAACAATTAAGGGAGAGGAAAACTTAATTGTTATGGGAGACTGGAATTCGGTAGTAGGACAAGGAAGGGAAGGGAGGATAGTAGGTGAATATGGTCTGGGCAAAAGGAATGAAAGAGGAAGCCGCCTGGTAGAATTTTGCACAGAACATAATTTAGTTATAACAAACACCTGGTTCAAGAATCACAAAAGAAGGTTGTATACGTGGAAGAGACCAGGAGACACCGGAAGATACCAGATAGATTTTATAATGGTAAGACATAGATTTCGGAACCAGGTTCTACAGTGTAAGACATACCCAGGGGCAGATATAGACTCTGACCATAACTTGTTGGTTATGAACTGTAGACTGAAACTAAAGAAACTACAAAAAGGTAGGAAAATAAGGAGATGGGACCTGGATAAATTGAAGGAACCTGAGGTTCTTAAGAATTTCAGAGGGAGCTTTAGGCAACAATTGACAGAAACAGGGGGAAATAAAACAGTAGAGGAGGAATGGGTAAAATTGAGAGATGAAATAGTGAAGGTAGCAGAGGACAAAATAGGTAGGAAGGAAAGACCTACAAAAAATCCTTGGATATCACAGGAGATACTAAATTTAATCGATGAAAGGAGAAAATATAAAAATGCAGTAAATGAAACAGGCAAAATGGAGTACAGACGACTAAGAAATGAGATTGACAGGAAGTGCAAAATGGCTAAGCAGGAGTGGCTAGAAGGCAAATGCAAGAATGTAGAAGAATGTATAAATAGGGGAAAAATAGATACAGCCTACAGGAAAATAAAAGAAACATTTGGAGATAAGAAAAACAGCTCTATGAATATCAAGGACACTGATGGAAAACCAGTTCTCAGCAAAGAAGGGAAAGCTGAAAGGTGGAAAGAGTATATAGAGGGGCTCTACAAAAGAAATGAACTTGGAGACAATATTGTAGGAAGGGAAGAGGATGTAGATGAAGATGAAATAGGAGATACTGTACTGAGAGAAGAATTTGACAGAGCCCTGAAAGACCTAAGTCGAAACAAGGCCCCTGGAGTAGATGATATTCCCTCAGAGCTACTGAAGTCTCTGGGAGAACCAGCCATGACAAAATTGTTTCACCTGGTCCGTAAGATGTATGAGACAGGTGAAATACCCTCAGACTTTAAGAAAAATGTTATAATCCCCATTCCAAAGAAAGCAGGTGCAGACAGGTGTGAAAACTACAGAACCATCAGTTTAATAAGTCATGGTTGCAAAATATTAACGCGAATTATATACAGAAGGATGGAAAAGCTGGTAGAAGCCGACCTCGGGGAAGATCAGTTTGGGTTCAGGAGAAATGTAGGAACACGGGAGGCAATACTCACTTTACGGCTTATCCTAGAAGATAGATTAAGAAAAGGCAAACCTACATTTCTAGCTTTTGTAGATTTGGAGAAGGCTTTTGACAATGTTGATTGGAATAAACTCTTTCAAGTTCTGAAGCAAGCAGGAGTAAAATATAGGGAACGTAAGGTTATTTCCAACTTGTACAGAAACCAGACAGCAGTTGTCAGAGTTGAAAGGCATGAAAGGGATGCAGTGGTTGGAAAGGGAGTAAGACAGGGTTGTAGTCTTTCTCCATTGTTATTCAATTTGTACACTGAGCAAGCTATAATGGACAGCAAGGATAAATTTGGAGAAGGAATTAAAGTTCAGGGTGAAGAATTAAAAACATTGCGTTTTGCCGACGACATTGTAATTCTGTCAGATACAGCAAAGGACCTGGAAGAGCAATTGAACGGAAGGGACAGTGTGCTGAAAGGTGCATATAAGATGAACATTAACAAGAGCAAAACTAGGGTAATGGAGTGCAGTGTAAGGAAATCAGGTGATGCTGAAAGAATTAGATTGGGAAACGAAGCAATAAAGGAGGTAGATGAGTTTGGTTACTTGGGCAGTAAAATAACAAATGATGGTCGCATTACAGAGGATATAAAATGCAGAGTGGCAATGGGTAGAAATGCGTTTTTGAAAAAGAGAAATTTGTTAACCTCAAATATTGATTTAAACCTAAGGAAGTCCTTTGTGAAGGCATTTGTATGGAGTGTTGCCTTGTATGGGAGTGAGACATGGACGATAAACAGTGCGGACAGGAAGAGGATTGAGGCTTTTGAAATATGGTGCTACAGAAGAATGCTGAAGATTAGGTGGGTGGATCGCGTAACTAATGAGGAGGTATTGAACAGAATTGGGGAGAAAAGGAATTTCTGGCATACCTTGACTAAAAGAAGGGATAGATTGGTAGGACACATTCTTAGACATCAAGGAATTGTGAATTTAGCGTTGGAGGGAAGTGTATGGGGAAAAAATCGCAGGGGAAGACCAAGAGATGGATACAGTAAGCAGATTCAGACAGATGTAGGTTGTCGCTCTTATGTGGAGATGAAGAGACTTGCTCAGGATAGGGTATTGTGGAGAGCTGCATCAAACCAGTCTCCGGACTGAAGACCATAACAACAAAACACATGTCAGAAATTTCCCTTCTCTCCAATTCTTTTCAGTGCCTCCTCATTAGTTACGCGATCTACCCATCTAGTCTTCAGCATTCGTCTGTTGCACCACATTTCCAAATTTTCGCTGATCTTTTTGTTGGAACTCGTTATCGTCCACGCTTCACTTCCATAATATGCTACACTGCAGACAAATACTTTCAGAAAAGACTTCTTAACACGTAAATTAATATTGGACGTCAACAAATTTCTCTTCTTCAGAAATACTTTTCTTCCCATAGCCATTCTACATTTTATATTTTCTCTAATTTGGCCATCAGAAATAATGTTCAAATGTTTGTTAAGCTTTAGGGACTTAACTGCGGGGTCATCAGTCCCTAAACTTACAAACTACTTATGAACTACCTTATACTAAAGACGACACAAACATCCATGCCGGAAGGTGGATTCGAACCCCCGACCGTAGTGGCCGTGCAGTCTGTGACTGGTGCGCCGCAGACCGCTCGGCCACTGCGGCCGGCAGAAATTATTTTGCTAACTAAATAACAAAACTCGTCAACTACTTTTATTGTCTCTTTATCTAATCCAGCATCGCCTGTTCTCTTACACTACATTGTATTACCCACATACTTAATTTTAACTTAGCAAATTAATAATCAGCCAACCAGTTGTAACAACCGTGGTTTCGACGGATGTAAATCCATCTTCTTCGGAAATACATTTGTGACTTAAAGAAAATGTGACAGCATATTAAAAATTCATAATTACCATGTCTAATATTCGTCATACCAGGCCTGCGGTCTAAAACATCGAGAAATACAGTTAACAGTACAAAATTGGTACTTAATATAATTGCATATCAAAGTAGCTGAAACATCCCTACAATCAAGAGAATCTCGGTGAAACGATTACATGGAATGTCAGCGCATTTCAAGGCATTCACTCCTACTGATGGGAAGCGGAGAGCATGGATACCAGGCTCGGCGGATCATGCGACGTGGAACATACACGTTTAGTGGCTTAAGTAGCCAACGGGACTGAATTTACTACGATGTTAAATAAATGGAATGTTTGAATAAAAAGGGGGGAGTGGGTTTAGGGAAGTTATGGAAACAAATATTACATTGGTCTATTGCAATAATTATGTTGAGTGACATACAGTATTTGAAATACAAATGCGTAAACGAACAATAATAATATCAGAGCGTATCTCTCAGATCAACACGAATAAATCGGATTATCGCATGAGTCACGGTGTAGTGACATAAATGCGACAAAGTGGATAGATTTCTTGTCAAATATAAATGAAGAACTACAAATGAAAGTAAATTAGAAAAACTATATTGAATTTTAACTTACTTTGCATTTCTCTCTTTACTAATTAGCTCAACCGAACAAGCAACGCACGAACAAATCTAGTAACGAAGAGTGTCTATCCCCGTGACTCACTTGCACTTAAATTGTTATTCCCGAAATGGCAACACGCGTCAAGAAATATGGTAGCCTAAAATCACGTGAGACAGAAAGCCGCAGAAGATGCAGATCCATCTGGCATGATAACTGTTAGTACAGGAGTACCCTGAATGACAATTTTAAGATCCATGGAGTGTCTTCATCTAAACAGAGGGAATTGTCTGAACTGCGCCTAGACAGTATACAAATGAAAATATTATTTCCTGGTTACAGAATATTACCTATGATGAGTGCATACAATACTGTCTGAACTCTACAAGGAATTCCTAATCACTACGTGTTTCATGGCTCTCGTCTTGGGGACGCCGTCTCTAAGTGACCACCATACTGTCGACGGGACGTTAAACTCTACTCTTCCTTCCTTCTTAGAGACGAACAGTAACTGGTGTCTTAGACGTCCGGCAATATAATGCAACACGTCGATCATTAGCACGTCATTTATTGCACTGAAAAGACCGCCACTGAAAGTCCTACTTCAACGCACCAACTTTAGCACTATTATGAAAAGCACCAAAGAGGTTTTCGTATTTATTTACGTTAGATGCGATAAGCAACCATATTATTAATTCACGTACTGGGCTGTGCGTTGGTTTTTCACACGTCCATTGCTGCTATGTCGAGCTAGGAGCTACATGACTTCCTCATCTTGCATTATTTATCATCTCAAACGAAGTGTCGATCGGTATGTATGTTTTACAGCAACTTATAACAAACATATAATCTTTAGTTCCACAACTTTTATTTCAACACGGCGCGTTTTATAACCGCCACCACTTACGTTAGTAATTCATAGGACTATATTGAGCGACAAGAAACATATCTTAACTGGATACGAAAGACCTCTATTTCACTGGATTTACTTCGTTTTGTCTTTTCATGAAAGCGTGTGATTTGACACAATGAACAAAACAGCGTTCAGTACAGCGAGCTCGGGCATTAAACTTTGTTTACAAGATAAATCAATCAAAAGTGAAGGCCGTAAACTCCACAAAATATCTAGGAATTACTATTACTTCAGACTTAATGAACACGTAGATAATGTCGTGGGAAAGGCGAACCAGAGGCTGCGTTTTATTATCAGAACCCTTAAGATGCAACATAACTACTAAAGAAACTGCATACACTACGCTTGTCCGTCCTTTTTTGGAGTATTGCTGTCCAGTGTGGGATCCTTATCAGGTGTGTTTCACGGAGGACATCGAAAGAGTCCAAAGAAGGGCAGCTCGTTTTATATTGTCAAGATACAGGGGAGACAGCGTTACGGAAATGATACGGGACTTGGGATGGGAATCATTACAACAATGGCGCTTATCGCTGCGACTTGGGCTACTGACGAAACTCAAATCGCCAACATTCTCCTCCGAATGCGAAAATATATTGTTGACTCCCACTCACATAGGTAGAAACGATCATAAGAATAAAATACGAGAAATCATAGCTCGAACGGAGAGATTCAGGTGTTCTTTCTTCCCGCGCGCTATACGAGAATGGAATGGGAGATAAAATAGTATAACGGTGGATCGATGAACCCTCTGGCAGGCACTTAAATGTGATTTGCAGAGTATCCCGTGTAGATGTAGATGTAGATCGGCTACCTGCACGCCTCCATTTCTAAAAAGTTCTGTAAGCCAAACTGCTGTGGCCATCAGAGCCTAGACAACAAGCTACTTAAACTAATTTACACTAAGGACAACGTACACACCCATGCCCGGGGGGGGGGGGGCTCGAACCACGGGAGCGGCTGCCCGGTCTGTAGCATTTCCCGCTCGGTCCTCCATTTCTAAAATCTGTATTTTCAAGAAGTTAAATCTGCGTACTATCAAAATTATGACTCAAATTTCGTCATGGGATTGATTACTGGAACTAATATTTTCCCCCCTTCAAATATGAGGTCTGGTTGCTGACGTTTCGTATTTGTACTCATGCCTATAGATTTTAATCGTTTTACGGCTGCCGGAAGCGGTGGAAATCAAAAGATGTGGCCGGCCTCAGTGGCCAAGCTGTCTGCGGCGCGTCAGTCACAGTCTGCACGGCCACTACGGTCGGGGGTTCGAATCCCCCCTCGGGCATGGATGTTTGTGCTGTCTTTAGTATAAGATAGTTCATAAGTAGTTTGTAAGTTTAGGGACTGATGACCCCGCACTTAAGTCCCTTAACCTTAATAAACATTTGAACATTTCAGATGGCCAAAGTAGAGAAGTTATAAAATGTAGAATGGCTATGGGAAGAAAAGCATTTCTGAAGAAGAGAAATTTGTTGACGTCCAATATTAATTTACATGTTAGGAAGTCTTTTCTGAAAGTATTTGTCTACAGTGTAGCATATTATGGAAGTGAAACTTGGGCGATAACGAGTTATAACAAAAAAGATCAGCGAAGATTTGGAAATGTGGTGCTACAGACGAATGCTGAAGACTAGATGGGTAGATCGCGTAACTAATGAGGAGGCACTGAAAAAAATTGGAGAGAAGGGAAATTTCTGGCATATCTTGACTAAAAGAACGGGTCGATTGGTGGTACACATTTTGAGACATCAAGGAATCGTCTATTTCGTGTTGGAGGGAAGTGAGTGAGGTAAAAATCGCAGAGGGAGAGAGATACTCGAATACATTAAGCTAGTTCAAAAGGATATGCGTTGCCGCTCTTGTGCGGAGATGAAGAGGCTCTCACAGGATGGGGTTGCGTGTAGCTCCATCAAAGCAGTCTTTGGAAATGAAGACCACAAGAAAAAGACGTTCGGTCGAAAGAACTAGAGCGCAGACCATCTCACGAGTTTAGTGTAAGATAGTTCATAAGTAGTTTGTAAGTTTAGGGACTAATGACTCCGCAGTTAAGTTCAAATGTTCAAATGTTTATATAGCTTATGGGACTCAACTACGGGGTTATCAGTCCCTAAACTTACAAACTACTTACGAACTAGCTAACACTAAGGACGGCACAAATATCCATGCCCGAGGGGGATTCGAACCCCCGACCGTAGTGGCCGTGCAGACCGTGACTGGAGCGCCTCAGTCCCCTCGGCCACCGCGGCCGGCCCGCAGTTAGGTTCCTTAAGCTTGACAAACATTTGAACATTCAAAATATGTGAAAGTGAGTGCCGTAATTTGACGTCAGTATGAACCAGCACGCTTCATTACAGGTTAATTTAGTAATTGCAAAATCGTCATGGAGTTAATCGGCCATTTCCATGGGCCGAAGCTGCAAGAGGCAAAAAATTCAAATGTTTGTAGAACTTATGGGACTTAACTATGGGGTCATCAGTCCCTAAGCTTACAAACTACTTATGAAATAGCTAAGACTAAGGACGGCACAAATATCCATGCCCGAGGGGGGATTCGAACCCCCGACCGTAGTGGCCGTGCAGACCGTGACTGGAGCGCCTCAGTCCCCTCGGCCACCGCGGCCGGCCTGCAAGAGGCCTTTTGCTTTACGGTATGATCTGCTGTCAAAGTTCCGATAGCAAACGTTACTAGAAGAGACAGCCAATATATTGCTTCTTCCTACATATATCATTCGAAAATACCGCGAGGATATAGTTGGAGAGATTTGAGTGCACTTGGAGGCTTACCTGTATTCGTTTTTCCCGCAAGCCATACTTGACTGAACAGGAAAAGTGGGAAATGGAAGTAGTACACGAAGTACCCTCCGCCGCACACCATTAGGTGGCTTCCGGTGTATAAATGCAGGTGTAGGTAGCTGTGAAACATTCAAGACGACCTTGCCGTTTTCTTGTAGCTGTTGTGAACGAGTTAGAACTGCGATCAGACATGAAGGCAATTACGAAGAAGAGTTTTGCCGTCGCTCTGTCAAAGCGAGGGTCGGAATTGAGTCACGCCCCGCTGCCTGGCTTAACAAAGTTTCGCGAGCACCCCCCTCCACCTGATGCGGCGGAGCGGGAGTTACTCAAGTTTGCAGGAACGGAAATAGTCTACTATTTGAGGACACCAACTTCCGAGGGCGCTGAACACGTTACAAGGGAGCGAGTTAATTAGGATGCCCAGACTAAATACCTCCCAGTCAGAAAAAATCTTATTACTACTTTTACTATTTTTACCGTGTTGTCGTCAATCTCACTGTATCTCAAACTCGTTGGTATCAATTATAAAGAATTTTTGTAGCTATCCTGAAATTTCTTAACGAGAATTATATAAATAGCAGACCTCAAAATCATATTACTATGGCGGCCGCGGTGGCCGCGCGGACTGAGGCGCTTCAGTCACGGTCTGCACGGACACTACGGTCGGGGGTTCGAATCCCCCCTCGGGCATGGATATTTGTGCCGTCCTTAGTCTTAGTTAGTTCATAAGTAGTTTGTAAGTTTAGGGACTGATGACCCCGTAGTTAAGTCCCATAGACTATACAAACATTTGAACATTTGAACATATTACTATTTTTTGAAGAAAAAGGTAACCTAAGTGTTAGCTGACAAAAAAAAATGTTCAAATGTTTGTAGAGCTTATGGGACTTAACTACGGGGTTATCAGTCCCTAAACTTACAAACTATCTAATACTAAGGACGGCACAAATATCCATGCACGAGGGGGCATTCGAACCCCCGACCGTAGTGGAAGGAAGGAAGGAATCTTGGGGTTTAACGCCCCGTCGACAGCGTGGTCATTAGAGACGGAGCTTATGCTCGGATTTTTGGGTAAGGAGGGAGGAAGGAAATCGGCCGTGCCCTGTAAAAGGAACCATCCCGTCATTTGTCGGAGCGATTTAGGAAAATCACGGAAAACCTAAATCTGGATGGCCTGATGTGGATTTGAACCACCATCCTTCCGAATACGAGTCCAGTGTGTTACCACTGCGCCACCTCGCTCGGTCGACCGTAGTGGCCGTGCAGAACGTGACTGGCGCGCCGCAGTCCGCTAGGCCACCGCGGCCGGCAGCTGACAGTTATTACATACAATAATAAACATTAAAAACGCCCAACTTTGTTAAAATGGCATATATCAGCGTCACTGTACATACTCTCTGATATCTCAGATACTGATAAGCAGAAAGACACTACAAACTTTCGAGGAAGAAAATTTCATAGAAGAAAATGATTATCGTAATAAAATAAGAGCAATAAGAGCTTGCGTGGAAAGATTTATGTGCTCTTTTACCCGCAAGCTCTTCGGGGGGTGTAACGTTGAAAAAACAGTGTGTAAGAACATCGATGAAACCTCTGCCAGAGATACTAAAGTGTGAACTGCGTAGTAGTGATGTAGAGACTGATATAGATTCACTGACACCAGCAACTCCTGCCGGGTGTGAAAGACCTGATTCCGTACAGAATCGAATTCTAACATGTAAAATTGCTTCAAAGATCTGTTTATCTTAAAGTACAAATGAGTTAATTTGATAAATATTTAACTTCGAGCCGTACTTCAGTGGCACCGGTCGCTTTTTTAAATTGAAATGATGTAAACAAAACTACTGGAATTTTCTTGAATCTAATACTATATACAGCTGTTGTCCTAACTCATAAAATATGGAGAGAATTAAGCTTATTAAAAAGAATGTTCTAATGTTTATGTGCTCAAACTGCAGTGGTCATCAGTCCATAAACTTACAAACTGCTTAAGCTAACTTATGCTAAGGACAACACATACACGCATGCCAGAGGGAGGACTCGAACCTCCAACAGAAAGCTGACTCTCACTCCGCAGCAAAGCGCCTTAGAGCACTGGGCCACTCCAGCGCGGCGACCATTTTTAAAGGAACGACGATTTGAGTTTAACGTGCGTCGACATCTTGGTCATCAGAGACGGGGTACATGGTCAGATAGTTTTTGCTCTTTGAAAGGTACCAACCCGGAATTTACGTGGAGTGATTCGGGCAAATCACAGAAAACGTAAATCAGAATGGCTGGAGCCGGGTTCAACCGCTGTCCTCCCAAATGCGAATCCAGTGCCTTATCACTGTGCCACCTCCCTCGATGGACCATTTTTAATGACAGTGTAAAAGAGGACGTCTGGTAATCCTCATTATAATGACAGATGTGGAAGATGATGTTCCTTGTTCTGAGATATTACCTGAATGAGCGGAGTTGAAAAAAATGATGGTATGGCCGGGATATTTCCATCAGTGTTCGTCCGGCTACTGCTTGTCGATAATTATGATGATGGTGAAAGTGTTTCTGATGAGGATAAACACGGAATACCAAGTCGCCTGTGCCGCGGTGGAGTAGCCGAGTGGTCTAAGGCGTCTCGCTGCGGAGCGCGCGATTGCTCGCCGTGGAGGTTCGAGTCCTCTCTGGGGCATGGGTGTGTGTGTTGTTCTTATGTTAGTTTACCTTAGTTTGAGAGCTACGGATTGATGACCACGCAGTTTGGTCCGATAGATTTACAGACATTTGAACATTTGAAGTCGCCTGCAAATGTTCAAACTGCGTGGTCATCAGTCCGTAGCTTACAAACTACTTAAACCTAGGTAAACTAACCTAAGGACAACACACACACCCATGCCCCAGGGAGGACTCGAACCTCTACGGCGAGCAACCACGCGCTCCGCTTTAGAGCGCTCGGCTACTCCACCGCGGCGGTAACACATTGCACTCACATTCTGGAGGACAGTGGTTCAAATCCACCTTCAGCCATCCCAATTTAAGTTCTCCATGATTTCCCCACATCGCTCCACACAAATGCCGGGGGTGCCTTTGAAAGGAAACGGCCGATTTCCTTACTCTTACCCAAGTGTGAGCCCCGTCTATAATGACCACACTGTCGACAGGGCTAGTGAGCTATAGAGGCTGCCATCAGTAGTGTTAACCAAGTGACATAAGACTTATAAGGATACTCCTTTCGATAATTTATTTTTCTTACAAAAATGTGTTTGTCAAAGCACTTATCGTCGCTACTGTATGTATGCGACAGACAACTGCGGTGAACCTTAACTCAGACGAAACTGTTCTTGCTGAATCGTGCGGTGGTGATGGCTATTCTACAGCCGAAGTCGAGCTGTAATAAATCAGATAGCTCGCAACTGCTGGCTGATTCCCTTTCATAAACTCTCCAGAAATATTATCATTCCGCGAACTTCTGTAATTAAGCCGGCTGTATCGAGTTATCTTAATTATCGCGGGTGCCGCGACTACAAGCCCAGAATCGAATGCTGCTGGACGACAGAGGGCTGGCGTGGTGTCTGCTGCAGGCGTCCCCTCGCCGCTTTTTCCCGCCTGTTATGACGTCAGTTGCCGCGCGACCACAAAAAACGGACCGCGTATAGCAATGCTCTGACAGAGGGACTGCAGCACGTTGAACGGCCCATCGCTTTCCGCCGCGTGCAGATAAAACTCTGCTCCACCTAAAGCCTCACGCTTTTATTTCAATGTCTTTGTTGCACATCGACACTTTCACTCCTTTCATTTTCAAATAGGTAACCTTATCGCTATTCATACTCACATCTGGTTGTTGATCATAATACTCCAGATATGTCAGAGTAGATACACAGCACAGGTATCGGCATGAAGTTTCCGGTCTGCAATGACTTTAAATCGTATTCGTTTATTTTACTGTCGGTTCTTGGTGAAACATTTTCAATAGAATAACTGAAGCACACTTGTTGCCTTGCTGCCGGCCGCAGTGGCCGAGCGGTCTGCGGCGCGCCAGTCACAGTCTACATGGCCGCTACGGTCGGGGGTTCGAATTCCCCCTCGGGCATGGATGTTTGTGTCGTCTTTAGTATAAGGTAGTAAGGTATGACCCCGCAGTTAAGTCCCTTAAGCTTCACAAGCATTTGAAACATTTGTTGCCTTGCTTCACAAAACTTTATTTATTTTTTACGACCTAGGTTTCGGTTTCTAAACACATTTCTAGTACCTTACTGATTCCAAAGTACGCAAATAAAGACACACCATTACATTACTACAGTTCTGGTTTTTGTCTTAACCACTGAAAGGTATCACTGTTTGATAATTAATTCAGAAACAATTATATTTGCATTTTACATGGGAATAGTATACATTTTATTATTATTGGTGTTCATATCTAACTTACTGCAATCATATGTTAATTTTTTTACCGCTGATGACTTGCTGTTCAAATGTTCAAATGTTTGTATATCTTATGGGACTTAACTACGGGGTCATCAGTCCCTAAACTTACAAACTACTTATGAACTACTTAACACTAAGGACAGCACAAATATCCATGCCCGAGGGGGGATCCTAACCCCCGACCGTAGTGGCCGTGCAGACCGTGACTGGAGCGCCTCAGTCCCCTCGGCCACCGCGGCCGGCTGATGACTTGCTGAAATTGTCTAGTGGCGACTAATCAATTATTGTACCTAGATAATTTATGTCATTGCTTCTTTACGATAATAGTATAATGTTCCAATTACTGTTATTATCTCCTGTGTACATGTTGCAAGTAATCTAAAAGGGGGAAATAACTGAATTCTGTCAGCTCGTTCAATAGTAAATTTGGGGCTGTTCGCACCTGTTTTATAATCTATATCTATAAATGTGAATGTCTGTTCGGTGTACGTTTATCACGTCTGAACCACAATACATAAAGAGCTAAAAAATTGTACAGTTACTAATGTCTACCCGGGGAAGGCTTTAGGCACGGTTTTATGGCGATAGGATAGCTATATATATATATATATATATATATATATATATATATATATATATTAATGAGAATGTCTGTTCGGTGTACGCTTATCACGTACGAACGACAAGACGCAGAGAC
This sequence comes from Locusta migratoria, assembly GCA_026315105.1. Taxonomy (NCBI): domain Eukaryota; kingdom Metazoa; phylum Arthropoda; class Insecta; order Orthoptera; family Acrididae; genus Locusta; species Locusta migratoria. The sequence goes on from CM048755.1 coordinate 285,401,372, forward strand.
TTAAGTATTTATACATTTACTAATTTATACCTGTATATGGTTTTAGGCACGGTTTTATAGCGATCTGATAGATATTTAGTAATTTGAAGAATATAACGCGCAATGCGGAACAATAATTACTCTTTGAAAATTATATTCACTCTTTGAAAATGGTTTTATTGGTTGCATTGTTGCTTGAGGGTTGATAATGATAAAAGGGTGGAGTATATTGAGATATAAAGTTATCGGTGTATATAAAATTCTACTTGTGTGTCTGTTAAAACTACAGAACGCAAACGAATGGTCTGTGTGTAATTGTTGTCCGAAGTCTCCCGTTGTACACCATAGCAATTCCATGCCGATAGCTATAAGGGGGTGGAAGATATGGTGGTTGAAAGTCGTCAAATTTGTGACTCTATATTGCAAGGAGGTTGCATACTGCGAAACGTGATGCCACAGACCATACCTTTGATCTATACGTGCTACAATGTCTTCAGCTCTTTCTCTGTAAGGATAAGCATACGAATAAGGAAATATAAGAACAAATAAATAAAGCAGTTTAAAAGAAATTTCTTTTAATAAATCTCTTTAAAAAAACGATTTGTCGTTTCGCGTATTACATCAAGTGATCGATCTGTGATATTATTACAATCATTATTTTTGAATTTCGTGATTGGATTCTTCGAAACAAGTGCATTTTTACGTGTTATTTTATCTACACTACTTACTTTCCTGATAAACGACTTCTGCAATCTGATAGGAATAGTTTTCAGTTTGTTTCTAAAGAAGGTATTGTATTTCACTTCATCCTCATCCTCATCCTCATAGCACACTACTGAAAGATAGCTTATCTATCATAATCAACCAACGAGCGAGCGGAGCCGCGGGTTTAAGCTAGTTCCCAATATTTCTTATCGAGTCAGTTTTGCACCTTTACCTTCTACATGTAAGACTTTTACATCTATTGCATATTTGTGTTCATGGTTTAAGCAATGTTCAGGAAAGGCAGGATATGGCTTTTCAAATCTCGAACTCCTGTGGTGCTCTCTGAGCCTAGTACAGATGGACCGGCCTGTTTGTCCTCCATAACAGAACTGACATTCTTTACCAATGATTATAAAAGGTATTCCAATGTTAAGCGCAGATATAATTATTTGTAAATTAATTATCAAACAGTAATACCTTCCCGTGGTGAAGAGAAAAACAAAGAACTGTAGTAATGTAATGGTTTATCTTGTGTACTTTGGAATCAGTAGGGTACTGGAAAATTGGCTCATAACCCGAAATCTAGATCGTACAAAATAAATAAAGTTTTGTGGAACGAGGGAACAAGTGTGGTTCAGTTATTTGACATAACATCCATTTCGTAGACAAAGCTGTACAAAAACGTAGATTTATGTAAACTTACATCCCGACTTGACAAAAATCAAACTGATTTAATATTTCGATGATACAACGGTTCACCATCTTCAGGAACGTCGCTGCTACTGGGGAGTCCCCTTGAGTACTCAACGAGCCAGGAAAGCCGAAATGTTGAAACAGTGTAGCAGCGGCGTTTCTGATGATGGTGAACAGTTGAATCGCCGAAATATTGAATCGGTTTGATTTTAGAATCCGGCAGAAAACCCGCAGAGGTTACGGAGAATTACTACGCCAGGCAAGCCTACGATGACGCATCCCGTTTTGAGGCTAGCATGTATTAATCCTTCTAGCCTGTTTAGGAAATTTAGAAAGTGAGGTGTACATGCTAAGACGATGTCCAGTGTCCTTGTTTAACGAAGTAACCAATGCGAATGTTCTTCAGACGTGTATGCACATATATAATGTACAGTGTCCTTCAGGAGATTTGCATTGTTCACATAATTAAACATGGACAATACACATCGTATTTAAGGCAAGCAAGGCATGCGCCTGTCCTTGTGCAGGAATTACGTAATGGAATGAATGAGCACTCTTGGGCAAAAAGGATAGACGGAAGACACTGGTTTAATATCCCGTCGACATTAAACGTCAGTTGTGTTTTGACATCACGGCTACCGTACCTTCTCCGTACACTTCAGGCAGCTGTCAGTGGGTTCTCGCGCATGTGCAGAGTTGACAGTGTGTATAAGCTTCGTTTTCTCCTGCGCCTTCTTCCTGCATAAGCAATGACACCGAGCAACCAGACTAACAGTCTCTACCAGGAACTTTTTTTCTGGTGCTTCAAAGCTGCCAGATACGTGAATGCGCAGAGCTCTCTGAGGTCGAGTGGGGTTAGACTCACGTGATTCGTGTTTTTATTTGAAGCGGATTCTTAAAAGTCTTGAGAGCTGTTGGAATTCCCGCGTTGTACTACTTCATATTTATGTTTCATACTCAATCCTAAGGTAAGTATTTTATTTAATCCTATAAAACACGTTTACACATCGTCAGCTGATTCATCCGCGGGAATTCAACCGGAAATGGCTAGAAAAACGTAATAGCAGAGCAAACACCAAATACTAATATACACTCCCGGCCATTAAAATTGATACGCCATGAAGATGACGTGCTACAGACGCGAAATTTATCCGACAGGAAGAAGATGCTGTGATATGCAAATGTTTAGCTTTTCAGAGCATTCACACAAGGTTGACGCCGGTGGCGACACTTACAACGTGCTCACACGAGGAAAGTTTTCAATCGGAGGAAAGTTTTCAATCGATTTCTCATACCCAAACAGCAGTTGACCGGCGTTGCCTGGTCAAACGTTGTTGTGTTGCCTCGTGTAAGGAGGAGAAATGCGTACCATCACGTTTACGACTTTCATAAAGGTCGGATTGTAGCCTATCGCGATTGCGGTTTATCGTGTCGCGACATTGCTGCTCGCGTTGGTCGCGATCCAATGACTGTTAGCAGGATATGGAATCGGTGGGTTCAGGAGGGCAATACGGAACGCCGCGCCGTGCTGGATCTCAACGGCCTCGTATCAGTAGCAGTCGATAAGACAGGCATCTTATCCTCATGACTGTAACGGATCGTGCAGCCACGTCTCGAGCCCTGAGTCAACAGATGGGGACGTTTGCAAGACAACAACCATCTCCACGAAAAGTTCGACGACGTTTGCAGTAGCATGGACTATCAGGTCGAAGACCATGGCTGCGGTTACCCTTGCATGACAGACAGAAGAGCCTGCGATGGTGTACGCAACGACGAACCTGGGTGCATGAATGGCAAAACGGCATTTTTTTTTCGGATGAATCCAGGTTCCGTTAGAGCATCATGATGGTCGCATTCAATAAAAATATATGTAACTGATGCTCTTTCTTTTTCTCTCTTTTCATTGGTTCTTCGGTTTGATCAGTACTTTGTGGACGTTGGTTTGTTTTGTTCTGTTTTAATCGTTTAGTGCCGGCCGCGGTGGCCGAGGGGACTGAGACGCTCCAGTCACGGTCTGCACGGCCACTACGGTCGGGGGTTCGAATCCCCCCTCGGGCATGGATATTTGTGCCGTCTTTAGTATAAGCTAGATCGTAAGTAGTTTGTAAGTTTAGGGACTGATGACTCCGTAGTTAAGTCCCATAAGCGATACAAACATTTGAATTTAATCGTTTAGTCGTTCACTCAGTGTTTTCGTTTCAGAGGGCGTAGAGCTAACATGCCGGAAACACTCTGACCTAGCGAGCTGAGCAACCGCTTCCTGCAAGTTTCGAACCACCGTACATTACAAACTAATTCGTCGCCCATTACGCTATAGCGAACAGCTGCGAGAGTAACCCGTAATTCAAAAATGTTTGTAAATCTATCGGACCAAACTGCGTGGTCATCAGTCCGCAGCTTACAAACTATTTAAACTAAGGTAAACTAACCTAAGGACAACACACACACACACACACACACACACACACACACACACACACACACACATATGCCCCAGGGAGGACTCGAACCTCTGACGGCGATATTTTGCAAGAGACTATTGCAAATGAACCGGCATTGGCGGTATCTTTGAGGCACGATAGACGTTGAAATCTCACAATTGTGTATCTTTTAACCAAACGAAAGCCTTATTTCATTTATTAATAAAGAATGACCTAGGTTTCGAATAATAAGCTCATCTTCCAGTAAATAACTGATACAAAAAATGACAACCAAGAAAAGATAAACGTATCAACTACCAAAGATATGGAATGTTGACTTGAGCTTTAAATTTTATCTCCACGGCGAGAAACCGCGCACTCCGCAGCGAGGCGCCTTAGACCGCTCGGCTACTCCACAGAACGCGAAATGTACGTTACGTTCCTTCCAGGCTATAGTCATTCGCAAATAGTACTGGCAAAGAAAATAAACTTTGAACAAACTACCAAGGCAAGACAGGTGATAATACTTGAACCGAAAAATATAATGAAAATGTGGGAGAGATGTTAAAATAATAGTTTAAATAGGAAAAAGTTAAAAAAGAGGAATATGTTTGTCAAAGCTAAAGTCAAATATCAAATTATTTTGGCTGTTTGTTAAAATACGGTTAGAAAGAATATTACGTGTTGGGTGCATAGATATTATCATAATAGTAAAGTCGTGATCTTATCGCCCATATTTTTTTATTATTTATATTTTTATTATTTTGTGCAAAATTTTTCCCAAAAAAAACCATAAAACTAGAAGCAAATCTAAAATGGGCCGTAAACACGTCAGTGCGATTTTTTTTATTTTTCATTTCTCTCTTAAAGAGGGGTCTGAAAGGGATAACAGCATGACTAACATATGAACAAGGGAGGAAATGTGTCAGCGAGCTAATGCAGAATATCAAGCGCGTTTCGTAAGCAACTTGTATAGTTTGCGAGTCGAAGAAGGACGAAATCTGCGCTGGGGAGTGATGAGAAGACACATTACGTTATTCCGGGTGGCGACGTGGCCGTCTCTCTTGAGGTCGGACGTTGCGTCCACGTCGACGCTGGTCGCCTCGTCCCCTGAGAGGAGCGCTTTAGCAGTGTACGGCACGCGACACCAGTTACGAAACGTATCCTCCCTAGATTTACTAGCAGCCCTTCACTGGAGGGTATGCATTAATCTTCTACGCTGCTTAACAATCAAATATTTTTAAACACGGTTGCCAGATTCGCTTTAACCCGCAGTACAGGGTCAAGCTTCTCATTACTTCAAAGTCAATTTTAATTAAAAGCCACTCTCTGGAAGATTCCGATTTCTGCCCACAGGAACGGAATTTGTGCACCGCTACCAGTTTCTAACACCACCTACAACTTGATCCTAACAACTTCCAATAATTACACAGCGCCATTTCCGCCTATAATTACACAGCGAAACAGGAGAAAATTGACAGACAGCCACCGCTTTAAAATTTCCGTAGAAACAATTCCAATTGTTAATTTCAGCTATTCCTCGCAAACACCGCTTCGCTCATCATCCCATCTTCCTGCTAGCTACTGGATAGCCGGCCGCGGTGGCCGAGGGGACTGAGGCGCTCCAGTCACGGTCTGCACGGCCACTACGGTCAGGGGTTCGAATCCCCCCTCGGGCATGGATATTTGTGCCGTCCTTAGTGTTAGCTAGTTCATATGTAGTTTGTAAGTTTAGGGACTGATGACCCCGTAGTTAAGCCCCATAAGCTATACAAACATTTGAAATTTGAAACATTTTTGCTACTGGATAAACTATTTGATCTAATGACTCTTCTTACCGAACATGTACACACACAGACTATAATAAGCGTACTCGTCCATATAACAGGACAAGAATCAAATAATTGCGCATTAACTGTTCCGTCGGTTCTTGATAGAATATTTGATTCATTTTGAATAAAACGGGAGGGAGTTGTGTAATATTCTGCATATTTATTATTTGACTAACTGGTGTTGTGCTGTTACGTAATAATTAGGTACATACTGCAGAAATAGAAACGTGTGGCTGTGAGAGTGTAAAGCTCAAAAAACTGCAAACTGGTGTATACGTGGTATCTATGAAACAGGATTGGGACATGGGTCACTTGGCTAGGGAAGGGTAGGTTATGTGGTGTGCGTGTGATTATGAGTAGATTCTGCAGCCACATGTTTATATATATGTAATCTCTAATACTCTAATGTTCCTTCAGAATGCTGCTCAAGCAACAGCGAGCTACTACTCAAGTAAAAAGTTCTTCCACGATCCCTATCCACGATCAGGTTCAGCTCCCGTACTTGCAAATCTTATGGGAAATTCGAATTGCATGTTATGTAATCGGGCTATTGGTGTGCATTACTTCCAGACATCACGTCTTCCTCCAGATTTATGATAGTTAAAATCCAATATGGCAGAGAAAGTTACATCATGGAAGGCACTAAACAGACTGAGGACAGGAGTGCCACGCTGCAAGACGAATCCAGGAAGTGAGGCTTCACAAACGAAGATAAACTCTGCGAGTGTGGTGATGTGCAGGACCCACAACACTTCCTGGTTTCCTGAAACCTGCCCAATCCCTACACCATAGAGGATCTAAATGCAGCAAATGATGTGGCTATCAAGACAGCAGAATTTTGGAGCTTGCAGTCCATTTAACAGAAACTAGCAGTGCCCTGCAGAATTAGTCAGCTCTTTCTACATTTTGTGATTCTAGTTTGTAATTTGTTTATTTTAATTGTGTATTTACTGAATTTTGCATTTCTGGATTGTAATTTATTCACTGTAATTTTGTACACTATTTTGTGTCCCAGCCTCGTCGCCGCTTTTGTGTCTCGTTTCCGTCGTAGGTGTCGGTGGCCGAGTGGAATGAGACCGACACAGGAATAAAGATAGCACGCTGGTGCAGGTACGGAGGGGAGCAGCCAGAAACTGGTAGAGCTAGAGGCCTGCCTAGTGCCTGTCCGATAGCCAAGTCTTCACTGGTGCCTATCTGATTCCGAACTGTTAACTGGTTCCTATCTCAGTCCCAAGTGAACGATGTCGTTCAGTGGTGGCCACGAGCGGAGTTGTAGCAGAGGGCGCTCGTGGCTGACGTAAGAACGCCGCGCCGTGCGTGCATGGCGGCGCGCGGCGAAAGTAGGTGGCGCGCACTTTGTACTTGTGCGACACCACACACTATAATCGTATATTTATTGAATCTTGTGTCTCTAGATTGTAATTTGTTTATTGTAATTGTATATTTATTGATCGAAAGATATGTCTTAGTCCTGGACACGTAAAATAAATAAATTGAACGAAGTGGGCAAGTAGCGTGGCTTACTCATTACCTGACTGTGATAATGACTTTTCATAAGTATTCGTGTTTGCTACATTCACTGACAACAAATACACAAAAGAGGAACGTTTGTCCGATACATGTGATAACATCATAGGGCAATTAGGGATGGTCGTTTGAGATTGCGTTTCACTGAAAAGGATGAATGAGCAACAAAGAGTGTTTGATGCGTGATCACCTGCAGTAGTGCCCCTCCGTAGCTGCAGTCTGCCCGCGCTGTCGCCCTGAGAAGACGTGCCGTGTTCACGTCCTAACTGCGCTGACGCTGACAAACGCATCACAGAAGAGTAGGCTAATGCAGGCAAGCAGTTGTAAGCAAGCACGATCGGATTTAGGTTTCCACAAGGTTGCGCCAAACCGTTGATAGCCTAGTCTGAAGGATGTCTTATTGTGAAGCTGTATTTACATTGTGAGGCTGTACAGTGATGATGTTACAAACTGCTCAGGGATGGTGGCGAAGGATGAATGTATGAATTTGAGGTAAGCGACCCTGGCTCGGGAACGACCGACTCAAAAGTTGCTCCCGCGCCGGGAGTAAATGGAAGTCGTTACGGTACTTATGGGAGAAGAATACATGTACCGGTACTGCTGTTGTTAGTACTGAAAAGAGAACAGTCATATACCACTTGTTACTCGTGAACGAAAGTGGTACCAATATGACTTTGGAGAACAGGTTCGTGAACACCTGGATCAGACATTTCCTGAAAGGTATATATGAAGAAGAGGTTCTAGTTTCGTGGCCAACACATTCGCCTTATTTCACCCTATTCGATTTCTTCTTACGCGTAAGAGGCCTACCGAGGCAGAAGATCTCCTAGCCAGAATTTTTTAAATGTTCAAATGTTTGTAGAGTTTATGGGACTTAACTACGGGGTCATCAGTCCCTAAACTTACAAACTACTTATGAACTAGCTAATACTAAGGACGGCACAAATAGCCATGCCCGAGGGGGAATTCGAACCCCCGACCGTAGTGGCCGTGCAGAATGTGACTGGCGCGCCGCAGACCGCTCGGCCACCGCGGCCGGCCACAATTTTTCATGTCTTCCACATGTTCTAACAACCCTGCTAGTACAACGGAACATTGTCCGATGATGCCATACCTGGATTGCCGTTGGACGACGCCATTTGAACAACTATTTTGCTTGTGAAACTCGTGCAAGTAAATGTAATGACTTACCAATGCACCGTAGAATTAGAATTTTCAGTCTCGCTGACATCCATTTCGGTATGTCATTACTAGATCATCAACAGGAGAAATTATTTGGGAGTATACAGCGGTGATTTTGAACATAATGATCAGGGTTTGGAATTTGCGGCCCTTAATTTGAGTTCTGTGAGAAACTAATGGGTAATTGTAGCCTACTTTCTCTGTCGACTCGATCTCTTCCGGGCCGGGGCTCCAAACCTCAAATCGACACATTTACCCTTCATCATTGTCATTCCTGAAATTTGTAGCATCTCGGAATTCTGCTGTATTTTGATTCAGAATGCTGTGTTTGTTAACGTAAATTCTGAACTAAAGTTACGACGGCTAATGCAGAGGACTGAAGGAGAGGCTGATTTTGTGACTCCCACGGGCCTCATCCTCAGCGTATAAATCTCTCTGGCTGGACGGTGATTACACAATGTTAGGTTACATAAGACTCGCTTTGAAATGCCAGGAGAACAGAGTTAATCGATCCTGACAAATTATGAGTAGTTTGCCAGAACACGAGGACAGTGGACAACGAATGCAGCTTTCGAAGTTTTTTAACTGCGTTCTAACAGTTCCAAATCAATTTTAATCCGCGCGGGAATGACCATGTGGTCTAAGGTGTATTGCATGAGGTTCAAGTCGTCCCTGGGGCATGAGTGTGAGTGTGTTTTGTGCTTAGCATAAGTCAGTTTAAGTAGTTCGTAAGTCTAGCGACCGATAACCTCAGCAGTTTGGTTCTTTAGATTTCATTTTGAAAAACATATTCCGTATGCGTACGTCAACTCAACAAATGAACATTACGTAGACTAGTTAGCTACTTACATCCGCAATGTACTCGCTTTCGTAGATCTTCTGAACTACAAACATAAATGTGGAAGACACCTACGGAATCAACTTACATGCTGCCAAGATAACTAATTCCGTCCAACGAAAACCCAAGCGAAGAAAATGTACTACAGCCCAGCACGCCCACGGTCGAACCATTTAGTGCACAGGCGAACGAGTCGCCTTTCTCCGAATTGCACCTGAAATCACGGCCGAAAATATTTCAACAGAAAGTCGAAAACTCGTTCTTGCGCGAGGAGACATGATTCCCTCCGAGTGATCAAGTGTTGATAAATCTTCGATAATCACTGAAATACAAAAGGGTGATTCAATTCATCCTGCAAGTACGCTGGTTAGCCGATTTTGTTAGCTCTGTCCACGAAGCTTTTGCTGACGCCTCTTTTTTTTGTCTAGGATGGTGATTTGACTCCTTGCGGAGGTATCGATCGGTGTGTGTATCCTTCCTTTATACTTTATGTCCCAGAGTCGGGTGCACTCCTACGGTCGACCTTCAAGAAAAAAGGATATACTAGCTTGGGGATTGATAGAGTCCTCCATCCAAGGAGACAAGAATCCAGAGGGACTGGGCAACATCTTGGACCATCTGGAAACGTGTTCCTCCCATTAATTGGTAAAATTACAGACCGCACCGGAAACGTTTTGGTCAAGCATGGGGTCGAAACGATCTACATACCCACCAAAAAGATCAGAGTATTTAAGATCGGGAAAATATGCATGTCATCCCATATCAAAACCTGGGGTAAACAAAATTCCATGCAGCTGAGGTCAAGTATATATTGGAACATCAAAAGAAGTGTTAACACCCGTTTAGCCGAACACGAAAGAAACTATCATCTGGGACACACCGAAAAATCGGCCGTAGCAGACCATGTTTTTAGTGATGGAAACCATGAAATAAAATTTAGTGAGTCAAGTGTTTTATCAATGAAATTGCATTACCATGCGCGCATGTATAGAGAATCAATAGAAATTCACAAACACCAGAATAATTTTAATAGAAATCAAAATGTTCAAATGTTTGTTAAGCTTATGGGACTTAACTACGGGGTCATCAGTCCCTAAACTTACAAACTACTTATCAACTACCTTATTCTAAGGACGGCACAAATATCCATGCCCGAGGGGGGATTCGAACCCCCGACCGAAGTGGCCGTGCAGACCGTAACTGAAGCGCCTTAGTCCCCTCGGCCACCGCAGCCGACTTTAATAGAAAAGAAGAATGTTTAAAATTAGACAAAATATGGATGTCGACTTTGCAACAGTAAAATGACAATCAATTACTTTTAATCGAGAAGGACGACACCATCCAGAGATAGCCGCACAGTCAGCATCACGTGAAGAATAGTGGTGCCTTCTATGCACTCTATAAATACTATAGCCGAAACGCCAGCAAGAAGTTTCATTCATCGACCACGGACTCTCAGCCCGGAAATATTACCCGCATACAGTGTCGGCCATAAAAAGTTTACATTGTACGATATTTAAAAAAATGTTCAAATGTTTGTAAAGCTTATAGGACTTAACTGCGGGGTCGTCCCCAAACTTACAAACTACGTATGAACTAACTTATACTAAGGACAACACAAACATCCATGCCCGAGGGAAGATTCGAACCTCCGACGCGGGAGGCCGCGCGATCCGCAACGTGGCGCTCCAGTCCGCTCGGCTACTCCCGCGCGGCTGTATGATATTAATTTTTGTAGTAATTAAGCCTAGGAACTGATGATCATAGCAGTTTGCAGGTTCACAAACGTTTGACAACTCAAGCATACCGCTTATATACTACAAACAGGATATCTTTTAGCACCAAAAATTGAGTTATGGAAATAGATGTAGATGTCACCATTTTGCAGGAAGCAAGCTCTCTTGACGTTGAAAACTCCACAAAATTTCACTCACATGGGACACCTTTGACCTCGAACTCTCTGAATCGCATGAAATCGTCTAACAAAAAAACGCGATCATAAAAAAAAAAGATGGTCTGTGTTATTTCCACGGAAAATGTTGCAAGCTACCCCAAGTGACATTTAGAGAGAAACAACATGATATCAGTACCATATTACAGAAATTACACATAATTCAATGGCGTCAGTGTGTCGTTACACTCTCAGTCAACAGCACCAAAAAACCTTCTACTTAAAGGAATTAGAATAGCACAAACATACATACCCCGCAAACCGATAGCGTGGGAATGGCCGCGTGGTCTAAGGTGTGCTACGGATTGCGCGGCCACTGCCGCCGGTGGTTCGAGTGCTCCCTCGGGCAAGTGTGTGTGTGTGTGTGTGTGTGTGTGTGTGTGTGTGTGTGCGTGTGTGTCTGTGTGTTTACGTTAGTTTAAGTAGTTTGTAAGTCAAGGATCCGATGACCAGAGCAGTTCGGTCACATAGGTTTCCAAATTATTATTTTTCTTTTAACATACGCACCTGAGAATGGTGAAAGTGGTATACAATTGTAATTTCATCATCAACTTGTTGCAAAGTATAAGCCTATGTTGCAATATGCTTGGCGAGAGGTCGGTTGTGACAATGACATACACATACCATCATTTGAAAATGTAATTAGTGTGGCTGTTGATATTGGTCTGCTTGAAAGCGAAAGTGATTCTGATCGTAAGAAGGTGACTTTAGTGAAGTGTACACACAGTTGTCTTCCTCTCTGATTTAACGACTTCATTCATATACCGTTTTACCTCATACCCTCCCAAGGGTGGCTATCTGTCATAAAACACATTTGCACAATCTCCAACAACTTTTTAAATCCGAATGTGTCTTTAAAGGACTCTCGAAATCAAATGTTTGTATACGTAAGGGACCAAAGTCCCTAGACTTACAAAGTATTTTAACTTACGGTATATACAACACAAACAACACACACACATGCCCGAGGGAGGACTCGAACCTCCAACGACGGGAGTGGCCACGCAATCCGTGGCATAACGCCTTAGACCCTGCGGCAGGAAGTTTAGAGTTTAACGTCCCGTCAACAGCGTGGTCATTAGAGACGAAGCTCACGCTCGGATTTTGGGTAAGGAGCCATCCCCGCTTTTTCCTGGAGTGATTTAGGAAAATCGCAGAAAACCTAAATCTGGATGGCCGGAGGTGGATTTGAACCACCTTCCTTCCGAATGTAAGTCCAGTGTTTTACCACTGCCCCATCTCACTCGGTAGACCCTGCGGTTAAAGGACTGTTTCTAGTTTTGACCAATATACAGTATGTCGCAAAAAATACCGACAGACTTTGGAAGCGGTTTCTCACTTCAAAACAAAGAAAACTGCCCATAAAAACATGAGCTCTAAATCCAAACCTTAAGAGCCAAGAGCAGTTGCTTAGTAGAAGAGTTAAGTACCATAATATTGGAGGAGACGAACTGCTGATAGCTGTTAAGGTATGCATTTAAGAGCACAAGTTTACCAGATATTTTGTTCTTGTGTTGGTGTAAGGGTCCCGTCACCGAAGTTCGTCGATTTTTTTGGGACACATTGTATTTGCTAAACTATATAAAAGGCTTTTAAAACCCTGTATAAATGACAAGTTAGACAGATGAAGCACTACTCTTTGTCTGCTGGCTGATGCTGCTATTGTTCCTGAAAGAATCTAGTGCCCCTGTAGCTATTTCCCGAACTAAGTTACTGCGTTTTCGTGAGAAAATCGTAATGAAACCAGTTTGTAACTACCGCTATCAGACCTATATAGATTTTGTACAGTTTTATAATTATTTCGTGTCTGTGGTTCAAAAGAAGGCTTTTATCATAGTGGATTGTTTTGATTTGAGGGAAAGAACAGCGCGGCCTCCCGCGTCGGAGGTTCGAATCTACCCTCGGGCATGGATGTGTGTGTCGTCTTTTTAAGTTCACTTGCTCCGTGATGTACTAGTGAATCCTGGCACTTAGCAAGTCTTCCCGAAATCAAATAGATGGACCAGAACCCATCCGTAACTGAGAGAAAGTGGGCGAACTCTTCTCCTAGCCAACACAAATGCCAGTATCTCTGTGATAACTTCCTTATTACTTTTTTCTGAAGTGTAACTATTTCATTTATCTAAAAACCGAAAAACTAGCAAACTGTATCCAGCACATTCTCATCCGACTGATGAATCATCAAGCAATCATAAAGTAGTTTCGAAATAAACAAAGCACACTGGTGAATAATTTTGTGGTTAAAAACTGTAACCGTCACATTTTCACTCATTTATTAAAATTCAATTGATGAAAATTACTTCCACTACGAAATTTCGGCTCGGTTACCTTTAAATTTAACGCAGTATCTTCCAAAAGAATAGATAAATAAAAATCTGTTTAGTATAATTTTTCGCTTTTTGTTCTTAAATGCAGTTTAGTTTTAACACGGTAAATGAAATAACATTCTTAAGCAAGAGCAAAAATTTAATATTTACGAGACAAGAGTTAATTAAATTCTTTCGCATCTAATAAAGTACGCAGGGAAAAAACAAGAGCAATGAGGTATCCAGCAGAAATAACACAGGAAATTTACATGGCAAGAGTAATATTGATACCCCCAGGGGTTCTTTCGTGAGTACGTGCGTGGCGAGCGTAGGGCCCCGAGGTAATGCAGGCTTTCTTCCTTCTTTCCTCCCTGGACTGCTTCCCCTCCACCGCGGTGGAGTGACCGAGCGCGTTGAGGCGCTATGCTCCGATGCGCGAGGTCATTCCCTGTCGGGGGTTCGAATCCCCCCTCGGGCATGGATGTTTGTGTTGTCTTTAGTATAAGTTAATTCATAAGTAGTTTGCAAGTTTAGGGACTGATGACCTTAAGTGCCTTAAGCTTAAACATTTGAACATTTCCCTTCCCCTCCTTTGCTATCCTCATTCCTTCCCCTCCCCACCGGAGGACTAATGACTTTAGCAGTTTGATCCCTTTGTCCCAAACAGCCGGCCGCGGTGGCCGAGGGGACTGAGGCGCTCCAGTCACGGTCTGCACGGCCACTACGGTCGGGGGTTCGAATCCCCCCTCGGGCATGGATATTTGTGCCGTCCTAGTTCGTAAGTAGTTCATAAGTAGTTTGTAAGTTTAGGGACTGATGACCCCGTAGTTAAGTCCCATAAGCATAACAAACATTTGAACATTTGATTTGTCGATAACGGTTCACAGTGAGAACTACGAGAAATATAAGAAACCTATGTCGAATAACGCTCACAATCTCTCGTGAAATACATTCTCTGGAGGATGTATACTTACCACGCCTATCTAAAGCCTAAATTCAAACTACATTTGAATTCGACTTGTCTACGCAGTACGTTTATACCCCGTCGACAAAATGTTCTGGGCGGTCGTTCCCGTCGGAGCTTCGAGTCCTCCCTCGGGCATGGGCTCAAATTAAATGTTTGTAGAGCGTATGGGACTTAACTACGGGGTCATCAGTCCCTATACTTACAAACTACTTATGAACTAGCTAATACTAAGGACGGCACAAATATCCATGCCCGAAGGGGGATTCAAACCCCCGACTGTAGTGGCCGTGCAGAACGTGAATGGCGCGCCGCAGACCGCTCGGCCACCGCGGCCATGGGTGTGTGTGTGTGTGTGTTTGTTTGTTTGTTTGTTTGTGTGTGTGTGTGTGTGTGTGTGTGTGTGTGTGTGTGTGTGTGTGTCTAGGGACTGATGACCATAGCTGTTTGGTCCAATAGTTTTACAAACATTGGAACATTTGATTTGACAGTCAATCATTTCTCGTTGTAAGACTAATTTCATTGCTTTGGGAAAAAAGTTAGGACAAATTTGAGGGCGCCAGTATTTGAGACAGACCATAAAATTACTCTATTTGCAACATATTTATCTGGCTTGAGACAGGGAAACGAGCTAAAAGAGATTACGCTATGACATGGAGTATTCAACCAGTCAGTTTTCATCTTGCCAGACTCGTGAATGTACATTAATGAGAAAGAATAATATACCAAAACAACGTCTATGTTCTCTAGAGACAGTTTTGATAACTCACAGCTAACTTAGAGCTCTACAAAAATGATATGGATTAGTTGGACGCTCGCATCTCATTGCTCACGTCAATTAATATGGACTAATCTGTGAGTCAGGAGAAGGATTGATGCGGCTTGTTGCTGCCAGTTGGTGCTAACGCTTGGCTGTCCGATTATCTGAAATCTCACAGAAGCGGAAGCTTAGAAGCGACGGGAGAAACGGGAAAAGCTTCGCTGAGCGCTCACCTCCGTATATGACGTCAGAGATGGCTATATTTAGTTGCGTCAGCGTGGGGCATGCGACCACGCAGTTTCCGTGCCCTCTGCCTGGAGTTCCAATCTACTTGCTGTGACAGTCGTCCGCGACTTCTCTCAGATGCCAGCAGATGACATGGAGGCCATCGTTATTGCACACCACTTCAGTAATACCGAAAAATTATCTCGCTTTGCAAAATAGAATGATTGTTTCCTTACGTGGGCGACTTTTCCACCGTAATAAATACTACTTATCCTCCAGTCAATGCTTGTAAACAAAGGTCGATTAACACATTGGCATTTTAGTTCATTCATAATAATTACTTGTCATTGGAACGGCATTTCCATTTTTAGTAATATAAATGTTCAAAGAGGAGTATAGAGTGAAACTTAAAAACGTATTGGCCAAGCTGAGTTAATGCAGATTCTTAAAATTATGGCTTGAACTTTTGAAATTAATCATCGATTCGTTTCGATAAGGGAAGTATAGTTTGCAATTAAGGGAGTAGGAAGAATAGAGTTTATAATTAAGTTTGCAGTGAGGTAATTAGGCATGCAGAGCGAATTACTGTTGGGTAAGGAAATAGATTGTGTCCTTTTCAAGGGATTTTCCCCAGGATTTGAGAAACCACAGAAACGCTAAATCTGAATGACTGGACCGCGATTTCAACTATAGCTCCCCAAATACGAACCCTGTCTTTTACAACTGCTCTATCTCTCACGGCTTGAAGCTTTCGAGGAACTGTGTTCTAGCAAGCCAAAGCTGATCGTTTAGACTATTGCAGTCGCTATTCGCTAGGTGTTTGAAAATGTTCTTTTCTCGCGTAAATATAATCTCCGCCCTTTTAATGTCCTTGCGCAAAATTACGGAACCTTACAAATATTTAGATATTTTTAGCGGTGTAGGCAAATATACCACTCATTGTTGTACTCTGCACGATTGTTGTCTTCCTCAAAATTCTACATATTTTTGCAATCTGTATTTTGTGTAATAACATACCATGTCAGTTTAATTTTTTAGTTTTAAATAACGTAGTCACTTTTGTTTCCGTTTCTTCAAACGATATGTAATTTACCTTTGGTAGTGGTCCTACATCTCAGGCACCAAAGCTCTCTCGCCACATATCCGTCATTTGAAGTATTTGATCCCGTGATATTTGAATTCAATTCGTGTTGTTTGACGCTAAACCCTGAAGTTTTTCTATTTTTACTTTTCAGTATACAGGTTAACTACCGTCTTTTATCATTATAATAAAAGTGCCGCGATCGAATGGCCGAGCGCACTTAGACGCATTGCTGCGGAGCATGTCGTTGCTCCCCGACGGGGGTTCGACTCCTCCCTCGGGCATGGATGTGCGTGTTGTCCTAAGATTAGTTTAAGGTAGTATAAGTAGTTTGTGGGCCACGGAACTGATAACCAGAGTAGTTAAGTCCCATAGATTCACAAATATTTGATATAACAAAAGTGTTATTAACCCAGATAGCGCGGAATTATTTTTGGTTTCAGATTTTTTCTCAATAGCATTTAATTACCTTCATATGACTGCACAAGATCTTTATAAGTGATTTTTTTTCACAATCACACCATTAGTTTTGCCATACTGTACTGCCCTACTTTTTGGAATGACGTCAAAATGAATTTTCTATAATTTTAATCTCATGAATCATTATTATTAAGACAACATTTAAGATGAAATATATACATATAAATGTCGCAAAAATTGAAGAAAATTCAAGAAATCTAAACCCAACTATGAGGAAGTCTTAAATATCTTCTGTAGGAATCTCAACTTTGCAGCTGTATTCAACCACTTTGCAATCGACAATACAAGCTAAATTTGATCTGAAATGGGAGCAGGATATTCAAAGAAATAAAATATGACAGTGTGCGCGAATTCTTACAGACAAGAATAAAAAAGTAATCTGCCGTCCTCGTCCTTCTGGAAGGACGTCAGCGCTATCTGGGTTAAGACAACCGATGAAGCTAATTGCAACAGGTGAAGGCCTCCTAGAATTTAACTGTATATTTTAACCGAAGGCATAGGTGTGTGATATGCATCAAGAACTAATTAAGATGTTTTTACTCCATTTTGTGTATTGTTTATATGTGATTCTTCGAGTGAGTATCCTGTCTGTAATTCTGCTGGTTATCTTTCATGGTTTGCTACATGTTTTATAGTACATTTGTCTTTTTAATATTGTCAGGAAAAATTTATATGTTCCAAACAATGCTCAAGGGGTAAGAAAACCTACATTATCGTAACTGATTGGCTGTTGTTTTCAGCTGACAAGCTGTTGACGTACACCGTTGCTGGAACGCATCCCTGTGTAAAATTTTGAACTATGAGTGGGTAGATTAAGGGATGACTATCCTTTGTGTAGACCTTGTAGCTGAACAGGACGTCCAAAAAGTTACAGTGCTTTTAATCGGCGATAGGCTGGCTAATTAAGTAAGCAGCTGACGCAAAAAAAAAAAAAAATTATACACAAGTGGCAAAGTTTGCGGAAAATCACTACGACACAAGAAAGAGCAAACTACCCAGCTGAATAACTGAACAACACTCAGCAACAAACCCACGTCTCTGCACATCACATTGTTAACTGCGAAATTTTTGAATGATCAGACAATTTGATTAGTATTTTATTATTAGCATACATGGTAACTGCTACAATTGACACTGTAGAAGAATTTGGCCAACACATACCCTCATAGAGGTAGACATTCTCGTCGAAGAATTTGAGCTAACAGACACAATACTTCGGACTATAGATCTGTTTGTATTCCATTGGCTTTTCCTTATAGGTCCTTAATGTTGAGATTGTTCGTTCAACGAGGCTGATGAGCTGTTTACATCCCCGTACCATCCTATAATTATTAAAAAACTGTAAAACTCCGAGTCATTACTTTGTAGAGCACTAAACGATCGTGAACATGAAGGCGATTCATCGTTACAGAAAATAGTGTTGACAAAGGTAACAGTTTCCAGGCAAGTTGAGCTTTTTTCTGCTGAAGAAATTAATCGTTGCATGGAGCTAAGTTTTATCGCGGCAAAAATATAGGTCAGATGGGTGTGTGTGTGTGTGTGTTGGAGAGAGAGAGAGAGAGAGAGAGAGAGAGAGAGAGAGAGAGAGAGATTATATATTTGTTTGTGTTGATACTGACACGCGAGGGCATGCATTTTGGATGTGTTTGTGTATTTGAGATTGAGATGACAATTTATCAAGCAATGTGACGACTGTGTTGAGTATAGTTTATAACAAGCAATACTGTTAACTCTCTGAGGTCGAATCGTCTTTAGAAGCAAACAGAACCAAAATAGTTTTGAAAACTCGGCAAAGGTGTTGTATTCCTTCGCTTCACACTCCAGAAAACGTTCTTCCTGTTTATCTCACAATTTTGCTGACAACAAATTACACTTCCTCCGTGTGTGGCTAAACAGTATGACAGCTCGATAGCAGAGTGTTCCTTACTTCCTTACAACTTTCTTTATTGTAGATACTGCGATACGATAGGAAATTCTAGTAACTTCCGAGGTATACTACCAACCATCAGTCTTTGCTAAATTAATGTCCACTATGACAGGTGATTCAATCTGCGATCATCTACAGAAACACCGAAGAAAATTACAGATTTTGTCAAATATTTGATGACACGTTTGTTCACCAGTTAATCGTGTTTTTTTTTTTTTTTTTTACTGAACGATGTGGCGAAGTGATTAGTGCAATGACATTGCATTCGGGAGAACAGTGGTTCAAATCCGTCTCTGGGCTTCCAGATTTAGGTTTTATTTTCCTAAATCGCACCAGTCATATGCCGGGTGGCTCAATTGAAAGGGCTAGGCTCATTCCCTCCCCAATCTTCAACAAAAACAATCCGAGTTTGTGCTACAGCTCTAATTACCATGCTGCCAACGAGCCATTAAACATTAATCGTCCTTTTTTTTTTTATTTGGTTGTCATCGTAAATGTATTATACATATTTACATGTATAATATTTTGGAAGTTGTCACATTTAATTTACTTCAAAAGAATAACGTTCATTAGTCACTGATATATATCGTATCAATTTTTACTACAATGACCACTCAGCCGGCCGCGGTGGCGAGGAGACTGAGGCGCTTCAGTCACGGTCTGCACGGCCACTACGGTCGGGGGTTCGAATCCCCCCTCGGGCATGGATATTTGTGCCGTCCTAGTTCGTAAGTAGTTCATAAGTAGTTTGTAAGTTTAGGGACTGATGTCCCCGTAGTTAAATCCCATAAGCTTTACAAACATTTGATTTGAATGACCACTCACCACTTTAATACTAATATACTGCCATTAATAATGCATTTATCATTACTTTCAACTACTGATTATACCAGTAATAATCCCATACACCACTATTTCGTATATTTTACCCTCTTATATCATTTTAAATATTTTTATACATATCTACTACTGCCTAAGATATCTTAAGACACAAACAGTCTGAAGAAATATTATTTATTACATACAATCAACACTATTGCTTTTAGAAATAATATATTTCAGATACTTTAATTCGTATATTATTTATAAACATCATTTTATTTTAATACCTCTTTTATTATACCATCCATTATGGCTTATCATATTGCTTCAATGCTGATTGTTGAGTCATTTGTACTTGTTGTTCTTTATATTTTATATGACTTATATAGAGTATGATGTTATAAATACAACACTGATTTGTAACTTTATTTGTATAGAGCCTGAAGATGGCATTATTGTAATACCGAAACCGGTAGATGAATAAAACAACAAATTTTACGGCTCTTCGTAAATACATTAATTATTTGGAATTAAAATAGACCAGCCGCAGTCCCAATTCCAAAACAAAATGGAAATACATCGATTTATCATTCGGGTCTCCCAGTGCCATACGTCTTTACTTTTTTACATTATCACAAGATTGGTAATTTCGTACAGTGTGTACAAAATTTGCTGTAAACAGTGCAACTGAGGCCGGCTATTAGTCGAAGGAAATGGCAGACGTAATATTCTGTTATGGCTTTGCAGGTGGCAGTAGGTCCGTGAAATGTAAGCTGAACGACATTCACAACGCGCCATTCCATCTGCACGAATATTCAGCAGGCTATTCCAGCGACTTGCACACAATGGATCATTCGCAGCAAGGACAACGGACCGCGCTAGCCCTGGCAATGTTCACACGATGGGGACGGAGGAGCAGGTGTTGCGATATGTAGATGATGATCCTGAAGCTATTGTTCGCGTAAGTGGGTGGCTATAGGCATCAACCGTACTTTTTCGTGGTCAAATCTACACCAGCAGTCGCTTTATCCCTATGGTATGGAACTCGTGCAAGCTCTTCTCCCAGCACGCCTCCATGCTACCATATTACAGTCTGCCAACGGTTTTTGCAGCATGTTGCTGAAGGTCCACAATTCACAGCCTGTATTTTATTTGAGGATTCACAAGACATGTCATAGTATATTACCACAATACACGCGTATGAGCAGATGCTAATCAGGGACCAGTCATGGAGATGAGTCATCACTACACATTTCAATATCAATGAGTGGGAAGAATTTGTCGGGGAAACGCAACATCGAGCAGTTATCAGTGGTACACGATACCTGTTAATTTTTTTGGTAAAGAGTATTGCTGTGCGAAAGAAGGAAGTAATATTAGGGATCATGACTCAGCGACAGCGTGGTCATTAAGGAGGGAGCACTATTTTTATAAGGATGGGGAAGTAAATCGGCCATGCCCTTTCAAAGGAACCATCCCGTAATTTTCCTGGAACGATGCAAGCAATTAATAACAAAAAAAGTGTCTGTAACAAAGAAAATAAACATTCTATATTATGTATTCTTCGTTTGTGTGGCCATAATGTCCGTAGTTGCTTTCATAATTATGAATAGCAGTGTTTGTCCGTCTTTGCAACTACAATAAAAATGCGATTTTTACTCACCAGACGCGTTTCGTTTTAATGACTGTAAAACATCTTCAGTGGTCTGTAATAATAGAAATATACACTTTGTTTTGTTTTTAGATCGAAAACAGTTCTTAAACGGACCATGAAAAGTAGGCCTAATGTTTGTTACTGACGGAAAAACGACACAGCATGAAGAACCGACGGTATTGCATGAAACAGACCGGCATTCCATGATGTGAAGCGAAAAGAAGACAAAAATTTCCGTAAGTAACAAACATTAGGCCTTCTTTTCATGGTCCGTTTAAGAACTATTTTCATTCTAAAAACAAAACAAACTGTAGATTTCTATTATTACAGACCACTGAAGATGTTTTACAGTCATTAAAACGAAACGCGTCTGGTGAGAAAAAAAATCGCATTTTTATTGTAGTTGCAAAGACGGACAAACACTGCTATTCATAATTATATTATGTATGTATGACCATTCTTGCTTCTTTATTAGTAATCAGTTAATTACCCAGAGGTTCCCCATACATCAGTTAATAACCTGTGTATGATTTTCAATTATTACTTTATGTACGAAGGGTGTTCAAATGAAAAGGTACGAAACGTCTCCACAACCAAACCGGTTGAAATTTGAATATGCCGCTTTGGGATAACGTAGTGCGACTCCTAGGGACGCGGAGCATGCGTCGTCACCTCCCCCTAAGAAAATTCAAGACTATGTCCTCAGCAGACAAGGTGATCTGAGGATCAACATCCGAGGTCCGATACTCATCGAATTTCTCAAGTACGGAAAAACTATTAACAGTGACGTGTACTGTGAGACACTCCATAGCCCAAGCAAGTCCATCAATAGCAAATGGCCTGGGCTGCTCACGGAAGAAGCCATTCTGCTCCAAGATAACGGGCGTCCTCACGCCTCCAGAGTGACACAAAGTGTGCTGGCCAAGTTAAAATGGCAGCAGCTTGAACATCCGCCCTACAGCCCGGAAATGTCACTCTGTGACTTCCATCTGTTTGATCCGCTAAAAAAAGAAACATCTCAAAGGGAAGCGCTTCATCTCGGACGACGAACGGAAGGACACAGTAGAGGACTGGCTCTTGTCGCAGCTACAGGAATTCTGGAAAGAGGGAATCCTTTGGCTCGTTAAACAGTGAGATAGTTATGCTCAGGACACTGGTGATTACTTTAGAATAAAAACTTCAGTTATACCCACAGGGTCGTTTCGTACTTTTTCATTTGAAAACCCCTCGGATTTATACGTCACAAGGAAGAAAATATGTCACATGGAAACAGTGTTAGTTACATCTACCACTATATACCAGAAGCCAGCTGTAGGTGTATTGCGTAGGTTAAACTATGTGAAAACAATTTGTGGCAAGTCTTCGTATAAACTAGAATCTGTCTCATTTTACTTTCACGACGGTTTCTTGAGGTATGTTGGAAGAAGCAGAATACTGATTGACACTTCTAGCAACGGCTGATCGAAATACGGTTTACTACAGTACGGACGCAAGGTGGTCCTTCCTAAGCCGTTCCTATTTTTTACACAACTTAAAAAAATACGCTACCTACATAAGAGAACTAGTTACTTGATAGTCCACAAAGCATTTATATAGCTGAGAAACAGAAAACCACTTTACCAACAAGTAAATACGCTAAGGATTTATGCTATCGATCACCTCAGCGTAGCGTATTCTTCGTCCCATGATTTTCAACACTTAATGACCCTAGTGCTTTTAAGGCAATAGCCCGTACGACAGTGTTACCCGCAGTTAAATTGTTATTAATTAAAACTGTTACTGCCGAAACTCACCGTCGACTCTTACGCGCCATCACAAAAGCACTCTCTTGATCACTTGTGGCGTAAGCTACTAGCCGTCAGCAACCTCGTGACGCAGAAAAATCGGAAACAAATGAAAAAGAAAAGGGAAAAGAAAACACTGATTTTTATACGATGGGAAAAGCTGGCAGAACTCATTTCGCTTGCACCTTTCTCGTTTACTTCACAAAAAGTAAATATATCATAGCTGTTTGTGGATCTCTATTTATCTCCTCCGCCTCTATCTCCTTGACAGACAGAATAACGATTCTTACATTGTATATTTATTCCAATTTTCCATTCGTCCTCTCTCTGCCCATCTCCCGCTCATTCCTCTCTGTCAATCTCCTCCCCTCCCCTCCATCTGTGAATCTCTTCCCCTCCACTCCCTCTGTGAATTCCCTCATCTCCCCTGCCTCTGTGAATCCCTTCTATCTGTGAATCTCCTCCTCTCCCCTCCCGCTGTGAATCCCCTCTTCTCGCTTCCCTCTGTGAATCTCTTCCCATCCCCTCCCTCTGTGAATCCCCTCATCACCCCTCCCTCTGTGAATCTCCTCCTCTCCCCTCCATCTGTGAATCCCCTCATCTCTCCTCCCTCTGTCAATCCCCTCATATGAGGTGTCAGCCAAGTTTCCAAAGCAAAGAACGCAGCGTGTCAGGGTTGCTGCAGAATACACATAATGAGATGAAAAATTCCGTTATAGTGGCGCCAAACCTGTAATCAACAGTCTGTAGAAGCCACGTTAGCTACTGCTACAATGTATAATATCAAAGAATCGTTTTCACAAGACTGTTATACTGAAGAAAGACTTTGCTTTGTCTACGAAGTATGTTGATATGTTGTTGATTGAATTGAACTGCAAAGGTAACGTGGGTTTACTTCCTCCCGAAGGCACGATGGGAGACAATTTCAGCGCTTAGTACAACAAATACCGAGCGATGTGGAGCAGTGGTAACACACTGGACCTGCATTCGGGAGAACGTTGTTGCAAACCCGCCATCCAGTTTTAGATTTTCCGCGATTTGCCTAAAGCATTACAGGCAAATTCCGGGATTGTTACTTTCACAGGACACAGCCAATTTCCTTCTCCATCCTTGACAAAACTATCTCCGTTTTGTGGACGGAAAGTTACGATCGTGAATTAATAAGTTTGCGAAGCTGTACCACCTGACGCTTTCTCTATTTCATTGCTGTTTTTCTAACTTTTCCTTTTCCAACTGTTGCTTCGGAAAGTGCTACGTCTTAATTACTTTTGGTGGATGTGGTGGTAGTGGTTAAGTCTTCAGTGTAAATGCTGATTTAATACAGCTCTTTTTGCTAATCTAAGGCGTGGATATTAAACACTACTTACTGCATCTACATACATAACCCCCAATCCTCCGCGGTGGAGAATGCCTCGCACCATTCCTAGTTATTTTATTTTCTGTCCCACTCCCACATAGAGCAAGGGAAAACGAATAACTGTATGCCACTAATTACTCTTATCTGACGTCTGCGGTCTTTGCGACAAAATGTGCGAATAAGTTGGAGGCAGCAGAATTGGTCTGCATTCAGATTCAAATTGTGACCCCCTAAATTTCGTAACAGGGTTTCCACAAAGAACTTCGCCTTCCCTTCACAGATTCCCATTTGATTTCCCGAAGCACATCTTTAACACTCGCGCGTTGATCGAACCAACCAGTAACAAACTTAACGGCCAGCCTCCGAATTGCTTCTATGTCTTCCTTTAAACTGACCAGGTGTGGATTCCAAACACTTAAACAATACTCAATACGGGGACGTACAAGCGTTTTATACATGGCCTCCTTTACAGATGAACATCCGCTTTCCCCACGAGTGTACTTAGATGCTCATTCCATTTCGTATCGCTCTGCAAACTTATGCCCAGAGAGTGTCAAGCAGCATTGAGGGTTCAAATGTTTGTAGAGCTTATGGGACTTAGCTACGGGGTCATTAGTCCCTGAACTTACAAACTACTTATGAACTAGCTTATACTAAAGACGGCACAAACATCCATGCCCGAGGGGGGTTTCGAACCCCCTACTGCAGCAGCCGTACAGATCGTGACTGGCACGCCGCAGACCGCTCGGCCACCGCGGCCGACTCCATTGAGGGAATACACTTAAAGGCGACCGTAGTGAAGTGGCCGAGCGCCCTAAGGCGCCTTGCTGTGGAGCACGCGGTCGCTCGCCGTCAGAGGCTTGGGTCCTCCCTTGGGCATGTGTGTGTGTGTGTGTGTGTGTGTGTGTGTGTGTGTGTGTGTGTGTTGTCCTTAGTGTAAGTTAGTTTTAGCAGTTTGTATGTCTAGCGACTGATGACCATATCAGACTGGTCCATTACGTTTACAAGCATTTGAACATCAACTTAAAGCTGCGAACAATAGGAAGAATGGAAGAAGGATCCTAAAATGATATTGTGCGGTAGGCTGAGAATTTGGGTAGAACGGGAGACGTTCCCGATATCCTAATGGTTAAGGAAATCGTTTTCCCGAAGCTTGAAACCCGTGTCGAGTCCCGGTCAGGCACAAATTTTAGACGACAAGCGCTGAATTTATTTCGACGCCCTGAAACAGCCAAGCTGTCTAGACATTTCTGTTTTATAAGCTTAACTAAAATGCATGGTTTTCTTTAAACCCCGCAAGGAAGAAGAAAAGGATTGAGACTGTCTTATGGAAATATTACAGTCTCATTAGCCATGGCCCATGTACGTCGCCTTAAACTGCTTAACAGATTTCTATGTTGCTTGTAAGAAAGTAAAGCTGTTATAAATCGGAAGATTTTACAAAATTAAACTTGATCCAATGCAGGCTGCAATGTAAATGTCCTTTATTTAATTACTCTATTAGCTAGGATATGTCATTTTAAAGAACATGGAAAACTCAACGTGAAAGAGGATCACATTGTCTGTACACATCTCTATGTTTAATAGAGAATAGCCGTGCTTTCTAAGGGGCCGTGCTGCGGAGTGCGTGGCCGTTCCCCGTCGGACAGTGGAGTCCTCCATCGAGCATGTGTGTGTGTGTGTGTGTGTGTGTGTGTGTGTGTGTGTGTGTGTGTTTGTGTGTGTATTGTTCTTAGAATAAGTTAAAGTCTCTGTATATCCACCTCAGATGGATGACGGGACGACGGCGATGTATTAATTTGGCAAATGAAAAAAATTCCGCCGTTATTTTTTTTATTTTTTTAAAAATCAATTACATGTTTCGAGATTCCAATAATCTTATCTTCAGACCCTTATAAGATCCATGCAGTAATACGAGAACTAGCCATCCATTTACAATCCTGCTTGGGGTGAGAGGGTCTATACAGGATTATAAATGGATGGCTAGTTCTCGTATTACTGCATGGATCTTATAATGGTCTGAAGATGAGATTATTGGAATCTCGAAACATGTAATTGATTAATAAATTTTAAAAAATAACGGCGGACCGTTTTTCATTTGCCAAAATAAATTAAAGTAGTTTGTAGTTTGGGGCCGATAAACACTGCAGTTAGGTCCCGTAGCTTTACAAACATTTTGTGTAACCCTTTCGTGACCAGCGCGACATACGTGTCCCACATACGAATTTGCGTCCCTGAGTTTCACAGGAATACAAAAATGCTTTGTGACATTTTGTGTTGAACACATCAACAGTCTGCAGACAACTAGCTTGTTGTTTGGCGTCCATGGCGCTTGTTATCGCTTATTTGTTTCAGTTGTGCATCTTGTGACTCGTGTTTTGCCATTTTTATGTACTGTTTTGTCTTGCCTGAAATAGATAATGTCAGTAAAGGTATTTATTGTTTTATTTAGTTGGTTTACTAGAAATATACAGCTTTGTTCACTTATTTATTGCTAAATCACTTCTACATTCATGGTTTCCTTATGGCTCCCGTTTGTATGAATTTCTATTGAGCTTTTTGTCCATATTTGTGTCAAAATGTTTAAATATATATTTTTAGTTCGATTTTCTAATATTATTTGATTTATCTTGATTGCCCCGCGAAAAACGTCATATTGTAGGTGGATGCTTGTTACTGTCACATACTGGAAGCCACGACACTGCATTCGCCTCTTTCGTTGGAAACTGAGAAGATGAATTGAATTTCACACTAGCCAGTACACGCAGAGAGAATAAATTATGTAATTTTTAGTAGCATCTTGTCATTTCAAGAAATCTCGAGATTGACAAAAGAGGAAATTTTGAACTAGTTGTTTTCGCTGCCCAATGTTGAAGTGTTGTCTGAAGACGAATGTGATGAAGAGGCATTAGAAGAACATTTTCCAACAAGAAGAACAAGGAGGCGACGCAGACAATGCGGCAAAGGGAAACAAGATGGACGGACAAATTTCATAGGTTGATACTGCAAAGTTCCATTATGTGTTCAGCTCTGACTTGAAAAATTTCACAAATATTTTTAGTTCTGAATAAATACATATGTTTGACATAATAATGGTACTAACATTCTTATTTGTACAGATACAAATCCCTACTAAAACAATTGGTCCCTAAATTTACTACTCCTCGAAACCAGTGGGACATTTACGTTGCACATAAAATAATTGTAAAACTATGAATAACAACTGAAATTTAGAAACATAGCCTGACTCACAACCCATTCCAAAAGCAGGAAACCAATTTCTACTGTAAAATGCGAAATATTAAATAATTCGGTCAAGAAAGGGTTAAATAAAACCTTGCACAAATCACATTAACGTAAATACATTATATCGTAATCATAATACAATGACTACTTCTATGCGGGATGTGACGTATTTCATAATGTAATTATGAGACATTTTTACGGTATACATAAGAAAAACCACCCGTCTTGCAGTTACATATAGGATTGAATCTACATATTAACATATTGTAAACTGTTCTCTAAGTACTGCTGCTTGACATGTAACAATTTCATAATAATGTCGAAGATTCGTCCAAGCATTACAGACCTGTCAATAGCTACGATAAAGGAAGGAAGGAAGATTATGGATCAACATCCTGTCGACATCGTGATCAATAGAAACGGACCACACGCTCGGATACTTTTTATTGGTCGTGCCCCATCCCGGTATCTGCCAATTCGAGTCCAATGTGTTACCACTGCTCCATTTAGCTCGGTCATTCCATTAATTGCTGGCGCACCAGACATAATAGAAATATTGCACGTCAGGTAATCCGTGACTGAAGACAACTTTCGGCAATACAAACAAACGTAATACAATATTTTACTGACTACAGTATCTATAAATCTTATAAAATAGGCTCTATGTGTGTATGTATGTATGTTCCACATCTCCTCCTAAACTACTGGACCGATTTCAACCAAACTTGGTACATATGATCCTTACTATGAGGCAACAATCGCTGCAATGCAATGTTTGCAAATTATCGGACAAAACTGCGTGGACATCAGTCCGTAGCTTACAAATTACTTAAAATAAGGCAAACTAACATAAGGACAACACACACACACACACACACACACACACATGCCCCAGGGAGGACTCGAACCTCCGACGGCGAGCAACCGCGCGCTCCGCAGCGAGGCGCCTTAGCCCGCTCGGCTACTCCACCACGGCGATAATATTATATATCTGCTCCTAAACTAATGGACCGATTTCAACCAAATTGGATAGAAATATTCTTTAAGGTCAGGAATCATTTGCTATGGTTGCAAAATCCAGCTACGATACATAGTTCATACTATATGATGTCATAAACAATTAAAACTGCCCTATCTCGCGGCGTGAAACTATGATTTTATTCGTCAACCATTTGACAATGAGAACACTTAGCGACCTGCAATTGTCAAATCTTTACGAAACTTTTTCTCGCTGGCAACCCCAACAAAATGATGAAAGGAAAAAAGTTTATAGATTACTACTTTTCCGATGTTTGTGATGTTTATCTATGGCATTTGCCAAGACGTTACAAGTTATTACTTCTTTACTGTAAATTGTATTCGCGAGACAGTTCACAGACAGTACACATACATACCACTGAATGTTCCTTCCATACTATATCACAGTTCGACATATAGTTCATGAGATATGAAATCATAAACAAATTGGTTCATGAAAAATCGCATCATCACGCATGAGGTTAAGGTTTATTACGTCTATACTGCTAACACCATTCACGACATATTTTGCAGACATTAGGCACATATAACAATGAATGTACCTTCGAATTTACATCATAGTGCGACACATATTTCAGGAGATATGACGTCATAAACAATGAAATTTTCGAATAACTGCTACATCATGCGCTATTTTTCTACATCTCCTCCTAAAATAATGAACCGATTTCAATTGAACTTGGTACACATATTGCTTACTATCAGACAAAAATCGCCGTAGGGTTAAAACTACCTACGACACATAGTTCAGGAGATAAGACGTCGTAAACAATGAGTCACAAAAACTTTCCTTTCACAAGTATCAATAAATATTTTTATAGTCAAGTTTTGAATTTATGTTATACATAATTTTTATTTTATTGCTATTTTTTTTTCTTTGGATACAGCACTTAAAATTTTGTACATTAAGCATTGTTTTACTGTTTCATAATTTCTAAGCTGTTTTCGTGGATACTTGAAGATGAAATCTTTTTCGAGTTTTTATTTTCGTTTCTAATACAAGACTGGATAAATGCATATATACCCGAGAAATTCCGGGTTTAGCAACTAATAGGTAATATATGAAGTAATTAAAAGATTCATAAGATGTTTAAAGAGGAACAGGCTACTAAGTGCTGTCCTGCCGGACTTAGCGATGTTATAGATCAACTATAACTAAAAATACGTATATACTTACATATAAGCACTTATTGACATCGTGTACAAAATATTGACCAATAAAAATACAAATGTCGTAACTATTATAAAAACTATATCTATGAGGATCCAGCAGAACCTCATTACAGATGACACTTCGTAACAAACAGATGTTTGTGCCTACATATGCACCTTGTATTCTGCCAAAACTGGTAAGTAGAAAGATTCGATATCTTAAAGAGATGGCCTTCGAATATAATCGAAATTCAATCCAGAATAAATTATTAAACACACAAAGATATCAAGCAAAAATCGATTGCACATGACATTGTTCAACGAAAAATGCTTTATAACTAACATTGTTGGTTGCTGTCCTTCTATTTTGTTGCTTATATTATGTGCGTTGTAATTAATTACCGAAATTAGAAAATCGCCTGTTAAAGCTTATTCCGTAACGTGTGTCGAGTGAAAATATGCTCCAATATAAACTAGTAATTGAAAGGGACAAGGCGTCAGTGACGTTCAGTAACTTTTTAAAAGCTCACTAGGTACCAAAAGATAAACATCTTGTTAACATTTATCAACCGATATTAAACGCGAGGGATAGTACATGAAATATGTACTTTCTTCACATATTATCTCTAATGTACTGAAGAAAATATTTTATACGTATTTTAGTCCGTCATGAAGTGGTCTTCAGTCACGGATTACGTGATGTGCAAGACTTCAGCTTTGTTAGGCGTACCATTGTTCCCTTTACGTAACTATCGATAGAACTGTAAAACTTGAATATATCTATGACATCTTTATAACAGCTGCTTGTCGTCACGCAACAGTACAGTTTTCAGTGTGTTAACATGTGAAACAGAGACACTTTTGTTGTAGATTCAATCGTATGTATTGTGGAACATGTCGGCTCGTGTATGTTATGTGTGACATGAAAGTATCTAATAATTAAACTACGCAACAAGTCACATTATGCATGTATTTAGATCCATTGCACTGTGAAATTATTTCATTAGTTATTATTGTGTAATTTTTATTTAAAAGTAGAGATGTATGCAAACATTGAGATGCTGTTTCACTTTATTTTCGGATGCCTGAAAACTATTTATGATCGAAATTAGCTAGCAGCACAACTAAATAAAGGAAATTTACGTTGTGATCTGCAAAGGACCTTTTTTTTCTTTTGTCAAGTATTTAGAGACTGTGGATCCTAACAGAAACAAAATAACCCGAAGAGAGTTTTGAGCATCAGTGTCGCCTTTCTCCGAACTATGGATAAACTTACCCATCCATTTATAGCGGCGCTTATATGTTAACGTGGATTCTAAATGATGTTACAAGTCCGTATTTTTCACATCAATAAACATTGATTGGCCAAGTGGAAGGAAGTGACACATAAAAAGTAAAAAAAAAAATCTGCACTGATCAGGAATCGAACACAAGATCTTTGGAGTTGTAGTCTGGTACTGTAACATTCAGCTATTCCTGCTTGTTTTAAAATTCAGCAATATTTTATTGCCACAATTTCATTTTATTATATTTAGCATGCGTACATTGATAATTAATTATAGACAATAACAAATTATTGTTTGTTACATCACATGTTGTAAACTCACTTGTGTCCACTGTTAAGTTGGTTACACCGCAGTGATAGAACTAGTTCACATAATTATCAGTAATAGTGAGGTACTTTTTAGGAACAAAGTTATTCTTGATGATATCTGCTACAGCGTGAGCAGAAAGTTTAGGTTTTCTCGTCCTCTCCGGTACAGAGTAGTCAACAGCATATAAACCAAAGTGAAAGGAGTAGCCTTCGAACCATTCCAAATTATCGAGAAGACTCCAAACCATGTAACCTATTACGTTACATCCATCGTAGTAAATAGCTTTCAACATTTCTTGCATGTAATTGGCGATGTATCCCACTCTAGCCGTGTCGTGAAGTGTGCCGCTGTCGGCGAGGCCGTTTTCTGTAATAAGTACATCGACGTTGTCGTACTCGTTCTTGACCCAGTTGAGCATTTTGCGGAGCCCCCAGGGAGCCACCCTGAAGTACTCGGACGCCGTCTTGGGCCACTCCGGGTGGAAGAACATGCTGACGCCGCTGTCACGCAAGCGAGACGGGTACGGACCGGTTTCATTCAACGTGGTCAACTTGGTGGTGTAGTGGTTGAGGCCGAAGAAATCTGCAGAGCCTCTGATGAACTTGACCCAGCGTTTGGTGAAGTACGGCAGTCTGGAGCGCGTCCTGCCCTCCTTCTGACTGTTGTAGTCGATCCTGCGTCGCATTTCTTCGGGGTAGTCCCCGTGTTTGCTGAAAATGGGATGGGCGAACCACCCTACCAGAAACTGTAGGCCCAGGTTGGACGCGTCTTCGTCCAGCTGCGAAGACGTCAGCGGCTCGAACCACATCGTGTAAAGCGTAATTCCTATCTTTCCCTTCTGCCGTTCGTAGAAATTTTTCTTGTACAAGTGATAGGCTCTGGCGTGAGCTTTGAGGATGGTGTGAGCACAGAGGTAATCTCCCAGGCCGTGGACACTCAGCCTGGGGGCGGTGAGGCGCGCGTCGGCGTAGCCCGCGCAGACGTTGGACGGCTCGTTGAAGGTGATCCACCACTTGACGCGGTCCCCGAACAGCTTGAAGAGTATGCCCGCGTAGTCGACGAAGTAGTCGGCGATGATGGGGTTCGGCCAGCCGCCGAGGTCCTGCATGACCTGCGGCAGGTCCCAGTGGAACATGGTGACGACCGGCGTGACGTTGTGCCGCAGCAGCTCGTTTATGAGGTTGTTGTAGTAGCGGATGCCGTCCTCGTTGACCTTGTCCGTGGTGCCGTCGGGCAGCATCCGCGGCCACGAGATGGAGAAGCGGTAGTGCGTGAGGCCCATGGCGACGACGGCGGCCACGTCCTGCTTGTACTGGTGGTACGAGTCGGGCCCCACGTCGCCCGTGCTGCCCCCTTTGAACCAGTCGGGGTGCTCGTGCGCCACGTGGTCCCACACGCTCTCGCCCTTGTGGCTGGCGTTCCAGCCGCCCTCTATCTGGTAGGCGGCGGTCGACGCGCCGAAGACGAAGTCCTTGGGGAAGGTGAGCGTCTCGTGCGGCGACGCCGCCGCCGCCACCGCCCACGCGAGGCACAGGGGAAGCGCCGCTACACACGTGGCCATCTTTGTGACGGCTGGCTGGCGGCCGCGCAGACTTATACCGGCCAGCTGCGCCTGTTTACACTCGGCGCGCGCCGCCCTCACGTACGCCTTTCACGGAATCTCCCGCCTATCAGTTATCGTACATTCGCCAGCGGGACATCGGCTGGAATGTTCGTGTTATTCCCACGTACTCTGCGGAGGTTTATCAACGGGAAGCGCGTGCAGTGGATGTATCGCAGACGTTTCGCCGAGTTCCGTTGTGGCAAGACACCACATCTAAGTCACGATCGAGGTGAGATCCGCTGATAATATTCTTTCTCTCTCTCTCTCTCTCTCTCTCTTTTTTTTTAGTGTCACTTGGTGCCGCAAGACTGATTCCCTTTGGGAGTTTTTTTCTTGGTGTGTGAAAGGTAAGCATAGCAATGCCGCTTTATTTATTATTTATTTGCACTTTGAGAGGAAACTGGGGCGCACTTTGGGTCCTTAGTTCCTCATTGGGGATGATTTAGATTTATTGCATTTCTCAGGTGGTGGCGTGTAGGCTTTATGTGTCATGTTGTTCATTCATTGTATTTCGGAGACCGATGGTGTGTTGTTTTAAAGCGTGTTCAAATGTTCGAATGTTTGTTAAGCTTATGGGATTTAACTACGGGGTTATCAAAATGTTCAAATGTTTGTACAGCTTATGGGACTTAACTACGGGGTCATCAGTCCCTAAACTTACAAACTACTTAAGAACTAGGACGGCACAAATATCCATGCCCGAGGGGGGATTCGAACCCCCGACCGTAGTGGCCGTGCAGTCCGTGACTGAAGCGCCTCAGTCCCCTCGGCCACCGCGGCCGGCGCGGGGTTATCAGTCCCTAAACTTACAAACTACTTATGAACTACTTACGAACTAGGACGGCACAAATATCCATGCCCGAGGGAGGATTCGAACCCCCGACCGTATTAAAGCGTGTGGCAGCGTTCTAGTAAGCGGGGTACCTTATATTCAAATGTTTGTAGAGCTTTTGGGACTTAACTACGGGGTCATCAGTCCCTAAACTTACAAACTACTTATGAACTAGCTACAACTAAGGACGGCACAAATACCCATGCCCGAGGGGGGATTCGAACCCCCGACCGTAGTGGCCGTGCAGACGGTGACTGAAGCTCCTCAGTCCCCCTCGGCCTACCTTATATTTATGACAACGTTGCGGGAGTATTGTCCCCACAAGGCGGAGTTGCTGTGCTTCATCCCGAAGTAAGTCGACCTTAGCAAATAGTTTGGTGGCACAGTCTTCGATCTTATCCTTCAGATAGCGCTCTTGTAGTGTAGCATTAATTTCTCTTGTTCTCGTCCATCTGGGCGCATCCATCGGAGGCATCTATTTTGTATCGGTTGGAGAGACTTGATATTTGTATCGCAAGTGACACCCCATGCTGCACAGCCGTAGAGGAGCTTTGGTTGTACCGTCGACCGATAAAGCTGGTATTTCGTCTTCGCGTTGAGGTTTTTACTCGTGAATAACGGGAGCGTTCACCATCTTCAGCGTGTCCTTTTTGCGTTGTTGGGCGTGCAAGGTGAAGGTCAAGGACTTGTCTAACGTTATTCCCAAATATTTTGTAGATGTCGACCACGGGATCGGCTGCCCCATAACCCTCAATGGGAAGCGGAGAATCGGCAGTCTCTGTTTGGTGAATAACACGGCTGCAGTCTTCGTTGGGTTGATGGAGATCTTGTTAAATAGTTCCCATTCTTACATGGCATCTATCTGCTGTTGTGCTCAATATTCTTTTCCTTTAGTGTCACGTTACGGATCGCGCGCCCTCCCGCGTCGGAGGTTTCGAATCCTCCCTCGGGCATGGATATGTGTGGATATGTGTGTTGTCCTTAGGTTAGTTTAACTCAGTTTAAATAGTTTTTAAGACTTGGGACTCATGGTAAAATGTAAAGTTTCACGGCCGGAATGCTCAAAATTACTAAAAATTTCCGGGCTATTATGCCGTGGTCTATTTATTTATTTATTATTTAACATGCCCCATTACATAGTAATATTACATGTTTGATGGTTTGATTCAGGCGGTTACATCAAACATTTTTGCAAACACAAGCACAGTATATAAGTTGACAGGGTTTACAGCCGGCCGCGGTAACTGAGGCGCTCCAGTCACGGTCTGCACGGCCACTACGGTCGGGGGTTCGAATCCCCCTCGGGCATGGATATTTGTGCCGTCCTAGTTCGTAAGTAGTTCATAAGTAGTTTGTAAGTTTAGGGACTGATGACCCCGTAGTTAAGTCCCATAAGCTTAACAAACATTTGAACATTTTTGAACAGGGTTTACAAAGGAACAAACGATTTTATACATTAGAAAAACTTTATTGAATTACAAAAATTGTAAAAGTCTGTAGTGTATTTATGTACTAAGTCATATTTACTGACGGGCCATCCTCCTCCAATGGCAGCTATTTTTTTCCTGAGATGGTCCCTCTCTTTCAATAAATTGCAGCAGTCAAAAAGCACGTGGTCAATAGTTTGGACAGCACTGTTACATGTGCACGTTCCGTCTTCAATTATTTTGAACCGCTGATAGTAGGCTTTCAGTTTCCCATGACCTGTTAACACAGCTGTAAAATTCGGAGATATTGGAAGTTTAATCGTCTGTGGATTTATTATGGAAACCCAACGTTTCGTCCCCGACTGCGGAGGACATTTTCAAGGGGGATCGTGGCACTTTTGAATGTCCGATGCACACCCTGGCTCGCTACTGACTGAAGCCAAACTCCGTTTACGAGTTTCCGTGTAGCTGTGCAGACGTATACGTGGGTACCACAAAAAGAACAGTCAAAAAACGACTAGATGAGCACAAGGGGAACTGTAGAAGGGGAGAGATTGACAGATCAGCGGTTGTTGAACATGTTTTTCAATCAGTGAACCACCATATTCAATTTGATAAGACTCAGGTTTTAGCAGCCACAAATGGGTAGCACGAAAGACTGTACAGAGAGGCTATAGAAATTGAAAACACACCAGTAATTTCAAAAGGATGCAGGATGCGAGAAAATAAATGAAATCTGGATTCCGGTTTTGAAGAAGAAATGTAACAGTCTTCCACCATGGGACGATATTAACAGACGGAGGCAATCGGCAACGACGAATTGCGCGCGCATGTCAATAACATCTGATGTCATACCTCTGCGCGCGAGCCCTCGTAAACGGAGTTTGGCTTCAGTCAGTAGCGAACCAGGGTGTGCATCAGACATTCAAAAGTGCCACGATCGCCCTTGAAAATGTCCTTCGCAGTCGGGGACGAGACGTTGGGTTTCCATAATAAATCTACGAGACCACGACATAATAGCCCGGAAATTTTTTGTAGTTTTAGGGACTGATGACCAAGGTAGTTTGGTTCCATTGGATTAAAACATTTGAACTTTCCTTTAGTGCCACTCTGAGGTTTTCACTTCACAGTGTATTAAGGAAAACATATGTCTGTAAATGTATGAGACTTAACTACTCTGGTCATCCGTCCCTAAGCTTACAAACTACATAACCCTTTAATGCTTAGTGTAGCTGATTAGCTACATACCTTACTTTTTCCATTATCCCTCAAAATGAACAAAATTTTACCACAAATTCATTTGTAGCTGCTTTTATACATAGCGTTACATATGCTAGTAGCTCTTCGTAGAAATTATAAACCGAGCGAGGTGGCGCAGTGGTAACACACTGGACTCGTATTCGGAAGGATGGTGGTTCAAATCCACCTTCGCCCTTCCATATTTAGGTTTCCCATGATTTCCCTAAATCACTCCAGGCAAATGCCGGGATGGCTCCTTTCAAAGGGCACAGCTGATTTCCTTCCCTCATCCTTAACCTCCGAGCGAGAATGTTCAAATGTTTCTAAATCTATCGGACTAAACTGCGTGGTCATCAGTTCATAGCTTACAAACTACTTACAGAAAGGTAAACTAACCTAAGGACAACACACACACCCATGCCCTAGGGAGGACTAGAACCTCCGACGGGGAGCAACCGCGCGCTCCGCAGCGAGGCGCCTTAGATCGCACGGCTACTCCACCGCGGCTCCGAGCGAGAGCTCCGTCTCTAATGATCACGCTGTTGATGGCACGTTAAACCCTAAAATTCCTTCCTCCAGAAATTATAAATTGCAGAGTGCTACTAAATCATTTAGAAAGTTGGCTGCATTGAGTTACTCCTAACATGTGAGTTTGTTTACATTAATATTCCTCCTTTGCCACGTAAAAGTAGTCAATCAGATACTACTGTTGCATTATGAATTACTTTCTGGAAATATGAGAGGCATAATAGTGATATTTACTACATCGGATTCATCATTGAGACACTGCATAGCTGACCACCTATGAACTTTTCGTTGCTAGTAGTGCATAATAATTTTAAGGCATATTTTTTCAATATTTTTCTCAGTATATATGCACTATACATTAATCGCGATATTTTATAGCTTCAAATGAAAAGTCATGCATTAAAGGGTTAAAATAACTTATACTAAGGACAACAAATACACCCATGCCCGAGGGAGGACTCGAACCTCCGACGGCGAGCAGCGCCGCGCTCCGCAGCTAGGTGTTTCGGAACGCTGGGCCACTCCACCGCGGCAGTGTATTAAGACTTCAGCGACGAAAAGTTCTTTTAATTTTAAAGTTTTGTTCTAGAATCACTCATGTGCTGGTATTTGTTTATAGGGTCCGTCTACACAACTGAAATATATATATATATATATATATATATATATATATATATATATATTTATTTATTTATTTATTTATTTTTTTTTTTTTTTTCATACGCGTTTCGCCTTTATTTGCAAAGCATTTTCAGCGACAGTTTTCTGTAGATGCTGTCCTATGTGTTGTTGCCTCTGGTTGGCTGTTTTTCGTTTCTCTATCATATATTGTTATTGTGTACTGGTCTTCAGTCAAAATACTGATTTATTGCAACTTTGCACGCTACTCTATCATTTGCAAACCTCTTCACCCCTGAATGAGAACTGTAAACTGAATCCTTTTGAAGCCGCTTCTTGCATTCTTCTCTTCGTCTACAGCCGGCTCTGCAGTACGTCGAAGTCGAACGTAAAGTTATTTCCTCAAATTCAAACAGGCGAATGTTAAGCATGCTTATTTGTAGAAGACCGTTAATGTATACTGGACGGAATATAGACGGATTACAGGTGCATGTTTATAGAGACAGCTACCTTTTTTTTACTACACAATCCTGGTAGTAAATGTTATAGATAAACTTAGCTGTTTAGCGGAGACAAAGAACTCAATAAACTGGTAAAATCATGCCTTTATAACATTTATTACGTGAAACATAGTCACTAACACGCGAATGCAATTAAACAATTGCTCGGTTGAGCATGAATCAACATAGACATATTTTTGGTATTTATCATTAAACCACATCTGCCACATTGTGTGATCTCGCTCGGTACAAACAGATCTTTCGTTCTGCAATAAACAGACTATTTTAATGGCACTATATACTAATGAATTAGCAAAAGAACTTTCCTAGTTGTTAAATGAAGCCCACGACAACGGTTTTTACAGTATGGTAGTTAATGAAATTTGTGATTTCAAGAAATCTAAAAGGAATATTTGACACAAAACGAGGAACTGCTGAAGAGGAAATTCGTGACGATTCCTTTCTACTGCTGTGATTCGCATAGACTCAAAAGAGGCGGTATTTCAAAACGCGACACGGAAATGAAAATCGAAAAGAAAACCATACGAAGTAGATCTATCTTCGAAGTTCGCCTCATAAAGGACATCCCCAAGGTGCTCAGTATCACAAACAACATTGTAAATGAAATTAGAGATTGGATTAATACTTGTTCCATAGATAATGAAGACGAAATTTCGGAATGTGGTAGAACGTTTCTTGATGTAATGAAGAACAGGTACCATATGGAAATAAGGCCTATATAAAGAATACAAGTTTAATCCACGTGAAGAAATTGAAAGAAAAGGCGCTCAACAGCCAGTGCACACCAGGAAACACACATGTCGCCCCATGGTTGATAATTTCCTTAAAGATAGTCTGCAAGTTAGTGTTAGCTGTATCCATTGTTTGTAAACATGCCGCTGCAGAACTCCACACTGCATGTAAGACATGCTAGTGCCATCTGCAGTTCGCTGCGCTTTAACTTTCGCCCACTCTCGCTAGAGGACGCAACTAGACATTTGAGTTGGACACGCCGTTGTTATTAAATCTAAAACATTTATTTTATCTTCTTATTGGTAAAGAGGACGTGTATATTTGTCAGAGTCAGACAACATATATCATATACACAATATTGCTCCTAAGTGCCAAAACTGAAAAAATTAACTTAATATTAAAATATTTCTAAAAATGGAATTGTACTGTTAAAGTAAGCAATGATTTCGAGAAGAAATTTGTAAAAACCAAACAATTAGTGGTGATATATTTTTTAAAGCACTTTCGTAAGTTTTTCTATACACAAACTTACATCTTGAAAGTTTCATAGACAGATGTCTAACGCCAGTTATAGTCCTAAATAAGAAGCAAACCAAAAGTGGGCCTGAAATTTTATAAATTTGGTTTCGAAACTGCTCATAAAAGTATTTGTAAAAGTATTTGTACAAACCTACGTTACAATAACTTTCAGATATAACTTCTTTCACTGTCAATAGTATACTCTATATTATCACTATTAAACAAATGCAACACGTCAGAATACCATAGAATCACACGTCAACAACTCCGCGCCGACCGTAACTTTTAAAGCTGTAAGTGACGGCCACAACGCAGTGCATTCATAGAAGTACCTCAGTGTACCATTTTCTAACTCTGTCTTTCATTAGCATCTGTGTCTTCGTGTGAAAGGCACTGGTTCTCCAAAGAAAGTTGGAATTTACAATAAAATTATAGCACAATTTGTCCTTGCTTCCTTTCACAGCTCTCTGAGTGTGCAGATTCAATAACTCTGAGAAAAGTCTACAACCTTGACTCAAATGTTTGTAAAGCTCATGGGACTTAACTGCGGGGTCATCAGTCCCTAAACTTACAAACTACTTATGAACTAGCTTATACTAAATATGGCACAAACATCCATGCCCGAGGGGGGTGGGGGGTTCGATCCCCCGACGGTGAACGGCCTCGCGCACCGTACCATAGCGCCTCAATGCGCTCGGCCGCTCCGCCGCGGCACAACCTTGACTCACTCTCTTCTAAACGACTCCGTCACTTTAATGAATTTTGAATTTTATAACTACTGTCTGGTTTCTGTACAAGTTGAATATTTACAAAACAGAGATTTTTATTCCACCTCCGAAGATTAGTCTTGTTCCTTGCGACAATATAACGGAAAAAAGTGGGTAATCTCAAGGTAATGAATGAATCCTCCTACACGCATCATCTTCATTTCAAGATGTTGCTGTCCAGCACGCTACCTTTGTTGAATCGTTTGGTTTGGTGCTGCTGCAAGTAACTTAATAATCTTAAAGAAGGTCTTCCGAGATTTTAATCGCTTATATGATTTATGGCTAGTGAATCTTTTAGTTTTTTTTTGGTTCAAAATATCAAATGTTTGTATAGCTTATGGGACTTAACTACGGGGTCATCAGTTCCTAAACTTACAAACCACTTATGAACTAGCTAATACTAAGGACGGCACAAATATCCATGCCCGAGGGAGGGATTCGAACCTCCGACCGTAGTGGCCGTGCAGACCGTGACTGGAGCGCCTCAGTCCCCTCGGCCACCGCGGCCGGCTTTTTTTTTTTTTTTTTTTTTTTTTTTAATTAGATCTCATCGATCGCCAGGAGAAACTATTTCAGAAAGATAGTACATCTTCTCCAGAGAGTTGTATCTTAGACAGCCTCCAGTAATGCTACATATCTCATTGGATGGTGGAATATGTACTGCAAAGGGAAGACATTTTCATTTGCAGAGTAAGACAGAGCAGGTTTGCGGGAGACATAGAGGGAACTTTCCCAGAGAATGCTAAAATAACTCCTCTAAGTTATCCACTGGAAAAGATGAGCGGTGGCCAATTCTTCCACCACAGAAGTACAAATCGAAAGATAATACAAGCTAATACAGGGTACGCAGTGGACAAGAGCTCTAAGTGTTTATTTACTAAACATTTAACACGTGACCGTCAAAAAATATCTAGTAAATTAATGCAGCTTACAAGACACGAATCTAAAACCGCGTTTGCCCCGTGTTTCTCTTCCAGTCGGGTTGGTAAATCGCGTATAAATAGGTACAAAGTGTTTTATGCATAGCGCGTGACAAATTGCAATGTTTCACGAGGCCTTCCTCTGCGAGTCGGCCTCAGCTCAAATTTCCGGAACAAGCCCGCTAGTGTAAGCACGCCCAGGTCGCACCATCGCCTCACTCGTCACTGCCCTCACGCTAAGCGCGGCACGCAACAAGCTCTTGTGTACCCGCCGATGAAATCACCTCGTTACGAAACTGCTTACTGCGCCCGTACACTACCGGAATCTGGGATCAGGTGTTGCGCTGAATCGGAAATGTTGGTTAAATACGTTTACTCGTGTGGTGCTGCTTTTATTTTCGTAATTACACTAGCTGAAAACCCGGCGCTGCCCGGGTATTTATTTATTTATTCAAGCCTTGAGTTAGTACTTGCCCTATCCCTTCTCTCTCTGTGCATCCTCTTTTAGCCGGCCGCGGTGGCCGAGGGGACTGAGGCGCTCCAGTCACGGTCTGCACGGACACTACGGTCGGGGGTTCTAATCCCCCCTCGGGCATGGATATTTGTGCCGTCCTTAGTTGTAGCTAGTTCATAAGTAGTTTGTAAGTTTAGGGACTGATGACCCCGTAGTTAAGTCCCATAAGCTTTACAAACATTTGAACATCCTCTTTTACCGTAAACATGATATTTTTACATAAGAATATACAAGGAATATGTATGTCTTGGATATATTATCTGATATTTATTGATTTTATGTGCTGTACAATGGTATAATTTTGCAGTTATATATTCGCTTGTATAAGTGCTGTACGTCTGTAAAATCTATTGCAAATACAATTCATAGTAAAGAAGTACAGAAAGCACCACTTTCTTCGATGTGACCTCCAGGTGGCAAGAACGCTGGAACGAAAATCCACCGCACAACGCCCACCTTGTGCAAGATCCATCAAAGAAGGTTGCGGGATTCCATGTACCACGCCAAACCTGGTCGAGGCTGAACCGCATCAGGACCCGTCGAAGGAGGTGTGCTTACAACGTGAAGAAGTGGGGTTTCCTTCCATCTTCTGACTGTGACTGCGGGGCAGAGGAGCAAACCGAAAGGCACATCGTCAAACAGTGTCCACTACGAGCATTTAATGGTGACTTGGAGAGTTTACATCAAGTGACAGAAAGTGCTCTGCACTGGTTCTCAAATTTGGACATTTATTGTTGTAATATTTTTGTATACTTGTATAACCACACGATAAATAAAAAAAATAGTAAAGAAGTAATAGATTGGTACCTGATGCGTGATGGGGCGGTTTTCCATGAACGTTACTGTTTATGATCACATATTACA
This sequence comes from Locusta migratoria, assembly GCA_026315105.1. Classification (NCBI taxonomy): domain Eukaryota; kingdom Metazoa; phylum Arthropoda; class Insecta; order Orthoptera; family Acrididae; genus Locusta; species Locusta migratoria. The sequence continues at coordinate 285,443,974 of CM048755.1, forward strand.
TGGACTACGAGTCGTACTGTGATACAATTTCAAATGTACATTAGCTGCATGTGTTTACACTGTCTGTAAAATTTCCTGCGGGTACAATATGTAGTGTAGAAATTATAAATTGCAACATTATACCGAATGCCGTAGTTTTACTCCGTGAACAAATAAAATAAATGTTGGTAGAACTTATGGGACTTAACTACGGGGTCATCAGTCTCTAAACTTACAAACTACTTATGAACCAGCTAATACTAAGGACGGCACAAATATCCATGCCAGAGGGGGGGATTCGAACCCCCGACCGTAGTGCCGCGCGGACCGTGACTGGCGCGCAGCAGAACGCTTGACCACCGCGGTCGGCACTCCGTGAACAGCGTAAACGTAGTGAGCGAGAAAATTTTTTCCCTTCATAATTCTGCTATGGTTGTCAGGGTGAAAAAGTTTAATAAAGTTTTGAAATTATCTTTAAAGTTTGTTGCAGGTCGCTAAGTACTCTCATTCTAGTGTACTATATTTATAAAGTCTGCCGCATTATGTGGCAGCTTCTTGCAACTCCTATTGTTTATGACGTTATATCTCCTGAATTATGTGTCGTATGTGGTTCTTACCATTGCAACAATTGGTACCTCACGGTAAGGAACATGTGTACCAAATTTGGTTTATTTCGGGCCAGTGGTTTAGGAGGAAATGTGCAACAATGTAGCGTGATGCAGCAGTTTTTTGCACATCTAATTTTTATGACGTCATATAAATGTTAGGAAGTCCTTTCTGAAAGCATTTGTCTGGAGTGTAGCATTATATGCGAGTGAAACGTGGACGATAAGGAGTTCAGACAAAAAGATGATAGAAGCTTTTGAAATGTGGTGCTACAGACGAATGATGAAAATTAGGTGGGTAGATGACGTAACTAATGAGGCGGTGCTTAACCGAATTGAGGAGAAAAGGAGTTTCTGGCATTTGCTGACTAAGAGAAGGGATAGATTGGTTGGACACATTCTGACACATCAAGGAATTGTCAACTTAGCATTTGAAGGAAGCGTGTGGGGTAAAAATCGCAGAGGGAGACCGAGGGACGAATATAGTAAGCAGATTCAAAAGGATGTAGGTTGCTGAACGTATTCTCAGATGAAGAGACTTGCACAGGACAGGGTAGCGTGGAGAGCTGCATCAAACCAGTCTGCGGACTGAGGACCACAACAACAACAACATCTCATGAACTAGGCATCCGACGTGAATCTTACACTTACGGCGACCGTCCTCATGGATGAAAGCGTACGTGTGAAAAATTTCGTAAAGACTGGAACAAAACTGTAGATTTATATTCAATACGTACACACAAATATACGGACACTCTGCTTCAAATATAAAGATCAAATATAAAGATCACGCCGGCCGCGGTGGCCGAGGGGACTGAGGCGCTCCAGTCACGGTCTGCACGGCCACTGCGGTCGGGGGTTCGAATCCCCCCTCGGGCATGGATATTTGTGCCGTCCTAGTTCGTAAGTAGTTCATAAGTAATTTGTAAGTTTAGGGACTGATGACCACCGCGGTGGAGTAGCCGAGCGGTCTAAAGCGTCTCGCTGCGGAGCGCGCGGTTGCTTACCGTGGAGGTTCGAGTCCTCCCTGGGGCATGGGTGTGTGTGTTTGTCCGTAGGTTAGTTTACCTAGGTTTAAGTAGTTTGTAAGCTACGGACTGATGATCACGTAGTCTGGTCCGATAGATTTACAAACATTTGAACATTTGACTGATGACCCTGTAGTTAAGTCCCATAAGCTTAACAAACATTTGAACATTTTTTTGAACTTACGTTAGCTTAAGTAGTTTGTAAGCCTAGGGACGGGTAACCACAGTAGTTAAGTGGCACGTATTTATAAACATTTGAACATTTGCAACGAATGAGTCCGAGTATCACAGTGTGTGAACTCTGACGACAATATATAATGGTCCAATGAAAATCTGATTTTAAGGAGCAGATGGTTGTCCGCCATGTGCTCAGCGGCTTTAGGCGTGCCCTGAATTCCTTTCCCGTCATGGCATCTTGATTTATGCTTCCTGTCGTTTCCTTAAAATAGCCGCAGGTAGCGTCGCAGTCGCAGTCGCAGGTCTGGTACACGACGGCCACTGCAGACCGCTTTGTCATGCCCTCCCTAAGGCGGCCAATTGCCCCGCACTAATAAATTCACCAGCGACGGTTAACTATCGTCGTAAACGCTCCCAACTTAAAGCATGTGGAGCACGCAATACGGATGTCCAATAGTAGCGAGTCTCCCCCATTAATAATAAAACGCTCCGTGTATTCACGTAACTCCGATACAGCGTTCTCCTACACAATTTTCTGTTCATTTTTTGAAGAAGAGGCATTATTTTATACTTGTGAAATAATTTCCTGCGCCAGTTCCTTTCTCAAAAATATTGTTAGCATCTCGCCTTTAAGCAGCGAGCTGTAGTCACGAAGTGCGTTACTGATACATGTACAATGTACAGTCGATGACATATTTCGCGAGACTCCTCGCGTTATCGTAATGCAGGTCTGCATAGCTTCAAAAAATGTTCAAATGTTTGTTAAGCTTATGGGACTTAACTACGGGGTCATCAGTCCCTAAACTTACAAACTACTTATGAACTACTTACGAACTAGGACGGCACAAATATCCATGCCCGAGGGGGGATTCGAACCCCCGACCATAGTGGCCGTGCTGACCGTGACTGGAGCGCCTCAGTCACCTCGGCCACCGCGGCCGGCAGCATAGCTTCACCGGCCGTTCAGACATCATAAACTGCAAGGAGACGAAATACTACTAACACGTTGTCTACTGGCGTTAATTGGGAAAAAAATATCCGAGCATTCAGGACACACACACACACACACACACACACACACACACACAGAATTCACGACATTGATCGCCAGTGAATTAAATCAATGTGGAAAGTTGCGATCTGAAGTTTTCCATGCGGATTTCAATGTTGAATAGTTCTCGGGAATCGAACCTGGTTGCATCGTAATTCTTCAACAATTGTTTCCCAGTGACATGACACATTGTCGCCCGTAAAAATTACGATGCAACCCGGTTCGATATCCGAGAATTATTCAGCAATGTGGAACTTTGAAAATTTGTTTATGGTCGGGAATGAAACCGGGTGTCACGCTTACTAGGCAGTCGTGCGACTGGATAGGGGATTTCCTGTCAGACAGGACACAGTTCGTAGTAATCGATGGTAAGGCATCGACTAAAACAGAGGTGATATTGGACGTTCCACAGGGTAGTGTTATTGGTCCTCTGCTGTTCCTTATTTACATAAACGATTTAGGGGAAATCTAAGTAGCTCTCTTAGGTTGTTTGCAGATGACGCCGTCATTTACCGTCTAGTAAAATCATCTGAAGATCAAAACCGAATACAGAACGATCTGAATAAGATATCACCATGGTGTGAAAATTGGCAACTGACTCTAAATAATGAGAAGTGTGAAGTCGTCCACATGAGTACGGAAAGAAATCCTTACACATTGTTTACAAGATAAATCAATCAAAATTGAAGGCCGTAAACTCCAATAAATACCTAGGAATAACTATTACTTCAGACTTAAATTGGAAAGAACACGTAGATAATAGAGACTGCGTTTTATTGGCCAAATCCTTAAAAGATGCAACAGAACTACTAAATAAACTGCATACACTACGCTTGTCCGTCCTTTTTTATAGTATTGCTGCCCAGTGTGGAATCCTAACAGGTGGGTTTGACGGAAGACATCGAAATAGTCCAAAGAAGGGCAGCTCGTTTCGTATTGTCACGATACAGGGGAGACAGCGTTACGGAAATGATACAGGATCTGGGATGGGAATCATTACAACAACGGCGCTTTTCGCTGCGGCGTGGGCTACTTACGAAACTCCCACTTACATAGGTTGAAATGATCATCAGAATAAAATACGATAAATCAGAACTCGAACGGAGAGATTCAGGTATTCTTTCTTCCCGCGCGCTATTCCATAATGTAACGGGAGATAAAATAGTATAACGGTGGTTCGATGAACCCTCTGCCAGGCACCTAAATGTGATCTGCAGAGTATCCCATGTAGATGTAGATGTGCTGACCACTACGCCACGTGTACCAAATGGATACAGTGACTGCACCGACTACTTTAGCACACTTCGCGCCAGACCACATTTTCAACTTATCCAAACGCTACTGGCGCAGTGCCCTGCCCACTTTACTCGTGGCATTACGCCGATTGACTGGGAATAGTTATGTTCGCCTACTTGGAAACCCCATTTGCAGCCATTCCTGAACTCCATGTTTCCAAACAATGATGTAGTGTTTACGGGTGACAATGACACCGGGACACATTCGTTTTCGATCGGTTTGATGAACATTCTATACAGTTCTGGCGAATGATTTGGCCACAGAGATCGACCGACATGAATCTCCTCGAACGCTTATGGAACATAATTATGAAATAAGTTCGTGCAGAAGATGGTGCATCGGCAACACTTTACCAATTATAGACGGCTCTATAGACGGCATGGCTCAGCATTCCTGCAACGACTTATTGAGTTCATACTACGTCACGTTGCTGCACTTCGACGGGGAAATGGGAGATCCAACACAATATTACGAAGTCTCCATTGGCTTTGACACAGCGTTCCTTGATGAAGACACTGACCGTCTTTTCTCACAGTGCGATAAATCAATTAATATTTATGGCGACTTTTTCTTAAAGTAATAAACAGTTCAGTAACTTTTTCATCAGTCTTGTTCTCATTTAAGTACTCCTTACATTTCAAATTACTTAAAAAATGCAACAGGAAATGCCAGTCTTGATGTAGAGACTCGATGCGATCTGCACCTTTCAAGAGACTGCTAGGGTCTCTGTGTTTAAATGTACGCCAGCGAATTGAAAGACCTACTCAGCCAGTGATTACTATGGGATAATTATGATCTGTGCTCCGCGGCGAAAAAATGTGTAATCGAGTAGTGAGCAATTACAACAAATATGAAGACGAGAACATACGACCACATGTCTCTGCTGATGATTCTTTGTGACGTCAAAACGAAAAATAAGTACTAAAAGGAAGGCCATGACGCTGCGGAATAGCCGTGCGCACTAGGGCGCCTTACTACGGTGCAGCCGGCCGCGGTGGCCGACGGGACTGAGGCGCTCCAGTCACGGTCTGCACGGCCACTACGGTCGGGAGTTCGAATCCCCCCTCGGGCATGGATATTTGTGCCGTCCTAGTTCGTAAGTAGTTCATAAGTAGTTTGTAAGTTTAGGGACTGATAGCCCCGTAGTTGAGTCCCATAGGCTTTACAAACATTTGAACATTTTGAACATTTGCTACGGTGCACACGGCATTTCCACGTCGCAGGTTCGAGTCCTCCCTCGGGCTTGGGTGTGTGTGTGTGTGTGTGTGTGTGTGTGTATGTGTGTGTGTGTTTTTCTTAGGATAAGTTAGTTTAAGTAGTTTGTAAGTTTAGGGACCGATGACCACTGCAGTTAGGTCCCATAACTTTACAAAAATTTGAACATTTTGAAGGCCATGCTACGGAAAAACTGTGCATTTATTTGGAAATAGCTATAAGGAGCGAAAATTGTGCAGTCAGCTCGGTATACCAATCAGGCAAAATAGTCGTGAACATCGAGATGAGCATCCCGCCGAAGTAAATGGTTGAAGACACGTTTAATTTCAATAAGAAAAAACATGTGTCCTACTACGTGAGGACATCGGTGACTGTTTGCTGCACATCCTCGTCGAACATGAATCATCAACTCTTCAAGTCCCTTCGTAAGGGTAATAAGGCGTCATAAGCGCATGGGTGGAGATAAGCACTATAGTGCCTTCCACTTAAGTTGGCGTAATTTCTGCGTTAAAAACATTTATTTTTTACCACACGCAAGCCGTAAAAATTCGAATGTTACACTAATTCCTTGCATTGAAGTCACGCTACATTCTATATACACTGAAGTAACACTCTCAATAGGTAACTTTTGAGAAAAATATTTTCCTCGTATATTTTGACCATTTCATTTAAATCTTAAATTCTATGTAAGATGCTGAAATTACTCATCAAAAGTTACCGAACGAGGTGTCACAGTAGTAACCCACTTCGGAAGGACGGTAGTTCGAATCCACCTCCAGTCATCCTGATTTAGGTTTTCCGTAATTACTCAAAATCACTCCACGCAGATTCCGGGATGGTTTCTTTGAAAGGGCACGGTCGATTTCCTCCTCCATCCCTGACAAGAAAACTATCCTAGCGTGAGTTCCAACTCTAACGACCACTATGTCGATGTAAAATTAAACAAAGATCTTCCTTCCTTCCTTACACCAAAACTTACACAATGAAAAGGTTAATATGAGCTTGTCACCACTAGATGTAAAACTTAATGACTGTATTTAGTTCGACTGTCTGTGTGGCTATTGTGAACAACGATCTTAGACGGCAACACTGAAAGACAAAAATGTTATTAGAATGTAAGTTAGTGACATTACCCTGAAAGGACGATTCACAGGCTGACACGGGGACTGTTGGGGATAGCAGCGTCAGTGATAGCAAGTCTCCACAAGATATGACACCGCTGCCAAGCAGTATCCACAATTAACGAATGGCACAACTTAATTAATTAATTAATGTTTGTTAAGCTTATGGGACTTAACTACGGGATCATCAGTCCCTAAACTTACAAACTACTTTCTAACTACCTTATACTAAGGACGGCACAAATATCCATGCCCGAGGGGGGATTCGAACCCCCGACCGTAGTGGCCGTGCAGACCGTGACTGGAGCGCCTCAGTCCCCGCGGCCACCGCGGCCGGCAAATGTACCGTCATGGATCACACATCTCAAAGGAAAATACATAAAAAGACAAACATGACACATATACTTATGACGAATATAATGTGATAGAATAACTGAATAACTATTATGAACTGGTTATGTGGCTACGTAGCTTGGTGACAGCCAGAAAACATATTCCTTTCCGTTAAGCAGTGCGAGAATGGCCGTGTGGTCTGGAGCGCCATGTTGCGGATCGCAAGGCCTCTCGTGTCGGAAGTTCGAGTCCTCCTTCGCGAATAGGCGTGTGTTTTGTCCTTACGTTAGTTTAACTCAGATTAAGTAGTTTGTAAGTCTAGGCCACGCCGGAGTGGCCAAGCGCATTGAGGCGCTATGCTCCGATTCGTGAGGTCGCTCCCCGTCGGGGGTTCGAATCCTCCCTCGGACATAACTGTATGTGCTGTCTTTAGTATAATGCAGTTTACAGTAGTTTGTAAGTTTAGGTACTGATGACCCCACAGTTAAGTCCCATAAGCTTAACAAACATTTGAACATTTTTGTAACTCTAGGGACTCATGACCACAATAGTTTGGTCCCATAGAATTACAAACATTTGAACATTTTCAGGTCCTTAATACTATTTATTCTACTTCTTTTCTTCAAAACAAGAATAGACAATACATGGTATTTATCGCATGGCACAAACTTTACAGCAAAAGTTTAAAGAATTGAAGTCACTTACATTGGTTCAGAAAGGTGTCTTACTATTCAGCAATAAAAATATCAATAATATGCCAGTAGCCATAAAATGTTTAACTATAAATAAGGTTCAGTTTGAGAATAGTGAAAAGGATTCATTGGTGGCCAACTTCTCCTACTCTATTAATGAATTTATTAGTAGGACTGACTGATGCCTGTATGTTATTAATAATAACACATAAGGTAAATATTGTGTACAATCAGACTCCTTTACAAATCTTGTGCAGTACTCTGATCACGGTAAAAAAGTGTTGTAATTAAAATATATATATATATATATATATATATATATATATATATATATATACTTATTTTATAATGCGTGTCTACAATAAGCATCATATCGACTAATGTAAATAAATACAACATTTCATATTTGGTCACAAATTATATGTCATTTTAAATGTAAATATTATCAAGATACATTTTTTGGGCCGATTCCGTATCCACAAGGACAGTTTGAGTTGGGATAAAACGCTAGCATAACCTGGTTTTATTTTGTGAGTATTTTGCGTGTATTCTTGTTTTCTGACATTTTCGACATCCAAGAGAATAAAGTAGAACGAAAAGTACACCTAATAAGTAGATATAAATGTATCCCTTTGTGGTATTTAGTAAACAATCGTGTTAAAGCGATAAAAACACACGGAAACGTGTTTCATCGTCTGGCGTACTCAGAGAAGTAGTGCGTCTATCGCTACCATAAAACACAGATGTCCTGGGACGTTTATGTAACAGAGTATAGAATGACTCATAATGCTTTGTTTCAGATTGCGACGTCGTAACACTTAAAACTACTTCTGAAGAATACGTCTAACATTTTAATCAAAGGCCCGGGGTAACTGAGATTTACTGGCAGATGCTAAATCACAGTGTTTAATGATATCGAGCCTCGTCGTCAAAAATTAAATTAAATTCCAGAAATAGCATTTAAATAGGAACACCCATCGATACGAGTTACAGACAATCTTGTATCACGTTTTCGAGTGGGGTAATTTGTAGAAGTGAGAATTCACGCAGTCATGAAAAAAATAATAATAATAATAATAATACATATATAGTAAGCTTCTTCTCTTCAACATAGCTCAAAACACTGTTAAATAACATTACCGGAGTCGTATAAACAGTTGTACAGGATACACTAGAAGAACGAAACTCGAAAGCGTACAAACATGGCTTGAATATCGGTTGCATCAAAAGTACACGGAGAAGACAGAGCGCGCTTTGACGGTCGCCTTGGTGGCAGCTCAGAGGCACGTGCAATGCGACGCCGCCTCCTCTTTTATAGTCGCGTCAGCACCTCTGCAAACAACACGCCCTATTCAAATCCAAGTCTTACACTCTCCGAAAGGCCACCAACATCTATCGATTTCCTTGTTTTTCCTGACATCAAACGAATTCAGACGTGGTGCCTGAACAAGTACTTAGGTACTTAAAGAGCGTCCTCAAGTTGCTGATTATTCCGATGGTATAAAACAAGAATTATTATTCATCACGGTGGAAAAACAACTGGCCAGGGTCGTGTTTGCGCACAAGAAATTGTATAGGAAGGTAGTAACAACGTATGCAACAGTATTCTTACAATTTGTGAAATAATATTTTTACTGATCTACATCTACATCTACAACCATACTCCGCAAGCCACCTGACGGTGTGTGGCGGAGGATACCTTGAGTACCACTATCGATTTTCCCTCCTATTCCAGTCACGTATTGTTCGCGGAAAGAAGGATTGACGGTATGCCTCTGTGTGGGCTCTAATCTCTCTGATTTTATCCTCATGATCTCTTCGAGAGATATACGTAGGAGGGAGCAATATATTGCTAGACTCCTCGGTAAAGGTATGTTCTCGTAACTTCGACAAAAGCCCGTACCGAGCGACAGACCGTCTCTCCTGCAGAGTCTTCCACTGGAGTTTAGCGATCATCTCCGTAACGCTTTCACGATTACCAAATGATCCTGTAACGAAGCGCGCTGCCCTCCGTTGGATCTTCTCCACTTCCTCTATCAATCCCACCTGGCACGGATCCCACACCGGTGAGCAGTATTCAAGCTGTGGGCGAACAAGTGTACTGTAACCTACTTAATTTTTTTTCGGACTGCATTTCCTTAGTATTCTTCCAATGAATCTAAGTCTGGCATCTGCTTTATCGACGATTGATTTTATATGGTCTTTCCATTTTAAATCCCTCCTAATGACTACTCCCAGATACTTTATGGAATTAACAGCTTCCAGTTGCTGACCTGCTATAGTGTATCTAAATGATAAGGGATCTTTCTTTCTGTGTATTCGCAGCACATTACACTTGTCTACATTGAGATTTAATTGCTGATCAGTTACTTTTTACTAATATTAATTAGCATGATACGTCTCGACAGCTTCAGGTGCTGTACATTTACCAGTACATTAATTTGAGGGATGAGGATTTTTCTCTTTTATTTTATTTTTATTTATTGTTTTTTTTCTGTTCCATAGGATGCAATTGAGGAGTGAGACTCTATGGTCATGGAACAAGTCAATACATTAATTGTTACACAAGAATGGTAATAGAAAAATTTTAAGTAGTCCTTTGCACACGACAATATTAAGACAAAGTGAAAAGAATCAATAAAGATAAAATAAATTAGCTTAATTGTTTAACTTTTCTAGGAGTTCCTCGACAGAATAAAAAGAGTGAGCCATGAGGTAACTCTTCAATTTAGATTTGAAAGCGTGTGGATTAGTGCTAAGATTCTTTAGTTCTTGTGGCAGCTTATTGAAAATGGATGCCGCAGAATACTGTACCCCTTTCTGCACGAGTGTTAAGGTGGTGTGATGCAAATGTAGATTAGACTTCTGTCTAGTATTCACCGAGTGAAAGCTACTAACTCGTAGGAATAAGCTGATATTATTAACAACAAACGACATTAAAGAAAAAACGTATTGTAACACCAGAGTCAAAATTCCCAGACTACTGAAAAGGGGTCGACATGACGTTCCCGAACTTACACCAGATATTGCTCGAACCGCCCGTTTTTGAGCCAGAAATATCCTTTTTGCATCAGGCGAGTTACCCCAAAAAACAATGCCGTACGTCATAAGTGAGTGAAAGTAAGCGTAATAGACTACTTTTCGTGTTGAAAAATCACATCTCTGATATTGTTCTAATGTTAAATATATCGGAATTTAGTTTTGGAACAAGACCCTGAACATGAGCTTTCCATGACAGCTTACTGTCTATATGAACACCTATAAATTTGAACTGTTCAGTCTCACTTATGTCATGCCCATTATGTGTAATCAGAATGTCACGTTTCCTCAAATTATGTGTTAGAAATTGTAAAAACTGAGTTTTACTGTGATTTAACATCAACTTGTTTCCTACTAGCCATGAACTTATCTCTTCAACTGCATTATTTGATACTGTGTCAATATTACGAGCAACATCCTTCACTACCAAGCTGGTATCATCAGCAAACAAAAATATTTTACAGTCACCTGTTATACTCGAAGGCATATCATTTATATAAATAAGAAACAGCAATGGTCCCAAAACAGACCCCTGGGGCACCCCATACTTAATTGTGTTTCAGTGACGTCATGTATTGAAATTTACAAAGAGGGAATAAAAAAGTAGTGAGAACTATAAGTTTCTCTGAAATGACTTTACTAACAGTCACACACCTACAATAAAATCTCCCCATTATTTATTACCTCTTTCCGAATATCCAGAAGGCATCGCATAGGATCCGCAAGCCTATTACAGACCGCCCTATGGCATGGATGTCTTCTCCATTGTTGCACTAGAGCAGCGGCAGCTGGTGTCCACGACGTTTTGCACCGCTGACAATGGGAGATTCTCAAAAATCTAACTCAGTCACCCGATATGAGTGCCTGTGATCACCATCTCTTTGCCAAAGTGAAAAACCCACATCGAGGGACCCGGTACAATACCAGAGATGGCATTATCCAAGCCGTAGGGCGGTCAATAGGGACATCTACACAAATATTCAAACATCACGACTCTTACAGGGCAGTGAAATGAAACTTCAGTGGTGAAGTTGGCCCTGTGATTCGAACCCAGATTTCTCGCTTGGGGCCAACGGTTGCTTTAACCAATTTGTCTGTTTATTTGAGAACTATTTTTTTTTTGTTCTGTATGCAGATCGATCTGTTGAGCACGTGGGATTTTGTTGGTTCTGTATTGATCGTTGTGTTCTTGGCTCAGCTTTAGTATTGCAGAGGGCAGACAGCCCTTTGACCGAACACGCATTTTTTAAACTTATTTACTATCATTTTTTCTACCACGTCGGCATTCCAGTTAGGTTATTCGTAAATGCTTCCCGTTCTGCCGAAATTCTGTACTTTTCACACATTACAATTGTTGTGCCCCTGCCAATTACTGCCTCTCGCTGGCAGCTTTAACCGTGTTCTGGAAATCAGGCAAGAGATCTGGGGTATTTGTGCAGCTGTACAGAAATTGTAATTTGCCTGTTGGAGGCATATCGATAAACATACAGATAAGCAGATTAATATGCAGATATTTACGACACCTTCCACACATGTGGCAAAACGTCATTAATAACGTGGGCGATTATGTTGAAAGTGTGTGGCTATAAATACCTCTGTAGATAAAGTCATTCAGAAAATAATACAGTAGTTCCCATAGCTTTTTTATCCAGTCCATTTGAAAGCCTCTATCGAAGGATTCTTTTATTTCAGTGTATGACTTGTAAATGTTCGTAGCGACGTGATGATGGAAGGAGCAGAAAGGAAGCTTAGGGTTTTAACGTCCCGTCGACAGCTTGGTCATTAGAGACGGAGCTAACGCTCGGAGTTTTTGGGTGAGGACGAGGAAGGATATCGGCCGTGCCCTTTGAAAGGAACCATCCCGGCATTTGCCTGGTGTGATTTAGGGAAATCACGGAAAACCTAAGTCTGGATGGCCGGAGGTGGATTTGAACCACCATCCTCCCGAATGCGAGTCCAGTGCGTTACCACTACGCCACCTCGCTCGGTATATTTCAGTGTATATCTTAAGTGAGTTATAGGTTTAAATCAATTCAGTGATGTGCATCTTCATGTTTTCGCGGCGCAATGACTGCTCAAAGAAGTTTCGGGCGTGCAGCCGCATAAAGTTTACTTCTTCTAATATTTCGGCTGAGAAACGTTCAGCCATCTTCAGAGACGAGTCGAAGACTGACGCTCCAGCACACGCTTCGTCCTTATATACGCGCGGGCCGCGCTACTGCGCATGCGGCCACAGATACAAGGCGCCAAAGACGTTACTCGGCGGCAAGGAAGTACACGTATGTGTAAATTATGTCTGTGGCTGCATGGTCGATTACTGTGGAGAAATCTATGTATTATGATCTGTGCTGTGGCGGCGTCTTTGTAAATTTATTAAAGAAAGTGCCGGATTCCATGATTTATCTATACTGAAGCCACTGTCTCTGTTAATTAAATTGGCCCCCAAGCGAATTTTCTGGGACTCAGTAGTGAAAGAAGCAATAGAAATTCGGGGACCAATTTAATTAACAGAGACAGTGGCTTCAGTATAGACAAATCATGGAATCCGGCACTTTCTTTAATAAATTTACAAAGACGCCGCCACAGCACAGATCATAATACATAGATTTCTCCACAGTAATCGACCATGCAGCCACAGACATAATTTACACATACGTGTACTTCCTTGCCGCCGAGTAACGTCTTTGGCGCCTTGTATCTGTGGCCGCATGCGCAGTAGCGCGGCCCGCGCGTATATAAGGAAGAAGCGTGTGCTGGAGCGTCAGTCTTCGACTCGTCTCTGAAGATGGCTGAACGTTTCTCAGCCGAAATATTAGAAGAAGTAAACTTTATGCGGCTGCACGCCCGAAACTTCTTTGAGTAATTCAGTGATGTCTTCACTGACATTTATTTTTCGGCCGTAAAGAGCTCGGTAAAACGCATAATAAATGAAGAATTTAACATTTAGACGTTTACAGGCCAAAGACAACCCTTTTGAGATGGCGCCAGTGTTGCACTCAAGGACTGGCTATGTCCGTGCAGTTGTCGGACTCGGAAGAATTAGCTATATGTACCAATAGTTCAATTATTATACAGCAATTAAGTTTGTAGAACTCTTAATAATTACAAACATCGCGAAAAAATAACAAGTTTATGTCTCACAACACAAACCCTAAAAAATGTCAGTAACTGCTTACGGTATTTTCGGGCGTGGATTCTTTAAGTGATTCTAAAATTGCCCTCTAAAGTACAGTAGAGCAGCGACCAGGAAACACCATATGTTCGTAGCGTAGTTACGCTGTCCTCCTGTTAAAATAGCTCCCCTTTGTCGACAGTTCGTAACGGTCTCCTGGTTGAAACTACACAGTGCAACACAATTTCTAAACCCCAGCATTTTGGCCCATTACGACTTGTAAGGTAGAAATTTGCTAAAATGTGTCAAGAAATTCCTCTGTAACTGCAAAATTATGGCAGTTTGCCACGTCATATTCGGGATCGGCCACACTTCAAACAACACGGTGTTGACAAATGCGCAAAAAAAAGCACCTGGTCTCATAATTACTTCATGTGAGTTTTTTGGTGGTTTAAGTTTGTTAGACTGGGACCAAATGTTGAACAACGCTATCATACACGTATCACACGGTGGAAAGGCCGTCATATCCGGCTTTACCCCAAATTACTCCTCCATTTGACCTCTCTGCGATTCTGGCCAGAACGGTGACGCTCAGCACTGAAATCACGCAATTTTTTATGTGTGATCCAGGACAACACTTCAGACATACCGCCACTTCGATGGACACTAAAAGGTCTCTCAATATGGTATAAATGGTCCCTTCCCTTTGGACCATGGAACGTGTAATACGTATTATTTGTGGAGTAAATTCACGGACGTCTTGTAGAAGCCTCCTCAAAGAACTGGGTATATTAACTACTGCCTCTCAGTATATTTATTCCTTAATGAAATTTGTCATAAATAATATATCCCTATTCCCAACAAACAGCTCAGTTCATACATACAATACTAGAAATAAAAATGATCTACACAAGGACTTAAAAGCACTTACTTCAGTTCAAAAAGGGGTCCACTACTCAGGAACACACATTTTCAATAATTTACCATCAAGTATAAAAAATTTAGCTACAAATAAAGATCAGTTTAAGAGGAACCTAAAAGACTTTGTAGTGGCCAACTCTTTCTACTCCATTAGTGAATTTCTAAATTGTACCAAATGATGCATGCACTCATACTATATTAGTATTATTATATTACCAGCAAAAAAAAACCTTTAAAAATTTATGTATCTGTATTTATAAGTGTATGTATTTGTATTTATATTATTAGTATTATCTATTATTCAACTTGTAAATTTTGTTACTTGACATGTTCCACATCCACGAGGATCTCCTCAACATGGATCTACGGAACAAATAACTAATCTAATCTAATCTAATCTGATATCACACATTTAGTGATCGAAAACAAAAATTCTCAAGGACGACGTACTCGACATCCTTAGTCACTCCTGAAACTCTAATGACATCGGAGGGCTGCCATCCCAAACAATGCGATCGTACCCTATCGGAGTGTAGCACGTCCGCTATTTTTGTTCTGGTTTACAGCGCCGAACCACTAGGAGATGTTCAAACATATCTTATGAAATGTCAGCGCGACCAGAAACAGGAGAGGGAGTTTATTTTATTCACCCCTACTTTTTACGCCGATATGGGAAGGGGGAGGGGGTAATCACGCGAAGTTGGAAGATTGACACAGGAAGGAGGGAAGCTTAGGGTTTAACGTCCCGTCGACAGCTTGGTCATTAGAGGTGGAGCTAACGCTCGGAGCTTTGTGAGAGGATGGGGAAGGAAAGCAGCCTTGCCCTTTGAAAGGAAACATCCCGGCATCTGCCTGGAGTGATTTAGGGAAATCATGGAAAACCTAAATCTGGATGGCCGGGGGTGGATTGGAACCACCGCCCTCCCGAATAGATTGACACAGACTTGAATAAGACGTCGAAGGGTCCCTCCAAGATCCACCGGAGTTCAGCAAAATTCTAGGCACCACCCGAGCAACGTTGTTGAGTTCTTTAGAAACCTAACGGTAAGCGATTTCGATAACCATTCACCTGAAAGGCGCTCTGAAAGTTCACTAACGCCTAGCTGCAGGCAAGCAAACTGTACGGGATGTCGATGAGGTTATCTACCACCAGGCGTCAGCGCAGCAACAGACCCACCTGGCGCCATACTTCTGCACCATTACAGAAGAAATACGACAAATATATTCGCAGTTGCAACTATGAATCAGAATCAGCAGTACAGTTTAATAGTGACTTACCAAAGTTTGTGCCTGACCGGGATTCGAACCCGGGTATCTCACTTTTCGCGAGTTAAGTGCATTTATTTAAATAAGTTGGTAATTTCCCCAGATTGTCTGATGATGCCTAGAACATGCGAAACGCGTCACATGTGAAGATAAGAATCGTATCTCTGCAACGAAGGCTATCTTTGCCAATAAAAAAAGTTTATGTCAAATGTCGCTAACAATACTGAGGCTCTTTCAATACGATGTACAGCCGGCCGCGGTGGCCGAGGAGACTGAGGCGCTCCAGTCACGGTCTGCACGGCCACTCCGGTTGGGGGTTCGAATCCCCCCTCGGGCATGGATATTTGTGCCGTCCTTAGAATAAGCTAGTTGATAAGTAGTTTGTAAGTTTAGGGACTGATGACCCCGTAGTTAAGTCCCATAAAAAAAAAAAAAATACGATGTACAGTGTCCGTGTTTATCGATAGAACCAAAGCAACGGAACGGACACTCATGTCTACACCTGCCAAATGACGTACAAGAAATGTATTCGGAATCTGCAAGTGGAATTTTGGATCTGTCCGAGTGGCGTACACGGGTAGTGTAATGGTTAACGCGGCCACGAAAAGCGGGAGAACGGGATTGATGTGCAGGTCCGGCAAAAAATTTTCATAATCACATTTAAATTGTACAATTGATGCTGATTAAATGCAAATAAATTCCTTGTATTTCATTTGGCAGGTTTAGTTGGCGCAGTGCCCATTCCTTTAGACTTGGGTGCATGTCCAAAGGACATTTGCTTTGGTGCCATTGATAAAAACGAACAATGCACATCGTAGGTACCTTTCAGTCAAATTTCAAACTTATAAGTCGTAATGGGCCAAAATTACCGGATTTGTAAAAGGTGTTCCCTCACTTCTCAACGTTGGTCAGTGTAGTTCGCTCTTTCGTTCGTTACCCAAAGTGTGTCAAGTGTAAATGGCGGTAACACAGTAACAAAAAGCGCTGTACGCTCACTGTTTCAGTAGCTAAAATTCAATTACAAATTTGATAACTGGTTTTTGATATTCACTGTATTACTTACTGCCGTAAGGGCTTAAGAATCGCGTAGAGCAATATTTGCCACCACTGTCTCCTGAACTCACGGAACGAAATCTGGGAGGTTATGGGAGTAAGTCTGAACATTTTTGAAAAGTAAATGAAAACTATGATCCTAAAAATAACTGTAAAAAAATACTCCATAGTTATTTGTATAAGAGGCAGTCACATGAAAACAAAAGAGATGGAAGAAAAGTTATTGTTTATAATTTCAGAAGTAATCAGCAGAACTGTTAATACATCTGCCTCACTTTGAGATAAAATAGTCGCTGTGTTAAGGAAATAATGATAGACGTTGTTTAAAAAAACCATGATTGTACCCAGGCGTACATCACTTCGTCCGACACAAATATATGGTCGCAAATGTCTTTCGCCAACGTTCTGAACGTATGAGAATCGTATGGGGAGAGAGCTGGATTGTATGGAGGATGTGTAACGGCTTCCCAGCGTAATTTCTATAACTTGCTAGAGTCAGCTTTGGCAAAATTTGAGCAAACATTAAGTGCAACAGAATAATGCCGTCCAAAATCAAGTGTCGGCGTTTAGACTCAATAGCACGCTCAATTTTTGCAATGTTTACGCAATGTAATGCTTTACTTGTGGCTTCGTGTTCCAGAAATGAGGAGTAGGCACTTGCAGCCTAAGAAGACCTGGAGTACGCGGTTCTGGATCTTTTCGATACTGGTGAAGGGCGCGATGGAGTGGTCGAGCGGTCTAAGGCCGCCTTGCTGCGGTGCGCGCGGTTTCTCGCCGACGTAGGTTTTTTTAATTCCTGTTTTATTAGCAATTCACTTTATTAGAAAAGACCAAACACTCTATAGTAAGGAGGAAATGTTGTGAGCTTTGGACATTTATCTTTTAAATGATAAATCAAAATCTCATGTTGTTGCTACAGTACACCTTTCTTTATCTATTCATCTCAATTACTTTTTTAAGTTCATTTTACTGTCATCTGTTAAACAACTTTTAAATATAGTGTTGAGTGTGTAATTTACAAAAAAAATTTAAATAGCTGGTTGTTATTATCTACAGATATATGAAGAAATGAATGGGTTCTCTGATGTAGATAACAAACTGTACCTGTAGTACTATGACAAAAGCACTGTGGCATACCTCAAAAACTGACATTTACCAATGCATGGCTTTGAATGTCCATCAGTATAAAAGAGACTCATGACTTTTATAAAACCAAAAGACTGCAGTGTGCCCAAGAAACCAGCACTTGCTGATGCTGGTTGCTTAGACACTCTACAGCCTTCAAATCCTATGAAAATCATGAGATTCTTTAAAAATACTAATTGAGATATGCAAAGCTACACATTGCAATTAAGGCCGTTGGAGTCCTTCCTCGGGCGTGGATGTATGTGTTGTCAATTGGGTTAGTTTAAGTAGTTTGTAAGCCTAGGAACTTAAGTCCCATAGATTTACAAACATTTGGACACTGGTGAATCCATATTTCTGTTGACCCTGAAGCTTGCTCTCCGACTCAAAATGATGATTCCGTGCTTAAATCTCCCGCGATAATTTGGGACAGGAATTGATAGTCTTCGTCGTAATTCCATTCCAAGATCTGCAGAGACCCCCATATTTCGCCTAACTTTTGCTCCTGCGTTAACCTGTAGAGATCCACCGCACACAGATTTTCCAAACTTGAGGTTCTGTACGGCACGGCGACTGATGCACAATATGAGTGGAATGTTTCCAGCATCCAGACGAGAGGCCTGTGCAGGCCGACTGCTGTCTTTCTATGACACCCAACCGCCTCAAAATCGTTTATTCCATGCAGAAACACGTGCATGTGGAATACATATCACACATTTTGGCATTAATTTTTCTTTCAATGCGAGTTGAGTGTGATACATCTGCGCCACCTCGCTCGGTGAAAGGAAGGTTAGCTGCCCCGTAGTCACGGTCTGCACGGCCACTACGGTCGGGGGTTCGAATCCCCCCTCGGGCATGGATATTTGTGCCGTCCTTAGTTAGTTAATAAGTAGTTTGTAAGTTTAGGGACTGATGGCCCCGTAGTTAAGTCCCCCACCCCAAAGAAAAAAAAAATATCTGCCCCGTCAACAACATGGTCAATAGAGACGGAGCACAAGTTTCGGATAGCTTTGTGAAGGATGGGAAAGGAAATCGGCCCTGCCTTTTCAAGTGAACCATGCCGATATCACTCTCGAGTGATTTAGGGAGATCACAGTGGTTTAATGAAGCTAAACTAAGTTTTGTCGAAATCCGGTATGTCACGTGTTACATTCTCACATATGTAACTGAAATACTCTACGAATGCAGAAAACTAAAAGCTGAAAACCCGGCGTTGGCCGGGTATTTATTTATTTATTCCTTCCATGATTTATTACTTGTGTTATCTCATCTCTCTCTGTACATCTCCTTTTTTAAAAAAAAAAACATGTTATATTTATCGGAACATACAAAAGAAATAGGACTATCTTAATAATGTACAAAATTATAAGTGCAGTATCCAAACAAAAAGAAAGTAATCAAAATACAAATGCCCTATAAAATTCGTACGCTCTGATATTTATTCAGTTATATGTTGTACAGTTGCATAATTTTTCAGGTATATATTCATTTGTATAAGCGCTGTATGTTTGTAATATCTGTTACGAATACAATTAGTAGTAAAGAAGTAATAGATTAAAAGTTTGTGCGTGATGAGGCGGCTTTCCATGAACGTTACTGTTTGTGCTCACATCTCATGAACTACGTGTCGTACCGTGATAATTTCGAAGGTACATTCAGCTATATATGTATATACTTTCTCTACAACTTCCTGCGGCTACAATTTTTAATGTAGAAATTAGAAATTGGAACGTCATAGCGAATGTCATAATTATAGTCCATGAACAGCGGAAAAGTAGTAAGCGAGAAACTTGTTTTCATTATTTTTCTGTGGTTGTCAGCGAAGAAAAATATAATAAAGGTTTAAAATTATCTTTAAAGTTTGTTGCAAGTCGCTAAGTACTCTCATTCTCATACGGTGTATAAATAAATTCTCGTCGCATTATGTGCAGTTTTTTGCGATTCCTATTATTTATGACGTCATATCTCCTGAACCATGTGTCGTATGTGATTCTTATCCTTGCATCAACTGTAAGGAATATGTTTATCAAATTTGGTTGAAATCGGTCTTGTGGTTTAGGAGGAAATGTGCAACATTGTCGTGTGATGTAGCAGTTTTTCTCACCTGTCATTGTCTATGACGTCATTTCTCGTGAACTATGGGTTGTGCGTGATCCTTACACTTACGGCGAGCACCGTCATAGATTTAAGCTTACGTGTGCGAAATTTCATTAATATTGGAACAAAACTGTAGATTTGTATGCAATACGTACACACAAACAAACACACGGACACACTGCTTTATATAAATAGAAATACGTTTATATAAACATAATTTCAAGCAAACGACGTGACAGGTTAAACGGTAGGCAGCTGCTTTGTATACATATTTCAAAAAGTTTCAGCACTGTATTTGACAAACTGTAGTAAATGATAACTTACATAGAACTTCATAGTTTTTCTTTCTTTTATCAAGAGAGTCATTCGAGTTTACAGCGGTGTATCTTCCACCTGAATGTACGAGGCGCATCCACATAGTAAGTTTTCCTATTTTTTAAAATAAAGACAACAGAGTTACAGGAACAACTTTATTGGCAACAGGTACAGCAATATCTGAGCTGTTTTCCTACATAACAACGAAAAGAACTGAGACATTTCTCATACCGTGGGATCAACTTTTGTATTTCTGTGTCGCCGAGCTAAGCCGCCTGTGACTGGAACTAGCGTGTGACAGATGTCTTTAGCTTTTATTGTGAAAGAATGCGGAAACTGCGACGTCCCATTCAGAGCAAGAGGCGTGGAATGCGTACTGCAGGTTTTGTGCTGCTCCGTGACAATTTTCGTCTACATGCAACTCAGCGCGCAGCAGACGTTTTCCGGAAGTTTGGCTGGGAGTTGTTTAATCATCCAGCATACAGTCCTCATATTTCTCCAGCGATTTCCATCTTTTCTTGTACCTCAGGAAATTCCTGTTCTCCAGCAAGCGATTTGACAACTAAGAAAAGCTTAAGACGACTGTTACACGCTGGTTTTATTCACAGGCGGAAGACTTCTACGACATAGGAATACACACGTTGATCCCACGATATGACAAGTGTCTAAATTCTTTTGATGACTATTTAGAAAAATAGCCCAATCATAGCTGTAGTTGTTGCTAATAAGATTTTCATGTAACTATGTTGTTTCTGTTAAAAAAAATAGGGACACTTACTTTTCGGATGCGCCTCGTATACGGATAGTCAAATAAAAAGGAGACAGCCAATATGAATAACATAGTGCGACGTTGGTAACAAAAATACGTGTGTATAGTAGAAGTATGCTCCATTGGGAGTATGGAAGGGAGGAACTGCGCAAACATTCACGGTTATTGCAATGAAAGTGAACGGCGGTTCAGACCCTCCAGACTTGGGTTATCCGTGATTTCCCTAAATCACTTCAGCCAAATACCTGGATGATTCTTTCTAAATGGCGCGGCCAGTTTTCTTACCCGTCATTAACCCTCTCATGCATCGCGTCCTCAAATGAGAACACTTAAATTTTGTCTCATTTATGTCATCTTTTACATCTCAGGTGACCGTAAAAGCACAGGTACCTCGTATGAGGACTAATAATGAATGCCAGAATGTTTCCTAGACGGGCTAACAATGAAATGGAAAGTAGAAATTACAAGAAAGAGTAAAGGCAGGCCTTCAGATGAAAGCACATTGTTATCTGTACATTCAAAAAAGGAAAGCCTGTCATTCGGTACCCGACGAATTACGCTTCGATGGGGTATAACACTGGCCAGCCTTGTCAGGTGATCCCAATGCCAAGAGGTGTCGTGATCAAGACTGCCGACGGAAAACACGTTACATTTGAGAAAAGTGTAAACTTGCTGTGTGCCCTGAGTGCCTGAAACAGTTTCATTGTAAGAAAAATACAAAATAGTGTACACTCTTCATGTTATTATTTGATATTATTAATAGATGTTCCATGTAAAACATAGCAGTTTTCGTACTCACTGTCTTCATTTGAGGGTACCTCCCTATTGGACTATGAAACTATTTATTCAGATAAATTATGGAGAATTCTGCACAAGGTAGGTCTGAAGTTACCAAATAATGTATCAGAAACTTCCTGGCAGATTAAAATTGTGTGCCGGAACCGGGACTCGAACGTGGGACCTTTGCCTTTCGCGGGAATTGAAGTTGTGGGGAGGCACCTTGAGTCGAGTCGGGATAGCTCAGTGCTCCAGTCTGCTTTCGACAGCGCAGCGGTGAGGACGGACTGTTTACGTCCCGCCGCAGTGTCTCGCGCGTGAGCGGTTGTTCACTTCTCGTAGTCTTCGCGAGTGTTACTTCATATAGACATAGAATGGCTCATTCGTACCGACAGTCTACAATCAAGATCAGCTTTAATAATGAATTTGCACGACCGAAAGCATTCGAAGTGGAAAGATTCATCCGTGAAGATATTAAAATTGATCCACGAGAGATGATTGGAATACACTTCTCCATTATAAGTAGCGTGGTCTACGTAAAACTGATCAACGACATGGTATGTGACAAGATTGTGCGAGAGAACAAAGACGGGCTAAAATTCAAACATTCTGACGGAAATGTCGGAGCAGTGACAATTGATCATGCAGGGCTGGGACTAAGAACCGTCCGAGTTTTTGAACTACCTTTCGAGGTACCGGCTGACATGGTGACAAAAGCGCTGCAACCCTATGGTAGAGTGCTAAGCCACATAGCAGAAAAATGGACAACCTTTACGACGTACCCTGTTCTTAACGGCGTACGACAAATAAGGATCGAACTGACAAAACACGTGCCGTCTTATCTCACGATTGGAGGCTGCAGAGCAATAGTAATCTACGATGGCCAACCAAAAACATGTTCAGGCTGTGGTAAGGAAGGTCATGTCCGTTCAGAATGTCTTCAACGGAGAATTGTTCAGGTACCAACAGGAGAACCTGTACAAACATCTACGGCCACGACCCTCCCTCTCACATATGCAGAGGTGTTCACGAAGAACGTTCACTCAAACAATGACATGACCCAACAACTAGAACATTCTGCCGAAGGTTCAGCAAACGAAGACACCTTCAAGGAAGAGTTAGCGTCTCTCCTCACAGAGATGCCGCGAATGATCTCTCCACCAGAGATACTCGAACAGAACATGGAAGTCGACAGTAGGGTAGTGCCAACAGCCGCCTTCGTCCCCGTCAGCAAAGAGGACAGCGATGCACAACCAAATTCGGATACGGAAGCCCATGTCCGTAAGCAACGATCTCCAAAACGGCACAAGAAACGGCGACTCACCCCGTCAGACGACTGCTTACAACGTACGACCGGAGACAGTGAACAAGTTGAGGGGGGAGGTGACCACGCAGAGGTTACCGTGACGTCTCATCAAGAAGGTCAATATCCCGATAAAAAGAAAATCCACGAGCGACCTGCAGAGTATGACAACGTAGAACTGCCTGCAGCCCACTACCAGTCTGCTACTGTGGAAAAAACGATACAACAGGAAGGGGTGGAGAAGACTAAGATGACGACGAAATGTTCACAAGGCGATTGGTCAGAGGACACTGGAGATGACCCGATGACGGCCGCAACAGGCGACGGGGCAGCGGCGGCGCCCCTGCAAAGTTAGACACGCAGTTAGCGCCAGCGGATATGACGAGGCCCCACGACGTGTCAGTACAACATCAGATGACATAAGCTCCCATGGGCGACATACACATGGCGGAACGAAGACAAGCATACCGACTAGCCTCCATAAATATTAACACCATAAGGTCGCGCATTAAAATGACCTTACTCAAGGAGATGCTGATCGCGGCGGACATCGATATAGTCCTACTTCAGGAGGTGTACGTTCAAGATTTTCCGATCATCTACGGGTACGACACCTACATCTCACATGCCTCCGAAACAGGCAGCGGCGTGGCAATACTTCTTAGAGAAGGCATAGAAGCTGAGGATGTTCTACACCTACCTTCAGCAAGGGGATCAGCGATGACGGTGCTTGGTGTCAGACTCATCAACATTTACGCACCATCCGGAACAGACAAAAGACGAGATCGTTCCCGCTTCTATTCCGAGGAAATTGCACCGCTCTTCCAAGGACGACACGACTGTTTCATCCTCGGTGGTGACTTTAATTGTGTACTTGCCCCGAAAGATCAAATTCCTGGATACACAACGTGCCCGGAACTAAGGACGATAGTGCGTGATATGCATTTGGTTGACACATGGGAGCATGTGCATGGCCTCCGTCAAGGCTTCACCCATATGACGAGTCATTCCGCTAGTCGCCTCGATCGAGTTTACGCAACAAATACTCTCAGAACTGATATTGTGGATGCAGAACTGTGGCCTGCAGCTTTCACCGACCACACGGCATTTATATGTACCATCTCTCTCAGGAGACAACAGGTGTGGCGGAACCGCGGTCCTTGGAAACTGAACGTCGCCCACCTTGACAACCCAGACTGTCGCAGTGCCATCGAAGATACATGGAAATTATGCCTAAGACGTCTCCAGGCGTATCCCACAACACTACGTTGGTGGCTGGATTGTGCCAAACCAGCGATACGCCGTACCTTCATTCGCTACGGTCGTGAACAGGCAGCGTGGCGACGGCAAACGATGAACTTTTACTTCACCGTTCTACGTGACTGCAATAACCAGGCACCTTCTCCGGAGAGACAGACGACAGTACAACAAGCCAAGGCCAAGATTATAGCCATCATGAGAAGCCACCTCGAAGGAGTAGCAGTCAGGGCAAGGGCACTCGACCGAGTCATGGGAGAACAACCATCCATGTATCATATCATCAACGAACGTAAGCGTCGAAGAAGAGGCCTGATACACGTACTGGACACTGAAGATGGCAGACATCTAACTACACAACAAGAAATAAGCACTGCCTTTGTCGCATACTAAACTCAACTATACACAGCGGTGGATTCTGACATGGCGATAGTTGACGAAGTTTCTCAGACAATCCTTGGCACCATTGATCTGGCGGCAGCAGCACAGCTGACGGAGTATATAACTGAAGAAGAAGTAGTGGAGGCTATTGGTAAGGGAGCGGTGAATAAATCGCCTGGACCAGATGGACTCCCACTGGAATTTTATCGGGCATTCCGACGTATGATAACACCCATATGGACTAGTATTTGCCGTGAATTGATGTCTCCAGATGTGCCCTTACCACCGTCCTTCGTGGAGGGACTTATCATCCCGATACACAAGCCATCAGGTCGCTCAAGGATACGGGACTACCGACAATTGACGCTTCTGAATTGTGACTTTAAAATATTCACCAGACTCTTAGCTTCGCGCTTCCGAAGTATATTGCGCCAAGTGATATCGCTGGATCAAACGTCGCTTGGCGGAGATGCCAACATTCAGACAGCACTCGGCGAATATCGCGATGTAATCGCACTGGCCAAGACCTGCCGCCTTCGCGGAGCCCTTGCGTCGATTGATTTTGATCGGGCCTTCGACAGAGTGAACCACACGTATCTGGCAGCAGTCATGAAGCACATGCGATTTCCACAGCCCTTTATCAGTGTTGTGATGCGGCTATTAAATAACGCCTCCTCCAAGGTGCTCATCAACGGACGAACGACAGCATCCCTCACCATATCAAGATCGGTTCGACAAGGATGTCCACTTTCGACAATTTTATACGCCATAGCCCTTGAACCACTACTCTGTGGCCTACGTCAACGATTGACAGGGTTGACAATGAGAGGGTACACATTCAAATGTAAAGCGTACGCAGACGACCTGGTGCTCATGGTACGGACTGACAACGACATGCAAGAGGCTTTAACTGGGATCAACAAATATGGAATGGCTACAGGCAGCCGCATCAATGTGGACAAGTCAATGGCCATGAGTATCGGTGACGGGGTACCAGAAGGACATGTAGCGCCCTTACAACTCAAGGTGTTAGGTGTTAGGTGTTGTCTTTACCAACGACGTGCGTCACACAGCAGCTTACAACTACAAGAGACTTCTACAGTCAATCCGGACAGCAGTTAGAGGGAATACTATACGGTCCTTGGACATTATCCAGCGTGTCAATTATGTTAACACATACATGGCGTCACGAATTCCTCACCTTGCACAAGTCCTTCCGATGCCGACGGTGATAGCACGGCGTATATTGGCTGCGTACGGTAGCTTCGTCAGTGCGGGACTACTCTTCAAAGTTAGATATGAAACCCTGACCCTCCCTCCCGGTAGGGGAGGTTTAGGTCTTGCACATGTTCATGATCGAGCAGTGGCACTATACATCAACACCATGTTGAAGTTGTGGAGACGACATCAGACATCTCTGACAGGTATCTTAATAGAAGAACTAGCACCGAGGTCACAAACAGCACCGGTGGCGGTGCAGCACATCTCACAGTCACTCCACCACATCAGTGCATTTTTTATAGAATACAGTTACGTTCAGATGGCACTGCCGGAAACCAGACCTGCGACGGCTCGCGACATCTATCGAATCTTAACGGCCACAAGAACTGGCAATGTTATTGAGAAGAAGTATCCAAATGTTGACTGGCCGGTGGTATGGCGATCGATACACCACGTTTCCTTGGATACGGAAACACGTGCCATGTGGTACCTGACAGTTAATGGTAAACACGCAACACGATCTAGACTCCACTCTATACATCTGATGGATTCACCATTATGCCCCCAGTGCCGAGTCCTGGACGACAACGACCACCGGTTAACATGTGGCCCAGCAGCAGAAGTCTGGCGTTTAGGACAACAGATAATAGCTTTCTTTCTTCGAGTGGGGCCACAAGACATCAGACCACGTTCCGTGTTATTCCCTAACAGGACATACTATCCACGAACTAAAACGAATGCAGTAACATGGATTCGAGCACAACTGGTGCTCTATTTATTCAGAGATACCCCAAAGAATGTATTAGACTTTTGGATCTACTTAGAAGAACGACATCGAAAGATTGTACATAATCCTAAGTATAGACAGTATTTTTCTAATTTTTTATGGAGTGCGTTTCAGGACCCGCCGCACAGCTGGAACGTCCCGGGTAGGAGAAGTTAAAATATTAAATCGACGAAGAATGAACGAAAGATATGAAAACGGCAACTAATCCTAATGTACGAGAAGACGTACCCGGGCGCTGGAGCGGCGATGGAATTGGAATAACACTCTACACCGTGCTGCGTATATGTTTATTTATGAAATGCGAGAAGGCAGTTAAGTTTCTGTAAGGGTTGTGCGCACGGTGAACAGATTTACTATTACATTAAAAAAATTGAATAACATAAATTAAAAATTATAAAACTCTATAAGAAGCTTTATGTTGTCTACACTGAATAAAAGTCAAACCTGCCCTAGGAAAAAAAAAAAAAAAAAAAAAAAAAGTGGTAGAGCGCTTGCCCGCAAAAGGCAA
Source organism: Locusta migratoria (assembly GCA_026315105.1). Lineage (NCBI taxonomy): Eukaryota > Metazoa > Arthropoda > Insecta > Orthoptera > Acrididae > Locusta > Locusta migratoria. The sequence goes on from CM048755.1 coordinate 285,471,402, forward strand.
ACGGTCTCAGGTTCGAGTCCCGGTTCCGGCACACAATTTTAATCTGCCAGGAAGTTTCACATCAGCGCACACTCCGCTGCAGAGTAAAATTTTCATTCTAATGTATCAGTAATTTTGTTCATTGTCACGTTGATAATTCGTGCATGAGAGGGTTAACAAGAACATTCCGAGCTTCTGCTACGTGTCTAATGACACCGCTGTCGACCGGACGTTCCATAATCTTGCATCCTTTCGTAACTTTCCTTCCTTCCTTTCAATCGCCGTCAGACGTAGCGCGTGTATCGAAGACTGGTGGGCACGGGCACCGGAAGTGAGCAAGAAATCAGTTGGAAGCGAGTGCCCGTTATCTTATTGATACAACGTGGGCGAATGTCAAATATAGCTACTTTTTTTTTTAGATTTCAACTTAGCCACAATGCAGCGCAGTTCCATATCATCGTTACGGAGGGTACACGCCTGATGCAGGTAACGGGCGAATGAGGAGATCATTGTTGGGTCCTGACTGTAATAGGCACACCAGACGACCCATCTACATCCAAGTCATTACAGTCGGACGCACGAGCGCAGGTGTATAAGGAGGGATAAATACCCGGTAGGGGCGTCGTTGAAGTTAACCGTCCCGCAAATCGCCAGAAGTGCCACGAGGAAAACGTAGAGACCTCAAGCCTTAGTGGCTCCTCCCTAATAAGAGTGCGAGATGGAAGATTAGGACTTAACGTGGCGTAGAAGACAACGTCGTTACAGATGAGGCATAAACGCGGATTGGGCAGAGGACGGGTAAGGAAATGGGCCGTGACCTTTTAACAGGAGTCAGCCCCGCGTTTGCCGCGAGTGAATAAAAGATTTTACGCTGTACCTAAATCTGGACGACTGGACGGGTATTGGAACCACTTTCTTCCCGAATGCGAGACCAGTGCAATAAAATAAGGGCTCGTTGGTTATCACGTGTCTCAACTGAAAAGTGCTTGATGACGTCACTCATCTCTAACAAGGGACACCTTTGAACTTGAACGCCAGAACCGAATGGAACCATCATCACTCGATGATTAAAAAAACTATGGTTTGAGTCATTTCCACGAAAGAAGTTGCATTCTAACACAAGTGACTTTCCAATAGAGAGGAAAAAAGTAACAAAATATCAACACTATAGGGGGGCCGTGGTGGAGTAGACGCCGGCCGCGGTGGCCGAGGGGCTAAGGCGCTCCAGTCACGGTCTGCACGGCCACTACGGTCGGGGGTTCGAATCCCCCCTCGGGCATGGATATTTGTGCCGTCCTAGTTCGTAAGTAGTTCATAAGTAGTTTGTAAGTTTAGGGACTGATGACCCCGTAGTTAAGTCCCATAGACTATACAAACAATTTTGCTGGAGTAGCCGAGCGGTCTAAAGCGACTCGCTGCGGAGCGCGCGGTTGCTCGCCGTGGAGGTTCGAGTCTTCCCTGGGGCATGGGTGTGTGTGTGTTTGTCCGTAGGTTAGTTTATCAAGGTTTAAGTAGTTTGTAAGCTACGGACTGATGACCACGCAGTTTGGTTCGATAGATTTACAAACATTTGAACTATAGGGGGGAAATCGTATTGATTGAAAATCGAAGAGTGAAGTTGGATGGTGTAATAATGATCATACATTTCTTCTATTTTATTTTAATCACTTCATCGAAATCGCGTGTCTGTACTTTGAGGAATAATATAAGCGCTGTTATGTTGTAGGATATGTGTATTTTGTGCTATTATAATTATTTTAACTAGGAGGTTTGTCACTATTGACTGAAAATATTATGATAGACTGACGTCACTGAATTACGTATAATTTTCTTCCTGCGGTTTTTATATCTTGTTACTTAGTTTATCTCTATTACAATGACATTTGTGGTAGGAAAGCAACATTATACATAGGATTGACACACACCGCTGTTAGGGACTGATGACCTAGCTGTTTAGTCCCCTTAAAACCAACAACAACAACAACAACAAGCCCGCTGTTTTCTAAATGACTGAGTGTTATTCTAAGCACTGTTTCGTGTGGAGAGAAATAATAGTCACTACCTTAGGCCATAGATAGATACAGATGGCGTTGTTCAACTCTGGCGTGTTAAAGGTTAAAACCATCATTTAAGTAATGTGATGGAGGGCAAATAAATAAATTTTCCGTCATTACATATTGTTTAATGTGAAGCCGACATTTACAGTTTTTCCCATTTACAGTTGGAATCAAAGACCGATTTTAATAATTGAACAACTTCTATGATTTTTAGGTGTTTGCGTTGACGAGGGACTGAATTGGAAGAAACATATTGAAGATCTCCTGAAACGTTTGAGTTCAGCTACTTATGCTATCAGAGTCATTGAAAAATTTGGTGATATACATCTCAGTAAATTAGCTTACTTCGCCTATTTTCATTCATTGCTTTCATATGGGATCATATTCTGGGGCAATTCAACATTGAGTAAAAAAGTATTCATTGCACAAAAGCGTGTAACGAGAATAATTGCTGGAGCGCACCCAAGAGTATCCTGCAGACGTTTATTTAGCGATCTACGGATTTTCACTGTAGCTTCATAATACATATATTCACTCATGAAATTTGTTATTAACAATCCGACCCAATTCAAAAGTAATAGCAGCGTTCATAGCTACAACACTAGGAGAAAGGATGATATTCACTATTCAAGGTTAAATCTAACTTTGGCTCAGGAAGGGGTGAATTATGCTGCCACAAAAGTCTTTGGTCACTTACCAAGTAGCATCAAAAGTCTGACAGATAGCCAACTAGTATTTAAAAAGAAATTATACTAATTTCTGAATGGCAACTCCTTCTACAATGTAGATGATTTTTTAGATAAAGCATAAAAAAATAAAAACAAAATAAAATAAAATAAAAAACAACAAAAAATGTAATAAAAAATCTTTAAAATATTGATTGTCAAGTGTAGACAACATTTACTAGACACACATTCCACATCATTACGAAATGTCGTAATATGATCTATGGAACAAGTATTAATCTAATCTAATCTAATAGTATACAGTAGAAGAGTCCATCTAGTTGCTCTCATATAACCAATATTAATACAGTAATTGTTGTTTTTACCTGGACAGCAACAGTTATATACAATTTATTGACAGTTTTTTTTTCTTTTACAAATGACGGAATTACAATTCTTCAGTAAATTATGTATGTTCGAGTTGCTTAATTCATAGCTCCCACAGGAGTAGATGACAAAATATCAGCTTCAAATGAAGCATTTAGTTTCTCGGTAATTACTCAAAAATATTTGCGAAGAATTTTTTAATGTTTATATAAATGACTTCTGTTTCAAATGTTCAAATGTTTGTTAAGCTTATGGGACTTAACTACGGGATCATCAGTCCCAAACTACTTATGAACTACCTAATACTAAGGACGGCACAAATATCCATGCCCGAGGGGGGATTCGAACCCCCGACCGTAGTGGCCGTGCAGACCGTGACTGGCGCGCCTCAGTCTCTTCGGCCACCGCGGCCGGCACTTCTGTTTCTGTCTATAATGTCCGATACATATCAGAATACTAGAAAACTACGCTATGAAACTCTGATTATAAAAACATTTTGTAGTTAGTTAGATAATAACATACTCTCGGCTCAAAATTTTCAGCATTCACAAAGTTTAAGATTTGAGAACGAACGTACTCTTACAATATTTTGATTATCTAGCATATTTTGCTACATGGAGAGCGATCCCGAATTTTTAATGTGTAAACTACATGTAAATGATTGTTAGGCCTCGATCACAAGTAATTATTGCTTTTAATTATATTTTCAACGATATAAATCGTCATCTTCAGAGTTTTTTTATTTTCTTTTTAATGGACATCATTTAGAAACTTTTGAACCTTTGTACAATACGTCATATTATAAATGTAAAAGGTCATCTTGTAAAAATATGGTGTACATGTAAAAATCGTTGACGTCATGCTATACATAACAACACATGGCTGGCAGGAGGAGTTCTTCTCTTTTACTTGAACCCTGTTTCTACTTGGATGGAGAACAGACCCTCTTCTGTCACTATACCATGGTGACAACGAATTTTACGTGTAAACTACATCTTTATAAAATGACCTTTTACATTTATGACAACAGATTGTTGTACAAAGCCTCAAAAATTACCATATGATGTCAATTTTCTAATAATGGCGACTTACGTCGTGCAGTCGAAGCCTAGCAATCCTTTCCATAAACTTTACATATAAAGTATTATTACAAGGTGGATATATAATGACTTATAATTCAGTTCGAAGTACATACTCTCAAATAGAAGACTATTCGCATCTGCGTTGTAACGATACGAATACTTTGTCTCAGCCGGGGTGTTTGCATACTTAGTTCCACAAAAATATAACTGCCCGTTAAATTAAAACGGAAACGAAGGGAAAAAAAGTAAGTAAGCTATCTACTATTTCATAAGTTCAAAATGTTCAAATGTTCGTGAAGCTTATGGGACTTAACTGCGAAGTCATTAGTCCCTCAACTTACAAACTACTTATGAACTAATTTATACTAAAGACAGCACAAACATCCATGCCTGAGGGAGGTTTCGAACCCCCGACGGGGAACGGCCTCGCTCCTCTGAGCATAGCGCCTCAATGCGCTCGGCCAGTCCGCAGCGGCTTTTTCAATTGCCATAACTGTTATTATATTTTTACCACTCTGACGCAAGTCTATGAATGTCTTCATGAGAATATGTTTATCAAGCTTGCTCCTCTTCGTCCAAAGCAAATCGATGACCACGAATCTCTTTCTGCATTCCTCCGAATGTATGTAAATAGCATGGGGTGATCAAATGTTGAAATGTTTATAAATCTGTGGGACTTAAATACTCTAGTTATCAGTCCCTAGGCTTAAAAACTACTTAAACTAACTTACGCTAAGGACAACAAATAAACCCATGACCGAGGGAGGACTAGAATCTGCGACCGACGCGGTTCGCAGCTAGGCGCCTTATAACGCTCGGCCACTCCACCGCGGCGTATAGGATATCGGGACTGTATGGAGGATGTGGAGGTTTGTAAAACCGAAATTTCTGTAGCCTAGTCAAAACGGTGTCATCGTATCGCAGAATAAGGTCCGTAAACACGACCATGCCATACGGGAGAAAAATCAGAAGCAACAGTAATCAAACTCGACCCTAATGCCTTGCACCTAGAAAAGTTGGAATTGCAGTAACAAACATGGGTATAGAAACAAGTAAGGTTAACTTATATTTATTATTTCATTAGAGACATATGTAAATTCTTTTTGAACAGAAGAAAGGTACAGTAGCTACAGCGAGAGGATGAGGAGATTTTGGAAGTAAAAATAGCAGACTCAATAGCGAAATAAGTTCATTCGTGCTCTCCAGCTCAGAAAAACGATTAAAAACGCGTTTTCTAACATATTTGCAGTGCTAAGGAATGTCTTCTGTATGAAGAACTTGTATCGACAAAAAGTCTCAGTTTTCGTCTGTAGTTTGGAAACAAACGAAATTTAGCGCTTAATGCCTCGTCATCAATGCGTTCTGTATATACGGATCACTATTTCAGCTGAAGTTTTGGAGAAGGAATGGCTATTTGTTGAAGTACCCACCCGTGTTTTCAGTTGAGGTGTTATAGAAAAACCTCGATGGAATGGCCGAGCACTCTAAGGCACCACCGCGGTGGAGTTGATAAAGCGACTTACTGCGGAGTGCGTGGCTGCTTCCCGTCGGAGATTCGAGTCTTCCATCGGGCATGGCTGTTTGTGTCATCCTTAGCATAAGTTACTTTAAGTCAGTTTAAGTAATTTATAAGCCCAGGGAACGATGACCAGAGTATTTATGTCCCTTGGATTTAAAAACATTTGAACATTTTGATTCAGAAAATAGGCGGAACGGCTTAGTGACGGCAGCCCGTAGGAAGAAAGGAAAATTGTGGTTTAACGTCCCGTCGACATCGTGGTCATTGGAGACGGAGAACACATTCGGGTAGTTTTTTCAGAGAAGGGGAAGGAAACTGGCAGCACCCTTTGAAAGGAACCAAAAGAAACGTTCAAATGTTTGTAGAGCTTATGGGACTTACCTACGGGGTCACCAGTCCCTAAACTTACAAACTACTTATGAACTAGCTAATACTAAGGACGGCACAAATATCCATGCCCGAGGGGGGATTCGAACCCCCGACCGTAGTGGCCGTGCAGAACGTGACTGGCGTGCCGCAGACGGCTCGGCCACTGCGGCCGGCTGAAAGGAACCATGACGACATTTGTCTGAAGTAATTTTAAGGAAATCATCCGATAGGGAATTTACACATAGCTAGTAGAGAATACGAGTTCGATCAACGTTTAAAAAAATTAAAATTGTACAATAAAATGGCTACTCACAATCAAGATACCGCAACATGGTGTAGTACATATACTGAATTTTATTTTTTATTATTTATTTTTTCGCATAAACGTACATCATTGATCGTAGCATCAATGTTTTCTTGCGTTTTGTGTGAAGTTGCTGAATTTTTGCCAAAACTTTGTATAAATTAATGTATCGCATCCAGTACTGAACCAGAGAGTGAACGTGTGGCATATTTTGGTTGAGTAGTCTGTGATCGATTTTCTTTGCCTCACTTTTCTGAAACCGTATCACTCTCGCTGTATCCGCAAATCTCTATAAAGTCTCACCGCGTTGGAGTGGAAGAGTGTTGTAAGGCGCCTTGATGCGGAGCGTGCGCTTGCTCGCCGTCGTAGGTTCAGAGTCCTCCCTCAGCCATAGGTGTGTGTGTGTGTGTGTGTGTGTGTGTGTTGTCCTTAGGTTACTTTAACTCATTTTAAATTATTTTGTAAGCCTAGGGACTGGTAACCAAAGACGTTCCACGGATTTACCAACAATGAATATTTGAAAGTCTCAATTTTATTTACTATTTGAAACTTGATAGGATAAGGAAAAACTGTGGTGTCGCACAAGTATGAAGTGCGCGCCACGTACTTAGGCCGCGCGCCGCCATGCACGCACGGCGCGGCGTTCTTACGACGTCAGCCACGAGCGCCCTCTGCTGCAACTCCGTTCGTGGCCAAGATAGCTGCATCGGCCACTTGGGAATCAGATAGGCACCAGTTAAGACTTGGCTATCGGATAGGCACTAGGACTCATCAGTAAGCAGGCCTCTCTCTATATAAACTATGTATCAGCATTCTGCAGTCAAGAACTATGTAAAAGTTAAGTATTACCAAGACTCCACGAAATGTATATCTTGTTCTAATTTAGCCGGCCGCGGTGGCCGAGGAGACTGAGGCGCTTCAGTCACGGTCTGCACGGCCACTACGGTCGGGGGTTCGAATGCCCCCTCTGGCATGGATATTTGTGCCGTCCTTAGTGTTAGCTAGTTCATAAGTAGTTTGTAAGTTTAGGGACTGATGACCCCGTAGTTAAGTCCCATAGACTATTCAAACATTTGAAACATTTCTAATTTAGCCTAGTGTTTCTAGTTTCTGCTGTCCCACTGGCTGCTCACCTCCGTACCTGCACAAGCGTGCATCCTTTATTCTTGTGTCGGTCTCTTTCTACTCGGCCACCGACACCTACGACCATCGGCGGAAACGAGACACAAAAGTGACGACGAGGCTGGGACACAAAAAAAAAAAAAAAAACCATGTAGTGTTTTTTTTTCTGATATGAAAATAGTTTAGCATCCGACTTTTCTAAGCATGCTTTTAACGCGCTCTCCCAAATAACAGTAAATGAATACTGACACTTTATCCATTTCCGTACCAAATACTCGGTCACAAAATGTAAACAATCGGAGCAAGTTCAAATGTTTGTAAATCTATCGGACCAAACTGCGTGGTCATCAGTCCGTAGCTTACAAACTACTTAAACTAAAGTAAACTAACCTAAGGACAACACAAACACCCATGCCCTAGGGAGGACTCGAACCTCCGACGGCGAGCAACCGCGCAGCTACGCAGCGAGTCGCCTCAGACCGCTCGGCTACTCCACCGCGGCAATCGGAACAACAATGAGAACAGTATAAACATCTTCAGCGTTCTGCCTCCTTTTTTTCCCTCACATATTAAAAAGTTCCTTTCTTCTGTACGTAGGAATTTTCGTTCCGTTGCATGAAATCATACGAAAGGCCGCGGCCGGAATACACAAACTCTTGGCCACGTGTGCACGCGTTGCAAATCACGCCACGTAATGCTCTGCGGATTTAATCGGAAAGCTTTATTGCCGGAGTCGGATTAAGTCTTTTCTCTGCAACGCTATCAGACTAATTAAAGGTCTTCAGCCTCACTTTGATCTGCAAGACAGGGTTATAAACTTCAGACTACTCCAAAGCCATTAATTAAAGTCTATGTAGCTATCTAACTTCGTATTAAATCAAATATGAAAGTCATAAAGTCAAATTAACACTTACTAGTTACAATTACGACGGACTTACACTTAAAAGAACACGTTCATAATATCGTAGGGAATGAAAACCAAAGATTGCGTTTTAATGGCGGAACACGTCACAAAACCCATCACATTCGCTTAAACAGTACCGCCCGGATAGCTACCAGTTAGAAAGAAGTAATAAATTAGAACGTCTCGCTTGTTATTGAAATTCTACTGCCAGCCGCGGTGGCCGAGGGGACTGAGGCGCTCCAGTCACGGTCTGCACGGCCACTACGGTCGGAGGTTCGAATCCCCCCTCGGGCATGGATATTTGTGCCGTCCTTAGTCTTAGATAGTTCGTAAGTAGTTTGTAAGCTTAGGAACTGATGACCCCGTAGTTAAGTCCCATAAGTTCTACAAACATTTGAACATTTGAATTTGAAATTCTACTGTACCTCAATGCAAGCAGACGGTAGCTTTTGGCGTTTCTAACTGTATATCACATCATATCTCTTGAGCTATGCGCTGTACAACGATATAATGTTCCAGGTGCATTCAGTGATAAATGTACTCATCTCCAGGAAGAAAAAAGGGGAAAAAACCTGGAAAGATTCAAGAGAGGACATTCATATTCACATGACTTATACATTAGTATGTTCTGCAAAAATGATTAGCATTAATTTGCGTAGTTTGCAAATCTAGGGACTGATGAACACTGCAATTTGGCCCCACTGCTTTACAAACATTTGAACATTTGTTTAACGAATTAGGAGGGATTTAAAATGGAACGACCATATAAAATCAATGGTCGGTAAAGCAGATGCCAGACTTAGATTCATTGGGAGAATTCTAAGGAAATGTAGTCCGAAAACAAAGGAAGTAGGTTACAGTACACTTGTTCGCCCACAGCTTGAATACTGCTCACCGGTGTGGGATCCGTACCAGGTGGGATTGATAGAGGAAGTGGAGAAGATCCAACGGAGAACAGCGCGCTTCGTTGCAGGATCATTTGGTAATCGTGAAAGCGTTACGAAGATTATCGCTAAACTCCAGTGGAAGACTGTGCAGGAGAGACGCTCTGTTGCTCGGTACGGGCATTTGTCGAAGTTTCGAGAACTTACCTTTACTGAGGAGTCTAGCAGTATATTGCTCCCTCCTACGTATATCTCGCGAAGAGATCGTGAGGATAAAATCAGAGAGATTAGAGGTCCACACAGAGACATACCGACAATCCTTCTTTCCGCGAACAATACGTGACTGGAATAGGAAGGAAAATCGATAGTGGTACTCAAGTACCCTCCGCCACACACCGTCGAGTGGCTTGCGGAATATGGTTGTAGATGTAGATGTAGAACATGTCGCCCCGCAGATTCAAAGTTAACTTCGATATTGCGGTGCATCACCTACCTGTAAAATGTGCCTGCGGCTATCGATGTCGCTATAAACCGAAGGTAATGGATCATAGTTACTTGAGCAGACATGCAAGATGCCTCGTAGACGCATGCGTCAGCCGTACTGTCAAATCACTGAGTTTGAAAGGGGGCACATTATTAGCATGAGATAAAAACTACTTTTCGTGTGGGTCGAAGTGTTCCTGCAGTGAAACGTATATATGGAGAACGGTTCACCGCAGGCCGCCCAACGCGACGAGATGGTTCAGGTCTCAGCCACCCAGACCACTCCCAAGAAGATCGACACTTCATCCCACTGACACTGCAGGACAGATCTGCGTCCTCCTCGGCTCTGCCATAACGGTGGAACATTGTAACACATCGTACAGACCCACTGCCGGAGGTAACAATCCGTTGCCGTTCATTACGGCATGGGTTTCGTGCGCGCCGTATGCTTTTCCGCCTACCTTTCACTAACGTGCAGAAACATGCTAGACAGCAACGGTGTATGGAACGACGTCATTGGCAACAGGAATGACATTAAATAATGTTTTCCGACGAATCTAGGCTCTACGAGGGTTGGAACCCTGTGGTGTCGCCCAAGTATGAAGTGCGCGCCACGTACTTTCGCCGCGCGCCGCCATGCACGCACGGCGCGGCGTTCTTACGACGTCAGCCACGAGCGCCCTCTGCAGCAACTCTGCTCGTGGTCACGACTGTTGCATCGGCCACTTAAGAATCAGATAGGCACCAGTTAAGACTTGGCTATCGGATAGGCACTAGGAATCATCAGTAGGCAGGCCTCTATCTAAACTATGTATCAGCATTCTGCAGTCTTGAACTTTGTAAAAGATAAGTATTATCTTATTTCTACGAAATATACAACTTGTTCTAATTTAGTCTAGAGTTTCTAGTTACTGCTGTCCCACTGGCTGGTCACCTCCGTATCGCACAAGCGTGCATCCTTTATTCCTGTGTCGGACTCTCTCTACTCGGCCACCGACACCCACGACAACCGGCGGAAACGAGACACAAAAGTGGCGACGAGGCTGGGATACAATCTACCCAAATGGTGGCAACCCAGATATGTAGACAGTATGCACTGGAATCTACAATTGTCGCTGATAGGTATGTCAACGAAGTGTGATAACTTACCTCCGAGCAAATGAACTCGCCCGACCCACGTTCACCGGCGTGCGCACAGTCCATGGTAACAGTCACTTCTGAACGAGCAGTGGCTAACGAGAAAGACAAGCCGGGGCGTCCACGTCAAGTCACGTGATCAAGAGAGGCCTCAGTCAACTGGATCGCCAGCTGAATGGCTGGCAGCTGAGGCACAGCCCACTGAGTCATAGCGGACAGCCAATCAGCTGGCGATCGTAGTGACTCAGGCGTCACGTGACGTGACGTGCGCGCCGCGGCCTGTCTTCCTCGTTGGCCTCCGAGCGAGCGTTCTAACTTAACGATGTCATTATGTTTTCGAAACAGGAAAATCGGAGTTGCATCAACACTGAATGTGCCAAAGGTCGTACCGCACGACAGCGTCAGCAAGGAATTCAAGAGGCATGCGAGGAAACGGCATTGCCGTACAGAACGGTGGCGCGATAATGCGCGGGCGCATACGGCGCAAGATGTGGATGCTCAGTTCGGTCGATGGGACTAGCAAGTACTGTACTATCCACCAAACTGCCCGGAATTAACTCCTTGTAACTTTGAATTGATTCTGAAGAGGAAGGAACCACTTCGTGACATTCCCTTCAGAACTGCTCCAGAGATTCGGCAGGCAGTAGACCGCTTCATTCGGACCATCAACAGAACAGGCTCTGCTGACGGTATACTACCCCTTCCACTTCGCTGGCAACGGGTTCTACACAATGCTGAAGATTACTTTGATGGACGGTAACAGGTGCAAACATGTAACGCTTTTGTATCGGTAGTGAATAAATAGTTGCACTATTTAAGTTCCAACCCTCATATTTCTTTGAAAATGATCGCTGCATCGTGGAGAGCCGCATCACAGTGTCTGTATTCGGACAAGACATACAGCGCCAACTCAAGGCCTTATGGTGTGTGGTGCTGTGAGTACAGCCGTAAATCACAGCTGATGCGTGTCCAGGTCACTGTGACCAGTTTGTATGACATCCTGCGACCCATAGCCATACCCTTTTCTATGACACTCCAGACGCCACTTTCAGCACGAATATGTATGTTGCTGCACGAACATATGTCTTCATGGTGTCACAGGATGTCAGCCAGGTCACCAAACTTTTTAGCGATCGCAAATGTGTGGGATATGGGGTAGCGGCAGGTACAGCACTGAAACCCAATGCCGACCACCACAGATGAACTTTGGAACCAGGTAAACGCAACATGGATGGACAAACCACGGACACTGTTCGCGCCTTATAAGTGTCGAAGCCATCACGCGTGGAACACTTTATCAGAACCCATGGTAGACCCTGTGTCTACTTGGCAACAGGGCACATGATGAACCGAGATGAATGAAATGCTAATCATTTTTTGGGAACATACTAATGAACGTGTTCTGTGAATATGAACCTCCTGCCTCTTGTCTTTCAAAGTCTTGTTGTTTTCTCTTTTTTCCTGAAAAACAGTATCGCAGATATTGTCTGTAACGTGTGTTATGAGTAGAGTTAGCCGTTAAAAAATAATCGTTGAAGCATCATGCCAGATACTGAGGTTTGATAGAATGCACCGAGAAAATGTACAAGTAAGTGAAAATCTTTTATTTCTTGCAGAATTCTCAGCGAGAAAAAGTTTCGTAAATGTTTGAAATTATAAATTATATGATGTCTGTTAGAAGTAGCGGTGTTGTCCTCTATTTCGGTGGAGTGGCCGAGCGGTCCAGGGCGCCTTGCTGTGGAGTGTGCGGTTGCTCGCTGTTAGAGGTTAGAGTCCTCCCTGGGGCATGTGTGTGTGTGTGTGTGTGTGTGTGTGTGTGTGTGTGTGTGTGCGTGTGTGTCGTCCTTAGATTAGTTTAACTTAATTTAAGTGGCTTGTAAGCCTAGGGATTAATAACCAAAGAAGTTAAGTCTTATAGATTTACAAACATTTGAACATTTTGTTGTCATTTTCGAGTTATGTTCAAATGTTTGTCAAGCTTATGGGACTTAACTGCGGGATCATCAGTCCCTAAACTTACAAACTATTTATGAACTAACTTATACTAAAGATAACACACACATCCACGCCCGAGGGAGGATTCGAACCTCCGACGCGGGAGTACGAGTTATGGATAAACGAAGTTGACATATGTGAGTGCTATCAGCTTCAAGACTAACACATCTGTCTCGTGCTGTTGTGCTTGACATAAGATTATAAAATGTTCAAATGTTTGTAAATCTGTGCGACATGACGACTCTGGTCATCAGTTCTTTAGGCTTATTAACTACTTACACTAACTTGTGATAAGGACAACAAATACACCCATGCCCGAGGGAGGATTCGAACCTCCGACAGCGAGCAGCGGTGCGCTACGCAGCTAGGCGCCTTGGAACGCTCAGCCATTCTACCGCGGCCATAAGGTTATACTTCTTAATGTAAAGAAAAATACAGCATTTGGATGTTTAAAATCAGACAGTAATCACGCAAATTAATTAAAAATATTTTTTCAGCAGTTAGATCAGGTGCAACAGATGGGTACTGTGTCCCAGGATTGAAGCCATTTAAGCCCTTTCTACTCAAGAATTGAGAGCTTAATCAAAATTTGCCGGTTCGACCGGCCGCCTACCATGTAGATGGGATTCGGTCATTTGCTCCAGATGCTCACGTTCGTTTGCTTGTAGATGGAATAGGATGGATCTGATTTTTACGCGAATGAAGTTGCTTCACGCATGCGCAGTCGGTCGAGTTGGGATACCAGCTGATGAACGGCGCGAACTTGTGAATTTCTTTGAGAATTATGTACCAGTCTCTTGCTTTTGGAAAGTAGTCTGTTCGTCTTATAAATATTATGGGTGAAACATCTATTTCCTGTGAGCTTAACCTCGAACACAGGTCTATGCTTTAACATAACATACGTAGAAACTTATGCATGTTTAATGATAAAGGTGAAGCATTGAATTAAATGTTTCTGACATTATAGAGACGTAAAACAGTCTCAGGGTGTGTTGTTGTTGTTGTTGTTGTTGTTGTTGTTGTGGTCTTCAGTCCGGAGACTGCCTTGATGCAGCTCTCCACAATACCATATCCTGAGCAAGCCTCTTCAACTCCACGTAAGAACGGCAACCTACATCTGTCTGAATCGAGATAAATTTATATTTATAATGTTATTCATGTTTATTTACATGGTGTCTGTTCTTTTCGGACATGTCCGAAAGCGGGAAAACCGGGTCCGTATGCGGGTCCAGCACAAATTTTCATTTTAGCCAGTGGATTTATTTCAATACCCTGAGACGGTCAAAATGTTTAAATATTTCGAATTCGTTATTCAGGTTTATTAGAATTAACAATATTGGTTATTGTATACATTTGCCGCTCTATTACAGCAAGGGTGGAAACTGCAGCTTCTATTTTTCTGACTTCTTTTTGTCATGACAACCGCAGAAACAGCCTAAACACCATACTGAGCCTCATCTTCTGGAAGTAGTCAAATGGGAAAAAATGTTCAAATGTTTTTAAGCTTAAGGGACTTAACTGCGGGGTCATCAGTCCCTAAACTTACAAACTACTTATGAACTACCTTAAACTAAAGACGACACAAACATCTATGCCCGAGGGGGGGATTCCAACCCCCGACGGCGAACGGCCTCGCGCATCGGAGCATAGTGCCTCAATGCGCTCGGCCACTCCACCGCGACAAACGTTTTGGAATCGACGGGTAAACAACTACCAATAAAACGTCAGGGGAAATCCAGGGGACAAGAAAGAGCTCTCCAGACATAATGAATAGTCCTAGTGGTGCTAAATCAACAAATGACAAAGCACAATAAATTTAACAATAGTTCAATTTCTCTGACGCCGAACTCTTGCCAGAGTTTTGGCAAGTATTTTATGTTCGTTTATTTTTGACATCTCTGGAGACAGAAAATCTCCTCTGTAGGAATCAACATGGGTTCTAAAGCAACGATCACTTGAAACCCAGTTCTTGGTATTCGTCCGCGAGACCCAGAAAGCAATCGATAAAGACTACCAAGTACATGCCGCGTATCTTGACTTCTGGAATGTCAGACCAATTGTGTAATTGGATTGAAGAGTTTTAGGAAAAAAGAGCACAGAATTTCATTCTCAAAGGAGAGAAGTCTTCAGACGTTACTTTTCATAACATATACAAATTATGTCGGAAATAGCATTCGATGTTAAATTAAACCTCGGGCAGCAGCGCCAGTTATTATAACTTCAGCAGCAGCGCGATGCAGAATTGCTACCACTGTGTATTCCCTGTTACAAACCTAGTATACAGCTACTAAGTGATCGAAATGACAAAAACAGTTTAATGCACAGGTAGAAATATTACATTTGTTTCTATCTGAATTAGTACATCAATTACCTTCGGTATATAAATATAACAAATGTAGCATTTTTCCGAAAGTGGACAATAATCATGTATAATAGAACCAACAGTACTATCATTTCCTCTTTATTTACTTCTCTGTAGTTACAGTCTTTTGCGTATTTAGTGTCAGCTTTTTCTGTGTTATGTGGAACATTAAAAATAGTACACATAGTTTCCTCATCAATCATATTATAATCTGTCATGAATGAGAGAACTTGCTTCCGTGACCTCATGCCCCTTGCGTTCCCTTTTGAACCAGGGACTATTTTTATAATATTCTTGTTCAGAGTTTTGGAATGCTGCTTGTATGTCGTTTTACTCCACAGAGTGGTACCGTCTTCAATATTTGATTCATTGTGTCTGAAACCTTGTTCGGGATCGGGTCATGGATTTACATTTGAATAATAGTATCCTATTTACGATCTGATGAATCTAGACAAAAATCGCTAAGATCTTCATTACTTGTCGAAAGAAGTCTATTTCTTCATCTGTTAGACCCATAACCACATCTGCGAGGCCTGAAGATTAATTATGTAGTAGAATAACACTCATTTTCGCATTGTGTAACGCTTAAAAAGGGTTGAAAATGAGATTGACGGAAACTGCAGTATGGCTAATCAGCAGAATCTAGAGGACAATTTATCGAGAGTTAAACATATATTTACGAAATAAATTTAAATTTTTCAGCATTCTAATGTGTAGGGTAAAATTTATATAATAAATATTTACTAAAACTACCACAAATACATTTGGAAGGACAACTAGACGTAACACAAAACAATTCAAATCTACTTACATGACAGGCAGCGCGGTGCAAATCTGATACCAGTGATGCACTCCCTAACTGAAGTTATTTTGAGTGGACACTGCCGTGTACTAGAAACTCAGAACCTTCACTGACATCATTGTTAAGGCTTAATGGAGGAATAGCTAAAGCGGAAATACGTTATCTTCATTATTGCGACAACAGTGAGCATTTAAAGAAAAGTGGTAGCATATTTTCACCAGCGCTGCCGCTCGAGGGTTAAGCGTTTCGTGAATTGAAGTTGCAGTATATCGATAAAAATGTAGAGAAAGACAGGAAGATTTGCAGCATGTGGACGCTTCGTGCAGTGAGCGGCAACTGACACTCGACACAAACAAATGTAGCGCAGTGCGAATACATTGAAAGAAATATATTTTTCTGCAGGGCCGGCCAGACCACAATATCGGCCCGTGGGTCATCCCTCTTCGGCTGACAGCACACTCCCCCCACCGCGCTGCTGTGATGTCTGAGCGGGAAACTTCCAGGAATAAATAGAGTTACCGCTTAGACGGCAAAACCGTCAGACACGCAACACTAGACTGCCATACGGATAGGTTTCATATTATGCCATGTTAGGAAATTCGAAAGTTGAGGATATAGTTAGTGAAAGAGGTATTCTACAGTGTGAAACCTTAACTTTTCCCAACGTACTGAATGTTCAGACAACTTACGAGTATGCTGCAGGATGACGTCGTCGACCACCACCAACATTTCGACAGAAACACACCGTGCCATTCTCAAGGCACAAATGCAAGTGAAGGAAGCAATGTGCAAGTGAATTTCCAGCCTTCTGTGCAATGGCTGAGTGCCGGCCGCGGTGGCCGAGGAGACTGAGGCGCTTCAGTCACGGTCTGCACGGCCACTACGGTCGGGGGTTCGAATCCCCCCTCGGGCATGGATATTTGTGCCGTCCTAGTTCGTAAGTAGTTCATAAGTAGTTTGTAAGTTTAGGGACTGATGACCCCGTAGTTAAGTCCCATAAGCTTAACAAACATTTGAACATTTTTTTGCAATGGCTGAGTGACGATAGTAACGAAATGGCCACCTAAATCTATGGCCTTTTTGCCTTACGCATCTGCATCTACATCTACATACATACTCCGCAATTCACCGTAAAGTGCGTAGCGGAGGGTACACTGTACCACTACTAGGCATTTCCTTTCCTATTCCACTCCCAAATTGAACGAGGAAAAAAAGAATGCATATATGCCTCCGTACCAGCCCTAATTTCTCTTATCTTGTCTTTGTGATCTTTACGCGAAATGTAAGTAGGCGGCAGCAAGATCGTACTACACTCAGCTTCAAATTCCGGCCCTCTAAATTTACTTAACAGACATTCACGAAAAGAACGTCGTCTTTCTTCCAGCGATCCCCAATTGAGATGCCGGAGCATTTCCGTGACACTCGCGCATTGGTCGAACCTACCGGTAACAAATCTAGCTGCTCGCCTTTGAACCGCCTCTATGTCTTCCTTCAAACCGATCTGCTGCGGATCCCAAATACTTGAGCAATACTCAAGACGTGGTCGTATAAGCGTTTTATACGCGGTCTCCTTTACAGGCGAAGTACATCTTCCCAAAATTCTCCCAATAAACCGAAGTCGGCTGTCCGCCTTACTCACAACTGTCCTTACATGCTCGTTCCATTTCATATCGCTCTGCAATGTTACGCCTAGATATTTGAATGAAGCATTCCCAACAGGATTGGTCGTATTTTGCGGAAATATGATGTGAAATGTGTTTTTCGACCACCTTCTCAGATAAAGACCCTGCTGGGGTCCGTAAAGGATGATCTTAGTTTGCCTAAGGCAGGCGTCTTTCGTGTTCCTTGAATTTCTGGCATGTCATATATCGGTCAGACAATCAGGACTGTGGAAGACCGATGATTTGAACATAAGCGTCACACACGCTTACAACCGCCGAACAAATCCTCTGTGCCGCGGTGGAGTAGCCGAGCGGTCTAGGGTGTGCCACGTCGCTGCTCGCCGACATAGCAGGGCGATGACGAATCAAACCCACAGAGCCTTCCTTATCGGCCCATTTAACGTGCACCATCGCAGCTCGCCCAGCTCACTGCTCGCTGCGAACCTCGCCAGGCGATGATATCAAAAAGGTTTGTTTTTCGCGCTACGACCATCGCCGCCCGGCCTGAAACTTGAACTGTGATTGGTTGCTTCAATGTCACTCTAGCAGAGCGGCTTTTGACTGTTGTGCGCGTGGAACTCCGTGCCCATCGCTCACAATATGGTTTGTTAGAGGTATTTTCAGTAAGGCAACAATGAGTGAAGAGCTGAAGCAGATGATTACTATGTCTGAAAAAGCGATCTGGATAGTTTTTGAGCTGTCGGCAGTACTTGTGAAGTATCCGTAGTGAGGACGTTCAGCATTCAAAGGATGCACTCTGTGCCTCCTTTCCAATAACAACAGTTTTGTAGCGAACAAAACACTGTCACTGTCGCCAGACGATGTGGATAACATGTTTCACACTTCACGCCACTGCAGTTGTGCACTTAGCAGTAATGTAACAGCTGCAGGAGAATATACATGGCGAGCAGCGAGGTGCCTGCAGCGTGAACGCAACAAGGCTGCTGGCGAGCAGCGAGCTGCCAGATTCCAGCAGCGAGCAGCCAGCTGCGAGGTGGCAGCGCAAACAAAGCCTTTAAGGCGCCTCGTTGCGGAGCGCGCGGTTGCTCGCCGTCGGAGGTTCGAGTCCTCCCTGGGGCATAGGCGTGTGTGTTGTGCTTAGGTTAGTTTACCTAAGTTTAAGTAGTTTGTAAGCTACGGACTGATGACCACACAGTTTGGTCCGATAGATGTACATTTGAACGCTTTTTTTTAATCCTCTGTTACAGAACATTGTATTGGCACCGGTCATTCTATGGAATAAAGCAACACAGGGATTCTGGCATTCACTTCCAGCTATTGGGATAGCGTTAAGGAAGCTGTTGAAATTAAAATAGCAAGCGACCTTATAAATAGAGATGGTGGTGTTTGTTTAAATTCTGCTTGGAAACCGGCCCTGTCTCTTTCCAAACAACAGTGCGTTACAATTAATGCTGCTTTACCTGTTGATTAATAGTCACTATCGATATCTTTTATGTTTGATCATCTTTGATTGTGTTGACACTGTAGTGACTTGTACTGTGTGTGTTATATTCCTTGTTTGCCCTTTACAAACCGAGGTATTAAATTCGCTTGCACATTGCTTCCTTGAGTGCGGTTTTGCCATGAGAATAGCAGGGTGTGCTCCTGTCGAAATATCGGCGCTGGTCGACGACGTCACCCGGCAGCATACCCGTAACTTGTTTGAGCGTATTTATACAGTTACTGACTGTTGGTACAAAAATAAATAAATAAAATAAATTGTTACGATTATTCTGCAACTACATTATACTAATAAAATTGTGTGAGGCACGATGTTCCATGTAAAATTCTTACATTTTAACTGAGTTATAGAAATAGGGGCAAATACAAATTTTAGTTTCTATAGAATGATGATAGGGGTAGAATAAATTATCACACCTACATGTGAAAGATAAAAAATTACTACCTAGTGCTTCTCTACCGACAGTATCACGAATCACAGGTATGTTGATAGACGGTATCCAACAAGAATGACAATCTTTTACTGGAAGGGCATCGGAATACTACGCAGATGTTAAGGGGACGCGGTGGAGTAGCCGAGCGGTCTAAGGCGTCTTGTTGCGGAGCACGTGGTTGCTCGCCGTCGGAGTTTCGAGTCCTACCTGTGGCATGGTTGTGTGTGTTGTCCTTAGGTCTTGTTTTTTTCCTTTATTGTGTTTTATACCAGTACACTGGTAGCCTGGCAGCAGCACTATAGGCTGCTTTTCAGCTGAGAGTAATTAAAAGACATGTATGAGGTGAGAATTAAAATACATAACAGGAGATAAAATAACGGAGATACAATAACATAGACAAGGCGACAGTTTGGAGTACATTACAATTCCTGCTTGAAGGAAGTCCCTCTAAGAATTGAACCACCTTTGACAAAGTCTAAGAATATAAGTAATAAGGGAATTACTGTTTTTCATCAAAATATACAGGGTATCAGAGATAAAGTTAATGAAATGCTTATTGATACTGATTCTGACATTATTGGAATTTCAGAGCACTTTTTAAGTGGTGTGACAATTAAGAGACTTCCTTTGCCAGGATACAGGTTAGCTGCCTTCTACTCTAGGAGTTCCTTGCAGTGTGGGGGAGTGGCCATGTATGTAAAAAACGATTTTTCATCGGAGTCAATCGATTTTTCTAAACACTGCACAGAACAGATATTTGAATGTTGTGCAGGAGTTGTTAATGTTAATGGAACTAAACTAGTAATAGTTGTTATTTATAGATCCCCTGACTCAGATTTTAAAATGTTTCTGCCCAAGCTGGAATTGGTTCTGGGTTCACTGTATAGGAAGTATAAAAATTTAATTGTGTGTGGAGATTTCAACATTAATTGTGTAGGTGATAGCTCAAGGAAAAGTCAGCTGTTAGATCTATTTAATTCCTATAACATGATGCAAACAGTATTTTTTCCAACGAGAGTGCAAGGAAATAGCAGTTCTACCATTGACAATATTTTTGTTCATTCTTCATTATTAGAGGGGCACTCTGTCAGCAGAATAGTAAATGGCCTATCAGACCACGATGCCCAACTTTTAATGCTAAAAAGTATTTGTTCTCAAACAAATGTTAAACATAAATATCAACTACACAGAAAAGTTAATCCAGTTGCAATTGAGACCTTTTTAAGCCTAATTAAGGAACAAGAATGGCAGGATGTTTATAGTGCTGATAATGCAGATGATAAATATAATGCTTTTCTGAACACATTTATTAGGCTGTTTGAAAGTTGCTTTCCGCTAGAACGCTCAAAACAGGGTACTTTCAGTAACAGACAGCCAGGGTGGATGACAAAGGGGATAAGAGTATCATGTAGAACTAAGCGGGAGTTGTATCAAAATGTTAGAAGCAGTCAGAATGAAGATGCAGTAGCTCATTACAAACAGTACTGTAAGGTTCTGAAAAACGTCATTAAGAATGCAAAAAGTATGTTGTACGCAAAAAGAATAGCAAACTCTCGGGATAAAATTAAAACTATCTGGTCAGTCGTGAAGGAAGTGTCTGGTCAGGAGCAGCAGGTAGAAGATATAACGTCAGTGCGTAGTAGGAATGTTTCTGTTACTGACAAGTTAGATATATGTGCAATATTCAATAATCACTTTCTGAATATAGTAGAGGAACTAAACAAAACTCTAGTTTCTACAGGTAATCATATAACGTTTTTAGAAAAAGCGTTTCCGAGGCTGTTACCTGAAATGATCCTTCATGATACTTCCATAGGTGAGATTGAGTCAATAATTAAATCACTAAAGACTAAGGACTCTTGTGGATATGATGGGGTATCTAGCAGAATTCTTAAGTACTGTTCTCCATATGTTAGCCCAGTACTAAGCCACATTTGTAATTTTTCCTTTCAGAATGGTCAGTTTCCTAACAGATTAAAGTACTCAGTAGTGAAACCGCTTTATAAAAAAGGAGAAAGGTATAATGTAGACAACTATAGACCTATTTCTATGCCATCGGTTTTTTCCAAAGTTATTGAAAAGGCTGTATATTCAAGATTAATTGATCATTTCAGTTCACATAATTTCCTGTCAAACGTACAGTTTGGTTTTAGAAGTGGTTTAACGACCGAAAACGCTATATTTTCGTTTCTCTGTGAGGCACTTGATGGGTTAAATAAGAGGCTACGGACATTAGGCGTCTTCTTTGATTTAACAAAAGCGTTTGATTGTGTTGATCACAAAATATTGTTGCAGAAGTTGGAACATTATGGAATACGGGGAGTAGCCCACAACTGGTTCACCTCTTACTTTAGTAATAGACAACAGAAGGTAATTCTCCGCAGTGTAGAAAATGGCTATGACGTGCAATCCCAATGGGGCACAATTAAGTATGGGGTGCCCCAGGGGTCTGTTTTGGGACCATTGCTGTTTCTTATTTATATAAATGATATGCCTTCGAGTATAACAGGTGATTGTAAAATATTTTTGTTTGCTGATGATACCAGCTTGGTAGTGAAGGATGTTGCTCCTAATATTGACACAGTATCAAATAATGCAGTTCAAGAGATAAGTTCATGGCTAATAGAAAACAAGTTGATGTTAAATCACAGTAAAACTCAGTTCTTACAATTTCTAACACATAATTTGACGAAATCTGACATTATGATTACACATAATGGACATGTGATAAGTGAGACTGAACAGTTCAAATTTCTAGGTGTTCATATAGACAGTAAGCTGTCATGGAAAGCCCATGTTCAGGATCTTGTTCCAAAACTAAATTCTGCTATATTTACCATTAGAACAATATCTGAGATAAGTGATTTTTCAACACGAAAAGTAGTCTATTTCGCTTACTTTCACTCACTTATGACGTACGGCATTGTTTTTTGGGGTAACTCGCCTGATGCAAAAAGGATATTTCTGGCTCAAAAACGGGCGGTTCGAGCAATATCTTGTGTAAGTTCGCGAACGTCATGTCGACCCCTTTTCAGTAGTCTGGGAATTTTGACTCTGGCGTCACAATACGTTTTTTCTTTAATGTCGTTTGTTGTTAATAATATCAGCTTATTCCCACGAGTTAGTAGCTTTCACTCGGTGAATACTAGACAGATGTCTAATCTACATTTGCACCACACCACCTTAACACTTGTGCAGCAGGGGTGCAGTATTCTGCGGCATCCATTTTCAATAAGCTGCCACAAGAACTTAAGAATCTTAGCACTAATCCACATGGTTTCAAATCTAAATTGAAGAGTTACCTCGTGGCTCACTCCTTTTATTCTGTCGAGGAACTCCTAGAAAAGTTAAACAATTAAGCTAATTCATTTTTTCTTTATTGATTCTTTTCACTTTGTCTTAAGATTGTCGTGTGCAAAGGACTACTTAAAATTTTTCTATTACCATTCTTGTGTAACAATGTATTGACTTGTTCCATGACCATGGAGTCTTACTCCTGAAGTGGGTCCTATGGAACAGAAAAAACAAATAAAAATAAAATAGACAGATGATTAAAACCACATTTTAGTTAGTTAAAAACGATGAGCCACGGTGACCTTAAAGAAAAACATGTAGGACGACAATAACACAGGACGGCGAGTACACGGAGACACTAATTAAAACACACGGTGCGACACTTGTCTGGTTACGGTGGACGCAGTTAAAAAAAATAAATAAATAAATAAAAATTTAAAAAAACCACACACACACACACACACACACACACACACACACTTCACTGGAGCACAGCACACAACATTTGACGTAGCACTTTTAAAACTGTCGGCCCAGGACCCCGAGAAGGGCAGGGAGGGAAGCGCGGGGGAAAGGAAAAACGGCGGGGAAGGAGGCGGTAGGGAGGAGCCGTAGGGACTCCAGGGGGTAGCCAAGCGGGGGAGGGGAAGGGGAATGGGGGCGGAGAGGGGGGCCTACATATACGGGGGGGGGGGATCAGAGCTAGTAGGACGGGTATATGTCAGGACGGAGGACGTCATCAGGGAGGGGGAGGCGGCGGAAATTACCCTGGGAGAGGACATGGAGGGTGTGGAGATGAAGGGAAGGGGGTATAACGCGGTAGAGGCGTGGCAGAGGCCCAGGGTTGGTGAGGATGGGGTGGTCCAGGGGGTTGCGGGAGTCTATTTTATGGGTGGTATAGAGGATACGGATATGCTGGAGGTATTCAAGGAGGTGGGGAAATGGGATCACGTCATACAGGATCCGCGTGGGGGAAGGGAGCCGGATGCGGTAGGCGAGGCGGAGGGCGTGGCGCTCGAGGACTTGAAGGGTTTTGTAATAGGATGTGTGAGCGAAAATCCTGGCGTGATGGAAGCTGCAAAGGACAGGACGCATGAGGGAGCGGTAGGTGTAGAGGATGGTGGAGGGGCTGAGACCCCACGTCCGGCCAGTGAGGAGTTTTAGGAGGTTAAGGCGGGAGAGGGCTTTCTGTCGGACAGTGCGGAGGTAGGGGGTCCGGGAAAGGTTACGGTCGAGGGTTAGGCCAAGGTACTTCAGGGTGGGGGTGTGGCGGATAGGGTGGTTGTGGAGGGTTAGGTAGAAATCATGGAGACGGAAGGAGGGGCTGGTACGACCTATGATAATTGCCTGGGATTTGTCAGGATTGACAGAGAGGAGCCACCGGTTACACCATGAGGCGAACTCGGTGAGGTGGGACTGGAGCAAAAAGTGGAAACGGGCAAGAGAGGGGGCGAGGGCTAGGAAGGCGGTGTCGTCAGCATATTGTAGGAGATAGACGGGAGGCTTGGGTTGGGGCATGTCGGCGGCGTAGATGAGATAAAGGAGAGGAGAGAGGACGGAGCCTTGATGCACCCCCGGAGGGGTAGAACAAATGGGAGTCGGAGTTGCGTCCTTAGGTTAGTTTAACTTAGTTTAAGTAGTTTTTAAGCTACGGACTCATGACCAAGAAGTTAAGTCAGATAGATTTACAAGCATTTGAACATTCTGAACAGACGGTTTTTCATATCACGTTACGTGATTTCGGACTCAGTTACTTGATTTAAGAACATGTAGAAAAACTTTCACTTGTGTTACTTGAACACTGTATCGTGGCAGTTACTGATGGAGGAGCGGGGATGTTTGGATCCATAGTTGCTTAAGTTACTGGTAGATGTCGTGTCTGTCTGCCGCATTTACGTTTCTGCCAACCATTACGGAATTCCTTGTGTATTCTCTACTCGGTTTGCCTTACGTTGTACATTGTTTTCTGCTTCTTGTTCACTTTTCGTATTTCGAAATGAGTGCAGGCGCTACTCCGATCGCACAGCACAAAATGTTCAAATGTTTGTAAATTTATGGGTCGTAACTGCAGTGGCATTGGCCCCTAACCTTTATAAACTAACGTATCCTAAAAACAAAACACACACACACACACACACACACGCGCCCAAGGGAGGACTCGAACCTCCGACGGCGAACGGCCGCACGCACTTCAGCAAGGCGCCTTAGTGCGCACGGCTATTCCGCCGCGCCTTTCACGCCCCTGCTCGCGTTGGAGGCACCAGTCCTCCCTCGGGCATGTGTGTGTGTGTGTTTTGTTCTTAATATAAGTTAGTTTAAGTAGTTTATAATTCTATGAACAGATGACCAGAGTAGTTTGGTCCCTTAGGGTTACAAAAATATGAACATTTAATTTTTGAAGGAGCTCAGGAGTTTAGGAATCATTGACTATCACCCAGGCGAATCGCTTAGAACTACCACACTAGTGCTACCTCATCAAAAAAAAAAATTGTTTCATTCTATGGTATTTGTGCGGAAATCTGTACTCTACAAAAGCAATCTCCTGTTAGATTGTAGTGACAAATGTTAAAATGTTTGTTAAGGTTATGGGACTTAACTGCAGGGTCATCAGTCCCTAAACTTACAAACTACTTATGAACTATCTTATAATAAAGACGTCAAAAACATCCATGCCCGAAGCGGGGGATTCGAATCCCCGACCGTAGCGGCCGTGCAACTGTGACTGGCGCGCCGCAGTCCGCTCGGCCACTGCGGCCGGCATTGTAGTAACATTGTTCAAAATGTTTGTAGAACTTATGGGATTTAACTACGGGTTCATCAGTCCCTAAGCTTACAAACTACTTATGATCTAGCTAAGACTAAGGACGGCACAAATATCCATGCCCGAAAGGAGATTCGAACCCCCGACCGTAGTAGCCGTGCAGACCGTGACTGGAGCGCCTCAGTTCCCTCGGCCACCGCGGCCGGCCGCGCTATTAAACATGAATAGCCTCTACTACGTGCACTACGCCAGTCAACGATGTTATGTGTCTTCGACTCACTTATTACAGGTGTTTAATTTACTACTCGTAGATATGTCGTTTACCCACACGTAGCCGGCCGCGGTGGCCGAGGGGACTGCGGCGCCCCAGTCACGGTCTGCACGGCCACTACGGTCGGTGGTTCGAATCACCCCTCGGGCAAGGATATTTGTGCCGTCCTTAGTCTTAGCTAGTTCATAACTAGTTTGTAAGTTTAGGGACTGATGACCCCGTAGTTAAATCGCATAAGCTATACAAACAAAACTCACGCGTAATTACAACAAATCATATTAAGAACTGTTCGTTTAGACGGATATTCAGTGCGTCGTTGCCTTTAACGGTAAATTTTCATAATATGGAAATTCTTTAACTGTATATAAGATGTTGCCAGTCATTTTATTACAAAAAATAATACCTACTAGGTACATCTGAAAATTGCCATGAATGGTCTCAGGAAATATAGGAAACAATAGTTACAAACAAAATACTTGTACTGGCCTTCGAAGTAATCGCCATTGGCTATAATACACTGCGGACATTGCTCGCATAGATGTTGGTAATTAACAGCAAACGCTTGTTCTGGAATCGCTCGAAGGACTGCAGTCACGCGCAACCGTTCCGAAGCTTAAACCTTTCAGGGCTAATTCTCAAAGACAGCCGTAGATCATCCGCAAGCACTTGTTCGATGTTGTCTGGGTCTGTGATTGTGAACGGTCGACGCGAACGTGCTCATCCTCGACATCTTCCTTTCCGCCTCTAAAGCGTTTAAATCACTCAAACACTAACTGTTTACTTACTGCTTCAATACCATACACTTGCACTAACATCCCACGGATCTCCGTCACCGTTTTGCGTAATTTGAAACAAAATTTGATATTAACACGTTGCTCCATTTTGCGCGCCATGTTGCAATGGACCCCCAGGGGGCTCACGGTTCTTTCGTGAGTACGTGCTTGGCGAGCACGGGGTCCCGAGCTAATGCAGTCTTCCTTCCTTCTTTACGTCCCGGACTGCATTTCCGTTCCTCCTCCCCTCCTTTCCTATCCTCATTCCCTCCCCTCCCCACCGGGGGACTGATAACCTCAGTAGTTTAGTCCTCCTATCCCAACCAAACAACCCAATGTTGCAATGAAACAATTTTTCACACTGACTCTGTTAGCTGGGTCGCAGCGTGTACCGCCGATCACTGCAGTGCTTTGCCCCTCAATTTGTATGCGCGGGCACCTCATCCTCGCCAGCGCAGTTCGTGAAATATGGGACCATTCACCGAACTTTTCAGACACACCTTGTATAATGGCCGATTTTCGAGAGATCAAGCTACTCAGCTACTTTGACTTTCTTCGAAATGACATATATTCATAAGACCTAAGAAAACCCATGCAATACGAGATTCTACTCTTAGCCAATATGACGTCTTCATCTCTGCCGAAAAGAGCTGCCCCCCTCCCACGGATAGCCTTGTGTGACTTAGGTGGCGTTCTCCCATCGGTGAACGTTCAGAAGAAGTATAGAGTTTCTGACACGCTTGATACTGCCCTGCATGTCGGGAAAGCCTCCCCAAACTTGCCACGCTGACCGCACTTGTTCAGATACGCGCTCCACATGCTGACGGCTTTAGAGAAAGAAGATACGCGGCTGGAACAGGGAAAGTTGTGAGTGAGAGTGGTGTAAGAAGACTCGTGAGTGGTGGAGCGGCTGAGCGGCAGCTGACGCAGCGCCGTGGCTGGCTTCATACTAGGCTGGCGGAACGGCGAACCGCACGCTCGGGCAGCGTTGCCAGCGCACGCCTGGGAAGCATTCCTCCGTGCTTCCCTCTACTTACTCCCAGCCTCTTCAAACTAGTAGGCGTCTAACAGCTCGCATGACGTGTAAGGCAGTGTCTCATCACATGTGACCTGTACCGCGGGAATACGAATCGAGCCGAGCACTGAACCCATGAACTGACGGGCTCGTCCGAACTGGGCAACTTCTACCTGTTGGTCATAAATGTTCAAATGTTTGTACAGCTTATGGGACTTAACTACGGGGTCATCAGTCCCTAAACTTACAAACTACTTATGAACTAGCTAACACTAAGGGCGGCACAAACATCCATGCCCGAAGGGAGATTCGAACCCCCGACGTAGTGGCCGTGCAGAGCGTGACTGGCGCACCTCAGTCCCCTCGGCCACCGCGGCCGGCCTGTTGGTCATAAACGGAAAACTCGAACTGGGCATTTGGGGACTGAGGCGCTTCAGTCATGGTCTGCACGGCCACTACGGTCGGGGGTTCGAATCGCCCCTCGGGCATGGATATTTGTGACGTCCTTAGTATTAGCTAGTTCATAAGTAGTTTGTAAGCTTAGGGACTTATGACCCCGTAGTTAAGTCCCGTAAGTTCTACAAAGATTTGAACATTTATCTCGCAAAATGCTTCCAAATCTGAACTTAACAAATGCGCAACCTCTGCCCCTATTTGTAGAGTTCTTGAGGAATAATGTCAATACTCTGCCAAGTAACAAGATATGAAAAACAAACAAATTATATACAAATACAAAAATTATATTACAAATTCCACATACAAAAAATATTTGCAGAAAACAAATGCATTTAGTTTTGCTCGTATTCTGCTCACGGCTGCTTGGCATGAAACGCACTTTACAAAGTCTAATTTGCAAATTTCACCATTCCTTTTACAATCTTTGAACCAAAGCGTCGGCTTTTATTTTTAGAGAATTAGATATAATTTTCCTGTTAACAAGTCTTCTGCAACAGGTGCGTGGTCATGAGTGCCTTCCAAACGTGTTCGCTGCCTACTGTAAATAACTTAACAGCACACTGCAAAGGTTTACCGCAGCTTCGCCGTCCACGTTCTTCTGTTGCTACTATTCTTTTGTAACGTTTGAATTTATAACCGTCACAGATCAAATGTGTATTACGACGATCACTAATAACAGGGTACAAATCGTGACTTTCTGCCGTATTATTCGCTTCCATGACTAAACTGAAGTTCAAAACGAAATACTATGTGATTCTATACAGATGTCAGCGAGCTGGTGTCATTCACAGGACTGACGAGTTCAGTCACCCCGTTTACATGGGCTCCCAAAACCGGATTTCGTAAACCGATTTCCCAATTCCGCTTTTGGTTCGTCATGTAAACACTCCAAAATCGATTCTGGAAATCCGCTTCTCTAAAGCGGTTTTCCAGATCCACAATCGATTTTCGTGACCATGTAAACGCGACCGTTTTTGAAGCGTTCTTGGCTTGTCAGATTGTGTTTTTTTGGTACGAATTTTAGACACATATGGACAGAGTGATATTTTCTAATGTGAAATAAAAGTATTAATATTAGAGTGAGGATGAATCTGTGTATTTAAGTAAAGAAAAATAGCGATTATGCTGACTAAATCGGGGACTGAATCAGCTGTTTTTCAGCCGCCATCTT
This sequence comes from Locusta migratoria, assembly GCA_026315105.1. NCBI lineage: Eukaryota > Metazoa > Arthropoda > Insecta > Orthoptera > Acrididae > Locusta > Locusta migratoria. The sequence goes on from CM048755.1 coordinate 285,500,750, forward strand.
AAGTGGATTAGGAAATCCGATTCAGGCTGTGCCATGTAAACACGACAGCGAAAAACGGTTTACGAAAATCGGTTTTCGTCTTCCGGAAGATGTGTTCCATGTAAACGTAGTGAGTGAGGGCCAGGAATGCCTTGGATCGGACCGTCCTGCTACCTGCGAGCGGAAGTTGCCCAGTTCGAGTGTGGGATTAACTGTCCTTTCCAGAGTACCATTCTAATGGTCACTAAAAGTTGCCCAGTTCGGGTCTGTCCGAACTGATACGATCCCATAGATCAGTGTTTTCCAATCTGTGGGTCACGACCCCAAAGTTTTTCTTGGGAGGTGGCCATCATAGGAGGAAGTACGTCTAAAATCCAATTGTCTGTAAATCTATGGGACTTAATTACTCTGCTCATCAGTGCCTAGGCTTACAAACTACTTTTACTTATACTAGGACAACACATACAGCCATGTTCGACGGAGGACTCGAACCTCCGATGGCGAGCAGCGGCGTGCTCCGCAGCTAGCCACCTTGGAACGCTCGGCCACTCCACCGCGGCAGGAAGTACTTGCACCATAAACGTGTGCCTAAGTGAAATTTATTCCATGTTAAAAGTACGGAGTTCCTTGTGTAACAACGTTCATTATGAATTGATAGATCATAGATTTAATTGCGTAGGCTTCCGCGACCAGAGTCAGTTGGCATAAACGTTTTCTGGGTGTTTTACCGCGTCATAATGTGATGGCTATTACTTTAGAAAGCGACGTTTTGGCCAGCGTTACAGTGGCCTTCTTCTGGCTATACTGTAACGTCGTCCGAAACGTCGGTTATTAAAGCAATAGCCATCTTACATTATGACGCGGTACAACACCCATGTCTGCCTTTGTGTGTGTGCGCGTGTATATATGTGTGGGTGGGTGTGTTTGTTTACCTACCTTTTTTCCCCAAAGGTAAGTCTTTCCTCTCCCGGGATTGGAATGAATCCTCACCCGCTCCTTTAAACCTAAATCCTTTCCTTTTCCCTCTCCTTCCCTACTCTGCCTGAAGAAGCAACAAGGTTGCGAAAGCTTGCTTTTGTGTGTGTATGTTTGTTTTATTTATGTTTGCTGTCACATACCTGTGCTCCTTCGCCTAGTAAGTAAACTTCATCAATTTTTTATATACATTTTTCCTGCTAGGAATTTTTCCTCTATATGGTGTCCCATTTAACTGTTTCACCCCAGATATCTCTGAAACTACAAGAGGTATTGAAAAACGACCTTCACGGTCATGAACGTACGGCAGGGACTTATGAAAGTAGGTACTATGAGACAGTCTAAAACGTAAAGAAATATTATTTTAAACTCAAACTTAAGGTTTTTTAATGGATACCGTATATTATGTCTTAAGGAATCAATAGAATGAAAAATCACAAAAAGAATGGCGTTGGTTGCACCGCAATCCGTCAATTACATCCGGAGAAACTGCGAAGCGAAGTTGACGTTTGAAACACATGAGGCGCGGTGCTAGCGCGTGTCCGAGACTCAACCGTGAGTCTCGCTTGAGGCTCGGGATACGTTAGCTATGCGCTTCATGTGTTTCACACGTCAACTTCGCTTCGCAGTTTCTCCGGATGTAATTGACGCATTGCGATGCAACCAACGCCATTCTTTTTGTGATTTTTCATTCTATTGATTGCTTAAGAAATAATATAGGGTATTCATTTAAAAACAACGTAAGTTTGTGTTGAAAATAATATTTCTTTACGTTTTAGACTGTCTCATAGTACCTACTTTCATAAGTCCCTGCCGTACGTTCATGACCGTGAAAGTCGTTTTTCAATACCTATTGTAGTTCCAGAGATATCTGGGGTGAAACAGTTGAGTGGGACACCCTGTATGTAAAGAGTCGTTGGTGTGGCCGGGACTCGAATCTCTACTCCTTCTGACCAAGCAGACACCTTAAACCGCTCACCTAACACAGCATTTCGGATAATGCGGCTACACGGACTGTCTTCAAGCACGTCTCCCTCCACACCACATACTTCACATATCGGGTTCGAATCTTGCCCACAGCACAAATTTGAAATCAACGCCTCTCCTTATATTCAATACCTTTGGTATAATGAAACAATGTATATCTCAAGGAACTGAATTATTGTTGCTATCTATCATATATGGTTGAATATGTTGCTAAATGTGCTATTTGATTTACTACACATAAAATTTTTATCGCTTCAGAAATTGTGAGGTGAGGATTTTGAGATATACCAAAATGATTAAAGAAGATTGCACAGTTGTAACTTACAGTAGCAACTATGGAAATTATGTTGTAACATTTTAGTTATATTTCCTACTATTTCGACGATATGTGCTCGGAAAGGATAACAACCGTGTTTTCTCTGGGAGGGTCTTACCCACCTCAACGACCGCATGGGCACATAAAAAAATTAAAAAAATAAACAGGTACATGTCTCAAATTTTGACCTACACTCGAACATATTCGGAGTGTATCGGAATCGTCACGTGCCACTTGGGTGGTGTTACTTGTAAGTAAAATCTGTACATTACAGCACGCATCTCGACACCTATTCCTTCATGCTACACTCCAGACTGAAGAAGGGACGGGAAAAACCTACCGGTTAATACCGATATCAGTATTTTACTTCCGAATAAACAGTGTTTCTCGGCATTCCTTTGGTTTTGGTTACAGTAAGTTTCTATCCTTTTTTATGAATAAACAGGTAAAAACACTGGAACTAATCACAGCAGCGGTGATCCCTTGGTAAGATGAACTTCATATGGCTGCGTAGGTTAAGGGCCAGGTATCACATACTGCAGACATTCATTAAAGTAGGTCTTCGTTTGCTAGTAACTGACGAAAAAGAATTTTGCACGATGTTTTATAGGTTTAAATACTGAAACACCATGCGGAATGGTAGCGTAACGTCACAGTTATAATACGAGTAGAATCACGATAAGTACATGTTCGTGGTTCTCAGTCTCCTTAGATGCTTCCGAATTTTTTATTTTTCAATCTTTATCGAGTGGATAGTTTAATTTGCTTAACTGTTATTACTATTTCTAATCCTTTGTCACGTAATATCCATTATCGCATTCGCTTTATTTACTAGTTTTCATTCCTGTCATTCTTGACTTGTTTTAAATCATTTTCCGTGTGATTTTAAATAGTTTTCATTAACGAACTTCGATTTAATTTCTCCCGTTTTATTATTTTATACTTTGATCCACATTATTGTAATCAATACCTTATTTGTGATTATGCTTGAATATCGATTCACCACTTCAGCTATTTTCTCGATATTATAATAATTTAAATGTTTTTCTGACGCGTTACCATCCAAATAATGCAAATATTTCACCGAAACACACGTTTTTGCACGATTATACAACCAATGTAAATTGACTAGTACGTCTATATTTTTAAACCAATGTATCAGCGTTTTAAAACGGTTAATACTGTCGTAATAGAAATAATATGACATGGATAAATAATCCAAATTGTAAATAATTATAGGGACAGAAATGAAATCAAATAAAGAAGCCACTGTGTGTTGCATATAGAGTTAGTAGTACACACGTTATACAATTTCACTCGTAATGGGGCAATTTTTCAATGAACATAATTGTTTATATCCTCATACCACCTGAACTACGTATCGTATGTGGTTCTTACCTCGCAACAATTTTTGCCTGACGACAAGGAATATGTGTACTAAGTTTCGTTGAAATCAGAGGAGATGTGGAAAATTGTCGTTTGATACAGCATTTTTTCGCGTAGTTCATTCTTTATGCCGTCATATCTCCTGAACTATGTCTCGTAGAAGGTTAGTACCCGCCGCGACAGAGTGGCCGAGCGTATTGAGGCGCTATGCTCCGATGCACGAGGCCGTTCCCCGTCGGCGGTTCGAATCAGATGTTTGTGTTGTCTTTAGTATAAGTTAGTTTATAAGTATTTGCATATTTTTAAATTTAGTTATTACCCTCACAGCGATCTTCCTCTCGTTTTGAAAGTCAAGTGTACAAAGTTTTGTCAAGTTCAGATTAAACTGCAGACTTTTACAAATCGTGATCAAACAAGCGGACAATCTTCTTTATATATACACATTTTCTCTACAATAAATGCGCACTGTAGAGTTGGTACAAATATGAATTTATGTACATATATAGGGTAAAAAAATCTTACGCAGGGATGCCAACAGGACCAGATGATTTATTGTTTCTGTGTCAGAATAGCTTTCCTCACTTCATCTTCCGAAAATGTAAACACTATTCTGTTTCACATTTTTTTCCTACTATTCTCTGTGTTCAAAATTCGTCCTGTGCAGTGTCGTCTGGAAAGAATGTCCATCAGTACCTGTGAAGACTGCCGCCAGTTTTCTGTGAGCCCGCCATCTGCTCTGATAACAGTGTCGGAGATTTTTCTTATCTCTTGACAGACGATTTTATACGGCGCTGAAAGCGATAAAGGTTGACAATCACTTCCTTCCCTTACCACCTGCATCATGGACACTGCGATATTGCTCGGCAGTTCCTGCACAATGCCGCACTCATAACAGTTCCGTTATGAGGCCTGCAGGAGAATCAGGCGGAACATCTTGACATGAAGAAACAGAATGATGGTACGCACTTCCTACTTGGCAGGAGACGCAACTGTTCCAGACATCTTTACGAGCTCACTCTGCTCTAATAACTACACGTTTCGACTCCAGGCAATCAACTGACATATTAGGGACACTGTAAAACACGTATGTTTAAAGCTTCAACGAATTTTAAGTGTAGTTTTACTTGCGCGATCGATTGGATCTAGGAAAGAAAGGACAATCCTCATACATAAAATTTATAAGGCGTTTCTGACTCGTTTTGTACTAAATAGGAATATACTGTCACAAAGAGAAGTGAACAACCCTGAAGATATTAACCTAACTTCTTTCAATTACAACTTAAAAGTCATTGCCTCGAGAAATCATACACTTCCATCAAACTCCACCTCTAAACATCTGACGGCTCTCCGCTATGATAAGATGAATCTCCCAACTACACATGTGTATTCTCACTAAATGGTAACACCGGCTGACAATACTGGAAAATCGCCAAGTAGTGTACCATGCCTACACATGGGAACACTTTGATGAATTCTTGTAGACTTTTCATATTGAAACCATAACTTTATGGACAACAAAGGACTACTAAACTAATAACTTAACTAAAAACCTGCAGCAGTTAAATGGCCGAGCGCTTTAAGGCGCCTTGCTGCAGAGCGCGCGGTTGCACACCATCGGAGGTTCGAGTCCTTCCGCGGGCATGTGTGTGTGTGTGTGTGTGTGTGTGTGTGTGTGTGTGTGTGTGTGTGTGTGTGTGTGTGTGTGTCTGTCTGTGTGTGTGTGTGTGTTTTGTCCGTAGGTTAGCTTAATTTACTTTCATTAGTTTGTAAACCCAGGAAGTGATAATCTCAGTAGTTAAATGAGATAGATTTACAAACATTTGAATATTTTGAACTAAAACCCAGCAATACTCTCAAATAAACACTTTCAGTCCAATTCAAATGTTTACATGTTTGTAAAGCTATAGGACCAAACTGCAGTGGTAATCAGTCCCTAGACTTACAAACTACTTAAGTTATGCTAAAGGACAGCACACACACTCAGGCTCGACGGAGGATTCGAACCTCCGATAGAAAGCAGACACGCACTCCGCAGCAAGGTGCCTTAGAGAGCACGGCCACTCCCGCGCGGTAGTTCAAGTCCAAGAGAGTCCTAGGTATGCCACCGACCAATCTTTCGATTTCGCAAGCACCGAGCGACTCTGCAAATTATTTTAACATTAAGGTATTTATTCCATTTATCTTCATGGGCTACATATTATTAGCATTTCAACTGGCCATTTACTAGTGCCACCAATAGCATTTACTCTGTAAAGTGCTGGCACCTGCCGGTAATTTCAGAAATTCATTTGGCCGTTTCGGAAACCGCATTTCTTTGTAAAATCGCTAGCATTTAAGCCAGCGCAGAAAGTGCCGACTACAACCCATTCAGAACGGTTACCAAAACACTGATCCAACAGTTCCAAGCTACACAAAGCCTCTTTACCCTGGATACTGGACACCTGATCGGGCCTCCCATCGAGCGAGGCGGAGCAGTGATTCGAATACTGGACACGCATTCGGGAGGATGGCGGTTCAAACCCGCCTTGGGGTAATCAGATTTTGTTTTAGTCTTTTCCTCTGAATCGCTCCCGGTAAATGCTAGAATGGTTCTTTCCAAAGGGCACGGACGGCTTCCTTCGGCATTCTTACGAAAACCAATCCGAATTTATGTTCCGTTTCTACTGACCACGTTGTTAAATAAATAAACGTCTGTAAATCTATCGGACCAAACTGCGTGGTCATCAGTCCGTAGCTTACAAACTACTTAAACCTAGGTAAACTAACCTACGGACAAACACACACACACACACACACCCATACCCCAGGGAGGACTCGAACCTCCACGGCGAGCAACTGCGCGCTCCGCAGCAAGGTGCTTTAGACCGCTCGGCTACTCCACCACGGCAGCACGTTGTTGACGGGACGTTAAACCTTAATCTTCCCCCTCTTTTTCCTTTCTCAGGCGTCCCGAAATGGCCAAGAGGAACGCCCACGGATGAATCCCACAGGTGGCCAGTAACTTCAACACGCCACGCACAATGTAATCACTTCCAAGTTGTGTCAGAATGGGTTTTCGATCGCTTCACAGACGCAAGAGAGCTTGTGCGACTCTCTGATCGCAATGTAATCGAGAACATGTGGGACGCCTTAGAGTGTGCTTAGGACCAAGCTACAACCAATCTCGCTGAGTCATTGTGCGCCGATTTGGCGGTAATGGCTTCACTGCACTTTACGTGATTCGTTGAGTTCATGCTATGCGATGCGCCGTCATTGCCAGCACTACAGGTTATGTCCCTTGGCAGGTGTGTCTAAAACTGGTGCCACAGACTAGAGTTTCTTGTCTCAAATGTATTAAAAGCAGAATTAAAAGGTTTTGTAAACAAGCGTTATGAGTAATGAGCTTTCCATATGGGTGCAATGTATTTTATCATAGATACAAAAACTTTTTTTTTTCCAGCGTACCCATATCCAAGAACAGAACTTACATGAGACGAAATATTAGCTTGTGAGATTTAGAAGTTAACTGACTTGAGGATGGCAGCATAGAATTGCCGAAACCGGTCTAATAAAGCAATTTGAAACTAACGATCTTGGCTCCTCTGCGTATGCAGATTCCCATTACAGGTATTACAAGCACTTGAAAAAATATTTTATATGTCTTGCAAACACTTTGCAATTTATTTAGGCCCTTCTCATTACACGATACTACTTTCATCATTCTCAAAGACTACAGGACGAAGCAATATCAGTACACGATTATACACTTTCGCACAAAACCATGAATAATAGTAACAACGCATTTCAAAACTCAGAGCGTTAGCTCCGTCTCTAATGACCAAGCTGTCGATGGGACTTTAAACCTTAAGCTTCCTTCCTTCCTTCCTTCCTTCCTTCCTTCCTTCCTTCCTTCCTTCCACAACTCATTAATAAATTTACACTTCCCAGTACTCACGTTAAAAGTTACCCTCCCCCGCCTATCCCCCAACCCAGTTTCCCTCCCCTTCCATCACTTTTCACTTATTATTTTATTTGTAACGGACTTCAGAAAGGAGCAGGTTATCAATTCCACTGCAATTTTTTAAAATGTTTGTTAACTCAGAACCTTCTACTGTGTGAACCGATTTTGATGATTCTTTTTTTATTTCAAAACTTGTGCTTCTAGTGGGGTCCCATTCCAATTTTGTCCAGTTGTGACAATGGCAGCCATAAGAAAACAGATAAGTCTTAAATTTGCATTAAGTATGTGCGCATCAAATGGATGAATAACTCATATCACGCCAATAGATTTGGATGATTGTTTTTTTTTTTTTTTTATTGGAAAGGATGTACTTCTAGAGCAGTTTGGTGACAGGTTAGGTTTTGATTACAGGATCAAGGACAAACTAACGGAACTCTTCAATTCTTAGGAGCAAATTAACGATACTCGGCCGAATCCTTTATATGCTATCTGGATATTTGAGTCACCTACCGTAACGTCGTTATGGTCAAGTACTTTTTTCATGTAAAGCCGTATTTCTGAAAGTCAATTTTTGCGCTCTTCGAAGTGCCTTTCGAAATTGTCGTCGAGGTACTTTTGCTCCGTTGAGATAGGCGTTTCTCCCTGACTTCGTTTGTTTCATTTAAACGGCGGTCTCATATGAGCAGCACGTTTAGTAAGTGTATCCATATTCATAAAAATTAGTTAATGTACTTCAGATTCACTAAAAATGAAAACTAAAACATTTTAACAAAAAAAGCCTTCAAAAAAGAAAACTTCCAAAACAAATTAATATGCACTAAAAAGTAAAAAAATAATTGCGTTTTCTTTTACAACTTACTAATAAACTTACTTTTTCTACTCATCAATATGTAGGTACGATCTATTTATTTACCACACAAGAAGATAGGTAGGTACCTATCCACTCAACACATACCTATGAATAACAAACAACGATCAAAATATTTAGAGTTCTCCTGAGTAAAATGGATTGAAAAATATTAGACTACTTAAAAGTCAATCCTGTTATTACGATAATATAATGTAGTTACAATTATTGTTATGTTTGGAGTCGGTGTCAGCCAAGGAAACACTACAATATACCTAGCAAAAATAATACGAGAATAGTGAGACCGAAGTCGTATCGGATGTTTCCTTGGCCGATGACAGTATTTCAGAACCGAGATATCTCAACTGATCCCCTAATGGTTTTGACCAGTCTATAACGTCCAGACCTCTACTCCCCATTATATTCAATACAACAATATATAATAGTAAAACCGCTTTGCATGACATTGAAGATTGTTTTGAAACTGTATGAAATACTGTATACAGTACTGTAATATTTCATTACTTAAAGTTGTACAACCAGATTTTCGACACTAATACCGCCTTGTGGCTGGCACTGTAACTGGTCTGTCCGGCGATGGTTAGTACGCACTTGCCTTTGTTGAAGATATAAGGTTTCGGAACACGTTCTTTAAAAGGTGGACAATTTTACAGTAATGACATTTATCAACAACATATTGTTTTGATCGGTGACTAAATTTTAACATAAAGTATTGGCAAGTGCAACTTTATTAGTGCGTTTTCCCAACACTCTACGGTGAATGATATTAGTTTCTTTTTGTAGCTTTTGAGGAGGACGAGAGATGGAACGCGTAATGCGTAAGTAAGTTACAAAGTGTATTTGATGTTTGAGCGTAAGTAATGTGATATTTATTTGTTGGTAGCCTTTCCTCTGAATTTCATTATGCTTTTGTTTTTTGTATAGTCGTAAAAGGTTACATGTCTCTGCTGCGGTGGAACGGCCGAGCGCTCTAAGGCGACTTGCTGAGGAACGCACGATTGCTCACCGTCGGAGGTTAGAGTCCTCGCTCGGCCATGGGTGTGTGTGTTTGTTCTTAGGTTAGTTTAAGTTGTTTGTAAGTCTAGGGACTGATAACCAAATTATTTAAGTCCCATATATTTACAAACATCTGAACATTTTTTTAAACTATATATGTACAGCTAGAAATTTTCGTTTACGTTTTTGTGAACTATCTAAAGTTGTCTGAGGATCGCTTACAAAGCCAAAATTCGATTCGTTTTAAACGATAACATAAGCATGTTCTGCAAAATTAACACAGCGATTTTGGATAGAAAAATTTTACTACTCTAACAACATCAATGATTATTGTGGATAATTCTTCAGCCATAAGATCTAAAAATTCCCTATTTTAAGGAAGTGGATTGCTTTAAATTTTAGTAGAAGTATTTCCATTTATCATTTATCAATGATTATTGTGGATAATTCTTCAGCCATAAGATCTAAAAATTCCCTATTTTAAGGAAGTGGATTGCTTTAAATTTTAGTAGAAGTATTTCCATTTTATAGTAAAAAAACCTACGTTACGACGACTAATACTTCTTAGCATGACCTAACTTTGTCCAGAAATCACGAAAAAGTGGTTTGTATCTTGTGAAAGGCGTCAAAGGTTAAAGCACCGACCTCTCACTTTCCAGTGAAAGCTTCGCAAATGTGAACACAGCTGACCTCCGTGGAACTCTGAGAACACAAAGAAACTGGTGAGCGCTAAACACACAGCGAGGCCACAAAGCTCACGAGTCAAATCATTGTACTGGCAGTCTCTAAAGGTTACACGATTGTGATTGAAATGTTGGTCCTCTAAAAAACTAGTGCAAAATGTCATGGTGTGGTTCATATGTGCAATATTTCTGCGACACATTCCTACGAAATGTATTTGGATTCGCTAATTTTTATACTTGTGGTTTTGTCTAATATTTCGGAACTAAATCCTTATCATTTCACTTGCAATATTAAATGAAATCACTAAAGTCAAGAGTTGGCAAATAGAAATAACGTATACCAACAAACATAAAACGTGAAATACACTTTATTTTAATATGCAGATATTTTGTTATATGAACCGTCTATGCAACTGAAGAAAACTAGTGTTTTTGCCTTATGCGTTTCGCCTTGATTTACAAGGCATCTTCAGTGGTCTGGAAAATGTATAGGATTAGTTTTACATTCTTTCGTCCATTATGTTTCTGGTAGTTTGTTATAAACAGATCTGGACCTTTTCTTAGTATGACTAACGATATTTTGATGCTCTACACCTGTTGTTGCCTCTGGTTGGCGGTCTTTTTTCCATCTTTTCATTGGGACGTTTCTTTCCCCCATTAGGCACATGCCAATTTTTTTGACGGTGTTGCCAACTGTTGAATGTCTTTTTGTTACCAACTTTGTGTATGTTTGTGCTAGCTTTGTTTGTGTGTGTGTGTGTGTGTGTGTGTGTGTGTGTGTGTGTGTGTGTGTAAGTGTGTGTGTGTGTGTGCGCGTGTGTGTAAGTGTAAGTGTGTGTGTGTGTGTGTGTGTGTGTGTGTGAGTGAGAGAGAGAGAGAGAGAGAGAGAGAGAGAGAGAGAGAGAGAGAGAGAGAGAGCACTAAGTCAGAGGGGGCGGGGGTGGATTGTAAATATGAACAAATCACCCCAAATTTGCTGAACACTAAAAACAACATAACCATCAGTCAACTACTACAGACCAAAACAAGAAATTCATAAAGACCAATAACCGTAAGACCACCATATACAAGAAAACTACCACATCCAGGAAGCCAACATTTGTAGTACAGCATCTAGAAAAACTGTAAGTCTTAATGAAATGAAAATATCATTAGTGATATTAGGAAAAGCACCAGAACTGTTTATAGCGTAAACTACCAGATACGCAAAAGGCGAAATACTGTAAAACATAATCATCTACATATTCTAGGCACCTGAAGATGTCTTGTCAAAAAGGCGAAGCGTGTATGGCAAAAAAACTGTTTTTATTTAAGTCGCTTAGACGGTTTGTTTCTACAAATATCTTCATATTAATATAAGAAGCAACTGAGGAAAAGGACAGCAAACAACTAACAGTCAAGTCCACTGCATGACAAAACAAAGTTATGCTCCCAAAAAGAATGGTCCAATATTATCCCATCGTCAGAGATGATATTAGAGGGTATTTCATTACTGTTGTAACATCCGTGTACTCTAGTCGTATATTTCGTTTACTTTGGCGTATGGATTAAGACAAATGAAGACAGAAACTAATTTGTGTGTCATAATCTTGTACGTAACTGATTTATTAACACTCCTAAAAGCGAACAATTTCTGCCAAGATCAATCTACAACTCAGAGCCATTCCATAGATGCTACAGACTTCCTAACAAGAATACCGAACGAAGTGTTACGGTTGTTAAGAGATCGGTGTCGACTTGAGAAGGATTAGGGTTCGTATTCTCGTCTGGACCGCCTCATTTAAATGGTTTTCATATCGGTCGAGCCGTACTCAAGTGATGCCATTACATACATAAGGCAACTGAGTTTTATTTATTTATGTAAACCTACATACTAGCGATCCCGACAATGGTTCGCAGTTGCTAAATGTGGAAAGGAATTTCATATGTATATTCTACATTGTTGTTGTTGCGGTGTTCAATCCGCAGACTGGTTTGATGTAGCTCTCCACGCTACCCTGTCCTGTGTAAGTCTCTTCATCTGAGAATACGTTCGGCAACCTACATCCTTTTGAATCTGCTTACTATATTCGTTCCTCGGTGTTCCACTACGATTTTTACCCCACACGCTTCCTTCTAATGCTAAGTTGATGTCTCAGAATGTGTCCAAACAATCTACCCCTTCTCTTAGTCAGCAAATGCCAGAAACTCCTTTTCTCCTCAATTCGGTTAAGCACCTCCTGATTAGTTACGTGATCTACCCATTTAATTTTCATCATTCGTCTGTAGCACCACATTTCAAAAGCTTCTATCATCTTTTTATCTGAACTCCTTATCGTCCACGTTTCACTCCCATACACCCCAGACAAATGCTTTCAGAAAGGACTTCCTAACATGTAAATTAATATTGGATGTTAACAAGTTTCGCTTCTTTAGAAACGCTTTTCTTCCCATAGCCATTCTGCATTTTATATCTTCTTTACTTCGACCATCAGAAGTTATCTTGCTACCCAAATAACAAAATTCATCTACTATTTTTATTGTCTTATTACCTAATCTAATTCCTTCAGCATCGCCTGATTTTCTGACATTGCATTCCATTACCTTCGTTTTACTCTTGTTAATGTTCATCTTACATCTTCCGTTCAAGACACTTTCCATCCCATTCAATTGCTCTTCCAGATCTTTTGCGGTCTCTAACAGAATTACTATGTCATCAGCAAACCGCAATGTTTTTATTTCTTCTCCCTACACTTTAATGCCCTCTCCAAATTTCTCCTTCCATTCCTTCACTGCCTGCTCAATGTACAGATTGAACAACATCGGGGAAATGCTACAACCCTATCTTACTCCCTTCCCAACCTCTGCATCCCTTTCTTGCCCTTCGAATCTAATAACCGCTATCTGGGTGTTGTGTGTTTGTATAGTCTATGGGACTTAACTACGGGGTCATCAGTCCCTAAACTTACAAACTACTTATGAACTACCTACAACTAAGGACGGCACAAATATCCATGCCCGAGGGGGGATTCAAACCCCCGACCGTAGTGGCCGTGCAGACCGTGACTGGAGCGCCTCAGTCTCCTCGGCCACCGCGGCCGGCGCCCGCTATCTGGTTTTTGTATACTACACTACTCCCCCTAGTCATTGTGCCTATAATCTTTCCTATCTCTCTGTTCATTTCTTATCTGCTTTTTTCTTCTTAGGCCTATCTCTGTATTAGCTAGCTGAAAACCTGGCGTTGCGGAGGTACTGCTTTATTCCAAATGTGTGCACCTTCCTCCTATCTGTTCCTCCTGCCCCCATATCAACCTCTGGCTGCTCCTATTCGTCCTCCTCGTCCACCTGCTCCCCTTCTTCTTCCTCCGTCTCCTCCTTCGCCACCCGTCCATCCCCCCGTTTCTGTCATTAACCTTCCTCCGCTTTCCGTCAGTTTCCTCCCGTCCGCTGCTAGAGTTTATGCTTCCTTCCCACTACGTGAAAAATTACATATTTCTGCTAAATTTCACGTTGATCGGCACATCTGTGTCGAAGTCTGGAGTGAGGTACCCTTCGCCATGTTCAAATGTTCAAATGTTTGTATAGCTTATGGGACTGAACTAAGCACTACGGTCGGGGGTTAGAATCCCCCTTTTGGACATGGATATTTGTGCCGTCCTAATTCGTAAGTAGTTCATAAGTAGTTTTTAAGTTTAGGGACTGATGACCCCGTAGTTAAGTCCCATAAGCTTAACAAACATTTGAACATTTGAACTTAACTACGTGGTCAGCAGTCCCTAAACTTACAAACTACCTATGAACTACTTACGAACTAGGACGGCACAAATATCCATGCCCGAGGGGGGGATTCGAACCCCCGACCGTAGTGGCCGTGCAAACCGTGACTGGCGCGCCTCAGTCCCCTCGGCCACCGCGGCCGGCTTCATCAAAACCGGTCGAGCGGTTTAGAAGGAGTTCATTGGCATACACGAGGTTCTGTCAACACGTTTGCGTCGCGCCTTTTTGCTCAAGCGTTGTTGAAGTTAAATTTTTTTCGGGGAATTTTACTGATAATAATACACAGCAGAATTAGAAGTAAATTCACGAAACATTTGTAAATCACGGTTATGCCGTATGTAAATTTCAAAAACACGAGTAACGTGAAGTAATTTGTAGCATCATGAAAAGGTTTCAAATCGTAACACATCGCGACCTACTGGATGCTTACCCAACCTAGATAGGTAAAGGTAAGAGCGTGAAACTCGTGTAGGGACTACCGATAACACCACATTGGTTCGCCCCCACGCTACGAGTTTTGCAAGTTTATAAGCCTTTCATCTCAACGTCTTATTGGTAAAATATGTAACCAACAGGTAATTGGCAATTTCAGTGCGGAGGCATTCAAACGCTGGATCCCTTACAAGAATCCCATATAAGCTGCGAGCAACAGGTATCAATGGGAAGGGGGCTAGAAGCTGAGAATTTGGGTTGGAAGGGAAGCGTGAATGGATAGCCTAATTGGTTAACGCGGCCGCTGGCACGAAGAGGGAAATCTGGGCTCCAGTCCCGGTCCAGCACAAATTTTTTTGTCTGTGACAACTTCTCAGAAATAAATTAAATTGGTCCATTCCCCCGGTTCTGATCAAGGTTTTCGAGAGATTTTCCTTTACTGTAAGGCATATGCCGAAACTGTTAAGCCCTCCCACATATTCCCTAATGGGATTTTCCTTTGCCCTACTATCAGTTTGATTGTTGGGTAAACTGAACTGTAATACTTTATTAAACACCCCGCTCCACTTTTCAGAGTGGAGAATGGATGGATTAATTAAAGACACTCTTCTCTGCTGATGAGCTGATAAGGTGAAAATTGACTCGAAATTCTGCAAAGTTTGCCCGAATCGAGGCGAGAGTGTAGCAATAAGCGAATGTGTGTGTGTTGTGGCGCGCTGCAGAGAGGGCGGATTTGACGCGCGCACAAAGGGGCAGATAGGGCGGCTGTGACGCTCTGCCCCCACCTCCCCACAGCCGCGTAAACGCTTTTGACCGACACCCACGCAGTCGATGACCCCGCGGTGCACGGGACCGAGCATGCACGTGCCCATTACGTCCAGCCTTGCGAGTGGATGACCTTTCGGGGTTGCTGACGAGCGTTTTATTTTCGCAAACAATGCGACGTTAAATTTACTCCGCGTGTAATTCTCGTTTCACAATTAATTTGTAAATTGCCAGTTCTATTTTTGTATCAGCAGTGTAGGTGGAAAAACTCTTGACACACAAAAATTCGTGCGAGGCAGGACTCGATATCGAACTTCCGCTCTGTCACCTTAACCACTTTGGCTGTCCAAGCACACATCCACACACACACACACATACACACACACACATATATATACATATACAGGGTGTTTCTAACGACAAATTTCGTGGGGTGGTAGAGAATGGTTCGAGGAATAAAATGAGGTAGGTGACCTATGTCCGGAAACGTCACCCAACGGCGTTAGCCGCGCGGGAGTAGCCGAGCGGTCTGGAGCACCACGCTGCGGATCGTGCGCCTCCCGCGTCGGAGGTTCGAACCCTCCCTCGGGAATGGATGTTTCTGTTCAAATGTCTGTAAATCTATCGGACCAAACTGCGTGGTCATCAGTCCGTAGCTTACAAACTACTTAAAACTTGGTAAACTAAGCTACGGACAAACACACACCCATGTCCCAGGGAGGACTCGAACCTCCACGGCGAGCAACCGCGCGCTCCGCAGCTAGATGCTTTAGACCGCTCGGCTACTCCACCGCGGCGAAGTTTCTGTTGTCTTTAGTACAAGTAAGTTCGTGAGTAGTTTGTAAGTTTAGGGAGTCATGACCCCGCAGTTAAGTCCCATAAGCTTAACAAACATTTGAACGACAACGACGCTACCGAGCGGAATGAATAGTAATGTACCGGATGATCAAAACGTCAGTATAAATTTGAAAACGTTATAAATCACGGAATAACGTAGATAGAGAGGTAAAAATTGACACACAAGCTTGGAATGACATGGGGTTTTATTAGAACCAAAGGAAAAAAAAAGTATTGCTAGGTGCGTGAAAGATCTCTTGCGCGCGTCGTTTAGTGATGATAGTGTGCTCAACCACCACTTCCGTTATGTTTGGCCTCCCAGGCCCCCAGACCTCAGTCCGTGCGTGGCTTTAGGGTTACCTGAAGTCGCATGTGTATCGTGATCGACCGACATCTCTAGGGATGCTGAATGAAAACATCCGACGCCAATGCCTCACCGTAACTCCTGATGTGCTTTACAGTACTGTTCACAACATTATTCCTCGACTACAGCTGTTGTTGAGGAATAATGGTGGATATATTGAGCATTTCCTGTAAATAACATCGTCTTTGCTTTGTTTTAATTTGTTATGCTAATTATTGCTTTTCTGATCAGATGAAGCGCCATCTTTCGGACATTTTGCGATTTTTTATTTCTTATTTTTATTTATTTATTTATTTATTTTTTTTTTGGGGGGGGGGGGGTTCTAATAAAACCCGCCGCGGTGGAGTAGCCGAGCGGTCTAAAGCGTCTCGCTGCGGAGCGCGCGGTTGCTCGCCGTGGAGGTTCGAGTCCTCCCTGGGGCATGGGTGTGTGTGTTTGTCCTTAGGTTAGTTTACCTAGGTTTAAGTAGTTAGTAAGCTACGGACTGATGACCACGCAGTTTGGTCCGATAGATTTACAAACATTTGAACATTTGATCTAATAAAACCCCATATCATTCCAATCATGTGTGTCAATTTTTACCTCTCTTTCTACATTATTCCGTGATTTATTAAGTTTTCACCTGACTTTTTGATCACCCGGTACACTCCTCTACCCCTGTCGTCTGATGACTGTCGGGTCTACACGTGTTGCTCCTCTTCATTTCCTTGCATTTATGATATCCATCCGTAAAATACAATAAAGGCGTCTACATCACGAAATATCTACCGTTATTCATATCACGTGCCCCATCGCTATACACTCCAGCAGCTTAGATGGTGATGGCTGCTGCACAAGACGACGTTAGTCTACAAAACACAACGTAGTACTGCTGAACATCGGAGATTGTGTTGGAGATTTTTAGAGGCAATAAACCATGGGGAGAAGCCAAAGTACGTCACCATCAGCCATCACGGGAAGTGAGCATTGCATTCATAGGAAATGTGGCCTGCCCATACAGCTGCTAGCTCCATCTTATACACAGGCGATCATTGCAATCACTCGCAAATCTCGAATATCAAAAACCACGTATTACAGACCTGCCCGCGGTCTGTGTGCGCATAGAACGACGCGTTCGTCGCCCGAGGGGTGGCCTAGCGGCGAGCGCACGTACCTCGGTAGCGCCGTTGAGTGATCTCTCCGAACACGGGTTCCCTACCTCATTTTGTTCCTTAAGCTACCCTCTACCCCACGAATTTTATCGATATCATTTTGAAACACCCTGTATATGAGCCGAAGAAACTGGTACATGTGCCTAATACCGTGTAGATTCCCCGCGAGCACGCAGAATTGCCTCAACATGAAGAGGCATGCACTCGACTAATGTCTAAAAGTAGTGCTGGGGGCAAATGATACAGTACATCCTGCATGCCTGTCTATAAATCCGTAAGAGAAGGTGGAGACCTTTTCTGAAAAGCACATTGCAAGGCATCTCAGCTAAGCCGAATTACGTTCATGTCTGGGGAGTTTGACGGCCAGCAGAGGTATTTAATCGCAGAAGAGTGTTCCTGAAGCCACTCTGTAACAATTCTGGACTTTTGGGGTGTCGCATTGTCCTGCTGGAATCGCCGAAGTACATCGGAATGCACAATGGACACGAGTGGATGCAGGTGATCGGCCCTAAATACGTACAAATACAGACCATTTAGTCTGGAAGCCAAATGAAGTGTTCCAATGATTCCCCGTAAAGCCGCACCATATGGTAACATCGCAGTGTGCTTGCATGTGATGTGGCCCTAACCAATGAGGATTTGATTCTGTCTATTGACAGCGTAGTCATTGGTGAAATAACACTCATCTCCCCATAAAATCTGCCGGATTAAATCCGGATTTACGAGGTCGAGTAAGTAAATATGTCTCAAACTGAGGTAGACACGCCAGTACTGCGCTCTGCGTAGGGATATTTCTCTACCACTACGACACATCCGTCTTGTGGATTGCAGCAATTTAAGGAACCAAATAAAATTACTGCTCAAGAGCGTCACTTACTGGATGCAAACGCTACCACAAAACCGCCAGGCTTTTAAAGCATTCTCGAACGATGAGACGAGTGTTTTAAATTTACAGGTGGAGTCAGCTAAAAAGTAAAGCATTTTCAGGCTTTTAAACGCAGTATTGGCGTGTCTACCTCAGTTTGTGACTTATTTACTGACTCACCCTCGAATGTCTACTTTTCTTAAGTTAAGAGATGTCTGCAGAAAGATACCAGATTTTTGGAAATCGTCCCGGTATAGCTGCTGGTGTAGGTAGAGCACAAAGAGATACCACTTTCGTTTCTCCAGATTACTTTGTACCGAAGATCTCGATACCACCATATCTGTGACAGCTCTTCTTTGTCCAAATTACTTACGTAATAGTAATAACAGTGGTCATATAATAATAATTATTATTAGAGGTACAAATTATACTACAACCTAAATTAAATAGCATGATAATATGTTTCTTTATACTACTTTGTACATGCGCATTATTTTCGTTTAACTACGCTTACCGTACGTGAGATGTGCTCCGCAACACTATAGCTTTCCGGCGAACATCAGGTACGTCACATATTGATATTTACATGACACGTTGTACCTGGAAAGCTCCCTCGCTTCTTAAACGCATCTCTGTGCGTCTAAAATCATGAGGAGAGGGCAGACGTAGCATTAGAAAACGTTGTGGTTGTAGCCTGCGTGCCTCAGCTGCATTGCAGTGCGTCTCCCATAGATCAGTATCACATATGCGTAGTCTTCGTTGGATTACAAAAATGTTCAAATGTTTGTAGAACTTATGGGACTTAACTACGGGGTCATCAGTCCCTAAGCTTACAAACTACTTATGAACTAGCTAAGACTAAGGACGGCACAAATATCCATGCCCGAGGGGGGATTCGAACCCCCGACCGTAGTGGCCGTGCAGACCGTGACTTGAGCGCCTCAGTCCCCTCGGCCACCGCGGCCGGCATTGGATTACATTGCAGCTGTTACCTGTCTTATTGTAAGACCTGACTCGAACTGCAGACAGTCACGTGACGTTATCAGAGCGAAACCAGGAGGAAAGCGCATAGTTAACACGGAGCTAACATGGAGTATCTGTTTTACAATACGTGCGCTTCCTCTGTGAAATGCAATGACGAGGCAACCTTTCCCCGCACTCACGTATGCAGGAAACACGAAAATAAACAGACAGCGTATGTGGGTCACTTGGTATATAGTTTTATATTTCCAACATACGACAGTGCAAAAAGAGTTGGCATGTCCCTGCTGTCCACAGGGGAAGTGAGCGTACAATGTATGAGCGGAACTGCGCGTGAACTGTGGCGTTACCTGCGTGCGATTTCTCCTGGTTTCGCTCTGATAAAGTGATGTGGCTGTCTGCTTGTAACTCGAGTCAGATCCTACAGGCAGACAGGTAACAACTGCAATCTTCTCCTGCGAAGAATAGACAATTATGTTACCGATCTATGTGGAGATGAACCACAGTGCAGCTGAGGCCTGAAGGCTGTATTCACAACTTTTCCAATGCTACTTCTACCTTCTGGGCATGTTCTAGACGTACACAGAAGCGAAAAAGCTTTCTAGGTACAGAGTATCACGTAAAGACCAATCCGTGACACACTTGATATTGTCCGGGAAGTTATAGAGTATTTTGGAACACATCCCACGTACGGTAAGCACAACTTAAGCTAAAATAATGCGTACGTACAAAGTAATACGAACAAAAATCTTATCGTACCATTTAATTTAAAGTGCAATATTATTTGAACGTCTAATGATAATAATAATGTTATAATCATTGTTATTAATATTACGTAAGTCATTAGGTCTTACTTAATATCTATTACCTATCTTAATTAGGACAAAAAGGAGCTGTAGCAGTCCTGGAGGTATTAAAGTCTTCGATATAAAGTATTCTGGAGAAAGGGCTGTGACATCTATTTATGCTATACCTACACTAATAGCTATAAAAAAGGTAAAGCAGTCATTCCGAAGATTTGTTTGAACACCACAGTGCTTTACTAGGCATGGTCGTGTTTGGAGGTGGTTTGCCGTCGCCTTCCTCCGACCTGACTTACCCAGCCAGTTACAGGGGGACCTACAGCTTAACGTGGGTTCCGAACCACGGTGCTACTCGGTATTTTTCACACGAGGAATACTGCCAGAGGGAAAAGAAGTGGAAAGTGACAGATAAAAATCCTAGGACGTGGCGGATATCGAACCCGCGACCTTTGGATTTGTAGTCTGGCACTCTACCACTATGCTAGGCACTTCTAACAGCTTATATGGAAACTATTTCCAAAATTTCTCTTACATAAAGAAGACATAAATCCGGATTTCATCGGGTAGATTTTTTTGTCATATGTTGATACGCTTTGAAACAGTTAACATACTTTCGGTCCTGTACATACTGTTTTGGACACGAACAATCAATCTTCTACGTATATACCTTTCTGGAGCCCATCAATCGAAACAGACACCCCTCCCCCCTACAGTAAATAAGTTTTCTAACGAACAGTTTTGTAAGACCAGATATAAGCTGTAAAGAGTTTGTTTTCAAGCGCCGGTGTTACGTTTAGTGCCGTATCCTTTTTGTTGCTGTGGAGTCCCCTTTACTGTTCTGCTTAGGCAAACCTTTCGGCATCTGTACTATCCAGGATAAACTAACGTCAACGGAGGACGTCGTACTTGGGCCATCTGGTATATACAGGATAAAGCGGAATTCGCGCACTCGGGTTTCGCAAAGCGATTCCTCACATTCCAGCCATAAAAAAAGTATCTTGCTAAATTTCGTCCTGCGTATATTTTCGGCAGTAAATAGACGTCGAACACCGCGATGGGTGTGTGCGTTCCATACGTTAGTGTGTTACAGAATTACACAATTTCATCAACACACTTCATGGGGATGTAGAAGGTGTCTTGAGGAACAAAATAAGCGTAGAAACCCACGCCCGGAAACGCCATTCAACAACGTTACGGAGAGTCCAAGTTACAGGTGCCGGCGCCTGCTCCTATACATCACCCCCTGCAAACTTCGACGTACTGCGGCTATACCTATAACAGCGCCGGCCCCGTAGTTACAGTAACTTTTGTACCACTCTTCCCACTTATACATCGTCATTCTCAACTTAGAGACAGCCGCTGCTACTTTCATAGTGATTTCAGAATATATGATACTGAATATCCAAATATAGTAGGATTTATACAAGAACAATAAAAAAAAATCTTAGTCGTGACTTGGCAACATTAACATAGATGAACTATGAACTACAGTTAGCTTACTCTCCTTCGAAATAGTCACCTCCCATAACTATTCACCGGTGAGACCTGCGATAGAAGTCCTTGAAACTTTGCACGGAGTCTTTCTTTGGGATGGTGTTCAAATCCCTCATCACGTTTTGCTGGATGTCAGAAATATCGTCAAGTCTCCTCCCTTTCAAAACGAGTTCGAGTCGATCGAATAGGAAGAAGTCTGGAGGATGAGATTCGGTGAGTATGGTAGATGTTCAAGTTGCACGACAACGCTCGCCCACATACAGCCAATATCGTCAAACAGTTCCTGCAAAAAAGGGGGTGGTGCGATCTGAACGTTCATCATACTCACCGGATATCAATCTTCGACATATCTTCCTATTTTCCCTACTCAAACTCGCTGTGATTGGAAAGAGATTTGACAATATACCTGACATTCAACGAAACATGACGAGACTTTTGAACCCCATTCCAAAGGAAGTCTTCGTGCAAACTCTCCAGGACGTGTATAGCAGAGCTCAGCAGTGCATAGTTATGGGAGGTGACTATTTAGAAGGACAGTAAGGTAACTGTAGTATATTAAAATAATCTACGAAAACTAAAGTCAATCGGCCAGATCAAACTACCCTGCCGATTTCCTTCATTTCTGTTTAAAACGAAAGGTATTCATCCACAGATTTGTCATCAAGTATCAGAATTTACATAACTCTCGCCTTCCTTTTTCTATACTCAAACGCGATTTCCTTCTGTATATTTCTTATGGGAATGTCCTTGCTGTAAACTAAAGTCAGTCGGTCAGGCCGTTCTATACGACCGATTTCCTTCATTTTTGCTTTAAACTAAAAGTGTTTATTCGCAGATTTGTCATCAAGTATCAGAATTAACTTCAATCTTTCCATAATTTATTTTAATTTAAACTCGGTATCCTTCTTTCCTTACATTGAATATTTTAATCGGTTTGTGATTGCTGGACCATTGCATGTAAATCAGTTTCTTAGGCTCTCTGTGTATTCAACCAAAAACCATTCTTCGAGCCTCCATCAAATAACTTATAACAAATGAATATGAAGGTAGAGCCATGTGAAGAATTATATCTTTATACGTGTGTGCCAACTTGCAGAGTAAAAATATCGAAAAAAAAAATTAAAACCGAAGTTACTCGATATTAAATTCCTAATAACGTTTACTTGAACATTTTTCCGATCCGAAGCACAATAGTCGAGGCAGGGCATATTTCCGCTCTCTAGCAGCATTCGGCTATGGCGGCAGAGGGTGTTTCTGGTCGCTGGCGTCCAAAGAATACGTCTGTAAAATTTTGTGCCGATCGGTTGAGCGTTGCGACATAAAAAGTGGGAACACGTCACGGACAGACACACGGTGCCAAATCGCCGTTATTCTTCCAAATATCTCTGAAAACGCTGAGATACGAAAAAAACATAAGAGAGCATAGCTGTACATCATTTTCTCCTCTATAAGTCAGTTTATTCAATTCTTGTCTCAGATGAACGATTAAGGCGTCATATTACATATTTAAAGAATCTACGAAAACTGAAGTCAGTCGGCCAGACTAAACTACTCGGCCGATTTCCTTCATTTTTGTTTTAAACGAAAGGAATTCATCCATAGATTTGTCATCAAGTATCAGAATTTACATAACTCTCGCCTTCCATTTTCTATACTTAAACGCGATTTCCTTCTGTTTATTTCTTATGGGGATGTCCTTGCTGTAAACTAAATTCAGTCGGTCAGGCCGTTCTATCCGACCGATTTCCTTCATTTTTGCTTTAAGCGAAAGGTATTCATTCGCTGGTTTGTCATCAAGTATCAGAATTAACTTAAGTCTCTCCATGCTTTATTTTTATTTTAACGCGGTATCGTTCTGTCCTTGCATTGAATATTTTCATCAGTTTGTTTTACGATATATTCTGTTCTAATTAAGGTACGCTGTTCTTTTTGTCCTAACAACACTCAGCAGATCAAGCTCTTTCATTTACGCTTTTAAACACTTGCATTGATTTTTTATGAAGAAAGCTATACTTTATTTCCATTTTTCCCAACTTTTTTGTCATTCCACTAACGGTGCGAAGTTTTCGTACGGGTCCTCTAGTATACTTTAATGTTACAGGACTATTAACCGAACTTTTTTTTGTCAGAGGTTGCATAATGGTGGTTGTAGCTGTTATCCTTTCTCTAATTATTTCATTTACGTGAGACTGGACCCCTACCATCAGCACTTACCAACAGAAATCGGGATTCCTGTGATTAAGCCATGATTTTCCAGTCGTCTAGAATCCAATCGATATGGCGATGAGCCCAGGAAGGGCGCTACAGGCAGTGTCGTGCTATTACCAGAAGCGCTCGACTCGGTGGTCTGGTGCCATAGCCCAGTGTCACCAAATTGTGGCACACTGGTGTAACGAATACGTGAGTCGCCCATCACACACTGATTTCTGCGGTTATTTCACGCAGTGTCAGTTGTGTGTTAGCGCTGACATCTTTACGCAAACACCGCTGATCCGGGTCATTAAATGCAGCCCATCGTCCAATGCATTGTCCGTGGTGAGAGATAAAGCCTGAAATTTGCTATTCTCCACACACTCTTCTAATTGTGGATTTCGGAATATTGAATTTCGTAAAGATTGCTGTAATGTAATGTCCAACGCGCTCAACGCCAACCACCACTCAGCGTCCAATGTCTGTTAATTCCCGTCGCGTTGCTATAATGACATCTCACACCGTTTCACGTGGATCATCGTAGTACAAATGACAGCTCCAGCATTGCACCTAGTGTCCGCGGTCCTACCGCCGCGTGTGTCTGCGCTTATACCCGTGCCAGCTGATTGTTTGCGGGAGTGGTTGTCTTATGTTTCCAGCACGGAGGCAAGCGCGCGCTATTTGGGCCAAGAGCCTGCGCCACTCGTGGGAGGTTGGCGCGGATCAATACCGCCCAAATCAGCTGAATCGCGCTATCTGCAGCCGCAGCTCACAGATCGCCTCTCCTCTCTTCTGTCAGACCGGCCTCAAATAACGTCTTGGCTCAACAGTCCTAACTAGCTCTGGGACGCAAATATCCGCCCAACTTTGGGACACGTACAGCGTTGCGCCTGCGGCTGAGTCGACCGCAGCAGCGAGGAAAGGATTGTAAGATATACGCTGAACAAGGCACATTTTTCTGACGCGAAAAGATTTTGTTCTTAATTAGTGCTGAGAATATACGCGGCATCATAATATTAATACATGAACAATGAAAAATGGAATAAGGATTTTTTATATTAGTAACACAAAGTGACCAATGAAACTTACACAATTCGAAAGGGGCTTTGCCATAGATCTGCTCAAAGCAATCAGTCATTAAGAGTGGTCAAACGAAATAGATGGTTTCATATCTATAACGCTGATGTTACATTCTGTATTACACATCGAATCTCCAACTGTAATAATAATATCAATTATTATAATCATCATCATTAATTTTATTATTACTTATTTCCAGGCCGCGGCCGAGCGCATTGAGGCGCTATGTTACGATGCGCGAGGCCGTTTCCCGTCGGGGTTTCGAATCCTCCCTCGGGCGTGGATGTTTGTGTCGGCTTTAGTATAAGGTAGTTCATAAGTCGTCTGTAAGTTCAGGGACTGGTGACCCGGCAGTTAAGTCCCTTAAGCTTAACAAACATTTGAACATTTGAATTTATTCAAAAATGTTCAAATGTTTGTAAGGCTTATGGGACTTAACTACGGGGTCATCAGTCCCTAAACTTACAAACTACTTACGAACTAGGACGGCACAAATATCCATGCCCGAGGGGGGATTCGAACCCCCGACCGTAGTGGCCGCGCAGACCGTGACTGAATTGAATTTATTTCCAGCATGCTAAGAGACAGGCAGCAACCGTATTATTTGACCATTTCTCCATGACTGATAGCTGAAATAGAGGAGAAGTAAGGTTCCTACAACCATTGACCACATGGGTATTTATTGTGGGTTCATAGACCTCTATGTGTTAAAGCTTACACCAAACTATATACGTAAATGTTTGTGGACGCTTTAACACATGGAGGCCTGCCTACCCACAGGAAAAAAATGTGGACAACGATGTTTTGTAGGACTTAATATTTTTTATTTGAAAATTGACTAAAATGACCGAAATCGGTTGTCAAAAATTCGACCGTACAACTCTGATTGTCAATTTTAGAAAACTGGTCTACATCAAAATGCTAGTAACAGCCTTCCGATCAGCTGCTGCGATAGAAATGACACACGAAAGTAACAGCTTCTCCCCTATAGACCACACGTTATGGTAGAAATAACACAAGAAAATCACTAAGAGTCATGAAATCACATTGAGAAAGAGAGTTAAGTGGATATGGAGAGAGGGGGGGGGGGAGGAGAGGGAGGGGAGGGAGGGACGGAGGGACGGAGGGAGGGAGGGAAGGAGAGAGAAAGGGGGGGATGATAGGCAGATGGACAGAGTGCATACAACGATTACTTGCATGCTGTGGAGTCGGAAAACAGTCTGATCTTTCATTTATTTAGGCAGAAAACGGAAAAACAATCAAAGATGCCAATACATTACTTTTACAATAAAGAATTATTTTATACGAAAACATCTTATTTCCGATTTTCCTTTCATTCCGCATAGCCACAGCCACCGAAAATAGTGTATTGATTTGTTTTATGTAATTCCTCAGTAAGTCTATGTTCGAAAGAATTCTTTCATTTACTTTCCCATTCATTTTACATCAGAATGAGCCGCAGTGAAGCGTGGTCGAGCTTAGATAGACCTGAATAAAGTTTGTTGTTCGCTATCTTCACGAAAGCATCATTTTGAAGAGAAAAAAAAAAAAAAAAAAAAAAATCACACATAACAAAAAATGTAACTTGCTGTTCTAGAGTCATGATACCGACGCCTTGCAATGTTAAATGGTAATTGTGACGGGAATATCTAAATTGTAAATCATTTATTTTTAAGTCTCTTTCACTTACTATGTTCTTGGTTTTTTTCTCTCTATTGGATTGATTATACTTTCTCCTTTTTAAATAATACTCAAACGAGTGTAGTTATGAAAATAATCATTATATAAGTTGTAAATTAAAATGTACGACCTGCTATATACCGCAGTGGTCGAGCGGTCTGCGGCGCGCCAGTGGCGTTCTGCACGGCCCCTACGGTCGGGGGTTCGAATACCCCCTGGGGCATGGATGTTTGTGCCGTCCTTAGTATTAGCTAGTTCATAAGTAGTTTGTAAGTTTTGGGGCCTATGACCCCGTAGTTAAGTCCCATAAACTCTACAAACATTTGAACATTATTTATTTATGTATATTTCAAATCATATGGACTGCAGCTTGAGCCGCGCGGGAATGGCCGTGCGTTCTAAGGCGCGTTGCTGCAGTATGCGCGGCTGCTCCCCATAGGAGGTTCGAGTCCTCGCTCGGGTATTGGTGTGTGTGTGTGCTGTCCTTAGCATAAGTTAAAGTAGTTGGTAAGTCTAGGGACTGATGATCACTGCAATTTGGTTCCATAGCTGTAGAAACATTAATTAATAACTGCAACTTGAATTCAGGTACCATCCAAAAGTATGTAACACAAAGTTTATTTGTATTTAACTCTTCCGGTTACATACTTACGTATCGTTCAACTGATTCTTACAAGCTTCTATGCAGAGGCCTTGTATGGGGCCGTAGACTGTCTTTTCTTCTATGATAAACAATTTTTATTTTTGAATAAGAATACAGAACCAAAAAATTTGCACTTCGTTGAATCGTACTAAAAATGGTCTCAGATTTATTTAATATTTCATTTGGTGAAAACGTGTATGGATATGTATTCTTGAAGTATGAAATAGACGAATTTTTTTATTTTATTTTTATAAATTTAGCTGCAGTTTGCGAGTTCTACTTTTGCAGTTCACCAAGCGTCGGTTTCAAAAACCCGGTCCTATGTTTTAGGTTACCACACATATTAGTGCGGGAGCCCGTAACGAAAAAGCAAATATTTTATTCTGCTTGAAATTTTAATAAATTTTTATTGGCGACTTAACTATAAACTGTTTGGATTGTGGGACATGTGACTTCCAACGCGTAAAATGTTGTTGACTGTTAGGTTGCCAAAACATTTATGTTTTCAAAACGTACTCTATGAAAGAGAACAAACTGCAAGGAAAACGTAGATTATCGTTTTGATAAAAGCATGTAGTTCTTGACCACAAAAATAATTACCAAAATTGACAGCTTAGCGATCATAAGAAATATGCCTAGTACCATTTAAATAAACTTTATGTTAAGAATAACCAAATTCGGTAAAAATATTCACACCCTTTCAATCAATCATTTGATAGCTGAGTAAGTGTAGTGCGACATATTTTCGATTAAACTTCGCGAATGTAGCGCAGATGTCGCAGCTCTCTCAAGTTGCCCAGCAATCGAAAGCATTTAAAAGAGCAGTGAACTGAAAGTTTTGCAGCTCGAGGAACTTGAGCTGTATCGAGAAAAGTTAAAGTTACCCTCCGAAAAAAACAGTACATCCTGAGGGCGGAATGTAGTCCCGATATTAAACAGCGATTTCTACAACTTGAGTCTTTGTTTCTTTACCAGTGTTTGTGCGTTTTTTACTTTATTTGAACTTCGCCTCTTATCCTCTTTCTCACTCTATATCTTTCTTTCCTTTTTCTTTTTCCTCTGTGTCTTGCTGTTCGCAGTTTCTTGTTCGTGGATTGATTTATGAATGGGGAAAAATTCATATGCTACCATTTCTTAGATACAGAGTTAATTCTCACCTACTGAGCAACTTTTCGACAGTTCACGTGACTGTTAGACGATACATTCCACGATCTTATGAACAGTCACTAGCAAAAGTTGGGGTCTAGATTGCTTGGAAACTGTAACGAATCCATACGACGAATAACGACTCATTATTAGGAATGTATAAAACAGTCCTTACATCTTATTATCGGCTACCTATCAAATTGGTACACTGATTTTATATCATCTGTGAGAGGCAAGTGCATGGATCAGCTGCCTGAACTACAGGTCTTATATTTGTCAAACAGCTGTCTATGTGATCGTGCAGGGCGACGTCAGATCTTCTAATATATAAAGCAAAGTGTCCGTATATTTGTACGTGTTGCATACAAATCTACAGTTTTGTTCCAATCTTTATGAAATTATGTACACGTAAGATTCAATCCATGAGGACGGTTGCCGTAATTGTAAGAATCACATAGGATATATAGTTGACGAGATATGACGTCATAAACAATGAGATGCGCGAAAAACTGCCTCATTTTGCGACAATGCTGCTCATTTCCTCCTAAACCACTGGACCGATTTCAACCAAATTTGGTACACACATTCCTTACCGTGAGGTAACAATTGCTGCAACGTTAAGAATCACATACGACACATGGTTCAAAAGATATTACGTCATAACCAATAGAAATCGCAAAAAAATGCCATATAATGCGGCGAGACTTTCGAAATACACTCTATGAGAATGACAGTACTTAGCGACTTGCAACAAACTTTAAACATAATTTCAAACCTCTATTAAACTTTTCTCGCTGACAACCATAGTAAAATGATGAAAGGAAAAAGGTTTCTCGCTGACAACCACAGTAAAATGATGAAAGGAAAAACGTTTCCCGCTTACTACTTTTCCGCTGTTTATGGAGTAAAACTACGGCTCTCGGTATGACGTTACAATTTATAATTTGAATACTACAAATTTCAGCGACAGGAAATTTTACAGACAGTATACACATATATAGTTGAATGTAGCTTCTAAATTGTATCACAGTGCGACATGTAGTTCATGAGATATGAACACATAAACAGTAACGTTCATAGAAAACCGCATCATCACGCAGCAAGTTTTAACCTATTACTTCTTTAGTACTAACTGTATTCCCAAGAGATTTTATAGGCATACAGCCTTTATACAAATAAATATATACCTGAAAAATGGCAGGATTAAATAAATAAATACCCGGGCAACGCCGGGTTTTCAGCAAGTATGTAGATAAAGTTGTAGGGAAGGTCAACCATAGACTGCGACCTTATTGGCAGAACACTCAAAACATACAATAAATCCTTTAAAGAGTTAGATAATACTACCCTTGCCCATCTGTTTACGATGGAACAGAGTATTACGTGTCATGCATAATAATGAAACGTACTGCGCCAGAGAATGATGGAATAGAGTATTAGGTTTCATGAAATGCAACGATTGGATAAGAGCTGTTAGGTATTACAGATGGAACCGAATTCTCAACGGCATTGCTCGGTGATGTAGGGCAACAAAATTGCCAATTGTGCATACTGCATCACAATGACGTTTCCGAATTCATATGTAAGCACCTTTATTTTGAGGGTAAAACCTCCAATCCATCGCCAGAGAGTAGTCGGAGGGTCAGTGTAGCATAGTCCAAAGTCTTTCACCGATACATGTTGACATATTTATGACTTATACCAATACAATGAAATTATGCAGACTGAATGCCATTATCGCTTCACTCCATTCGCGTTGCCATGACTTCGCAGCTGTGTCATGCTGCGGTGCGAGCGGTCTCTCCCGCCGGACGTTCGAGTCCTCCCTCGGGAATGGGTGAGTGTGTTGTCCTTAGGATAAATTAGTTTAAGTAGCTTATAAGTATATGGAGCGATAATGTTTGGTCCCTTAAGCCTACAAATATTTGAACATTTCTAATTTGAAGTACGAATGAAGATATTCTCTGCAAGATATACCAAAACACTGCCGAAAATTGAAATGAGTACACCCTTTAAGAGTTTTCCATTTCAATCAAGATTTATTGTTCAAGCAGTGCATATGAAGGCCATTAGATGAATACATTTACAGATCATTAGTACGTGGTGTCGTCTCCACGGGCCACAATGCAGGCAATGATCCCGGTATCCATTAGATCATACAGAACACTGTCTTGGGATAAATTATTCCACGCCTGCTCGACCTATTCATGTAGTTTTGAAAGAGATGTGTGTTGACAAGTCGCACGTGGTATTTGTCGTCCCATTGTATTCCACACGTGCTCGACTGGAGACATGTTTCGGAGATCGTGCTAACCAGCTGCATGTGTTGCAGATCACGTTGAGTTTCACACGCAGTGTGCAGGCGAGCATTATGCTGTTGGAGCAACATATTAGTTTCCTAATGAAATAAATCGCAATTTGCGATCAGTTAAGGCTTCACTGTACTAGGTTTAGATGAAATACCAAAGTCGGCGAATGAAAATTTGTGCCCGGCCGGGATTCGAACCCGAGATCTCTTGCTTACTAGGCCTAGTTATCAGGACTTCTTTATGCTGAACGGAGTTAGGTGCGCCAATCGGCATTACGATTTTAGACAGCGTACATATAGACCTCTGTGGTATTTGTATTAGAGCCTCAATTGGTTTGAAAAAAAGTCCTTCCTCAGACGCACAGCCGAAGGCCATCCTAGAAAATGGCCTCACGGGTAGTGAGGTCTCCCTCTCAGGGTGGAAAATATAGGCTCGTTCACGAGTTAAAGAAAGAAAAGAAACATTGGCATTGTAAACTTGTTTATGAATTTGTTTACATTTGAGGTGACAATTACTTAGGCGTCTTTATTATCTTTTGGATGTTGCAGGATGGCGTATCAGGTCTATTCCGCTGTGGGATTCACAAGAGAACAGTATGAAAGCATTAATCGTGGTAACGAACAAACCGAAAGTAATGAACATGGCACAAGTGATAATCAAACGGGAAGTTGGTCTAGTGAAGAAGCTGCACAGTCGATGGAACTCCTGGATCGCAACTGTCGAACCGTAGAACTGCCTCGTACTGTCTGTGTCGTGCGCCGGCATATGTACGCGAGCCCCCTTCTTCCTATTGGCCGGGGCGCAAGGTAAGCAAAGAGGTATAGAGACTGCGGGCGCCCCCGGCGGCCGAAGTTCCGTGGAGCGACTTATCGCTCTTCTTGAAGTGGCGCGCCGACTTGCATAGACCGCCGCCCTTGCGGCGAATAGCGACGCCACAACAGCGGAAAAACTTGTAGAGTTGGAGGTTATGTGACACCAGCTCAGTGATTAAAAGGTCGACTCATATTTACAATTAACGTGACAGTAGAGCTTACTTATCAGTTTGCCATTGTACACCCTATGACCCGAGTGCATGCACTAGAACGGACTATACTTTCAGACTGATCCCACACGTGATGCCGGGGACAGATTTGAAGATTCTGGGCACGGGAGCACCTCAATCGCAGACAGTCAATCCACAGAGACGAGTAACATGACTGGATGAGCATTGTCCTGTTGAAGAAGGTACCCCGATATTGTTACACGAAAGGACAAACGAGGACGTAAGATTACCGTTTTGTATCGTTGTTCCTTGAGAGTTCGATCAGTCATGACTAGCCGATGTCTGAGCACATATCGATGGTTCCCCAGAATATGTCAGTAGCAAGGCCACTGTGCCTCTCCAAAACATTGGAAAGATGTGACCTCTGTCTACAGAGGGTGAACAAAATGACATCAACACAGTCCAGTATACTACTTCTTCTTGCAAGCTGGCACAACTGCATATGTGTTAACACTCAGATGCGCCCGCAGTGCATAACTGATGTACGATGTCTTGGAAGTTATCTTGGAGTATATTATACGTTTTGTTCTTCAACGGTCAACACATATTATCGGTGACATGCGTGATTCAAAATGTTGAAATGTTTGTCAATCTATCTGACCAAACTGCGTAGTCATCAGTCCGTAGCTTACAAACTACTTAAACTAAGGTAAACTAACCTAAGGACAACACACACATCCATGCCCCAGGGAGGACTCGAACCTCCGACGGCGAGCAACCGCGCGCTCCGCAGCGAGGCGCCTTAGACTGCTCAGGTACTCCACCGCGGCGACATACGTGATCTCTCAATTCGATGGTGCACAGTTAGTGGAAGTATGTATGACGTAAACGGCTGCGCTGTTTTACGTTTTATTTGCGGCAGTATCTTCGTTAATGACAGCGGGCACAAAACAAAGTAAAACATCATTGACGAGGAGGGATCGTGGACGAAACGCGAAGTTAACTGACAACCGACGATCATTAAGAACGATTATGGCAAGAGAAGTTAAAACTATCATTGCAAAGGCATGGAAAACTAAATACTTAGCTGAGTAATATTCTTTTGATAAAACAGTATGGCTGTAGCTTTACGTTCGTGGAAGGGCTGCAGTTGCAAAAACTCTTGATTACGGAAGCCAACGCAAAACTATAAATAAAGTGGTGCCACGATCATGAAACCTGGACACTTGATGAATGCAATTATATGGTATAGCGGGTTGAACCATCATTTAAATTGCTTCCTACAAACAACCGTGTTCAGGTATGGAAAATTCCAAAGAAAGCTTATGATTCGACATGCCTGCTTCCTACAGTCAAGCAGTGGGGAGGTTCCGTCATGATTGGACATATATACATTGTTGTATTCAACTGTTTCTATCATTACCCACACTGGTTGGATAACTATAAATGAATATCTCTTCATCCTCGACTACAGACGTCTAACTATGACTAACATATTGGTAACAACCACTGTCGTATTCCAGAATGATATTACTCCCACAACACACACAGCCCAAAAGCTTCAGGCGTGCTTTGTACAACAACAGATGATTATCAAACATCCGCCCTGGACAGAAAAATCGCCATGTGTCAACATATCTGAACCGATATGGAGAGGTTTAGAGCAGAAATCGAGGACCAAATTTACAGGTTCAACACCGCTGAAGTAACTGTCGGATGTTTTGTTATAAGAGTGATTAACATTTTGTTAAAAAACTATACAGATACTTTAAGGATCCGTTCGTCGAAGAGTTGCAGCTGTTCTCAAAACCAATAGTGGACTAACCCCTTACTAATAAACAAGTATGTGTGTGTTAGGTGCTCATGTTATTTCCTCCACCACCTGTACGTCGCTGGCAAACGCACTGAGGATTGCCGTCCGACGTAGTTTAGGAGCGTAAAGTCATCGCTGAACCCCATACGATAACAGTGAAGAAAGTGACTGAACGCTTCACGCACTGGGTTTCTGACTGCCACAGTGTTGCGATCAACATTTGCCTTTCTTCAGGATGTAGTCAACTTTATACTTATTGTGGAAACTACACAGAATCTTAAGACATTCAGAGTAATGTATTCTAATACATTCTGCCGTGGTGTAAAGGCCGAGCGCTCTAACGCGCCTTGCTGCGGAGCGCGTGGTTGTTCCCCGTCGGAGGTTCGAATCCTCCTTCGTGCATGGGTAGGTGTTTGTGTGTGTGTGTGTGTGTGTGTGTGTGTGTGTGTGTGTGTGTTTTGCCCTTAGGTTATTTCAAATAGTTTGTAAGCCTTGGGTCTGATAGTCCCGTAGATTCCCAAACATTTGAACATTTTATACATCCTTACAATGATTTAGCTTTAAGGCATTGTGTTCCAATGTGAGCTCTGCTCTGTGTTACACTTTTTATACTCAGAATCGATATTAAGTCATGATTGATTTTTGCTGGCTCTGGAAGAGAGGTATCTTTATATCTCGTTAAATAATTTTTCCTAGCTTAGAGATATTCATAGTCTTTCTTTCTCTTTTGCCATGTTCCCGCACATGCAGGGCCGGCTCCGGTTTAAATCCGGATTTGGCGTTTGTTAATATTTACGGAGTGGCCGGATGCCCTTCCTGTCGCCACCCAATGCTCCCCGGGAAGAAATGTTTACCTCAAATGTCTGCGTGTGCCGGCCGCGGTGGCCGAGGAGACTAAGGCGCTCCAGTCACGGTCTGCACGGCCACTACGGTCGGGGGTTCGAATCCCCCATCGGGCATGGATATTTGTGCCGTCCTAGTTCGTAAGTATTTCATAAGTAGTTTGTAAGTTTAGGGACTGATGACCCCGTAGTTAAGCCCCATAGACTATACAAACATTTGAAACATTTGTCTGCGTGTAGTGTTGTAGGTGTGAAAGTGTAAAGTGTTACGAAATGTTTGAGAATCGTGTTACTGATTCGGAAGTTTGGGATCAGCCCAGTATTCACCTAGGGGAATGTGGAAAACTGTTACAAATGTTCATAGTAGATTAGATTAGATGTACTTTTCGTTCCAGTAGATCCGAATTGAAGGAATCCTCTTGGATGTAGAATATGCTGATTTTTAATGTCATTTTACGTTTGAAGAACTGAAGTAAAGAATTAAATGATTCGCATCACTGGCAGTAATTCCAGTGATTGAAGATGATACATGTCTGCAGTTCATTTAAAGAAAGGATGCAAAATATTGCATGTGGTGGTTTATCAAACTACCTTCATTTTGGGTAGCTCCCACTCAGGCCGAAAATTTACTCTCAGTAGCTAACTGGGTCGATGGAAATTCCGTAGCCAAGTGACTTTGAGCCATTATCTTCACATTTTTACGTGATTCGAAACGAACGAAAGGTACGGCACGAAATTGTGGGTATAATTGAAGTCTTTGTTCAAAAGTAATCACCAGAGGCCTGAGCACAACTATCCCACTGTGATTCTTGAGTTTCTCCCGGCGCCGGCCGCGGTGGCCGAAGGTACTGAGGCGCTCCAGTCACGGTCTGCACGCCCACTACGGTCGGGGGTTCGAATCCCCTCTCGGGCATGGATATTTGTGCCGTCCTTAGTCTTAGTTAGTTCATAAGTAGTTTGTAAGTTTAGGGACTGATGACCCCGTAGTTAAGTCCCATAGACTATACAAACACTTTTTTTCCTCCCGGCGTATTTGATAATTAAAATATCCACGGGTGTACTGCCGGTCTACAGTGTCCAACGGGCACAATGTTTCGGCGATCATACATGTCGCCATCGTCAGGTGAAATGACGGACTGAGCTCCTGAAAACGCGCCGGCACGGAGATTCGCAAGCTACGGCGGCTCCAAGGGCCGCAGCGTGCGGATCTCCGTGCCGGCGCGTTTTCAGGAGCTCAGTCCGTCATTTCACCAGATGATGGCGACATGTATGATCGCCGCAACATTGTGCCCGTTGGACACTGTAGACCGGTAGTACACCCGTGGATATTTTGATTAACTATCCCACTGTTTAACGAGCCGAATGCTTTCCTGTTCCCAGAATTTCTATGACCGTGACAAAAGCCAGTCCCTTACTGTGTCCTTTAGTTCATCGTCCGAGTTGAAGCACTTCCCTTTGACAGGCTTTTTAGCGGGCCAAACAGATAGAAGTCACAGGGCGACATGTCCGGACTGTAGGGCGGATGTTGAAGCTGCTCCCACTTGATCTTGGCCAGTGCGCTTTGTGTGACCCTGGAGACGTGTGGACGCGCGTTATCATGCAGCAGAATCACTCCCTCCGCGAGCAGCCCAGACCATCTGCTCTCGGTGGACTTGCGTACGCTACGGAGTGTCTCACAGTACACGCCACTGTTCACTGTCAATGGTTTTTCCGTGCTCGAGGAATTCGATGAGTATCGGACCGCGTACGTCTAAAAAGTCGGTGAGCATCACCTTGCCTGCTGAGGGCAAAGCCTTGAAATTTTAGGGGGAGGTGACGACACTACATTCGTGTCCCTAGACGTTACACTACGTTATCCCATAGCGCCATATTCAAATTTCAACCGGTTTGGTTATTAAGACGTTTCGTACCTTTTCTTTTGGACACCCCTCGTAACTGGACACATGCCTAAAGACCATGCTCGCTTTGATAGGTCTGTTCCACTCCACATTACCCGCTCTGCTAAAATCATTCGATATACTTTTCTTCTACGTGATAGGCATCTATTGACTTTTTTGAAATAATTTATAAAGCAGCAGTCACTTTTTACTAATATTTATATTAGCACGACACTTTTCGGCAGCAAGCTGCCATCATCGGGTACGTTTTACAGTTACTGGTTCATTATTGTTTTATTATGTTTTGTGTTGTGGGTGCCAGTGAGGTTACGGTTGGACGATTTAACCTGTTCAGGAAGATATAGCTATTTTAGTATTATGTTTTATGATTATAGCTTCTGGATTACTGTAGTGATGTATTTACTTACAGTTTTGTAAGTAAATACAACACTACAATAATCCAGAAGCTATAATCATAAAACATAATACTAAAACAGCTATATCTTCCCGTACAGATTAAAACGTCCAACCATAACCTCACTGGCACCCACAATACAAAACATAATAAAACAATAATGAACCAGTAAGTGTAAAATGCACCCGATGATGGCAGCTTGCTTCCGAAACGCGTCGTGCTAATAAAAATATCAGTAAAAAGTGACTGCTGCTGTATAAATTATTTCAAAAAGTTTATAATAGAGTCGCAGACCTCAGAACAATCCACATAACATGGATAAATTTATATCTATTGACTTTACAGAAGGTTTCGTATGAAGACTTGACTCTGTTCTTGTCTCTTGCGAAACAGCCCAGACGCAGCCATTTCCCTTATTGTTTTCAAATGTTCAAATGTTTGTATAGCTTATGGGACTTAACTACAGGGTCATCAGTCCCTAAACTTACAAACTACTTATCAATTACCTTATACTAAGGACGGCACAAATATCCATGCCCGAGGGGGGATTCGAACCCCCGACCGTAGTGGCCGTGCAGACCCTGACTGTAGCGCCTCAGTCCCCACAGCCACCGCGGACGGCCCTTATTGTTTTCCTTGTATGGGTAAGTGTGGCACTGAGACTGGAGACAAAGGAAGCAAAGTAGCTCAAACCTGTCCTTGAGTGATCTATTTCAACTTCACCGAAATATTTACGCGAATACAGAATTAGTAATATTATGAAACTGCTCACTATCTACTCTGATTTGCAAGAGTTGAAGCCGCAGATATTTACGTGAATCTTCCTCTGTTGTTTTTCATCACCTTCTTTATACCTTTCTCTTGACGTTCAGTAGTAATTCAGAATAAGTAATATTAAGAAAATAAGTTAGTAAGAAAACTTTCATTGTACGCAGTACGTAGACGTAGCCAGGAATTGATTTCGGAACAAATGCGCATTGTGAGAATGTGAACCCGTAATTAAAAAAGGGCAGTCATATATGAGGGGTTTGTAATAAATGAAGCGCAAAGCTAGCGCGTCCCGAGGCTCACGGTTGCGTCCAGGGAGGCGCTAGCTTCGTGCTTAATTAAATTTCAAACATCAATTTCGCTTCACATTTTCTCCGGAGATAATTGAATTATTGCGATGCAACGAACGCCGTTCTTTTTTTATGATTTTTCATGTTATTGATTGCATAAGAAATAATATAGTGAATCCATTAAAAACATAAGTTTGGGTGGAAGATAATATTTATTTACGTTACAGACAGTCTCATAGTATTTACTTTCAGCCCCTGCATTACGTTCAAGACCGAGAAAGTCTTTTTTCAATATCTATTGTAGTTCCAGAGATACTTCGCTGAAAAAGTTGGGTGGGGCACGCTGTATAAGAAGAAATTTAACAGCGTTCTGTATGCAAGTAGCAATTTTTAAGCGCTAACGTCTACGAGAGTGGAGTTTAATGACGATCTGTGGAACCTGTTATTGACAGTTTCTAATCGTCATTCGGATTTACAAGGGCAATTCTCTATAGCACCCAGATTTCGTGGTAAGGTGGCGTAGTGGATAGTCCGTCAATATCTGAACGCAATAGAGCTTGAAAACAAGAAGAAGCTACACGGAATTCTGAAAAACATAAGCGAAATATGCCGCGGTGGAGTAGCCGAGCGGTCTAAAGCGTCTCGCTGCGGAGCGCGCGGTTGCTCGCCGTGGAGGTTCGAGTCCTCCCTGGGGCATGGGTGTGTGTGTTGTCCTTAGGTTAGTTTACCTAGGTTTAAGTAGTTTGTAAGCTACGGACTGATGACCACGCAGTTTGGTCCGATAGATTTACAAACATTTGAACATTTTTTGAAGCGAAATAGAAAACAGTAAAAGGCATGCATGTAAGATAGATAACAGCTAGTAGATCGCTAAAGATGTAATATCGTAGTTGTCTAGTCATAGCTTTAGAACGCGACGCGGGAGATTGGAGGTAACATCTTCCCCATACTTTACATTATTCTTTTTCGTTTTTCTGCATTGCTAAATCGTATCGTTCACCCACACAACCTACAGCTTAGACGTCACACACTAACTGACTATCATTTCACAATGCACTCAAGGGAAACAAAAGCACGATGTAGGCAAGCATAGCATCGTACCTAGCAACTATGCAGGTTGCATCGGGCAAATAAGTGTCGGATTAGAAACTTTTCACAAATAGATATCTTGTAAATGAATGGCACTAGAGTTCTGCAACAACCACCACTGACATTCTAATTTACCGTATTTTCAGTTTGTTAGAAACCAATTAAAAAAGTGCCAATCTGCACAAAAAGTACACTTTCAATGTATTACTAAAATCTGTTAATAGACTAATAATACGAACCCCTTGCTAGACATCAAGAAATTGTGAATTTAGCGTTGGAAGGAAGTGTGTGGGTAAAAACCGCAGAGGAAGACCAAGAGATGGATACAGTAAGCAGATTCAGACACATGTAGGTTGCCGTTCTTATGTGGAGTTGAAGAGGCTTGCTCAGAATAGGGTATTGTGGATAGCTGCATCAAACCAGGCTCCAAACTGAAGACCACAACAACAACAGATAGGTATCCATTCTGTGAAAACCGCACATCAAATTCAAATGTCCAAATCTCTGTAAATCTATCGGACCAAACTGCTTGGTCATTAGTCCGTAGCTTACAAACTGCTTAAACCTAGGTAAACTAACCTAAGGACAACACACACACCCATGCCCCAGGGAGGACTCGAACCTCCACGGCGAGCAACCGCGCGCTCCGCAGCGAGACGCTTTAGACCGCTCGGCTACTCCACCGCGGCAAACTGCACATCAACAGCGCTTTCCATTTGCTGTGCAAATATTAGGTGATGCACCACGTATTATCACCACATGACTCATTCTACAACCAATGTATGGTATGATAATTTCCAATGCTACAAAGAGAGTACAGAGACAAAAAATGTTCAAATGTTTGTAATTCTATGGGACCAAACTACGTTAGTCATCAGTCCCTAGTCTTACAGACTTCTTAAACTAAGTTAAACTAACCTAAGGACAACACACACATCCATGCCCGAGGGAGGATTCGAACCTCCAACGCGGGAGGCCGCGCGATTCGTAACGTGGCGCTCAATAACGCTCGGCTACTGCCGCGCGGCTGTACAGAGACATCAGTAAACGTAAGGACAGCTCATAATTTTGTAAAAAACGGAAACTCAAAATGTAGAACACGAAAGAAGCAAGAACACTAATCGTGACTCGGACGGTAAGGACAGCTCATAATTTTGTAAAAAAAACGGAAACTCTAAATGTAGAGCACGAAAGAAGCTAGAACACTAATCGTGACTCGGACGGTAAGGACAGCTCATAATTTTGTAAAAAAAAAACGGAAACTCTAACTGTAGAGCATGAAAGAAGCTAGAACACTAATCGTGACTCGGACCGTAAGGACAGCTCATAATTTTGTACAAAAACGGAAACTCTAAATGTAGAGCATGAAAGAAGCTTGAACACTAATCGTGGCTCGGACCGCTTACTCAAAGTTACACATCTAGAGCTTGATCGTCCAGTGTTTCTATTTTACTTGTTTTTTCACAGTTCTGTATACCTCCCTCCTGTTTTTTGGCGGTTCTATCCGGTAGGCCATCTTCCACTACGTATGAGAGGAAAGCGGTGGGGAGTTTTCCTTCCTAAAAACTAAATGAGAACAAAAAAGGAGTCAACATGCACTAACTGTTTTACAGCCTCTGTACATAGCGACAGAGGCAGACTGGTTCGGCGAGGCTTAAATGTAAACAGGGCGCCGCCACAAAGGCCGTGCGTAAAGGGAGATAGGCCGGCGCAGATCGGGCGTTCGCTCTTTAGTGCGCACGCCCCTTACAGCGAGGCGCTCAGCACCTAAAGCCGCCGCCAATCAGCCGCCCAGGCCTGCGCTCTGCACAATTCCAACTCCAGAAATGACATTCCTGGGCTCTACCGACGCTGCCTCGTTCCCGTTTATTGTTTTGTTCGCGCTCATTCCTCCGTTGAATTGCACTCGTCCTAGTTCCGTCCAAAGGCTCTCAGCGTACCTCTAGAACATTTTAGTTCTTAATGTGCCAGAATACTATCGATTTCAAGTAAAAGGACATTTCAAGATGAAACTGGAAACAGAAGAGAAACCTTCTTCATAGTTTAAGATTGGTACTACGTGTTACATTCATAAAAATTCAAAAATTGTATGACATACGAAAAATTGTATAATGTGACAGCACGAAAACCGGTTTGGCAAACGGATACAATATGTGGATTACTCCAAATAAATGGCAATGTGATAATTAATAGATTTTATATTCATATTCAATGGTGATATTGTGTTTGAGTGAAAACTGCATTTCTAAGGAAGAAGATAAATGATTTTTTTATTTTATTTTTTTTTATTTTTTTTTTTATTATTATTATTATTATTTTTTTTTTTTTTTAATTTAAGAAGAAAAGGTAACTACACTTTGCATACTGAAAGCACGTATCTCACAAGTTATTGTTTATAACTCATTTCAAAATTTTATAGTGTCTTGTTTTTAGTAATATTCATAATGTAACTGACCACAATATAATTATAAAAATACTTTTATATATGAAACTTCCTGGCAGATTAAAATTGTGCGCCGGAACCTGGGACCTTTGCCTTTCGCGGGCATGTGAGGCGGCATCGTGAGTCGTGTCGGGATAGCACAGTCGGTAGTGCGCTTGCCAGCGAAAGGCAATGGTCCCAGGTTCGAGTCCCGGTTCCGGCACACAATTTTAATCTGCCAGGAAGTTTCATATCAGCGCACACTCCGCTGCAGAGTGAAAGTTTCATTCTGGATACTTTTATATAATTTTAAAATAATTTTTAACACTTAATCTTCAAGAAGTATTAACTGAAACTTTTAGTTGTTTGTGACTCATAATTAGTTTACATTGGCATAGGAATTCAAAACAGTAATAGGAAAAAAGATATTAAATAAATGTGTGAGGATTTTGCCACATATTTTGAAACATAAAACGAAATTGAATGAAGTTTATATGATCTGATACTATAGTTTTCTTTTGGTAGAGGTATGAACTGTTAATACTGGAAAGTAATCCCATACAAGTTTTCATTTAGCACTTCTAAAAGAAAGCAATTGTAGATAAGTATTAGGGGCAATGGAATTATCTATTATATGTGTAAATTACTCAAAAAAATTAGAATTATTGTAAATACACTTACTGAAAAGAAATTTATATCATGTTCATATGAAATCTATGTGTGACATATTTAGAAGTTAAGGAGAGGAAAGCAAGGAAAGGTGATAGTTAACTCCCAT
Source organism: Locusta migratoria (assembly GCA_026315105.1). Classification (NCBI taxonomy): domain Eukaryota; kingdom Metazoa; phylum Arthropoda; class Insecta; order Orthoptera; family Acrididae; genus Locusta; species Locusta migratoria. The sequence continues at coordinate 285,542,652 of CM048755.1, forward strand.
CCCCCTTATTACAGAACCGAGAAAATAATGCAAATGCTTGGAATAATACAAATGATGACCACAAGGGTATGTAGAAAATTAAAGTAAATAGAAAAGATTGTCATATTTTATGATGTAGATTCAAATCTAGTAAATTGATAAGCAATTAAATGTGAAAGTACATGGTATAACTTTGTATATATACATATAAAATGTGGAAAAGAAAATGTGCAAATAATGAATTAAATATAATCATAAGGCTACATAATGTTCATATAACCGAATGTTTAACAATTTAATAGATATCAGACAAGCAGGAGATATTAGAAGTAAAAGTTACAAGAAAATTTTAAGGCTGTATGAGGAACCTTAGATGTCTCAGAATGAAGAAATAATGATGGCGTTTACACAATGAAGACAATAGGAAGAGAAACTGTATGCTATGGATCAAGACACACAATGTGGTAGGAGAACTAAGTAGATATTGAAATAACTGCTGAAAAATGAGTTAACAGCAAGTTAAATTTTTTAAATAAAATTGATATAAAGGGAGAAAAATAACAGAAGAACGTTTTTAAAAATATTATAATTCCAAGTCTTTAAAGTATAACAGGGAAGATGTGAAGCTTCTAAACAAAGCATGAAAGAGGTATATAATATTTTGTATGAACACAGAAAGTATAGGAAACAAGAGATATATTATTCCTAAAAGGTCCTAATGAAATAAGAAAAGGATAGAGATAATATATATATTGACCAGCAGTTCTCCTTACAAATCTATTAATCAAGCGAAAAGTAAAACTTACCAGTGTATTTTTTTTGTTTAGAGTATTACAGGAGTATATTGATAATACAACATTTAATATCGGCAGTCGAATAGTTACAATTTTTCACTGTTCATAAATAGCAAGTATCTAGATTAGCAATAAAATACAAATTAACAGTCATGTTTTAAAATGAGTAGGAAAGCCAAACAGTATATTATCTTCACTCATCAGTGTATATGTTTATGTGTCAATACAGAATTGGGTAAATAAATTAATGTTTAGTCTGTGAATAAATTAACTTTGTCTAAGGTAGAATTACGAGAAATTTCCCCTTAAAGGCTTTTATATGTTCTTTTTCTGTCAATTAAACCTTACTATAAGTTTATAAAGTTAAAAATGAACGAATTCAGGTACTCTCACTACAAAGTAATGGAACAATTCGTGATTATGTCTTCTTCCCAGTGTACTGCTACCAGAATGCATCGCTGTTGTGGTCTTCAGTCCGGAGATTGGTTTTAGGCAGCTCTGCACCCTACTCTATCCTGAACAAACCTCTTCATCTCCTCATTAGAACGGCAACTCACATCCATTTGACCCTGCTTACTGTATTCGTCTCTCGGTCTCCCTTTGCGATTTTTACTCCCAACACTTTCCTACAAAGTTAAATTGGCAATTCCTTGATGTTTATGAATGCGTCAATACAGGGTGTTTCTCGGTAAATTGTGTGAATGAAGAAGTGCTCAGACTGTAACTAGCTAAAGTGTGATGGATGGTCAGTAAGAGGGCACAACAAGAGTCGTATATCTTAAGAAAACACACGCAGAGCCTTTCGGCCACGAATGCTAGGCGCAAGATAGCTAGAGCCCATACGGATGGTTTATGCATTGTGTGAGAAGTGTGCAGGTGTTTTGATACCATCCAGGTGGAAGACGAAATCCGTTAAGCTAGAAAGATTGCAGAGTATCTTTGAGGAGATGTAAAGATCCACTCAGTCACTTTGGGCACATCTCATAAGCAAATAACATAACGATATAATAACAGAATCACTGATTAACATGTTTTAGAAGTGGATTGTGTGAGAACTGAAAGTTTTAAGACTAGAAATAGGATAGGGTTGTGTACGGAATTCTCCAACGAAAAAACAGTAACAAATTTTAGATTGGTCAGTCAGGAAACAGTCCATGAAAATTATTGTCCAAAGAAGCGGAGTACGCCATGTAAGGTGCCGTCTTGGCAAACGTTAATACAAAAATCTCTTATTCTTGAGCACGAAAAGATCGACTCGATCTGAGAAATGAGCAAACGTGGCTTCATGCAGCCATATAGTCAGACGAGTAATTTCAAGTAGCTTGCCCTTACATGATCAGTATCGTTTTCTGAGTCGGAATGAAAACAGCGTTTAGACAGCTTAACGGGAATTTTTTAAAGCATTAAAAATCACCTTAAGTATTGTGGGAATTTAGTCAGATCTGCACATTGTCCTACCCAACATCGTACCTTAAACCCAAATGATACAGAGATCCTTGTTTCATTTGTTTTCAATGATAAATATTCAAAGATAAGGATGAGAATAAACTAACTGTGAACTAGGAAACACACCAGAATTTATTAACAACCCTTAGTGCATCAAGGTGCTGGACGTCAAGTCTCGTCGCAGGACCTGAAAGTTGGGGGCTTACGTACTCTCTAATTAAAGAATAGGCGGCGAACTTGAACAGAGAACAATGCTGGTGCAGGCACAAGTTTTTCAGAGTACACCTTCGAGTTTCCTTTGATATCCAGGACTTAGTAGTCATCTGATCAACTCGCACTACAAAATCTACATACTTACTCTGCACATCACATTTAAGTGCATGACAAAGGGCTTTTCGAACCGTTTTTATAATATTTGTCTACCGCTTCTTTCTCTGAAAGCCGGTCGCGGTGGCCGAGGGGACTGAGGCGCTCCAGTCACGGTCTGCACGGCCACTACGGTCGGGGGTTCGAATCCCCCCTCGGGCATGGATATTTGTGCCGTCCTTAGGATAAGCTAGATGATAAGTAGTTTGTAAGTTTAGGGACTGATGACCCCGTAGTTAAGTCCCATAAGCTTTACAAACATTTGAACATTTTTTTCGAGCTGGTCCTTTGCTGTCCGACTGAGGTGTCGACGGCAGCGAAGCGGCTATTCTGTGCGGTTTATCTCTACTGGCCGTCTCACCAGACTCGCTCTCTCATACGTCTACTCTTAATGCAGTCCAATAGCGTAACCATCAATATTTGTCGTTGAGCTGTTATTCAGCGATTTTATCCTTGTCTTTTGACCTTGCCTCATCTCATCCACGTCGTATTGATGCTGAAACGTACCTCATCTTACACTATCTGTAATGAAATCGTAACTGTAAGAAGAGGAAATGAAGGTTAGTGTTTAAAGTTTCTACTGCGACGAGCTCTTTAGAGAGGGCGTACAATCTCAGATAGGAAAAAGATAGAGAATGTAATTGGCTGTGCCTTTTTCAAAGGAAACACCTCGGCATTAGCTTTAAGGGCACACTCCTGAACGGGTTTAGTTTTAGCGTTATTTTCTCCTCCGCGTAGAAATGTAGAAATCAGAGGCACCTCAAAATTTTTGCACTGCTGTAGGGTTATTAGTCAAAGCTTTTCTGAGAAAATCATTAAGATACATATTATATTGTGGTCGTGACAATAATATGTATAATACTGTGAAGACCTGGACACGCTTTCACTGAGGTACTTATTTTTATTTATTATTTTTTTTTTTTTTTAATTTCTGTCTAAGGTCTACAAATAACATTCAGGTAAGTATTTTATGCCTCCAATTTACTCCTTTGATGTCGATCTGTATTTTAACACAAGAAATATATTTAAAATTTAACTCGTCTATATAAATGACGTGGGTATGTATGTTTCAAAAAAAAATGTTCAAATGTTTGTAAAGCTTATGGGACTTAACTACGGGGTCATCAGTCCCTAAACTTACAAACTACTTATGAACTAGCTAACACTAAGGACGGCACAAATTTCCATGCCTGAGGGGGGATTCGAACCCCCGACCGTAGTGGCCGTGCAGACCGTGACTGAAGCGCCTCAGTCCCCTCGGCCACCGCGGTCGGCATGTATGTTTCCTGTTGACTCCTAGACGGCTGGATCAATTCTGATTAAATCTTCAGGAACTCTTCAGATTACTTCAGTGAGTGATGTTGTGAAGTTCGGCAGCGATCGGATTAAGATATTTATTAACGTACTATTTGCTAAAACCGGTATTCCCCGGGTATAAACGCATTTTTCCAGTCTTGTATCAGAAACGAAAATAAAAATTAGGAAAAAATTTCATCTTCATATATTCATAAAAGTAGTTTTGAAATTATCAAACAGTAAAACAAAGAAATATGCGTGATGTACAAAATTATCAGTGCAGCATCACAGTCCCTAAACTTACAAACTACTTATAAACTACCTTATACTAAGGACGGCACAAATATCCATGCCCGAGGGGGGATTCGAACCCCCGACCGTAGTGGCCGTGCAGACCGTGACTGGAGCGCCTCAGTCCCATCGGCCACCGCGGCCGGCTATATGCCGGGAAGTTTCATATCAGCCCACACTTCGCTGCAGAGTGAAAGGTTCATTCTGTATACATTTTTAATTCGTCAGGAAAAGCTATTTAATATAGAGTATTTTCTTAAATATTTGTTTTTTGCCAGCATGTCCCCTTTATAGATTTAATAAGACGATGAGGAACCTACATTTGGTGGCATAGACTACGGGTGGAACCCATCTTACATATAAAGTCTTTCAGTCGCCTTAAACACCGCATCATCTTAATTGGACGACGAAACCCAGCAATGTCTGCAAGAGATAACAGCTGGCCCACGAGTTGCAGTTGCTGGCACACAGTATGTCGGAGACGGGGAGCAGTTGGCATGTATCCTAGACGGCGGCCAGTGGGTGACTCACTGCCAGGAATTCAAACGCGTGCCAGACCACTGTCGTGTAAACAAAATCTCCTTTCTACAATGAATGAATGTAGCCATTTTGTTCCATGCAAGCATACCGCTCAATTCATAGAGAGATGGCCACAGCACTTTTGTGTAGAGAACTCTGTACAATGGATTGAGTACGTAACAATGGCTATAGGGAAAACGGTTGCTCGACTTCGGTTTACTGAGAGAAATATAGACACATTCATAAATTTTTACTCATTATGATGTTTGGAAGGAAAAAATAAAGTTGGTATACCTAAAATAACAGCCACTATGCTGTACTAGACAATAGACAAAAGAAATAAATGCATCATAATAAGTAAATATTTTGGCCCACTATAGGTTACGGTAGTGACACTAAAAGTGCACCTTTGCAATTCCTTTCTGATAGCTCGAAATTTAGTTGAAAATAACGACTTAACCTATCATCTGACACGAAAATTGAATAAACTAAATTGTAGAGGAGACAATTCTCTACAACTTTTCTCTCGTGTTTTTTCGTATTTTACATTGTTTCAGAGATATTTACAAAAATAACGGCGAACTGACAATGCCGCTTGATTTGACATAAACCAATACAGGCACCAATAAATAAATAAATAAACTTGAAAAAGCGGACAAACTACCACGGCAACACAGGTGATAATATTTAAACGGAAAAAGATAACGAAAATATGGGATAGATATTAAAATAATAGTTTATAGAGGTAAAAGTTAAAAAAAAAGGAAGTTTGTCAAAGCTATACTCAAATATCAAATAATTTCGGCTGTTTGTTAAAATACGGTCAGAGAAAATATTACGTGTAGAGTGCATAGATATTATCACAATAGTAGGATAGTAATCGTATCGTCCATAATGTTATATTATTTTCGTTTGAAATGTTTGCAAAAAATCATAAAACTACAGGATAACCAAAAGCAGCCCCTAAAACACGGCAGTGAGATTATTTCAAAAATGTTCAAATGTTTGTAAATCTATCGGACCAAAGTGCGTGATCATCAGTCCGTAGCTTACAAACTACTTAAACTAAAGTCATCTAACCTAAGGACAACACAAACACCCATGCCCCAGGGAGGATTCGAACCCCCGACGCGGGAGGTCCGAGTATGTGGTTAGGAAGGTTCAAAATGTTTGTAGAGCTTATGGGACTTAACTACGGGGTTATCAGTCCCTAAACTTACAAACTACTTACGAACTAGCTACAACTAAGGACGTCACAAATATCCACGCCCGAGGGGGGATTCGAACCGCCGACCGTAGTAGCCGTGCAGACCGTGAGTGAAGCGCCTCAGTCCCCTCGGCCACCGCGGCCGGCGGTTAGGAAGGATCTTAATGGAATAACCCGAGATCACGTTTCTTACGTGATCTGGGGTACAGCAATTCGTTGTGTTTTAGAAAATTCATGAGGAACAGCTCGTGTTGTTACTGGTGTCTATTTACACCTCTCTCTCCCTTTGCCGCGCGGGAGTAGCCGAGCGGTCTGGAGCGCCACGTTACGGATCGCGCGGCCTCCCGCGTCGGAGGTTCGAATCCTCTCTCGCCCATCGATGTGTGTGTTGTCCTTAGGGTAGTTTAAGTAGCTTGTAAGTCTAGGGACTGATGACCAACGTAGTTTGGTCCCATAGAATTACAAACATTTGGACATTTTCTCTCGCTCTCTCAGCTGTTTCACAGCTACTGTACATTAAATCACTATTCAACATTAAAAGAGTGTAAACATCTGAACGCGGAATTGGCTTCAAAGATTACGTTCTGAAACATTGTCCTTTCTAATTGCGCCCGCATGTTGAAATGTCAGCGCACACCTCTGGTAGCCGCGTGTTGCGGACGTCTATGGTGTGGAGATACGGTAGGTCTGCGGTTAGAGAGGCGCGGCCAGATTGAGGGCGCACGTGGGTAGCCGCCACGGCCACGTGTGCGTCGCCGAGTCCCACAATGCACCGCGCGCGCCTGTCAATAGTCGCTGCCGGCGATAAGCCCGCCACGGCCGCGGCTGCGAGACGTGCCAACAAAGGGCCTAATTACTCAACAGACACGCTATTTTTAGTACTGACAGGGGCCTTGCGTTTATTTGGATCTTCCTTTCCCTTGCAACCGGGGTTGGGGGCAAAGGCGTTACTGGTAACTGTTACTTTTCAAAGGTCACGGCTTTATTATTTACGGAACTTAACTCCTCGGTTGCACAGCGATAGAGTGCCAGACTACAAATCCAAAGGCCGCGGGTTCGATCCCCGCCAGGTCCTAGGATTTTTATCTGTCACTTTCCACTTCTTTCACCTCCGGCTGTATTGCTCATGTGAAAAATACCGAGTAGCACCGTGGTTCGGAACCCACGTTAAACTGTAGGTCCCCCTATAACTGGCTGGGTAAGTCAGTTCGAAGGTCGGAGGAAGGCAATGGCATACCACCTCCAAACAGGATCATGCCTAGTAAAGCACTGTGGTGTTCAAACCAATCTTCGGATTGTTGACTGCTTCACCTTTTTTAACTTTAATGGCCGCGTTGGACTGGCCGAGCACTCTGAGGCGCCTTGCTGTGGAACGCGCAGTTGCTCCCGTCGGAGGTTCGAGTCCTGACTCGGGCACGTGTGTGTGTGTGTGTGTGTGTGTGTGTGTGTGTGTGTTGTCCTTAGGTTAATTTAAAAATGTTCAAATGTTTGTAAATCTATCGGACCAAACTGAGTGGTCATCAGTCCGTAGCTTACAAACTACTTAAACTAAGGTAAACTAACCTAAGGACAAACACACACACCCATGCACAGGGAAGACTCGAACCTCCGACAGCGAGCAACCACGCGCTCCACAGCGAGGCGCCTTAGACCGCTCAGCTACGATACCGCGGCTAGGTTAATTTAACTTAGTTAAGTACTTTCTAAGCCTAAGCTTTATTTTAACATTTTTTAACTTTAATTGTAATTAACCCATTCATGCGTGACTTTGTATTTGAAGCTATAAAAACAACCATGATTAATGTATAGTGCTTATATGCTGAGAAAAATATTGAAAAACATATCCTTAAAATTATTACATACTAATAACAATAAAAAGTTCACAATTGGTCAGCTATATAGCGCTTCCATGACGTACCCAATGTAGTAAATGTCACTATTATGCCTCTCAACTTTCCAGAAAGTAACTCATAATGCAACAGTAGTATGTGACTGACAACTTTTATATGGCAAAAGAGGAATACCAATGTAAACAAAGGCACATGTTAGAAGTCACTCAATGCAGTTAACTGTCGAAATGATGCAGTAACACTCTGCAATTTATGATTTCTAGGACGAACTACTAGCCTATGTAACATTATGTATACAAGCAGCTACAAATTAATTTGTGCTAAAATGTTGATCAGTTTGAGAGATAATCGAAAAAATTATGTATGTAGCTGATCAGCTGCACTATTCATTAAAGGGTTAAGTTACTTTAATCGGTTACGATTCAACGAAAGCGTCAGTAATATTTTATGGCAAGCAACATATTTTTTTGTAATAGTATTCTTAACCGGATATAGGAAATATCTAAAGATTGCCGCGCGGAATAGTCGCGTGGTCTAAGGCGTCTGTGCGGCCGTTCCCGCGAGAGGTTCGTGTCCTCCCTCGGGCATGGGTATGTGTGTTGCCTTTAGTGTAAGGTAGTTTAAGTAGTTTGTAAGTCTGACGATTGATGACCGTAGCAGTTTGGTCCAACAGGTTTACAAACATTTGAACATTATCTAACGTCTGAATTACATTTTTAATGCTTATACAGCATTTAATTATAATTCATTAATTAATAGCAATATCATTCATAAATTATGCACCCAAAAATGCGTACATTGCACTCATGTGGTGCGTCACACGTGAATAACATGAAATCTCAGACGTTACATTCTTTTCCCCAATTTTCGGACACAAAGAAGTATGCCGCGACACGCATGCTTTGGCCATCTTATGCTGAAGTGTTGGAAATTTTGACGTCGGATCGAAAATATTACTCCTTTCGTTGCAAACTGCGCACAGTTGGAATAGAACAGAAATCAGTCGGAGCTCCACAGTGAAATGTTCGAATTCAAATGTTTGTAAACCTACTGGACCAAACTTCTATGGTAATCATTTGCTAAACTTACAAACTACTTAAACTAGCTTATATTAAGCACAACAAACAAACACCCATGCCCGAGGGAGGACTCGAACCTCCGTCGGGAGCGGCCGCCTAGTTCATAGCATGAAGCCTTAGTCCATGCGACCATTGCCGCGGGGCTTCACAGTAAACTTAAAATAAATAAATAAAACATGCATAGCTACGTTTTTGGGCTTGCTTTAGCGTAATGTATACTAAAAAAATGTTCAAATGTTCGTTAAGCTTATGGGACTTAACTACGGGTCATCAGTCCCAAAAATTACAAACTACTTATGAACTACCTGATACTAAAGACGGCACAAATATCCATGTCCGAGGGGGGATTCGAACCCCCGACCGTAGTGGCCGCGCAGACCGTGACGGAAGCGCCTCAGTCTCCTCGGCCACCGCGGCCGGCTGTAATGTATACTAAACTCTCGGTTATTCCGCGGTAATACGGGATATCAAAATCACGGGTAATCTAATATCTAATTCCTCAGATAATCATCATTAATGTACACAGTAATGTCATAATTAAAATCACTTAACTGATGTTCATCATAACCCCAAAAATACATACTCCATGTCTTCTCCCCCCCCCCCCCCCCCCTCTTTTTCCTCACTGGCTGTTATGAAGGTTATATAGGATAATTTCCGTCTCGTGACTGTAATAAGAAGCTATCTAAGATCAGGCACTTTTCTTTTTGTTTTAAAGTGTATTCAGTAGTCACTGTAACAATTCGACTTTTCTTACACTTTGGGTGTTTGTTTTGGTTGTCATCATGAACAGTACTAAAGGCACGATCAAAGCAAAAAATTCAAGCAAAAGTGCATGGATAATCGTATTGTTACAATTAACACAGAAGATACTTTAAAATAAAGCGAACCGTATGTGGCGTTAAATAGACTTTTGTTAGAGACACAAAATACGGAAATTTTCCTATACAGCCAAAAAAAATTATTTATTTATTTATTAGTGGTATACTGATGAACTTTAGTTTTATTTGAAACTGGCTTTGTGCACGATCATCTTAACCAGCTGGCTTCATAAAAATAAATTTCTACAAAAACTACGGTCGGGGGTTCGAATGCCCCCTCGGGCATGGATATTTGTGCCGTCCTTAGTGTTAGCTAGTTCATAAGTAGTTTGTAAGTTTAGGGACTGATGACCCCGTAGTTAAGTCCCATAAGCTATACAAAAATTTGAACATTTGAGTAAACCTCATAAATCAGATTTACGTGTGTTCGTATAGTGTACTTGTAGTAGGTGTAAGTTTTATCCTGTAAACAGTGTCGTTACCATATAATGCTTTCAGAAATGTTCAAATGTTTGTAAACCTGTTGGACCAAACTGTTACCACACACACATGTCCGAGGGAGGACTCGAACCTCAGGCGGGAGCGGCGCCCAGTCCGTAGCATGAAGCCTTAGACCACGCGGCGACTCCCGCGCGACTAATGCTTTCTCTCAACAACATTTTCACAGGGGTAACTTAATGGTTGAAGCTGAAATGTTATCCCATCCTCTTTTCTATAGTTTTACGCGTGGTATTTATTGCCTAAAGCGGTATTCTTCCTATTATTATTCAATGCAACGTGTGTGAGGCAGAAGTAACTAGGGAGTAGATACGACCTGAAGAGAGATTTGCAAGCGTTTGTGAGAGAGAGAGAGAGTAGAAAAAGAGACCGATTGAGCAAAGCATCGTTTAGAGACATGGAAACGGAATGCAAAGCAACAGGTTGTTATTTTGACTACACAGCAAACATCCATTCAGTGCCATCTGAATGGCGGCCTGGAAAAGAACGTCTTCTTCAGTGGCTCAGGGACAAAAGATGATTATATCTTCTATATTGATTATATTTTCTAATGGCGTGTGAGTTGATTGTCAGCCACGGTGCTAAGAAGGAATTTAATTCAACGGCTTAACAGTAGCCTCTTAATCTACTTTAGAGGTTTGTAAGTGGACTTCCTGGATGCGGAATCTTCTTCCCCTTCTCCTCATCAACCCTCTTCAAACCTTTCTCACAGACAAGGAAAGATACTCCACACGTACTGATACCACTATGTAGCCTTCACCTCATCCTCAATTAAAACACAGACGACAGTTGAAAACATCAGAAATGGGAAGAGTGTCAGCAGCAGTGGCCCATACGAAAGCCTCGTACGCAAGTAACACGAAAACAGCAACCTTGGCGGAGCATCTACCAGAGATTCCTTAATATCAAAAAGTACAGTCAACATCCGTCTCTTGTTCACAGAGTGTGAATCTTCTTCACCTTGGTTCACATGCCACTTCCCACGTTTTCCGCTCTGCACAATGCGAGTTTCCAACACCAGTGATATTATATAACAGTAAAAAGAAACCTTCCTTAATAATCGAGCAAGAAATACTACACGCGGCTATTATTTCCCAGAGTATCCCAGGTTTTAACATTCTTATAAGAATGAGCAGGAAGGTTCAACGTCCTAAAGCTAAGCATGATCAAGGAATTTGAAAATTTTTCCTCCACATTGTGTCAAAAGAAGTACAGAACAAGATGAGGATTCTGATTGACAGACCTCGCTGAGCAGTTCACGTTTCGGATACCTTCAACTGTGGGAATTTCTTCCATCAGAGCAGCACTGCCTGGAACATTATCGTCCGTCCAAAAATGTTCAATATGCCCGAGGGAGGACTCGAACCTCCGACGGGGAGCAGCTGCGTGCTCCGCAACAATGCGCCCTAGACCGCTCCGCCATTCCATCGTCCGTAAGGAGATAACTTAGCCAACTTCCACTCTGCCAAGTCACTCTAGATTGTACCTCGTTGGGTTTTACTTCTTGGCATTATAAGTATTGCACCAACCACCATAGTGCAATTGAAAATTCTTTACACTATCCCAACAAGATTCCTCCCAACACCAGAAGCATATAAGCACCAAACTGGTCTTTAACCTGGATTTTACCGGAATCCACAATAAATTACTGTGAATTAAAATGTGTGAGAAGCATTTTGCTGGATGTCTAGCGTGTAGGTCTAGGTCCACTGCTACGAGCAGATGACACGCTCAAACGAGTTGAGAAAGGGCGGTGTATCACCAGAGCTGTCATTGGAACTACTGTGATTGTTCTGTAAAGGTTTGCGATGTGATTATAGTCCCAAAAGCGAAATTAAGGCTTAGAAAGCGAAATTTTGGCTGGAGTTTGACGCATGGGACTTACAATTTCGGAAATCGTTCGGCTATTGAGTGTTGCGAGACCCATGAAGTGAAGAGTGTGCTGAAATTACCAAATTTCAGGCATTGACTCTTACAATAGACAACACAATGGCCGATGGCCTGTATTTAATGACCGAGAGCAGCGGGGTTTGAATAGAGTTGTTAGTGCTAATAGGCAAGCAACGCTGTGTGAGGAAAACCACAAAATGTTCAAATGTTTGTATAGTCTATGGGACTTAACTACGGGGTCATCAGTCCTTAAACTTACAAACTACTTATGAACTACTTACGAACTAGGACGGCACAAATATCCATGCCCTAGGGGGGATTCGAACCCCCGACCGTAGTGGCCGTGCAGACCGTGACTGAAGCGCCTCAGTCCCCGCGGCCACCGCGGCCGGCTAAAACCACAGAAATCAGTGTGGGATATATGAGGCACTTATCCGTTACAACAGTGCCGGGCAGTTCGCCGTTGGTGGGCTATGGCAGCAGACGACCGATGCGACGTTACGGGTTTAACGTCCCGTCGACAGCTTTGTCATAAGAGACAGAGCTCACGCTTGGAGTTTTGGGTAAGGCTGGGGACGGAAATAGGCCGTGTCCTTTGAAAGGGACCATCCCGTCATTTGCCTGGAATAATTTAGGGAAATCACGGAAAACCTAAATCTGGTTGGCCAGAGGTGGATTTGAACCATCATCCTCCCGAATGACGCGAGTGCCTTTGCTAACAGCGCATCGCTTCTCCTGGATTCGTGATCATATTAGTTGGAAACTAGACGACTGGAAAAACGTGGCTTGATCAGACGAGTGCCGATTTTACTTGACAAGGGCGGAGGGCAGGGTTCGAGTGTGGCGCAGACCACACGAAGACATAGAGCTAAGTTGTTAGCAAGGCGCTGTGCAAGCTGGTAATCACTCCATAACTGTACGAGATGTTCTGACATTTAATTATGTGGGTCCTTTGGCCCAACTGATGCGATCGTTGACTGCCTATGGGTATGTTCCGGTACATGGAGAACGTGAGAACGTCATGTTGGTATACTACGTCGGTCCACAAATGTTCAAATGTTTGTCAATCTATGGACTCAACTGCTTGGTTATTAGTCCTTAGCTTACAAAATACTTAATCTAAGGTATACTACATTAAGGACAGCAGAAACACCCATGCCTGAGTGGGGAAATCGAACCCCCGATGTCGGCCGGCCGCGCGCACCGCAACACGGCGCTCCAGTACACGCGGCTAATCCGGCCGGTCCACAATTGTTGAAGAACATTGTACACAATTTCATCGAATGACTTGGCCACCCGGATCTCCCGACATGAGTTCCATAGAAAGTTTATGGGACATTATTGAGAGGTCAGTCCGTGCACAGCACAGCACATAACATGGGTTATTGCTGCAGGGGACTTCAAGATTCAAATGTTCAAATCTTTGTAAACCTGTTGGACCAAACTGTTATGATCATCAGTCCCTAGACTTACAAACCACTCAAATTAAGCACAAGACACACACATCCATGCCCGAGGGAGAACTCGAACCTCCAGCGGAAACGGCCGCTCAGTCCTAGCACGACGCCTTAGACCACGCTGCCAGGGGGCTTCCACCGACTTATTCAGTCCATGACACGTCGAGTTACTGCGTTTCACCGGATGATAGGAGGTCCGAAGGAAGGAAGAGAGATTAGGGTTCAAAGTTGACCCATAGTCCCGTCGACATCGTAGTCATTGGAGACGGAGCACACTCTCGGATCGAATTTTGCCAAATCTGGGGAAAGCAATAGACCGAACCCTTTGAAAGGATCCATCTCGAAATTTGTCTGCCGCGGTGGAGTGGCCGAGCGTTCCAAGGCGTCTAGCTGCGGAGCGCGCCGCTGCTTGCCGTCGGAGGTTCGACTCCTCCCTCGGGTGTATTTGTTGTCCTTAGAATAAGTTAGTTTAAATAGTTTGTAAGCCTAGGGACTGTTAACCAGAGTAGTTAACCAGAGTAGATTTACAAACTCACCCCTCCTCTCTCTCTCTCTCTCTCTCTCTCTCTCTCTCTCTCTCTCTCTCTCTCTCTCTCTCTCTCTCTCACGGGTTTGAAATGTCGTCCTCCCGAACGCGAGTGCAGCACTGTCAGACTTGGTATTAGCATGACTTCTGTCACCAACAATCTATGTCCCGAGAATCTACAATTGCTGAAGCAACTACAAGCTGCATAGGATATTATATAGCGAACGTGGTTAGCTTCGGCTACATAGTTTTCGCCGCGTATGGAGTTGTTACTCTTGGTCTGCTTCTTACCGGACTCTGTCGTATACTCCCTGCGTCGCGGAACCGCCTCCGAAGTCTTAAAATAACTATTTCGTGGTGTTTCCAATAGTTTTGTGTTTTCAGCCTATGTCTCATGTCAATTAAGACGCCCCACGATTATACTGAGTCCATATGGCATTGCTTTGTAAACTTTGCAGAATGACTAAATCAAATGTTCAAATGTTTGTAAAGCTTATGGGTCTTAACTACGGGGTCATCAGTCCCTAAACTACTTATGAACTACTTACGAACTAGGACGGCACAAATATCCATGCCCGAGGTGGGATTCGAACCCCCGACCGTAGTGGCCGTGCAGACCGTGACTGAAGCGCCTCAGTCCCCTCGGCCACCGCGGCCGGCGAATGACTAAACTCAGCACCTGGTGTGAGTGATATGACTGGCATAGTGGCTCCAAGGCACGGACGTCATCTTAGAACGACAAGTGTACTGGAAGCAGGGAGGCCTGTTTCCTAAACATATACTGCAATAACCTTATGGCCATTTGTTCCTTTGTTCTCGCTGTATTCTCAGCGTCTTTCGATTTGAGCAACATTCAGCAGGTAATGCTGAAGTCCCACTTTATCTCCTAGCCTTTCTTGCTACTCAGTTAACCTTTGCAGATAAATGTTTAATAGATCTACACGTGGGGACTCCTTTCAAATAGTTTTTGTTTTGCTCTATTCACAAACAGATACATGCCACTACCATGGATCATATTGTCATCGAACGCTACCTTATGAACATAAAATGACGAATGATAAGGACACATCAGTAAAAATGTTATACTTTGTTATTCCCACACAGTAAAAATATGCATAGGAAGAATACTATATTTGGAAAGATTGGAATATTAAACCCTTTCTAAACAATTAAAAGTTGTACTGAGATGAGTAAGTTAATGTTGGCACAAAAATTTATCGTACACTACTCCAACGAAAACTAATAACGTGCTAACGTGACGCTACAAATCTTCCAAACGAAGCGCAAAATAACGCGATCAAGTTAATATACACACTACAAACTTATTTTAATCGCACGTAGAAGGCTGTGTTTTGTATACAGCGGAGTACATTACCAACTTCATGAAAGCCAAATGGAGTAGAGGCTGAAGTGTAGGTATGATGAGGTGGGGTGATCTCATTTGAAGGACTAAAGTCTGTCGGAGCGCCCACTCTAGCTAATTATAGTTGGAATTGCTTCACAAAGGACGCATTATGTGAGGTAACATAAAACCGTGAATCCAAGACCGAAACCGACCTTTTTTCAACAGCAACCAGTTCTTTGAAATATCGCAGACTGTCAAGGAATTTCACTATCTAGCTATTCAAAAACTGTTCAGACCACTGGGTTTTATGATGCGAAACATGGAATGTCCGGAAAAAGAACTTAAATGTTCAAATGTTTGTAAACCTATTGAACCAAACTGTTGTCGACCGCGGTGGCCGAGGGGACTGAGGCGCTTCAGTCATGGTCTGCACGGCCACTACGGTCGGGGGTTCGAATCCCCCCTCGGGCATGGATATTTGTGCCGTCCTAGTTCGTAAGTAGTTCATAAGTAGTTTGTAAGTTTAGGGACTGATGACCCCGTAGTTAAGTCCCATAAACTTTACAAACATTTGAACCAAACTGCTATGGTCATCAGTCGCCAGACTAACAAACTACTTAAACTAACCTACGGACAATACACATACCAATGCCGCAGGGAGAACTCGAACTCCAGACGACGAGCAACCGCGCACTCCGCAGCAAGGCGCCTTAGAGCGCTCGGCCACTCCACCGCGGCAGAAATTAACTAATCTCCTCGTCTTTGAGTGGAGAGTCTTGAAGATACATTTTCCAGTAAAAGATAAACTTACAGGGAAATGGAGAATATAACATAACTATGAATTGGATGAGATTTATAACAGCCCAAAAATTGTGGACATGATGGGAACTAAACGGTTTGTAGGTCAGATCAATATCGATAGGCTTTGAAATGCCTAGAAATTACTCTGTGCAGAGATCACTGAGTAGAAATAGAAAATATTAATAGACCGAAACCAAGAGGACTTGCGGAAGACCGGCATAGAGGATGTTGGTCGGTAAAAAATAAAAAAATAAATAAAAAATAAATAAATAAAAACGCGCAGAAGATAGTGGAAGAAGACCTTTGTAACTACACGCGGTCATCGGGTTCTTATAGCGTGAGTGAGTGATTTTATAATCTGCTGCTACCTGTCTGGTAGGGCAAAGTGCGTAATTTCGCGGCATTTACGTATATAGTTTTTTCATATACCCTGAAGAGAAAAAAAAAACTACAGGTACTTCGAAAAATGTAGCGGATAGCTTACTAACGGACACCAAAATGAATACGGGAAATTTATTCGCCTGTAAGCTCTTCAGAAACCATAAAACATTTCAACAGTTTTTTTCAGTTACTCTAGGAATAAACACAACTGTCCCACGAGCAAAATAATATACATTGCTGTTAAAAACAATAACGACATTTTTTAAATAAACGGTAACTTACAAGTTTATTTATTCAAGTCAGTAAGTACACAAAATGAAACAATACCAGAAACAGAGATATGAAAACATGTTTGTATGAAGAACCATTCTAACAGCACCATTTCAAAGGAAATACCTGGTCAAGCGAAGACGCTTGCAAAATAATATACTCTCTGAGACAAACGTAACCGCTAATCAATAGCTATTAATATTCAAGCATTATAACATCCAATAATAATGGAGTCAATTCAGGGAATTATTCGCAGAGCAGACAGAACTTTCGCGAACTTGTTCGATCCGAACTTAGGTCTTAATCCTCTTCTTGCAAGCCGCTTATTCCCATTTTCGCTAATTAGCTCATAAGAATCACTGATTATTTCCTAATGAAGAGTAAACTGAACAATGGACGTTTGAAGTACTGCTATGAATATAGCTTTTACCCTGCAGTGAATTCCTTGCTTTTTACATCTGTACTTGTTTTTCTTGGTACGAAACTGACGTCAAAATACACTCAAGATCACACAAACAGTAACGATGCAACAGTTTTTGCATCCAGATTTCACAGAGGTGCAGGATTCCGCACTGGGCAAGACGCTGCACTATGTTCTTAGACTAACTTTCCTATTACTTTTGAAGCTCCGATAGCAGGTCCACCATGCCAAAAAAATGTTCAAATGTTTGTAAATCTATCGGACTCAACTGCTGGCTCATTAGTCAGTAGCTTACAAACTAATTAAACTAAGGTAAACTAACCTAAGGACAACACAAACACCCATGCCCAAGGGGACACTCAAACCCCCAAGGGGGATTGGCCGCGCGCACCGCGGCACGGAGCCCCAGTGCGCACGGCTAATCCGCCGCGGCTCCACCGTGCTGAAAAGATACGTAGTTGGAATGATACAGCAACATATCTTTCATCTTACTAAACACGGGAAGTTGGGAGGAAGGAAGTTAACGTTTAGAGCTAAGTCGACGTGACTTGCTTAAAAATAGATCACTGCCTTGTTTAGGCAAGTTCGGCAAGGAAACCGAGCTCAGGAATCCCTGACAGACATACTCAAGTGAGGAAAAAAGTTACAGACTCATATCTCTGATATAGCTCTGCAGAAGGATTCTGGACCGCTTAGTGTATTCGAATATTGTGAATTATTTCGAAGAAAACGATGTACTGACACATAGTACATATTCAGAAAATAGGGTTCTTGTGCTACACATTTCTTTACTCTTATAAGGTAATGAAAGATATTCAAAGGGGATTCCGAATTGATTCCATATATCTAGATTTTCAGATGGCTTTTAATACCGTATCTAACAAGCTGGTCGCAATAAAACTGCATGTCTAGAGCGTATCGTCCCAGGTGTGCGACTGAACTTGTTGTTTCGTGTCAGAAAGGTCACAGTTCGTAGCAACTGACGAAACGTCATCGCTTCTGCCGCTGCGGGGTGGCTGAGCGCATTGAGGCCCTAAACTCCGATGGGCGAGGCCGTTCCCGGCGGGGGTTCGAATCCCCCATCGGGCATGGATGTTTGTGGTGTCTTTAGTCTAAGCTAATTTATACGTAGTTTGTAAGTTTAGGGACTGATAACCCCGCAGTTATGTCCCATAATCTAAACAAACATTTGAACATTTTCATTGGTTCTGATCTATATACATGATTTAGAAGACGTACTGAGGAGCCCTGCCGGCCGCGGTGACCGAGGGGACTGAGGCGCTCCAGTCACGGTCTGCACGGCCACTACGGTCGGGGGTTCGAATCCCCCCTCGGGCATGGATATTTGTGCCGTCCTTAGTCTTAGTTAGTTCATGAGTAGTTTGTATGTTTAGGGACTGATGACCCCGTAGTTAAGTCCCATAGACTATACAAACATTTAAATTTAAAATGAGGAGCCCTCTTAGATTTATTTCAGATAATGCTGTCACAGGCAAGTCATCAGAAGATCAAAACAGCCGCGGTGGAGTGGCCGAGCGTACTAACGCGCCTAGCTGCGGAGCGCGCCGCTGCTCGCCTTCGGAGGTTCCAGTCCTCCCTCGGGAATGGGTGTATTTGTTGTCCTTAGCATAAGTTAGGTTAAGTAGTTTGTAAGCCTAGGGACTGATGACCAGAGTAGTCAAGTCCCATAGATTTACAAACATTTGAATATTTAGATCAAAACCAATTGCAAAGTGATTTAGACACGATATCTTTACAGTGCAAAAGGCGGTAATTTTTATTAAATTTGACAACTATAATATCCACACGAATACTAAAGGAAATCCGTTAAATTTCGGTTACGCGATATATTACTCTAATAAGATGGCTATCAATTCAATTAAATACATAGGCATTCAAATTACGGACCACTCTAAAATTTAATCTTTCAGCGCCGGATTCGTCACAATTAATAAAACTTTCCGGGCTATTATACCGCCGTCAGATGTATTTCTTATTCAAACCCAACGCTTTTCACCCCCCGAGTACGTAGGACGTTTTCAAGGGGGGATCGTATCTTCGTTATATATGGGCCTGCCGGCCGCGGTAGCCGAGGAGACTGAGGCGCTCCAGTCACGGTTTGCACGGCCACTACGGTCGGGGGGTCGAATCCCCTCTCGGGCATGGGTATTTGTGCCGTCCTTAGTGTTAGCTAGTTCGTAAGTAGTTTAGGGACTGATTACCCCGTAGATACGTCCCATAAGCTATACAAACATTTGAACATTTTTATGTGTGCCGTACGCTACTGACTGCGGCCAAATTCCATTTCCGCGTGCTCCCGCAGATAGGGAGGACAATACCGACCACATAAGAAAAATCTGAAAGGAACTGAAAATCGCCGTAATATAAAAACCAACACAGAAGATTCAGGATCACGTAAAATAGGCAAAGGAGACACATAAACAGCCGTAAAAAGTACACATTAATATAATTCCGTGTGTATCTAAGGACGTCTACGTCGGTACCACAAAAAAACGGGTAAAAAAACTCTGTTCGATAGAATCCATGTACTGGCAGCCTTAAGCGGATATCATGAAAGACTGTACACAGCAGTCATAGACACTGTTAAACATCCCGAACATTTCAGTAGGAAACAGGAGGGCATGAAACTCAGCGACATCTCGATTCTGAGGCTGAAGAAGATGTGTACCAGTCTTCCACCGCGGGGCGATAAGCAGCTGCGACCTGAAAGAAATGTTTTTTCTCACTACTTTAATAGGCCGCCGCAGAGATTAAAAAAAAACGTGTTTGCTTCTTATCTGACAACCATAAGTTTTGGCGGCAAAAATGTCGTATCAACTGCATCTACAAAATTACTATAACTGCCCATAACTGAAACTTGTAGTCACGAAAAAGCCTACAATTTGACGTTAGTATTTAAATTTTGTGAAACGTGGACAATATTTCCGAGAACAGTATATTTAACAGATCCTCCAATTTTTTTTCATGTGTGTATAAGCTCTAAGAACTGATCTAGGAAAGGATGCGGAACACAAAAGGTCTGATTTATTTATGCCCGGATATGCATGGTTTCCATGCTCACGCCTTGGTACAGATACTGGGGCTTAATTCATTCTGAACCATGCAGTCACCTTTACATTATACATCGTTTCTTCCTAAAGGGTGGTACTGTTCTTCATACTGTACCATTGATGACTTGAAGGATTACGTGGCTGCTACATGAAGGGACTCCATTTCACTTCGCCCTTTAAATAGGGACGCATAAATCGGACGAGGAGATCCAGTTTCATGGCCTGCTCGTTCATCGGGTCTCAAATCTTGCGATTGCTGCCTATGGGACAAATCAGATGTTCAAATGTTTGTATATCTAAGGGACTTAAGTACGTCCGTCATCATTCCGTAGCTTACAAACTACTTAACCTAAATTAAAGTAACTTATACTAGGGGCAACACTAACACCCATGGCCGAGGGAGGATTCGAACATCCGACGGCGAGCAACCGCGCGCTACTCAGTAAGGCGCATTAGAACGCTCGGCCACACCAACGCGGCAGGTTACGGGGCCATCTCACAAGTACCGTGTATGCAGAGCCCATTCCAGATGTGGAGACACTGCATCAGTGTATTCACGCAGCGTTGTCACCACTGCGATCTTAGCGTGCGTGTGTAAAAGTCAGCACGAATACAATTTTCAAGAAATACTGTAATTCTCGCCGCATGGTGCAACCTGTATTACACTGTAGTCTCTATAATGTGATTCAGTAAATGGTCTCAATCACGGAAACCATACATTTCCGGTCATACGAGGGTGAGCCAGTAAATGAGTCACGAACTGAGGTAGACACGCCAATACTACCCGCTGTGTAAGGTGTTTCTTTACGACTACGACACATCCGTCTTGTGGCTTGCAGCAGTTTAAGGAGCCAAATAAAACAAGTACAGACACAGTACTACGTTCCAGCCCACAACACCCAGTAGCACATAAACATGCAGTTTTCAACTCAATGGTACAGCGTCTCCTATCTATTCCAATGTCCAAAGAAAATTACAACATAGATTTGGACACAATAAAGTTTATTGTCTCAACTGATGGCTATGATCCAGTCCTAATTGACCATATATGGCTGAGGAAACAGAAACTGAAACTTCTACCCCTCCTCTATGCTTCTCCTGCTGGCCCTTCCATTAATTCCAAGAAGTGGTTTACTATTCCATATCTAGGTCAGGTATCACAGAGTGTAGCCAAAATTCTGAAATCCTGTAACTACAGGGTTCCTACTATGCCAGTAACACAACTGCCCAATTTTCAATAATAAAGCCAATCCCAAGCTATTAGCCAATAGTGGGGTATACAAACTTATTTGCCTAGACTGTGATAAGTTTTACATTGGCCAATCAGGTAAGGACATAGCACCTAGGCTAAGACAGCATGAACGCAGTTTGAGGTTGCAAAATCATGACTCCACTTTTGCTGAACATGGCTGAGTGAGGACCACAGATACCAACCACAGACCACGTACTCCAGAAACTAAATCTACTAGAGGCCTTAGAAATAAACAAACATCTGGCTCACAGTCCATGCTTAATATTAAACGATCAAACAGTCCTCAATACATCACCACTTCTGAACCCGCCCTAATCCACAGAATATCCAATACAACTCACTATGCATGTTCCATTTTATTCCTCCAATTCTTGTGTCTTTTTATTTTACCTTACACTGTTTTTGTGTCAGCATATGTTTGTAATAGTTTTCAGTGCTTCTGTCTAACAATTACTTTACTGGTATGAAGTAATAAATCTAATTTAAATTTGGTACAACCACTGTTTATCTACATTCTGTGTTTATAACAATCTAGCTTTCCAATGTATCACACCAGCTTTGTATCTTTCTTTGTTAGTGCTAATATTCCAAATTATTCTGTACTCTGTCATTACAGTAATTCTTTATTTGTGAACACTATAACTGAATGTTTGTTTTCACCGTTTTTCAGTTCGAGTGCATATCTCCGATTTGTTAAGCTTTCTCCAATTCACCCCACCTATACCCTCCTATCCCACTCCTACATTTTTGTCTATTTGTTTATTTAGTTATAATAGTGTGCCAGGTTTCTAATATTTCTTCCATATTTCTTAGATTTTGTGTCACCTTGAGTTTTGAACAACCCTTCAAACATTATAGTCTTGTTTAATTTTATTTTATTCACTATAGTCATGTTGTAAGAATTTATGTTTCGATGTATAGTATCTATGTTCCCTTTCCCAGTACTATTAATTTATAGATTTCATTTAAATACACTACTGGCCATTAAAATTGCTACACCAAGAAGAAATACAGATTATAAACGGGCTTGGATGGCGTGTACAGGTACAGACGCCCATGCAGCTTCAATAAGATACCATGGTTCATCAAGAGTAGTGACTGGCGTATTGTGACGAGCCAGTTGCTCGGCCACCATTGACCAGACGTTTTCAGTTGGTAAGAGATGTGGAGAATGTGCTGGCCAGAGCAGCGTCGAACATTCTCCGTATCCAGAAAGGCCAGTACAGGACCTGCAACATGCGGTCGTGCATTATCCTGCTGAAATGTAGGGTTTCGCAGGGATCGAATGAAAGGTACAGGCACGGGTCGTAACAAATTTGAAATGTAACGGTCACTGTTCAAAGTGCCGTCGATGCGAACAAGAGGTGACCGAGATGTGTAACCAATGGCACCTCATACCATCACACCGGGTGATACGCCAGTATGGCGATGACGAATACACGCTTCCAATGTGCATTCTCCACGATGTCACCAAACACGGATGCTACCATCATTCATCTGGATTTATCCGAAAAATGACGTTTTGCCATTCGTGCACCTAGGTTCGTCGTTGCGTACACCATCGCAGGCGCTCCTGTCTGTAATGCAGCGTCAAGGGTAACCGCAGCCATGGTCTCCGAGCTAATAGTCCGTGCTGCTGCAAACGTCGTCGAACTGTTCGTGCAGATGGTTGTTGTCTTGCAAACGTCCCCATCTGTTGACTCAGGGATCGAGACGTGGCTGCACGATTCGTTACAGCCATGTGGATGAGATGCCTGTTATCTCGACTGCTAGTGATACGAGGCCGTTGTGATCTAGCACGGCGTTCCGTATTGCCCTCCTGAACCCACCGATTTCATATTCTGCTAACAGTCATTGTATCGCGATCAAAATGAACAGCAATGTCGCGATACGATAAACCGCATCTAACTTTATCAAAGTCGGAAACGTGATGGTAAGCATTTCCCCTCCTTACACGATGTATCACAACAACGTTTCACCAGGAAACTCCGGTCAACGGCTGATTGTGTATGAGAAATCGGTTGGAAACTTTTCTCATGTCAGCACGTTGTAGGTGTCACCACCGGCGCCAACCTTGTGTGAATGCTCTGAAAAGCTAATAATTTGCATATCTCAGCATCTTCTTCCTGTCGGTTACATTTCGCGTCTGTAGCACTTCATCTTCGTGGTGTAGCAGTTTTAATGGCCAGGAATGTATTTCTTTATACTGTAACTGCTCCATTGAAGATTTTTCTGTATGTAACATCTCTTCTCGTTTATTGACAACGCAAGTTCTTTGCATGAACTTCAGTAAATATCTGATGATGGCCTAAGAAGCTGATTAACAAAATAAACAAACCCGGAGAACAAACAAAATTGTGTATTTTAATTTTCATAATGAATTTGGTTTACCAAGAAACGACGGAAGAATCAGTTAACATGAAGCAAATAAAGTTAAAACTTCGGAGCGTCACTTATAGGATGCAAACACTGCCACAAAAATTCCAAGTTCCAGGCTTTTAAAGCCTTCTCGAACCAAGGGACGAGTGTTTAAATTTACAGGAGCATTCAGCTGAAAAGTAAAGCAATTTTCAGGCTTGTAAACGCAGTACTGGCGTGTCTATCTCAGTTTGCGACTTATTTACTGACTCACCCTCGTAATTTCATTAGGCCTCTTTTGTCTAATATCCTTTCCTCGATTAATCCCCAGACTTTGTACACAGTAGAAATAATAACCGTGTGTAAAATTACGATATTTAACATAATACATTGAGGCGAAGTTATAATACATTATCTAATGACACACAAAGCAAAAGCAGAATTTCGCATTCTGAACCTAGATGGGCGAATCGGGCCTGACGAAACCACAGTGTCATCTTCTACCAATAGACGCGGTAAGGAAGGCATATTTTGGCATACAGCTCTCGCGTTCGTTGTCGGGTTACTTGAATTGGAAGCGCTACTCCTCGGTCAAGTAGCGCAACAGTTGGCCTCACGAGGCTGAGGGCACCCCGCTCCACCGAGGAAAAATCCTTGCTAGTATCGGGTATAGAACCGGGCCCTTCTTTCACCTTCGGGTTGATCGATTCCTTGTAGACGTACAACATTTATGTTCGTTACAGGGGGCGACTAGCTTTCTGATCGAGCGCGCTGAGCTACTGCTCCCGTCGGAGATTCGAGTCCTCTCTTGGGCGCGTGTGCGTGCGCGCGAGCGTTTGTGTGTGTGTGTGTGTGCGTGTGTGTGTGCGTGTGTGTGTGTGTCTTTTGTCCTTAGTTAGTTTAAGCAGTTTGTAAGCCTTTGGACTAATGACTACAATAGTTTCTTGCCACAGATTTACAAGAATTTGAACATTTTTGAGCTGTCGCGATGCCACCATGCAGCTACGGAGGCAAATCAAATGTTCAAATGTTTGTAGTCGAGCCCGGTGGTCTCTGGGTAAAGCGCTCGACTGGAAACCGAAAGGTCGCGGAATCGAAACCCGGTCTGTTCTCGGATTTTTTGATCTGCGTTTTAAACCAGCCTTAGTCTCTAAACGACTTGAGAAATGCGAGAAATGCACGTGGTTTGAATTCCACGTTAAGCTGTAGGGTCCCTTTCCCCGGTTGTATAACTGTGGTAGGTTAGGGACAAGCAAGTCGCCGAAGTGGCGTCCAATTGAAAGACTTGCACCACGTCACTGAGCCAAACGAAATTATTATTATTAAATGTTTGTAAACCTATTGGACCAAACTGCTAAGGTCATCAGTCCCTAGTCTTACAAACTACTTAAATAACTCAAACGATAACACACACACACACACACACACACACACACACACACACACACACACACACACACACACACACACCAGAGGGAGGACTCGAACCTCCGGCGGGAGCGGCCGTCCAGTCTGTAGCATGATGCCCTAGGCCACGCGTCAACTACGGAGGCGACGTAAATACATTCGGGATGGCTACAATTAAACGTTTCCTACGACGTGCAGTGTCTGTGTTTATCGATAGAACCAATGCACATTCCCTTCAGAACTGCATTCATAACTGAAGGAACAGACATTGCAAAGATCTTGTACTGTACACAATACGATACATATTCGCAACAACAAATACACGTCTTGTAACTTTTGCTTCTTAATTCAGTGGGGACCGTATGGGTACACTATTTTATACGAGTGACGTTCAGACTGTGCGCTACATGAAGAACATTGTTATTAGTGTAATTGTCATAACTTGCCATTGGCCACCGTGCCGATACTGGTGCATTTTTCGTTGAGGAACTTGGGCCCCAAGAGTTAAGGACGAGTAGCGTTAACGTCACGCCTTACTGCTACCTGCTTTGCCAACGTATGATCTCAACTCTAACGGAGAGAGTTGCACTGGACTCAACTGTTCTAATGCACGATGGAGCTTCACTTCTTAACGCTCGTGAGGGTCTCCCGGTTACTATGTTACACATTTGGAGAAAACCGGATCATTGGCCGATCCCATCTATAATGACCAGTCCATCACCGGGATGTTCAATCCAATTCTTTTTTAGATCATCCATTACGTATGTTTCAGAAGCCGTGACTGTCAATTTCAATATGATTTAAGAAAACTGCACCAGTCACTGTTTCTTGAAATCATGTTTATTCCATGAACCGGTTTTCAAACCTTTCCAGGTTTATCTTCAGATGGGTCATGTTACAATATGACCCTTAAAATGATATTGTAACATGATCCATTTGAAGATGAACCTGAAAAGGTTTCGAAACCGGTACATGGAATAAACATGATTTCAAGAAAAAGTGACTGGTGCAGTTTTCTTAAATCACAATCCAATTCTTCCTTCGCTGGCCGATCGTTGCAAACTGCGTGGTCACCAACAACACTAGATTTTTAAACCGTGTCATTTCCTGCTGTAGGGTTACCTGAAGAACAGGGTCATCAATACATTTGCAAGTTGGAGATGAGTATAGCGAGGGAGGCAGCCGAAATCCCACCTGCAATGTGTCGGGCAGCAGTAGGGCAATCTCTGGTGCGGTGCCAGGCTGTCGTGGGTGCAGGTGGTCGTCCCATTGGGCAACGTTTGTAACCTAGAACGTAAACATGGTATGCAGTTAGAAAATATTACCCTCTCAAGTAGAAATTAAAATGCATTTCCTTCCGCCTGTCCTTACAAATCTTGACAAAGTTTCATTTTCCTACGATCACTCGGCTGTCATGGGGGGAGGGGGCTCTCCGGTAGCGGAAGTTTCATTATAAACACCGTGTATAATAAGGCAATATACATGATTAGCTATAACATTATGTCCGCACATATCTGGACCTTGCATGATTCGATCACCTGATCTAACGGATACCTAGACTGCTAGCCGTCCAACATCCAACGACAAGAAGAGCCAGAGAAGGAAGGAGTGTGCTGCTTGACAGAGTCGCCTCAATGAAAAACCTAGGTGTAACGCTGCACAGCGATATGAAATGGAACGAGCATTTAAGGACAGTCGTGAGGAAGGCAAATGGTCGACTTCACTTTATTGGGAGAATTTTAAGAAGGTCTGATCCTCTGTAAAGGAGACGGTGTATAAAACGCTTCCACCATTCCGTCTTGGGTATTGCTCAAGTGTTTGGGATCCCCAGCAGATCGGTTTAAAGGAGGATATAAAGGCAGTTCAGCGGCGTGCGGCTAGTTTTGTAACTGGTAAATTCGATCAATGCGCGAGTGTTACCGAAATGCTTTGGGAACTCATTTGGGAATCTCTGGAGGGAAGGCGACGTTCTTTTCGAGAAGAACTGTTGAAGAAATTTAGAGGGCCGGAATTTGAGTCGGACTGCAGAACGATTCTACTACCGCCAACCTATATTTCGCGTAACAACCACAAGGATAAGATCAGAGACACGAGGGCTCGTACGGATGAGTACAAGTATTCGTTTTTCCCTCGTTCTATATGGGAGAGGAACAGGAAAGCAAGTAACTAGTAGTGCTACTGAGTACCCTCCACCACACACCTTTGGATGAATTGCGAAGTATGTATGTATATGTAGAAGGAAGGAAGATCAGGGCTTAGCGTCCCGTCTATAGTTCAAATTGTTCAAATATTTGTAAAGTTATGGGAGTAACTGCAGAGGTCATCGGTCCCTAAACTTACAAAATACTTATACTAATTTATCCTAAGAACAACACACACAGTCATGACCGAGGGAGGACTGGAACTTCCGACGGCGAACGGCGGCTCTCACCGCAGCAAGGCGCCTTATCGCGCACGGCTATTCCGCCGCGACCCCGTCGACAGTTTGGTCATTAGAGACGGAGTTGACGCTCGGATTTTTTGGGTTTGGATGGTTCAGGAAATCGGCCATGCCTTTTCAAAGAAACCATTCCGGCATTTCCCGCAGTGATTTAGGGAAATCACGGAAAACCTAAATCTGGATAGCACGAACTGGATTTGATGCACCGTCCTACCGAATGTGAGTCCAGTGTGTTACCACTGCGGTATATCACTGAAAGACTCGGAGATATCACAGCCAAATTTATTTGGGAGACAACACGTTGTACAAAAATCACATGATTTTTGCCCCATGTGAAGTGGGAAACATGTAATTTCTGGCTATAATCGCTGTTACACACCTCGAAATTGAATCAAAGAGGCTTTCGGTGTGTTGTTAGCATACAGCACGTTCGTGTTTGTTTCACACATTGACAATGCTGATCCGGTGTAGTAGCGACTTGTATATCCCGAACGTGTCGTAACGCAAACATCGACCAGAGGTTTTCGTTAGACTAGAGACTGACTGGATTTGAGCCATTCATATCTACAATGCCATCGAATGAGTCACGCAGACCGTCGGAAAGTTTTCCTTTATTACAGGTACTTTAAAGGTTCTGCAAAAACTTCAATGTCGATTTTCTCGAGTAATGTTGAGAGGTGCATCGAATGGCTTTGCTTGAAAGCTATTTGAGTTCTGAAATTAGCGTACAATAGATATAAAAAAAATTACAAAAATCCTATAGCCGCATGGTCTCATCGTTGGACAAAATATAGCAATATATTGTACATGAGTATGAACAGCTCTCTCACTTTGTTGCTCTATTTCTAAGAGAGGTAACGGCGTGCTTAGTAAAGAAACAAACTGGCTGACCCGATACTGCTGGGCACTGTGCCATGAGTTACCTCATTGGATTTCCGCTTCACGGCCAGAGATTGCGTGGCGGATGAGCAAATCGAGTGAAACAAACGGCCTCCTTCCAAGATGACGAAGACGGAGCGCGTAGATGTCAGAGACGAAGATAGTACAAGGCGATGCATATTTTTATAGGCTGCAGTCATTGTCGTAATTTTTTGTAGTCTATTCATAATTATTTTATTTCACAAAATAGTACTATTTTAGCTAGTCCTACTGAACATGAGCACTCGAAGAAACTTTATGGTCGAGTATACATGAAAGTGTTCTATTCCCTGGAGTGCCGTGATGCTCTCTGAGATGAGTGGTGTACGGTGTCACGGTTTCTGTCACAGTCAGTCACAAGGCTTTATGCACTGATCAGTGACATGCTTGATATATAGCTGGTACAACAGAGCAGTAAATTAACTGACTAGAGGAATGATTTCCGTTTCCTTTTTATGATATAATGAAATTCGTGATTAGCAATGCGTCCTAACACATGGGTAGCGGAGTGTCATTTCTCTGGGACATAAAGTACCATTTAAACAAAAGTTACGAGATCAATCTGCTCTTGGGTCCACTTCTGTATCTGAAAGGCAGGTTGATACTAAGAATGTAATACCTTCCATAGCGTGTTCGTAGGTTTTCCCGGCGAATATGCTGAGTGAAGATCTCTGGCGTGCAGCCGGATGGATTGATCGTTGTGGAACGAATTTTCGACAGCGTAACGTGCCATCATCAGGTTACTCGCGCAGTCAGCGGGAGTAACCTAATGATGACGGCAAGTTACGCTGTCGAAAATTCGTTCCACAACGATCAATCCATGCGGCTGCACGTCCGAGAGATCTTCACTCACCTTCCATAGCATCGGTAACCTTCAAACGTTATATATGTAATATGATGTCGGTACGACGCTGCGCATTTTCAAGAAAATGACTCACGACCTAGGAGCAACCTTCAAAGAGTCTATTCCAGTGAATTATTGGTATAGCTGCGTGTCTTGTGGTCAGGACAGGGTACAGTGATGACCGTTGGGTTTACTTGTGGGCGATTTTTATTAACACGTCACTCGTGGGATGTGGCTATTAGGATGCAAATTTTGTCAGTAATGACCATCCAACGCAGACAGGTAACGATATGAGCAAAGTAAGTTACTCAAATGACATTAAACACAACAGGTCTTCTGATGTAATAAAAATACTTTGAATGTCCATATAAAATGATCTAACAGAAGAACGAAACGGAGAATGATAGTTTAAAAACAAGTTTTATTTTATTTATTTATTTACTTTTTCTCACGACAAGCTTTTTTCCGAGGGTTCAGTGAACCAGTGAACACATACGACGCGGCACTGGCCGCACACAGATAAGAAAATGAACTTCCACAAACGCACAGAAATAACGACAGAAAATATACTACACAAACTGGTGAGGTTAAAACCAAGCCGGTCGTGGTGGCCGAGGGAACTGAGGCACTTCAGTCACGGTCTGCACGGCCACTACGGTCGGGGGTTCGAATCCCCCCTCGGGCATGGATATTTGTGCCGTCCTTAGTCTTAGTTAGTTCATAAGTTTAGGGACTGATGACCCCGTAGTTAAGTCCCATAGACTATACAAACATTTGATTTTGTTCAAACCAAAACATTTCATACTACCTCTAGCAGTCAAACGGACATACTACCGTGCGCTCTTCGAATCAGCACTCGGTTTCGCAGCAAGCACGTGGGTACACAGACTTAATTTGGTCAAAAACAAAGCACATGTCCGACGAGGCCAGATAAGTATTCTACTTAGGCTATCAGGAGCTTTCGGCACCACCTTAGTGGTTGCAATGCGTGTGGTGTTCAGAATATGAACTATATATCGCGACCAAATATAGAGTTTCTACGTACTGATAACTAGATAAGGTATACCCAATAACTGTTGTGCCGATTCAGACAACACGCCAACTTAAACATGGAAAGATGAGTGGGATCAAAGTGATAAGGGATGTAGACTGCACGACTTCCTTTCCGACATAAGGGAGCGGTTGAGAATGTAACATATCGATCCCAGACACGGTATGGTGCATTTTTAACCGGACACGGACATTATCCCAGGCCCTTAAACCGAGTTAGTCAGACACCTACGCCGCGGTGGAGTAGCCGAGCGGTCTAAAGCACCTCGCTGCGGAGCGCGCGGTTGCTCGCCGTGGAGGTTCGAGTCCGCCCTGGGGCATGGGTGTGTGTGTTTGTCCTTAGGTTAGTTTACCTAGGTTTAAGTAGTTTGTAAGCTAAGGACTGATGACCACGCAGTTTGGTCCGATAGATTTACAGACATTTGATTTTTTTTTTTTTTTTTTTTTCAGACACCTACATGCACATGAGGGGAAGAATGTTCCCCGGAACACAGTCTTCTTCTACTGACAATACGTGAACAATAGATATACACTATACTTAAACTAAACAGAATCAGAAATAGATACAGGATTAGGCATTTAATTGGTTTCGGAATATTAGAGGAAATATAAATCGGATTTTAAAAAGTTGCAAAGAAAGTTGATCACCTCGAAACATGAAGTTAGAGCCCCCTGCACCACCCCTGGGGCGGGAGGGGAATGTGACTTTGAAAATTTAGATTCTTCGTGAAAAATAAGTAACTTTTGTATGAAACATTTCTTTTTCGTTTCATGATAGATGACGCTGTAATCAGCAAAAATAAAGATGAGTTGAAAACTGTTGCAAAACGATAATATCTTAAACAAATACAAATCAGTTTAGGAAAGTCAAAGAACAGTTTTTGCTGTTTTTTGATAATTCTATCATGTGACACCACGCACAATCGAATGAAGCACAGACTACGTGATCATGCTCTTATTATATGGCCAGACTTCATTATTCTTCACTGATTCGGTCTGTACACATATCTACGTAACCACGGTGTTGGCGGTTGGAGAGAGAGTAGATATCATTTCCTTGTACTTTTAAGATAATGGAAATGTTGAAGAAGCTCATGAAAGGTATTTTGATGTGTTCCTTGATACGAATGTTCGTCCTGAAACGACTTTTTGCAGTATTGTCCAATTGTTTACTGAAACTGGAAATGTTAAATACGGGTTTCTATTTAAGATTTTAAAGTCACACCGCTCCCCTTCCTAACCTCGGGGTTGGCACTGGTTGGTTCGAGCTTTATGTTAATGGATGGCCCTTTACGACGTGAACAACTTTCATTACAACTTTTCTTTTAATCCGATTTGTATTTTTCCAAACATTCCCAAAAGCAGTTTTCAGTGCTTCACCCTGTATACACACATAGCAATAGGAGACCAAGAACAATGGACACAGTTAAATACATTAAAAGACAGTATCTCAAAATCGAAATATGAGGAGCACATGCGAACACATCACAAACATGCCTATATACAACGCAACAACAACAACAACAACCAGTGTTAGCCAGAGTGATCACGGTAATAGTGACAGTGAAGAGGCTGAGGAGCAGGAAGGTGATGAGACGTAGTTAGAAATCAGTCAGAACTAATAGTGCACACACAACATTCCAACATACACCAATTAAATTCTATATTAGTTAAGGATAGTGAACAACAGAGTAAACACAATGTCATGTGCTGGCAATGTAACCACGACAGAACTTAATGTGACACATGTACTTAATGTATAGGATTAAGAAAATTATTTCTGTACTTACTGATTATCACGAATTACTTTAATGTGACTGGCGATCAACGCCTCGAAGAAAATCATTCGGAGGTATTGACCACCAGTTACATTCCCTGATGGTACTAACCAATCGTACTTCTATCCCATCATCTTTTTATATTCTTCTTAAAATAGGAATTTTTTATTTATTTTGCTGCATGGAATGGCCGCATTCTAAGGCGTCATGCTACGGACTGCGTGGCCGTTACCGTCGGAGGTTCGAGTCCTTCCTCAGGCATGTTTGTGTGTGTGTGTGTGTGTGTGTGTGTGTGTGTGTGTGTGTGTGTGTGTGTGATGACCTTCGTGTAAGTTAGTTTCAGTAGTTTGTAAATCTAAGGACTGATGACTATAGCAGTTTGGTCCAATAGATCTACAAACATTTAACGTTTCATTTATCTTTCAACTTTATTCATTTTAAAAGTTTTGTCATTTGAAAAGATTGCAAGAAAAGATGTTAAATGAAAATTGTACATGCAAGGCCGGTTTTATAAAAAATTTAACAGGTCAATAATTTGCAATGAATGAATAAATGAAATGAAATTTTCCCGATAGGACGACCAGTGCGGGGCAAATTATGAACACCACGTGTTGTTTGAAATCGATTTCAAGTGATTACCGCGTCACTCTTGATGAAAGTCCTTGTTGACATAACGCAACAATCCCTATGCAATCAAACGTTGACATTCGCCTTCATGACACCGGAGGACGTCCATAGAACGTCTACAATTGCCTTCTACTGCGGAACTGTAAATAGGATGTGAAAGGACTTCTCAGTCACATTTGTCCTACGTATTTAAAATACTCTTGGCAACTTTTGTACGGGCATTATCATGCACCCAGCCAGCGTTACATACAACGAAATGAGTTTACTTTCGATATATGGGGCTATGAGTAACGTCATTTACATTTTACGACAGCTCAGAGGTCCACGTTTTGGCCCACTTTAGATTATAGTAGTAACAATAAAAGTGGGCCTTTGCGATCGCCTTTTGACAGCTAGAAATTTAAATGACTGAAAATAACTGCTTAACCGTTCATATGAGACGAAAGTTGAATAAACGAATTTGTAGAGGAGAAATTTCTCTACCACTTTGCTCTGTAATGTTTTTCCCATATCTCGCACCGTTTCGGAAATATTTGCAGAAATAACGACGATTTGACATTTTCTGTATGTGTGTTGGTAACGTGTTCCCACTTTTTAGGTCACACCGATACCGATCGGCACCAAATTTTACAGACGTAATTGTTGGCAGCCGGTGACCAGAACCTCCCTTTTTCAAATGTTTCAGGCAAAAGGTAGGTTAGTAACACTAAAAATAGGCCGTTTCTCATGGCCTTTTGACAGCACGAAATTTAATTGCAAATAACGCCTTAACCGTTCTCTTCAATTTTTTTCTCTTATGTTTTTTCCATAACTCTCACTGTTTCAGAGATATTTGCAAAACAAGTCGTTTTGTTGCTGTCACTTGATTTTATTCAAACCAGTACACGCTAGGACAATAAGCCTGGAAAAGAGTAAAGAAATTACAAAAAAATAAAAATCACGCTGTCAAAAAAGTAAAAATATAAACAGTGTAAATAATGATAATATAAATTTAAATATATAAAATAATATTTCTATTTAATTTTATAATATTTATATTCTCATTATTTTTGTCCGAAATATTTGCAAAATAATAATAATGTTACAGGAAAATCTAAGGTGGCCCGTGCGATTTTTTTAGAATCGTGTCATCATAGGTTCAGGAGGAATGTGTTTATGGTATACACAGGTGATGCAAATGATTTTTTTGTGTGTATAATTCTGCACGAGTTCACCAGGCCCTTAAGCAGTGGTGTCTTAAATGCGTGGATGATAGAAAGGGTGGAGGGGGAGAGAGGGTAGGGGAAAAGAATGACTTCTTATAGTCAACTCAGCTTTTATGACACCCAAGGAATGTGTCGGTACGGTTGTCATAAATATAGGTACCGCAGTTGCGTAACCTGACGATCAATGACTTCATGAAAATACTATTTGTGGTTCCCTACTGAACAATGTTTGTACCCAGGTGTACACCTTTCCTTTTCATCCGGTGTAAATCGACTGTCCTCTGCGCTCCAAAGTTATGGAAATCCCGAAGGTAGATATAGGAACTGTAAACAGGACGTGAAAGGACTTCTCAGTGACACTTCTGCACTCTGGGCCACTTGTGGGCGTGCATTCTGCCATCGTTACATCGCTGTAGTGTTGGGCCCTCTTGTCCTCCCATACCGTTTGGAGCATGCCGACGGTCGCACTCTACATCTACATTAACATATTTTCTCTTCAAATCAAATTTAAGTGCCTGTCGGGAAGTTCGTCGAACCGCTTTTATTACTCTACCGTTCCATTCCCTAATAGCGCACGGGAAAAGGGAACACCTAAAACATTTTTTTATGGACTCTTCCTTCGGTTCGTAATAGAACATAGGCATATTAAATAACTGTGATACACTATATATTTGTTCCACAATAATATTTATTTTGTTGTAAACTAGCTTTTCGCTTCATAGGCCATCTTCACATCTACAACTTAATACTACAGATTATCCACATCACTCTACCTACTGTGTTTGGAGTACAAAGATTTTACAAAGTCATAGACTATGTAACCTTTAAGTATTTTATAAGAAACAGAGATGCTCAACCAATTACAGCAAAATTATAACCAAGAAACAACTATAAATTAATTTTCAATAATTTGCAGAACGTGCCTTCAATGAATGTCATGCTTTTGACATATGTAATGTTCTCCACAGAGCGAAAAAGGCAGAAAGCTAACGTTGGTTGAAATTCTCTCTATCAACAAACACCAAGCTCTGAAACCAAACCTAATTCTGAATTATCAAACCGAATTTTAGTATTCACCCTTATTAAAGTAACAGTTATTATAAATGCTTTTTGAAATTTTGTAATGTTTCTCACCCACATTCCAACGTTTTTCCTTCCTTGTGCTACTCTCACCATCTTTGTGAAAACCAGCGAATTTTAATATAGGTTATATACTTAAATACGCTTCTTTGTTCCATAACCACATACTCCAAACATATGCACTTGTCCCCCACCCAAATATGTTATGTCTTTCTCAGTCACCTGTTCCTCCTCCTACTTTTGTTGGTATATATAACTTAATTCAATATACGATTGTACTTACTGGTACGCTCACTGGGCCATATGTTTATTTCGACTTATTTCTTGAAAATTAATTTATAGCTACTTCTTAGTTACCGTTTTGCTGTAATTGGTTGAGCGTCTCTGCTTCTTATAAAAAATGGTACATAGACTATGACTGCACACCCATCTTTGTAAAATCTTTGTAGTCCAAACACGTTAGCTGGTGTGATGTGGATGAACTGCACAGTATTAAGTTGTCTGAAGATGGCCTAAGCAGCCGAAAGCTAGTTTATAACAAAATAAATATTATTGTGGAACAAATATATAGTGTATCACAGGTATTTAACCTAAATCTTTCTGTTTTCGATCTGATTTGTCTTATTTTGTTCTGATGATCTTAACTCCCTATGAAGGTGGGTGCTAATAAAATATGTTCGCAATGAAGAAGAAAATTAGTGAAAGAAATTTCGTAAATATATCTCGCCGCAACGAATACCGCCTTTCTTGCTATGACTTCCACCCTAACTCGTACATCATTTCCGAGCACTCACTCCCATACATCACGTTACTAAAAACGAGCTGCCTTTCTCTGAATTCTCTCTATATCCTCCGCCAGTCCCAGTTGTTAAGGATCCCACAATGCGCAAGTAATACTCCAAAATAGGACGCACAAGTGTACTGTAGGCAGTTCTTTGTAGAACTGTTACAACAGCATACAGCACGAGCACACGTGGGACGCAGTTTTCAAGACTTCAGCTTACCCCACCGTATTGCATTGCTGCCTTGGTCTCCATGTTCTCTGATCACCCGCCTATCGTACACGTCTGGTCGACGATTACGGGTCGCGACGGAGCGGCCGAGCGCATTGAGGCGCTATGCTATGATGCGCGAAGCCGTTCCCCGTCGGGGGTTCGAATCCCTCCATGGGCATGGATGTCTGTGCTGTCTTTAGTATAAGTTAGTCCATAAGTAGTTTGTAAGTTTAGGTACTGATAAACCCAGCCGCGGCGGATCGGCCGAGTGGATTGAGGCGCTATGCTATAATGCGCGAGGTCGTTTCCCGCCAGGGATTCGAATCCCCCCGGGCATGGCTGTTTGATTCGTCTTTAGTATAAGGTAGTTCATAAGTAGTTTGTAAGTTTAGGAACTGATGACCCAGCAGTTAAGTCCCTTAAGCTTAACAAACATTTGAACATGTTGACGATTGCTGTACGATTGGGCCGCTGCTACACAAAATCAATATAGGGAGTATGTGGAAGCAGCGAGTACTTTAGTATTGTGTAGTTCGCGAACGAACTAGTGCGGAAGAGCGCTCCCAAAGCCGAACTACGCGAACTAGTTCGCAGATCCCTCGCCTCTTAGTTCGTCCGCTCCTTTTCCGAAGACTGACGCGGAACATCGAGATGACGCAAGAGCCCACAGAATTGCGTGATTCCCTTCTGACAGTTACCGTCGTTTCGAGCTGAGATGTAGCTTAGCTGTAGTTTCATAGTTCACTGCCACAGAT
Organism: Locusta migratoria; assembly: GCA_026315105.1. Taxonomy (NCBI): domain Eukaryota; kingdom Metazoa; phylum Arthropoda; class Insecta; order Orthoptera; family Acrididae; genus Locusta; species Locusta migratoria. The sequence goes on from CM048755.1 coordinate 285,579,669, forward strand.
CATTATATAAAAAAGCTGTCATAACAAAAGAAAGAGCTCTTTCAGTAGCGGTAGCAAAAGCAAAATAAATCGGACGAACTAAAAAGAGCGACCTACTTTGCGGCCGAGCTGCGAATAAAATATGCGCGATCGGTCGCGAACTAAAATATGTGCAATCGGTCGCGAACTAAAACATGCGTTACCGGTCGCGAACTATTATGCCAAACGTATCTCGCTTCTTAGTTCGTTGGATTCTTTTCCGAAGACCGACGGGCAATAGCGAGAGGGCGCGTAGCAGAATTAAAAATCACGTGTTTGCCTTCTGCTGATGAGAGCCATTTCGAGGTGAGCGTCTGCCTGCTAGATTACCTAGTTCAGTGCTACAAAATTTCTGTTTTGAAGTATTCTGCACTCTGCAATATCTGACCAATAAATTCCATAATGCCAAGATATAGAGAACTCTAAACTTAAACGCGAGAAATTATCCACAAACTGTTTCTTTTCGTTTGCGTGATATCGTTAGCGGCTCAAGCAGCAAGCGCGTGAAGCAGCAAGGTGGGTAAACTTCTCCCTCCATCTGCATGCACAGAACACGCCGCTCAGCTGTTACTGGGAGCGGACGAACTAAAAGAACGAACTAGTTCGCCGCAGAGCGAACTATTATGCGCAAGTCTTGAGTACTTCTATAACCTACCGACACGTCCAGAGCCCCTGTTACTACGTTTACATGCAACACATCTTCCTGAAGTCGAAAACCGAATTTCGTAAACCGTTTTCCGCTGTCGTGTTTACATGTTAGAGGCTGAAGGAGACTTCCTAGCCCGCTCAATATGGCGGCTGAAAAACAGCTGATTCAGTTCCTGATTTAAGTTAGCAAAATCGCTATTGCCGGCCGCGGTGGCCGCGGGGACTGAAGAGCTCCAGTCACGGTCTGCACGGCCACTACGGTCGGGGGTTCGAATCCCCCCTCGGGCATGGAAATTTGTGCCGTCCTTAGTTGTAAGTAGTTTGTATGTTTAGGGACTGATGACCCCGTAGTTAAGTCCCATAGACTCTACAAACATTTGAACATTTGAAAATCGCCATTTTTCTTTACTTAAGGGGACCTGCACGTGAACGGGGTTCATTTTCATACCTTGCTTTCGGTGCAGATTACTCTTGATCTACAATGAGGGGGATTTGCGATTTTGTACTAACATTGAATGACATTAACTCAAGCTGTAATAAGAAATTTATTGAAATATGTGTCATAGTTTAAAAATTTCAATATTTTGCCAAATAGATGTTTTTATAATACACGTTCGCATTCTGGAACCATTTTCTGGTGCATCATCAGTCTAATAGCATTTAGACTGTCGCAGGCTGCTGTCAACATTCGTAGGAACACGTTATGCTTCTTGTTTTGTAGTTTGGAGTAATCTGAGGAAACAGAAAAGCCCTTATTACACTTCATTACTATTTTGTCTAAAAATTACCGTTATAATTATATTACGTAATGACAAACATAGATCATTTCTGCAATGTATCAGGTATAATACAAAGATTCTGTCCCATTCTTCAATTGGGAGAAATGTGATGAACACAGCTAAAACCATTATGAAGATATATGTACCTAATGTGCTGAAAATATAGTTTCGAGAAAATGAGAAAAGAATGTTTACAGTGTTTTTGACTCACAGTATGCCTCTTTTAGAACATTTCAGTGACATAATGTTGCTGGCCAGCTGCTTCTTTATCCTCTGCAGACTTTTCAGGAGTCTTTTCCCAACCCTGAACTCTTTAGTGGTGGCTTCCGCAGCCCTTTTACCTAATCGCTGGCGATATATGGCAGTCAGAGCAGCTATCATATTATTTCCTGGTTGGATGCCTAATTTGTCCATTACTTTTGTCCTGCTAATGAAACCGTCATTGGAACAGATAACAGCATCCATCACACCTATTTTGAGTACTGTCCCTCCAACAAACACTGTTTGAGGTACTCGTCCCACACGCAGCTATTGAAACTCTCATTAGGACATTTGCTAAGTAATTTTTTATATGTAAGGTTTCTGTATATTGGCTTTATTGTTTCCATGACTTTGGCAGGCATGGAATGTTTATGGTGATATTCCTTGCCTGAAGCATAAGTGTGGCCAGTGTGCAGACATTTATTCAATGAGCGTTTAAGACTACAATAACTATTTAAAAGTAAATAAACAATACATTTTTGGAAACGGAAGAAATTTGTCTTTCAGATGGAGGCAATTTTTTTCAGTCATTTTCACGTCCAGGTCCCCTTAAACTCATAGATTCCTTGCTGTCTCTAATAGTTATAATTCCCTTTCTCTTCATAAAATATCACTTTGCCCATATGAGCCGAAAATTCTTAACAAGAAAACACTGCTGACAAGCGAAGAACGTTTCAAAAACGGATGCGTTTACGTGAGCACGAAAAACTGTCGAGGAACTGGAAAACCTCTTTACAGAAGTGGATTTACAGCATATATTTTGGATGTTTGCTTCACCAACCAAAAACGAATTTGGGAAATCTGTTTACGAAAGCCGATTTTGGGAGCCCATGCAAGCGGGGTGTATGATTCAATGCCGAAGCATGTAGCAGACGTTGTAGCCAGCAACGGTGGCAACACTCAACCTTTATTACATCACCTTTCATATTCCCCGTGAGCCGTATTTTCAAACATGTGATCTTTGCGCGACTTGATCTCTCCTTAATTAATATAGCTGTGTGGTGTCACACTGTGGGTGGGCAGCAATGAAAACAGACGCCACGATATACAAACGTAGTCAAATGTTTACATTCCTGTCTTCGCTGGAATTTCATGTGCTGGAATGGACCTGACAGAATCACATTTCGTTAGCAGCGAGTACGTGGAAGTGTTGTGTGCGCAGCCGCGACTGCCTCAAAGCGACTTCTGTTTGCCCTCTGCCATAGCAGGACGCTCGACCCGAAACAGCCCGCCTTAAATAAATACCGCTGCTGTTACGCAGTGGAACATGCCAGTACAACTTTCCTGTAGTCAGCAAGTTCAAATGTCAGATGTTCATAGTGAATGAAAAAAGTGCAGGTGAATCCCGTTTATAAGAAACGTAAAAAATCTGACCCACATAATTAAAGGCCAATATCGTTGACATCAGTTTCCAGTACTTTCAGTTCGAATATAGTAAATTTCCTTGAGACGGATAAGCTTCTTTCTATAAATCAGCACTGGTTTAGGAAACATCGTTCGTGTGAAACTCATCTTACTCTTTCCTCACATGACATCTTGCGACCCATGGTGAAGGGCAGCAAACAGATTGTGTTTTTCTCGATTTCAAAAAGGCCTTTGACGCGGGGCCGCACTGCAGACTGCTAACGAAGGTACGAGCATATGGAATAGGTTAACAGATTTGTTACTGGCTGAAAGATTTCCTAAGTAATGGAACGCAGTAAGTTGTTCTCGCCGGCGAGTGTTCATCAGAGGCGATTGTATCGTCAGGCGTGCCCCAGGGAAGTGTGATAGGATCGCTATTATTTTCTATCTATATAAATGTTCAAATGTTTGTAAAGCTTAAGGGAGTTAACTGCGAGGTCATCAGTCCCTAAACTTACAAACTACCCTATACTAAAGACGACACAAACATCCATGCCCGAGGGGAGATTCGAATCCCCAGTGGTGAGCGGTCTCGCACATCGCAGCATAGCGCCTTAATGGGCTTGGTTACTCCGCCTCGGCGCTCTATATAAATGATCTGATGCACAGAATAACTTGTAATTTGCGGCTGTTTGCTGATGATGCTGTGGTGTATGGAAGGGTGTCCTCATTAATTGACTGTAGTAGAATGCAGGATGAGTTAAACAAAATTTCTAGTTTGTGTGAAGAATGGCAGCTAGGTATAAATGTAGAAAAATGTAAGGCGATGCACATGAGTAGCAAAAACAATCCCATAATGTTCGAATACAGCATTAGTAATGAGGTTCTTGATACAGACGCGTCAAATGTTCAAATGTTTGTAAATATATATATATATATATATATATATATATATATATATATATATATATATTTATTTATTTTTTTTTTTTTTTTTTTTTTTTTTTTTGCCTATGGGACTTAACTACGGGGTCATCAGTCCCTAAACTTACAAGCTACTTATAAACTAGCTAATACTAAGGACGGCACAAATATCCATGCCCGAGGGGGGATTCGAACCCCCGACCGTAGTGGCCGTGCAGACCGTGACTGAAGCGCCTCAGTCCCCTCGGCCACCGCGGCCGGCTTTGTAAATCTATCGGACCAGACTACGTGGTCATCAGTCCGTAGCTTACAAACTACTTAAACCTAGGTAAAATAACCTAAGGACAACACACACACCCATCCCCAGGGAGGACTCGAACCTCCACGGCGAGCAACCGCGCGCTCCGCAGCGAGACGCTTTAGACCGCGGTGGAATAGCCGTGCGCACTGAGGCGCCGTGCTACGGCGAGCGCGACCGGACCGCGTGGAGGTTCGAGTCCTCCCTCGGGCACTGGTGTGTGTGTGTGTAAACCTCGGGACTGATAACAGCAATAGTTAAGTCCCACATATTTAGAAAGATTTGAACAATTTTCTTCTGAACGAAAATAAATACATGGAAAGGAGAATATTAACAAGGAAAAAAAACCAATATGTCGCTATTATATTCAGTTTCACTTATCTGAGTGCTGGAAAACTGTAAAAACAAATAAATAAATAAAATTAAAAAAAAGTCGCTCGATCTCAAATCCAAACTAAAGTTAATACGAGAATTAAAATACATTCATAAATTTTAGATTGCCTATAGTCCACTGAGGTTCTACTTTGATCGAAGCTTTCACGAATTTGCGAAAAAGTTAACTTCAGCTACAGCAAAGCGTGTGGCAGGAAGCTGTAATGCAAGGTTTACCTTGTAAACAGATGTTAGCCGGAACAGAGGTCGATAGGCAGTGCCGCGCTTAATGCAACACACGGGGAAAGGAAAATGTTGTTGCGGCTGTTACCGGAGGCCGAGATAAACAAGTTATTTTACTGCAAACAAGCGGCTCAATGCAAAGTGGATGATGTGTAACCGCTGCACTTTAGTAGTTAACGTATTTGCGAATGACGCTGCAAGTAACGTACTTTCCACGAGTTAAAGCAACGACACAGCAAATGAAGTTTCACACATGAAGTTACAGTCATTCCCGCTGGCAGTTCATTTTAACTGCTGCTATTTAATTCGCAACGGCCTTTTAACAGCGAAATCATGTACTTTACCAATAGCAGCTCGTAAAATGCTAACCTTTGCAACTGCTAGCAGTCTGACAACTTTACACGTTGACAGGTTAAGAAGCACAGTAAATGAGTGTGAAAGTATTAAAGCAGAACATAACGAATAAAGACAAAAGTATGTTACTTCGTTGTGTTACTGACAACTTTTCGGAGGTGCAATATATGTTTTTGTGATCTCATCACGTTAAGAAACACCATTAACATGACTTCTAACAGACATCCATAAGAGGATGTTACGCTCGTGAAGTTGTCTCACAACGATGAAATGTAAGTACAACGTGTTTTATCAGTAAAATATATGTAGGCGATGCAAACAGATCCAGTTTGAGACACGTAAGCGACTTCATCGTACCTTTCAGATCAGCAGTGCGGTAAGTCTATGTCTCATCTTTCGCCTTCATTTCTGCGCAGTGAGGATGAAACTAAATAATGAGAGGCTGTTGAAATGTTCCGATACGAAAACAGAGAGAATTAAGGAAATTCTTTAAAAAAAAGTTCAAATGTTTGTAAATCTATCGGACTCTACTGCGTCATTATTAGTCAGTAGCTTACAAACTACTTAAACTAAGATAAACTAACCTAAGTACAACACAAAGACCCATGCCCGAGGGGGGACTCGAACCCCCGACGGCGAACAGCCGCGCGCTCCCCAATCAGCCGCGGGTGAAATTATATTTTCTACTCTTCCGCGTCGAATAGTTATGCGCACATGGTGGTAGCTTCCTCAGTTACACATCTTCAGCCTAAATTAAAAGGTAAAGCAGTCAACAATCCGAAGATTGTTTTGAACACAACAATGCTTTACTAGGCATGGTCCTGTTTGGAGGTGGTATGCCGTTGCCTTGCTCCGACCTTCGAACTGACTTACCCAGCCAGTTATAGGGGGACCTGAAGTTTAACGTGGGTTCCGAACCACGGTGCTACTCGGTATTTTTCACATAAGCGTTACTGCCAGAGGTGAAAGAAGTGGAAAGTGACAGATAAAATCCTAGGACCTGCCGGGGATTGAACCCGTGACCTTTGGCTTTGTAGTCTGGCACTCTACCACTGTGCAACCGAGGCGCACCAGCCTGCTGAAAATACAGACGAAAAACGCGGTTATAGAGTTAACGTTGCGCACAGTTATCGCTAAAATGCAAAACTACATCGTGCAGACGAAGCACATGCTTATTAAAATCTAAATCGTCTTCATAAGGACCGGCTAGACTTCTTATACCATCAATATGGCAGAATAAGAGAATACACATTTAAGAACATTCGATAACTTCGAACTTTGAAGTTCTTTGTCACAGTTCGTAATCCTAGTGAAAAATAATTGAGTAAAACAGAACTGATATCTGACTTTCCTAAGGAAGTTTCGTAAGCACTCTGTTCCTAAACTATTTAAATTGTCTAGGAAATCACCTAAGTAGCCATTTTAGGCTGCCTGAAGACGATGCTACCATTTGCGGTCTAGTAAAGTTATCAGGAGATCAATATCAATTGGAAAATGATCTTGAAAATTCATCTGTAATGTGTGAAAAGTGTCAGTTGACCCTAAATAAAGAAAAATGCGTGATCATCCACATGAGTACTAAAAGAAATCCGTTAAATTTCGATAACAGGGTAAGTCGTACAAATCTAAAGGCTGTCAATTCAACTAAACAGTAAACCAAAGAGTTGGCAGAACACTTAGAAGATGTAACAAATCTACTAAAGAGGCACTCTTTGCTGCAGGTACTTTATACTGCTGATAAGCCATTTTTAGTACTTTACTATGCGTACAATAATTTTCTGTATCTACCTTACAGGACAGCCATTGCGACTTTCTGAACTTAATATCAATTCTGAATATATTTCTGTTACAATAAAACACCGTATGCGAAGGAACGAAAACATCATTTGTAGAAGAGAAACGGCGAACATTGGAAACTGAAATGGCGTTTCATTTCCATTAGGATGTCAGAGTTAGTATCTAACTGGATACAAACAATACATTTTTATTTTATTAATAATGTAGTAATTTGTTTGTTGATATTACTTAAACTTAGATTTTTTTACCGAAAACGTTGCGGCAGAATAACTTCTATATAAGCTCTTGACAGCTTTCGAGATCATTTTAAAAATACCTACACTCCTGAATGATCGTTATATTGTTCTCAGCTACATTTCAACATTCTGAAACTCTTTGATGATTTACATAAATCAAATTGAGTGAAGGCGTTATTGAATAAAAATAAATTAAGTTACAGTAGTACAGAAAGGGTTTACGCACTGATTAGCACACTGGACTCTTATTCGGGAGGATGGCGGTTCAAATCCAGACTTTGGTTTCCCGTGATTTTCCTAAATCGCTGCGAGCTTATGTCGCGATGGTTCCCCTGAAAGGAAACGGCCAATTTCATTCCTCATCCATAACTCAAACTATCCGATCTTGTGCTTCGTATACAATGATTACACTGTCGACGGTACGTTAAAACCTAATCTTCTTTCGTTATATATATATATTGTAACGCTTTTCAAATTCAGAGACTAGAAGTAATAACACGAAATATTAGAGCTTAGAAATAATTACTTCCTCTCATATAATGCGTTGTAAAATTTATAAACCATAATTTGGTTTCAAAACATTATTTCAAATAAAAATGAATATGTGCTGAATGGTTCTATGTCCTTTTCTGTAAAAGTTGGGTTTACTTTTGCAGCCATTGTTTCAGACTAAATTGAAGATCATTCGTTACAAGCACTGTTATTAACTGAAGTAAATCAGTCTCTAAGTTTAAACGAAGTATCAAATCGTTTTCGTAAAATAAACACATGAACGTATTCTGCAAGGCTGTGCTATCTGCGGTAGATCTCCGTAACTATAATAAATTACCCTCTGCAGTAAATCAATCATTTAAGACTACATTTATCTGAAAGAGATAAGCTTCTTGAGTTCAAGCAAATAAGACGATAAAATTTTCAGCCAACGTCGTATTTCGTGATATGTTTTAATTAATGGCTCCTTAGTGTGACTTACAATTCCGTATGGTATTTTCTATGACAATATTGCTAAAATATTATGTAAATTACTAGCAACCCTTATGTACTGAACTTATCATAATTCAGCGAAAGATTATTGCTGATAAAAATCATAATTTTTATTATATGTGTTTAACTTTATAACGTATCATGGTGACAACTACCTGCATTTTGAACAATATGCTCACTCACCAACGATAAATGCTTTTATTATTCAATGACATTAAGTTCTTTAATTTAATAAGCTTCGTTCGTAGACACTACTATCTATCTGCAACTACTGCTTCTCTCATAAACCTCTAGATTATACGTCAAAGTCAACGACAGAATATTTCACAGTAGCTGCAACGTATTGAAAGTTTTTGATATTTATTTTTAATTACCAGATTCGAAGAGTAACCTTATTTTAAGCTTACTCGTGACGCCACTTGTCAAAACGTTCACAAATTCTTTCCATTGTTAATCAGTTTTTCTCTGCTGCCCCTGTATCGGCTAATTCGATGTGTTATATTTTGTTGAGTGTAATAACAGGTGTGATGGAAGCTATTAATTTTCCGCTCGGTAGAGGCACTATATATAACGAAGTTACTGTTCCACACGTGACGGCGAAACTAGATTGGATTCTTTGCATTTACATTCGTACGTTTTTGAATTTAGCTAACATAAAAGCATTGCTTTTTCGTGGAACATGTACAGTATCTAACGTCATACGTATCAACGAAACATGCCAAAAACCACAGATATGTCACTTGTGTAGTATGTTACAGTTTCACGTTTGGAACAATTTAGTTTCCATGAAAATACCGATCGGACTGTTCGAATTTTACGATTTTACAAACAAGTATTAACTATATATTCGTAAGATTTAAGTAAAATACAGGTAAGTTAGATATTTAACGTCACTAATTAACTTCCTTTGTCCCAGGGGATAGTACTGAGCTTAAAAGCGAGTGGCCAGTATCCTTGTAGCAGCTCAAGGACTCAGAATCATTAATTCCAGAGCAGCTGTTATTTTTATGGCCATAAAATAAAAGTAATTTTCTTGCTACACTGTTTCGTTTTTTTAATTTTTTGTACGAATTATTTTTATCACTTTCCTATACTTTTCCAGAGTAACAAAATAAGACGTTCGCTGTATGTCCTGTAACTTATCTTATGTCGAGTAGATAGTACATAGTCACTACCTAACGATCTCGGGTGATGTTAGAAGTTAATATGATGAGAATGTATGATTTTGGTTAGATCTGTAACCCTAGCAAAAAATTATTTTTAAATCTGGCATGTAGATGACTTCTCGAACATATTCGAACGCATCCTAAAACGAATAAACCAAGTGTTTTAATTTTTTTTTTTTTTATGATATCTAAATTGTCTCCGTAAGAAATTCTGATGGATGGTGACTTCCCTAATACGGAAGAATCAATGGAAATTTTGATGATGAAGTAACTGGAAATAATATCGAAAAAGACACGTGATATAATTATGAAGACTTAGTGCTGTGAGATCAGAGCCTAGAATACTTTGCCTCTATTCCCGTGGGGTTCATATGATGACACTAGAACAATACCCTAGTTAAAAACTAAACAAAACCGATAACATTGAAATCGTGTTTAATTTGTTGCTAGAAGAATTTATAAGTCAAATGTTTCAATTTTTCTAATGTAATGCATAATATTGGCTGGAAAGCGTTAATAAGAACACAAATATAGAACAATTTAGTAATAATTTGACAAAACACGCTAGATCTATCGTCCTTTGAGTCTAGATCATCTGCAAATTCTTTAACTACATTATATCAGCGTTGTTATCCATTGCTTCTCAGACAGTAGTAAAGAAAAACAAGTGTTGATAGCTCTTAATATATTTATTTTAGAGTCCATGCTTACTGGAAACGCTTTTCTTGTTTTGGTTGATAGTGATACCTCTCGAAGTAGGGATAGCAAAGAGCTTATAGCAGAAGAGATTCGTTTCACAGTTTCGAAGGTGAATAAGTGCTTATAGTTCTTAAGGTATACTTATTACAAAAATTGTTTGTACACCTATTGGACCAAACTGCTATGGTCATCAGTGCATAGACTTAAATACTACTTAAACTAACCTAGGGACAACACACATACCCATGCCCCAGGGAGTGAGTACCTTGGCCTAAAGTGCGTGTTCATGAAAACCAGTGCAGCAAAACGAGAGCGAATTCGAAAACTGGTGTTCCCCTAAGTTGGCCTATTCCACAAAATTTCGTCGCTTGCCAGCTTGTTAACCTCACGTATTACGTAACTAATCAATGCCATCGATTCCTATCATGGAAAATGTTCCTAACAAAAGAAATAAATTAATAATTCCCACACGTAGAGCAGCAGACGTATTTCTAACGTCACGCACTGTGCCACTTACCGGGTAACAAGCGGACGTATGTGAGACTGCCATAGGTGCCGCAATAAATTTATAAATAATTGAAAGATTCGATGACACACCAATCACCGAATTTGTAGGGGCAGAATCAATAAGTCTACATGCATCCATGACAAGTGCCCAGAATAGCTGACATTACTAAAGAGAAGAGCCTCCTTTAATAGGGGTGACGTTGAAGCAACTTGATTGATGTTTTATCGATTTCTTGCCTGCGTGAATAATAAACAGGCCTTTTTTGATATATATTGCTTCATCATTTATGTAATGTGTCCACTACTATTTTTTTCAGTATTCTTCATAAGACATCTTAACAATAAATTGAAATTCATTTAACACTGCAAAATTGATCTTTCAATTTATGGAAGCATAAGAATTTTCATTGCTTCACGTGTAATGCCTCAAATTACAGAATTTCTCGAGTTTGTGCTTATGCTGTTTCACCACACTCGCTGTAATAAAGAGTTTAAAAAGCAGAGCGATATACTGAAATTACAATCCTTCGTGAAATGCTACGTCCTTCTCCTTCAGACTCGAAAGGTACTAATATTCCCCAACTGCAGTCTTAAAAATAATGCTTCACAATAGAGCTACAAGTAAACCGAACAATGGCACTGTAAACTGTTTCCAATATGTTATTATCTTTGGTTTGATTGAGTTCTCGTAGGCATCAAATATCTAAATTAAATAAAACCTCTATACCACAATTAACGACGCACTTCCATATTCCTCACTTCCTTTCGTTTCTACATATGTACTATTAAGTGTCCGGTTAATTCTACTCATAGTTGGGTGTAAATGGAATGGTCAATTTCCAACTTTCATTTATACTATTATCAATCTAACAAAGCCCTCGTTGTTCTCCATGGAGTAATAAATAACAAAATTGTCTTAGACATCTAAGTAGGCTATCTTCTCTAAATCGAATATGGTATTTTTACACTTTGAATGTATTTATATAACCTTTTTCTCGTTCCATAATCAGTTCTGGCTTTAAAATCTATTTACAAGTGTTAGATGGAACAAAACATAGACAGCAGTGCTTCCATTCACGATTCGCCAAGCTGCTGCGATGACTTGACAGTTTAATGCAGGAGCTACCAAAGGTCAATCCGACAGAACATCGAAGCATTCTCTAGGTAGCAGAAAATTCACTATAGTCAATAAAACACCACTGAAGATCGCAACACAGGTGTTGATGTCTGATATAGCTTTGTGAAGTTGTTCATTTGATACCGGAGGGCGTTAACCATTAATATCGTTCGATTAATCCCGTTAATTTTGAGGTAATTATCTAATGAGGGTATCGTGCAGACTACGGTGATTCAAGAATTTACTGTGGTTACAAACACGGTGTGGAACGTTTTCTTGTGCTTTGTGTTTGTTCTACCTACTTTCTTACGCATGTCGGCCGATGGTAGGCGCTATATTCGCCCACGCATTCGAGTTCCCTAATTCACGCTTCTGGAACAGTGGTCGACTCTGAAGCAAAACAAGCAAAGTCTCGCACTCTGGCGCTAAACGGGCCAATAGGGTCCGACCGAACTCCGTGTCATCCTCTGCCAATGGCGTCATCGGATGCGGTATGGAGAGGCATGTTGTCATCACACGGCTCTCTCCGTCGATGTAGGATTTCTTGATTTGGAACCGCTACTGCTCGTTCAAGTAGCTCCTCTGTTGGCCGCACGAGGTTGAGTGCACCCCGTTCCAGTTCTCCTGCCAAGGAAAAATCCTTGAAAATGCCGGAACTCGAACCCAGATATTCCGCATTGCAGTCAGTCGCGCTGACCGCTCAGCCGTGGAGGCGGAGGTCGGCTCGGAAGTATAATTTTGAGAGGCTCAGTGGTTTGATGCAAGTCTTTCAACTGGACGCCACATCGGTGACTTGCGTGTCCTTAGCCTACCGATCGAGGAAAGAGGACCAGCAGTTTAACGTAGTCCCTGAACCATACGTAGTTTCCGGCATGACGGTCCGAAAACCAATGATGACATTTATACTGCCAGTTTTTGGTCAACACGGGGAAGAGAGACGGCGAAGTAAAGTTCCAGTCTTTGCGCCAATGTCCTAGACGCCACGGTGGATTAGCCGTCCGCACTAAGGCGCCGTGCTGCGGTGCGCGCGACCATTCTCCGTTGGAGGTTCGGGTCCCCCCTCGGGCATGGGTGTTAGTTTACCTTAGTTTAAGTAGTTTGTAAGGCAAATGCCGGGATGGTTCCGCCGCGGTGGAGTAGCCGAGCGGTCTAAAGCGTCTCGCTGCGGAGCGCGCGGTTGCTCGGCGTGGAGATTCGAGTCCTCCCTGGGGCATGGGTGTGAGTGTTTGTCCGTAGGTTAGTTTACCTAGGTTTAAGTAGTTTGTAAGCTACGGACTGATGACCACGCAGTTTGGTCCGATATATCTACAAACATTTGAACTTTTTTTTTTTTTTTTTTTGGATGGTTCCTTTCAAAGGGCACGGCCGATTTTCTTCAAAAAATAAAAAAAATTAAAAAGTTTCTATAGCTTATGGGACGTAACTACGGCCGGCCGCGGTGACCGAGGGGACTGAGGCGCTCCAGTCACGGTCTGCACGGCCGCTACGGTCGGGGGTTCGAATCCCCCCTCGGGCATGGATATTTGTGCCGTCCTTAGGATTAGCTAGTTCAGAAGTAGTTTGTAAGCTTAGGGACTGATGACCCCGTAGTTAAGTCCCATAAGTTGTACAAACATTTGAACTTAACTACGGAGTCATCAGTCCCTAAACTTACAAACTACCTATGAACTAGCTAACACTAAAGACGGCAAAAATATCCATGCCCGAGGGGGGTATTAGAACCCCCGACCGTAGTGGCCGTGCAGACCGTGACTGGCGCGCCGTAGTCCCCTCGGCCACCGCGGCCGGTCCGATTTCCTTCCTCATCCTTACCCAAACAACCTGAGCGCAAGCTCCGCCTCTGATGACCACGCTGTCGACTGGGCATTAAACACTAATCTTCCTTCCTTCCTTCCTACGGACTAATAACCTTACAGTTGATCCGATAGATTTACAAACATTTGAACATTTGAATGTCCTAGATTTATTCCAAGCCTCCTCGCAGAATTTCTTGAAGTGTGACTTTTGTTGATGGCGATCCATCCATTGTATGGTAACGTTAAGCTAGGAGCCCATGTTTGCAATTCGAGACCATGTGGCGCTACAAGGTTTCACCATCCTCTCCTTTTTTGTCATCTTAAACACGAACATGGCGCTAGATTATACACGCTTAAATTGAACTCACCGAAACCTATAACTACAGTGCGTCGTATTTATGTGATGCCGCACGCTGGCGCACCAGATGCCGGGAGGCGAGCGCTCCGTTGCCCGGCGATTCAGATGCCGCGGCCCCATCTACTGCCGCACTGGCCGGTCGAATGGGTCCAGCGTCTCCCTGCTAATGCCCTTAGGGGCGAGATGGCAACCTGGAGTGCCTTACCTGCGCTGTGCGCCTTCTCACCCAATGAAGCGACAGTGAGTGTAACAGTCAAGTCTACGAACACAACGATGGCAAGACCTAATTTTTCCGCGCTACAACGAGTGTTGATTTACGATTCGTCTGTGCGTACTAGTCTTGTATAGTTCGCGAACGAACTAGTTCGGAAGAGCGCTCCCACAGGCGAACTAGTTCGCAGATCCCTCGCCTCTTAGTTCGTCCGCTCCTTTTCCGAAGACGGGGAACAGAGAGAGGACGCGAGAGCGCGCAGAATCGCGTGATTCCCTTCTGCCAGTTACCTTCATTTCGAGCTGAGATGCAGCTCAGCAGTAGTTTCATAGTTCACTGCCACAAGAAATCTATTTTAAAAATAAAGAACTACGAGTACTCTGTGTGCAAAGTAGTTGAATACCATTGTATTACCCATTCATGTGAATAACTGGTTTATTTGCCTAAGTATTAGATGCCAAATTGCCCAAAAATACGGGTAATAGCACACGCTTTGGAAACACTGATTCATCATATAAAAAAGCTGTCATAAAAAAGAGCTCTTTTAATAGTGGTAGCAAAATCCAAAAACAGCGGACGAACCAGGAGTGGACGAACTAGGAGCAGCAGACGAACTAGGAGCAGCGGACGATTATGCCAAACGTATCTCGCTTCATAGTTCGTTGGATTCTTTTCCGAAGACCGACGGGCAAATAGCGACAGGGCGCGTAGCAGAATTAAAAATTACGTGTTTGCCTTCTGCTGATGAGTCATTTCGAGGTGAGCGTCTGCCTGCTAGATTACATAGTTCGGTGCTACAAAATTTCTGTTTTGATGTGTTCTGCACTCTGCAATATCTGACTAATAAATTCCATAATGCCAAGATGTAGAGATAACTCTAAACTAAAATTCGAGAAATTATCCACAAAATGTATCTTTTGGTTTGTGTGATATCGTTAGCGGCTCAAGCAGCAAGCGCATGAAGCAGCTAGGTGGGGGAACTTCCCCCTCCACCTGCACGCGCAGACCACGCCGCTCAGCCGTCACTGGGAGCGGAAGAACTAAAAGAGCGAACTAGTTCGCGGCCTTGCCGCGAACTAAAATGAGCGCTCCCGATAGCGAACTATTATGCGCAAGTCTAGTGCGTACTGAGTCGGTTCATATTGTCCGCAGACTGTTTGAACAGAAATTTCTAAGAGTTAGAAATCCGAGTCGTATTGCATTTCACAAATTAGTGAATAAATTTCGTGAAACTGGAAGTGTTTGTGACAAGAAGCGTAAACGATGACGTCCAGTGCTCTCAGAAACTCATCTCGGTGATACTGCTTATCGCCCGCAAAATTCCCCTAAAAAGTCTCTTAGACGTCTTTCACAGCAAACACAAATTTCTCGCGGCTCTGTACAAAGAGCTACTAAGTTACTGTGCCTAAGGCCGTATAAAGTAACAGTAATGCAAGAACTGAAACCTGGCGATACAGCGCACAGGGTTAGATTTTGCGACTGGGGTTTCAAACAAGTGCATGACGGTGAAATGGATCCTTACCTCATTCAATTTTCAAGCCGCGGTGGAGTAGCCGAGCGGTCTAAGGCGCCTCGCTGCGGAGCGCGCAGTTGCTCGCAGTCGAAGGTTCGAGTCCTCCCTGGGGCATGGGTGTGTGTGTGTGTGTGTGTGTGTGTGTGTGTGTGTGTGTTGTCCTTAGGTTAGTTTACCTTAGTTTAAGTAGTTTGTAAGCTACGGACTGATGACCACGCAGTTTGGTCCGATAGATTTACACACAAACATTCAGTTTTCAAACGAGACTTGATTCCATTTACATGGGTATGTCAATTCTAAAACTCTCCATACTGGATTGCCGAAAGGTAATTCAGCTTCATGAAGAACCCTTTTAAGACCACAAAATAGGAGTATGGTGTGCAGTTAGAAAGAATAATAAGCCCAATTTTTTTAATGGCTCAATTAACAGTGAAAGATATGTGCAAAACATTTTGCAAGCGTTTTTTAGTGAACTTAGAGAAAGAGAAAGAAGCTTTGCGTTTTTTCAACGAGATTCAGCAAGGGCTCATACAGCCAATGTTTCTTTGCACGCAGTTCGTGAAGTGTTCCATGTCAGTCAACAGCAACTATATCTGGCCCGCTCCAAGTCCCGATTTAACCGCGTGTGATTTCTATCCGTGGGGAGCACTAAAGGATGAAGTATACACAAGAAATCCGCATACGCTACAGAAACTCAAGGATAGTATCCGCGAGTCTATTAATTCCACTTCTCAGAGAGAATTACAACGTGTGATGAACAATTTCTACATCTACATGGGATACTCTGCAAATCACATTTAAGTGCCTGGCAGAGGGTTCATCGAACCACCGTTATACTATTTATCTCCCATTCCATTCTCGAATAAAATGTTCAAATGTTTGTATAGCTTATGGGACTTAACTACGGGGTCATCAGTCCCTAAACTTACAAACTACTTACAAACGAGGACGGCACAAATATCCATGCCCGAGGGGGAATTCGAACTCCCGACCGAAGTAGCCGTGCAGACCGTGACTGGAGCGCCTCAATCCTCTCGGCCACCGCGGCCGGCCATTCTCAAATAGCACGCGGGAAGAAAGAACTGAATCTTTCCGTTCGAGCTCTGATTTCCCGTATTTTATTCTGATGATCGTTTCTACCTATGTAAGTGGCAGTCAACAATATATTTTCGCATTCGGAAGAGAATGTTGGAGTTTCGTAAGTAGCCCACGCCGCAGCGATAAGCGCCGTTGTTGTAATGATTCCCATCCCAGATCTTGTATCATTTCCGTAACGCTGTGTCCCCTGTATCGTGACAATACGCAACGAGCTGCCCTTCTTTGGACTCTTCCGATGTCCTTCGTCAAACCCACCTGTTTAAGATCCCACAGTGGGCAGAAATATTCCATAAAAGGACGGACAAGCGTAGTGTATGCAGTTTCTTTAGTAGTTCTGTTGCATCTTTTAAGGGTTCTGCCAATAAAACGCAGTCTTTGGTTCGCATTTCGCACGACATTATCTACGTGTTCTTTCCAGCTTAAGTCTGAAGTAATAGTAATTCCTAGGTATTTTGTGGAGTTTACGGCCTTCACTATTGATTGATTTATCTTGTAAACGAAGTTTAAAGGATTTCTTTTCCTACTCATGTGGACGACTTCACACTTCTCATTATTTAGACTCAATTGACAATTTGTACTAATAGTGATATCTTATTTAGATCGTTCTGCAGTTTGTTTTGATCTTCAGATGATTTTACTAGAAGGTAAATGACGGCGTCATCTGCAAACAATTTCTCGAGTAGATGTCAAGTGTGATGAACAATGTCTCGAGTAGATGCCAGAAATGTGTCGTAAACAATGGCAAACAGTCCCAGCATCTTGTGTGAGTACAAAATGTACTTGGGCATATTTTAAATTTAGTTTTGGGGTGGCAGTAGATGGGCGCCGCGGCATCTGGCAACGGAGCGCTCGCCTGCCTCTCTGTAATAAAAAAACCTGAGCCAAGAAATCATCGAACGACAACGAACAAAAAGGAACAATGACCGCAATGAACTGATCTACCCATAAAAAAAAGGGACTAAGGCGCTCCACATCACGGTCTGCACGGCCACTACGGTCGGGGGTTCGAATCCCCCCTCGGGCATGGATATTTGTGTCGTCCTAGTATTAGCTAGTTCATAAGTAGTTTGTAAGTTTAGGGACTGATGACCCCGTAGTTAGGTCCCATAAGCTCTACAAACATTTGAATTAATTTTATCTTTTCTACCCTCGTCCTGTTCCTGATCCATGACGTATAGCAACTGAGCAACTAAGATTGTACGTTACTGCCTACAATTTTATATACTTATCTGACGACATTAGTGCATACTAGTGTCCCGTGAACATTCACGCATATGAAAATTTGTTCTAGTGACCAAGTGTATTAAATTTTGCGTCAATTGACTGTTGATACATAAGTAAACAGAAATATAACATTCTCTCATTGCAAGTTATTGTCTGTAACACATTTCATCAATGACGAGAGGCTACATAGTACTGTGTGTTGCAAGTTACACAAGATATGAGAGTGAGGAGGTCATTGGATTGCAGCTAAGCCTCTAGGAGGAACACAGTACAATTGGAAGTTATCAACGTGATAACGACAGATTGTAGAGCCGAAATCTGCTGCATGCGGGGAGGTTTCGAACCGTCAACAATGTAGACACCCAGGCAGCCGTGTGAGATTCGTAAAAAACAGAATTAAGCTACTGGTAAGAGATCCACATATCTGAACACGAGAAAAAAGTATTATCCATTTTTAATTTAACGTCATATGCTATTGGCTGATGACTTTCAAAGCAAATGGAAGTGTGGAAAAAATGTTTGTATAGTCTATGGGACTTAACTACGGGGTCATCAGTCCCTAAACTTACAAACTACTTATGATCTACTTCCGAACTAGGACGGCACAAATATCCATGCCCGAGGGGGGATTCGAACCCCCGACCGTAGTGGCCGTGCAGACCGTGATGTGGAGCGCCTTAGTCCCTTTTTTTTTCTATGGGTAGATCAGTTCATTGCGGTCATTGTTCCTTTTTGTTCGTTGTCGTTCGATGATTTCTTGGCTCAGGTTTTTTTATTACAGAGAGGCGTTCAACCCCCTGACCGGGCGCGCTGAGCCACGGCGCCCGGCGTCCCCTCGGCCACCGCGGCTGGCTGGAAGTGTGGAAATAGATGCGATAGTTGCCTAGCTGAAGATGAAGTCGGGATGATTATTGTGTTCCAATGAAATTCTTTCACCGAATGTTGCTAGCTTTTTGCAGAGCATTGGAGCCTTTATGTTGACGATATTGTAAATTGCTCTGTCTTTATTGAATGTGGTGTAAGGAGCAGTCTCTCCATTCAAGACACATGCGAAGGAACTCCAGCGCAAGCAAGAGGTCACATATTCAGCCCCCTGTAAGAATTTAATGATCTCGTTTATACAACTAATTACGGTAGCACGCTCCTCAGGAATAGCGAAACAATTGTATGTTGCTCTGCCTACCGTAATTACTTATTAGTAGCTCAGTGCTGCCCCCACTGACTTTTACTTCATTTTATTATTTAACTAATGACTGCGTTTATGAAAGCGTACTTCAGTACTTTAAGAATTATATAACATAAACTTTATGAGTAATAATTAGCTCTAATTATGAGCTATAATCACCAGAAGGGCCGCTTTGTTTTCTCCTTAATGTGCAGCTAGAATTGGTGAAATTCTGATGAATATCAAATGTATTCTTCGTAAATGAAATGATCTGGCTGTAAGAAACCTCTAGTCATAAACGAAACATTTTTCAAGAACTGTAAAATGTTCAAATGTTTGTAGAGCTTATGGGACATAACTACGGGGTCATCAGTCCCTAAACTTACAAACTAATTATGAACTAGCTAATACTAAGTACGGCACAAATATCCATGCCCGAGGGGGGATTCGAACCCCCGACCGTAGTGGCCGTGCAGACTGTGACTGGCGCGCCGCAGTACGCTCGGCCACCGCGGCCGGTAAGAACTGTAAATCAGCAGTGCTACGCAAAGCGCAAGTTTCATCGGTATAACAAACAGCAAAGAAAGAGCCAGTGTTTCCGGATGCAGAAGTGATAAAAGGGCATAATAGCGCATCTTAGTGAATAGTGTGTCAAAACTTCCAAAAAATATATTAATTTCGCTCCATTAGATAAGGTCCGTAATCTTCACTCTCAAAACAAGCGTAGTTTCTGAAAATGTAGTTTTTTGCGACGTTGTATTTAAGCTTTTCTTCAAACGGTCATTCGTCGCATGCTGCACTATAACACGATCTTCGGTGATTGTTACTTGAAGTATCACAACGTTCTTATGTTAAGAGTGTTGCAAGTTAATTTTCATGGCTTGGCAGTCACAAAACGAAAAAAATTTCAAATATGAAATTTAGAGCGGTATTCGTCATTAGATACCATACATACAGTCCTTTCACATACCGATATTGTCGAAGTAATCATGAAAAGTTATCTGTTGACTATATGCACATCTATTGCGAACATGAAAACGAGGTACTTACAATGGGCCGGCCACGGTGGCTGAGGGGACTGAGGCGCTCCAGTCACGGTCTGCACGGCCACTACGGTCGGGGGTTCGAATCCCCCCTCGGGCATGGATATTTGTGCCGTCCTTAGTCATAGTTAATTCATAAGTAGTTTGTAAGTTTAGGGACTGATGACCCCGTAGTTAAGTCTCATAAGCTATACAAACATTTGAACATTTTGAACTTACAATGGTAACTGAAGAGTGTCGCAAGTTCGTTACGTTTTAAAAGTGTTGTAAATCCTGACTTCTTGGAGTCGTATGTTGACAAATAACTTTTCATTTCGTAGATAATAAAATGTTGCACTTATGGTTACTCGTTATTTTGTCAGAAAATGTGCTCCGTGTTCACAAAACACAGATGTATTCCATTGACCTGTTACTCCTCCATAATTCTCGTCTTACAATAATAATGTGTAGTCTCCTACCAGTCCCTACACTTCATTACTTAATTTAATATCAAGATCGAATTTTATTATTGTTACTTTCCCCGAAGTCCAGCCGTATTTATATTCGCAGAAGACCTAAGGAGCAACTACCTACATGTTAAGGGTAATTATATAATTTGATTGGACTACATAATTACCGAATATTAAAGTGTATATTGAATGTGAATTCATAAAAAACATTATAGATAAAATATAAATGTGATTAATGAAGTTCATCTGAACTAGCATAAAAAGCAAAGCACACTTAATTTTGAAGTTGTAAGTTCTGATCCAGAACTCACTGTAAAAATAGTTCTGAAAAACAAAGTACTCCAATGTAGAACTAAGCAAATAAGTTGAAACATTATAGACAAAACTACGCGTCCTTTGCCTACATATTCTTGCCGTTGTATTGTAACTCAGTGAATTTTTCTGAACTTAAACGAAAACCATGTGGTAATGGAGCATTGCTACATGTGGACAAAATATTTTTTCTCATTAAGAAGAAGCTCTATTGTTATAATAGTCAATTTTTAACGAAGAGCTCCGAAAGATTGGTTGCGATGCGTTTCGAAGTTATAAAAAAACTTGAACGAGTACTCAAAGTGGTTTTTTACGGAATTTTGTACTTTTCGAATCTTGGTGTGGTCAAAATGTTCCATCCAGATCTTGCAGACATGCTGAGTCAATTCCAATGGATACTCTACAAAAATGTGTTGTACATCGTTGTACATTACTGGAAGAGGGGCTTTTAAATTAGGATTATATGACCTACGAAGAAGATTCCAAGAATATCTCATCCTCTTTCTCGCACAAATCGCACCGAAATACTAGTGATGGCAATAAAGAGGTTCGGCCATGTACGGATGTAAAACGCTGCTTAATTTTCCCACACCGCATCCCGAACTCCATGGGCACTGGGCTTAGAATTTTGGTGCCAGGTATCCTTTACTTTACGATATTCGATTACTCTTGGGCAGTGAATGTAGATCCGGATGCAACACACACTACATAAAACTTACTCGCTTCCCTAATACATTTAAGTCCCTCTCTGGCTTCCTTAGAAAAATAAAGCGAGAGCAAGTATCACGACACTATATAATCTGCAAATAAATGGTGTACGACCATTTGTGAGGCAGTAACTTTACAGCATCTCTCGTCATTATTTCTTATGAGAACAGACAACACTTCTGCTCGAAATGTGTAAGCAAACATGACATTTTCTACGGAGAGTTTCGAGGCAAATTAAAACAGTGCTTCATCTCAATTAAATTCCTCTTCCAGAACTTGCGGAAAGAGCTTCATGCTTCGCTGAACACGACTGGTGCCACTGCGACAGAAAGAAGTTGTTTCTTTTTTTTTTCTTAGTATGATGGTGAGATGTTTACAAGTGTAGTAGAAAGTCGTAGTTGATTGGACACGACACGTTAGTGTCCCGAAAATTGGCAACTCACGGACTTGGAGACTTGGCAGTTCCCGTAACAAGTTTTTCTGGCATCACTAATAAGTAGCATGTCACTTCAATTGCATTGACAATCATTCAGTTTGGAAGGAACAGAAAGTTATATTAAATTCTGCGGTTGCGAATTCTGGTGAAGCTGCTATGCAAGAAGTAAGTTCTCCTACCACTAGACCACATTTAACTTGTGGCTAACGAAATTTGAGGCTGTTGAGTTTATGTCAGAGAAAAACTTGCGGCAGATAATTAAACCTTAAAAAACACAATAAAACGGCCTTAGCCTATTATTTGTTAGCAGTGTTGTTACGGTGGCAAATTAAACGATGGTGCATACGATACGATGTGACAAAAAGTCACGGTCCGTGTCACGCGGCAATGCGTCTATTGTGGCAGTAGCGTCAAAGTCTGCAGAGGCATATCGTAAAGCAGATGAATATAAAGACACCAGCAGACAGCTTCTAACAACTCATACGAAAAGTTCTCAACCCATTTAAACGAAAATCAAAATTTGGCATTAGTTCTGAAAGAAGAGTTACAGCTTTATAAGAGAATGGTAAAAGCAGGAAACTTGACGTTCTTTGTAGCAGTATGTACAGTAAAGGGAGAATTTTTAAAGAGAATTAAGATTATAGAAAGCCCATTATACCAGTAATTAAGGGAGGAACTGCGTAGCGCTCTGCCGCTGCAGAATAGCCATGCGCAGTAAGGCGCCTTGCTGCAGCGAGAGAGGCTGTTCGCCGACGGAGGATCGAGTCCTCCCTCGGGCATGGTTATTTGTGTTGTCCTTAGCATAAGTTAGTGTAAGTTGAACGTTGCGCGTTCGCATAAAGAACAGTAGTAACTCACGAACAAAGGAGAGTTTTTACAAGTGAGTAAAGTAGTTGTGGGGACATGTCTAAAATATAAAGTGTGAGTATAAGGCTAAGTTTGGCAAGAATATACTGACAAAAGTGTGCAATAATGAGACTATATTAAGTTGTACGATTAATTTCATTTCCTTAGGCTGGCTGATACAATTCCTGATCTTTAGGCCTAGATGAGCAAAACATAATTATCACACTATACGAAAAACCAAGTAAATATCTATATTTACTTTTTTAAATGTTGAAACATTAACTATATTAGATTGAAATAATTCTAATTACATATATGTGCGTGCGACCAGTGTAGTAACTGTAAAGACAGCAATTGTAGATAGTCTCTTCACTGTAACATTTTAATAATGATTAGAAAAGCAGAATAATTAATAATGCAAGTACAGAGGTTTGTTGAAGATTATCTTTTCTACGCCGGCCGCGGTGGCCGAGGGGACTGAGGCGCTCCAGTCACGGTCTGTACGGCCACTACGGTCGGGGGTTCGAATCCCCCCTCGGGCATGGATATTTGTGCCGTCCTTAGGATTAGATAGTTCATAAGTAGTTTGTAAGTTTAGGGACTGATGACCCCGTATTAAGTCCCATAAGCTACACAAACATTCCAAACATATCTTTTCTACAAATTGTAGAAATATTATTTCGAATGTAACTGGTTACACATGACTGCTACGAGGCTCCTCGCACTTATTCCAACTAAAGCAAATAAGCTATCTGAAGTAAGGTTTATTTAAGATTTTATGTAGTATTATTGTCTTTACAGTTTAACTGCTGTACTGGTTACACAAACGTATGGGATATAAAACCATTTGAATCTGATATAGTTAACATTTTAGTGTTTATATATATATATATATATATATATATATATATATATATATATATATATATATATATAATGTGTGTGTGTGTGTGTGTGTGTTATTTTTTATTTTTACAGTGTGATAAATGATATGTCTGTTGCTCCCAGTAACTTGCAGACGTTCAACTGTATCGCCAAAACATCTACATCTATATATTTATTCTGTAAACCACGTTTTAGTGTTTGACAAAGGTCCTAAATAAATAAAAATAAAACATAGAGCATAAGGTATTATTATAGCAAGCTAATGTAGTAACTGCTACCCCAATACCATTAAGAGGACGGCAAAACTGTCTCTCGTCAACTTCAAACGATCTGAGGAACACTATTCTGCTTCACATAAATATTTCTGAATACGGGGTGAGTTTATTTTTGAGACAGGAAGATAAACGGCGTGTTTCCCAAATCATTTTACACACTTCTAGGAGTTGCAGATGGGACTTACTAGATCAAGTTTTACATAGCAACCCATGTCCTGAAATGTCTGGTAACGACGATATGTGGAACAAATCTCTTCTACAGAAATGTATTTGGTTTTCCTATTTTGGGGGGAACTATTGTGGACCAAAAGAACGAACATTTTCTAATAAACATTAGCTGCAAAATGCATATCTTAAGATGTTTGGTTGGTTGTTTGGGACAGGGGGCCAAACTGCCAAGATCACCAGTCCCCCGCCGCGGCGGAGTGGCCGAGCGCATTGAGGCGCTATGCTCCGATGCGCGAGGCCGTTCCCAGTCGGGGGTTCTAATCTTCCTCTGGCATGGATGTTTGTGCTGTCTTTAGTATAAGTTAGTTTATAAGTAGTTTGTAAGTTTAGGGACTGATGACCCCGCAGTTGGGTCCCATAAACTTGACAAACATTTGAACATTTCAAAAAATGTTCAAATATTTGTAAAGCTTAAGGGACTTAAATGCGGGGTCATCAGTCCCTAAACTTACAAACTACTTACGAACTACCTTATACTAAAGACGACACAAATATCAATGCCCGATGGGGGGATTCGAACCCCCGACGGCGGACAGCCGCGCGCACCGCAACACGGCGCTCCAGTACGCGCGGTTAATCCGCCGCGGCTTGAACATTTCATCAGTCCCCCCAGTGAAGAGGGGAAGGAATGTGGATAGGAAAGGAGGGGAAGGGAAAGGAAATGTAGTCCAGTGAGGAAAGAAGGAAGAAAGACTGCACTAGCTCGCTCGTCAAGCACATACTCAGAAAAGAACCGTGAGCCCCCTGGGAGGATATCTTAGGAACTGCAGTAATTCACATCGACAAGGAATTACTTTGGACTCGCTACGAAATTCGAAGAACGTCTTGATTCAAGAAATAAGATGTAAAGTCAGAAGGTAGCAGACACACAACGGGCTGGTGCATTTTGAATGGGTTAAAGCACATCGAGGGATATGTGGAAATGAACTAGCTGACAATCTTGCTAAAAGAGCAGCTCGATCACGACAGTCGATACGCGACAACAAAATACCCACAAGTTCCGTAAAGAAGAAACTTCGAGAGGAGTATAGGAACAAAAATGGACATTGAGAGTCAAAGAACAAAAAACGAGGGAAGCACTAAACCGTATTTTCCTACGAGCCAACAACGTTTAATTATTAATCTGCCAATATCTTCGAATTTTACAGCAATGTTAACATGTCATGGGAAACTGAAAGCCTATTACCAGCGGTTCAGAATAATTGAAGACGGAACGTGCACATGTAACAGAGCTGTCCAAACTATTGACCACGTGATTTTCGACTGCTGCAACTTACTGAAAGAGTGTGATGATCTCAGGAAAAAAAAAAAATAGCTGACAAAGGAGGACGATGGCCTGTCAGTAAATATGATTTGCTACATAAAGTCACTGTAGACTTTTACATTTTCTGTAATTCAATAAGATTTCCTGATGTATAAAATCGTTTGGTTTCTTTATATAAAGCGACAAATAATGTGTAGTCAAGACGCTGTCTTTTGTAAATCCTGTCAACTTATGTACTGTATTTGTGTTTGAAAAATACCTGATGTAACCGCCTGAATTTAACCATAAAATATGTAATGGGGCATGACAAATAATAAATACAAAAATGTTTGTAAACCTATTGGACCAAACTGCTATGGTCATCATTTCCTAGACTTACAAACTACTTAAACTAACCTAAGGACAACACACATACATCCATGCCTCAGCGAGGAATCGGACCTCCGATGAAGAGCAACCGCGCGCTCCGCACCAAGGCGCCTTAGAGCGCTCGGGCACTCCAACGCGACATATCTTAGGAGCTATGAGGTCTAATTGACCAGTAGAAGAGATGTTTTCCACATCATGGAAGATTACGAACTGCTCATAGCTTTTAGTTATACATTTTAGAGCATATCTTTACTGAACACTTTTTTCTTGTTTTGGTCCATTGTATCACCTGCCAAAACATGGAAAGCAAAGAGCTTGCAGAAGAAGAGATTTGTTTCACATTATCGAAGATAAGTCTCACAGTGTTGGTAGATTACATTTTTGGATATGAATTCCTGTGTAAAAATTGCTCTTCTAAGTCCCACCGAACAATCTCTAGAAGTGTGCCACATGAAATGTGAAACGCCCTATGTGTTGAGAATAGCTAAGCATATGCAATTAATGTAGAAACAAGGGAAACAATAGGAATCTTAAGACAGACATGTAAATGCTCAGAATGTCGCTGTAATTGCGTTAGTGATTCGGTTCATATCTTAGGTCACAATTACGATCCACAGAACATGCGAATGCCTAAACTAAAATATACGGTCGAAGTTTACACGGTTAGCAGCAAGGAGTACCAGACGTCCGACGTTCTGCTTACCTTCCCCACTTGTATATACAAGCTGATGTGCATCATATACTGGAGTTAACGGCCGTTTGGTTCTTTTTCGTAACTGCGTGGTATATGAACACAAAAGTTTATGTGGGGGCTCCCACAGTCACGAAACTTGATGTTAAAAGGACTCACCACTGCAGTTGTATAAATACTTTATTTGGAGCACTACCGTTTTAGTAACTTTTAGTTATATCCTCAGGCGGATACCTTAAACTAGCCAGCTTGGGCGCTGATTCCTGCCCCTAACACTTTTCCTAAAATTCGACTTACTCCTTTTCCAGTGTACATACATGCATAGAGTTTTTAGAGAGAAATCCTTAGAATCGAATGATAAGTTTTATTCAGTAACATGTGATTACTTTAAGGTATCCTCCTGAGGATGTAACCGTAAGTTAGGAAACCGTTAGTGCTTTAAATAATACATTTAAACAGCTGCAGCAGTGTGTTCCTTTAATAAGTGGTATTTGTTTTGACTTGTGCCTCACCTACTGTGAAGCTTCGCAGTGGCACACGTTTCCTCTACACATGCGGACTACGTGGATCACGGCGATGGAAATCAGTGTTATTAGTATGGTGCAATTACTATTTGTGTGATACCTACGGGATCTTCCGGGGGTAAATGGAGAGCCGGTTGCACAATATATTTGAATTAACTACCGCTTCGTTCTTTTTTGTAACCAAGTGTTTTTTGTTCTCACCTGTGCCTCGCTTGCTTCGAAAGCTCGCAGTAGTTTACGGAAGCCTCATTTCTGAACTGTGCGGGTCTCAACGGGGCGAATGTGTTATTAGTCTGGTCGAATTTCTGTTTGTGTAAAACGTACGGGAAGTGCTAGGCGTATGCGGTTCGCCGGTTTCGTGATATATTTGAGTTAACGATCGTGTCCTTTTTCGTAACCACGTGGTATTTCCGTAAGATTTTTCCGCCATTTGACTGATTAGTTGTTCTTCGGCCATTTTCAAGTGCTGTATTTGAATGAAAAGTAAAAATCATCAGACTTGTGACTGGCCCAAAATGGTGACTTTCATTTTTCATTCCAATGCAGCACTTGAAAATGGTCTAACGCCGAAATCTGGATAATGCAAAAAAGAACAATCAGTCAAATGGCGGAAAACTCTTTTTGAAAAATTTACACGACTGTGGCTCCTTAGAAAGCAAAATCATACGTGGTATTTGTTCTTGTCTTTACCTCGCCTTCTGAAAGCTCACAGAAGTCAACGTTTGCTCTACGAAGGCGCCATTTTCCAACTCTGTGTGTCCCGACAGTGGGAATGAGAGTTATTAATGTGGTGGAACTACTATTTGTTTAAGACCTACTCTCCAAGGAGTCGCATGAAAATTTGGAGTCAACAAGCGGGTGATAACCACGTGGTATTTGACTCATCTTTGCTTCACTTGCTTTAAAAGCTCGCTTTAGTCTACGGATGAGTCATTCTGGGACTGTGCGGGTCCCAACGGCGGAAATGAGTGTTATTAGAGTGGTGCAACTGCTATTTGTGTGAGACCATCGGGATCTGGCAGGGGTACACGGTGAGTCGTGGGCACAATGTACTGAAGTTGACAATTTTATCGTTCTAGAAACTTACTGGTAGGTTACAATTGTGTGCCGGAACCAGGACTTGAACCTGGGACCTTTGCCTTTCGCGGGCAAGCGCTCTACCGACTGAGCTATCCCGACACGACTCACGATGCCGCCTCACAACTTTACTTCCGCCAGTACCTCGCCTCCTACTTTCCAAAGGCAAAGGTCCCAGGTACGAGTCCCGGTTCCGGAACACAATTTCAATCTGCCAGCAAGTTTCATATCAGCGCACACTCCGCTGCAGAGTGAAAGTTTCATTTTTGTCGTTCTTGCTTGAAACCAGTCGGAGTTTGTTCTCATCTTCACCTCGCTTGCTCTGAACCACGCAGAAGTCCACATTTCCAAAACACTATTCCTCGTCTCTGCGGGCCCCAATAATATAAATCGGTGTTACTAATGTGATCGAACTCATGTTTGTGTAAAAATTACGGAATCTGGCAGGGGTAGGCGGTGCACGTTATATTGGAAGGAAGAAGAGGATTTAACGTCCCGTCCCGTCGACATCGAGGTCACTGGATACGGGAAATAGCTTATTGAAGTTCACCTCCTAACTGATTATCCCGAGATAACTCGGTTTAAGGGATCTGATATCGAGTCCATAATTTTAGATTCACGGAAGGCTTTTAACAATGTACCTCACAAGCGTCTTCTAAACAGATTGCGTCGTTATGGAATATCGCCACAGTTGTGCGATTGGATTCGTGATGCCGCGGTGGAGTAGCCGAGCGGTCTAAAGCGCCTCGCTGCGGAGCGCGCGGTTGCTCGCCGTGGAGATTCGAGTCCTCCTTGGGGCATGGGTGTGTGTGTGTAGTCCTTAGGTTAGTTTAACTTAGTTTAAGTAGTTTGTAAGCTACGGACTGATGACCACGCAGTTTGGTTCGATAGATTTACAAACATTTGAACATATGGATTCGTGATTTCTTGTCAGAAAGTACACAGTCCGTAGTAACTGACGGAAAGTCGTCGACTAAAACGGAAGTAATATCTGGCGTTCTCCAAGGAATATTTATAGGCCCCCTGCTGTTACTAATCTTTATAAAAGATTTAGGAGACAACGTGAGCAGCTCTGTTAGACTGTTCGCGGATGATGCTGTCAAATGTTCAAATGTTTGTACAGCTTATAGGACTTAACTAAGGGGTTATCAGTCCCTAAACTTACAAACTACTTATGAACTACTTACGAACTAGGACGGCACAAATATCCATGCCCGAGGGGGGGGGGGGGGATTCAAACCCCCGACCGTAGTGGCCGTGCAGACCGTGACTGGAGCGCCTCAGTCCCCTCGGCCACCGCGGCCGGCGATGATGCTGTCGTTTAACGGTTAGTAGTCACCCGAAGGTCAAAAGCAGCTGCAAAATGATTTAGATAAGGTATCTATATGGTGCAGTTGACCCTAAACAATGAAAAGTGTGAAGTCATCCATATGATTAACGTTAAAATTCTTCTGAGCTATTTGCCGCGTCATGATAATAAAATCTTTCCAACGTTTCGGATCCGTTGCAGGATCCTTCCACAGTATTCCCTGAGGACAGATCCTGCAACGGATCCGAAACGTTGGAAAGATTTTATCATCATGACGCGGAAAATGGCTCAGAAGAATTTTAACGTTAACAATGGCCGCGAAAGCGTACGTTCGTACATCATCCATATGAGTACTAAAAGAAATCCGTTAAACTTCATTTACATGGTAAATCTGTAAAATCTAAAGGCCGTAAATTCAACTAAATACCTAGGAATTTCAATTACGAACAATTTAAATTGGAAAGAACACAGACAATTTTGTAGGGAAGGTGAACCAAAGGCTATGTTTCATTGGCAAAACAGAAGATGCAACAGTTCTACTAAAGAAACTGCCTACGTTAACATGTGCGTCTCATTTTGGAGTATGGCTGCCCATTGTGGGATTGACGGACAATTTAGAGAAAATTCAGAGAAGGGCAGCTCGTTTCGTATTATCGCGATATAGGGGAGAGAATGTCATAGAAATGATGCACGAGTTATGATGGAAATCATTAAAAGGAAGGCGTTATTCGTTGCGGCGAGATTTATTTGCGAAATTTCTTTCACCAACTTCCTCTTCCAAACGCAAACAAATTTTGTTTGTTAGTACCCACCTACATATTATTATATTAATAAAGTAAGAGAAATCAGATCGAAAACGGAAAGATTCAGGTGTTCTTTTTTCCCGCGCGCTGTTAGAGAATGGAACGGTGGAGAAATATCATAAAAGCGGTTCGATGAACCCTCTGCCATGCACTTCAAAGTGATTAGTGGAGTGTAGATGTAGATGTTTTGCTGAAAAATATCCCAAGATTACCGTGGCTACCAATTTTTTTGCGTCCCTGAAGCAGCAGCCGGATTAAAATCGCTTCTGCTGCTGCTAGTAGGTAATTTTTTTGAGATACGCGTTTTTTTTCCACTTGAAGTTTTTCGAAATTTATAGTGAATATTTCAGTGAAGAAGAGAAGTATTATACTGTGTGTTTTAACGAATATTTTCGTTGATTTTTGCTGAAACAGAGATAGCTTTTATCCACTCCAAACTTATATAACTCCTTATAGTTTCGACATCGATGTAAAAATTAAATGGCAGAGTAATCCATACTTTAAAAGGCGTAAATATACACGAGAAAAGGTGATTTTTAAAGTTTTGTGTTAACAACCGGCTCGTACCTACGTGACCAGTTCTCATATTTGACTCGCTTGCTCTGAAAGCTCGAAGTGGCCCAGGTTTCATCTACGGGTGCGAAATGTTTGGGTTTAGTCGATGGAAATGTGTGTTACTATTGTGGTAAAACTACTGTTTGTGTAAGATCTTGTAGGGGACACGGTAAGGTGGATACACTTTACATTGGAGTTAACAAACGGGTCGCAGCCACGTGGTATTGTTCCTCATCGCCCTGAAAGCTTGCTGTGGCCTACGTTCCCTGTGTGGGTTCCGACGGTGGAACTACTGTTTGTGTGAGATCTACGGGGTCTGACAGGGGCACTCACGATATTATAAAATTATTTATTCCAAGGGCGCTGCTTTTAAATAAATTATTTATTTCGACAGGCCTGTTTCTGCGTGAATTCCATTAATTTTACAAACTAATATATGACCACTCAATTACATACAAGCGCAGAAATATCATTCATACTCGTAACATACCAACGACACAAGACGTACTTTACATAGTAGCAAAGAAATAACTACATACGTAACCTTGCAATATCGCTGACTCATATGTCAAAATAGCTGTCACATAACGGCATAAGAATGAATAAGATATATAAACAGGTACATAAAGAGGTACAAGAACAACAGTTCTAATACATATGTTAAATAACCACCAAAGAGAATAATGAACAGCTATATTACAAGGAGAATATACAGCCGTTAATGTCAACAAATGGTGGCTGTTATTTCAAACACGTCCGAAAAAAAAAAAAAAAAAAAAAAATGCTCAAATGTCTGTAAATCTATCGGACCAAACTGCGTGGTCATCAGTCCGTAGCTTACAAACTACTTAAACCTAGGTAAACTAACCTACCAACAAACACACACACACCCATGCCCGAGGGAGGACTCGAACCTCCACGGCGAGCATCCGCGCGCTTCACAGCGAGACGCTTTAGACCCCTCGGCTACTCCACCGCGGCAACACGTCCGAAAGAACAAACACCATATCAATAATTGTAATATATTTATGAGTTACAATTATCAAGTTAAACTGAATAGCATAGACACCTAAGTATTTTACAGTTAATATGACGATGGAATTCACGCCAAAACTTACCTGTCGAAATAAATAATTTATTTAAAAGCAGCGTCCTTGTAATAATTTTTACAATGTCTCTAAGTGACGTATACGATTCAGCGGGCCCAGAAAAATACAAAATAAATAAATAATCACGACATATTGGAGTTAAAACAGGATGGTATTTGTTCTCGTCTTTGCCTTCGCTTTCTCTGAAAGCATGCAGAGGTCCACGTTTCCTAAACGAAGAAGTCATTCTGTGACTGTGTGGGTCCTGATGGTGAAAATCAACATTATCTGTGTTACTGCTCGTGTAAGACTTACGAGATCTGGCACGGATAATCACGATATATACAGGAGTTAACAACCGAGTCGTAACCACGTGGTATTTTTTCTCATCTATGCCTCGCTTTATCTGAAAGCTAACAGTGGGCAAGGATACCTCTACGGCTGCGGCATGCGAGGGTTCCGACGGTAGAAATCTTCGTTCTTACTGTGGTCGAACTACTGCTCGAGTAAGAGTTGCCGGCCGCGGTGGAGTAGCCGAGCGGTCTAAGGCGTCTTGCTCCGGAGCACGCGGTTGCTCGCCGTGGAGGTTCGAGTCCTCCCTGGGGCGTGAGTGTTTGTGTTGTCCTTAGGTTAGTTTACCTGGGTTTAAGTAGTTTGTAAGCTACGGACTGATGACCACGCAGTTTGGTCCGATAAAAAAAAAAAAAAAAAAAAAAAAAAAAAAAGCTGCGAGTTCTGGCAGGGATTCGCGTTGCGCCGGCTGCACGGTGTATAGGAGTTCACGACCGGGGCGTAACCACGTGGTATTTGTTCTCATCTCCGACCCGCTCGCTGTGATAGTTCACAATGTGCGGAGCCGGCCGCGGTGGCCGAGGAGACTGAGGCGCTCCAGTCACGGTCTGCACGGCCACTACGGTCGGGGGTTCGCATCCCCCCTCGGGCGTGGATATTTGTGCCGTCCTAGTTCGTAAGTAGTTCATAAGTAGTTTGTAAGTTTAGGGACTGATGACCCCGTAGGTAAGTCCCACAGACTATACAAACATTTGAACAATGTGCGGACTGTGTAGGTATCGACGGTGCAAATCAGAGTTACGGGTGCGGCGGAACTACTACTGGTGCGAGGCCTAGGCGGCGCGGGTAGCGAGAAAGCGCGATATTTACCATAGTATCGGAGCGTGGTGCGACGCTGCCCATCAGGAGAGGTGTGAGGGAGTGCGGGGCGCGCTCATGGCTGTGCGAGCGCGGGCGGGACGCGGTCGCGACGCGGCGCAGCGCGGGCCGGCGAGCCGCGCTGACCCAGTGAGGCGACTGAGGCGAGTGCTGAGAGCTGGCTGCGCGGCCGCCGCCGCTGCCGCTGCCGGCGCCGGCGCGAGCCCCGCTCAATACTGCCGCTGCCACTGCCGCCACCCAACAGGTAGCCGCCAGCTCACACGCCGACGCCGCCACTGACCTCCGCCAGCCGACACAATAACCACTCCCCACGGCCAGCTCGCCAACCGAGATCGCGGTTCCACGTCCCGTGCACAGTGTGGTCCTTCCATGAAGAATTGGACCTTAGGGATCGCGGTGGAGTAGCCGAGCGGTCTAAAGCGTCTCGCTGCGGAGCGCGCGGTTGCTCGCCGCGGAGGTTCGAGTCCTCCCTGAGGCCTGGGTGCGTGTGTTTTCCTTAGGTTAGTTTACCTAGGGTTAAGTAGTTTGTAAGCTACGGACTGATGACCACGCAATTTGATCCGATAGATTTACAAACATTTTGATCTCATTTGGACCATAGGGTTTAACGCCCCATCGGTTAAAGTCGAAGCACAAAAGAAGGAAGATCAGGGTTCAACGTCCCGTCTACAAAATGTTCAAATGTTTGTAGAGTCTATGGGATTTAACTACGGGGTCATCAGTCCCTAAACTTACAAACTACTTATGAACTACCTTATACTAAAAACGGCACAAATATCCATGCCCGAGGGGGAATTCGAACACCCGACCGTAGTGGCCGTGCAGACCGTGACTGGAGCGCCTTAGTCCCCTCGGCCACCGCGGCCGGCCTGCGATAAGGTTTCAATGTCCTGTCGACATCATGGTCATTAGGGACGAAGTGCAAAAGAAGGACGCACGATAAGGATTCAATGTCCTGGTGACATTCCAGTCATTAATTACGAAACGCAAATGAGGAAAGCAATATTAGAGTTCAACGCACCGTCGACACAGTGGTCATTAGGGGCGAAGTGCAAAAGAAGGAAGGACGATAAGGCTTCAAGGTCCCGTCAACATTCCAACCATTAATGTTGTTGTTGTGGTCTTCAGTCCGGAGACTGGTTTGATGCAGCTCTCCACAATACCCTATCCTGAGCAAGCCTCTTCATCTCCACATAAGAACGACAACCTACATCTGTCTGAATCTGCTTACTGTATCCATATCTTGGTCTTCCCCTGCGATTTTTTCCCCACACACTTCCCTCCAACGCTAAATTCACAATTCCTTGATGTCTAAGAATGTGTCCTACCAATCTATCCCTTCTTTTAGTCAAGGTATGCCAGAAATTCCTTTTCTCCCCAATTCTGTTCAGTACCTCCCCATTAGTTACGCGATCCACTCACCTAATCTTCAGCATTCTTCTGTAACACCATATTTCAAAAGCCTCAATCCTCTTCCTGTCCGCACTGTTTATCGTCCATGTCTCACTCCCATACAAGGCAACACTCCATACAAATGCCTTCAGAAAGGACTTCCTTAGGCTTAAATCAATATTCGATGTTAACAAATTTCTCTTTTTCAAAAACGCTTTTCTACCCATTGCCATTCTGCATTTTATATCCTCTGTACTGCGCCCATCATTTGTTATTTTACTGCCCAAGTAACAAAACTCGTCTACCTCCTTTATTGCTTCGTTTCCCAATCTAATTCCTTCAGCATCACCTGATTTTCTTACACTGCACTCCATTACCCTAGTTTTGCTCTTGTTAATGTTCATCTTATATGCACCTTTCAGCACACTGTCCATTCCATTCAATTGCTCTTCCAGGTCCTTTGCTGTATCTGACAGAATTACTATGTCATCGGCAAAACGCAATGTTTTTAATTCTTCCCCCTGAACTTTTATTCCTTCACCAAATTTCTCCTTGCTTTCCTTTATAGCTTGTTCAATGTACAAATTGAATAACATTGGAGAGAGGCTACAACCCTGTCTCACTCCCTTCCCAACCACTGCATCCCTTTCATGCCCTTCAACTCTGACAACCGCTGTCTGGTTTTTGTACAAGTTGTAAATAACCTTACGCTCCTTATAATTTACTCCTGCTTTTTTCAGAACTTTAAAGAGTTTATTCCAATCAACATTGTCAAAAGCCTTCTCCAAATCTACAACAGCTAGAAATGTAGATTTGCCTTTTCTTAATCTATCTTCTAGGATAAGCCGTAAAGTGAGTATTGCCTCCCGTGATCCTACATTTCTCCTGAACCCAAACTGATCTTCCCCGAGGTCGGCTTCTACCAGCTTTTCCATCCTTCTGTATATAATTCGCGTTAATATTTTGCAGCCATGACTTATTAAACTGATGGTTCTGTAGTTTTCACACCTGTCTGCACCTGCTTTCTTAGGGATGGGGATTATAACATTTTTCTTAAAGTCTGAGGGTACTTCACCTGTCTCATACATCTTACACACCAGGTGAAACAATTTTGTCATGGCTGGTTCTCCCAGAGACTTCAGTAGCTCTGAGGGAATATCATCTATTCCAGGGGCCTTGTTTCGACTTAGGTCTTTCAGGGCTCTGTCAAATTCTTCTCTCAGTACAGTATCTCCTATTTCATCTTCATCTACATCCTCTTCCCTTCCTACAATATTGTCTCGAAGTTCATTTCCTTTGTAGAGCCCCTCTATATATTCTTTCCACCTTTCAGCTTTCCCTTCTTTGCTGAGAACTGGTTTTCCATCAGTGTCCTTGATATTCATAGAGCTGTTTTTCTTATCTCCAAATGTTTCTTTTATTTTCCTGTAGGCTGTATCTATTTTTCCCCTATTTATGCATTCTTCTACATCCTTGCATTTGCCTTCTAGCCACTCCTGCTTAGCCATTTTGCACTTCCTGACAATCTCATTTCTTAGTCGTCTGTACTCCTTTTTGCCTGTTTCATTTACTGCATTTTTATATTTTCTCCTTTCATCGATTAAATTTAGTATCTCCTGTGATATCCAATCATTAATGACGAAGCACAAATAAAGGCAGCAATATTAGAGTTCAAAGTATCGTCGACATCATAGTCATTAGGGGCGAAGTGCAAAAGAAAGAAGTGTGATAAGGGTTCAATGTCCTGGCGACATCATGGTCATTAGGGACGAAGTGCAAAAGAAGGACGCATGATAACGGTTCAATGTCCTGGCGACATTCCAGTCATTAATTACGAAACGCAAATGAGTAAAGCAATATTAGAGTTCAACGCACCGTCGACACAGTGGTCATTAGGGGCGAAGTGCAAAAGAAGGGAGTGCGATAAGGGTTCAATGTCCCGTCGACATCATGGTCATTAGGGACGAAGTGCCGGCCGCGGTGGCCGAGGAGACTGAGGCGCTCCAGATACGGTCTGCACGGCCACTACGGTCGGGTTTCGAATCCCCCCTCGGGCATGGCTATTTGTGGCGTCCTTAGTGTTAGCTAGTTCATAAGTAGTTTGTAAGTTTAGGGACTGATGGCCCCATAGTTAAGTCCCATAAGCTATACAAACATTTGAACATTTTTAGGGACGAAGTGCAAAAGAAGGAAGCACGATAAGGATTCAAGGTCCCGTCGACATTCCAGTCATTAGTGATGAAGCGAAAATGAAGGAAGCAAGATTAGAGTTCAACGTATCGTCGACATCATAGTCATTAGGGGCGAAGTGCAAAAGAAAGAAATGCGACAAGGGTTCAAAGTCCCGTCGACATCACAGTCATTGGTGATAAAGCGCAAAAGAAAGAAGCAAGATTAGGGTTCAACTTCCTGTCGTTGAGTCTGGTGGTCTTGAGGTAAAGCGCTCGACTGGAAACCAAAGGGTCGCGCGACCGACATCTCAACGATGTGAGGAGTCGTCAGAAGCGACATGTGGTTCGGATTCCACGTTGAGCTACAGGTCTCTTTTCCTCGGTTGGATAACTGATGTAGGCTAGGGACACGCAAGTCGCCGAAGTGGCGACCAATTGAAAGACTTGCACCAGGCCAATGAGCCACACGAAATCTTATATATTAAAAGAATCTACGAAAACTAAAGTCTGTCGGCAACATCAACTACCCGGTCGATTTCCTTAATTTTTGTTTTAAACAAAAGATCGTCATCCACAGATTTGTCGTCAAGTATCAGAATTTACATAACTCTCGCCTTCCTTTTTCTACACTAAGTCGGTCTGGCCATTCTATCCGAACGATTTCCTTCATTTTCGCTTTAAACGAAAGGTATTCATTCGCAGATTTGTCATCAAGGATCAAAAAAACTTCAGTCCCTCCATCCTTTAATTTTATTCTAACGCGGTCTACTTCTGTCCTTGCACTGAATATTTTAATCGGTTTATCGCTAACAACACTCAGTGAATCAAGCTCTTTCTTTTGCGCTTTTAAACACTTGCACAGATTGATTCTGAAGAAAACTATGTGTGAAAATTCAACTTTACTTCAATTTTTTCCCACCTTTTGGCCCACTTTAGGTTACCGTAGTAACACTAAAATGGTCCTTTGCCATAGCCTTTTGACAGCTCGAAATTTAAATGAAAATAACGCCTTAACCGTTTACCTGACACGAAAACGGAATACATGAATTTGTAGAGGAGTAATTTCTCTACAACTTTGTTCTTTTATGTTTTTTTCATATCTCGCACCGTTTCACAGATATTTGCAAAAATAATGGCGATTTTACGATGTCTGTCTGTAACATGTTCCCACTTTTTAGGTCGAACCGTTCAACCGAGCAGCACCAAATATTACAGGGAGCATCCAGGCGTTACCAGAAGTAAAACAGGGAAATTTCGCAAAAATTTCATCTGACTGTCTGTCCTCCCGAACACGAGTCCAGTGTTTTGCCCCTGCACCACTTCGCTCGGTATGGGCATTAGAAACGGATTCGAAATATTTAAACATTTTGACCGTTTCAGGGCACTGAAATAAATCCAACGGCAAGGTTGAAAATTTGTGCTGGGCCGGGACTCGAACCTGGACTTCCTGCTTAGGGCCAAAGGTCCACTTACCCAATTAGGCTATCCAAGCACGCTTCCCTGCCAACCCAAATTCTTGACTTATAGCACACGACGATGGTAAGTGCCTCCTGCCCATCAGTCCGTCTTGCCCGCAGCCTATACTAGATTCCCGCAAGAGATCAAGCGCATTAATGTGTCCTCATTGAAACTGTCAATTGTCTGTTGGGGGCATATATACAATTATTGATTTGGTGTCTGTTCTTTTCGGAGATCTGTAAAGCTTATGGGACTCTAACTGCGGGGTCATCAGTCCCTAAACTTGCAAACTACTTATGAACTAACTTATACTAAAGACAGCACAAATATACATACCCGATGGAGGATTCGAACCTCTGACGCGGGAGGCCGCGCGATCCACAACATGGCGCTCCAGACCGCTCGGCTACTTCCGCGCGGCTTTCGGACATGTCCGTAAAGGACAGACACCATATTAAAAATTAGTAGACGGAGCCATGTGGAATGGCCGCTTGTTCTAAGGCGTCATATTACGGACTGGGCGGCCGTTCCCATCGGTGGTTCGAGTCTTTCCTCGGGCATAAATGTGTCTGTTGTCCTCAGTGTAAGTTAGTTTAAGTGGTTCGTAAGTGTAGGGACTGATGACCATAGCTGTTTGGTCCAACAGCTTTACAAACATTTGAACATTAGAGGCGTAGCACGGAACAAGGAAGGATTAGGGTTTAACGTCCCTAGGAGCTAACATATGAGAGCTCTTCGTATAGGTATTGTTGGGTGGGAATGACGAAGTGGATGAGGTGTTGTTTGGTGATAGTCTTTGGTGCCTTCTAGTCCTATACTGAAAGAAATACAAACCCTTCACTGTTAAAAATGCAGAAATACTTCAGGAAGGAAGGAAGGAAGATTAGAGTTTAACGTCACGTCGACAGCTCGCGATTGTATTTTTGCGTAAGGACGGGGACCGAAATCGGTCGTGTCCTTTCAAGAGACAGTCCCAGTATTTGCCTGGCGTGATTAAGGCAAATCAAGGCAAACCGAAATCTGGATGGCCGGATCTGGATTTGAACCATCGTCCTCCTGAATGCTAATCCAGTGTGTTACTATTGTGTCACCTCGCCCGGCATGCGATGGTTCAGAATCATCACAATCGCATTGGAACTACAGACATTACCTAGCAGAGCATTAAATTACATACATGAGAAAAGTTGAAAATATATACCGTGCCAGGATTCAAACGCGGATCTCTTGCGTACTAGACCGTTAGGCTGACCGATACTTCATCCGGTCACAGTGGTCACCAAACCTGCACAGATTCCACTAGCATGCCTCCCGCCAGACCGAAATTATCAACTTATGGACACCCTGACATAGTACCCTATTACTCATCATCTAGCCGAGGTGACTGAGGCGCTCCAGTCACGGTCAGCACGGCCACTACGGTCGGGGGTTCGAATCCCCCCTCGGGCATGGATATTTGTGCCGTCCTAGTTCGTAAGTAGTTCATAAGTAGTTTGTAAGTTTAGGGACTGATGACCCCGTAGTTAAGTCCCATAAGCTTAACAAACATTTGAACATTTGAATTTGTACTCATCATCCTCATTATCCGCAGTGCTTCGCCGATTCCTATACGAGTTCGAGCATGGTATGTATCTGCATTGAAAAGATCACTGTCTGCGTTCGCCTTTATTATATACAATATCTGCAAATAAAACCACACGTTTTGCTTAAGGACAAGGACTCTCTAAACCAGGAACCAACGCGGAAATTAGATAATGGCCCAGTTACTCGCAGCACAGGTTGCACACGCATAGGACGATACCTCGATGACATAAAAAACACTTTGAGAAAGTCTGACAGTAAGTGGCAAAATCTAAGCAAAGCATTGAATCGCCAGCACTGCCGGCTACAGCTTACCCACAGAAACTCAGAAATTATGCCGCAGTGCATTCCTGATCACCATTGCTGTTCAAGACAGCGTTCCGTACGACGTAGAGCAACTCCAGGACACAGGCAGCGAGCGGTTCTTCTCAGGACGATGTGAGGCCTCGTAACTACACCAGCGAAGGTTCTCCTCCTCCTCTTTCTGGGAATAAGAACCGCTGACATCACAGTTAGATAACTTGCCCGCAACATACTGGATACCGCGAGATAACTTAGATAAAGTACAAGAGATTACAGGATCCAGAATAAATAAAACGTCAGATCTTTATGACTGGAGACATGATGAATAGCAACAGAATTCTGGTAACTGAAATACTGGACTCAGAGTACATAGTCTCCTTCGATACATCAGAGGCTGACAACAAAAGAATAAAATTTTACCAATTTGGGGTGTGCTTCACTTTATGTCCCATATACATAATACTTTCATCAGACAAAAAATAGAGCACTAACATTGTGCGACTCTGCTGATTTACTGCAACTTGAGCGTTCTCCAAATGGACGTTAGGAGGCATAAATCCCTTCAGGACTAAACTTAGTCCCACCGTAGGTTCGAGTCCTCCATCGAGCACGTGTGTGTGTGTTGTCCTTAGTGTAAGTTAGTTTAAGTAGTTTTTAAAGTCTAGGGACTTATGACTGGTCAAATAGGTTGACATTTCTGAACGAAACTTAGTTGTTAATTAAAAACACCTAAACCTTAAAGTTACTGAATTTTTAACAAACTAAAAGGTATTCATGAATTATATAAACGATTTCAGGGCAAAAATTAACGATAAGGACTAAGATACAGGTCTGAGAAATATAAACAGAGGATAAAGTGTTAAAGCAAAAATAAAGTGTAATATTTTATTGGCTTTGTTTACGCCCCTGGTTATTGATACAAAATATACATGTGCTAAATTTCATGATGATCGTTTAATATTTAGAGATTGCTCAGATTGTTTAGTTTTGTAAAAATTATCAAAATTTACGATTCTGAAAATTTAACTACATTTATTGGAAAAACTGAAAAACTAGAAATCACAACTGAAAGTAATATTACAACTAGACTCCAACAATAACAGCTTGTGTGATAGCCAAAAAATATAATTTATTAATCAACTTTGAACGATGAAATCCCTACTTTTCTTCGCTTGATGAAAGCTTTCTGTGATGCTCGACAACCCCTACGCCCCTTAACAGGGAAAGGGAAAAATTGCATTGGTTCACAAAGTACCCTCCGCCACGCACCAGACAGTAAAGCGAGTTAACCATTTAATGCATAGTGTAGCTGATCAGCTAGAGACCTTATTTTTTCGATTATCTCTCAAAATGATCAACATTTTACCACATATTCATTTGTAGCTGCTTTTATGCGTAGTGTTACACATGCTAGTGGCTCGCCCTGGAAGTTATGTATTGCATAGTGCTGCTGGATCAGTTAGCCAGTTAGCTACATTTAGTTACTCCTAACAAGTGTTTGTTTATTTTAGTATTCCTCCTTTACCACGTAAAAGTACTACTGTTGCATTATGAGTTACTTTCTAGAAAGGTGAGAAGCGTAATAGTGACATTTATTGCATCGTGTACACCATGGAAGCACTATATAGCTGACGAACTATGAACTTTTTATTGCTAGAAGTGCATAATAATTCTAAGGAATTAAAAAAATTTCTCAGAATATACGCACTATACATTAATCATGGTAGTTTTTATAGCTTCTAATAAAAAGTCATGCATTAAAGGGTTAATATCGCACTGACGTCCATTTCGAAGCTATAATGCATGTTTCAATTATCCAGTTCATTGGTGCACAACAGTGGTAAATCAAGTGTGTCCCGTCACACAGTACAGCAGATAGCGCGTCAATATTTCATTGTCATCCAGTTGAAAGCCACGTTGAAAGTTTTTTAGTTACTGGCTCATCGGAAAGTTAAAGTCAGCTGAAAATTTTGTACCGAACAGATAACAGCCAGACAAGCGAGCGAGTTAATAAAACGTAGTAAAACGAGTCATGAATGAACAGAATCGGTTGAAGTTGTGCCAGGGGGCCCAGAGATTAATATCCAAACTTTCTGCTCCCATCCTCAGCCGCAGGGGAGCTTTCTGTTACAGAATATTATTCCGGTTTGCAAGTGATACGTGCGCCCAGCTTGGTAGAAATTGCTTCAGGCGTTACACAGATCCAGCTGTGAATCTAACGAGTTGCCGCAAACTTTCTGCAGGAGGAAGCAATTTACACATATTGCGCCTGTAGGCGTGGTGATTGAATCTGCTAAGCAGCGGCAACTCCCCGTGGAAGGCTGTTGCTCTGCGTATCACTCTTCTTCATCTTATTTTCACCCCCACCCGCTCGTATATTGCAGGTAGGTGGTTCTTACCCCGTACTATTATACTGACGTTACGTTCTCAGCTATATTCAAAATTTGAAGTCTCTAGCTCGTCTTAGATTAAAATCAGTTACAAAAGTTGTATCAAATTGACAAGAAACTGACCTACTAAAACTGCGTTACAGTAAAACGTTTGTAGGAAATAATTAATTTACATGTATACTAAGGAACAGTAAGTGCCACCCAGTGTCTTTGAATGCTTAAACGGATAATACATCATTTGCACTTTTATGCACTGTTGTTGCTACTGCTGTGACTCTGGAAAAAGAAGGTCATGGAACACGTATACTTCCTCATCC
Organism: Locusta migratoria; assembly: GCA_026315105.1. NCBI lineage: Eukaryota > Metazoa > Arthropoda > Insecta > Orthoptera > Acrididae > Locusta > Locusta migratoria. The sequence goes on from CM048755.1 coordinate 285,622,422, forward strand.
AGGAGTTCTACCAGCACTGATACTGTGATGATTCAGTAAATAGCATGTTGTTAAAAAAATTAAGCTTATGGGATTTAACTGCGGGGTCATCAGTCCCTAAACTTACAAATTACTTATTAACTAACTTATACTAAAGATAGCACAAACATCCATTCCCGAAGGGACATTCGACCCCCGACGGGAAACGACCGCCGGCCGCGTTGGCCGAGGGGACTGAGGCGCTCCAGTCACGGTCTGCACGGCCACTACGGTCGGGGGTTCGAATCCCCCCTCGGGCATGGATATTTGTGCCGTCCTTAGTTGTAAGTAGTTCATAAGTAGTTTGTAAGCTTACGGACTTATGACCCCGTAGTTAAGTCCCATAGACTCTACAAACATTTGAACATTTTGAATTTTTGGGAAACGACCTCGCGCATCAGAGCATAGCGCCTCAATGCGTTCGCCCACTCCGTCGTGGCAAATAGCATGATGCTCACCCCCCCCCCCCCCATGCCCTGGCTTAGTAGTTCTGCTGATAATAATAATAACGGCACACACACCCACCAATCATGACATAAATGGTCATTATTTGCTGCACATCAGTATTCTTATATGACCGCACTACTCTCTTGATTGCTGGTAATGCTTTTTGCACGGTGGGAGACTGGACAGACATTTTAAAAATTGGACTCAATTCCAAGAACAGGAAACGTGAATCTCCGCAGAGACAGGCAGAAACATAATGATGGCGCACACGCAAGCGAACTATGAAAATTAAATTTTTCCGTGGGAGGAATGGCCGAGTTTGAAAATCATTCGTGCCCTGGGGTCCCGCAGCATTATGTTAACTTAATGTCATTCGTCACATAAGGGTATAAGAAAAGGATACAGGATTCCGTGAAAATGTGTGATTCCGAGAAAGGCGGGTAGCTGGAGGGGGCTGTTGGGAAGAGGGTAATTCCGAGAATGTTGATGATGACGTCAACGAAATTGTTGTCAGAATATACATTGCTATCCTATTTCTGTAGTTTACATTTGTAGATTGAGCAGTTTCAGGATGTTTGTCTTTTATTTTCTTGTGGCGATAGATAATAACTAAAACTGCTTATTCCATTGGAGGGAGCCGAGCTCCCACAAACTCACCACAAGACACCTTCCCTAGCAGCCAAATGCCTCTTTTGGATCCAATCTTTACGTTCATGTACCTGAAACAGAAGAAAGAAACAAATCAAAAACTCATTGGTGCTAAGCTCTTCAACATCAGAATATTTTCTAGTTTGCGTAACAAGTGTGTGCAGCCTTTAAATATTATCCAATATTTTTGATAGTTGTACGTGTTGAAAACTAATGCCTCCGATGTTCTATTCTTTTCCCTCTCAAAATCGGTTGAGGTATTACGTGCCACGTGTATTACTTGAACGGCTTTTCAGCATCGTTGACGCAAGTTGTGGCGATCTGCCGCTAGATGGCTCCGAATTGTAGGATGCAAATACCTATACAAACAACATAGACTGGCCACAGCGCTGCCATAGTTGAAGACAATTGGAAAGGATGTCGCCATGTTTGAGAACGTCAGTGTCACGCCAGGTGATACTGGTCATCTGCTAAACCTGAGTCATAAGTTTTATATTAATCGTTGCCAGTCCCGATTTTTCCTTAATTTCTGGGCGACGCATTTCGGAAAGTTATTCCCACTACGAACAGTATTTCTCGTTTACTACTGCATTTTAAGTCTAATGTTTACAACCGTCGAACTGCTGCATTATTTGATGTTACGATAATGTCAATAATCGTTTGTATTTGCCGACATATCTTCCCTATAAATACAGGCGAATTTCTTCAAAGTCTATAATTTATTCTGCCTTTGGTTCAAATGATGTTTCATATTTTGAAGTACATTACGTATTTATCAAGTTCTCCACAATTTGACGTTTCCTTGGTACTCTCCTTACAGCTTTTGGTTTTTGTAAGTGCTCAGGAAACGAAAATAGTGTTTGCAAGTAGGTGCTTTCGATCGATGGAGGCATCCATAACATTTATTCAAAATGACAAGAGCATATGTAACTATACTTTGTAGGCTGCCACTTATCACGCCTCATACTGGTTACCCATTGGGTTAGCAACTCCTTATTTTTCAAAGGAAATCTGTATAAAGATACTTCCTGGCAGATTAAAATTGTGTGCCGGAACCGGGACTCGAACCTGGGACCTTTGCCTTTCGCGGGCAAGCGCTCTACCGACTGAGCTACCCCGACACGACTCACGATGCCGCCTCACAACTTTACTTCCGCCAGTACCTCGCCTCCTACTTTCCAAACTTCACAGAAGCTCTCCTGCAAACACGCAAGACTAGCACTCCTGGAAGAAAGGATATGGTGGAGACATGGCTTAGCCACAGCCTAAGGGATGTTTCCAGAATGAAACTTTCACTCTGCAGCGGAGTGTGCGCTGATATGAAACTTCCTGGCAGATTAAAATTGTGTGCCGGAACCGGGACTCGAACCTGGGACCTTTGCCTTTCGCGGGCAAGCGCTCTACCGACTGAGCTACCCCGACACGACTCACGATGCCGCCTCACAACTTTACTTCCGCCAGTACCTCGCCTCCTACTTTCCAAACTTCACAGAAGCTCTCCTGCAAACACGCAAGACTAGCACTCCTGGAAGAAAGGATATGGTGGAGACATGGCTTAGCCACAGCCTAAGGGATGTTTCCAGAATGAAACTTTCACTCTGCAGCGGAGTGTGCGCTGATATGAAACTTCCTGGCAGATTCAAATTGTGTGCCGGAACCGGGACTCGAACCTGGGACCTTTGCCTTTCGCGGGCAAGCGCTCTACCGACTGAGCTACCCCGACACGACTCACGATGCCGCCTCACAACTTTACTTCCGCCAGTACCTCGCCTCCTACTTTCCAAACTTCACAGAAGCTCTCTTGCAAACACGCAAGACTAGCACTCCTGGAAGAAAGGATATGGTGGAGACATGGCTTAGCCACAGCCTAAGGGATGTTTCCAGAATGAAACTTTCACTCTGCAGCGGAGTGTGCGCTGATATGAAACTTCCTGGCAGATTAAAATTTTAATCTGCCAGGAAGTTTCATATCAGCGCACACTCCGCTGCAGAGTGAAAGTTTCATTCTGGAAACATCCCTTAGGCTGTGGCTAAGCCATGTCTCCACCATATCCTTTCTTCCAGGAGTGCTAGTCATGCGTGTTTGCAGGAGAGCTTCTGTGAAGTTTGGAAAGTAGGAGGCGAGGTACTGGCGGAAGTAAAGTTGTGAGGCGGCATCGTGAGTCGTGTCGGGGTAGCTCAGTCGGTAGAGCGCTTGCCCGCGAAAGGCAAAGGTCCCAGGTTCGAGTCCCGGTTCCGGCACACAATTTTAATCTGCCAGGAAGTTTCATATCAGCGCACACTCCGCTGCAGAGTGAAAGTTTCATTCTGGAAACATCCCTTAGGCTGTGGCTAAGCCATGTCTCCACCATATCCTTTCTTCCAGGAGTGCTAGTCTTGCGTGTTTGCAGGAGAGCTTCTGTGAAGTTTGGAAAGTAGGAGGCGAGGTACTGGCGGAAGTAAAGTTGTGAGGCGGCATCGTGAGTCGTGTCGGGGTAGCTCAGTCGGTAGAGCGCTTGCCCGCGAAAGGCAAAGGTCCCAGGTTCGAGTCCCGGTTCCGGCACACAATTTTAATCTGCCAGGAAGTTTCATATCAGCGCACACTCCGCTGCAGAGTGAAAGTTTCATTCTGTATAAAGATAGTTTAATTACAGTTCATATACCTAGGCTACTTACCCAATGATTAATACGCTTTTGTACACTATATAAACAAGTGTCATTACATTAAAACACACCAAATACATCCGTCCTCTGCCTAGCTTTTTGATGGTCGTGAAGTAAACATAATTTTGAAACTTGGTAAATGCGAAAGTTAAGTATAATGAATGTTTATAGGCAAATACACGCTGATACACAACGACCTATATAATTACATATCTCTTTCTTTATGTATGATATTCCAACAGTTTCATCACTGCGGTTGCTGCAATTGTACGTCGAACATACACTGGGCGTGATTGACCACTAATAATAGCGCCTACACGTTAGTTTAGACTACAAACAGAAGCGTCTGCTCACGCTGCTGCTTCAAACTGACGTTCTCAAACATGGCGCCCAATGTTGCTTAGTGTTGCCACCCAGAGCGCTGTAACTTGCCGGTACCGTAGCTCCTCTATGTTGTTGATATACCTCTTTGGTAGGATGTAACACGGCGGTGTGTAATATCACTACGTCGGCGAATAAAAACCTGCCTACTGTAAGAGAGTTTATAGCTGCAGAAAACTTGCCTCGAACGAAATGGCATCACCTTGAGCTTTTTCGGCGTCACCGATCCTTCGATGCCCTCTTGTTTTCCGCGTAAAAGTAATGAACACAGTTTTCGTCACCTGTCAAAATTTTGTTAACCTCTTCGGATCGTATGCTGTTTCAATGCAGTACACACTTCGGGACCTCAATCTGTCGGTCGGCATGGCAGAGTTCTAACCACATAGCTCCAAAAGTGTTTAAATGTTTGTAAATCTGTGGGACTTAACTGCTTCGTTATTAGTCCCTAGGCTTACAAACTACGTAAACTAAGTTAAACTAACCTAAGGACAAAACACACACACACACACATGTCCGAGGGAGGACTCGAACCTCCGGCGGCGAACAACCGGGCGCACCGCAGCACGGCGCCTCAGTGCGCACGGGTTATCCGCCGCGACTCACTGCTCCATGAAGCAAGATCAGGTGGCACAATATACTTCCTAAATCCCGAGGTAAACTACTTTTACCCTCCGAAATTTCAATATGGCGAGAGAGTCTCATGACGAGTGGATAAGTTCACGTGTTGTGCTTCAATTATCGCAAAAAGAAGAAAGTATATATTTGTTTTTCTTATTACAAACGTTACATTTCATTTGAAAGCCGATATTGTGTATTACGGAATTAGTTTTAGTAATGAAAAATTTATAGCTTGCTATGACAACGAATATACGTGTTGCAAGGATACAACACTAGGCTCGGTGGGGTATAAATCGGGAATATTTTGGTAACAACATTATAACGATATTTGTGGATTTTTTTATTGCTTTCAGTTAACACGAATAAGCGCAATCGCTCAAGGATGTAGATGCAGAATGTCGAATATGGAATCGAACCCCAAACGTGTATTACTCGGTGGTGTAAAAAACGGCGTAAAAGAATAAAGATTACATGTTAGAATATAGTGCATCAGTATAATAAGAGCATGGGTGGGGTTGATAAAAGGAATTACCTGGTAACCCCTATATAGGACTAATTGTCGAAGTAGGCGTTGGTACCTACATATTTTCTACAACATACTTGAATGCATGGTTCTTATATAAAAGAGACGGTCGACAGAAAGCTCAGTTTGAAAGACTTTCCATCCCATATTGGATGAGAACTAATTCAGTGCGGAAAGAAAAAACGGGCGCCCTAGTACAGGTGCCTCAAAAGACCCCACATTAACGCCACACTACTGATCAGATTAACGAGGCGATATACGACTGTTAGGGTCACTGGCCATATTTTGAAAACACGCATTTAGGATACAAATCATGTACAACAGGAATCGTTATTTACAAATGCGCGAGATGTCATGTTGCTTTGTGTCGCAAAAACAATAAAAATTGTTTCAGGACATACCATCAGAGTTGAACTGTAAGTTGTAGTTTTGAATTAGATAATTTTGTTAACGTAATTTCGCTCTGTATAACACGTTTTGAGCCAACAAATCTTGTTTCACATGTCCTATAGCATCGATTATTCATTCGTAAATATTCCTGATTGAACCCCCCCCCCCTCCCAAAGTTCCTGGTTTCGCGCGCACGCCAAATTGAAATTATCCCCCCCCCCCAACAAAAAAGAAGAAAATTTAAATGTCGTCATGGATTCAGTAACTAGAAGGTACTTTGAGATAAAATAATGAAGCAAATAACTTTCATTCAAAGGAAAATAGGTCTAGGTCTGAGAGAGTTAAGGAATCCGTCACCATCAGGCTCAAAACGCAAAAGAAATTGTTGTCAGACGTCTATCTCCTTTATTTCATATCAGGAATGAGCATTCCAGGCACACAGTTTTTTTTACCGCAGTTCTGCACTGATGCCCTGTAGCCGCTCTCATTGCATGCCACACTTACCTCAGAGCCGTGTCTGCGTCATCCGACGATTTGTCCTGATGAGTTCATTAACTTGACTGCAACTAGTCTCGGTTTCAGTACGCGGCCATCCAATCCGAGCTGTCAGACACGTTGAGGTTAGAACCACCGTTTCCTTCATTACGAGCATTTCCCTGATGTCCATACTAACATAACCGAACACAGCTTTCATTCTTCTTGAGGCAAGTTTTCTGCATTTTCTCGATTCCAGCGCGCTGTTTCTCGCGCAACGACATTATTAGTATATAGCTCCACGTAACAGTGTTACTAGCGAGGCTGCATGCACTACACTCGTTCGTCCTCTTTTCAAGTATTGTTGCCCAGTATTGACTCCTTATTGGGTGGAACTGACGGAAGATATCAAGTACAAAGAAGGGCGTCCTGTTTTGTATTATCACGATTTAGGCGAGAGAGTGTCACGGAAATGAAGGAGCGGTTGGAGTGGGTATCACTGCAACGACGGCGTTTTTCGTTGTGACGAAATCTACTTAGGAAATTTCGATCACCTGTTTCTCCTCCGAGTGTGAAAATATATTGCTGATTCCCACCCACATAAATAATCATCAAAACAAAATAACAGAGGTCAGAGCTCAAATGGAGATATGTAGGTATTCCTTCTTCCCGCATGATACTCTAGAATGGAATCGTACATAAAGAGAATGAACCCTCTACCAGGCACTTCAGTGTGTCTTACAGAGTAACCAGGAAGATGTAGCTTATTTTAGACTGAAAGTCTAGATAGAGACATGCAACCGTCATGATTAATTTTTTTAAACGATTCTAAATTTGCTTATAGGTTGCTGGAATAATCTATTAGCTGTTGTAAGTAGATTATTTATTTTAAATACACAACATGTTTCGGGCTTAGCCCATCATTTGTTTAAAAATGTCGTAGATTAAGCCACTTTATTTTGACCTTGTAACTTGAATAAATAAGGAAACTGTGCGGCCTCTAACTTCCATGCTACTCGCATGATAAAATATTTTACATATACGTTATCTTTATTTTATATAAACATTGTCGTGACCAAATTTGATGCTTATTCTTATATGGCACTACATAACAACGGTTTTTTTAAATGACAAATTTAAATGCTTCAATGCTCAGTATATATTACCTCGGTATATACTTCCAAATGTTGTAAAATTAATTACTATATAAAAATATATTGTATTTTAGTTATCAATTGCAAATAATTTTGTTTATACACTTACTGGTTGTATATGTATTTTACTGACAGGTCACCAGATGATGAGCTAACCGCGAAACAGGTTGTGTATTTAAAATAAATAATCTGCTAACAACTATTACGAGATTATTCCAGCAACCTATAAGCAATTTTAGAATCATTAAAAAAATTTCATGAAGATTTAGATGCAAGCTACAATTCATAGTCCTCTAGCGGAAGGGATAATTGCGTCTTCGAAGCGAGAAGATCAACCGAGTAAAATGTATTATATGTAATACCGCAAACGATATTGAGAACAGAATAAAAATATTGGAGGCATTATTTTTCAGCACGCCATCGTATATGTCTGTACAACACTGATGATGTGGACGTGAGAAAGTTATAAGTATCACAATCACTATTTTGGAAAAATTTCGTAGAGAGTTAATACCGATCGTGAGGTTCAAATCAAATGTTCAAATGTTTGTACAGCTTATGGGACTTAACTACGGGGTCATCAGTCTCTAAACTTACAAACTACTTATGAACTATCTAATACTAAAGACGGCACAAATATCCATACCCGACGGGGGATTCGAACCCCCGACCGTAGTGGCCGTGCAGAACGTGACTGGCGCGCCGCAGACCGCTCAGCCACTGCGGCCGGCGATCGTGAGGTAATAAGTGTTGTGACGTGACGGTAACTTAGAATAAATGCAGAAACACGATCTAAAATGCAGTATTCAGAGGGACAGGAGATATCACTGTCAAATTTATTTAGGAGATAACACGTCTTACGAAGAGCACATGATTGAAAATAAAATACAGCCCTATGTGAAGTAAATAAGATGATTAAATCTGTACAGACAAGGAAAGGAGATCGGACAGGGACAACCAATTCGCTTCATCTTTGACAGGGCGCTTGTGTATAAAGAAAAATGAAGAACTGTAAGATATTTGGCTCACTAACTCCCAGAGTTTGAGAAAACTGCCCTTAAATTTCATTACACTAAATTGATTCAAAACTAACTTCATCGATAGATAATTGTAAACCGGTAATTTTTCGAAATACAGGGTGTTTATAACTGAATATCGAGGTTTTAATACTTCATAATATTGCCTCGGTTGCACAGTGGTAGAGTGCCAGACTACAAATCCGAAGGTCGCGGATACGATCCCCGTCAGGTCCTAGGATTTTTATCTTCACTTTCCACTTCTTTCACCTCTGGCAGTACTCCTCATGTGAAAAATGCCGAGTAGCACCGTGGTTCGGAACCCACGATAAACTGTAGGTCCTCCTGTAACTGGCTGGGTAAGTCAGTTCGAAGGTCGTAGGAAGGCAACGGCATACCAACTCCAAACAGGACCATGCCTAGCAAAGCACTGTGGTGTTCAAACCAATCTTCGGATTGTTGACTGCTTTACCGTTTAATATTCATTATATTAAACTTACAGTTATAAATGGTATGTCAAATGAAAGAGGAACTCAAACAATTTTGTTTGGCAGTGCGCAATGTTTCCGCCGCAATCTGCTAGACAGCGGTAGTAGCAAAGGCCGCAAGGGGCAAGGGTCTTGCTTTGCATGGCCTTAAGTTCACCCGACTTGACGCCATGCGATTTTTTCCTTTGGGACTTCATCAAGGATCGTGTGTACAGGCCTACGCTACCAATTGTCCTACCTGAATTAAGAAACCGAACTGAAAGAGCTGTTGCTATAATCACTGATGACACACTTATCAACATTTGGGAAGAACTCGGCTGTATACTTGACTTGTGCCGTGTGACAAATAGTGCTCACATTGAAGAAAAAAAAAAAAAAAAAAAAAAAAAAAAAAAAAAAAAAAAAAAAAAAAAGTTCAAATGTTTGTAAATCTATCGGACCAAACTGCGTGGTCATCAGTCCGTAGCTTACAAACTACTTAAACTAAGTTAAACTAACCTAATGACAGCACACACACCCATGCTCTAGGGAGGACTCGAATCTCCGACGGCGAGCAACCGCGGGTTCCGCAGCAGACGCCTTAGACCGCTCGGCTACTCCACCGCGGCCACATTGAACATTCATAAGGTCTGGGTTGCTCTTTTATTTGACATATTTATAATTGTAAGTTTCATATAATAAATATTATAAAGCGTTAAAACCCCGATATTCATTTATAAAAACAATATGTTATGTTTTATCTGTTTTGACGCCATCAAACAACTGTTTCGCAATTTTTACTGTACTTCATGCTCCAGTTGTCAATAATAAAATATATACGTCAACACGACATGTTTCGGGACGACATTATCCATTATCAAGTTCCGTAAAACAAGGAAACGTAGAATAATAATGGCACTATATACAAACGACTGTACCACAATGATTCCAATGAAACTAACCTCCAACCTACCATTAAACGTATCTGCTGCTAGGAAGCATCGTTAAACACAATAGCTGTGTATGTACAATGTCAAAAATAAAACTTTGCGCAGAACCACATGTATCTCAGATGACAGCAAGGTGTGCACTAACGCACAGATGATCCAACTTCAGAGATTGTCCATTTGCTTAGCCGCTGTCATTGGTGACCAAAGATATTCTAATCAAGATACCTAACATCTTGATTATAATATCTTTGGAATATCATTGGAATCATTGGGGTACAGACGTTTGTATATAGTGCCCTTATTATTCTACGTTTCCTTGTTTTACGGAACTTGATAATGGGATAATGTCGTCCCGAAACATGTCGTGTTGACATATATATTTTATTATTGACAACTGGTGCGTAAAGTGCAGTAATAACATATGTTTGTTCGATGAGCCTTTTTCTCAATTTTTATTTTTTTTATTTTTATTACAGAGAAAGAGGGCAGCCCTGTGACCGAACTCACTGGTCTACCGCGCCGGCGTATTCGGCTAACGCCACTTTTCGATGAAGCATGGTTACCTTGCTGCGTGTATAACCGGTAGGTAAAGTTATTTGTAAAATGGATTAGGATCCGCAACTGTTGTTAAATAATGTTTTATTTACATTTTCGCCGTCCCAGTTGCACATTTATTTGGAAACTAGTTACAATTTCCAGTTAAATATTCAACTGGGACGGTGAAGACTGTAAATAAAACATTATAAAGCGTTTTTCTCGATTTATCGGAAAATACGCGTTTTCGTACATCATACTTGATGATGAATGTAGCTACACCCCTCGGCATTGAATCGAAGAGGCTCTAGAGGTATTGATGGGAGTAAATCTGTTCTTGCTCCTTCCACGTATAACGAAAAAATGTTCAACTAGAGCGCCGGCCGCGGTGGCCGAGGGGACTGAGGCGCTCCAGTCACGGTCTGCACGGCCACTACGATCGGGATTTGAATCCCCCCTCGGGCATGGATATTTGTGCCGTCCGTAGTATTAGCTAGTTCATAAGTAGTTTGTAAGTTTAGGGACTGATGACCCCGTTGTTAAGTCCCATAAGCTCTACGAACATTTGAACATTTTTTTGTTTGTTTGTAGAGCTTATGGGACTTAACTACGGGATCATCAGTCCCTAAACTTACAAACGACTTATGAACTAGCTAATACTAAGGACGGCACAAATATCCATGCCCGAGGGGGGTTCGAACCCCCGACCGTAGTGGCTTTGCAGACCGTGACTGGCGCGCCGCAGACCGCTTGGCTACCGCGGCCGGCCACGTATAGCCGAAGTTGATTTCGTGTAGCGACAATTAGTATATCCCGAGCCAGTTGTTCGGCGATTATCGACCTGATGTTTTCGATAGGTGAGAGTTGGAGAGAACAGGGAGACCACGGCAGCAGTGGGCGACGAAGAAGCCTTGAACTTTGCGTGCTGACAGTGGCCGCTCCCGTCTCTAATGACCACGCTGTCGACGGGACGTTAAGCCCTAAGCTTCCTTTTTTGTGGCCGCGCGTTATCCTGCTGCAATGTGCCTGTTGGAGATATCCGCAAGTATGGGAAGACAACAGGCTCCAACTCTTACGGGACGTTAACGCTGGTTCGCTAGTGTACCGGTAATGCCTACTATAGGGGTGCGAAAGACACTACACCCCAAACCATAATACCGGTTGTAGGACCAGTATGACGATTCATAGGGCAGCAGTTTCTGACATCATAAAAGACGATTTTATTTATTTCTTGTTCGAGAAAGGCAGAGAACAGATAAGATTAATACAAATCAAGATGAGCGTTTGGAACTTACAATATTGAAACAAATTATATCAGTTATTACATTACAATGATGTCAGGGAAACTACATTATTAAACTAAATGGAACAAAAACCTTATAAATTGAAACACATTTAATTCTGCAGGAACATTTAGGTTATGGAGCCATTTCCTGGCATTGTGCGGTAACTTGTGGAGCGACATCAGTGACGCGTCTCTGAAACCATGAATGTTACAAACAAGACAAAAAAAGACAATAGCTAGAATTGGTGACTTTTTTCATAATAATCTTGTTATATAAAGTATTCAAAGACAGTAGGTAGAAATGATCATCAGGATAAAATAAGAGAAATCAGAGCTCGAACAGAGAGATTCAGGTGTTCTTTCTTCCCGCGCGCTATTCGAGAATGGAATGGGAGATAAATAGTATAATTGTGGTTCGATGAACCCTCTGCCAGGCACTTAAATGTGATTTGCAGAGTATCCCATGTAGATGTATTAGATTTGTGACCATTCATAAACTTTGTTAGTTTGTACAGTGTAATTTTTACTATTTACTGATTCAGAAGGTAGTTTAGTCAGTTCAGACTGCTTAAAACAGAAAGGGAACAACAGAATAATTTTTTGTGCTTCATGCTCTGTCCAGACTTTGTATATCAGCGTAAACGTTTCTGCTTTTCAAATTAATTGTTCTGCAGCCATTTGAGTTTACTGAAGAGTACAGTAAGAATAGTTAAATATGACTACAGTCTTATACTGCAAACAACTATTTGGCCTGGAAATCATTTTATTTGAATGAAATGAAAAGGTATGTTACATATAAGTACATGAATAATGTAGGGAAAGTGTTTTATTGCTAAAGTATACAGCCCATATCAAAATATACAATTATTATACTGTTGATACTAACAAGTTTGCCAGTATTTATGCAAGCAGCCAATCTGGGCCTAGAATGTACAAGATTTTATATTTCTTACAAACTCGTTAGACGTACAGTCAAATACTTGGCACAACATCTTACGAGCAGTGTATGTTACTGTGGGATATATTTTTCACTTTCTGATTACAAAATTTGCAATATAAATTAATTATTTTCAAACTTACTTTCATAATAGAGTTCATGCTTGGGTACTGACAGACTTTGCTCTTTTGTGGGCCTATTTCAAAGTTACAAAATTGTTCACATAGTTGATGCTACTGCTTATTAAATCATTTGAAACATTATATCTGGCGACCTTAATTATTACTAAATTTCTTGGTGCTTTAGGAAAAGTAAACGCTAATTTTTCACGGCAGTATTCCAGTAGTTTATAGAGTTTCCCCGAGTATAAAGTCTTCGAGAGACGAGACGTAAGGTTTGATGCCATTATCCATTAGTAAGCACACGGTAACCCTCTCGGAGGGGCGCGTTACTGTTCAGGATCTTCGTGTAATTTTGGGAAGCGGTTGGGAACAGTGCAGTAGGTGGAACTCTAACAGCGCAAATTAAATTTATTGCACGTAATTTGGCGTTTACCATAGATTATTTTGGTTTGTCCCAGATAGCAGGAGCGTTGCAAGTTCAACAGTCTCTCACCACGGTGCCTTCAGACTCTAATCCGAACATTTGTGCCCTCGACTAGTTTCTACCCAAACACACTGTGGTGCGAGCAATTCAAGATGCTGTCTTCGCCCTTGGCGAGTCAGGCCGTTCTGTCACCTTTGTCTGGACGCCGGGCCACATAGGTATACCGGGCAATGAAGGCGTCGATCAGCTGGCCAAGCAAGCCACCATTTCACGGTCCCTGAACATAGGCCTCCCAGACTCAGACCTCCAAACCCAGTTGACCCGCAAGGTCCTTCGGGTTTGGAATTCTTAATGGGCAGATTCGACTGAACCGAATAAGCTCCGTGCTGTCAAGCCGTCTACCGCTGCATGGAAGACGTCCCTGAGGGCTTCTCGCAGGGAGTCGGTTGTCCTTTGCCGACTCGGTATAGGCCATACTTGGCTTACGCATGGTCACCTCCTGCGTCGCGAGGACCCTCCTCAGTGTCGATGTGATGCGCCTTTGACAGTCGCCCACATCTTACTTGAATGCCACAATTTAGCCGCAGCGCGACGAAATTTTAATATCCCTGACGTTTTGCAGCTTGCTTTAGCTGACAACGCCTCCATGGTTGACTCTGTTTTAAATTTTATACGTGAGTGTGGATTTTACAAGTCCATTTAAAGTTTGTGTGTGTCTGTCATTGCTCTGTCCTCCACCTGCTTAAGTCTTTTAGGTAGGTGGTTTTAACGTGTCCCAGAGTGGCTGGATGTGTTCCTTATATCCCTGTGACCACCCAGCAAAAACACTCTTGTACTGTCTCAGCTGTTTTATCCCTTGGTCGTTTTTAATTGTATCCTTTCTTTATACTAGTCTGTGAGTTTTAAACTTTGACTTGTTAACGCATTTACTTAGGAACGCTTAACAAAATGTTTTATCTCTTTGATTCGAACAAGGGACTGATAACCATCGCTGTTTAGTCCCTTCCAAAAGCCAACAACAACAACGAACATTTGTGGGGGTGCAGGCAGATTCGATATTCGTCCGTAAAGACAGTATTGTGCTGATCCCGATTCTGCATACACCAACGTGATAGTCGGATTAGATTCTGGAGACACCGCGGAGAGAGACTTTTGAGATGTCCACAACTCAACAGGATAATGCGCGACCACACGTGGACGCATTGTTCAAGACTACTTCGTCACCCATCGGATTGCCTCCCTGTTTCCTGATACCTCGCCTATCGAAAACGTGTGATCGATGACTGCAGAATGACTGGTCCGGAATACAACACACACCTGCACCAGAAGAACTTCGGCAATATGTGGAAGCGGCAGGGAGTGCTATCCTCCTTCTTCGTATCAAGTGCATGTTTGATTCATAGATGAGGCGTGTAGCTGCGGTTGCAGCCAGCAACAGCGACAACACTCAAGGCTGATTCCATCATCTTCCTCACTTCACATGGGCCTGTATTTTCAATGTTATGATCTTTGTACAACGGATTATCTCACAAATAAATTTGGCTCTTGTATCTCCGGTCCTTTTTGCAGTTGCGCTTTGGATGGCCAGCAGTTTTGTTAACGAGTATCATAGAAAAGTGATTTGTGTTAACTGTGTTTTACGTGCTACTTTCGTAAACGTAGCATATATAATTGTAATTTAGTTTAATATAAATGCTTTAATAACAAGTATTGGGATGATACGCTTACGTGCAGAAAACTTTGGAGTCTCTCGGCCTTTCCAAGTCGCATTATAATGCTCATTTAACTATAATTACAATATTATATGTCATTTATGTATGTAGACTGCAAATGTTCTCTGTATAAAACTCTTATGGAATTGTGACTCTTCAAAACTTACCGAGTCACTTACTATGTGGCACTTTACTAAAACAAAATTTTTTAAAGACATATTACTTGAAGAAAATGTGGCTGTTAGGTGAGAATATTGTTTTTCTTGGTGCAAGCAAAACTCGAAAGATGCCACGATAGTCACAAACATATTGGCACCAAAAGAATTTCACATTTTAAAAGTATTTTTAAAACTAAATTAAAACAGTCATTGTTGTTATTTTATTACTTATTTTCATTTCAAGCGGCAAACATTTTTATTTAATAATCGTCAAGTTGTTCTGTATGAGTACTATATTTATTAATACGTGTGAATCGAAAATAATACCAATTTTTAGAGAATATTCAAGAAATTGGTTTCATTGTACGACCTTTATATACACACAACAATGTAATTTTCAGCAACCAGTAAATAGATAAGATTTTGATTTTCATACCTAGCCGTAATAAGATAAATACACAAGCGTCATTACAACTGGGTTTAAAACTTCAAATGTTTCTAAATCTAGGGACTTAACTACTGAGGTTATCAATCGCTAGACATACGAACTACTTAAACTAGTTTAAACTAAGCTAAGGACAACACATACATACATGCCCGAGGGAGGATTCGAACCTCTGGCGGTGAGCAACCACGCGTTCCGCAGCAAGGCGTTCGGCCTCTCCACCGCTTTACATCTGGGACTAGGATCACCAAGAACGAGGATTCCTATGTCAGATTTTGATATGTTCCTTTAACACTCAAAGCTTTGACTTAGACGGAAATTTTCATATGCAGTGTAGCTTCAGCAGAATATTAAAAGAAAGTTTACAGAACGTTCTTATGAGTTTTCTCAGTATCAAACGGCCACCGGTACTGCGGCTTTGATCTAGAAAATGTCGAGCTTATACTACTGTGTATTACACTCTAATGTGCCTTTACCAGTTTACATTTCTCCCTTCCTTTTTTCTGTCATGACTTTTTGCAAAAAAATAAATTCAGTACCACTCATCACCATCTTGCTTATAAAAGACACGAACATTTGACATTTCGAACCCGGGCAGTCGCGCTCACCACTACGCTAGTGGGGGGGACATCGCTTGTTCTGAACCCCCCCCCCCCCCACTACTAGTGTAATACCCTTGCCCATTATCACTCATTACTCGCGGCATTTCGCCGATTCCAATAAGAGTTCCGGCCTAGTGTGCATCCGCACTGCAGAAACGATCGATGACAGTCGTCGCTTTACCACTGGCCAAAGAAATTAGGGAATCAGTTGAGATATCTACGTTCTGAGGTATTGTCATCGGCAAAATGGACTAAAATGGTTCGATGTCTTTCTGTCAGTTCTACGGAGTGGAGACAACAACATTACGGCAACCGAGATTGTCGTAATAACAGAAAGTTGCTGCAGAGAGGGTTGGTGTTGACTTTGTTTACCAAACTAATTACACAAGCAGTTGGATTCAGATAGTATAGTGAGCAGGTAGTGCAATGCAACAACAACGTGGCTTACCCGAAGATATAGCATGGAGAGCAATAGGAAGGTTGGATGCGGGACAGACAAAGAGGGAGGTGGCTGCAGCTACTGGAGTGTCCGAAAGTGTAATTTTCAGGACCTGGACGACATTTCAGACAACACGAACAGTTAAAAGCAGGCAATGCCAAGGTCGTCCACGGCTAACATCAGCAAGAGATGACCGTTATCTCCGGTTAACAGCCTGTCGAGAAAAGGGGCTGAATGCAACTCAGGTGCAATGCACCCTGCAGGCAGCAACAGGACTCGCAATATCAACACAAATAGTTCGAAATCGCCTTCGGGAATGTTGCCTCTACGCACGGAGGTCTTTGGTGTGTGTTCCATTAAAACCACGACAGCGTTCAGCCAGCAGAAACTGGGCGGAGGAACATCAGGATTGGAGTCGTAACAAATGGCGCCGGGTTCTGTTCGCAGATGAGTCAAGATTTTGTGTTCAGTCGGAAAATCGTCGTTCTCTCTTTTGGAGAGAACAATCCTGCTTATGTGCAGGAAACATAACCATATCATGGTGGTAGACGTATGGTGTTGGCAGGAGTCAGTATTGGCGGACGTAGCGACGTCTACGTCGTTCAGAATGGGGATATGACTGCTCAGAGGTATAGAGATGAGATCCTTTGACCTTTTTTTCTGTCCTAAGCTGGAACCATCTGAGGTGGGCTCCTTCTGGTGGAAGAATACTCGTCCCCATATAGTTACACTGGTGAACAGCATGCCTGATGCTGGAGGAATTGAACGAATGGAGTGGCCAGCTTGTCCTCACTTAAATCCAATTGAGCTTGTCTTGGATGCACTTGGCAGGCGTATTGCAGCCAGACCAGCACCTCCCACAACGGTTTCAGAGCTGCATATTGCACTCTTGGCCAAATATACCTCAAGAGCTAATTGATACCCTCATATTGCCAATGCCACGCAAATGTGAAACTGTACTGGCTGTCCGAGGTGATCACACACCACATTAGAGGGCAACGAGAATGAATTTTTCACTGTTATGGTAGCCGCATGGTGCCTCTCTCTAAGAAAACGCCATGTAAACCTCAAGTACAGAGTTGAGATAGCAAAATATCGTACTGTATCAAACACAAATTACTATTGTAACAAATATCTCAATAAAATACATTAGTTATCATATTATGTATATTGTGTATGATATCTCGCAGATAGCCTCATTGTTTTGGACAGTGTATATTTGTATATATGTGGTGTCAATTCTTCCGAACATGTCCGAAAGAACACACACCTTATATATATATATATATATATATATATATATATATATATATATATATATATATAATATAGTCACCAAAAAGAATTGGAACCCTTGTACCGTGCGATCAACTTTTTATTCCTATGCCGTAGAAGTCTGACGCCTTTGAAAGGGACCAGCGTGTGACAGCCGTCTTCAGCTCTTCGCCGTTTTCAAAACGCTGGCGAGAGGACAGGAATTTCTTGAGATGCAGGAAAAGATGGCAATCTCTGGGAGCAAGATCAAGACTTTATGCTGAGTGATCAAACAGCTCCCAGCCGTACTTCTGCAAAACAGTTGTTGTGTGTCGAGCCGTATGTGAATGAGCATTGTCATGGAGCAGTACGGCCGTGGTGGAGTAGCCGAGCGGTCTAAAGCGTCTCGCTGCGGAGCGCGCGGTTGCTCGCCGTGGAGGTTCGAGTCCTCCATAGGGTGTGTGTGTGTTTGTCCTTAGGTTAGTTTACCTAGGTTTAAGTAGTTTGTAAGCTACGGACTGATGACCAGGCAGTTTGGTCCGATAGAGTTACAGCCATTTGAACATTTGAACAGGAGCAGTACGTATGCAGTAAGCATTCCACGCTTCTTGTTGTGAATGGCACGTCCTATGGCCTGCGTTATGACAACTACGAAGAACTGCACATGATTGTCACAAGACGTGCGGAATTTACACATAGTCTAAGACATGCTACGCACTGGTCGGCTTTCCCGTCGGAGTTTCAAATCCTTCCCCAGGATTGGGTGTATGTGCGTTGTCTTGGTGTAAGTTAGTTTAATCAGATTGTAAGTCTACGGACTGATGACCAGAGCAGTTTGGTTCAATAGGTTTACAAACTTTTATGATTGTCACATGCTGGTTCCATTCAGAGGTTGCAGACTTCTACGAGTCAGGAATACATAAGTTGATCCCAGGTTATGACAAGGGTCCCAATTTCTTATGGTAACTATTCCTAAAAATAATTCAAACATTGCTCAACCTGTTGCCAATCAAATTTTTCGCATAATTGGGCAACTTACTTTCTGAAAGCGCCTCGTATATTCCTCAACCGTTGACCACACTTCCTCTACCTCAATAACGTAACGCATTATAAAGATCAAGGTAAAAATTTAATACATACACGGAGCCACACGTGTACGCTCTAGTGAGGTACGACAATCTACACAATACCACTCAAATCCATTTGCAACGATCTTGGAATTAAAAAATCTCCTTTTAGGAATTAAAAACACATTAGCTACGAGTGGGTACTCAATTACAGCCGGCTGCGGTAGCCGAGCGGTCTGTGGAGTGCCAGTCACGGTCTGCACGGCCGCTGCGGTCGGGGGTTCGAATCCCCCCTCGGGCATGGATGTTTGTGCCGTCTTTAGTATAAGCTAGTTCATACGTAGTTTGTCAGTTTAGGGACTGATGATCCCGTAGTTAAGTCCCATAAGCTCTATAAACATTTGAACTCAATTACATCAATGAGGAATGGTCACAAATTTTGCCGGACCGAGATTACAACCGGGTCTCCTGCTCAGTAGGCAGTTGCGCTGCCCACTAAGCCATCCGAACACAGAGGTCGCCACACCTGCACGGACTACCCCCGTACACCTTCCCCTTCCGTCAGGCGCAAATTTTTTACTTACCCGCACACTGCTGATGTAGTACCCTGTCCAGTAGGTAGATCCACGATACTCGCGTCGATTCTCCGATTACCAGAAAACTTTGAGAGTGATGCGCATCTCATAGGCGAAACACAGCGGGTAATGAGGATAACGGGCAGGGGCGCTTCGTCAGTAGGGTGTGGACAAGGTGAAACTCACGCCTGAAGGTAGCTGTGCACTGGTAGTGCAGTTGTGCTGACCACAGTGTCCGAATGGCGCAGTGGGCAGCGCGATGCCTGCTAAGCAGGAGACTCTGGCTCGAATCTAGATCCGGCACAAATTTTCAACTTTCTCCGCTGATACAATTCAGTACACACCATAAGCTAATGGCTTTCATTCCCTTGCGTCTTGATTCGCACTTCCTCCTCTTCCAGTCGCGCATGATTCGCGAGAAAAATGATTGCCTGTACGCCTCTGTGTGGGTCTTAATCTCTCTTATCTTATCCTTGTGGTCGCTTCGCGAGTTATACGTAGGAGGAAGGAATATCTTGGAACTTTCACATTATCGCATACCGCAATACAGAACGCCTTTCAAGAAATTCAAATGTTTGTAAATCTATCGGTCTCAACTGCTTGGTTACTAGTCCGTAGCTTACAAACTACTTAAACTAACCGTGATATGTCTTTGCGAGCGGTCGCCTTAACCACTCGGCCACCCGGACACGCTTCCCGGCCAGACCCAAACTTCCATACGTTAAATGTTCAAATGTTTGTTAAGCTTAAGGGACTTAACTACGGGGTCATCAGTCAATGTTCAAATGTTTGTAAAGCTTATGGGACTTAACTTCGGGGTCATCAGTCCCTAAACTTACCAACTACTTATGAACTACTTACGAACTAGGACGGCACAAATATCCATGCCCGAGGGGGGATTCGAACCCCCGACCGTAGTGGCCGTGCTGACCGTAACTGAAGCGCCTCAGTCCCCTCGGCCACCGCGGCCGGCTTCCATATGTTAAAGTTGTCTACTTCCCTTAGTGCACGCACACATTTCGCAGTGATTCCCGCGACGGGGAGAGACATACTACACCATATTTAGCCTGTCTTGGCTGTCACATTTACCATAATACGTCTGTTGCTAAGGAACAGACGTTGCTGATGGTCCGCAGCGGTCGGGCACAAATTTTTATATGTTGCAATATGATTGACCACCTGATAAAGAGCAGCTAAAGTCGGAAATTCTCGCAAATTGCGAAGTAATGAATGTATATTTAACATTTATAGCTGCGGACCATCAGCAACGTCTGTTCCTTAGCAACAAATGCATTACGGTAAATATGACAGCCAAGACAGGCTAAAGATGGTGTAGTATGTCTCTCCCCGTCGCGGGAATCACTGCTAAATGCATGCGAGCACTAAGGGAAGTAGACAGCTTTAACATATGGAAGTTTGGGTCTGACCGGGAAGCGTGTCCGGGTGGCCGAGTGGTTAAGGCGACCCCTCGCGAAAGGCGGGAGACCCGGGTTCGAGTTCCAGTCCGGCACAAATATTCATATGTTACAATATGATAGACCACCTGAAAAGGAGCAGCTAAAGTCGGAAATTCTCGCAAATTGCGAAGTAATGACTGTATACTTAAACTAAGGTAAACTAACCTAAGGACAACACAAACACCCATGCCCGAGGGGGGACTGGAACCCCCGACGGCGAACGGCCGCGCGCACCGCAGCACGGCGCCCCAATGCACACGGCTAACCGCCGCAGCAGAACGCCTCTCTTGCAGCGTCTGCACTGGAGTTCCATAATCTTTTCTGTGACGATTTCTCGCTTAATAAATGAGCCCGTAACGAAGCGTGCTGCTCTCCGTTGTATCTTCAGCATGCCTCCTATTAACTCGACTTGGTACGGATCCCACACTGAAGAAGATGATGAAGATCGTTGGAATTTTTGCCTGTTAGACCCCAGGTGGGATCGTGTTCGGCCCGCCTGGTGCAAGACTGGAGGTAACGCCACTTGGGCGGCTTGCGCGTCGGCGATGATGAAATGATGGTGAGGAAAACCCCAGAACCAGTCCCCGAGTGGAGAAAATCTCCGACCGGACCGGGAATTGAACCCGGGCCACCTGCGTGTCGACATAGCACGCTGTCCACTGGACTACGGAGGCGGACCCCACACTGATGAGAAGTACTCAAGCGACAGTCCAATTAGAGTTTTGTAATCTACTTTCTTTGTTGACGGACTTCACTTCCTGAGGATTCTTTCGATGAATCTCAGTCTGGTATCTGCCTTACCCTCGACTGATTTTAAGTGATCGTTCAATATCAGATCGCCCATTATGTCCACTCCCAGATATTTTATGGAAGTAACTGCTTCCAGTGTTTGTCCTGCTATTGTGTCATTATATAATAAAGGATCTTTCTTTCTATGCGGCGGTGGAGTAGCCGAGCGGTCTAAGGCGTCTCGCTGCGGAGAGCGCGGTTGCTCGCCGTCGGACGTTAGAGTCCTCCCTGGGGCATGGGTGTGTGTGTGTTTGTCCTTATGTCAGTTTACCTTAGTTCAAGTAGTTTGTAAGCTACGGACTGATGACCACGCAGTTTCGTTCGATAGATTTACAAACATTTGAACATTTCTTTCTATGTAAACACAGAACTTTGCACTCATTTATTTTGAGGCTCAATAGCATTCTCTACACCATCCATCAATACGCTACAGATTAGTGTGCATTTCGCTACCTTTTCCAGTGTTGCGACATCTCGATAAATAACAGCAACATTAGCGAAAAGCCTCATTGAACTTCCGATGTTATCTACGAGTTAATATACAGGGTGACTCTAAATTCGCGCACTCGGGCTTCGCAGCGCGATTCCTCACTTGCCAACAATGAAAAATGTCTCCCACAAAATTTCATCCTGCGCATATTTCCGCCAGTAAATGGACGTCAAAGGCTGAGATGGCTGTGTGTTACATATGTCAGTGTGTCTCATAATTACACCAACAAACTTGTAAGACATGTATTAGGCGTCTTGACGAACGAAATGAGCATGTAAACCCAACGGCGCTACGGAGAGTCCAAGTTACAGGCTCCAGTTCCTGCCGCTAGACACCCCCTCCAGCAACTTCGACGCTCTGTAGCGTCATTGGATGACGTTTCCGGGCATGGGTTTCTATGCTCACATTGTTCCACAAGACACCTCCCACATCCCCTAGAAGTTTGTTGGTGCAGTAGTGTATTTTTGAAAAACATTGACGTATGGGACACACACCCATCTCAATCTTCGACGTCAATTTACTGCCGGAAATATGCGCAGGACGAAATTTTGTGACAGACATTTTTTTATTGCTAGCATGTGAGGAATCGCGCTGCGAAACCCGAGTGCGCGAATTTAGATTCACCCTATGATGAAAAGTAATGATCCTGTAACACTCCGTCCAGGCACGCCTGAGATTACTCTAATGTCTGAAGACTTTTCTCCGTTGAGAATGACATGCTGTGTTCTGTTAGCTAGAAACGCCTCAGTCCAGTCATACAGTTGGCCTTATTGTTCATATGCTTGAAGTTTGTTCTTCAGGCGACGGTGCGGAACGGTATCTAAAGCCTTGCGGAAGTCAAGAAACACGGCGTCTACCTGGGATCCTATATCTACTGCCCTATGAATCTCGTGGATGAATAGCGCGAGCTGGGTTCGTTGCTTGCGGAAACCACGTTGATTCCTGCAAAGGAGATTTTCGGTCTCCAGAAATGACATAGTATTCGAACATAAAATGTATTCCAACTGACCGATGTCAGGGATATCGACCTATAGATCCGCGCATCTGATCGAGGACCCTTCTTGTAAACGAGAATGCCCTGCGCCCAATTCCAAACCTTAGGAACAATTTGTTCCTATACGGAGCTTCGGTAAACCGCTGCCAGAAAGGGGGCAAGTTTACTTCATGTAAAATCGAATTGGAATCCCATCAGCTCCAGCGACCTTTCCTGTCTTGGGCGATTTCCGTTGCTTTTTTATCACTTATTTCAATATCCGAAATTTTATCGTTAGTGCGATAGTTCAGAGGAGGTACTACAGTGCATTAGAAACTCGACTATAAACTGCGACGTAAGACAGCATTAACTTAATAAAAATAAGATAGAATAGATTTGGCAGTACATCGAGGAAGAAGTATTTCACTGCAGTGAAGATAAAAATTACACATTTGGCATTTAAAAGACACTACTTTTACACATGTCACTGACTCTCTCTTTCGAATTCTGTATTATAATTACCAAATTTATTTATTTATTTATTTATTATTAATTTTAAATTCCAGCAGCACTGGAGTTTACCAATTTCTACCGAAATATGAAAGAAAAAATGTTTAAACGGGTAGCATTTCACAGTTAAATGTAAATACCTCTTCGTTGTTTATCAGATAGAAATCAGGCCTCGCCGCGTAGTGCACGGTTGATCGCGCCGTAGGAGGTTCGAGTCCTCTCTCGGGCATGGGTTCAAATCAAATGTTTGTAAATCTATCGGACTCAACTACGTGGCCATTAGACCGTAGCTTACAAACTAAGGTAAACTAACCTAAGAACAGCTCAAACACACATGCTCGAGGGGGGACTCGAACCCCCGACGGCGAACGGCTGTGCGCACTGCAACATGGCGTCCCAGCGCGGACGGCTAAGCCGCCGTGGCTCGGGCATGGGTGTTTGTGTCGTGCTTGGCATAAGTTACTTTAAGTTAGTTTAAGTAGCTTGTAAGCCTAGGGACTGATGGCCAACGTAGTTAAGTCCCTTAGATTTACAAACATTTGAACATTTGAATTTTTGAGAAATCCGTAACAAAACTCCATCATTATCCTAGTAATAACTAATCCTGCGAAATGTTGAAATATCTAAGTATAGCATCATAAATGTCAAAACACTATAAATATTTCTGTTCACCTGCGTAAGAAGAAGTGAAGCTACACGAAATCTGCTCGAAAAAGCACTTATATTCTAATAAATTTTGTTGCCAAACAAATGTTCAAATTACGACTTAGAAGCAAGCTAATCACAACATATACGTTGCCAGGAAATTCACGAACGTAATCATTAGTATCATGTTACTAAACATAGCTTTTAGAAACTCATTCAAGAAAGAAGACGAAACCAATATTCCAGATTTCGAATTACGAACAGATGCCGTAATGAGTAGCGTAGAAGTAGATATCATCGGAGTAGTAAAGCAACTAAGATCACTTAACAAGAACAAGTCTTCTGGTCCGGATTGTATACCCATTAGATTTCTATCTGATAATGCTGAAGCGATAGCTCCTTACTTAACAGCCATATACAAGCGCTCTCTCAAGGATGGATCTGTACCAAAAGATTGGAAAGTTGCACAGGTCACACCGATATTCAAGAAAGGCAGTAGGGTTAACCCATTAAACTACAGGCCTATTTCATTGACTTCAATTTGCAGCAGGGTTTTGGAACATATCCTGTATTCAAATATTATGAATTAGCTCGAACATAATGATCTATTGGCCCAAGGTCAACATGGGTGCAGAAAATATCGTTCATGCGAAACACAACTAGCTCTTTATTCACACGAAGTGATGTGTGCTATCGACAAGAGTTCGCAAATTGAATCCGTATTCCTTGATTTCCAGAAGGCTTTTGACACCGTACCTCACAAACGGCTTTTAATCAAATTGCGTGGTTACGGTATATCGCCCCAAATTTGCGACTGGATAGGGGATTTCCTCTCAGAGAGGGCACAGTTTGTAGTAAGCGATGGCATCGCATCGACTAAAACAGAGGTGATATCGGGCGTTCCACAGGGTAGTGTTATTGGTCCTCTGCTGTTCCTTATTTACATAAACGATTTAGGGGAAAATCTACGTAGCTCTCTTAGGTTGTTTGCAGATGACGCCTTCATTTACCGTCTAGTAAAATCATCTGAAGATCTAAATAATGAGAAGTGTGAAGTCGTCCACATGAGTAAGAAAAGAAATCCGTTAAACTTTGTTTACATGATAAATCAAGCAAATGTAAAGGCCGTAAACTCCACAAAATACCTGGGAATTACAATTACTTCTGACTTAAATTGGAAAGAACACATAGATAGTGTCGTGGGAAAGGCGAACCAGAGACTGCGTTTTATTGGCAGAACCCTTAAAACATGCAACAGAACTACTAAAGAAACTGCGTACACTACGCTTGTCCGTCCTTTTATGGAATATTGCTACCCAGTGTGGGATCCTTATCAGGTGGGTTTGACGGAGGACATCGAAAGAGTCCAAAGAAGAGCAGCGCGTTTCGTATTGTCACGATACACTGGAGACAGCGTTACGAAAATGATACAGGATCTTATCGCTGAAGCGTGGGCTGCTTACAAAACTACAATCGCCAACATTCTCCTCCGAATGCGAAAATATATTGTTGACTCCCACTTACATCGGTAGAAATGATAATCAGAATAAAATACGAGAAATCAGAGCCCGAACGGAGAGATTCAGGTGTTCATTCTTCCCGCGCGCTATTCGAGAATGGAATGGGAGATAAAATAGTATAACGGTGGTTCGATGAATCCTCTGCCAGGCACTTAAATGTGATTTGCAGAGTATCCCATGTAGATGTAGATGTAGAAGTAAGTACGTGTGGTATATACTTCTACCTCCAAATGCGCCAACTGGTTTTTTCTTCGTTTCAGTGACTCATTCTGCACACTCACGAACGGCACTTCAAAAGAAAGTCAGAGCGGTACATTTACGAGAACCTTTTCTGCAGCGGCTCGCTGAAGGACTTCTGAGAAATATTTATATACCCACGGCTTCCAAACACTGGCCACTGGAGTCCATTTCCGTTTACGAAACGTGGCGCGCACCCTGACAGAAGTTCCACGGACTGCAGCTATAAGTGGACCTAGTTGCGAGCCACGGCAGCTAGCAGCTAATCCTGGAGCCCTAGACCCTGGACTCGTGCTTCGCAGAATCCACGTGGCGCCCAGGAGCCTAAGTATACTTCGATTGTTGACATATGAGAAACCCGTTCTTACGTCGACTGTGCCCAGCATTTTGTGCTGCAGCAATCAAAGAACGCTGTTGTCTCTGACATAATCAAGATTTTTCCCCCCTTTAAGTACAGATTTTCATAGATTTAAGGAAAGGTGCACAGATTTTCGCGAAGAAATAATGGTCAGAGTGACTCTTCCTTGGGAACTGAATCTACATCTACATGGGAAACTCTGCAAATCACATTGAAGTGCCTGGCAGAGGGTTCATCGAACCACATTTATACTATTTTATCTCCCATTCCATTCTCGAATAGCGCGCGCGAAGAAAGAACACCTGAATCTTTCCGTTCGAGCTCTGATTTCCAGTATTTTATTCTGATGATCATTTCTACCTATCAAAGTGGGAGTCAACAATATATTTTCTCATTCGGAGGAGAATGTTGGCGATTGGAGTTTGGTAAGTAGCCCACGCCGCAGCGATAAGCGCCGTAGTTGTAATGATTCCCATCCCAGATCCTGTATCATTTCCGTGACGCTGTCTCCCGTGTATCGTGACAATACGAAATGAGCTGCCCTTCTTTGGACTCTTTCGATGTCCTCCGTCAAACCCACCTGATAAGGATCCCACACTGGACAGCAATATTCCATAAAAGGACGGACAAGCGTAGTGTACGCAGTTTCTTTAGTAGTTCTGTTGCATCTTTTAAGGGTTCTGCCAATAATCTAGCAAGAGCGGTGATTCCGTTTATTGATACATCAGAAACAAGAGGCCGCGGCAGATTAGCCGTGCGCACTAAGGCGCCCTGCTGCGGTGCACACGGCCGTGCGGTACGCACAGCCACTACGGTCGGGGGTTCGAATCCCCCCTCGGGCATTGATATTTGTGCCGTCCTTAGTGTTAGCTAGTTACTAAGTAGTTTGTAAGTTTAGGGATTGATGACCCCGTAGTTAAGTCCCATCAGCTATACAAACAAACAAAAACAAACACGGCCGTTCGCCGTCGTGGGTCCTAGTCCTGTCTCGAGCATGGGTGTTTGTCTTGTCCTTAGCACAAGTTACTTTAAGTTAGCGTAAGTAGTTTGTAAACTAGGGACTAATGACCAACGTAGTTACGTCCCTTAAATTTACAAACTTTTGAACAGAAACAAGAGGATCAAATCAATACTACAGCTTTTGATGAGAAGGGACAGCGTACGCTTGATACATTGGAGGACATCTTATCATTAGGGAACGAGACAGTAGTAGATGAGTTTTCTTCTTTAGATAGCAAAATAACTTCTGATGGCCGAAGTAAAGAAGATATAAACTGCAGAATGGCTATGGGGCGAAAAGCATTTCTGAAGAAGTGAAACTTGTTGACATCCAGAATTAACTGAAATATTAGGAAGTGTTTTCTTAAAACAGTTGTCTGGATTGTAACACTGGAATGTGGACGATAAGGAGTTCAGACAAAGATATGATAGAAACATTTGAAATGTGCTCCTACAGACGATTTCTGAAGATTATATCGGTAGATCGCGTAACTAATGAGGAGATAGTGAACAGAATAAGAAATTTCTGACATATCTTTGATGAACGAAGTGATCGATTGGTAGGACAAATTCTGAGACATCAAGGAATCTATATATATGTGACGTCTATTCCGAGAGAACAGACGTCACTTCTGATCCTGCAGTCGTTATTCTTTCATTTTCACAGAATATATGACATCAACTGCGAATGGGCAAAGCAGAAAATGTGTACGCAGCCGGGATTCGAACCCGAGTCTCCTGCTTGCTAGGCTGTTGCACTGACCACTTCACCACTGGGCACACAGTGATCACCGCCTCTGCAAGAACTTCCCAAGCACGCCTCCCGTCAGACACAAATTCCCAGCTTTACCCTGCCCACAGTACTCAAACTCGAAGCTTTAGAAACTAATTCCCGTAAGAGTAAGGGCCCCAAACTTCCCCACCCGTCCCCACTAACGAAAGGATCATTGCCCGTCACCGGCATATTATATACATATAAGTGGCGTCTGTTCCGAAAGAACAAACGTCACTTCTGATCTTGCAGTTGTTAGTGGGGAGGGGTGTGGCCCTTACACTTAAGGGAATTAGTTTCTGAAACTATGAGTTTGAGTACTGTGGGCAGGGTAAAGCTGAGAAATTGTGTCTGACTGGAGGCGCGGTTAGGTAGTCCTTGCAGGGGCGGTGATCACTGTGTCCCCAGTGGTGTAGTGGTCAGCGCAACTGCCTAGACAGCGGGAGACCCTGGTTCGAATCCCAGCTGGGTACACATTTTCAGCTTTGCCCATTCGCAGTTGATGGCACATATTCTGTGAACATCAATGAATCGTCAGTTTTGCTTTGTAGGGCAGTGTGTGGGTGCAAAAATAGCAGAGGTAGACAGAGAGACGAATACAGTAAGCAGGTTCAAAAGGATGAAGGTTGCCATTTTTATTCAGAAATTAAAAGGTCTACATAGGACACAGCAGCGTGAACAGCTACATCAAACCAGACTTGGACTGAAGATCACAACAACAACGGATTATGATCGAGCAACATACACCAAGTGCGATGTATCAACACAGAATATTTACTTCGGATGAACATTTTTTTTCCTCTGGAGTTGCCGAATTCCGGAATGCAAGAGCTGTAGCCAGCTAAGACTTTAAGCGTCGAGACACATTCTTCCTTAACTTAAAAATACTCGCTGCAATATGCAGATTTTGTCTTTTGACATTTTATTAACTTGCTTTTAACTCCATTCCCTCTGATATATCTTCCGTACAGATGCCCGTTCAAGTTATGTAAATAACTAAACAGATCGATCCTAGCCGGCCGTGGTGGCCGCGGGGACTGAGGCGCTCCAGTCACGGTCTGCACGGTCACTACGGTCGGGGGTTCGAATCCCCCCTCGGGCATGGATATTTGTGCCGTCCTTAGTATAAGGTAGTTCATAAATAGTTTGTAAGTGTAGGGACTGATGACCCCGTAGTTAAGTCCCATAAGCTTAACAAACAGTTAGTTTAAATTGTTATGTTGAATTTTAAAGAGGACCCTCCTCCACCCCACTGCGACTTACTCTTTCGTCTTCTATAGTATTGTAATTAAGTATACATTTTTCTTAGTTGTACAGAATCATTTTTAATATATTTCATTATTTTCTTTAATTTGTTTATATATATATTTCATTATTTTCTATTATTTCTCTTCAGAAAAGTATATTTCTGCGGTATATTCATCTCTAAGTAAGATATTAACGTCCAAACATTATTCAAACGTCCATTACATGAGTAACAGAAAAAGTTACGACATAGTGTCACCCTCTAGCAGTGTCCGATTAAGCTGCAGTAGGGAGGTTCTGATCACTGGGGTCAACAAGTATGTCTGGAAAATGTGATGGTGATCGATTGAACAACGCGACCTAAAAAGTGCAAACACATTACAGACATACAGACGGCGTCAAAAAGCCGTTATTTTTGCAAATATCTCTGTAATGGTGCGTCATGTGGAAAAACAGAAGAGAGCGAAGTGCACAGAATATCCTCATCTACAGATCCGTTTATTCAATTTTCGCCTCAGATGAATGGTTAAGGCGTTATTTGCAATTATATTTCATGCTGCTAAAAGGCCACGCAAACATCTCACTTTTAGTGTTACTAACCCAAAGGGGGCAAAAATGCTGAAGATTAGAGGGGGGTTGTGTTGTTTGGTTGGGATAGGGGGACTAAACTGCTAAGGTTATGAGTCCCTCGGTATGGATGGGAAGGAGTGGGACAGAAAATAAGGGGAGGGGGAAGGAAATGCAGTCCGGGAAGTAAAGAAGGAAGGAAGACTGATTAGCACTGGGCCCCGTGCTCGCCATGCACGTAGCCACGAAAGAACCGTGAGGGGTTGGGGGGGGGGTGAAGATTAGATGGGTAGATACCGTAACTAGGAAATAGTAAATGGATACCAATAGACAAGTACAATAAGCAGGTTCAAAAGGATGTAGGTTGCCGCTGTTAATCGCAAATGATGAGGCTAGAAGACGATATAGTAACGTGGAGAGCTGCATCAAAACATCTTGTGCCATTAAGACCACAATAACAACAATGACTTACATACTTGTCGGTAAGCCGGCCGCGGTCGCCGCGGGGACTGAGGCGCTCCAGTCACGGTCTGCACGGCCACTACGGTCGGGGGTTCGAATCCCCCCTCGGGCATGGAAATTTGTGCCGTCCTTAGTCTTAGTTAGTTCATAAGTAGTTTGTAGGTTTAGGGACTGATAAAAAAATGTTCAAATGTTTGTACAGCTTATGGGACTTAACTACGGGGTCATCAGTCGCTAAACTTACAAACTACTTATGAACTAGCTAATCCTAAGAACGACACAAATATCCATGCCCGAGGGGGGATTCGAACCCCCGACCGTAGTGGCCGTGCAGACCGTGACTGCAGCGCCTCAATCCCCTCGGCCACCGTGGCCGGCGTCTGTTTTCTATGTATCGTTCGTCAGATGAATATTTTGAGAAGCAAGACTACCCTCGATAAAAAAAAAAGATAGGGTATAAGTGGGTTTTGGCGTATTTTAAACTAGGGTATCATCGATAATGGGCACTTGGTCGTCTCGCGGAAGCGCCGGCGGAGAGCTTTCAGCCAGTCTAGTGGATTAGCCGCTCTCTCAGGGCCAGATTTCACGCACGGCTACACGCCGACGTGCAGCTGCTAATGGAATCGACATTTAGCCTGCATCGATTGATTCTACGAAAGGTCACCGCTTCGAGGCTACGCGACGGTCATATCCACAGAAACTCCTTCCAAGTTGATAACCTGATGCGCTACAGAAGTAAATCTTTCGTCGTGTTTCTTTCCTATAAATCCAGTTTTCTTTGCTGGTTACGAATATATTTTTGAAGTTATTGTAAAATGTTAGTAATTCACCATTCTTCAGTAATGTTGACATAGTAGTTAGAAAAGTGCTCTTGTGTGAAGACGTATTTTTTTTATTTTTATTTTTTTTTCAAATGGTGACTATATTGTGTAAAAAAGAACTCGTGCACTTTTCTGTCTCTATTATAAGATAAACTGCTCTCATGGGCTCTACTTCCGAAACAGAAATTGTTGCTAAACAATATAATTTCACAATGTTCCGCATGATTTAAATAATCAGCAACTGCTTGAACACTTCAGTAAGAAAATACGAAAAACTGACAACAATAAGTAATTACTTTAACTTTCCCCTAGTATGCTGTTAATACTTATAGAACTTCTACTGCAATTAACTTGTCAATCTTACCAGGTATTGTTGTTCAGATAATCCTTCCTCTTATAATTTTATGACTATTATATTCTTTTCTTGTATGGGTTGCTCATACATACTTTACACATTCATTCTGCGTAACGATAGCGTATGTTTCTGGCTTTCGTATGGTGGTTTATATTCTCTTGATTCCATAATTGTAACTCATGTACTCTTTCGTACCTAAGTTCGTGCTAAACTCGTACAATCTACGTACTTTGATATGCATTGTGTTCACTTTGTACCCTCTTTAGTGTAATTCAATTCGTAACTGTATTTTATTAGCCCTCTTCGGTTACATTGTTAGTCCTGCATAATATATATCCTGTTAAGTCCCTCTTGTGCAAAAATAAATCAATAAATAAATAAAAATAAATGGAAAGTTTTGTGTCAATGTATATTTTGAACTTCTTTTTTTCCTTATAAAGTAGTACCGCTCGGTATGAAGCAAAAGCCGCTTATTGGTTCAAATGTTCAAATGTTTGTAGAGTCTATGGGACTTAACTACGGGGTCATCAGTCCCTAAACTTACAAACTACTTATGACCTAGCTACAACTACGGACGGCACAAATATCCATGCCCGATGGGGGATTCGAACCCCCGACCGTAGTGGCCGTGCAGACCGTGACTGAAGCGCCTCGATCCCCTCGGCCACCGCGGTCGGCAAAAGGGTTTTCGACGTTCGTGATGCGGTATGGCAAACGTTTGAATGTGTATGGAAATTGCGCTGAAATATATCTGAAAGGTTATATTGTTCACTGGTGTGTAATAAAAATCTCCGAATTCGGGTGTTTTCATAAAAAAAAAAAAAAAAAAAAAAAAAAAAAAAAAAAAAAAAATAGAACTTACTTTCCGAATAGCTCTCGTAGCAATTATAGCTATGAAGCAAGAACGAACGTTGAAATTTAATTCCCTATTGACAAGGAGATCATTAGCGGGGAGTTCATACTGGACTGAGAAACGGCCATTTAACAAAAGGACCTTCTCATCATTTTCCTTGTTTTACGAAGACTATGGGGAACTTACATCTGAATGATCGGACGAGGATCTGAACTTCTGTCCTGCCTAATGTGTGTCCAGGGTCTTAAAGCCGCACCAGCTACCTCGGGGAAGTTATATGTGTCCGCTCCGTCCTGAAAAGCGTAATTCAGGGAAGACAGTTTATCAATAAAGCCACAAGCCCCCATTAGAACGTTTTATTCACTGGTTTCTCCCTTTAACTGAACAAGAGCATCATCAGAAATTCTGTAATGTAGAGCGTAAAATAGACAAATTTTGACAGTGCGGAATCTAACATTAGCCGCGCGGAATGACCGCGTGGTCTAAAGCGTCATTCTACGGACTGGATGGCCGTTCCCGCAGGAGGTTCGAGTAATCTCTCGGGCATGGGTATGTGTGTTGTCCTTAGTTTAAGTAGTTTGTGAGTCTAGGGAATGATGGCCTTAGAGATTCGTCCGAAAGGTTTGAACATTTTTTGAATCTAACACTGACTTAGAGACCATACTCCAGTTACAGTATGGTAACTTGTGTTTAAATTATAGTAGCTGTATAATTACATAGACAGTTCCAAAGGTTAAACTCCATGTACAGGAGTGCTTCTTGCATCCAACGTTGTAAGTGTAGTGGGCTGGCCGATTACGCTAACAACGCCAAAAATTAAATTAGCTGTACAGCAGCAGTTGCAGCGTCCATGGCAATGCGTATCAAAACGTAATATAAGAAACCATCGAAAAGTTTCCGTTCTATGGCCGTTCTGCCTAGAGTTGGCATATCGATCAAGCAAAGTCGTCGTGATCTTTGAGGCATTCATCGATCGCACCGACGCACCAGGTTGAAGATATCCGTTGCAGTAGAAAATACCAATTTCCAGTCAATTATCGCTTCAGTTGGACGAGAGCACCTTGACCATTCCATGTAATAAACAAAAAACCGATTTATAAAACTATTCCAAAACAAATTAATATGCCTTAAAAATAAATAAATAGCGGCGTATTCTTCCACAACTTAATAATCAACTTACTTTTTCTACTCATCAATAAGTAGCTACGATCTATGTGTTTACCACACAAGAAGATAGGTAGGTACCTACGCAGTTTAAATCTAACCTAACACATACCTATGAATAACAATGACCATAATATATTTTTGAGTTCTCCTAAGTAAAATGAAATGAAAATATTAGACTACTTAAAAGTCAATCAATTTATTACGATAATATAATGTAGTTACAATTATTGTTATTTTCGGAGTTGGTGTCAGCCAAGGAAACATCCAATCCGACTTCGGTCTCAATATTCTCGTATTATTTTTGCTAGGTATACTGTAGTGTTTCCTTGACTGATTACCACTACAAAAATAACAATAATTGTAACTACATTATATTATCGTAATAAACTGATTGACTTTTAAGTAGTCTAATTTTTTTTTTTTTCATTTTACTTTGGAGGACTCTAAAAATATTTTAATTTTTCTTTGTTAGTCTAAAGTATGTATTGAGTTAAATTTAAAGTGGGTAGATACCTACCTATCTTCTTGTGTGGTAAACACATAGATCGTACCTACATGTTTATGAGTAGAAAAAGTAAGTTGATCATTAAGTTGTAGAAGTTGTTTTGGAATAGATTTTTCATTTTTGTTTATTTTTTTATTTTTAGTGAATGTGAAGTGCATTAACTAATTTTTCTGGATATGGGTAGACCTACTAAACGTTCTGCTCATATGAGACAGCGCCGTTTAAATGAAACAAACGAAGTCAGGGAGAAACGTCTATAACAGAGGAAATCTACCTCGAGGACAATTTCAAAAGAGACTTGTGAAGAGCACAAAAATAGACATTCAAAAATGCGGCTTTATATGAAAAAAGTTTTGAACAGGGAATTACTTGACCATAACGACGTTACGGCAGGTGATTCAAATATCCGGATATCCTGTAAAAGATTCGGCCGAGTATAGTTAATTTACTCCTAAGAATTGAAGAGTTGCGTTACTTTGTCATGGATCCCATAATCAGAACCTATCCAAACTCTCATAAAACTACCCTTGAAGTACATCATTTCCAATAAAAAATCAATCATCGAATCGGTTGGCGTGATATTGAGTTATTCGTCCATTTGTCGCGCACATACTTAATGAAAATTTAAGTCTTATATGGTTTCTTATGGATGCTGAAAGGTAGAAAGAGTATATAGAGAGGCTCTACGAAACAAATTAAGTAAGAGGCAATATTGTAGGAAGGGGTGAAGAAGTAGATGAGGATGAAATAGGAGATACTATACTGAGAGATGAATTTGACAGAGCACTGAAAGACCTAAGTCGAAATAAGGCCCCTGGAGTAGATGACATTCCCTCAGAGCTACTGAAGGCTCTGGGGGAACCAGCCACGACAAAACTGTTTCACCTGGTGTGTAAGATGTATGAGACAGGTGAAGTACCCTCAGACTTTAAGAAAAATGTTATAATCCCCATTCCAAAGAAAGCAGACGCAGACAAGTGTGAAAACTACAGAACCATCAGTTTAATAAGTCATGATTGCAAAATATTAACACGAATTATTTACAGAATGATGGAAAAGCTGGTAGAAGCCGACGTCGGGGAAGATCAGTTTGAGTTCAGGACAAATGTAGGAACACGGGACGCAATACTCACTTTACGGCTTATCCTAAAAGATAGATTAAGAAAAGGCAAACCTACATTTCTAGATTTTTTAGATTTGGTGAAGGCTTTTGACAATGTTGATTGGAATAAACTCTTTCAAGTTATGAGGCAAGCAGGAGTAAAATATAGGGAGCTCAAGGTTATTTACAGCTTGTACAAAAACCAGACAGCGGTTGTCAGATTTGAAGGGCATGAAAGGGATGCAGTGGTTGGGAAGGGAGTAAGACAGAGTTGTAGCCTTTCCCCAATGTTATTCAATTTGTACAATAAGCAAGCTATAAAGGAAAGCAAGGAGAAATTTGGAGAAGGAATTAAAGTTCAGGGTGAAGAATTAAGAACATTGCGTTTTGCCGACAACATAGTAATTCTGTCATAGACAGAAAAGGACCTGGAAGGGCAGTTGAACGGAATCGACAGTGTGCTGAAAGGTGCATATAAACTAGGGTAATGGAGTGCAGTCTAAGAAAATCAGGTGATGCTGAAGGAATTAGATTGGGAAACGAAGCAATAAAGGAGGTAGATAAGTTTTGTTACTTGGGCAGTAAAATAACAAATGATGGTCGCAGTACAGAGGATATAAAATGCAGTATGGCAATGGGTAGAAAAGCGTTCTTGAAAAAGAGAAATTTGTTAACATCGAATATTGATTTAAGCCTAAGGAAGTCCTTTCTGAAGGCATTTGTTTGGAGTGTTGCCTTGTATGGAAGTGAAACATGGACGACAAACAGTGTGGACAGGAAAAGGATAGAGGCTTTTGAAATGTAGTGCTACACAAGTATGTTGAAGATTAGGTGGGTGGATCGCGAAACTAATGAGGAAGTACGGAACAGAATTGGGGAGAAAAGGAATTTCTGGCATACCTTAACTAAAAGAAGGGATCAATTGGTAGGACACATTCTGTGAAGGAAATGCCTTGTAGTGGTACAGTGTACCCTCCGCCATGCACCTTACGGTGAACTGCGGAGTATGTATGTAGATGTAGACATCAAGGAATTGGGAATTTAGCGTCGGAGGGAAATGTGTGGGGTAGAAACCGCAGAGGAAGACCAAGAGATGGATACAATAAGCAGATTCAGACAGATGTAGGTTGCCGTTCTTATGTGGAGTTTAAGAGGCTTGCTCAGGATACGGTATTGTGGAGAGCAGCATCAAACCAGTCTCCGGACTGAAGAGCACAACAAAAACATGGATGCCATTGTCAGAACTGGACCAAATTGAAATGGGACCACGCGGGAAGCACCAGCGTTCAAGTAAAAAAAGAATCATCAACATCGGTCCACACAGTCGAAGGTTCTGAGGTAACAAACATAAAAGATACAGTTTAATACAAATAAACAATAAGACATTAATGATAAATCTGAAGCATTGAATTAAAATTTGTGATGCGGCCGGGAATCGAACCCGGACCTCCATGCTTACTAGGCAGATGTCTTAATGTTAGACCATCAGACCACTAACGATTAAGGCGCTACGGAATAACACCAAATTGCGCCTCACCGTCCTAAAGGATAAGTTCATTGTACGTTCCACACAGATTTTTTATGTGATTTTACACTGTGTAACTTGACTTTTAGCTCTGACAGCTCTACTCAGACGCCGCTGCTGTCGGTCATTAAATATAGGCAGTCGGCCGCTGTGTTGTCCGTCTCGGCACACTCTTGTCTCAGTGATTTCGCAACACTTAGGTCCCTAACGATTTTCTAAATTGAATGTTCCATGCGCCCAGTCCAGCTACCATTCCATGAACGAAACCTTTAAATCCGATCGTGCAGTTATAATTAGGCCTGAAATCTTTTCACATGAAGCACTGGATTACAAATGCAGCGCGCATTTATACAGGGTGATTCTAAAGTCGCTATACATTTCAGTGATATAGGAACGGAATATTTGTTTGTTGCAGGTCATACGACAGAATACATTTCAGTGATTTAGTAACGGAATATTTGTTTCTTGCAGGTACTACGACATAATACTAACCAAGGAAGAACGTATCGCTCTTGTTTCTGCTCGTCTTCGTGGACTGACGTACGAACAGGTGCTGACAGACTTTTCCTGTCGATTCCGGAAAACAGGCCCCACCAGGTTTGCTATCAAGACCATAGTCAATAAATTCCATCGTACTGGTAGTGTTGCATATGAAGAACGTCCAGGGAGGCCGGCTATAATGCCACGTGCTAAGTGTGCTGGATGCGATCACACGTAGCCCTTCCACATCTACAAGGAGACTTAGTAGGGAGCTTGGTATTCCTCAAACCACTGTGTGGAGAGTTCTTCGCTTTCCATATCCAGGTCGTACACAAGCTTGAAGCGTAGGACTACGCAGCCAGACAAGCTATGTGTCATGACCTGTTACAAGCTGTGGAAAATGATAATTTGATGCAAAATGTCTTGTTCAGTGATGAAGCTATATTTCATACCTGTGGACATGTGAACACACACAACTGCAGGATCTGGGCAGACGAACAACCAAGTGTGCTGCAGAAGTGGCAACGGGGCACAGCAAAAGTGAATGTGTGGTTAGGGATAACGAGGTTAACAGTGTACGGGCCCTTCTTCTACGGGGAACAAACCGTTCCTAGAATCACATACCTTGCTATGTTGTAACAGGTTTTGGAGCCCCAGTTGATATCTGATGGGATTATGGATATTGTTGTTTTTCAACAGGATGGTCCACCACTCCATTTTGCCCTCGTTGTTCGGGATTATCTGAATCAAGCATTTCCCGGCAGATGGGTTGGTTGTGCCTCTCCATGGATGTGGGCACCCTGCTCTCCTGACTTGACACCCTTAGACTTTTTTGCATGGGGGGTATCAAGTCTAAGGTGGAGGTCCGCAACACTGAACACTTAACACAGCACCGAGCGAGGTGGCGCAGTGGTAACGCACTGGACTCGCATTCGGAAGGATGGTGGTTCAAATCCACCTCCGACCATCCAGATTTAGGTTTTCCGTGATTTCCCTAAATCGCTCCAGGCACATGCCGGGATGGTTCCTTTCAAAGAGCACGGCCGATTTCCTTCCCCATCCTTACCCAAATACTCCGAGCGTAAGCTCCGTCTCTAATGACCACGCCGTCGACGGGACGTTAAACTCAAAGCTTCCTTCCTTCCTACTTAACACGGCCGATTCGAGCCGCAGCTACTGAGATTACACCAGATATGCTTGGGTAGGTTTTTCGGTCTACAATGGAGCGCTGGGGGGGGGGGGGGGGATGCCTAGACATGCAAGGTGCTGACATTGAAATGTACTGAAATTATGTCCTGTTGTAACGTAAGTTTCAGTGCCATTACATATTGGTTAATAAAATTTGTTTAAGTACAAAATGTATAGTGATTCCCTTTCTGACCTGAATTTTTCTCTGACAATGAAAAAAAAAATTATTTTCATTTATGTAGTATGTAGGTCATAGTAAACATGACTTTTAATGATATTTTTGAAAATATATTTTGGTGTATGATTTTTGAAATGACTCCAAGTGTAATCATTGGGACTCTGGTGTGGCATGTGAGAGCAAAGAGTAAACATTTTTCTTTTTGACAATTCACGTTTTATTTAAGCAAAACTAAACGCATTTTTCATAACAGATATTAAATTATGGAAATTCGAATTTTTTTGTTACAGTTTTTATCCTTACTAAGACAAAGTGAGACGTTGCATTTCATACAGTTCATCCTGAATATCCTCAAAGTCATAATCGTAAAAATCAGATATGTCACCACCTAAAATTGCAACACTTTACGCATCTGTCTGTGATCACGACATATCTATAAGTAAAATGTATAAAATTAGTAATTATGTTGTGACTTGCAGCCTACAAATCGTAATCAAATATCAATCCAATATCACGGAAAATAACTAAGTAGTATGTTCTCGTAATTAAATATAATGTTTGTTTTCATTATACCTTTAAAAGTAATAAATGTGGATAGTAAAAACTAAATATCCGTCTAATCGACTGTAAACAACATCAGCATATGTTAAAATATGCGCATGACAAAAACCCACTGATTCCAAATGGAATCACTGTTTTCTCATTACGAAATTTCTTACTTCGGAAACGCATTGTAAAAATGTAATATATGCACATTATTCTCTAATTATTTAGGAATAGAAAGCGATAAACGCTCATTGTTACATATGTAATACACACCTGTTATTATTTTATACAGTTGGTACTGCATACCGAAACAGGAACGGCATACGCAAAACAAAAATCAACGGAAGATTGAGACCTAACAGGTGATTGTTTTCGAGCAACAAGGTGCTACAATCTGTTGGCAGAAAACAGACATAAAACTTAAGATTCCAATTAGGAACATTCGCTGCGTAAAACGGGCCAAATTAGTGATTCCATTTGGAATCACACGGTCGGAAAGGGTTAAAATCACCCTGTATCTTTTGTAAGGAATACCAGCGCCATCTTTATCTATGCATATCGGTATCCTATGCCTTGCCACTTCACTTTATTGAGAGTCTTGATTTCAACAGTCGCTCTTCCCTGCAAACAAGTGTTGTTTCAACAGTTCTGCAATATTCAACTATTAATCTCGTGGCTTACACAAGCAGAGCGAAGTTACTGCTACTGTTCCATTTTGGCGTGGCTCATATAAGTTTGTCAATTAGAGAGAATTATTTGTGCTTAGCCTACACACACCAGAGTTCGCGGCGAAACACCTTTGAAAGGAAGAAATTTAATAACCAGTAGAAGGAAGCTGTGTTCGAAGAAGGCAAACTTGGTAAATTAAAATGAAAATTAATGACACGCGATAATTCGAAATTACAGTGTGACTCTAATTCCTTTTAATTATTGCCCAGGCAGCGTTATCCCTTCAGCGTCTTTTGTAGGAGGAAAGCAAGAGACTACGAGTGGCTGTAACAACCGGCGCTTAAATTTCAGCTCAAGTGAAACTTCCTGTTAGATTTTAACTATGGACGTGGCTCTGTTGCGAAACTTGAGGGACTGTACCGCGGGAGTAAGGCTATTGAGGAGACACGACTTAAACACAACCTGGAGGATGTTTCTAAAACATTTCCATATCAATGGACACTTCGCTAAAAACTACACTGCTCAAAACAATTAAGGGATCAGGTGAGAAATCATACACAATATACATAAGATAAAACTTTCTATTCAGATATTGGTTACGATAGTAATTTGTGTGTGATACAGAACGATATTTTGCGTCCTCAACTCTACTTGAGGTAAAAATGGTTTTCAAAATGTTCAAATGTCTGTAAATCTATCGGACCAAACTGCGTGGTCATCACTCCGTAGCTTACAAACTACTTAAACCTAGACAAACTAACCTAAGGACAACGCACACACCCATGCCCTAGGGAGGACTCGAACCTCCACGGCGAGCAACCGCACGCTCCGCTGCGAGGCGCTTCAGACCGCTCGGAAAAATGGTTTTACTTAAAGCGAGGCACAAAGGGGCTACCATAATAGTGAAAAACTCATTCTCGTTGCCCGCTACTAGAGTACTGTTGCCCATTGTGGGACCCTCACCTGACGGAAGATACTGAGAAGGTTCAGAGAAGGGCAGCTCGTTTTGTTTTGTCACGTTACCGGGGTAAAAGCGTCACGGAAATGTTGCACGAATTGGGGGTCGAAATCGTTAAAAGAAAGACGTTATTCATTGCGGCGTGATCTGTTTGCGAAGTTTCAATCACCGACTTTTACTTCTGAATGTAAAAATATTTTTCTAGCACCTACCTACTTAGGGAGACATGACCATCCCAATAAAATAGGAGAAATCAGATCGAAAACGGAACGATATAGGTGTTCTTTCTTTCCGCGCGCTATTAGAGAATGGAACGGTAGAGAAAAGTTATAAAAGTGGTTAATGAACCCTCTGCCAGGCACGTAAATGTGATTTGCAGAGTATCTATGGAGATGTAGATGTAGACTAATATGGTGTTGAATCACCTCGGACGGCCAGTACAATTGCACACCTGTGTGACATGAGCGGTAAAAGGTTATTAATCAGCTCTTGAGGGATATTAGGCCAGTCTTCCATGAGTGCAATATCCTGCTCTGCAACCGTTGCTGGTCTAGCTGCAGTGCGTCTGCCAAGTGCATCCCAAACATGCTCAATAGGGTTTAAGTCCGGTGAACAAGCTGGCCACTCCATTCGTTCAATTCAGTCAGCTTCAAGCATGTTATCCATAGTGCAGATCTGTGTGGACGAGCGTTATCGTCCACCAGAAGGGAATAATCTCCTATGGCACCAGCTCAGGGCACAACAAAAGCTCGAAAGATCTCATGTCTCGAAGTCCCATTCCAAACGACAAAGAGATCCGCATGTCCGCCAATACTGACTACTGCTCACAACATTCGTCCATCACATATGGTGTCGGAATAGCATAGTCGGTAGTGCGCTTGCCCGCGAAAGGCAAAGGTCCCAGGTTCGAGTCCCGGTTCCGGCACACAATTTTAATCTGCCAGGAAGTTTCATATCAGCGCACACTCCGCTGCAGAGTGAAAGTTTCATTCTGGAAACATCCCTTAGGCTGTGGCTAAGCCATGTCTCCACCATATCCTTTCTTCCACGAGTGCTAGTCCTGCATGGTTCGCAGGAGAGCTTCTGTGAAGTTTGGAAAGTAGGAGGCGAGGTACTGGCGGAAGTAAAGTTGTGAGGCGGCATCGTGAGTCGTGTCGGGATAGCACAGCTGGTAGTGCGCTTGCCCGCGAAAGGCAAAGGTCCCAGGTTCGAGTCCCGGTTTCGGCACACAATTTTAATCTGCCAGGAAGTTCCACATATGGTGATGTTTCCTGCACACAATCAGGATTCTTCCGAGTTCCACATTGTCTCCAAATGAGGGAACGAAGACTGTCCGGCTGGACACAAAATCTTGACTCATCTATGAACAGAACTCGGCGCCATTCGTTACAACTCCAATCCTGATGTTCAAAAATCAAAAATGTTCAAATTTTTGTAAAGCTTATGGGACTTAAATGCGGGGTCATCTATCCCTAAATTTATAAACTACTTATGAACTTATACTGAAGGCAGTAGATACATCCGTTCCCGAGGGGGATTCGAACCCCCGACGGGGAACGGCCTCGTACATCGGAACATGGCGCCTCAATGCGCTCGGTCGCCTCGCCGCGGCTCCTGATGTTCCTCCGTACAGTTTATGGGGGCTGAACGGTATCGTGGTTTTAATGGGACACACACCATAAGCCTCAGTGCGTAGAGGCCACATTTCCGAAGGCGATTTCGAACTGTTTGTGTTGATATTACTACTCCTTGAGGGTTCGTTGCAGCTGAGTTGCATTCAGCCTCCTGTCTCGATGGGCTGTTAACCGGAAATAATTGTCATCTATTTCTGATGTTACCCATGGATGACCTTGACTTTGCCATCTTTTAAAGGTTCCTGTTGGCTGAAATCGCGTCCAGGTCCTGGCAATTACACTTTGGGACACTCCGATAGCCCTTCCTATGGCTCTCCATGCCATAGCTACGGGTACGTCACGTTGTTGTTGTTATTGCATTGCACTACCTGATCACTACACTATCTGAACTTAACTGTTTGTGCAATTTGTTTGGTAGAGTAAACAAAAGTCAACACTAACCTCCTCTGCAGCAACTTTCTGTTATTATCACTGTCTCGATTGGCGTGATGTTCAAAATGTTCAAATGTTTGTATAGTTTATGGGACTTAACTACGGGGTCATCACTCCCTAAACTTACAAACTACTTATGAACTACTTACGAACTAGGACGGCACAAATATCCATGCCCGAGGTGGGATTCGAACCCCCGACCGTAGTGGCCGTGCAGACCGTGACTGGAGCGCCTCAGTCCCCTCGGCCACCGCGGCCGGCTTGGCGGGATGTTGTCTCTACTCCGTAGAACCGACAGAAAGACATCA
This sequence comes from Locusta migratoria, assembly GCA_026315105.1. Classification (NCBI taxonomy): domain Eukaryota; kingdom Metazoa; phylum Arthropoda; class Insecta; order Orthoptera; family Acrididae; genus Locusta; species Locusta migratoria. The sequence continues at coordinate 285,665,450 of CM048755.1, forward strand.
ACCATTTTAGATCATTCTTCCGATGACAGTATGTCAGAACCTAGATATCTCATCTGTTTCCCTAATTGTTTTGACCAGTATAATAATTTAATTTCAGCTTTATTGTTCGTCTTGTGAAAATTTCTATGTGGTAAATGAGAAACACAAATGAGACGTGTTAGTAAGGTAACTTCATTACCCTGTTTGTCGAGTCAAAGCGATGCTTACGACGGTTTTAAAAACACAAGTACAGTGTGGTGACGAAAGTCATGGGACAGCGATATGCGCAGACACAGATGGTGGTATTTCCAACATACAGAGTGTATTAAAGTGTTGTGCATTGTTAGAGTTGCCGTTTGTTCTCCAGTGATTCATGCTGAAAGGATTCAGAAGTGATTATAGTCACACTATGGCAATTAACACACTTTGAACACGGAATGGTAGTTTTAGCTAGGCAAATGGGACATTCCGTTTCAGAAATCGTCAGAATATCCAACATTAAGAAATCAGCAGCGTCAAAGTGTGCTGCGAATTCCAAATTTCGGGCATTACCTCTCACCGTGGATATCGCAGTAGACAATAGCTTTCGCTTAATGGCGGAGAGCAGTGGCGTTTGGGTAGAGTCGTAACTTCTAACAGACAAGGAGCACTCGTGAAATGACCACAGCAATCAAAGTGGGAGGTACGACGAACGTATCCGTTAGAGTAGTGGGCCCCATTTGTCGTTAATTGGCTATGACAGCAGCAATTGACTCGAGTGCCTTTCCTAACAGCGCGCCATCGTCAGCAGCGCCTTTCCTGGGCTCGTGACCATATCGGTTCGCCGTAAGACGACTGGAAAACCTTGGCTTGATCAGATGAGTTGCGACATCATTTCGTAAGAACTGATGGTAGGCTCCGAGAGTGGCGCAAATCCAACGAAACCATGCATTCAAGTTGTCAACAAGTCACTGCACTAGCTGGTGGTGATTCCATAATACTGTGGGCTCTTTTTACATTGATCCTCTGGGCCAACGGAAGTCATCAGTGAGTGAAAATGGCTTTGTTCTGTTACTTGGAGACCATCTGCAATCACTCCTAGACTTCATGTTCCCATATAACAATGGAATTTGTATGGACGGTATGGATGACAGTGCAAAATTTCTGAAGACAACATTTTTCGCGATTGGTTTAACGAACATTTTGGACAGTTGGCGCGATCGATTTGGCCATCCACATCTCCCGACGTGAATTCCACAGAACATTCATGGGACATAAGTGAGCTATCAGGTCATGCAAAAAATCCTGGATCGCCAACAGTTTCGTTATTTTTGAGGTCGATAGGGGCAGTATGGCTCATATTCCTGCGCGGGACTTGTTGAGTACATGCCACGGTGACTCACTGCACTTCGCCCAATAAAAAGAGATCCAGTACAATATTAGCAGGTTGTTGTTATGGTCTTCAGTATGGAGACTGGTTCGACGCAGCTCTTCACCCTACTCTATCAAATGTTCAAATGTTTGTATAGCTTATGGGACTTAACTACGGGGTCATCAGTCCCTAAACTTACAAACTACTTATGAACTAGCTATTACTAAGGACGGCACAAATATCCATGCCCGAGGGGGGATTCGAACCCCCGACCGTAGTGGCCATGCAGACCGTAACTGGAGCGCCTCAGTCCTCTCGGCCACCGCGGCCAACCCTACTCTATCCTGAGCAAGCCTCTTCATCTCCTCATAAGACGGCAACCCACATCCATCTGAATCTGCTTCCTATGTTCATCTTTTGGTCTCCGTCTGCGATCCCCCCCCTCCCACCCACACACACATTTCCCTACAATGCTGAATTGACGATTGCTTGATGTCTAAGAATGTGTCCTAGCAATCGATCCCTTCTTTTAGTCAAGGTATGTCAAAAATAATTTTCTCTCCAATTATTTCCAGTACCTCTTCATTAGTTACGCGATCTAACCACCAAATCTTCAGCATTCTTCTATAGCACCACATTTCAAAAGCCTCTGTCCTCTTCCTGTCTGAACTATTTATCGTCCAAATTTCACTGCCGTACAAGGCAACACTCCTCACAAATGGCTTCAGAAAAGACTTCCTCTCACTTAATATTCGATGTAATAAAATTTCTCTTTTTCAAAAACGCTTTTCTTCCCATTGCTATTCTGCATTTTATGTCATATGTTATTTTACTGCCCAAGTAACAAAACTCATCTACCACTTTTATTGTTTCGTTACCTAATCAAATTCCTTTAGCATCGCCTGATTTTCTAAGACTGCATTGCATTAGCAGGTATCCCATGATTTTTGTCACCTCAGTGTATATGTTGACGTAATGAAGGGAATCCTGCTACGCAATAAAAACTTGATAATTTTCAAATCAAGATAAAAAGCGAATCCTGCTACCTTGATACAAGGGTGGAAGAAGATGGAATGGAGTAAGAGGCGGACAGCCATGAGCACCGCAACACGACGCTCCAGTACGCGCGGCTCATCTGACCTCACAGCATTCACTGGAAGAGTTGTATCGAGGCAAATAGTGTACAGACGGCTTCGGCAGAGTGGCTTTTATTGTCGGAAATCTTCTGTATGCGTACCCCTGACGCGCCCAATATAGAAGGAAGCGTCTCTAGTAAGATCGCCAAATTTTTGGACGGTTGAACAGAGATGAGTCCCGATTTGGTCTGAAGAGTGATTCTCGGTGGATTCCTATCGTAAGGGAACGTGGATCACATTTTCTGCATCCAAACGTTATGGATTGAGGCCGATATAGAGGAGGATACCTAGTGGTATGCACAGGGATTATGTTGACCAGGCGAGTACCTCTCCATGAAATTGTGCGGGTGAATCGGCAGATTTAACCACTGTCAGGTATCTTGACGAGATCCTGCGACCTCGTCTGCGAGTTTTGCGTGATTTTTTAGGCCCAGATTTCGTATTGGTGGACTGTAGTGCTGAACTTTATTGAGCATGGGTGGTCGCTGTTTTCTTGGGAACGGAAGCCGCAAATTGTATGGCTTGCTCGCTCTCCCGCTTTGCATCCCACAGAGCAGTGTTTTTCAGTCTGTGGGTCGCGACCCCCAGGAGGGTCGCATAAGTCTTGCCGAATGGGGGGGGGGGGGGGGGGGGGGGCATAGCCGTCACAGGAGCAAACCGTAAAATATCTATGGTTTCAGCAACGTAAAAACGTATGCCTAACTGAAATGTCTGTAATTTTAAAATTACGGAGTTCCTCGTGTAATAATAACTATGAACTAGAAGGACCCGTGCGAATACTTCGCACATGACAAAAAAGTTGCGAAAAAATTGAAGTAAAGTTGAATGTTCACGGATAGCGCTTTTTTTTCAGAATCAATCAATGCAAGTGTTTAACCGCGCAAATGAAAGAGCTTGATCTGCTGAGTGTTGTTAGGTCAAAAAGAACTGCGTACCTTAATTAGAACCGAAGATATCGCAAAAAAAATCCTATTAACATATTGTAAGCAAGGACGGAAGGATTCCGCGTTTGAATAAAAATAAAGGATGGAGAGACTTAAGTTAATTCTGATACTTGATCAATGAAATCGGTCGGATAGAACGGTCTGACCGACTGACTTTAGTTTACAGCAAGGACATCTCCATAATAAATATACAGAAGGAATCCGCGTTTGAGTATAGAAAAAGAAAGGTGGGAGTTATGAAAATTCTGATACTCGATGACAAATCTATGTTGTTGTAGTTTGTTATGTGTATGGGAATTAACTGCGGGGTCTTCAGTCCCTAAACTTACTAACTACTTATGAACTACCTTATACTAAAGACAGCACGAACATCCACGCCCGAGGAGGGGGGGGGGGCATTCGAACTCCCGACGGGGAACGACCTCGCGCATCGGAAAATAGCGCGCCTCAATGCGCTCAGCCGCTCCGCCACGGCTGATGACAAATCAAAACAAAAACTAAGGAAATCGGCCGGGTAGTTTGGTCCTGCCGATTGACTTTAGTTTTCGTAGATTCCTTTAATATATAAGATTGAATAGATTATAGATTGTTTTATAACACAGTATGGTAATGATGAACAAGCGAAAAGCCTGGCTACTGTTTTCACGAATGAATCGATAGGTAGAACTTGATACAATAAGTAATTTAAAAAATCGAAAAAAATCTACTTCTTTACAAATTTTGTCTATGCAGTCGGCGCCGGCCGCGGTGGTCGAGGTGACTGAGGCGCTCCAGTCACGGTCAGCACGGCCACTACGGTCGGGGGTTCGAATCCCCCCTCGGGCATGGATATTTGTGCCGTCCTAGTTCGTAAGTAGTTCATAAGTAGTTTGTACGTTTAGGGACTGATGACCCCGTAGTTAAGTCCCATAAGCCAGTGGGCCCTTTCTTAACGAGCATAATTTGCTTCTCAGTCTTGCCTGAAACGCGAAACACACATTAAGCAAAATATATTTTTCTGTCGGAAATCATGTAAAAAGAGGATAATGTATTCCATTCCGAAAAATACTCCAAACAAATTTTCGTCTAACAGTTTTAAAAAATCCGTATCGAAATAAAGAAGATTAAATTTGCTTCCTTTAGGATAACATAGTTTTATTACGGTTCGTTAGAATGGGGGCAGGTGGGTTGCCAGAATAGTTTTCAGTTGGAAGGGGGTCCCATATACGAAAAGGTAGAAAAACACTGCCATAGAGTATATCTGCTATGCACTCTAGAGACGGGTTCAAAAGAGTTCAAATGTTATAAATCTATGGGACTTAACTTCAGTCCCCAGGCTTCCAAACTACTTCAACGAATTACATAAAATTTCCGGGCTGATAGGCCGTGGTCGATACGTAACACTTTTCCCTAACGTTTCGTCTTCGACTGGGGGAAATTTTTACCTATTGACCACGGCCTATCAGCCCGGAAATTCTAAGTTAACGCCAGCCGTGAAAGCCTATGATGTACTTAAACTAAGTTAAATTAACCTGAGGGCAACACACTCACACACACACACACACACACACACACACAGACACACACGCACACAGACGCACCTATGCTCCAGGGAAGACTCGAAGCTTCGACGGCGAGAAACAGCGCACTCTGCAGGAAGGTGCCTTAGACCGCTCGGCTACTCCACCGCGGCAGAGACGGGTTGCATCACGTCAGCATCCAACAACCTCTCTCCAAGACTTGCGAGTAGCTCTACGCGATAAATGGGCGTTATTGCCTCAACATGAGATTGATGGCATCAATTAGCAGCATGTCCCGTCGTTCTCAGGCCTATATTGCTGCCAGCGGTGGTCACGCTCCGTACTGAGCACATTAATCAGCTGTCAGAATGTGCGTGCAATTCCGTTAAGTTGGAAAACAATGAAGAAAACATTGTAGTACAGTGTCATACACGGTACAGTTTTTACCGTTCCTTATTCTTTACCCTGTTTCTACTTTATTGTCACCTGTGTATACTCTTTTGTGGCAGAATAAACGCAACCTCGAAATATTTCCGTTTTTTGCTTTAATTCTGGACACCAGTGTAGTATTTCGTGCCTGCCTGCAGTAATTTGTTATTCAAGAGCTCAAGCGTAGCATAAAAAATTTGCGCCGTGTTTCGGTGCGCATAGTGTCAGCCAGGAACGCTCAGGCCATGAATTGGAAATGGCAGGTTGTGAAAACGTGCGCGCTGGACGCCGGCCAACATGAGGCGACCTTTGGTCTGCGAGAGGTCCTCCCACCGCTACAGCCAGCATGCTTCATAAGCACTGCACGCCTTTGTGTAAGGTCATCGTTATTGCCGGAGGCGAGCCGTACACTTCATTACACCGCAGGCTTTGTTCGCTCTGACGGGAGACAGAATCGCAGCACCAGTGTCCGGCGATGAGGAACTAATTTGACGTTCCCTGGAGAATGGGTGTTTTTTTTTCCTTTTATTTTGCTCGAATATTAGCGTACAAATGAATCATTATAGTTGATTTAAAGTTCCTCTGAGAAACGAGAAGAGATCTTAGCAGTCTGTTTCGCGATGTTAACTTCAGTAAAATGACAGAATGTTCCTTATTACGAACCTTACTTTATTATTACACTTGTGGAGAGCGAAATCGCCTCTGTAGGAATAGACCTGGGTTTCAGTAGCAACAATCGTGTGATACCCAACTCGCTCTCTTCGCCTAAGACACGCAAAAAGAAGTATATACAGGGTGTCCAAGCTATCTTGTTCACCCAAAATATCTCTGGAACAATAACAACTATTGGAAAACGACTTTCACCGGTATCAATGTACGGCTGGGGCCCATGAATGTAAATATTTGGAAACATTCTAAAACGAAAGCAAATGTGTTTTTTAACTCAAATTTTTTTTTAAATGGACACCCTATGTTTTTCTTCAGCAATCCATAGCATGACAAATCACATAAACAATGGCGTTGATTGCATCGCAATATTCCAATTACATCGCGAGATATTGCGACGCGAAGTTGACGCTTGAAATACGCGAAACGCGCGGCTAGCTCACGTCCTGAGACTCAGGCGAGAACCCCATGCTGCTCAGGACGTGAGCTAGCCGCGCGTTTCGCGTATTTCAAGCGTCAACTTCGCGTCGCAATATCTCGGGATGTAATTGGAATATTGCGATGCAATCAACGCCATTGTTAATGTGATTTGTCATGCTATGTATTGCTGAAGAAAAAATATAGGTTGTCCATTTAGAAAAAAACATAAGTTTGTGTTAAAAAACACGTTTGCTTTCGTTTTAGAATGTTTCCAAATATGTACATTCATGGGCCCCAGCCGTACATTGATACCGGTGAAAGTCGTTTTCCAATAGTTGTTATTGTTCCAGAGATATTTTGGGTGGACAAGATAGCTGGGACACCCTGTATAGACGCCCAGCCAGATTTCGTGTTCCTCGACGTCCGAAAGGCGTTCGATACGCTTCTGTTCTGTCACCTAATTAACAAAATATGCGCGTATAGAACGTAGGACCATCTGTCTGATAATACTGAAGAGTCAGCCTCCGTAGTATAGTTGACAGCGTAGTTTGTAAGTTTAGGGACTGATGACCCCGTGCCGGCCGCGGTGGCCGAGGGGACTGAAGCGCTTCAGTCACGGTCTGCACGGCCACTACGGTCGGGGGTTCGAATCCCCCCTCGGGCATGGATATTGGTGTCGTCCTTAGTTGTAGGTAGTTCATAAGTAGTTTGTAAGTTTAGGGACTGATGACCCCGTAGTTAAGTCCCTTAAGCTTAACAAACATTTGAACATTTTTTTGATGCCCCCGTAGTTAAGTCCCATAAGCTCTACAGACATTTGAAGATTTGAAGATTTGACCCTTAATAACCATAAGTGTGAGGTCATCCATATGACCACTAAAAGAAATCCATTAAACTTCAGTTACACGATAAATCAGTCAAATCTAAAGGCCGTCAATTCTACTAAATACCTAGGAGTTACAATTACGAATAACTATATCATAGGAAAAATACTGGTTGTGCTACACTCCAAAGAGACCAGCGCACGTTCACAGCAGTTTCTGCCCCACGGTGTTCTCGGAGAAGGGTTGAATTGTTGGGAAGAAAGAAAGAAAGCTCAGGATTTAACGGCCCGCGTCGTCATTAGAGACGAAGCTCACGCTCAAATTATTGGTAAATATGGTGTAGGTCGGATCGTTGCGGTCGGTCTTTCGTCTTTGTTCTAGGCTGTTCGTTGAGATCTTGCCTAAGTTTTTTATTACAGAGAGCGTCGAGCCATCTGACCGAGCGCGCTCAGCTCGCTCGGTAATTGTTCCGGAGCTGTCAGCAGTGTGGGACGCTATCAAGACTGTCGTCCTGTTGATCATTGCTCTGCGGATTATAGTTTTCGACTGTGAAATGTGTGATTATCTACTTCCCACGATCACGGGTAGCTTCACTGACGTTCCTTATGGCAAGCCACTGAGCCCCATTCGTGTCGATTATGATTGGCAGTATGTTTGAAATGATTTTCTCGGCCACCCTTAAGGTACCTACGTGATTTCAAGGCTGGGCATAGCGGTTGTGACCTCTAATGCAGATGCGTCAAAAGGAGTTATATTTGGGTAAGAGAGGGTGTAACAACTCTCCTATCCTGTGGTACGTCCACGGTACTGTTAGGTAGAATTATGGTGAAATTTGCTGCCAATGCGACATCATTAACCTACCTTAAACCTCACATGAAATAGTGAGTAGTAGCATATTATAAAAAAAACCTCGACTCCTTGCTGTTTGGAACGTCGCCGATCCCAAAGTGACGTCACAGCCCCCACGCTTTGGCATAATTACAGAGGAAGTTTGTAGGCACTTGCGAACCAAATTTCAAACTTTTGCGTCACGATGGGAGACAATTACGGGGTTTCGTAAAAGAATCCCCTTATTTTTTGTGTAGCATAGATCATGATAAATGATACCGAAGTCGCTGTTTCGTGTCTCATTCAAATCGAAATACGATACAACTTTTACTCTGATTTACATGCGAGTTATATCAAAAGCTCATTACTTTTCTTAGTAACCCTTGCAGAAGTGCAGACATATGTCTAAAAAAAAAAGTAAAGCAGTCAACAATCTGAAGATTGGTTTGAACACCACAGTGCTTTTCTAGGCATGGTCCTGTTTGGAAGTGGTAAGCCGTTGCCTTCCTCCGACCTTCGAACTGACTTACCCAGCCAGTTATAGGGGGACCTACAGTTTAACGTGGGTTCCGAACCACGGTGCTACTCGGTACTTTTCACTTGAGCAATGCTACCAGAGGTGAAAGAAGTGGAAAGTGACAGATAAAAATCCTAGGACCTAGCGTATAGCATAATAAGGACACTTCAAAATTGTAATTTGTCCTTAGACTCTCAATGTATTGTTTTGCAAAGACTAAACTGTCTTCGAGTCTACTTTGGTAATTTTCGCAGCGTTTTATAACAACCCTAAAACTGATATATGTACTCAGTCAGTCTCAATCATTCGACCTCCGTAGCTCAGTCGACATCATCGCTGTCTACATCTCAGGGGTCCCGGGTTTGATTCCCGGCAGGGAGCTGGGTGTTGTTTGTTGTCCTCTTCGTCATCATCGACACGCAAGTCGGCGAAATGTCGATCCCCGTTGGGTACTTCCCGGCCAGTAAAAGCCACACGGTCATCATAATCACTCGACCTCCGAGACTCGTATTTCCTACTGCGCAGTGAAGATTCCCCGGCGACGCACCTTGGAGTGGTTACGCAATATCCCGGCCGCCTGCATACGCATTCCGAGAAACTTTCTGGGACGTGTTCACGTATTCCCATAGATCGTGGGTCTGATACAAACAAGCGGTAATACCATCCAAGCAAATTTACCCTTTTTTATTTATATACACCCGATGAAAGTTTCGTAAAATATACCATATCGAATAACAGCATATTTTACAAAATAGGGTCTAAACTTGATTGTTAACTTAGTTATTGCCATCAGTTGCTATTATGTGGGTACGAAATAAGAAATAGAGGCCGCGAGGGAACAGGATTCACATGAAGCCAATGCAGCGCATAAAATTCGGTGTGAGTCAGTCCACAGAGTTTTGCATTCTACATACATCTACATACATACTCCGCAATTCACCGTAAGGTGCGTGGCGGAGGATTACAGGAATTAGTAAGTTGTGAAACTGCTTGGCTGATTTTATTCATTTTGCTATCCATATAATCGTCGCGAACGCACAGCCATGTTCAAAATATAAAACTCTTACTTTGATTCATTGCACGCAATCGTTGATGATAGAATCTTTGCAGGCCGCGGTGGCCGAGGAGACTAAGGCGCTCCAGTCACGGTCTGCACGGCCACTACGGTCGGGGGTTCGAATTCCCCCTCGGGCATGGCTATTTGTGCCGTCCTAGTTCGTAAGTAGTTCATAAGTAGTTTGTAAGTTTTGGGGCTGATGACCCCGTAGTTAAGTCCCATAGATTATACAAACGTTTTTTGATAGAAGCTTTATGACTACAGAAGAAAGAGTAAATTACGATACGTAATAAACCTGCAGCGAGTTACTCGCTTTGTCAATAACTTTGAACTCCGGCCTTGCGTCGAAATAGACTAGAAGACAATGTCACAGACACTTTAAACGCGAGTTTATCGATCCAGTGACACGCAAGACATCACGTATGACGTTTCAGTAGTACTTTCAGAAAATATTCTAGTCACCGTAGCTTGGTCGTATGAGTGTCAGAGTTGAGTCTTTAATTTATAACGGTACTATATTAATCTTCGTTATTAGTTGAATTAATTTCAAACGATTTATTCATTTTGTTGCAACTTTGCCGTTCAGTTCTTTGCTTGAAATTTTCATTTAAGACAGATTCTGTAGTTTTGGCTCAGAGGCATGTACGAGGAGACTACAGAAACTGAGTTACACATTATTGTGACATGTTAAGTAGGTTTTTAAGAATACTGCACAACACGTCAAAGTGGGACAAATACAAGATACTATTTTCAACATTGGCATTAAGTGTCGGAACGTTCTACCAATTACTCATTTCCTTCTAGACAAAAATCCGCTTCGTGGTCATGGTGTGAATTTAAAATTGCAAAATTGCTCCCCAGCTTAATCTGGTAATCTGAATGTGATGGCTGTAAGCCAGAAATATTACAAGGTGAGCATAAAGGTTCCGTCGGTGGAGCGTCGCGAGTCCCTGGTTCGAGCCTATCTAAGGAAGCCAGTTTTGATTGCTCAGGTATGTTGTACATCTGTACTCCACAAGCTGCCGTACGGTGTGTGGCGGAGGCTACTTTTTCTACCATTTCCAATTCCACCTCTTCCTGTTCAAAAAAAAAAAAATGTTCAAATGTTTGTAGGACTTATGGGACTCGTGTTTGCTTCGGATTATGGTTTGATTCCTTGTGGAGGTATAGATCAGTGTGTGTGTCCTTTCTGTGTACCTTATGGCCCAGAGTCCCGTCCTCCCGTTTAATTAACAATACATCCAAGAAGTTAAGTTGGCCATTTCTCTCTTTCTCCATCGTGAACTGTATCTTTTGATTAATGCTATTGAGATGCAGTAAGAAGACATCCAGCTCCTCTTCACCATGGTTCAAATGTTTGTATAGTCTATGTGACTTAACTACGGGGTCATTAATCCCTAAGCTTACAAACTACTTATGAACTACTTACGAACTAGGACGGCACAAATATCCATGCCCGAGGGGGGATTCGAACCCCCGACCGTAGCGGCCGTGCAGACCGTGACTGAAGCGCCTCAGTCCTCTCGGCCACCGCGGCCGGACCTCTTCCTGTTCCTTCCTTTTCCTGTTGCCGGAAAAAGACTGCAGGTAAGCCTCCCTGTGGACTTTAATCTCTCTAATGCTATCCTCATGGACGTTTCGCGATGTTGGTTGTAGCTTCTAAAAACTTACGCTCTTGGAATGCCGGCCGTGGTGGCCGAGGGGACTGAGGCGCTCCAGTCACGGTCTGCACAGCCACTACGGTCGGGTGTTCGAATCCCCCCTCGGGCAGGGATATTTGTGCCGTCCTTAGGATAAGCTAGTTGATAAGTAGTTTGTAAGTTTAGGGACTGATGACCCCGTAGTTAAGTCCCATAAGCTATACAAACATTTGATTCGATTTGCTCTTGGAAGCTGGCCACGGTGGCCGAGGGGATTGAGGCGCTCCAGTCACGGTCTGCACGGCCAATACGGTCGGGGGTTCGAATCCCCCCTCGGCCATGGATATTTGTGCCGTCCTTAGGATTAACTAGTTCGTAAGTAGTTTGTAAGCTTAGGGACTAATGACCCCGTAGTTAAGTCCCATAAGTTCTACAAACATTTGAATTTTGCTCTTGGAATTTTGACTGTAGCACGCCTGCCTTGTGACGTCTGCCGCTTGAGTCTGCCGACCATTTCCGTGACGGATTCTCGCGTACTAAATGAGCCTGTAACCAAGTGTGCTGCTTTCCTTTGGATCTTCTACGTCTCCTCTTTCAATCCCGTATGTTACGGAATACGGATCTTACACTGACGATTAATATTAAATTATTGGCCGAACGAACAACTTGTAATCTACTTCCTTTGTTCGTGGACTACACTTCCTGGGAGGGGGGGGGGGGTGTCTTCCGATGAACCTCAGTTTGGTATTTGCCTTACCTACGATTAATTTTATGTACTCGTTCCACTCCAAATTGCTATTGATGCATTCTCCCAAATCTTTGATGGAAGTATTTGTTTTCAATGTTTATGCTACGATTATGTAGTGGTGCAGTAAAGGATCTTTCTTTGTATGCATTCGCAGTACGTTACATTTGTTTGTAATGAACGTAAATTGCCATTACCTGCATCAAGCACCGATACGCTGTAGATGTTCCTACAATTGGCTACGACTTTTCAAAGTTGCGATTCTTTGCATACTATAGTAGCATCTGCCAGAAGGGTCATCAGTCCCTAAACTTACAAACTACTTATGAACTAACTAATACTAAGGACGGCACAAATATCCATGCCCGAGGGCGGATTAGAAGCCCCGACCGTAGTGGCCGTGCAGTCCGTGACTGGAGCGCCTCAGTCCCCTCGGCCACCGCGGCCGGCAAGGTTAAGTACTACGTCATTTATGTATATTGTGAAAAGGAATGGTCCTATAACACTCTCTTGGGGCATGACAGAAATTAATTACACGGCGTAATACTATTCTCCATTGAGAATGATATGCGGTTCTGTTCTCTAGGATATCTCCAGTGATAATTGTGTGGCATTTTATGGCTGCTAGACCCCATCTGAAGTCGTGTTCAGCCTGCCTGGTGCAAGTCTTTTCAGTTGACGCCACTTCGGCAACTTGCGCGTCAATGATGATGAGGCGTAAAAACGAACAGCAGAGGGATGAGAGAGAAAGAGGTGGGTGCAGAGAGAGGGGGGAGGTAGGGGATGTGGACTACGAGAGTGTAGGATAAATAAACACCCGGGCAACGCTAGGTTTACAGCTGTGTGCTTTCTGTTCTTTCGGCCATGACAGTTCAGTGGAAATGCACTCCTAGGCCCTTACTCTTCTTACTCTTACGGAAATAGGTTAAAAAAAAAATACACGAGTTTGAGTACCAGTGGGCAGGGGAAAGTTGAGAAGTAGTATCTGACGGGAGGCGTGCTTGAGTTATCCACGTAGTTGTGCTTATCACTACGTCCCCAGTGGTGTAGGGGTCAGCTCAAAAATGTTCAAATGTTTGTAGAACTTATGGGACTTAACTACGGGGTCATCAGTCCCTAAGCTTACTAACTACTTACGAACTAGCTACGACTAAGGACGTCACAAATATCCATGCCCGAGGGGGGATTCGAACCCCCGACCGTAGTGGCCGTGCAGACCGTGACTGAAGCGCCTCAGTCCCCTCAGCCACCGCGGCCGGTTAGGGGTCAGCGCAACTGCCTAAAAAGCAGGAGATACGGTTTCGAATCCCGGTCTAGAACACATTTTCAACTTTACTCATTCGCAGTTAACGCCGTAAATTCCATGAATATGACTAGTTTCCCTTGGCAGGGTCACAATATGCGATACTGTACTTTTCTCAACATTTCATTGACAGTCGATATTTATGAACTCTGTACAATAGAGAAATGCATGCCGGCCGCGGTGGCCGAGGAGACTGAGGCGCTCCAGTCACGGTCTGCACGGCCACTACGGTCGGGGGTTCGGATTCCCCCTCGGGCATGGATATTTGTGCCGTCCTTAGTGTTAGCTAGTTCATAAGTAGTTTGTAAGTTTAGGGACTGATGACCCCGTAGTTAAGTCCCATAGACTATACATTGAAACATTTGAGAAATGCAGTATGTAATGTTAACGTTCCTCTGAAAATAAATTACTCATTACAGTATCGGAGGATTACAGTACAAGTCCTGTTTAAGTGGCCTATCCGTAGGAACCTTTCTCTACTACGAAACGGAAAAGTTCCCCACTCGAGTGTTAAAACGAAAGCGATGGGCAGAGAAAATGCTGACGGGCGAGGGTTGACAGGGTCAGCCCAAGTGGCCACGTGACGCAGGGGCGCTCGTAATGAGGCAGGATTGAGGAAATGGTCTGCAGTGGCCAGAATGGAGACAAGAGCCGCCCTGCCAGGCGCGATTGGAATGAGGAAGCGCAGCGTGCAGGGACAGGGGGCGGACATCACAAGCACACCACACGGCTCTCACAATTTTATACATATGTGACCGCAAATTGCAAGCAGTAAAGCTATTCGAGGCATCTCTCAAAAAATCCTTAGAAGAACGAATTACAAAATTTTCCACTATTTTTAATTACCCGTGCTAAATTATTCCGGTGTTTGTGAATCTCTATTGCTTCTCTATACATGCGTGTGTGGTAATGTGATGTTCTAGCTAAAACGCTCGTTTCATTAAATTTTATTTGATGGTTCCCGCCGCCCGCGGTGGCCGAGGGGACTGAGGCGCGTCAGTCACGTTCTGCTCGGCCATTAACGGTCGGGGGTTCGAATCCCCCCTCGGGCATGGATATTTGTGCCGTCCTTAGTTCATAAGTAGTTTGTAAGTTTAGGGACTGATGCCCCCGTAGTTAAGTCCCATAAGCTTCACAAACATTTGAACATTTTGATGGTTCCCACGTTGAAAAACATGTTCTGCAACTGCCGATTTTTCCGTGTGGCTCAGACGACAGTTCCTTTTATGTTCCAGTTAAGCGGTTGTTGATGCTTCCTTCAGTTGTTCCAATAAATACTTGGCCACAGCTGCAAGGAATTTTGTATACCCCAAGTGTTGCTAGGGAGTGACGTGCGTCTTTTGCTGATCTCAAGTATTCTTTTATCTTCTTGGTGGGTCTGTAGGTGTGGGTCTCGACACCATGTTTGGCCAATACTTTCCCGATTCGATCAGTTATTCTGCTAATGTACGGAAGGAAAACTTTTCAAGATGGTTGCCGTTGTTGCTCGGAACTTCTTCATTCTTTTCTTCTTCGATGGAGAGCTAGATCAATTTACTTTCTACCATATCCGTTTTCCTCGAAGGCCGATCGTAGGTGATTTAGTTCATCCTCCAAGTAAACTGGCTCACAGATTTTGTTAGCTCTCTCCACCAAGGTTAAAATGATACCTCGTGTTTGCTTCGGATTATGGTTTGATTCCTTGTGGAGATATAGATCAGTGTGTGTGTCCTTTCTGTATACCTTATGGCCCAGAGTCCCGTCCTCCCGTTTAATTAACGATACATCCAAGAAGTTAAGTTGGCCATTTCTCTCTTTCTCCATCGTGAACTGTATCTTTTGATTAATGCTATTGAGATGCAGTAAGAAGACATCCAGCTCCTCTTCACCATAGTTCAAATGTTTGTATAGTCTATGTGACTTAACTACGGGGTCATCAGTCCCTAAACTTACAAACTACTTATGAACTACTTACGAACTAGGACGGCACAAATATCCATGTCCGAGAGGGGATTCGAACCCCCGACCGTAGTAGCCGTGCAGACCGGGACTGGAGCGCCTTAGTCCCGTCGGACACCGCGGATGGCTTCACCATGGTTCCACACTACAAAGGTGTCGTCAACATATCGGTACCAACTAAGTGGTACCGATATGTTGACGACACCTTTCTAGTGTGGAACCACGGTGAAGAGGAGCTGGATGTCTTCTTACTGCATCTCAAGTGGTACCGATATGTTGACGAGGTTCGAATCCTCCCACTTGCATGGGTGTGTGTATTGTCCGTAGTGTAAGATAGTTTAAGTAATTTGTAAGTCTAGGGACTGATGACAATAGCTGTTTGGTCCAACAGGTTTACAAACATTTTAACATTTCCATTATGTTCTGCATAACCTGCAGCGCAGGTTATGTTGAGAAATAGTTCAGGAAAGGAGTCGAATTCTGTTGAAGACTAAGGTACCCTCCGCTATGCATCATACGGTAGCTTGTGGAGCATAAAAACCTTCTCTGTAAAATGTGCAGTACATTAATAAGCGGGGACTGAGGCGCGCCAGTCACGGTCTGCACGGCCACTACGGTCGGGGGTTCGAATCCCCCCTCGGGCATGGACATTTGTGCCGTCCTTAGTCTTAGCTAGTTCATAAGTAGTTTGTAAGTTTAGGAACTGATGACCCCGCAGTTAAGGCCCATAAGCTTAACAAACATTAGACATTAATAAGCCATCTTTCATATTTATCGACCAAACGGTGTCGAATTATATTTGAAACTAGTCACAGATGTGCAATTATCAGTTTACAAAAACTGAATTTATTAATGGTGCGTTGGATACTTCTGCTCTTAATTTCTCTTTGCCCCACAGTCCGTAGAGTCATGCATCAGAAAATCTGTCTGATCGATCTCTTCTACTGGTCGAGGGTTAGAGAGCACAAACTTCAAGGAAATGCGCTGACAGTAATCCAGCAAACACAAGTACCTCACAACAGCAAAGAAAATTAAAATGGTGCAATAATACTGCAAATTAAAACTTACGGCGAAGGAAAAGCATTATTTTGCCTAAAAATGCATACCAGTGTGTGTAAAATACTGTCGTAGTCGTATCTTATACAACAACTAACATGAAATTTAAACAGAAATATCTCTTGGCAAAGATTTGTTCGTTGGATTGTATGTTAAACGCATAGGAGACGATTTACGTTATTTGTGAGGAGAATTTGACAGAATTTTATGAGCTAGATTTATTATGTTCATCCTCCATATCTGCGAGTAGAGTACGCCAAAGATAAATTTCAGGAATACCAAGAGAACATGAGTCTGAAACTGGTGAAAAGGCAAGATATATAATTGTAGAGCAAACTGCAGTACTTCATACAACTCTACCACTCATGACGACCTACCAAGTTTTGTGTGTGTTCACGTGTATTGGCTGAAGTGGCGAAAGACAACTACATCGGTTCTGAAATAAAGTAACGGTAGATAAAAAAAGGAGGCGCTGTTGCAACGCCGAGAGTGAATTTATAATGGGCCATCTTCCAAGACGAATGGCCTGACACGTAGGCACTACGATGTCGTTTCACAACGCTCCTACAGGGTTTGTCTATTAATTAATGAAGTGACCCCATTTATCTTGTGAGTTTTGTTACAGCTCACAGCCCGTTGGGCTAGGATGTTATTAGCAGCTTAATAACATTAAGTACCTATTGTTCTCTCCCGAATTCTAACAGAAATACTGTCGTCATGTGTCGTTTTTAAAGATGAGTCAAAAAAGGCTTTTCTCTGCAATATCATACTGCATAGCGTAGCAGGGAGTTACTTTTTCTTCTGGTCCATATGTATCTTGTATATGCACATCATCGCCGGCCGTGGTGGCCGAGGTGACTGAGGCGCTCCAGTCACGGTCAGCACGGCCACTACGGTCGGGGGTTCGAATCCCCCCTCGGGCATGGATATTTGTGCCGTCCTAGTTCGTAAGTAGTTCATAAGTAGTTTGTAAGTTTAGGGACTGATGACCCCGCAGTTAAGTCCCATAAGCTTAACAAACATTTGAACATTTTATATGCACATCAATGACCGGAAGAATTTCAATATGACCATTTCATATTTCTAATAATGACTAGTAATAGTCGTCATTAACTGATGCCACACAACCTATAAAATCTAATTTCTCGTTGTTTAGCTGAAACTAAAATTACACGACTTATATATTAGTGAAAATTGTCTTGGCCATTTAGTTTAATTTATTATGAATAATGCATTTCAGAATTTTTTAATATACAACATTTATTTAAATTATATCGTTTTCTCCCTTCTGAACAAAAAAAGTGAAATTTTCATCAAAATAAGAGTCATTATGAGTTTCTATTGGTTTATTATCCATCTTTTTCTGTACTATAGAAACTATTTATTTTGCGTTGTAATTTTCACTTAAAATGTTCAAATGTTTGTAGAACTTATGGGACTTAACTACGGGGTCATCAGTCCCTAAGCTTACAAACTACTTATGAACTAGCTAAGACTAAGGACGGCACAAATATCCATGCCCGAGGGGGGATTCGAACCCCCGACCGTAGTGGCCGTGCAGACCGTGACTGGAGCACCTCAGTCCCCTCGGCCACCGCGGCCGGCAATTTTCACTTCATAAGCATTATTTTTCGCTATTTGTTGTCATTAGCATAAGTTAGTTTAAGTAGTTTGTAAGCCTACGGATTGATGACCAGAGTAGTTCAATCCCACAGACTTACAAACAGCTATGTAACTAGTATGCTTTCGTTGTCGCTAAAAACCGAACGTCGAGTGTGACTTGAGCAGTGGTGCAGGATGCACCGTATGCGTGAACCGCACCGTCAAATCAGTGAGTTTATAAGAGAGAGGAGGGGGCAGAGAGAATGTAATGCAGCCATCCGGGAAATTGCTGCTCGAGCAGGACTAAGTGTTCCGTCAGAGCAACGGATGTGTGGAGTCTAGTTCCCGGAAGGCCGTAGAAAACGACGAGATTGGTCAGATCACCTCCCCCCCCCCCCCCCCCCCCCGGTAATATCGACACCTAAACCGATTGGAATTGCAGGGCATATCTGCGTCCTTCTTGGCTGTGGCGCAACAACGGAGCATATTGTACACTGCCAAGGGTAGCAGTCCGTCGCCGTTTATTACGGTATGGCGTGCCTACCAGTCGTTCATTCCTCCGCCTACCTTTGACTAATGTGCAGAAATATGATACACGGCAGTGGTGTATAGATAGACGTAACTGGGAACAGGAATGGCCTTTGGTAATGTTTTCGGACGGGTCCAGGTTTTATTTGTTTGAATATGACGGTCGCATTTTGGTTGGCAGCAGTGAGGGGGAGCGGCATCCCAGTGACTGCATTCACACGACATGTACAGCGCCACAAAAAACAAACGCCATCCGACAGGCCCACTGGGTACTGACCGGCCGCCGTGTCATCCTCCGCCATAGGGGGACGTGGTCGGCGGCCCGCTCCCAGCCGCTATGTCAATTTTTGTGACTCCAGCCGCTCCTTCTCACAAGGAAAGTACATGGGATCGAACAAACATATCTGTATGAACGTTTGGTTACAGTATCTCTACGTACACCTCAATGTGCTGGTGGGTGTCGTTTTTATGCTAAACTTTGCAATCATGCTCTGGGTAGCACTGTAGATGTAATTGTAGACGCAATACGTAATGTAGATATCTGAACTATAACTTATGTAATAATCGTCGTACATGTTCTCTAGCGTATTGTCATCAAAAGCCGTGATGATAATTGCAACTTTAACCTTCTTCTCGGAAGACTATTAGTATTCACTGCCACTGCTTCCATCGCCTCTTCTCGCACTTACCGTAGCACTACCGCTAGCAATGAGTTCTTCGTCATTATCATCCCTATTATCATCACTATGTGTTAGTGTTACAACAGTATCTAACTTATGCTCATATTTCTGTACCGTAACAGATACGAGAAAGCATGCGAATGATTCATCTTCTACACTAATACCATCTTCACGAAGAATGGTTCTTCGTAACTTCATCTCAACCAATCGCAATACTTTAGCAGGATTGATTATCAATCGCCGCTCCATCTGACGCTTCACCATACAAATGTCACAAAACGCAACTTCGGAGGCACACTGCACCGTCCCTACTGGCGAACCGACAGGTCAAAGTGCAATGTGGCAAGGCACACACAGAGGCCTCTAACGGTCGACTGCAGAGTTTTCCAGATGCGGGAGTGTCACTAGTGCAATAAGGGATCTTTACATTACCTCTCGTACGATTTTGATGTATATGTGTTTGTTCGAGCCCAAGTACTTTCCTTGTCAGTCAACCAGCTCCCAAGTTGGCCTCACAAGGGCTGAGTGCACCCTGTTTGACAACAGCGCTCGGAAACTCCGAACGGTTGCCCGTCCAAGTAGCTACGAACAGGCCTGACCTTATTAACGATGTCTGTGTAGAGACAGGAGTTAGTGATCATGATATCGTCATAGCGCCGATGGTGAACAAAGTTCATAAACCAATCAAGAAGATTAGGAGCGTGTTTTTGTTAGGAAAAGCCGATAAGCAATTGTTAGGATCGCACTTAGAAAATGAATGGAAATCGTTTAGTTCCGATACAATTGACGCAGAGGAATTGTGGTCAAAATTTAAAATCATTGTACATAAAGGGTTAGAGAAATATGTGCCTGTAAAGTCGATTAAGGATGGAAAAGACCTACCGTGGTATAATAATAATGTTAGAAAGCTACTGAGAAAGTGTTCTGCGTTCTTCATCGACCCACGAGCCGAGTGATCCACCGTCCTGGGTGATCACTGAGAAAGCAAAGACTGTTGCACTCTCGGTTCAAAAAAGAACACGCAAATGATGACAGGCAAAAGTTAGTAGTGATTCATGTGTGTATAAAAAAAAAAAAACGATGCGCGAAGCATACAATAATTAGCACAGCCATGCCTTGGCGTAAGATCTTTCCGAGAACCCGAAAAAATTCTGGTACTATGTAAAATCGATAAGCGGATCAAAGCCCACTATCCAGTCACTCGTTGGTCATTCCGGGGGAGTAATAGAAGAAAGCAAACGGAAAGCTGAAGTTCTAAGTTTAACCTTTAAGAAATCTTTCACGCAGGAGGACCGCACGAATGTACCATCATTTGATAAACGTACTAACTCCGAAATGGAGGACATAGTAACAGGTATTTCCTGTGTAGAAAACAGCGGAGAGAGCTAAATACGAAAACGTCTCCTGGTTCGGATGGAATAGCAGTTCGGTTTTACAAAAAGTATTCTGCGGCATTGGCCCCTAACTTAGCTTGCATTTTTCGCGAATCTTTAATTCAGGTCAATGTTCTTAGTGATATAAAAAAGCGCAGGTGACTCCCGTTTATAAGAAAGGAAAGAGAACTAACCCACACAATTACAGGCCAATATCGTTGACATCAGTTTTCTGTAGAATTTTTGAACATATTCTCAGTTACAATATAGTAAATTTCCTTGAGACGGAAACTTTATTTCTATGAATCAGCATGGGTTTACGAAAGTTTCATGTGAAACTCAGCTTGCCCTTTTCTCATATTATATTTTGCGAGCCATGGACGAAGGCAACAGGCGGATTGTGTTTTTCTCGACTTCAAAAAGGCATTTGACGCGGTGCCACACTGCAGACTGCTAACGAAGATACGAGCTTATGGAATAGGTTCACAGATTTGTGACTGGCTGGAAGACTTCCTAAGTAATAGAACGCAGTACGTTGTTCTCGACGGCGAGTGTTCATCAGAGATGAGTGTATCATCAGGCCGTGCCCCAGGGGAGTGTGATAGGACCGCTATTATTTTCTATCTATATAAATGATTTGATGGACACTTGTAATTTGCGGCTGTTTGCTGATGATGCTGTGGTGTATGGGAGGGTGTCGTCTTTAATTAACTGTAATAGCATACAGGATGACTTAGACAAAATTTCAAGTTGGTGCGAAGAATGGCAGCTAGCTCTCAATGTAGGAAATGTAAGGTAATGCGCATGAGTCGGAAAAACAATCCCATAATGTTCAAATACAGCATTAGTAGTGGGCTTCTTGATGTTGTCGCGTCGTTCAAATATCTAGGCGTAACATTGCAGAGCGATATGAAATGGAACGAACATGTAAGGACAGTTGTGCGTAAGGCGGACAGCCGACTTCGGTTTATGGGGAGAAGTTTGGGAAGATGAACTTCATCTGTGAAGGAGACCGCGTATAAAACGCTTGTACGACCACGTCTTGAGTATTGCTCAAGTGTTTGGGACCCACATCAGCTCAGTTTAAAGGAAGACATAGAAGCAGTTCAGAGACGAGGAGCTAGGTTTGTTACTGGTAGGTTCGACCAGTGCGCCAGTGTCACGGA
The DNA here is from genome assembly GCA_026315105.1 of Locusta migratoria. NCBI lineage: Eukaryota > Metazoa > Arthropoda > Insecta > Orthoptera > Acrididae > Locusta > Locusta migratoria. The sequence goes on from CM048755.1 coordinate 285,687,131, forward strand.
AATGCTCAAGCAACTCAGTTGCGGATCGCTGGAGGAAAGACGACAGTCTTTTCGTGAATTTCTGTTGAGGAAATTTAAAGGGCAGGAATTTGAAGGTGAGTGTAGTACGATCTTGCTGCCGCCTACTTACATTTCGCGTAGTGATCACAATGACAAGATAAGAGAAATTAGAGCTCGTACGGAGGCATATATACATTCTTTTTTCCTTGTTCTATTTGGGAGGGGACTAGGAAAGGAAATGCCTAGTAGTGGTACAGTGTACCCTCCGCCAGGCACCTTACGGTAGATTGCGGAGCGCGTATGTAGATATGAAGATGTAGAAGTGCTAGCCAAGCTTGGCAGTGCTTAACTTCGATGATCTGACGGGAACCGGTGTATCCACTGCGACTCGGCCGTTGGCACATACACAGCCACACCATGGCCTTATGGTGTGTGGGCAGACGGAAAAAAACCACAAATCACAGTTGGTGTGTGTCCAGTGCAATGTGACCAGTGTGACGTACGTGAGTTACGTCCTGTGACCCATAGGTTTATCCTTTGAGCACGACACACCAGACCGCGGGCATCTCGATAATTTGGAGTGGATTGTAAGATTAAGTTTTTCGTGAAAGCTGGTGGTGCTACAGGGAAGAACTCACGGGAATTGGCAAAAAGCCGCAAGTAATGAATGAAAATGGCCAGGTCCACTGCGTTGCGGGTGTGTGGATAAGTGAGTAATTTGCGTCTAGTGATAGTCGTGCTAACGTAGTCAGTGCGTTCGTGTAATCACTGTGTCCCAATAGAGATCATCGCAACTGCCCAATACGAGGGTGAGTCAGTAAATAAGTCGGAAACTGAGGTAGACACGCCAGTACTGCGCGCTGTGTAGGAGTATTTATCTACCACTACGACACATCCGTCTTGTGGGTTGCAACAGTTTAAGGAACCAAACACAGTTACTGTGAAGAGCGTCACTTACAGGATGCAGACGCTGCCACAAAACTTCCAGGCTCCTTGCTTTTATAGCCTTCTCATCGAACGATGGGACGTCAGCTGGAAAGTAAAGCAATTTTCAGGCCTGTGGACGCAGTAGTGGAGTGTCTACCTCAGATAGCGACTTATTTACTGACTCACCCTCGTAGGTAGCACAACTGACTTCGAATCCCGGCTGGGCAGAAATTTTCAACTTTCCCTATTGATTTGATTCAATTCCTTTTGGTTCATAATGTCGTAAATTCCGTTGTATCTCGAACAATACACTAGTTACAAAAACTTTATTTGCGCGTTTCGAGCATGGCCCATCACCAGAATAGTACAATCGAACTTCATGAAAGTACTTTGCCAGGTAATATCTTTATTAACATTGGATCCAATATTAGTATAGTCAGTTAGTTGGTGGTGGGGATTAAAGTTCTAAACAGCAAGGTCATCAGTCACTCGGACCAAAAACTTTGTAGCCATAGGTACAGATATGAAGAAAAAAACGAAATCCGGAAGCCGCGATGGAGTGGCCGAGCGGTCTAAGGTGCTTTGCTGAAAAGCGCGCTGTTGCTCACCGTCGGAGGTTCGAGTCCTTCCTCTGGCATGGGCTACTGTGTTGTCGTTAGGTTCGTTAAAGTTAGTTTAAGTAGTTTTTTAGTCTAGGGACTGATAACCGCAGTATTTAAGTCTCATATATTTACAAATATTATAACATTTTTATTTATTTATTATTTTATTTTACTTTATTTATTTATTTATTTTTATTTTATTTATTTATTTATTTTTAAATCAGGAAGTGATATCTGTTGTTCGCTAGGGAATTGTTATAGGACCCCCTTCTTTTCCTTATGTTTATAAACGATTTAGGAGACAATATGAGCAGCTCTCTTAGACTGTTCGCGGATGATGCTGTCATTTACCGGTTAGTAAAGTCACCAGAAGATCAAAAGCAACTGCAAAAAGGTTTATATGAAATATCTACATGGTGAAAAAAATTGGCAATTGACCCTCAATAATGAGAAGTGTGAAGTCATCCATAAGACCACTAAACGAAATCCGTTAAACTCCATTTACACGATAAATCAGTGAAATCTATAAGTTTTATATATAATTAAATACCCAAGAGTAACAATTACGAACAACTTAAATTGGAAAGAACACCTTGAATATAGGTAGGCAGGCGAACCAATGGCCTGTTTCATTGGCAGAACACTTAGAAGATGCAACAGTTCTACTAAAGAAAATGCCTGCACTACAGTTGTGCGTCCTATTTCGGAATATTGCTGCGAGTTGTGGAATCCACACGAGGTGGGGCAAACAGACGATGTTGCACTCTTAACTGTCAAGTAAACATTTTTACATTTCCTTCAAAGTTTTCTTTGATTTCATTAACAAATATTGTATCTTGCTTGGGTGTTTTCTCCTCTTCCTGATTGTTGTCTAATATATAGAGTTTCCGTATGTTTGTACGTGTTGCATACAAATCTACAGTTTTGTTCCAATCTTTATGAAATTTTGTACACCTAAGCTTCAGTCCATGAGGACGGTCGCCGTAAGTGTAAGAATGACATACGATATATAGTTCATAAACAATTAGATGCGCGAAAAACTGCTGCATTTTGCGACAATACTGCTCATTTTCTCCTAAAGCATTGGACCGATTTCAACCAAATTTGGTACACACATTCCTTACCGTGATGTAACAATTGCTGCATGGTTAAGCTTCACATACGGCACATGGTTGAAAAGATAGTACGTCATAGCCAATAGAAATCGCAAAAAATACCATTGTTGCGGCAAGACTTTCGAAATACACTGTATGAGAATGACATTATTTAGCGACTTGCAACAAAATTTAAACATAATTTCAAACCTTTATTAAACTTTTTCTCGCTGGCAACCATAGTAAAATGATGATAGGAAAAAAGTTTCTCGCTTCCTACTTTTCCGCTGTTTATGGAGTAAAACTACGGCTCTCGTTATGACGTTACAATTTATAATTTGAACACTACAAATTGTAGCGACAGGAAATTTTACAGACAGTATACAAACATATAGTTGAGTGTAACTTCTAAATTGTATCACAGTACGGCACGTATTTCATGAGATACGCGAGCACATAAATAGCACGTTCACGGAAAATCGCCCCGCCGGCCGCGGTGGCCGAGGTGACTGAGGCGCTCCAGTCACGGTCAGCACGGCCACTACGGTCGGGGGTTCGAATCCCCCCTCGGGCATGGATATTTGTGCCGTCCTAGTTCGTAAGTAGTTCATAAGTAGTTTAGGGACTGACGACCCCGTAGTTAAGTCCCATAAGCTTAACAAACATTTGATTTTTTTTTTTTTTAAATCGCCCCATCACGCACGAAGTTTTAATCTATTACTTCTTTACTACTAACTGTATTCCAAAGAGATTTTATAGACGTACAGCCCCTATAGAAATGAAAATATATCTGAAAAATGGCAGGAATAAATAAATAAATACCCTGGAAACGCCGGGTTTTCAGCTAGTTTTTAATAAATGTTGTTATTGATTACCTACACTTGATCAAGGTGTAATGAACAACTGTTCTACTAAATAACAATTGGCTCGCCCTGCCCTTCCACAGTTTGATTGTTGTTCTCCCCTTACTTCAACGTCACAGTTTGAAAACGTGCGTAATGCGTACCGCGAAAGGAAGAATGGTCCCGAAAATATTGTGAGTGCGGTTGCGATGGTGAGCGTGACGTTTAGCGCCTTAGCCGCGAGCAGCGAGCAGCAAGCAGCGGCACTAGCGGGGCTTCTAAACACCAGCCCTGCTTGTCGATTCACCGCCACGGTTGCCGCAGACGCCTCGCAGCACACTCGGTCTTAAAGGAGTCTCACAGTCACAACTTTAGACCGACCACAGCTTCTGTATATCTGGAATAAATCAGTTTTCAGCCTTCAACTCTATGTTATGCCTCTTTATTAATCAACCAGTTTCACTTGGTGGAAGCTTCATAAGGATTACAAATTTAAAAAAGAAATCAAAACAAAAACTACATGTAGCATACACAATCCAATCAAATGGTTGTAAATCTATCGGACAAAACTGCGTGGTCATCAGTCCGTAGCTTACAAACTACTTAAACCTAGGTAAACTAACCTAAGGACAAACACACACACTCATGCCCCAGGAAGGACTCCAACCTCCAGGGCGAGACAATCCAATCACATTAATAATTTTTGTATAGAAGTATCATGTAGTACTTACAAAGCAATTATTATATTATTTCCAAATATCACTGAGACTCAAAATAATATTAAGCCGAACTTTAAGGCTTGTCATATGTACAAAGAATTATGTAGAAGCATTTCGTTTACTCTTCTTCATATAATATCATATTGTAAAATGAAGAACATATACAGGGTATTTCACTAAGTGTGTTTGCCTCTGTAACTTATAAAATAATAGGTGACGGGAAATTTTAATGCGGTAGGTCAACACAAGAAATGTTACACTTTCTGCGGAGCTATGAACATAGTTTATTGTATCATTTTCCAAAGAGTTACAGCACAAAGATATAATGTTTTAAATGGAACAATAGTTTTTTCTATCGTGCATTGGATTCGTTTAAACCAGCTGCGTCGTAATCAATGTAAACTACATTCCTATCACTGTTAGTTTGGTAGCTACAACCCTTCAAAGTTCAGGGGGCGGAGGCTACGACAGCGTAGCTCACTGGCTGGTGGTCATGAGACAGTGGGCCGTGCCCCAGGGGATAGCCACTCGGCCAGTCAGCTACGCTGTCGTAGCCTCCGCCCCCCAAAACATTGAAGGGTTGTAGCTCCCAAACTAACAGTGTTAGGAATGTAGTTTAAATTGATTTGGACGCAGCTGGTTTAAACGAATCCAATACACGATAGGAAAAAACTAGTGTTCCATTTAAAAAATTGTATCTTTGTGGTGTAACTCTTTGGAAAATGATACAATAAACTATGTTCATAGCTCCGCAGAAAGTGTAACATTTCTTGTGTTGACCTACCGCATTAAAATTTCCCGTCACCTATTATTTTATAAGTTACAGAGGCAAACACACTTAGTGAAACACCCTGTATATCCTGGTCGTAAAACGATGAAGTTTACTGAAAAGCGAATCATGCAACGACCATATTATGAAATCTAAGACCTGCAGCCTTTTATTATTAGTTTAACAATAAGTACTTGTAATAGATTGCAACTATATTTTTGTCTAATAATGTTTTTGGCAACAGAAACATCGATGTATTGGACCCCATATTTGTTGTAATCTGCAACTGCTGACGACCTTAGACCTTATTATATAGTCTTCGGTTTCACCTAAGAGGCCGGCCGCGGTGGCCAAGCGGTCTGCGGCGCGCCAGTCACTATCTGCACGGCCACTACGGTCGGGGGTTCGAATCCCTCCTCGGGCATGGATATTTGTGCCGTCCTTAGTAATAGCTAGTTCATAAGTAGTTTGTTAATTTAGGGACTGATGACCCCGTATTTAAGTCCATAAGCTCTACAAACATTTGAACATTTGATGACCTAAGAGGTTCCTTTGCATGATTCACTTTTATTTATGTAAGCTTTGACGTTTTACTATCGGGACGTACCGTATACGTTCTGATTATTACGTTAGATGAAGTAGAGTAAATGAAACACTCGTACATGATTTTTTATCCATGTGACACGCTATAATGTTTGGCTGGATATTATTCTGAGTCTTACTGATGTTTGTTTCGTAAGTACTACATGATATTCTCTTCACATAAATTATTCATAGTGACTGGATTGTGTATGTTATATGTATGTTCGATTTGGATTTTCAGTAATTGCTAATGATGCTTGCAACAAGTGAACCTGGTTGATTAATAAGGAGGCACGACATTTAGCCTAAGGCTTAAAATGATTTATTTCAAACACAATTTAAGCCCCTCCCGCACCTTATTGTGCAGTCGACTTGAGAATTATTCTTATCGCTGGCTCACTGCACAAAATGAATCTAATGATTTTTTTTCCACATTCAGCTTGTCATAGCCTGACGTAATCCCCCTTGTGTTTTTAAATTGTGAAGTCACTAATTTTTCCACTATGCACGTGGTTTGAAATCGGCTATAACTATTAAGCGGAATTCTGCAGCTGACCGCAGTGGCCGAGCGGTCTGCGGCGCGCCAGTCAGTCGCAGGGCCGCTACGGTCGGGGGTTCGAGTCCCCCTCTGGCATGGATGTTTGTGTCGTTTTTGGTATAAAGTAGTTCATAAGTGGTTTGTCAGTTAAGCCCCTTAGATTTAACAAACATTTGAACAACTTTTTTTTAATTCTGCTAAGTATCATCTAATTAATTCTGTACTTAGTTTTTTACAACTCATGCTTTGTAGGCTTTGTTGTCGGGAACATTTTCCACCTTCTTCTTGACGATGATAGGTTAATACGGTAGACAGTGAAATATTTGTGGTTTTATCCGTAGTTTTTACATTGGTTTAAGAGGCTTCTGATCATTTGAAAGAAATAACATGATTTTAAATATGTTTCTATTCATTTGTAAACTATTAGAGGAAACTGCTAAATACACTGTTTCATGATATAACATACCACTTCAGCCTCCAGCTTTTGACGGCAAAGCTGAACACGTTGGTGGTGTGAAGAACGTACATGTTCTTGCTTCCATTCGCAATACGAAGATCTAACGATCTATTGTTTACAGATGTTGTTATAAATAAAAATTTTAATACTTTTATGTCAAATACGTTATAAATAACCGTCAAGTGCCGGCCGCGGTGGCCGAGGGGACTGAGGCGCTCCAGTCACGGTCTGCACGGCCACTACGGTCGGGGGTTCGAATCCCCCCTCGGGCATGGATGTTTGTGCCGTCCTTAGTGTTAGCTAGTTCATAAGTAGTTTGTAAGTTTAGGGACTGATAACCCCGTAGCTACGTCCCATAAGCTATACAAACATTTTTTGAATCGTCAAGTGTCAGATATCATTTGAAGATAATAATCAACTGATACATACAGTAGTAAATGTGAATTTATGAAGGTATCGTGTCGTTAAAAATGCAGTGTGTAACGGGTTCTCCTAAACTACTGCGAGGTATTAGCTGTCGTCACTTTCGTTATAACAGCAATCACTTCTTGAGTAAACATGAAGTTCTGATATGCTCTGAAACTCTCTGATATACACAGCATCTGGTACCAGAATGAAAAATTTCCCGCATCAAAGTTAAGAAAATGTTCATATGTTTTTAATTCTAAGGGACCTAACTGCTATGGTTTTCGATCCCCAGACTTACAAACTAGTTAAACCAACTTATGCTAAGAACAACACATACACCGATGCCCGAGGGAGAATTCAAATCTTCGGAGGGAGCGGCAGCGAAATCCTCAACGTGGCGCCCCAGACCACGCGGCCATTCCCGCTTGGCCAGCTCAGTGGCCAACATGATTTACAAAACCGGAAATACGAAAATCGCGAAGCTCTCCTAAATATACGAGCACTGCAAAATCAAAATTCAAATATTTGTAAATTTATGGGACTTAACTACTTCTGTTATCAGTCCCTTGGCTGACAAACTACTTTAACTTACTCTAAGGACAACACACACACACACACACACACACACACACACACACACAAGCGCAAATGAAAGAGCTTGATCCGCTGAGTGTTGTTAGGTCAAAAACAACTGCGTACCTTAATTAGAACCGAAGATATCCTAAAACAAACCGATTAAAATATTCAGTGCAAGGACGGGACACCGTTTTGAATAAAAATAAAGGATGGAAAGGCTTAAGTTAATTCTAATACTCGATGACAAATTTTCGAATAAATACCTTTCATGTAAAGCAAAAATGAAGGAAATCGGTCGAATAGAACGGACTGACCGACTGACTTTAGTTTACAGCAAGGTCATCCCCACAAGAAAATACAGAAGGAAATCGCGTTTGAGAATAGAAAAAGGAAGCCAAGAGTTATGTACATTCTGATACTTGATGGCAAATCTGTGAATGAATACCTTTCGTTTAAAACAAAGATGAAAGAAATCGGCCGGGTAGTTTGTCCGACTGATTTTAGTTTTCGTAGATTCTTTTTAATTAATAAATAAGATGGCTATAGGCATCACAGCATCGTAGTCAATGTATATTCGAAAGTAGAAAGCTAATGAAGAAGACCTGACTTATCGTATCTACGAATGTTATTTGCGTTTTGCTAAGCTTTTAGTGTGTGTTGAGAAAGCATTCAGAGAGAAGTGCAGATGCGTTTGAGAATTAGAGAGTAATAATAAGCTTAAATTCGGCAGTGGCTGATCGGAACGTTCGTAAAGGGCAATATGTCAAAACTTATAATTTGTGAGGTCCGAAACAAAAAGACGGCTGTCGCGTTAACAGTGAGCGTCAGTGTGGTGCTACCCAATTAGTCGTTCATCGCTGGGAGTTTCTTGTGAGCGCACACATCAGGAAAAGCGGCCAGACACCCGAGCCTCTGAGAACCAGCCCCAAGGCCGAGAAAAAACCTCACCACGTGCTACCGCTTTGTACGAATGCCCGCCAGCAGCGGAAACAACGCCCGCCCTCTCCAGTAGACAAGAATACGTCTCCAAAAAGCAACGAGGACGGGAAGACATCCGAGGTACAGTACTGACTAAATGATTTCAGGTGGAAGGAGCTCATCAAAATCAGTGGATCAAAATGGCTTTTGGCCCACTTCAGGTTACGGTAGTAACACTAAAAGTGGGCCTTTGCGATCGTCTTTTGACAACTCGAAATTTAAATGAAAATAACGGCTTAACTATTCATCTGACACGAAAATTGAATAACCGAATTTGTAGAGGAGAAAATTCTCTACAACTTTGCTCTATTATGTTTTTTCATATCTCGTAGTGTTTCAGAGATATTTGCAAAAATAACGGCGATTTTGGGATGTATGTCTGTCTGTCTGTCCGTAACGTGTTCCCTGTTTTCAAGACGAACCGTTCAACCGATCAGCACCAAATTTTACAGACATAATTGTAGGCCGCCAGAGACCAGAACCTTCCTTTTTCAAATTTTTCGGACAAAAAATACGGTAGTAAAACAAAAAAAACCGTTTGTAATATAATTGTAATTGCAAACGACCCGTTCATCTGACACGAAAATTGAATAACCTAATTGGTAGAGGAGAAAATTCTCTACAACTTATCTCCCTTATGTTTTTTTCATATCTCGTATCGTCTGAGACATATTTGCAAGAATAACGGAGATTTGACACCCTCCATTGAATTAACGAAAACCAGCCGTTCGGAGATGTCACGTGACATTCCTCGCGTATTTGATGATTTTCTTATTGTAACTTACACGTTGTCATTTCAAAGCAACGGCACACTGAGGAATTAACAAAAACACATCTTTCTTCGTACGATAAATGATAATCTAATGTGTACAAATGCCATATTAACATCAGTTAATAACGGCCATCAATAGTATGAGATTAAATAAAGAACCCCTGTTTCGATTTGTAGCCGTAGTGTAGTGGGCAAGGTGCTGCACTGTGATGCGAAAGTTCGGTGGTTCGAAACCCGCCACTACCTAATTCTTTTCCCCTAAAAGGGTTTCAGACACTCTTATTAATTAATTAATTATTATTTAGATTATTATTTTGGTCCAAAAGTTTGCAAAAACTTATAAAACTACAAATCTAAAGTGGGCCGTAAAACACGTCAGTGCGTTTTTTTTTTTTTTTCTGGGGAAACTTGAGAATGCGAATTAGTGGAAAATCGTCCATGCGTTCTAGCGTGTTATTAAACTTTCACTTTCGAGACTGAAGACATGAGAATGACGTTTGAGACAGCGTTCTTCTACAATGAACTGTGTCACCTAGCGTTGCTTTTCTTTAATCGCGGACGTAATAAACCGATTCCATGCACGCATATACTCGAACTCAGTTGTACGTCTGGATTCGTAATTTACTGTCAGAAAGGACACGGTTTGTAGTAATTGACGAAATGTCGTCGAGTAAGACAGAAGTAATTGGCATTTCCCAGGAAAGTTATATGGAGCCCCTACTGTTTCTTGCTTTTATAAGCGATATGGAAGAAAATCTGAGCATTTCTCTTAGACTATTCGTGGATGATGATGTCGATTATCAGTTACTAGCTGAAAACCCGGCGTTGCCAGGGTATTTATTTATTTATTCGAGCCTTGAGTTAGTACTATTCCTATCCACTCTCTCTCTCTCTCTCTCTCTCTCTCTCTCTCTCTCTCTCTCTCTCTCTCTCCATCTCTCATTCTTTTTTTCTTTTAGTAAAAAAATAAAGAAAAAATAAAAACATATTAAATATATCAGAGAATATATAAGAAATAAGAAGACACACGCAAAAATGCACTCGTGTCGAAGAATCCAATCACGAAATTATTTAACAATAATGATTGTTATAATATCACAGATTGATCACTTGATGTAATGCGCGAAGCGTCAAATCAATTTTTTAAAGAGATGTATCAAAAGAAATTACTTTTTTACTGCTTTATTTATTTATTCTTGTATTTCCTTATTCGTATGCTTATCCTTACAGAGAAAGAGCCGAAGACATTGTAAGCACCCATAGACCAAAGATATGGTCTGTGGCATCACGTTTCGCTATATGTACCCTCCTTGCTATAGTCTCAAACGTCATCGCTGGCCTTCAGTCCGTTTTTTTTTTTTTTTTTTTTATAATTCGACGACTTTCAACAACCATATCTTCCACCCTCTTATAGCTATGGGCATGGAACTTCTATGGTGTACAACGGGAGACTTCGGCAACAATTACACACAGACAATTCGTTTGCGTTCTGTAGTTTTCGCTGCAGAGCGAAATATTAACACACACACACGTAGAATTTTATATACACCGATAAGTTTCCATCGTTATATACTCCACCCTTTTATCATTATCAACCCTCTAGCAACAATGCAACCAAAAAAACCATTTTCAAAGAGCAAATATAATTTTCAAAGAGTAATTATTGTTCCGCATTTCGCGTTATATTCTTCCAATTTCTAAATATCTATCAGATCGCTATAAAACCGTACCTAAAACCTTCCTCGGGTATAAATTAATAACTGTACAAATATTTAACTGTCTGCGTTTTGTCGTTCGGACATGATAAGCGTACACCGAACAGACATTCACATTAATATATATAGATAAATAGCTACCCGATCGCCATAAAACCGTGGCTAAAGCCTTCCTTGGCTAGACATTAGTAACTGCACAAATTTTTAGCTCTTTATGTCTTGTGGTTCAGACGTGATAAACGTACACCGAACAGACATTCACATTTATAGATATACATTGAAGTCACAGGAAGATCAAAAGCAGCTGCAAAAAGATTAAGTTAAGATATCTGTATGATGCTAAAATTGGCAATTGATCCTAAATAATGAAAAGTGTAAAATCAACCGTATGAGCACTAAAATAAATCCGGAAACTTCATTTACACGATAAATCAGTCAAATCTACAGGACGTAAATTCAATTAAATAAGTAGGAATTATGAAAAGGCTTGCTCAGGATAGAGTAGGGTGGAGAGCTGCATCAAACCAGTCTCCGGACTGAAGACCATAACAACAACAAGTAGGAATTACAATTACGAACAATTTTTACTGGAAAGAACACGCAGAAAATATCGTTGGGAAGGCGAACCGAAGACTGTTGCATTGGCAGAACACTTAGAAGATGCAACAGTTCTACTAAAGAATCTGCCTACACCACACTTGTCCGTCCTATTTTAAGGCATTGCTGCGCATTGTGGGATCGTCACTGACGGAGGATATAGAAAAAGTTCAGAGAAGGGTACTTCGTGTTTTTTTTTTTTTTTTTTTTAATCGCTTCACAGGGGGGAAAATGTGACGGAAATTTTGGTGGAAATCGTTAAATGATAGACGTTATTCGTTGCGGCGAGATCTACTTGCTAATTTTATTTCACCCACTTTCTCCTCCAAATGTGAACATATATTTTTAGTACGCAGGTACATAGGGAGACTAATCATCATCATAAAATAAATCAGATAGACAACGGAAAGATTTAGGTGTTGCTTTTTCTTATACGCTGTTAGAGGACGCCGCGGTGGAGTGGTCGAGCGTTCTAAGGCGCCTCGCTGCGTAGCGCGCGGTTGTTCGCCGTCGAAGGTTCGAGTCCTCCCTCGGGCATGAGTGCGTGTGTTTGTCCTTAGGTTGGTTTAAGTTAGTTTAAATAGTTTGTAAGCCTAGGGACTGATAACCAAAGTAGTTAGGTCCCATAGCTTTACAAACATTTGAACATTTTCTTAGAGAGCGGAAAGGTAGAAAAATGTTATGAAAGCGAATCATGAACGCTGTGACAGGCGCTTAACTACATGGTGGTGGTAGAAGGTATCTGTCGGCTTACTATAAAACGGGCTCTCTGTTGTAGATTAAACTGATCTTATATTCTAGTTGCATATGCCAGGCATTTATAGCTTAGTACTTGGTTATGCAAGAAAAGAAACAGCGTATTTAATGCAGATGATGTGATTCCCGAAATTAAATTGAAATGCACACGAGAGATATATGCAAACCGCAGTAAATGTAAAACAGTCAACAGTGCGAAGTTTGAACGCAATAGTGCTTTACTAGGCATTGTCCTGTTTTGAGGTGTTATGCCGTTGCCTTCCTCGGACCTTCGAACTGACTAACCCAGCCAATTAAATGTCGATTCCTAACCACAGTGCTATTCGATATTTTACAAATCAGCAACAACCCTACAGATAAAAGAAGTAAAACGTGACAGATAAAAATTCTAGAACATAACGGGGATAGAACCAACAACCTGTGGATTCATAGTCTGGAAATCTACCACTGTCTACCAAGCCACGCCGAACTGCAGTATCGAACGAAAATTTGTGCCACGGCCGTAATTCGAACGCCAGCCTCCTGCTCACAAGGCAGATGTGCTAACCACTGTGTTAGAATACAGCTTATTAGTGTGCTCCTTCACAGAGTCGCACCCATTAAATATCTAGGCGTAACTCTGCACAGCGATATGAAATGGAACGAGCACGTAAGGACAGTCGTGGGGAATGCAAATGGCCGACTTCGCTTTATTGGGAGAATGCTGGGATGTGGTGATTCGTCTGTAAAGGACACCACATATAAAACGTTTGTACCACCCCTTCTTGCGTATTGCTGAAGTGTTTGGGATCCCCATCAGATCAGTTTAAAGGATGACATAGAGGCAGTTCATAGGCGGACGGCTAGGTATGAAATGGTAGATTCGATCAGTGCGCGAGTGTTACTGAGATACATCGGGAACTCAAATTGGAGTCGCCGGAGGGAAGGCGAAATTCTTTTCGAGAAACACTGTTGAATAAATTTAGAGAGACGGAATTTGATGCGGACTGCAGAACGAGTCTACTGCCGCCAACCTACATTTCGCGCGAAGACCACCAAGATAAGATCAGAGAGATCTGGGCTGGAACGGATGCATACAAGCATTCGAATTTCCCTCGTTGTATATGGGAGTGGAGCAGGAAAGCAAGCAACTAGTAGTGGTACTGAATACCCTCTCCTAGGGACTGATGACCCCGTAGTTAAGTCCTATAAGCTCTACAAACATTTGAACATTTGAATACCCTCTCCCACGCACCTTTGGGTGGATTGCGGAGTATGTATATAGATGTAGATATATGTAACCCTGGCAAAAGTGCTTTACACTGCAACACGGAGTCAACCTGGCAAGCCTCTCATCTCCATCTCAGGTCACACGATTTTTCCCTTTTTGATATAATCACTTCAAACTGAGGGTTGTGGTGCTGTCGATTGAAAGTGTAATGATACACTGACGTCATTGAATTACGTATAATTTCTCTCCTACGGTACTGATATCTCGTCCATTGTACTGATATCTTGATACTTTTTTTCCTCTGTTAAAATGTTACTTGTGATAAAATGCAACATTTTTGCATGGATATGACAGAGATAATGGTTTTCCTTAATGATAGCGTGTTATTGTAAGCATGGTTTCGTCCGGTTCCGAGAGTTTGATATCAAAGGTGTCCCTTGTAAGAGTCCTTCTTACGTAATGGTTGGTAATAAGAAGCACGTGTCCATATAAAAGTCATTTAATCATCGTAAATTACGATGAGGCATCGCAAGGGCACTTACTTGGAACTTGATGGCCCATCACGTGCGTTCGATAGCGGTGACATCCGGCGAATTTCGTGACAGGAGATTGTAATTCATCGTCGTGCCCAAAAATCGCTTTAGAAGAAATACGGCCTCGTGAATTAAGCTATAAAGGTTATGCTTTAACGTCCCGTCGACGATGAGGTAACTAGAGATGAAGAAGAAACTCGTTTTAGGAAAAAGTGATGTGACGTAAAAATGTGAAGATCTAGCGAGAGGAGAGAACATCCTTTCAGAGACCATGTATCCAATCACTATTTAATCGAGTGAAGTGGCGCAGCGTATAGACTATGAACTTGCATTTGGGAGCATACCGTTTGAAATCCCCATCAAGTCATCCATGTTTCTGTGTCCGTCGCAGGATGGTTCTTTTGAAAGAGAGACGACATATTTCTTTCCCTAATCTGAGTCTGCACCAGATCTTTAATGACCTAGGCATCGATGGGGAGTTAAACTGAAGCTCCCCCTCGTACCTTAGATCAGAACAATCCAGTTGCTGTTGCAATCCCTAGGCAGTGAACTTATTGACATAAACGTAAAGCTTGACTGCTTTAGAGACAAACAAGGTTTAGACAGAAGCATGGAAACACCTAGAGAAGTGCATGCTTGAACAGAAAAATATTTTTTAAAGATATCTCTGCAATTTCATTGCTTTAGTGTTATTTCATTTCACTATCTAGATTTAGGCTAGTTTCAAATGTTACAATGAGATAAGCCACAAGACCTGGATGTGACCCAAATCATTCTCGAATATACTGATATGATTTAATACTTACGTTGACTTGCAATTACATGCGAGGAAGCATTCATAATATACATGGCAGCCAGAACTCTTGCATGTTTTTACTTTTTTTATTATTTTCTTATGATGTTCTAATGATAGATACTGAAATCAGACTGTATATTTAGTTTGCTTTTATCTAAACACCAGTTATAAGGCCAAAATCTAGATAGTAAAATAAAATGACAGTAAAACAGTCTAGTGGAGGAGAAATCTTTTCAAAACATTTACATCGCTTTGACTCCACAACAAGCAAAAATCAGAAATACAGATGCTAACCCAGACTGTTAGAGGCACTGTTGTATTTGACCAGAACGACATCCATGATACGCCATCAATACGTCGCAAGTTTCTGTAGGAGTCACAAACGTGTCTTGGACCGTTGCTTGTGCGTTATGTCGTAGCTAAGGGGATTCGCACCTGGGCAGACTGCCGGCCGTAGTAGTTTTACCGGCCGTAGTGACCGAGTGGTCTGCGGCGCGCCAGTCACAGTCTGCACGGCCGCTACGGTCGGGGGTTCGAATTCCCCCTCGGGCATGGATGTTTGTGTCTTCTTTAATATAAGGTAGTTCATACGTAGTTTGTAAGTGATGACTCCGCAGTTAAGTCCCTTAAGCTTAACAAACATTTTTCGTACCGTGGTTGCTTCCGTAACCAAGGTAGGGGAATTATTTGGCATTTCAAGGGGCAAAAGAGAAGGAAGATTAAGGCTTCACGTCCCGTCGACAGCGTGTTCATTAGGAACAGAGCGCAAGCTCATATTGTTGCGGGAACGATGGGAAAGGAAATCGGTCGTACTCTTTGAAAGAAACAACCCCGCATTTGCCCGTAGCGATTTAGTGAAGTCGCAGAAAACCTTAAGTTTAGACAGCCAGAGACAGATTTGAACCGCCGTCCTTTAGATTGCGAGTCCAGTGTGCAAACCGCTGCGTCGCCTCGTCCGGCACTTCAAGGGGAACCGTATCGAACATTTATGCAGCATGCGGGGGCCGCGGTAAAACATCATTCACTAGGTAACCAGGTGGACGAAAGTGTGTTTAGTGATCGTATAGGTGTTGTGGTGTCGCACAAGTCCAAAGTGCGCGCCACCTACTTTCGCCGCGCGCCGCCATGCACGCACGGCGCGGCGTTCTTACGACGTCAGCCACGAGCGCCCTCTGCTGCAACTCCGCTCGTGGCCACCACTGAACGATATCGTTCACTTGGGACTGAGATAGGAACCAGTTAACACTTCGGAATCAGATAGGCACCAGTGAAGACTTGGCTATCGGATAGGCACTAGGCAGGCCTCTAGCTCAACTATGTATCAGAATTCTGCAGTACTGAGCTATGTAAAAGTTAAGTATTACTAAGTCTCTAAGAAATATATATCTCGTTCTAATTTACTCTAGTGTTTCTAGTTTCTGCTGTCCCACTGGCTGGTCACCTCCTACCTGCACAAGCGTGCACCCTTTATTCCTGTGTCGGTCTTTCTACTCGGCCACCGACACCTACGACGGAAACGAGACACAAAAGCGGCGACGAGGCTGGGACACAAAAGGTGTACGTTGAACAGGATTGTATCGGAAAGTAAGACGACGACAGCTACAAATGTAACTGTAGAGCTGAATGTAAGACTCGCGAAACCCAGTCAGCTCCAAAACAAAACTAAGGGCGTTCCAAAATCAGGGAATTGTAAAGAGGTCTGGATCTACATAGTTATTCGTCAGTAATTCAAACGCCTGAAAACCTGATGCAGAAGCGTTTAAACATTGACTACGGCGCAATGGAAGGAAATGATATAGTCGAATAAGTCTTGCCTAGCAAGGAACTTAGGGTTTAAAGTCCCGTCGACAGCTTGGTAATTAGAGACGGAGCTCACGCTCGGATATTTAGTTCAAGGACGGGGAAGGAAATCGGCGGTGCCCTTTCAAATGAACCATCCCGGCATTTGCCTGGAGTGATTTAGGGAAATCGCGGAAAACCTACATCTGGATGGCCGGAGGTGGATTTGAACCACCTTCCTCCCGAATGCGAGTCCAGTGCGTTACCTCTAAGTACTAAGAAGTTCCATTTCATGGTACAATTCTGTTCCCCAACGGTGATATTGTGTTCGCGACAGGACACACAGCTTGCCTCGTCCAGAACTGGCATTATGAGCACAAGAATGAATTACCGTTTAGGAAAATCATATGAAGATCAAAACCAGCTGCAGAATGATCTGAATAAGATATCACTATGGTGTAAAAATTGGCAATCGACTCTAAATTATGAGAAGTGTGAAGTCGTCCACAAGAATACGAAAAGAAATCCGTTAAACTTAGTTGTTTCAAATGTTCAAATGTTTGTATAGCTTATAGGACTTAACTACGGGGTCATCAGTCCCTAAACTTACAAACTACTTATGAACTAACTAATACTAACGACGGCACAAATATCCATGCCCGAGGGGGGATTCGAACCCCCGACCGTAGTGGCCGTGCAGACTGTGACTGGAGCGCCTCAGTCCCTCGGCCTAAACTTTGTTTACAAGAGAAATCAATCAAAAGTGAAGGCAGTAAACTTCACTAAATACATAGGACTTACTATTTCTCCAGACTAAAACTGGACAGAACACGTAGATAATGTCGTGGGAAAGGACGAACCCTTTGGTAGAACCCTTAAAAGATGCAACAGAACTACTAAAGAAACTGCATACACTACACTTCTCCGTCCATTTTTGGAGTATTGCTGCCCAGTGTGGGATCCTTATCAGGTGGATTTGACGGAGGTCGTCGAAACAGTCCAGAGAAGGGCAGCTCGTTTCGTATTGTCATGATAAAGGGGAGTCAGCGTTACGGAAATGATACTGGATCTGGGATGGGAATCATTACAACAACGGCGCTTATCGCTGCGGCGTGGGCTACTTACCAAACTCCAATCGCATACATTCTCCTCCGAATGCGAAAATATATTGTTGACTCCCACTTACATAGGTAGGAGTGATCATGAGAATAAAATGCGAGAAATCAGAGAACTGAGAGATTCAGGTGTTGTTTCTTCCCGCGCGGTATCCGAGAATGGAATGGGAGATAAATAGTATAAAGGTGGTTCGATGAACCCTCTGACAGGCACTTACATGTGATTTGCAGAGTATCCCCTGTAGATGTATTAAAATTGTTTTGTAGTAGTCGGTGTGCACAATATTTCATGGAAATTAATCCAATGTGAAAGAGATACATATAATTTTGCATAGGAGATGGAGTGAGTGAGGTGAATGATGAGATTGACAGAGACGGAGAGGAGATGGAGAGATAGAGAGAGAGAGAGAGAGAGAGAGAGGAGAGAAGGTAGAGACGAAAGTTGAGAGGAGGGTGGAGGAAACAGACGCACACAAAACTGCTACAAATAAATAACCGGGCAAAGTTGGATTTTTAGCTAAGGTTTTTTTTCCCCCGTGGTGTGCACGTGGATTTGATGAAACAATTTCTCTCCTCCTCTTCATACCGCGTCAAATTAGTCAGGCTGACTCGTTCCCGCCGCAGATGAATGGTCAGCGCACCTGTAGCAATTTAAGAACGCGGGAAGTAACAACTCGCTTTAGGGATTCCGGACTCGTGTGACAGCCTCATTTGCTCCAGGACCGTAGTTTTCCATTAATAAAATATACGGTATATTGCAAAAGTTCTTGTACTCTGAGGTTATTGCTTTAATGCGGTGGAAACTTTTGCTCTTTATAATCCCCTCACGTTTTGCCATGCCATTACGTAGTAAGTGTACGCATACAGTATTACGTCTTCCCATTAGCTGGCGATTATAGTCTTCAACAAATATTGATTGGACAGTGTAATGTAGCCCAATAAGTGTTACGATAAAGTACATGTTTTCAAATATGTAATATTGCAATACAGCACTGGTGAAAGGAAAAAAATTGTGAACTGCTCAAAAAAATACCTTGAACCAATTGCTTAAGAGGTTCTCTTTATTCTCCTGATCTCATAACTAATGATGAAAACTGCAGTTTAATGAAATTAAGTACACGAATGCACCAAACAAAACCAAGGTAAGATATTTACACTGATGTCCAAAATTATAGCAACAAAAGTAAATGCCGACCGCCGTGGCCGAGCTGTCTGCGGCACGCCAGTCACGTTCTGCACGGCCACTACGGTCGGGGGTTCGAATCCCCCCTCGGGCATGGATATTTGTGCCGTCCTAGTTCGTAAGTAGTTCATAAGTAGTTTGTAAGTTTAGGGACTGATGACCCCGTAGTTAAGTCCCATAGACTATACAAAAATTTGAACATTTTTCGAATGGTGTATAAGATTCAAATCGGGAGAGCGAGAAGGCCACACCATGCTTACAATTTCTTCCGTTTCCAAGAGAACATCAACCATCAATTCTCTGCGAGGTAGAGCATTATTGTCCATCAATACGAATTCTGGACCCAGAGAAGCTCGGAACAAAAACACATGTACACCTTTTGTTGCCTTTATTTAATGAGGAACAAAATACAAATAGGTCGTTACCTAAAATCCGAGGTCTACATCTACATCTACATGGGATACTCTGCAAATCACATTTAAATGCCTGGCAGAGGGTTCATTGAACCACCGTTATACTATTTTATCTCCCATTCCATTCTCGAATAGCGCGCGGGAAGAAAGAACACCTGAATCTCTCCGTTCGAGCTCTGATTTCTCGTATTTTATTCTGATGATCATTTCTACCTATGTAAGTGGGAGTCAACACTATATTTTCGCAATTCGGAGGAGAATGTTGGTGATTGTAGTTTCGTAAGCAGCCTACGCCACAGCGATAAGCGTCGTCGTTGTAATGATTCACATCCCAGATCCTGTATCATTTCCGTAACGCTGTCTCCCGTGTATCGCGACAATACGAAACGAGCTGCCCTTCTTTGGACTCTTTGGATGTCCTCCATCAAACCCACCTG
Source organism: Locusta migratoria (assembly GCA_026315105.1). Classification (NCBI taxonomy): domain Eukaryota; kingdom Metazoa; phylum Arthropoda; class Insecta; order Orthoptera; family Acrididae; genus Locusta; species Locusta migratoria. Next base: position 285,706,929 of record CM048755.1, read on the forward strand.
ATAATGATCCCACACTGGGCAGTAATATTCCATAAAAGGACGGACAAGCGTAGTGTACGCAGTTTCTTTAGTAGTTCTGTTGTATCTTTTAAGGGTTCTGCCAATAAAACGCAGTCTCTGGTTCGCCTTTCCCACGACACTATCTACGTGTTCTTTCCAATTTAAGTCAGAAGTAATTGTAGTTCCTAGGTATTTTGTGGAGTTTACAGCCTTTACATTTGACTGATTTATCTTGTAAACAAAGTTTAACGGATTTCTTTTCGTACTCATGTGGACGACTTCACACTTCTCATTATTTAGAGTCAATTGCCAATTCTTACACCATACAGACATCTTATTCAAATCGTTCTGCACTCGGTTTTGATCTTCAGATGATTTTACTAAACGGTAAATGACGGCATCATCTGCAAACAACCTAAGAGAGCTACGTAAGTTTTCCCCTAAATCATTTATGTAAATAAGGAACAGCAAAAGACCAATAACACTACCCTGTGGAAAGCCCGATATCACCTCTGTTTTAGTCGATGCCTTACCATCGATTACTACAAACTGTGTCCTTTCTGAGAGGAAATCCTCTATCCAGTCGCAAATTTGGGGCGATATACCGCAACCACGCAATTTGATTAAAAGCCGTTTGTGAGGTACGGTGTCAAAAGCTTTCTGGAAATCAAGGAATACGGAATCAATTTGCGAACCCTTGTCGATAACACACATCACTAAGTGTGAATAAAGAGCTAGTTGTGTTTCGCATGAACGATATTTTCTAAATCGACGTTGACCTTGGGCCATAATTCTGTTCGAGATAATTCATAATATTTGAATACAGGATATGTTCCAAAAACGTGCTGCAAATTGAAGTCAATGAAATAGTCCTGTACTTTAATGGGTTACTCCTACTGCCTTTCTTGTACATCGGTGTGACCTGTGCAACTTTCCAATCTTTTGGTACAGATCCTTCTTTGAGAGAGCGGTTGTATATGGCTGTTAAGTAAGGAGCTATCGCTTCAGCATAATCAGATAGAAATCTAATGGGTATACAATGCGGACCAGAAGACTTGTTCTAGTTAAGTGATTTTAGTTGCTTCACTACTCCGATGATATCCACTTCTACATTACCCATTACAGCATCTGTTCGAAATTCAAAATCTGGAATATTGGTTTCGTCTTCTTTGGTGAATGAGTTTCTAAAAGCTATGTTTAGTAACTCTGCTTTAGTTGCGCTGTCATCGGTAGGTTCGCCATTACTATCACGTAGTGAGGGTAGTGTTTGTGTTTTGCCCCTAGTATATTTAACATATGACCAAAATCTCTTAGGGTTTTCAGTCAAATTTCGAGAAAGAGTTTCGTTGTGATAGGTATTGTAGGCATCTCGCATTGAAGTCCTCGCTAAATTTCGAGCTTCTGTGTAGGATCGCCAATCCTGGGGATTTTGTGTTCGTTTAAAGTTAGTATGCCTTTTCCGTTGCTTTTGCAACAGTGTCCTGACCTGTTTTGTGTACCAAGGAGGATCACCTCCTTCTTTTATTAATTTATTTGGCATAAAACTGCCAATTGCTGTCGATATCACTTCTTTGAATTTGAGCCACATCTGGTCTACAAAAAAATGTTTGTTAAGCTTATGGGACTTAACTACGGGGTCATCAGTCCCTAAACCTACAAACTACTTACCAACTACCTTATACTAAAGACGTCACAAATATCCATGCCCGAGGGGGAATTCGAACCCCCGACCGTAGTGGCCGTGCAGACCGTGACTGGAGCGCCTCAGTCCCCTCGGCCACCGCGGCCGGCTCTGGTCTACCCCTACATTTAGTGTTAGAAACGAGTGGAAGCTATCTTTCAAGAAGCAATGCATTTTATTTCTATCTGCTTTCGGAAACAAATATACGTTTCGTTTATTTTTGGTAACTTTGGGACTTTTGATATTCAATCTCGCTACGACAACTCTGTGTTCACTAATACCTGTATCCGTTTTGATGCTCGTTATGAGCTGAGGATTGTTTGTTGCTAACAGATCAAGAGTATTTTCACATCCATTTACAATTCTAGTTGGCTCATGTCTAAGCATTATGGTAATTACCGACAGTAGTTAGGCAGCTACAGGGATTTTAATTTTGACTCTTGAGCTGCGAAATTTCGCCGTAGCTCGCTGGCGATCCTTATTTAGACAGCTTTTACATGTGCAGCAGTGCAGGAAATGAAGGCGGGCCCGGATAAATCTACGGGCCACACGTCACGTGACCGGCTCGCCGAGTGTGCGAGGTTAAGAGGATTCTGGTCGCGACCTCCGAGTGTCATTTCACGCGCCGCCGCGGATGCTTCCAGAACGGAAGGAAGGAACGTTTCAATCTGACGTGGGCTACGCCACACGCAGACCAAATATTTTACGCAATGCCTCGAGCGCACCAAGTTCTTCTCCCACTATTGCTGTGACACTACACTCGCACTTCCTCAGAAAATTCTCTTTCGGACGAGAGCTTTGTAAATTTATAATGATTTCCTAAATCGGTAAAAGTGGATATCAGAGTGGTACTTTTAGCAAGAAAATCGTACAAGGAGCAACCATACAGTAAGTTTCCATATTTAAAAAAAACTAATCAAATATAACACAGTTATAAAAAAATCGCACTGACGTGTTTTATGGCCCACTTTAGATTTGTAGTTTTATAAGTTTTTGCAAACATTTTGGACCAAAATAATAATCAAAATATTAAAAAATTAAGTAATAAGAGTGTCTGAAATCCTTTAAAAATGTTTTTTGGTAGTGGCGGGTTCCGAACCGCTGACCTTCAGCGTCATAGACCAACGCATTGTCCACTACGCTACAACTAACAACGAGAAATTGATTTCTTTAATCTCATACTATTGATGACCGTTGTTAACTGATGCTAATATGGCATTTGTAGGCACTAGATTATCATTTATCGTACGAAGAACGACGTGTTTTTGTTAATTCTTCAGTGCGTCATTGGTTTGAAATGACAACGTGTAAGTCACAATAAAAAAATCATCAAATGCGCAACGCAAGATGGCGTATGCCAGAAAGAATTTTGGGCGAGGAATGTCAAGTGACATCTGCGAACGGCTGGTTTTCGTTAATTCAATGGAGGATGTCAAAATTCCGTTATTTATGCAAATATGTCTCAAACGATTCGAGATATAAAAAAAAGAAAAAGCATAAGGGAACAAAGTTGTAGAGAATTTTCTCCTCTACAAATTCGGTTATTCAATTTTCGCGTCAGCTGAACGTCTATTTGCAATTAAAATTACGTTACAAACGGCTTTTTTTTTGTATTACCTCCTAATGTATTTCTTGTCCGAAATATTTGAAAAAGTGAGGTTCTGGTCTCTGGTAGCCAACAATTAAGTCTGTAAAATTTGGTGCCGATCGGTTGAACGGTTCGACCTAAAAAGTGGGAACACGTTACAACCAGACAGACATCCTCAAATCGCCGTTATTTTTGCAAATATCTCTGCAACGATGCAAGATATGAAAAAAAAAACACAATAGAGCGAAGTTGTAGAGAATTTACCCCTCTACAAATTAGGTTATTCAATTTTCGTGTCAGATGAACGGTTCGTTTGCAATTACAATTATATTATAAACGGCTTTTTTTGTACACTACCGTATTTTTTGTCCGAAAAATTTGAAAAATGGAGGTTCTGGTCTACGGCGGCCTACAATTATCTCTGTAAAATTTGGTGCTAATCGGTTGAACAGTTCGTCTTAAAAACAGGGAACACGTTACGGACAGACAGACAGACATCCCAAAATCGCCGTTATTTTTGCAAATATCTCTGAAGCGATACGAGATATGAAAAAGCATAAAAGAGCAAAGTTGTAGAGAATTTTCTCCTCTATGAATTCGGTTATTCAATTTTCGTGTCAGATGAATGGTTAAGCCGCTATTTTCATTTAAATTTCGAACTGTCCAAAGACGATCGCAAAGACCCATTTTTAGTGTTACTACCGTAACCTAAAGTGGGCCAAAACTTAGCATCAGGTACAGCAATATTTGCGCTATTTTTGGATATAGTCTCCAAAGGAATTGAGACATTTATCGTATCATGGTATCAACATTTGTATTCCTGTGTCGTAGAAGTCTGCCGCCAGTGAATGAAATCAGCGTGTTACAGTCCTCTTCAGCTAAATGTCGTCGTCAAAACGCTGGCCGGAGAACGTTACATTCAGAAGAAGAGTCATGGAATGACGACTGTAGGTGTTGTGTTGCTCCATGCCAATAATCGTCCACATACAGGTGTATTGCAGAAGTCCTTTTTGATCATCCAGCATCCTGCCCCTGCTCCCAGTGATTCGCATTTTTTATTGCACCTCTAGAAATTCCTGTCCTCCGGACAGCGTTTTTGAAAACCGCGAAGAGCTGTCTTATGTCAACTGTTTCAGTTTTTTTGGCGACTGCCGAAAAATAGCTCATACATTGCAGTACTCAGTTGCCAATACAGTTTTTCATGTAAAGATGCTGACATTGTTCAATAGAAAATAGGGAATCTTGCTTTCTGGAAACATCTCGAATAGTTATTTCTCCATTCTTGTCTTATCCAACCCTTTGTTCCATCTCTAATGACATTTTCGTTGACAGGACGCTGAAGATTAAGCTTAATTCGCTCCCACATTCCTTGTATTGCTCTCGGTTATTTTTTATCCGTTCTTCCAACTCCTGATTTCTCTGCTCTTTCTGATCAAATGTTCAAATGTTTGTAAATCTATCGGACCAAACTGCGTGGTCATCAGTCCGTAGCTTACAAACTACTTAAACCTAGGTAAACGAACCTAAGGACAAACACACACACCCAGGCCCCAGGGAGGACTCGAACCTCCACGGCGAGCAACCGTGCGCTCCGCAGCGAGACGCTTTAGACCGCTCGGCTACTCCACCGCGGCTGCTCTTTCTGACGATCCTTATCCCATTTATTTCTCTCGTTGTCTTGCACCATCTTCTTCCCTAGACGTTCCTTTGTTTCTCATCTCTGCATTTTTTAAATGTTAATGTTAAGCTTATGGGACTTAACTGCGGGGTCATCTGGCCCTAAAGTTACAAACTACTTATAAACGAACTTACACTAAAGACAACACAGACATCTATGCCCGAGAGGGGATTCGAATCCCCGACGGGGAATGGCCTCGAGAATAGGAGCATAGCGCCACAATGCGCTCAGCCACTCAACCGCGGTTCTCGTCTCTGCCTGCTCTTGTCTTTCCTTCCTCCCCTATAAAATAATTTTACGCATAACAATACCCAGTGTTGAGTCCTTCTGATATACACGTCTGTATTATAATATTTAATGGACTGTACGAACAGGAATGTTTTGTAAACCAAAATTCCTTCGATGCCTAATCGATTATTAGTTCTTTTTTATTATCTGAAACTTATTAATCGCCGCGCGGGGATGACCACGCGGTCTGAGGTGCCGTGTCACGCATAGCGCGGTCGCTTTCGTCGGAGGTTCGAGTCCTCCATAGGGCATGGTGGTGTTCTTATCAAAAGTTAGTTTAAGTAGGAAAACTTGTTAGTAACCTTCTTATTTCAATTACTCTACCATAACGTGTCACTTTTCTTAATATCAATGATAACTATTTGAAATATATTAAGCCGCGGTGGAGTAGCCGAGCGGTCTAAAGCGTATCGCTGCGGAGCGCGCGGTTGCTCGCCGTGGAGGTTTGAGTCCTCCTTGGGGCATGGGTGTGTGTGTTTGTCCTTAGGTTAGTTTACCTAGGTTTAAGTAGTTTGTAAGCTACGGACTGATGACCACGCAGTTTGGTCCGATAGATTTACAAACATTTGAACATTTTTGAAATGTATTAATGCCGGCCGCGGTGGCCGAGGGGACTGAGGCGCGCCGACGGTATGCACGGTCACTACGGTCGGGGGTTCGAATCCCCCCTCGGGCGTGGATATTTGTGCCGTCGTTAGTGTTAGCTAGTTTGTAAGTTTAGGGACTGATGACCCCTTAGTTAAGTCCCATAAGTTATACAAACATTTGAAACATTTTTTGAAATATATTAATGTCATATGAACTGGTACAACTACAAAAACCCGATACACTATCAGCCAGTAGTGCATTTCTAATGTCTTACATTGCAGTTCTCACTGAACACACTGATAGTGTTCACGGTACTTCGTCGAATACGTTCTCATGGAGTATGTAGCAGATCAGTCTTTGCAATACTGTTGTCGCAATCCCGATCACAATTCACTCTCCAACGCTATATTTGCCTTTCAAGAGCCGCCAAATCTATAAGTGAACCGTGTCTTGCCTAATGGGAGAACGCGGACTATCGATGAGCTAGCGAATTACACTGACTGACCAATAAAAACTCAAAGGACGATCTGATGTGTTATCAGCGTGTGTGTAAATGATTAGAGGCGCCATTACGTGAGACGGTCACCAGAGTGCATTATTGTAGCAACCGTGTGACCATTGTTATTGCTATTGTTTATTTGAAATTCTCTATTACGCTGTAATATATCATTGTAGGTTTCTTCAAAATAATATGTAGAATTGTATCTTATAAAAGATACATCAGATGCTTTGCTTTCGTAACAAAATTAGAAAAGGCTTAAGAATTACTACAATGTCTCCCTCTATGTCTTTCTCTCTCTGTCTCTCTCTCTCTCTCTCTCTCTCTCTCTCTCTCTCTCTCTCATACACACACACACACACACACACACACACACACACACATTGTCTAATAAATATTTACAAATTAAATGGATACTGAAATATTGACAAGTCCACTTTTCCTATGCTGTGTCAACAAAAAATGTAATCGGGATGTACTGCTTCGAAATGGTTAATGACCTCTGTGAAGGACCACGGAGAATGCCGCGTGCTCCAGCGAAACAACATTAACACTACTTGACAGTTTGAAAGGGTAATCAATATGGTCAGCATGTGGCCAGCTGTGGAATCAAGAAAACGCAAGGCATGTGGAGTGTTCTATTGTTACTGTCAAAGTCACCCGCTTGGTTAAGGTTCGGCTCAACGGCATACGCGTCAGTGAAAAAAGGCTTGGACTAGCTATATGTAAAAATAAGACTGCAGCAGTATCAAATACACGATGCATGAAACGGCGGTGCATTGGCAGGGCTGTCATCGGTACGCCAGTGATTCATATTAAAGGTTTTAGACATGATTATGGCTGCATGACGGTAATTAATAGACTTTGAAGGCGGAATGGTAGTTGGAGTTAAGTACATAGAACATTCAGTTTCTGGGATCGTTAGGGAATTCATTAATCCCAGATACACAGTGTCAAGAGTGCGACGAGAATATCAAAGTACAGGCATTACCTCTCAGAACTGACAGATCAACTGACTAATGGCACGCACTCGAGAGCAGCGGTGTTTACTTAAAGTTGTCGGTGATGACACATAAGGCACACTGCGAGATTCAAATGTTTGTAAATCTACGAGACATCACTACTGCGGTTATCAGTCCCCAACTTAAACTAACCTAAGGACAACATACACACCCATACTCGAGGGAGAACTCGAACCTCCGACGGGAATCAACCGCGGGTTCCACAGCAAGGCGCCTTAGAGCGCTCGGCCATTCCACCGCGGGGAACACTGCGAGAAATAACCGCATAAATCAATTTGGGACGTGCGAAGAAAATACAACAACGTGGTGCATTTTTTGCGTTAGTGGAATATAGGGTAAGGTGGTACAAATTCGATATAGGTACAATTTCGATCAACATAATTTGTCAGTTTCGTGGTGTTGGTAGCACTTGCCTTTGTAGTGTAGCAGGTTTCTACAACTCCTCCTGTCTTTTCCAAGAATACACCACTTTGTGCTACGAAGATATAAAGTTTTCATGTTAAGAGGTAAGTGATGCTACTTAGTTTAACCGCACTGTTATGAATTTTCAAGTTAAGGGTGACTGTACTTGTTGCCAAAAATGCAATGTTTGGTACTACGAAGTATGCGTTGGTGACCGATGGAAAAACTGCTTTTTATGTGGATGATGCCAGTAATCAAAATTTTACCAGGAAGTGATCACAACAGTATCTGGAGTGGTAAATTTTTGATCATTTTTTTCTCAATTCTGTAACCCTTTTTGTGTTTATACCAACATTTGTAATTGTCTAATATTTATCTTACATATTTATTAAACATCCAGAAACAAGTGTCATAGTTTAAATTATTTCTGTTTTCAATATATGTCCAGTTACAATAATATTTGTCCGAAATAATCGCAATTGTATCACCTTTCCCTAGTAGCAGATAATCAATTCGACAGCCTTTGCTAGAAACACATCACCTGCAGTGCCTCCCCTGGGTTAGTGACAACATCGGTTGTACACTAGTCAACAGTAAAACCGTGGCTTAGTCAAGTGATTTCAGTTAGTAAAAGCTGATGATAAGGTTCGTGTGGCGTAGAACTCAAGATGCCATGGATCCAAATTGTCAACAAAGCGCGGTGCAATCTGGAGGTGGTTCCATAATTGTGTAGACTGTTTTTACATGAAATGGGTAGAGTGATCTGGTCCAAATAAATCATTAAATAGAAATGGCACTTTTCGTCCACCTGAAGACCATTTTCAGCCATTCATAGACTTCATGTCCCAAAAAACGATGGCATTTTTATGGATGACAGCCCGCCATGCCATTTTGGGGCCACGATTTTTCGAATGGTTTGAAAAAATTTTGGACAATTCCAGCGAATGATTTGGCTACTATAATCGCCCGACATCAATCGCATTGAACATTTATGGGACACAATCGAGAGGTCTGTTCTTGCACAAATTCCTGCACAGCCTACTGTTTTCGTAATTATGAAGGCGTAGAGATAGTATTATTTCAGCAGGAGGCTTCCAGATATCCAGTGAGTTGTTGAGTCCATGCCACGCCAAATGGTTGCACTTCGCATCTCAAGAAGGGAGTCCGACATGATATTACGAAGTACTTCATGACTTTTATAACTTCCATGTATAACCACACAACAGTAGGTTCGCAGTATTGAGCACAAAGAATATCCTAACCCCTTCACATCCGTGCCTGAAGAGAAGAAATTGTTTCGCTACAACGCGATATGTAAATCCCTGGTGTCCCATGAATACGCCGCCATAACATCTAAGACACACTGGCTGCTTTTAGTGTATGTAGAGTAGCGGATGGCCGTCTTTTGTGAGTATTGCCGATGCCGAGAGGAGAGGATATGTCAGTCAAAATTCTGAAGAGACAAACTAGCATTGTGGTATGAGAAACTATCGAGAATTCCATCAAAATTGCTACAGCCGACTTGGAGCCTATAGCAAACATACATACAAACTCAAATGCTCAAATGTTTGTAGAGCTTATGGGACTTAACTACGGGGCCATCAGTCCCTAAACTTACAAACTACTTACGTAATAGCTAATACTAAGGACGGCACAAATATCCATTCCCGAGGGGGGATTCGAATTCCTGACCGTAGTGACCGTGCAGACTGTGACTGGCGCGCCGCAGTCCCCTCGGCCACCGAGGCCGGGCAACATACATACACACATCAATTTTATAGATATAGAATATTTTATAGATGTTTTATAGATATACAATATTAAATTAAGTCCGCTCCGTAGCCGAGTGATCACCACGACAGAACATAATGTGGGAGACAACACAAGTTACACTATTATTTAAAAACAAAAAAGAGAAAAATGGATTCGATTTGATTTCTTTAAAAATTGTGCCCAAATTTTGTCGTTTGACATATGCTTGTATTACGGAAGAGGTTTGTTGAGTTCGTCAACGAAGCGAACCAAAGTGCATGGCAAACTCAACGCTTCGTAGAGAACTTTACAAGAACCTGTTTGTCGGTAGATTCTACATACTTTCTGGAGTCTGGGCATCGTATAAACTGTCCACACGAATGCAGAGCATCTGGCAGCCCTAACTTCAGGTGAGGTTAAAACTACTGCATAGAACTTTTCTCCTGGTGTATGTTAACTCACAGTGCGGTACAATACCCTACTGACAAGTGACCAGAATTGAGTTTCTACAGTCAGTTCTGATATTCATTGAACTTGGTTTTATAGTCAAATAATGCGAATATCTTCTGAAAGCGTAAAATTTTGTTTCTGATGCCAAGGTGCTTACTCCTTTCCGTCAATGAGACTATCCCAGTAACTGTGTTCATTTTACTTCACTGATTTTCTTTGTCGACTGGAAAATCTCGTGGTATTCCTTCAGTCTTTTTATTAAAAAAAAAATAGTTGTCTCACTATGGAGGGGACGCGATAAAACTTTACCTTGCGATTTGATGCCCGCTCGGCTGAACATAAACAAAACGTCCACGCCAGTCTAGCTATTGTCATTGTGACAATGGCGACAATGCAGACTTAACGGCAGAATGTTTTTGTCTCGTTTCTTCAGAAAATTCAGGATCCGCAAGGTCAACCGGCAAGCTGCGCTAGCCACTTGGAAATCTCTCGAGTCTGGCTCACTCGTTGCACGGAAGATAGCGTACAAGAATTGACTTTCCAAAATACTCAGTCGGAAAAGCATTAGTACATCAATAGCGCAGATGACGTCGATTACGATTCGAAGATGAACCAGCTCCACGAAAGAGACTGCCTACATCACTCTTGTGCGTCGTCTCTTGGAGTACTGTTGCCCATTCTGGGACACTCGCCAGGTGGGACTGACAGAAGATATTGAGAAGGATCAGAGGGGCAACTCGTTTTGTTTTATCACGTTACGGGGGGGGGGGGGGGGGTCACAGAAATGTTACACGATTTGGGGTGGAAATCATTAAAAAAAATAAAAAAGACGTTATTCATTGCGGTGAGATCTGTTTGCGAAGATTCAATCACCGACTTTAATTTCTGAATGTGAAAATATTTTGCTAGCACCCACCTACTTAGGGAGACATTACCATCCCAATAAAATAAGAGAAATCAAACTTCCTGGCAGATTAAAATTGTGTGCCGGAACCGGGACACGAAGCTGGGACCTTTGCCTTTCGCGGGCAAGTGCACTACCGACTGTGCTATCCCGACACGACTCACGATGCCGCCTCATAACTTTACTTCCGCCAGTAGCACTCCTGGAAGAAAGGATATGGTGGAGACATGGCTTAGCCATAGCCTAAGGGATGTTTCCAGAATGAAACTTTCACTCTGCAGCGGAGTGTGCGCTGATATGAAACTTTCTGGCAGATTAAAATTTTAATCACTTGTCCGCGAAAGGCAAATGTCCCAGGTTCGAGTCCCGGTTCCGGCACACAATTTTAATCTGCCAGGAAGTTTCATACTAGCGCACACTCCGCTGCAGAGTGAAAGTTTCATTCTGGAAACATCCCTTAGGCTGTGGCTAAGCCATGTCTCCACCATATCCTTTCTTCCAGGAGTGCTAGTCTTGCTTGTTTCGCAGGGGAGCTTCAGTGAAGTGTGGAAAATAGGAGGCGAGGTCCTGGCGGATGTAAATTTGTGAGGCGGCATCGTGAGTCGTGTCGGGATAGCACAGTCGGTAGTGCGCTTGCCCGCGAGAGGCAAAGGTCCCAGGTTCGAGTCCCGGTTCCGGAACACAATTTTAATCTGCCAGAAAGTTTCGTATCAGCACACACTACGCTGCAGAGTGAAAGTTTCATTCTAAGAGAAATCAGATCGAAACGTAACGATTTAGGTGTTATTTCTTCCCGCGCGCTATTAGAGAATGGAACGGTAGAGAAAAGTTATGAAAGTGGTTAATGAATCCTCTGTCAGGCACTTAAATGTGATTTGCAGAGTATCTATGGAGATGAAGATGATTCGATGACGTCAGATGCCACCAGAGGGATAGTCGACGTACTTATAATGGTTTCCACGTCGTCCGCCAACAGAGAGCGTAGTGGTAGAGCTCCCACTGTAGCATCAGTGTGTACCCTTCAGTAGGGAATGTTTTCGACCATAACCCTAAGCGTGATGTAAACATGTGAAGCGAACAGGCGCCATGCCACGGTGACGCCCTCTTGCATCATACAGACAACTGAGAGAATTTGAAATGGGTTAAATTGTGGCCTTCAGAGTGGCGGGATGGTCCTTTCAGAGATTTGCCACACACTCTGGACGTAGTGCATCAGTTGTGCAACGATGCTGCTGCAATGTTCACGTGAAAATTGTTACATCAGTACACGAGGTTCTGCACAACCACGCGTCAGACGTCCTCCGAGATCATTGTATTGTATGGGCTGCAGTGGCATCTACATCTACATCTACATCTACATCTACATACATACTCCGCAATTCACCGTAAGGTGCGTGGCGGAGGGTACACTGTACCACTACTAGGCATTTCCTTTCTTATTCCACTCCCAAATTGAACGAGGAAAGAAAAAACGCCTATATGCCTCCGTACGAGCTGTAATTTCTCTTATCTTGTCTTTGTGATCTTAACGCGAAATGTAAGTAGGCGACAGCAAGATCGTACTACACTCAGCTTCAAATTCCGGCCCTCTAAATTTACTCAACAGAAATTCACGAAAAGAACGTCGTCTTTCTTCCAGCGATCCCCAATTGAGTTGCCGGAGCATTTCCTTGACACTCGCGCATTGGCCGAACCTACCGGTAACAAATCTAGCTGCTCGCCTCTGAACCGCCTCTATGTCTTCCTTCAAACCGATCTGCTGCGGGTCCCAAATACTTGAGCAATACTCAAGACGTGGTCGTACAAGCGTTTTGTACGCGGTCTCCTATACAGGTGAAGTACATCTTCCCAAAATTCTCCCAATAAACCGAAGTCGGCTGTCTGCCTTACTCACAACTGTCCTTACATGCTTGTTCCATTTCATATCGCTCTGCAATGTTACGCCTAGATACTTGAACGACGCGACAGCATCAAGAAGCTCACTACTAATGCTGTATTCGAACATTATGGGATTGTTTTTTCTACTCATGCGCATCACCTTACATTTTTCTACATTGAGAGCCAGCTGCCATTCTTCGCACCAACTAGAAAATTTGTTTAAGTCAACCTGTATGCTATTACAGTCAGTTACAGACGACACCCTCCCATACACCACAGCATCATCAGCAAACTTACTCTGTCCATCAGATCATTTATATACATAGAAAATAATAGCGGTCCTATCACACTCCCCTGGGGCACGCCGGACGATACACTCGTCTCTGATGAACACTCGCCGTCGAGAACAACGTACTGCGTTCTATTACTTAGGAAGTCTTCCAGCCAGTCACAAATCTGTGAACCTATTCCATAAGCTCGTATCTTCGTTAGCAGTCTGCAGTGTGGCACAAGTAAGAGGGTTTGTGAGTCCATGAGTGTCAACTCTGTTGCCGACCAGTTACTAGCAGTGAGGCTACGGGCACGCAAACCCCTAGACCGTCTACCACTCACCACACAGCATCGACGTACACGGCTCAACTGGTGCCGTCAGAGGATCACTTGGAAGAAGGAATGGCGGACCGTGGCCTTCGGTGATGTAAGTACATCCTGCCTGCGCGCAGGTGATGGTCGTTTGCGTGTACCACGTATACCTGGCGAGCGCTGTCTCGTAGAGTGCATCGTCCAAGACACACTGACTCCAACCCAATCCTTATGGTCTAGGGCAGGGGAGGACAGGCAGCGGCGGTGTGACGTCAGCCTAGACCGCTCTGCCTGCTCACAAGGAAGGAGAGTTGACCGTGTGACGTCACACGCTCTGTACTGCCAAAACCACCTAGAAGACACTTCTACGTGGTTTTGGTACTGCTGCCGCGGAGAAACAGAATGCAGCGTGTAGAGAGCAGCAATTTAGGAAACACAGGGAACAGATCTGCTGTGAAGAATGCAGTGAGGTCTACGGTGTCCTAATGAACATTATAATGCAGGTGCAATTTAATGTAAGGATAGCACTGCTATGAAGTAAAGAGCATGGAACATAATACAATTTTCTCTTCAATTTACAGCAAATCTGTACAGTACAATTAAGTAAAGATTTTCCGACATTTTCCATTTCGTTTTTCTTTGGTTAGTTTTTCAATGTTAGTATGCAATGTTTGAGATATTTTTAATCGAAGAATACATGTTAGGTTGGGATCTGACAAAGTGTTTCTGTATTGGAACTTTGCTAATTTCGTAATAGAAAAGAATCTGTCATACACATAAGTGGAACCGAACATACGCAGTATTCTTGAAGAATGGGCATACAACCTCAGAAATCCGATAAAGCAATATTCTTATAAAAATCTAGCAAGCCTTGTGTTCATACTTGTCCTTCAATAAATTGTCATACCGTAAATTTAGTCGCGGTGGAGTAGCCGAGCGGTCTAAAGCACCTCGCTGCGGAGCGCGCGGTTGCTCGCCGTGGAGGTTCGAGTCCTCCCTGGGGCATGGGTGTGTGTGTTTGTCCGTAGGGTAGTTTACCTAGGTATAAGTAGTTTGTAAGCTACGGACTGATGACCACGCAGTTTGGTCCGATAGATTTACAAACATTTGAACATTTCGTAAATTTAATAGTTCCATTTGCAACCTGGTAGGAACATTGTTAACATTCACTGAAAACGGTGTTGCAAAGATCTGAAATATAGTAGACAGTATTTCAACATTTTCAAACCTGGACTCATAATGGTTACAAAGAGTTTCCAGATTTTCAACATATTCTTCAGAGAGAGAGAGAGAGAGAGAGAGTACTATCAGGAGCATACACCCTCAGTAAATGTTCTAACTTTCTTGGCTATGTGCAGAATTATTCTGTAGCTCGGGCGGACAGACGGTTCGCTCCACATGAGCACGTTCCTTTATTTCAGACATTAAGGCGTCTCGTTCTACTCCTTCATATTTCCCATACTAATTTGCGTGGTACAGGGAATACAAATGTTTCAAATGTTTGTTAAGCTTATGGGACTTAACTACGGGGTTATCAGTCCCTAAACTTACAAACTACTTATCAACTAGCTTATCCTAAGGACGGCACAAATATCCATGCCCGAGGGGGGATTCGAACCCCCGACCGTAGTGGCCGTGCAGCCCGTGACTGAAGCGCCTCAGTCCCCTCGGCCACCGCGGCCAGCGATACAGGGAATAATGACACTGTAAATTCATTTTTAATTTTTCTTACTTCTGTGTTACACACCAAACCCTTTGCACCTTCGCCGCATTGCACAAAATGCAATACAGAAAGTAAAACCGATAGCTCCGTTTCGCTTTTACTCGGCGTATTATTGTCGTCAAGAGCGCTATTGCTGACTGAGCACTCCAGTTCCGTTCTCACAGCCCCGTGTATCTAGGTAGTATTGCGAACACAGCTCTCGCCTGACGTCACACGGATTGTCAGGGGTGCTCTTCCTGCTCAACGTCACACCGCCAGAAGTTGTCTTCCACTGGTCTAGGGTGCGGTAAGTTACAAGTCTCGCTCACCTTTGGTGTTTGTAGAGCGAACGTTGACCAGCACTCGGTATGCGCAGAATGCTGTAAGACCGTTCTTTCGCCAGTCTTCCGACAGGAAGGAGAAGTGTTATTCCAACAGCATAATGCTCACCCACGCACTGTACGCGAATCTCAACGTGCTCTTAAAGACGTACAACACTGTCACTAGCCAGCACGATCTCCAGACTTGTCTCCAATCGAATATCTTGATGGAACAACAGACACGTGCGACTTGTCAAATCACAAGTTTTACAGAACTACATGAACAGGACGAGGAGGTGTGGAGTTGTTTATCCCAAGACAGTATTCGCCAACTAATGATAGATTGGATGCCAGAATCTGCGCCGGCATTGAAACCTGTGGATTCTGCAGCACATACTAATGTACAGGGTGTTACAAAAAGGTACGACCAAACTTTCAGGAAACATTCCTCACACACAAAGAAAGAAAATATGTTATGTGGACATGTATCCGGAAACGCTTAATTTCCACGTTAGAGCTCATTTTAGTATTTCTCTTTAAATGTAAATTTTAATAATTTGTGCAGACAATTGTCAAATGGGCATCTGCCAACTCCGCATTTGTAAACATTGCACTGACTGAAAAACCACGTTCGTGATGAACACTAACCAGTTGATGCTACGTACTGATGTGTTTGATGCTAGTACTATAGAGCAATGAGTCGCATGTCAACAGAAGCACTGAGGTCAACATTACCTTCCTTCAATTGGGCCAACTGGCGGTGAATCGAGGAAGTACAGTACATACTAACGAAACAATTGGATATTTTGACAATTGTCTGCACGAATTATTTCAATTTACATTTAAAGAGAAATACTAAAATGAACTCTAACATGGAAATTAAGCGTCTCCGGACACATGTCCACATAACATATTTTCTTTTTTTGTGTGTGAGGAATGTTTCCTGAAAGTTTGGCTGTACCTTTTTGTAACACGCTGTATATGTTTCACAATGGATCGACACCTAGTACCTCAGTACCGCTTGAGCTATTGATATGTAAATGTAATCATTTCATGTGCTCCATACACACTGTTTCAACAATATATCTGGAGTGTACTGGAAACCTCTTAGACGGTATATCAATTTATATTTCCAGCAATATTTAAAAATAAATGTTTAAATAGCCGTCGTATTCTTACAGGTACCACAACTTGAAAGTGTAAGACAGTCGGTCTTGCAATAAGACCAAATGGGTATCGGATTTTCGAATTTCTTTATATTTATGGTACGTGAAGTTCAGAACTTGAACGGCCTGGCTACGTGACTCAGCGCGCCCTGTCAGAGTGCCGAACGCCCTCTGTAATAAAAAAAAGTTCAGTCAAGAACACATCTAACAAGAACGAACAAACACGATCAGCGAGCGAAAGGAAAAGAACTACCCACAGAACAGAAAAGGTGGTAGCGTTCTGGCCTCCCAACCGTAGATTCGGTGGTTCGAATCCCACGGTGACACTTTTTTTTCGAATTCATTTATTTAAAACATTTTAAGATCTTTAATTCCGCGTGTTGTCAGTTTATGTTTATGTAGACGAGCTGAACACCTTGTACTCACCTAAAACGATGGCTGAGTAGGTTAGCTACTTGGAAAGCCATTAGTAGCTATGGAGATGACTTTCCAAAAACAGTGTCGTAGCTCTTCACAAACTGAACAATCAAAGACTACCGTCGTCAAATAATAGTGAAGTCAATACCGTAAAAAAGTAACTTACGTTATTTTTATTAATGAAACTATCATTATTAACAACCTGTAAAATATAGGAAATTACGAATAAAGAAAATTACGTGCACTTTTCCTAAAAATTGGCATTAGAAATTAAAATTCTGTAAGTATTCTAACACAGCGGGAAAGAAAGCTGTCACGACAGGATTCGAGCCGCCGACACTAGTGTTGTAAGGCTAAAACACAATCACCTGAGCTACACCGACAGATGCTGGAATTCATTTAGAGATTAGTACTTACACTTACCTGAAAAACTTCAAAGTCGTTTTTCTCGACAATTTTTGAGTGTTGCGTCGAATGGCTTTGGCTGATTGTTATTAGAGTTCTGAACTTCACGTATCATAAATATCAAAAAATTCTAAAATCCGTCACCTATGTGGTCTCCTTGTTAGGTGTGCATTGATGCTACAAACAGGTGTACATCAGAAATTATATCTGCCATGGTATGCAATCAGATCATTCATGTATTCGGCGTATCGTATCACTAACATATACTAGAAATCCTAGGTAGTTAATACACGAAAACTCTAACCTCATTTCTGCGTGTAAAAAAACGGATTTCCCAAATCTGAAAAATCATCATGTAGGCACGGACATATCATTTAGATACATAGCACAGAAACATTAATAAACATGGTTGCCTTTGTGAAAAGCATCTCCGGAAAAGAACGCACTTCGTTGTCTGTCTCCTATGAGGTGGCGTAGTGGTTGACACAATGGACTCGCCTACGGATGGAATGTCTCCAGCTATCAAATAAAGAATCACACGCTCGGACAGATTCTGTTTGGGATGTGGAAGTCAGCCACAACCCTTTGAAATGAACCATCCCGGAATTTGGAGTGTTTTGCGAAAATTACGGAGTACCTAAAGCAGGATGGCTGGAGCAAGGTTTCAACCACCGTCTTCCCTAATGCGAATCTAGTGTATTACTATTGCGCCACCTCGCTCGGTCCAAGCTATCCAGATTCGGTTTCCCGCGCTTTACTTAAGCAGCTCCAAGCAAATGCCGGGATGGTTCCTTTCAAAGGTCACCGTCGATTTCCAACCCCATCCTTACAAGAGCAGTTCGAGCTTATGCTGCATGCGTTAAGACCTACAGGTGCAGATATTAGTATGAATTCACCCGTCGCACTTGTGACTCCTTGAAATCATTGTAACCGGGGACTACGTTGCTTCGTTTTTTGAATTGCTAAGTTGCCAATATTTGCACCGCTTTACAATCTTGACAAAATCAGACTGAATATTTGTGCAGTTTCTTAGAGATAGCGTTTCATTGCAGATAACTAAATCATCTGCGAAAAGTATGAAGATATTATTAACACTGTCTGCAAGGTAATTAATACACAAGATCGAGGATATGAACACACTTCCCTGGGGTATAGATGGAGTTACTTCTACATCTGTGTATGACTCTAAACCCTCCGTCCTTCCTAGCAATAACCAAACACCAGTTGCAAATTTCGCTTTGTACGCCATATGGGCTTTTTTAAAACAAAAATAAATAAAAATGTATAGTTTTGGTACTGACAAGGGACGGCTTCTACTTCAAACACTCGGAAAAGCATAAATTAATTCTTAAAATGACACTCGATCATAAAAAAGCAATGGTACGTGTCATAACCATGCCTTCTGCCGCAAGTGACATTTTAATAGGGAGAAACTAAGTAATATTATATCAATACTGTAGGAAGAAAATTATACGTAGTTCAGGGTCGTTAGTATATCTTTAAATTGTCGATCCAGAATGCTAAATACCCTCTGCTCAAAATGATTATAGCAGAGGTGAACACACACATTCTACACAATTGATAGTGCTTCCATTAGTCTTGAAAGTGCAGATGCGGGATTTCGATGGAGTGGTTAAAGTGAAAGAACACAGTGTGCACATTTTTATATTCAAAATCACTTTTTTATTTAAGCAGTCAAATATCAAAACTCTTACTAATTACATTTTCAAATGATGCTATAGATATGTCAGTGTGATAAACTGCCTTTAACCAAAAATTTTGCACTGTAGGCTTATAGTTTTGTAAAGAAAACTGATTGTAAGTCACATATATATATGTCGATGGTATATTATTGAACATGTATATTTTCCACTTGATATTAACCACTTCATTGAAATCCAGCTTCTGAACTTTGAGGACTAATGTAAGTATTATTATGTGTATAGGGCATGTGATTTGGACGAATACGAGGTATGTCCACAAAATAAGTTCCGTTTGGTTATATAAACCAAACGTGAACAGATAGAGAAAAAATATTTATTGTATAAAAATATGCAACTGTTCAACTACTTTTCTACATAACTTGCGAAATTTTGTAGGCACTTGTGATAGCGTGGGACAAGTTTCTGTGTGCCTTCTTCATAGAAGGTTGCCGCCTGTGTATTCAACCATGTGGCAAACATTTTCTTTCAGCTCATCATAGTTGAAGTGTTGACCACTAAGGACAGATTTTAGGTGTAGGAAGAGATGACAGGAGTCTTCTTCTTCCCTTCACGTTGCCGCCCGACCTCACAAGGCGAATGTGACCAAACAACTCTTACGGGAATTTCACTGGGACGTGTTTGATCATCCTCCGTACAGTCTCGCTCCTAGCGACTTTCTTCTTATACATAAAACTTGTCCATGGTGGTCAGCACTTCAGCGATGATGACGAGTTGATAGAACTTGTTACCACATGGTTGAATACACAGGCGGCAACCTTCTACGAAGAAGGCATACAAAGACTTCTGCCACGCTATGACAAATGGCTACAAAATTTCGGAAGCTACGTAGAAAAGTAGTTTAATAGTTGTATATTTTTGTACAATAAGTATTTTTTCTGTATCTGTACACGTTTGTTTTATATAATCAAACGGAACTTACTTTGTGGACATACCTCGTATTATTATTTTAAGGGGAAGGTTTTTGGCACTGTTGAAAAAAGTAATGATACACTGACTTTACTGAATTATATATCAATTCCCGCTTATGCTACTAATAACTTGTTACTTTATTTCTCTCTATTTAAGCGTCACTTGTGGGAAAAATCAATATTTCACATGGAAATACATGGACCATTCTTTTTTAAGATCGAGTGTTATTATGACCATGGTTAGGTTCAGTTTCGAGCCTTCGTGGTCAAAGCTGTCCCTTGTGAGTCAAGATAAATTTATATAATTATTTCTCATGAAGGTCCCGGTCGAAAATTTAAAGTTTTGTGAATGTGATAATCTATTTTTCGTGCTTGTCAGCTACTCAGGGACCGTCTTCACGTTGAGCTGTTTTCTATTCTCCATTATTGACATTCCAATCGTATTTTCCACTGTTAAAAAGGACAAATAGTGCTATTGCCAAAAGTGGACGTTATAGAGGGAATACAGCACTGCCGATTCTAGCCTAATATTCTATTAAGTTTCCCAAATTTTGCTTGCCGTGGCGAAGCGGCCGAGTGCATTGAGGCGCTATGCTGCGATGTGCTAGGCCGTTCCCCGTCGGGGGTTCCAATCCCCCCTCGCGCATGAATGTTTGTGCTGTATTTGGTATAAGGTAGTTCATAAGTAGTTTGTAAATTTAGGGACTGATGAGCCCGCAGTTAAGTCACATAAGCTTCACAAACATTTGTACGTTTTTAACAACATTTATTACTGTAGAATTTTGTTATAAGTTACCGCGCCCACTCTACATATTTCTGTCTGGTGAAATAAGAAGAATCATTTACATAGTAAGTAAATTATACAGGGTGTTACAAAAAGGTAGGTGCAAACTTTCAGGAAACATTCCTCACACAGAAAGAAAGAAAATATGTTATGTGGAAATGTGTCCGGAAACGCTTAATTTCCATGTTAGAGCTCATTTCAGTATTTCTCTTTAAAAGTAAATAGAAATAATTCATGCAGACAATTTTCAAAATACCCAATTGTTTCGTTAGTATGTACTGTACTTCCTCGATTCACCGCCAGTTGGCCCAATTGAAGGAAGGTAATGTTGACTTCCGTGCATGTGTTGACATGCGACGGATGAGGCTTCATTCCAACGTGATCAAATTGTAAATTTTCACAATGAACATGTGTGGGCTGACGAGAATCCGCATGCAATTATGCAATCACGTCATCAACACAGATTTTCTGTGAACGTTTGGGCAGGAATTGTTGGTGATGTCTTGATTGGGCCTCATGTTCTTCCACCTACACTCACTGCAGCACATTATCATGATTTCATACGGGATACTCTACCTGTGCTGCTAGAACATGTGCCTTTACAAGTATGACACAACACGTGGTTCATGCACGATGGAGCTCCTGCACATTTCAGTCGATGTGTTCGTACGCTTCTCAACAACAGATTCGGTGTCCGATGAAATGGTAGAGGCGGACCAATTCCATGGCCTCCACGCTCTCTTGACCTCAACTCTCTTGACTTTTCCAGAATGAAACTTTCACTCTGCAGCGGAGTGTGCGCTGAAATGAAACTTCCTAGCAGATTAAAATTGTGTGCCGGAGCCGGAACTCGAACCTGGGACCTTCGCCTTTCGCGGGCAAGCGCACTACCGACTGTGCTATCCCGACACGACTCACGATGCCGCCTCACAACTTTACTTCCGCCAGTACCTCGCCTCCTACTTTCCAAACTTCACAGAAGCTCTCCTGCGAACCATGCAATACTAGCACTCCCGGAAGAAAGGATATGGTGGAGACATGGCTTAGCCACAGCCTAAAGGATGGTTCGCAGGAGAAAATTCAAATGTTCAAATGTGTGTAGATCTATCGGACCAAACTGCGTGGTCATCAGTCCGTAGCTCACAAACTACTTAAACCTACGTAAACTAACCTAAGGACAAACACTCACGCCCATGCCCCAGGGAGGAATCGAACCTCCACGGCGAGCAACCGCGCGCTCCGCAGCGATACGCTTTAGACCGCTCGGCTACTCCACTGCGGCTTCGCAGGAGAGCTTCTGTGAAGTTTGGAAAGTAGGAGGCGAGGTACTGGCGTAAGGAAGGTTGTGAGTCGTGTCGGGATAGCACAGTCGGTAGTGCGCTTGCCCGCGAAAGGCAAAGGTCCCAGGTTCGAGTCCCGGTTCCGGCACACAATTTTAATCTGCCAGGAAGTTTCTATTGACTTTTATTTATGGGGCATTTGAAAGCTCTTGTCTACGCAACCCCGGTACCAAATGTAGAGACTCTTCGTGCTCGTATTGTGGACGGCTGTGATACAATACGCCATTCTCCAGGGCTGCATCAGCGCATCAGGGATTCCATGCGACGGAGGGTGGATGCGTGTATCATCGCTAACGGAGGATATTTTGAACATTTCCTGTAACAAAGTGTTTGAAGTCACGCTGGTACGTTCTGTTGCTGAGTGTTTCCATTCCATGATTAATGTGAGTTGAAGAGAAGTAATAAAATGAGCTGTAACATGGAAATTAAGCGTTTCCGGACACATGTCCACATAACATATTTTCTTTCTTTGTGTGTGAGGAATGTTTCCTGAAAGTTTGGTCGTACCTTATTGTAACACCCTGTATAGAAATTAGATAAACTTTAAAAAATCATAACCTGCAAAACGAACAAATCTGTGTTTCGAAATTTCCTAATTGCTGTCAGCATAAGACGGGAAAACCTATTACAATTAAGGTTTGTTGGTGATTACGTGTTTATTGCGGTTACGTAAATGCAGGCACTGGTCACCGTTTTGGTTAATTGTCTGCCCTGAAAGAGAAGCGGCGTTTGCAGCTGAGCACGCTGTGTGGACAGGAAGGCACGCCGTGGTCAGCGGTCCGCTGTCACTCGACCACAGGAAATGAAACACATGTGCGGCGATAGCTGCGGCTTACAGATGTGCGCGTTATCGCGGTACGCACCCTGCTCTCTGCTGCCGCTGCGGTCGCAGCACGGGCGGGCTTGCCAGGGCCTTCCAACCTGCCATAAGCTGGCCATAACAGGTACATCTACATCTATACACATACTCCGCAATCCACCGTAAGGTGCGTTGCGGAGGGTACACTGTACCACTACTACGCATTTCCTTTCCTATTCCACTCCCAAATAGAAAGAGAAAAAAAAGTATGCCTATATGCCTCCGTACGACCCCTAATTTCTCTTATCTTTTAATAATGATTTTGCAGCCAATATCGCATTTTTCATTTATTATGTTACCGGTTTCGGCGTGCTCGACGCCATCCTCAGACCTGTCGTAATTTACATAACTTCACGACATTGTTATATACTAAAAGAGTACATCCAGGTTGAGGCATCATTAAACATAAAATTAGTAGTCACAAATAATATATATATATATATATATATATATATATATATATATAATTTGTGACTACTAATTGTTATATACTAAAAGAGTACATCCAGGTTGAGGCATCATTAAACATAAAATTATATATATTATTTGTGACTACTAATTTTATGTTTAATGATGCCTCAACCTGGATGTACTCTTTTAGTATATAAAAATGTCGTGAAGTTATGTAAATTACGACAGGTCTGAAGATGGCGTAGAGCACGCCGAAGCCGGTAACATAATAAGTGAAAAATGCGATCTTGGCTGCAAAATCATTATTAAACAATTTTAGATCGCTCCATTGAACTATGAGTTCCTTATATATTCTCTTATCTGGTCTTTGTGATCACTACGCGAAATGTAAGTAGGCGGTAGTGTGTGTCATTTTCCTCTCAAGAACGTGGATATTTTTCTTATCCCTGGTAATAAATGACACCAGTCTTCGGTAATGAGCAGAAATTCGAATTTCAAAACATTTACGAATGACTGTTTGGAGGGAGAGCTAAAGTCTGTAGCTGTGTTCAGGCCAAAGTCGGCAAACGAAACAAGCTCGATGTCACAAGTTTTCATCGAAACCAGTTTTTATGCTAATGAGCAGGGTTCCATACACCCAATATCCAACAAATACACGGACAAGTCCTATTCATGCACGTAGGAGCAACAAATCTTACAGTATGAAACTTTTCACTCTGCAGCGGAGTGTGCGCTGATATGAAACTTCCTGGCAGATTAAAATTGTGTTGCCGGAACCGGGACTTGAACCTGGGACCTTTGCCTTTCGCGGGCAAGCTCTACCAACAGAGCTATCCCGACACGACTCACGATGCCGCCTCACAACTTTACATCCGCCAGTACCTCGCCTCCTATTTTCCAAACTTCACAGAAGCTCTCCTGCGAAACATGCAAGACTAGCACTCCTGGGAGAAAGGATATGGTGGAGGAAGGTACTGGAGGAAGTAAAGTTGTGAGGCGGCATCGTGAGTTATGTAGGGATAGCTCTGTTGGTAGAGCGCTTACCCGCGAAAGGCAAAGGTCCCAGGTTCGAGTCCCGGTTCCGGCACACAATTTTAATCTGCCAGTAAGTTTCATATCAACGCACACTCCGCTGCAGAGTGAAAAGTTTCATTCTGGAAACATCCCTTAGGTTGTGGCTAAGCCATGTCGCCACCATATCCTTTCTTCCAGGAGTGCTAGTCTTGCTTGTTTCACAGCAGAGCTTCTGTGAAGTTTGGAAAATACGAGGCGAGGTACTGGCGGAATTAATGTTGTGAGGTGGCATCGTGAGTAGTGTCGGGATAGCTCAGTCGGTTGAGCGCTTGCCCGCGAAAGGCAAAGGTCCCAGGTTCGAGTCCCGGTTCCGGCACACAATTTTAATCTGCAAGAAGTTTCAAATTTTAAAGTATTAAACAAGAGTCGTATCGAAACAGCCATGGCCTTTACACTGGGTAAACAGGTGACACTCTATCATATTCCTTGATCATAATAATACTGCAGGCAATCGGATGCAAAGGCATTTCTCTTTCTGATACAGCCCGTCAGGATCAAAAAGGCAACCAACCATCCTTACCAAATACTCCTAGTGCTGGAACAGACAGCCCAAAAGGAGTGTAATGCACAGATGTTATTCGCAAGCAGTGCCTGGTGCTGTGATGGTTCACCGAGTAAATACGAAAAAATTATCTTCATATTGAGAAACAATCGATTATTGTGAAGACATCATTCCTAGCGATTTCCGAAACTTCAAAGGGGTGATAGTAGTTTACCAAGTCGCTTACCTGTCCTTTAACCCGGCCGCGGTGGCCGAGGGGACTGAGGCGCTCCAGTCACGGTCTGCACGGCCATTACGGTCGGAGGTTCGAATCCCCTCTCGTGCATGGATATTTGTGTCGTCCTTAGTGTTAGCTAGTTCCTAAGTAGTTTGTAAGTTTAGGGACTGATGACCCCGTAGTTAAGTCCCATAAAAAAAAGAAAACGGCAATTGTTATGTAAATTTTTTGTATATTGCGCAGACTGTCAGAAGATGGCACTTTAGTTGAAACGGATTCATAACAATATAATAAAAAACCGTAAAAAAACAGCAGCACGTTGGTATATTTTTATAATGTCTCTAAAAGGATATGTAAGTTTTAGTAGATATGTAGGGACGCTATAATATATTAAACAGAGTATGAGCTTACCAACCGCAGTCATACCGCTAGCGGATACACTTGTCAAGATTACAGACGGTAATAAATAGTGAACCGAAGCTGCGGAACATGATTTAGTGAAACTTAATTACGCCCCCACTGCTTCCACTAACCACTATTCTATATATGCACTAACGACTCTAAAAATTATTTAAACCATGCACATCATCCCACTTTTACTTCTACATTACCACAATCACTTTCCTCTACAATCGCTACTTTGATAACGCATAAATCACGACTCAGTTTAAATCACCTACAATATAACAACTTGCCTCGAGATTCGGAGGTCCAAGATAATTCTCATATCACATTTTACGTTGTCTTCCAGCAGTTGTTGCTGACACGCAACGTTTTTATGGAAATCAGCTAAAAACACAGTTAATCACACATGCCTTAATTCTTAGACCTTGAAATGGAGCAAAAGCTTCCGATTCAAATACCGCAGAAAAAATTCATTTTACTAAGAAGGATGCTATGTCTAATTATACGATTAGAAGGAGACTCAGTGTGCCTTGCAAAATTAACTGGAAGATTTCCCCAATATGAAGCTAATTATGAAATATGATTACTGAAAGAAAATTGCAACTTGTAGAGTCCTGACGGAAAGTCCCAAGTAGAATCATGAAAATGATTAATTAAATTACTAGAGGTTTTGCAAAGTAGTCATAGAATAACATTTTTAAAAATTAATCAGCCCTTAGGTTTCGATAACTAACAGAAGTTTATTTTATGTGATTTTTTTATTTTACTTGTTTAATTAATAAATTTTTCGTCGTCTCTATAGATCAGCAGCCAGCGTGTCTGCCTGCAACCCGGGGAATCCGGATTCGATTAGCAGTACCGGCTGGAATGGGCTGTTATGGGCAGCCATAGGATGCACTCTACCTGAGAGGGTGCTTGACTAAGAAGTACCGACTCCAAGGTCAAGAAACTCGATAGCGACCGAGAAGG
Organism: Locusta migratoria; assembly: GCA_026315105.1. Classification (NCBI taxonomy): domain Eukaryota; kingdom Metazoa; phylum Arthropoda; class Insecta; order Orthoptera; family Acrididae; genus Locusta; species Locusta migratoria. Next base: position 285,733,444 of record CM048755.1, read on the forward strand.
AGGTGTGCTCACCCCATGCGCTTCCCTGGTACATCCAATGACGCCAATGGAAGAAGACACGGAGATCGATTGGTTCCGATTAATCCATCTGAGCCAGAATGCGGAGCAGGATGATTGTTCTAAATGAGCAGTATGATAACATTACACTTGTACTCGTAGATATACAATACATAAATGCACGCAGACTTTAATGACAAACCCTTTGAAGAATGTGCTTATTTAGATTAGATGTTAAGATATTTCTGGAACCGAGGCTGACAACGCACATAGTATGAACATGTTTTATGTTCGAGTATTACGACATTTCTAGAAACAGGAAGTCCGCCTCCGTAGCTCAGCGGTAGCGTCGCTGACTACCACGTAGCAGGCCAGGGTTCGATTCCCGGCAGGGGACTGGGTGTTTTGTGTTGTCCTAATCATCATCATCATCTCATCATCACTGGCACGTAAGTCGACCACGCGGCGTCAAATAAAAAGACTTACACTAAGGCGGCCGAACAAACCAGCAAGGGTTCTCCCGGCCACGAAATCCATACGCTCATTTCATTTCTAGAGACAGGAAATCTCCTTTGTAGGAATCAACATTTGTTTCCGAAAGCAACGAACATGTGAAAGTCAGCTCACGCTATTCATCCCGAGATTCAAAGGGCAGTAGATACAGGATCCCAGGTTGATGCCGTGTTTCTCGACTTTCGTAAGGAGTTCGACACCGTTTCACACCGTCGCCTAATGAACAAAGTGTGAGCATATGGAATTCCAGACCAACAGTGTAACTGGATTGAGGCGTTTCTTGCTAACAATCTAAAGGGAGAGAAATCTTGAGACACTGAAGTGATTCCAGGCGTGGCAGAGGACACTATTATATGAGCGTTGAACTTCACAATATCTATAAATAACCTCGTAGACATCAGAATGTCATTGAGTTTTTTGCGGATGATGCTTTAGTGTATTGAGAAGTCGCAACTCTGGAAAAGTATAGCGAAATGCAAGATGTTGCAAGCGTTACTTCCAAAAAATATCTGGAAGTAATTTGAAATGGAATGAACGTATAAAATTAATGTAGATGACTGTTAAACTAGAACTAGCATGTTCTTGTGTGTCGATCTAGAACTAGCATATCATAATTTTCATCAATAGTATTTGAGCGTCGTTAAGGTAAAATGTGATGTTATACACTGTGAGTCAAGATCCTGCAATATACCTTACTTCTATTCATAACGTATGACACAGCGAGAACATGTGACTCTCTTGTAGCGTTGCTACTGCAGTTGGCAGCTTTCGTGCTCACTAAACTAGCCCGTGACGAAACGTACACTTTTTCGTACTTTCTTGTCATTTTGTCACGAATACTTCGTGCGTCATATTATGTAGTCTATGACCGAAACCAATAATCATAGTAAGCATGTTGCGTGATTGTGGATTATGTAAGTATAAATAAAATATAACTAAGGGAAATCGGTCACGCTTCGCTGTGGTTCAGTCTATGACATGAACGATTATTGACTCATAGAGAAAATGCATCGATCAAATCAAGACTCTACATTGCGTTGCTGTGTTGAAATAAAGGAAAGGAAGTAAAAAGTTTTCACAGAAAATCATTGCTTGTTGTAAGGCCAGTGGACTGATTACATTTCTGTTCGTCCTTTTACTGAATAAACCAAAGGATGCGACGGTTTGCAGACTCCGGAGCATCCTCCGCAATGTGCGAGGTGGCCCATCGGTAACACACTGGACTGGCATTCGGGAGGACCGTGGTTCAAATCCACCTCCGCCCTGTTTCCCGTGATTTACCTAAATCACTCCTGACAAATGCAGGTATATTTGCTTTGAAAGGGCACAGCCGATTTCCTTCCCCATCCTTACCCAAACAATCTGAGCGTGAGCTACCCCTCTAATGACCACGATGACGGTCGACGAGGCGTTAAAACCTAATCTTCCTACCTTCCTCCACCTCTGCATTCTCCTCATCCTACCCCATCCCCTCGTCTCTCTGTCCACTTCCTCTTTCCCTTTTGTCCATCTTCTCCTCACCCTGTATTCTTCTACTCCTCTTTTTTGACCCGGAGGATTAGCCGCGCGTACTGGAGCGCCGTGTTGCGGTGCGCGCGGCCGTCCGCCGTCGGGGCTTCGATTCCCGCCCTCGGGTATGGGTGTTTGTGTTGTCCTTAGTTTAGTTTACCTTAGGATGAGTAGTTTGTAAGCTAGGGACTAATAACCAAGCGCCGGCTGCAGTGGGCGAGCGGTCTGCGGCGCGGCAGTCACAGTCTGCACGGCCGCTACGGTCGGGAGTTCGAATCCCCCCTCGGGCATGGATATTTGTCCCTTCCTTAGTATTGGCTAGTTCGTAAGTGGTTTGTAAGTTTAGGGACTGATGTCCCCGTAGTTAAGTCCCATAAGCTATACAAACATTTAAACATTTTTAAAAATAAATTCTGAATATTCGCAATTCGTGGGCTACTCCTCTTATTCACCCCCACCACTTTGATTATGACAGCAAAGTGGTTAGCATGGAAACCTTCTCCATAAAAAATTCAACTATTTCTAGACTTCTGCCTTTGGGGGTGATCTATGTTGTTTTTCAAAAATTCCAAAAAAGCATAGGTTGCCCACAATCGCTTTAAAAATTCTTTACTTTTTGACCGGTTTCGAAATATCTACGCTACCCTCATCAGATCTTGTATATTGTTAACTGAACATTCTCATTTCAGCCATTGGCTGGATTAAAATACGACGATGTTGGTAACATCAGCGTGTCGTGACTAAAACCTACATCAGAAATTATGTGTATAAAAATCCCTGTCAAGACGTTTTTCCGCGATGGGCTATGATATTATTCAACCGATCTTAATGGGATTTTCCACAGTGAGTGTCATTTGGTCCAACTTAAACGATAGGATAGTTTTTATCTCAGTTAAACTCGTCAGACTAGGGCGCCATGTCACGCTCCAGTCGGCGATTCGAGCCCCACCTTGGGTGTGTGTGTGCGTGTGTTGTCTAACACATAAGTTACCTTAAATTACTTTTGAGTAGTTTGAAGGTCTAGCGACCGATAACCTTAGAATTTTAGTCTCTTAGGTTTGCTAATATTCCAACATTTGACCATAGCTATCCGCTAAGCAAGGTGGCGTCACTGGACTGACATTCTGGAAGACGGCGGTTCAACCCACCTACGGCCATCCAGAGTAATATTTCCGTAATTTCCCTAAATCTCTCCTGGCAAATGCCGGGGTGGTTCCTTTAAAAGGGTACGACCAATGCCCTTAACAAAATTAGTTTATGATATATCGGCAGGCCAGTCGGCCAAGCCAGACGGCATACCCACGAATTATACAGGCATGCAATTTGCCTACATACAACGGCGCAACTCCACAAACACAGTTGTGCCTACAGGCAGAAGATTCGGCTATCCCGCAGAACAGAAATCGAGTACGTTTGGCCGATATAGTATAGGGAAAGGCAAACCTATATTTTTAGCTTCTGTAGATTTGGAGAAAGCGTTTGACAATGTTGACTGGAATACACTCTTTCAAATTCTGAAGTCAGCATGGGTAAAATACAGGAAAGGAGAGTTATTTACAACTTGTACAAAAGCCAGACCGCAGTTATTAAACTCGAAGGGCATGAAAGGGAAGCATCAGTTGGGAAGGGAGTAAGACAGGGTTGTAGCCTTTCTCCGATGTTATTCAATTTGTACATTGAGCAGGCGGTGAAGGAAAGCAAGGAAAAATTTGGAATAGGGATTAAAGTTCAGGGGGGGGGGGGAGAAATAAAAACATTGCGTTTTGCTGATGACATTGTAATCCTGTCAGAGACAGCGAACGACCTGGAAGAGCGGTTAAATGGAATGGACAGTGTGTTGAAGAGAGCGTATAAAATGAACATTAACAATAGCAAAACAAAAATAATGGAATGCGGTCTTAGAAAATCAGGCGATGCTGAAGGAATTAGATTAGGTAACGAAACAATGAAGGTGGTAGATGAGTTTTGTTACTTGGGTAGTAAAATAACATGTTCAAAATGTTCAAATGTTTGTTAAGCTTATGGGACTTAACTACGGGGTCATCAGTCCCTAAACTTACAAACTACTTATGAACTACTTACGAACTAGGACGGCACAAATATCCATGAACGAGGGGGGATTCGAATCCCCGACCGTAGTGGCCGTGCTGACCGTGACTGGAGCGCCTCAGTAACCTCGGAAAATAACATGCGATGGTCGTAGGACAGAGGATATAAAATGCAGAATGGCAATGGGAAGAAAAGCATTTTTGATAAAGAGAAATATGCTAACATCGAATATTAATTTAAGGGTAAGGAAGTCTTTTTCTGAAGGCATTTGTGTGGAGTGTTGCCTCTTACGGGAGTGAAACATGGACGATAAGCAGTGCGGACAGGAAGGGAATAGAGGCTTTTGAAATATGGTGCTACAGAAGAATGCTGAAGATTAGGTGGGTAGATCGCATAACTAATGAAGAGGTACTGAACAGAATTGGTGAGAAAAGGAATTTTTGGCTGACTAAAAGAAGGGATCGCTTGGTAGGACACATTCTTAGACATCGAGGAATCGTACATTTAGCGTTGGAGGGAAGTGTGTGGGGTAAAAATCGCAGAGGGAGGCCAAGATACGCTTATAGTAAGCAGATTCAAGTGGATGTGGGTTGCCGTTCTTATGAGGAGATGAAAAGGCTTACTCAGGATAGAGCAGGGTGGAGAGCTGCATCAAACCAGTCTCCGGACTGAAGACCATAACAACAACAGTATAGCACTACACTACCATGGACTATGTTTTCCAGGTGGCGCAAGCTAATCGAAACACGGTGAAATGTGTCCTTCTACTTTCACCTGATTGGCCCTAGCAACCTTTATAGGACGTCCCGCTTTAAAACTGTTGATGGTTTCTCTATATAGTCTACAATATGTTTCTGCGTGTAATGATGATATTGTGCAATAAATGGTAGTTCCCGTCGAGACCAACTGAAATCGAATTCGACCGGAGTGAATTTCGACAATGAACTGTAGAAATATAAGCCCAACTATGGGAAACATCTTTCAATAAATCTGTCCTCAGACCGGTATCAACTGGACATCCTCCACGTCTTTCTGTCCTGGGCATCTTCCTTTATTTGCTGGTAACTTCTTCCTTACTTTACATGTGTTAGCATTCCAAACCTTCTTCTTCATCTCCCTCTTTTTCCTTCTACTTTTCCCACCATTATCCTTTGCAGTAGACAGTTCCTGCGTAATATGTGTCCCACCCAAGATTTTTTTCTCTTTTGTATCGTATTCATGAAGTTCCTTTCCTCTTTTACCCTGCTCAAAACCTCCTCATTTGTCATTCTGTCAGTCCATTTCACTTTTCCATTCTTCTCCATAGTCACATTTCAAAACTCTCTAAATATTTTTGTTCTTTTCTTCTAACTGTCCATGTTTCTGAACCATAATGCAACACGCTCCACACACAAAATTTGGCGAACCTCTTTCGGACAGCTCCTGGCTGTCAGTAGATCTTTCACTCTCCCAAACGCTTTCTTTCCCATGTATATTCACTTCTTCTATACAACTTACATTGAAAGTTATCATGCTTCCCACATATTGAAATGATTGAACCTGTTGCAGCTTTCTTCCCTCTAGTGATATATTGATTGTGTCATCTTCTTTTCCAATTTTCATGACTTTGGTCTTATCGATGTCCACTTTCATTCCGAATTCTTTCCCCACCCTTACAATACTCTCCCTCATTACCTGGAGCTCTTCTTCTGATTCTGCTAGTACAGTCATATCATCAGCATACTTCATAGTTTTTATTCTTTCTCCTTTTGTTTTTTCTAAGACATTATTAGTTAGTTTTTCGGCATACATATTAAAAAGTGTTGGGGTGACATACAACAACCCTGTCTCACTCCTCTTCCAATAGCCATCTCTTCAGTTTCATCTTCATCTACTCATACCACTTCTTTCTCCCCCACATAGAGTTTTTTTTATCAGCCTTTTATCCTTCCAATCAATACCAGTATCTTTCATAATCTTCAGCAGCATACACCAGTCAATTCTGCCAAATGTTTTTACCCAGTCGACAAAACAAGCATATATTTCTATATTTACATCTAAAAACCTTTCTGCTAAAATCTTCAAACACTCAATTGCATCTCCGGTCCCTCTTCCTTTTCTAAATCCAAACTGATCTTCTCCTATATTCTCTTGTATCTTCCTGTCTATTCTCAGCACTAGTGTGGTCACAGCTTTGGTGACATTGCATATAAAATTAATTGTCCTACAATCTTTGCATAGTTTGTCATTTCATTTCTTTGGTGAGGGAACCATTATCGTCCTTAGAAGGTCTGCAGGCCAGATACTCGAAAAAAAAATCGACATCTGCTGAAGCACGAATACACGATTTACCTATGCTAATGGAAGTAAGTACTAATGCCTACCATCTTACGACTTAAACACTGAATGACAACAAATCTGCAATACGATTAGTCATGGATATTTTCGAAAAATTTTATTCATATTATCAAGCATATAGTCAATCAGTTTCACGTAATATTTTATTGATCTTAACCAAGGTTTCAACACAATATGAGTGGCTTGTACAGAGGGAAATAAATTCTTACTCAGTTACATCACATCTACTACTACAAATGTCGTGAGATATATTGCTCAAGTCGTGTTTTTACTCTGATGTCTGTCCGTGATACCATACCATTTTCAATAATGTGAAGGGTTAATTCATACTTTTCATTACGCGACTTGAGCCATATAGCTTACGATATTCGTAACAAAGACAGTGAACTGAAGGAGAGGCATTGAATTAAAATTTGTGCCGTGGCCGGGATTCGAACCCGAGACCTCCCGCTTACTGGGCAAGCGCTATAACCACCAAGTCACCTCAACATATTGAATACAGCCATTTCACGGACTGTCTGAAAGCACGTCCCCCTCTCTCAGTACATGCAATCGCCATGTCCATTAAGTCGCAGTAGCTTGTTGGTTATAGAGCTTGCTTCGTAAGCAGGAGGTCCTGGGTTCGAATCACGGACGCAACGCAAATTTTCTACATCTACATATATACTCTGCAAATCACATTTAAGTGCCTGGCAGAGGGTTCATTAACCACTTTCATAACTTTTCTCTACCGTTCCATTCTAAAATAGCGTGCGGGAAGAAAGAACACTTAAATCGTTCCATTTTCTATCTGATTTCACTTATTTTATTGGGATGGTCATGTCTCCCTAAATATGTGGGTGCTAGCAAAATATTTTCACATTCAGAAGTAAAAGTCTGTGATTGAAACTTCGGAAACAGATCACGCCGCAAAGAATAACGTCTTTCTTTTAATGATTTCCACCCGAATTCGTTCAACATTTCCGTGACGCTCCCCCCCCCCCCCCCCCCCCATAACGTGATAAAACAAAACGAGCTGCCCTTCTCTGAACCTTCTCAATGTCTTCCGTCAGTCCCACCTGGTGAGGTTTGGTTCGCCTTCCCCACAATATTTTCTGTGTGTTCTCTCCAGTCTAAGTTGTTCGTAATTGTAACTCCTAGGTATTTAGTAGAATTTACGACGTTGAGGTTTGACTGATTAATCGCGTAATTGAAATTCGGTGGATTTCTTTTAGTGGTCATGTGTATTACTTCACACTTTTCTTTATTTAGTGTCAATTGCCAATTTTCGCACCATGTAGAAATTTTGTCTAAATCGCCTTGCAGCTGCTTTTGATCCTCTGTTGACTTCACTAACCGATAAACGACAGCATCATCCGCGAACAATCTAAGGGAGCTATTCAGATTGTCTCCTAAACCGTTTATAAACACAAGGAAGAGTAGGGGACCTATAACGCTTCCCTGTGGAACGCCAGATATCACTTTTGTTTTACTCGATGACTTACCGTCAATTACAACGAACTGTGTCCTTTCTTATAGGAAATCGTGAATCCAATCGCACAATTGGGGAGATATTCCATAACAATGCAATTTCATTAGAAGCCGCTTGTGGGGTACAGTGTCAAAAGCCTTTAGGAAATTCAGAAATATGGAATCGATTTGAGATCCCTTGTCGATGGCACTTAACACTTCATGTGAATAAAGGGCAAGCTGTGTTTCGCAAGAGCGATACTTTCTGAATCCGTGTTGACTATTGGTTAATAGGGCGTTCTCTTCGAGGTAGTTCATAATATTCTAACAAAGTATATGTTCTAAAATCCTACTGCAAATCTTCAATGAGATTGGCCTGTAATTTTGGGGACCACTCCTATTGCTTTTCTTGAATATTGGAGTAACTTGGGCAACTTCAGTCTTTGCGTACGGATCTTTCGCTGAGTGATCGGTTGTAAATTATAGCTAAGTGCGGAGCTATTGCATCAGCATACTCTGAGAGGAATCTAGTTGGTATACAATCAGGCCCGGAAGATTTGTTTTTGTTTAGTGACTTAAGTTGTTTTACTACTCCAGAAACATCTACTTCTAAGTTTCGCATGCTGGCAGCTGTTCTTGGATTGAATACTGGAGTGTTCACTTTGTCGTCTTTAGTGAACGAATTTCGGAAAGCTGTGTTTAGTAATTCTGTCTTAGCAGTACTGTCGTCGGTAGTATTACCATTGCTATCGCGTAGTGAAGGTATCGTTTGTGTTTTGGCGCTAGTGTACTTCACATATGACCAGAATTTCTTTGGATTTTCTGCAAGATTACGAGACAGGATTTCGTTGTGGTAACTACTATAGGCTCCTCGCATTGAAGTCCGCGCTAGGTTGCAATGTGTCACCTTCAGTTCAATATATTTGATATATATCGAGACTAAATATGTTTCTGAAGATGGATTTATTATTTGACACCCATAGTAGTGTCGAAAGCTTGATTGGTTGTGTGCTTGTTAATCTGAAGCTTTGTACAGTTGCCGACAACACACATGTTAAAGACTGTAAAAATTTTCATGCAATTATTGTAGCTGAGCGAGGAGAAGGGCGTGCAGCAGGCGGCCTGTTTACAGCTGTTCGGAAAGTTGGTGACGGGTCTGGCTGTGGTATGCTTCCGCCGCCTGAATCATGGAATGACTCAGCATCCGCCGGCCGGTGCAGCTCTGTCTGCCGGAATAGAGGTCAATCCTGCTGCCAGTCTGCACGGCTTCTCCGGGCACTTGACCTCCAAATTATAAGCTTCCTGCTGCGTGCCAGGAAGAACTCTTACAACACAGCACTCGGCTGATCAGCTTAACTAAATCGTGAAGTGCGCAGTGCTCGGCTGAAAGTCGACTCGGGACTTACAGATGGGCGTGGCTTCGATCGATGACGCGGACGTACGCTTGCGACTGCAAACAAATGACGCCATTCAAAGGAAACGGAATGGTTGCCACAAATCAATAGACAGGCTACTTTTCTCGATCCTTGTTTCTTTTAGGATTAACAAGAGTGCTGATAGATTAGATAGAGCCCGTTTGACTTCGCGTCAGGGCCGTAGAACTGATAAACTGCGGGACTCTATACCGCAATATGCACTTTGTGGTTATTAAACGTAATACATTTTTCCCACGCAACTCACGAGGGTTAAAAAAAGATAAAGCCGTCAACAATCCGAAGATTATTTTGAACACCATAGTTACGCCTTGTAAAATTTCATTTCACTAAGCTAAGCTCTAACGGTTGCTACGCATTCTATATTATTAACGATTATCTCTTTAGTATAATCAAGACCAAAAAAGAGAGGAACAACTGGAGTAACAATCCGTGGGGAACGATTGAGGAGAGTAGAGAGTTCCAAGTACCTAGGAAGATGGCAAAAACGACAGAGAAAAAAAATGTTCAAATGTTTGTACAACTTATGGGACTTAACTACGGGGTTATCAGTCCCTAAGCTTACAAACTACTTATGAACTAGCTAAGACTAAAGACGGCACAAATATCCATGCCCGAGGGGGGATTCGAACCCCCGACCGTAGTGGCCGTGCTGACCGTGACTGGAGCGCCTCAGTCACCTCGGCCACCGCGGCCGGCCGACAGAGAAATAAACGAGCGACGGAGAAAAGCAGAAGCATTTCGGAAGAGTGTCGGAAGCCTGATATGGAACAGGGATGTACCCCTAAGAAGTAAAAACGTTATATACCGGTGATACTATGTCCCGATCCTGAAAGGAAGAGAGAAAAGCAAATTACAAGCTAGTGCGATGACATTCTTGAGGAACAGTACTAGAGTGACAAAGATAGACAGGTTAAGAAATGAGAGGATCAGAGAGTTAATGAAGGTGGAACCATTACAAGAGGAGAGAGAGAAATCAAGGCTGAAATGGTACGGGCATATTAAGCGAATAGAGGAGAGGAGGATACCCAGGAGGATGCACGAGATGAAACTGGAAGGAAAGAGACCAAGAAGAAGAGCGAGAGACAGATGGCTGAAAGGAGTGGAGGAAGGTGTAAAGAAGGAAGGAGGAGACTGGACCAAGGTGAAGACGGAGAGATGGTGGGAAGACAGAAGACGATGGAGAGGCGTTTGTTCGAAGCAGATCCGGCCAGAGCCTGGAAACTGTCCAAGATGATGATGATCTCTTTAGTATAATCAATATTACTAGAAAAACTAAAACTACCTGTTGCAGTTCAATCTTATTTGGTTCATCCACATCGTCTTCCACGTAAAAAGCTTCTCTATCTTAAAACTGAAATCAGTTTGTAGTTACACATATTGTCCCACTTCAAGAACATGTGTAATACAGTGGCGCATTGTCGGAACAGAGTGCAGTACATGTTCCCAGTTTCCTCCAGTTGCGGCATGGACAAAACGTACATCACAGGGCGCAAATGAAATGGCGCAGAAAACGCATTCCGTTGAAGTACGTGGCACATTACGGTTCTTGTGGCCAAAACTTCTAAATTGTGCACATATTCACAGTGAAATTCTATCGGTATATGGAGTAAACGCAATGTCGCTTCCATCTCTAACTAAATGGAGCCAACACTAATTGACCAAGCCAGCACAGACATGTGTGAATCTGATGGAAATACCACATCTTGCAACATGCGAGTTTCCATCTTTTCAGTAAGCTGAAAGAACATCTTTGGGATGAGAGAATTCATACAGCGGTTTTACACTTGATCTCCGACTAAGGAGAGGATTTTTATCATCGAGGAACTGAACAATTGAAAGACTTTTCCAATCATTGCTTGCAGGGAATTGGTGACTATGTTCAAAAATGGTGGCATGTATCTGTGTCACTCTGAAGTGTAGTGGTCATTCAATGAATTTCTATTGACCTGCCATAATAATGTGCAACTTATTTTCTGAAGTATACTCGTGAGGCACGTATTCACTGGAACTGACTTACGACATTTGTCTGTTTATATTATACTGAGACGATCCAATATTGTGATAGGTTCCAAAAAGGATAAAGCCAAGATCGCTTGGCAATTGACACTAAATAAAGAAAAGTGTGAAGTAATACACATGACCACTAAAAGAAATCCACTGAACTTCAATTACGCGATAAATCAGTCAAACATTAAGGTCGTAAATTCTACTAAATACCTAGGAGTTACAATTACGAACAACTTAGACTGGAGAGAACACATAGAAAATATTGTGGGGAAGGTAAACCAAAGATTACGTTTCATCGGCAGAACGCTTCGAAGATGCACCAGCTCCACCAAAGAAACTGCCTACATCACACTTGTGCGTCCTCTCCTGGAGTACTGTTGCCCATTGTGGGACCCTCACCAGGTGGGACTGAAGGAACATATTGAGAAGGTTCAGAGAAGGGCAGCTCGTTATGTTTTATCACGTTACGGGGGGAAAAGCGTCACGGAAATGTTGCACGAATTGGGGTGGAGATCATTAAAAGGAAAACGTTATTCATTGCGGCGTGATGTGTTTGCGAAGTTTCAATCGCCGACTTCTACTTCTGAATGTGAAAATATTTTGTTAGCACCCACCTACTTAGGGAGACATGACCATCCCAATAAAATAAGAGAAATCAGATCGAAAACGGAACGATTTAGGTGTTATTTCTTCCCGCGCGCTATTAGAGAATGGAATGGTAGAGAAAAGTTATGAAAGTGGTTAATGAACCCTCTGCCAGGCACTTAAATGTGATTTCCAGAGTATCTATGTAGATGTAGAAGTACTTTTATTTCGACGACCGGTTTCGATGGTCTATGCCATCACCTTCTAGTCTAAAATAAAATAAAATATTTTTAAACTAGAAGATGATGGCATCGAAACCGGTCGTCGAAAAAAAAAGTATATACAACTGTTAGGGCCATCTATTCTAGACTTATAAACTACTTAAAATAACTTATGATAAGGACAACACACACACACACCAATGCCCGAGGGAGGACTCAAATCTCCGATGGGTAGCGGCCGAGCAATCCGTAGCATAGCGCCTTTGACCACGCGGCCTGACGCACGACAGGAAGCACCGCACTATTTCTCTTGAGGTTAGCCCTTTATTTACTGGCGGGACTTAAAGGTCTCGGCAGAGCCTGTGCGTAATTATGTAACTTAACAGCCTATTACACCCGTGGGGACAGAAAGGCACCATTACATAGAATTTATGCCTCATTACCTGTGTGTCAGCACAGTCCGTACGCCATTCTGAAGCATAGAATTACGAACACTTGTATTCTAAGTGGCTGCATGGTGCAAGAAATTCAGTAAATGACGGGGGTAACATCTATTGCAGAGTTTTACTGTCGTTCAAATTGCTGACAAGCAGAAGAGACAATTTTTCTCCGTTACAGGCGCAGATTTGAACAAACTGTCTCGAAATTATCACAGTTCACATTAGAAAGTAAAGTCAGGAATGTTACACAATTCTGACCTGGTTAACGGAGCATTCTCATTCATAAAAATTCCATCGTTGTTTGGGGACATATTGTCTCCAAGCAGTCGATCATAAAACCATTTACAGTCAATAATCGGTTCAGCTGGACCAGAGGACCCAGTCTTTCGTGTAAAAACAACCCATAGCATTATGTAGTCACCCATACACTAAAATAGTGAGTGAGTTAAATATAGGAAAGGTTGGGGAAATGCCAGCCCACTATATTATAACCCCATACTGCTTCAACAAGCCTTTCAATACAAAAATTGGAAGTAAGGAGCAGTGGGAGAAAATAGTTCGACACCGTACGGGGGATATTGTTTGGTTCACTGACGGGTCAAAATCAGACCGAGGCGTTGGGGCCGGGGTATACGGGGTGCAGCCAAGACTGGAGGGCGTCATCTCTCTAGGGAAACTGGCCTCAGTATTCCAGGCCGAAATCACTGCCATCAGGGCGCCTGTGGAGGAGAATTTGCGTAGGTGCTACAAAGATCGTAGCACTACATCTATTCAGACAGCCAGGCAGCCCTGAGATCACTGGCAGCTCCTGCAACAAGGTCTAAAATTGTTGCAGAATGTCACAGGGTTCTGGTGGAGCTAGGGGAAAGAAATAGAGTAAACCTATTGTGAGTCCCTGGCCACTTGGGGATCAGTGGCAACGAACATGCCGACAGATTAGCCAGGATGGGGGCAGAGACTCCATTTATTGAACCGGAACCTGTCCTGACAATCACCAAGCCAATTATCAAATTGGAGCTACGTAACTGGCTCAGAAGACAGCACGTAGAATATTGGACCAAAGTCTATCAACAAAAACATGGCAAGGTAATGATGCCAAAGCCATGTTTTAAAAGAAGCTTTGCAATCCTGGGTCTGAACAGGAGAGAGATTAGACTCATTATTGGATTGCTGACAGGCCATGGGAATTTCAAAAAACACCTACATACAATGGGAATAACAGAAGAGGACCTAAATGTAGGATTTGTGATGACGGTGATGAAACTGCATCACATCTAATCTTCGAATGCATTGCATTGGAGAGTAAAATGCACAGAACATTTGGGACAACCAGACCCGAAGAAATTGTGTCTAATAAAGAACTGGTAAAGGGACTCCTTGCACTGTTCAAGGGCGTTGGTTGGCTTTACTAGATATACAGGGAGCGATACCGCACAATAAACTTAGTTTCGGTGCGGGCAGTGGCGGGTTGGATCAAGACTGTTTCGGCTTCCCTGAAAAAAATCAAATCAAATCAATGTAGTCACCACCAGCTTGCTCAGTGTCTTGTTGACAACTTGGGTCCGTGGCTTCGTGGGATCTGCGCCACACTGGAAATCTATTCTTCGCTCTTATCAACTGAAATCTGCACTCATCTGACCAAGGCACATTTTCCAAGTCGTACAGGGCCAACCGATTTGGTCCGAGTCCCAAGAGAAGCGTTGTAGGCGATGTGCTTTCAGCAAAGGCACTCCACTCAGTCATAGCTCATTAACGCTAAATTGCACCGCCCTCGCCTAACGGATACGTTCGTCGTACGCGCCACGTTTATTTCTGCGTTAATTTCACGCAGTGTTGCTTGTCGGAGACAGCTCTACTACGACGTCGCTGCGCTCAGTCGTTAAGTGCAGGTTCCCAGCTACTGTACTGCCTGTCGTAAGAGGCAATTCCTGAAATTTGCTATTCCGGGCACGCTCTTGACAATGTGGATCTCGGAATAATTAATTCCCTAATGATTTCCGATACTGACTATCTCATGCATCTAGCTCAAACTAACATTCCTTGTTCAAAGTGCGTTAATTCCCGTTATGTGACCAAAATTATGTCCGAAACAATTTCACATGAATCTCCAGAGGGCAAATGACAGTCCGCCAATGGACAGCCCTTTAATATCCTGAGTACGCGGAACTAACACTATCGTTATCTGTGCATATCGCCATCTCATGACTTTTGACAGCTCAGTATATATCAACAGACGCTTGTTATGCGAGCTTTATTAACAACTAGTGACCTACCCTGGCTTTGCACGTGCAACACTAAGTACGGTCAGTGACTTCCTTACAGTATGTAGTAATGTACAAAAGCCTTCGTCGATAATCTATTACTAAAATCCATGTCAAAATCCCTAAGGTAATTCCTGAACACATTCACAAACAGAAAGGTAAAAGAATAGAGGGACTTTAAGAGTAGATTTACAGTGTGATGATATATACGGGGTGAATCGCCTAACACTTGCACACTTTATGGAAACGGAAAGTGCTATTGATGTGCGGTGTTCACAGAATGGATTGGTAGTCGGAGGCTCATATTTTTAGCCAACAAACAGATTGTAATATTACTCAGAAAGTGTATTTTTTATACAAACGCACAGTTTTTTAAATGGAACATGATTTTTTCTATCATGCACTGGAATTTTTGACACCAGCTGTGTACAAAGAATTTTGAATTACATTTTTATCGCATTTAGTTTGGCAGCTACAACCGTTCAAAATTTCGGGGGCGGAGGCTGCGATAGCGTAGCTAACTGGCCGAGTGGCTAGCCCTGGTGTACGGCCCACTGTCTAATGACCACCAGCCAGTCAGCTACGCTGTCGTAGCCTCCGCCCCCAAAACTTTGAATGGTTGTAGCTGCCAAACTAAACTTGCTAAAAATGTCATTCAAAATTCTTTGCATACAGCTAGTGTCAAAAATTGCAGTGCATGAGAGAAACAACCATTGTTCCATTTGAAAAACTGTATGTTTGCATAAAAATACACTTTTTAGGTATTTTTACAATCTGTTTATTGGCTAACAATACGAATCCTTGACTACCAATCCATTCTGTGAAAACCGCACATTAATCGCACTTTCCGTTTCCGCAATATTTGTGCTGCAAGTGTCAGATGACTCACCCTGTATGTATAAATTCTAGCCGTGATTCGCTGCCTTCTGTAGTTGCGACGATTGTTCACTGCTTTTCCCAATGATATCGCCTCTTCTCTAACGGATCAGGTTGTAGATCCCACAAATGCCACGAGATGTTACTCCAACCGTCAATTATATGTGGAAGAGGTGACATTACATACATTATGCAATCAAAAGTACCCGAACACTCCCAAACAAATACGTTTTTCTTATTAGGTAAATTGTGCTACCAGCTACTGCCAGGTTCTCCATATCAACGACCTCATTATTCATTAGACATTGTGGGAGATCGGAATGGGCCTCTCCGTAGGACTCACGGACTTCGAACGTGGTCAGGTGATTGGGTGTCACTTATGTCAGAGTCTGTACGCGAGCTTTCCACACTCCTAAACATCCCTATGTCCACTGTTTCTGATGAGACAGTCAAGTGGCAACGCGAAGGGGCACATACAGCACGGAAGCATACAGGTCGACCTCGTCTGTTGACTGACAGAGCCCGCCGACAGTTGAAGAGGGTCGTACAGTGCAATAGGCAGGCATCTATCCACACCATCACACGGTAATTCCAAACTGCATCGGAATCCACTCCAAGTAGTATGACAGTTAGGCAGGGGGTGAGAAAACTTGGATTTCATGGTCAAGCGGCTGCCTATAAGACACACATCACGCAGGTCAATTCGAAACGACGCCTCGCTTGGTGTAAGGAGAGTAAACATTGGACGATTTAACAGTGGAGAAACGTTATGCGGAGTGACGAATCACGGTACACAATATGGTGGTCCCATAACAGTGTGTGGGTTCGGGAATGCCCGGTGAACGTCATCTGCCAGCATGTGTAGTGGTGTAGAGGCAACAGTAGAATTCAGAGGCGTTGGAGTTATGGTGTGGTCGTGTTTTTCATGGAAGGTGCTTGTTGTATTGCGTGGCACTATCACAGCATAGGCCAACACTCATGTTTTAAGCCAATTCTTGCTTCTCATTGTTGAAGAGCAATTCGGAGATGGCAACTGCATCTTTTAAGACGATCGAGCACCTGTTCATAATGCACGGCCTGTGGCGGAGAGTTTACACGACAATAAGATCCGTGCACAGAGTCCTGACTTGAATCCTATAGAACACCTTTGCGATGTTTTGCAACGCGGCCTTCGTGCCAGGCCTCACCGACCTACATCGACACCTCTCCTCAGTGGATCAATCCGTGAAGAATGGGCTGCCATTCTCCAAGAGACCTTCCACTACCTGACTGAACGTATGCCTGCGAGAGGGGAAGCTGTCATCAAGGTTAAGGGTGGGCCAACACCATATTGAATTTCACCATTACCGAAGGAGAACGTCACGAACTTGTAAGTCATTTTCAGCCAGATGTCAGCATACTATTGATCACATAGGGTATAAATAATTATTCGTGAGGATTGGATATGTTTCCTAGATTCATTTTCTTAATCTATCTGCTCATAAATTCCTTCATCTCTATGTCTCTTACCTCCGGATACTTCTGATCACATAGTATATATTGTACACCCATCATTACAATAAACAATAAATTATACACACAAGCCTTCCTCATGAATCAGTTTTATACATTCGTGAAAATCGTATCTAAATCCCTACAATACTTCTTGAAATAATCTATAACATAGAAACTCAAAAAAGCAGTAACATACAGACAAAAAACGCGACTGGTATTTTAATTTATAGTACGTATAAATTCATATTTTATGAAAATACAGTACATCCATACTGTAACGAAAATTCGCTTTAATTCACAGCAGGCAACAGTGAAGGAGAGTATGTCAATGAAACTCGTGAGTCAATTTGTAACATGTCAACTGTGGCTTAATAAAATAGAACTATGTACAATTTATTCTTCAATAGTTCGAAAATACACACTTTACAAGCCAATGATCTATTATTTCTATTGATTTAAAAATACTACACAATCATAAGCACATAATCATAATTAACGTTATACTTTTCATTAACTGACTGTTCCGTCTGTTCTTGGTAGAATATTTTATACGTTTTAAATGAAACACAAGACAATTGTTTGATATTCTACAATATTTTTATTGGTTGACGATGAAACTGGTTATGATGTAACAGCAGAAAACAGGTGCGGCAAGTAATAAAAATATTGCAGAATATTACACAATTGACTTGTGTTTCATTCAAAAGTTTTGATTTTAAGTTCGAAACATTAATTGTTAATTTGTCCTCTGAAGTTCCGGCAGATGGTGTACGGCTCGCAAGGGCGTGTGTTTTCGTAAACAAACCGCTCTAGTATCGGAGTATGTTCGGAATACCCCAGAAGGAAAATTAAGTTGGGTCTAAATTCGGTGGAGATAACAGCTCGATCGCTGTTGATGTTAACGATTCAACACATCTTTCAAGAAATTGTCGCTTTCTGCTATACGATTAAAATCAATTATCA
Organism: Locusta migratoria; assembly: GCA_026315105.1. Classification (NCBI taxonomy): domain Eukaryota; kingdom Metazoa; phylum Arthropoda; class Insecta; order Orthoptera; family Acrididae; genus Locusta; species Locusta migratoria. Next base: position 285,751,581 of record CM048755.1, read on the forward strand.
GACTGTCGCAAATATGAATTAATCCGTCTAGGTTGCTAAAACTACCTTTACTTATTATGATGTTTCGGCATATACCACTATCAGATCTAAGAAAGAGGCGTCTACAAGGTACACATTTATCACCGACACTGAACTTTGCTTCGCAAAGAAGGCTGTTTAAGCTATCTAGACGGTTGTTTTCACATTGACAAAAGAATTAAGATCGCGGAATGATACCGGAAATTCGTTACCTTTATAAAAAAAAGTTCAGACTCTTTTCAATGAGAAAACTGTAGACTCTCACCGCACGGGAGTAGCCTAGCGGTCTGAAGCGCCACGTTACGGATCGCGCGGCCTCGCGCCTCGGAGGCTCGAATCCTCCCTCGGGCATTGATGTTTGTGTTGTCTTTAGTATAAGTTATCTCATAAGTAGTTTGTAAGTTTAGGGACTGATGATCCCGCAGTTAAGTCCCATAAGCTTTACAAACATTTGAACGTTTGTAGGTTCTCAAGGCAGAATGGTGACAAAATACCTACGGACCGTTTTACATTGTGCTTTCTACATTTACATACATACTCCGCAATCCACCCAAAGGTGCGTAGTGGAGGGTACCTAGTACTCTACTAGATACTTGCTTTCCTGTTCCACTCTAGTATAATACGAGGGAAAAAGAAATGCTTGTGTGTAGTTCTGCAGTCCGCATCAAATTTCTGCGCACTATATCTCTTCAACAATGTTTCTCGAAAAGAGCGTCGCCTTCCTTTCAGCGACTACCATTTGAGGCTTGAGGTCCAGAAACATCTCACAAGGAAAGTACTTGGGCTCGAACAAGTACAAATACACGAAAATCGTGTGAGAGGTAAAGGTCCCTTATTGCACTAGTGATACTCCCGCATCTGCAAAACTCTGCAGTCACCCGTTAGAGGCCTCTGCATGTTCCATTCCGCATTCCACACTGACCTGCCGGTAAACCAGTAGTGACGGTGCAGTGTGCCTCTGAAGTTACGTTTTATGACGTTATTTTCATAGTGAAGCGCCGGATGGGTCGGCGATTGGTAATCAATTCTGCTAATATAGTTTGACTGGTTTAGATGAAGTTACGAAGACACCTTCTTCGTGAAGATGGTATTGGTGTAGAAGATGAATCATTCGCATGTTACCTGGTAGCTATTATAGTTTTTCTAATTTATGCTCATATTTCTGCACTATAAAAGATACCAGAAAACACGCGAATGATTCATCTTCATCACCAATACCATTTTCAAGAAGAAGGGCTCTTCGGCATTTCATCTCAACCAACCGCAATACATTATCAGGACTGATTACCAATCGACCACCCCTCTGACGCTTCATTACACAAGTAACGTCACTAAGCGCAAGTTCAGAGGCTCACCGCATTGTCCCTACTGGTCCCGAATGGTGTACCGGCAGCTCAATATGCAATGCGGCGTGGCACACGCAGAGGCCTCTAATGAGCGACTGCAAAGTTTTGCAGATGCGAGAGTATCGATACTGTAATAAGGGACCTCTACATTATCTCTCACATGAGTTTGGTATATTTGTGTTTGTTCGAGCCCGAGTTCTTTCCTTGTCAGTAACACTCGCACATTGATCGAACCTACTAGTAACAAACCTAGCCCCATGCCTCTGAATTGCTCTATGTCTTCGTTTAAATCGATCTAGTGGGGATACCAAACACTTGATCAGTACTCAAGACGCGGTCGCACAAGCGTTTTATATTAATTTTCCTTTACATACGAATCATATCTTCCGAAAATTCTCAAATATGTTCAAATGTTTGTATAGTCTATGGGACTTAACTACGGGGTCATCAGTCCCTAAACTTACAAACTACTTATGAACTACTTACGAACTAGGACGGCACAAATATCCATGCCCGAGGGGGGATTCGAACCCCCGACCGTAGTGGCCGTGCAGACCGTGACTGGAGCGCCTCAGTCCCCTCAGCCACCGCGGCCGGCGCCGAAAATTCTCCCAATAAACCTAAGACAACCATTGGCCATCCCCAAGATTGTCATATACTCGTTCCATTTCATAACGCTGCGCAGAGTTACGCCCAGATTTTTTAAATGACGCGACTCGGTCAAGCAGCACACTACTAATGCTGTATTCGAACATTAAAGAATTGTTTCTCCTACTCATCTACATCACCTTAAATTTTTCTAGACTTAGAACTAGCTTCCATTCCTCACGCCGCCTAGAAATTTGCTACAAGTAATTCTGCATCCTACGCCTTTGGTGTTATTTGGCTGAAAACTTGCTCTTGACTGAAATTAGGCCGGCCGCGGTGGCCGAGGGGACTAAGGCGCTCCAGTCCCGGTCTGCACGGCTCTATGGTCGGGGGTTCGAATCCCCCCTTGGGCATGGATATTCGTGACGTCATAGTTCTTAAGTAGTTCATAAGTAGTTTGTAAGTTTAGGGACTGATGACCCCGAAGTTAAGTCCCGTAGACTATACAAACATTTGAACATTTTTGAACTGAAATTAGATCCAATGCATGTGCTTCAGTGGGGCGCAGCTACCGTCGAGATGGATTCGCATTCTAGAGAGCAGGATTTCAGCTACTCCCTTCTAGCCATCTGATTCAGGATGAAGTAAATCACTTCGAGTGAGGCGGTGTTTCCTTCGAAAATAACGCTGACGACTTTGTACCAGATGCTGATCAAACTCAGCCCGTATTTCTTTCTTGACAAATGCGCTTTCAACCAGACATTTAATCTCAACCTTCCTTCCTGTTATGGATCTTTTTACGAAGAAGCTTAAAATTACAGACCACATATGTTGATTTAGGTAGAGACGCGTGTTAACGCGACGATATGTAATCAGATGCCGAAAGAAATTTATAACGCCCACACACACAGACAACGGACGGGTTCTCCGCACGATAGGGGTCCGTTTACTGTCCGGTCACATTGCTACAGGTTCCTTGCGGTTTCTCAAGAAACTCCACCCGTGTGCTATCGTGTTTATGTAATACAGGTCACCCCGCACACATTTATTTAATCTCCCGCTAGCGCCACATAAAGTCTAATGGCGTTAAATAACACAATGACTGTAGTATTACCAGGATGAGCTAGTTTTAATCACACTTACAGCGCAATACTGAAATAATGATAGTTGGAAACTTTCAGTCGAATATAAGCGGTATACAAAATGTTCTTGATTTATGATGAAAGAGAAATTTCAGGCATTAGTTGCTCTTGGGTGCTGAAATAAATCCGGCACATACACTAGAAAATGTTTGCCAAATTTCCCGCTTTACACAAATGTTCGTCTCAACCGCTTCGGCTACCCGTGCATGCTTTCCGTCCAACCCAATTTATCAATTGCGGCATACTACTGAATAAGAATCCCCGTCACACCTTCATGTTTTTCCGACAAGGAGACGAAAGATAATTGAACATCCGCGCTGAAACTTCGAGGAATTATAGAAGGAAGTGAGTACACTACTTTGATCAGAAATCTGTCCCGAAATTTCATCCAGTGACGCTGCGTTAAGAATTATGAGCAGGTAGTGTGAAAACGTCTCTTCTGATAGTCAACTTCTCGTAGCTCTTAAAGTATGAATTTTAGAGTACATGTTTATCAGACATTTTTACTTGTTTTGGTCCATAATATCTCCTTTCAAAATATGGAAAGCATAGAGCTTACACCAGAAGAGATTGGTTTCACAGTACCGAAGATAAATACGTGCTCATAGCGTCACTGGATGACATTTGCGAACTTAGGTTCCTTATCAAATTATTATGTACTCATTCGCCTCTAAAAGGCCTCCAAGGTTGTAACGAGAATTTACGAACATCCTGTATGCAATTATACGTGTGGTATTTGGCATTTTGGAAATGTCATAAACGTATGGCTGCTAAGTTGTTCAGTGGTGTCTGTTCTTATGAATATGTCTGAAAGAAAAGACACCGTACTTGTACACATAATTAACGGTTTATTTGTATGTTAAATCTGGAGTAATATCTAGAGCTTTCGACTGAAATACTTTATTGTCATCATCAGAAATAACTGACTGCCTTGGTGGCAGCAAGGTAGTACTACACTCAGCTTCAAATTCCGACCCTCTAAATTTCCTCCACAGAAATTCACGAAAAGAACGTCGGCTTTCCTCCAGCGATCCCCAATTGAGTTGCCGGAGCATTTCCGTGACACTCGCGCATTGGTCGAACCTACCAGTAACAAACCTAGCTGCTCGCCTCTGAACTGCTTCTATGCCTTCCTTTAAACTGATCTGCTGCGGGTCCCAAACACTTGAGCAATACTCAAGACGTGGTCGTATAAGCGTTTTATACGCGGTCTCCTTTACAGATGAATTACATCTTGCCGGCCGCGGTGGCCGAGCGTTCTGCGGCGCGCAAGTCACAGTCTCCATGGAGACTACGGTCGGGGGTTCGAATCCCCCCTCGGGCATGGATATTTTTGCCGTCTTTAGTATTAGCTAGTTCATAAGTAGTTTGTAAGTTTAGGGACTGATGACCCCGTAGTTAAATCCCATAAGTTCTACAAACATTTGAACATTTGAAGTACATCTTCCCAAAATTCTCCCAATAAACCGAAGTCGGCTGTCCGCCTTACAACTGTCCTTACATGTTCGTTCCATTTCATATCGCTCTGCAATGTTACGCCTAGATATTTGAACGTCGCGACTGCATCAAGAAGCTCACTACTAATGCTGTATTCGAATATCATGGGAGTGTTTTTCCTACTCATGCGCATCACCTTACATTTTTCTACATTGAAAGCTAGCTGCTATTCTTCGCACCAACTAGAAATTTTGTCTAAGTCATCCTGTATGCTATTACAGTCACTTAAAGACGACACCCTCTCATAAGCCACACCATCATCAGCAAACAGCCGCAAATTACAACTTACTCTGTCCATCAGATCATTTATATAGATAGAAAATAACTGCGGCCCTATCACACTCCCCTGGGGCACGCCTGATCATACACTAGTCTCTGATGAATACTGGCCATCGAGAACAACGTACTGCGTTCTATTACTTAGGAAGTCTTCCAGCCAGTCACAAACCTGTGAACGTATTCCATAAGCTCGTATCTTTGTAAGCAGTCTGCAGTGTGGCATCGCGTCAAACAACGAACGTACAGATTCCAGGAACCCGTCAAACAACGAATCGTACAGATTCCAGGAACCCCGTCTTTAGGCACGTAGTCTCTGTTATCTTGTTAGGTGACATTAACTTTCTGGAACTACCTTGAACTGAATTCAAGCTATCTACACGTCGAGACGTCGGGTATGATAATGAATGCTTTCTGAGATATTGTCAGATTCTTTTGAAGAAGTCGCCGATTCATTAGAATTTGTAATCACGACGACATTGTACCAGTTAGCAAAAGTTTGTTGGCCACAAAGTTTCTTCCAGCACTTCGAAGAAGACGTAGAGATTTGATTGTCATGGGCATGGGCTGCACCCACAATAAGAAATTTTAATGTCGTTTGTAAACAAAACATACGCAGCCCCGAAGAAAGTTTAAAGAAAAGAATTCACTTGAACATCTATGTAATATAATGCTTCCAGATAGATTATCAGAAAAAAATGAAAAAAAAAAATACAGTACAACGTAAACGGAAACTAGGAACACCTAGGAAAAGTTGGGAAACGTAACAGACAGTAAATATCATAAAACTGGAAGTGAAGTAAAACAATCATTAACAGACAGTATGGCATTAATTTTTTATGATCATTTCGTCACGGCGCTGATTATCATTTTCTTTGTCTTTGCGTTATCATCGTCTTGTAGTATATAAATTGTCCTTACGTTTGGTAACAGGAAATAGAACACTAATCGATATTTTTCTGTGTAGTAATAAAAAATGTTCAAATGTTTGTATAGCTTATGGGACTTAACTTCGGGGGTCATCAGTCCCTAAACTTACAAACTACTTATGAACTAGCTAATACTAAGGACGGCACAAATATCCATGCCCGAGGGGGGATTTGAAACCCTGACCGTAGTGTTCATGCAGACCGTGACTGTAGCGCCTCAGTCCCCTCGGCCACCGCGGCCGGCTGTGTAGTAATCACTGTACTATGATACCATTTGCATACTGTTAATTTACACGAAGGAATGCCCCCAGCATCGCACAACAGGTGTCTGCTTGGAAGTTGTATAATAAAGGAAACGACTAAACGAGTGAGATGGTGTGAAGTTGCAGTACAGGAGCATGACACGAAACTTTAGTGGTAAGTTTCGTCCTTCGCCAGTTGCACAAGCGGTACTTTTCTCTCTTTTAAAAGAATATTACACTATTACACAAACTCTACAGTACGGAACAAGACGTGACAACAGAGCATTTCCTCTGAAGCTTCTTGAAAGTTTTGTTCTAAACATTTCTAACAGCTGTACTGCACAAAACCGCAGGCATCTCCAATAATATCGAGGGAAGTTTTACGCGAACGGTGGTGGTGCTTAAACACACTTTAACTACACAAGCCTGAGGTTTGCTTTGAAATTAACAGACTCTGTCAAACACCATCGCCGGCCGCGGTGGCCGAGGAGACTGAGGCGCTCCAGTCACGGTCTGCACGGCCACTACGGTCGGGGGTTCGAATCCCCCCTCGGGCATGGATATTTGTGCCGTCCTAGTTCGTAAGTAGTTCATAAGTAGTTTGTAAGTTTAGGGACTGATGACCCCGTAGTTAAGTCCCGTAAGCTTAACAAACATTTGAACATTTCAAACACCATCGGTCCCCGATCTCCAATATTTTGCGTCTGAATAAACGCACTTTATGATGTATCAAAATGTTCAAATGTTCGTAAACCTAAAAGACAAAACTGTTGAGATCAACGGTCTCTAGTCTTACAAACTACTTGAAATAGTTTATGTTAAGGCCAACACACGCGCATACACACACACACACACACACACACACACACACACACACACACACACACACACACAGACACCCATGCTCGAGGGATGACGCGAACCTCCGACGGGGATCGGCCGCACAATCGTTCATTATATCACGCGACCATTTCCGCGCGGCTTTACGATGTATAATATAGCTCGATAACTTTTTAATACATCGTTTAACAAATTCCATTACATCATGGACAATACGTTTTCATACATAGTATATGTCAGGTACCCTTTTCCTTATTCTGGAAGTAAAATGAAATCAGTGAAACCGAAAAGGAATACATAATATACATAATATTGTATTAGTGAAGGGCACAAATATTATAACATAATTAAAAAATCAACTAGATATGCATAAATGAGCCGGAGTGTTTGGTGTATGAACCTGTTGGTTATGAGGCTGTTTTACATCTAAAAACGCACTCCGCAATCCAACATAGAGTGCGTGGTGCGTATCACGACTAATCATCACGACTAGTCACACGACTAGTCATCACGACTAGTCAAGCACGACTAGTCATTTTCCTGTCTGTTCCACTCGCAGATAGAGTGAGGAAAAAATTAAAGCCTATATGCTTACGTATGAGTCCTCAATTTCCCTTATCTTTGTTAAGGAAATGTAATTTGGGAGCAGTAGAATCCTTCTACATTGAGATTTAAACGCCGGCTCTCTAAATTTCTTCAACTTTTCCCCGTAAAGAACGTTTTTCCTCTAGGTATTCCCACTTAAGTTCCCAAACCATCTCCGCGACACTCGCTTGCAGATATGCCGATAGAACCTAACAAGCAACGGTGTTCTGTCCGAGCGGTCGCTGGGCGCCGTGGCTCAGCGCGCCCGGTCAGAGGGCTCAACGCAATCTTCAATACCCAAATACCCAACGAACAACCAAGAACGAACATGAACAAACCACCGCAAAGCATCGAATTGTCTAAAGAACAAAACAAGAAAAAAATCGTTCCATGGCGACTAGCTGAGGAGTGCGCCGCTGCTCGCCGTCGGAGGTTCGAATCCTCTCTCGGAAATGGGTGTATTTGTTGTCTTTAGCATCAGTTAAAGTAGTTTGTAAGCCTATAGAATGATGACCAGAGTAGTTAAGTCCACACATTATAAACATTTGAACATTTTTATACCTATCAGTAACAAGTAACAATTTTAATTTAGCCTCAATCTGTTGGCGAAATTATATTTTCCAATCAGTAGGTACGCATAAAACACCGTGCGAAATTGTACTCAACGCATTCTCTGAGAATTACTTCGAAAAATTAGTTCATGAGCAAACTAGAATTGTAAATGGATGTCAAAACACACTTGGTCTCTTAGCAACAAATAATCCTGAGCTCATAACGAGCATCAAAACGGATACAGGTATTAGTGAACACAGAGCTGTCGTAGCGAGTCTGAATATCGAAAGTCCTAAAGTTACCAAAAATAGACGAAAAGCATATTTGTTCAGGAAAGCAGATAGAAATACAATACATTGCTTCTTGAAAGACAGTTTCCACTCGTCCCTAACACTAAACGTAAGTGTAGACCAGATGTGGCTCAAATTCAAAGAAGTGGTATCGACAGCAATTGACAGTGTTATACCAAATAAAGTAATAAAAGAAGAAGGTGATGCCCCTTGGTACACAAAACAGGTCAGGACACTGTTGCAAAAGTAACGGAAAAGGCTAAATTTAAACCACCAAAAATCCCCACGATTAGCGATCCTACTCACAAGCTCGAAATGTAGCGAGGACTTCAATGTGAGACGCCTACAATACTTTTCACAAAGAAACTCTTTCTAGAACTTTTACTGAAAACCGAAAGAGATTTTGGTCATATGTTAAATATACTAGGGGCAAAACACAAACAATACCCTCACTACGTGATAGTAATGGCGATCCTGCCGATGATGGTGACAGTAAAGCAGAGTTACTAAACATAGCTTTTAGAAACTCATCCACCAAAGAAGACGAAACCAATGTACCAGATTTCGAATTACAAACAAAAGCCAGAATGAGTAACGTTGAAGTAGATATCCTCGGAGTAATGAAACAACTTAAATCACTCAACAAGAACAAGTCTTCTGGTCCGGAATGTTTACCCATTAGATTTCTATCTGATATGCAGAAGCGATAGCTCCTTACTTAACAGCCATATACAACCGCTCTCTCAAAGAAGTGTCTGTACCAAAAGATTGGAAAGTTGCACAGGTTACACATATATTCAAGAAAGGCTGTAGGAGTAACCAACTAAACTACAGGTCTATTTCATTGACGTCAATTTGCAGCAGGGTTTTGGAACAGATCCTGTATTCAAATATTATGAATTATCTCGAACGAGTGATCTATTGACCCAAGGTCAACACGGATTTAGAAAATATCGTTCATGTGAAACACAACTAGCTCTTTATTCGCACGAAGTGATGAGTGGTATCGACAAGGGATCTCAAATTGATTCCTCCTTTCTTGATTTCCAGAAGGCTTTTGCCATCTTACCTCACAAACGGCTTTTAATCAAATTGTATGGTTATGGTATATCGATTTGCGACTAGATAGGTGATTTCCTGTCGGAGAGGACACAGTTTGTAGTAATCGATGGTAAGGCATCGACTACAACAGAGGTGATATCCGTCGTTCCACAAGTGGTCCTCTGCTGTTCTTTATTTACATAAACGATTTGGGAAAAAATCTAAGCAGCTCTCTAAGTTTTTTTTTTTTCTTTTTTTTTTTTTTTTTTTGCAGATGACCCCGTCATTTACCGTCTAGTAAACTAACTGTAGAACGATCTGAATAAGATATCATTATGGTGTAATAATTGGCAAATGACTCCAAATAATGAGAAGTGTGAAGTCGTCCACATGAGTACGAAAAGAAATCTGTTAAACGTTGTTTACAAGATAAATCAATCGAATTTGAAGGCCGTAAACTCCACTGAATACCTAGGAATTACTATTACTTCAGACTTAAATTGGAAAGAACACGTAGATAATCTCATGGGAAAGGCGAAACAGAGACTGCGTTTTATTGGCAGAACCCTTAAAAGATGCAACAGAACTACTAAAGAAACTGCATACACTACGCTTGTCCGTCCTTTTCTGGAGTATTGCTGCCCAGTGTGGGATCCTTATCAGGTGGCTTTGACGGAGGACATCGAAAGAGTCCAAAGAAGGGCAGCTCATTTCGTATTGTCGCGATACAGGGGAGACAGCGGTACGGAAATGATATAAAATCTGGGATGGGAATCATTACAACAACGGCGCATATCGCTGCGGCGTGGGCTACTTACGAAACTCCAATCGCCAACATTCTCCTCCGAAAGCGAAAATATATTGTTGACTGCCTCTTACATAGGTAGAATAGATCTTCAGAATAAAATACGAGAAATCAGAGTTTGAACGGAGAGATTCAGGAGTTCCTTCTTCCCGCGGTTATTCGAGTATGGAATGAGAGATAAATGGTAAAAGGTGGTTCGATGAACCCTCTGCCAGGCACTTAAATGTGATTTTCAGAGTATCCCATGTAGATGTATAAGTCTAGCAGCCGGTCTCTGAATTTGCTTCTATGTTTACCCTTAAATCGATATGGTCGGGATCCCAAATACTTCAGCAATACTCAAGAATGGCTCGAACTAGTGTTCCATACGCTGTCTTCTTTAAAGTTGAACCACATCTTGCCAAAATTCTCCCAGGAAACTGAAGCTGACCATCCGCCTTTTCCACAACTATCCTTACATGCTCGTTTCATTTTATGTCGCTTGCCAATTCTAGGCCTATACATTTAATCGACGCGACTTTATCAAGCAGTTCGTAACTAATACTGTATTCGAACATTGTGGGATTGTTTTTCCTACTCATTTGCCCACCTTAGATTTTTCTACTTTGAGAGTTAGCTGCCATCACTCAAAAATCTTTATATAAGTCATCTTGTATCCTACTACAGTCGCTCAACGTCGATACCCTCCTGTAATCAGCAAACAGCCGCAAATCGCTACTCACCCTGTTCGTCAATCATTTATGTAGATAGAAAACAATTTCGGTCCTGATACACCTCCATGGAGCACTCCTGGCGATACTCAAGTCGAGGACAACGTACTGGCTTCTGTTGCTTAAGAAGTCTTCCAGCCATTCACATACTTGGGAACCTATTCCATATTCTCGGACCTTCGTAAGCAGTCTGCAGTGCGAAACCGTGTCAAACGCCTTTCAGAAATCACGACATATGCTGTTTGCTTGTTGCTCTTCATCCAGGGATTGCAAGATATCATGACCATGCAAATAATTAGCCAGATCATATCTATGAAACTGAAGAACGACTCGTATCCAGAAAAAAATGTTAAACCGCCATCCAACGATTAATTTTTCGATTCATTTAAACCAACTTGTAAAAATAGCTCCTTAGAAATGTTCTAAATATAAAGCATCATATTTTCATTTATAAAATTACTAGCTTAAACCCGCGGCTCCGCTCGCTTGTTGGTTGATTATGAAAGATAATGCGCGAAACGTCAAATCGATTTTTTAAAGAGATGTATTAAAATAAATTTCTTTTTTACTGCTTTATTTATTTATTCTTATATTTCCTGATTCGTATGCTTATCCTTACAGAGAAAGAGATAAAGACATTGTAGCACGCATAGACCAAAGATACGGTCTGTGGCATAACGTTTCGCTGTATGTAACCTCCTTGCTATAGAGTCGCAAACGTCATCGCTGGCCTTCGGTCCGATTTTTTAAATAATTTTTTATAATTTCCACGCCGATATACTCCACTCTTTTATCATTATCAACCCTCAAGCAACAATGCAAGCAATAAAGCCATTTTGAAAGAGTAAATATAATTTTCAAAGAATAAGTATTGCTCCGCATTTCGCGTTATATTCTTCAAATTACTAAATATCTATCAGATTGCTATAAAACCATGCTTAAGACCTTCCTCAGGTATAAAATAGAAACTGTACAAATATTTAAGTCTCTGCGTCTTGTCGTTCGGGCGTGATAAGCGTACACCGAACAGACATTCACATTTATAGATACAGATATTCAATCACATGTTTGTTAAGCTTAAGGGACTTAACTGCGGGGTCATCAGTCCCTAAACTTACAAACTACTTATCAACTACCTTATACTAAAAACGACACAGACATCCATGCCCGAAGGGGGATTCGAACCGCCGACCGTACCGGCCGTGCAGACTGTGAGTAGCGCGCCGCAGACCGCTCAGCCACTGCGGCCGGCCAAAATTATATTCCTCAACTAACAGTAATGTACTCATTCTAGCTGGCTGATAAACGTGGCAAAACTACTAATTCGATGAAATTTCCTGGCAGATTAAAATTGTGTGCCGGAACCGAGACTCGAACCTGGGACCTTTGTCTTTCGCGGGCAAGCGCACTACCGACTGTGCTATCCCGACACGACTCACGGTGCCGCCTCACAACTTTACTTCCGCCAGTACCTCGCCTCCTCTTTTCCAAACTTCACAGAAGCTCTCCTGCGAACGATGCAAGACTAGCACTCCTGGAAGAAAGGATATGGTGGAGACATGGCTTAGCCACAGCCTAAGGGATGTTTCCAGAATGAACTTTCACTCTGCAGCGGAGTGTGCGCTGATATGGAACTTACTGGCAGATTAAAATTGTATGCCGGAACCGGGACTCGAACCTGGGACCTTTGCCTTTCGCGGCCTTTCGAGTCCCGGTTCCGGCACACAATTTTAATCTGCCAGGAAGTTTCAAATCAGCGCACACTCCGCTGCAGAGTGAAAGTTCATTCTGGAAACATCCCTTCGGCAGTGGCTAAGCCATGTCTCCACCATACCCTTTCTTCCAAGAGTGCTAGTCTTGCAAGTTTCACAGGAGAATTCTGTGAAGTTTGGAAAGTAGGAGGCGAGGTACTGGCAGAATTGAAGTTGTGGGGCGGCACCGTGAGTCGTGTCAGCTCAGTGGTAGAGCGCTTGCCCGCGTTTATCACGTGTGAACCACAAGACATAAGGAGCTAAAAATTTGTGCAGTTACTAATGTCTTCCCGGGGGAGGCTTTAGGCACTGTTTGATGGCGATCGGATAGCTATTTATCTATATATATATTAATGTGAATGTCTGTTCGGTGTACGCTTATCACGCCCGAACGACAAGACGCAGAGACTTAAATATTTGTACAGTTACTAATTTATACCTGAGGAAGGTCTTAGGCATGGTTTTATAGTAACCGGGACTCGAAAGGCCGCGAAAGGTAAAGGTCCCAGGTTCGAGTCCCGGTTCCGGCACACAATTTTAATCTGCCAGGAAGATTCATATCAGCGCACACTCCGCTGCAGAGTTTAAGTTTCATACTGGTCTACTATTTCGATGATTTCACCTGCACAATCACATCAGCTCAAATATTTTTCGACCTGTTATTCGAAACACAACTGCTGTAGTTCCCGCCCGATGTTCACAAAGGAGCGGATTACTTCACACATCGTAAATAGCCCTTTTAACGGGGCGGCCGATACGTTGTTTGCATCGTTGTTGTTAACGTCAGCGCCTGGCAGCGCCGTCGCCTGCGAACGCTTCTAGAAAAAGCTGTGTGATTTGTTGCGCTATCGAGATTGTTTTTCACGTCCATTCTCTCGCGTCCAGAAATAATATCTAAAACAAACATCGCATACCAGGCGGCCGGCGGCCACTGTCGCTCTGGTGGCGACTTCTGGCGAAAGACGGTCGCCAGCGGTTCCAAACCGAAACAACACAGCAGAAGAAATAAACGGGAGACTGCTACCCGTGACTCACCGTCAACAGCCGCAGCCTAACATTTCACTGTCAATAATTATAAAGCAATACTGTTGCTATACTTAACTATATTGGGGTATCTACGTTAGACCTAAAAATGTACAGAAGTGTTTTTCAACCTTTTTGAGTTCGCGACACCCCATCTAAGTAAAAATATTCTGGCGACCCCCTTCTCTAATACCGCCCTAAGCGTACTGTACATTTTAGGGTGAGTTTTTTTAGTGCCGCGGTGGAGTAGCCGAGCTGTCTAAGGCGCTGCGGAGCGCGCGGTTGCTCGCCATCGGAGGTTCGAGTCCTCCCTGGGGCTAGTCTATTTTCCGGAATGGATTACATAATCCTATTTTTCCATTAATTTCGACAGAAAAATATAGTTGCATAACGAATGTTTCGTATTGCAGGTAAGATTCGGAAACGAATTATGCTCTTTGAGTTTAACCGTGTAGGCAATTTCTAAAGACATATTTTTTGAAACATTTTTGTTTCTCTATTATTGAGTAAACAGCACTCTATTTAAATTTGTTAATAAAGAACAGTCTAGAATGCACTAATTTATTTCATTCATCTAGTTTCAGTCTTATGTAGACCATCTTCAGGAATTTGTCTCCTTCGATGTTGTGGAGCTGGCAGGTAGCTGGGAGCCTTCCAGGCAGTGACGCACTGGAAGGCTCCCAGCTACCTGCCAGCTCCACAACATCGAAGGAGACAAATTCCTGAAGATGGTCTACATAAGACTGAAACTAATTGAATGAAATAAATTAGTGCATTCTAGACTGTTCTTTATTAACAAATTTCTAAAGAAGTTGAAGTTTTTTAGAAATTCTTCAAAATTACATATTGCCTCTTGTTAATTCCACTATCGATTGGTTCCTTAAAACAGTATTCGGGCTTTTAGTTTATCCATCTTTAACACGGCGTAAATAAAAACTCTCCTGTTCAAATCAGAATTCATGATAACAATGAATTACCTATGTGAAATACAACAACACGGAGATTCTGGCATGCACTTCCACCTATTGGGATAGTTTTATTAAGGAAATTAAACTATCAAGCGACCTTATCAGCAGAGATGGTGGTTTTTGTTTAAATTGTGCTTGGAATCCGGCACTGTCTCTCGTCAAAAAACAGAGGGACAAAATTAATGCTGCCTCACATGTTGATTAAGGCACTATCGATAATTTTGATGTTTGGTCATCTTTGGTTGTGTTGGCTCTGCAGTGACTTGTACTGTGTGTGTTATCTTCCTTGTTTACCCTTTGCAAACCGAGGTATTAAATACGCATGCACATTGCTTCCTTGAGTGCAGTTGTGCCTTGAGAATGGCAGGGTGTCCTCCTGCCGAAATATCGGCGGTTGTCGACGACGTCACCCGGCAGCATACCCGTAAGTAGTTTGAACAAAAAAAAATTAACTTTTCTCAGGCAATTTGGTATTGCGGAAACACATTTAAACTTAGTACTGGTCATCAGTCTGTGGAACTTGCCATATGGGATTGATAGATGGAATCAAAAATATTCACAGAAGATAAATATTTTTCATTATAGGTGCGTTTAATATGGACGAAAGTGTTACTGAGATGTCCACCCAATTCCAGCTCCAGTGGCTGACGTGATAAGAGAGGCGTTGTGGTTTACTGTTGAAATTCCGGGACGAGAGGGATTTTAGCTCGCGCTTAGGCTTACCGACATATGACAATCGTTCTTCCCGTCTACCATTCGCGAATTGACCACAAAAAAGAGAATCGGCCGTGCTATGGAAAGCACCCTGTGCCAAACACCTTAATGTGGCTTCTACGACGCAGATGATGATGATAACGCATTTATTTCTATATAGCTGCTAGAGAAGACAGCATCGTGCAGTAAAGGATACTTAAAGGCAGAAACGGCAGACTGCCGTCAGTGAGAAACTTCGGAACTTAGTCCATGCTACAGTTTTGTGATAATGAGACTGTTTACTAAATACTAAATGCATTTTATAAATGTTTGGATGCATTTACTGCTAAGGAAGAAAGTGAGAAATCTCCCAAAGTGAAAGTAATTTCTGGTGTGCTCCAAGGGAGTGTTATAGGAGGGCCTTTAGTCCTCACAGTACAGATAAAATGACCTAGTACATAACGTCGGAAGCTGAATGAGGCTAATCATCTGCACCGCTCCTACGCTTAGTGTAGGGTTTGGCAATCAACCCTCATAATAGAAGGAAGGAAGCTCAAATGTTTGTTAAGCTTAAGGGACTTAACTGCGGGGTCATCAATCCCTAAACTTACAAACTACTTATGAACTAGCTTATACTAAAGACGGCAAAAAATATTTATGCCCGAGGGAGGATTCGAACCCCCGACGGGGAATGGCCTCGCGCAGGAAGGAAGCTTTGGGTTTAACATCCCGTCGACAGCGTGGTCATTAGAGATGGAGTTCGCGCTCGGATTTTTGGGTAAGGATGGGGAAGGAAAGCGGCCGTGCCCTTTGAAAGGAACCATTCCGGCATTTGCCTGGAGTGATTTAGGTAAATCACCAACCCTCATAATAAAAGTAACAAAATCCATATACATAGGAAGAAACGTCTTTTGCTGTATGACAACACATCTCCACAAAAACTACTGGGGAGTGTGCGTAAGGAAGTGGAAGAACCACATATATCACGG
This sequence comes from Locusta migratoria, assembly GCA_026315105.1. Taxonomy (NCBI): domain Eukaryota; kingdom Metazoa; phylum Arthropoda; class Insecta; order Orthoptera; family Acrididae; genus Locusta; species Locusta migratoria. The sequence goes on from CM048755.1 coordinate 285,767,866, forward strand.
GGAAGACAGATCCCATGGTGAGATTCATTAGAAGAATCCTCATGAAGTGGCGTCCATCAACAAAGGAAGAAGATTACAAAACACTTCTTCGACCAAAACTCGAATATTGCTCATCATTATAGGATCCGTACCAGTTGCGATTGATAGAGGAGATGGAGGAGATCAAAATTGGAGCAGCACGCTTCATTAGAGGCATTTAACAAGCGCGAAAGCGTCACGGAAATGATATGCCACCTCATGTGGCAGACGCTGAAAGAGAGGCGTTCTGTATTACTGTATGGGTTACCATAAAGTTCCGAGAGCGTACGTCAACCAATATATTGGTTCCTCCTACGTATATCTCTTAAAAGGCAATGACGACAAAATTACAGTTATAAGAGCCCACAAGGAGGCTTGCTTACAGTTGTCTCTCCTACGAACCATATATATATATATATATATATATATATATATATATATATATATAGCAATCCACCGTAAGGTGCGTGGCGGAAGGTACACTGTACCACTACTAGGCACTTCCTATTCCACAACCAAATAGAACGAAGGAAAAAAAGAATGTCTCTATGCCTCCGTACATGATTGAAACAGGAAAAGGAGGAACTGACAGTGATACTTTACCCTCTACCACACATCATGGAATGGCTTGCGAAATATAGATCTCAGCCTTGTTCAATTATAATGGAGTGTTTTTATTTCACACATTTAAAAGTAGTTTTAATAACTTTAAACCCCTTATTCCTTTAACATTGAGGCGAAAAAAAACTTTATAGAAATCGTGTTTAATATAAGTTGTACTTCGAAAAGCAAAATGGGAAACGCTCTGGACGAATATTTCAAAATGTTCAAATGTTTGTAAATCTATCGGACCAAACTGCGTGGTCATCAGTCAGTAGCTTACAAACTACTTAAACCTAGGTAAACTAACCTAAAGACAAATACACACACCCATGCCCCAGGGAGGACTCGAACCTCCACGGTGAGCAACCGCGCGCACCGCAGCGAGACGAATATTTCAATGCTACCTAGCAGTAAGCAATGTACCTCGGGTTCTTGTGCAAGCATAATGCCGTCTGACGATGAATTATGTAAATTCTAAACAGGCAACGGTAATTTCTGAATTAAGTACTGTAATTCGAATTTATGGCTGGCAGCTGTTCATCATCAAGTTATTTCATATAACAGCCACAGTCTGCAACTATGTCTTTATTTAATCAGCTTTGATTCCGTAATGAATCGTACACAGCGACATCCTGATGAAATGATGATGAAGACAAGACACAACACACAATCCCCTGCCGGGAATCGAAGCCGGGCGCCCTGCGTGACACTATCGTCTGAACTACGGAGGCGTACAATTCCATTGCGGTTTTTATTACTGAAACTATCCAGATGTCAGCTATACGAGTAAACAGCTATCTTCCGTGCGTTATACAAGTTACTAGAACGCAATCAGTTCACAGTAGAGGATGTTACTAGTGTCAATCGCCGCGACGGAGCGGCCGAGCGCATTCAGGCGCTATGCTGCGATGTGCGAGGCCGTTCCCCGTCGAGGGTTCGATCCCCCCCCCCCCCTCGGGCATGGATGCTTGTGCTGTCTTTAGTATAAGCTAGTTCATAAGTAGTTTGTAAGTTTAGGGACTGATGACCCCGCAGTTAAGTCCCATAAGCTTCACAAACATTTGAACATTTGAACTAGTGTAAGTCGACTGGGTTCAAGTAACTCGTATAACATACAGAAGATAGCTATTTACTCGTTTCGCTGAATTCCGGAAATTTTCAATAGTAAGAACATCAGTGGGATTGCGACTGTTGGTTGCTACCTATCCTTCCTTTATATGTCACTGACAAAATTGGACAAAATAGCAATAATAGTTTACTTCTCCATTCCTTCCTTTTACCAGGGCTCTCTTATTTCAGTCTAAGCTGATGCGTTGATTTAAGTAATGTTACAATGATCCTTCTTTCATTTTTCCTTTACTGCAAAACCGTCACTTTTTTCAACCGCATATTTCACACAAATAAACGGAGAAAACACGGCTAATTAATTGGTCAAAGGATTTCAAATGCAAATGTTTGTAAACCTGTTGTTGTTGTTTCGGTTGTTGTAGTCTTCAGTTGGCAGACTTGTTTGATGCACCTCTCCACGCTACCCCGTCCTGTGCAAGCCTCTTCATCTGAGAATATGAACGGCAACCTACATCCTTTTGAATCTGCTTACTGTATTCGCCCCTTGGTCTCCCTCTACGATTTTTACCCCACACACTTCCTTCTAATGCTATTATGATGTCTCAGAATGTGTCCCGCCAACCTATCCCTTCTTTTAGTCAGGATATTCCAGAAACTCCTTTTCCCACCAATTCTGGTGAGAACCTCATTAGTTACGTGATCTATCGATCTAATTTTCATCATTCGTTTATAGCATCACATTTCGAAAGCTTCTATCATCTTTTTGTCTGAACTCTTATAGTTCACATTTCACTCCCATAAAATGCTACACTCTAGGCTAATGATTTCAGAAAGGACTTTCTAACATTTAAACTAATATGTGAAAAATACCGAGTAGCACCGTGATTCGGAACCCACGTTAAACTGTAGGTCCCCCTATAACTGGCTGGGTAAGTCAGTTCGAAGGTCGGAGGAAGGCAACGGCATACCACCTCCAAACAGGACCATGCCTAGTAAATCACTGTGGTGTTCAAACCAATCTCCGGATTGTTGACTCCATCACCTTTATTAGTTGTCAACAAATTTCGGTTCTTCACAAACACTTTTCTTGCCAAGGCCATTCTGCATTTTATATCTTCTTTACTTCGGCCATCAGAAGTTATCTTGCTACCCAAATAGCAAAACTCATCTTCCACTTTTATCATTTCATTACCTAATCTAATTCCGTCAGAATCGTCTGATTTTCTGACCATACGTTCCATTACCCTCGTTTTACTCTTGTTAATGTTTATTTTATACCTTCCTTTCAAGATACTGTCCATTCCGTGTAATTGCTCTTCCAGGTCCTTTGCTGTCTCTGACAGAATTACTATGTGGTCAGCAAACCGCAAGGTTTTTATTTCCTCTCCCTGGACTTTAATTCCCTCTCCAAATTTATCCTTGAATTCCTTTACAGCTTGCTCAATGCACAAATAGAACAACATTGGGGAAGGGCTACAACCCCGTCTTACTCCCTTCCCAATCACTGCGAACCTTTCATGCCCTTCGACTTTAATAAATGCTGTCTGGTTTTTGTTCAAGTTGAATATAGCTCTTCGCGCCTTATATTTTACCTCTGCTACATTCAGAATCTGAAAAAAACTGTATTCCAGTCAACATTGTCAAAAGCTTCCTCCAGATCCACAAATGATAAAAACGTAGGTATCCGTTTCCTTGACCTATAAGTCGTAATATATTGCCTGGCGTGTTCCTACATTTCTCCTAAATCCCAACTGATCTTCCCCAAGGTAGGATTCCTCCAGTTTTTCCATTTACTGTAAAAAATTCGTGTTAGTATTTTGAACCAGTTATAAACCTATTGAACTAGAATGCTATGGTCATCAGTCCCTAGACTTACAAACTTCTTAAACTAATTTATTCTAAGGACAAAACCCACACACATACCCGAGGGAGGACTTGAACCTCCGGCAGGAACGACCGCCAAGTCAGTAGCATGACGCCTTAGACCATGCGGCCATTCCGCGTGGCTCAAAAGATTTCCCTTGAAATTGGTACTTTTTTGGTACCAATGATCTGGTACGATATTTAAGGCACTGAACTTAGAAGGAGGTGTTAAAAGTCTTGGTTTATCTTTTAATATCGTGTCGGACCTCCTTTTTCCCGGTGAAGATTATTCAAATATAGAACAATGGGACCAAACTGCAGTTTCATCAGTCCCTAGACTTACAAACAGCAAGACGCCTTAGAGCGCTCGGCCACTTACGCGCGACGCTGGTGAAGTGCCGCAGCTCGACGCATCATGGACTCACTAGGTTGTTTGTAGTCCCCTACAAGAACATGCCATGCTGCCTCTACACCCGTCCATACTTGTGAAGAAGTTGCCGGTGAAGTATTTTGTCAGTGTCGTGCATCTGGCATGCGCTACCCACCCGGGTAACGCCGATTAGATATGCAATGTGCCGGGCTTGGGAATACGTGAATGTTAGTCAGTGTGTCTTACAATGTTTCCAGCGTCATTTATGTGATGCATAGTTCAAATTTTTGCTGGTATCAGAGTGACTAATACGAGTTGCCAAAAACCAAATTCGATAGGGTAGCTTATAAATATTTGAAACCAATACTTATTTGAACAGCGCATCACATAAAAATGATTACAAACATGCTAACCGCACTGTATAAAATGTTCAAACGTTTGTTAAGCTTATGGGACTTAACTACGGGGTCATCAGTCCCTAAACTTACAAACTACTTATGAACTAGCTAATACTAAGGACGGCACAAATATTCATGCCCGAGGGGGGATTCGAACCCCCGACGGTAGTGGCCGTGCAGACCGTGACTGGAGTGCCTCAGTCCCCTCGGCCACCTCGGCCGGCGCGCACTGTATAACATTGAAGTGTTGCCCAGTTCAGAAAAATGCGATGATACACTATGTGCAGTCCTGCCGTCATATCTTACCAACAGAAATCGAGACTCATCTGACCAAGCAGCGAGTTTTCAATCGTCTAGGATTCAACTGAAATGGTCACAGGCCCAGGAGAAGCGCTGTAACTGACGTCGTGTTGTTAGCAAAGGTACTCGAATCGGTCGTCTGCTGCCATAGTACATTGACGCCAGAATACGCCACAGTGTCCTAACGGATACGTTCGTCGTATGTCCCACATTGATTTCTGCGTTTATTTCACGAAGTGTTGCTTGTGTGATGCAATGACAGCTCTACACAGGGGCGTTGCTCTCGGTCATTAAATGCATGGAGCCCGCCACTGTGTAGTCCGCAGTGAGATGTAATGCCTCAAATTTGGTATTCTTGGTTCTCTCTTCACATTGGCAGCTAGCTGTAAATTTATAAAAAATGTAAGGTGATGCACATGACTAGGAAAAACAATCCTGTAATGTTCGAATACAGCATTGGTAGTGAGCATCTTGATACAGTTGCGTCGTTCAAATATCCAGGCGTAACATTGCAGAGCGATATGAAATGGAACGTACATGTAAGGACAGTTGTGAGTAAGGCGAACAGCCGACTTCGGTTTATTGGGAGAATTTTAGGAAGATGTACTTTATTTGTAAAGGAGAAAGCGACCACGTCTTGAGTATTGCTTAAGTGTTTGGGACCACGTCTTGAGTATTGTTTGTTTGGGACCCGCAGCAGATCTGTTTAAAGGAAGACATGGAAGCAGTTCAGAGGCGAGCAGCTAGGTTCGTTACTGGTAGTTTCGACCAGTGCGCGAGTGTTACAGAAATGCTCCGCGAACTCAAATGGGAATCGCTGGAGGAAAGACGACGTTCTTTTTCGAGAAATTCTGTTGAGGAAATTTAAAGGGCCGGAATTGGAAGCTGACTGTAGAACCATATTGCCGCCTACTTACATTTCGCGTATAGATCACTAAGACAAAATAAGGAATATAGACATTCTTTTCTTCCTCGTTCTATTTGGGAGTGGAATAGGAAAGGAAATGCCTAGTAGTAGTACAGTATACCCTCCGCCACGCACCTTACAGTGGATTGCGGAGTATATATGTAGCCGCGGCGGAGCGGCCGAGCGCATTGAGGCGCTATGCTGCGATGTGCTAGGCCGTTCCACGTCGGGGTTTCGAATCCCCCCTCGGGCATGGATGTTTGTGATGTCTTTAGTATAAGGTAGTTCATAAGTAGTTTGTAACTTTAGGGACTGATAACCCCGCAGTTGAGTCCCACAAACTGTACAAACATCTGAACATTTTTAGTATATATGAAGCTGTAGACATTGTGGAGCTCGGAATATTGAATTTCCTATTTCCGAAATGAGATGCCCCAGGCATCTTGCTCCAACTACTTTGTCAGAAAAATGTTCAAATGTTTGTGAAGCTTATAGGACTTAACTGCGGGGTCATCAGTCCCTACACATACACACTACTTATGAACTTTCTTATACTAAAGAAGGCACAAACATCCATGCCCGTGGGGGGTTTCGAACCCCCGACGGGGAACGACCTCGCGCATTGCAGCATAGCGCCTCAATGCGCTCAGCCGCTCCGCCGCGGCTACTTTTTCTCGTTCAAAGTCTGTTAATTCCCGTCGTGCTGGCGTAATCACATCGGAACCTTTTCACACAAATCACGGAGTTAGAAATGACAGTTCTGCCTCGCAATGTCCTTTGATACCTTGCGTACGCGGTACTACTGTCATGTGTATGAACGCATACGACTTTTGTCAATTAAGTATATATTCCAGAGCATACCTCAATTCTTGTTCGCCGGCCGCGGTGGCCGAGCTGTCTGCGGCGCGCCAGTCACATTCTGCACGGCCGCTACGGTCGGGGGTTCGAATCCCCCCTCGGGCATGGATGTTTGTGTCGTCTTTAGTATAAGGTAGTTCATAAGTAGTTTGTAACTTTAGGGACTGATAACCCCGCAGTTAAGTCCCTTGACTGATTGATTGATTGATTTTTCCAGGGAAGCCACAACAGTCTTGGTCCAACCCGCCACTGCCGCACCGAAACTAAGTTTATTGTGCGGTATCGCGCCCTGTATATCTAGTAAAGCCAACCAATGTCCTTGAACAGTGCAAGGAGTCCCTTTACCAGTTCTTTATTAGACACAATTTCTTCGGGTCTGGTTGTCCCAAATGTTCTGTGCCTTTTACTCTCCAATGCAATGCATTCGAAGATTAGATGTGATGCAGTTTCATCACCGTCATCACAAATCCTACATTTAGGTCCTCTTCTGTTATTCCCATTGTATGTAGGTGTTTTTTGAAATTCCCATGGCCTGTCAGCAATCCAATCATGAGTCTAATCTCTCTCCTGTTCAGACCCAGGATTGCAAAGCTTCTTTTAAAACATGTCTTTGGCATCATTACCTTGCCATGTTTTTGTTGATGGACTTTGGTTCAATATTCTACGTGCTGTCTTTTGAGCCAGTTACGTAGCTCCAATTTGATCATTGCCTTGGTGGTTGTCAGGACAGGTTCCGGTCCAATAAATGGAGTCTCTGCCTCCATCCTGGCTAATCTGTCGGCATGTTCGTTGCCACTGATCCCCGAGTGGCCAGGGACCCACAATAGGTTTACTCTATTGCTTTCCCCTAGCTCCACCAGAACCCTATGACATTCTGCAACAATTTTAGACCTTGTTGCAGGAGCTGCTAGTCATCTCAAGGCTGCCTGGCTGTCTCGATAGATATAGATGCTACGATCTTTGTAGCACCTAGGCAAATTCTCCTCCTTAAGCGTAACAAACATTTGAACATCAATTTTTGTTCAGGCACCTGATATGATCCCTGTGGTTACCTTTCAGTTTGAACGACGATCCGTATGGGTCTTCCGACAAGGCCGTCTGCGATTCTTTCATGTGTCAGTGTTCAGTTAACTCTGATCATCCCCATGTGGACGAGTCATGTTCCAGATGTTCTGCGGTTAATGAAGTACATTTTTGGAGCGCGTTGTTTTTTGTGGCGTGCTCATAAGCCGGTGGCGTCAGAACCTGTCTCCCGCCTCCCGTGCTCGCGCCTCGCCCAAACTCCGCCGCTTTTGGCCTGCAGCCTTGACACAGCGCTGCCACTACACGCCGCCTAAATCACTTCCACGACACTCGTTCCATTCATTCTTTACATGTACGTGCCAGGAATCACAAAGTTTGTGCGACGTGTTTCATTGAAATAGAAATAAGTCAAAGGAGGATGGAATAAACAATATTTCAAGAAAAAGTGACTGGTGCATTTTCTTAAATCATATTTATCACGTGTTGAGCTGAATTCATCTCGCTGCGGAGCGCGCGGTTGCTCGCCGTGGAGGTTCGAGTCCTCCCTGGGGCATGGGTGTGTGTGTTGTCCTTAGGTTAGTTTACCTAGGTTTAAGTAGTTTGTAAGCTACGGACTGATGACCACGCAGTTTGGTCCGATAGATTTACAGACATTTGAACATTTTCTGAGCTGAATTCATACGGGACGTGAAAGCGTTCGAACACGAGAAGGTGGTCGAGTTTAGTGACGATCCACAGCATTTCGTAGCTGGAAAGGAACATGACAGTAGCTTTTATAACATACGTCCTGCGGCAATTGCTGTTTCAAAGTACAATATCAATGTGGATCTCTTAAAACTTGTGTTTATTTAATCACGATTTGTTGTAATTAAATAGGGGACACAGCAATGCAATGTTATGTGATCTTTTGTCATATTATAACTTGTGTGTTATGAAACAGGTCACTTCGAGGTAACGATCCATTAAAGATTTATCAAAATCGTGTGTATTTGGTATGATTTATGGTAATTTGAAGTCAATTCCTCCAAACACTATAATATATCTAACATCGAAGTCCAATGTGTGACTACTGCAGCTTTTATACGCTAAATTTTCAAAAGTTATAAAAAACGTTACACATACTTTTTAAAGTACATCGAGAACCAGTTATTACATGAGTGTAACAGACTTTTTAGTAATGAAACTTATCGAATAAAAGCTCTCAAATTAAAAAAAAACAATAATTAACTGTTATACCTATGTAGTTACTGGTTATCGATGCACTTTTCTTAACCCTTTCATTCTCAATGTTATTCCTTCACAACAACGTATTAAAAGCTGATTTATACCGCTTTTTACCAGTCTTTAAAGGCAGATTCCAAGATCTTGCAAATTGTATTGTTTATTTTTTTTTATTTATTTATTTTTATTTTTTATTTTTTATTTATTTATTTATTTATTTTTTATTTTTTTTTTATTTTTTTTTTTTTATTTTTTTTTATTTTATTTATTTTTTTTTTTTTTTTTTTTTTTTGATACATCGTCGGTCTTCTCAACATGATAAACATTACTCGTACACTACTGGCCATTAAAATTGCTACACGAAGAAGAAATGCAGATGATAAAGGGTTATTCATTGGACAAATATATTATACAAGAACTGACATGTGATTACATTTTCTCGTATTTTGAGTGCATAGATCATGAAAAATCAGTACCCAGAACAATCAACACTGGCCGTAATAACGGCTTTGATATGCCTGTGCATTGAATCAAACAGAGCTTGGATGCCCATGCAGCTTCAATACTATACCACAGTTAATCAAGAGTAATGACTGGCGTGTTGTAACGAGCCAGTTGCTCGGCCACCATTGACCAGAGGTTTTCAGTTGGTGGGAGATCTGGTGAATGTGCTGGCCAGTGCAACAGTCGAACATTTTCCGTATCCAGAAAGGCCTGTACAGGACCTGCAATATGCGGTCGTGCATTATCCTGCTGAAATGTAGGATTTCGCACGGATCGAATGAAGGGTAGAGCCACGAATCGTAACATATCTGAAATGTAACGGCCACTGTTCACAGTGCCGTCGATGCGAACAATAGGTGACCGAGACGTGTAACCAATGACACCCCATACCATAACGCCTTGTGATAAGCCCGTATGGCGATGACGAATACACGCTTCCAATGTGCGTTCACCGCGATGTCACCAAACACATGATGCTGTAAACAGAACCTGGATTCATGCGAAAAAATGACGTTTTTCCATTCTTGCACCCAGGTTCGTCGTTGCGTACACCATCGCAGGCGCTACTGTCTGTGATGCAGCGTCAAGGGTAACCGCAGCCATGGTCTCCGGGCTGATAGTCCATGCTGCTGCAAACGTCGTCAGTCTGTTCGTGCAGATGGTTGTTGTCTTGCAAACGTCCCAATCTGTTGACTCAGGGATCGAGACGTGGCTGCACGATCCGTTACAGCCATGCGGATAAGATGCCTGTCATCTCGACTGCTAGTGATACGTGGCCGTTGGAATCCAGCACGGCTTTCCGTATTACCCTCCTGAACCCACCGACAAACGCGAGCAGCAATGTCGCCATACGATAAACCACAATCGCGATAGACCACAATCCGACGTTAATCAAAGTCGGAAACGTGATGGAACGCATTTGTCCTCCTTACAAGAGGCATCACAACAACGTTTCACCAGGCCTGCCAACTGCTGATTGTGTATGAGAAATCCTCATGTCAGTACGTTGTAGTGTCGCCACCGGCGCCAAATTTGGGTGAACGCTATGAAAAGCTAATGATTTGCATATCACAGCATCTTCTTCCTGCCGGTTAATTTTCGCGTCTTTAGCACGTCATATTCTTGGTGTAGCAATTTTATAGGCCAATAGTGTATAATTCATTTCGATGCTCACCTATTTCACGACTCTGAAACTACTCAACGGATCTTAATGAAATTTAGCACAGTTTGTGTGATTTGGCCCTACTTAAAGATAGGATAGTTTTCATCTGGATTAATAAGGTCAATATTATCTTATTGTTAATTAAATGATTGTCTAGACTGGCTACGTGTGCAATAATTAATCGTGTTTCAACTTGAAGTCTGGGCTATTGGTAAAGTTGTCGATTAGATAGCGCAAGGTTACAGGTTCGAAACTCGCTGGGAACACCGTTTTTTTCCACTTTGAGTTTAACCTATTCTTCACCTCTCAAAGGGGTGAGGAGTAAACAGAATCAACACGTGGTTCGGATAACACGTAGAACTGTAAGCCCTCTTTTCCCGTTTGGATAACTGGGATAGGTTAAATGTTCAAATGTTTGTATAGCTTATGGGACTTAACTACAGGGTCATCAGTCCCTGAACTTACAAACTACTTATGAACTAGCTAACACTAAGGACGGCGTCACCAAACGAAGCGCGCAAGAAATCTTTCTCGCGTCCAGCAATATGGGGTGGAGCGCCATCCTGCATAAAAATCATACGTTCCAGCAGGTGTTTATCAGCCAGGCTGTGGATGACGTGATTCTGTAACATATCGGCGTACCTCTTACCCGTCACGGTAGCAGTGACAAAACCAGACTCACGCGCCGTCGGACATTTTTTGAACTTTTTTCTTCTCGGTTCTAATAAACCCCCCCCTGTCTTTACAAGCATGTATGTCAATTTTTACCTCTCTATCTACATTATTCCGATATTTATTAAGTTTTCAAATTTATATTGACTTTTTGATCACCCAGTACATTTGAACATTTCTCACCTCCCGACTGTCATAGTATTTGGAGTGGATTCTGGAACTCCTGTGTGATGGCCTGGATAGATGCCTGCCTAGTACACTGTACGACCCTCTTCAACTGTCGGCAGGCTCTGTCAGACAACAGACGTGGTCTACCTGTATGCTTCCGTGCTGTACGTGTCCCTTCGCGTTTCCAGTTGACTGTCTCATCAGAAACAGTGGACATACGGATGTTTAGGAGTGAGGATAGCTCGCGTACAGACTGACACAAGTGACACACAATGAAATGACGACGTTCGAAGTCCGTGAGTCCCACGGAGCTGTCCCTTATGCTCTCTCACGATGTCTAATGCTATTGAGGTCCATGATATGGAGTGCCTGGGAGTAGTGGCAGCACAGAGCACCTAATATGAAAAACGTATGTTTTGGGGGTGTACGGATACTTTTGTTCACATAGTGTACATTCGTTTCCCTGAGAGCACTTGCCCGGGTGTGGGTGGCCGTGGTGACATACAGGATTAAACTTTTGAAGTGGTCGTTTGATGCAGCCGTGGGCTGAGAAGAAACAAAGCGTGAATGTACAGTGGGCGATAGTGATGGGCAGTTCGGATCATTTCACTGTTTCGAAACATACGGATCATCCGAGTCTAGTGAGTCGACTCACTGTTTCGGCACACGAAACATCTGGCGTGCCGCAGAGTCGTGTGTGGCGCTACCTTCCTTGATTCACGTGAACCGCGGCAGCTGCAGGGCGCCGCTGTGAGTCGACTCGCTGCTTCGGCACCCAAAACACGAGACGTCCTGTGTCCCGCTACCTCCGCTGATTCGCGTGAGCCGAGAAAGCTGCAGGGCACGGCACAGTAGCGCCATACACCAAACACGAAACATGTATGAAATATCAACGGGGTTTTAGTACATTGTTCAGCTGACAGAACTGAACGGCACAGAATTGATATACGGTGTTCCACAGGGAAGCGTTATAGGTCCCCTACTCTTCCTCGTGTTTATAAACGATTTAGGAGACAATCTGAATATCTCCCTTAGACTGTTGGCGGATGATGCTGTCGTTTATCGATTAGTGAAGTCAACAGAGGATCAAAAGCAACTGCAAAGCGATTTAGACAAAATTTCTGCATGGTGCGAAAATTGGCAATTGACACTAAATAAAGAAAAGTGTGAAGTAATACACATGACCACTAAAAGAAATCCGCTGAACTTTAATTACGCGATAGATCAGTCAAACCTTAAGGTCGTAGATTCTACCAAATACCTAGGAGTTACAATTACGAACAACTTTGACTGGAGAGAACACACAGAAAATATTGTGGGGAAGGCGAAACGTAGGTTACGTTTCATCGGCAGAACGCTTCGAAGATGCACCAGCTCCACCAAAGAGACTGCCTACATCACACTTGTGCGTCCTCTCCTGGAGTACTGTTGCCCCTTGTGGGACCCTCACCAGGTGGGACTGACGGAAGACATTGAGAAGGTTGAGAGAAGGGCAGCTCGTTTTTTTCTATCACGTTACGGGGGGGGGGGGGGGGGAAGCGTCACGGAAATGTTGCACGAATTTGGGTGGAAATCATTAAAATAATGACGTTATTCATTGTGGCGTGATCCGTTTGCGAAGTTTCAATCACCGACTTTTACTTCTGAATGTGAAAATATTTTGCTAGCACCCACCTACTTAGGGAGACATGACCATCCCAATAAAATACGAGAAAGCAGATCGAAAACGGAACGATTTAGGTGTTCTTCCTTCCCGCGCGCTATTAGAGAATGGAACGGTAGAGAAAAGTTATGAAAGTGGTTAATGAACCCTCTGCCAGGCACTTGAATGTGATTTGCAGAGTATCTATGTAGATGTAGATGAATTTGTTTGCTACTACGATTTTACAATCGTAAAACGATTACTAAGCACTGTAACAAAGGAAGCACAAAATAGTAATGTTCAAATGCCAAAGTCATGAAACTTTTTCCAACTTTCAAAATCCCACAACTAAGTTTAAATAAAACAAGAAAGATCGTGGTTCAAATGTCTATGTCAATCCAGAAATGAATAACTTTTCTAACCAATCAATATAAACAAAATGTTTAAGATTTTTCCAAGGACATATTTAATGCAATCAAAAGATATTACTACAAGTATGAACACAAGGTAACACATTTAACAATTTACGTGACGAAACCTCAAAATTGAATTATAATTTTTCAATGTTCAGATAGGTATTCTGATAATCAGATTCATCTTCAGTCAGTCAAATAAGAGAGGTTCAATTATAGTTTCTTTAAATTGAAATTCAAAAACGTTATTTTTGACATCTCCTTACTGAGAATGTGGTTTCGTCACACTGAAATTATCTGCTCTTGCTTTGAAAAGATGCGTTCACATGGCACAGATGTAGCAACAATGCATAACAACGTTTAGTTCACGTGAAACTACCTCAAAACACCGAAGGACTTCACAGCTTTCCTTGGTGGTATCCCAGTCTTCAAACCTCAGTTGAAGGGTAAAAAAAAAAAAAGCAGTCAACAATCCGAAGATTGGTTTGAACACCACAGTGCTTTACTACGCATGGTCCTTTTTGGAGGTGGTATGCCGTTGCCTTCCTCCGATCTTCGAACTGACTTACCCAGCCAGTTATAGGGGGACCTACAGTTTAACGTGGGTTCCGAACCACGGTGCTACTCGGTATGTTTCCACATGAGCATTACTGCCAGATGTGAAAGAAGTGGAAAGTGACAGATAAAAATCCTAGTACCTGGTGGGGATCGAACCCGGGACCTTTGGATTTGTAGTCTGGCACTCTACCACTGTGCAACCTTTTTTTTCCGCCTTCTTCTGCTAGCTTCTTTGCTATGGTTTGTTACAAAATATGTATGTTAAATAAAGAAATGCCTATTCAGTGGCTAACGAAACAACAAAATAAATTTCCCAACTGTTGATTCATAAAAGAAAATGTAGTTCCTCAAATGTAAATATAGTAATTTCTACTGATATCTAATTTCCAAATATTTTGTCTTTCAATCTTAACGTTTTTTCCTGAGCCTGATACTTGATCGGACATTTTGTCGACAAATTGAGTTGCTCGTCATTGTTTATGCCAAGTCACGTTTTTCGGTAGCTGCATTGCCGTTTCAGGGTTCTGCTGAGGCCTTCACGGCCACGGGGCCCAATCCGAGGCGTTGAAGGGTAGCGGTAGCATAATTGAAAATCTCGCATGGCGCGATAGGAGAACACTTCAAACCCGTTGCACGCCTGGGCGCCGTGTCGAACTCACGCAGGCAGACGGACAGCAAAACGTACGTTAACGGTATCTAGCGCCCGATACATGAATCACAAGATTCGTTGTTTCGAAACAGTGCCGATTCAAGTTTCGACTCAGTCGAACAGTTCGCTGACTCGATTCACTGAGTCGAAACATCAACTCAGTAGCCAACTGTAGTGAGCGGGGCTGGTGCGGAGAGAGTTTGGTGCGGCTGGCGACCACCGGCGCTGCCCCTGCAGATGTTTCAGCTGCCGTTGGCGCCCGTGCCGTCGCATCGCAGCCCACACTGCTCATCAAAGCTGCACGACACTCGACCCCCGTTCTCTTGTTCTCTCGCTACGTTTTCTCGTTACCGGGTAGTTCCACCGTTAATTTGGCAAGCTGTTTTCCCCCACTGCAGTCATCGATTAACTTTAATTAAAGATTTGTATTTCATCTTACAACCACCCGTTATCGCCGTCGACGTTGCACCTTTCCGAACTGCCGATATTTCCTCTATGAAGTTGTAGTGGTACTAATCATTGACTTAAAAAATGTTCAAATGTTTGTTGAGCTTATGGGACTTAACTACGGGGTCATCAGTCCCTAAACTTACAAACTACTTACGAACTAGGACGGCACAAATATCCATGCCCGAGGGGGGATTCGAACCCCCGACCGTAGTGGCCGTGCAGACCGTGACTGGAGCGCCTCAGTCCCCTCGGCCAACGCGGCCGGCTCATTGACTTATTTTCGCTACTTATTGTGCTTGTCGATACACTCAAATACTTGAATTATTGGATACACTCAGATAAATGGATTACCTGCTGCACAGTTATTCGTCTTTTTTTTTTCTTCTTCTTTTTTCTTTTTAGTAAACAAACCATAAAGTGTTATGAATTATTTGAAACTGAAAAAGGGAAATACTGGAATGATATTGGTAATATACGTTTACAAATTTTGAAGAGACTTCGGCATTACAGCAACGATGCTAGTTAGCAGACTGTAGGTAAAATAGCAGCCAATCGGTTACAAATAATTAGGTTGATCAACCCTTTACCTAGGTTTCGACAAAAATATTTTTGTCTCCTGTGGAGGGACTTGTCGAAACTATTAAAAATACTACAAGGCGACACAGGTAGGCAGTAAAATATAATATTAACGTTGCAGGCAGTCTAACAAGGTAATACACACTTTTCCTTATGAACAATGGCTAAGACATGAAATAAATCGCAATTTGCGATCAGTTATGGCTTCACTGTACTAGGTTTAGATGGAATACCAAAGTGCGGCGAATGAAAATTTGTGCCCGGTCGGGATTCAAACCAGGGATCTCCTGCTTACTACGCAGACGCGTTGACCACTCCGCCACCGAGGACACCGTGACCAGCCCGACTGCAGAGGACTCTTCCCTGCACGTCTCCCGAAACATCCTAATCTCCATTCCCCACGCTGTCTATACCACAGAACAAATAGGCTGTGGTATAGGAAAGAGACAGTGTGTTCAGTTTGTTAAGAGTAAATTTATGTTGTCTATAACAGTCAATCACTGTCTGGTTCACACCTTTGCGATTGACATTAATTAATTATTAATACAATAAAGGTACAGTGAAACAGGTTATAAGTGTTAATTAGTCAGATTTGCAATCAGTTATACTACCCTGCTTAGCTTTAGTTATAGAAATACGACATACACATTTCCAACACATGAACACGAACTTAGACAGTCTGTATTGTAGGCGCATTTAATGATATTAGCTAAACAGCATTAATTTATTGCTTTTAATCTGTTCACGTTTAGTCAATAGACATGTATGTGCAGAAAGCTATATATGTGCCTATGAGCGAATGGTTAACCATCCCACACCACACAATTACACGCTGAAGATCCACCTGACAAAACCAACTTGAATTGTCAACAGACCAACAATGCACGTTTTGGCGGTTTACCTGGCCATGCCGCGGTGGAGTGCCCAGCGCTCTAAGGCGCCTTGCTTCGGAGCGCGAGGTTGCTCGCCGTCGGAATTCCAAGTCCTCCCTCGGACATAGGTGTGTGTGTTCTACTTAGTGTAAGTTAGTCTAAGTAGTTTGTAAGTCTAGGGATTGATGACCATAGAAGTTTGGTCCAGTAGGTTTACAAACACTTGAACCTAGTCATGATTGGTAAATGTGGCTTCATCACTAAATAAGATACAAGATGCATCTGGAGTATCCTGTCGTAATGTCTATATACAGAAGGTAACACAATTCTCATAATAGTTTCCATGTAGTTCTTAATGAAGAGAGATGTGATACGGATGGAACCAATGTTGATGCCAATGCCTCGTGCGATTCCGCTGGAACTAACATGCGGATCAACTGCAACAGCAGCCAAAATATTAATATCACCCACTTCTGTTGTCACTACTGTTACTACTGTCGTACTATTACGTTCTCTAGGTATTACACTACCACTTTCACCTAACTGGTAAAAGAGGTAGATAAATAACTGCATAGATAGGTGACGTCTATTGGGATATGTTTCGGCATACATCGTACAAGCACGAACTGCATTCTTCCTGCACTCTCCATACACCATGTATATGTCGGCCTTTTCTGCTTTAATAAATACCATCGTCCACTCACAACCTACTGCTTGGAATGTCACACAGTGACTAGCAAGTCGCAATGTACTCAGTGAAAACACAAGCCCGATCAAACGGAACAACATCGTACCTAGAACCAACCCAGGTTGCATGGGGCAAACAAATGTCAGAGTAGAAACTTTTCACAACACGATATCTCGTAAAAGAATGGGACTAGAGTCCTGCAACAAACACCAATGACATTCTTACTGACCCTAATTTTAGTCTGTTAGTGTCAATATCCATTTTTATTTTTAAAAAGTGTTTGTTTGCACACACACACACACACACACACACAAACACACACACACACACACACACACACACACACACACACACACACACACACACACATATATATATACATATTAAACACTTTTTGGGTGGCTGTAAGCTGGTGTGAATCGCAGTCCTCCCGAATGCAAGTCCAGTGTGTAAGCATTGCATCACTTCGCTAGGTGAGTGTGAGGTAAGTATTGTTATAAGTTTGGGGAGGTGCTAGAAGATGTCATTCCTTGAATCACCACTACCGCCGGTACAAATTCTGTGCTCTACATGTGTGTGTGTGCGTGCATCCATATTAAAATATGAGAAATTTTTAAATATCGTAACAATTGTTAAAATTTATTTACTGGCTAACAATACGAGCCAATGACTACCAATCCATCTGGTGAAAAACGCACATCAATATCTCTTTCCGACGCAAAGTTTTAGGTAATTCATCCTGTATATTATTTAAAATAATGGCCGTATAACACTCTCTTAAGGCATGCCAGAAATTACTTGCACGTCGGTGGACTTCTCTGCGTTAATAAGGACACGCTTTCACCCATCTCACTGCTGCCGCCAGTCATGCCAATTGAGTGGTGGGTACGTACTAGCTAATGGTATGCTATCAGCAAAATAAAATCGGTCGACGTGGAGACGCGGCATTGAAGAGTTTGGACGTACCCATCACCAAAGAGGTTAGAATATAGGGAATCGCTCTTACGCTGAAAAAATGAAGCCTGCCTCCGCCATATTGCTACGTCTTGGAGAAGTGTTCGTACTGTATAGCTGATGTTTTATGTCGCTTAAAACAGCAATCAAACATCCGCCAGTTTTGCCGCGATGTACAACATGTTAAAATAGTGTAAATTAGCGTTAAAAATTAATTTTTCAAATATATTAGTATGAGTATTTCTTTCCTTCTCTCTCTTTGGCCATATTCCCGTACATTTAATGGGTGGCCGGATGCCCTTCCTGTCACCAGCCCATACCCTCTGGGAGGAAATGTGTACCTCAAATGCCTGAGTATAGTGTTATATCTGTGAAAGTGTAAAGTGTTACGAAATGTTTGCGAATAGTGTAACTGAGGCGGAACGTAGAAACCAGCCGGGTATTCACCTAGAGAGATGTGGAAAATCGCCTAAAAACCACATCCAAGCTAACCGGCAGTGCGACCCACTTCGTTAATCCTACGGGCGGATTCTTACCGGGACCGGTACGCCTCCCCCTCTGGAAAAGCGGTGCGTTAGACCACGCGGCTAACCGTGCGAGTCATTAGGATGAGTATTTATTACTACAGCAGAGTCCCGAAAACTCGGTCTAATGTGGACCGAAGGTTGGCCGAGTTTTTGAAAATGCCAGATTATCGGGAACGGTGTTAAAAAAGAATAGGTAAGATTTTTTGTTATAAAATAATTTATATTGTAACTTTAGGATACAATAAAATCATCAAATCATGGAATACAGTAACAGAAAACAAATTTAAGAATATATCAAACAAATTATATTCGTTACTTATGAGTGCGTACTTTAATTTACACTTAGAAAACAACTTTAAGAAGACAAACAGCAAGCAAGCTTGGAGTTTAACGTCTCGTAGACAGCGTGTTCATTAGAGACGGAGCTTGCGCTCGGAAGGTTTGAGTAAGGATGTGGAAGGAAATCGGCCGTGCCCTTTCAAAGGAACCGTCCCGGCATTTGCCTGGAATGATTTAGGGAAATCTCGGAAAACCTAAATCTGAATGGCCGGAGGTGGATTTGAACCACCATCCTTCCGAATGCGAGTCCAGTGTGCTACCACAGCGCCACCTCACTCGGTAAGACACAGCCTTGAACAATGAAAAAGTATGGGCAATAGTGATTTATTTCATAAAACATACTCCACTAAACTTCCCATCACGCCTAGCTGATTATAAAAAACACTGTGAAAAAATGAACTCCCATACTTTTGATCACGACTGTTTTATAATATGAAGACGCATCTACGAACTGCATTAGACACAAAGGATTTTTAAATATAGTATAGGTGGCACACGAAAAGACGATGTGTAGGCGCATATATAGAATAGCCTGTAACTGCTACACGCTACAGTTTCAATTGTATCTAGCATCCTGCCGGTGGCCGAGGGGTCTGCGACGCGCCAGTCACGGTCTGCACGGCCACTACAGTCGGGGGTTCGAATCCCCCCTCGGGCATGGATATTTGTGCCGTACTTAGTGTTAGCTGGCTCATAAGTAGTTTGTAAGTTTAGGGACTGATGATCCCGTAGTTAAGTCCCATAAGATATACAAACATTTGAACATTTCTAGCATTCTGCGAGTGTGGAATAATTCCAGAGGATGTACAGGGGGTGGCCGAGTTACCCGGATGGTCGGGTTACCGAGTTTCCGGGTTTCCGGGAATCTGCTGTATTTATTTCAAATGTTCAAATGTTTGTTAAGCTTAAGGAACTTAACTACGGGGTCATCAGTCCCTAAACTTACAAACTACTTATGAACTACCTACAACTAAGGACGGCACAAATATCCATGCCCGACGGGGGATTCGAACCCCCGATCGCAGTGGCCGTGCAGACCGTGACTGAAGTGCCTCAGTTCCCTCGGCCAACGCGGCCGGCTATTTATTTAAGAAAGTATTTTGTTTGAAAGTGCATAGTTTGCACTGACTCGGTTCAATGCATTAACAGTAAGAGGGTCGACTTAACGAATAGTCTTTATGGAGAAATAGCATTCCACAACTCACCAAGATGACGGACAGGCTTCAAAATGTTCAAATGTTTGTACAGCTTATGGGACTTAACTACGGGGTCATCAGTCCCAACTTACGAACTACTTATGAACTAGCTAACACTAAGGACTTCACAAATATCCATGCCCGAGGGGGGATTCGAACCCCCGACCGTAGTGGCCGTGCAGACCGTGACTGACGCGCCGCAGTCGCCTCGGCCACCGCGGCCGACGGACAGGCTTCAACGGACGTAAGTGCTCGGCATAGACAACGTCATCTCCCTTTATTTTAACCTCCTTGCCCATGAACATACCGTGAAAGAAATTTCTTGATTTGTAGGATTATCAACGTAGAATAACAATCTTGTCATCAAGAAGTGGATTAGACATGAAAAATGGGAAAGGAGAGTGGTCTCAAGATTATCGTAACCTACAAGTGACACGCCTACAATGGAAGGACGTTTGGAGTCAGCTGCCTAGTCCACTGCACACGGCCGCACACTTCGCCTTTCGTATTTAGTTGGCCAAAAAGCACAGACAATGGGCAGTGGCTGATAGGCAGCGTGTAATGTGGCCCTGTGAGTGAAGTTCAGAATGATGCAAGGCGTTGTGGGCACCGACAGCAGTGTGTAGAGGATGTACTTCCGGCCGGAGACGGTTCTACGTTTTTTGGGAGTGTTTTTCGTACCATGACTTGAGCATATACTTTGACCCGTCCGGACAGCCGAGCGGCGTTAACACACTGCTTCCGGGATACGTGGACACGAACGCCCCCATCGAATCCGCCTCGTGGGATGACGACTAGGACTGGTGAGCTGGCAGCCGACATCGGCGTCCTGCCTCAGAAGCACGTTACGCAACCATTTAAAAAACTTCTCACACTTGAACGTGGATTTAACCTCGACGCAGACAGATGTGTCGGGAGGAGTGTTGGTGTTAGGAATGACAGCTTCTAGCGCTGCCTCAATCCTTATAACAATACTTACCTCACACTCAAATGTTCGAATGTTTGTAAAGCTATGTGACCAAACTGCAGTGGTCATCGGACCGTAGAGCTGCAAACTCCTTTAACTTATGCTTAGAACATCACACACACACACACACACACACACACACATATATATATATATATATATATATATATATATATATATATATATATATAAAAGCGCGCAAGAGGGAGTACTCTAACCTCCGACAGGGAGCAGACGCGAACTCCACAGCAAAGTACCTTTAGAGCGCACGGCTACTCCCTTGCGGCACCTCTCACTCACCTAGCGAGGTGGAGCAGTGGTAACACACTGGACTCGCACTCGGTTCAAATCTGATTGATGTTTTTCGTGATTTCCTTAAATCAACTCCAGGCAAAATCCGGGACAGTTCCTGTCAAAGGGCACAGCCGATTTCCTTCCCCATCCCTGACAGAAACCATCCGAGCCTGTGCTCCGTCTCGAATGACCACGATCTCGACGGGATTATAAATCCCAATCTTGCTTCCTTTCTTTGACCCCACACTGTTCAAGTTACAGTGAACATGAACTAGTCTCAGCCGGCCGCAGTGGCCGAGCGGTCTGCGGCGTGCCAGTCACGGACTGCACGGCCGCTGCGGTCAGGGTTTGAAATCCCCCCCTCGGGCATGGATGTTTGTGCCGTCTTTAGTATAAGCTAGTTCATAAGTTGTTTGTAAGTTTAGGGACTGATGAGCCCGTAGTTAAGTCCCATAAACTCTACAAACATTTGAACTAGTTTCCTTGTGTCAACTTTCTCGGTGTTTCCATTTCTTCTACACCTTCATAATACGTTGTGGACACCCCCAAGTTCCAAGATAATATTGGCCGTGTTGATGAGATTGCACGCATACATTCGAGGTTTGACGAACTTCTAGGCACCTTATCCTAGCTCGACTGGTATGCTAAGTCACGCGATCTTAACCCGTAGAAATTTCTGAGACTATTTGCAGCAGTGAATGAAACGGAGCAATGAAAAGCCCTGCGATTTAATAGTTCAGCGGGTTCTAATTCTCAATGAGTGGCTTCAGTTTGATGTAGCATACCTCAAGTAACTTGCGGACTATCTTCCACATCAGTTATCATTATTTTTCACGGTATTAGTTCACGACCGCGCGGAATGGCCGCGTTGGCTAAGGAGTAATGCTACGGACTTGGCAGTCGTTCCCGCCGGAGGTTCGAGTCCTGCCTCAGGAATGTGTGTGTGTGTGTGTGTGTGTTGTGTGTGTGTGTGTGTTGTCCTTAGTGTAAGTTAAAGTAGTTTGTCAGTCTGGGGATTTATGACCACAGCAGTTTGGTCTAATAGGTTTACAAACATTTGAACATTTTGTAAATGACATTAATCTGAGATTCATAGTAGAGGGAGTTGTCGGGAAGGACGCTATGCATCTTGCTGCGTGTAAACTCAGCATACTCACAGTGTTTGCATTCAGAAGACTGTTGCGTGTGATGTACAGTGCATATTTTTCTTTTTTCTGTGCGATACTCGTATAACATGTAAGTAGAGCAACTGTTAAATTATCACAGGCTGATAGTTATCTCTACTTTTTTTTTACATATTATAAAGATTTTCGGTTCCGTATCGGATTCTTAGCACACGTATATAATTCTCAAGTCCTTTGGAGGCGTACGATAGGAACTGCCTTCGCTAGCTTGAAGGAAATCACAAAGGTGACAATCTCTATTATTATTATTGCAATGTTTCACAATACCGTGGATACCTTATAAGGGAGTTCCAAAGACTCTCCAAGAAACATAATCTACCTGTACACAGGTACCTACCAATTCTAAATGTTAACAGGCTACGCTCACGTCATACAGCTCTGCGTGATGGTTTCTGGAAATTTTAAACCACTCGAAGAATGGAAGTGTCGGTGGCAAGCGGCAGCAGATGTGCACCTGCATTACATCTTCTCAGGCGCTTAACTACCAAATGGATCTCAGCTACCACGCGGACAGCACTGAATTGAATTAGAAAGGGCCATGGCATGTGTAACAATGCACTTCATAAATGGTGTTTCTTTGTATGTGTATATCAGCCATACGCTAAATAAATAATACAATAAATAAATACTGTAGATACTAGATTTTATGAACGACTGTTATTTACAACTTAATGTTCACATTACTTAATTTCGGCAAGTCCTTCACTATTTTGTTAAGTCATCACCGATATTAAAAATTGTAATTTTCCTCTCCTTAATACTCGCACAGTTCGCCTCCTATTGCTGGCCCTGGACCGGGATGCACTTAGCCTCGTAATGGCAACTGGGCAGATACCCAGTTGAGAGGTAGCGGCTCTTAGGTCTGGTCTGAGAGAGGTGGCACACAATAGATTCACATTCGGGAGGACAGCACTTCAAACCCGCCTCCGATTTGGGTTTTCCCTGTTCCCACCCGAATTTGTATGAAACAGCATTTAGACTGCGCCCGACGCCTTGTGCAACAGAGTGATCTGTGGTGAAAATTTGTACTTAGGTCGGGGATTGAACCCGGGATTTCTGCTTACTAACCAGATGCTCTATCCCTTATGCCACCAGAACACGGTGGTTATCACAACTACAGGAATTACTCTGGAACGATCTCAGCTAAACACAAATTCTCAATTCTTACCCACTAATATAGTTTCCTTTCGGCTACGGTTCGTGGGCCGCGGTGGAGTAGCCGAGCGGTGTCAGGCGCCTCGCTGCGGAGGGCTCGGTTGCTTGCCGTCGGAGGTTCGAGTCGTCCCTGGGGCATGTGTGTGTGTGTGTGTGTGTGTGTGTGTGTGGGGGGGGGGGGGTGGGTGGGTGTGTGTGTGTGTGTGTGTGTGTTCTCCTTACCTTAGTTTAAGTAGTTTGTAAGCTACGGACTGATGACCACGCAGTTTGGTCCGATAGATTTACAAACAAACGGTTCGTGGTTTCTCGTAAAGAGACTGAGCTTCGCATGCAATTGCAATGCAATGCAAGGATCTTTTTGTCCGTCGTTTATTAGGGTTGGAACTTAAATAGTGGCGACACTGCTCTGGAGACATAATGCGATGGAATTTACTATTGTCGCATTGTTGACATACCTACCTTACCTCCGAGCAAATGGACTCGTTCGTCCCACGTCACCATCGTCCGCACAATTGGGAAAAAAAGAAACAACTTGTGAGCGAGCGGTCTAACATAACGGTGTCACTATGTTTCCGATACAGGAACAACGGTGACCGTCAGTGCACAGTATTACTGTTCGTTTTTGGAGCATCGCCTGCGACCAGCTTTGCGAAAGAAGCGGCAGCATTTTCTGTGCAACCCAGCACGACAATTGGCGGGCGCATACAGCTGGAGCCGGCCGCGGTGGCCGAGGAGACTGAGGCGCTCCAGTCATGGTCTGCACGGCCACTACGGTCGGGGGTTCGAATCCCCCCTCGGGCATGGATATTTGTGCCGTCCTAGTTCGTAAGTAGTTCAAAAGTAGTTTGTAAGTTTAGGGACTGATGACCCCGTAGTTAAGTCCCATAAGCTTAACAAACATTTGGAGATACAGCTGAAGCTCTGACTGTACCATCCACCATACTCCCTGGACTTAAGTCCTTGTGACTTTTATCTGATTCCGTAGATGAAGGAACCACTTCGTGGCATTCGCTTCAGCACTGTTCGAGAGATTCGACAGGCAGCAGACCGCTCCATTCGTACTATCAACAAAACAGGCTCTGCTCACGGTATACCTCGCCTTAACATCGCTGGCTATGGGTTCTACACAACGGTGGTGACTTCAAATGTTCAAATGTTTGTAGAGTTTATGGGACTTAACTACGGGGTCATCAGTCCCTAAACTTACAAACTACTTATCAACTGGCTTATCCTAAGGACGGCACAAATATCCATGCCCGAGAGGGGATTCGAACCCCCGATCGTAGTGGCCGTGCAGACCGTTACTGGAGCGCCTCAGTCCCCTCGGCCACCGCGGCCGGCCAACGGTGGTGACTACTTTGAAGAAAAGTAACAGTAACATGTGACGCTTTTGTATCGGTTCTGAATAAATAGTTGCCACTAAGTTCCAACCCTCGTATACAGAGATTTCTGTATTTATTTTTTTAAGAAAAGTATCTTATCGTTTTGTTCAAATGTTTGTTAAGTTTATGGGACTTAACTACGGGATCATCAGTCCCTAAACTTACAAACTACTTATGAACTACTTACAACTAAGGACGGCACAAATATCCATGCCCGAGGGGGGATTCGAACCCCCGACCGTAGTGGCTGTGCGGACCGTGACTGGAGCGCCTCAATCCCCTCGGCCACCGCGGCCGGCTCTTATCGTTTTGCAGAAAGTTTCATTTATATTGCATAACTAAGAAATAGTAGACTATGAGATAAAAATGTGCACAGGAGACGGATGAGACAAGAGCGGAGAAGGAAGTCGACTATCACATTACCTTGAAACGATTAAGTACAACTGAAGAAAAACTAAATCCCTCTCCTTCCGAATGCAGGTCTTGGGGTGTATCCACAGACCCGCCTCTTACGGTAAGAACTTGTCGTTGTGTAGTGTGTGTGTGTGTGTGTGTGTGTGTGTGTGTGTGCGCGCGCTTTTACTTCTTATACACTTTTCTCTTTTTAATAGTTATTTTGTCGTAATAGCATCCGTAGTCTCACCGTAATGCTTTTAACAAATTCTGGGGATACAATTTCGAAAATCTTTCCCACGGAGGAAGAATAAACAAAGCTTATGGGAATTTATGACCTGAAAGGCTACAGGATTTTCCACATTGCATAACATCGTCATATCTTTCCGATTCAAATTATTTAACGGCAGGCAGTTACCATAACAGACCGTCTTTCAAACCAAATGTGGATGTTATCGTCCCACAGCGGGTACTTCCACTAATGTCGCCATTCCGTGCTGCTTCCCACGCACGTCCAGGTGATTAGCACCAGAAAGAAGGTCGAGGCAAACAAAGAAAATGCTTTCCCACTAGTGAAGGGTCGCCGCTGTGTGAATATTGTCCGGAGCCACAACTCGCTCTTCACACGCGCGCTGAAGGACAGTTTGCAACTATTCCAGCACGTCTAAGAACAACCGTATCACTTCTTCATCTCTAGAATAATATATAACAGTCTACCCGTGTGTAGAATGATTCTTCCTAACCAGTTTTCTGATTTCGAGATTTATATTCGGGGTATCACACACGTTTGATACACATCAATGAAATACATATAATTATTTGTAATTTTGATAATGTAACCTGTTTTCTTGCACTCATTTATTTACTTTACCCAGAGGCGTTTTGATTTTCTTTTTTGTTTTTGTTTTTAGATGTAGTATTTATAGGTTATATACAGTTTACACGGTGACAATATGGGAAGAATCGCAAAATTCAAACTCAAAAACTATAAATTGCAAGTAATTACTTACTTTTTATAAAAAATACATGACCTGTTTATAGTCTATAAATACATCTAATAACAAAACTGTAATTTCAAGCCGGCCGCAGTGGCCGAGCGGTCTGCGGTGCGCCAGTCACAGTCTGCACGGCCGCTACGGTCAGCGGTTCGAATCCCCTCTCGGGCATGGATGTTTGTGTCGTCTTTAGTGTAAGGTACTTCATAACTAGTTTGTAAGTTTAGGGACTGATGAACCCGCAGTTAAGTCCCTTAAGCTTAACAAACATTTGATTTGATTTTGTAATTTCAATAACCAATGAGGTAGTTTTGAAGTCAAAAAAGTTGAAACGCGTCTGGGAAAAATTAATAAATTGCAGCAACAAAATAAGGTTTTTATTTCCAAAAACGAATAATTCGAGGCTTGCTGCGGAAGATGGCTACACATACAATATTGAAATTAATATATTTAGTGTTTTCTTCATTTTACGTTAGATACTGTTCACGACAGTAGCTTCAGAGCGTTATCTGATCGAAACTTCCGTTATTGTTGAACTTAAATATTATATGTTTTGCAGATGTAGTCCATTGTTTACATCTGTGACACGTGTGTATCATTTATAGCTTCAATCTAAAGTTATCCAGTATTTCACGTTCTCGAAGAGAAGAATCAAGAACTCGCTGTTAGAAAAATAAAATTAAGTTTTACCCTCTGTTAAAGTGTGACTTTCAGACGTATGTACGAGGCGCGTCCAGAAAGTAAGTTCCGTTTGGTTATATAAAACGAACGGGTACAGATACAGAAAAAATATTGATTGTACAAAAATCTACAACTGTTAAACTACTTTTCTACATAGCTTCCGAAATTTTGTAGGCAATTGTCATAGCATGGCACAAGGTTTTGTGTGCCTTTTTCATAGAATGATGCCGCCTGGGTATTCAACCAAGTGGTAACATGTTCTTTCAGCTCGTCATCATCGAAGAAGTGTTGTCCACCAAGGACAGATTTTAGGTGTAAGAAGAGGATTACTGTCAAAAGATTTTTTTTCCACGATAATGTCTGACATCACACACCGAATGTGACCAGAGAATTCTTACGAAAATTTCAATGGGACCTGTTTGATCATCCTCCATACAGCTCGGACCTCTCTCCTAGCGACTTTAATCTCTTCTTACACCTAAAATCTGTCCTTGGTGGTCAAAACTTCAACGATGATAAAGAGCTGTTACCACATGGTTGAATACACAGGCGGCAACCTTCTGTGAAGGATGCATGCAAAAACGCGTGGCACGCTATGACAAGTGCCTACAGAATGTCGGCAGTTATGTGGAAAAGTAGTTTAAGAGTTGTAGAATTTTGTGGAATAAAAATTTCTTCTGTATCTGTGTGCAATTTCATTTTATTACTAAACGAAACTTACTTTTTTGGACGCGCCTCGTATAACCCAGATAACTCATGAAACGCTGTAGTCAGTCGAAAGTGTGACTCTAATAAAAATCAGTACTAGACAGTCCGCTACGACAAAATATATATGGGTCGAATTTCAAAAACGTCGTTTAAGATTGCATAAAGCAAATGCTTATATAGCTTGCATTTATGTGGGTAGGGTACGGAGCATCATCCTCTGTCAGCGCAGAGGTTGGATTTAAGCTTAGGTGAATCTGCTGGATACTGGCAAGGTCGGAAGGGGAGAAGAAATCAATCGGCATAAAAAATGCAGAAACGGCGGGTCACCAAACAGGACGCCTGCCTGTGTGTGTGTGAGAGAGAGAGAGTGAGAGAAACAACACGACGCAGTGGTCCACAGTACACGGCCCTGCTGTCAGTCTGAAAACACGGCGGTGGGGTCGGTGCCGTAGTCCAGTGTGGAAGCGCGCTTACGGCTTCAGTGTGCAGAACGTGAGGTCGGGCGAGGATTTCACTGTGATGTGCTAGATAGAAGAAAGAAGAGGGTGACAACGATATTAAATTTATGCTATTGGAATCTGGTTTCTGAATAGATGCGATAAACAAGGGAGCTCTGATTTGTGTTTTTGTGTATGTATTACTCGATTGGAGGGAAAGAAATCGCGATTCATGATACGCAAGATAAAGAAGGGAGCTGTGATGTGTATTTTGGCCCACTTTACGTTACGGTTGTAACACTAAAAGTGGGCCTTTGCGGTCGTCTTTTGACAGCTCCAAATTTAAATGAAAATAACGGCTTAACTATTCATCTGAGCCGGCCGCGGTGGCCGAGGGGACTGAGGCGCTCCAGTCACGGTCTGCACGGCCACTACGGTCGGGGGTTCGAATTCCCCTTCGGGCATGGATATTTGTGCCGTCCTTAGTCTAAGCTAGTTCGTAAGTAGTTTGTAAGCTTAGGGACTGATGACCCGTAGTAAAGTCCCATAAGTTTTACAAACATTTGAACATTATTCATCTGACACGAAAATTGAATAACCTAATTGGTAGAGGAGAAAATTCTCTACAACTTTGCTCTCTTATGTTTTTTTTTATATCTCATAGCGATCCAAAAATATTTGCAACAGTAACGGCGATTTTGGGATGTATGTCTGTCTGTCTGTCCGTAACGTGTTCCCAGTTTTTAAGACTAACCGTTCAGCCGATCAGCATCAAATTTCACAGACATGATTGTAAGCCGCCGGAGACCAGAACCTCCCTTTTTCAAAATTTTCGGACAAAAATAGAGTATTAAAACCAAAAAAAGCCGTTTGTAATATAATTGTAATTGCAAACGAACCGTTCATCTGACACAAAAATTGAATAACCTAATTGGTAGAGGAGAAAATTCTCTACAACTTTGCTTCCTTATGTTTTTTTCATATCTCGTAGCGTTTGAGACATATTTGCAAAAATAACGAAGTTTTGACACCCTCCATTAATTAACGAAAACCAGCCGTTCGGAGATGTCACCTGACATTCCTCGCCCAGAACTCTCTCTGGCATAAGCCATCTTGCGTTGCGTATTTGATGATTTTCTTATTGCAACTTACATGTTGTCATTTCGAAGCAATGGCGCACTGAAGAATTAACAAGAACACATCGTCCTTTGTACGATAAATGATAATCTAGTGTCTACAAATGCCATATTAGCATCAGTTAACAACGGCCATCAATAGTATGAGATTAAATGACTGTTCTCTTGATTGATAGCCGTAGCGTAGTGGACAAGGTGTTGGACCATGACGCTAAAGGGCGGTGGTTGGGAACCCGACACTATCTAAATTTCTTTTTCCTAAAAGGGTTTCAGACACTGTTATTAATTAATTTTTTATTATTTAGATTATTATTTTAGTCCAAAATGTTTGCAAAAACTTATAAAACTACAAATCTAAAGTGAGTCGTAAAACACGTGAGTGCGATTTTTTTCTTTATGTATTGCTCAAATGGAAGGAAAGTAATCACGGTTCATGAAAATCAAAATAAAGAAATGAGCTCAGATGTGTGTTTCTATGTATGTATTGCTCTATTGGAAGCAAAGAAATCACGATTCATGAGAAGCAAGATAAAGAAGTAAGCTGTGTTGTGTTTCTCTGTATGTATTGCTCCACTGAAAGGGAACAAATCATGATTCATGAGAAGCAAGATAAAGAAGGAAGCTGCCATGTTTCTATGTGTGTTTTGCTCCATTGGAAGGAAAGAAACCACGAATCATGAGAAGCAAAATAAGAAGGGAGTTCTGATGTTTGTTTCTGTGAATGTATTGCTACATTGAAAGGAAAGTAATAACGATTCATGAGAAGCAAAATAAATGAGCTCTGGTGTTTGTTTCTGTATATGTATTGCTCCATTGTGAGGAAAAAATCCACGATTCATGGCCGGCTGCGGTGGCCGAGGGGACTGAGGCACTCCAGTCACGGTCTGCACGGCTACTACGGTCGGGGGTTCGAATCCCCCCTCGGGCATGGATATTTGTGCCGTCCTTAGTCTTAGTTAGTTCATAAGTAGTTTGTAAGTTTACACCCATGCCCCAGGGAGGACTCGAACCTCCGCGGCGAGCAACCGCGCGTTCCGCAGCGAGATGCTTTAGACTGCTCGGCTACTCCACCGCGGTGTGAAGATGATATTAGAGTAGAAGATGAATCATTCGCATGCTTTCTCGTATCTGTTATGGTACAGAAATAGGAGCATAAGTTAGATACCGTTGCAACACTAACACATAACGATGATAATAGGGATGATAATGACGAACAACTCATTGCTATCGGTAGTGCCGTTCTTAGTGTAAGCTAGTTAACAAGTAGTTTGTAAGTTTAGGGGCTGATGACCCCGTAGTTAAGTCCCATAAGGTCTACAAAGATTTGAACATTTTGAACACGATTAATGAAAAGCAAAATAAAGAAGGGAGCTCTGATGTGTGTTTTTGTGATATTACTTGACTCACAGTGGTTATACAATGGACACACACACTGATCAGCCAGAAAATCACGAACACCTACGTAATAGCCGAAATGTCCACCTTTGGCACGGATGAAAAAGACGGCGTGTTTTGTCCAGGCTGCAATGAAGCTGTCGTAGGTCACTGCATGGAATCAAATCAAATATTTGTAAATCTGTGCGACCTAACTGCTGTGGTTATCAGTCCGTCAGATTACAAACTATTTAAACTAACCTAAGGACAACACACACACCTATGCCAGAGGGAGGACTCGAACCTCTGACGGGGAGCAACCGCGCGCTCCACAGCAAGGTGCCTTATAGTGCTCGACCATTCCACCGCGGCCGTTGGGGGGACGTGGTACCAATCTGCACACAGAAGTCACATAATTCCAGGAAATTACGGTGAGGGACGGGGGCATGAACTGACGCTACCTTCAATCATAACACAGATGTGATCGATGCCGGCCGTGGTGGCCGAGGGGACTGAGGCGCTCCAGTCACGGTCTGCACGGCCACTACGGTCGGGGGTTCGAATCCCTCCTCGGGCATGGATATTTGTGCCGTCCTTAGTCTTAGCTAGTTCATAAGTAGTTTGTAATTTTAGAGACTTATGACCCCGTAGTTAAGTCCCATAAGCTATACAAACAGTTTTTTGTGATCGATGGGGCTCACATCTGGCGTGTTGGGGGGGGGGGGGGGGTTGGAGGGGGGGGGGGGGGAGAGCAGCTCAGCAATTGAAACTCGCCTTTTTGTTCCTCGAATCACTCCGTCACACTCCTATCCTTGTGACATAGTGCATTATCTTGTTGAAAAATGCCACTGTCGTTGGGAAAGAGGGTTGTCATGAAGAG
This sequence comes from Locusta migratoria, assembly GCA_026315105.1. Lineage (NCBI taxonomy): Eukaryota > Metazoa > Arthropoda > Insecta > Orthoptera > Acrididae > Locusta > Locusta migratoria. The sequence continues at coordinate 285,799,451 of CM048755.1, forward strand.
GTGTACGTGATCTGAAATCAGTGTACGCTACTTATTGGCCGTCAAGTCCGCCTCCGTAGACCAGTGGAAAGCGCTGTAGGTTCCTAAGTAGTGGGCCCGGGTTCGATTCCCGGTCGGGTCGGTGATTTTCTCCACTCAGAAAAAAAATTTCAAATGTTTGTCACTCTATCGGACCAAACTGCGTGGTCATCAGTCCGTAGCTTACAAACTACTTAAACCTAGGCAAACTAACCTAAGGACAAACACACACACCCATGCCCCAGGGAGGACTCGAACCTCCACGGCGAGCAACCGCGCGCTCCGCAGCGAGACGCCTTAGACCGCTCGGCTACTCCACCGCGGCGCTCCACTCAGAGACTGGGTGTCGTTTTGTCCTCATCATCATCGACCCGAGTGGCGTCGCTTGAAGAGTTTCACCAGGCAGGCAGAACAAGGTGCAAGCTGGTGTATAACGGCAAGAATACCGTACGGAACCATCATCACTGGCCGTCATGGAGCCTTGCACGTGCTCCGCTGGACTCATGGGTGCCCACGTGAATGTTCCGCAGAGCACAATAATGAGTCGGCGCCAACTCGTCTCCGACCAACAGTATTAGTGATAAGGAGCTGTTCCCCTGGAAGACGACGGATTCGCACCCTCCCATTGGTATGATGGAGGTATCGGCATTCAGCAGACCGTGTTACGCCCTGCCACTGCGCACACGCCCAGTGATAATGGTGACGTGCCGAATTCAGTCGTAGTTTCCGACGTCGTGGCGTTAACGTTGTCACATGCATGGGTCGTCGACGACGGAGGCCCACCGTTAGGAGCGCATTGATGAGAAATTGTATTGGAAGCAACACATTGATAATCTAGTGAAACGTTTGAATTCAGCAATTTAAGCTATTGGGGTTACTGCAAAATTTGCCAACAAACATCTCAGTAAATTAGCTTACTATGCCTATTTTCATGCACTGTTTTCATACGGCATCATATTTTGGGGTAATTCATTATTGAGCGAAAAGGTATTCATGGCACAAAAGCGGGTAATTAGAATAATTTCTGGAGTCCGCCCAAGATCATCCTGCAGACACTTATTTAAGGATCTAGGAATCTTCACAGTAGTTTCATAATATATACATATTCACTAATGAAATATATTCACTAATTAAATTTGTTATTAATAACGCAACCTACAGTAGTTTCATAATATATACATATTCACTAATGAAATATATTCACTAATTAAATTTGTTATTAATAACGCAACCTAATTCAAAAGTAATAGCAGTGTGCATAGCTACAACACTAGGAGAAAGGATGATCTACACTATTCAAGGATAAATCTAACTTTGCGACAGAAGGGGGTGAATTATGCTGCCACAAAACTCTTTGGTCACCTTCCAAATAACATTAAATGTCTGACAGATAGCCAGACATATTTTTTTTTAACTGAAATAATTTCTGAATGACAACTCCTACTTAGTACATGAATTTTTACATAGGAATGAGTAATTTTGCAAAAAGAGAAGAGAAAGGTATGTCATGTAATGTTATCTGTTACTAAATTGAAACGTTTCATATCATTACGAAATCTCCTATTCATGATCTATGGAATAAGTATTAATCTAATCTAATCCATGGACATGTTCGATAGTCCGCGACAAATCGAAAAGCTTCATTCAGGGTGTAGTAACGGACAGTTCCAAAAATGATAGTTGCTTTCTGCCATTGTGTACGTTTCACATCGACCTGTCTTACTGCAATGATTCCTTAGAACCGATCGTTAAGGGGGAAAAAAGTTGAAATATTTGTAAATCTAAGAGAGATAACTGCCGTGGTTATCAGTTCTAGGCTTACAAACTACGTAAAGTAACTTATCCTAAGGACAACACACGCACACATTCCCGCGGAAAAACTCCAACCTCTGACGGCGAGAAAATGGGCGCTTCGCAGCAAGGCGCCTTAGAGCGCTCGGCAATTCCGCCGCGGTCAGACTCGTCAATCCACACCAATTGCATTGGTGGTGTTGGGTTCCAATGTTCAAATGTTTGTAAATCTATGGGACTTAACTACTGAGGTTATCGTTCCCTACTTAAACTAACCTAAGGAGAACACACAAACCCATGCTCGAGGGAGGACTCGAACCTCCGACGGAGAGGAACCTTGCGCTCCACAGCTGGGCGCCTAAGAGCTCTCGGCCATTCCACCATGGCACGGTGTTTGGTCACATAAGTGCGTAGTAGCAGTTTTGTAACATCTACAGTGCTCCAGAGCGACAAATGAGCCATTCTAAAAATGTAACTACACTAAGGAGGCCCTAAGCTTTTGTGGGAGATAAGACGTTCTACAAAGATCGCATGATTGAAAACACATCACCATGTGAAGTGAGGAATATGATATCAGTATTGAGTGTTGCCACCATTGCTGACTATAACAGCTGCTCCACGGCTCAGGGTTGAATCAAAGAGGCTTTTGTTTCTGGGGCATAGCAGTCATGTTACTTCCACACATGACCAAAGTTGTTCTGGTGCAGCAGCGAATGGTGTATCGCGGGCCATTCGTTCCGGAATTATCGACAAGAAGTTTGTTATAGGCGAGGTGATATCGGGCGTTCCACAGGGTAGTGTTATTGGTCCTCTGCTGTTCCTTATTTACATAAACGATTTGGGAGAAAATCTAAGTAACTCTCTTACGTTGGTTACAGATGATGCCGTCATTTACCGTATAGTAAAATCATCTGAAGATCAAAACCAACTGCAGAACGATCTAAATAAGATATCACTATGGTGTAAAAATTGGCAATTGACTCTAAATAATGAGAAGTGTGAATTCGTCCACATGAGTACGAAAAGAAATCCGTTAAACTTTGTTCACAAGATAAATCAATCAAACGTGAAGGTCGTAAACTCCACAAAATACCTAGGAATTACTATTACTTCAGACTTAAACTGGAAAGAACACGTAGATAATGTCATGGGAAAGGCGAACCGGAGACTGTGTTTCATTGGTAGAACCCTCAAACAATGCAACAGAACTACTAAAGAAACTGCATACACTACGCTTGTCCGTCCTTTTTGGAGTATTGCTGCCCAGTGTGGGATCTTTAACAGGTGGGTTTGACGAAGGACATCGGAAGAGTCCAAAAAAGGGCAGCTCGTTTAGTATTGTCACGATACAGGGGAGACAGCGTTACGGAAATGGTATAGGATCTGGGATGGGAATCATTACAACAACGGCGCTTATCGCTGGGGCGTGGGCTACTTACGAAACTCCAATCGCCAACATTCTCCTCCGAATGCGAAAATATATTGTTGACTCCCACTTACATAGGTACAAATGATCATCAGAATAAAATACAAGAAATCAGAGCTAAGACGGAGAGGTTCATGTATACTTTCTTCCCGCGCGCTATTCGAGAATGGAATGGGAGATAAACAGTATAATGGTGGTTCGATAAACCCTCTGCCAGGCACTTAAATGTGATTTGCAGAGTATCCCATGTAGATGTAGATGTAGTGATTGGAAGAAAAGGGAGACCAAGGAAGCAATGCAATCCGAGTTTTAATTGGCCTTAAATCTGGACTTACGCCTGAGATTTTCTACGTCTGCTGCAGCATCAATACCGCAATGTCAGTACAAAGAAAAACAATGATTTCTTTAAAATATGAACATATTGCTAATGACTCTTTTACATAGTCTTTCAAAGGAGTGAGCCGGAGCCGAAAAACCTATACAAAACAAGCCCAATAATCACTGAACGTTGTAACTATAACCCAAATTTTTCATTAATTAACTTATAGACAAAAAATTTGAATATTGTAGGAATTTTAATTATTTACCTACTTATTTCCAATGCGATTAGTTAAAATGAAAATATCATTCTATTTACTGCCATTATTTTAATTATTTAGTATTCTTGTATGTGTTCACCGTTAAGATTATAGTCAACAACGTTCTTTGATGAACTGCTGGTAGTTCATTATCCTACTAATGAACTTTAATCTGAAACATTCCTTCCCTACAAAAAAAAAAAAAAAAAAAAAAAAAAAAAAATCCCCTGTGACCGTCCTATTCTGCGCCTAAAGTGGGGGTATTGACGACTTGCAAGAGTAATTTTGCTTGCATAAAAGCGGCCATCGTTTCTAGCAGTGAGTGAAGGCGCGGCGTAGGCAGCCGGTCGGAAACCCGTCTTCCCACGCGTACTCCGTGCCGAGGAGGAGGAGGAGGAGGAGTATAACTGTTTACGTTTAACGCGCACCGCGCCGCCGATCCAGATTCGTAGCTGGCGAACATCAGCGCTAGCTCAGGGATGTAAGCACTGACGCCCAAGTTTATTTACTTCATCATTTTATCCAGCCGGTAGTTTACAGATATATTGAATCGTAGAAATCACTAAAGATGACGGAGTCCGAGCCGAAATGATCACCTATGCTTGACTAATAAAGCTTAAAACATTCGAAATGGTGGAAAAACGAATAGGAATCCTGGATATGGAGACGATCAGGCAAAAGGCTTTGGATTTTTATATGAATTTTGCAGTATCAGCGGGAGCTCTACGAAAACTGCGTCACCTGACCATTGCATCAATTGTTTTCTTTCTTAATAAAAACTAATTTTTTTAAAATTGTTGGTCTGCCTTTAACAAAACACCTTGTTTCTACTTCTTGTTACACAGACATGTTTCACTGCCAGCATCAGCATTAGCATCTTTAGAAAACATGCAAGGTTTTATATACACGTATACCTTCCCTAACATCTTGAATTTCTGATTGTTTTTTTTTTTTTTTTCCTTTTTTTCATTGTTTTAACAGTGAATTTTGCTTGGAGTTGCTCATTTTTTCCAGTTTTCCATCTGCAACTATATATGAGGCTATTTCACATCGAAATTTTCGATTTATTTTACATCGAAATTTTCAGTGTAAAGTAGCCTCATGTATAATTGCAGATGATACACAGGTTAAAAGAAGTCACTCCAACAACAAAATTCCTCAAGACAGAAAACAAGGAATACATGTAGGCCTATATAAAACCTTACGTGTTCTCTAATTTATAAATATGATGTACATACTGTAAAAAATCCATAGTTCAAAAGACATTAGCAAAACCCCACTGAAGCTGCTACTACAGCGAAACATGCCTGGGTAACAAGAAGAAGATTTACAGGCTTTAGGCAGGCCAAACCAATTTAAAAAATCTCATGTTAATTAAGCAAACAGAGTCGACAAGAGCTCGTCACGATGATTATTACATCTATAATTATACACTTCCACCAACCCACCAACAACTTGTCGAGTCTATCTATACCTTGCTGAATCGCTGCTGCATTATGTTCAAATGTTTGTAAATCTATTGGACCAAACTGCTCTAGTCATCAGTCCCTCGACTTACAAGCTACTTAAACTAATTCAAACTAAGGACAAAAACACACACACACGCACACATGCCCGACGGAAGACTCGAACTTCCGCCGCCAACCCCCCCCCTCCCTCCGCCCAGGGGGCTCACGGTTCTTTGGTGAGTACGTGCGTGGCGACCACAGGACCCCGAGCTAATGCAGTCTCCCTTCCTTCTTTACTTCCCGGACTGCATTTTCTTTCGCCCTCCCCTGTTTTTCTATCCTCACTCCTTCCCCTCCCCACCGGGGGACTGATAACCTCAGTAGTTTAGTCCCCCTATTCCAACCAAACAATCCAATCCAAAAATCGAACCTCCGATAGCGAGCAACCGCGCGCTCCGAAAAAAGACGCTTTAGAACGCTCGGCCTCTCCACCGCGACTGCATTATGTTCCATACGTGTATCAACATGCTAGTAAGCATATTTTGTTAATGTTTCACCTAATTGGTGTATGTTTACAGACGACTCGGTTGTCTGTACAGCTGTGGTAGTACATTTTTGACAAGAATCTGCAAACTAAGGCGCCTTGCTGCGGCATGCGCGGCCGTTCCCCGTCGGAGTTTCGACTCTTCCCTTGGTCATGGATGCTGGTGCTGTTCTTAGCGTAAGTTAGTTTAAGTAGTTTGTAAGTTTAGAAACTGATGACCATTGCAGTTTGGTCCCGTAGCTTTACAAACATTTGAACATTTTAAACTCTATAAAAAGCTGCCACGAGTACCAATTTATATTCAGACACTACCGGGTTCGTGGCCTAGAGCTACATCATCACCTACACATGAAAATTAAAACGAAGTAATCGACATGTCACAATAAATACTCTCAATCATCAAAACCATGCTGTCCTTGGGGCGGATAGTCCATAAATTAATATTTGGGCGATGAAGTATACCACATAAGGGGAGTTCATAAAATGTACCAAGTTCTAATTTTTTGAGCACCAGTTACATGGCATAGGATATTTTGTCGCCCAAATTTTAATTTAATAACGATCCGCCCCTTGGATAACACGGCTTTCACTTTCGCCTTAGAGACTATCATAGCTGCACCTGATACTGGTGCTCTAGTCCTCAAAACCGGTAGTGCCTCGATAAAAAATTTCGGCTAGTGACAGCTTTTTGCGGAGTTCTCGTCAATACATGTGCAGTGTATGTTTACCACGACAATTAGAGGAATATTATTTGCATAGAATGTTTGGACTGCTGAGTACGGATATTAGGAAAAATACCTGGAAACTGCATAGAAAATTTTATCAATGACAGTTACTTTAAATGACAGGAACATAAAAAATTGTTTCTCGGAACTTTTATTATACACTGATCAGACAGGGCATTATGACCATCTGTCTAAAAGCCGATATGTTCATTGTTGGCACAACGGCGACGCGTTTTGGCACGGAAGCAGTGAGGTGTTGGTAAATCGCTGGAGAGTTAGCAGCATATCTACACTCAGGAGTCTCGTAAATTCCGGAGAGGGGGGCGTAGAACTCTGACGTCACGTTAAGTCAATCTCAGATGTGTTGAGACCTGGCGACTGGGCGTGCCAGCTCAGGAACTGACACTCACCAATGTGTTCCTCGAACTACACTCATAGCCTAGCGACATAAGGCATTATCATGTAGGAAAAAGCCACTACCGTTGGGAAACACGATCGTCTGAAGTGATGTACGTAGTCTGCAGCCAATGTGCGAGACTTCTTGGCAGTCATGATGCCTTGCACGAGATCCACTGAAACTATGATTGTCCATGTGAAGCATAATTGAACCACCGCCAGCTTGTCTCCGTTCCTCAGTGCAGGTGTCGCAGAGCTGTTCCCCCGGTGGACGACGGATTCATATTGTCTTCTCGGCATGATGAAGAACGAATCGGGATTCATCAGACCATGCAACGCTCTGACAATGGGCCAAATTCCAATCACGATGGTCTCGTGACCAATTCAGCCGTAGCTGCCGTTGTCGTGGCGTTAACTTTGGCACATGCATGGGTCGCAGCCCCAACGTTAAGAGTGTTGGGTGCACAGTGTGTTCAAACAGTCCTGTACTCTGCCCAGCATTATAGTCTGATATTGAAATGTAGTTTCGCCGGCTGTACGGTTATACCATCCTACACAGCCCGTGACGTACGGCATCTAAATGAGGGGTGGCCACCCAACCCTTCTACGTCTGAACTTGGTTTCACCTTGGTTTTGCCACTTGTTGCAGTCACTTACCACAGGCCTCCTCGAACATCCGATAAGTCGTGCGGTTTCCTAAATGCTCGAACGGAGCCTCCGGGCCATCACAATCTGCCCTCGGTCGAACACAGATCTCGCGTCTTTCCCATTCTAGCCGGCCGCGGTGGCCGAGGGGACTGAGGCGCTTCAGTCGCGGTCTGCACGGCCACTACGGTCGGGGGTTCGAATCCCCCCTCGGGCATGGATATTTGTGCCGTCCTAGTTCGTAAGTAGTTCTTAAGTAGTTTGTAAGTTTAGGGACTGATGACCCCGTAGTTAAGTCCCATAAGATTTACAAACATTTGAACATTTTTTTCCCATTCTACACACGGACAGCATGCTCGCTGATACCACGTGCGCCCTGCGTATATCTGAGTAGCAGTTATTAATCGTCAGGTCACGCTACTATCACCTGGACTGGTTTCTGTCGATTGTGAGTAGGTGTTCATAATGTTGTGACTAATCATTGTAAATGTTTTGTGTGTTTATGTGAGTTTTGTGCATTATTATGAAAGGATTCTGACAAAATGTTCAAATGTTTGTAAAGCTTATGGGACTTAACTGCGAGGTCACCGGTCCCTAAACTTACAAAAACTACTTATGAACTACCTTATACTAAAGACAGCACAAACATCTATGCCCGAGGGGGATTCGAACCCTCGACGGGGAGCGGCCCCGCGCATCGCAGCATAGCGCCTCAGTGCGCTCGGCCGCTCCGCGGCGGAGGAATTATAACTTTCCATTTTGCACGAGGGTGTCATTGTCTACAAGTCCGATTCGGAATGTCAGTTACGGTCTTTTACGTCGCGCGAATGAGTGTTGCTAACAAAGCCAACGTTGTTCCGTTGTGTTGCTCGGTTCAGTACGCTTCCGGCTGTATAACTGTTAGGTTTTAAATCTATTTGGCAATTTCTCTCATCAATATAGGCGTTTAAAAATGAGTGCAGCCGCGCGGTCTACATCTACATACACACTCCGCAATCCACCCAAAGATGTGTGGCGGAGGGTACTCACCACCACTACTAGTTACTTGCTTTCCTGCTGCACTCCCATATAGAATGAGGGAAAAACAAATACTTGTATCCGTACGAGCCCTAATATCTCTAGTATTATCCCTGTTGTCTCTACGCGAAATGTAGGTTGCCGACAGTATAATCGTTCTGTGGTCCCACTCAAATTCCCGCCCTCTAAATTTCTTCAACAGTGTCTCTCATAAAGAACGTAGCCTCCCCTACAAAGACTCCAAGTAGAGTTCCCGAAGCATTTCGGTAACACTCGCGCACTGGTCGAATCTGCCAGGTACAATCCTTGCCGTCAGCCTCTGATCTACCTCTATGTCCTCCTTTAAACCCACCTCATAGGGATCCCAAACACTTGAGCAATATTCAAGATGGGACCGTACAAGCGTTTTATATGCTGTCTTCTTTAAGTCCGAATCACACCTTCCCAAAATTCTCCCAATAACTTGAAGTCGACCATTTGCCTTCCCCACGACTGTCCTTATATACTCGTTCCGTTTCATATCGCTGTGCAGCGTTACGACTAGGTATTTAATTGACCCGATTCTGTCAAGCAGCACACTACTAATGCTGTTCAAAAATGTTAAAATGTTTGTAGAACTTATGGGAGTTAACTACGGGGTCATCACTCCCTAAGCTTACAAACTACTTATGAACTAGCTAAGACTACGGATGACACAAATATCCATGCCCGAGGGGCGATTCGAACCCCCGACCGTAGTGGCCGTGCAGACCGTGACTGGAGCGCCTCAGTCCCCTCGGCCACCGCGGCCGGTTACTAATGCTGTATTCGAACATTTTGGCATTGTTTCTCACTCATCTGCATCACCTTACATTTTTCTACATTTAGTTGCCATTCCCCACACCACCTAGATATTTGGTCCAAGTCATCATGCATCCAACTACAGTCATTAAAAGGTTAACGTCCTGTACACCACAGCATCACCAGCAAACAGGCGCAGATTGCAACTCACTCTGTCAGATCACTTATATAAACAGAAAATAATAGCGGTCCTATCACACTTCCCTGGGGCATCCCTGACGATACCCGTCATGAGACGGATTTCATGGCCGGTCCAGTCGGAGGTCTGCTCCTCCCTTTGGCATGTGTGTGTTCTGTCCTTAGCATGAGTTAGTCTAAGTAGTTTGTAATTCAAGGGACCGATGACCTCTGCAGTTTGGTCCCTTAGGTTTACAAACTGTTGAACATTTGTGTGCAACTTACTCGGCAAGTGTCAAGTGCGTAGAGTAATAAGATTTCTGTGGACAAATAAAATTACACCAATAGTAATTCATCGTGAGATTACTGAAGTTTACGAAAATATAATGTGGCGCAGTGTTTTTCGACGTTTGTTTCGTGATAGGCCCCACCCAACGGCCATGATGAAGGCCGATTGATTGTTGCGAATGATTAACTGGTTAGAAACACAGATGAAGTCGTCAGACAGAATTACAATTTCACAATTTTTGAACTCTCAGAGCAAGAGTTAGTGGTGGATACAGTCACAGGTGCCCAGGTTTCACGCAGAAATTATTTCCAAGGTTGTAAAACGATGATACAAATGTTTGAATGTGTACGTAAATTATGTCGAAAAATAACGGAAAAGGTCTACTGTTCATTGGAATGTAATAAAAGTGACCACAATAAAGTGTTTTCTGAAAAACATATCGGAAATTCCTTTCCGAATCACCCTCGCATATTTCTGCGTAGCAACACGCATCCCTTCGCGTGAAGAATGAAATTTTCTTGCTTCCTTCATCGGAATAGACTATATTGTAGGTATACGGATTATCAGATTGAGCGTTATTGTATTCCTTAAGGTGAACAGAATTTTAGCCTATAAATTTACCTCTAATATTGGCATAAATATTCTAATTAAAATTTGAAGAACATGTTATAGCAAATTGTAACACACAATGTTGTGAACGTAGTTCTATACGAGGGGTTTTCAAAAAGTCAGTAACACGTTATTTTGGGAAGCCAAGTAACAGATATAGATCACTATTTCTCTACACGGTCACCAAGTATCTGTAAGTAATGTTCGGAACGTTCTCCCAGTCCTTCAGTTTTTCGACGATATATTACCATTCGTTAGTCACGGAGCCGTTCTAGAACAGCTATGTGAACCTCTTCAACGCTAGAAAATCTCTTTCACGCCAGATGTTCGTTCAGCTTACAGAAAATAAGTCAGTCTCATGGCGTAATACCTTCCGTTTTTCAGGGTTAACATCACCCACCTTTGTAAAGCCTCAGTCATATTGTTTGCTCAATTTACCTACAACCGGACGAGACATTTCATTTCATCCATGTACGGTGATCGAAAAGCACTTCAACTTTGTAGCACGCTTCCAGGTACTACAGGTTGTCATGCTATTTCACTCACGTTCTAGTGATGCGCCTGCTAGCCATACCTAAGCAAAACAGTGCCTGCGGGAAATCTGAAACAAGTTTCTTCTGACAAAGCGCTACTCTTATTACGCAATGGTCTTGCTGTGTACGACATGTGTAACTTACTTTGTGAAGCCTTTACGTAATTCTGACTACAGACTTAGCGTGATGAATATAGTTTTGTTTCTTATTGCATATCGTAACAGTAAATATAACGTAAGTATTTAGTCTTTCCCCTTCCCCACTTAAGAGATTATCAGTCTCTATGTAATGAGATTATTAAAGAGTGTGTTCTCCACCTAATGACACAGGAAATCGTTCGTTACGGATGGATGGTGGTCGTAATTGTGCCGAAACGACTGACAGTTTTCTAACCATAAGCTGCAGAAGGAAGTCAACCATATAAGATGAGGATATAACCCGCTAGATATGTTTATAGACGGATTTTTATGTGAAGAGTCATTTGCTATTTCTGGTATCCACATAGAGAATAATTTAGTGTCAATGGCCTTCACTTACAGCCATTGACATTGTATGACATGACGTGCATCAACTTTTCCTTATATTATATCCTGCTAGATGAATCTGTAGGGTTATTTGATGTCAACTTACCTGAAAACATACACTTATTGCATCTAGTTTTAGTAGACAGATCGCAGCACTCACGTCTTTCGGAACGACAATAATTCCGCGATATTAAATCAAATCTGATGGACTCCTTTACCGCAATTTATCTCTGCCTCATAATTACATTTCAAGCTATAAAAGGAACTTCTAAACATAAGCCAGGCCTCATTTATGTAATTAGTAGAACGTGTCCGTTTTATAATGTGGAAAAAACTGTATGGTAAATTAAATGTTTTTAATTATATGCTGACACCACCATTATTTGATTAACTAAGCACTGAGAGCGCTCTTCTATATTTTATGGGATATATACGCGAAAAGCTGTGACACGTCACAGAACTTAGTCTATAATAATAATAATAATGAGAAATGCTTTAAAAATGTTCAAATGTTTGTTAAGCTTATGGGACTTAACTACGGGGTCAGCAGTCCCTAAACTTACAAACTACTTACGAACTAGGACGGCACAAATATCCATGCCCGAGGGGGGATTCGAACCCCCGACCGTAGTGGCCGTGCAGACCGTGACTGAAGCGCCTCAGCCCCCTCGGCCACCGCGGCCGGCGAGAAATGCTTATAATATCCTTTACAAATAACAAACAGAGCTATCGCACTGAAAAATAAGAATAGCTCTGTGACCACAAAGGTTTTCCCGGCGTAATAACTGTTTGTAATCTTCTAGGGTCTGCAGCCGGATACTAAAGTCAACTTGACACAATATTTCAGTGGCGCAACTGCCCGCCATCCTCAGGTGAGCTTGTTGATAGACAATCTCGCCGGAACTGAGTTACCAGTGCAATCGGCGGCTCCTTTGTACATCGAGGAAGACCCATAGCGCGTGCGCAAGAAGTGACAGTAACTGCCCTCTGGCGCACAAGACATACAGCGCTCCGGTGGTAGAGTCCGGCGAAATCGATAATCGATGATAAAGAAAATTATTATTTAGATTTCTGAAGTACCAACCGTTGTTTTTTAACATCTGATAACACAGGGTTCCAGGATTTACTAAGAAGGTAGCCTTTGTCTCTATTAATCAGATTGTCAGATAATCGAATCTCTATGGAAATCTGAATAATAATTTTCTTTATCATCGATTATCGATTTCGCCGGACTCTACCACCGAAGTGCTGTATGTCTTGTGCGGCAAAGGGCAGTTACTGTCACTTCTTGCGCACGCGCTATGGGTCTTCCTCGATGTATAAAGGAGCCGCCGATTGCACTGGTAACTCAGTTCCGGCGAGATTGTCTATCAGCAAGCTCACCTGAGGATGGCCGGCAGTTGCGCCGCTGAAATATTGTGTCAAGTTGACTTTAGTATCCGGCTGCAGACCCGAGAAGATTACAAACAAGAATAGCTCTGTTAAGAAATTCCAAAATTTGTAATTCCTAGGTGTTCAGTGTAATTTATGGCCTTTATATTTGAGTGATTTATCGTGTAAAAAAAGTTTAACGGATTTCTTTCGGTGCTCATATGGATTACTTTACACTTTTCATTATTTAGGGTCAATTGCCAATTTTTGCACCATGCAGGTATCTTATCTAAATCATTTTTCAGCTACTTTTGATCTTCTGGTGACTTTACTAACCGACAAACGACAGCATTATCCGGTAACAGTCTGAGAGCCGCTCAGATTTTCTCCTATATATAATACAATCCTCCACCATCTGCACACATTTAAATCTGTTTGCTATACTCAGTTCTTCGCCCATCTGTAGAACTTTTATCCCTCCCCCTCCCAAACACACACACACATCACACATACATACACACAACTCCCTCCATGTTCCAATGAATTGTTTCTCGGGATGTCGGGATGCGTTCTATCAACCGATCTCTTAATTCAGTTAAATAGTGCCATGAATTTCTTTTCTCATTTCGATCCACTACTTACACATTAGTTATTCGGGCTATAGATCTGAGCCACTCTTCCGCAGCACAGTCACGTCAATTCGATATCTGAGCGTAGCTTTGCAAAGAGTCATGAAACGGAACGAGCACCTTAAGTCTACTGTAGATCAGGTTTCTGATCGACTTTTGCTTAATCACAGACGTCTACGAAAGTGCAACTCATTTATGAAAGGAGAGTGTTAGGAGCATTGTGCTACCCTTTCTCGGACGGACACACACGCACACACACACACACACACACACACACACACACACACACACACACACACAAGCGCGCGAGAGGGGGAACCCTAACCACCAACGGCGAGCAACCTCGCGCTCCGCAGCAAGGCGCTTTAGAGCGCCCGGTCACACCACTGGAGCTGTTTAGGATCCCCACCAGGTCGAAATAGAGAAAGATATCGAAGCAAACCAGACGCATACTATTAGATTTGTTACCGGTAGGTCCTATCAAGACCCGTGTGCTACGAAAAGGTACGTGAAACCAAACGGGGATCACTGAAGGGGAGAAGACGACCTTCTCGCGAAACGCTGTTGAGGAAGTTTAGAGTAGCGGCATTTGTGACGGTCTGCACAACGATCCTACTGCCATCAACATAAATCTCGTGTAACGACCGCGAAGAAGAGATAAATGAGGGCTCGTACAGAAACACATATACAGTCGTTTTTCCCTCGCTCCATTAGCGAGTGGGACAGCAAAGGGTGTGGCTAACAGTAGTACAAGCTACTCTACGCAAATCACCGTGTGGAGGCTTACGGGGAGTGTACGTGGATGTACGACGGTGCAATAAAAGGCTTGGAATAACGGTAGCGGTGGTGTCGCGTGCACGATATATAAAAGGCTTGCTATCTGCATTTCCTTTTACTGTCATTAGTCGGATATTTCATTCGACTGATGGCTGTTGCACAGAAAGTTGTTCCTTTGCAAATGTCAGTTCTTCTGTAGCGAAAACAAAAAGGGGGGAAGATTCTGGTTTATCGTCCAGATATCAGAGACGGAGCTCATGTTCGAATTGCTTGGATAAGGACGGGGAAGAAAATCAACCGTGCCCTTTCATAGGAACAAAATGTTCAAATGTTTGTAAATCTATCGGACCAAATTGCATGGTCATCAGTCCGTATCTTACAAACTACTTAAACTAAGGTAAACTAACCTAAGGACAACACACACCTATGCCCCATCGAGGACTCGAACCTCCGAAGGCGAGCAACCGCGCGCTTCGCAGCGAGGCGCCTTAGAACGCTCGGCTACTCCACCGCGGCTTCATAGGAACCATCTCGGCATTTACCTGGAGTGATTTAAGGAAATCACAGAAAATCTAAATATGGACGGCCGGAGATCTGTAATAATTGCGAAACAGTGTAAGAAGGCGATTCATAAAGTCAGTTCCGATTTATATAAATCGACGATGTTTGTTCACGATGGATCCGAAGGTCCTCAACTGATCATAATGAAATTTTCCCCAGTGTGTGCCATTTGGTCCAACTCAAAAGACTAGATAGGTTTCCTCTCGATTAATAAAATGTTCAAATGTTTGTATAGTTTATGGGACTTAACTACGGGGTCATCAGTCCCTAAACTTACAAACTCCTTATGAACTGTTCAAAGAAGTTTCGGGCGTGCAGCCACATAAAGTTTTCTTCTTCTAATATCTCGGCTGAGAAACGTTCAGCCATCTTCCGAGACGAATCGAAGACTGACGCTCCAGCACATGCTTCGTGCTTATAAACGCGCGGGCCGCGCTACTGCGCATGCGGCCACAGATACAACAAGGCGCCAAAGACGTTACTCGGCGGCAAGGAAGTACACGTATATGTAAATTATGTCTGTGGCTGCATGGTCGATTACTGCGGAGATATCGATGTATTATTATCTGTGCTGTGGTGGCGTCTTTGTAAATTTATTAAAGAAAGTGCCGGATTCCATGATTTATCCAAAGTGAAGCCACTGTCCCTGTTAATCAAATTCGTCCCCAAACGAATTTCTATTGCTTCTTTCACTACTGAGTCCCAGAAAGATGAAGTGGAAGCTAAAATTTTGACGTTTTCGTACGTCATGGAGTGTCCAGTATCAAGACAGTGCTCTGCCACTGCCGATTTATTTGGTTGTAAAAGACGGGTATATCTCTGGTGTTCCGTGCATCTTTCCTGCACTGTACGTGTCGTCTATGTCCTATGTACGAAAGGTCACATTCACATGGGATCTTGTAAACCCCGGCCTTCCGGAGCTCCAAATCATCCTTGTTAGAACCCAAAAGTGCTGCTGTCTTTGGTGGGGGTCGAAAAATTACTTTAACATCGTGTTTGTTCATAATCCGTCCGATTTTCGACGACAGACTCCCAACATATGGCAGAAAAGCCATAGATTTAAAACTTTTTGCATCATCTTCCATATTCTTTTCACGTACCGTTGGCTTTGTACGTAGTGCCTTATGTATCTGTTGTGGAGAGTACCCGTTTGCTTCAAAGACTCTCTTCAGGTGTAGAAGCTCGTCCTGCAGACTGCTCTCATCAGCAATGACGTGTGCTCTATGGACCAATGTTCTAAGGACACTCATCGTCTGGGATGGATGATGACAGCTATTTGCATGTAAGTATAAATCAGTATGCGTAGGTTTCCTATATACTGAATGTCCTAAGGTGCCATCGTCTTTACGTCGTACCATCACATCCAGAAATGGAAGGCATCCATCTTTTTCGATTTCCATTGTAAACTGGATTTGGTTATGGATGGAATTCAGGTGGTTTAAAAATTCTTGTAACTTATCTTCACCGTGAGGCCACACAACAAATGTGTCATCAACATACCTCCAGAACACTGTGGGCTTCAATTTGGCAGATTCCAGCATCTTTTCCTCGAAGTCCTCCATAAACATATTGGCCACCAAAGGGGACAAGGGACTACCCATGGCGTCACCGTTAGTTTGTTCAAAGAACTCGTTATTGAATAAAAAATATGTCGAGGTCATGACATGTTTAAACAAAGCTGAAATCTCTTTGTCAAAGTTCTTATGAACTAGCTAACACTAAGGACGGCACAAATATCCATGTCCGAGGGGGGATTCGAACCCCCGACCGTAATGGCCGTGCAGACCGTGACTGGCGCGCCTCAGTCCCCTCGGCCACCGCGGCCGGCTTTGGATAATTCCTGTACACCTTGTTTTTAATATAGGCCCACACCCTGAGAATGCGGCGGCCAATTGAAGCACATGCCAGTGGGCTCTAGGCACCACAGAGCCGGAATGCGGTCCACAAAGTGCTCCTCCAGGACATCTAACACTCTCCTGCTTCGATGTGGTCGAGCTCCGTCTTTGCTTGAACCACGTCTTGTCGAAATGAGGCTGACTTTGGTTAATTGACATATCATCTCCAAACACCTTCACGTCCCGTTCGGTAGTCACTGTGCCATCAAGGAATATCGCACCAATCATTCGGTGACTGGATACTGCATACCACACAGTCACCATTTGACGGTGAAGAGAGTTTCATATCGCGAAATGCGGATTCTCCGTGCGTCAGTTTTGAGTATTGACGACACCTTCCAAATTTAAGTGAGCTTCGTCGCTAAACCAAACTATAGACACATCAGAGTCCTGTTCATCAACTATGTGGACAATAGTGTTCCATGGCTCTGGCGCTTGAAGGCTGATGGGTCTGAATTTTATATGGGAAGTGACGTAGGTCTTCAAGAACAATCTGTCGCATTGTCTCCCGGTCGATTCCCACCAGCTGCGCAACTCGTCTCATCAATTTCCTGCGGCTGGTTCGAAACACAGCGGGCGTCTTCTCGATGTTTTCAGGCTGTTGCACCCTTTTTGGATGACTGACATTGCCAACACTGTCATTAAGGACGCTACCCGTTTTCCCAGACTTGCGCATCAAATTTTTGATTGTTACCACACTTGGACTGGTTGTCTTCGCCTTCAGCTCGGTCGCAAACGTCCTTAGAGCCGCATCTGGGCTGTTATTGCTCGCATAATAAGCCTTCACAAGCACTATGCGCTCAGGTGCAAATGGCCGACAACAAGGAGCGTGCGCATGCGCATATTAATTCCTACCATGCCCCGCTGCCAAACGTGCAGTTTGAACGTCCTAACGCAAACCATTCCAGACTTACGACGATTTTATTTCATAATAGTTCAAAAATTGTCAGTCTGCTCGTGTTCGCGTAAGGACCACAAAGATAAGATAAATTAAGGCTCGTACGGAGGCATATAAGCAGTCGTTTTTCCCTCGCTCTGAATGGGAATTGAATACAAAAGCTGTGGTACGAAGTACTAGCTAACCTTTGCCGCGCACCTTACAATGATTCGCGGAGGATGTATATGTATGTAAATATAGGTGTAGTACTGGTTATCCTCTCACTACCCTTTAGAGGCGTACGCTGTCATCCCCCCCCCCCCCCCCCCCCTCTCTGTTCCTTCCATTTCTTTCTGTAAAAGCGAGAACACGAAAATGTCGAGAGTAGTATCGCTTATGATACGCTCAGGAAATTTTAACTATCGATAACACTTCGCGAGATCACTGAACAATATACGGAAGAAGCTGGCTGTGCCGCGCGAGAATGGACGTGCGTTTCGGAGCGTCACGTTACGGATCGCGCGGTCGCTCGCGTAGGTGGTTCGAGTCCTGCTTCGGGCGCGGGTGTGTGTGTGTGTGTGTTGTGTGTGTGTGTGTGTGTGTTTTGTCCTTAGTATTGGTATAAGTTAGTGTAAGTAATTTGTAAGCTTAGTGACCGATGACCAGAGTAGTTTCGTCCCATAGAATTACTAACAAACAAACAAACTGGCGGTTAGTAAGGAAGCCGAGAGAATTTTAAAAATATTAAAATACGGGAGAGCCCGGGTAATACCGGAGGCAAGAAACGCATTGGCAACTGGGAATTTGAAACAACATCTGCAGTACATTTAATTGGTGGTATGTGTAAACCCTGTGCCGGACTGGAACTCGAACCCGCATTTTCGGTTTTCGCGAACTATCCGTGCACGTATCGCGGATAAAACCAAACTTCGGTATGCCTCCAGTTGTCTACTACCCTTGGGGTCTCGTACATTGCATTATGCAATTTCCACATAGTGAGATATTTTTCTTACGAATCTCGCATGTCTTACTTTAACTCGAAAACGGCATCCGGCGTACGTATATACCGATGAAAACAAGTGGGACAGACAGACGAATTAGAGAAAGTACAGAGAAGGGCAACTCGTTTTGTATTATCGCGATATATGGGGGAGAGTATCACGGAAATGACGCATGAGTTGGGGTGGAAATCATTAAAACAAAGGCGTTACTCGTTGCGACAAGATCTATTTGTGAAATTTCTTTCACCAACTTTCTCTTCCGAATGCGAACATATTTTGTTAGCACCCAGCTACATAGGGAGACAGGATCATCATAATACAATAAGAGAAATCAGATCGAGACAAAAAGGTTTATGTGTTCCTCTTTCCTACGAGCTATTAGAGAATGGAACTGTAGAAATACATAATATAAGCGGTTCGATGAACAACTTTGCCACGTACGTCGATGTGACTTCCAACGTATTTATATAGATGTATTTGTAGATCATGTCATTCGGTACCCAACGAATTACACTTCGGTGGTGGGTCTCTCTGCCAAGCTAACTCAGGTGGTCCGAATGTCGACTGGTGTCAAGATCGAGACTACACACGGAAAACACGTTACATCTGTGAAAAGTGTAAAGTTGCTGTGTATCCAGAGTGCATGAAACAGTATCATTATGCAAAAAATACGTGACAGTGTACACTCTACACGTATTCTTTGATATTACTAAAAATGTTCTATGTAAGATGTGTTAATTTTCGTATTCACTGTTCTCATTTGAGGACACCTTCATATTGATCTATGAAATATTTTTTTAAGATAAATTATGATGAATTCTGCATAAGACAGGTCTTCAATAATCAAATAATTTAAAAGATTCAAGAAAGGAAGTAGGAATACCCCACTAAACTACAGACCTATTTCATTGACGTCAATTTGCAGCAGCGTTTTGGAACATATCCTGTATTCAAATATTATAAATTATCTCGAACAGAACGATCTATTGACCCAAGGTCAACATGGATTTAGAAAATATCGTTCATGCGAAACACAACTAGCTCTTTATTCACACGAAGTGATGGGTGCTATCGACAAGGGTTCGCAAATCGATTGCGTATTTCTTGATTTCCAGAAGGCTTTTGATACCGTACCTCACAAACGGCTTTCAATCAAATTGCGTGGTTATGGAATATCGCACCAAATTTGCGACTGGATAGGGCATTTCCTGTCAGAGTGGACACAGTTCGTAGTAATCGATGGTAAGGATCGACTAAAACAGAGGTGATATCGGACGTTCCACAGGGTAGTGTTATTGGTCCTCTGTTGTTCCTTATATACATAAATGATTTAGGGGAAAATCTAAGTAGCTCTCTTAGGTTGTTTGCAGATGACGCCGTCATTTACCGTCTAGTAAAATCATCTGAAGATCAAAACCAACTGCAGAACGATCTGAATAAGATATCAGTATGGTGTAAGAATTGGCAATTAATTGCAAATATCGAGAAGTGTGAAGCCGTCCACATGAGTACGAAAAGAAATCCGTTAAACTTTGTTTACAAGATGAATCAATCAAACGTGAAGGCCGTAAACTCCACAAAATATCTAGGAATTACTATTACATCAGACTTAAACTGGAAAGAACACGTAGATAATGATGTAGGAAAGGTGAACCAGAGACTGCGTTTTATTGGCCGAACCCTTAAACTATACAACAGAACTACTAAAGAGCCTGCATACACCACGCTTGTCCGTCCTTATTTGGAGTACTGCTGCCCAGTGTGGGATCCTTATCAAGTGGGTCTGACGGAGGACATCGAAAGAGTCCAAAGAAGGGCAGCTCGTTTCTTATAGTCACGATACAGGGGAGACAGCGTTACGGAAATAATACGGGATCTGAGATGGGAATCATTACAACAACGGCGCTTACCGATCCGGCGTGACTACTTACGAAACTCCAATCGCCAACATTCTCCTCCGAATGCAAAAATATAATGTTGACTCCCATTTACATAGGTAGAAATGATCATCAGAATAAAATACGAGAAATCAGAGCTCTAACGGAGAGATTCAAGTGTTCTTTCTTCCCGCGCGCTATTCGAGAATGGAGTGGGAGATCAATAGTATAAAGGTGGTTCTATGAACCCTCTGCCGGGCACTTGAATGTGATTTGTTGAGTATCCCGTGTAGATGTAGACATTAATTTGTGCACGAAAGGATTAAGAGTGGAATAACTAACAAGGAAAGTACTTGGGATCGAACAAACATATCTGTATGAACGTTTGGTTACAGTATCTCTACGTACACCTCAATGTGCTGCTGGGTGTCGTTTTTATGCAAAACTTTGCAATCATGCTCTAGATAGCACTGTAGATGTAATTGTAGACGCCATACGTAATGCAGATATCTGAACATAACTTATGTAATAATCGTGGTACATGTTCTCTAGCATATTGTCATCAAAAGCCGTCATGATAGTTGCAACTTTAACCTTCTTCTCGGAAGACTGTTGGTATTCACTGCCACTGCTTTCACCGCCTCTTCCCGCACTTACCGTAGCACTACCACTAGCATTGAGTTCTTCGTCATTATCATCCCTATTATCATCGTTATGTGTTAGTGTTATAACAGTATCTAACTTATGCTCATATTTCTGTACCATAACAGATACGAGAAAGCATGCGAATAATTCATCTTCTACACTAATACCGTCTTCACGTAGAATGGTTCTTCGTAACTTCATCTCAACCAATCGCAATACATTAGCTAGATTGATTATCAATGGTTGCCGCGGTGGAGTAGCCGAGCGGCCTAAAGCGTCTCGCTGGGGAGCACGCGGTTGCTCGCCGTGGAGGTTCGAGTCCTCCCTGGGGCATGGGTGTGCGAGTTGTTCTCAGGTTAGTTTACCTAGGTTTAAGTAGTTTGTAAGCTACGGACTGACGACCACGCAGTTTGGTCCGATAGATTTACAAACATTTTTTTTATCAATCGCCGCTCCATCTGACGCTTGACCACATTAATGTCACAAAACGCAACTTCGGAGGCACACTGCACCGTCCCTACTGGCGAACCGACAGGTCAAAGTGCAATGTGGCAAGACACACGCAGAGGCCTCTAACGGACAAGTGCAGAGTTTTGCAGATGCGGGAGTGTCAGTAGTGCAATAAGGGATTTTTACATTATCTCTCGTACGATTTTGATGTATATGTGTTTGTTCGAGCCCAAGTACTTCCCTTGTAAGTACCCGGGAGGCGACGCTGTTTCAGCCGTTATTGGATGTTTGGAGGACGGCGGACAAAAAATGTTCAAATGTTTGTAAATCTATCGGACCCAACTGCGTGGTCATCAGTCCGTAGCTTGCAAACTACTTAAACCTTGGTAAACTAATCTGAGGACAACACACATACACCCATGCCCCAGGGAGGACTCGAACCTCCGACGGCGAGCAACCGCGCGCTCCGCAGCGATGCGCTTTAGACCGCTCGGCTACTCCACCGCGGAGACAGCGTTACGGAAGTGATACAGGATCTGGGATGGGAATCATTACAACAACGGCGCTTATCGCTGCGGCGTGGGCTACTTACGGAACTCCAATCGCCAACATTCTCCTCCGAATGCGAAAATATATTGTTGACTCCCACTTACGTAGGTAGAAATGACCATCAGAATAAAATACGAGAAATCAGAGCTCGAACGGAGAGATTCAGGTGTTCTTTCTTCCCGCTCGCTATTCGAGAATGGAATCGGAGATAAATAGTAGCCGGCCGCGGTGGCCGAGGGGACTGAGGCGCTCCAGTCACGGTCTGCACGGCCACTACGGTCGGGGGTTCGAATCCCCCCTCGGGCATGGATATTTGTGCCGTCCTAGTTCGTAAGTAGTTCATAAGTAGTTTGTAAGTTTAGGGACTGATGACCCCGTAGTTAAGTCCCATAAGCTTAACAAACATTTGAACATTTGAATTTGATAAATAGTATAATGGTGGTTCGATGAACCCTCACTTGATGTGCGTATCACTTTAGTTTCTTAGGCCATACTCTCAGAAACTGAGCTATTGCTGCGTCTCTACATTGACACGACGTCAAAAAATGTCGAAATCACCTCCCAGCGAAGACGATTTGCATATTATGTGAGTTTCCTAATTCACTTTATGACCGTTAGACCCCAACTGGGGTCGTGTTCAGCCTGCCTGGTGCAAGTCTCTTTATCTGACGCCACTTCGGAGACTTGCATGTCAATGATGATGGAATGATAATGAGGACGACACAACACCCAGTCCCCGAGCGGAGAAAATCTCCTACCCGACCTGGAATCGAACCCGGGCCCCCTGCGTGGCAACCAACCACGCTGTCCACTGGACTACGGAGGCGGACACTATATGCTGATGATTGGTTACTTAACTAAAATAGGACATGGCTGGTTCCTCTTTCCCCTCCCTCTTAATGAGTTACACAATAATAAGATGTTTGGAGGACAGCGGACAGTAAGAGTGGGCGGGCTGTGTCTGACCTGTGCGGCGGCGTGGTTCTCCTTGTCGAGCAGGAACTCGACGGACTTGGCGCGCAGGGGGGCGGCGGCGGGCGGGGCCAGCTGCTGGCGCGCGTCGGCGGGGGCGGCGGGGGCGGCGTCGGCGTCGAGGCTGGTCTCGAGGAGGCGCCTGGCGGGGGCGGGCGCGGGGGCGGCGTCGCGCGCCTGGGCCTGCGGCGGCAGCGGCGGCTTGGCGCGCAGCGGCACCCAGCGCACCAGCTGCTCGCCGTCGCCGCCCTGCGCCGCCCCCGCCGCCTCGGGCGCGCCCTTGCCCTTCTGGCGGTCGCGCTCCTTGCCCTTGTCCTTCTCCTTTTCGCGCTCCTTCCTGAAGCGGTGCAGCGAGAAGCGCTGCAGGAAGTGCGGCAGGCGCGACGACTTGCGCTCGCCGTCGCCGGCGCCTCGCCAGCTGACCTCGGACACGAGCGGCCAGAAGTGCACCTCGCGCGTCGGCTGCGGAGAGCCCGCCATGCCTGCTGCCTAGGCACGAGGCACGCACTGCCGCGCGGCCGCCGCAGCCGCCGCTCGCGCGCCCAGCCTCCGACCCCCTCCACGCCACCTGCCCCCCCCCCCCCCCCCCCCCACCGCGCACCCGGTGTCGTTAAATTTAACCTCCCGGCCGGCCCACCCTCGTTTCTTCACGTTTTACGCCGCGTCTTCTAATTTTAACGCGCCCGACTGCTCTACTGGTGCTGCCTGAAATTTCGATCTCGGAACGGTGGAACCGGCCACGGCGACGGCGTCCGTCGCGTTTCTAAACTCGCGTCGACAGCGGGCGTCGGCGGCTTTCCACTGTAGCGGTGCCGCTCGCGATACCGAGAAACGCGCGGCGAGCGAGCGCGACTGTCATTCGTACTATCGGCGGCGTCCCTCAAAGCTATTACCGAAGCCCGTGTCCAGAGTAAAGCTGTCGGCACACGGAACGAGACAGTTAACGTGCACGGGAACGGGAAATACGACGCTACCAGGCACAGCTTCGTCATTTGCCGGACACCTTCCACGCCGGACATTTGCCACATCTGACCCTTCGCCAGATAGTCAGCTTAGCGACCCCTCAGCGGTTGCACAGTGGTAGAGTGCCAGACTACAAATCCAAAGGTCGCGGGTTCGATCCCCGCCATGTCCTACGATTTTTATCTGTCACTTTCCACTTCTTTCACCTCTGGCAGTATTGCTCATGTGAAAAATACCGAGTAGCACCGTGGTTCGGAACCCACGTTAAACTGTAGGTCCCCCTATAACTGGCTGGGTACGTCAGTTCGAAGGTCGGAGGAAGGCAACGGCATACCACCTCCAAACAGGGCCATGCCTAGTACAGCACTGTGGTGTTCAAACCAATCTTCGGATTGTTGACTGCCTTTACCTTACAGGCAAGGGACGCCCTTCCCCGTACTCCTGCTGTTTGCTTCCAAACCTCCGTCTCCTATCTCACTCGATATAGCCAATACCGAAATGTATTTCTTCGACATCTCGCCGAAATGTACAACTTTTTTTCAATATCCCGAAATCGAGATATTTATAAGTATTGGGAAACGGAAGCGATACCGTCGTTTATCTCAGTGTATAATTAGTTCTTCCAACCACAAATATGGTATCATTCTCCCTCCGTCTGTACGGTAGCTTTCTTCCACACTTACTGATTGCGATAGAAACAGTCCATCAACATGGAAGGGACACGAAAGGAACGATATAAAGATAATTCGAATGTTCGCTGATCATTCAAGTTTGATCACTGCATTTATACATAATATAAATAGCCACAACAGCACGAAAAAAAGAAGAAATAAGAACGATATACTTCATAAATTTACTCTCTTGCGGCGGAACATTAGTTAATAGAGTGTATTGGGACAATGTTCAAAACAATGACAGAAAATACGTTTGCAAAATAAAGATAAGAGCGTCTATGTTTGAAGATCACCTAAAGTCGAAATACAATTTTAAAATACTTGAAATAAGGAAATGAAGGAATATAGAATGCTATGCTTGTGACGTACACTGTTGTTCTACGTTGTTTAGCTTTGGTATCTACTGAGTCGCAGAGGAAGCACCCTAGTTTTTTTTAAGGGAAAAGCCATAATTCCTATAATCTGCACTGCAAAAGAAACAAAAAGCACAACTTAAGGAAATTGTAATGTAATATGTGTACTAGCCCACAAGCGAAACTAAAGTCGATAGGTCCTGTGAGTCAATACGTGCAGTTGTTATACTCGACAACCGGAATAAATTAATAACGGACTCCGTTTACCGACTACCGCACTCTCATGATGCAGACGCTGAACAGTTCATAGAAAACTTGAGTCTCATCACAAATAGGTACACTACTCATACAATTATAGTTGGCAGCGACTTAAATCTACAATCCGTATGTCGACAAGAATACAACTTCAGACAGGGTGGCAAATATATATTCCAAAATTGTTCTATATGCCTTTTTTATTATTTTGAACAATTAGTTCACGAGGCCATTCAAATTGTAAATGGTTTCGAAAACACACTAGAGCTCTTAGTCACAAATACTCCTGAGCATGACGACGAATACAGGGATAAGTGAACACACAGTTGTAGCGAGCTCAAATCCGTAACAAAGATATTTACCAAAACTAAACGCTAAATACATCCTACTAAAAAAAAAATTAAAAAAAAATCGGTCGATATCTTCCTAGGAGACAATCTCCATTTTTTTTCTAAATTAACTATGTAAGTAAAGACCATATGTGGCTCGCATTCAAAGAAATAGTATCAATTGCACTGGAGGGATTCCTACCAAATAAATTAATATGAGACTGAACTGGTCCCCCATGGTACACAAAACGGAACATAAAGCTTTTGCAGAAAATTTAGACGAATGCAAAATCCCCAAATTTGCCGAAGTCTTGCTAAATCTCGAAATTTAGCGCGGCCTTCATTGCGACATTCATTTAATAGTTTTCACAGCGATACTATCTGTAGAAATGTGGCGGAAAATCCAAAGAGATTCCGGTCCTATGTTATCTACACCAGCGGAAAGACTAAGCGAATGCCTTTATTACACGATAGCGACGGTAATATTACTGATGACAGTGCCACTAAAGCGGAGTTACTAAATGCAGTTTTCCGAAATTCTTTCACCAGAGAAGACGAAGTAAATATTCCACAATTCGAAATGAGAACTGCTGCAAACATAACATAGAGTAGATATCTTTGGTGATGCAAAGCAAATCACCCTATCAAATAAGTGATGTTGCAGGCTAAATGATCAAATATGCTTTCAAAAAGTTTCTAATGCATAAGAAAAATACGTCTAATATATTTGTTTATGATATTCTTTTGTAACAATTATTTTTGAACAGTAAGCACCTTGCCTTGTTTCAATAGCTTTTACTGGCCTGATTAAAGATAATCAACAACACGGCGAGAAACTTTAATTTTTAAGGACTACAGCTAAATGTACTTCATGAGATTTGCATCTACTATAAAGTTATTTCCATCCTTGTCTAATTTTGAAGATATTGGGATTATTTCAACACTATAGCTGCTGAAATTTTCAACCTTAGGAGCAGATCTGTTTTAGGGTGTCTCCTTTAGATGCAATTTAAAAGTTCAGATTCTTTTTACAATCTAAAATGTACCTTATCAGTTCAAAAAAATGACTTTTTTAGGAGCTAGTTGCGGCTCTGAAATAAAAGGAAATAATTTTAGAACTCAGAATCTTTGACGGTATGGTCATAATATTAGAAGGTAGAAAAATATTCTCTTAACGTGTCAACTATGGAAGCTTTTACCTAAGTAGGAAATTGCAAATTGAAAAGCGGTAGATGCAACTATAAGTTGTGGTTGTAGGAGTATCATTTGAGTGATGTTTAATGTATTTGCTTCGTTGAGTGAAATTTCACTACGTGTTGATTAAACGCGAGTGAACCGAAACTGGGACCAGCTAGTTTCATCATTAAGTTATTTAAGGATACTGAGGTCTGATACACTCTTTTTATTTTTACAACAAATAAAGGTCCCATCGTTAGGTGGTCCTCACAGATGTTCTCTACGTTCACTACGTCTCCGTTCTTCGAAAGCAGCTTTACCTTGCAATGTTCCTATTTCCGGCGTAAGCACATCCACACCTTATTATCACGTAACTATTGTAATGGGCAAAAGGCCTGCCCTTGGCCCTTGTAATAACTTCCATACTGACGGTCACACTACGAAATGCGGAAGCGACCAGTGTTCATATGTCGGGACGGGTGCCGGATGGGGTGGGTGGTTGGGAGGGGGGGAGGAGGAGACAGGGGCACCCGACCCTTCGGAGCAGGTAAAAGTGTGGCAAATATCCGGCGTGGCAAGTGTCCGGCGTGGCAAGTGTCCGGACACCGCTTCGTCGGCAGACGGAACAAGCTGCTTAACCCTCGCATGATGCCTGGGGTCTTTTTAGACCCCAAGTCTCATTTAACTACAAATAAACAGTTTTAATGTGGGTGTAGACAACTCATTCTTCAGATATGTTATCCACGGACTTTTTATTATAATTGGGTAAAATATTTACGGTTATATCTCATTTTGCAGTACAACAATTCGGAATGTTTGCAGTGGGGTTAAGGCCAGTTTACACGACGACACTAGGTTTCATGAAACCGCGCTACTGGCCAGTGCGCATGCGCGGCAGGCGTTCGCGCAACTCGTTGCCGAAACTAAACAGTTTCGGCACCTTCCAACTTTGTCGAAACTGATTGCGCGTGTTTTGAGGTTAGGTGATAACCAATACAGACTAAAACACAACATAAAGGAGGGAAAGGAAAAAATAATACGGTTTTTGAACATATATGCGATGCATAGGTGTTTGTGACATTTTAACGATGAAAATTTCTGGAATAAGTAGCGGCGTGTTAGTGCTCTTGAAGCAATTATTCGTGAATTAAATATTGATGGGTTGACGATTAGTGAATTACAGACTAAAGTACATATACCTATACAAATGAACTATGTCAATTGTGGATTTGAGAACACGGTACAGGTATTGTAGAGATATCTATTTGACAAGAAACTTAATGCAATTTGTAATTTCAGTTCTGGTGACAATGCTTCACGCATAACAGTATCTTGTTTCTTTATAGCATTACTAACTCTGTTTAAAAGGAACGTAAACTGCTCTGGTGACATTCTGAGTTGATTAAAATAACTTCTAGGGTCTTCGATCACAATTTTTTTCAGCAACCTATCTGACGTCTTTTTTTAACCCAGTCACAAACCCAAACACGTCTCTTACTCTTTTTATGTTTAGTCTTTTGCAGCGACTTCACACAGAGAAGCAATAGCTCCGCCACAACTTTTACAGCTACCAAAACTTTCATTCTACGGCGACTACGGCACTCACAAAACAACGAAACCGAAGTGTATAGTATTGGCGCCGTGTCTACAGACATACACGAAACCAGTTGCGCGCAACTCATTTCATGAAACGAGTGTCGCAACCTGGTGTCGTCGTGTAGACTAGCCTTTAGAAAATACCCCAGGTATACAATACGTGATTTTTAGTTTCATATATAGGTTTTGTTACGAAAATAAATCTTGGCAACAATGTACCTTATCAAGCGACATTCATTTGTACATTGTTGTAAACAATGAATATAAAATACAATTACGTGCAGTGTTACTACAAATTCACAGTTTGGAATTGAATTCTGTGCAAAGAAGACGTGGTGTCATAGTTTATTCATAATGGATGGTGATATACGTTTTGCGAGGGGCTTCAGTCTCGAACAGTCTTTGGGAGATTTACAAAAGACTGACAGTGATAATGAATCAATTTTTGGAAACGAGGATGATAGTGATGCTGATGGAGAAATGATAGAGGAAGATGTACAGGTCGGAAGTGAAGTGAATGTGTGTGACTATGGAGAAGATGATAAGGGCATTCAGGTAAGTAGTGCATCTACTTTTGTGTCTAAAAATAGACATATAACACAATACCATCTCATGTGCGCAAGGAGGTTTCAAGGAATGTAATACGTGAAACTGCGCATATTCCGCGTCACTTTAGACCACAATTACAGACAAGGGCAGACTGTTTCAGACTTTTTATCACCAATCACGTGCAGAGTGTAATAGTAAAGCATACCAATTATTATGCAAAAGATAATAATATTATGTACCCAACTCTTGAACGCTGGATTGAAATGGATTGACACTGAGAGCGAGTAGGAGTGTATTTCTGAGAAAATTCCATTAAATGACGTTGCACATGATTCTAATAAATTACAGTATTAGTACATAGTTTGTGGGTTATGAATATTTTGTGTTAAAATAATTTTTAGTTCAAAAGAACTAAACAATACATGTATTCATATTTGTAAATTTGTAGTAAGTAATCACAACTTATATGTAACTTAATTATATGAAGAAATTGTGAAGTTGTAATATCAACTTTCTGCATATGTTTCTCAATCAATTATATTTACTTTTTATAGACATATACCAGTTTTTATCTCCATAAAGTCGCTTAAATCAGGCATACAATAGGTTTTTTTAGAGCTGCTACCATGCGAGGGTTAACGTGATTTGGGCTTTCAGAGCACTCTAGCGACAGTTTCCAGCGCGCAATCGTCGTCTACTATACCTCATCTGGAGCGCGAAGCACACACATCGAAGAGAGTGTGTTTAAAATGGATCCTACTGAATTAGGTGTTTTGGCGTTATTAGCTATAGTCGAAGATGAGAGGAGAAAATCCGCAGAAGATTAAGGGTACGGGAGTGGATTCAGCGGCGAAATAATGGCAGGAGAACCATTCATGACGATAACCGACATTCATATTTCAATGCGAATGTAATGTGGCGTCGAAAAAAGATGAAATAAATAACTACACAAATATAAATGTAAGCAAAAAAGGAAAAAGAAAGTATACAAGTTTTACGGGACTATCGCAGGAATTAAGAGCTTTTGGGCAGGAAAATTCTAAATTAAAAAGAAAACAATAGATATAACAATATTAACATAAACAAAACAAAAATCGGAGAATTTAGTCGCACTTTATGGAACCAATTTTTTCTCTAAACAGACTATTCCCTCGGTTTAATTGGTTAACGAAAGAACATCGCAAAACGTAACTTCACTTTTACACTTCGCTAATCTCTCGCGCGGTATTTCACCAACTTTCGTAATTGTACTTCATTATTACGAAGAAAAAAAATCTCCTGACTCCACATCATATTCAAGAACTTCAATAAACGAGCCGCTGTCAGAGTCATTTTGTGTCCTACATTGTCTGGAAGTGCTGTTTACATACAGTGAAACGTTATCATTGCATGTTTTTGTTTTTCGATATTTCATCTGTATTTCAGTATTGATATTTCTATTGGTTTTCCATTATTATTATTATATGAGGAGTGTTCTTCCATCGTGGTTTCAATTAACACACACATTTGTTAGTCCACGCAGTAGCCATGTTGCTAGAAGTAAACAATAAACCGAACTGAAGCAGGAAATGTCGGAACATGACGCAGACAGTGTTCTTGCTTCCTATTCGTCCGACTTAAAGTGGCACGTTACCGAAATATCGCAGAATTTATTTTGCGTTTCACGGGAGAAATGGTTCCTCAACGGGAAAAAGCAGGATGTGACGTCAGAAATCTCGGAGAGCGGCACGTTAACGTTAGGTATCCAGTTCCGTGTGCCGACGGCTAACTGTGAGCAGCCGTTTAAGCGTATGCGATCGTTTCTTTGGCTGTTGGTGTAATATCGCGTAATGTGAGGCAACCAAAATTACTACACCAGTATCGATAGTGCCAGGAGCATTGACAGTTGGTAGCACGAGTTCGTAGACTCCCGCTGCAGTGTCACGTGCACGCAGTGGCGGCTGATGCTAATGTGCTAATGTGCTGCAGCACACTGTAAATATATTACCAAAATTATGCCATTACTCTTCGAATGCAAGCGATAAATCGCTGTAAAATTACACCCTTTCTCTTGGAATACGAGCCAGATATCACAATAAAATTTTGCCAATTCCCTTCCAGTACGTATTACAATGCTAGTAATAAGGATGAAAACGCATTTTGGAGCGCTCTCGCCGTGATAGCTGGAAACCAGCTCCGTGTGCTGAAATGGGATTCAGCTGCGCTGGTACGTGCGCAGAGAGGCGGCGCAGTCGTCTGTTCGCTTGTGCGCATGCGCAGACGTGACGTCAGGCCTGGCGACTCCTGTGTGCTGAGACCGACTGCAGCACCAGATCAATATTTCTCTTCGCGCTGCGTGTAACGGTTGCGGAAGAATAGTATATGACGAATATTGCGGCATACAGAGACAAATAGCGCGCTGGCTCAGGCGTCTTGCGCTTTGTCTCTCAAACCTACCTGTGTGAGGCTAGTATTCAAATACCTCTGAGTCTAAATTTTTAATTCCTGTAAATAAAATTAATATTTTTAAACGTTATATTTACTACCTGCAGTGAATACATGCAGTTGGCGGCGCTGTTATAGATTCCCCTGAAGGTCTTACTGTCAATACAGTATTAATTGATATTTAATTAAAAGCAATCATACAAAGGTTGACTTTTTATTTTGGTATAATTTGTTTCCCGTTTATTTTTGTAATATTGTAGCACACTGGTCAAATTTTGTACGAGCCGCCACTGCGTGCACGAAATCTGATTGGCCGATCATAGTCAGCGCAAACAGCCTGCCAGGCAGACTGCAACGGGTTCATCCTGACACTGCAACGTGTTCGTCAAGTAACTGCGTCTAGTTAGAAGTGCTACGGTCCAGCACACAGACTTCTACGATTTAGGACAAAGTGCCACGCTACGGGGAATAGTGCCTTAAGACTTATCTCTCTATTGATAATCAGAAATATTACGGAGAGCAAGGAAGTTTGAAATTTAGCGCACAAAGCCTGGACTTTTACTTTTTATCAGCCTGCTTATACTTCCACTACACCAAATTGAGTATCATTATATAAACACGCTAACACGAAATTGAGGGTACAGATTTTTAATATATATATATATATATATATATATATATATATATATATATATATATATATTTAATTTTTATTGGCCTTTGAGTAGTCCCCTTACAGCCATCCACATAAGTAATGATAAGTACATTCTCTAGTACAGTTATGTACGTAAGTTGGCAAAAGCAACTATACAAACATCAACATCAACAGAAAAAAAGCAGAAAGATCAATTTGAAGTAATATAACAAACATTAAGCATATGACACAATATAGTGATTAAACATGGTTTTATCTTTCACATAACAGTTTATAACTCTTTCTTCGCCGCCGTTAGATAGGAGATAAGTTCTTTGTACACTCCAAAGTCTTTGGTTGCCAATAATGTTGGTACACATATTGGTCACTGGTAGTTCCTGCTCACAATATAGCTTAGCAACTTTGAAGTGAGCTCCCACCTATTCACGCATCCAAAAAATGTGATTTGTGTCTTCTGCTTCGCCGCAGTCCCAAAATGGAGATGACACTATGCCGATGTGATGTAGGTGCTGCGCAGTTCGACAGTGGTTGAACTTCAGTCTCGCTATGGTAACTGCCAGCTTCCGAGAACACCTCATACCCTTGTACCAAGGTCTGGTTGGTAGCACTGGTGTTATTTGTGCATAGACTTTCCCTTTAGTTGACTGGGAAGCTTGCCATTCTTTGTCCCATTCAGTCCGAATTTTCCTTCTGTAAACAGGTAAAAGATCTTCCGCTGGAACCTAAGTATATTTTTCCGTACCAGCGGTAACCGCTTCCTTGGCAAGTGTGTCAGCGATCTCGTTCCCCTGAACGTTGTTGTGTGCTTTAATCCAACACATGGAAACACTGCGTCCATTCCTTTCCAGGTGGTTTCTGTGTGCCATTAACTCGTAGGCTACTGGGTGGTTTTTATGCCCTCGACGAAAATATTTAAGTAGTATGAGCGCAGATTTAGAGTCCGAGAAGATGAAAATATGCTCCTCCGGAACCGTAAGGCAGTACTTGAGAGCTTCCAAGATGGCTGTGAGTTCAGCGGTCATTATTGTCATTTCCTTTGGCAGTTTGTATTTACAGCCTATTTGCGCATTGGTATCCCAAAAGGCGCATCCCGATCCGTCCTGGGTTTTGGAGCCGTCTGTGTAGAGAATCCTCGCCTGTGAATATTTGTCTCGGAACTCTAGTAATGCGTAACTTGCCAGAGTCGAGGAGGCTGGGAAATCACATGTCACGTCAGGTTCAACAACAGTACATAAATAGTTTCGTTCAAACATGAGCAGTCGCCGATTTGAGATGGCTAATCGGATGTTCTGCGCTACCTCTAGGTATTCCCTTGCAAGTGGGTGCAGATTCTTACATAGCCAATAATGGGCAGTGTAACATATATGACAGAAAGTTCCTGTATGCGAGATAATCAGACGTCTTCTGAAAATTGTGCCCTCTTCATTAGAAATTTTATGCTTAAATATTTGCGCCGTAAGTGTAGAGGTGGTTCATTACTTTCCACAAGTAAAGCATTAGTTGGGGTTGACTTCATGGCACCAAGACACACTATGAGCGCTTTGTATTGTACGGTATTAAGTTTTTGTAGGAGTGTGTCTGTTGCCGATCCGTAGAATATACTTCCGCAGTCCAACCGCGACCGCACTATGGGCCGGCCGCGGTGGCCGAGGAGACTGAGGCGCTCCAGTCACGGTCTGCACCGCCACTACGGTCGGGGGTTCGAATCCCCCCTCGGGCATGGATATTTGTGCTGTTCTAGTTCGTAAGTAGTTCATAAGTAGTTTGTAAGTTTAGGGACTGATGATCGCGTAGTTAAGTCCCATAGACAAAAAAAAAAAAAAAAAAAAAAAAACCGCACTATGGCACGATACACGTTCATACATGTGTAGGAGCCCGCACCCCACGTTGCGCCCGCCACTGCTCGTAAAACGTTAATGTTTTTCTCACACTTTGCTACTATTTGATTTATATGTACTGTCCATCGTAGTTTACTGTCAATGTGTAGGCTAAGATATTTCAGCACTGGTTTCACCGGAAGAACGTATGCTCCTAACGTTAGGGATGGGATTTCTTGCATCCGATGTCTGGTGTAGATGCTCACCGCAGACATGGTCTGTGAAATGGACAGGCCATTTTCCTCTAGCCAGTAGCCAAGAGCTGTCATTGCTGCATCCAGTTTGCGCTGTCCTCCTTCTAGACTGTCGCTTATTGTATATACACACAAATCATCAGCGTATTGTAATATTGTGATATCATTGTCGAAAATGTTGTGCGTGTCTGCGGTGTAAATATTAAACAGCGTCAGTGAGAGAGAGCTGATCCTTGTGGGATGCCCTTACTGGTCCCCCTCGGTCCCACATTGTTGTTACCAACTTTCATACAAAGTTCTCTGTCCTTGAGTAGAGAAATAAGGTTGCCAATGAATTTGCGAGGGATATCGTGTTTCTCTATCTTTCTGCCTAGTAACCATAGGTCAACATCGTCATAAGCATTTTCAATATCCGTGTAAACTGCTATTAGGTACTTGTTGTTGCTAAGACAAATCTGGATATCTGTAATGAGTCGTGCTAGTGTTTCATAAGTGCCACTGCCACTTCGAAATCCCGTCTGTCCAGTCTTGAATAGGCCATTATGCTCGTACCACCATTCTATCCTATGTTTTATTATTCTTTCTAGCACTTTCAGGGAACATGACTGCCGGCCGCGGTGGCCGAGGGGACTGAGGCGCTTCAGTCACGGTCTGCACGGCCACTACGGTCGGGGGTTCTAATCCCCCCTCGGGCATGGATATTTGTGCCGTCCTAGTTCGTAAGTAGTTCATAAGTAGTTTGTAAGTTTAGGGACTGATGACCCCGTAGTTAAGTCCCATAAGATTTACAAACATTTTTTTTTAACTTGTCCGTAATACAATAGGTCTATACGATATACGAGAACAGTTCTTCCGGAGGTTTTCCAGGCTTCAAGATTGGGACAACTCGCGCTGTCTTCATTTCAGCCGCATAGCTTCTACTTGACCAACTATTGCTTAGAATGTGGCATAGATGTGTTTTTCCTTGTTCCGTCAAATTATATAGCGTGGGGTAAACGATGTTATCGGGACCAGGAGCCACGCTAGTTCCAACTGACAACGCTCGATTTAATTCGTTTACTGTAATGGGTTCATCCAAGAAATGGTAAACGTCTCCAGCAGTTAAGTTAACCTCAGGGTCAACAGAGTCGGCTGTAAGTCGTTTTAGATAATCTTCCATCTGACTAACAGGAAAAGACATGGGAGTGGGTGACTGTGTGTGAACCCTTCTGATACGTTTAATTTTGTTCCACACTTACGATATGGGTGTCTTTGCATTTAAGCTCCCGCAAAATTCCTTCCAGTTATTTCTTTTCTTTTCATTTAGAAATCTTTTCACTTTTGCCTGCACTCTATTGAAATTAATATAATTTTCTACTGTAGCTTGACGTTTGTATAATTTTAGTGCGGTCGTGCGTTCTTTCACTGCGTTTCTGCATTCTTCGTCCCACCAATCTGGCTGTTTCTTTTGTCTGGGAACAAACGGTTTGTTCTGGGGAATAGACATCTTCGCTGCATCCTCAATATTTTTTCTGAAATTTATGTAATCTGACACTGGGTTTCCGAGAACTTCGAAGCTGTTCATTATGGGTGCTATTACCGTTTTGTATTTACTCCAATCAGCCTTACATGAGTTCCAAAGATAGTTGTTATATATAAGTGATCTGTCAGGACTTTTCGGGACACATCGGAGTATGGTTGGTAAATGGTTTGAGCCTAGTGAATCTTCTGCCAACTCCCATGTAAGCGTTGTAGCCAGGAATGGAGACGCAAAACAAAGGTCGACTGCACCGCTTCGTTGGCCTGGACGACTGATTATTGTCGGTCTTCCGTCGTTGAGTATTATGAGGTTACTTTCGTCGACGACATCTGCAATTGATCTTCCACATCTATCTTCTCGACCTGGGACCCAGGCAGGATGGTGTGCATTAAAGTCCCCCATTATTAAGTTCAGGTTAGTACTGGAATTAACTAGACTTCGCAGCTGATCTTTAGTTATAACATTGTGTGGTGCCCTTTAAACAACAATTATGTCAATGTTGCCAGTGCCGCGGTGGAGTAGCCGAGCGGTCTAAAGCGTCTCGCTGCGGAGCGCGCGGTTGCTCGCCGTGGAGGTTCGAATCCTCCCTGGGGCATGGGTGTGTGTGTGTGTGTTTGTCCTTAGGTTAGTTTACCTAGGTTTAAGTAGTTTGTAAGCTACGGACTGAGGACCACGCAGTTTGGTCCGATAGATTTAGAAACATTTGAACATTAAAAAAAAATGTTGCCAGTATTCAAGAGAATGGTGACACCCGCATATTGAAATTCTGCACGATTAAGCCCGAAATTTAATGCTTTAAATGGGATTCCGTGTTTTATTAACAGTGCTGTTCCTCCATATCCGGCCTCTCTATCACCTCGCACAATGTTAAAACCGGATATGTAGATTTCATTCAAATGTTCAAATGTTTGTATAGTCTATGGGACTTAACTATGGGGTAATCAGTTCCTAAACTTACAAACTACTTATGAACTAGGACGGCACAAATATCCATGCCCGAGGGGGGATTCGAACCCCCGACCGTAGTGGCCGTGCAGACCGTAACTGGAGCGCCTTAGTCTCTTCGGCCACCGCGGCCGGCTAGATTTCATTCTGTGGAGCTAACCACGTCTCTGTTATAGCGCAGATAGCTATATGTTGTTCATGCACAAATGAAAGTAAACTATTTTTATTGCTCCGAATGGAGCGTGCATTCCATAGCATTATATTGCAAGGTAAAACAGCCATTTACTGTTTACGTGTCTGTAGCTATTAGGACGGGAGCAAGCATGTTATGTATCAGCGCTTTCAAGTTATTACTTCGCATCCAGTCGTTTATGTGTGCTGTGCTTGACATACTTCCCAGAACAGTCATTATAATGTGCAGTATGCTATTCACCAGATACTCGTTGGTGTTGCTGGGGTGTGCTGTTTGA
The DNA here is from genome assembly GCA_026315105.1 of Locusta migratoria. Taxonomy (NCBI): domain Eukaryota; kingdom Metazoa; phylum Arthropoda; class Insecta; order Orthoptera; family Acrididae; genus Locusta; species Locusta migratoria. Next base: position 285,836,534 of record CM048755.1, read on the forward strand.
TGGTACTGAGGCGGATATGGGTTGGGGCCTATGGGCGAAATTGCAGTCGTCATTGGGAACCACTCTGCCATTATAGGCACAGTCGGCTTGTCGCCCGCTCCCTGCTGCGTGTTGCGTAGGCCGGTATTACACTATCAAATTATTGGACAAAGAATTGGACGAAAAAAATGAATGAAATATTGGTCATATCTTTTGACAAAGACATTGGATGAATCGCAAAAGGGGGTATTACACTATCATCCAATATTTTGTCAAATTTGCTTCAAAGTGGCGGTGTAATGCTCAGCTGTTGTTTATACTACAGTTGCGTTGTGTCTGCATTTAGAAGAGAAGAAGGGAAAACAGAAACAGAAATACACTTCGATGAAACCGTGGATGTCAGAGCGAGATAAATAAAATTTGTTATGGGACCGGGAGGATTTTCTTTTTTTATACCGTCAGCAGAACAGCCAGGCCGTACACTGCTAATTATTTTGTCGCTCTTCATCCTTCACAGTTAGCAATAGAGTAACAAAAAGGCTGACTCAAACAGTGTATACGAATAAGATTGTTAAGTTGATAAAGCAAGTTTCGTTAAATAACGTTTTAAATGGAAAATGTGAGCACTGACAAAGAGGATAATCTAAATTCTTTATGACTTTATTAATAATGTAAGGGGGGAAAATTGCTGATAAAGTAAATACTCTCTATTTATTTCCTTACAAAAATTGACTGACGTATTTATACGTACATAGATTCGCTTGCAAACAGATGTCGATGTTTTGAAAGTTGTTTCACTTCCCAGCACTTAGCACACCAAGTTACCAAAATCATACATTCTAAAATCTGTTTCGGCTATAAATAAGGTTTAGGGGTATTACTTCTTCAATTCTGATAGTATATAATGACTTTTTTACATCAAGGATTGTAACTCAACCTCACTTTCGCCGCAGGGTATTGGGCTACGCGAATTGACGTGACGGACAGTGTGAATTGGCCTTGTCGCCTGTTATACAACGCTCCATCTGATTTTTAAAATTTTGTCGTTGTTAGAAAACACTACACAAACATTCCACTACTAGCCATGTTTACGAATACGAACGTTATGTCCAAGTAATGTCGGATATTTAACCTCCAAATAAAATAAAGGACGCTGTATACTACTAGCGCTCCATGCCGTCACATTTCTCACTGCAGGAAACAGAAGACGAGCGATTTCTTTGATCAAATCTAGGCCGAGGCCTTAGATTGGATGAAATATTGGACGACGTTCCCATTACACTACGTCCAATTTTTCTTTGTCCAACTCTTTGACAAATAATTTGATAGTGTAATACCGGCCGTAGCGGCACAGAGTAACATTAATTGTCTGTGGTAGCGGCGTGGGTCGCTGCCACGTGCTGCTCAACAATCGGCCGCATTTGACTCCACCTGCACGACAGGCGGCGGCGGCGTGATAGCTCAATAGCTGTCTGCTGCTGCGTGCTGGCCGCGGTTGGCGCCAAAACCGTTGCTTGGGGAGGCGGCAGGGTTGCCAGGTGTGGCGATTTTTCGCATCCTTGGCTATCTTTTTCTCAGAAAAGTAGCAATTCTAGCTTTCTGCCGACTGGCGACTACATTTGGCTAGTAAAATAATTAGTTGCCGACTTAATGGCTATTTTATTTTACTTAAAGTAAAACGAATGTAAAGCAATCACTCTTTAGATGTAGATGTAGACATTGGGTAAATGATAAGAACTAAACATCGGTAAAATGATGAGGAAATGTAATCAACCTACAGAAGTTAGCACAAATGTCTGTATATATATTTGAACTGTGTAGAGTTTCTCGGAGATACAAAGAAACTGTAATATAGTCTCTTCAAGATAGACATAAACTATCTCGAGGAACTTAGAATGGTTCAAGAACAGGCTTTAAACGATGACTCCTGAAATATACTAAAGTCCATACGTATGGCTCCTGTGGAGATCGCGAAGATAAGATTATGTTAATTACAGCATGCTCAGAAGCATTTAAACAGTATTTTTTTCCGCGCTCCATAATTCAACGCAACAGAAATTTCTAACTGTTACTGTGAAACAAACCCTTCGCTACACACTTCACATTGGTTAACAATGGTTTGCAGAGTTTAGGAATATCTATGTTGAACACACGATATTTCCCTGTCATTCTCATGCTGATTTTTCAGTGTTTCATGACGCCTTATTACGAATTCAAGTCCATCTCAAATGTTTGAATGTTTGTTAAGCTTATGGGACTTAACTACGGGGTCATCAGTCCCTAAAATTACAAACTACTTATGAACTACTTACGAACTAGGACGGCACAAATATCCATGCCCGAGGGGGGGATTCGAACCCCCGACCGTAGTGGCCGTGCTGACCGTGACTGGAGCGCCTCAGTCACCTCGGCCACCGCGGCCGGCCAAGTCCATCTCACCTCAAAGTATGAAATGCTTCGTGTATTATTATGAATTACAGTGCACCTAACCTCAAAATATTGTAATGATTTTGTGTGTACTGAAGAAATGTTTGAAAGATTCAATAACATCTGCAAAAATCAATTTTGAAGAAAATGAATTGGTAGGAAGGAAGGAAGCGTAAGGTTCAACATCCCGTCGACAGCTTGGTCGTTAGAGACGGAGCTAACGCTTGGATAGGTAAGGGCGGGGAAGGAAATCAGCCGTATCCTTTGAAATAACCATCCCGGAATTTGCCTGGAGTGATTCAGGGAAATCACGGAAAACCTAAATCTGGATGGCCGGAGGTGGATTTGAACCACCACCCTTCCGAATGCGAGTCCAGTGTGCTAACCAATGCGCCAACTCGCTCGGTGAAAGTGATTGGTAATCGAAGCTATGCATGAGAATATCCCTTGCTTAAGTTTGGTAGAATGATTCTTGAACAGTTCTATGCTATAATTTTTATAAGTTCTGAAGTTAATAAATATGATTGTTACCTGAAACTATGTTTAAATTTATTATCCACAGTATCTCCCCAGTCTCTCTATTACATTTACAGTAAGATTATTTAGACTGGCATTATTGGTCAGTTGGTGGTGCGCCTGTATTCAGTTCCTGGCTGGGTGCAGATAAATGTTTTCCTGAAGAACGATGTTCATTGGAATGTCCAGTCTGGTGTCTGTGACTGTGAGAGTGCCGTAGTGATGCTTTTTTACTCAGTAACATGCTGACACCTAGAATTTCTGGATTATTATTGTACAGTCACACGACATAATTACCGTAGCACAACATATTTAACTGATAAAAAATTGCGATATTTAGCTATTTTTACTGATGAAAAGATGGCTATATTTTGACATTTTATTGGTAGAAATATGGCGATATTTTGGCTATTTTTGTTTAAAATTTGGCGACAGAGCAATGGAAGAACCTGGTAACCCTGCCACCTGAACGGCGGGCACAGGTTTCGGAGTAGCTTGCATAACCCGGATTCGCTCGCGTATATTGTTGTCACGCAATAACTCCCGTGTTAGATTTTTTCTAACAATGAGATCTTGCACCTTTTCATCTCTTTGTGCCAGAAAAAGACACGCTTATACAATAAATCATTTCTTTGTTATTAAAGCATTATCAATTAGTATAAACATGGTATGGAACATGTCATTTGACGAATTTGTGCATGTTTGCAAGAAGAGCTATAGTACCGACCTACTGACAACGATAGACGAGATGTTAGAACCATTCTGCGGGAGTTTCAAATTCAGGCAGTATATAGCAAACAAGCCTGCAAAATATGGCACCAAGGTACATGCGCTTTGTGATGCCAGAACTTTTTATACGCTACATATGGAAGTACATGCAGGCAAACAGCCTACTGGGCCATATCAAGTAGCAAATGATGCAAAGCATGTGGTGTTACGATTGATTAGACCGATTGACAAAACAGGCAGAAACGTGACGATGGACAATTATTTCACATCTATACCACTGGGTAACAAAATTTATGCCAACCATAGAATCACATTAGTAGTTTCTCTACGGAAGAATAAAAGAGAAATTCCGCCGGAATTTCTGGACGTAATATTTAGGCAAGTAAACAGCAGCATTTGGAGAAAAACCAAGCAACAACTGCTTCATTTGCTCATACGTCTCAAAAAAATAAACAGAAAAAGGACGTTCTAATGTTATCCAGCTTGCACGGCTACGTTTCTGTATAAGCTGACAGTGGCGAAGCGAACAAACTTGAAGAAGTTACACTCCACAATCTCAAAAAAGGAGGTGCAGATGTCGACCATTCTAAATCAGAATATTGTATTTAAAGAAGAAACCGCTGGACCGTTACACTGTTTTTCAGTTTTATATACTTCCATATCCGACAGAGAATGTCATGTATTCCGTATAAACAATTGCTTCATTCAATTCGTAAAACTCAATAAGAACATCTTTAAAGAAGAAACCGCTGGACCGTTACACTGTTTTTCAGTTTTATATACTTCCATATCCGACAGAGAATGTCATGTACTCCGTATAAACAATTGCTTCATTCAATTCGTAAAACTCAATAAGAACATCTTTAAAGAAGAAACCGCTGGACCGTTACACTGTTTTTCAGTTTTATATACTTCCATATACGACAGAGAATGTCATGTACTCCGTATAAACAATTGCTTCATTCAATTCGTAAAACTCAATAAGAACATCTACTTTCCTCATAAAAGACGTAACATTTGCTGAACAGTTTCAGGAGAAAACAAACGAACACAGCCGCATGTTACAAGTACAAGAAACTGACTAAAAGTGAAGCAAGGCGGTTTTCCACGGAAGGAGAAGTAATTGTTACGTTAAGACTCCCGTGTTAGAAAAAATCTAACACTGCGCACCAATTCAAATTGCCACAACTAACAAGCTATTGTTGAAATTTGATTGTCGAGTCACAGATTAATTGAATCACGAGATATGAAAGAATGCATTTCTAGATGGTCAGTTCATTAGCTTTGAAATGTGATGGAATATTCAAGTAAAATCGTAAATGTTAGATTTTTTTATAAGAACGCTAATGATCGCGGGATAAGAGGCGGGAAATGCCCTGAAGCAACAGTAGCGTAGCTTCGTTTACCTTCTAACGCAACAAATTCTTGATAGGTTAGGTCCAGTTCTGCTCTTTTTCTGTTTATTTCCTGTTGCCTTGTGAATTCTGGGCATATCCTGTCCGTCGCCTTATGATGAGCCCGGCAATAAATGCATGTAGGAAGAATGTCTTTATCACGGTCACACTCGGTACCCCTATGAGGCCCTCCACAATGAAAACACCGAGGCTTACTTCGACATTGATTACTTCCATGTCGAAATCTCAAACAGTTAAGACATTGAAATACTGATGGTATGAAGGGCTTCACCTGGCATCTTACTCCATGAATAACAACGTATTCTGGTCTTTTTTGAGACTTGACTGTAATTAAACATACTGGGATAGGCCGTCTTGTAAGATTCCCTCCTGCTGTGACAGGTTTGTTGTAGCGTTTAACTGTTATTACAGGTACACTGCACTGAATAACTTCCAAAATTTCCTCTTCAGACAAGTGCGAGGGTGAAGGTCGGGGTGAGAGTTTAAAATAGGGAAAGATTAATTTTTAAAACTCACAACCACCAACTTCGAACCAAATTCCTAAACATGCAAAACACTGGAACTGTGATTGCTGCTGTTTGACTCGTTTTCTAGGGGATGATATCACACGTTCGCAGCTTTCCTTCCCTGCATATGATTAACAAAAAAAATTCATAATAAAGTCAAGTCCATGAGAGAAAAGGGTGTACTAACTACTATTTTTGAAAACACGTGAAAGTTCACTTTACGTTGTTTATTTCACAATATTAGAACCCTGTGGCTGATAACGTCTGTACGTCGACACATTTATCAAAAAAAAAAAAAAAAATTATAGCTCGTGAGCCCCCAGACAAAATGAATATTTGTCGCAAATTGTTTTCACACCATGTGCCTGTCTCAAACACTGTTTATGTTCATGCCTATGTGACGACACATGTTATATTAACAAAACACAGTCACTTTAATCGAGTGCGATGCACACCTTGTTCCACCGGCTAAGTATTCACAACACACAGTAGCACTCGATTCAACTTGGTACAGTCTACGACGAGCAACCACACCTGGCAATTGCCACACCGAAAATCTATAGTCTCCACCTGGAGATCCACATGCCGACTGTCGTAGAGCGATGCCGCCTGGCCAGCTACACCACTTGCTCCCGCCTCATCACTTCCTGCCCTCGCGCGTGCGTGCGCGCGCCAAAAGCCCAACTGCCGCGTTTTTTCCCTACGTCATCAACTTCCCCATGTGAGCTGTTCTAACCGACTTCCAACATACAGCACTCAGCCAATACATTTCTAAAACATTACTTAAAATCAAAATAATTACGCTACACATTAAACAAATTTCTTTTTATGTTTTATATTAGTATAAACATCCTTTGCACTATTTATTACAATCGTGCAATTTCTTATATCACAGATAAGTGATTTAACTGAATATTTCAAGATAAAATACACAAGATTAATTGAAAGTAAAATGAGAAATAGTTAATATATTACTTTTATAAACAAACATTGCCATGCTAGTTGCGTAACTGTCTTGTATTCATTGGTAATTTATTACTTTTCATTGTCAATTAAACATATTACGCCAGATGTGACTATATCAGCTAATGTATTGTTTATTTGTCAACAGGCTATTTTGTAATGAGGGCCTTAAAGGTTCCTGACTGCATCGTATTACTTCAAATGCCAGTAGTTAAGTAAACAAAAATAAACTTGTAGAACACACACAGAATTGTGCTGTTTTTAATTTGACCTTTTTTGTGTTCATAGCAACATTTGTAATTGTTGAAGAAAAGACATTTTTAAATATGCACCAAAGCTGCTTTTATTTAAATGCTGACGACTAGTTTCGGGCTTTGCCCATTTTCTAAGTCACCTATTACAGAGAACAAAGTGTGTTTTACATGAAAATACATTAATATAGTGATGTTATATTGATTATACAGGTTATAATTACTTACATTCATATACATTTATATTTGGTTACTGTTTATGTCACGCTGTTTGTCGTAATTACTTTGGGGTAATTTACAGAGCTGTTGATCCAAAGATGTTTTATTAAATATTCTTTGCTCAATTTTGTTTGTAACAATATCGTTGGTTATATGCAGTGTGACAAACAGTACCATGACAAATATTGTACAATAAATTTTAGATTTCATTCCGAACTATTTTAAGTGTAATAAATTGATTTGTGTCCTATATTGTAATACAGGGATAATATTGTGGTGCTACTATAATTTATCGCGTTTCGTTGCATATTTTGAAGTATATTACGGTAGGATGGACTGTATTTTATATGCTGGCCAAGGTGTTATGGAAATTTTCGATGAATTTTTTATTGTGCATTTCTGTTTGTTCATTTAACATTTGTTCTGGGTACTTAGTCATATGTGTATAGATTTGTAATTCTTCTAAAACGTCCATTAGTTGCCCTTTGCTTACAATATGTAAAATTTTGAGATTTTCTTCTATACTCTCAGTCGAATGTTTATTTTCTCTGAGGTGTGTGCCGAATGCTGAAACATTATTTTCGCTTGTATTTATATTTTCTCTAAATCTAATTTTGAAAGGTCTGCCTGTCTGTCCAATGTAGGCTTTGTCACATTCATTGCATTCGATTTTGTAAACTCCAGATTGACTATAGCGATCAATTTTTTTCTATTTTATGTATGATATTGGTTCCTAAAGTGTTGTTAGTGTAGAAGCCAATTTTAAGATTTGTTTTCTTCAGTGCATATTTTATTCTATCTGAAATTTGTCCCCAGTATGGCAGTATTACAAATTTGTCTTTCTTTCTTGTTTCAGTTTTTGTTAAAGTGATTTCATCTTTAATACTCTTCTGTTTTGAAGTTAATTTCGATTTATACAGATTATTGACTAGTTCTGGGTTATATCCATTACTGATTGCTATTTCTTTGAGTGTATTTAGCTCTGAATTTATATTTTTGTTACAGAGAGGATATTTGGTGATACGATCTATTGCTGATCTAAAATATGACAAGAGCTATTATGAATTATTATGTCTGTAGTTGTGGGTTTTCGGAATATATTGAAAGTATGTACTGAGTTAGTCTTACTTATTGTTAAGTCGAGAAAGTTAATGCTGTTGTTAATTTCATGTTCAATTGTGAAGGTTATCTTCTTGTGCATATTGTTAAACCTTTGATGGAAATCTTCAATTTCTTCTATACATCCATTAAATAGAATTATAGTGTCATCTATATATCTGAAATAGTATACTACTTTTGTTTTCAATTGGTTTTGCTCTCCAAAAAATTTGTTTTCTAGGTGGTCTAGAAAAATATTTGCTAGTGTACCAGACAGGCAGCTACCCATTGCAAGACCATCATTTTGTGTGTATACATGTCCATTGAAACTAAAATAGTTGTGGGATAATATTATGGTTAGTAGTTCTATTATTTCATAAACTTCTGCTTCAGAGATTTTTCTATATTTTAAGAGGTTTTCTTTTATGATAGCAATAGTTTCATCAATGGGTACATTAGTGTATAGATTAGTTACATCTAAAGAAAGGAATCTACTGTTATCAGGGATTTTTATGTCTTGTATTTTTTCAAATAAGTCTGTCGAGCTTTTGACAGTATATTGTCTGCTGTATGTGTAATTTTCACATATGATTTTGTTAAGTTTTTTCTCTATTAGGTAAGCTGGGCTGTTTATCAGATTTACAATTGGTCGAATCGGAACATTTATTTTATGGACCTTTGGTTGTGCTCTGAGCTTGGGGCATTGTGGATTCATAACTATATATCTGTTTTGTTCTTTTTGTGTTAAAAGAAACTCAGACTTTTTTATAGCTATTTTTATCAAAGCTTGAAATCGGTTTGTAGGGTCTTTGTCAATACGTGTAATGTTATTTGAGTTAAAGAAATCAAGCGTTCTATTTATATATTCATCCTTCTTCATCAAGACAATAGTATTACCTTTATCTGCTTTCAATGCTAAAGTGTTATTTTCTTTTAGTTTTTTGTTAATGTTGTGTAGATCTTTTAGTTCCTGATTTCTGTTGTTCTTTTTGGTATCTGATGTGTAGGACCCTATAATTTTACCTATTTTGCTGGATATACTGTTTTGTTCTACTATTGGAAGTTTTGCTAAGTCGATTGCTAATTTTACATGTCCTATCATAGAAATTACATTAGCAGAACTAGCTTGTTGTGGCAGATTATACTTAAGTCCCTTATTTAACAAATTAGTTTCATTATCAGTAAGGATAAGGTTCGATAAATTAGTGACTTTATCATAAAATTTAAACTGTGACATGTTATTGGATTCATTACTATTACACACAATTTTAGATAGTAGTGCTTCAAATTTCTTGTTATGCCTGATTCTAACGGTTTTAATAGCACTTTCTATATACTGATCTATTATACACACCATCATGTTGAAAGTAGGTGAAGATAACATCTTTCCAACCTGTAAATGTGTTAAATATAGTTTGCTAGTCAGTAGATCATTTCGCCTGTATTTGTCTCTAATTTCTTCTTGTACCCATAGTCGTTCACTTTTCTTCTTTACCAATTGTGCTACACGTGTCTTCATTTTGATGTTAACAACTGCATAATTTGGAGTTACCTTGTTTTCTAAACAGCGTTTGTTAAATCGTATGCTCTCGATGTTTTTCTTGATTTTTAGCTTTGTCCTCTGATAATTTAACACGACTTTTTTAGCTTGGTCAGGCAGTAAATCAAATGTTTTTGATATGTCGCGTTTTGCAGCTCTTAAATATTGAAGAAAAGACATTTTTAAATATGCACCAAAGCTGCTTTTATTTAATTTAACACGACTTTTTTAGCTTGGTCAGGCAGTAAATCAAATGTTTTTGATATGTCGCGTTTTGCAGCTCTTAAATATTGAAGAAAAGACATTTTTAAATATGCACCAAAGCTGCTTTTATTTAATTTAACACGACTTTTTTAGCTTGGTCAGGCAGTAAATCAAATGTTTTTGATATGTCGCGTTTTGCAGCTCTTAAATATTGAAGAAAAGACATTTTTAAATATGCACCAAAGCTGCTTTTATTTAATTTAACACGACTTTTTAGCTTGGTCAGGCAGTAAATCAAATGTTTTTGATATGTCGCGTTTTGCAGCTCTTAAATATGGAAGAAAAGACATTTTTAAATATGCACCAAAGCTGCTTTTATTTAATTTAACACGACTTTTTTAGCTTGGTCAGGCAGTAAATCAAATGTTTTTGATATGTCGCATTTTGCAGCTCTTAAATATTGAAGAAAAGACATTTTTAAAAATTATTTAAAATTTAAAAATATTTAAGAGCTGCAAAACGCGACATATCAAAAACATTTAAAAACATTTGATTTGTAATTGTCTAATATTTGTGTTACATATTCATTAAATATCCAAGAACAAGTGCAATGGTTAAAATTATTTCTTTTCTCAATATATTTTCAGTTACAATAATATTTGTCCGAAATGATCGCAATTGTACCACCTTATCCTCTAGGCTGCGAGCAAGAGGAACAATGGGAAGGGGAAAGTACCATCATAGTGTGCTATAAGTTAAGAATTTGGGCAGGCAGGGAAGCGTCCGTGGATAGCCTAATTGGTTAAGGCGCCCTCTGACCTCAAGCGGGAAATCGGGGTTCGAATCCCGCTCCAGCGTAATTTTTCAACTTTGCCGTTGGATTTACTTCAGTACCTTGAAATGGTCGAAATGTTTAAATATTTCGAATTCGTGAGTCACTTTTATTTATGTTGACAAGGTCGTCTCATAGATGGCGTTTCATGTATCGACGATGCAAGCACCTCCTAAATCTATCGCCATCATTCAATAAAATACCAGTAGTACGGGGCTGGAGGTAATTCAAACAGCACCACGCGGAAGAATCAGGCAGTTCATATTTGAATACTGCTCTAATAAAACCATTCATTGTAAGCGTAATAAGAAAAAGTTCAAATGTTTGTACAGCTTATGGGACTTAACTACGGGGTCATCAGTCCCAGTTCGAGGGACTCTATTGTATATAAAAAGATAAGATTACAAATCGATTTCATATACAAAGCGATGATATCCATTCTGCAGATAAGAAGATGGGGGCAGCATGAGGAACAAAACACCTTTTAATCAATCAGTGATTATTATATTTCGAAGTAACAAAATTTTATTTAAAGGTGTAAAGATGAAGAGAGGAAAAACTAGATATCTACACAAATTTAAGAGACGTCCACGTTTGACTATCATTGTGCCACTAGGCTCCTCAAAGTCAGTAATTTTCGTCGCCTCATATACACAGTCCAGGTCATGGTCAACATGTGGTTCGTCAGTTTCATCTGGTTGGAGGGAGTTCCCTTTACAGTAGACACAGATCAGCGGACACTTAATCCCAGTCTACCGACACCCACAATCACCTGAACACACCTTGTTGCATTTGCAGAAAATTGGGCAGTGATGAGGTTGTGGAGCTGATTCCGTCGAGGTAGGAGAAAGATCAAGACAAAACTTCAAAGCATGCCATCCCTGAGGAACGTATTCATCTGGTGTTCTTATTGCATTTCCATTTATAGATAAAGTATCAAAATGTTCAAATGTTTGTAGAACTTATGGGACTTAACTACGGGTCATCAGTCCCTAAGCTTACAAACTACTTATGAACTAGCTAAGACTAAGGACGGCACAAATATCCATGCCCGAGGGGGGATTCGAACCCCCGACCGTAGTGGCCGTGCAGACCGTGACTGAAGCGCCTCAGTCCCCTCGGCCACCGCGGCCGGCCAACATTTGAGCCATGGATGTTCACATTACTATACACTTCAAACATTACTAACTTGCAACACTTTTTCTTATTACGCTTGCCGGGCGCGGTGGCCGAGGGGACTGAGGCGCTCCAGTCACGGTCTGCACAGCCACTAAGGTCGGGGGTTCGAATCCCCCCTCGGGCATGGATATTTGTGTCGTCCTTAGTGTTAGCTAGTTCGTAAGTAGTTTGTAAGTTTGGGGACTGATGACCCCGTAGTTAAGTCCCATAAGCTATAGGGATGGGAAAAACCGACCGGTTAAAACCGATACCGGTATTTTAGTTTTGAATAACCGGTTTTTTTTCGGTATTTATTTGGTGTCGGTTGTAACCGGTTTCTTTTAGTTATTGCCAAGAACCGGATAAAAAAAACCGGTACGACTACTTCCTGTAGTAGTGGTTCAAAATGTGTGTTTTGTAAATAATTTTAAAAAAATTAAAAATAGTAGACCCTAATATTTCGGGCCATTCCTAAAATTTCCACTGCTGTCAAATATTAGGTCATCGCAGAAAATAAGAAAAGCGACCAGTGATAATTTAAGAACAATCCCGGCAGTCAGAAACTCGCAACAAATGCGTGGCATAAGAACTTAAGAACTGGTGCAGCTATTGAGGCATTGATGCACCTGTTGCCGTGTGGCGTGGCCTATTAGACGACGCGCGCGCACCGGCAGCGAACAAGACTTGCCCCCGTCTGGTCATGCGGCAGTTCCTTGCTGTAGTCGCCAGACATCGGTTTTGTCTTAAATGGCACCATCCCGAGTGTGGAAGTACTTCACGAAGTAGGGGAGCAGTGAGGTACAATGCTCCATTTGCTTTAAAAAGCTGGAAACTGGCGGAGGTACTACAAACATGCTGTGTCATTTTAAGGGGAAAGCATCCAAAATGTTCCTTGGAAGAGAAGGTAAATTTGATTCATATACCTATTTTGTAAGTGATGTACTCTAAGCTTGGAATACTAACTTTTAATGTATTATCATATTGTTGTGCTAACAAGTTTTATTAATGCGATTCCTTGAAATCGAGGTTTTTTTTTAATAACCAATATGGGTTTAGGTAACATTGATCATGTGGTGCGTCGCGAGGTAGCCGTGCGGTCTGAGGCTCCATGTCACGGACTCCAGTCGGAGGTTCGAGTCCTCCCTCCTCCCTCGGTCATGGATGTATATGTTGTCCTTAGCGTAAGTTAGTTTAAGGTAGATTAAGTAGTTTGTAAGTCTAGGGACCGATGACCTAAGCATTTACGTCTCATAAGAACTCACACCCATTTGAACATTCTTTGATCACGTGGTACAGAGCTTTCCTAGTTCAATTTGCGTAAATTTACACTGACAACAATCATACTGTTAGTCAGAACTGTGACTTTATTTTGCGAAATACTTCTGCAGCACTGACTGAAGTTCATTTACTGTCTGTAACATATATATATATATATATATATATATATATATATATATATATATAGTGTATATAACGAGATATTCGTATGCCTTGGCTCACAAGTCCAACTTACGGAGTGGTTAGCTCAATATTCGCAACTGCCGGATGGAAATACTAGGCAAGTAAATCTGTATGCTTCGTATATCTTCTTCTACGGACTCCTGGCTAGGGCTTAGACACACTCAAGAAGGCGTAGTATTGGGAGGGGACCTTGCAAAATATGGAAAGACTAGTGATTTGTCGTATAACGTAAATTTACATAAATTTTAACATAATGTTAAAGAAACTAGAAGAACCGACGATTACGGTTTCTGTTTCGGCCGCAAAATATGTTTCGTTCGAACTCTACTGGAAATAATAGCAATAAAAACCGAAAACCGGTTATTTAAAAAACCGGTTATCTTGAGCAATTTTTACGGTGCGGTTAAACGGGAGATGAAAAGAACCCGTATAACCGAAAACCGGTTGTTTCAGTGATAACCGCCATCCCTAATAAGCTATAGAAACAATTGAAACATTTTTTGCTCAAATGTTGTCGTCGACTGTTTACCATGTTACAGACAAACGCAGGAATCAGCACGTGATCATACACTCACGAGCGTCTTCGAAATGTGCCGAACGGAATAACCGACTTTCGGAATACTGCACAGCGCGTGGAGTTAACAACCAACAAAAAGCGTGTTTTGATATTGTTACGGTCCTCTTCAGCTCTATTGATCAGTATTAGTCTTCAAATTCAACAGACCAAACTGCGAAGGTCATCGGTCCCTAGACTTACAAACTATTTAAACCAACTTATACTAAGGACAACACACACCCGTGCCCGAGGAAGGATTCGAAGCTGCCGGCCGCGGTGGCCGAGGGGACTGAGGCGCTCCAGTCACGGTCTGCACGGCCACTACGGTCGGGGGTTCGAATCCCTCCTCGGGCATGGATATTTGTGCCGTCCTAGTTCGTAAGTAGTTCATAAGTAGTTTGTAAGTTTAGAGACTGATGACCCCGTAGTTAAGTCCCATAAGCTGTACAAACATTTGATTCGAAGCTCTATGCGAGCGGCCGCGCAGTTCGTAATGTGGCACCTCAGACCGCACGGCCATAGTCGCGCGGCAGTATTAGTGTTATTTATTTCATATTGTACAGTGTACCATGACTATCTTTGACAAATAAACTGAAGCTGTTATATTCACTTCAAGAATTTTCTAACAGTTCCTTTCAAACCACTGCAGATTATATGGAATCTAAAGGACTTGACGATATATTTCCAGTGACATTTACAAACTACATGAACTGATTTTAAAATTTGCATTTACCACTGCAAGTGCAGAAAGAAGGTAGAAAAAGACGTACTTCTTTTATTGAGAAAACAAGGCGATGAATTGTTTTGACACTCCAAGAACATAAGACAACTGGAAGTCATATATACTGGAGTTTCATAAATAAGTACAGTAATTTGGGGGATGGTTGGTTGGATATAGGCAATCATTTTAAGTATTCGAACACAGAGTCGCTGACGCAATTGCTGAGTTTCGAGTCCTCTCTAGGGCGTGTGTGTGTGTGTGTGTGTGTGTGTGTGTGTGTGTGTGTTTGTGTGTGTGTGTGTGTGTGTGTGTGTGGCATGCCCCCCACGGGGTTGGAACACTTGCGGGGAATGCCACTTGTGGGGAACCTGGGGCCCTTGGGGCGACTGATGGCTTTTCCTGGGTACAGGCACACCAAGAAGTCTAGCACTGCTGTTGTCAAGTTTCCACACTGTCAACATAACACGAAACTCAGTGAAACTGCACAACCCTTTGAAGAGCAATATAGTAACTTGTTCTAACTACATATTAATTCGTTGAGTGTTCCTCCTGAAAACAAAAAGGTATTTTAATAGTGATAATGTTTGGAGAGTTATTAAGACATTCTCTGCTACTACAAGACGATGACTTTCCACAGTCATACCTCGTAAAAGCATATTATTCAGAACACTAAGCATATCAAGACACCTGCGCAAG
Organism: Locusta migratoria; assembly: GCA_026315105.1. Lineage (NCBI taxonomy): Eukaryota > Metazoa > Arthropoda > Insecta > Orthoptera > Acrididae > Locusta > Locusta migratoria. The sequence goes on from CM048755.1 coordinate 285,851,805, forward strand.
CAATAAATATATTAGGCATACTGCACAGATACGTTGATGTAATAGACCGCTATGTAGTTAACCCCACTATCACGCAACTTCCATCTCTTTAAAAATAGCTACTATGCTTTTTAATAGGAGACGCAACCTTAAACCTTCAATTAAAAAACGTTAATAATAAGTCAATGAGTATTTTACACACTTGAAGCGTTTATTCGTAGACCCCAAAACGATTTGGCTGTATTCGAATTACAAATACATCTAAGAAATGTATGAAATACGGAATGTGCAAGGGACTGTCACACACCGAAAAATGCTAAAGATAAATTCTATTTTCTATCACCGTCATATAGAACCATTTTTAATCCGAACTTGGCATAAACCAACAGGGAGAAACAAGTTGCAAGACTTCCAGGAAAAATGAAGCGAAATTGGCAGCCAATAGTTGGTTATAAATTACATTGCCTGTTAACTGTATAAATATAAATTACCGAATACGCGGAACTCCTGTTCAGTACAGTCAAAAAGGTCTACGGTAATAGGCAGTGGTTTACAATCAGATATCCGTATCACTCTCCTCCTCAAGAAGTCTGTGTGAAGATTTATATTCAGAACATTCAAGAAAAAGGCTACTGTGGTGTTGAAACTACAAGAAGCAGCTCATTTACTCAGGAAGGGAAAACGTTATGGTGCCCGTAAATTTGAATGACTGTATCTCTTGTAGTAACATTCATTTTTTGATAAAATGTTAAAATCCTCTGAATACGGCACAGCTAGCGGCTGGAGGGCGTGGAGCAGGGGTGATGTACCCCTACTTCTGGAACACCCTGTTCACTACCTGCAGCGTCCGGGTCTCCCCGCAAGTGTCTACACATTCCCTTTCCCCGCAAGTGTCACAAACTCGCCCCTACAAGGGTGGGGCTGGGTGGACCCCTGGGTCCAGGGCCCGGACCTGAAGGGGGCCCGGGAACGCTCACTTGCAGTAAATGTTTTAATTATGTTAATTCAAACTAGAAAAAAATATTTTTATCCAACTGGATGTTAAAATATTGTTTAACTAACAAACAAATGTTTAAAACAGATATTTATGACAAACCGTATATTGTAACAGTTTTATGAAACTGATGTTAGCAGTTACTGTCACTGCGTATGTCGTGTGAAGTTGTGTGCCGACCGACAGGCTGGAGTTGCCTCAGACTCAAGGCAGCTGTTGGCGCATTTGACTGCTGTGTTCTCCACCGGCCGCTGACCATCTGCGCCACGGCAAACGTGTCGGACATCCGAGCCGCTTGCTCTGGCCACCAGGCGCAAGCAGTCCTCCTGTCAGCTTCCTGCAATGTGTGCGGAATTTGACATTTTTCTCTCCTGCTACCAGTGGCGGCTGGTGATAATGTGCTAATGTGCTGCAGCACACTATAAATATATTACTAAAATTATGCCATTTCTCTTCGAATGCAAGCTAGAAAGCGCTGTAAAATTACATCCTTTCTCTTTGAATACGAGCCAGATATCACAATAAAATAATGCCAATTCCCTTCCAATGCGTATTAGAATGCTAGTAATAAGGATGAAAACGCATTTTGAAGCGTTCTCGCCGCGATAGCTGGAAACCAGCTGTGCTGAAGTGGGATTCAGCCGCGCTGTAACGTGCGCAGAGAGGCGGCGCAGTCGACTGTTCGCTAGTGCGCGTGCGCAGACGTGACGTCAGGCGTGGCGACTCTGGTGTGCTGAGACCGCCTGCAGCACCAGATCAATATTTCTCTTCGCGCTGCGTGTAACGGCTGCGGAAGAATAGTATATGACGAATATTGCGGCATACAGAGTCAAATAGCGCGCTGGCTCAGGCGTCTTGCGCGTTGTATCTCAAACCTACCTGTGTGGGGCTCGTATTCAAATACCTCTGTGTCTAAATTTTTAATTTCTGTAAATGAAATTAATATTTTTTAAACGTTATATTTGCTACCTGCTGTGAACACATGCAGTTGGCAGCGCTGTTATAGAATCCCCTGAAGGTCTTACTGTCAATACAGTATTAACTGATATTTAATTAAAGGGAATCATACAAAGGTTGACTTTTTATTTCAGTATATTTTGTTTCCTGTTTATTTTTGTAATATTGTAGCACACTGGTCAAATTTTGTACGAGCCGCCACTGCCTGCTACCAAAGTGATTACGTCATTTGGTTAAGTTGGTGTAAAGATATATTACAGAAAGTACTTCGTTTTGCTACTATGATGACATTCTTGAACAACGTAAGGTAAGAGAAACCATTACTAACAATCCAATTCGAAAAACGTAGATTAACAGTATATTCAGGCGCGGATCCAGGATTTCTCTTACGGAGGGGCAGTGCCGCGGTGGAGTAGCCGAGCGGTCTAAAGCGTCTCGCTGCGGAGCGCGCGGTTGCTCGCCGTGGAGGTTCGAGTCCTCCCTTGGGCATGGGTGTGTGTGTTGTCCTTAGGTTAGTTTACCTAGATTTAAGTAGTTTGTAAGCTACGGACTGATGACCACGCAGTTTGGTCCGATAGATTTAGAAACATTTGAACATTTTTTTTTTTTTTTTTTTTGAACGGAGGGGCAGTTTTTAAGTCCGTTCCCTATCTTCTCAAAAACTTATTGTAAACAAAAATATTAACAAATATTTAGTTTGTTATATACCTGAACGTAATAGTTGCACCTGAATTATGATCTGATTGATTTTTAAAACGGGGTGAAACAAACATTCAGTGATATTGAAAAACAATTTAAATACAGCAGAACCTAATTTAAACGTATGTCAAAGGGAAAAGATTACTTGTAACTCAAAATTACTTAGAAATCAGATCCTGATATCACTATTTATGAGCTCAGTCGACAGCACCCCTGACTACCACGCAGGGGCCCGCATTCGATTCCCAGCAGGGAGCTGGCTCTTGTGTGTCGTCTTTATCATCATTTTCATCGACACACAAGTCGGTCAAGTGGCGTCAAGTAAAATCACTTTCACTAGGCGGCCGAATAATCTAGATAGGATCTACCAGCCGCTAATTCCATACCATTATTTCATTTTTTTAGTGGAAATAAAGGATAGAGTGGTGCTATATTTACAAAATTTATAATTGATAAAGATAAAATACAATATTTAAATAAAATCTTTTCATAAGAGTTTGTTATCAAAAGGAAAGCCAGTGGAGATGAAAAGAAGCCTGAAAACCTTCAGCTAGAAGCATCAAATGCGTTCAAATTATCCGTTTTCCTCCCTGTTTTGGATTTCATCATGACAGACTTGAAAATTCGTTTTACGAGCAGTGAACAAATTTGTGATCTGTTTTCACCAGTTTTAGATCTCATTAACTTAGAAAATTATGAATTGCAAATTAAAACCACCAATCTTGTCTCAAATTACTCCTCAGACTTTTCCGATTCAGACAGCTTAATTGAAGAAATTCTACACATGAAGAGAGTCCATAGTACAGTCTTCAATGAGAAAGCGACCCGATGAGGCTTCTGAATTCCATATACGAGAAAAACCTTGAAGCTTTTTTTTTTTTTTTTTTTTTTTTTGAACCTATGTAATGCAATTAGACTTTCCTGTACCATTCCAGTGATAGTGTCTACGGCTGAAAGATCGTTTAGTATATTGTCGAACTCTAAAAACGTGGCAAAGGAGTACAACAGGCCAAAGTCGTATTAATCATTTAGCAATTTTATCAAGTGGGAATGAGTTCGTCAAAACTATCGAATTTTGCGACGTAATTGATCAGCTTAGTCAGAAGAAAGCACGCAAGTAGTCTTTCTCTGTAGCCAGTGTCTACGGCTGACATTGATTGTAATTTTAGTTTTACATTCTAAGCACAGTGTTGTAACAAATAACCATGAAATTAGCACGCAACTGTAAAGTAAGGAGGGGGGAGGGGGAGGCCCCGTCTCTGATGCTGGGTCCAGGGCCAACAATCGAATGTGGGGGCCATGGTGTGTGTGTGTGTGTGTGTGTGTGTGTGTGTGTGTGTGTGTGTGCGTGTGTTTTGTCCTTAGCATAAGTTAGTTTAAGTACTTTGTAAGTCTACGAACCGAGGACCATAGCAGTTTAGTCCCTTAGGTTTACAAACATCTGAACATTTTTTACCCTCAAGATTCAACTGCCCACCATTTTCAGTGACGATTTTTAGTTAATGTTCGTCTTGAATTATCCACAGGGAAGTACCTTAGATTCTTCCTTCCCGGTAGTGTTAACCGCGTATTTCTCGAACAAGAACTTCCCGGTCTTCTCGAAGGTGTGCCGCTTAAAACCAGAAGACTAATGTGGTTGCAGCATGGTGGGGCAACTCTACATTTCACAAATCGAGTGAGAAGATTCTTGGGCAGACAATACCCTGTACGCTGAAACGTGATGGACTTGTTCACTGACCTGCAAGACTCCCAAATCTCACACCCAAGCCGGCCGCGGTGGCCGAGGAGACTGAGGCGCTTCAGTCACGGTCTGCAGGGCCACTACGGTCGGGGGTTCGAATCCCACCTCGGGCATAGATATTTGTGCCGTCTTTAGTATAAGGTAGTTCATAAGTAGTTTGTAAGTTTAGGGACTGATGACCCCGTAGTTAAGTCCCATAAGCTTAACAAACAAACAAACATCTCACACCCAATGATTTTCATCTTTGCACACACTTGAAGCGTCTTGAGTATAAAAACTGCTGTAAACATTGTAAAACTCCTAGCTCGAATTCCTGTTGTTGCAGGAGAAGTTCGAGATCAAGAGAATGAAACATTACTCAGTGTTCACCGTTCCGTGGTTCGACAGCTTGAGTTATGCCACCGGGTCAGTGACACACACTTCGAGCATTTACTGCAGTTATCACAATGTATCGTAACTTTCCTCCAGACAACTCGAATGCACTTTGGTGTTGTCTAGCTATGAGTCGGAGATCCTATGATCATACACTCTAAATAATTGGCTACATACAACATACTATCTCACAAAATAGTGTACTTATTTCTGTAAGACCCGGATGTGTTGCGCCCACAGGCCGAAGTGCGGCCAGTTCCCGAATTGGGCGGTTATGTTGCACATTGGCTGAGGGGTTGTGATATTCCTGGCCTGTGGCCACTTCATATTTCTGGCCGCTGTCCGTTTCTTCGCTAACATCGTACATGTCTTAAACGCGGAAGAACGACAGAAGTGCAGCATATGTTGAAATGTGGGGTGGGGAGCAGTAGCATATGCCATAGTAGGTGCTGATTCCCGTGGGAAAGCTAGCCTATGTTACTGGTACTCTCCTCGCATTGGCTGCTGCATTTCACGTCACGTGATTTCTTTTGAAATTATTATATACTAAATATTAATTATTCAGAGCTGAGAATTTATGATAAATATCTCTCAAGGACAGGCTAGATTTTGACAGTTTAAAAAGTTTAAGGTGCCTTCTCTTATTGTAACAAGAGAAGAGCGATTTTGCAGAAGGCGCGCGACGGCCCTGTTTTGGCGCGAAATAGAGCGTCAGGTGCCCTCTCGCAACGCGCCGCAGTTTCAGTCTCGAGCTGACCACTATACGCGCCGGACCGCGCCGGTCATAAGTAAAGATTTTTGTAATAGTGATAACAGTCGAGGTCTCAACATGAACTATGGGCAGCATAGGCCGTATCATATTAACAATAGTTACTAATTTTGTTATTATTTATTTAATAAATGGCATCCCTGACAATTAAAAATCTCGCGAGTCACTTATTATGCTTCCATCATAAAGAACTTTAGCCTCACTTGTATGCTGTAGAAGAACCAACGACCTGTGTGCTGTCTTCTGCGCTGGGGACACAACTATAGAAGACAACAGGTTAGTCAGAACTCTATGCTTTCCGTAAAGTCTCGGAAAGCAACTACGACACCTCGTGCGTACTGTAGGGCGGTACAAACGCACACAACTACGCAACAGCATCCGCAAGGATGTGGAGGTTTTAGGGGACTTGTGGGAGGAAGCAGTACTAACTTCTCCGTCCGCAAACCAAACCCTAGGAAGCTTGTAGAGTGTGACAAAGCTCCGATTACTCTGAAGTTGCAGTGGGTGTGGGACCGGTCATTTCGCGCACGGGCCGGAGATCTGTGGCCAAAGCTCGATGTGAGGATGCAAAGATGAGCGGCAGGCAGCACTTCTTTCGCTTTCTGTGCGCCGAGCGCGTCGTAGCTATTTCGGAGAACATACTATCGATGCGACTTCTTCTCTTCTGAGAAATCGGCTCGCTTGTGAGTGCTACAGTAATTCCTGGTCTTTGTGCTGCCTCTGTGGCTTATGCTTATGTAGACCAGAAGCTTTCATTGCGAGTACTGGAGTGATTCCTGGAATCATAGTAATCGATGGTAAGGTATCGACTAAAACAGAGGCGATATCGGGCATTCCACAGGGTAGTGTTATTGGTCCTCTGCTGTTCCTTATTTATATAAACAATTTAGGGGAAAATCTAAGTAGCTCTCTTAGGTTGTTTGCAGATGACGCCGTCATTTACCGTCTAGTAAAATCATCTGAAGATCAAAACCAACTGCAGAACGATTTGAATAAGATATCAGTATGGTGTAAAAATTGGCAGTTGACTCTAAATAATGAGAAGTGCGAAGTCATCCACGTGAGTACGAAAAGAAATCCGTTAAACTTTGTTTACATGATAAATCAATCAAGTGTGAAGGCCGTAAACTCCACAAAATACCTAGGAATTACAATTACTTCTGATTTAAATTGGAAAGAACACGTAGATAATGTCGTGAGAAAGGCAAATCAGAGACTGCGTTTTATTGGCAGAACCCTTAAAAGAAACTGCGTACACTACGCTTTCCCGTCCTTTTATGGAGTATTGCTGCCCAGTGTGGGATCCGTATTAGGTGGTTTTGACGGAGGACATCGAAAGAGTCCAAAGAAGGGCAGCTCGTTTCGTATTGTCACGATACAGGGGAGACAGCGTTACGGAAATGATACTGGATCTGGGATGGGAATCATTCCAACAACGGCCCTTATCGCTGCGGCGTGGGTTACTTACGAAACTAGAATCACCAACATTCTCCTACGAATTGCAAAAATATATTGTTGACTCCCGCTTACATAGGTAGAAATGATCATCAGAATAAAATACGACAAATCAGAGCCCGAACGGAGAGATTCAGGTGTTCTTTCTTCCCGCGCGCTATTCGAGAAAGGAATGGGAGATAAAATAGTATAACGGTGGTTCGATGAACCCTCTGCCAGGCACTTAAATGTGATTTGCAGAGTATCCCATGTAGATGTAGATCAGTGGTAGAGCCCAATTATCCGACCTGAAGTGCCGTGGTCGGGCAAGCAAGAAGGTCAGATGACGCAGAAAGTAACAAATACGATCTTTAAAACTGATAATATACATTAATTTTATTATTTTATTATAATTTCCATTTTTCCTACTGAACCGTTCGGATTGCAGACAATGTTGGAATAGTGAAAGTCGGATGGCTGGAACCGTACTATATTTTTATTTGTGATGTTTACTTGCTTCCTAACGTTTTCTTTTAAATGTTGTACATCTACAAGGAGTACTATGCAAATTACATCTACGTGCCTGGTAGAGGGTTCCTCAAACCACTTTCATTAGATTTATCTACCATTCCACTCTCGAATAGCGCGCGGAAAGTAAGAATAGACAAATCTCTTCGTTCGAGACTGATTTCTCTTATTTTATTCACTGGCCGAGCATAATTATTTGGCCTGTAGGTCTATTACATGTAACGTACGTCGCCTTCAGTCGCACCTATTATTATTCTGTAGGCTGTTCCATGGCTACATCACAAGTGAGTAAACAGCAGGGTAAAGTTGGCATACATGCAGATTCGAAACCAACAAAATATGTTTGTAAATCTAAGGGACTTAACTACGTTGGTCACCAGTCCCTAGGCTTACAAACTGCTTTAACTTAAAGTAACTTATACTAAGGACAACTTAAAGTAACTTATACTAAGGACAACACAAACACTCATGCCCGAGGAAGGACTCAAACCTCCGACGGCGAGCAACCGCGCGCTTCGCAGCACGGCGCCTTAGAATGCTCGGCCACTCCACCGCTGCTGGAACTAACACTTGATATAAAAAGAAGTTTACAGGCCACTGAATAAACATAGATGACATTTAACAAACCAAACCAAAGATGAGAAAAAAGTATATTTCCTATCATCGGCTAAGAGAATTTAATTATTGAAGTTGACGAAAAAGAAAAAAATATTCTGTAAGTAACAGGACACCGCGCCGTTATTTCGTACTACGTTTGTACAGCAGAAATGTTCGAAATACTGCATGATATTCCCTTCATATTTGGATGTGGACACTTGAGAATTGAATTATTGTATTTATTATGGATTGTATGTATTGTATTTATTATGCGGCCACTGCCAATCTTTTCTTTCCTATCCTTCTTCCTTCCTTTCCTTTAACAATCATTTGCAAATGAGTTATTGAAGTTGACGGGAAAGAAATAATTTATTTTGCCAGTAACACGAGACAGCAACGTTATTTCGTGCTACGTTCATACAGAAGAACTGTTCGAAATTCTGCTTGGTATTCCCTTAAAATTTGAATATGGACACTGGAAGCAGTTGCGCTACTAAATATACAACAGATCGCTGCAGTTGTTGAAGTACGAAAGTGTTGTGCAATTCTGAACACCATGAAAGTGTATCTGGTTGTAATAAGTGTTGACTAATTTTAATAAAGTGGAATGATTGTATAAAGTGTGAAATTATATACATTCTAAAAGGTTGTCCAATGCAAAATGTCATAAAATGTTAAATTGCAGTAAAAGGGATGACACATTTTAGTAAGTGAGAATGATAAAATAGCTTGTATAAAGGTTGAAATTATACACACTCTTCAAATAGGCACAATTTTTTCTTCCGGCTTTAGTCGATAGTCAACGCCATTTGGCGAACTGGCCAGCCAAGTTCCGAAATCAAGAAAAGATCGAACAGTGGCAAAAAAGAAATAAATAAATAAAAATAAAAAAAATGTTCAAATGTTTGTTAAGCTTAAGGGACTTAACTGCGGGGTCATCAGTCCGTAAACTTACGAACTACCTATGATCTACCTTATACTAAAGACGACACAAACATCCATGCCCGAGGTGGGATTCGAACCCCCGACCGTAGCGGCCTTGCAGACTGACTGGCGCGCCGCAGACCGTTCGGCCACTGAGGCCGGCCGAACATTGGCCGGGCAGTTTACAGAGATATTTGCCACTTCCCGCTTTGGCCAATTACGCACTTTGGCCGTAGCGTGCATACCCTCAAAGAAAGGCGGATGAAATTTATTTTGTATAAAAAAGGATGATAAAATAATTATTGTTTATTTTCCTTTTATAATAATTGTTGTTCAAATGACATTGTATTACAGATTGTATAAAGAAAAATGGTTTTAAATGAACTTTACTGGAAGTTAACATTTAATAATCAATTACTGTTCGGATGTGGTAGGGTTAGTGATAGCCCAAGTCATATGCTTAGCATACGCCTCTACGTGCTATATCAACATCTACACAGATAAGCCGCAAGCCATCGTGTAGTGCGTGACCCGAAGATACCTTGTATAACTACTACCGACCTCTTTTCCTGTTCCACTCGCAAATACAGCTATGAAAAACGACTGGTTATACAGGGAAAAGAAAATGTCGCTCTTAGAGTTCGGCATGCGATTTCTCATACATAGTCAAGGCAAAAATTTATGTAGCAAAATCAGATGGGGTACATTTTGAAAACAAATGTATAAAAACGAGGAGTTGGCAACACTCTCACGCCGTTAAGCTCATAGAAAAGCACATAGTAACTTGTATATTTAGGTGTTCCTTTTTCGCTTCCCACTATTAGAGAATGGAACGCTACAGAAATATTTTGAAAGTGCTTCGATAAACCCTCTTCAAATGTTCAAATGTTTGTGAAACTTAAGCGACTTAACTGCGGGGTCATCAGTCCCTAAACTTACAAACTGCTTATGAACTATATTATACTAAGGACGACACAAACATCCATGCCCGAGGGGGGGATTCAAACCCCAGACGGGGAGCGGCCTCGCACATCGGAGCACAGCGCCTCAATGCGCTTGGCCACTCCGCCGCGGCTATAAACCTTCTGCAGAATAACCATACGACGTCCACAAGGAACCTATCAAATCGAAAGGAAACCTGAGTAGACTGCTGGGTCCTCAAATAGTCATCCAATATGAAGCTATTGGTTCTACTCTTCATCAGGTTCTTAGTTTTTATTTATTTATTTTAGACGTCCTTTCCTTATTTAGTGTTACCAGCTCTTTGTTTTCATACACGTGTTTTAAAAATGCACGTGATCTAATTTTGTTAGACAAACTTTTGTCTTTAATATGGATGAGGAATAGCATGCCAACGTACAAGTGCAGTATGCCTCTGTATAAGCCCTAATTTCTCTTATGTTCGTGGTTGTTGAAATGTAAGTCAAGGATAATGGAAGCAAGCAGCTTCAATGCTGGTTCTCTAAATTTCCTCAATTATGTTTCTCTAAAGCAATGTTTTCAAACTTTTCGATTCTGCGAGCCCCTTCTAATTAAAAATTGTCTGGCGACCCCTTTCTAAATGGAAAATATTCTGGCGTCTTGCCTCCCTTCCTCCTCTACCGTAACAAAACTATGTTAGCTCAATGAAAACAAATCTTTCTTTTGCTTCAGCCGTCTTTTAAATGGTTAGACAAAGATTTTTGTGTGTATTTTTCGGAATGAAAAAAAATCCCATTTTTCCATGATTTCCCTTAGAAAAATGAAGTTCGCATGACGAGTGTTTAGCATTTCAGGCATTTCAGGAAGCGAATTATGCCCATTAAGAAAGGTCCCACAGTTTAGGAAATTTCTAAAGAAGTAGATCTTTTTTGAATTTTTCAGAATAACTTATTGTATCGGATAACTTATCGAGCCGAGCGGTCTAAGGCGCCTCGCTGCGGGGCGCGCGGTTTCTCGCCGTCGGAGGTTCGAGTCCTCCCTGGGGCATGAGTGTGTGTGTTTGTCCTTAGGTTAGTTTACCTTAGTTTAAGTAGTTTGTAAGCTACGGGCTGATGACCACGCAGTTTGGACCGATAGATTTACAAACATTTGAATTTTGATATTTAATGGCATATCTACTTAAGCAACCATGATGACTCTTACATCCTTCTTTACTGCTGAATCTTCCCCAATTGGTAATGCTCTTAGGAGGTGTAATCGTTCTAAATTTCTTTCCATCAAAACTCGCCATAAGTAACTTTTGTACATCCGTAACTACAGTCTTTTTACTACTATTATTACAGTGCCAACAACAGTAGCACAGTTAGTAGTACTTATAGTATTAACTTTATTAGTTCTTTGTCAGTACAATTTATTCACATACAGGGGAAACACAAAATAATATGGACTCCTAACACAAGAACAATATTTATTTATTAAAAAAAGAATTGGCTTCGAGAAACAGATTTGTGAAGTGACTTTCTAGTATCGAACGAAATATTACCCATTCTTGTACCAAACATCCGCCAATTACTTCAACGATGTTCTAAAACTCCCCATAACGGTTCGATTATGTTGAGACGTGGCGATTTTTCTGTCCAGGGAAAGATAATTGATAATTTTCTGATGCTGTTCAAAGTATTCCTGAAGCTTTCTGTCTGTGCGTGTGGGAGTATTACCATTTTGGAATATGACAGAGTTTGTTACCGATATATTATTCACAGTAGCAGTTTGTAGTCGATGATGGTGAGACATTCATTCACAGTTATCCGAATGACAGAAACAGTTGAATACTACGATATAGACTTTCAGATCATGACGGAACCTCCACCATTCTCGACTGAAGGAAGCAGGAATGCTGTATCGTAAGCTTCTTTTGGGGGTTTTTCGATACATAAACCTGTTTGTTGTAGGATGCCAATGTCAACGATGGTTCATCGGACCACACCACATACTTTCAGTCTTCTTGTGTCCACGTTTTATGATAGTGGCACCACTTCCTTCAAAGCTTTGCAATGGCTTCCGTAATTAAGGGTTTAGCAAATCTTCCCTTTGATGAACGTTTAGCTCCAGACATATTGTTTTTATCGCAACTTAGTCAAGTGAGTGTAGAATACTGAATTCGTTTTTGCCGTGGTAGTTTTATGTTGTCTGGCCCCGATCGTTCTTAAAACTCGTCGGTCGTTTTAAGTTAAATTGGGGTTTCGCCCACAATTTCTCCTCGACAATGACGTTTTACCTTGGATACTGTCGCTAGTGAAACGTTGAACAGTGCAGGCGTTTTCGTCGCAGATGCTCCCACGGAGCCGGCCTCTTTGGAAGTTCAAATGTTTGTAAACCTACTGGACCAAACTGCTATCGTCATCAGACCCTAGACTTAAAAACTACTTAAACTAACGATAAGGACAGCACAAACATCCGTGCCCGAAGGAGGACTCGAACCTCCAGCGGGGAGCGGGCGCTCACACTGCAGCAAGGCGCCTTAGCGCGCTCGGCCACTCCCGCGCGGCATTACGCATTTCACCGACCATTTGTGTCGATCGTCGCAGAACAAAACTCCAAATATACTACAAGGTAACGTCCAAGACTTCTTACATCAGTTATGCTCTGCAGTCGCGTCTCATTGGTAACTCGTATGCAGTGGTGGCAACGTGCAATAAGATACGGTTTACTACATGGTGTTCATATTATTTTGTCCACCCCCTGTAGTTGATACAACCAATTCCTTTTTAATTACATGCATGCATGAAAGTAGTATTTCGTTGAGTCGCACCAAAATTTCTTGATGAACGATATTTTCTTAACCCTTTTGTTTGTGCTGAGTACTGAAGCTATGTCACTTTTTTCCCCTTGAGGAATGTGTCTTGGGAGGGGGAAACACGACAGCGCATCTCACCCCCCCCCCCACCCCCATGGATACGCCACTGATTACATAATAATATTTTAGTCATTTCTGTCATGTTAAAATAATTTGTTATATCTTAGATAACTATGATGTAAAAATGAAGAAGTATTGTACTTGTGAAACCTACGTGTAAGGCAAGAGATAGGGTTACAGAAATAAACGTACTTGGTGGTAAACCCAAACCACTACTTACAAAAGGGCGCCCCAGTGTGGTTAACAGACGAGAAACACTTTCCGAAAATTCGCCTTTTCTACTACCGCTCCGGCATGCCCGTTCCGATTAATATTACTTTGCAACGTTACCAATAAACATTTATTCGACGTGACTGTTTCACGTAGAAAACTACTAATGCTGTATTCTAAAATTACGGAATTGTCTTTACTACTCATCTGCGCTAACAAACATTTTTCTGCGATTCATCCCTCCAACTAAGATGTAAGTACATCGTCACACAAAGCTGTCTGTACCTGTGGCAGCTTAGACCCCAGATACATCTGCATATATACATTACTACTCAATAGTTTGAACTTAAATGTGTGGCAGATGGTTCATAGAACCATTTTCACACTGTACTCGAATATGGCGTGGTAAAGTATGGAAACCTAAATCCTTCCATGCTTTTCTTCAACTTGTTCCTTGCCATTTCCCTTAGTCTACGCAGTTTATTACATGGGTTGCGGAAATATTAGAGACACCTGGCGGCCGGATGCAATTTATGACGCCACAGATTCCTCCGGGACGGACTCTATGTACTACATCTCTCTGCGTCTAGAGAAAAACTCAATTTTTTGCCAAGCATGTATGTGGAAAGTCGCTTAAAGCCACATCCGGGTAAACCGGCTCACTAACCCTCGTCGTGAATCCGCAATGCGGAAGCAATATGTTAACATGCTGTGTTACCCGGGCAGGTTTAACTCCCACAATACCAACGAATTTCCGTAGAGCACATTACCAACTGGGCGGGGGAATACTTAACGCCTATCCTAAATACAATCGAAAAAAAAATTAATTGTTGCTGATTTATTAGAGCAACACACTTTTTAAAGATGTATCTACGTGTATGTAGGATCTAGAAGCTGAAAATATCGTTTGGACCATTCGTAGCAATACCTACGCAATTTCCATGGCGTTTGTTACCAAAAGGGAAACACCTTATGACCGTCATAAAAAATTAAAAATCAATTCTCGCAAATTTTTATTGACTAACTCACAAAATACTTCTTAAAGATACTAGGTGATCAAAAAGTCAGTATAAATTTGAAAACTTAATAAATCGCGGAATAATGTAGATAGAGGAAAAAATTGACACATGCTTGGAATGACATGGGGTTTTATTAGGAATAAAAAAAGTTCAAAATATGTCTGACAGATGGCGCGTGATTCTGGTTTTGAAACTGCTACCGTGACGGGTGAGAGGAACGCCGATATGTCACAGAATCGCTGGAACGTACGATTTTTATGCAGGGTGGCGCTCCAACCCATATTGATAGACGCCTGAAAGATCTCTTGCGCGCGTTGTTTGGTGATGATCGTGTGCTCAGCCGCCACTTTCGTCATGCTTGGCCTCCCACGTCCCCAGACCTCAGTCCGTGCTATTATTGACTTTTGGGTTACCTGAAGTCGCAAGTGCATCGTGATCGACCGACATCTCTAGGGATGCTGAAAGACAACATCCGACGCCAATGCCTCAGCATAACTCCGGACATGCTTTACAGTGCTGTTCACAACATTATTCCTCTACTACAGCTATTGTTGAGGAATGCTGGTGAACATATGAGTATTTTCTGTAAAGATCATTATCTTTGCTTTGTCTTAATTTGTTATGCTAATTATTGCTTTTCTGATCAGATGAAGCGCCATCTGTCGGACATTTTCTCAACTTTTTTTGTTCTAATAAAACCCCATGTCATTCCAAGCATGTGTGTCAATTTCTACCTCTCTATCTACATTATTCCGTGAGTTAGTAAGTTTTCAAATTTATACTGACTTTTTGATCACCCGGTATATTTCTGTGCAAATACGGTTCTGAATCTTTAAATGTTGACTATGGCATTCATTGTGAAGATCGCATTTACTACTAAAACTAAAATTTTGGGGTTACATTTAATTGAAAAATGTAATTATTTGTGAAATCTGGTGGAAGGCTTAAAAAAAAGTTAAATTTTTTTTTTCGAAAATTTTAAATTGTAATCTACCTGACAAGATTACAATGTGGACAAAGTATTCCCCCCCCCCCTCTCCTCTACCTTGGTATTTCGAAGTTTAAAACTTTCCGTGGCCAGACTGCTCTTATTTTATTACGGCGGTCGCTTCTCCATACACAAAAGAGTCAGTTAAATGTTTCACCTAACAGTGGAGAAAGTTACTGACAAAGTGCTTGGAAAAGTCTCATAGCAATGTCAGTTTTTGACAAGATAACGTAATGAAAAACGTCTTTGTTTCAAAGATTTCCACACCAACTCGCTTATCACGTTCGGAATATTCTCTCTTATTTCATAATAATACAAAACGAGCTACCCTTCTATAAGCTTTTTAGATATCTATCAATTTTATCTGGTGAGGATCGCATGCCACACAGCAATACTCCATAAGAAGACGGAAAAGTATGGTGTAGGCTGTCTCTTTAGAGGGTTTCTTGCATCTTCTATTTGTTCTATAAATAAAACGCAGTCTTCGGTTTGTCTTTTCCTCAACATTGTCCACGTGATCGTTCCATTGTAAAGTAGCTCATAATTACAATCCGTAGGTATTTAGCTGAATTTACATCTACTAGGTTTGTGTGTTTTAATGTGTAACTCAAATTTAACGAATGCCTTATATGTGGCTGATTTTCTTTTCCTTTATCATTACTTTGCTAATTACACATATATACAGCCAGCAGGCTGGCAGCAGCTTAGGCGCCGCACTTCAGCCAAGAGACTATAAAACAATAGACGTAATGAGAGTAAAATAACAATGACACGGCGTTAAAATATGAAGTAGTAAAATCCTTGACATGAAGTAATTGGTGAACATAGACATTTCACAGATGATAAAACATGTAGTCTGTTAAAATCCTTCTGCCACGGTGGCGTTAAAAACACAGTGAGAAGAAAGGACACTGGACACACGAAGAAACACTCGGAGACACTGTTTAAAATATTCGGCGGCAACACTTGTTCACAGACGATAGACGCACTGATTGAAATACACTGAAGGACTGAATACACTGGCACTATACGAAGCACTGTTTCAAATGACAGCACTGAGGACCCCGCAGGGGAGGGGAGGAGGGGGGCAAACGGTGAGAAGCGGGGGAGGAGGACTGTAGGGGCTCCAGGGGATAGCCAAGCGGTGGGAAAGTGAAGGGGCGTCGCATCCAGTGGTGGTGGGAGGGGATAGATTTCAGGATGGAGACTGGCATCCGTGAGTTCAGAACATGTAAGAGATTCCCATCCAGTATATGCATAAAGTATGAAGGAGAGCAGATAGAAGAGGTTCGCAGTATAAAATTCCTGGGATTACAGCTTGATGATAAATTCAGTTGGGAGGAGCACACCACAGAACTGCAGAAACGACTTAACAAATATGTATTTGCAATTCGAGAGTTATGAGATGTAGGAGGCATAAAAATAAAATAGCTTGCATACTTTGCTTACCTTCATTCCATAATGTTGTATGGTATAATATTTTGGGGAAACTCTTCAAGTCAAGCAAAAGTTTTCAGAGTACAAAAGCATGTATTACATATTATTTATGGAAGTCTTTTCAAAGAACTGGCTATACTAACTAATGCCTCTCAGTAAATTTATTCCTTAATGAAATTTGTCATAAATAATATATCCCTTTTCCCAACAAACAGCTCAGTTCATACCTACAATACTAGGAACAATGATGATCTACACAAGGACTTAAAAGTACTTTAGTTCAAAAAGGGGTCCACTACTCAGGAACACATATTTTCAATAATTTACCAACTATCATAAAAAATTTAACTACAAATAAAGATCAGTTTAAGAGGAGCCTAAAAGACCTTTTAGTGGCCAACTCCCTCTACTCCACTGACGAATTCTTAAATAGAACCAAATGATGCATGTATCTGTATTCATACTATTATTATATTATCAGCTTGTAAATATTGCATGTACCTGTATTAGAAATATATTATCAACTTAAAAAAATAGACATGTTCCACATCCACGAGGATCACCTCAACAAGGATCTGTGGAAGTAACCAACTAATTTAATGTAATGTAATCTAAGGGGGAGGTGACAGGAGTTACACTGGGAGAGGATGTGGAGTATGTGCAAGTGGAGTGATGAATAGATGCAGTGGTGAATGCATGGCAGAGGCCCGGGATTGGCAAGGATGGGGTAGAACAGAGGGTTACGGGAATCTATTTTATGGTTGGTATGAAGGATCCGGATGTGTTCAAGGTACTGTAGGAGATGAGAGAACAGGATAAGTTCCTAGAGGATCCTCGTGGGAGAGGGGAGCCGGATAGAATAGGCGAGACAGAGGACGTGGCGCTCAAGCATTTTGGGGGGTCTTATAATAAGTAGGGGGAGCGGAAACCCAGGTGTGATGGAAGCCACAGAGGACGGGGCGCATGAGGGATCGATAGTGTGCAGAACGGTGAAAGGGTTGAGTCCCCACATCCGGTTGGTGAGGAGTTTGAGGAGGTTGAGGTGGGACATAGCTTCCTGATGGACGGTGCGAAAGTGAGGGATCCAGGAGAGGGAACGAACGATGGTGAGGCTGAGGTATTTTAGGATGGGGTAAGGTGGATAGGACGATCTTGGAGGGTGGGGTTGAAGTCGTGGAGGCAGAAGGAGGGAGTGGTTCGACCTATGATGATTGCCTGGGATTTGTCAGAATTGATGGGGAGGAGCCATCAGTTGCACCATGAGGCGAACTCTGAGGTGGGACTGGAGAAAATACTAGGGAGTGGGCAAGGGAGTGGGCGAGGGCTAGGAAGGTGGTGTCGTCAGCATATTGCAGGAGGTGGACAGGAGGCTATGGTTGGGGAATAACTGCAGAGTAGATGAGGTAAAGGACGGGACAGAGGACAGAGCCTTGAGGCACCCTGGCGGAGGGGTAGAACAAATGGGAGATGGAGTTCTAGACAGTGACATAGGAGCGGCGATGGGTGAGGAAGGAAGCGAAATGCGGAATGCCATACACAGTCGTAGGCTTTCTCGATATCGAAGGAGACAAAGATGGTGGAGCGACGGGACTTGAACTGGACAGAGAGGAGATGAGTGAGACGAAGGAGCTGGTCATCGACAGAGAAGGAAGGTCGAAAGCCACATTGGGAAAGGGGAAGGAACTGATGTTGGCGGAGATGTTGATGGATGTGGCGGGAGAGGATGGTTTCCAAAACCTTGCTGAATACGGAGGCGGGGCTGATGGAACAATAAGATGAGGTCTTCTTGGATGGGAGTGGATGACTTCAAAGTTTTCATTATTTATAGTCAACTAGCGACCCACCCTGGCTTCGCATGGGTGGAATTTATATTTTGTATCTACAAAAGTCGATGAGTTTGTAAGTATTTTATTCGTTGCTATGTTCGGCGTAACATGAATAGCACAATGAATACCATGCTTATATAATCCTCAGCGAGTTTAATCCATACTTACATACCAATACCATAGTCTGACATATATGTAAAAGTTTACGTCTGGCACTTTGAACGTCAGGAGCGCCCCTAGTGGCGAAAGAGTCAACCATAGTGGCACTATCAACATGAAGTCACAGAAGCGGCGCTAGTGCTCAAAGCGGCAGCTACAGAAAAATGGTTGGCTCTTTCTTCACTAGGAGCGCTACTGTAGTTAATTAACAAATATCTTGATCCGATCGCTACCAAACTTCACAGGATCACCCTCTGAGCTTATCTGAAGATTTACTTAAGATTACATCATAACTGCTCCAGTCGTTTTGGGGTCCATAGGGAAAATTCATGCATGATATTCTTCTCAGGTCTGCTACCGGATAACGTTGTCATCTTGACACAATATTTCAGTTGACCAACTGGCTGCCAGTCAGTGCATTCGGCTAACTCACCTGAAGATAGCAGGCAGTTGGTCTCTTGAAATATTGTGTCAAGATGACAACGTTATCCGGCTGCAGAGCCGAGAAGAATATTAGTTATTACGCCGGGAACGTCTTTGCAACCACAACATTCATACATAAAAACACATCAATTTTTATAGATATGGATTGCCACTTTTCGCACCATACAGATATCTTGTCTAAATAATTTTGCAATTGCATTTGATCTTCTGTTGACTTTACTATACAGTAATAAAATCTAAGGTAGCTGCTCAGATTGCCTCCTAAATCTATATATCTCATAAACGCATTTGTAGTTGTGCATTCTGTAATGTCTCTATGTTATACATCTCCTTCTGAATCACTGTACCGATTTCATCGAAACTTGGCGCACATATTACTTACTGCATACAAAGAACCCTCTGATGCTGCAAGAACTACCTACCTCTCAAAGAGGTGGAGGATGGTCTAAGTAAGATGTATACCTAACTATGTGCCAATAGCCAGATTATATTAATCCAGTATTTCCGAAAAAGGACCCTTAGTGACTTGCAATCATCTACATACGTAATTTCTAAATTTGAAGTTTCTTCTTCTCACTGCTATCCCCCACATAAAGATGAAAAAAAAAAAAAAAAAAACGTTTATCGCTTAATACATCTTCACTTTTCATGCAGTAGAACTTCAGTATCGGCTGTCACGTTTTAATTTATTACTTCTTTACTACTAAATCTATTCGCGGCACATTTCGCACAGTGCCGGGCGATATGCGACGGCATGTCACGTACTGCTCGGCCGCCCCGTCCGTAGCATGATGCCTTAGACCACGCGGCCACTCCCACGCGGCTGTACTGTGCGTATCACTCGTGTTTGTGGATGAAAGGTGATAATTATGGGAGTGGATGGGCTGGTGTCTGAGATAAAATCAACTGTTATTTTAAGTGGTACCTCACTGGAAGCAATTATTGAAACTGACATAAAATCTTAAACACACGGTACACAGAAAAAACTAAACTGAGGACAACACAAACACCCATGCTCGAGGGGGGACTCAAACCCCGACGGCAAACGGCCGCGCGCACCGCATAACGGCGCCCCAATGCGAACGGCTAATCCGCCGCGGCCCCCAATCAATTACGTGAACTTTGAACACATATGCAAGTAAATTTAGACACAATAACCGTCAAGAAATACAGAAGATAACGTAATCAGTAAAAAAACGTTCAAATGTTTGTAAATCTATCGGACCAAACTGCGTGGTCATCAGTCCGTAGCTTACAAACTACTTGAACCTAGGTAAACTATCCTAAGGACAACACACACACCCATGTCCCAGGGAGGACTCGAACCTCCACGGCGAGCAACCGCGCGCTCCGCAGCGAGACGCTTTAGACCGCTCGGCTACTCCACCGCGGCCGTAATCAGTAAGGCCGAAAGTAAACAGATTGAGAGCAAAAAAGTTTGATGTTTAATAAAATACAGAGATCAGCAAAACATTTGGTTAAATGACGTAAGCAGGAATGGTGCCAGTGGTCGGCAAACTAAACAACGGCTAGTGACCACAGCTACTAACGGGTGGGGGAATGAAAGAGAAGGTAATTGGTAACCAAAACATAAAACTGCACAAATACATCCACGGGGCGTCAGTTTCTCCGTGTGGAAGGAATAGGCCCTACCAAATAAAACGCTTGTTTCCCGGGCAAGGCAACGGGGTAACAAACGGCCACACGACAAATTAAAAACCCCAGACCCACTTAGCAATCAAGAAATTAATGAACTTGAATATACAAATAATGAAGCTTAGTACTGACAGGTCAGAAAGGAGAATGCAAATTTGATCATCAATAACGAAAAAGACATACGGACATTAGACCAAGGTACCCGATGGGGCCGGCCGCGGTGGCCGAGGGGACTGAGGCGCTCCATTCACGGTCTGCACGGCCGCTACGGTCGGGGGTTCGAATCCCCCCTCGGGCATGGATAAAAAAAAGTTTATAAAGCTTATGGGACTTAACTACGGGGTCATCAGTCCCTAAACTTACAAACTACTTATGAACTACTTACGAACTAGGACGGCAAAAATATCCATGCCCGAGGGGGGATTCGAACCCCCGACCGTAGTGGCCGTGCAGACCGTGACTGAAGCGCCTCAGTCCCCTCGGCCACCGCGGCCGGCGAGCATGGATATTTGTGCCGTCCTTAGTGTTAGCTAGTTCATAAGTAGTTTGTAAGTTCAGGGACCGATGACCCCGTAGTTAAGTCCCATAAGCTATACAAACATTTGAACATTTTGAACCGCTGGGGGTCGGTTACGAGGCCTAGTCAAAGCGACGTGCACACACGAAGAAAAATAAAATTACAAAAATTCAAAACAGGTGTCTAGACGAAAACAGCAGAGTCGTATCATCAACTGCAGCCACCGAAAACGGTATCTACACTCCACACTAGGATGACTAGAAATAAACACTGAAAAAGGATGACAGCATACTTATCTTATAGTCACCAAAGCCATAACTCTCCCCACTCCAATGCGATGACTCAAAATTACAACACGCTGTACTTAATGGGACGAGATGAAGTGATTCCAGAGCGGGCGCACCCCAACTAGCCGCCGGCTAAACTGTTTTCACGGCTGGCTCCCCACGATAACTCGCATCGGCCAGCGTCGAGCCGGCTGTCAATACGGCCGCCCGGAACTGTGTGCCCTCGCCCGTGGAGACTCCGCTGCACGTCAAAGCCGCAGTGTCTCGTCACGGCTGCAGAACCACACGCCATTTCCTTAGTCGGCGCCCAACTCCTCGTGCCTTCTATTTTTTTCTTTATTTGTATTTTAAAGCCACCGGAGGTGGCAGGCTGTGCAGTTGCTTCATTGCTGCTCTTCAGCCGAGCGCATGTACAAACGGGACAAGGCGATAAAAACACAGAAAGGTGACAAAAGTTGAAGAATTTAAACACTACAGTGGAGATTAAAATGAAGAGAACAGATATAAAGAAAAGAAGTTGAAGTAAAACATATTCAGAATGCCACGGTGGTTAAAAGCCCACAGAGATAGAAGTTAAAAATCTAGGGTGGTTAAAATCACATTGGTGGAGCACACTACACGATGATGAAACACTGTTTCAAACACACGGCAACATTAATATTCTGCCTGATCGGCGGCTGCTTAAGTATTAAAATACCACTTGGGCAAGAAGCACAAACACTGGCACAACGCAAAACGGCGAACTGTTAAAACATGTCGAAATGGGGGCCCCGCAGTGGGAAAAGGGGAGGAAGGGGAAGCGCGGTGGGAGAAGGATGGGATGGGAGGGGGAAAGGGAGGAGAGGGGAAAGTGCAAAGACTGATCGTCAGAAGGAGCTGAGAGAGGAGAGCCAAGCGAGGGAGTGGACAGGGATGGGAGGGGGGCAGGAAGGAAGACGTACAAATGTTCAAATGTTTGTTAAGCTTAAGGGACTTAACTACGGGGTCATCAGTCCCTAAATTTACAAACTACTTATGAACTAACTAAGACTAAAGACGGCACAAATATCCATGCCCGAGGGGGGATTCGAACCCCCGACCGTAGTGGCCGTGCAGACCGTGACTGGAGCGCCTCAGTCTCCTCGGCCACCGCGGCCGGCGACGTACAAATACGGGGATGGACAAAGGTTAAAAGGAGGGGTAGATGTCGCGACGGAGGGCGTCATCCGGGAGAGGGAGTTGACGGAAGTTACCCTCAGAGAGGACGTGGAGGGTGTGGAGGTGAAGGGAAGGAGGGAAAATAAGGTATCGGCGTGGCAGAGGCCCAGGATGCAGTAAGAGGTGGGAGACAACTGGGTGGCGACATTCTATTTTACGGGATACATAGTGGAGGCGGGGGTGTTCGAGGAACTTCAGAAGGTGAGGAAAGGGATGCAAGTCGTAGAGGATCCGCATGGGGGATGGGAGGCGGATACGGTAAGTGAGGCGGAGGGCGTGGCGTTCAAGGATCTGAAGAGATTCGTAGTGGGCAGGGGGAGCAGAGACCCACGTAGGATGGAAGCAGCAGAGGATAATACGCATGATTGAGAGGTAGGTGAAGAGGATGGTGGAGGGGTTGAAGCCCCATGTACGGCCGGATAGAAGCTTGAGGAGGTTGAGGCAGGAGAGGGCTTTTTCACGGATGGATTGGAGGTGCGGTTTCCAGGAGAGGGATCGTGCCTTGCTCACGCGCCACCAGATATACTCGCCGATCGTCGCAACTAGCACCGGCTGCGAGACAAATGACAAACGGAAACTGGCCACTTCACCCACAGTGAATAAACGAAGAGACGTCGATACGCGAGTTGGAGCGAGGGAAATGGCGCCATTACAAGTAAATCGAGCCAGCAGGGCACAGTGGAATACCAAGTTAGGGGCCGGAGGCGTCTTGCTACGGAGCGCACGGTTGCTCGCCGTTGGAGGTTCGAGACCTCCTGGACATGGGAGTGTGTGTTGTCGTTAGATTAGTTTAAGTAGCTCTGGAATTTGCATTGGCCAATCCATAGACAAACATCAAATCAGCATACTCTGCATGTGTGAAGATCCGTGGCATTTCCACTACACTAATCTGTATTTTTTGTTCACGTAACAACACTGTAGCACCATCGCACTACAAGCACTGTCGGACTGAGACTTGAGGTAAATAACTGCACCATGCGCAAGTAAACTGTGTACTGACACGGCTAGTAAAGACGACGCTACACTCCCCGTTCCTAGTTATTTTGTTTTCCTCGGAAAGGATTTAAAAAGGGGCATATATTTATTACAACTTTTTTCTACAGAACCATCAGTAGCATCGCCCCTCAAAGCATGTTCCCTTCCTCCTGATTCACCCCGTATATGTGGAACGTTGTAACATTAATGTATATAATCAATAATTTTTTCGAACTATTTAATACTATATGTTTGTTTTGCAGTAATCGATATATAAAATTCTTTAATTATCTTCGTCAAATGTGGTATATAAGTTATCTTATTTGGAGTATTTTTAAAGTTAAACATGATTTTGTGTATCTTGATTGTACATAATTTTGATAGTAATATTTATTGTTATAAATGAAAAAAGATTTATTTTTTATTTTTTTACTTTTTATTTTTTATTTTTTTATGCGACTTAACTACGGGGTTATCAGTCCCTAAACTTACAAACTACTTATCAACTAGCTTATCCTAAGGACGGCACAAATATCTATGCCCGAAGGGGGATTCGAACCCCCGACCGTAGTGGCCGTGCAGACCGTGACTGGAGCTCCTCAGTCCCCTCGGCCACCGCGGCCGGCTAAAAAGATTGTAGTCTGGTCCAAACGCAGGGAATGTACTAACATATGTGGAATGTAAGACCGTTGGTACTTCCCCGTTGCTGACGTGGAAGGCGCCAAGTTTTGGCGCTTAAGAAAGCGGCAGGAATACGGACAGTGTGGCTTAACGAAAGAGTCGAGTGCGAACAGCCAGTGAGTGAGCACATGCGTGGCGAGGCGTAAGCGAGGCAGCAAAGCGGAGGCTTGCGATTGTATCAAGAGTTTCCAGAAATTAGCCTCGGATGCTGGTTGACTATCTGTTACATCGTGGCATGGAATTATGGGCAAAATGTAAATTTATCGATCGCCAAGAAGAGAATGCAGTGCCACACAGCAAGAGCCACGATTGACGACGATTCGCCTCTAGTTGTGCAATCACGCAACTGCTCGTCTGCAGCACGGGATATTTGACAAGATTATGTATTATTAGAATTGTAGCGCGAATGGATCAGACAAAAAGTAGTGCATTGAAGTAAAACTTTGTGATAACATTTGTCTATCCCTATCACGTATCTAGTCAGGGTCCTATCCTAGTGTGCAAATGTCCGAGTGTCCTAAACGAGAACAGATAAAAATTAAATAATTTTCTTAATGAACTAATTAACAATCTAAAGTGCTAAGTTCCATTTTTGCAGTAGATAATTGAAAATAAGAAACTGTTGCAAATTGTTTACTTACTAATTAAAGATTGCACTTCATATATCCAATTTCCACTCCCATGAACCACAGACATTGCCGAGGTGGGGTGGCTTGCGTGCCTCAACGATACAGATAGCCGTACCGTAGGTGCAACCACAGCGGAGGGGTATCTGTGGAGAGGCCAGACAAACGTGTGGTTCCTGAAGAGGGGCAGCAGCCTTTTCAGTAGTTACAGGGGCAACAGTCTGGATGATGACTGAGCTGGCCTTGTAACATCAGCTAACATGGCTTTGCCATGCAGTTACTGCGAACGGCTGAAAGCAAGGGGAAACTACAGCCGTTATTTTTCCCGAGGACATGCAGCTCTACTGTGGAGAGCTGCATCAAACCAGTCTCCGGACTGAGGACCACAACAACAACATATCCAATTTAATGCTGAACTATTAAAACAAAATGATTGAAATAAGCAGTTAATAATTTAAAGTGGTAGTATTGATCAGTTGGTAGTCACAAACTGATTGCATCAAATCAGGAGTAAAATGTTCAAATGTTTGTAAAGTCTATGGGACTTAACTACGGGGTCATCAGTCGCTAAACTTACAAACTACTTATGAACTACTTACGAACTAGGACGGCACAAATATCCATGCCCGAGGGGGGATTCGAACCCCCGACCGTAGTGGCCGTGCGGACCGTAACTGGAGCGCCTCAGTCTCCTCGGCCACCGCGGCCGGCAATCAGGAGTAAAGTACATATTTTCTCTCCAATTTTATAAAAGACAAATTAATGTCAATAGTTTTTGTTAATAGTGATAAACATAGTTTAAAGGAACTGCAAATATAGTTATTGTTGCTCAAAATTAATGAAAACATTGGAAAAGTGCACTATACCAGTTTCAGGGCTACCACCACATCTTTAGAAAATCGCTGGCCGCAGTGGTCTGAGGCGCGCCAGTTACCGCTACGGTTGGGGGTTCGAATCCCTCCTAGGGCATGGATGTTTGTGTCGTCTTTATTATAAGATAGTTCATAAACAGTTTGTAAGTTTAGGGACTGATGACCCCGCAGTTAAGTCCCTTAAGCTTAACAAACATTTATTTATTTATTTATTTTTTATTTTTTAATAATTATTTTTTTTTTTTTTTTTTTTTTTGGAAAATCCATCAGTAAAACGTCCGTAAAATTATTTATACACTGATTAATCAAAAGGTAGTTAAATATGGGTTTGTGGTTGGCAAATTTGTGCAGTTTATGTGTACAATCCAGAAGTGAGTGAACAAGGGGCACCTATGTCCAAAAATCTTTTATTGTTTGATCAAGTGCAAATATTTATTTCATATTCAGAACTATATTTAAGTAGTAAATAAGTGGTTTGGTTTGCCTTGCCCTACACATTGCTTTCCATAGAGATTATAGCGTTTGGACCATAAACCTAGCGCTTTCTACTTGTTTGTACCTGGTTGTTTTGAAATAATATTTACAACACATTGGAATCAGATCACGAATAACAGTTTGAACATTTTATTGCCTAATCAGGCTGGCGACCGTATAAATAACATTCAGTAAACTGATCAATTTTTCTGAACAGCATTTTGTCACCGTTTAGCAAATAGTCTGTCTAAAGTCCGATAAAAATCAAGAGTGTCTCATTCTTAGGTATACACACGGTCATATCAAAAAATCTCACCATGGGTTGTGCCCTTACATTCCCTTTGGGCGCGGTTTTATCGTGTTTAGGGTGATTGGTAGTTTTACCCAGAGGTAAGAGGTTACAATGTGTACAGTGGCAAAAACCAAGGGTAAAAATCTATTCCTAAACCATTAGTCGATTTCAGTCAGACTTGGGCCACAAATTCCCCACAATCAGGGGAAAAAAATAATAAAAATCGCACTGACGCGTTTTACGGCCCACTTTAGATTTGTAGTTTTACAAGTTTTTGCAAACATTTTGGACCAAAATAATAATCTAAACAATAAAAAATTAATTAATAAGAGTGTCTGAAACCCTTTTAGGAAAAAAAAGGGTTTGAGGTAGTGACGGGTTCCGAACCACTGACTTTCAGCGTCACAATCCAACGCATTGCCCACTACACTACGGCTAACAGTTAGAAGTTGTGTTCTTTACTCTCATACTATAGATGGCCGTTGTTAACTGAGCCGGCCGCGGTGGCCGAGGTGACTGAGGCGCTCCAGTCACGGTCAGCACGGCCACTACGGTCGGGGGTTCGAATCCCCCCTCGGGCATGGATATTTGTGCCGTCCTAGTTCGTAAGTAGTTCATAAGTAGTTTGTAAGTTTAGGGACTGATGACCCCGTAGTTAAGTCCCATAAGCTTAACAAACATTTGAACATTTGTTAACTGATGCTAATATGGCATTTGTAGACACTAGACTATCATTTATCGCACGAAGAACTAAGTGTTTTTGTTAATTCTTCAGTGCGCCATGCTTCGAAATGACAACGTGTAAGTTACAATAAGAAGATCATCAAATACGCAACGCAAGATGCCGTATGCCACAGAGGGTTCTGGGCGAGGAATGTCACGTGACATCTGCGAACGGCTGGTTTTCGTTAATTCAATGGAGGATGTCAAAACTCCTTTATTTTTGCAAATATCTCGCAAACGAAACGAGATATGAAAAAACATAAGGGAGCAAAGTTGTAGAGAATTTTCTCCTCTACAAATTCGTTTATTCAAATTTCGCGTCAGATGAGCGGTTTATTTGCAATTGAAATTACATAACAAACGGCTTTTTTGGTATTACTAACGTATTTCTTGTCCGAAATATTTCAAAAAGCGAGGTTCTCGTCTCTGGTAGCTAAAACTTATGTCTGTAAAATTTGGTGCCGATTGGTTGAACGGTTCGACCTAAAAAGTGGGAACACGTTACAGCCAGACAGACATCCAGAAATCGCCGTCATTTTTGCAAATATCTCAGAAACGATACGAGATATGAAAGAAACATAAGAGAGCAAAGTTGTAGAGAATTTTCTCCTCTACAAATTCGGTCAGTAAAATTTTTGTGTCAGATGAATGGTTAAGCAGTTATTTTCATTTAAATTTCGAGCTGTCAAAAGACGATCGCAAAGGCCCACTTGTAGTGTTACTACCGTAACCTAAAGTGGGCCAATACCATGTGAGTAATAAACAGGAGTTGATAACGTGGAGGTAAAAGGGCGAGGGGGGAAGATGGACAGAAGAAGAATAGTCGAGACGGACAGTGAGAATGGAGAGGAAGAGGGAGATAAAGAAATAGAGAGTGGCAATGTACAGAGAGTGTGGGATAGAAGAAAGGGGTATGAGATGGGCGGAGAGAGATGGGAAATTAGGCTATGGACTAATAGAAGACTGGAATAAATAAATACCCGGATGATGATTTCGTGTGGCATTTTTGGCCGTAGACTCCAGCTGGGAACGAGTTCGGCCTGCCTGGTGCAAGCTTTTGGGTAACGTCACATGGGCGACTTGCGCATCGATGATGATGATGATGAAATGATGAGGACGATACAACACCCAGTGCCCGAGTGGAGACAATTTCCAACCCGATCGGGAATCGAACACGGACCCTCTACGTGGCAATCTACCACGCTGTCCACTGCACTGCGGAGGCAAACAAAACCGGACATGGCCGGATTCTCGGCTTGTCGTTTATATACAGGGCGTAAAATTACTAGGAATACGAACTGCTAGCTTTATTAGAGGAGATAAAAAAATCACTTCTGTTATCCGACGCAAATGTCAAAGGTGTACCCGGATGATGATTTCGTGTGGCATTTTTGGCCGTAGACTCCAGCTGGGAACGAGTTCGGCCTGCCTGGTGCAAGCTTTTGGGTAACGTCACATGGGCGACTTGCGCATCGATGATGATGATGATGAAATGATGAGGACGATACAACACCCAGTGCCCGAGTGGAGACAATTACCAACCCGATCGGGAATCGAACACGGACCCTCTACGTGGCAATCTACCACGCTGTCCACTGCACTGCGGAGGCAAACAAAACCGGACATGGCCGGATTCTCGGCTTGTCGTTTATATACAGGGCGTAAAATTACTAGGAATACGAACTGCTAGCTTTATTAGAGGAGATAAAAAAATCACTTCTGTTATCCGACGCAAATGTCAAAGGTGTACCCGGATGATGATTTCGTGTGGCATTTTTGGCCGTAGACTCCAGCTGGGAACGAGTTCGGCCTGCCTGGTGCAAGCTTTTGGGTAACGTCACATGGGCGACTTGCGCATCGATGATGATGATGATGAAATGATGAGGACGATACAACACCCAGTGCCCGAGTGGAGACAATTACCAACCCGATCGGGAATCGAACACGGACCCTCTACGTGGCAATCTACCACGCTGTCCACTGCACTGCGGAGGCAAACAAAACCGGACATGGCCGGATTCTCGGCTTGTCGTTTATATACAGGGCGTAAAATTACTAGGAATACGAACTGCTAGCTTTATTAGAGGAGATAAAAAAATCACTTCTGTTATCCGACGCAAATGTCAAAGGTGTATCGTGTCACCGTTACGGCAAGGGTCAGACGCTTGACTTCCATAGGCCAAAGTTCACCGTTGCTTGGATAGTTTCATATTCAACTATCTGACACGGAAAACTGATTTGCAACACAATTACGTTTTTCTGCTAGAAAGAGTACATTTTCATAACTACTAGATGTGTCCACGGCCTTGGGTAAACCGAGGTTCTTTATGACACTTTGAGTTAGCTGACGTGTAACACACGTATGGCGAGGCACGAGGAAACATCGTAGCACAAAGGCGCCTGTATACAAAGAGAGTTCCAAGCAGGATGTCACCAAACAAATACAAGTAATGTATTCGCATTTGCGAATACGAATCAGCTTTTCAGTGTACAATTTAATGGTCAATTGTAAATGGATTTGAACTCGATTATCGCTCTTTTCGTGAATAGTCGCGTTAACCATACGCCATTCGCGCACACTTCTCGGTCCGACCTAAACTTCCATATTCTACATATTCCCTACTACCCGTGAGTGTTCATACTTTCCAATATGTAAGTCCAGCATAGGGAGAGACGTTTATTAAAAATCGTCGCTAGCCTTGCTGAGGCTCATTTAAATACAATATGCAGTGTCCACTTTATCGAAGGAACCAATCAAATGTCCTTCAGGCGTGCGTAATAGTTAACGCGACTGCTCTTGACAGGCGCGAATTCCGGGTTCGAGCCCCGGTCCGACACACATTTGCATATCTTACCATTAAATTGTGCAACTGATGCTGAGTCATATTCTCAACCGCGAACACATTTCTTGCGTTTCATTTAACAGCTATAGTCGCCGCAGTGGCCGTTCCTTCAGATACGCATACGAGGGAAGTTTGAAAAGTTCGTCAAAGTCCGAGAGATAGCA
Organism: Locusta migratoria; assembly: GCA_026315105.1. Lineage (NCBI taxonomy): Eukaryota > Metazoa > Arthropoda > Insecta > Orthoptera > Acrididae > Locusta > Locusta migratoria. Next base: position 285,882,027 of record CM048755.1, read on the forward strand.
CAACCGGCACGTATCAAGGTCATGATTTTATTTTTATTTATTTTTAATTTTATTTTGTTTTATTTGTGTGTGTGTGTGTGTGTGTGTGTGTGTGTGTGTGTGTGTGTGTGTGTGTGTGTTTGATATTCGTGAGAATCAAGGAACTCGAGTGATTGTCAAAGAATGAACGAAAAAGAATTTCGTGTGGTGATTAAACATTACTTTATGAATGCCAAAACGCCCCAGGAGACTAAAGAGAAGCTTGATAAACATTATGGTGACTCTGCATCTTCGATTAGAACAGTTTATAAGTGGTTTCAAAATTTTAGGAGCAGCCATACGGGCACAATTGACGCTGAACGTTCTGGACGCCCTGTGGAGGTTAACACTCCACAAATCATTGATAAAATCCATGATATGGTGATGGATGACAGAAGAGCTAAAGTGCGTGGGATTGCTAGTGCTGTGGGCATCTCGAATGAATGGATACGTAATATTTTATAGAAACATTTGGACATGAGAAAGCTATCTACCAAGATGGGTGCCACGATTGCTCACGCTTGACCGAAAACGGAATGTGTGAAGTGTTGCAAGGAAGGTTTGCAGCTGTTCAGGAAGAATACGCAGGACTTTAAGCGTCGTTTCGTCACTGTGGATGAAACATGGATACATTACTATACTCATGAGACCAAATAACAATGTAAACAATGCGTTACCAAGGGATAATCGGCACCAAAAAAGGCGAAGACCGGTCTTTCGGCCGGAAAGGTTATGGCGACGGTCTTTTGAGATTGCCGGCCGCGGTGGCCGAGGTGACTGAGGCGCTCCAGTCACGGTCAGCACGGCCACTACGGTCGGGGGTTCGAATCCCCCCTCGGGCATGGATATTTGTGCCGTCCTAGTTCGTAAGTAGTTTGTAAGTTTAGGGACTGATGACCCCGTAGTTAAGTCACATAAGCTTAACAAACATTTGAACATTTGAACATTCTTTTGAGATTCGCAAGGGATAATCCTCATCGACTACCTGGAACAGGGTAAAACTATTACAGGTGCATATTATTCATCGATAATGGACCGTTTGAAAACCGAGCAGCAAGAAAATCGCCGGCGATTGGCCCAAAAAAACGTCATTTTCCATCACGACAATGCACCAGCACACTCCTCAGCAGTTGTGGTCGTAAAATTATTGGAAATAGGATTCTAACTCGTTTCACGTCCCCCCTATTCTCCAGACGTGGCTCCCTCGGACTACTATTAGTTCCAATTTGAAGAAATGGCTGGCGGGGCGAAGATTTCATTCAAATGAGGAGGTGATTGCAGAAACTAATAGCTATTTTGCAGGCTTGGACAATTCCTATTATTCGGAAGGGATCAACGAATTAGAACAGCGTTGTACGAAAAGTATAAATCTAAAAGGAGACTATGTCGAAAAAAAATAGTTTTCCCCAAACACGTTAGTAGTTTTTAATTTTTGAACGGACTTTTCAAACGCCCATCGTATGATAATGTTCCTCGGGACCCGATTGAGGAGCAAGTCTCCATGGTCATAGAAGAGTCTGTATATAAAACTGCAACAGAAGAGTAGTAATAGATCAAATGAAATGTAACGAATTCCTAAGCACACGACAAGCCGTAAGCCTAACTAAACACAATAACTTAACACAGGAATTAGCTTAATTTTTCTTTATTTTTGCAAGAGTTTTTCGACGTAATAGAAAAAGTGAGCCATGAGGAAACTATTTGGTTTAGCTTGAATGTGTCTCAATTTCTACTAACACGGGACACTTTTGACCTCGAATGCTCGGAAACGCATGAAACCATGCGTAGAATAAGAACAAAACAGTGGTGTGCGTCATTTACATGCAAAATGCCACACCTATCTGATCGCGCCACTAGATAGTGGCATAGTGTAGCAGTGCTCCAGTTGCGTGAGTGGTAAAGCTGCAGTATGTATTTATCTCTTGGAGTGTTCGCAAGCGAGGTAATTTGTAAACTGTGTACACTGCAGAGATATCACCAACATCTTGATGTTTACTTCTTTCGGCAATGTTAACTCTTCATCAGAAGGACTACTGATTTTGTAAGACTACAAGGTGCCAAACCACAAGTGAAGATTCCATATTTCTGGATTTCCGGAAGGCTTTTGATACTGTACCCCACAAGCGGCTTCTAATGAAATTGCGTGCTTATGGAATATCTTCCCAATTGTGCGATTGGATTCACGATTTCCTATCAGAAAGGACACAGTTCGTTGTAATTGACGGTACGTCATCGAGTAAAACAGAAGTGATATCTGGCGTTCCACAGGGAAGCGTTATAGGTCCCCTACTCTTCCTCGTGTTTATAAACGATTTAGGAGACAATCTGAATAGCTCCCTTAGATTGTTCGCGGATGATGCTGTCGTTTATCGGTTAGTGAAGTCAACAGAGGATCAAAAGCAACTGCAAAGCGATTTATACAAAATTTGTACTTGGTGCGAAAATTGGCAATTGACACTAAATAAAGAAAAGTGTGAAGTAATACACATGACCACTAAAAGAAATCCGCTGAACTTTAATTACGCGATAAATCAGTCAAACCTTAGGGTCGTTAATTCTACCAAATTCCTAGGAGTTACAATTACGAACAACTTTGACTGGAGAGAACACATAGAAAATATTGTGGGGAAGGCGAACCAAAGGTTACGTTTTATTGAGAGAACGCTTCGAAGATGCACCAGCTCCACCAAAGAGACTGCCTACATCACACTTGTGCGTCCTCTCCTGGAGTACTGTTGCCCCTTGTGGGACCCTCACCAGGTGGGACTGACGGAAGATATTGAGAAGGTTCAGAGAAGGGCAGCTCATTTTGTTTTATCACGTTACGGGGGGGAAAGCGTCACGGAAATGTTGCACGAATTGGGGTGGAAATCTTTAAAAGAAAGACGTTATTCATTGCGGCGTGATCTGTTTGCGAAGTTTCAATCACCGACTTTTACTTATGAATGTGAAAATATTTTGGTAGCACCCACCTACTTAGGGAGACATGACCATCCCAATAAAATAAGAGAAATCAGATCGAAAACGGAACGATTTAGGTGTTCTTTCTTCCCGCGCGCTGTTAGAGAATGGAACGGTAGAGAAAAGTTATGAAAGTGGTTAATGAACTCTATGCCAGGCACTTAAATGTGATTTGCAGAGTATCTATGTAGATGTAGATGAAGTTACATGATCGTTATTTCATCGAGAAACTTCACTCTGTGATTTACAATCAATTTGCTGCACCTCCGTATAAGCCTATGTTGCAATATGCTTGGCGAAAGCCAGGGTATGACATTGACATACCAACATCATCATTTGAAAATGTAATTTTTGTGGCTTTTGATATTGGATTGCGTGAATGCGAAAGTGATTTGGAATGTGATAACGGTACTTTAGTGAGGTGTTCACATTGTTCTCGCCCACTTTGTTTTAACACTTCATCGAAATCCTTCATCGTGTGCCGTATTCTATAAAAAATTCGTAAGAGATATTCCATTTCAAATCGGACGAAAAATTAGAAAATTGACTTCGTATTATTTTAATAATTAATAATTTATATATGTGTCAAGTAATGTAAAAGAAAACTGCCATGAAGTTATCCCTTAAGCGATTACTATTTTTCGAGTTAAATTTCGAAGAAGATAGCGTCATTTTCCAAACGCGATACTTTGTGTCATACCGGATATCAGTGAACTACGGCTCATTTTGAAAATGAATATCTTAAGTTGATGTAGAGATATAACAATAACATGACACCAATTAATTTATTGTTGTAAAACCTTTTTTCGTTTATTAAACATAAATGTAGTTGTCATAAGGATTAAACTTACGTAGGCTTGAACTTTATTATACGTTGATTTCCGTTTCTAGTATTATAGAGTCCCTTATTCGCAAGGTGGAAACTTAGAAAAACTACATAAGTTTGCCCTGTACTTACAAGTTAGACAGTGGCTGCCACTTAAAAGGCGAAGACACCTCGAGCCGGGTTAAAGACTGACTGGTTGCATACAGTACGGTGTAGCGCAGCCGGAAAATTTGATGGGGGCTACATTTTATTTTTTCTACAGCTCTCTATTCAAAAATGTTCAAATGTTTGTAACCCTATTGGACCAAACTGCTATTGTCATCAGTCCCTAGACTTACAAACTACTTAAACTAACTTACACCTAGGACAACACATACACCCATGCCCGAGGGAGGACTCGAATTCCCGGCGGGAGCGGCCCCCCAGTCCGTAACTTGATGTCTTAGACCACGCGGCCACTCCCGCGTGGCTCTCTGTTCAAGATACCTTAAAACTGTTTACTGATGTTGTTTTTAAATCAAATGCTGAACAATATGTCATACGAGACTAACTTTTCCCGGCGTAATGAATGTTCAAACAACTTACGGGTATGCTGCCGGGTGACGTCGTCGACAACCGCCGATATTTCGGAAGGAGGACACCATGCCATTTCGTCAGAATGGTTATAGTGACAGACAGATAAAACGTGCATTGCGCTATCAGCCTTCTGTGCAACGGGTGAGTGACGATAGTAATGAAGTGGCACCTAAATCTATGGTCTTTTTGCCTTACGCAGGAAGTATTTCCAGCAAGATTGGTCGTATTTTGCGGAAATATGATGTGAAATGTGTTTTTTGACCACCTTCTAAGATAAACGCCCTGTTGGGGTCCGTAAAGGATGATCTTGGTTTGCGTAAGGCAGGTTTATATCGCATTCCTTGCAGTTGTGGCATGTCATATATTGGTCAGACAATCAGGACTGTGGAAGACCGGTGTATTGAACATAAACGTTACACTCGCTTACAACAGCCAAACAAATCCGCTGTTGCAGAACACTGTCTTGACACCGGTCATCCTATGGAATACAACAACACGGAGATCCTGGCATGCACCTGCACCTATTGGGATAGTGTTATTAAGGAAGCTGTTGAAATTAAACTAGCAAGCGACCTTATAAACAGAGATGGTGGTTTTTGTTTAAATTCTGCTTGGAATCCGGCACTGTCTCTCGTCAAAAAACTGAGGGATAAAATTAATGCTGTCTCACCTGTTGATTAAGCCACTATCGATATTTTTGATGTTTGGTCATCTTTGGTTGTGTTGACTCTGCTGTGACTTGTACTGTGTGTGTTATCTTCCTTGTTTACCCTTTGCAAACCGAGGTATTAAATACGCTTGCACATTGCTTCCTTAAGTGCAGTTCAAAAAATGTTCAAATGTTTGTTAAGCTTATGGGACTTAACTACGGGTCATCAGTCCCTAAACTTACAAACTACTTATGAACTACTTACGAACTAGGACGGCACAAATATCCATGCCCGAGGGAGGATTCGAACCCCCGACCGTAGTGGCTGTGCTGACCGTGACTGGAGCGCCTCAGTCACCTCGGCCACTGCGGCCGGCTAAGTGCCGTTGTGCCTTGAGACTGGCAGGGTGTCCTCCTGCCGACATATCGGCGGTTGTCGACGACGTCACCCGGCAGCATACCCGTAAGTTGTTTGAACAATATGTCATACATTTTATTCGAATTAAAATTACATTGTATGGACAAAAGATGACAAATTATGAGAAGTACATGAAAATTAAATTCTAAAAATACCGCATAAAACATCAATCTATAAAATAGTGCTTTCATTTCGTAAATTATTTGGAAATTTTACTTTGAATAGTTTCCAAGCTATGAGTGCCATAATCGCGTGATTTCATGAAATTACGTTACTTTCGCTCCTGAAGAACAAGCGGAAGCGTTTGCGTATCACAGCTTAGAGTTTGTCAAGGATATTAACTTAACGTCTACTTGCTATGAGAGAAAAATGTAACCCCACAAAAAAAATGCAAGGTTTCCAGCTGTCCGACTTGAAATGGAATAGCCCGAACACACAAATACCATATCAATGTACTCGACACGTGTAAATAAGAGCGGTATGTTTACAAGCCACAGTATAGTAGCACTTGGCAACAAATCGCAATGAAAACTTCAATGTAAACTAAAGCACGACTTCACATTTTGAACATTAGCACTATAGAACTGATATTCGATCAATACGGCCATATCAATCGGTGTACCAACACACGAAACGAAAATGCATTGAACTCAGCTCTGATTCTGAACTCAATAAAAATTGGACACGAGTTATATGGCATTTTTATTGCAATTCATCTATACTACTATCCCCTAAAATACTTATTGGTCCTACTGAAATATCCTGTATACATTGAAAGACGACCGTCTGTCGTCTTCCATATATTTTTTGTATATTTCTGTAAAGTTATAATTTATTTACTGTCGCTAGATTATCATTTTGTTAAAATTTGAACCACACTCTTTTCAAGACTTGAGGAATAGCATTTTTATTTCATGTGTTAAAATTTTAGTTAATATTGCTAAGTTTTTCTTATTTTGTTATGTTAATAATTTATTATTATATTAATTAATGTGGCATAAGTAAGGCTTCTCCGCTACGCCACTGTCCCTGTGAGAATGTGCAGTTATTTTACTTTTAAGTGAATGTGCGAGAATCTATGGCTGTCTGAATATGGGGAGTGATAGCTCGCTTTGCATCGTTCTCTCTGGCTCAGAGTCGATAGCTGCTGATACTACCAAAGAGGTTTCTACACCCTTTGGTTACAAGCTAGTTGGCGAGCCCTCTCCAGCACGGGTCTCGCTGCCCCTCCCCACCACCGCTGTTTCTTGGGCTTTCCAGCTTCCGGTAGCTTTTCGCGCCCCCGTGGTCGCTCGGCTGTTCATTTTATACTGGGCGTCTGGCGAGGGAAGTTTGGTTCTCCTCTTGTGTGCGCGAGATGGTAGCGTTTCATTGTCTACAACATTTAACTTAGACTCGTGAACTTAGAATCATTTTTTGGAATGTTTTCTCCGATCGTGTCCGGAAATGTGTTCTCGTTTTTCAATTCAGTGATTTCCAATAGATAAACGCGGTGTGTGTGATTCTGGTTGCAGTTTGATATGTTAAAACCTTTTGTGATCATGTGGTAGTTTATGAACTCTGTGTACATACTATCTAGCTTTGTGGGGCCCGATTTCTAATAGGTGATATGTTCATTTTTGTACAGTGCATGTAAAAAAATCTTCTCGTCGTTTCCTTCTGTGAGTGATATGCGTTCCACGTGGTTGGTTCATAGAACAAAGCCTTCAGCTTCCACTCTTATTTGCTCCATGCCCATCAGGCAAGTAACTATGCGGATATCCTTCTGATTTCCACTAATCTTTTGCGATCTTCTCTCCCCGCCTATTTTAATTTTGCTGTCTCTTCTCCGACTTGTAGTACGCACTCTGTCTTTGTCAGTAATAATTCTCTCTGGGCCTTGTACAACCTCCTTCAATAGCTTCCTTATGTAACTCTAAACATTTCTATGGGTTGCATGCGTAATTCTTATTTTTATTTTTCCGACTTTGTAATTATTTCATTTTTGTGGTTTTTCTGAGACAGAACCTCAGCCGTCTCTGTGATCGCTCCCTATCGCGAGTAGCTGTATTTCATTCGCTTCCTTATATAATTCTAAGCATTTCTATGGGTTGCATGCTGTTGTTAATTTTCTTTATTTTTCGGAAACTGAATTTATTCAATTTAACGGTTTTCGGAACCACGTGGATCCGAGTTCCGATTTCCGGGGTATGCAGCTAGTCGCCTGAATTCACGCCACTTCTCATATAAAACCAGTACCTAGATCGTTTTCTAACAGACTGCAACTTAAGAATCCACCGTGATTTTGTATAATGAACCCGATTTTCAACCACTTTACCTTCAGTGGAGTGCGTTCATGTAACGTAGCCGTGCGTCGCCGTTAGCGTGTTTGCTCGCAGTCCAAAAAAATCAAATGTTCAAATGTTTGTATAGCTTATGGGACTTACCTACGGGGTCATCAGTCCCTAAACTTACAAACTATTTATGAACTAGCTAACACTAAGGACGGCACAAATATCCATGCCCGAAGGGGGATTCGAACCCCCAACCGTAGTGGCCGTGCAGACCGTGACTGATGCGCCTCAGTCCCCTCGGCCACCGCGGCCGGCTCGCAGTCCAAATGTTCAAATGTTTGTTAAGCTTAAGGGACTTAACTACGGGGTCATCAGTCCCTAAATTTACAAACTACTTATGAACTACCTACAAATAAGGATGGCACAAATATCCATGCCCGAGGGTGGATTCGAACCCCCGACCGTAGTGGCCGTGCAGACCGTGCCTGAAGCGCCTCAGTCCCCTCGGCCACCGCGACCGGTTCGCAGTCCAATTCAGGTGTAATTTAACTTGGCTACACACGCGCACCATCTCAAAACAGGTACGACAGACCAGAGCCAGCTTCAAAGTGTTTTTGTATATTGTGTTTTGTGTTACCTCCGACTTGCTGAATTTCGCCTACGATAGCGGCGCCTGCTTTCGCCTCGTCTCAGCACGCTGATTTTGGTGAGTTTCGCTGTGGCATTGCGTGTGTGTGAGAGAATGAGTGTTGTTTGTGAATCCTTCCCACCAGTAGCGTTAAATCATGTACAATATAGGCTGGGCACCGTCCGCATTAATCCATGCGAGAGATGCATTTTTATTATATTATCAAAATTGGTTCCCCATTTTGCTTGTTTTCTATCTGAATAAACAAGTCTATGTTCAGCATAATCCGTAAGTTGCCTATAAATTGTAGTTTTTAGAGCACCTTCCCTCTTTTATTTAATATTGTTCTTCACAAGTGCTGAGAACACTAGCTCAGATGCAATTTTTCTTATGTCTATATTCCGTAGCGCTACATAAATGTTTTCTTAGCCACCTTTCTAAGATAACTTTAATTGTGGTGGCTTGCTTATTAATGTCTGTGTGTAATAACGTGTGAGCTGCTATGTATATTGACCACTGTAGTATTAACTTCCTGTTATTGAAGTAATTTGAAACGAGTCTTTTCTCATTTTGGACCAGGGAACAAGGCTTTATAGCAGGGAGTGAGCGGTAGTTCACATGGACCTTATTTGCTGATTTTAGTGATAAAACAAGGCTCTTGTTTCGTACAGTGGTCGACTTTTAACATGTAATGAAGAGAATTGTGTACACTTCCGGAAGCGCCCCTGCAAAGCGGTCGGAATTCCCCCAGGGTGTAGCGCGAGTAGGGCGTTGCCCCTGCTGATAGTAACTCTGCTCCGAGAGATTGCATGGAAACAGCAGACGTCAACAGAACGCGGACTGTTTTTCTCCGAGCCTCGTGCAGCCATAACAGAGTCTGGATAAGGATAGGAGTGGAGAGGAGAAAGGGGGGGGGGGAGGCGAGCAAGCCCCTACCACGCCGTAGAGGAGAGTCCAGCCAACTCTTCCTGAATTAAATGGCTCCATTTGCAGGGACGAAAACTGTATAAATACAGGCTAATGTTTTCAAAAGGTACGAAAGTCAATGAAAGGAAACTGAAGAACCAAATAAAGTGACTTAATGACTTTTACTTCACAATTTGCACTTATTAATCAAGTACGTTTGAAATTAATGAAGTTTCTTAGTTATATCTATTAGGTCTCAATCAAACGACGGGAAATAATAAATATCGCTCCTATTCAAGAACGTAGGGTTCGTTTCTCATACCTAGAAGCGCCGTAAAGTCATCGATTCAAGACAGTGGCATGAAATTTTGAAAGTAAGGAGATAGTTCCTGATCGCTCTGAGGCGCCTTGCTGCGGAGCGCGAGTTGCACCCCGTCGGAGGTTCGCGTCCTCACATGGGCATAGGTGTGTGTGTGTGTGTGTGTGTGTGTGTGTGTGTGTGTGTTTGTGTGTTAGGTGTTGTTCTTAGGTTAGTTTATCATATATATAAAAATGAATGTTTGTGTGTTCCTATTTTACGCTCGGCCGTACCGTTCAACCGACTGTAATGAAACTTTGCCAACATATTTCTTGCGCTTTCGCGATGGTCATAGGTACCATTAAATGACTGTACGACAAATAGTTCAGGAGATATGACGTAATAAACAATTAAATGCGCGGTAAAGTGTTGCATCATGCGACGTTTGCTTCTAAACCACTGTACCGATTTCAACCAAATTTGGTACACATATTCAAAAATATTCAAATGTTTGTATAGTCTATGGGACTTAACTACGGGGTCATCAGTCCCTAAACTTACAAACTACTTATGAACTATCTAAGACTAAGGACGGCACAAATATCCATGCCCGAGGGGGGATTCGAACCCCCGACCGTAGTGGCCGTGCAGACCGTGACTGAAGCGCCTCAGTCCCGTCGGCCACCGCGGCCGGCTACACATATTCCTTCCATGAGATAACAATTGACGTAGGGGTAAGAACTGCTTACGACATATATGACGTCATAAACAATTATATAGTTGGAAATCTGTAGCTTCATGCGACATACGAATGACACTTTATTCATCCTAAAACATTCATGACATTTTGAACACTTGGCCTTCAAAACAAGACGAAGGTCACAGTCACGTAAAATTTTGGATGGTGCTTTACGGAGGATACTTTACATATGGACTTCGTCAGATTTTACAGTTGTATTCCGATCCTGATGAAATTTTTAAATACGAGTGACTAAATAGTTAATTTTCAGATTTCGGCGAAGTTTCGAATGAAATAAAATTTCTGAAAATTCTAGCAGCTCTCTCTGTAAGTTACGTTACATTTTTCAGGGTGTTAATCATCAAAGAAAGATTTAAAACATATATATTGTTCACACCATGTGAATTTTATGTAAGCCAATTAAAGTAATATTTTTTTAATATGCTTCAGTGGAAAGAATACTTCATTCTGATTTTTAAATGACGGGTTTTTGACTGTTAGCTTTGATGCATTCCAAGCGTACCGAATCATTGTCGTGAAAACCACCAGCAGAAGGAATTTGTTGTTACCAACGTATGGTTTTAATGCAAATTTGAAAATAAATACATATAAAAATTAATATTTGTTTGTTTGTCTTTTTCATCAGTAAACAATTCCGGGCTGAGTTGCCGTGGTCGATCTATAAAACTTCCTCTCCCTGAAGTTTCGTTCAGTACACCCGTGGATATTTTGATTATCAAATAAGCCGGGAGAAACTGAAGAATCACAATTAAATACAGTTTCACAGTGGCAGTCTGAAACACAAATAAATATTTTAATAATTACAATAATCAAAATATATCTGACGGTTTCGAAAAGTGATCTTAACTCGGCGAATCATTTGCTCTAAGTTGACAACAGACGAAGTACACACGTGAATCAGACGACTCGACAAACGCGTACCGTACTACCGTTTGAACGCTTCTTTGTAGTTCGACGATCTTCATCTACATGGGATACTCTGCAAATCACATTTAAGTGCCTGGCAGAGGGTTCATCGAATCACCTGTATACTATTTATCTCAAAGTCCATTCTCGAATAGCGCGCGGAAAGAAAGAACACCTGAATCTCTCCGTTCGAGCTCTGATTTTTCATATTTTATTCTGATGATCTTTTCTACCTATGTATGTGGCAGTCAACAATATATCTTCGCATTCGGAGGAGAATGTTGGCGATTGGAGCTTCGTAAGTAGCCCACGCCGCAGCGATAAGAGCCGTTGTTGTAATGATTCCCATCCGAGATCCCGTATCATTTTCGTAACGCTGTCTCCCCTGTATCCTGACAATACGAAACGAGCTGCTCTTCTTTGGACTCTTACGATGTCCTCCGTCAAACCCACTTGATAAAGATCCCAGACTGCGCAGCAATACTCCAAAAAAGGACAAATAATGTTCAAATGTTTGTAAAGCTTATGGGACTTAACTGCGGGGTCATCAGTCCCTAAACTTACAAACTACTTATGATCTAACACCCATGCCCGCCAGGGGATTCGAACCCCCGACGGGGAACGGCCACGCGCATAGTAGCATAGCGCCTCAATACGCTCGGCCGCTCCGCCGCGGAAAGAACGGACAAGCGTAGTGTATGCAGTCTCTTTAGTAGTTCTGTTGCATCTTTTAAGGGTTCTGCCAACAAAATGCAGTATCTGGTTCGCCTTTCCCACGATATTCTCTAAGTGTTCTTTCCAGTTTAAGTCTGAAGTAATAATCATTCCTAGGTATTTTGTGGACTTCACGGCCTTCAGTTTCGATTAATTTATCTCGTAAACAAAGTTTAACGGATTTCTTTTCGTACTCATGTGAACGACTTCACACTTTTCATTGTTTAGAGTCAATTGCCAATTTTTACACCACATTAATATCTTGTTTAGATTGTTCTGCAGTTGTTTTTGATCTTCAGATGATTTTACTAGACAGTAAATGACGGCGTCATCTGCAAACAACCTAAGAGAGCTGCTTAGATTTTCTCTCAAATCGTTTACGTAAATAAGGAACAGCAGAGAACCAATAACTCTACCCTGTAGAACGCCCGATATCACCTCTGTTTTAGTCGATGCCTTACCATCGATTACTGCGTACTGTGTTCTCCCTGACAGGAAATCCCCTATCCAGTCGCAAATTTGGGGCAATATACCATAACCACGCAATTTGATTAAAAGCCGTTTGTGAGGTACGGTCTCAAAAGCCTTCTGGAAGTCAAGGAGCGCTGCAGCTGACAACGACTTCTTGTGCGTGTTGCGCGTCTCGTATAGGGCTTTAAACTCTAAACTTGCACGTCACCTTGCCCAGTATTCATTCGCTGACTTATGTTTGGCGCACTGTCCAACCATTCTGCGGCCGGTGTGTGCTACCCGCCCGAGTGAATCTGTGCCGTGAACAGCGGCGGCTGGACGCTTGGCTGGGCTTCCGTCAGCTGCTTCGAGTGCAACGCCTCGCTGGCCCTGCGTCTCAAACACGCACCAGCCCACAGCCTCGCGGGACTAAGCTTTCTCCGCACCATTCTGCTCAACGCCCCTGCGGCTTTGATGAAGTACGTCGTTGCAAACACCTTCTAAGTATCAGCACGGTTTGAATTTCAATACATATTTTTTTTTGACACCATCATTCAACCGTGTCTCGATCAAGCAATGAGGCAAATCACGCACAGTTGTCAATGTCATAAAACATTTCGTGACTACCTTATCCCATTTTGAAGTACTACCTAAAAACAAGAAAGCACATACTAAAATACGACGTTACGAATTGGCGACTCCCTAACCAATATGCCATTCACGGAATAGTATACCTTAAAAACTTGGGGCCAGTTTGTAAATGTCTCGTTAACTTCCAGTTCAAATTTTAACTTGTCGTTAGCGAAGAATTGCGTTTGTCAATGTTTCGTTATTAGTTAACCTGACGTTAAAAGACCTCAAACTAGCCGTTAAGGTAACGAGTAGAACTCTGCTCGTTACACGGCTAACCACTAGTTAAGTGAGAATCTGTATGAAATTGGCAGGCTTTCAAAGCGCTAAAATACCTCAATATATTCACATTATAAAACCGATTTATCGAACAAAGTAACAGAAGCACTACATTTAAGAAAAACTAGTGCGGAAAGCAGCTTTATTGGAAAATTTTATCGTCATATTTTTCACCCCATCCATATCAGTAGTGATTAGATGAATTTGATATATTGTAGATACGCAACATAACCTTAAAATTATTGTTCTGATGTCAAAATACAAACTTACGGGTAACACTAGTGAAGTGAGAATCGGTATGATGAAAATCGCTGGAATAAGAGATTTTCTTGACAATGAAGACGATGTCAATATTTCGGACGATCTAGAGGTCATTGGCGCTATAAGGCGTCCTATACGTATTTATGTTCGTCCAAATCATTTTGAATTCTGGTATCATGCAGGTTTTTTTCGCAACTTCTCTTCGAAAGGCCACTTTGGAAACGCTGCATGAAAAACTCCACGACCATATGAAGAGTCCAACAGACAAGTGTATTTTGTAAGTTATCTGTCCCAATAGAAAACAGAATACATTATTTATATCTGCAAGCTTATTAATTCAGTATTTACGTACGCTTGTTGCGCCTAGTGTAAGGTCTAAAACGTGATTTCCTCCTCCGAACTACAGGAACAGTTTCGCCTATGTGCAAACTATTGCTTGCACTTAGGTACTACGCATTTGGTAGTATGTTATCGTACTAGGCCCTGTCCTTCATGTTCCATGGACAGCATTGAATTCATTTGCCACAAGCGACCATGTCGCTTCCCTTTCCTTCCATGTCATATTGTCGGTTTTCTTACATTATAATGCGCCCTTGTATTTCTATATTAAGGACACAACACTTCTTGTAAAATTCGAGCTTTTTTCACGTTTGTTTTCCATAGCGCCAAATAACAACTGTCTGCTAACCTATTCCCTGATAGTTAAATAAGGGGAACAGCTGTTTATTCAGACGGTACTTTCATTTGTTTCTATTGGCAACATAGTCGAAATATATCGTACCTTCTCGTTCACTGCAGGTTAGCAAACGAGAGGAGTATCTGGCAATGACAAACGCAATAGCCGGCCGCGGTGGCCGAGGGGACTGAGGCGCTCCAGTCACGGTCTGCACGGCCACTACGGTCGGGGGTTCGAATCCCCCCTCGGGCATGGATATTTGTGCCGTCCTTAGTGTTAGGTAGTTCATAAGTAGTTTTTAAGCTTAGGGACTGATGACCCCGTAGTTAAGTCCCATAAGTTCTACAAACATTCGAACAAACGCAATGCTCTTAACGGGCACATTTAACTGGACGTTAAAGGCATCTTCTCGTTTACTAACGACAACATTAACGAGAGATGGACGAACCGGCCCTTAATCTGTCACTAGGCGACGTCATCAATAAGCACCAAGCGAGATACGTGCTTTGTCAAACACCTTGTCTAAAAGAAGACATACTGCTGCTACAATGCACAGCTGGGGACTAAGAGACAGTTTTTCTCCACACGAAAGATAATCCGTATATATTGAAACTGTCTACATCTACATAAATAATCTGCAAGTCAAACTGAAGTGCATGGCAAAGGGTTCATTTATGCGCTTTTATGATGTTTCTCTACAGTTCCATTTTCTAATAGCTCACGAAAAAAGGAAAGCCTAAATCTTCCAGTTTTTTTAAAATGTTTTCTCTTATTTTATTTGCATGTGCATGTCTTAAAATGTAGGTGGGTGCTATGTAAGTTCGCATTCGGAAGAGAAAGATGGTGAAAGAAATTTCGCAAATAGATATCGTCGCATCGAGTAACGCCTATCTTTTAATGATTTTCACCCCCAACTCGTGCATATTTCCGTGACACTCTCTCCCCTATATCGCGATAACACAAAACGAGTTGCCCATCTCTGTACTTTCTCTAAATCGTCTGTCAATCCCACTTGGTGGGGATCCCACAATGTGCAACAATACCCCAAAATAGGACGCACAAGTGTGATGTAGACAGTTTCTTTAGTAGAGCTGTTGCATCTTCTAAGTGTTCTGCCAACGAAACGTAGTCTTTGGTTCGCTTCCCATACAATATTTTCTACGTGTTCTTTCCAATTTAAGTTGTTTGTAATTGTCACTCCTACGTATTTAGTTGAATTTACGGCCTGTAGTTTTGACTAATTTATCATGTAAATGAAATGTAACGGATTTCTTTCAGTGGTCATATGGATGACTTCACAATTCTCATAAGAGTCAGTTGCCATTTTTGCACCATGCAGATATTTTATCTGAATCATTTTGTAGTTGCTTTTCATCTTCTACTGACTTTACAAACCGATAAGTGACAGCATCATCCGCGAACAGTCTAAGGGAGCTACTAAGATTGTCTCCTAAATCGTTTTAAAAAATTAGGAACAGTAGGAGCCCTACAACACTTCCCTGGGGAACGCTGACCCGATAGACCACAATGATACGATCCCGACATCTAAGAAACTGTGTGTCTAATCTATCCAAGGAAATCAAAGCCACAACATACACAGTGCGTTCCTAAATACATCCTTTTGGCGGACGATGATTCTAGTACTATCAGTAAGATGTACCTGGATACAGTCCATAATTTGTTACTCAGCTTCTAATTTAGAATCATCCGTTCAGCAGAGAGCACTAAACAAACATTTTCTCTCGATGCAAGCAAATTAAATACTTACTCATAATTTTTATTCTGTCATGATTTATTTAACAGAAAAAGGAAAGCATATCAGAACAGAAAATACGTTTCGCGTACAGAAGCAAATTACAAAGGCAAAGTAACTACTGTACTTCATTAAGAACTATCTGAAACCCGGCGTTGCCCGGGTATTTATTTAATTATTCAAGCCTTGAGTTAGTACTTCTATCCCTTCTCTCTCTGTCCATCTCCTTTTTTTCTAATAACATGTTATATTTATCAGAGAATATATAAGAAAAAAGGCTGTCTTGCATAATATACAAAATTTTAAGCACAGTATCAAAAAATAAATAAATAAATAAATAAATAAAGCAAGACAGTAATCAAAATACAAATGATACGTAACATTCATACATTCATTTAATTAACAACTTTACTATAAACAATATTTCTTGTGACTTGTCCAGGATCTAATATGAATAATTTCTTTGGTTAGCCCACCTCAGAACAAGTGACATAAAGTTGTCCGTGTGAACATGGGCATGTCAAATCCACTCCACAGTGTTGAATAGATTGTCCTGTGGTTTATTAATCGTAATAGAAAATGGAGGTCTCACTGGAAACTGCAGTCTCTAGAAGTTAAACGCTAGATCTGTTGCAAATAACGGTTAATCGTTGGAGGTACACTGGTTTTTTTTTTTTTTTTCAAAATGTTCAAATTCAAATGTTTGTAGAGCTTATGGGACTTAACTATGCCGGCCGCGGTGGCCGAGGAGACTGAGGCGCTCCAGTCACGGTCTGCCCGGCCACTACGGTCAGGGGTTCGAATCCCCCCTCGGGCATGGATATTTGTGCCGTCCTAGTTCGTAAGTAGTTCATAAGTAGTTTGTAAGTTTAGGGGCTGATGACCCCGTAGTTAAGTCCCATAAACTATACAAACATTTCAACATTTTTGGACTTAACTACGGGGTCATCAGTCCCTAAACTTATAAACTACTTATGAACTACCTAACACTAAGGACGGCACAAATATCCATGCCCGTAGGGGCATTTGAACTCCCGACGTAGTGGCGGTGCAGACCGTGACTGGCGCGCCGCAGACCGCTCGGCCACCGCTGCCGGCCTGTTTCATTCTCTTCCTTTTCTTGTAGCTCTATAGAAGTCTATTGCTTTCACCTGCAGCCGTGTGCGCTTTACAGTTCAAAGTTGGTTCAAAGTTTTCGAGAGCAGTCAGCTTTCGGAAATTCCTTAAGATGACTGGAATACGGAGTGTCTTAGTGGTAAATACGTAAATATATTAAAACGTGGTGCATGATGGGACAGGTTTTTACCCATCGCAGTATATATGGCCTCATATTTATTGAATTATATGTTGTACTATTGTATAATTTTGCATTTATATATTCATTCGTATAAGTGCTGTGTGTCGGTAAAATCCGTTGCGAACAGAGTTAGTTGTAAAGAAATAATGGATTAAAACCTGATGCGTGATGCCGCGGTTTTCCATAAACGTTACTATTTATATCATATCTCTCATGCTACATGTCGTATTGTGATACCATTTCGAAAGTACATTCAGCTGTATGTGTGTATACTATCTGTAAATTTCCCTGCGACTACAATTTGTGGTGTAGAAATTACAAACTGTAACGTCATTCCGAATGCCGTAATTTTGCTCCATGAAAAGCGGAAAAGTTGTAAGCGAGAAACTTTTTTCCTTTAATTGTTTTGATGTGGTTGTCAGCGATAAAAAGTTTAATAAAGGTTTGAAGTTTCGTTTAAAGTTTCTTGCAGGTCACTAAAAAATGAAATGTTTGTAGAGTCTATGGGACTTAACTACGGGCTTATCAGTCCCTAAAATTACAAACTACTTATGAACTAGCTTATCCTAAGAACGGCACAAATATCCATGCCCGAGGGGGGATTCGAACCCCCGACCATAGTGGCCGTGCAGACCGTGACTGGAGCGCCTCAGTCCCCTCGGCCACCGCGGCCGGCTGCAGGTCACTAAGTACCGTCATTCTTATATGGTGTATTTACAAAGTCTCGTCGCATTATGTGGCAGTTTCTTGCAACTCATATTGTTTATGACGTTATATCTCCTGAACCATGTGTCGTATGTGTTTCTTACTCCTACAACAATTGTTATCTCATGGTAAGGAGTATGTGTACCAACTTTGGTTGAAATCGGCCCACTGGTTTAGGAGGAAATGTGCAGCATTGTCGCTTGACGCGGTAGTTTTTCGAGCTTGTCATTGTTTATGACGTCGTATCTCGTGAACTATGTGTAGTACTTTATCCTTACACAGAGCGACCGTCCTCAAGAACTGAAGCCTACGTGTGCAAAATTTCATAAAGATTTGAACAAAACTGTAGATTTGTATGCAACACGTGCACACAAACAAACATACGGACGCTCCGCTTTATATATAAAGATGAATTGCAAAATAATCGCGTAAAAGTAGAGAATTATGATAAAAAAAACCTGTGCTGAACAGTAACAATTGTCGATCGTGAAAGACGTCCTCGTTGTGGGAAGCGTTCTCGATAAATTCGTACTGCTGCCCTCTTCTGCCTGGCAATAAATTAAATCACATAGGTCAGCTGTACTTAATCTACGTTCCATCCTAACGTTTAACAGAGTTGCTGTAACATCTCCTGCACAGACTACTGGACGACTTTCATCGATCGGCGTATTACAATGACTCCGCCATAAAGGCCGTCGTAACCTTTGTGTTTACGAATCCCGCTTGCCGTGTCAATACACGCAGCGGTAAGTAACACGAACTGATTGCTTACGTACGTGCACTGCAAAGCGTCTGCTTTTCCAAAAACATTATCATCGAATGAACTGTTTTTGTCTTCTGAGACAACTGTAGAAAATGGGCAAGCATGTTACTAGACTTCTTTTACCAAGCACGCCGAGATGTGCCGTCTGTGTAATTTTGACAGCTTATATCGTTTACACCCTGTATACCCGACCGGTAAGGAGTTGTGACGTTTCATAGGAAATATTAAAGATCCTGAGTTAAAAAACCTCAAGATAAAACAGTCACTACTAAGACTGTTTTGAAACGAGAATATTGTAAATTTTGTGAACCTAACAGTTTGTCTAACGATTATATCAATTTCGAACTATTTACGAAAAACTAGAATTGTCATCTATTAAGTTTTGATAAACCATACACCTTTATGAACATTTTTCCACTTAAAATTTTTTTTTTTTAATTTTGGTGCCGTCCGCGGTGGCCAAGCGGTCTGCAGCGCGCCAGTCACGGTCTGCAGGGCCACTACGGTCGGGGGATTCGAATCCCCCCTCGTGCATGGATATTTGTGCCGTCCTTAGTATTAGCTAGTTGATAAGTAGTTTGTAAGTTTAGGGACTGATGACCCCGTAGTTAAGTCCCCTAAGCTCTACAAACATTTGAAAATTTAAAATTTTGGTAAAATCTTGAATTTGAAGATCAATCATAAGACGTCAGGTGCGGACTCGTTTGTTTACATGAACTTACAGTTCAAACGTTATTGTATGACCTAGCGGCCGTGTAGAGAAATACGCACCACTTACCTTTAAATAATTAATTTATTGCATGAATTGTAACCTTTTTTTACCAACTTTTGTAAGCAGTTATATTATTTGTTAACCACTATATCGAACTGTATAAATTTCTTCAAAATTTGTATTAATAATTTGTAAACGTGACGTGACGTGACGTATTCGCGACTTGGGCACCAAAATCTATGTATTTAAACATGCCGCTACTGACGGCAGGCGGCAGTTGATGGCAGTTGTAAGCAGTTGTAAGCTGCTGAAAGTCGTAGACATCTGTGGTACGTTCTTGTAAGTTCGGTTGCCAGGAGCTTTAGATCAGATGTATACAGTGCTGTAGTGTGATGGAAGAATCAATAATAATCCGTTTTCATCTAACAACGACTTTATTTTGGTAGAAGAACCTTGGAGAATGTGCTGCTATTAACTTGGCCAAGAACTTCTCTTTCTTGAAGTTTGATTCGTTGTGTGGCTTGGAGTGTTTTAGTATCAAGCAACGCCAGCGACGACCTAAGCCCCATTCACACAGGCCACGCAACGTCTCAGCGTCTTCAGTAAAATCGGTCTGTATTGCGAACGAAGTGAAACAGTGACGCGCCAGCAATTAATGTAGCGTCAGCATCTCGTTACTGGGACTGTGTCTTAAAGGAACCCATAGAGATTCGATTATCTGACAATCTGATTAACAGAGACAAAGGCTACCTTCTTAGTAAATCCTGGAACCCTGTGTTATCAGATGTTAAAAAACAACGGTTGGTACTTCAGAAATCTAAATAATAATTTTCTTTATCATCGATTATCGATTTCGCCGGACTCTACCACCGGAGCGCTGTATGTCTTGTGCGTCAGAGGGCAGTCACTGTCATTTCTTGCGCACGCGCTATGGGTCTTCCTCGATGTATAAAGGAGCCGCCGATTGCACTGGGAACTCAGTTCACACCAAGCTCACCTGAGGATGGCGGGCAGTTGCGCCGCTGAAATATCGTGCCAAGTTGACTTTAGTATCCGGCTGCAAACCCGAGACGATTACAAATGTAGAGTCTATGTTTGCGAAGTGCCCCATGTGACGCATGTTGGCCATGGCTTGGTCACTGTGGTGGTACAGTCCGCAGTTGCGCTGACGCCTTTACTGAGTCGCTAGCTGTTAGCGGCATATCAGTACTAGCGCTATCTTCCACCAGTACGGGCCCGTTTCCGATGTCCGTGACGTGATAGCTGCAGGTACGGCACCTGCATATAGATGGGCATACTCAGCCGCCATTTTAGTTCCTTCGCGTCGATGCGACAAGGCAACATAGAGCAGTTAGTACGCTTTCGGTATGGTGTTCTGTACAGCTTCGAAATGTTCTGATCGTTCAGATAATGGTTTTCGTGTTTTTTCTGTTTCCGTTGGATCCTGAAAAGTGTAAAATATGGGTAATAAACTGTCGTCGTTACAATGGAAATGAAATGATCGTATGGTATTTTTGGCCGGGACATCCCACTTATGAAGATCAGCATCTCCAAAACGAAAGTAATGACAGTGGGAAAGAGATTTAATCAGATTGAGTGCCAAATAGGAGGAATAAAGTTAGAGCAGGTAGACAGTTTCAAGTACCTAGGATGTATTTTCTCACAGGATGGCAACATAGTGAAAGAACTGGAATCGAGGTGCAGCAAAACTAATGCAGTGAGTGCTCAGCTAAGATCTACTCTCTTCTGCAAGAAAGAAGTAAGTACCAAGACTAAGTTAGCGGTGCACCGCTCTATCTTTCGAAAAACTTTGTTGTATGGGAGTGAAAGTTGGGTGGATACAGGTTACCTTATTCATAAGGTAGAGGTTACAGATATGAAAGTAGCAAGAATGATTGCAGGCACTAATAGATGGGAAAAATGGCAGGAGGGTGTCCATAATGAGGAAATCAAGAAAAAACTGGGAATGAACACCATAGATGCAGTTAGAGCGAACACAATGAGATGGTGGGGTCATGTTACACGCATGGGGGAAGCAAGGTTACCTAAAAGACTCATGAGCCCGGCAGCGGAGGGTAAAAGGAGTCGAGGTAGACCAAGAAGAAAGTACTCAGATTCGGTGCAGAATGTTTTTGAAGTAAAAGGCATAACATCAGACGAGGCATCAATGTTAGCATTGAATAGGGGATCATGGAGGAATTTTATTAGAGGTACTATGCTCCAGACTGAACGCTGAAAGGCATAATCAGTCTCTAATGATGATGTTGATGATGATCCCACTCGGGAATGTTGGGCGACTTGACACCTCGTGGGCGACTTGCGTCCCGATGATGATCGGGACAACAAACCACACCCAGTCCCCTGCCGGGACTGTGTGATAGACTAAGATGCTATCGTCTGAGCTGCGTAGGCGGACGTCGTCGTGCAAATGGATACCATAAAGGTCTTCGTAACTATGCGATATGAGTTAAATCATTTGTAGTAACACACAATTTCAACACGTTGTAAACGACAGGCTTTGACACGTGTCTTTTAGCGAAGGGTCCGACGCCATGACCTTATGATACAGTCTGTTATTTATACATACTAGGGTTGGAACTTATATAGGGTGTTTCACTAAGTGTGTTTGCCTCTGTAACTTATAAAATAATAGGTGACGGGAAATTTTAATGCGGTAGGCCAACACAATGTTACATTTTCTGCGGAGCTATGAACATAGTTTATTGTATCATTTTCCAAAGAGTTACAGCACAAAGATATAATTTTTAAATGGAACAATAGTTTTTTTTTCTATCGTGCATTGGATTCGTTGAAACCAGCTGCGTCTAAATCAATTTAAACTACATTCCTATCACTGTTAGTTTGGGAGCTACAACCCTTCAAAGTTTATGGGGCGGAGGCTACGACAGCGTAGCTGACTGGCTGGTGGTCATGAGACAGTGGGCCGTGCCCCAGGGGATAGCCACTCGGCCAGTCAGCTACGCTATCGCAGCCTCCGCTCCCGGAACTTTGAAGGGTTGTAGCTCCCAAACTAACAGTGATAGGAATGTAGTTTAAATTGATTTGGACGCAGCTCGTTTAAACGAATCCAATACATGATAGAAAAAAACCTATTGTTCCATTTAAAAAATTATATCTTTGGAAAATGATACAATAAACTATGTTCATAGCTCCGCAGTAAGTGTAACATTTCATGTGTTGACCTACCGCATTAAAATTTCCCGTCGCCTATTATTTTATAAGTTACAGAGGCAAACATACTGAGTGAAACACCCTGTATAGTGGCAACTATTTATTCACAGCCGATACAAAAGCGTTACATTTTTTCACCTGTTATTTTCCTTCAAAGTAGTCACCGGCGTTGTGTAGAACCCATTGGCAGCGATATGGAAGGCGTAGTATACCGTTAGCAGAGCCTGTTCTGTTGATGGTGCAAATGGAGCGATCTGCTGTCAGTCGAATCTCTGGGACAGTTCTGAAACAAATGCCTCGAAGTGATTCCTTCATCTTCGGAATCAAATCAAAGTCACAAGGACTTACAGCCGGGGAGTATGTTGGATGGTACAGCACTTCCCAGTCCCATCGACTGAACAGAGCAGCCACAGCCTGCGCTGTATGCGCCCGCGCATTGTCGTGCAAAATGATGGGTGGGTTGCACAGCTGGTGTCAAGTGATGCTCAAAAAACGAAAAGTAATACTGTCCATTGACGGTCTCCCACAGTTTGCCGACCTTCGTTCAAGGCGTTTACCCAACGTGCTGCTGTTCTGTACGGCAATGCCGATTCCCCGCATGCCTCTTGAAGACTTAGATAACACTGCGGTGCTGTACGACCTCTGGCACATTCAGTCTTGATCCAACTTCGTTGTTCCTGTTTCGAAAACATAGCGATCCCGCTCGCTCCTAAATGACTGTGTTTCCCTCGACTATGCGCAGGCCGGTGACCTGGGACGGGCGAGTCCATTTGCTTGGCGGTAATGTAAGTATGTCAACAATGTGTGCTAACAGCGACAATAGTAGATTCTATTGCAAAGTGTCTCCACAGCAGTTTTGCCACTATTTAAGTACCAACCCTCGTATATTGGCAACATTGAATACAAATTACTTTTTAAATGATTAGTACGGTTTTTTACTTATCGTAAAAGTTCGTAGGGTTCGTAGGTATAAACAGTGTTTGAAGCTACTGCGGTGCTAAAATGCACGAACTCCAATAATTCTTCAATATAGCTGTCTTGTAGTTTACTCGGAATGTGTCTAACTTCCATATTTGACCTTTTTCATTTACCTGTTGAAAAGAATGTCTTTTTAATGAGTTAAGTGTTTTTGTCATAAATCGTAGTCTATATTTAGATGTTTTTAAATGTCTACGTTGTTTATTATTTTATTGATAAACCAATTTATAGATTGATTTTGAAGACAGAAGTTTAGGGCAAAATGTAGTTGATGGTTGGAAACGATTAAAGTTGACAGCAATACCAACAATTTTCAAGGTTCCTAATCCTCCACCACAGTTAACAGTTGAAACAGGAATGAGAATAAGGCACGCTTTTAATGTCAATGAAAAGTCACAAAATGAAATTCAAAGACTTCAAGTATGAGTTGATAATCAGATGTATGATGGCATTCGAAAACGGAGAGTTACTGCACGTCAGTCCATCTTTCAAAATGTTCAAAAGTTTGTAAAGCTTATGGGACTTAACTGAGGGTTCATCAGTCCCTAAACTTACAAACTACTTACGAACTAGCTTATACTAAAGACGGCACAGACGTCCGTGCCTGAGGGGGGATTCGAACCCCCGATGGAGAACGGCCTCGCGCTTCGCAGCTTAGCGCATCAATGCGCTCGGCCACTCCGCCGTTGGTAGTGCGTCTGGCATCCGATAAAACTGAGCTGTGAAATGCGAGAAAGTTGCTTGGAATACACACGCAGATGGGCAGATTCCACAAAATCTATCTAACCATTTCTCAAACCATGTTAATACAATTTATTACAACCAGGTTCATTTGTAATCCAGATCTTTATTTGCCTTTTGATACGTGCATTATAAATAAACCAAGCGATATTTCAAAGCAAAAAAAAAAAAAAAAAAAAAAAAAAAAAAAAAAAAAAAAAAAAAATCCACATTTCAGAAACTCACACTATCACCGCTTGGACCTATAATGACGGCGGAAGCTTATACTACAGCAGAAGTTGATTTGCTTGCCCATCCATAGCTAGGTGCCGTAGCTCAGATGTTCGTGGAGATGACGAAAATGTTCAAATGTTTGTAGAGCTTATGGGACTTAACTATGGGGTCATCAGTCCCTAAACCTACAAACTACTTATGAACTAGCTTATACTAAAGACGACATAAACATCCATGCCCGAGGGGGGATTCGAATCCCCGACTGCAGCGGCCGAGCAGACCGTGACTGGAGCGCCTCAGTCCCCTCGGCCACTGCGGCCGGCTGGAGATGTCAGAAGCTCAGGGAGTGAGGCGGTCAACTCAGGGACACTAATTACACTGCTGGCCACACAACACGCAACAGCCTGCAGTAAGCATTCTAATCAGACGAAATTCGCAGCATGCGTTTCCAGCGACGAGAGCTGCATATGATCAGCATTTCAGCGGAGGCTCGCATCACCGGCGCCAGTAACACCACCTGTAAAGAGGGCAGGCGGCAGTGTTGACTTGCAGGAATTGTTGTTCGTGCAGTCGTTTTCAGTAGGCAGTTTCAGTATGCTATGAAGTCAACGACACATTTTACCGACGAATCGCAATTGTGTCTGCACCACCGCGATAATCGGAGCAGAATCTGGGGACACCGTGGCGGTGTGGAGTGGTCTAAAGCGCCTCCCTCGTAAGTAGGAGGTCCCAGGTTCGAATCCCGGCCTCAGCACAAATCTTAATTCAATGCCTCCACTCCAGAAGTGTTAACACGACGCTATACAATAACCTTGCAAAATTTGTGCTATAAAAGTTGATCTTTGCTTGGTGAACAAGATAATAATAAGAGAAATTGTAATAAGTACATTGTTTGTACGAGGGGGAGTTGTAAAATAAGATTCTCCTGTCGTCTGTGCTCAGAGCTACGCCTGAAAGTAAAAAATTAGAACGAGACATTAAAGATAAGACATATCTTTATTTTTCTACATAATTTCCAAGTACATTGAGACATTTGTCATACTGTCTTATAAGCTCCAAAGAGCCTTCCAGGAAAAAAAATCAAAGCGTTGCATACGGAACAAGCGTCGAATGGCTTGTTTGACGTCAGTATTTCTTCGAAAGGCCTTCCGCCGAGAGCTGGAAACAGGTGGAAGTCACTTGGTGTGAGATCAGGACTGTATGGCGGATGGTGTAGGCGCCCCCAACCTAGATTTGCAATATGGTTTTGCGTTGCCGTCGCCGAGTGTGGTCTCGCGTTGTCATCCAACAGCAGAAGGCCAGATTTGAGAAGGTCAGGCCGCTTTTTTCGATGCACCTCTTTCAACAGAGTGGCACAGTACCGCGCACCAGTGATGGTTGCATCTTCCAAAAAGTCCAGCAACAAAAGTCCGCCGGCAGCGGTGGCCGAGGGGACTGAGGCGCTCCAATCACGGTCTGCACGGCCACTACGGTCGGGGGTTCGAATCCCCCCTCGGGCATGGATATTTGTACCGTCCTTAGTGTTAGGTAGTTCATAAGTAGTTTGTAAGTTTAGGGACTGATGACCCCGTAGTTAAGTCCCATAAGCTGTACAAACATTTGAACAAAACTCCTTGAGCGTCCCAGGAAACGGCGAGTAGAACTTTACCAGCAGACGGTGTGCTTTTGAACTTCTTTCGGACAGGTGATGACGGATGTTTCCACTCCAAAGCCGTTCAACGCTTCTTCCGTATGCAACGCCCTGATTTTTTCCTGGGCGGTTTTTTGAAGCTTATGAAGTGGTATGACAAACTTCTCAATGTACTTAGAAATAATGTAGAAAAATAAAAGTATGTCTTCTCTTCAATGTCTCGTTCTATTTTTTCCTTTCATACACAGCTCTGCCCACAGCGCAAACTTATTTTTTGAAATAATTTATTCTGCAGCAGTCACTTTTTACTAATATTTTTATTAGCGCGACGCGTTTCGGCAGCAAGTTGAAATCATCTGGTGAATTTACAGTTACAGGTTCATTATTGTTTTGTTATGTTTTGTGTTGTGGGTGCCAGTGAGGTTATGGTTGGACGTTTTAACAGTTTTGTGGATAATCTTGTTATCTGGCACACACAACATTATAACACAGTTATATATACACCACATGTAGACATTTAGTATTAGACGTTTACAAACATAACAAAACAATAATGAACCTGTATCTGTAAAATGCTCCCGATGATGGCAGCTTGCTGCCGAAACGCGTCGTGGTAATAAAAATATTAGTAAAAAGTGACTGCTGCAGAATAAATTATTTCAAAAAGTTTATAATACAGTCGCAGATCTCAAAACAATCCACATAACATGGATAGATATATGGAAACTTATTTTCCAACTCTCCCTCGTATTATCACAAATAAAAGAAGCGGAACCCGGATGGCCAAAACCAAAAGCCTTTTATTTTGTTGCAAAGACGGTACACGGCAATAACTCTTGAAAGCGGTACAGATGAATTAAGTTGTTACTTTTTTTTTCTGACTGAAACTGTTCGTACCATAAATGCTTGAATTATAATGCGAACACAAGAAATTAAAATGTTCTGTGTTTGTAGTGACATGCAATGTGGCATACAGACTAAACACTCCTAACACAGCAACGTTTTGTTCATTAAAAGCAGAAAGTGTGTTAAATGGAACCTGTGTGGAGAGCTACCTAATCCTTCATATGTTTAATGATTGAACAACCTAACTGTTGCACCTGTATGTAATTGAAAGCTGACAGTTTTATTTGCTAAATGCAAATGCACAAACCGTTTGTTCGTCTGCCCATTGATGGCTGTCGAGCGTTTGTTCTGGCAAACAGGTTGAGCCACTGAATTAACTGAGTGTACACATGTAGTGGCAACAACATTCACTTCCATCAGAACAGAGTTGCCTGGTACGTGTTTGCTTCAGACATACTGTTTGCTCCACGCCTAACATTTGAGTTTCTGGGAAGGGCACGAAGCACAATCATGCGCACTATAAAATTACCGGACACAATTTCGATATATTCCTATCTTTGCCTGCTCGCTGATGGTGCGCGTTGTTTACGATAAGCCTGAACTTCGTGTTACTGCTGACATGTGTAGGGGGTGTTACACCTCTACATTTCTTACACTTGACGACAGAAATTACCTGAATTTTGCATATCATGTTTTGTTACATCTAAAATATCCTGAGGTTCTACAACAGACGATACAGTTTAACAAATTTGGGTTTGCAAGTTTAGAAATTGGGGGCATAATTAGCTTGTAATAATTATTCTGAGAAATTGTGTCTCTCAATACAGTATCACTGTA
This sequence comes from Locusta migratoria, assembly GCA_026315105.1. Lineage (NCBI taxonomy): Eukaryota > Metazoa > Arthropoda > Insecta > Orthoptera > Acrididae > Locusta > Locusta migratoria. Next base: position 285,909,923 of record CM048755.1, read on the forward strand.
ATTGGCCATACTGTTTCTATCTGATTATGCTGAAGCGACAGCTCCTTACATAACAACCATATACAACCGCTCTCTCATAGAAGGATCCGTACCAAAAGATTGGAAAGTTGCACAGGTCACACCTATATTCAAGAAAGGCAGCAGGAGTAACCCACTACAGACCTATTTCATTGACGTCAATTTGCAGCAGGGTTTTGAAACACATCCTGTAATCAAATATTATGAATTATCTCGAACAGAATGATCTATTGACCAAGGTCAACACGGATTTACAAAATATCATCATGCGAAACACAACTAGCTCTTTACTCACACGAAGTGATGGGTGCTATCGACAAGGGTTCGCAAATCGATTCCGTATTTCTTGATTTCCAGAAGGCTTTTGATACTGTACATCACAAACAGCTTTTAATCAAATTACGTGGCTATGGTATATCGCCCCAAATTTGCGATTTGATAGGGGATTTCCGGTCAGAGAGGACGCAGTTCGTAGTAATCGATGGTAAGGCATCGACTAAAACAGAGGTGATATCGGGCGTTCCACAGGGTAGTGTTATTGGTCCTCTGCTGTTCCTTATTTACATAAACGATTTAGGGGAAAATATAAGTAGCTCTCTTAGGTTGTTTGCAGATGACGCCGTCATTTACCGTCAAGTAAAATCATCTGAAGATCAAAAGCAACTGCAGAACGACCTGAATAAGATATCACTATGTTGTAAAATTGGCAATTGGCTCTAAATAATGAGAAGTGTGAAGTCGTCCACATGAGTACGAAAAGAAATCCGTTAAACTTTGTTTATATGATAAATCAATCAAATGTGAGGGCCGTAAACTCCACAAAATACCTAGGAATTACTATTACTTCAGACTTAAATTGGAAAGAACACGTAGATAATGTCGCGGGAAAGGCGAACCAGAGACTGCGTTTTATTGGCAGAACCCTTAAAAGATGCAACAGAACTACAAAAGAAACTGCATACACTACTCTTGTCCTTCCATTTTTGGAGTGTTGCTGCCCAGTGTGGGATCCTTATGAGGTGGGTTTGACGGAGGACATCGAAAGAGTCCAAAGAAGAGCAGCTCGTCTCTTATTGTCACGATACAGGAGAGACAGCGTTACGGAAATAATACAGGATCTGGGATGGGAATCATTACAACAACGGTGCTTATCGCTGCGGCGTGGGCTACTTACGAAACTCCAATCGCCAAAATTCTCCCCCGAATGCGAAAATATATTGTTGACTCCCACTTAGATAGGTAGAAATGATCATCAGAATAAGATACGAGAGAACGGAGAGATTCAGGTGTTCTTTCTTCCAGTGTATTATTCGAGAATCGAATGGGAGATAAATAGTATAATGGTGGTTCGATGAACCCTCTGCCAGGCAGTTAAATGTGATATGCAGAGTATCGCATGTAAATGTAGACTGTTGATTCAAAGGGAAAATTTTGTATTTAGTAGCTGCCACATGGACTTGCTATTCAAATTGTTTTGTTAATTTTGCGACTACGAGGGTAAGTCAATAAATGAGTCGCAAACATGTGTGTGCCGTATACCATTTGACATTTCACACGCAAGTTTCGCCAGCAGATGGCAGCATATGTATGCTTGTCGTACGACATCTCGCAGTCACTCAGTCAGTCCGAGGCTGCCGGCCGCGGTGGCCGAGGTGACTGAGGCGCTCCAGTCACGGTCAGCACGGCCACTACGGTCGGGGGTTCGAATCCCCCCTCGGGCATGGATATTTGTGCCGTCCTAGTTCGTAAGTAGTTCATAAGTAGTTTGTAAGTTTAGGAACTGATGACCCCGTAGTTAAGTCCCATAAGCTTAACAAACAGTTGAACAGTTGAGTTGAGTCCGAGGCTGTTAGTGCACGAAGGCATATGTGTTGCGTGAGTGTACATGAGAATAGTAGCGTGCAGTTGTGCGTTTTTTGTGGGCCAAAGGTCTGTCCACATAAGAAGTGCATCGTGAAATGCGTCCCGTCTATTGTGAGAAATGTTTCTCGCGGAAAGCTGTGTTCAGTTGGATCTAGAAGTTTAACCGTAGATGGGGAGCGGCCTGGTCGTATTGCGGAGGTGTGAACTGCAACCACACTGCTGCATGTGGATCAATCCATCAGTAATGGCCGGCGTGTAACGATTGATTACATAACGCGTGCTGTAGGCTGTTCACCTGGAACCGCAAGGAACTTCGTCGTGAGCAGTTGCAGTTTCGTAATCTATGAGATTACACGTTGGCTGCGACAGCAACCAAACGACTTCTTTGCTGCTGGCTTTCGATGACTTGTAAAGAAATGGGATAAGTTCTTCAATGTACTGCATGAAATGTGGAAAAGGGAAATAAATGTCAGAAAGTTACTTTGATTATTTTTGCCTCAGTTCAGTTTTGCGACTTATTTCTTGACTCGCCCCGTACTTCATCATTAGTTACTTCGTAAGGGGACAATTCCGGGAAAAGTGTTACACACAGGATATAAATATCTGAGTCTAACATGGAAAAAAGTGCAAAATACGATGGTTATCTGTAATGTTGTAGACTCTGAAATAAACCGCCTGCTCTTCCAAATAATCAGAACAGTCCTGGCTTTTGTCATCAAATTCCTTGAATTTTGTTGTTTGAGCCACCTCCCTACTCCCAATGTGTAACGAAGGACACCCTGTGTATCACCGTCACCTCCTCCTATTCCGGCCGCATATGGACCGTGGAAAAAAAAAGTCTACTGATAAGCCTCCGTGTGGGCTCTGATTTCTCGGATTTTATCCTCGTGGTCTTTTCGCGACATATACGGAGGATGCTATCGTCTGAGCTGCGTAGGCGGACGTCGTCGTGCAAATAGATACCAAAAAGGTCTTCGTAACTATGCGGTGTGAGTTAAATCATTTGTAGTAACACACAATTTCAACACGTTGTTAACGAAAGGTTTTAACACGTGTCTTTTAGCGAAGGATCCGACGTCATGACCTTCTGATACAGTCTTTTATTTATACATACGAGGGTTGCAACTTAAATAGTGGCAACTATTTATTCACAACCGAAACAAAAGCGTTACAATTTTTCACCTGTTATTTTACTTCCTAGTAGTCACCAGCATTGTGTAGAACCCATTGCTAGCGATGTGGAAGGCGTAGTATACCGTTAGCAGAGCCCGTTCTGTTGATGGTGCAAATGGAGCGATCTGCTGTCAATCGAATCTCTGAAACAGTTCTCAAATGCCACGAAGTGGTCCCTTCATCTTCGGAATCAAATCAAAGTCACAAGAACTTAAGTCCGAGGAGTATGTTGGATGGTACAGCACTTCCCAGTCCCATCGACTGAACAGAGCAGCCACAGCTTGAGCTGTATGCGCCCGCGCATTGTCGTGCAAAATGATGGGTGGGTTGCGCAGAAAGTGATGCCGCTTCTTTCGCACAGCTGGTCTCAAGTGATGCTCAAAAAACGAACGGCAATAATGTCCATTGACGGTCTCCCACAGTTTGCCGACCTCCGTCAAGGCGTTTACCCAACGTGCCACTGTTCTGTACGGCAATACCGATTCCCCGCACGCCTCTTGAAGACTTTGATGATACTGTCGTGCTGTAGGACCTCTGGTACATTCAGGCATGATCCACCTCCGTTGTTCGTGTTTCGAAAACATAGTGATACCGCTCGCTCATAAGTCACTGTGTTTGCCTCGACTGTGCGCACGCCGGTGACCTGGGACGGACGAATCCATTTGCTCTGATCTCTCGGATTTTATCCTCGTGGTCTTTTCGCGACATATACGGAGAATACAATATATTGGTTGACTCTTCAAGAAACGTATGGTATGGCTGGCCGCGGTGGCCGAGGAGACTGAGGCGCTTCAGTCACGGTCTGCACGGCCACTACGGTCGGGGGTTTGAATCCCCCGCCGGCCGCGGTGGCCGAGGAGATTGAGGCGCTCCAGTCACGGTCTGCACGGCCACTACGGTCGGGGGTTCGTATCCCCCCTCGGGCATGGATATTTGTGCCGTCTTTAGTATAAGGTAGTTGATAAGTAGTTTGTAAGTTTAGGGACTGATAACCCCGTAGTTAAGTTCCATAAGCTTAACAAACATTTGAACATTTGAATTTGAAACGTATGCTCTCGTCACTTCGACTGAAGCACGTCTCTCTTGCAAAGTCTGCCACTGGCTTTTGCCGATCGTCTTCGTGACGCTTTCGCGCGTAGTAAATGAGCCTGTAACGAACCATGCTGCTCTCCGTCGGATCTTCTCTATCTTTGTACCAACCCTACGTGTTACGGACACGTTATTCACACTGACGAGCAGTGTTCAAGCATCGGCTGAACTATTGTTTTGTAACCTACTTCCATTGTTGATGGACTACACTTCCTGCAGATTCTTGCAATGAATTTTAGTATGGCATCTGACTCATCTACGATTAATTTTATTTGGTCGTTCATTTCAAATCGCTCCTTATGTCTATTCTCTGATACTTTATCGAAAAAACTGTTCTATTGCGTAGTTACATAATAATGTATCTTTCCTTCTATGTAATGGCAGCACTTTATATTTGTTTACGTTGAAAGACAGTTTCCATTCCCTGCATCACTCATCGATACGATGCATATCCTCTAGCAATCTGCTGTACTTTTCCACTGTTGCGACTTCTCCATATACTACAGCCACATCCGCAAAAAAAAAAAAAAAGCCTCAACGACTTTGCGATGTTGTCTAAGAAGTCATTTACATATATTGTAAAATGCACCGGTCCCCCAACACTCCCTTGGGACACGCCAGAAATCAGATTCACGTCGAAAGACTTCTCTCCGTTGAGAATGACATGCTGCGTTGTGTTATATAGAAACACTTCAATCTAATCACATAGTTGGTCTGATAGCCATAGACTTCTTTTGTTCATTCGGCGGCTGCGCGGAACTGTATCGAGAAACACAGCAACTAGCTGGGATCTGGTAAATACTTCCCTCTGGATCTCGTGGATGAATAATGCGAGCTGGGTTTCAAGTGGTCACTGCTTTAGGAACCGCTGTTAATCCATTCAGAGGAACCAAAAACCAACCAAATTCAGAGAAAAAGGTCTATAGTTGTACGCATCTTTTAGACGACCCTTTTTGAAAACAAAAGTTTCGCTCCCCTAGAGAACTACGGTAGACCGCTGCTAGATGGGGCAAGAGCCTTCGCATACTTCGTGTAAAACCGAATAAGTATTCCATCAGGTCCAACGACCATTCCTCTCTTGAGCGGTTTCAATTGCGATTCTGTCCCTCTGTCTTTCATATCAATATCTGCAATAACGTCGTCCGTGCGACGGTTTAGAGGAGGAGGAACAGAGCAGTTTTCCTCTCTGACAGAGCTTTAGAAAAAAGACATTTAGTATTTCGGCCTTTCGTGTGTCATCCTCTGTTTCTACCTCATTTCGGGCTCAAGGTGTCTGCTTCGATCCTTTTACCGATTTAACATACGATCAGAATTTTTTTGGATTTTCCTGCCAAGTCGGCACATAGAACTTAACTTTCGAAGTCGTTGAACGACTTTTTCGTGGTTCTCCTTATACTAACTTTGGCAACGTATAATTTTTGCTTCGCTGAAAGACTTGGGATTCGTTTGTATTTACAGTGTAGTTCTCTATGCTTTCGTAGCAGGTTGTTATATATAACACGGTTGGTGAACCACGGTTGCTCTTTCCCATCTCTCATAATTTCACTCGGCACACACTTCTCTAACGCGTTATTATACGATGCTCTTGAACTATGACCACTGATGCTCAACATTGTCAGTGCTAGAGACGTGTTGAACGGTCAAGTACAATGAAATCTGTCCCTTGTGGCTTTCGTTAAACAGAAAAATCTTCCTACCTTTGTTGATACTTCTATTTACAACTGTACTCATTAATGCTGTAAGGCCTTATGATCATAAATTCCCTGTTCTGCGCTAACTGAGCCGAAATTTTCGGATCTGATAAGTCATCATCAGGTCTAAGTCATTATCTCCATGAGCCGGCTCTGTATTTCACTACCCAAGGTAATTTCCGGATATAGCAATTACAACAAATTCCCTCAATTTTCTGTCCCTGCCACTCGTCTAAATCATTTTAGTCTCCTAGTCTCAATCCATCAAGTTACAATCGCCGGCCGCGGTAGCCAAGCGGTCTGCGGCACGCCAGTCACGGTCTGCACGGCCACTATGGTCGGGGGTTCGAATCCCCCCCCCTGGGCATGGATATTTGTGCCGTCCTTAGTATTAGTTAGTTCATAAGTAATTTGTAAGTTTAGGGACTGATGACCCCGTAGTCAAGTCCCATAAGCTCTACAAACATTTGAACATTTTAAATTTAAAATCTCCATCTAAAACAATAACCTGACTATAAAATTTACGCGAAATATTTCCAAGTTCTCAGATATTCTGCCACTTCAGTGGCTGAGCCAGGTGGTATATAAAAACTTTCAATGACCACGTTCAAGCCACTTTTAATCCTGACCTTCGCCCAAATTATTTCACATTCCGGATCTGTAATAATTTCACTCCAAATTATAGTATATTTTATCACTATAAACAGGCCTCACCCTTCGCTGCTCATCTTGTCTCTGTGCGGTGTATATTGCAGCCTGAATTTAGAATTTCATTACTATTGCCATCTGGTTTCAGCCACTTTTCCGTCCCTAGTACTATGTGGGCAATGTGACCATTTACAAGCGACATCAGTCCTCTGATATTTCCATAGACGCTCCTAAAATTAACTATAATTATATTAACATTTTCTTCCTCCATTCCGTTGTGTCGAGTACTGTCTGTCTGAAATCAGGCGTGTCTTAAAGGGCATGTGAAGGGATTTCGTTATCCTCCAAAGTACTCTGTTGCCGATTCCTGCGGAGCCTACATTTCTTCACCGGATAGTGAAGGTCGAGAATTTTCGATATATAATCGTTTGAGCTTCTGGTTTAAACCTTCCACTCGGCTCCAGGACCGCGATCGGGTCTGGTAACGATGTTACACTGGCCTCCTTTCCCGGCCTTCCCGCTTTTTCCCCAAGGGTCTCCACCACCAGACCGACATTTGACCTCCCAATGACAAGCAAACCCGCCCTCTGAGCTTCTCCAGACACGTCAGGAAGATCGGCAACAGGGGAGGCAGCCGGTGCTGCCTCAGAGGTATTATCAGCAGCGGGGAACACCTCAGACCCATTTCTGAGCAGTAAGGTGACAGCCTTACTGCCAATCCCAGGTTTCGCATTCCACTCATAGATTCGCGATCCTGTCACAATTCGCCAATCGCCATCAGGTTACTGTCGACTGGCTGGGACATAGGAACCCGAATGTGCTGGCATCAAAGATCTGAAGCGTAGCTGTAGGCACCATAGGTACCCCACAATTCGCCTCAGTTGCCCCAGTGTCTTGTTACTAGTTGTTGTGGGAGTGTTTTCGCCAGGAACAACTGATAGATATGTTGCCACAGCAAGTGAACAATTTGGGTTAGAGACAGTTCTATTACTTACGTAGGGCTAGACTTGATTACACTCTCATGCAGGGTGAAGCAAAATTCGCTCACTCGGGGTTCGCAGCGCGATTCCTTTTATGCCAGCAATAAAAATGTCTGTCACAAAATATCGTCCTGTGCATATATTCGCCAGTAAATGGACATCGAAGACTGAGATGGGTGCGTGTTCCATACGGCAGTGTGTTTCAGAATTACACAATTACACCAAACAAACTTCTAGGGAATATAGAAGGCGCCTTGAGGAACAAAATGAGCATCGACATCTATACCCGGAAATGTCATTCAACGACGCCACGGAGAGTTCAAATAATAGGCACTGTCGGTGGCTCCTAGACATCCCCTCCAGCAATTTCGACGTTCTGTGGCGTCATTAGATGACATTTACGGTCATGGGTTTCTATACTCATTTTGTTCTTCAAGACGCCTTCTACACCCCCTAGGAGTTTTTTCATGTAATTGTGTAATTCTAAAACACACTGACGTATGGAGCACACCCCCTCTCAGTTTTCGACGTCCATTTACTGCCAGAAATATGCGCAAGACGATATTTTGAGAGAGACATTGTTTTACTGCTGGCATGTAAGGAATTGTTCTGCGAAACCGTAGTCCTCAAATTTCACTTTACCCTCTATACTGCCCAACAAGATTAAAGAGTCTCTTTTTCGAAGTCCTGTAATTGCGTCCTATAGCGACGCAAAAGCTTCAAGTTTGCCTCAAAAGTGTCTACAATCTTCGTCTGTAATAGTGAAAAATCGCTGCGCCCTGCGATGTCATCTTTGTCCTCGGCGATTCTCAAAACATCAGGGTGTCGAAACCTGCGCAAAACGCCAAAACTAACTATTTAATGTGAGATTTCAGGTGATAGGATAATATATTGGCGATAAATTTTTCACCACAGTTCTGTTTAACGCCACCGTGAACGTATCATATGATGGAAAGGTCGTCACACTACCTCTTGCCCAAATTCCACACTTACTTTTGACGCCTATACAATATAAAACAGGACCGTGACAGCCCCAGTTAAAACCATACGTATTTCGTATTGGTAGCCAAGGAAAACATTTCAGACTCACCGTCGCTCGGATCGAGACGAAAAAGTCTCAAGGGTGGCATAAAGGTGGTAAACGAAACCACTCCACAGCTTGAGGTGTTGACTCCCACACATTTCACAGTCGAGTACGATGAGGAACAGGATGACGTCCTTGACAAACTTCGACACCACACACACCATTGGTTGAGTCAACACTGACCTAAGGACGTCGTGGAGCTGCAACTGGCTGATCCTTTGGAGTACAGTGAGGCTATAATTTTTGCGCTGCTATACACCGTTGAATCACTAGGCACAGTTTGAAACCATTCTAAGACATTTCGACATTCGGAAGAGGAAGTTGGTGAAAGAAATTTCGCAAATAGATCTCGTCGCAACGAATAACGCCTTCCTTTTAATGATTTCCACCCCAACTCGTGCTTCATTTCCGTGAAACTCTCTCCCCTATATCGCGATAATACAAAACGAGCTGTCTTTCTCTGTATTTTCTCTAAATCGTATGTCAGTCCCACTTAGTGGGGATCCCACAATGAGCAACAATACTCCAAAATGTGGTGAAGACAGTTTCTTTAGTAGAATTGTTGCATTTTCTAAGTGCTTGCCAACGAAATGTAGTATTTGGTTCGCTTTTCCTAGAATTTTTTCTATGTGTTCTTTCTAGTTTAAGATGTTTGTAATTGTTACTCCTAGGTATTAAGTTCACCGAGCGGTCTAAAGCGTCTCGCTGCGGAGCGCGCGGTTGCTCGCCATGGAGGTTCGAGTCCTCCCTGGGACATCGGTGTGTGTGTTTGTCCTTAGGTTAGTTTACCTAGGTTTAAGTAGTTTGTAAGCTACGGACTGATGACCACGCAGTTTTGTCAGATAGATTTACAAACATATTAAGTTGAATTTACGGCCTGAAGTTGTACTTTCATGTGTTGTAGTATTCTGAAGCAATCAGGCCAGTCACGTAACTGAATGGCTTACTATGTGGTAACTGTGAGGCCATGTTACACGACCAGAAGCACCTCGTCCTCCCGGAGTGCGTGACGAAACAAGGACACAGCCAGGCCTATTACATCAGCCTCAGAGACATCAACCAGATTAGGAAGGTTCCCAATGTACCACTGACCAGTACAACAACGAGAATGCAGCAGGAAGAAGAGGTACTCAAGGACCACCAACCACCCCAGAGAGTGCAGTTGGCATCAGTAGTGCACACAACCTGTGTCACACTCCATGGCAATTCAACATCGTGGTGCAATGGCCATGTCCTGAAGTCTGGACTGCCCACCTTGCCAGTCAACATGCCCACCACCGCAGGAGAAGCCACCGCAGGCTCGGGAGACAGTGGTGTTGTGGCCACTGACGTCAGCCGCTGCTGCCGCCGCACCCTCTCTCAGCTGTCCTCCGCCTGACGTCACGTCAGCTGGGACCAGGCCAGCCCCGTACTCCATTATTCACGACGACTCGCCAGGCGCTGAGTTACGTCAGACCAGCTGGTGCTCTGACACTGAGTCAGCGCTCCGGCGACGCGCGCCCGCTGCCGTTTCCTGCTCGATGGGCTGCATCTACGCCGGCCGCGGTGGCCGAGGTGACTGAGGCGCTCCAGTCACGGTCAGCACGGCCACTACGGTCGGAGGTTCGAATCCTCCCTCGGGCATGGATATTTGTGTCGTCCTAGTTCGTAAGTAGTTTGTAAGTTTAGGGACTGATGACCCCGTAGTTAAGTCCCATAAGCTTTACAAACATTTGAACATTTTTTTTTTTTTTGAGCTGCATCTACATCCATACTCCGCAAGCCACCCGATGGTGTGTGGCGGAGGGTATCTTGAGTACCACTATCGGTTCTCCCTCCGATTCCAGTCACGTATTGTTCAAGGAAAGAAGGATTGTCGGTATGCCTCTGTGTGGGCTCTAATCTCTCTGATTTTATCTTCATGACCTCTTCGCTAGATATATGTAGACGCGAGCAATATACTGCCAGACTCCTCGGTAAATGTATGTTCTCGAAACTTCGACAAAAGCCCGTACCGAGCGACAGAGCGTCTCTCCTGCAGAGTCTTCCATTGGAGTTTATCGATCATCTCCGTAACCATTTCTCGATTACCAAATGATCCTGTAACGAAGCGCGCTGCTCTCCGTTGGATCTTTTCTACTTCCTCTATCAACCCCACCTGGTACGGATCCCACACCGGTGAGCAGTTTTCAAGCTGTGGGCGAACAAGTGCACTGTAACCTACTTCCTTGGTTTTCGGACTGCATTTCCTTAGGATTCTTCCAATGAATCTAAGTCTGGCATCTGCTTTACCGACGATTGATTTTATATGGTCGTTCCATTTTAAATCACTCCTAATGCCTACTCCCAGATAATTTATGGAATTAACTGCTTCCAGTTGCTGACCTGCTATAGTGTAGCTAAATGATACAGGATCTTTCTTTCTATGTATTCGCAGCACATTACATTTATCTACACTGAGATTCAATTTCCATTCCTTGCACCATGCGTCAATTCGATGCAGATCCTACTGCATTTCAGTACAATTTCCCATTGTTATAACCTCTCTATATATCACAGCATCATCCGCAAAAAGCCTCAGTGAACTTCTGATGTTATCCGCAAGGTCATTTATATATATCGTGAACAGCAACGGACCCACGACACTCCCCTGTGGCACACCTGACATCACTCTTACTTCGGAAGAATTCTCTCCAGTAAGAATGACATGCTGCATTCTGTTATCTAGGAACTCCTCAATCCAATCACACAACTGGTCTGATAGACTATATGATCTTACTTTGTTCATTAAACGTCTGTGGGGGAACTGTATCAAACGCCTTGCAGAAGTTAAGAAACACTGCATCTACCTGAGAACCCATGTCTATGGCCCTCTGAGTATCGTGGACGAATAGTGCGAGCTGGGTTTCACACGATCGCCTTTTTCGAAACCCATGCTTATTCCTACAGAGCAGATTACTAGTCTCCAGAAATGTCATACTCGAACATAATACATGTTCCAAAATTCTACAACTGACCGACGTTAGAGATATAGGCCTATAGTTCTGCACATTTGTTCGACGTCCCTTCTTGAAAACGGGGATGACCTGCGCCATTTTCCAATCTTTCGGAACGCTACGCACTTGTAGAGACCTACGGTTAGAGGCCTTCAAACGCGGCCTGGCTCCCGCTCGTTCCCGCCAGAGGGAGCGGCTAGCGAGACCACCGTACCCGGGAGCCGGCAGTGCCGATAATATAGAGAAGACTCGGTACTCCCGGCTGGCATGTGGAACAGCCGACATCAGTGCGCATGCGCACGGCCAGCCCTCCTCGCTACGCCGTCCGGCACACGTCTACGTTAAGGGTGCGGTCGCACTGCCGGCCGAGCCGAGACGGAAGAAAGGGGGAAAATCCACATTATGATTTTCAGGATGAAAAAATGTCGCCAGTATATAAAATCATCCCACAATGTTTTATCAACCAAGTTTCTCCTTACAAGCTTTGCCTTGTCTGTAAAAAAAAGAAAATGTCTACTTTTCATTCCGCCCGAGTTTTTATTTTCGTAACGCTCCTCACTCGATTTTCATGAACATATGCGGTTAAAAAATTTGATTTTTGGACTCATTATAGTACATCATTTTAACTTTCGAATAAAGCATTTATCTTTTCATAATTCCTAACAGTCATTTTCAAAAGACGCTATTTGTCAAGTGCATGCACTTGATTTACAAATCGTGTTTTGAAAAAGTTCGACAGCGAGCAGCTTAGTGTTCTATGTATTTTAGACCATACGTTACGGCGAGTGAAATGGAGCTAAAAGAACAGAAAAGTTTTTGAAATGGTAGTCGCACTGATATCTACCTCCTTTCACAAATAATTGCGAGTTATCTGAGCGGCGTCATGCCGCGACCGCAAGCCTACGAACTCGGCGTGTGTTGAGTGTGGCGTAAAGCACTGCAGTGCCGAAAAAATTATTTGCTGGCCACGTATGTTGGTCCCTCGTGATGTGTTAATAATCCATAACCAGAAAATAACTATATGCTAATTTTTCTTGGGTGGCGACCAATTACAATGGACAATGATCTATGGTTTTAACAAAGTTAATACTTCACTTAGAGGTATACAAGTAGTTTTTGTCCACATCTTACAATTGGTGAATACATATTTCGTGTTTCGAACTACAAGAGAGAAATAAATTAATGTAAACTGCCAATTTGCTGTTGATGGATTGAAATAAAATTTCTGAAATTCTACTCAATGACTTTCTAGTTGGAGATGATAAACGGAAGAAGCCCAAAAATATACTTACATTTATTGATGCATCTACACCTAAGATTACACTATTTAGCCTTCTTTTAATTTTTGCTTTGGTAACTTTCGGAAAATGTTGTACCACAAGGTGAAACAATTTGTATACAGCGTCTCACCGAAAAGCGCTATCCCTCAGACTAAAGCAGGAGTGAACTAAGTAAAAAGGAGTACAGAACAGTAAAATTAAAGACATTTAGCTACGTCCTGATAAGGGATGCTGCAACTTATGGCCATGGAGGTACCTCAGGTGTGTCGGTTTATGCGGGACACGCTGTACTATGTTTCAGCTCATTTCCACTTTCAAAGAACTCTACACGGTTCTCAGAATTTTTATTTATTTTGTTAGGAAACTGTCTGATGGGAACTGCTTTTCTATGAACATTTCCTGAATGTCACAATTTTCTTTGTCTCCATGGTACTTTCATATCGATTGTTCTACTTTAAATGAAAGAAAAATGCGCAATTTTAGTTTAGCCTCAGACACTGTAGATCAGTAAAGGATGAGAAGCAGGTGTCATTTGTTTCATGTTGTGATTTGTTTTTTCGTTCTTAGTGGGCTTGTGGCCAGCAACAAAGGATCGTCACCCACTGTCAGTGGAAGATCGAAAGGAAACACAAGTGTGACCAGTACTTGTTAACTGCCATCTACTTTGAGCCAGCGAACTGTTAATTGATTTTGTAATTATATTACTATTGTTTGCACACTGTAGTGACTCATAGAATTATAAGCTCATTAGAAATATGTGGTATGGACCCATCTCATTAATTTCAAATGTTCAAATGTTTGTCAAGCTTATGGGACTTAACTACGGGGTCATCAGTCCCTAAACTTACAAACTACTTATGAACTACTTACGAACTAGCACGGCACAAATATCCATGCCCGAGTGGGGATTCGAACCCCCGACCGTAGTGGCCGTGCTGACCGTGACTGGAGCGCCTCAGTCACCTCGGCCACCGCGGCCGGCCATTAATTTCGACTAGCATTTAGGAGAGTTTTTCCTTATGTAAAATACTAAACATTTCTTTTTATTGATATTACAGAATTAATAGCAATAGAAGAAAAGCAAACATTTTCATAATTATAATTGAAAAAAAAATTCTGCAGAGAAGCTTCTGCCGAAAGTAGGCTGGATAGTGTGATACTTGCGCTGCAGAAGCAACACCATACCTCAATCGGTGCGTGCCGGCGCCGGCTCGCGCCGTGAATGTTAACGATATCGAATGTTAACGGAAGGAAATACTCTCCTAAATGTTAGTCTAACACTTTTCCGAAAGCTACAAAAGCGAAAAGGTATATATTGAGTGTTAGGAGTAGATGCATCTATATATATATATATATATATATATATATATATATATATATATTGTTCATATACAACTAGAAAGCCGTTAACTGTTATGTCCCGTGGCCGAGGAGACTAAGGCGCTCCAGTCACGGTCTGCACGGCCACTACGGTCGGGGGTTCAAATCCCCCCTCGGGCATGGATATTTGTGCCGTCTTAGTTCGTAAGTAGTTCATAAGTAGTTTGTAAGTTTAGGGACTGATGACCCCGTAGTTAAGTCCCATAGACTATACAAACATTTGAAAACATTTGTTATGTCCCAAAATTTTATTTCAGTCCATTAAGAGCAAAGTCGCAATTTACATTACTTTGTTCTTCTCTTCTAGTTCCAAACACGAAATATATACTCCATGAATTGTATCATGTGGAAAAAAACCAGATGTATGCCTCTCAAAGTCAAGTATGATCTGTTGTAAAACCGTAGAAGATAGTTGTCCATTGTAATCGGTTGCCACCCAATAAAAAATAGTTCATTATTGTTCTCTGATTATGGATTATTAACACATCACGAGGGACCGACAAACGTAGCCAGCAATTCAGATTTTTCGGCACTGCAGTGCTTCACGCTACGCTCAACACGGGGTGAGTTCGTAGGCTTGCCATCGCGGCCTGAGGCCGCTCAGATAACTCGCAATTACTTGTGAAAGGAGGTAGATATCAGTGCAAACGACCATTTCAAAAACTTTTTTGTTCTTTCAGCTCCATTTCACTCGCTGTAATATATGGTCTAAAAATCATAGAACAGTAACCTGCCCGCTATCTAACTTTTTCAATACACGATTTGTAAATCAAGTGCATATACTTGACAAATAGAATTACGAAAAGGTGAATGTTTTAATCGAAAGCTAAGTTGTTTTACTATAAGGTGTCCAAAAATCAGATTTTTTTAAGAGTACACTTTAATCAAAATCGAGTGAGTAACGTTATGGAACTGAAAACTCGCGCGGAATGAAAATTAGCCTTTTTATTTTTTCACAGGCAAGGCAAAGCTAGTAAGGAGAAACTTATTTCATAAAACGATGGAGCTTGGTCTTGTATATCGTGAACAATTTTTACAACGTGAAAATCGAAAAAGTGTATTTTCCCCCTTTTTTCGTCTCGGGTACGTCGGCGCATTGTGTGAACACGCAGCCGGCGGCGTGCGCCGACTAGGCTGAGGCGGCTCAGCCAAGCTCAGCTCGTCCCGGCGGGCGCGACGTGAACCCGGGAGTATCGTGACTCGCCCTGCCCGAAACGTCTCGCTCTCGCGAGTGTGACGTCATCGCTCCCCCTCTACCAACCCTTTACCCGCCGTCAGCCGTCGAGAGCGAGGCGCGTGCGCTGCGGGAACCGAGCGGGAGTGGCGGCCGTTTTGACCG
Organism: Locusta migratoria; assembly: GCA_026315105.1. Classification (NCBI taxonomy): domain Eukaryota; kingdom Metazoa; phylum Arthropoda; class Insecta; order Orthoptera; family Acrididae; genus Locusta; species Locusta migratoria. The sequence continues at coordinate 285,925,443 of CM048755.1, forward strand.
GCTCTACCTATGGTACACCACTGGAAGAAGGGGGACAAGTTTCTTCGCGTACCCTGTATAAAAACGAACTGGTATCCCATCTGGTCCTGCAGCCTTTCCTCTTTTGAGCGATTTTAATTGTTTTTCTATCCCTCTGTCAATTATTTCGATATCTGCCATTTTGTAATATGTGCAGTAATCTAGAGAAGGAACTACAGTGTAATCTTCCTCTGTGAAACAGCTTTGAAAAAAGTCATGTAGTAATTCAGACTATAGAGTGTCATCCTCTGTTTCAATGCCGTTTTCGTCACAGAGAGATTTTGTTTTGATTCACTTACCGCTTTGACATGAGACCATACTTTCTTAGGATTTTCAGCGAAGTCAGTACATAGAACTTTACTTTCGAACTCGTTGAACGCCTCTCTCATAGCCCTCCTGAAGCTACATTTCGCTTCGTTTAATTTTTGTTTATCTACAAGGCTTTGACTATGTTTATGTTTGCAGTGAAGTTCCCTTTGTTTTCGTAAGTTTTCCAATTCGGTTGTTGTACCATAGTGGCTCCTTTCCATCTCTTACGATCTTGCTAGGTACATACTCATCTAATGCATATTGTACGATGGCTTTGAACTTTGACCACTGTTTCTCAACACTATCTGTACTTGAGATAAAACTTCTGTGTTGAGCCGTCAAGTACTCTGAAATCCGCTTTTTTGTCACTTTTTTCGAACAGAAAAATTTACCTTCATTTTTTTGTACAAGTTGAATATTGCGAGGGTGAAAGATCGGGGTGAGAGTTTAAATAGGGAAAGCTTAATTTTTGAAACTCACAACCACCAACTGCGAACCAAATTCCTAAACATGCAAAAACACTGGAACTGTGATTGCTACTGTTTCACTCGTTTTCTAGGGGATGATATCACACGTTCGCAGCTTTCCTTCCCTGCATATGATTAACAAAAAAAAAAAAAAAAAAAAAAAAAAAAAATTCATAATAAAGTAAGTTCATGTGAGAAAAGGGTGTACTAACTACTATTTTTGAAAACACGTGAAAGTTCACTTTATGTTGTTTATTACACCATATTAAAACCCTGTCGCTGATACGTCTGTACGTCGACACATTTATCAAATAAAGTTATAGCTCGTGAGCCCCTAGACAAAATTAATATTTGTCGCAAATTGTTTTCACACCATGTGCCTGCCTCAAACACGTTTATGTTCATGCCTATGCGACGACACGTGTTACATTAACAAAACACAGTCACTTTAATTCAGTGCGATGCACACCTTGTTCCACCGGCAAAATATTCATAACACACAGTAGCACTCGATTCAACTTGGTGCAGTCTACGACGAGCAACCACACCTGGCAATGGCCACGCAAAAATCTAGAGTCTCCACCTGGAGATCCACATGCCGACTGTGCAGAGCGACGCCGCGCCCGGCCAGCTACACCACTCGCTCCCGACTCACCGATTACTTGGGCCGCGCGCGCGCGCGGGCCAGAAGCCCAGCTGCCGGGTTTTTTCCCTACGTCATCAACTTCCCCAAGTGAGCTGTTCTAACCGACTTGCCAACGTACAGCGTTCAGCCAGTACATTTCTAAAACTGTACTGAAAATCAAAATAATTACACTACACATTAAACAAATTTCTTATTAGGTTTTTATGTTGGTATAAACATCCTTTGCACTATTTATTATAATCGTGCAATTTCTTATATGACAGATAAGTGATTTAACTAAATATTTCAAGATAAAATACACAAGATTAATTGAAAATAAAATGAGAAATAGTTAATATATTACTTTTATAAACAAACATTGCCATGCTAGTTGTGTAACTGTCTTGTATTGGTAATTTATTACTTTTCATATAATGAAATTATGTTTTCAGTGTCAAACATATTACGCCAGATGTGACTTTATCAGCTAATGTATTGTTTATTTTGTCAACAGGCTATTTTGTAGTGAGGGCCTTAAAGGTTCCTAACTGCATCGTATCACTTCAAATGCAAGTAGTATTAGAATATTTTATTTCACGCTGTGCACTGCACTGCGCCTGGCACTCGTCATTGAGATGGTGGGGTCATGTTGCATGCACGGGAGAAGCAAGGTTGTCTAAGACACTATGGGTTTGGCAGTAGAGGGTCCGAGGATTCGAGGTAGATCAAAAGGAAAATACTTGGATTCGGTCAAGAATGATTTGAAGTAACAGGCTTAAAACATCAGATGAGGCATCAAGATGAAACTGAATAGGAAACCATGGAGGAATTTTATTAGGGGGACTATACTCCAGACTGAACGCTGAAAATTATAATCAGTCTTAAATGATGATGATGATGATGGCAACTTGTATATCTCTCAGGAACCACCAAATTTCTTCCATCATTCTCCTACCAGCAGCCGTACCCCAGCCCACAAAGCCTATTCCTCACTCTAACTTTTACATTGGTTCAGACAGACTGTTGCAAGTGGAGGTGAAGATTTCTAAACGGAATCCGACAGCTGCCAGTTCATGGTGGCAGTTCCTTTCCAAAACGCTAAGGGAGTTCATAGGAAGACAGCATTGGTGAGGACTGTGAGGAAACAATGAGATGTAAGTGGTGTAAGACCACCGTTATTTGTAAAATTAATTCTAGCTGAAAGGAGCCAGTTAAAAGCTTACTTTAAACAAATAATTCTGACCGTAAAAACCAGTTAAAGGATTCGCGTGAACTACGGACTACTTCCTGCAACAGAATCTTGTCTTCCGGCCCAAAATTTTGAACTGACTCAAAATTTACATTAGCAGCAGAAAGACAAAGAGACGGTGGCCGACACACGTAGTAGATCACGAGAATTACAAACAATCATTAATATACAAGCCAACTAAACAGTTTCATGGAGGTGGCTGAGAGAATATTTATGGCGCAACGGAATTAAAATATGACAATTTGCATCTATATTTGTTCTCAGCACTGGTGAAAAACAACATTAAATAGAAAAGGGAGGATATTCATAAACTAATATTCATAAGTAGGATAAAATTTCACCGACAATAAATTATTTATTCAGTTCAACCATGCGCAAACAGGAAAACCAATTTTGTTAAACAATAAAATGCATCCCACATTGAAAATTAAGCTAACGTAATCTGAACTGAACATCGTCAGGGGAGGGATTTACAATCAACAAACATTCAGCCACTCACACACGCGAAGCAAAGCGAAACTCACCCAACTCAACGTGCTGATACGAAGCAGAAGCAGGCGCCGCTATCGTAGGTGAAATTCAGCGAACCAGGATGTACCACACAACACAAGGAAAATAAACTTTGTAGGTGGCTCTGGTTTGTTTTCCTTTTGAGATGTTACGCGATAATAGCGAAATTAATTTCCATTTAAATCAAACCGTGAGTATGCAGACTCACTGAGACACACGGCACGTGTCTGCTACTTTACATGTTCGCACACCACTGAAGGCGAACTGCTTAGATATCGTATTCACTTCAACAAAAATCAACGGAATCATAGATTACGAAGCAAGAATACACAATAGTAAGGCACTGGTGTGTGAGCAGTGGCGAGAACTCAAGTGACTAGCTATAAACGTTGAAGTCGGAGTTCGGAACCACGTGGTTCCGAAAACCAGTAAAAAATACAAAAATTCAATTTTAGAAAAATAAAGAAAAATAGCTACGGCGTGCAACCCTTAGAAATTCGTAGAATATCATAAGGAAGCTAAAGAAATACAGTTAGACGCGATTGGGAAGGTTTTACACGGATGGACGAAGTCCAGTCTTCAAAGATCAGAAAAGTGGAATAAATTCAAAGTCGGAGTAAATTAACTAAGAAATACGGCATGCATCCGCTAGAAATACGTAGTATTTCATAAGCAAGCGAATAAAAGGGGTAATACAAGGCTAGAAGAGAATTTACTGGCGGAGTCTGAATACAAAGTACAAGTTTGGAAACGAAACAGCAATTTAAAATAGACGGAGAGGAGATCGCGATGTACTAAAGGAAATCGGAAGGATACATGCATAATTTCTTGCCTGAAGGGCATAGAAACAGACATAGGGGTAGCTGAAGGCTTTGTTCTAAGAATCTAAGAACACACCACGTGGAGTAAATATCACTCACGGAAGAAAAAAACGGAAAGGAATATTTCACATGCACTACACAGAATAAAAATTCTCCTGCACATTAGTAGCTTCCCACAAAGCTAGAAAGAAATTAAACCGAGTTCGTACACCGCCAGCTAGTCTCACAGAGGTTACCGATTCTCAGTCATTATCAAACCGAATTAGTTAGAAATTAGTTACAAATAGTCTATGGGACTTAACTACGGGGTCATCAGTCCCTAAACTTACAAACTACTTATGAACTATTTACAAACTAGGACGGCACGAATATCCATGCCCGAGGGGGGATTCGAACCCCCGACCGTAGTGGCCGTGCAGACCGTGACTGGAGCACCTCAGTCTCCTTGGCCACCGCGGCCGGCGAATTAGATACATATTCACCGCATTTACCTATGCAAAATCACCAAAATGAAATTGAATACACATCCGTTCATGATAGAGGAAACTTATTTCGAAAAATGAACCTAAGTTCTGAAGTCTAACTTGAACCAACCAGACAACGAATTGCTACCATCTCAAGGGAGGAAAGAAAATCAGAACATCTTACCAGGTCGAAGCGCAGTCACAGAGTGACCAGTCGGCCAGCAAGTCTCCGCCAGGGCCAGAAATCGGTAAAAACCCAAGAAAGTCGCAGTGTTGGGGAGAGCATAGACTCACTTGTCCTATCAAGGGTCGCTACCGGGCATTGCCAACCCAACTTGTAACCAAATGGTGGAGGAACCTCTTTGGTAGCATCAAAAGCAAAGGTTGGTAACGACTACCTATCGACATGAAGCCAGAGAAACACTAGTAGCGAGCAGCCAGCAGCCGACGACGAAAATTCTCATACATACACTCAGTCTCCATGCTAGAAGATGCTCATACATGCACATACAGAATAAATCAAGTACATAGTCTCGCAGGACAGTGGCGTCATGGAGAAACCGTTCATATTGCCACATCCATAGACACAATGATACATTATTAGCACAATAAAATCCCAGCAATATTAACACAGTATTACAGAAACTAACATTTAAAAACACTAAATGAAATACTATTCCTCATGCCTCCGAACGAAAGGGGTTCTCGTTTAGCAAAAAAGCCCGTCTAGTGAACTTAAATAAATTACAAAGTTAAAAACCTAGGGAAGAAGGCAGACAGCTGTCTTTGAGTGGCAGCACGAAATTTTGTGTTTCACTTCTGGAATTCCTGTTACCTTGTGACTTGTCCTTCCCTTTCTTGTGGTCCACTTTGTTAGGGATGGAAAATATTTAGAGGTCAGAAAGATGAGGCATTAATGCCTTTAATTCGTATCCAATGCAATTTAGCTGGCCTTCATGTATCGATTCCCACACTGTAGTTTGTTGAGTTTGCCAGAAATGGAGACACTATGCCTGTCAGTGCAGGGAGTGTGCCTGGCTGAGGTATGGGACACTGCGGGTACCACATACGTTTAAAGAATATAGTAGGAAGAGGCGTAACATCACATCTTGTAAATAGCAGTTATCATTGTTTGCGTTGTTGTACTGCATTGTATTTTAGTCGTGTAGCATTGTACTCAAAGCAGCGTAAACGCTGAGATAACTTTATGGATACGACATGTTCAGGAGACGATACGACACCACTTAAACCACTCCTGTTTGCTTGAGACACAATGCTCATGATATCAGTAGAACAACCAGCAACTGCAATACAAGCGAAAAGTGTCAAAAAGAGAAAAATCTAACGTTTACAAGAACAGAAGGGAGATAGCAGGAATTCCGTTACTGTATGACTCAGATTGGGTTTGTTGTGCCCCTGTAGTTGCTAAAGAAGTTCATATAGCACAGTTGGGCTAGGATAGCAATAGCAATTATGGCTGGAGATGGTGTTAAAGATATTGATGTATTTATACTGTTCCGATAGGTTAAGATACCGCCTGTGGCTGGAAGGGTATTGTTATTGTATAGTGCAGGTAGGTTGGAATTGAGCCTGTACTAGGGATTATAATGTTTTATTTTTTTTTTATTTTTTTTTTTATTTATTTTTTTTTTTCCAGCACAGGTGAGTGGGGGGATGACTTTTCTAGCTGGGAGCAGTGACCTCATGAAGCATGGCCACTAGATTGAAACTGTGTGAGAGGGATGATTCAAGGAGTGTATAAAGAGTAAAACAGTGAAAGACGTTATAATAAATGAGGTATATTTTCAGGTCACGAGTCTTGAAGTTTGATCAGAACAAGGTTACCAAGGACATAGCATATGTTTTTTACTGTTGAGGGAAATGTCTTTATGGAGCAAAAGGACAATAAGGTACGGCGTTATTTTTTGGGGTAACTCGTGTGATACAAAAAGGATATTTTTGGCTCAGAAACGGGCGGTTTGAGCAACATGGGGTGTAAGTTTACGAACGTCGTGTCGACCTGTTTTCAGTAGTCTGATAATTCTGATACTAGCGTCACAATATGTATTTTCTTTAATGTCGTTTGTTGTTAATAATATCAGCTTATTCCCACAAGTTAGAAGCTTTCACTCGGTGAATACTAGACGGAAATGGAATCTACATTTTCATCACACCACTTGTGCAGAAAGGTGTGCAGTATTCTGCAGCATCCATTTTCAATAAGCTGCCACAAGAACTCAAGAACCTTAGTACAAACCCACGCGCTTTCAAATCTAAATTGAAGAGTTACCTCATGGCTCACTCCTTTTATTCTGTCGAGGAACTCCTGGAAAAGTTAAACAATTAAGCTAATTCCTTTTTTCTTCGTTATTGATTCTTTTTACTTAGGCTTAAGATTGTCATTTGCATAAGACTACTTAAAGTTTTTCTGTTACCATTCCTGTGTTCAACGTCTTGTATTGACTTGTTCCATGACCGTGGAATCTTACTCGTCAATTATATCCTGCCGAACAGAATACCATATTATTCTTATTATAAAAATGTTGTGTATGCCGCTGTCAATAAACTACAGGACAGTGCGCAAACTGTTAGTCAATTATGCCCATAGAGGTAGAGTAAATGGTAGAGGATAGAAGTCTGAATGTATGTTGAGGAATGGCATCACATTATTTCTAAGTAGATTAAACTAGAAAATATCAATGTTGTATGATGGTGCCTGTAACGAATCGACGTTCTAACTCGTGCCAATGATGTACCTTGAGTGGATCGAGACTCAACAGGCCAGTCCATTTCAGGAATGTTTTGAGCATAAACTATTGTTTCACTGATGCTGCTTTATGATAGCGTACTTCATCATGTGGAAACAAGCAATGGTCACCTCCGAACTGTTCATCTAATGCACACAGGACAGAACGCTGCAAAATGTGTTAGTATATTTCCGTATTTAGCGTCATTAAGCACAATAAGGGCATTACATCCTAACTACGAGAAATATACCCCCATACCGTAGCACCACCTCCGCCTTATTTCACTGTGGCACGACACCTGTTGGCAGATAACGATTCCCAAGCATTAGTCAAAGCTAAACCCTAAACCCTTTGATTGGTTTTCACAGGATGTAACATTCAAATCACTCGCCTCCAGATATCCACTGTCCGGTGGCAGCACCTGAAGTCACACCTGACATTGAATACAAACATTTGTAGAGGAGCTGATCGATACTTTTGCCTTATTCTGTTAAATTTTCTGAACATAATCATAGTTCTAGTTTGACTGCGGATAGCAGTTTCCAGCTCATTACTGACTCCTTCCATTGATTTCATCTTATTTTTATTTTTACAACCATCTTCGCATTCCTCGACAGTCCCTGTCGGTTAGTTCATTGACGATTACTAGCCTTGGTTTACCTGTGGCACTTTCTTCCTCTTTCGACGTCGGAATCAGTCACTGAGGGATGTGACGCAGTGGTAACACACTGCACTAGCATTTGAGAGTACGTCGGTTTGAACCCTCCTCCGGCCATACTGATCTAGGTTTTCGGCTATTTTCCTAAATCACCCCAGCTAAATACCGGAATGGTTCCTTCGAAAGCGCACAGCCTCCTTCCATCCCCATCCCTGACAAGAAGTATCCGAGCGTGTGATCCATATCTGATGACCACAATGTCGACGGGACGTTAAACCGTAAACTTCCTTTTACTTCACAATCACATGGGTAATAATCGATTTTGTGGCTTCAGAAGAGTTTAAAAATGGCCCCATGGCGTTGTTCGAATGTTTGTGAAGCTATGGGACCAGACCAGACTGCAGTGGTCATCATTCCCTAAACTACAAACTTCTTAAACTGACTTACACTAAGGACAACAAACACACCATGCTCGACGGAGGACTCGAACCTCCGACGGGGAACAGCGGCTCACACCGCCTTAGGGCGCTAGGCCACTCCCGCGCGGCTATGTCATTGTTACTCAAGTGGCATCCAGTGACCACATTAGAAGTCACCAAAATCTCTGGACGTACCCATTCCGCAGTTTTTACTTCTCTACTTGGTGGGTTTGACGGAGGACATCGAAAGAGTCCAAAGAAGGGCAGCTCCTTTTGTATTGTCACGATACAGGGGAGACAGCGTTACGGAAATGATACAGGATCTGGGATGGGAATCATTACAACAACGGCACTTATCGCTGCGGCATGGGCTACTTACGAAATTCCAATCGCCAACATTCTCTCCTCCGAATGCGAAAATATATTGTTGACTGCTACTTGTTGTTGTTGTGGTCTTCAGTCCGGAGACTGGTTTGATGCAGCTCTCCACAATACCCTATCCTGAGCAAGCCTCTTCATCTCCACATAAGAACGGCAACCTACATCTGTCTGAATCTGCTTACTGTATCCATCTCTTGGTCTTCCTATGCGGTTTTTACCCCACACACTCCCCTCCAATGCTAAATTCACAATCCCTTCATGTCTAAGAATGTGCCCTACCAATCTATCCCTTCTTTTAGTCAAGGTATGCCAGAAATTTCTTTTCTCCCCAATTCTGTTCAGCACCTCCTCATTAGTTACGCGATCCACCCACCTAATCTTCAGCATTCTTCTGTAGCACCATATTTCAAAAGCCTCGATCCTCTTCCTGTCCGCACTGTTTATCGTCCATGTCTCACTCCCATACAAGGCAACACTCCATACAAATGCCCTCAGAAAGGACTTCCTTAGGCTTAGATCAATATTCGATGTTAACAAATTTCTCTTTTTCAAAAACGCTTTTCTACCCATTGCCATTCTGCATTTTATATCCTCTGTACTGCGACCATCACTTGTTATTTTACTGCCCAAGTAACAAAACTCATCTACCTCCTTTATTGCTTCGTTTCCCAATCTAATTCTTTCAGCATCACCTGATTTTCTTAGACTGCACTCCATTACCCTAGTTTTGCTCTTGTTAATGTTCATCTTATATGCACCTTTCAGCACACTGTCCATTCCGTTCAATTGCTCTTCCAGGTCCTTTGCTGTATCTGACAGAATTACTATGTCGTCGGCAAAACGCAATGTTTTTAATTCTTCACCCTGAACTTTAATTCCTTCACCAAATTTCTCCTTGCTTTCCTTTATAGCTTGTTCAATGTACAAATTGAATAACATTGGAGAAAGGCTACAACCCTGTCTCACTCCCTTCCCAACCACTGCATCCCTTTCATGCCCTTCAACTCTGACAACCGCTGTCTGGTTTTTGTACAAGTTGTAAATAACCTTACGCTCCCTATATTTTACTCCTGCTTGCTTGAGAACTTGAAAGAGTTTATTCCAATCAACATTGTCAAAAGCCTTTTCCAAATCTACAAAAGCTAGAAATGTAGGTTTGCCTTTCCTTAATCTATCTTCTAGGATAAGCCGTAAAGTGAGTATTGCCTCCCGAGTTCCTACTTTTCTCCTGAACCCAAACTGATCTTCCCCGAGGTCGGCTTCTACCCGTTTTTCCATCCTTCTGTATATAATTCGTGTTAATATTTTGCAACCATGACTTATTAAACTGATGGTTCTGTAGTTTTCACACCTGTTTGCACCTGCTTTCTTTGGAATGGGGATTATAACATTTTTCTTAAAGTCTGAGGGTACTTCGCCTGTCTCATACATCTTACACACCAGGTGAAACAGGTTTGTCATGGCTGGTTCTCCCAGAGACTTCAGTAGCTCTGAGGGAATATCATCTACTCCAGGGGCCTTGTTTCGACTTAGGTCTTTCAGGGCTCTGTCAAATTCTTCTCTCAGTACAGTATCTCCTATTTCATCTTCATCTACATCCTCTTCCCTTCCTACAATATTGTCTCGAAGTTCCTTTCCTTTGTAGAGCCCCTCTATATACTCTCTCCACCTTTCAGCTTTCCCTTCTTTGCTGAGAACTGGTTTTCCATCCGTGTCCTTGATATTCATAGAGCTGTTTTTCTTATCTCCAAATGTTTCTTTTATTTTCCTGTAGGCTGTATCTATTTTTCCCCTATTTATACATTCTTCTACATCCTTGCATTTGCCTTCTAGCCACTCCTGCTTAGCCATTTTGCACTTCCTGTCAATCTCATTTCTTAGTCGTCTGTACTCCATTTTGCCTGTTTCATTTACTGCATTTTTATATTTTCTCCTTTCATCGATTAAATTGAGTATCTCCTGTGATATCCAAGGATTTTTTGTAGGTCTTGCCTTCCTACCTATTTTGTCCTCTGCTACCTTCACTATTTCATCTCTCAATTTTACCCATTCCTCCTCTACTGTTTTATTTTCCCTTGTTTCTGTCAATTGTTGCCTAAAGCTCCCTCTGAAATTCTTAAGAACCTCAGGTTCCTTCAATTTATCCAGGTCCCATCTCCTTATTTTCCTACCTTTTTGTAATTTCTTCAGTTTCAGCCTACAGTTCATAACCAACAAGTTATGGTCAGAGTCTATATCTGCCCCTGGGTATGTCTTACACTGTAAAACCTGGTTCCGAAATCTATGTCTTACCATTATAAAATCTATCTGGTATCTCCCGGTGTCTCCTGGTCTCTTCCACGTATACAACCTTCTTTTGTGATTCTTGAACCAGGTGTTTGTTATAACTAAATTATGTTCCGTGCAAAATTCTACCAGGCGGCTTCCTCTTTCATTCCTTTTGCCCAGACCATATTTACCTACTATTCTCCCTTCCCTTCCTTGTCCTACTACCGAATTCCAGTCTCCCATAACAATTAAGTTTTCCTCTCCCTTAATTGTCTGAATAATTTCCTTTAGCTCCTCATATATTTCTTCGATTTCCTCATCATCGGCAGAGCTAGTTGGCATATAAACCTGTACTACTGTTGTCGGTGTTGGCTTCGTATCTATCTTGACAATGATAATGCGATCACTGTGCTGCTCATAGTAGTTTACCCGCATTCCTATTTTCTTATTCATTATCAATCCTACTCCTGTGATACCCCCAATAGATTTTGTATTTATAATCCTGTACTCACCTGACCAGAAATCCTGTTAATCCTGCCACCGAACTTCACTAATCCCCACTATATCTAACTTCAACCTATGCATTTCCCTTTTTAAATTTTCTAATTTTCCTACTCTATTAAGGGATCTAACATTCCACGCTCCGACCCGTAGAATGCCAGTATTGTCTTTCCTGATGATCACATCCTCCTGGGTAGTCCCCGCCCGGAGATCCGAATGGGGGACTATTTTACCTCCGGAATATTTTACCCGAGAGGATGCCATCATCATATGTTCATACAGTAGAGCTGCATGTCCTCGGGAAAGGTAACGGCTGTAGTTTCCCCTTGCTTTCAGCCGTTCGCAGTAGCTGTGTGGCAAAGCCACATTAGCTGATGTTACAAGGCCAGCTCAGTCAATCATCCAGACTGTTGCCCCTGTAACTACTGAAAAGGCTGCTGCCCCTCTTCAGGAACCACACGTTTGTCTGGCCTCTCCACAGATACCCCTCCGCTGTGGTTGCACCTACGGTACGGCTATCTGTATCGTTGAGGCACGCAAGCCACCCCACCTCGGCAATGTCTGTGGTTCATGGGAGTGGGACTGCTACTTACATAGGTGGAAAAGATCATCAGAATAAAATAAGAGAAATCAGAGCTGGAACGGGGAGATTCAAGTGTTCTTTCTTCTTGCGCGCTATTCGAGAATGGAATGGAAGATAAACAGTATAAGGGTGATTCGATGAACCATCTGCCACACACTTAAACGTGATTTGCAGAATATTCCAAGTAGATGTACACAACATTCCCTTTCTCCTTTTATACTGCCAATTTCATTTCGCATGATATGTACTGGTCAGTTCTGCATTATATAGGGGTGTCCATATACTTTTGATCAAACAATGTATTAAGAAGGTGGTACATAAACTTTTTTTTTTTAATTTACCAAATTTCTTCTAAGCACACCAAAGCAAATCAAATTTCCCGTTTGATATAACTTATTTTGTCAGTGTTAAATAGGGTTCAATGTGAATTAGTACATCAGTGTTTCTTGTTGTGGTTTTTAGTCCAAAGACTGGTTTGATGCTGATATCTATGCTACCCTATCCCGTGGAAGCTTCTTCATCACTGAATAAGAGCGGCAATCTACATCCCTTTGAACTTATTTACTGTCTTCGTCTCTTGGTCTCCCTCTCCCATATACTTCCCACCACTGCTAAATTGACGATTCCTTGATGTCTCAGAATGTGACCTACCAATCAATCCATTCTTTTAGTGAAGATATTCCAGAAATTGTCTATCTCCAAAATGCTGTTCAGTACCTCCTCGTTAGTTACACGATCTACCCATCCAATCTTCATACATCTTCTGTAGCACCAAATTAAATAAAGCGTCGATAATTTTTCTGTCTGAATGGTTTATCGTCCTTGATTTCAAAAATTCAAATGTTTGTAATTCTATGGGACCAAACTACGTTGGTCGTCACTCCCTAGTCTTACAAACTTCTTAAACTAACCTAAGGACAACACAAACATCCATGCCCGAGGGAGGATTCGAATATCCGACGCGGGAGGCCGCGCTATCTGTAACTTGGTGCTCCAGACAGCTCGGCTACTCCCGCGCGGCGTCCACGATTCACTCCCGTACAAGGTTATACTTCAGACAAATGCCTTCAAAAAAGAATTCCTAACTCTTAAATTAATATTCTGTGTTAACACATTTCTCTTCTTCAGAAATGATTTCATTCCCGTAGCTTTTCTACATTTTATATCTTCTCTGTTTCAGCCATCAGAAGTTATCTTACTACGCAAATAACAAAAATCTTGTACTACTTTTATTGTCTCGCTACCTAATTTTATTCCTTGAATGTATTCCTTTTTTTATTTAATTTGTAGGGTTTTATTTTTTTGTCCAGGTACTGTAAAACATATTTTCTCTCTTTTTTTCTTTTAAGTTCAAAACTTCAAATGTATATAAATCTATGGGGCTTAACTACTCTGGTCATCAGTCCCTAGGCTTACAAACTATTTTAACTTATGCTAATCACAACAAATACACTCATGCCCGAGGGAGAACTCAAACCCCCGACCGCGAGCAGCGGCGCGCTCCGCAGCTAGACGCCTTGGAACGCTCGGTCACTCCCCCGCGGCTTGCACTTAAGTACGTGGGCTATTTTGTAAAAAGGGTAGTCATAGGAAAATATATAAATACTTATACACTGGAGAGCTTAAGATCTGCCTAACACTGTGTTGGACCCACTCAAGCACAAAGCAGTGATGCAACACGACGTTGTATGGACTCGACTAATGGCTGATATAGTGCTGGAGGGAATTAGCATCATACATCCTGCAGGGATGTCCATAAAGCTGTAAGAATACAAGGGAGTAGAGATCTCTTCTGAACAGCACGTTGCAAGGCATCCCAATAGAGCTACTTTGTAGCAATTCTGGACCTGTAAGGTGACGCATTGTCCTGCTAGAATTTCCAAAGTCCGTCGAATTGCTTAATGGACATCATGCAGGGTCCATGGATTCATGAGGTACCTGGGCACATCCGTCCGCACGATACAATTGAAAACGAGACTCCCAGACCAGGCACCATGTTTCCAGTCATGGACAGTCCAATGACGGTGTTGACGGGCCTAGGCAACACCGTCCAGATCCAAGTCCGGATGACGGCACACTGATGGGCTGCCATCGCAATCTCACTAGATGGCACTACGAGGCAGTGGGCTGTGCCCCAGCGACCAGCCACTCAGCCTATCTGTGTGACGTGATACGGAGTTGTTGTGAGGCCTTGGATCTAGACGGTGTCGGCCTAGGCGAGGCGATGCGCAAAGCTTTGTGTCGTGCAGTCAACGAGGGTACACAAGCGGGCCTTTGACTCCGAAAACCCATATCGATGATATTTCATTGAATGGTTCGGGCGGTGACACTTGTTGATGACCCAGCATTGTTGTTGTTTGTTTTGGATAGGGGGACCAAACTGCTATGGTTATCGGTCCCCCAGTGGGGAGGGGAAGGAGTGAGGATAGGAAAGGAGGGGAAAGAAAAGGAAATACAGTCCAGGGAGGAAAGAAGGACTGCATTAGCTCGGGCCCCATGCTCGCCACGCACGTACTCACGAAAGAACCGGGAGCCCTTGGGGGGGGGGGGGGCAGCATTGAAATGGACAGAAATTTGCCGGAGGGGTTGCACTTCTGTCACGCTGAATGATTCTCTTCAGTCATCGTTGGTCCCGTTTTTGCAGGATCTTTTTCCGGCAGCAAGAATGTTGGAGATTTGCTGTTTCACCGGATTCCCGATACTCACGGTGGGGTGAAATGGTAGTACGTGTAAATCCCCACCTCATCACTATCTCGGAGATGCTGCGTCCCATCTCTCGTGCGCCGACTACAACTCCACGTTCAAACTCACTTAAATGGTGATTACCTACCATTGCAGCAGCAGGAACACACCAATTTCTTGGGCTCTTCAGTGTAGAACATTTGCTATGTCATGATACCAAAGTAGGCAATAAAATAATTATTAAGAAGCACAAAATAACACACTAAATCGAGTTAACATGGCAAGAATACTTGTAGGTTAACTTCTCCTGACGGAAATTTGCGGACACCTCCTATGCCAGGTAGTTTGGAAAAAATCATTTCTCATGCTGATGATGTACGGGAATGTCTGCTTTCTAGCCTTCGTGTCCGCTCTTTTCCTAAAACATCAATAATGGTTCTCCACACATTCAATATTTATGAACAATAATGTCTTGTGAGTCCTTCAATGTACTGAAGCCACCATCAAGAGGCATGTCAGTATTTTCAGTCAGAAATGTGATTTCAAAAAGACAAGGTGTCGAAGAACGCTTGAGTTGTTGTTGCTGTTTGATTAACTATAACTATAATACAAGACTATAGCTGAAATACAGAAAGATGTGGCACAGTGGGTAGCACACTGGCCTCTCGTTCAAATCCGAACATCCACAATTAGGTCTTTCGTGATTTCGCACATCATTCTAGGTAAATGCAGAGTTGGTTTCTTTGAAAGGGCGCAGCCGATTTCTCTCCCCATCCTTAACAATAATACAACAACAATCAATACACTTACTATGCGATAGCAACCGTGATATTACTGATGACAGTTATGCTAAGTCAGAATTGCTAATCACAGACTTCAGAAATTCTTTCACCAAAGAGGACAAAGCAAATACTCTAGAATTCGAATAACGAACAGCTGCCAGCACGCGTAATTCAGAAGTCTATATCCCTAGAGTATTAAAGCAACTTAAATCACTTAACAAAAGTAAGTTCCCAAGTCCCGATTGTATACCAATTAGGTTTCTTTCAGAGTATTCTAATGCAATAGCTCGATACATAGCTATCATATGCAACCGCTCGCGAAAGATCCGACTGGAAAGTTGTACAAGTCACTCCAACACTTAAGAAAGGCAATAGTAGAGATCCGCAATATTACAGGTCTATATTATTGACGTCACTTTGCAGCAAGATTTTAGAACATATACTTTCCTCGAACATTATGAACTACCTCGAAGAGAACGGTCTATTGACCCATAGTCAACACGGGTTCAGAAAGTGTCGTTCTTGTGAAACGCAGCTAGATCTTTAGTCACTTGATGTAATGAGTGCTATCAACAAGGGATTTGAAATCGATTCCATATTTTTAGACTTCCGAAAAGCTTTTGACACTGTACATCACAAGCGTCTTCTAATCAAATTGCGTGCATATGGAATATCGCTACAGATGTGAGACTGGATTTGTGATTTTCTGTCAGAAAGGACACAGTACGTTGTAATCGACGGAAAGTCATCGAATAAAACAGCAGTAATATCTGGCGTTCCCCAAGGAAGTGTTATATGGCCCTTATTGTTCCTTATCTTTATAAATCATTTAGGAGACAATGTGAGAAGCTCTCTTAGACTGTTCGAGGATGATGCTGTCATTTATCGGTTAGTAAAGTCACCCAGAAGACCAAAAGGAACTGCAAAATGATTTAGATAAGGTATCTGCATGGAGAAAAAAATTAGCAATTGACCCTGAATAATGAAAAGTGTGAAGGCATCTATATGAGCACTGAAATAAATCCGCTAAACTTCATGTACACCATAAATCACGCAACTCTACAAGCCGTAAATTCAACTAAATGCGAATAACATAAATTGGAAAGAATACAAAGAAAATATTGTAGGCAAGCGAACCAAAGACTACGTTTCATTGGCAGAAATATTAAAAGATGCAACAGTTCTTCTAAAGAAACTGCCTCCATTACACTTGTGTCTTCCATTTTGGAGTGTTGCTGCGCACTGTGGGATCCCCAACATGTGGAACTGACGGACAGTTTAGAGAAAGTTCAGAGAAGGTCAGCTCGTTTTCTATTATCGCGATATAGGGGAGAGAGTGTCACGGAAACGATGCACGAGTTCGAAGGGAAATCATTAAAAGAAAGGCGTAATTCGTTGCGGCGAGACTTATTTGAGAAATTTGTTTCATTAACTTTCTCTTCCGTTTGCGAACGTATTTTGTTACCATCGCCGGCCGCGGTGGCCGAGGGGACTGAGGCGCTCCAATCACAGTCTGCTCGGACACTACGGTCGGGGGTTCGAATCCCCCCTCGGGCATGGATATTTGTGCCGTCCTTAGTTGTAAGTAGTTCATAAGTAGTTTGTAAGTTTAGGGACTGATGACCCCGTAGTTAAGTCCCATAGACTATACAAACATTTGAACTTTTTTTTTTTTTTTTTTTTTGTTACCATCCGTCTACACGGGGAGACAAGATCATCGCCTTAAAATAAGAGAATCAGATCGAAAACGGTAAGATTTAGGTGTTCCTTTTTTCCGCACGCTATTAAAGAATGGAACAGTAGAGACATATCGCAAAAGCGGTTTGATGAACCCTCTGCCATACATATCAGTGTGAGTTGCAGATTATTTATGTAGGTGAAGATGTGAAATTCTGCTCCGTTTCTAATGACCACGATGTTGGTGGAACATAAAACCTCAATCTCTTTCCATCCTTATAAGTAAAGATAACAAGAAATAATAGATATGTGAATGTGAAAAATAACGACATACTCGATGGTAATTTACTCTGACATAACTAAAAGAGGCAGAATTGCATTTTCAAGACGTCCAGTTATAGTATAAATGCTCGAAGTGGAAGCAGTTTCCTGTAGCTACAATGTGGAATATTGCAGTCCGACAAGCTAAGACTGTTTTTTAAAGTTTTAGTGAAAGTAATCCTCAACATTTTATTTTGAAATGTAAAATATACCTAAGAAATTTGTATTAAAAGACTATTCAAAATAATTAGTTTATGGAGCTAGGTCTTCATTTCATCTCAAATGTGTAATGCAAAGATGGATATAGATACTGTTATTTCAGGCATATGTTGCGACCAAAAGAAACCTTTCTGCTTTTTATATAATAGAATACATGAACACTTACTTTATTATATGTATATTTTTTTCCTTTTGATATTAAACACCAGAATATTTTGCCTTTGCTTCGGAAGCAAAGTAAGTTCAGGGATTTGTGTTTGCACCAGCGTGACGTTCACACAGCAATTCAGTGTGACGGAGTGTGTGTGTGTGTGTGTGTGTGTGTGTGTGTGTGTGTGTGTGTGGAAGGGGTGGGGAGGAGAAAATTACCGGAGAGGCGGATGTCCGCAAATCTCCGGTGTCCGCAAATCTCCATGTCCGCATATTTCGGGACACCGGGAGTACGACGAGGTGAGGAGGGAGAGGGGTAGGGGTTGTGTTCGATGAATACGCCACAGGCATCGGCCAATACCAACTACACCAACAGGTTTGATTGTACAGTTTCCACCAGTGGTGACGGAACTCCCACTATCACGTGAGGACATGGAAATTCGACAGGCTAAAGACTATCACTTCTATTATGTGAAGTATAGTTAGATTAGATTGATACTTGTTCCATAGATCATGCATGATATGAGATTTAGTAATGATGTGGGAACGTGTCAGTTTAGTAAAAGATAACATTATATGACATACAATTCAGTTTTAGTTATTTATTTTTGTAAAATTACTAATTTCTATGTAAAAATTCATCTACAAAGTAGAAGGAGTATCAATTAGAAATTCATTCAGTTTGTTTTTAGCCCCGGTGGTATGGCCGAGCGCTCTAAAGCGGCTTGCTGCGAAACGCGCGGTTGCTCCCCGTCGGAGGTTCGAGTCCTCCCTCGGGCATGTGTGTGTGTGTGTGTGTGTGTGTGTGTGTGTTTTGTCCTTATGTTAGTGTTAGTTTAAGCAATTTGTAAGCCTAGGGACTAATAATCACAGTAGTTAAGTCCCATAGATTTACAAAATTTGCACATTTAATTG
The DNA here is from genome assembly GCA_026315105.1 of Locusta migratoria. Taxonomy (NCBI): domain Eukaryota; kingdom Metazoa; phylum Arthropoda; class Insecta; order Orthoptera; family Acrididae; genus Locusta; species Locusta migratoria. The sequence goes on from CM048755.1 coordinate 285,944,209, forward strand.
GCTGTCTTGCAGATATTTGATGTTATCTGGAAAGTGACTAAAGACTTTTGTGGCAGCATAATTCACCCTCCTCTGTGGCAAAGTTAGATTTAACCTTGAATGGTGTAGATAATCCTGCCTCCTAATGTTGTAGCCATGCACACTGATATTACTGTTGAATTGGGTTGAGTTATTAATTTAAAAAATTCATAAGTGAGTATATATATATATATATATATATATATATATATATTGTGAAGCTACTGTGTAGACCCCTGGATCCTTAAATAAGTTCATTTTCACAGAATATATGACGTCCATTGCTATTGGGCATAGCTGAAAATGTGTACCCAGCCGGGATTCGAACCCGGGTCTCCTGCTAGGACTACCTAGGGAGGCGTGCTCAGGTAGTCCTAGCAGGACACCCGGGTTCGAATCCCGGCTGGGTACACATTTTCAGCTTTGCCCAATCTCAGTTGATGTCATATATTCTGTGAATATGAAAGAATAACAACAGCAGGATCATAAGTGACGTCTGTTCTTTCGGAACAGACGCCACATGCATACCTGAAATTGGTGTCTGCAGGATGATCTTGCATGGGCTCCAGAAATTATTCTAATTACACGCTTTTGTGCAATGAATATTTTTTTGCTCAGTGACGAATTACCTCAAAATATGATCCCATATGACAGCAGCAAATGAAAATAGGCATGTTAATCTAAATTTTCTGAAATGTTTGTCCCAAAAATTTGTAGTAAGCCTAAAAGCAAACGTTTCTGAATTCAAACGTTTCAGTATATCATCAATGTGTTTCTTTGAATTCAATTTCTCATCAGTGCACACACCTGAAAAACTTTGAATATTCTACCTTAGTTACAGACTTCTAGTCACAGACTACCATGTATAGTGTGAGACTGTATATGCTGTGTTATATCGAAATTTTATAAGAGATCATTTGGAGAGAAGCATTTAACAATTTTCTGAAGAACATCATTTACAATTTCGTCAGTTAATTCTCTATACTTCTATCGTCAGGAAAACGAACTACTTTGTAGCTTCGTGAATGTAGTGTATTAATTTTAAAAATACAAAAATACTAACGCTGAAGCCCAAGATAGTTACAATATAGGCCACACAAAGTGTAACAGCCCGAAGTGAGCATTCAGATCAGGTGATGCTTGCAGCGTGAATTTGAAGCGACAGGAGATGCACGTGATTAGCATTTCAGCAGTCACACATCACGGGCGCCTTAGCGCCACCTGCAAGCACTATACAACAAGGGAACAGACGGACGTGTGGACGTACTGGAATTGTTCTTTCGTGCTGGTTGTTTTGCGTAAGCAGCTTCAGTACAAGCATTACTCGTAGAAGACAGCGGGCGTCTTTTGAGCATGCTATGGAATCCAGGCGAGGAAGACCACCTGCCTATGAAGATTGTGGATTATCCTTCGGAGAAATCGTTGATCGTGTTAGACATAAGCAAGCAACTGTGATGCGAATCTATAATCTCTGGATGAAGGAGGTAACGATGGAATGACGAAGTCTATTGCAACCATCTTGTTGCACCACACATGAGATGACAGCAATATTGTTTGCATGGCAGTGGATCGCTGTGCAACATCACGAACCATTTCGTGCAACAAATTCGGTATGCTGCACAATAAGCTGTGTCCTCGCGTACCATTCGACGTTGTTGGCAGAGTGTGGACTGTCCGCATGGGTGCTGCGTTCACCACGGAGTCAATCAACACCACCTAAAGACAAGGCCCCACAACAGCCTGTGCTACGTCATAATGACCAGGCCGCATCCGCCAGCTTACTGGCTGTCCGCTACGAAGCAGTGGGCGTGCCCCAGCAGACAGCCATTCAGGTGGCGCCCGCGGCCTGGTCAGTGTGACGTAGCACGACCTGTTGTGAGGCTTAGTCTCTAGTGGTGTTGAGTCAATGCCACAGGCGTTGGCGCCGGCCAGTGTCGGCCTTACAAGGGGGCCATCAGATTTGTAAATGACGGATTTTGATGGATCACTGATATGTTGTAATGTAGGGGGGACATACACTGCGTATGAGGCTTGAATTTTGAGGAAACTTGTATTAAAGTTCACTGCGCGCTGTAAGACGCGTAACGTTAGTAAGTGAGCGTGGAGCAGCGGTTAAGGTTTACAGGTACCACGCTGAAGGTACCGTGTTCGGGTCATCTCTGTGATTTATTTATTTATTTTAATCAGAACAGTCCGGTATTTTTCGCCACTTTTCGGCGTATGTGATGGCGTTAGTGATTTCGCCTCTCGTTTGTTCATTCAACTCCGATGTATTTTCCTTTGGCTGCACTTCAAAAAATGTTCAAATGTTTGTATAGCTTATGGGACTTAACTATGGGGTCATCAGTCCCTAAACTTACTAACTACTTATGAACTAGCTAACACTAAGGACGGTACAAATATCCATGCCCGAGGGGGGATTCGAACCCCCGACCGTAGTGGCCGTGTCGACCGTCAATGAAGCGCCTCAGTCCCCTCGGCCACCGCGGCCGGCGGCTGCACTTCTGTAGACATACTTGGGTATCCATTTCACTGTATTCTTCGAACACGCACGGCACTAACAATGCGTTGCGAGAAACGGACGTTGAAGACATATGCAAACTAGAGGTTAGGAGCTAGGTCACCGCCGTTCGTTAGACCCTGGCACTACATGTTCATAATAAACAGAGGATTGTCCGTGCGAACTCTGTGTACTACGAAACTATAACGCCGTAGCCAAATTAAGGACGTTGACCAGGACGATACACGTCACAATAGAGTTCGCAAGGGATGTCCGCGCGAACATGTTTGTTTGTTAAGCTTAAGGGACTTAACTGCGGGGTCATCAGTCCCTAAACTTACAAACTACTTATGAACTACCTTATACTAAAGACAACACAAACATCCATGACCGAGGGGGGATTCAAACCCCCGACCGTAGCGGCCCCGCGCAAACAGTCCGCTTTCTGTTTGACCGAGCCTACACATTTTATATTTCCTAATAATATCACACAGTTTACACTGTTTGTTGATATTCTGTAAAATAAAAAAATAAAATTTTCGAACTATTCTGTTTAAAAAATAAATAAATAAACATCGAGAGGACCCGAACACGGCACCTGCAACGGGGTAGCTGTAGACCTTAAGCACTGCGCCCCGCTCACTTCCTTAGAACCGCGGTAAGTTACACGTCTTACAGCGTGCAGTGAACTTCAACACCAATTTTCTCGAAAACCAAGGCCCTTCACTAAAAAAGCAGACAGCCTGATAGTCAGGCTATGTCCCTCTACAATATATACGAGACCCGTCCAAATCCGTTTTATACACTTCTGATGGTTCCCCTTGTTATGCATGTGCAGTCGCACAGGGCCCCGCGCAAAACATTAGAACTTAATTTGAAAACTGTTATCTGTACTTTCGTTTCTGAAACTACTTTTAATGTAATGTAATTCGAGTATATACGCATTGTACACGACTATGGCCACTGGGGTACGTCTCAGGTTTAGAAAATTATGCCTTTATAGGAGTCAAAGGAACTGTGGGTTGCGATACTGATGCACTATATTGTGAAAACACGATTATTGCTCATGCTTGAATTAAGAGGTAAGCAATTCATTGTTTCTCAGCTCCTCTCCGCGCCCTCTCTATGTGTCGTTGTGAATAATAATCAAGCATCACAGTCAGTGCTTTAGTTGGGCCGGTACGGGGTGGTAGGGCGTACCGCCCAAAATTCAGATTCGTTATTAGCGTACCGGCTAAATTTTTTTCTTAAATCTGTAAAAAAAGAAACCAACTGTAAATTGTCAAATGGATTTCGGAAAGAAAAATTGGAAAGTTTTTGGTTCGTTTTAGTTGCAATCATAACCGTAGAAGCGTTCAATTTGCACTTTCGCACAATTCCAGTGGAATCTGACTGGCGGTCAAATGTTCGAATTAGCCAATGGAGAGTTCCGAATAGTCTGAACCGAGGCACAGGAAATGCTTCTTACTGACTTCAAAGAGTTTAAGAACCTTGCTCCAAAGAGATAAGCCACTACATACGGAAAGTCTTTTGTATGCAGTCTCGTTGCCTATTCGTTGAAGAAAGTAAGTGCAACATTCCGGCAATTGATTCAAAAATTTAAGGAACAGTACATCGCAACATTTTGACTTAATTTTCATTGATTGAATCATGAAACACTGCACCAGGTACGTATGTTCTCATGCTAAGCAGGTCGCGGAGGAGTGGCGAGCGCTTTGAGGCGCTATGCTACGATGCGCGAGGCCGTTCCCCGTCGGGGGTTCGAATCCCCCCTCGGGCATGGATGTTTGTGCTGTCTTTAGTATAAGCTAGTTCATAAGTAATTTCTAAGTTTAGGGACTGATGACTCCGCACGTAAGTCCCATAAGCTTTACAAACATTTGAACATTTGAAAGTTTTGAGAACGATTCACTGTCAAGATAAAATATTTACCGTAAATATTAAATTTACTTAACCGTATTTTTCGCACTGTAGTCAGTTTAAGATTATAAAATAGTGGGTCATAGTACTAGTAGGAACTAAAATAGAAGCGAATTTTAATCTCTTTGGCCAATGCTTCTTCAACCGATTGGATGTGTACATGCTCAACTGTTGGTAACGCTGCGGTAAATGTTTGGTTCCGTCTTTGAAAGTTCCACGCAGTTACATTGTCCGAATTATATAATGGTTTTCGTGTGATATAAGTCTGCTTTTAATTCCCGGTAGCATCACGCACTCTGGTTGTCTTCTGGAACGCCACTCCTGATTAGTTACGATAAGATGTCGTTGTCCAAAGCCGATGGGTGGTATCCTCATCTACACAAAACCCTTAAATACAATAAAAATGAGTTTCAAATCTGTAAATTGTAGCTATATTTTGTTAGCGTAATCTCATGCCTAAATGTTTAATTTCTTGAATTTCTAAAAATGTCCATTTGACCCATTTACAACAAAAGCACTGATTACAGTCGTCCGTTAGCAGATGTTTCAAACAGTGGCGAATATAGCATATAGTTTCGGGGCGGGGGGTGGGGGGAGGGTAAGTGTAAAAATTTGGGGCATCGTATCTTAAAACTGTTCACTAAAAAGAAAGTTGTTGGATGTTCCGATCCATGCTTGGCTATGGTGTTTTCATAAGACGCATACCATAATTGACCTCATTTCCAAGGAAAAAAAAGATACCATGCTTATTTTTGTTCTTTATATTAATAATTTCGGGACAGCGAACACTCCGAGTATTCTCGGCTGTCTGCTGTGCCTATATGAGCGACAAACTCAAACTGATCATTGCTTTCGCGTAGCGACATGCTACCTCAGAGAAATTGGAAATGAAATGATCGTATCACTATTATTGGCCGGGATATCTCCATCGGCGTTCGGCCGCCTACTGCTTTTTTGACTAACGTTACTTCGGCGACTTGTGATGACGACAAACACAACACTCAGTATTTGCGTATTATTATTTCAGAAGCAGCATCTCGCAAGAACGCCTGCTTTCTCTTACCATGCTGTCAGTGGAATACGATGTGGTTTTAAAACTGAGTATTGAAGATGTTATAGATGAATTAACCCGTCAAAAAGCAAGGTGAGCAGAAGACTCCTAGTGTTTATAACATACAACTAATTTAATCTTTATATATAAAGCAGAGAGTCCATGTGTTTATGTGTTTGTTTGTGTGTACTTATTGCATTCAAATCTACAGGTTTGTTCCAATATTTATGAAATTTTGCACACGTAAGATTCAATCCATGAGGACGGTCGCCGTAAGTGTATGGATCACGTATAACACATAGTTCACGAGATATGACGTCCTAAACAAAGAGATGCTGCTACATCCCGCGACAATGTTGCACATTTCCTCCTAAACCATTTCAACCAAATTTGATACACATATTCCTTACCGTGAGGTAACAGTTGCTGCATGATTAAGAATCGCATACGACACATGATTCGGGAGATATGACGTCATAAACAATAGGAATCGCAAAAAAACTGCCTCATAATGCGACGAGTCTTTAGTCATACACTGTATGAAAGTGAGAGTAGTTAGCTACTTGTAACAAACTTTAAAGATAATTTCAAACCTTTAATATATTTTCTCCCGCTGACAACCACAGTAAAATGATGAAAGGAAAAAAGTTTCTCGCTTACTACTTTTCCGCTGTTCATGGACTAAAACAACGGCATACGGTATGACGTTACAATTTATAATTTCTACATTACAAATTGTAGCCACAGGGAAATTTTACAGACAGTATACACACATATAGCTGAATGTATCTTCGAAATTGTATCACAGGACGACATGTAGACTGTAGCGAGTTCGTCTATGCACAGGGAAGTCAGCGCTCGTGCAGTCAGACGTCGCACCGGTATTCCATACACTACTGTTTGGTTGGCACTTAGGCGTACCCTCCGATGCTATCCTTACAAAATCCATCGGCATCATGAACTGTTACCTGGCGATTTAGTGAAACGGAGGGCATTTGCGGTGTGGGCGTTTCAAAAGATGGCGGAAAATGATGATTGGTTGAGTAGCTCATTTCAAGCTCCGAGGGTCTGTCAACGCCCAAAACTGCAGAATTTGGGCTACCGAAAATCCTAGAACTGTCGTGGAAACTTCATTACACGACGAGAAAGTCACTGTATGTGTTGGATTTACCACATCTAACGTTATCGGGCCTTTTTTCTTCGAGGAACCGCGTGATTCTGGTTTTGTAACTGCTACCGTGACGGGTGAGAGGTACGCCGATATGTAACAGAATGGCATCATACCCAGCCTGGCTGATAAACACCTGCTGGAACGTACGATTTTTATGCAGGATGTCGCTCCACTCCATATTGCTGGACGCGTGAAACATCTCTTGCGCGCGTCGTTTGGTGATGATCGTGTGCTCAGCCGCCACTTTCGTCATGCTTGGCCTCCCAGGTCCCCAGACCCCAGTCCGTACGTTATTGGCTTTGGGGTTACCTGAAGTCGCAAGTATCGTGATCGACCGACATCTCTAGGGATGCTGAAAGATAACATCCGATGCCAATGCCTCACCATAAGTCCGGACATGCTTTACAGTGCTCTTCACAACATTATTCCTTGACTACAGCTATTGTTGAGGAATGATGGTGAACATATTGAGCATTTCCTGTAAAGATCATCATCTTAGCTTTGTCTTAATTTGTTATGCTAATTATTGCGTTTCTGATCAGATGAAGCGCCATCTGTAGGACAATTTTTAACATTTTTTTTTTTTAAATTTTTGTTCTAATAAAACCCCATGTCATTCCAAGCATGTGTGTCAATATTTACCTCTCTATCTACATTATTCCGTGATTTATTAAGTTTCCAAATTTATACTGACTTTTTGATCACCCAGTATACCTGAAAAATTATATAACTTAATAAAAATGAGATCATACGAATTTTATATGTCATTTGTACTTTGATTACTATCTTCATTTGTTTGGATACTGCACTTTTAATTTTGTACATTATGCAAGACAGCCTTATTTCTTACATCAGCGGTCTGCAACTGGCGGACCGCGGTCCAGGTCCGGACCACGGAAAGCCAGAAACAGGACCGCCAAAAATATTTTCATATTATAAGTTACGTACTAAAATTATTAAAAAAAAAAAAAAAAAAAAACTTTTTTCTGTAGATAGTAATTCGTATGAGAGCCACCCTCATACTTTTTTATAGAATTTTAGAATGAACTGTTGAATAATTAGTACCCTTAATGATTATTATAGGCAGATTAAATAAATAGTAGTCTTAATGCGCGCGGAGGAGTGGCCGAGCGCATTGAGGCGCAATGCTCCGGTGCGCGAGGCTGTTCCCCACCGGTTTTTAGTATAAATTACTATATCAGTAACTTGTAAGTTTAGGGACTGATGACCCCGGAACGGAGAAAGCTGGACGGTGATCCGCAAAAAAGCTCTGTACACACGAGTGCAGCACAAGAACTGTATTTAATGAACAAGGAAATTCTATAAATCGACTTCATACTCTGATCATCTCTGAAACCTCTAAGCAAGCGGTCAGGGCATATCCATTTAAACACTTTTTTTTAACGCCTAACGAACGAAAGCCTGAAGATACTATGCAAAATAATACAAGTTTTTTTTTTTTTTTTTTTTTTTTTTTTTTTTTTTTTTTTTTTTTTTTTTTTTTACATCTATTGTATTTCATATAAGTTTGAGAGTGAGAATTAAAAGAATAGTGTACTTTTTCTGGATTGAATACAAATATGCCTGTCTGTTGTATTTCATATTATTTGGTGAATTAAAATTAAAATTAAAAATTATAATGAATATGAAGTTTACTTGTGGACCTCGAAAAAAAAAATTTCAGAGGTGTCCGGACCCCATCTGAGATTACTTGCCGACCTCTCTCTTATATAGTCTCCGATAAATATAACATGTTTTTAGAAAAAAGGAGATGGACAGAGAGAGAAGGGATAGGAGAAGTACTAACTCAAAGCAGGAACAAGTAAATAAATACCTGGGCAACGCCGGGTTTTCAGCTAGTATCTTATAAATACAGAGCATGTCAATTGCTGAAGACATGTATTTATTGTCAATAACATTTGTGAACCTTTTTCTACTTTGAATTTCATTAAATTTGTCGGATTCCAATAGCTGCGTTATTTATTTTTTTTATTAATGTTAAAGTAATTTCCTCACTTCTTAAGAGTCCTTCTCCGATGGATAATTTTCCTATCATAACATTAGGTCTGCTGTAATAAGTCTTTTGATAATTGATGGTATGTCAATGACGAAACTTTGAATTCTTTTGAACTTGACGTAGGTGTATAACCTCTGCTGAAGGGGGACGTGGAGGGGAGGATGCGGGGGTTTTGCACAGGGTCCCGCGCAAGCTAAGGCAGGCTCTGGCGCCGACTATGGCCCATAGACACCGAATGGAACGCCATTACTTTTACCGACGATTCCCATTTCTGCCTGTACCACCACGATGGTCGGAATAGTCTCGAGACACCGTGGTAACAGACCGTTGAACTGTAGCCTTGCTTCCGGTATTATGGATTGCGGTGATATTGGTTTTCACTACGGAACCCAAATAGTAAGCGTTGCCGGTACGCTAACCAGTCCCCTTTAAATCTGGAGCCTGTTGCCCTTGAAGCTTAGATTGCAGCAGAGTAATGCGTGACCATGCGCTGCCCTCAGGACTTGTTCGCAGCCCATCGGATTGCATTTCTGTTTCGGCCTCCCTGTTCTCTGAATCTCTCGCCTATCTGAAAGATCCGGTTGATGATTGCAGAACGGCTAGCCCTGGCTACACCACCCGCTACTACACCAGATCCACTTTGGCAGATTGTGAAAGCAGCATGATACTCCGAAATGAATGCCACCGAACATTTAATGGAACTAGCTGAAAACCCAGCGTTGCTCGGGTATTTATTTATTCAGTTCATCTCTCTCTCTCTCCTGACATCGTTTTCCACTCTCTTCATATCCCGCTCCCTGTCTCTCTTCTTTTTTTATTTTTTATTTTATTTTATTTATTTATTTATTTTTGTAAAAATGTTTGTATAGCTTATGGGACATAACTACGGGGTCATCAGTCCCTAAACTTACAAACTACTTATGAACTAGCTAACACTAAAGACGGCATAAATATCCATGCCCGAGGGGGGATTCAAACCCCCGACCGTAGTGGCCGTGCAGACCGTGACTGGCGCGCCTCAGTCCCCTCGGCCACCGCGGCCGGCCCCCATCTCTCTGTCCGTCTCCTCCTCCACCTACTCCTCTCCCTCCTATATATGAAAACATACATATATGCGCCAAGTTTCATGGTGACTGGTCAAACGGTGTCAAAGTCACAAGGCAGCCTCCGCCATGCTAAATTCACTGGCTTGCAGATTATAAAAAATCTCCTTCATGAAAACATACATTTATGTGTTGGCTTTCGTGGCGACCAGTCAAACAATTTGGATGTTTGTTGTGAAGTACCTTCCGCCACACACAGGGTATAAGCTATCTCCATTCCAAATTTCATTCAAATCTTTCCATCCTTTTCAGCCTGAAGGAATAGCAAACATATTAACCCACTGTAAGGTACCGTCCGACATGCGCCATAAGGTAGCTTACGAAAAGTAGCCCATGTATTAATCAGGGTAAAACTACCTCTGTTCCAAATGTCATTCATATCCGTCCAGCCATTTCAGCGAGAAGGCGTAAGAAAAGAATTATCTAATTGTAAAGCACCCTCCGCCATTCTCGATACGAAGTTAATTTTAGTATGCCTATAACCTTCGCGCGAGTGCAAGCAATGAGTTGACAAAGTTTTATCGCAATCGTATTTTCGGTATGGCCATGCATAAAATACGAACAAAAAGACAAACAAACATCAGTTTTTATATATTAGATAATGGAGAGCTGAGTTAGAGAGCAAAAACTTGCACCGGCAACACTTTCGCAATTATGAATGGCTATAGAGCCAGCATAGCTGGATACTGCTGCAGGGTACTTTCAACCATTTGTTGAGACCATGACAATTCGAGTTGCTGCACTTCGCAGGACAAAAGGGTATTCGACACGATATTATGAGCTATCCAATGACTTTTGTCACCTCAGCGTTTTGCCGTGTCTGCCTTTAATGATATTTAGTTGTCAGTGCATAATTAAATCCGTGTGTCCCGAGAATTTCTATCATAATGTGTATGCCCATCACTCCATGGTAATGTTATGCACTGTTTCACGGCAGTAAAAGTCTATATACAAATGTTCTTGTCATATGGAAGAAATAATAGTAAGCATTGCTTTGGTCAAGCAGAATAGTGTAGACACTGTGTGTTAGACTGAAGTCCGTCGATGGGAAGAGTGGCTGCTTCAAGATAGGCGACTGTTAGTAAATACATTTATTGCTACACCAAACTGGAGTAGACCCAGATGCGTGCCTTTACCCAGTGGGCTCAGCCTGCTGTTCACTCATAGCAGCTTCACGAGCTATATTTCAGACGCTACCATTCATGAACAGCACGAACACCATTAAAAGGTGGTATGCTTACGATGTGCTGTGATGGTGGCCAACTGATGCTAATGTAGTGTTCTTATAGGTGCAATCAGCAGAGCCAGCAGCTACCTGGTGAAGGCAGAGCATTCACAGGATTCCGTGAACAAACCAACGACGTGAAGCCTCGGACCTCGAGGGGCGTGACCGAGAGTGGTAAGAAAATGTTCAAATGTTTGTAAATCTATGGGACTTAACTGCTTGGTTATTAGTCCCCAGCTTACAAACTACTTAAACGATGTTAAACTAATTCAAGGACAACGCATACATATGGACCCCCGACGGCGAACGGCCGCGCGCACTGCAGTACGGCGCTTCAGTGCGCGCGACTACTCCGCCGCGGCGACTGGTAACACACTGGAGTTGCGGGAAGACGACAATTCGGTTCCGCCTCCAACAATCCACATTTGAGTTTCCCGTGATTTTCCTAAACCTCCCCAGGGCAAGGCCTATTTCATTCCTCATCCTTATCAAAACGATCCGTGCTTGTTCTCCGTCTCTAATGACAATGCTATCGACGGGATGTTAAACACTAATCTTCCTGACTTCTTCCAAGGAGCGTGGGCAGTGGTTGCCTGGCAGCGGTCGTCTGAGCAGACAAACAGGTCTGTTGAACTCCGACGCCCACCTCTTGGCTGTTGGCAGCCACGGGCCTTCGGGGGCAGTAAATGGACGGATTTTATTAAAATGTTTTCAACCGGTCAAATGTTAGTAAACGTTAAGGGACAAAACTACTGAGGTCATCGGTCCCCAGACTAACAAACTACTTAAACTAACTTACGCTAAGAACACACACACACACACACACACACACACACACAAACACACACACACACACAAAATGTCCGAGGGAGAACTCGAACCTCCGACGGGGAGCAGCTGCGCAATTCGTAGCTAAGCCGCTTAGATCACGCACCCCTTCCCTCGCTGCTAAAAGTTTTTAAATTATCATTTACTTTAAATACCCACGAAAAACTTACGCATCACCTTGGTTTCATGGTCTCCTGAACACTGTCGTTGACTGCATCACGAACACAGTTGGTTAGACTGTCGATAGATGTCACTCAGTCCGCACAAAGATGTAAACAAACACGAATTAACAGTGGCAATGCGACGGACTGGATAAGACGGCCGATAAGTTTGTCATAGCACCAGGAAACAGCCATATTATTCTGCCATGTCTAGAAGGTCAATCCCAAAGTTTAATCGTATTATCCGCAATGTTACTTTATGTCAAGAGGGACTCTCACTAAAGGAAATTTCCAGACGTCTCGGAGTGCACCAAAGCGATGTTATTCGGACTTAGAGCAGGTACAGAGATACAGGAACTGTCGAGGACTTGCCTCGCTCTGGCCGCCCAAAGGCTATCTAAACTCACCGTCCAGCGAGTGAAGCAAGGTGGTGGTTACCTGATGTTTTGGGGTGACATTATGTGGGGCCACCGTACGACACTGATGGTCGCAGAAGGAAATCAAATGACTATACGGTACAGGAATTACATTCTACGACAGTGTAACCATCTCGGCAGCAGTTCGGTGAGTCATTCGTCTTAATGGACGACAATTCTTTCGCTCATCGTGCACATCTTGTGAATGCGTTCCTTCATGATAACGACATCGCAAGATTAGAATGGCTAGCATGTTCTCCAGACATGAACTCTATCGACCATGCCTGAAAATGGCTGTTTTGGGGCAAGACGATCCACCAACCAATCTGAGAGATCTACGCCGTATCTCCGTTGAGGTGTGGGATTACATTAGTACTTGTTCCATAGATCATGAATACGACACTTCGTAATGATGTGGAACGTGTCAGGTTAACGAAAGGTGTCTTTACAAATTATTACTTTTTATAAAAAAAATTACATGACACAATTTATTTTTATTTTTTTCAGATTTACTAATTTATATCTAAAAATAACATCTATAGTGTAGAAGGAGTTGCAATTCAGAAATTCTTTTAATTTATTTTTAAATGTTAGTTGGCTATCTGTCAGGCTTTTGATGCTGTCTGGTAGGTGACCAAAGACTTTTGTGGCAGGATAATTCACCCCTTTCTGTGCCAAAGCTAGAGTTAACCTTGAATAGTGAAGGTCATCCTTTCTCCTAGTGTTGTAGTTATGTACACTGCTATTGCTTTTGAATTCGGTGGGATTGGTAACAACAAATTTCATAAGTGAATACATATACTGAGAAGCTACAGTGAAGATCCCTAGCTCTTTAAATGTCTGCAGGAGGATCTTGAATGGGTTCCAGCAATTATTATGGTTACACGCTTTTGTGCAATGAATACTTTTTTACTCATTGATGAATTACCCCAGAAAATGATGCCATACGAAAGCAAAGAATGAAAATAGGCATAGTAAGCTAATTTACTGAGATGTATTTCACCAAAATTTGCAATTACCCTAATAGCATAAGTACCTGAACTCAAACGTTTCAGCAGATCTTCAATGTGTTTTTCCACTTCAACCCCGCATCAATGCAAACACCTAAAATTTTGAATATTCTATCTTTGCTACAGATTTCTGATGGAAATCTATATTTATTAATGGTGTCATTACATTTACTGTATGGAACTGTATATACCGTGTTTTATCAAAATTTAATGATAGTTCATTTGCTGAGAATCACTTAATGATTTTCTGAATTTCTTCAGTTAGTTCTTGTCTGTCAGGTGTGATAACTATACCTTTATCATCAGCAAAAAGAACCAGCTCTGCATCTTCTGAAAATAGAATGGCAAGTCTTTAGTATATATTAAGAACAGCAAAGGGACCCAAACAGAACCTTGTGGCGCCCCATTTTTTATTGTTTCCCAGTTTGAGGAATCAGCTGCTTTTTTGCATATTATGTGAATTACTTCTGTCACCTTTCTGCACTTTTCCTGTTAGGTATGATTTAAACCATTTATATACCACAATACTTTAGTTTGTCTAGAAGAATTCCATGATTTACACAATCAAAAGCCTTGGAGAGATCACAAAAAATCCCAACGGGTGATGTCTGGTTATTCAGAGCATTTAATATTTCATTGATGAAAGTATACATAGCATTTTCTGTTGAAAAGCCTTTCTGAAAACCAAACTGACATTATGTTACAACTTTATTTTTACCTATGTGTGAAGCTACTCTAGAATAGAATGAAACTTTCACTCTGCAGCGGAGTGTACGCGGATATGAAACTTCCTGGCAGATTAAAATTGTGTGCCGGAACCGGGACTCGAACCTGGGACCTTTACCTTTCGCGGGCAAGTGTTCTACCACTGAGCTATCCCGACACGACTCACGGTCACGCCCCACAACTTCAATTCTGCCAGTACCGCGACTCCTACTTTCCAAACTTCACAGAAGTTCTCCTGCGAACCTTGAAAGACTAGCACTTCTGGAAGAAAGTATGTGGTGGAGACATGGCAGCCATAGCCTAAGGGCTCCTCTGCAGGGGAGTGTGCGTAGTTTCATATCAGCGCACACTCCGCTGCAGGGTGAAAGTTTCATTCTGGAAATATTCCTTAGGCTGTGGCTGCCATGTCTCCACCATATCCTTTCTTCCAGGAGTGCTAGTCTTGCAAGGTTCGCAGGAGCGCTTCTGTGAAGTTTGGAAAGTAGGAGTCGAGGTACTGGCAAAATTGAAGTTGTTTCTTTATTAGCTGAAAGCAACCGGTTTCCTTCACTTGATAATTCTCAAGCCGACGTTAGCATAAACAGCCTGTGAATTGCATAATTATGAGTGATGTATCTTCTCGGTGATCTATTGTTAAAAAGGGCCTCTGTAAGGTCTGTCAACTGTCAAGTATTTTTTTTTATTCATATGTTGATGCTATCGTCGGACTGGATTATTTTAATTAGAACCAAAGATATCGTAAAACAAACGTATTGAAATGTTCACAGTAAGACATTTCCATAAGAAATGTACAGAAGTAAATCGCTTTGGAGTCTAATTTAAGGAAGGCGAGAGTTACATGTTTTTAACTATGAGTTTTGGACATTCTACGAATTTTATAGAAGTTCCATGTCAGTGGCTAACATTTTTTGAACAGGTAAAAGTTTGCGAACTCTATCTGCCGTTTCCGATTTTTCCCACGAATGTGGCATACACCATTCGATAGAGGAGAAAATTCTCTACAATATATTTCAAAATGAGGAAAATCCATAGGTTCGAGTTAAAAAAATCGAAATTTGCCAAAAATGACACCTTTTTTGTTTTCCTGCGTTTGTTTTTTGATATTTCCAAAAACAGACTTCTGATTCCTGGGGCTCGGATTGCCCTAATGACGCTGCAAAACTATTCATAATCGAATTTTAATTTTTTTTAATTTTTCGATTTTTGAATTTATCCCTGGAAACTTGCCGATTTCATTTTTTTCGTATTTTTCCCTGTGTTCCCATCGGCCAATTTATCTGAAATCGAAAACCGCAAGTAAATTGGTTCACCCGTTGCTGAGATCCACTATAACCGCACAACTTTTTTCCTAATATATATATATATATATATATATATATATATATATATATATATATATATATATATATATAAATTATCTTTACTTCACGGCCATCAGAAAGCCAGGCAGATGACGACTATATATATATATATATATATATATATATATATATATATATATATATATAACTGTCAATACATTAAAACACACCAAATACAGTCGTCATCTGCCTGGCTTTCTGATGGCCGTGAAGTAAAGATAATTTTGAAACTTGGTAAATGCAAAAGTTAAGTGTAATGAATGTTAATAAACAAATAACGCTAATACACAACGACCTATATAATTACATATCTCTTTCTTTATACCTATCTAAAGTATGATATTCTAACAGTTTTATCACTGTGGTTGCTGCATTTGTACGCCAAATATACATTGGGCATGATTTATCACTAATAATAGCTCTTACACGTTAGTTTAGATTACAAACAGAAGCGTCTGTTCACTCTGCTGCATGAAACTGGCGTTCTCAAATATGGCGGCCAATGTTGCTTAGTGCTGCCACGCAGAGCGCTGTAGCTTGTCTATAGCCTCTCTTATGTTGTTTATATACCTCTTTGCCTACGCCAGACACCTGTTATGTTTGTCTGTATGTCCTCTATGTGTTCATAAACTATTCATTTGATATGAAACTTTGGTGAAATGTTCACCGTACGCCCACGAGGGTTCCTGACCCAAAAACAAAAGAGCACGCCACATAGGTCAGGAGATATGACGTCATAAATAATGAGGCTACCGCGTAGGAATACCCAGTTTTATGTGTCAATTATTGGAAAATGGGAGCAGTTAGGGTCCTACAACAAAGTTTGCAAGTAATTTCGGACGTTTATGGAGCGTTTTGTAACTGATTCAGTCATACTTTCTTGCAGAGACTTGCTGTCTAATGTGTGCTGTACTTTGCAGCCACAGTTGAAGTATGTGTTGAAAATGATTTCCATGTACCCCAACGCATGCGTTGTAGCGCCATAGCGTGCGTGTTCTGTCTCACACGTTCCACGCATTCGAATTGTGTCACAGACAGCATGTCCCCGTCGGGGGTTCGAATCCTCCCTAGGACATGGATGTTTGTGTTGTCTTTAATGTAAGTTAGTTCATAAGTAGTTTGTAAGTTTAGGGACAGATGACCACCGCAGTTAAGTCTTATAAGGTTAAACATTTGCACATTTCAAAGACAGAATGAATACACTGCTCCAGTTGTCTCCACATCTGGAATAGGCTCTACTTACACGATACAATTGATATGGCGCCTTAACAAGAGGTCGCAGAGGTTCGGTGAACGAGCAGGCCACATAACTGGACCTCCTGCCGGCCGCGGTGGCCGAGGGGACTGAGGCGCTTCAGTCACGGTCTGCACGGCCACTACGGTCGGGGGTTCGAATCCCCCCTCGGGCATGGATATTTGTGTCGTCCTAGTTCGTAAGTAGTTCATTAGTAGTTTGTAAGTTTAGGGACTGATGACCCCGTAGTTGAGTCCCATAGGCTTTACAAACATTTGAACATTTGAACTGGACCTCCTCGGACGATCTATCGACCAGGGAAGACACGATAGAGATACGTCCGGGCGTTAATGTCGAATTGGTCAGGAGCACCATAATGTAGCAGCCACGTAACCCTTCGAATCATTAATGGCACGTCTTCCAGCAGGGGAGGCAAAGTCACCCGCAAGAAACGCCGATAGTTCCGGCCTGTAGACATCCCAAAATACGATCGCTAATTATTCCGGTCCACACATTCCTGCTGCACCGATGCTGATGATGCCTTGTCACGATACCACAACGGTTCTGCATACTATCCCACAGATGACTGCTATGAATGTTAATGATAGCACTCCGCGTAAAGGTGGCCTCATCTGTGAATTGGATGGATGACACAAATCCCGGGATCGTGGTTGCCTGGTGAACAAATCGTGACAAAACTGCTCCCGATGTGGAAAGTCTGTTGCCAGTAAACCCTGCACACGCTGTAAGTGATAAGGGAAGTAACAATTGTCATGGAGAATGTTCCAGCCGCCGTGGAGCGGCAGTGCGCTCTAAGGCGCCTTGCTGCTGAGCACATGGTTGCTCGCCGTCGGAGGTTCGAGTCCTCTCTGGGGCATCGGTGGTTTTATTGTCCTAGGTTAGGTTAAGTTAAATTACGTACTTAGTAAGTCTAGGTACTAAGGACTATAGCAGTTTGGTTCTATAGTTTCACACACATTTTAATTTGAAAATGTTCCACACGGTCATCTGGCTTATCCTGCACTGGTCTGCCAACTGCCTGGTGCTGACACGGCAGTCGCATTCCACAATGTTAATCACATTTTCCTCCGAGTCTAGTGTCCGGGCACGTCCTTCATGATATCTTGCTTCCTTATTAAGACCCTGTTTCAAACGAACGCCGAAACACTGTTGCAAACATTTGATGCTGTGGTGGTTGTCGGCGGGGGTAGGTCTCCCGATACAACCTTGTTGCCCGCCGCCCGTTGCCATTTGCCTTTGCATAAGTGAACACCATGTCTGCAAGCTCTCGATTCGAATACTGACCCATTGTGTACAACGCTGTACGACATCTACTCAAGGTGAGTCAGCAAGGAAAGTGAATCGGACACAAACGTTACAACTAGTATGGCAATAGAGGTTGCTATGGCTCATTCACCGTTGTATTTTAAATTCTTCTTTTCTTCTCCGATTTTAATAATTGATTATACTTGTCCACTGATTGTTACCCTGCTGAAGCGCGGTGCTGAGGCCGCTGCCAGGGAAAAAATTAGAGGCGGATTTTAACCGCAGTCCTCCCAGATGTAAGTTCAGTGTGCTAACCACTCCTCTCAGTTTGCAGTTAACATGGATCGCAGACCCGCCACTGATTTAAGTATAAAAGATAATATTGTCCTAAACAGTATTGTATACAATGACGTACAAAACGTAAGCAGCTGTGGTGGAGCGGCCGAGCGTACTATGACGCCTTGCTGCGGAGTACGCGGTCGCACAAAAATGTTCAAATTCAAATGTTTGTATAGCTTATGGGTCTTAACTACGGGGTCATCAGTCCCTAAACTTACAAACTACTTATGAACTAACTAAGACTAAGGACGGCACAAATATCCATGCCCGAGGGGGGATTCGAACCCCCGACCGTAGTGGCCGCGCAGGCCGTGACTGGAGCGCCTCAGTCCCCTCGGCCACCGCGGCCGGCGTCGGAGGTTCGAGTCTTCCCTGGAGCATGAGTGTATGTGGTATGTGTTGTCCTTAGGTTAGTTTAACTTAGTTTAAGTAGTCTATGAACTGATGACCATAGCAGTTTGGTACAATAGGTTTACACAAATTTGAAAGCGTAAGGACGGAAATACTTTCCCATGATGTGTCACTGCTAAGTAACATAAGCCAATGACACTGCACTGCAGCCTTACACAAAAAGAGCTGCTACAGCGTAGTACAGGCTGTAACTGAATCAAACACGCAGAGAGATGATACTTTTATTCAAACAATATAACTAAGTCTACTGTCAATTTACCACGATTCGTGGTGGTTTTCGGGACAATATTGTTGGTGTAATGTTCTTGGATAAACTACGTGTTTGCACCTCTAGCCATACGAGGAACTTCCAGCATTGTCGAACGCAGTCGTTTTGATGGACCAAGTGTTATGATTTGGAGAGGCATAATGTTACATGTGCATATTGACACACAAATCTCTGAACACGGTACCCTCATCGGTTGACGCTATTTTGCCATTGTAATATTTCGACATGTGTGTCTTTTAATGCGCGTATTCGTCTCTGACCTACATTTAACGCACGCCGCATAGTACAATGCGATTGGAGGAGCTATTGGAACGAAGTTGCTTTCATTGTGATGCTGTCATTTATCGTCTAGTGAAGTCATCAGAAGATAAAAACCAACTGGAGAACGATTTAGATATGATATTTTTATGGTGCAAAAATTGGTAACTGACTCTATTCTATGAAAAGCAAGATGTCATCCGCATGGGTACTAAAAGGAACCCTTCCAGCTTCGTTCATTAAAATAATCAGTCAAATCTGAACGCTGTAAATGCAACAAAATACCTCGGAATTACTGTTACGACAGTGGACAGAACACACACAATATGTTGTGGGGAAGGCGAACCAGTGACTGCATTTTATTGTCAGAATACTTGAAAGACGCAACAGAACTACTAACGAGACTGCCTACACTACGCTTGTCTACCTTCATTTGAAGTACTGCTGAGTAGCGTGGGATTTTGATAAGGTAAAATTTGACAGCGGACATCGAAAGAGTACAGAGAAGGGCAGCTCATTTTGTATTATTGCGATACAACGGAAAGAGCGTCACGAAAAATTTACATGTGTCGGGATGAGAATCATTTCTACAACGGCGTTTTTCGTTGCAGTGAAATCTAGTTAGGAGATCTAGTCGGGAGAAATGATTAACAAAATAAAATAAGAGAAATCAGAACTCGGGGAGATATAGGGGTTCTTTCTTTCCGCGTGGTATTCGAGAATGTAATATTAGATAAATAGTATGAAGGTGAATCAATGAACCCTCTGCCAGGCACTTCAGTCTGATTTGCAAAGTAGCCATGTAACTATAGATGTAGGTGTTAATCACTACGTTTACATGCAACACATCTTCCGGAAGACGAAAACCGAATTTCGTAAACCGTCTTTCGCTGTCGTGTTTACATGTTATTGCCTGAAGCGGATTTCCTAGTCCACTCAGTTTGGCGGCAGAAAAACAGCTGATTCATTTCATTATTTACTCTCCAGAATTGCTATCTTTCTTTACGTAAATACACAGATTCACGCTCACTCTAATATTTACACTTCTCTTTAACTGTAGAAAATATAGCACCATCCATATGAGTCGAAAATTCTTAACAAGAAAACACCATCTGACAAGTCAAGAACGTTTCAAAAACGGTTGCGTTTACATGCACACAAAGATCGATTGTGGAACGGAAAACCGCTTTACAGAATTGGATTTCCAGAATCGATTTTGCAGTGTTTACATGCAAAAGCTGAATTGGTAAATCGGTTTACGAAATCCGGTTTTGGGAGCCCATGTAAACGTGGTGATAATGAGAACACGCAAAATCTTCAAATGTTTCAAATGTTTGTATAGTCTATGGGACTTAACTACGGGGTCATCAGTCCCTAAACTTACAAACTACTTATGAACTACTTACGAACTAGGACGACACAAATATCCATGCTCGAGGGGGGATTCGAACCCCCGACCGTAGTGGCCGTGGAGACCGTGACTGGAGTGCCTTAGTCCCCTCGGCCACCGGGGCCGGCGTGCAAAAATCTTCATAGATTACTGACGACGAGAGCTGTTGACGACATGTACACTGGAAATTCCAAGTCTGACCATTCGCGGTTTTTAAATAAAATATAATCAATTGGGTATATCAAGGTATTTCCAGTTGTACTGGCGAAATCTTTCATTTACTTGTGTTAAGGATAACATGGCAAAATAAATGAATTATTTTAATAGCGCTACTCTCTGTCTTAGTATCATGTGATTGCATTAAACTTATCATTTTTCAGAATGATTATGAACGGGTTGCATGAAATCGATGCTTTCTCAGATCCGCTGGGTAACCGATACGCCGTGGAGTTAATCAGCCGATCGGACGGGAGTGTTATATGAGAAGAACAGCTCAGGTGATTCCAATAGCACATTCTGAGAACAAGCGGAAGAGGGATATGGGCAGCAGATGGGTAGAAGCCCGACACAAACATTAACAGCCATGTGATTCACGTAATAAGAAATTAGAGATGCTCCGGTGACATCCGATCATTTTCATACGGAGGACAACGCAACAGTTTAGGAAAAGTGCGTCTAAGTGACACGCAAGATGGAGCTATTCCGAAGTCAAACTGACAGAACCACAGACACAATTAAATAGTGTTCAAAAATGTTTGTAAATCTATGGGTCTTAACTTCTTTGGTTATTAGTCCATAGGCTTACAAACTACTTAAACGATGTTAAACTAACCTAAGGACAACGCACACACCCATGCCCGAGGGAGGACACGAACCTCCGTCGGCGAGCAACCGCGCGCTCCGCAGCAAGGCGCCTTAACACGCTTGGCCACTCCACCGCAGCTAAATAGTGTCCTACACTGATTTCCACACAAAATGCAACAACAACAGGAACCGGAGAAATCACAGCTGATTCAATTGGAAGATAATCGTTGTACAAAGATCACATTATTGAAATACAGGCTCATGTGCAGTGAGGAACATGATGAATCCAGTATTCAGTGTTGCTACCATTTCTGGTAATAAACGCTTGTACAGGCCTCGGAACTAAATCAGAGATGTTCTGGATATGTTTTTTGGTTACATCTATCCATGCTGCTTCCATATGTTGCCAAACTTGATCTGGTGTATCAGCGTGTGATGTATAATGGGGCAGTCATTCTGAAATCATTCACCAGATTTTTTCGATTGACGAGAAATCGGGAGAACAGGGAGGCCAAGGCAGCAATGCAGTCCGATGGTCGATGAAGAACTCTTAAACATTGCACGCCAAGTGTAGTCGAGCATTATCATGTTTCAATGTGGCCTTCGACAAACTCGGAAGGTATGGGAGGACAACAGGCTGCAACACTTCAGAGATGAAACACTGTCTGGTTATTAATGCATAGCTAGGGGGTACGGGAGTGAATTCTGATATCATCACAAACTATAATACAGGGTGCAAGATCAGTATGGCTATGCGTAAGGTAACAGCTCATCAGTCTCTCAGCTCGGTATCTCCAGTCTCTAATCCAACCACAGTGGTGGCGCATGCAGAACAGGAATTGGAACAACATTCTTTTCACCAACGAATCACTACTCTCCTTGCACCACCACAATCTTCGGCTTAAGAGTCTTCAGACACCGTGGTGAGAGACTGTTGCCGAATGGATCATCATACTTATCCTATTCGGTGTTATGGTTTGGGATGGTACTGGCTTCCACTACCGCACTCCACCTAGTACGCATTACTGGTAGAGCTCGCGCAAGAAGTCGTGGCCTGTGCGCAGAAACGCATTCTCGAATTTTGCGTAGGGTGAGTCCATTCCTTTGTTTCGGAGGGGGGCGTCTTAGTTGCACATTGCCTGCTGAGCCGTAAGCTTCGTCCGTCAGTCGGCTGTCAACTGCGCCCCGCGACCAGTAGGCAACACGCCACTGAGGCGACCGCCCCTCCGAACCAGAGGAATAGACTCGCCCAGCGCACAAGGCGAGAAAGCAGGGGCCACGACTTTTGCACGAGCTTTACATTAGTCATCCAGCGTTACATCTATGAGGTGTTAGAGCTTGTTGTCCTTCCCATACGTTTGGAGCTTCATTCCAAGATAATTCGCGACCACACATGGCACTCAATGTTCAAGACTTCTTCATCATACATTGGATTGAAGCCTCCCAGCTCTCTCCATCTCTCACCTTTCGAAAACGTCTGATCGATGTTTGTGGAACGACCCTGACCAGGGTATACCACCCACTACTATAACAGATCAACTTTGACAATGTATAGACGCAGCATGGACTGCCACAAGCCAAAAACAATCCAGAGCCTCTTTTATTCAATTCCGAGGCGTGTAATAGCGGATATAGCCTGCAAGCCGGCAGCACTCGATACTGATTTCACCTTCTTCATCATTTCACATGGGGTTCATTTTCAATCATGTGATCTTCGTACAATGTGTTATCTCCCAAATAAATTTGGTTATGGTGCCTCCAGTTCTTCGTGGTATCGCATTCTGGATGGCCAGCAATGTTCACTAGCAGAGTCAGCGCCACATAGTGAGTGAGAGACGGTACGCCGACCGTGAAAAACGATTATGTTAAATGGAAATTGTACCAGGAGAGAGTAGCGATTACGTCATTGGAGTAGAATTCAAAACATTCGTGTTCGGGAACAATCTCGCGCTCGAGATACTATGAAGAAGCAGCAAAGCTGATTGTAGAAAGAATTAGTTCCACGCTGCAGATAAACTGATGTCAGAATTGTACGCATTGTAGCCATAGATCGTGACTATAGATCAAACCTTTCCAAACTTTGTTTCGCGACGCACCGGTGTGTCTGGTAATAATATCAAGGGTATGGCCAGACTAGTATATTCATAATGTATAATAAATGAAAAACTTAGGAAAGAAAATAATAAAAAATAATCTCTTTGTTCAGTGGATACTGTACTTAGATATTAATTATAGCCAACCAAGCGAACTGCGGCACGCCAGTCACGGTCTGCACGGCCACTACTATCGGAGGTTCGAATCCCCCCTCGGGCATGGATATTTGTGCCGTCCTTAGTATTTGCTAGTTCATAAGTAGTTTGTAAGTTTAGGGACTGATGACCCGTAATTAAGTCCCATAAGCTCTACAAACATTTGAACAAATATAAAAAATAGTTATAGTTTGTTTCCCAAAGAACCTCACATGTTGATATTAGTGAAAGTTTCTTTCGTGAAACTATATGTATTAGAGAGGTGTCTCCACTAGGAAAAGTTTGGAAATCTCTCATGTAGTTCAACAGATAGTATATGAAGTTTTTATAGACTAATTTTTGTCTATCATACAATAATTAATTTCCAGATATATATTACCATGAACTATCTAGGTAATAGTTAATTTTCGTTATTTGGTACGCTTTTTCCAGGGCCACTTTATGGCCCGAGTTACATAAATGATCAACAGGGTAGTAAATTTGAGAGGGGACACAGAGGTCCCCAAGAGGAAAATCCGTATACAGGATGTATCACAAAATATTACTAACTAAAATTGACATAGGTCGAAGAATACGTGGGAAAATGAAGAGAGGAGTGCAAACTGACTTCTTGTATGTGTCGAGCCGGCCGCGGTGGCCGAGGGGACTGAGGCGCTTCAGTCACGGTCTCCACGGCCACTACGGTCGCCGGCCGCGGTGGCCGAGGAGACTGAGGCGCTCCAGTCACGGTCAGCACGGCCACTACGGTCGGGGGTTCGAATCCCCCCTCGGGCATGGATATTTGTGCCGTCCTAGTTCGTAAGTAGTTCATAAGTAGTTTGTAAGTTTAGGGACTGATGACCCCGTAGTTAAGTCCCTTAAGCTTAACAAACAACAGCCACTACGGTCGGGGGTTCGAATCCCCCCTCGGGCATGGATATTTGTGCCGTCCTTAGTATTAGCTAGTTTGTAAGTAGTTTGTAAGTCTAGGGACTGATGACCCCGTAGTTAAGTCCCATAGGCTATACAAACATTTGAATTTGTATGTATCGAAAAATGTTCACCAATCTATCCTGCCTTTGGTCATTCTTTGCGGCAGGTACACTATGTGATCAAAAGTATTCGGGCACCCCAAAACCATACGTTTTTCATTTTAGCTCCATTGTGCTGCCACCTACTGCGAGGTGTTCCATATTAGCGACCTCAGTGGTCATTAGAGATCGTGAGAGAGCAGAACGGGGCGCTCCGCGGAACTCACGGACCTCGAACGTGGTCATGTCGATGGGTGTCACTTGTGTCAGAAGTCTGTACGTAAGATTAGCACACTCCTAAACATTCCTAGGTCCACTGTTTCCGATGTGATAGTGAAGTGGAAACGTGAATGTATACCTACAGCACGAAAGCTTACAGGCCGACCTCGTCTGTTGACTGACAGAGACCGCAGACAGTTGAAGAGGGTCGTACAGTGTAATAGGCAGGCATCTATACAGACCACCACGCAGACCTTCCAAAAATGCTTCAGAATCCACTCCAAGTTGAAAATAAGTGAATGTTTGTCAAAGCTAAACCCAAATGTCAAATAATTTCGGCTGTTTGTTAAAAACTGGCCAGGCAGCCATATGTTAGGTGTAGATCTAACGGTTCCTGTAATAATTGCATAGTGCTGTTCAATACAACAACGATTTTTTTTTCACGTGGCTACTGTTTACTAATACAGGTGCACTACTCTACCGCAGAGTATACCAGGCTCAACACAGACGTCCTCAGAGTTGTTGCTGTTGATTCCCAGGTGGTTCTGCAGAGTTTATGGATGAAGTTATTTCTTGTTCTCATCTAGGCAGCTGTTTTCGTAAGGTGTGATTTAAATGACAAGGTTCTGTCTAACGCGACACATAGGTTCCTTGGCTCCTTGTTGTGGTTGAGGCGTGTGTTGTCAAAGTATACTTATAGAGCTTTGTCCTGTTTCTGGCATGTTAGGAATGTATAGGCTGAAAAGCAGTGGGGCTAATACTGAGCCTTGAAGTAAGCCATTTTGAAGGAATTTCTGGTTACTGACTTTGTTTCCCATGATGACCTGGAATCCTATGTTGCTAATCATGTTACGTTCTGTGCTCGGCCGTGACGAGTCTGTGTATCTAACCCAATATATTGGATTCGGATTACGGTGTTCACACTATCGCCAACATGGCTAACGAGAAAGTCAGGCTGCAGCACGTTCACCACTACATGTCATCAACGTAGGAATGAGCCAAAGTGATCGCTAGCTGACTGATTGGCAGCTATGAGGCAACAGGCTGTGCGCCTGGGTAACAAGGCCTCACAACAATACGAGGCACGTCACACTGATAGGCCGCGATCGCAAATGACTGGCTGGCCGCTACGAGGCACTGGGCTGTGCCCCAGTGGCCAGCCATTCAGCTAGCGATCGCGGCCTACTCTGTATGATGTACCAAGGACTGTTGTGAGGCCTTGCCTCTAGGTGTGTTGCCCTTGAGCCAACCAGTCAGCTGACGATCGCGTTGGCTCATTCCTACCTTGACGAGGTTTAGTGGCATCCACGTTGCGGCGGTCGAGACGCCAACGGCGAGTAATTTTCTCGACGCGAGGCGGTGGAGCTACGCTTCAGCTCCTGCAGTAAACGTACCAGATGTCTCCCATATGTTTTCATCACAAGGGTCACAGTAAAAGACTTTATTTATTATTTATTATTATTATTAAAGTTTGACCTACTAAGGACCACATAAAATAACTCGTGTCTCCTTCCTTTTCTCTGCTCTTTCTTTCCAGTACATTTTCAGTCGTTCTCCATGCTTTTCTCTTCTCTCTTCTTTCGATATTGCGCCTTTCTTTCTCTTCTTTTTCTCCTGGAAGCCCTACAAACGTTTACTTTCGCTATAAACTTTTCTCTTTCTGCTATTTCTTGCTGTGATATTTTAATTTCCCTCAGGTCTGCCTTCACTTCTTTGATGCAAGTCACTGATTTTTATTTCCTGTAAAAATAATACTCTTCTTTTGATTTATTAAAGACAAATCTCCTCTACATCCACAAGTGAGGAAACATTACAAGTATTTGAATTACACATGAAAAGTTATTTAGTTTATCTACATTGCTCAATCCATCTACACTGCTCAAAACAATTAGAGCATCAGGCAAGATATCATACACAATATACATATGGAAATGTATTTTATTCAGATATTTGTTACAATTGTTAAAATGGTTGTAAATCTATGGGACTTAACTGCTTGGTTATTAGTTCCTAGCTTACAAACTACTTGCACTAAGTTAAACTAAACTAAAGACAACACATACAACCATGTCCGAGGGGAGACTCGAATCCCCGACGGCGAACGGCCGCGCGCAGCGCAGCAAGGCGACTCAGTGCGCACGGCTATTCCACCGCGGCAGTTACAGTTGTGAGCCGGCCGCAGTGACCGAGAGGACTGAGGCGCTCCAGTCACGGCCTGCACGGCCACTATGGTCGGGGGTTCGAATCCCCCTCGAGCATAGATATTTGTGACGTCCTTAGTATTACGTAGTTCATAAGTAGTTTGTAAGTTTAGAGACTGATGACCCCATAGTTAAGTCGCATAAGCTATACAATTATTTGAACATTTTTTAGTTACAGTTGTAATTTGTGTGTGATACAGTACTATATTTTGCTCTCTCAACTCTTTACTTGTGATTTACATAGCGTTTACTTAGAGTGAGGCACTATGGTCAACCATGACAGTGAAAAAGTCATTCTCGTTGCTCTCTAATATGGTGTGATCACCTCGGATGGCCAGCATAGTTGCACATGTGCGTGGCATGGCCAGTATCATGTTATCAATCAGCTCTTAAGGGATATTTGGCCATTCTTCCATGAGTGCATACCCAGCTCTGATACTTTTATCGGAATGCTGGTCTGGCTGTAATGCATCTGTGAAGTGCATCCCAGACATGTTCAATCGGGTTTAAGTCCAGTGAACAAGCTGACCATCCCGTTCGTTCAGTTTAAAAAAAAAAATTAAATGTTTGTAATTCTATCGGACCAAACTACGTGATCATCAGTCCGTAGCTTACAAACTACTTAAACCTAGGTAAACTAACCTAAGGACAAACACACACATCTATGCCCCAGGGAGGACTCGAACCTCCACGGCGAGCAACCGCGCGCTCTGCAGCGAGACGCTTTAGAGTTCGTTCAGTTCCCTCAGCTTCAAGCATGTTGTCCAGCAGTGCAGGGACTAGCGTCATCGTCCACCAGAAGAAACCCATCTCCTATGGCACCAGCATAGCGCACAACATAAAGTCGAAAGATCTCGTCTCTATACCTCCGACCAGTCAAAGCGCCATTCTGAATGACATGGAGGGCCGTATGTCCGCCAATACTAACTCCTGCACACACCATTCGTCCACCACCATGGTATGGTGATGTTTTCTACATACTACCAGAAGAGGAAACAACAGTTGTCCGAATGAACACAAAATCTTGACTCATATGTGAACAGAAATGTTCAAATGTTTGTAGAGTGTATGGGACTTAACTACGGGGTCATCAGTCCCTAAACTTACAAACTACTTATGAACTACTTACAACTAAGGACGGCACAAATATCCATGCCCGAGGGGGGATTCGAACCCCCGACCGTAGTGGCCGTGCAGACCGTGACTGGAGCGCCTCAGTCCCCTCGGCCACCGCGGCCGGCTGTGAACAGAACCTAGCGCCATTTGTTACAACTCCAATCCTGATTTTCCTCCGCCCAGTTTCTGCAGGCTAAATGATGGCATGGTTTTAATGGGACACACACTATAGGCCCCATTCTCTAAGGCGAATTCGGACTGTTTGTGTTGATATTGCGCGTCCTGTTGCTGCCTGGAGGATGAGTTGCAGCTGAGTTGCATTCAGCCATCTGTCTCGACGGGTTGTTAACCAGAGATAACGGTCATCTCTTGCTGATGTTATCGGTGGACGACCTTGGCCTTGCCGTCTTTTAAAGGGTTCCTGTTGTCTGAAATCCCGTCCAGGTCCTGGAAATAACACTTTAAGACACTCCAATCACTGCAACCACATCCCTCTGTGTCTGTCCTATTTTCAGCCTTCCTATGGCTCTCCATGCCATAGCTCTCTCCCCCCCCCCCCCCCCGCAGGGGGCTCACGGTTCTTTCGTGAGTACATGTGTGGCGAACACGGGGCCCCAAGCTAATGCAGTCTTCCTTCCTTTTTTACTTCCCAGACTGCATTTCCTTTCCAAATGTTCAAATGTTTGTAAATCTATCGGACCAAACTGCGTGGCCATCAGTCCGTAGCTTACAAACTACTTAAACTAAACTAACCTAACCTAAGGACAACACACACACACACACACACACACACACACACACATGCCCCAGGGAGGACTCGAACCTCCGACGGCGAACAACCGCGCGCTCCGCAGCGAAGCGCCTTAGACCGCTCGGCTGTTCCACCGAGACCATTTCCTTTCCCTCTCCCCTCCTTTCCTATCCTCACTCCTTCCCCTCCCCACCGGGGGACTGATAATCTTAGCAGTTTAGTCCCCCTATCCCAATCAAACAACCCAACCCGCCATAGCTTTGGGTAAGTCACGTTCCTGTTGCATTGAACTAACTGCTCACTACACTATTTGAACCCAATTGCTTGTGTAATTCGTCCACACCAATCCCGTCGGTAGCAACTTTCTGCTATTACCACTATTTTGGTTCCGTAATGTTGTTTCCATTCTGAAGAACGGACAGAAAGACATCGAACCATTTTAGTTCATTCTGCCGACGACAATACTTCAGAACATAGATATCTTAACTGATCCCCTAATGTTAAAGGATCTCCTAATGGTTTCGACCAGAGTATTTTCACACATCAACAAAATGAGGATAGCTGCAACTCAATCAAAAGACGGGACAAACACACACACCCATGCCCCAGGTAGGACTCGAACCTCCACTGCGAGCAACCGCGCGCTCCGCAGCGAGGTGCTTTAGAGCGCTCGGCTACTCCACCGCGGCTCGCCGTCAGTGCAGCGCTCTCTGGAGACTGAGCGAAATTACTGTACAATGAAGCATTGAGATACAGCAGTCGGTCGCGGCGGCGTGGCCGAGCGCATGGAGGCGCTATGCACCGATGCGCGAAGCCGTTCCCCGTCGGAAGTTCGAATCCTCCCTCGGGCATGGATGTTTTTGTTGTCTTTAGTATAAGTTATTTGATAAGTAGTTTGTAAGTTTAGGGACTGATGACCCCGCAGATAAATCCCATAAACTTCACAAACATTTGAACGTTTTGAACATAGCAGTCGCAATCGCCGTCTTCCGCACGTGCAAGTTAGAAGTTGTACTGCCGGCCGCGGTGGCCGAGGGGACTGAGGCGCTCCAGTCACGGTCTGCACGGCCACTGCGGTCGGGGGTTCGAATCCCCCCTCGGGCATGGATATTTGTGCCGTCCTAGTTCGTAAGTAGTTCATAAGTAGTTTGTAAGTTTAGGGGCTGATAACCCCGTAGTTAAGTCCCATAAGCTATACAAACATTTGAAGTACTCTTTACACATTGGTATCACATACACGGCTTTGTTTAATATGTACTGAATTAGTGGTAGTAGTAGTAAAAGGTTTCTCAGAAGATAAAAATCATAGGACTACCAATAAAACATGTATTTCACATGAAACGAAAATTCATTCTTACTCAAAACAAGTTTGCATTTTGCGTGTATTTATACTTAAATGAGAGAGAAATTCTAGAACATATTACACCTAAAATCTGTTTGCATACATTTACTTATTGCAGGAAAAAAATTTGGTAGAACTTAACACATCGTCGGTTTTTGCTTCCGTCCTTATGATTTCAGCTTAAAACTCTGGTGCTTTCGGAACACAGCTGCCACAATTTACAACCACAATAGCGACTATTGTTTGATCCTCATACTGTCCCAAATTTTGGATAGCGTTAATTTTAATGCATGTTGTATGCAGTGGGGGCTAAATTAAAAATCAAAGTTTTCCAATACTGGCGGATTGTCTCCAGAACTGAATTTCCTTTCCATATAGTATGAATGGATAACATACACAAAACCTTGCGTATTTTGTCTGACTTTCATTGATGGATGAATGTGCTTCTCTATTCGTAGACGTATGTGTTTGATTGTTGAATATATTGCATAATTTCAAATGTCTTATCATGCGTGTTGCATTTTTTGCTATATTGCGGACCTTTTGGCCTACTTTAGGTTACGGTAGTAATACTAAAAGTGGGCCTTTGCGATCGTCTTTTGACAGCTCGAAATTTAAATGAAAATAACGGCTTAACTATTCATCTGACACGAAAATTGAATAACCGAATTTGTAGAGGAGAAAATTATGTACAACTTTGCTCTCTTATGTTTTTTTCACATCTCGTAGCGTTTCAAAGATATTTTCAAAAGTAACGGCGATTTTGGGATGTATATATGTCTATCTGTCCGTAACGTGTTCCCTGTTTTTAAGACGAATCGTTCAACCGATCAGCACCAAATTTTACAGACATGATTGTAGGCCGCCAGAGACCAGAACCTCCCTTTTTCAAATTTTTCGGACAAAAAATACGGAAGTAATACAAAAAAAAGCCGTTTGTAATATAATTGTAATTGCAAACGAACCGTTCATCTGACACGAAAATTGAATAACCTAATTTGTAGAGGAGAAAATTCTCTACAACTTAGCTCCCTTATGTTTTTCTTTTTTTCATATCTCGTATCGTTTGAAACATATTTACAAAACTAACGGAGATTTGACACCCACCATTGAATTAACGAAAACCAGCCGTTCGGAGATGTCACGTGCCAGAACTCTGGCATACGCCATCTTGCGTTGCGTATTTGATGATTTTCTTATTGCAACTTACACGTTGTCATTTCAAAGCAATGGCGCACTGAAGAATTAACAAAAACACATCGTTCTTCGTACGATAAATGATAATTTAGTGCCTACAAATGCCATTAGCATCAGTTAACAACGGCCATCAATAGTACGACATTAAAGGACACATCTTTCGATTGATAGCCGTAGCGTAGTGGGCCAGGCGTTGGGCTAGGACGCTATAGATCGGTGGTTCGGAACCCGCCACTACCTAAATTCTTTTTCCTAAAAGGGTTTCAGACACTCTTATTAATTAATTTTTATTATTTACATTATTATTTTGGTCGAAAATGTTTGCAGAAACTTATGAAACTACAAATCTCAAGTGGGCCGTAAAACATGTCAGTGCGATTTTTTTTTTTAACATGTTGCAATGGACGTTATCTCCATTCTCAGTGAAGTACTGCCACCTCCACGACTTTCGTTTTTGTGTATTCGTGTTTCAATCACAGTCTCAGTGAGCGTTGCCTGTCAGTGTCATCCAGTTCAAACAACCGCAGGGCATGATGCCCCAGTCAGCAACATGTGCAGCAGCTGCGCGCCGTCTCTCGTGAGCTTCTCTAGAACTGCCGGAGCACCGCAGCTCGACAAATTCTCGGTGCGCTCGAGTTGCCACGGTCCCATCTCTAGGTGGATAAAATACCACTCAAACGTATGCTAAGGACAACACACACATCCATGCTCGATGGTGGACTCGAACCTCCGAAGGGACTAAATGTAATAAAATACGACCTAGCTACCGTGTAGTGAAACGCTGAAAAAGGAATACACACTATCGACAGTCAACAAAGCCATCTATAGATTTTAATTATCGACACATCAATAACAGCATCGGCTATTGCAGTTGTCCATTGTTGGCCTTGCTCCATTACTGCTATGTTAAGCACTACAGTGTAATGCTGCCCCTGCCGTTTATTTCTTCTGTGCTGTTAAGATTAATTTCCAATTATGAATAAGTTCATAACAAGAGAAAAACCGACTTTCATTTGTCCACTAGCGTTATGGTAAGTTAAAATAGGTACTGCTATACTAGCTTATTTATGTATTTACAGCCGTCCGCGGTGGCCGAGGGGACTGAGGCGCTCCAGTCACGGTCTGTACGGCCACTACGGTCGGGGGTTCGAATCCCCCCTCGGGCGTGGATATTTGTGCCGTCCTTAATATTAGTTAGTTGATAAGTAGTTTATAAGTTTAGGGACTGATGACCCCGTAGTTAAGTCCCATAAGCTATACAAACATTTAACATATTTTTATCTATTTACAGTAGTGGAGCCGCGCTAGAGTAGCCGAGCGCCGGGAGCCGTGGCTCAGCGCGCCCGGTCAGAGGGCTCAACGCCCTCTGTAATAAAAAAGCTGAGCCAACAACACACCGAACAAGAACGAACAAAAACGATCAGCGTCCGCAGCGAAGAAAACTACCCATTGAAAAAAAAAAAAAAAAAAAAAAAAAAAAAAAAAAAAAAAAAAAAAAAAAAAAGCGCCTCGCTGCGGAGCGCGCGGTTGCTCGCCGTGGAGATTCGAGTCCTCCCTGGGGCATGGGTGTGTGTGTTTGTCCTTAGGTTAGTTTACCCAGGTTTAAGTAGTTTGTAAGCTACCGACTGATGACCACGCAGTTTGGTCCGATAGATTTACAAACATTTGAACAGCAGTGGAGACGTTATTTGGAGTGGCAATATTTCAGTATTTTCATAAGGCACCTCACTTAGTACGTGTAATACTTTTTAAAGTTAGGTTTGAGAGTAATCTTTTGTCTAGAGGATAGATACGTTTCAATGCCAACAAGAGTAAAAGAACCAATAATCTTGGAAATAAAATTATAGACTTGCGCTTCCTAAATCAATATGCAAGGTATTTATACTGATGCAAAAATTAATGCAGATTTTGCGAAACACCGAGCTACAATCGTGGCAGACAGGCAGCGAGCTTGGTGACGTGCAACCGTGTCGTTGCCAGTATTCAAATACAAAGAAACACTTCTCATTCTGATAATATGACTTCGTTTGGATTAACAACTGAACGTTCTGCTGGGGTACGTTGAAACAATTTTTAAGAAATGTTTACCCCAATTTTGTATATAAAATATTGCAGTACTTACAAGGTCTTACAAACGCAAACTATGTGCATAAAATATAAAAAATATGTTAGTCTAAGTTTGTTTTTAGAATAAATGGAAAACATGAGCCTTTGTAAATTTCTCTTTAACCATTCGGATCCCCCCTTTGACAATATCCTGGCTACGTCACTGACTTGTCGTCGGAGTGAGTCTGCAGTTTAGGCATGTGCGATGGGGAGGGGGAAACCAAATGGAGAGGAGTAGAGAATGTGAAATGGGGGGGGGGGGGGGGGGGAGAATTACAGTGTAAATGCTGGTCAACAAAGTGGATGATTCAGATGGCGGGAATTTCTAGATGTGGGTGTCCGGGGATTATCGCAGATTGAAGCCTGGAATGATTTCGGGACCAGAAAATATACTTTAAGGATAACACTCATCAGTTCAGTTCAGAACAGCTGATCTACATCTGCATGGGATACTCTGAAAATTACATTTAAATGCCTGGCAGAGGGTTCATCGAACCACCTTTATACTATTTATCTCCCATTCCATTCTCGGATAGTGCGCTGGAAGAAAGAACACCTGAATCTCACCGTTCGAGCTCTGATTTCTCGTATTTTATTGTGATGATCATTTCTACCTATGTAAGTGGGAGTCAACAATATATCTTCGCATTTGGGAGATAATGTTGGCGATTGGAGTTTCGTAAGTAGCCTACGCCGCAGCGATAAACGCCGTTGTTGTAATGATTCCCATTCCAGATCCTGTATCATTTCCGTGAAGTTGTTTTCCCTGTATAATGACGATACAAAACGAGCTGGCCTTCTTTGGACTCTTTCGATGTCCTCCGTCAAACCCCCCTGATAAGGATCCCACACTGGACAGAACTACTCCAAAAAAGAACGGACAGGCGTAGTGTGTGCAATTTCTTTAGTACTTCTGTTGCATCTTTTAAGGGTTCTGTCAGTAAAACGCAGTCTCTGGTTCGCTTTTTCCACGACATTATCTAGTGTTCTTTCTAGTTTAAGTCTGAAGTAATAGTAATTCCTAGGTATTTAGTGCAGTTCACGTTCTTTACTTTCGATTGATTTATCTTGTAAACAAAGTTTAACGGATTTCTTTTCGTACTCATGTGAACGACTCCACACTTCTCATTATTTAGAGTCAATTGCCAATTTTTACACCAAACTGATATCTTATTTAGATCGTTCTGCAGTTGCTTTTGATCTTCAGATGATTTTACTAGACGGTAAATGACGGCGTGATTTGCAAAGAACCTAAGAGAGCTGCCTAGCTTTTCTCCCAAATCGTTTATGTATATAAGGAACAGCAGAGGACCAATAACACTAACCTGTGGAACGCCCGGTATCACCTCTGTTTTAGTCGATGCCTTACCATCGATTACTCTTGACAGGAAATCCCCTATCCAGTCGCAAATTTGGGGCGATATAACCATGCAATTTGATTAAAAGCCGTTTGTGAGGTGCAGTGTCATAAGCTTTCTGGAAATCAAGAAATACGGAATCAATTTGAGAACCCTTGTTGATAGCACTCATCACTTCCGGTAAGTAAAGAGCTAGTTGTGTTTGACATGGACGATATTTTCTAAATCCGTGTTGACCTTGGGTCAATAGATCATTCTGTTCGAGATAATTCATAATATTCGAAAACAAGATATTTTCCAAAACCCTGCTGCAAATTGACGTCAATGAAATAGGCCTGTAGTTCAGTGGGTTACTCCTACTGCCTTTCTTCAGGTGTGACCTGGCAATTTTCCAGTCTTTTGGTACAGATCCTTCTTTGAGCGAGCGGTTGTATATGGCTGTTAAGTAAGAAGGAAGGAGCTATCGCTTCAGCATAATCAAATAGAAATCTAATGGGTATACAGTCCGGACCAGAAGACTTGTTCTTGTTGAGTGATTTACCGTAAGTTGTTTCACTACTCCGAGGACATCTACTTCAACGTTACTCATTCTGGCCTCTGTTTGTAATTCGAAATCTGGAATATTGGTTTCGTCTTCTTTGGTGAATAACTTTCGAAAAGCTGTGTTTAGTAACTCTGCTTTAGTAGCGCTGTTATCGGCAGGATCGCCATTACTATCAAGTAGTGAGGGTGTTGTTTGTGTTTTGCCCCTAGTATATTTAACATATGACCAAAATCACTTTGGGTTTTCAATTAAATTTCGAAATTCGAGAAAGAGTTTCGTTGTGAAAAGTATTGTAGGCATCTCGCATGGAAGTCCTCGCTAAATTTCGAGCTTCAGTGTAGGATCGCTAATCTTGGGAATTTTTTGTTCGTTTAAATTTAGCATGCCTTTTCCGTTGTTTTTGCAACAGTGCCCTGACCTTTTTGTGTATCAAGGGGGATCACCTCCTCCTTTTATTAATTTATTTGGTATAAAACTGTCAATTGCTGTCAATACCAATTGAATTTGAGTCACATCTGACCTACACTTACATTTAGAATTAAAAACGAGTGGAAGCTGTCTTTCAAGAAGCAATTTATTTTATTTCTATCTGCTTTCGTGAACAAATATAATTTTCCTCTATTTTTTGGAAACTTTGGGACTTTCTATGTTCAATCTCGCTACGACAGCTCTGTGTTCACTGATACCTGTATCCGTTTTGATGCTCGTTATGAGCTCAGGGTTATTTGTTGCTGAGAGATCAAGTGTGTTTTGAAATTCATTTACAATTCTAGTTGGCTCATGAACTAATTTTTCCAAGTAATTCTCAGAGAATGCGTTGAGTACAATTTCGCGCGGTGTTTTATGCGTTCCTCCTGATTTGACAATATAATTTCGACCGCCTACATTCACTGTGAGTCGGGTATGTGTCTGCAATTTGACACAGGTTTTCTTTGAACCTTTCTGCTATTGTATCGTCAGAGCAGGGAGGCCAGTAAAACGAACCAATAATTAACTTTTTGTGATTTTCGAGTAAACCTCTACCCATAACAACTCACAGGAACTATCAACCTCAACTTCACTACACGATAGACTACTTTTGACGGCAACAAACACGTCTCCACCTATTTTGTTTAATCTATCCTTTCTGAACATAGTTAGATCTTTTGGCAAAATTTCTGCTGAACTTGCACTACTGGCCGTTAAAATTGATAGATCATTAAGAAATGCAGATGATAAACGGGTATTCATTGGACAGATATATTATACTAGAACTTACATGTGATTACATTTTCACGCAGTTTGGGTGCATAGATCCTGAGAAATCAGTACCCACAACAATCACCTCTGGCCATAATAATGGCCTTGATATGCCAGGGCATTGAGTCAAACAGAGCTTGGAGGGCGTGTACAGGCTCAGATGCCCATGCAGCTTCAACACATACCGCAGTTCATCAAGAGTAGTGACTGGCATATTGTGACCAGCCAGTTGCTCGGCCACCATTGACCAGACATTTTCAGTTGGTGAGAGATATGGAGAATGTGCTGACCAGGAAAGCAGTCGAACATTTCTATATCCAGAAAGGCCCGTACAGGACCTGCAACATGCGGTCGTCCATTATCCTGCTGAAATGTAGGGTTTTGCAGGGATTGAATGAAGGGTAGAGCCACGGGTCGTAACACATCTGAAATGTAACGGCCACTGTTCAAAGGGCCGTCGATGCAAACGAGAGGTGACTGAGACGTGTAACTAATGGTACCCCATACCATCACACTGGGTGATACGCCTGTATGACAATGACAAATACATGCTTCCAATGGCCGTTCACCACGAGATCGCCAAACACGGAAGCAATCATCATGATGCTGTAAACAGAACCTGTATTCATTTAAAAAAAATGACGTTTTGCCATTCGTGCACCCAAGTTCGTCGTTGCGTACACCATCGCAGCCGCTCCTGTCTGTGATGCAGCATCAAGGGTAACCACACCCATGGTCTCCCAACTGATAGTCCATGCTGCTGCAAACTTCGTCAAACTGTTCGTGCAGATGGTTGTTGTCTTGCAAACGTCCCTATCTGTTGACTTAGGGATCGAGACAAGGCTGTTACAGCCATGCTGATAAGATGCCTGTCATCTGGACTGCTAGTGATAAGAGGCCTTTGGGATCCAGCACAGCGTTCCGTATTGCCCTCCTGAACCTACCGATTACGTATTCTGCTAACGGTCACTGTATCGCGACCAACATGAGCAGTAATGTCGGAATATGATAAACCGCAATCGCGATAGGCTACATTCCGACCTTTATAAAAGTCGGAAACGTGATGGTACACGTTTCTCCTCCTTACACGAGGCATCACAACAACATTTCACTAGGCAACGCCGGTCAACGACTGTTTGTGTATGAGAAATCGGTTGGAAGCTTTCCTCTTGTCAGCACGTTGTAGGTGTCGCCACTGGCACCAACCTTGTGTGAATGCTCTTAAAATCTGATCACTTGCATATTGCAGCATCTTCTTCTGTCAGTTAAATTTTGCATCTGTAGCACTTCATCTTCGTGGTGTAGCAATTTCAATGGCCAGGAGTGTATTTCCGGCTTAAGCAAACTTTCGCTATCTATAATAATACGTGTTTTGGTGCTTTCTATTAACGCTTGGAGTTTTGGTACTTTCCCGACACAGCTACAACAATTTACAACTGTTATACTGATAGTTCCTAGATCTACATTTCTCCTGTGTTCGACCTGCACCCTTTGAGACAGCCCATTTACTGTTTCTCCAAAGCCCTCTACCCTAAAAACTGTCCCATTCCATGCCACACAGCCCCAGCTACCCGTGTAACCGCTTCCTGCATATAGTGAACTCCTGACCTATTCAGCGGAACCTGGAACCCCACCACACGATGGCGCAAGTCGAGGAATCTGCAGCCCACACGGTCGCATAACCGCCTGAACCCCTGATTCAGACCCTCCACTCAGCTCTGTACCAGAGGTCCACAGTCGGTCCTGTCAACTATGCTGCAGATGGTGAGCTCTGCTTTCATCTTGCAAGCAAGACTGGCAGTTTTACCATTTCAGATAGCCACTCAAAACCTGAGGGAATATCTTCAGATCTGACATGACACACATCATTGGTAACAACGTGAGCCGTCATACTAAGGGGAGAGGATCCAGATGGCCCAGGTTGTGAAGCAGGCACTGAAATCAAGCATCTTATGCCCTGATGTATGTTGCACCACTTGGTGGTCTACCTTGCTTTGGTCGCAGCATGGTGACAGCCATTCATCCTGACGGGCATCTAATTGGTAGTCATACCAATTTAAAGTTCTGTGTAGTGATTGCATCAGAGTTAATAAATCACATGTCTGCTTTCACGGTGTCCTGGCCATTGTTGGGACAGGACTGGAATAGGATGGGCTGGGTGAGTGTATTTGGGCAGGTCTCCTGCCATGGTCTCCCACAGGGATATGATACCTGTTGTAGGAGTTGTAGATGAGGGTAACATATGGAGGGACTAGGAGGTTATGGAGGATGCATGGGCGACAGAAAATCACTTTTGGAGGGATGGGAAAGATGTCTCTCATTTTAGGGCATGATGAAATGAGATCAAAGCCTTAGCAAAGAATGTTTAGTTACTCCAGTCCAGGGTTGTGATGGGCAATGAACGGGGTGCTCTGTTGTACCTTGTTATTGTGGATGGAGGGAGGTGTGTGTGTGTGAGAGAGAGAGAGAGAGAGAGAGAGAGAGAGAGAGAGAGAGAGAGAGAGAGAGAGAGAGAGAGAGAGAGAGAGGCATGGGAAATCTGTTTGCAGATTATGTCTGGAGGTTTAGTGTCTGTCAGTGAAGACCTTTGTGAGACCTTCAGCATATTGAGAAAGGGAGGTCTCATCACTGCAAATACACCATCCACATGTGGCCCGGCTGTATGGGTGGGATTTTTTAAGTGAATAATGTTGTTGGTAGGTTTAACGTAGACAGAGGTGTGGATCCAGCCATCATTGAGGTGGAAGTTACAGTCGAGGAAGGTGGCACACTGGGTTGATGAAGACAATGTGAAGGAGGTGAGAGAAAAGAATTTAATTTTGTGAAGAAAGGAGGATAATGTGTCCTGGCTGTGGATCCAAATCATGAAAATATCATCAGTGAATCTGAACCAGACCAGACATTTTAGATTTTGGGAGACTAAGAAAGTTTCCTCCTGACAGCCCATAAACAGGTTGGCATAGGAGGGTGCCATGTGGCTGCGCATGGCTGTGCCACAGATTTGATTATACACCAATCCCTTAAAGGAAAAGAAGCTGTTTGTTATAAGTTTGTGGGTTATGAGGAATTAAGTATTGGGTTTAGAGTCTGAAGGACATTGTGAGAGGTTGTATTCAAGAATGGTAAGACCATGGGTATGAGGGATGTTGGTGTATAGGAAAGAGATGTCAACTGTGATGAGTAAAGATGGAGGAGGTAAAGGGATGGGGATGGTAAAGATTTAGTGAAGGAAGTAGTTGGTATCCTTGATGTGGGAGGATAAATGTTCAAATGTTTGTTAAGCTAAAGGGACTTAACTGCGGGGGTCATCAGTCCCTAAATTTACAAACTACTTATGAACTACCTGATACTAAAGATGACACAAACATCCATGCCCGATGGAGCATTCAAAACCCCGAAGGGGAACGGCCTCGTGCATCGTAGCATAGCGCCTCAATGCATTCGGCTGCTCTGCCGCGGCTGTGGGAGGATATATTACAGGCTATTTGTTGGAGGGCCGAAATCCTATCAGTGGGGCACAGTAACCATACATTAATGGAAAATGGCATATTATTTTTAACAAGCTAGGGTGTAAATTTAGTTGGTCAGTAAATAATCCATGTCATCAAATTCTGATTGGCTACATACTGACAATGTTTTCATTACAAATGTTTCAAATACAAAAAGATAGGAGACACATTTTAAAAATGATACAGGCTAATCATTTAAACTGAAACTGTTTCTGAAATAACAGAATTTAAAATGAAAGATGTGTTTTGATTGAAGATGATTTGTTTGGACAAAAATGTCCTAAAAGAAATGGTTTCTAAATTTTCTTTCATATGTTATACATTGGGTGACTCAGACTAAGTTAATTTTTAATCTGCTGCAAATGTATCAGTCCTTTCTGTACTTTCCAAGTTGTAGTTTATTTACCCCATGATCAACATGCATTGTGCATAATTTGTAAATAGTTTACAGTGAAAACTCACTCCTGATACAGAGAGAGAGAGAGAGAGAGAGAGAGAGAGAGAGAGAGAGAGAGAGAGAGAGAATCACACAGTATTATCTAAATGATTGAGTGATATACTTATGTTAGATAAATAAGAATTTCCAAGTTATAAATTGTAGCTCATCCACAGTGAAGTCTCCGAGTAATTTCTCTCTCTCTTCATGTTCCAAATACAAAATTTACATACTGCTAGTTATACAGTGAGGAAACAAATAATTGCTTACCTTTTATAATATAAAGTGTGGCAGAACACTTCGAAGATGCAACAGTTCTACTAAAGAAACTACGTACAGTACACTTGTGGGTCCTATTTTCGAGTATTGCTGTGCATTGTGGGATCCACACCCGGTGGGACTGATGGACGATTTAGAGAAAATTCAGAGAAGGCCAGCTGGTTTTGTATTATCGCGATATAGGCGAGAGTGTGTCATGGAAATCATGCACGAGTTGGGGTGGAAATCATGCACGAGTTTGGGTGGAAATCATTAAAAGAAAGGCGTTATTTGTTGAGGCGAGATCTATTTGCGAAATTTCTTTCACCAAATTTCTCTTCAGAATTTGAACATATAGTGTTAGCACCCACCTACATAGGGAGACATGACCATCATAATAAAATAAGAGAAATCAAATAGAAAATAAAAAGATTTAGGTGTTCCTTTTTCCTGCGAGCTATTAGAGAGTGGAACTACAGAGAAATATCATAAAAGTGGTTCAATGAACCCTTTGCCATGCACTTCAATATGGTTTGCAGAGTATCGATGTAGATTGTAATACCATAGCAGACTACTGTCCAATGTAATTGGTTATTGTTGAGGGAATAACTCTATATATATAATGTTTTCTAATGATGTATGGTTAAAACCATATGATCATCCAATGTTAGGCCTACAATGAGCATTAGTAATTCATTTTTCTGTCCTAATTCTGTAGACTTCTGAATGCAACACTGACCACACACAAATAAACTGCATTCACTTGAGACATAGGAACATTATCGTGTGATTCTTCTTCAACTGAATAAAAAAAATGGACGTATCGAGTACTTGGAAAATCTATCTTTGGACGAAGTAATGTAGTTCTCAATCTATGCTTGACAAGCCGTTCGTCAGTACATGGGCTGTGCCTCATCTTGGTTAGGGCTGGCCCTTCCACTTCAGTCCCGCCATCAACAGTTGACTTGGGCAGCTTTGGAAAGGCCTTGTGACTCAGGAGCTCTATTCACACTAAAATAACTGAGTTACTGATTGGTCTGTCTCTTGTGATGGGTGGTAGTCAATTCAACAGGTGTCCAGATAATTTTGATCAGATAGTGTACACAAAAATACTGCCTCTTGAAACTTCAAATAATTTGCAAATAAAAATTCTTCCATTTCCATTTTTTTTTTAATTTGGTCAAATGTAGTCAATAATTAAGATAAAATATTGTTTATGCAAATAGCATTAACAGTCAAATGCAGATAGATGGCAGAACATGCAGCCTCATGGACGACTTCCTGTTTTGCATTGTCAATATGTGGTGAATAAAAGCCAGCTAAACATGTCATATTCACATGATGATTATCACTGAGTAACCTGGTGAATGAGTCCAGGGAAGTACAGTATTTCCAATCTTACAACCCATTTTTGCTTGCATCACTACCAAAGATTTTCAAGCATTTTAAAACCAACATGCTTCACTAAGGTGATTCTATTGGTTCTTACAGACTTCGCAATAGCATCCAAAAATTTCTCAAATCTCTGTTTGAGTCTTCTTAGAGGGGTGACAAGCCAAAATATGTATGTAGCAGTCATTGGCTGCTGTACCTGACTGCAGACAAGCACTGTGAGCCACATGTTCAACGTTTTGTCTTTGTCTCTCATGGAAGCAGATGAATATGTGAACACTGTCACTATGTTGGATGCCACTTCGTTTTGGGTACTTTCCAATGCTGCCAATGCATTTTGCTGTAAGGTGAAGATGTGTACACAGTTTAATCTTGAAATGAGCTTTCAAGGCATGTTGATAGACTGAATAGTATTCATAATACACTTTGTCCCATTCATGACCGAAGACACGCATTACTGAAGTGCACTAGTTACCTCCTTTACATATGTAAGTGGACAAAATTATTCCTGTGGTTAAAAAAGTGTTAATAATGAGTACTGTAGCTATCCATGTAGATCAGAATATGCTCTATTCACTGATGGATCTAAATTTTATCTATACTCAAATAACCACCAAATATTACTATACAAATGGCAATGGTAGCATACACATCATCGTTTACAATATGAGAAGTGTTATAAACAATAATTTCCATACTACCTATGACAATGGGGTGACTTTTGTACATATAGCATTTAGATATATGATTGAACATAGTTTATTCTACTCTACGAATGGTCATGCTAACTGATCGAAACATGTGGATGATTGGCATGGTTT
Source organism: Locusta migratoria (assembly GCA_026315105.1). Taxonomy (NCBI): domain Eukaryota; kingdom Metazoa; phylum Arthropoda; class Insecta; order Orthoptera; family Acrididae; genus Locusta; species Locusta migratoria. The sequence continues at coordinate 285,987,434 of CM048755.1, forward strand.
CAGAGTACTAATCACTGCACCACCTTGCTTTGTGACTTCTGTGCAGTGTGAGCAGTATGATGAGATTAAGTGATGCTTTATAAGATGATCCTATAGAATGGCAGTTTACAGAAGTCTTCCAAAAAAATTTACCCTTATGTATTCAATCAAGTTCCCACAACCCCCATAGAAAAAAAAACTGCAGTTGAAACGGGATTAAATGATCTCTTACATTTCAGAGTGTAATGATCATGCCTCTTTCCAGTTATCCTCATTTTTAATACACTGACTGCTACAGGTATACTGAAATATTATTCGTTTTTGGAAATTTTCACAGAAATAACAGCACAAAATATACAGCTCCAGATATATGGATGACATACTCTGCTTAATATATGAAACACAAATCAAACAGAAAAACTACAGACAATCATCAAGAATGTGCATTAAAATATAAAATTCACAACCGGATGAAAACAAGATGAAAAATTAACTTTTTTTTTTACAAGCATAAGAAAAAGAAAACAACAAACATTTGTTTGAAAGTTACCATAAACCCACAGCATCAGACATTATCATCCTCCAAACACCCACACTCACAGAAACAAATTGCACTCTGACACATGCTTCACAGACTCAATACAGTACTATTCAACAAAGAAAACTATCAGGAGAATCTTGGTGTAATAATACAGATAGCTGAAAACAATTGATACAATAATGGCATAGTTATAAAGCTAACAACAAAATGAAAAACAAAGTACAAACATAGCATACATAAAAGATAATACTATTCAAAAACACACCTCAAAACTGACAGAAGAGAGACACATACAAAAAAGCTGGAGTATGCCAAATACCGTGTAACATTTTGTGATGGCAAGTATATAGGACAAACAACCAGAATGTATGATGTCGGATTCAAAGAACACATTAGAAACAAACCACTCCACTTTTATTGAACACCTAAGAGAACACGGCCACAAACCAACCTCTAGAGAAGAATATATGAAAATAATTAGAATAAACAACAAAAAAACATTTAACCTTACTAGACCAGTATGACAACCGAAAAACCAAAGCAGAAAAGATAATTCTGTTAAATGATCAAGTACACATATCAAACAATTCACTGCCTACAGCAATACAGAAAACAGTAAAAATCCCAATCCCCTCACTCTCCCTTCACAAGACATTCAAATCGAAACTGAAGTCATGAAAACACCTGGGTGCATGTCCCCCCCCCCCCCCCCCCCACACACACACCAAATTCATTATGAGAAGGAACAAACCAAGTTATAGCTGTAAGACTGGCCGACAGACAAATAACCCATTGAAAAATAATAAAAATATGGACAAAAATTATAAGTGGAAGAATTACATGGTATCAGTCTGTAACCATATGAGAACAGCAAAACCCAAAAGATGATAATTTGTAAGTAACCACACATTTCCTTTAGACAAAATATTTGAATTGTTTACAATCTATAAATACTGAATCTACACAAAAAAAAAAAAAAAAACAACAACCCTTATTTCTAGAACCCACTGATGATGCTCTGAAGAAAAAAAGGAGAAACACATCTAAGTGAAATAACTAAATTGCAGCAAGAAAATGGCATTTTTATTTCCAAAAGCAAATAATTTAGCTCTTGCTGTAGAAGATGGCCACACAAACAGACTTGTTATGCTGAAGTATGTTTCACCCATTATGTTAAGCCAGGCCATGGCATCAGACACGAGGCTTCACCGCGGCTGCAAAGAAGCATACGGCGTCAGGCTCTGTTGTAACCACCAGTACCATCATAGCATTTAACATGTTAAAAGTCTTGTTTAACTTGTCAAATAACCTTTCTCAAATTTCAGTGTTCCATATTATGCTTCAACGCAAAGAACTAAGTACAAATATAACCACCTCTAGAATCACTTACAACAGTTTCAACAACTCTCGCTTAATCCACGCATCTGTGCAGTCTAGTTCTTTCTAGACTATTTTAAGCGAAGCTTTGATATAATTTATGGACATGTTAGATTTATTATTATTTGCCTGCACTGGTTACCAATGAATAGGGTGGAAGGAACATAGCGTACATTTGCCATTCGGATGAGTTACTATAGACTGCATGGAACACAGCATACATTTAGCATTCGGAAATCAGTCACGTGACATCCCTCGACCGAAACACTCCTTTGCATATGTCATCTTGCTTTCTGTATTTGATGATTTTCTTATTATAACTCAAGCGTTGTCATTTAAAGCAGTGTCGCATTGAAAATTATCAAACACACCCTTATTAGGACAATGAATTATAATCTACTGTCTATAAATGCCATGTTAGCAGTTAAACACGTGCCATAGCTGGTATGAGAATTATGGGTTAGTCTCGCAGCTGTTCGCCGTAGTGTAATGGGCGAAGAATTTGTTTGTGATGTACAAACATGTTAGACAGTGGTTCGAAACTTGCTGGTGGCTCAGCACCTTCAGTCAGAGGATTACCAGCATGGTGGCTCAACACCCTCTGTAATGAATAAACTGAGTGAACGACGAAACGATCCAAATAGAATAAAACATACCAGCGTCCAAAAAGTACTGATCAAACCGAAGAATCAATGAAAAGAGAGAAAAATAAAGAGGTTTCAAAGCCATCAGTAATGAAAAAACTGAGCAAAATTCTCAACGAACAACCCAAGAGGAAGATGAACAAACGACCTCAAAGCATTGATCTCCCTGAAGACAATAAATATAAGAAGTAAAGAAATATAGCCACCTCTGACAATTTTCCCCCCTAAAAAAATGTTCAATGTTTGTAGAGCTTAAGGGACTTAACTGCGGGGTCATCAGTCCCCGAACTTGCAAACTACCTTATACTAAAGAAGACGGGGAACGGCCTCGCACATTGTAGCATAGCCCCTCAATGCGCTCCGTCGCGGCTCCCCCCCCCCCCCCTTTTTCTTTTCCCCCTCTTGCTTTGTAAAAGATTTTCACACACACTTGTTAACCAAACAACTATATACTGCAAGATTCAGAGTTGTTCAAATGTAACAGCGCCTTCACTGAAAAGTGCATTTGTCCTGTTTCGAGAACATGCCATGAAATACATACCAATGAATTGTAAACACAAACTAGGAAAAAAGAAGAAAAAAAACCAGGCAATTTGTTGCAATGTATATATTTCCCTTCCATTTCATTAAGGAATGACAGCTGCCACAGAAATTTAGGACTTCATTTATATATGAAGCCACCAGTATCTCCACGTTTTTGTTCAAATGCTTCAGAAGACCACTGTTCAATTCGTTGTTACGTATTTCACGGCATGTTCACGGAATATAACAAACGCACATTTTACAGGGAGCACTCATTCATAAGCAGAATTCTAAATATTGCAGAACCCTATTAGGAGCCAAGTCAAAAAAAGGAATAGTAGTGACTGGTATTACACTACCGACCACATGCATAACAACCCAACGTGCTGCACACTAAACTACAGCTGACAGTTATGAAATGGTTTCTTAATTCTTGTATTATTGCTGGCAGTTGTTAACTGCTAATATTGCATTTTAGACACTAGATTACAATTTATAGTGCTAAGTACATGTTTTTGTTAATTCTTCAGTGCGCGATTGTTTTGAAATGACACTGTGTAAGTTGTAATACGAAAATCATAAAATACGGCAAGCAAGATAGTGTTATTGGAATATGGCAGAGAGAGTTCTAGGCAAGGAATGTCACGTGACGTCTCTGAATGCCTGGCTTACGTAAAATCAAGTGACGGTGTCAAATCGGCATTATTTTTGCAAATATCTCTGTAACGGTGCGAATTATAAACAAAACATCAGAGACCGAAGTTGTCGAGAATATTCTTCTCTACAAATTCAATTATTGTGTCAGATGAACGGTTTAATTCCAATTAAAATCACATTGCAAACAGATTTTTTTTGTTAGTAACGTATTTGTTGTCCTAAATATTTGAAAAACAGAAGTTCTGGTCTCTGGCGGCCAACTATTGTGTGTGTAAAATTTGGTGCCAAGCAGTCTAATGGTTCGACCTAAAAAGTCTGAACACGTTACGGAGAGAAAGACATCAAATCGCCGTTATTTTTGTGAATATCTCTGAAATGATACAAGTTATGAAAAAGCATAACAGAGGAAAGTGATAGAGAATTTTCTCCTCTATAAATTAGGTTATTCAGTTTTTGTGTCAGATGAATGGTTAAGCCGTTATTTTCTTTTAAATTTCGAGCTGTCAAAAGACGATTGCAAAGGCCCACTTTAAGCATTACTACTGTAACCTAAAGTGGGCCAATAGCCATAACTTAAAATTCAATATTCATACACCTTGTCTCTTCAAAGAAAAGAGCTGAAACAACAATCCAACACTATAGTCAATTTAAACTTGTTTGACTTCAGTCATTCAGCACTGTGTTGAGGGCCACAATAAAATATTTAAGATTTTTCTCATCAACATACAATGTATTTCCAGTAATCATTAAAATACATGCTTTGAACAAATAGCAGTAAATAAAACTCATTTTTCATATTCCAGATAATACTTATTCAAATATATATCTATTGAAATTGTAAAGAGGGTTCTGGAGCAGGAGATTTATTCTCTTTATTATGATAACAGGCAAGTTGTATTTAAAATTGGACAAGTTAACACATTTTATTTTATTGTAGTTTCTCATCTCAACATTTTATCACCTCCTATTAATTTTGAAATAAATAGAAAGCACTCCGCTTGTTTAAAAATACCCCCAAATACAACCACATGTCTGGAGAACATAACATTTTACAGAATGTACAATTTGAGAGTACTCCAAACTATATTACTTTGGTCCTATATTCTCTGCATTTAAATATGATTACATAATTGTACATTTTTCTGCATCTTACCATATTTAAAGGAAGGACGCATAAGTAATATCTCAATTACCTATAAGAGCAATACAAACAAATAATAAAACTGTGAATTATGGCATTTGATAAATTAATGCTAAACCAGTTCTTTTAACTGCAATGTAGTAGTTTAATACTTGGACAAATACTTTCTTCGACTGACTAAAATACACAAATAACTATGTACTTCACCATTCATTACAAGCAAACAGTTCAAAAGAACACAGGCTGTTCACAGGAAAAAAAGTAGTTATTGGCACAAAATATCATCATTAACAGGGTTTAAAACCCCGCATGTCCACATTCTGGAATATGCAAATTAAAACATTGGCATTAACAGAAAGGAGACTAAACATTAATACATCAGTCATATGAAGAGGAAAAACAAAGTATTATTTTAATTCAATTTTTGTCACACTGAGCAAAGAATATACACTTGACACTCCACAGATAAATAAATAAATTACAAGGATATAAGTTACATAATTTTTAGCCCCCTTGGAAGGCAGTCTTCGACAGCAGCTTTTCTTAACATTAATGGCACCTTTCTTACACCTAGGCCTTTCAAGCCTCTAGTCTGTCCATCATCATTATTATAATAATAATTGTTGTTGTTGGTATATGCAAACTATTCACAATGTCCACAACAATGCTCAGAAATGAAACCAATCTCAAGGGCATGCATGATGTAACTCTGCTGAAGGATAGTAGTGCGTTCTATTTGCTTATGAACTGCTCCTATTAAATATCTGTCCAGTGAAGCTATCTTATAATAATGTTACTATGACCATTTAAAATAATTCTGACATTCTGTTGTATGCGATGGATATGCAGTTTTTAATTTCAAAGTTACAAATGCTACTGTAAAATATAATTTTGTACATCTACAAATTTATAGACCACAAATATTTACATTATCAGTCTTCATGGCATCAATGAGAGGTATTCATCAAGCAAGATACAAAATTTATAAAGTACATTTGAAACATTCTATTTTGAGAACAGGGGGAAAATGCAGTCCTGAAGTGAATCCTCAATAGATGAGGTAAGCTGCCTGAGTTATTTGGTAGAACTTTTTTCTATTGCACACCAAACAAAATTATAAAATTCTGCTTACATTTAAAAAGCTTCTGTTAACAGAGGACACAGCTGACAATACAATAAAAAATCCACATATATAATGTGATGTCAGAAAATGGCTTTTGTGGGATATGGGAAATAAGTTCTCACAGAATAGCAGTATTTTTACACTTCTAATAAATCAATTTTAACAGGACTGTATCTACCCTCTCAATAAGCCTCACAGCAGATCTGAGTTACAAGTGTTTTACTATCTGTAAACAGTTAAAATAGAAAAGATACAGCTACTGAATATTTACTTTTGAATTATTTTTCTTTATTTATTTTCAAATAAAAAAGGCAGATATCTTGCACTAATTGGAATGTTATTAGACTACTATCTTATTGTTAATCAAAACTTTTCAAAATAGTACAATTTTGAATGACACTGATAAATCTTTATTCAAATACAATTTTATGTCTTTAGTAATGTGCCTGCAGTTAACTTCTAAAATGGCAGTGATGTGTTGCATTGCTAAATTTCAGAAAATAGGAACACCTCTGCTGATAGCTCACATGAAGCCATGAGGAAGAATAGAAACTTTATTCTCTAAAGACTGTATCACATTTATCATCAGAAGTTTTAAATTATCTACAGTCGGGGAAAAAACAAACACACACACACACACACACACACACACACACACACACAGTGGGCCTGGCAAGCAGTATTGGATGCAATTACTATTCTTCTTACAGGATGATAATTTGTTCTTAAGTAAACAAGTTACATTAAAATTAGAAATGACTGGGTCATTTTTCTTACTGTGATAATATCCCCTCACTGCAACAGTTCCAAAATAGAAAAAAAGTAGAAAACGGAAAGAAGCTATCCCAGGAAAACAAACTTCAAAATAAAATGGTTAGCCATACTGAGGCAAGACAAAAGTTTCTGAAGGAATGGAAGACAGGGGGCAGTATGAGGCTATGAAATCTACTGTGATCTAACCCACAATGTCGTCAAATGACATACATTGAAAATATGAGCATATGACAACACATTTATAATCATACACCAATCGTATGTCCAAGTGATATTGATTGTGATATGGAGGCAGGAAGTGGAACACTTACTGTCCCAATAATCATATTACTCAGCTGAGGTGTCTCAACATTTCATTCTTCTAAGTCATTTCACATTTTAGTGAGCTTTTTGTATCTATTCATGATTAAATTATTACTAGGTAAACATTTATTATGGAACTGGATCCCAGCATTATTGAAAGTATTATATGGTGAACTGTGTTTTTTTACAATACTGTAATTATTACAAATTAACTGTGTCGATGAAAATTATTATTGTCACGATTTTCTTTAATTACAGCCTGAAGTGGAAGACACTATTGAACACAGCTCCTGGTCTGAATGTTGTATTAGAAACTATGGCACAGTCAGAAATTGATTAGAATACTGAAGAAAATGTCTAAACAGTTTTGCTCGTTATTAACATGCTGTAATAGTAACCAAAAAAAACTAAAAAGAATGTTCCTCAATAAGAAAAACTTCTGGGTTGTGGTAGGTCAGCATACCAGACACCACCAAGACAGTTAAGCTGGTGGCTCAAGACTTATGACATACCAACCAGTTTCAATTTACACAAATTCTAGAAAATATTCAGCAAATGGAATCCCTTCTTGATGAACTGACTGACACACAACACACAGATTAAAGCATTGGAGATATAGACGTGTTATGAAATAAACATACATAGTACTTCCTTGCTAAGGGTACCTCTCATTTCCTCCTTAATAAATTTCACACTTGCAAAGCTACAGAAGTCACTGCTTCATATTATAAATATGGATAAAAGCAAATTAAATTGGAACTAAAAATGGAAAATATTGTAGGGAAGGCAAACCAAAGGTTGCATTTTATTGGTAGAGCATACACAACATTAAATAAATCTACTAGACTGCCTTCTCTATGATTACGAGCCCTCTTCTGGAAAGTTTGTGTATATCATTTGTCATGTCAGAAAGGAGAAAGAAAACATTGTTATAGTACTAGTTAACCCCAAGAGTGTCTTCAGAAAGATCCCAGAACTGCTCTCACTGATGGCTGAAAGCAGATGCCAATAGCAATGAAATTCAAAACTCCAACTAGAATGTACATCACAGTTATAGGTTGAATGTAGAAGGTGGAGGCATATTTATAGTGATAACAATTATATAATATCTATCGAGATTAGTACAGATCCAGGTGTGAAACAAATTGGGTGAAGATCAGGATTGAAAGTGGGCCAGACATGGTCACCAGATGCTTTTGTAGAGCTCCTGCCACAGCAGCAGCAACAGCAGCATTGGTGGTGGTGGAGTAAAAGTTTGAAAAACTGGGAGACTCAGATATTCAAGACAGGTTATATGGACAAAGAATCCAGTGCTTTGTTCGAAAATCACCTTGAGCAGTCAAACCAAGAACTGGCCAGTGGTGATATCATCTTAGGCCTGCTAGAGATAGATCCCAACTTTTTCAACTCGGCACAGAAAAGAGAATTGGAGATCATAAGGACATCCCATCATTGGTGAATAGGAATAGGAATTGGCAAATAGGAATGATAATAAAGGTAGGAAGAGGATTCTGTTTAGCAAAAGCGAAAAGAGATTTAAGATGACCTTACAGTTCAAGATGAAAATTGCATTTCACACACAGACAATGTTGAGAATCAGTGGACAAAGTTGAAGAACATTGTACAATAAGCATTAGATAAGTATGCGATGGGAAATACCCACAGCAGTTTGACAACTGAGATGAAGAATTGCTATGAAGGCAAAGGAGGGGGAAAAAGCTTCTCTGCAAATTTTAAGATAGCCAAAGCCACAAAGACAAAAACTAAATGATGCCAAAATTAGTGTAATATAGGCTGCACGAGATGTTTTCAGTTACTTTACTTTTAAAGTTCTATGTACTTACTTAAAATAAGAAAAAAAAATCCAAAGAAATTTTGAACCTATGTCAAATCAGTAAACCATCGGTCCACTCTGGGCCCAAAATGCCACTGAAACGAAGGCTGAGTAGAGATAGTCATGTGGTCTGAAGCACCATGTTATGAATTGCGTGGCTGCTCCCACCAGAGGTAGGTGTGTGTGTGTGTGTGTTTTGTCCTTCGTATAATTTATTTTAAGTAATGTGTAAGTCTATCAACCAATAATGCTAGCAGTAGTTTGGTCCCTATTTTACACAAATTTTGAAACAAAGGATGACACTCAAAATACTGAAATACTTAACAGTTCTTTCCCCACAATCCCCCCTCCCCCAGAATGGTATGGCAGAGGAAGATCACATTGTAGTTCCTTCTCTAAAGTGCCACACAAATGACAAAATGACAAGTATTTAAATAAATTACCAAGGGATAAGTAGGCAATAGAAATTTCACAACAGAGCAAAGACCACGAGACCTGATGGGATACCATTTTGATTCTATAGGGAGTATGTGAATGGACTTACCACCTTGTAGCAGCGGTGTATTGTAGATCTCTATGGAGTAAAGCATTGTCAATGAATGAAAATAAATAAATAAATAAATAAATAAATAAAGGGGGTGCAGAAATTCCCCTTTTCACTAGCTGTCAAACAGATGCGCAAAACTAGACACATATACCTGTAATGTTGGGGTTTTAAAGAATACTGGGACATGTTTCCTGCTCATGTACTATGAGCTTTCTGGAAACTGAAAATCTCTTCCATGGAGTCAACATGGATTTAGAAAGCAACAATTGTGTGAAACTGACTTGCTCTATTTGGCCACAAGACATAGAATACAGTAGATACAGACAGATGGGATCTATCTCGACTTTTGAAAGGTGTTTGATAAGGTCATATAGCAAAGAAAGTATGACTGGTTTGAAGAGTTTCTATTAAACAGAACATAGAATTTCATTTTCAATGGAGAGAAGCTTCTAGTGTGAAAGTAATTTCTTGTGTACCCCAGAAAAGTGTTACAGGACAGTTACTTTTCACATATATAAATTACCTAGCCCCTGCCAGGTTAGGCACAGTAGCTGATGACGTGGGTCGATGTGCCATATATACGGACATTTGAAGCACATAAATTTCCTTCTGGGGAGGGGGAGGGGGGGAGATAATGGTGTGGCATCTGGAAAAGCATGCACTCACCCCCTAAAAAAAAAAAAAAAAAAAAAAAAAAAAAAAAAAAAAAAAAAAATTAAAAAAAATATTAACAAGCCAAATCTATAACAATGCCAACCCAAACTCAATGTGGAACAAAGGTAAAAGAAAAAGTAAGAAAAAGGTAAGTGGTAGCTGTAAGCTCTTTAAAATTAGTAACACATACTTCTTAAATGTTTTATGTGGAAATATAATAACAATGTATTATATACATTCTCCTTTGTACTGGGTATTGTGGGGATTGTAATTTGTAGACTTATTGTTTATTGTAGTGTGCAAATTGAGACAAGCTCACATTTTATGAGGAATCAATGTCAGTTATCTGTAACCAATTTTATGTACCAAAGTGTTAGACTCCTTGGTACACTGATGTTGCCCTGACTATGAAAAGCAATTGAAATCTTTTCTCCTGTTCAGTTGAGTGCTTGTAAGTGTAACCACAGCATAAGTTATTTCTGTGTTCTTGACAAGAAAACTTGGTGTTAATATCAAGATGGGCATTTCGACTACAAAGTGGGAAAAGTAGTTGCTCTCCATAAATATACATCTATGACAATACCAGACATTGTTTCTGTAGAAGTAGTAGTAGTAATTGTTGTTGAAAAATCTTGAGCTTCAAGACTTCTAAGGACACCTAGCCATCCTGCTTCATTGCCTCCAAAGAGAAATGGCAGATGTGGATGAAAACCAAAAAGAGCCCATATAACTGGCAAAACTCTACTTCAAAACAGTAAAAGTCGTCCTCACAAGACAAGTAAGAACCTTCAGAGAGATTTATTGGCTACTGGGGTTGAAATGAACTCTTCTTGATTGTGGGCAGAGAGCATGAAAGCTAATAAAAATGCAGTTGTTAATATCTACTGTGAAGACAAAAGCAACTTTTCAACATGATCTGCACATGTGTCAACATTGTAAAGCAGTCAAGAAAATTAATGTGCTTCAGTGGCATAGTTTTAAATCCCATAGACAATTTTGGAACATTGTGAAAATGTAGCTTGATATAATGGACTGTTGAACAATAGAAAGTGTGTTAGTAAATGTGGTAAATGTTTGGTTTCATAACAATAAACTACACAAAATTTGTTCTAAGTTGGTGTTCAGGAAGTCATTAAAGCATAAAGAGAAAACATTAGGTGTTAATATTCTGTAACCTAGTAACTGTATTATACATATAGTAATAATTTGTAATTTCTCAGTGATACAGGCAATGAATTTACTGGACACACAATATGCTGATTTGTTTTAAGCATTCTAAATATTTTTTTATCCTATTCCATTCCTTTACCTCTTTGCACAGCTATTTTTCATTAGTGATTGTGTGTGTGTGTGTGGGGGGGGGGCTTTTGTGTTATTTGTAATTATTACATTTTAAAACTTCCTCACAGATTATAAGTGCATGGCCAACCAGGACTCAAACCCAAAACCTAAGCCTTTTGAATATTATTGTTCTACCAATTGAGTTATCAACACAACTCACAACCTATCCTTACACCTTCACTTCTGTCAGTACATCACAATATTTTGTTTGTAGTTTGCTGATATATCCTGAAATGGCCCATATATGATTATGCAAGGAGTTTGTATGTGCCTAAACTATCCATGTTTGCCTGTTTTGGCAAATTATGAAACAGAACTTTAAAGGTAACTTGAAATCTTGTTTTCATGTAATAAATATTTTTGAATATTGCATGGTGTTTAACAGTCTGATTTCAGTTATTACGTCTTTCATAACTAATTTTTGTAGAACATTTGTAATGTTCAGGTTTGTAACTTCCACTAATGAAGCCACCAGGAGGAGTAAAAGCTCCTGGGGGTTTGAATGACTAGCTGCTCGTTCTCAACCTTCTGAATCCTACTCTCCTTTCATCCCTGTAAAAGGGAGCTAACAGTTCTGAAATCATACTCATCCACCAATGATTTTATCAATCTTATGAGTCTCCAATGATAATTATACTGTTGTTCAGATTTCAGTTGTTATGTCATTACAGCTACTACACATTGCATCATTGATATTCCTAAGACTGAAATTAAATCTGATTAAATTATCCTCAGATTTTTTAATTCCTACAATAGGGTATTGAAATTTTTTTTTGTAAATTAACAATAAAAATAGTGTGTCCAATGTCAACAATCATTTGGCTGCCTCATCAGATCACTACTTTCAAACTTCCTTACAAAACTACATTTTACAGCATTTCATCTTTCTTATTATCATTATGTTGTGGGTTATGCTACTTTTGCTTTCACAGCCTCTAATCAGGCACTACAAAAGTGATAAATCATTGTTACAAGTGTAGTATAACCAAATCTTAGCAGTCAGAATGATAGAGAAATTGTAACTAAACTGAAGTGAAGGATGGGACACTTAGACATATAATTGAAAAATATGAAATACTCTATGGTGAATGAAATCTAGGTTATGAAAATGCTAAAGGAAAGGTAGGCCTATAGTGATTATCGAGTCCATCCAGCAAGACATCATGGAAAAAAAATGCAGTGACTAGATATCACAAGTATATTGAAATAAAATGCCTATTATCTTGTGGGAAACAGACAGGGACAAAAGAATTTGGATTCGTGAATAGGGAGAGATCTTTCAATAAAGTGGGATAATTGCAAGTTAAAAATCAGTGACAGCTTTAAGATGCTGTATAAGATGTTGACTTGTGTACATATTCACCACTAATAGAATTAAAGATTAACGGAAGAAACATTTTTCTACTAAGTATAACATTTAATACATCATCAAGCCAATAAAGAGCTCATAGAGATAACAGAACAATAAGTAACAACTTGGAATCTTTCATTCCACAGTATAATGTAAGATTCAACACAGTGAGAAATAGAACTGGGTGAAAGATTTGGCTAATATGAACCTCAAAGGCTCTTAGATTTAGAAAAACCAAACCATTTAACATGTGACAGCAGCAATATTATGGAATGTGAAATAAATAAATTTTGACAAGTAATGTCAATTACTACGAAAACTCAAGTGGCAGTGAAGCATGATCAGAGATATGTAAAAAAAAAGGGGGGGGGGGTTCTATAGTGAAAGGTTGTTTTGGGGTGACCAGACTATTCTTCCCATTTGGAAAAACTTTTAAATCTGTAACACAAATTTCTATAATCAAGAACCATATTCTGTACAATTTGTGAATGATAACGAAGAATAAAGAAGAAATCAGTGACTTGGAGCAGCCTTTTGCTCTACACTCAAGATAGCATGCAAAGAAAACTAAGGTATATTTGCTGTTCACAGCCATACCATCGCACCAACATATATTATCCACTAACATATACAACAGAATGTCTAAATGGGGAATCTTAGCAAGTTGCAAACACATTGGTAAAACTAAAAACACACAAATCAATTTCAAGACAGTAATTGACTAGGAAACACATCAGTAATAAGCACCAATATTCAGCTTCAGTGGTCATACTAAAGTGTCACAATATGAAAATGTAAAATTAGTTACACATTTTTAAAACTTAACCACAATGTAAGATGACATTTAAAAATGATAGACTGAAAGGAAAGAAAAAGAATGCAGAGGGAAAGAAAAAGTAATTGGGGATAACATTATGGGTGAAGGCTACCAAGTTCCATCATCTTTACTGCCCAGCATTTGGCTCTGTAGAAAACAGTTGTAGATGCAGTTATGTTTCATAACCCTACATTAAAAAAATGACAGTCAAACACTAGTAACAATTTTAAAATAGCACAAAGAAAAAGGCAAGAAAACAAAAATGATAACAATGCTGATATACATGTCTGAGAAACTATAAGCAACTCCACAAATTTACAAGCAGCATAAATGATATAATGAGAAGTTTCAAAAAAATATCGTACAGCTTACTCTTACAGAAAGTATATGAGGTTACTGTACATAACACACACACACACACACACACACACACACACACACACACACACACACACACACACAGAGAGAGAGAGAGAGAGAGAGAGAGAGAGAGAGAGAGAGAGAGAGAGAGAGAGAGAGAGAACGATTCAGAGTCAAGAATTACTTTCCCTTTTCACTTGAAACGCATCCCATATGCAATTTGTTGAAAAGTGGTAGGCATGGATGGGAGTAAACAGAGTAAAGTGTTAACTGGTGGGCTAGAATGCCAGAAGTGTTCAGAGCTGGCATCCAGTTTTTTACTTAACTAAATCAGTATCACAATAAAAACTTAATTAAATACAGGAAATGTTGCAATAATTTCACTTCAAGTGCTGATTGCTCTACTGCCTGTAATTTTTTTTTTTTTTTTTTTTTTTTTTTTTTTTTTTTACATAGGCTCAGTAAAGTATTTCATACAGAATAGAGCTTCAGCTTGTTAAGACAGTTCCACTTACAAAAAGTCATTAATAAACCTTCAAGAGCAACAGCGTGCAAAAACTGTGACAGGCATTAAGAATGAAGCCTCAGTTTTTCCTACTTTGGTGACATTTGGCATTTGTTGGTCACAACATAGCAGACAAGCAGCATAAATTACAGTACATCATCAATAACTCTAAATGAGAAATTTCTTCCTGCCTGCACCACATTGTGATATGTATTCAAAATAGTCACAGCATCCTGTAAACTTGCAACTATAATATTATTTGTGCTGCACAGGAAGCTGTAGGACACACCATCCAGGAAACAAAATTTAAATAAGTTTAGGAAAGCAATCGATACAACACAGCATTACATGTGTGTCAGAAATACCTAATGGCCTTCAATAATTAATAAATACAATTAAGAGGACAAAATAAATCCAAAAAATGTGGCATGAAGTCTTCATTCATAGTCTCCCCAGAACTCGATGGAAGAATCACTGCTAAGGCACGAACAGGCAGAAAACACCACAAGCTTCCTGTGAATCACAGCTATAAAACCAGTATTGATAGTACCAGGAAGACATACACACGTTATGACACATTCCACAGCATAATCACATGCTCAGTAGGTAGACTTTAAATGATGTGATATATCAAGTTTGATAATCTTCTGTCCATTTGTCAAAATACAAAATTATTAATTTATGCTTTATTCCACCTGACTTCAACAACTTCAGTGAAGCAACTATAAATATTCAACACTTCCATTATACTTTATAAAACATCTTTCACTATTCAATCTAAAATATACCTGAGGTATCATTACTTTTGCAGCACATGTTGAGGTTGGTTACATAAACTGAACATAATTCTTAAATCACATCTAAAAAAAATAATTTTGGCTATCTTCATCACCGAAATAAAAAATGGGTAACACATCAATCTTACCTGGATTACTTAAATGCATTTACAATACTCAATTATAATGCCCTATACCAGTATACAATAACTTCAGTCAATCATCTCACAAGTTAAACCTAGAGTGTACGGTAGGGAGTACCAATAAAAAAATCCCAATAGCACACTTTAAAATAGACCAGTCTTAGGATTAACTTAGTGACATGTGATATTTGTTCTTTGTGGCTCTGCAACATTTGATAGATATGTGAGGAACAGCTATATATTTATATACTGACCACTTCAAAAATATTTTCTTCAAGCGGTTATGTTTGCCTCTCAATTCTGAAGTCGTAATCAAACTGAAACAACAAAAATTTGAATTAGTAATGCAAAACAAGAACAATTTGAAACATGGTTGAATAACATGAATCATATATGCAGATTTTAAAAAAAGTGTAATACAGCAGATTATGTATAAAGTTTACACTGAAGAACTGATGAATGATATTAATGCTCCCACTTTTGGTTTAAGCAGATGAAACATCAGATATTACATACAAATATTAATTTGCTATTATACGGCAATATATTAAGGGGGAGAAACCTGTTGAAAGATTCCTTTGCTACAAACGTAATGATACAACAACATGTGGGCTAAGTGAGGTTCTCAAAAGAAGTCTTTAACCTTTCATTGTTCAACAAAAGCTCAAAGCTCAGGCATATGATATATCCCAGTAATGAGCTGCAGGGATGGTGATACACAGAGTTTTTAAGTTGGTCATAGCACAAAAGCAAGGTGGTCTCTGTTGCATTACCAATGAGGAAGAAGTCTCATACTTTGTACCATGGTTACACTACACCCCCCCTTTTTTTTAATCCCAGACAAACGACAATAAGTACAAACATCAGCACCAGGGAAGCTGATGAACTTTGGCTTCAAATACAAACAGAATTAAAACCCAAAGTTATTCAATAAAATTTGCCACCACAGCATAGCCCCACACTTGAAAGTACAAGGAAAACAAGTGAAGCTAGCGAGTCAAACCAACTACAATATTAAATATACACAAACACCCCCCACTCCAAAAAATATTATTACCTGGAGTATTTCGTAGATTAGGTTAAATTTATAACAGTATTTTATAGCTTTCAAATATGTTTCAGCAGTATGACACAAATTGAGGTTATACAATGAACACTTCAGCACAATTCCAGCATAAAGTTTGCCAAATTTTTATCTGGGTCCCACCAAAGAAAGTGAGTACGAACTACCATTACATTCAAACAAAGCAAGCTTTCAGCCCAGTTTGTCTAACTATCCCTCTTGTTGCCTAACTTTAAAGTAGGTATTACCAAACTATGCAAATATCAATTAAGATAAAAAAATTAATATTAAAGAGCCACTGATTAAGGCACAATAGTGCTGAGGCAAGAAAATTCATAAAACACTGGGGAGGGGGGAAGGTATCCAGTCCAATTATTATTATCAAAATTTAACAGAATGTGTGTGTGTGTGTGTGTGTGTGTGTGTGTGTGTGTGTGTGTGTGTGTGCACCCTCAGAGCCACATCTGTACACAATGCCAATGGTCATATCACATCATTACTTTTGTCTGCGAGAAATTAGGAGGAGATATCGTGCAGCGTGTAATGCAGGGCAGAAGTTCTGTAATAAAGTGTAGTTCATAATCGCATTCATTTAGCTGCCCATGGAGAATACAAATTTAAAAGTGTGTTTTGCCAACAGCAATAATGCAGTAATCTACATTGTCCAGTAGTGTCTTTCGCAATCTTAAAAGGTTGCAGTGGACAAACAGAGCTACCCCAATGACTCGCCTGACCTTGCTGAAATGGCTGCTGTACACCTTGGCCCACCTGCACGATTGCCGCCCTGCCTCCCTTACAATTCCAGCAATTTGAATAATTATGTGACATACATAGTAAGTATCCATTATGTTACTGTCTTTACTTGTCTTAACTGAATGAACCATGCATTACTTCTCCAGCACCGAATATCATGAATATAACAATATAACCAATAACTATCACTCCACAAAAATATGACTACAGCTGTTTTATTTCAAAATTAAATGGCAATTTAAAAGTTCCAAAATGATTACTTTCACATGTAACGTCACTTGTTTCTCTAGATAAATTTATTCTGTGAAGATGTTAAAAACTGTAGCCATTTCAGCCAACAAACTTTACTTCTTATCTCAGTTCCTCAGTCCAGTAAATGCACATTCCATAGTGTTGGCCTTTCCTCGCATGAAACTAACTAAATGTACAACTTTGCCACGAGCCGATTTCATGACATTCCTAAGTCACTTTTTGTTTGTCGACAACTGTACTAACAATGCCGGTAAACTTTTCTAAATAATTTAGCTGCAGTGCATGTTACACAATGGATAACTCACTTGTCTACATTTATACTGATGTAAGGTTCAAGTCCCTCAATGGCTGCTGTCCCCCTCCCCCCTCCTTTTCTTTTCTTTTTGTCAAAGTCTATTAATCACAAACCAACATTATAATATATGGTGTTTTTGTTCCATCGGCTTGTTTAAGCCTATAAACTGGACTAGACTAACTGCCCATGCAGTTCATGTAGGAGGTGAAAAGGGGAGAGTTATTCTCTCAGAAACATGTCACAGCCATAATACAGATTTTAAAACATGCAGTTTCGTGATAATTTCATTTCATGTGTGCATAAGTTTGGAAAAATATATTACCACACTATTGTAGCATAAAACCAGTCAAATAGGACACAAATACTGGATGAAATATGGTTAATCAACAATCGCTCTCAGCTCTTCCTACAATGTCGGTATATTCTTTCTCTTCAGAGAGCTGAAAACAGCTATTTAGAGATGAAGATTACCATATACATGACATGTCGAAACCTGCAGTATGTAACAATCTGAGATATTGCTCTACTCTTGGGCATTGCTGATGAGCTGACTCTCAGTGCAGTTTACATACCACATGGTACTCACAAAAGCTCTCTCAAAATGAACAACACTCATGTGTATACTTTGTTTAAAGCAAATAAAGAGGCATGTGCAATTTCAGTCTCTTTCACATGTCATCTTTTTATAGGACAGTTATATCTTTTAATGATTAACAATATTACCAAACAATAACATTAAAATATCATACTCTTGTCTAATAATTACATCTACACAATAATAATCAAAATGCCAATAAAGATGTCCATATAAAGCTGTTATACAAATTCAATTCCACTAAGTGTATGTCACTTGACAAATGCTCCTTAAATAATATATGATTTATATTGGTTGTATGTTTTGAAATCTCTGTGATATTTCGCTGTTATGATAGGTCAGTGCTGGTCAGAAATGCTGCACACGTGTGATGCTGCTGCACATATGCACACTGCAACCGTCTCCGGTCACATAGCCCATGTTTCTACCCACGGGGTTCGCCAGGGGTAAATGAGACTAGGTGTGTTGCGCTCTTGCTTGTACAGCATAAACCAGGAAGTGGAGCCATGCTACTCAATATGTACATGTGTCTAATAACAGATGTCATTGTTGCTCGCTGCCTCACATGAGAGCACCTGTGCAGCATTTCCGTCCCTCCGCAGTGTGCAGCGTTTGTCCGGCCCTGTGCTAGGTATATATTGTAGGAACATGAGACATTTCATCTACATACACCTTATTAAACTAAATCTTCTCCAATTAACAAGCAATGAACATGGTACATATTTCCTATACATAAAAGTTTTTATTTTTATTAAATACTGCTGAACAGTCTAACTGCTAGAACACATCACCTACTTTTAGTCTAAACTTTATCTCGTCCAAAGAATAGTGCATATGAGCTGAATTTCTGTGCACATGAATTTCAGTTGCATCTCTTGTACAGAAATAAATCCATTCAAACAAATTTTTTCTTATTGGTGAACACTTCACTTCATCTGTATGGTCTTTCTGCCACAAGATTTAGGTTTTGGTCAACCTTTAATAGCAAGTATTATGCAGCCTGTAGAGTTTTCCTGAAATACTTCAAGACCTGTAAGATTTGAAAATGCCTCCACAACGGCTTACTCATATTTATATAGTAGGCACCCATTATAATGGTCCAGACAAGAGTTAACTGGATTAAAAAATAGCTATTATCATTAGTACTGTCATTATCAATATACTTCCCAACTTATTAACGAATCATTGACATTTATGCATTGTATGAAAATAGCCAACCAAATATTACCAATTCAACCAACGTAAGATAACATGTTCATGAAGAAACACTTTCAAATACTTGTATGTTTGCACTTTATTTGCTCAAAGCAATAGAATATAAATGCACATTTCATGCCTGGCAAGCATAAATTTCTGTTGTTGTCTGTTATATAAATTTTTCTTGGCATTTAAAATTTTTAGGGGAGTCTAATGATTTGCCAAATTTCAGAATTAACGTTACTTTCTAATAAATAGACATGTTAATAAATGTAAATTCTTTTTCTTCAGAAGTAAGAGCATTGAAAATGCTTGTCATTTATGGGTCAGATGTAGCAACAATAGTGGACTTTATTTCTTTTGTGTTGAGAAACAGCTTTATTGCTTTTAGTGTTTTATTATCACATTTGCATACTTTACCTTTTAGCTAAAGGTGTTGTGGCTTATTTTCTTTGTTACATAATGTAAATATTGCATTCCATACAATTTTCCTATGTTCTACAGTCCATGAATTGGCTGTAACTGCAGCAAACACAACTTCATGTTGTTGCCTAGATATATAATGTCTTCTCCAAAATGTGAGTTGTTGATTTTTATGTCATTACACATTGTAAAAACTATGACTTTGAGTTCTAATTCCATAGTGGATAACAAAAACTGGGTGGAGTGTCATAACTGTTATGTTAGACTGTCCTACTATCTGTATGTGCTAATTCCATTTCATATTTTGCTTTGCAAACTAAGACCTTTGTTCGCACATTTAATAAGAGAAAGAAATAAGGAAAGGAATAACTGAGAAAATTAAGACTGTCAGCATTTGAAGCTGACAACAATACAACACTACTACTTTCAACTTGTATTTTGCATAAGGACCACAATGATAATATCAGATAAGCAAAAATTGACGCTCATACAGAAGCACTCTGAGTGAAACAAAACACACTGTCATGTTTTATGGCCCACTTTACATTTGCCTGTAGTTTTATGATGTTTTGCATCTATCCACCCAAGACACAATATTCTTTCTGACCGTATTTTAGCAAACGGCGGAAATTATTTGATTATTGTGTTTACCTTAGACGAACATACTTTTTTTTTTTAACTTTTACCTCTTTAAACTATTATTATAATATCTCTCCCACATTTTCAATCTCTTTTTCCATTAAAATATTGTCACCTGTCTTGATTTGGTAATTTGTTCTAAGTTTATTTTCTTTTCTGGTTGACTATAGCCTGGAAGGAACACAGTGTACATTTGGTTTTCTGTAATCAATCATGTGATATCCCTCGCTTGAAACCTTGCCCCGAAACTCTATCTTGAATACGCCATCTTGCTTTGTGTATTTGATGATTTTCTTATTATAGCTCAATCTTTGTCATTTCAAAGCAATGGCACACTGAAAATTGTCAAAAACACGTCATTCTTAGGACAATGACTTATAATCAAATGTCTAAAAATTCCATGTTAGCAGATAACAGCTGCCATCGATGGTACAAGAATTACAGATTACTCTCGCAGCTGTTGGACATAGCGTAGTGGGTGGCGAATTAATTTGTGATGCACAAACATGTTAGACGGTGGTTCAAAAATTGCCAGACGTGGTGGCTCCGCGCGCTCTGTCAGGGAGTTGCTGACGTGGTAGCTGAGTGCGCTCGGTCAGAGGGCTCGACGCCCTCTATAATGAAAAAGTTGAGTCAACGACAAAATGTTCAAAATAAAACAAACCAACGGACGCAAAGGTCCGATCAAATCGGAGGACCAATGAAAAGGGAGAAAAGAAAGAAGACTCAACGCCATCTATAATGAAAAAACTGAGCAAAATTCTCAACGAACAACCCAGAACCAACATGAACAAACGATCAAAAAACATCAATCTACCTGAAGGACAAAAAAATTAAAAACCATAACTGGCAATTTTTTCATCTTGATTCCTAAAACATTTTCATGCAATCTTGTTAATTAAACATAAATATATTCAGCAAGATTCTGAGTTGTTCAAAGGTAACAGTGCTTTCTCTGAGAAATGCACTTTTCTATTTTGTGAACATGCCATGAAATACATACCAACGAATTGCAACCACAGACTTCTTTTTCACATGTAAATAAATGGGGGAGATACTGTTATAATGACTGTTGTAAATGACATAATGATAGTAGTAACTTTGTATATAGGTTCAGTACTAGAGTTATGTGGAATTCAGTGTCACCACACTTATTCCGTTTGCTATTTCAGCAGTAAAAGAAAACGTAGTTATGATTTGAAATAAAATATTTGCTCTTTATCTTACCGCACAACAAAGTAACATGTAAAAAGTCATATCTGAACTACAGAAAAGGTAATACACTCTATGTTAAAGCGTCCATAGCAACAATGCCAAAGAAACAATGTAGTAGGTGCATTGATTATAATTAATGACTTCCAACACATTCCATTAATAGTGAATAATTTCTTAGGAAAAAACACATAATTTGTTGCAATATATACACTTCACTTCCGTTTCATTAACGGATCGCTGTTGCCTCAGAAATCTGGGACTCTTATTTATATATGAAATACAAGTATCTGCATTTTGTTTAGAATATTCATTATCACAGAATCCTCCCCATTGTTGTGCAAATGCTTTGGAAGACAAGTGTTCATTTCTCTGCTACATATTTCATGGAATGTTCACGAAACAGAACAAATGCAAATTTTAGAGGGAGCATTCTTACATCTGCACAACTCTAAACATTGGAGAAGATAGCTCTATTCAATTAATAAGAATGCCGGAAACCCTTTTAGAAGCCAAGGCGGGGAAAAAAATTGTATCTGTGGGTTTCGAACTTCCGACCATAAGCTTCAGAATGTGACACACTATCCACTACACCATGGCGAACAACTACGGCAGTGTCCTTAATTCTCGAAATATTTCTGGCAGTTGCTAACAGCTAAAATGCCATTTTAGACACTAGATTATAAATTATCGTACTATGAACAACATGCTTTTGTTAATTCTTCAGTGTGCCACTGATTTGAAATGACAATGCATAAGTTATAATAAGAAAATCAGAAAATACAGGAAGCAACACGGTGTATGCCAGAGAGAGTTATGGTCAAGGAATGTCACATGAATTTTCGTAACGCCTGGTTTACATAAAATCAATAGGCGGTGTCAAATCACCATCATTTTTGCAAATATCTCTGTAACGGCGTGAGTTAGCAAAAGCATAAGAGAGGAAAGTTTTAGAGAATTTTCTCCCCTACAAATTCAGTTATGCAGTTTTTGTGTCAAATGGACAGATTGCTTGCAATTACAATTTAGTATTGGCTTTTTTTAGTATAACTAACATATATTTTGTCCAAAAAATCTGAAAAGGGAGGTTCTGGTCTCTAGCGGCCAACTATCATATCTTGAATGGTTCGACCTAAACAGTGGGAAAACGTTACAGACAGACAGACATCGTGAAATCGCCGTTAATTTTACAAATATCTCTGAAACGATATGAGATAAAAAAAAATAAAAAATAAAAAAATAAAAAAAAATAAGAGAGTGAAGTTGTAGAGAATTTTCTCCTTTACAAATTCTGATGTTCAGTTTTCATTTCAGATAAATGCCGTTATTTTCATTTAAATTTCGAGCTGTCAAAAGACGATTGCAAAAGCCCACTTTTAGTGTTACTAGTGTAACCCAAAGTAGGCCAAAAGGAAATGATTAGTTGTCATACATGGCATCCTCCTCCATGAGCCACACAATGACATGTGGATTATGTATATAAATGTATATCTAGAGGCAGATTTAACCAATATGATTTTGTCAAACAGCATGTTACTCATATCTGAACATTACATAATTGCTATCTACATCCACAATCTGCAAGCCACCTCACGGTGTGTGGTGGAGGGTACTTTGCGTACCACTGTCAGGACATCTTCCTTTTCCAGCTTTGTATGGTTCACGGGGGAAAAACTATTGCCAGTATGCCTCAACATGGGCTCTAATTTTATCCTTGCAGTCTTAATGCAATCTATAAATAGGAGGAAGCAATATACTAACTGTTTCTTTAAGATTTTATGGCCACAGACCTGACAGAAGCCTGTACCACAATACAGAATGTCTCGTTTGCAGGGAAACTCCAGTGGCAGACACTGAACATCTCTGTGATGCTTACTCAATGAGTCTGTAATGAAACATGCTGTTCTGCATTGAATCTCTTCTCTGTTTTCTATCAACCCCATATGGTATGGATCCCACAATGATGGGCAATATGTGAACATTGGTTGGTTGGTTGGTTGACACGTGTTTTTGAGAGGTCTTTGTATCCTTTAGATTCACAGAAATTATCAATTCCCAACTTGGCAGCATTATGTAAGACTTTTTCTTTCAAGATAGTGCCATCTATGGCAACATTTACTGTGTGACCTTGCTTGAACCATGACTTAAAGTGGTGTTAACTTCATTGATTTCCTGTTAGTAGAAGATCTGCAACTGTAGAAGTTCTTCTCAATCTTTCCACGTTTCTTCACAGTCTTATTTAAAGACATAACTGGAATTCCAAGGGATGCAGCTAACTGTACACGAGTCCTTATATTATAGTTAACTTGTTTTAGTATACGCATCTTTTCTTCTAGCAAGAAAGATTGGCTGCTTCTTCTCTCCCCCCCCCCCCCCTCACATTATTATCTTTGTCTGAAACAAGAATTTTTACTTGCACAAATCACAAATACATATAACTACTACATCTGGAACAATGAACTTTCAATAATCCATATTCTGTAAATCACTATCTGTAGATTGTTTGGGTTGAACTAGTTTTATAATTTTATAATTTTTTTCTTTTCCGTTTTTCTTAATATTATCTACTGAGAAAAAATGAATGAAAGTAAGCTGCACACTGTATTTTTCTGTTGCAAAACCACAAGACACAAATTGAAGGGCATTGTACTACTGTATCAGAGGTTCATTAACATCAAGCAACCCCCTCATTAATTGATACTACCATATCTGAAAAAATAAAATTAATGTGTCAAAAATGCAATGCATTATTGTGGACATTTCTGCCTCCTGCATAACAAACTGTACTTGCAAAATAAAGTCAGCTTTAATAGTGCTTTACATTTCTGCAGATCCTATTGAGATTTATTGTTTAGCCATAAATTGTAATTTTCTTATTTTGTGATCTGCCTATCTCACCAACAAATTATTGTCTGTTTCTCCTTCCTGGTACTCAAAATAAAGCAAAATATGCAATAAAATCAAATGGATGTTTCGAAAGCTTACTACAGTACCCATTTCCTTTGTGGACATAAGCGAGTTATTCCCATCTACTCTCACATGCACTAGTTCCCTGGAGTTTGGAATGGCATCTGCTAATTTCATGTTCTGCTACTAAATGGCTAGAGAGGCTATGAATACCATTCACGATGATACTTTCCCATATACAACAGCATCATCAGCAAAATGTCATTGCTGCTCACCCTGTCCATGAGATTATGTACGAGGGGCATTTGCAAAGTCCATGCAAAGTCCGAGAGAGAACACCACCGGTGCCTATCAAGGTCGTGTTTAGTTAGTTGCAACTTTGGAAAAAATGCACACCAAGTTTGAGCCATATTGGTCCATTGCTTTGTGTTTGGCATTCATGTGAATCAAGGAAGTCAAGTGATTGTCAAAGAATGGACGAAAAAGAATTTCATGTGGTGATTAAACATTACTTTATGAAAGGCAAAACACGCCAGGAGACTAAAGAGAAGCTTGATAAACATTACGGTGACTCTGCACCTTCGATTAGAACAGTTTATAAGTGGTTTCAAAATTTTCGGAGTGGCCATATGGGCACAAGTGACGCTGAATGTTCTGGACGCCCTGTGGAGTACGACTCCTGAAATCATTGATAAAATCCATGACATGGCGATGGATGACAGAAGATTTAAGGTGCACGAGATTGCTCATCCTGTGGTCATCTCGAATGAATGGGTACATAATATTTTACATAAACATTGGGACATGAGAAAGCTATCCACAAGATGGGTGCCATGACTGCTCACGCTTGACCAAAAATGGAATTGTGTGAAGTGTTGCAAGGAAGGCTTGCAGCTGTTCAGGGAGAATCTGCAGGACTTAAAGCGTCGTTTCGTCACTGTGGGTGAAATATGGATACATTACTATACTCCCGAGATCAAAGAATAATCTAAACAATGGGTTACCAAAGGAGAATCTGCAACAAAAAAGGCGAAGACCAGTCCTTTGGCCAGAAAGGTTACAGCGATGGTCTTCTGGGATTCGTAAGGGATAATCCTCATCAACTATCTGGAACAGGGTAAAACTATTACATGTGCATATTATTCATTGTTATTGGACCGTTTGAAAAATCAAGCTGCATGAAAAATGCCAGCAATTGGCCCACAAAAGAGTCCTTTTCCATCTCGACAATGCACCAGCAGTTGTGACAGCAAAATTATTGGAACTAGGATTCCAACTCGTTTCACATTTCTCCTATTCTCCAGACTTGGCTCCCTCAGTCTACTATTTGTTCCCCAATTAGAAAAAAAAATGGCTGGTGGGACAAAGATTTCATTTAAATGATGTGGTCACTGCAGAAAGTAATAGCTGTTTTGCAGGCTTGTACAATTCCTATTATTTGGAAGGGATCAACAAATTAGAAAAGCATTGGACAAAGTGTATAAGTCTAAAAGGAGACTAAGTCGAAAAATAAAAATGGTTTTCCCCAAACACGTTAGTAATTTTTTGAGATTATTTTTTTGGTCTGGAGGCATTCAATTCGTTTTATAGTTTGCAAATCACAAGCCAAGATCGCAAACTAACAATTTATTAAGTGACGACCGGTTTCGGTGCACTGTGTCACCATCATCTGGTCACCTTGTTAAGAAATTGGGTATAAAATAACAAGTGCAACATTGCACTTAGTCACTAAATCATATATATATATATATATATATATATATATATATATAATATATATAAAACCAGATGATGGTGACACAGTGCACCGAAACCGGTCGTCACTTAATAAATTGTTAGTTTGTGATCTTGGCTTCTCATTTGAAAACTATTAGTAATTTTTATTTTTGCATGGACTTTTCAAATGCCTCTGGTATATAGAAAAATAAGAGCAGTCCTGCTGCACTTCCATGGGGCACTCCTGGCAATACACTTGTCATACAAAAACTCACTGTCGAGGACAGCATACTGGGTTATGTAAATTAGAATGTCTCAGAGCCATTCAAGTATGTAAGAACCTACTTCATATGCTGGGACCTTTTTTTAACAATCAGAAGTGCGACACTGGATCAGACACTTTATGGAAACTACAAATACAGGAAAACCAGTTTCCCTTCATCCATCAGTCACAGGATATCATTCAATGAAAGAGCAAGCCTAGATATGCACAACTTATGGTTTCTAAATCTTCACTACACTGTGGACAGAAGCTTTTCTGTTTCAAGGTAATTTATTATATTCCAATTTAGAATACATACAAGAATTTGAAGCATACCAATGTTAACACTTTCGCTGCGGCTGACGCTTATAAGCGTCCACACTCAATGTAGGATAGTGTGAGCCGCAGCGAAAGTGTTAAGGATGTGGGACTGAAATTTTGCAAGTTCAGTCTTTTCTCATTCTCACATACACGAGTCACCTGCAATTTTTTTCCAGTCAGAATTTTGACCCGAGCAAGAGATTCATATTAAGTGTAAGCGAATTAAGGAGCCAATGCCGAAGAGTATGCTCTATAAAAATAAGTTGTGATCCCATTTGGCCCCGGTGACTTGTCACCTCTTTTAGTTGCTTCTCAACATCAGGCGTCTATTACAATGATCTCCATGTGGAAACCCATACAACAGTTGAACAACAGTACATTTCTATGATCCTCTTGCATGAATGATTTGTTAAATGCAAGATGAAAGACTTCAGTTTACATTAGTTATTTTCTTTCACAACATCAGATTAGTCAGCAAGTAACTAGTTAAAAGGGTTTGACTCTTTTGACCTGAGAGTGCAATTATCTCTGTATTTTCCGATTGTATTATTAAACCACAATGGTTCTTAGCCCAGATAATTCTGCCGTCCATTCAGAAGTTCAGTGTGCCATTATTTCAAACATTTCAAGTATATATATGTGTATGTCAACAGTTGACATTTAACTAAGAAACAATTTTAGTGGGTAAGTACAGGGTAACACATAAAAACATAAACCTTTCAACAATCCAATAAAACTACAAGTGATGAAGGAAAGAAATTTAATTCATAGTAAAAGTCTTACAACTTTTCCCATTTATGGAGCATTGATGCTATTTATCACTTTTTTTTAAAAAATTACGTTCTTTAGATGGTATCCTCTGGTACGAATAAATTCATGAAATCTGCCAAGATTCTCAGCTGGGATACTGTGAATTTTATTCCAAATTATCTGTTTTAAGACATCCAGGGTTTTTTGTAGAGATGTGTATACGTTGAT
This sequence comes from Locusta migratoria, assembly GCA_026315105.1. Lineage (NCBI taxonomy): Eukaryota > Metazoa > Arthropoda > Insecta > Orthoptera > Acrididae > Locusta > Locusta migratoria. The sequence goes on from CM048755.1 coordinate 286,015,436, forward strand.
CTTGAAATAGGCCCACAAGAAAAAAAAAAAATTTCACAAACAGATAAATCTGGAGATGTCAGGAGCCAGGGAATGTTACTGAACAATTCTTGCACACATCCCATTGAGACTGCTGTTCATTGTGTGATGACACTCCATCCTGTTCAAACCAGGCTTCTTGAATGTTTGGAAAGTTGTTCAATGCAGGTGCAACAAAAGTTCATAACATCTACATGTAATGATTGGCATTGACAGTTGTTGAGTTTCCCCTCTTCTTTTGCAAAAAAAAAAAATAAATAAATAAATAAATAAATAAATAAATAAATAAAATACTGTCGTTTTACTAGCATGTAAAAGGTGCTCATGAATGTCATTAAGATTTGTGTTTGCCTTGTAATGGTAGTTCTGTTTATTCACATAACCTGTGATATGAAAATGTGCCACATCTGGCATCTACAACTTGTTTAGAAATTCATTGTCATTGTTTATTTTTGTTATTTGTTGACAGAATCCCAATCTTAACTGGTAATCATAGTCCTTCAATTGTTGTACTATCTGCAGTTCATACAGATGAAATTTTAAATCAGGATGAAGAATTCTGAAAACACTCTCCCAGAACATTCAACCACTGCTGCTTCCTTACAAATTGAACGCCGTGGCCTCCTTAAGACAGACTCGCATACAACATCAATGTTCACTGGAGAACACACACTTCTTGAGAGCAGAATCAGTTTCTTCAAAGTTACTAATCCAACATTTTATCCCGTGCTTAGACAGAACGGCATAATGATGTCCAAAACTATAAAAACGTCAATACTCTCTCTATGCTGCTACCAAGATATCATTGTTTTCCTAAAATATTTTTATGGCTAACACATACTGTTGTCTATTCCACTGATCCACAATTACTGAAATGGCAAACTCTTTACTCACTAACTGTCACAAACCCACAGAGCCGTCACCTGCCCAAGCCTGCCACTACTCATTACAATTATTCTGTGTCACCCTGTATTTATACATCATAAAAATTAAATCTGTTCTTACTGCAACAAACTTTAATTGATAAAGGACTACCAGTTTCACATCTTACAGATGCATGATCAGGTACTTTTAAAATTTTTAAAGAATCGTGTCTGTGCCTTTTAACCACTCCCCTGCATCTGTGTCAGTTGATTAAAATATTTAATGCTGCTATCCAATGTTCACATTGCAATGATTAAAATTATGTATGCTGCTGCAATAGTAATTTTAACGTGAACATTGGGTAGCAGTGTTAAATATTTTTTATGAACTGTTGTGAATGCTAGGGACTGGTCAAAAAGCACAGACATGATTTTTATTTTTATTTTTTTATAAATGCCTGAAAATACATCTATAAGATGAAAAACTGGTAGTACTTTATCAATTATAGTTTATTGCAGCCAGGGCAGACTAATTTTGATAACATTGGCTGCAGATGCTCACATTTCAAGATGACATACTTATATATGTATTTTATCATTATTTAGAAACTTATTGATAATTTTCCATCTAAAATGTTATATCTATAATATTAGTATTTTCATATGACTTAATAAATCAGATATCTGGGTTATTTCTGAAGCATCTTTCCAGAAGGACATCAGGTTTATATAGAGTATTTTCTTTTCTTCACAGAAAAAAAATTACACTGTATGAATTGCACAAAATACTTTTTACTGATGATGAACCTGAGTGTGGCCCTTTCACCACCACAGAATGCTACTGAAAATCAAAATAGATATTGCATTTTTTCTTTCTTTCTTTTTTAAGATTAAGAAGAGTATCACAACACATTTCTGTATTTTAAGTTTTCTTTTTTCCTGTGGGTGACAAGTTGCCAACCAGACAACTTTCCTTCTCGCATTACTCCTAGTACTATTAAAACCAATTACCTTTCAGTATATGAATATTGTTAGTTGTCAGACAAATGACAAATAACAAATAGGTATCATATGGATTTATTTTATGCAGTTTTAATCTACATATCAATTAACTAAGGAACCACTACAGTCAATGTACAAACAAAAAGCATGCCATAATAGAAGTAACTTTCTGATGTAGACAATATTTATCAGTTACCTTGAGTGACTTTTAGAGAATGCTGTTACATGTCATCGACAGCTTGCAGTGAAAACTAAAGTATTGTTGAAATTTTCCCGGCGTATTGATAGATCCATCATATTTCGGGCTTGCAGCCGGATCATGTTGACGTCTTCCAACGATATTTCGGCTGACAAACGTGCAGCCATCTTCAGGTGAGCACGAGACTGAAGATTACTGGTGTGCGTCGTTCTATATATACTGAAGATTGGCGCGGCGGCACCTGCGCAGTGAGAAGGTACTAGCGCGCCGCCTGTCGAATTTGGCACGCTCTGTGGTAGAAGCGGGCCGCGTCTGCGTAATGGTGTACTTACATTCGCGCCATCTGTCGGAATGCACTTTCGTGCATCTTAAGCGCGGTGGTCGAAGGAAATCACTTTTTGTCAGATGTTACACTAGATGTTGACCTATGTCTCTGCGAAGCAATTAAAGAAATAACAGGGTACCATGCTTTATCCATTTGAAAGCATGGATTATTAATTGCTTCGCAGAGACATAGGTCAACATCTAGTGTAACATCTGACAAAAAGCGATTTCCTTCGATCACCGCGCTTAAGATGCACAAAAGCGCATTCCGACAGATGGCGCGAATGTAAGTACACCATTACGCAGACGCGGCCCGCTTCTACCACAGAGCGCGCCAAATTCGACAGGTGGCGTGCTAGTACCTTCTCACTGCGCAGGCGCCGCCGCGCCAATCTTCGGTATATATAGAACGACGCACACCGGTAATATTCAGTCTCGTGCTCACCTGAAGACGGCTGCACGTTTGTCAGCCGAAATATCGTTGGAAGACGTCAACATGATCCGGCTGCAAGCCCGAAATATGATGGATCAATTAAAGTATTGCCCTACTATGAACTAATAATTGTAAATAGTAGTTCACATAATCAGAAAGCAGTATTTGTTATATGGATATACACGTAAGTCTTTGCTCATGTGCAGTCATGTTGTTTCTAAATATTTTCTGTCATCTACCAACCTTCATGTACATTGTTCTCTCTGTATTTCCCCAATTTATCCAACCTCACAAATTATTTATTGTTCCCTCCACTATCAATATGCCTTGCTATCTGTCCTATCCACCTTTATCTGCATTTAATTGCAGTGGAAATAACATTTTCCACTCCCGCAATTCTCAGCAGGTATTCGAACACTGTCCCCCTCAGTAGCCGAGTGATTAGAGTATATGGTTGCCATGTGGATAATAAGGGTTTAATTCCTAGTACTGCCAATAATTTTTCCTTGGAGGGAGAACTAATACAAGTCACACTGAGCCATGTGATGCCAATTTAAAAACTGCTTTACTAAAATGTAGTGGTACCTTAGTCTGGAAAGCCTTCAAAACGACTGCGAGAAAGTTGGAATACCGATCATGTGGCATTCCGTACCACATGCGAATGATGCCACAATGCAGAGAATGACATGGCAACAGGTGGGCATCCCTTGTGCCTTCACATCCTGTTTGGTGCTACAGGATACATGTGGACATGCATTGTCTTGTTGGAAGATCATATAGCTTTTTTGGTGTTTCAATGTACTGTGCACAGTTCAACGTTCTTTAGACGATCACTAAGGAGAACAGCCAGTGTAGGATATGGCTCCCCACACAATGATGCATGATCATGCTTGCTGTTTGGGAGTCTTCTGCTCAACATCCAGTGGTGTCACAGTAGGCCCTTATGAAGGGGCAAATGGACACGAGTCGTCTTCAGTGATGAGAGTCGGTCATAAGTATGTGTGGTGTCGTGCAGGGGACCACAAAAATCTGGTGTGTAGACAACAGAGGTAACCGGGTGCGACACCTGGCATCATGGTGTGGGAAGCCATATCTTACACTAGCCATTGTCTACCGATGATCGTCAGAGAACATTGAACAGTGCTCGGTACATTGAAACCGTCTTGCTGACGTTCATGCCCTAAAAAGGCGATATGCCTTTCCAACTTGACAATGGATGCCCACATGTATCCCGTACCACCCAATGTGCTTTTCAAGGTACAGGTCAAATACACTGGCCAGCACTATCCCCAGATCCATCCCCCATTGAGCATGATTGTGACTAGATGAAAAGTCGTTTTAGGCAGGCTGCATGAACGGCATGTAATGTGGCACAACTGAGGCCCCAGGTGGAAATTGCATGGCAGGCCATTCCATAAGACTACATTGCCATTCCATATGATTACATTCGGCACCTCTACAATCGTCTCCATGAAAGAATTACAGCACGCACTGGCGGACATATGCGGTACTAATGCTGACACTGCATACACTCTGGTGACTGTACTCGCGTGCGTATGGCTCTGTCTGTGTGATCGTATATTCTTTACACCCTCAAGAATGTGTAAATAAAATTTCCCTTTGCTGGGTCGACGATATTCATAGTTTTTTGTTTTCATTTTCCCATGAACAACGAATTGAACATGATCTTCTGAAGCATTTGAACAACAAAGGGGAGGATACTGTGATGATGATTATTCTAAACAACATGCCGATACTGATAGTTTCATTTATAAATGGAGTCCTACATTTCCGTGGCAATCGTTTTAACTTAATGAAACGGAAAGGAAGTGTATACATCACAACAAATTAACTTGCCTCTCTCTCTCTCTCTCTCTCTCTCTCTCTCTCTCTCTCTCTCTTTTAACATAGCTTTGGGTACTTAAGTGCATCCTCTTGCATCCTTTATTTGGTGGGCAGTGATGTTTACTCTTATACACACACTGCTGCAAAAATGCAACTTCCTCAAGGACAAATTCATTTTATTGACAAATAGATCATCACACTGTACAAGTATATGATAAATTTAGGCAAATGAAACTCTTATCACAGTAAATGGTACCCAAAACAGTCATCATTATCATTACACAACGTATAATGCCCCCCTCCCCACAACAGGGCATGCAAATTGTCATGAAGGTGCCAAATGGCATCCTGCAAGTATCTTGCACATTTTGTTGCAATTCAGTAATGGTTATTGCAGGTTTGGTCTGGAGAACGACTGAGTTCCCACTTTATGTCGTCTCACACATGTTCAATTAGTATGAGACCTTGCCAGCCACTACAGTAGTTGTAGACCACAAAGGGCATGTCACATTGCAGCTGCTCTGTGTGGATAGGTGCAGCCCATCTGAAAATGCACATAACCTTCCTGTCAAAGAAATGGCAGTAGTATTGGAATAACAGCCTGTGTAATGTAGCAGTCACTGGTTAATTTACTTCACAGAAATGCTAAATTTGACTAAGTTGTAACTGACTGAGCTCCCTTCGCCTGTAGCCCCACCATGAAGTCTGGTACAGGACCAGTGTGTAAATTTGTGGGTGGATGCAATCTGAAAGAGGTAACTCTCCAGGTCTGCCATCCATGTGTATATCTATCACTCACAAACACAACACACTTTCATCACTGAAGATAATGGAGTACCAGTCCACTCTCCAATCTCAGTAGCCACAATTAACAGTGACTCAGTGTCAGTGGTAGCCTAGTCATATTCACATGTGTTCCTAATCCTGCTGCAATCAGATTGTTCCCAAAGATATCAGGTAAAAAAAAAAAAGTCTATATCACAAAACATATTCTTTATTTAACCAGTATGAAATGGTCATCCTTAGAAATTTATGGCTTATCTGGCTTGTGCAGCCTAGTAACCACAGAAGGATAACCATTTTGTAGGTCAAAAGTAGTTAAATAAAAAAAATAGTCATTGTGATCTAGACTGCTATTTTACACAGTACAATTCATTACAGATCACTACTCCTCCTACAGACAGTGTTGTCTAAATTAATGTTCCCAATGGTCCCTGGTGTCACAGCAGGTGCAACGTGAGCCCAGATTCCATTCCTAGATGGTGTTCCGCCATCCACTGCTGCTTTGTCAACAACAGTGGGAAGGTTCCACAGACCAATGCTTAAAGCAGAAACATACCATATGCATATTGTACCAAACATATGCAGCAATATGTTGATACATCCCTCCAGCTCCCACAAGCCCACAATGAAACCCCATTCAAATGCAACAGCTGCTCAACAGGAATATGCACTAGTCAAGCATGGTTGTACCCTAGAATGAATGTTGTAAACACTGTCTCAAAAATTTGGCAGTTATTGCATGCAGATTCAGTACAAAAGGTGAAGAGACAGGCAACAGGCCTCCCCAAGTTCCATCCAATTGCTGATAATTGTGGAAGGAGGAAGGAATCTTAGGGTTTAACATCCCGTCGACAGCGTGGTCATTAGAAACAGAGCTAACGCTCGGATTTTTGGGTAAGGATGAGGGAAGGAAATCGGCCATGCAGTTTTAAAGGAACCATCCCGGCATTTGCCTGGAGTAATTTAGGGAAATCACGGAAAACCTAAATCTGGATGGCTGGAGGTGGATTTGAACCACCATCCTTCCGAATATGAGTCCAGTGTGTTACCACTACGCCACCTCGCTCGGTGCTGATAATTGTGACAAATGATTCAGCAACACTAACTCCTTCCCCCCAAACATGCACAAATTATACCCTGATGCCATTTAACACAGTCTTATGGGTGCTAGGTGCCCCCCCTCCTTTTCTCTGTGTATTTGGTCTTAACATAATTTTGCATGCCATTCATCTATGACATTTATTTGCAGTCAAAGTAAACAGCACATCAAAAAAAGAAGGTGGCTATGGTATGATAACACTCGCCCTTCACCTTATTCCTTGAATTAAAGATCTGGAAATTACTTCTAGTACAGCTGAGAACAGCTTTGATGATATGGAATATCTCTGTCCAACACTTGTTTCAAATCTGAATTTTCTACATACCTGATAATAAGTTTAATGGAAACTGTAGTATTGATCTATTCAGTGTGTGCCATTATGAATGGTCAGTACTCAAGAATATAACAGGAATGTTCATTTAATAAACAAGTCAAGTAAATAGGGGTCAAATGTATACCTTCTTCAGTAACAGAGGGATTTCACATTAGAGTAGATGACCAAGTGCTCACAGCTCCTATGGTATGCATTTTAAGACCCATGCTTACTGAACTTCTTTGCTTTGAAGAATTGTTCCTATCATATCCCTGAATATTCACAATTCCTTCTCGGACACCCTGCTTCACATACAGAAAATTGATAGCAAAGACTTTGTTGAAGCTTAATCATAATTTATGAATTATTCAGGTTTCTGAATTATTACCTGCAAATGCACATCATCCCTACATTAACATTTAAAGTCATTCTGTTCCTCTTATTAAAATCTTTTGAGCATAATCACTTTGATGCTTTGAGGCATGTACCGAGCAGCTACTACTGTCAAATATACTCTACACTTTCAGCCATGTCGTTTAAGAACAGAGCAGTTACTACAATTATCTTTGAAACCACACTGAATTAAGAAAATGTGCACTTGAATGCCAATGTGCGTTATACAAAATTTAAGTTTTTTAAGACAACATAGCTGACACAGAATAGATAACAGTTAAAGGTGCAAGTGCCTTTTAGCCGTCAGCATGCAATTTCATTGTTAACTTTTGACACTAGCATAGATAAAAATAGATAAAACTCTGGAGCACACCATGAAGACACTTACCTCCTGATCCAGCTGATATTTGGTCTTTGCTTTAATGCTAGGAATCTGAAACAATTAAGTTATTTGAAGTTAGTAATGTAAAAAAAAAAAAAAGTATAAATTTCTTGTGAAACTTTATATACATTATATACAACTGCTGCAACATAGTTTTACTCCTGGACACAAATGATAACTGGTATATAATTTATCACCTAAAGGTTACATTTAAGAGTACTTTATTGGGCATTTTCTCAACAGGTCTTGTGTTATTTTCTTCTTCACACACACTTAATTGCTAGTCACGAGTCACACCAGCCTTTGCCTGTCAAAGTGTGTCTTGACATGGCATGAACTTAAGTCATTGGAAGTCTGCTGCAGGACTACTGACCTCTTGATAAATGGCGGATTGAATGTGATAGAGGTGGGGATGGAGCCATCAGTGAGGTGCAGGTTAATGTCCAAGAAGGTGGCACACTAGGTTGAGAAAAACCAGGAGAAAGTGGATGGGAAAAAGGCGTTGATGTTGTGGAGGAAGGAGGATAGGGGGACCTGGCCCTGAGACAAAATCGTGAAAATATCATCAGTTAATCTGAACCAGACCAGAGGTTTGTGATTTTAAGAAACTAGAAAGGTTTCTTCTATATGGCCCATAAACAGGCAGGCACAGGAGGATGTTACAATCACAACTACAAAAGAGAGAAAAAGTGACACAGGCTATGGTTTGAACACAGGAACAAAAATTGCACCCTATGTGCTAACGAGTACCTAGTACAACATGATCAACTAAATGAAGCCACTTCATAACTATGTCCATCATTTTTCTTGCAAAATATTTGTCATTGTCACATAAGCCAAAACAGGTGCCCTCTTATTTTCACCCTTCTTTAGCCTTCCATTAGCTTTCAAAATAACCTAACAAGTTTACCTGTAATCAAACATCACAAAATATGCAAGTAATGATATGTGAAAAGTGACAAGTGGGCTAGTTACATACACACATGAATTACTCTACATTCAAACTGTAACTGCAGGGGCATACACTTCTTATATAATTTTATACTGTGGCCACAAATAACAGGGTTCATATAAAAGTGAAATGCATTTGGTAGCAAAATGAAGACAAAATCCAAGTAGCAGTCCTTATTTGCACACTTTTACGGTGTATATTAGTCTGTATCTTTAGGGTCAGCCTGCTGGTACAAACAAGCAATGATTGGTTTTAACACTCTCAGTCCCAAGCCCGTAGATTTCATGGGTGCCAAGCTTCTAGGTTTTACAAGCCAGCATATTCTGTTGGTTATAAATCGCGGTGGATTGTTTTCATACCTCTGGATGTAGATACGTGATTTTACATTGTTAATTATTAGTGATAAAGATAGATAACTATAACTACATGGATTATGCACACACGAAGTATGTGCTGGCACAGAGTGTTAATTTTACTTAAAATCCAGTTTTCACATTTCTTATTTCTGGTATATAAAAACTTTGTTGTTTTTGAAAAACTAAGAGACAATAAATGAATGACCTTTTGAAAGGTTTCCACAAAAAAATCAAATGTTACTCAAAAGTTGTAAATGTGTTTTCTATAACTAATTTACAAACTGTTGGCAGAAAAAGACCAGTAATGTCAGCTAACACTGTTATAACACATGTACAGCTTCAGCTCTCTCCTGAATCGTGATGTCATCAGAGCTTCAGCCAATAACAAAGCATTTTTGACCACATGGCCAATCTTGAAACATAATGATTATTATTCAGCTTTAATTACATATAAACAATGTATGTTTTGTGAGATTACTGACCAAATATATTCAGAATAATTACAATTTTAATCATATTTTCAACATAGGAAAATAGCCTATTGTGGCCCAGGGACATGGGGCAGTGTCATCCATAAAAATGCAGCCATTGTTTGTGAACATTAAGCCCATTAATGGCTACAAATAGTCTCCAAGTAGCCGAAAATAACTTCCAGCCCATGATGAGTTTAGTCAGGCCAGAGGGCTCACATTAAAACACCCCACACCATTTTGGAGACATCACCAGCTTGTGCCTTGCTGACAACTTGTGTTCATGGCTTTGTAGCATCTACACCAAACACAATCACTACCATCAGCTCTTTACTAACTAAAATCGGGACTCGTCTGATCAAGCCTGCAACTTGGAAACAATTGTAGAAAGAAGAATTTATACATCTTCATCTTATGGTGTGTCGTTGAATGTTACTTTGTGAGTCACTGTCATTTGCTCCTTTTCCTATTCCACTTGCATATAGTTTGCATGAAAAAAGACTGCAGGTATGCTTCCACGTGTGCTCTAATCTTCCATAATCACAGTTTTACTTCTGCCTTCCAAACTTTGGATGGTAGGAAGAGAGAGATTGGTGGAAGTAAGACTGTGAGGACAGCCCGTGAGGTGTGCCAGGGTAGCTCAGTCAGTAGGGTGCTTGCTCTTGAAAGACAAAAGTCCTGGGACAACATCTCAGTCTGGCAAACAGTTTCAATCTACTATAAAGTTCACCATTGGTCTGGTTGGGATGCATTTCATGTTTCCCCATTTCAAATCTGAATAACATAAAAGCCACATTGATACCTTGTGTTAGCATTTCTCACACAATCCCAATGCAGTCGTGCTCCACTGCCTACATAGCCCCTCCTAAGCTATCAAATGGAAACTCTTCTATAAAAATCATTGTGCTGCACTATAATTAATACGAGGTAGAGATTGCTACCATCAAAAAGAAGCTTGGGACATTTCAAAATGCACCTATTCTTTTGGATATTATGCCAAAAAACATTAGTGTCTACCCACACTGCAGCCAAAATGAACACCTCATACACAAAATAAGCCCAGGACGCATCTACCAATAAACACAGTATCATAATAATTAATATTGGAAGAACCAGCTTTGGCCGCATTGATATATATAATCTCAATATTAATTTCGGTCAGTATCTGACCGTCCTCAGTGCTGCAAAAAAGTCAAACAAACACAAAATCAGCTTCTAGAAGTCATGACAATATTCAGACGTACAGGCTATCACAATATGAAGAGAAAGAAATACAACACAGTGTCATACCAAGGATCCAAGCCCGGTGGGCCCACACTTGCACTTTGCATATTAACATCAAGTAGGCAGTACATAAGTAGAATGTCAATTATAAACTGATTTCTTAGCTAACAAACCTAGCTGCGTGTGTGCGGATAGCACCCAGCGCCCTCTATACAAAATTTAAGTTACAATAAGTCATAGTTTTTAGACGACATAATATAAAATTTAACCTGAGATACAGGATGTATATATACATGGTAGTGTATAAAACAATGTATTTGGTTATGGTTGTTCATAGTGTACGGATTAGTATGCTTTGATTTTCTGTTTAAAGATACAAAATGGAGGTTTCCTGATTTACGTAGCATGTATTGATTTACGATTTATGTACTGTTGGATTTGTTTTTCTCTACTGAAGATGCATTTAAAATGTTGCATTTGCTTAGAGAGCTACAACAACTCTTGCATTAAGTTACTGATTGGTTTGACAGAGGGCGCACTTTGCCTGTTTTCTGTATTCTGTTTTTCTTAATGTAATGAATATTACTCCTTTTACAAATCATGATTTCTTCTACTTATGTATTTCTGTTGTTATATATTGTTTGTAATTTTTATTCTTTAAGTTGTGACGCTTTTTACATACTGCTGTAGAGGGCAACACTATAAACTGTAAATCTTTCAAATTTTAATGTAGATTGCATTTTAGACTGTTTTATACACTACCATGTATATATACATCCTGTATCTCAGGTTAAATTTTATATTATGTCATCTAAAAAGTATGACTTATTGTAACATAAATTTTGTTTAGAGTGCACTGGGTGCTATCCGCACACAAGCAGCTAGGTTTGTTAGCTAAGAAATCAGTTTATAATTGACATTCTACTTATGTACTGCCTACTTGATGTTAATATGCAAAGTGCAAGTGTGGGCCCACCGGGCTTGGACTCTTGGTATGACACAGTATTTTATTTTTTTTCTCTTCATATTTTGATAGCCTATATGTCTGAATATTGTCAATTATGTTTCTGAATTTTTGTTATGACTTCTTGAAGCTGATTTTGTGTTCTTTTGACTTTTTTGCAGCACTGAGGATGGTCAGACACTGACCGAAATCGATCTTTATATATATAAAAAAAATAAAGATTTCAATGTGGCCAAAGCTGTTTCTTCCAATTTTAATAATTTTAATGTGGTTGCTCTGCACCGGACTCCGGATGGAGTCGCCTACATGTTAAGTAACATAATTTGTATTAGAATCAGAACTGTCAGAATCAGGAGAAACTCAACATAAAGAGTAAGGCAAATATAACTCAAATTTAATAATGAAAAGTCCAGGTTGGAATTAACCATATAGCAATAAGGACAGTACAACTCACCGCAAAGACGTAACGACGATCTGCGACAGGCACATAAAAAAGTCACTATTTTCTGAAATTTTTTTTTTCTTTACGCGCTTGTCGCAGCTCGTCATGACTTTGCTCCGAGTTGCAAGCTGTCGTTATTATTATTATATTGTTAACTCAAATTTAAGAAAGATTTATAACACATAGTTGTCCTAAGAGTGCACTCGCCACATAAAAAATATAATTTGCAGAAAATTTATTTTTAAAAAGTACAGAATTATAATTTCTCACACTTTGTTACTATTGGATTTTTATTGCCTCTGAAAGCTGATGTTTTATCCTTTCAGTAAATTCCAGGCACTTTCAACGTATCAAAAACTAACACATTAAGAGAGGTAACATTACAATTTAACGTATTTGTGAATATAATTCAAAACAACAAAGTCCTGGTGGTATAACAATAATGTTGAAGGATAGATTGCTGACAGCAAAGAGGAGACATTGAGTCAAAATTTGCAATTTGAAGAGGCTGACAGAGTTAATAAATCAATATTAGATCCTTATTTCAAGTTGGAACACCACAACTGTTCATTCTAAAAGGAAATGTCAATATCAACACATTTCCAAGAGCTGACAAATTTAACCGTGTTAATAATTTGATATCATTATGAAGAACTGATGTGCAAGGCAAAGTTTTTGAAGCTAAGTTCCAAAATTAACAAACTCAATTATTAGAAATTCAAAATATTGTATTACTGTATAGATTATGTCACGTGGAAAAATGTTTAAAAAGTTAGCCATCTTTGAAACTGTCATTTTAGCACATATGTTGTCAACCATTAAGCATCACTATACAAGACAATCAAAGAAGATGCCGACAGGATGGTTTGATTTTTTCAGTCATAAAAGCATAGTGGTCTATACAAACCATAGCTGCAGAGCTCCATCACCTTACAAATTCAGTTTATCAATCAAATTTAAAATATTCTGTAGCAATTATTTAAGCCTACTGCAGGTGAATCAAAGATGTTTCCATTTTCAGCAAGTTCATAGAGCTGACTCATAACATCCAACATGCATAGCTCTTACAGGATTATGAAATATAATTAAGAGAGCATATGCATTGGTGCAGATATTTTAGAGCATCCAATGCCTAACATTTAACTCCAATTACTTTCTTTCTTTTCAATAGGCAAGTATAGTTTTATTTCTAGCATTTAATTATTCAACAATGAACATGTGAGACTCCATTCAGTCTTTTCCCACATGTAAGTTATGAAATCTATTAACTACTGGTAATTGTGCTGAAGACAACACTATTTTCCTTATCTGCTAAACATGCCTTTATATGCTTGTACTATAAATGAATTCCAAAATGACACAGAGTAATGTCAAAACACACAGCTGGATTTTAGTTCTCCAGTTCATGTGAAGTAGTGGCCCATCATCAAAATTGGAATTCAATGTTATTCAAGCTAGACATTAGAAATTTATAGTTTACACCGATGTAAACATACCCTCTTTGTCACTAAGTCTATTACTTTATTTTTTTTTTTAAATACCCCACTTTCAGATAATTATACTACCTCACTATCATCATAAGAATCAGTAAACAGTAACTATAACAGCTTCCTCCTCCCCCCTCCTTTTACATTGTTACTAATTATAGAACAAGATGACACCCTTTATTATAGGGCTGTTTCCGTACTCTAGTTAATGATCTATACTGTGCCATTTATTAACATAATTTATTACAATTAACCTTCCATCTGCAAGACATTTTCCAGTTTTTCTGCAGAAAACCTCAAGGTAATTTTATTCATTAATTTCCATATCTGTAAAAATTGTATTAAATGAATGCAACGAGAAAACAAAAAAAAATATTCATAAGTAAGGTTTACTTGTCATTTAACATACACAGTGTGAGAAACATCAAAAACGCAAAGAACATAACAAAACCTTTTCGAGTTGAAAAGCCCCGAAGCAAGGTTCCAAACACAAGCTCACAAAAATTATTACAGAATTACTGGCATGAGAAAGAATAGGTATAGTGTATGGACCGAGAACATCTAAAATACAACTCTCGATATTTCAGGACAACAGAAAAAGATTCAACATGAAAATATGATCTCCAATATTCTATTGCTATAGCAAGGAAAAGAAAAATATGGGAAAATTGCAACTTCTTATGTCCCCAGGGATTACGTCTGATGATAACTGTGGGTCTTACATAAATATCTGGAGAGCATTCTATGAACATGTCCGCAAAGTTCATGGCTGTAAGGGTAATATCCTAAATACTGTTTATCCAAAAGAATAATTATGGTGTAATAATACCACATTTACTCTGACACGACAATTACATTGAGGAGAAAATTCAACTTGATTATAAACTAATAAGTGTTAGAACCGTCACCCAAGTAAAACCAGTTTTGATGAAGCAACAATACTATGAAAAGGGTAGATTACTGCTTACCACCAATAGGACATGCCGAGTGCAAACCTGCTAGGTGAAAAGATAATCTCCTATAATTGCAGCTTGCAGTGGCCAGGAATAACACTCTCTCTCTCTCTCTCTCTCTCTCTCTCTCTCTCTCTCTCTCTCTCTCTCTCTCAGCACCTTCCTCTCCCCCTCCCCCTCCCCCCTCGTCTATAGCTCAATGTGTAATCTTAACCCTGAGTAGCAATCTGCCCTTTTCCATAATAGTATTGATATTCTAACTGGACCTCTCATTGTAAAAATTTTGATGAATATTTGAAATTATACTGGCTAATTTATGTTTCCAAAAATTTAGAACCAAACTTACCGACTGCATAAGTGAAATGTTATTAAATCCTGGATTTAGTACAAAAGGCACACCCTCCAAACCTAGAACAAAATACAAACATTGATTATTTAAGAGAGAATAATGGCATTATGCCTCTTCCTCCCTTTCCTCCATATACATATCAACATCTTAATTAAACTAGTGCAAAGTCTGTTCTGATAGTGCATTAGACACTTAGTTGCTAATGATTGTGTAAATTGTATTGAAGTTTTCCAGGCTATTCATAGTAATTAAGAGTTAACACAAACACGTAACTAGCCTACAACAGGAAGTAACCAATTAATTTTGTCACAGAAATACAAGAGAGATCTAACTGATAGTCAACAGATAACTTCACTTCCCATGACTAATGCCAGCTTATGATAACAGAGCTGCTACTTTTCCTCTTGGTCCTTCTTGAAATGATATATAAGCTTGTAATGTGGTCTGATTAGATGAAATGCATAATTAATGAGTGGCAACAAATCGTCTTCGGTGCTGAATGTAACAATAACAAAGATAAGACATTATTTCAACATTATTGGTTGAATTAATAGATCTGATGTATAAAATTGACTGGCCACCGCAACTCTGTTATCAAGCCAGTGGCAGATTTTCACATTTGCCACCAGTAGGCTATTCAAATTTTGCTGCCCCTACTGATCGCTAGAATTCAAAGCCCACTTCACAATCATACTAATTATAATTTTTTCAATGAAATTGTAGCTTTATGTTTCAGCACTATCATCCTAATTATACCAAATTTTTTCTGTAATTAGTACGACTAAACTAGGCAATGGAAGCGTCGGTTACTAGATTAGATTTTGTGTATATATTTGAGCTAATAAAAGCACAGTCATATACTGCTAATAATGTGGGGGTAAGGTATACCTTAATACTTATTACACAATACTGTACATTCCATACACATAATTAAATTTCTTTTATTACACTTACATGTTGGTCCCTAAAATCTGCCACCCTAGGCTCCAGCCTACTGATTATTGTTAACACTTTGATATAGTGGCACATTAAGCATTTTAATCATGTAACACCGATAAAACTTGGTTGATAGATATACTACTAAGAGTTGCTGTTCAAGAACATTGTTTGGAAGTTTCTTCTCTTTAATCCACAGATTTGTGCTTTGTCAAGTCTACACACAAATAACAGCTTACAAACATTGTTACAGTTTTTCGAGAAGTTCATTCAACTCTAGGCATCATCACCTGGTTCGTGTTACTAAAATCCACATATACAGTCAAAATCGGTTATAGTGATGCCAAAGGAACTAACATTTACAAGCATTACAGGCAATAGTCACACAAACTGGGTTTATATAAATTTTACACTGGCATAGAGTTGAAATTTCAAGAAATAGCTGAAATGAAGTACACCTACAGTCATTATAATACAATATTTGTGGAGAAGGACAGAAGAGGCATGAAGTAGCAACAATGTAAATTATTCAATTAAGTCAAATGGTGCATAGGATAAAGAAAGAAAATTAGCATTTCACAAACTTTAATGCTGGTACTATAGCATATAGAGGGTGAATCACCTAACACTTGCACCGCAAATATTGCAAGAATGGAAAGAGTGATTGATGTGGGGTCTTCACAGAATGGATGGGTAGTCAAGGACTCTTCTTGTTAGCCGATAAACAGATTGTAAAAATATTTTTATGCAAACATACAATTTTTTTTCAAATGGAACAATGGTTGTTCCTATCATGCACTGGAATTTTTGACATCAGCTGTGTACAAAGAATTTTGAATTACATTTTTATCACGTTTAGTTTGGCAGCTACAACCATTCAAAGTTTTGGGGGCGGAGGCTACGACAGTTTAGTTGACTGGCTGGTGGTCATGAAACAGTGGGCCGTACCCCAGGGGCTAGCCACTCGCCCAGTCAGCTATGCTATCGTAGCCTCCGCCTCAGAAACTTTGAACGGTTGTTGCTGCCAAACTAATCCTTTGTACACAGGGTGTCAAAAATTCCAGTGCATGATAAAAACAACCATTGTTCCATTTAAAAAACTGTGTGTTTGCATAACACTTTATAAGTACTATTACAATCTGTTTCTTGGCTAAAAATACGAGCCCCTGACTACCAATCCATTCTGTGAAAACCGCACTTTCCATTTCCACAATATTTGCGGTAGAAGTGTTGGGCGATTCAACCTGTATATTTGCCTGAAAAAAATAATGAAAATAAATCATTTTATATAATAAATCTCAAGTGCGCCTTGGTTGCACAGTGGTAGAGTGCCAGACTACAAATCCAAAGGTCCCGGGTTCGATCCCCGCCAGGTCCTAGGATTTTGATCTGTCACTTTCCATTTCTTTCACCTCTGGCAGTATTGCTAATGTGAAAAATACCGAGTAGCACCGTGGTTCGGAACCCATGTTAAACTGTAGGTCCCCCTATAACTGGCTGGGTAAGTCAGTTCGAAGGTCGGAGGAAGGCAACGGCATACCACTTCCAAACAGGACCATGCCTAGTAAAGCACTGTGGTGTTCAAACCAATCTTCGGATTGTTGACTGCTTTACCTTTTTTTATAATAAATCTCAATAAACAATGTTGTACTAAGCAACTTTTAAATGCAGCATACATAAATAGTAGGGATGGGTTGAACCCCAATTTTACCGAATCGAATCCGAATACTGAATCTTAAATAACGCATGAGCTGAACTCCGAACCTGAATCGAATCTTCGGAATCTCAAACCCACATAATCTGTCAACTCAAGTACATGTATTTAAAATGAATTACTACTCTATCACAGCCAGTGGTGAAGATAAAGTCTTCTGGAATGGATCCCAAATTACAGTATTACAGTAAGATTGAAGAAATTAAAATTTCATTTATATTTTTATTTTAAATCTTAAGAATTTTTTAATACTCCTCCCTCTGCTTAAAAGAAATTTTTAGGCTATGAAACATTTAGAGATATATGTTGCTTAGTTGCTCTGAAAGATAATAAACTTTCTTCACTCTATTACAAACTGTTTCATTTTGATGAAATAAAAAATAATTGCATTATTAAGTCCTAAAAAGGAAAGGATTAATTTTTTTTTTTCCAAAGGGGAAGAATCAAAAATAAAACCTGAAGAGATGAGTAGATATTTTTGGAGTTGGAAAAATAGATTCTTAAAAAACAGGGCGTGTAAATGTTAAATAATTTTATAGTAACATATCAGGCATTCCATAAGTGAGAGAAAAGACATTCATACACAAAGAAATCCGCGTTTATTCAACGTGTGTGTACTTGTTATTGCCATGGTTCTGGAAGTTAAGCAAGGGTATTTTGTAGCTTTATGTATTCTTTCGAAAATTTACAATCACACAATTTGTCTGCACAGAATTTATATTCATAGACGATTTAAAAATCAGTACTAAAAGTTAGTTGCCGTGCTTCATTTTTAACTATTCCCATTCAGCATAACAATAATAAAAATGTAAACATTAACGTGATACGTATATTCTCCCGCGTTTGCCATTGTCTTTCGGGTTTGTTAGGCAGAAGGAATTTAGGCCTAAATGTGGTAACAGCTAACACCAGAAGATTACATGGCATAATGTTTACATTTGTATTATTCTTATGGCGAACAGAGTGTGGAATTTATGAATCACGATTCGTAGGAACAATCCCTTGCCCGTAAGAGAAAAACATGTAAGTTTTAGCACGAAGGCAGTGGTTTTAGCGTCAGGCATATTGACGCAACACAGGCTTGCCAGTCGGCTTTACGTAGTAGCTTTTAGATGAGACTTCAAATATACAGCAAACTAAATATAAAACAACTTTATTACACTTATAATACTAATTTTATGAAATATTTATAATAGCAATTAGATACAGATATGGAAATTCTAATTCTCTATCACTTGATTCCTTGTTATTCAGTTCCTTCATAGTACAGAGCATTATCCCTCATACAATGAAGTGCATTCGATATCGAACATTTTCAAATGCCTTCTACGCAATCTGATTTGGAACCCACATCCATGTATCATCATTCCATTGGCACACTTGCACATTTTACAAGACCTGTTGGTCAGTTGTCTGTCACTTTTCGAAAGGCAGTCGGTGTACCTGTGTTTAAGCTTGACCTTAAATGATTTAAGGAAACAGAAGTCAAGTGTTTGATGAATTGACGACATCCCACATGGATGGCGCACAATTAGAACATTCCTCCCCCCCCCCCCCCCCACTTAATAGATAACTTTCTTCTTGAAATCCTAGTGCTTCATTACAGGTCACATACCCCAGCACTTTAAAAAATTCGAAGAAACAATATGTGAAATCAGAATGAGGCAACTCGTGGAAGAATCCTAAAGCCGTCTGTATTGTTGGTATATACGTAAAGAAATTTATGTTTTTTGCTACTAATATTTTACAGGCTGCTGCATTTTATATTTGCACCTGCAAACCAAGTCTGTGTAGCACTGCTGATATCAGACGGGGAAAGTTACTTGTTGTGGCTCCTAGTACCATTTTTCAGAATTTCGTTCGCTTTGTACTCTATTTAAATCACAGGCAGTTTTTCAACCCCAAAAAAAAAAAAAAAAAAAAAAAAAAAAAAAAAAAAAAAAAAAAAAAAAAAAAAAAAAAAAATGGGGCTCAGATTCAGGTAAATACGCTAGATTATTTTTACAATAGCCACACAACTGTGTAAATTTCGTAGTGGTTTCAGTTGAATGAATTCAAAGTAAGATCGTTTTGTTTTACGTCATCACGTCTTTCAGTGGATCTATGGAAAATAAACTAAATAACGCAGATGAAAGCGCACTGTTATGCAAAGTAAAGTACAACATTCGTAATTGAAGGTTTCCATATAACACTTTGGATTCGGGAATCAGTAGTATTCAGCCATTATGCATAGAATCCGAAGCCAGTGTGCTGGATTCGAAGAATAATGGATTCGGCAGAATCACTCTGACACAATCCTAATAAATAGAATTTAGACCATATCAGTAGCTTTCTCTGTCATAGCCTACAATTCAATAAAAGTGACATCCAGTATTGACTGTACCTTCTGTGAAAAAAGAAGCTGATATTACTAAGCACAGCACACTCCTAAAAATTTAATTATGATCTTTTATTTCACTGATCCGAATTTAATCAAAGAAAGACTGCATGTTGCCGCCAAGCTATGCTCAAGTTACTAGTGAAAACTTCATAGAAATCCATCCTTTCAGAGATTTGTGAGTACCAAAAGAAAAGCAGAGAGATATGGTGGCTACAGATAAAACTTTACATGATGATATCGTGTTTTTCCACAATCCAACTGTAACAAAATAATACTTGAATCTTGCCCCCAAACTAACTTCAAGTTACCTGTGAAAACCCTATGTAAATTCATCATAGTAGTTTAGGATATTAGCATAGTCAAACAGATTAACAACAGACACTGCAGTTTTACAGTTTTCTTACAGTACAGAAGACAATGAGACTACAGATTTAAGAAATCATACAAATGTATCACCAAGTATTCCCTATCTGAAATGAACCATTATCACTGTCATACAATTACTGGAATCACCTGTGTTTTTAAACTTATGGTGGAACTTAGGTGATCACCTACACTGTTGTTTGTAGCAAAAGATATCTTCCCATTTTATGGTCTCAGCTGACATATGGTATAGTGTTTCAATGTGTTCTACAGTTTCTGTCTTTGTAGTAGACATTTACAGGTTGACCATTAAGAACATAAAGATTCACACTGTAGAGGAGCCTGTACACCATAGTGAATGCAGCAAATGAGTTTGATGAACAGCGTGTTCTCTTTGGTGTAAACTGGTGGTGAGAATCATTTCTCCACCTTCATTTGGCATCCATAAGTGTTCAATCAAGATCCATCAGTTGTCGGACTTGGGGCAAAACAATCAAAGGAAGTTCACTTTCACTCCATTTCTGCACTGCAGTAGTACCAAAAAAAGTAGACTATTGAAGGATTTTTGAAAATACATGAAAATGTAGAAGAGAAAAATATCACATACTGTTTCAGACTAATGGATTAGTTTTAAAAGAACAAAATAAATAATTAGTTCTGAAGAGGAACAGATTGGCTCACTCATGCCCAAACAGAAGTGTTCTCTTTCGCTCATATAGTGTAAATGTTTCTTTATAAGTACAAAAAATGGTAGTGAATACTAGTTAATTTTTCTCCCAAATGGTTGTTTGCTTTGTTCACTTCAGTGTTCATGTCCTTAATGTATCCAATGGGCAAAACATTTTACATGGGTAATCAATGTAGCTGACCCCAATTTGCATTTGATTGTTGAACATACCCTTTAGCTTTCATGAACATACGATGCAGTACATTTCAAAATGAAATTTTATATTTTGAAATGATCCTGCTATCAGAAAAAGAGTATGTAAAGTAGTAGTTGGAAAGAATATTCCACATATTTAAGAAAAGCAATCAACTTGCTTGCAATAACAGGCTTCCTCCATTCAAGAACAAAACTAAAATAACTGCAACAGTAACAAATTACTGGAGTAACATATATGTGTTTCACTTTTTAAAAAAATAATTAAAAAAAACACACTATTAATAAAAGATAAGAAATCTGACTACTTGTCTTGTGTTTTTGTCTGAAAAGTTTCTGTAATGGGAGTGTAAGTTTCTCCCTCGTCCAGTGAAGGGTTTAATAATGTGTTCCTTTCATTTATTAGTGGTTCTCAGGGATATTAGATTTCTTATTCAATTTTGTTCATGATACTCCTAGGAACTACTCCATCACTTTAACACTGTACTCATTTGGTTCACTATATAAAAGCAAAAAGAAAAGAAAGAAATTCATTCTTAAAGGTTTTGATTATCAAGAACCTAATATTTTTAATTTATTTTATTTTTAATATATTTCATGGTTCAGTCTGGGAGCATAAAATTTATATGTGGGGGGTGGGGTGGTGAGGGGGGGGCGTGCACGAGCAGCTGCTCTACTAAAAACAACTAAAGAAAATTACCTCTACAAACAATTACTTCAAAACAGTTCAACTACAAAGAATTATTTTCAATTATTATTACTAACCTTGGTATGCAGAAAGAGTTGCATAGTTGGTACCTGCCGAATTGGTACCACCTGGAGGTTTAGGAGCTGGTCTGGAAGGCCTCAGATTTATCAGTCTCTCGTATTCGTGAGGTGACTCTTCTCCAGAAGCTTGCTTAGGTGTAACTGGATATGGTACATTATTTGTCAGTGGCTTTTGAGGCAGAATTGGGTATGCTACTGAGTGTGAATTTAAATCTGTTTGTGCAGCATGTCCAGCATTTAAACTGAAAACAAAACATTTTATTAAAGCATCAAGGTGAAAGTTTTAGTACAAACTATTCTCAACAAATATGTGATAATTATTGTAAACTAAAATACTTTTCTGCTTTGCAGTTTGTAAAGCTGTTAATACTGATAATGGTTTTCTGCTGCGGGAGAGACAGAGGGTAGTTTTTATGTTTATAATTGAATGTTTTGTTAAGCCTACTATTGTTGCAAAACAATCATCATATTATTGAACCCACAATGTGTAAAACCCTAGTTTCTTCCACCATATAAAACAATTTACGGGAATGAAGTCAGATGATGTCTTGAACAACCTCCAGATATTTTGAAAGGTCACCACACAGTAGAATATGGTGAACTTCAATCTTTTTGTGTGTGTGTGTGTGTGTGTGTGTGTGTGTGTGTGTGTGTGTGTGTGTGTGAGAGAGAGAGAGAGAGAGAGAGAGGGGGGGGGGGAGGGAGGAGGAGGAGGGAGGAGGAGGAGACCATTGCAGTTTGTATGATGCATGGGATTTATAGCACAATTCAATCTGAAAATCAAATCATATGCACAGTGCTTATTGCTATCTACCTGTGTGGTGATTATTACATTTTGGTTACATGTATCCTTCTCCGTGTTGCAATTGACAAAGCATATGATAAAATGGCAAAAAATTACTTTATGCAAATTTACAAATAACCTGAAATTTATTCATACATTTACCTGAGAAAAAGATCACCTTTAGGCACTTTATTAATTTCTTGGGTAAATCCAAACCTCATTTTAAAACACACAGTCATACCATTTATATCACTGTAAAACAAAAACAAAGTATTATACAGCTGAACATAACTCATTAAGTAACATCAACAGCAGTCTTTCTTACAGTGACATTATTATCATACACATTTACCATGCTACGCACATGTCAGTTTGTTAGAGGTAAACTACTGTAAATTAATTAATGACACAACCAATATATTAAAAGAATCATATGATGTGCAATTATCTCCCTTACACAAATCAAGAACTGCTGAAGTATATTCATAATTTCATAGAAATATTGTTTAGCTTCTCTTATTAATCAGTTATTAAAGTAATGCCCTACGTGTGAATATTGCAGAAGATAATTTTTCACAGAAGTCGTACATAATGCCCATTCAATGTAGCAATAGCTTTGCGTTAAATTTTACTTGCCATCCTGGCAGCATTGCACAGTAATGTTGGAAATCATGACGTTGGCATCAACCAAGCACGTGACAACGCAAAAGTTGCAAATGTTTCATCATAAAATCTTCATTTTGCAAGAGCATTACTTTCACTGAGCCCACATGGGCACATACAACAACATGCCAACCATAGAGCAGGAAGAGCATTTATTGTAAAAATCAAAACATAAATTTATTTAAAGAAAGCCTGACTTTATTCACTTCAAATCTACCAACTCTTCTCTTGTCCCCCTGTCTTATTGGAAATACCATCAGTTGTACTTACACCCTCCCTTTACATACCAAGGAGATTTTCTGCCTCTCATCTCCGATCTAAATATTGATTAAGGGACACACAAATCCCCATTGTCCTTAACATCTTGATTGCATGACATAGGCCCAATCAACTCTATATTGATAACCAGGACCTGTGCCAGGACACGACTGCAGTTGCAGTCTGTTAATATTAACTAACCACTTTTTACTTATCGTAACTCCAGATTTTACTCTGCGATTTGCACATTTCAAAAAGCTAACATATTTTTTTTATTATAAACTTAGTACATTTAACTACTCTTTAGTTGCAGCACTGTCTCCCCCCCCTACCTCCCTCCCCCCCTCCCCTCCTCTCTCTCTCTCCAATCAATTATATCTCCTCACTTTTGTATTCCCCTTTCTAGAGTCATTTCTTTGGTTAATCTCTGTGTTATCATTTAGCATCACTTACAAATTTCATATCTAACTATTTCCTTAAAAAAATTAAATTGTCAATTATTATTCTTACTGATTTAGACTGACGATACTCCCCCCCCCCCCCCCACACGCACTTTTTGAAAAATCATGAAACATGATTATATTTACCTACAAGGGCTACTTGTTTCTCTAGTTTTTCTTCCTGTCTTAATCTGTTTATCTGCTAATATGATTATGAAAAAGTGACAGCTTCATGAAATATTTGTTATGGCTACTAACTGGGGTAAATGTTAAAAAATAATGACTACTATATGGAACCAGTTCATGACAACAACAATCATGTCTGCTTTCTGGTAGAAGATTGTGACTAACTGAACACTTTCTAACAAGAAATAGCAAATCAATCATAATAAAAATCAATGATTACACATATCAAGTGAGTTTCACATATAATTTAAAAATTCTTACCCCGCCAGTGAAAATCCATCTGGAGCTTTCTTCAACCTACTTAAAACAATAATATCAGTAACTGCAGTTTTTGCTTGTGTCTGTTTAGCAAGTCTGTAACATAGCTGCCGTTTTCTCCAAGCTCTTTGATCTGGAGAAAGAAAGAGGTCATCAAATAAGCACAAAAAATTAACACGAGCTATGCATTGCTAATATTATGGACAGGCTTTTAAATTAAATAAAAGCATTAGGCCATGTCTTTAAAAAGTAACAAAGCAAAACTTACTAATATAATACTGTCACTGTCCTTTCTCTAAGGTGTTACTTAACTGGCAACAATATAATGCAGATAGCTTACAATCTGCCACACAGACGTTTAACAAGCTGTGACAGGCACTTAAAAAAGGCATTCACACATACAACACTTAAGCTGTCAACCATTAGCCTTCAGCAGAAAAGAGAGCATTCACACAAAGTGTAGTAACCTTGAACTTTATTTCCACTTCCAGAATAGATACAGAACAAACCACATTTAAGAAACTGATAAATGTACACCCTATGGTGGTTCTAAAGGAACTGTCTTCATAGCTGTGCTCTTTCTGGTGCTGTGTTCTGGTTGGCGCTGCCATAGCACAGTCAGTAGCGCGGAATCGCACAGCGGCATTAAACACTGAGCGCGAAACCACAACATAAACAAAGACAAACTTCACAGACACACAGCTGTCACCGGATAAACTCTAGTCTCCAATACCACTTTGACTAATGACGTCACATATGTCGTCATATATAATCAAGAAATACTATGAAAACGTGTTTACAACATGGCATCAGTAGTAATATTTCACGTAAATAGGTTACATTTATCGCGAATCTTTAATTCAGCGCAAAGTTCCTAGTGATTGGAAAAAAGCGCAGGTGACACCCGTGTATAAGAAAGGAAAGAGAACTGACCCATACAATTACAGGACACTATCATTGACATCATTTTCATGTAGAATTTTGGAGCATATTCTCAGTTCGAATATAGTAAATTTCCTTGAAACGGAAAAGCTTCTTTCCAAGAATCAGCACGGGTTTAGGAAACATCGTTCATGTTAAACTCTGCTTGCACTTTTCTCACATGACATCTTGCGAGCCATGGACGAAGGGCAACAGGCGGATTGTGTTTTTCTCGACTTCAAAAAGGCGTTCAATGCGGTGCCACACTGCAGACTGCTAACGAAGATACGAGCTTATGGAATAAGTTCACAGATTTGTGACTGGCTGGAAGACTTCCAAAGTAATAGAACGCAGTACGTTGTTCTCGACGGCGAGTGTTCATCAGAGACGAGTGTATCGTCAGGCGTGCCCCAGGGGAGTGTGATAGGACCGCTATTATTTTCTATCTATATAAATGATCTGATGGACACAGTAAGTTGTAATATGTAGCTGTTTGCTGATGATGCTGTGGTGTATGGGAGGGTGTCGTCTGTAACTGACTGTAATAGCATACAGGATGACTTAGACAAAATTTCTAGTTGGTGCGAAGAATGGCAGCTAGCTCTCAATGTAGAAAAATGTAAGGTGATGCGCATGAATAGAAAAAACAATCCCATAATGTTCGAATACAGCATTAGTAGTGAGCTTCTTGATGCTGTTGCATCGTTCAAATCTCTAGGCGTAACATTGCACAGCGATATGAAATACAACGTGCATGTAAGGACAGTTGTGAGTAAGGCGGACAGCCGACTTCGGTTTATTGGGAGAATTTTGGGAAGATGTACTTCACCTGTAAAGGAGACCGCGTATAAAACGCTTGAGCGACCACGTCTTGAGTATTGCTCAAGTGTTTGGGACCCGCAGCAGATCAGTTTCAAGGAAGACATAGAGGCGGTTCAGAGACGAGCAGCTAGATTTGTTACCGGTACGTTCGACCAATGCGCGAGTGTCACGGAAATGCTCCGGCAACTCAATTGGGGATTGCTGGAAGAAAGACGACATTCTTTTCGTGAATTTCTGTTGAGTAAATTTAGAGGGCCGGAATTTGAAGCTGAGTGTAGTACGATCTTGCTGCCGCCTACTTACATTTCGTGTAAAGATCACAAAGACAAGATAAGAGAAATTAGGGCTCGTACAGAGGCATATAGGCATTCTTTTTTTCCTCCTCCAATTTGGGAGTGGAATAGGAAAGGAAATGCCTAGTAGTGGTACAGTGTACCCTCCGCCACGCACCTTACGGTGAATTGCGTAGTATGTATGTAGATGTAGTTGTATGGCCTGAAATGATATATTTATGTCGAACATTTACTGTATATCAATTGAGTGTTTCTAAACTACAAATTAGGTCGCTACACGCCCTGACATACTAAATAAGCTTCTTGTTTAACCTAACCTTTTTTAAATTGAAAGTTAGGTTCGGTATAGGTCAAAGAAGATCAACCTTGCAAAAAATATAACAACACCAAAAGGATAATAGAATGCCACCCAGGTCTCTTAAAAAATATCAGACATGTAAACAGTGAGTATTGAAACCACGCACGGGACGGAATGACATAAAACATCCGTCATTGGTCAAAGCGGTATCAGAGACTAGATTTGACCTGTCGCCTACTGAGATGACAGTTCTGTGTCTGTGAAGTGTGCCTGTGTGAATGCTCTCTTTCCTGATGAAGGCTGATGGTCGATAGCTTAAGTGTCATATGTGTGAATGTCCTTTTTTATGTTACTGTCGCAGCTCGTAGTACATCTTTGCTGTGAGTTATAAACTATCGTCATTATAGAGCTGTATTCCAACCTGAACATTCTATTATTGTTTAACTAGCACTTAAAACCATTATCATCCAAGAAAATAAATATATGCTGATGATGGTACTCAAAAATGTGTGATGGGGTAAAAAAGATTATTCAGTTAGGGGAGAAGAAAACTCTATTGTGATATGAGACTGGAGTTTGGTAGTGGGAAAATGGAAGATAAGGAAAAATAGGAGGTGAATATGTACTGGGGAGAAGGAATGAAAGAGGATGTCACACTATAGAATTTTATGATAATTTAATTATGTCCCATGCAAACACTTTGTTTAAGACTTATGCAAAAAGGATGTGTACACAGAAGAGACCAGGAGACACCCAAATGTCTCAGATTGATTTTACAATGGCAAGTCACAGATTTTAATCTGTAAAACAAATCCAAAGAATCTAATCTTAACTGTTTGTTGAAAACTATAGATTAAAACCATAGAAACTGAAAAAGTTGGAAAACTAAGAAGGTAGAACCTGGATAAATTGGTAATTTCAGAGGGAGCATTAGGCAATGATTGACTAACTTTGAGAAAGTAATACAATAAAAGAAAGACCGGTATCTTTAAGAGGTAAAATAGTGAAGGCAGTACAGGGCAGAATACATAGAAGGTAAAAGTAAAGCAGTCAACAATCTGATGATTGGTTTGAATACCACAGTGCTTTACTAGGCATGATCCTGTTTGGAGGTGGTATGCTGTTGCCTTCTTCCGACCTGACTTACCCAGCAAGTTATAGGGGGACCTACAGTTTAACGCGGGTTCTGAACCATGGCGCTACTCGATATTTTTCACATTAGCAATACTGCCAGAGGTGAAAGAAATGGAAAGTGACAGATAAAAATCTTAGGACCTGGTGGGGATCGAACCCGGGACCTTTGGATTTGTAGTCTGGCACTCTACCACTGTGCAACCGAGGCGCACTTGAGAGGCCAAAGAAACCTGTGGTTTCTTAAGAGGGGAAAACACGCTTGATGGTTAAATTCTAGAATAGGCAACACTGCTCCTGTTAATAGTGCAAATGTTAGTAATGCCTCTGCTAATATGGCTGTCAACTGGTAACTGGAAATACAAAATTTCAAAAACTAGTTGTGGTGACAGACTGATCTGTAACATACCCCTAGATCGAGGCTAGATTACGAGGCAAGAGTTTGGTTTTGAGTTGGTGGAGCCAACAAATACAAAAGAAAAAAAAAAAAAAAAACCTGGTTGTGGTAAAGCGTGCTACGTTAAATGTTAACTAAAACCCAATATTTGTAATGGAAACATGTTATTAGCTACACAAATCAGCTGTTCCACCATCTTAGCTTCCCTTCACTGCCTGTGGTAGACATTATCAACAGACATGTCATTGTAAAAATAACACCAAATTTTCTAGACTTTTGTTGCCTTTTCATTAAGTGCAGGAGCAACAGTCAGAATAACTTCTCATTTTGACCTTGCGACATTATCAAAATCAGCTTTGCTATTGCTGTATTTTACTGTAATTAACTGAAAGAATGGAAACTATAGTATTATTTTTTCGATAGCATGAAGCTCTACTGTGTAGCTTAAGGACGTTAGCATCATCATGGATAGAATATTCCA
Source organism: Locusta migratoria (assembly GCA_026315105.1). Lineage (NCBI taxonomy): Eukaryota > Metazoa > Arthropoda > Insecta > Orthoptera > Acrididae > Locusta > Locusta migratoria. The sequence goes on from CM048755.1 coordinate 286,044,260, forward strand.
GTGGTAAAATAGTTCCCCATTCAGATCTTCATGCATGGACAATCCAGGTGATAGAATCAAAGAGAATGGATACGTTCAATAATGTAAGTCAGTGAAGTGTGCTAGAAGGAAGACCAGGACTAGCACTTGACTTGTGAGCATCATTTCACCTATACAAAATAAAATACAATACATCACAAAGAAGTCAATTTATGAGTAAGGAAATATGAATGTTGGCAAATTACAAGGAACAACATGGTGAATGGATTATCAAAGACAAAATAGACATGAAGCCAACATCCACAACAACACAAGTTCATATGACCAATTAGCTCCAGAGACAATGATTGGTTGGGACAGGAGGACCAAACTGCTGAGGTCATCTGTACCCCAGTGGGGAGCGGAAGTCTTGAGGTTAGGAAAGGAGGGAAAGAGAAAGGAAATACAGCCCAGGGAGGAAAGAAGGAAGGAAGACTGCATCAGCTCTGAGTCCCATTCTCACCAAGCACGCACTCACTCACAAAAGAATGGTGAGTGCCTGGAGGGCCCGAGATAATGGAACTGAAAAAATGTGTAACAATGTGAAGGAAGTTGTTTGAATATTACGGGAGATGAAGTTTTAACTATGATTGGTGAACGTGTGTTAAAAGAACTACTCATTCAATTAAGGTTATATTTTCTAAAAGCTTATGATGCAAAATAAACAATTGTGAACTGAACATGTCATTGGAATGTAAATCTATTGTTTTGTAGACCTTTCAGCTCTCTCATAAAATATACTGCTTAAAATTGTGCTTTTCAATTAGTGATTCTCAGTCTACATGCAAAAATTATTAAATTTCAACAGAATTTTCTTTTATGTTCAAAACTTGTTGTTTTGTCGACAATAAAAGCACAAGAAAAGTAATAATGAAACTCAGTTGTTATAGTAGACTATAAAGGACAAATCCCCACATTTTTAGAACAGAATATAATATAATATAAGAAACAACCCTGGTAGTCACCTAAAAATAGAGGTCTATATATACTCATTTATAGCTCTTAAAATAAATGAAACTCACTCATCACAAGCATATTGTTTTTCACAAAGCACCCTGTGAGCACTGATATGCTGATGCCCCAACTGCATTGTTACATCTCACCGATATTTTAGACAAAATAGAAATGGAGCTACAATATGTGCCAAAGTTGGTGTGGCTCATCAGTCACTTGACTTAAAAATTTATTGTGAAGATATTAATTTTCAACCCCGTGGGTTTTTGGTAAAAATATACTTAAAGGGTAAGCATTATGGGTGCCTTTAATAGTAATATCCTGACAGACAACACCTGTAAACGAAAATACGAACATTTATTACAAACCTTTAATCTAAATCCAGATGTTGAATTTCCTCCCCAAGTGATATATCACTGTCCTAATTGACATCTTTATTGATAAATTTAGCAGTAGTTACAACACTGCAAGTCAAATTCTCAATGGTCTGACCGACAATAATGGGCAGATGTTTAACTGACAAACTACAGAACAATCAATGTGGACACATTAGATGATTTAAATAAACTCTTGCAGCAGTGTTATAAAGTCTCTACTCGATGAATTCCTTAATGTTATTTATTATCTCTATACCGTAAGTAATGCAACACATGGTAATATTTGCTCTAAGGCCTTGGTAATATAAGACAAAAACCTACACCACCACTGTTTGTTGCTTTGACTAATGAGATAGGCCTAACAATTCTAGTGAATTTATATCTTGTAATGTACAATAATTTCAATGTATTTTGTTGCTCTACTACCTTTGTTTCACTGTAGTAAATGTCAGATGAGCTCTAGTCTCCAATACCGCTTTGACCAATGACGTCACATATACCGTCATACATAATCTAGAGTGTATGAACACATGTTTACCACAACATGGCCATATAATAACGTCCATGGTTAATAGCAATATATTAATCATAATTAACGGGACCAGCAAGGGAAATTGCGGTTTTTGGGCAGGGCCATATTAAATTAAAATACCAAAAAAAACTGCATTCACAATCCAAATATAGAACAAACCTAGTATGGATAACTAGATTAGACCTATTTAGATCAAATCCAACATTGCCGATACCACCCCTATATTTCATTGAAAAATAACATACCCACCTCCCGAAACTAGAAGTCAAATACATAAATTGTGACATGGTATCGGTAGTCAGATTTCACCTAAATAGGTCAAACCTACTTAACACTACCACCTGTTCAAAATAATTTAATAATTATGTATTTTCAAAGAAAGCTTACACTCGAAGTTGTAGGCCTGAAATTAAATATATCAAACATACAACTGTAAATCGATTGAGGTTTTCTGAACCAGAGATTCGGGCATTACGTGCCCTCACATACTAAAAATAAAAAAAAAATTGTTTAACCTAGGCTATATCTAATCATCTTAAGGCTATGCTATAGATCACTTTATTTAAAGTGAAAGTTATAATGCCACCTAGGTGTCATCAAAAATATCAGAGACATGTAAACAGTGAGTATTCAAACCACGCACGGGACCAAATGACATAAAACATGACGTCATTGGTCAAAGCGGTATCTGAGACTAGATTTGACCCTAAATGTCTAAACTTCTAATTATTAGCATGTTTTGTACATATTAAAATTTGTAACTGTTATACCATTAACATGCAAAATCGTAATTCATTCCATATCCAAGCACCATTGCATACTGGATCAACAGAACTTGAATAAAGAATATAATATAATAAGGACAGTTTACAATTCTCTCTGATTCAGAGTGCAGCAGCCGAAGATGGTGGTTGTGCGACTGAAGTGTGCCTGTGTTAACGTTCTTTATTCTAGAGAAGGCCAAGGCCAATAGCTTAAAGTGTTTAGTGTGCGTTTTATGTGCCTGTCACAGCTCGCCGTTACGTCTTTGCGGCGAGTTGTAAACTGTCAGTATATTGTTGAATTCCAGCTTGGAGTTTCCATTATTAAATAAACAAATACATTGTTTTAAATCTCTGATGTTGTTTAAGGGCTAAGAATATGAAGATAGCTAATTACAATACCAAGTCTAGTGGCTTTAAGGACTAAAATTATATCCACAATTGACTTCTGCTCACACATTTGATGCGAGTTATACATCACTTTAGACACACAGGAGTCAAATCTAGTCTCCAATACCGCTTTGACCAATGACGTCATTCCATCCCATGCATGGTTTCAATACTCGCTGTTTATGTGTGTGTGTGATATTTTTTATGATACATAGGTGACACTGTAACTTTCACTTTAAAGAAAATGATCTGTACCATAGCCTTACGAAGGTTAGCTATAGGTTAAAAAAATTTTCTTTAGTACGTGAGGGCACGTAATGCCCGAATCTCCAGTTCAGAAACGCTCAATCTATTTACAGTTGTATGTTCGACATATATCATTTCAGACCGTACAACTTTGAGTGCAAGCTTTCTTTAAAATTATCGAATTATTAAATGTAGTTTGAAGAGGTGATATCGTTAAGTAGATTTGACCTATTTAGGTGAAATCCAACTACTGATTCCATGTCACAATTTTCGTATGTGACATATAGTTTCAGGAGATGGGTAGTTTATTTTTGAATGAAATATATGGGTGGTATTGACTATATTAGATTTGCTCTAAATAGGTCTAATCCAGTTATCGATACCAGGTCTGTTCTATACTCTAATTATGGATGCAGTTTTTCTGGCATTTTAATTTAATATATGTCCCTGCCCATAACCCCCAATTTCCCGCACTGGTCCCATTAATTTCGATTATTGCTATTAGTCATGGACATTATTATACCGTCATGTTGTGGTAAACGTGTTCATAGTAACTCTCAATTATGTATGATGTCATTGGTCAAAGTGGTATCAGAGAATAGAGTTTATCCGACAAACAGAAATGTGGACAATTTTACAACACACATGATTGCAGATTTTTGATACGCCTTTGACTTTGAAGGAAGCACATCAAATACTCGTCCAGTGCTGTATGGTCGAATGTGCATTAATCGGTAAAAGTTTACAATTCGAGTGATGGCATAGTGTCGAGTGTTCAGGTGTTGACAGTGGTTGCAGCCAACCATTCGTAGCCAATCAGATCTTAGTGTGCAACAGCTATAATTTATTCATAATAAATGCTGACCATGAAGTAAATAATTAATGCTGTTCCTGCTCTATGATGACAGCTTCTCGGTGTACCCTTGTCTGCTCAATAAATTGACTGTAATCATCACTGGAACAATTCACAACAAAACAATGGCGTTAATGTGAAAACATTGACACGAGATAGTGCACATTGAGCTTAACATAAATCAGTGAATTCCACTGGCTGGTCACGTGCAGTGGCCGTAGCCAACATCTGCACACACAACACTATGCCATGACACAGACTGTAAACTTAAGCCATTAAATGCTTGAATTATATCCAGTTATACGGTCAATGTCAATGCTTGTAATTTAACTCAGTCTCCATTATCACTATATTTGGTAGTGCATCTAATAATAGCAGCAACATAGAGGCCAATTTATTACTCATGTTTACGGAACACATTATCTGAACTCATGGCAATACTTGAAACTGCATGTACATAATAAGCACAAATATGAAGGCTTTCCGTAACCCACCAAAAGAAAACTGCTGTGAACTGTAGTCAATGAAACTGTTCTGGTCTGTATATACCACCTTACTGCTGATGTAGGCTATAAAGAACAGAACCATTTGACAAAATCATTATTACCTATCACTAAAGAAGAGAGACTGTCCTCAAAATAAAACATATTGCAAGAAACTTGAAGTAGTCTTGATGTATCAAATGTTTTTGCCCTTTCACAATCGGAGTGCAGGCTTTTGGAATCATTACATTTACAGAATTAACTTATGTAATATGATTTCTCATTTTTTTGCGATTAGCAATTCTATGGCTGATACCCTGCTTGTGCCACTGTCATAATACTTGTCTACTGTTGTAATGTATTATAAATTTATGTAGGCTTAATGTGTGTGCAATGTAGGCCTATCTAATGTGTCCGACATTGTGTAGCCTGTGGACAAATAAGAAAATTACAAAATAAACCACTCCACCTATCACTGAAGCAGTAAGCTGAAATTATACTACAAATAAATGAATACTAGAAAGAGAAGGTGATAGAAATATGAATCTGACTTGACATTAAGGACTTGTAGGAAGAATGACTGAATTTATACTCAGCAACGTAACTCAGTACAACACACTAGCATCAAATGAACAAACATGCAATTAAATTCTTGCATTTGAAATGCAGAACTAAGTATTATTTTGCTACACTAAATGGCCCAAGCATTTAACCTTAAAGAGAAAAAAGTTTAGGACAGTAAATAATAACAACCTGTATCAGCTGTTCTTGTCAAGACTGAGTAACCATCTGGCGGAACTTCTCTTTCGTTGATAATGAGTACAGATTCAACAATATAATCGGCAATACCTTCCGTCTTTGAGTGGCACACATAGCGAGTAACCTTGCGACCAAATACTTTAGCTTCTCTCCATAAATCTGCATCGGAATCCTGATCATGTGTTCTTGATACCTGAAATTCAGATCTTGATCACAACTCAGCAGCACAATGTTTCACAAAATATATTTCTGATAATCACTTACAACTGTAAAACCAGGAGGACACTTGTCTGCATCCTCAACTATCTGTATGCTTGTAATTGGTCTGTCATCGGGTAGCGTCTGATACAGCTGCTGCATCATTTCCTCAATATTTTCCCTCACTGCAGAATGATTACATTAACATTGATTTTTTAAAGAAAAACATTTACTCTTGATGTATCACAGTTCAAATAAACTGAACGTATAATATGGACGCTGGAACTGTATCCACAGTGTTGAAAGTTGTACAGTTTTCCTAGTTTCAGGTAGTCCAATCGCAAGCCGACGATCACTCAACATCAGGATTACTCACACCTACGAATTCATCTCTCCTGTCATTCGCTAACATACTCTGGCTCGAGAACTACATATCGGCGAACAGTAACGGGAATTATGTTTCCAACACATAGCGCTCCAAATCATAATTCTTTAATTATTTTTCACATTATCGTAGACAATTCGCTTCGCGTACTGCAGTTAAATCAATGTAACGGTACGTCGAGAGTTACTTTTTTTGGTCGTAACATGAGAGCGAAATACCAACACTAAGTATTATTTGCATAACTGTACAACTAAAGTACGTAACTCCCTAACACGACCCCACGTACCGCTACTTATTAGCTGCCGCTTAAATAAACGAGCAGAGATGCTGTGTTTGTCGCTACTGATTGGAAGTCCAACGTTGTTACTCTTAAAAAACTACATTTTAGTGTTGTGAGACTATGTTACATATATTATTTTTATCCGTGGAACTAGACCCTATTGAATTAAATATTTTTGGACATCTGTCCATGCTATATTACGACACTCCGCCTCTAAGCAACAAATGTAATTAAATCAAGTAGACCACTGAGATTAAGCTTCCATCGTTTCCAGCTCGAAAATCAAGAATTATTCAACTGATTACTAGTAATTATTTTAACTGATATATCTCCAAGTTATTATCAAAATTCCGGATATATCGATACTTATCAACTCTTCCGAATTGTTTGCTAAATCGCTATTGTTCTCTTTAGCCTTCTCGTCATTTCCAAAATAGTTTCTTTTGTTTGAAGGCCTATATTACTGCAGTATCAGTTTTGGTATTTACATAGTCCTGGCAGTTCATTTAGACTCCTTGTTAGCTTACATTCACTACGTTTACGTATCTTTCAGATCTGGAGATATGCCATTGTCTACACTCAATAGTAAACATGTCCTGATTTATGAATGCTTTGATATTATTCTGTCGTTACAACACTGAACTGATATTCAATGTCTCATCGGTGCCTGAAACAAATACGTTCTTAAGATAAACAACGAGGACTGCGAATGGGTTCGGAATACCTTGAATTTTGTAATGTAGCATAATTTGAGAGTGATAAAAGACAGCCTACGTGCGCAAGGCAACTTTAGTTCCAATGCTAAGCCTAAAATGCTATGATACAAGCTGCTTAAAACAGTAAAATATGATAAATAATACAGTATAGATCACCGTTTCCCAAACTATTTGTGTACTTGGATTGGGGTAAAAGTCATGGCAACTATATATGCAGATACCAGTCCAGATAGAAAATGTGACATATACAGTAAAGGATAACTGCATGTGTGAACAATGAATAGCACTAAAATACTTATTACTGTAGTATACAGGGCAATATTGTCTTTACGATGTAAAAGAATGGAACATCCACTGTACTCTCCCGACATTTCGCCCTGTGACTTTGATCTCATTCCACTACGTGGTAGGCGGTTTGCAACAAGAGAGGACTTAACTAATACTCTGCGCGAATAGGTGATGCATTCAGACTTGGCACAGCAAATGCTGAGGTAGATGCTGTTCATCGCCTCCCACATCGGTGGTAGCGTTCAAAAATGTTCAAATGTTTGTATAGTATATGGGACTTAACTACGGGGTCATCAGTCCCTAAACTTACAAACTACTTATGAACTACTTACGAACTAGGACGGCACAAATATCCATGCCCGAGGGGGGATTCGAACCCCCGACCGTAGTGGCCGTGCAGACCGTGACTGGAGCTCCTCAGTCTCCTCGGGGTGGTAGCGTGTGGTGACAGTAGCAGGGGACTATTTTGATGGTCTGTAGGCCTAGGTATTGTGTACTGTATCTGTACTGTGTTGTCACATTTTCCAACCGGACTGGTACCTGCAAAATAAATAAATGAATAAAATAATAAAAATAGTTGCCAGACTTTTGCCCCAACCCTCGTATAACATTTTAACTATCATCTAGGCGGCGACGCATGATTATGTTGACAACATCAACACCACCATAGAAAAATTGTAAAAGACGATTATTATTATAAATAATATATTTATTTCGACAGGACTATTTTGGCGTGATTGCCATCATCAGAATTAACTGGTTGGTCTTCTTCTCCTTGTAATATCGATTCCTTACTCAATTTATTTTGTATGGCTGTAATATTGTCACATTGAAATGGAAGCAGCCTTGACTTCGAAGGCAACTGAACACAGAACTTATACTCAAAGCACGTTTATTACGAACTTAACATACACGCAGCACTAACTGCCTCTCGGGCAGAGTGCTCTGCTATTTATACACAGACAGAATGTACCATAAATTAGAAGAATAGTTAACATAAGAAAGAAGTAGAATATACAAGTGAACATAAGAAAGATGTAGAACATTCTGCAATTGTTAATTACAAAGAAATAATTTTTTAACGGTGGGCAGGATTGAACCGGTGAGCTTCAGCACCACAGTCGGTGACGCAATCCCCTGCGCCACGCCGGCACTCGGTTTATGTGGGGTCTCACGGCATTGCTGCCTCCCCTGGAAAAACAGCGACCCGCTGTTATGTTTCCTGTGGAGCTAGCTGCAATATCCTGGATCTTGACCTTGTCATGGGTCCTCTGTATGGCAGTTCTAGAGAATCCTTCCCTTCTCCACGATTATCAACGACAGACGTTCCTGTCGTGGCTTCATCAGTAACATTACCGTCCTTAGAGTCCTTGAACAAGAACCCATTGTCGCCTACCTGCTCTTCAGGATCGTAGTAAGGCTTCTTGCGCAGGACGTGAACAATGTCTCTTCGTTTTCGTCGTTTCGACGACGGCTCATAATCCTCAACTTCGTATGTGACGTCTGGCAGGCGGTGTATGACACGATACGGATCAAAGTATCGTTTCAATAATTTTTCTGAGAGTCCAACCTTCCGTACAGGGGTAAAAATCCATACCAGATCTCCTGGGCTGTACACAACAGGTCGGTGCTTGTCGTTATACCGCTGACGGTCTTTCTCCTGGGCGTTGAGTGTCCGTATGCGAGCCAGATGTCTTGCTTCTTTGACCCTGGTGATGAGCTGCTTAACATTGTCATCCTGAGTGTCATCCAGTTGGAATGGGAACAGCGTATCCATTGTCGTCCCAGCTTCATTGCCATGGAGCAGGAAAAACGGCGTGAAGCCTGTGGTGTCTTGTCTTGCAGTATTGTAAGCAAATGTCACGACTGGCAGAATTGTATCCCAATCCTTCTGCTCAACATAGACGTACATCGACAGAATATCGGTTAACGTCTTGTTAAAATGTTCGGTAAGACCATTTGTCTGTGGATGGTATGCAGTTGTCATTCTGTGGACAATGTCGCACCGTGACATTACCTCTGATACTAGTTTTGACTGGAATACTTTTCCACGATCGGATATCATGACACGTGGCGCTCCATGCTTCAAAATAATTTCTTCTACAAGGAATTTTACGATCTCTGGAGCTTCTGCAGTTGGGACAGGTTTGGTGACAGCTTAGCGTGTGAGGTAATCAGTGCAGACTATTATCCATCGGTTACCGGTTGTCGACTTCGGGAACCTCCCTAAAAGATCGATCCCAACTCGATGGAATGGAGCAGCTGCCGGTGGAATCGGTACGAGATGCCCTGGAGGTAACTGTGGCACATGCTTCCATCGCTAGCACTCTTTACTTTGAATCACATAGTGCTTGACAGATCGGTAGAGACCTTTCCAGTAATACCTGCGTCTGTTTCTGTCTAGGGGCTTGACGAATCCCAGATGACCGGATATTGGAGCATCGTGGAAATATTTGAGAATAGCTGGCTGGAGATGAGCTGGAATGACCAGTAGCCATTTGGGGCCCAGTGGATCGTAGTTGCTCTTATACAATGTTCCGTTTATAAGTTGGAACTCTCCATTGGTCAGTTCTCCTTTCTCCAAGGCCTCTATCGTTTTTAATAGTGCTGGATCTTCCCTCTGTTCAGCTGCAAGGTCATCTAATTCAGTTAGGACTGAAATTTCATCCATGCTGTTGTGTTCCACTAATGGATTTCTCTAAATTCAGTCGGCGTTCTTGAATACCAATGTGACATCGTACTCTTGGGATCTTAGTGCCCATCTTGCTAGTCGACCTGATGGATCCTTCAAGCTAGTCAGCCAACACAAAGAATGGTGGTCTGTCACGACGGTGAATGGTTTGCCGAATAAATATGGCCAGAATTTGTGATAGCCCAGATAACTGCGAGACATTCTTTCTCAGTTGTAGAGTAGTTTATCTCGAACTTTGAGAGTACTCTTGATGCATAGGCTACCTTTTTTTTTTTTTTTTTTTTTTTCAGCACCTTTCTGAACTTGTACGGGCACTGCACCAATCCCATAACCACTGGCATCTGTGTGAAGTTCTGTTTCCGCATTCTCGTCGTACACAGCTAGAACGTGCAGAAGTTAGAGCCTCCTTAAGTGCCCGGAAAGCTATTTCTTTTGTCTCATCCCAGTAAAACTTGGCGTCTCCCTGCAAAAGTTCTGCTAATGGACATACCTTGTTACAAAATCCTTTTATGAAACGTCGGTAGTATGAGCACAGCCCGAGAAAACTTCTCACATGATGAATGTGCTGAGGAGTTGGAATGTCTGTGACTGCCCTTACCTTATCTGTATCAGGACGCACACCATCTCCATTGACTAGGTGCCCCATGATTTTTATCTCTTTGGTGATGAAGAGGCACTTCTTTGGATTGAGGCGGAGTCCTGCAGCCTGAACACACTTCCACACAGTTGACAGGCGACTCAGATGTTCTTCAAATTTTTTTAGAGAAAACGACAGTGTCATCTAAATAGCAAAACATGTCGTCCACCTAAGGTGTCGAAGCAAGTTGTCCATCATGCTTTCAAATGTGGCCGGAGCATGACACAATCCAAATGCCATTACTTTGAATTCATAGAGGCCATCAGGTGTAATAAAAGCCGTCTTCTCCCTGTCAGCTTCGTCAACCTTGATTTGCCAGTAACCTGTCTGCATGTCCATTGTTGAGAAGTATGTAGCTCCTTTCAAGCCGTGTAAGGTGTCGTCAATGCGCGGCAGTGAGTAGACATCTTTCTTTGTGATTTTGTTCAGCCGCCGATAGTCGACACAGAATCGCCACGTGCCATCTTTCAGCTTTACAAGGACCACCGGAGACGACCAAGGAGACTCTGAAGGTTGAATAATGTCATTGTGCAACATCTTCTCCACTTCCTCCCTAATTATCCGTCTTTCAGCTGGCGACACTCTATACGAACGCTGGCTAATTAGTGGATGATCCCCAGTATTGATACGATGCCTTATCGTGGGCCGTTTCGTCTGACTTTTTCCCTGCTGAGGTGTGAATGTACCCGAAAATTGACGTAGTATAGCTAACACACTCTGGCGTTGTTCCTTGGTCAGTCCGGGCCCTATTGGCAGTTCCAAGTTTGTTTCCTCAAGCGTGTTGTCTGTAGTAACAGCGGAGCATGGGTCTTCGTTGATGACGTTGAGTTCACCATCCTGGATTGGTTCAGCTGTCCCAATACACATTCCTTTGGGGATAAGTTGCGACTGCTTGTGACAATTAGTGATCCAAATCTCTCCTCAAACTCCGGTAATGCATATGATAGCCGCTGGTATGTAAATTTCTTTGGTGAGCCTAATAACCTTTTTACTATCAACAAGCACTTCACAGTTTAATTGCTCATCTGTGTTTCTGACTGCAACTCTTCTCATCGTCAACGGCGGAATCGTCACATTGTCAATGGCAAATAACTTCCCAGAAAATTCTGTATTACATGTACCCGTCGGAACAACTTCTTCAATTTGCTGCTCAGATCTTCCACAGTCAATGATAGCTTGGGATGCCTGAAGGAAGTCCCATCCGAGGATGACATTGTGACTACATTCTGTTAACACGACAAATTCAAATGGCTGGGTGCTGTTGTTGATGGTTATTCTTGCGACACAAGTCCCTGCTGGCTGGACATACTTTCCATTCGCGACCTTCAGCACAGTTGCCCCCGTATCACAGAACATTGTCTTCTTTAGTGTGAGGCGGTAATTATCCGACAATACAGAGAAAGACGCTCCTGAATCAACAAGTGCCCGATAAGGTTGCCCGTCGATTATGACGTCGATGAGATTTCCCGACATCTTAGCGACTGTCGTCCATGGAGGATTTTCATGTGTCGGCCTCACCTCTGTAGATGGTCACCTCGCTTAGTTTTCCTGGGCGCGGCGGCTAGGAGAGCGGCTGGTACCTCTGTACGGCGATGGTGAACGGCTGCAGCGCGTCGGGGAGCGACCTCGTCTAGGGTACGGCGATGGGCTTCTTCCCATGGGTCGACTAAACTAATCAGCAGGTGATTGCCTGGGATAGAACTGCTCTGATGGCTGATGTTTGGCGGCAAAATAATCGTCCAACACTCGCCTTCTCTCTCTGCAGTGGCGTACAACATGTTCAGTGCGCCCACAGTGGAAACACAGTGGTGTGTGGTCTTCTGTCCTCCAGACGTCTGTTCTTCTGCAGGGCGTCATAGTTGCTGGGGGAATTGGTTGTGGCCGCGTCAGCCGGTTCATGGGCTGCCGCTTGGCAGCTGCAGCGTAAGTCATAAGCAGGACGACGCCATTCTTTACATTGGGTGCCATTGGTGGGGCAGACAGGAGTTAATACCTGAAATACCTTTTCCTCAGTGGCATTGGCTCCCTCGTCACTTACAGGGCTTACATCCATGGCCATGATCTGATGCTCGCTCGGTCTAATAGTCCCGGCTGCTATAAACTGTAATTCTTCTCTCACAATTTGTCGTGTGAGGGAAGCAAAGTCATGCTGGTCTTCCACAATGACCATATGACTGTGTCGGCTCATCATGTCGTTGGGCCCGGTTCTTCAGTTGTTCTTCCGCCGAGCGGATTTGTCGCTGGCGGTCACCAAACGTCTTCTTGAATTCCGTCTGGAACGTTTCCCAGTCAGTCAGCTTCTGTTCGTTGTTTTCGAACAATTTCTGGGCTGTAACGTCCAGGTAGAAATAAACGTTGGCCAAGCACATTGTATGATCCCACCTGTTGTACTTGGTGACTCGATCGAACCCCTTTAGCCATTTGTTGGGGTCCTGTCCAGCGTCTCCAGAGAACGCCGACGGGTGTCTGATGTGTAGCTGGCTTACCGCTGGTTTCGTCTTCATCGTTCTTCTGATAATACGGACTTTCGGAAGGACGTACTCGGTATATCCCTTCCTTGTATTCCGGTTCTAGTCGGTGTAAGTGACGGCTTTTACATTGCCTAATTGGAGCCACGGTGATGCAGCTGTTGCACAGAATACCCGGCGCCTCCACCAAACAATGTCGCGTTGAAATTGAAGCAGGCTTGACTTCGAAGGAAACTGAACACAGAACTTATGCTGAAAGCAGGTTTATTACGAACTTAACATACACGCAGCACTAACTGCCTCTCAGGCAGTGTGCTGTGCTATTTATACACAGACATAATGTACCAGAAATTAGAAGAATAGTTAACATAAGAAACAAGTAGAATTTACGAGTGAACGTAAGAAAGATGTAGAACATTTTGCAATTGTTATTTACAAAAAAATAAATTTTTGCTGGTGGACGGGATTGAACCGGCGAGCTTCAGCATCGCAGTCAGTGACGCTATCCCCTGCACCACGCCGGCAGTCGGTTTACATGGCGTCTCGCAGCAATATTAACAGATACGTAAGAACGGTTCTTTATGACGTTCTGTTATCAAAACTTTATTTTGTATGTCGTTATTATATGACAGCTCATGTAAAGATTACACACCAAATTAAGTTTTAAAGAGAGAGCAACATCGTACAGAAATTAAAAAAAAGAGCTTTTATATATCTGTTAACATAACAGTCAAACTTAACAGACAAATAGAGTGACAAATCGTTATTACAAGGAGAAGAAGACCAATCATTTTATCCTGATGATGCAATCTCGCCGAAACAGGCCTGTCGAAATAAATAACTTATTTATAGAAGCGTCCTTGGTATAAATCGTCTTTTAAATATGTCTCTAAATGACATTTATGGCACAGCGGGCCCAGAAGAACACAAAACGATAGAAAAGCTTTATATAGTTGTTATTATTCTTAGAACTCCACATATAACGACTTGAATAGTGTTTCGTACAGACCATGAAGTAAACAAATAATGCTGATCCTGCTCTATGGTTGGCAGGTACTTGTATGAACCCTTGTCCACTTAGTAAAAGTAATTGCCCTTGTAAAACGAATATTTCGTGCCAAAACATTTGCGTTGTCAAGGGATTGGCTAATGTTCATCACATGATTGCCAACATTATCACGCGAGGTCACCAGGGCGGTAAGTAAATTTTAACCCCTCCCATTAAATCATAACGCTACTATTTGGCAACGAATGTAATTTCCTGGTTACACGACTTTCTTATAAAAACAAGCTGAAAACCTGGCTTCGTCAGAGTACTTATTTATTCCAGTTTTAAGTTACAAAATAAATAAATAAAAGTTTATTTCTCCTTCCCTTTTCTCTCTCTTTCCACCTGTCTTTCCTTCACTCTTTGCCCATCTTCCTCCTCTCCCGTCTCACTCAATTCACCTCCTCATCACCCCTCTCTCTTTTCATCATCTCCTGACCCTCTCTCTTCCCATCATCTCTTCCCCTTCCTCTGTCAATCACCTACTCGTTTTTCTGTTGAACTCCTCCTACACCTCTTGAGTCCAGTGTCTCATTCATCCGTGAAAAATTATAAATTCTGATAACTTTCAAGGTGATCAGTGAAACGGTGTCTATGTTTACTATATTGCAAGGTACCTACAACCATGCACCGAATTAAATCATAGGTATACAGTGATGTTCCTCTTATTTTAAAGGTTAAATGTGGAAAATATGATCAAGATCGGAATAAAACTGTCGATTTTTTCGAAGTTCACAATTAAAGTACCCTCTGCTATGCACCATATGAAATTTTACACTGTCAGTGACTTTTCCTCTTGTTTTTAAAATCAAGGTGCAAAGTTTCATCATAAATGGATGATTGGTATGGAAGCGCATAAAATACGAATGGATATGATGCTGCAGGTTCCCACACATCTCAGTGTTTATGTATTGTATCTCCCAAACTCTAAGTCATACAATGAAATAATTTTGTAGGTTCATTCATTGGCATAAATGGATACTGTTTCCAATATATAGCCACATTTAGTAGCAAAGAAGTAACATATTTAGACATACCGGTAATTCATAATGAAGCAGTTTTTCATCCATCTTTGTGTTCATAATGTCATATCTCCTTAACTATGTGTCATAGTGATACAATTATGCCTATAATACGTGTAAGCAATATGTTGACAAAGTTTCATGGCAATCGGATGAATGGTACGGCAGTGCATAAAATACGAACAAATAAACATTCATCTAACATTCACAGAATGTATGACATCAACTGCGATTGGACAAAGGTGAAAATGTGTACCCAGCCGGGATTCGAACCCAGGTCTCATGCTTTCTAGGCAGTTGCGCTGACCCCCCCTTTTTTTTAGTCCCCCCTTTTTTTTATATAACAAAATAATAATCTAAATTTTGGAAGGAACTTAAAAAAAAAGAATTACTTGCCACCGCCACTTGTACCCTAGAAAATAAAATAAAATAAATGACAAACTACACCACTTCAGGCGTTGGCCCAATGCAACTAACCTATTTCTAATAGGGGGAACAATTAAATATATATATAATAAAAAAATAATAAAAATAAAATAAAAAAGAAAGGACTTTCAGTGTAGCTACAAAAATGAACTTCAAATGAATTAATACACTTCATTTTAAACTATTTATTTATTTACCCGCAAAAGAAAATGTAAGGATCGACTACTTCATGGCAGGAACACCCCAACTTCTGGGTGGATTACGAAAAACACTATACAGAAAATTTGAGAAATATTGCCCGTATTTTGGATTGCGGACAACTGTGCAATGTCGTTCGTTCAGAAAGTTCCAAAAATCAAGTTCGTTTTTCTCTCCATGTACAAACAAGTAGTGAACCGCATGTGCACATAGCCATTTCACAGCGCTTGTCTTCGATTGTGGGTAATGTCCCGAGTCTGGAAAGAGGAGCAAATGGGAAAGTATGTGATGAGGTGTCGTACGGGTAATCAAAGCCAGCATCTGTCGCACCAACATCCAGACGCCTTCCGCCGATCCACATACGAGTCGATGATCGTCCATGTCCATTACGTCACAGGCGACGCACATTGGCGTGTCTGCAAGGTGAATTCTGTGAAGTCGTGACTGGCACACTTGTTTCCCGTTGACTGTCAGGTACCATGTCGACTGGCGTCTGTGGCAAGGTAAGGAGCACTCACCGAGCGCCAAACGACCTCCAGTTGACGCTGGGATGTTTTCCTTCAATCACATTTGGTGATCGGTTCTTCTGAAGAAAGCAGTAGATCGCCTTCGTAGACATCAAGCGTGTCGGCAGTACCGCAGTGTGGATATAGCTCAGTTCGAGGAAACAGCGGCGGAAGTAAAAGAATGGCGCCGGAACATCTGAAAGCATGATAGGAGCCGAGAGAGAGCGCGGTGCAAAGGCCTCCAGCAACAGGCTGGTAAGGCATGTGGGTTACGGCGCCACAGCATCATGTGAGATCTGAGGAAGAGGGCTGTCGCTCTGTCAGGCACATGGTACAGGCCTAGTCCGCCTCTGTTTCTCGGGAGAGTGAGGGTCTCGTATCTTATCTTGAACAGCAAGCCATGGCAAACATATGAATCCAGTTCAGCTAACATGCGTAATGCCATGGATGGTGGAATGGGTAGGGTTTGTGCAACGTGAGGGATACGTGACGCCAAATATATATTAACATACTGTGTCCGCTGTAGAAGGTCGAGAGCCCTGAGACGATGGTCGAGAAGACCAGCGCGTAACTGGTTTAGTAGGCGCCGGCAATTGAGGGCGATCGTACGCTGCATGTCCCCTGTGAAGTCGAGTCCTAAGCATCGGATAGCTGTAGTTACTCACAAAGGATCAGCGCTGTCTGCAGGTAGCCCCACACCTATAGGCATGGCACATGATTTTCGGACATTAAGACAGCTGCCAGATGCTTCACCATATGTGTTCACCCACGCCAGGCTCTCTCTTACTTCTGCATCGCTGCGTAGAACGAGGACGAGATCATCAGCATAAGCAGTGCAGCAAAATAGATGGCCACCGAGTGAGATCCCTGACAGCCGCTGACGGAGTCCACAAAGCAATGGTTCCATTGCATAAGCATACAACAATGCAGAGAGCGGACAGCTTTGGCGCACCGAACGCTGTATCGATATTGGTTGAGTAAGGCGACCATTGTATAGTACACGGGACGTCGCTCCTCGAAGAAGGCGCATTATGACGTTGACGGTAGTATCATGGTATTTCATATTACGGAGTACCTCTTCCAAGTACTCGTGATCAACTCTATCGAAAGCTTGGCTGAAGTCAAGAGTGGCCAAGAACCCAGGCATACGTCGAGCATGAGCTAGAGCGATTAGGTCTCTATAGCGAGCAAGGGCGGTGCGGATGTTGTTAACACCACCCAAGGAAGTTTGATCAGGAGAAACCACATATCTTGCCGTGCGTTTGAGCCGTGCAGCCAGAAGCCGAGAAAAGATCTTGGTATCGCTATTGAGCAACGTCAATGGACGATAATCGCTGATCCTTGATGTACCATGAGTTTTATGTATGGGAATGACGAAACCTTCAGGGATCTGCACCTGGGGTGACATAAGGTCCCGACAGATTTCTGTCCACATCGGAGCTAGCAGGTGGCGAAATGTTCGATAAAACTCAAGTGGGATGCCGTCAGGCCCAGGTGACTTGTTGGTAGATCCTGCTTTGATAGCATCATTGACTTCCTCCTCTGTGATGTCAGCAAGCATATCCAGTTTTTTGCATCCTCAGGAACCGAGCCAAATGTAAGTCGGGATACCTCCGCAATGTTATCATGGTGACGAAGTTGTGCACAGTACAGTGTAGTGTAATGCGTGTGAAGGGCATACCCTATTTCAGCTTGGTTATCGACGCGTCTTCCATCCTCAGTTGTCAGAACAGTAATCAAATTTCTCCGTCGGTGGCGCCTTTCAAGCTATCACATGATACATACTTGGACGTTCCTGCGTTAAATCTTCTTGTGTGCGCGCCCTGACCATAGTTCCTTCTAGGTGTCGGTGGGAGAGGGCAGTGAGCTGTGCCTTTGCTCGATTCACTATCACCTGACGTTCTGGTGAATAAGGCATTGTCGTACATTCTCGGAGGATGGTGAAGTAGAATTCCTGAGTGTGTCGTCGCCATTCCGCGATCTCCCTTCCGCATTTAATCAAGGCCTTGCGTAGTGTAGTCTTTGCACAAAGGACCCACCACGATAGGGCAGACTGATATCTGTTGCGGCGTTGAAGACAAGCCGCCCATGATGTCTCAATCTGTTGCCGACAGTTCAGTGAAGTAAGATGTTTGATGTTCAGTTTCCATAGTCCCTCGCTGCGCCACACCTTTTGTTGGCAGATATTGACGGTACAAATATATGCTTCATGGTTGGAGAATGCAGCTGGCCAGATTTCAGCAGACTGAGTGCCACCCACAATGTCTCGAGAGATGTAGACCCGATCAAGGCGACTGGACGAATGGCTAGTGAAATGTGTAAATCCCGGACGATTGCCATGAACATGCTCCCACGAGTCCACTAGATTGAGGTTCTGAATAATTGTTCATAGTGCCGCGCACGGAGAGTGGCGTGGCAGTTGGCCTTTGGGCGCCTGGGTGGAGTTGAAGTCGCCTCCTATAACCAAGGAATCTTGCCGACCCACGAAGAGAGGCGTTACTCCCTCAGAGAAGAAAGTAGAACGTTCACGGCGCCGACCTGAACCAGATGGTGCATAGACGTTGATGATTCTTACGCCACCATACGTGAGAGCCATACCTCTGGCATCCGGGAGGTATATAATTTCATTTGCATCAATGCCGTCACGCAAGAGGATCGCCACCCCACTACCTGTATGGGAGGCGTGGGAGACATGTGCTGTAAATCCATGGGGAGCGTAGAAGGCGGCAACATGTACCTCCTGAAGCAGGACAATGTCAACATCCGCAGCGTATATCATGTCGTGAAGTAATGTCAGTTTATGGCGCGCACAAATGGTATTGATGTTGATCGTAACTATGCGATAAGTTTGAAACGCTGCCATCGTCAGGAGAATGTGTGATGCACTATGGGGAAGCACATCACTCCAACTGGGATGGGGCCGACGTCGTTTAATGTGTTCCTCCTCCTTCTACACCACCAGAACATCCATCTTCTTCAGGAACAGTGTCTCCCCAGTTGATGGGTGCCTCTCCATGATTGTTCGGTAGAATAGGATCATTGGTGGGCACGGAAGTATTATCAGACCCTGGAAGGGATGAAACTCTACCAGACAGTAGCGATGTAAGATCTTTAGTAGGCTGTTGACTGTTGAAAGATATGGGTGGCTCTTCGTCAGGTGCCATGGCATTGGTGGATTGCGCATTGTCGGGAGTAGAGTCGCCATCTTGAACATTCAGCTGTTTAAGGCTGTCGTCTGATGAAGTACGGCGCTGTCTCTTCCGTTTCTTTGGTGAACGTTGCTTCCGTACATGCTGCTCCGTGTCGGATGTTGTACGACTTTCGTCTGACATCTGGCTGGATTCCATAAAATCAGATGGCGTTACAGTCCCAGTTTCAACTTCCATGGGGTCGGAACAAACGTCTTGTGTTGCTGCTTGGGCATCACCTGTTAGTACTGTGTCCAGTTCTGGTGTGTGGGAGACAGATGCAACTTCCATCTCGTCCTCGGGTTGGTTCGACGCCGGTGCGGACTGGATTAGCGTGCGCGTAACAGGCCGCCTAGCCGCGTGCGCCTAAGTCAGAGGTAGCGCAGTGGGCGCCGCTGGGCGAACGTCGTCTCCGATCGGCGTCTGCGTCAGTCTGCGTCGGAGGCATTCTGAACGGACGTGGCCTTCTTGTCCACAACCGGAGCAAGTGCGAGGCTGGCCATCGTACATTACGACAGCCCTACAGCCGGCTATGACGAGGTACGAAGGCACATGTTTTCTAAGTTCAATTTTTATCTGTCGGACGCCGTTGAGGACACGGTACGTTTCAAAGGTCTTCCATGTTTCTGCAACGTGACTAAGTACGTTACCGTAGGGTTGAAAGGCGGCCACCACCTCGTCCGACGGCACCTCAAACGGAAGTTCGAAAACTCGCAACGTTCTCAGGCCGAAACCTGCATGATCAATCTCGACGGACCCAATATAGCCGTCAGAGTATCGGAACTTGAGATCATTAGCATGGCGCCGTACTACGTCGGCGCACATCTCTTCGTTCGCCAACTTGATGTACACTGTGGTACTAAGGATCGAAAAATGAATTCCTATAACGTCTTGTGGTGGGAGACGCATTTCTTCACGTATAAAATGTTCGACTTCATGCGCTCTCGGTCGTACATGATAAGTAGGGAACGTTAATTTGATCGTAGATTGGCGGTATGAAAACGCCATGTCGGTCGTTGACTGCGGACTCTTAAGGCACGCCGCTACGCGGAAGTAAACAAACGGGCGCTCGCTCGCAGCACAACTGGCGGGACGCAGCGGACGTCCTCGCCCCACCGCAGCCGAAAGCGGACTGACCCCTACACCACTGGGGACACAGTGATCACTGCACCTGCAAGGACTACCTAAGCACGCCTCTCGTCAGATACAAATTCCCAGCTTCGCCCTGCCCACAGTACTCAAACTCGTAGTTATGAAACTAATTCCCGTAAGAATAAGGGCGTCAAACTTGTTTTAATAACAACTGCAGGATCAGATGTGACGTCTATTCTTTCGGAACAGACGCCACATGTATATATATAATACGCCGATGACGGGCAATGATCCTATCGTTAGTGGGGAGGGGTGGGAAAGTTTGACGCCGTTACTCTTATGGGAATTAGTTTCATAACTACGAGCTTGAGTGCTGTGGGCAGGGCGAAGCTCGGAATTTGTATCTGACGGGAGGCGTGCTTAGGTAGTTCTTGCAGGTGCAGTGATCACTGTGTCCCCAGTGGTGTAGGGGTCAGCGCAACTGCCTAGAAAGCAGGAGACCTGTGTTCGAATCCCGGCTGGGTACACATTTTCAGCTTTGCCCAATCGCAGTTGATGTCATATATTCTGTGAATATTAAATAATAACAACTGCAGGATCAGAAGTGACGTCTGTTCTTTCGGAATAGACGCCACATGTATGTAAACATTCATTTATATACAAGGTGCGTCTGAAACGTTCGGTGAATGGTACCGTATTTTATTGTGTTGGCAGCCCTGCTCAAGGTCGGACGTGCTGTTGAATACACTCGTAAAAGATAAGGAATTTAGCTAGTAATAAATTGTAATTTAACGTTTTTTACTAATTAATTTTTGCTCTTAAAGCCCACCAACAGACGTTTTTCTTTTATTTGCCTATTGTTTTAGTAATAGCGAAAAGTAGGTCTTATTTACATACTTCTGTTAGGCCTAATTTCCGAGGGTGCATATTTACTGTGACACCTCAGTTTTAAGTGCATTTTCTAATAGTTTCCATACATATCAGTGTCTAATACATAACTATATTTGTGGTTAATATAGATATTACCATTATCAATTAAGTAAATCTCGTAATTAATTCGAAGTGTGTGAGCTGCCGTAGGAAAGTTAGTTTAGGGTATCATGCAGATGTTGCGACAGGTGGTTTTATTGGGGTTGTAGCTGTGTGGGAGCTGGGGGCACAAACGAGACTCTTCCATTCTTTTGCAGGGTTTGCTCAAGAGATAGGAAAATAGCAGAACAGGAGGGGAAGATTAGAGCCCTTCAGGCTGATTTGGATAGAGCGAGGAAGGAACTGATGAGGTTAAGGAGGGAGGAGGGTAACCAGAGGTGGGAAGTGATAGCTGGGAACAGGGGTCACAGAAAGAGAACCGTGTCTGACAGTTTTGCAATTGGCACAACGAATAGATTTTCACCACTATCACAGTTGTGTAAGAAAGAGGCTCCAATAGAAGTAGAAGTAGTTAAGATGCAACAGAACTTCATCAGGAAACCACCCGTTTCAAAAAAGTAGAAAGTAGGAAGAAAGTTCTGTTGCTAGGTAGCAGCCATGGAAGAGACGTGGGCCAAATTTTGCAGGAAAAATTAGGTGACAGGTACCAGGTCACAAACTTTTTCCAGCCCAGCGCATGTCTTAAGCCAGGTGGTGGAGTATTCAGGTTCCCTGTGGAAACATTTCACTAAATAAGATCATGTTATGGTAGTGGGTGGAGTGGGATACTGTATCAATAGGGGTCAGGGCTACAGTATTGAGTGTGACCTGGTGAAAATAGCCTCTGCAACGACCCACACAAATGTTGCCTGCTTTTGTGCGACATGATCAGCCCCAGTTGAACCGCCCTGACAGGAGGGTCAATATGGAGTTAGATCAGTTGTGTAGGGCGGCCACTCTGTCAGACATTGGTTTGGTTCCTGTTGAGGCTATAGATAGGTGGGACTTCACAAGACATGGTCTACATCTCAATAGGAAAGTAACCTGGCTGGGTTAATAGCAAAACCCGTAAGGGGGGAGACTGCAATTCATGAATGTACCTCTTTTTTAGATTAAGACCTGGGTCCAATGTGAAGCTCAGGCAGGCATGTGCTAAAGATGCTCAAAACTCACATGAATCTGACAAAAGAAAAGTAAACAATAATGTTACCATATTTCACAAAAATATTGGGGAATTAAGGAACAAAGTAGATGAGCTACTGGTTTGTTTAGAAGACACAGAATCAGAGAATGTAATAAATATAATATGCCTATCTGAGCATCACATTGTGACAAATATGGAAAAAGTAAACATAAACATTTACAAACTAGCAGCACATGTGAACAGAGAGAATAAGGTGAGAGGAGGGGTTGTCATCTGTTTCAAAAGTTATTACTGTGTAAAAAGTTTTGTGTAGAGCAACCAATAGAAACATGCGCCTCTGAGCTTAAACTGGAAAAAAAAATCCTTCTTTTATAATTGTAACCAGTATATAGGTCCCTTTCAGGAAACTTTCAGTTATTTATGAAAAATTTTGACGCCTTGTTGTGCTATCTGTCAGATAAGGGAAAACAAATTATTATTTGTGGGGATTTCAATGTTGACTCACTAAAGGAATGTAATAGGAATAATGACCTGGAAGTCGTACTCGGTTCTTTCAATTTGTCATTTGTAATTGATTTTCCTACTCGGGTAGTAAAGGACAGCAGCACACTGAAAGATAACTTTTTTATAGACCAAGATAAGTTTAAAAACATAAATGCGTGTCCTGTCGAGAATGGTCTTTCCGATCATGGTGCACAGCTAGTTACAGTTAATGACATAGTTGCTATCTGTAATTGAAAACAGCCCTCCAAAGATTTGTGTTCAGTTAACGATTTAACAATTAGAAATTCCAGGGAAAATCTTCAGCAGTTAGACTTGGATGAGGTGTATAAAGAAGCTGATGCTAATTTAAAATACAACTTATTTCATGATACATTTGTAAGAGTATTTGAAAATTGTTTCCCCAAAAAAATAGTTAAATATAATGATAAGAAACCATGCAAGAAACCATGGCTTACTAAAGGAATAAGAATATCTTGTAATCAGAAAAGGAAACTGTATCTAAAAGCAAGAAAGATTAATGACCCAGGAACAGTCAAATATTATAAAAACTACTGTGCTACATTAAGAAAAGTTATTAAGAAGTCCAGAAGCATGTGCATCATGTCTGAGATTAGTTCGCCTTATAACAAAATTAAAACAATTTGAAATATTATTTTCAGGGAGACAGGGCAACCAAGAGCACAGGGAGACAGCATTACCATCAAATTGAAAGAAAAGTTTCCAACTAACAAGCCAGAAGTTGAAAACATTTTGAATAATTATTTTTTAAATGTTGTGGAGAAAATAGGATCTAAATGTTCATTAGAAGAAGCTAGGCAGGAAATGGAACAGGCCATACACAATAATTTGATACAATAGAAATTCCACCCACCTCTTCTTCTGAAATTAAGACAATAATAAACTCTCTCAAGAGTAAAAACTCACATGGAATTGATGGTATTTCCAGCAGGGCAATAAAAGCTTGTTCTCAAGAAATAAGTAGGATTATTAGCCACATATGTAATAGTTCTCTGAAGCAGGGTGTTTTTCCTAATAGACTGAAATATGGTGGTGTTAAGCCATTGCACAAAAAAGAGGATACGTCTGATGTCAACAAGTTCCACCCAATCTCACTTCTGACCGTCTTATCCAAAATTCTTGAAAAAGTAATTTATTCTAGAGTAGTTTCACACATAGGTAAAAATAAAGTTCTAACAAAATATCAGTTTGGTTTTCAGAAAGGCTTTTCAACAGACAATGAAATATTAAATGCTCTGAATAACCGGATATCACCCGTTGGGATTTTTTGTGATCTGTCCAAGGTTTTTGATTGTGTAAATCATGA
This sequence comes from Locusta migratoria, assembly GCA_026315105.1. NCBI lineage: Eukaryota > Metazoa > Arthropoda > Insecta > Orthoptera > Acrididae > Locusta > Locusta migratoria. The sequence continues at coordinate 286,068,657 of CM048755.1, forward strand.
AATTCTTCTAGATAAACTAAAGTATTGTGGTATGAATGGGACAGTGTACAAACGGTTTAAATCATACCTAACAGGAAGAGTGCAGAAATGTGACATAAGTAATTCACATAATATGCAAAAAAAAAAAAAAAAAAAAAAGCTGATTCCTCAAACTGGGGAACAATCAAAAATGGGGTGCCACAAAGTTCGGTCTTGGGCACTTTGCTGTTCTTAATATACATTAATGACTGGCCATTCCATATTCATGATTTTTGCTGATGATACAGGTATGGTTATCACACCTGACAGACAAGAACTAACTGAAGAAATTGTAAATGACGTCTTTCAGAAAATCATTAAGTGGTTCTCAGCAAATGGACTATCATTAAATTTTGATAAAACACAGTACACACAGTTCCGTACAGTAAATGGAATGACACTATTAATAAATATAGACTTTGATCAGAAATCTGTAGCAAAGATAGAATATTCAAAATTTTTAGCTGCATGCATTGATGAGGGGTTGAACTGGAAAAAACACATTGAAGATCTTCAGCTACTTATGCTATTAGGGTAACTGCAAATTTAGGTGATATACATCTGAGTAAATTAGATTACTATACCCATTTTCATTATCTGCTTTCATATGGCATCATTTTCTGGCGTAATTCATCATTGAGTAAAAAAGTATTCATTGCACAAAAGCGTGTGATCAGAATAATTGCCGGAGCCCATGCAAGGTCATCCTGCAGACACTTATTTAAAGAGTTGGGGATCTTCTCAGAATCTTCACAGTATATATATTATCTTATGAAATTTGTTATTATCAATCCCACCGAATTCAAAAGCAATAGCAGTGTACATAACCACAACACTAGGAGAAAGAATGATCTTCACTATTCAAGGTTAAATCTAGCTTTGGTACAGAAAGGGGTGAATTATGCTGCCACAAATGTCTTTGGTCACCTACCAAACAGCATCAAAAGCCTGACAGATAGCCAACTAGCATTTAAAAATAAATTAAAAGAATTTCTGAATGGCAACTCCTTCCACACTATATATGAATTTTTTATATATAAATTAGTAAACCTGCATAAAAAAAATTAAAAAATGTATCATGTAATATTTAGTACAAAGTAATAATTTGTAAAGACCCTTTCATTAACCTGACAGTTCCACATCATTATGAAGTGTTGTATTCATGATTTATGGAACAAGTACTAATCTAATCTAATCTAAGAACCACGCTGGTGAGGATGAGGTGCCCACGCACACACATTGAGGGCCATGTCAACAAGTGCCCCCCTATAATGCAAGGCCACAGAATAGGAAGCATACAGAAGGGAAAGCTGGGGGCGGCGCCTTTGATCTGTATGTTACCAAGCGTTGCGCTCGACGCCATATTGAAAAGCAGTAAACGCCGAACTATAGCCACTTAGTACTTTGGCTGGAAATGGACTTTTTACGAGCTGCAGCTAATCTCACCGACTTTTACGAAAGGAAACGGCTTTCCATTATGCTCTCATCTATTTTGCGCCCTCTTCTTGCACCTAATTGTAATCCAACGAAAAAAAATAGGCCTAAATTTTAATACTACTACGAAAATGTACGGTGGAATCGATGATCGTTTTATTTGGTGCTTATCTCTAGAAAAATCCCAAATGACACGGAGTTATGTTTGGGAAATTCGTTATAAACAAGAAAATGACTTTACAACTGCTAGGTTTTATTTGACACGAATAAATTCGCACAAAATATTGAGTCAGACTTAGCAGTACAACGTGATTACACATAACTAATGATGTCTGGGCATATATAAAAGTTGTATTTGATTTAGGAGTATCATTTATTTACTGATCGGAGAAGGGCATATAGAGGAATCTGTCAACCACAGAGCAGGAACAGCATAAAATAATTATTCCCCTTAATCTATTTGTTTGACTATCCAAAGAGCATTCATTGCCAACATTGGCACACTACGCCTCCAATGCCGCAAATAAGATTTTACCTGCCTACTTAAGCACCATTCTTTGTCATTCATTTTATATTATTCCCTACAACGTTAAACTTATAAAATATAAATGTACTTCAACATTTCGATGCTGTTGAACTGCTGCAGCAACAGCAATGGCGAGAGTTATCGTCAAGAGAAGAAGCAAGGCTACTTTTAATAATTATGCACACATTGCTCTCATTCGAAACTGATAACATTTAACTTTCACTACACATATAGCGACGATCACTTACTGCTCAGCATCTTTTGGGAAGGTGAAGAAACTTATATCCTTATTTGTATTAGAATTATCGCGGCAATTAGGTGCTGAACACCATTGGCCGCCTTTTCTTTTATTGCTGCTCATAATAAAAACGGAACAGCTCCAACTACTGACACACTGCACTGCACTGCACTGTACCAAATACTTGTTTACTTTAATGCGATTCAGGCAGTTAAAATACACAATTAAAAAACAAAGACGGCGCATTACCAGGCCACAGAGCAGGGACTAACCACGCGTTTACTGCTTTTCAAGATGGCCGATTCCGCGCATGCGCACTAAATTTTGGACGACAGACTGCAGCGGGAGTTTCCTTTCTGTATACTCCTTATTCTGTGGCAAGGCACTGCAGTGAAGCAATGGTAGACGCTGTGTCCCAGGTAACAGGGTCAGTGTGAGAATTTGTGTAATTGCAACATGGAGCGCAAAATAGAGCAGCGTGTTCACATCAAGATTTGTTTCAATTTAGGCAAAACAGCGACGGAGACCCAAGGGATGTTAGTGAAAGTGTATGGTGTTGAAGCAGTGAGTAAAAAGTTTGAGTGTTTTAAATGCTTTAGGGATAGGAAGGAAGGTGTCAAGGATGAGCCATGTTCAAGTCGACCGTCCACAATCATAGACTCAGACAACATCAAACGAGTGCAATGGATGCTTCACAACGGTACAGAGATACAACAACGGGTCACCTAAGTCCTTCGAGAAATTCCACAAGCAGCGTTTCCTGACAGTTTCCAACAGCTGTACAAGTGATGTTAGAAGTGTTTTGCAATCCTTTTTTCCTATATTTCTTGAGACCATTCACCGAACTTTTCAGATTCAGCTTGTATGTTAGGTAATGAATAGAACAGATTATTCTATCTTTACATGATTTCCGACAGAAAAATATATTTTGCATAACGTGTTACTCATTTCAGGTACCACTCAAAAGCGAATATACTTGTTAAGCAAGGTCTCACTGTATAGTCATTTCGTAAGGAAGTAGATCTTATTCAGGCTTTGCGTTTTTTCATCATTAACAATGTACTTATTCTAAAACAATTGATTTTCTTAACCATTTTGAATTAATGTTAAGAAATTACGTAATTTTAATATGAAATACATTCACTGTTCTAGGCCTATTGTTTTATAATACGAAACTTCTAGTACTCAGACATGCACTGTTCCGTTGTTTAACAGCACAACTGCTCCCTCCTGTTATAACGATCCACCGAGCAAGTCATTCCCTACAGGTTGAGAAACACTGATACAGGTAATATATTCAATAACCATACCTGCCTCCTTTTTTCTGTCAAAAACACACAGACATGGACACACATTACGACTTTTAATTTTATCTTTGTACTGGTACATATTAGCAATTGAAGGGTATATTACAAAAACTGGACAAGTCCAAAAACGGAGTTTTTGAGCTAACACTGCCTGGCTCCTATCTGTCATGACACCTATATTTTGGTGGAATTTGTTTCAGCAAAAGCCATACAAATTCAAAGATATACCCATTTGAAAATCTGGTTGTTCTACAAAAAGCAGACTAGTCCCTTCTATTTCCAATAAAAACTAGACAGGTCCAGGAGTCGTAGGTGTCCTGCTATTATATACAGTGTTGGTAGCGCCGTCTGCGAATTGTTACGGATGTTTAAACACTTTACTCGAAGGAAGGAAAGGTTCTAATGAAGTAACACTAACGATTTTGTGCTGCATGAACAACATTCCATTAGAAATGCCACGAGAGGAGCTTGTTCTGTTTAGTGATGGGTGTCCTGGCCAGAACAAAAATAAAATTATGGTTCAGTTTTTGTACAGGCTAGTGCATATCTTGAAGGTCTACAAAAGGGTCACATATTTGTTTCCAGTGAGAGGACACAGCTATTTAACTAATGATCAAGACTTATCATTAATAGGCCATAATAATCTGAAGACAACGATTCCAGAAATTCCTGAAACGTGGGACAGGAAAATTGTTGAAGCCCATACACTGCCTCATTCTTTCCAGTTATAAATAATGAAACATGACGACTTCATAGACATTAAACAAGTTACTGAAGCATTCAGTCTGAAAATGCCTAAACCTTGCAGCAGGTACGAATGATTTGCATTGATGTGGAAGACAAGTTTTGTGTCTCATTGTGGAACTCTCACTTTGGCCCATGACCATTGCCAAGAGAAGTAGCAATACAGAATGTACTACTATAGATCTTCATCAGTTGTACCCCAAGAATCCAGGTATTCAACCAGACAGAGCAAGATACCTGTGTAATTTGATGCAGTTTCTGCAAGAAGAAAACAATGGCCTCTGCATGTAACTCCTTTATGCTACCCCAGACGAAGATTGTAATGAAGAGGAGTTGCAAGTTGATGGTTATGATGACAGTAATGGGTGTGAGGATGAATGACTAATAATGGGAACCATAACCTCTGTTTTCAGTTCATTGTAAATAAAATAATATTGTATTTTCTTCATCGTTATGTAGTCATTGAGAACATTGTGAAATTTCAATAAATTCGTTCAGTGTAAAATATTAGAGTTTTTATATTTCTCAATTTTCTACAAAAACTGGACAAGTCCAAAGAAAAAACACTAATTAAAAAAAAACTATAGGCTTCACACTTAAAAATAAACATTGACAAAAAAGGTGTTCCTATTTAACATGCTCTGAATGTCTTTTGGATGCTATTCATGCAGTATGTTAAAAGGTGGAAAGTTTTTCTTCATTCCTGAAAAATCACTATTTTGGACTTATCCGGTTATTGTAATAAACCCTCAATTGAATAAAAGAGCAATGGTAAATAGAAGAACAGAATAGGCTAACACAATCTTCATATTTTGGATTAAGCTGATAGACAGAGAACTGAAAGTTATATAAACGTTCTTTCCCATCACCTACCATCCCTCCCAATACAAATAGTGCGAAATAGTTAACCCTCGGTCAATTAGGTAATAAGGATAGGGAATGGGACCCACAGATAATGGGAAAGTAGTTGTGTGATCTGTACCTGTACCTTGAATACACTGCTCAGATCAAGGGGATCAACACAATATACATATGGTAACCTACGTTATTCAGATATTGGTTACAATTGTAATTTGTGTGTGATACAGTACGATATTTTGCTGTCTCAACTCTTTACTTGAGGATTATATGGCGTTTACCTAGAGCGAGGCACTGTGAGGCTACCATAATAGTGAAAATGTCATTCTTGTTGCCCTCTAATATGGTGTCTGATCACCTCAGACGGCCAGGACAATTGCTCACATGTGTGGGATGGACAGTATGAGGTTACCAATTACCTGTCGAAGGATATTTGGCCATTCTTCCAAGAGTGTAATATCCAGCTCTGCAAGCATTTTGGCCAGTGCTGGTCTGGCTGTAATGCATCTACCAAGTGCAGCCGAGATATGCTCAAATTGGATACAAGTCCAGTGAACAAGCCGGCCACGCCATTCATTCAATTCCCTCAGATTCGAGCATGTTATTCACCAGTGTAGCTCTGTGGGGACGAGCGTTATCGTCCACCAGAAGGAACCCATCTCCTATGGAAACAGCGTAGGACACAACAAAAGGTCGAAGGATCACGGGTGAGCAGTCAAAGGGCCATCCTGAACGACATAGAGGTCCATACATCTGCCAATACCGACTCCTGCCCACACCATTTGTCCAACACCATTATATGGTGATGTTTCCTGCACATAAACAGGATTGTTCTGAGTTCAACATTCTCTCCAGATGAAGGAACGACGATTGTCAGGCTGAACACAAAATCTTGACTTATCTGTGAACAGAACCTGGCGCTATTTGTTATGACTCTAATCGTGATGTTCCTCTGCCGAGTTTCTCTGGGCTAAACGGTGTCGTGGTTTTAATGGGACACACACTAGGCATCTGTACGTAGGCGCTACATTCCCTTAGGCGATTTCGGACTGTTTGTGTTGGTATTGCGCGTCCTGTTGCTGCCTGGAGGGTGCGTTGCAGATGAGTTACATTAAGCGTACTGTTTCAATGGGTTGTTACCAGTGTACGACTTTGGCCTTGCCTTCTTTTAATGGTTCCTGTTCTCTGAAAACACATCCGGATCATGGAAGTTACAGTTTGGGGTGAGTATTTGCAACTATGTGCGAAAATATGAAAACAGAGTTACAGGCAGCTGATAAAAGTGAATGTGTGGGATCTGCGCAAACCATACTAGAATGGAATACTATAATTCAGTAGGGTTGCCTTGTAAATCATCACAAACTACTAATAGTGAGACGTAAATCTGTCTTGTTCCAAAACAATTATAGCTTATAAACAGGCCAAATAGTTTGTCAAAAGTCAGGGCATTGTAAAATAGTTGTGTATTTCAACTGAGGGTCTTTGTTAGACATTTTTAAGATTGTCTTAAAAGCTTAACCCAGAAACAATGTCTCAATAGCTTTGTGCAACGTTTGCTAATCTTTCACTGTAGAGAAAAACCGTTAACAATAATTTAGGTAGGTTATGGAGCCCCCTAGAGAGATGGCTGCCAAGAAGGGAAAGAAGGCTAATCTGCACTCCATGTGCGTACCAGGCGGAGTCTTTCCATCTGTGGAACGGGTCCTTCCGGATGCCATAAAGGGTACGGGGTGCAGCCAATTGCAGGTGGTGGCTCACAATGGTGCCAATGATGTGTGTCGCTTCAGATCTGAAGAGATTCTCTCAGGTTTTGAGTGGCTATCTGAAGTGGTAAAGACTGACAGTCTTGCTTGCAAGATGAAAGCAGAGCTCACCATCTGCAGCATAGTTGACAGGACCGACTGTGGACCTCTGGTACAAAGCCGAGTGGACGGTCTGAATCAGAGGCTGAGATGGTTCTGCGACAGTGTAGACAGCAGATTCCTTGACTTGCGCCATTGGGTGGTGGCGTTCCGAGGTCCGCTGAATAGGTCAGGAGTTGTTGTTGGTTTTTAGGGGACTAAACAGCTAGGTCATCAGTCCCTAGGTAAGGAGTCCACTATATGTAGGAAGCAGCTACACGGGCAGCGAGGACTGTGTTGCACGGACTGGACAGCTTTTTAGGATAGAGGGCTTTGGGGAAAAAATGGGCAATCTCAAAGGGTGCAGGTGAATCACAGCAGAAATATAGGTCTAGGAACTATTGGTATAACAGCTGTAAATTGTTGTAGCTGTGTCGGGAAAGTACCAGAACTCCAAGCGTTAATAAAAAGCACCGAAACACACATCATTGCAGGCAGAGAAAGTTGGCTCAAGCCTGAAATAAGTTCAGCAGAAGTTTTTGCAAAAGATCTGTGATTAAACAAAATAGGTGGAGGCGTGATTGTCGCCATCAAAAGTAGTCTCTTGAGTAGCGAAGTTGAAGTTGATAGTTCCTGTGAGCTATTATGGGTAGATGTTGTACCTGAAAATCGTAAGAAGATAATAATTGGTTCCTTTTACCGGCCTCCCAACTCTGACGATACAATAGCAGAAAGGTTCCAAGAATTACAAATACGTACCCCACTCACACAATAATAGTAGGTGGTGACTTTAATTTACCCTCAATCTGTTGGTGGAATTATATTTTCAAATCAGGAGGTACGCATAAAACATCGTCTGAAATTGCACACGACGCTTTATCTGAGAATTACTTCGCACAATTAGTTAATGAGCCAACTAGGATTGTAAATGGATGTCAAAACACACTTGATCTCTTAGCAACAAATAATCCTGAGCTCATAACGAGCATCAAAACGGATACAGGTATTAGTGAACACAGATCTGTCATAGCGAGATTGAATATTGAGAGTCCCAAAGCTACCAAAAATAGACGAAAAGTATATTTGTTCAGGATAGCAGACAGAAATAAAATACATTGCTTCTTGAAAGATAGCTTCCACTCTTTTCTAACACTAAACGTAAGTGTAGACCAGATGTGGCATCAATTCAAAGAAGTGATATCGACAGCAATTGACAGTTTTATACCAAATAAATTAATAAAAGAAGGAGGTAATTCCCCTTGGTACACAAAACAGGTCGGGACACTGATGCAAAAGCAATGCAAAAGGCATGCTAAATTTAAACGAACACAAAATTCCCAAGATTGGCGATCCTACAGAGAAGCTCGAAATTTAGCGAGGACTTCAATGCGAGATGTCTACAATACTTATGACAACGAAACTCTTTCTCGAAATTTGACTGAAAACCCAAAGAGATTTTGGTCATACGTTAAATATATTAGGGGCAAAATACAAACAATATCCTCACTTCGGGACAGTAATTGCAATCCTACCGATGATAGCGCTACTAAAGCAGAGTTACTAATCATAACTTTAAGAAACTCATTCGCAAAAGAAGACGAAACCAATATTCCAGATTTCGAATTACGAACAGAGGCCATAATGAGTAATGTAGAAATAGATATCATCAGAGTAGTGAAGCAACTAAATCACTTAACAAGAACATGTCTTCTGGTCCGGACTGTATACCCATTAGACTTCTATCTGATTATGCTGAAGTGATAGGTTCTTACTTAACAGACATATACAACCGCTCGCTCCAAGAAGGATCTGTACCAAAAGATTGGAAAGTTGCACAGGTCACACCTATATTGAAGAAAGGCAGTAGGAGTAACCCACTGAACTACAGGCCTATTTCATTGATGACAATTTGCAACAGGGTTTGGAACATATCCTGTATTCAAAAATCATGAATTATCTTGAACAGAATGATCTATTGACCCAAGGTCAACATGGATTCAGAAAATATCGTTCATGAGAAACACCATTAGCTCTTTACTGACACGAAGTGATGAGTGCTATCGAGAAGGGTTCTCGAATCGATTCCGTATTTCTTGATTTCCAGAAGGTATTTGACACCACGAATGGCTACATCTACATCTACATGGGATACTCTGCAAATCACATTTAAGTGCCTGGCAGAGGGTTCATCGAACCACAATTATACTATTTATCTCCCATTCCATTCTCGAATAGTGCGCGGGAAGAAAGAACACCTGAATCTCTCTGTTCGAGCTCTGATTTCTCTTATTTTATTCTGATGATCATTTCTACCTATGTAAGTGGGAGTCAACAAAATATTTTCGCATTCGGAGGAGAATGTTGGCGATTGGAGTTTCGCAAGTAGCCCACGCCGCAGCGATAAGCGCCGTTGTTGTAATGATTCCCATCCCAGATCCTGGATCATTTCCGTAACGCTGTCTCCCCTGTATGAAACGAGCTGCCCTTCTTTGGACTCTTTCGATGTCCTCCGTCAAACCCACCTGATAAGGATCCCACACTGGGCTGCAATACTCCAAAAATGGACGGACAAGCGCAGTGTATGCAGTTTCTTTAGTAGTTCTGTTGCATCTTTTAAGGGGTCTGGCAATAAAACGCAGTCTCTGGTTCGCCTTTCCCACGATATTATCTACGTGTTCTTTCCAGTTTAAGTCTGAAGTAATAGTGATTCCTAGGTATTTTGTGGAGTTTACGGCCTTCACATTTGATTGCTTTATGTTGTAAACAAAGTTTGGATTTCTTTTCGTACTCATGTGGACGACTTCACACTTCGCATTATTTAGAGTCAATTGCCAATTTTTACACCATACTGATATCTTATTCAGATCGTTCTGCAGTTGGTTTTGATCTTCAGATGATTTTACTAGACGGTAAATGACGGCGTCATCTGCAAACAACCTAAGAGAGCTACTTAGATTTTCCCCTAAATCGTTTATGTAAATAAGGAATAGCAGAGGACCAATAACACTACCCTGTGGAACGCCCGATATCACCTCTGTTTTAGTCGATGCCTTACCATCGATTACTACGAACTGTGTCCTCTCTGACAAGAAATCCCCTATCCAATTGCAAATTTGGGGCGATACACCATAACTACGCAATTTGATTAAAAGCCGTTTGTTAGGTACGGTGTCAAAAGCTTTCTGGAAATCAAGAAATACGGAATCGATTTGCGAACCTTTGTCGATAGCACCCATCACTTCGTGTGAATATAGAGCTAGTTGTGTTTCGCATGAACGATATTTTCTAAATCCGTGTTGACCTTGGGTCAATAGATCGTTCTGTTCGAGATAATTCATAATATTTGAATACAGGATATGTTCCAAAACCCTGCTGCAAATTGACGTCAATGAAATAGGCCTGTAGTTTAGTGGGTTACTCCTACTGCCTTTCTTGAATCTAGGTGTGACCTGTGCAACTTTCCAATCTTTTGGTACGGATCCTTCTATGAGAGAGCGGTTGTATATGACTGTTAAGTAAGGAGCTATCTCTTCAGCATAATCAGATAGAAATCTAATGGGTATAAAATCCGGACCAGAAGACTTGTTCTTATTAAGTGATTTTAGTTGCTGTACTACTCCGATGATATCTACTTCTATGTTACTCATTACGGCATCTGTTCGTAATTCGAAATCTGGAATATTGGTTTCGTCTTCTTTGGTGAATGAGTTTCTAAAAGCTAAGTTTAGTAACTCTGCTTTAGTAGCTCTGTCATCGGCAGGGTCGCCATTACTATCACGTAGTGAAGGTATTGTTTGTGACTTTCCCCGAGTATATTTAACATATGACCAAAATCTCTTTGGGTTTTCAGTCAAATTACGAGAAAGAGTTTCGTTGTGATAAATGTTGTAGGCATCTCGCATTGAAATCCTCGCTAAATTTCGAGCTTCTGAGTACGATCGCAAATCCTGGGGATTTCGTGTTCGTTTAAATTTAGTATGCCTCTTCCTTTGCTTTTGCAACAGTGTCCTAACCTGTTTTGTGTACCAAGGGGGATCGCCTCCTTCTTTTATTAATTTATTAGGTATAAAACTTTCAATTGCTGTCGATACCACTTCTTTGAATTTGAGCCACATCTGGTCTACACCTACGTTTAGTGTTAGAAACGAGTGGAAGCTATCTTTCAAGAACCAATGTATTTTGTTTCTATCTGCTTTCCTGAACAAATATACTTTGCGTTTATTTTTGGTAACTTTGGGACTTTCGATATTCAATTTCGCTACTACAGCTCTGTGTTCACTAATACCTGTATCCGTTTTGATGCTCGTTATGAGCTCAGGATTATTTGTTGCTAAGAGATCAAGTGTGTTTTCACATCCATTTACAATTCTAGTTGGCTCATGAACTAATTGAATACAATTTCACACGATGCTTTATGCGTACCTCCTGATTTGAAAATATAATTTCGCCAACAGATCGAGGGTAAATTAAAATCATCACCTACTAATATCGTGTGAGTCGGGTACGTTTTTGTAATTAGACTCAGGTTTTCTTTGAACCTTTCTGATATTGTATCCTCAGAGTCGGGAGGCCGGTAAAAGGAACCGATTATTAACTTCTTACGATTTTCGGGTACAACCTCTACCCATAATAGCTCGCACGAACTATCAACTTCAACTTCGCTACATGAAATACTACTTTTGACAGCGACAAACACGCTCCCACCTATTTTGTTTAATCTATCCTTTCTGAACACCGATAGATCTTTTGAAAATACTTCTTCTGAACTTATTTCCGGCTTGAGCCAACTTTCGCTGCCTATAATGATGTGTGTATCGGTGCTTTCTATTAACGCTTGCAGTTCTGGAACTTTCCCGACACAGCTACGACAATTTACTACTGTTATACCGATAGTTTCCGGATCTACATTTCTCCTGTGATCCACCTGAACCCTTTGAGATTGCCCATTTTCTATTTCCCCGAAGCTCTTTATCCTAAAAAACCGCCCAGTCCACGCCACACAGCCCCCGCTACCCGTGTAGCCGCTTCCTGCGTATAGTGGACTCCTGACCTATTCAGCGGAACCCGGAAACCCACCACCCGATGGCGCAAGTCAAGGAATCTGCAGCCTACACGGTCGCAGAACCGTCTGAGCCTGTGATTCAGACCCTCCACTCGGCTCTGTACCAGAGGTCCACAGTCGGTCCTGTCAACTATGCTGCAGATGGTGAGCTCTGCTTTCATCTTGCAAGCAAGACTGACAGTCTTTACCACTTCAGTTAGCCGCTCGAAACCTGAGAGGATCTCTTCAGATCCAAAACGACACACATCATTGGTACCGACGTGAGCCACCACCTGCAGTTGGCTGCACCCCATACCCTTCATGGCATCCGGGAGGACCCGTTCCACATCTGGAATGACTCCACCCGGTATGCACACGGAGTGCACGTTGGCCTTCTTTCCCTCCTTGGCAGCCATCTCTCTAAGGGGCTCCATCACCCGCCTAACGTTGGAGCTCCCGACTACAAGTAAACCCACCCTCTGTGAAAGCCCGGATCTTGCAGGCTGGGTGGTGACAGGGTGAGAGACACCACCCGACTCAGGAACGTCGTCCTGAGCAGACAGCGCCTCAAACCTGTTCGCAAGACGAACCGGGGAGGCCTCACGATCGGTCCCCCGGAATGTCTTGATCCTCCTGCCACGCAACCACGGGTGGGATGTCTGCCTCACTGCTAGCAGTTTCAGGGCATGTCGCTGCCGCAGGCCGATCGGTGGAGACGACGGGAGTCCGTTCGGTCCCCACCGCCGGCCAACAACAACGACGCCCATCGATCGCAGCTTCCAACTGTGCAACCGAGGTTAACACAGCTTGAAGCTGGGAGCGATGTGTCACCAGCTCAGACTGCATCCGCACACAGCAGTCACAGTCCCTATTCATGATTACAGTGCCAACAAAAACAAAAACTGCAGTCGCGATGCGTTCAAAGGAAAACTAAACTGTTCGTTAGAACGCGGATGTGAATCCAATACGCACGACAGCTCAGTATAACTTTACAAATTGAGACGAGAAAGTGTAGACGAAAATCAAAATACTATATGTCGCTTCTAATCAGAAAATAAAGACAGACGACTGTCGCGACGCGGTTCACACGGCGGAATAATACACTAACCAGATATTTAACGTGAATATGAATCAAATAAAAACGCGAGCACACAATAAATTTAATCCACTCAAGAGAAAACGCACTGAAAAGTAAAAATAGGTAGCTTCTAGAGAGAAGCCGGTTACACTTACAACTGATAAATTACTGCTACGCCACTGGAGAGGTGTGCTCTGGACGACGTCCGCTGGGCTTTTAATCAAATTGTGTGGTTATGTTATATCGCCCCAAATTTGCGACTGGATAGGGGATTTCCCGTCAGAGAGCACACATTTTGTAGTAATCGATGGTAAAGCATCGACTAAAATAGACGTAATATCTGGCGTTCCACAGGGTAGTGTTATTGGTCCTCTGCTGTTCATTATTTACGTAAACGGTTTGGGACAAGATCTAAGTAGTTCTCTTAGGTTGTTTGCAGATGACGCCGTCATTTACCGTCTAGTAAAATCATCTTAAGATCAAAACCAACTCCAGAACCATCTGAATAAGATATCACTGTGGTGTGAAAATTGGCAATTGACTCTAAATAATGAGAAGTGTGAAGTCGTCCACATAAGTACGAAAAGAAATCCATTAAACTTTGTTTACAAGATAAATCAATCAAAAGTGAAGCCCGTAAACTCCACAAAATACCTAGGAATTACCATTTCTTCAGGCTTAAACTGGAAAGAACACGTAGATAATGTCGTGGGAAAGGCGACCCAGAGACTGCGTTTTATTGGCAGAACCCTTAAGAGATGCAACAGAACTACTAAAGAAACTACATACACTACGCTTGTCCGTTCTTTTTTAGAGTATTGCTGCCCAGTATGGGATCCTTATTAGGTGGGTTTGACAGAAGACATCGAAAGAGTCCAAAGAATGGCAGCTCGTTTTGTATTGTCACGGTCCAGCGGAGATAGCGTTACGGAAATGATACAGGATCTGGGATGGGAATCATTACAACAACGGCGCTTATCGCCAACATTCTCCTCTGAATGGTATAAAAAGTATCAGAATAAAATAAAAGAAATCACAGCTCGAACGGAGAGTTTCAGGGTTTCTTTCTTCTCACACTCTATTCGAGAATTGAATGGGAGATAAATGGTATAAAGGTGGTTCGATGAACCCTCTGCCAGGCACTTAGATGTGATTTGCAGAGTATCCCATGTAGATGTAAACTTCAGAATTTTTTCGTGATCACGTTTTTATCATAGTAAGATTAAGGTTTAAGTTCCAGTTTACATTGATATATATAGCAAATCACTCTCTTTGCAGTAAAAAAGTTAGAGACAGAGAATAATCTCGAAAAAGCAAGAGTCCATAAATGAGGTTGCATAGTACGGTACACTGTAAGTGCAGCTCTGTTATTATATGGTCCTTTTTAGTTTTCACAAGGAATACAGGACATATGTGTGTTTAGTATGCTGTTGTCAGGTTAACATTGGTTTAAATGAAAACGCCTGGAAGTTCTTTCCAAAAAAACTCTATTGAGGATATTTAGAGGGCCAGCTTTCAAAGCTGACTGAAGAATTATTCTCCTGTCAGTAACTTACATTTAATGTAACAACCACAAGATAGTAAAAAATAGGTCTCATACGTCTTCCACCGTCGCACTCTCTGTGGGAGTGGAACCAAAAAGAAAATGGCAAGTTGTGCTGTGAGATTCCCTCCACCACACATTGTATATGATGGCTTGCAGAGGATGTATGTAGCTGTAGTGGTTCTACAGCTGCTGTATCACCCATTGATTCACTATTATTTGGAGTGCATATCATGCACTACATTTTGTCGTCATTGAGTTTCGTTTTCTTTGGGAAAAACCACGCGTTTCTTTCACTGAATAGGACTTGACTTGCTGTCCAGAACTCAATCACTGCATCACAGTTGCGTTATATACAAAAGTGGCCGTGAAACAAGGAGGTTAAGAATAATATCCTCATCTCCATGCCATGACTGCGTCTAGTGTGCTTACTATTTATCACCCTTTTCTCACTTAGTTTCCATGTTGTTAAGTTGTGCTGTGTTTACCACGTTTAAGAAGCCATCAAACCATGATCTTATGGTATTTATTGTTATTACAACAACATCGCCATCAGTGTTAAATACCCACATTGGTGACTCTAAGTTTGTTTTTGAATATATGTTCTACCATTTTTTGTAACAACAATTAGAGCGAACAATGAATTTCACTTTGGACAGTGTACCAATATTGATTTGGCGTCCGTCAAACACTGT
The DNA here is from genome assembly GCA_026315105.1 of Locusta migratoria. Classification (NCBI taxonomy): domain Eukaryota; kingdom Metazoa; phylum Arthropoda; class Insecta; order Orthoptera; family Acrididae; genus Locusta; species Locusta migratoria. The sequence continues at coordinate 286,083,980 of CM048755.1, forward strand.
TTTTGATCGGCAAATATAGGCTATTTCAATACATGCTACTGTGAGTAAATTTTCGTATTTAATTGTATCTGGACAGTTTACAACAAGCTTAAGCCAGACTGCACCACAAACACAGGCATCACGACAATCATGCTGGCCTGCTTACTTTGACTACCCCTTTTGGTGTTCACTTTTTACCTGTCAAAGAGGAAAATATGTTTCACGACAAGGACATCATGCCTGGTTCAACACTGCTGGGTTTCCATTGCCAGTAGTGTGCAAATTTTAACAATGCTTTTCTCTTCCAGATCTCTGTCTTCTTTTGGGGGCTGCATCAGCTCACTGTGCAGACCTGCTTTGCACTTAATGACGGGATACCACACGTCATTGACGAATTCAGGGAGCTCCCTTTCCAAAACTACTTCAAAGCATCGAGAAAGGTAGCAGGTTCCTGATATTCTGCCTTGGTATTGGGAATATGGAATTGTAAGTGTCAACAACCACAAATCAGGTTAACCAACACCACCTAGAAGATAAGGCGTCACAACAGCCCGTACTACGTCACATTGACCAGGCCGCGGCCGCCAGTTGAATGGCTGACCGCTGGGGCACACCCCCAGCGCCGGCCTCGGTGGCCGAGGGGACTGAGGCGCTTCAGTCACGGTCTACACGGCCACTACGGTCGGGGGTTCGAATGCCCCCTCGGGCATGGATATTTGTGCCGTCCTTAGTTGTAGGTAGTTCATAAGTAGTTTGTAAGTTTAGGGACTGATGACCCCGTAGTTACGTCCCTTAAGCTTAACAAACATTTGAACACCCCCAGCCTCATAGCGGGCAGCCAGTAAGCTGGCGGCCGTGGCCTGGTCAGTGTGACGTAGCACGGGCTGTTGTGAGGCCTTGTCTTTTAGGTGGTTTTGATTTAACACAGCTGCATAATTTATCTGGTGTTCTTCATTATGTAGGCGAGTGGAAGGACTGCAGCTGCTAGCCCAAGAAAGTTGTATTTGTAGTTGATATCAGATGAAGCACGGTCTAAATTTTGGTGGGGCGGAGCCTGCAGCATGTGGCAGTGTGTGTATCAGTCAATTTGATGCTGACTGCACTGGTTGTAGCTGACAAAAAAGAAGTTCAAATGTTTGTTAAGCTTAAGGGACTTAACTACGGGGTCATCAGTCCCTAAACTTACAAACTACTTACGAACTACCTAATACTAAAGACGGCACAAATATCCATGCCCGAGGGGGGATTCGAACCCCCGACCGTAGTGGCCGTGCAGACCGTGACTGGAGCGCCTCATTCTCCTCGGCCACCGCAGCCGGCTGTAGCTGACAATTTGACAGTCAAGGATGAGGTGATGATAAAATATATGATGGTAGGCATAATGGTGGAGCTACCTGGTGTGAAAGGAGTGATGATGATGTTACTGTTGACAGTTCCAGGCCCACTGGTGGGATAAGGTCCTTCCACAATGGCACCCAATTTGATAGCCCTGGTTTTGATTATTCCACCTGGCGGATATTAGATGTACTGATAATTGTTTGAGTGTCAAAATGTTCAGAAGTGTGTAAACCTAATGGACCAAACTGCTGAGGTCATTGTTCCCTAGCCACTACTTAAAGTAACTTATGCTAAGGACAACCACACACACACACACAAATATCCAAAGGAGGAGTCGAGCCTCCAAGAGGGAGTGGCCACACAGTCCCGATTATGGCACCTCAGACCACTCACCCATACCTTTGTGATGGTTTCAATGTCATTCGCTAAGAGATGGTGTACTGATGTAGCTGCCAGAGCTCCATATGTGTGTCCCCTTAATTGGGAATGTCTACAGGCCATAAGGCTCAAGGTAATACTAATGTGTGAAGCAAACATGCACCATACCTTGGAGATGCACTTGAGATTTCTACAGCCATGTGATCGAGTTTGTAGAGGATCAAATTGTGGCCTTCCAAGTGGCAGGATGGTCATCTTGGAGAACTGCCAAACCAGTTTCAAGTGTCGCATCAGTTGTCCAAAGATGTCGTTTGCAATGGTCATGCGAATTTTTCACATCTGTAAGTGACATTCTAGGCTTCCACACAACACAGACGTCATCCAGGATCGTCGTACTGTAAGGGTAACCGTGGCAGATCCTACAGCTTCCAGATCACAGATAAGAGGGTTTGTGAGCCAAGAAGTGTCGACACAAATTGTTGTCAATTTGGTCACTAGTAGTGGGACTGTGGGCAGACACACCTCTAGCTCGTCTTCCATGCATGCCATGCAATCGACGTGCATGGTATGTCTGGTGCAAATCATATGATCACTTGGAAGATTCATTGTTGGGAAGTGGTCTTCAGTGATGAAACCAGAATCCGCCTACATACAACTTATGGTGGTGTACACGTATGATATAAGCTTGGCGAGAGCTGTTTCATAGAACACATTCATCTAAGACACACTGGCCCCACCTCTGGCTGACTAGTCTGGGGTGGAATAACTACAACTCTTGCTCATCTTTAGTGTTTGTGAAGAACACAATGACCAGTACTCAGTATGTGCAAAATGTTGTAAATCTGTTCTTTTGTCATTACTGAAACAGGAAGGTGATGTATTGTTCCAACAGGATAATGCTTGAACAGGCACAGAGCATGAAATTCAACGTGTTCTGCAAGACATGCAGCAACATCCCTGGTCAGTATGATCACCGGACATTTCTCCAATTGAGTGTGTATAGAATATAATGGGATAATAACTGATACATGCAACTTTTCAACCTACAACTCTTGTAGAATTTTGTGAACAGGCCAAGCAGGTGTGGAATTATGTATCAAAAATGTTCAAATGTTTGTAGAGCTTATGGGACTTAACTACGGGGTCATCAGTCCCTAAACTTACAAACTACTTATCAACTAGCTAATAGTAAGGGCGGCACAAATATCCATGCCCGAGGGGGGATTCGAACCTCCGACCGTAGTGGTCGTGCAGACCGTGACTGACACGCCGCAGTCCCTTTTTTTTTTTTTTTTTTTTTTTTTTTTTTATATAACTAGCCTCCTTTCCACCCCTTCAGCCCGGCCTTGCGCTCACCATAAGTCGCCTTCTTTGGCTCAGGCTTCATGGCCTTTATGTAAATCAAAGTTTTCTTCTATAGTACGTTGGAAACGCCTTCTTCTGTGAGGCTTTCGTTGAATAATATTTCTCCTTCGATTGTTTTCGAAAACGCCCTCATGGGCGTTATGATTTTAAATTTAGGTAAACGGAAAGCATGTCTTTTTATCTTCCTTCTTGTTTTTGTAAAACTTGTGACACTTTCCATATCGTCACTGCTTTATTTGATTCCAGTTATAAGTGCCAAACTGAAGTAGAACAGAAACATACTAAATAAGTAAGAAAATAATGAGTTAAAAAAAACAATAATAATAATGTTTTTCGCATTTCGTCGCATGTCGTAGTTGAAAGTACTGTCACTTCAAGCCGATAACAGTACAATGAGGAATCTTTGAAACAAATCTTTGTATCTAGGTCGACTTAGTAACTTGTGATGTTCCGTTGATAACAACTGTAAAAAGTCAGGTAAGGATTTCTTTTTATAGTTGATGCTGTAGTGCACATAATATCCAATAAGCCAGGCGTAACTGTTATTTTTGGCGTTAGGAAAGAATTTCCAGTCTGGGTGCAAAATGTGCGTAGTCGTGATATTCATCGTACTAGTTCGTGTTATGAGAGACAACTTTTTCCTTGTCCAGGTCCATATCTCCGTTTGATCCCTGCAAGTGAACTTATGCGCGAGGGAGTCAAAGGGAAGACATGCATTGCAATATGGAGTCGGACGGAGTTTGATGTTATATAGTTTTTCTCCTGTAGCGATGGCGTTGTTGACAACCTCGTACCAGACAGCTCGAACGTGAGACGGAAGCACGGGATTCTGAACATTAATTCTAAATAATAACTTAATTCTAAATAATAATTGCGAACATAGGCCAGACTGCTATTTATTCCACCTACATTCACCGCAGGCCTTTTGTCACCAGGATCTAGACATGCGATAAGTCGGTTCGTGATCGTGTTCACGTTGCTTTGCAATATCTTCATTGTTGCATGTATGAAGATGGCCGTGCACTGGGCGTGAATGTTTTTCACACCGAGCCCTCCTTGTAGGCGTGGTAACGTTGCGGTCGCAAAGGGAGGTTTAAAAATGTTCCCCCTCCAAATAAACCAACAAGCAATCGCTAAAATCGGTCCGCTATTTTAGGGGGTATTGGTAACACTGCAGCTGTATGGTATACTTTACTAAATACGTAGGTGTTGACAAAATCCGCTCTCTGGAAACGATCCAACGATCGGACATTGTGTTCCTTAATCGTGAATCGCAAACTATTCAACTTCTCCGTCCAATTGAGGTTGCTCATATGCAGTGGATTGGCTGTGATTTTCAGCCCTAGTTGTGTCCTCTCCTTGGTTTCCTGCAGCCACCTTGGTTGTTCCGTGTTTGTCTGAGGGCCTAACATCAATATTCTAGACTTTTCCATGTTGAGTTTTGCACCACTAGCACTAGTATATTTTTCTACAAGCTGCCGTGCTATATCGAGTTCTTGTGGGTTGTTGACGACCACGCTCACATCATCCGCGTACGCATGACACACTGTTCTGCTATTTAAAGTCCGGAGACCTTGTAGTTTGGCGTGGAACCCCTTAAGGAGCGGTTCGATGGCGAGTGCGTACAGTGTTGAGGAGAGAGGGCATCCTTGCCGCACCCCTCGCTTAATCTTCACAGCTTCGGTTAACTGACCGTTTATTTTGAATTTGGACTGTGTGTGTCCAATGGACTTCCGTATAATACTAACGACCTGTTCGTTGTACCCCATGTTGCGCATCGTATATAGTAAGTACGTGTGGCTGATTCTGTCGTAAGCTTTTTCGAAATCCAAAAAGACGACTGAGAGCTGACTTTTAGTAATCCATGTTAAGTGGGAGAGGTCTCTGTATTCCGCCAAAACGTGTGCCATTGTTCTTCCGGTGGCCGGGTGTGCATGATATGATCCTAAAACTTTTTTTAAAGTGGGCTTCATTCTATCGTTGATCAGGCGTGTAAATATTTTTAAATCCGAATTCAACAGAGTTAGAGGACGGTACCGTGTTATCATCGTCGCATTTCGAGTTTTTGGCACAAGAACCACCATGCCTTCCGTGAAGGTTGGTGGTAATTCGCTAATAGACAGGAGTTCGTTGTACATTTTAGTAAGCTCAGTACCGATGACGTCCCAGAAGCTCACGTAAAATTCAATAGGCAAGCCATCTGTTCCAGCGGCTTTGTTACGTGGCGCGTGCTTTAAAAGTGCTTTCATCTCTTCGTTAGTGAATTCTTCTAAAATAGATACGTTATCTTCTTGGGTTAGTTGAGTTGTAACCTCGGATAACAGATCCTCTTCTTCGCTGTCTCGGTACAGCGATTCGGAGTAGAGTTGTTGATAGTAATTCAGAATGCACAGTTTTATCGCCCGTTGGTCACAGTAGACATTGCCCTGCTCGTCTTTTATGTGGGTTATTATTTTCTGCTTCGCCCTCTTGGATTCACGAATGATGTGGTAAATTGACGCTTCTTCATTGTAGAGGTCATTTACGTTGCGTGCGCGTACTATCTTGCCCTGCCCAGATGGGCTAGTCAAGGATATAAGTTTGGCTTTGCTACGTTTAATTCGAGCAAAATTGTCTGCTGGATTAACCGAATTGGCGTACAGCTCCCTTAGACAGGTGAAAAATACTTCCATTGTTCTCTTCCTCCAATAGTTTTTCTGTCTGGCGTACTGTATGATGGTTTTCCGGATCTGTGGTTTGGCACAGTTTATCCACCAAGCCAAGCGTTCTCGGTATCGGGCTTGAAGTCAAACGCATCTGTTCCATGTTTCAATTACATCCTGTCTTAAACAGTCGTCTTGGAGAAGTGAAAGATTTAACTGCCAGACTCCGCGTCCAAGAAAGGTTTTTTGCTGCGTGAGTCTCACCCATACGTGATACGCACAGTGGTCTGAAAAACTAACCGGCCATATTTCGCAGTTTCTCACGGATCTGGAAAGGTCTGTTGTGCAGTAGATACGATCTAATCTGCTAGCGGACGTGTTTGTGACAAAGGTGAATCCTTGGGAGTTCGGTCTCAGGTTTATCCAGCTATCTACCATATGGAGGCTCTCCGTTAAAACGTGAAGCTCGTCACAATAGTTAAAGTTAGGAATTTGGTCCTCTCGGCGGAGGACGCAGTTAAAGTCTCCTCCTAAAATTATGTTCGAATTCGCTCTCGGAATGAGACGGGCCAAGTCGTCCCGATAAAACTGGCTGCGACTACGTCTATTTCCAGTGCCTGACGGGGCGTAGATGTTAATTAAAAGGATATCTTGTACTTGAAACGAGATGCCCCGGCCGTTTTCAAGCAGTGCTGTCATTTCGTAATGTATGCCATGTCGTACCAATATAGCGGTTCCACTTTCTTGTCCAATATTAAAATTCACGTCGTAGCCATATATATTGCCTAAATCTGTAGTACAAACTTCCTGGAGCATGAGTATGTCGATATCCGCAGCATAAATGTAATCTTTTAAAGCTTGTACTTTTCGTGCGGATTCTAACCTATTGATGTTTAAGGTTGCGACTTTATAATCTTGCATGGGTCTGTGTGGATTTAATCCTCCATTTCTTCAGCCCATGCAGTTGGTTTATCCGGTGGGCGGTGTCGTGATCATCTGTCGGTTCTTCCTGTGTCGTTTCAGGTCGGGAGGGCGCGGGAGTCTGCGCTCGTTGCTTTCCCTTGTCTTCCTCCGTGGTGTTCGTGGGGTCGGCGTGTCCATTTTTAAGGATCCTCTTGGTTCTTTGTCGTTTTCGATCTAAGTCTTGAAGTTCTTCTTCCGTTTGCGTTCGCAACTTCTTAGCTCTAGTATTCCTCTGTTGTGAGGAGTTGATCTCCATTCGTTGCGTATCTGCCGTTTCCTTGCTAGTGTGGCAATGGTTGGCTGACTGTGAGGATTTTTCAACATCGGACTTTGGTTCTGAAGTATCCATTTCGTTTTCCGGTTCCCGTACTTCAGCGGAGGCCTGTGTCGCTACAGGCGGCGCCACCTGTTGGCGGTGCTGCGTACCACCAGGTTCCGCGCTGGCCGCTGTCTGCTGTTGTTGACAGGGCCGCGTCTCTTCGGCCGCCGTTGTGGACATAGCCGTTACGGCGTCCGTTTCCTCTTGTCTACCCGCATCAGTAATGCTGCTGACTGGGGGCTCTGGGTTCTTAATCGTATTTATAACGGGATCAGGCACAGCAGGTTGTACTCCAGGAAGAGGCTGTAACTGCTCGTTTCTACGTGGCGAGGTATTGGCGAGCACGGTTGCGTACGTCTCACCACCCGATTCTGCAGGGTTATTCGGTAGTTTTACAGGGTGGGTGGTTCTACGCACGTTCCGTAAGTTGGGACATTCTGCGCGTAGGTGTTCCGGTGAGTTACACTTAGCGCAAGTACGGGGTTGGCCTTCGTAAATTACGAGAGCACGGAACCCTTGAATCATGATTTGTGACGGTATGTGCTTCCGCAAGTCGATGGTAACACTTTTATGGTCTTCAGTGATGAAACCAGAATCCGCCTACATACAACTTATGGTGGTGTACACGTATGATGTAAGCTTGGCGAGAGCTGTTTCATAGAACACATTCATCTAAGACACACTGGCCCCACCTCTGGCTGACTAGTCTGGGGTGGAATAACTACAACTCTTGCTCATCTTTAGTGTTTGTGAAGAACACACTGACCAGTACTCAGTATGTACAAAATGTTGTAAATCTGTTCTTTTGTCATTATTGAAACAGGAAGGTGATGTATTGTTCCAATAGGATAATGCTTGAACAGGCACAGAGCATGAAATTCAACGTGTTCTGCAAGACATGCAGCAACATCCCTGGTCAGTATGATCACCGGACATTTCTCCAATTGAGTGTGTATAGAATATAATGGGATAATAACTGACACATGCAACTTTTCAACCTACAACTCTTGGAGAATTTTGTGAACAGGCCAAGCAGGTGTGGAATTATGTATCAAAAATGTTCAAATGTTTGTAGAGCTTATGGGACTTAACTACGGGGTCATCAGTCCCTAAACTTACAAACTACTTATGAACTAGCTAATAGTAAGGACGGCACAAATATCCATGCCCGAGGGGGGATTCGAACCCCCGACCGTAGTGGTCGTGCAGACCGTGACTGACGCGCCGCAGTCCCCTCTGCCACTGCGGCAGGCGGAATTATGTACCCAAAGACAATATTCATCATCTGTATTATCGACTGGATGCCAGAATGTGTGCTGCATTGCCACCTGTGGAGGCTACACCATGTACTAATAAGGGTGTTTCAGCATAAACGGACACCTGCTGGCCCTATCATACAGTGGTATGCTTGTATTATTGCAGCTGATGTTGTTGAGCCACAATATAAATACAATATGCTTATTGTGACACTATGTGAAAGAAGTCCTAAATACAGACACACACACACACACACACACACACACACACACACACACACACACACACACACTCACATACACACACAAACACAAACAAACATACACAAACACACAAATTAGTACACCTCCTTAGAGATTTCCAATTCACCAAGATTTATCATAGAAACAGTGCATATGGAATACATGAAATCATTACATTTATAGATCAATCGCTGAAGTGGAACTAAGGATTCAACAATAAATCTTGAGTGCACTGGAAAAATCTAAGAGGGTTTGGTATACTTTATTTCCACCAGTGTGTATGCTTCCAGTGCTACATAGCAATTGGCCAGTGCTACATAGCAATCACCTTTGCTTAAGTCAACTGGTGGGGAAAAATTAACACATGGAATTTAAGAGCGAACCTTTAGTGTTAAGGTAAACGACATCCCACCACACATAAGGAACGATTGATACTTTGATACACATGCAGTTTTCTGTATGTTGTCATCAGGAGGAACATAAAAGTCGACCACTGTACGAAACAAGAGCTTTGTTTTATCACTAAAATTAGGAAATAAGGTCCGTGTGAACTACCGGTTACTTCCTGCTATAAAACCTCGTTCCCTGGCCCAAACTGAGAACTGACTCGTTTCAAATTACTTCAATAACAGGAAGTGAATACTACAGTGGTCAATATACATAGCAGCTCACACGTTATTACACACAGACATTAATAAGCAAGCCGCCACAATTAAAGTTATCTTAGAAAGGTGACTAAGAAAACATTTATGGCGCAACGGAATTTAGACATAAGAAAAATTGCATCTGAGCTTGTTCTCAGCACTTGTGAAGAACAATATTAAATAAAGGAGGGAAGGTGCTCTAGAACTACAATTTATAGGCAACTTACGGATTATGCTGAACTTAAACTTGTTTATTCAGATAGAAAACAAGCAAAATGGGAAACCAATTTTGTTAATACAATAAAAATGCATCTCTTACATGGAATAATGCGGACGGTGCCCAGCCTAAATTATACATGATTTAACGCTACTGGGGGGATGGATTCACAAACAACACTCATTTGCTCACACACACGCAATGCCACAGCGAAACTCACCAAACTCAGTGCGCTGAGACGAGGCGGAAGCAGGCGTTGCTATCGTAGGCGAAACTCAGCAAATCGGAGGTAGCACAAAAACACAATATACAAAAACACTTTGAAGCTGGCTCTGGTCTGTCATGCCTCTTTTGAGATTGTGCGTGTGTATAGCCAAGTTAAATTACATCTGAATTGGTCCGCGAGAAAACACGCTAACGGCGACACACGGCTACGTTACATGAACGCACTCCACTGAAGGTGAAGTGGTTGAAAATCGGAGTCATTATACAAAATCACGGTCGATTCTTAAGTTGCAGTCTGTTAGAAGTCGATTTAGGTACTTGTTTTATATGAGAAGTGGCGTGAATTCAGGCGACTAGCTGCAAACCCCGGAAGTCGGAACTCGGACCCATGTGGTTCCGAAAACCGATAAAATTGAATAAATTCAGTTTCCGAAAATTAAAAGAAAATTAACTACAGCATGCAAACCATAGAAATGCTTAGAATTATATAAGGAAGCGAATGAAATACAGCTACACGCGATAGCGGACGATTACAGAGACGGATGAAGTCGTCTCCAAAACTCGTAAAAGTGAAATAATTACAAAGTCGGAAAAATAAAAATAAGAATTACAGCATGCAAACCATAGAAATGTTTAGAATTACATAAGGAAGCTATTGAAAGAGGTTGTACAAGGATCAGAGAGATTTACTGACAAAGACAGAGTTTGTACTACAAGTCGGAGAAGAAACAGCAAAATTAAAATAGGCGGGGTGAGAAGATCGCAAAATATTAGTGGAAATCAGAAGGATACCCGCATAGTTACTTGCCTGATGGGCATGGAACAAACAAGAGTGGAAGCTGAAGGCTTTGTTCTATGAACCAACCACATGGAACACATATCACTCATGGAAGGAAACGATGAGAAGATTTTTACATGCACTGTACAAAAATGAACATATTACCTATTAGAAATCGGACCCCACAATGCTATAAAGTATTTACAGAGAGTTCATACACCGCCACATGATCACAAAAGGTTTTAACATATCGGGCCGTTATCAAACTGCAGCTAGGCTCACACACACCGCATTTATCTATTGGAAATCACTGAATTGAAAAACGAGAACACATTTCCCCACACGATTGGAGAAAATATTTTTAAAAAAATCTAAATTCACGAATCTAAGTTAAACGTGCTAGACAATGAAATGCTACTATCTCCAAACACAAGAGCAGAACCAACCTTACCTCACCAAAAGACCAGCACAGAATGACCAGACCGAGCGGCCACGAGACGCGGGAAGACACCGGAAGCCGGAAAATCCACGATCAGCGGTGGTGGGGACGGAGAGACTCGCCCTGGAGAAGGCTCGACGACTGGACTGTAACCAAAGGGTGTAGAAACCTCTTTGGTAGCCTCAGCAGCTATCGACTCTGAGCCAGAGAGAACGATGCAAAGCGAGCTATCACTCCCCACATTCAGACAGCCATAGATTCTCGCACATCCACTTAAAAGTAAGACAAGTACACATTCTCACAGGGACAGTGGCGTAGCAGAGAAGTCACATTTATGCCACATTAATTAATATAATAATAAATTATTAACATAACAAAATAAGAAAAAACCTAACAGTATTAACTAATATTTTAACACATGAAATAAAAATGCTAATTCTGAAGCCTTGAAAAGAGTGGGGTTCAAGTTTTAACAAAATGATAATCTAGCGACATTAAATAAATTATAACTTTACAGAAATATACAAAAAATATATGGAAGATCACAGACGGTCATCTTTCAAACACCATGCAAGTTTTTTGGTGCAACTAGTAAGTATTCCACCAATAAAACACAGTCACTGCTTTGCCTTCCCAATACCAACATTTTCTATGATTCCTGGGTATTTAACTGAATTTACAACCTTCATAGCACATCAAAAGAGCCTCTATATATATTAAATACTCACTTTGAAGTGGTTAGAAACTAAACAGGAAACTATATACTTCTTAGAGCCCCAGAGTAGGGGTTTAAAGGGTATACATTATCTGAGGCGAGGTGTTGGGCCACTGCTATCTCAAACCATGACACATGGCCAGAGGCGTGCGCGCAATGATATAAACTCAGCGGAGTGTATTGTGTACAAGGAAAAATATTTTTCACTGGTTGTAAATGAGTTGGCTATCAGTGTCAATTGCTAGCGATGTCCGAGATCAAAGACCTCCACAAGAAGAAGCACACCGTCCTTAAAGTAAAGTACACCACATTAAAATACACTATTGTAAACCAATGCGGTAACAATCTGCAAATCTGTAGAGAAACTTTCCTCAAAGTGTTGAAACCATAACCAAGCACAGCATCATAGGCGTGTTTAAAATCTTCAAGAAAGGCAATTCTCGTGTCCCTATAGAAATGTGAAGTCGAAATCGCAAGGATATCAAATATGGTTCACATAGAGAAAGGGGGAAGACCTTCATTTCCAAACTAAATGCCAGTGAATCGCATTATTCAAGAGAAGAAGCGTCCTGTGTTAATCTACCAACATATATTAGCATAAGTAAATAATGAAGAATGTTCAATTCACAAAGAGGCGATGAAAATAAAGCACTAAATAGTTTTTCTGGAAAGTGTTCTGCACACAGTTTAAAATATTATTTTCTTACCCAAGAGTAGATGATTGTAGCACATTATTGACTGGACTTGGAAACAAAATCTCAGTGAAACAAAATGAGACTGCAAAGTCGGGACTGAAAATTAATGTTGAGATACAGAAGAAATAAGCACAAGCTTTTTCCCAGCACTTGCATGTAAAAGCAACAGAGTATTTTTTTTTTTTTTCTTGAGCTTCGAAGGTCAAAAGACTCTTGTTCTCCCTAAGGAAACAGACCACATTGCCTGTACTACAGACAACTTTATTGCTGCAATCTTTCTGTGGGTCAAGTTTTGTCAAGTGACTGTTTAAACTACGCTAATGTATCAGTATACAGTTGTGTGGAAGATGAAGGCAAGAAATTCAATGAGTTGGAAACTGTTGATCGCTCAGGATATGACAGCATTTGTCTGGTGCCGGATGGATGTTCTGGGCAATATGAGAATATCAACATGTTAACAATGTTGATCAACTTCCTGGGTAGCTGTGCACCAGTAATCATAATGAAGACTGTCTTTCCAGTTACTGGCCTCTCTTTCCTGCCTTCAGATAGAGTATTCGGCCTAATAGAGTAAGATCTAGGAGAAAAAGATATCATCAGTAATAAAGATGAATGTCACAAAGTTTTTGAGAAATATTCAAGAAATAATTCACGATTGGAAAGGCAAGCTAAGCATCGTGTGTAGTTAGCATGTCAACTCCACATCAAACTGTCAGCATTCAGCTGCATCATTTTCTATAAAACGAAGTTAAGTAAACTGGTGGTTGAAGGAGAAATTGCTTAAAATGTAGATACAACAGAAGAGCGGCCAATCTGTAAAGTCAAAAGCAAACTGGAAGAGGTAAACCCTAAGAACATTCGCACTGTTATACCACTCAAAGCCGAAAAACTTTGAGATGGTGACCGTTTGATAATCAAACATTTTGGAGAAAATGGGAAGAATCTTCCCACTCTTGAGTGGTACAAAAATATACTACAGAGACCAGTTCATGACTCAGATTTCAAAATTTTCAAATGTTTTTACAGTAAAACGTCTGAATAACGCACACCGATGAGGAAAATAAAACTGTCCGCTTTTAAGAAGTGTCCGCTGTTAAGAAAAGGATAAAATACAAAATAGTAAACTACCGTTTATCCGAAATGATCGGTATGGCGGCCGGTTCGGATAACGAAAATCTCGGATTAAACCAAAGTCTCCTGTTTTCATGCGTGACACACACCGAATTGCGTCAATACCTCTAAGTATGATCTTAAAACGTGGGAATTCCACACCGCTGCTTGAACCAATCCAGCCAGCCATAATTTCCGTGGAATTCTTACTCCTTTCCTTCAATGAGCTCATAAAAAGTCACAGCTTTTTGAGGAAGTAGAGGACCTTAACTAACACACCTCTGGCTCTTATTTATTCATGTCACAAAAATAAAGCGTCTTCTAACTGAGGATGTGAAACTTTTTTTGTCCCAACTTCGTCGCCGCTTTTGTGTCCCAGCCTCGTCGTAGGTGTCGGTGGCCGAGTGGAATAAGACCGACACAGGAATAAAGAGAGCCCGCTGGTGCAGGTACGGAGGGGAGCAGCCAGAAACTATAAACACTAGAGTAAATTAGAAAGAGATATATATTGCACAGAATGTAACAATACTTAACTTTTACATAGTACTGCAGAATGTTGATACATAGTTGTTAGCGGCCTGCCTAGTGCCTGTACAATAGCAAAGTCTTCACTGGTGCCTATCTGATTACGAAGGTCCTGACTGGTTGCTATCTCAGTCCCAAGTGGACGATGTCCTTCAGTGGTGGCCACGAGCGGAGTTGTCGCAGAGGGCGCTCGTGGCTGTCTTCGTGAGAACGCCGCGCCGTGCGTGCATGGCGGCGCGCGGCGAAAGTAGGTGGCGCGCACTTTGTACTTGTGCGACACCACACCTTTTCCCATTCTTTTTCGAGATTCCATTGCGCTGCTTGACGCTTGAGTGGAACAAAATGTTTAAATTTTTGATCAGTTTGTTTTTCAATCAGTAATCGCACTCATACCGACGTTCAAATCCTCTTTTGTTACAACGACATCATACTCTTTTTCCATTTCGCGCCCGTAGTCAGTGTTTTTTTTTTTTTTTTTTTTTTTTTTTTATCGGCACTCGAATGATTCCTTTTTGGTATCTGGCCACTTTTATATCTGGGCATTTTAAAGCATGTAGCGCGAGCACGAAACTTCATATCGAAAATACACAGACGAACGACAAGAAAACATAAAAGACGCATTCGACAAAGTTTTTGACTTTTAAACCAGGCTGTGGCACCCATCGAATGAAAACATTCGATACACCTATCGCCTCTCCCCTGTCCTACTCAAGCCCACGCTGCAACACAACAGTGCGTTAGCTATTGAACGCTTGGCTTCGTCTGATGTACCGACAACAGGCGGAAAGTGTTTGGCGCCACACTCTCATTGTTTCTGCACTGCATGAACCAATACTGTACGTGCTGTACTTCCAAGAAGTTCCAACAGTTGGTAATGACACGAAACCACGGAATACGAACAAGAAACACGCTAAATCTTCAATCAACACACGTTAGAATTGACGACACTCAGACTTTTGACACCCAAGAGTGCTCTGATTCTTTCACGCTGTCCGTCATTTGGAAGTTTTGATTGTTGTTGGGGGACATATTACGGTGTCCGTGTCCGTTATTGAGAATGTCCGCTATTCGGAATAATTTTAGCATAAGGGCTAATGTTGTTTTGCAGGGGAATTTTAAAATGTCCCCTATTGAGAGGAGTCCGCTATTGGAAAGTGTCCGTTAAGGGAAGCTGCAGTATAATTCTATGGGACCAAACTACTTTGGTCATAAGTCCGTAGACTTACAAACTACTTAAACTAAGTTAAACTAACCTAAGGACAACACACACAATCATGCCCGAGGGAGGATTCAAACCCACAATGGAGTAGACTGCATGATCCGTAACGTGGCGCTCCAGGCCGCTTGGCTACTCCTGTGCAGCAACTCAGATTTGCCTGATGATCAGTGTGAATGTGAAACACAGAAGAGTGATTTGGGTGATGATCTCATTTTGATGTCGATTTGAGATTAGATTTACACCTCCGAATATGAATTGAAATATCAAGTTACTCTGGCAATATTCTCATAATGCAAGAACTTTAAAATAGAAAAAAGTTTCATTACTATTAAAAATCCTGTAAATGAACAGAACATACAAGACATTACTAAATTAAATTATTAAAAATCCTGTAAATGAACAGAACATGTAAAACATCACTAAACGAAACATCTTATTTTGTAAGTAACTCTCAAAATATTGTTATGTCTCTTGTAGTTCTTCGCTTTTTCAAAAATATAATGTAGTTCAAAAAAAATTTTCTTTCAGTTTATGTCCAAATTTCTACAATTTCCTGTATCTCTATAAAGTGATTAAATGTACTTAAAATGGACACCTGAAAGCATGTTTGTATCAAATGTGGACATGTACCCATTTTGGTTTTAAAGACAGACACATGTCTTTGAAGTGGTTTATCAAATTAAATTGATAATGGGTACTTTGTAAAGTCAGTCCTACAGTATTAATGATGCACAAATTAGCATGAAAATATATTAACTCCACATTTCACAATAAAAAATTATGTAGATGTCCATCTTTGAAAATTTTTATTTTATAGCAATGCCAACTAAATTAAGGTTTTGAAAATCTACAAGGTGAGTCTGAAAACTTCAATGGTCTAAGGAATTATAGGAAATAAGAGTTACAAACAAAATCCCTTTACTGGACTTCAAAGTAACTTTCATTGGCTACCGTACACTTATGAAATCAGTTGTACAGCTGTTGAAAATTGTCAGGAAACGCTTCTTGTGGAATTGCTCAAAGCACTAAGGTCATGTGTTGTTGGATCTTTTACTCACTGTTTCAACACCATACACTTGAACTAACATCCCATGGGTTTCCATAGCCGTTTTGCATAATTTGAAATGTTGTTGTTGTTATGGTCTTCAGTCCGGAGACTGGTTTGATGCAGCTCTCCACCCTACTCTATCCTGAGCAAGCCTTTTCATCTCCTCATAAGAACGGCAACCCACATCTGCTTACTATACGCGTCTCTTGGTCTCCCTCTGCGATTTTTACCCCATACACTTCCCTCCAATGCTAAATTTACGATTCCTCGATGTCTAAGAATTTGTCCTACCAAGCGATCCCTTCTTTTAGTCAGGGTATACCAAAAATTCCTTTTCTCGCCAATTTTGTTCAGTACCTCTTCATTAGTTATGTGATCTACCCACTTAATCTTCAGCATTCTTCTGTAGCACCACATTTCAAAAGCCTCTGTTCTCTTCCTGTCCGCACTGCTTATCGTCCATGTTTCACTCCCATACAAGGCAACACTCCACACAAATGCCTTCAGAAAAGACTTCCTTACCCTTAAATTAATATTTGATGTTAGCAAATTTCTCTTTTTCAAAAATGCTTTTCTTCCCATTGCCACTCTGCATTTTATATCGTCTGTACTGCGACCATCGCATGTTATTTTACTACCCAAGTAACAGAACTCATCTACCACCTTCACTGTCTCATTACCTAATCTAATTCCTTCAGCATCGCCTGATTTTCTAAGACTACATTCCATTATTTTTGTTTTGCTCTTGTTAATGTTCATTTTATACGCTCTCTTCAACACACTGTCCATTCCATTCAACTGCTCTTCCAGGTCGTTCGCTGTCTCTGACAGAATTACAATGTCATCAGCAAAACGCAATGTTTTTATTTCTTCCCCCTGAACTTTAATGCCTATTCCAAAATTTTCCTTGCTTTCCTTCACCGCCTGCTCAATGTACAAATTGAATAACATCGGGGAGAGGCTACAACCCTGTCTTACTCCCTTCCCAACTGATGCTTCCCTTTCATGCCCTTCGAGTCTAATAACTGCGGTCTGGCTTTTGTACAAGTTGTAAATAACTCTCCTTTCCCTGTATTTTACCCCTGCTGACTTCAGAATTTGAAACAGTGTAGTCCAGTCAACATTGTCAAATGCTTTCTCCATATCTACAAAAGCTAAAAATGTAGGTTTGCCTTTCCTTAATCTATCTTCTATGATAAGACGTAAGGTAAGTATTGCCTCCCGGGTTCCTACGTTCCTCCTGAATCCAAACTGATCTTCCCCGAGGTCAGCTTCTACCAGCTTTTCCATTCTCCTGTAGATGGAAGGTTGCAAAATTTTAACACGAAATTGATATTAATGTGTTGCTCCATCAATGCATTTTGCGCTCCATGTTGCAATGACACGAGTTCTCACACTGACCCTGTTAGTTGGGTCGCAATGTGTACCACTGCTTCACTGCAGTGCTTTGCACAATAGCGGGCACTTGTTGACTTGTCCCTCAATGTGTATGCATGAGCACCTTGTCCTCAACAGTGCGGCTTGTGAAATATGGTACCATTCACAGAACTTCAGGTTTCAGCCAAATATGATACAATGTATATAATTCTACAATTAATGTTTACAGAATATATACTGCGGGTTCACCAATTTAATACAAAGTGGTGAAAGTTGTCATCATAAATCCCCAAAATGCATTATAACAGTAATGAAGTTATTTTTTCATATTATGTTACTTTAGGGTTTTTTCTTATAAATGGGGACATTTTAAAAATACCTGGAAAAAAACCTGGGACAATTAAGGAAACAAATGGGACACAATTTATATTGACAAAATTTAATAGACATTGAAGTTTACCTTTACATCGTACTTTCAAATGTTCCCAAATCAACGTTTACATTTCTGCTGCACTGTTACCATACTTCTCATTTTTATGTATTTTATCGAGAATTGCGTTTTCTTTTAACATTGTCTCATGAAATTCAGCACATGATACTCCATTCAAAATGTTCAAATGTTTGTAATTCTATCGGACCAAACTGCATGGTCATCAGTCCGTAGCTTACAAACTACTTAAACCTAGGTAAACTAACCTAAGGCAAACACACACACCCATGCCCCAGGGAGGACTCGAACCTCCACGGCGAGCAACCGCGCGCTCCGCAGCGAGACGCTTTAGACCGCTCGGCTACTCCACCGCGGCATGATACTCCATTAAAGTGTCTTTTGATAGTAACTAAGGCCATCTTGCCTTGCTGTGGCCGAATAGCCTACAGTTTTGTATTCAGTTTAGTAAACTCACAGAATGATTTGAGATATTCCACTCTTACTGTATATATGTGGAAATGCTGGTAGATTTTGTTTACAATTAATTAGCAGTAAATTGGTAATATTCAGAACAGAAAGTAAACCATGTTTGAAAACAAATAGTACGGGCAGCGCTTCCTAGCCTATTTATTTGCGCTATTAATTGAACATTATTAACAGCTGATATAATAAAATAGTTTAACCAAGCGTAATGACAAAGAACGGGACATTTGCGCGTCCCCATAAAAACTTTCAGGACAGCGGGACATTACGGAAAAAATGGGACTGTCCCAGGAAAAACGGGACGAATGGACACCGTATGTTAGTCTAAAAAGACATGTGTAAAAGAAGACACATTTCATTCGTATTATGCTTTCTTTGCAATATTCTGCGGACCACCAGAATTTTGGATTTACAATTTGGTTTTTGATCTATTTTCTAGCTTTGGGTCTTTATAGGAATTTTTGGCTCTCTCCTATTTTTAGCCAATGTATAAGTCTTTAGCTTCTAAATCCTAATTTAGAGACTCCCATCAGTATACAAATGCGAGAATACAATTACTTTTCGAAATCTATGTAGGACTCAACTCAAAATGTTATTCATTTAACCATTTGATATTCTGAATTGTCTTAATTTATTGTAAATTAATATTTGGTTTTGCAGAACACATTAAAATATTTACAAAATTTTCGAAATTCCACTAAACGAATTATTAAGCCAAACCAGATACTCCTAAAAGTATTGGTCTAGTATAGAGAAAATAAGTAATTCAAATTGATTTATCAACAATAAAAATGTCACTTGAGATAACTGGGCTGCAGCAGTATAACCTACACAAAAGTAACCTGGCTGTTCAGCAGACAGCTGACAGATTGACAGAGTAAACTGTTGTCAGGTGTAGTAAGCTGGACAGACCCCACCAAACTTGCTGGGCTTGTGCGAACGCAAGTTGGCTACTTTGCCGCTATGCACGTACTGTGCCTGTGCCTGTATTACACAATCGACTTTGTGGCGAAAATTGAGCACTCGAAGTGCATGCGCATTTCGTGCCCGCATGTAAAGTAGCAGCCAACCCCATTGTGAGTGCATCTATGATGTCTGTGATCTACAGATTGTGCCGATTGTGTAGTTCTAAATGTTCGAGTGTGCTGCAGAATCCCCGTCGGGGATTCAAATCCCCCCTCGGGCATCAATGTTTGTGTTGTCTTTAGTATAAGGTAGTTCATAAGTAGTTTGTAAGTTTAGGGACTGGTGACCCCGCAGTTAAGTCCCTTACACGTGACTAACATTTGAACATTTCATTTTGCTGCAGAATGCGCATGCACAGATGCAAATAACAATCGTGGTGTCTGCTAACATCGGAAGTTTACCTATTATGGTCGAGCACATTCATACTACAGATATGCTTTTGCATCTTCTTTAAATTTATTGTGTTATTTGCTTTGTGTTTTCATCACACTGAAAAACTTGCACCAGATCCAAATTTTATTTTTTTTACTTGTTTTCACCTACAAAAGACACGAAATATCTGCCAGCAGAAAATATTTTCGTTTTGCAGGGAAAAAGCCTACACTATGTATATATAAGAGCATAAATATATTAACGTGTTTTGCCGAAAATTATATCAAGAGAAGAGTCTGAATTATCAGATGAGAAAATTATTTTCGATGTTATTTTGACTGATAGTAAGGAAACAAGATATGAAAACTAAAGTAAAAAGTCTTTTTTACTGCATTTTCGATATTGTTTCATGTGTTTGCCAATAGAAATGTTCTTCAGCAAGTAAATATGTTGGTTTTCAGAAGTCTGAATGACACTTTTCCTATTATTTAGGTTCTCAATTGTGTTTAAAATTTGCTACATCACATTTGAGGAGAACATCAACTATGAATTATCCTTGCGTCATTAATAAACTGAATTATCCTTTCCCTGCTCTTACATAAAAGTGCCCCATATCCTCACTTCTTCAGTCAGTTGCGAAACTGCATAGCAGACAACTACAGTATTGCTGATTACGTGTAAACAAAAATGACTACTCGAAACAGGCAAAACGCAGTATGGGAATATCACGCTAGGGGCTCTGAAATAGCCGTCTGCGGTGGCCTAGCGGTCTGCGGCGTGTCGGTCACAGTCTGCAAGGCAGCTGCGGTCGGGGGTTCGAATCCCCCCTCAGGCATGGATATTTGTGCCGTCTTTAGTATAAGCTAGTTCATAAGTAGTTTGTAAGTTCAGGGACTGATGATCCCATAGCTGTGGCTAAGCCTTGTCTCCACCATATCCTTTCTTCCAGGAGTGCTAGTCTTGCATGGTTCGCAGGAGAGCTTCTGTGAAGTTTGGAAAGTATGAGGCGAGGTACTGGTGGAAGTAAAGTTGTGAGGCGGCATCGTGAGTCGTGTCGGGATAGCAAAAATGTTCAAATGTTTGTAGAGCTTATGGGACTTAACTACGGGGTCATCAGTCCCTAAACTTACAAACTACTTATGAACTACCTACAACTAAGGGCGGCACAAATATCCATGCCCAAGGGGGTTTCAAACCCCCGACCGTAGTGGCCGTGCAGACCGTGACTGATGCGCCGCCGTCTCCTCGGCCACCGCGGCCGGCTCGGGATAGCACAGTCGGTAGTGCGCTTGCCCGCGAAAGGCAAAGGTCCCAGGTTCGAGTCCCGGTTCCGGCACACAATTTTAATCTGCCAGGAAGTTTCATATCAGCGCACACTCCGCTGCAGAGTGAAAGTTTCATTCTGGAATTTGAATATTTGATTTGGTTCTGCAATAGACCCACTCATCTCAAGTAATCATATGACAAGGAGACCACATGGGTATCTGATTTTATAATTTTTTTTATATTTATAATACGTGAATTTCAGTACTTAAGCAACAGTCAGCCAAAGCCATTCGGCGCAACTCTAAAAAATTCTTGATAAAATCGACTTTGAAGTTTTGCGAGTACATGTAAGTACCAATAATTAAAACAGTTGAAGCACTTTTCGGTGTAGCTCAGGTGGTAGCGTTTTGCCCTTGCCACCATAGGGTCGTTGGTTAGAATACCAAGATAGGTAGAGATAGCGGTCATCTCTCACTGATGTAAGTACTAATAATTAAAGCAGTTGTAGCATCTGTCGGTGTAGCTTAGGTGGTAGCATTCTGTCCTTACCACCATAGGGTCGGTGGTTCGAATCGTGCTGTGGCAATGTCTTCCGTTCTTATACTTACACACTTTTCATATCTAATGGTATTTTTTGCAAAAATTCACGTATTTTTGTTTATTCGTAATCTAATATATAAAGCAGAGCGTCCGTATGTTTGTACGTGTTGCATACAAATCTACAGTTTTGTTCCAATCTTTATAAAATTTTGTACACGTAAGCTTCAATCCATGAGGACGGTCGCCGTAAGTGTAAGAATCACATACGATATATAGTTCACGAGATATAACGTCATAAACAATGAGATGCGCGAAAAACTGCTGCATTTTGCGACAATGATGCTCATTTTCTCCTAAACCATTGGACCGATTTCAACCAAATTTGGTTATTTGCTTACCGTGAGGTAACAATTGCTGCATTGTTAAGAAACACATAAGGAACACGGTTCAAAAGATATTACGTCATAACCAATAGAAATCGCAAAAAATACCATATAATGCTGCGAGACTTTCAAAATACACTGTATGAGAATGACAGTACTTGGCGACTTTCAACAAACTTTAAACATAATTTCAAACCTCTATTAAACTTTTCTCGCTGACAACCATAGTAAAATGATGAAAGGAAAAAGGTGTCTCGCTGACAACCATAGTAAAATGATGAAAGGAAAAAAGGTTCTCGGTTACTACTTTTCCGCTGTTTATGAGTAAAACTACGGCTCTTGGTATGACGTTACAATTTATAATTTGAACACTACAAATTGTAGCGACAGGAAATTTTACAGACAGTAAACATGCATATATCTGAGAGTACCTTCTAAATTGTATCACAGTACGACACGAAGTATATGAGAAATGAGCACATAAACAGTAACATTCATGGAAAACCGCCCCATCACTCACCAAGTTTTAATCTCTTACTTCTTTACTACTAATTGTATTCCCAAGATATTTTACAGACATGCAGCCCTTATACAAATGAATATATATCTGAAAAATGGCAGGAATAAATAAATAAATAAACTGTCAATTCCAAACGACTTCAAACTCATAGATTCCAGTTTCCTTTATGAGAAGGACGTGCAAAAAAGAAATACATATCCAGTTCAAACACGACTGACCCTCCGAAGCCGTATGTGTGCGCTCCTGATGATTCAGGAACCTCTCCAGCCGCGGTATAATGGCCGCGTGCTCTAAGGCGCCTTGCTGCGGAGCGCACGGTTGCTCCCGTCGGAGGTTCAAGTTCTCCCTGGGGCATGGGTCTGTGTGTTGTAATTAAGTTAGTTTAAGTAGTTTGTAAGCCTAGACGTTGATAACCTCTGTAGTTAAGTCCCATAGATTTACAAACATATGAAAAAAAATTGTAACCTGTCCTTTCCAATCGTATTCAAATTTACAGACGCGAATTTCCTTTATCGTTAGGAACGGCAAAAAGAGAATTACTTATGCAGCGCAAACGCGTCTACCCTGTGGAATAAATGTACAGACTTTTTATCACGAACACCGCTACTGCCGGCCGCGGTGGCCGAGGGGATTAAGGCGCTCCAGTCACGGTCTACACGGCCACTACGGTCGGGGGTTCGAATCCCCTCTCGGGCATGGATATTTGTGCCGTCCTAGTTCGTAAGTAGTTCGTAAGTTAAGGGACTGATGACCCCGTAGTTAAGTCCCATAGACTATACAAACATTTGAACATTTGAATACCGCTACTTCCTTGAAACATCGAACAGTGTATACTTGAAAATATTAACAACTCTTTTTGTTGGAAAATTTCCATTATTTTTGTGCGAAAATTCCTATAACTTGCGATTTGCAAAGATCGCTGTCTACTCCACTGCAAACAAACATCAAAATGCTACACCGACCCTGCCAACTTTTCAGGGCAACCACGTTGTATACCTTCGGTATCCAGCAGCATTAGTCCTTTATACATCGTATTTTAGCCGTTATTGCATCTTTTCTCGTAAGAGTTTACAGAGTCGTCATAATCCTAGTTTAAGTTTTCGAATGAAAGACGGCATTTGCTTCCTCACTTGTGCATGCATCCGAATTCAGTATGTCCTCATGCCGAGCCTGTTTTTTACAAGACGCACCCAGAAAGAAAGTTTGCCGATGGTGTTTACTTTAAGTGGACGTATTACGCTCAGGGCCGGCGTATGGTACGCGCGGAACGTGCGATCGCATGGGGCGGCAGATCTGACAGAAGACAGGTAGTGTCGCAGTGAGAGATTTGCCGACCCTGTTGGACATGGCGAGGGGGGACAGCTCATTCTTCCTTTTCTGTTTTGAGAGCAGCTATTGACGTCTTTATATGACCGCTGAACGTGATTAGATTAGTTATTCGTTCCGTAGATCCATGTTGAGGGGATCCTCGTGGATGTGGAACATGTCAAGAAACAAAATTTACAAGTTGAATTATAGATAATACTAATAATATAAATACAAATACATACACTTATAATTTAAATACAGATACATAAATTATTAAGGCTTTATTTATTTATTTATTTATTTATTTGCTGATAATGTAATACTAATATAGTATGAGTGCATGCATCATCTGGTACAATTTAGAAATTCACTAATGGAGTAGAAGGAGTTGGCCACTAGAAA
The DNA here is from genome assembly GCA_026315105.1 of Locusta migratoria. Classification (NCBI taxonomy): domain Eukaryota; kingdom Metazoa; phylum Arthropoda; class Insecta; order Orthoptera; family Acrididae; genus Locusta; species Locusta migratoria. The sequence continues at coordinate 286,108,125 of CM048755.1, forward strand.
GTCTTTTAGGTTCCTCTTAAACTGATCTTTATTTGTAGCTAAATTTTTTATACTTGATGGTAAATTATTGAAAATGTGTGTTCCTGAGTAGTGCCTGAGTAGTGGACCCCTTTTTGAACTAAAGTAAGTGCTTTTAAGTCCTTGTGTAGATCATTTTTATTCCTAGTATTGAGCTGTTTGTTGGGAAAAGGGATATATTATTTATGACAAATTTCATTAAGGAATAAATATACTGAGAGGCAGTAGTTAATATACCCAGTTCTTTGAAGAGGCTTCTACAAGACGTCCGTGAATTTACTCCACAAATAATACGTATTACACGATTTTCGACTCTGAAGACTTTTGACTGACTTGAAGAGTTACCTCAAAATATTATACCATATGTCATTAGGGAATGACAGTAAGCAAAGTATGCAAGCTTTGTTATTTTTATGTCTCCTATGTCTGATAACACTCGTATTGAAAATACAGATTTGTTGAGTCGTTTCTGCAGTACTGTGGTGTGCTCCTCCCAACTAAATTTATTATCAAGCTGTAATCCCAGGAATTTAATACTGTCAACCTCTTCTATCTGCTCTTCTTCATACTTAATGCATATGCTGTCAGGAAATCTCTTACATGTTCTGAACTGCATGTAGTGAGTCTTTTCAAAGTATAATGACAATGAGTGAAAGCTATTTTAATCATTTGTCTTAATTCTTTAGAGGAACCATTGTAGGTATTGTTGCGTTTTGGCAGTTGGATGAGTGAGTCAAGACTGATCACAAGCATTGTTAATTGTTTACGTTGAACATGGAAAAGAGGAGGCCGTCCGCAGTGGTCGAGCGGCCTGCGGCGCGCCAGTCACTGTCTGCACGGCCGCTACGGTCGGGGGTTCGAATCCCCCCTCGGGCATGGTTGTTTGTGTCGTCTTTAGTGTAAGGTAGTCCATAATTAGTTTGTAAGTTTAGGGACTGATGACCCCGCAGTTAAGCTTAACAAACATTTGAACATTTTGTAGCAAGACTGGCAAAATCAAATGTTCAAATGTTTGTAGAACTTATGGGACTTAACTACGGGGTCATCAGTCCCTAAGCTTACAAACTACTTATGAACTAGCTAACACTAAGGACGGCACAAATATCCATGCCCGAGGGGGGATTCGAACCCCCGACCGTAGTGGCCGTGCAGACCGTGACTGGAGCGCCTCTGTCCCCTCGGCCACCGCGGCCGGCACTGGCAAAATAACGGGTCTTACAACATTCTCTAGTGAATTAACAACGAACCTGGAAATACTAACATCAGTTTTGCATACCAAAGTAGACACACCATATATAATCCTGGTATATACAAAATCTCTTGTAACTCCTGTAATAAATATTATATAAACCAAACTCGAAGTAATTTCATCGTTCGTTATGAATAACACGCCATGGAGAATGAGAAGAACCCATCTACTTTATACCAGCACTTACAATCGAAAAATCACTCAGTAGGCACTATAGAAAATTTTACATATAATACATAAGGGATATGAAATTAATATTCTGGAGGAAATTGAAGTATGTATCCACGCAACTAGCGACGTAAATAATTTATTAGACGATCAAAAATATTTGAAACACAAAAATTACATCGATATTTTTATTGATAATTTAACGCTGGACAAAGGATGATGCAGCTTATATTGATTAGAGATCGTACTATAATGCTAAAGACAACCAAAGACTAAATAAAGACAACCGTGTCAAACGTAAATGTATCATCTGTAATGTTTTCCTAAAATTTCTAAATAAATCGTTTACCATACTCGCTGCATAATTACATACACAGAAATAATAAATAAAATAATGCCATATCTTTTAACTTCTATATTTTCTCTTTGAAGGAAAATTTGTAAACGTATAGTATTCTGAGGCATTGATAGATACGGTAACTGGCTAAAATTCGTAAATGAAATATAAAACACCACCTAATAAATAATCAGTTGAAGCAGTTAAGGTCTCTAAATACCGTACATGCTCCACTTTTATTGAAATTTGTAAATGTTATTTATGTAAATTTATTTATCTATTACTAGGATACGTACTGATAAAAGATAATTTTTTGTAGAAAGACACCTGACGACGCCACTTAATGCCGAAAGATACCTTGTGGTAAATAAATAAAATATTACATTACAGTGTTTTGGGCCAACCTTTTACAATTACGTCAATATACGTTTCTAACACTGGGCTCAAGATATAATAAATTCCACCAACCTATATTTGCAAGCATTTGATACTAACAGTTTTTTGATTTAAAAATAGATTAGGCTTGAGTGTTTAAAGAAATTGTTCAAAGATGAATCACATAACAGTATGATACATCCGTGAGGGAATCTTCCTCAGATGGTGATAGTTTCGGCTTTTTAAGGTTGTCCTCTACAAACGGCGTCTTACACATGACAGTTCAAAAGGAATTCTTGGAAAGTAACTACTAAAACAAGAACCAGTTTTAAGTAATACTCCTAGACAAACAAAAAAGTTTTACGGGACCTAACGTGAAAATATTAGTACATAAATACTTCAAACATGAAACATTAGTACGTACCTGCTCTCATTTTAAATAAAAAGGTGGTATAACTTGTTACTTTTCTTTGTGCAGTTAAAAATTATACCGTGAAACAGATAAGTCTTGAAAAATACACTTCCACTTTTTCAGTCCGTAAGATATTTTTATTCGAAACTTTAAGCTCTTCTGACGATCCATCTGAAAGGATAAAGCGACGCACACTTTTCTGTTAAGAAATCGAAAAAAAGTTAAAGTTCTTAGACTGACATTATATCTTTCCAAAGTTAAAAACCCAACAAAGCGGCCGTTTGACAAACGTATCCTAACACCTTCGCAAACGAAATGCTTCAGCTAACCAGGCAGGTTCTCCTTTTCCCAAGAGGAGACATAAAGTGTTCTTGTAGTCCCAAGGAGCTCTTCTAACGAACTGTCCAAGTGTGTTAGTTGACCACAGCAGTTTTTCTGTTCCAACTATTTTATAACCCCTTTATAAATATTCAGTCACCTTCGAGTATTTATTAGCAGTACAAATAATATATGCAATGAATAAGTAAAGAAGCCAGTCTTCACGAGCTTGACCGCTCATACTACTCAATATTTGCGTAAAGGTACTGGCAAAATTTACATGAACATAAGAGCAAGCGGGGTATATGATGCTGCTTGAAATTGCTGAGTTACTGAGGCGAATGCAATGATCTGACTGTATTTCCATAATAAATTGATATAATAAGTGTAATAAATTGATCCAAATGTGTTGCTTTCATGATGATAGCTTGAGGTAATAAGTTATCATCTAAGGCAAAAGTTGTTGGTTCATGAGAAGCACCTAATTTTTCTGACATCGTAGATGCCTTCAGAATTGATGGGAACATAACACAGAGTTTTAATGTTTATTAATTAAAGATAGTGTCCATCTTTTTAAGGATCTGCCAGAGCGTCCATTAAGAGATTTCCCCGTCGCTTCAGCTCCCCTGGCAGCAAAGGTTTACCCATTTCCAACAGTTCGCCATTGTCCACCAGGGTTTTTAGCGGCTTGCTGGGGTCAAACACAGATATCTGTTCACTCGCTTCTCTCTCCTAGGCGGTAGATAAACGCTTCGCCCGTTTGTAATAGTGTAGCTCTGCCCACCATACAGTTCCAGACTTAGAATAATTATGTGACATATGGAGTAAGTATTCGTTATGTCACAAGCTCCACATGGCCTCATTCTGCCTCTGTCTCATATCCTCAAACGATGGTCCCAGAGCAGTTATGACTTGATCGTCAGCATTTATGTAACTGCTGGTGTTAACAGGAAGTGGTTGATTATTTATGTAAACATTGAAAACGGATGCAGCCCATACACTTTTCTCAGTTAAGCCATTGGTGAAGTTCCATCATTATGCTTTTCCCTGAATCACTAAAGAAAAATAAGAAATAGAAAAAAATTAAAAAACAAGTTACGTGATCTACCCATCTAATCCTCATCATTCGTCTGTAGCACCGCATTTCGAAAGCTTCTATCATCTTTTTGTCTGAACTGCTTATCGTCCACGTTTCACTCCCATACAATGCTACACTCCAGACAAATCTTTCAAAAAGAACATCCTAATATTTAAATTAATATTGGATGTCAAAAAATTTCGCTTCTTCAGAAACTCTTATCTTCCCACATCCATTCTGCATTTTATTTCTTCTTTATTTCGGCTATCAGAAATTACATTGCTACCCAAATAACAAAACTCATCTGCTACTTTTATTGTCTCATTAACTAATCTAATTCCTACAGCATCGCCTGATTATCTGACATTACATTCCATTACTCTCGTTTTACTCTTGTTAAAGTCCATCTTATAGATTCCTTTCCAGACACTGTCCATTCCGTTTAATCGCTCTTCCAAGTCCTCCGCTATCTCTGACAGAATTACCATGTCGACAGCAAACCGCAAGGATTTTATCCCCTCTCCCTAGACTTTAATTCCCTCTCAAAATTTCTCCTTGCATTCCTTCACAGCTTGCTCAGTGTACAGATTGAGCAACACTGGGGAAAGGCTACAACCTTGTCTTACTCCCTACCCAACCACTGCGACTCTTTCATGCCTTTCGACTCTAATAATTACTGTCTGGGTTTTGTATAAGTTGAATATAGCTTTCGCTCCCTATATTTTACCCCTGCTACCTTCACAATCTGAAAAAGTTTATTCAAGTTTACATTGTCAAAAGCTTTATCCAGTTCCACAAATGTCAAAAACGTAGGTTTCCCTTTCCTTAATCTCTCTTCTAAGATAAGTCTTAATGGGAGTATTACCTCGCGTGTTCCTACATTTCTGCTAAATCGAAATTGATCTTACCCAATCGGATTCCAACAGTTTTTCCATTCGTCAGTAAATAATTCGTGTTAGTATTTTGCAACCATGACTTATTAAACTGATACTTCTGTAATTTTCACATTTGTCTGCATTTGCTTTCTTAGGTATTGGCATCAGTATAGTCTTTTTGAAGTCTGAGGGTATTTCCCCTGTCTCACACATCTTGCATACCAGGTGGAACAATTTCTTCATGACTGGCTCTCCTAACGATGATAGCATTTTAGACGTAACACCATCTACTCCAGGGGCCTTGTTTCTACTCAGATCTTTTAGTGCTCTGTTAAATTCTTTTCTCAGTATCGAACCTCCCTTCTCAACTTTTCTACTTCGTCTTCCATTTCTAGAATACTGCCTTCAAGTTTATTTCCTTTGTACAGGCCTTCTATATATTTCTTCCACCGTTCATCTTTCCCTTCTTTGCTTAGTACTGGTTTTCCATCTGAGTTCTTGATATTGATACCGCTGCTTTTCTTGTCTCCAAATGTCTCTTTTATTTTCCTGTAGGGTGCATCTATGTTTCCCCTAGTTGTACATTCTTCTAAGATCTTGCATTTCTGCTGGCCGCGGTGGCCGAGGGGACTGCGGCGCACCAGTCACGTTCTGCACGGCCACTACGGTAGGGGTTTCGAATCCCCCTCGGGCATGGATATTTGTGCCGTCCTTAGTGTTAGCTAGTTCATAAGTAGTTTGTAAGTTTAGGGACTGATGACCCCGTAGTTAAGTCCCATAAGCTATACAAACATTTGAACATTTTCTTGCATTTCTCCTCAAGCCACTCCTGCTTAGCCAGTCTGGAGTTCTTGTCAACCTCATTTTTCAGACGTCTGTACTCCCTTTTGCCTGCTTCACTTGATGCATTTTTATTTTTTCTCCGTTCATCCTTTAAGTTCAGTATGTCCTGTGTTATCCATGGATTTCTATCAGTATTAGGTTCAAAATGTACAAATGTTTGTTAAGCTTATGGGACTTAACTACGGGGTCATCAGTCCCTAAACTTGCAAACTACTTATCAACTACCTTATACTAAGGACGGCACAAATATCCATGCCCGAGGGGGATTCGAACCCCCGACCGTAGTGACCGTGCAGACCGTGACTGGAGCGCCTCAGTCCCCCCCCCCTTTTTTTTCTTTTTTTTTTTTTTTTTTAATGTTCAAATGTCTGTAAATCTATCGGACCAAACTGCGTGGTCATCAGTCCGTAGCTTACAAACTACTTAAACCTAGGTAAACTAACCTATGGACAGAGACACACACCCATGCCCCAGGGAGGACTCGAACCTCCACCGCGAGCAACCGCGCGCTCCGCAGCGAGGTGCCTTAGACCGCTCGGCTACTCCACCGCGGCCTGCAAATGTTTGTTATGCTTATGGGACTTAACTATGGGGTCATCAGTCCCTAAACTTACAAACTACTTATGAACTACTTACGAACTAGGACGGCACAAATATCCATGCCCGAGGGGGGATTCGAACCCCCGACCGTAGTGGCCGTGCTGACCGTGACTGGAGCGCCTCAGTCACCTCGGCCACCGCGGCCGGCTCAGTATTAGGCTTTGTGCTTCTGTCTATATGATCCTCTGCGCCTTCACTACTCTTTCTCTCAGAGTTACACATTTTTCTTCTACTGTATTACTTTCCCCCGTTTCAGCCAAACCTTGCCTAATGCTCCTTCTGAAACTCTTAACCGCCTCCGGTTCCTTCAATTTGTCCAGATTCCATCTCCATAATTTTCTACCTTTTCGAAGTCTCTTACGTTTTAATCTACAGTTCATAACCAATAAGCTGTGGTTCGAGTTTTGTGAGACTTGTTATATTCTTGCAGGAATCTAATAACTGTGGCAGAGAAGTGATATGGGTCAATAGCCATTGCAGTCACTAATGTCCTTCCCAGGTTTGAGGATTGTTACGACTTTAGATTTTCTCCATATTCTTAGAGTCTTACAGTCCTCCATGTATTTGTTAAACATATTTAGTAGCCATTGTTTGACCCGCTCGGCTAGCCGTGTGGTCTATCGCACCGCTTTCCGAGACGGGGAGGCTTACCGGCGCCGGTTCGAATCCGCCGGGTGGGTTAACAAAGGGAGTCGGAGTCCGGCCAACCTGGATGTGGTTTTTAGGCAGTTTTCCACATCCCCCTAGGTGAATACCGGGCTGGTCCCCAAGTCCCGCCTCAGTTACACGATTCGAAACCATTTCCTTACACTTTCAGACATATAACACTATACGCAGACATTTGGGTTACACATTTCCTCCCAGTGGGCATGAGGTGGCGAAAAAAAAAGTGTTCAAATGTTTGTATAGCTTATGGGACTTAGCTACGGGGTCATCAGTCCTTAAACTTACAAACTACTTATGAACTAGCTAATCCTAAGGACGGCACAAATATCCATGCCCGAGGGGGGATTCGAACCCCCGACCGTAGTGGCCGTGCTGACCGTGACTGGAGCGCCTCAGTCCCCTCGGCCACCGCGGCCGGCGGGGTGGCGACAGGAAGGGAACCCGCCACCCCGTAAATATTAACACACGCCACATTCGGATTCAAATGTTCAAATGTTTGTTAAGCCTATGGGACTTAACTACGGGGTCATCAGTCCCTAAACTTACAAACTACTTATGAACTATTTAATACTAAGGACGGCACAAATATCCATGCCCGAGGGGGGATTCGAACCCCCGACCGCAGTGGCCGTGTTGACCGTGACTGGAGCGCCTCAGTCACCTCGGCCACCGCGGCCGGCACACTCGGATTAACAAAGAGCCGACCTTGCATGTGCGGGGAAACAAGGCCAAAGAGAAAGAAATTTAGTAGCCATTGTTTGGTCTGTGGGCCAAAATGTTTAATCTGTTCTACTAGACTACCATCCAGCCCAGTAGCCTTCCCTTCCTTAAATTTTGCAATGGTTATATTAAACTCATATATTAAGATAGACTATGACAGTGAGTTTGTTTATCTCCATGGTACTGCACTTATTCTTGGTTCGCCTACAAAATCCGTTTACTAGTTTTCCAGTGTTTTAGCATTTTATCTGCTGTTGCTTAGGAAAGTTGAGTCATTGTTCAAGCGCTTAAGAAGGAGCCGTGCTTTATGACAGTTTCTGCTCATATCCAGCTCTACCGTAAGATTAATCCAACTATTCCTTTTAGCTTCTGATATAGAATTTTACAACTGTTGGCCTGCAGTTACTGTAGATTCATTGAATGGATCTTTGTCAAATAATGGTAAATACATGACTTGTCTAGGCCGGTAACAGTTTCAGGTCTTAGCCCCTGATATACTCAGTTTTATTGCTTCGGGCTATAACTAATAGTGAACATTTTTCACGACGTCTGAGATCTTATCGTATGAGTTACGAGCGTGAGATAAGAATGCTACCTTGCGACGTATGAGTCAAGAGTGTGAGATAAGGATGTTACCTTGCGATCCAAGATTTTCTGGTGTTTTAATAATGATTTTAAAATTGCTGGAGATTGCTTGAATAATCAAAAGATGTTATCAGTAGATTATTTATTTTCAGCTCACAACATGTGTCGTGCGAAGCCCATCATCTGGCAATCTGTCAATAAGATACATACACAGCCAATTAAGTATATACACAAAATTATTTGCAATTTATAATTAACATGTGAAATATTTTTTATAGTTTTACATAATTTGGAATTACATACTGATATTATTTATATATATATATAAAGAAAATAAAGATTCTATGGTGAATTTTATGTGAGTAACATGGAAATTGGAGTAGAGGCTGAACAGTTGCCTTATTTATTCAAGATACAAGGTCAAATTAAAGTGCATCATTTTAAAAAAAATCAGAGATAAAATAAATACGATATTTACAACAACAAAAAAGTGAAGTCCTCAAAATTAATTATTGAAAAATGTTGCTTCGAAAATTTGGAAAAAGAAAACAGTCTCTTGTGCTGGTAACTTGTTCGTTAAGCAGTTGATCCTTCAAGGTGTATCTATGCACAAACATTTCTAAATCTTCCAAAATGTCCAAACATGTGCTTTTATTCTCATAATGAAGAATTTGCAAATTGTTTTCGATATTTAGAAGTTGATGATGATTTTCACGCAAATTGGTACTTAGTGCACTGCCATGACGGGGGTACCTATGTTCTCGATATCGTATTTTAAATTCCCTTCATGTTTGCCCAATATAGAAATTGCCACATGTCCCACATTTAATCTTGTATACTCCACCATAACAAAATTTGTTAACAGGTTTTTCAACACTATGGTGGAGGAATTTTCCCAAATGATTACATGTGTTAAAAACATGTTGTGAACTGAAAATAAATAATCTACTCATAACATCTTTTGATTATTCAAGTAATCTCCAGCAATTTTAAAATCATTATTAAATTTTACAATAAAGGTACATACCTCTACCAAGACTTTCAATCTAAAATAAGATTTCCTGGTATTTTAGCCAGTTAGACTTCCTGGAATTGTGCCTTCTATGGTGTGGTACACAAACTAGTCTGTCAGCAGCAATGACTTTGCGCATTATAGGTCGGCGTTGCATTTTTAATATAGGTGGACATACTGTTTTCATGCACTGCAGACTTGAAGATACCATCATATAAGATGTTTTTGTAAACCTATTGGACCAAACTGTTATGGTCATCAGTCCATAGACTTAACAAACTAGTTAAACTAACTTACACTAAGGACAACACACACGCCTATGCCTGAGGAAGGACTCGCACCTCCGGCGGGAACAGCCGCCCAGTCTGCAGCATGACGCCTTAGACCATGCGGCAGTTCCGCGCGGCCATAAAAGCTAGATCTGGGTTATGACCCCTTTGCCATCTGCCACTATTAAAAGAGGCTGGCAACTCATGGTCATGGATTAAAGCTAGTTACTTCGTCTTACCACTCCCATGAACCACAGACATTGCCGAGGTGGGGTGGCTTGCGTGCCTCAACGATACAGATAGCCGTACCGTAGGTGCAACCACAGCGGAGGGATATCTGTGGAGAGGCCAGACAAACGTGTGGTTCCTGAAGAGGGGCAGCAGCCTTTTCAGTAGTTACAGGGGCAACAGTCTGGATGATTGACTGAGCTGGCCTTGTAACATCAGCTAATGTGGCTTTGCCACACAGCTACTGCGAACGGCTGAAAGCAAGGGGAAACTACAGCCGTTACCTTTCCCGAGGACATGCAGTTCTACTGTATGAACATAGGATGATGGCATCCTCTCGGGTAAAATATTCCGGAGGTAAAATAGTCCCCCATTCGGATCTCCGGGCGGGGACTACTCAGGAGGATGTGATCATCAGGAAAGACAATACTGGCATTCTACGGGTCGGAGCGTGGAATGTTAGATCCCTTAATGGAGTAGGAAAATTAGAAAATTTAAAAAGGGAAATGGATAGGTTGAAGTTAGATATAGTGGGGATTAGTGAATTTCGGTGGCAGGATGAACAGGATTTCTGGTCAGGTGAGTACAGGATTATAAATACGAAATCAATTGGGGGTATCACAGGAGTAGGATTGATAATGAATAAGAAAATAGGAATGCGGGTAAACTACTATGACCAGTACAGTGATCGCATTATCATTGTCAAGATAGATACGAAGCCAACACCGACAACAGTAGTACAGGTTTATATGCCAACTAGCTCTGCCGATGATGAGGAAATCGAAGAAATATATGAGGAGCTAAAGGAAGTTATTCAAACAATTAAGGGAGAGGAAAATTTAATTGTTACGGGAGACTGGAATTCGGTAGTAGGACAAGGAAGGGAAGGGAAGATAGTAGGTGAATATGGTCTGGGCAAAAGGAATGAAAGAGGAAGCCGCCTGGTAGAATTTTGCACAGAACATAATTTAGTTATAACAAACACCTGGTTCAAGAATCACAAAAGAAGGTTGTATACGTGGAAGAGACCAAGAGACACCGGAAGATAGCAGATAGATTTTATAATGGTAAGACATAGATTTCGGAATCAGGTTCTACAGTGTAGGACATACCCAGGGGCAGATATAGACTCTGACCATAACTTGTTGGTTATGAACTGTAGGCTGAAACTAAAGAAACTACAAAAAGGTAGGAAAATAAGGAGATGGGACCTGGATAAATTGAAGGAACGTAAGGTTCTTAAAAATTTCAGAGGGAGCTTCAGACAACAATTGACAGAAACGGGGGATAATAAAACAGTAGAGGAAGAATGGGTAAAATTGAGAGATGAAATAGTGAAGGTAGCAGAGGACAAAATAAGTAGGAAGGAAAGACCTACAAAAAATCCTTGGATATCACAGGAGATACTAAATTTATTCGATGAAAGGCGAAAATATAAAAATGCAGTAAATGAAACAGGCAAAATGGAGTACAAACGACTAAGAAATGAGATTGTCAGGAAGTGCAAAATGGCTAAGCAGGAGTGGCTAGAAGGCAAATGCAAGGATGTAGAAGAATGTATAAATAGGGGGAAAATAGATACAACCTACAGGGAAATAAAAGAAACATTTGGAGATAAGAAAAACAGCTCTATGAATATCAAGGACACTGATGGAAAACCAGTTCTCAGCAAAGAAGGGAAAGCTGAAAGGTGGAAAGAATATAGAGAGGGGCTCTACAAAGGAAATGAACTTCGAGACAATATTGTAGGAAGGGAAGAGGATGTAGATGAAGATGAAATAGGAGATACTGTACTGAGAGAAGAATTTGACAGAGCCCTGAAAGACCTAAGTCGAAACAAGGCCCCTGGAGTAGATCATATTCCCTCAGAGCTACTGACGTCTCTAGGAGAACCAGCCATGACAAAATTGTTTCACCTGGTGTGTAAGATGTATGAGACAGGTCAAGTACCCTCAGACTTTAAGAAAAATGTTATAATACCCATTCCAAAGAAAGCAGGTGCAGACAGGTGTGAAAACTAGAGAACCATCAGTTTAATAAGTCATGGCTGCAAAATATTAACGCGAATTATATACAGAAGGATGGAAAAGCTGGTAGAAGCCGACCTCGGGGAAAATCAGTTTGGGTTCAGGAGAAATGTAGGAACACGGGAGGCAATACTCACTTTACGGCTTATCCTAGAAGATAGATTAAGAAAAGGCGAACCTAGATTTCTAGCTTTTGTAGATTTGGAAAAGGCTTTTGACAATGTTGATTGGAATAAACTCTTTCAAGTTCTGAAGCAAGCAGCAGTAAAATATAGGGAAAGTAAGGTTATTTACAACTTGTACAAAAACCAGACAGCGGTTGTCAGAGTTGAAGGGCATGAAAGGGATGCATTGGTAGGAAAGGGAGTAAGACAGGGTTGTAGTCTTTCTCCATTGTTGTTCAATTTGTACATTGAGCAAGCTATAAAGGAAAGCAAGGAGAAATTTGGTGAAGGAATTAAAGTTCAGGGGGAAGAATTAAAAACATTGCGTTTTGCCGACGACATAGTAATTCTGTCAGATACAGCAAAGGACCTGGAAGAGCAATTGAACGGAATGGACAGTGTGCTGAAAGGTGCTTATAAGATGAACATTAACAAGAGTAAAACTAGGGTAATGGAGTGCAGTGTAAGAAAATCAGGTGATGCTGAAGGAATTAGATTGGGAAACGAAGCAATAAAGGAGGTAGATGGGTTCTGTTGCTTGGGCAGTAAAATAACAAATGATGGTCGCAGTACAGAGGATATAAAATGCAGAATGGCAATGGGCAATCTGCTTACTATATCCATCTCTTGGTCTTCCCCTGCGATTTTTTCCCCACACACTTCCCTCCAACGCTACGTTCACAATTCCTTGATGTCTAAGAATGTGTCCTACCAATCTATCCCTTCTTTTAGTCAAGGTATGCCAGAAATTCCTTTTCTCCCCAATTCTGTGCAGTACCTCCTCATTAGTTACGCGATCCACCCACCTAATCTTCAGCATTCTTCTGTAGCACCATATTTCAAAAGCCTCAATCCTCTTCCTGTCCGCACTGTTTATCGTCCATGTCTCACTCCCATACAAGGCAACACTCCATACAAATGCTTTCAGAAAGGACTTCCTTAGGTTTAAATCAATATTCGATGTTAACAAATTTCTCTTTTTCAAGAACGCTTTTCTACCCATTGCCATTCTGCATTTTATATCCTCTATACTGCGACCATCATTTGTTATTTTACTGCCCAAGTAACAAAACTCATCTACCTCCTTTATTGTTTCGTTACCTAATCTAATTCCTTCAGCATCATCTGATTTTCTTAGACTGAACTCCATTACCCTTGTTTTACTCTTGTTAATGTTCATCTTATATGCACCTTTCAGCACACTGTCCATTCAATTGCTCCTCCAGGTCCTTTGCTGTATCTGACAGAATTACTATGTCGTGAGCAAAACGCAATGTTTTTAATTCTTCCCCCTGAACTTTAATTCCTTCTCCAAATTTCTCCTTGCTTTCCTTTATAGCTTGCTCAATGTACAAATTGAATAGCATTGGGGAAAGACTACAACCCTGTCTTACTCCCTTCCCAACCACTGCATCCCTTTCATGCCCTTCGACTCTAACAACTGCTGTCTGGTTTTTATACAAGTTGTAAGTAACCTTACGCTCCCTATATTTTACTCCTGCTTGCTTCAGAACTTGAAAGAGTTTATTCCAATCAACATTGTCAAAAGCCTTCTCCAAATCTACAAGAGCTAGATATGTAGGTTTGCCTTTTCTTAATCTTTCTTCTAGGATAAGCCGTAAAGTGAGTATTGCCTCCCATGTTCCTACATTTCTCCTGAACCCAAACTGATCCTCCCCGAGGTCGGCTTCTACCAGCTTTTCAATCCTTCTGGAAATAATTCATTATGTTTAGGAATTCCATCGACATTGAAGTTACTTAGCGACGGTTTGCACACAGGTGTTATGGTAAAGTAGTAAGTTCAATTGTGATGATTTCTCATTTATGTATCATATGCTCGTCGATTGTACCTGAATTCCAGACATCACAAAAACAGCACCGTTATATTGACGTTGAGGTCTCTCAGTCACCAAACGAATACCTTGGATTTTTGTACTATCTCTGTGTGTCTCTTGGTCACAGAGGACATCACACTTATTTTTATGACACAGAACTTTTATCAGTTCCTTCTTGCAAAAAGATAAGCCCCCAATATTGACAGAGATAACAGTCACGATTAGACCTGTAAAGGTCGTGGTTACACTAGCCTGTACAGCATGAAATAAAAAATCACTTGATGTCTCTGGATTTGAAAAGATTGGTTGGAAAAAAAAAGTTTCCCAGGGGACGTCCGAAATCGATGGTAGCTTAACAAGGTGTAAGGGTTGCACTTTCTACTGGGAGGCTCCTTTCATGGCTGTGTCTGTGAGCGTTGAACAGAACCCAGTTCGCGAGTCAGCTGTAGTGAGTGTAGAGTGCAGCATCAAGTCGTAGATTTATCTTTATATCTATTTACGTAGTATAATTTTTAAACTTGTGTGCTCCTGTATGTGTAGAGTAATTATTAAAGCAGTTACACATTTTTGTGTTTGACAGTGGTATTGTGTATATTGTCTGTAGCTGGGACAGCTGTTATTAATTTGCAGTGGTGTAGCCTGTGAGCATTTAACAGAGATCAGAGCCCGACACATTCATCTTTCATATTGGTTTCATAGTTTTATTCTAAAAGCTTTTAGATGTTTTGTGTTCTGATTCGCTTAAACCCTTGCGTATTTCTACATCTACATCCATACTTCGCAAGCCACCTGACGGTGTGTAGCGGAGGGTACCTTGAGTACCACTGTCGGTTGTCCCTCCTCTCCCCGTCTCGTATTGTTCGCGGAAAGAAAGATTGTCGGTATGCCTCTGTGTGGGCTCTCATCTCACTGATTTTGCCCTCATTACCTCTTCGCGAGATATACCTTGGAGGGAGCGATTCAGTAAAGGTATGTTATCGAAACTTCGACAGAGCTACAGACCGTCTCTTACAGAGTCTTCCACTGTAGTTTATCAATTATCTCAGTAACGCTTTCACGATTACCAAATGATCCCGTAACGAAGCGCGCTGCTCTCCGCTGGATCTTCTCTACCTCCTCTATTAGCCCCACCTGGTACGGATCGCACACCGGTAAGCAGTATTCAAGCTGTGGGCGAACAAGTGTACTGTAATCGACTTCATTTGTTGTCGGGTTGCATTTCCTTAGGATTCTTCCAATGAATCTCAGTCTGGGATCTGCTTTACCGACAATAAATTTTATATGGTCGTTCCATTTTAAATCACTCCTAATGCATACTCACACATAATTTATGGAATTAACTGCTTCCAGTTTCTGACCTCCTATAGTGTAGCTAAATGATAGAGGACCTTGCTTTCTATGTATTCGTAGCACATTTGAGAGGAATAGTGTGTATACTTGCGTAGTCGATAGTCTTTTGGTTTGAACAGTGGGGGACAGTTGAACACAGCCCAGTCAGCTGTCAGCTGCCATTTGCGTTGCACTAGTGTACAAACTAACTGAATATTTAGCTTCTCTATTTGTATTCTGTGTTCAATTATTACAGTAGCAGTGGCTGATTGGATAGGGTGTGTGCGTGCTGTATGGCGACGCAGGAGGAGTTGGCCGCACTTCGCGTACAGCTGAACGTGCTTTGGCCATGGTCAGTCGTCTCCAGCGGCGGCGTGTCTCGCTCATTGCATGGGACACCTCAGGTATCACGTTTCTCGTCCATTGTACAGGCTCTCTAGTGCAGTGTTTTCAACTTTTCGAAATGCAACCCTCTTTCAAACAAAAATATCCTGGCAATCCTCTGCCCCCTCCTATCATGAACCGTAATAAAACAATGTTATCGCCGCGCGGGAGTAGCCGGGTGATCTGGAGCGCCACGTTGCGGATCGCGAGGCCTCCCGCGTCGGAGGTTCGAATCCTCCCTCGGGCATGTTTGTGCTGTCTTTAGTATAAGTTAGTTCATAAGTAGTTTGTAAGTTTAGGGACTGATGACCCCGCAGTTAAGTACCATAAGCTTCACGAACATCTGAACATTTTGAACAATGTTATCTCAAAGAAAACAAATTCAGTCTTCTTTCTTTAACTTCAGCTTACTCTTAAATTGTAGAACGAAATTTGTTTGGATATTTCTCGGAATGGTACACATATCCTATATCTGAGTGATTTTCGACAGAAAAATATATTTTGTTAACAAGTATTTCGCATTTCAGGCAAGACTCAGAAGCAAATTATGCTCATTAAGAAAGGTTCCATTGTATAGACAATTTATAAAGATTTAGATCTTTTTTCGAATTTTTCAGAATTCTTTATTGTATCAAGTTCTTTTCCTGTAAACAGTTTTCAGCCTTTGTGCTTATTCATCACTAGCTGAAAACCCGGCATTGCCCGGGTATTTATTTATTTATTCAAGCCTTGAGTTAGTACTTCTCCTATCCCTTCTCTCTCTGTCCATTTCCTTTTTTCTAATAACATATTTACCAGAGAATATATAAGAAATAAGACTGTCTTCCATAATGTACAAAATTACAAGTGCAGTATCCAAAAAAAGAAAGATAGCAATAAAAATACAATTGATATGTAACATTCATACATTTATTTCGCAACTTTACTATAAACAATATTTCTTGCGCCTCTTCCAGGATCTAATATGAATAATTTCTTTGGTGAGCCCACCACTGAAAAAGTAACATAAAGTTGTCCGTTTGAGAAACATGGATATGTCAAATCCACTCCACAGTATTGAACAGATTGCCCTGTGATTTATTAATCGTAATATAAAATGCAAGTCTCACTGGAAATTGCAGTCTCTGGAAGTTAAAAGCTAGAACTGTCAGAAATAATGGGTATTCGTTGGGTGTACACTGTCATTCTCTTCCTTTTCATGTAGCTCTATAAAAGTCTATTGCTTTCACCTGCAGCCATATGCGCTTCACAGTTCAAAGTTGTCTTGAGCAGTCAGCTTTCAGGTATTTCCTTAAGCTGAATGGAATACAGGAGTGTTTTAGTGGTAAATACGAAAATGTATTACTACGTGGTGCATGATGTGACAGCTTTTTACCCATCGCACTACATATGATCTCATATTTACTGAATTATATGTTGTACAATTGTATAATTAGGGAGTTATATATTCATTTTTATAATTGCTGTATGTTGGTAAAATCCGTTGCGAACAGAGTTAGTTGTAGGCCTAAAGATGTAATAGATTAAAACCTGATGCGTGATGGGGCGGTTTTTCATGAAGGTTACTGTTTATGTCTTTATATCTCATGAACTACATGTCGTATTGTGATACAATTTCGAAATTACATTCAGCTGTATGTGTGTATACTATCTGTACAATTCCATGCAACTAAAATTTCTAGTGTAGAAATTATGAAGTGCAACATCGTACCGAATACCGTAGTTTTGCTCCATGAACAGCGCAAAAGTAGTAAAATTACAAATATTCAAATGTTTGTAGAGCTTCTGGGACTTAACTACGGGGTCATTAGTCCCTATACTTAAAAACTACTTATGAACTAGCTAATACTAAGGACGGCACAAATATCAATGCCCGAGGAGGGATTCAAACCCACCACCGTAGTGGCCGTGCAGACCGTGACTGGCGCGCCGCAGACCGCTTGGCCACCGCGGCCGGCCAAAAGTAGTAAGCGAGAGAAACTTTTTTTTTTTTTTTTTTTTTTCATTTCATTATTTTGATATGGTTGTCAGCGAGAAAAGTTTCGAAATTAATATTAAAGTTGGTTGCAAAACATTCTCATACAGTGTGTGACTAAAGTCTAGTCGCATTATGTGGCAGTTTCCTGCAACTCCTATTGTTTATGACTTATGTCTCCTGAACCATGAGTTGTATGTGTTTCTTACCCCGACAACATTGTTACCTCACGCTAAAGAATGTGTGTACCAAATTTGGTTGAAATCGGTCCAGTGGTTTAGAAGGAAATGTTCAACATTGTCGTTTGATGCAGCATTTTTTCGCGCATCTTATTGTTTATGACGTCATATCTCGTGAACAATGTATTGTACGTGATTCTTACACTTACGACGACCGTCCTCGTTGATTGAACCTTACGTGTGCAAGTTCATATAGACTGGAACAAAACTGTAGATTTGTATGTAATACGTACACACAAACACACGGACAATCTGCTTTATATATAAAGATTAATACATTATATCGTAAATCAATCCTTGATCAATTCATAATGAGTATTACACAAAGAACTGCGTAATTTTAACAATAGGCCAATAGACATACGTTTTTGTATTGCGGTGCAAGTACTTTCTCTGGGGGGTCGCGACCCACAGGTTGAAACACACTGCTCTAGTGTATAGTTGAGATGTAGTGTGAGCTATGACGTCAGGATGCGCAGTGGCCCTGCGCCGGTTTTGTGTAGTGGGGCGAGGTGCGGGTTCATACCTAGAGATGGGCTAAAACCGTGATTTTCCGCTAACAGTGATTTCCGTGATTGCTACTTTTAAATCACCGTGATTCTAAACCGTGATTAATCTCGGTTTAGAAGTACTGTTTGAGGTTTCCACGACATGTATCCCTCCGCGATTTCTACTCCTCCCGCTATTCCGTGATTTCTGCTCTTTCCGCTATTCCGTGATTTCTGCTCTTTTCGCTATTCCGTGATTGAATCGCCGCGATTCCGGCGACTTGTATGATTTACCATGGAACTGACAAAAATTAAATTAAGATACTTTTGTGATAATGTTTCATCCGCCAGTAACTAATTTATCGTCTCTTTGTTGTTATGAAAGTTATGTTGTGAACCGAGAAAAGTAAATCTCAACAAATCAGTCAATAGTAAGTATAGTTAAAAATAACTGTACAATAAACTTTCTAACCACATCAAGACAATGAAAGAATATTAAATATTCTTAGTAAGTGTAAAAATTATTTGCAAGGTAGGTGTTATTTCATTGTCAATGAATATATGCCCTCAATTTTAATAACTTGTTTTTTTTTAATGTAATACAACTGTATGCCGAACAAATTACATTTCGCATAATCGCTATTAAGAGGGGTGAAATGACACCACATCCCGCTCGTCCTCGAGCGCTTCAGCTCGGCAGAAACAAGATATACAGTTTTAGACGACGAACGGCGAAATGGACGAGATATGTTTTTCAGTTTTGAACCTCTCCCTGCCGGGCCCTGGCGATTTTCTAGGAAAAACGCACAAGTGTATGCGAACTGGTCACTGTCCATAATCGGCTTTTAGTCGGTACACCCGCTCTTCGCTTATCGGTGATTCGCTGCTATACTCGCTCTTTGCTAATCGGTGACTCGCTGCTATACCCGTTCTTCGCTTATCGGTGATTTGCTGCTATACCCGCTATTTGCTACATTGATATTAGTACAGATTTCGACCCACAGATGGCTCTTTTAGCCTTTGCTGCTTCTCTTCCCTCACCTCCTATTCGCTATTCGCTGCTACACCTGCTATTCGCTGCTGCTTTTAGTACTCATTTCGGCCACCAGATGGCTCTTTGTAGTTTGTACTGCTGTTCGCTGCTATTTCTACTCGTCGCTACCCAATCGTGACCGTGAGTGAAATCACTGTCAGATTCCAGATCGCCGCGACCGTGAAAACAGTGAATTTTCAATCACCGTGATTTTTCACGAGTACGTGATTTCTTGCCCACTCATACCTGCAGTGACCGCCGCACAGTTCGCTTTGCGCGTTTCACTGCAGTCCGAAAACATCCAGTCGTCTGTGCTTCGTCAGGCTGTCCAGGGAACCGAAAAAGGAGGAAAATACACTTTCCGATTTTCTAGTTGTAAAAAATTGGGACGATATATAAGAGCACCCCACATCGTTTTAACAACTATTTTTTTGTCTAGTTTTCATTTCGCGCGAGTTTTTAGTTTCATAACGCTTCTCACTCCAATATGATAAAAATTCGCGGTTAAAAAATCTGATTTTTGGACACGTGGTAGTAAAACATCCTGGCTTTCTAATAAATCATTCACCTTTTCATAATTCATAACAGTCGTTTTCAAATGACGCTATTTGTCAAGTGCGAGCGCATGATTTAAAAATCGTGTATTGCAAAAGTTGGATAGCGGGCAGCTTACTGTTCTGTGCATTTTAGACCATACATTACGTAGAGTTAAACGGAGCTAAAAGTACAGAAAAGTTTTTGAAATAGTCGTCGCACTGATATCTACCTCCTTTCACAAGTAATTGCGCGTTATCTGAGTGGCGTCACGCCGCGATCGCAAGCCTTCGATGCCGGCGGATGTTGGCCGTAGCTTTGAAGAAGTACAATCTACACCACTGAGAAAATGAATTGCTGGCCACGTGTGTCACTTTTTCGTTATGTGTTAATTATCCATAACACGAAAACAAGTATAAAAGTGGCGACCGATTATAACTGACAATGATCTGCTATGGTTTTAAATTAGGTCATACTTTATAAGAGGCATACAACTGATTTCTTGTTGCTTTAATAAAGGCCGAGGTCATAATTACTTTGAAATTCGATGCCGCTGGTTGAATTTTGAATCTTTTCTTAATACTATTTTAGGATCGGAATAGGCTCGTTCTTAAAAGCCGCCGCGGTGGAGTAGCCGAGCGGTCTAAAGCGTCTCGCTGCGGAGCGCGCGGTTGCTCGCCATGGAGGTTCGAGTCCTCCCTGGGGCATGGGTGTGTATGTTTGTCCTTAGGGTAGTTTACCTAGGTTTAAGTAATTTGTAAGCTACGGACTGATGACCATGCAGTTTGGTCCAATAGATTTACAAACATGTGTGTGTCTTAAAATCCAATTCCAAGTAAGAGTGGGAATGTAGAAAGTAAATCTGCCAGTGTGAAGCTGAAATAAAAATTGAAAAGTAACATTTTTATTTATACAGTTTATTTCTAGCTGTCCACAATTTTCAAAATCCGGACATTCTGCAATTTTTCCAGATAATTTACTCTTAGCATCTGACAAGTCGAATTGTACTGTACTTACAAAGTCTTCCATATTTCATCAATGTAATTTATAGCCTATAACAGCGAGTTAGTACAAATTGTGACACTCCTCTTTTTCCAAGTTTTTTGATAATGAATATGCGTCTGATCAGTCTTGACTCGGTCGGCCAATTGTCAACACGAATTGTGTATTTTTCCATTCTAAAGAATGGGACAATGGCTAGAAAGGTTCTTCTAAAAATAAAGGCAAGAATTGAAAAGATAGCTTTCACAGTCAGCGACCACATAAACTCCACAATGGATACTCTCAAAACAAAGAAATGAGTTGTGACGTAATTACCGTCGGCTTCCCTCCCTCGCCTTGCCCTGACTGCTGCTGCGTCGCCGCTCCGCACTTTTGACACATGCCTCGCGCCGGCCCAGGGCCAATATCTTTAGGACGGACAGCACTGCAGCAACTCGCCCTCCCTCCCGCGAGCGCCTCCCCACCTGTGGCCGTTGCCTTCCCCTTACGCGCAGCGTGTAGCTCTTCCTAAATCTCGTCGACTATAATATACGAGGTCGTTGTCCCTCCCCCCACCCTCCCTGCCTTCCGGAAGGGTGAGTAGCGGCACAGACAAATATATACAGACGCAATGGCGTAACTATGGGGGGGGGGATGAGGGGGATAGAACCCCCCCCCCCCCCCCGAGAACCCAAAAAAAAAATTGTATAACAGCAATCTGGTAAAGGTAAAGATTGGAAACTTGGGTGTTTTACCATAATCTTTCATTGGATGGGAGTGAATTAATATCTTCAACAGGAGTGGTAGATAGTAGTCTGTCTGGAAATTGACTAAAATTTTGTTCGTCAAGCAGATCTACCCCCCCCCCCCCCCCACAGCCAAGTCCTAGTTACGCCACTGTACAGACGGGAAACCTCCGTAAAGGCCCGGTCCTACGCTCAGGGGTGCGGGGCGGGGGGTTCTGAAGCAGTTCCGTAAGATGTCCCATGATGGCGTTGCGGTCAGAAGCAGCCCTTTAAACTGGCCAGAGGAGGCGGCAGGTAGCGGCTGTCCCCACCACCACCTCCCCTCAAACGCTGGCACGCCGGACACAGCCGTGGCCTCGTGGCAGGCGGCACGAGCTCTCCCCTCAGCCTCCCCTCCACGCTACCCTCAGAAGCGCCTCTAGTGTCGTCTACCGGTACTAAGCCAGGGAACCGCCTGACACCTGCTAGCATCTTCCGGAACTACGAGGGAACGTAGGACAGTGGTTTAGAGGAGGCTGCTTCTCTGTATATGTTACTCTGTGGTAGTGGGCTGTAACGTGTTCGTGCTGGAGGCTGGTCGTCTGGCCTCGTCCGTTGATCCTGCGTTTGTATGGGTGGCCACTCCTTTAGCAGCAGCCGAGTTGTCATGCAGGGGAAGGGGTTTGTTAGTTACTGGCAAAGAGTAACTATTCTTGTTTGTGTTACTGGTAGCTCAAATGTTTGGCGCGTTATGGAGCCCCTCAGGGCATGGTCTCCAATTTAGGGGTTGGAACAGTTGCCCAAAGTGACACTTGCCCAGAGACCGGGGCTTCTGCCGCGCTACCCGGCTTTCCACAGCTACAGGCTATAACACCCCTTTTTCGTAAAAGTACATAATTACCTTATTAGCTATGTGTGGAATGCAACGACGCCGTTTCCTTACAATTCCATGCCCCTGAGCCCATATTTAGCACGCTGATTAATAAAATTGCAGTTTCGATGCCATGGATTTGGGACAGGTTAACACATATTGGAACAGGAAAGTATTAAGTACAGTTGGGAACCATCAGTTCGCAACACGCACGGTCCATACAAAAGTGGCATAAACTACAGCTCGTTATATATAAAGTTCAACTTAGACACAATGATACTAGCAGCAATCCAATATGTAATTGCAAGTAAAAACGACTGCTAGTAGATCTGAACAGCAACTGAGAACGACGGAGAGCGACTGAGAGAATGGCTGTTGCGCCCTCTGGCGGCCCGTATCGCCACCGCTTACGTCCAACACTGCGACCTTTCCAGAGATGTTACAAGCTGCACCAAGAAGATCAGCAGTTCAGCACAGCGTGCTGACTGGCGCTCACACCGCTCCAGTTGAGCAACCGTATATTGATTCGAGGTGGCTCACTAATGCGTTTCGTTGCAAATTTATTTTTAATACTGTTGTAGTAATTTTGATCATGGACGGACAGGGGAGCAGCCAAGTACGTAATATCGTATTTCTTTTGACTATTACAGCCTTAGGAAAATTGCCGTTTTAGTACGAAATTTAAATTGACATTGTAATTTTATTTAAATATTAAACTTAAAAACGCACACATTAACAATTCACATTGTTTTCACTAAATGATCAATGTCTGATTCCACTATTCCAGATATTCTAATTCGAAGACAATCCCGGAAGTTGAAATCTGCCAGTGAGCTTCTATAAGTAAATTTAGTACTTTGCGTAAAAAAAGCAGCATGTACATGCAAATCTAAACATTAAAATAATCGTAGCTGCAAATTTACATAGTAAAACGTAAGTGTAAGAAATTTATTTTGAATTGAAACTAATTGCGCCAACTCCACGCTTTAGGTGTATAACTTCTAGTTGTAGACAAGTTTCCACACTGTGTACATAACGCAAAAATCAGCGAAAAGGCCCTACCTTATGCAAGCCGAAGAGCAATATAGTAACTTGATCTTACTATAGAATGGTTGGATGAGCGTTCCACCTGAAAACAAATGTATTTTCACAGTGAAAATGTTTGGAAAATTATTGAGACGTTTATTTCACTATCATATAATGATGACTTTCTTCCGTTATACTTCTTAAAAGCATTTTATTTATAACGCTAAGCATATCAAGACTCTTTTGCACAGAATAAATATATTAGACATATAGAACAGAAATGTTAACGTGATGAACACTTTATAGTTACACAACCATCATGCTACTATCAACTCTTTCAAACAGCTACTTTTCATTTTAACGGGAGACTCCACCTTAATGCTTCAGTTAAAAACAATAGACTGTTTCACATATTTTGAGTGTTTAATCTTAGATTCCAAAACGATATCTGTATTCGAATCATCATCTTCTTCTTTATATATAAAGCAGTGGGTCCGTGTGTTTGTTTGTGTGTATGTACTGCATACAAATATACAGTTTTGTTCCAATCTTAATTAAATTTTTCACGCATGACCTTCGGACCCAGAAGTGTCGCCGTAAGTGTAAGAATCACGTACAACACATAGTTCAGCAGATATGACGTCATAAACAATGACATCCGCGAAAAACTGCTGCATCATGCGACAATGTTGAACATTTCCTCCCAACCACTGGATCGACTTCAACCAAATTTGGTACACATATTCCTTACCATGAGTTAACAAGTGCTGCATGGGTAAGAAACACAGAGATATAACGTCATAAACAATAGAAGTTCCAAGAAACTTCCACATAATGCAACGAGACTTTCAAAATAAACTATATGAGAATAAGAGTATTAGCGACTTGCAACAAAGTTTAAAAATAATTTCAAACTTTATTAAACTTTTTCTCGCGTACAACTTTTCCACTATTCATGGAGTAAAACTACGGCATTCCGTATGATGTTCCATTTTATAATTTCTACAATACATATCGTACTTGGATGAAATTTATACACACATGCAACTGATTGTACCTTCGAAAGTGTATCACAGTACGACACATAGTCGCCGCGGCCGAGTGCATTGAGGCGCTATGTTGCTATGCGCAAGGCCGTTCCCCGTCGGGGGGTTCGAATCCACACCTCGGGCATGGATTTTTGGCTGTTTTTAGTATTAGGTAGTTTGTAAGTAGTATGTAAGTTTAGGGACTAATGACCCCGCAGTTAAGTCCCATAAGCTTCACAAATGTTTGAACGGTTCGACACATAGTTCATGAGATATGAAGACATAAACAGTAACGTTCATGGAAAACCACCCTATCACGCATCAGGTTTCAATATATTACTTCTTAACTACTAACCATAATCGCGACAGAATTTACAATCGTACAGCGCTTTTACAAATGAATATCTACAAGGTGAATCATAGAGTTGTACAACACATAATTCAATAAATATGTCTCATCATGCATCACGTTTTAATCAATTTCTTATTTAGTACTAAGACACTCCTGTATTCCTGTCAAACTAAGAAAATGTTTGAAAGCTGACACTGTTGACAAGCACGTGGCTACAGGCGAAAGCAATGGACTTCTCTAGAACTACAAGGAAAGGAAGAGAATGAAATAGTGTACATCCAACAAGTAGCCAATATTTCGGGCAAATCTACCTTTTAACTTCAAGAGACTACAGTTTCCAGTGAGACTTTTACTTTCTATTATGGTTAATAAATCACAGGTCACTCTATTAAATACTGCGGAGTGGATTTGATATCTCCTCAAACGGACAATTTTATGTCGCTTGCTCAGGGCTGAGATTACCAAAAAAATAATTCATGTTAGATCCTCGACAAGTAACAAGAAATATCGTTTATAGTCAAATTTTGAATTACATGAATGTATGAATGTTTTATATTATTGTATTTTGATTACTACCTTTCTTTGCATATAATTTTCTACATTATGCAGCACAGCCTTATTTCTTATATATTGTATCATAAATATAACATATTTTTAGAAAAAAGGGGGATGGACAAATAGAGAAGGGATAAGAAAAGTACTAACTCAGGGCTCAGGCAGGGCTGTATGTTTTGTCAAAAAATAAAAAATAAAAAATGTTCAAATGTTTGTAAAGCTTATGTGACTTAACTGCGGGGTCATCAGTCCCTAAACTTACAAACAACCTATAAATTAACGTATACTAAAGACAACACAAACATCCATGCCCGATGGAGGATTCGAACCTCCGACGGGGAACGGCCGCACGCATCGAAGCATAGCGCGTCCATGCGCTCGGCCACTCCGCCGCGGCTGTTTATCATAAGTAAGTGTAAGTAGTTTTTTTTTGCCGGCCGCGGTGGCCGAGGTGACTGAGGCGCTCCAGTCACGGTCAGCACGGCCACTACGGTCGGGGGTTCGAATCCCCCCTCGGGCATGGATATTTGTGCCGTCCTAGTTTGTAAGTAGTTCATAAGTAGTTTGTAAGTTTAGGGACTGATGACCCCGTAGTTAAGTCCCATAAGCTTAACAAACATTTGAACATTTTTTTTTTGTAAGTAGTTTTTCCATCTAGGGACATGACTACTGCAGTTTGGTCACATAGCTTCACAAACATTTGATTTTAAAAAATCAATCAATTAGACTAACTTAAGGCTTGAATAAATAAATAAAAATCCGGGTAACTCCGGGTTTTCAGCTAGATACAAATCTGTCTAAGAAATATTTGAAATATTGACTGTGTAAGGTCTGTGGCACTCCGAAAGACGCCAAAGATATTTGTTGATTTTGTATCACTATCAAACACAACCGTCTTTACTCCGAACTTGGAATGAACTCAAACAGGGAGAAACAAGTAGCATGACTTCCAGCAAAACTGACGAAAAAATTGGCAGACAATCGTTATATATCAATTACTTTGCCTGTTTACTGTGTAACTATATAATTATGGAATACACTGAACTTTTGATCAGTACAATGAAAGAACTCAAAAGAAATACGCAGCGGCTCTCACTCAGATATCTGTACCACTGCTCCTCCTCTAGGAGTGGGTGATTGGCTTTTTATTCACAAATGGCTACCCTGGTGTTGAAATTACAAGAAGCCTCATACAAGCTAGTAGGGAAAACCTTATTGCGTAGGTAAATTTTAATGGTTGTATGTATTTTCAATAATTCAGTGCCAACTTTTTATCATTAGTACTAACCAATCTGAATGAAAGTTTTGCAGGAAGTAGTCTTGATGTGTTTGCATACCTCTACTCATTAAAACTATCGAACATTTATCGTCACATTTAAGTACCAATAATTAAAGAAAATTTAAGGTTGAAATTTGAAATAAACACATAAAGCAAGTGATTAATATTCCTCATACGATGAAAGCACAGAACCGTTGAACTGTCTTGTGAATATACCTACAGAATCTTCCGTGTACAAACTGTGGCAAGAGAACCAAAAGTTAGTTTACTGAAATACCATTAAGAGCATCTTAAAAATTCATAGCTCGAAAAACAGTGAAGTTGTGTTCTTAAAACCTTGGTTATTGATACATATTTACATAATAGACACCATTTCAAAATTACGTTGCTATTGACAAATTAGAAGAAGAGTTAAATTTTTGGGTGGAGTCTCCCTTTAAACTCTTTGCTGTATATACTGAATATAAGTCTACGACGAACCTTATTATGTTCAATCGCCTGAGAACGGCACATTATTTGCACTTCTCCTGCGCTTGCACTCGGCCGTACTGTGCTACGTAACGACGTCGGACCGTTCCCGGCAAGTGTCACTCTGGGCAACTGTCACAAACTCTCCAGTTTACTAGGCCACGAAGGCCATATTTCAAGCTCCGAATCGCAGTACAGGCCGGATAGCATAGTTGGCGATTACTGAAGAATGCGGTAGTGACGTCTACTTTGACCTGGGAAGTCACTGGTAAGGCGGAAAGCCCAATTTAACCTGTATACAGTATTATCACCATCATATCACTCTTTACACACGCAAAAATATCAATAACATGTGAATTAGTTTAAAATACAGTTTAGCTGACGGCTGCTTCTGCTTTAGAAGTACGAGGCGCGTCCAGAAAGTAAGTTCCGTTTCGTAATAAAATGAAATTGTACACAGATACAGAAGAAATTTTTCTTGCACAAAATCCTACAACTCTTGAACTACTTTTCCACATAACTGCCGAAATTTTGCAGGCATTTGTAACTGCGTGGCACCAGGTTTTGGTATACCTTCTTCGTAGAAATCTGCCGCCTGTGTCTCCAACCAGTTGGAAACAGTGAAATTTGGGGGAAGTCCATAGCGAGAGTACTAATTGTAAACCTCCGGTTTTCCTGGATCTTGTCATCAGTCGCGTGAACCAGTTCTTCTGTAACCAAAGGTTCGTTCTTCATCGTGCACATCACTACGCCCGCCATTGAACTGTCGGACCCATCTTCTCACCATCGAATCACTCATCGCATTTGGTCCGTAAACATCGCAAATTTGCCGATAAATTTCACACGGTTTCACTTTCCTCGCATTCAGAAACCGAATCACTGACATGATTTCACAGACGGCGGGATTTTCAATCAACGCCGACATTTCAAACAAGCACAACAAAGCGTACGTAAGTGACAGCGATCTCCAAATGACGCACGTTCTTCTCCTCGATACACATCGTCTACAGCGCATGTGCGGAACTGCAATCGCAGGGCTGCAGCGGAGATAAATTGAAACGGAACTTACTTTCTGGACGCGCCTCGTATATTGTTGGTGGTAAAAGTTAAGATTACCGGCAGCGGCATACCGGCATCGGCGTGACGATGTTGGCAACGGTAGCTGTGCAACACACAGGGGCAGTTGTCCTGGTCAGTTGTTTATTTACGAGCGTCAAGTGAAACAGACGTGTTCCGACGAAATTTATGACGACATATTAAATTTTCACCACACTGTAATGTCCATTGCAAACGATCGATAGTTCAAATTCGTATTTTTTGTAATTAAAACATAAGTGCTCGGTATATGTATGCGTGAACGTAAATGGATCAGATTGTACTTTAAAATGTAATGATAAACCTAAAAAAAATCATTCCTCACTACACTCAGTTCCATTCATGTAATCTAACGATCTGTCATAACGATGCGAAAGTATAACAGACACTCACAAAAATAAACCAGACAGTCGCTTCAGCTTCCGCGCTATAAACACATTCAGTCGTTTCACGCCTGTCATTGGTTACTTCGAAGTGACACACCAATAGTTACCCATGTTGGCACTGGCCCGATGAATGATGAGAAGTGAAGGCAGCCAATCAGGAGTGGCTTTCAGACAGACAATAAGAATGTCTTTCTTTCTATCACATGGTATGAATTAATCACGAAATTTTCTGTTGTTGTAAAGTGTTTAGAACTCTGTTGTGAATGCAGATCGTAATGGAAATATTACACAAAAACCAGCCATTACATGGATGTAACAGGTTTTCTTTCTAATTAATGGAAATTGAGCACATTTATCTTTATTGCTAATTTAAAAGACTTTTTCAACTCTAAGTTGCAAAATTAGTCACGCCCACGTAGTGAATGTTTCTATATGTTTTTTTTAAGTTTTTCAACGAACGTAATGACTTTTGGGTATGTTGTTAGGCAGGTACCTAATAGCAAAACTTAATTTCTACCTTTGAAACGAGCAGCAATACCATTTACAAGTAAATCTTCCAAAACAATGTATTTTCAACCTCGTATGTCACGATTTTACTATGTTTCTCGTAAAAAAATATGTCCGTCCACATAGCCGGCCGCGGTGGCCGAGCGGTCTGCGGCGCGCCAGTCACGCTCTGCACGGCCGCTGCTGTCGGGGGTTCGAATCCCCCTTCGGGCATGGATGTTTGTGCGGTCTTTAGTATAAGCTAGTTCATAAGTAGTTCGTATAAGTAGTTTGTAAGTTTAGGCCTTTACGGACTGATGACCACGTAGTACTGTCTTATTTACATTTGTCCTTCATTGACACATCTGCATGTAGATCAATTATTTTCATTTGCAACACTACAGGAACATCTTTCACTTAACAAGAGAAGGGGTTGTGTAAAATTCGTATTTACTTCGAGTGTGCATCTAAATCGGAAAACTGCAAGACAACTCTTTCTTTAGACGACCAAGAAATCCTCATGAAAAAGAGCACGGAAAACTTGAACCACGTTCAGTGACTGACAATTGGCGAAATGGGAAACAATTTTCTGTTTTATATTACTTTTAAAAAGTATTAGCGTCTGTAGGAAAACTTTTATGTGCATGTAAAGATCACAAATAATATTATCCTCCACTTATTATCTTTTGTTCAATTCGTTTAAATGGGGAGCAACATTCATCCAAGAAACTAATTTCTATAGCTACTCTTGGTCTGATAGAACTTCTAAGCGGTTATTTTATTCGTTTAGAAATATTTCTCTCTATATTCTAAAGCAAAAAATTAGAATGACAAAATTTTACCACACGTTAATCATCTTACTGCCGTGTGGCGTGTGGTATCACTGGACAAAGATTCAACCTTTTCTAGGGAACACTTGAATTGGTGGTGTACAAGTTCACAACAGAAATTACAGGTCTAATTACACAAGATATATCCATGGATATTCCACCAAGTTCTCCCAGATGTAGAACACAATACCTGTCAGTGGTTTGGGAGTACGTTTGGCTTCATAATCCGCATTTTTTTCTGCCACCAAAACCTTCAATTGTGCCACACATACTTCTCCCTTCATCGTTGAGATACGTTTCAGCCCTTTGTGGCTGACGTTAACTGTACCTCGTTAAATATGTCATCACCCGTTATTGTGTCATATAGGGAAATCAGTTCTGCCAGTTCTTCGTTTACTAGCAAATTTGAGCTAACACCTCTAAAGAACAACAGAACCTGGGCATTATTACTGATGTTAGTATATTCGTCCAGGGCTATAGAATAACAAGCAAAGTTGGATGCCTTTTTTGCAACTGATTTGTTAAATCGGAAGCAATGTCTTCAACCTGACGCGCCTCAGTATTTTCTGATAGAGAAACAACTTTACATTGTTCCGTCTGGCCAGGGATCAATTCTTCAGCTGTAATCAGCACGCAGTTCTTTATGTAATCACAATCCGTTAATGGCTTTCCTCGTTTTGCGATTTCGTGGGCAATTCTTAAGCTTACTCTCGTAGCTGCTCCACTTTCATGAACACGTTTCCTAAAAATGTTTTGTTCCAATTATAATCAACGTTTTAACATTTCTAATTTGTGCTCACGAACATTGTCTTAGAACGCATCAAACTGTGCAACATTTTTGTTTCATAATGCCGATGGATATTAAAGTCCTTGAGCACAGCTATAGGTTGATTGCAGATTATACACATGGTTTGTTGCTTTTCTCTATGACGAAGTATTTCACGCCCCATACTGTACAGTATACACTTATTCGACACAAAAATCGTATAGATTTTACAAAAAAAAAAAAAAAAAAAAAAAAAAAAAAAAAAAAAAAAAAAAAAAAAAAAAAACCCTATGTAACAAGGCACACGCTTGCTACAATGAACGAACGTAGCAAACAAGACAAAATCAGTAAAGCAAATACAGCCAGGAACCTACTTGAAACTGGTGCGCGGGCTGGGCCGTATTTTGGAGACCCTTGCCTTTGGGTGATAGCATTCAGAGTCAGAAAGCCATTCTGTACTCAGTATATCTACCAAGTTGCCTCATTTGAAATGTAGAGGCAGCCTTTCCTGCAGCTATCTAACGCACAGGGTGAATTCGTCTGCAAATTGTCATGTAGGTTCTGCAAATGTGGAAGAGAAAATCACAGGGGATGGGAGAAGTGGAGCAGCCATTAATGGTGGCTAGGGTGGCAGTAAGGGAGAGGAAAAAGACGCCAAGGATTAGGTGTTCGGTGGGATCGTTAAGGAGGGGTTGCAGCCGAACAGGGTGGTAGCGGAAATGGAAAATAGCCACTCTGTCTCGTACAAGATGAGGGCCGTTGGTGCGGTGGACAAAGTAAGGAGTGATTCCAATGGAATAATGGGGTTGGCGGAAAGTTTCATTCAGGAGGAAAGCGTCCACGTGATGTTGGGATAGAGAGTACATAAAAAGGTGTTTACTGATGGGGAGAGAGTGAATGTTATGGTACAGGAGGGTGTATGATGGGTGTGGCATGGGGTACTGTGGGAGGGGGTTGTAGATGGAAAAAAGGTAAGAGATGTCTTATATGAGGGTAACTAACTGGAAGAAGGTGAAGTGGTATTAGTTCCAGGAAAAAGGTGGTGCAGGCCTCAAGCTGGAAAAAGGTACGGGTAGCAAGGGCAATCTGTTGGAGGGTGGGGGACGTTGGAAGGGGTGGTTATTCTTTAGGATGGATGACGTCCTCCACTGTGGGTGGATTTAGGGAATTGTTAGAGTGCATGGGCATGTTGATGGTGCAGACAGGGATGGAAAGTTCAGAGGACACAGAAGGGGGAAGCTTTATATTTGTAGGAGTACCTAGGATAGTTTTCGCCATAGGTGTTGCAGGTAGGAGGAGAGGCGAGATTAGGGCAGTTTCTGAGGAAATGGGAGGACTTGCAGTGAGGGCTTGTTGGGGGTTTCAGCAGTTTGGGGTGAGGTGGTCATTGTACACTTAACATCGTTGACAATGATAGGATTGGAGAAGGAAGTGGGAGGGATCCACCTTGTAGTAACAGCTGTAAAACAGCGCCCCCTCAGTGGGGAAGTGGTCAATGGAAGATGTGGATTGTATGAAAACCCACATCAGGAAGGTGGGGCAAGAATTGTTATGCATACACTTGGTGGCGCGGATGGAGAGGCCAGGGTGAGAATTTAGTTGGCCTACCACCTCATCCTCTATGATACTTGAGCTAAGTTTCGTGATCATGGCAGTGAGGTTAGGGGTGGCAGGGAGGTTGTGGTTGGTTGGGGGAGGAGGTAGTGTAGTAAGGGTTGAGGGTGGCATAGGGACCAAAATGGATGTGGGGGAGTCTTTGAAGAAGATCTTTGTGGAAGGTAGGGCTGGTGGACTTAATGAGGATGGGGTCCATGCAGGGGATGAGTTGGGAGAGGAGGGCAGTGGGGAAGTATTTGTGGATTTGGGTGGGACAGGATAAAGGTATGGAGGATCTGGGGTTGCAAAGAATGAGGAAGGGGCGTGGTATCCGTAGGAATGGCTTATAGGGTGGAAGTGGCGGTGGTGGTGGCGCGAGGAAGATTTTTTTTTGGGACATCAGGAACATGTTCCACACTGGTCTTCTTCGACTACTTCTTGAGGATAGCATGAGTGAACTGGGGCAGGGAGACAGGTTGGAAGGGGAGATGATGGGGAGCAGGGCCCAGCTGCATGTGATTATGGCAGGAAGCCCATGGCAACTCTAGTACGATGGTGCAGTGGTGAGAAATGTGGGCAGGCACGAGAGAGAGAGAGAGAGAGAGAGAGAGAGAGAGAGAGAGAGAGAGAGAGAGAGATGCTCATGGGGTGAGACAAGGGGCAGGACAAGGAGAGGTTGAGGAGGAGGGAGAAATGGCGCAGCAAGGAGGAAGGTCCATGAAGGGTTGGAGGTGGGCAGCATTCTAAGTGGTGGTAATGGAGGCCTGGAAGGGAGAGGTAAACATAATGGAGATGGTGGTGACAGGGGGTATGCAGTTTGGGGGGAGAGGAAGAGAAATTGCACGAGAAAGGAAACAAGGGACATTAAAGGACATAGATGGCGAACAGGGCAGCTTCGATAGTGATGACAGTAGGTACAGCAGGGCTCAGAATCCCCGGTGGTGGTGGGGAGCTGCGATGGTGACCTCAGTGGGCAGGTGGATGTAGGCAGCGACAACTGGACCACTGGGCAGGTGGACCTCTGAGCGGCTGGAGGTCTGGACTGCTGGACCTCTGGACAACTGGCGGCGATATGACACGACATTTCGGGTACGCACCAATGGCAAACACAAATGAGGTTGGAACCCTATTTCTCATTGTCCTGAGAACATAACTCCCTTAGAAAGAGACATGAAATAAAATACGTAAGTGTAAATGAAAGGTACAAGTAGGTGTGCAATTTTTATAGTTTAGGTAATTACAGTGATGTAAAAGAATCAGCAACCCTGTTGAAAATGCTATAGTGATATTCAACTAGCGGCTCAAACGTGGCAAATAATTAAGACATACAGCGTACATAGTGAACGAAATACGATTATTTTTCTCATAGTAAGCCAATACTGACATTTGTTGGTACCAGCATGATTAGGCTTGACATAACACATTCTTTATACTAAGCCACTGCTGATATCTATCGAAAGGCATGATTAAGCTGGGATTAGACACAATGTCCATGAGAAAGATTTATTTCAGCCTAATTTGCTACATTTCATCTGTTATTCACCAAGGAACTCGTATCAGAGACCTTCCTTTATAGAGTTTATAGGCATTAATTTCATACCAAACTAGTTCTGTCCAGTCTTGAAGACAAAATTAGGCTTTCAGATTACGTTTCTAATGGCAATCATTTACTTTTAACTTATTTTGTAGATAATTCCGCTGTTATTTAGCTTCGAAATAGCATCAGACAACTTACTTTAGAGAGTTTAATGTCATGATATCATTACTGTATAGGATTTAAATGTTTTGCCACACCTGACATCTGCTGAAAGGTTTGGCAAGCTAGGACCTCGGTGCTGCTGTCTGCTATTTCAGAAGAGCAAATGAAAGGTTAGACTACAAAGGCAGTTATTTCAGGATTAGTGCTATATAATTTAAGGTAAATAACTTTTCAGCAGCTGCATATTACTATTTCATTATTTACATTTTATAAGCAAGTGTTGATTTTTAATTATTCATACACAGTTTCACATACCAGGTGATCAAAAAGTCAGTATAAATTTGAAAACATAATAAATCACGAAATAATGTAGATAGAGAAGTGAAAATTGACATACATGCTTGGAATGACGAAAAGCAATAATTAGCATAACAAATTAAGACAAAGCAAAGATGATGTTCTTTACAGTAAATGCTCAATATGTTCACCATGATTCCTCAAAAATAGCTGTAGTCGAGGAATAATGTAAACAGCACTGTAAAGCATGTCCAGAGTTATGGTGAGGCATTGGCGTCGGATGTTGTCTTTCAGCATACCTAGAGATGTCGGTCAATCACGATACCCTTGCGACTTCAGGTAACCCGAAAGCCAATAATCGCACGGTCTGAGGTCTGGGGACGTGAGAGGCCAAGCATGACGAAAGTGGTAACTGAACACACGATCATCACCAAACGGTTCGCGCGAGTTCTTTCACGCGTCTAGCAATATGGGGTGGAGCGCCATCCGGCATAAAAATTGTACGTTCCAGCAGGTGTTTATCAGCCAGGCTGGGGATGATGCGATTCTGTAAGACATCGGCGTACCTCTCACCCGTCACGTTAGCAGTTACAAAACCAGAATCAAGCAGTTCCTCGAAGAAAAAAGGCCCAATAACGGTAGATGTGGTAAATCCAACCCATACCGTGACTTTCTCGTCGTGCAATGGAGTTTCCACGACAGTTCTGTGATTTTTGGTAGCCCAAATTCTGCAGTTACGGGCGTTGACAGATCCACGGAGCGTGAAATTATCTTCGTCGGTCCACAACACGTTACTCAACCAATCGTCATCTTCCGCCATCTTTTGAAACGCCCACACTGCAAATGCCCTCCGCTTCACTAAATCGCTAGGTAACAGTTCATGATGCCGATGGATTTTGTAAGGATAGCATCGGACGGTACGCCTAAGTGCCAACCAAACAGTAGTGTATGGACTACCGGTGCGACGTGCGACTGCACGAGCGCTGACGTCCCCATGCATAGACGAACCCGCTACAGTCTCCATCTGTCGGACATCTTTTAACTTTTTTTTGTTCTAATAAAACTCCATGTCATTCCAAGCATGTGTGTTAATTTTTGCCTCTCTATCTACGTTATTCCGTGATTTATTAAGTTTTCAAATTTATACTGATTTTTTGATCACCTGGTCTAATCATTGCAACATTACATATGACCTCTTATATAACTAGCAATGAAATTTACTTATTTGCTTGGGTATCCTTTTCAAGCTCCAAAGCTATGCCCTTCCCATTAATTATGTATGCCTCATTGCTTCCTTTCTTTCTCATCGCCCATCCTACTCCCATTTGTTTTAGGGATCCCTCCACTTCCCTTCCTATACCCCATCTACTCCGCAGATATGCTCCAACACCAGCCTCCAACTCAACTCCTTCAATACACTGACGACACCGCCTTCCTCACCCTCGCCGAATTACAGCACCTTCTCCAATACCACCTTTCCCAATTCTCCACTTGTTGCTTCCAGTGGCTCCCCTCCGTAAGCTCTGACAAGTATCAGGCAATCATTATAGGTCATACCACCACATTCTTCCGCCTCCACGATTTTTAACTCACCCTCCATAACTGTCCAATCCACATCACCCCACTTTCAAATGCCTTGATCTCCATGATCTCACCATTGACCACTCCCTTTCCTGGAATCCTCAACACAAAACTGTCTGTCAGAAAGCCCACAACTGCCTAAAACTCCTGAAGCTCCTCTCCAGCTGGACATTGGGCCTCTACCGTTCCACCGTCGTTTACACATACTGAGTCACCATGCATCCTGTCCTATGCAGTTTCCACCCCACCTGGGTCTCTGCCTCTCCCACCTAGTACAACTCGCTTCAGATCCTCGAACATCACGTCCTCTGCCTCGTTTACCGTATCCGCCTCCCTTCCCCCACACGGATCCTTTGATCTTATTCCTTTCCCCCACCTCTTACAGTCCCTGGAGCACATCTGTATCCTCTACATATCCCACAAGATTAATTTCCGTCACCCATTGGTATACCCTGTCCTCACGAACGCAGGCCATGCCTACACAACTGTATTCCTCTCTCCCTTCACCTTCACACACTCCACATCCCCACATCCTCTCCCAGGGTAACTTCCGCCACCTCTCCCTCCCAGACGACGCCTCTATCCTGAAATGTATCCCTCCTACCATCCGTAATCCCCTGCCCCTCCTTTCCCCGTAGATGTAGCGTGTCCTCTTCCCACCCCTCCTCATACCACCCCACACTTGGCTTCCTTTCCCCCATTTTCCTCTTGGAGTCCTTGTGTACCCAACCCCATCTCAACTCTCTTCTTTCTCTCTCTCCTTCCACTATTTCCTAATGTCCCTATCCCCTGTGGGGTCTCTTTGTCCAGTGAATTTTAACTAGTGTTTCGTGTGTGTCAGTGCAGTTTCGTCGTTTTTAAAGTATCACAACAGCTAATATTGATAGAACGAGTGTCGCCTGTGTGTTTCAATCTGAGTCTCCATCGCCATCTCCATCTATGTGTGTCAACGGCCACTGTGGCCGTTTTAAAATCTACATGTGTTTCTTTTAAACTCAAATGATCATTTCATGCAAATCCATTTTTCACAATTTCTACTGTTTGAAATTCATCGTTTTAACTCCTCTTTATATGTTGAACAGTTCTCCAATTTAACCTGTGCATACACATGGCTGAAGAGCAGCATACGATGCACTGACAGCCTGCTCCAAAGAATTCTTAAAATACAAATAAAAGAAAAATTACTTATTTGCCCAGCCTCAAGGCCTGTGGCTTGGAAGGCTGAGTGTACACGTACCCAGCCACAGACGAATTTTTGGTCGCCACTAATACAAACATAGATGCTGTGAGGTGCAAAAAGTAGGCAGGGGGAGGGGACAGCGTGGTGATAAAGACGGAATATGACAGGTGAAGTACCCTCAGACTTTAAGAAAAATGTTATAATCCCCATTCCAAAGAAAGCAGGTGCAATCAGGTGTGAAAACTACAGAACCATCTGTTTAATAAGTCATGGTTGCAAAATATTAACACGAATTATATATAGAAGGATGGAAAAGCTGGTAGAAGCTGACCTCGGGGAAGATCAGTTTGGGTTCAGGAGAAATGTAGGAACACGGGAGGCAATACTCACTTTACAGCTTATCCTAGAAGATAGATTAAGAAAAGGCAAAACTACATTTCTAGCTTTTGTATAGTTGGAGAAGGCTTTTGACAATGTTGATTGGAATAAGCTCTATCAAGTTCTGAAGCAAGTAGGAGTAAAATATAGGGAGCGTAAGGTTATTTACAACTTGTACAAAAACCAGACAGCGGTTGTCAGAGTTGAAGGGCATGAAAGGGATGCAGTGGTTGGGAAGGGAGTGAGGCAGGGTTGTAACCTTCATCCAATGTTATTCAATTTGTACATTGAACAAGATATAAAGGAAAGCAAGGAGAAATTTGGAGAAGGAATTAAAGTTCAGGGGGAAGAATTAAAAACATTGCGTTTTGCCGACGACATAGTAATTCTGTCAGATACAGCAAAGGACCTGGAAGAGCAATTGAACGGAATGGAAAGTGTGCTGAAAGGTGCATATAAGATGAACATTAACAAGAGCAAAACTAGGGTAATGGACTGCAGTGTAAGAAAATCAGGTGATGCTGAAGGAATTAGATTAGGTAACGAAGCAATAAAGGAGGTAGATGAGTTTTGTTACTTGGGCAGTAAAATACCAAATGATGGTCGCAGTACAGAGGATATAAAATGCAGAATGGCAATGGGTAGAAAAGCGTTCTTGAAAAAGAGAATTTTGTTAACATCGAATATTGATTTAAGCCTAAGGAAGTCCTTTCTGAAGGCATTTGTATGGAGTGTTGCCTTGTATGGGAGTGAGACATGGACGATAAACAGTGCGGGCAGGAAGAGGACTGAGGCTTTTGAAATGTGGTGCTACAGAAGAATGCTGAAGATTAGGTGGGTGGATCGCGTAACTAATGAGCAGGTACTGAACAGAATTGGGGAGAAAAGAAATTTCTGGCATACCTTGACTAAAAGAAGGGATTGATTGGTAGGACACATTCTTAGACATCAAGGAATTGTGAATTTCGCGTTGGAGGGAAGTGTGTGTGGTAAAAACCGCAGAGGAAGACCAAGAGATGGATACAGTAAGCAGATTCAGACAGATGTAGGTTGCCGTTCTTATGTGGAGATGAAGAGGCTTGCTCAGGATAGGGTATTGTGGAGAGCTGCATCAAACCAGTCTCCGGACTGAAGATCACAACAACAACAACAATGACACCTTTGTCAGAGTGATCTGATTGGACGTCATATATTTGTGTAACCTGATACTAAGAAAGGAGCGGGAGCCTCCCCCCCCCCCACCTCCCTTTCACACGTGGACACTAGTGACCTTGACCAATAGCCACGGCGGAGTAGCCGAGCATTTAAGTGCCGCACTGTTGAGCGCGCGGTTGCTCGTAGTCGGAGGTTCGAGTCCTCTCTAGGGCATGAGTGTATGTGTTGTCCTTAGGGTAGTAACTTAGTTTAAGTAGTTTGTAGGCCTACGGATTAATAACGAAAGCAGTGAAGTCCCATAGATTTACTAATATTTGCCCATTTTTTAAACCTTGACGAATCACCATTCTCAGAAGGGACACCTTTGACCTCGAACGCTCTGAACCGCACAAAAACATGCTTGCAATAACAGGCAATCATAAACAGGACAGAGGTGTGGGTCATTTCCATGTAAAACGTTGCATTGTACCTCAAGTAATATTTTAACAGAGAGAAACAAAGTACCAAGATATCAATATCATAGGAAGGAAATTATATGTAATTTAATGGCGTCAGCGTATCCTTACATATTCAATAAGTAGCGCCAAAAACTCTCTGCTTAAAGTAGTTATAATAGCGGAAAACACACCTATATAGCAGTACCACACACCACAAGTGCTTATATTAGCCATCAAAGGGCAGATGTGGGATTTCAATGTTAAAACGAAGTTGGAGAGAACAATGTTCACACCTCGCTAAAGCCACGTCATCACATTCTAAATCACTTTCACATTCACACAGTCCTTTATCAAAAGCCATACTAATTACATTTTGAAATGATGATGTTGGTATGTCACTGTCATACCATGGCTTTCGCCAAGCATATTGCATCATAGGCTTATACGTATGTGCATAAAATTGATTATAAATCACAGAGTAAAGTTTCATGATGAAAAAACGAACCTGTACCTTCACGTGTGGTTTGGTACTTTACAGTCTTACATAATCAAAAATTTTAACATAAAAACAGACCTAAAGAAACTATCCCAAAACACATTAATATGCATTAAAAAGTAAGAAAAACTAATTGCGTATTCTTCTACAACTTATAATCAACTTACTTTTTCTACTCATCAATGTGTAGGTACGATCTATGTGTTTCAAATCAAATGTTTGTCCAGCTCAAGGGAATTCACTGCGAGGTCATCAGTCCCTAGACCTACAAACTACTTATGAACTACCTTATACATCCATGGCCGAGGTGGGATTCGAACCCCCGACCTTAGCGGCCGTGCAGACTGTGACTGGCGCGCCGCAGACCGCTCCGCCACTGCGGCCGGCTCTGTGTGTTTACCACGCAAGGAGATAAGTAGGTACCCACCTACTTTAAATCTAATTCAACACATACCTATGAATAACGAAAAATGATCAAAATATTTTTAGAGTTCTCATACGTAAAATGAAATGAAAAATATTAGACTATTTACGAGAATATTACGTAGTTGCAAAAAAAAAAAAAAAAAAAATGAAATTGTAACTATATTATATTATCGTAATAACTTTATTGACTTTTAAGTAGTCTAATTTTTTTCATTTCATTTTACTTTGGAGAACTCTAAATAATATACTGATCATTGTCTGTTATCCATAGTTATGCGTTGAGTTATATTTAAAGCGGGTAGGTATGTACCTATCTTCTTGCGTGGCAAACACATAGATCGTACCTACATATTTATGACTAGAAAAAGTAAGTTGATTATTAAGTTGTAGAAGAATACGCAATTTTTTTCCTAGTGTATATTAGTTTTGGAACATTTTAGACGGTTTTTATTTGTTAAAATTTTATTTTTAGTGAAGTACACTAACTACTTTTTCTGAATATGGGTAGACCTTCTAAACGTGCTGCTCATATGAGACAGCGCCGTTTAAATGAAACAGACGAAGTCAGGAAGAAACGCCTACCGCAACAGAGGAAATCTACCTCAAGGACAATTTAAAAATAGACTTGCGAAGAGCGCAAAAATAGACTTTCAAAAGTGCGGCTTTATATGAAAAGGTTTTGAATAGGGAATTACGTGACCATAACGACGTTACGGTAGGTGACTCAAATATCCGGATAGCCTATAAAAGATTCGGGCGAATATCGTTAATTTGCTCCTAATAATTGAAGAGTGCCGTTACTTTGTCATGGATCCCATAATCAGAACCTAACCAAACTATCATTAAACTACCCTTGAAGTACATACTTTCCAATAAAAAAAGGATCATCAAAATCGGTTGCCGTGATATTGAGTTATTGGTCAGTTTGTCGCACACATACTTAATGCAAATTTAAGACTTACGTGGTTTTCTTATGGATGCCATTGTGAGAACTGGACCAAATTGAAATGGGAACACATGGGAAGCATCAGCTTTCAAATAAAAAAGAATCATCAAAATCTGTTCACACAGTTGAAGTTCTGAGGTAACAAACATAAAATAAAATCGCACTGACGTGTTTAACGGCCCACTTTAAATTTGTAGTTTTATAGGTTTTTGCAAACATTTCGGACAAAAATAATAATCTAAATAATAAAAAATTATGGTGATACGATTACGACTCTACTATTGTGGTAATATCTATGCACCCAACACGTAATATTCTTTCTGTCTGTATTTTAACAAACAGCTAAAATTATAAGGTATTTGGGTTTAGCTTTGACAAACATACTCTTTTTTGTTTATCTCTTTGAACTATCATTTTAATATTTCTCCCACATTTTCATTATATTTTTCCGTTGAAATATTTTCACCTGTCTTGCCTTGGTAGTTCAAAGTTTATTTTCTCTGCCTGAACTGGTTACGAATGACTATAGCCTGGAACGAACATAGGGTACATTTGGCGTTCGGACGAGTGACTATAGCCTGGATGGAACACAGCATACATTTGGCGTTCGTAAATCAGTCACGTGACACCCCTCGCCCCAAAGTCTCTTTTGCGTACACCATATTGCTTTCTCTACTTGATGATTTTCTTATTATAACTCAAGCGTGGTCATTCCAAATCAATGTAGCACTGAAAATTATCAAAAACACGTCGTTCTTAGGACAATAAATTATAATCTAATGTTGGTTAGTTAGATAACAGCTGCCGTCGATGGTATGAGAATCACGGATTACTCTCGCAGCAGTTCGCCATAGCGTAATAGGCGAGGAATTTGTTTGGGATGTACGAACATGTTAGAAGGTGGTTCTGAACTTGCTAGGGTGCGGTGGCTCAGCGCGCTCGGTCAGAGGGTTGCCGGCATGGTAGCTCGACGCCCTCTGTAACGAGAAAACTGAGTTATCCGAAACGATCAAAATAGGACAAAATAAACCAACGTTTACAAAATACCCGTTCAAAACGAAGAACCAACGAAAAGAGAGAAAACGAACGACAGTTCAACTAACACCATCTGAAGAGAAGGCCTGTGCGCTCCCGTGCAACGTCACGTCACGCTGAGTTGGTCGCGATCGCGTAGCTCATTGGCTGGCCGCTGTGAGGCGGTGGGCTGTGCCCCATCACACAGGCAGTAAGCTACGCGATCGCGAGCTACTCTGCGTGACGTC
The DNA here is from genome assembly GCA_026315105.1 of Locusta migratoria. NCBI lineage: Eukaryota > Metazoa > Arthropoda > Insecta > Orthoptera > Acrididae > Locusta > Locusta migratoria. Next base: position 286,150,187 of record CM048755.1, read on the forward strand.
ACGTGGCACGGCAATGCACAGACCTTCTCTTCAGACGGTGTTGGATCAACGCCATCTTTCATAAAAGATTGAGTAAAATTCTCAACGAAAGAGCGAAGAAAATCATCAAATACGTAACGCAGGATGGCGTATGGCAGAGAGAGTTCTGAGCGAGGAATGTCACGTGACATCTCCGAATGGCTGGTTTTCGTTAATTCAATGGAGGCTGTCAAATCTCCGTTATTGTTGCAAATAACTTTCAAACGATACGAGATATGAAAAAAAACATAAGAGAGCAAAGTTGTAGAGAATTTCCTCCTCTACAGATACGGTTATTCAATTTTCGTGTCAGATGAACGGTTTATTTGCAATTAAAATTACATTACAAACTGCTTTTTTTGGTGTTACGTATTTTTTGTCCGAAAAATTTGAACAAGGGAGGTTTTGGTCTCTGGCGGCCTACAATTATGTCTCTAAAATTTGGTGCTGATCGGTTGAACGGTTCGACTTAAAAAGTGGGAAAACGTTACGGACAGACAGACAAACAGACATCCCAAAATCGCTGTTATTTTTGCAAATATCTCTGAAACGATACGAGATATGAAAAAAACATAACAGAGCAAAGTTGTAGAGCTGTAGAAAGACGTTCGCAGAGGCCCACTTTTAGTGTTACTACCGTAACCTAAAGTGGGCCAAAATACAAATGTTCAAATGTTTGTTAAGTTTATGGGACTTAACTACGGGGTCATCAGTCCCTAAACTTACAAACTACTTATCAACTACCCCCATACTAAGGACGACACAAATATCCATGCCCGAGGGGGGATTCGAACCCCCGACCGTAGTGGCCGTGCAGACCGTGACCGGAGCGCCTCAGTCCCCTCGGCCACCGCGGCCGGCGCCAAAATACAGTCGAATTGAGAACCACTTCCTTTTTTGAAGTCGGTTAAAAATCAGTTCCTAATATTTGGACCACACGCATAAAATTAATTCTCGTCATGATATCATTACAATGTACACAATTTACACAGTAGCTCGCTTGCGGACACTCCAAGAGACAATTACGTACGTCAGCTATACCACTCACGCAACATGACCACTGATTAGTGCAGCTACACTATGTCATCATCTAGTGGCACTAGCAGACAAGTTCGGCGTTTTACATGAAAATGTCGCACACCACTGTTTTGTTCATGATTACCTGTTATTCTAAGCATGTTTTCGCCCGGCTCCGAACGTTCGAGGTCGAAGGTGTCCCTTGTCAGATTGGTCTTTAAATGCGCCAGACAGTTTATATACTATACTACCCGCATTGGCACCCCTGCTACTCAATGTTGGATAACGTTCTCCTCACACAACAATGTGGCGTGCGGTGCCATACTTTCTTATTCATTACAAACCATCTCTCGCGTGTTCAAGTGTTTCGTATCTTGAGTTACCGAGTTTGTTCATACGTGTCCTTAATTTCAGATGTGTGGACATGGATTCTTGCCGCTGTGGAGTAGCCGAGCGGTCTGAAGCACCTCGCTGCGGAGCGCGTGGTTGCTCGCCGTGGAGGTTCGAGTCCTCCCTGGTGCATGGGTGTGTGTGTTCGTCCGTAGGTTAGTTTACCTAGGTTTAAGTAGTTTGTAAGCTACGGACTGATGACCACGCAGTTTTGTCCGATAGATTTACAGACATTTGAACACGGTTTCTTCCTCTAACTCTAGGAAAGTCGGCATTACAGTAAAGAGCCAGTTCCGTGAGGTTGTGTATAATCTACGATGCTATTTTGAGGAACAAAGGGACAATGGTGGGCCTCTTTTGCTGTTGTTTACAGTCGTTAAGCGACTAGCCGCAGTCCTGAAAATTGCAGCAACCTCCTTGCAGAAAAAATAAACGAGAATTGTGCTGGAGATCCACAGGAGCCAAATGCTGCTCTTTCGACTCCAGGGAAAATCAGAACACATGCTGCCAAAACGACAGAATTGGAGAATTTTCAAGAGGGCGCAATTCGGCGACATATATATGAATATTACGCGCGGAAAGAATATCCGACCTAAAAGAAACTACTTTTCTCAGTTCGAGATAGTCAGTTGTTTCTCAGAGGGAAAACCAGTCCCTTCGTGTGCACTTAATAAGATGGGGTTTCAGAGGAAAACTTATCCTGGTAGAAGAGTTCGGCTTCAACAAGAAGATATCGTTGCCTGGACATGCCGTTTTTTAAGGGAACTATGCAAGAGGAAGTCTAACAAAATTGTGTGAATGACGAAACTTAGTTAAATGCTCGTCATTCTAGAACGAGGAACAATGAAAGCTCCTGTTGGAAAAGACAGTCGCCTTCTACCTCTGCATGCTGGAACAATCGACGGATTTGTGCCAAATGCTTTGTTGCTGTTTTCATCAAAGAAAAAAATGTTCAAATGTTTGTAAAGCTTATGGGACTTAACTACGGGGTCATCAGTCCCTAAACTTACAAACTACTTATGAACTAGCTACAACTAAGGACGTCACAAATATCCATGCCCGAGGGGGGATTCGAACCCCCGACCGTAGTGGCCGTGCAGACCGTGACTGAAGCGCCTCAGTCCCCTCGGCCACCGTGGCCGGCATCAAAGAAATCTGGCTATTACTACGAAACTTAAAGAAATCTATAATAAGTAACACACCATATCACTCTGTTCAACTGAACGAAGCCCCTACAGCTAGCGGCTGACTGGGAAGAGAGGAACAGCAGACATTCATTTCACAGAGAGGCGGTTTTACCATACCATTGCCATTTCAATACAATATAACTCGTGTGGGCTGAGGTGAAGCTATATGTTGCCGAAAGAAATTAGTTTTACTTTAAAAGACGTTCAATTTTTAGTCCGTGAAGAATTGGTCAGTATTACTCCCACAAAATAAAAGAATGTTGTAACACAAAGATTGTACATCTTAGAAGAGGCATGGAAGAGACAAGGTGCGCTTGAAGAACGGGTGGAAGAATTAATAATAAGATTAGAGGACGATAGTAACAATAGTAGCAACAGCAGCGATTGTGGTGAAGGCAGTGGCAGCAACATAGGAGATAAAGACGATACTCTCTCTTTGCAGACTGTGGAGTCTACCCTCTTACATGAAATACAGGTAAGAGATTAATCTCTGATTATAATATACTAGCATAAACCCACGGCTCCGCTCGCGTGTTGGTTGATTATGATAGATAAGCTATCTTTCAGTAGTGTGCTATTCGTATGCTTATCCTTACAAAGAAAGAGCTGAAGACATTGTAGCACGCACAGACCAAAGATATGGTCTGTGGCATTGCGTTTCGCTGTATGTAACCTCCTTGCTATAGAGTCGCAAACGTCATCGCTGGCCTTCAGTCCGAATTCTTTTATAATTTGACGACTTTCAACCACCATATCTTCCACCCCCTTATAGTTATCGGCATGAAACTGCTAAGGTGTGCAACGGGAGACTTCGGACAACAATTACATACAGACCGTTCGTTTGCGTTCTGTAGTTTTCGCTGCAGAGCGAAATATTAACACACACGTAGAATTTTATATACACCGATAACATTCCATCCCAATATACTCCATCCTTTTATGATTATCAACCCTCAAGCAACAATGTAACCAATAAAACCATTTTCAAAGAGTAATTACTGTTCCGCATTTTGAGTTATATTCTTCGGATTACTAAATATCTATCAGATCGCTATAAAACCGTGCCTAAAACCTTCCTCAGGTATAAATTGCTGTACAAATATGTAAGTCTCTGCGTCTTGTCGTTCGGACGTGGTAAGTGTTCACTGAACAGACATTCACATTAATGTATATAGATAAATAGCCATCCGATCGCCATAAAACCGTGCCTAAAGCCTTCCCCTTGTAGACATTAGTAATCGTACAAAGTTTTAGCTCTTTATGTCTTGTGGTTCAGACGTGATAAACGTACACCGAACAGACATTCACATTTATAGATATAGATATATAAATTGCACATGATGCTAGGCGCGACCAGTTTTTGAATGTATATTTTTTTCTGCAGCCCAAGATCGTATACTGAAAAATTTAGTTTCTTTGCTGCTACTTCTGTGACCAGTTTGAACAGATTGGCTGTCGAAACTAATCTGATAACAGCCAGTCTGTGGAAAACGGCTATAGAGGAAGAAATAAATAAACAAAGTTCTTTAACTAGCAACCTTTGGCTGCGGAATAAAATATGTATTAGAATACTGAAATATCTTAATCTTTACCTTAACTCAACATATATTTCTAAACATTTTGTTTTTAATTGCAAAAAGAATTATTTATATTCCTTGGGGTACTTATCGTTTGTTTAAACTTCAGTTGTACGGCACAACTATGGCCCTAAAATTTTCAGATGTGATATTCGTATACCGGCGATCGATACGGCGTAGCTGTGTAGTAGCCGCCAGCTGCCAGTGTCGTTCTTTCGGCGGCTTGACTGTAAACACGAATGGAGGGCGTTCAGAAGTCTTCAACCGAAGACCTCCAAACACAGACTTCTCAGATTCTGACAGATTAAAGTACTCAGTAGCGATACCACTTTATAAAAAGGAGAAAGGGATAATGTAGATAACTATAGGCCTATTTCTATGCCATCGGTTTTTTCTAAAGTTATTGGAAAGGATGTATATTCAAGATTAATTGATCATTTCAGTTCACATAATTTGTTGCCAGACGTACAGTTTGGTTTTAGAAGTGATTTAACGACTGAAAATGGTATATTTTCGTTTCTCTGTGAGACACTTGATGGGTTAAATAAAAGGCTACGGACATTAGGCGTCTTCTTTGATTTAACCAAGGTGTTTAATTTGGTTGATCACAAAATATTATTGCAGAAGTTGAAACATTATGGAATACGAGGAGTAGCTCTCAACTCGTTCACCTCTTACTAGACAGCAGAAGGTAATTCTCTGCAGTGACGTACAATCACAATGGGGCACAGTTACATGTGAGGTGCGCCAGGGGTCTGTTTTCGGACCACTGCTGTTTCTTATTTATATAAATGATATGCCTTCGAGAATAACAGGTGATTGTAAAATATTTTTGTTTGTTGATGGTACCAGCTTCGTAGTGAAGGGTTTTGTTTGTAATAATGACACAGTATCAAATAATGCAGTTCAAGAGATAATTTGATGGCTTGTAGAAAACAAACTGACATTAAAGCACAGTAAAATTCAGTTTTTGCTATTTCTAACACATAATTTAACGAAAGATGACTTTTGATTACACATAATGGGCATATGATAAGTGATACTGAACAGTTCAAATTTCTAGGTGTTCAGATAGGCAGTAAGCTGTCGTGGAACGCCCATGTTCAGGATCTTGTTCCAAAACTAAATTCTGCTGTATTTACTATTAGAACAATATCTGAAATAAATGATTTTTCAATACGAAAAGTAGTCTACTACGCTTACCTTCATTCACTTATGACGTACAGCGTTATTTTTTGGGGTACTCGACTGTACGAAAAGGATATTTTTTGTTCAGAAACGGGCGGTTCGAGCAATATGTGGTGTAAGTTCACGAACATCATTTCGACCCCTTTTCAGCAGTATTCTGCAGCATCCATAAGCTGCCACAAGAACACAAGACTCTTAATACTAATCCACGCGCTTTCAGATCTAAACTGAAGAGTTACTTTTGACTCACTCCTTTTATTCTGTCGAGGAACTCCTAGAAAAGTTAAACAATTAAGATAATTCCTTTTATTTTCGTTATTAATTCTTTTCGCTTAAGATTGTCGTGTGCATAGGACTACTTAAAGTTCTTCTATTACAATTCTTGTGTTAAACTTCACATATTGACTTGTTCCGTAACCATGGAGTCTTACTCCTCAATTAGGTCCTACAGAACAGAAAACCATATTATTTTATTATTATTTTAGCGAAGGGGGTAAATAGACACCTTCTTCCTCTAAGACAGGTAACAAAAGAATAAGGAGGGGTCTAATAAACTAACTACTCAGGATAAACGATCGTAGTGAAGGCAGAGGCAAAAAATAGGGAAACAGACTTTTTGTGCTGCATTCTCACTCAAGGATGGCGGTTATCCAGAAATGGTACTCACTGACCAAGATGACCTGTAAGAAGATGGTGATGGTTCAGATGGCTCTCTTTAAGGAATTGGGTAGGGTGCAGGTCTGGGACCTACATTCAGGAGGATCTATATGGACATAGCAGCTCTTATCTTGTATGATTTCATGCTTTCCCAGCGAAATGCTGACATTCTGGAGTAGTCGGGTGTTCTGCCGGATGTTTGTGTCAAACTTGCACAATATTTCGACAGTGTGCCTCACTGTCTTCCTCAGGTGCTTCCTGGGACTTGTCCCAGTCCCACAACTTGCACAATATTTCGACAGTGTGCCTCACTGTCTTCCTCAGGTGCTTCCTGGGACTTGTCCCAGTCCCACAACTTGCACAATATTTCGACAGTGTGCCTCACTGTCTTCCTCAGGTGCTTCCTGGGACTTGTCCCAGTCCCAGGAAGCACCTGAGGAAGACAGTGAGGCACACTGTCGAAATATTGTGCAAGTTTGACACAAACATCCGGCAGAACACCCGACTACTCCAGTATGTCAGCTCTCATCTTTTTCTGAAAGCGGAAGGGAACAGTAGAAAGGCTTAAAAAGGTACCTGAGATATCTCTGTAGTAGTGCGGGAAGCTGCTGGTTTATACAGCGGCCATGTTCTTAAGACCGGTAAAATATCTGTATGGATGCTGAAATTTCCTAAGGACACTCCACCGAAGACTCTGCTTGAGAAAATAATGTTTGAGAACCCCGAAATCTGAAAAGAGGATCCGAGGTTTTTCAACTAGAAGGTTGAACAAAACAGCCAAACTACTGTTGTGGAAGTCGGAGAAAAATCGTGGCGGCAATGCGAGAACAGGACCTGAAACTGTATTCAGGGTTCTCGCAGGTTGTCATCAGGATAATCAAGGATGTAGGAGGTAACCATGGAGGCAAGTAGCATAATAAGGGGTAACTGTCATCCTGAGTCGCCTTCTGGGAAGACAGGAGGTGGATGTAGCACCGATCCAGGTTTCCTCTCTATAGAAGAGGTGGGGGGGGGGGTTAGGTCTCGGAGGAAATACAGGTAAGTTGATTTATAACAGAAATCTAAAGAAATCCAGAACATTATTTATGTTAAATTTGGAATAAGATTCATTTCGTATGACGACGAGTCAAAAAGGAGGCATAACCCCATCGAGTGGATATATTTTTACTCTTTAGAGACGGTCCACTGGTATACAAATGTGCAAAATCACAGATATGCAAATTAATTTTAAATATAATCCTCATTAATGTTAATATCAAGGGTCGCCACCATATTTTTTATACACGGAAAAAGATACAACACCCTAAATCTGGAAGCACAGTGGCAAGATAATTGAGTGCTCCAAATAATAAATACAGTCCTCTACCTATCTCTCTAATTACCCATCCAAAATAGTGAATTGGGAATTTGTAAAGGAAAGTAAATTTATGACTTAAACAAATACATTTATTAATTAAAGCACACAGAAATTCGAGGAATAGTCAATATAAAAGATTTTGTATATGAAATCACAGTTGAAAGTGTAGTTAAGCAACGGGTTACAAATGAATACAAGTATTTATAAAAAGGTCATCAAATGCAGTAAAATCGGTTAACACCGCGAAATACATGTGTGACCTGCAAATAACTTTACAAATCAACATCTGAAAACTAGTAGGAATGTAACAAATGGAACCGTAAATTTTACATGTAATATTTTCCACACAACTTAGTCAACACAGTGAAATATATGGCTACACATGTAGCGTTGTCATATCGGGAAAAGCTATAACGGTGGACAGAGGCTCTAAGAAATCGGTTATAGGAAAGAGAACTCAAACATCGATCATACTCACGTACATACACACCGAATGGGTAATTACTGCAACTATATATATAACAACCCTAGCAAATAGCGAACATCACTTTACCAATAACCTTGAACCGGCTTGATCTGTCGACGCTGGATCTCGCTGGCGACTGGACGATGTTGAAGTAGTGGAGATGACAGAGAATAATTTCTTCCGGCCGAGAATCTCACTACGATCTGTGAAGTAGTATCGACATTTAACTACAACAGCCCCACCATCACGGCAGATAGCAGTTGTCAGGTAAATGCTTCCAGTGTCAGCTAGGACATACACTCACAAACTCAAGCGCAAAACGCGAGTATTGAGTACAAATGTCCCCAGAATGGAATTGCATAAATCACTAGCACGTCGGTACGACCAGTACGACGGTGGCTGCCTAATCACAAGTCTCGACGCAACAATAATATAAAACACAGCTGAGCGAACAACTGCAGCTGAGGTCCTGTCTGGATTGATACGTGAAATTTTCTAATTCCGCGATCTGCTGCAGGCGGAAACTTCAGAAATCTAAAGTCCAGCCGCGGTAGGGTAGCCGAGCGGTCTAAGGCGCCTCGCTATGGAGCACGCGTTTGCTCGCCGTCGGAGGTTCGAGTCCTCCCTGCGGCATGGGTGTGTGTATGTGTTGCCCTTACCTTAGTTTAAGTAGTTTGTAAACTACGGACTGATGACCACGTAGTTTGGTTCGATAGATTTACAAACATTTGAACTAAAGTCCAACAAACGCTCAGGACTCAGCCCAGAAGAGCGATTAAAACTCTTCAAGTCCTTTCTGAAAGAAAACGTCCGAACTAGCTAGAGCCTACACGAAAAGTCCTCCACACCGACTGCCTCGTCCGCCCACACGAAAACTGCATCACTGCCCATCTAAACTCAATTTATCAATCACTGGAGAACTCTAACCCTCCGGCCAATGAAATGGACAGGTAGCTATGACAGATAGCTAGACCTGTTGCCTACACAGATGTCGCCTCCAGAGGACACCACCTGAGTCAACTCTCCTTTCGAAAATTTCTCACGCCCAACGTTACGAAACACCAGACAAGAGAAGACTCCATTGCGCGCCGAAATTCCACAGGACGACAGGCAATATATCACCCTGAAAAAACGTGGCCCAAGTCAGCCCCAAGCTGTAATTCTGCAGACAGGGAAGGTTAACGGATATTTAGAAGATAACCTTCCCAAAGCAGTACACTAAGAGGCTCTATGATGATAGGAACCCCACGGAATGCGGCCCACACTGCCCGCTATCTAAAAGGGAAGCGATACATTATCGAATATTTTCCAGAGAGTGGAGCAACCTCAGGTAGTGAGTCTACAGACAGACAGGTCTGTGTAAAAGGGAAGCGATACATTATCGAATGTTTGCCAGAGAGTGGAGCAACCTCAGGTAGTGAGTCTGCAGACAGATAGGCCCCGTCTCGCGAACTGCCCCTATAAACTGGTCGCCAGCGACCAGCCTCCCTTGACAACGTCAGCCCAGCTCTGCCTTCCACAGGCAGAGAGAGCTCCTAACAGCTAACGAATACAGTTCCCAAGAACAACGAGAAAATTGTCAGCCAAGACAGATTCACCAAACAATACATTCTGGGGCACACCCTTATGACAGGCAAGAATAAATTTTGGAAAAAAGGACTAGCAAATTACTCCCAATACACACAGCACACATAAAAGCACCAAAAAGAGAGAAAATAAATGAACAAATAATTCACCACCTTACAATTTATATGGTGGACTTTTGATTGGAGATTTAGTGAGCATCAGGCTAAAATAGGATGAGGAAGGAAGTTTGAGGAAAAGTGTATTGGCTCCAGCTTACCTTCTTTAAGAGGACTGTGCTGCGTCTTTCCAGGAAGAGAGGAGTGTTTTAGAGAGCTGTTCACAGCTGAAGGAGCCACTCCTGAAGGCATGTCACGATAATGCCACAACCTGGTACAGGGAGCAAGGAAATCAGCAATAACAGAAACCTTTCAGAATATGTATAGGAAAGCAGCTTGGAAATCTTCAATAGAGGCAACGAACCTAACTACAGGATTACAACAATACATAAAATTATTGACACAACTTTTAGGTCCATTTTAATGGAGGGGGGATGGTTATGACGAATAGTGCCATAAGGTGATGGAGCAATCTATATCTGTCCACATGTATATTAAGTTTGAGGTTGAAATGGGAGCTAAGAATACCATGGCCTGTATAAATACCAGGAAATCAGATTGGGACTCATATAAGAGATACCTGATCTTAGCTTATATGATATTTGAACTTCTATAAGAAACCGAGCAGATCTTGAGGATGTAGCCGATGAATTGACATCTGATATTATGACTAATGTTTATAGAAGTGTCCACTCACGAAGAAGCAAACAAATAGGGATGTTATTTTGATGGAACAACAAACAGGAATTGTAAAGGAGACGAGTAAGACGACTGTTTAACCTGATAAAAAAGAAAGGACAATGGGTAAAATACCGTGAGGCCTTTGTTAGTTACAACTTTGCTATCAGACAAACAAAGCTGGCATCCTGTAAGGTAGTCTGTGATAAATTGGAAGGTATAGCTAGTAGCGCTAAACTACATAAAATCCTCACTAGAATAGAAATAGGAGATACTCTATGGAAGGAGGATTATGGGTACATGAGGACAACATATGGGAATGTGGAGGTACTTATAAAGACCAAGAGCGCCCCCTCCCCCCAAAATGTTGGGGCTTACACTGGATAAAATGGAAATTTTCTAGTGCCAAAATCTTTCTTCATTATTTAATATTGCTTCTGAGTATAACATGAGTAGCACAGATCGAAATCTGCTTGGAACTCAATGCTTACAAGTATATCTCTTACTTCTGAATCGTAGCTAATTTTTCATAGTCACGACATCAGACGGCAAACGTATCCACCCAGTCAGTGTTGTTGTTGTTGGGATCTTCAGTCTGTTGACTGATTTGATGCAGCTCTCCACGCTACTCAATATTGCACAAGCCTCTTCATCGCTGAGAATGGCAACCCACATCCCTTTAAATCTGCTTACTATATTCATCTCACGGTCTACCTCTGCTATTTTAACCCCAACGCTTCCCTACAATACTAAATTGACGATTCCACGATATCTGAGAATGTGCCATACTAATGGATCCCTTCTTTTAGTCAAGATATGCCAGAAATCTCTTTTCTCTCCAGTTCTTTTCAGTACCCCCTAATTAGTTACGAGGTCTACCCATCTAATATTCAGCATTCTCCTGTAACACCGAATTTCAAATCTTATATCCTCTTCTTGTGTGAACTGTTTATCGTCCACGTTACTCTCCCGTACAAGGCCACACTCCAAAGAAATTCCTTCAGGAAAGACTTCGTAACACTTGTATTAATATTCGATGTCAACAAATTTCTCATTTCCTGTTTTACAAACAACATTAGCCCCCATGACCTTATTTCAGAATCGTGTTTCCGCAGTTTCGCAATCTAGTTTGGGCTACATTAAATTATCAAAAGATACTTATAAAAGGGCCCGACCTGGGTAATTCATTGGGCATAGACCTAGGTATATTATTAGTACACGTTAAAAAGTCCCACTCATAGAAGTGGCAAACCGCACTAGTTAGCCAGGTCCGAGAGGAGAAAAAATTGAAGTGCAACTTTACGTACCTATTTCAGATATTTTCATGTTGAGTGAACAACTCAGCGAGAGCAGAGCGCATGCTTCAGTTCCACCACCGAAAGCAAATAATAACCAAATAAATAATGAACTACACTACTGCAATGCAGACATGAAAATGAGTGTCTTAAGTTGCAACACCTTATCCCGAAATTCATTAAAAACGTGAACTTTTCAGATGTACAGTCCACTATTCGCAACTACAGTAATGACCTCCAAGTTCAGAAAGTGTTGTAAGAGGTGAATTCGAGAGGTGAAAGAAGAAATAGGAAAATGTTGACCAGAGTGATAAGCCGAAGAACGTAGTCGAAACACTAGAGGCATGCTCTGAATCTTTCTTCCCAAACATTCGATCACTTCTTCAAACATTTGCTGTCCTCCCTGTGTTAACATGCAGTTGTGAGCGAAGTTTTAGCTGCCTGCATCGTCTGAAAACTTACTTGCTCTCGACAATGAAGAAAGAGACGCTGAATGGACTGGCACACTTGTCTGTAACCGACATATTGGATATTTTCGCTCGATCCCTTCGACGATTTGACTTTTCTTTGTACACTATGTAACCCTAGTAACATAATAAAAAAAGAATAAAACGAAGGATCTCGAGTTATTTCCATCTACAGGTTTTATTTTATTATATTATTTATTTTATTATTTTACGTCGGTGATTCCACTGACGAGAGACTGCAATACTAAAACTGTGGTTAATTTTACACTGATAGGAAATCACTTAAAATAGTAAAATTTGAGTCTTGTAAAGTTTTAGGGTGGTGGAAACTTGAAGCGGCTTTGTGACCGATAAAATACTAGTTACATTCCTGAACTTAATTAAATATATAAAATTCTTTACCGAACTATAAACAGTTTCACTTATGTGAAACTGTTTATTAAGCTCACAAGACATGTCGGAAAGAAACCAGCAATAAGGGTTTAATAATTAAAGTAATAGTAATTACTGAGAGAGAATATTGTAAGAATAGTTCATGATGAGATTACTACCTGAAATTAAGTACACATTTGAACAAATAACACAGGATGATTTTAAGTATCATGAAATGAAAACTAGTCTGAACCTTTAAACATATATTCTGATGATAAATATTACACAAGCGAACTATTGAGAAACAAAAAGAACAATTGATGTCTACTCGTTAATGGTTCAGCCAAAAAGTAGGAAAAGCAGAAGAACAGAATAGTCAGAACAATATTACGCATCATCATACTTTTGTTACATAATATCGTTGACCGCGGGTTTTATAGTCCGTGACTGTCATTTGCCTCACTACATTTTGCTGTGATATGTTCAGTTTGATATGTCATATTATGACAAAAGGAAGTATTACATCTTCTGTTAGTTTCTTTGATTCTTTGCTGTGTTTGTTTTTCAGCTGACACTTCAGTAAAACTGAGTCTGTACATAAATAAATGTATAACTATTAGTTTACCAGACATTTGAGATACTAATACGTTTATGGACCATTAAAGCGAATAAAACAGCAAATCAGTTCTTGTCCACCTGTCTGACCTGTAAAAAGTTTAAATCAAATTTGTATTTACAGTGTAATGTAAAAACTAATAGAAGATAAAATTAGCTTTACGACTTTCTCCACTACCTTCCGAAAAATAGTCCTGTATGCGCCCTTGGTCGTGACCAAATTTGTGTGAGCTTGATTGTCTTTTATATGTGTCTGTCAGAGCCTCAGTTATCAATACGATTGATAAAGATGTACAAAATATAATTGATATAAATAATATAATTATGTAATATATGTATTGTAGGTAAATAATATAATTGATATAAATAATGTAATTTATATAAATATAACTAATTATATAAAGTCACATTAGGTAAAATTAGATTTCCTATTTGTCCCCTCGCCCCCAAGGGAAAAAAAATCCTATGTGCGCCCCTGCTCAAGACTCACATTCCTAGATACAAGCTGCCAGATAATGGAGACCAAGAAGTAGCTCCTGAAGGGCACTGATTCACAGGCAGAGTGAAAAAAATGGGAATCCGCAAGAGAAGGTGTTAACTCAAAAAAGGATCCAATGGGGGATGAGAACGTTGCAACTATTCATGCCCCTATGCCCAGTTGAAATCTTTCGAGATCTACCGCAGCGTGCAGGAGAGGAGCTGATCAGAATCCTATGTGGGCTGTTTAGGGTTAGTCAAGCAGTAGGAGTTATTCCTGATGCTTGGAGGACAGTGAAGGCTGTCTACATTCCAAAGTAATTCCACTGTCCTGAAACCTATCCAACTCTATACAACTGCTATCAGCCAGTCACGAATTGCTGCCTGTATTAGTCCCTGTCACAGTTGGCCTCCCTGCACAACACTGTTTGCTGACACATATGGCTGATTGTCCAACCCACCACAAATAGAGAACTCAGCACGCTTTACACACTAACTAAATAGGAGTTCTGACACAACTGAATACACAGTCAGCAATCGGCGATAGTTTACTATGAGAAAAGCAGGTACTACTCGATCATCATGGACAGAAGTCTATTAGTCAGTAGCAACGTATACATAATACACACCACAGTCAACTACCAGCGCCCTACATAATCCACTTGTGGCACCTTCTGAAGACTTGACAGTTCGCCGCGCTTCAGATATTTTTTTTTTTTCACGTTTCATCCCCCACGCTGAGGGGGTGGAGCGGGCTGTTTTAGAACTTGCAGACAATCTTTTCAGCCATGGGATTTATCCCACATGTGTGGGTTACATCATTTTATTACATCATTTTTATGCTTTGGTGTAATTGTCATATATTACAAAAATTTATATAATTTCATATTCTTAAGGTTAATTAATTACAATTATTAACTAATTACAATTACTGATTACTATTTACAATATTACATATCTTTGAGGTGATTTGCAAGGTTAAACAGTATTTTCGATGTTGAGTTGACAATTTTTTCGGTAAAATAAGTACATTGATATTTCATGGTAGTAAAGATTAAGGTGGTAATTAAGCTCAGTATGTGATATGATTAATAGAATATATAGCATAAGTATGGTGAGGATGAAGATGGAGTGATGATGAGAACTATGTACAGATGATTGATGTTAGGACTGAACTTCTGGCTGTGTTTAGTGTTCCTGTGTGAGTGCATGTGAAGACTGCGTGTTTGTGACTCTGATGTGTTTGGTGGGAGGTGTATTTTGGAAGTTGGGTATTTAAGGATTAGGTTCAGGTTAATGGCTTATGTTGCCTATGTGGGCATGTGTGTGTGTTTAATTGTGTCTATTTTGCCTATTGTTAAGATGTGTGGGTAGGGGGACATTCCGAGTTTTGGGCTCCATGGTGGGGGCTAAATCAGGGAATTCTATGGAGGTGTTGTGGGCCACTGTACGCGCTGGTTCAATGTATTTGAATTTAGGTCGTCTTGTTTACAGCGATCTTGTCGTTAGGAGGTAGGAAACTAATCAGTAGCTTTAAAACAGACACAGACTTCCACTAGTTCATGGAATTTAGCGAAAATAGCTCTCTTACACCAATTTTTGGAGCACAAATAACTGTCTACTCTCACTACTTCTTCGTCACACACCAGGAAAATGATGTATTTGCTTGATGCAGCAAGTATGGTATCATATAGAAAGTTCAAACTGGGGCTTCCAAACAATTTTCAATACAACTGTACAAGATTCTGTTTAAAATGCACTTCAAATTACAGAGTAACTTAAAGGTGACGTGCTACTGACTTGATGAGTGTCTACATTATTAATAATAGGTTGGATGGGCACCTGCTGCTAGCTGGACGTATACTATTACTATCACAGTTGATGATAGAGGTTGTTCAAAATGTTCAAATGTATGTAGAGCTAATGGGACTTGACTACGGGGATCATCAGTCCCTAAACTTACAAACTAGTTATGAACTACCTTATACTAAAGGCGGCACAAATATCCATGCCCGAGGGGGGATTCAAACCCCCGACCGTAGTGGCCGTGCAGACTGTGACTGACGCACCGCAGAAAGCTCGGCCACCGCGGCCGGCTGATAGAGGTTGACTGGGTCTGTTGGTGATGGGTGTTGGGGTGGACTTGAGGAAGCCATTGCAGTGAACTAACATTGTGTGACTGCCTGCTTGGTTGAGGATGTGAAGCTGCCAAACTGATGTATCAGCCAGAAGTAGCCTCTAATGATGTATCCTGCATTATGTGACGAAATGAATTGAGTGTAACAGATACTCTTGGGACTCACAGTCACAACATTGATGGTGCAGGTGAGGTGGCAGAGAGCGCGACAGAGGTGGCAGGGGTGGCAAGTTTGCGTGGTGTGATGGAGACAATGGGGGGCAGTGGGGTGGTGGAGACTGTGGAGTAGCTGAGGGTGTCAGGGTGGTGGAAATGGCATTGGAGGCAGCTGCCTGCGCTCTCGCAGCAATTAGCCTCATTTTGGCAGGTGAAGCATGCCTGTAAGGGCCTCATTTTGATGATGATCTGCTTCCTCCTACCACCTTGATTCCAGGCACGCACATTAAAAACTCGTGTGCTGCTGAGAAATAACATATAGCATGAGCATATAAATAATAAGAAGTAGCAGCAGCAGCATCAGTATCATCGTGCCTCCACAATCACATCATATACCGAAGATCATTGGGGACGCCTCCACCCATTCCAACATTTCCAAATTATGGAACAGTAACTTCCACTGAGTATTTTCCCTGAATTTCCGTGGAGCCATGAACAACATCCCCAAAATGGCCTCTTGATGTTCTAACAACACATCTATTTGTTAGAAAACAAATTTGTGGCACATACACAACTACAATATGTTTAACGAGAATATGCATTTACATGAAAGCTACAATGAACTGTTTACCACTAATGGAGGCTGCTCTACAATCTCTGGGAGTCGTACAGCAACACCACTAATCACTTTGGCTTGCTACACCTACTGCCTTTCTTATTTGGGGTATATATGCTGTAAAAACGAGAAGAAAAACTGTTATATATACACATTAAAAAGAGCTGCATCATCTTGATTCCAAGGTCTCCTGAAGTCTGACGTTCAATGTGTATATTGCATCAAGATTACAGTTCGTTATATTGTCCATTGATGCCACTTAACCCGCTCAAAGATTGGGAGAATTTTGGAAAGATATGAATGGTCTGTAAAGAAGTCGGTATATAAAATGCTTGTGGCACCCTGTCTTCAGTTTTCGATCCCCACCTTATCAGTTTAAAGGAAGATATAGAAGAAATTCAGAGACGGGCGGCTTGGTCTGTTACTGGTAGGTTCGATCAATGCGAGAGTGTTACTGAGATGATTCGAGAGCTCAGATAGGACTTTCTGTAGGGAAGGCAAGTTCTTTTCAGGAAACGCTGATGGAGAAATTTAGAGGGCCGGAATTTGATGCGGACTGTAGAACGATTTTACTGCCGCCAACTTACATTTCGTGTAAAGACAACAAAGATAAGATCAAAGAGATTAGGGCTCGTACAGGTGGATACAAGTGTTCTTTTTCTCCCTAGATCTATATGGGAGCGGAACAGGAAAGCAAGTAATTTGTAGTGGCACTACGTTCTCTTCGCCACGCACCTTTGGGTGGATTGTGGAGTATGTATGTAGATACAGATGCAGATGTAGACGCATGAACAGTGCCAATGCGACAGAGTGGGTTAGATGGCCGATTAGTTTCAGTCATAACACCAGGAAGGAAGTACGCTGCTTGTGTTGACTGTAGTTCTGCCATGCCTAGAAGGTCAGTTTCGAAGTGTGATCATACCAGCAGTGTTACTCTCACTCTCACCAAGGGAAGTTTCCAGAAGACTCAGAGTAAAGGAAAATGATGTTCGTATGGAAGACGTATAGATGTACAGGAATTGTTGATGACTTACCTCGCTCTGGCCGCCCAAAGGCTACCACAGCAGCTGATGACCGCTATTATGGGTTTCAGCTCCGAAGAACCATGAGAGCAACGCTACCATGCTAAATAATGATTTTCGTGCAGCCACAAGACGTGTTTCGACTCAAATTCTATGACATGCAGTTTCACTTCCAAAGTCCATGGCGAGGCCCTGGTTTGACATCTACACACCATTTACCGCGATGTAGATGGGTCCAACAGCATGTCGAATTGACTCGTCAGAACTGACATAAAGTGCCTTTCACAGATGAGCCTCGCATCTGCCTTCAACCAGACAATTATCGGAGCAGGTTTTGGAGGCAGCCTGGCCATCCTGAAAGTCACACATCGCCCAGTGAAGTGGTGCTTCCCTGATGTTTTGGGATGATATGTAGGGCCCCAGGACGCCGCTGGTGGTCGCATTAGTCATTAAACTGGGTATACAGTACAGGGATTGCATCCTCCGACATGTAGTGCAATCATATCAGCAGTATTTTGGTGAGGGATTCATCTTAATGGGCGAAAATTTTCGTGCTTATTGTTCACGTCTTGTGACTGCGTTCCTTCATGATTAGAACATCTCAAGATTAGAATCAACAGCATGTTCTCCAGTCATGTACACTACAGAAAATGCCTAGGATACATCCAAAGGGCAGATTTTGGGCGAGACGAAGCACCGAACAATCTGAGAGATCTACGCCGAATCACCGTTAAGGAGTGGGACAGTCTGGACCAAACGTCCCTTGATGATTTAGTGGACAGTAAGCCACGACGAATACAGGTATGCATTAGTAGACGAGGTTATGTACCTTGGTATTAGGAGTACATCTACATCAGCATAAATGCTCTGCAAGCCACATTGAAGTGCATGGCAGAGGGTTCATCGAACCGCTTTTATGATGTTCCTCTACGGTTCCATTCACCTAAATCTTTCCGTTTTTGATCTCATTTCTCTTATTTTATTTTCGTGATCACGTTTTCCTATGTAGGTGGGTGCTAACAAAATATGTTCGCATTCGTAAGAGAAAGTTGGTGAAAGAAATTTCGCAAAATGTTCAAATGTTTGTAGAGCTTATGGGACGTAACTACGGGGTCATCAGTCCCTAAACTTACAAACTGCTTATGATCTAGCTAATACTAAGGACGGCAGAAATATCCATGCCCAAGGGGGGATTTGAACCCCTGACCGTAGTGGCCGTGCAGAATGTGACTGGTGTCACAGACAAATATATACAGACGGAAAACCTCTGTAAGGGCCCGGTCACACGGGCAGGGGTGCGGGGCGGTGGGTCCTGAAGCAGTTCCATAAGATGTCCCATGATGGCGCTGCGATAAGAAGCAGCCCTTTAAACTGGCCAGAGCAGGCGGCAGGTAGCGGCTGACCCCACCACCACTTCCCCTCAAATGCCAGCAAGCCGGCTGTGGCCTCATGGCAGGCGGCACGAGCTCTCCCTCAGAAGCACCTCTAGTGTGGTCTACCGGTACTAAGCCGGGGAACTACCTGACATCTGCTAGCATCTTACGGAACTACGAGGGCAGTGTAGGACAGAGGTTTAGGGGGAGGGGGCTTCTTCTCTGTATATGTTACTCTGTTCTGGCGCGCCGCAGTCCTCTCGGCCGCCGCGGCCGGCGAAATTGCGCAAATAGATCTTGTCGCATGGAGTATCGCCTATCTTTTAATGATTTTCTCCCCCACTAGTGCATATTTCCTTGACAGTCTCCCCCCTATATTGCGATAGTACAAAACGAGATGCCCTTCTCTGAACTTTCTCTAAATCGTCTGTCAGTCCCACTTAGTGGGGATCCCACAATGCGCAGCAGTACTTCAAAAAAGGATGCACAAGTGTTTCTTTAGTAACACTGTTGTATCTTCTAAGTGTTCTGCCAACGAAACGTAGTCTTTGGTTCGCTTTCCCTAGAATATTTTCTGTGCGTTCTTTCCAATTGAAGTTGTTTGTAATTGTTACTCCTAGGTATTTAGTTGAATTTATGGCCTGTAGTTTTGACTAATTTATCGTTTAAATGAAGTTTAACGGACTTCTTTTAGTGGTCATATTGTTGACTTCACACTTCTCATTATTAAGGGTCAATTGGCATTTTTTGCACCACACAGATATCTAAATCCTTTTGCAGTTGTTGGTGTATGCTGCTATCTTGAACACAAATTCAGAATGTATAGGTTATTGTTGTACAACTTGTCAATATCTGTTGTCGTGAGCAATAAAGAGAACTGAATGTTGTCTATGTATATCTCTATTCCTTTTTTATGTAAAGGGTCACGACATCCTGAAATCCTGGTGACGCAACACTCTTTGATTTGTGTGTTACTAACACAACTCAGAATTTAATATAATGAAATTTGAATGTATACGGTTACTAACCTCCATCAATACTACGAAATTTGAACACACTGATTTGATGAAATAAAAACACATACTATGAAATTTTTAAATCGATATATATGTACTTACATGTCAGTTCAATCAAGTAGACAGAGTGGCAGGTACACTTGGCACTACTGCTGACAATGCTTGATGTTCGATTTATCTTCATTCAATTGGGTACTGGTGTAACTGTAAATTAGAGCAGAATGAGGGAGATTGTGAGCTCCGCCCACTAATTTGGTGAGAACCACTGGCAACCTATCTACGAGATGCTTTTCAGTGGAAAACAAAGATCCGCAGTCTCAGGCATGCTTGGGGTGTAGTTAGACAGGCAGGCATTTTTGTGCTATTGTTCTCTTCGGAAGAGCATCGTGGAGTATCTCTATAACTCGTCTTTAGGCCTATATACACAAACAGAACGTTTCGCTCTGGGAAATAAACTTAACAGTTTGCGGTTGGCCTGGAGGAAAACGCATGTCAAGAGGCTCAGACACAGTTGGGATGGTCTGGTCTCCAGGCAGATATTTTGCTATTGTTCACAAGAGAAGAGCGTGTTGGGATATCTCTAAAGCAGATCTTTTGGAGCATACACATACAGAACGCTTCGCTCTGAGAAACACGGTTAACGATTTGCAAGTGGCCTGACAGGAAGCTGACAATCTACAATGCAGGCGACCGCTAACACTTGTTACCCGGGGCATTACGACCTGCTGCGGCACAAAGAAGCCATCAGCGCTTGTCCCAAGGTATTGTAGCCAGCTACAGAGGCTGATGGATGTTTCCGTCAAGGTCAAAGAGCTATACTCTCCTGCTATGACCTGACCTCAGATGAGTTACGTCACTGAACGAAAAATGTTATTGATACGTATAAATGACACTGAGCAAATGGAGCTGGTATTTTCTCCGGTTTTTTTTTTTTTTTTTTTTATTTGTGACTAATCAATCCTTTGTACCCCTGATATGGAACAAACTACGTTTCGGAGTACTATAACAGCTCTAAGCAATCTGTTAGATTATGTAAATGAGATCAGACGATAATAACCACTGTAACCTTTATTACTGAAAATTTCGTCATAAACAAATAAAAATATAACCATTTTGACTAAGAAGTGTTATTCTCTAAATTCATATTAATGATCGCCCTTCCCTCTAAATATCAGGAAATTAAGATTTACGTCTGATTCGGACAAGTTCTTCATTGTGAGAAGGTCTATGAACTACATTAACTCTTCAAGTGCGTCATAAATAAATCAAATGTTCAAATGTTTGTGAATGTGTGGGACCAAACTGCTAGGGTCATCGGACCCTAGACTTACTAACTGCTTTAACTTACTTGAGCACAACACACTTACCTACGTCCGAGGGAAGACTCGAACCTCCAGCAGGATCGGCCGCACAATCTGTATCATAGCACCTTAGACCATGTGGCTATTACCTCGCAGCTCAAAAATAAGTCTCAGACTGCGATGTTAGATGATCTTGGAACGAATCAGAAACACGTGTCTATAGATTTTCAGAGTTTCAACATCAGTCTAGATATAAAGGTAGACTGTATTTTTAATCTACGTATAATCTAAATGTACATTGCTGGCTATCTAAATTTACCTTGCTGAATATCTAAAATGCAACATCAAGAAGAAACAAAGATATCACATTCATTGACTGTTCCCTCGGTTCTTGACAGAATATTTTATACGTTATGAATGAAATACACAAGATAACTGTGAGATATTTTGCAAATTTATTGGTTTACGAACCGGTTTTTGACTGTTATGCCATCATCAGGCAAGATTAAATTTCAAAGATCTTAAGTTGGTAGATATATAACTATCAAGGGAGACTAGTGCTTTAGTTCATAACTAACCTGAGAAAATTATTATAATTCAAGTTGTGGTGGAAGTTACTGACAGATAAAATATGTGACAATATAATAAATTATGACATTATCCTAAGAAATATAAATTGAAATAATAGAAATTACCTGATATAAATTGTAATGCCTCATTTTACCAGTTATAAAATCCTTGTGTAATCACAACTGTTTTGCTGCTTTCCTGATATAAACTGTAATGCCTTATTTTACTAGTAACCATAGTTTAATTTAACCAGCTAAAAGTTTTACATATATTTACATATGTTTCATTCAACTTTGACACACACGTCCATGTTTCAGACATTGCACCTGTTTAAGATATTTTTTTTCTATTTTAATTTAACCAGTTAAAATTTTAACATATATTCATAATGCTTCCATGTTTCCAAACATTGGACTTGTTTAAGATAATTTTTGGTCAATTTATTTAGCTAATTTCTATTATTTCAGTTTATATTTTTTATGATAATGTCATAATTTATTATATTGTCACATATTTTATCAGTCAGGAACTTACACCACAGCTTGAATTATAGTACTTCTCTCAGGTTAGTTGTAAATCAAAGCACTAGTCTCCCTTGATAGTTATATATCTGCCAACTTAAGAGCTTTGAACTTAAACCTGTAATGTTTACCTAATGATTGCGTAAAAGCCGAAAGCCGGTTCGTAAACCATCTTATGTATTTCATTCACGAAGATATCAGAGTCAAATTTCTTTAGTAGAGGGTTCTGAGGGTCAAAGTGGAGTAGTATCTAGCAAATGGCATGGGATGCATTCAATTCTTTGAATATGTAATGCTTCGACAGCTGGTTTTCATCAAGGTATGTACGGTTCACATGTCCACGCAAACGTTTATTACAGAGGACCACGTAATGGAGCAAGGACTTAGGGAATTATTAATTATAACGGTGATAGCTAGGGTGTTTAATACATGCCTAGGATGTGTCTCCGGATAGAATGTGGTGACTTGCATACCACCGTTTGTTAAAAAGAATGATGTAAGTTGTACGTAGGATAGAGACCTATAGCAGTTCAGTAAGGGACAACACCAGTTACTGTATTGACACGAAGTATAGCAGTATAGAGGAGCTGTTCAAAACCGATGGTACACAGCGTGATTGATACCGATGAATGAATGTTGGCGATACAAGCTGTTAAATAATATAAGTGACATGGAAGTTACGTGAGCCATAATTTGTTTCAGACTTAGTAGAATAGATAGAGAGAGAAACGGTTAAAATAGATTGTGTAAATTGCAAATATCGAATAGATTTGTGTCTTTCACTCTAAAAGTTAACTGAGAGGGAGAGAGGTATCCACTCTTCTGGAAAATTTTGGTAACTTGGCTCGAAAGGCCATATTTACATTCAAGTAGGGGAATGAAGATAATAAAAACAACAATATCGTACAATTGGATACAGTAGACGAAATCGGAAATGTGTAGGGCAAAAGACTAACTGGTATGGTACATTTAAAATTTCTAGTCAACAGAAACTATGATTCACCTCCCGAAGGATATAATAAAAAGCAATTAAAAAGCTCGAAATGGGGACAGGGGGAGGCAAATGGAGGGTCGGGTGGGGAGCGGGTGTCCCACCAACTCGCAAGTATGATGTCCTTGTTGGTGCTTGCGTGGCCAAAGTGCTAGACCAAAGTGGGGGCAGGGGTGAAGGAAAAAGTGGCGAGAGGTTGTGGAATGTGCAGTACTTGTTGAAACATTCCAACATTCTTTGAATCTCCCACCAAAGTTGGGTTATTGCTTTATCTATTGCACATTTGAAGACCTGTTGCCGGTTATTATATAACAGTTCATATAATTTAACATTTCTCACGTTACATCGTATATTTTTACATGTTTGTATTCAATTTACAGGAAAAAGTTATAAAATAATGATGATTACTGATAATAAAGGTGATAATTGCTATACAAAAACGCAAATATAGTTTCAGTTAGTTACAATTAGTGAAGTATGCTAGAGGCAGAAGATGTGTATTGTTAGAATATTGGTATTTTAAAGAGGACAAAATTAAAAATTGGGGATGTGGGACGGAGGAAAGAGGAGGGCGGCTGCGAAATGTTCGGATAATTTTTAATTCTCACTAAAATAGGGGCTGATGGGTGGGGGGTGTCCATCTGAGTCCAAGTATGATGCTATCATCAGTGTTTGGGAGGCTGAAGTGGTACACCACGTGGAGGTGGGAGAAGGCGGACAGGGCGACACGTTCAGTGGAATACACAGTAATTACCAAAACATTCGGATATTTTTTGAGTCTTCTGTCAAAGTGGGGATGGCGGAATAAGGGGTGGGGGTGGTACATTTGTATATTTTTGAATCTCGCTCCTATTTCAAGAAGGAGCTGTGGAATGATTTTTGAATTTCTCACCGGGCACCATCTAGGTACTGAACTGGATGTCACGCCATCTTGGATGACATCGTTGCGACATTGACAAATCTGTGACAGAAATCTGGCAACGTGCAGGCTGCGCTCAGAGCGGTATTAACCCAATAGTCGTGTTGTCTTTTTGCGAGATATGTGTGTAGGAGGAAGCAACATATTGATTGCCTCTTCAAGAAACTTATGCTTTCAGAACTTTGACAGAAGCCCATACCAAGATACAGAAGCTCTCTCTTACAGCATCTGCCATTGGAATTTTCCAGTAATCTCTATAACGATTTTGCTGATCCTTCCAATGAATCTCAGCCTGGCAGATGCAAATGTTCAAATGTTTGTAAACCTATCGGACCAAACTTCGTGGTCATCAGTCCGTAGCTTACAAACAACTTAAACCTAGGTAAACTAACCTAAGGACAAACACACACATCCATGCCCCAGGGAGGACTCGAACCTCCACGGCGAGCAACCGCGCGCTCCGCAGCGAGACGCTTTAGACCGCTCGGCTACTCCACCGCGGCTGGCAGATGCCTTACCCACAATTAATTTTATAAGATCGCTGCATTTCAAATTTCACTTGATGCTTACTCAAAGATGTTTTGTGGAAGTATCTGCTTCCAGTGTTTATCCCATTATTGTGTAATCGTATATAATAGGGGTCTTTCTTTCTATGTAAATGCAGCACTTTACATTTGTTTATGTTGAGTGTCAGTTGCTATTCCCTGCACTATTAACAGATACACTGCAGATCCTCCTGCATTTCGCTACACTTACCCATTGTTGCGACTTCTCGATATACTATACCATCATCCGCGAAAAGCGTCATTCAACTTCTTAAAACGGTTCTGTAACACTCCTTTGGGGATGCCACAAATTATTTTCTTATCTGAAGACTGATTACCTTTGAGAATGGCATGCTGCATTGTATTAGCTAGAAACTCTTGAATCCAGTCACTCAGTTGGTCTGATATTCTATATGCTCGCACTATCAGGCGACGGAGCGGAACCATATCGAACGCATTGCGGAATTCAAGAAACACGGCATCATTCTAGGAGCCTAAATCTACTGCCCTCTGGGTCTTGTGGATGAACAGTGCGAGGTTGGTTTCACATTATTGCTGCAAAATGTCATAATACTCGAACATGGAACGACCATATGTTTACTATAGGCGAGAAATCGTTAGATTAGGGAGGCCCCAGAAAGAATGCAATCTCATGGGAGACAAAGACCTCTTGGACATTGTGTGCCACGTGTGGTCGTGCATTATCCTGTTGTAATGTGGTTTTGGCAAGTTATTCGAGGACAACAGCTCAGAGATGTAATTTTGACTTGTTACTGTACTGGCTGTTTGCGCAGGGAGTAGGAAACTGGGATCCAATACCACCCCATATCATTGATACTGGTTGCTGGACCAATACGGTGATGCATAATTCAACAGTTCAACAGTATCCGACCACCATGCCTCTAGAGTCCGATCTGACCATCATTGTGGCGCAGCCTGAATCTGTATTTGTTGTTAAAATTATGTCGTTCCATTTGCCGAATTCGAAATATTTAAACATTTCGACCGTTTCAGGGCATTGAAATAAATCCAATGCCAAATTGAAAATTTCTGCTGGACTGGGATTTGATCCTGGATTTCTCGATTCAGGCCAGCAGTCGCCTTACATCTATGTCTTTCTTTTCTTTTTTCAAGTAGATTGATGCTTTGCGGTCGTTCGTTCATATTCGTTCTTGGTTGTTCGGTGAGCATTTGGCTCAGATTTTTTATTACAGAGAGCATTGAGCCCTCTGACCGAGTGCGCTGAGCCACGGACCCTGGCAACGAATTCGACTATCCAGGCACGCTTCCCTTCCAACCCAAATTCTGTACTTTTAGCACACAACAATGGTAGTGCTCCATGCCCATTAGCCCCTCTTGCTCGTAGCCTATACTGGATTCCTGCAAGAGATCGAGCGTATTAATGAGTCCGCGTTGAAATTGTCAGTTGCCTGTTGGGGGCATATATACTATTACTGATATGGTATCTGTTCTTTTTGGACATGTCCAAAAGAAGTTAGTGGGGAGGGGTGGGCAAGTTTGAAGCCTTTACTCTTACGGGAATTAGTTAAACTACGAGTTTGAGTACTATGGGCAGGGCGAAGCTGGGAATTTGTATCTGACGGGAGGCGTGCATGGGTAGTCCTTGCAGGTGCGGTGATCACTGTGTCCCCAGTGGTGTAGGGGTCAGCGCATCTGCCTAGAAAGCAGGAGACCCGGGTTCGAATCCCGGCTGGGTACACATTTTCAGCTTTGCCCAATCGCAGTTGATGTCATATTCTATGAATATTAAAACAAATTTTCAACTTTGCCGTTGGTTTTATTTCAATGCTCAGGAGCAGTCGAAATGTTTAAATACCTAGAATTCGTAAAATTAAAGCTGTTAATGTCATCAAAAGGTGTCTGTTCTTTCCTACATGTCCGAAAACAGTAGTAGGGTGACCAAAGTTCTATGCCAATAGTCTCATGAGGGTCAGGTAGTCCCCTCCATGCTCAGCCAATTGCCCAGCCGCAAATGAAAGGATGCCGCCACACTTGAACAATAGCCTGATTGACAGGCTACATTTAATTGCACTTAACACTGACGCATTTGCAGGACACGTAAATACCTACCTGTATGCCGTCCCCGACGCCGCCGCAGCCGCAGCCAGACGGACACCACCTCCTCCCTCGGCCACTTGCCTGACCGCTAATCAAAGGACGCTGCCACCCCTCCTTCCCGGAAGGACAGAACAAACAATACCGCACTTAGCAATGGTTGTCATAACCGCGCACTTGTGTGAGGTCCGACCCCACGCCATCCACCACCGCCCCTGATTACTTTGATTAAAGTTGCGTATCAATTTAATTGCAGCAACCTATGTTTTTTAATCAGTAATAAGGGCAACTGCCTCCACAAGTAAGCACTCGCATGAGCACAGCCCCCGCACCCTCCCCCACTCCCGCCCGCGAAGTCCATACCACCAACAGCCATACACATAGCCAACCCCGTGCGACCCAGAACAGGACTCGAACCCGCGCCCCTAGAAATTTTTTTACAAAAATTACTACTTATATACATACACTAACATTCGAAAAAAAGAACCAATTATTCAGATGCTAAATGTTTGAACAAAATATCATAATGTATCATTATTTTAAGCATTTACTCTCCAAGCTCTTCGCATAGACTACATATACAACAGCCGACGTGTTTAATAATAGCGAGGGTTAGATAATACACGGGATGTAACGGTAACGAACGCCACAAACGTATGTATCCATCTTAACAAATACTCTTTCAATGTCCAGATAATTTGAAAAACAATACTCACCAGAGTCAAAAATTTGGGACTACCCAAAAGAAAAGAAATGGCCCGTTTCGGAACTCGACCGCCACCTTAGATCTATAAGCAAAATAAATGTATCTCTTCGTTTATGGCTGCAACAGCTGACGATTGTGTTAAAAATAGCGAGTTACATAATAAACGGAATGTAATGGTAACAAACGCTACAAACTTGTATGTCAAACACTCTTTCGGTAACACAACTACAACAACAGTAGCAGCAGAAGATGACGAATTGTTTATAAAAAAAATTCAAATTTACTGGTGGAAATAACGAAAATCGGCAAAGACATCTAGCACAACGTTTGCGTAGAAACTAAAGATTTCCAACACTGCACCTTACACACGAGGCATTTTACCGAACATAGCGAAAGCCACTACTCCCATGAACCACAGACATTGCCGAGGTGGGGTGGCTTGCGTGCCTCAACGATGCAGAAAGCCGTACCGTAGGTGCAACCACAGCGGAGGGGTATCTGTGGAGAGGCCAGACAAACGTGTGGTACCTGAAGAGGGGCAGCAGCCTTTTCAGTAGTTACAGGGGCAACAGTCCGGATGATTGACTGTAACATCAGCCTTGTAACATCAGCTAATGTGGCTTTGCCACACAGTTACTACGAACGGCTGAAAGCAAGAGGAAACTACAGCCGTAACTTTTCCCGAGGACATGCAGCTCTACTGTATGAATATATGATGATGGCATCCTCTCGGGTAAAATATTCCGGAGGTAAAATAGTCCCCCATTCGGATCTCCGGGCGGGGACTACTCAGGAGGATGTGATCATCAGGAAAGACAACACTGGCATTTTACGGATCGGAGCGTGGAAAGTTAGATCCCTTAATCGGGTAGGGAAGCTAGAAAATTTAAAAAGGGAAATGGATAGGTTGAAGTTAGATATAATGGGGATTAGTGAAGTTCGGTGGAAAGAGGAACAGGATTTCTGGTCAGGCGAGTACAGGATTATAAATAAAAAATGAGTTGGGGGTATTACAGGAGTAGGTCTGATAATGAATAAGAAAACAGGAATGCGGGTAAACTACTATGAGTGATCGCATTATCGTAGTCAAGATAGATACGAAGCCAACACCGACCACAGTAGTACAGGTTCATATGCCAACTAGTTCTGCCGATGATGCGGAGATCGAAGAACTATATGAGGAGCTAAAGGAAATTATTCAGACAATTAAGGGAGAGGAAAACTTAATTGTTATGGGAGACTGGAATTCGATAGTAGGACAAGGACGGGAAGGGAAGATAGTAGGTGAATATGGTCAGGACAAAAGGAATGAAAGAGGAAGTCGCCTGGTAGAATTTTTCACGGAACATAATTTAGTTATAATAAACACCTGGTTTAAGAACCACAAAAGAAGGTTGTATACGTGGAAGAGACCAGGAGACACCGGGAGATACCAGATAGATTTTATAATGGTAAGACATAGGTTCCGGAACCAGGTTTTACACTGTAAGACATACCCAGGGGCAGATATAGACTCTGACCATAACTTGTTGGTTATGAACTGTAGGCTGAAACTGATGAAACTGCAAAAAGGTAGGGAAATAAGGAGATGGGACCTGGATAAATTGAAGGAACCTGAAGTTCTTAAGAATTTCAGAGGGAGCTTTAGGCAACAATTGACAGAAACGGGGGAAAATAAAACAGTAGAGGAGGAATGGGTAGCATTGAGAGATGAAATAGTAAAGGCAGCAGAGGACAAAATAGGTAAGAAGGCAAGACCTACAAAAATCCTTGCATATCACAGGAGATACTAAATGTAATCGATGAAAGGAGAAAATATAAAAATGCAGTAAATGAAACAGGCAAAATGGAGTACAGACGACTAAGAAATGAGATTGACAGGAAGTGCAAAATGGATAAGCAGGAGTGGCTAGAAGGCAAATGCAAGGATGTAGAAGAATGTATAAATAGGGGAAAATAGATACAGCCTACAGGAGAATAAAAGAAACATTTGGAGATAAGAAAAACAGCTCTATGAATACCAAGGACTCTGATGGAAAACCAGTTCTCAGCAAAGATGGGAAAGCTGAAAGGTGGAAATAGTATATAGAGAGGCTCTATGAAGGAAATGAACTTAGCGACAATATTGTAGAAAGGTGAGAAGAAGTAGATGAGGATGAAATAGGAGATACTATACTGAGAGATGAATTTGACAGAGCACTGAAAGACCTAAGTCGAAACAAGGCAAGTGGAGTAGATAATATTCCCTCAGAGCTACTAAAGTCTCTGGGAGAACCAGCCATGGTGTGTAAGATGTATGAGACAGGTGAAGTACCCTCAGACTTTAAGAAAAATGTTATAATCCTTATTCCAAAGAAGGCAGGTGCAATCAGGTGTGAAAACTACAGAACCATCAGTTTAATAAGTTATGGTTGCAAAATATTAACAAGAATTATTTACAGAAGGATGGAAAAGCTGGTAGAAGCCGACCTCGGGGAAGATCAGTTTGGGTTCAGGAGAAATGTAGGAACTCGGGAGGCAATACCCACTTTACGGCTTATCCTAGAAGATAGATTAAGAAAAGGCAAATCTACATTTCTAGCTTTTGTAGATTTGGAGAAGGCTTTTGACAATGTTGATTGGAATAAACTATTTCAAGTTCTGAAGCAAGCAGGAGTAAAATATAGGGAGCGTAAGGTTATTTACAACTTGTACAAAAACCAGACAGCGGTTATCAGAGTTGAAGGGCATGAAAGAAATGCAGTGGTTGGGAATGGAGTAAGACAGGGTTGTAGCCTTTCTACAATGTTGTTCAATTTGTACATTGAGCAAGCTATAAAGGAAAGCAAGGAGAAATTTGGTGAAGGGGGAAGAATTAAAAACATTGCGTTTGCCGACGACATAGTAATTCTGCCAGATACAGCAAAGGACCTGGAAGAGCAATTGAACGGAATGGATAGTGTGCTGAAAGGTGCATATAAGATGAAGATTAACAAGAGCAAAATTAGGGTAATGGAGTGCAGTCTAAGAAAATCAGGTGATGCTGAAGGAATTAGATTAGGTAACGAAGCAGTAAAGGAGGTAAATGAGTTTTGTTACTTGGGCATTAAAATAACAAATGATGGTCGCAGTACAGAGGATGTAAAATGCAGAATGGCAATGGGTAGAAAAGCGTTCTTGAAAAAGAGAAATTTGTTAACATCGAATATTGATTTAAGCCTAAGAAAGTCCTTTCTCGAGCCATTTGTATGGAGTGTTGTCTTGTATGGGAGTGAAACGTGGACGATAAACAGCGCGGACAGGAAGAGGATTGAGGCTTTTGAAATGTCGTGCTACAGAAGAATGCTGAAGATTAGGTGGGTGGATCGCATACCTAATGAGGAGGTACTGAACAGAATTGAGGAGAAAAGAAATTTCTGGCATACCTTGACTAAAAGAAGGGATAGATTGGTAGGGCACATTCTTAGACATCAAGGAATTGTGAATTTAGCGTTGGAGGGAAGTGTGTGGGGTAAAAACCGCAGAGGAAGACCAAGAGATGGATACAGTAAGCAGATTCAGACAGATGTAGGTTGCCGTTCTTATGTGGAGATGAAGAGGCTTGCTCAGGATAGGGTATTGGGGAGAGCTGCATCAAACCAGTCTCCGGACTGAAGACCACAACAACAGCGAGAGCCACTCTGTCAGCTACCGTTACACCAGCACCAAGCTGTTAGGAATTCGTTTAAATATATATCTGCAAGCCCCATTAACGACCGTCCTGAAAGCAGACCCAGTAACAACACACACACACACACATACACACAGTGCTCTCTCGGCAGGTTACATAAAACAAACTTATGCTAAATGTTTAAACAAAATATCATAACGTTTTAAGCATTCTCTCTCAAAAACATCTGAACTACATATCCAAATGATCAAAACTTTCTACACCACACCTTTGCATACACACCACTTTGACAAGCATAGCGCATATTGCATTTATTTAAACACGCTATGATGGAGCTGGATCCAGCCCGACAACAGCAGTCAGCATCATCCTCCCCTCCCGAAAGCAAACGCTTTCACATAAAAGCCCCATCTAACGACAACCCTCTCTCTCCCTCTCGTACAAATCATACCAGTCGCACTTTTGGACTACTCTTAAAATTATTAAGTTCCGAAATTTACTACTTCCTCTAGTGCCCTGTTACAATACACAGAATTCTGTTCGAAACATACCAACAGTTCCTTAGATCGATGTATCGCTGTCCCCCATCCAGTACTTCAAAATGTTCAAATGTTTGTTAAGCTTATGGGACTTAACTACGGGGTCATCAGTCCCTAAACTTACAAACTACTGATGAACTACCTTATACTAAAGACGGCACAAATATCCATGCCCGAGGGGGGATTCGAACCCCCGACCGTAGTGGCCGTGCAGACCGTGACTGAAGCGCCTCAGTCTCCTCGGCCACCGCGGCCGGCTCCAGTGCTTCGGCAGATAAGTTTTTCAGTCTTCCTGTTATGGTTTTATACCGACAATTCCGAGAATTCGGGTAGTTTAATTCTACCTCCTGCGTATACCCGTCTAAGGAATCTCCCTATCCTGTTACAATGCAAACGATTCTTTACAGCAGGTCAAATACCGATAATCGAGCAGCCCAGAAGACGTTTAAACCCTATTGTACAACGGATAGCCACAATAAAAAATGCGTGAAATAATTTTACTATTTCCGACCATCTACATTAAAACATTTTTCTTGAAAGCACTAATATGATAATATGAATCAGCATCAGATGACAAAAATTGATTCTCTTTTATAGGTTTCGTAAAAGAGTTCAATATTGCAGTTCATCGTTGACTGTTCACTAAAATGCGATCATATGGAGTTGCTGCGAAGTTGTGTTATTGGATCCATGGTTATTTGACTGATAAAATCTATTAAGTTATTACGAGAATGTATTTGTTACCAGAATTTAATAATCTCGTCGGTTAAAGAATTTGTAACCCCAGTGCGGATGCACAAGTTAATTACTCGTTAACCTTCTATAGATGTGACAGCGCTCGATTCTAATGGTTACCACAACGAAACCCTATCACGTAATTTGGGAGAGATTCCTAAGAAATTCTGGTCGTATGTAAAGTATACTAGCGGCAAAACACAATCACACGATAGCAATGGTGATGCTACTGATGACAGTTCTGCTAAAGCAGAATTGATTAATACAGCTTTCCGAAATTCCTTCACCAAAGAAGATGAAAAATACTCTAGATTTCGAATCGAGGACAACTGCCAGCATGCGTAATTTAGAAGTGGATATCAAATGTTCAAATGTTTGTTAAGCTGATGGGACTTAACTACGGGGTCATCAGTCCCTAAACTTACAAACTACTTTTGAACTACTTACTAACTAGGACGGCACAAATATCCATGCCCGAGGGAGGATTCGAACCCCCGACCGTAGTGGCCGTGCTGACCGTGACTGGAGCGCCTCAGTCACCTCGGCCACCGCGGCCGGCGAAGTGGATATCCCTGCAGTATTAACGCAACTTAAATCACTTAACTAAACCAGTTATGTTCCTTTCAGAGTATGCTGACGCAATAGCACCATACCTAGCTATCATATACAACCGCTCGCTCAGTAAAAGATCCGTAGCCAAAGACTGGAAAGTTGCACAGGTCACTCCAGTATTCAAGAAAGGCAATAGGAATAATGCGCAGAATTACAGGCGTATATCATTGACGTCGGTTTGCAGCGGGTATAATTTCGCAAACACAATGAACTACCTCGAAGAGAACGACCTATTGTCCCATTGTCAACACGAATTCAGAAAGTATCGTTCTTATGAAACACAGTTAGCTCTTTAGTCACATGAAGTGACGAGTGCTATCGACGAGGGATCTCAAATGGATTTAATATTTTTAGATATCTGGAAGGCTTTTGAGACGGTACCTCATAAGCGTTTTTAATCAAACTGCGTGCTTATGGCATATCGCCACAGTTGTACGATTGGATTCGCCATTTCCTGTCAGAAAGGACACAGTACGTCGTAATTGACGGGTCATCGAGTAAAATGGGATTGATATCTGGCGTTCCCCAGGGAAATGTTACAGGGCATCTACTGTTCCTTATCATTATAAACGATTTAGAAGACAATCTAAGCAGTTGTCTTAGACTGTTAATGGAAGATGCTGTCGTTTATATGTTACTAAAGTCATCAGAAGCAACTGCAAAATGATTCAGATAAGATATGTGCATGGTGCAAAAATTGGAAATTGACCTTAAAGCCGCGGCAGAGCGGCCGAACGCATTGAGGCGCTATGCTATGATGCGCGAGGCCGTTCCCCGTCGGGGGTTCGAATCCCCTCTCGGGCATGGATGCTTGTGCTGTCTTTAGTATAAGCTAGTTCAAAAGTAGGTTTTAAGTTCAGAGACTGATGACCCCGTAGTTAAGTCCCATAAGCTTTACAAACATTTGAACGTTTTTTTTTTTACCCAAAAAATGAAGTGTGTGATGTAAAAGAAATCCGTTAAACTTCGTTTACACGATAAGTCAGTCAAATCTAAAGGGCGTAAATTCAACTAAATATCTTGTAATTACAATTACGAACTTAAATAGGAAAATATTGTAGGGAAGGCGAACCAAATGTTACGTTTCTTTGGCCAAATACTTATAAGATCCAACAGTGCTGCCAAAGAAACTGTATACGCTACACTTATGCGTCCTATTGTTTAGTGTTGCTGCTCATTGTGGGATCCAAATGGGACTGACATAAAGAAAGTTCAGAGTAGGACAGCTCGTTTTGTATTATCGAGAGATAGGGGAGAGAGTGTCACGGAGATGATGCACAAGTTCGAGTGGAAGGCATTGAAAGAAAGGAGATATTCGTTGCGGCGAAATCTATTTGCGAAATTTGTCAAAAAATCAAATATTTGTAAATCAATGAGGCTTAACTTCTTTCGTTATTAGTCACTAGCCGGCCGCGGTGGCCGAGGAGACTGAGGCGCTTCAGTCACGTTCTGCACGGCCACTACGGTCGGGGGTTCGAATACCCCCTCGGGCATGGATATTTGTGCCGTCTTTAGTATAAGGTAGTTCATAAGTAGTTTGTAAGTTTAGGGACTGATGACCCCGTAGTTAAGTCCCATAAGCTTAACAAACATTTGAACATTTTTTTATTAGTCCCTAGACTTACAAACTACGTAAACTAAGTTAAACTAACCGCAGGACAAAACACACATATATATACACACACACACACATACACACGCACACATACGCCCCATGGAGGACTCGAACCTCCGACGACGAGCAACCGCGCGCTCGGCAGCAAGGCGCCTTAGAACGCTTCGCCATTCCGCTGCAGCTGCGAAATTTCTGCCACCAGCTTTCTCTTCCGAATGCGAACACATTTTGTTAGGACCCACGTACATAGCGAGACATAACAATCGTAATAAAATAAGAGAAATCAGACCAAAAACGAAAAGAAAGGTGTTCGTTTTTCCCGCGCGCCATTAGAGAATGGAACGGAAGAGAAATAGCATAAAAGCGGTTAGATGAACCTTCTGCCACGCACTTATATGTGATTATCAGAGTATTTATTTAGATGTAGATTATTACAACTGAGTTATGCTCACGTAGCGTTCGTAAATCGATCGCTATGATATCTGTAAAAAGCTTAATGAGTAATTAACTTGTTCATCCGCACTAAGGTTACAAATTCTTTATACGGAGAGCTTATTAAATTCTGGTAATAAATACATTCTCGTAATAACGTAATAGGTTTTATCAGTCAAATATCCATGGATCCAATAACACAACTTCGAAGAAACTCCATATGATCGTATTTTAGTGAACAGTCAACGATGCACTGCAGTATTGAACTCTTTTTCCGAGACCTAAAAAAAGAGAGCCTATTTTTGTCTCCTACATCAACTGTTTGTAAGATATCGTGTATAAACGAAAGAAGTCGTACAAGAAATGTATCCGCAATTGATAATAAGAATTAACATCAGCTGTACTTTTTATTGATGACAAGTGAGTCTTAATGTCACAGCGGGATTCGAAGGCGTTATTTCCAACTTTTTTGAGCAGAAGCGTTACCCATTACTCTATCCACGGACGTTTCTTAACATTGTCTACTATCCATCTGTGCTCGTTTATTGTCGCACAAAGACAGACGTTGGTTACAAATGTCGCATGCCTTGCTTTGCCTTAATCCCTTCAATCCTGAATTATTTTAAAAATAGGAGAAAAAAATATTCTTGCCCTTTTTCATGTTTATAAGACCCTATTTACTGTATATTTGAGCAAAATAAACATTTGTCATACTTGGTTTCAAAAATAAAAAATTACAAAATAAACTGGTCACTGGGACCGTTACGTAGTAAAGGATGTCAAATAAAACGTCAACTTCTGTTTCAAAGAGGAATTTGTACGAAATACAGAAATGAACACCTAAAGTAATTTCAGTTACTGATATCATATCTGAAGCATATACATCTGATTATATATTTGATATAGTGTACTTTTTTGAATAAATACAGACCTTTCAGATCAGGGCCGGCGGAAGGGGAAAATATCACCCGGACAAAGAATACATATGGCGCCCCCTACAACCCATTGGTATTACTGACTTTAAATTTTCTATGCTACCTTACAGATAGCTGCTTTTAAAGGATAACACCTTGAACTCTATAACTATAAGAATCAATTATCAAACTGAGTAAGATCTTAACTTTTGTCAGTTAAATACACAGAGGAAGTTTTGGTTAACGATATACGAAACAATTATTTACACATGAGCATGCAGAATATTCTACGTCACTGATTAGAAATTTACAGAACGATTTAAGAAACAACGATTTGTATAAAATTAAGATTGATGATGCCATACAGGATTTATTTATACATATATACATAAACAACCTTGTTAACTGCGAAAGAGAACACATACATGAACAAAAGAATATACAAATATATTTTGTTAGAGCATTGTACAAAGATTTGGTAATACAACCAGTAATATAATTTTATATCTTTATACAGTTTTAATGCAAATTGTCCTTTGAGCTCTTTTCAAAGCTAAGTAAGGTTAACTTTTCGTGCCTTTTTCTCTGCAAAGTCTTTAATTAAAGTTGGTTAACACACATCTAACGAGTAAAAGTCTTATCGCTTTGGTACATGTATCAAGCATCAGTGTTGGTATAGAATGTAATTATTGCTACTTATATCAATGGGAAAAGCACTTTCTTTGAGCCTGAAGTTCGCCGCCTATCTGAGAGGTCGCCACCCTACCCACCCCAGCCTGCTAAGACGCTACGTCTGTAAACACCTCTTCTCTATTAAACGTAATAAAACGAAAATACGTTACGTAATGTAGGCCTACTTACCTGTACTGTGTTGTTATCTTCTTGAATATTTGTTATTTCTTGCTGGTTTCCTCATTCTCTGGTTCTACGTTTTCATTTCCATTATTTCCTGTTTCAGGAGTAAGAAAGAATTTCTTTAATGCTGCTGCCTGTTTCTCATTTTCAGCCTCTAATTGTGCTCTTCTTTTTCTGTATACATTTCCAGAAGGCTTCTTTTTTCCGACAAGTTGATAAAGACCACATTAACGCAATGATTCTTCTACTAAGAGTAGACATTCAGGAGACAAAAGAAGAACACGCACACCATGGACCCTGCACTACATGTACATGACTTCTGATTCATAATTTCCTTTCACGAGACATTTGATAGTACAATCAGTACTAATTTCTTTTTGGTTGCCGATAACTCAATATTGTTTGTGTGTATTGTTAGAACGGCCGACATAGCTTTGTCACAAGGAGCGCAATTGTCGGCACCGCGGAGGTTGTAATTGCCAGAGCGTGTTGTTGTTGCTCAAATCTCCCAACTCGCAACAATAGCCTTTAGCTATGTCAGCGGAGATTTTTTTATAGACAAATAAGGTGAAGGGATGAAGGGATTTCCTTTATAGGAGATTGAAGAAGAAACCGGGGTAGTTATAAAGAGTGAGGCCTATGGAATGAGGTAGTAACCAATGTTGCTACACAATTTATGAAAAAGTTAATTTTTAGTTCACTATTTACAATAATATAAATTTAGCAAGGATTTTGGCGCCCTCCAAACTCGCCTAAAATTTGGCGCCCCGGGCGGTCGCCCGGCAGCCCGGCCCTTCCGCCGGTACTGTTTCAGATCGCTCAACTGCGATTTATCAACGCAAAATCTCATTCGATAAGTATGACTTACGTATCGGGATAATACCCAAATGCCTTACAAGAACTGTAATTGTCAGCTATAGTAGTTCACAGGAAATGTAGAAAAAGTTTGTTCCAACAATGACAGAACAAAGCTGTATCACTTTCGTAAGTTTAGTACTAAAGAGATGATTTTTTAAGATGAACACACGAAAATTCTTTCTACAGGTTCCACGTCATTAAATATGCATACTAAAAATCTGTACCGCCAGGTCTTTGACATTTCGTGGGAACCTATATCTAGTAAAAATGAAAAGTAGAATCACTGAGGGAAAAACACCGAAACAAATATGTATTAATTTATATATATATATATATATATATATATATATATATATATATATATATATATATATATATATTCACACATTACCGTAAATCACAAATAGAATTCATTCAGTACATCGGCGGACTAAGGCTGTAGGAGGCCCGGGGCGCCGCGGCGGAGTGGCCGAGCGCATTGAGGCGCTATGCTCCGATGCGCAAGGCCGTTCCCCGTCAGGGGTCCGATTGATTGATTGATTGGTGATATAGGGCGCTCAACATCGAGGTCATCAGCGCCCGGGGTTCGAATCCTCCCTCGGTCATATATACTGGGTGATCAAAAAGTCAGTATAAATTTGTAAACTAAATAAATAACGGAATAATGTAGATAGAGGGATAAAAATTGGCAGATACGCTTGGATTGACATAGAGTTTTATTAGAACCAAATAAAAAACAAAGTTAAAAAAACTGACGGAGTAAAAACATTAATGAGAGTCGTAGCAGATGACAAGCTCTCACTAATAAAATCCTTCTAGGTCATAGGTTTTAGTCTCGATTAATCTGGCGTTGAATGTTTCGGTAACAGTGTATGCACCGGTACTGTAATACAGTTGTTTAAACAAGACTGGCATTCAAGTGAATCTTCCGATCGGAACTGATAGTGCCTCACCATAACTCCGGACATGCTTTACAGTGCTGTTCACAACATTATTCCTCGACTACAGCTATTGTTGAGGAATGATGGTGAACATATTGAGCATTTCCTGTAAAGAACATCATCTTTGTTTTGTCTTAATTTGTTAAGATAATTATTGATTTTCTGATCAGATGAAGCGTCATCTAATAAAACCCCATGTCATTTCAAGCATGTGTGTCAATTTTTTCTTCTCTATCTACATTATTCCGTGATTTATTAAGTTTTCAAATTTATACAGTCTTTTTGATCACCTGGTATATATATATAACCGCAGGATCAGTAGTGACGTCTGTTCTTTCGGAATAGACGCCACATGTATATATATAATATGCCAGTGACAGGCAATGATCCTTTCGTTAGTGGCGAGGGGTGGGCAAGTTTGGAGCCCTTATTCTTACGGGAATTAGCACATAGTGACTACGAGTTTGTGGCAGGGTAAAGCTGGAAATTTGTGTCTGACGGGAGACGTGCTTAGGTAGTCCTTGCAGGTGCAGTGATCACTGTGTCCCCAGTGGTGTAGGGGTCAGCACAACTGCCTAGAAAGCAGAAGACCGGGGTTCGATTCCCGGCTGGGTACACATTTTCAGCTTCGCCCAATAGCAGTTGATGTCATATATTCTGTGAATATTAAATTATAACAACTGCAGGATCAGAAGTGACGTCTGTTCTTTCGGAATAGACGCCACATGTAGAGAAGACTATTTTGTTCTGCTTGCACATCGATAGGTAATACAGGTAACGTTCGACAATAGCTTCACTTCTGTAGCGTTAATAGCATCTCCCCTAACCTCCTTGCTCATCATCGAGTGTGTAGTACACAATTCTGCTGACAGGACACAGGGCAGCACGGAGCACGAAATTTAAAGCGACAGATGTCCGGTAAAAAGACCACCGTGGCTAAATGGTGAACGATATCATATAGCGTTATAAAATACACTAATAACCGGTTTACAATATATTGGGCGCCAGGCGCCAGGTAGTTAAATACAATGGATAGATAAAAAGCAATGAGCGCTGGACGAAGGTGGTGTTGCATTTCGTGGAACAGCATCCAATCAGTCTGCACCCTAGCTTAGTAACATCCGTCAAAATGACGGCTACGTTCAAATTGTCAGTGAGCTGTGACATTTTGTGGAACTATCGATGAACAACTGTACACGGGTAGAGTGTGTTGGTTTGGAATCACACTCGCCGAATTGACGGGTGTTCTAACAAACGTTCAGAACCCGCTGAAAGACGGGTATTAGTAGCGAGCGTTAATACCAGATGTTAGTAACGCAGGGTTAAAATGCACGGTTCTACCCCGCTCCCGCTGCCTAGGACCTGCCAAAGTCAAAGAACCACTGCGAAGGATCCGTACAACACCAGAGGTTTCATCACCTGTGTGGGCGGTCAATACGGGACCTCAACAGAAAGATGTGCGAAGATGGTATACGAGGCCTTCCGAACATTTGGAAAAAGGTCATAAATATGGAGGCGGTTATACTAGAAATAGAGGAAAAATGACAGTTCTCACTTCGTTATATCCAGTCCTTGTACGATTTGCAGTGTTAAGAGTCTGAAGAACATTTGTATTGGTTACATCGTTAAACACTGCACAACGTAAAGCAAGTTGTGTGTCACACGAATAATGAAACAGTGCAGATTTTTTGAGTGACGGTTCTTTGCTTCTAGAAATAGAATTTTTTTTAGCTCAAAATATTCCGTACTAAATGAAAAAGAAGAATAAGAAAGAAAAAAAAACTAAAGGTTCAAATTTTTGTATAGTTTATGGGACTTAACTATGGGGTCATCAGTCCCTAAACTTACAAACTACTTACAAACTAGCTAATAATAAGGACGGCACAAATATCCATGCCCGAGGGGGAATTCGAACCCCCGACTGTAGTGGCCGTGCAGACCGTGACTGGAGCGCCTCAGTCTCCTCGACCACCGCGGCCGGCTATTCCGTACTGCATTAGGAAATGATCACAAAAAGAGTAGTAAACAGCCAAGAAACAGTAACACATTACCATGAATCACAAATAGAATTCATTCAGTACAGTCGTGGACTAAGGCTTTACGAGGCCCGGGGCGCCGCAGTGGAGTGGCCGAGCGCATTGAGGCGCTATGCAAAAAAATGTTCAAATGTTTGTAGAGCTTATGGGACTTAACTACGAGGACATCAGTCCCTAAACTTGCAAACTACTTATGAACTAGTTAATACTAAGGACGGCACAAATATCCATGCCCGAGGGGAGATTCGAACCCCCGCCCGTAGTGGCCGTGTAGACCGTGACTGGAGCGCCGCAGTCCCCTCGGCCACCGCGGCCGCCAGGCGTTATGCTCCGATGCGCAAGGCCGTTCCCCGTCAGGCGTTCGAATCCTCCCTCGGGCATGGGTGTTTGTGTTGTCCTTAGTATAAGTTATTTTATAAGTAGTTTGTAAGTTCAGGGACTGATGACCCGGCAGTTAAGTCCCATAAGCTCAACAAACATTTGAACATTTGGCCCGGGACGGCGCCAAAACAAAATGAGGCCCACCGTCCACTATAGACTGTAAAAAAAAATAACTTTTGAGATTTGGTGGCCCCCCACGACGAGAGGCACGGGACAATCTAAAAAAAATAGGTTTCGAGATTTGGAGGCCCCAGAACGAGAGGGCAAGGGCGAAAAAAAAAAAAAGTTTCGAGGTATTTGCCCCCCCCCCCCCCCGAGTGCCCGAGTGGCGAGAGGCCCGGGGCAGTCGGTCCGCCCCTTCCCCCCCTTTATCCGCCGCTGATTCTGTATTCATTGCAGTAGATGGGTATACATCTACTGATGAGATAGTATCTCAAGTAACATTTTCAATTAAATAACTGAACCACACTTGTTGCCTTATTTCACAAAACTTTACTTATTTTGAAGGACCTAGGTTTCGGGTTGTGAGCCCATTTTTCATTAAATTACTGATTCCAAAGTACACAAGTTAAGACCTTACTACAATTCTCTGTTTTTCGACTTCACCTCTGGAAGGTAGTATTGTTTCAAAATTAATTTAGAAAGAATTATATTTGTGTTTTACATTCATTGGAATATCTTTATAATTATTGATGTTAGTTACTAACTTATTATAATCTACATATTACATTTTTAGTGCTGATGATCTGCTGAAAATATGTAGTGGACGCTAATTAATTATTCTACCCTCTCTACAGATAATAGCCTCATGTGCAATTACTGTTATTATCTTTAAAGTAAATGTTGCTACTAATCTAAAAGACGGGAATAGCTGAAATCTGTCTGCTCGTGTAGTAGTAAATTTGAGACTGTTCGCATCTGTTTTTTAATTTCTAACATTTATAATTGGTGTAGGTTGCCTTTCTTAGGTAAAATTTCCATTAGGATTACTATCATTTAGAAGACAAAGGAATTTTCGTTTTTTATCCATGTCCTACATATTTTAGGTAAAGGTCTCTAAGGCACGTTGCTGTGGAGCGCGCGGTTGTTCGCCGTCGGAGGTTCGATTCCTCCCTCGGGCATGGGTGTGTGTGTGTGTTCTCCCTAACATAAGTTGATTTAAGTTAGTTTAAATGGTTTGTAAACCTAGGGACTGATAACCGCAGCAGTTAAGTCTCTTAGATTTACAAACATTTGAACATTTTTCAACTCAAAGGACAAACAGCTAGCCATCAAGAGAAATGGGGTGTATAAAATCATTTGTAAAGTGTGTCCGTCCTGCGATATAGGACAGACAGGTCGATCAATCTGTATTAGGCTCAGAGAACACCACAGGAGCTGGAGTTTTAAAAAAGCCAATCCTGTCTTTGCTGAACATTGCATAGACCAGGAGCACAAATATGCGATAGACGTATATGTCTTACATGTAGAAGGTAAAGGTGTAAAATTGACCCAATACGAACAGACAGAATTCAGTTATTCCCCTCTTTTAGAATAGTAGCAACATCTACATTAAAGATAATAACAGTAATTGAACATGATACTATTATCGGTAGAGAAGGTAGAATAATTAATTAGCGGTCACTGGACATTTTCAGCAAGTGATCATCACTAAACATTACAATAAGTTAGCTACTAATATCAATAATTATAAAGGTATTCCAAGGAATGTAAAAAGCAAATATAATTGTTTCTGGATTAACTATCAAACAGTAATACCTTCCAGAGGTGAAGTCGAAAACCAGAGAACTGTAGTAAGGTATAAGGTTTTGTGAGACAAGGCACCAAGTGTGGTACAGTTATTTAATTAA
The DNA here is from genome assembly GCA_026315105.1 of Locusta migratoria. Taxonomy (NCBI): domain Eukaryota; kingdom Metazoa; phylum Arthropoda; class Insecta; order Orthoptera; family Acrididae; genus Locusta; species Locusta migratoria. The sequence goes on from CM048755.1 coordinate 286,192,996, forward strand.
ATACTGTAATTCAATAACTTCGTAACTACAACGGCTGTGAAAAAAACCGCATGATCTCACAACTACAGGTACTCGAATGCGATACAGAAAAATACACTAATCTACATGCAACGCCCTGTAAGCTACCAATGTGTACAGAAATTGTGATACACCGCGATTCTCAAATAGCTCGAGGAACTACTTGCTTACATTGTCCACTGCAAAGTACGCAGGAATACTCCGTGGTGACCACATTGTTTACCCATTATAAATTTTCTCTTGTAACAAGTACATGTTTGTAGTAACATTCACCAACATATTTAACTACTCGCGAGCAATGTCCAAAAGGGTCGAGAGCAGTTGCTTGTGTAAGATAGGGATGTGTGAAGATAGAGCTGTTCACAACGAACTGTGTGTGTACAGGGAGACCACATTCCTCACAGACGATAACAACAAAACTCATAACCACTGAGGAAGGAAAGAAGATTAGGTTTTAACTTGCCGTCGACACCGTGGTCATTAGAGACGAAACTCACGCTCGGATAGTTTTTGTCAGGGATTAGGGAGGAAAGAACCATTCCGGCATTTACCTGGAGTGATTTAAGGAAATCACAGAAAATCCAAATCAGGATGGCCGGAGGCGGAATTGAACCGGCCTCCTCCCGAATGCGAATGCCTCGCTCGGTCATAACCACTGAGAGCAGGTACTCCTTTTATCACTAAAGAGGATGCCGCAGTAAACAGCTGTATCATTCAGTCTCCATAAAAGGCTACGGTCTATGCAGCAACTCTGTTTCATTAAGAGCCGGCCGCGATGGCCGAGGGAACTGAGGCGCTCCAGTCACGGTCTGCACGGCCACTACGGTCGGGGGTTCGAATCCCCCCTCGGGCATGGATATTTGTGCCGTCCTTAGGATTAGCTAGTTCATAAGTAGTTTGTAAGCTTAGGGACTGATGAACCCGTAGTTAAGTCCCATAAGTTCTACAAACATATGAACATGTATATATTTCATTAAGTCATTACCGAACAAGGTATCGCAAACGTTCATCATTAAGTCATTACCTGACGAGGTGTCACAAAAGTAAGACAACGGACTTGTATTCGGGATGACGGCGGTTGAAATCTTCGCATGGATGCGCCGATATAGGCTTTCCATGATTTCATTAAATCTATGAAAGGGAAAGTTCTAGTTCTTTATTGGTCATGTAGACCGTCATACAGTACAAAATTTTCACATAACATAAAGGACAATTCAATTTTATATACTGATTGCACTTTTTCATTAATGAAGAAAATGTTAAATAAGCTGAATTATACATCAATAATCATTATATTAAAATTCTATTAATATAATATACGAGTATTATTGCAATGACAAATATTACAATAAACAAACACAAATTAGAGGAACTTTTCACCCTTTCGTCTCACTGAATTTTTTAAGACCACAACTTGATACTAGCCGCTATTTCGGCTATTACTGACAACGCAGATGGTCCTTCTTGGATCATTGTGCTTTTCAAGTTAGACTTAATCAATTTTAACTTTGTGAAGCTTCTCTCGACCGAAGCTGTACTGACTGGAACTGAGAATGATTCTGATTGTTATACAAACATTTGGATATACTTCTTCCAAATCGTTTTTTAAAATGTACTAAAGAAATTATTCTGCAAGTATTTAACTAAAAATTGCATCACTACTGCACTCATACTGCATACTTGGTCTGCTGCCGGGAATGGCCGAGCGCACTAAGGCATCATACCACGGTCAGCAAGATCGCTCTCGCCGGGGGTCGAATCCCACCCTTAGGTACGAATGTTGTGTTCGTCCATTTGTTAAGCTAGTGTAAGCTAGATGTAGGTCGTCGCTACATAACCTAGAAGTTGGAAAGCGCCATTAAACATCAAATATTAAAAAGGAACAAAAAACTAAAATTTTGACAATGTTTTGCGAGGCCCCCACAGGCGCGAGGCCGTCGGCGGTGGCCGACGTCGCCGACGCCTAGCGCCGCCACTGACTACGATCCCCAAACAGAATCCCACACATATTACACACTGACAACATTTTTCAAAACAATGAAATGATTTAAAGAATGGTATGGTTAAGAATATTTGGCCAATAACATTAATAATACAGACTTCTAAAAGCTCTGAAACAGCCGTATGGTGTAAGGCATCGTGCTATGGACTGGGCGGCCGTTCCCGCCGGTGGTTCGAGTCCTCCCTCGGTCATGGGCGTGTGTGTGTGTGTGTTGTCCTTACTGTAAGTTAGTTTAAGTAGTTTGTAAGTCAGGTGACCATGGCAGCTTTGTTCAATAGTTTTACAGACATTACAACAAACAGAAGAGAAGCTGTGTCAAGCAAGTATTCTTTCAGTTTCACTTTAAACCGGAGTAAATTTGTTATCTGTTTCAAATATGATGGCATGTGGTTATACAGCGTATATGATATACGCGCCCTTTGCATGTGCTCGTGCGTACTGTACTGACACGCAAGCTACGCTGGTTACCTGGTGTCAAAAGAGTGAAAATCACGGTTGTACTTGCTGATTGAAGAATGCCGGGATAGTTTCTTTGAAAGGGTGTGGTGGAACCTTTCCTCCCCAATCCCAGCCTGTGTTCAATTTCTAATGACCACGTCATCAACGACATATTGAACCTTGGCCGTACTTTTCCGTTTATTTAGTCAGTTACACATTGTGTTCTGTAGGTCCTCCATAAATGTGGATCGGATCAAAGGATCCCATTTGTTAATAGTAAAAGCAGCGTATGTAAACAAAACATACACATTCTTACACTAAGTAATAGCAACAAATCTACTAGCTGATTTTAAATCAAGGATGTCTGTTTTCCTTTATGCACACTGAAATTATTACAAGCGAAAGTCCTGAAAATTTTAAAGGAGGCCTCGAAGGCAAAGCCCACTGCAGACGTCTAAAAATGAACATTTCGAATCAGATTTTAGCCAAGAACTTCCATTAAACAGATGACTTAAAAGTAAAATCGTACACATAAGATAATTTGTATTATTACTGCGCACTCTGTTGCCTCTAAGTGTCTTCTATAAGGAAATCGAATAAATAATACATAATTTGAATTGCAATATGAAATAAAATAATTGAACAATACATTTTTCGTATTGAGAATGGTGAAGTGGGGGAAAGTCACTGAATTATTATGTAGACGGAGGGAATCAAATTTTTCCGTCCATTCTGATTAAATTTCCTTTTTTTCGTTAATCACGAGAGGAATGGTGCGATTGTTCGTTTAAAAATTCTATCGCCTGTTTCCTCCCCTGCCCTTTTGCAACCGAACTTTCAGCTGCGTCACTAATGACCTCAGTGTGGATGAGATTTTAAACAGCAAAGACCAATGACAATTTGTGCTGCAATATATTTTTGGGATGTGCCAGTTCGTTGATATACCATAAAATAATTCGCACATTGGTTCTGAGCCATGAAGTTAGTGTTTATCTCCCAAAGAAATTCGATTTGCCCGATATATACTTTTTCATTGACTTAAGATTAAGATAACAAGACACATTTTGAGTCTTTATGACGTAGATGAATTTGATGAAGCGAAAATTTTTGACAAGTGACATAAAGTTACAAAAATGTGTCTTTTACAATTGAGGAAGTTTTTACTTAGTTGTGGAGAAATAAATTATCATAATCTGGCACATACTTCAATAAATATGTAGTGAGATGTAATAGATAACGTACATACTCTTTTGGGTTGATGAGCTTTCAAGCCTTTGAAACTGAATAACTGATGCAACATAATGTTTTAAATCTAAATACACCACACACAGTCTTGGTTTTTTCATTAACATTTCAACATAAAGGAAATAAGTAATGTTTATGTATTTTGCAGAACGACATATTGACCATAGGTGTCAATTTTTTTCTCAGTGCTACCGGTTTCGGTCATTTACCATTATCAAGCTTAGCAGAGTTAGCTAATAACTTAACATGTCGTTATACAAGAATTGAAAATTATAACATAAGTATTTGCTATAATTGCTCTAGTCATTGATAGTATCACAGTGGCTGATTGTTACAGTCAGCCACTGTGATACTATAAATGACTAGAGCAATGACAGCAAATACTTATGTTATCATTTTGAATTCTTGTATAACGACATGTTAAGCTATTAGCTAATCTCTGCTAAGCTTGATAATGGTAAATGACCGAAACCGGTGGCACTGAGAAAAAATAAACAGATATGGTCAATGTGTCGTTCTGCATTTATCTCAAAGCTGTTATGCCCCATCTGTTCAACATTCTTTATGTATTTTATTCATTTTAATAGATTTTGCCAATGATGTAGTTTTGTATTTTGCTGTACTTTCTAACAAAATGAGGCTAAAATAGTTTACTTCGATGTCTATATACCGTCAAACGGGGTGATTTCGGACACGAGAGTGATTTCGGACGATATGGTTTATCTTCTGTTTCCTGCTGAATAGCAACGAATTGGCGCTACTTTGCACCTCCGCGCGCTGCTTATTTTCTTTGCAGCAGACTGTAATTCCAGCGTTTGGATCGATTGTTTACCGACGCAATAATCAGTCGGATCGTCTCACTGTCGAAAGTTCCTGCCGTGCTATGCAGTGGAAACTTTCTGTTGTTGTGACAGGCGGAAATGTATTGTAGCGTCAGTTGACAACGCGGCACTGTGATAAGTTTTGTTCCAGTTTGTCACGAGTTTCGTGTTAAGTTTCAAAGTAACGGAGGTTTTTTTCAAAATTGTGTACTTTGTGGGGTGATTTCGGACAATGCCGAGAAAGTATAACAGTAAGAAAGGTCTTCAAGATCGGTGTAATTATGACCAGGAAATTTTAAAGAAAGCAGTTTCAGATATTCAGTGTGGCAAATTAACGTATAGAAAAGGATTTAATAAATAAAATTTCTTATCTCAGTCCTTACTCCATATTTTAATGTTGGACGTCGTTAAAATATGTTAAAAGTCAATAAAACCAAACAGAAAGAAAGTAGAATACAAAAGGCAATTTGTGTCCGAAATTACACCATACACTTCAAAACACCGGACAGAGATTGAAAATACACATGTGTCCGTAATCACCCCAGTCCATGAAGTGATTTCGAACACTTTATTTGTCTGTCTCAGGGAAAAGTAGATCCACATGGACGTTCTGTTTCTAGGATATTTTATCGGTTATACATATAACCCACCACTTCCCTACAAAATAAAAATAAAAAAAAAAAAAAAAAAAAAAAAAAAGAACTCTGACAAACCCTACGGAAGTTACAGTGAAAATAATATCAAAAATGTCCGATATCACCCCGTTTGACGGTATATGCTATCTTACCAGACACTTGCCATAAAGGTAAATTCAAGGGAGAAATTTCGGAATCATTTGATATAAAGGCTGGTGTTACACACGGAGATGGATTCTCCTCATTACTGTTTAAATGTATTTTGGGAAAGGCAATTACACAATGGCGAGAGCAAAATCAATAAATCAAGTTAGGCAGAAGTAATATAAGAGTAGATTGCCCTGTCTTTGCAGATGATCTGGCGATTTTAACTAGGGATGTTACCACAGCTCAAAAACAAACTGAAATTCTTAAAGAAGTTGCGGGAAAAGGACTACAAATATTATTAAAAAAAAAGGAATATATGACATGCAACAATCAAGCACCAACGTTTCTGAACATGAAATATGGAAAAATAAAAAGGTTTTCTCGGTTTAAATACCTGGGGGAAATCATACAAGAAAATGGCCTGGAAAAAGCTGCAAACAAAGTTCGCTGTCAAAAAATGGCAACTACCCTCAGATTAACACATTGTATTTATAATAAAAATATACTTTCTGAATTCAACAAACTTCAATTTTAAACAGAAAGAGAGATATTGAAGAAGTTCCAAAGAAAGAAAGACTACTAGGAAAATATTAGACCCAAGAATTACTGATTGAGAAATTTACAAGCTGAGACGTAGTAACGAAATAGAAGAACACACAGACATACATGGTTACATGAGAAAAATAAGACTTAAATTTTATGGGCACATTAAACGAATGGCTCCTATAGGGCTGACAAAACAAATTTTAGAATTCTACGAAAACAGAAGTAAGGAGCCGGCCGCAGTGGCCGAGCGGTCTGCGACGCGCCAGTCACAGCCTGCACGGCCACTACGGTCGGCGGTTCGAATCCCCCCTCGGGCATGGCTATTTGTGTCGTCTTTAGTATAAGGTAGTTCATATGTAGTTTGTAAAGTTAGGGACTGATGACCCCGCAGTTAAGCCCTTTAAGCGTACCAAACATTTGAAAATTTTGAACAGAAGTAAGGCCAAAACTGAACCAATTAAATGGATAGCTACGGTTAAAGAGGACATTAAAGTAGCTGTTGTAACTCAGGCAGACGTTACAGATGGAGAAACATACAGACAAAAGATATTGGATTGGAAAGTTGGTCCGAGGAAAATTAGAAAACGGACTGGAATTTGGACAATTCTGAAAACTGTTGACACCCCTGCGCCGTGACGCCTCTGACGTCATTTTTAGATAGCCCCGGTGCTGGTCACACACAAGATGCTTCGTTTTCCAATAGATAAGTAGGGGTAAAATACAGGAAAAGGAGGGTTATTTACAACTTGTACAAAAGCCAGACCGCCGTTATTAGAGTCGAAGGGCATGAAAGGGAAGCATTGGTTGGGAAGGCAGTAAGATGGGGTTGTAGTCTTTCTCCAATGGTATTCAATTTGTACATCAAGCAAGCTGTGAAGGAAACCAAGGAACATTTTGGAGAAGGGATTAAAGTTTAGGATGAAGAAATAAAAACATTGCGTTTTGCTAATGACATTGTAATTCTATCAGAGACATCAAAGGATCTGGAAGAGCAATTGGATGGAATAGATCGTCTTTTGAAGCGAGCGTATAAGATGGAAATTATCAAGAGCAAAACAGATTCCAAATAATGGAATGTAGTCTAAGAAAATCAGGCGGCGCTGAAGAAATTAGACTAGGTAACGAAACAATGAAAGTGATAGGTGAGTTTTGTTACTTGGACAGTAAAATAACATACGACGGTCGTAGTACAGAGGGCATAAAATGCAGAATGGCAATGGGAAGAAAAGCGTTTTTGAAAAAGAGGAATTTACTAACATTAAATATTAATTTAAGTGTAAGGAAGTCTTTTCTGAAAGCATTTGTGTGGAGTGTTGTCTTGTACGGTAGTGAAACACGGACTATAAATAGTTCAGGCAGGAAGAGCATAGAAGCTTTTGAAATGTTGTGCTACAGAAGAATGCTGATAGATCGCATAACTAATGAAGAGGTACTGAACAGGATTGGGGAGAAAAGGAATTTCTGGCATACTTGGACTAAAAGAAGGGATCGATTGGTAAGACACATTCTTAGACATAAAGGAATCGTGAATATAGCATTGGAGGGAAGTGTGGGGAGTAAAAATCGTAGAGGGAGACCTCGAGATGAATACAGTAAACTAAACAGATTCAAATAGATGTGGGTTGTCATTCTTATGAGGAGATGAAGAGGCTGCAACCCCTCCTCCTCCCGTCAGGTTGCTGTTACCTGGGGCCTAACTGCCCTACTCAAAAAAATTGGTGGAGAAGAGATGCATTTAACGTTTAATATTTAATTTCAATAAAGTTTTCGTCTTCTTAGTTTTGGGCCTACACTTTAATCTCAACAATGATTCATCTACATCTACATGGGATACTCTGCAAATCACATTTAAGTGCCTGGCAGAGGGTTCATCGAACCACAATTATACTATTTATCTCCCATTCCATTCTCGAATAGCGCGCGGGAAGAAAGAACACCTGAATCTCTCTGTTCGAGCTCTGATTTCTCGTATTTTATTCTGATGATCATTTCTACGTATGTAAGTCGGAGTCAACAATATATTTTCGCATTCGGAGGAGAATGTTGGCGATTGGAGTTTCGCAAGTAGCCCACGCCGCAGCGATAAGCGCCGTTGTTGTAATGATTCCCATCCCAGATCCCGTATCATTTCCGTAACGCTGTATCCCCTGTATCGTGACAATACGAAACGAGCTGCCCTTCTTTGGACTCTTTCGATGTCCTCTGTCAAACCCACCTGATAAGGATCCCACACTGGGCTGCAATACTCCAAAAATGGACGGACAAGCGTAGTGTATGCAGTTTCTTTAGTAGTTCTGTTGCATCTTTTAAGGGTTCTGCCAATAAAACGCAGTCTCTGGTTCGCCTTTCCCACGATATTATCTACGTGTTCTTTCCAATTTAGGTCTGAAGTAATAGTAATTCCTAGGTATTTTATGGAGTTTACGGCCTTCACATTTGATTGATTTATCTTGTAAACAAAGTTTAACGGATTTCTTTTCGTACTCATGTGGACGACTTCACACTTCTCATTATTGAGTCAATTGCCAATTTTTACACCATACTGATATCTTATTCAGATCGTTCTGCAGTTGGTTTTGATCTTAAGATGATTTTACTAGACGTGACTTGAATGGATAGTGCACGTTTCACTGGTAAGATTGACATTTATTATATTTAAATTAGCCTCACACGCACAACACATAAATTAACATATAAAACTTCAACACTGTGTGCCACATTTTCTAAAGATCAGCCTAACAATATCAAAACGAAACCTCAGTCTTATTATACAAGCGCACCGGTCAGCAACTCAACTGCTACTACTTCTACAATGAACACCACTGCCACTGCTGGCGCTACAAGTCAGCGATATTACAAATACCACGGCTCACTTCAAAGACATAGTAGCAAAGACATTAATCCCTTACAAGGCTTGCTCGAGATAGAGTAGGGTGGAGAGCTGCATCAAACCAGTCTCCGGACTGAAGACCACAACAACAACAAAAAGCAATATTAGTGCTTCGTACAATCTTGCCCCATAAAATCTCGTATCACAGCTACATGAGTGTTGGCACTTTTAAAGGGGTTGGTGCAAATGGTGCCTCTGCTCTTGTCTAACGTAATATTAACATTATTTTCTGTGTATACTCGATAGGCCGAGTTATAGTGGCCACTGAAAACAAAATCAATACAGTCGCCACCCTCCAACAATTAGGTAACAAGTATTTGAACGTACACATAACAGTCGGTAGCGAACACGTAGGAGCTTATAAACTGTCCGAAAATGGAGTATATGGGCTCAAATATTCATACACTCACTAGGAGGGGTTCCTGCCGTTGTTTTGTTTCGATTATGAAAAGAGAAAATGCATCTGGAAATAATGGTGTTGAAGTTGAACTGATTTATTAAAGAGCAAAATTATCTGGAAGATACTGGCAAAATTGTTTACTGGTCAGGAAACGTACGTTGCAGAACTCATATAATACCGTAGTAGTTCTTCTCTACAACAATGCAGAGAGATAACACATATAATACTATAGAACTACCGGTCTTACCTCTATTATACACAAAATGTGCAATAAAATTAACACCAAATTCAAACAAAATGAATGTAATGAGCTGTATAACGAGTGCCTGAAGAAAAAATTGTTTGCTACAAAATCATAAACGAAATTATAAACTTAAGCAAAAGGAAGAAATTAGATTTATGTCTGGGATAATAGATTTTGTGAAAGTTCATCACATTTTGTCAACAAAATCCTTCCCTACAGCCATACAGCCATTGAGGAATAAACTGTAGATTCAGCGTTTGTTAATATACTAAAATTATCTGTATCATTGCTACAGTGTCCATCAGACTTCATCCGGATAGCAGGAGTTGGAAGAAGAATCAGGAAAGTAGGGTGTGGAAGAGAGGTTCGATGAAAAGTTCCGTGTCATTAAATTCTCAGCATATGTAGTGAAAATATTAAGATTGTTGAACCGGCAAAACCGAGAAATACATTATTTGGCCACGAGTGAACCACCGTGTTTTGCAAATCATATTGCACTCTTTGCCTTAAGTGCAAAGCAACTTCGAGAACTAACATAAATTTTTGATTGAATATGTTTGAAATAAAGCCAAAAATCAATTAGAATGAAAAAAAAAAATAATGCATAATCATCACATCAGAAATAACACAGTATCAATGAATAATGAAGTATTTTTTCGGTTTATGAGTTTTTTCATTTAGGACGATTAGAAACAGTGACTGAATTAACATCACAATAAATAAGCGGAAGAGTAACAATGGCCTGGAATGATAACCTGTGCAAAATTTTCAAACATAAGTTTACAAAGCTTTTGTTATGCAAATTTTACAGTCTGTTTGTGTTACGAGTTTTGACCTAAGGCAGTGAAACGTGAAATTTCAGTGAAACAAAAAAACTACTAATTAAGTAGAAGCACTTGTGCGAATTATTAGAAGAGACAATAGAAAAGCTGTCAGGACTGCAGCAAATTTCGAATGAAAATAAAGTGGAAGTGGGTGAGACATGTAGCTAAGAATATGACTAATTGACTGACCAACGATATTATCTGCTGTTTTCTACTAGATAAGATAAGGCAAGACTGTACTCTGTTTGAATGCTGGAGGATGTTATTAGGAAAAATTTGGAGCCAAATACTGTCAGATAGTTACATTACATAACTTTACATGAATCATAGTCCATGAAACCTGTGGAGAGCTAGAACTTCATTGTAGAGGGAATGGAAGGCTGTAAATTTTATTGGAGCACGTTATGAAGAAATTACCTAACATAACAAACGGTTATAATGTTCTTTCTTTCTCTTTGGCCATGTTCCCACACATGAAGGGTCGGCTTTGTTAAATCCGGGTTTGGCGTGTTAATATTTCTGGGGTGACAGGATACCCTTCCTGTCACCACCCCATGTCCCCTGGGAGGAAATGTGTACCCCAAATGTCTGCATATCTATATCCATAAATGTGAATGTGTGTTCGGTGTACGTTTATCACGTCTGAACCACAAGACATAAAGAGCTACAAATTTGCATAGTTACTAATGTCTACCCGGGGAAGGCTTTAGAGACGGTTTTATGGCGAATGGATATATATATATATATATATATATATATATATATATATATATATATATATATATATATATATTAATGTGAATGTCTGTTCGGTGTATGCTTATCACGTCCGAACGACAAGACGTAGAGACTTAAATATTTGTACAGTCACTAATTTATACCTGAGGAAGGTTTTAGGCACTGTTTTATAGCGATCTGATAGATATTTGGTAATTTGAAGAATATAACGCGAAATGCGGAACAATAATTACTCTTTGAAAATTATATTTACTCTTTGAAAATGGTTTTATTGGTTGCATTGTTGCTTGAGGGTTGATAATGATAAAAGTGTGGAGTATATTGGGATGGAAAGTTATCGGTGTATATAAAATTCTACGTGTGTGTGTGTTAATATTTCGTTCTGCAGCGAAAACTACAGAACGCAAACGAATGGTCTGTGTGCAATTGTCCGAAGTCTCCCGTTGTACAGCATAGCAGTTCCATGCCGATAGCTGTAAGGGGGTGGAAGATATGGTGGTTGAAATTCGCCAAATTATAAAAAAATTCGGACTGAAGGCCAGCGATGACGTTTGCGATTCTATAGCCAGGAGGTTACATACAGCGAAACGTGATGCTACAGACCATATCTTTGGTCTATGCATGCTACAATGTCTTCAGCTCTTTCTCTGTAAGGATAAGCATACGAATAAGGAAATATAAGAATAAATAAATAAAGCAGTAAAAAAGAAATTTCTTTCAATAAATCTCTTTAAAAAATCGATTTAACGTTTCGCGCATTACATCAAGTGATCGATCTGTGATATTATTACTATCATTATTGTTGAATTTCGTGATTGTATTCTTCAAAACGAGTGCATTTTTACGTGTGATTTGATCCACACACTTACTTTCCTGATAATGTTGATTAAAAATGTTTGTTTCTAAAGAAGGTATTATATTTCATTTCATTCTTCAAAACCAAAACCTCATAGCACACTACTGAAAGATAGCTTATCTTTCATCATCAACCAACACGCGAGCGGAGCCGCGGGTTTAAACTAGTAGTGTTATATGTGTGAAAGTGTAAAGTACTACGAAAAGTTTGTGAATGGTGTAACTGAGGCGGGAATTCGTTACCAGCCCGGTATTCACCTAGGGGGATGTGGAAAACCACCTAAAATCACATCCAGGCTGTCCGGCACTACGACCCCCTTCGTTAATCCACCTGGCGGATTCGAACCGGGTCCGGCACGCCTCCCCGTGCGTTAGACCACACGGATAACCGAGCGAGTAACAAACAATTATCATGTTACAGTGAATATCTATTTATTTTTTAAGTTTCTCTGAATATACGCCAGAATAGAGTAGAAGCAGTTGCCCTATAGCTCTTTATTTCGGTCTTAAAAACCACCACGTCAGACACAAGATACTGAATATGATATGAAGACTATTGGATACATGTAAATCCAAGTAGAATATCGTTTAATGAATATCAAAAAGAAGGAAGGACGCTTCAGAGGACAGAGCGTATACTAGTTCAGAATGTTTCTAACTACAAGTGCATATTGTGTGAACAGCATAGAAATAACACATAGTTCTTCTCCCTGCAGATGAAATTAAAAACATGTGAACCTGCTGTGTATACTATACTTTAATATTACATCTTTTAAATGAGACATCGCGGTTCAAAACAACAAATAGCCTTAATTTATTGAAGACAAGAACCAAGATCGCTTTTTATTTATTTTTTATTAAAATTACCGGTCTCGGCAGTTTAACTGCCATATTCGGATCTGCAAGGACACACAAAATCATACTCAAAATGCTATAATACAACAAGCCATTTTTTCTTTATTGTTATTTTACACTGAACATTATACATGTCAGTAGGCTGGCAGCAGCGTTAAGTGCTGCCCTTCAGCCGAGAGAACGTAAAATACATGAACATGAGGAATTAAAACATGAAACTGAGTTAAAACAATGGAGATTTAAAACATAGACAAGACGATAGAAATAGGAGAAACGACAGTTGTAACAGATGAATAAAACAGACGTAGTCAGTTAAAATAATGAGCCACAGTGACACTAAAAAACACGTAGTATGACATCAAAACACAGACCAGACGAAGAGCACTCGGAGACACTGTTGAAACGTATCGATTGCGACACTTGCCTGGAAGCGGCGGACGCAGATAAAACACACACACTGATGCACTGTTATACACAATACTGGACCAAGCACTGTACAACAAGCCAGAGAAATACTATTTTTAAATATCCACTTTCGAAACCCACCTTAGATTACACTCTTCACAACATTATTATTAAAAGCTTTTAAAACACATTTACTCGCTAACTTGATTGTTGGATTGTCAACATATAAATAAAATAAGATCATCAACATCCTTTAATAAGGTGTGATCACTAAGTTAAAACCAATCCTGAATAACTCAGCCATCCAAACTCAGAAGTTGATACTAGATGGTGCTCTAGATGTGACATTTGAGCATCACTTCCTTGATGTCAATAACAGTAATCTTGTACATTCACATTAGGCAATAGATGTATACCTTTGTATGTGATAATTGTAATAAATATCGCAATTTTCCTTAGTGTGTGGATCAGCTATTTAAAAATACAAGAACATGAAGGGAAAAGATAATAAAGTCGCTACAAACTTATATATACAGGCAACTGCTTTGTAGTCCAAGGTCTATGTTTAGACATCAGATACCAATAACCAGACTTAATGTATACATATATGGGTTGAGAAAAAAATTATTAACATGCTATGTAACATTTTAGACGAAATTACAGTACATACAGAATGGCATTGTAAAAACACTTCGTTATGAGGAACCTACATTGTAGCCTAAGGTCTGGGTATGGAAGTATCGTAATAATAGCTAGTTAATTGAATGTACGAAAAATATGATGACATAATGGATATAAAAACAACTGATATGATCAATAATGAAATAAAACCTATTGTGGTTCTAAACTGAATAGCAACTACTTTAGGAACCACACAAGTGGTGCTCAAAGTCTAAGTGTTACTCATTACAACTTGTAATAGTATAGCCATTGTATAGTATAAATAATTAATTTTATAGAAAACTCATAGATTTATTTAGAAATCATTGTTAAGAAATTCTTGTATACAAACCACTGTGGTTTAATCCACATACAATGTTTCGGACATTTGCATCATTAACCAGTGTCTAGGTATTGATACATAATTACAAAATTCAACCTAGGACGTCAAGTATGTTTTCACAACCATTTATTATTCTAGTGGGTTCATGAACTAATTTTTCGGAGAATACATTCAGTACAATTCCGGACGATGTTTTATCTTCGGCTCCGATTTTAACATGTATTTCTGTCGACATATCGAGGGTAAGTTAAAGTCACCTCCAATTACAATTGTATGTTTTCCGTACAGTTTTGAAATTTGATTCAACCTTTCTTTGAACATTTCAGGAATCAAATCGTCTGAGTCAGGGGGCGGTGTAAAGAACCAATTATAAACTTATTCCGTTTGTTAGGTATAACCTCTACACATACCAACTCACAGGAGCTACATACTTCAATTTTGCTACACGATAAACCATTTGTAACACTAATAAATACGCCATCACCTATTTTATTCGCTCTATCCTTTCTGAACACCATTTGTCCCTTTGTAAAAATTCCAGCTGTTCTTATCTCCGGCTTAAACCAGATTTCTGTACTTACAATGGTTTGTGCTTCAGTACTTTCTATTAGCATTTGGATCTCTGGCAATTTCCCCACATAGCTACGACAATTTAAAAATGTTTGTAAAACTTATGGGACTTAACTACGGGGTCATCAGTCCCTAAACTTACAAACTACTTATGAACTAGCTAATACTAAGGACGGCACAAACATCCATGTCCGAGGGGGGGGATTCGAACCCCCGCCCATAGTGGCCGTGCAGAACGTGACTGGCGCGCCGCAGACCGCTCGGTCACCGCGGCCGGCACGACAATTTAAACTCAAACTCACTTTGTGCGTTCCCGAGGCCCTCTAAAATAGTAATAATAATAAAACGCCCCCGCTACCAGTGTAGTCACTTTCTGTACGTTGTGGCCACCAGACCTATTCAGCGGAATCCAGACCCCCCACCATCCGATGGCACAGGTCGAGGAATGTGTAACATAGTAAATATTTTGATGTAGTTTTTTTTCTTTTAATCGTTCTTGTATTCTAGTTTTGTAGTGCTTGCATATTTCGAAATTTAAAGCTTGTGGAATTCTTATCTTTAGTCATGACCTAGACCACATAAAAGAACATTGCAAGTCAACACCAGAAATGTGGCAGCCGCCTGTTTTCCTACGTTTAAAATAAAGTTCGAATTGTTATTATTCAGAATGATTATAACGTTCAAACAGAATTTTTGTCATTGTTATTATTATTTGTGGTGTCGCACAAGTCCAAAGTGCGCGCCACCTACTTTCGCCGCGCGCCGCCATGCACGCACGGCGCGGCGTTCTTACGACGACAGCCACGAGCGCCCTCTGCTGCAACTCCGCTCGTGGCCACCACTGAACGACATCGTTCACTGGGGACTGAGATAGGAACCAGCGAACACTTCGGAATCACATAAGCACCAGTAAAGACTTGGCTATTGGACAGGCACTAGGCAGGCCTCTAACTCAACTATGTATCAGCACTCTGCAGTACTGAATTGTGTAAAAGTTAAGTATTCTATAAATTCTGTGCAATATATATCTCATTCTAATTTACTCTAGTGTTTCTAGTTTCTGGCTGCTCCCCTCCGTACCTGCACCAGCGTGCTATCTTTATTCCTGTGTCGGTCTCATTCCACTCGGCCACCGACACCTACGACGGAAACGAGACACAAAAGCGGCGACGAGGCTGGGACACAAAATTATTATTATTATTTTCCACAATTAAAGCTTAAAAATCATAAAATTTCAAGAGTAGGTCATGTGATCGAAAACGCTCAGTTATTGACTGAAGCTCGAGGCCAACGAGAAAAAAAGGCCGTGGCGCGTACATCACGATACACGTCATCAGAGAAGGCTTAAGACAACGCGATCGCTTACTGGCTGGCTAGTCGCCATGGGACAGTGGGCTCTGCCCCAGCGTCCAGCCAGTTAGCCAGCAATCACACTGTTTCCAGCCTTCTCTGATGACGTACGTGATGTACACGCCACGGCCTGTGTTTCTCGTTGGACTCGCTGAAGCTCTGGTGACGTCACATAACACGAAGAAGACGAAACTATATGTGTTTTATAGCCTTATTAGCGAAAGTTCGTAGATTCTTCCTTACTTTTTCTTCGGACAGTTTAGTTTTTTGTGATGGAAAACGCATTTACAACTTTCGGATGCCCGAAAGAACACACACCACACCAGTCTATAATAACTATTTATACGCGAAGACGGCATTTGGTTCATTTACTTCACTGCAGGTGTACGTTCGACCTCGCACGGGAATCTGTAATGGTGAATGTTAAGAGGGCGTGGACAATGGGGGCGCTACAGCGCTTGTGGGACTTTGAGACGGATGTGAGGTGAGCGCGGGTAGCCAAGTGGTTAAGGAAGGAAGGAAGCTTAGAGTTTAACGTCACGTCGGCACCTTGGTCACTAGAGATGGAGCTCACGCTCGGAGTTTTGGGTAAGGATGGGGATGGAAATCGGCCGTGCCCTTCTGAAAGGAGGCATCCCGGCATTTGCCTGGAGTTATTTAGGGAAATCACGGAAAACCTAAATCAGAAAGGCCGGAGGTGGATTTGAACCACCATTTTACCGAATGCGAGTCCAGTGTGTTAGGACAGCGCCACCTCGCTCGGTCAAGTGGTTAAGGCGACTGCTGTCTCGGAGCGAGAGATCTGGGTCCGATTCCTCCCCCCCCCCCCCCCCTCACATTTTCACTTGTCGCCACTGTATAAGTTCAATGTCCCACTGCAGCTAATGTTAATCCTTTCCTTCCTAACACTTCTTCCTTCCTCTCCTTCACAAAAAAAGAAGAAAAATGCGAATGAAATACGTCTGCGAACCCGGAGTGGTGTCTGTTCTTTCGGACATGTCTGAAAGAACAGAAACCACACCAATGTACAATAAGAATAATAATTAGCAGCCGCGCGGGAGTAGCCGAGCGGTCTGAAGCGCTACGTTACGGATCGTGTGGCCTCCTGTATCGGAGGTTCGAAACCTCCCTCGGGCATGGATGTATGTGTTGTCCTTAAGTTAGTTTAAGTAAATTGTAAGTTGTCCCACAGAATTACAAACATTTGAACATTTTGAATAATTATCATGTTGAGTGTTTTATTAGAACAAAATGATTCTCACACATTATAAACGCACTAACTTTGGGGGGGGGGGGGGGGGGGGGACGAAGGGTTCGGACCGCCCCGGGCCTCTCGTCCGGGGGAGGCCTCGAAAGCAGGTGTTCTGGCCTCCAAACCTCAAAAGCTATTTTCTTTTAGACTGTCCATTGCCTCTCGTCCTGGGGGTCCTCCAAATTTCAAAAGTTACTTTTTTATAGTAATAGATGTATTTCCAAGTGGACGGAGGGCATA
This sequence comes from Locusta migratoria, assembly GCA_026315105.1. Classification (NCBI taxonomy): domain Eukaryota; kingdom Metazoa; phylum Arthropoda; class Insecta; order Orthoptera; family Acrididae; genus Locusta; species Locusta migratoria. Next base: position 286,210,474 of record CM048755.1, read on the forward strand.
ATTTTCCTTTGCCGCCGCCCCGGGCCTCCGACAGCCTTAGTCCGCCACTGCTCCTCGCATTGAATCTTTCAGCTTTGGCGTGAACGCCAACTCCCACCCAAGGTATTATATTGTCCTTGAGCAGTTCATTAACTTCAGATATGTCTGCGTTATAACACAGTGGTAACTGTTAAAAAAAGACGTGAGGACCGACAGACCTTTTCGAAATTTTTAGACAAGCTAGTGGAACCTGAAATTGAGGACGAAACGGACTTATTCTTCAAATCCATGGCAGCAACAGTAAAAAAAAAAAAAAAAAAAAAAAAAAAAAAAAAAAAAAAAAAAAAAAAATTTAGATCCGACCTTATATGCAGAGCCAAAAAAACAAATTTGCAATATCGTGATGGATTTGGAAACCATGAACCAAAGATATCAAGGACATGGCAACGGATCGACACATCAGTACGAAACCTGCAGCGCAACATCGTCACCTTGCCCTCCTGCTCCTGTCTCAAGTGTTGTCACTGAGCAACACCCTTCAATCTGTGACAATGTCACCAATGCAGACCACGGTAACTACAATAAGTGAAACTCGCCCTGTGTTTTATGCTTTGTAGAATTATTATTTTTCTTTCTGTTGTAATACATTATATTTCATTCAAACTACATAATCAATATTTTTGTGCTGTTCTCAGTCCCGTTCCTCATCTTAAGAAATAGTAAAAATTACACGTGTATGCATTTTATTTAGTGCGGAAAGAAAACAATCAGTACGATCCAATAAGGCCAATGCTTTCATCATATGTAACACACGTTCGTCAAATCAGAATTTATTCCATTGGAACAATGGCACAGCAGTAGACATAACAAGCGTTCCAATAAGGTCAACACTTTCAGTATGCATAAAAGAAATTCAGCAAATGGTCTACTGGAATAGTGTAAAAGTAGTACATAATGTGACAGTAGATAGCATGTCACGTTGACTACCAATTCACATTAACACTAATTATTAATGAGAAACTCACCTCTTCTGCTGGTGTGATTGGTCTCGCTACTCGGTTGCAGGAATCGCTTTTCAGTTTGTCTTCAACTAATGACAGAAGATATTGAAACTGATTAGGGGTGAATCTAAAATATTCTTTAAACATGTCCACATCGTCAAACAAATGTTTTTTTATTATTGTTATTAAGATGTTGTACGCTCCTTCTTCATGATACAAAAACATTTGTCTCACTGTTTTGCGCTTCCTGAGAACTCTCTGCAATAATAAGCATTTTGTTCCGTAGCTTCCATGTACTTTCGTAGTGCCAAAGCGAAAATCTTTTTACACCGAGCACAGCGCTGCATACTGGTCCTTCGCTGTCCTTGCTACTACTGCCACGCCACATTGACCCATGCCTAGCAAACTGTGCCTCGCAGCGAGTTGAACCAACGCCACCTAGATACAAGGCCTGTGCGCTGCCTGCCAAGAGTAGTCATAACACAAGCAAACTATTTGTCTTACGTAGCGTTGTACTGAGTTTGGGAATACTTACAGGTTGCACACTGTATTTCAGAATGTTCTTAATGTTATTCATGTGATTCTCCATGCAGATTTTTGCTCATATGAGACAAAATGCCTAATATGAATAGTCCGATTCCAAATCGGTAAGCTATCTTACGAATAGTTCATAAATATGTTAAACCAACACAATTTGTCTGTAAATCACATAAATAGCATTAAGAACATTCTGAAACACACTGTGCAACCTTTATGTATTCCCAAACTCAGTACAACGCTGTTGTTGTTGTTGTGGTCTTCAGTCCGGAGATTGGTTTGATGCAGCTCTCCACCCTACTCTATTCTGAGCAAGCCTTTTCATCTCCTCATAAGAACGGCAACCCACATCCACTTGAATCTGCTTACTATACGCGTCTCTTGGCCTCCCTCTGCGATTTTTACCCCACACACTTCCCTCCAATGCTAAATTTACGATGCCACGATGTCTAAGAATGTGTCCTACCAAGCGATCCCTTCTTTTAGTCAGGGTATGCCAAAAATTACTTTTCTCGCCAATTCTGTTCAGTACCTCTTCATTAGTTATGTGATCTACCCACCTAATCTTCAGCATTCTTCTGTAGCACCACATTTCAAAAGCCTCTATTCTCTTCCTGTCCGCACTGCTTATCGTCCATGTTTCACTCCCGTACAAGGCAACACTCCACACAAACGCCTTCAGAAAAGACTTCCTTACCCTTAAATTAATATTCGATGTTAGCAAATTTCTCTTTTAAAAAATGCTTTTCTTTCCATTGCCATTCTGAATTTTATATCCTCTGTACTGCGACCATCATTTGTTATTTTACTACCCAAGTAACAAAACTCATCTACCTCCTTTATTGCTTCGTTTCCCAATCTCATTCCTTCAGCATCACCTGATTTTCTTATACTGCACTCCATTACCGTAGTTTTGCTCTTGTTAATGTTCATTTTATACGCTCTCTTCAACACACTGTCCATTCCATTCAACTGCTCTTCCAAGTCGTTCGGTGTCTCTGACAGAATTACAATGTCATCAGCAAAACGCAATGTTTTTATTTCTTCCGCCTGAACTTTAATCCCTATTCCAAAATTTTCCTTGCTTTCCTTCACCGCCTGCTCAATGTACAAACTGAATAACATTGGAGAAAGGCTACAACCCTGTCTTACTCCCTTCCCAACTGATGCTTCCCTTTCATGGCCTTCGAGTCTAATAACTGCGGTCTGGCTTTTGTACAAGTTGTAAATAACTCTCCTTTCCCTGTATTTTACCCCTGCTGACTTCAGAATTTGATAGAGTGTAGTCCAGTCAACATTGTCAAATGCTTTCTCCAAATCTACAAAAGCTAAAAATGTAGGTTTGCCTTTCCTTAATCTATCTTCTAAGATAAGACGTAAGGTAAGTATTGCCTCCCGAGTTCCTACGTTCCTCCTGAATCCAAACTGATCTTCCCCGAGGTCAGCTTATACCAGGTTTTCCATTCTCCTGTAGATAATTCGTGTTAAAATTTTGCAGCCATGACTTATCAAACTGATGGTTCTGTAATTTTCACGCCTGTCTGCGCCTGATTTCTTTGGAATGGGGATTATTACATTTTTCTTAAAGTCTGAAGGCATTTCGCCTGTCTCATACATCCTACACACCAGTTCAAATAGTCTTGTCATGGCCGGCTCTCCCAGAGACTTTAGTAGCTCTGAGGGTATGTCATCTACTCCTGTGGCCTTGTTCCGACCTAGGTCTTTCAGGGCTCTGTCAAATTCATCTTTCAGTATAGTATCTCCTATTTCATCTTGATCTACTTCCTCTTCCCTTCCTACAACATCGTCCCTAAGTTCATTTCCTTTGTAGAGCTGCTCTATGTACTCTTTCCACCTTTGAGCTTTCCCTACGTAACACAAACAGTTTGCTTGTGTTATGACTACTCTTGGCAGGCAGCACACAGACCTTGTATCTAGGTGGCGTTGGTTCAACTCTAGTGGCGCCAGTAAACCACACAACGCGTCTCTCGTCTAGGACAAACGATAGCACCCAACGCCTTCCAACAAATTCCAAAATTAAATTCAACCCTGTCCAGAACTTTTTCTCGCTTACACCCCCCCCCCCCCCCCCCCCCAAAATAGTTAAATGTAAAAACGTTTGTCGCTTACTACATTTCGAATGATGATTTGGTACAAGTTCTGCGTCAGACGTGAGATTTTAATTTATTACTTCACTATTACTGACTCTATTGGACAGAAAATTTTCAAGCGTCATAAACATATAGTACTGAAGCCAATTATAAAATTATTTTGGTGTGCGAAAAACAGTTTAGGACATATGGTGTGATAAATATAGAGTAACGCGAAAAAAAAAAAGTTTCCTCAAAATCTTAAATGTTTCTTTTTTTCAATGGGAAAATTTTTTATTTTTATTGAAAAAGAGGTGTCAGAAGGTAGTTTTCGGATCACTCTATTATATTCAGTTGCCAAATCATAAAAAACGCGACTTTCATTTTGGCCCACTTTAGGTTACGATAGTAACACTAAAAGGGGGCCTTTGCGATCGTCTTTTGACAGCTAGAAATTTAAATGAAAATAACGGCTTAACCGTTCATCTGACACGGAAACTAAATACATGAATCTGTAGATGAGAAATTCCTCTACAACTTTGCTGTCTTATGTTTTTTTTTTTCATATATCGCATCGTTTCAGAGAAATATGCAAAAATAACGGAGATTTTGGGATGTCTGTCCGTCTGTCTGTGTGTCCGTAACGCGTTCCCTGTTTTCAAGACGAACCGCTCAACCGATCAGCACCAAATTTTCCACACATAATTGTAGGCCCCCAGAGACCAGAACCTCCCTTTTTCAAATTTTTCGGATAAAAAATACGGTAGTAATACAAAAAAAAGCCGTTTGTAATATAATTGTAATTGCCAACGAGCCGTTCATCTGACACGAAAATTGAATAGCCTAATTGGTAGAGGGGAAAATTCTCTACAACTTCGCTCTATTATGTTTTTTCATATCTTTCATCGTTGCAGAGATATTTGCAAAAATAATGGCGATTTGACGATGTCTGTCTGGCTGTAACGTGTTCCCAGTTTTTAGGTGGAACCGTTCAACCGATCGACACCAAATTTTACAGACATAATTGTTGGCTACCAGAGACCAGAACCTCGCTTTTTGAAATATTTAGGACAAGAAATACCTTAGTAATACCAAACAAAGCCGTTTGTGATTTAATTTTAATTGCAAATAAACCGTTCATCTGACGCGAAAATTGAATAAACGAATTTGTAGAGGAGAAAAGTCTCTACAAGTTTGATCCCTTATGTTTTTCCCATATCTCGTATTGTTTGAGATATATTTGCAAAAATAACGGAGTTTTGACACCCTCCACTGAATTAACGAAAACCAGCCGTTCGCAGATGTCACGTGACATTCATCGCCCAGAACTCTGTGGCATACGCCATCTTGCGTTGCGTATTTGATGATTTTCTTATTGTAAGTTGCACGTTGTCATTTCAAAGCAATGGCGCACTGAAGAATTAACAAAAGACGTCGTCCTTCGTACGATATATGATAATGTAGTGTCTACAAATGCCATATTAGCATCAGATAACAACGACCAGGAATACTTTGAAATTAAAGAATGAAACTTCTAACGGTCAGCTGTAGCATAGTGGGCAATGCGTTGGACTGTGGCTCTGGAGGTAAGTGGTTCGAAACCAACCACTGTCTATTTTTTTTCCTAAAAGAGTTTCAGACATTCTTATTAATTAATTTTTTATTATTTAGATTATTATTTTGGTCGAAAATGTTTGCAAAAACTTATAAAACTACAAATCTAAAGTGGGCCGTAAAACACGTCAGTGCGATTTTTTTACGTTCTGACGCGCTCCGTCCCCGCAGCTAGGCGTGTGCCGCACCACGCTGCGATCAGTTGCCGCACGTAGCTTGTAGCAAAAGAAGATGCGATAAGAACAAAGAGAGAGAGAGCCCGTGGTGTGGAGTCGGGTGAATGACGCACGGAGTGAGCCTCCGTCAACCAGCTGACGCAGGCGAGACACCATACCGCAGCGTCAGCAAAACACTCGACTGCTGGTGGTAGTAGGACGGCGAACAAAGGCAGTCAAGCACACTGTCCACTAGCCAGATACGTGTTTCACTTAAATTACTCTGGCGACTTCTTTGTAGTTTTGGAACAGACACTGCTGTTGTTGTTATTGGTTTTTTTGAGGGGACTAAACAGCTAGGTCATCAGTCCCCTGCTCCTAGCTGAGAGGCCACTGTTAAGAAAGTAAAAAATAAATCAGAGCTCAGAAAATAGGAACGCACAAAAGGAACAGGCTAACAATGGACCTGTCGGAAACAATACAGAACGAAGACACACACAATTGGTAAAACAAAGGAAAGAACATAACTAAAACTAGACAGCAGAGTACCATGGCTGGCTGATCACAAAGATAAAACAGGATGAGCCAGCCATACTGCATACCCCTAGGTACTTCACATAAGGGTCTGTAAAAATCTGTTAAAAGTGCTGGATTGGTGGCGGCCTAAGACAGCAGGCCACAGTACCCATCACTAGATAGAGTCGTAAAAACCAGCCGCGCGAATAAAACTTAAAACTGCGTTAGCCATAGAGGCGTCGTCGCCTAAAACTAAGGGTACCGCGTCTGGGAGATTAAAAGAGCGCCGCAAGTTGGCTAAAATCGGACAGTCCATCAAAAGATGGGCCACTGTTATTACTGCACCACATCGATACACGGGCGGGGACTCACGGCGAAGGAGATAGCCGTGGGTTAACCACGTGTGCCCAATACGGAGGCGGCAGAGGACAACCGCCTCTCGGTGGATCGGCCGCAGTGAAGATTTCCACAGGGCTGTGGACAGCTTCACTGCCCGAAGCTTGTTTGGTGCATTCGCCATAGCCCACTCGGCGCTCCAAGCCTCGCGCACCTTTCTGTGCAACACCAATTTCAGATCAGCTTCCATGACGCCAATATCGAGCGGAGATGCCATAGTGGCCTGCTTGGCTAATCGATCTACTTGTTCATTCCCTGGGATGCCGACGTGGCCCGGGGTTCACACAAAGACCACAGAACGGCCTGATTGGCATAGAGAGTGAACAGTATCTTGGATCAACCGTACAGACACTGCGATTGCCACGATTGTCACAGGTGACCGTCACAGTATACTACAATATTTTCAGGTTTCCAACCACGCCCATTTTCGCTCATTTCGTCAAAATTACACTGACAAGTTCCAGTGAATAAGAGACGGGTCAAAATTTTACGATGAAACAACCAGTGCGAAACGCGTTACCCGTCGCGTAATGTTTACGTGCCAATTCGGACTCGACTTCGAAAATTAAACGGGAGAAAAAAAAAAGTTCAAACTTTCGTAAATCTAAGGGACTTGACTACGTTGGTCATCAGTCCCTAGGCTTACGATCTACTTCAACTAACTTAAAGTAACTTATGCTAAGGACAACACAAACACCCATGTCCAAGGGAGGACTCGAACCCCCGACGGCGAACGGCCGCGCGCACCGTAGCAAGGCGCCTTAGTGCGCACGACTATTCTGCCGCGGCTAACCGGGAGAACGAGCTCGACCGACTGACCCGATGCCTACAGCAAATGTTCACACTACTGGCAGATAATTACTTTGCATTTAATTTCTGTTCCCACTCGCATTTGATTGTGGATTTTACAAAATGTTCAAATGTTTGTAATTCTATGGGAATTAACTGCTAGGTTATTAGTCCCTAGTTTACAAACTACCTAAACTAAGTTAAACTAACCTAAGGACAACACACACAGCCATGCCCCGACGCGGGAGACCGCGCGATCCGTAACCGCTCGGCTACTCCCGCGTAGCTGGATTTTACAGAGCCAGCATTTGTATACCATAATTACAAGGGAAGATCGGAAAGTAGCGGACAGTAGCGTTATTACAAGAAATTTCAAAAGGTAACAAAAGAAAAACAAGAAACCGTAAACGAGCTTTTTCTACTTTTCTACAATGTCTGCAAGGTTCTTAACACTTTTCCTATATCGTGGTACCAGTTTCAATATGTATACGTAGAAAGTATAGTGACCTGTTTACTGCTGATTTCACTTCCGCATCTGTCGCTAAACGTTGGCTGGTCAGGATTTCTTCATGGAACCAAACAGATGACAGTCCGACATTGCATGGTCCGTATTGTACGGTGGATTCTGAAGCACGTTTCACCCAAATATGGCGAACAGAAGCAGCAACACGACGGCGTACACTATCATGAACAAGATTGACAGTCTGAGTTAATGTTGTGGCGTTTATCACGAAGGACCAAGTTTTATTGTATGCTGGCTGCAGTATTCGCAGAAGTCCCGTGTTTAGCAAAGTCCTCCAATGACACTCCACACATATCTCACAACACTGCCACAAGCACTTTCCTAGTAGACTGCAACAACCCACACAGTCATCCCTATACACGCCACTCGTCTCCCCTTGAAATTCATTCGTGTGTGTCCTTTGACTCACAAATATCGAACTACACTTCTCTGTTCTTCAAAAGTGGACGACATAACATGTGCACCATTTTCGTTTCGCAGTTCACATTTCTCTCGTTAGAGCTGCACATGAAAACGACATACAGTCTATAGTGTAATCTTACCGACTTTTAGAGTCGCGAAATTTCAACATTCCAGCTGCAAAACCAGGAGAGGAAAGATTATTGTGCGTCATTTTCCGATTAACCCTACTATTTTCTTACATGAATGCGACAGATTGATATAAACAAATTTTGAAAGTTAATTTGCAAGGATCTGTATCCAATTAATAAGTACACCATGTATGAAGCTGATTTTATTTATTTATTTATTTATTTTTTTACATGGCTTGTAAAATTTGCGTTTCATGACTTACTTCTTTCCCCATAACACTTCAATTAACTGTGCTGACAAAACGGTCGCTAAAATTTGTATTTAATTGCTGTTAAAACAGCCCTACCGTCCTCAAAGTCTTCTTTTTTGGTAATAAACGAAATAAGTTGGGTTGACTGAATTTTTCGAGCTTGAGCATCGCTGTTGATTGCATGTTTCACACAATGAATGTGAAAATAAATTAATGTGGTATTCATTGTTAATTGGAATCTGATGCTCATCTTTGCTTGAAGCTTATCAGTGGGGCTTGGTGATTGACTTCTCTCTTAACTTTTCTCTGCTGGGTTTTTGAAGAGGCCCTGGGTTTTCTAATGTTAAGGTAAATATTCTAAATATACAGATTTCTTGCTTTTTAATATTGTTACTTCAGATCACAACAATCCTATTTGATCTATTTCCCAAAGCAAAGGGCGAGAAGTTCCGTGATATTTGAAGATTTGTATGTTGGAGTATTTCTAAAAGTTTTTCTGAACAGTGTACATATTAAAAAGAACACATCTTGCACTTCCGGCTTGATTTTCTCAGTTCTGATCACTACAGTCCATCGTAAAAAAATAAATTTGCTTTACATTTTTCTGCTTGGCTTAACACAGACTTTATTCTGCCACTTAACAAATATATCGATAATTAGTTGAACAAAAGTCTTTGGTTTGCTCCGTGTAGCCGGCCGCGGTGTCCGAGGTGACTGAGGCGCTCCAGTCACGGTCAGCACGGCCAGTACGGTCGGGGGTTCGAATCCCCCCTCGGGCATGGATATTTGTGCCGTCCTAGTTCGTAAGTAGTTGATAAGTAGTTTGTAAGTTTAGGGACTGATGACCCCGTAGTTAAGTCCCATAAGCTTGACAAACATTTTGCTCTGTGTAGTTTCGATTGCTGTATAAATAGTTTTCTTTACATATCCTTGGAAACACATTCTTATATAACTTTTTTCCTTCCTTTTTTAGTTGTTTACAATGAAACCTGTGTTCCAGTTTTAACCCTTGGCGTCCTCATAATAAGGACATGCTACATAAATGCTTGGCATATTAAAATTCCTTAAATTTTACAATTTGTGATTGTTTCCCTTGTATTGTCACAAGAAGAGAGGTTATTTGAGTACAGTGTCGACATTTCTTGTCAATCTGTGGTACATATGGGCGCTTCCTAGTAATCTTTGTACCTCCCATCAGCCGGTTAATGTCTTTTGAGCTTAGGTAAAAAAATAAAAAATAAAATGAAACTTCCTGGCAGATTGAAATTGCGTGCCGGAACCGGGACTCGAACCTGGGACCTTTGCCTTTCGCGTAAAACATCCCTTAGGCTGTGGCTAAGCCATGTCTCCGCCATATCCTCTCTTCCACGAGTGCTAGTCTTACATGGTTCGCAGGAGAGCTTCTGTGAAGTTTGGAAAGTAGGAGGCGAGGTACTGGCGGAAGTAAAGTTGTGAGGGGGCATCGTAAGTCGTGTCGGAATAGCACAGTCGGTAGTGCGCTTGCTCGCCAAAGGCAAAGGTCCCGGGTTCGAGTCCCGGTCCGGCACGCAATTTTAATCTGCCAGGAAGTTTCATATCAGCGCACACTCCGCTGCAGAGTGAAAGTTTCATTCTGAAAAGATTTGTTTTTGTTACAGTAGAGTTCCGCATCAGATTCCAATACTAACGATGAAGAATAAGCGTTTCTTTTCTCATTAATGAATAAAAACTTGAAATCTCCAACATATTGTGACTGAAAGGAAATGGTATGCACAATTTGAAACTCAAATCATGTGCAATATCACTCCACATCCGGTACTTGAGTTTTATCTTCATGTAGTCACCATTTTTTGTATCATACTGTTTCCTATGATCTCTCACTGCCTCCATTAACTTCTATCATTATGAAAAGTAAGCAGTTAATCCACTACACAACACGATAATCAGTGTACTGTAAGGCGGCTACCTTTTTTAAAACTCAATGTGGGACTTTTCGAGGATGTGAAGGACTAAGATCACGTGACTCATTGTGCTAGTTATTTTGAAACTTTGAAAGAAATTTAGGCGAGCAGAGTAGGTCTACTCATTTAATTTTAAAGTAGCACATCTAACATGAGTGACATTTCATACTTAATTTTCAATTTTTATTTTTGATTAAATATTTTATCACGCTCCTATTTTGAATATTAGAGTATGACAATTTGTACGTATTCTTTTTCCGTTACGTTTTTCCGATCACTTTCGTTGCCTGTACTACTTTTATTTGTTCAAGTCCTTAGAGCGCAACAAATTTTGATAAGTAGCTTATTTCGCCCAAAGAATCATGTTTTGCGACAACCCTGAATTAAATTTGATAAAAACTACTTCTTAAAACCGTTTGAACTACTCTATTATAGAAGTTCTTTCGATGAAGTGCAGAAAGTAATTGTGCCTTATTACAGGCAATGCTCACTCACTTTCGTTGTTGCATTTTCAGAATATCAGCACATTTTTATTCCTGAAGGAAGTAAGATGAATGTTGATATTGCATTTGCAAGTCAGATTTTAAATACGTTTATACAACCTGTAATAATGTTACTTCATGTTTGCCACATTGAGCACCGAAAAATATTCCATTTCACTTTTTTGAAACAAAAATATTTTAATAAGTCATCCTATCTCCAAAAAAGCAGTTACAGTTTAAAAACAAAACCAATTTCCACTGCTAAGGAATTTGTTATTTTGAAATTGTCAGATGATGTGTAGCGTTTTTAAATTTTTTATTTTATTTATTTATTGATTTATTGTTGTATTTAATGTAAGAAAACTGTTATTCATTGATGACGCATTGTGAAGTTGACTTGTGAGCAGTATAACATAGCATGCCGTTTAATTTCAGCTTGTGCTCTTAGACCAAAAATTTTAAAATTGCGAGACTTTTGTCATTTTGCGGGACATTTTCAGTAATTATCCCAATGCGGGACAACGAGTCCAAATGCGGGACTGTTCCGCAGAATCCGGGACGGTTGGCCGCCTTAGTGTACTTTAACAGAGAATAATGTCTGTCAGGAATATGATAGGTAGCCAGGAGTGCCCTGTGTGAAGAACACTTAACGTCATTTTAATCAATATACATTTGACTTTGTAAACAATAGTCCTACAGCGTAGAAAGTAGCAAAACTAAACCTGATTTAAATAACTGGGAAAACATTACCGACGGCCGCGGTGGCCGAGGGGACTGAGGCGCTCCAGTCACGGCCTCTACGGTCGGGGGTTCGAATCCCCCCTCGGGCATGGATGTTTGTGCCGTCCATACTATTAGCTAGTTTGTAAGGAGTTTGTAAGTTTAGGGACTGATGACCCCGTAGTTAAGTCCCATAGAATTTACAGACATTTGAACATTTGAAAACATTACCAATAACAAAAATATCGATTGCTTATGTGGCGAAAATCGAAACACTACTGAATGAGAAAGTGTGGTATGCAGGTTGTCGAAGGAAGCAAATGGCAGACGGCTTTATCCAACACCACCTAGAGAGAAGGCCGCGGCGCTCTCGTGTGACGTCAGGCAGAGTAGGTTGCGCGCACACAGCTGACTGGGTAGCCGCTGGGGCACGGCCCACTATGCCGAAGCAGCGAGCCAGTGAGCTATGCCCGCGCAACCTACTCTGCCTGACGTCACACGGGAGCGCCGCGGCTTCTCTCTAGGTGGTGGTGCTTCATCCCCCTCCCGGCTTCGCCTTTCCCACGATACGAGCGTTACTCTGGGTGCTATGCGCATCTCAATTTGCGCCTAGCTTTAAGACATTCACCCTGATCAGGCTGTCTCCAAAACCGTCGCCGACGATTGTCTGGCTGAAGGCAGATGCTAGTCTCATCTATTAATAGCACTGGATACCAATTCTCAAAATGTTCAAATGTTTGTATAGCTTATGGGACTTAACTACGGGGTCATCAGTCCCTAAACTTACAAACTACTTATGAACTAGCTAATCCTAAGGACGGCACAAATATCCATGCCCGAGGGGGGATTCCAACCCCCGACCGTAGTGGCCGTGCAGACCGTGATTGGAGCGCCTCAGTCCCAAAAAAATGTTCAAATGTTTGTAAATCTATCGGACCAAACTGCGTGGTCATCATTCCGTAGCTTACAAACTACTTAAACCTAGGTAACTAACCTAAGGACAACACACACACCCATGCCCCAGGGAGGACTCGAACCTCCACGGCGAGCAACCGCGCGCTCCGCAGCGAGACGCTTTAGACCGCTCGGCTACTCCACCGCGGCAAAGGCCTCAGTCCCCTTGGCCATCGCGGCCGGCGATACCAATTCTGACGGACCCATTCAGCATGCCTTTGTGCCTATCTTTACCGCACTGCATGGTGTCAAAGTGTCGAAGCTCGACCTCACTGTGGACATCAGGAGTGATATTCATGTCATGCAACCTATTAGATACAGCTTGAGTCAAAATACGAGTCGTGTGGCTGTACGAAAATTATTATGGTGGCCTTCCTCACAGAGCTCCTCAGAGCTGAAATTCGTAAGGAACGGGCCATCAGTTGCTGTGGTCTCGGGGCGGCAGGGCGAGGCAAGTCACTGATGATTGCTTTATCTATGTACCTTTTCCACGTTCGAACGACATCGCTTTGGTTCATTCCAAGACGTCTGGAATCTTCCCTTAATAAGAGTCTCTCCTGACACAAGTAACAATGCGGATGCGATCAAACTCCGGAATTGACCTTCTAGAAAAGGCAGAACTATAGTCAACACAGCAGTGTACTTCCTGTCTAATGTTATGATTGGAAATGGTCGGCCGTCTTACCCACACCACCGCAGTGGCACTGCTCATGCGTGGTTTTTCACATCTTTGTACGGAATGATTGACATCTGTGGTCAATCTGAGGAACTGTGTTCTTGATGCGCTATACGTAGTCACCGCCAATTTTCAGGAGACCATGGAATCAAGGTGATGCAACACTTTTTGTGTGTTTATGATTATTGATTAGCTGTACGATTTTCTGGCATCATATAAAAAGGACAGCATACCTTCTGACCGAGCGCACTGCGCTGCTGCACTGACAACCATTGGGTACCCGTGCACGCCCCTCGGATCGACCCAAACTTCCATATGTCACGCATAGTCTACGGTGGTCCAATAGTGCTCACACAGTATCTGTGATCCTCGCACAGAACGAGATACATATTTTTTTCCAAGGAAATTGCATTGTATAAATCGTAAAAATGCGTACACTGAACATTGCGCAAAATAAGTGGCTGTAATATCTATGATCAACCATTAAGAATGAAAATTCATGAATTAATCAATATTTTGTAAATGTAACACGAATAAATATAAAATGCAGAGTAAAAATTGGAAAAGGAAAGGGATTTGTTTGGGTTAGGTATTGCAATATAGTTTATTCATAAGGAAGGCTCAGCATGTGTATGGCAAAACTGTAACATTACATAAAAGCCGGCCGCGGTGGCCGAGGGGACTGAGGCGCTCCAGTCACGGTCTGCACGGCCACTACGGTCGGGGGTTCGAATCCCCCCTCGGGCATGGATATTTGTGCCGTCCTTAGTATAAGGTAGTTGATAAGTAGTTTGTAAGTTTAGGGACTGATGACCCCGTAGTTAAGTCCCATAAGCTTAACAAACATTTGAACATTACATAAAATCTAACTGATAATATGGTGGTATCGTGCATTACAAAAGACTTTTGTAGTAATACATTTTATTGTACTACTAAGTTCCCAAAGATATTGGATCACTTCATATATTAAGTGGTAAAACTACGTCAAACTTTTAGCTGCAACTGGTTCAGGTAACATGATTGTTGCTACAGTGAAAAATGGTGAACAAGTGTTGAGGTAGAGGATGATGCCGACAGTTGTCATTAAGCCAGCGAGAACTGTCCCATAGGAAGGTTGGATCTTTCATATATTTTTATCATAATAAACAGAAAAAGATAAATGAAAGAAACTGCAGTCACTGGGCTTCTTGCAAAGGAGTGTACCGATGTATTGCCCAGGATTGCATCAAATGCCAGCATTATTTCATAGAAAACTCATTTAATGTGCTGTATTTATCAATGAAGATACATTAATGTGGGCTTGTTTTCACAGTTTTATGGACACGTCATCTGTAAATTCTTGAAAAATAATAAATCTTCACAAAAAAGCGTCGTTAGACGTCGAATGTTTCCTGAACGAGGATCATCTTTTAACTTCAATCCGGCTATTTTTAAACAGGGTGAACCATTCGCAACACCAAGTACGGCTTGAGAACTTATCAGCGTAGGCTTCCTGGATAATTGGGTGTGTCTCTGTAAAGCTTTACTTGAGTTTCACGCAATATTTGATGCAGACGCGTTGTTCCTCTAACTCTGCCATCTGGCCGCGTGGTTTGAGGCGTCATGCTACAGACTAGGTGACTGCTACCGCCGAAGGTTCGAGTCCTCCTTCTGGTATGGTCGTATGAGTTGTCCTTAATTTAAGTTAATTTAAGCAATTTGTTCCAATAGGTTTACAAACGTTTGAAAAATGTTCAAATGTTTGTGAAACTTAAGGGACTCCACTGTGGGGTCATCAGTCCATAAACTTACAAACTACTTATCAATTACCTTATACTAAAGGCGGCACAAACATCCATTGCCCGAGGGGGCATTCGAACCCCCGACGACAAACGTTTGAACATTTTTGAACTCTACCATCCAGAAATTCGTGAAGTGTGCGACAGAACATTCTACTCAATAGAGCACTGAACAATAACGAAAAATCCAACAGTTATACAGTGTGTCGCATTTATTTTGACCACCCAAAATATCTCTGGAACGACAGTGTGAGGCAGGGGCTCATGAATGTAAATATTTTGAAACATTCTAAAACGAAAGCGAGTGTGGTTTTTAACACAAACGTGTGAGTTTTTAAATGGACGCCCTATGTTATTTCATCAGCAATCTATAGCGTGACATATCACATAAGAAATGGCGTTGATTGCATAGCAATACGCCAATTACATCCCGAGATATTGCGAAGCGAAGTTGACGCTTGAAATATGCGAAACGCGCTGCTAGCGCACGTCCTGCGCAGCATTGGGTTCTCGCCTGAGTCTCAGGACTTGGGCACAGAGTAACTTTGTCTGTGACTTGGGCCAGCAGCGCCACTTTACGGATCGAGCGGCCGCTCGCTTCGGACGTTTGAGTCCTCCCTCGGACATTGTTGTGTGTGCTGTTCTTAGCGTAAGTTAGTTTAGTTTAAGTAGTTTGTAAATCTAGGGACAGATGACCTTAGCAGTTTACAATCATCTGATTTTAGAAAATATTTCGTTGAAGTCATCCAGTTATTAAGGGTTTTCACGTGACAAGCCTTTAGTGCCACTTGATTTAGTAATTGTTTCTATGATCGCCTACTCTGCCTGGTGCCATATCACGTTGAGGTAACGAGATGAATGCCGTAAATGTCGTTTTACTGTGAACGTTATAAATACTGTTCAGTTATAAGCGAATCCAAGGGAGTGATGGGAGCACCTGTTTATTATTATTATTTAAGGGAGGAAGGAAGAGAAAGAGAGAGAGAGAGAAAGTTTTCGTAATCCAGTGTTATACCAAATATGATTTGTAAGACTTCTTTCTCTTTTAGAAAACAGGTGCAGTTCCGGGGGTTTTGTTTACTCTAGAAAATTTGGAGACTGCACTCTGCCATAAAATTTCTATGATCTCAGCTCCTTCCCCCTCAGACCAACAAAAATCCCTATTCGCCACTGTGGTCAGTATTCACCTTCCAGTGATATTTTTTTGTGCTTGAGGCATTCGTTCAAACGGATGTGGGAGACGGAAACCTGATATAAAACCACATCCAGGCTGACGAATGCACCAGATAAGGTTTTCAATAGGACATAGAGATTCTATTTCTTTTGACTCTGTTTATTCCTGAAAAGCTACCATTCCTCGCAATGCGCTATACGATGGTAATAAATATAATAATAACAAAAATGCATTAACAATCTGTAGGCTCACATTTTAGTTTTTATTTATTCGAGTTTGCTATGCACGCCATGCAACCATACTATATTGCGAAAGTAGTATGTCCGATGGTTAGCATAATTGTTTGTGTGAACGTAAATAGGTCACAATGACACATCACAGTAAAAGGTAACAGATTCAGATTCAGATTCAGATTCAGATTCTTTATTCGTCATTCAGCAATATTACATGCAATAGACTTCGTCAGTTCACTTAACCTAAAAGTTTTACATAATATATTCACATACTTAAGTTTTACATAATATTTTTACATATTTAAGTTGATGTTGGGCATTTCAAGAAATTCTTCTAATGTATAAAATGGATTTTTTAACAAGAAGCTGTGCAGCTTTTTCATGAATAGTTCGGTTGTCATACTTGAGGCATGCTTGGACAATTTGTTATATATTTTGATTGATATGTACCTATGACTATTGTTGGTTTTTGCCAATCTATTTTGTGGCAGGATTAGAGACTTACAGATTCTTGTGTTGTGGTCATGCCTCTGATTCATTAACTTTAAATTAGGTAGGTCTGCAAGTACGAAGTTTACACTGTCAAGAATATATAGGTTAATAACTGTTAGTATTTTATATTTAATGAACAGTGGTTTGCAGTGTGTTCTATTGTCTGCCTTTGCTATTACTCTAATAGCTTTCTTCTGGATCACCAGTATTTCACTTATTTTTTTGCTGTTTCCCCAGAGTATTAACCCATATCTTAAAACAGATTGGAAAAAAGCAAAGTATGCAGTCCTTACATATTCAAATGTCACACAGCCCATCAGCCTCTTCAGCAGATATGTAACTCTTGACAGCCTGGCCGCTATGTGTTCAACATGAGAGTTCCATGTTAGTTGGTTGTCCAGGATGATACCTAAAAATTTTACATTTTGTTTTTCTATTTTGTTATTCTTTGACAGACTGAACCACATATTCTGTGTTTTTGTCTCATTTAATAGTAGGCCATTTGCATTAAACCATGATGTTGCATTTTCTTTCGCCAAATTCATACTGCTGACAAGGTTGTCAAATACATTGTTTACAGACAGAAAAGTGGTATCATCTGCGTACATATATGTTTTTACTTGGATATTTGCTGGTAAGTCGTTTATATGCACAAGGAACAGAAGCGGACCTAGCTTGGAGCCCTGTGGCACTCCGTGTTGGACCTCAAGTATCTTTGATTCATAACCTCCTGAACTTACCACTTGCTTCCTATTGTTAAGATATGATTTGAGGAGTTTTATACTTTTGCCACACATTCCATAGTATTTAAGTTTATATAACAAAACAGAGTGATCCACACAGTCAAAGGCCTTGCTTAGGTCACATAAGGTTACTTGTGTGTGGGCATGGTCCTCAAATGCTGATAAAATTTCACCTACCAACAGTTCTACAGCATGTATAGCTGATCTTCCCTTCCTATAGCCAAACTGTGACCTACTTAACATATCATTTACTTCCAGATACTCGTACATTTGCTGATACATTATACCTTCAAAGACTTTGGCTAGAGTTGGTATGAGTGAAATTGGCCTGTAGTTTACAGGCTCAGATTTGCTGCCCTTCTTAAAGATTGGAGTCACCCTGGATAGTTTAAGAGAGTCAGGAAAAACCCCATCTCTGATACATAAGTTTATAGTATAGGTTAGTGGTGCTGCAATGGTAGATATTATTTCCTTTAGTAGATTGTTTGACATATTATAAATGTCAGTACTATGTGAATTTTTCATTTCCTTAACAACTTTAAGAACATCGTCTTGGGATATCTCTTTAAAGTGTTTCAATGATGGTCTGGCCTGATTCTGATTTAGGTTTGCACTGTTAAGATATTCTACATAAGTTATATTGGGTTCACTGATCTGTTTTTTTATTTTGTCAGCACAACTTACAAAATATTTGTTGAATGTATCAGCTGGTATTGGGATTGTCTCATCTTGGTTTCTGATTTCTCCTTTAATATTATTAATTATTGACCATGCTGTTTTGCACTGGTTTTTACTATTTTTTATAAGATTGGTGTTGTACCTCTGTTTAGCCAATTGTAGCTCTTTCTTATACAGTTTCTTGCTTTTAATTTCGAGATCCTTAATTTCCTTAGAATTATTTACTTTGCTGAGGCGCTTTAGCAGCATTAGGTTATTTTTTTGATTCTCCAACTCTTTCGTGTACCACAATTTAGCCTTCCTTGTTTTTTGTTGTTTTTTTGTAACAAGATGTGCTTTTAAAATACCTATTAAGTAACTATGGAAAGTTTCATACACTTGTTGAGCATTAGTACCACTACTTTGAAATAATTTGTCCCAGTTAGTAATGCTCAGCTGGTGCATTAGTTTTCTGAGATTGTTTTTAGTTAGTATAAAGTTGTTAGGTTTTGATGTGTTTTGTATAACCTTGTTCCCATCCCCTTTTATATAATGTTTTAACTCTACTGTTAACATGGAGTGGTCTGAGAAAGCAAATTCCTTTACATTGGTGGAGTACATGTCACGAGCACAGTTGACAAAAGCATTGTCCAAGCATGCTTTTAGTCTTGTAGGTTCTGAATTTACATGATGAAAGTTGTGCTGCCTTAAAATATTTAGTAACCTATTTACACTGGGTTTGTTACATGTTACATCAAAGCTTGAGTTGATGTCTCCTCCAATTATAGTGACATGTTGTTTCCACCTTGTTGTGTAGCAGAGTACATTGTCTAAATTATCTAAAAAAGTCTTTTCATCTGCATCAGGAGAATGGTAAATACATACTAATATAATTTTCATTACATCACATATGATTCCAGTAACCTCAAAGTGTTTTTCTACACATGCCCAACTGAGATCTAGCACTCTAAACTCTATTCCTTTTGAAACATAGATAGCAGTACCTCCATTGCGGTACTGAGATCTGCTAAAACTGCTTCCATGTTTATAGCCATCTGGTACATAATATTCTATCTGTCCTGGTTTTAGCCAATGTTCAGATAAACAGAGAAAAGAATATTTATTTTGAATTGTTGTCTCCTCTAATATTTCAACCTTACTTTCTAGTCCCTGAATGTTTAAGAATAGGAAGTTACAATGACTTAGCTGTAAGTTTGTAGGCTGACTTATCTCATCCTTTTTCCCTTCTTGGTTTGTATCCATAAAAAATCACTACTGTGTAATGTGGCTGTAGACCTTCTTGGCCTTTGGCTCCTCCTTAAGCTGTGTTGTCCTGAAGCTGCTGCAGTGGGTGGCTCGGCTGCTGCTGTGGGTGGCTCGGCTGCTGCTGTGGGTGGCTCGGCTGCTGCTGTGGGTGGCTCGGCTGCTGCTGTGGGTGGCTCGGCTGCTGCTGTGGGTGGCTCGGCTGCTGCTGTGGGTGGCTCGGCTGCTGCTGTGGGTGGCTCGGCTGCTGCTGTGGGTGGCTCGGCTGCTGCTGTGGGTGGCTCGGCTGCTGCTGTGGGTGGCTCGGCTTCTGTTGCTGCTGTGGGTGGCTCGGCTGCTGCTGTGGGTGGCTCGGCTACTGCTGTGGGTGGCTCGGCTGCTGCTGTGGGTGGCTCGGCTGCTGCTGTGGGTGGCTCGGCTGCTGCTGTGGGTGGCTCGGCTGCTGCTGTGGGTGGCTCGGCTGCTGCTGTGGGTGGCTCGGCTTCTGTTGCTGCTGTGGGTGGCTCGGCTGCTGCTGTGGGTGGCTCGGCTGCTGCTGTGGGTGGCTCGGCTGCTGCTGTGGGTGGCTTGGCTTCTGTTGCTGCTGTGGGTGGCTCGGCTGCTGCTGTGGGTGGCTCGGCTGCTGCTGTGGGTGGCTCGGCTGCTGCTGTGGGTGGCTCGGCTTCTGTTGCTGCTGTGGGTGGCTCGGCTGCTGCTGTGGGTGGCTCGGCTGCTGCTGTGGGTGGCTCGGCTGCTGCTGTGGGTGGCTCGGCTTCTGTTGCTGCTGTGGGTGGCTCGGCTCCTGCTGTGGGTGGCTCGGCTGCTGCTGTGGGTGGCTCGGCTGCTGCTGTGGGTGGCTCGGCTGCTGCTGTGGGTGGCTCGGCTGCTGCTGTGGGTGGCTCGGCTGCTGCTGTGGGTGGCTCGGCTGCTGCTGTGGGTGGCGCGGCTTCTGTTGCTGCTGTGGGTGGCTCGGCTGCTGCTGTGGGTGGCTCGGCTGCTGCTGTGGGTGGCTCGGCTGCTGCTGTGGGTGGCTCGGCTGCTGCTGTGGGTGGCTCGGCTTCTGTTGCTGCTGTGGGTGGCTCGGCTGCTGCTGTGGGTGGCTCGGCTTCTGTTGCTGCTGTGGGTGGCTCGGCTGCTGCTGTGGGTGGCTCGGCTGCTGCTGTGGGTGGCTCGGCTGCTGCTGTGGGTGGCTCGGCTGCTGCTGTGGGTGGCTCGGCTTCTGTTGCTGCTGTGGGTGGCTCGGCTGCTGCTGTGGGTGGCTCGGCTGCTGCTGTGGGTGGCTCGGCTGCTGCTGTGGGTGGCTCGGCTTCTGTTGCTGCTGTGGGTGGCTCGGCTGCTGCTGTGGGTGGCTCGGCTGCTGCTGTGGGTGGCTCGGCTGCTGCTGTGGGTGGCTCGGCTGCTGCTGTGGGTGGCTCGGCTGCTGCTGTGGGTGGCTCGGCTGCTGCTGTAGGTGGCTCGGCTGCTGCTGTGGGTGGCTCGGCTGCTGCTGTGGGTGGCACGGCTGCTGCTGTGGGTGGCTCGGCTGCTGCTGTGGGTGGCTCGGCTGCTGCTGTGGGTGGCTCGGCTGCTGCTGTGGGTGGCTCGGCTTCTGTTGCTGCTGTGGGTGGCTCGGCTGCTGCTGTGGGTGGCTCGGCTGCTGCTGTGGGTGGCTCGGCTGCTGCTGTGGGTGGCTCGGCTGCTGCTGTGGGTGGCTCGGCTGCTGCTGTGGGTGGCTCGGCTGCTGCTGTGGGTGGCTCGGCTTCTGTTGCTGCTGTGGGTGGCTCGGCTGCTGCTGTGGGTGGCTCGGCTGCTGCTGTGGGTGGCTCGGCTGCTGCTGTGGGTGGCTCGGCTGCTGCTGTGGGTGGCTCGGCTGCTGCTGTGGGTGGCTCGGCTTCTGTTGCTGCTGTGGGTGGCTCGGCTGCTGCTGTGGGTGGCTCGGCTGCTGCTGTGGGTGGCTCGGCTGCTGCTCTGGGTGGCTCGGCTGCTGCTGTGGGTGGCTCGGCTGCTGCTGTGGGTGGCTCGGCTGCTGCTGTGGGTGGCTCGGCTGCTGCTGTGGGTGGCTCGGCTGCTGCTGTGGGTGGCTCGGCTGCTGCTGTGGGTGGCTCGGCTGCTGCTGTGGGTGGCTCGGCTTCTGTTGCTGCTGTGGGTGGCTCGGCTTCTGTTGCTGCTGTGGGTGGCTCGGCTTCTGTTGCAGCTGTGGGTGGCTCGGCTGCTGCTGTGGGTGGCTCGGCTGCTGCTGTGGGTGGCTCGGCTTCTGTTGCTGCTGTGGGTGGCTCGGCTGCTGCTGTGGGTGGCTCGGCTTCTGTTGCTGCTGTGGTTGGCTCGGCTGCTGCTGTGGGTGGCTCGGCTGCTGCTGTGGGTGGCTCGGCTGCTGCTGTGGGTGGCTCGGCTGCTGCTGTGGGTGGCTCGGCTTCTGTTGCTGCTGTGGGTGGCTCGGCTGCTGCTGTGGGTGGCTCGGCTTCTGTTGCTGCTGTGGGTGGCTCGGCTTCTGTTGCTGCTGTGGGTGGCTCGGCTGCTGCTGTGGGTGGCTCGGCTGCTGCTGTGGGTGGCTCGGCTGCTGCTGTGGGTGGCTCGGCTTCTGTTGCTGCTGTGGGTGGCTCGGCTGCTGCTGTGGGTGGCTCGGCTGCTGCTGTGGGTGGCTCGGCTGCTGCTGTGGGTGGCTCGGCTGCTGCTGTGGGTGGCTCGGCTGCTGCTGTGGGTGGCTCGGCTTCTGTTGCTGCTGTGGGTGGCTCGGCTGCTGCTGTGGGTGGCTCGGCTGCTGCTGTGGGTGGCTCGGCTGCTGCAGTGGGTGGCTCGGCTGCTGCTGTGGGTGGCTCGGCTTCTGTTGCTGCTGTGGGTGGCTCGGCTGCTGCTGTGGGTGGCTCGGCTGCTGCTGTGGGTGGCTCGGCTGCTGCTGTGGGTGGCTCGGTTGCTGCTGTTGGTGGCTCGGCTTCTGTTGCTGCTGTGGGTGGCTCGGCTTCTGTTGCTGCTGTGGGTGGCTCGGCTTCTGTTGCTGCTGTGGGTGGCTCGGCTGCTGCTGTGGGTGGCTCGGCTGCTGCTGTGGGTGGCTCGGCTGCTGCTGTGGGTGGCTCGGCTGCTGCTGTGGGTGGCTCGGCTTCTGTTGCTGCTGTGGGTGGCTCGGCTGCTGCTGTGGGTGGCTCGGCTGCTGCTGTGGGTGGCTCGGCTTCTGTTGCTGCTGTGGGTGGCTCGGCTGCTGCTGTGGGTGGCTCGGCTGCTGCTGTGGGTGGCTCGGCTGCTGCTGTGGGTGGCTCGGCTGCTGCTGTGGGTGGCTCGGATGCTGCTGTGGGTGGCTCGGCTGCTGCTGTGGGTGGCTCGGCTTCTGTTGCTGCTGTGGGTGGCTCGGCTGCTGCTGTGGGTGGCTCGGCTGCTGCTGTGGGTGGCTCGGCTGCTGCTGTGGGTGGCTCGGCTGCTGCTGTGGGTGGCTCGGCTGCTGCTGTGGGTGGCTCGGCTGCTGCTGTGGGTGGCTCGGCTGCTGCTGTGGGTGGCTCGGCTGCTGCTGTGGGTGGCTCGGCTGCTGCTGTGGGTGGCTTGGCTGCTGCTGTGGGTGGCTCGGCTGCTGCTGTGGGTGGCTTGGCTTCTGTTGCTGCTGTGGGTGGCTCGGCTGCTGCTGTGGGTGGCTCGGCTGCTGCTGTGGGTGGCTCGGCTGCTGCTGTGGGTGGCTCGGCTGCTGCTGTGGGTGGCTCGGCTGCTGCTGTGGGTGGCTCGGCTGCTGCTGTGGGTGGCTCGGCTTCTGTTGCTGCTGTGGGTGGCTCGGCTGCTGCTGTGGGTGGCTCGGCTGCTGCTGTGGGTGGCTCGGCTTCTGTTGCTGCTGTGGGTGGCTCGGCTACTGCTGTGGGTGGCTCGGCTGCTGCTGTGGGTGGCTCGGCTGCTGCTGTGGGTGGCTCGGCTGCTGCTGTGGGTGGCTCGGCTGCTGCTGTGGGTGGCTCGGCTGCTGCTGTGGGTGGCTCGGCTTCTGTTGCTGCTGTGGGTGGCTCGGCTTCTGTTGCTGCTGTGGGTGGCTCGGCTGCTGCTGTGGGTGGCTCGGCTGCTGCTGCGGGTGGCTCGGCTGCTGCTGTGGGTGGCTCGGCTGCTGCTGTGGGTGGCTCGGCTGCTGCTGTGGGTGGCTCGGCTGCTGCTGTGGGTGGCTCGGCTGCTGCTGTGGGTGGCTCGGCTGCTGCTGTGGGTGGCTCGGCTTCTGTTGCTGCTGTGGGTGGCTCGGCTGCTGCTGTGGGTGGCTCGGCTTCTGTTGCTGCTGTGGGTGGCTCGGCTTCTGTTGCTGCTGTGAGTGGCTCGGCTGCTGCTGTGGGTGGCTCGGCTGCTGCTGTGGGTGGCTCGGATGCTGCTGTGGGTGGCTCGGCTGCTGCTGTGGGTGGCTCGGCTGCTGCTGTGGGTGGCTCGGCTGCTGCTGTGGGTGGCTCGGCTGCTGCTGTGGGTGGCTCGGCTGCTGCTGTGGGTGGCTCGGCTGCTGCTGTGGGTGGCTCGGCTGCTGCTGTGGGTGGCTCGGCTGCTGCTGTGGGTGGCTCGGCTGCTGCTGTGGGTGGCTCGGCTGCTGCTGTGGGTGGCTCGGCTTCTGTTGCTGCTGTGGGTGGCTCGGCTGCTGCTGTGGGTGGCTCGGCTTCTGTTGCTGCTGTGGGTGGCTCGGCTGCTGCTGTGGGTGGCTCGGCTTCTGTTGCTGCTGTGGGTGGCTCGGCTGCTGCTGTGGGTGGCTCGGCTGCTGCTGTGGGTGGCTCGGCTGCTGCTGTGGGTGGCTCGGCTGCTGCTGTGGGTGGCTCGGCTGCTGCTGTGGGTGGCTCGGCTTCTGTTGCTGCTGTGGGTGGCTCGGCTGCTGCTGTGGGTGGCTCGGCTGCTGCTGTGGGTGGCTCGGCTGCTGCTCTGGGTGGCTCAGCTGCTGCTGTGGGTGGCTCGGCTGCTGCTGTGGGTGGCTCGGCTTCTGTTGCTGCTGTGGGTGGCTCGGCTGCTGCTGTGGGTGGCTCGGCTGCTGCTGTGGGTGGCTCGGCTGCTGCTGTGGGTGGCTCGGCTGCTGCTGTGGGTGGCTCGGCTGCTGCTCTGGGTGGCTCGGCTGCTGCTGTGGGTGGCTCGGCTTCTGTTGCTGCTGTGGGTGGCTCGGCTGCTGCTGTGGGTGGCTCGGCTGCTGCTGTGGGTGGCTAGGCTGCTGCTGTGGGTGGCTCGGCTGCTGCTGTGGGTGGCTCGGCTTCTGTTGCTGCTGTGGGTGGCTCGGCTACTGCTGTGGGTGGCTCGGCTGCTGCTGTGGGTGGCTCGGCTGCTGCTGTGGGTGGCTCGGCTTCTGTTGCTGCTGTGGGTGGCTCGGCTACTGCTGTGGGTGGCTCGGCTGCTGCTGTGGGTGGCTCGGCTGCTGCTGTGGGTGGCTCGGCTTCTGTTGCTGCTGTGGGTGGCTCGGCTGCTGCTGTGGGTGGCTCGGCTGCTGCTGTGGGTGGCTCGGCTGCTGCTGTGGGTGGCTCGGCTGCTGCTGTGGGTGGCTCGGCTGCTGCTGTGGGTGGCTCGGCTGCTGCTGTGGGTGGCTCGGCTGCTGCTGTGGGTGGCTCGGCTGCTGCTGTGGGTGGCTCGGCTGCTGCTGTGGGTGGCTCGGCTGCTGCTGTGGGTGGCTCGGCTTCTGTTGCTGCTGTGGGTGGCTCGGCTGCTGCTGTGGGTGGCTCGGCTTCTGTTGCTGCTGTGGGTGGCTCGGCTGCTGCTGTGGGTGGCTCGGCTTCTGTTGCTGCTGTGGGTGGCTCGGCTGCTGCTGTGGGTGGCTCGGCTGCTGCTGTGGGTGGCTCGGCTGCTGCTGTGGGTGGCTCGGCTGCTGCTGTGGGTGGCTCGGCTGCTGCTGTGGGTGGCTCGGCTTCTGTTGCTGCTGTGGGTGGCTCGGCTGCTGCTGTGGGTGGCTCGGCTGCTGCTGTGGGTGGCTCGGCTGCTGCTCTGGGTGGCTCAGCTGCTGCTGTGGGTGGCTCGGCTGCTGCTGTGGGTGGCTCGGCTTCTGTTGCTGCTGTGGGTGGCTCGGCTGCTGCTGTGGGTGGCTCGGCTGCTGCTGTGGGTGGCTCGGCTGCTGCTGTGGGTGGCTCGGCTGCTGCTGTGGGTGGCTCGGCTGCTGCTGTGGGTGGCTCGGCTGCTGCTGTGGGTGGCTCGGCTTCTGTTGCTGCTGTGGGTGGCTCGGCTGCTGCTGTGGGTGGCTCGGCTGCTGCTGTGGGTGGCTAGGCTGCTGCTGTGGGTGGCTCGGCTGCTGCTGTGGGTGGCTCGGCTTCTGTTGCTGCTGTGGGTGGCTCGGCTACTGCTGTGGGTGGCTCGGCTGCTGCTGTGGGTGGCTCGGCTGCTGCTGTGGGTGGCTCGGCTTCTGTTGCTGCTGTGGGTGGCTCGGCTACTGCTGTGGGTGGCTCGGCTGCTGCTGTGGGTGGCTCGGCTGCTGCTGTGGGTGGCTCGGCTGCTGCTGTGGGTGGCTCGGCTGCTGCTGTGGGTGGCTCGGCTGCTGCTGTGGGTGGCTCGGCTTCTGTTGCTGCTGTGGGTGGCTCGGCTGCTGCTGTGGGTGGCTCGGCTGCTGCTGTGGGTGGCTCGGCTGCTGCTGTGGGTGGCTCGGCTTCTGTTGCTGCTGTGGGTGGCTCGGCTACTGCTGTGGGTGGCTCGGCTGCTGCTGTGGGTGGCTCGGCTGCTGCTGTGGGTGGCTCGGCTTCTGTTGCTGCTGTGGGTGGCTCGGCTGCTGCTGTGGGTGGCTCGGCTGCTGCTGTGGGTGGCTCGGCTGCTGCTGTGGGTGGCTCGGCTGCTGCTGTGGGTGGTTCGGCTTCTGTTGCTGCTGTGGGTGGCTCGGCTGCTGCTGTGGGTGGCTCGGCTTCTGTTGCTGCTGTGGGTGGCTCGGCTGCTGCTGTGGGTGGCTCGGCTGCTGCTGTGGGTGGCTTGGCTGCTGCTGTGGGTGGCTCGGCTTCTGTTGCTGCTGTGGGTGGCTCGGCTGCTGCTGTGGGTGGCTCGGCTGCTGCTGTGGGTGGCTCGGCTGCTGCTGTGGGTGGCTCGGCTTCTGTTGCTGCTGTGGGTGGCTCGGCTGCTGCTGTGGGTGGCTCGGCTGCTGCTGTGGGTGACTCGGCTGCTGCTATGGGTGGCTCGGCTTCTGTTGCTGCTGTGGGTGGCTCGGCTGCTGCTGTGGGTGGCTTCGCTGCTGCTGTGGGTGGCTCGGCTGCTGCTGTGGGTGGCTCGGCTTCTGTTGCTGTTGTGGGTGGCTCGGCTGCTGCTGTGGGTGGCTCGGCTGCTGCTGTGGGTGGCTCGGCTGCTGCTGTGGGTGGCTCGGCTTCTGTTGCTGCTGTGGGTGGCTCGGCTACTGCTGTGGGTGGCTCGGCTGCTGCTGTGGGTGGCTCGGCTGCTGCTGTGGGTGGCTCGGCTGCTGCTGTGGGTGGCTCGGCTGCTGCTGTGGGTGGCTCGGCTTCTGTTGCTGCTGTGGGTGGCTCGGCTACTGCTGTGGGTGGCTCGGCTGCTGCTGTGGGTGGCTTGGCTGCTGCTGTGGGTGGCTCGGCTGCTGCTGTGGGTGGCTCGGCTGCTGCTGTGGGTGGCTCGGCTGCTGCTGTGGGTGGCTCGGCTGCTGCTGTGGGTGGCTCGGCTGCTGCTGTGGGTGGCTCGGCTTCTGTTGCTGCTGTGGGTGGCTCGGCTGCTGCTGTGGGTGGCTCGGCTACTGCTGTGGGTGGCTCGGATGCTGCTGTGGGTGGCTCGGCTGCTGCTGTGGGTGGCTCGGCTGCTGCTGTGGGTGGCTCGGCTGCTGCTGTGGGTGGCTCGGCTGCTGCTGTGGGTGGCTCGGCTTCTGTTGCTGCTGTGGGTGGCTCGGCTGCTGCTGTGGGTGGCTCAGCTGCTGCTGTGGGTGGCTCGGCTGCTGCTGTGGGTGGCTTGGCTTCTGTTGCTGCTGTGGGTGGCTCGGCTGCTGCTGTGGGTGGCTCGGCTGCTGCTGTGGGTGGCTCGGCTGCTGCTGTGGGTGGCTCGGCTTCTGTTGCTGCTGTGGGTGGCTCGGCTGCTGCTGTGGGTGGCTCGGCTGCTGCTGTGGGTGGTTCGGCTGCTGCTGTGGGTGGCTCGGCTTCTGTTGCTGCTGTGGGTGGCTCGGCTACTGCTGTGGGTGGCTCGGCAGCTGCTGTGGGTGGCTCGGCTGCTGCTGTGGGTGGCTCGGCTGCTGCTGTGGGTGGCTCGGCTGCTGCTGTGGGTGGCTCGGCTGCTGCTGTGGGTGGCTCGGCTTCTGTTGCTGCTGTGGGTGGCTCGGCTGCTGCTGTGGGTGGCTCGGCTGCTGCTGTGGGTGACTCGGCTGCTGCTATGGGTGGCTCGGCTTCTGTTGCTGCTGTGGGTGGCTCGGCTGCTGCTGTGGGTGGCTTCGCTGCTGCTGTGGGTGGCTCGGCTGCTGCTGTGGGTGGCTCGGCTTCTGTTGCTGCTGTGGGTGGCTCGGCTGCTGCTGTGGGTGGCTCGGCTGCTGCTGTGGGTGGCTCGGCTGCTGCTGTGGGTGGCTCGGCTTCTGTTGCTGCTGTGGGTGGCTCGGCTACTGCTGTGGGTGGCTCGGCTGCTGCTGTGGGTGGCTCGGCTGCTGCTGTGGGTGGCTCGGCTGCTGCTGTGGGTGGCTCGGCTGCTGCTGTGGGTGGCTCGGCTTCTGTTGCTGCTGTGGGTGGCTCGGCTACTGCTGTGGGTGGCTCGGCTGCTGCTGTGGGTGGCTTGGCTGCTGCTGTGGGTGGCTCGGCTGCTGCTGTGGGTGGCTCGGCTGCTGCTGTGGGTGGCTCGGCTGCTGCTGTGGGTGGCTCGGCTGCTGCTGTGGGTGGCTCGGCTGCTGCTGTGGGTGGCTCGGCTTCTGTTGCTGCTGTGGGTGGCTCGGCTGCTGCTGTGGGTGGCTCGGCTACTGCTGTGGGTGGCTCGGCTGCTGCTGTGGGTGGCTCGGCTGCTGCTGTGGGTGGCTCGGCTGCTGCTGTGGGTGGCTCGGCTGCTGCTGTGGGTGGCTCGGCTGCTGCTGTGGGTGGCTCGGCTTCTGTTGCTGCTGTGGGTGGCTCGGCTGCTGCTGTGGGTGGCTCGGCTGCTGCTGTGGGTGGCTCGGCTGCTGCTGTGGGTGGCTTGGCTTCTGTTGCTGCTGTGGGTGGCTCGGCTGCTGCTGTGGGTGGCTCGGCTGCTGCTGTGGGTGGCTCGGCTGCTGCTGTGGGTGGCTCGGCTTCTGTTGCTGCTGTGGGTGGCTCGGCTGCTGCTGTGGGTGGCTCGGCTGCTGCTGTGGGTGGCTCGGCTGCTGCTGTGGGTGGCTCGGCTTCTGTTGCTGCTGTGGGTGGCTCGGCTACTGCTGTGGGTGGCTCGGCTGCTGCTGTGGGTGGCTCGGCTGCTGCTGTGGGTGGCTCGGCTGCTGCTGTGGGTGGCTCGGCTGCTGCTGTGGGTGGCTCGGCTGCTGCTGTGGGTGGCTCGGCTGCTGCTGTGGGTGGCTCGGCTGCTGCTGTGGGTGGCTCGGCTTCTGTTGCTGCTGTGGGTGGCTCGGCTTCTGTTGCTGCTGTGGATTGCTCGGCTTCTGTTGCTGCTGTGGATTGCTCAGCTTCTGTTGCTGCTGTGGATTGCTCAGCTTCTGTTGCTGCTGTGGATTGCTCAGCTTCTGTTGGTGCTGATTCTACTGTTCTGGGGTTTGGTGATGGTACCTGTACTGCTTTCTGTGCTTTGGAAGTTTCTTGTTGCCTCCGAATTTGTTCTAATAATTTTCTTGTAACAAGCCTCTTTCCTAGCTTATTCAGATGGAGTCCATGTGAAGTATGAAATCTTCGACCAATGTCACACACATCCACAATACAAACGTTTTTGAATTGTTTGCATATGTTTGAAAGACGTATGTTTGCAGCAGAAATTTCTTTATTTACTACAGACCATGGAGGCAAATCGTGGCGGTGCGGTATATTAACATAGACAACGTTTGTATGGGTCATATGAGTGAGATGCTTCTGTAGTTCTCTGCAAGCCGTTGATGCTTCATTTCTGTACACATCATTGGAGCCACCAAACAGAGCTACAAAGTCGTTTGAAGTCAGCTTCATATATTCTTCCGTTTGAACATTATTAACTATTACTGAGAGACAGGCACCTGGTTTGACAAAACTTGTAGTTTTTATATTGGATGTCTCATTAACAAGTGAGGCAATACCGCGTCCATGGCTGTCAGCTAGAATGTGTAGTTTTTGCACGTGTTCATGGGCACAGGTAGGCACTGCAGCGGAGTTTTCTTGCGTCGAATTTACTATGCTATGATAGTTGTTTGTCGTATATTTTTCCGCGCCGAGCTTACTGTTTTGAGTCCTCTTTTTGTACTTACATTCGTTACATTCCCAATCGAGAATAACGTTCTTATCACTTTTCACTGAACTGTGCTCTTGTCCGCAACGAAAATGATACCTCTTTTTGCACTGACCACATCTGTTCCCTGCTTTCACCGTTTTACGACATTTATTACAGACATCAGTTTTAGGAACTATATTTTGTGTCGATACTTTGTCGTCTTCCGTATTTAGTGTAGGCCTAGGCCTAATTTCATATGTAAAGTCTAAACTTCTTTCTGCATCTAAAACACTGAAACGGTTTTTTATTGGCACCTGGAATACGTTTTTACTTTGTTTTTCATTTAAATATAAATCTCCTGGTATTTTGTCTGCTTCTAAGGCACTCAAACTTTTTTTTGATTGCACTTGGAACACGTTTTTTGGCCTAACTGACTCAGCATAACTTTTGTTTGGTTTGATATGCGTCGTATTTGTGCTTTTATAAGAACATAAATATTTCAAGTCCTGTTGCAGTTTTAAGATATCATCACACAGAATGTTAATAATTTTTTCTTTTGTGTCAATTTCTCGACGTATTTCGTCTTTGTTTTTCTGTGGGAGTCCACTGTTTGGGAGTTGGTCACTAACACTTTTACTTACGCAAGGAGTTACTTGTTCTATTCTTCTTGTATTTTTTATTAATATATGACATGGCACACACATATTTTCATACACTGCACTATATTTCTCGCACAAAGAACACTTACGAACACTTTTTTCGTCATTTTGCACAGGATTCACAATTCGTATATCTTCAACGGCCGCCATGACTGTTATTGTAGATCACTGAATAAAAACAACAGAGAATAATGCAAATATACTAATTTGTTCTGAACTTGTATTACGACATTATTTCATATTATCTTATAGCTTATAGAAGGGAAGGTTTAAGAAATAAATAGAAACCCATCACCTGGATAAATAGGCTAGTGTGAATAGACAGTCATTTACCTATGCGAGATACTGCCTATTAAAGAGTCTATGATGATTTGTTGCATTTTCTGTCAGATGATGTTGATTATATTAGCAGAAAACTGTTGTTTCTAGTTATTAAATATCTTGTTCAATCTTACGAATGGTGAAATTAGTCACATGAAAGCAAATAGCCCCAAGTCTCTTCACAACAAATAAGGAGCCACAGAAATGATCCTCTGGCTCTTGGCCTAGCACAATTGTTTGAGGATTAATAGATGGTGGTGCGAATGCTGTCATAAATCATTCTGTTTAGCATACTACTGTATATTCGATTAAACGATCATATTTTATGCTTCTAAACCTCTCAATCTGAAAATAACAAAAAGTCCCTGAAACGAAATCAATGAATCGATGGGGATAAAATTCGTAAGGATACAGCGACATAAAATAATTTTACTGCAAGCTGTTCAGTCATGCTGAAATTCCAGTCTAATGAATATTTATTACATTTCCATTCGACAATCTAGGATGCAAATGCGGATTTGCCGATCATCTTAATTATTAAATTACCTAAACATTTCATCGGTCTGACTCAAACTTTCAGAGTTCCACATATGATCTTAGAATACCACAAGCAGTGGTATATGTGTAAACAACGCCTTTTGGGGAATGGAGTTGTTGAAAGACTCAGTTTTATGTTTTTCACTCATTTCGTTTAATGGTACTGTATCTTTATTTATACTATGATCGCATGTCATAGTTTCATGAAGGTATTATTTGAAGCTACCCTTTTCATCAATCAAGTCCACTTGAATTCTTTTCTTACTGGAGAATCCAATCCGAAAATAAAGCTTGGACCAAGTCTGTTACCGGCAAAATCAATAAATAAATGGTACGCACCGCACAAAGAGGTTTTTATTTATTATTTATTTATTATTATTATTTTGTTTTAACTACGTGGCGGTGGATGCAGTTGTTCTGACGTATTGATGCTAAAAGATGCTTGTGTATATCGTATTATCACGTCCAGGGAGCTATTCTGAACCACAATATTTTTTCATTTATATGCCGGTATAACGCTCTTTTCCAGTTCATACATCACATAAGAAATGTTGAACAGTAAGTCATGTCTGCAACTTGTAAATGTGTCTCATTTAAATTTTTATAATAAATTGGATACATATACTGAATACTTACGAGTTTGAGTACACTGCACATTTGCAAGTTATTTCTGCGATGAGTTACATTATTAATGCGTTAGGTGTTGAAGGAAAGAATGAAGATTAAGGTTTAACGTGAAATCAACATCGAGGTCATTTAGAGATGGGAATTCTGAATAAAAGACGTATATTATTATTTTTATAGGTATATGGTTCAGAAAGAGATTTTATATATCTGGGTAAATATTGTATAATTTTGTTACTGCATGTTATACACCTTTCCGGAACAGTATTGTGTTGCAATGATTAACAGTTTAACACGTATGTCACTGTTTAATTTGGCACTGTGATTTGTTGTCAGTAAAAATGTTTTCTTCGCAGAGTTTCCTTTTTTATTTTTTAATATAAACAGTTACATCAAGTATATAAATTTAGAGAAAGGGTAAGATTATTAGACCAAAAAAAGATTTGCGTGGTTTCGTGCTACATGCATCTTTCATTATTCCAATAAAATTGCCATTTGTTTCTTGAAATCTGTTGGTCGTGGTGTACATTTCCACAGAAAATTGTATCGTACCTCAGTCATGAATGTACACGAACAAAGTATATGCCGCAAACTATTTCAGAGCTACAATTTTAGCTACGTAGCTCCTTTTTGTTCGTTTTTAGTTTAGGGATATGGTATTGCTCCATTTAAGATTTTCTTGAAT
The DNA here is from genome assembly GCA_026315105.1 of Locusta migratoria. Classification (NCBI taxonomy): domain Eukaryota; kingdom Metazoa; phylum Arthropoda; class Insecta; order Orthoptera; family Acrididae; genus Locusta; species Locusta migratoria. The sequence continues at coordinate 286,242,963 of CM048755.1, forward strand.
ATGAATCCCAAGAAACAGTCCCTAATGCGTTCCGGTTCTGTCAAACCGAATGTGACAACTGGAAACAGTGGAAATTGTTGTAGTCGATATAACTATTGAGAATAGCACTGGTAGATATTGCGTTTTTCAATAGATATCTGGCACTGTGATGGTCTTTACACGTAACAAGAACAAGCAGATATCCAGTAAGAAGTTGCTGGGTATGAACTTTCGTAGATCCCAGATATCGCAAAATGGGGTTGGCTACTTACACCACTGTGGAAAGATATGCACATCTTCTATCTTCGATTTCAATTTATTCTGCTCAGCGTTGGCCATATTTTGCGTAATAAGTCAAATCCATGTTCTTTTTGGATGATACATGTATAGTGGTATTTTGTTGTTTGGTCAAATAAATGATCAAATGTTTGTAAAGCTTATGGGACTTAACTGCGGGGTCATCAGTCCCAAAACTTACAAACTACTTATGAACTAGCTTATACTAAAGACGGCACAAACATTTATGCCCGAGGGGGGGGGGGATTAGAACCCCCAACGGGGAACCACCTCAATCATCGTAGCATAGCGCCTCAATGCGCTCGGCCGCTCCGCCGCGGCTGTTGTTTAGTCAGTTCATAAGAATTTGTGTGGTTAAGGTTGTACTTATCTTCCACAGTGACACTTAGTTGATGGGCGTCTAGAGCGGAGTCAGTTATATAGATTTGTAGGTTTTCACTATTGTGATATTTTTGCATTCATCCGGCCTCCTGACCATAAGAAACCTTCTGCTTATCTTCCTCGGTGTTACTCCATCACGTTTATAAGATCACCAAATGATACTGAATCTTTGGAATGGGAAGCTTAGGACTATTGCAATTATTGGTAAGCAGGTGTACATTCAATAAGGCATGTCTGTAAAGCCGCGGTGGAGTAGCCGAGCGGTCTAAAGCGTCTCGCTGCGGAGCGGCCGGTTGCTCGCCGTGGAGGTTCGAGTCCCCCCCTGGGGCATGGCTGTGTGTGTTTGTCCGTAGGTTAGTTTACCTAGGTTTAAGTAGTTTGTAAGCTACGGACTGATGACCTCGCAGTTTGGTCCGATAGATTTACAAACATTTAAACATTTTTGTCTGTAAAGTTCGGTGAATGGTCCCATATTTTACAAACGGCGCTGGCGAGGACGAGGTGCCCGCGCATACACATTGAGGGACATGTCAACAAGCGTGCCCTATCGTGCAAAGCACTGCAGTGGAGCGGTGGTACACGCTGCGAGCCAGCTAACAGGGTCAGTGTGAGAACTCGTGTCATTACAACATGGAGCGCAAAATGAAGCAACGCGTTAACACCAAGTTTTGTTTCAAATTAAGCAAAACGGCTACGGAGACCCATGGGATGTTAGTGCAAGTGTATGGTGTTGAAGCAGAGTAAAAAGTGTGTGTTTAAATGGTTACGGAGATCGAACAACGCATGACCTCGGTGCTTCGAGCGATTCCACAAGAAGTGTCTACTGACATTTCCAACAGCTGTACAAACGATGTGAGAAGTGTATTGTAGCCAATGGTGATTACTTTGAAGGCCATTAGAGGTATTTTGTTTGTAACTCTTGTCTCCTATATTTCCTGAAACCAGTCACAGAATTTTTCAGACGCACCTTGTACATTTATTTTCTCTATTGTCATTCGTCCATATTATTCGGTTAATAATATGGACGAATGATGAGATCACAAGAGTAACTGTATTATAGTGCAAGCACTCGCAACAGACAGACTGTCCAGTTTCGTCATCTTGGAGAAACTAGTTTATCTGCGGTTTATAGCTGACAGTCAGTAGGACAGTTCAGAACGGAAAAACCTGTAGAGAACTACGTGTCACTAGTAGGGCAGTAACCTTATTTCATTATTTTGGAATGCTGTTGTTGTTGTTGTGATCCTCAGTCCGGAGACTGGCTTGATGCAGCTCTCCACAATACCCTATCCTGAGCAAGCCTCTTCATCTCCACAAAAGATCGGCAACCTACACCTGTCTGAATCTGCTTACTGTATCCATCTCTTGGTCTTCGTCTGCGGTTTTTACCCTACACACTTCCCTCCAACGCTAAATTCACAATTCCTTGATGTCTAAGAATGTGTCCTACCAATCTATCCCTTCTTTTAGTCAAGGTATGCCATAAATTTCTTTTCTCCCCAATTCTGTTCAGTACCTCCTCATTAGTTACGCGATCCACCCACCTAATCTTCAGCATTCTTCTGGAGCACCATATTTCAAACGCCTCAATCCTCTTCCTGTCCGCACTATTAACCGTCCATGTCTCACTCTCCCATACAAGGCAAAACTCCATACAAATGCCTTCAGAAAGGACTTCCTTAGACTTAAATCAATATTCGATGTTAACAAATGTCTATTTTTCAAGAACGCTTTTCTACCCATTGCCACTCTGCATTTTATATCCTCTGTACTGCGACCATCATTTATTATTTTACTGCCCAAGTAACAAAACTCATCTACCTCCTTTATTGCTTCGTTACCCAATCTAATTCCTTCAGCATCACCTGATTTTCTTACACAACACTCCATTACCCTAGTTTTGCTCTTGTTAATGTTCATCTTATACGCACCTTTCAGCACACTGTCCATTCCGTACAATTGCTCTTCCAGGTCCTTTGCTGTATCTGACAGAATTACTATGTCGTCGGCAAAACGCAATGTTTTTAATTCTTCACCCTGAACTTTAATTCCTTCTCCAAATTTCTTCTTGCTTTCCTTTATAGCTTGCTCAATGTACAAAATGAATAACATTGGAGAAAGACTACAACCCTGTCTTACTCCCTTTCCAGCAGAGCGATTTCACAATGTCAGTACAAGATAAGCTGTTCACGCTTCAGACCCAACATAAAGGATGAATTTTTTCCAGCATGTACAGTCCGCCCCCCGTAGCTCAGACGGCAACGTCGCTGACTACCCCGCAAGGGGCCCGGGTTCGATTCCCGACAGGGCACTGGGTGTTGTGTGTTTCATCATCATCGACGTGCCAGTCGCCGAAATGGCGTCAATGAAAAGGACCTGTGCTAGGCGGCCGAACAATCCTACAAGGGATCTCCGGGTTAAAAATGCCATACGATCATCGTCATCCACCGTGTACAAACTATAGGAACTGATCGAGGATAGGATACTGAACAAAAAAGGTCTAATGAACTTATGTCCAGCAATGCACGATTTCCATGCTCAAAAATGTTCAAATTGTTGTAAGTCTATGGGAATTAACTTCTCTCGTCATCGGTCCCTGGGCTTGCAAACAACTTCAGCTAACTTAATCTAAGGAGAACACACACACCCATGCTCGATTGAGGATACGAATCTCCAACGGCGAACAACCGCGCGCTCCGCAGCAATGCGCCTTAGAGCGCTCGCCTCTCTACCGCGGCAGTTTCCGTGCTAGAGAACATTTGTTTAATCATACTCTGTTACAGAGACTGCAGTCTCCACAGTTACAGTATGCAAGAGTTACTGCTCGAGTGTGGTACTCTTCCTCATGCTGTGCCATTGATGATTGGAAAGGTTACGTGGTTGCCACGTGATGGTGCTTCAGCCCACTTCGCCGCTAATGGCCGGACGTATCTCAATTGTCTCTCCCCTCGTCGATGGATTGGACGAGGAGGTCAAGTTTCACGGCCTACTTGTTCAGCGGATCACAACCCGTGCCATTTCTGGTTATGGCGCGTTCTCAAAAGTATCGTGTATTCAGAGCCCTTACAGATATGTAGACAGCGGAGCTGCGTATTTATGCAGCGTTGCCACCACTGCGATTCTAGTCAGCATGTACAACCATAAGTCGAGACATATTCCAATGTTCCAATGTTTGTAGAGCTTATGGGACTTAACTACGGGGTCATCAGTCCCTAAACTTACCAACTACTTATGAACTACCTTATACTAAGGACGGCACAAATATCCATGCCCAAGGGGGGATTCGAACCCCCGACGCCAGACGGCCGCGCGCATCGCAACACGGCGCTCCAGCACGCGCGGCTAATCCGCCAGGGCCATCATATATATGTTCATCTAAAGGCCTTGTCACAAAGTATGACATGCGGTAACAGTATGTTTGATTGTGTTAATACCTGTGGTGGTGGGAAAATGGATTCCTTTTTCACTAGCTTTCCAATTTCAGATTTATTGAATATTCCCGGACCTCCGTCTTTGCTGTAAGAGCCAATGTCAACGACAAGAAATTTTTAGTTTGCATCAACCATAGCAAACAGTACAACTGAATCAGTACATGTACATGTACAGTACATCAGTACATGTATCAGCCAAAAAGAAGATGGATTTGACTTATTACGCAAAATATGGCCAACGCTAAGCAGAATAAATTGAAATCGAAGATAGAAGATATGCATATCTTTCCACAGTGGTGTAACTTGCCAACCCCATTTTGTGATTTCTGGGATCCACGAAAGTTCATACCCAGCAACTTCTTACATTGTAGTATCTCACTGGATATCTGCTTGTTCTTGTGACGGGTAAAGACCACCACAGTGCCAGATATCTATTGAAAAACGCAATATCTATCAGTGCTATCCTCAATGGTTATATCGACTACAACAATTTCCACTGTCTCCAGTTGTCCAAAAAAAGTTCAAATGTTTGTAGAACTTATGGGACTTAACTACGGGGTCATCAGTCCCTAAATTTACAAACTACTTATGAACTACCTTATACTAAAGACGACACAAATAGCCATGCCCGAGGTGGGATTCCCCCGACCGCATTGGCCGCGTAGACCGTGACTGGCGCGCCGCAGACCGCTCGGCCACCGCGGCCGGCTCGAGACATATGAAAACCATTTTCAACAAATACTGTGTAATTATGGCTACATGTTGCGGCGCGTCTTAGACCAGCCTCTCTGGAACAAAGTAGGATTGAGTAAATGGTGTGTAGCACGCATAGACTTGCTAAATAAAAATTGTAGCACGGAACAGCGGCGGAGGGGCCAAGCGCAACCAACGAGGCGCTATGCTTCGATGCGCGAGGCCGTTTCCCGTCAGGGGTTCGAATCCTCCCTCGATCATGGACGTTTGTGCTGTCTTTAGTATAAGTTAGTTTATATATGTTTTATATAGTTTATATAGTTTGTTAGTTTAGGGACTGATGACCCCGCCGTTAACTCCCATAAGCTTAACAAACATTTGAACATTTTTGTAGCATAGAAAGCGTACATTTCCGGACATAATTTCATTAGACCTGTTTTGTTCCATATCCTCTCCTCGGTGAATCCCTTGAGCTTGTACACGGTGGAAAAAAATCTCCCTTTATAGGCATAGCTGGGGAAAGTTAATCAAAAAAGTTAATTACGCTAATCGTTAATTCGTTATTTAAAAAATTAACTTCGTTAAACGTCAAAGCATTACTTTGCACGAAATTAATTAATCGTTAACTCGCAATAGTAATCTTTATATTGACGGTACAGTAAATAAACTAGTGAATAAACCTTCGCCGGCCGCGGTGGCCGAGGGGACTGAGGCGCTCCAGTCACGGTCTGCACGGCCACTACGGTCGGCGGTTCGAATCCCCCCTCGGGCATGGATATTTGTGCCGTCCTTAGGATTAGCTAGTTCATAAGTAGTTTGTAAGTTTAGGGACTGATGACCCCGTAGTTAAGTCCCATAAGCTATACAAACATTTGAACATTTTTTGAATAAACCTTCGCTTAAATAAAAATATTTATGTTGGAGAAGTGTAGGTAGGACGTTGAAGACAGACAAAGAAACTGTGTGATCATTTAGTTTTATACTTATTTAGCTATCAATGTTAAATCACGTGTGACTCAATCAATAGGAGAATCATATTGTGCCTGACGTAAGCAACATATTCTCTTCATGAACATCAACTTATTGAAGATGTCATCCGAGAACAGGGCTCGCTTAGGAGACAAAATGACTTTACCCACAGAAGAAAAGTTGTTCGACTGCAGCGTATATGAGTGTCATGTAGAATAAATAAGCAAAAAAAAAAAAAAAAAAAAAAAAAAAAAAAAAAAAAAAAAAAAAAAAAAAAAAAAAACCAAAATAACGTGACCGCTTAAAGACGGTCAAGGATTTTTATCAGTTGTAGAGCTAGAATTCGATCCTATGACTTATTTTCCACGATAAATACATTAACAAATAGTAGTACTTAATCCAATCTCGGTAATCAAACAACAATAAAAAATCAACACATCACCTTGGAAATATATTGAGAAAAGAAATAATTTTAACTGTGGCACTTGTTCTTGGATGTTTAATGACTATATAACACAAATATTGGTATAAACACAAAAAAGGTTAAAACATTGAGAAAAAATCGATCAAAATGTACCACACTAGGTGATCACTTACAGATACAATTTTGATTACGTGGATCTTCCCAATAAAAAGTATTTTTTCGTCAGGCACCCACGCATACTTCGTGGTACCAAACAGTGCATTTTTGGCAGCGAATCCTGTCACCCTTAACTACAAAATTTATAAGAGCGCGTTAGACTAAGTAGCTTCACTTACTTCTTAACAGGAAAAAATTTATATCTCCTTAGCACAAAGTGGTGCATTCTTGGAAAAGACAGGAGGAGCTGTAGAAACCTGCTACGCTACAACTACGAGACTGACCAATGGCGCGAAAACTTACGTCGATCGGAATTGTACCTATATCTAATTTGTACTACCTTACCTACGTGACGCGAACATGTCACAAGATGATTTTCGTCGGCGGTGCGGCGTCAATTTCGACATAAACAGTAGGCATCTATTTAATTACCAACGGAAGTACAGAGGATATAAAATGCAGCGTGGCATTGGGTAGAAAAGCGTTTCTGAAAAAGAGAAATTTCGTAACATCCCATAATAATTTAAGCGTTAGGAAGTCTTTTTTGAAAGAATTTGTGTGGAGCGTTGCTTTGTACGGTAGTGAAAAATGGACGAAAAATATTTTAGACAGGAAGAGAATAGAAGCTTACGAAATGTGGTGCTACAGAAGAATGATGAAGACTAGTTGACGTAACTAATGAGGAAGTACTGAACAGAACTGGGGAGTAAAGGAATTTCTGGCATAAATGTTCAAATGTTTGTAGAGTCTATGGGACTTAACTACGGGGTCATCAGTCCCTAAACTTACAAACTACTTATGAACTACTTACGAACTAGGACGGCACAAATATCCATGCCCGAGGGGGGATTCGAACCCCCGACCGTAGTGGCCGTGCAGACCGTGACTGAAGCGCCTCAGTCCCCTCGGACACCGCGGTCGGCTTTCTGGCATACCTTGAGTCTTCTTTTACTCAAGGATCGATTGGTAGGATACGTTCTTAGACATCAAAAAATGTTCAAATGTTTGTAGAGCTTATGGGACTTAACTACGGGGTCATCAGTCCCTAAACTCACAAACTACTTATGAACTAGCTAAGACAACAGAAAAATATATGTTACTCTGTGCTAAGACTAAGGACGACACAAATATCCATGCCCGGGGGGGGGGGGGGGAATCTGAACCCCCGACCGTAGTGGCCATGCAGACTGTGACTGGCGCGCCGCAGAACGCTCGGCCACTGCGACCGGCTCTGAGACATCAAGGAATCGTGAATTTAGCATTGGAGGAAAGTGTGTCGATTAAAAATCGTGGAGGGAGGCCAAGATACGAATGCATTAACCAGGTTCGAATATATGTGATTTTGCCATTCTTATGAGAAGATGAAGAGGCTTGCTCAGGATAGAGTAGGATAGAGAGCTGCATCAAACCAGTCACTGACTAAAGACCACAACATCAACATTTAATTGTACCATCATTTCTTAGTTCCTTCATTCTCTTTCCGAACCTGAACACTCCCCCCACCTCTTCCCCCTCCCTGGCCTGCTGGCTTCGACGCCCTTGGACTGACGTCAGATCGTTGACTAGCTAAGGGTTCATCATAATTTTTTCGTTTTCCGTCGTCCTTAGTTGCTTACAAAAATAGTGGAGGTGTAGTTCCGTGTATTGCAACAAAATGAAAGGCGTTTTTTTTTTTGCCGTACGCGTTTATTTGTGAAGCATCATCAGTGGTGGTTTTTTGTGTTACTCCCAGTGTGTCTTCATGGAGCAGTTTGTGTGATCTCCAGGTGGATGTATGTTTTGGTTCTTGATGACCACATTTATGTCACCACTCCACTGTATACTCGTTTTGACAAATGCTTCAAAAATAAAGAAGCGAAACGCAAATGGCATAAAAAACGCCTTTCATTTAGTTGCAATATACGGAAATACACGTCCATTAATTACCTCTCTTTCTCTTTGGCCATGTTCCCGCACAAGAGGGTTCGGCTTTGTTAAAACTTGGATTTGGCGTGTTAATACACTCCTGGCCATTAAAATTGCTACATCACTAAGATGACGTGCTACAAACGCGAAATTTAACCGGCAGGAAGAAGATGCTGTGATATGCAAATTATTAGCTTTTCAGAGCATTCACACAAGGTTGGCGCCGGTGGTGACACCTACAACGTGCTGACATGAGCAAAGTTTCCAACCGATTTCTCCTACACAAACAGCAATTGACCGGCGTTGCCTGGTGAAACGTTGTTGTGATGCCTCGTGCAAGGAAGAAAAATGCGTACCATCACGTTTCCGACTTTGATAAAGGTCGGATTGTAGCCTATCGCGATTGCGGTTTATCGTATCGCGACATTGCTGCTCGTGTTGGTCGCGATCCAATGACTGTTAGCAGAATATGGAATCGGTCGGTTCAGGAGGGCACTACGTAACGCAGTGCTGGTTCCCAACGGCCTCGTATCACTAGCAGTCGAGATGACAGGCATCTTATCCGCATGGCTGTAACGGATCGTGCAGCCACGTCTCGATCCCTGAGCCAACAGATGGAGACGTATGCAAGACAACAACCATCTGCACGAACAGTTCGACGACGTTTGTAGCAGCATGACTATCAGCTCAGAGACCATGGCTGCGATTACCCTTGACGCTGCATCACAGACAGGAGTCTCTGCGATGGTGAACGCAACGACGAACCTGAGCGCACAAATGTCAAAACGTCATTTTTTTTTTCGGATGAATCCAGGTTCTGTTTACAGCATCATGATGGCCACGTCCGTGTTTGGCGGCATCGCGGTGAACGCACATTGGAAGCGTGTATTCGTCATCAACATACTGGCATATCACCTGGTGTGATGGTATGGGGTGTCATTGGTTACACGTCTCGGTCACCTCTTGTTCGCATCTTGTTCACTTTGAACAGTGGTCGTTACATTTCAGATGTGTTACGATCCGTGGCTCTATCCTTCATTCAATCCCTACGAAACCCTACATTTCAGCAGGGTAATGCGCGACCGCATGTTGCAGATTCTGTACGGGCCTTTCTGGATACGGAAAATGTTCGACTGCTGCTTTGGCCAGCACATTCTCCAGACCTCTCACCAATTGACAACAGCTGGTCAATGCTGGCCGAGCAATTGACTCGTGATAATACGCCAGTCACTACTCTTGATGAACTGTGGTATCGTGTTGAACCTGCATGGGCATCTGTACTTGTACACGTCATCCAAGCTCTGTTTGACTCAATGCCCAGGCGTATCAAGGCTATTATTACGGCCAGAGGTTGTTGTTCTGGGTACTGATTTCTCAGGATCTATGCACCCAAATTGCTTGAAAAAGTAATCACATGTCAGTTCTAGTCTATATCTATAAATGTGAATGTCTGTTCGGTGTACGTTAATCACGTCTGAACCACAAGACATAAAAAGCTAAAACTTTGTACAGTTACTAATGTCTACCCGGGGAAGGCTTTAGGCACGGTTTCATGGTGATCGGATAGCTATATATATATATATATATATATGTGTGTGTGTGTGTGTGTGTGAATGTCTGTTCGGTGTACACTTATCACATGCAAACGACCAGACGCAGAGACTTAAATATTTGTACAGTTACTCATTTATATCTGAGGAAGGTTTTAGGGACGGTTTTAAAAAAATGTTCAAATGTTTGTTAAGCTTATGGGACTTAACTACGGGGTCATCAGTCCCTAAACTTACAAACTACTTATCAACTTCCTTATACTAAAGACGGCACAAATATCCATGCCCGAGGGGGGATTCGAACCCCCGACCGTAGTGGCCGTGCAGACCGTGACTGAAGCGCCTCAATCCCCTCGGCCACCGCGGCCGGCAGGGACGGTTTTATAGCGATCTGATAGATATTTATTAATTTCATGAATATAACACGAAATGCGGAACAATAATGATTCTTTGAAAATTATATTTACTCTTTGAAAATGGTTTTATTGGTTATATTGTTGCTTGAGGGTTGATAATGATAAAAGGGTGGAGTATATTGGGATGGAAAGTTATCGGTGTATGTAAATTTCTACGTGTGTGTGTGTGTGTGTGTGTTAATATTTCGCTCTGCAGCGAAAACCATAGAACGCAAACGGATGGTTTGTGTGTAATTGTTGTCCGAAGTCTCCCATTGTACACCATAGTTGTTCCATGCCGACAGGTATAATGTAAGATATGGTGGTTGAAAGTCGTCAGATTATAAAAAAAATTCGGACTGAAGGCCAGCGATGACGTTTGCGTCTCTATGGCAAGGAGGTTACGTACGGCGAAACGTGATGCCACAGACCATATATTTGGTCTATGCGTGCTACAATGTCTTCAGTTCTTTCTCTGAAAGGATAAGCTTACGAATAAGGAAATATAAGAATAAATAAATAAAGCAGTAAAAAAGAAATTTCTTTTAATACATCTCTTAAAAAAAACTATTTGACGTTTTATCAAGTGACCCATCTCTGATATTATTACAATCATTATTGTTGAATTTCGTGATTGGATTCTTTGAAACGAGTGCATTTTTACCTGTGATTTCTTATGTATTCTTTGATAAATGTAACATGGTTTTAGAAAGAAGGACAGAGAGAGAGAGAGAGAGAGAGAGAGAGAGAGAGGATTGGAAAAGTACTAACTCAAGGTTCGAATAAATAAATAAATACCCGGGCAACGCCGGGTTTTCAGCTAGTATAATATATTTGTCTAATGAATATTCGTTTATCATCTGAATTTCTTCTTGGTGTAGCAATTTTAACGGTCAGTAGTGTATTTGCGGGGTGGCTGGATGCTCTTCCGGTCGGTACCCCATGCCGCCCGGGAGGAAAAGTGTACCCCAAATGTCTGCGTATAGTTTTACATGTGTGAAAGTGTAAAGTATTACGAAATGTTTGAGAATCGTAAACTGAGGCGGAACCTGGGTACCAGCCCGGTATTCACCCATGGGGTTGTGGAATACCTCATAAAAACCACATCCAGGCCGGCCGGCACTTCGACGCCAAGCGGATTCGAACCGGGGCCGGTACGCCTCCCCGTCTCGGAAAGCGGTGCGTTACACCATACGGCTAACCGAGCGGGTACCTCCACTAATTACCTAAGGATCGTTTATAACTATAATTGATGCCAAGTTGCGCTTAATTTACGATCGTAGGTCTTATCCCAAGTTGTTCAAATGTTTGTAAAGTTATGGGGCCTAACTGCAGTGGTCATCGGTCCCTAAACTTACAAACCACTTAAACTAACTTATCCTAAGAACAACACACACACACATCCATGTCCGAGGACTTAATGGACTTGCATAGGCTACGGAGCTTCTCATAGTACAAGTCACTGTGAATGGTTTTTCCGTGCTCGAAGAATTAGATGAGTATGGGAACTCGAGAGTCGAAAAAGACAATGAGTATCACCTTGCCTGATGAGGGCACGAACTTGAATTTTTTGGAGGAGGTGACGATGCATGCTTTGCGTCGCCTGATGCCGCACTACGTTATCCCAAAACGGCATATTCAGATTTCAACCGGTTTGGTTGTTAAGACGTTTTGCACCTTTTCATTTGATCACCCCTCGTAGTTTCCATCAACACATGAGATATTACCTTGATGCTTCAGGAACTCAAATGGGATTCCCAGGAGGGATGACGAACGTTCTTTCCAGTGAACACTACTGAGGAAATTTAGAGAGCCGGCATTTTATGTTGAAATCTGTTCAAATGTTTGTAATCCTATGGGACCAAACTACGTTGGTCATCAGTCCCTAGTCTTACAAACTACTTATACTAAGTTAAACTAACGTAAAGACAACACACACATCCATGCCTATTTTAAGTTGACTGCTGAACGATTCTACTGCCACCAGCAAGAAACACAGAAACAAGATAAGAGACATTAGGGCCTATACGCAGGCTTATAAGCAGTAGTTTATCCCTCGCTTTATTTAGGACTTGATCAGGATAGGAAATGACTGGTAGTGGAACAAGGAATCCCCCATCAAGAACCGTAAGAACCAAACTACGTTGGTCATCAGTCTCTAGTCTTACAAACTACTCATACTAAGTTAAACTAACGTAAAGACAACACACACATCCATGCCCATTTTAAGTTGACTGCTGAACGAGTCTACTGCCACCAGCAAGAAACACAGAAACAAGATAAGAGACATTAGGGCCTATACGCAGGCTTATAAGCAGTAGTTTATCCCTCGCTTTATTTAGGACTGGGTCAGGATAGGAAATGACTGGTAGTGGAACAAGGAATCCCCCATCAAGAACCGTAAGAACCAAACTACGTTGGTCATCAGTCTCTAGTCTTACAAACTACTCATACTAAGTTAAACTAACGTAAAGACAACACACACATCCATGCCCATTTTAAGTTGACTGCTGAACGAGTCTACTGCCACCAGCAAGAAACACAGAAACAAGATAAGAGACATTAGGGCCTATACGCAGGCTTATAAGCAGTAGTTTATCCCTCGCTTTATTTAGGACTGGGTCAGGATAGGAAATGACTGGTAGTGGAACAAGGAATCCCCCATCAAGAACCGTAAGAACCAAACTACGTTGGTCATCAGTCTCTAGTCTTACAAACTACTCATACTAAGTTAAACTAACGTAAAGACAACACACACATCCATGCCCATTTTAAGTTGACTGCTGAACGAGTCTACTGCCACCAGCAAGAAACACAGAAACAAGATAAGAGACATTAGGGCCTATACGCAGGCTTATAAGCAGTAGTTTATCCCTCGCTTTATTTAGGACTGGGTCAGGATAGGAAATGACTGGTAGTGGAACAAGGAATCCCCCATCAAGAACCGTAAGAACCAAACTACGTTGGTCATCAGTCTCTAGTCTTACAAACTACTCATACTAAGTTAAACTAACGTAAAGACAACACACACATCCATGCCCATTTTAAGTTGACTGCTGAACGAGTCTACTGCCACCAGCAAGAAACACAGAAACAAGATAAGAGACATTAGGGCCTATACGCAGGCTTATAAGCAGTAGTTTATCCCTCGCTTTATTTAGGACTGGGTCAGGATAGGAAATGACTGGTAGTGGAACAAGGAATCCCCCATCAAGAACCGTAAGAACCAAACTACGTTGGTCATCAGTCTCTAGTCTTACAAACTACTCATACTAAGTTAAACTAACGTAAAGACAACACACACATCCATGCCCATTTTAAGTTGACTGCTGAACGAGTCTACTGCCACCAGCAAGAAACACAGAAACAAGATAAGAGACATTAGGGCCTATACGCAGGCTTATAAGCAGTAGTTTATCCCTCGCTTTATTTAGGACTGGGTCAGGATAGGAAATGACTGGTAGTGGAACAAGGAATCCCCCATCAAGAACCGTAAGAACCAAACTACGTTGGTCATCAGTCTCTAGTCTTACAAACTACTCATACTAAGTTAAACTAACGTAAAGACAACACACACATCCATGCCCATTTTAAGTTGACTGCTGAACGAGTCTACTGCCACCAGCAAGAAACACAGAAACAAGATAAGAGACATTAGGGCCTATACGCAGGCTTATAAGCAGTAGTTTATCCCTCGCTTTATTTAGGACTGGGTCAGGATAGGAAATGACTGGTAGTGGAACAAGGAATCCCCCATCAAGAACCGTAAGAACCAAACTACGTTGGTCATCAGTCTCTAGTCTTACAAACTACTCATACTAAGTTAAACTAACGTAAAGACAACACACACATCCATGCCCATTTTAAGTTGACTGCTGAACGAGTCTACTGCCACCAGCAAGAAACACAGAAACAAGATAAGAGACATTAGGGCCTATACGCAGGCTTATAAGCAGTAGTTTATCCCTCGCTTTATTTAGGACTGGGTCAGGATAGGAAATGACTGGTAGTGGAACAAGGAATCCCCCATCAAGAACCGTAAGAACCAAACTACGTTGGTCATCAGTCTCTAGTCTTACAAACTACTCATACTAAGTTAAACTAACGTAAAGACAACACACACATCCATGCCCATTTTAAGTTGACTGCTGAACGAGTCTACTGCCACCAGCAAGAAACACAGAAACAAGATAAGAGACATTAGGGCCTATACGCAGGCTTATAAGCAGTAGTTTATCCCTCGCTTTATTTAGGACTGGGTCAGGATAGGAAATGACTGGTAGTGGAACAAGGAATCCCCCATCAAGAACCGTAAGAACCAAACTACGTTGGTCATCAGTCTCTAGTCTTACAAACTACTCATACTAAGTTAAACTAACGTAAAGACAACACACACATCCATGCCCATTTTAAGTTGACTGCTGAACGAGTCTACTGCCACCAGCAAGAAACACAGAAACAAGATAAGAGACATTAGGGCCTATACGCAGGCTTATAAGCAGTAGTTTATCCCTCGCTTTATTTAGGACTGGGTCAGGATAGGAAATGACTGGTAGTGGAACAAGGAATCCCCCATCAAGAACCGTAAGAACCAAACTACGTTGGTCATCAGTCTCTAGTCTTACAAACTACTCATACTAAGTTAAACTAACGTAAAGACAACACACACATCCATGCCCATTTTAAGTTGACTGCTGAACGAGTCTACTGCCACCAGCAAGAAACACAGAAACAAGATAAGAGACATTAGGGCCTATACGCAGGCTTATAAGCAGTAGTTTATCCCTCGCTTTATTTAGGACTGGGTCAGGATAGGAAATGACTGGTAGTGGAACAAGGAATCCCCCATCAAGAACCGTAAGAACCAAACTACGTTGGTCATCAGTCTCTAGTCTTACAAACTACTCATACTAAGTTAAACTAACGTAAAGACAACACACACATCCATGCCCATTTTAAGTTGACTGCTGAACGAGTCTACTGCCACCAGCAAGAAACACAGAAACAAGATAAGAGACATTAGGGCCTATACGCAGGCTTATAAGCAGTAGTTTATCCCTCGCTTTATTTAGGACTGGGTCAGGATAGGAAATGACTGGTAGTGGAACAAGGAATCCCCCATCAAGAACCGTAAGAACCAAACTACGTTGGTCATCAGTCTCTAGTCTTACAAACTACTCATACTAAGTTAAACTAACGTAAAGACAACACACACATCCATGCCCATTTTAAGTTGACTGCTGAACGAGTCTACTGCCACCAGCAAGAAACACAGAAACAAGATAAGAGACATTAGCGCCTATACGGTGGCTTATAAGCAGTAGTTTATCCCTCGCTTTATTTAGGACTTGATCAGGATAGGAAATGACTGGTAGTGGAACAAGGAATCCCCCATCAAGAACCGTAAGAACCAAACTACGTTGGTCATCAGTCTCTAGTCTTACAAACTACTCATACTAAGTTAAACTAACGTAAAGACAACACACACATCCATGCCCATTTTAAGTTGACTGCTGAACGAGTCTACTGCCACCAGCAAGAAACACAGAAACAAGATAAGAGACATTAGCGCCTATACGGAGGCTTATAAGCAGTAGTTTATCCCTCGCTTTATTTAGGACTTGATCAGGATAGGAAATGACTGGTAGTGGAACAAGGAATCCCCCATCAAGAACCGTAAGAACCAAACTACGTTGGTCATCAGTCTCTAGTCTTACAAACTACTCATACTAAGTTAAACTAACGTAAAGACAACACACACATCCATGCCCATTTTAAGTTGACTGCTGAACGAGTCTACTGCCACCAGCAAGAAACACAGAAACAAGATAAGAGACATTAGGGCCTATACGCAGGCTTATAAGCAGTAGTTTATCCCTCGCTTTATTTAGGACTGGGTCAGGATAGGAAATGACTGGTAGTGGAACAAGGAATCCCCCATCAAGAACCGTAAGAACCAAACTACGTTGGTCATCAGTCTCTAGTCTTACAAACTATTCATACTAAGTTAAACTAACGTAAAGACAACACACACATCCATGCCCATTTTAAGTTGACTGCTGAACGAGTCTACTGCCACCAGCAAGAAACACAGAAACAAGATAAGAGACATTAGGGCCTATACGCAGGCTTATAAGCAGTAGTTTATCCCTCGCTTTATTTAGGACTGGGTCAGGATAGGAAATGACTGGTAGTGGAACAAGGAATCCCCCATCAAGAACCGTAAGAACCAAACTACGTTGGTCATCAGTCTCTAGTCTTACAAACTACTCATACTAAGTTAAACTAACGTAAAGACAACACACACATCCATGCCCATTTTAAGTTGACTGCTGAACGAGTCTACTGCCACCAGCAAGAAACACAGAAACAAGATAAGAGACATTAGGGCCTATACGCAGGCTTATAAGCAGTAGTTTATCCCTCGCTTTATTTAGGACTGGGTCAGGATAGGAAATGACTGGTAGTGGAACAAGGAATCCCCCATCAAGAACCGTAAGAACCAAACTACGTTGGTCATCAGTCTCTAGTCTTACAAACTACTCATACTAAGTTAAACTAACGTAAAGACAACACACACATCCATGCCCATTTTAAGTTGACTGCTGAACGAGTCTACTGCCACCAGCAAGAAACACAGAAACAAGATAAGAGACATTAGGGCCTATACGCAGGCTTATAAGCAGTAGTTTATCCCTCGCTTTATTTAGGACTGGGTCAGGATAGGAAATGACTGGTAGTGGAACAAGGAATCCCCCATCAAGAACCGTAAGAAGCAAACTACGTTGGTCATCAGTCTCTAGTCTTACAAACTACTCATACTAAGTTAAACTAACGTAAAGACAACACACACATCCATGCCCATTTTAAGTTGACTGCTGAACGAGTCTACTGCCACCAGCAAGAAACACAGAAACAAGATAAGAGACATTAGGGCCTATACGCAGGCTTATAAGCAGTAGTTTATCCCTCGCTTTATTTAGGACTGGGTCAGGATAGGAAATGACTGGTAGTGGAACAAGGAATCCCCCATCAAGAACCGTAAGAACCAAACTACGTTGGTCATCAGTCTCTAGTCTTACAAACTACTCATACTAAGTTAAACTAACGTAAAGACAACACACACATCCATGCCCATTTTAAGTTGACTGCTGAACGAGTCTACTGCCACCAGCAAGAAACACAGAAACAAGATAAGAGACATTAGCGCCTATACGGTGGCTTATAAGCAGTAGTTTATCCCTCGCTTTATTTAGGACTTGATCAGGATAGGAAATGACTGGTAGTGGAACAAGGAATCCCCCATCAAGAACCGTAAGAACCAAACTACGTTGGTCATCAGTCTCTAGTCTTACAAACTACTCATACTAAGTTAAACTAACGTAAAGACAACACACACATCCATGCCCATTTTAAGTTGACTGCTGAACGAGTCTACTGCCACCAGCAAGAAACACAGAAACAAGATAAGAGACATTAGCGCCTATACGGAGGCTTATAAGCAGTAGTTTATCCCTCGCTTTATTTAGGACTTGATCAGGATAGGAAATGACTGGTAGTGGAACAAGGAATCCCCCATCAAGAACCGTAAGAACCAAACTACGTTGGTCATCAGTCTCTAGTCTTACAAACTACTCATACTAAGTTAAACTAACGTAAAGACAACACACACATCCATGCCCATTTTAAGTTGACTGCTGAACGAGTCTACTGCCACCAGCAAGAAACACAGAAACAAGATAAGAGACATTAGGGCCTATACGCAGGCTTATAAGCAGTAGTTTATCCCTCGCTTTATTTAGGACTGGGTCAGGATAGGAAATGACTGGTAGTGGAACAAGGAATCCCCCATCAAGAACCGTAAGAACCAAACTACGTTGGTCATCAGTCTCTAGTCTTACAAACTATTCATACTAAGTTAAACTAACGTAAAGACAACACACACATCCATGCCCATTTTAAGTTGACTGCTGAACGAGTCTACTGCCACCAGCAAGAAACACAGAAACAAGATAAGAGACATTAGGGCCTATACGCAGGCTTATAAGCAGTAGTTTATCCCTCGCTTTATTTAGGACTGGGTCAGGATAGGAAATGACTGGTAGTGGAACAAGGAATCCCCCATCAAGAACCGTAAGAACCAAACTACGTTGGTCATCAGTCTCTAGTCTTACAAACTACTCATACTAAGTTAAACTAACGTAAAGACAACACACACATCCATGCCCATTTTAAGTTGACTGCTGAACGAGTCTACTGCCACCAGCAAGAAACACAGAAACAAGATAAGAGACATTAGGGCCTATACGCAGGCTTATAAGCAGTAGTTTATCCCTCGCTTTATTTAGGACTGGGTCAGGATAGGAAATGACTGGTAGTGGAACAAGGAATCCCCCATCAAGAACCGTAAGAACCAAACTACGTTGGTCATCAGTCTCTAGTCTTACAAACTACTCATACTAAGTTAAACTAACGTAAAGACAACACACACATCCATGCCCATTTTAAGTTGACTGCTGAACGAGTCTACTGCCACCAGCAAGAAACACAGAAACAAGATAAGAGACATTAGGGCCTATACGCAGGCTTATAAGCAGTAGTTTATCCCTCGCTTTATTTAGGACTGGGTCAGGATAGGAAATGACTGGTAGTGGAACAAGGAATCCCCCATCAAGAACCGTAAGAACCAAACTACGTTGGTCATCAGTCTCTAGTCTTACAAACTACTCATACTAAGTTAAACTAACGTAAAGACAACACACACATCCATGCCCATTTTAAGTTGACTGCTGAACGAGTCTACTGCCACCAGCAAGAAACACAGAAACAAGATAAGAGACATTAGGGCCTATACGCAGGCTTATAAGCAGTAGTTTATCCCTCGCTTTATTTAGGACTGGGTCAGGATAGGAAATGACTGGTAGTGGAACAAGGAATCCCCCATCAAGAACCGTAAGAACCAAACTACGTTGGTCATCAGTCTCTAGTCTTACAAACTACTCATACTAAGTTAAACTAACGTAAAGACAACACACACATCCATGCCCATTTTAAGTTGACTGCTGAACGAGTCTACTGCCACCAGCAAGAAACACAGAAACAAGATAAGAGACATTAGGGCCTATACGCAGGCTTATAAGCAGTAGTTTATCCCTCGCTTTATTTAGGACTGGGTCAGGATAGGAAATGACTGGTAGTGGAACAAGGAATCCCCCATCAAGAACCGTAAGAACCAAACTACGTTGGTCATCAGTCTCTAGTCTTACAAACTACTCATACTAAGTTAAACTAACGTAAAGACAACACACACATCCATGCCCATTTTAAGTTGACTGCTGAACGAGTCTACTGCCACCAGCAAGAAACACAGAAACAAGATAAGATACATTAGGGCCTATACGCAGGCTTATAAGCAGTAGTTTATCCCTCGCTTTATTTAGGACTGGGTCAGGATAGGAAATGACTGGTAGTGGAACAAGGAATCCCCCATCAAGAACCGTAAGAACCAAACTACGTTGGTCATCAGTCTCTAGTCTTACAAACTACTCATACTAAGTTAAACTAACGTAAAGACAACACACACATCCATGCCCATTTTAAGTTGACTGCTGAACGAGTCTACTGCCACCAGCAAGAAACACAGAAACAAGATAAGATACATTAGGGCCTATACGCAGGCTTATAAGCAGTAGTTTATCCCTCGCTTTATTTAGGACTGGGTCAGGATAGGAAGTGACTGGTAGTGGAACAAGGACCCCCCATCAAGAACCGTAAGAACCAAACTACGTTGGTCATCAGTCTCTAGTCTTACAAACTACTCATACTAAGTTAAACTAACGTAAAGACAACACACACATCCATGCCCATTTTAAGTTGACTGCTGAACGAGTCTACTGCCACCAGCAAGAAACACAGAAACAAGATAAGAGACATTAGGGCCTATACGCAGGCTTATAAGCAGTAGTTTATCCCTCGCTTTATTTAGGACTTGATCAGGATAGGAAGTGACTGGTAGTGGAACAAGGACCCCCCATCAAGAACCGTAAGAACCAAACTACGTTGGTCATCAGTCTCTAGTCTTACAAACTACTCATACTAAGTTAAACTAACGTAAAGACAACACACACATCCATGCCCATTTTAAGTTGACTGCTGAACGAGTCTACTGCCACCAGCAAGAAACACAGAAACAAGATAAGAGACATTAGCGCCTATACGCAGGCTTATAAGCAGTAGTTTATCCCTCGCTTTATTTAGGACTGGGTCAGGATAGGAAATGACTGGTAGTGGAACAAGGAATCCCCCATCAAGAACCGTAAGAACCAAACTACGTTGGTCATCAGTCTCTAGTCTTACAAACTACTCATACTAAGTTAAACTAACGTAAAGACAACACACACATCCATGCCCATTTTAAGTTGACTGCTGAACGAGTCTACTGCCACCAGCAAGAAACACAGAAACAAGATAAGAGATATTAGGGCCTATACGCAGGCTTATAAGCAGTAGTTTATCCCTCGCTTTATTTAGGACTGGGTCAGGATAGGAAATGACTGGTAGTGGAACAAGGAATCCCCCATCAAGAACCGTAAGAACCAAACTACGTTGGTCATCAGTCTCTAGTCTTACAAACTACTCATACTAAGTTAAACTAACGTAAAGACAACACACACATCCATGCCCATTTTAAGTTGACTGCTGAACGAGTCTACTGCCACCAGCAAGAAACACAGAAACAAGATAAGAGACATTAGGGCCTATACGCAGGCTTATAAGCAGTAGTTTATCCCTCGCTTTATTTAGGACTGGGTCAGGATAGGAAATGACTGGTAGTGGAACAAGGAATCCCCCATCAAGAACCGTAAGAACCAAACTACGTTGGTCATCAGTCTCTAGTCTTACAAACTACTCATACTAAGTTAAACTAACGTAAAGACAACACACACATCCATGCCCATTTTAAGTTGACTGCTGAACGAGTCTACTGCCACCAGCAAGAAACACAGAAACAAGATAAGAGACATTAGGGCCTATACGCAGGCTTATAAGCAGTAGTTTATCCCTCGCTTTATTTAGGACTGGGTCAGGATAGGAAATGACTGGTAGTGGAACAAGGAATCCCCCATCAAGAACCGTAAGAACCAAACTACGTTGGTCATCAGTCTCTAGTCTTACAAACTACTCATACTAAGTTAAACTAACGTAAAGACAACACACACATCCATGCCCATTTTAAGTTGACTGCTGAACGAGTCTACTGCCACCAGCAAGAAACACAGAAACAAGATAAGAGACATTAGGGCCTATACGCAGGCTTATAAGCAGTAGTTTATCCCTCGCTTTATTTAGGACTGGGTCAGGATAGGAAATGACTGGTAGTGGAACAAGGAATCCCCCATCAAGAACCGTAAGAACCAAACTACGTTGGTCATCAGTCTCTAGTCTTACAAACTACTCATACTAAGTTAAACTAACGTAAAGACAACACACACATCCATGCCCATTTTAAGTTGACTGCTGAACGAGTCTACTGCCACCAGCAAGAAACACAGAAACAAGATAAGATACATTACGGCCTATACGCAGGCTTATAAGCAGTAGTTTATCCCTCGCTTTATTTAGGACTGGGTCAGGATAGGAAATGACTGGTAGTGGAACAAGGAATCCCCCATCAAGAACCGTAAGAACCAAACTACGTTGGTCATCAGTCTCTAGTCTTACAAACTACTCATACTAAGTTAAACTAACGTAAAGACAACACACACATCCATGCCCATTTTAAGTTGACTGCTGAACGAGTCTACTGCCACCAGCAAGAAACACAGAAACAAGATAAGAGACATTAGGGCCTATACGCAGGCTTATAAGCAGTAGTTTATCCCTCGCTTTATTTAGGACTGGGTCAGGATAGGAAATGACTGGTAGTGGAACAAGGAATCCCCCATCAAGAACCGTAAGAACCAAACTACGTTGGTCATCAGTCTCTAGTCTTACAAACTACTCATACTAAGTTAAACTAACGTAAAGACAACACACACATCCATGCCCATTTTAAGTTGACTGCTGAACGAGTCTACTGCCACCAGCAAGAAACACAGAAACAAGATAAGATACATTAGGGCCTATACGCAGGCTTATAAGCAGTAGTTTATCCCTCGCTTTATTTAGGACTGGGTCAGGATAGGAAATGACTGTTAGTGGAACAAGGAATCCCCCATCAAGAACCGTAAGAACCAAACTACGTTGGTCATCAGTCTCTAGTCTTACAAACTACTCATACTAAGTTAAACTAACGTAAAGACAACACACACATCCATGCCCATTTTAAGTTGACTGCTGAACGAGTCTACTGCCACCAGCAAGAAACACAGAAACAAGATAAGAGACATTAGGGCCTATACGCAGGCTTATAAGCAGTAGTTTATCCCTCGCTTTATTTAGGACTGGGTCAGGATAGGAAGTGACTGGTAGTGGAACAAGGACCCCCCATCAAGAACCGTAAGAACCAAACTACGTTGGTCATCAGTCTCTAGTCTTACAAACTACTCATACTAAGTTAAACTAACGTAAAGACAACACACACATCCATGCCCATTTTAAGTTGACTGCTGAACGAGTCTACTGCCACCAGCAAGAAACACAGAAACAAGATAAGAGACATTAGCGCCTATACGGAGGCTTATAAGCAGTAGTTTATCCCTCGCTTTATTTAGGACTTGATCAGGATAGGAAATGACTGGTAGTGGAACAAGGAATCCCCCATCAAGAACCGTAAGAACCAAACTACGTTGGTCATCAGTCTCTAGTCTTACAAACTACTCATACTAAGTTAAACTAACGTAAAGACAACACACACATCCATGCCCATTTTAAGTTGACTGCTGAACGAGTCTACTGCCACCAGCAAGAAACACAGAAACAAGATAAGAGACATTAGGGCCTATACGCAGGCTTATAAGCAGTAGTTTATCCCTCGCTTTATTTAGGACTGGGTCAGGATAGGAAATGACTGGTAGTGGAACAAGGAATCCCCCATCAAGAACCGTAAGAACCAAACTACGTTGGTCATCAGTCTCTAGTCTTACAAACTACTCATACTAAGTTAAACTAACGTAAAGACAACACACACATCCATGCCCATTTTAAGTTGACTGCTGAACGAGTCTACTGCCACCAGCAAGAAACACAGAAACAAGATAAGAGACATTAGGGCCTATACGCAGGCTTATAAGCAGTAGTTTATCCCTCGCTTTATTTAGGACTGGGTCAGGATAGGAAGTGACTGGTAGTGGAACAAGGACCCCCCATCAAGAACCGTAAGAACCAAACTACGTTGGTCATCAGTCTCTAGTCTTACAAACTACTCATACTAAGTTAAACTAACGTAAAGACAACACACACATCCATGCCCATTTTAAGTTGACTGCTGAACGAGTCTACTGCCACCAGCAAGAAACACAGAAACAAGATAAGAGACATTAGCGCCTATACGGAGGCTTATAAGCAGTAGTTTATCCCTCGCTTTATTTAGGACTGGGTCAGGATAGGAAATGACTGGTAGTGGAACAAGGAATCCCCCATCAAGAACCGTAAGAACCAAACTACGTTGGTCATCAGTCTCTAGTCTTACAAACTACTCATACTAAGTTAAACTAACGTAAAGACAACACACACATCCATGCCCATTTTAAGTTGACTGCTGAACGAGTCTACTGCCACCAGCAAGAAACACAGAAACAAGATAAGAGACATTAGGGCCTATACGCAGGCTTATAAGCAGTAGTTTATCCCTCGCTTTATTTAGGACTGGGTCAGGATAGGAAATGACTGGTAGTGGAACAAGGAATCCCCCATCAAGAACCGTAAGAACCAAACTACGTTGGTCATCAGTCTCTAGTCTTACAAACTACTCATACTAAGTTAAACTAACGTAAAGACAACACACACATCCATGCCCATTTTAAGTTGACTGCTGAACGAGTCTACTGCCACCAGCAAGAAACACAGAAACAAGATAAGAGACATTAGGGCCTATACGCAGGCTTATAAGCAGTAGTTTATCCCTCGCTTTATTTAGGACTGGGTCAGGATAGGAAATGACTGGTAGTGGAACAAGGAATCCCCCATCAAGAACCGTAAGAACCAAACTACGTTGGTCATCAGTCTCTAGTCTTACAAACTACTCATACTAAGTTAAACTAACGTAAAGACAACACACACATCCATGCCCATTTTAAGTTGACTGCTGAACGAGTCTACTGCCACCAGCAAGAAACACAGAAACAAGATAAGAGACATTAGGGCCTATACGCAGGCTTATAAGCAGTAGTTTATCCCTCGCTTTATTTAGGACTGGGTCAGGATAGGAAGTGACTGGTAGTGGAACAAGGACCCCCCATCAAGAACCGTAAGAACCAAACTACGTTGGTCATCAGTCTCTAGTCTTACAAACTACTCATACTAAGTTAAACTAACGTAAAGACAACACACACATCCATGCCCATTTTAAGTTGACTGCTGAACGAGTCTACTGCCACCAGCAAGAAACACAGAAACAAGATAAGAGACATTAGCGCCTATACGGAGGCTTATAAGCAGTAGTTTAGCCCTCGCTTTATTTAGGACTTGATCAGGATAGGAAATGACTGGTAGTGGAACAAGGAATCCCCCATCAAGAACCGTAAGAACCAAACTACGTTGGTCATCAGTCTCTAGTCTTACAAACTACTCATACTAAGTTAAACTAACGTAAAGACAACACACACATCCATGCCCATTTTAAGTTGACTGCTGAACGAGTCTACTGCCACCAGCAAGAAACACAGAAACAAGATAAGAGACATTAGGGCCTATACGCAGGCTTATAAGCAGTAGTTTATCCCTCGCTTTATTTAGGACTGGGTCAGGATAGGAAATGACTGGTAGTGGAACAAGGAATCCCCCATCAAGAACCGTAAGAACCAAACTACGTTGGTCATCAGTCTCTAGTCTTACAAACTACTCATACTAAGTTAAACTAACGTAAAGACAACACACACATCCATGCCCATTTTAAGTTGACTGCTGAACGAGTCTACTGCCACCAGCAAGAAACACAGAAACAAGATAAGAGACATTAGGGCCTATACGCAGGCTTATAAGCAGTAGTTTATCCCTCGCTTTATTTAGGACTGGGTCAGGATAGGAAATGACTGGTAGTGGAACAAGGAATCCCCCATCAAGAACCGTAAGAACCAAACTACGTTGGTCATCAGTCTCTAGTCTTACAAACTACTCATACTAAGTTAAACTAACGTAAAGACAACACACACATCCATGCCCATTTTAAGTTGACTGCTGAACGAGTCTACTGCCACCAGCAAGAAACACAGAAACAAGATAAGAGACATTAGGGCCTATACGCAGGCTTATAAGCAGTAGTTTATCCCTCGCTTTATTTAGGACTGGGTCAGGATAGGAAATGACTGGTAGTGGAACAAGGAATCCCCCATCAAGAACCGTAAGAACCAAACTACGTTGGTCATCAGTCTCTAGTCTTACAAACTACTCATACTAAGTTAAACTAACGTAAAGACAACACACACATCCATGCCCATTTTAAGTTGACTGCTGAACGAGTCTACTGCCACCAGCAAGAAACACAGAAACAAGATAAGAGACATTAGGGCCTATACGCAGGCTTATAAGCAGTAGTTTATCCCTCGCTTTATTTAGGACTGGGTCAGGATAGGAAATGACTGGTAGTGGAACAAGGAATCCCCCATCAAGAACCGTAAGAACCAAACTACGTTGGTCATCAGTCTCTAGTCTTACAAACTACTCATACTAAGTTAAACTAACGTAAAGACAACACACACATCCATGCCCATTTTAAGTTGACTGCTGAACGAGTCTACTGCCACCAGCAAGAAACACAGAAACAAGATAAGAGACATTAGGGCCTATACGCAGGCTTATAAGCAGTAGTTTATCCCTCGCTTTATTTAGGACTGGGTCAGGATAGGAAATGACTGGTAGTGGAACAAGGAATCCCCCATCAAGAACCGTAAGAACCAAACTACGTTGGTCATCAGTCTCTAGTCTTACAAACTACTCATACTAAGTTAAACTAACGTAAAGACAACACACACATCCATGCCCATTTTAAGTTGACTGCTGAACGAGTCTACTGCCACCAGCAAGAAACACAGAAACAAGATAAGATACATTACGGCCTATACGCAGGCTTATAAGCAGTAGTTTATCCCTCGCTTTATTTAGGACTGGGTCAGGATAGGAAATGACTGGTAGTGGAACAAGGAATCCCCCATCAAGAACCGTAAGAACCAAACTACGTTGGTCATCAGTCTCTAGTCTTACAAACTACTCATACTAAGTTAAACTAACGTAAAGACAACACACACATCCATGCCCATTTTAAGTTGACTGCTGAACGAGTCTACTGCCACCAGCAAGAAACACAGAAACAAGATAAGAGACATTAGGGCCTATACGCAGGCTTATAAGCAGTAGTTTATCCCTCGCTTTATTTAGGACTGGGTCAGGATAGGAAATGACTGGTAGTGGAACAAGGAATCCCCCATCAAGAACCGTAAGAACCAAACTACGTTGGTCATCAGTCTCTAGTCTTACAAACTACTCATACTAAGTTAAACTAACGTAAAGACAACACACACATCCATGCCCATTTTAAGTTGACTGCTGAACGAGTCTACTGCCACCAGCAAGAAACACAGAAACAAGATAAGATACATTAGGGCCTATACGCAGGCTTATAAGCAGTAGTTTATCCCTCGCTTTATTTAGGACTGGGTCAGGATAGGAAATGACTGGTAGTGGAACAAGGAATCCCCCATCAAGAACCGTAAGAACCAAACTACGTTGGTCATCAGTCTCTAGTCTTACAAACTACTCATACTAAGTTAAACTAACGTAAAGACAACACACACATCCATGCCCATTTTAAGTTGACTGCTGAACGAGTCTACTGCCACCAGCAAGAAACACAGAAACAAGATAAGAGACATTAGGGCCTATACGCAGGCTTATAAGCAGTAGTTTATCCCTCGCTTTATTTAGGACTGGGTCAGGATAGGAAGTGACTGGTAGTGGAACAAGGACCCCCCATCAAGAACCGTAAGAACCAAACTACGTTGGTCATCAGTCTCTAGTCTTACAAACTACTCATACTAAGTTAAACTAACGTAAAGACAACACACACATCCATGCCCATTTTAAGTTGACTGCTGAACGAGTCTACTGCCACCAGCAAGAAACACAGAAACAAGATAAGAGACATTAGCGCCTATACGGAGGCTTATAAGCAGTAGTTTATCCCTCGCTTTATTTAGGACTTGATCAGGATAGGAAATGACTGGTAGTGGAACAAGGAATCCCCCATCAAGAACCGTAAGAACCAAACTACGTTGGTCATCAGTCTCTAGTCTTACAAACTACTCATACTAAGTTAAACTAACGTAAAGACAACACACACATCCATGCCCATTTTAAGTTGACTGCTGAACGAGTCTACTGCCACCAGCAAGAAACACAGAAACAAGATAAGAGACATTAGGGCCTATACGCAGGCTTATAAGCAATAGTTTATCCCTCGCTTTATTTAGGACTGGGTCAGGATAGGAAATGACTGGTAGTGGAACAAGGAATCCCCCATCAAGAACCGTAAGAACCAAACTACGTTGGTCATCAGTCTCTAGTCTTACAAACTACTCATACTAAGTTAAACTAACGTAAAGACAACACACACATCCATGCCCATTTTAAGTTGACTGCTGAACGAGTCTACTGCCACCAGCAAGAAACACAGAAACAAGATAAGAGACATTAGGGCCTATACGCAGGCTTATAAGCAGTAGTTTATCCCTCGCTTTATTTAGGACTGGGTCAGGATAGGAAATGACTGGTAGTGGAACAAGGAATCCCCCATCAAGAACCGTAAGAACCAAACTACGTTGGTCATCAGTCTCTAGTCTTACAAACTACTCATACTAAGTTAAACTAACGTAAAGACAACACACACATCCATGCCCATTTTAAGTTGACTGCTGAACGAGTCTACTGCCACCAGCAAGAAACACAGAAACAAGATAAGAGACATTAGGGCCTATACGCAGGCTTATAAGCAGTAGTTTATCCCTCGCTTTATTTAGGACTGGGTCAGGATAGGAAATGACTGGTAGTGGAACAAGGAATCCCCCATCAAGAACCGTAAGAACCAAACTACGTTGGTCATCAGTCTCTAGTCTTACAAACTACTCATACTAAGTTAAACTAACGTAAAGACAACACACACATCCATGCCCATTTTAAGTTGACTGCTGAACGAGTCTACTGCCACCAGCAAGAAACACAGAAACAAGATAAGAGACATTAGGGCCTATACGCAGGCTTATAAGCAGTAGTTTATCCCTCGCTTTATTTAGGACTGGGTCAGGATAGGAAATGACTGGTAGTGGAACAAGGAATCCCCCATCAAGAACCGTAAGAACCAAACTACGTTGGTCATCAGTCTCTAGTCTTACAAACTACTCATACTAAGTTAAACTAACGTAAAGACAACACACACATCCATGCCCATTTTAAGTTGACTGCTGAACGAGTCTACTGCCACCAGCAAGAAACACAGAAACAAGATAAGAGACATTAGGGCCTATACGCAGGCTTATAAGCAGTAGTTTATCCCTCGCTTTATTTAGGACTGGGTCAGGATACGAATTGACTGGTAGTGGAACAAGGACCCCCCATCAAGAACCGTAAGAACCAAACTACGTTGGTCATCAGTCTCTAGTCTTACAAACTACTCATACTAAGTTAAACTAACGTAAAGACAACACACACATCCATGCCCATTTTAAGTTGACTGCTGAACGAGTCTACTGCCACCAGCAAGAAACACAGAAACAAGATAAGAGACATTAGCGCCTATACGGAGGCTTATAAGCAGTAGTTTATCCCTCGCTTTATTTAGGACTTGATCAGGATAGGAAATGACTGGTAGTGGAACAAGGAATCCCCCATCAAGAACCGTAAGAACCAAACTACGTTGGTCATCAGTCTCTAGTCTTACAAACTACTCATACTAAGTTAAACTAACGTAAAGACAACACACACATCCATGCCCATTTTAAGTTGACTGCTGAACGAGTCTACTGCCACCAGCAAGAAACACAGAAACAAGATAAGAGACATTAGGGCCTATACGCAGGCTTATAAGCAGTAGTTTATCCCTCGCTTTATTTAGGACTGGGTCAGGATAGGAAATGACTGGTAGTGGAACAAGGAATCCCCCATCAAGAACCGTAAGAACCAAACTACGTTGGTCATCAGTCTCTAGTCTTACAAACTACTCATACTAAGTTAAACTAACGTAAAGACAACACACACATCCATGCCCATTTTAAGTTGACTGCTGAACGAGTCTACTGCCACCAGCAAGAAACACAGAAACAAGATAAGAGACATTAGGGCCTATACGCAGGCTTATAAGCAGTAGTTTATCCCTCGCTTTATTTAGGACTGGGTCAGGATAGGAAGTGACTGGTAGTGGAACAAGCACCCCCCATCAAGAACCGTAAGAACCAAACTACGTTGGTCATCAGTCTCTAGTCTTACAAACTACTCATACTAAGTTAAACTAACGTAAAGACAACACACACATCCATGCCCATTTTAAGTTGACTGCTGAACGAGTCTACTGCCACCAGCAAGAAACACAGAAACAAGATAAGAGACATTAGGGCCTATACGCAGGCTTATAAGCAGTAGTTTATCCCTCGCTTTATTTAGGACTGGGTCAGGATAGGAAATGACTGGTAGTGGAACAAGGAATCCCCCATCAAGAACCGTAAGAACCAAACTACGTTGGTCATCAGTCTCTAGTCTTACAAACTACTCATACTAAGTTAAACTAACGTAAAGACAACACACACATCCATGCCCATTTTAAGTTGACTGCTGAACGAGTCTACTGCCACCAGCAAGAAACACAGAAACAAGATAAGAGACATTAGGGCCTATACGCAGGCTTATAAGCAGTAGTTTATCCCTCGCTTTATTTAGGACTGGGTCAGGATAGGAAATGACTGGTAGTGGAACAAGGAATCCCCCATCAAGAACCGTAAGAACCAAACTACGTTGGTCATCAGTCTCTAGTCTTACAAACTACTCATACTAAGTTAAACTAACGTAAAGACAACACACACATCCATGCCCATTTTAAGTTGACTGCTGAACGAGTCTACTGCCACCAGCAAGAAACACAGAAACAAGATAAGAGACATTAGGGCCTATACGCAGGCTTATAAGCAGTAGTTTATCCCTCGCTTTATTTAGGACTGGGTCAGGATAGGAAATGACTGGTAGTGGAACAAGGAATCCCCCATCAAGAACCGTAAGAACCAAACTACGTTGGTCATCAGTCTCTAGTCTTACAAACTACTCATACTAAGTTAAACTAACGTAAAGACAACACACACATCCATGCCCATTTTAAGTTGACTGCTGAACGAGTCTACTGCCACCAGCAAGAAACACAGAAACAAGATAAGAGACATTAGGGCCTATACGCAGGCTTATAAGCAGTAGTTTATCCCTCGCTTTATTTAGGACTGGGTCAGGATAGGAAATGACTGGTAGTGGAACAAGGAATCCCCCATCAAGAACCGTAAGAACCAAACTACGTTGGTCATCAGTCTCTAGTCTTACAAACTACTCATACTAAGTTAAACTAACGTAAAGACAACACACACATCCATGCCCATTTTAAGTTGACTGCTGAACGAGTCTACTGCCACCAGCAAGGAACACAGAAACAAGATAAGAGACATTAGGGCCTATACGCAGTCTTATAAGCAGTAGTTTATCCCTCGCTTTATTTAGGACTGGGTCAGGATAGGAAATGACTGGTAGTGGAACAAGGAATCCCCCATCAAGAACCGTAAGAACCAAACTACGTTGGTCATCAGTCTCTAGTCTTACAAACTACTCATACTAAGTTAAACTAACGTAAAGACAACACACACATCCATGCCCATTTTAAGTTTACTGCTGAACGAGTCTACTGCCAACAGCAAGAAACACAGAAACAAGATAAGATACATTAGGGCCTATACGCAGGCTTATAAGCAGTAGTTTATCCCTCGCTTTATTTAGGACTGGGTCAGGATAGGAAATGACTGGTAGTGGAACAAGGAATCCCCCATCAAGAACCGTAAGAACCAAACTACGTTGGTCATCAGTCTCTAGTCTTACAAACTACTCATACTAAGTTAAACTAACGTAAAGACAACACACACATCCATGCCCATTTTAAGTTGACTGCTGAACGAGTCTACTGCCACCAGCAAGAAACACAGAAACAAGATAAGAGACATTAGGGCCTATACGGAGTCTTATAAGCAGTAGTTTATCCCTCGCTTTATTTAGGACTTGATCAGGATAGGAAATGACTGGTAGTGGAACAAGGAATCCCCCATCAAGAACCGTAAGAACCAAACTACGTTGGTCATCAGTCTCTAGTCTTACAAACTACTCATACTAAGTTAAACTAACGTAAAGACAACACACACATCCATGCCCATTTTAAGTTGACTGCTGAACGAGTCTACTGCCACCAGCAAGAAACACAGAAACAAGATAAGATACATTAGCGCCTATACGCAGGCTTATAAGCAGTAGTTTATCCCTCGCTTTATTTAGGACTTGATCAGGATAGGAAATGACTGGTAGTGGAACAAGGAATCCCCCATCAAGAACCGTAAGAACCAAACTACGTTGGTCATCAGTCTCTAGTCTTACAAACTACTCATACTAAGTTAAACTAACGTAAAGACAACACACACATCCATGCCCATTTTAAGTTGACTGCTGAACGAGTCTACTGCCACCAGCAAGAAACACAGAAACAAGATAAGAGACATTAGGGCCTATACGCAGGCTTATAAGCAGTAGTTTATCCCTCGCTTTATTTAGGACTGGGTCAGGATAGGAAATGACTGGTAGTGGAACAAGGAATCCCCCATCAAGAACCGTAAGAACCAAACTACGTTGGTCATCAGTCTCTAGTCTTACAAACTACTCATACTAAGTTAAACTAACGTAAAGACAACACACACATCCATGCCCATTTTAAGTTGACTGCTGAACGAGTCTACTGCCACCAGCAAGAAACACAGAAACAAGATAAGAGACATTAGGGCCTATACGCAGGCTTATAAGCAGTAGTTTATCCCTCGCTTTATTTAGGACTGGGTCAGGATAGGAAATGACTGGTAGTGGAACAAGGAATCCCCCATCAAGAACCGTAAGAACCAAACTACGTTGGTCATCAGTCTCTAGTCTTACAAACTACTCATACTAAGTTAAACTAACGTAAAGACAACACACACATCCATGCCCATTTTAAGTTGACTGCTGAACGAGTCTACTGCCACCAGCAAGAAACACAGAAACAAGATAAGAGACATTAGGGCCTATACGCAGGCTTATAAGCAGTAGTTTATCCCTCGCTTTATTTAGGACTGGGTCAGGATAGGAAATGACTGGTAGTGGAACAAGGAATCCCCCATCAAGAACCGTAAGAACCAAACTACGTTGGTCATCAGTCTCTAGTCTTACAAACTACTCATACTAAGTTAAACTAACGTAAAGACAACACTTACATCCATGCCCATTTTAAGTTGACTGCTGAACGAGTCTACTGCCACCAGCAAGAAACACAGAAACAAGATAAGAGACATTAGGGCCTATACGCAGGCTTATAAGCAGTAGTTTATCCCTCGCTTTATTTAGGACTGGGTCAGGATAGGAAATGACTGGTAGTGGAACAAGGAATCCCCCATCAAGAACCGTAAGAACCAAACTACGTTGGTCATCAGTCTCTAGTCTTACAAACTACTCATACTAAGTTAAACTAACGTAAAGACAACACACACATCCATGCCCATTTTAAGTTGACTGCTGAACGAGTCTACTGCCACCAGCAAGAAACACAGAAACAAGATAAGAGACATTAGGGCCTATACGCAGGTTTATAAGCAGTAGTTTATCCCTCGCTTTATTTAGGACTGGGTCAGGATAGGAAATGACTGGTAGTGGAACAAGGAATCCCCCATCAAGAACCGTAAGAACCAAACTACGTTGGTCATCAGTCTCTAGTCTTACAAACTACTCATACTAAGTTAAACTAACGTAAAGACAACACACACATCCATGCCCATTTTAAGTTGACTGCTAAACGAGTCTACTGCCTCCAGCAAGAAACACAGAAACAAGATAAGAGACATTAGGGCCTATACGCAGGCTTATAAGCAGTAGTTTATCCCTCGCTTTATTTAGGACTGGGTCAGGATAGGAAATGACTGGTAGTGGAACAAGGAATCCCCCATCAAGAACCGTAAGAACCAAACTACGTTGGTCATCAGTCTCTAGTCTTACAAACTACTCATACTAAGTTAAACTAACGTAAAGACAACACACACATCCATGCCCATTTTAAGTTGACTGCTGAACGAGTCTACTGCCACCAGCAAGAAACACAGAAACAAGATAAGAGACATTAGGGCCTATACGCAGGCTTATAAGCAGTAGTTTATCCCTCGCTTTGTTTAGGACTGGGTCAGGATAGGAAATGACTGGTAGTGGAACAAGGAATCCCCCATCAAGAACCGTAAGAACCAAACTACGTTGGTCATCAGTCTCTAGTCTTACAAACTACTCATACTAAGTTAAACTAACGTAAAGACAACACACACATCCATGCCCATTTTAAGTTGACTGCTGAACGAGTCTACTGCCACCAGCAAGAAACACAGAAACAAGATAAGAGACATTAGGGCCTATACGCAGGCTTATAAGCAGTAGTTTATCCCTCGCTTTATTTAGGACTGGGTCAGGATAGGAAATGACTGGTAGTGGAACAAGGAATCCCCCATCAAGAACCGTAAGAACCAAACTACGTTGGTCATCAGTCTCTAGTCTTACAAACTACTCATACTAATTAAACTAACGTAAAGACAACACACACATCCATGCCCATTTTAAGTTGACTGCTGAACGAGTCTACTGCCACCAGCAAGAAACACAGAAACAAGATAAGAGACATTAGGGCCTATACGCAGGCTTATAAGCAGTAGTTTATCCCTCGCTTTATTTAGGACTGGGTCAGGATAGGAAATGACTGGTAGTGGAACAAGGAATCCCCCATCAAGAACCGTAAGAACCAAACTACGTTGGTCATCAGTCTCTAGTCTTACAAACTACTCATACTAAGTTAAACTAACGTAAAGACAACACACACATCCATGCCCATTTTAAGTTGACTGCTGAACGAGTCTACTGCCACCAGCAAGAAACACAGAAACAAGATAAGATACATTAGGGCCTATACGCAGGCTTATAAGCAGTAGTTTATCCCTCGCTTTATTTAGGACTGGGTCAGGATAGGAAATGACTGGTAGTGGAACAAGGAATCCCCCATCAAGAACCGTAAGAACCAAACTATGTTGGTCATCAGTCTCTAGTCTTACAAACTACTCATACTAAGTTAAACTAACGTAAAGACAACACACACATCCATGCCCATTTTAAGTTGACTGCTGAACGAGTCTACTGCCACCAGCAAGAAACACAGAAACAAGATAAGAGACATTAGGGCCTATACGCAGGCTTATAAGCAGTAGTTTATCCCTCGCTTTATTTAGGACTGGGTCAGGATAGGAAGTGACTGGTAGTGGAACAAGGACCCCCCATCAAGAACCGTAAGAACCAAACTACGTTGGTCATCAGTCTCTAGTCTTACAAACTACTCATACTAAGTTAAACTAACGTAAAGACAACACACACATCCATGCCCATTTTAAGTTGACTGCTGAACGAGTCTACTGCCACCAGCAAGAAACACAGAAACAAGATAAGAGACATTAGCGCCTATACGGAGGCTTATAAGCAGTAGTTTATCCCTCGCTTTATTTAGGACTTGATCAGGATAGGAAATGACTGGTAGTGGAACAAGGAATCCCCCATCAAGAACCGTAAGAACCAAACTACGTTGGTCATCAGTCTCTAGTCTTACAAACTACTCATACTAAGTTAAACTAACGTAAAGACAACACACACATCCATGCCCATTTTAAGTTGACTGTTGAACGAGTCTACTGCCACCAGCAAGAAACACAGAAACAAGATAAGAGACATTAGGGCCTATACGCAGGCTTATAAGCAGTAGTTTATCCCTCGCTTTATTTAGGACTGGGTCAGGATAGGAAATGACTGGTAGTGGAACAAGGAATCCCCCATCAAGAACCGTAAGAACCAAACTACGTTCGTCATCAGTCTCTAGTCTTACAAACTACTCATACTAAGTTAAACTAACGTAAAGACAACACACACATCCATGCCCATTTTAAGTTGACTGCTGAACGAGTCTACTGCCACCAGCAAGAAACACAGAAACAAGATAAGAGACATTAGGGCCTATACGCAGGCTTATAAGCAGTAGTTTATCCCTCGCTTTATTTAGGACTGGGTCAGGATAGGAAATGACTGGTAGTGGAACAAGGAATCCCCCATCAAGAACCGTAAGAACCAAACTACGTTGGTCATCAGTCTCTAGTCTTACAAACTACTCATACTAAGTTAAACTAACGTAAAGACAACACACACATCCATGCCCATTTTAAGTTGACTGCTGAACGAGTCTACTGCCACCAGCAAGAAACACAGAAACAAGATAAGAGACATTAGGGCCTATACGCAGGCTTATAAGCAGTAGTTTATCCCTCGCTTTATTTAGGACTGGGTCAGGATAGGAAATGACTGGTAGTGGAACAAGGAATCCCCCATCAAGAACCGTAAGAACCAAACTACGTTGGTCATCAGTCTCTAGTCTTACAAACTACTCATACTAAGTTAAACTAACGTAAAGACAACACACACATCCATGCCCATTTTAAGTTGACTGCTGAACGAGTCTACTGCCACCAGCAAGAAACACAGAAACAAGATAAGAGACATTAGGGCCTATACGCAGGCTTATAAGCAGTAGTTTATCCCTCGCTTTATTTAGGACTGGGTCAGGATAGGAAATGACTGGTAGTGGAACAAGGAATCC
This sequence comes from Locusta migratoria, assembly GCA_026315105.1. Taxonomy (NCBI): domain Eukaryota; kingdom Metazoa; phylum Arthropoda; class Insecta; order Orthoptera; family Acrididae; genus Locusta; species Locusta migratoria. Next base: position 286,279,271 of record CM048755.1, read on the forward strand.
CCCATCAAGAACCGTAAGAACCAAACTACGTTGGTCATCAGTCTCTAGTCTTACAAACTACTCATACTAAGTTAAACTAACGTAAAGACAACACACACATCCATGCCCATTTTAAGTTGACTGCTGAACGAGTCTACTGCCACCAGCAAGAAACACAGAAACAAGATAAGAGACATTAGGGCCTATACGCAGGCTTATAAGCAGTAGTTTATCCCTCGCTTTATTTAGGACTGGGTCAGGATAGGAAGTGACTGGTAGTGGAACAAGGACCCCCCATCAAGAACCGTAAGAACCAAACTACGTTGGTCATCAGTCTCTAGTCTTACAAACTACTCATACTAAGTTAAACTAACGTAAAGACAACACACACATCCATGCCCATTTTAAGTTGACTGCTGAACGAGTCTACTGCCACCAGCAAGAAACACAGAAACAAGATAAGAGACATTAGCGCCTATACGGAGGCTTATAAGCAGTAGTTTATCCCTCGCTTTATTTAGGACTTGATCAGGATAGGAAATGACTGGTAGTGGAACAAGGAATCCCCCATCAAGAACCGTAAGAACCAAACTACGTTGGTCATCAGTCTCTAGTCTTACAAACTACTCATACTAAGTTAAACTAACGTAAAGACAACACACACATCCATGCCCATTTTAAGTTGACTGCTGAACGAGTCTACTGCCACCAGCAAGAAACACAGAAACAAGATAAGAGACATTAGGGCCTATACGCAGGCTTATAAGCAGTAGTTTATCCCTCGCTTTATTTAGGACTGGGTCAGGATAGGAAATGACTGGTAGTGGAACAAGGAATCCCCCATCAAGAACCGTAAGAACCAAACTACGTTGGTCATCAGTCTCTAGTCTTACAAACTACTCATACTAAGTTAAACTAACGTAAAGACAACACACACATCCATGCCCATTTTAAGTTGACTGCTGAACGAGTCTACTGCCACCAGCAAGAAACACAGAAACAAGATAAGAGACATTAGGGCCTATACGCAGGCTTATAAGCAGTAGTTTATCCCTCGCTTTATTTAGGACTTGATCAGGATAGGAAATGACTGGTAGTGGAACAAGGAATCCCCCATCAAGAACCGTAAGAACCAAACTACGTTGGTCATCAGTCTCTAGTCTTACAAACTACTCATACTAAGTTAAACTAACGTAAAGACAACACACACATCCATGCCCATTTTAAGTTGACTGCTGAACGAGTCTACTGCCACCAGCAAGAAACACAGAAACAAGATAAGAGACATTAGGGCCTATACGCAGGCTTATAAGCAGTAGTTTATCCCTCGCTTTATTTAGGACTGGGTCAGGATAGGAAATGACTGGTAGTGGAACAAGGAATCCCCCATCAAGAACCGTAAGAACCAAACTACGTTGGTCATCAGTCTCTAGTCTTACAAACTACTCATACTAAGTTAAACTAACGTAAAGACAACACACACATCCATGCCCATTTTAAGTTGACTGCTGAACGAGTCTACTGCCACCAGCAAGAAACACAGAAACAAGATAAGAGACATTAGGGCCTATACGCAGGCTTATAAGCAGTAGTTTATCCCTCGCTTTATTTAGGACTGGGTCAGGATAGGAAATGACTGGTAGTGGAACAAGGAATCCCCCATCAAGAACCGTAAGAACCAAACTACGTTGGTCATCAGTCTCTAGTCTTACAAACTACTCATACTAAGTTAAACTAACGTAAAGACAACACACACATCCATGCCCATTTTAAGTTGACTGCTGAACGAGTCTACTGCCACCAGCAAGAAACACAGAAACAAGATAAGAGACATTAGGGCCTATACGCAGGCTTATAAGCAGTAGTTTATCCCTCGCTTTATTTAGGACTGGGTCAGGATAGGAAATGACTGGTAGTGGAACAAGGAATCCCCCATCAAGAACCGTAAGAACCAAACTACGTTGGTCATCAGTCTCTAGTCTTACAAACTACTCATACTAAGTTAAACTAACGTAAAGACAACACACACATCCATGCCCATTTTAAGTTTACTGCTGAACGAGTCTACTGCCACCAGCAAGAAACACAGAAACAAGATAAGAGACATTAGGGCCTATACGCAGGCTTATAAGCAGTAGTTTATCCCTCGCTTTATTTAGGACTGGGTCAGGATAGGAAATGACTGGTAGTGGAACAAGGAATCCCCCATCAAGAACCGTAAGAACCAAACTACGTTGGTCATCAGTCTCTAGTCTTACAAACTACTCATACTAAGTTAAACTAACGTAAAGACAACACACACATCCATGCCCATTTTAAGTTGACTGCTGAACGAGTCTACTGCCACCAGCAAGAAACACAGAAACAAGATAAGAGACATTAGGGCCTATACGCAGGCTTATAAGCAGTAGTTTATCCCTCGCTTTATTTAGGACTGGGTCAGGATAGGAAATGACTGGTAGTGGAACAAGGAATCCCCCATCAAGAACCGTAAGAACCAAACTACGTTGGTCATCAGTCTCTAGTCTTACAAACTACTCATACTAAGTTAAACTAACGTAAAGACAACACACACATCCATGCCCATTTTAAGTTTACTGCTGAACGAGTCTACTGCCACCAGCAAGAAACACAGAAACAAGATAAGATACATTAGGGCCTATACGCAGGCTTATAAGCAGTAGTTTATCCCTCGCTTTATTTAGGACTGGGTCAGGATAGGAAATGACTGGTAGTGGAACAAGGAATCCCCCATCAAGAACCGTAAGAACCAAACTACGTTGGTCATCAGTCTCTAGTCTTACAAACTACTCATACTAAGTTAAACTAACGTAAAGACAACACACACATCCATGCCCATTTTAAGTTGACTGCTGAACGAGTCTACTGCCACCAGCAAGAAACACAGAAACAAGATAAGAGACATTAGCGCCTATACGGAGGCTTATAAGCAGTAGTTTATCCCTCGCTTTATTTAGGACTTGATCAGGATAGGAAATGACTGGTAGTGGAACAAGGAATCCCCCATCAAGAACCGTAAGAACCAAACTACGTTGGTCATCAGTCTCTAGTCTTACAAACTACTCATACTAAGTTAAACTAACGTAAAGACAACACACACATCCATGCCCATTTTAAGTTGACTGCTGAACGAGTCTACTGCCACCAGCAAGAAACACAGAAACAAGATAAGAGACATTAGGGCCTATACGCAGGCTTATAAGCAGTAGTTTATCCCTCGCTTTATTTAGGACTGGGTCAGGATAGGAAATGACTGGTAGTGGAACAAGGAATCCCCCATCAAGAACCGTAAGAACCAAACTACGTTGGTCATCAGTCTCTAGTCTTACAAACTACTCATACTAAGTTAAACTAACGTAAAGACAACACACACATCCATGCCCATTTTAAGTTGACTGCTGAACGAGTCTACTGCCACCAGCAAGAAACACAGAAACAAGATAAGATACATTAGGGCCTATACGCAGGCTTATAAGCAGTAGTTTATCCCTCGCTTTATTTAGGACTGGGTCAGGATAGGAAATGACTGGTAGTGGAACAAGGAATCCCCCATCAAGAACCGTAAGAACCAAACTACGTTGGTCATCAGTCTCTAGTCTTACAAACTACTCATACTAAGTTAAACTAACGTAAAGACAACACACACATCCATGCCCATTTTAAGTTGACTGCTGAACGAGTCTACTGCCACCAGCAAGAAACACAGAAACAAGATAAGAGACATTAGGGCCTATACGCAGGCTTATAAGCAGTAGTTTATCCCTCGCTTTATTTAGGACTGGGTCAGGATAGGAAATGACTGGTAGTGGAACAAGGAATCCCCCATCAAGAACCGTAAGAACCAAACTACGTTGGTCATCAGTCTCTAGTCTTACAAACTACTCATACTAAGTTAAACTAACGTAAAGACAACACACACATCCATGCCCATTTTAAGTTGACTGCTGAACGAGTCTACTGCCACCAGCAAGAAACACAGAAACAAGATAAGAGACATTAGGGCCTATACGGAGGCTTATAAGCAGTAGTTTATCCCTCGCTTTATTTAGGACTTGATCAGGATAGGAAATGACTGGTAGTGGAACAAGGAATCCCCCATCAAGAACCGTAAGAACCAAACTACGTTGGTCATCAGTCTCTAGTCTTACAAACTACTCATACTAAGTTAAACTAACGTAAAGACAACACACACATCCATGCCCATTTTAAGTTGACTGCTGAACGAGTCTACTGCCACCAGCAAGAAACACAGAAACAAGATAAGAGACATTAGGGCCTATACGCAGGCTTATAAGCAGTAGTTTATCCCTCGCTTTATTTAGGACTGGGTCAGGATAGGAAATGACTGGTAGTGGAACAAGGAATCCCCCATCAAGAACCGTAAGAACCAAACTACGTTGGTCATCAGTCTCTAGTCTTACAAACTACTCATACTAAGTTAAACTAACGTAAAGACAACACACACATCCATGCCCATTTTAAGTTGACTGCTGAACGAGTCTACTGCCACCAGCAAGAAACACAGAAACAAGATAAGAGACATTAGGGCCTATACGCAGGCTTATAAGCAGTAGTTTATCCCTCGCTTTATTTAGGACTGGGTCAGGATAGGAAATGACTGGTAGTGGAACAAGGAATCCCCCATCAAGAACCGTAAGAACCAAACTACGTTGGTCATCAGTCTCTAGTCTTACAAACTACTCATACTAAGTTAAACTAACGTAAAGACAACACACACATCCATGCCCATTTTAAGTTGACTGCTGAACGAGTCTACTGCCACCAGCAAGAAACACAGAAACAAGATAAGAGACATTAGGGCCTATACGCAGGCTTATAAGCAGTAGTTTATCCCTCGCTTTATTTAGGACTGGGTCAGGATAGGAAATGACTGGTAGTGGAACAAGGAATCCCCCATCAAGAACCGTAAGAACCAAACTACGTTGGTCATCAGTCTCTAGTCTTACAAACTACTCATACTAAGTTAAACTAACGTAAAGACAACACACACATCCATGCCCATTTTAAGTTGACTGCTGAACGAGTCTACTGCCACCAGCAAGAAACACAGAAACAAGATAAGAGACATTAGGGCCTATACGCAGGCTTATAAGCAGTAGTTTATCCCTCGCTTTATTTAGGACTGGGTCAGGATAGGAAATGACTGGTAGTGGAACAAGGAATCCCCCATCAAGAACCGTAAGAACCAAACTACGTTGGTCATCAGTCTCTAGTCTTACAAACTACTCATACTAAGTTAAACTAACGTAAAGACAACACACACATCCATGCCCATTTTAAGTTGACTGCTGAACGAGTCTACTGCCACCAGCAAGAAACACAGAAACAAGATAAGAGACATTAGCGCCTATACGGATGCTTATAAGCAGTAGTTTATCCCTCGCTTTATTTAGGACTTGATCAGGATAGGAAATGACTGGTAGTGGAACAAGGAATCCCCCATCAAGAACCGTAAGAACCAAACTACGTTGGTCATCAGTCTCTAGTCTTACAAACTACTCATACTAAGTTAAACTAACGTAAAGACAACACACACATCCATGCCCATTTTAAGTTGACTGCTGAACGAGTCTACTGCCACCAGCAAGAAACACAGAAACAAGATAAGAGACATTAGGGCCTATACGCAGGCTTATAAGCAGTAGTTTATCCCTCGCTTTATTTAGGACTGGGTCAGGATAGGAAATGACTGGTAGTGGAACAAGGAATCCCCCATCAAGAACCGTAAGAACCAAACTACGTTGGTCATCAGTCTCTAGTCTTACAAACTACTCATACTAAGTTAAACTAACGTAAAGACAACACACACATCCATGCCCATTTTAAGTTGACTGCTGAACGAGTCTACTGCCACCAGCAAGAAACACAGAAACAAGATAAGAGACATTAGGGCCTATACGCAGGCTTATAAGCAGTAGTTTATCCCTCGCTTTATTTAGGACTGGGTCAGGATAGGAAATGACTGGTAGTGGAACAAGGAATCCCCCATCAAGAACCGTAAGAACCAAACTACGTTGGTCATCAGTCTCTAGTCTTACAAACTACTCATACTAAGTTAAACTAACGTAAAGACAACACACACATCCATGCCCATTTTAAGTTGACTGCTGAACGAGTCTACTGCCACCAGCAAGAAACACAGAAACAAGATAAGAGACATTAGGGCCTATACGCAGGCTTATAAGCAGTAGTTTATCCCTCGCTTTATTTAGGACTGGGTCAGGATAGGAAATGACTGGTAGTGGAACAAGGAATCCCCCATCAAGAACCGTAAGAACCAAACTACGTTGGTCATCAGTCTCTAGTCTTACAAACTACTCATACTAAGTTAAACTAACGTAAAGACAACACACACATCCATGCCCATTTTAAGTTGACTGCTGAACGAGTCTACTGCCACCAGCAAGAAACACAGAAACAAGATAAGAGACATTAGGGCCTATACGCAGGCTTATAAGCAGTAGTTTATCCCTCGCTTTATTTAGGACTGGGTCAGGATAGGAAATGACTGGTAGTGGAACAAGGAATCCCCCATCAAGAACCGTAAGAACCAAACTACGTTGGTCATCAGTCTCTAGTCTTACAAACTACTCATACTAAGTTAAACTAACGTAAAGACAACACACACATCCATGCCCATTTTAAGTTGACTGCTGAACGAGTCTACTGCCACCAGCAAGAAACACAGAAACAAGATAAGAGACATTAGGGCCTATACGCAGGCTTATAAGCAGTAGTTTATCCCTCGCTTTATTTAGGACTGGGTCAGGATAGGAAATGACTGGTAGTGGAACAAGGAATCCCCCATCAAGAACCGTAAGAACCAAACTACGTTGGTCATCAGTCTCTAGTCTTACAAACTACTCATACTAAGTTAAACTAACGTAAAGACAACACACACATCCATGCCCATTTTAAGTTGACTGCTGAACAAGTCTACTGCCACCAGCAAGAAACACAGAAACAAGATAAGAGACATTAGGGCCTATACGCAGGCTTATAAGCAGTAGTTTATCCCTCGCTTTATTTAGGACTGGGTCAGGATAGGAAATGACTGGTAGTGGAACAAGGAATCCCCCATCAAGAACCGTAAGAACCAAACTACGTTGGTCATCAGTCTCTAGTCTTACAAAAATACTCATACTAAGTTAAACTAACGTAAAGACAACACACACATCCATGCCCATTTTAAGTTGACTGCTGAACGAGTCTACTGCCACCAGCAAGAAACACAGAAACAAGATAAGAGACATTAGGGCCTATACGCAGGCTTATAAGCAGTAGTTTATCCCTCGCTTTATTTAGGACTGGGTCAGGATAGGAAATGACTGGTAGTGGAACAAGGAATCCCCCATCAAGAACCGTAAGAACCAAACTACGTTGGTCATCAGTCTCTAGTCTTACAAACTACTCATACTAAGTTAAACTAACGTAAAGACAACACACACATCCATGCCCATTTTAAGTTGACTGCTGAACGAGTCTACTGCCACCAGCAAGAAACACAGAAACAAGATAAGAGACATTAGGGCCTATACGCAGGCTTATAAGCAGTAGTTTATCCCTCGCTTTATTTAGGACTGGGTCAGGATAGGAAATGACTGGTAGTGGAACAAGGAATCCCCCATCAAGAACCGTAAGAACCAAACTACGTTGGTCATCAGTCTCTAGTCTTACAAACTACTCATACTAAGTTAAACTAACGTAAAGACAACACACACATCCATGCCCATTTTAAGTTGACTGCTGAACGAGTCTACTGCCACCAGCAAGAAACACAGAAACAAGATAAGAGTCATTAGGGCCTATACGCAGGCTTATAAGCAGTAGTTTATCCCTCGCTTTATTTATGACTGGGTCAGGATAGGAAGTGACTGGTAGTGGAACAAGGAATCCCCCATCAAGAACCGTAAGAACCAAACTACGTTGGTCATCAGTCTCTAGTCTTACAAACTATTTATACTAAGTTAAACTAACGTAAAGACAACACACACATCCATGCCCATTTTAAGTTTACTGCTGAACGAGTCTACTGCCACCAGCAAGAAACACAGAAACAAGATAAGAGACATTAGCGCCTATACGGAGGCTTATAAGCAGTAGTTTATCCCTCGCTTTATTTAGGACTTGATCAGGATAGGAAATGACTGGTAGTGGAACAAGGAATCCCCCATCAAGAACCGTAAGAACCAAACTACGTTCGTCATCAGTCTCTAGTCTTACAAACTACTCATACTAAGTTAAACTAACGTAAAGACAACACACACATCCATGCCCATTTTAAGTTGACTGCTGAACGAGTCTACTGCCACCAGCAAGAAACACAGAAACAAGATAAGAGACATTAGGGCCTATACGCAGGCTTATAAGCAGTAGTTTATCCCTCGCTTTATTTAGGACTGGGTCAGGATAGGAAATGACTGGTAGTGGAACAAGGAATCCCCCATCAAGAACCGTAAGAACCAAACTACGTTGGTCATCAGTCTCTAGTCTTACAAACTACTCATACTAAGTTAAACTAACGTAAAGACAACACACACATCCATGCCCATTTTAAGTTGACTGCTGAACGAGTCTACTGCCACCAGCAAGAAACACAGAAACAAGATAAGAGACATTAGGGCCTATACGCAGGCTTATAAGCAGTAGTTTATCCCTCGCTTTATTTAGGACTGGGTCAGGATAGGAAATGACTGGTAGTGGAACAAGGAATCCCCCATCAAGAACCGTAAGAACCAAACTACGTTGGTCATCAGTCTCTAGTCTTACAAACTACTCATACTAAGTTAAACTAACGTAAAGACAACACACACATCCATGCCCATTTTAAGTTGACTGCTGAACGAGTCTACTGCCACCAGCAAGAAACACAGAAACAAGATAAGAGACATTAGCGCCTATACGGAGGCTTATAAGCAGTAGTTTATCCCTCGCTTTATTTAGGACTTGATCAGGATAGGAAATGACTGGTAGTGGAACAAGGAATCCCCCATCAAGAACCGTAAGAACCAAACTACGTTGGTCATCAGTCTCTAGTCTTACAAACTACTCATACTAAGTTAAACTAACGTAAAGACAACACACACATCCATGCCCATTTTAAGTTGACTGCTGAACGAGTCTACTGCCACCAGCAAGAAACACAGAAACAAGATAAGAGACATTAGGGCCTATACGCAGGCTTATAAGCAGTAGTTTATCCCTCGCTTTATTTAGGACTGGGTCAGGATAGGAAATGACTGGTAGTGGAACAAGGAATCCCCCATCAAGAACCGTAAGAACCAAACTACGTTGGTCATCAGTCTCTAGTCTTACAAACTACTCATACTAAGTTAAACTAACGTAAAGACAACACACACATCCATGCCCATTTTAAGTTGACTGCTGAACGAGTCTACTGCCACCAGCAAGAAACACAGAAACAAGATAAGATACATTAGGGCCTATACGCAGGCTTATAAGCAGTAGTTTATCCCTCGCTTTATTTAGGACTGGGTCAGGATAGGAAATGACTGGTAGTGGAACAAGGAATCCCCCATCAAGAACCGTAAGAACCAAACTACGTTGGTCATCAGTCTCTAGTCTTACAAACTACTCATACTAAGTTAAACTAACGTAAAGACAACACACACATCCATGCCCATTTTAAGTTGACTGCTGAACGAGTCTACTGCCACCAGCAAGAAACACAGAAACAAGATAAGAGACATTAGCGCCTATACGGAGGCTTATAAGCAGTAGTTTATCCCTCGCTTTATTTAGGACTTGATCAGGATAGGAAATGACTGGTAGTGGAACAAGGAATCCCCCATCAAGAACCGTAAGAACCAAACTACGTTGGTCATCAGTCTCTAGTCTTACAAACTACTCATTCTAAGTTAAACTAACGTAAAGACAACACACACATCCATGCCCATTTTAAGTTGACTGCTGAACGAGTCTACTGCCACCAGCAAGAAACACAGAAACAAGATAAGAGACATTAGGGCCTATACGCAGGCTTATAAGCAGTAGTTTATTCCTCGCTTTATTTAGGACTGGGTCAGGATAGGATATGACTGGTAGTGGAACAAGGAATCCCCCATCAAGAACCGTAAGAACCAAACTACGTTCGTCATCAGTCTCTAGTCTTACAAACTACTCATACTAAGTTAAACTAACGTAAAGACAACACACACATCCATGCCCATTTTAAGTTGATTGCTGAACGAGTCTACTGCCACCAGCAAGAAACACAGAAACAAGATAAGAGACATTAGGGCCTATACACAGGCTTATAAGCAGTAGTTTATCCCTCGCTTTATTTAGGACTGGGTCAGGATAGGAAATGACTGGTAGTGGAACAAGGAATCCCCCATCAAGAACCGTAAGAACCAAACTACGTTGGTCATCAGTCTCTAGTCTTACAAACTACTCATACTAAGTTAAACTAACGTAAAGACAACACACACATCCATGCCCATTTTAAGTTGACTGCTGAACGAGTCTACTGCCACCAGCAAGAAACACAGAAACAAGATAAGAGACATTAGCGCCTATACGGAGGCTTATAAGCAGTAGTTTATCCCTCGCTTTATTTAGGACTTGATCAGGATAGGAAATGACTGGTAGTGGAACAAGGAATCCCCCATCAAGAACCGTAAGAACCAAACTACGTTGGTCATCAGTCTCTAGTCTTACAAACTACTCATACTAAGTTAAACTAACGTAAAGACAACACACACATCCATGCCCATTTTAAGTTGACTGCTGAACGAGTCTACTGCCACCAGCAAGAAACACAGAAACAAGATAAGAGACATTAGGGCCTATACGCAGGCTTATAAGCAGTAGTTTATCCCTCGCTTTATTTAGGACTGGGTCAGGATAGGAAATGACTGGTAGTGGAACAAGGAATCCCCCATCAAGAACCGTAAGAACCAAACTACGTTGGTCATCAGTCTCTAGTCTTACAAACTACTCATACTAAGTTAAACTAACGTAAAGACAACACACACATCCATGCCCATTTTAAGTTGACTGCTGAACGAGTCTACTGCCACCAGCAAGAAACACAGAAACAAGATAAGAGACATTAGGGCCTATACGCAGGCTTATAAGCAGTAGTTTATCCCTCGCTTTATTTAGGACTGGGTCAGGATAGGAAATGACTGGTAGTGGAACAAGGAATCCCCCATCAAGAACCGTAAGAACCAAACTACGTTGGTCATCAGTCTCTAGTCTTACAAACTACTCATACTAAGTTAAACTAACGTAAAGACAACACACACATCCATGCCCATTTTAAGTTGACTGCTGAACGAGTCTACTGCCACCAGCAAGAAACACAGAAACAAGATAAGAGACATTAGCGCCTATACGGAGGCTTATAAGCAGTAGTTTATCCCTCGCTTTATTTAGGACTTGATCAGGATAGGAAATGACTGGTAGTGGAACAAGGAATCCCCCATCAAGAACCGTAAGAACCAAACTACGTTGGTCATCAGTCTCTAGTCTTACAAACTACTCATACTAAGTTAAACTAACGTAAAGACAACACACACATCCATGCCCATTTTAAGTTGACTGCTGAACGAGTCTACTGCCACCAGCAGGAAACACAGAAACAAGATAAGAGACATTAGGGCCTATACGCAGGCTTATAAGCAGTAGTTTATCCCTCGCTTTATTTAGGACTGGGTCAGGATAGGAAATGACTGGTAGTGGAACTAGGAATCCCCCATCAAGAACCGTAAGAACCAAACTACGTTGGTCATCAGTCTCTAGTCTTACAAACTACTCATACTAAGTTAAACTAACGTAAAGACAACACACACATCCATGCCCATTTTAAGTTGACTGCTGAACGAGTCTACTGCCACCAGCAAGAAACACAGAAACAAGATAAGAGACATTAGGGCCTATACGCAGGCTTATAAGCAGTAGTTTATCCCTCCCTTTATTTAGGACTGGGTCAGGATAGGAAATGACTGGTAGTGGAACAAGGAATCCCCCATCAAGAACCGTAAGAACCAAACTACGTTCGTCATCAGTCTCTAGTCTTACAAACTACTCATACTAAGTTAAACTAACGTAAAGACAACACACACATCCATGCCCATTTTAAGTTGACTGCTGAACGAGTCTACTGCCACCAGCAAGAAACACAGAAACAAGATAAGAGACATTAGGGCCTATACGCAGGCTTATAAGCAGTAGTTTATCCCTCGCTTTATTTAGGACTGGGTCAGGATAGGAAATGACTGGTAGTGGAACAAGGAATCCCCCATCAAGAACCGTAAGAACCAAACTACGTTGGTCATCAGTCTCTAGTCTTACAAACTACTCATACTAAGTTAAACTAACGTAAAGACAACACACACATCCATGCCCATTTTAAGTTGACTGCTGAACGAGTCTACTGCCACCAGCAAGAAACACAGAAACAAGATAAGAGACATTAGCGCCTATACGGAGGCTTATAAGCAGTAGTTTATCCCTCGCTTTATTTAGGACTTGATCAGGATAGGAAATGACTGGTAGTGGAACAAGGAATCCCCCATCAAGAACCGTAAGAACCAAACTACGTTGGTCATCAGTCTCTAGTCTTACAAACTACTCATACTAAGTTAAACTAACGTAAAGACAACACACACATCCATGCCCATTTTAAGTTGACTGCTGAACGAGTCTACTGCCACCAGCAAGAAACACAGAAACAAGATAAGAGACATTAGGGCCTATACGCAGGCTTATAAGCAGTAGTTTATCCCTCGCTTTATTTAGGACTGGGTCAGGATAGGAAATGACTGGTAGTGGAACAAGGAATCCCCCATCAAAAACCGTAAGAACCAAACTACGTTGGTCATCAGTCTCTAGTCTTACAAACTACTCATACTAAGTTAAACTAACGTAAAGACAACACACACATCCATGCCCATTTTAAGTTGACTGCTGAACGATTCTACTGCCACCAGCAAGAAACACAGAAACAAGATAAGAGACATTAGGGCCTATACGCAGGCTTATAAGCAGTAGTTTATCCCTCGCTTTATTTAGGACTGGGTCAGGATAGGAAATGACTGGTAGTGGAACAAGGAATCCCCCATCAAGAACCGTAAGAACCAAACTACGTTGGTCATCAGTCTCTAGTCTTACAAACTACTCATACTAAGTTAAACTAACGTAAAGACAACACACACATCCATGCCCATTTTAAGTTGACTGCTGAACGAGTCTACTGCCACCAGCAAGAAACACAGAAACAAGATAAGAGACATTAGCGCCTATACGGAGGCTTATAAGCAGTAGTTTATCCCTCGCTTTATTTAGTACTTGATCAGGATAGGAAATGACTGGTAGTGGAACAAGGAATCCCCCATCAAGAACCGTAAGAACCAAACTACGTTGGTCATCAGTCTCTAGTCTTACAAACTACTCATACTAAGTTAAACTAACGTAAAGACAACACACACATCCATGCCCATTTTAAGTTGACTGCTGAACGAGTCTACTGCCACCAGCAAGAAACACAGAAACAAGATAAGAGACATTAGGGCCTATACGCAGGCTTATAAGCAGTAGTTTATCCCTCGCTTTATTTAGGACTGGGTCAGGATAGGAAATGACTGGTAGTGGAACTAGGAATCCCCCATCAAGAACCGTAAGAACCAAACTACGTTGGTCATCAGTCTCTAGTCTTACAAACTACTCATACTAAGTTAAACTAACGTAAAGACAACACACACATCCATGCCCATTTTAAGTTGACTGCTGAACGAGTCTACTGCCACCAGCAAGAAACACAGAAACAAGATAAGAGACATTAGGGCCTATACGCAGGCTTATAAGCAGTAGTTTATCCCTCGCTTTATTTAGGACTGGGTCAGGATAGGAAATGACTGGTAGTGGAACAAGGAATCCCCCATCAAGAACCGTAAGAACCAAACTACGTTGGTCATCAGTCTCTAGTCTTACAAACTACTCATACTAAGTTAAACTAACGTAAAGACAACACACACATCCATGCCCATTTTAAGTTGACTGCTGAACGAGTCTACTGCCACCAGCAAGAAACACAGAAACAAGATAAGAGACATTAGGGCCTATACGCAGGCTTATAAGCAGTAGTTTATCCCTCGCTTTATTTAGGACTGGGTCAGGATAGGAAATGACTGGTAGTGGAACAAGGAATCCCCCATCAAGAACCGTAAGAACCAAACTACGTTGGTCATCAGTCTCTAGTCTTACAAACTACTCATACTAAGTTAAACTAACGTAAAGACAACACACACATCCATGCCCATTTTAAGTTGACTGCTGAACGAGTCTACTGCCACCAGCAAGAAACACAGAAACAAGATAAGAGACATTAGGGCCTATACGCAGGCTTATAAGCAGTAGTTTATCCCTCGCTTTATTTAGGACTGGGTCAGGATAGGAAATGACTGGTAGTGGAACAAGGAATCCCCCATCAAGAACCGTAAGAACCAAACTACGTTGGTCATCAGTCTCTAGTCTTACAAACTACTCATACTAAGTTAAACTAACGTAAAGACAACACACACATCCATGCCCATTTTAAGTTGACTGCTGAACGAGTCTACTGCCACCAGCAAGAAACACAGAAACAAGATAAGAGACATTAGGGCCTATACGCAGGCTTATAAGCAGTAGTTTATCCCTCGCTTTATTTAGGACTGGGTCAGGATAGGAAATGACTGGTAGTGGAACAAGGAATCCCCCATCAAGAACCGTAAGAACCAAACTACGTTGGTCATCAGTCTCTAGTCTTACAAACTACTCATACTAAGTTAAACTAACGTAAAGACAACACACACATCCATGCCCATTTTAAGTTGACTGCTGAACGAGTCTACTGCCACCAGCAAGAAACACAGAAACAAGATAAGAGACATTAGCGCCTATACGGAGGCTTATAAGCAGTAGTTTATCCCTCGCTTTATTTAGGACTTGATCAGGATAGGAAATGACTGGTAGTGGAACAAGGAATCCCCCATCAAGAACCGTAAGAACCAAACTACGTTGGTCATCAGTCTCTAGTCTTACAAACTACTCATACTAAGTTAAACTAACGTAAAGACAACACACACATCCATGCCCATTTTAAGTTGACTGCTGAACGAGTCTACTGCCACCAGCAGGAAACACAGAAACAAGATAAGAGACATTAGGGCCTATACGCAGGCTTATAAGCAGTAGTTTATCCCTCGCTTTATTTAGGACTGGGTCAGGATAGGAAATGACTGGTAGTGGAACTAGGAATCCCCCATCAAGAACCGTAAGAACCAAACTACGTTGGTCATCAGTCTCTAGTCTTACAAACTACTCATACTAAGTTAAACTAACGTAAAGACAACACACACATCCATGCCCATTTTAAGTTGACTGCTGAACGAGTCTACTGCCACCAGCAAGAAACACAGAAACAAGATAAGAGACATTAGGGCCTATACGCAGGCTTATAAGCAGTAGTTTATCCCTCCCTTTATTTAGGACTGGGTCAGGATAGGAAATGACTGGTAGTGGAACAAGGAATCCCCCATCAAGAACCGTAAGAACCAAACTACGTTCGTCATCAGTCTCTAGTCTTACAAACTACTCATACTAAGTTAAACTAACGTAAAGACAACACACACATCCATGCCCATTTTAAGTTGACTGCTGAACGAGTCTACTGCCACCAGCAAGAAACACAGAAACAAGATAAGAGACATTAGGGCTTATACGCAGGCTTATAAGCAGTAGTTTATCCCTCGCTTTATTTAGGACTGGGTCAGGATAGGAAATGACTGGTAGTGGAACAAGGAATCCCCCATCAAGAACCGTAAGAACCAAACTACGTTGGTCATCAGTCTCTAGTCTTACAAACTACTCATACTAAGTTAAACTAACGTAAAGACAACACACACATCCATGCCCATTTTAAGTTGACTGCTGAACGAGTCTACTGCCACCAGCAAGAAACACAGAAACAAGATAAGAGACATTAGCGCCTATACGGAGGCTTATAAGCAGTAGTTTATCCCTCGCTTTATTTAGGACTTGATCAGGATAGGAAATGACTGGTAGTGGAACAAGGAATCCCCCATCAAGAACCGTAAGAACCAAACTACGTTGGTCATCAGTCTCTAGTCTTACAAACTACTCATACTAAGTTAAACTAACGTAAAGACAACACACACATCCATGCCCATTTTAAGTTGACTGCTGAACGAGTCTACTGCCACCAGCAAGAAACACAGAAACAAGATAAGAGACATTAGGGCCTATACGCAGGCTTATAAGCAGTAGTTTATCCCTCGCTTTATTTAGGACTGGGTCAGGATAGGAAATGACTGGTAGTGGAACAAGGAATCCCCCATCAAGAACCGTAAGAACCAAACTACGTTGGTCATCAGTCTCTAGTCTTACAAACTACTCATACTAAGTTAAACTAACGTAAAGACAACACACACATCCATGCCCATTTTAAGTTGACTGCTGAACGAGTCTACTGCCACCAGCAAGAAACACAGAAACAAGATAAGAGACATTAGGGCCTATACGCAGGCTTATAAGCAGTAGTTTATCCCTCGCTTTATTTAGGACTGGGTCAGGATAGGAAATGACTGGTAGTGGAACAAGGAATCCCCCATCAAGAACCGTAAGAACCAAACTACGTTGGTCATCAGTCTCTAGTCTTACAAACTACTCATACTAAGTTAAACTAACGTAAAGACAACACACACATCCATGCCCATTTTAAGTTGACTGCTGAACGAGTCTACTGCCACCAGCAAGAAACACAGAAACAAGATAAGAGACATTAGCGCCTATACGGAGGCTTATAAGCAGTAGTTTATCCCTCGCTTTATTTAGGACTTGATCAGGATAGGAAATGACTGGTAGTGGAACAAGGAATCCCCCATCAAGAACCGTAAGAACCAAACTACGTTGGTCATCAGTCTCTAGTCTTACAAACTACTCATACTAAGTTAAACTAACGTAAAGACAACACACACATCCATGCCCATTTTAAGTTGACTGCTGAACGAGTCTACTGCCACCAGCAAGAAACACAGAAACAAGATAAGAGACATTAGGGCCTATACGCAGGCTTATAAGCAGTAGTTTATCCCTCGCTTTATTTAGGACTGGGTCAGGATAGGAAATGACTGGTAGTGGAACTAGGAATCCCCCATCAAGAACCGTAAGAACCAAACTACGTTGGTCATCAGTCTCTAGTCTTACAAACTACTCATACTAAGTTAAACTAACGTAAAGACAACACACACATCCATGCCCATTTTAAGTTGACTGCTGAACGAGTCTACTGCCACCAGCAAGAAACACAGAAACAAGATAAGAGACATTAGGGCCTATACGCAGGCTTATAAGCAGTAGTTTATCCCTCGCTTTATTTAGGACTGGGTCAGGATAGGAAATGACTGGTAGTGGAACAAGGAATCCCCCATCAAGAACCGTAAGAACCAAACTACGTTAGTCATCAGTCTCTAGTCTTACAAACTACTCATACTAAGTTAAACTAACGTAAAGACAACACACACATCCATGCCCATTTTAAGTTGACTGCTGAACGAGTCTACTGCCACCAGCAAGAAACACAGAAACAAGATAAGAGACATTAGGGCCTATACGCAGGCTTATAAGCAGTAGTTTATCCCTCGCTTTATTTAGGACTGGGTCAGGATAGGAAATGACTGGTAGTGGAACTAGGAATCCCCCATCAAGAACCGTAAGAACCAAACTACGTTGGTCATCAGTCTCTAGTCTTACAAACTACTCATACTAAGTTAAACTAACGTAAAGACAACACACACATCCATGCCCATTTTAAGTTGACTGCTGAACGAGTCTACTGCCACCAGCAAGAAACACAGAAACAAGATAAGAGACATTAGGGCCTATACGCAGGCTTATAAGCAGTAGTTTATCCCTCGCTTTATTTAGGACTGGGTCAGGATAGGAAATGACTGGTAGTGGAACAAGGAATCCCCCATCAAGAACCGTAAGAACCAAACTACGTTGGTCATCAGTCTCTAGTCTTACAAACTACTCATACTAAGTTAAACTAACGTAAAGACAACACACACATCCATGCCCATTTTAAGTTGACTGCTGAACGAGTCTACTGCCACCAGCAAGAAACACAGAAACAAGATAAGAGACATTAGGGCCTATACGCAGGCTTATAAGCAGTAGTTTATCCCTCGCTTTATTTAGGACTGGGTCAGGATAGGAAATGACTGGTAGTGGAACAAGGAATCCCCCATCAAGAACCGTAAGAACCAAACTACGTTGGTCATCAGTCTCTAGTCTTACAAACTACTCATACTAAGTTAAACTAACGTAAAGACAACACACACATCCATGCCCATTTTAAGTTGACTGCTGAACGAGTCTACTGCCACCAGCAAGAAACACAGAAACAAGATAAGAGACATTAGCGCCTATACGGAGGTTTATAAGCAGTAGTTTATCCCTCGCTTTATTTAGGACTTGATCAGGATAGGAAATGACTGGTAGTGGAACTAGGAATCCCCCATCAAGAACCGTAAGAACCAAACTACGTTGGTCATCAGTCTCTAGTCTTACAAACTACTCATACTAAGTTAAACTAACGTAAAGACAACACACACATCCATGCCCATTTTAAGTTGACTGCTGAACGAGTCTACTGCCACCAGCAAGAAACACAGAAACAAGATAAGAGACATTAGGGCCTATACGCAGGCTTATAAGCAGTAGTTTATCCCTCGCTTTATTTAGGACTGGGTCAGGATAGGAAATGACTGGTAGTGGAACAAGGAATCCCCCATCAAGAACCGTAAGAACCATACTACGTTGGTCATCAGTCTCTAGTCTTACAAACTACTCATACTAAGTTAAACTAACGTAAAGACAACACACACATCCATGCCCATTTTAAGTTGACTGCTGAACGAGTCTACTGCCACCAGCAAGAAACACAGAAACAAGATAAGAGACATTAGGGCCTATACGCAGGCTTATAAGCAGTAGTTTATCCCTCGCTTTATTTAGGACTGGGTCAGGATAGGAAATGACTGGTAGTGGAACAAGGAATCCCCCATCAAGAACCGTAAGAACCATACTACGTTGGTCATCAGTCTCTAGTCTTACAAACTACTCATACTAAGTTAAACTAACGTAAAGACAACACACACATCCATGCCCATTTTAAGTTGACTGCTGAACGAGTCTACTGCCACCAGCAAGAAACACAGAAACAAGATAAGAGACATTAGCGCCTATACGGAGGCTTATAAGCAGTAGTTTATCCCTCGCTTTATTTAGGACTTGATCAGGATAGGAAATGACTGGTAGTGGAACAAGGAATCCCCCATCAAGAACCGTAAGAACCAAACTACGTTGGTCATCAGTCTCTAGTCTTACAAACTACTCATACAAAGTTAAACTAACGTAAAGACAACACACACATCCATGCCCAATTTAAGTTGACTGCTGAACGAGTCTACTGCCACCAGCAAGAA
The DNA here is from genome assembly GCA_026315105.1 of Locusta migratoria. NCBI lineage: Eukaryota > Metazoa > Arthropoda > Insecta > Orthoptera > Acrididae > Locusta > Locusta migratoria. Next base: position 286,298,806 of record CM048755.1, read on the forward strand.
ACACAGAAACAAGATAAGAGACATTAGCGCCTATACGGAGGCTTATAAGCAGTAGTTTATCCCTCGCTTTATTTAGGACTTGATCAGGATAGGAAATGACTGGTAGTGGAACGAGGAATCCCCCATCAAGAACCGTAAGAACCAAACTACGTTGGTCATCAGTCTCTAGTCTTACAAACTACTCATACTAAGTTAAACTAACGTAAAGACAACACACACATCCATGCCCATTTTAAGTTGACTGCTGAACGAGTCTACTGCCACCAGCAAGAAACACAGAAACAAGATAAGAGACATTAGGGCCTATACGCAGGCTTATAAGCAGTAGTTTATCCCTCGCTTTATTTAGGACTGGGTCAGGATAGGAAATGACTGGTAGTGGAACAAGGAATCCCCCATCAAGAACCGTAAGAACCAAACTACGTTGGTCATCAGTCTCTAGTCTTACAAACTACTCATACTAAGTTAAACTAACGTAAAGACAACACACACATCCATGCCCATTTTAAGTTGACTGCTGAACGAGTCTACTGCCACCAGCAAGAAACACAGAAACAAGATAAGATACATTAGCGCCTATACGGAGGCTTATAAGCAGTAGTTTATCCCTCGCTTTATTTAGGACTTGATCAGGATAGGAAATGACTGGTAGTGGAACAAGGAATCCCCCATCAAGAACCGTAAGAACCAAACTACGTTGGTCATCAGTCTCTAGTCTTACAAACTACTCATACTAAGTTAAACTAACGTAAAGACAACACACACATCCATGCCCATTTTTAGTTGACTGCTGAACGAGTCTACTGCCACCAGCAAGAAACACAGAAACAAGATAAGAGACATTAGGGCCTATACGCAGGCTTATAAGCAGTAGTTTATCCCTCGCGTTATTTAGGACTGGGTCAGGATAGGAAATGACTGGTAGTGGAACAAGGAATCCCCCATCAAGAATCGTAAGAACCAAACTACGTTGGTCATCAGTCTCTAGTCTTACAAACTACTCATACTAAGTTAAACTAACGTAAAGACAACACACACATCCATGCCCATTTTAAGTTGACTGCTGAACGAGTCTACTGCCACCAGCAAGAAACACAGAAACAAGATAAGATACATTAGCGCCTATACGGAGGCTTATAAGCAGTAGTTTATCCCTCGCTTTATTTAGGACTTGATCAGGATAGGAAATGACTGGTAGTGGAACAAGGAATCCCCCATCAAGAACCGTAAGAACCAAACTACGTTGGTCATCAGTCTCTAGTCTTACAAACTACTCATACTAAGTTAAACTAACGTAAAGACAACACACACATCCATGCCCATTTTAAGTTGACTGCTGAACGAGTCTACTGCCACCAGCAAGAAACACAGAAACAAGATAAGAGACATTAGGGCCTATACGCAGGCTTATAAGCAGTAGTTTATCCCTCGCTTTATTTAGGACTGGGTCAGGATAGGAAATGACTGGTAGTGGAACAAGGAATCCCCCATCAAGAACCGTAAGAACCAAACTACGTTGGTCATCAGTCTCTAGTCTTACAAACTACTCATACTAAGTTAAACTAACGTAAAGACAACACACACATCCATGCCCATTTTAAGTTGACTGCTGAACGAGTCTACTGCCACCAGCAAGAAACACAGAAACAAGATAAGAGACATTAGCGCCTATACGGAGGCTTATAAGCAGTAGTTTATCCCTCGCTTTATTTAGGACTTGATCAGGATAGGAAATGACTGGTAGTGGAACAAGGAATCCCCCATCAAGAACCGTAAGAACCAAACTACGTTGGTCATCAGTCTCTAGTCTTACAAACTACTCATACAAAGTTAAACTAACGTAAAGACAACACACACATCCATGCCCAATTTAAGTTGACTGCTGAACGAGTCTACTGCCACCAGCAAGAAACACAGAAACAAGATAAGAGACATTAGCGCCTATACGGAGGCTTATAAGCAGTAGTTTATCCCTCGCTTTATTTAGGACTTGATCAGGATAGGAAATGACTGGTAGTGGAACGAGGAATCCCCCATCAAGAACCGTAAGAACCAAACTACCTTGGTCATCAGTCTCTAGTCTTACAAACTACTCATACTAAGTTAAACTAACGTAAAGACAACACACACATCCATGCCCATTTTAAGTTGACTGCTGAACGAGTCTACTGCCACCAGCAAGAAACACAGAAACAAGATAAGAGACATTAGGGCCTATACGCAGGCTTATAAGCAGTAGTTTATCCCTCGCTTTATTTAGGACTGGGTCAGGATAGGAAATGACTGGTAGTGGAACAAGGAATCCCCCATCAAGAACCGTAAGAACCAAACTACGTTGGTCATCAGTCTCTAGTCTTACAAACTACTCATACTAAGTTAAACTAACGTAAAGACAACACACACATCCATGCCCATTTTAAGTTGACTGCTGAACGAGTCTACTGCCACCAGCAAGAAACACAGAAACAAGATAAGAGACATTAGCGCCTATACGGAGGCTTATAAGCAGTAGTTTATCCCTCGCTTTATTTAGGACTTGATCAGGATAGGAAATGACTGGTAGTGGAACAAGGAATCCCCCATCAAGAACCGTAAGAACCAAACTACGTTGGTCATCAGTCTCTAGTCTTACAAACTACTCATACTAAGTTAAACTAACGTAAAGACAACACACACATCCATGCCCATTTTAAGTTGACTGCTGAACGAGTCTACTGCCACCAGCAAGAAACACAGAAACAAGATAAGAGACATTAGGGCCTATACGCAGGCTTATAAGCAGTAGTTTATCCCTCGCTTTATTTAGGACTGGGTCAGGATAGGAAATGACTGGTAGTGGAACAAGGAATCCTCCATCAAGAACCGTAAGAACCAAACTACGTTGGTCATCAGTCTCTAGTCTTACAAACTACTCATACTAAGTTAAACTAACGTAAAGACAACACACACATCCATGCCCATTTTAAGTTGACTGCTGAACGAGTCTACTGCCACCAGCAAGAAACACAGAAACAAGATAAGAGACATTAGGGCCTATACGCAGGCTTATAAGCAGTAGTTTATCCCTCGCTTTATTTAGGACTGGGTCAGGATAGGAAATGACTGGTAGTGGAACAAGGAATCCCCCATCAAGAACCGTAAGAACCAAACTACGTTGGTCATCAGTCTCTAGTCTTACAAACTACTCATACTAAGTTAAACTAACGTAAAGACAACACACACATCCATGCCCATTTTAAGTTGACTGCTGAACGAGTCTACTGCCACCAGCAAGAAACACAGAAACAAGATAAGAGACATTAGCGCCTATACGGAGGCTTATAAGCAGTAGTTTATCCCTCGCTTTATTTAAGACTTGATCAGGATAGGAAATGACTGGTAGTGGAACTAGGAATCCCCCATCAAGAACCGTAAGAACCAAACTACGTTGGTCATCAGTCTCTAGTCTTACAAACTACTCATACTAAGTTAAACTAACGTAAAGACAACACACACATCCATGCCCATTTTAAGTTGACTGCTGAACGAGTCTACTGCCACCAGCAAGAAACACAGAAACAAGATAAGAGACATTAGGGCCTATACGCAGGCTTATAAGCAGTAGTTTATCCCTCGCTTTATTTAGGACTGGGTCAGGATAGGAAATGACTGGTAGTGGAACAAGGAATCCCCCATCAAGAACCGTAAGAACCAAACTACGTTGGTCATCAGTCTCTAGTCTTACAAACTACTCATACTAAGTTAAACTAACGTAAAGACAACACACACATCCATGCCCATTTTAAGTTGACTGCTGAACGAGTCTACTGCCACCAGCAAGAAACACAGAAACAAGATAAGAGACATTAGGGCCTATACGCAGGCTTATAAGCAGTAGTTTATCCCTCGCTTTATTTAGGACTGGGTCAGGATAGGAAATGACTGGTAGTGGAACAAGGAATCCCCCATCAAGAACCGTAAGAACCAAACTACGTTGGTCATCAGTCTCTAGTCTTACAAACTACTCATACTAAGTTAAACTAACGTAAAGACAACACACACATCCATGCCCATTTTAAGTTGACTGCTGAACGAGTCTACTGCCACCAGCAAGAAACACAGAAACAAGATAAGAGACATTAGCGCCTATACGGAGGCTTATAAGCAGTAGTTTATCCCTCGCTTTATTTAGGACTTGATCAGGATAGGAAATGACTGGTAGTGGAACAAGGAATCCCCCATCAAGAACCGTAAGAACCAAACTACGTTGGTCATCAGTCTCTAGTCTTACAAACTACTCATACTAAGTTAAACTAACGTAAAGACAACACACACATCCATGCCCATTTTAAGTTGACTGCTGAACGAGTCTACTGCCACCAGCAAGAAACACAGAAACAAGATAAGAGACATTAGCGCCTATACGGAGGCTTATAAGCAGTAGTTTATCCCTCGCTTTATTTAGGACTTGATCAGGATAGGAAATGACTGGTAGTGGAACGAGGAATCCCCCATCAAGAACCGTAAGAACCAAACTACGTTGGTCATCAGTCTCTAGTCTTACAAACTACTCATACTAAGTTAAACTAACGTAAAGACAACACACACATCCATGCCCATTTTAAGTTGACTGCTGAACGAGTCTACTGCCACCAGCAAGAAACACAGAAACAAGATAAGAGACATTAGGGCCTATACGCAGGCTTATAAGCAGTAATTTATCCCTCGCTTTATTTAGGACTGGGTCAGGATAAGAAATGACTGGTAGTGGAACAAGGAATCCCCCATCAAGTACCGTAAGAACCAAACTACGTTGGTCATCAGTCTCTAGTCTTACAAACTACTCATACTAAGTTAAACTAACGTAAAGACAACACACACATCCATGCCCATTTTAAGTTGACTGCTGAACGAGTCTACTGCCACCAGCAAGAAACACAGAAACAAGATAAGATACATTAGCGCCTATACGGAGGCTTATAAGCAGTAGTTTATCCCTCGCTTTATTTAGGACTTGATCAGGATAGGAAATGACTGGTAGTGGAACAAGGAATCCCCCATCAAGAACCGTAAGAACCAAACTACGTTGGTCATCAGTCTCTAGTCTTACAAACTACTCATACTAAGTTAAACTAACGTAAAGACAACACACACATCCATGCCCATTTTAAGTTGACTGCTGAACGAGTCTACTGCCACCAGCAAGAAACACAGAAACAAGATAAGAGACATTAGGGCCTATACGCAGGCTTATAAGCAGTAGTTTATCCCTCGCTTTATTTAGGACTGGGTCAGGATAGGAAATGACTGGTAGTGGAACAAGGAATCCCCCATCAAGAACCGTAAGAACCAAACTACGTTGGTCATCAGTCTCTAGTCTTACAAACTACTCATACTAAGTTAAACTAACGTAAAGACAACACACACATCCATGCCCATTTTAAGTTGACTGCTGAACGAGTCTACTGCCACCAGCAAGAAACACAGAAACAAGATAAGAGACATTAGGGCCTATACGCAGGCTTATAAGCAGTAGTTTATCCCTCGCTTTATTTAGGACTGGGTCAGGATAGGAAATGACTGGTAGTGGAACAAGGAATCCCCCATCAAGAACCGTAAGAACCAAACTACGTTGGTCATCAGTCTCTAGTCTTACAAACTACTCATACTAAGTTAAACTAACGTAAAGACAACACACACATCCATGCCCATTTTAAGTTGACTGCTGAACGAGTCTACTGCCACCAGCAAGAAACACAGAAACAAGATAAGAGACATTAGGGCCTATACGCAGGCTTATAAGCAGTAGTTTATCCCTCGCTTTATTTAGGACTGGGTCAGGATAGGAAATGACTGGTAGTGGAACAAGGAATCCCCCATCAAGAACCGTAAGAACCAAACTACGTTGGTCATCAGTCTCTAGTCTTACAAACTACTCATACTAAGTTAAACTAACGTAAAGACAACACACACATCCATGCCCATTTTAAGTTGACTGCTGAACGAGTCTACTGCCACCAGCAAGAAACACAGAAACAAGATAAGAGACATTAGGGCCTATACGCAGGCTTATAAGCAGTAGTTTATCCCTCGCTTTATTTAGGACTGGGTCAGGATAGGAAATGACTGGTAGTGGAACAAGGAATCCCCCATCAAGAACCGTAAGAACCAAACTACGTTGGTCATCAGTCTCTAGTCTTACAAACTACTCATACTAAGTTAAACTAACGTAAAGACAACACACACATCCATGCCCATTTTAAGTTGACTGCTGAACGAGTCTACTGCCACCAGCAAGATACACAGAAACAAGATAAGATACATTAGCGCCTATACGGAGGCTTATAAGCAGTAGTTTATCCCTCGCTTTATTTAGGACTTGATCAGGATAGGAAATGACTGGTAGTGGAACAAGGAATCCCCCATCAAGAACCGTAAGAACCAAACTACGTTGGTCATCAGTCTCTAGTCTTACAAACTACTCATACTAAGTTAAACTAACGTAAAGACAACACACACATCCATGCCCATTTTAAGTTGACTGCTGAACGAGTCTACTGCCACCAGCAAGAAACACAGAAACAAGATAAGAGACATTAGGGCCTATACGCAGGCTTATAAGCAGTAGTTTATCCCTCGCTTTATTTAGGACTGGGTCAGGATAGGAAATGACTGGTAGTGGAACAAGGAATCCCCCATCAAGAACCGTAAGAACCAAACTACGTTGGTCATCAGTCTCTAGTCTTACAAACTACTCATACTAAGTTAAACTAACGTAAAGACAACACACACATCCATGCCCATTTTAAGTTGACTGCTGAACGAGTCTACTGCCACCAGCAAGAAACACAGAAACAAGATAAGAGACATTAGGGCCTATACGCAGGCTTATAAGCAGTAGTTTATCCCTCGCTTTATTTAGGACTGGGTCAGGATAGGAAATGACTGGTAGTGGAACAAGGAATCCCCCATCAAGAACCGTAAGAACCAAACTACGTTGGTCATCAGTCTCTAGTCTTACAAACTACTCATACTAAGTTAAACTAACGTAAAGACAACACACACATCCATGCCCATTTTAAGTTGACTGCTGAACGAGTCTACTGCCACCAGCAAGAAACACAGAAACAAGATAAGATACATTAGCGCCTATACGGAGGCTTATAAGCAGTAGTTTATCCCTCGCTTTATTTAGGACTTGATCAGGATAGGAAATGACTGGTAGTGGAACAAGGAATCCCCCATCAAGAACCGTAAGAACCAAACTACGTTGGTCATCAGTCTCTAGTCTTACAAACTACTCATACTAAGTTAAACTAACGTAAAGACAACACACACATCCATGCCCATTTTAAGTTGACTGCTGAACGAGTCTACTGCCACCAGCAAGAAACACAGAAACAAGATAAGAGACATTAGGGCCTATACGCAGGCTTATAAGCAGTAGTTTATCCCTCGCTTTATTTAGGACTGGGTCAGGATAGGAAATGACTGGTAGTGGAACAAGGAATCCCCCATCAAGAACCGTAAGAACCAAACTACGTTGGTCATCAGTCTCTAGTCTTACAAACTACTCATACTAAGTTAAACTAACGTAAAGACAACACACACATCCATGCCCATTTTAAGTTGACTGCTGAACGAGTCTACTGCCACCAGCAAGAAACACAGAAACAAGATAAGAGACATTAGGGCCTATACGCAGGCTTATAAGCAGTAGTTTATCCCTCGCTTTATTTAGGACTGGGTCAGGATAGGAAATGACTGGTAGTGGAACAAGGAATCCCCCATCAAGAACCGTAAGAACCAAACTACGTTCGTCATCAGTCTCTAGTCTTACAAACTACTCATACTAAGTTAAACTAACGTAAAGACAACACACACATCCATGCCCATTTTAAGTTGACTGCTGAACGAGTCTACTGCCACCAGCAAGAAACACAGAAACAAGATAAGAGACATTAGGGCCTATACGCAGGCTTATAAGCAGTAGTTTATCCCTCGCTTTATTTAGGACTGGGTCAGGATAGGAAATGACTGGTAGTGGAACAAGGAATCCCCCATCAAGAACCGTAAGAACCAAACTACGTTGGTCATCAGTCTCTAGTCTTACAAACTACTCATACTAAGTTAAACTAACGTAAAGACAACACACACATCCATGCCCATTTTAAGTTGACTGCTGAACGAGTCTACTGCCACCAGCAAGAAACACAGAAACAAGATAAGAGACATTAGGGCCTATACGCAGGCTTATAAGCAGTAGTTTATCCCTCGCTTTATTTAGGACTGGGTCAGGATAGGAAATGACTGGTAGTGGAACAAGGAATCCCCCATCAAGAACCGTAAGAACCAAACTACGTTGGTCATCAGTCTCTAGTCTTACAAACTACTCATACTAAGTTAAACTAACGTAAAGACAACACACACATCCATGCCCATTTTAAGTTGACTGCTGAACGAGTCTACTGCCACCAGCAAGATACACAGAAACAAGATAAGATACATTAGCGCCTATACGGAGGCTTATAAGCAGTAGTTTATCCCTCGCTTTATTTAGGACTTGATCAGGATTGGAAATGACTGGTAGTGGAACAAGGAATCCCCCATCAAGAACCGTAAGAACCAAACTACGTTGGTCATCAGTCTCTAGTCTTACAAACTACTCATACTAAGTTAAACTAACGTAAAGACAACACACACATCCATGCCCATTTTAAGTTGACTGCTGAACGAGTCTACTGCCACCAGCAAGAAACACAGAAACAAGATAAGAGACATTAGGGCCTATACGCAGGCTTATAAGCAGTAGTTTATCCCTCGCTTTATTTAGGACTGGGTCAGGATAGGAAATGACTGGTAGTGGAACAAGGAATCCCCCATCAAGAACCGTAAGAACCAAACTACGTTGGTCATCAGTCTCTAGTCTTACAAACTACTCATACTAAGTTAAACTAACGTAAAGACAACACACACATCCATGCCCATTTTAAGTTGACTGCTGAACGAGTCTACTGCCACCAGCAAGAAACACAGAAACAAGATAAGAGACATTAGCGCCTATACGGAGGCTTATAAGCAGTAGTTTATCCCTCGCTTTATTTAGGACTTGATCAGGATAGGAAATGACTGGTAGTGGAACAAGGAATCCCCCATCAAGAACCGTAAGAACCAAACTACGTTGGTTATCAGTCTCTAGTCTTACAAACTACTCATACTAAGTTAAACTAACGTAAAGACAACACACACATCCATGCCCATTTTAAGTTGACTGCTGAACGAGTCTACTGCCACCAGCAAGAAACACAGAAACAAGATAAGAGACATTAGGGCCTATACGCAGGCTTATAAGCAGTAGTTTATCCCTCGCTTTATTTAGGACTGGGTCAGGATAGGAAATGACTGGTAGTGGAACAAGGAATCCCCCATCAAGAACCGTAAGAACCAAACTACGTTGGTCATCAGTCTCTAGTCTTACAAACTACTCATACTAAGTTAAACTAACGTAAAGACAACACACACATCCATGCCCATTTTAAGTTGACTGCTGAACGAGTCTACTGCCACCAGCAAGAAACACAGAAACAAGATAAGAGACATTAGCGCCTATACGGAGGCTTATAAGCAGTAGTTTATCCCTCGCTTTATTTAGGACTTGATCAGGATAGGAAATGACTGGTAGTGGAACAAGGAATCCCCCATCAAGAACCGTAAGAACCAAACTACGTTGGTTATCAGTCTCTAGTCTTACAAACTACTCATACTAAGTTAAACTAACGTAAAGACAACACACACATCCATGCCCATTTTAAGTTGACTGCTGAACGAGTCTACTGCCACCAGCAAGAAACACAGAAACAAGATAAGAGACATTAGGGCCTATACGCAGGCTTATAAGCAGTAGTTTATCCCTCGCTTTATTTAGGACTGGGTCAGGATAGGAAATGACTGGTAGTGGAACAAGGAATCCCCCATCAAGAACCGTAAGAACCAAACTACATTGGTCATCAGTCTCTAGTCTTACAAACTACTCATACTAAGTTAAACTAACGTAAAGACAACACACACATCCATGCCCATTTTAAGTTGACTGCTGAACGAGTCTACTGCCACCAGCAAGAAACACAGAAACAAGATAAGAGACATTAGCGCCTATACGGAGGCTTATAAGCAGTAGTTTATCCCTCGCTTTATTTAGGACTTGATCAGGATAGGAAATGACTGGTAGTGGAACAAGGAATCCCCCATCAAGAACCGTAAGAACCAAACTACGTTGGTTATCAGTCTCTAGTCTTACAAACTACTCATACTAAGTTAAACTAACGTAAAGACAACACACATATCCATGCCCATTTTAAGTTGACTGCTGAACGAGTCTACTGCCACCAGCAAGAAACACAGAAACAAGATAAGAGACATTAGGGCCTATACGCAGGCTTATAAGCAGTAGTTTATCCCTCGCTTTATTTAGGACTGGGTCAGGATAGGAAATGACTGGTAGTGGAACAAGGAATCCCCCATCAATAACCGTAAGAACCAAACTACGTTGGTCATCAGTCTCTAGTCTTACAAACTACTCATACTAAGTTAAACTAACGTAAAGACAACACACACATCCATGCCCATTTTAAGTTGACTGCTGAACGAGTCTACTGCCACCAGCAAGAAACACAGAAACAAGATAAGAGACATTAGGGCCTATACGCAGGCTTATAAGCAGTAGTTTATCCCTCGCTTTATTTAGGACTGGGTCAGGATAGGAAATGACTGGTAGTGGAACAAGGAATCCCCCATCAAGAACCGTAAGAACCAAACTACGTTGGTCATCAGTCTCTAGTCTTACAAACTACTCATACTAAGTTAAACTAACGTAAAGACAACACACACATCCATGCCCATTTTAAGTTGACTGCTGAACGAGTCTACTGCCACCAGCAAGAAACACAGAAACAAGATAAGAGACATTAGGGCCTATACGCAGGCTTATAAGCAGTAGTTTATCCCTCGCTTTATTTAGGACTGGGTCAGGATAGGAAATGACTGGTAGTGGAACAAGGAATCCCCCATCAAGAACCGTAAGAACCAAACTACGTTGGTCATCAGTCTCTAGTCTTACAAACTACTCATACTAAGTTAAACTAACGTAAAGACAACACACACATCCATGCCCATTTTAAGTTGACTGCTGAACGAGTCTACTGCCACCAGCAAGAAACACAGAAACAAGATAAGAGACATTAGGGCCTATACGCAGGCTTATAAGCAGTAGTTTATCCCTCGCTTTATTTAGGACTGGGTCAGGATAGGAAATGACTGGTAGTGGAACTAGGAATCCCCCATCAAGAACCGTAAGAACCAAACTACGTTGGTCATCAGTCTCTAGTCTTACAAACTACTCATACTAAGTTAAACTAACGTAAAGACAACACACACATCCATGCCCATTTTAAGTTGACTGCTGAACGAGTCTACTGCTACCAGCAAGAAACACAGAAACAAGATAAGAGACATTAGGGCCTATACGCAGGCTTATAAGCAGTAGTTTATCCCTCGCTTTATTTAGGACTGGGTCAGGATAGGAAATGACTGGTAGTGGAACAAGGAATCCCTCATCAAGAACCGTAAGAACCAAACTACGTTGGTCATCAGTCTCTAGTCTTACAAACTACTCATACTAAGTTAAACTAACGTAAAGACAACACACACATCCATGCCCATTTTAAGTTGACTGCTGAACGAGTCTACTGCCACCAGCAAGAAACACAGAAACAAGATAAGAGACATTAGCGCCTATACGGAGGCTTATAAGCAGTAGTTTATCCCTCGCTTTATTTAGGACTTGATCAGGATAGGAAATGACTGGTAGTGGAACAAGGAATCCCCCATCAAGAACCGTAAGAACCAAACTACGTTGGTCATCAGTCTCTAGTCTTACAAACTACTCATACTAAGTTAAACTAACGTAAAGACAACACACACATCCATGCCCATTTTAAGTTGACTGCTGAACGAGTCTACTGCCACCAGCAAGAAACACAGAAACAAGATAAGATACATTAGGGCCTATACGCAGGCTTATAAGCAGTAGTTTATCCCTCGCTTTATTTAGGACTGGGTCAGGATAGGAAATGACTGGTAGTGGAACAAGGAATCCCCCATCAAGAACCGTAAGAACCAAACTACGTTGGTCATCAGTCTCTAGTCTTACAAACTACTCATACTAAGTTAAACTAACGTAAAGACAACACACACATCCATGCCCATTTTAAGTTGACTGCTGAACGAGTCTACTGCCACCAGCAAGAAACACAGAAACAAGATAAGAGACATTAGGGCCTATACGCAGGCTTATAAGCAGTAGTTTATCCCTCGCTTTATTTAGGACTGGGTCAGGATAGGAAATGACTGGTAGTGGAACAAGGAATCCCCCATCAAGAACCGTAAGAACCAAACTACGTTGGTCATCAGTCTCTAGTCTTACAAACTACTCATACTAAGTTAAACTAACGTAAAGACAACACACACATCCATGCCCATTTTAAGTTGACTGCTGAACGAGTCTACTGCCACCAGCAAGAAACACAGAAACAAGATAAGAGACATTAGGGCCTATACGCAGGCTTATAAGCAGTAGTTTATCCCTCGCTTTATTTAGGACTTGATCAGGATAGGAAATGACTGGTAGTGGAACAAGGAATCCCCCATCAAGAACCGTAAGAACCAAACTACGTTGGTCTTCAGTCTCTAGTCTTACAAACTACTCATACTAAGTTAAACTAACGTAAAGACAACACACACATCCATGCCCATTTTAAGTTGACTGCTGAACGAGTCTACTGCCACCAGCAAGAAACACAGAAACAAGATAAGAGACATTAGGGCCTATACGCAGGCTTATAAGCAGTAGTTTATCCCTCGCTTTATTTAGGACTGGGTCAGGATAGGAAATGACTGGTAGTGGAACAAGGAATCCCCCATCAAGAACCGTAAGAACCAAACTACGTTGGTCATCAGTCTCTAGTCTTACAAAAATACTCATACTAAGTTAAACTAACGTAAAGACAACACACACATCCATGCCCATTTTAAGTTGACTGCTGAATGAGTCTACTGCCACCAGCAAGAAACACAGAAACAAGATAAGAGACATTAGCGCCTATACGGAGGCTTATAAGCAGTAGTTTATCCCTCGCTTTATTTAGGACTTGATCAGGATAGGAAATGACTGGTAGTGGAACAAGGAATCCCCCATCAAGAACCGTAAGAACCAAACTACGTTGGTCATCAGTCTCTAGTCTTACAAACTACTCATACTAAGTTAAACTAACGTAAAGACAACACACACATCCATGCCCATTTTAAGTTGACTGCTGAACGAGTCTACTGCCACCAGCAAGAAACACAGAAACAAGATAAGAGACATTAGGGCCTATACGCAGGCTTATAAGCAGTAGTTTATCCCTCGCTTTATTTAGGATTGGGTCAGGATAGGAAATGACTGGTAGTGGAACAAGGAATCCCCCATCAAGAACCGTAAGAACCAAACTACGTTGGTCATCAGTCTCTAGTCTTACAAACTACTCATACTAAGTTAAACTAACGTAAAGACAACACACACATCCATGCCCATTTTAAGTTGACTGCTGAAAGAGTCTACTGCCACCAGCAAGAAACACAGAAACAAGATAAGAGACATTAGGGCCTATACGCAGGCTTATAAGCAGTAGTTTATCCCACGCTTTATTTAGGACTGGGTCAGGATAGGAAATGACTGGTAGTGGAACAAGGAATCCCCCATCAAGAACCGTAAGAACCAAACTACGTTGGTCATCAGTCTCTAGTCTTACAAACTACTCATACTAAGGTAAACTAACGTAAAGACAACACACACATCCATGCCCATTTTAAGTTGACTGCTGAACGAGTCTACTGCCACCAGCAAGAAACACAGAAACAAGATAAGAGACATTAGGGCCTATACGCAGGCTTATAAGCAGTAGTTTATCCCTCGCTTTATTTAGGACTGGGTCAGGATAGGAAATGACTGGTAGTGGAACAAGGAATCCCCCATCAAGAACCGTAAGAACCAAACTACGTTGGTCATCAGTCTCTAGTCTTACAAACTACTCATACTAAGTTAAACTAACGTAAAGACAACACACACATCCATGCCCATTTTAAGTTGACTGCTGAACGAGTCTACTGCCACCAGCAAGAAACACAGAAACAAGATAAGAGACATTAGGGCCTATAGGCAGGCTTATAAGCAGTAGTTTATCCCTCGCTTTATTTAGGACTGGGTCAGGATAGGAAATGACTGGTAGTGGAACAAGGAATCCCCCATCAAGAACCGTAAGAACCAAACTACGTTGGTCATCAGTCTCTAGTCTTACAAACTACTCATACTAAGTTAAACTAACGTAAAGCCGGCCGCGGTGGCCGAGGTGACTGAGGCGCTCCAGTCACGGTCAGCACGGCCACTACGGTCGGGGGTTCGAATCCCCCCTCGGGCATGGATATTTGTGCCGTCCTAGTTCGTAAGTAGTTCATAAGTAGTTTGTAAGTTTAGGGACTGATGACCCCGTAGTTAAGTCCCATAAGCTTTACAAACATTTGAACATTTTTGAACTAACGTAAAGACAACACACACATCCATGCCCATTTTAAGTTGACTGCTGAACGAGTCTACTGCCACCAGCAAGAAACACAGAAACAAGATAAGAGACATTAGGGCCTATACGCAGGCTTATAAGCAGTAGTTTATCCCTCGCTTTATTTAGGACTGGGTCAGGATAGGAAATGACTGGTAGTGGAACAAGGAATCCCCCATCAAGAACCGTAAGAACCAAACTACGTTGGTCATCAGTCTCTAGTCTTACAAACTACTCATACTAAGTTAAACTAACGTAAAGACAACACACACATCCATGCCCATTTTAAGTTGACTGCTGAACGAGTCTACTGCCACCAGCAAGAAACACAGAAACAAGATAAGAGACATTAGCGCCTATACGGAGGCTTATAAGCAGTAGTTTATCCCTCGCTTTATTTAGGACTTGATCAGGATAGGAAATGACTGGTAGTGGAACAAGGAATCCCCCATCAAGAACCGTAAGAACCAAACTACGTTGGTCATCAGTCTCTAGTCTTACAAACTACTCATACTAAGTTAAACTAACGTAAAGACAACACACACATCCATGCCCATTTTAAGTTGACTGCTGAACGAGTCTACTGCCACCAGCAAGAAACACAGAAACAAGATAAGAGACATTAGGGCCTATACGCAGGCTTATAAGCAGTAGTTTATCCCTCGCTTTATTTAGGACTTGATCAGGATAGGAAATGACTGGTAGTGGAACAAGGAATCCCCCATCAAGAACCGTAAGAACCAAACTACGTTGGTCATCAGTCTCTAGTCTTACAAACTACTCATACTAAGTTAAACTAACGTAAAGACAACACACACATCCATGCCCATTTTAAGTTGACTGCTGAACGAGTCTACTGCCACCAGCAAGAAACACAGAAACAAGATAAGAGACATTAGGGCCTATACGCAGGCTTATAAGCAGTAGTTTATCCCTCGCTTTATTTAGGACTGGGTCAGGATAGGAAATGACTGGTAGTGGAACAAGGAATCCCCCATCAAGAACCGTAAGAACCAAACTACGTTGGTCATCAGTCTCTAGTCTTACTAACTACTCATACTAAGTTAAACTAACGTAAAGACAACACACACATCCATGCCCATTTTAAGTTGACTGCTGAACGAGTCTACTGCCACCAGCAAGAAACACAGAAACAAGATAAGAGACATTAGGGCCTATACGCAGGCTTATAAGCAGTAGTTTATCCCTCGCTTTATTTAGGACTGGGTCAGGATAGGAAATGACTGGTAGTGGAACAAGGAATCCCCCATCAAGAACCGTAAGAACCAAACTACGTTGGTCATCAGTCTCTAGTCTTACAAACTACTCATACTAAGTTAAACTAACGTAAAGACAACACACACATCCATGCCCATTTTAAGTTGACTGCTGAACGAGTCTACTGCCACCAGCAAGAAACACAGACACAAGATAAGAGACATTAGCGCCTATACGGAGGCTTATAAGCAGTAGTTTATCCCTCGCTTTATTTAGGACTTGATCAGGATAGGAAATGACTGGTAGTGGAACAAGGAATCCCCCATCAAGAACCGTAAGAACCAAACTACGTTGGTCATCAGTCTCTAGTCTTACAAACTACTCATACTAAGTTAAACTAACGTAAAGACAACACACACATCCATGCCCATTTTAAGTTGACTGCTGAACGAGTCTACTGCCACCAGCAAGAAACACAGAAACACGATAAGAGACATTAGCGCCTATACGGAGGCTTATAAGCAGTAGTTTATCCCTCGCTTTATTTAGGACTTGATCAGGATAGGAAATGACTGGTAGTGGAACAAGGAATCCCCCATCAAGAACCGTAAGAACCAAACTACGTTGGTCATCAGTCTCTAGTCTTACAAACTACTCACACTAAGTTAAACTAACGTAAAGACAACACACACATCCATGCCCATTTTAAGTTGACTGCTGAACGAGTCTACTGCCACCAGCAAGAAACACAGAAACAAGATAAGAGACATTAGGGCCTATACGCAGGCTTATAAGCAGTAGTTTATCCCTCGCTTTATTTAGGACTGGGTCAGGATAGGAAATGACTGGTAGTGGAACAAGGAATCCCCCATCAAGAACCGTAAGAACCAAACTACGTTGGTCATCAGTCTCTAGTCTTACAAACTACTCATACTAAGTTAAACTAACGTAAAGACAACACACACTTCCATGCCCATTTTAAGTTGACTGCTGAACGAGTCTACTGCCACCAGCAAGAAACACAGAAACAAGATAAGAGACATTAGGGCCTATACGCAGGCTTATAAGCAGTAGTTTATCCCTCGCTTTATTTAGGACTGGGTCAGGATAGGAAATGACTGGTAGTGGAACAAGGTATCCCCCATCAAGAACCGTAAGAACCAAACTACGTGGTCATCAGTCTCTAGTCTTACAAACTACTCATACTAAGTTAAACTAACGTAAAGACAACACACACATCCATGCCCATTTTAAGTTGACTGCTGAACGAGTCTACTGCCACCAGCAAGAAACACAGAAACAAGATAAGAGACATTAGCGCCTATACGGAGGCTTATAAGCAGTAGTTTATCCCTCGCTTTATTTAGGACTTGATCAGGATAGGAAATGACTGTTAGTGGAACAAGGAATCCCCCATCAAGGACCGTAAGAACCAAACTACGTTGGTCATCAGTCTCTAGTCTTACAAACTACTCATACTAAGTTAAACTAACGTAAAGACAACACACACATCCATGCCCATTTTAAGTTGACTGCTGAACGAGTCTACTGCCACCAGCAAGAAACACAGAAACAAGATAAGAGACATTAGGGCCTATACGCAGGCTTATAAGCAGTAGTTTATCCCTCGCTTTATTTAGGACTGGGTCAGGATAGGAAATGACTGGTAGTGGAACAAGGAATCCCCCATCAAGAACTGTAAGAACCAAACTACGTTGGTCATCAGTCTCTAGTCTTACAAACTACTCATACTAAGTTAAACTAACGTAAAGACAACACACACATCCATGCCCATTTTAAGTTGACTGCTGAACGAGTCTACTGCCACCAGCAAGAAACACAGAAACACGATAAGAGACATTAGCGCCTATACGGAGGCTTATAAGCAGTAGTTTATCCCTCGCTTTATTTAGGACTTGATCAGGATAGGAAATGACTGTTAGTGGAACAAGGAATCCCCCATCAAGAACCGTAAGAACCAAACTACGTTGGTCATCAGTCTCTAGTCTTACAAACTACTCATACTAAGTTAAACTAACGTAAAGACAACACACACATCCATGCCCATTTTAAGTTGACTGCTGAACGAGTCTACTGCCACCAGCAAGAAACACAGAAACAAGATAAGAGACATTAGGGCCTATACGCAGGCTTATAAGCAGTAGTTTATCCCTCGCTTTATTTAGGACTGGGTCAGGATAGGAAATGACTGGTAGTGGAACAAGGAATCCCCCATCAAGAACCGTAAGAACCAAACTACGTTGGTCATCAGTCTCTAGTCTTACAAACTACTCATACTAAGTTAAACTAACGTAAAGACAACACACACATCCATGCCCATTTTAAGTTGACTGCTGAACGAGTCTACTGCCACCAGCAAGAAACACAGAAACAAGATAAGAGACATTAGGGCCTATACGCAGGCTTATAAGCAGTAGTTTATCCCTCGCTTTATTTAGGACTGGGTCAGGATAGGAAATGACTGTTAGTGGAACAAGGAATCCCCCATCAAGAACCGTAAGAACCAAACTACGTTGGTCATCAGTCTCTAGTCTTACAAACTACTCATACTAAGTTAAACTAACGTAAAGACAACACACACATCCATGCCCATTTTAAGTTGACTGCTGAACGAGTCTACTGCCACCAGCAAGAAACACAGAAACAAGATAAGAGACATTAGGGCCTATACGCAGGCTTATAAGCAGTAGTTTATCCCTCGCTTTATTTAGGACTGGGTCAGGATAGGAAATGACTGGTAGTGGAACAAGGAATCCCCCATCAAGAACCGTAAGAACCAAACTACGTTGGTCATCAGTCTCTAGTCTTACAAACTACTCATACTAAGTTAAACTAACGTAAAGACAACACACACATCCATGCCCATTTTAAGTTGACTGCTGAACGAGTCTACTGCCACCAGCAAGAAACACAGAAACAAGATAAGAGACATTAGGGCCTATACGCAGGCTTATAAGCAGTAGTTTATCCCTCGCTTTATTTAGGACTGGGTCAGGATAGGAAATGACTGGTAGTGGAACAAGGAATCCCCCATCAAGAACCGTAAGAACCAAACTACATTGGTCATCAGTCTCTAGTCTTACAAACTACTCATACTAAGTTAAACTAACGTAAAGACAACACACACATCCATGCCCATTTTAAGTTGACTGCTGAACGAGTCTACTGCCACCAGCAAGAAACACAGAAACAAGATAAGAGACATTAGGGCCTATACGCAGGCTTATAAGCAGTAGTTTATCCCTCGCTTTATTTAGGACTGGGTCAGGATAGGAAATGACTGGTAGTGGAACAAGGAATCCCCCATCAAGAACCGTAAGAACCAAACTACGTTGGTCATCAGTCTCTAGTCTTACAAACTACTCATACTAAGTTAAACTAACGTAAAGACAACACACACATCCATGCCCATTTTAAGTTGACTGCTGAACGAGTCTACTGCCACCAGCAAGAAACACAGAAACAAGATAAGAGACATTAGGGCCTATACGCAGGCTTATAAGCAGTAGTTTATCCCTCGCTTTATTTAGGACTGGGTCAGGATAGGAAATGACTGGTAGTGGAACAAGGAATCCCCCATCAAGAACCGTAAGAACCAAACTACATTGGTCATCAGTCTCTAGTCTTACAAACTACTCATACTAAGTTAAACTAACGTAAAGACAACACACACATCCATGCCCATTTTAAGTTGACTGCTGAACGAGTCTACTGCCACCAGCAAGAAACACAGAAACAAGATAAGAGACATTAGGGCCTATACGCAGGCTTATAAGCAGTAGTTTATCCCTCGCTTTATTTAGGACTGGGTCAGGATAGGAAATGACTGGTAGTGGAACAAGGAATCCCCCATCAAGAACCAAACTACATTGGTCATCAGTCTCTAGTCTTACAAACTACTCATACTAAGTTAAACTAACGTAAAGACAACACACACATCCATGCCCATTTTAAGTTGACTGCTGAACGAGTCTACTGCCACCAGCAAGAAACACAGAAACAAGATTAGAGACATTAGGGCCTATACGCAGGCTTATAAGCAGTAGTTTATCCCTCGCTTTATTTAGGACTGGGTCAGGATAGGAAATGACTGGTAGTGGAACAAGGAATCCCCCATCAAGAACCGTAAGAACCAAACTACGTTGGTCATCAGTCTCTAGTCTTACAAACTACTCATACTAAGTTAAACTAACGTAAAGACAACACACACATCCATGCCCATTTTAAGTTGACTGCTGAACGAGTCTACTGCCACCAGCAAGAAACACAGAAACAAGATAAGAGACATTAGGGCCTATACGCAGGCTTATAAGCAGTAGTTTATCCCTCGCTTTATTTAGGACTGGGTCAGGATAGGAAATGACTGGTAGTGGAACAAGGAATCCCCCATCAAGAACCGTAAGAACCAAACTACGTTGGTCATCAGTCTCTAGTCTTACAAACTACTCATACTAAGTTAAACTAACGTAAAGACAACACACACATCCATGCCCATTTTAAGTTGACTGCTGAACGAGTCTACTGCCACCAGCAAGAAACACAGAAACAAGATAAGAGACATTAGGGCCTATACGCAGGCTTATAAGCAGTAGTTTATCCCTCGCTTTATTTAGGACTGGGTCAGGATAGGAAATGACTGGTAGTGGAACAAGGAATCCCCCATCAAGAACCGTAAGAACCAAACTACGTTGGTCATCAGTCTCTAGTCTTACAAACTACTCATACTAAGTTAAACTAACGTAAAGACAACACACACATCCATGCCCATTTTAAGTTGACTGCTGAACGAGTCTACTGCCACCAGCAAGAAACACAGAAACAAGATAAGAGACATTAGGGCCTATACGCAGGCTTATAAGCAGTAGTTTATCCCTCGCTTTATTTAGGACTGGGTCAGGATAGGAAATGACTGGTAGTGGAACAAGGAATCCCCCATCAAGAACCGTAAGAACCAAACTACGTTGGTCATCAGTCTCTAGTCTTACAAACTACTCATACTAAGTTAAACTAACGTAAAGACAACACACACATCCATGCCCATTTTAAGTTGACTGCTGAACGAGTCTACTGCCACCAGCAAGAAACACAGAAACAAGATAAGAGACATTAGGGCCTATACGCAGGCTTATAAGCAGTAGTTTATCCCTCGCTTTATTTAGGACTGGGTCAGGATAGGAAATGACTGGTAGTGGAACAAGGAATCCCCCATCAAGAACCGTAAGAACCAAACTACATTGGTCATCAGTCTCTAGTCTTACAAACTACTCATACTAAGTTAAACTAACGTAAAGACAACACACACATCCATGCCCATTTTAAGTTGACTGCTGAACGAGTCTACTGCCACCAGCAAGAAACACAGAAACAAGATAAGAGACATTAGGGCCTATACGCAGGCTTATAAGCAGTAGTTTATCCCTCGCTTTATTTAGGACTGGGTCAGGATAGGAAATGACTGGTAGTGGAACAAGGAATCCCCCATCAAGAACCGTAAGAACCAAACTACGTTGGTCATCAGTCTCTAGTCTTACAAACTACTCATACTAAGTTAAACTAACGTAAAGACAACACACACATCCATGCCCATTTTAAGTTGACTGCTGAACGAGTCTACTGCCACCAGCAAGAAACACAGAAACAAGATTAGAGACATTAGGGCCTATACGCAGGCTTATAAGCAGTAGTTTATCCCTCGCTTTATTTAGGACTGGGTCAGGATAGGAAATGACTGGTAGTGGAACAAGGAATCCCCCATCAAGAACCGTAAGAACCAAACTACATTGGTCATCAGTCTCTAGTCTTACAAACTACTCATACTAAGTTAAACTAACGTAAAGACAACACACACATCCATGCCCATTTTAAGTTGACTGCTGAACGAGTCTACTGCCACCAGCAAGAAACACAGAAACAAGATAAGAGACATTAGGGCCTATACGCAGGCTTATAAGCAGTAGTTTATCCCTCGCTTTATTTAGGACTGGGTCAGGATAGGAAATGACTGGTAGTGGAACAAGGAATCCCCCATCAAGAACCAAACTACATTGGTCATCAGTCTCTAGTCTTACAAACTACTCATACTAAGTTAAACTAACGTAAAGACAACACACACATCCATGCCCATTTTAAGTTGACTGCTGAACGAGTCTACTGCCACCAGCAAGAAACACAGAAACAAGATAAGAGACATTAGGGCCTATACGCAGGCTTATAAGCAGTAGTTTATCCCTCGCTTTATTTAGGACTGGGTCAGGATAGGAAATGACTGGTAGTGGAACAAGGAATCCCCCATCAAGAACCGTAAGAACCAAACTACGTTGGTCATCAGTCTCTAGTCTTACAAACTACTCATACTAAGTTAAACTAACGTAAAGACAACACACACATCCATGCCCATTTTAAGTTGACTGCTGAACGAGTCTACTGCCACCAGCAAGAAACACAGAAACAAGATAAGAGACATTAGGGCCTATACGCAGGCTTATAAGCAGTAGTTTATCCCTCGCTTTATTTAGGACTGGGTCAGGATAGGAAATGACTGGTAGTGGAACAAGGAATCCCCCATCAAGAACCGTAAGAACCAAACTACGTTGGTCATCAGTCTCTAGTCTTACAAACTACTCATACTAAGTTAAACTAACGTAAAGACAACACACACATCCATGCCCATTTTAAGTTGACTGCTGAACGAGTCTACTGCCACCAGCAAGAAACACAGAAACAAGATAAGAGACATTAGGGCCTATACGCAGGCTTATAAGCAGTAGTTTATCCCTCGCTTTATTTAGGACTGGGTCAGGATAGGAAATGACTGGTAGTGGAACAAGGAATCCCCCATCAAGAACCGTAAGAACCAAACTACGTTGGTCATCAGTCTCTAGTCTTACAAACTACTCATACTAAGTTAAACTAACGTAAAGACAACACACACATCCATGCCCATTTTAAGTTGACTGCTGAACGAGTCTACTGCCACCAGCAAGAAACACAGAAACAAGATAAGAGACATTAGGGCCTATACGCAGGCTTATAAGCAGTAGTTTATCCCTCGCTTTATTTAGGACTGGGTCAGGATAGGAAATGACTGGTAGTGGAACAAGGAATCCCCCATCAAGAACCGTAAGAACCAAACTACGTTGGTCATCAGTCTCTAGTCTTACAAACTACTCATACTAAGTTAAACTAACGTAAAGACAACACACACATCCATGCCCATTTTAAGTTGACTGCTGAACGAGTCTACTGCCACCAGCAAGAAACACAGAAACAAGATAAGAGACATTAGGGCCTATACGCAGGCTTATAAGCAGTAGTTTATCCCTCGCTTTATTTAGGACTGGGTCAGGATAGGAAATGACTGGTAGTGGAACAAGGAATCCCCCATCAAGAACCGTAAGAACCAAACTACGTTGGTCATCAGTCTCTAGTCTTACAAACTACTCATACTAAGTTAAACTAACGTAAAGACAACACACACATCCATGCCCATTTTAAGTTGACTGCTGAACGAGTCTACTGCCACCAGCAAGAAACACAGAAACAAGATAAGAGACATTAGGGCCTATACGCAGGCTTATAAGCAGTAGTTTATCCCTCGCTTTATTTAGGACTGGGTCAGGATAGGAAATGACTGGTAGTGGAACAAGGAATCCCCCATCAAGAACCGTAAGAACCAAACTACGTTGGTCATCAGTCTCTAGTCTTACAAACTACTCATACTAAGTTAAACTAACGTAAAGACAACACACACATCCATGCCCATTTTAAGTTGACTGCTGAACGAGTCTACTGCCACCAGCAAGAAACACAGAAACAAGATAAGAGACATTAGGGCCTATACGCAGGCTTATAAGCAGTAGTTTATCCCTCGCTTTATTTAGGACTGGGTCAGGATAGGAAATGACTGGTAGTGGAACAAGGAATCCCCCATCAAGAACCGTAAGAACCAAACTACGTTGGTCATCAGTCTCTAGTCTTACAAACTACTCATACTAAGTTAAACTAACGTAAAGACAACACACACATCCATGCCCATTTTAAGTTGACTGCTGAACGAGTCTACTGCCACCAGCAAGAAACACAGAAACACGATAAGAGACATTAGCGCCTATACGGAGGCTTATAAGCAGTAGTTTATCCCTCGCTTTATTTAGGACTTGATCAGGATAGGAAATGACTGGTAGTGGAACAAGGAATCCCCCATCAAGAACCGTAAGAACCAAACTACGTTGGTCATCAGTCTCTAGTCTTACAAACTACTCACACTAAGTTAAACTAACGTAAAGACAACACACACATCCATGCCCATTTTAAGTTGACTGCTGAACGAGTCTACTGCCACCAGCAAGAAACACAGAAACAAGATAAGAGACATTAGGGCCTATACGCAGGCTTATAAGCAGTAGTTTATCCCTCGCTTTATTTAGGACTGGGTCAGGATAGGAAATGACTGGTAGTGGAACAAGGAATCCCCCATCAAGAACCGTAAGAACCAAACTACGTTGGTCATCAGTCTCTAGTCTTACAAACTACTCATACTAAGTTAAACTAACGTAAAGACAACACACACATCCATGCCCATTTTAAGTTGACTGCTGAACGAGTCTACTGCCACCAGCAAGAAACACAGAAACAAGATAAGAGACATTAGCGCCTATACGGAGGCTTATAAGCAGTAGTTTATCCCTCGCTTTATTTAGGACTTGATCAGGATAGGAAATGACTGGTAGTGGAACAAGGAATCCCCCATCAAGAACCGTAAGAACCAAACTACGTTGGTCATCAGTCTCTAGTCTTACAAACTACTCATACTAAGTTAAACTAACGTAAAGACAACACACACATCCATGCCCATTTTAAGTTGACTGCTGAACGAGTCTACTGCCACCAGCAAGAAACACAGAAACAAGATAAGAGACATTAGGGCCTATACGCAGGCTTATAAGCAGTAGTTTATCCCTCGCTTTATTTAGGACTGGGTCAGGATAGGAAATGACTGGTAGTGGAACAAGGAATCCCCCATCAAGAACCGTAAGAACCAAACTACGTTGGTCATCAGTCTCTAGTCTTACAAACTACTCATACTAAGTTAAACTAACGTAAAGACAACACACACATCCATGCCCATTTTAAGTTGACTGCTGAACGAGTCTACTGCCACCAGCAAGAAACACAGAAACAAGATTAGAGACATTAGGGCCTATACGCAGGCTTATAAGCAGTAGTTTATCCCTCGCTTTATTTAGGACTGGGTCAGGATAGGAAATGACTGGTAGTGGAACAAGGAATCCCCCATCAAGAACCGTAAGAACCAAACTACGTTGGTCATCAGTCTCTAGTCTTACAAACTACTCATACTAAGTTAAACTAACGTAAAGACAACACACACATCCATGCCCATTTTAAGTTGACTGCTGAACGAGTCTACTGCCACCAGCAAGAAACACAGAAACAAGATAAGAGACATTAGCGCCTATACGGAGGCTTATAAGCAGTAGTTTATCCCTCGCTTTATTTAGGACTTGATCAGGATAGGAAATGACTGGTAGTGGAACAAGGAATCCCCCATCAAGAACCGTAAGAACCAAACTACGTTGGTCATCAGTCTCTAGTCTTACAAACTACTCATACTAAGTTAAACTAACGTAAAGACAACACACACATCCATGCCCATTTTAAGTTGACTGCTGAACGAGTCTACTGCCACCAGCAAGAAACACAGAAACAAGATAAGAGACATTAGCGCCTATACGGAGGCTTATAAGCAGTAGTTTATCCCTCGCTTTATTTAGGACTTGATCAGGATAGGAAATGACTGGTAGTGGAACAAGGAATCCCCCATCAAGAACCGTAAGAACCAAACTACGTTGGTCATCAGTCTCTAGTCTTACAAACTACTCATACTAAGTTAAACTAACGTAAAGACAACACACACATCCATGCCCATTTTAAGTTGACTGCTGAACGAGTCTACTGCCACCAGCAAGAAACACAGAAACAAGATAAGAGACATTAGGGCCTATACGCAGGCTTATAAGCAGTAGTTTATCCCTCGCTTTATTTAGGACTGGGTCAGGATAGGAAATGACTGGTAGTGGAACAAGGAATCCCCCATCAAGAACCGTAAGATGGCGTGCGGTGTCTGTATGTGATGTAGATGTAAGTGGAGGATGAACTCGCGAATTCTCAGAAGGGTAAGGAGACAGCTTACTTCTCTGCAATAACACATAGGAGGCCGCCGAATTTAACGTCCCAATTCCAAAGACAGTTCACTGTCAACAGTTACACTTGTCCTCACAAGCTGAAACGCTACTGAGAGGTTTAGAGTTTAACCCAGGACATTGCTGCAAAGTGATCTGACGAGCACTTGAATATTCAGCGAGGTTAGGCCGTTTACATTTAAAAGAAAGTATTTAGTAAGAAAGTATTCATTGCCCAAAAGCGGGTCATCAGAATAATTGCTGGAGCCCACCCAAGATCATCCTGCAGACATTTGTTTAAGGATCTAGGAATCTTCATAGTAGCTTCACAATATATATATTCACTTATGAAATTTGTTATTAACAATCCAACTGAATTCAAATGTAACAGCATTGTGCATAGCTATAACACTAGGAGAAAGGGTGACATACACTATTCAAGGTTAAATTTAGCTCTGTCACAGAAAGGGGTTAATTATTCTGCCACAACAGTCTTTGGTCACTTACCTAGTAGTATCAAAATTCTGATAGATAGCCAACTAGCATTTAAAAATAAATTAAGAGAATTTCTGAATGGCAATTCCTTCTACACATTATATGAATTTCTAGATAAAAGTTAGTGTTTTAGGAAAAACTTTTAAAAAATCAAATATTGAGTGTTATGTAATATTATGTATAGACACACTTCATTTAACTGACACGTTCCACATCATTACGAAGTGTCGTATTCATGATCTATGGAACAAGTATTAATTTAATCGAATCTAATCTAAAACACAAAGAAGGAAAATTGATGTTTAACGTCCTGTTGACAGCATAGTCATTAGAGACGGAGCACAAGCTAGGATTGTTTCCTTAGGGATGCGGAAGGTAATCGGTCGTGCCCTTTGAAAGGAACCATCCCGGCATTCGACTGGAGTGATTTAGTGAAATTACGGAAAACTGTGTCTAGATGGCCAGAGGCAGATTTAAACCCCGTCCTCTCGAATGAGAGTCCAATGTGTTAAACCACTGCCCCACGTCGCTCGGTGCTGGCATTAAAGCTGTGAGCGTCACTTTCACCAAACATAAAAATGTAAGAAATGCTTACGAGAAATATAAGAATCACAAGATGCGTGATGATTGTAAAACAAGTTAGTAATACGAATCAAATGTTCAAATGTTTGTAAATCTATGGGACTTAACAACTGTGGTTAACAGTTTCTAGGCTTACAAACTACTTAAACTAACCTAAGGGTGCACACTCACCCATGTCCGAGGGAGGACTCGAAAGTACGACGGGGAGCAACTGCGCGCTCAGGAACCAGGCGCCTTAGAGCGCTCGGCCATTCCGCCGCGGCAGTTAAGAATCCCAAAAAGAAAAAAATGAAAGAAAGAAAAAATTTAAAAGTAACACCACCCAACACTTGCCGATTCTGATGCATTTCGAATATGTTGTAGTCTAGGTCAAAACATGAGACATGTACTTTTTCTATACATGCACACACGGCCATTGAAGTGGTGACAACCCTCCCGAAGAAAACGCGGTTGTTATGTTTCTGAGCCATCTCGTCGAACAATCCCATACGGTTCTCCCGCCAAAAATGCCATACGATCATTTAGTTTAAGGAATTGTTTATTAAGCAGAAAGAGTCTCTTTCTATGCTGTGGTGCAACTCAAAGATTACTTACCCATAATCAACTACTGCAAGTTGGGACATGCAGATACTGTGCTCAAGGAACAGATTCAAAGACGTGCAAACTTCTGTTTGAAAAATCCAACTCAATGTGCTGGATGTCGTTCCTAATTCTTCGGAAAACGCAGATGTAACTGGATATGGCACAGAAAAATACTGATTCGATTTTCATGTGATACCGTACAGATACAGCTTTCCTTCAATAAACAATTCCCTATGGAGAAAAGGAATAGATTATGAGCATCACTGCCCAGCAGATAAATCAAAATAATTATTTAGATTGGTGTGGAGTCTGTTCTTTCAGACATGTCCAAAAGAACAGACACCACTCTTGTTTTGTAGCCATATTGCATTTGCAAATTATTTATTTAGGACAGGCAGGAAGAAGGATCAGGACGGAAAGGATTGACTTCAGCTGCATTGGGGCATTGAAATTATACAATAGCAACAAGTGAAAACGTGAGCCAGGCCGGGAATCGAGCCTGGGTCAGCGGCCACCGTAACCACTTGGCTAACCGCGCTTGCCTCCAATCTGTCTCAAACTATGAACTAGTGAATAAAACCGTGTTGCTAAGTTATCATATGGACAGTGTTCTAAGATGACTGAACAGTTCTGAATGCCTGATACACCTTTATGAACTGTATATAATGCATATACAGTTCCAATTATTACATATGGTATAATTTTCTGGGGGTCTGCAAAAACTAATCAACTCGCAAATTTTAGATTATGAAAAAACGTATGATAAGAGCTAAATAGAAATGACACTGCAAATATTAATTTGAAAAGCTTGGTCTAATGTCCATTCCAAATAGGTATTTATGTGAGCTTCTCACTTTCACGAAGAGACTCCCACAACATTTTGAGTTCAGCTTCTTGTGTAAGTGAAAGACTAGGTACAATTTAATACAGTTAACTACAATATTTGACAATTAGAGGATATTTGTCAATAGTCATTTCCACAAAAAACATCAATGATGTCACTGTGTAGGACTGTCTCAACTTTGAAACAATTAGCTGCCTATTGCTGTAACACAATGTGCACCCAATTCAACATTACCAACAGTTATAAAAAGACAGTTCTCTTTCAACAATTATGTTTCATTAAATGCATTATCTATAGACACTACACCTGAAGAACAGTTACAGTACAAATGTTCAATTTGTAAATCTATTGGACCAAACTGCATGGTCATCAATCCACTGCTTGCAAACTACTTAAACTAAGGTAAACTAACGTAAGGACAAAACACACACACACCCATGCCCCAGGGAGGACTCGAACCTCCGACGGCGAGCAACCGCACGCTCTGCAGTGAGGCACCTTAGACCGCTCAGCTACTACCCGTGGCAGTTACAGTACAGTATGATAGTGGTATGACTCTTGCAGTTAATGAAACCAAGACTTTCTTGAGTGAGTGTTTACATTCCACCTGGCTTCTTGATCTGTCACTGCTAGTTTTAAAATATAAAATCGTCATGGTACATATGCTATTTGTCACTAAAACAAAGTGCAGTAATAAAATAAAGATTAAGAAGACAAAATGCACATAATTCCCCCACTATAACATGATGCGATAGTACAGTGATTGGCAATGGGAATGCTGGCTTCTGAAATGCATTGTGGAATGTTTCAATGTGACATGATGTTACATGATGGACAGTGTGCATTGACCAGTAAGCAGTTGTATGAATCACACAATAGAGACCACTTGCAACAATTTTTAAACGTTTATGATTTCCTCTAAAATTTCATTGTTTAAAGAATCTTTGTATTAAAATTATACTTCATGTCTAGTGGATAGTCTAGTACTATATCATAATTCACTTAGTAAAAGGTAACATAAGCAATTATTGCAGAATTAAATAGTTAATTTAAAATACTATTCACAATATTATGATGACACTGGTGAATTTGGACATAATTGTCTTGTTTCTTTGTAAAATGTTTCTGATCTTTAATGTAAAGGTCAATGCACTAGATTCGATGAATACTTGTTCCACAGATCATAAATACGACATTTCAAAATGTGGAATGTATCAGTTTAATATATGGTGTCTATAGATGACACTCAATATTTTAAGGACTTTATATATATATATATATATATATATATATATATATATATATATATATATAATAATTGAAAGTCCAGGTTGGAATAAATAATATATAATATAGCTGAATGTGTTGTATGTGTGTGTCTTTTGTATGTGCCTGTCGCATCTCGTCGCCACGTCTTTGCGGTGAGTTGTAACTGTCCTCACTATATTATATATATATATATATATATATATATATATATATATATATATATATATATATATAAAGTTCTTTGTGTATTTTTTTGCGAAATTCCTGTTTTATCCAAAAAGACATCTAATGTGTAGAAGGAGTTGCCTTTCAGAAATAATTTTTTCATTTAATTTTAAATACAAGTTGGCTATCTATCAGATCACAAGAGAAAAATACGCTACATTACAGGAAAAGATGTTGTATAGGTTCGTTCAAAATAAAAGTGTTAAAATCACGCGTTATCAAGGAAGTTTACACATGAAACGGTATTGCCTTCGATTTCGCGTCACAATCAGAATGATTAGTACAAATAAACATGACACAAGTCAACATAACAGTGCAAAATCCTTCCAAAACGAGCGACAAGCATTCGCAAACAAGGTAAATACACCAGTGTTTGGTCAGATCAAGGTGGCTACCCTTGGATTCACAGCTGTGGTGTCAGAGCGCCTTCGTTTATTCTTACCTACATGGGTGGGCTCCAGCAATTATTCTGATTACACGCTTTTGTGCAATGAATACTTTTTCACTCAATGTTAAATTGCCCCAGAATATGATTCCATATGAAAGCACCAAATTAAAATAGGCATATTAAGCTAATATACTTAGATGTATATCACCAAATTTTGCAATTACCCTGATAGCATAAGTAGCTGAACTCAATCGTTTCAGCAGATATTCCATGTGTTTCTTCCAATTCATCAATGCAAACACCTAAAAATTTTGAATATGCTACCTTAGTTACATATTTTTGTTCAATGTTTATATTTGTTAATGCTGCCAAACCGTTTACTGTATG
Organism: Locusta migratoria; assembly: GCA_026315105.1. Lineage (NCBI taxonomy): Eukaryota > Metazoa > Arthropoda > Insecta > Orthoptera > Acrididae > Locusta > Locusta migratoria. Next base: position 286,329,646 of record CM048755.1, read on the forward strand.
AAACTTTAGGGGAAAGTAGTATACACTGAAACACAGTACACACTGAAAAAAAATCCATCTCAATTGTTTCTAGAAAGTTGTTTTCGATAATCTGGTATTCCTGTATGTGTAACATGGTAAAATACGTATTTGACTGTGATGGTGAGCAGTTCTGTTAATTATTCTCGTTTTATGCTTTGTAATTTTTTTTTTTTTTTTTTTTTTTTTTTTTTTTTTTTTTTTTTGTGGACAGTTGTAGATGTGGTACATATGTAGATCAACACTTATGTCTCATATTTTAGTTTATGGTGATTTTGCTACACAGTGAAACACTGCTACATGGTACACAATAAAACAGTTGTTTACAATGTACCATATGTAACAACTTGCTTCTATTTTTACATTTTTACATTGGTTAAATATGGAAGCTTTGTATGCAAAAAAACAAATGTTATTAATAACTATAATGAAAACGAATCCAGGCACACCTATGCCAATTTATAGATGTGCAGAATGAGTTTATGAGAGTTTCATTAGCTCATTGGCACATCCAAATGTAAGAACTGCATTCAGGATAAAGCGAATTGATCCCCTTAATGTTGACATCTTTGAAAAGTCAGACTTCCTTATGTCTGCAGTTTTGCATCACTGTCTAAATCATGGTGAGAATGTGCATAATCCAGTAGAACCATTGGCTTCAGATAGTTGTATGACTTCACCAGACACTTTAAAAGGTAATATGGATATGTAATTTTGATGCAGCCAGATGCAGTAAAGTCAGCAAAATATAAGTTTTGATAAAGGAAATTCGTGTTTTGTCCAAAGCTCTTTCCAGAAATACAACTGGGTATTCGAAAGGTAGACACATCATATTAGCACCAACACCAGAGAAAGTATCTATTGAAGACACAACTTTAAGAAAAAGGGCACAGATGGAAGAAAAGGACTGTCAAGAGATTCAACAATAAAAAAATAAGTAAACAGAGTAGATGTAAAAAGAAAAAGTGATAAAGATGTAGTGCCATCTATAAAACAGAGAGAATTTTATCATTAGATCTTTTGAACTCGAAATGGAACGTTACGATTGGAGACTACGTTTTGAAGAAATTTCCAAACAATGTATATTTTGTAACCATATCTTGAAGTCAGTTGTTCGTGGTGGTGAGTATAGGGTTTCATACCTTCGGAAAAGAAAAGGAAAATGCTGTGTTTCTATTCCCACTTACAGAAGACGCACCCACTGTCTCACATAAAGACACTGCGATGATTCTGACACCAGTGTTGTCCTGTGGCTATGAAGGGACTGTCGAGCAATATTCGTTTTACAGTCAATTGTGGTAGTCTCAATATTCACTGGATAAAATTTTTTGTATATTAATGTTTGTAGCTGTATTAAAAAATAAGTTTATGATGTATAAGTCACTCAGGAATTAATAATTGTGAAAAATGTTTCACTGCGAACTATACACAGTACACAGGAAAACATTTGCAGAGGTTTTTAAAAATTGTTATTTCACTCACTAATTAACTGCAAAAATATTATTTTTTCTTTCACAATATAGAAAAATAACTTGTCTTTCTAGTAAACAAAAAACATTTGCTCTGTGAGAAGTACTTTGCACAAAATCATCAAGAGAGTAATTTTTGTTTCACTGTTTACTACTCTTCCCTATGTACTGGGTTTTATCAAAGTTTAATGAGAGTTCATTTGTAGAGACCTACTTCATAATTTTCTGAAAGACATCATTTACAATTTCATCTGTTAATTTCTGTTTGTGCGGCATGATAGCAATACTTGTATTGTCAGCAAAAAGAACTAGCTTAGCATCTATGTGAATAGAATAGCAAGTCATAGCAATATATATTAAGAACCACAAAGGACCCAAGACCGAACCTTTTAGGACCCCATTTTTATAGCTCCCCAGTTATAGGAATTAGCTGTTTCCTGCATATTATGTAAACTGCTTACTTCAACTTTCTGCACTCTTCCAGTTAAGTATGACTTAAACCATTTGTGCACTTTCTCACTCATACGACAATACTTAAGCTTATCTAGTACAATTCCATGATTTACACAATCAAAAGCCTTTGATACATCACAAAAAATCCCAGCAGATAATGTCACATACAAACATTCTCAAATATGTATCAAATGGATGCATTCACAAAGGTCATCAACAGACCTTAATTTCTCTTCTAGGTTCATCACAAAGTAAATTTTGGCAAGGCTGTCGTCTCAAAACATAAGAATTTTAATTTATTTTCGCTGTTAACAAATTTCAACTCAATATCTTAGTCATATATCTTGCAAGTCACATAATTTAAGAAGAAAAAAGATCAGATGCTAACCAGCTCACAAAAACCACAATGTTCATACAAATATCACAAGGAAAAAAATCCACACTTCCTTATATTACTTTCACAGATGTAGATGCCACAAAATGGCTCATTACACTAAGCAATAAAGGCTTACACCAAATTACCTCATCATACACCCACCTCTAGCCGAGCTCACTTACGTTTGGTTATCTGGCTCGACTAGTAAGTAAACTAATTCGAATTCTTGTGGTGGATGAAATATTCACTGCCAGTATTTTGCTGGCAAGTGGGGAAGAAGTGGTGGTTGAAAGTTCCTCATCACCAAACTTTCCGCCAATGTTATGGATTCTACATCTCTGCACAGTCTCTCATGTAGTGGACTTAATTGAGAATGCTGACAATGGTCCTTCAGTCAGATGAGGATACTTGGAACAGATACCGTTCAAGAAGAGAAGGATATTACACACATTCATCGCTCTTTCCTACTCTCCACGTATGACAGTCACAACTCCAAAAGAGATAATAATAATTCAATGATAATGTGCAAAAACAAGTTACAATTCTTGATACATATCACAACAATACATTCTTTTGAATGTGTAACGATTGACAAAAATAATACTGTTGGGTCGAAATGGAAGCAGGCTTGACAGTGAAGGCAGGGTTATCAACTGAACACAGCACTTATACTGAAAGTGGGTTTATTGCGAACTGAAACATACATGCAGCACTGACTGCCTCTCGGGCAGAGTGCTCTGCTATTTATGTACCAGAAATTAGAAGACTAGTTAACATAAGAAACATGTAGAAATTACAAGTGAACGTAAGAAACATGTAGAACATTCTGGAAATGATAATTTCAAAGAAATGAATTTTTGCTGGTGGTTGGGATTGAACCAGCGACCTTCAGCACCACAATCTGTGACGCTATCCATTGCGCCACACCAGCACTCGGATGACTTTGGCTATTGTGGCATTGTTCCCTCTCCTGAGAAAACAGCAACTCGCTGTTAGGTTCCCTTTGGAGCCAGCTGCAATGTCCTGGATATTGATCTTGTCATGGGTCTTCTATATGGCAGTTCTGGAGAATCCTTCCCGTCTACACGATTACCGACGACAGACGTTCCTGTTGTGGCTCCATCAGTATCATTACCGTCCTTAGAGTCCTTGAACAAGAAAACATTTTCGCCTATCAGCTCTTCAGCATCGTAGTAAGGCTTCATGCGGTGGACGTAAACAATGTCTCTTCGTTTTGTCGTTTCCCTGATGGCTCATAATCCTCGACTTCGTATGTAACGTCTGACAGGCGGCGTATGACACGATACGGACCAAAGTATCGTTCAATAACTTTTCTGAAGCCCAACTTTCCGTACACGGGTAGAAATCCATACCAGATATCCTGGACTGTACACAACAAGTCGGTGCGTGTCGTTATACCGCTGACTGTCCTTCTCCTGGGCGTTCAGTGTCCATATGCGAGCCAGCTGTCTTCCTTCTTTGACCCTGGTGATGAGTTGTTTTACATAGTCATCCTGAGTGTCGTCTGGCTGGAACGGGAACAGTGTATCCATTCTCGTTTCAGCTTCACGGCCACGGAGCAGGGAAAATGGCGTGAAACCTGTGGTGTCTTGTCTTGCGGTATTATAAGCAAATGTCACGACTGGCAGTATTGTATCCGAATCCTTTTGCTCAACAACGACGTACATCGACAGCATATCTGCTAACGTCTTGTTAAAACGTTCTGTAAGACCATTTGTCTGAGGATGGTATGCAGTTGTCATTCTGTGGACAATGTCACACCATGACATTACCTCTGATACTAGTTTTGCCTGGCATACTTTTCCACGATCAGATATCATGACACGTGGTGCTCCATGCTTCAAAATAATGTCTTCTACAAAGAATTTTGCGATCTCTGGAGCTTCTGCGGTCGGCACAGGTTTGGTGACAGCGTAGCGTGTGAGGTAGTCAGAGCAGACTATTATCCATTGGTTACCGGTTGTCGACTTCAGGAACCTCCCTAAAAGGTCGATTCCAGTTCGGTGGAATGGAGCTGCTGGAGGTGCAATTGGTTCGAGATGCTCTGGAGGTAATTGCCGCACATGCTTCCATGACTGGCACTCTTTACAGTGACTCACATAGTGCTTGACAGATCGGTAGAGACCTTTCCAGTAATACCTGCGTCTGATACTGTTGAGGGTCTTTACGAATCCCAGATGACCAGATAATGGAGCATCGCGGAAATACTTGAGAATAGATGGCTGGAACGACCAGCAACCATTTGCTGCCCAGTGGATCGTAGTTGCTCTTATACAATGACCCATTTATAAGTTGGTCGGTTTTCCTTTCTCCAAGACCTGTATGGTTTTTAATAGTGCTGGATCTTCTCTCTGTTCAGCTGTAACGTCACCTAATTCAGTGAGGGCTGAAATTTCATTCATGCTGATGTGTTCCGCTAATGGATTTCTCGAAAGGCAGTCGGCATCCTGTGTCTACACACATTCTTGAATACCACTGTGAATTCGTACTCTTGGAGTCTTAGTGCCCATCTTGCTACTCGACCTGATGGATCCTTCAAGCTAGTCAACCAACACAAAGAATGGTGGTCTGTCAGGACTGTGAATGGTTTGCCAAATAAATATGTCTGGAACTTGTTGATAGCCCAGATAACTGCGAGACATTCTTTCTCAGTTGTAGAGACGTTTATCTCAGACTTCCAGAGTTCTCTTAATGCATAGACTATCTCCTTTTCTGCATCTTCCTGAATTTGTACAAGCACAGCACCAGTCCCATACCCGCTGGCGTCAGTGTGAAGTTCGGTTCCCGCATTCTCATCGTATAAGGTTAGTACTGGAACAGAAGTTAGAGCCTCCTTAAGTGCCCGGAAAGCTTTTTCTTTTGTCTCATCCCAGTAAAACTTGGCGTCTCCCTGCAGACGTTCTTGCAATGGACGTGCCTTGTTACAAAATCCTTTTATGAAACGTCGGTATATGAACACAGCGCAAGAAAATTTCTCACATCACGAATGTGCTGAGGAGTTGGAAATTCTGTGACTGCTCTTACTTTATCTGTATCAGGGCGGTCACCATCTCCATTGACTAGGTTCCCTAGGATTTTTATCTCTTTAGCGACGAAGAGACACTTCTTTGTATTGAGGCGGAATCCTGCAGTCTGGACACACTGCAACACAGTTGACAGGGGACTCAGATGTTCTGCAAATGTTTTCGAGAAAACTACATTGTATCTAAATAGCAAAGACACGTCGTCCACTTAAGGTGTCGAAGCAAGTCGTCTATCATGTGTTCGAGTGTAGCCAGACTTCTAAGGGAGGGTTGTCAACTGAACGCAGCACTTATACTGAAAGCAGGCAGAAATTAGAATTACAAATAAATAAATTTTTGCCAGTAGACAGGATTGAACTGGTGACCTTCAGCACCCCAATATGTGACACTATCCATTGTGCCACACCAGCAGTCAGATAACTTGGGTATTGTGGCAATACGATTACAAATAAAAGGTTTGAAGAGCACCATTTACCTACAGTTTCAAAACACTTCTCATTCTGCATGTAGGTATGGTATTCATCTAATGAGTAAAAAAGGTTATTGTAATTTGAATTTCTTTAGCTTAAGCTTCAGCGGGAAGAGTCAAAAGTGACCTGCACAGCCCATTGGCTAATTTTGCACCTGCAAATTATGGACCCTTTTCATAGAGTGCTGTGCTGTGGCTCTTGGTGTACAATTTTTGTTTATTTATGGTACTGTACCGATACGCCCTTTCCGTCAGTCGTCTGAATCAACTCCGTGTGATTTCTCAGCCAACAATGTCATACAATGTTTACATTTGATATGAGAATATTGAAACAATTAGAAGTAATAGCTACCGGTATTCCAAAACAAATTTTAAAATTTCAATAGCTTTATAACTTTTAGTGTTGGTACTATTGAATCTGCTATTTATACTAATGTTTCAAATAAATTATATGTCAGATTTTATTGTTAACAAAAATACAATTTCCTTCCTTGCACTATATTAAAATATGGTAACAGTTAACTATATATAGGATTAAAATCTTTGGAATAAGATCCAGCATAATATTTTTAAATTTGTTTTATTGTCATGATTCCTAGTTCAAAGAATGTGTTCATAATGATATAAAGAACGTTAATGATTTATTATTTAACATGTGAGTTATGAAACCATTTTTTTACTGACTTGTTTATTTTTTTTATGTTGGCTAAGACATTCCACATGGCTTTCCTTGGCAAAGTCACTAGAAAGAGTCTAGTCAGCCCAAGGAGTCAGCCAGTGGACCAAATACCTCTGCCAAGAAGTATTACATATATTTATCTTCTGGGGTAATTAGGAGAGTTTTGTTGTCTTGCTTACAGAAAAAAGAAATGCTGTATTGTATCCTGATAAAACATTGCTTTTAACGATGAAATAAATAAAAGAAAACCTTATTGGAATTATTGAAGGAATCTGATTCTACTTTAGTAGAAGTTGATCTTCACACAGGAAGAAGACTAAATGTGGAGGAAACGGTGTTCCAGACTAAACGCAATAAGGAAAGCTAAGAAGAACATATACTCTCACAGTATCTATAGCACTTAGCACAAGTGGAAGAATGTTCAGCTGTCCATTTAGCCAGTATCGTTTCACATCTGACACCGCGCGCCCATCTTTAGTGGCAATTCTCCGAAAGGACCATCCAATCCCACGGAAAGCCACAATTTTACTCTTTCAAATTTGTTGACTTGGCAGAGGAAACGTCTCTGGTAAGTCGCTTGATGCTTCAGACTTAGAAATCTCTACATCTACTATCCTTCAGGTGTTTTCTGTCCTCATCCGTTCAAAATCGACATTTTCTCTCCTGGTGTGCTAATTTTTTTCCAATCATTGTATATTATTGGATCTATACACTGAAAATCATAAAAGAGGACAAATAAAGTTGTAGACCGCCAGAAATTGAAACAGTACTAATCATGTATGTTCATTCATAAAACCTTTTATTAATGAGTTGAGTTTACAGTATGACTTACTATATGAGTAACGAACTAGACTACCTTATGTTCAACGTTTTTATACACACAAAAAGAAGTGCCCAACATATGTCATGTATGAAACAAGTATATACATAGAAGAATATTATAATTTCCGAAAATTTTCATTTGACATTTTTAAATATAAAGGTAGTGTTGTTTTTGAGGGAAAAAATATAAAATCTATTAACAACGCCGTCGATATATTAGAGCTATTGAATATCGATCTGAATATTTATCGAATATCGTAGTATCGAATCAGATGGTATATCGATTTTACGCTGTCGCGCTCAGTTTAGAGTCAGTTGTAGGTTTGCTAGATGCTAGTGTTTATCTGCCGTCAGTATTGTGTGTGGTTGTGATAGGGTATGTTAAGGTGTCCGCATATGTTGTCGTCTAGTCCGTGTAAGCACCCCAGAAGTACAATCGTTGCAGTTGTTATGCATTTCATTACTGTCTGTCTGTTACTGAACACTGCTCACGCTCTAGATTCTGGAACACCTGTTTTAGTGCATTTGGTAAGTGTCCTCTAAGTCGTTTACTTAAAAGGTTTGTTTCTGCCGACTAAATGACTGATATTCCTTTAACATGAAAAGTTAATTATTCTTGATGTTCAGTGGATCATCTGTTTTGATGCAAATTTTCTTTTTTTACATAAGTACTCTAAAACATTGTTTTCGATGAAGTTGTTTATGCCTCTTCTACAAGGCTACGCGAGTGTATACAGAATGCGTTTTATTTCCTTTAATTCTTCACCTGTGGTCTACCTGACAATATCCAGCCGAGAGTATTGGATGCTATTGACTCAAATACATAAATCACGGTGGTGGTAAGAGATACGCAGAGAAGTCATATTTATTTCTATCATTAATAGATGATAGATAACTCGCGGTAAAGACGAACTCTGAGCAGCTGTTAGGTACATACAAAATCATTCACATGTGTGAAACCTGCCTTTCGGCGTCTCGCTCGTCCTTGTGGTGGGTTCTTATAGTATCGACATTCCCATCAGGATTATCCATTTGTATTTCTGTTACGGGTTCATTATCATTTTGGCTACATTATAGTGAAAACCCATCTCTCTAAGACTGATATCTGTGTATGATTTTATATTAATCTTAGAAAGGGGGAAGAGAATACTAGAGAAATTTTTATTTTTTCAAATTCAATAGAAATTGTAGTTATCTTAATGCACCATACCCGATTAATTTCCTGGAACAAATATTTTATTGCTATATCACAAATACTATGAAATGGATATAATTGGTTACTACAAATTTTACAATTCACACTTTTCCCTTTTTGAACAAATAGATATATTTCATTAATATGTGTATGTAGCCATATAAACTGTTTTAGGAATGTGTAAGGTCTTTTCTGCAGCGTCAGATTACACACACTTATAAATATTGAGATGTAGGCCTATATTGCACAGTAAAACATGCTTGGCATCATATGGATTGTCAGAATAACAAAGTTTTTTGTATTTGAAAATTGTTTCTTTCCAGCATTGTAGAACATTTTTTATTGTTTTGGTCTTTGCCTTTTTTTGACAGCTGTTTCGTCATGGTGACCGAACACCAATTGACCCATATCCAACTGACCCATACAGGAACTTGAGCTATTGGCCTGAAGGCTATGGACAGTTGACAAATGTAAGTTTATGTGAAACATTACTTTGATTCCTTAGTATTACTATACTGTACTTTAACAAGTTCATAATAAGTATTAAATTGATTTATTGAGTCAGGAATAATCATGCAGTCATAAAGGATTTCTTATTCTAATGTAGTGAAAGTAAATAGTTCAAAATTGTGTACATATAGGTCTGAGTATGGTTTGAGAATGTGTGGTGGTTGTCCTTGGCCTTGATTAAACTACCTGGTATTTGCCAGAAATGATTTATTATAACTTAAAAGGACGGCTGGGCAGAACAATGTCTCTCTTGACTTTGTGTCTTAGCAACTGGATTATTGGTTGACCCCTATAATTGTACGGTGTTCTGTTTGTACCACTAGAAGTCACACGCAGACTGACAGCCTGCGCTCGCTTTGTCAGATCATTTATATTGATAGAAAATAACAGCAGTCCTATCACACTTCCCTGGGGCATTCCTGATGATACCCTCTCTGATGAACACTTGGCATAAAGGACAACATACTGGGTCCTAATGCCTAATTAGTACACTGTACATGGTAAGGAAATGGAACTGAGTTCTTCTTGTTCTGTTGCAGAGCATCCTATTCAATAGTCCCATGAATTACCAGAACATAAAATTTATTTTTCCTTACCATGAACTGTAGAATTATCTTTAAGGGAAATGCTGGATAGTGGGATTGTGTATTGGTTCGTCCATAAATCAGTAGGTATTTTCTCTCATTACACAGCTCATACTTTTGATAATCGTGGTGGGCCAAAGGTTAGATTACTGCCAGGGGAGCATCAGCAGTGCTTGCGTAGAACCTGTAGATTGGCAACACTGCACATTTTGCATAGTCAGTGGCATGCAACCAGATATATATAATGCTCTGCAACACAACAAAAAGAACTCTAGTTACATTTCCTTATGAATCACATGAATATTCTTAGAATTATTGGCATATCAAAGTGAGAACTTCTGTAACGCACATGATAGCTCACAATAATTTAAGCTGTACACTTAGGTTCCTGCTTAACCATATACTATAATCATAAAAATATTCTGATTGGCAAAAGTACTTAAATAGACATCTACAATCTCGCTTGTCAAGCATACTTTTCCTACTACACATGTCGATGCCAATGGGTAGAATCAGGTGCTATAAATGACCCCCATTGTTATTTCACTTCTAAATCAATAAAATATTATGTGTATATGTATCCTTCCTTTTAATACATCTATTATTAAGATATAACCAATATGTGATTTACCATAATTGTTCCTCTCTCTCTCTCTCTCTCTCTCTCTCTCTCTCTCTCTCTCTCTCTCTCTCTCTCTCTCTCTAACACACACACACACACACACACACACACACACACACAGAGAGAGAGAGAGAGAGAGAGAGAGAGAGAGAGAGAGAGAGAGAGAGAGAGAGAGAGAGAGAGAGTTAGTAAGAACTCCTACTAGCCACAGCTTTGAGGACTTAATATGGAAATATTTCTAAAAGAACATGTATTTAGCTTTGGAATGTCAATCTAAATTAATTTTTATGTTGTAGGTAGGCAAAGAGCAGGAATATGAGCTGGGGCAGTGGTTTAGAAAAAGGTACGGGAACTGGTTGCCAAGTATATATGATCCCCGTGATATTTCTGTTCGTAGTACTGATGTTGACAGGACACTTATGAGTGCTGAAACTGTGCTAGCTGCTTTGTACCCTCCAGTAGGTCGACAGAAATGGCGACAGAACTTGGGCTGGCAGCCGGTTCCAGTTCACACAGTTCCAGAACGTGAAGATGAGGTAATGTAAAAGTCATTCATGTAACTAGCAAGTACCAAAATTGTGTGTAATTCATTTTTTAATGCTAGTGAAATGTGTGTTGGTGTCACTAATTGTAATTTTAAAAGTTAGGATTGGCTCAAGATCTGTTTGATGCTACTTGAGTATCTTTTCTTACAGATGACAATGTTAATATATTTCTAAAATGTGTGGGTATATGCCCTATGTCAAGATTACAATGTTTTTATCATAACTGGTTTAGTTAAAAAGCAAGTATCATGCAAGCAGTTTTGTAAGACCAATGTGAGGGATTGTGGTGATAGAGAAATACTACTCACTCTCAATAGCCTCAGTGAAGCTTCAGTACACATTATTTAAACAGCCACCTCATGTGTGACATAAATTTTCATGTACTTTTCTCACATACAGAGATAGCAAGTGTCATGGAATAATCATCTAATATCATATAGTGCCTTCTGTGGACTTCAGTGAATGCTGTGTGTGTGTGTGTGTGTGTGTGTGTGTGTGTGTGTGTGTGTGTGTGTGTGAAATTCCCGATATGTTTGACGGGATACAAATCTGGACTCCTGGGTGCTCATCCCAGTCTTTGGGCCACGCCTGGAGGGAACCATTCCCGAGCAGCAAGGTAGTGATGTGGCGGTGCTATCTTTAAATCCCAGATGACCGCGGTAGGTGCTTATTACTATGTCCTTCATTTGGACGTTTGTGATGATTGAATGACTGAATGTTCCTGTCGTCCTTCAGTGTAAAGATTTCTTAACTCTTACAGTTTCAGCTTTCCTTTTCTTGTATTTTTCCACCACCCCAAATTGAGTGACTGGATAGAGGCCTTTGACCCACTTACTTATTTTACGTAAGATTATTTTTTCCAGCAGTCTCTTTTGATAATGTATAACAGTAGCAATTACTATAGCCTTAAAGCATTGATCTTCTTGTAGGCTTTCAGCATTTTTTCAAATGTTGTAAAACCATGGAGGAGCTTCTCCATTCTTAATCCACTTTTGGGCATAACTGATGAGTGGGGTACCACCTGTCAGCTTTGACCAATGTTGTCAACATGGCAGCCCCCCAGGGGGCCCACCCCACAGCTCTTTTGTGGGTATGTGTGTGGCGTGCATGGGGCCCCGAGCCGAAGCAGCCTTCCTTCCCACCCCAGGCTGCTTAATTATCCCTCCCGGTTTATGCCTTAGCCTGGTGATAGGTGTCCATTGCAAGTCAAGGTGGTTTATTGTCAGTTTTTCTCTTTCCTTGGTTTCTTCCTTCCCTTACCTTTTCTTCTCTCACTCCTTGCTGTACTCTTCTAGCCTCCCCTCTCCTCATTTAGTCTCCGCTTTGGCGTTTGAGACACACTCTTCTATCCTTCGCTTCACTTCTATTCTTCTTTCCTTCCTGTGAGTGTTTAAAGGCCGACCCACGCATTCTCATGTGTAGCAGGTGATGGGGTAATGCCTAATTCCCTGCCCGGGTAGAAAATTTGGGCATGTACGTACCCCCTAGTAAAGGCCAGGTACAAGGAGGGGTGATTACCCGAGCTGGTATGTTATAAACGTGCCGATTGGTCCCTCCATCCGTTCTCGGAAGGTGTGAACAATCACCTAAGATGGATAAGCCCTCAGTTAGGGCCCCCGCTAGGAAGGAACGCACCATTAGAGACGCTGGTAATCATGCGAGACATTTTCACAATGACTTCCTTCTCTTCTAATCTGACGTCGACCCAAGAAAGATACTCACCTCAGTGTAAGAAAACGTTGTCTAATCTTCCCAAATTTCTGGTTATTTCTCGAACTGATGGTCAATAAACAAGCAAAAAATTACCTAAAAACCAAATAAAATGACACTAATGGGAATGTGGGGTTTTTGGACGGGGACATTCTCTGTGGTAAAACTACAAACATATTTAAAAAAATCATAGTAGCCAGGAAGGAAAGAGAGAGAGAGAGAGAGAGAGAGAGAGAGAGAACTGGTATCGGACACATCCACCCATCTGCTTTGACTCATGACGGCAACATTTGGTAAAAAGTTTCGATCAGCTGCATGGCCTAATATACTTCTGTGGTGTGCGATAGTGTTGGCAACAGTCTCTGTGGATGCTGGGAGGAATTGTGGCACACTGTGCTTACAAGATATGAAAATGAATGTGTCTACATGTTTCAATGATTTTATTTTCTAAATGAATCACAGGATTCAAATGTAGAGCATTGCACAGTCTTTCTGTTCGGGTTTAACACTTTCTTGCTACATAAATCGAAATGTGTTCCTCAAATGATACAAATTACTATAATTTCTTCCTTGTTTATAATTTTTCTAACTTTTATTCATTTCTAATCCCTGTACCACGTAGTGGTGCAAATACTGGCCGGCAGTTTAAATTCATGACTTGCCTTGTTCGTAAATTGAAAAATGTATGTTTCTGGTGGAGATGGTATGATTTACTAAAATTTTTATACCACCTAAGAAAACAATTAAAAACACTTACATTTATATTTAGATTGATATCTAAACACAAAACACAAAACCAAATACAACCTGGATCTACTCTATGAACATAACACACACATAATGTTATGGTATTTTGGACATTGAAATCACTCTTCAGTACAATATTTTGAAGATACATTGGTCACACTCCAGGCGGGGAAAAGTCTTCTGAAACTTAACCAGTCACTTTGACATGTATCTTGCCTCTCGTCCATACTCTATGTATGATACTAATGCGTCCTGCTAACTGTAGTAGTATGAGAGTGGAAAATACACATCTGTGACAGACTGGTAACACTTTACATTAAGTAGCACTCCTGGGCAGTGTAATTGGCCTTGTAAAATAAAGATTTAGAATCACTTGATTAGTTTCATACAGATCATAAAATAAATAAAAAATTATCTGCTCTGTGGTGGACAGGTTCTTGTATGTACCCTTGTCCATTCAGTAAACTATCATCGTAAATTAAATATTGAATGATAAATTAAAGATTGGCCATTCCAAGTGTATTCTCATTGGTAATGTCAGTTACATGCCATTAGTTACTCGAAATCCTAACAAAATCAAACATTATCAATAAGAAACAAATAAATGAACCAGAATAATTGCACAACTAATCCATGAACAAAGGCACACTCACTTCCAAACCACCACAAAAAGCAAAAAATTTCTAAGCGACACAGCATGACCAATACAAAATATGAAACTAACCATATGACATATAACGATAAATCATTTGAAATACACCACAAGAGCGCCATTGCACACTTACTAAAGCCACCTGTCAACGCGCACCTCAAAACTACTGCACGCTGATGTCACATGTGTAAGCTGATGGGCGGTATCCCTGTCTTCACTTTTGTCACCATATATCTCTCCACACCTTTATTTACAATGCATTTAAATTTTGCCACAATTCCTCTACATGCCAGTTATGCTGGAACTAAACAATGTGCATTCATTCTCTAAGTGGGACACAAGCAATTGCTTGTCACCTCTTTCTAGCATACTCTCTCCTAGCTTTCTTGACAAATTTATTAACTTTGGTAACTGTAGTCGCTATATCATCATGATCACTAACACCTGTTTCTACACTGACGATATTAACAATGTCAGGCCTGTTTGTAGCTATAATGTCTAAAATATATCCATTTTGCGTGAGCTGTTGATTTAGATTTTCAAAAAAGGTGTTCCATAATAGTTCATTAAACAGCTTGTCTGTATCATATGTAGTAAAAGAATAGAACTTAGTCAGTACTCGGAAGGAATAAGTTGCCCACAACTAATAGTGAATTCTATGGGTATTTTCGCACTGCTGGGTGTAGTTTCTTTGAATGACTGTAGAACTGTGACAGTTGAACTGGGCGCCCAGTAAATACAACCATTAACTTGATTTCTCCTAGACCTGTTATACGCATTGAGATAACTTCACACTCTAGACTTAAACTTCCATAGAAACAATATTTTTGTTGACTGCTATTAAAACACCCCTTCCAATTATGTCTGATATTTGATATACATTATACACTTCACTAACTGCTTCAGAGCTTTGTATTTCAGTAGTCAGCTAGTTCCCACTCTGGGCATTATTGGAACACAACTAATTTCCTGCAATTCACTGAATTCAGGAATTTTGTTTCTAATACTGTGAAAATTTACTGTCAAAATGTCAGTGTCTTTCATCTGATCATGGTCTGACTTCACTGTCAACCAGTGTGTGTTTGTCAGAACAGTAATTACCACCTAGTCTAAAAACAATAAAAGAAATTTTAAAAAATACATGAACTCCAAATGTTCTCTGCTACCTGAATAGCTGCTTTATTTTTGTAGTGCACCCTGACCTACCACAGGGTATCCTAATTCCCCACTCAATGTCCAGAAATATGCAGCAATGACCGTCAGAGTTGACAAAGCCTTTGGTTAGACCCTTCACTTGGCT
The DNA here is from genome assembly GCA_026315105.1 of Locusta migratoria. Classification (NCBI taxonomy): domain Eukaryota; kingdom Metazoa; phylum Arthropoda; class Insecta; order Orthoptera; family Acrididae; genus Locusta; species Locusta migratoria. The sequence continues at coordinate 286,344,841 of CM048755.1, forward strand.
TCAAACCAAAGGACCCCGTAAAATTCTGGGAACAATGCTGCACATTGAAAGCTTTGCTTGCATCCTATGCATGAGGCAAGTAGTCTTAAACTCCACTGGCCACTTGTATGAGGTGAGGAAGACCTCTGAGCTCAAGCAACAGGCATCATTGGTGCTGAAGTGTGCCACAACTTTGATGACTGCATCCTGCATGCTTGATAGCAGCAAGCAAGGCCACCTCCACATCTCAGTTGAGCCAGCCCCCCCCCCCCCTCCCCCTTCTCTAGCAGATATGACACCATGTTAGAATTCTTTCTGGCCCTGAACTTTATCTGCATACGGGGCCCCATCAAGTGCCTAACATTGGAGCTCCCAATAACTGTCCCCTTTCCCCATGTGCCTGATTGGATTTTGCTTAAGTAGTTGCTACCTGTCTACTACCAGGATGAGTGGTTGATACCAGCCTCCACATTGGCCTTCTGTCTCAAGCAACACCAACATGCCACAACCCATTACTCACCCTGCTATGAGAGGGGAACAGCCACACCCAGCACATGTGAAGGTGCAGTGACAGCAGAGACAGTACCCAAAACGTGACATCAGAGATGTCCCCTGCAAAGCATCAGACTCTTTACTGTCACCACACAGTGGCCGAGCTTGGTGGTGCTCTGTCCTCTGTTTTAGCTAATAATGAGGAGAGTGTGACAAAAGCTTTTAGGATGAAGGTTTTAGTATGTTGGGGAGTGACTGACTCTTTTATTATTATTATTATTATTATTATTATTATTATTATTATTATGGTGACCAGCCAGCCATGATAATCTGGTATTGTGTTTTAAATACTAATACATTGCATTTTTTAAGCTGCCCACACAGTTTGGCTACTTTTCTTTCTATTGCCTGTTCTTATTCATTTCTTCTTTACTCACTTCACACTTGTCACCTATTGCATTTGTAATGGCGTTCAAAAAATCATATCTATTTATCTATCTTTCCATCAATTCACTGTCCCCACACCCCAATACAGCTGCCTGAAGATGGCAGATTGTAGGTAACAGCACATGCAGCTGCGTGCAAACGACAGCCAGCTCCTCTTCTGTCTGTGTGCACACGTCCTATCCTAACACTACTATGCTCCAATTAAAATTACATTGTGTTGTACAGATGGGAGTGGTGGGGGGGGGGGGCATAATTGCTGGCTCCTACTCAATGTGTAAGTTGCTCATGTGATAGTTGTGCACATACCAAAGAAAAAAAAAAGTTGTCTGCTTCCCATCTGTTGCTATGTCTTTGTTGGTAGTGGTGAAGACAGTGACGGGGGCTGCTGCTACTGTAGATACAGCAACACGTAACGTACTGTAACCACAAGTTAAGACAAGTAACAGTTTTAAGAGGAGCATTCAGGTACACGGGTATTGTAGTGTCAAATTTTGTAGTAAGTAGAGAAAATTCTGAAAGCTGAATAAAATAGTGAATTTTCACTAACATAAGATGTTAACAATTGATGCATTCCAATTAAAGAGTATCACTTTGAATATGATCTACATGGTCATTAAAGCTGCTGTCAGAATTTAATGAAACAATACTTTCTCTGTTGTACTTTTCCATTTCAAAATTTTTGTCTGGGCTTCCAGTATTATGTTCAGCGTGAGACTCGCAACGTAATGCAAAGAAGATAGTTTAATTTGTAGCAATCTTTGTCAGCCTTACCATTTCTACCTGTGTAAATTTCTACTGTTCCTTGCCACATTACCCTTAACTTGAGCCTGTACGAGTTCAGTTTATTGAAATAGCAGTAATTTGATGCCAGTATTGAGATCCTGTATCCTTAAACTTATCTACAGCATATAGGGGTAAACATGTTTCTTTTTTGAGCCATGATATCTAAATTCATCCTTTCTACAGTAATCTGGCATGTAAATGTTTGTTTTAGCAAGTCTGTTATGTCTGATATTGTAAGTGCTTTAAGGAATAGCCTAATGATATGATGGGGTTGTCCATAGCTACCACTGAAGGTTTGTTAAAGCTTCTTATGGTGTTTAGATATCAACAAAAACCTGATAATTTATAGATTGCAATCCTCTGAGCTTTTAGTTGACACAAATTTCCACTGCAATGGAGTACATCAATCAGTAACTAATACTAACATTTAAGATTTTTAAATTAAGCACTTACTTACTAAAATGGAACCATTAATTTAATTAAATTCAGTGCCTGTTCTGCCAGTTCTTGACAGAATATTTATTGAATTTGAATGTAACACATGAGATAAATATAATATTCTGTAAATTCATTGTTTCACTAACCGGTTTGTGGCTGTTACGCCATTATCAGGTAAATACTACAGAGATATAGTGATGCAGCTGGGAGTTTACATTCAAAGATATTAAGTTGCTGTGTAGACAATACATGTACGTTAATTTTCAAAGAAATTAACATCTTTGAATGTAAACTCCCATATGAATTGCTATATCTCTGTAATGTTTACCTGATGCACATTACTGTGACAATGTGGTTTTCTGAGAAAAATAACAAATAAGCATGAAATAGTTTTCAGTTGTCACTATTAAACTCTCAAACTTTGCATTAGAAATGCAGCACTTAACTATGTGCTAATTTGTCACAGGTTTTAATTTCATCTTGTTACAGTACTCTTTAAACATAATGCCAACTTAGTGAGGATTACTTGAACTAATAAATTACATAAGAAACATAAACCCGGAAAACGTAAATGAATTTGGCATAGTGTGGGGGGCATTTAGACTGTGTACAGCTGTGTATCAAGAGTATTTAAATAATATTATCCCACACTTAAAACTGATTATTTCAACCTGGTGCCAACATTTCCTATACAGTAACTTATTATCTGAAGTCCATGGAATGTAAAGTAGATATATCAAGAAACTACATCATGTGGCACAGGTGGAGATGGTGCTGCACAAACACTACACCATCTGTGCCCCACTATCCGAAAACATGTGGTAAGTCAGTGTACAGTTAAACATCCATGAATATGGTATTTAGATTGTTACAACACATGTGAATAGAGAGTTTAATCATTACATTTTAATCAACTGAGTAAGTAGCAATCACAATGAATATTGCTGGTTTTTACAGCATCATATCAAAATAATTATGAAGCACCTGGTGATGTATCCTCAGAGCTGAAATTCATGTATTGTGTTAACAAAGTTAACTGTGTTTGAAGGTGGTATTTATTTATATACTATACTTTCATCTGAATTTTGTGGTAAAACAGTTTTGTGAGGTTTCTTTCATATATAGCATCAAAGAATGAAATGATTGAGTAGCAATGCAAATAACTATTGTGGAAAGTTTGTTTTATGAACATGTTTACTGCTCACCATCTCAGCTGGGTGGTAAATGGTTACATTGCTTCCTTTTGTAATTTGTAGTAATGCTTTGACAGAGAAAAATTCTTTCTAAAAAGACAGAAAAATGCATCTCCTTAATCTATCCCACTTGCACATATACACCTGCACCCTGAAGAAATATTCTTGTATACTAATTTTTATGAATCACTTGATCTTTTGCAATACCTTAATTTTTCATACTTATGTTACCAATTATTACAGCTACTTGCGGGGAAAAAGCTCTGCCCACGGTATCAAGAAGAGAAGCACAAGGTGATGAATTCTGAACAAATGAAGAAATATAATGAAAAGTATAAAGAGCTGTTCAACTATCTGACAAATCATTCTGGGAGGGAGGTGAAGAATGTGGATGACGTTTTATACCTTTATGACACTTTACATATTGAGGTAAGTTTGTTGGATGGAAGCTGTGGTGGTGGTAAGTTAATGCCAATTCAGGAAGTGGGAAAAGACTTGAAAGTGCTTTCTTGACTATTAAAGGAATGTCCATTCTTTATTATTACATTTTGAGTTACATTATTTTATGCTGCTAGAAATAATACAATAGTTGCTATTATTATTAATGTATGTATTTGTTTTTGTAATTGGATTGTTGATAATCTTGGACCATTGTTTGTGAACAGGTTAGGTAGGTTAATTATGAAGCAGTATGTCAATTACTCATATTCTCTTCCTGCTCTCACTTGGTTTTCTGGTGAAGACCATGGATCTGACAAGGAAAGTACTTGGGCTCAAACACACAAATACACAAATATCATGTGAGGTAATGTGCAGGTTTCTTACTGCACTAGCGATACTCCTGCATCTACAAAACTCTGCAATCGTCTAGTACAGACCTCTGCGTGTGGCATGCCACATTGCACATTGATCTGCCAGTACACAAAGTAGGGACAGTGCAGTATGGTTCTGAAGTTGTTGTTTGTGAAGCATCAGATGGTTTGGCGTTTGGTTATCAATCCTGCTAATGTATTTTGATTGGTTCGGATGAAGTTATAAAGATCCCTTCTTTGTAAAGATGATATTGGTGTAGAAGATGGATCCTTCGCATGTTTTCTGGCATCTGTTATAGTGCAGAAATATGAGCGTAAGTTACACACATAAGAGTGATAATGACGAATTACTAATTGCAAGTGGTAGTGCTACGGCAAGTGAAGGAAGAGACTGAAACAGTGACAGTGAGTACTAATCACCTCCTGAGAAGAATGCTAAAGTTGCAAGTATCATCACGGTGTCTGATGACGACACACTAGAAAACATGTATGATAATTATTACATAAGTGATTTCAACACACCTGAGAAGCTTCAAAAAAGATACCCTTAACTTAAGTCTACAAGCAATATTAAAAACATACTGGATTATGTAGCAAAGAAATAAGGAAATATGGTTTTCAAAGGAAATCATTCACTGCTGTTCAAGACCATCAAGGAGCATGTGATGACAAAATTCAATTAAGCGCGAGAATGCATTTCCGCCCTTCATTATTGGCATTTACAACATTGGGTGTTAGATGTATCCAGAAATCTCAGGTGTACAAACTTTACAATTTCATTAGGATTTGTTACTGATTTGAAAAAGGTGTTTAGGATAACATCAGATCATATCACTATGTACCAAGCATGAAAAAATAGTGTGACGAAGAAAAGCAGATTTTAAGAGCTCAAATGTTTGTTGCTGACGTCAATGAGTGTATCAAAACAGAAAAAATCAATATTAGTTCTGTATGGAACTGTCATCAGTAAGTTCAGCCATGACCTTTGTGACAGAACACTATCCATGAAAGGGGAGTGAAACACTGTCATGATATTTGAATCAGTTAACTGTGCAACACATAGTTACACAATTAGTATTGCTATATCAATGGATGGTTGATTGGCAGACAAACTCTATATTTGTTTCAAAGAGCCTAGTGGTCCCTGTGTGTCAAGGGAAATAGAAACGCGGTGCCCTCCGAATGTTGTCATCGATGCAGGTGTGAGTTGGTAGATGACGAAACACTTAGTCATTTTTTGTCAGTTTTGTATCCACATTTGTCGAGAAAGTCATTAGTACTTTGTGACTTCTGGTCTGGACAAAGGATGAACAAATACTACTGGAAGCATCTGTTGGAAAAGTGTAATTTAAAAAAATCATTCCACTTAAAACTACACAATGTGCACAACCTATGGACATGGTTTTTTTTTTTTTTTTTTTTTTTTTTTTTTTCTTCAGGAAATATAAAATATATGCAAAGATAACAGACTTAATTAAACTATGTTCCAGCAATAACAGCCAAAATTGCAGGATAGTTTCTTTATCATGAATATGCATTGTCATTTACAGTTATCTGCAGGAGTATATAAACAAATGCTTCGTTACGTGTGGCAGAACACTGGCTACGATATTGGTGAACCAGTGTAAAACTTTTGTCTTTGTTGCTATCTCGTCCTGGTCCATTATTGTCTACACAATCTGTGTTCTGGTATTCCTACTGCCTGCAGGGGCTTACTTTCAAAGATTGTTCTACCAGTGCTCCGATAGCACATTGATTTCAGGGTAATCGCCAATTTAGCACTGAGGTGGTTGTTGTTCCCCTCAGAGACAGTGCATAGCTTAAGTGAATCACCACATGTCAAAGTAGAGCATTTATAATTGCTTCTGGAGATATTTCACTTGAGTTCAACATATCTTTTGCATCTCTGCTGAAATTGTGACCTTTACATTGTCTATGATTTCCAAACACATTTTATATATATATATATATTTGTGCTGCACATGACGGTGAACTTAGTTGCAAATAACATAAAAGTACAAATTATTTTTATTATTAACACACAAACTTTTCTTGAGATTGAGGTTTGGGACTGAGTATTGACAGTTATGTATCCTAGTTGTGTTTGAATTGTGTGGTTGTATGTATGCTTCTTTAGTTGACCTTCTCCCATTTCTCCTATGTAGTTTGGTGTGTTCAACATGATAAATGTTCTAAACTGCATTTATTGGGGAGGGAGGAGGAGTAATTCGATGAAGCAAGTTTCATGGTTTTATAAAAGGTGGGCTACACCAATTAATAGTAAATCTGATTCACAAAAAGAGTTTTATGTAAGATGCTATGAAGAACAGTGCAGGCTATTAGAAGTCTGTATTGCAAGTAAAGTTCAATCCAAGCCATTGCAGAGATCTGTCTATTGTCAGTAGAAACAATCAGAAAACACGTTGAGCAGTATGATAAAATTCTTTATGTCCACTGCACCTGCAGCACTAGTTTAGCCTGGGAATTGGCTGTCTTACATGCTGACATGTGACATAATCTTGTCAGAGGATTGCACCTGAGGATCAGCACTGTCAGAGTAGTGGTATCACAGCAGTCAATAGTAATATTGTGCAAGCTACACATATTCTTTCTTCCAGTTCCCGAATCATCTGAAACTATAATCTACCCTGTGATTATTTTTAAATTAGAAATTGATGAAGCAAAAATAAGTACCTTATATAGACAACCTTATTCAGTCCCTGGTTAAACCAATGACTTAAATTGGTAAAGAATGTATTATTGCTTTTTTCCTCCCCTCTTACCTCTAAATTATTCTTCTGCAAACTTTTTGTTACATCACATGTATATGGGAAACTTCACACTCCTGAATAAGTGAGCAGTGATTTGTTGTGGATATGTTGTAAAGGTCATTACATACTGATTAGTTATATCATATAGTATCAGAGTATTAATTAAAAACATTTGCTCAAAATGTAGGGTGTGCTTTGTTTAAACATCTTGACGAATTGTTTTTAACTTCATGTTTTTTTTCCAGACTCTGAAAAATCTGACACTTCCTGAATGGACTAAATCAGTATTTCCAACAAAAATGATGGCTCCAGCTGTATTTGCTTTCAAAGTACCCACTCTTACAAAGGAGATGAAACGTCTTAAGGGTGGTATGTATGAATTTTATGTTAACATTCCAAACAAAATAAATAAATAAACCTTTGAACTTCATTCATGTTTGTAATTTATACATTAATTTTTACAGGTCCCTTTTTGAAAGAAGTTATCGCTCACATGCTCCTTAAAATTAACGGTTCACTTGTTCCAGACAGAAAAATATTCATGTACTCTGCACATGACGATACATTGTCTGCCATTTTAAATACTCTGCACGTTTTTAATGATTTGATGCCACCGTACTCCTCTGCTGTTGTTTTGGAGTTGCGGGTCAGTGCTGAACAAGAATATGAAGTTATGGTAAGTTGATAGATGTGCTTGTGTTCTAGACTTTTTATATGCTTCATGCCCCCCAAATGTGAAATTTATACAATTTGAAAGGCTAAGGTTGACTATGTTAATTTTAACAGTTTGCATCCTCTGAATTTTGTTACTATAAGGACCCAATTACTTCAACCGGACTTTAAACACCCGATTTTGTGGGCCTTCCTCTTTGGTGAATTGTGGTTAAAGGCAGTGATATTAGTGTGATATCTCCTCTGATGCATAATTTTTGGGCTGATGTGTTTAATTTAGCTGTCCTAATTACTGATAAGACACTGATTTCCCCCCCCCCCCCCCCCCAGGTGGCCCATAGCTCTTTTGTGGGTACGTGTGTGGCGCGCATGGGTCCCTGAGCCGTTGCAGCCTTTTTTCCTGCTTTCCCCAGGGTGCATTACCTCTCCTAGTTACAGTTGAAGAGATGTAGCATGAGCTATGACGTCAGGATGCGCAGTGGCCCTGCGCCGGTTTTGTGTAGTGGGGGGAGGTGCGGGCTCATACCTGCAGTGACCGCCGCACAGTTCTCTTCGCGCATTTCACTGCAGTCCGAAAACATCCAGTCGTCTGTGCTTCGTCAGGCTGTCCAGGGAACCGAAAAAGGAGGAAAATACACCTTCCGATTTTCTAGTTGTAAAAAATTGGGACGGTATATAAGAGCACCCCATCGTTTTAACAACTATTTTTTTCCTTACAAGCTTTGGTTTGCTTACGAAAAACAGAAATGTCTAGTTTTCATTTCGCATGAGTTTTTAGTTTCATAACGCTTCTCACTCCAGTTTGATGAAAATTCGCGGTTAAAAAATCTGATTTTTGGACACGTGGTAGTAAAACATCCTGGCTTTCTAATAAATCATTCACCTTTTCATAATTCATAAAGGTCGTTTTCAAATGACGCAATTTGTCAAGTGCGTGCACATGATTTACAAATCGTGTATTGAAAAAGTTGGATAGTGGGTTAGCTTACTGTTCCGTGCATTTTAGACCATACATTACATAGAGTTAAACGGAGCTAAAAATACAGAAATGTTTTTGAAATAGTCGTCGCACTGATATCTACCTCCTTTCACAAGTAATTGAGAGTTATCTGAGTGGCGTCACGCAGCGATCGCAAGCCTTAGATGCCGGCGGATGTTGTGCGTAGCTTGAAGAAGTACAATCTACACCACTGAGAAAATGAATTGCTGGCCACGTGTGTCACTTTTTCGTTATGTGTTAATTATCCATAACACGGAATAAAGTATAAAAGTGGCGACCAATTACAACTGACAATGATCTGCTATGGTTTTACATTAGGTCATACTTTATAAAAGGCATAAAACTGATTTCTTGTTGCTTTAATAAAGGCCGACATCATAATTACTTTGAAATTCGATGCCGCTGGTTGAATTTTGAATCTTTTCTTAATACTATTTTAGGATCGGAATAGGCTCGTTCTAAAAATCCAATGCCAAGTAAGAGTGGAAATGTAGAAAGTAAATCTGCCAGTGGGAAGCTGAAATAAAAATTGAAAAGTAACATTTTTATTTATACAGTTTATTTCTAGCTGTCCACAATTTTCAAAATCTGGACATTCTGCAATTTTTCCATATAATTTACTCTTGGCATCTGACAAGTCTAATTGTACTGTACTTACAAAGTCTTCCGTATTTCATCAATGTAATTTATAGCCTATAACGGCGAGTTAGTACAAATTGTGACGCTCCTCTTTTTCCAAGTTTTTTGATAATGAATTTGCGTCTGATCAGTCTAGACTCGATCGGACAATTGTCGACACGAATTGTGTATTTTTCCATTCTAAAGAATGGGACAATGGGTAGAAAGGTTCTTCTAAAAATAAAGGCAAGAATTGAAAAGATAGCTTTCACAGTCAGCGACCACATAAACTCCACAATGGATACTCTCAAAACAAAGAAATGAGTTGTGACGAAATTACCGTCGGCTTCCCTCCCTCGCATTGCCCGGCCTGCTGCTGCGTCGACCCCCCGCACTTTTGACACTTGCCTCGCGCCTGCCCTGGGCCAATGTCTTTAGAACGGGCAGCACTGCCGCAACACGCCCTCCCTCCTGCGAGTGCCTCCCCACCTGTGGCTGTTGCCTTCCCCTTACGCCCAGCTCGTAGCTCTTCCTAAATCTCGTCGACTATACCCCTCCTTCCCATTCCAATCGCTCCTTCCCACCCTCTCCAACCCCGTCTCTCGGCATTTCTCTAGACGAGTTTGGCTGTCCCATGGTACTGATTGTCCTGCAATTTTGGTTTTGTCTGCTGTTTACACCGGTTTTTGGCCCAGTTTGGTCCTCCCTCGGGGTTTGACCTTCCATAACAAAATTTTCTGATAACGTGTGAGCCAATTGGGGAATAACTCCCGACCTAGCCCCTACGGCGCGGGTCCCATCCTTTCCCTTCCAGTTCCTTTCCTCGCTGTAGCCCCCATCCGCCGCTAGGTCCCCAGCACATGTGCCCTGTCCGTGTGGGGGGGGGGGCTGTTATGTAGCCTTTGGCTGAGCCCTGACACCACAGGGATCACACTACTGGTGTCTGAGATGCAACCTCTCTATGCAAGCCAGAGAGTTGATGCCTGTCCTTGGGGGTATCAGAACTCCCGGCAATGACCATCGTGCCAGGTGGCTATTGCTGAGGCTGGGTGGTGCCCATGGTGAGAGACCCTGTTTTGGAGTGGGTGACACCAGGGCGGACGTCTAGCACTATGAAGAGAGTTAGACTCCAAAATGGTCGTGCATCGGCCGTCTCAAGACAGGAAGAGGTCCTTTAATGCTGTAACTGCGGATACGAGGATGTTTTCCTCCCTCGCTACCCCTTGGGAGGAAGGCCAGGCTTGCCGGTTAGGAGCAAAACACTTTCCTTGCTACCTGGTTTGCACAAGGACTTATGGCGGTACTTTCACTAACACTAAACCACTGTTCTTTGTTGAGACCAGAGAGGACAAGTTTGGTGGATTCCATGAGTAAACTTAGATCTGGCTCATTGCTTATTAAAACAGTCTCGGCAGCCCAGTCTGAGGCTTTGCTCGCCTGCATCACTCTTGGCGACATCCCAATGACAATACTCCCACACAAATCTCTTAATATGGTACAGGGTGTAATATTTCACCGGGATCTCCTCCTTCAAACTGATTAGGAGCTTAGGGCCAACCTCGAGTGGCGAGGTGTACATTTTGTTCGCTGCATTCAGAGGGGACCTCAAGACATCCGTGTTTATACTGGGGCCTTTATCTTGGCCTTAGAGGGGGACACACTCCCAGATAAGGTCAAGGTAATGATATATCGATGTGATGTGAAGCCCTACATTCCACCTCCCATGCAATGTTTTCGATGCATGCGGTTTAGCCATATGTCCTCTCACTGTACAGCAGTCCCTGTCTGATGATATAAGCCAAATGACCAACATGATTACTCAAGCTGCCAACTCCGCTGTTCCCCGGTCGACAGGCCCTCCTACTCGCTGGCCTGTCCCTTGGTGGAATGCAGCTGTTGCTGCGAGCACCCGTAGGGCCTTGCAACATCTTAAGCGCCACCCATCCCTCGCTGATCTCATACGTTTCAAATGTCTGCGTGCCAGAGCTCGTTACTTAATCAAACAAAGTAAATGGGCATGCTGGGAGCATTTTGTCTCCTCCTTGGGCTCTTCTGTCCCTCTGACAAGTGTGGGCTATGCTCAGATCTATCCAAGGTAGCTGGTGGCTGTCTTCCATCCCTGGCCTTGCCCTGCCTGATGGGGTCTGTACAGAGCCATCTGTCCTAGCAGAACAACTTGCAACTCACTTTGCCAATGTGTTTGACAACTTCATATCTGGCGACATTCCTCCTTAAGAAACACCAGGCTGCCACCTTCAAATTAGGTTTTACTTCTCACCAGGTGGAACCATATAACGAACCTTTTACTGAGTGGGAACTATCGCTGGCCCTCTCCTCTTCTCATGATTCAGCACCTGGCTCTGACGATATCCATAATAAATTGCTGAAACACCTCAACCCTTCACAATCATTTCTCCTCCAAGTGTATAACCATATTTGGCTTAAAGGGGTCTTCCCCTCCCAGTGGAGGGAGAGTATTGTGGTCCCTGCCCTCAAGCCTGACAAGGACCCGTCGGTGCTGGACAGTTATTGGCCAATAAGCCTGACAAATGTCCCCTGTAAATTACTTGAAAGGATTGTAGCCCGCAGATTATGCTGGGTTCTTGAATCCTGGGGACTTCTCTCACCTTACCAGTGTGGGTTCCGGGAGGGACGATCCCCTATTGACAATTTACTTCTCTAAACATCATCTTGTGGCAGTCTTCTTCAATCTTCATAAGGTGTACGACACTGCTTGGCGTCGTCATATTTTATGTTCTCATCATGACTGGGGCCTCAGAGGCTCTTTACCTATTTTTATCTGTCAGTTTTTATCGCACCGCCAGTTCTGTCAGTTGGCTCTTGCTCCCCTCGAATACAGGAGAACGGCGTCCCCCAGGGCTCAGTGTTGTTACTCTTTCTAATCGCCATCAATGGGTTGGTGAGCTCTGTTGGGTCGCTGGTAACCCCGGCACCGTATGTTGATGACTTTTGCATATGGTACAGCTCCTACTCAGTAGTGTCTGCTGAACGTCAGCTCCAGAGCGCCGTTCGGCGGGCTTCAACGTGGGCTATGTTCCATGGCTTCCAGTTTTCCTTGTCAAAAACGAGGGTGATGCATTTGTCGTCATACTACAGTTCACCCTGATGCAGAACTGTTCTTGGGTAATCAGTGCCTGGAAGTTGTAGCACAGCATCGTTTTCTGGGTCTTCGCTTTGACAAAAAATTGACTTGGGTGCCCCATATTCGTCACATAAAGATTAGTTGTATGAGAGAACTTAATGCCCTACGTTTCCTTGCTCATTCATCTTGGGGTGCAGACCGAACAACTATCCTTCGTATCTATTGGGCTCTAATCTTGTCCCGATTGGACTATGGGTGTCAAGTTTATGGCTTCGTAACTCCTCCTGCCCTGAAATTATTAGATCCGCTTCACCATTATGGTGTACGCTTGGCTAAAAGTGCATTCCGGGCTAGCCCGGTCGACAGTCTCCTTGTTGAGGCGGGAATCTGCCCTCTTCAGGTCAGGCGGCATCAGCTTCTGGCATCTTATGCCATTGCCATCTGGCAATATCCTGCTCATCCCACTTACCAGGTTCTTTTTGCATATGAAGGGCTTCGACCCCTTGATACCCGGCCGCAGGCGGGATTGCCTGTCAGACTGTGGCTTGCCTCTTTGCCGAGATTTCCACTTCCCTTCCCTAGATTGCGCCCCCCCCCCCCCCCCCGTTTCACTGCACGCACACCCCCATGCATGGTGCCGTGACCACTAATCCGGGCGGATCTCTTCCAGGGCCCAAAAGCTTTAATTTCCCCCATGGTCTTTCGGCGTTTGGTGCGCCCAGTACTAGAAGAGTTTCAGGGAGTCTCTATTTTCTACACTGATGGCTCGAAAACTGCGGGCCACTCTGGATATGCATTTACATCTCCCGTTGGGGCGGAAAGCCATTCTCTGCCAGAGGCATGCAGTGTGTTCACGGTAGAGCTGATGGCAATTTATAGAGCCCTCTGTTTTCTTAAACAGACTGCTGTGGAACGTGGTTTCATGTGTGTTGACTCCATTAGCAGTCTGCAGGCCATTGATCGATGTTTCCTTCCCATCCTTTGGTTGTTTCCATCCACGATCTCCTTGCTGACCTACATCGCGCTGCCTGTTCAGTTACCTTTCTGTGGGTGCCAAGTGATGTTGGTATTACAGGGAATGAAGAGGTTGACCAGTTGGCTTGATCAGCAATTATTCGCTGCCCACCTCCCTTTCTAATTCCGGGTGCGGATCTGCGGGTGCAGAACAGATCTTTGCTTCACTCCTCATGGGATAGCAGTTGGAAAGCTACTGCCCCTTCCAATAAACTCCACACCATCAAAGATTCGACTGCAACTTGGAGTTCATCTTTACGCCCTTCCCGGAGAGAATCGACTGTCCTGTCACCTCCGTATTGGACATTGCAGGCTGACCCATGGATTTCTTTTACGTAATGACAATCCACCACATTGTGATTGTGGAGCCGTACAGTCCGTGTCTCATATTCTGGTTGAATATCCTCTGCATTTGACACTTTGTGGCAACTATGGCTTACCGCCTTTGTCGCCTCTAGTTTTGGCGGATGACCCACAGATTATTGATTGTGTCCTTGCCTTCCTCCGTGAATGTAGGTTTTATTCTCATCTCTAGGACTCGCTTGGTCGGGGTGAGTGGGTTGGTCTCTTGGCTGTTTGCAGGTTTTAGCGCCTTCTCCCACCCAGTCCCCCACTTTTACTTTTTAACGTCGTTTTATTTCTCCCTACCCTGAAGCTGTGATCTGTTGATCACTCTGCCATTAGTAACTTGTGGTTTAGAAGGTTGTTGTCACTTCTGGAGCTATGGGAGCGGACACTGTAGCTTTCGCTACCCTAAATTTGGTTGGGCTCTGTGGCATGTACAATTCAGAGTTAAAGGGACTGATGACCTCGTTGCCATCCCCCCCTCCCCCCCCCCCCACACTGATTTTATTCTTCTTTCAGAGTATCCTCTACTAGTGTCACTTCAGAAAAGACGACTTACTTTTACTGCCACAGTTTTTGTCTCAGGAGAGCCTTAACTTGCACATATTGTCAGTGCTTATCAGCAACATATTATTTATCTGTACTTTGTAAGTCACTTCACGACAATGTCAAAGCCTACAAACAGATTCAGATCTGTATTACCTCCATTGTTTTACTGTGTAAAAGGGGCTAATAACCACGCAGTTCAATCCTTCAGAAACATCATTCACCACTGTCATATTACATTTATAAGATTAACAACTTATTTGTATATCAAAATAATTTATCAGCATAATAATGGAAGTCCAACCTGGAATTAATAATATAGTAAGGACAGTTTACAACTCACCGCAAAGACGTGGTGACGAGCTGCAATAGGCACGTACAAAAGACACACACATAACACTTTCAGCTATCGGCCATAGCCTTTGTCAGAAAAGAGAACTCGCACAATCACAAAGGCACATTACACAGTCATACAACCATCACCTCCGGCTGCTGCAGCTCGTCGCCACGTCTTTGCGGTGAGTTGTAAACTGTCTTTACCATATTACTATCAGTATGCATGTTTGCCACAGGAGGATACATGCATAAACACCCCCTCGCCCTCCATACACAATTTGGCATGAATAGAACATAAATGAATAATTTTACATGTCTATGGTTCTAGATCTTCTTCAAAAACACAACTGCAGGGGATCCATTTCTCCTAACCATACCAGGATGTACAGCTGCTTGTCCATTAGCAGATTTTATTGATCTCACAAAAAATGTTGTTCCTGGAGACTGGCAGGAGGAATGCTTCATGTCAACTACAACAAAAAGTTTTGAATTCAGTCTCTTGTCCATAATAAGTAAGTATCAATTTCAGTTGAAGTCCACTGTTGTAACAATTTGTAATTAAATTCCAAATGTTTAATTTATTGTTAATCAGATGACTTGAGTGTGACTGTTAAAATGATACTGATCTGGAAAATATTTAATAAGGCCCATGAACTGTTTTTTTTCTGTACTCAAAACTTTTTTCAGATAGCTATTGGTTTTTACTCTAGAGCCCATTGTACATCTTATTGGCACTGTTATGCATTTTGCTGGAGGGTTTGTTACAGTCTCAGGCTTCAACTGTTGTGCAAACATATCCACAAAATATTGTTCTTCACATGACATACGGCAATGAACACACCCTGTTTTATTGTGAGCATCTTTTGCGTTCATTCAAGTGGTCACTAAAGGTACCTGCCCCTCTCACTCAGACGCAGTATTACAGTGATGTACTTCAGACGGATCATGTGGCAGATGTGCGACAGAAATTGGCTGCTGTATCAAAATAATGGTTCCAGCATTTAACATTTTTGTTTTTTAAATTTACCTGAGAGTTTGGTTTATAAGAGTTAATTGTGCATCAGTCTCAGAAATATCATCTGGAGAAGTTTTATTTTTCTGATTATGATGCAGAATTTTCCCTTATTAATAAACAGGAGAACTGCCAATCACAGAATATGCTGAACACTACAATTTTGATGCAGCAGTCTTCTATGAGGTCATGGTGCTCACAGCAAAACAGTGTTTGGTTATTATTGGGTTTTATCCATAGCAGATTTAATGGAAAACATCAAAATTTAGTGTAAAAGATGGTGAGAAGTATTTTGGCAAAGCCTCCAATGCAATACTCAATGACAGTGTGTCATGAAATGTACTCAATAGTGTATACCCCCTTTCTCTAATGGTTTATGGATGGGGGAAAGAGAGAGAGAGAGAGAGAGAGAGAGAGAGGTGAATTGTGTGACACAATATGAAAATCATAAGCATGTATAAGTGTGATGTATTGAAATGGAATATCCTTTGCTTTTCCATGCAAAATTGTTTGCCTTTCTTCATAACATACTGTGTTTTTGGTTTGAAACAATTGGTATTGCTTTTAGCTGTCAGATTTGCATCTGTTCTCAAGAAAACCATTGCAGTTATGTAGTGGTACATAGGCATATGATATTGCTTAAATACTATATGTACCTGCAAACCAATGCATATACAGGAAGAGATTTGTCTCCTGTGATTTTCCTCTCCCAACAATCTTCTTTTTTTCCCTTGCAGAATGTGATATGGGTGGCATTTACACACATTGCATGTAGGGTACCTGTTGGTGAAATAGTGTCAGTTTAAGGAAACTTATCAGGTGCATTTTAGATGGAATATTATTATGAAACAGGTTTCAAAACTGGCAAGTTTTGCTCTTTTTACTTTGATTTTTGTTTTATTCTTCTGTAGTAGACTTAGGAAAAGAAATAGATTTTTCACTGAATTATGCTAATGTAAGGAGTGATTAATATTTTTAAGTGGATAGCATGTGGCAATAAGTTGAGAATATCTTTAGGTTGAAACAAATGTCTCCTGTTTAGTTTGTTGTAGATTAATTAAAGTCTTAATTGTTGTTGGTATTAACATTCTCAGTTTTGCAAAGCAATTTTTGTTGTTGTTCCATGAAGTTTTGGGATTGCAGCTAGATTCTGTCGACTTGTTGCCATGATATTTCGCCTAACAACCGTTCAGTGATCTTCCGGAGATTGTTAGTTCTCGACGACACCTTTATAGCAAAAAATTGACGCGGAGGTGCATGCGCTTTAGTAGCCGTCACAAGTGCGCCCTCTTTTGAATTTCCTGATCTCTGTGAAAAACAGTCCTCAAATGGCGTGCGGGCAGTTTGTGCAAAGTTGAAACTGCATGTCTGCCATCTGTCAGAATGCATAAGTACTGCATAAGGTGGAAATACAGTACATGTCTGCCCTCTGTTGGAATGCGCACTTAGTACATTACTAGTCAGATGTATAATTTTTTTTTAATCATAGCTAGAAGTGGCGTCATGGATAAAATGTTTCCTCTCAGTTGATATTAAAGAAATCAGTCGCAAGACTTGTCCAGATGATAGCTGCCGTCGCGATTAATAAGATCTTGGGCTAAGCGTATTTCCACAGTTTCTTTAATGAATTCCAGAAGGATCTTGTCGTGGCCAAGTTTTAATTGGTGGAGTACTCCATAGAATGTCCTGTGATATTACAATGCTCGGGTACGGCCCACTTACTGGGCTGCAACAGAAGAGTGTGGCGTTAATGTTAAACGCACCTTTACTGTGCGTGTCATCTGTCCAATGTAAGCTTGCCACACTGGCAAGATATTCTATAAATTCCAGCTTTCCTCAATCCCAGATCATCCTTAACCAAGCCAAGAAGTGCACTAAACTTCACAGGTGGCTGGAAGATGACTTCAACTTTCAGTCTGATATATTAGTGAGCTTTGATGTCGTCTCACTCTACACTGTTTCCTCTCTTGGACTCATTGTCTCTCATCAGCTAAAAGTTCTCAACCGACGTAACAGCAATTTTTCATCATGTCCTTTCGTCAACTTACTTCTTATTCAACAATGAGTATTTTAAACAAACTGACGGTGTTGCCATGGGCGGTGCCATCTCCCCTCTGGTAGCAAACTTCTTTATGGAAGACTTTGAGGAAAGGCACTTGATTTGCCAGAACATAAACTGGCTGCATTTTGGTGTTATGTGGATGATACTTTTGTAGTTTGGCCCATGGGGAAGAAGAACTGTCACATTTTCTACAACACCTGAATTCAATCCATGACAATCACGATGGAAACTGAGGAGGCCGGCTGCTTACCCTTTTGATGTCTTAGTCAGTAGGAAAGTGGATGGGACCTTGGGGCATTCAGTGTTCGAGAAACCCACACATACAGACATCTATTTGCAAGCATCCAGCTGCCACCACCCTGCACAATTTGTCTTCGTCCTTCGAATGTTGGTGCGTCGCACACGTGTTGATGGACAAAGCCTTCCTATGGAGCTCGAACATCTAAAGTCCGTTTTCAAAGATAATGGATATTCTCCACATCAGATCAGTGCAGTATTGAAGAGGAAGAAACGTGATGACCCTCAACATGAGGATAAGGTGGTGTTCAAATCAAGAGCTTTCCTTCCATACATCACACCTTTCATTGAAATTAGGCAGAATTTAAGAAAACATCTACTGACCACCTGCAAAGATTAGTACACTTCTTGGATTGCTTAAGGATGATCTGGGATTGAGGAAAGTCGGAATTTACAGAATACCTTGCCAGTGTGGCCAAGCTTTCATTGGACAGATGACGCACACAGTACAGGAAAGGTACATTGAACATTAACGCCACACTCGTCTGTTGCAGCCTAGTAAGTTTGCCATAGACGAGCATTGTATTACCGCAGGACATTCTATGGTTTACTCCGCCACTGAAATCTTAGCCACGACGAGATCCTTCTGGAATACATTAATCAAAGAAACTGTGGAAATACGCTTAGCCCAAGATCTTATTAATAGTGACTGATGGTGGCTTTCATTTGGACAAAGCTTGGGACCCAGTGATTCCTTTAAGAGAGGAATCATTATACATCTGACAAGTAATGTACTGATTGCGCATTCAGGCAGAGGGCAGGCATGTACTGTATTTCCACCTTGTGCAGTACTTATGTGATCCGACAGATGGCAGACATGCAGTTTCAACTTCGTGCAGACACCCGTGTGCCGTTTGTGGACTGTTTTTCGCAGAGAGCGGTAAATTCAAAAGAAAGCACGCTTGTGATGGTCACTAATGAGCATGCGCCTCCGCGCCAATTTTTGCAATAAAGATGTTGTCAAGAACAATCTCCAGTGGAACGCACTCACCTGAAGATGGCTGAACGGTTATCAGCCGAAATATCGTGGCAAGCAGTTGACGGAATCTGGCTGCAATCACAAAACTTCATGGAACATTCTGTACACCGGGAAAACTTCAAGAATTTTTTTGTTGTGAAAATGAGAAAAGTTGACATTCTATATAGGATTATGCTATGTATGAAGCTTAAACATGTTGGAAGTAATATTCTTCATGAATTCGGTGTTTCCTTGTAATGTGCTATTGGAAGATTGAGAGAATTTACTTTCCTTTACAGCTCTTGGCATTTCTACATTACTGGCTATCCTGTTAGTAGTATCAGTTCTTTTGGGTACCAACTGCTGCCGAAAACAAACTGCAGATTCATACTACTACCACAGGGTGCAGACTGAAAGCTGAAACACTGCCATGCATTTTTACAATAAAATGAAGAAGAAGACTGAGTTTACTGTGATGTTAAAATAATTTTTGTATGTTACTTTGTTTTGACGTGTGTTTAAAATTTATTGTATTGTTACACGAAATAAAGAAATCTGCCACTTCTACTGTATTTTACATTTGTTTGAAGTATTGTACTGTTAGTGATCTCCCATTTCACAATCTCACTGATGTGTGTGTAATTAGTGCTACAAATTAACACTTAATCTCTTCAACGAAAGGATTTGTTGCAATTAAGTCCATTAACTCGTAAATTTTTCAACTAAAGAAACAATATTTCACAGTTGAAAAAATTATCTACATAATCTGCTTCCTTCTGAATGAAGTCTGTGGTTCTTGCAATAAAGTACCAGGGTGTAGTCATAAAGTTTAAATGAATACTCCAAAAAAGTGAAGTCACAACCATGGTCATCTGTGATGGTATTATCTGTTCACTCGTATTCAGCTTTCAGTGTAACATATTTCTCCCAGCAATGGATGACTTAGTGGAGACCTTGGTTGGTAGAAATATATATTTTGACTGTCCAGGAAATGTTTCAGTACAATAATCACCTAATCATCAGCATACATATACCTGTCACACAATGGTTTATTTATCCAAGGTAAGGGAAAGTATTTTTTGGTGCTATGTTTGGTGAATAATGGGGTGAGACAAATGCTGATGTCCCCAACAGCACCAGCAGCAGGTTAGAGTGCATTTCATGCAGAAGAGCTGAGGCATTGTCATTGACCAAAAACTTGCCCTTAGACAGTTCCATGTGACGCTTTATCTTGACCACCTTCTGAACATTATCAGGGGAGTTGAGCAATATGATTTTGTGAGGATTAATCTTGAGTGTAATCTGTTAGCACCAGATGCTTGTAGCCTAAAACACTCAGCTAGTTTGCACAATATATTTAATGAAATTCAGGGCATTTTTCAAAGAAGTGCATAAAAATCGGGACACATTAGAATTAATGTCAGTATAGGCAAAATAATTTATTTTCATGTAATCTACCATATCACGGATGATAGGTTAGCAGAAGTTATTCATATACCGTTTAGATTTAAAGTAGTACACAATTTTCACATATTTTGCACTGATGTTGATGCTGTAGTCACTGTAACTAGAAGTGTATTATTTTAGTGCTGTGTACTAGCTCTAAAAGTTTAATCTCATTAATAAGAAGTTGTAGAATCCCATACAATGGAGGCTAACGAATGTGGTATTTCACTGTCAGTTTCCACCGTTTCTAAGTTGAGGCGCCCCCCCCCCCCCCCCCGCATCTGTCTACGAAGTTTTAATTATTGAGAACACTCTTTCAATCGATGCGTTAGAACCTGTAATAGGAAGTGGAAATTCAACTAAGCTTCTAATATGTTTAGAGTCACTCGTTCATTATGAAAATAAGAATAAATTCCCTGCCGTTTTTCATTTATAGTAACATCTGATTTCATATTCCAGTCCAGCAGTTTACTTGCACAGTATTTTCTTATACAACAGTTCTTGGCAAATAATTCACCCTCATCCACAGTGAAGTTCATAACATTAGATTGTACAAAACTGTGAAATTGTTGAACACTAACCCAGTTTATAGTTTGTTAGTACAATCCATTCCATTGGCTTAAGAAGTTCCAGAAATGGGTCACACCATTCACAAATATATCCTATACATGTATCATAGAAAGCTTTAATGGTACCATTGAACTGGTTGGATGTCACTAATTCCTCACTTTCCAACTCTTGAAACAACTTATTTTGTCAGCAACTTCAGTTATAGCTATCTCTTTCAGTGCACAAAATACAATTGCAGAATACTTACCTGGTTTGAAAGGAACTGAAGGGTGATGAGTCAGCATATTTTCGATGAAATTCTTCAGGGTTAGACAGACATTTGTCAAGGGTCAGTAAGTAGAATTTCAATGCTGGAAAAACACTAAAGACTCACTCAACAGCTTGAAGAAGTGATAACCATTGTTTTACTATAACATAAAAGTTCCTATTACCCCACTTCAACAAACTCGCAGAACAATTTTAGTTTTTCAACATGTGCACTATACTGTACATGCAAAAATGTTATTAGATTTTACCAGTTATGAGCTGTATATCTATAGGTAAACCATGTGCACCAATCTGGACAGCATTGTGCACAATATGAACAGGACATCCTATATCCATTAAATTTTCATTCTTTTTCTGCAACTTACTATAAAGATTGTGTTCACCTTTCCTTTTCTTTCCTCCATAATTGGTATTTGTGTTGTCAGCTGAAATTTCTACAACCTTTTCCTTGAGATTGAACTTTTCCAACACCTGGTAGACATATGAAGTCAAATGCTCTACAGTTTCAATACCAAAGTTCACCATCTCCAACATTCTCACTATGATGTCTTTATCTGGATGATAAAATGTAACCATTAAAGGAACCAGCTCGTAATCAGAGTGGTTGGAAGAATCTCTCATCACTGAAATAAACTGTGTTTTTTTCAGTTCCTTAATTATTTGTTCCATAGCAAACGGCACAATTGCATTCATAATTGCTCTTGTTTTTGTTTGTCGAACGTTGACTTAATTATGTCATTGGTGCAGGCCATAGAGTTAAAACTCTGGTTGTGCACAATAGTGGTATGCAAATGTGGCTTTTTGCACCAAAAGTAGCTTGTCCATGTTTGAAACTTCCTACATTAAGTAATTTTTCATTTTTGATCTTGAACAGTTAGCCTGCAGAACAACTTTGTTTGACTTTTCATTTGAATATACCGGGACATCCTCTGTTGAATTGTTGAATTTTGCACCAACGCAGGTATACTCAAACATTCTTACTGTGTCCTTTAATAAATGGGAATTCTAGCAGCATCTTGTTTATTTTGCACTTAAATTTTATCATGATGGAAGTTGGTAGGGGAAAAAGTTTATCAAGGTCGCTGCTACAAGCACTGGAAATGGTACAAAACTATGAACACAGAACATGTGCAGTTATTTAGTTTCTGTTTGTGAGTTCGATAGCAATGAGTGCATGAGAGACTGAATGCAATTGAACTGGACAAAGGTTTTCCTGTGCAAATCTTTAACCATACATACCTATGTTCTTAGGTGCAAATGAAGTGATGCCAACATTCTGAAGGTTGCAGCAAACAAATCATTATATGATCAGTCTCCTATAAAAGTTTAATTAGTTAGGAGCGGTTGATAAAAATAAATAAATAAAACACAGAAACGAATCCAATGAGACGAAAATCTGGGACATTCAGCTGTCTCCAGGGAGGGTGGATGGGACCCTACCCCCCCCCCCCCCCCTTACACTCGGTACCATCTTGCCCAGTGTAGTGTGATGTGGGTCCACAGAGATAATTAATGGATGGAAGCAGCCAATTAAGTGAATGTCACAAATACCAATTTTTATTACAGAAAGCATTTTGCAACACAACACTTGAAAACTAATCGGCAAACATCACAACACTGTACAGAATTAAAAAAATTAAAAACAGAGTATTTACTTAGGTTAAATGTGTGAGATAAAACTAATCATTAAAAATGTATCAAACATAACGAAAGTCAGAAATAAATAATTTAGGTTTGAATTATTCACTAATTACTGCTGAACAGCAATAATGTCAGATTTATGGTGGCCAGCAAGTCAAAGGGACAATTTACTTAACATTTCAGAATCTAGATTTTATGCACTTTCACAAATACCAGAACCATCTCGAGTGGCTACTTTCCCACTTCAACAGAGGTATGGTAGATAATCTTTGACCTTACAAAGTTTTAGTACGGAACAACAGATAATACAGTGATAAATACAAAACACATCCTGATTAAGTTTCATGCAGTACACCTCTACATTCAGTCCCTAAACTGTCTACCCAAGAATGCAGATAACACAGATCACACCTAAAACAGGCAAGTAATAATTACACAAAAAACATAGTTGTCTGTCAGAGATCCTTCCCGGCACAAACATAGAAACAAGACAGTAACTGGCAGTCATGTGCCAATGCCAAAGCCAAACCACCAAATACTTCACCAGGATGGACAGCCAAGTACATTCTATATTCACAAGACACACTGAATTTGTGCAGCATGAAAATTTGCAATATCAATCATCTGCGCACTGTGAGTTGGGGGGTGTTAGGGGTTGACCCTGTGAAGACAGTAAAATTTTGGCACGAGGTGTTCTAACAGGACACCTCCAATGCAATATTTCCATTTCAGTCTGCAGGTATTCCATCTATATGGTGTCAAGTAGTGTGTGTTGCAACCACTTCCCCCTTTGTCCAGCACTGGTGGAAAACAGACTGCTGATGCAGCATTGAACAACGGCCCAGATTGTCTGTACTGCTTCTGTCTTCTCAAAGACACAGACCTTTAACTCCCTGCTTCTGATCTGTGCGTTCCCACATAAACGACACACACCAACAAAGATGTCAAAATTACATCTAGAAGTAAGTATGGTTAACATCTGTGGATAGAGCAGACTGAGGTGCAGTCTGAATGACATGCACACTGTCCATCAACCAAAATGGCCGCCCTCTTAAATACCCTCATAGCGACACTCTGGAATTAAATCATGGTTTAGTCAATAAAAATACTCTTTTACACTTGATATAAATGATAAAAATATATATCAATAAAACATGAACTTTCCTCTTAATTTGGAAATGTCACCAGAATTTATATACATGATTTGGTTTTTAAATTATTTAATAAATACGAAGTTTTTGTAATGCTCAAAAATCAAATTTCAGCCCCTTATTCAAATTCCCTGTGTTTTAGAACACACACACACACACACACACACACACACAGCACTTAACATTACTGAATGAGGGCTTTCATTTGAGCACTTGTTTGAGCAATTGGCTCAAAGAATTTCCAAAATACACATTTTACGAAATTATTATTAAACACACTGACTGCCGCGATGTCGGAGGCACACCAGAGCTGCCTGCTGTGGCCGCCGGTGGCCACACGGCAGCCAACATGTTAATGATAATATTGAATTTACTATATCTCAAAAACTATTGATGTTGCTGGAGGCGTGTTTAAATAAGTGCAAGCATCTATTCTTTAGCTTCAAAATGAGCCTACAATCTCTTTCCTATCATATCAGAATTAGCTGTTATTAATTTTTAAATAGTATGTAAGATATTGTTTTGCCCGAAAATGGGTCCTCTCCAGCGGTTGCCATTTACGCAGTTATAACCACCGGTGTTTCCACTCGTGTGATCATTATGCCTAAGCGATACTGGCCAGAGGTGCCGCAATCTGTCAGCCAGCTACTGAACTCAGTCAACTCATCTGTCAGATTGACACATGACTACCTTGTTTTTGCAAACTGTCATAACACAGGCTGACTGCACGTGTGCGAAATGCAGAACCCCATTGGCAACATAGCTTCACAAGGCTTGTCACCTTACACACTCTACCTGAGCTGTTTGCCAATTGCTCGCCGTGGTCCACTGCTGGCCAGTCCTTTATCTTTCCAAACAATACCATTACTCATACTAATTGCATGACTCTACGGTCATTATTTCTGTAAAGTTACACAGTGTAGGGGTTAAGCTTGGCCTTCAGGTGTTCAGTAAGATGATAGGTACACCAATGTTGCTAATGCAATAGAACCTCTTATTTGTGGAGGTTTAGAAGTTTGTAAAGTCATGGTGGAATTGGCTCTTTGTGTCATAGTTTCTTCACAACTTCACCTTACAAGCCAGACACTGAAAAAGCACTGCCGTTGTCCTCTTGATGTGCTCAGGGTCAATCTTCTATTACTCAGTAGCCTGTAGTATTCTGTGTATATTTCCAATGTAATCCAGGTGTTGTAGGATAACTATTGTACTGAGTATTTGTCATCAGGTAAGATGATAATATTTAGGATGTTCTATATGTTCCTGTATGGTTTCTGACAGAACGCGAAGTTAGAGAGGAGATGCTGCCTGGACGTGTTGCTGAGTGTGTACGGATGACAGTGCCACCGGGAGGATGAGATAAAAGTAGGATGTGTACTCCTAGGCAGTTGGTTCATCAGTGCACCTGAAGATGGCAACATGTTCATTTGTGAAAATTTTGTGCCAGTTTGACAAAGGGATCTGATCATACTCATGAATTTTTTCCTCAAGCCAAAGCCTTTTGTAGTTGTTAATGTATTTCAAGATGTGATGTAAGAATGTTGCCTGTTCTTGGAATGTGTCATTAAACAATGTTTGTAAAAAAAATCATTTAAAAGTTTTAGATGTATACCTTAAATCCTCATGCCTCGCGCATAGACCTATTGTATTGACCAAAAATTCCATTGTCTGAATAGTTTTTACCAAATTTGAAACATATACCTCCTCCAATTGTATGCTTCAATGCCCTCCACCCCCTCTCCCACTTCAGCTCAGTTTGTATCATTGTTATGTCAACTAACCTCTGTAGTAGGTCATGTAAGACAGTGTTTGTTAGATAAACCCATAAAAAATCTGGAATCAAAAGCAAAGTAGCCATCATAGGTGTAGTAAAACCAAAGGCAATGCATTAATAAGATCCAAATAGAGAACCTATGTGAAACAGAAATGGTGTGTGTCCATCTGAACTCAGACCCAGTTTTCCAAGAAGAGAGTACAGTATGCATTAAGAAAACAATTCTCAGCAAATATCAGTAGAGAAATCTAAATTAGATGATAGGTTTGGGATGTTACTTGACATACATACCAAGAAACCAGCAAGATCTAAGGCAAGTTCCTCCACAATGCACTCATCACAAAGACAAATACATAAAGGTGTAGCCCACCACAAAAATGATTCCCACATTTTGGTGCAATGTGACTGGATTTCACAGTCGCGCAGAACAACTGAAGTTCCTTGCACAAAAAAGACCTTTGTTACATTTTAACAAACTGACTGCTGCGATGACATCAGAGGTGCACCAGAGTCGACTGCAGTGGCCGCTGCCGGCCACATTGCAGCCGACATGTTGAAGATGCAACCACTACTCTTATAAGGAGCTACAAAATGCGTGGGCTTTGTTCTGATGCAGTTAAATGTTGGGTGGCTGTTTTTGCCAATAACCAATTTTTACGTGTGTGTGTTACAGAACAATTGTGTGTCTGTCATTGCATGAGCTGTTAGATACAAAGAGATATTAGAGTGCCTTCTTAGACATTTATCCTTTCTTCTTTAGATTGCTATGCACATGCCATGTTGTGTTCCTCTGGTATCTTCCCATGAGGTTGAGCTCTAAACGCCACCTGCTTAAAGAAAACTACTCTCTCCTTAACTGAAGGCTAGGAATGCGTTTCAGCTGTGCAGCTTGCCCATTGACTTCTACTGCTTACCTTGTCTCATAACTCTTGTGGGAAGCTTTTAATAAATTGCAATATAGTGAAAACTTTTCATCATATACTCATATTTATGAATTTGACAGTGGCTTAAATCTTGGTGAGGACTTACTGCCTTCTTTGGTGTTAGTATTATTCACCATTTTCCAATATTGTAAGTGTATTGTTAGCTTTAATTTTTCGAGTCTCTCTGGGAGTCAAATACCAATGCCGCTGTACAGTTTCAAATACATACTTCTTTAAATACATAATTTAATAGTTCTGTCATCAGTTTGAAGACTAGACACATGCACAAGAAATGTAATGTAAGTTTTGCACTTCATCATTTTTGTTCAATTTTTCCTTGGGGTATGACAAGAACTAGTTAGAATTTTGTTTTAGATCTATGGGGTAAATGTAGGTACTAGAATACCAAATGATATGTGCATTACTAGAATACACATTTATTGTACTGTAGTGCACAACTGATACAGAGTACCCGTCCCTTGGAGGTGGGGGTGTCGCATTGACTGGCAGATGTGCAATTAGTGGACCAAATGGTGGCCACTGCTCGGTTTAGTCATCAAATCCTTGAGGACTGTGAAGGGAGTTGTCATACCTGGAGTGCAGGGGTGGTGAGGTGGTCAGCGGCGCACACGGCACACACAGAAACACAAAACTGTTAGGACACATGAAAACTCTTATGGCATCGATGATTGTGGAGGGTGAGAGTGGGTATTGTTGCACTACCGATGTGCTTGGTGCTGATGTAGATGACGATGCAATCGATTTGGCCAACAATATGTAAGCAGAAGAGCCTTGTATGCTAATTGAGAGATTTGTTATGTCCTCTGGCGAAACATCCACCCACAGTTCGACAATGCACATCTCCAGCAGAACGCCCTGGTCGGTTCTGGGAATGGGTGTTGAGGAACCTAGGAATGGAGAGACGGGAGGGGCCGGCGACTTGTGCCAACCTGACGAGGGAGACACAGGACCAGGAGTTGGGTGTGGTGCACTTACGAGTGCCTTGACGATCTTGATGTAGAGTGAGTGGTTGGATAGGGGCATAATAGGCTTGAAGGAGAGCCATGGGTGTCGTTCGGCTGAGGGCGGGATGAATCTGACGTCAAAGGTTGAGGGCCCAATAAATGTGGAGGCAAAAAATGATAAAAGGTGAGCTGGGGTGTTACAAATTGCAGGTGGTCTCGAAGTGGGCATGGCAGGGGACGGAATATGAGAGTTTGACTGTGATCCATGATCAGAAGAATTTGCGTCCTCAACACGTGGAGGGGGGAGGAGTTGCTCCTTGTACGTAAGCTGGTTTGACCTTGTGAAGTGATATGGTGATGGGGTAGCATTTGACGTCAGTGTCTAATGTCTGGTCTGCCTGTTTAAGAATTTTATGCGGACTGGTATAGGGTGGATGTAAGGGAGCCCACACTCTTTCATCATGGAGCATTATGTGTGTGTAGGTTTCTAATGTGTGTGGGATGTGGTATATATGTGAGCGGGGAGGGGGGGGTGGAAGGGGGGATGACTGAAAGGCTAAGAAGATAGGAGTTTAGAGCAATGCAGTTTGACACACTTGAGTAAGGTAGGTAGCTTGGAGAGGGCAGGTTTAGGTGAGAGGTTGACCAGTTCACCAAGTAGGATGAGTGTTCATAAACGAACTCGGCAGTGGTTACCTTTAGGTCCTCCTCATAGGTAGTGTGGACGCCAAGATGCATGAACTGTAGTGCCTTTGTCCATAGTTTGCTGTGGCAATTAATCACAGTCTTTAATGTCTTATACCACTGCTTGACTAATCCATTGGATTGGGAGTGGTAAGCTGTAGTGTGTATATGGAAAATGCTGCAGAGAACATAGATTGAGTCAAACAACATGGGTTCGGATTGGTGGCCTTGGTGGTTTGTGATGGTGGCAGGGCAGCTGAAGCAAGCAATCCACGTGGAGAATAATTCATGTACCATTGTCTCTGTGGTAGTGTTCAGTAGTAGTGCTGCTTCCACCCACTGTGTCATCCTGTCAGTTACGGAAATAATGTACCTGTAGCCCTTGGATGGGGGGAAGGGGCCCACTAAGTCTATGTGGATGTGTTGAAACTGCCCTTTGAGGTGTAGGGAAACTACCGGGGGGGGGGGGGGGGGGGGCAGATGGACATTATGTGGTTGGTATTTTGTTCTGTTAACACAGTGTACAGCTGTGGGCTCACACTTGGCAGTTGCACCTCAAGTCATGCCAGACAAAATGCTTGGTGATGAGTCTTGTGGACGCGGGTATGCCAGGGTGTGCTAAGTTGTGTAGTTTTAAGAACACTTCCTGTTGTAAGGTGCGGGTGATGAATGGTCGTAGCGTACCAATGGACTTGTTACACCAAATCTTGCCTAGTATGCTTGGATATATAATGCGTACCATTTTGAGTGACGAGTTCTGGGTGGAAGTCAATGTTAAAAGTTCATCATCTGCAGATCACGAGGCAGCAAGGCTTGGCAGGTCAAAAAGTGACATCACCACACCCACCCGTGATAGAAAGTCTGCGACAACATTGTCGGCACCCTTAATATACCGCACGTCGGTGGTAATCTGTGATGTGAAATCAAAATAACAGAAGTGTCTTGGAGGGGGCGGGTCTTTCGGAGGGTACTGTATGGCAGCAGCTAACCATTTATGGTTGGTGAGTATGTAGAATCCTTTGCCTTCGACCTCTGTATGAAAATGTTTGATGGCCTCGTAGACTGCTAATAGTTTGTGACTGAAGGCAGAGTATTTCTTCTTCACATTGTTCAGTTTCTTTGAGAAGAACTTCAGTGGAGAGTTAGTGTCACCAACAGTTTGGTTCAGGATGGCACCTACTGTAGTATTGCTAGCATTTGTAGTTACAAGTAGTTCCGCCTCGAGGTGAGGGTTGCAATGGTAACTGCTGCGGGTAAATATTGTTTTACATTCTCGAAAGCAGAGTACCTTGCCATCGGTACAAGGCATGGGTCATGTGCCTAAATTTAATGGTACCGCAAGTGCATCTGTTAGTGGAGCTTGAACTTACGCTGCGTCAGTAAGTGCTTCTGGTAACAGTTTATTGTTCCATTGAAACGCAACAGTTCCTTGTCAATAGTGGGGTGTTACATCTCTAATATGGGTTGCACTTTAGCAGGTGGAGGGGTAATGCTCGCTGATTACACCACAAACCCAAGGAAGTCTACAGAGGTCTGACATTATTGCAGCTTTTTATTGTTTGTTTTGATGCCAACTACTTTCAAGGTATCAAACAAGGTTTGTATATTGATTTTGTTGTCCTCTAGTGAAGGGCTGAACACGAGGCTGTGATATAAATAGGTGAAACAAAAATCAAGATGGAGGGAAACCTCATTAATACATTGTTACCAGTGTTGAGCAGCATTACGAAGCCCTAATGGCATGTCTGTTAGACGTAGTTTATGGACGGTTCCATTCATAACAACCGAGACTGTTGGTTCAGTGCATCCAGTGGTGTTTTTGTCAACACTTGTGCTGTGTGGCTGCCGGTTGGGATGAAGCGAGGTCAGATAGTTTGACATGGCTAGGTGAGTCCGAAGTCTTCTGAGGGCACTGTTCAGATGTCTTCTGGTCGGTAGTTTGGGTTCGAGTGGACATAGTGTGGTGCATGGCCGTAATTTGAGTTGGTGGCACGGTGGGTTTTTCTAGGGTAGATGACTGTTGTGCATTGCTGACAAACACTTTGGGAATCAATGAAAAAGACTCTTGGTGCTTGTACATAGTGGCAGCATTGGTTTTAGTTAGCATGGCTGTGACAGAGAGAGGGTGTAAGCAAGGTGGTTATGCCTCTCTTAAGAGTTTGTTGTTTTTTAGAGGTGCCTTAAACTGCCGTATTTGAGCCACCGCTGGCAGCGAGGAAGTTATAGTCTTAGCAACGAGGTTAAAAACTGGTGCTAGTGGTAGCATGACAACTGCCATCCCCGAAATGTCTGTTTGTGTGCATGGTTGTCATGGCAACATTTGAATGTTTAGAAATATCGGCATCAGAGGGTCGTGATTGGTGCAAGTCTGCAAAAGGGAGATTAACACTGTGCTTGGGTGGAGAGTCACTGTTCATACATGACTTGAGACACTGGTACTAACCTTAGGTTGGCACTGTTGTAGCATTCTGATTTACTGCTGAGCAGCACTACTCTTGAACATAGTCTTCTCCATGTGAAGTTTGTTCTCGAACTGCTCCTGTTGTAAACATGTCCTCTGGTCTACTTAGGTGAACAGTTTTTCTCTTGTTTCCTGTAACATAGTCGAGAGGGAATCACACAAGCTGATTAGTTGGGAGTGTGAGCTCGAGTCAGTATCTTGCACAATAACTGTAGTACACTGTAAATGTTCACCAGAACATTCGTGAAACACAATATCACAACCTACATTAGGCGAAAGTACATGATGTTTAAGGAAGTCAATACCCAGTATAGGTTTTTGGAATGTCTGCCATCAAGAAAGTCCATTTAAGCATGCATTTGGGTGAAAGGTGTACAGAAAATAATGATTGGCATTTACGGCTTGTAATTGGATATGGTGCAGTTGAATGATTGCCAGTTTCATTGACAGTAGTAGCAAAGAGATGCCTGTGCCTATGTCGATGAGAAAGTATATGCCTATTACTCAGTCTTTGATGTACAAGTGAACTCACTTGGGGGATGGTGCAGCATACTGAGTGAAGGGACAGCTGGCATCTGTCTTGGATGTTGCAGGTGGCCTATACTGACCTGCAATGAGCATTTGGGTGATGGTATGCTAATGGCACAATGGGTAGTGATGTGGGTATTCATGAGGCAAGTGGCTTGGAGGGGGTGGTCCATCAAGGGAGCGTTGGAAGCTCGACTAGGAGCAATAAGGCAGCAGTGTAGTCGCTACTGTGGCTGACTCGACTGGCCCAGTGAGTGGTGCTCTGCATCTAGATTGCAGCGGCAGCCACAGTCTGCTAAGGTGGGAGGGGGAGGGAGAGTGGAACTGGTAACGGAAGGTGGCCTTGGTCTGCTGGGCATGGAGCTCATGCTAGAGAGCAGAGTGCACTCGATCAGCAGCATGGATGTGTTCATACGTTTGTTTGTCTTCATGGCCGGAGATGATGATTTGGATGGGAAGAGGCAGTTTCCCAATCCAGATCAACATGAGGATGTCATCAGGCATGGCCCTTTTGCTGACGAGGAATCAGAAGTGCCACCACAGCTGTGACGCAGTTTTGTCACCGAGGTGCTTCTCATAGATGAAGTGGTGAATGTTTTCGGTTGGTGACATGTTCCAGTATTATCCTGTTGTCACTGGTGTATTTGTCTACCCGGGGGGGGGGGGGGGGGGTGCGCTGACCAAATTGTAGATCAAGTATATACGGTTGTGGAGGTTGGTTACCATACAGATGAATCGTGAGTCATCATCAAGTGAATAGTGTTGAAAGGTTTGCTCAATGAGAACGATCCAGAATTCAGGATACTCAAGCTTGTACACAGGCAGTTTTGGTAGTCTCTTGAATGGTGTCGATTTGGGTGCGGCTGGTAGGTGAGGTGCAAGTGCAGATGGTAGGTCCCAGACATGGTGGATGCTGTATCTTTGAGTCTTGTTGGGATGGCCAGTGTGCTTGGCAGCACTGTAAAAATGGGTGGTTGGGTTGTTTGCCGGAATGAAACATTCGACTGGCACAGCTGAAACTCTTGGCTAAGTTGGAAATGTGGGCAGATGAGCATGCAAAACGAGGTTCAAATTTGAATGCCTTGAAATCATGTGTGAAGCTGGTAACTGCAGGTAAACTGTCGTGGCTGGCACAACGTGTGTTTTGGTACATGGCAGAGCATTATCGTAGGTTCACCTGTGAAATCACCCTGTCTGCTAACAGAATAGTTCACAGCACTCTATTGGACAGGCGTGTTACTAGATAACCTCTGCACGTCATTTACAATGTTCACATGGCACATATTGAAAGAGGTTCCAGGAACTGGTACGAAAAAGTCAATGTTCTGAGGTGAGTTCACTGGCAAATAGATAGTAATACTCCCATTATTAGAGTAACTGCTCAATGGAGCAACATAGGTGCTCAGAAACTGTACATTTTGTTGCTGTGCTACATGTGCGGAAGGATACTGTAGAAGCCTATTAGAGGCAGAAAATGTTCTATCTACAAAATTAGCACTGTTTGCTTGCACAACATAATTAATGTCTGGTTGTACTGCTTGTAGCATAGAAGATGCAAATGGATTATTCTACCGGTGGAAATCACAGCTCGATCTAACAAATGCCATAACAAAGCTGGAGTCACCCGAATTGTTCACAAGGTTATTCGCTCAGAATGGTAAGGAAAAAGGTTCAGGTGATGTAGTGCGAGTTGATTCCACTGTAGAAGGACGAATGAAATCCAGTGGGTTAAACATGCCTTCTTTGTTACGCTGTTATGCACTGAATCGGGGGGAGGGGGGGGGTTGTTGCCTGTGGCCATTGTTTCACCTATGTGGTTGAATTGTCGGAAGTAGGGGTTTTACAAGTAGGAAGTCCCAAACACTTAACTTGTGTAAAATGATTAAGCAAGAAACTCGGGGTCACCTCTATGGGGTAAAGGTTGTACTAGAATACTGAATAATATGCCCATTATTAGAACACACATTTACTGTACTGTAGCACAGAACTAATACAAAGGAACTGAGCTATAAAAGTCACCAAGACAGTACATCTGCTTGGCTTGCAAAGATCATAGGCAAAAAGATATACATTGGCACTTGTTTATGGTTGACAGCTTGCTACCTCTGCGATTGTCGCCACAGAATCTTTATAATGATCTGACTAAAAATTGTTGTGGAATTCATACTTGACCCTTTGTACAGGTGCAAGATTTGGAACTTTTCTCTATCAGTTTTTCCAACAGCCTTTTTGCTTGTGGGATTTCCATGATATTGACTTAGATCATCTTTGAATGACTGCTGACCAGTGTGTCAAATCTAGTGTTTGTAGAAAAGTTAGATTATTAATCTGAATCTGCCAGTCCCAGTTGCTCTTATCAATGTTAGTGTGCAGTGTAATTCATTTTGGTTTATGGTAGACCTAAAATTTCTACTTAGTCTATAAATACTTTTTGTTTAAGAGTGCTTTAGACCCGGTGGTCTCAGGGTAAAATTCTTGACTGGGAACTGAGAGGTCACTAGTTCAGAACCTGGTTGGATCATGGATTTTTCAATCTGCATTTTAATCCAGCCTTAACCTCTCAACACATTAAATTGTAGGTCCTTTTTTCAGTGGCAGACTAAGTGGGGGGTGGGGGTAGGAGGGGAGGGGCGGACTGCCTTGGGCCTCTGGTCCTTTTTTTTTTTTTTTTTTTTTTTTTTTTTTTTTTTTTTTTTTTTTTTTTTGCATCTCATTCTCCTGGGGACTCCAAATATTGAAAGCTATTTTTTCAGACTGTCCTGTGCCTCTCATCCTGGAAGGGGCCTCCATTTTTATAATAGTAATACATGTATTTTGAAGTGGACGGGGTTGGGGGGGGGGGGGCGGCTCCTTTCGTTTCACTGCCACCCCGGGCCTTCAACAGCCTTAGTTCGCTACTGCCTCTTTCCCTGGTTTAATAACTGGGGTAGTTTAGAAACATGCAAGTCGCCCAAGTGGAGTCCAGTTGATTTTCATCAGGCCACTGACCCACATGAAATTATTATGTTGGAGAGTTCAATATGTCTTTCCAGTTTACATTCCATATGTTGTGGGAAAATTTCTCTATTTTGTATTTCCAGTTTCAACCAATTCTCATTTCGTAATATGAAGTAGGCTGCATTGTATGGGAGACATGATTACAAGCTTTGGGGCAAAATCAGTAAACACTCCAGAAGTTCACAGTCATGGTTTCAAAATTTCACACACTGAGTTTACTATGTGCCCTGTTAGAATAACTCCATTGTATGAAAAATGCTGAGTTGCCTCTTGGTTTGTAATCCACATTAAACTGCAGGTCCTCCTATAACAGACTGGGTTGGAGGAGGGCAACATACCATTTCCAATAGGACCATGAGTAGTAAATCACTGTGGTGTACCACTATTCAGACTGATGTCTTCTTTACCTTTATGATGCTGGTATTTCTTTGGAGTTTCACATAGTTAAAAATGTCTTGTGCTTCCTATGTGTACTTGTCCACTGGTGACTGTTTCTGATGTATATTTCACATACTGACCTATGAGAGTGACCTTAGAAGTCTCTATGGCACCAGCCATGAACTCTGTTGCTGAATTATGAATCCTGAGGTTAAGACCCTCCACGTAGTTTCTATGAAGAAGACTGATTAAGTCCTCAGAATGAGTTGCAAGTCAACAGCTTTTTAAAGAGATCTCATGAATGTGGTTATCTGTCTTAACCAATGTCTGCTAATCTCTGGAGAGTACTGAAAATGTGTGAGAACCATACATATGAGTGACAATCTACAGCTGAATGCAGCATATGCTCTCAGTTGCCCTGCTTCTTCCATAAGGCAGACAATCCATGGTTTGTTCGTTGCCTGTTGCCCATTTCTATTAGAGGGGAGGGGTCCTAATATGTCGGACATTGGAGCTGCCAACAATTAACAGCTCCGCATTTCCCTATGTGGGTACCTGGATTATGACAAAGAACCACATATCCATGTGAGAAAGGAAATACAAAATCTGATGACTTTGTATCCTAATCAGTGGGGTGTTGTGTTACAAATCTGTTTATTAGAAGCATAGGGCTAGACATTTAGTCATAACCATAATACCATGTTCTTTGCAGAACTGTTTTAGATCTTTATACATACCTCAAGCACAAGCCACCACCTGTTGACTGCTTCATGATAGATCAGTGTTCTCTGTAGACCACCCCTGGATGGTGGGGGGGGGGGGGGGGGGGAGGGGCGGGATGCAGAGCGGGCACGTTGTAGGGAACCTTCCCAGTAGCATGCCACTCTGTTGCTCCACTCCCAGCGAAATATGCTATAGCTATATGAAGCTGGTAAAAAATGAGAGAATGGACCTTGCAGCTTCCATCTGTTAATCAATGGCTAACTTCTCCTCCATTGTGACCTACATCTACATAGTTACTCTGCAAATCACACTGAAGTGCCATGCAGAGGGTTCATCGAATCACTTTCATATTCTTTATCTACCATTGTATCCTTAAGTAACATGTTGAAAGGAAGTAAAGTACATGAAATATCTCTTCTTTTGATGATCATTTCTCCCTATGTAGATGGGAGTCAATGTATTTTCACATTGAAAGGAGAGAGATAGTGATCCAAATTTCATAAGTAGATCTCATCCCCCAATGAAAAGCTCTGTTGCTGTAATGATTTTGACTTCAACACCTGTATCATTTCTATGACAATCTCTCCCCTGTATCTTAATAATACAAAATGAGCTGCCCTCCTTTTTATTCTTTTAGTGTCATCTGTCAATCCTATGTGATAAGGATCCCACACTGCACAGCAATACTCAGAAAGAGGATGGACAAGTGTAGTGTATGCAGTCTTTAGTAATTCTGAGTGTTCTGTCAATAAAATGTTTAGATTGCCATACCCACAACATTTTTTTTTTTTTTTTTTTTTTTTTTTTTTCCAAATTAAGTCTGTTGTAATACTAATTCCTAAGTATTTAGTTGAATTGATGGCCATCAGATTTGATTGATTTATCTTATAAACGAAGTTTAACAGATTCCTTTTAGTATGTGGATGGCCTTTAACTTTTTACAGAACACTGTAAATTGACATCAGTGAATACAGGTCTGTAATTCAGTGGGTTACTCTTATTGCCTTTCTTGAATATTGGTGTGACCTGTGCAACTTCCTAGGCTGGGTACAAACCCTTCATTGAGTGAACAGTTGTATATGCCTTAATCAGCATACTCTGATAGGAACCTACTTGGTATACAAACTGGATTAGAAGACTTAATGCTGTTAAGTAATCACGCAGTATCCAAAATCTGAATTATTTCCAAAATTTATAAAAATCAAGTGAATAGGCTGACATCAAATAGTAGATGCAAATAATGTATAGAAACTGCTGCTGGAAACACTTTCATTGAGTGACTTGACTCTGCTAGCTGTTTATGGTTTGCGACTTTCACAACATTAAAATGAATAGGTTGGTGCTAGCAGTTACAGAAGCATGAAACTACACTATGGAGTTAATTCCTTCTGCACTAGCAATGACAAAATATTTCTAACTCTTGGGTCAATATTAACACTACTACAAACAGATAAATGCTTCTGGGAAGCAGTGAACTGCAACTGTTTACTTAAGAAAACTTGTTTTTATTTATTCATTTATTCGTGTCAGAAACATAACATGAAACACAAAAACAAAAATGAAGATCAATGAATATAAATACAAATTAGCCATTAATAGTACACATATTTACAAGTAACAGTGATAACAGTCCAAAAGGTCTTACCCCAGGATTAAACATTAAACTATGCTAACCCAAAATCTGGCTACATCACATGCATCACAGGTAGCACCAGTCAGGTCCTGCATGGTACAGCAGGCTGGACAAAGCTCACACTGTAGCAGATGCTCCGTGGTTTGTTCTTTTCCACACTCACACATGACAGATGCATCAGAGAGGCCCCACCTTCTCATGTTGACTTTGGATCTTGTTACGTTGGTCCGCAGTCTATTGAGGGACTTCCACGTCATCCAGTCCTCCTCATAGCCAGGTGGGAGTGCTTACTGTGGGGTCGTCCAGCCACCAAGGTCCCTGATCTTTGCTCTCCACATCTCTAGCCTGGTCAGTTGTGGTGATTTGTCGAGCTCTGTCGTTGCATGCAGAAAGCTTTTCCTTGATTTGAGTCTGCTATGGGCTGGCTGATAATCAAAAAGGGGATGGGTTGATAGTTTAGATGCCTTTGTTCGTTCCATTCTGGCTGTGACTTCTCTTCTAATACCAGGTGGCATATACCAGCCAGGCAGTATAGTTTTTCAACTGGCGTTGGCCTTAGACATCCCGTGACAATGCGGCAGGTTTCATTTAGAGCCACATCCACTTGTTTAGCGTGGCATTAGTTGTACCATACTGGGCACACGTATTCTGAAGCTGAGCAACACAGGGACAGGGCTGTGGTTCTTAATGTATTGGGTTGTGCACCCCAGTTTGAGCCTGCGAGCTTGCGAACAATATTATTTCTAGCATCGCTAGAAAACTTGTTAACCAAATGATACACACAAACTATAGACTTCTGCAGCTAGAGACTTAATTCTTCTCTACACTTCTGCTCCTTTTCCACGTGAGAATTAAAATTATATTAGTGTCTAATATAATCACCAGTGATGTATGATATTTAGTCTGCCATTCTGCCGGCCGCGGTGGCCGAGGTGACTGAGGCGCTCCAGTCACGGTCAGCACGGCCACTACGGTCGGGGGTTCGAATCCCCCTCGGGCATGGATATTTGTGCCGTCCTAGTTCGTAAGTAGTTCATAAGTAGTTTGTAAGTTTAGGGACTGATGACCCCGAAGTTCAGTCCCATAAGCTTTACAAACATTTGAACATTTTTTTTCTGCCATGCTGTGAATTTTAAATACTAGATGCAAAAAAAAAAAAAAAAAAAAAAAAAAAAAAAAAAAAAAAAAAAAAAAAAAAAAAATCATCACAATCATTTTTATACAATGTAGGCTGAGAGAAATTGCCCTGACACGTGAGAGCAACATTTTTTGCATATCTTGAAGTGGTTATCACATAGAACTTATACATGCTGTGTGTAAGAGAGATGGAAATGAATGTCATAGGTCAGCACTTTCCAGACTGTGTTGTGACACACTGGTGGATCATGAGAGCTATTCATGTGGGTCAGTGAATGGCTTTTAAAATATCTAAGTAAAATATCTTGGAAACTGAAAAATATGCAAGGGTATTTCAAGAGGAAAGTTTTGTAAACTGAATAGGTATGTACAGAGTAGTAGTAGTTACTTGATTTGTATAAACTGAGATTTGTTGATTACTGTAGTTAAGGTACTTCATAAACTTATTATTTTGTAGAAACATAACTTACAGTTCATAGATATCTAGTTTTTCTTAAAAATTAACTGTACAATTTTACCATGAGTAAATTGTGGGGAATGCAGTGGGAAAGCCAATGGGCACTGTAGTGAGGTTCTCTCCTGCAATTGCAGGATATGCAGCAGGAATATGCCATGAAATATGTACCAACGAGTTGAACAATGGTTTTCTGAAGCATATCCACAGAAACTGGGAGGATTCTGTAATAATGAATATTCTAAACAACGTGCTGATACTGCTTGTTTCATATATAAATGAAGACCTAGATTTCTGTGGCAACTGCCGTACCTTAATGAAATGGAAGGGAAGTGTATACATTCCAAAAAATCACCTGGTTTCTTTTTTTTAAGCAATTATTCACTGTTAATGGAATATGTTGAAAGTCATTAATTAGAAACAATGTGTCTACTAAAATTTTTGTCTTTGGCATGGTTGCTACGGATGCTTTTAACATAAGATTAAAATCTTATGTTCAGATATGACTGTGTTCTATGCCAATAAAATAAAGGAGCAAATATTCTATTTCAAACTGTGACTACATTTTCTTTTACAGCTAAAATAACAAATGGAATAAGTATGGTAATACTGAATTCCCCATAACTCTAGTACTTAATCTATAGTCTGATTTAAATTAGTTGTCACTTGACGTTTGTGGGCCAAAGCTGCAGCATTGTCACGTCAAGTACTGGCTGGCGGCAGCCGCCACAGCGCATCGCTCCACGCGCCGATAGAAAGTCACTTTAAAGCCTTCTTCTACAAGAATCGAGTAAAAAATTTCAAATTCACACACGATGTATGTATCTATAAAGTCTCACACTATGTTAAAAATCTATTCTTGATTTTAATTAGGGCAAGAGCTACTTTAATTTGTTTGAAACTATTTAAATTTTTCTAGTTCGCTAACAGCTTCAAACTAATCACTTCATATCTTAAAAACTATTGGTCTCAAAACAATAATTTTTTTTCCATTCATTGCTAAAGTTACATGCTTGACAACGAATCTTTAAAGGTTTTCATAGTGCATTGGGTTTCCAGTATATAAATTTCTGAAAACTACGTTTTTACGCATCTATATCAATATTGAACTCGTAACAAGTATGATGTTTAAAATCTCTATTTCCTACAAAATTTACATAAACATTTTGAAATTTACATACAGTATCAATCTCAGTGATATTTCTAAGCACAAAAAAAAATATTTTCTTTATTTTACTTAGCACTGGTTTGACATGAACTATTGAAGTACGAGATTTTCGCGTCCGGAAAATTTTCCTTCTTTTCATTGCAGATCTCGAAAACTATTACACACGTTGAATAACATCTTAGTGTCTACACATTGAATAACATCTTAGTGTCTACAAAAATAAATTTTAATTAAAATGCAGTGTAACTTACCATACGGAGGTGACGGGAGCTGGCTGAACAGTAATTTTTAGTCTCACAACAAGAATGAGATGTTAAACTAAATAAATTCACAAACACATTATTTGCTGGCAGTATGTAAACTATACCCTAATCAGACATCGGGAAAATACCACTTAATTCAGAGTCACTGGAGCTATCTGTGTCGCTACTGGTATTGACGGATTGTTGTAAGACACCTTTCTTCCAGGCTTCCTAAATCACTCCTTTCACATGATGCACTACCTTTCACCAGTCTTCTGTTGTCACTGTTTCAACTGCCTCTTTCAACAGGCATTCCACTTCAGTTAATGTAAATCTTATATTTTCTACAGCAATATGCTGTTTAACCTGTGCCCAAATCAGCTCTATTGCATTAAAGTGGCAATGGTAGGGAGGCAGTCTGAGCACTTTATGCCCATATTTTTGGCTACTTCATCCACAATGTAAATGGGATTCTTTGGCTTGTGTTGTGATACAAGTTCTAATAATTCCGCCCTTGTCAAATTTCTGTCAAACTGTATCTTACGTTTCAGTAGCCAGCAAACAATGTTATTTTTCTTCAAAAATGTTCAAATGTTTGTTAAGCTTATGGGACTTAACTACGGGGTCATCAGTCCCTAAACTTACAAACTACTTATGAACTACTTACAAACTAGGACGGCACAAATATCCATGCCCGAGGGGGGATTCGAACCCCCGACCGTAGTGACCGTGCTGACCGTGACTGGAGCGCCTCAGTCCCCTCGGCCACCGCGGCCGGCCGTTTTTCTTCGTTGCCTTTGTGGGTGCCTTGTCCTGGATAACTGAATGGTATGGAGGATTATCCATAATAATTATAGATCTCTTCATTAAGTTTTGAAGCACAGAGTCTTCAAACCATTTCACGAAAGTATTGTGGTTCATCTCTTTGTGGTAGTCGGAGGTCTTCTTTGAACTGAATAAAAGCAGAAAATTCGGGATGAAACCTTTTCAATTTCCGGCACGCGCTCCAATTATTCTCTTTCCTCTGGCTATCGGGGCTGCCATACTACCGTTGATGGTATCATCCGTGTCCTGCATTCACCCATGTCTCATCAAGCCAAACGATATCGTCAAAATTAGTCCCTACTAATTCTCTAAGAAAGCGGCATCGCCAAGCTGCAATATCTTGCCGTTCCATTAATAACTTTCTTCCACAAATAGATTTATATCGAAAACCTAAAATTTTCATGATTCGTAACAAGGATGATTTACTGCCTTCAAACAGGTCTGCTGCTACGAGAGTAGCATGTAGTTTTTTGAGTGTCGGATACTCCTTCCTCGAATAAAATGCATATATCTGCTGTCAAATCGCATCTTCCCGATATGAGTCGAGTTTTGTTACTCTCTTCTCGAGCTGCCTCTTCTTCCAAGCTGTCTCCAACTTAGATGATTCACCTGCGTCTTCTTTTGCGAATTTCTCCTTGCAGATCCTTATCACTGATCGTTCGCTGATTTGCAGAGCAGCTGCAGTTCGCTCCACCACTTTATCCAAAGGAGCAAGAGGCCCCTCTGCATCCCTCTCTCTCTCAAAATACTCCCTTAGAAAACACACGTATTCACGCGCTTGACTTCGTATAACGACGCCATGTCCACCACTTTGTGGAAGTTTCCGAGGTGAGTGCAGCCTCGGTCTTCGTCTCTTTCGACAACTTTCGTCACACATGGTAAAGCACACAAAGCTAAATTCACACAAATCTATCACTCGCACGTCTACGACGGCTCACTGAGGACTGGCTGCCACATGCCTTGGGCAGCGCGCAGCGGAACGGAACTGGCAACACAGTGGGACCCGACTGCACTGGCCACCCATTGGTTTATGGCTGGCGGGAGCCGTGCAGACCACTGCCTGTCAAGTGACAACTAGTTTAAATCAGACTATATATACAAGTTACTACTATCATTATGTCATTTACAAGTCATTGTAACAGTATGTCCCCAGTTTGTGTTCATATGATAAAGAAGTATATAAGTATGTGTTTCCAATTCATTGGTATGTATTTCATAGAATGTTCACAAAATATAACAAATGCAATTTTCAGTGAAAGTGCTGTCACCTTTGAACAACTCGGAATCTTGCTGAATATAGTTGTGTTCAATTAATGAGAGTGTGCGAAAACCTTATAGGAAGCAAGATTGAAAAAGTAAAAAAAAAAAGTCAGTGGCTGTTTATTATTATTTTTTTATTTTGTTTTATTATTACAGGTGGCATTGAGCCCTCTTTCTCTCTTTTCATTGGTTCTTTGATTTCATTGGTTCTTTGTGCATTTTGGTTTGTTTTGTTTTATTTTGATCGTTTCATTGTTGACTCAGTTTTTTCGTTGAGCATGTTGAGCTACCACATCGGCAACCCTCTGCCCAAGTGCGCTGAGCTGCTGTGCTTCTCAAACCACCAGATCATCATAGTGGCATCTGTTAGTGATAGGGGCCTTCCGCACGAGTCCAGTGGAAAGTCTACTCTCTGAAGTTGGGGTTCCTCCCCTGCAAATTCACTGGCAACAGCTACTGGCCTTGTACTTTGCCCAAATTTGTGCCTCATCTCACCACCCAAATCACAGGCTTCTCTTCTCAGCTGCTGTCATCCCTTCCTCATGACAACAGCTAAGGTCGGGTCTCCCGATTGTGGTTCATGTTTGTTTCCTTCTTTCATGTCTTGATTCCCTTCCTATTACTCCCACTTTTCACTATTCTTCCCGTACACCTCCTTGGTCCATTCCTAGCCTGCAGCTTTGGTTAGACTTGTCCAGTGACTCGAAAGCCTCTGTCTCACCATTGACCCTCTATCGCCAGTTCCAGGCACTACTTGATTCATTCCATGATGCAGAAGTAGTATACACAGATCAGTCCCTTGCAGACAGTTGTGCTGGGTATGCTCATGTTCATGGTGACCATGTTGAGAAGCATTCCTTGCACTTTGGTAGCAGCGTTTTTACAGCTGAGCTGGTGGCTATCTTTTGCACTCTTCAACATTTCCGAGTCTGTCTGGGGCATCTATAGTTATCTTCGGTGGCTCCCTGGTGGCTAGGAAGCCCTTGACCAGTTTCTTCCCAAGCACCATTTGGTGTGGTCAATTCAAGGTGCTGTCTTCACCCTTGGAAAGTCAGGCCATTCAATGGTTTTTGTTTGGACCCCAGGCCACATTAGCATCCTGGGGAATGAACGAGTTGGTCACCTGACCAAGCAGGCCACTACGTCATGACCATTGGAGATTGGTCTCCAGGATAGGGATCTCTGAATGTAAATGACCCGCAAGGTCCATGGGCTTTGGAACTTGAAATGGGCTGACATGAATAAGCCAAATAAGCTCCATGTAGTCAAGCCTCTATGGCCGTGTGGAGATCCTCCCTTTGTGCCTCTCGTAGGGACTCTGTTGTTCTCTGCAGAGTATGTATTGGCCATATGTGGTTAACACACGGCCACCTTTTACATTGAGAGGACCCACTAAATTGCTGATGTGG
The DNA here is from genome assembly GCA_026315105.1 of Locusta migratoria. NCBI lineage: Eukaryota > Metazoa > Arthropoda > Insecta > Orthoptera > Acrididae > Locusta > Locusta migratoria. The sequence continues at coordinate 286,388,352 of CM048755.1, forward strand.
TGCATTGTTGACAGTGCTCCACATCCTGGTGGACTGTCACATTTGCTTTTTAGCTGCTTTGAGGCAGTCTTTCACGCCTTCTGCACTTTATTTCATTTTAGCTGACAATGCCTCTACGGGTGGCCATGTTTTATTTGCGCAGCTGGCTTTTATTGTTCTATTTAGTGGTGGGCTCATATGCCTGATGTCTCAGGCCCCCATCCTTCTAGAACTTTTAGTCTATTGTCTCTTTTATGATTTATATCTTGTTTTTAACTGGAGGATTTTAGTGTGTGCATAGTGGCTGGCTCATCTTGTATTACCCTTGTGATCAGCCAGCCACAATCTTCTGCTGTGTTATTTTAGCTCCATTGTCTATTTGGTCAACTCCTACTGTGTGTTCCTTTTTATGTTGTGATTTTATCATTCATTGACTCTCTGTACCTAGTGTATACTGGATGTGGAGTGCTACATTATTTATAGCCGGCTGCAGTGGCTGCGCATTCTGCGGCGCATCTGTCACAGTCTGCATGGCCACTATGGTCGGGGGTTCGAATCCCCCCTCAGGAATGGATATTTGTGCCGTCCTTAGTATTAGCTAGTTCATAAGTAGTTTGTAAGTTTAGGTACTGATGACCCTGTAGTTGAGTCCCATAAGCTCTACAAACATTGATACATTATAAACTGTTAAGTTTTGGATGTGATCTCTTAGTGGGAACAGGGGATTGATAACCCAGCAGTTTTGTCCCCTTTAAAAACCCAACAACAACATTGTTTCCCTGGCTGTGAGACTGCAGTATTTATTGTTGTTTACTCTGTGTATGTGTTTCATTTATTATCTTGGTATTAAAATAATAATTATTTCCTGTTGGTCTAGATGACTTGTTTGTGTCTTCTGTGTTCTTATGTTTTATGTTGGAATATTGTGTTCTTACATTTTTCTGGAATTTGTGTGTTCTAATGTTTTATATTTTAATATGGCGTTCTTTAATTTTTCTCGAATTTGTGTGTTCTTATGTTTTTGGAATATTGTGTTCTTTCACTGTACTGGAATTTTGTGTGTTCTCATGTTTTTGGGATATTGTTTTCTTTCACTTCACCAGAATTTGTGTGTTCTTATGTTTCTACTTGAATTTGTGTTTTCATGTTTAATACTAGAATTTTGTAGTCTGATGCTATTAAGTAATTATCTCATGATTGCCACCGAGGGGAAGTGTTGTACTGTAATTCAGTTACATAAATGCAGTGGCCCTCATCTGAATTCACTGCCAACTGCATGTAGCACTCAGAAACTAAAGGACTTACAGATTATGTTTTCTGTCTGTGGCATGTGTTGTTTGTGGAAGCAGTAGTTGGTTGGCACCAAAACATGAAATAATGAAGTATAACATGAGTGCCTTAAGAATGTTCAAACTGTGTGTGCTTTGAAACTTCCTGGCAGATTAAAATTGTGTGCCGGAACCGGGACTCGAACCTGGGACCTTTGCCTTTCGCGGGCAAGCGCTCTACCGACTGAGCTACCCCGACACGACTCACGATGCCGCCTCACAACTTTACTTCCGCCAGTACCTCGCCTCCTACTTTCCAAACTTCACAGAAGCTCTCTTGCAAACACGCAAGACTAGCACTCCTGGAAGAAAGGATATGGTGGAGACATGGCTTAGCCACAGCCTAAGGGATGTTTCCAGAATGAAACTTTCACTCTGCAGCGGAGTGTGCGCTGATATGAAACTTCCTGGCAGATTAAAATTGTGTGCCGGAACCGGGACTCGAACCTGGGACCTTTGCCTTTCGCGGGCAAGCGCTCTACCGACTGAGCTACCCCGACACGACTCACGATGCCGCCTCACAACTTTACTTCCGCCAGTACCTCGCCTCCTACTTTCCAAACTTCACAGAAGCTCTCTTGCAAACACGCAAGACTAGCACTCCTGGAAGAAAGGATATGGTGGAGACATGGCTTAGCCACAGCCTAAGGGATGTTTCCAGAATGAAACTTTCACTCTGCAGCGGAGTGTGCGCTGATATGAAACTTCCTGGCAGATTAAAATTGTGTGCCGGAACCGGGACTCGAACCTGGGACCTTTGCCTTTCGCGGGCAAGCGCTCTACCGACTGAGCTACCCCGACACGACTCACGATGCCGCCTCACAACTTTACTTCCGCCAGTATTCATTGTGTGTGCTTTGTTTAATATTTATAAACAGTGACATTGTGGACAATATTATTTCAGGCACCCTAGGCACCCTTTTTAATTCACGTGTGTAACCATGCACTTCACAGAATACAACAAAGACACAAACATAATCCCATTTTGGTTACAAATAAAGGGAGAGTATTTATTGTTTTCAAATACAGCTTTAATTGAAAAGACCAAGAGTTTTTTCCTTTTTTTGAATTTATATTTTCCTTTATTGCTGAGCTGTTTCATGTAGTATATTCAGAGTCATTGTTGATTTCAATGTTTCTTGTTAAACTGCCATTACTGAATGGTAGACCAGATGCAACTATTGGCATCGAAAGTCGAAACTGAGCAGGCTGTTCTTTTTCCTCCAACACAGAATGTCTACAATGTTGGAATGTGATGTTGAACTTTGGTAGGATTCTCTGATTCTGGAGATGACAGTGTTGAAAAAAGTGAATATGATACTGATTCAGACATGTCTGGTTTTTAAATGTAACTATGAAAAATGATACTCTCCTCCCTTTTTTCCTTCAGGACTAAGATGGCAAAGTGAAATGAAACAAATACCCATCTAGTCAAAGGGGACATGCTAAAAAAGCACATTATTGTTACCATTAACCTGGAGCTCAGGACACAGTAAAGACACCAGAGGAGGCTTTATTTCTGTATTTCAACAGGAATATGATTGACAGACTGGTGATGAATACTAACATGCACATTATGAAAATCACTACAAATTTTGAGAGGAGTCGTGATGTTCAAGTTACAGTTTGAAGGGAAATGAAAGCATTTACTGGTATATTACTGTTTGCTCGGACCTATAGATCTTGCTATCTCAACTTCATGGATATGTGAGGGCAGGATGGACCTGAAATTTTTTCTTGGTCCTGTCTTAGCAAAGATTTTTGTTCTTCTTTTTCTCTGTTTGATTTGATAATACCAGTGATGGAAATGAAAGAAGTGTGACAAGTTTGCTGCTATTCATGAAGTTCTGGAATTGATAAAGAAAAACTTTATGAATGTCTACACCCTAGCAGAATATTTGACAATTGATGAGCACCTAATTCTGTTTTGGGTTCATTGCTTATTTAGGCAGCATTTGCCTTTAAAAACTGTAATACAAGTGTTGGTTTTGGTAGCTTCTATATTATTCTACTTGGACACCCATTCAAGCAGTTTAATACTCCTTCAGATTTGTTCAATGTCATGTTGCTCACATCAGAATCTCAAGAAGGAACATAACCATTACACTAGTGATACACTTGCCAGAATGTTGCTGGACATGAAGCAGACTTCAGTGGAAACAATACATAAAAATAAATTTGAAATTTCTACCCAGTAATAAAGGATAAAGGATTGTGGAAAGTTAGTTGGATTTCATGAAAGAAAGTGGTTTCCTATGTTCCCATGAAATGTTACTCATTATTGCTAACATCTTCAATGAACAGATAGCTGTAGAGGCAGGTGCCAATAAAAACCAGAAACTGTAGTTTTCACATTTACACTAAGGATGGTGTGGACATGTGTGACCAGTTATGAAGCAATCATAGTGCTGGCCAAAGAACAAGAACAAGGACAAGGATGTAGCTAATATCAGTGTTCTTTCACCTTCTGAATGTCTCTGCTTTAAACACATTTATCATTTACAAAATGAACACTACTAAAAGAGCGCATAAGGGAATGCTTCTGTAGGAGTTTGAAAATGAGCTTATCATGGAATGTGTTATCAGGAGAGTTATCAGTCATATATCCCATAATGTTAGGAAGAGAATAAAGTTTTTTCTGGTGGCCAGAGGCTCTGAAGTACCACAATACATTGCACAAACAGAAGAGATAACATACCTGCCCAAGTGCAAATGACAAGCAGCACTCAACAGTGTGTGCTGCTTGTATGGAACATGTGTGCAAAGTGCATGCCAGAATTGTCTGTACAAATTCTTTGATGGACCAAAAAGCTGTGTATAATAAACTTGTAGCATTTTGTCAGTATTGTATTACATTTCCTTTGTTGCTCTCACAATAAATCAGTGTCATTAAACAATGTTAAATATGAAACTTTCTGGAAGATTAAAATTGTGTGCTGCAACCGGGTTTTGAATCTCGGATCTTCGACTTCTGAAGGCAAGTGCTCTACCATCTGAGGTATCCTGGCATGCCTCAGGTCCATCCTCACTACTTTACTTCTGTTAGTACCTTGCCTCCTATTTTCCAAATTTCACAGAATTTCTCCTACAAACCTTGCAGGACTAGCACTCCTGGAAGAAAAGATATGATGGAGACATGGCCAGGATAGCTCAGATGGTAGGTCACTTGCCCACGAAAGGCAAAGGTCCCAAGTTTGCATCCCAGTTCTGGCACACAATTTTAATCTGCCAGGAAGTTTCATATCTGTGCACACTCCACTGCAGAGTGGAAGTTTAATTATAAATGTTAAATATGTTCTGTTTTTATTCATTTATGCTCCAGTATCATGAATAAACTGTAACATTTATTTCTGCTAAGACTAGATGTATATATTCAGCTTAATTTCTGCCCAGGTCAAACTGACCCAATTTGAGTACTTAAGGGTTAATAATGTTCCCTTCACCACTTTCAGAATTCTTACACAACAAAACAATTACCCATTGTTTAAAAACACTTTTTATTTTTTTTATTTATTTACCAATGTTATTTTTTGTGAGTGTGGTGATATTTCAATGTGAAACAGTTTCCTTTCAGACTATAGAATATGCTAGATCTATATTTATATTCTGCAAGCCACCTCATGTGGTATGTCAGGGGATACTTTGTGTACTACTATCACTTGCTCTTTTCCCTGTTCTAGTAATGTATGGTTTGTAGGAAAAACGATTGCTGGCGAGAATCCATGATCTTTTCATAAGATAGAAACGGGCAGAAACAATATCGGTTAACTCTTCTAGAAGTATGCACTTTAGAACTTTGACATAATATGCTGCAGAACAGCTGTCTCCATAGCATCTGCCACTGGAGTTGGACAACCATCTCAGTGACACTTTCACACTTACTAAATAACAAAGTGTTCTGCTGCCCTCTGGATTTTCTGCATCTCCTCTATCAATCAGTTATTGAAATATGTGACTGAATAATGAGATTGTGCAACAAGATAAATGGAGACAAAGCTACAAAGCTGTAAGGAATAAGTGTACTCACCTTCATGAAGTGGTCTGTTGCAATGGAGTACATATTGAACACTTGATGGAATAAAATGTATTGAACAGAGCATACAGAAAGGTTAGTTGAATTTAGTTGCATTAGCACAAAGACTTTGTGTGTTGCCAAAGATCTACAAAGAAAAAGAAAATTTCCCTCCTCTAAGACCTATTAAAGTGCTATTGGTTTGGCCACATATTTGATTGACAAGTTCTTGCCAACACTATTATAAGGCATGTGCGTCAATAAGATTTCTATATCAAGAATTAAGCAAATTTTATCTGTAAATTAAAAAGCATACTCGTCCAGCTGGAGGATGTATTAGTTTTGATGTGGTTTTGCTGTTCATTATGGTTACCTAATGAAGCATTAGAATCTGCTAACACAAACCAGTTGTTTGGTTCTGATATGTGTATGACACCTTTGTTCTGTGGAGGCATGGTGGAGAGGAAATACATAGTTTTCTTGAGGGACTCAACAGGATTAATCCAAAGATTCAGTTCACCGTGGAGGAGGAGGAAAATGGAAGTTTGAATTTTCTCACTGTGTTAGAATCATGAAGGACAATAGAAGCATGGGTCACACAGTTTATCAGAAATCCATACACATGGACCATTATCTACACTCCACAATAAAAGCAAGCTTTCATAAAGACATTTTCAGGTAGAGCAAGGAACATCTGAAAAAATTATTTTCAATAATAAGTTCATCTGACCACACCACAACAGTCCAGAATATTTTAGTAATCTATCATTTTTAATTTAATAAACCCTGGAGTAGTCACAATTCAATCTCCAGAAATTCACCTCAATAGCCAGCAGGCAGTCTTTTTGACCTGGAGTTAATTCCCTTAACTCTGCACTGTACATTGTGATACCTGAATGATAAATAATAGGTTTGCTTCTGTTGTTTTGTAGCTTAATATTCCAGGTCAGTTTTATTGTTCATGTGATCTAAGACCAAGTAGCTATGTCAAATGAGGCATGCTTATTAGGAAAAAAAGCATGTCAGTAACTCCAGAACCCCACACAAGACATATGAAGTTTCAAGTTCTAGGAATACAGTATGATCTATACAAAAGTGCAGAGAAAGTGGCAGTTACATGTGTTGTGGAAACTTTAATTTATGGCTAACTCAGTAATAACACTTAATAAAAAATAAAATTAAGGAGAAGCTATGAACTGAGTGTTCTTATATTACAGTCAACTGGTAAACGAAAGATGTAACTTTCATGTGCTACAAGGAAAGGAGCCATTGTACATGATGGAAAAAAACCACCATTTTAATTAGGCATTTGAACCAATTGCTTGGGGTCTCAGAGCCAACAATGCTGTATGACTCTTTCTGTTACAACATAATTAAGCACTTGACCAGCCCAATCCACCTTTAGTACTGGGAGAAAATAACCACCAATGTATCTTGTTATACTGATAGCTCTGTGGAAGATTTCTGTTCAAACCTGTAGCATTAATATCAGCTTTATTTTTGTGCCTGTGCCTCTCGATCGCTTACATAGATTAGTTGTTCATTCCATAGATCCTCCTAGTACTGTGTGTATGAACTGAGCTGTTTGTTTGAAAAAGGGGTATATGATTTATGCCAAACTTCATTAAGTAATAAATATACTCAGAGGCACTAGATAGTATACCTAGTTCTTTGAAAAGGCTTCTACAGGATGTCTGTCAATTTACTCCATAAATAATATGTAATACATGCTTTTGGACTCTGAAAAATTTTGCTTGACTTGAAGAGTTCACCCAAAATGTTATACCATACAACATTATGAAATGAAGGTAAGCAAAGTATGCAAGCTATCTTATTTTTATAACTCCTACATCTCATAACTCTCGAATTTCAAATACAGATTTGTTAAGTCATTTATGCAATTCTGCAGCGTGCGCCTCTCAGCTGAATTTATTAAGTTCTAATCCCAGGAATTTAACACTGTCAACCTCTTCTATTTGCTCTTCTTCATACTTTATGTATATGCTGGATGGAAACCTCTTACATGTGCTGAACTGTATGTAGTGAGTCTTTTCAAAGTTTAAGGTCAATGAGTTGGCTTTAAACCATTCATTAATGTTCAAGAAAATATCAGTAGCAGACCTTTCTAGAACTATGCTCGACATGCTATTTATAGCAATACTTGTATCATCTGCAAACAAAACCAACTCTACTTCTGGCAGTGTAACTGATGAACAGTTATTTAATGTTCACAAGGAAAAGCAATGGCCCTAAGATGGGTCCTTGTGGGACACCACATGTAATTTCTTCCCACACCGAGGATGACTGATGGCTTAATTCACTAGTCCCTTACACTGACACCCTTTGTTTCCTGTTAGCGAGGTATGATTTGAACTATTTTGATCCATTTCCCATGACACCATAGAATTCTAATTTAGTTAAAAGGATGTTGTGGTTCACACAATCAAATGTCTTTGTCAAATCACAGAAAATACCTGCTGCTTGTAATTTATTCTCTAATGAATTAATTACATTTTCATTGTAGGTGTTAATAGCCTTCTTGATATCAGAACTTTTCAGAAATCCAAACTGTGTTCTGGACAATATGTTATTTGTTGTCAGGTGGTTGAGATCAGTCTGCAGTTTGAAGGTATCTCTTTATCCCCTTTCTTGAATTGAGGTTTAATATCTGCATATTTTAGCCACCAGGAAACATTCCAGTTATAACAGACTAGTTACACAAATAACTTAAAACTGTGCTAAACTTACAAGAACACACCTTAATTGTAGATATTTTATCATAACTACTAGAATACTTTGTTTATAAAGATTTTATTATGGAAGTTATTTCTTGTGGTAAAGTGAGCGTCATATTCATGTACGTTAAGTTATTTGTAAATGGTAGTTTTAGATATTCAGTGGCATTATTTGCTGACCTTGACAATCCATACTATCAGTAACAGATATAAAGTACCTGATTAGATTTGCCACACTATACCCATCAGTTACTAATGTATCATCAACTCTTATTGCTATCTGCTCCTGTTCCTTTCTGGTTCTACTAGTCTCCTCTTTCGCTATATCCCATATTGATTTTATTTTGTTGCCAGACATTGCTATCTTCTTCTCATAGTACCTTTGTTTAGATTATTATAGATGAAAAACCTTCAGTCATTACTTTTGGATATTTTTGACTAGTTTCGAGAATACAATAATCCAGACCTTTTAAGAATCCATGCTGATGTGCATACTAGCCTTCCATTGTGTGTATTGCATATCAACCTATCACTTCAATAGGTAGCCAACAACTGTTGTTGAAGGTTTCTCATTTATAAGAATGATAGAATGCCATTGTCCCAACTTGCATCAAATCAAGATAGATACACAAAGATTTGTTTAGATGTTTGAATTACTTTTCTCCATATTTTACAGTATTCCTTGTATTTAGCTAACTCACCAGGATTGGAGCTATTCTTGGCTGATACATATATTTTCCTTTTTGTCTTACAGGAAATCTTTATTCCTTGTGTAATCTATGATTTTATTAAAGACTTCTGTTTAATTTGCACTACTTTTAGAGTAAAACAGTATTCAAACATGATAATGACATTATTAATGAATATTTTATATTTTTCATTCATATCATGAGCCCTATAAACATCTTCCCAGTTCATATTTTGGAACAGTTTTCTAAAATACTCAAATTTTGGTGGATTGACTACCCTCCTGTATTCAGATTTAGTAGTCTTCATAATATGCCTACAATCTACACGTAAACCATGGAGCTGCATGTCATGATCTGATAAGTCATTGATTATTGGCTTTATGATGTGATTTTGTCCTTTGATTTTTCTATTAAAATGTTGTCAATGGCTGTCCTAGTTGGAAAGTTTACAGTATGAGTTAGATTAAAAGACAATGTTATTGACTGCAATAACTGTTTACTGGAAGACTGTATAAGAAAATCTGTATTACAGTCACCAGCACCTAAGATTTCTTTGTTCCTTCCTGTTAAATAACCCAATAGGGCTTGTAGATGATTTAGGAATACATTATAATTTACTTCAGTTGCTCAGTAAATAGTTACTACTGTATTATATAGCATCTGTTATGGAACTCTACTTCTGTTGCACACACTTCTAAATGCTGCTCTAGACAACAGTTATTTATTTAAATATTCTTGAATTTATAGCTTTTTTTAATATATGTGGCAACTCATCCTCCCTCCTTATCTACTCTACAGGAGTATGAAGCTAAATTAATTCCTGAAATGTTTACACACCTATACCAGTGGTCCCATGATGTTCATAGAGCAAAATTGTCAGTTGGGTTAGAGGAATCTATTTCATCAATATAGATGAGTAGTTTATTAAGTTTATTTTTTAGTCCTGGGATGTTCTGATGTAATAAAGATAACTGATACTGCATACTCAGTTGAACAAAGATTTACTGGCAGTTTCTGAGTACTTTCTGCTAAACATTGTTTGCTAACATATGTCTTTACAAATTGAGGGTGTCTTCCAAGCTCTCTTAAAACTGGTTTTCTTTCCACCCTCCCTATCCTAAAAAAAAGGCCTCTGACACATGTAACCACTGGTATTTACCATTTATATCAGTGCCACCCCCTCCCCATAAGTTACTTGCAATCAACCCAGAAAGTTTTGCCTTCCCTTTCCTGTTGAGGTGAAGTACTAGAAATAGGATCGAGGAATCAAACCAATATGGGATCCTATATCTGACATAAGCAGCCGTTCCAACTCCAAGTTTACTCTCCTGACAGAAGAGTTCAAATGAGGCTGATCATGGCATCTCAAACCAGACACAAATCACTCACTAGTATGCTTTGTTGCTGGTGCTACCTTCACCAGGTCATTCTCTCTATATAGTGTATCATAGGCATATAGTTACATTAGAAGCAATTGGCAGAGGCAAAGTGATAGTTAACGGTAGGCAGTGGTAATGTATGTCAGCGTCAGGTGGGGATATAGTTTACTCAACTCCATAAGGCAGTCACCTGCATATTAGTTGTTGTAGCAGAGCCACACTGAGACCTTGCCATCATCTGCAGGACAGGCCATGCCACAAGATGCAGTCAGTGCTATTGGGCAGTGTCAGGGGTCCCAGGACTGCTGTTGCAGCTAGGCCATCACCCCTCATGCTGCCTGACTTGCTGAGTTAGGCATTTCTGGACACGAGACCATCATCACACTTTGGAGAAGGCTGTATCGAGGAAATTAAGCACTGTTTTATTGGTACCAGAAGGGGCATACACCCAGCACCCTGTCTCATCCTGGTCCAATACCTTCTCCACTGATGTTACAACAAGCTTCACCTTTCCAGTGCAAAACTTGAACCTATAACCCAGGGTGAGTGAATAGTTTATTGTTTGATTACTTTATGATGGAAGGTATTTTGAATGTGCAAGTTGTTATGATGATTGCTTTGGTGGAAAAGACATGTCATACTGTAAATGGTTGGTAGGAATGCTTTGTACCTGTTGGATGTACTTTTGTGGGGAATGTCAGGAAAACTCTCACCTGGTGTTGATTTAGTTCATAGATTTGGTCATAAATATGGCAAAACAGTGAGGAGGATTTAGATGACTAAAGATTCACAGGAGGAACCAGATTCTTGTGTTGTAAATATGATGACTAGGAATAAAAGTGTTGCTGTAACAAAATCAGAGACACAGGTTGTACCCAAATTGAAGGCAATTTGTATATTGCAGGAAAGGATAGTGCAACTGGAAGCACATGACACAGGTGTGCAATAGATTGGGAGCAAAGTTGGTATGACAGTTTGTTAATATAAGTTTTGTTTGTAGTCGAACTATTGGAGGAAAATGATCAGGCAGCGTGTTTCATAAAATGAAGCACAGCACATGTACAGGAGATTGATGGTGAAGCAGTAGTACCAGGACTAGTAGATAATTTTAGTGCCAAAGACATGAAATTAATAAAGGGTTTCTTCACTGTGAATATGGATATCCTAGAAGATGATGAATGGGACATGAGGGGTGTGATTCACAAGCAATCACCAAGCACCATTGCAACTGTGTTATGAAGAAAGGTCAAGCATTTACACAGTGATAACAGGAAGTGTGTGGGGGATTCTTTGGTTTGAGTTTAAAGATTTTCTATTTTTTCTTTTTTTCTGTGTCCACAACATCTGTTACCAGCTACAAAGATAGCATAGCACTAAATACTAATGGGAGATGCAGCACCTGTATAATGCAAACCCAAAGCACTTACAACTTGTACTAGAAGAGTTTATTGTTCAACAGTTGGGAAATGGAATCATAGAAGAGAATAATAGTGTGTGGGCCAGGAATTGTGGTGATGCCTATGAAGTCACCAGTCATGAGAAATGTTGGTTTTGTTGTGACTATTGTCATTTGAATGTCAAGACATTAACCGATCACTGAAACCTTAGACAATTTGGACTGGTGCAGATAATATTTGACCATGAATTTGAAGAGTGATCACTGTCAGTTGGAGATTTGCCTAGATGATTGGCCAAAAACAGCATTTTTCACTGTGACATCATTATCAATATAGGAGGATGAGGAGGATGCCATTTGGGTTGAAATATGCAGCTGCTACATTCCAAAGGTCGTTAGATGGGGTTGTGAAGGATCTCAAATCACAGCAATGTATGCATAACTTGATGATATAATAGTGTTTCAAGTGATGATGGATCAACATTTGCTATGACTAGGGAATGTGTTTTTGATATTAAGAGCTGCTAATTTAATGTCAAGCACAGAGAAATGTAATTATATATTAGAAGAAGTTGCATATTTGGGTAATATAATAAGGAAAGATAGAGTGAAAACAGATCCTAGCTTAGTAACAGCTGTGCCTGAATTGTCTGTACCAGGTCACATAAAGGAGTTACAATCATTCCTCAAGATTTAAAATCCTATAGGCTTTACATCAAGAGCTTCGCTAACATCACCAGATCATTAATGCAATTGTTAAAAAGGGTTCTAAGTTTGTGGGACAGATGAATGTCATTGTGCATTTGAAAAATTGAAAAAAAAAAAAGACCTTTGATGGAAAGTCCAGTTTTAGTACTTCCACATTTCAGTAGAGAATTTATTTTGTCATGTGATGCATCAGATTATGGTTTAGGCTATGTATTAAAAAGTCAAGAAATTGATGGTATAGACCATCATGTTGCTTACACTTCTAGGCAAATTAATTTGGTGGAAAAAACTATTCAACAACTGAAAACAAGATTTTAAGCTTACTCTATGGTGTAAAGTGCTTCAGTTGTTACTTATTTGGTAGGAAATTCTCAGGTTTGACAGATCATTCGGTGTTACGGTGGCTGTTATGATTGAAAGATCCATTGAATAGATTGACAAGGAAGGCAACCAGGTTAACAGATTGTGGATGGCGCCCAAGCCAGACTTGTTCAGTGGTAGTTAGTCAAACGAGTCTGACTCGTGCACTGCTAAAAATTTGTAGTGATCATTTTGCAACCTGTCCTCTGTGGGTAGCCGTGTAAAATGAAGTGAAAAGGTTCTTTGCATTTTTACATGGGAGCGATGTTTTCAATGCCCTGGAAGAGGAAATAGATGATTATCATTCGGAAGGAAAAAGTGATTATCTGTAAGAATCATATGCACAAGTTTTGTTTGGGGAATAAAAACAAGATTTACTAAAAAAAATTGTGAATCTGCTAATTTTAAAATTTAATAATAATTATTTTTGGAATAGATAAATGAGGTTTCATTGTCTCAAGTGAGACAGTCAACTCAATTATTGCATTTGTAGCTAGAAAACTGTAATTTTTTATAAACTTGTTAAATACAGCAATCCAGCTGCCCCAGCCATGGTCACTTATGCCAGTCTTGAATGTGTTAAGTGAGTTTAATTTTGATGTGATACATAAACCAGATAAGAAGCACAGCCATGCTGATGGGTTGAGTACTTGGTGAGTGGAAAATGATGCAAAAATGGAATGAGGATTGTGTACAATTTGCAGTCGCAATTTAAGGGATATGACAGTTTATTATGTAGAAGAACTAAACTAGATCTATGAATTGTTGTGCCAGCTAGTTTAGAGAAAAAGTGCTACAAGAAATGCATAACCATGTTTTGTCAGATCACGGAAGGTGTGCAGCTACTAATAGGTGGGTTGCCGAGAGGTATTGGAACAATATACATTGTGCACAAAGAACAGTTTTATATCAACAGAGAGCATCTGTACTAAGGTTCGCAGAAGCTGTAGCTCCATTCAGGTTCCTAGGGTTAAATGTCCTGGGACCATTCAACAAAACTCCATCAGGCAACGAGTATATCCTAACAATTTTTGATCATTTTTGTAGTTATGTGGAAATGGTTACAATGCAAAATCAGCAAGCAATAATGGTGGAGCAGGCATTTGTCAGTAATTGGGTCTCGAAGTTTGGGGAACCTGAGATGATGATAAAGACCAGGGGTCAAACTTCATGGCTGATTTCTTTGAGGAATTGTGTAAACTATTGAATTTGAAGAAGAGAACTACTCCTCTGCATCCACAAGCCAATGGCAGGATGGAGAGAGTACATTGTATGACAGCAAAGATACTGTGATATTACATAGACACACACTATACAAACTGGGATACATATCTAGAACTTTTTGTGTGTGCTTACAACTCAAATCAGCACACAAGTATGGGATTGTCCCCATATTAGGTTGTTTGAGGGTATAAGATGCCATTGCCATTTGACTTAAAACAGAATAAAAAGGCAGGTGGGTGAGTCAGTAAAGGAATTTGCGAAAGTGATGAGGAAAGTTTGGAATAGAGTATGGAAGGTTAATATGAGACCGTTAGAGAAACAGGAATACACAGTGAGGAAAACTACAAAAATTCTGCAGTATAAAGTTGGCCAATGGGTTATGTTATCATCACCATGCACCCTGAAAGGAAGAAGAAAGAAGTTGTATGCTAAATTCTGAGGGCCATACGAAGTAGTATAGATGTCACCTGTGAATGTGCATATCCAATTACCCACAAATATGACAGTTGTGCATGTTTAACATTTAAAACTGTTCAGAGGGGAGTATGGAAGTGATTCGAGGAGTTAGAAGCATGAGGAAAGAAAAGAGTAGGAAGAAAGGAACTACTGTTTGAGAAAATATGGAAACCATAGTATTAGAAGTAGATAGTCAAAAGACATATGCCATAAGATCTACGAAATTAGAGATTTTAACTATATGTTTTGTGTACATTTATTTTGTTTTATGTGTGTATATATTTTGTTTAGTATGTGTAGTTCATATGGTTTAATTTTCTACAGGGGTAGCAGGATCTTAGGAAGGGAGAAAGGAGTGATGAGAATCACTGTTTTCAGGTTTGATTGATTGGATGGAGAGGTTATGATAACCCATTGGTCACAGTCACTGGAAAGTAGTGTGTTGAATGCACATCAGAAAGTGATAAAACTAGATTACACTTTGCAACAAGCACTGTGATGTAAATTAAATTTTAATCTTCTGTCACCAATGGGATATTTGGAGAGTCTATGGAAAGTGAAAATGGAATTACCACCAGGATTAGTGATAATTGTGGAACCAACTCATGAAGTTTTATCATTGTATTTGATTTAACTATGGTGAGGGTGAATACAATGGTGAAAAAGTTTTCATATCAATCTCTTTTCCAGTAGTAGGTCAGTGTGAACTTTATCAGTGTTATATTGTTGACACACATCTGATGAAGTGTGGAGTCTTGAATAAGTTTGTCAGGATTATGGCACCTCCGGTATTACTAATCATGAAGGATGGGAAAGAATATGCTGTAATGGAGGAAGCTGAGGGAAAGTCATGGCGTGTTCAAACAAAATTCTGAGGAAAGGTCAAGACACCTACACTGGGCAAGTTTTGGTGGGACCAGATAGAAGTAAGTAATGCATGCATGAAATAATAAATCAAAAGTTGTACTTTCAGTATGTGAAAACACACTGCATTTACTCTACTATTCACATAGTGGTTGTAGTAGCTATTTGTCTTGAGAATGGTAATGTGGCAGAAGTAAAACACACACACACACACACACACACACACACACACACACACTGGTCAGAAGAACCAATGGAAGTCTTACCCACAGAAAATCTGAAAATGTTAAATTAGTAAGTTCATAAGTGAGCAAAAAGTGCAAATTACCATCGAGACTCTTATGCAGCATGTAGGGAATTTTCGAGAGGAATGGTATCAGAAGAAAACTTTCATTATTGCTGTACCTAGTGACTCTTACTCTGTTTAGCATAGTTTTTATTCTTATTAGTAAAATGTGAAGTACTAAAGTTATCACTGGGGATAGAATAATACAAGTACCAGTAGACTGGATGCTAAGATTGTAGGAGGAGTGTAGTGACATTGTAATGTTCACCTAGGAACTGTGAAATGCTGATAATTGTGAAACAGTGAAACTAAGTTCAGTACAGGAGGGGAAGAGACATTCCTAATTCAGAGAATGTGATGGTTTTAATGTCAGCTCAAGGTACTGGGCCTTATTAAACAGGAGGGTAATGAATAATAGACATATACTTAAGTTAGAAGCAACTGGTAGACTCAAAGCGGCAGTTAACAGTAGACAGTGGTAATGGGGTCATTGTCGGGTGCAGAAATAGTTTACTCAACTGCACCTGTGTAAGTCATTCACACTGAGCCAAGCTTGACCAAAAGCCAAAGCAAGAGGTTAACACAAACCACAGAAAGTGGTATTAAGCTAAGAGGGGGTCATCAGAATTCACAGCAGAACCATGCTGGGAACATATTGTGGTATGTGGGACAGGCCATGCTAGGAGATGCTGCTGTGTTCTAAGGTAGTGCTGTCTGGATGGTGTACCACCTTAGCGGGATCAGTCAGCACTACTGAAGCCACAGAGAGGCCATTGCTCCTCCTGCCACACTACTCGCTGAGTTAGGCATTGCTGGGCACGAAAACATCATTACACATCGAAGGCATACTGTATCGAGGAAATTAATATAGGCATTCATTGAAAGCACTATTTACTGGAACCAGGAGGCACATACATCCAGCATCCCTGCACCTCATGGCCTGACACCTACTATGTGTGTTGTTATATTGTTTGCTCTGTGGAAGAATTTTGTCCAAACCTGCAGTGGCAATTTCAGCCTTACCTGTGTGCCTGTTGATCACTTCACTATGTTATGAGTGGTTATCTTCAGTTACTCTATTATTTGTATTCCACTAATGGATTTCAATTATTTTCATATATAATTGTAGGTAGTGGACAAATAACATGAATACTCTTGTACAAGTACCTTATTTATAGACACTGTTTCTGAATATTCTATTTTCTCTTGATATTTCTGTGATTATTTTGGTGATCTGTTACTCTGTTGGACCATGTTCCAACTGTGGCAAAATTTTGATGCCCTCTGGTTGATACATCCATGGTAAAAGTTTGAGTCTGTTACCAATATTTAGGTGATATTTCATCTAATATGAAGATGCTGCATAGAGTTCATGAAAGTCTTGGATGTTAAACAACATTGTGGAAGAAAAGTAGACTCACTTATAAAATATGAAGAGCAAAAAGACATATGTTATGCCTAGTAAGGAAATTACTGATACTAACATAGTTATTGAAGAGGTAAAGAAAAGGGGTAATGATAAATAAATGTGTAAATAAAAAAACTAAACACAGGCCTCATAAACATTGACACATATAAAACAGACCCAAAACAGTGACTAAAAGTGTTAACCTAAAGTTGGAAAATAAGCAAGTATCTGTTGACACCATGGTAGTTAATATTTTCAATGAGTACTTCAGCAAGATGATCTTACTGAATGTAACTTTCAGACTGCTTATATGCAACATCCTGAAAACTTAAAATTTTGAACATAGCTGCTATTGTCAGTGACCGTTACAACATTAAAGGATAAAAAATGCAGTTCTCGTTCACAAAATTAAAAATTATTTAACCTGGTTTTGGCAATAACTATGATTGCCTTCATCAGAAATTATAAAATAAAACAAGTCACATAATATAATATACAACTCAACTGTAAAGCTTACGTCACAAAATTTAAAAAGAAATTTTTAGAAAAAGCTAGACAATATTTGCTGCATGCCTGCACAGAGGTATGAGATGCATCTGATGCCTCCATGCAGGTGTGCAGCCCATAGTGTCTAGCTTTTTCTAAAAATTTCTTTTTAAATTCTGTGATGTAAGCTTTACAGTTGAGTTGTATATTTGATTATGTGACTTGTTTTATTTTATAATTTCTGATGAAGTCAATCATAGTTACTACCAAAACCAGGTATAATAATAATAATTTTGTGTGGCTCATTGGCCTGGTGCAAGTCTTTCAATTGGACGACACTTTGGCGACTTGCGTGACCCTAGCCTACCCCAGTTATCCAACCGGGGAAAGGGGACCTACAACTTATTTTTAATTTTGCTACTGAGAACTGGATTTTTTATCCTTTGACCATGTAAACTGTAAACCCCCAATGTTTCTCAAACAGGTCCCAGGGGACAATTGGTGTTTTACCTTGACCAGTAGTACCTGTTGATAAAGGAAATGAAAGGTGTTGGAAACAGGATCAGTTAACGGTTCCAAGGAGGAGGCAAGGCTCTCCATACAATTTATGAGGGATTAGTTGAATTATTTAAGAAAAATTAATATGGTAGTGTTTATTTTTTCTCTTCTTTCTTTTGTTTATTTCAGCTTAGTACATAATATGATCAGTAGCACTAGGATTAATGTTCTGCTTAGTTCAGGTTAGCAGCAGTTTGAAAGTACTAGAAATAAAACATGGAATTATGTTCTCAAAACAAGAACCAACATATATTTTTGCACAATGTTTCAAGGATGTAGTGGTATTCTCTGTTCAGCATTTAGAACTTCAGAATAGTGGGTTGCTTCTTAATTTCACTTCAAGTGCAATCACAGGAAATAATTTTCATTTACCTGCATCCATGACTGGCTATATTACAATGAACATTATCATACCCTCTTGTTTACTGACCTGACATGACCCTACAGATATTACCACAACAAAACCTTCCTTAACGATTCACACGATCCGGAAATCCTCAAATCTTTAGATCATTTCATCAGCACCCAGCAGAGCAGAATTGATGCCAGTGCCATTATCCAACATATATTGCACCTTAAACAAGGCGAAAATTATAATGTTGAGCACTAGTATTTCTGGTTTCTTTTTTCTGTTGATATTCCTTTGTGTAGGTTTTCTTTTCTGTAAGCGTAAGAAGACTGAGAGTAACAACGACCCTGTCCATCAGATCCCAGTAGACTGGTTACAAATGTCGACATAATACATAGATATATGAAATAAATTAGTTATTGTAGCAAGAATGTATTTAATTATTTTTTTTCTCTTTGATATTTTTTACTGTAATAATATCTGTGTAGTGCTTGTGAGGCAAGTGGAGTTTGTTTAAAATTTGCGGTGAATTTTCCCCAGAGGTGGGAAAATGTAGGAGATAGGGAGAATATAGACATATAATATGAAAAAGTAAACAAGTGGTGAATGAAGTTTAATGCAGAAGTTGAACATGGAATCCGGTGCTGTGTTGAAATCAGGTGTGTGACTTAAAGTACAGCAGGACAAGCACGTTTATGATTTCAACAAATAAAGTGGAGCGGCTCGGCAAAGATTCTGGTGATGCAAGTGGGTCGGCGAGGGCGCCGTACTGCGTAACAGCCTGACAGCTGTATTGCTTAAAGGTGGCTGCGACATATCTGATCAGAAGTAGGAGAGCGGTCACGTGTAGCAAAGATAAGCTATGCCACATTTGTGAAACATAGGCCAACGGGTCAACCTCATCGTATAAATACTGGTGAAAAGACAGGTTCGTCAGTCAGTCAACCACGGCAGAGAGAGAGGCACCCAAGGCTGGGCAGTTACCTGCCTCCCGGACTGTGCTACTTGTCGACAACAATTGTTATTATTGTTATCGCAAAACTGAGTCTGTTGCAGGCTGGAAGCACTTCAATGCAGCATGGCCAGCAGCCAATAATCATGATCAACACGGCATCTCCGACAGGAGATGCAGCCAGCGGAATAGCGGCGGCCCAGCCTCACGCAATGGGCAGCGGGGGTCCCAGCATCGATTGCAGCGCAAGTGGGCATCGAGGTGCGGTAAGACTGCAGCCAGTTACTCACCCAGGGGTGTGGCGAGGATGAAAGGATGTGGCCACACCTGAAGTGCTCCTGTGACCATCTGCAGGGCAAAGCAGCAGCAGTGGGCGTAGGAGGACCTGGGTTCAACTCGCAGGCAGCGCACAACGCGGTACGGCCAGCAACGCGAGGCAGTGAGAGGACGATACCTCGCCTTACACAACACAGAGGCATAGCGGCTGCTGGGCAGCTGCACCAGCAGCGTCAATTACTATGAGGCTCGTGGCATCGGCCGGATGCCACCTCAGTGTGATACAGTGTGCATGCACACTCCACTCGCCTCTGGCTGATTTGTAAGCAAATATGTCAATAAAATGTTTTGTTATACTGGACCACTGTTTCACTGCCACCCCATCTCCTGAGTTGAGTACTGAGCTCACAGCCCACATGGAACGAACTAGTGTAGCTATCTTGACGTAGACAAAGTCTGTGTATGGAACATTCGTCATTTTGTGTCAAAACCATCAAAAATGGTGCCCAGACATATTACATAGTCAAAGAAAAAATGAAAAACTTGATACTCTCCTTTGGCATCTCTAAGAGAATTAGAAGAGTTTCTTGCCCAGGTATGATGGAGAAGTATGCTGAAGAAACCTAAGGTGGCTCTACACCACAGATTATATTATATTAGGTTAATACTTGTTCCATAGATCATATATACAATATTTCATAATGTGTCAGTTTAGTAAATGTTGTCTATACATGGCAAACAATATTTTGAGGATTTTTTTATTTCAATTTCAATTTTTTAATGTTAAGTTGTATCTAAAAATTCATCTAACATGTAGGAGTTGCCATTCAGAAATTCCTTTAATTTCTTTTTAAATACCATTTGGCTATATGTCAAACTTTTGATGCTACTTGTTAAGTGATCAAAGACTTTTGTGGCAGCATAATTCACCCCTTTTCTGTGCCAAACTTGAATAGTGAATACCACCCTTTCTCCTAGCGTTGTAGCTATGCTCATTGGTATTACTTTTGAATTGTGTCAGATGGTTAATAACAAATTTCATGGGCAAATATATATATTGTGAAGTTACAGTAAAGATCCCTAGACCCTTAAATAAATGTCTGGAGGATTATCTTGGGTGGGCTCTGGCAATTATTCTGATTACATGCTTTTGTGCAATGGATACTTTTTACTCAACGTTGAATTGCCCCAGAATATGATCCCATATGAAAGCAGAGAATGGAAATAAGCATAGTAAGCTAATTTACTGACATGTATATCATAAAATTTTCCAATGACCCTGATAGCATAAGTAGCTGAACTGAAATATTTCAGCAAATCTTCAATGTGTTTCTTCCAATTCGATCCCTTGTCAATGCAAACACCTAAAATTTTTGAATATTCTACCTTAGCTACTGATTTCTGTTCAAAGTCTAAATTTATTGATGGTGTCATGCCATTTACTGTATGAAACTGTATATACTGGGTTTTATCGAAGTTTAATGAGAGTCTATTTGTAGAGAACCACATAATAATTTTCTGAAATACATAATTTAAAATTTAATCAGTCAATTCCTGTTTGTCAGGCATGATAGCTACACTTGTATCATCAGAAAAAAGAACTAGCTTAGCATCTTCATGAATATAGAATGGCAAATCATTAATATACATTAAGAAAAGCAATGGACCCAAGACAGAATCTTGTGGGACCGAATTTTTTTAAAACTCCCCAGTTCATCATCATTATCATCATCATCAGAGACTGATTATGCCTTTCAGTGTTCAGTTCCTCCATGATCCCATATTCAATGCTAACATTGATGCCTCATCTGACGCTTATATCGTCATAGCGTCGATGGTGACCAAAGTTCATAAACCAGTCAAGAAGGCTAGGAGCGTATTTTTGCTGGGAAAAGCCGACAAGCTAATGTTACGATCGCACTTAGAAAATGAATGGGCATCGTTTAATTCTGGGACTATGGATGTAGAGGAATTGTGGACTAAATTTAAATGCATTGTTAATGAAGGGTTAGAGAAATATGTGCCAGTAAAGACGATTAAGGATGGAAAAGATCCACCGTGGTATAATAATAATGTTAGAAAGCTGCTGAGAAAGCAAAGGCTGTTGCACTCTCGATTCAAAAAAGAACACGCAAATGATGACAGGCAAAAGTTAGTAGAGATTCGTGCGTCTATAAAAAGATCGATGCGTGAAGCATACAATAATTATCACAGCCATACCTTAGCAAAAGATCTTTCCGAGAACCCGAAAAAATTCTGGTCCTATGTAAAATCGATAAGCGGGTCAAAGCCCACTGTCCAGTCACTAGTTGATCATTCCGGGGCAGTAATAGAAGAAAGCAAACGGAAAGCTGAAGTTCTAAATTTAACCTTTAAGAAATCTTTCACGCAGGAGGACCGCACAAATATACCATCATTTGATCAACGTACTAATTCCGAAATGGGGGACATAGCAATAGGTATTTCCGGTGTAGAGAAGCAGCTGAGAGAGCTAAATACGAAAAAGTCTGCTGGTCCGGATGGAATACCAGTTCGGTTTTACAAAGACTATTCTGCGGCATTGGCCCCCTACTTAGCTTGCATTTATAGCGAATCTTTAATTCAGAGCAAAGTTCCTAGTGATTGGAAAAAAGCGCAGGTGACTCCAGTGTATAAGAAAGGAAAGAGAACTGACCCATACAATTACAGGCCAATATCGTTGACATCGGTTTCATGTAGAATTTTGGAGCATATTCTCAGTTCGAATATAGTAAATTTCCTTGAAACGGAAAAGCTTCTTTCCATGAATCAGCACGGGTTTAGGAAACATCGTTCATGCGAAACTCAGCTTGCCCTTTTCTCACATGACATCTTGCGAGCCATGGACGAAGGACAACAGGCGGATTGTGTTTTTCTCGACTTCAAAAAGGCGTTCGACACGGTGCCACACTGCAGACTGCTAACGAAGATACGAGCTTATGGAATAGGTTCACAGATTTGTGACTGGCTGGAAGACTTCCTAAGTAATAGAACGCAGTACGTTGTTCTCGACGGCGAGTGCTCATCAGAGACGAGTGTATCGTCAGGCGTGCCCCAGGGGAGTGTGATAGGACCGCTATTATTTTCTATCTATATAAATGATCTGATGGACAGAGTAAGTTGTAATTTGCGGCTGTTTGCTGATGATGCTGTGGTGTATGGGAGGGTGTCGTCTGCAACTGACTGTAATAGCATACAGGTTGACTTAGACAAAATTTCTAGTTGGTGCGAAGAATGGCAGCTAGCTCTCAATGTAGAAAAATGTAAGGTGATGCGCATGAGTAGAAAAAACAATCCTATAATGTTCGAATACAGCATCAGTAGTGAGCTTCTTGATGCGGTCGCGTCGTTCAAATATCTAGGCGTAACATTGCAGAGCGATATGAAATGGAACGAGCATGTAAGGACAGTTGTGAGTAAGGCAGACAGCCGACTTCGGTTTATTGGGAGAATTTTGGGAAGATGTACTTCACCTGTAAAGGAGACCGCGTATAAAACGCTTGTACGACCACGTCTTGAGTATTGCTCAAGTATTTGGGACCCGCAGCAGATCGGTTTGAAGGAAGACATAGAGGCGGTTCAGAGGCGAGCAGCTAGATTTGTTACCGGTAGGTTTGACCAATGCGCGAGTGTCTCGGAAATGCTCCGGCAACTCAATTGGGGATCGCTGGAAGAAAGACGACGTTCTTTTCATGAATTTCTGTTAAGTAAATTTAGAGGGCCGGAATTTGAAGCTGAGTGTAGTACGATCTTGCTGCTGCCTACTTACATTTCGCGTAAAGATCACAAAGACAAGATAAGAGAAATTAGGGCTCGTACGGAGGCATATAGGCATTCTTTTTTTCCTCGTTCAATTTGGGAGTGGAATAGGAAAGGAAATGCCTAGTAGTGGTACGGTGTACCCTCCGCCACGCACCTTACGGTGAATTGCGGAGTATGTATGTAGATGTAGATGTTAAGCCTTTTACTTCAATATCATTCTTCACCAAATCTAAGTACTTCCTCCTTGGTCTACCTCGACTCCTCTTACCCTCTGCTGCTGAGCTCATGAGTCTCTTAGGTAACCTTGCTTCTCCCATGTGTGAAACATGACCCCACCATCTCAGCTTCTCATCTATTAGTACCTGCAATCATTCTTGCTGCTTTCATATCTGTAACCACCACCTTATGAATTAGGTAACATCTGTCCACCCAACTTTCACTCCCATACAACATAGTTGGTCGAAAGATATAGCGGTGTACTGCTAACTTAGTCTTGGTACTTCCTTCTAGCCGGCCGCGGTGGCCGAGGAGACTAAGGCGCTCCAGTCACGGTCTGCACGGCCACTACGGTTGGGGGTTCGAATGCCCCCTCGGGCATGGATATTTGTGCCGTCCTAGTTCGTAAGTAGTTCATAAGTAGTTTGTAAGTTTAGGGACTGATGACCCCATAGTTAAGTCCCATAGACTATACAAACATTTGAACATTTGAACTTCCTTCTTGCAGAAAAGATAGATCTTAGATGAGCACTCAATGCATTAGCTTCACTACACCTTGATTCGTTCTTTCATAATTTTGCCATCCTGTGAGAAAATACATCCTAGGTACTTGAAACTGTCTACCTGTTTTAACTTTGTGCCTCCTATTTGGCACTTGGTCTGTTTAAATCCCTTTCCCACAGACTACTTTTGTTTTGCCAATGCTCATCTTCATATCATAACCCTTACACCTCTGATCAAGCTCCGAAATATTAGTTTGCAACATTTGAATCGAATCTGCCATTCAACTAAGTCATCTGCATATGCAAGACTGTTTATTATGTTTTCACCTATTTTAATCTCGCCCTGCCAGTCTACTGTTTTCCACATATGATCCATAAATAGTATGAACAACAGTGGAGACAGGTTACAGCCTTGTCTTATCCCTGAAACTACCCAGAACCATGAACTTAATTTGCCGTGTACTCTAACTGCTGCCTGACAGTCTATGTTAAGACCTGCAGACGTTTGCCTCCTATTCCACAATCTTATAGAACTGACAATAGCTTCCTCCTAGGAACACGGTCATAAGCCTTTTCTAGATATATAAAACATAGATACAATTCCCTGTTCCACTCATAGCACTTCTCCATTATCTGCCATAAGCTAATGATCTGGTCCTGACAGCCTCTAAGAGGCCTAAACCCACACTTATTTTCATCCAACTGTTCTTCAACTAATACTGACACTCTCATTTCAACAATACACAAGAATATTTTTCTACACAATGCTAATTAAAGAGATACCTCAATAGTTGTTACAATCTTTTCTGCTTCCACGTTTGAAAATTGGCTTGATTACCACTTTTGTCCACTCAGATAGAACCTGCCCTGACTCACACACCTCCTCAATTATCCTGTGTAACCTTTTGAGACCTGACATTCCACTGTATTTGATGAGTTCTGGCTTATTTCATCCACCCTAACCGCTTTATTGCACTGCAATCTATTGACCATTCTCTCTACTTCCTCAAATGTGATCCTGTTTCCATCATAAATCCTATCCCATTCTATATCAAAATCTGACACATCATTGAATGTTTCACCTACATTGAGCAATCCTTCAAAATATTCCCTCCATCTGTTCAAGGCATCCACAGTATTGACTAGCAGTTTCCCTGACCTGTCCAAAACACTTGTTAATTCCTTCTTCCCTCCCTTTCAAAGGCTGCTAATTATGCTCCAGAATGGTTTTATTGTGGCTTGACCCATAGTTTCTAGCTTGTTTTCCAAGGCTTCCCTTGATTATACTTGGAGTCTGCAATTATCTATTTGGCTTAACTGCCCAGTTAGAGGAATTAATTGTTTCTTCTATATCATGAAACTGCTTATTTCAACATTCTGCACTCTTCCAGTTAAGTAAGATTTAAACCATTTGTGCGTTGTACAACTCATACCACAATACTTAAGCTTATCTAGAAGAAACTCATGGTTTACACAATCAACAGTGTTTAAGAGATACAAAAAATCCCAACTGGTGATGTCCAGTTATTCAAAGCATTTAATATTTCATCGCTGAAGGAATATATAGCAATTTCTGTTGTAAAACTTTTTTGAAAACCAAACTGACATTTTGCTAGAATTCTATTTTTACTAATAAGTGAAGCTACTCGAGCATACATAACTTTTTCAAAAAATTTGGATAAAGCTGTCAGAAGTGAGATGGGGCAGTAGTTGTTGACATCAGACATATCCCCTTTTTTATGCAAAGGTTTAACGATAGAATATTTCAGTCTATCTAGGAAAATACTCTGCTTTAAAGAGCTACTACATATATGACTAAGAACATTAACCCAAATGTTAATATCAGTTTGGCCAATAGCTGAATAGAATCATAATTTGGGGATAATATTCCATATATAATTTAATACACTTACTTACTATAAAAATGGATAGTTATGGATGTTTATAAGAGGACAAAAATTATATAGTTGATTCTTTTAATTGTTGCCTGTAAATGTTCAGAGTTGAGCTAATAAAGTACATAAGGGAAAATGTTCTGACTTTGATAGACAATCTTCAGTAAAAGCATGGATGTTAGGCTCCATGTTTTGCTGTCTATATGCTATGTTTCAAGTTGCACATTATTTGCTGTTCACAACATTTTTCAATGTTTTGTGAAACCTATATGCTTAAACTGTATTTGAATTTTAAGCTTCCTCAGCAGTTTGTTTAAAGTCTTGGAGCATAAAATGAAAGAAATACTGGCTTATGATCACAGCAGAAAAAGTTTCATGTTTTTAGCATAAATTGCATCATTTGACATTAACTAGATTGTTGTTGTTGTTATTTTTGTTGTCTTCAGTCCGCAGACTGGTTTGCTGCAGCTCTCCATGCTAGCCTGTCCTGTGCAAGTATCTTCATCTGAGAATACGAATGGCAACCTACATCCTTTTGAATCTTCTTACTGTATTCATCCCTTGGTCTCCCTTCTAATGCTAAGTTGACAATTCCATGATGTCTCAGAAAGTGCCCCACCAACCTATCCCATCTCTTAGTCAGGATATGCCAGAAACTCTGTTTCTCCACAATTCTGTTGAGCACCTCCTCATTAGTTATGTGATCTACACATATAATCTTCATCATTTGTCTATAGCACCACATTTCAAAAGCTTCTATCATCTTTTCATCTGAACTCTTCATCATCAACATTTCACTCCCATACAATGCCACACTGCAGACAAATGCTTTCAGAAAGGACATCCTAAAATTAAAGTAATAATGGGTGTCAACTAATTTTGCTTCTTCAGAAATGCTTTTCTTTCCATAGCCATTCTGCATTTTATATCTTCTTTACTTTGGCCATCAGAAGTTATTTTACCACTCAAATAACATAACTCATCTACTATTTTTATTGCCTCATTACCTAATCTAATTCCTTAAGCATCATCTCATTTTTTTACACTACATTCCTTTACCCTCGATTTACTCTTGTTACTCTTCCTTTCGAGACACCGTCCATTCCATTTAATAGCTCTTCCAGGTTCTTTGCTGTCTCTGATAAAATTACTATGTCATCAACAAACTGCAAGGTTTTTATTCCCTCTCCCTGGATTTTGATTTCCTAGCCAAATTTCTTCTTGCATTCCTTCACAGCTTGCTCAGATTGAAAACAACATTGGGGAAACACTACAACCCTGTCTTACTCCCTTGCCAACCACTGCAACCCTTTCATGCACGTTGACTCTAATAATTGTTGTACAAGTTGAATATAACTCTTTGCTCCCTATATTTTACCCCTGCTACCTTCAGAATCTGAAAGAGTGTATTCCAGTCAACATTGTCAAAAGCTTTCTCCAGATCCACAAATGCTAAAAATGTAGGTTTCCCTTTCCTTAACGTAACTTCTAAGGTAAGTCATAATGTAAGTATTGCCTCGTGTGTTCCTACATTTCTCCTAAATCCAAACAGATCTTCTCCAATGTCGCATTCCACCAGTTTTTCCATTCATCTGTAAGAAATTCATGTTAGTATTTTGCAACCATGATTTATTAAACTAATAGTTAAATTGTAGTTTTCACATTTGTGTGCACTTGCTTTCTTTGGAATTGGAATCACTATATTCTTCGTGAAGTCTGAGGATATTTTCCCTGTCTGATACATCTTACATACTAGGTGGAACAATTTCTTCATGAATCACTCTCCTAATGATAGTAGCAGTTAAAAGAGAACATCAACTACTCCAAGGGCCCTGTTTCTATTCAAATCTTTTAATGCTTTGTCAAATTCTTCTCCCAGTACAGTATCTCCTATCTCATCTTCCTGAACTTCATCTTCCATTTCTAGAATACTGCCTTCATGTTTATTTCCTTTGTACAGGCCTTCTATATATTATCAATGAAATTCTTCTGGGTATGAAACTGCGTCACCATTTTATAAATTCCACCAGCGTTTCGGCCACTGTTGCAGGCGGCCTTCATCAGGGTCTGTGTCTGACTGCTGAATATACGATATCTTGGGACTTATATAGCTGCAGATGAGGGAAAGGAAGGGGGACGCTGGTTTGCCTTTATTGGTGGTTATATTATTTCACACCATTGGTGGAAATCGGCAATGATGATTGGTGTTTTAGAGGCTAGTTTTCCATGTGATTTGGGGTTACATTCTTCCCCCTTATTGGTCAAAATGGACGTTTCCAATTGGCTTTTGTTTTATAAGTTGCTATTGGCGGAATGGACCTGAGAGAACGGACGGCGGTTGTGGCGTGCCGCTGTTGACTTGTCGCCTGGCGCAGACGGCAGCGGGCCAGTGCTCTGCGTGTGCGCGGCCGCTGTGGTCTCCGGGGCGCCTGCGCGAGTCCTTCCGCGCTCGGTGCCGTCACGTAGCGTTGCAACTGCTGGCAACCAAGACGCCGGCAGCCATCCTCCCTGTTCATATTGGCGGGACGCTTCGCTATTTCTATAGCCTCTCTAATCTTCCTCCTCGTTGAGAATGGTTGTTTCGCCAGCATGTGGGCCTCGCTGAAAGATAACTGTTTTCCACACTGATTGTGATGCTCAGAAACCGCTGACTTTGTGTGCTGTCCAAGCCATATGTATCTTTCATCTTCTGAAAGCCTCGTGGAGATTGCTCGCCCGGTCTCTCCTATATAAACCAGCCCACACTCGCAGCTTATTTCATACATGCCGGCATTGCTCAGTTTGTCAACTGCGTCCTTAGTTGAACCTAGGACATCCTTGGTCTTATTGGTGCTTCGGAAGACTGGCTTGATGCCTGCCCGACGTAGAACCTTACCCACACGCTCAGTGACGCCCTGCACGTAAGGTAATAGGGCGATGCTTTGTGCTTCCTCTTGCTCCAGTCTATTCCTTTCATTCCTCCTGGACATTGTTTTATGTATCTCGCCCAGTCCGTATCTGGATCTGAGATGTCGTAGTTCCGCCTGTAGGTGATCGTCATCGCTGATCCTGTGGGCCCTCCTTGTTAGTGTTTGTAGGGCAGATTTCTTCTGCATGGGGTGTTGGTGGGAGGAGGCGTGGAGGTACCTTCCTGTGCTGGTAGCCTTTCTGTACACCCTGTGGCTGAGTTTACCATCAGACTTTTGGTAGACTTCGACGTCGAGGAAAGGCAGCACCCCATTCTTTTCTACGTCTATCGTGAAATTTATTTTGCTGTGCTGCTGATTCAGATGTTCATGAAAGTTATTTAGCTCCTCTTCCCCATGTGGCCAGATGACGAAAGTGTCATCAATGTAACGCAGCCAGCATGCTGGGCGTAGTGGCGCTGACTGGAGAGCCGTTTCTTCAAATGCTTGCATGAAGATGTCAGCTGCAATCGGAGAAAGTGGGGAGCCCATAGCTACACCATCTGTTTGTTTGTAAAATTCTTCTTTCCACTTGAAGTAAGTGGTCGTCAGGCGGTGGCAAACTAGGTCACAGGTGTCAGGTGCTAAGCATTCTTCTAATATGTTCATTGTGTCTGACACTGGTACGTTAGTGAATAACGATGTCACATCAAAACTAACCATCAGGTCCGTAGCTGATACACTCTTCTCTTTTAAAAGTGCCACAAAATGGGTCGAATCCTTCACATATGTCTCTGTGTGGCTCACTAGATGTCGGAGCTTTGGTACCAGCTCTTTGGATAGCTTGTACGTGGGTGAATTAATGCTGGCCACTATGGGACGCAAAGGAAAATCCTTTTTATGGACCTTCGGCACCCCATACATCCTCGGTGCCTGCGGAACTTGTGGGATGAGTCTTCTGGCTGTGTCAAAGGTCATCCTGGTTTGCTTCAGCAGCGCCTGCATCGATCTGGTTATCTTAGCTGTCGGGTCACCATTAAGTTTCTTGTAGATGGGATCGCCGAGAAGGTTCTCCATTCGTTTATTATAATCTGGTGTATCCATGACGACAGTGGCGTTGTCTTTGTCTGCCTGTATTACTACTAAGTCAGGATTCTTCTTCAACTCCACTATGGCCTGACGTTCCTCCCTGCTAATGTTTGGTTTGCCAATAGCAACTTGTAATACAAAAGCCAATCGGAAACATCCATTTTGACCAATAAGGGGGAAGAATGTAACCCCAAATCACATGGAAAACTAGCCTCTAAAACACCAATCATCATTGCCGATTTCCACCAATGGCGTGAAATAATATAACCACCAATAAAGGCAAACCAGCGTCCCCCTTCCTTTCCCTCATCCGCAGCTATATAAATCCCAAGATATCGTATATTCAGCAGTCAGACACAGACCCTGATGAAGGCCGCCTGCAACATCAGTGGAATTTATAAAATGATGACGCGGTTTCATACCCAGAAGAATTTCATTGATAGTGACAACAGCTGCGGAAGCCTACGTTTGCACTTCTATATATTCCTTCCACCTTTCAGTTTTCCCTTCTGTGCTTAGTACTGGTTTTCCATCTGACTTCTTTATATTCATATCACTACTTTTCTT
Organism: Locusta migratoria; assembly: GCA_026315105.1. Taxonomy (NCBI): domain Eukaryota; kingdom Metazoa; phylum Arthropoda; class Insecta; order Orthoptera; family Acrididae; genus Locusta; species Locusta migratoria. The sequence goes on from CM048755.1 coordinate 286,418,732, forward strand.
GTCTCCAAATTTCTCTTTTATTTAACTGTAGGTGGTATCTATCGTTCTCCTTTTTATACATTCTTCTACAGTCTTGCATTTCTCCTCAAGCCACTCCTGCTTAGCCAGTCTGCACTTCCTGTTGACCTCATTTTTCAGACATCTGTACTCCCTTTTGCCTGCTTTACTTGATGTATTTTTATATTTTCTCCTTTTATCAATTAACTTCAGTATTTCCAGTGTTATTCAAGGATTTATCTATTACGTCTTGTCCTTCTGCCTATATGATCCTCTGCAGTCTACACTATTCTTTCTCTCAGAGCTACCCATTCTTCTTCTACCATATTACTTACCCCCGTTTCAGAGAATCGTTGCCTAATGCTCCCTCTAAAACTCTGAACCACCTCTGTTTCCTTTAATTTGTCCAGATTCCATCTTCTTAATTTTCTACCTTTTTTCAGTCTCTTAAGTTTCAATATATAGTTCATAACCAATAAGTTATGGTCAGAGACTATATCTGCCCCTGGATATTTCTTACAGTTTAAAACCTGGTTTCTAAATCTTTGCCTTACCATTATAAAGTCAGTCTGGTAGCTCCCAGTGTCTCCTGGACTCTTCCACATATATTACCCACTTTCATTAAGATTAAACCAAGTATTTGTGATTACTAAATTGTGCTCTGTGCAAAATACTACCAAGTGCTCTCCCCTTTCATTCCTTTTCCCTAGTCCATTTACTACATTTCCTTCTCTTTCCTTTCCTACTATCAAGTTCCAGTCCCTCATCACAATTAAGTTTTCTTCTCCTTTAACGGTCTGAATAATTTCTTTTATCTCCTCATACATTTTTTTGATCTCCTCATCTTCAGTAGATGTAGTTGGCATATAGACTTGTACTACTGTGGTTTGTGTTGGCTCTGTCTCTATTTTTGTTACAATAATGAGTTCACTATGCTGTTCACAGTAACTTACCTGCACCCCTATTTTCTTATTCATTATCAGACCTACTCCTGCATTACCACCAACTGATTTTGTATTTATAAACCCGTACTCACCTGACCAAAAATCCTGTTCATCCTGCAAGCAAACTTCACTAATCCCCACGACATCTAACTTTAACCTTTCCATTTTTCTTTTCAAATTTTCTAACTGACCTACTTGATTAAGGGATAAAACATTCCAAGCTCCGATCTGTAGAATGGCTGTTTTGTTTTTCTTGATGACGACATCCTCCTGAGTAGCCTCTGCCTAGAGATCCAAATTGGGGACTATTTCACCTCTGGAATATATTCATACAGTAGAGCTGCATGTCCTCAGGAAATTAACAACTGTAGTTTCACCTTGCTTTCAGCTGTTCACAGTAACTCCATGGCAAAGCCATGTTAGCTGATGTTACAAGGCCAGATCAGTCAATCATCCAGACTAATGCCCCTGTAACTACTGAAAAGGCTGCTGCCTATCTTCAGGAACCACACATTTGTCTGGCCTCTCCACAAATACTCCTCCACTGTGGTTGCTCCTACGCTACGGCTATCTGTGTGATTGAGGCATGCAAGCCACCCCACTTTGACAAATGTCTGTGGTTCATGAGGGAGATTAACATTTACAAATTGTGGCTCTTTATATTTCACTATTTTCCTTCTGTGCACAAAATGTTCATGGGGAAAATGGCACAGTATAGGAAGAACATTAAAATACACAAGCTACAATGAACATATCTTTATTGAAACACCTTAAACTAGAAACATTTCTTTGTGATAGCACAAGATATGTCAGTATGACTTGTCACTGTCATATTTCAAACAATACATTTATTCTAATACTGTTTAAAAATATCAGTATAATTTGATATAAATAGTGAAGGCACAAACAGACATGAACTACACATTAATTGTTGTTAAAAAATTCTCTCTCTCTCACTCTCTCTCTCTCTCTCTCTCTCTCTCTCTCTCTCTCTCTCTCTTTCTCTCTGCCATCCTCCAGCAAATAATGTATTAAATGTAAATAACTGCACATTTTTTTAGTTCAAAAATCAAGTCATTCTATTTACTGTAGAACTGCCAACTAATTATTTACAGTACTCTTGATTGCATAAGGCAATTCCCACACTGACAAGGGAGAACCTACACCATCAACACTGCTACAGAACACATGTACCTTTAACAGTCACAGAATACCTAATAAATTCTTTCTATAATGATTCCCATAACATGTTGTGGTTAAAAAAGTTGAAAAAATCAGTTGTTTGTCCCACATCACTACTTGACAACATACTAGTTATGATGTTTTGAATTCAACTAAATTTTTCTTGAAGTTTTCATTAAAAAATCTAGATTACTGGTATTTTATGTTTGGTGCAATTTAGGTCTCACATTGCTGTGTAAGAAATGTGGCTTACATATTGAAATTACTTTAATAACTGGGAGCAGAGTCCTATCTGTTTCTAATCTACACTAAGTAGATTTTAAATAGAAGAGAAGGTATGGCAGTTGAAACTACAGTCAAAGCTTCAGATACAGACTACCTTCCCAGTGACATATAAATGATAGGTACTCCATTTTTTTCTGCCATGTGAATGCTTCATTCATGTTATAATGTCTAGTAACTGGAACTGGTAGTAGGTTTTTAACTGCAGTTGACAAGAGAAATAACTACATATGAGTTTAATAATGTTTCAACATATGCACTGCCAAGTCTGAAAGGGATAAGTATTTTTCTTATAGTGACATTAAAAATATGATTTTTTTTTCTTTTAGAGGCATTGTTTAGGTAGGATCAATCAGTTCAGCTTTTGTTGCAGTGATGGAGTTGCAATTTAGGGCGTTTTCCCCCTCTAAGGGCCTATGATTCACAATGATTTGTGTTTTATTTTCCACATGGGTAACAGGTTACTAAAGTGAAGTAAAATGATTGCAAGTTTTTTTGAACTAAATATAAAACTATTTGCAATGTAGATAAACTTGCAGCTTGAACACAGTATGAGTGAGCATCTTAAAAAAATTCTTTTCCTGTCTCATGTTCAACATAAACTGATAACTGGTGATAAGAATATTTTGATTCATTAGTCCGCAGTGTATTGCTCTTTAAACTTCTTTACCCTGCTTGATGTTTCATTCCCTCTTGTGGGATCTTTTTCAGGATTCCATTGGTGCCTTTGGATGGCTAGACACAGTTAAAAGACTGTGTCATGCATGTCTATAAAAGAATATTTTCTCCTGAATATTTGGAGAAGTGGAGTTACTGGGCAAAAATATTTTTACCTGCTATTAATAATACATTGAATGTAAGTTGTGACTCACCATAAATACGATCACTGAGCTGCAGACAGGCATATATAGTAAATAATCACACTCATACAACTTAGCTTTGAGCCACTGCCTTCATCAGAAAAAGAGCATACACACTGTCTTACAGGCATTGCTCACACACACACACACACACACACACACACACACACACACACACACAACCACCATATTTGGCCACCGTGTCCTGAGTATCATTTCAACAGTGAAAGCCGTCTGCTGTTTGTCACATTTCAAATCAAATTACCCTTACTATTGAAGCTGCACATGTGATATGGCAGCTGGAGACGATAGTCATGTGAGGTGATTTGTGCCTGAATTAATGTGTGCGTGTGTGCTCTTTTTCTGACAAAGGTTTTTGCAGTTCAGTGATAGAATTTATGATTTGGTGTAACCTTTCTTCATTATATTATTGGTATTCCAATTTGGGCTTTCCATAATTAGGTTTCTTCTGATATTCGCGGACCATTGTCATTTACTAAATACTGAAAGTAGATACTGATTGTGGGAGGGGGGGGGGAGTCGAAAATATTATTGTTGTTGCACTGCCTCAATCCTTTCCTGCTAGCTGTTTGTGTCTCTCATTTGTTGTGACTTGATAGTTACTTCTGCAATAACAGGCATCCATGCCCCTGCCATAATTCCTATTAAAATTTTACTCATTTCCAATATTTATATTACTTCACAGACTTTTCTTCTACAAATAGTACTTTTTCTGGCTAGTACATGTATGTTTTCAAAATCTAAAACATTGCCATAAGTCTTCTTAGTGCTCCACCACCTTTATTTTACCTTTTGTCACAAACACATATGGTTTTTGGCTCTTTAATATAATCTTTTACTGGTCTTCCAGTTTCTCTGATACATACAGTACTTTCCGACAACCACACACCACTTTGTATACTACAACCTCCATCGTTTACAGGATGGATTTCCAAATGAAGAATCATACATGGGAATATCTATCACACATAGCAATTATCATTTATCAGTTACCTTGCAGAATAAAGTAAACCCTCACAAAATAACCAAATTTCTTTTCTCTGAGGACTTTAATAGATAGAGAGTAATGTGTCATAAAAATTCAGCCTCATAATCAGACACAGACTTCATTTTCAAATACAGAACGCACAACTTAACTAAAAGTATTGTTCATATAGACCCTGACAAAAATGCTGATGACCAGTCTAATAGAAGAGCCTAGCTTTTTTTAACACACAATAAATGATTATGATTGACTGCAGTGGATTTGTCACTGTGACATGTCTGAATGGTGAAACTGCACTGCTGCCACTCTTGTGCCACTTTTGCACCACTGCAGTAAATTTTGCATGTCTACTATGTCAGTGTGAGGGATGCCTTAGTTTTTCTACCATGTTGATTTATTATGAGAACTGACATAAGAGAATTGTCACATTAAAGTAAATAGTAACCTGTGACATATAATATTGCACAAATCATCAAATGCATGCTACATAAAAAATTGGCATTTTCAGATGATCTACAGAGTTACATTACATTTATACAACATAGCATACCAATTAATGTAAAGAACACAAAATATATAGTGAGCCAATGAAAACACAGTGGTTTTCAGTAAGGTGATCATACAAGGTTAGACCTTTCAGTTTTGATGCACTTTTCTAAACATTATAATGAGCAAACTGCAGTTATTGGTTACTTAATATTTAAGATATTTGTACTAAAAATAAAACATCTATTCAATTTTCGTACAAAGAATGTACAAATACATTGAATGGTTGATTTTCCTTTCTCAAAATCTTAATTCTTATTCATAGACATAATTATAAAACCAAAATGTAATCAGCTGCAACATTTGCATACTAACTGCTACAGGTTGGCTGTCTTGTGACTATTGGTTAGAATACAATTCCTAACTTCTTGTTTTAGTCACTATTAATTTGTATTTAAGCACAATATGCAAGATTGTATCCAGGATCTGAGGTGGATGGTGGATGGTGGTTTGGCGGTGTTGGGGGAGGGAGGGGTTGTGGGGAGACACTAATGTCAGTTTCATGATGAGTGACAAAATAATTTTATGACAATTGCCTCTGGTTACAGTTGTTATTAGCCAATAAACTGGTGGAGCAATGTGAGAGTGTGATCTGCAAATAATTTATTCTGTGATTTTATGGGAGTTTGTGTGGGGAAACGGGGGATGACAATTAATAATGTGAAGTGTACCTTTACTGGAATATTTAACTTTTTCTCATCAAATAAGTAAGTTAGAAATATAGTCTACAGTGTAATAGTCTACTCTGGAATTTTTATGTGGGAGGTGCTATCTCACCACTAATATATTGTGATGAAATAATTTTGAGTTACATGTATACTACTTCACAAACATCTGGAAGAAATGTCTAAAAACTGATTACATTTTAACGGCCCCATAAGTAGACCTGCTGGCCTGCACAAAGAAATATTGTCACAGTTTTATCACAAATCAGCAAAGACAATTTATGGCACAAAGTTAGCATACAGTCTAAGTAAATGTGTCCTGACACTCACTTCTCAGACAGTTTTGCCAGAATACCCCAGTCACTCCTTTGTTCAACATGAACAAATATATTTAACTCAAGAATGTCACATTCACATTAAGAAATAGTAACTGGCAAGTTCAGTCTGATATAAATATTGAGCAACTAATTCATTGTAAAAATAGTAATGACTGAGCCAGTTTATTGTAGTGGCAAGTTTTCAAATAAGATATATAGGAACATAACACAACAACTAGTTTCTTCTCTTTTTCTACAGAGCATAAACATATTTAAATGTAAATGCTTTCACACTGATGGTTCTTAATTCATTCTTATGGTTTAATACAATTTTGTAGCATGTCATCTTTTTATCCTTGATTCAAATACACTTTCAAGATACCATATCAAACAATGGAAATGAACCATATATCTGACTAACTGAGCTAAAACTTAGTCAAAGTTAAGATCTTTTAATTCTGTATAACCTCCACAAAGTTTTGGGAAGATTCCACGCTTTCTCTGAGTTCTGGCTGAACTTGGTGCTGTGGTAGTTTGAGCCCATCTCTTATACATCAGCAACCTGAAAAAAGAAAAGGTCTATATTAAGATTCTGGCGAAATAACAATTAATTTCTTCATATCTTCGTTTTATTTTTATCTTTACTTATAAATAAGCTTCTAAATTTATTTACTGGCATTAAAATTACTTTCACTCAATATTGCAACTCCAAAAGTATTAAGATTTTGAAACATAATTTTTGCATAATTCTTTATCTCTTCCATAAACTACACTCCTGACCATTAATATTGCTACACCACGAAGATGAGGTGCTACAGACATGAAATTTAACTGACAGGAAAAAGATTCTGTGACATGCAGATGATTAACTTTTCAGAGCATTCACACAAGGTTGGAACTGGTGGCGACACCTACAACGTGCTGACATGAGGAAAGTTTCCAACCGATTTCTCATACAGAATCAGCAGTTGACCAGCGTTGCCTCGTGAAACATTGTTGTGATGCCACGTGTAAGGATGAGAAATGCATACCATCACATCTCTGACTTTGATAAAGGTCAGATTGTAGCCTATCACAATTGCGGTTTATCGTATCATGACATTGCTGCTCGCATTCATCGTAATCCAATGACTGTTAGCAGAATATAGAATCGGTTGGTTCAGGAGGGCAATACGGATCAGCTTGCTGGATCCCAACAGCCTCACATCACTAGCAGTCAAGATGACAGGCATCTTATCCACATGGCTGTAGCAGATCGTACAGCCACATCTCAACTCCTGAATCAACAGATGGGGACGTTGGCAAGACAAGAACCATTTACACGAACAGTCTGATGACATTTGCAGCAGCATGGACTATCAACTCTGAGACTATGGCTGCAGTTACCCTTGTATCACAAACAGAAGCGCCTGTGATGATATACACAACGACGAACCTGGGTGCACAAATACCAAAACGTCATTTTTTTTTTTTTTCTTTTTCGGATGAATCAAGGTTCTGTTTACAGCATCATGATGGTCACATCTGTGTTGGGCAGCATCGCAGTGAACGCACATTGGAAGCGTGTATTTGTCATCACCATAATGGCATATCACCTGGTGTGATGGTAAGGGGTGCCACTGGTTACACGTCTCGGTCACCTCTTGTTCGCATCAACAGCACTTTGACAAGTGGCCGTTACATTTCAGATGTGTTACAACCTGTGCCTCTACTCTTCATTTGATCCCTACAAAACCCTACATTTCAACAGCATAATGCATGACTGCATGTTGCAGGTCCTGTATGGGCCTTTCTGGATACAGAAAATGTTCAACTGCTGCCCTGGCCAGCACATTCTCCAGATCTCTCACCAATTGAAAACGTCTGGTCAGTGGTGGCCGAGCATCTGGCTCGTCACAATAAGTTAGTCACTACTCTTGATGAACTGAAGTATCGTGTTGAAGCTGCATGGGATCTGTTCCTGTACATGCCATCCAAACTCTGTTTGACTCAATGCCAAGGCGTATCAAGGCCTATATTAGGGCCACAGGTGGTTGTTTTTACGGCCAGAGGTGGTTGTTCTGGGTACTGATTTCTGAGGATCTATGCACTCAAATTGTGTGAAAATGTGATCACGTGTCAGTTCATTTGACCAATGAATACCTGTTGATCATCTGCATTTCTTCTTAGTGTAGCAATTTTAATGGCCAGTAGTGTAGTTTTAATTTATATCTTGAATATGTATATATAATAAAAATCTAATACATAGTGGATTAATTTCATATTCCATTGTTCTAAATGAAATTATCCACAGAGATATGAAAATATTTCTTCAAAAAAGATAGGGTGTATAGCTAGAACTTACCTCAGCTCAATACTGCTGATTGTAACACACACACACACACACACACACACACACACACACACACACACACACACACAAAAGGATGAAAATGAACGTACAAATGGAGTTTATGGAAAGGAAATATCCTTCTTCATCCAGGAGAGAGGAGGAAGGAGAAAGTGGATTACGATTACTCAAAACACCATCTTTACTTCATGGCTTAGGTTGTGAGTAGCCCAAATCCACTTTCCCTTCTATCCCCTTTATGTCCTTCCTATCTCCTACCCACTGAAGGATTTTTTGCTTTTGGTAGTGTATTCTAGGTTTATTTTCATTGTTTTGTGCTACTATCAGTGCTAGTGAGCTGAGATACAAACTGGCCACCCATTCTACCTCTTTTGAATCAATTTCATTTCTATTTTATTATGTTAAATTTACCCATGAAAATAAGAACATACACAGTCATCATTGTTACTCTTCTGTCACTATTGCTTTAAACATTAAGTATAATTTTACACATAAAATTTATAAAAATGTTCAAACTTTGAATCAAGAAACCAAGATGATTTAATTAATTAACTTCTGTCAAGGAATTTTTTTAAAGTTTATTCTTCACATGTCCTGCCCTGCTCTCATCCCCAGTCATTTCACAGTATTCCTTATATATCCAGCAAAATGTGGAGCCAATAGGAAATATGTATTATACACTACTATTATTCAATTAAAATATTATTCAACTATTATTTATTGTATGATATTGCCGCGAGACACCACGTACACTGACTGCCGGCGTGGCACAGGGGATAGCGTCACTGGCTGTGGTGCTAAAGGTTGCCGGTTCAATTCCGCCCATCGGCAAAAATTTATTTCTTTGTAATTAACAATTCCAGAAGTTTCTAAATCTTTCTTATGTTCACTTGAAAATTCTACTTGTTTATTATGTTAATTGTTCTTCTAATTTCTGGTACATTCTGTTTGTGTATAAATAGCAGAGCACTCTGCCTGAGAGGCAGTCAGTGCTGTGTGTATGTTAAGTTCGTAATAAACATGCTTTGAGTATAAGTGCTGTGTTCAGTTGCCTTCGAAGTCAAGCCTGCTCCCATTTCAATGCGACAATATTATAAATAGATTTAAATTTTCCCCATTTGATTTCTGTGAAGTTAAACAGTCTTCACAATATGGGGAAAAAAAGAAAAAAACTTTCTTCATGATATCATTTTGAAAGAGCTTTGTTATACATAAATGCCTTAAAACAGTAATGTTGTTACAGAATACAATAATTAATTGGAGGGTTTCCATCAGTTGGCTCTGGTATTCCCCTTACATGTTATGTGTCCCCCATTTGTAGTATTCAGTAATAAATTACTAAACTTCGTACTCTACTGATGGCATTTTGTGTGAATCCTCTCAATGGTTGATACAGATGCAATACATTGTCATTATACAAGATCTGTTCAAAATATTCTGGGACACTTGTAATTTTGCATGAATGGAGTGTTGACACAAAATGTGGTTGGGGTTATCCCCACACATGTCCTTTGACATCTATCAATGATGCTAATCCAGAATGAAACTTTCACTCTGCAGCGGAGTGTGCGCTGTTATGAAACTTCCTGGCAGATTAAAATTGTGTGCCGGAACTGGGACAAGACTAACACTCCTGGAAGAAAGGATATGGTGGAGACATGGCTTAGCCACAGCCTAAGGGATGTTTCCAGAATGAAACTTTCACTCTGCAGGGGAGTGTGCGCTGATATGAAACTTCCTGGCAGATTAAAATTGTGTGCCGGAACCGGGACTCGAACCTGGGACCTTTGCCTTTCGCGGGCAAGCGCACTACCGACTGTGCTATCCCGACACGACTCACGATGCCGCCTCACAACCTTACTTCTGCCAGTACCTCGCCTCCTACTTTCGGAGGTGCGCTTGCCCGCGAAAGGCAAAGGTTCCAGGTTCGAGTCCCGGTTCCGGCACACAATTGTAATCTGCCAGGAAGTTTCATATCAGCGCACACTCCGCTGCAGAGTGAAAGTTTCATTCTGGAAACATCCCTTAGGCTGTGGCTAAGCCATGTCTCCACCATATCCTTTCTTCCAGGAGTGCTAGTCTTGCGTGTTTGCAGGAGAGCTTCTGTGAAGTTTGGAAAGTAGGAGGCGAGGTACTGGCAGAAGTCGGTAGTGCGCTTGCCTGCGAAAGGCAAAGGTCCCAGGTTCGAGTCCCGGTTCCAACACACAATTTTAATCTGCCAGGAAGTTTCAATGATGCTAATGTCAGAAACTCAATGAAATTATGTGTGGCAAGACTATAATCAGTTGTACTATTGAGACATATTGCAATAGCTGTGAGAAAATTTGAGGAGGAGATGGCCTGAAGTGTGGCATTGGCCCCTTACTTAGCTTGCATTTATTTTGAATCTTTAATTCAGCGCAAAATCCTAGTGATTGGAAAAAGTGCAAGTGACTCCCATTTATAATAAAGGAAAGAGAACTGACCCACATGATTACAGGCCAATAGCACTGACGTCAGTTTCCTGTAGAATTTTGGAGCATATTCTCAGATCGAATATAATAAATTTCCTTGAGACAGAAAAGCTTCTTTTTATGAACCAGCAGAAGTTTAGGAAACATCGTCCATGTGAAACTCAGCATGACATCTTATGAGCCATGGATGAAGGGCAACAAGAAGATTCTGTTTTTCTCAATTTCAAAAAGGCATTTGACACGGGGCTACAGTGCGGACTGCTAACAAAGATATGAACATATCAAATAGGTTCACAGATTTGTAACTGGCTGGAAGACTTCCTTAGTAATAGAATGCAGTATGTTGTTCTAGGCGGCTAGTGTTCATCAAAGATGAGAGTATCATCAGGCATGCCCCAGGGGAGTGTGATAGAACCATTTTATTTTCTATCTATATAAATGATCTGATGAACAGAGTAACTTGAAATTTGCAGCTGTTCACTGATGATGCTGTGGTGTATGGGAGGGTATTTTCTTTAATTGACTGTAATAGCATACAGGAAGACTTAGAGAAAATTTTTAGGTGGTGCGAAGAATGGTAGCTACCTCTAAAGTTACAAAATGTAAGGTGATGTGCAAGAGTGGGAAAAACAATCCCACAATGATCGAATACAGCATTAGTAGTGTAGTCACATCATTCAAATATCGAGGCATAACACTGCAGAGCGATGTGAAATGGAATGAACATGTAAGGACAGTTGTAAGGTGGACAGCCCACTTCTGTTTATTTGGAGAATTTTGGAATATGTACTTCATATGTAAAGGAGACCATGTATAAAACACTTGTACGACCATGTATTGAGTATTACTCAAGTGTTTGGGACCCACAGCAGATTAGTTTAAAGGAAGACATAGAGCAATTCAGAGGCAAGCAGCTAGGTTCGTTACTGGTAACTTTGAACAATGCGCGAGTGTCACAGAAATGCTCCAGAAACTCAAATGAGTATTGCTGGAGGAAAGATGACGTTCTTCTTGAGAAATTCTCTTGAGGAAATTTAGAGTGCCAGAATCTGAAGCTGAGTGTAGAATGATCTTTCTACTGCCTACTTACATTTCACATAATGATCACAAAGACAAGATAAGAAAAAGTAGGGTTTGTACAGAGGCATATAAGCATTCTTTCTTTCCTTGTTCTATTTGGGAGTCGAATAGTAAAGGAAATGCCTAGTAGTGGTACAGTGTACCCTCTGCCATGCACCTTGCAGTGGATTGTGGAGTATGTATGTAGATGTAGATGGCTCTTGCATCACAATTACGCACCCTCACATTCATTCTTGTTAGTGTGTGAGTACTGCAGAAAAACGATATCTGTCTGCTGTCTTGTCCTATGTACTCTCTAGACCTAGCTCCTGTGGAGCTTTTTTTTATTTCCAAGGTTGAAAACCTGGTTGAAAGGATGAATATTTGCAATGATAGATGAAATAAAAGAAACTTGCTGATGGTACTTCATCAGATCTAAGAAGAGGTGTGTCAGCAAGTGCCAACAGTGTTGGGAGCAGTGTATCAATTTTGAAGGAGGTTATTTCAAATAAGACCATGGACAATAACTGAGAAGGTAAGCCTAGAAAAATTTTGTGGATAAAGTTCTGTAATTTTTGAACAGTCATTGGTTCAGCATACATATGAGGACATTTCACCAGTATGCGCAGCTGCCAATATCAAAGTTCACTCTACATTGAAGGTGGCAAACTGGTGTCATACAGGCAGCGAGAGATCAAGTTTGAGAGCTTTTGCCTAGTTGTTATCACTTTCATGCCTTCCTTCTTATCTATAATAGTCATTCACAGCAGCTGGAAAAATGTAGGTTTTTTACAACTAGTTACAACTACTGTCACTTTTGTGAATTTCTGTAATTTCCCAGCATGTCAGCTTCATAGCTGTTCTTGACTGGGAGAACCTGCAATGTGCATAAATTTTATTCTGTTGTCTCACACAGTAGCAGTTCCTTCTTATTTATAATGGTTATTCACAGCAGCAGGAAAAATGTAGGTTTTTTACAACTAGTTACAACTACTGTCACTTTTGTGAATTTCTGTAATTTCCCAGCATGTCAGCTTCATAGCTGTTCTTGACTGGGAGAACCTGCAATGTGCATAAATTTTATTCTGTTGTCTCACACAGTAGCAGTTCCTTCTTATTTATAATGGTTATTCACAGCAGCAGGAAAAATGTAGGTTTTTTACAACTAGTTACAACTACTGTCACTTTTGTGAATTTCTGTAATTTCCCAGCATGTCAGCTTATAGCTGTTCTTGACTGGGAGAACCTGCAGTGTGCATAAATTTTATTCTGTTGTCTCACACAGTAGCAGTTCCTTCTTATCTATAATGGTTATTCACAGCAGCAGGAAAAATGTAGGTTTTTTACAACTAGTTATAACTACTGTCACTTTTGTGAATTTTTGTAATTTCCCTGCATAAGTTGGCTCCATAGCTCTTATTGACTGGGAGAACCTGCGATTTGGGTAAATTTTATTCTGTTGTCTCACACATCAATAGTTCTGCAATGGCTGATTTCTTCTCACTACCCATTGTAAGTGTTTCCCCTTATGCCCATGGTGCTGTGGGTTAGGTATTTCCCTTCTGCTTATTACGACCATATTATCATTCCTTATTTGTGGTTTGGGTGCTGATTTTAAAATTAATAAACACAATAATATTTTTAACAAGAAGGAAGGAAGCCTCAAAGCAAAAAGGTCCTGAATTTCCATGCTTCAGCAAATGACCACTGCAAATATGATGTGGGGGCACCATAGCAGTTATGACCAAGAAAAAGCTATCAAATGTTGATCTACATCTACATGTTTAATCTGCGAATCATTTTTAAGTGCCTAGCAGAGGGTTTATCAAACTGATTTCATAATATTTCTCTACCGTTCCATTCTCTAAAGGCATGTGGTAAGAAGGAACATTTAAATCTTTCCATTTTCAATCTGATTTCTCTTATCTTTTTATGATGATCATGTCTCCCTATGTTTGCATTTGGAAGAGAAAGTTGGTTAAAGAAATTTCGCAAATAGATCTTGCAGCAACAAATAACACCTTCCTTTTAATATTTCCAACCCAACTCATGCATAATTTCTGTGACACTCTATCCTCTCTGTATTGTGATAATACAAAATGAGCTGCCCTTCTTTGAACTTTCTCTATACCCTCTATCAGTCCCCCTGGGTGGGAATCCCACAATACACAGCAATACCCCAAAATAGGTCAGACAAATGTAGTGTAGGGAGTTTCTTTAGTAGAACTGTTGCATCTTTTGAGTGTTCTGCAAATGGAACATAGTCTTTGGGTAGCCTTCCTTGTGATATTTTCTGTGTGTTCTTTACATCTAAATTTGTTCATAAGTGTAATTCCTGGGTATTTAGCTGTATTTACCACCCTTAGATTTGAATGATTTATCATGTAAATTAAATTTAATGGATTTCTTTTAGCATCATATGGATGACTTCACACTTTTCTTTATTTAGCATTGAATGCCAATTTTTGCACCATGCGGATATCTTATCTAAATTGATTTGCAGTTCTTTTGACCTTCTGGTGTATTTACTAACTGAATGGCAGGGACCCTATAAAACTTCCCTTGGGAATGCCAGTTTTCATTTCTGTTTTACTCATTGACTTTCCATTTGTTACTATGTATGGTGTCCTCTCTGACAAGAAGCCACAAATCCAATTGCACAACTTTAGTGATATTCCATAAGAACACAATTTGATTGGAAGCCTCTTGTGAGGTACAGTGTCAAAAGCCTTATGGCAATCTAGAAATACGGAATCAATTTGAGACCCCTTGTTGGTAGCACTCATCATTTCATGTGGGTGAATAGCTAGCTGTGTTTCACAAGAATGATACTCTCTGAATCTGTGTTGACTATGGACCAATAGGACATTCTATTTGAGATAAATAATAATATTCAAAAAAAGTATATGTTCCAAAATCCTGCTGCAAACTGACATCAATGATATAGGCCTGTAATTTTGTGGATCACTACTATTATCTTTCTTGAATATCAGAGTGATCTGCACAACTCTGCAGTTTTTTTGTACAGATCTTGCACAGAGTGAGTGGTTGTATATGAGAGCTGGGTATGGAACTATTGCATCAGTATACTCTGAAAGAAACCTATTTGGAGTTGAATCTAACCAGAAGTCTTGCTTTTGTTAAGTAACTTAAATAGCTTTACTAATACAAGGGTATCTACTTCTAAATCACACTTACTGGCAGCTGTTCTTGATTTGAATTGTGTAGCCTAGTATTTGTGGCATCTTCTTTGGCAACAGAATTTAAGAAAGCTGTGTTTAGCAATTCTGCTTTAGCAGCATTGTCATCAGTAGCAGCTCCAGTGCTATTGCATAGTGAAGGTATTGATCGTGTTTTGCTACTATTATACTTTACATTTTTCTTTTGATTTTCTATCAAATTATGAGACATAGTTTTGTTGTGGAAACTATTATTAGCTTTTCGCATTGCTATTTGCACTAAATTTTGAATGTCTGTAGGAGATTCCCAATTCCCAGTCTTGGGGATATTCTGTCTGTTTAAATTTCAAATGTTTTGGGTACCATGGGGGGGGGGGGGGCGGTCATTCCCTCTTTTGTTAATTTATTTAGCATAAATTTCTCTATTGATGTCAATATTATTTTTCTGAATGTAAGCTACACTCATACTGTTAGTTTCAAAAGACTTGAGACTCTCACTTAGGAAAGCATTAAGTGAATTTTTATCTGGTGTTTTTTTTTTTTTTTTTTTTTTTTTTTTTTTTTTTTTTTTTTTTTTTTTTTTGAATAAATAAATTTTTCTTTTAAATTTAAGGGAAAAATGTGTACCTGTGTGATTGCTCTTTATTCTGAGGAAGGTCATGGCCGATAGCTTCTGTGTTATATGTATGTGTCTTTTTTATGTGCCAGTCACAGCTCATCATTATGTCTTTGCAGTGAGTTGTGAACTGCCCTTCTTATATGTTGAATTTCTTTTAATTTTGATGGTTTAGGAATTCCATTATTCAGTATTGGTATGACGACTCTGTGTTCACTAATTCCTGTATCTGTTTTGATGCTCTTTGTTAGCTATAGTTTATGTGTTGCTAGGAGGTCAAAGATGTTTCACAACCATTTACTATGGTAGTGGGTTCATGAAGTAACTGCTCTAGATAGTTTCTGGAGAATGTGTTCAGTACAATTTCTGATGATGTTTTTTGTTTGCCTCCAGTTTTGAACATGTATTGTTGCCAACATATCAAGGGCAAGTTAATGTCACAACCAATTACAATTAAATGCTTCAAGAATGTTTTGTAAATTTGATTCAAGCTTTCTTTTATCTAAGTCAGGGCATGACTCATCAGGTATAACCTCTACCCGTACCAACTCACAGGGACTATCTACTTTGATGTTACTACAAGATAAAGTGCTTGTAACAGCAAGAAACCTGCCAGCATCCGTTTTATTCTAAGTGTCCTTTCTGAACACAATTCACCCCTTTGTAAAAATTTTGGTGGAATTTATATCTGGCTTTAGCCAGCTTTCACTACCTATAATGATTTATGCTTCAGTACTTTCTATTAGAGCTTGGAGCTCTGGTAGTTTCCCCATACAGCTACGACAGTTTATAACTGTTACAACAAAGGTTCCAAGATCAGTGTTCTTCCCATCTCTGACCTGTATCCTTTGAACTGAAATCCTTTTTGTGTGTTCCTGAGGCCCTCTAACCTATAAAAATGCCCAGTCCACACCACACAGCCCCCACACCCTATGCAGCTGCTTTCTGTTTGTAGTAGATACTAGATCTATTCATTGGAACTGAGAAACTGACCACCCTATGGTGAAAGTCAAGGAATTTGTAGCCTACATGGTTGCAGAACCATCTTAGCCTTGGATTCAGATCCTCCACTTGTCTCTGTACCAAAGTACTGCCATGTACTTGCCTGTCTCACAATTAGTTGTCATTATGAACGGTACAATTCACAGACTGCACTGCACTGACAACATCCCTGTATTTTATAAACTGCGCCCTCTGTGTCCCGAAAAATAAGCAGCAGTCAATTCACAATTATCTGAACTACTGTTGACTGGTGTGATTGAGAAATTTTGGAGCAGTTGAACCTCACCCATTCACTTAGCAAAGAAACATGATGGCACCTGGCACATGTGCAGCAACTATCGCAAGCTCAATGCTAAGACCATTATGGACCACTTCCCAATTCCAAACGTCACTGATTTTTCCAAATTACTTGCCGGATCTAAAGTTTTCTGGGTTGTCAATTGCAGGCGTGCTTACTATCAAATTCCCTAGGCCCCTGAGGACATTGAAAAATTGGCCATCACCACCCCTCCCAGCATTTTCCAGTATCACTTTATTCCAGCCTGACTTAAAAATGCCACAGACTTGGCATCGGTTTATCAGTAAGGTTTTACAGGACTTAAAATTTTGTTTTGTGTGCTTAGATGACATTCTAATTTTCAGTTCCTCGGTCGAGGAAAACAAAAGACATTTGCAAATTGTTCTTCACAGGGGGCCAGGGCAGGAATAGAGTTGAATGATGAAAAACGCCAGCTGCATCTCCCCTCAGTACAATTCCTCAGGTATACAGTCTTGTCAGAGGGTGTCGCCCCCCCTCTCACTCGCACTCGAGGAGCTCCCTTCCCTGGTAGACCCAGTCCACCTCATCCGTGTTGCGGACTCCCCCCACTGCCAGCTGCTCTCCTCCACCTGTCAGGGTACCTTTGGACCTACAGATCTGCAAGTTCATGTTCTTGCACAATGACACCATCCTTCCACCCTTACAGCCCCCTTACTCCAGTCCTTATCCTGTCCTCCTTCATACAGCGAACACCTACACCATCCTTCTCAACGGCAAACCCTCCTGCATCTCCATTAATCACCTGAAACCCACACACTTTGATCCTGTTTCCCCTCCTGAGGTCGAGGCACCCTCCCCTTCCTTCTCCTCATTTGATGCCCCTGCCACCCTCTCCCTCCTGCGCCCCCCCCTCTTCTTTGCCTTCAGGTCACACACCCTCTTTGGTCACTGACTCCTCTTCCTCCTCTCCATCCTCTCCCTTTAGAGGATTCCGGCATCCCTTCCCCCCCTCCGATCCCTGCTATCAATTCTCCATCCCTGTTCCCCTGCCACTCACAACAGAGCTGTCCGTCGTGGTGCGTGACTATAATCTATTCATTATGTGCACATCATCTACTAAATGTATGCTTATTAAATGTTTCCAACTGGCCTGTGATTCCGCTCCTTCCGAGGCTCGGGCCTTCCTGCTCCCATCAAGCACTGTGCTAGTCGTAGTTCCAGTTTGTGGCTCCTGATTGAACCAGTGACTCTCACGACAAGTTATGCTGCCTTCTAGATTTAAGAATTTCATCGTTCAAGGTTCTAGTGCACGTCAGCTACCTCCCCATCCGGTACTACCAGATGGAACAATAGAATGAACTGTGTGCACAATGCCCTCTGTGTGTGCGTCTACTAGTGCTTGTGACTCTTCCCCTCCCCCCTCCCCCCCGCACCCCACTGGAGTATTCCGTACTGCAGGGGGGGGGGAGGGGGGGTCATTTGGCAGTGCTAGCCACCAATGCGAGGGTTTATGTGCCTCTGATCGTTGATCATGGTCATGAACCAAGTAACATATCTGTGTGACAATCTTTGGTTTTTTCTGTTGTTTCATCCGCCATGTTTGTACCAATCTTGGCTTGTTTGCTGTAGTGTTAATGCTGAACAAAGCATCTATACTGTAAAGAGTGTGCTCATTAGGCTCCACTGCCCTTAGTAACCTCCACATACTAAAAATGAAACTGGCAGAAAGTGAAGAATAACTGAGCAGTCATGGCTAGAGGACAAATGTAAGTCTAGAGATGAATGTATAACTAGAGGAAAGATAGATAACATCTAAGAAAAAATTAAAAAGTCTTTTGGAGAAAAGAGAAGCAGCTGTTTGAATATCAAGAACTTAGGTGGAAAACCAGTACCAAACACACAAGGGAAAGGCAAAAGATGGAAAGAATATGTTGAGAGGCCATGCAAAACAAATGAACTTGAAGGCAATGTTATAAAAAGGTATAGGAAGTAGATGAAGCTGTGATGGAAGATATGATACTATCCAGTGTTTTAAGTTATTCATTGTAAGTCAGTTAGTCAGTTTGTCAAGAAGGGATTCATCCAACTAAATCTTTCCAAGTATTTTTATGAAATGAAACAAAACAATTTCAGTATGGCCATGATTTGCTGATATGAAATAAATTGGATTTCATCCTTTTGACAATAATTTGCTGGCATATATAATGCATTCATAGCAATGCTTGCTAAAAATTTATTTGTTTCAATCATGTGCTAGGCCATATCTTCTTCCCTCCTCTCTCGGTTCACCTCTTCTTCCCCTCCTCCGGATATAAATGATCGTATGTCTAATTCACAGTAAGATTTTGTACATTATTTGTATTTATTTCAAATTTCCATTCATCCATCCCTTCCTTCCCCCTCTCTCTGTTTGACTACCCCCTTCCCCCCACAAAACCTCAATTTGCAATCTGTCTGCTTCCCTCTCTTTCCATCTCCTCCTACTGCTCCTCTCTCTGTTCGTCCATTCACCTCACTTGTCAATCATAAACTCTCCTCTCTCTCTGTCATACTCATTGTTAGGGGCCAGAATGGGACCAGCCCCCCACAAAATATTTTTACATAAATTCATTCCATGTAATTTTTTTCTCAGAATTATGTCAAGCAGTTTTGTGTGGTGCAAATAATAGAGACCAGAGGTAATCAGGCCCATTTTCAAAGTACTGTGTTGCAGAGACACATGCTGTTACTTGAGCTATCAGTAATAGGACAGGTCTTGCTTCCCTCATGCCTACCCCACATTACATCTTCCATGGTGACAAATCTGTTTTCCTTTCCCCACTACCCAATCCAATGCAAAGGTGAGCATCAGGTGTCTTGTGCTCTCTCCGCACATCCTGGCTCTTAAAACTGCAGAGATAATGATGTCACCAAACTACTTCCTTTTTTCCACATTGCCCATCATATGGGGCTCTCTTGACTGGCCCAACACCAACACCAATTTCAGTGCTGTCTGGCCCTGTGGACTGACCAGCGCATGAATATTCCTATTTCTTCATTCTACAGTGAACCTGAGGTCACCACTCAGCCTGCAAGTTCCAGGCTTTCACAGAGGGTGGGTTTGCTTGTAGTTGGGAGCTTCAACATTAGGCGGGTGATGGAGCCCCTTAGAGAGATGGCTGCCAAGGAGGGGAAGAAAGCCAACATGCACTTTGTGTGCATACTGGGTGGAGTCATTCCACATGTGGAACGGGTCCTTCCGGATGCAATGAAGAGTACGGGGTGCAGCCAGCTGCAGGTGGTGGCTCACGTAGGTACCAATGATGTGTGTCGCTTTGGATCTGAAGAGATTCTCTCAGTTTTGGAGCGGCTATCTGAAGTGGTAAAGACTGCCAGTCTAGCTTGCAACTTGAAATCAGAGCTCACCATCTGCAGCATAGTTGACAGGACCGACTGTGGACCTCTGTTACAGAGCCGAGTGGAGGGTATGAATCAGAGGCTCAGACGGTTCTGCAACCATGTAGGCTGCAGATTCCATGACTTGCGCCATCGGGTGGTGGGTTTTTTGGTTCCACTGAACAGGTCAGGAGTCCACTATATACAAGAAGTGACTAAACGGGTAGCGGGGGTTGTGTGGCATGGACTGGGCAGTTTTTTATGATAGAGGGCTTCGGGGAAAAACAAAATGGGCAATCTCAAAGGGTGCATATGGATCACAGGAGAAATGTAGATCTAGAAACTATTGGTATAACAGTTGTAAATTGTCATCGCTGTGTCGGGAAACTGCCTGAACTCCAAGCGTTAATAGAAAGCATCGAAACACACATTGTTGTAGGCAATGAAAGTTGGCTCAAGCCAGAAATAAGTTCAGTAGAAGTATTTGTAAAAGATCTAACTGTGTTCAGAAAGGATAGATTAAACAAAATAGGTGGAGGCATGTTTATTGCTGTCAAAACTAGTCTTTCGTGTAGCAAAGTTGAAGTTGATAGTTCCTGTGAGCTATTATGGGTAGAGGTTGTACCTGAAAATCGTAAGACGTTAATAATTGGTTCCTTTTACGGGCATTCCAACTCTGATGATGCAATAGCAGAAAGGTTCAAAGAAAACCTAAGTCTAAATTACAAAAACATATCTGACTCACATGATAATAGTAGGCGGTGATTTTAATTTACCCTTAATTTGTTGGCGAAATTATATTTTCAAATGAAAAAGTACACATAAAAATTAGTGTGAAATTGTACTTAACACATTATCTGAGAATTATGTAGAACAATTAGTTCATGAGCCAACTAGAATTGTAAATGGATGTCAAAACACACTTGATCTCTTAGCAACAAATAATCCTGAGCTCATAATGAGCATCAAAACGGATACAGGTATTAGTGAACACAGAGCTATCATAGCAAGATTGAATATTGAAAGTCCCAAAGTTACCAAAAATAAATGAAAAGTATACTTTTTCAGGAAATCAGATAGAAATAAAATACATTGCTTCTTGAAAGACAGCTTCCACTCGTTTCTAACACTAAACGTAGGTGTTGACCCTACGTTGCTCAAATTGAAAGAAGTGGTATTGAAGCAATTGACAATTTTATACCAAATAAATTAATAAAACAAGGAGGTGAACCCCTTGGTACACAAAACAGGTAAGGACACTGATGCAAAAGCAACGGAAAAGGCATGCTAAATTTAAACGAACACAAAATCCCCCAGAATTGGCGATCCTACACAGAAGCTCAAAATTTAGCTAGAACTTCAATGCAAGATGCCTACAATACTTATCACAATGAAACTCTTTCTCAAAATTTGGCTGAACACCCAAAGACAGTTTGGTCATATGTTAAGTATACTAAGGGCAAAACTCAAACAATACCCTCACTACATGATAGTAATGGCGATCCTACAATGATAGCGCTACTAAAGCAGAGTTACTAAACATAGCTTTTAGAAACTCATTCACCAAAGAAGACGAAACCAATATTCCAGATTTTGAATTATGAACAGAGGCCAACAGTGGCTGTAATGAATAACATAGAAGTAGATATCATTGGAGTAATAAAGCAACTAAAATCACTTAACGAGAACAAGTCTTCTGTTCTGGACTGTATACCCATTAGATTTCTATCTGATTATTCTGAAATGATAGCTCCTTACTTAACAGCCATATAAAACTGCTCTCTCAAAGAAGGATCTGTACCAAAAGATTGGAAAGTTGCACAGGTCACACCTATATTGAAGAAAGGCAGTAGGAGTAACCCATTAAACTACAGGCCTATTTCATTGACGTCAATTTGCAGCAGGGTTTTGGAACATATCTTCTATTCAAATATTATGAATTATCTTGAACAGAATGATCTATTGACCCAAGGTCAACACGGATTTAGAAAATACCGTTCTCGCAAAACACAACTAGCTCTTTAGTCACACGAATTGGTGGGTGCTATCGACAAGGGTTTGCAAATCGATTCCATATTTCTTGATTTCCAGAAGGCTTTTGACACCATACCTCACAAACGGCTTTTAATAAAATTGCGTGGTTATGGTATATCACCCCAAATTTGCAACTGGATAGGGGATTTCCTGTCAGAGAGGACACAGTTTGTAGTAATCGATGAAAGGCATTGCCTAAACAGAGTTGATATCGGGCGGTCCACAGGGTAGTGTTATTGGCCCTCTGCTGTTCCTTATCTACATAAACGATTTAGGGGAAAATCTAAGTAGCTCTCTTAGGTTGTTTGCAGATGATGCCGTCATTTACCATCTAGTAAAATCATCTGAAGATCAAAACCAACTGCAGAATGATCTGAATAAGATATCAGTATGGTGTAAATATTGGCAATTGACTCTATATAATGAGAAGTGAAAAGTTGTACACATTAGTATGAAAAGAAATCCATTAAACTTTATTTACAAGATAAATCAATCAAAAGTGAAGGCCATAAACTCCACAAAATACCTAGGAATTATTATTACTTCAGACTTAATTTGGAAAGAACATATAGGTAATGTTGTGGGAATGGCGAAACAGAGACTGCAATTTATTGGCAGAACACTTAAAAGATGCAACAGAACTACTAAAGAAACTGCAGACACTATGCTTGTCTGTCCATTTTTGGAATATTGCTGCGCAGTGTGGGATTGTTAGCAGGTGGGTTTGACGGAGGACATCGAAAGAGTCTTAAGAAGGGTAGCTCGTTTCGTATTGTCACGATACAGGGGAGACAATGTTATGGAAATGATACAGGATCTGGGATGGGAATCATTACAACAACGGCACTTATCGCTGCAGCGTGGGCTACTTATGAAACTCCAATCACCAACATTCTCCTCCGAATGTGAAAATATATTGTTGACTCCCACTTACATAGGTAAAAATGATAATCAGAATAAAATATGAGACATCAGAGCTCGAACGGAGAGATTCAGGTGTTCTCTCTTCCCGCATGCTACTCGAGAATGGAATGGAAGATAAATGGTATAACGGTGGTTTGATGAACCCTCTGCCAGGCACTTAAATGTGATTTGCAGAGTATACCATGTAGATGTAGAACCCTGATGTCTCTTTCATGCTACCCTCTCTTTCTTGCTCACATGTCTAAATGTCAAACCAATGTTTTGAGCCAGTAGGCTTGAGCGCATGGAATGAATATGAAAGTGTTTTAGTTCAGGTTGAATGATTGCTAGACTGATGTTCCTTATTTTGCATTTGTTAGATGCAGCTCAGTTTGCTGTTGGTATTGTGATTTTCTCCAATGATAACCTTCAAAAACAATGTACAAAAATTGGGAACTTCCTTTAGTAGAGTATTTAACTTGTCTCTAATGTCAAGAGACCACTATGGAATTATACAGTTCCCTGTGTATGTATCTTCATCTACGACTGGTATGGGGTGACCGAAGAAGGAAGAAGCATCATTTGCATCATATTCAAGAATTTTATCCAGTCCTTAAAGGTAAGGCAGGTAAGAAACACTCCAGTATGCAATTCACTTCGAAGATGTTTGCAAATAATATAATGATGATAATATGCAATTCACTACAAATATGTTTGTTGAGCCATGACAGACACATAAAAAAGACACTCATACATACATAACTTAAGACTTTCAGCCACAGCCTTCATCAGAAAATGACACACTTGGAACACAGTGGCCAGAGATGATAGTTATATGTCAGTGAAGTGTGTGTGTGTGTGTGTGTGTGTGTGTGTGTGTGTGTGTGTGCGTCTATGAATGAGAAGTGTGTCTTTTTCTGAAGGAGGCTGTGGCCAAAAGTCTTGAGTTACATGTGTATAAGTGTCTTTTTTATGTAACTGTTATGGCGCATTGAAAATATTTGTAGTGAGTTGCATACTGCCATCATTATATTGTTAAATTCCAACCAGACCTTTCAATTGTTTGATTTTATATAACAAATAATTACATTATGAAGTGTATTGGGCTGCACCAATGGAAATGAGCACTAGTGACCACACTTCAAGCTGCAAGTCAGATCACAGTGTATGACAGATGGTACTTGAGGTCATCCATCATTTCTTCCATTCTTTTATTTTCATGAACTGTGTGCAGAAGGAACAACTATCTGTAAGCCTCCTTGAGATGTTATGCTATTTGACTCTCTTTGGAATGTAATATCTTGCCGTTTTAACTGTAAGCCTCTCCATGATGTAAAATGTGTCTTAAGTTAAAATTTCCACTTTTAGTTTGATGAACTTTCTGTGATAGTTTTATGCTTACCAAATTTACCCATTATGCAATGTGCAATTTTGAATCTTATTTATCTCTGTGATTAATTCTACCCATTGCCAGCCCCAGAACTAACAAAAAAATACTAAAAAATGTCTCAAAGTGGCTTTTGTAAGTTACTTCTTACATGTGTGAATAATGTCATGTAAGGAGTCTTCCAATTAATCTATCTGACATCTCTATTTTCTGCAGCTAATGTTATGTCATAATTTCTGAGTGTATAATCATAAATATTGATTGATTATTCCAATTCCATTGATTTATTGCCAATACTGGTAATGTATGTTTTTTCAGACACCATATTCCGCAAATCTCTTCATGAGGGAGAGCCGTATTATGTAGAAAGAATTTAATAACACAGGCTGCTTTTGTGGAATATACAAGTACTAATCTGCTGACAATAATATGGTAATTATGGGAATTGCTTATAGATTAATAATGTCTTGTATCTTAGAGTTTGTCTTCCGATTTGAGACAACAACACGTTTTATTGTGCCTGTGGATGTCTTGTAAAATGGTGCTCTTTAGCTTGAAAGTACTTTTAATTTTTTTCATTGTCTTGCCAACCATGCTCATCTTCAAAGACACCTGCATCACAAAAGGCAACTGTACAATACATTTCTTTCTTGTTTACTGTGTTATATATGAATTATTTTAACTATGAAAAAGGCATTATATGTCCTCTTATACTGCAATCTTCTGTAATGGTTGAAATTAAATAAATATATGAGTGCAGCAACACGACTGACCCTTTGAGGCATGTGGGATATCTGTGGGCACTCTTCAGATCATACTGACTTGTCTTGTGTGATGAATGCCTGCAGAACTAGTATGAAATTATTTAGTGTTAACAGATGTGATGTGTCATTTATTGTGTAAACCTACATCATCCTTCACTGTAGGGTGTACCAAACTAATGGTATCAATACAATGTTTCAACAGTGTTCACATTGTGTGCTACTAGAAATGAAGCAGAAGACTGAACAATGTTGTCATTGATTGGACACAGTCATATTTAGTGCCCAACAACTATACATTACAGACATTCTAGTGACTTCAGTGCAGTAATATCCCTCATGGAGAATCTTACTGAAGTACTATACAGTCAAATAATTAAATAAGTGAAATTAACAACTGTTCATTGTGAAAAGTCATACAAGAAATGCTTCAAATGCCATGCAAAACTCTAAACAGTTACAAAAAATATAACAATTTAAATGTATGGCTGTCTCACCTAATCAAGAAAATAGACAGTAGCTAATCATACAGGCATTAGAAGGCTGTGGTAAGAACAGATAAATTAATAACAGTAGTGGTGAAGAATTAGACAGTGTTAGGGACACAAGTAGTGATAATAGTAGTGATCAGAATAGTTAATTTTTAAGTAGTGAAGAAATACTTGAATTTATATAATTCTCACAGAAATATTTAGAGTAAATAAAGGATATGTGAAACAGAAACGCGTGAGAGAGTAAATACTGTTGGTAAGTAGATTATTTCAAGTATCATTTAACTGGAAAAGATGAAAGTGCATGTCATGATCAAGATACAAGTTTTCCAGGTAAAGGGTTAATGAGAGTTTGTTACAAGAGGAAGGCACATTGTTGAATAATAATGATGTATGGCACCTTGCAGTATTATTAATTGTACAAAGAATTTTTGTTATTCATTTTCAGAACACTGGTAATGATTTAAATTGTATATCATACATATTCTTTGAGTTGATTGAGGTTAAAGCTGGTGCAGTAGTGATATCTATGTCAGAAATCAGAATCATAGGGCCTATGCAGAAAATTCCTAAAGCATTAAACTGAAGGTTTTGCAGAATGTTAAATTAGAGGGTCGACAACTAGAATGTAAATTTTTATAAATTCCTGAACTGAACATAGTTTCATCCTAGAAACAGATTTTTTTGCAAATGGGATATCAAGATTGATCATGCTGCAGGAATATTCATGGGTAATGAAAATTTAATTAAAAGTCCTTTTTGAAAAACAAGAACAGAGGAATGTAAGGAGTGTAATTCACATCTGAGATACTTGGTCACAGAAAGGGAAGGAAAAAATTACAAGGATGTAATACAAATAGAAGCATCTTGACAGTGAGTGAGGATGGGAATGGAGGGGGAAGGATGCCAGGAAGGGATGGGGATGAAATGTTCCATGTTACATGACTGATTGTGAAGGCTCTGATAAGTGGTAATGTGTGATACAGCTTTGTATGCAATAAAGGTAAGGGTTAGCAGATTGAAAAAAGGGAGGTGCAGAGGCTTGTGCATGCACATTTGTGTGTGTGTATGTGTGTGTGTCTGTGTGTGTGTGTTTGTATGGTGGTAGACTGTAAAACAATAAAAATAAATAAATACCTGCTTATATGCCTGTGCTTCACAATGGTTGTTAAGAGCCTATATCATTGTTTTTTTAGGGTTCCGGACCTAAGTCAGCAAAAACAAAATCCTTGTTGGGTCTCTCTGTCAATAAACTCACTTCTCATAGCAAGGGTCAAATTTAAGTAGAAGTCATTGTCGAAAATGATGAATGTTCATAAATTTTTTCATAGAAAAAGTGAAATTAATTATATTCCGTACTCCGGAACAATGTAAATTCAATGTTAGGTTGTGTGTAACTGTCTGTTTGGCGTAAAATTCTGAAAACACTCCTATCATTGAGATGAGAAATAGTAATAATAATAACAGCACCATGTATTGGTTCTATGGTGTAGTACTAAACAGTTTATCTCTCACAGTAAGTGTATGCTGAAGTGTTAGTATGTTACAGTGTTGCACTGGGGACAATGTAGTTATTCTGTATGCAGTGCTCCCTATTATCGAAAACTCAACGAATGCTGAAAGTCTGGTAATTCAATCAACAGAGCAGTTCATATCTTTTTCAATAAGATGTCATTGTGGTGTCAATGTGTGATAAAGTAAGTCTGGGTAATCTTTGAAGGAATGGTGTCAGCTGATCATCTGTATAGAACTTTCCATTAAATATAGTATTTCCAGTGAATTGTCCAGTGAATGCTGTGTTAACAGCATTGACCACTCTTTCAGCTAATACATGTCCCCACATCCTGCAGTGGTTACTTCGTAAAGCACGAAGTTGAAATCGACCTTGTGTAGTAGAATTATATATTCAGAAGTCGGATTATAACTAAGTCCAATTGTCTCTGCAAAAGAAGATGTATTTCTCTAGCTTAATGCAGTCTGCACCAAAAGTAAGTAATTGCAAATTTTAATCACAATATTGTACTGAACAATTATGAACGCAGAGAGGTTTCTGATGAGTTTGTTGCTTGCATGTGTATATTATCTCTAGTGGTAGGCAGAGAGCAGAAATATCTCTGGAATGAGCATTCAGATATGCAGAACAGATTTTCTGTCCTCAAGGTAGAAATGTCACATGATATAGGGAAAAATCTCCTAATCCCTGAATATATCCTGGCCCCTTTTTGTTCGGTTAAGATGCTATGTGTAAATGGCCATTTAGCATCGCTTCCTCAACTTTCTTGTTGCTTCTGTGACACATTTATTTAGATATTATTTCATGTTATGTGGTTGCTTTGCAAAAAGAAGGTGGGGCTTCTTTGCAGACAAAGTGGTACAAACCAATTGTAATAGAAGATAAATGAGTGGAAAGAGTGGATTTGTTTCAATATCACATGGTAATTCCAGCTTAACATTGAGAAGATGTGAACACAATGGTCACTCCATAGATATTTCCACTCTATATACAATTTAGTGATTATACCTATCAAAAGATGCACTTCTTTTCTTTCCATGACATTGTAAAGCATATGGAATACAACTAGGAAGAAAAAAATTGTTTTGTTTCCTACCTGGAAAAAATTTTACTTGCAGTGGCAACGGTTTAGTTTGCTATCGTTGACGACGAACTATTCGCTTTAGGAGGATGAATAATTTACTGACCAGTACAGCATAATTTATTTATTTAATTGTGAATATAAATAATTAGTCCCCTCATTCTATGTGATTGATTTTTGAAAAAGTATTCAATGGCAGTTGCTAACATCAGCGCACAACGCTGCCGCCGTAAGTGAAATTGTACCCCTTCTTGTAGTGTATTACACCATAATTATGAGAATGAAAAAATGCAGCAACACCATAATTAGTTATTTGGTGTACTATGTAAGTGACATCGCCTCACTTCGTCCTTTCCTGTACTTTGGCATTTTCGAGGCATTCCTAAACAGAACGCACTCAAAATGTAATGAGTATACACCGAAATCAGAAAGGGAACTACATAAATTCGATTTTCCTTGCAAAGAAATTTTAAGTAAATTGGAGCATCGATAGACACGAAAGAATGTCGTTATGCTTTATATTCATATGTTTCCTGTCAAAAGAAGCAAAGAAATGTCGTTAAGAAATTTTAAGTAAATTGGAGCATCGATAGATGCGAAGGAATGTCGTTATGCTTTATATTCATATGTTTCCTGGCAAAAGAAGCAAAGAAATGTCATTAAGCTGTGAATATATGAAGTGTAATCAGCAACTTGCTGTTAAATGTTAGTTTGTATTTGCAGAGATAAGATTGTGGCTCTTAATTCAAAATACTTCTGTTACTGAAGGAATACGCACAACACGATCATGTACAGTTCTTTGCAGCACTACAAAACCAACAGCACATTTAATGGTGCAGTGCTGTTCTATGGCATAATCATCGAAAAGAAATAAAAAATTTAAAAATGCAGCAGCGCCAACTATTACTTCTGTGGTGCACTATGTAACTAACAGGATCTCAATTTATTCTGAACTGTACTGCACCATTTTCTTGGCATTCCTAAACAGAATGGACTCAAGGTATAATAAGTACGCACCGAAATCAGAAAGGAAACTACATAAATTTGTATTTCCTTGAAAAGAATTCTTAGTAAATGAAAACATAGATAGACACAAAAGAATGTTGTTATGTTTTAAATTCAAATGCTACCCGTAGTAAGACACACTTTTTTTTCTTTCCATGGCATTGCAAAGCATGCAGGATACAGCTACCTGGGTTAAATTTTACTTGCAGTGGCAGCGTTTTAGCATGTTAATGTTGGCAACACTTAGGGGGATCATTATTTACTGATCAGAACAACATTAATTATTCATTTCATTATCAAAACAAAGAATTATTCCCCTCATTGTACATGACTGATTTTTCAAAAAGGATTCAATAGCCAACATCAATACACTACACTGCTGCCGTAAGGAAAATCGTAAGTTGTAGCTCTTGTTTCAGTGTATTACACTTTCGTTATGAGAATAAAAAACACAACATTGTCATCTATTAGTTATTTGGTATACTATATAAGTAACAGCACCTCTATCGGATCTTTGCTATACTACACTGCAATTCAAGCTTAGCATTCACCAGAAACTACATATTATGATATCTTTTCTTCCCCTGATCCGATTGTGATAAAATGAAGCTTATATTTTTCCCCAAGGTACTCTGAGTTGATCTATGAAACCCCATGAACGTTTGTATAGTACTCTTGTAGATTTGTTGTACTACTCCATACTTATATGCATAGTAACACAAAAACTTCAAATTACAATTTCCTTTCCCATCCTTACCCAAACAATCCGAGCTTAAGCTCCACCTTCATTGACCATGTTGTCAATGGGACGTTACACGATAATATTCCTTCCTTTCTTCCTGACTATAACCAATTTTTTTTTACTTGTCCAGGATACAATATGAATATTTTCTGTGGAGAGCCCATGCCTGAGCAAGCAATATAAAACTGTCCATGTAAGAAACATGGAGATTTCAAATACACTCCATGGTATTGAGTAGAATGCCCAGTGATTTATTAATCATAATAGAAAATGCAAGTCCCGCTGCAAACTGTAGTCTCTTAAAGTTAAAATCCAGATCTGTTGGAAATAATGGGTATGTACTCTGTTTCATTCTGTTGCTTTCTGCCGGCCGCGGTGGCCGAGGGGACTGAGGCGCTTCAGTCACGGTCTGCACGGCCACTACGGTCGGGGGTTCGAATCCCCCCTTGGGCATGGATATTTGTGCCGTCCTTAGTTGTAGGTAGTTCATAAGTAGTTTGTAAGTTTAGGGACTGATGACCCCGTAGTTAAGTCCCTTAAGCTTAACAAACATTTGAACACATTTTCTTGCTTTCCTTGTAGCTCTATTGTGGTATGCATTTCACAGTTCAAAGTTGCTTCAAGGTTTTCAACAGCACTGTCATTCTTCAGGAATTTCCTTAAGCTCACTGAAATACAGGACTGTCTTAGCAGTAAATAAGAAATGTAATAAAACGTGATGCCTGATGTGAAAAGTTTTTACCCATCATAGTATATATGATCTCATATTTACTGAGTTATATGCTGTACAATTGTATAATTTTTGAGGTTTATATTCATTTGTATAAGTGCTGTAGGCTGAAAAGTCTGTTGTGAATGTAATTAGCAGTAAAGAAGTAACAGATTAAAACTTGGTGCGTGATGGAGTGGTTTTCCATGAATGTTACTGTTTATCTGCTCCTATTTCATGAACTATGTGTCGTACTGTGATACAATTTAGAAGGTACATTCAACTATATGTGTGTATACTGTTTGTAAAATTTCCTGTGGGTGCAATATGTAGTGTAGAAATTATAAATTTCAACTTTATACCAAATGCCGCAGTTTTACTCTGTGAACAGTGGAAAAGTAGTAAGCGAGAAACTTTTTTCCTTTCATCATTTCGCTATGGTTGTCAGTGAGAAAAAGTTTCCGAAAGGTTTGAAGTTATGTTTAAAGTTTGTTGCTAGTCGTTAAGTGCTCTCCTTCTCAAATAGTGACTGATAAAGTCACAGTATCACGTGCCACAAGACGGAGAAGTTTTTATTGTTTATGACGTCACATCTCCTGAACTATCAGTTCTATCGCAAATTTGTTTCTTAGCTGATGTCTTCTACCTATAAACTACATTCCTGATAAATTTCAGCTTCATAAGTGAAGTAGTTTTCGAGATTTTGTGTTTAGTCAGTGAGTGAGTGAATGTGTTAGTGTATGAATGAGCATCCTTTCGCTTTTATATAGATAGAGATATAGAGTTCCCAAAATAAGATATGCACTCTTTGAAAAAGAATATCTGTTTAATTATAGGTGCCAGAAATACAATTTTTATGGGTAATAATTTAGAAGGCAGTGAAAAACACAAAAATGCTTTCTTTTGTTTAAGTATTGTCAACAAACATGGTCTTATAATTTGAACAATGGAAATGGGTGCAGAAGTGTAACTGGAAAAAAGAGAATGTGAGTCTGTTATGCCGACATTGGAGAGTTGAATTTGGAACACTACAACTAACAAGAGTAATATTTACAAGAATCAGAGATAAGGTTGAAGTTGAATGAATGGTGTACAGTATGAAGAAGGGACATAACAGATGAAAGAGAAGTTCAACAGACAATGAGATTGTTGATGCAGTAGTCCAGGCATACACACAGTCCCCAAAGAAATGTGTAGGGCAATGCTCTCTTGAGACTGGGAGCAGCAGAAGCAGTGTTCATAGAATTTTGTGGTCACAGAATTTTAAGCCTTACATTCCAAGACTTTTCCATGCTTTTAACAAGGATGGTCCTGATAGATGAAGCGAATTTTGTGAGTGGTTCATTAACATATGTGAGGAAGAACAGTGTTTCCAAGATCAAATTCTTTGATCACATGACATGACTTTTAAACTTGACGGAACAATTAATCACCATAATTGTGTGTACTGGGTCAGGGAGGACCCACACATAACCAAGCAAAGGCATGTTAACCTACCAGGAGTAACATTCCAGTGTGGTCTGTCTTCTTGAGGGTCAATGGGCTATACCTCTTTGACAAACAACAGATTAGATTAGATTAGATTAATACTTGTTCCTTAGATCATGTATACGACATTTCGTAATGATGTGGAACGTGTCAGTTTAGTAAATTATGTCTATACTTGACAATCTATATTTTAAGAATTTTTTTTGTAAATTTTTTAAATTTTTTTTATTTTATTATTTTTTTTTTTTATATATTTTTTTATGTTTTATCTAAAAATTCATCTACATTGTAGAAGGAGTTGCCATTCAGAAATTCCTTTAATTTCTTTTTAAATACTAGTTGGCTATCTGTCAGACTTTTGATGCTACTTGGTAAGTGACCAAAGACTTTTGTGGCAGCATAATTCACCCCTTTTTGAGCCAAAGTTAGATTTAACCTTGAATAGTGAATATCATCCTTTCTCCTAGTGTCGTAGCTATGCACACTGCTATTACTTTTGAATTGAGTCGGATTGTTAATAACAAATTTCATGAGTGAATATATATATTGTGAAGCTACAGTGAGTATCCCTAGATCCCTAAATAAATGTCTGCAGGATGCTCTTGGGTGGGCTCCAGCAATTATTCTGATTACACGCTTTTGTGCAATGAATACTTTTTTACTCAATGTTGAATTGCCCCAGAATATGATCCCATATGAAAGCAGTGAATGAAAATAGGCGTAGTAAGCTAATTTACTGAGATTTATATCACCAAATTTTGCAATGACTCTGATAGCATAAGTAGCTGAACTCAGACGTTTCAGGAGATCTTCAATATGTTTCTTCCAATTCAGTCCCTCGTCAATGCAAACACCTAAAAATTTTGAATATTCTACCTTAGCTACAGATTTATGTTCAAAGTCTAAATTTATTAATGGTGTCATGCCATTTACTGTATGAAACTGTATATACTGGGTTTTATCAAAGTTTAATGAGAGTCCATTTGTAGAGAACCACTTAATGACTTTCTGGAAGATATCATTTACAATTTCATCAGTTAATTCCTGTTTGTCAGGTGTGATAGCTATACTTGTATCATCAGCAAAAAGTACTAGCTTAGCATCTTCATGTATGTAGAATGGCAAGTCATTAATATATATTAAGAACAGCAAAGGACCCAAGACCGAACCTTGTGGGACCCCATTTTTAATAACTCCCCAGTTAGAAGAATTAATTGTGTCATCTACATCATGTGAACTGCTTATTTCAACTTTCTGCACTCTTCCAGTTAAGTATGATTTAAACCATTTGTGCACTGTCCCATTCATACCACAATACTTAAGCTTATCTAGAAGAATTCCATGATTTACACAATCAAACGCCTTTGAAAGATCACAAAAAATCCCTACTGGTGATGTCCGGTTATTCAAAGCATTTAATATTTCATCAGTGAAGGTGTATATAGCATTTTCAGTTGAAAAGCTTTTTTGAAAACCAAACTGACATTTTGTTAGAACTTTATTTATACTAATATGTGAAGCAATTCGAGAATACATAACTTTTTCAAAAATCTTTGATAAAGCTGTCAGAAGTGAGATGGGCCGGTAGTTGTTGACATCGTATGTATCCCCTTTTTTATGCAAAGGTTTAACGATAGCATATTTCAGTCCATCTGGGAAAATACCCTGCTTTAATGAGCTATTACAAATATGACTGAGAATCCTACTTATCTCCTGGGAACAAGTTTTTAATACCCTGCTGGAAATGCCATCAATTCCATATGACCGTTTACTCTTGAGAGAGTTTATTATTTTCCTAATTTCTGAAGGTGAGGTGGGTGGAATTTCAATTGTATCAAATTGTGTGGGTATGGCCTCTTCCATTAATTGCCTTGCTCCTTCTAATGAACATTTAGATCCTATTTTCTCCACAACATTTAAAAAGTAATCATTAAAAATGTTTTCAACTTCTGACTTTTTGTTGATAAAGTTTTCATTTGTTTTGATGGTAATACCCTCTTCCTCTGCTCTTGGTTGCCCTGTCTCCCTTTTAATAATATTCCAAATTGTTTTAATTTTATTATCAGAGGAGCTAATCTCAGACATGATGCACATGCTTCTTGATTTTTTAATAACTTTTCTTAATGTAGCACAGTAGCTTTTATAATATTTTATTGTTTCTGGGTTATTACTCTTTCTTGCGGACAGATATAGTTCCCTTTTTCAGTTACACAATATTTTTATACCTTTAGTAAGCCATGGTTTTTTGCATGGTTTCTTAGAATTAAATTTTACTAATTTCTTGGGGAAACAGTTATCAAATACCCTTACAAATGTATCGTGAAATAAATTATATTTTAAATTAACATCAGGTTCCTTGTAAACCTCATCCCAGTCTAACTGCTGTAGACTTTCTTTGAAATTTTTAGTTGTTAAGTCATTAATCGAGCGCACTATTCTGGTGGACAGTTTCGAATTACTGAACGGAGCTATTTCATATTTGTCATGGATGGGTGACTCTTACTTGGAAATGTTGAAAATGATAACTCCTGGTCCTAACATTGTGTTTGGAAATGAAGACTATTACTTTCAACAGGATGGGGCATCACCTGGATGTGAGGGCATTTCTCAATCACACATTTCCTGCCAGATGAATAGGATGAAGAGGCAGTGTGGAGTATCCAGCTTGATCACCAGATTTAACTCCTCTAGACTTCTCTCTGTGGGGTACTCTCAAGAACACAGTTTACGCTATGAGACCACACACAGTGGGCGATCTTAGAGAGCAGACTGAGCAAGCCTTTGATGTTTTTCTATTGGAAACAATGAAGCTGACATTTTGCTCAGTTGTAAGTCATTGTCAATTGAGTATTGCGATTGGCGGATACCAGTTTGAACATTTACCATCTTAAGTTGGATCATGAGGCACCTAACACCACTAAAATTGTATTTCTAACCCCTTTCATTAAATAGGTTTTCAGTTTCAAAGAGCGTATACATTATTTTTGGACACCCTGCATATGTAAAAATAAATTGAAGGGCTACTGAAATATTTAAAAAAAGGTAAATAGATAAATAAAATTAAATAAATGTGAGACACAGTTTCAGAGAGACATGGGTTGGATGGAGTTACAGGATTGTGAGTGGGGGAGGGGGCTGTTAGGTATGGGGTATGGTGATTAGGTTATCTTAGGTTAAGGCCAGAATGATTGCGAGACTGTAGAATTTGTTATAGGGTCAATTTCCAGCTACACAGTTCAGAAAAGCTGGCGATGGAAGGTACAATCCATATGGCCTGGGTTGTATCTCAGGCACTGAAAGCAAGTGTGCCATGCTCAGCTGCATGCTGTGCCTTAGGACAGTTCATCTTGCTTTTTGCAACAGTTTGACAGTGAGCATTCATCCTGATGAACACTTGGTTTGTTATCATAACTAAGTAAAAGGCTATGCAGTAGTGACTGTAGCAGGGTTGGTAAACCACAGGGCTACTTTCATGATGTTGATGGTTTAGGATAAGCCTGTGATGAGACTGGAATAAGAAATTATGGTACATAATTGAGACATTAGTTTATGCATAAAATCCTTCACTGCCAACACTTTCTCAATAATGGAGAGCTGTAGAAGCAGCATGGCTCATTATTCCTGCAGGAGACTTCCAAAACACTTGTTGAGTCAATGCCACAACATGTTTCTGCACTTCACTTGCAGAAGGATGCCAACATAACATTAAGAGGTATCCAATGAAGTTTGTCACATTAGTGTATTTCTTACTTCACAAAATGTATAATACTACACAAATTTGGGACATCCACTGCCTAATATTTCAGTATGAACGTTTTTACTGTGGAATATTAGCCTCAATGAAGGTTTGTGTTGTTGATAAAATAGAATAATATTTCCTGCATTTACTTCAAATCATACAATTTGACAAAATTTTGTTGTTTCTTTTGCCATTTTTTGTAAAGGTAAATAGTTCCATGTTTGGAACAAAAGTTTTAAAATTTCTTAAAAATTTTGATATTTTGTGCTTTCTGCAAGACAGATGGCTCTAATGATCACAATGACAAGTTCTTTGGTTAACTTTTATGCAACGTCCAGTATGCTTGCCTGAAGAAAATGTTCATCTTGCTCTACTCTTTTTTCCTCTGTCAGGAGTTATCCTCACCCGCCCAAGTCATTTCTCACATTTTACCAATCTCATTATCTTCCAAAACACAGTTTACCTTCAATATCTAACTTCTTTCAAGAACCCCACATCTTTCCTTCCAGTTTTGATAATCCTGTGGTTTTACTTGCACAATCTTGATATTAGAAGTTCCCATCTCTCACCAGAACACATATACCAACCAATGTCTCATTTACATCCATACTGATCAATCCTTACTCATTATTAACCTGTGCTTGATCAGCCCATAGCTGTGGCAATTGTTATTCTTAATAACTGCTGTCTCTGTTTATAATCTCTTGTCTTTCACCTGATGAATATCTTAGCATGCTCAATTTAATTTTTCTTGATTACAGTCACAAACTTTAAAAACATTCAGATACCTCAAAAGTAGTATCCCCTTCTCCTCTTCCACAGGTACTGTACAGTACACACCCACAAACAAACCTGGTAGCATTCCTCATCACAGTGAACAAGCCCAGCTTTTCCTAATTATTCAATATCCCTGTCAGAGGTTATCTCCTATTCGAACACAACAATAGCCCTAATCAAACTTCAACACATCATAACTCAAGTCCTCATTCAGTGCTAAACCTCTTAGAGCCTGATCCCTCTCTGATACTAAGCATGTATTCTTTGCAAAACCTGATCTTTGAACACTCTCAACTCACACTTCCAAAGTCAAAGATCTCCTCCCACTTTACCTACACCTATCACCAAATTCCCTCACTGGTAACTCCGTTTTCATGTAATACATGTTCAAGTTTTTGCCCGAAGTGTTATTTACACACCTACCACACCAGGTTTTTTCGCAATTACGGGGGCCGTTGTTTCAGCTTCAGACAATGGCCTTTCAGCACTCACCGCCACCTGGATTTCAGAAACATCTCTCCAGCACTCCTGCCATTGTAGTGGGTATGCTGCAAGACTCTTCTGTGTCCTTCAGCCCGAACATGCAGTGAAATTCATAGAGTGCTGCCAGTTTCTTCCAACTGCCAACGGTCGCAGTCTCTGGCTTTGTTAGCCCAGATTTTTCCACGTGTTCTCCACAAAGTGTTGTTCAGAATATTCCTACTCCTGTGCTGAATGCACAATTCAACACAGCTTGTGGTGTCAAGCAAAGTTTTGTTACTTTGGAAAATCCAGTCATAAATGCAAATTCGAGTCAGTTCCCGCCACATGTGTATCCTTCTGTGCCAGCTAGTCAACAGGTGCTCAATGCTTGGCAAACTGCAAATATCACACCGTTTGTGCATCCTAGTGGACATGTGTGGGTGCCTTGTGTTGCTTCTCATCAAGTCAACAATTCTTTGCTGGACATCAACAACCAGGCGCCTCACAATTGAGTGAATGTAATGTGCATAATGGACATTCACTGTCACACATAAGTACTTGTGGCTCCTCACTGAGTGACCACGACAATGATAATGCACATTTTTACTATGATCCTCACAATGTCCAAACATCCATCACTTCTCAACTGCCCCCCCCCCTCCCCCTGGCCAACTTCTCGGTGCCCGCATTACGTGACGCTAATAATTCGGACTTGCTATCTTCTGCGTGCTCTACTCCTGTCCAAAGAAATAGATGCACCTCCACAGTGACTGCAGTTCCATCGAATCTGCCAAAACTACCAGATTTCAAACCTGCTCACCCGGAATTCTGGTTCAACCTGGTTGAGCAAACATTCACTGTCTGTGCTCTGGACGATGACACATGCTTCACCTGCCTCATGAACCATCTCCATGACCACATTGACTTAATTTACAATCTGGTCAGAGCACCTCCCCTGGTAGAGAAGTACGCTGTGGCTAAACAGATGATACTGGAGCACGTCTCAGAAACGAGGAGAGAAAATGTGCGACAGCTCATCTACGAAGAAAGTCCATCCCAGCTCTGGCGGTGCCTCTGTCTTCTCGTCAATGAGCAAGTTCTGCCTGATGACACGCTCACAGAAATTTGGACAGAAACTGCAATCTCTGCATATGAAGATATGTCAGTCAATGAACACTTACACACCGCTGATATAGCATACTCCACCTGACAACGTGAGCTCCGTGCACACCAATCTGGACTTGGCCGCACTAAAAACTTTCTGATACCACGCCCTTGTCGGGTGCTGCTAATACCAAGTTTGTTAAGCTAGCCACCCTGTCGGCACCTTCAACTCCATGCAACGACAGTGCATTTGCCTCTGCGGAAGATTCTGGTCACATGCTCCTTCGTCACCTAGTAACTACCCACAGGAGCACAGGCACGCTCAGTCTTACTGTTTCTTCCACGCAAGATTCGGGGTCCAAGAATGCTAATGCCAGTCACTGTGCTTTTACCAAAACTCCAATCTCAGGTAGGCAGCGGCGTCACCTCCGGCGACGTACACAATGGGCACCATCCAACTTTGCATTTTGTATCAGACAACAACAGTAAGTGTGGTTGAGTTTATGTTCATGTTTTACAATCAGGTGTACATTTTCTGGTAAACACTGGCACAGACGTCTCTTTGGTACTGACTCACCTAGCGACCAATAAAGTGCAGCCACACAAAACAATACTTCCTGTAATGAACTCATCTACCTTACAGTGTTCGGGTTGTACTCTGTATACAGTGAAACTTTCGCCTGAGTGCAAGCTGAACTGGACGTTTTTAGTGTCAACAGTTGAGGAGCCTATTCTTGGAATTGATTTCCTCAAGCACTATCAGTTGTCACTAGATTTTGTGCAAAATACTGTGTTTTATCCCCCACGAAACAAACATATTCCTTGCACTCCGCCGAGTGACAGTTCTTCTACCACCAAACATGCGCGCCTGGATAAGAAGTGTTCAAACCTATCCTTGGACAAACAAGTAGCTTGTGGAGTGCGTCGAGTCTTCAAAGTTGCAGATGGAATGTATGGAACTGCTGCTGCATCTCCGTAACGTACACCATGAGATAGCCTCCACACAGCAGTGCCTCACGACACTACAAGCATATACCTCATCAGCTACAAACAAGGTCAGTCAATGCCAATCTGGTATTCCCATGCCCGTGCATTCTGTAAACTGTGTTAGCAGTCCCCCTTGTAATGACATTGTATGCCCGAGTGCTCATGTTCCTTGTGTTTCGCATGGACAATTAACTTCCCAAGCTTGTGGCAATGAACTACAGCCATCACCTGTTTGGCCACACACACTCATGCCTTCAGCACTCGTAGCAGCGCTGCCCGCTACCAAAAACAAGTGCACCAACATTGCCCATGTTATCACTCATGCGGCCTTTACTCAGTCTATGAGCAGTTGGCACACCTGTACTTCTGCACCCTCAGCGCCACAGCTTCGCTCGTCCGCTACCACCTGCTCCGCCTCACGGACATCTGACTGTTGTGCCGCACCACACATTGCAGTAGTCACTAACGGCACAGTTCATCAGTTATGCCTTACCGACAGGCCACCCATTTCGCAATGCCCATGCTGCCTCATACCAGAATTTATGAAGATTGTAAAAGAACAATTAGATGAGCTATTAGAAAAGGGAATCATTTAACCTTCTTCCGGTTGCTGGGCTAGTCCTATCTTGTTTGATCAAAAGAAAAATGGTACTTGGCGTATGGTCGGGGACTATAGGCATTTAAACACCCACACCATCACTGATAAATACCCTGTCCCACACATTGCGGACTTCAATCATGCACTTGCAGGTGCAAAGTACTTCTCTGTTTTAGACTGCAAGCATGCCTTTCATCAGATTCGTATGGCTCTGGAGGATATTGAAAAGACTGCTATTACCACTCCCTTCAGACTGTTTCAATACAAATTTATGCCGTTTGGGTTGAAAAACGCCCCCCAAACGTGGCAACATTTCTTCAATCAAACTTTATCACATTTAGACTTTTGTTTCGCATACATGGATGACATATTAGCTTTTTCTTCTACTTTGGAACATAGTAAGGAGCATGTTCAAGTCATGACAGATACTTTAGCAGCCACTGGTATTGAACTGAACAATAAAAAGACTCAATTGCACCAGTCATCCGTCACATTCCTAAGCTATGTTCTGTTGTTGGATGGTCTGACACCACTGCAGGACAAGATACAACCTGTTCTAGACATGCCACACCCCCAGACCTACAGAAAATTATGCAGGTTCATTGTAACAGTCAATTATTACCGTAAACATTTGCCAGCCACTTCTGCTGTGCAGGCTCCCCTCACAGATGCACTTACTGGCCCACATACTTCTGGTACCCGCCAGGTCCCATGGACACCGGACATGGACAAGGCATTTAATGAACTCAAACAGCTGTTGGCTGCCACTGTCACTATTGCTCACCCACGTGCAAATGCTACAATGTTTATCACAGTGCTGTCGGTGCAGTACTGACTCAGACATACAATGACATTACAACTCCCCTGCAGTTTTTCTCAAAAAAGCTAAACAATGCGCAGAAGAAATACTCAGCATTCAACAGAGAATTACTTGCAGTGTACGAGGTCATAAAACATTTCAGAACTGATGTTGAGGGATGCCATTTCTATGTGCTCACTGACCATAAGCTGTTGGTTTCTGCCATAAAAAAATCCTTCGGCTGACCCACCCTCTAGACGCTTTCGTCACATTGACTACATCTTGCAGTTTACAAATGACATTCACTACATCCGAGGAGTGGACAATGTGGTTGCTGATTTTCTCTCTTGTGTGGGTACTGTCACAACCTTAATTGACTTAATGGACCTACCTCAGTTGCAATCGGCAGACCCCGATACTATGCAGTTAATTTCAGACCAGAGTTCCTCTCTCAAACCTGTACACACTACTTTTCCTGGCATTTCTGACTTGTGTGGTGTGATGAATTGACTGGTACTTTGCAGCCATTCATTCCTAAGTACCTTCAGTGCCAGGTTTTTGACAAATTATATACATTGGCACCCCCCCCCCCCCACCCCCGGTGTCAAAGCTTCCACCTGTCTGGTATCTGAACAGTTTGTCTGGAGAGACATGCACTGCAACTGTCAGTCTTGGACCCATGCATGCCAGCTGTGTCAACAAAACAAAGTTTCCAGGCACACTTCCCCAACCCTTGGCTGTTTCTCCCAACCGCCAGGCCGCTTTCATCATGTTCATGTGGACCTCAAAGGCCCTTTGCCCCCCCCCCCCTGCCCCCTCCCACCGAGGTTTTCCATTACTTGTTTACAGCCATTGACAGGATGACTCGGTGGACTGATGCCTTGCCTATTCTGAACATTATCTCTGAGACAGTAAGTCGAGCATTCTTAGACTCATGGATCTCTCAATTTGGCTCACCTGTTTACTTCACTAATGATGACAATTCGAGTCTTCAGTTTTCTCCAACTTATACAAAATGTATGGTATTGTCAAAATTCATACTTCTGCATACCACCCCCAAAGTAATGGGCTTGTCAACAATAGAATCGTACCTTAAAGTCTGCCTTGTGTTGCCATGGCTCAGTATGGACTGAAGCACTGCCCTTCATGCTTCTTGGCCTACTTTTGACCTTCAAGGAAGATCTCAAGGGTTCTGTAGCCAAGTTTGTGTATGGCCAACCTCTGGTTTTGCCTGGAGAATTAGTCGCTCCCATCCCGCTTCCACGGCCCTCTGAGTTCCCTTCACTTCTTGAGCGAGTGCGCTCGCACAGCAGCAAAATTCAGCCACCACGTCCAGCTACTCATACACCTCTGTATGTGTATGTACCACACACATGAGACTCTTGTGTGTATGTGTTTCTCAGAGATTCAATCAAAGCCCCACTTCAGTCACCCTATACAGGTCCTTAAAAAGTTGTCAAACTTTCCGAGAATATCATGGATATTCCCATAAAAGTCTCTGTAACTACAGTCTCACTCAACCGAGTGAAACCAGATTTCATTGAGCCTCAGGTGAACCTCCCTGATTCTGCCCCTACTTCTCCCACTCCTGCTCCAAGTGGCCATTCATCTTCTCATACCATACATTCAGGTACTGACTCTCCACAATGTGTTTCTCTGCTGAGCACTACTTCTTCTCCACTTTCCTTTAATTCAAGTGGTCAATCTTTTCGAGGTTTCACCCCTCACAGCTCTTGCAGTCGAGCTGCCAACCAATCAAATTCTACCATCTTTGTGTGACAGCTCTTCATCACGCCATTCGAGCCACGCTGGCTCCTCGTCACCTCCGGCCACACCTTTGGCCGTGCCCCCTCTGCCATCAGCTGATCGCCCAAGGTTGTCGCCCGTGCAGTTCAGCGCGCCTGCCACCCCTTCTCAGTGGACACTTCGCCCTGCCATGGCTACCCCACACCTCCCTGCTGCCCTCCCATTGCTAGTTCAGGTGCCACCCAAGAATTCACAACACATCTACGTCCAGATGACATACATAAATTATCTGTTGTCGTTGATGGTGATGCAGCATATGTGGTTCTCACGTGTGCAAAGTTGAGGGAGGAAGTGCAAAAACTCGTGTGGTGTGCCGTTTTAAGTTTAGTACAAGTGCTGCATGTGGCAATTTACGTGCCTTTGCTAGGCCTTCAGGCAAAGTGATTCTCTGCCTGCCAGCTGGCGAAGTGCTGCACCTCCACTCCAGGACAGGACGTTGTCTTCAGCCGCCTGCTATGCTATCTGACTACACTGTTGACGTACTGGGTTTCACCCCCTGGTCTCCTACCAGTTGACTGCTTCTGCCTGACATGGAAGAAATATATGTTACTTTCCTAACTTCTCACCCCCCCCCTCCACAGGGATGTACTCCATACTGTGGGGGGGGGGGGGGGGGGCTATGTAGCGTAGAGCACTTTAAATATTGATACTTGTAAAGTG
Source organism: Locusta migratoria (assembly GCA_026315105.1). Taxonomy (NCBI): domain Eukaryota; kingdom Metazoa; phylum Arthropoda; class Insecta; order Orthoptera; family Acrididae; genus Locusta; species Locusta migratoria. The sequence continues at coordinate 286,461,870 of CM048755.1, forward strand.
TGTTATCTTGGAGATGCTATGTTCTTTGTACAAGTTTCCGCCATCGGAGTTAGCCTCTGCCTTGAATATGTGTTGATGATCTGAGTGCTAATAAATCTGTATCTGAGTGAATCCTAGTTGTTTACCTACAACTATCACCAAATTCCCTCAAGTGCATTTACAAAACCTTATACACTGCTGACCTAAACATCTTCAAAGTCTTCCTAATGATCCAGAGTTGCTTCACCTAAATCCCAAAGCATATTGTTTGGTTCGCAAAATGATCATTCTCGGTGGTATTCCAGAAATTGTTTAGTTGCAGCACAGTCTCCAATTTTTCCAGAAAGATAATGCCAGACCCTCAAATTTTATTTGAATTGAGTCCCAAGCTAAATGTAGACGACCCCTGCAAATTAAAGTTATTCTATTGTATATGACTTGAACAGTACATGCCAGCTCTCAGACATCTCGACGTTTCCTAATGATGACCAAGTGAGGTTTTGCAGTGGTAAGACACTGGACTCGCATTCGGAAGGACAGTGGTTCAAATCCACCTCCGGTCATATTTTGGTTTTCAATGATTTCCCTAAATCACTAAAGGCAAATGCCGGGATGGTTCCTTTCAAAGGGCATAGCCACATTTACTCTCCTAATCCTTCCCCAAAAATCTGAGTGTATGTTCCGTCTGTAATGACCACACTGTCGACGGGACATTAAACCCTAAGCTTCCTTCCTTTTCCTAATGAGCACATTCAGTCAATCGCGACAGTGCTGTAAAAGTTTCTCTAATCCCCTTGACCCCTCTAAAAACATTAACTGTGTTTATTTAGTACTGTACTCTCCTGATCGACACAAATCCACCTTCTAAATACTTCCCAAAATGAAGAGAAATGACCATCTTGGCCACCCTGCCACAATTACTCTCCAGAAAATAGAGTAGAATAGATCCAAATTTTTAGTGTCACATGGCATGTTATTTACAATCATTTGTTAAGTTCCAAGCCTAGATATTCACCATGGGCTGCTATGGGATTAGGGGTGAACCATCCCAACACCTACCTTCTCTGGTACTACATAGAAGAGGCATTCACCACAGAAGCTAGGTTCCTGGCTTAGTACTGATATCCTGAGAATGAGTTTGCAGTCTGGAAAAGAACTTCTCCACTTCTCAAAATAGCTTAACTCCTTTACCCAACACAAATCCAAAGAAACCTTCTTTGCTGTTGACCTCCAGTAGCTGCTACTCTTTTAACATTACTTGCTACCTTCCATTTGATATACAATATATGGTGCTGCTGCCTACTGCCAGGTACTCAATATCAGCAACCTCAGTAGTCATTAGACATGTGTGAGAGAGAGTGAGGAGCTACACACAACTCAGGGACTGTGCACTTTGTCAAGTGATTGAGTGTCACTTGTGCCAGAAGTCTGTACATGAGATTTCCACACTCCTAAACATCAATAGGTCTTCTGTTTCTGATGTGATGGTGCAGTGGAAACATGAAGGGACCTGTACAGCATGAAAATGTACAGGCTGACCTCATGTATTGACTGACAGAGAGCACCAATAGTTAAAAAGGATCATACAGTGTAATAGACAGGCATCTATCCAGACCATCACAAAGGAATTCCAAACTGCATCAGGATCCACTCCAAGTACTATGACAGTTATGTGGAAGGCGAGAAAACTTTGATTTCATGATTAAGCGACTGTCCATAAGCCACAGATCACACAGGTCATTACGAACCGATGCCTAGCTTGGTGTAAGGAGCATGAACATTGGACCATTGAATAGTGGAAAAACGTTGTTTGAAATGATGAATATGATACACAAAGTGGCTATCCAATGGCAGAGTGTGGATATAGTGAATGCCCAGTGAACATCATCTTCCAGTGCGTGTAGTGCCAACAGTAAAATTTGGAGCTGGTGGTGTTATGGTGTGATCATGTCTTTCATGGAGGAGCTTGCACCTCTTGTAGTTTTGCATGGAACTATCTCAGCACAGGCCTACATTGATGTTATAAGTATTTTCTTACTTCCCACTGTTGAAGAGCCATTTGGAGATGGCAATTGTATTTTTCAATGTGATTGTGCAACTATTCATATTAAAGGCTTGTGGCAGAGTGGTTACATGACAATAACATCCCTGTAATGGACTGCCCTGTACAGAGTCCTGACTCGTGTCCTATAGAACACCTTTGGCATGTTTTGGAAGAGTGACTTTGTGCCAGGCCTCACTGACCTGCATTGATACCTCCCTTCTGTGCAGCACTCCGTGAAGAATGGGCTGCCATTCCCCAAGAAACCTTCCAGCACCTAATGGAACATATGCTTGCAAGAGTGGAATATGTAATCAAGATTAAGGGTAGGCCACCATATTGAATTCCAGCATTATTAATGGAGGGAGTCACAAACTTGTAGGTCACTTTCAGCCAGGTGTCCAGATACTTTTGATTACATAGTGTAGGTAATCACAGCATCTGTATCCTCTTCATCATCAGTTCCTTCAAGAACCCCTCTCATACTTTTCTCTCTTTCAAGTACCCAGAAGATTTCAATCCACAAACAAATTTCCCATGCCATTTCCTCCTCTCATCTTCTGACTAATACATGTCCCCCCCCCCCCTTCCCCTTTTACCAGTAAGCTCTAAGTCTCTTATTCTGATCTCTGTCCAGTACTTCGACATATGGTCTCTCTAAGTGCCTACTCTTCAGTTTCATAATCAAATTCAATAACAAAAACACTGCACTCCACATTCAACTGGAAATACCACTCAACCATCTCATTCCAACCTACAACCAACAGAGCCAACCCATATCTCAAAATGATCATTACCTTCACCCTCAAAAACCATTCTTTTCAAGCATAACAGAAATTCTCACTTCCAGCATTGCTGCTCGATGCTTCCAAAACCTATAGATCACAGTAAGTAGGTTATAATTAATATACCCCATAAGATTCCGCTTGTTTGGATATACGCAAATTGTGATACCACTCAGAAATGTGCCTTTCTTTATGTATAATCACGAATTTAATTATAAAACATTACAAGACTGTTTAATTGCATCAATGGCAAGATATTTTATATTATTTCATTAAATTGTTTATGTTTGTAAAAGTCATAGCATTAATATTATGCAATAATGTGGTTTCACTAATCATATTTCCAACTAACATTATTTGATGTATTTTGCAATGTACTGATTTGTTTCCGATGATCAACTTATTTCAAAACTGCATAATTACTTTAATTTAGCTATTATGAAAATATAAACAAACCTGTCTACTGCTCTAATTGTAAATTACTTACAATCTTAATTTCCGTTTTGTTTTGATATGAAAATCCTATCATTACATTTGTCATAATTTTGTGTATATCTTCTTTATGAAAGATTCATTTATGTTCCACGAACAAACTATGTAATATGTTATGTTGCAACTTCCTTGTTCTATAATGTTCTAGAAATTAATATATTGTATTAATAAGCGTGAACACAGTTAGTTGTCAGTTAGTCTTACTTTAGTCATCAGTTAGTATCCAATCAGTTTACAGCATGTCTTAGGAAGAGTCTTACATGTCTTGGTACAATCATTTATTGGTTTGTTATGAATGTATATGTGTTTCTCAAGAAAGTAAATAAAACAAGACAGTATATGAAACATGTATGCATTTAATTATTCAAATGCTATCAAGAACTCACTGTATTGATAATTATGTACAGGCAGGGGAGCTATTCGAGCTGTTGGAGCTACTGGATATACCATTGAACAAGTAATAAGGTGATGTATGACTTTTATTTATGAAAACACCTTTACATTTGATGCAAACAGTGAGTAACACCGTTTTAAGGTTCAAACAGATGTGGGTTGCCATTCTTATGAGGAGATGAAGAGGCTTGTCAGGACAGACTAGGGTAGAGAGCTACATAAAACCAGTATCTGGACTGAAAACAACACACAAAAAATCTTTTGGCTATGAAACTCTGGCTTTATTATAGTACGATATGCTTTAAAAAGCTATGAAGATAGTCACTACAGACCATATATGATAATCTGATGACAATGTTTGTTATAAACTGGAATTAAAGAAACAAATGCTGAATCACTATTTTTATTGATGACTATGCTTTTGGCAATGATGATTGTTAATAACTTTGTCACAGTCATTGATACCATTTTCAATAAAAGTGTCCTCTAAGAGGTCAAGTCCATGTCATGCCATTGATTTTAATATATTTTTATCCTAAGTGAGTGTCTAAACTACCTGTTCAAAGCAGTTTCAAGAGAAGGCATTTAATACTTCTTAACATAATATATCTTGTCACATTTCTCATTTCCAAAAATTCAATTACTGCAATAGATTTTTGAGTGACTGAAGTCTCCTCTAATGGTAAAAATACAATAGAAGAACAAATATAGTAGTGTACTGAGATTTTGTCTCAAGATTTTAGTAACATTTGGGGTGTATCTGATAGCCAATAATAGATAAGTACTTAATCCACAGCCACTTGACATATAGTCTGTTGCTGTCAGAAACTCTTCTGGAAGTAAAAACATGCTGCTACAAGAGGAGGCTGTAAGAATAATTTCTTCCAGCAAGAAATTTGACCATTGCAGTCCCATTTTCAAGAAGTTGGGAATAATCAAAATATATAGTCAGTATTTTTAACTCTCTTGTCTATATAAAAGTAAATCAAGGAGCCCTTGGCAAGAGATACACAACTGTAACATGTGAAATAAGCCTGACATTGGAATTTAAAGTTGTTGCCTTATTAAGATTCTTGGCAGATTTCCAACAGCTGCCTAGATGATGTTCAAACATCTACCACTTGATGTTCCATTATTATAACTGAGGATGTTCAGAAATAGACTGCCATGTGTGTTCAAGCAGCAGCCACTAGATTCTGTGAATTAGTTTTTGTCTACAGCTGGAACTGTAGACTGGCCAACATGGTGGCATCATATGTGAAGACACAAATTGAACATAATTTAAGAGCTATAAAGTACTGGCTTGTAACCATCATTTATAAAAGTGCTGTGTAATTCTTTTTAATATCTTAGTTTTAGATTTAATATTGGTTTTAATACATAAGTAGTTTTTGTGAGAGTGTTTAAAATTTAACAGTACATAGAGAATGCTCCGCTGAACAATTTGAAGTAGAGAACCTGGGATTGGTGAAGCCAGCTTATGGAAATATGGAAGAAAACTTGTGTACTGCTTTGTCTCACATTACTGTTTTCCAACTTATTTACAACTAACATGCACACAAGTTTACACATATTGGATCTACATGGGATACTCTGCAAATCACATTTAATTGCCTGGCAGAGGGTTCATTGAACCACCTTTATACTATTTATCTCCCATTCCATTCTCGAATAGCGTGTGGATAGAAAGAACACCTGAATCTCTCCGTTCGAGCTCTGATTTCTCGTGTTTTATTCTGATGATCTTTTCTACCAACGTAAGGGGGAGTCAACAATATATTTTTGCATTCGGAGTAGAATGTTGGTGATTGGAGTTTTGTAAGTAGCCCACACCACAGCGATAAGCTCCGTTGTTATAATGATTCCCATCCCATATCCTGTATCATTTCCGTGACACTGTCTCCCCTGTATCGTGACAATACAAAACGAGCTGCCCTTCTTTGGACTGTTTCGATGTCATCTGTCAAACCCATCTAATAAGGATCTCACACTGGACAACAATACTCCAAAAAAGGATGGACAAGCATAGTGTATGCAGTCCCTTTAATAATTCTGTTGTGTGTTTTAAGAGCTCTGTCAACACAGTCTCTGGTTCGCATTTCCCATGACATTATCTATGTGTCCTTTCCAGTTTAAGTCTGAAATAATAGTAATTCCTAGGTATTTTGTGGAGTTTATGGCCTTCAGTTTTGATCGATTTATCTCGTATACAAAGTTTAATGGATTTCTTTTTGTACTCATGTGGACGACTTCGCACTTCTCATTATTTAGAGTCAATTGCCAATTTTTACACCATACTGATATCTTATTCAGATTATTCTGCAGTTGGTTTTGATCTTCAGATGATTTTACTAGATGGTAAATAACGGCATCATCTGCAAACAACCTAAGACAGCTACTTAGATTTTCCCCTAAATCGTTTTTCTGTAGATAAGGAACAGCAGAGGACCAATAAACTACTCTGTGTAACACTCAGAGCTATCTATGAACTGTGTCCTCTCTGACTGGAAATCCCCTATCCAGTCGCAAATTTGGGGTGATATACAATAACCACGCAATTTTATTAAGAGCCGTTTGTGAGGTACAGTGTCAAAAGCCTTCTGGAAATCAAGAAATATGGAATCGATTTGCGAACCCTTGTCGATAGCACAGATCACTTCGTGTGAATAAAGAGCTAGTTGTGTTTTGCATGAACGATATTTTCTAAATCTGTGTTGACCTTGGGTCAATAGGTCATTCTGTTCGAGATAATTCATAATATTTGAATACAGGATATGTTCCAAAACCGTGCTGCAAATTGATGTCAATGAAATAGGCATGTGGTTTAGTTCATTTCTCCTACTGCCTTTCTTGAATATAGGTGTGACCTGTGCAACTTTCCAATCTTTTGGTACAAATCCTTCTTTGAGAGAGCGGTTGTATATGGCTATTAAGTAAGGAGCTATCTCTTCAGCATAATCAGATAGAAATCTAATGGGTATACAGTCCGGACCAGAAGACTTGTTCTTGTTAAGTGATGTAACTTGTTTCACTACTCCGAGGATATCTCCTTCAATGTTAATCATTCTGGCCTCTATTTGTAATTTGAAATCTGAAATATTCGTTTTGTCTTCTTTGGTGAATGAGTTTCTAAAAGCTATGTTTAGTAACTCTGCTTTATCAACACTATCAGCAGCAGGATCACCATTACTATCATGTAGTGAGGGTATTGTTTGTGTTTTGCCCCTAGTATATTTAACATATGACCAAAATATCTTAGGGTTTTCATTCAAATTTTGAAAAAGAGTTTCGTTGTGAAAAGTATTGTAGGCATCTTGCATTGAAATCCTTGCTAAATTTTGAGCTTTTGTGTAGGATCACCAATCCTGGGTATTTTGTGTTCATTTGAATTTAGCACGCCTTTTCTGTTGCTTTGGCAATAGTGTCCTGACCTGTTTTGTGTACCAAGGGGGATCACCTCCTTCTTTTATTAATTGATTTGGTATAAAACTGTCAATTGCTGTTGATGCCACTTCTTTCAATTTGACCCACATCTGGTCTACACTTATCTTTAGTTTTAGGAACAAGTGGAAACTGTCTTTCAAGATGCAATGTATTGCATTTATGTCTGTTTTCCTGAACAAATATACTTTTCATCTATTTTTGCTAACTTTGGGACTTTCAATATTCAGTCCCACTATGACAACTCTGTGTTCACTACTACCTGTATCCGTGTTGATGCTCGTTATGAGCTCAGGATTATTTGTTGCTAAGATATCAAGTGTGTTTTGACATTCATTTACAATTCTAGTTGGCTCATGAAGTAATCGTTCAAAGTAATTCTCAGAGAATGCACTGAGTACAATTTTGCACAACACTTTATGCATACCTCCTGATTTGAAAATATATTTCCACTAACAGATTGAGGGTGAATTAAAATCACTGCCTACTGTTATTGTGTGAGTCGGATACATGTTTACAATTAGACACAGGTTTTCTTTGAATCTTTCTGCTACTGTATTGTCAGTGTTGGGAGGGCAGTAAAAGGAAACATTATTAACTTTTTATGTTTTTCAGGTACACCTTCTAGCCATAACAGCTCACAGGAACTATCAACTTCAACTTCGCTACATGAAAGACTAATTTCGATGGCGACAAACATGCCTCTACTTATTTTGTTTAATCTATCCTTTCTGAACACAGTTAGATTATATATATAAGAATATGGTGCAATAAGGATGACTTGTGAACTTAAGAAATACTATGTAAGTTTAATTGTACTGGAGAGCCCTATTATTGTATTGAATGAGTATAACAAATTGTAACCTCTGTACATACACAAACTTTATGTTTCAGTAATGTGTAACTATGCAATTAAGCCTACTGAGTATGCTCTGTGTTAGTATGAAAAGATTGGAGCATGATTTGTACAATGATGCAATGTAATGAATATAAAAAGTATGTAATTTGGGGGATGCCTTATGCAGCTAGTAAACTGTCCAAGGGCAAATAAATAAATAAAAAAAATATCTTTTGCAAATACTTCTGCTGAACTTATTTCCAGCTTAAGCCAACTTTTACTACCTATAATGATATGTGTATCGGTGCTTTCTATTAACGCTTGGTGTTTGGGTACTTTCCGAACGCAGTTACAACAATTCACAACTGTTCTACCGATAGTTCCTAGATCTATATTTCTCCTGTGATCACCCTGCACCCTTTGAGAAAGCCCATTTAGTGTTTCCGCAAAGCCCTCTATCCTAAAAAACCACCCAGTCCACGCCACTCAGCCCCCGCTACCCGTGTTGCCTATTTCACTACACTTGCCATAATTCTGTGTATATCTTTTTTTTTTTATGAAAGAGTCATTTATATTCAATGATAGGCTATTTAAAGCATTATGTTGCAACTTTCTTGTTCTATAATGTTCTAGAAGCAGACTTATTGTATACATACGCTCACATTGGCATGCACATGGTCAGTCAGTCATTAAGTCAGTCTTTCTACAGCCATGAAGCCTTTAGTCAGTCTTTAATCAGTCTTCCTACTGTGCAGCACTTAATCTTTACCCTATGGATGGTAGGAAAATTATACATCCCATCCCAGTGCTGCATAAATAAAATGGGTTGGAAGCGTTGTCAGGATGGATGGCGAAGCGGTGAAGGCTTGTGGGTACCCTAGGAAAGGGTGGCTGAATGGCAAATAAAAGATAGGATGCAAGTTAATATTTAGTATATTCTGAAATACGGGATACATATCGGGGCTCGCCCTGAGGTAGGACGCAATGGATGGGTGCCAGTCTATGTTAGTGAATTAGAAAATGGAAAAGGTTACAGTAATGGTTATGGTTCACACAGTTGGTGGCTGATACCGAACAGCCGCTAGGTGGGAGTGGACGGCATGTGGCTGTTCGCCCCGCACAGACACTGAACCTCTCGAGTGCATCTGTTCTGCATGAGAGCTCAAACTGAAGAGAGCGAAGGAACTGATGCTCGCACCTCAGAGTCCTCCAGCAGTAGCACACGTGATCAAATGTGGGTGTCTGCTATTGGCTCCACGGTAGCATGGAAATGTCAGTAGTTTCAGCACGGACGCCAGAAGGGTGGCGTGATTTTAGAATCAGCATTCACAATACTGGTTCTGGCCGGCTCTGTCCTGCAAGGTGGACAGGCTTGGTCACGTTGTCAAGAGGTATGTCGCAGTGGAAGAACACTTGTAAAACTTAGGCGAAGTTTTGAAATAGAATAATTTGAATTATTTTCCGAAACCATTTTGGACTGGCTGTTCATCCTGTACACTACTGTATTGTTACAGGTTGAGTATGTCAGCCTTTGTGTGTGTGTCAACTATTTTGTAATAAAGAAGAGACTTTTTTTTAACAATGTGTACACATTTTGTAATTCCATCAATATTGAAGAACCCGCCGCTTATATATGAAAATGTTTACCTAAACAATATTTCAACTTTGGATTGTCACATTGGCAGGTGAGCAATCAACATGAGAAAAATGAAAGGGTGATGTATGTCTATATTTTTTGAAACATCATAACTATAACACCATGAAATGACATTATTCTGGTGGGGACACAGGGTAAAGGTAACTTTGGATCATATGCATCCGTATCAGCAAAGTGGCCATTATCAGGTCATGACAGAGCCATTGTTTATGTGGTGAGAAATCAGAGTTTGAGCCATACTTAGCTGAATGGATGGTGCCAGAGACAAGAAGAGGAGATTTCTAACATGATGCCAATGGTTTAGCAACATGTGAGACATCATTCATTGTTGTCTGATGATGGCGCTCAATGCTCAAACAAGTTACTAAAGGGTTACAATCATATCTCTAAATTCAACAAATGGGTAGATATGGTATGCCTGGCTAATGTTTATTTGTACTCAGAGGGGACTGCCAAGCAATGGTTATGTGGAAGGTGCACTATGACATAAATGTCAAGCCGAAGGAAAACTGAAGTGCAGAGTGCAGTGTCAATGTGACTACAAACATATACACATAGTAGACCATATGATGCAGGAAGAGACAGTTTCACATCTTATGAAAGCCATTGCTGATGACATATACCAGGCACTACCCATGAAGAAGTTGCAGAAGATTACTCTTTCCAACAACAAAAAGTTCAACAGTATATAATTTCATAAAATGTTGCCAGTATGTTGAGATGATGCATTAAAAATGAATTAGATGTAACAAGTTTGAACAACTTCTGAATGTCATACCAATGGTTACCATGGAGGAAGAAAACTAATTTTACAGATATCATTCATCAAATAGTTAGAGAAAAAGTTCAAAAGACACTGGAGATGCATGTTGAGCCAAGGACTGAAACACTACAAGTGATTATAAGGAAGAAATGAAACTAACACTGGCCCCAATCTCTCACCATCCAGTTCCATCTAAAATGTTAAAAGAGTCAAGACCAAGGTGTGTTTACACTCCTACAAGATAGTCTGAAGAAACTGATTACACTCCAAGGAAGACTGATGTTTGGAGGACCCAGGACAACTAGCCAGTAGGCTTCCAGTGAGGGCAACTGGGACATGTGGTATGCTACTGCCAGGAGTGTCAGCAAATATTTGCTGATGTCCATGCAAGGAGGGTACAAGCAGACCTAAGCTGACACCAACCACAGGACAAAGAAGAAAGGATGTATTTTAAGGAAGACATAGATCAGCATTGCTGCATGCAATCAGTGTGGAGAGGACACGCTCTAACATGACAATCAAGGTCAAAGAGCTGCAGCCAATCACCCAGCTGAAGCAACCTGGAAAAATAAAGGGTGCAACCTTCCATGGAGGTGAGGCTGGCAAAGATGATGGGAAACTACATAAACATCCTTATGGAATGTGATTCTTGAGTTTCTCCTGGCGTATTTGATAATCAAAATGGATATTTTGATTATCCTTATGGATGGCTGACCAGCATGAGCTCTTGTTGACTCAGGAGCATTATATTCAATTATTTGTGGACTCAGGAGCATTATATTCAGTTATTTGTGGACTCAGGAGCATTACAGAGTAGTACCATCATCAGTTGCAGAAAATTTCTTTTCCCAACAATAAAAATCCTGGCTTAAAGTGGCTAATGGAAGGTATGTGCAGCTAGCAGGAAGATACATTATTTGTGACTGTAGAAATGACTAATGCAGGCTATTGTGTTCTCATTTTAGAAGAATGAAGCCATGATGTCATTCTCACATGGGATTTCCTAAAAGCTTCCCAAGCAGTTATAGATTGTGGTCACTCAGAGATTAAGTTAGATGAGATGAGAATTAGTGCAGAGGCTTCTTAGTGTGTGCAGGCTGTGTGTTCAGGATGAAGTGGTTACACCAGCAGTCAGTGCTTCAGAGGTAACTGCCATGTCCCATGCAACACATAGTGTACAGTAATAGGGACTTATCAATAAAGAAATATGTAATTGTTCTAGACCATGTTGTCTTATTTAAGAAAGATGCTGACTGCCTCTTAATAAATCTAGAGGGACATCAGCAAGGGAATGATGATAGTGACAGTCTTGCTGCACTCCATGATCTTTCTGATGAAGGGAAGTAGAACACCAAGCTATCACAAATTATGCATGCCTTGAATTAATCAGAGCATGTGAAAGAAGAATTTAACTAATGGACTGGTTTGCAAGAAAAACTTTGATCCCTTTGGAAAGAGGTAGCTACTAGTGGTGCTTAAACTTATGTACTTAGAGATTCTACAGAAATTCCATGATGCACCTGAGGCTGGACACCTAGCATTTATAAAACCTTATCACAGAATCTGCAAGTGATTTTTCTAACCAGGATTATTTAGAAGTGTTTGTCATTATGTGTTGCACTTTTAAGAGTGCCAGAGAAGGAAGGTGGCTCCTCAGAAATCACCAGAATGACTCATACCAAAGATGATGCTTTTCCAGTGTGTTGGTATAGACCTGCTCAGACAATTTTCAACTTCTGCTAATGACAATAAGTGGATTATTGTCTGAATTGATTATCTAATCTGATATGCCATTACAAAAGCTGTGAAAACAACTGAGGCACCTGGCATAACCAAATTAATCATGAAAGACATTGTAGTGAAAGATGGAGCACCAAGATCTATAATTACGTATTGAGGAAAAGTTTTTCAATCCAGCTTTGTGGCAGAGATAAACAGTCAGTGCAACATTACACATCACATGATAATTGCTTACCATCCTAAAACTAATGGGTTCACGTCATAATAAGACATTGGCTGAGATGCTGACCATATATCAAACAGAGTAACTGGGATGTGGTGTTGCCTTTCGTAATGTTCGCCTACAACACCGCCAAATAAGAGACCACTGAATTTATATCATCCTCTTGGTGTATAGTCATGAAAGAACAACAATGATGGAAACTGAGTTTTCAGTTCAGGCTGATGACACAGATGATGATTACATTGATCACTTATTAACCAAGGTTGAGGAGGCTCACCAGTTGGCTTAACTCCTAAAGCTACAGCCTCAGGATAAGGACTGTCAAAAGTATGATGGCAGCTATAATCCAGTTTTGTTTCAGCCACATGACTTGTCTGGATCTTCAGAAGATTGGGCTCTCTGAGAAGCTACTCAGACATTATTTTGGGCCTTACAAGGTCACAAAACAGCTATCCAAAGTTACTTATGAAGTTGAAGTTTGTGATCCCCACACGAGACGATGGAAGACACAATCCCACAGCTCAAGATAAATTCAAAGTTCCACCAAAACTCAATAATGTAAAAGGCAACCAAAATGATACTGTTGACATAAGTCTGACAGGGCCCCCTGTTGAAAAGAGCACAAGTCATCGGGACTGCAGTATGCAGGGCTGATGTCTCCTTCTCCGAGCAAGAAGATTTGAACATCAAGACACTGTTCTTGTAAGTAGATATCAATGTTGTAAACAAGGTGCTGGAACACAGAAAGTGTTGGACTCTGAAAAAAAAGGGGGGTCCTGGGTTCGAGACCCACCCCATTTGTACATTTTAATTTCAATATAGAGCTCCGATACCCTCTAGATGTACTTAAAAATCATGTTACAGAAGTTTAGGTTAGTGTATATCTAATACACAAACCTTCAGCCAGAGTTAGTTCATTCTGTGATTTTGTAAGTGTGAAACAATTGCGGAATGCATCATCACAGAGTTTGTTTACATTATATGACACCACTATATGACATTATTATATGCTGATAATTCATAAAAGCATATGCTATTAAAGCATAAGAGAAATACTGTTTATATTTATAAACAACTCATGTATCAGAAACACAGAATTCATTTATAGACTGTTTATGAAACTGACTTCTAAATGCAGATAATGTAATTATAAATTTCATGAAAAAGGGTGCAACAGATGAAAAATGTTGAACTGTACTTCCCCCTATAACTGGCTGGGTAATTCAGTTTTGAAGTCAGAGGAGGACAAGTGCATATCACTTCCAATTGGACTGTACGTATTAACCCAGATAGTGCTTACGTCCTTCCAGAAGGATGGGAATGGCAGCTAGTTTTTTATTCTTGTCTGTAAGAATTCATATACAGCGTCATATATTATTTTTTTGAATCGCTTGCTCCAATTGCAGATAAATTTTAGCTTGTATTGTCGATTGCAAAGTGGTTGGATACAGCTGCAAAGTTGAGGTTCATACATAAGATACTGAAGATTTCTTCATACTTGGGTTTATATTTCTTGAACTTTCTTCAATTTTTGAGACATTTATGTGTATATATTTTATCTTAAATGTTATTTTAATAATAATGATTCATCAGATTAAAATTATAAAACATTCATTTTGACATCATTCCAGAAAGAAGGGCAGTATTGCAAAACTAATGGCGTTATTGTGAAAAAAATCTGTTATAACGATATTTGTGCAGTCATATGAAGGTAATTAATAGTTTTTGAGAAAAAAAAATTAAACCAAAAATAAACCTGGGTTAAAGCAGAATGGCAATCTTACCACTCTTCAGGTTGGTTATTATTTTCACATGAATAGATTTCATTCTATATAGCCATGAAAATTTGAGAAGCAATTCACTTATTTATTAGGAATGAATAGGGTATGTGATTTGCCCAACAGTGCCTCTTAGAAACAACAAGACCCAAGATAAGGAGCTCAGAACAATGTTTTGTAATTCTATACATTCCTGACAAGTGCATCTATCTGGAAGAATGTAAGTGAAATATCAATTTTATGTTGAAAATAGCTTTGTTTGTGAAGTTGTTTTTAATTAGCTATACTTTTTGTGTTTTGTTCATGTGCGTAAACTGGATTATTGTATCATCATATAATTCGTGTTTTGGACAGTTTATTATCAATGGACTTTTCCAGAAGTTGATGAAAGGAAGAAATATTAACTGTACAACATACAGCATCCATTGCCACTTTCTTGTACTACACATCTACCTCATCATATGAGTATCTTATATCTTTAAACGAGTAATTCTTATATAAACAGCTCTAATGATTTCAATGAAATTTTGTATTTTTTTTTCCTTTGAAGTTCACTTACATAGTTCTCTTTTTTGTAAAAATGCAATTTTGCAGAATTATATGTATATAATGTCAAAAAATTAATTTCATGTTTTTCGAATCACAGAAGATATTTTAGCCTCAAAAACGGGGTGAGAAGCACTATGCACCACTTTGTAACAGAAAAAAAAAAAAAAAAAAAAAAAAAAAAAAATTCTGAGCAACACTGGGTCGGAATGCCAGTGAGCACAATTGTCAAGGTGCCTGTATGGGCGTGTGGAGAGGGTCCCCACATCTTATGTCTCTAAACAAGAACTTCAGCTGTCTCAGAAACATCTGTAACAATTTCGATGAACGGAAGTTATGTTGGCCTTGAAAACACGGTGAGTATCATTAAGTAACAGAAAAAAAATTCCCAAGCAACACTTGGCCACCCGATATTATGAATAATATGAGGATTGGTATCAACTCACTATAAAGATGATCACTGAGCTGCAGGCAGACACATAGAAAAGACTATAAATTTTATACAACTTATATTTTCAACTATACCACTCATCACAAAGAATGAAGTACATACGTACATTCACACAATAACTCAGGCTCAATTCATACACATATGTCCATAATCTCTGGCTGGTTTGTCCCAACCTGCACCCTAACAGTGAATGATGAGAGGGAAGGACACAGGGCAAGAGTGGGAATAGAATGGTCTGTGCTGCCTGGCAGAGCATAAAGGCATTGCCAGGTGAGAAAGTGAGATGCATTCTCCACTTTGCTACCCTTCCCCATCTCTTTTCCTCCACCATTCCAAGTTTAATCTCACATTCCTACATATTAATGCCTTTAGCTCTGCCAGGAATGTAGAATATTCAATCCCCAACCTTGTCTTGAATCCTTCCCTCTCCGCTCCCCTGCCCTGCCCTCCTCACTGTTATGGTGAAAGGTGCGCCATAGTCACCAGAGATGACAGTCATATGTAAGAGTTCTACCTGACTGATTGTATAGGTGTCTGTATGCACATTTCTGATAAGGCTGTGGCTGAAAATTTAAGTTGTGTGGCTGGGATAGTCTTTTCTATATGCCTATCTGTGGTTCAGCAATAGTCTGTCTTTGTAGTTAGTTGCTACCTATCAAATTACTGACATTCCTACCTGGACTTTGCATTGTTAGTCACAATACAAGTACCTTGGGCAGTGATGTATCATTTCTTATTTTGTTGCTTTAGTCAGTTTTCTGGGAATGGACTACACATTTGTTTTAGTTATGTTCCTGCTAAGTCTTTGAAATTATTCAGAGAGAACGTTTGAATAAGTGATGGAAATTACTACATAGTATGTCTTCAATCACTTCACACACTTCTATTTTTACTCTATGGCTGAGGATACAGCGCATCTGTGAGTAACAACTTGGATATTACATTACAGTATGCCTTTTTGTGGTTCTAGAATTATGTATTATGTAAGGTGTCACAAAGCTGTTTCTTATTTAATTATTTCTGTTTGCAATGTATAGGTAATGTGTTTTGCAAAATTTTATGAGTTTTATTGACTTCGTTTTGATGGGACTTTACATGACAACTTACAGTGTACAAAAAGTACATATTGGTGGTATACATTTCATAATATTATCTACATGTTTATATATGACATTTTCTAATTTTTTTAGTTCATCCACAACCAATCACTAATTATCAGAAACTACTTTCTTGCTTCCACAACATTTAGAAAGGAAATTAAAATTAATGGAACTATGAACATCTAAAATATTCACACCAGGGAGTTGAAAAATACTGATTCAGACACCTCTTTTGGAATGACATAGTATTACTGAAATTTGATAAACTGTCAGAAGAAGTAACAGTGTAGAACTCTCAGCTACTAGAGTGCAAAAGAGAGAGAGAGAGACAGAGAGAGAGAGAGAGAGAGAGAGAGAATTAATTTTATTATTCCTATATATAAGGAGGACTGGAAACAGATTTAGTGCTGATATGTCCATGACAAGTTTTCTGTTTACATTCATGCCAGAGACTAAAATAATTAACTAGTGCTGATATGTACTACTTTCAGTATGTGGCAGCATTTTGTATGTAAGAATTTTCTCCCACAAGAGTTCATTTATTGAACCATTAATAATGATATTTTGGTCACATAACTAAACAGAACATAAGTTGTATCAACTACAAGAAAGACAAGAGAACTGGCGAACACAAATAGATTCCTCACTTTTGATGTCAAGCTTGTACAGACTCTCTAAAAATTATTGTAGATTCAAACTAACAATTTTTCTCAAATGAGCAATATTCTTGGTGTGAACACCATACAATCCAAATACAATGATTATACTCTTACATTTCATATATGTGATATTACAAGCAAAGTGTCGTGCCCACAAATTAGGAGGAATATTTAGTCAATAATGTCAATGAACTTGCCATGACTCTTAAAGATGGCTAACTACAACTTCCTGTCATATTAAAGAATCATGCCCTCCATGGTTTGTGCCTATTTAGATTTTTTCCTAACTTCTCATACCATCATACAAATGTTTAGTCTTTGTTTATAGTAATAAGACCAACACTGAATAAAATTTAAACCGCTACATAATGATTAGTCTGATTATGACTGCAATCCATTGTGGAATAGCACATATTATTTTGAAAATATTGTGGGTGCACTTAAGTCTGATAAAAGCACTATCTTTTACCTGTAGTAAGTTTAATGTGTAACCATATAATAATATAATTAAAACATTTGACAACAGGAACTGGAGTTATTTGTTATAAAATGCTGATGAGGGAAACTGCACCAATATCTAGATAATCTTTGACCAGCTTCATTGTTATTCTCAAATCAGGCCAATTAATGCACTATTGCTAATTTGGAAGGGATTTTGCAGTGTTAAAAACTGTATGGACTGGCAAAACCAGATGTATTCTCAGACTTAGTCCAGTCCATCCTAAAAAACAGTATAGATTAAATTTTAGACTATTATAGTTCATTATAAGAGTATTTGTGGTTGTTTGTCTTGTTCAGTATTTGTGTTTAAGAATATTTTACTTGATGAAAATAAAATTAGTAAATATCATACAACTGTATTCCATACTAATGAAAGAATAATTTTAGAGTTTTATTCTAATAATTTATTTATTCATTAAGGTGATTGTGTATGTATCATTTGCTCTAACATCCTCTTTACAGCACACTCTAATTTCAGCTATTCTTCATTTGCATCACATTTACACATTCAGTCAGGTTAATGAAGTTGCCATGGCTTTTAAATACAAACTAAAACTTTCTGATATATGCAAATCTGATGCACCACATCTCAAATTTTCTATTATGTGAAGCCTCAATTTCTTTATATTTGACTTTCCTACTCAGTGACCTCTGTACGCTCTTTAATGTTTCCTAATAAGTCAGAAACTGAAACACAATCCTGAGTTGTTAGATAATTTTTCGGCACACTCTAAAATGATATAAGCTACCAACGATTTCCATTTACTTTGTCTCGAAATGTGACTTTGATACTTATTGCAGATCTTGTTGACTATCCTTCCAATGTGTCATGCATATGAGGAGCCAAATTAAGGTTATATCTAATATACAACTGGGGTATTTTGACACTATTATTTCAGACTGCAAATTTTTTATTTTCTGTAATTATCATGGTGTACAAAAAATTCTGTGATGACATACAAATGCCCAAATATTTGTTGAGGTGGTCTTTGAAAACTGGCACTACTTATGTGAGGAATGTACTAAGTCATTGTTATGTCATTCTTTACAGTCTTCCAAGAAAGATAAATTTCTCAAAGCCCATTTTGTTGGTGATAACTTGGAAAATGTCACAGATTTGTTACAGATATTTTATTCTTCATCTTGATAGGGAACATAGTTCATAGGAAAATTTTGTGCTACTCTTAATAGTACATTAAAAAATTAAATACAGTGGCAGACAATGGAATATATTAAAGATGAATTACAGCACTAATAAGATGATAACTGCCACAAACATGATTTATGGACTGCTGAGCTTTCTATATAGCCACAGAAAAGAATGTCATTTAAGACAATAGAATAGGAACATTTTAAACAAAGCACTTGTCCTATAGGTCACATAAATGTGAGAGTATTTAGTGATTCAAAAACAAACATTCTTCAATTACTAATCAATAGAAATGTGTAAGGTTGATGTGATGTGTTTTGGCTAATATTACATTATTCTATGCTGCAGGACATGTTGATGTATGGAGGAAACCAGAGAAAGTATAAAATCTAGATAATCTTATTATGAATGTAGAGCATGTTGGAATGAGTTAAATGTTCATATTATGGATTATATTAGCTCCTATTGCCACACAAAGTGTAAGGTCTGTATCTTCACCCGAAGTCCATGCTGATTCAATGGAACCAGAATTGAAATACTGTTCCTGCAAGAGGAACACATAAACATATGTTCCATAAAAATAATAACATAAATATACAACTGGAAGTATTGAAGACTGGTCGTTTCATGTGAGGATGGACCAGCACTTCTTCCCTAGCCTCTACAATTTCACATTTTGAATAGTATTGTAGTCTGTGGTGATGAAAAAATTTATGACACACAATACTCATCTATTGCCTCAATTACTTTGAACAGTTTCTTTGCAATGAGCAGTCTAAAATGAATTTGAGCATAGAATTTACAGCTTGGTTCCTAAAAGGATTAAGGCTATTTCAAAATCTTATGTTGGCCCTACACCATATTAACTGTCTACCTCCACAGCTGACCGTCTCACTGGGGACCTGGGTTTGATTCCTGGCAAGTGACAGTGTTGTACGTTGTCCTCATCATAATTCATCAACATGTAAGTCACTGGTGTCAACTAAAAAGGCCTGTAACAAGACAACTGAACCCCATTTGGGGATTTCCTGGCCAATAAATACTATACTATCGTCACCACCATACTAACTGGTTACTCGCATCATTTTGACTGTTTCTTCAGAATGATGATGCCATAAGCACACCACAACAACTTTATTTCTTATCACTGAACTTATTTTCCTTTAGTGATTTCTCAATGTATGGCATAAATTACACAAGTTACAAACCTGTCTCACTGTTGTCTAAATTACTGTTTCCCTTACACGTCCTTAAACTCATACCTACTGCTTTGTTTGTATAAACATTGTAGATAATGATTTGCACCCTATACTTGCTTCTTGTTATTTTCATATTTTCAGAGTGTAATGTGGTCAACAAAATCTAAAGTTGTCTCTTTTTTGAAACCTACATGTGCTATGAATGTAGGTTTGCATTTCTGCAGTCTCTCTTCTAAGATAAGTCATAGGGTTATTATTGCATCTCTCTGGAATCCAAACTGATCCTCCACAAAGTCTGCTTTCATCAGTCTTTACATTCTTTTGTAAATAATTCACAGCAGTATTTTGGAAACATGCTTATTGAATTTTTAGGTTATTTTTGTCTATCTCATATATTGTACACACTATGTGGATTATTTTTGTTATGCTTGGTCTCTCAAAGATCCTACTATATCTGAGAGGATGTCATCTCCTACAGAGGCTTCATCTTGTCCTAGGTCATTCAAAGCTCTGGCAATTTTTTTCTTATAGTTTCATAACAAAGGGGCCCAACATCCTGAGAAAAATGTAAGTACATTACAGAAACAAATGGCCCTTCATATTATGTACAAATAAGTAGGCATACATGATAATAAGAATGTAAGGCAGAGTGTTGAATAAACAAAGTAAATAAAGTTTCCAATGGTTAAAGTTTTAAGGTAATAGTTATGAAAGCTTAGTTTTTCATATGATATAACCCATTTGTTCTGAAGCAAGATTTATATGAGCCACTGAATGTAGTAAAATATTTTGGTTAATAATATACAAAGCTAAGATGAAAGGAATGACAGTGACTTCCTTAACATCAACACTGGAAAAGACACAGAAACAGACGAAAAAGCCAAATATTTTCCTTTCTGTAACCCAAAATTACTCCATATGCTAGAAGCAAGGCAGGATATGATATAAATGAAGAAAGCATTCTTCAACAAAACTATAGTAATACCAAATATTGAAATGAAATTGAGGAAAAGCTTCCTGAAACTGCTAAAATAACACAACATCATCCACAAGTGATTCCTGGATCATTAGAATTTTGGAGAAAAACAAACTGAAAAAAAAAATCTGAAATGTGATGCTGTTGAAGGAAGTTAAAAATAAAATAAACAGAGAAAGTAAAAGATGAGAAGATACTTCAAAATACTGAAGTAAGAAGACTGTGACCTCTAGAAATAGTATATATGATAATAAAAGAAGCATCAGAGTAGAGGTAATTTGATAATATATAAAATAGGTTATAAAGCATATTGAGCATTGTTATTACCAACATTCATGAAAAACTGAATTAGAGATAACTGTTGTATTGGAAAGGGAGAGTCCCTTTTACCTGGGTGAATGGTCATCTGACTGGGCTGACATAAGAAGTTGTATTGGCTGTTAGGATTGTGGATGATTACATCAATAACAACTTATGTGATCAATCAGAAATGAAGAACAGAAATCTTTTACTGAACATCCAAATGAAGTAAGGGAAGTGATTCATCCATAACAATAGATTATAGAGCAAATTGTGGCATTAGTAGTTGTTTCTCAAAGGAAAAAAAATTCCAGATTGTGCAACTTCATTTGAGAGCAAAGTAGAATGTGTTCTGTCATTCATATTATTTTCTATTAAACATATACACAGAAGTTGAAATCTGTTGCAAAGTTATTTAAAACAATAAACTGGATTAATGCTGAACTCAAGTATAATTACTCTAGTGTATTTTATTTTCAGACAGTGTCCTTATAGTGCATTTCTTCCTTGATAAAGTGATGTTGTATCATTGCAGTTGACTGTATTCATCAAAGTAAATGTTGGGAATAAACATAAATGCAGTTTTATACAGAACATAAACATTTTATTTTAATTATTATAATGTGCTCAAGTATATGTAAATCCAAAATACATTCAAAAACTTCGTGTTACAGTACAATTCATAAGAGAGCTACTACATGCTGCAAAAACTCTGTCACAGCCAGAAGTTTTAATACTTTGATCATGCATGCCTAGTATTTATCATCAGATCACATAAATAACAGCTTAAATCCATCTAAATAACACATCTATGACTTTTTGTAAAGTAAAACATGTGGTACTTATAGTGAAAACTTAGACAAAGATTCTCACATGCCACGAGATACAGCACAACTGTTTCCACAGAGATATAAAACACCATGCTGTAGTAATTTTAGGACAAAGTGTAGTATCACAGGGGTTAATTTGTTAAGTGTAAGCTTTAAATTTCAGCCAAACTTAAATCATTTGGGCATTCTAAAGTTATGTAAAGTTGGTTTTCAAGACAGCATGTGATTTACAAGATAGGTTCATCAATTTCAGCATATGTACAAATAGATCGAGCTACATAACATGTTAACTGGTTTTGAAAGTATCTTATGAATGAAAATTATAAATAAGCTTTGGTTTCCTCCAGTAGCTTTTGTAACATTTAATGCAACAATTGCACAATAAAATATTAAAATTTCCAGAACAGCTTTGATTTTGTCGACTGTTTCACTTTTATAATAGTAAACTGTAAACATAACAGTTTTGACTTCATCAAGTGCAGTAACTTTACATACTCTCAAACTATACAAAACAGACATTTCCTAGATGATATTTACATCCACCAGCAAACCTATTTCTATATTTAGGGACATGTACAATAATTTGCATGTAAAAGTAATTGTTGACATTTATTTACAGCAGTGTGTAGTAAAGCATTAGTTGATACACTGAGCAGATGCAAGCCTATTATCTCACTCTATGGTCACAAGAAAATTGGGAATATTTAGTAAATTAATAAATAGTATTCATTTCATGTAGTTCAAATGGCCAAATTTATGATGTACTCATCTAACTTTATCTGAAAAATGAAATGATATTTTTATGTTTCATTTGATAGTATGAGAATCACAAATAATGAGGTGCCTTCCATGTATTAACTGAAAAAGGAAAAGCAGGATAGGTAGACTTTCAGCAATGGTCAGTCACTACATTTTGTGAAATGTTTTTGTCATGAGTTTATTTTATGTTAATGTTTCAGTGAAACACATATGAAGGAAGTTTGGTGAAATTAATTTAAAATATCCATGCAACTGACCATTGATTGAACTGATTTATTTAAATAATTACATTTTATTTTCTTTTATGGATGTAACAGTACAGTTTTTCCTTCCTTTCTAAACCATTCCTTTCTCAATCAGTATCATAAAATTTGGCCATATGATGTGATGACTGTTTATAAGCACTTCCACAAGTGTATTAGTTACAAATATTTTTTTTAAACTAAAAAAAAATCTGAAACAGATATGCTGGCTGGAATATAAGGAACTATGTACAAAATGTAGATTCATACATATGACTTGACAACAGGTTCTGAAACTGTATATTTTTAAAATCTTCCTGTGGCAGAAGCAACTACAATTTATAAAAAGTGAAGTGAATGTTAAGATACGTAATCACATTGTGAATAACACTCCAATATTCAGTTATTCTCGTTGGAAATAAATCTTGGCAAGTGTAAAGTACCTGTTGCTGGAATGTTCACTATAATAATACTTAACTTCTTTAATACTGTCTATAGTAAGAAACTGTTTTAACATAAATAAATAATATAAATAAGGAAAAGATATTTGTATCATAGTGAAAAAGAGACAGACAAGAAGAAATTAACCATGCAAATAGCATCATAAACTACCATAACTTTTAGGAACAAATACTGCTGCAGTAAAGCAAAATTTTGAAACTTCTTGCAGATTGTTTTTTCTTGTAGAAAATTAACTACTGCTTAGTGATAATATTTGAATAAATACAGTGAATATTTATTGTTTCATTGAAAAACAAATATCATTTTAACTTTGTTGAATAAAGTGAAAACATGGTTTACTAAATGAAAGAAACATTGTAAAGATTCTTGTAACTACACGAATTACAGACTTTTTCAGTATTAAGCTGCACCCAACAGCTGTCTTGGTGACATGCAGTATTTTATGGTACGCACAACATCAGTCGCAAAATGTATCTTACATTCAAGAAAAAACATCTCTCTCTTTTTCTCCTCTCTCTTATCTCTAGCAGACACATACACATGAACATACACACACACACTCACACACACACAGACACACACATACACACACACATCAACATTTATAATTTGAAGAAAATAATGTTACTGTTTGTATTTATGATTTATATACGCAATCAGCAGCCACAAACAGGAACTGTTTCAGTACATACTATTTGTCAACCCTGAGGGAGGATTATATTTTGGCTGGAAACAGCATCATCATTGTAGAGGGAATAACTGAATGCAGTTCTTAGAGATGTGCTGCTTGAACTTATAGTCAGTATTCAACAATCATGCATTAGTCCTTATCTGCTAACTGAATAAAGGCACATGAATCTGAAACAGAGAAAATGGAAAGAAAACGAGAATTAATGTGTTGATAAAGTAAACTTTGAAAAGTAAAACTATGTCTTATTACAGATTAGTGAAATAAACAGAGACAATAAAATAAACCTATCTATATGTTTCTGTAAAACAGAAGAATAATTATATTCAGCTTACTTTTTTTTTTGTGAAAGGCTAACAAAAGCAATAATTTATCTCACAATGCAAGTATATCAGTATAGCATAGATATGACAATTACACACCAGTATTCTGGTAAGTGACTGAATAATATATGTTTGACACTACATTGTGTAAAATAATCATAGCTACCACTTATATCTATTGTTGTTATTGCAATGGCCTTTATTTTCTTATTCATTATAAGTTGTAAGAAGTAATATTATTATTATTATTATCTTCAAATGAGAGCTCTAGAAATGTTGAGACTAAGGATCTCTATAGTTCACAATGCCTTGTTTTATCTCTGACATGTTCTACATCCAAGAGGATCTCCTCAATTTGGATCTACTGGAATGAAAGGTACATATAATCTAATCTCTGAGCATATTGTGTAGCATTCTCACATTGACTCAGTAATTCGTTGACCAATCATATGGCTTTTATTTGGAACTTATTTTCTCTTCCATTAATTCCAGCTGTTAAGTGTTCAGATCAGCAAGAAATGTACAGGTATACATTAAAAAACAATTTCGTGAGTGACCTTCAGTATGGTTACCTTACACTTCCAAAATATTTTTGCGCTAAATCTCTGTTTGAGAATGAAGTTCCCCACTGTTACAATTATCTGATTGTTACGCATTACATCTCTCCAGACATACTGAAATGTATGAAGGTGGAACAAATTAACTTGTTCTAATCTTATTCTAAAACATATGGTCTTTTTCTGATTGAACCTATATACGATAATTACAGGGTGACAGTTATTGAACTATATGAAACAAAAAATGAATTATTTACAAACTACTGCATACACACTTTTATTCAACAAGTAAATGTCAGTACAGATATTCAAATTTAGATTATGACATGTTCACTATGCCTACCTTATGTGGCGAAGATGTGGTACAGACAAATAGCAAAATTCTGCATGACCTTAAGTGTCAGAATATTTAAGCTGTCAATGTCCCCCTGAATGACTGTTTTCAGCTCAGAAATGGTTTTGGAGTTACTGCTGTACATCTTGTCTTTAATATAGCCCCACAAAAAGGAATTGCATGTCTCCAGATCCAGAGAATATGGTGACCAATTGAGCACCATACCATTGGCCTCATAGCCCAGAGCCAGAATGCAGCCCCCAAAGTGCTCTTCCAGGACATCAAACACTCTCCTGCTTCGAGGGGGTTGAGCTTCATCTTGTGTGAAACACATCTTGTCGAAATCAGAGTCACTTTGGATAACAGAGATGAAATCACCTCGCAACATTTCCTGTACCATTTGATAATCACTATGCCATCAAGGTATATTGCACCAGTTATTCCATGACTGGGCATTGCACACCTCACAGTCACCCACTGAGAATGAAGAGACTTGCTGATTGTAATATGTGGATTCTCCATTAATTGCCCAAATGTGCAAACTTTGCTTATAGACAAAGACATTCAAATGAAAGGGGGCTTCATCACTAAACCAAATCATATTCCCACCAAAGTCCTGTTCATAAATTCTGTGGACAATAGTGTGCGAGAAACGCAATCACTGCTCCATAGTCTTGGGGCTCAATGGATGACAGGTTTCAATTGTGTATGGGAAGAGATGCAGGTCTTCAACAACAATTTGTCCTAGTTTCTCCTGGTTGATACCCACCTGTTGTGCACTTCATATGATCGATTTCCTAGTGCTGATTTTGAAAGTCAGTGTGTGTCTTCTCAGTGTTTTCAGGCATTATCACCCTTTTTGGATGACTGACATTGCTGACACTGTCATTATTGACACTACCCATTCTCTCTAACTTGTCAATCAAATTCTTGATAGTTAGAACACTTGGACCATTAGTTAGCTTGAACTTCCTTTCAACTGCAGTTGGGCTGTTACAGGTCACAGTAGGCCTTTACAAGCAGTATATGCTCAGGTGCACTGTACCATGACATTTTCATGTGGAAATGGCCAACAACAATAAGGCATGTGCACATGCTCATACTAGTTCCCACCACGCCTTGTGGTCTACCTGCAGTTTTAACATCCTAATGCAAATTATTCAGAAGTTACGACAATTTTATTTCTATAGTTCAATAATTGTCACCCTGTATGTAGTACCAATTTGTGTACGAAATAAAAGGCTGAAAAATTTGTAAAACGGTATTACCATTTTAATCCAGACTTCTTTTGTTTCTAAGAAGTAAGTAATTACTGGGAAAAATGTGTTAATTAATTGATAATTTGAGTGTAAAATTTTCTCAATGCCATAACCTTGGTGCGATCCAATAGAAAATGTAGGATAGTTTGTTTATCTAACAATTTGTCCATTAAAGTATAATCTAATAAACACTGTTGGATAAAAAGTGCATTAGTCCCCATGGCGTTTTTTCAGTGGTGCAGAGGTATAATAAGTGCATGTGGAGAAGTTGTAGTGTTACTTATTCAAGTCTCAAATTCATAATTGATCAGATAAGGCTCAGGAGGCCTATCAGTGTGCCCTCTGTTTCCACTCTTAGACAGTTGCTGATTTTAGAGGCACGCAGTGTTTGCAATGTTCATTCTAGGACACAGCCCTGTTCTGCCAACTGTACATACACTGTTGAACAACATCAGCAGTTTGAAAGGGGTCACATTGTGGATCTGTTGGAAGTTGGACAGATGTATTGACAGACTGCTGCACATTTTGTGCACAATGTGTAGGGGTTGTTGCTACTTTCAGCAGTGGTCTGTGAAATAGTCTCATGCTCGTAGGCAACACTGGGAATGTCCTCAGAGTAAAGACACATCCATATTGATGCATTGTGCAAACTGTGGTAGCTGACTTAAAATCATCCTGGAAAGAAATATAGGCACAAGTAGAACCTGTTGTCCTACTAAAGACCATTAGGGACAGCCTGCTTGCATCACAACTAATATCATGGGTGCTTGTGGCTTCTGATACCATGAAACCACCAAGCACTGCTACTCTGGTGTCACAAAAGAGGGAATACCACTCTGTTGTCTTTTTCATGTGTTATTTCCCTTTCTTATCTATTTGTTATTTCAAAAGTTGTAGCTCGAGTCTGTACATTAATCTGAGTGTTAAACTTTCAGATCAGAGAAAGTAGATGTAAAACACTATCCAGTGTGTAGATATTTCATGATTTTAAAGGGCACCTATATTTACTCTATAATGCTAAAGATGGCTGCTTGCAACAGAACCTGAGATGCGCGTCTTGTTTTCATCACGGGCCAGTTTCACACCATCATTAAACTAGTATTTCACAACTATCATCTTGATACAATATGTATTATATTTAATGTGCATTCTTATTTTAATATTCATTTAGCATCTTGCAGCATGAGGAATTATTGTAAATTCTACAATAATTATTATTTTAAAAGCTGATAATAGTTCAGGGGAAACAGACAGCAAAGCTGAGAATCACTGATGATGTAGGCCTTGGTTGGTTTACATATCATCTTAATGCAATGTTTACAAAATATTTGGCCATTGTAATGAAGACAAAGGAATACAAGTGAAAAATTCCAGTCCATTTAGCTCCTGTGACATACTGAAGCCTAAGGGCCAATCTGAAGTCACAGATCACATTAAATATGAATCAGTTAATTGAGGCATTTTCTTTCTTGGTGGATATACAGAGGAACCCATGCAACATGTAAGTCCTACCACCTAGGCTTCTTGGATAGCCAAATATCCACAAAGACTATGTTTGACAGACCAATTGTATGTGCTCGTGATGCACCAATGTAGTAATTGGCAAAACACTTGACTTATCTGCTTCAGCCACAAGTGGGAAAGCCTGACACAAACATAAATGACTTTCAACATTTCATTGAAAAGCTGAATAAATTAAAATTTGGGTCAAACAACATCCTGGTTCACTATGATTTTCTTGTTCTCTGGAACATATAGGTTCCATTTTTTCACACGACATCACCAAGCTCATTCATTACCATGAGCTACTTCACATGGATATGTGGTTTCTATGAGCAGCTGAAAGGCATCACCAAGAGTAGTCCACTTAGGCCTGTTATGGCCAATTTTTATGGGGTATTTCAAAAGACATGCATTGGACTAGGTATCCTGTGAATCTAAGGTATGGTTCAGGCACTTCAACAATACCATATGGAACTATAGTGAGAACAGCTCATTGCCTTCATGAAACACCTGAACAGTCTCAATGCCAACACTAAATTCTGGCTGCTGTTCGAAGAAATAAAAAAAATCTACAAACATGGCAAGAGTTTCAATAAGAAAGAGGAAACCACCAAGTTAAATGGATATTAGGTTCCCATGCTGAAGTGAAATTTTATTGCTGGTAGCAATAGGAGAACTACAGCACAAATGACAAGGCCTTACACATTGCAACTATAGGGATATAAGGCTTATGTTTTTATAACCAGTTGATGGCTTCTCATTGGATGGTTTACATAATGACAGCAATGATGCATATGTACGGTTTACCTCTAGATGAACTGTCAAAGGAAACCTCTGAGACACAATGCATTTACAACAAATCAAGAGGACTAACAGATCACATGACTTTCATTCAGAGGTGCCTAGTAAGATTGGTGGAATCCTAAACAGGCAAGGAATCAGACCAGTCTTTTGTCCTCATAAGAAAATTTAACAAATGATGCCACCCATCAAAAACAACTTCAACCTAAGAGTGCCAGATATTTACAGCATTCCTTGCGAATGTGGCAAAAATTAATAGAGAAGTGCTGCCAAATGCTGCCCAAGCATGTGCATCACCTGAAATATAGGCATTTAGAAAAATCTGACATGGTTGAGAGCAGCCTGTTAAATAAACATAAGATTATGTTTCAAGAAATTAAAATACTGGCTCACACTTCAAACTATTGGGACTTTGTAATGAGGGAGGTGGTTGAAATCTGGTTATGCAAAAATAACATGAATAGATACTCCAGATATGTATTCAGCATTGCATGGAAGTATGTCTGTTGCAATGGAACAGTGTGTGCTAGAAATGTCTATGTGTTTAGAGAGGTAACCACCTATATACATGCTGTTACTGTTGTGACATAAATCAGTCAGTGAGAAGCCATCATCTGGTTATAAAAGCAGAAGTGTCCTGATCACGTCAGTCAGGTTTACCACTATGCAGGTTACAGTCAAAAGCTTGGGGTCTTACTCTTATTTGAAGTGGCAAGAAAACAGAGAACTTTTTTATACAAGGACTCTGTGACAAAAGACTTTGTACCCATTTGTTTATTAATTTTTTGCAGACAATAATGTTTTGTAAACAAAATAATCCAATGATTTAAACTGTTATAATGCATGTTGGCAAGTATATACTGTACTGTAAAGGTGTTTATATATTTCTGTGGTTTACAGGAAATGGTAAAGAGTTATAGGTCTCATGTCATGGATGGAAGACAGCAACAATATCACTGGCTATAAAGATTACATAGGTGGAGTAGTATTGAGATCTAATATCATACATGACAGACTGATTCAAGATGCACCCAACCATCAAGTCATTGAGGCCATAAAGTTACTGTATCATTACTTAGAGGACATTCTTGCACTGCATATTGCCTCTATAACCCAAGAGTGGAAACAAGCTGTCAATATTATTTCACAAAAATTTCAGTTCAAATAAGAAGTGTGTAACTAATACTAACATCTTAATACAGATAACTGACAGTTCTCCTTTGGATGACAAATGAACAGCAACTACATCTAGATGTGCAATTGATAATGTCTGAAACAGGCAAGCTTGGTGTGCAATAAATCAATAAATACAAGCGAATAAAGATTGTTTGCAGTATCTGGAACTGATTTCTCATAAAAATGTAGTATTTTGACATAATTTATGCTGCAGCCTTTTCTGAGAAGGAACTCTGTGTACTTCTGTCACAATAGGCGTGTTTCCATTGCAGAGTTCTACACGTAGTATGTGGTAAGACAAGTAACATCACCATCATTTGTCACAACACCTGAAAATGGACTACAAGGCCTATTTACATCTACAGCTAAATTTCTGCTTTGCAACAGGAAGGTAATTTGTGTACCTGTGTCATTTACAGTTGCATATGTTTCATTTGAAGAAATATCTGATGACAAAGTTGATCTGATATTTTGTACATTAATATTTTGTCCTTTTGGTGGGAGTGACTGACTGTATTGTACACCTTAATGTGACAAATATATCAAATTTTCACATCTTTCATTGGAGGAACAAGAAGATGGAGCTTTTAAAAGGGAGCAGGAAAGCATATGAGAAGAAAAGAAACAGTAAGAGAGTTTAAAAACTTTTAGAAAGAAAGTGCAAGAAAAGGAAAACCTCTGTTGGCTTAATTTGAATTATAAAGCTAATCCTTACTGCCATAAAATGAGTGCAATGGCAAAACCACATAAAGGAAGGCTCCTCGTGTACACTCTCAAGGTTCTTAATGCATAAGAGAACAAAACCATTTGCTATATGCAAGACAACAGGACAGAAAAGATGAAATTAGCATTGACTTCATATGTGTAGAAAGCTTTTTAAAAATCATGCTAAGGAAAACCAGAAACATTGATTTTGATACATGTCTGGTGTCTGGACAGGAATGCCAAATGCCAGTGAATATACTGGACATTGCAACTGTCAACCAATGCTTTTTTGAACATGGATATTGCTGCGAGAGACCACGTATACTGACTGCTGGCGTGGAGCAGGGGATAGCGTCACGGACTGCGGTGCTGAAGGTCGCTGGTTCAATCCCGCACCCCTCCCCCCCCCCCCAAAAGTTATTTCTTTGTAATTAACAATTCCAGAATGTTCTACATCTTTCTTATGTTCACTTGTAAATTCTACTTGTTTCTTATGTTAACTGTTCTTCTAATTTCTGGTAAATTCTGTCTGTGTATAAATAGCAGAGCACTCTGCCCGAGAGGCAGTCAGTGCTGCGTGTATGTTAAGTTCGTAATAAACGTGCTTTCAGTATAAGCGCTGTGTTCAGTTGCCTTCGAAATAAAGCCTGCTTCCATTGCAACGCGACATTGTTTGGTGGAGGCGCCAGGTATCCTGTGCAACAGCTGCATCACCGTGGCTCTGATTAGGCAACGTAAAAGCCATCTCTTACACAGACTGGAACCGGAATACAAGGGATACACCGAGTACGTCCTTCCAAAAGTCCGTATCATCAGAAGAACCATGGAAACGAAACCAGCGGTAAGCCAGCTACACATCAGACACCCGTCGGTGTTCTCTGGAGACGCTGGACAGGATCCCAACAAATGGCTAAAAGGGTTCGACCGAGTCACCAAGTACAACAGGTGAGATCATACAATGTGCTTGGCCAACGTTTACTTCTATCTGGACGGAACAGCCCAGCAATGGTTCGAGAACAACGAAGACAAGTTGAATGACTGGGAGATGTTCCAGGAAGAACTGAAGAAGACGTATGGAGACCGCCAGCGACAAATCCGTTCGGCGGAAGAACAACTGAAGAACCGGGCCCAACAACATGGTGAGCCTCCACACTCGTACATACAGAATGTTCTGGCCCTGTGTAACATAGTCAATCCGAAAATGACTGAGGCGGACAAAATCACGCACCTGATGAAGGGGATTGCAGAAGATATGTACCAAGCTCTTCTGATAAAAGACGTTACTACGACAGAAGAGTTCATTAAGTGGTGCTAGTGTATTGAAGAGATGCAACAAAGGAGGGTTGGATGCAAGAAGTATGACAGACTCCCCAATGTAGTCCCTATGGCCGTTGTGGAAGGCCAGCATGACTTCACTTCTCTCATACGGCAAATTGTAAGAAAAGAATTACAAGAACTTATGGCAACCGAGACTGTTAGACCAAGCGATCATCAGATTATGGCCAAGGATGTAAGCCCTGTAAGTCACGAGGGAGCCGATGTCGCTGAGGAAGAGGTATTTCAGACATTAGCTCCTGTCTGCCCCGTCAATCGCACCCGACGTGAAGAATGGCGTCACCCTGCTATGACTTACGCTGCAGCCGCCAAACGGCAGCACATGAACCGGCCAACGCGACCACAACCAACTTTCCCGATAACTATGATGCCCCACAGAAGAACAGACGTCTGGAGGACAGAAGACAACACACCACTTTGTTTCCACTGTGGGCGCCTAGGCATGTTGTACACTACTGCAGAGAGAGAAGGCGAGTTTTCGACGATTATTTTCCCACAAGACGTCAGCCATCAGAGCAGTTCTATCCCAGGCAATCACCTGCTGATGAGTTCAGTCAACCAATGGGAAGAAGCCCATCGCCGTGCCCTAGACGAGGTCGCTTCCCGACGCGCCGCAGCCATTCACCGTCACCGTACAGAGGTACCAGCCGCTCCCCTAGCTGCCGCACCCAGGAAAACTAAGCGAGGCGACTATCTACGGAGGTAAGGCCGCTGCAGATGAAAATCCTCCATGGACGACAGTCGCTAAGATGTCAGGAAATCTCATCGACGTCATAATCGATGGCCAACCTGTCAGGGCACTAGTTGACTCTGGAGCGTCTTTCTCTGTATTGTCAGATAATTACCGCCTCACACTAAAGAAGACAATATTCTGTGATACTGGGGCAACTGTGCTGAAGGTCGCGAATGGAAAGTATGTCCAGCCAGCAGGAACTTGTGTCGCAAGAAGAACCATTAACAACAGGACCCAGCCTTTTGAATTTGTCGTGTTAACAGAGTGTAGTCACAATGTCATCCTCGGATGGGACTTCCTACAGGCATCCCAAGCTATCAATAACTGTGGAAGATCTGAGCTGCAAATTGAAGAAGTTATTCCGACGGATACACGTAATACAGAATTTTCTGGGAAGTTATTTGCCGTTGACAATGTGACGATACCGCCGTTGATGATGAGAAGAGTTGCTGTCACAAATACAGATGGGCGATTAAACTGTGAAGTGCTTGATGATAGTAAAAAGTTCATCAGGCTCGCAAAAGAAATTTACATACCAGCGGCTATCATAAGCATTACCAGTGGTCAAGGAGATCTTTGGAACACAAATTGTCACAAGCAGTCACAACTTATCCCCAAGGGAATGTGTATCGTGACAGCTGAACCATTCGAGGATGGTAAGCTCAAAGTCATCAATAAAGAGCCATGCCCTGCTGTTAGTACAGACAACACGCTGGAGGAAACAAATGTGGAACTGCCAATAGGGCCTGGACTGACCAAGGAACAACGCCAGCGGGTGTTAAGTATACTACGCCAATTTTCGAGCGCATTCACACATCAGCAGGGGAAACATCAGACGAAATGGCCTACGTTTACGCACCGTATCAATACTGGGGATCATCAGCCAGTTAGCCAGCGTTCATATAGAGTGTAACCAGCTGAAATATGAATAATTTGGGAGGAAGTGTAGAAGATGTTGTGAGATGACATTATTCAACCTTGGGAGAGTCCTTGGTTGTCTCCGGTGGGCCTTGTAAAGAAGAAGGATGGCACGTGGCGATTCTGTGTCGACTATCGGCGGCTGAACAGAATCACAAAGAAAGACGTCTACCAATTGCCGCTCATTGACGACACCTTACACTGCTTGAAAGGAACAACATACTTCTCAACTATGGACATGCAGACAGGTTGCTGGCAAATCGAGGTTGACGAAGCTGACAGGGAGAAGATGGCTTTTATTACACCTGACGGCCTCTATGAATTTAAAGTAATGCCATTTGTATTATGTAATGCTCCAGCCACATTCGAACGCATGATGGACAACTTGCTTCGAACCCTAAGTGGACGATGTGTCTTTGCTATTTAGATGACATTGTCGTTTTCTCCAAAATATTTGAAGAACATCTGAGTCGCCTGTCGACTGTATTGAAGTGTGTCCAGACTGCAGGGCTCTGCCTCAATCCAAAAAAATGCCTCTTTGTCGTCAAGGAGATAAAAATCCTGGGGCACCTAGTCAACGGAGATGGTGTCCGTCCTGATCCAGATAAAGTAAGGGCAGTCACAGAATTTCCAATTCCTCAACACATCCGTGATGTGAGAAGTTTTCTGAGGCTGTGCTCATACTACTGACGTTTCATAAAAGGATTTTGTAACAAGGCACGTCCATTACAAGAACTTCTGCAGGGAGACGCCAAGTTTTACTGGGATGAGACAAACGAAAAAGCTTTCCGGGCACTTAAGGAGGCTCTAACTTCCGCACAAGTGCTAGCCTAGTATGACAAGAATGCAGAAATGGAACTTCACACAGACGCCAGTGGTTATGGGATTGGTGCAGTGCTTGTACAAGTTCAGGAAGGTGCTGAAAAAGTGATAGCCTATGCATCAAGATTACTCTCAAAGTCTGAGATAAACTACAACTGAGAAAGAATGTCTCCCAGTTATCTGGGCTACCAACAAGTTCCGGCCGTATTTATTCGGCAAACAATTCACGGCAGTGACAGACCACCATTCTTTGTGTTGGCTGACTAACTTGAAGGACCCATCAGGCCGACTAGCAAGATGGGCACTAAGACTCCAAGAGTACAATGTCACAGTGGTATTCAAGAACGGGCGCAAACACAAGGATGCCAACTGCCTTTCGAGGAATCCATTAGTGCAACACAACAGCATGAATGAAATTTCAGCCCTCACTAAATTAGATAACGTTACAGCTGTAGAGAGGGAAGATTCAGCACTATTAAAAACAATAGAGGCCTTGGAGAAAGGAGAACCGACCAATGGAGAGTTCCAACTTATAAACGGAACATTGTATAAGAGCAACTACGATTCATTGAGCCCCAAATGGCTGCTGGTCGTTCCAGCTCATCTCCAGTCAGCTATTCTCATATATTTCCATGATGCTCCAATATTCAGTCATTTGGGATTCATGAAGACCCTAGACAGAATCAGACGCAGGTATTAGTGGAAAGGTCTCTACCGATCTGTCAAGCACTATGTGAGTCACTGTAAAGAGTGCCAGCGATGGAAGCATGTGCCGCAATTACCTCCAGGGCATCTCGTACTGATTCCGCCGGCAGCAGCTCCATTCCACCGAGTTGGGATCGATCTTTTAGGGAGGTTCCCGAAGTCGACAACCGGTAACCGATGGATAATAGTCTGCACTGACTACCTCACACGCTACGCTGTCACCAAACCTGTGCTGACTGCAGAAGCTCCAGAGATCACAAAATTCCTTGTAGAAGACATTATTTTGAAGCACGGAGCACCATGTGTGATGATATCTGATCGTGGAAAAGTATTCCAGTCAAAACTAGTATCAGAAGTAATGTCATGGTGCGACATTGTCCACAGAATGACAACTGCATACCATCCTCAGACAAATGGCCTTACGGAACGTTTTAACAAGACGTTAGCCAATATGCTGTCGATATACGTTGATGTTGAGCAGAAGGATTGGGATACAATTCTGCCAGTCATGACATTTGCTTACAATACCACAGGACAAGACACCACAGGCTTCACGCCGTTTTTCCTGCTCCATGGCCATGAAGCTGAGACGACAATGGATACACTGTTCCCTTTCCAACTGGATGACAATCAGGATGACTATGTTAAACAGCTCATCGCCAGGGTCAAAGAAGCAAGATAGCTGGCTCGCATATGGACACTGGACGCCCAGGAGAAGGACCTTCAGCGGTATAACGACAAGCACTGACCTGTTGCGTACAGCCCAGGAGATCTTGTATGGATTTTTTACCCCTGTACAGAAGTTTGGACTGTCAGAAAAGTTATTGAAGTGATACTTTGGTCCGTATTGTGTCATTCGCTGCCTATCAGATGTCACATACGAAGTTGAGGATTATGAGTCGTCGTCGAAACAACAAAAGCGAAGAGACATTGTTCACGTCCTGTGCATGAAGCCTTACTATGATCCTGAAGAGCAGGTAGATGAGAATGGCTTCTTGTTCAAGGACGCTAAGGACGGTAATGTTCCTGATGAAGTCACAACAGGAATGTCTATTGTCGATAATCGTGGAGAAAGGAAGGATTCCCTTGAAATGCCATACAGAGGACCTATGACAAGGTCAGCAGGACATTGCAGCTAGCTCCACAGGGAACATAACAGCTGGTCGCTGTTTTTCCAGGAGAGGATGCAATGCCGTGAGAGACCACGTATACCGACTGCCAGCGTGGTGCAGGGGATAGCATCACGGACTGCGGTGATGAAGGTCGCTGCTTCAATCACGCCCCCGGCAAAAATTTATTTCTTTGTAATTAACATTTCTGGAATGTTGTACATCTTTCTTATGTTCACTTGTAAATTCTACTTGTTTCTTATGTTAACTGTGCTTCTAATTTCTGGTAAATTCTGTCTGTGTATAAATAGCAGAGCACTCTGCCCGAGAGGCAATCAGTGCTGCGTGTATGTTAAGTTCGTAATAAACATGCTTTCAGTATAAGCGCTTTGTTCAGTTGCCTTCGAAGTAAAGCCTGCTTCCATTGCAACGGGACAATATTACAGAATGGAAGTAAAGTCATTGTATCCCAGCATCAAGAGAAAAAGTAAACAAGGATGTTTTTGACCCCAGTGTCTGGTATACTA
The DNA here is from genome assembly GCA_026315105.1 of Locusta migratoria. NCBI lineage: Eukaryota > Metazoa > Arthropoda > Insecta > Orthoptera > Acrididae > Locusta > Locusta migratoria. Next base: position 286,498,670 of record CM048755.1, read on the forward strand.
CTATAAGAATGATCACCCCAAAAAGACAGTGTGATTAGAAATGGGTAATACTCAAATTTTAGAGTTCTATCAGCTCCTGAAGAAACTTATTTAGACTAAAAAGACTGATAAAATGGGGAAAGTGTGAAATGGTTTAAGATTGTTTGGATACAATAACAGAAAGAGCAGCCTGACATGATATTTTCAAGTATATCTATGATAAATGTGAATTTCAAATTTGGTACACAATGAAAAGACATGTCTTTTAACTGAATACATAACCTGAAGATAATATTCTATGCCCAGCATATTTTGGTTCTGTTTTGTCTTATGGTACTCATTTCATTGCCCATATTTTATAATTTTTGAACCAGTATTGTTGTTGTTGTTATGGTCTTTAGTCCGGAGACTGGTTTGATGCAGCTCTCCACCCTACTCTATCCTGAGCAAGTCTTTTCATCTCCTCATAACAACAGCAACCCACGTCCACTTGAATCTGCTTACTATACGCGTCTCTTGGTCTCCCTCTGCGATTTTTACCCCACACACTTCCCTCCAATGCTAAATTTACGATTCCCCTATGTCTAAGAATGTGTCCTACCAATCGAGCCCTTTTTTAGTCAAGGTATGCCAAAAATTCCTTTTCTCACCAATTCTGTTCAGTACCTCTTCATTACTTATGCGATCTACCCACCTAATCTTCAGCATTCTTCTGTAGCACCACATTTCAAAAGCCTCTATTCTCTTCCTGTCCGCACTACTTATCGTTCATGTTTCACTCCCGTACAAGGCAACACTCCACACAAATGCCTTCAGAAAAGACTTCCTTACACTTAAATTAATATTTGATGTTAACAAATTTCTCTTTTTCAAAAATGCTTTTCTTCCCATTGCCATTCTGCATTTTATATCCTCTGAACTGCGACCATCGCATGTTATTTTACTACCCAAGTAACAAAACTCATCTACCACCTTCATTGTTTTGTCACCTAATCTAATTCCTTCAGCTTCGCCTGATTTTCTAAGACCGCATTCCATTATTTTTGTTTTGCTCTTGTTAATGTTCATTTTATACGCACTCTTCAACACACTGTCCATGCCATTCAACTGCTCTTCCAGGTCCTTTGCTGTCTCTGACAGAATTACAATGTCATCAGCAAAACACAATGTTTTTATTTCTTCCCCCTGAACTTTAATCCCTATTCCAAATTTTTCCTTGCTTTCCTTCACCGCCTGCTCGATGTACAAATTGAATAACATCAGAGAAAGTCTACAACCCTGTCTTACTCCCATCGCAACTGATGCTTCCCTTTCATGCCCTTCGAGTCTAATAACTGCGGTCTGGCTTTTGTACAAGTTGTAAATAACTCTCCTTTCCCTATATTTTACCCCTGTTGACTTCAGAATTTGAAAGAGTGTATTCCAGTCAACACTGTCAAATGCTTTCTCCAAATCTACAAAAGCTAAAAATGTAGGTTTGCCTTTCCTTAATCTGTCTTCTAAGATAAGACGTAAAGTGAGTATTGCCTCCCAAGTTCCTATGTTCCTCCTGAATCTAAACTGATCTTCCCCGAGGTCAGCTTCTACCAGCTTTTACATTTTCCTGTAGATAATTCGTGTTAAAATTTTGCAACCATGACTTATCAAACTGATGGTTCTGTAATTTTCACCCCTGTCTGCGCCTGATTTCTTTGGAATGGGGATTATTGCATTTTTCTTAAAGTCTGAGGGTATTTTGCCTGTTTCATACATCCTACACACCAGTTCAAATAGTCTTGTCATGGCCGGCTCTCCCAGAGACTTTAGTAGCTCTGAGGGTATGTCATCTACTCCTGGGGCCTTGTTCCAACCTATGTCTTTCAAGGCTCTCTCAAATTCATCTCTTAGTATAGTATCTCCTATTTCATCTTGATCTACTTCCTCTTCCCTTTCTATAACATCGTCTCTCAGTTCATTTCCATTGTAGAGCTGCTCTATGTACTCTTTCCACCTTTCAGCTTTCCCTTCTTTGCTGAGAACTGGTTTCCCATCTGAGTTCTTGATATTCGTAGAGTTGCTTTTCTTGTCCCCAAATGTCTCTTTTATTTTCCTGTAGGCAGTATCTACTTTTCCCCTTCTTATACATTCTTCTACAGATTTGCATTTGGCTTCTAGCCACTCCTGATTAGCCATTTTGCACTTCCTGTCAATCTCATTTTTTAGTCGTCTGTACTCCATTTTGCCTTTTTCATTTGCTGCATTTTTATATTTTCTCCTTTCATCAATTAAATTTAGTATTTCCTGTGATATCCAAGGATTTTTTGTAGGTCTTTCCTTTCTACCTATTTTGTCCTTTGCTGCCTTCACTATTTCATCTCTCAATGCTACCCATTCCTCTTCTACTGTTTTATTTCCCCCTGTTTCTGTTAATTGTTGCCTAAAGCACCCTCTGAAATTCTTAAGAACTTCAGGTTCCCTCAATTTATCCAAGTCCCGTCTCCTCATTTTCCTACCTTTCTGCAGTTTTTTCAGTTTCAGCCTACAGTTTATGACTAACAAGTTATGGTCAGAACCAGTATTGTACAAAAGATTAATACTTGTTCCATAAATCATAACTACGACATTTCACAATGATTTGAAACATTTCAGTTTAATATACACATAACACTCAATATTTTAAGGATTTTTATGTATTTATTTTTTTAGTAAGTTTATCTAAAACTTCATCTAATGTGTAGAAGGAGTTGCCATTCATAAATTCTTTTAATTACTTTTTAAATACTAGTAAGGCTTTTGATTATACTTGGTAAGTGATCAAAGACTTTTGTGGCAGTATAATTCACCCCTATCCGTGCCAAAGTTAGATTTAATGTTGAATAGTGAAGATCACCCTTTCTCCTACTGTTGTAGCTATACAAACTGCTATTACTGTTCAACTGTGCCACATTGTTAACAACAAATTTCATAAGTGAATACATTCTATTGTGAAGCTACTGTGAAGACCCCTACATCCTTAAATAAATGTCAGTAGGATGATCTTGGGTGGGCTCCAGTAATTATTCTGACTACATGCTTTTGTGCAATGAATACATTTTTACTCAACGTTGAATTGCCCTAGAATATGATCCCATATGAAAGCAATGAATGAATATAGGCATAGTAAGTTCATTTACTGAGATGTATATCCCCAAAATTTGTAATGACCCTCATAGCATAAGTAGCTGAACTGAAACGTTTCAACAGATCTTCAATGTGTTTCTTCCAGTTCAATCCCTCATCAATGCAAACACATTCCTTATTCCAAACAATCTGAATTAATACAGACATGAACACAGCTGCAATAATTTCTAAAGTTATAATGTTAATTAAAGCTCTATTTTACTTGTCCAGCAATCTTATGTTATTCAACAGTAACCACTAAGTTAGAGATCAGACAGATGTAAATACATGCAAAACTTCATAAAATATTTCATTAGCATCTCCTAAATGACTAGAACATGTAACACCTAGCATAAAACAGAAATGTATGAAATATATTTTTATATACCATACAAAGTTTGCAAACATGTGTTAAAAAGAAGTCAGTTTTCAAGAAAGAAACCTTTAAAACCTTCTAGTATCTAGCTAAGATTACTTATTAAAATTTCACTTGTTAAGCAGTTTCAGTGGATCTTGCGACCTTCTTAACTCATTGAAACCAGTTAACAAATGGAAATTTTAATTCATGATCTTTTCTGGATACTAACAGGTTAACACAAGTACAGATTGCACCCAGAATGTTATGTAAATTGTTAAAAAACTTTTAAATCAACATAAAAAATACTGTTTTTGTAATTACATCTCCCTCATCACTTTCTTAAATACCAAACTATAAAAAATGACATACACATATGTACACTCTGATATGAGATATGGCATAATATTTTGGGGAAATTCCCTTTACAGTACAACAATTTTCAGGAAAAAAAAAAGGCAAGAATAATGAAAGATGTGAACAGTAAGAAATCTTGCAAACTACTTTTTAAAGAACTTAGTATTCAACCACTACCATGTATCTATATATTTGAGGTGGTCATGTATGTGAAAAAGACCACACTAAAAAAAATTAAAAAAATTGCATTTATTCAAAATAAAACTGTACAGGAACACCAAATGAGGTCACGTAGTGACATATACAGACACCATTGTTAATCATACCACCCTGTGCAAGAAAGGATCATCCAGGATCACAACTGTTTAATAAGCTTCCTAGTCACTTAAATGATATAAGCAAAATACACATCTTTAAAATATCGGTAACCTCATATCTTTTAGAAAACTGCTTTTACTCAGTATCACAATATTTTGAAAACTAAGCCTTGTAAATATTCAGTACATCTCCCAAATAATAAGTACATTAAAAAAGGTAAAGCAGTCAACAATCCGAAGATTGGTCTGAACACCACAGTGCTTTACTAGGCATGGTCCTGTTTGGAGGTGGTATGCCGTTGCCTTTCTCCGACCTTCGAACTGACTTACCCAGCCAGTTATAGGGGGACCTACAGTTTAGCGTGGGTTCCGAACCACGGTGCTACTCGGTATTTTTCACATGAGCAGTACTGCCAGAGGTGAAAGAAGTGGAAAGTGACAGATAAAAATCCTAGGACCTGGTGGGGATCGAACACCCGCGACCTTTGGATTTGTAGTCTGGCACTCTACCACTGTGCAACCGAGGAGCACACCCATAAGTAAAAAAAAAAATGGGCACTTTTGCACTCATTGTTACATGCTTAACATACAGTGAAATAGACTTAATAAGATCAGACATTCTTTCACACTCAGATTTAGTTTTTTTTTTTTTTTTTTTTTTTTTTTTTTTTTTTTTTTTTTTAATAAGTACATTAAAAAACTAAATCTGAGTGTGAAAGAATGCCTGATCTTATTAAGTCTATTTCACTGTATGTTAAGCATGTAACAATGAGTGCAAAAGTGCCCAATTGTATCAAGTTTATTGTATTGTGTATGTATTACAGTGGCGGCACAACCAGTGTTCACTGGTTCAATGAAACCCTGGAAGAAAACTTGTCATGAAAAAAAAGTAAATAAATAAAAAGTGTTTTCAACTATCAGTCTTTGTTACATTCACCTATCAGATCATTTTATATGCATAATCAAAGTATTTTTATTGCGTGAGAAATGTTTAACGTCGCGGAGACAACACGTAAACAAATCGTAGCGTTGCCACCTAATACAGATTGCAGTGGCTGCAATGTTGCAATGCACATGTGTGGCTGTGGTTCAAATTCTCTTCTGAATCCCCTGGAAGCAGCACATGGGCACTTCCGCAGCAGGGAGAGGTGAGGAGAAACACCGCTTTTAACATTGGCATTAGAACTGGTAGAGACACCAGCTCCTGGCTACTCAAACTCTGGCAGTTACGCATGAATGGTTCCGAAGCAATACAATGGCACTATTGCACACCTCGCCTTGCACATGCACAAGTCCTCCATGAAGACAAGATCTGCCCTTCATATTTATTTTTGGTGCATTGAAGATTAAACAAAAACACATCATATTTGGTAACATATCTTATAACTATAATTTAAAGACACATCAACTGTAAAAAGTCTTAAGAAGATCCGATCATGTATAGTAATGAAGTCACAACTCTCCACCTACCAAGAATAGCCATATGGTTAGTGGCATTGTGCTGTGGTGTCAAAGATATTAAGTTCAAGACTGACTGCAAACAATTTTTTTAAATCGAATTTTCTTTTTAACAGATGTGGGAACAACAATGACTTTTGTATTGTTACTACATATCTTTGGACATTTTTACAAATATGTTGTGATTTTGATAGTAAATGATATTTATCTCTTCGTTGTAACAAACATTTATTTATTTGAAAAGATGTGGGAGAGAGCAGGCTTTGCGTAATGTTAGGAGGGGGTTCTGCTAATAGTGTCACATGACCTGAAGTTAGCTTGTCTCTTCATTGTAACAGATTCATTTTGTTACAGTCACTTAACAGTGTAATCAGTTACTTACTGTGTTTTAATGTTCATGTGCATATTCATATGTTCTTGGTGTTTATTATCAAAGAAAACTGAATAACTTCCAGTATCTTTTAGAAACAAATTTCTCAGCTTTAAGCTTGGAAGAAAAGTGTGAAATAAAGAAGCTAGGTAAGCCAATGCTTCAGCTTGAGTTGAAGCAAGTGCAAACAAGCTGACGTAAGACATTATGCAGATCTTAGAAAATATATCTAAGGGCAGGAGAGGGAGGGGGGGCAAACTGGGGCGGTTTCCCCTGACACCACTCGCAGAGTGCACCAAGTTATTTTGGACGCTGAAGGTGGAGGGTGGGGGGGGGGGGGGTGTCCTGAAACATTGATGCACCAAGCGGGTAGGGCGATTGGGTGGGGAAGGGGGGGGGGGGGAGCGGCACTGAAAGACGTGAACCCCCAGTCATCTGAAGCACCAGCCGCTACTGATGCATTGTATTGTATGTTAAGCATGTAAAATTGTATTAAGAGTATTGTTTTGTGTGTCTATTGTAGTGTATGTTAAGCATGTAAAAATTATAGTGTTAAAGTGCCAAATTGTATCAAGTTTGTAGAACTGTATTGTGTGGTATTATATTTCAAGTATGAAACAAAGATCAAATTTGTGAAAGCATGTCCAACATCTAGGGCATAATTTATGTACCTCAAAGATTTAAGGACGTAAATAAATAAATAAAATGGAGGAGTGAGCTCTGAGCCTCTCAACCTGTGTACCATATCTGTGCTTGAATGCTGTCAAGTGCTAACACCAGTGTTAGGTGTGTGGAATGCTTTTACAACATACAGGTCAGTGCTCTACTTATTGCAGTTTATTATAATAATTCATAAGAATGCTCCAAGGATATTTGACAGAAAATGTTTAAGTGCAATCAATTTCATGATTATATGGCCTGTTTGTGTGACATATGAAGACATTACCTTCCTACAAATAAGAAACATCTGTAACAATAAGCTTTTCAAGAAAATTTTGTATGTTAATGCCATTCCATGGTTTAAATGTGCTCATCCTTTACATTATGTCCTAGGAGAGTCAGTGTGGAAGGCACTCTTATCTTCTCTCAGCCTCAGGCATTCTGACTCAAATTACATCAAGACTCTGGTCATCCTGCATCCTAGGTACTCTCAAACTGGATGACTCTCTTTTTTATATGTGATTACTATATGGTCATAGCCCATGACAAAGTTGAAATAAATAGATATTGGCCCTCACAACCAAATAATTATTTTGATACTTTTTAGATTGCCATTAGTACCTCAGTATTTATCTGCCTGAAGAATACTATTAAAGTCACAAACATTCATGATAATCAATTTACTATTTCCTTTATACCTCTATCACAGGCTACCACTTATCACAGCAAGTGTCCAGCATGTGTTTTAAAAGTTCCTGGAACAATTGCTGCAGGGTATTACTACAAGGCAATCCTCATTGCTCATATTATTAAAATGACATAGTAACTGGAACAGATAACCATTTACAATAACCTCTGGTGAGCTTTCACACTGCTAGAACAAACGGGCCTTCACTGAAATATGCAAAAGTGCTCCTTTTTCAGCAGGAAGTAGCATACAGATGACATATTATGTGAAAAGAAGCACTTACACCTGCAAGCCATACAGAAAATATGTGAACTGGGCATTCTGAAAGAAACTCAGGCAGTACTTGGAAAAATAAATAATTAAAGATGGATCATTCAAAATGCTGCTATAATAACCAGACCACTAGTGAGATTCTGAAAAGCTGGCATCCCTTTTAAGTGGGCTCCCAAATGCAAGCAAACATCATCTACTCTCAAGTATAAACTAATACAAGCCCCATGTCTCATCCAATTTCTTCTAGCAGTGGGTTCCTTCCACTTTGCAATTGTAAGTGAACTGTCACATTGCACAACTACTGCAGTAGTACAGTTGTGTATTCATCTAAAAGCTTATTGTCTGCCCAACAAAAGTGCTCACAGATGGTTCCAAGAAGTATCCATGTGGTAGAATATTGGAGTTAATCCCTGACTGTAATTGACAGATGGTATTATTTGGCCCTGATAGTTGTATACCAGAATACACAATGCCTTCCGTTTTTGCCACTGTTTCTTGATAATTATATGATCACATGTAGATCACAGCTTACTGTCACAATCTAGACACTTCATCCCTATCAGCAGGGGTCTACATAAGTCCTTTGATACCTCCTGAAAGGTCTGTTTAGAAATAGATGACCAACCACCACCAGCTCTTCCATATATTTTGCTGACTGTTGACAAATGGCATATACAATAGTTAATGACCAAGACAGTAAGTGATCAAAAGTATGTTCTCATTCCCTCACCACCTTGAAGTAAACATAGGACTATTGATGGTTGCAGTAGGTGACCAGGGGATTATTACATAAGCTTCGAAGTTAGAGATGTTAGTGATCCATCATCAAGGGTGTCTAGTGCCAAACAATATATATGTAGAGCAGGAATCATACCTAAAGCCATAGTCTCTGATAATGGGTTGTGTGTTTGGGACAAAACCTTTTCAGACTTCTAGACACACAACATCTTCCACTCCTACCAATCCAACCCCCTTCCAATGGTCCATTAAAATGTCTGTTGTAGATTTCCAAGACACACATATCTTTGACCTTACAGGGAGGAACTGGACAACAGTACTGGAAACTTTTTTCAAATATGGATTATATTACATCCATCAAATGAATATGTCCAGCAAAATTGCTTCATGGTAGACAACCATGCTTCCTACCCTACCGTTGAATGATCAGCAGCCATTACCATGAACCTAACATTTCTTCTTCAGGTGTGGGTTTGGGGAGAATATTTTGTGTAAACATTAATGAATTACACGTCTATAGTGACTGGTGCATATGAATCATTGGGGATAATTGAATGACGCATTTCCACCCGTCTTCTTTGAACCATGGTGGCAATGACATATATACTCATAGCCAATATATAGAGACTGAAACAATTACGATAAACAATGTTAAGCACACATATAAAGAAATGAAAATTATCATAAAACCAACAAAATGACACTAATGGGACAAGTGTGGGAATGTGGGGGTTTTGGGCAGGAACATTCTAAGCAGGAAAAAATTACAAAAAGCCAACTGAAAACATACAAAAATGTAATTAAAAGCCACTTAAAATATGTGAAATGAAAACTGAAAATGACCAAAAAACTGTACACATAATTAAATACTTCAACTGACTTATAAGTCACCTCAAATGAAGACACTGATACCAATCAACACCCTTGCACAAAACCAATAGCATAAAAACTAGATATTGAATACTTTTATTAACCTATACTACACCTAAAATCAAGAAAATGATACAAATCAAACCTCACCCAAATCCCATCAGCATGAAAATCATACTGAATACTTAAATTGACCTATAATACACCCAATTTAACCTCCCCCCTCAAACAACAAAGAAATAGTCATTTCAAATATTCCATTCTAATATAATCTTCTTCACCACAACCACTTTTGTAATTTCACATTTGTTGGCTTTGGCAACTCAGAACCAAACTGTTGCTTTCCATCATAATAAAGATCTTGACCTACACTACAGTTCACTATGTCGCCACAACCGTTTTTTGCTCATCACATTCATTGGCTTCACCAACTGACAACCAAACTGTTGCCTCCCTACCCAACCTAGACCTTTGTTACATATGAATATGTCACCACAAGAAATTTCTCGCTTTTCATATTTGTTGGGTTTGCCAAAAGCAATATTCAGACAACATCACATCACCTACAAGCAATATGGTATGTTTCCAACCTACGTACAATACACAAAATCCCCTTTATATGATCAGAATCTTATGCAAATATCCTCAACTACCACCAACACCAATAGAAACTACTCTATTAAAAGTCAACAAACTGAAAAGAAATTACCGAGAATATGTACCAACACAGAAACCATTAACACAAAAAATAAACCAACCACACACACATTCATATAAACGCTCCCAACCTCCCTCACCACGACTTTACTAGCTTCATTTTTTGCTGACATCTTAAACACCAAACATAATGAGCTATCACATCAAGCAACTGAAGAAATTTTATCACGGTCAACATAGTCTCCCCACAGTGCGTCATGCAGTGAGAAAAATTAACATATTCATCATATCCATCCTAACAGAAACAGAACAACAAAACAAATGAAATTATAGAAAGGCAAACTAAATTGGAAACATCACACTACTAAAACATGTAGTAGCCCACACATGACAAAAAGAGAACCAATTACACCATACAAGTATGAAAAATGTCACACCATACAGACAATACAACCAAATATGACTGCAAACCATTTAACTTCCACCACAAGAGCACGCCACTACATGCCTACATACAACACCTGTGAACACAGACAACTCAAAAGTATCACACAATGATGATGTCACAACACAATAAGCCAATGTCACAGGTCAAAGCTGACAGGTGGAATCGAATCCTATAAATGACCCAATCATTGTTATTTAAGTGTATATCATATATTTCACCTCACTATATTGTATGTACTAATTGTAATACAGTGTGTATACTTAAACCCTGTATAGCAATATCTCAAATCAATTACTTGGTGTAATGGGTGCTTAAATAAATAAATCAGTTTATAATAAATCAGAAATCTTATATCTTGAAATAAAATTTGTATAACAGAATCAGTACTGTGCACTCCTCTGAGATAATGACCGTTAAATATGAGATACCACAAGACTCATTTCTTTCCCCTGTACTACTTCTGCTATATATTAGTGTTATAAACACAAAGTTTACTTTGACATACTACACTACTTTCTGAGGATACATGTATCTCGGTAACAGGAGCTGATAAAACTGACCATGAGAAAAAGATGAATGATCTTCTTTCATTGTTCAGTGAGAATAAGCTCATTTTGTATGTATGAAAAACCAACTGAAATTACTTTCATCCTCTCATCTCAATAACAAGAATTCCCCAGCACACTCCCCAAATAAGCAAGAGCTGTCCAGTGTAATTGCTGTTAAATTTCTTGGTTATATAGCTTGAAGAAGATACAACACTCAACTCAAGCAATTATGTCTATAAGAAAGCTGTCAGTTGTATATTATGTTCTAATGGAACACAAAAAGTAAATTACTTTCACTTCATATTACAGAATGGGGAAATCTTTTGGGGAAACTCACTCTGCAGCAAGATATCTCCAGAATGAAGAAAAGGCAATTCATATAATATGTTATCTGAGACATAATGAATTGTGTAGACAAGATTTCAGGAGACATGACATTATGACTGTGCCCTCTATTTACATCTACAGAAATCTTTGTTAAGAGTTGCCTACGAAACAAAGACAGCTCATTGATATGAAATAAAGCACCAGTCTGACCTACATATGATTCAGTTCAGAACAATTTGTTATTAAAAAAGCATGATACTAGTATAATAATATACCAGATGAAATTTAAAGATCAGAAATTTTCAAGAGCTTTCACATATAAATAAATACAACATCTGACAATAAAATTCAGTGATTAGTTCTGTAACATTGTAGATGAACTATGAAGTACTGTTACCTTACTGTTATTTGAATTAGTCACCTTCCCTAACTGTGCACTACTGATCTCTGTGATACATGTTCTGGAAATTTTGGGATGGTGATCAAATGCCCTGTCACATTTCGTTGGATGTCAAGGATATTGTCAAATCTCTTTCCTTTTGAAGTGAGTTTGAGTCAAAGGAATAGGAAGAAGTCTAGGGGAGATTGAGATCTGGTGAGTATGGTGAATGTTCAAGTTGTACCATCCTCTTCTTTGCAAGGAACTTCTTTGACAATATTGGCTGTGTGTGAGAGAGCATTGTCGGGCAACTAAAACATCCACCATACTCACCAGTTCTCAATCCTCCAGACTTCTTCCTAATCACTTGACTCAAAATTGCTCCAAAAGGAAAGAAATTTGACAATATTCCTGACATCCAACAAAATGTGACAAGGCTTTTTAACACCTTCCAAAAGGAAGACTTTGTGCAAAGTTTCCAGGACATGTATCGCAGAGCTAAGCAGTGCATAGTTATGGGAGGTGACTATTTTGTAGGACAGAAAGGTAACTGTAGTTCATAGTTCATTTATGTCAAAGTTATAGGACTATTTACAAAACTTCATTGTCAGAGGTTGTAAATAAAATTATTTGAGCAAAGATTTTACTCAGTAAATGTTTTAAAAGGTTGTAAATGTGATATAAACAACAATAAATGTCAAATGTTAACTTCATAAATTATGTGTAGAGAGTGTTTTGTTAATATATATAACATGTTTGTTTGATTGTATTCCTATTTTTGCTCTAATTATATGTTACTTATATCACATATTGTTTCTTCTTACTGTGAAAACAAGTTACAATCCACATAACAAGACAAAGAGTGGGGTGTCTTTTACATTCTTGTCATATTACAGAATTTCAGGTGACAAATTAAATGAAGACCTAACATTCTAAATGTGATAAGTTCCATTTTTTTCAAAATCGTTTTTTTTTTTTTTTTTTTTTTTTTTCGCTCTAAAGGTGCTACATCAATGCGAGTGTATTATATTAAAAGCACTTTGTCATATGACAAATTTAAGAGGTTTTTACAATCATCAACAGAGGGCATTGGTGTTAACTCCACAACCTTCTTCATTCTAAATGTGCTCGATAATCAACTTCTGTGTTCATGCTCATGTCAACAGTGAAGCAATAATGTGTTTCTGGCATGAGGGTGAAGGGTCTCGAGGAGCTAACAGTATAGCATCATGTCTGTTCCATGTCTTAAATAGAACTAAAAGGACTGTCAGTGTAACTGGTAACAATAGGAAATTTGTGATTTGGAGTGACAACTGCTATGGGCAAAATAAAAACTGGGCACTTATATATATGTACATGTTCGCAGGGGGTTGTGGTCTATTTGACTGTATAGTGCATAAGTATCTAGTTTCAGTCCACAGTTTCCTTATCTTGTGACAGAAATTTTACCTTAATAGAAAAGCACAAGAAGGTAGTTAAATGTTATGTACCGGATGATTTACAAGAAGTAATTACTTCAGCATGTCCTTCTCTCCCATTCAAAACACTCAGAATGTAAGAAAAGGACTTTATTGACTTGCTGATAATGTGATCAACACAACAAAGCTACACATCAGTTCTGCTGCACAATTTAAAATCACGTCACCTGGAATAGTGTACATCAAAAGGACACAAGTGAAATTGAACAGTGGGAAAGTGTAAACATCCTAAAGAAAGGCAAAAGTGTGGACGATTTCATTGTTGGCATGAGTTACACGATTGTCTGCTGTGCAATGTGTAAGACACCTTCCGTTTTCACGTTTTTTATTTTCTTTTTCTCGCCAATTCTATACAATTTTCTCTTGACTTGCAGTATAATATGTATTAACTGGATGTTAATAAACGGTATAATACTATAAAATATGTGGATTTAATTTCGTGCGATAAACAATACAGTTTTTTTTTCTATATCTCAGAACTTCAATTTTGGTCCTTAGCACATTTAGAATGTTAGGTCTTCAATTGTAAAAAATAAACTGTTGCAAATTAAATTGCAACAAATTAAATTCAGACCAATTGAATTATGACAAATTAACTTGTAAAAATGAATACCTGACTTGTGGAATATCATTTATATGACTTGTACAGTGAAGATATTGTGATTTCTTGGATGAATAATATATAATGCAGTACAATAAAATACATTTTACAACTGAGAGGGTACAAAGAATAGAGACAACGCAAACCTTAAATAAGGCTAGACTTTAAGTTAAACATTTATCATGAACAAAATACATTAATATAGGAGCTTCTAGGAGTATTAGAGTGAGCCACACACTATTCCCAACATACATCAATTATTTTTCTAATATTGTTCATTGTGTGGGGGGAGAGGGGGGACTGGAATTCTCTTTGTTGATAGCATAAATATTATAGTATCTGAAATTTCCTACAGAAAAAAAATGAAACCCTCCAGAAAGTTAGTCACAAGTCAGAATTTAATAACTGTACACTCAATGTAATGAAAGAAAGCCACAAATTTCAGTTTGAATAGGAAGTTAAATTAATATATATGCCACTTCTGTAGAATGTTTACAAACACACAATTTCTAAAGATGGAACTGAGTGTCAGTAGAAGTAGTGTGTATGCATGAAGATACTTGTAAACAGAATATCATCAGAATGTATGCCATTACTCTCCTGTTGGCAATATGTAATGGTCAGTTCCTTTCAGTCACATTGTATTTTTTACATACAGTCAGGTCACATTCTTTTCTGGGGGAATTGATGTAGAAAGTGTGAAATGGTTTTCAAACTACAGAAATTTACTTTATGAATCACAACCAAAACTAGTACTCTGGCTAGTCACAAAAACTTATTGAAAACATTGGTTATTTAACTACACCACGTGATTCTATTTACAAGTCAATCAATTAAGTAAACCACTCATCAATCTGAGGACTGATTTGAACACAATGGTGCTTTATTAGGTATGGTTCTGTTAGACATGTATACTGTTGTCACCCTCTGGCCTTTGAACTTACTAATCTAGTCAGTTATAAAGGGCACAGAGTATAAAGTGGATTACAAACTATGTTGCAACTCATAATTTTTCACATCAGTAAACATTGACTTGGGTGAAAGATGTGATAAGTGACAGACAAAAATCCTTTGAGTGACCAGGAATAGAACCCACAACCTATGGATTTTTACCCTCACACTTTAAAATTCAGCTACCCCTCTACTGAATAAATTTCCAGAAAAGTGAATGGGAAGATATGCTGCATAAAAATGGAACCAGACATCATCATATAAAAAGAAACCTTGTTAATTAATGCATAAACAAATCGGTGCATGACCATGGAAGGTCTAGACTGAACGTAAATTGACCATTCAAATTTTCAGGCAAGTGAATGTGAAGATATGATGAACAAAAGAGGAACCAGACACCAACATCATTATAATTTTGATGTCAGTTTTTTGTGAATCAGCTTATTGGAAGAATTCATCAACAAAATGGTATTGAACACAGGGAAAAAATTAGCTGCGCAGGAGTAGCCAAGCATGTTATGGATTGCGCGGCCTCCTGCGATGGAGGTTTGAATCCTCTCTTGGGCATGGATGTTTGTGCTGTCTTTAGTATAAGGTAGTTTATAAGTAGTTTGTAAGTTTAGGGACTAATGACACCACGGTTAACTCCCATAAGCTTAACAAGCATTTTTAATAATAAATAAATAAATAAAAACGTTTTACTGCTTCTAAAAGCCAGGACTGGTATTACAGACGATGAAGACTCTAATTCCCATGTAGACTTCTTGATTAGTTTTCTGTAATTTCTCTAAATCATTTCAGTAAATGTTGGGGTCATTTATGGTATAAGACCATGGCATACTTCCTATTTTATCCTTATGAAACTAGACCTATTAATATTTTTGTATACATGATTTTTTTTTTCTGAAATTGGAACACTGTGACAGCTTCAGTATTCTTATGAAAGTGATTCATGGGTGAATAAAACAACAACTATTATTGCTGCTGCTTCTACTACTACTACTATATGAGCAGTAACAGAAAGGTGAATAGCTACATTATTTGAACTAAAATTGGTAATGACACAGCAGTGAATGAGGTTAAGGAATTCTCCTTACCTAGGGAGCCTGACTACACTGGATGTTCAAATCAAGAAAGATATCAAACATATACTGACAAAGAGCTCTACTGAGATTTGATACTATGCAACTGAAGAGTAGTTCCTGAAAGTGTGAAGCACAACAGTGTATGGTAGAGAAATTAACAGTATGTACAATCTAGAGATGAATAAACTGAAAACATTTGAATTGTTGTGCTACTGAAGAATATTGAAAATTAAGGAATCATCCAAAGTGCAAAATCAAGCTGTGCTAAAAATAATACTTGACGGACTACTAAAAATAATACATGACAGAATAAGTTGTGGAATAATGGACATGTTAACAGGACATCTGCTTCAGAAAACAGGAAAAGCATACCTGATACTGGAAGGCTTAGTAGAGGGGGGGAGGGGGGATGACAGGGCAAAAGAATACTTGAACATGCAAAAAAGGTCACAGACTGTAATGGTTGTAATATTTACATAAATACAAAAATATTCATAGAAGACAGGAAAATATGGAGAGAACAACATCTGTCAAAAGGAAAGTGAGCTGAAAAAAAATCATGTAACATATCACTAAAAAACTTTTGTTTATGCCTCCCACTGAATTATGCTTTACACTGTACTGACTAGCTGTATTTTTAGGCTCATATAACACTTTCGAGGATTAGTACTTTTAGTCTATTTTTATTGAATTATGGGTACTATATGTATGAATTGCGGCGATACCCATTAATAAAACTTTCTCAGGTTTCACTCCACTTAAGGGAGTTTACTGCCCATGAGCTTTTGACAGGGATCTCTTCTGTCATTTTCAAGTGGTTGACTGTCCTATTGATGGTGCCACCATGCTTATATAGCCACACTGACACCAGTGAAGTCACTGGTGCTCAGTTCTTGCCCATATTTGGTAATTTTTTGGTCACATGGCCTCCTCTCTACATGTGCTGGACACTGAATACCATATAAAGAACATGGCAGACTGTATAAATTGAAATAGACTTACTGTCCCAGTTGTTTGACAACACCATGATGGATTCATTTAAACATACTCTAATGTCATCATATTTCTTACATGGTGGAGAATATTTTAACCAGATGGACAGCATGGTGATGGGAAGCCCTTTACCTCCAATTCTACCCAACCCTTTTATGGAGCATTTTGAGAATATTGCTTTGGACAGGGCTTCTGTAAAGCCTCATTTTTAAAAAAAATCACTATTTCAATGATGCCTTCATCATCTTGCCTCCTGGACAGGAAAGCTAGAAGAGTTCTTGAAACACATCAACAAGATCCACAGCCACATCAAATTCACCATGGAAGTAGACACCCAATGGATGTCTAGCGCACAGCGTTTACCACAAGTCCACCCACACGGATAGGTATCTACACACCTTAAGCTACCACCATCCAGCACAGAAATTGTCTGTTCTGACTTCCTTGGTATAAAGAGCTGAAACAGTCTCAGAAGCTGAAAACCTATCAAATGAACAAAGCCACTTACATACGGTTTTCAAGGAAAATGGTTTTAGAACAGTCAAATATTGCACGCTATTTCTTCCAAGCCCCAAAGGCAGAAGATCAATAAAGAAGACAACAAGAACATTGAATTTTTACCATTTTGTGGCCCAAAACCAGGGAAGATTAGATGACTGTTAAAGAGACTTAAAATAGACACAATCTTCAGGAGCTCCAGCAAAAATCTGGCAACTGATGTGTCCTGTGAAAGACGATGTACGCTTCACAACACCAGGCATAAACAAAATTCCATAAGTGCAGGCAGTTTTATGTCGGTAAGAATATTTGCAGTATAGAATAGTGCCACATAGAGCAAGAAAGGTGTTTTCAATTATGCTACCCTGAAAAGTCAGCTGTAGTGGAACATGCTCTGGAAAACAGATAGTAAATTTCATTTCATGAGAGGTCTATTATTAAATGGATAAACATGTTCTGGGACAGCATAATAAATGAGGAAATAGTGATAAAAATATCTCACAAGACTCAATAAAGACAGTGGATTGCCTGGGAACCTGTTATTGGGGAGTCAAAACTTAATTTTTTTTGTCTCAAGATAAATGTTTGGTGTACAGTGTACTCTCAGGTCCCAAACTGGAATAATTTTTATTATTTTAAATTTTACAAACAGATTGCCTTTTTGTTCAGTACCTTCTTGCTGACACAAACACAAGTGACCAGATCACACTGGAGTCTAAATCATCATCAATAAGGCTGCCTTGCACATTAAATCACAATGTTAGACTGAGAGATCTTGGAACCACAGTCAAAAAATCTCTCTCTCTCTTTCTCTCTCTCCTCTGTTCCAAGCCACCAACTAGAGCAGGTGTTGAATGCTTATTTTCTTTATCTTAGTGTTTTTCATTCTCATCTGATGTTGGTCTGGAGTTACTTGAGATGTCTTGTTTCACCCCACTGGCAATTTTCAACATTTACTTTTTCCCCCAACTCTTTTCATTGAACAAATAAACCAATGTAGTTTCTTTTTATAAACCTAAATACTACTTTCCAGTTGTGGGTATAACACAAGTGGGGCGTTCATTTGTGACAAAGTGAAAAAACCTTAAAGTCAAATTTGCGGTAGAAAAAAATGGACAATCAGAACTATTTTAAGAATATATGTGTTTAATAAAGAGCAGACTCTTGTCAGCACAGAAATATACTGTCACAAGACACCACGTAAACCAACTGTCGGCGTGGCGCAGGGGATAGCGTCACCAACTGAGGTGCTGAAGGTGGCCAGTTAAATCCCGTCCACTGGCAACAATTTCTTTCTTTGTAATAACAATTTCAGAATGTTCTACACCTTTCTTATGTTCACTTGTTTCTTATGTTAACTATTCTCCTAATTTCTGGTACATTCTGTCTGTGTATAAAAAGCAGAACACTCTGCCCGAGAGGCAGTTAGTGCTGCGTGTATGTTTAGTTCATAATAAACCTGCTTTCAGTATAAGTGCTGTGTTCAGTTGCCTTTGAAGTCAAGCCTGCTTCCATTTCAATGCGACATCGTTTGGTGGAGTTGTTGAGTATCCTGTGCAACAGCTGCATCACCATGGCTCAGATTAGGCAATGTAAAAGCTTTTGCTTACACGGACTAGAACTGGAATACAAGGGATATAACGAGTACATCCTTCCAAAAGTCTGTATTATCAGAAGAACCATGGAGACGAAACCAGCGGTAAGCCAGCTACACATCAGACACCCGTCGGTGTTCTCTTGAGACGCTGGACAGGACTCCAACGAATGGCTAAAAGGGTTCAACCGAGTTGCCAAGTACAATAGGTGGGATCATACAATGTGTTTGACCAAAGTTTATTTCTACCTAGACAGAACAGCCCAGCAATGGTTCGAAAACAATGAAGAGAAGCTGAATGACTGGAAAACGTTCCAGGCGGAACTCAAGAAGACGTTTGGTGACTGCCAGCAACAAATCCGCTCAGCGGAAGAACAACTGAAGAACTGGGCCCAACAACATTGTGAGCCGACAGTCATACATACAGAATATTTTGGCCCTGTGTAACATAGTCACTCCGAATATGACTGAGGCCGACAAAATCAGGCACCTGATGAAGGGTATAGCAGAAGACATGTACCAAGCCCTTCTGATAAAAGACGTCGCTACGACGGAAGAGTTCATCAACTGGTGCCAGCATACTGAAGATATGCAACAAAGGAGGGTTGGATGAAGGAAGTATGACAGACTGCCCAATGAAGTTCATATGGCCGTTGTGGAAGACCAGCATTACTTTGCTTCCCTCATACGACAAATTGTGAGACAAGAATTACAACAGTTTATGGCAGCCGGGACTATTAGACCGAGTGAGCATCAGATCATGGCCATGGATGTAAGCCCTGTAAGTGACGAGAGAGCCGACACTGCTGAGGAAGAGGTATATCAGACAATACCTCCTGTCTGCCACGCCAATCGCGCCCGACGTGAAGAATGGCATCGCCCTGCTATGACTTACGCTGTAGCCGCCAAACGGCAGCCCATGAACCGGCCGATGCAGCCACAACCAACTTCCCCAGCAACTATGACGCCCTGCAGAAGAACAGATGTCTGGAGGGCAGAAGACAACACACCACTGTGTTTCCACTGTGGGCACCCTGGACATGTCGTACATTACTGCAGAGAGAGAAGGCGAATATTCGACGATCATTTTGCTGCAAGACGTCAGCCATCAGACCAGTTCTGTCCCAGGCAATCACCTGCTGATGAGTTCTGTCGACCTATGGGAAGAAGCCCGTCATCGTACCCTAGGCGAGGTCACTCCCCGACGCGTCGCAGCCGTTCACTGTCGCCGTACAGACGTACTAGCAGCTCCCCCAGCCGCCGCACCCAGGAAAACTAAACGAGGTGACTGTCTATGGAGGTGAGGGTGCCACAGATGAAAATCCTCCATGCATGACAGTCGCTAAGATGTCGGGAAATCTCATCAACGTCATAATCGTCGGCCAACCTGTCTGGGCACTTGTTGATTCAGGAGCATCTTTTTCTGTATTATCGGATAGCTACCGCTGCACACTAAAGAAGACAATATTCTGTGATACTGGGGCAACTGTACTGAAGGTTGCGAATGGAAAGTACGTCGAGCCAGCAGGAACTTGTGTCGAAAGAATAACCATCAACAACAGGACCCAGCCATTTGAATTTGTCGCGTTAACAGAATGTAGTCACAATGTCATCCTCGGATGGGACTTCCTACAGGCATCCCAAGCTATCATTGACTGTGGAAGATCTGAGCTGCAAATTGAAGAAGTTGTTCTGACGGATACACGTAATACAGAATTTTCTTGGAAGTTATTTGCCATTGACAATGTGACGATCCCGCCGTTGACGATGAGAAGAGTTGCAGTCACAAAAACAGATGGGCGATTAAACTGTGAAGTGCTTGTTGATAGTAAAAAGTTTATCAGGCTCACCAAAGAAATTTACATACCAGCGGCTATCATAAGCATTACTGGAGGTCGAGGAGAGATTTGAATCACTAATTGTCACGAGCAGTCGCAACTTATCCCCAAAGGAATGTGTATCGGGATAGCTGAACCAATCCAGGACGGTGAGCTCAACGTCATCAATGAAGAGCCATGCTCTGCTGTTAGTACAGACAACACGCTGGAGGAAACAAACGTGGAACTGCCAATAGGCCCCGGACTGACCAAAGAACAACGCCAGTGGGTGTTAGCTATACTACATCAATTTTCTGGTGCATTCACACCTCAGCAGGGGAAAAATCAGACAAAACAGCCAACAATAAGGCATTGTATCAATACTGGGGATCTTCCACCAATTAGCCAGTGTTCGTATAGAGTGTCGCCAGCTGAAAGACGGATAATTCGAGAGGAAGTGGAGGAGATGCATTATGACATTATTCAACCTTCGGAGAGTCCTTGGTTGTCTCCGGTGGGCATTGTAAAGAAGAAGGATGGCACGTGGCGATTCTGTGTCGACTATCGGCGGCTGAACAAAATCACAAAGAAAGATGTCTACCCACTGCTGCACATTGACGACACCTTAGACTACTTGAAAGGAGCTACATACTTCTCAACTATGGACATGCAGACAGGTTACTGGCAAATCAAGGTTGACGAAGCTAACAGGGAGAAGACGGCTTTTATTACACCTGACGGCCTCTATGAATTTGAAGTAATGCCATTTGGATTATGTAATGCTCCAGCCACATTCGAACGCATGATGGACAACTTACTTCGACACCTTAAGTGGACGACGTGCATTTGCTATTTAGATGACATTGTCGTTTTCTCGAAAACATTTGAAGAACATCTGAGTCGCCTGTCAACTGTGTTGAAGTGTGTTCAGGCTGCAGGACTGTGCCTCAATCAAAAGAAGTGCCTCTTCATTGCCAAAGAGATAAAAATCCTCGGGCACTTAGTCAACGGAGATGGTGTCCGTCCTGATCCAAATAAAATAAGGGCAGTCACAGAATTTCCAACTCCTCAGCACATTTGTGATGTGATAAGTTTTCTCGGGCAGTGCTCATACTACCGACGTTTCATAAAAGGATTTTGTAAAAAGGCACGGCCATTACCAAAACTTCTGCAGGAAGACACCAGGTATTACTGGGATGAGACAAAAGAAAGAGCTTTCCGGGCACTTACGGAGGCTCTAACTTCCGCACCAGTGCTAGCCTTGTACGATGAGAATGCAGAAACGGAACTTCACACAGGCGCCAGTGGTTATGGGATTGGTGCAGTGCCTGTACAAGATCAGAAAGTTGCTGAAAAATTGATAGCCTATGCATCAAGAGTACTCTCAAAGTCCGAGATAAACTACTCTACAACTCAGGAAGAATGTCTCGCAGTTATCTGGGCTATCAACAAGTTCCGGCCTTATTTATTCGGCAAACCATTCACCGTTGTGACAGACCACCATTCTTTGTGTTGGCTGACTAGCTTGAAGGATCCATCAGGTCGACTAGCAAGATGGGCACTAAGACTTTAAGAGTACGATGTCACAGTGGTATTCAAGAACGGGCACAAACACAGGATGCCAACTGCCTTTCAAGGAATTCATTAGTGGAATACAACAGCATGAATGAAATTTCAGCCCTCACTGAAATAGATGACGTTACAGCTGAACAGAGGGAAGATCCAGCACTATTATAAACAATAGAGGCCTTGGAGAAAGGAGAACCGACCAATGGAGAGTTCCAACTTATAAACGGAACATTGCATAAGAGCAACTATGATCCACTGGGCCTCAAATGGCTACTGGTCATTCCAGCTCATCTCCAGCCAGCTATTCTCAAATATTTCCACGATGCTCCAATACCGGTCATCTGGGATTCGTGAAGACCCTAGACAGAACCAGATGCAGGTATTAGTGGAAGGGTCTCTACCAATCTGTCAAGCACTATGTGAGTAACTGTAAAGAGTGCCAGTGATGGAAGCATGTGCCGCAATTACCTCCAAGGCATCTCGTACTGATTCCGCCAGCAGCAGCTCCATTCCATTGAGTTTGGATCAATCTTTCAGGGAGTTTCCCGAAGTCGACAACCGATAACCAATAGATAATAGTCTGCACTGACTACCTCACACGCTACGCTGTCACCAAACCTGTGCCGACTGCAGAAGCTCCAGAGATTGCTAAATTCCTCGTAGAAGACATTATTTTTAAGCATGGAGCACCACATGTCATGATATCTGATTGTGGATAAGTATTCCAGTCAAAACTAGTATCAGAGGTAATGTCACGTTGTGACATTGCCCACAGAATGACAACTGCGTACCATCCTCAGACAAATGGTCTTACGGAACGTTTTAACAAGATGTTAGCCAATATGCTGTCAATGTACGCTGATGTTGAGCAGAAGGATTGGGATACTATTCTGCCAGTTGTGACATTTGCTTACAATAACACAAGACAAGACACCACAGGCTTCAAGTCGTTTTTCCTGCTCCATGACCATGAAGCTAAATGACAATGAATACGCTATTCCCGTTTCAACTGGACAACACTCAGGATGACTATGTTAAACATCTCATCACCATGGTCGAAGAAGCAAGACAGCTGGCTCACATACGGACACTGGACGCCCAGGAGAAGGACCGTCAGGGGTATAACGACAAGCACCAACCTGTTGTGTACAGCCCAGGAGATCTGGTATGGATTTTTATCCCTGTACGGAAAGTTGGACTGTCAGACAAGTTATTGAAGCGATACTTTGGTCCATATTGTGTCATACGCCACCTGTCAGACGTCACATACAAAGCTGAGGATTATGAGCTGTCGTTGAGACGACAAAAATGAAGAAACATTGTTCACAACCTGCGCATGAAGCCTTACTACGATCCTGAAGAGCAGGTAGACGACAATGGCTTCTTGTTCAAGGACTCTAAGGATGGTAATGTTAATGATGTTCTCTAGAACAGCCATAAAGAGGATCCATGACAAGGTCAAGATCCAGGACATTGCAGCTGGCTCCACAGGGAACATAACAGAAGGTCGCTGTTTTTCCAGGAGAGGGAGCAATGCCGCAAGACACCACATAAACTGACTGCCGGCACGGTGCAGGGGATAGCATCATCAACTGTGCTGTTGAAGGTCGCTGGTTCAATCCCGTCCACTGGTAAAAATTTATTTCTTTGTAATTAACAGTTCCAGAATGTTCTACATCTTTCTTATGTTCACTTGTAAATTCTACTTGTTTCTTATGTTATCTATTCTTCTAATTTCTGGTACATTCTGTCTGTGTATAAATAGCAGAGCACTCTGCCCGAGAAATCAAGCCTGCTTCCATTTCAATGCAACAATATATATATACTGTAACAGGGTGAGTCACATAAGACATAACACCCCTTTCATTTTGTGAACAGTTACACATATCAAAATGTGAGGTTTGGCACATACTAGTTTGTCAAGGGGCATTTTTATTTATTTATTTTTATTTATTAATTTATTCATTTATTTTTTGGTTTTTGTGAATGGTTTTATCACCAGTATCAACTGAGATACTGAAATGAAGTACTTTTTTGTAGTGGAACTGCTTACTTTTTATAACTGTTTTCGATAGCACTTGAGAAGGCAATCACAGTGATATAGCATTTGTTAATTTTGACACTCAAATTGTCATAGAAAAATTCAAGAAATGTCATAGAATTTGAGGGCATGGTTGCCAGAATCAGTTTTAGCAAGGCAAACACCGCAAAGTGAAGCTCTCAAGTTATGTAGTGTCAGAATACCAGCACATTTGAGTTTCCATTTTTTCTGCACTGCGGGCTGCTCATTTCTGCTTCAACATCCATTCTGTGCAGACATGTACACAAATGCAGATTGTATATACTACTTTAATATGGTGAATATAAAAGAAATTCCATGCAAACAATACAGTAGTATAGGACTAACTATCCAGATTACCAATGGCCCGGCAATTGCACGAATCATGAAGATGCTAGTGCAGACAGGCTGCTTGAGCATCAAAATTAGAACAAGAAAGAAGTCTGCAAGTGACAGAGAATCCTAAGAATCAGTCCTGGCTACACTGCTAATAAATCCGTGCAGTGTTAGCAGACATATTGCCAAAGAATGTGGAATCAGTCAGACGAACATCATTCGTATCTTGCTTCAACACAAATTCCACCCCAGCATTTGTCACTACTTCAGACACTTGGCAACCATGATTTTGAATGTCATACAGAATTTTGTCAGTTTGCCCCTCAGCAGTTGAGTGATGACACTATGATTTTCTAACATGTGCTCTTCACCTATGAAGCAATGTGTACTAACCACAGTAATGTAAATTTGCATAACATGCACTACTTGGAAGCTGAAAATCCACATTGGCTTCCTTAGGTGCAACATCAACAGCCGTAGAGTGTAAATGTATGGTGTGGCATCATAGGCAATTGTATTGTGGGACCATACTTCATCCCATGTGCTCAATGAACATTTGTATGTGCACTTCCTTAAGGACATTCTGCCAGTTCTTCTAAACGAGGTCCCACTGGATATTCAAAAGTGTATGTGGCTGCATCCTGTGTTGCAATGCAAATACTGGAGGAAAACTGTCTTGGACATTGGATAGGGAAAAATTCTATTGTAAAATGGCCTGAAAGGTCCCCTGATTGGATCCCACTTGATTTCTTTCTTTGGGGGGCACTCAAAGATGCAGTCTATGATGAAACCCCAACTATGTCAGACAAAATGCATTGTGAAAGTGTTGGTGCACTTTCTAACAAATCATTCATTGTAATTACATCTGTTCATTTGTCATTACACACATTTGTTCAGCATAACATAAAATGACATTTCATTAAGAAGAAATTTTTTTTTCCTTCTTTTTTCTTTTTTTTGTGCAGGTGGGTACTAAATTATTTTTAATAAAATGTTTAATTCAATGAATCTGTCCCATATCATATGATTTAGAGAAGTGTAGGTGGAGACAGTTGTCCATCAGCATGTATTGTACCTCTTAGAAGCACACAGCCAAGTTCAATTATTCCTCCTATAATTAAGATATTGCATACAGTAGTTGCTTATTACAGTATATAAGACCTCTTTAGTTTTGAAGAATAAACAGGTGATTTCTCCATTTCAACTCATGTACATCCAGGAAGATAAACAAATGTGAAGTAGCTTCCTAAGATGTTTGTCATGTGGTAGATTTTATCCTATGTCATATTTACACATGCAATGTTTGTAGGTGAATTTGTGTCCACTGTAGGGCTTATGTTGGTTCCAGGAGAATCAAAACATTACTATAGTTGTGCATAAGTACTTCATGGTATACAGTTACGCAGCCTGGCCCAGGACACTTGCTTTGTAGTGTTATTAGCACTGCTAATACCATGCCCCCAAATTCTAGAACGTTTCTTGAGTTTTTTAACGATAGATTTCAACATCAACATTAACAAATATTATATCTTTGTAATTGTCTTCTGAAGAGCTATCAAATTCAGTTATAACGAGTAAGTGGTGCCATTAAAAAAGTACTTTCTTCAATATCTCATTTGATACCAGTGCTAAAACTGTTCACCAACAAAAATATGTGTCCCTTGAAGCTGTAGCATGTGCCAAAAACTTGTTTTGATATGTGTAACCATTCATGAAATAAAAGGGGTGTTAAGTCTTATGTGACTCACCCTGTATATATGTTTCTCTGTGGTGACTTTCCATCATGCAACTGATGGAAAGTCACAAGATCACTAGAGCAATGCTCCATTTTGCTTCAATATGTATATGTTTTGTTACTTTGATGCTTTACTTAATGATAACTTGCATCTTTATGTACATGCAAGCATATATTGGTCATCCACATATTGGACAACTTATACACTTGATAATGCCTAAAAGCCGAAATCTGGATTGTGAAAATAAAATACCTTACAGTCAAATGGCAGTCCCATCTTTTACTCAGTACTGTATGACTGTGGTTCAGTATAACAAAATATTTTCTTGTGATAGTCCATAATAAAGGGTACGTAACAGGTATGTCTCTCTGGAGCCAGAATTGCTGATATCCCTTTCTAAACTGGACCTTAAGGTCTTCATTAGTGCTTATTCTGATGAGTTTGTCTTGAAGTGTGACATATGTCTCTTACACATCACAGTATAGATTGATAATCCACTGTGGTATTTCCACACTCAAAACATTCTCAAACATCTTCTCAAAGTCTGTGTGAAGGACATTTAAGTGTTGAACATAGGTTGAAACATCATCATCCTCACAGTTTGTCTGTGACAAATTGGGAAACTCAATCCCTGAGTCAACAGATGGGGACATTTGCAAGACAACAACTATCTGCACAAACAGTTCGATGACATTTGCAGCAGCATGGACAATCAGCTCCGAGACAGATGGCTGCGGTTACCCTTGACACTGCATCACAGACAGGGGTGCCTGCAATGGTGTATTCAATGATGAACCTGGGTGCATGAATGGCAAAACGTCATTTTATCAGATGAATCCAAGCTCTGTATACAGCATCATGATGGTCACATCTGTGTTTGGCGACATCACGGTTAACACACATTGGAAGCGTGTATTCGTCATCGCCATACTGGCGTATCACTTGGCATGATAGTATGGGGTGCCATTGGTTACATGTCTCAGTCACCTCTTGTTCGCATCGACAGCACTTTGAACAGTGGCCATTACATTTCAGATGTGATACAACCCTTGGCTCTACTCATCATTCAATCCCTGCGAAACCCTACATTTCAGCAGGATAATGCACAGCCGCATGTTGCCAGTCCTGTACGGGCCTTTCTGGATACAGAAAATGTTCGACTGCTGCCCTGGCCAGCACATTCTCCAGCTCTCTCACCAATTTAAAATATCTGGTCAATTGTGGCCGAGTAACTGGCTTGTCACAATACCCCAGTCACTATTCCTGATGAACTGTGGTATCGCGTTGGAGCTGGATGGGTATCTGTACCTGTACACGCCAGCCAAGCTCTGTTTGATTCAATGCCCAGGTGTATCAAAGCCGTTATTATGGTCAGAAGTGGTTGTTCTGGGTACTGATTTCTCAGGATCTATGCACCCAAATTGCGTGAAAATGTAATCACATGTCAGTTCTAGTATAATATATTTGTCCAATGAATACTCATTTATCAACTGCATTTCTTCTTGGTGTAGTAATTTTAATGCCCAGTAGTGTAATTAAAAATCAGTACTTCAAATCCAATCAACTTAAACAAGTGAAAGCAACCTCAACATCAGTTTTCTCAACTTCGCAAACATTCTAGTGATACTAGTGAACAGCAGAATCACAGCTATCAAACAAATGGGGAGATTCTCAAGGAATCCACTGAAAAAACTAAGCAACAAATTTCACTCATGAAAACAAAGTTTAATTGTGCTAGATTTAAGAAGTGTTGTGGATGATTAGAGATTTCATGCATCCCTGCCACCTCATTATTGGTGTCAATCGTATTACTTAAATGGTGAACAGATTCAAATGTACTAAAATAACCAGAGTACAGCTCGACAAAGCAAACCAAGAACATCATGTGACATTTACAGCTGCTTTACAATTTGTTTATCATTTAATTCAGTGATTTTATGGAGTATACTATATTAAAGCTGAGCTTTTTTTATTTTTTCTAATATGAAAACAACAGCAGCATCAGTGTTTCCAGTTGTTTTAACCACAGTAAAGGTGTGCATTAATATAGGCCTGCACTAAAACAAAGAAATGTGCCCTAGAAGTATAGGAAATTCACTCAAAATGAATGAACCTGTACCTAAATCTAATGGAATTGTAAGTATAGGAATCTTAGAATTTAACAGGTGTTTATAATATTATAGTAATACCAAACCATTTGTGAACTGATTTTATTTGTATCTGTTATGGAAAATTACAATATATTTTTTTCAAATCTTTCAGAAAGGCCTTCCTTACATTTGTCAAAATAGTTTCCCCCTTCTCTCAACCCATCCTATCCTTCTTCTCACTCCATCAACTTATCCCCTTTCTGTCCATTCCAAACTTTACCTCCTCTCTTTTTCTATATCCTCTATTTATCTCCATCTTTTCCCATTCCTCTTCCACCACCATCTTCTCCTGCTTCCACTCTATACATCCCTTTGCCCCTGTGCACCTCCTCCTGTCCTTCTTCTGTTATAAACAAAGGTATTCATACTTCACAATAACATTTCCTATGTTAGGTATTTATTACCCACTGTCATGCACCTTATGGTATCTTGCAGAATATAGAAACCTTCTCCATGGAAACATACAAGCATGTGATAACTTTCATGGTGATCGGTCAAACAGTATCAATACCTGTTGTAAGGTACCATTCAACATGCACCATATGAAATAGTAAGATTGAAATAGAAGTGTAGACTGATGACCAAATTTACACAAAAATTACTCTCATTCAAGCACTATTCCATACTTTGCCATCAAGGTCATACATCTTCCTTTACTAACTTTTTGTTCATGATTTTTGAAAACTATCCTCAGTCACTAGCAGGTACATTAAAAAAGCATTAACCCTTCATTTTCTTGGTGTTAATTGTTTCTATGACAATTGATATTACAAACACTATGGAATCACTTACCTCACCCTATGCTGCCTATAGCCAGTGTGCCGAGAAGTACAAGCACTGCTGTTAACAACTGGCCCCCACTTGCTTGCACACCAGATGCTGTGCTCTGTTCAGCTTTTGCATTAAATTGGTCAACAACTTGCAGCTGATTGCCATATTTATACAACAGCTCCAAAATAACGCCATTTGTCCAGCCAAAACCTAGCTGTACACGATACTCTCCACCTCCTCCACCAACTCCAATGAGGGTGGCATCATACTGTTGAAAAAGCACAAAACAGTCAGTTTTCACTAAAAGATAAGTAAATTAGAAAAAAAATACAAATAATATAGGTAAGTGACAATCCTGTTTATTTATTTATTTGTCGCATAAATCAGATTAGTAAAATGGATTGTACACTTGATACAGGATAAGTCAGAACAATGTCATAGTTTACAGTACAATTGTGCAGATTATAATGCAAGTAATATCAGTACTATAAAACTTATTTCTTCAGATAATTAACTTGATAAAACTGGAATTTCTAAATGACATTGCAAACTTATATTACAAGAAGTTCTAAAGTTATACCCAGGATTTAACACAGAGCCTTGTATGTACTGTATCTCTAAATTTTACATGTGCAACTTAACACAGGATACTGGATCCATGTCCATTCCATCCACCTCTTAACTTTGCAAAGTAAAACTAAGATATTATAATCTGAAAATGTTAAAACACTGCCATCTGTAGATTTATTGTAAAGAGCTTGTTCTGCCATCATATTACAAGACATAAAATTAGTCGTAATGACCTTTTATCATTAATTTCTACTAACTGTGTACTAAAGAACTTATGACATTTAATACTATGAAATAAATGTAACAAGAGTGACTATCAGTTAATGTAGCATTGTGTATTACTGTCACACACTGTACACAGCAAAGGTAAGGTGAGTTTAGAGATGAAGTAAAAGAACTACCAGACAGGAAGGGGTTGATTTTACATTTATAGAGATTGTAAAAGTATGTTTTCACTGGACACAATCTTTACTAAAGAAATGTGAGAACAATATTTAAAAAAAATCTATTATAGAAAACAAATGTACAAAAGGGAGTTTATTTTTCCTGTGATAAACAAGAAAAGAGAGCCAAGAAGAAAGACTTCTTGCAGAAATAATATGTGTGGAATGAACTAAAATTATTAAGATAATTACTGTATTTAAAAACATGGAACTTTTAAGAGATTAGACCATCCTAAATCAAGTATTGTTATTGGGTCTCTTACAAGCAGTCCATCAGGCCACTTTGGGTGAGTGGTTGGTTTTTGTTTATTTTACATGTTGTTCCACCCAGGAATTTCCATTGTTGGTAACATAAACTTATTAAATATAGAACATTTGCTCAAAACATAATCATAATTGAACACTAGCTCCAACTGGTCATGTCATTTAAGCATCATGCACAAGGCCTGCTGCTTAGTTACTATAATATAAAATCACCTGGCTATCACAAATTTCCAAGCACCTTAAAGTATTGAAAAAGTGAAAGAAAATAGTGATCTCTGAGCACACGGAAGACATTTTTTGATATGTCAAAATTATGAATGATTTCTATTTTGTAATGAAAGGTAAAAGTACTGAGACAATTAAAAACTTTAACTGAAGCATGTTAACAAAGAAATATTTGAACTTCAGAATTTATACAAATCCTTACCTTTTCATACATATATTTTGTGCTATTGTAGGCAATGAAGTTTGACCTGACCCACATATCTGCTATTTCAAGTGCCAAACTGCGAGCCCATTCATCACCAGTTTGGTCAAGGCCAATGATCATTATATACTGTAATGGAGGCCATGCATTTGGATAGTCCCATTGCTCACCAGAATGTTCAAGTGAGGTTGGTATGCCTCCTCGGCTACTCATTACCTGGCTCTTTTCTAAATATTTCAGAATTTTCCCAATTTTTTGGTGATCGTCTTTATCATAGCAGCCAGTCCACAATGGTGCAATATTACTTGGGTAAAAGTAATCACGTTTCATGTCATTTAACATATCATAATCAAGCCAGGTACCAACTTCATCATGCCACAGGACAGCATTCACAGCCTCTTTCCACTTTTCTGCCAGTTCTCTGTAGTACTCTGCTCTGTTTGCATTTTCAAACAGTCTGTTGAATTCTTCCATAGATTTTGCATTCCAGTAAATAAAGGCATTTAGATCAACAGGAACGATTTTCCGTGTTTTCAGATGGGTCAGATTCCCTAAGAAAATAGAATGAACTATTGTTATAAATGGTTCTTCTGTAATTCACTACTTAAGTATCAATTTAAATTTATTCAATCAATTCTGAGCATTTCACATGTTATCAGTTTCATACCAACTTGAAGAAAGCACATAATATAAAGTAGAAGTCAATAAAATCAATGGTACCAGTAAAGAATTAAGGAAAAAACATATAGCTTAGAAATCATTAAAAATTAGATAAGAATGTAATGTTCTACATGCAAAAAGTAAAAATATCCTTATTTCTATGATTTCTCAATTCCAAATTTGTTTGAGAGTTATTAAGTCTTTAATTAGTATGTGCTTGTGCTGTTAAAGTATAGAATATTTTAGTTTCTTCTGTTTCTTTAAAACTAATAATGGATGGCCAGTATTATTTAATTATATGAATTCTATTTTCATGGAGTAACTGCCATAATTTGTAATTATACTGGCTGTGTACTTCACACAGCAATGTATTGGTATGAATAATGTGGGACATGTTATGATTCTTAGCTCTGTTGTAAGTGACTTGCAGAATGCATTATTAGTCAAAACAGCTAAAATAATCAAACAATATTTTTCCTGTATATAAAAAGTCGCATGGGAGAGTTACCCATAACAATCTGCAGTCAGTAATATAGCTGTGAAAAACTTTTGAATAAGAACCAGGAAACATAATGTTTATAATTAAAAATGAAACTAGCCACAAGTATGGTATAAAATGTTTATTTATTTAGAGCATAACTGGTTTTGGATTTTCTTAAAAAACATCTTCAGTGGTTTATACACTTTCCATTTTTTTAAGTAACTCTGAAACCAGTCATGGTCTAAAGAAATAGACACTTTATGCCACACTTGTGGCTGGTCACTGATTTCAATTATAAACATTATAATACTGCAACCACAGTATTCACAATTTCAGTTTTTGACAAAATAGTGATCAGGAAACATGTTTTTATAGAATATGTAAATGGAATTTTGTTAAATAGTATGTGGCCTAAGATAATGTGGTACATATACTGGGTGATCAAAAAGTCAGTATAAATTTGGAAACTTAATAAATCACAGAATAATGTAGATAGAGAGGTAAAAATTGACACACATGCTTGGAATGACATGGGGTATTATTAGAACAAAAAGCAGATGACAAGCTCTCACTACTAAAATTCTTCTAGGTCATAGGTATTACCCTAGATTAATCTGGTGTTGAGTTTCGGTAACAGTGTATGCACCGGTTCTGTAATACAGTTGCTTAAACAAGACTTGCATTCAAGTGAATCTTCTGATTGGAACTGATAGTGCCTTACCATAACTCAGGACATGCTTTACAGTGCTGTTCACAGCATTATTCCTCGACTACAGCTATTGTTGAGGAAAGATGGTGAACATATTGAGCATTTCCTGTAAAGAACATTATCTTTTCTTTGCTTTGTCTTAATTTGTTATGCTAATTATTGCTTTTCTGATCAGATGAAGTGCCACCTGTTGGACATTTTTTGAACTCCATGTCATTCCAAGCACGTGTGTAAATTTTTACCTCTCTATCTACATTATTCTGCGATTTATTAAGTTTTCAAATTTATACAGACTTTTTGATCACCTCGTATAAGATCTGTGTGGGTGTTCATGTTCATCTTCAGTTTCTGCATGAGTCTATACCCAGCAGTTAAGCACATTGAGTGCTGCACGCTTTGTGATGGATGTTTCACAGCCAGGCCAGGTGAGCCAGATGACATTAAGTGTAAGGCTCTGCTGTGGCCACCAGTGGCCACTTGGTATCAGATATGTAACTTTGCTGTGGCTGCCAGGACCCACATAGTACTCATTAGATTGCATTAATACTTGTTTCATAGTTCATAAATATGACATTTCACAATGATGTGGAATGTGTCAGTTTAATAAATAACACTCAATATTTGAAGATTTTTTTCTTATTTTTTTTATTTATTTATTTTTTTTTTAATTTTTTTTATGATAGTACTT
Organism: Locusta migratoria; assembly: GCA_026315105.1. NCBI lineage: Eukaryota > Metazoa > Arthropoda > Insecta > Orthoptera > Acrididae > Locusta > Locusta migratoria. The sequence goes on from CM048755.1 coordinate 286,532,112, forward strand.
GGTTTCTCTAAAAATTCATCTAAAGTGTAGAAGGAGTTGCCATTCAGAAATTCTTTTAATATCTTTTAAATACTGGTTAGCTATCTGTCAGACATTTGATGCTATTTGGTAAGTGACCAAAGACTTTTGTGGCAGCATAATTCACCCCTTTCTGTGCCAAAGTTAGATTTAATCATGAATAATGAAGATCACCCTTTCTCCTGGTGTTGTAGCTATGCACACTGGTATTACTTTTGAAATGGGTCAGATTTTTAATAACTAATTTCATAAATGAATATATATTCTGATTACACGCTTTTGTGCAATGAATACTTTTTTACTCAATGTTGAATTGCTCCAGAATATAATCCCATATGAAAGCAGTGAATGAAAATAGGCATAGTAAGCTAATTTACTAAGATGTATATCACCAAATTTTGTAATGACCGTGATAGCATAAGTAGCTGAACTGAAAAGTTTAAGCAAATATTTAATGTTTTCCTTCCAATTCCATCCCTCATCAATGCAAACATCTAAAAATTTTGAATATTTTACCATAGTTACAGATTTCTGTTCAAAGTCTATATTTATTAATGGTGTCATGCCATTTACTGTATGAAACTGTATATACTGGGTTTTATCAAAGTTTAATGAGAGTCCATTTGTAAAGAACCCCTTAATCATTTTCTGAAAGACATCATTCACAATTTCATCAGTTAAGTCTTGTTTGTCAGCCATGATAGCTATACTCGTATCATCAGCAAAAAGAACTAGCTTAACATCTTCATGAATATAGAATGGCAAGTCATTAATATATATTAAGAATGACAATGGACCCCAATTTTGATAGCTCCCTAGTTAGAGGAATTAACTGTTTCTTGCATATTATGTGAACTGCTTATTTCAACTTCCTGCACCCTTTCAGTTAAGTATGACTTAAACCATCTGGTCACTGTCCCACTCATGCTACAATACTTAAGTTTATCTAGAAGAATTACATGATTTACAAAATCAAAAGTTTTTGAGACATCACAAAAATCCCAGTGGGTGATGTATAGCTATTCAGAACATTTAATATTTTGTCAGTGAAGGTATATACAGCATTTTCTGTTGAAAATACTTTTCTGAAAACGAAACTGATGTTTTGTTAGAACTTTGGTTTTACTAATATGTGTAGCTACTTGAGAATACATAACTTTTACAAAAATTTTGGATAAAGCTGTCAGAAGTGAAATTGGGCAGTAGTTGTTGACATCAGATGTATCCCCCCCCCCTTTTTATGCAATGGTTTAATGATAGCATATTTCAGTCTATCAGGGAAAATACCCTGCTTTAAAGAGCTAATACATATGTGGCAAAGAATCCTACTTATCTCTCTGGGAGGGAGAGGTGGGTGGAATTTCTATTGTATCAAACTATGTAGGTAAGACCCCTTCCATTAATTGCCTTGCTACTTCTAATGAACATTTAGAGCCTACTTTCTGCATAACATTTAAAAAATAACCATTAAAATTGTTTTCAACATCTGACTCTTTGTTAGAAAACTTTTGATTTGCTTTTGTGGTAATACCTTTTCCTGTGCTCTTGGTTGCGCAGTATCACTTTTAATAATATTCCAAATTGTTTTAATTTTACTATCAGGGAAACTAACCTCAGACATGATGCACATACTTCTGGGTTTTAATAACTTTTCTTAATATAACACAGTAGTTTTTCCAGTTACAAGATATTTTTATTCCCTTAGTAAGCCATGGTGTTTTGCATGGTTCCTTACTATTATATTTAACTAATTTCTAGGGGAAGCAATTTTTAGATACCCTTACAAATGTATCATGAAATAAGTTATATTTTAAATTAGTATCGGGTTCCTTATAAACCTCATCCCAGTCTTACTGCTGTAGACTCATAATGTTAAAGGATGGACAGTCACTGTTAAAATTTTTAAAAATTTCAGATAATACATCATCTATAAACTAATATAGTTATTATGTTTCCTTTGCTTCTTTCCACCAAGCTATGTGGGTAGCTCCTAGATGTAATGAATGTAGATTCATCAGTATGAATAATCTACAAAGAAATTACAAACATTAATGTTGTGAACACAGAAATTTGGGGTACTCCCTTTATAATATTTGAAAGAGCTTTTGATATTAAACTTATCATTTTTCCTATCACATGATATTATAACTGAATGTTCAAAATCTTTATGATTATAATACCACAACTTGTCTATTAGAATATTTTTCAAGTTGAAAGTAAATTTGTTTGGAGCAATACACAGGCAGCAGGTGAGTAACTACCATAATTTCATATTCTGGAATATTAATCAAGTTTATCACCATACATAGTGTTTTTAATATAATTTCTACTGTTTTTTTAAACAACATAAAAACCAAGTGGTGTAGTAACAACAACAACAACATCACTATCACAGCGATCACATACAGTCCCAGCTTAACATTGTTCTGTTCAGCTCTGTATTGGATTTGTGAGTGCTGAATGTAGCTGTCAGTTACCACTTTATTCCATATGAATCATCTGCTATTTGCCACTTGTTTATATGTTTAGGATTTTCCTTAAATGAAGTACATTAACCCTACATGCTTCACTCCACTTTGATCTGTCACAAAATATCATATTGTTTGAAGTTCAGATGAAAACTATGTACATGTACTACCTTTGCCATTTTTTTTTATTTCACCAAAATCTTTTCAGTATTTCAGAATAGTGATTATTTAATATTTCACAAAAAATAGTCACAAATGTGTCAAAAACTTTATAGATAGACAGGTATTTAAATTTCTGAAGAAATTAGTTGCAAATGTCTACTATACTCCGGATCATGTAGGAAGGCGTCCTAGTTTTTAGACCTTCTGCTTATCCCCCTCCATTACTGCACTGGCGACCAATAATATTCATTCTCTGGTGTGTGTGGCTGAATGCAAGTTACACAATGTCTCTCCCACAGGCGTAGCTGTTGGCGCTCAGCCATATCTCCTCCCCTTGACGCTTTCCTTATTGCTCCACCTCTATGGGCAGAAGTGCCTTCCTACATGATGCGAACTATAATACTACATTCTGTTTATAGAACATACCATAATCCACAAAATGAATCTGAAATTATATACTTTTTCACATGTATGTACAAATAATAACAAAAATGCAGCTTATAATGAAAGATAAATAACAATATAAATCCTGACTGCTTAATGTATTAATAAACCTAGCCAAATCTGCATCAGCTGCACAGCTCCTTATATATAACTAATTAGTTTTTACCTCGACGTTCTTTTCCATTCGTTGGATTCACTACATTACTTCCTTGCCCCTGCTCCACTTCCCGCTGAACTCTATGTGCGGGAGAGAGCTTTACAATCTCTAAAATCGATGCAAAAAAATTGAACTGATAATATTAATAACCATTTAAAACACAAAAAACTGCAATAAAATAAGTACATAAAACTGACACAAATGATATCTACTTGACACTCTGTAAAAAGGGGATCTTATTGATAAATTAAAAGTTTGTTGACTAAGACAAAAAAGAAAGGTTATGAATATGTCACAACAAATGAAACTTTATGCCAGATTGGAATTCAGTTACAGGTTTCCTAGTTCTTGTTATTAATCACCTTAACTATTGAGGCCATCCAAGAACATCACCATGACTGACTGAAATATTTAATATCACTCATATTTTCCCCTTATTTTTCATTTGTCATGACATATTCATCAAATTGGAGGTGCATCTTTTCTAATTGGATTTTAGTGATTTCATTTACTTTAAATGCTGATCTTCGATTTTGCCCTCATCCTTTCTATTCATTTCATTTCAGTTAATCTAATGTAGTAGGAAGGAAGGAAGGAAGCTAAGGGTTCAACGTTCCGTCAAGAGCGTGGTCATAAGAGATGGAGCTCATGCTCGGATTTTTGGAATGGGGAAGGAAATCAGCCGTGCCCTTTGAAAGGAACCATCCCGGCATTTGCCTGGAGCGATTTAGGGAAATCACAGAAAACCTAAATCAGGATGGCCGGAGGTGGATTTGAACCACCTTCCTCCCGAATGCGAGTCCAGTGTCTTACCACTGGGCCACCTCGCTCGGTCTAGTAGGAAGAAATGGTATGTTTTCTTGGGGAAGAATTGGAAATTTTATCAACAAATTATTAAAGCCTTTCCTTCATTCTATAATTAATATTATTAGTCACTACATCAACATAATTTCTGCTATTAACTTCTTCTAGGTGGCACCACTGCCTACACAAATTTATAAAAAGGAAAAAAAAAAAATTAAGCTATTTTTGAAATGCAAAATGGATATAGACACATCCACTTAGCATGTACACATCAACAGTCACATGTTATGCACATTGCCAGTTATCATGGTAGTCAGTGGACACAACCTCAGAATAAAAAGTCAGAAACTATGTATGCAGTTATACATTTTGTTTGTAACTTTTCATGACTTATCATTATCATGTATTATAGAAAAAATAGTATGCTTGACTTGTTTTCACATCTGCAATACTTCTCCCAGTGAAATTCATGATACAAATTTTATGTAATTTAGAATTTAACCTAATAAAAAATTACACCATATCAAGAACAACAGTGGCCAGGAAGGCACCATATATTTATTACACATCTCAAGCAGGTCTGAGATTGAATTTGATAATGGAAACAAGACATAAGAAAAAGCAAGACATATTCACAGGATTTGTTGACATATATACAACAATCCAAGTATCCAACAATGTATAATAGGGGAAGAATTTTCTAGAATATTAGTGTAAGCAACAAAGAAGGGCAGGTAACATGCAATATGTACAAGAACCAAAAGTGAAAAATAAGAAGAAAAGACCAAGAATGAAGCATTTGTATTAGAAAGGGTATAGATGAAGATGTAGTCTTTCTTCCATACTGTTGAAACTATTGAAAAATTAATGACAGAAATAAAAGAGAGGTGAGGTATTAAACTTCAGGGTGGGAGAATGTCAATGATAAAACCCTTCGACATTGCTACCCTCAGTGAAACCAAAGAAGAACTGCAGGACTTGCAGAATGGGATAAATAGTCCAATGATGACACACAGAAGAAAGAAGAAGCTATTGAAGACTAGCAAATGTAAGATAAACAATGAATTTTACATGGAAATTGGGGACTGTGAAGAAGAGGTGAAGGAATTCTGCTGTCTCTGAGCAAAATATGACATGAAAGACAAAGTAAGTATAACTTGAAAAGCTGACTAGCAAAGAGCGCATCCCAGGTTAAAAGAAATTTACTAATATCAATCATTTGCCTTAGTAAGAGGAAAAATACATGTAAGTAAAGCATGGATGTGGGGGAACTAGACAAGAAGAGAATATAAGTGTGATGCAACAGTAGGAAAGTTGATAACTAGGCATACTGATAAGATAAGGGATAAGCAGGTTCTCCACAGAATTGGCAAGGAGAGGAACATGTGGAAAACATTGAAAAGTAGAAGGAAGAAGATGATAGAACATGTATTGGTCAAGTGTAAGTGCTACTCTGAGTTGAAGAGGGTGGTACAGGAGAGGAATACGTTGTGAGTTACACCAAAACAATTAGAAGGCTGATAGCATAAAAAATAGGAATTACAACACATGTAGTTCATGCACAAAGTAAATAGATAAAAGAAACACAATATTAGTTATGCAAGCATTGTGCATTTAATTCAAAAATGGGTGAATAAATAGAACATGATTGTTTTCAATAAAAAATAAAACATATAAGCCATGACAAAAAATTGTGATCATTACAATTACCACGTATGAAATATCATTTCTGACATTAATGACACAATAGCTATGTGGGTTGTGAGTTGCAATATATGAGGGTTGGAACTTAAATAGCAGCAACTATTTATTCACAACTGATACAAAAGCATTACATGTTTGCACCTGTCACTGTCCTTTACAGTAGTCACCAGCATTGTGTAGGACGTGTTGCCAGTGATGTGGAAGGCGTATTATACCGTTAGTGGAGCCTCTTCTGTCGATGGTGCAAATGGAGCGATCTACTGCCTGTCAAATCTCTGGAACAGTTCTGAAGAGAATGCCATGAAGTGGTTCATTCACCTTCAGAATCAAATCAAAGCCACAAGGACTTAAGTCCAGCGAGTATGGTGGATGATACAGTTCTTCCCAGTCCCATCAACTGAAAAGAGCAGTCACAGCTTGACATGTATGCACCATACATTGTCATGCAAAATAATGGGTGCATTGCACAGACAGTGTCACTGCTTCGTTTGCAAAGCTGGTCACAGGTGATGCACCAAAAATGAACAGTAATACTGTGCATTGATAGTCTGCCATGGAGGAACATAAAGCTATAGGATATCACCGTCACACTCCTACGCAAGAATCACCATAACATTCACCATACTGGGGGTCTGATGCACTTTCTACTTTCATGGCGAGCCATAACAACATTTGTTGGATTGGCATTTCAGTTTTGGCTCATATGAGGTGGCCCATGTCTTATCCAGTGTTATGATATGGATAAGAAATCCTCTCTTTTGCACTCTTGGCACTACAAGTGCATGTGAGCAGTATCGTAATGCATCCATTTCTGTAGTTCGGTCAATTCATGTGGAACCCATAAAGATGCAATTTTTCGCATGCCCAGGCATTCCTTCATGGTGCAAAGCACAGTCTTATGTGCTAATCTGAGCTCATGAATTGTCTGGTGTCGATCACTGTCCACTAACATGGCAACAGTATCCACTTCTTTTTCAGAGTCGCTAGTATGACATGTCTGATGCTAGTCTGCCAGTAACCTTGAAGGCTTTTGTTGTTGTTGTGGTCTTCAGTCCGGAGACTGGTTTGATGCAGCTCTCCACAATACCCTATCCTGAGCAAGCCTCTTCATCTCCACATAAGAACGGCAACCTACATCTGTCTGAATCTGCATACTGTACCCATCTCTTGGTCTTCCTCTGCGATTTTTACCCCACACACTTCCCTCTAATGCTAAATTCACAATTCCTTGATGTCTAAGAATGTGTCCTACCAATCTATCCCTTCTTTTAGTCAAGGTATGCCAGAAATTTCTTTTCTCCCCAATTCTGTTCAGAACCTCCTCATTAGTTACGCGATCCACCCACCTAGTCTTCAGCATTCTTCTGTAGCACCATATTTCAAAAGCCTCAATCCTCTTCCTGTCCGCACTGTTTATCGTCCATGTCTCACTCCCATACAAGGCAACACTCCATACAAATGCCTTCAGAAAGGACTTCCTTAGGCTTAAATCAATATTCGATGTTAACAAATTTCTCTTTTTCAAGAACGCTTTTCTACCCATTGCCATTCTGCATTTTATATCCTCTGTACTTCAACCATCATTAGTTATTTTACTGCCCAAGTAACAAAACACATCTACCTCCTTTATTGCTTCGTTTCCCAATCTAATTCCTTCAGCATCACCCGATTTTCTTACACTGCACTCCATTACCCTAGTTTTTCTCGTGTTAATGTTCATCTTATATGCACCTTTCAGCACACTGTCCATTCCGTTCAATTGCTCTTCCAGGTCCTTTGCTGTATCTGACAGAATTACTATGTCGTCGGCAAAACGCAATGTTTTTAATTCTTCACCCTGAACTTTAATTCCTTCTCCAAATTTCTCCTTGCTTTCCTTTATAGCTTGTTCAATGTACAAATTGAATAACAATGGAGAAAGACTACAACCCTGTCTTACTCCCTTTCCAACCACTGCATTCCTTTCATGCCCTTCAACTCTGACCACCGCTGTCTGGTTTTTGTACAAGTTGTAAATAACCTTACGCTCCCTATATTTTACTCCTGCTTGCTTCAGAACTTGGGTTTACCTAACATGAAACTGTTCTGTATGGGGATGTATCCACAGAAGTGTTACCACTATTTAATTTCCAACCCTTGTATGTTAATACTTTGATATTATAATGACTTACAGTACAGATATTATAACATGGTACATTTTGATATAGGATGCCTATTTTACTTTTTTAGACATTATTGAGATTCAGGTCAATTAAATCTATGGAATACATTTAACATAATGCAAATTGCAGAGAATTATACAATCATATTACACACAGAACATGCATTACTGTACGTAATTATATCAACAGAATAATGAGGATAGTTTGCAACTCAGTTCAAAGATGATAGAAAAGAAAGAAAGAGAGAGAATTATACGTCTGCAGACTTCATCAGAACAGAACACAAACTACCATTCATACAATCCCATGGTCACAACTCATTAACTGACAACTAGCATCTCCAGCTGCTGCATTCTGAGTAAAGGCCTGTGGTGAAAGCAGCTCAGAGTAGGGATGGAAAGGGAGGGTATTGGGAAGGATGCACAGCAAGGACAGGGATACACATAGTGCTGCCTTATGACGTATGTAGGTACTAAATGGGTGGAAAGAGATGCATCTTAAAATGCAGTGGGTGGTATGGAGAAAGGAAGTAGACTGGGAAGAAATAGTGAAGGGGAAACAATATATAGCACAGATGGTGGTTAATGAGACAATAATTAGAAGAGGTGTAGGATAGAGGAGTGGGAACTGTTGGTCTGCAGTGTGTGGGGGAAATAGATTACCTTAGACTGAGGCTTCGATAATTTCAGGACCAGGACTGGACAATGTACTGAAAGGAAAAACTCCCAACCGTGCAGTTCAGGAAAACTGATAGTGATATGGTCAAGTTTGTGAAGCAGCCACTGAAATGAAGGAAGTTATACTTAGTTGATTATAAAAAGATGAGCATTGACTGCAGCAGAGTTGTTAAATCGCATGGCTGCTTTTACAGGTGGTCCAGTCTTTGATGGGTAGAATAAGCTTGTGTTAGAATTGCTGTATGAAATGTTGAGTGGATGGATTGAACGGGTCTTTGCATAGAGATATGATCCCTCTAGCAGGGATCTGTGGTTGGGGACATGGAGGATGGATGGACAACAGAACACCACTTTAGGAGGGGTAGGAAGAATCTTGAATAGGATATGTCTCTTTGCAGGGAATGATGAAAGAAAATCAAAGCCTTGAGGAAGGATGTGGTTCAGTTGTTCCAGTCCATGATGGTATTGCATGATTTGGAGGGGGGGAGTGCTCTTTTGTTGCTGGGGTTTGGAGGTGAACAGAGGATCGGGGATGTGTGGGGATACGGTACAGGAAATCTTTTTGTGTACCAGGTCTGGAGGGTAGTGCCTTTGGTGTAATGAGGTAGGGAGTTCTTGTCACTGCAGATATCCATAGGTGGTCACACTGTATGGGAAGGATTTTTATGTGGAAGGGATGCCAACTGTCAAAATGTAGGTACTGTTCATGGTTGGTGAGTTGAATCTGGACGGAAGTGTGGCTAGAACCATAAGTGAGATAGAGGTTGATGTCCAGAAAGGTGGTACACTTGGCTGAGGAATACCAAGTGAAGAGCATGGGAGAGAATGAGTTAAGATGGTGGTAAAAGGAGGATAGAGTGTTCTAGCTCTGAGTAAAAATCATGAAAATATCATCAATGAACCTGAAACAGACTGGCAATTTGGGGCTTGGTAGGCTAGAAAGAAGTTTTCCAGACAATACATAAACAGGTTGACATAGGAGGGTGCTATCTGGGTGACTATGACTGTGCTGTAGAGTTGATTGAGTACTTTCCTCACAAAGGAAAAGTATTTGTTTGCTAAGATAATGTTTATGAGGGTTATGAGGAATGAAGTAATAGGTTGAGATCATGAGGGATGTTGGGAGAGGTAATGATCTAGAGTGGGAAGTCTAAGGGCTAGGGATGTTCATGTATAGGAAAGTCACATCCACTGTGATGAATAAGGATCCAGAAGGCAAAGGAGTGGAGATGGTGGAGAGTTAGTTGGTGAAGGAAGTGGTTGGTATCTTTGATGTGCAAGGACGCATTTTTGGGAATTGGTTGTTCACGTTGATTAATGATAATTAAAACACTTTCAGCGGGGGCACAGTCACTGACCACAACTGGGCATCCAGGATATTTTGTTTGTAGATTTTGAGGAGCATGTAGAAGTTGACTGTGCAGGTTATTGAGATGAGTAGGGAGATGGAAGTGGGAGAGGCTCTGGGAAGTGCCTAGATTTAACAAGACTTGAAGATCTTGTTGGACTTTTGGGATGGAGTCACTACTTGAAGGTAGAAGAGTCATAAAGATGATGGAGACCTTTTGCCAGATAGTCACTGTGATTCATCACAACACTGTGATAACCTTTCTCTACAGGGTGATAATTAGCTCAGAATCTGTTTTGGGGTTGTGTATAGCTCTTGTTACTTCTGCTGAAACTTTGAAGGATGGAGAGACCAAGATGTATGTGAGGAATTTGTGGAGGGTGGTTAAGAGAGAATGCAGGGGAATCTCAGTTGGATGGCAGTATGAACTGAGAGGAGCATGGATCAATGTTGGGATTAGGTAGGCTTTGGCCAAAGGGAATGCAGTGCTTTCCTGATTGGATCAGGAGGAGCAGAGCAGGTCTTTGACAAGTCCAGCATGGTATAACTGTGGCGTGGGGCTAAAGGTGATACCTTTTGGCAGGACAAACTTCTGTAGGGTTGAGGTTTTTGATGGACAGGTTAACCACAATGTTTTGGGGCTGTTTTTGGTTATGGATGTTCTGGAGTCTTGGTAGGGAGGTTTGAGGGATGTGGTAAGTTCAGAAGGTCAGCCAGGCAAGGTCTGGGTGCTACAAGGGGTTCACAAGGAGGACAGTGTGGGTAGGATAGGGGCTGGATTGTGGTGTAGTAAGGCAGCAGTAGGATGTCAGCAGATTGGATGACTTGTGGAGGTATTGTCTGAAGTGCTCTTCTAGGTACAGATGAACATGGGATTTATTTGAGAGCAGAGCATTGTTTGGAACACAACATCCAGAGCTGACAGCTGTTTGTTATTGAGTTGTGGTTGCTTGATAGTATAAAAAATTGTGTGTTCTGTAATGATGAAAGCTGTGGTTGAAATGTAAGTTGTGTGTGTGTGTGTGTGCGTGTGTGTGTGTATGACCAATTTTTTTTCCATGCCTATTTGTAGCTTAACAATCATCTTTGTGGTGAGTGCCAGTTATCCTCATTGTATTGTTGAATTCCATCCTGGACTTTCCACTGTTAGGTACCTACTACTTATATGTTACCTTAGACAATGACAACACATATACACAAAAGAACACAGAGTCAGTCATAGAAACAAAGTTCATTTAACTCAAGAAGAAGATAGAGCACACTTAAAGGATAAGTACACAGAGATTGACAGTTTTCTCCAAATATTTATGTGTGAAAGTCATACCAAAACAACTTAAAAATCTGCTGTCATTGTTAATATAAAGCAAGCGTGACTTGTAGGTCATAACATAAATGAGATTAGTTATTTGCTGTTATAATATTTCATAATTATAAATGGTGATGGTACATTGGACTTAAAAAAAAGGACATATTTCACTTCTTTTCATGTCACAGATACTCATCTCTGTTAAACTTATGTAATAAGTTTAACATAATGTAGATTGTAGAGCAACACAGGGTCATAATCACATGCAGAGCAGTTATGGCCATAAAGGTGATACCTACTTCTTTGTTATCTTACACAGTGACAACACATATAGTTGACTCACAAAATAGATAGGGGAAAGAAACATTGTGTGAGTCACACAAAAATTTAATTCAACAAGAAGATACACACACATTGAGAGGATGAGTAGGATATGGCTACATGAAACTTGACAGTTGTGTACTGAAAGTAATGCATTCAAGTGATGCCAACAAACTTTGATTATTAACACATAAAAGTCTGTTAAATGTCATTGTTGACATAAAACACAGGTTACTTGAAGATCATAACATAAATTAGATTAGTATTTTGGTATTACAACCTCTGACAATAAAGTTTGGTGAATAGTACTGTAACAATAACACAGCTGAACTATGAATTACAAGTATCTGACTGTCCTTTAAAACAGTCACCTCCCACAACTATGCACTGCTGAGCTCTTCAATATATGTCCCAGAATATTTGCATGAAGTCTTCTTTGGAATGTTGTTCAAAAGACTCGACACATTTCATTGGATGATGAGAATAATGTCAAATCCATTTCCTTCCAAAGTGCATTTCAGTTGAGGAAATAGGAAGCAGTATGGAGGATTGAGAACCAGTGAGTATGGTGGATATTCAAGTAGCATGACATTGCTCGCCTGCACACAGACAATATTGTCAGACAGTTCCTGAGGGTGGTGCAGATTCAACATCAGCCATACTCACTGGATCACAATCCTCTAGACTTCTTCCTAGGCCCATGACTCAAACTCACTTTGAACTGAAAGAGATTGAATGATATTCCTGGCATCCACTGAAATGTGAGAAGGCTTTTGAACATCATCCCACAGGAAGACTGCAAATTTTCCAGGGTATGTATCACAGAGCTCAGCAGTGCATTGTTATGGGAGGTGACTATTTTGAAGGACAGGAAGGTAAATGTACTTCATAGTTCATCAACATTAATGTTACAGTAGAGTAGAACTGTAGTGACATCTTGTGTTCCCCAGGCAAGTGTTATAGTGCCCCTACTGTTTCTTATTTTTATGAACAATTTAGGAGACAATCTGAGTAGCTCTCTTAGGTTGTTCACAGATGATGCTGACACTTATTGGTTAGTAAAGTCACCAGAAGATCAAAACCAACTGAAAAATGATTTACATAAGATATCTGCATGGTGAAAAAAATGGCAATTGACCCTTAATAACGAGAAGTGGGAAGTCATCCATTTGGACACTAAAAGAAGCCCATCAAACTTCATTTACATGATAAATCAGTCAAAACCACAGGCCGTAAATTCAAGTAAATGCCTAGGAGTAACAATTACAAACAACTTAAATTGGAAAGTACATATAGAAAATATTGTAGGGAAAGCAAACCAAAGACTACGTTTCGTTGCCACAACACTTAGAAGATGAAACAGTTCTACTAAAGAAACTGCCTACACTGCACTTGTGTGTCCTATTTTGGAGTATTGCTGCACATTATGGGATCTCCACCAAGTGGGAATGACAGACAATTTAGAGAAAGTTCAGAGAAGGGCAGCTCGTTTTGTACTATCATTATATAGGAGAATCACAGAAATGATGCACGAGTTGGGATGGAAATCATTAAAAGAAATGAGTTATTTGTTACAATGAGATGTAATTGTGAAATTTCTTTCACCAACTTTCTCTTCTGAATACGAATATATTGTGTTAGCACCCACCTACATAGGAAGACATGATCATGAAAATAAAATGAGAGAAATCAGATAGAAAATGGAAAGGTTTCGGTGTTCCTTTTTCCCATGAGCTATTAGAGAATGGAACCATAGAGAAACATCATTATAAGTGGTTAGATCAACCCTCTGCCTTGTGGTTGCAGAGTATTTATGTAGATACAGAACTATTCACCAAACTTTATTACCAGAGGTTTCATATTATTTCACAAATATAAATGGCAATGATATATTGGATTTACATAAAAAGTACATATCTGACCTCTTTTCACAACACAGATACTCATCTCTGATAAGCCTGTCTAATATGTTTGACATTATGTAGATTGTACAGAAACAAAGGGTTATAATCACTTGCATAACAGATATGGCCATAACAGCAATACCTACTTGTTTGTTAATGTACACAGTGATAACACATATAGTTGACTCACAAAATAGATAGGAAAAGAAACATTGCATGAGTCATACAAAAATTTAATTCAAGAATAAGATACACACACATTGAGAGGATGAGTAGGATATGGCTACATGAAACTTGACAGTTGTATACTGAAAGTAATGCATTCAAGTGATGCCAACAAACTTTGATTATTACCACATAAAAGTCTGTTAAATGTCATTGTTAACATAAAACACAGGTTACTTGAAGATCATAACATAAATTAGATTAGTATTTTGGTATTACAACCTCTGACAATAAAGTTTGGTGAATATTACTGTAACAATAACATAGCTGAACTATGAATTACAAGTATCTGACTGTCCTTTGAAAGAGTCACCTCCCACAACTATGCACTGCTAAGCTCTTCAATATATGTCCCAGAAGCTTTGCATGAAGTCTTTTTTGGGATGGTGTTCAAAAGACTCGACACATTTCATTGGATGATGAGAATAATGTCAAATCCATTTCCTTCCAAAGTGCATTTCAGTTGAGGAAATAGGAAGCAGTATGGAGGATTGAGATCCAGTGAGTATGGTGGACATTCAAGTAGCATGACATTGCTCGCCTGCACACAGACAATATTGTCAGACAGTTCCTGAGGGTGGTGCAGATTCAACATCAGCCATACTCACTGGATCACAATCCTCTAGACTTCTTTCTAGGCCCATGACTCAAACTCACTTTGAACTGAAAGAGATTGAATGATATTCCTGGCATCCACTGAAATGTGAGAAGGCTTTTGAACATCATCCCAAAGGAAGACTGCATATTTTCCAGGGTATGTATCACAGAGCTCAGCAGTACATTGTTATGGGAGGTGACTATTTTGAAGGATAGGAAGGTAGATGTACTTCATAGTTCATCAACATCAATGTTACAGTAGAGTAGAACTGTAGTGACATCTTGTGTTCCACAGGGAAGTGTTATAGTGCCCCTACTGTTTCTTATTTTTATGAACAATTTAGGAGACAATCTGAGTAGCTATCTAAGGTTGTTCACAGATGATGCTGTCACTTATTGGTCAGTAAAGTCACCAGAAGATCAAAACTAACTGAAAAATGATTAAGATAAGATAAATAGTGATTGACACTTAATAATGAGAAGTGGGATGTCATCCATTTGGACACTAAAAGAAGCCCATCAAACTTCATTTACATGATAAATCAGTCAAAACTACAGGCCATAAATTCAACTAAATGCCTAGAAGTAACAATTACAAACAACTTAAATTGGAAAGAACATATAGAAAATATTGTAGGGAAAGCAAACCAAAGACTATGTTTCATTGCCAGAACTCTTAGAAGATGCAACAGTTCTACTAAAGAAACTGCCTACACTGCACTTGTGCGTCCTATTTTGGAGTATTGCTGCACATTATGGGATCTCCACCAAGTGGGAATAACAGACAATTTAGAGAAAGTTCTGAGAAAGGCAGCTCGTTTTGTACTATCATTATATAGGAGAGTCACAGAAATGATGCACGAGTTGGGATGGAAATCATTAAAAGAAATGAGTTATTTGTTACAATGAGATGTAATTGTGAAATTTCTTTCACCAACTTTCTCTTCTGAATACGAATATATTGTGTTAGCACCCACCTACATAGGAAGACATGATCATGAAAATAAAATAAGAGAAATCAGATAGAAAATGGAAAGGTTTCGGAGTTCCTTTTTCCCATGAGCTATTAGAGAATGGAACCGTAAAGAAACATCATTATAAGTGGTTCGATCAACCCTCTGCCTTGTGGTTGCAGAGTATTTATGTTGATGTAGATACAGAACTATTCACCAAACTTTATTGTCAGAGGTTTCATGTTATTTCATAAATATAAATGGCAATGATATATTGGATTTACATAAAAAGTACACGGTACATTGGACTTAAAAAAAAGGACATATTTGACTTCTTTCCACAACACAGATACTCATCTCTATTAAACATTTGTAATAAGTTTGACATTTGACACAATGTAGATTGTAGAGAAACACAGGGTTATAATCACATGCACATCAGTTATGGCCATAACAGCAATACCTACTTCTTTGTTAATGTACACAGTGATAACACATATAGTTGACTCACATATTAGGTAGGAAAAAGATGCATTGTGCCAGTCACACAAAAATTTAATTCAAGTAGAAGATATAGAAGATACACACACATTGAGAGGATGAGTATGCTATGCCTACAAGAAACTTGACAGTTGTATACTGAAATTAATGCATTCAAGTCATGAAAAAAAAGAAACTTTGGTTATTGCAACATAAAAGTACCATATTTTAGTTAATCTGTTATTTAAATGCCACTATTGACATAAACCAAATGTGACTTTCAGATTGCAACATAATGTATATTATTAGTTTGATATTATAATATTTAATAACTGTAAGGGATTATAAAATATTAGACTTTCATAAAATTGTCACAGTGCACAATTGTGACAGGGAAACTTGTTAAAATCTGAGATTGCTCAAGCAATTACCAGCCAAGCTAGGTGGAACCAGGTCATCAACTCTGTCATAAAAGTGGTGCCAGTCTTTGATGATGACAGCAGATGCTACACCAGCAACTTGAAAGCCTACAGTCAGTAGACTGTTGATTGCGACAGATGACTAGAAGAGTGGGTGGGTGCATTGGTTAGCTTGTAAACATTTCATAACTACACGTAACTCTGCCACAAGAGTGAATAAAACTTAGGATACATCAGTGGTTAAAGGGATCATTGAGTGAACACTGCACTCAAAAGTAGGACACATTCGGTCATTATGAACTGTCCCATATGTCATAGCTTCAGCCAATTCTGTATTTAAACTCCTGCTTTTAGAAGTGTAGTCACTTGGTCTTTTGAAGTAAAGATGCTCAGGAGAGTAGTCATCAATCCAATCATCTAATCTATGTATTCAGCTTATGTCTCAGATTAAGCAGTACAGACTAGTAGCCACTAGTCACAACTAGATGGAGTCCGGAGACAAATACTACATTTGAACTGACCATCATCCAGGAAGATGGTGAACCACTGCCTACCATATTCACAATGCTAAATATGGTTCCTGAATGAGGCCAGCTCAGTCTTTATTGGGTGGTTTCCTAAAGGCAACTGATCCTGCCAACGTGCTAGCAGTCTGGCTGTAACCTTGCCAGCAGTATACAGAGGTCATCTGTCACGATGCCTCATCCTGAAATAAAGCTGGTAATCTATCGCTCAGCCCCAACAAAATGCTCATTTTTCACATATTTTTGTGTCATAGATTCATTTCCAACTTAAATCTATAGAATGAGTTTAGTTCATTATTAAGTAAATAATCGTATTATATTCAGAGTAATTAAGGTAAGTAAGGGTGAATAATCTAAAATGTGCACTGCAAATATTTCAGTAAATTTAAAGTGCTAACTGTATGCAGTTTTCACTGGATAGATTGATAATTAGGGGCTTGTGTTATTAGCCAAAAAAACAGATAATAATACACAGTAAGTGTATTTTTTGTGCAAATGCACACTTTTTTTAAAAATTGAACAATGCCTATTGAGATTCACAAACTAAAATTAGGGTAAATTATAATGTCAGTGGAGTTTGTTCCACGACTCTCATTTATGAGACATTGTATGTTGGAAATTTCCAAAGCAACACTTATATAATATGTGTGGTAGAACACACAAAATAACAACACAAGTGCATATACTATTGATGTGGATTTTGACCACTAAAGAGACAATTGACCATCTCAAAAAATGTTCAAATGTTTGTAAAGCTTATGGGACTTAACTACGGGGTCATCAGTCCCTAAACTTACAAACTACTTATGAACTAGGATGGCACAAATATCCATCCCCGAGGGGGGATTCGAACCCCCGACCGTAGTGGCCATGCAGACCGTGACTGAAGCGCCTCAGCCTCCTCGGCCACCGCGGCCGGCTGACCATCACAAATTGTATTCAAAATGACCACCGGCAGTAGCAATATATGCTTCTAATCTGGTATGAAAGACTGCTGCACACATGTTAGCAACATATCTGAGAAAGCTGCAGTAATATGTCATTGCATATCATTGATCATTGTATGTAATTCGTATGTCTTTGTAGACAATGTCTGTCAGCTTTCCCTAAAATAAATAAATTAATAAATAAATAAAATAAAAAATCTACAGCAGTCAAATCCAGGGAATGAGCTGGCCAAGGTATTGGTTCTCTGCATCTAATTCAATGATTTGGGAACAATTTGTGAAGACATACTGAAGTAATCTGTGCACTATGAGCTGGATAGCCATTATGTTGGTGCCAAAGTTTCCTCATAGACTACAGAGGAACATCTTCTAGCAACCTAAGCAGATGGTTTGTTAGCAGGCTGCAATACTATGAGCTGATGTTTATCTATCCCTTACCACTCATTTACATTCTGCGCATACAGATGTTCCACTTGATGAAGCCAATGGGGATTGTCAACAGACCAACAATGCATGTTTTGGCAGTTGAACTGGCCATGATTGGTAAATGTGGTTTCATCATTAAATAAGAAGATTACACACCATGTGTATTTCGGCATTTTCTGCATTGGTAAATTCCATCATCCACTCACGATCTACTGATTCGAGTGGCACATTCTAGCTAGTCAAGAAACACACAAGCATGCTGTAAGCAAACATCACAGCACTGTACCTAGCAACTGTGCAGCTTGTGTGGAGCAAACTAGTGTCACATTAGAAACATTTCACAATATGATATCTCATAAACACATGACACTAAACACCTGCAACAAACACCAATGACATTGCAATTTACCCTGGTTTTAGTTTGTTAGTGTCAATAAGCATTGTTCCACTTAAAAACTGTTAAAACATAGGATGGCACTGTCATTGGCAAACCTATATAAGATAACGTGTCTGGTGCAGGCATTAGATCAGTTCCTGCTGCTACAATGGCAGATTATCATGATTTAAGTGAGTTTGCAAGTGGTTTTATAGTCACCACATGAGAGATCAGACACAGCATCTCTGAGATAGATGGGGATTTCCTGTATGACCATTTCATGAGTGCATCATCAACATTGGGAATCCGGTAAAACATCAACTCTCTGACATCACTGTGGCCAGAAATGATCCTGCAAGAATGGGACCAATGACAACTAAAGAGAATCATTTGACATGATAAAAGTGCAACTATTTTGTAAACTGCTATGGATTTTAGTGCTTTCCCATCAACAAGTGTCAGTGTGTAAACCAATCAACAAAACATCATTGATATGGGCTTCCAGAGCTGAAGGTCCATTCAAGTACCCTTGCTGACTGCATGGCACAACGCTTACTATCTCGACTCAGCTCAACAACACCAATATTGCGCTGTTGATGACTGGAAACATTTTGCCCGGTCTGATGAGTCTCATTTTCAATTGTATCAAGCAAGGGTATGCAGACAACTTCATGAATTCATGAACCCTACGTGTCAGCAGGGGACTGTTCAAGCTGGTGGCAGCTCTGTAATGGGGTGGGGCAGCTGCAGTTGGAGTGATATGGGACACCTGATACATCTAGATATGGCTCGAACAGGTGAGATGTATGTACGCATCCTGGCTAATCACCTACATCCATTCATGTCTATTATGCATTCTGACAGACTTTAGCAATTCTAGCAGGACAATGTGACACCCCACACATCCAGAGCTGCTACACAGTGGCTGCAGGAATGCTCTTCTGAGTTTAAACACTTTTACTTGCCACAACACTGCCCAGACATGAACATTATTGAGCATATTTGGAATGACTAGCAACGTGCTGTTCAGAAGAGATGTCTCTTATGGAGACATTATGGACCTATGGACAGCCCTGCAGGATGCATGGTGTCAATTCAGCTATACTTCAGACATAGTTTAGTCCACACCACACCATCTTATGCCACTAATGTGTGCTTGCAGGGACACTACATGGTACACCAATACCACCTTCAATTTCCACAAGATTTGGAGTGCAAGTTTCAGGTGATTCACCCTGTATATTATCTTACGAATAAGAACAACTGTAGTTGGTCCACATGATGAATAAGAAAAATCAACAGGGCATCCATCAGTCCCGCAAGTGTTGTGGATATAATTCTAAAATGAGGTAAGTCCACTCCAAGACTATGAGTAAACGGAACATGAGAGTTTTTTACTGATAGTGTTGTGCACAACCCTTATTGAAACATTATTATGACTTAAAATTCAGTTTGTGGTATTAATAATGGTACAGACATGTGGAGTGTAAGTGCAACACATAAGAACTGCATTAGGAGGGCAGTAAAAAACATTTGCTGACACCATAGTTTTAAAATATAATTTTAGAAGGGTTAAATGTTATTATTATGGAATTTTATATAATAATCTTAATGGTTTTAGTGCAGGTATCAACACTATAAGAATTATTAATATATGTTGTAACAAGTGTCTTACAGATAACATATGAAATATATCTATCAATTTATAACAAAACTTTGAAGAAAGATGTAACAATGGAAAGTCAAGGTTGGAATTCAATAAAATAATGAGTCTATGTTGCAGCTCACTGATTACTGAGCTGCAGACAGGACGGTAGAAAAGAAAATCTCACTCACACAATTTAGCTTTTAGCCACAGCCTTTCTCAGAAAAGAACCACAAACATTCATATAATGTGATTCCTTAATTTCCCAGTGTATATAATATTTAAAAAAAAAAAAAATAAAAAAAAAACTTATGGGTATCCAGCCCAGTACAGAAATTGACATCAGGTGATATTTCAGCAGGACACAACCCTGCCATTCTTAAGGCATTACTAAAGTGTTGGTTTAATAGTATTGTTCCAATTGTTACTGTGTCATTTAAAACCTTCATTTTCAATGACAAAAGGAAAGACAACACTCACAAGCAAACAAGGAAACAGTTCCATCACACGTTAAAAGATGTACTGTCAGAAATATTGATAATAAACATGGTCAGATGCCCTTTTTTTTATCTGTGTGAGAGTGGAATTCCACTTATAATTTAAGCAAAAACTTCCATACTTATTCATCTGTTAGTTTTATTTCAATCGCTTCCTTGATAACAAAATCCAAATAGCTGGAAGTGCATGCCAAAATTTCCACTTTGTTCTATTCTATAGGGTGACCTGTGTATAGGCAGTGTTTATCAACAAGAGATTTGTTGAGTTGTCGTCAACATGTGTGAAGTTTATGTTCAATCGCAACAGCATCATAATTTTAGATGGTCTTCAAAACACACATTGCACATCATATTTATGCAAAATATGGAAGAAAGGCCATTGACTTGGGTGCCCCCTCTGTGCTATCATCACTAGCCCATTGCACATTTGGTCAATAGTGCAACACTCATTTAATCTGCCTTTCATTACAACCATTCTAGTGAAAAGTGACCTCCAGATGGGACAGCTCAGTTGACAAACTTTCTGGGTCTGAAATGATGTGAGCCTTGTACCCAAAGATATGATGAATCACTTCTGCTGAGCTGGGTGGTCGCAACTATCAACCTGCTGATACAAATCAAGGAGAGTTTGCTTTCTATAAATGGCATGTCACAATGTATCATCTGCTTCCTCCTGACCAGTGGTGGACTAAGGGGGGTGACGGGTGGGAGAGTGGATGGGGGGGAGGGGGGGCTGGGCCTCTCATCTTGGGGAGCCTCCAAATACCTCAAAAGCAGTGCCCTTGGGTTTGGGTTCTGGGGCTTCCAAAGCTATTTTTGTAGACTGTCCCACGCCTATTGTCCTGGGGGGGGGGGGAGGGCCTCCAAATCTCAAATGCTACTTTTTCATGGTAATACATGTATTTCTAAGTGCGGGGGGGGGGGGGGCTCATTTTGTTTTGCTGCCACCCTAGGCCTCCAACAGCCTTAGTCTGCCACTGCTCCTGCCCAACACATCAAGGAAGGAGAAGGCAACCATGCTTTTCCACCTCCATGATGAAATGGATGTTGGGGTGGATTGAATTTAGATGCTCCAAAAAATTATTTGATTTATCCCTACCATGAGGCCAAACAAGAAAAGTATCATATACATATCTGGGGAAAAAAAATTTCAATGCCAATTACTCCAATGTATGCTTCATGAATAAATTAGCAATGATAGGTGACAATGGGCTTCCCATTGCAACTCCATCTGTCTGTTCACAGTACTGGTCATTGAACAAGAAGTAGGTGGAAGTCAAAACATTTCAAAATAGATTTGTTAATTCAGTACCAAACCTAGCCTGAATTAGCTGCAATGAAAGGAACATGAGTGAAGAGAGAAACCACATCAAACTGACAAAAAAAATATCAGAGTTATTCAAATGCAATCCCTCCAACTGACGTAGCAAATCTGTCAAGTTCATAATATGATGTTCACAATGACCTACTAGTTGGCTCAACAAATCAGCAAGATATTTTATTGCAAAATATGTCAGAGCATCAATGATTGACACAACTGGCCTAAGAGGACATCAGAGTTATTCAAATGCAATCCCTCCAACTGATGTAGCAAATCTGTCAAGTTCATAATATGATGTTCACAATGACCTACTAGTTGGCTCAACAAATCAGCAAGATATTTTATTGCAAAATATGTCAGAGCATCAATGATTGACACAACTGGCCTAAGAGGACATCCTTCCTTATGAACCTTAGGAAGGCCATATAATCTAAGAGGTACAGCACATTAAGAATTAAGACTCTTGATAGTCTCCTGTGACAAGGAACTTTTCTTAAAGAGATTATTAGTCTTCCTCTCAACACTTTGTAGGATCTGCTACAATCCTGTGATATGCTGAATCAGAAAGTAAAAGCTGCATGTTTTGAACATAATCCTGCTTGTTTAAAATAACAGTAGCATTTTCCTTGTCCACAGGTAAACTAACAATATCAGGATCCACTCCAAGTGAACATAAAGCAGCTGCCTCAGCTATAGTTATATTACTCACAGGTGGATGTGCCCTACACAACACATGACAAGCTTCCCTCTTAACCTCCTCTTTGATACCTCTGTTTGATAGAACTAATAAAAGCAACAACAGGTTAATGCTTAGGCATCGGTACAAAATTCAAGAATTTCCCCAGCACAGGTGTTTGTCGTCAAAGGTTTTTTCTGTGAGATTAATCACAGATTGTTGAGTTATAGAAACAGACTCAGGGCTACAGAACCATTCAAACTTCACTGAATGCCATGTTGTTACTGTTTGAATTTCCCACTGACATTGTGACCAGGAAGCAATGTCCAGCCAGTCCCCAGAAAATTCTGAAATTTCAAAGGCAATATTTAAATGAAGCCAAAATAATTCTTTAGAAAGAAAATCTAATTCTGGGCAGGTGTAATGAAAACCTTTCATGGACAACAGCTAAGCCAGCATGTTATTTGTTGTGACTGGCAGCAGGAAAATTAATATGATGCACAATATTAGCAAACATTGGAACAATACTATTATCCTGACACTGTAGCATTGCTTTGAGATTGGTAGCAGGTAAGTTTTTTTTGTATATTCCATATGGCAGGAGAAATTAAGGAATCACATTGTATACCTCTACAGGACGGAATTGTATTGCTGTTTGTGGAAATTAGATAAACTTCATAGTAGCAGATTCAGATTGCAATGTGCTTTTTTCCTTTTCTTTTGTGTGTGTGTGTGAGTGTGTGTGTGTCTTGAAGTACCTGCAGTCAAAAGAAATGCTACAGCTATTTTAAACAAGCAGGATTATGTTTAAAAATGCAGTGTTTACTTTCTGATCCAGCATATCACAGGATTGCTGCTGACCTTACAAAAAGTGTTGAAGGAAGACTAATAATCTCCTTAAGAAATGTTTCATGTTACAAGAGACTATGAAGATTCTTAATTCATTTTTTGTGTACCTCTTACGTTATATGGTCTTTCTAAGGTTCATAAGGAAGGATGTCCTATTAGCCAATTGTGTCAAACATTGGTGCTCTGACATACTTTGCAGTAAATTATCTTGTTGATTTTTTGAGCCTACTAGCAGGTCATTGTGAACATCTTTTTAAGAACTTGACAGATTTCCTATGTTGATAGGAGGGATCACATTTGAATAACCCTGATATTTTAATCAGTTTTGATGCGGTTTCTCTCTTTGCTATTGTTCCTTTGTCTGATTCATTGCAGATAATTGAGGCTAGGTCTTCTACTAAGCTAAAAAAAATTATTTGGACATGTTTTGACTTCCACCTACTTCTTATTCAATGACCAGTACTGTGAGCAGACAGATGAAGTTGCAATGGGAAGCCCATTGCCACTTATCATTGCTAATTTATTCCTGGAGGACTTGAGTCACTCATTGAGCATTCTGGGGCAGTAATAGAAGAAATCAAACTGAAAGCTGAAGTTCTAAATTTAACCTTTAAGAAATCTTTCACGCAGGAGGACTGCACAAATTTACCATAATTTGATCAACATATTAATTCCGAAATGAAGGATATAGTAATAAGTATTTCTGGTGTAGAGAAGCAGTTGAGAGACCTAAATACAAAAAAGTCTACTGGTCTGAATGGAATACCAGTTCAGTTTTACAAACAGTATTCTTCGGCATTGGCCCCTTACTTAGCTTGTAAATTGCTGCTGTTTGCTGATGATGCTGTGGTGTATGGGAGGGTGTCATCTTTAATTGACTGTAATAGCATACAGGATGACTTAGACAAAATTTCTAGTTGGTGCGAAGAATGGCAGCTAGCTCTCAATGTAGGAAAATGTAAGGTGATGTGCATGAATAGGAAAAACAATCCCATAATGTTTGAATACAGCATGAGTAGTGAGCATCTTGATGCAGTCGCATTGTTCAAATATCTAGATGTAACATTGCAGAGCAATATGAAATGGAACGAATGTGTAAGGACAGTTGTTAGTAAGTTGGATAGCTGACTTCGGTTTATTGGGAGAATTTTGGTAAGATGTACTTCATCTGTAAAGGAGACCGCATATAAAATGCTTGTATGACCATGTCTTGGGTATTGGTCAAGTGTTTTGGACCTGCGGCAGATCAGTTTAAAGGAAGACATAGAAGCAGTTCAGAGGTGAGCAACTAGGTTTGTTACTGGTAGGTTTGACCAATGTTCAAGTGCCATGGAAATGCTCTGGGAACTCGAATGGGAATTGCTGAAGGAAAGACGACATTCTTTTTGTGAATATCTGTTGAGGAAATTTAGAGGGCCGGAATTTGATACTGAGTGTTGAACGATCTTCCTGCTGCCTACTTACATTTCACATAGTGATCACAGAGACAAGGTAAGAGAAATTAGGGCTCGTACAGAGGCATATAGGCAGTTTTTTTCCTCATTCTATTTGGGAGTGGAATAAGAAGCGAAATGCCTAGTAGTGGTACAGTGTACCCTTCACCACGCACCTTACGTTGGATTGCAAAGTATGTATGTAGATGAAGAGTGTGCATTTGAGTCAGCGGCATCAAAACCTGCTTCTTTTTTTCAGATATGTATATAATACTTTTCCTGGGTTCATGGTAGTGAGAAATTAAGTAATTTTTTGGGTCATCTAAATTCAATCCACTCCAACAACCATTTCACCATGGAGATGGAAAAGAATGTTTGCTTCTTTCCCTTGATGTGTTGGTCAGGAGGAAGGTAGATGGTGCAGTGGGACTTGCTGTTTGTAGGATGCTAAATCACACTGATTTGTATCTGCAGGCTGATAGTTGTCACCATCCAGCTCAGTGGAAGTGGTTCTTTGTACCTTCGAGTACATGGATCACATAATTTCAGACTGAACTGTCTCATCTGGAGGTCACTTTTCACTAGAATGGTGCAGTTGGCTAGTGATGATAGCACAGAGATGGCACCCCAAGTTAATGACCTTTCTGCCATATATTGGCATATTCATATGTGAATATGAATGGAGGCTTTTTGCTGAAATTCTGCACGGAATCCTGCTATCTCACTTGTCAAAAACAGAGGGACAAAATTCATCCAGTGAAAATTGATGTTTATTATCAATATTTTTGATGGTTTTCATCTTTGGTCATGTGATGGCACTGTTTACTTGCTTGCTCAGTGTGTGTTGTCTTTCCTCTTGTCATTGAAAACCAAGGTTTTAAATGTCATTTGACATTGGTTCCTCACTGCAGTATAGGCTTGAGAATGGCTAGATGGTCTCCAGCTGAAATATCAGTTGATTTCTCTACTTGGCTGCATACCCATAAGTTTTTTGAACGTTCATGTAATCACACAGGTACAGTATATAACAATCATCTCTGACTGCTGTGTCCCGAGTCCTTGGGATGCAGCATCCAGAGATGGTGGCTATGTGTGCATGTATTGTGCATGTGTGATTGATGAATGTGTGTGTGGTTGTATGAATTTGTGTTCTTTTCTGATAAAAGCCATAGCTGACAACTAAGTTGTGTATGATTGTGTTTCCTTATTTATTTATTTTGTGTTCCATAGATCCATTGAGAACATATCCCTGGATGTAGAACGAGTCAAGGTGTTTTTTTACAGAGTACTGTTTTGTGCATAAATGGGCTACATTATTCTTATTCATGTAAATTACAAAAACATATAATTTTAACATATATCTTACACATTTGTTAACATATGGGGTTTATCATATATACATGGATTTGTGCACAGGTGTTCCTACATTACTGTCTGTGGCTCAGCAATTGTCTGTGCTTGCAACATATTCTCATTATACTATTGAATTCTGCTAAGGCAAATATCATTTACCCCAGACTGTCTGGCTAAAGTAAACAGTTCATCTGCCACTTACTGGCTGGATTCAAGCATTAGCTCACTTTCAAGTGGGCAGGCAGATGTACAATTCCTTCTAGTGACTGTCACACATCATGTCAATTTATATGTGGTATATAATATAAATAACATCATTGTAGATCAGCTTAAATATATGAGAATCACAGTTACTTGAAAGCAGTAGATCCAAGCAGTTCAATATTACAGTGCAAATGAAATACAACAAAAGATAAAACTGACTACTATACACAGATAGTAATTGAAGTCCGTGAGAAGTGCTGAGTGAGATGTATATCAGGTGCTGATCGTGATATCCACATTTTACACATATTTTCATGCACAATATAGTAACGGCACTGAAGAAAGAAAAATAGTCAACAAATCACAGAAAGAGAGAAAGAATGTTGTACACCTGCCAATACAACATTTTGAACATTTAACACTCTAAAGTTTCAGTTTGAGGATGTCATTCCTCAAAAAATGAAACTATAGAGTTGGAACTGTATATGTAACAATGTTAGATAAAATCTGAAAAAGTTCTAAGGAAGATAAGACATTTTTATACATTGTAAACAATTTTTTCAGTAAATGCCAACAACTACAAACTGATAATTTGGATGCATTAATGACACATAGATATTGGGAAGCATTGTCAAACATAAACAAACTTTGGAGTGGAGGTCACACAGATCAGTGCAAATGCCAGTTTTGGATTTCTACAAAGTAATAGTTAACATTTCTCACAAGGAGCTCCTTATCAGTTGGTGTGTATCTGGAGTAACATCTTTGCTGTGTGTCTGGATTTGTCATCTGTGTCTGAATGCTCAGAGCATAGTTAACAGTTTATATATTGTCAAAGGACTTCAATTATCATTTTAATGTGCATGACCAAATTAAAAATTTAGTTTGTTAAAGTATTTAAAAGAAAGAAAACTTTATTTTTGTATTCTCTCAGTATTATTATTTGTATTCTGTTACAATTCCTATTTTGTATGTCAGGGTCTGAGTTTGTAGTGTCTTTGGTGCATTATTTATCTTTATCTTCTTATTTAGTGTTATTCCCTCATATGTGTTTCTCTAGCTGTCTTCTTTGATTTGAAGCTGGTATAATACTTATGGTACAATATCTTTGTCTTCTCTCTGACACTTTCCTCCAGCTTTGCTTTCCTTTCTCTTGTTGCCTGATAACCTAGGTTGTGAGTAACCTGTATCCAATATACCTTCTATCTATTTATCCCTTACTCCTCTCTCCTGCCTGATGAATGAGCGATTTTCTGAACTTTTGGTTTTGTACCACATTTATTTTTGTAAATTTTTTGTTTGACTATTGGCCACATACGGCTAAGGTAAGTACTGCCCAGCTCTGCTTTGCCTTTGTTAATTTTTGCTTCAGATTTGACAGTCGTAACATACACCTAAAGTTGATTCAATATTTCTAGATTTCTAGAAGATTTTTGACACCATTTCTCACAAGGAGCTCCTTATCAGTTTGCATGTCTCTGGAGTAACATCTCTGCTGTGTGTCTGGATTTGTCATTTGTTTCAGGATGCTCATGACATGTGTTAACTGCTGGGAGATCATATACTGTAACCAATGTTATATCTAGTGTTCCCCAAGGAAGTTCATGAGATCTATGTTGTTCTTAATTTATGTAAGTGTTTTCGGAGATAATTTAAGAAGATCTCTTAGATATTTTGCTGATGATACTGCCATTTAACATTAAGTAAAGCCAAAAGATCAACATGAAGTACAAACTGACTTAGACAAAATAGCTGCCTGGTGCAAGGAGCAGCAATTGACTGTGAGAATAAATGGCACACAAACACACATTTCTTTCAATTTGACTGAATACCATGGAGCTACAAATACAAACATCTTACATTGGAACCAACATGTAGAAAATGTCATGGATTATGCAAACCGAAGATTACATTTTATTGGCAGAACACTTAGAAGATGAAACGAATTCACTAAAGAGACTGCCAATACTGTACTTGTCCAGCATAGGATCCTTACCATATATGATTAACAGAGGACTCCAAAGAAGACCAAAGGAGAGCAGCTCATTTGAATTATCACAGAATAGAAGAGAGATTGTCATAGAAAGGACTAGTTAGTTTGAATAATATCATTAAGATGAAGGGGTTTTTCACTGAAGCAATATCTTTTCAAGAAATTATAATCACCATACTCCTCCGAACGCTCCAAAAAAGGTTCTTGTTGCCACCTAGACAAGGAGAAATAGATGACAAACACGCTATCTATACAGTATAAAGAAATAATAACTTGCATAGAAAGTGTTAGGCATTAATTTTTACCTATGCTCTTCAATTGAGAAGTTGTCTGAAACTAGTTCTATGAAACCTTTCAAAAACACACAGATGTGAACTGCAGAGTAATCATGTAGATGTAGATGTGAATTAAAGTTTTCACACTATTAGACAATATCAGGCAAGATAAACAAATCAGTAAGAGTTTCAGCAAACCAAAAGAATTGTGTAGCTGTTAAGACCATAATGAGACAGACAATATGACAAAGCAGGAAATATAGGGCAATAGTTGAGCCTCAAGAGGTTATTAATAACCACTAGTTTTTAAAACCAAGGACACTACTGGAGATATTTCAAAATAAGACTTATAGTTAGAGGTTTCAAGCGATCTGAGGAATCTACAATTTTTAGTTCAAATGTTCAAATGTTTGTTAAGCTTATGGGACTTAAC
Source organism: Locusta migratoria (assembly GCA_026315105.1). Taxonomy (NCBI): domain Eukaryota; kingdom Metazoa; phylum Arthropoda; class Insecta; order Orthoptera; family Acrididae; genus Locusta; species Locusta migratoria. The sequence goes on from CM048755.1 coordinate 286,561,213, forward strand.
TACGGGGTCATCAGTCCCTAAACTTACAAACTACTTATGAACTACTTACGAACTAGGACGGCACAAATATCCATGCCCGAGGGGGGATTCGAACCCCCGACCGTAGTGGCCGTGCTGACCGTGACTGGAGCACCTTAGTCACCTCGGCCACCGCGGTCGGCAACAATTTTTAGTCCTGAGACTAAATTTGACAACACACCATTCCAGCACTGTCTCTTCACATATTTCACCAATCTGTATCTGTGTACCTGCATGAAGTATGTTCATAAAGAGTAAATTGCCTATTTCAATTTTAGTCAAGTTGTTATACAATATTATAAATTTCAGCATACTGTCTTGTGTTGATGAGGTTTGTTTTTACCTTATTTTTCGTATATAATCTGAACCTCTTTCTAGGTTTCTGTACCTGAACTGGTAAAAATTGAATCCTGATAGGAGTGATGAGATTTCCCATTGACTTAGAATCATAAATGAACCAATAAGCAAGTTTTCATAGTAAAAGATTCAAAAATTCTTAATCTGTAGTTATATCACATAAAAATATTTTTGACCATGCCAAATTTATATTGCATTCATAATAGGTCAAAAATCTCAGAACTACTCAGTGGATTTTGATCTGAAATAAATAATTCACCTTCAGTTATTCATTTTTGGGTTTTACTAAGCTACCCAGGCCTGTATTTATGCAGGTGCAAAATATGCAGCTGCACTGGGCAGCAAAATTTTGCCATCGAAAGAAAAATTTCTAATATTATTTTAATGTTAATTGAATCATCATTATTCAGTTTTTGTTTGTTTGAAGCCCAAATGCCAGGGGGGAGGGTGTAAAATAAATTACTGCACAGGGGCATCGCATACCCTAAATACGGCCCTGAAGCTACCAGTTTCTATCTTACATTATATCATCATCAAGCCCCTTGATATAGATACACTGATTATAATTCAACTCTGTGTAGTCATGTAAATGCCACAATAAGAAAGCCAGTGTCCACAGGTCTCAGATATAGGTACAGATGCAACTTTTGACTCTTAACTTGCGTAAAGTGACATGCAACTTGAAAACTGGTAACATGATTAAAAAATAAAAATAATAAAAAATAATTGAAAAAAAAAAGAATTCATGGCTGAAGGTGTACTGTTGTTTATTTCAGATCAATATACATACAGTAATACCTGAGATTTTTGACAAATTATAAGTGCAATTTAAGTTAGCAATGTCAAAATATAATTTTTGTACAGTATATCTATATAGTAACAATTTATGGATTTTTTTCCCTGCACCTGTATTGTGAAACCTTGCTTTTTACTCAAGTTCATGATTCTCTGTTAGAGGGAAACACTAAGTAAGTTAAGATGAATTTGGTTGTGTCAAAACTATAATGTATCTTTTCCTTAACTTATAAGCTTAAAATTTTTACAGTGACAAGGGATCATAGACTTATTTACATGACATAAAACACACTCAGTAGTCTAATTGATGATAAAAATGGTCTTCACAAGTGGAAGAAATACAGATATATAGATGAACAGCGAAGTGAGCCTATAAAGGTTCCTTTTTTACCAATTGAAGTACAAAATCCTAAATGGAGATTCAAATGAAATAAGTTATATGTAAAAGTAAGCAATAATCCTGATCAAAACAAAACAGCTTACTAAAAAAGAAATTTAAATGGGTAAGATATATTGTATGTCATAGAGGTACACATATTCAGACTGGTGATATGTGAGGAGGCATCACTTAAATAAGGGGAGCATAATGCTTAAGAAATCACCATTTCTGGGTAGCTGAATTTTCCTATATGAACCAATTTAAGTCTTTTGAAGTTACAATTTGGATGTATTTAGGGCCTACAATATGACAATATTTTTATGGCTTGGAATAAACTGCCAGTGCAGAAACTAACATTCAAACACTATTTTAAGTAACATCAATTTCTATGTGCAGACTCACTTGTCTTCACTAATTTCATCTGACGACCCATTTGTGTTCAACAATCAGGACAAAAATAATCTATTACATTTTCATGCCATAAGTTCCAGTTGAATGATCAGTGCTGAAGATCCTATTTCAGTTGACTTTTTATTGAGTGAATGAAAAACAGAATTTGGTATCACATTCAGACAACTGAATATGTATTTGGGACCAGCAGAATAGTAGTCAGTTGGTTACATTTTCTACACCAAGATTGTTGCTTCAAGAATTTTCTGCATTGTGATGGGCGACAGAAACCCTGCAGTAATAGCACTATTGGCAGATCACTGTCATCATCACCACAACCACCACTAGATGTGTGTTGACAGGTCCAAATGTGGGCAAAAAGACTGACGTAATGTCTACAGACAAGCTGTGGGTTTTCTTAACAATGGAAATTATCAATGGCAACACAACCTGTGATCACCTTCTCAATCAACGCAGCCTGTTCAAATCTAAAGATTCAGATGAGTGCTGTTAAGAGAATACTGACGTACAGCAGGTAATGGAACTTATTTTCCATGGGGAAAAATAAAAGTGACCTCTAGGCACTCATTGTTGTAGATAATGCAAGTGATAAAGATACTAGAAAACCCAAAACTGTATGGGGCAGTACAATGAAAACAAAGCGAATAAACTGTTTATTATTTCCAAAGTAATTAATGTAGCTATTAATCCATTTATCCAAATCTGAGGCAAGACATTCAATAACTTCATGGAAATATATTTACAGTTGAAACTTCCTGGCAGATTAAAATTATGTGCCAGAACCGAGACTCAAACCTGGGACCTTTGCCTTTCGGGTCAAGAGCACTTGCCCGCAAAAGGCAAAGGTCCCAGGTTCGAGTCCCGGTTCCGGCACACAATTTTAATCTGCCAGGAAGTTTCATATCAGCGCACACTCCATTGCAGAGTGAAAAGTTTCATTCTGGAAATATCCCTTAGCCTGTGGCTAAGCCATGTCTCCACCATATCCTTTCTTCCAGAAGTGCTAGTCTTGCATGTTTTGCAGAAGAGCTTCTGTGAAGTTTGGAAAGTAGGAGGCGAGGTACGGGCAGAAGTAAAGTTGTGAGGCGGCATTGTGAGTCGTGTCAGGATAGCTCAGTCGGTAGAGCGCTTGCCCGCAAAAGGCAAAGGTCCCAGGTTCAAGTCCCGGTTCTGGCTCACAATTTTAATCTGCCAGGAAGTTTCATATCAGCGACCACTGCTGCAGAGTGAAAAGTTTCATTCTGGATATTTACAGTTGCTTACAGAAACATGATTTGCATTTGCATTTCTTGGTCGAAAGCAAATCAATGGCACTGAATGTCTTTCTTCAGGACTCTCTAAAGGAAAGAATTTGAGATTATTGATTTGCTTCAGATGAAGAGCTGCATACCTATGTCCGACATGGTTCCAGAGGCAGCTGCAAATATTTTCCTGTGCAGGTGGTGACTGTCTTATCTCACAGTGGGATGAATGTATTAGAAGTTACGGTGATTACTTATGACATAATAAACAGTTTACTTACATTTTCCATCCATTTATCTCATTTTAATTTGACTGTCCTTTATATTTAGTGTTAAAATGAAATAAATACATTTTACTTGAAAGACAACTAAGCAAAGGCAAAATTTGTGGAAACTAGTCAAACAATGAAAGAAATTGTCTGATTAAACAGTTTTACCAGTGATTCAGCTTTATTCAATAACATAAAGAAACTTTGAATACTGAGCATTCTGTAACTCATAGCAAATGCAGTGTTTCACAAGAAAGGTAAATACATCAGTGTGAATTACTATTTTGTGCGTAACAAGTACCACATAAAAAAGGGAATTATGCTGAATATACACTTATCAGCCAGAACATTATGACCATCTACCTAATAACTGGTGTGTCAAGCTTTGGCATGGATAACAGTAGTGACAGGTCTTGGTGTGGAAGGACACTGGAGGAATTTGGCACTTAATTTGCACACACAGTTCTCCTAAGGTCCTAAATTCTGGAGATGGAAGCAGTGAACTCTGATGCCATGTTCAATCCCAGATGTGTTCGATCGGCTTCAGACCTGGCAAGTTGCTAGGTCAGCATGTCATTTGCAATTCACAACTGTGTTCCTTGTACCACTCTATCACACTCCTGGCCTTGTGACATTGGGCATTATGGGATATTATCTTGTTGAAAACTGCCACTGGCATTAGGAAATACAATTGTCATGAAAAGGTGTACATAGCCTGCAACCAGTGCATGATACTTCTTATGTCATGGTGCCTCACATGAGTTCCACTGGATCAATACATGTCCACATGAATGTTCCCCAGAGCATAATTGAGTCACCAACTGCTTGTTTCAGTGTTTCAGTAAAGTTGTCAAGGAGCTGTTCCCTTGGAAGATGACAGATTTGTTCCTTCCCATTAGCATGAAATGCTCTGAACAGTACCAATGTATACTAGTGACAGTACATGCCAATTTCAGTTATAGTTGTCATTGTTGTGGTGTTAACATTGGCACATGTATGGGAAATCGGCTGCAGAGGCCAACTGTTAGGAGTGATCTGTGTATTCAGGCACAGTTATATTCTGTCTTGCATTAAAGTCTGATATTAGTTATGCCACAGTTTTATGCCTGTCCTGTTTTACCTTCCCGCTCAATCAATTTATTTATTTCTTATTCCACTGATCCAGCTATGGTAAACTCAAAAGGATACAGAATGTGTCAGTTAAATACATTGGTAACTGTAATCATTCATACAAACTCAATACAATAGCATGTTTATATTACAAATATTTGGTAAGAAACACAAATTTCACTATACATTTTACATAGAAATGTATAAGCAATGAAAACAAATATTAATCTTAAATGAGTACATGTACCTATATTGTTGCTCAAACTTGAACTATATTATATAATAATACATACATACTACATACGTTTCTAGTCTGCAGTTCTAGATTTTTTCATTGTGACTAAAACTGTAAAATAACTTTTCAAGAGGAAATTGTTTCAGAAGCTCCCTAAATATGGACTTTTTATCAAACTTATTTTTAATATCTGTAGGAAGAGCATTAAAAACTTTAGCACCAGAGAACTGGACACCTTTTTGCACCATAGTTAGGTTTTTACAATCACTGTGAAAATCATGCTTTCTCCTTGTATTATAGCCATGATATTCACTATTTCTTTTATAAAACAGTATTTTTGCTGATAAAAGAAGACATAAGAGAAAATATATACTGGGAAGTAACTATAAGAATTTTTAGTATCCGGAAAATGTTTCTACATCTGCATCTAGAGTTTACATCACACATTATTCTTACAACATGCTTTTGGGCTGAGAATATTTTATTTGCTGGTGTTTGGTTCCCCCAAAATATAATGCCATATGTCATTAGACACTGGAAGTAATCATAGCATGCTGTTTTCATTGAGTCTAAATTCCCACTCTCAGAGATCACACATATGACAAAAATTGATAAGCTGAGTCTCTTCTCAAGATTTGTTATATGATGAAACCAGTTTACTCTGGAGTAAATTATGACACCTAGAAAGTTTGTTTTTTCAGATCTTTCTATTGGCTCTGTGCCACGCTTTACCGTTATTTCTTCCTCAGTTTTTTGCAGTTGCAGTGAATTGAATATAGTTAATCTCATTAAAGTTCAATGAGAGTCCATTTATGCTAAACCATTTCAGTAAATCAGAAAGAACATCCTTGATAGAGTCTTGAAGATTTTCACATGTATCACCATCCATTATAATATTTGTGTTGCCTGCAAAAATTGTAAAATAGTGCTGTAGTTTTGTACATTGTGGTAAGTCATTTATAAAGATAAGGAACAATCATGGACCAAGAATGTATCCTTGGGGCACTCCACAGTTAACTATATGCCATTCTGATGAAACTGGTACACTGGTTCTGATGAAACTGGTACACTGCAGAGCTTGTCAGTTCTATCTGCTATGACTTTCTGCTTCCTATCATTGAGGTATGACTCTAACCACTTATTGGCAACACCACTTATTCCTAATAGGTTAGCTTTCTGTAATAGTATCTGGTGGTTCACTGTGTCAAAGGCTTTTGAAAAATCACAGAATAATCCTATTGTTACCATTTTGTCATTAACAGATCCAAGAAATTTATTTGTGACTGTATAGATTGCTTGTTTGGTTGACAGTCCTTTTTGGAAACACAATACTTCTGCTGAGACTGTTGTGTTTTATCTACATGTTTCAAAACTCTTGCATACATGGTTTTTTTCTAGTACCTTTGAAAATTCAGTTAGGAAAGAAATTGGCCTGTAATTTGTGACCAGTTTTGTCACCTTTTCTGGAAACAGGTATTACAACTGCATATTTTAGTCTATCAGATACAGTTTCTTGTTGTAAGGATGCATTGAAAATGCAGCTAAGTACATCACATAAACACAGATATGTTTCAGCAGGTTATTAGAGATATTATCTACTCCAGTGCAGTATGTATGTATTCATTAGAGAGAAGATAGCTTTCTCAATTTCAGATGCTGACAGGGCTGATATGAATTTTACCTAAATTTCTGGGAATACTACTTTTCATATGACTCAGAACTTCATTAACAGAGCCCTTGCAGCCTATATGTTCTGACATTGACAAGAAGTGGTTATTGAAAATATTGACTATGTTTACAGGATTGAATATGAGACTTCCGTCAAGATTAATTTTGAGTTCATCTGACATTTTTGTGTTTTTCCCTGTCTCCATTCTAACAATATTCCAAATAGTTTTCATTTTGTTATATGAGTTCTCATTTTCTTTTTCATAACCCATTGCTTTTTATTTTTGTATTACCTACTTGAGTAACTTACATTACCTTTTATCATGACCAATTTTTGTTGTGTCCTTAGACATTCTTACTGAAATGTAAAGTTACCTATTTGTTTTACATGATTATTTAGTTCCCTTTGTGATCCAGGGTTTGTTCTTGGTTCTAACAGTACCAGAGTTGCTTCTGACCAACTTTTTTGGAATACTCTCCAAAGTTGCCTGAGAACTCATTTATGAAAATATTATGTTTATCAATATCTTGTCTACCCTCCATACTGTGTCCCAGTCCACCTGTTGTAGTTTGTGTTTAAAGACTTCCAGGGAGTCATCATTCATTATATTAATAGATATAGGTGGGGACAGTTTTCTTGAGGGGTGTAAGGTCATGCAGAGTCAGGAGTTGCCCATCATGGTCTGACAACCATTCAAGACATGAATAACAGTGAAGCTGTGGTACCTACTTATATCTATCAAAGTTTCACTTCTAGTGGAAATATCAACTACTGGTTTTAGATTATATGAATTCATCGGATGTTGGAGCTCTACTTTGTTGTTACTATTAGTTAAAAAGTCTACATTAAAAGCCCCCACTATGATAGCTTCAATATTTTTAGAGAACAAAGCAGATAACAATTTTTCTAATTGTACAAAAAGGACCTAGGGTTGGTTCCAGGTATCCTGGAAATTGCCACTACTATTACTGGGAAGCTCTCTAATGTTACTTCTATTGCACAATCTTCAAATTGTTGTTCTAAACGGTATTTCCATACATATGTAGCTCTAAATATGACATTATTTAACAAATATAGCTACACCACCTCTTTTCTTTTCGACCCTGAAGTAGTGGCTTGCAATATTGTAGTTAGCATCTAGAAGGAATAATTCTGTACCATTTGTGATATGGTGTTCTGTAAAGCATAATATTTGAACATTGCTTATACTATTTCTATTACTTATATTAACTGATCTACTATGCTGCTAAGTCCTATTATATTTTGATGAAAGATTGACAGGTTACACTTGTTTGTTGAGGTGTTACTTATCTTGGGAGCCTCTTGTTCTTTGTATCTGTTGTTAGCAAAAAATCCTTCCGCCTGCTTGCTGTTCCATGTGCATACTGCTTGGCTGAATTAGCAAAGTTTCTGGAGCTTGCAAAATTTGTGCCTCTAATATATGTCTTTTTTGGTTTGAACCATTTTGTAATGTGCGAGTGTTTTAAGATTAAATTGCTACTTCTGCCCTACTGGGTTTAAACCACTTCTTAATTTGCTATTGATTGTTGGTTTTATTGTCTGTTGTTTGCCACAAACGCTTTGTAATTAGCGTTTTATTCCCACTTGTCCTATTTACTTCATTGTCCCATGAAATGTGAACAAATATTTTCTCAGCAAGTATCTCCTTTCTTGTTGTGTTTAAATGCAGATGGTAAGTTGTATAAGATCTTTGGTCCAAATTGTTAATGTCTATGACATGTACATTCTCAAAGTAATAACATATTTCAGTGAAACTCATGTTTGCGACAGTAATTTCGTGGTTCACACAAGACCAGCTCGGTAAATCATATTCACAATGAGCACATTTTGATTAGTTAAATTATTTAGACTTTTTTCAGTTTTTTGCTAGCCTTGTATGACTCATTTCTATAATCATTGTTAGATCCTCCTAGCAACATAAGAGAATCATCCTTATTCAAACTGGTTACTTCACTTGATTTTGTTAGCTTTGTTGGTTTATTGAATGGGGCCCCAGGCTTCACAAATCCAGTTGAATAGAACTTGTATTTTTCCTTTAACACATTTGTTCAACATATGTAATGATAGGTGACAGCCCACCAACTCAACATTTGGAGGTGCTTTCATGACTTGTTGAAGACTCTCGCCTCAGCACTCCTTGAACACCCAACGAGTCTCACAGTTTCCAAAATGCTCATGTCGAGCACCTGGGCCATCACAATCTGTCCTCAGTCAAACTCAAGCAGATGACATGCCTTCACCATGGACAGCATGCTCACTGATACTATGTGCATCATACATGTCTTACTGGCAGTGATTCCTCATCAGGTGATGCTGCTATCACTTTAATGGGTTTATATCAATAATAGGTAGGTGATCATGATGTTTTGGCTGATCAGTGTATAAAGCTCAATAAGTTGTCATACCATAATAATGAAGCCGATACTGAAGGTGACTGAATGTGTGAGAAAATACAAATCCAGGACATTCAGGACATTAAAAAGTTTTTAATGAATGATATCCTGCTGTTATCTAAGAGACGGGAGAGAGTTCTTAATAGGCAATATCAAACCTGTGCCCTATTTTAGTGAGAGTATTAAAATATTTGTTTCTGTTTTAACTAGGTGATAGCAGTTGTGCTGTGTTGATTTTTTTCCCTTATAAATTCTTCATCTTTTACACGACCCCGATTTGTAAAAAAAAAAAAAAAAAGTAATTCATCTACAAATGAGACAATCTTTACACTAAGGGTAAAAAATATTTGACCACTCATGAAACAAAAATAAATAAATAAATAATAAAAAATAAAATAAAATAAATAAATAAAATAAAATTAAAATAAATAAAGAAATCACATTAGAAAAACTGAATAGTTGGAAAGGTGAGCATTTTCCTTTTTTCCTATTAATTATTTGGTGCAATTCAATCAGGTTTAGATTTTAGCCTCTTGAAAGTATCCAACCTTTGCACTCAAAACAGCTCCACAAACTCTTAGCATTCTGGAAATACATTTTTTTTAGTGTTTTTTCATATATTGCAGCCGAACATGTGTTAAATTATTCCATAGATCTTCAGCATGAGTAGACATCAGGTTTTTGAGTTTCATGTTTATCCCATAAAATTTCTATGTGATTTAATAATGTTATTCAGTTACACACATTTCTCTTTTCTACAGATATATTCTGCGCACAATTGAGAAGTATGTTTGGAATCACTGCTCTGCCACAGAACAAACCCACAACCACTAAGTCTCTTACAGAATAGAACTGCATTGTTGATCGTTATCATTTGACATCCTTTCTTCTTTAAAGTTCCAATAATTCTCACTAGATCATCAATTTTATCATCCACAAAACATGCTCATAACAAGGCTGACCCTCTGACCATGTTTCACCAATGGTGTCACACAGTTACTTTTCATACATTCTCCACAATGCAGATGAACAAACACTTAACAATGATTCTGAATACTTCAGATTGAGATAACTTCATGAATAATGCCTTTGACAATTACTGCACACTCTAGTTTTTTTTAATTTATATATATATATATATATATATATATATATATATATATATATATATATATATATATATATATATATATATATATATATATAGCAATATTTTCATCTTACTTTGGATGCACGATCAAAGTTTTTAGCACCTTTGCACGGAAACATTGCGATGTTTACAACACTGCAAATCGGACTGTGACAACGTTTGTTGCTATCGTCCTACCAAATTAGCCTTCCTGATGTAGAGCTACAGTTACAGCACATTTTTCAGTTCCAATCTTCTGCTTTTGTCCCATTAGGAGGCATTATGGTATGAAACTGATTAGGTATACAAAGACACTGCAGACTGCACACAGCTAAATTCACAAAATCTATTGTCAACAAATGCAAAATGATTGATACACAGACAGCTGAAAGAATAAAGCCTATTTGAATGGAACCATTTTATTTAATACTTTGAGTGCCATGTCTGTAATATTATGTTGTCTTCAATGTTGGAAAAAATACCATGCCCACAGTATTACAGGTGCAACATGTAAGTCAGGAGTGCCATATCACAATGTTATGAGTCTGGTAGCCCTTTTTAAGATGATACACCTGTAATTGTATGGGAAAGCATCCTTTCAAACATTAAAAACAATGTAATATTATGGACATGGCACTCATAGTGTTAATGATATATCAGTGTTGTTACGATTATTCAGCAGAGTTCCTCTATGTGACCAGCTAATCAAATAAACAAAAGAGGCACTTTGGTTTTACATGTTTATTCTTGTTTTATTGTCAGAATGTGAATATAGAATATTCAAAATGAAGTCTCTTTTTTAACTGCAAACCCATGTTAGCCATAGGTGATCAGAAATTTTTACACCATAGTATACCATGGACATGTGTAAATTGTTGTGGTAAAAAGGCAGCTTCATCATGGTGATTTTTGTTATTTTAAGAATGAACAAATTTAATTAAGTGAAACTGATATCAGTGTTTAGTTAGAGCGATACATGGTTGGGATGTATAGTGGAAATGTGTTAAGTATATTGGTACATCCTTCAATAACTTTGTTAATTATAATATGAAAATTATTTAGGTATTTAATGTGTGTATTTCAGTGTACTTGCTTTCCTGCTCTCAGATAAGCACCTGTGGATTTTATTATTTTAACAATGAACAAATTTAATTCAGTGAAACTGATATCAGTGTTTTGTTAGAGTGTTACATGGTTGGTGTGTATAGTGGAAATGTGTTAAGTATATTGGTACATCCTTCAATAACTTTGTTAATTATAATATGAAAATTATTTAGGTATTTAATGTGTGTATTTCAGTGTACTTGCTTTCCTGCTCTCAGAGAAGTACCCATGGCAGATAGGGGGGCCTGTAATGCCATATAAAATTTGCAAATTATTTATTAAGTAGGGGAAGGAAGAAGGATTAGGAAGGAAAGGATTGACTTTTAGCTGCATGGGGCATTGATATTATACAATGGCAACAAGTAAAAATGTGAGTGGGCCGGGAATTGAACCCACAAATCCACTTCGGGCCACCAGTTGTGTCAACCACTTGGCTACCCATGTCACACTCTACGGCTCTAGTGTCCCCCCCCCCCCCCCGCCTCCCTCGTTTATGCAATCTTACACATCGTTACAGATTCTTGTATGAGGTTGAATGTATGACCACATCTGTGGTGAAGTAAATGAACCAAATGATGTTATTAATTTATATTTTGTTCATTTACTTCACTGCAGATGTGATCAAATGTTTGACCTCATAGGGGAATCTGTAATGGTGAGTATTGGTGGGCATGAACAGGGGGTGCTACAACCGTAGCATGCAACTTGTGTAAATTTGAGATGGATGGGTGACGAGCATAGGTAGCCAAGTGCTTAAGGGGACTGCTGGTCTGAAGCGGGATACCCAGGTTTGATTTCTGGCCAGGCTCACACCTTTGCTTGACGCCAATGTATAATAACAATGCTCCATGCAGCTAAAATTCAATCCTTTCCTTCCTAATCCTCCTTCCTTCCCCTCCTTAATAAATAACTGGCAAATGCAACATGGCTGTGAACCAGGTGTGGTGTCTGTTCTTTCTGTTCTTTCATACATGTCTGAAAGAACAGGCACCACACCAATCTATAATATGAAATGTAAAAGTCAACAGTTGTACTTAGCACCTACCTTTATTTGTGCCATTTAACATGAACCACCGTGTAGAAAAGTCCCAGCCTGATTCTGCAGCTGCTTTCAGTTCAGAATAAAAGTCATTTTTCTCTTGTTCTGTCTTATAGATCCTCGCGTTATGGGCATCCTCACTGGAAAAAAGAATTAACAGAATGGCATGATGACAAGAAAGTGGTGTTCATTAGCAAACAATACTATTAAACAGAACTAAAAAAAATCTAAGAAGAAAGATTAGTGACAATAAAATGTGAGGGCTACAAAACTGCTAAGCAGAAACTGCCACTGATGTAAAAAGTACAAATGTAAAGTTCTGCATTCTGGCGCTAAGCAGGACAACTGGCTGACTGCCTATAACACCCTTAGATCCCATCTGAAGCAGCACACCATTCTCCCAGTTATTTTTTTCTACCTTTAACCCACCACTACTTGGTCAAGTCCCCCTCAGCTGGCCTCCAAGCAAACTCTGTTCCAATCCTTCCACCAAGGAAAGATACCTGGCAGCTTCAGGAAGTGAACCCAGGCCCTCCATATGACAGTGCAAAAGGAAGATTTTGGTTTAATGTCTTATTGATGGTAAGATGATTGACAGCAAACTTACAATGAATGAACACACAGTGTATGTATGCTCCACGCTTTCCCATGTAATATTCCTTCTGAGAAGGCTTAAAGGTACATTAACTGACCAATACCTATTTCATAGCCATATTAATCATGGCCTACTGCTATGTGGACATGCTGCAGGTTGTAAAGATGTGTTAATGCTACAAAAAAAAAAAAAAAAAAAAAAAAAAAAGGCTGTCAGAATAATTACATCAAGCAAAAGATTGGACCACTGCAAGCCAATATTCAAACGGTTAGGTATTATGATGATCTTCAGCCAGTATGCGTTTTTATGCCTCATCAGCATAAAAGAAAACCAAGGGGAGTTCAACATGAGGCAAGATATACATAACCATGACACCCATAACAAGAGGAACATCGAAATACCAAGCTGTCGTCTGACTGCAACACAAGACAGTTTTCCAATGGTTGCACTAAAAATGTTTAACTCGCTGCCAAAAGAAGTGCAATCCCTGCCAACAGAACCATTCAAAAGGAAAATTGCACAGGACCTGAAAGAGCACCCACTATACTCAATTGGTGAATTTTTCAACAGTGACTGGACAAAATGATAATGTTTATGTTGTATATGTCCAAATTGAAAACTTTTTTCTTCTCTCTCTCTCTCTCTCTCTATATATATATATATATATATATATATATATATATATATATATAACTTTGACGCAGTCTGTCCAGTCATGACTGGTAAACGACACAGAAATAGTAATATAGTAAACTTTCCTATGATATACCTTAAATGGCCTAGGGTAGCCGTGGAAGACTTAAATCTTGAGGGCTGAATGAGGAATTGCATCGCTATTGTCCCCAAAGACCATGGAGGTATTAATCAGTGGCACATTTGCAGTGGCGGCTGGAGATAATGTGCTAATGTGCTGCAGCACACTGTAAATGTATTACTAAAATTATGCCATTTCTCTTCGAAAGCAAGCGAGAAATCGCTGTAAAATTACATCCTTTCTCTTGGAATGCGATCCAAATATCACAATAAAATTTGCCAATTTCCTTCCAATAGGTATTACAATGCTAGTAATAAGAATGAAAACGCATTTTGAAGCGCTCTCGCCGCGATAGCTGGAAACCAGCTCCGTGTGCTGAAGTGGGATTCAGCCGCGCTGGTATGTGCGCAGAGAGGCGGCGCAGTCGTCTGTTCGCTAGTGCGCATGCGCAGACGTGACGTCAGGCCTGGCGACTCGTGTGCTGAGACCGACTACAGCACCAGATCAATATTTCTCTTTGCGCTGCGTGTAGAGGTTGCGAAAGAATAGTATATGACGAATATTGCGGCATACAGAGTCAAATAGCGCGCTGCTGAGGCGTCTTGCGCGTTGTCTCTCAAACCTACTTGTGTGAGGCTCGTATTCAAATACCTCTAAGTCCAAATTTTTAATTTCTGTAAATAAAACTTCAATCACAAACAACATTAGTAATGTATAGCCAACAAGCGAGTGAAACTGCACTTTTCAGCCAAGCAGTTTCATTGGTCACTTGTGTAGAACGCAGATGACGTGGTGGGGATATTACTAAGCTCCGTTATTTCCATAGTCAGTCACGCTTTTTATTTTAGTATGTTTTGTTTTCTGTTTATTTTTGTAATACTGTAGCACACTGGTCAAATTTTGTACGAGCCGCCACTGCACATTTGTTCAGAAGCGCCCCACTGTCATTCTCTCTGAAAATCCACGACAGTGTTTGTAATGATAAAATTATTGCGAGTCTGTAGACATGGCTGATGCCTAACCTACGGTTCACTCTATGTTGTTCTCAAAAGCTATAAAAGTTTTATATTCAAGGTGCCTGGCAATCTTCCTTCTTATATATCCATTTTTACCAAACCGGTTTCGAGCATATCGATTCACAAGGCGTTTCATGGACAATATCAAACGAGCAAGGCAACCCTGATATATACGCTGCTCAAAACAATTAGGGGATCAGGTGAGATACCACACACAATATACATATGGTAACGTATTTTATTCAGATATTGATTACAAATGTAGTTTTTGTGTGATTCAGTACGATATTTTACTGTCTCAACTCGTTATTTTAGGTTTACATGGCATTTACTTAGAGCAAGGCACCATGGAGCTACCATAATAGTGAAAAAGTCATTCTTGTTGCCTTCTATTATGGTGTGTGGTCACCTCGTACAGCCATTACAGTTGCACACCTGCATGGCATGGACATTATGAGGTTATCAATTACCTCTTGAGGGGTATTTGGCCATTCTTCCACGAGTGCAATGTTCAGCTCTGCAACCGTTGTAGGAAGTGCTGGTCTGATTGCAATGCACCTACCTAGTGTATCCTGGACATGCTCAATTGGGTTAAGTCCGATGAACAAGATGGACACTCCATTGGTTCAATTCCCTCAGCTTCAAGCATGTTGTCCACCAGTGCAGCTCTGTGGGATGAGCATTATCGTCCACCAGAAGGAACCCATCTCCTATGGCACCAGCGTAGGGCACAACAAAAGCTTGAAGGATCTCGTCTCTGTACCTCTGAGCACTCAAAGCGCCATTCTGAACGACATATAGAGGTCCCCATACGCTCGCCAATACTGACTCCTGCCCACCCCAATCGTCCACCACCATGATATGGTGATGTTTCCTGCACATAAGCAGGATTGTTCCGAGTTCCACGTTCTCTCCAGGGTAGGAAACGACGGTTGTTCAAACGAATACAAAATCTTGACTCATCTGTGAACAGAACCCGGCGCCATTTGTCACGACTCCAATCCTAATGTTCGTCCTCCCAGTTTCTGTGGCCTAAACGGTGTCGTGGTCTTGATGAAACACCTCCGTGCATAGAGGCCACATTCCCAAAGGCGATTTCGGACAGTCTGTGTTGATATTGCGCGTTCTGTTGCTGTCTGGGGCGGGGTCGCAAATGAGTTGCATTCAGCCTTCTGTCTCGACGGGCTGTTAATCGGAGATAACGCTCATCTCTTGCTGATGTTACCCGTGAACGACCTTGGCCTTCCCTTCTTTTAACGGTTCTTGTTGTCTGAAATCGCGTCCAGGTCCTGGAAATTACTCTTTGGGACATTCCAATAGCTGCAGCCACCTTCCTCTGTGTCTGTCCCAGTTCAAACCTTCCTATTGCTCTCCGCGCCATCGATTCAGGTAAGTCAGGTTGTTGTTGCACTGCACTACCTGCACCCTACACTATCTGACCAAACTGCTTATGTAATTCATTTGGTAGAATGAACACAAGTCAACACTAACCCTCTTCACAGCAACTTCCGTTATTACAACTACAGTATCTGAATTGCCGGAATCTGTAGAACCAACAGAAAGACGTCGAACTATTTTAGTTCATTCTGTCGATGTCATACGTCAATACCCAGGTATCTCAACTCTTCCTCTAATTAGCCTTCCTTTTGCAGCTGTAATAGATTCCACTTCGATTAAATCAAAACTGATTTTTGTAGCAAAAAATTAGTCTCTTTCGGGATAGTTGGCTCCCTAATTTTCACTCCCCCTCCAGTATACCTAGGCCGGTTTTCGTCTTCTATCAAAAGATACATTCTTAACAAAAGTCATCAAAATCGCATCACTAATCACTATTGCATCTTTTCCTTCTTATACCCCCCATTTTTCCCATTTAGGAGGGACAGTTTCACCCCTTAAATATATTTTACCGCCGCTAAAAAGAAAAAAAAGATAATTTCAGTAAAATCGGAGTGTGACACTTACGTAGGTTTACTTGTGATAAGCGACTGCGGTGCACAACTGACATGAAGCCTTGGACGTTACCATAGACGGATCCTAACGGGGAGGGAGGGGGAGCAAAGGGTCGTTGCCCCCCCCCCCCCCAGCATTTTTTAGAATGCGAAGCTATCGTGCAATCACAGCACTGAGTCTTCAAAACTATGAGACTTTTGTGTTCGATTGGGGGTTGGGGTGGCTGCTACCAGAGACTTTCTACTGAGCCAGAGGTTAACTGACGATGAGAATTCATTCACCGACCGCCACCCCCCCCCCCCCCTTCACCTCCCTCCCACGCCCCTGGACGTTATGCTAAAGTGTATTATACGTTTTGTTCTGTGACAGTCAACTCAAATGATTGGTGAAATACAGTAGCGGCTGGTGATAATGTGCTAATGTGCTGCAGCACACTGTAAATATATTACTAAAATTATGCCATTTCTCTTCGAATGCAAGCGAGAAATCGCTATAAAATTACATCCTTTCTCTTGGAATACCAGCCAGATATCACAATAAAATTATGCCAATTCCTTTCCAATGCGTATTAGAATGCTAGTAATAAGGATGAAAACGCATTTTGGAGCGCTCTCGCCGCGATAGCTAGAAACCAGCTCCGAGTGCTGAAGTGGGATTCAGCCGCGCTGGTACGTGCGCAGAGAGGCGGCGCAGTCGTCTGTTCGCTACTGCGCATTCGCAGACGTGACGTCAGGCCTGGCGACTCATGTGTGCTGAGACCGACTGCAGCACCAGATCAATATTTCTCTTCGCGCTGTGTGTAACGGCTGCGGAAGAATAGTATATGACGAATATTGCGGCATACAGAGTCAAATAGCGCGCTGGCTGAGGCGTCTTGCGCATTGTCTCTCGAACCTACCTGTGTGAGGCTCGTATTCAAATACCTCTGAGTCTAAATTTTTAATTTCTGTAAATAAAATTAATATTTTTTAAACGTTATAATTACTACTTGTAGTGAATACATGCAGTTGGCAGCGATGTTATAGTTTTCCCTGAAGGTCTTACTATCAGTACAATATTAATTGATATTTAATTAAAGGCAATCATACAAATGTTGACTTTTTATTTTAGTATATTTTGTTTCCTGTTTATTTTTGTAATATTGTAGCACACTGGTCAAATATTGTACGAGCCGCCACTGGTGAAATACATGATCTGTCAGACTTCCAAAGACGCCAACTCGGTGGTGCACAGTTTCACTATCGACAGAATCCTTGATAATGACAAGCGTACACAAAACAAAGTAAAATATCATTGGCTAAAAGCAATAGTGGGTAAAACGTGAAGTTAGCTTATCATGACTGGCGAGCATAAAGACCGGTATTGTGAAATAAGTGGAACAATACACCACTAGGAATTACCCTAATTATGTTGCACCTTTTTAAACAGGGTGGCCTTGTATTAGATAGATTCTAGAGCAGTCATACTTGGCGCTGTGATCACGTCATTGGGGGTCTCGCCTCGGCACACGTGATCGTAATCTTGTGTCGTTGTGCTACCTATGAATGGACCAGTGTGTGGCAGTCGTTTTCGGCTCTTCGCCGTTGTCAAAACGTTGGCTGTAGGATTGGAATCTTTTAGGTGTAAGGAAATTTGGAAATCGCTGGGAGCAAGAAATGGACTGTATACTCGATGGTCATACAGCTACCAGCCGAACTTCTGCAATGGTTGCTGGGTGTCTAGCCGTGTGAGGACGAGCATAGATATAGAACAGCTCAAAACCTGCAGTAAGCAGGGTCCTCTAGATCTCACAAGAGCTGACGATGAATTTCGACGTTTTGTACATTAAAGAACATTATCAGTGACCGAATCTCGCAGACGGCGGGAGAGAGAAATTTTATGGACCTGCTAGTGCGGTACTGGCAACAGGAGGTCATTTGATTGTCACGTCATAGATCTGTTACGCATGCGCTATTTTTCTCGGATAAATAGATCTACATTAAAGGAAGCAAACACCGGGAAACTTACTTTCTTGGTGCACCTTGTACTATCATCGTTTCTGGACTGTTCCTCAACTGTACACAGTATACAATGCTGTAAAATGTGTCCATATGCTTCCACATTTAAGTTTTTTTTTCTTAAAACGCAATAAGAGGACTGCACCCAAACCACAAAGAACATGGAACATGTACCACGAAGAATATGTGCCATCACTTCTGTACTTCATTGTTGGGTCAACACGTGATGGCAGCTAACGTTCTCCAGCCATTCACTAAAGTAAAAACCTTCCGTTGGGTTGTCACTGTGTATAGCTTGATTTCTCGATCCAAATTACTCGTTTCCAGTCATTCACTGTCCTGTGACATTGCTCTTTCCACCACCTCAAGTGTGGCTTAGCACTATTCAGGAACACACATTTTCAATAATTTTCCAGCAACCATAAGAAAGTTTAGCTACGAGGGTCACTCCAAAAGAAATGGACACTATACAGTTTTTATTCTACATGTTTGAAAGTTTATAGTGTGTACATACATCCTTTAGGAACAATATTTTCATTTCTCCACATAATCCCCATCCCTCTCAACTGCACATTGTCTGGAATGTGTGCAGTACGAGGCCTGCCGCTGCGAGCACAATCCTCAATATTGCTATGCCCGCTGTCATCACATAACCTGCTTGCCCACTGACTAACTGTACTGCGATCGTCAGCAGCATCTCCATACCCCTTTTTCAACCTCTTGTGGCAGGGCCGGCGCAAGGCACGTGCGAAACGTGCAAATCTGCCGCCCCCCTTTTTTTCTTTAGGCAAATTCAAAATTCATTCACAAGAGGGGATTCGAAACCATACCTCGGAGGGAGCGGCTTCGGGAACTGTGGCATGGCGTCTCGACTACATGCCGGCCGCTCCTGTTGAACAAGGGGAGGGAGGAGGACTAAGGGCTATTCTATACGAGCGCTGAAATCACGGCGGTGTTAACGCTGAAAACTAGGCGTTAAATTTGCATACTATACAGCGCGCTAGAAACGCCGCGTTTTAACGCGATGTTAGCTCTGGGCGTATACTATACACCACGTATTTGAGCCGTTGGCGTTGGTTTTACATTACAGATTCAAAATGGACACTATCCAATTGGGCTATGCCAGTCTATATATATTACAAATGTATGAAGAGTGTAATAAAAAATGAAAAGCGAGACGTTGGGGTACACACCCGGTGCTTGCAAATAGACTATCAACAGGACAGTTTCATTTAATGTTTCAACAACACCGAATGTACGAAGAGAAATCCTTTCATTATTATAGAATGTCGGTTGCTTCTTTTGACGAACTGCTTAATGCCTTATGTGAACATATAAGGAAGAACGACACAGTGATGAAAAAATGGATGCCGAGGCTAGCGCTCTGCCTACACCTGGACGTTTTGTTGTCCTGTCCTGCTGCAGTTCTCGCTTTTCGGTGGACGACAATTTTTGAGGTGTATGATGTTTTGGAAGGTGCTGTAACACAGGCCTCTGGGAGGTCTCCCGTTTCATTTCCTAAAACAGTTTCGTTCTCCAGTTACAGGCACACCGGTCTCTCTCTCTCTCTCTTTTTTTTTTTTTTTTTTTTTTTTTTTTTTTTTAATAAACGAAATTCCCTTACGAAATTGCCCTTAGAGACTTCCACCTCTTCATTACTTCTTTACCTGAAATAAAACTGTATGTAAGTACATCTTTAGATAAAAGTAAGTCAGTTGCTCATGTTACTTCGCTTTATATGATTAGTTTTTATGTCAAATGCACTGTTTACTTTCTGAACATATATTTCGTAAGGTAGGTATTGTGATCTTGATTTAAATTGTTTGTTTGTTTTATAGTCTATGGGACTTAACTATGGGGTCATCAGTCCCTAAACTTACAAACCACTTATGAACTAGCTATCACTAAGGACAGCACAAATATCCATGCCCGAGGGGGGATTCGAACCCCCGACAGAAGTGGCCGTGCAGACCGTGACTGGAGCGCCTTAGTGAAATACAGTCCCTTGCCATAAGTACTAGTAACATTTTCAGCAACATAGAGCAACAAAGTTGTAATGAAAGCATGTGATTTGGAAAAAAAATTACAGTTTACATAATATTCGTATTGATATGTGCTATTATCAAAATTCACTTGGTGTCCACAAAATGGAGCGTTAGTTTTCGTATAGTTGTTCCATACCTGCTTTATCCTTATCAGCAGCACTCATCATATGCCAATTTGGGTGCATCGCTTCGCAGACTTCGTTCCCGCACTGCGCCTTCAATTCTTTGTCGCTGTAGGCCTTTCATCCGACTTCATAAATGGCAGACTGCTTCTCAATTTCTTATAAAAAATTTCTCCGTATGAAACACATTGACCGACGACGAATAACAACTTGACTGACACAAGCTCAGTCTCTGCGCGTTACTAATGCCTCGTATAGTAGGGTACCAACGTTACTAACACCTTGTACAGTAGGTCACCAACGTTACTAATGCCTCGTATAGTAGGGTACCAACATTACTAACGCCTCGTATAGTAGGGTACCAACGTTACTGACGCCTCGTACAGTAGGGCACCAACGTTACTAACGCCTCGTATAGTAGGGTACCAACGTTTCTAACGCCTCGTATAGTAGGGTACCAACATTACTAATGCCTTGTACAGTAGGGCACCAACGTTACTAATGCCTCGTATAGTAGGGTACCAACGTTACTAACGCCTCGTATAGTAGGGTACCAACGTTACTGACGTCTCGTACAGTAGGGCACCAACGTTACTAACGCCTCGTATAGTAGGGTACCAACGTTACTAACGCCTCGTACAGTAGGGCACCAACGTTACTAACGCCTCCTATAGTAGGGTACCAACGTTACTAACACCTCGTACAGTAGGGCACCAACGTTACTAACGCCTCATATAGTAGGGTACCAACGTTACTAACGCCTCATATAGTAGGGTACCAACGTTACTAACGCCTCATACAGTAGGGCACCAACGTTTCTAACCCCTCATATAGTAGGGTAGCAACGTTACTAACGCCTCGTACAGTAGGGCACCAACGTTACTAACGCCTCGTATAGTATGGCACCAACGTTACTAACGCCTCATATAGTAGGGTACCAACGTTACTAACGCCTCATACAGTAGGGCACCAACGTTACTAACCCCTCGTATAGTAGGGTACCAACGTTACTAATGCCTCGTATAGTAGGGCACCAACGTTACTAACACCTCGTATAGTAGGGCACCAACGTTACTAACGCCTCATATAGTAGGGTACCAGCGTTACTATCGCCTTGTACAGTAGGGCACCAACGTTACTAACGCCTCATATAGTAGGGTACCAACGTTACTAACGCCTCGTACAGTAGGGTACCAACGTCACTGACGCCGCGTTTTTACGCCTCCGGCCGCGTTGCCAGCGCTCAACGCCGGGCTAACGCAGAAACACCGACGTCCAAAACGATCGTATAGTTTGTCTTATTGTAGTGTCATTGCTCCAGTCACCCCCTAATTTCTACCTCACCACTGTGGCAGCGCCGTCGTGTTTAAGCCGGAGGAACAGAGAGGGGGAAGCAGTCTGGCGCACACGCCAGTATTCTTATGAGGGGAGTGCTGTCAGCGAGTTATGCGCCGTCCTTTTACTCACAACTAATTTTGCAGGAGACGAAATCTAATTTGGAAATTCGAATGCAATGTTCGATACTGCGGTGAACACCTACAATGCCTAGAAGTATTCCGAACGGGTAAATACGCTGTGAGTAATTACAAGGGATAAAGACATTGATAGTAAGCCTGGCATAAGTTGGGTTTCGACGTATTTTTGAAAATGTTTGCTATTAGTTTCTGAGGCTTTTGAGCCCTGGAACACCTGTCTCCGCCTGTGTGAAAACAATTAAACTCTGACCAGAACTTTTGTGTGACAATACTACTCGCACACTCTCACTTTGCCAACATTTATTTACTGCATAATGCGCGTGAATCCATGTTTCGTCTAACTACTGGTCGTTTTGATTCTAATGAAAAACTGAGAAAGTATGTTCTTTTAGCGACAATGCCTTCTTGTCCGCGCGAAACAAAACGCTATTTTTGACACATTGTAAAACGAAAATCCATAGACAGAACATTGCTTCTAAGGGTTTCCTTGATAGCTTTGAAGCTCATTTCTGTTTGACAAAAGTTGTGCAGTTTTCGCAAAGTTCGTATTTCTTTCTATTGTTCGTAATGCTATAAAAATTACTGCCTTATAATACATTTATCCATATCATCGGTCACATACTTATTGTGAGCTTCTTGCTTCTTCTACTTGGGCGCTAGTATAACCGTAGCCTCGCTGTACCGCGTCACCACTTCGCCTTTCCAGACAATAGGTATTGTTCCGTTCTCTACAACGAAAACTTCAGAAATCGTTTCGATAGTTGGCCGAGAGAGTCAAGATTGGTCAGAAGCACTTTCGTTGCGTTTCGTAAGAACAGAAGAAGTGGTGCGTCCGAATTTCTTGCAACTTGGGATGTAATAGGTAAGTGCTTTTCATATAACGCACAATTAGTATTGCGCATGCACGTTACTCATAAGTTAGAATTTTTTCTCCTTCAAGAATGCAGAATAGCAAAATTTGTTTTTCTTAGGATCTGTTACTTAAAAAATTGGCAACTCGGCAAATAAGCACGCGTCACCCCAATAGCTAGAATGAAAATAATGCGCAGAAAAGTGACGTGATACGGCGATGACTGATTTGTTACCCCTTATTCCATAATCAGACACGACACAACTGACACACGCAAATTGCGACAGATGGCGAGTGTCAGTTCTTTGGAATAAATAAGTGCAGTGCAGTGAGTTAATATATTTCGACTAGCATCAGTACCCGTCGATTCCCGAGTGTCTATTTATTGCATTATTATGTTACTCCATCTCCTTATTCTTCCTCTTTCCATTGTCTTCCGCCCCACTCTTTGGCTGTTTCAACTGCTTTTATTTTCCAGATCTTCATAGATTTCTGGCACAGAGTGGCTATCCTCAATGCTTTGAGTTATGTTTACATCTATACCGTCGTACTGAACGTAACTGGCAACATGACGGTTTAGGTGTAAACACATATTAAAAGCTTTGAAACTGGCCACTCAGTGGCCAAAACCTAGGTAGATTGATTGCGATTGATTGCTGACTTTTCCTACAGATTTGTTTAAATAAAAGTTCACAAACTTTTGTTAAAAAAAAAAATCCAACCGGGGGGGGGGGGGGGGGGGGGGCGGCAATTTAGCAGCTCGCACGGGGCGGCACTTGGGCTTGCGCCGGCCCTGTCTTGTGGATGTTTCCCACTGTCTCGTTTTCAGAGCACAGGAATATGACAGCACGTTGCTTCTGACGAACGTCAATTGTGGCAGCCATCTTGAAGGCATTCTGTGACGGCGCCTCTCACGGTAACTGGTTGAACTAAGTTTGAAAACAAGCGGGAGGGATGTATCTACACACTAAATCTCTCAAACATGCAGAATGAAAACTGTATTTAAAAAAAAAATAGTATGCATTTCTTTTGGAGTAACCCTCATACAAATAAAGATCAGGTTAACAGGAGCCAGAAATATTGACATGTTCCACACAGGAGGAACTTCTCAATACGAATCTATGGAACGAACAGCTAATCTAATCTAACAGATGTTTGTAGCTTATGAGAAGCTTCTCTACTATTAGACCTCATTCTCTTTATCCCCTCCCCCCCCCCCCACAAAGAGCCATATTGTTATTAGCATTGTGGAACGAACAGCTAATCTAATCTAACAGATGTTTGTAGCTTATGCGGAGCTTCTCTACTATTAGACCTCATTCTTTTTATCTCCCTACGGACTGAGGCGCTTCAGTCACGGTCTGCACGGCCACTGCGGTCGGGGGTTCGAATCCCCCCTCGGGCATGGATATTTGTGCCGTCCTTAGGATCAGCTAGTTGATAAGTAGTTTGTAAGTTTAGGGACTGATGACCCCATAGTTAAGTCCCATAAGCTTAACAAACATTTGAACATTTATCTCCCTACAAAGAGTCATATTGCTGGTAGCATTGTGGAACTAACCCCGCTCCCTTTACCTCCGCAATGCTCGACGGTTGCTGTCCGTCAATCTGCCTGATCTTCATTTAACTGTTCTTGTTCTCTCGCGTTTCCACTTTACAGTCACATCGCCTACAGTCTATTTGGACTGCGTGAAAAGTGTTGAAATGCCCCAGTTGGATCTGTAGCTCAGATAATATGTAATGACTAGTCCACGTTCGATGTCACTAAGTTCACGTGACAGGCCCACTGTGCTGTTATTGCTCCTCTTATGACAACACTATAGTCCCCGCCTCCTTTTATGCTGGCTGGTCCCATTCTCTTGACATATACTGGTCAATTCCGCATTGCACACTTTCGATGTGATAGTGTATTCGGTCCTCTCTCACTAACTTGAGGTACGACGAAAACAACTTTTGCTTTTGATGTTCCCTAACCATTAAGAAAAACAAACTGCGGGCTGTTTTCTAATACGTCTTCAGTGCATCTTCATATCTGTTCGGACATTCTGTATGTTGTATTTTGTTGATTGTATGGTATTGCATTCAAGGCTTTCTTGTACCAATTTTCTCCCCCTAATGCGAACATATTTTGGTAGCACCCACTTACCTAGGGAGACATGATCTTCATAATAAAATAAGACAAATAAGATATAAAACGGAAAGATTCAGAAGTTTCTTTTTTCCCGCGCACTATTAGAGAATGGAACAGTAGAGAAAGCTGTTCGATAAATCCTCTACCAGGTACTTAAATGTGATTTTCAGAGTAAATTTTGAAGATTTATAAGCAGATGTAAACAAACACATCTACCTTTCGGGTGAATCCGTCATGCAGCTCTTGCTGCTATCGTAGTAACTTCCTAATATCGCTATTGAACCACGATGATTCTTTCCAGTCTGTCACTATCTTCCGCGGCATAAACGTGTCCGTCACCTGACCCTACAATACTCCTCTATTTGTGCCACAGAACTTCACCACTCTTCTCCTTAGAGACGAATCTTTACTACCTATTGTTTGTGTAGTATCACTCATATTCTTGTTGTAATTCTTAAGCATAAATTTTTCTCTCCTTTCCTTAAATTTTCGTTCAGTGCAAGTAACTAATGCTACTATAACAGCCTTCTCGTCGTTAGTTAACACCTCTATATGCCAATGCCATTGTCACGTTGGCTACACCGGTTCTTGCCTGATCGCCGAAAATAAGGCACGTGGGGACTGGTTAGTAGCTAGATGGATGGCCACCTTGAAACACACAAAAAAATGAAAGGCACCGTTGGCTTTGGAACGCGAGTCGTATAAATTGTGTCCAATTGAAAGACTCGCACCAGGCTGATGAAACCTACATTATAACTGTTCTATATTCCCCTAATTGAAAAATTCTGACCTTTTTGTTGTCAATAAAGTCAATAGATTCCATTCGTGGGTGGACTGTGTCACTACCTTCCTAAGCCAGTTTTCAAATAATTACGTGGGTGGATCGCATAACTAATGAAGAGGTACTGAACAGAATTGGTGAGAAAAGGAATTTTTGCCATACCCTGACTAAAAGAAGGGATCGCTTGGTAGGACACATTCTTAGACATCGAGGAATCTAAAATTTAGCATTGGAGGGAAGTGTGTGGGATAAAAATCGCAGAGGGAGACCAAGAGACGCGTATAGTAAGCAGATTCAAGTGGATGTGGGTTGCCGTTCTTATGATGAGATGGAAAGGCTTGCTCAGGATAGAGTAGGGTGGAGAGCTGCATCAAACCAGTCTGCGGACTGAAGACCATAACAACAACAGTACAAAGTGTGTTTCGGTAGATCAACGAGAGTCTGCAGAATGGTTCACGAAAGTCCGTGGAATACGACGAGATGGATCAGGCCGCAACCGTCGGACCACCTCGGGAGAAGATCGATACCTCGGAGAAACACGCTAGACGGTAATGATGTAAGCAATGATGTCACTGGGGACAGGACTGACAAAAAGAGTGTTTACAGACGAATCCGGGTTCTGTTTGTAAGAAAATGATGTCCGCATTTTGGTTCGTCGTAGGAAGGGGGGGGGGGGGGGGTATCACATTAACTGCTTTCGTAAAAGACATACAGCGTCAGATCGAGGACTTATAATGTGGGGTGCTGCGGGGTAGAGCTCGCGCAAGAAGTGATGGCCCGTGTGCAGAAACGCATTCTCGAGTTGTGCGCAGAGCGAGTCCATTCCTTTGTTTCTGAGGGACGGCCGGCTCAGTTGCACGTTGCCTGCTGGGCCGTTCACTTCGTCTGTTAAGCCGGCAGTCAACTGCGCCCCGTGACCAGTAGGCAACACGCGGCCGCCCCTCCCAAACAAAGGAATGGACTCGCCCAGCGTCCAGGTTGAGAAGGCAGGGACGCAGTGGCGGAATAAGGGGGGGGGGGGGGGGGGGGCGGAGGGGGCCGATCGCCCCAGGGGGGCCACCAAATACCTGGAAAGATCTTTTTTTTTTTTTCTTTTTGGGAGCCCGCTTGCCATCTCGTTCAGCTGGGACCTCCAAATCTCGAAAGCTATTTTTTTCAGACTGGCAGACTGTCCTGTGCCTCTCGTTCTGGAAGGAGCCTCCAATTCTTTTTTATAGTAATACATGTGGAAAGAGCTATGAGTGGAACAGGGAAATGTATCTATGTTTCATAGATCTGGAAAAGGCTAATGACCGTGTTCCTAGGAGGAAGCTACTGTCAGTTCTTCAAGATTATGGTATAGGAGGCAAACTTCTGCAGGCAATTAAAGGGCTCTACGTAGACTGTCAGGCAGCAGTTGGAGTAGATGGCAAATTAAGCTCATATTTCAGGGTAGTTTCAGGGGTAAGACAAAGCTGTAACCTGTCACCACTGTTGTTCATACTATTCATGGATCATATGTTGAAAACTATAGACTGGCAGGGCGGGATTACAATAGTTCAAAACAAAATAAGCAGTCTCGCATATGCGGATGACTTAGTTATAATGGCAGATTCGATTGAAAGGTTGCAAAGTAATATTTCAGAGCTCGAGCAGAGGTGCAAGGATTATGATATGAAGATCAGCATCTCCAAAACGAAAGTAATGTCTGTGTGGAAGAGATTTAAACAGATTGAGTGCCAGATAGGAGGAACAAAGTTAGAACAGGTAGACAGTTTCAAGTACCTGGGATGTATTTTCTCACAGGATGGCAACATAGTGAAAGAACTGGAATCGAGGTGCAGCAAAGCTAATGCAGTGAGTGCTCAGCTAAGATCTACTCTCTTCTGCAAGAAGGAAGTCAGTACCAAGACTAAGTTAGCAGTGCATCGTTCTATCTTTCGACCAACTTTGTTGTATGGGAGTGAAAGTTGGGTGTATACAGGTTACCTTATTCATAAGGTAGAGGTTACAGATATGAAAGTAGCAAGAATGATTGCAGGTACCAATAGATGGGAACAATGGCAGGAGGGTGTCCATAATGAGGAAATGAAAGAAAAACTGGGAATGAACACCATAGATGAAGCAGTTAGAGCGAACAGACTGAGATTGTGGGGTCATGTTACACGCACGGGAGAAGCAAGGTCACTCATGAGCTCGGCAGCGGAGGGTAAGAGGAGTCGAGGTAGACCAAGAAGAAAGTACTTAGATTCGGTGCAGAATGATTTTGAAGTAAAAGGCATAACATCAGACGAGGCATCAATGTTAGCATTGAATAGGGGATCATGGAGGAATTTTATTAGAGGTACTTTGCTCCGGACTGAACGCTGAAAGGCATAATCAGTCTCTAATGATGATGATGATGATGATGATGATGATGAGTAATACATGTATTTCCAAGTGGTCTGGGGGGGGGGCTGGGCTCCTTTCGTTTCGCCCCCGTCCCGGGTCTCCAACAGCCTTAGTCAAACACTGCAGGGTCCACGACTTCTTGAACGAGCTCTATATCACCCCAGACGCCATTTTTCATCAAGACAATGCACAACCACATGTTGCTTTACGAACACGTTCCTTCTTGGTGTCACGGGATGTCATCTTTTGCCCTACTCCGCCAGATCACCAGATTTGTCGCCAACCGAAAATGTGTGGTATATGGTGAAACGATGGGCAAGTGCAGCCTTATGACCCGAGGCCTTCAACCACAGATGAACTTTGGAACCAGATGAATGCAGCATAGACAACGCCAATCGCGCCCTATAAGCGTCGATGAAATTACGCATGGAACAAGCTATCTGGGCCCATGGTGGACCCTGTGCTTTATAGGTAACGGGACCAATGTTGAACGGAAGTGATTGCAGTGCTAATCATTTCTTTAGAAATGTTTGTAAATTTAAGGGTCTTATATGCTGCGGTTATCAGTCCCTAGGTCTACAAACTACTTAAACTAACTTATGCTAAGGACAACACACACACACACACACGCGCGCGCGCGCGCGCGCGCGCGCGCGCCCGAGGGAGGACTCCGAATCTCAGACGGCGAGCAACCGCGCGCACCGCAGCAAGGCGCCTTAAAACGTTCGACCACTCCAACGCGGCATTTCTTCAGAACATGTACTTATCCTGCGAATATGAACTTCCCCTCTCTAGTCTTCCAGAATGTTCGGTGTTTTGGCAACTTGAATGAATCATGTAGGCACAATAAAATTTGAAAATATGTTAACTGTATGATACCTGCACATTTTAAAGGTGTCATCCTACCGACAATATTGGCCCAATGCGCTAAATATAAAGAATATTTCACATAGTGGCTTACCACTTGCCGGAAAATTACCTAGCTGTAATTTGATTGTTATTAGATGGTAAGTGGTATGAACCGTCGTTTACCTGAAACTTCCTGGCAGATTAAAATTGCGTGCCGGAACCGGGACTCGAACCTGGGACCTTTGCCTTTCGCGGGCAAGAGCTCAACCGACTGAGCTATCCCGACACGACTCACGATCCCGCCTCTTAACTTTACTTCCGCCAGTACCTCGCCTCCTACTTTCCAAACTTGTCTTGCAAGTTCGCAGGAGAGCTTCTGTGAAGTTTGGAAACTAGGAGGCGGGGGTACTGGCAGAAGTAAAGTTGTGAGGCAGCATCGTGAGTCGTGTCGGGATAGCTCAGTCGGTAGAGCGCTTGCCCGCAAAAGGCAAAGGTCCCAGGTTCGAGTCCCGGTTCCGGCATGCAATTTCAATCTGCCAGGAAGTTTCATATCAGCGCACACTCCGCTGCAGAGTGAAAGTTTCATTTTGGAAACATCCCTTAGGCTGTGGCTAAGCCATGTCTCCCCCATACCCTTTCTTCCAGGAGTACTAGTCTTGCAAGGTTCGCAGGAGAGCTTCTGTGAAGTTTGGAAAGTAGGAGGCGAGGTACTGGCGGAAGTAAAGTTGTGAGGCGGCATCGTGAGTCGTGTCGAGATAGCACAGTCGGTAGTGCGCTTGCCCGCGAAAGGCAAAGGTCCCAGGTTCGAGTCCCGGTTCCGACACGCAATTTTAATCTATCAGGAAGTTTCATATTAGCGCACACTCCGCTGCAGAGTGAAAGTTTCATTCTCGTCGTTTACCTCTTTATTTTGAGCTTCTGTGAAGTACTCATTGTTTAAGGAACTTTGAAAGATGCCGTTTAACCTCTCTTAACCCGTGAGTTTGAAGGGAATTCTGAATGAGGTGTTAAATTGACACGCCGTTTGTCGTTCATCGCGGGTAGCTTCGGCCGGTGTATATTCGATACAGTGAGTTACCTTACAAAAATATCAGTTCTTTCCTGACAGACAGAGAACAATGCTCCTAATACCGCTCTCTTGCCACAGAGGTGGAAATCATGAGGCGGCGCTCTCAGAAGACGACAGTAGCGTGAATATTATACAGCTGCGGTAAATTATACACGTGATAAAACCATTATAACACAATGCCAACGTTGTATCGTGATATACTGCCTTGTAACTACTGGTTTCAGTATTAGGCAATTCTTAAATGTTACGGATATAACATCAGACACTAAATAGAAATTGCACCTTATGTATCGTCGATGTGATAACTTGCTTCACGTGATACTATCACGGCAAACAATGTCAAGCACCCAAACAAAGTGTAGAGACAATTTTCTGTACAGTATGAGAACCGGCCTACGGAAAAGAGAAAATAACATGTTACATTATTACACAGCGCAACAACGATGAAACCACAGTTTTATAGTTTGCAGAATCGAAGTAATAATATTTTTGTAGAGGTGTTACTGGACTAACGCCCGTAAGATCTATATACGAAAAATGTTTTGTATTATGGTAGCTATGATTTTAAGGTTGCTAACTTGCATATTCAGCCCCTCCTTCATTAGGAAGGGTTTTACATCCTGTCATCACTGAGAAACAGCTCAGCTAAGTAAAGCTAGGATCTTGTCGAAGGGTTTATCCCAGTATTAGTCTTCTTGTGACCAGTCCTGAACAAACCTTAACACATACGATAATATAAACCATTTTTAACCCGTATTTGATAATGAATCACCGCCATTCACCACATGAAATATGAAGTGGTCAATGATGTTCGTATTGCTTTTAAGTCGAAGTGAGCAAAATTTAAAGATCGGGATACAATTGAAGATTTTGCGAAGTCCGTACGTAAAGTGCCTTCCGTCATGCACAGTGACTTTCATTCACGGTAAGGAATATACACTATGTGATCAAAAGTATCCGAAAACCTGGCTGAAAATGACTTACAAATTCGTGGCGCCTTCCATCAAAAACGTTCGAACGTTTGTAGAGCTTATGGGACTTAACTACGGGGTCATCAGTCCCTAAACTTACAAACTACTTATGAACTAGCTACAACTAAGGACGGCACAAATAACCATGCTCGAGGGGGGATTCGAACCGTCGACCGTAGTGGCCGTGCAGACCGTGACTGAAGCGCCTCAGTCCCCCTTTTTTATTATTATTTTACCCTAAGCTTTTCCTCTTCAGGCGTTGGCGCCTAACTATCATAACCTCCATAAACTAAACATCTCGCCTGCCAAAAAAAAAAAAAAAAAAAAAAAAGGTAAGTAAGTCTTGTGCCACCGCTACTTTTACCTTACCTCGGTCACCGCGGCCGGCACGCCTTCCATCGGTAACGCTGGAATTCAACATAGTGTTGGCCCACCTTAGCCTTGAAGGCAGCTTCCACTCTCGCAGGTGGCTTCTCATTCTTCACGGAGTGTTACACTGAAGAGAGGTATCGATGTAGGTCGGTGAGGTCTGGCACGAAGTCGGCGTTCTAAATCATCCCAAAGGTATTCTACACAATTCAGTTCAGGACTCTGTGGAAGCCAGTCCATTACAAGGATGTTATCGTGTAACCACTCTACCACAGGCCGTGCATTATGAACAGGTGCTCGATCGTGTTGAAAGATGCAATCGCCTTCTCCCAATTGCTCTTCAACAGTGGGAAGCGAGAAGGTGGATAAAACATCAGTGTTGGCCTGTGATGTGATAGTGCCACGCAAAACAATAAGGGGTCAAGCCTCCGCCATGAAAAACACGACCACACAATAACACCACCGCCTCCGAATTTTACTGTTGGCACTACACACGCTGGCAAATGACGTTCACCGGGCATTCACCAGATCCAAATCCTGACATTGGGTCCCCACATTGTGTACCGTGATTCGTCACCCCACACAACGTTTTTGCACTGTTCAATCGTCCAATGTTTACGCTCCTTACACCAAGAGAGGCATTGTTTGGCATTGGCTCGCGTGATGCGTGGCTTATTCAAGTTTTCTCACCTCCAGGCTAATTGTCATAGTACTTAGAGTGGATCCTGATGCAGTCTGGAATTCCTGTGTGATGGGCTGGATAGTTGCCTGCCTCTCTTCAACTGTCGGCGGTCTCTGTCAGTCAACAGATGAGGTCGGCCTGTACGCTTTCGTGCTGTACATGCCCCTTCACGTTTCCACTTCACTATCACATCAGAAACAGTGGACATAGGGATGATTAGGATGTAGAAACCTCGAGTACATTTAGGAGGTTTGTTGACGCGGGATGACGCATCCAGTTTTGGCTATGATTTGTAATTGATTTGTTTCGAGGCATCTCATACCATGTATTTACCATAGATTCAGTTAGAATGACGTCATCGCGTCGTCACCTTTATTTTATTACTTCATCGTAATACCACTTACCCATAGAATATATGTTGTAATCTTAGATCATGATAGATTGTTTCTATTCTAATATGGATAACATTCTGGTTCAAATTATAACCTGGACCACAGTTATGCTCTGCAAAAGTGTACATATTCAATTGAATTAACGCATACTACTTGTAAATTTCATAATAAAGGTAACAAATCGTTTCCTATTATTCTTCTCCACTATTCACTCCATTGATGAACACATTACATAATTAAATTACTTCCGTATAATTATTATGCAAACAGTATACTACTATGTTGCTGAGCCGGCCGCGGTGGCCGAGGTGACTGAGGCGCTCCAGTCACGGTCAGCACGGCCACTACGGTCGGGGGTTCGAATCCCCCCTCGGGCATGGATATTTGTGCCGTCCTAGTTCGTAAGTAGTTCATAAGTAGTTTGTAAGTTTAGGGACTGATAACCCCGTAGTTAAGTCTCATAAGCTTAACAAACATTTGAACTATGTTGCTGCCACCTTGCGCCAACAGACCTTCTGTCAGTCTCTTACAAGCGGTCCATACTGTAACGTGTGGATATTATGATATCTTGAGTAACTGCATTGTTGCACTTTAACTTTCAAACATTCATCTTTAATATACGTAAAGCTTGTTCCTCCTTGTGTAATGTAAATTTTATGCAGTGTTTTGTTAAGTAACTATGCATGACTAATGAATTCTTAACAGATGACCGCAATTTAAAAATATATGCGACCAGAAGATGATGGCAAAGCACATAGAAAACGATCGTCAATAAATAACTCAATCTCCGATATTTTTTTTCAATTTGGATCTAATTAATATATTAATTTGATTGATGTACTTTCTCGGTGGGTCTATGCGCCCAAGAATTCTTTTATTTACTTTCCCTTTCACTTGCGTCGGCGAAGCTGGAAAGTCGACCGAGTAATTTACATGACATGTAATACCTCAACCGATATTGAGAGCAGAACAAGAAATCGGAGGCATTACTTTTCAGCTTGTAAATCAGTACAGCTTAGGCGTGTTATGCAACCTATTCGTTCGGAATTCCAGTCCATCGTCTTATGGGCTGCACCAACTAGATAGCACAGTCATAATAAGACTGCGAAAATGCGCATGTAATTCCCGTTTTCAAGGAAGGTCGTCGATCCAATGAGCAATACTATAGGCCTATATCTCCGACATCGGTCAGTTGCAGAGTTTTTGAACACGTTTTATATTCTAGTAATATGAAATTTCTAGAGATCAGAAATCTGCTTTGTAGGATTCAACATGGTTTCCGAAAGCAACGATCTTGTGAAACACAACTCGCGCTATTTATCCACGAGATGAAGAGGGCAGTAGAAACAGGGTTCCAGGTAGATGCCGTGTTTCTTGACTACCGCAAGACATTCCATGCCGTTCCGTAATGTCCCCAGATGAACAAAGAGCGAGCATTTGAAATATTAGACCACCTGTGTGACTGGCGTTTCGAGGTAACAGAACGCAGCATGTCATTCTCAACGGAGAGACCCCGTCGGAGGTTATAATCCCCTCTCAGGCATGGATCTTTGTGCCGTCTTTAGTATAAGGTAGTTCATAAGTAGTTTGTAAGTTTAGGTACTGATGACCCGGATTTTAAGTCCCAATAAGCTTTACAAACATTTGAACATTTTAACGGAGAGAAGTGTTCAGTTCACCAAGGGGAGTTACAAAACCGTTGCTTTTCACAATATTCATTAATGACCTCGTAGATAACATCGGAAGTTCGTGAGACTTTTTGAGGATGACGTTGTAATTTATCGATAAGTCGCAACACTGGAAAAGGGTAGCGAAATTCAGGATGACCTGTTGCATATCGACGCACGGTGGGGGGAATGGCAATTGAGTCTCAACATAAATAAATGAAAGTGCTACGTTTACGTAGAAAGAAAGATCCTTTATTTTATAACTACGCAATAGCAGGACAAATACTGCACTCAGTTACTTCCAAAAATATCTGGGAATAGACAACCAGACCCGAAGAAATTGTGTCTAATAAAGAACCGGTAAAGCGACTCCTTGCACTGTTCAAGGGTATTGGTTGGCCTTACTAGATATACAGGGAGCGATACCGCACAATAAACTTAGTTTCGGTGCGGGCAGTGGCGGGTTGGACCAAGACTGTTTTGGCTTCCCTGAGAATATCAAATCATCAAATCAGACATACGGAACGAATTGAAATGGAACGACCATATACAATTAATAGCGGATAAGGCAAATGCCAGGCTGAGATTCATAGCAAGAATCCTCAAGAAGTGTAGTCCGTCAACAAAGGAAGTAGGTTACATGACTCTCGTTCGGCCAGCGCTTGAGTATTGCTCATCATTAGTTAGAGCGAACAGACTGAGATGGTGGGGTCATGTTACACGCATGGGAGAAGCAAGGTTACCTAAGAGACTCATGAGCTCGTCAGTGGAGGGTAAGAGGAGTCGAGGTAGACCAAGAAGAAAGTACTTCGATGCAGAATGATTTTGAAGTAAAAGGCATAACATCAGACGAGGCATCAATGTTAGCATTGAATAGGGGATCATGGAGGAATTTTATTAGAGGTACTACGCTCCAGACTGAACGCTGAAAGGCATAATCAGTCTCTAATGATGATGATGATGATGATGATGATGATGTGGGATCCGTACCAGGTAGGGTTAACAGATGGCATAGAGAAGATCCAACGCAGAGCAGCGCGCTTAGTTACGGGCTCATTTAGTAAGCGCAAAAACGTCAGAGATGATTAAGAAACTCCAGTGGCAGACGCAGCAAAAGAGACTTTCTGAATCACGGTATGGGCTTCTGTCAAAGTTCCTGTCGGCCGCAGTGGCCGAGCGGTCTGCGGTGCGCCAGTCACAGTCTGCACGGCCACTACGGTCGGGGGTTTGAATCCCCCCTCAGGCATGCATATTTGTGCGTCCTTAGTATTAGCTAGTTCATAAGTAGTTTGTAAGTTTAGGGACTGATGACCCCGTAGTTAAGTCCCATAAGCTCTACAAACATTAGAACATTTTTTGAATACTTTCCTCCTACGTATATCTCGCGAAACAACCACAAAGATAAAATCAGAGAGGTTAGGGCCCACAGGGAGGCTTACCGACAATCTTTTTTTTTTTTTTTTTTTTTTTTTCGCGAGCCATACGCGACTGGAATTGAAAGGAAGTGACAATGGCACACAAAGTACACTCCACCACACACCGTGAGGTGGCTTGCAGACTATGGGTGTAGAGGCAGAAGAACTGGCTAATGGCTTGTTTAACTGGATTGTTTCCTGCACCGATGAACAAAGCTGTACTTCATCCGTATTTCAGACAAAAGTTTTCTTATAAGAGAAAGAGAAATAAACTAATGCTACTTCACCTTCAGTGGGGGCATTAAGGCGTAGAACGATCAAGGATTTAAGACAGCTTTATCCTTATTGAGCATCCAGAACCTGGAGCAAGAGAAAGCTTTCTTCTGTTATGAGATTTTATCCACAATAAGTACAGAGAAACCTCCTCCACTGGACTGATGACCAAGCAGTTTAGTCCCCTTTAAACACCCAACACCCCCCCCCCCCCCAACGTCCTCCACTCTACAGGAATAGGACGATTCGCAAACAAATAATACAAAAAAATCACTCAGTAGAAGACTTAATGGATTCTTCCTGCAGTTAATTTTACAATGATTAAAATATGCTTCAATTTACGCTTTCTTACTAATGTGAAAAACTGCGAACTGGTCCATATAATTAGTGTCACGTCTGAAAGATAACTTGGAAATGCGTTATCCCACACGGTCGTATATCACTCGCTCTCAACCAGTGTCGCTTCAAAAAATGTGTGTGTAAATCTATCGGACTCAACTGCATGGTCATTATCCCGTAGCTTACAAACTACTTAAACTGATGTAAACTAACCTAAGGACGACACAAACACCCATGCTTGGTTTGAACACCACAGTACTTTACTAGGCATGGTTCTGCTTGGAGGTGGTATGCCGTTGACTTGCTCCGACATTCAAACTGATTTACCGAGCCAGTTATAGGGGGACCTACAGTGTAACGTGAATTCCGAACCACGGTGATACTCATTTTTCACATCAGCAACTTTGCCATGAGTGAAACAAGTGAAAAGTGACAGAAAAAATTCTAGGATTTAGCTGGGATCGAAACCACGACACTTTTTCTTTTTTGTTCTCCATTTCAATCAGTCCTTTGCGGCCGTTGGTTCGTTTTGTTCTATGTTAATCGTTTCGTCCTTGCTCCAGATTTTTTGTTACAGACAGCGTTGAGCCCTCTGACCAGCGCGCTGAGCTACCACTCCGGCATGAACCGTAACGTCACTTTGTATACATACACGGGGTTGACTGAAAAGTAA
Organism: Locusta migratoria; assembly: GCA_026315105.1. Classification (NCBI taxonomy): domain Eukaryota; kingdom Metazoa; phylum Arthropoda; class Insecta; order Orthoptera; family Acrididae; genus Locusta; species Locusta migratoria. The sequence continues at coordinate 286,598,168 of CM048755.1, forward strand.
TTCCTCCACCTGCGAAACTTTTCAACATTGGCAACATTGGTATGCGGCAGGTACTGGCTTGTTCCGTAGCCTCTTCTCTGCACTGAATGGTTGGGTTGTTACAGTGTAAAGTATGCAACCCTGCGATTTAAGCAACGTGCAGTCATTGAATTCTCGACAGCAGAAGGTGTCACCCCAAAGGATATTCAACATAAAATGAAAACAGTTTACGGTGATTGTGTTGATGTGAGTACTGTGCGTCATTGGGTGAGTAAAGATGTTGACGCGGGAACATCTGACCTGCGTGGCAAAGAAAGAATTGGGCATCCTGTGACAGCAACTACCGAGTTTCACAAGAAAAATGTTGACAGATTGATTCAGAATGATCGTCGTGTCACTCAGAGAGAAACTGCAAGCACAATTGGCATTTCACAAGAACGTGTGGGTCTCATCATTGGTTTGCTTGTAATTTGCGGCTGTTTGCTGATGATGCTGTGGTGTATGGGAGGGTGTCGTCTGTAACTGACTGTAACAGCATACAGGATGACTTAGACAAAATTTCTAGTTGGTGCGAAGAATGGCAGCTAGCTCTCAATGTAGAAAAATGTAAGGTGATGCGCATGAGTAGAGAAAACAATCCCATAATGTTCGAATACAGCATTGGTAGTGAGCTTCTTGATGCTGTCGCGTCGTTCAAATATCTAGGCGTAACATTGCAGAGCGATATGAAATGGAACGAGCATGTAAGGACAGTTGTGAGTAAGGCGGACAGCCGACTTCGGTTTATTGGGAGAATTTTGGGAAGATGTACTTCACCTGCAAACGAGACCGCGTATAAAACGCTTGTACGACCACGTCTTGAGTATTGTTCAAGTGTTTGGGACCCACAGCAGATCAGTTTAAAGGAAGACATAGAGGCGGTTCAGAGACGAGCAGCTAGATTTGTTACCGGTAGGTTCGACCAATGCGCGAGTGTCACGGAAATGTCCGCAACTCAATTGGGGATCGCTGGAAGAAAGACGACGTTCTTTTCGTGAATTTCTGTTAAGTAAATTTAGAGGGCCGGAATTTGAAGCTGAGTGTAGTACGATCTTGCTGCCGCCTACTTACATTTCGCGTAAAGATCACAAAGACAAGATAAGAGAAATTAGGGCTCGTACGGAGGCATATAGGCATTCTTTTTTTCCTCGTTCAATTTGGGAGTGGAATAGGAAAGGAAATGCCTAGTAGTGGTGCAGTGTACCCTCCGCCACGCACCTTACGGTGAATTGCGGAGTATGTATGTAGATGTATCGGAAGGTCTGTGCACGATGGGTACCCCGGATGCTGACTTCTGAAATGAAAGCACACAGACGTGAAATTCGCCAGTAACTCCACTCGCGTTACGAGCACGAAGGTGGCGCGTTTCTCCATTCAATTGTGGCTGGAGACGAAACGTGGGTACACCATTGTGTGAGACTGTGGCTGCGGAAACAAGAGTGTTGACTTCTTCCATAACGGCTTCAGAAAACTTATTCATCGTTGGCAGAAATGTATCTAACTGGCTGGTGATTATGGGGAAAAGTGAATATTGGTAATTAAAGATCACATTCTAAGGGCGATTTCTGCGTTTGATTTGTTAAAATATTCACATCTAAATCCAATTGACGAAGGTGGAGGCATTACTCTTCATTCAACCCTCGTAAAAATATGGTTTTATTTCATAGGCATACTCAATATACCACGCTATTTTACAGGAATAATTTTTCCAATGATCCTGATGAAGAATGAAGATCAGTATCGGTCTAATATAATACGTAATTTCATTGCAGATCTAAATCTCAGCTAACAGCGCGGCTAGCTTCAGTGCATTATAGTGAGTCGTGTAGACTTAGAATGTTACGAGTATACAGCATTATATTGTAATATGTGTCGTTGTGAATTTATGGGCTGGTATTCACAAAGGTCACGGCCTAACCTACTTCCCGTTACAATGAACGAAGTCATGTACCAAAACGTTCCTTCCCCACGATTTGCTACTATCAATGTATCAGCTTATGAGATTTCATCAGAACAACGCCCTGGCACGCTTTACACTCGATGTTAAGAATAATATTGAAGTATAGTCTGGTCGAAAAATGGTCCTGTTCCATGTCCAGCTCGGTTAGCTGGCATGACACAAATAGACGTCTTATTCTGGGGGCGTGTGAAGAGCCTAGTTTACGAGGCTACCGTAGATACTCCTTCGGAATTGGTTGCTAAGATTGTCACAGTCGCGGAAGTTGTACGCCAAGTTCCTGGAATTCTTGAACGTGTGGCACAGTGGACGGCGATTCGTTGTACGCTTTGCAGTGATCATGATGGTTAAAATTTTGAAGGCCGCGTGGAATGGCTGTTTGGTGTATGGCGTCATTCCACGTACTGGGCGGCGTTCCCACCGGAGGTTCGAGTCCTTCCTCGGACGTGGTTATGTATGTTGTCCTTAGTGTAAGTTAGTTTAAATAGTTTGTAAGTAGAGAGACTGATGACCCTAGTAGTTTGGGCCAATAGGTTTACAAACATTTGAACATTTTGAAAATTTTGAACAGTTTTTGTAAAAGAACTGTTCTGCATATTTTACGTATACTGACTTACCACATGTCGAAGGATAGGTACTCAATATCATGTGGGGCTTCTCTGGCCCCGAAGACAGCAGCGAGACGGCGTGGTAGTGAATAGGCCTATGCAACGCCTTTAATTCAGCGCAAAGTTCCTAGTGATTGGAAAAAAGCGCAGGTGACTCCCGTATATAAGAAAGGAAAGAGAACTGAGCCACACAATTACAGGCCAATATCGTTGACACCACTTTCATGTAGAATTTTAGAGCATATTCTCAGTTCGAATACAGTAAATTTCCTTGAAACGGAAAAGCTTCTTTCCATGAATCAGCACGGGTTTAGAAAACATCGTTCATGTGAAACTCTGCTTGCCCTTTTCTCACATGACATCTTGCGAGCCATGGATGAAGGGCAACAGGCGGATTGTGTTTTTCTCGACTTCAAAAAGGCGTTTGACACGGTGCCACACTGCAGACTGCTAACGAAGATACGAGCTTATGGAATAGGTTCACAAATTTGTGACTGGCTGGAAGACTTCCTAAGTAATAGAACGCAGTACGTTGTTCTCGACGGCGAGTGTTCATCAGAGACGAGTGTATCGTCAGGCGTGCCCCAGGGGAGTGTGATAGGACCGCTATTATTTTCTATCTATATAAATGATCTGATGGACAAAGTAAGTTGTAATTTGCGGCTCTTTGCTGATGATGCTGTGGTGTATGGGAGGGTGTCGTCTGTAACTGACTGTAATAGCATACAGGTTCACTTAGACAAAATTTCTAGTTGGTGCGAAGAATGGCAGCTAGCTCTCAATGTAGAAAAATGTAAGGTGATGCTCATGAGTAGGAAAAGCAATCCCATAATGTTCGAATACAGCATTAGTAGTGAGCTTCTTGATGCTGTCGCGTCGTTCAAATATCTAGGCGTAACATTGCAGAGCGATATGAAATGGAACGAACATGTAAGGACAGTTGTGAGTAAAGCGGACAGCCGACTTCGGTATATGAGGAGACTTTTGGGAAGATGTACTTCACCTGTAAAGGAGACTGCGTATAAAACACTTGTACGACCACGTCTTGAGTATTGCTCAAGTGATTGGGACCTGCAGCAGATCAGTTTAAAGGAAGACATAGACGCGGTTCAGAGGCGAGCAGCTAAATTTGTTCCCGGTAGGTTCGACCAATGCGCGAGTGTCACGGAAATGCTCCGGCAACTCAATTGGGGATCGCTGGAAGAAAGACGAAGTTCTTTTCGTGAATTTCTGTTAAGTAAATTTAGAGGGCCGAAATTCGAAGCAGAGTGTAGTACGATCTTGCTGCCGCCTACTTACATTTCGCGTAAAGATCACAAAGACAAGATAAGAGAAATTAGGGCTCGTACGGAGGCATATAGGCATTCTTTTTTTTTTCCTCGTTCGATTTAGGAGTGGAATAGGAAAGAAAATACCTAGTAGTGGTACAGTGTACCCTCCGCCACGCACCTTACGGTGAATTGCGGAGTATGTATGTAGATGTAGATGTAAATGGTACACCGCTAAGCGCAGCTGAGACAAAATCGTTTGCAGTGTCGCAGCCAGTTCTGGTCTGTTCGTGGGTGCAGTTTACTGGATTGATGTGCCCGTGCTGCTAGAGCAATTTACGTTAGCGATTTCCAAACAAATGGATAGGGTGTCAGATACCGACATTGTGGTCTACTCGTTCGCCCGACCTCAATCCATTAGAGTTCTGTTTATGGGGTCATTTGAAGTCAACTGAGTATGCCACGCGCATCCACAACACAGAACTGCTGTGTCAGCGCATGCAGTAAGGGTGTCTGCAGATACGAAAGACGCCTGGAATATGGTAACGAGTGACACAAGACATGTTGCGGCGCATAGACGCCTGCATTACATCTCGTGGTAGCCATTTTGAGGACATTCTGCAGAGAACAGTACGTAAAAAATTACACTGTATCAACACAATTGACCAACCTGCATAGTGAAGTGGTCATTGTCATGTACGAGGGTTGGAACGTAAATAGTGATAACACATCTGTGGAGAGAGTATGCAATGGAATCTACTACTGTTAAATTCGCGTCTGTAGCACGTCATCTTCGTGGTGCAGCAATTTTAATGGCCAGGAGTGTATTATGAAGTGAAGGCTGTTACTCTACAGCAGTGTTTTCCAACCTTTTCGAATATGCGATCCCCTTCCAAATAAAAACTATGTTATCTCAAAGGGCCGCAGCGGAGCGGCCTGGCATATTGAGGCACTATGCTCCGATGCGAGAGGCCGTTCCCCGTCGGGGGTTCGAATCCCCCCTTGGGCATAGATGTTTCAAATGTTCAAATGTTTGTATGGTTTATGGGACTTAAAAATGTTCAAATGTTTGTTAAGCTTAAGGGACTTAACTACGGGGTCATCAGTCCCTAAACTTACAAACTACTTATGAACTACTTACGAACTAGGACGGCACAAATATCCATGCCCGATGGAGGTTTCGAACCCCCGACCGTAGTGGCCGTGCAGACCGTGACTGGAGCGCCTCAGTCCCCTCGGCCACCGCAGCCGGTGGGCATAGATGTTTGTGCTGTCTTTAGTGTAAGTTATTTTATAAGTAGTTTGTAAGTTTAGGGACTGATGACACCGCATTTGAGTCCCATAAGCTTAACAAACATTTATTTCAAAGGAAACTAATTAAATCTTTTTTTTTTTTTTTGCCCCAGCTTCTTTTAAATTCATAGACGATTTTTTTTTTTTTTTTTTTTTTTGTATTTTTTCCCGAATGGATCACATTATCCTATTTTACATGATTTCCGACAGAAAAATATATTTTGCGTAACGAGTGTTTCGTATTCCAGGCAAACCTCAGAAGCGAATTACGCCCATTAACAAAAGTCTCCCTGTATAGACAATTTGTAAAGAAGTAGAGAGAGATATTTTTCAGAATTCCTTATTGTATCATGTTCTATTACTCGTCACGTTGGTTCCTGAAAACAGTTTTAAGGCTTTGCGCTTATTCATCATTAACACAATGTATTATAAAAAAATCTATGTTCTATTTAATTAATAATTAATATTACGCAATGGACTCCATAATTTTAACGTTAAATAGACTTGGCGACCCCCTGGCAGGCAACGACTGGCTGCCTAAGAATATCTTTAACAGGATACTCTCATGGGGAATTAAAGTGAGATTATTAGGAATGAGCACATGCAGATGGCATAAAGATGGCCAAGCTTTCAAAGTTAATATAGAAGTCATGAGAAGGAAAAGACCTTCGTAGGAGGAGTGAAAGAAGGCACTGGTCGATGAACTCAGAATATACTAGTAAGACATAAAACTCAGCAAGAGAATAATGGATAAATAATAATTTCTAACTCACAATTCATGAAAGTTAGTGCATGCAGAGTTATTCTAATGCTAAATAATGCCTGTAAATACTTATGAGAAAGAAATTCAGATAATTTTAATAGAGGTTTTTGAAACTAACCTGTATGATTCTGGGCGGGGCCCGCTGGAGTCGTCGCTGTATCTGGCCAGGGTGTACTTCACCCCATCCTTCTCGATGGTCACAGTACGATTCTTCATCCAGTATTCAAATTCTCTCTCCAATGTTGGCATACTCTTGTTCAAGAAATCAATGTCCTTCGTGAATTCATAGTAGCTTTTGAACATAGGTATGAGTAGCGGTGGATGTGAACGCATTAAGTAGTAAATTCTTCCACCATTGGGTATTAAACCGTAGGTGTCGACCACGTTCACAAAATTCTTGAGCATTCCTTTAACGGTAGCGTACATTTCACAGTACAGGAGACCTCTGGCAATCCAGTAGGAGTCCCAATAGTAAAACTCACGAAATCGTCCTCCAGGAACGATAACTGGATTTGGGACATAAATGATTGAGTACTGTTCAGGATGTTCCCTGACATCGTCCTTCATTTTCCTTCCAAGATTTTTCCAGAAATGGTTCAGATCTGATGCCCATTGGCGGTACTGTTTGTCTTGGATTCTATCCAGGAAAGCTGGATGCTCTACCCAATCCTTTGGATCCCATGGTTCAAATTCACTGCCTGGAGGATCGAAGGTTTCATTCACAAAGAGTTCTACTTCAAGTTTATCTGGCATTCTGTTTGTTCTGTTCATCAATTTTTCAAAACGTTCCAGTGTTTCATTTGGAGAGAATTTCATCTTCATATCAACGAATGTTTTGGAATCATCGTATATCGATGCCATCTGTACCGTGTGCAGGAGTTCTCCATAGCAGTAGATGTTGCTGAAAAGAGAAACAGTAATTGGTAGTAATGTTTTATATCACAGAGAACATTATAGAAATGTTGAAATAATATAAAAACGTTGCATACAAAAAGGTCTGATACGGTTATACAAAAATGGCTAGTAAAACGTAATTTGTGACGGGATAAAAATAAATTAGTTACGAACTCATTATGGTTTACAACTAATCTGCAAACCATTCTCAAACCTTAATGACGTATTAAAATATCAGTCTTACAATACTCTAAATACATTTAATTTTGGATATTGCCTCATACTCAAATCGTACAAAGACATCAATAATTTTTCAGAGATTTTTCGCACCACTACTTTCCATTTCAAAAGCAGAAAACACTTATCGTACTTTCGAACGATGTGGGTCCTAATACATGAATAATGGATCAATGATCAAACAACCTAGATTTGGACAAAGAACCCAAGATATCTATTACTTCCATCGTCTTCAGAGTCTAGGGCAAAGACTGACACCAAGTCGTTGAATAAAGGTTTGACTTATAAAAGAAACATTTATTAAACCATAGCGTAAAAACTTCAAGACATTTGTACAATGTGACGTCGAAATAACTACTGTGCTTATAAAGGCCACTTATAATGAAAGTCATCGGTTCAAAGATAGGTGAAAATTTCGGTGTAGAGAGCAATTTGCCAAATCACCTTCCTTCAAGGGTGATACACTCACTTGTGAATGCCGGCCGCGGTGGCTGAGGGGACTGAGGCGCTCCAGTCACGGTCTGCACGGCCACTGCGGTCGGGGGTTCGAATCCTCCTTCGGGCATGGATATTTGTGCCGTCCTTAGAATAAGGTAGTTGATAAGTAGTTTGTAAGTTTAGGGACTGATGACCCCGTAGTTAAGTCCCATAAGCTTAACAAACATTTGATCTTGTGAATGTAGTGTTTTTCACTATGAGGACCAGTTACTTATACAAGAAAATTGGTAATCCCCTGTATTACTTTCTAGAAGCTTCCGGTCCTCAAAGTGTGTAAATAGAACAGAACACGTCGGCAGTTTGTCTTTTTACCTCTGACGGTGATCGAAATCAGAGAAAATACCGGCCCTTTACCCGAAAAGAAAAGAAAATGATCGAGCTCACAGTCGACAACATTTCATTCAATCTATGAAAATGGAAACGGGTGTACGAATTTGAAGTATTCCAACATCTCGATTGTTACTGGACGAAGTTGAAAATTTGTGGCCGCGCGGAATGGCCGCATGGCCTAAGGCGTCATGCTGCGGACTGGGCGGCCGTTTCCATCGGAGGTTCGAATCCTCCCTCGGACATGGGCGTGTGTGTTGTCCTTATTGTAAATTAGTTTAAGTAGTTTGTAAGTCTAGGGACTGATAACCAGTGCAATTTGGTCCCATAGCTTTACAAATGTTTGAAGATTTGATTTTTTTTTTTTTTTTAATTTATGCTGGACTTGAATTCGAACCCTGTTTTCTCGATTCTGGGCTGCTGTCGCCTTGACCAATTTTATTGTCATTATTATGCTTCGGGTAGAATGGTTCGCCGGCCGCGGTGGCCGAGGAGACTGAGGCGCTTCAGTCACGGTCTGCACGGCCACTACGGTCGGGGGTTCGAATCCCCCCTCGGGCATGGATATTTGTGCCGTCCTAGTTCGTAAGTAGTTTGTAAGTTTAGGGACTGATGATCCCGTAGTTAAGTCCCATGAGCTTTACAAACATTTGAACATTTGTAGAATGGTTCTTGGCGAACGTTGATCGTTTTCGTTCTATTTTGATCGATGAGTCCTGGGCTCAGTTTTTTCTTATTACAGAAGGCATCCAGCACTCTGAACAAGCTGAGCTGGGGTGCCGTTTATTTCCAGCTTTGGACCAGCGGTACAACGTGCCCATTACTTGCTCTTTCTCGCAGCTTTGACTATATTCCCGCAAGGGACCGGGTTTGTTTTGGCGTCTGCACAGGGACTGTCATTGGCCTTACCGAGTGAGGTGGCGCAGTGGTAACCCACTGGACTCGCATTTGGGATGATGGTGGTTCAAATCCACCTCCGGCCATCCAGATTTGAAATTTCCGTGAATTCCCTAAATCACTCCAGGCAAATACCGGGGTGGTTCCTTTCAAAGGGCACGGCCGATTTCCTTCTCCATCCTTACCCAAACAACCCGAGCGTAAGCTCCGCCTCTAATGATTACGCTGTCGACGGGGCGTTAAACACTAATCTTCCTTTTTTCTTCCCTTTCACGATGTCGACGCAACGTTAAACCCTAAAATTCCTTCCTCCCTGTCATTGGTTATGTCGGAGACGTACGTACATATGATTATACGGTCTCGCAACTTACAACAAAACCGAAATAGTTAGCCATGGAGCATTATTTTGTACCAGAAAATATGACTGAGTTGTAAGATTCTACATATAGCTTGATTATGAATGTGCCGTGTGTTGAGATGAGCTGTATACTACACTGGCATGTAAGTGTCAGAGTAGCTGAGTCCTAAGGGCAGTATCTCCTTATAGAGGATGGACAGTTATTTCCAGAGACAAAAAAAAAAAAAAAAAAAAAAAAAAAAAAAAAAAAAAAAAAAAAATTAAATTAAAAAAAAAAATAAAAAAATAAAAATAATAATCCACTGTTGTCCGATCGGTTCGTATACTTTAGCGCGCACAACACTTCCTAGTAACGTCGACATCTACTTCGATACTCCGCAAGCCACCTCACAGTGTGTGATGGAGGGTTCTTTGTGATACCATTGCCACTTCCTCTTCCTATTCCAGTCGTGTATGATTCACGGGAAAAAGATTGCCGGTAAGCTCCAATGTGGGATTTAATCTCTTTAATTTTCTGTACCGTGGTACAGAATGTCTCTATTGCAGCCGCGGTGGAGTAGCCGAGCGGTCTAAAGTGCCTCGCTGCAAAGTGCCTCGCTGCATGGGTGTGTGTGTTTGTCCTTAGGTTAGTTTACGTAGGTTTAAGTAGTTTGTAAGCTACGAACTGATGACCACGCAGTTTGGTCCGATAGATTTACAAACAAACAACAACAAAAAATATCTCTATTGCAATGTCTGGAGTTTCATCATTTCTGTGACGCTTATACATTACTAAATGAACCGTAGCGAACCGTGCTGCTCTCCATTGGACCTTCTCTATGTCTACTATTAACCCTACCAGGTACGGATCCCACAATGATGAGCAATACTCAAGCGATGGCCGAACGAGTGTTGTAACCTACTTCCATTATTAATGGACTACACTTCCCCATGGTTCTTCCAATGAATCTGTTTGACATCTGACTTACCCACGACTAATTTTATGAGTCGTGTCATTTCAAATTGCTCCTTTAGTATACTCCCACATATTTTCTGAAAGTAACTGTTTCCAGTGTTTGTCCTGCTATTGGGTACTTGTATAATAAAGGATCTTTCTTTATATGGAAACGCAACACTTCACACGTGTTTATGGTAAGGCTGAATTGCCATTCCGTTCACCGTGCGTCGATACGCTGCACATTATCCTGCTTTTTGGTACCCTTTCACAGTGTTCCAGCTTCTCAATAAACAGCAGCATCATCCGCAATTTGAACTTCAGATGTTATCTAAGAGGTCATTTATATAGACTGTGGAAAGCAATGGTCCTATAACACTCCCCTGCGGCACGCCTGGAGTTACTTTAACGTATGAAGTCTTCTCTCCATTGAGAATGACATGCTGCATTCTGTTAGCTAGAAACGCTTCAGTTCAGTCACACAGTTGGTCTAATATTCCATATGCTCGCACTTTGTGCATCAGGTGACAGTTCGTAACAGCATGGAACGCCTTGCGGAAGTCAAGAAACACGGCATCTACCTCAGCTCCTGTATCTACTGCCCTCTCGGTATCGTGAAAGGCAAATCTATATACATAAGAGAAAGTCGTGTTAGTTACACCATTTATATCTTAAGAAAGGCTGGACCGATTTTAATGATCTCCGATTTGTTGGATTTGTCTCTGTCCCGAATAGCTCAAATTCAAAATGTTCAAATGTTTGTAAATCTATCGGACCAAACTGCGTGGTCATCAGTCCGTAGCTTACAGACTACTTAAACTAAGGTAAACTACCTACATACAATGGGAATAACAGAAGAGGACCCTAAATGTAGGATCTGTGATGACGGTGATGAAACTGCATCACATCTAATATTCGAATGCATTGCATTGGAGAGTAAAAGGCACAGAACATTTGGCACAAGGAGACTCGAAGAAATTGTGTCTAATAAAGAACTGGTAAAGGGACTTCTTGCACTGTTAAAGGGCATTGGTTGGCTTTACTAGATATACAGGGAGCGATACCACACAATAAACTTAGTTTCGTTGCAGGCAGTGGCGGGTTGGACCAAGACTTCTTTTGGCTTCCCTGAGAAAATCAAATCAAGATAAACTAACCTAAGGACAAGCACACATACCCATGCCCCAGGAAGGACTCAAACCTCCGACGGTGAGCAATATATATATATATATATATATATATATATATATATATATATATATATATAGACCCCGTGTGTTTAGAAGGAAGGAAGCTGGGGTTTAACGTCGACAGCTTGGTCGTTTGAGACGGAGCTAACGCTCGGGGTGTTGGGTAATGATGGAATTCGGGCGTGCCCTTTGAAAGGAACCATCCCGGCATTTGCCTGGAGTGATTTAGGGAAATCACGGTAAACCTAAATCTGGATGGTCGGAGGTGGATTTGAACCACTATCCTCACGAATGCGAGTCCAGTATGTTACCACCACTGCGCCAACTCGCTCTGTCACCGTGAGTTTGTATGTATTGCATACACATCAAAGGTTTTGTTACGATTTTGATAAAATTTTGCTCGCGTGATCTTCAAAGCAAGAGGAATGTCACAGCCTACATAAAATTTCGTTCGGTGCGTGGCGGAGAGTACTTTTTTACAGAATTCGACAAAATCAAAAGTTTTATTCCAATCTCAATGAAATTTTGCACGCCTTACCTTCAAAATGAAATGAATTCCACCGTCTGCATAAAATTTCGAATGGTGCTTGGCGGAGGGAACTTTACTCACAGACTTCGACAAAATCTAAAGTTTTATGCCGATATTGATGAAATTTTGCACATTTGACCTTCAAAACGAGAGGTAGGTCACTGCATGGCGGACGGTACTTCACAACACACAGCAACACCGTTTCACCGACTGAAATCTGGTAGATATACGAGAGTTTTCATTGACAGGGAAGAGCCGATAGACTGAATGATGTATTGTTTGAAAGGAATTCAATGTACTCTAAAACTTACTCTTCCTGAACATTTTAACATGAAAGACACTGTTCCACCTAGGGTTGCCAGATCTCCGGGCGCCGCCCGGAGTGCCCGGGTTTGGAATAAATTCTCCGGGTCTATGGGCCAATGATGACTCTCTTCTCCGGGCTTGAATGTAATCTTCATCTTAACTTTTTTTACGACGCTTTTTAAGTACTATGCTCATATAACGACGATCTACATCGAACTTAACGTAACTTAAACTAAGGACGACCACAACATCCATGCCCTAGGGGGGGGATTCGAACCTCTGGCGGGAGCAGCCCTGCGCACCGTGGCAAGACGCCTCAGTGCGCTCGGCCATTCCCGGCCGGCTCCTCTCTAGTAATTATGAATAACTTTATATAAATGTCAATTTCTTATTGCAACTAAACGCTACTTTTCTATTCTTCCTCTGAAAACTTTTCGCTGTTGCGTCGGTAGTAATCGGCTAGCGCATTATTAAGCAAACACTGTTGCGGCGACGTGTCAACTGGCAACGTCTATTATTTGTGTTCGTTCGTTCATTGTTTGTTATCAGTTTACCGGCAATTTTTGGAATACTCGGATCGTGTGTGAACAGACAAGCTTACATTAACTGAGATTAGTGAGTAATAACAGTGAAATGAAGAGACGATATCTAGGGGGGGGGGGGGCACGTCTGGTCTCCGGGCCTGCCTCTAGTTCCATCTGGCAACCCTAGTTCCACCATTCCACCATTGTTTGCCACCACACGTTTATTTATCATGAGCTATGTCATAGATAATAACGTATACAGCATTGTTTTATTTTTTGTTTCATTTTGTTTGTGATTTGTTTTGAAACAAGCATATAAAGATTACCGGGCAGTTTGTTGGTATTATGCGACTGCTTTAAAAAAATCTTATTCTTAATAATGACGCGCAAAAGAAGATCTAATATCTGACAACACGTCCGTAATGTAAAAAGGCTTCGAAACATTGCGAACCAATCCACTGCAGAAGATGTAGAAATAGCACGAGCCGGCCGCGGTGGCCGAGGGGATTGAGGCGCTCCAGTCACGGTCTGCACGGCCACTACGGTCGGGGGTTCGAATCCCCCCTCGGGCATGGATATTTGTGCCGTCCTTAGTCTTAGCTAGTTCGTAAGTAGTTTGTAAGTTTATGGACTGATGACCCCGTAGTTAAGTCCCATAAGTTCTACAAACAAATAGCACGAAAAGAGCGCCGCGTTAGTATGGCCCGACTTGGAAGTTATCAGAGACAAGAGCAAAGAGAGTTCGTGAAGCGGCTCGGTTGGCAGGGAGAAATCGACGAGCTTATCGCATAAATCATCAACAAGATAATCTTCGACGCTCAAGAAGGGGTGCTGCAAGTGTTGATTTAAATCGAGCAGCGTTTCTATATGACTGCACAGCTGATTACACCTCTCATCCTTTCGATCTCATTGATCCAATGTACGTTGTCTGTGAGCATTGTGGTGTTAAGCGCAAGAGCATCCGGCCACAAAAATAAAAAAAAAATGTTCAAATGTTTGTTACGCTTATGGGACTTAACTACGGGGTCATCAGTCCCTAAACTTACAAACTACTTATGAACAACTTACGAACTAGGACGGCACAAATATCCATGCCCGAGGGGGGATTCGAACCCCCGACCGTAGTGGCCGTGCTGACCGTGACTGGAGCGCCTCAGTCATCTCGGCCACCGCGGCCGGCACAAAACTAAATTCATCTCCGAAAGGAAATTAAACACGGTTGCCTGTATCTGTCGGAAGTAACATTAGGAAAAAAATAATGAACCCAATGGAGAAAATGTGTGGTCAGCACGGCCACTACGGTCGGGGGTTCGAATCCCCCCTCGGGCATGGATATTTGTGCCGTCCTAGTTCGTAAGTAGTTCGTAAGTAGTTCATAAGTAGTTTGTAAGTTTAGGGACTGATGACCCCGTAGTTAAGTCCCATAAGCTTTACAAACATTTGAACATTTTTTTTGAGAAAATGTGCGATTCCTTCACGCTTCGATATACCAAATAAGCGTAATTTGTTTGAAGTTTATACAGTCTATCTTGATGCATTGTGATCAATTTAAAAAAAGTTAACATTTCTTACAAACAAGTCAGCTTTTTGTTATTAACAACCTGGTCAAAGCCTTCGGTTTTATTGGTAAACAGTAAGTATTGCTCTGAGAGGCGTTACGACGACTTCAAGGAATGAAGTTTCTCATAAATCGTTGCCTGGGATGTGTTTGCGGCAAACGTGTGTGTCGCAATTTTCAACTTTGCACGGCAGTAAGCGCCTTACGCAGAATTCCGAGTGCTCTGCTGCAGAACAAGGACTTCATGAGGAAAGGACCTGCAACCATTTGTGGCTTGTTTCGCAATTCTGGCTAGTTAGAGTTTTGAGTAGCTGCCAACGTCCACAAACTACTCGCCGAGTATCGTGTTTCATCTTACGGTTGGACACGGACACTGCCAGGTCGCTAAAAGAAACTTACTAACAGTTGAAATTGGTAGAGAGTATTCACAGGATATGAATGGAAAGTAGTTGTTCAAAAAATGTTCAAATGTTTGTATAGTTATGGGACTTAACTACGGGGTCATCAGTCCCTAAACTTACAAACTACTTATGAACTACTTACGAACTAGGACGGCACAAATATCCATGCCCGAGGGGGGATTCGAACCCCCGACCGTAGTGGCCGTGCAGACCGTGACTGGAGCGCCTCAGTCCCCTCGGCCACCGCGGCCGGCTGGAAAGTAGTCCTACTTCACATAGCTGAGGACATTATACAGAAATTACAACCGCGTCGAAACCGATTTGGTCGCAAGCTTCCATGTATAACACAATTATGATACGAGAATTTGAAGCATCTCGACCGTTAAATTTATTTCAATGCCTTGGAACGGTCCAGATGTTAGAATATTTTAAATTCGTGTTTTTATGGCCGTGAATGTCTACCAGTGGTGTCATGTTCGGAAGAACAGACATCATATCAGTAACATTAAATATGATACGAGGGTATCAGATGGAAAACCATTTCTGAGTACAGAAGGGAAAGCTGAAAGGTGGAAGGAGTAGATAGAGGAGCTCTATAAAGGTAATGAACTTCGAGTCAATATTGTAGGAAGGGAAGAGGAAGTAGATGAAGATGAATATGAAACATGAGATACTATACTGAGAGATTAATTTGACTGAAAGACCTCAGTCGAAACAAGGTCCTTGGACTAGATGACATTCCCTCAGAGCTACTGAAGTGTCTGGGAGAACCAGCCATGACAAAACTATTTCACCTGGTGAGTAAGATGTATGAGACAGAAGAAATACCCTCAGACTTTGAGAAAAATGTAATAATCCCCATTCCAAAGAAAGCAGGCACAGACAGGTGTGAAAATTACAAAACCATCAGTTTAATACGTTATGGTTATGGTTTTAACACGTATTATTTACAGAAGGATGGAAAGGCTGATAGGTGCTGAACTCGGAGAAGATCAGTTCGGATTCAGGAGAAATGTAGGAACACGTGATGGGTTTTGTTACTTGGGCAGTAAAATAACATATGATGGTCGCAGTACAGAGAATGCAAAACGCAGAATTGCAATGGGTAGAAAAGCGTTTTAACATCTCAGAAAGATTTTATGCAATAATATCTTTTGCTATAGGTAGTGAAAGTGATCACCGGACTTCAATGGATGAAAAGAAAAGTCAAGAAACAGCAAAAGAAAGTGGATCTCCTTCCAACGAAGAGGAAAACGGTGTGCAAAAATGAGATAATTGTTAAATAGCTGAAGGCAAATAAATTGTAGCCACTGGCATGACGGAAATTTCTGGAATGGGTGAAGGATGTTATGAGACTGCCATGAGAAACTCGATGAAAAAGGAGCGGTGGGTAGGCGTAAGAGCCTCGTAAATTTAACGTAACGAGTTCCAGAGAAAGGGTAACATTTCTTCACTTTCTGTCTCTAACATTAATTACTGGTAACAAAATCGTTTCTTTGAAAACAAGGAGAGTGAAATAACATTTCACTAGAGAGCTAAGAGAATATCTTTATGAATACAAGAGGTATGGAAAGACTGTACAGAAAAGAAGTTGTTCAAGTTATTGATAATATTACTATATTTTCGGCAAAACAGAACATTCATGAAACACATATTTACTTCACATTCAGTTCAAGTTATTCGGAAGTGTATCCATAGTAAGTTGTGTAAAGAGGATGGAATTTAAAAAAAAGTATAAATATCTGATATGCTGACAAACACCGACGGAAATTAGAAAGAGGTGATATTGAAACATCAACTTCTTGAAGAATCAATGGCAATAACTATACAAACTAATTTAAGGAAACGCCTTAATCATAGGGCTGGGTCGTGAATTGAATTTATCTACACTTATATACATGCACATTTATTGATGGAAATGACGCCTGCTTACCGGTAAAAGTGTTACTATAAAATGAGAATGAATGACGCTTTGCCGCGGTGGAATTGCTGATCGTTCAAAGGCGCCTTGCTGCGGAGTGTCTCTATGTGTGTTTTCCTTAGCATAAGTTAGTTTATGTAGTTTGTGAGCCTAGGGACTGATAACCTCAGCAGTTAAGTCTCTAAGATTTACAAACATTTGAACAGTTTTGTCAAAGATTCGTCTCTAAGCAGAAGAATTGTGAAGATGTCCAGCACAAATCGAGGGACATTGTAGTCTCAGGTGACGGATACGTTTGTAACACTGAAGATAGCGAGACAATGGAACGAATTTTAATATCTGGACACATAAACACATCTGAAAAGCGGACTTCATGAAAAATAACAAGGACGACGAATGAAAGCGTTAGGTTAGCCACAGATGGAAAAACATAAGCAACCGAGGAAAGTTCAGAGCAAACTAAATCATAAAGAAATTTGGCACACTGGTTACCGCACTGGAGTCGTGTTGGCAACGAGTGAAGGTCAACTGCTCCCCAGATCATCCTGAACGAAACTTAATACGATTTTCCTACATATTGGTACCTCCAACAATGCCGCATATGATATGTCTCACTTTACTAATTCTGACCCCCCCAGGGAGACTCGCGGTTCTTTGGTGAGTACATAAGTGGCGAGCATGGTGCCCCGAGCTAATGCAATCTTTCTTTCTTCTTTTGTCACTGGACTGCATTTCATTTTCCTCCCCTCCTTTCCTATTCTATCCTCACTCCTTCTCCTCCCCACCAAGGGACTGATGACCTAGGCAGTTTGGTCCCCTGTCCCAAACAAACAAACAACTATTTCTGCCAACTATGTCACCTAAATATCAAATAGATTATGGGTTTCCTTTCATTCCTTGCAAATGACAGCAAACAAAGAAACTTCGGGAAAATGAATCGCAATGACAATAGGTCAAAAGGCATAGTTGTTCTCTGGGCTGTATTGTACTTATGTACGACGCAAACTATGCTAACGAAACATGAAACGTTGTGTTGATCGAGGTACACCGCACCACCCTATAAAAGTGTAATCGAAACGTCTACACATAATTAGTAAATGAACAGTTGATACAAGTGAGAGAACTGTTACCAAAGACTAATTGCTTCGCTGCGCTGGAGTAGCCGTGCACTCAAAGGCGCCATGCTGTGGAGTGCGCGTCTGCTCCCCTCGGAGGTTCGAGTCTTCCATCGGGCATAGTTGTGTGTATTGTCCTTAGCATAAGTTTGTTCAAGTAGTTTGTAAGTCTATGAACTGATGACCTCTGCAGTTTGGTCCCATAGCTTTACAAACATTTGAACTAACTGCTTTCGCTTAGCATGCTCAATGTCAGAACGTTCTACAGTGCAAGCTGAACGTAATTAGCCAAACAGGTTTTCTTCCTAACTACTAAAATCATCTGAAAACAGTAGCTGGTGAAATAAATCTAAGTAATAGATTCCATGCTCAGAGTTATCGTTAGTGTTAACCATGTGGGAACGACCCCCAATTGCGCTACCATCACTAAACTGGATTCTACGCCACTCCTAATAACTTGTCAATACAGTACCTGACAGAAAAAAGCAGTTGCAACAGCTACGGAAGAAAATCCGTGTGTTTTGCGTAAGGATCCATCTAGCCATTTTCCACGGAAAGAATAGCAGAAAAGGCATCGAATAAAAATTTGTGCCGCGGCCGGGATTCGAACCTGGGACCTCCTGCTATTAAATATCTTTGATATATTGAGACGATATATTTGTCTATGGAAAGTGAATTATTGTTTGACAGTTATTGAGGTATTAGGAGATGATCGTACCTCCTATGGCATCCCAGGGCTGCCGTGTTACCTAGCTTCCAGTTACCCTACTCTGTTTCCATGGACTGATAAAAAGAGTTATTGGACTGTCGTTATTTGTTCAACGTGGGAACACCTCCATCATTCAAGTGTTTACAGATGACTACATTATTCGAGGCGCGACATTAGTTCTGATTCGATAAGTAACTTTTAGCTGTCTTCGCAAACAATTCCAGTTTTTAAATTGAAGTGTTTACTACGAAAATTCATCTCTGTAGCGTCGGACGGGACTTTGAAACCTTCACTCGTGAAGGATGTTCAGTTCGTGGAACATTGTGCCACGTTCCTTAATATCAGATTTCGTGTGTAATGGGTGTTATGTACTCTATGTGCAATAGCTAGTTCACCTGTCGAGACCATAACAGGAGCAATATCGCACTACCTACCGCATTGCGATCGACATTACTGCTCTCCTTGCTGTTGTAAACTATTTGTTGTTTGACATTAATTGTAACAGATGATTAAAACATAACTGTACCGATCTTCCATTCACGAAGATTACTGTTGACCTTTCCTTGAAGTACGGTGCGAAATTCATTGGTGTGTGAAGAGTCGTTATGCTCATAGAGCTACGAAAATGCATTTTTTCGTTGGAGGATGGTCCCCATCTCAGATACCAGACTAAGGGATAAGCGAATAGAGCTAAATATGTAAACCCACAGCTCACGTCTTTCTTGCGCTGAGATCGAGGCAAGATTTGAGAATAAGCCGTATGCTGTCGAAGGCTCACTCTGTGTTTGCCGTTACTGACTCACGCTGTAGAGGCCGCGAGAGGCAAATAATTCGCCTACCTGACGTATCTCAAGTCTCAGAAGATGAATTAGTGCCTCTCTGTTGCCAGGCAGAGAGCTTGCGACATACAAAGAGCTAAAACGTAGTCCAAGGCACGCACTATGTTGCTTATACAGTAGCATTCTTAAATAACAAAATCTTCCTACACATTATCCGTTAATTGACAACGGTTCAGAAAAAAATGTCCACACAACCTAATTTTAAGTTTTCCACGGCTTCCCAATTAGGCCTGACAGTATTTCGTTTCTGATGACCTCAACCTGAATAGGATGTTCAGCTCTGACCTCCTAGTCTTGGACAGGAAAAATAATGCATCTGAGTGTTCTGTTTTACAAAAATTGTGTACTGAGTGGACTAAAAGCAGATCTGTCATCAAGGAATGTTCAAATCTTTCTGAATTTAAGGGACCAAACTGCTAGGGTCATCGGTCCCAAGGCTTACAAGTTACTTAAACTAACTTACGCTAAGGAGGCCACAAACACCCATGCCCGAGGGAGGACTCGAATCTCCGGTGGGATCGGCCGTGCAATCCGTGGCATGCCGCCTTAGACCACACGGCCATTTCCGCACGACTTTGTCATCAACCCGAAGGTTAGTTTGAACACAACCACATTTAAATAGGTAGGATCTTATTGGAGGTAGTATGAAGTTCTTTTCCTCGGACCAGAGTACCTATTCATCCACACACACACGTATATACAGGGTGTTTCACTCAGTGTGTTTGCCTCTGTAACTTATAAAATAATAGGTGACGGGAAATTTTAATGCGGTTGGTCAACACAAGAAATGTTACACTTTCTGCGGAGTTATGAACATAGTTTATTGTATCATTTTCCAAAGAGCTACACGACAAAGATAAAAAATTTTAAATGGAACAATAGTTTTTTCTATCGTGTATTGGATTCGTTTAAACCAGCTGCGTCCAAATCAATTTAAACCACATTCCCATCACTGTTAGTATGAGAGCTACAACCCTTCAAAGTTCCGGGGGCGGTGGCTGCGATAGCGAAGCTCACTGGCCGAGTGGCTATCCCCTGGGGCACGGTCCACTGTCTCATGGCCACCAGCCAGTCAGCTACGCTGTCGTAGCCTCCGCCCCCTTGTAGCTTTGCGAAAGAAGCGGCAACACTTTCTGTGCAACTCACCCATCATTTTGAACGGCCGGCCGCGGTGGCCGAGAGGTCTGCGGCGCACCAGTCACAGTCTGCGCGGCCACTACTGTCGGGGATTCGAATCCCCCCTCGGGGATGGATATTTGATTCGTCCTTAGTATTAGCTAGTTCATATGTAGTTTGTAAGTTTAGGGACTGATGACCCCGTAATTAAGTCCCATAAGCTCTACAAACATTTGAACATTTTGAACGACAATGCGCGGGCGCATATAGCGCAAGACATGGCTGGTCTGATCGGTCGATGAGACTGAGAAGTTCTGTACCATCCACCATACTCCCCAGAGGTAAGTCCTTGTGACTTTGATTTGATTCCAAAGATGAAGAAACCACCTTATGGCATTCGCTTCAGAACTGTTCCACAGATCCGACAGGCAATAGACCGCTCCATTCGCACCATTAACAGAACAGGCTTTGCTGACAGTATACTACGCCTTCCACGTCGCTGGCAACGGGTTCTACACAACTCTGGTGACTACTTCGAAAGACAGTAACAGCTGCAAACATGTAACACGTTTGTATTGGTTGTGAATGAATAGTTGCCACTATTTAAGTTCCAACCCTCGAATGTCCTTACGCGTTTCGGAATGATATCAAACAGCCTCGGGCCCTTCCCTGAGATAATTTTGTCCACAGTTGTTGCAGCAGTCCCTCGAGATCTCGCGGGTTCGTTCTAGGACGGTCGCCCCTACCAAAGTCATCCCAAAGATGTTAATTGATGGAGATGTCTGGGAATCTTGCTGACCACGGACGTACCTCAACATGCAGTAGGCAGACACACGCACTGTGCGTGGGAGTGTATTATCTTTTTGGATCACTACCTCTGTGTGCTGTGCCATAACGGGCAGGGCGTGCGGACGCAGAATGTCTATAACGTTTCATTGTGGCGTCAGTGTCTGCCGAAGCACAACTAGAAGTGACTCGAACGAATATCCTATGACTCCGTACACCATGATGCCAGTGGACAACATTAGAAGGAAGTTCCCCCTGCGCTTGACGCCGCCAAGCCCGAATATGGTGGTCGTCTGAGGTTATGGGGAAGCGAGACTCGTCCTGAACATGATGCGATGCTATTTGTCCTGTGTCCATGCCTCCCTGGCTCGTCACCGCACCAAACGCCGGCGTTAGTGTTCTGGTGACTGGGAACCGACGCTTGGGGGCGGCAGGACCCCAGTCTGTTAGATGCGAGTCGTCGAAACAGAACTCACAAGATGCTGTAGTGTCGCCAGTAAGTGTTCGCACCGAATTGGTAAAATAATTGTTTCAGAGTATGAACGGTTCATTGTCGGACGACAGTACGTATTTAATATGACCACTAAAAGAAATCCGCTGAACTTCAATTACACAATAAATCAGTGAAACCTTAAGATCGTAAATTCTACCAAATACCTAGGAGTTACAATTACGAACAACTTACACCGGAGAGAACACATAGAAAATATTGTGGGGAAGGCGAACCAAAGGTTAAGTTTCATTGTCAGAACACTTCGAAGAAGCAACAGCTCCACCAAACAGACCACCTACATCACACTCGTGCGTCATCTCCTGGAGTACTGTTGCCCAGTGTGGGACCTGCACCAGGTGGGACTGACGGAAGTTTCAATCACCTTCTTTTAGTTCTGAATGTGAAAATATTTTGCTAGCACCCACCTACTTAGGGAGACATGACCATCCCAATAAAATAAGAGAAATCAGATCGAAAACGGGACGATTTAGGTGTTCTTCCTTTCAACGCGGTATTAGAGAATGGAACGGTAGAGAAAGGGTATGAAAGTGGTTAATGAATCCTCTGCCAGGCACTTAAATGTGGTTTGCAGAGTATCTATGTAGATGTAGATGAAGACATTGAGAAGGTTCAGAGAAGGGCAGCTCGTTTTGTTTTATCACGTTACAGAGGGGAAAGCGTCTCCGAACAGTTGCACGATTTGAAGTGGAAATCATTAAAATAAAGAGATATTCATTGCGGCGAGATCTATTCGGGAAATTTCAATCACCGACTTTTACTTCTGAATGAGAAAATATTTTGCTAGCACCCACTTACTTAGGGAGACATGACCATCCCAATAAAATAAGAGAAATCAGATCGAAAACGGAACGATTTAGGTGTTCTTCCTTTCAACGCGGTATTAGAGAATGGAACGGTAGAGAAAGGGTATGAAAGTGGTTAATGAATCCTCTGCCAGGCACTTAAATGTGGTTTGCAGAGTATCTATGTAGATGTAGATACGTCTTGCTGGTGTGAGATTTGAACAAAGCAGGAAGGTCCATTTGCATAAAAGACTGAGAAGTCCCAACAGTGGACACAGTTCCTTACGAAGCATGCAGAACGGATAGCAGGAGCTAGAGCGTTTCTGCTGACATTAAATCAAGGTATCGGGAGTAACGGTGCGTGAGATTCGTAAACGAGTTGCCGGCGACCTTGCGACAGCCCGTGCTCGCTGCCCGTGACGACACGCCTGGCGGCTTGCTCCAGCTGTTACAGCAATTACCGCCCACCATTAATGGCTGTTCGTAACACCTTCGGTTTTTCCGCGTACTATAGCCTTCATTGTTCGACGTCCACAAAAGTTTAGTCACGTGATTTTTGCGCTTACGTTGCCATATTTTCGCCGACAGCTGAAGACATTTATTCAGGGGCAAATGTCCCGAAGTGAAGTTCCGTTTCAGCGTGAATCGAAAATTTTACATTTGTGGTAATTTATTCGCAATATCTAATTTGTCACAATGCCTCTTTACCGCTTCTATTGACTAAGATTAAGTTTGTAAGCCTAGGGACTGAGAACCAAAGAAGCTAAGTCCCATAGATTTACAAACGTTTGAACATTTGTGTCTTGTAAAGCTGCCGACACAGTAGCTCAGCGCGTTCTGGCCCACGTCCACAGAAAACCGATCTATATGACGAAAACTCAAAAAGGAAAGAAAAGAGTTCAAATGTTTGTAAAGCTTATGGGACTTAACTACGGGGTCACCAGTCCCTAAACTTACAAACTACTTATGAACTAACTAAGACTAAGGACGGCACAAATATCCATGCCCGAGGGGGGATTCGAACCCCTGACCGTAGTGGCCGTGCAGACCGTGACTGGAGCCCCTGAGTCTCCTCGGCCACCGCGGCCGGCAAAGAAAAGAGTAATCAGGAGGCTAGATCGAGACACAAATTTTAATCCAACGCCTCTTCATATTATAATGTCTAACATTATACTAATACTGAGCAGTTATGAACAGATTTATATATGTCTGGTAAATTACTAAATATTTTACCATATCTCTGAGAAACACCCTCCGTACAGCTGTCGAAATTGTTTTCATACTTTGAGTATTTCTCTCTGTTCACATTTACCGAGTGAGGTGGCGCAATGGTAAGACACTGGACTCGCATTCGGGAGGACGGTGGTTCAAATCCACCTCTGGCCATCCAGATTTAGGTTTTCCGTGATTTACCTGAATCACTCTAGGCAAATGTCGGAATGGTTCCTTTCAAAGGGCACGGCCGAATTTCTTCCCCTAATCCTTCCCCAAAAATCCGAGCTTATGATTCGTCTCTAATGACCACGCTGTCGACGGGACATTAAATCCTAAACTTCCTTCCTTTCCTGTTCACATTATGTTACAAAGTAGATTCTCGTTGTTGTAATGTCGATTGCAATGCAATCTTCGAAACGTCTGAAATCATATCTGATACAACGTTTTTTTTTTAACTTGCAAATTTAACAGTGAACACGCATATACTGGTTTTTTAATGTATCAAAAATTTGCTTACGGTACTTGTTATTAATAGAGGGAACTACAGAGTAGTCCCGATATTGCAACGGAAAACGAGGGCTATTGCCACAACCCTTCGATCCCGGCCTCCACGCTGCACGGAATCCAGCATTGCATTAAAAAAGCTGACCATGTCGCTCGGCGACCTCAAACGTCTCTGGTATATATAGCCGTCGGCCGACTGGGAGAGAAAAAAGTTATCTGCATTGCACCCGTACAAGCGCAGAATGACTGTCTCAAAGTTGGGCGGTTTGAGCAAAAGTGTAATCAACAGTGAAGGTGGTCTCGACAGCGGGACCAGTGTGAATGCAGCCTATTAAAGTTCTGAATTAAAAAAAGAAAAAAAGGTTTCTTTATTTTAGCAGGAAACCAGATATTCGGTAAGTAAGGACACATTTTGACTGACATCACGGCGGAGCCTCCTCAAGCTTTGAGACCCCCGTGGCTGCGGTTCTTACAGTTGGATTTTGTTATTTCGGCAGTAAAATAATTTGTGAAAGTGGAAGTAGAGAAGATGGAGAATAGCTATGGGTAGAAAAGCATTTCCCAAGAATAGAAATTTGCCGCTGTGGAGTGGCCGAGCGTTCCAAGGCGCCTAGCTGCAAAGCGCGCGGCTGCTCGCCGTCGGAAGTTCGAGTCATCCATCGGGCATGGGTGTATTTGTTGTCCTTAGCATAAATTAGTTTAAGTAGTTTGCAAGACTACGGACTGATAACCAGAGTAGTTAAGTCCTATAGATTTATAAACAACAAACAAGAGAAATCTGTTAACATCGAACATTAAGAGTGAGGAACTCTTATCTGAAGAGATTTGCCTGAAGTGTACTCATATACGGGAGTGAAACGTGGACAATATACATAGCAGAGCCGAGCGGAATGGCCGCGTGGTCTAAGGCGTCATGCTACGGACTCGGCGGCTGTTCTCGCCAGAAGTTCGAGTCCTCCCTCGGGTATGAGTGTATGTCTTGTCCTTAGCGTAAGTTTGTTTGTAAGTCTAGGGACTGATGACCATAGCAGTTTGGTCCAATAGGTTTATCCCCATTTGAACATTTCTTGAAGCACTTCAGACAGGAGGAGGACATAAGGTTTCGAAATATAGTGCTACAGAAGACTGCCGAAAATTAGATGGGTAGATCGCGCAATTAATGTGTTACTGAACAGAACTGTGGAGGAAATAACTTTTTGGTATTACTTGGCGAAAAGAAGTGATCGATTGATAGTACACATTATGAAACAGCCAGGACTCGTCAACTTGATTTTGGGGGTAAGTGTGTGTGTGTGTGTGTGTGTTTGTGTGTCTGACGGCAGGGGGGAATCGCAAACGGAAACCAAGAAACGAGTACAGTAAGCTGATTCGAATAGATGTGGGTTGTCATTGTTACTCAGAGACGAAGAGGCTTGCACAGGATAGAGTAGCGAGGAAAGTTGCATCAAACCAGTCTTCGGACTGAAAACCAATTACCAACCGAGAAAGTTATCGTAATTCTAAATAGTAGCAAGTCACAAAGGAATTTTGCATTAGTTGCCAGAGTTGTACGCTAAGACATCCGACGATGGTAGCAGAACCTGCCGAATCCGGTAATCTTATTTAAGAGAAAAGAAAAAAAAATGAATAAGCTATCTTGTCTCACTATCTTGTCTCATGTTCTGTATAATAAGTCAAAAGTTTTTAACTTATTCACTTACTACTAGCCTGGTACATTTTACTGATTATTCTCGACTTTTCGTCGATTCCTGTTCGGGTTCGAGCTTAGTGTGCATCCGCTCAAGCGGAAAGATCACAGGCCGTCTTCACCTTCTCCTAATATATAAAAATGAATGTTTGTTTGTATGATTGTTCATATTTTATGCGCTGCTGTACCGTTCATCCGGTTGCGATCAAACTTTGTCAGCATATTGCATGCACTTTCGCGAAGGTTAGAGGCAAAATTGTATCACTTTACAACACATAGATCCGGAGATATGACGTGATGAACCATGAGATGCGTGAAAAACTGCCTTATTTGGACGTTTTATTTTATTACTATTTTCTTGCTTAATGTGTTCCCAACATATTTTGCAAATAGTGTCCATTTATGCCAATAAATAAAATAATGTCTTTCTATGACGGATAATTTAGGAGACATGACGTCAGAACTACTGAGCTGCGTGGAAAACTGCCGCATCATCTTTGTTCGTATTTTACGCGCTGCCGTACCGTGCATGACACTGCGATGAAACTTTGCAGCACCATGATCTTCAAAACAAGAGGAAACTCATACTTTACCGACAGTCATCGGCAAAATCTACGGTTTTTCCGATCTCGATAAAATTTTGTATACTTAACCTTCAAAACAATAGGAACATCACCGTCTACCTAAGATTTCATTCGGTGCAATACGCTTAGACACCACTACACTGAGCACCACGAGAGATAACAGAGATGTATATATTTTTTCACAGACGGAGGTGGAGGAGGAGTGTGACACAGAGACGAGTTAGTGAATAGCAGAGAAAGGGGAAGCTGGAGATGGGCAGAGAGAGAGGTAGGAGGGAGAAGAGGAAAGGGAAGGAGAGGTGGAATAATTTAAGACTGGAATAAATAATTACCCGGACGACGCCGAGTTTTCATCGGCTCGGTTGCACAGTGCTAGAGTGCCAGACTAAAATTCCAAAGGTCGCGTTTCGATCCCCGCCAGGTCCAAGGATTTTTATCTGTCATTTTCCACTTCTTTCCCCTCTGGCAGTGTTGCTGATGTGAAAAATACCGAGTAGCGCCGTGTTTCGGAACCCACGTTAAACTGTAGGTCCCTCTATAACTGGCTGGGTAAGTCAGTTCGAAGGTCGGAGGAAGGCAACGGCATATTACCTCCAAACCAGGACCATGCCTAGTAAAGCACTGTGATGTTCAAACCAATCTTCGGATTGTTGACTGCTTTACCAGTGTCTGCTCCTTCAGATTTGCCCGAAAGAAGACTCACTATATATATAACCGTCGCCCTCAAAATGCCTATCGTTGTAAATTTATAGCCGCAGTGGAGTAGCCGAGCGGTCTAAGGCGCCGTTGGAGGTTCGAGTCCTCCCTGGGGCATGGGTGTGCGTGTTGTCCTTAGGTTAGTTTACCTTACTTTAAGTAGTTTGTAAGCTACGGACTGACGACCACGCAGTTTGGGCCGATAGATTTACAAACATTTTAACATTTGTAAATTTATAACAATGCCTGGATAGCACTACCATACGCGCCAACAAGAAAGAAATGCAGTAGACACGGTAACTTTCTTGCCGGAACCGACGTCTTTGGGTCGGAAGCGCTGGCTGCGCAGAAAGTAGTCGGCCGCGGTTAACTGCGGCGATATCGAGAAGTGTCGCCTGGCGCGGCTTTCCTGACAGGCTGTCCTTGGCGAACAGCTGACCGTCACGTGAGGACAGGTTCTCGGACCCTCCCACTGCGCTCCTAATGGCACGCCGCACCGGATAAAACCGGCGCTCTCCGCTTCGGGCTGCGATTTCAGGATACTGACATCCGAGCAGCCATCCACCTGCCGCCTATTTACAATAAATACGGTTAGGTGCGTAGCGAACAACGGAGACTTACCGGGAGCCAGCTCCGCCGGTATCACGATTACCACACGTTACCACAAGGACTCTGATCAGCAGTGAATCGTGAATCTTCCTTGTTACTTCTCACAACAATGAATAACAAATGTCGCGGAGTTAATACGGAGTGAAACCGTGCCAACTCTGCTTTTTCTTCCAGCACTCGATTCTATTTTCCGGGAAAGAAAACGCAAATGACTCAGCACGTTGAAAAGACATCCCTACAGGCATGACTAGGCAGTATTCTACAGATCAGCGGAGTGCGTTAGCTGTTAATGACGGCGCTACGCTGACGTCACAGAACACCTGCAGGTCTCGGTGGCCACGAGATTTAATGCGTCATGCTACGGACTGGGCGGCGGGAACGGACGGAGGTTAGAGTCCTTCCTAGGGCATGGGTGTGTGTGCTGTCCTTAGTGTTTGTAAGTAGTTTATAATTCTAGGGTCTGATGACCAAAGCAGTTTGGTCCAATATCGTTACAAACATTTGAACGTTTCGGTTTCTAACACCTACTGCTATGTTACCTTCCATTCCATGCCGTTGAATCTGAGCATTGAGGTTATTGGTTAATGGATAATGCTACTGCGACTATCAACAAGGAGGTAGTGTAGATTTGAAAAAAAAAAGTGTAAATGTTTGTTAAGCGTAAGGGACTTAACAGCGGGGTCATCAGTCCCTAAACTTACAAACTACTTATGAACTACTTTATACTAAAGACGACACAAACATCTATGCCCGAGGGGGGATTCGAATCCCCGAGCGTAGCGGCTGTGCAGACTGTGACTGGCGCGCCGCAGACCGCTCGGCCACTGCGGCCGGTTGATTTGAAAATAAATGGTTCGTATCAGTGTCGCAGCCACGGGGGGGAGGGGGGCTAATGGGGCTGAAGCTCCCATGCACCTCCCTAAGATTTTTTTTAAATTTTATTATTTTCATTCTGTATTTTTTAAACAGGTCGGCACCGGAAATTTGAAATAGTACACGTATAATAAAAGTAAGTACTATTTGCCAAGCAAAAGTGAATGTGACAACATGATGCCGCCGCAGAGAACGTGTGCTGCTGTTACTGTGAAGTCCTCTCTCGGGCATCTGTATGTGTGTGCGCGCGTTTGTGTCTGTGTGTGGTACTTGGATTAGTTAAGCTTAATTTAAGTAGTTTGTAAGTCTATGGACCGACGGACACAGAAGTTTGGTCCGATAGATTTACAAACATTTGAACATTTCCAGAATGAAACTTTCACTCTGCAGCGGAGTGAGCGCTGATATGAAACTTCCTGGCAGATTAAAATTGTGTGCTGGGACTCGAACCTGGGACCTTTGCCTTTCGCGGGCAAGCGCACTACCGACTATGCTATCCCGACACGACTCACGATGCCACCTCAGAACTTTACTTCCGCCAGTACCTCGCCTCCTACTTTTCAAACTTCACAGAATCTCTCCTGCGAACCATGCAAGACTAGCACTCCTGGAAGAAAGGATATGGTGGAGACATGGCTTAGCCACAGCCTAAGGGATGTTTCCAGAATGAAACTTTCACTCTGCAGCGGAGTGTGCGCTGATATGAAACTTCCTGGCAGATTAAAATGGTGTGCCGGAACCGGGACTTGAACTTGGGACCTTTGCCTTTCGCGGGCAAGCGCACTACCGACTGTGCTATCCCGACACGACTCACGATGCTGCCGTTAGAATGTAGGAGGCGAGGTACTTGCGGAAGTAAAGTTGTGAGGCGGCGTCCTGAGTCGTGTCGGGATAGCACAGTCGGTAGAGCGCTTGCCCGCGAAAGGCAAAGGTCCCAGGTTCGAGTCCCGGTTGCGGCACACAATTTTAATCTGTCAGGAAGTTTCATTTGAACATTTGTTAAACGGGTAACTCAATACTATTTAGGGAAAACACGTAAAATTTTGAAGCTGCCTAAAAGCACGCTGTGATCAGTGAAATAAATATGAATGTTTAGTTTGTACCTACAGTTATCTTAGCAAATCAGCCCTGCGGTCATCCTTACAGTCTGAGTCAAATATTCTTGCTATCCTTACCCCTAGCCTTTCACATACACAGTACTAACAAAACCGTTCATAATTTGGTCTGTTACTACACATAACCATTCATTTAATGCATCTGTTAAAATGATTTACCACCATAACCACAATTCAGTGAACACCTGTGCATCGTAACGTAACTTGTGAACCTCTGTCGAGAGGGATGAATGTACGTATTTAATATTTGCAGGGGTGTTGGATGACGATGCGTCACGGGCGTCATTAAAGCGAAAACGTGGAGTCACTTCTTAACTTATAATCATCTCTCATTCAGTTGCTCCTGAGTGTTATTGTTATTCATACAGTGTTCTATCATTATTCTAAATTTGGCATAATTACAAAAATTATTTCTGTATGCTGCAGTTTACCCAGTCGTTATTGAATTTTGCTGGAAACATAATAAAGATGACGTTGGGACATCGCTTTGAGTAGGAGAAATACAGCTGTTTCAGTTTCCCTTGCCTGCTAGTGGAATTTCTTTAGTACACCAGTTGTTCAAAAATCAAATGTTTGTATAGCTTATGGGACTTAACTACGGGGTCATCAGTTCCTAAACTTAGGAAGGAAGGAATCTTCGGGTTTTACGTCCCGTCGACAGCGTGGTCATTAGAGACGGTCCTAAACTTACAAAATACTTATGGACTAGCTAATCCTAAGGACGGCACAAATATCCATGCCCGAGGGGGATTCGAACCCCTGACCGTAGTGGCCCTGCAGACCGTGACTGGAGCGCCTCAGTCCCCTCGGTCACCGCGGCCGGCCCAGTTGTTCAGTATGTGATATTTACTGCAGGCATCTTTATTGTTGTAATATGTTGAATATTGTTTATAAGTCGTAGCTTAAATTATGGCGTAAATTCCGACAGCAGATATGTTCGAGGGCTGTTCAATGACGGCTGGCACTCACTTTCTAAATCCTTCGTTTCATAGGTTTACGAGCTCACACTTGTGTGACCTTCAGCATACTCGTCACCAATGCTACACACTTGTCTTATCTCTGTTTAATGCCAGGAACAGGTGGTGAAGGTCATTATTTGTCATTGGACAGCTTATCTCCCTTCTAATGCTTCCACCGCCACACAGCTAACCCTTAACGCTCGATTTCGCAGTGGCTATCACGGCTGATATGTAAGGCAAAATAGAAATGCCTTCCTCGGTCAAAAGGTCTGTCGCAATTGGAGCAACGTGTATCCTGGCATTATACTAGTGAAGCTCCCATCGGCCAAGTTCTTACCAATTCTTTGGAATGCGATCGTAAACCATCTGTCGCAGTGGAGTAGCCGAGCGTTCAAGGCGCCTAGCTGCGGAGCACGTTGCTGCTCGCCGTCGGAGGTTCGAGTCCTCCCTCTAGCATTTGTTGTCATTAGGTTAGTTACTTTAAGTAGTTTGTAAGCCTAAGGACTGATAACTAGACTAGTTAAGTCCCACAGATTTACAAACATTAGAACATTTTGTAAACAATCTGCTTCAGGATTTGCCTGCAGGATGCTGCACTGTAATCTCTCTTGGAACACTAAGACTGCACATTGTTTTGGGGTTTGTCTGGATGCCGGCCGCGGTGGCCGAGGGGACTGAGGCGCTTCAGTCACGGTCTGCACGGCCACTACGGTCGGGGGTTCGAATTCCCCCTCGGGCATGGATATTTGTGCCGTCCTTAGTTGTAGGTAGTTCATAAGTAGTTTGTAAGTTTAGGGACTGATGACCCCGTAGTTAAGTCCCTTAAGCTTAACAAACATTTGACCATTTGTTTGTCTGGCTGTTTCACTCACTCTGCACTGCGCTGCGGTATGCATCAAAACAGCTGCAAATGCCTATGGCCGAGCGCATTGAGGCGCTATGCTACGATGCGCGAGGCCGTTCTTCGTCGAGGGTTCGAGTCTCCCCTCAGGCATGGATGTTTGTGCTGTCTTTAGTATAATGTAGTTCATAAGTGGTTTGTACTTTTAGGGACTGAAGACCCCGCAGTTAAAAATGTTTGTATAGCTTATGGGACTTAACTACGGGGTCATCAGTCCCTAAACTTAAAAACTACTTATCAACTAGCTTATCCTAAGGACGGCACAAATATCCATGCCCGAGGGGGGATTAGAACCCCCGACCGTAGTGGCCGTGCAGAGCGTGACTGGAGCGCCTCAGTCCCCTCGGCTACCGCGGCCGGCGACCCCGCAGTTAAGTCCTATAAGCTTTACAAACATTTGAACATTTTTGAAATGTATATGTGGTGTGTTGACACTCTGCATTACTTTCATCTTGAACGCACTTTAATTAAAAGTTTATACATATCAACACGATTCTACTTTTGGGGCGAGAAAGCAATGTCCATCGCACCTACACTCTAGATGTGGGCAAACGTGAATATGTGTTGTGCTGAACGAAAGACTGCTTCTACCGCTCGGCATGTCCGTCTGTCCTTGTCGCTGTACAGTGAGTGGCAATGGCTCCGTGTACCGGAAAATTCCACACCAATTCGTTATTTAGTCTACGAATTTGCTGGTGGCGAGGTGACAAGTGTTTTCGGTCGTATGAGTTACTGTCCGTGAAGACCTTCCAAAACACGTTCCTCTGCAAATTTACACGTTTCAGTGAGTTTCGTTGTGTACAGTCTCAATTTTTTAAATCCAAAACAAACATTACTAAATGCTTATTTAGCTCCTTCTTTCAGTGGCCGGCAGAAGTCAACAGATCGGAAGTGTCTTTTCGCCTTTTCTACCCCAAACCATTTTAAATGTACTCTTCAAATAATTCCGCACAGTTAGGCAAATAATTAATACTAGTGTCTTTTCGCCTTTTCTACCCCAAACCATTTTAAATGTACTCTTCAAATAATTCCGCACAGTTAGGCAAATGAGGTCCAAGTCCTCCCTCGGGTATGGATGTATGTGTTGTTCTTAGTGTAATTTAGTTTAAATTGTTTGTAAGTCTAGGGACTGATGACCATAGCAGGTTGGTCCAATAGGTTTACAAACATTTCTATGTCTACAGTCTCATGAATTAATTTTATGCATGAAGGTGAAACATAATTCATTTCACTACTAGTTTTCACTGATGAGACTAAAGGTTAGGTAAAGCAGTCTCAATCCGAAGATTCGTTTGGACACCTGCTTCCTCTGAGCTTTAAACTGTATTACCCACTCAGTTATAGGGAAACGTACAGTTAAGAGTGAATTCAAAGGCACATTGCAAATCGGCATTTTTCACATGAAGTATAATAGACAGAGGTTAAAGAAGTGGGAAGTGGCAGATAAAAATTATAACTGTTCGAAGATTCCCCCTGTGGTCTTTAAATTTATAGTCCTGCTCGTTTCCACGCCATTATTATTTATTTACTTGCTGAAAACCTCGGTACCTATTTATCTCAGTCTTAAGTTACTCCATATCTCCTTCCCTTTCTCTCTGTCCACCTTCTCTATTATTCTCTCTCTGTTCATGTCCTCCTTTCCACTCTGTCTTTTCATTTTCTCATTTCTTCACCGTGCTGTGGATGGTTCATTGTTAAATATTCTACAATGACGGTATCAACAAACTGCTCTCTCGTTGGGAGAAATGTGCTCGTCATCAAGATTATTATTTTGAGAAATAAATACGTAGACGTGAATAATAATGGTGTATATATATCTGTGGCGTCTGTTCCGAAAGAATAGACGTCATTTCTGATCCTGCAGCTGTTATTATTTAATATTCATAGAATATATGACATCAACTGCGATTGGGCAAAGCTGAAAATGTATACCCAGCCGGGATTCGAACCCGGGTCTCCTGCTTTCTAGGCAGTTGCGCTGACCCCTACACCACTGGGGACACAGTGATCACCGCACCTGCAAGGACTACCCATGCACGCCTCCCGTCAAATACAAATTCCCAGCTTCGCCCTGCCCATAGTACTCAAACTCGTAGTTTAACTAATTCCCGTAAGAGTAAGGGCTTCAAACTTGCCCACCCCTCCCCACTAACGATAGGATCATTGCCCGTCACCGGCATATTATATATATATCTGTGGCGTCTGTTCCGAAAGAATAGACGTCACTTCTGATCCTGCAGCTGTTATTATTTAATATTCATAGAATATATGACATCAACTGCGATTGGGCAAAGCTGAAAATGTGTACCCAGCCGGGATTCGAACCCGGGTCTCCTGCTTTCTAGGCAGTTGCGCTGACCCCTACACCACTGGGGACACAGTAATCACCGCACCTGAAAGGACTACCTAAGCACGCCTCCCGTCAGATACAAATTCCCAGCTTCCTTGCAGGTGCGGTGATCACTGTGTCCCCAGTGGTAGACATAGAAATGTTTGTAAACCTAAAAAAAAAAAAAAAAAAAAAAAAGTGGTGTAGGGGTCAGCGCAACTGCCTAGAAAGCAGGAGACCCGGGTTCGAATCCCGGCTGGGTACACATTTTCAGCTTTGCCCATTCGCAGTTGATGTCATATATTCTATGAATAATGGTGTAGACAGTCAATAAAGTTTGTTTTATATAAAAGTGTTGAAGAGTTATCGCATTAAAAATTGGAGGTATTACTTTTTATGAAGCCCACATACTTCTGCATCTATATACATAGTCCGCAACCACCTTATGGTGCGTGGCTGAGGTTATCCTGTATAACTAATGCACATTTCCTATCCTGTTCCACTTCCTAATAAGGCTATAGGAAAAAGACTGTCTTACGGCCCCTAATTTCTCATAATCGCATGTTAAAGGAACCTACAGGTAACAAACCTTGCAGCCCGCCCGTGACTTGATTCTGCGTCTACGATCCCAAACACACGAGCAGTAGTCACGAATTATTCGCACTAGTGTATCATGCGCGGTCTCCTTTACAGGTGAACCACATCTTTCCAGATTTCTCCCATTAAACCGAAGTAAACCATTTACCTACCCTACAACTGTCCTTACTGGCTCGTTGTATTTCGTATCGCCTTACAACGTAAGTGTAGATATTTAATCGGCATGGCCTTTTATGATAATATTATCTTCTGTCCTTAGTCCTTGTCCCGCATCGACGCAAGGTGGGCATGTTAGTGTTGGCGGTGGCGTGGTTAATTCTGAAGGACTGGCCGGATAAAAGTGTTTAAATGTTTGTAATCTTTGGTTCTTAACTACTGTTGTTATCAGTCCCTACGCTTACAAACTACTTGATCTAACTTTAACATAAGACAACACACAGACACACACACACACACACACACACACACACACACACACACACACACACACATGCCCGAAGGAAGATTCGAACCTCCGACGGGGAGCAACCACGCGCTCCGCAAGAAGACGCCTCAGAGTGCTCGGCCGTTCCAGTGCGGCAACCGGCTTTCCCTCCCCCAAGGAGGTAGTATGTGTACCCCAGCTGCCTGCGTATAGAGTCACATATATGTGAAAGTGCGAAAGTTTTTCTAAACGTAAGCGAAGGCTTCCGCGTCCGTCGTAGCTGTTAATAAAAACATTTTGAGGGTTCACATTACCGGTATATTAAAATCCATTTGCATACAGTAAGCACGACAACCCCAAGGAGGTCGCTTGCAACAATGGCCGAAACGTCGTTGGATTTTAATGTATTGACGAGGCGGCCCAATGCCCAAATGAGTTTTCTTTATATGTAAAAGAAGACTTCCGCGGCTGTTGTCATTGTCAATAAAATTCCTCAGGGTTTTTGGCCGCATTGTTAATATGAAAAATTCCGAGGTTTCGGCCACTGTTGCAAGTGGTCTTTGTCAAGGTGTTTGGCTGACTGCTGAATGCAAGGGATTGTTGGTACTTATATAATAAAGAGACAAGCTGATATCTAAATATTGATTGGATATTGGTAGCAGGAGAGGGAAGTATCAGGCGTTCTTCATTGCTGTTTATATTGTAGCCTGTGGTTGGAGGAAATCCCTCCAATCGGAAGCTACAATATAAACACCAACAAAAGCGCCTAATAGTTGACTGCCACCAGTATCCAATCACATTTTGATAACAGCTTCTCCCATTATTATATAAGTACCAGCAATCTCTTGCATTCAGCAGTCAGCCAAACACCTTGACAAAGGTCACTTGCAACAGTCGCCGAAACGTCGGAATTCTACATATTGACAATGCGGCCATAAACCTTGAAGAATTTTATTGACAATTTTTCTTTATGCTTGCGAATTATGTAACTGAAGTAAGATTTGGGAACTAATGGGGCCGGCCGCGGTGGCCGAGGGGACTGAGGCGCTCCAGTCACGGTCTGCACGGCCACTACGGTCGGGGGTTCGAATCCCCCCTCGGGCATGGATATTTGTGCCGTCCTTAGTCTTAGCTAGTTGATAAGTAGTTTGTAAGCTTAGGGACTAATGACCCCGTAGTTAAGTCCCATAAGTTCTACAAACATTTGAACATTTTTTGAACTAATGGGGTGTGTACCTTGTGAGAAGTGGAAAACCGCCTAAAAACCACACCAAGCCTGGCTGGCGCAGCGGTCCTCGTCATTAACCAGCCAGGTGGATTCGAACCGTAGACAACTCACCTACCCCTCCAGGAAGCAGGCACTGAACACGCACGGCTATGCCGAGCAGGTTGCTTTCCATTACACCCTAGGGGGCTCATGGTTCTTTCGTGAGTAGGTGCGTAGCGAGCACGAAGCCCCGAGCTAATGCAGTCTTGCTTCCTTCGTTACTTCCCGGACTGCATTTCCTTTCCCCCCTACCCTCCTTTCCTATCCTCACTCCTTACCCTCCCCATCAGGGGACTGATAACCTTAACAATTTAGTCCCCCTGTCCCAACCAAACAACCCAACGCAACCCCGCTTTCCATTATAATAAGCAGCTCATATATTTCAGTTCTATAACTATATATTCGGTAACGGCCGTGAAGCAGTGGGTACACCAGTTACCGCTAGATCACTGAAGATAAGCACTATGGGGCTTGGATAGCACTTGGATGGATCACCATCCGCGTCAGCACAATTGGCAAGCAGGCCGCAGTCAGTACTTGCGAGACCGCTTGAGGAGCAACTTGATTGAAGAAAACTAGCAACGGGCGGGAGGTCACGTTACACTCCATACCGCATCCGTTAACACCTCCGGGCGGAAGGCAACAAGGCGGCCAGTCGTAACTGATGGGCCATTCGAGGCCTCTAAAATGGAGTTTAGATTATCTATATCAGTGTTTTTCAACCTTTTTGAAAGCGCGACCCCCTTTCCGAGTAAAAATGTTCGGTGACCTTCCGGGCCCATAATAAGACTATGTCAGTGATTTCGAAGGCAAAGTTATTTTCTTTCTTATATGTACCTAAGTACATATTTCTGCCCAGTGTGGAATCCTTATCAGGTGGGTTTGATGGAGGACATCGAAAGAGCCCAAAGAAGAGCACCTCGTTTCGTATTGTCACGATACACGGGAGACAGCGTTACAGAAATGATACAGGATCTGGGATGGGAATCATTACAACAACGGCGCTTATCGCTGCGGCGTGGCCTACTTACGAAACTACAATCACCAACATTCTTCTCCGAGTGCGAAAATATATTGTTGACTCCCGCTTACATAGGTAGAAATGATCATCAGAATAAAATAAGAGAAATCAGAGTTCGAATGGAGAGATTCAGGTGTTCTTTCTTCCCGCGCGCTATTCTAGAATGGAATGCGAAATAAATAGTTTAACCGTGTTTCAATGAACCCCCTGCCAGGCACTTGAATGTGATTTACAGAGTATTCCATGTAGATGTAGATGTATATGTAGAAGGGCCACCCGAAACGTGTCACAACAAAGACGATTTTCCATCTATGGATGATTTGTTAATTAAGTGACTTTCATGAAACCTGTCAGTTCCGTGTAGCACTTCTGCCGCAGTAGCTGAGCGTCACGAAACGGACATACTGCTGCCGCATCCTCCTGCGACCACGACCCCCCGAGAAAGACTTTTCGTCCCCCAGGGCGTCGCGACCCACAGGTTGAAAACACTGATCTACATATTACACTCTGTGGAACGGCACATTTACATCCGCACCCTCGTTCGAAGCGGGAGCCGATTCAGGAGTACAGAGAAACAGACCCCCCCCCCCCCCCCCTAAACCACTGTCCTACGCTCCCCTCGTAGTTCCGTAAGATGCTAGCAGGTGTCAGGCGGTTCCCTGGCTTTGTACCGGTAGACCACATCTGAGGGTGCCTCTCGCACGTCACAGGGTAGCGTGGAGGGGAGGCTGAGGGGAGAGCTCGTGCCGCCTGCCACGAGGCCACGGCTGTGCCGGCGTTTGAGGGGAGGTGTTGGTGGGGGCAGCCGCTACCTGCCGCTTGCTCTGGCCAGTTTAAAGGGCTGCTTCTGACCGCAGCGCCATCAAGGGACATCTTACGGAACTGCTTCAGCATCCCCCGCCCCGCACACCTGAGTGTGGGACCGGGCCCTTATACGGAAGTTTCCCGTCTGTATGTATTTGGCTTTGTCAGAAGGCAGCGACGGTAGCGCAGGAGGCAGCGTGGCGAGGCGCCGTCGCCGCCTGGGTGTCAGGGATTACGGTCGAGGAGACAGCGCGCCGTGTCCAGCCGAGAGCGGGCAGAAGCAAGGCCGGCGCGTGGGACGTATTTGTGGGAGCACTTCGCGCTGTTACTACCGCGCGCCCTCAACAGCTGAGCGCCGGCAAAACTTACGGCGTCTTCGCGGCCTATTTACACGCCGGAATCCTCTGCACGAGGAGCGCGCTCCAACTCTCGCGTCGCTCACCCTGCCTGGCATCGGTATTCTGTCGCGTCTCTAAGCCACTTAGAGTGGCTGTTTGTTCACAGGTCCCTATTAAGCAGATTCTTATGCATGTGGAAAATGTCAATGTTGTATTTTATTTTAATTTCAGGCCGAAATAATAATACTAATAGTATGAATACATACAATATATTCAGAATCAAACTTTTCACTCTGCAGCGGAGTGTGAGCTATGAAACTTCCTGGCAGATTAAAATTGTGTGCCGGAACCGGGACTCGAACCTAGGACCTTTGCCTTTCGCATTCAAGCGCTCTACCACTGAGTTACCCCGAGATGACTCACGGTGCCGCCCCACAACTTCAATTCTGCCAGTACCTCGCCTCCTACTTTCCAAACTTCACAGAAGCTCTCCTGCGAATCTTGCAAGACTAGCACTCCTGGAAGAAAGGATATGGTGGAGACATGGCTTAGCCGCAGCCTAAGGGATGTTTCCAGAATGAAACTTTTCACTCTGCAGCGGAGTGTGCGCTGATATGAAACTTCGCCGCGGCGGAGCGGCCGAGCGCATTGAGGCGCAATGCTACGATGCGCGAGGCTGCTCCCCGTCGGGGGTTCGAATCTCCCCTCGGACATGGATGTTTGTGCCGTCTTTAGTATAAGGTAGTTCATAAGTAGTTTGTAAGTTTAGGGACTGATGACCCCGTAGTTAAGTCCCATAAGCTATACATTTGAACAAACTATATCGGATGAAGTGCGACCACCCCGTCGGTTGATGTTTTCAGCCAAACTCCGGCGATGGCGTCTGACAACGGTTTATCGGCGCCACTGTGAACACAGCCTAAGACATGCTACGGTCTGGGCGGCCGTTCCCGCAGGAGTTTCGAGTCCTCCTTCGGGTATGGGTGTGTGAGTTGACCTTAGTGTAAATTAGTTTAAGTAGTTTGTAAGTCTAGTGGCTGATGACCGTAGCAGTTTGGTCCAATAGGTTTACAAAACATTTGAATACAGTATTCACAAGGCGCGAGAATAGAATTGTTTTTGTATTTCCACAGACACAGTTGCATGCACATCCAATATAGTTACAAACAGTCCCTGAGACGCTGTCTGCTCTTACTTCAGACATCGATTTTGTTTTTGCTTTATAATGTAACGAGAGACTTGACTGCTACTATAAAAGGAAATGTAAGTAGAGAAGTAATAACAGCAGAACACCGGAGAGCTCAGCGACAAAGAACGTATGCTAGTTAACAGTACATCACCTTAACAAGCATACCGAGCGGCCTTTAAACCTTTTTGAAGTCGCCATATCCGACTGTTAGGCACGAGATTATGAAGTGGAAACGCCAGTGAACAACGATAGGTAAATCAAGACCAGGAAGACCTCATGTAGTGACGCTTATGAACTACAGAGTGTTTCTGAGAATGGAGGTACAAAGTAGCATGAAGTCAATGCAAGGAATCTACATCTACATGGGATACTCTACAAATCGCATGTAAGTGCCTGGCAGAGGGTCACTCGAAGTGATACCAACAGTCGAGCTAGCGCATTGACTGTGTGTTGGGAGTTAAAAAGATTGAAGTACAATGGTGGATCAGCTCATGAGTCACACATATATAGTTGTAGATAGGGATTAAACAAGAGTGTAGACGAATATACCGTAGTTATAAATGTTCACATGTTTGTGAACCTCAGGGACAAATCGGATATAGTCATCGGTCCCTAGACTTACAAACTAATAAACTATTTTATGCTGAAGACAACACACACACCAATGCCCGAGGGAGAATTCGAACCTTCGACGGGAGCAGCCGCGCAATCCGTGACACAGCGCCCTAGACTGCACGGTTCGTAGTTATAGAGTGATGGTTAACGTTCAAGTGCGCAACTCAAAGTGTATTTAATGGCTGAAACGTGTCGCATTTTTCTTAATAACGTTTTGTAACTGAAGCTATTGTTTATATGAAGAATTTGTTTAATAATTACGGCCTCGCTATGTGATGCTGCAGCTGATGTAAATATGTATTTAGTTGAGATATTTTTGTCTCAACTGTTGGTAGGTGCTGTAATCAAACGACATAGACATGTGAAAATTCGTGCCGAGGCAGGGACTCGAACCTGTGTCACCAGCTAATTAGACAGTTGCACCAATCAGGTACGCGGGTTTCACACACCTGCACGGATTAGGCTACTCCGTGACAAACCCTGACGACCCAAATTTCCACAAGTCCTCCTTGACCATTGTACTCCTCGTGGCTAATCATGTGTTCCCGCCACGGATTAGGTTACTCATTGACGTACCCAGACGACCCAAATTTCCAAAAGTTCTCCTTCACCATTATACTCCTCACAGTTAATCCTGTTTCCCGCCATGGATTCAGCTGCTCAGTAACGTACCAAATCGATCCAAATTTCTACACGTCCTCTTTGACCATTGTACTCCTCGTGGCTAATCCTATATTCCCGCCACGGATTAGGCTACTCATTGACGTACCCATAAGACCAAA
The DNA here is from genome assembly GCA_026315105.1 of Locusta migratoria. Taxonomy (NCBI): domain Eukaryota; kingdom Metazoa; phylum Arthropoda; class Insecta; order Orthoptera; family Acrididae; genus Locusta; species Locusta migratoria. The sequence continues at coordinate 286,639,019 of CM048755.1, forward strand.
ATTTCCACAAGTCGTCCTTGACCATTGTACTCCTCACGGATAGTCCTGTATTCCCGCCACAGATTAGGCTACTCAGTGACGTACCCAAAGGACTTAACTTTCCACAAGTCCTCAGTGACCGTTGTACTCCTCGTGGCTAATCCTGTATTCCTGCCAGAAGCCCGGTCCTCCTGTGTATCCTCACTCAAATTTGCATCAATCCTCGACAAGGTGGATTCCGCTTAAGAACCGCGGCGTCTTCTTCTTAATTGCAATCCCACTTTGTGGAGGATTGATACTTATTCCATTGAAGATGAATACGAAGACCAGATTCCTGACAGAAATACAAAGCTAGCTGCGAGCCATGGAGTACAATGATCACAGTAGGAGGACCTGTGTGTATTTTGGTCGGAGAGGTACGTGCTTGAGTAGTCCCTGCATGGGTGTGAAGGTAGTGAGCCTGGGTGATGTAAGGGTTAGCCCAACTGCCTAGTAAGCTGGAGACACGGGTCCGAAGCCCATGTCTCTGCACAAATTTTCATGTGACCATGTCGTTTGATTACAGCGCCTACTTGAAGCTGAGACTATAAAATGTCGAAACTAAATCGATAGAAGAATTTTCTCTTTCGGAAATATTTGATACTGCAGTGGTCTTTGTTTTCAATGAAACTGATTTCTACATCAGTTCCAATTCATGAGTTTTCCGGCACTCATTGTCCCTTCATTTCTTATTCCTTCGTCAAATTAATGTATTCAGTATGGTTTAGTATTCGCACTTGTCTGAAAATAAACATGCTGATATTTCGTGAGATTTCTCTAGTCATTTCTTGCAGTTGTGTAGACGTATTATTCTGCTACTTGTGCAACATTATACGTTTTTAAATGCTTGTGCGTTTCTGTAAGAACGACATTACGACTACTTTTCGTAATAGCAATTACTGTCCTCCTCCTTTAGAACGGACATTGTCTCAGCAAAGAAGTTAGCACAGATATTCATTTCCACTGTTCTGTAACAGCTCTTGTTGGTTAACATCCTGTAACGTTTGACAGTACAGTAGAAAAACTGCCATCAACGACCCAGCGGAAAGAGGAATGCACATACTAAACCATGTCTTGATGAGTTCTTGCTTAATAGTTTGTTTCTGGTATGTTACGTAAGGGTGTTTGTGATTACTGCTGATGCAACTAAGGAATAAAACTCAAACGCTTCCTGAACACCAACGTCACTCTGTCGTTACACTAACACTGCACTTGGGATTGTCACATAGTTTGTTTCTTTCAGCCGGCCGCGGTGGCCGAGGAGACTGAGGCGCTCCAGTCACGGTCTGCACGGCCACTACGGTCGGGAGTTCGAATCCCCCATCGGGCATGGATATTTGTGCCGTCCTTAGTTGTAAGTAGTTCATAAGTAGTTTGTAAGTTTAGGGACTGATGACCCCGTAGTTAAGTCCCTTAAGCTATACAAACATTTGAACATTTTGTTTCTTTCATGTTTAGCTCCTCGTCCTATACATCGACATATTTCACTCTTTTCTCCAGTATTATAGTCGTGCCAACTGGTAGCTGAAGAACAAAACTGATGCAATTGTTTCCTGAGAAATCTGTCATCTAGAATGGTCGGTAAATAAAATTCACAACACTCATCCACTAGGAGTGGAATGAGCTGAAAAATTTGTGCTCCATTTTCATTACAAATGCAGTTTATACGCCATACAAATTTCAACTCATTCGTTTTGTATGAGATAAATACGTACCATTCGGATAGCCACTTGTGTTAACACCATCACGACAAGGTCGGAGAGGCGCTGATTATAGACCGAATCCGCTCGGCGGATTGACGAATAGGAATCACTGTAACGGTTAGCATGGATGTTGTGTGTTATTAAAATTTTTTTTCATACAGTTTCCTGCGTACTACTAGTTTGATGTCGGTCTGATTCCCTCAGACACACGCAAACATTTATAACACTTTCTCCGAATTGCACACAGAAGTCCCTGGGGCAAGGGTGTGTGTGTTTGTCCTTAGGTTAGTTTACCTTAGTTTAAGTAGTTTGTAAGCTACGGCCTGATGACCACGCAGTTTGGTCCGATAGATTTTTGCACACAGGAGAAGATTGGGCATGCTGCTTTCGTCCTGGGGGGCGAGAGGGAGAGGGCGAATGAGAATGATGACCTTAACTGTTTAGTCTTCTTAACACTCAATCAGCAGCAGCACACACATTTTTAGTTCTCCCTTAACAATAAATTAAAGATGCATCTGCTTTGTATGGAATGACTTCAAGTGGTGACAGCGATGTTCATATTGGAAAGAGTCTCATTTAAATACTACTGCAGCTGATCATTTAACTTAACCTGTTCCCTACTCAATAAATCAAATGCAGAGGATGGATCTTGTATGCTGATATCCCTCTCTTTTATACTTTAGAGATAGTTGGCAGTCCAGTACGACGTAACAGAAAAGTTTGTGCTGTAGGTTAAGTGGTGTACATCAAGACGTATCTAGAGGTAGTTACAGAACTGTGATTTTTTTTATTAAAAAAAAAAAAGCCAGAATTCATGAAATGATAGGAAGACCACGCTATAGCTTCCATTGGTTCTTCGTTGACTCATTTACGTCAGATAACTATGACAAAAAAATCGCACTGATGCGTTTTACGGCCCACTTTAGATTTGTAGTTTTATAATTTTTTGCAAACATTTGGGACAACAATAATAATTAAATAATAAAAAATTATAGTGATATGATTACGACATATCTATGCACCCGACACGTAACCATTTTAGGAAAAAAGGAGAAAATTTTTTTTGTAGCGGTTGGTTACGAACTACTGACCTTGTGTTTTATAATACAACGCGCTGCCCACTACACTACAGGGTACAGCTACGCAATTGGTCCTTTATTTTCGTACTATTGATGGCAGTTGCTAACTGATGCAAATAAAGCATTTTTAGACACTAGATTATCATTTATCGTACGAAGAACGACGTATTTTTCTTAATTCTTCAGTGCGCCGCTGCTTTGAAATAACAACGTGTAAGTTATAATAAGAAAGACATCAAATACGCAACGTAAGATGGCGTATGCCAGAGAGAGTTCTGGGCGTGGAATGTCACGTGACATCTGCGAACAGTTGGTTTTCGTATAATCAATGGACGGTGTCAAATCGCCGTTATTATTGCAAATATCTGTGAAACGATGCGAGATATGAAAAAAGAAAAACATAAGAGAGCAAAGTTGTAGAAAAATTTCTTCTCTAGAAACACATCTACTGAGTTTCCGTGCCAGATAAACGGTTAAGGCGTTAATTACATTTAAATTTCGAGCTGTCAATAGACGATTGCAAAGGCCCACTTTCAGTGTTACTACCGCAACCTACAGTGGGCCAATAAAATGGTCAGTCTTCAACGGCGAAATCCTATTGCTGAGTCGCCGCCAGAAAACAAGAATAGTAAAATGTGTGATAAGCGAATATAAATCAATTAATTATTCTAGAGCTGGGATGCGATTTAATTGAGCGCAGTAAATTTCTCGAATGTTTCAAGTGGATGTAACGGAAAGAGGAAATACCCGGAAGTTGTTCAAGACCATGCAGCCAGCCGTGAAAACCGCGGGCAATATCTTCCGGGTACTTTTTCTTTTTGTCTTGCATAATGTCAAGAACAGAGGATGAAGATCCGGTGGCAGGGCTGGTTCATACTATTCATAAAGCGTGACGATCGGATGTGGTTTCCTGTTCGCACTTATTCAGTTTGTCTCTCATGGCATAGCACAGGCCAACAATCAATTTTCCGGAAACAAGTACTTTGTTTTGGAATCGAATGATGTCTGCCACGCGGGAGTGGCCGCGTGGTCTCAGGCAGCATGCTACGGACTGGGCATTCGCTCGCGCCGGAGGTTCGAGTTCAAAAAAATGTTCAAATGTTTGTATAGCTTATGGGACTTAACTACGGGGTCATCAGTCCCTAAACTTACAAACTACTTATGAACTAGGACGGCGCAAATATCCATGCCCGAGGGGGGATTCGAACCCCCGACCGTAGTGGCTGTGCAGACCGTGACTGGAGCGCCTCAGTCTCCTCGGCCACCGCGGCCGGCGAGGTTCGAGTCCTCCCTTTGGTATGGGTGTGTGTGTGTGTGTTGTCATTAGTGTAAGTTAGTTCAAGTGGTTTGTAAGTCTAAGGACTGGAGTTTGGTGGAATATGGTTACAATCATTTGAACATTTTCAATATCTGTTTGTAATCCGAGGGTACGAAGTTTCCACGATAATGCACGTAGAATTACCTCGGTATTTTTACCATCAACGCATATCACAGGTGATAAAGAGATATTTGGTCCAAGACACATTTAGAATGTAGGAAAAACATAATCACATGAGAAGTAGGAAGCTTAGGGTTTAACGTCCCGTCGTCAGATTGGTCATTAGATTCGGAGCTAACGCTCGGAGTTTTGGGTGAGGATGGGGAAGGAAATCGGCCGTGCCCTTTGAAGGAACCATCCCGGCATTTGTCTGAAGTAATTTAGGGAAATCACGGAAAACCTAAATCGGGATGACCGGAAGTGGATTTGAACCGCCGTTCTCGAATGCGAGTCTAGTGCGTTACCACTGCACAACCTCGCTCGGTAATCACATGAGACACGGTGTTGGGATGGTACACCATAACCAGCGACAGTGATACACAGGTCACTGAATATTTTTTTCTCGTGAAGTTACCTTTCATTTTCCTATGAGGAAAAGATGCTTCCATTGGAAACGTGGAAGACGATCAAATATGCTTAACAATAATGAATATGATGAATATGAAATATAAGGGCGCCGTAGTCCTAAGGAATTACTATAGGAAACATGCTGTGACAAGAGAATAAACTATGAGCAGGAAATTTTTTTTATGGGCAGTTCTACAACAGTAATTAGAAACCTCGTAGTGTGGGTGGCTTTGATAAAAGTCTTGGTGAATGAGTGTTCGTTACACACTCAGGACACATATTATATTACTTCCGTCGCTTACGACACTTGATCGCCATGTACATATCACGTTGCGTCATGCACGTACCTAACACCTGCAAGCACCTACAGATGACGAAGAGCGCACTCTTAAACGTTGCTGCGTTGTAGAAGTTATGTTTCTTCAGATTAAACAGCAACTTTTTTTTTTACTGTGAAACGTCCGTTCCAAAGGAACAGACATTGATGATGGTCCGCAGTTATGTATTAATATATGTTAAATAATGTATTGTGTATTGGCAACTTGCGAAATCTTCCGAATTTAGCTGCATTTTAAAATGGCCCATTACTTTGTGGCAAACGAACATATGTGCCGGACCGGGAATCGAACCCGGCTCTACCGAGTTTCGTGAGTGGTCGCTTTAACTACTGGGCCACCCGACCAGAGCCAAACTTCCATACGTGTAGGCAAGTGTGACATAGGGAAGTTTGGGTCTGGCCTAGGAGCGTGCTCGAGAGGTTAAAACGAGCGCTCGCGAAAGGCGATATAGAAAGTTTCAAACCCTGGCGCTGCACAAATTTTCATTTGTCACAAAATAATATACCACCTTATGAAATCCAGCTAAAGTCGGAGGATTTCGCAAATTGCGAATAAGTAATTGATTATTTAATCAACATCTGTATGAAAGTAAAATGATTGGGTGTTACTAGAACGCAGAAGCTACCAACGATGCGTTTACTGTCAATGTGGTATTTTACCTAGCTTGTGATTTGTAGATGTAGGCAGAGAAACTGTAATTTTGATGTGTGTTATATTTCATTACCATTGAAACGAACAGCAACGTTCACTTATGCTAGGTGTGCTGGTCTTATAGCGAAATACTTAGTGCCCAAGACCGAAATGGACAATGTGAAGGAGCAAGGAAGTGAAAAAAAATGATATATATATATATATATATATATATATATATATATAGAGAGAGAGAGAGAGAGAGAGAGAGAGAGAGAGAGAGCCGGTCGCGGTGGCCGAGGTGACTGAGGCGCTCCAGTCACGGTCAGCACGGCCACTACGGTCGGGGGTTCGAATCCCCCCTCGGGCATGGATATTTGTGCCGTCCTAGTTCGTAAGTAGTTCATAAGTAGTTTGTAAGTTTAGGGACTGATGACCCCGTAGTTAAGTCCCATAAGCTTAACAAACATTTGCACATTTGAAGAGAGAGAGAGAGAGAGAGAGAGAGAGAGAGAGAGAGAGAGAGAGAAAGGGAGGAAGAATGGAAAGACGATGGGGTTAACGTTTCGTCTACGACAAGGTCATTAGAGAAGCAATACTGCGGAAGGAATTAGGCCCTGTGGTTTTCAGAGGAACCGAGCATTTGCCGTCACTGATATAGGGGAAATTACGAAACATTTGAACCTGAATGGCCTGTGGCTGTATCGACTGTTGCCTTCCTGAATATGAATCCACTTTCTTGTTACTGCTCCAATGCCCTATCTCGCTCGGTACGAGAAAGGAAGGAAGCTTATGGTTTAACGTCCCGTCGTCAACGTGGTCATTAGAGATGGAGCTTAAGCTCGGAATTTTGGGTAAGTATGAGGAAGGAAATCGGCCGTGGCCTTTGAAAGGAACCATCTCGGCATTTGCCTGGAGTGATTTAGGGAAATCACGGAAAACCTAAATCTGGATGGCCGGAGGTGGATTTGAACCTCCGTCCTACCGAATGCGAGTCCACTGTGTTACCACTGCGCCATCCCACTAGGTCTCGGTAAGAGAAGGGGAGAGAGAGAGAGAGAGAGAGAGAGAGAGAGAGAGAGAACACACGAGGAGTAGGAGAGAAGAGGGTGAGGATGGAAGACAGGAGAGAGAAAAAAAGAGAGGGGAGAGACGCGGGGCGGAAGAACCATGTGCTCTGACAAAATTTAATGATGGTTGGTCCCCTAAATCGGCCAGCTTGAGGTTGGGCTTTTAGGCGGTTTTCCACATCCCTATAGGCAAATGCATGTTCGATCCTTTTAGGCATCTACTCACAGTGAAAAAATTACAATAGCACCAAAAATATGGTGGTCACCACTATTCAAATCAAATGTTTGTAAATCTACGGGACTTAAAGTCTTTGGTCATCAGTCCCCAGGGTTACAAACAACATAAACTAATTTAAACTAACCTAAGGACAACACACAACTGTGCCCGAGGTAGGACTCGATGCTCCGACGACAAGCAGACGTGCGCTCCGCAGCAAGGCGCCTTAGAGCGCTCGGCCACTCCACCGCAGCTCGCCACTATTCTTAAACATTTGACTGAAGTGATTTTCTTTTGCTAAGAATGGCATCTTACCTCAGAAATAAAAATCGTGCTAAATCCACGAAGAGCGAGCACTCATCAGATGAAGGTGAACCTGCACGATCTATACGAAGAAGTCGAGGAGCGCGAGTAAAAGTTACATTTTCTCTCTCTGTCTGTCTCTCTCTCTATGAGGCTATACGCGGCATCCAGCACGACCTGAGGACTACGCGCGGCGAGTGTTACTACTGCGAAACTTTATTAAGGGATAACTAATATGATTCAACTTCTGTTGAGTTTTTGATATAATTCCCACGACGTAGTTCTGCTTTTTAAATTTCGAACTTAGGGTAAAATATTTCTTCCTTTCGTATTTTTTATTAAATTTCTCGAATTATTGCGCATATCCCTCAATTCACATTTTTATTGAATGACTCGATTTGTTAAAGACAGGAATAATCTATTATTTGAATGTGGAAAAGATACTTGTGGCTTTAGTGCGAAGAACGAAGGTCTCTGCTGATGCAAGGTCCCAAGATATATGAATATTGATATGTCAGAACAGCTACATAAGAAAAAGGAGTGAACGCTGTTACTTCTGCTAATACACCTCTCACCAGATGGACGTATGTCGTCGCCGAATCACTTAGTTGTCGGTAAACGCGAGTACTACGCTGCTCGTGACTCGTCGGAGGCAATCAGCGTGCCGTATCCAAAGGCTTCCCGAGTCAACAGCTGGCAGCGTGATCACACACTACCGCTGCTCCAAGCGCGACGAGCCGTATTCGCCCATTACCGCATACATGTGTCAAACACTAAGGTTGCCAGCAGAACGACCGAAATTCGTCGTGCAACTTACACGGTAACGCCCAGAATCGTCCATAAATTTCGTTTCGTCACACCAGCTACAAATATTTTCTTGTCAATACGTTGCCAACAATCCACTGTTGATGTGAAATATGAGTTCTCGAATCGTGCGCCATGCTTAAATATTGTTTGACTACGGTGATTATTTTCAAATGCTTGTAAATCTATGTAGTTATCAGTCTCTAGGCTTACAAACTACTTAAAGTAACTTAAACTAACCAAAGGACAACACACACACACAATATATATATATATATATATATATATATATATATATATATACCATTGCCCAAGGGAGGACTCAAACATCCGACGGGAAACAACCGCACGATCCGCAGCAGGGCGCCTTAGAGCGCGGTGGTTATTTCATGTACTTCTTAATATCATCAAATTACAAAAAGTGAAAGGACACGAAATGTATTCGCAATTTCGAGTATGAATCAGCATTTCTTGTACAAAGTACTGGTGACATATGAAAATTTGTGCCGGACCGGGACTCGAGTCCAGATTTCCCGCTATTCCCGAGCGGTCGCTTTAGCCACTATGTAACGCGTGCACGCCTGCCGGACTCAGCTAAACTTCCATTTGCCACACATTATCTACGAACTATGATGTTCGTACATTCTATATTGTAATTTCCGTTCAGGGACAGACGTTTGTTACACATGTCACATGCCTTAGTTTGGTTTTAAATACGATGTGCAGCGTCCTTTTTTTTGACAATATATCCAATAGAACTGTCATGCATGCTTATCTGAAGGACATTTGCACTGGTTACATCGGTAGACACGGATACTATACCTCGTATTTAGGTCAAGGCAAGGAATGCGAAATTTATAATAAGCGTCTCTCCCTGCGCGGAAATTACATAATGGAATGTATGAGCATTCGTTGGTTGTAGGTAATGTAAGTAAAAGTAAAGCAGTCAACAATCCGAAAATTGGTTTGAACACCACAGTGCTTTACTAGGCATGGTCCTGTTTGGAGGTGGTATGCAGTTGCCTTCTTCCGACCTTCGAACTGACTTACCCAGCCACTAACCAAGGCGCACAGGTAATGTATGGCATACGAAAGTTTGGGTCTGTCCGTTAGGCGTAATGGTTAGCACGACCGCTCGTGAAAAGCGGGAAATCCGGGTTCGAGTCCCAGCTCAGCCAAAATTTTCACGTGTCTACAATCAGTTGTACAGCTGATGGAAGCTGTAATCGCCGCAGTAACCTTTCCTTCTAAAAGACATATGCATTGGTTAGATCGTTAAACACGCACAGTGCACATCGAAAAATGAAAACGTACACATTCCAGTAATTAATTTTTGCATTGTACAAACGAAAACGTTGAACTGTGCACAGTGAAAAACTGCATATTTTGCAATACCAACGGCTATCTTTTTCATCGTTCCATTGGCGTTGATGCACAGTTCTTGAATTTACTTACTTCGTTTCACGAGAGTGATCAAATGTTTGTATACCTTATGGGACTTAACTACGGGGTCATCAGTCCCTAAACTTACAAACTACTTACGAACTAGCTAACACTAAGGACGGCACAAATATCCATGCCGAAGGGGGGATTCGAACCCCCGACCGCAGTGGCCGTGCAGACCGTGACTGGAGCGCCTCAGTCCCCTCAGCCACCGCGGCCGGCCACGAGAGTGAACCGTCTCTGTACTCGGGAGAGATTGGTCTTATGCAAATGTTGCAAAACAAAATCCAGTCTGGATCATTTCATGACTTCATATTAGGGGCAGTCAAATGGGCCTCGGTGGAACAGCCGAGCGCTGTAGAGACTTCTTGCTGCGGAGCGCGCGGTTGCTCCTCGTCGGAGGTTCAAGTCCTCCCTCGGGCATGGGTATGTGCGTGTGTTGTCCTTAGGTTAGTTTAACTAGTTTGTAAGCCTTGCGATTGATAACCACAGTAGTTAGGTCCCATAGATTTAAAAACATTTTAACATTTTTTGCAGTCAAATAAAAATGAAATAGATGTAGGAAGGTAATAAACTGTTTATTATTTGAAATGTAATCACTATAACCATTAATACACTTACTCCACTGTGAAACAAGACGGTCAATGCCTTCACGAAAATATGTAGGCCTATGTGGTTGCCTATGAGATCATGATTATAACCGGGCGTGCTCCTCTTCGTCCGAAGCAAATCGATGGCACGAATATCTTTCTTCAGGACTCCAAAAATATGGAAATTGCATAAGAAGAGATAGGAAGCTAGGAAGAAAAAATGTAAGATTAGGATTTAACTTCCCGTCGCCAAACGTAGTCATTAGAGATGGAACATATGCTCTCTTATTTATTTTTGTTACCGCTGGTGAAGGAAATGGGCCGTACCCTTTCAAAGGAACCATCAAGGTATTTGCTTGGAGCGATTAAAGAAAATTACGGAAAGAGTGGGACTGTGGGACTATATGATCAATGTGTAAGGAATTCCCAGCAAAACTTCTGCAGTGTAGTCGAAACGGCATCGTCCTGTTGCAGAAGAATGCCTGTCCAATGATACTACAGTTATTTTGACTACGCCGCAGACGTTTTTCTGGAGTGATGCGACACAACCTCCATACAGATCCGATCTCTCCACAAGCGACTTTCATATTTTGGAGTCATGTAGAGCGATATTAACTGTCACCGATTTAATTCGGAGGAAGCGATGTACGCGTGGGTACAACCATGATTCCATAGGCAAAAGCAGACAGTTTTCCTTCAAGCTATTGATCATACCGTGTTACAGTGGGATAAATGTATTAACAAGTATGACAATTACTTTGTAAATAATTAACAGTTTACTTATGTCTTTTCAGTGTGTCTCAGTTTCATCTGACTGCCCCTTATACATATCCGATCCATCCCATTTTAAGGCATACCAATCCTTTATTTTTCTGTGCCGTGCCAGAATGACCGAGCTGTTATAGGCGCCTTGTGGGACTGACGGAAAATATTGAGAAGTTTCAGAGAAGGGCAGCTCGTTTTGTTTTATCACGTTAAAGGGGGGGGGGGGGGGAAGCGCCACAGAAATGTTGCACGACTTCGGGTGGAAATCATTAAAAGAAAGACATTATTCATTGCGGCGTGATCTGTTTGCGAAATTTCAATCACCGACTTTTACTTCTGAATGTGAAAATATTTTGCTAGCACCCACCTACTTAGGGAGACATGACCATCCCAATAAAATAAGAGACATCAGATCGAAAACGGAACGATTTAGGTGTTCTTTCTCCCCGCGAGCTATTAGAGAATGGAACGGTAGAGAAAACGGATCCGAAACCTTGGAAACATATCATCATGACGCGGCAAATAGCTCAGAAGAATTCCAATTTTATCAAAATATAATTTTTTTACGTCAAAATCAGCTAGAATGATCTGTAATTTCATATTTTTACTTTTTTGTAATCTATTTCTTAATTCATTATTCATTACGGTCAGCTGACTGAAAATTCATTCTATTTTTGCTTGGAAATTCGACAGAATTGTAAGAAACTGCGCACGAAATACTCTTTGTTACTTCATATCGGCTGCCTAAAGAGTCCGCAGTTCTAACAAGGGAACTTCCCATCGCATCCCCCTCAAATTTAATTATAAGTTGGCGCAGTGGATATGGAGTGAAAAACTGAACACAGATCAATAGAGATAACTGGAATGAATTGTGTGGAATTATGAAAAAAATAAGCAAATTATAAAAACTGAACGGTCCATGCGAAAGATAGGTAACGTAGAGCAGGTCGTGACCAGAGTAGTGTCGTGGTCCTGTGGCTAGAGTGAGGAGCTGCGGAGCTAGAGGACATTGGTTAGCTTTCACTCGAACGAAAGTTTTAATTTTTTTATTTTCGCATAATTATGATCTGTCCGTCCGTTCACTGACGTCTCTGTTCGCTGTAATCGAGTGTCTGTGTTTTGGGACCGCACCGCAAAACCGTGCGATTAGCAGACGAAAGGAAGTGCCTCTCCTATGGGAACTTAAAACATTTGATCGTAAGGTGACAGGTCAACCGATTCCTCCACAGGAAAACACATCTTATGTATTCAATACGACACTGTTGACGGTATGTGCGTCATATGACAGGAATCTCTTGTCGACCCACCTAACTTGTACACTTGGTGAATGGGTAAAGAGATTCTACCTTTCTCGATTTAGGTTTCCTTGTAGAAGTGATAATCGCTCCCAAAAAGGTGATGAAAACGTAAGAGTTTGGCACAAAAACTGCAACAAATGAATGGAACAGCACAGTCGACTGACGTCGTGTATTTAGATGTTTGTTTAGGCGTAGGGTCCCCACACTATGGCGCAGTTACCTCGCATCGGACGAACAGATAACAATTTTCTGAAAATGAAAAAAAATAAAATTTACGCCTGTGGGAAGGATCGAACCGAGGACCTCTCCTTCCGCAGATGTTCACGCTAGCCAGGGGAAAACGGCGCTCCTGTACTCACAGTCTGATCGACGTTGCTTATCTTTCCCATGGGCTGCTCAGTTTTTATATTTTGCTTTTCTTTTTTCGTAGTTCCACTCAACTTCTTCCTGTTTTCTCGACTGATCTGTGTTCAGTTTTTCAAGGCCTAACCACTGCGCCAACTTATAACTAAATCTGAGGGAGGTGCGATGGGGAGGTTCCCTTGTAAGTTATTTCTCCGACCTTGCGTATAGAATTTATAAATGATTTTGATCACTCAGTAAGCGATCACGTGAACACATTACGTTCTATGGTAGGTCACGTAGTAAGAGCGTGCAGTATATGTTTGCTAAGGACGTACGGCAAATGTAGCTGAAATGAGTTAAAAAATACAAAGTCACACATACCACACAGATGTGGTGTTAAGAATGCTGGGTGAGAACAGGCCGATAATAAGTTCTTCAGACACACGTTGAAGGTCCAATTGACACATGAACCAAGCTCAGAATGTTCTGCTCATAGCATTATTAAACAGTGTTTTTAACATTCATTTGAAGTGAAAAAATTAAGCTAAACGTATTACACCACTAGATGAGAAGAAGGGAAACGGAATCTAGTCCATCTTCGGATCTCGGCAGTCAAATACGTCACATACCATCAACGCATGTCCCGGAACAGAGGGGTTGCATCCCAGGAGACAGATTATTAAGAATTATGATGGAAACCTAAAATGCGTACTGTGAACACAGAGAAATCACTGTTATTAGGTAAGATTAGTTATATATTCCTAACACAGCAATTATAACAAAAAACTACCAATGACCAAAGATTTGCATTTTTTCCTTAAAGCAATCACGCAGCTTTGTGAAGCGATATGTGGTGATCAAATCTGCGACCTTTTCCTTGAGCAAATGTTATGAAAGTCCCTTCATGTCAACGTGCGATGGAAACGCCGCATCACGTATGCAAATGGATCTCAACTTAGCATATGAGTTTATTAGGCCGGTGTGTTTCTTGTTACAAGCGATGACAGAATCCGTAGAAGAGCTTACTATTACGGTAGGCCATATCTCACGGGCTACATTACAGGGCTTCCTCCTCTCTGCCGGCCGCGGTGGCCGAGGGGACTAGGCGCTCCAGTCACGGTCTGCACGGCCACTACGGTCGGGGGTTCGAATCCCCCCTCGGGCATGGATATTTGTGCCGTCCTTAGTATAAAATAGTTGATAAGTAGTTTGTAAGTTTAGGGACTGATGACCCCGTAGTTAAGTCCCATAAGCTTAACAAACATTTTAAAAATGAATGAATGAAATTCCTCCTCTCTCAGTTCGGGCAATTTGTTCTGTAAAGCAATCTGCACAGCCAGCAACAACAAATGCAACATTTATTTACGTGGACAAAGTAATATTACCGATAGGGACGTAACAGTATACGGGAACAAAATTGAGATCACATGTAACAATAATGGTGCACAATCATTCGCGTCCAATGACACAGAATACCCCACTGATGGTGACACAGGCGTCTATACTCACACGCACAAGATCAGACCGGTGTCAAATGGCATCAAATGTTTCAAATGTTTGTATAGCTTATGGGACTTAACTACGGGGTCATCAGTCCCTAAACTTACAAACTAGCTACTACTAAGGACGGCACAAATATCCATGCCCGAGGAGGGATTCGAACCCCCGACGGTAGTGGCCGTGCAGACCGTGACTGGAGCGCCTCAGTTCCCTCGGTCACCGCGGCCAGCTCAAATTGCATCCTGCGATGGATTGTCCCAAGCATCTTGCGAGTTTGTTGCAATTCGGCAATGTTTTTTGACCTGGAGACCGAATAATTTCCCGCTTTACCATGCCTCATACGTGTCCAGTCAACAAGAAATCTGGTGATCTCGATTACCAGGGCAGTTGTTGAAAGAGCACTTAACGCGGCAGCTTTGTGACTACGCGGAATGGCCGCGTGGTCTAAAGCGTCATGCTACGGACTGGGCAGTCGTTTCCGCCGGAGGTTCAAATCCCCTCTCGGACATTGGTGTGTGTTTGTTGCCCTTAGTATAAGTTAGTTTAAGTAGGTTGTAAGTCTAGGGATGGATGACCCATATCAGTTTGGTCCAATGGGTTTACAAACATTTGATTTGATTTGCAGCTTTGAGTGGACGTGCACTGTTCTGCTGGAAAAGCACATCACCTACCCTGTTGCCGCGGCCGAGCACATTGAGCAGCTAAGTTCCGATGTGCGAGGCCGTTCCCCGTCTGGGTTTCGAATCCCCCCTTGGGCATGGATGATTGAGTCGTCTTTAGTTCATAAGTAGTTTCTAAGTTTAGGGACTGATGAACCCGCAGTTAAGCCCCTTAAGCTATACAAACATTTGAACATTTGAACCTACCCTGTTAAAGAAATGGTAGTAGCACGGGATAACAGCCTGTGAAATATAGCGAGCATTGGTTGCTTTACCCTGCAGTAACTCCAAATGTTACAGCGAGCTGTAACTGGTGGCTAACCCACCATCCACCGTCAGTACGTCCATTGAGCTTCCCGTACATCTACAAATGCCTGAAACTGTTCAACAAACGTATGCACTCGTCGGTGGGTAATAGTTTTACTCTAGAATGAATTTTGCACACACTTTTCACTTCTCCACAACATAAAAAAGTGATCAGACAGGCCTTTGCAGAAACATCTGATCGCCGATGGCCGTGACAAACAAGACAGTAACACTACAATCGCAGCTTGCACTTACCATGGTGCAACTAAACGCAGTCTTTTGAGATGCTGCATTTTTTCCCGAAATCTACAATTGCATCTACATCTACATGGAGTAATCTGAAAATCACAACTAAGTGCCTGACTGAGGGTTCACCGAACCACTTTCATACCATTTATAAACCATTCTATTCTTGGATAGCGTACGGGAGGAAAGAACACCTAAATTTCTGCGTTAAAATTTTCAAATGTATTTTCGCATTCGGATGACAGCAGATCTCGCCGCATTGAAATCGTCGTTGTTGTAATGATTCCTACCCCAACTCTTGTATCATTTCCGTAACACTCTCTCCCTGTATCGGAGTAGTACAAAACGAGCTGCCTTCTTTGTCTCGCTCAGTCCTACCTCATAAGATTACTACACTCCACAACAATACTCAGAAAGAGGACGCACAAGTGTACTATAGATAGTTTTTTTAGTAATTTTGTTACATCTTATAAGTGTTATGCCGATAAAACACAGTCTTTGGTTCTCCTACCCACGACATTATCTATGCATTGTTTTCAATTTATTTCTGTGGTAATTGTTATTACTACGTATCTAGTTAAATTCACAGCCTTCAGACTTCATTGATTTATCTTGTAGACGAAGTTTAACGGATTGCTTTTAGTACTCAAGAGGACGACTTCACACTTTTGATTGATTAGCATCAATCGCAAATTTTCATATCATACAGATAGATTAGAGATTGGATTAGATTAGTTGTTCGTTTCATAGATTCATGTTGAGGAGATCCTCGTGGATATATATTCTTTTACAAACTGATATAATAATAATAATGATAGTATGAATACAGATATCTTATATAAATCGGTCTGCAGTCCGTTTTAATCTTCCCATGACTTTATTGAATGATAAATAATCATAATGTAATATTTCTGGCTTAAACCCATCATATTGAGATCGAAGTATGGCTTCAGTGCAGCCGGTTAGGACAAGTAGGCGACAGATGGTAAAAGCTGGTGAGAACCACGACAGGTGGTACAATAGGTCGGGTTCTCATGGGAAAGAGCACTGATAAGTTTCCCCGAATTCTAGGGAAGTCCCCGAGCGGCAGGCACTGGACGCCGATTGGCTGTAGCACTGGCGGTCACGCGCCAAAACGTAATCATATATTTATTAATACTTAATAAACTAATTATTTATTCTATGTCAAACTCGTTTTTTAGCCCTCAAAGCTAAGCTGTGCCCTGAGTATGTAAAACATATTAACTATCGCTAAATTCATAAACAAAACAATTAATGTATGACAGACGATGCACGGCGGCCATGTTTGCGCGCTAAATTGCGGAGGGAAGGCAGCCTTGCATCGAGCCGCCTCACTTCAGTTCAATACACGCACTCGGAGGAGTAACATGGGAGTCCACGACAGGAGTAACATGTCACATTCATAGGCGGTCACAAGAAATTGTTTAATCATTTTAGAACAAGGGAAATGACTATATTTACTTTCATTTAAGACAGTGTGTGTCAAGCTGATGTTGTTATGCGGTTTGCTGGTTTTCTGCTTTCTTTAAATAAATCGGCTGGCATCCGAACTACCTCAGTTTTATTCCGTAATTAGATCAGTTCCTGCCAATTGTTTAGCAATTTCAGCCTCATTCAAGAACTCCGACCTGCGTGCTATCATCTGCGTGGGGACATCTATAGAAGACGTCAGGTTGGTGAACGTTTAGAGTTTCTACTCTTCACACAGTGCAGTGGGGAGTTAGCACAACCCTCGCGTACACTGTCATTGCGGTACAAACGCAAACTGTTGTGCGTCATCCATAGCAACATGGAGGAGGAAAGAAAATGATATAGGACCGGTTAACATACCTCCTACAGACATTTTCCTGTTGTAATAATCTGATAACAGTCTAACAGAACTGTCCAGATTTTCTCACAGATCGTTCATATAGATAATAATTATCAGAAGACGAATAACACAACCCTGGGGAAAGCCAAATATCACCTTTGATTTAGACGATGCCTTTCCATCAATTACTATGAGCCGGCCGCGGTGGCCGAGGGGACTGAGGCGCTTCAGTCACGGTCTGCACGGTCACTACGGTCGGAGGTTCGAATCCCCCCTCGGGCATGGATATTTGTGCCGTCCTTAGTCTTAGTTAGTTCATAAGTAGTTTGTAAGTTTAGGGACTGATGACCCCGTAGTTAAGTCCCATAAGCTGTAGAAACATTTGAACATTTTTGAACTTACTATGAACTGTGTCCTCTCTGACAGGAAATCCCTAATCCAGTCACACATATCTTAGACGATATCCCATATGGACGCAATTTGATTAAAAGCCGTTTGTGAAGTACGGTGTCGAAAGCTTTTTGAAAATCTATAAATATGGAATCAATTTGAGATATCATTTGTCGATAGCACTCATCACTGTCATTTGGCACTGCTGCTGGTATCGGTTAAATGAGTTGTGCAGGTCGCTTAGCTAATGTAGGGGTTCGTACCACAAATAATTGTTTTATTTCTGATGTGTAATGTTTTACTTAAATTATCGTCGTCAGTGGTCAAATGTAATTCGTTGAAGCCTGAGTGGCGAGTAGGATGGTCGTTTCAGCAAAGGTTGTTTGTTCGGGTGGAACGTGCTGACGAACAGCCACTAGGCACCACTGTGTCTAGCCGCTAGAGATATCACCTTCGCCGTCGCATAGAGCGTCGGAGTCGGACTAGACGCTTCTTTGGCACAGACTTCCAGTTAGCAAAGACGTGACCCATCTCCTTACTTCTCTGAGCCCGTCCCGGCACTAAGAGCAACAGCTTTTCATTTCCAGGGCGACCATATGCCACTTATACACAAAACTGTTTACTGTTGAAATATTTGATCTGCCTCCTTGTTTCATTTTTATAGTCGAGTTTACTATTTAATTTTATGTGAATGGCAGAGAGATGCCATTCACATAAAATTAAGTAGTAGACCTAATCATAAAAATGCCATTCACATAAAATTAAGTAGTAGACCTAATATATAAAAATGAAACAAGAAAGCAGATCAAATATTTCCGTAGTAAACAGTTTTGTATATAAGTGGCATATGGTTGCAGATGACAATCTGTACACGAAGACCTACAGGGATGATGTAGGGAAAGTAACCGAGCCAACAAGTAGAACAAGGTATATGTACCTATATAAAATTCTTGTACATAATTCTAATTAACAAGATGAACTTGTAATATTTTTCTCAAGGCAGATCCTTATCCAGAAGCAACTAAACACTGACAAAATAGGTCGGGACAGGTTCTCCAAGACCAAAAAATACTCGTCAGGACAGATCAAATGTCAAAATCAAGCCATACTGATAGTTTTCTTGGAGTTTGAAGGATTTGTTCATTATGAATTCGTGCCACATGGAAAATTTATGACTTAATTCCAAATAATTAACGTATCCACCAACAGCCGTAAAGTTTATGTTTTTTCTTAACTAGCGGCTTCGGTATTACATTAATAACATCGTCAGGCTATGTCATAACATACATCCCAGTGAACTCTCGAAATGGCCGTCTATACCGATTTACATAATAATTCTCAGATTCTGCATGTTAGCTGAAGAAACGAGTTACATATAACTGAGAGTAAGAGCGAAAGAGTGCAGTTAATTCGTATCTTATTTCAAAATACTACTTGTTGTTGAATGATAAGACACATAATACTCCGTAGAAGCTTAAATAACTTCTTGTCAGTACACGAATAAAAAACTACAAGTAAACAAGCAATCGAAATCATAATAAACACCGACATCGGTCTGCCATAAGTTGATGATCAACACCATAATGGATTTTTATCAAGACACGTGTTCTAATCGTTATTTTTAAGTTGCCGGAGGAAGATAGCGCCAGATACACACGCACAGATCACGAAATTCTTGTTTATTGCAGGATTGACTATTTGCAAGCTCTGAGCTAGTGCTCGATGTCATTCATAATGCGTTAGATAATCTCAACAAACGTCAAATCTGACGGTCGAAAATGTAATTCATCATTTACCTCTACGACACGATTTTGACTTTTTGGCAGCATCATGGACGTTGTGGAAGGCACAAGAAGTGGAAGGAGCAAGTGGTCAAGAAAATGGTACCGTGTGAGGTTCTCATAGTGCTTTCTGCACTAACTACAGGTCTTGGTGAAACCTTTAGCCGCTACCGGCCAATGTAAAGAGTTTAGGGATGTGGCATTCAAGCCAACCCCCCCCCCCCCCTTTTAGATACCACGATATTCGAAAAAAAAGTTAAGATGATTTTGATTTTTTTTTTTTTTTTTTTTTTTTTTTTTTTTTTTTTTTTTTTTTTTTTTTTAGAAGACACTTTCTGGTGGTGACTTACATTACACAACAGTGAACAGCAGTGGCGTAACTAGGACTTGGTTTTTGGGGGGGGGGGGATAGATCTGCTTGACGAGCAAAATTTTAGTCATTTTCCAGACAGACTACCATCTACCACTCCCGTTGAAGAAACTAATTCACTCCCATCCAATGAAAGATTATGGTAAAACACCCCACGTTTTCAATCTTTGCCTTTACCAGATTGCTGTTATACGATTTCTTCTTTTTTTTTTTTTTTTTTCGGGTTCTGGGGGGTTCTATCCCCCTCATCCCCCCCCCCCCCCCCCCCATAGTTACGCCACTGGTGAACAGTACTCTATCTCAATTATTTTCCAATACGATTTCCAAACACATTTGGACATTTGTTAGTCTTCTTCACTATCTATGATATTCATTCTGCGTAAAACGCTGCTGCCTGTGAGTGTATCCTGTCATGAAGCCTCATCCGTTTGAAATTGCATGGCGTCGCATCAACTACCTTATGAAACCACTGAAATGTTTCAAAACATTTTCTCAGGAAAGCTCACGTCAACTGTCTTTTGAGACAAGAAAGGCCTATTTTTGTGAATCAAACGGCAAGAGGGACAACAATAAATGGACAGTGACACACAAACCAAACAGAGGATAGCAATTTAGAACGAATGGACACGGCATGTTGAGTTCCGGAACGGTCACCTACTGCCGTATCGAATCCCTCGATAGTCCTGGCTTGGATCCTAGCGACTTACACTTTTCCCGAAACGTGAAGCAATACCCAATCGCAGTGGTTTCAAGCGGGCAAGGAGCTCAATGAGAGAGTCAATGGTTGGCTACACTCACAGCAGACAATGTTTTACGTTAAAGGGATTTCGAAGCTTGTGAAGAGGTATGACAAATGCTTGAATATGTGTGAAAATTATGTTTAACAATAGCAAAAAAAGGGTAGTGTTAATTGGTATGTAACAAAGGAACTCTACAGAAAATGACTTGTGAAAAAAAAAAAAAAAAAAAAAAAAAAAAAAAAAAAAAAAAACGAAATTACTTTCTGAACCGCCTTCGTGGAGTGT
Source organism: Locusta migratoria (assembly GCA_026315105.1). Lineage (NCBI taxonomy): Eukaryota > Metazoa > Arthropoda > Insecta > Orthoptera > Acrididae > Locusta > Locusta migratoria. The sequence continues at coordinate 286,659,615 of CM048755.1, forward strand.
GTGGTGTGGGTACCTTGGATGCTTCATCCCCGAACCTTCTACGTTGGCCGGTGGCGGCTACAATTGGATACATCTAGGTTTCCCGAAGATCTGTAGTTGCTGTAGACGGTGTTCTGAAAAGGTCACACTGTACCAATATTTTTCTTGCATCCTTCCACTTATAGTGTCTTCCACGCAGGCCACGATGTTGCCGATACGCCACAATCGATCACACGGTTTAGTAGTTTTGGTCAGACCACCAGTTATAGTTAAACCTCGTAGTCGCTATGACATTGAAACTTATTTGTCTTTCCACTCTTTGTGACTTCCCTGGAAGACTAGTCAGTGTATCAATACAGTATAACCAACGTCTGCTCAACAAAAATCCTGAAAAAGAAACTGCAATAAATAATTTACTAGCTGCTTACATCAAGAACACACTTTTGGAGGCGAAGAATGTGTATGCTTTGTAAGGACAGAATCGCGAGATATTTATTTTAATCACGAATGAATATCAGCGACAGTACTGAACATAAAGTGCGTTTCTCGTGCTCATTAACAGTTTTAATGAGGAGTCTGCAGCAAAACGTAACGATTCCCGGCGACATAGCGGAAAGAAATTCTGTAACTTGCCAATGCTCCTAATTCACGCTTTTTCTCAATTTCTGACGACTATCGCTTGCTGTTGTGTCATAGGGCACACGTATTCGGAAAAAAACTCTGTGAGCTCATTAACAAAATGAACTCGGTCAGCGCCTTACAACGAGTTACCGAGAACAACGGATCAAGGTTTCGTTGTAGGTAATCCCAGTTGAGAAAGAAAAATGTGCATTTTCATCCCTTATATATTCCGACTTTCGTGCATTATTCAGGGCATTCACTTTGGCGCAAGAAAATCGAAATTTACAGATAAAAGTCTAAACACTTTTCAGCTGCTATTTTTCCATTATTCAGTAATGAATGTATGGTCACCATTTCGTATGTATTAAATACACAATTGTAAAGCTGCTACTCTAGTAATTTAGAGAACAATGGTGTCTAGACCTGCATGGGAACTACACATCGAATACTCCCACTTTTTTCTGATTATATATAACTGGACTGGAAGCGTACTTCTTGTATCGAGTGTAGGAATTATGGGTAAATCTAAGTGCAGTATAATTTTTGTACACGTATTCACCTTGCATGACCATTCGCTTATGCATTAAAGAAGTGCATCGAAGAGGAGGCATAGGAGTGGGCCTACTGCGCACATAAACTACGATGAAGATCCCACTTCGGTTGCTATCCTGACTCACAATCAGAGTTTGTAGTCAGTAACAAAGGGGAAGAATTTAGGAGACCTAAACTGGGAAGTATATCTGTATATTGAAGGAAAGAGTTTTGAAACTTGTTGTCGAACATAATGTGTAATGTTGAATAGAGGGATATGTACAAAAAAAAAAAAAAAAAAAAAAAAAAAAAAAAAAAAAAAAAGGATGAAATGAAAGATTTTGGAAAAATTTTAGAATAACATTTACGATAATCCCAGACGTGAAATAATTTTTACTGTGGAACAACGTGTGACCGTTTTGGACAAGAATTCCAAAACTTATGGCAAATTACAAGTGTTGAAAGAAATTCCAGTCAAGGAAACAATGAATATTATGTGGTGAGGTTACCTGAAAATACAAGTGAAAAACTATTTAACAGTTATATAAATTATATAAACCATAGAGAAAGAGTCAAAAATACCTATGGAGATAAAAATTTGGTGAAAATTTAAGTACATCCACTTGCGCCTCGTTAAAATAACCAGGATTAAAGTCCTAGCTGTCGTGCGCCCAAATAGCATATCATCTTCATCATCGATAAAATGCCCGTCTCCGTAGTCCAGTGGACACGGTAGTAGACTGCTACGCAGAGGGCACGGGTTCGATTCCCGGCCGGGTTGGAGGTTTTCTCCACTCGGGAACTGGGTGCTATGTCTTGATCATCATCATCATCATCATCATCATTATCGAAGCGCCCTGTGGCGTCACTTAAGGTCTTGCACCAAGCAGGCTGAACACGATCCCAGATTGGGTCTAACGGCCAAAAATGTCACACGAAATCATCAATCATCATCGATAAGATAACGTAAAATTGACGTGAATGTGGAAGGAGGTGTGAGTTTGGTGCATGAGGATTTGAACTTACAAAACACACGGTAAAGTAAGAGTATTAAAAACAAAATCTTCTGGAAACAAGGAATTGACGAATTTCGTGTGGGAAAGTTAACTGAAAGTATAAACGAAACAACTTTCATCACCTATAACAACAAATAGGAAAGAGACAGGACAAATGTGGCTGGAGCAAGAAAAGAGGGAGGTAACAGTGGTACACATAAAGCCGCGGTGGCATGGGAGCCGTCGGAGGTTCGAGTCCTCCCTCAGGTATGGTGTGTATGTGTGTGTGTTGTCCTTAGCATAAGTTCGTTTAGGTAATTTGTAAGCGTAGGGGCTAATAACCGCAGCAGTTATTCCCTTAGATTTACAATCATTTGAACAGTTGTTACACATAAGTACTCTCCGCCAGTGGCTTGCCCAAAGTACAGGATGAGTCAAAAGTCGCAGCACACCCTTTTGTCTCAAAAGCCCTGCAGGAATTAGGAAACCTTAATATTCCAGTAAGGTATGGGTAAGGTGGTCTATCTTTTATGGTATGTACCAAACAAGGGTGCCAGTTTGAAATCGGCCATCTTGAATCTAAAGTTTTTCTTTTTAATGGAAAGTGTGATGTATCAGGCAAGATCAGCGTTTCCTAACTAGTTCATTCCTGTAAACCAGTCTTTCCCAACCTTTTTGACAACCCCACCCCCATCCAACTAAAAATATTTTGGCGACACCCAAACCCTCCCCGAAACGTATCACAACTGTGTATGTAATTTCAAAGGCTACGAGAATGTAATTTTCTTCAGTTGAAACAACTATCTTGTAAATAAATAAATAAAAAATAAGAAGTACATTATTGCACTAATTCGATAAATTTTAGGCCATTTTTCTGAATGGAACACTTCCTATCAACACATGAATTTCGACAGAATAATATATGCTGCATAACGAGGTGTCACATTGCAGGTAAAGCTCAGAATCGAATTATGCTTGTAGAGGAAGGTCACACTGTACAGACAATTTGCAAACAATCGAATTTCTGAAAATTACTTAATGTATCTTGTAAATTTAGCTATCGCTTGGTATCTGAATACAGTTATCAGGCTTATTCATTGTTAACACGATGTATCGATGTATTTATTATAAAACAATCTTTGTTCTATTCAACTGAAAATTCTTGATCAACAAGGAATCGCGTATTTTAGTATAAAATAGGCGTAGGTAGTGCCAGTATAAACTAAGCACCTGTTTTTTCATTATGGAACCCCTATTATTCAGGCTTGCTCCTGGCTGGTTGTATTATAGTGCGCAGGCCGTGGTGGCCGAGCCGGCTGCGACGCGCTAGTCAAGGTCTGCACGGCCACTACGGTCGGGGGTTCGAATACCCCCTCGGGCATGGATATTTGTGCCGTCCTTAGTATTAGCTAGTTCATGAGTAGTTTGTAAGTTTATGGACTGATGACCCCGTAGTTACGTCCCAAAAGCTCTACAAACATTTGAACATTTTATTATAGTGCGACTATTTCCTCCTGTGAGACGCGGTGGAGTAGCCGAGCGGTCTAAAGCACCTCGCTGCGGAGCGCGCGGTTGCTCGCCGTGGAGGTTCCAGTCCTCCCTGGGGCATGGGTGTGTGTGTATTTGTCCGTAGGTTAGTTTACCTAGGTTTAAGTAGTTTGTAAGCTACGGACTGATGACCACGCAGTTTGTTCCGATAGATTTACAGACATTTGAACATTTGTATCGGCGACCCCCCCCCCTCCCCCCTGGAGGTGGCGACCCACAGGATGAAAAACACTGCTGTAAACAATTTGGACGTAGCAGTTATGGGTCAACCTCTTTTTCACAAAGTATCTTATCCCAATTCTTACAAAGATTGTAGCGCGAGTTTTGACTCATCCTGTAACGTACGGTAACGGTACCAAATATTGTAGACTCGTCTATATAACAGTTTGAATATTTTGGATGCAGGAGCAGAAATCGACGGCCGTTTATGGTATCTTACAAGCGAGTAATTGTTCGGCTCTCTTCGTTTTACTAAGAACGTTATTCTTGAGTGTGAGTAGCCCGGTGCAAAATGTCTGGAAGTTAGCAAAGATAACCCTCTCTACAGAAGGTAACTCGTCGTATAATGTTAGTGACGACACAAAACACGTGCCTGTCAGAGATGAATCATTTTTGCACGTATATTAGATTTAAAGCTGTGTAAAAAACGTTGTGTAAATGACACGGTCGCAATTTTTTTTAATGAAGTGGAAAGAAAGAAACTTATCTCAGTTGTGGCAGAATGTACGATAAAGCTTTATGGTGCGCGTTTCATAACCACACTCTAAAACCTTGATGATGAGACTAAAAATGTTAACTTCCCTTGTAACGAGCGTGCCTATTCAGCTAAACAGCGGAACGTGGCGGTCATAACTCATAAGGAGCCTCCGTCTCTTTCATTAACACCATTTACTTCGACGATACTGCCGTTGTTCCACCGCTTCAAATAGCAAAAGCGATGTTTCACCGTACTTACTCGTTTTCAAAGTAAAACGACGCCGTTTTCTTGCTGCAAAGTATTTTTTATTTCTCCCAGAAGCGTTTCGCCTTTTTATTACAAGGCAGCCTCCTCAGTGGTCTCTAGGAATTACAGTTTCCTTTTCTTATGTAGTGTTTGTAGATTATAAATAGTTCACGTCTTATTTCCTATATAAATAAGTGGTCACTAACAAGTCATTTTTTATGTATGTGTCTGTGTGTACTTATTATTGTTATTATTATTATTTCTAGCTGTAAGCTGTGACTATAAGGGAGGGACCAAATATACTATCAAACAAGAAAGTTTATAAAGTGTGACCAATTATTTACGTACGGGCCCCTCGTATTGGGGGACCTCCAAATATTTCATAAAATTCATTTTTAAAACCATCGGCTGTTTATTATAAACCTTATATCTCAACCAGTTTCGGTCAATAGACCATCTTCATGGATAAAAAGGTGTTAAAACTGAATGGTAAAATGCTTCAAATAAGCTACATCTAGTTAAAAATAGAGTGGACATTTTAGATAAAACCTATCACTCAATACAACATAAGAGGTAAGAACAGTTTGTTATTACTTTTTACGTTGTGTTGACTAATAGGTTTTATCTAAGATGACCACTGTATTTTTAACATTTTTAGTTACATTGACTCCTGTTTGTCTCAACTAGATGTAGTTTATTTGATGCATTTTGCCATTCAGTTTTGACACCTTTTTATCCATGAAGATGGTCTATTGACCGAAACTGTTGATATGTAAGTTTTATAATAAACAGCCGATGGTTTTATAAATGCATTTTATGAAATACTAGCTTAAACCCGCGGCTCCGCTCGCTCGTTGGTTGATTATGAGAGAGAAGCTATCTTTCAGTAGTGTGCTATGAGACTGGTTTTGAAGGATGAAGTGAAATACAATACCTTCTTTAGAAACAAACTGAAAACTATTCCTATCAGATTGCAGAAGTCTATGCACTTACCGTGTATCAGGAAGTAAGTAGTGTAGATCAAATCACTCGTTTCGAAAAATCCAATCACGAAATTCAACAATAATTATTGTAATAATATCACATATCGATCGCTTGATGTAATGCGCGAAACGTGAAATCGATTTTTTTAAAGAGATGTATTAAAAGAAATTTCTTTTTTACTGCTTTATTTATTTATTCTTATATTTCCTTATTCGTATACTTATCCTTACAGGGAAAGAGCTGAAGACATTGTAGCACGCATATGGTCTGTGGCATCACGTTTGGCTGTATGTAACCTCCTTGCTATAGAGTCGCATACGTCATCGCTGGCCTTCAGTCCGAATTTTTTAATAATTTGACGACTTTCAACCATCATATTTTCCACCTCCTTACAGCTATCGGCACGGAATTGCTATGGTGTACAACGGGAGACTTCGGACAACAATTATACACAGACCATTCGTTCGCGTTCTGCAGTTTTCGCTGCAGAGCGAAATATTAACACACACACACGTAGAATTTTATAAACACCGATAACTTTCTATCCCAATATACTTCACCCTTTTATCATTATCAGCCCTCAAGCAACAATGCACCAATAAAACCATTTTCAAAGAATAAATATAATTTTCGAAGAGTAATTATTGTTCCGCATTTCTCGTTATATTCTTCAAATAACTAAATATATATCAGATCCCTATAAAACCGTGCTTAAAACCTTCCACAGGTATAAATTAGTAACTGTAAAAATAATTAAGCCCCTCCGTCTTGTCATTTGGGCGTGATAAGCGTACAGCGAACAGACATTCACATTTATAGATATAGATGTTTCGGCTGTTGACACTCGCCTCACCAAAGCATTCAACCTCCAAATATCTCGAAAGTAGATTTTATTTTATTTTTTGGTCTCTGGTTCAGTGGCTTCCAAATCACCAAAAGCTATTTCTTTTAAACTGTCCCGTCTATCTTCTCCTGGAGGGGGGGGGGGGGGGCGGCTGCGGCTCCAAATCTCAAAGGTACTTTTTTATAGTAATACATGTATTTCCAAGTTGACGGGGGCCTCATTTTGTTTTACCGGCGCTCCGGGCCTCCGACAACCTTAGTGCGCTACTGTGCCAAGCCGTTAGCAAATGCAACTGAGTCGGTCGTCTGCTGCCGTAGCCCATCAACGCTAAATCTCGCCGCGATGTCCTAAAGAACACGTTCGTCGTACGCCCCACATTGATTTCTGTGGTCATTTCACGGTGTGCTGGTTGTCTGTCTGGTCTGACACCTCGATTCAAACTCCGCTGCTCTCGCTTATTCAGCACAGGCCGTCGGCCAGTGCGTTGCCCGTTGTGAGAAGTAATGCCTGAAATGTGGTATTTTCGGCACACTCTTGACATGTGGTTCTCGGGATATTGAATTCCCTACGATTTCCGAAATGGAATGTCCCTTGCGTCTATCTACAACTAGCATACCTCAATTAGGGTCGTGCGGCTATAAGACGACAAAAACCTTTTCACAAGAATCACCAGATTTTGAATGACAGTTACGAAAATGCAGCGCTCTTATACACTATGTCAGGCATGGCCGCCTTTGCCGCGCCCCTGCCCCGCGTACTGTGCGCAGCGGCGTGTGGGGCAGAGTGCCGCGGAGGAGGAACTTGTAAGAATGAGACTCTATAGCCATAACATAAAATTATTTTTAAAATAGCATATTTGTGATACTACTTCATTTAAGAAACATATATCTTTCATGGTAAGCCTACTGTATATAGGGCGCTACAAAAAGGTACGGCCAAACGTTCAGGAAACATTCCTCACACACAAAGAAAGAAAATATATGATGTGCACATGTATCAAGAAACGCTTAATTTCCATGTTGGAGCTCATTTTATTACTTCTCTTCAAATCACATTAAGCATGGAATGGAAACACACAGCAACAGAACGTACCAGCGTGACTTCAAACACTTTGTTACAGGAAATGTTCAAAATATCCTCCGTCGGCGATGATACATGAATCCACCCTCCGTCGAATGGAATCCTTGGTGCGCTGATGCAGCCCCGTAGAATGGCGTATTGTATCACAGCCGTCCACAATACGAGTACGAAGAGTCTCTACATTTGGTACCGGGGTTGCGTAGACAAGAGCTTTCAAATGCCCCCATAAATGAAAGTCAAGAGGGTTGAGGCGCTCCAGTCACGGTCTCCATGGCCACTACGGTCGGGGGTTCGAACCCCCCCTCGGGCATGGATATTTGTGCCGTCCTAGTTCGTAAGTAGTTGATAAGTAGTTTGTAAGTTTAGGGACTGATGACCCCGTAGTTAAGTCCCATAGACTATACAAACATTTGAACATTTGAAGAGACGTACTGTAAACACACTGAGGCGCGTGACCAGGGATGGACAATTTCGCTGCAACTGTTTCAGATGTGAGGTCTTTATGTGTTTCCTAATATAGCAGTGCCATTAAAGCCAAACATTTAAAATTCATTTCTTTTAATAGTTTATAAAAGTTATTTCCTCCGAAAATTTTCCAAATCTGCATCTTTCCTTGCACTTCGTCGAGTGTTGGAAATGTCTCACAAAAAACGTTTCTTCGTATCGCATTTCAGTCAAACCCATCAAGACGTACTGGAAGCTTCTCATATTTCCTCTTTTTTTCTTGGAGGCTTCAAATAGTGTGTGGCTTTCTATTGACTATTTTTCATAACACTATGAGTCATTGACTGTTCTGGACACAACAGCTGCGTTTTATCCACACTAGGAACCATGTGTTTCTCTAAAGAACGTTAATACTTCTTCTTTGATCGCTTCTTGGGAGGACTCAAGTTGAAGTATGGCATAATGAAGTTACTTTTACGCGATATCAATGAGAGAGAAAAAGAGACAAATAGACTATGAATGCTGAATGTTATTGTAAACACTAATACTTACGTTACTATTCAGCAACTGGTCCTTTAAGATGAAGTTGACAAGCAACATCTATTACCACTGCTATATAACAACACATACATACACACCGATCTTACACCTGAAACGGATGCAGCGAAATTGAGTGAGCGTCCTTGTTTTGTCCATCCCTGGTGTGTTTACAGTACGTCTCTCATTTCGGTGGACGGAGTATAGGCACAGACCGTCGACGTTGCTGCAGGGGATGTCTAGCGGCAGGAGCTGGTGCCTGTAACTCTCCGTAGCGTCGTTGAATGGCGTCTCCGGGCATGGCTTTCTGTGCTCATTTTGTTCCTCAAGACGCCTTCAAGAAGTTTTATGGTATAATTGTGTAATTCTGAAACACACTGACGTATGGAACACGCACCCATCTCAGCCTTTTACGTCCATTTGTTGCCGCAAATATGCGCAGGATGAAATTTTGTGAGAGACTTTTTTTTTTTTTTTTTTTTTTTTTTTTTTTTTTTTTTTTTTGTGCCGCGATGGAGTAGCCAAGTGGTCTAAGGCGCCTCGCTGCGGAGCGCGCGGTTGCTCGCCGTCGGAGGTTGGGACATGGGTGTGTGTGTTGTCCTTAGGGTAGTTTACCTTAGTGTAAGTAGTTTGTAAGCTACGGACTGATGACCACGCAACGCAGTTTGGTCCGATAGATTTACAAACATTTGAACATTTTTAGACAGTTTTTTAATTGTTGGCATGTGAGGAATCATGCTGCGAAGCCCAAGCGCACGAATTTCACTTTACCCTATCAAGAACGAACTCTTTTAAGTGGTGACTCAAAGAATGTATTACAATCAACTCCATAGAGACTGCAACGCAAGGGCAAGATTCTTATTAGAGCGATCACTGTAGCGTCCAAGCAGTCATTATGCCGACACTCCATACGTGAATGTAACGGAAAGAAGCTCTAACAACTCCCGCGATAAGAAATCCACTTTGCCACGCGCTTCACAGTGATTTGTATAGGACAACTGTAGATGTAGTCTTCTCTTCTGGTCCACCGCAAGCAGTGGCGGCATCGCGCGCCAAGGCGCCCACGCCGCGAGCCAGCAGCCCCATTCAAACTGCTGACAGCCGCTGGCTCGAGTCTCGTCAACAAGTAAACACACTGTGAGGAAACTCACATTTCCTCACTGCCGGGCAGTCATCAAACCTCACGATGGTTTCAAGTACACCACGTGTTGCTCTAATTCCAGATGCTGCCTGCCTCCGACCGATGTACCGACTCACATATTGTCGTTTAAATAAGGTATCGGAGTCTCACTAGTGAAGTATGCACACTGTTTAGAGCCCTTTTGTTTTACGATTTGACCTATGCAATGCCCTTCAGAGATTTGAGCACGTCTGAAGGAAACGTACAATGCGGGCCGTGGCGGAGTAGCTGAGCGGTCTAAAGCTCCTCGCTGCGGAGCGCGCGGTTGCTCGCCGTGGAAATTCGAGTCCTCCCTGGGGCATGGGTGTGTGTGTGTTTGTCCTTAGGTTAGTTTACCTAGATTTAAGTAATTTGTAAGCTACGGACTGATGACCACGCAGTTTGGTCCGATAGATTTACAGACATTTGAACATTTGGACAATGCGACGATTACAGCTGGCAAGAATACGGAAAAGAATTCGCATTTGCGAATACGATTAAGACCTGCTGTATGGTGATATATGAAAGATTATGCCAGATCGGGACTTGAAACTGGATTTCCCGCATTTCGCAAGCTGTCGCCTTAACCATTTTGCTATCCGCTACGGTGTGCAGTGTCTGTGCTTAACCAAAGCAAATGTCATTCAGTCATGCATGCATGTCTGAAGGAACTAACACTGCGGGCACTACAGCTACCGAGAATACAAGAAATGCGTTCCAAATTAGGAATCTACTACAATTTACTGGTCACGTATGAGTATTTGTGCCGGACAGGTATTCTGTCACGGATATCCAGCTTTTTGCGAGGGGTAACGTTAACGATTACACTATCGATTCACACCGCCAAGGTGGAGTTGCCGAGCACTCTAAGGCGCCTTGTTGTGGAGTGCGCGTTTGCTCTCCATCGGAGGTCCGAGTCCTCCCTCGGGTATGGATGTGTGTGTTATCCTTAGCATAAGTTAGTTCAAGTAGTTTGTAAGCCTAGCAACTGATAACCGCAGCAGTTAAGTGAAAATGTTTGTTAAGCTTAAGGGACTTAACTGCGGGGTCATCAGTCCTTAAACTTACAAAATACTTATGAACTACCTTATACTAAAGACGACAAAAACATCCATGCCCTAGGGGGGATTCGAACCCCCGACCGTAGCGGCCGTGCAGACTGTGACTGGCGCGCCGCATACCACTCGGCCACTGCGGTCGGCAGCAGTTAAGTCCCTCAGATTTACAAATATTTGAACATTTCGGTTCGCACCTGAAAGACCCACTGAAACTTCCATACTTATACAGTATACAGACCGAACACCTTCAGCCGTTAATGTAAATCTTGTATTTACTAGTTTCGGTAACTCATTGGTACCATATTCAGATCCTTGTTTAGCTGACTGTTGTCATATAACCAGGGTCCATGTAAATGATCACGTATTTAGACCCATATTTTAGACCTCTCTAACAAAGTATCAACAGACTACTGCCAGCTAATTGTATAACTCAACGGGGAAAATATACTTCGTTATACAGGTATAAAAGGTGGGTGGTCTAAATACGTGATCATCTTCATGGACTCTGGTTATATGATAAAAGTCAACTTAACAGTGGTATGAAAATGGTAACAATGAGTTACCGAAACTCTTTCTCTTTGGCCACGTTCCCGCACAGGCAGGGTCGGTCCTGTTAAATTCGGATTTGGCGTGTTAATATTTACGGGGTGGCCGGATGCCCATCTTGCCGCCACCCCATGCCCACCGGGAGGAAATGTGTACCCCAAATGTTTGCGTATATATAGGCGTGAAAGTGTAAAGTGTTCCGAAATGTTTGCGAATCGTGTGACTGAGGCGGGACTTAGGGACCAGCCCGGTATTAACCTAGGGGTGTGTGGAAAACCGCCTAAAAGCCACATCCAGGCTGGCCGGCTCTCCGGCTCCCTTCGTAATTCCGGCGGATTAGAAGCAGGGCCGGTACGCCTCCCAGTCTTGGAAAGCGGTGCTTTAGACCGCACGGCTAACCGAGAGGGTCAGTGAGTTACCGAAACTACAAAATATTTATATTAACGGACGAAGGTGTCTGGTCTATTTATAAGTAATAATACAGCCGTAACCCAGCCGTCGGAGGCAAGATGGACATACAAAGAAACGTCCATATGCCGCTCGTTGTCTTCTATCCATGAGTGCTCGTTCATTCCATTATGTAATTCCCGCACCGGGAGAGACGTTTATTACAATCGTCGCATGCCTTGCTTTGCCTTAAATACACCGAGCACTGTCCGTGTTTAACGACGCAACCAATGCAAATGCAGTTATGCATGTAAGGCCGCGCGGGGGTGGCCGAGCGCGCTAAGGTGCCTTGCTGCGATGTGAGCGGTTGCTCCCCGTCGGAGGTTCGAGTCATCCCTAGGGCATAGGTATGTGTGTTTTTCTTAGCGTAAGTTAAAGTAGTTTCTAAGTCTAGGGACCGATGTCCACTGCAGTTTGGTCCCATAGCTTTACCAACATTTGAACATGCATGCATGACTCAAGGACCGGACACTGTATTAGTGGTTGAGAACGTGAAGTAGCATAAGCAGTGCAGTTTATTGGTGATATATGACAATCTGTGCCAGGTCTGGCGGCTGTAGCCGCCGCAGAGTATTCACGCGTGTCTGAAGGACATTTGGATTGGTTACATCGTGGAACACTGTAATCGTTTTTAAGCCGAAGCAAGACGCGTGACTGTGTAATAAACGTCTCAGTCACAGGGAATTACACAGTGGAATGTACGATCACTCATGAGTAGTAGACAGTGTGTGACGTATGGAAGTTCGTATCGCTACGGGAGAAGTGCACATATAGCGTAATGCCTAACGCGAACACTCGTGAAAAGTTCGAAATCCCGGCCGCGCGGGAGTGGTCTTGACATCTAAGGCGCCTTGCTGTGGTATGCGCGTCTACTCCACATCGGAGGTTCGAGTCCTCCCTTGGGCATGGGTGTGCGTATTTTCCTTAATTTAAGTAGTTTGTAAAGTCTAGGGACCGATGACCACAACAGTTTGCTCTCTTAAGTTTACAAAAATTAGAACATTTCTTTTTATCCTTTCACGCCTTCCATATGCCACACACGGTACACTGTTGCCCCATAGTACTTGCGATCTGCGATTTCCGCACAGGGCGAGATATTTATTTATTGTTGAATACTTTGCATTGGTTTGAAATACATGAGCCGCGGTGGAGTAGCCGAGCGGTCTAAAGCGTCTCACTGCGGAGCGCGCGGTTGCAGGCCGTGGAGGTTCGAGTCCTCCCTGGGGCATGGGTGTGTGTGTTTGTCCGTAGGTTAGTTTACCTAGGTTTAAGTAGTTTGTAAGCTACGGACTGATGACGACGCAGTTTGGTCCGATAGATTTACAAACATTTGAACATTTTTGAAATACATGAGCAGAGTTCTAGTATTTACGATTTAATCCATGCAATGTTCTTCACACAAGTCCTTCAGAGCCAGCTCTGGATGCCGCTCCAGCTGAGATAGTGCCCAATTTCCCTGCCCAGTCTGGATAAGTGAAGAGGGTACGTTAGTCTTTGGGAGCTCCAAAGTTGCACCGGTAATGGCACTTCTCAGAAAAATTGCACGCAAGTCGGAAAAGAATGTCAGTGTACACAAGGTATGGTTGCCAGTAGGTTTCGTCTGCGGTATGTAAATGGCACTGCCGACAGCGATCGCATTCACGAGGGACACCTTTGACCTAGCTCGGAAACGCACGAAAACATTGTTAGAATAATACTCCATCATAAAAAACAACAATGGTCGGTGGCATTTCCATGCAGTGCTCGAGTTGCTTGAAGGCATAGCTACAGCATGAATGTTATATAAGAAAAAAATAATAATAATAAAAAAATAAAAGAAATAAAATAAAAAAAGAAGGTTCAAATATTTGTAAATCCACAGGACTTAACGTCTTTGGTTATTATTCCCTAGGATTACAAACGACTTAAACTAATGTAAACTAACCTAAGGACAACACACACACCCATGCCCGACGGAGGAGTCGAACCTACGACGGTGAACAACCGCGCTCTTCGCAGAAAGGCGCATTGAAGCGTTCGGCCACTCCAACGCGACTGAATGTCTCTCTACGAGTATTCGCACGAGGGATTCTGTGGACAGTGATGCCCAGAAGAGCATTAATCCTACATCCTCTCATATACGAGACGAGTAATGATCACAATGAAAAAAATGCGAGAAATTGAAGCAAATGCAAAGGATTAGCGACTGTCATCTACCCCACGCGTAATTCGCGAATGGAACAAAGAAGGGTTTTCCAGATAGTGGTAGTAGTATTGTAGTGTCGCGTATTGTGAGAGAACCAATGATTACTACACGATATAAAACGGCACATGGGAATGCGTTCGTACATAATGTGCCTCGTATTCATCAGAACTGCAATGTGTTATTCAAATGTGTGTTTGGAATTAGCGGTGCCACGATCTAGCAGATAGATTTCTCCGATTTAAGAAAACTTGTCTCGCTACACTAAACAGTGCCTCAATATTCAGCTTTGTAATGACACAAATATTTCGGAAAGCCAATGGTCTTTGAATCCTGGACTATTTCAGCCATCATAGCACTTATAAGACACCAAGTTGAGTATTCATTTAATTTTAATAAATTTCTCATGTCTTACTAAAGTTTGCCGGCCGCGGTGGCCGAGGAGACTAAGGCGCTCCAGTCACGGTCTGCACGGCCACTACGGTCGGGGGTTCGAATCCCCTTCGGGCATGGATATTTGTGCCGTCCTAGTTCGTAAGTAGTTTGTAAGTTTAGGGACTGATGACCCCGTAGTTAAGTCCCATAGACTATAGGAACATTTGAACATTTTTACTAAAGTTGTGGTGTCTTTCCGTTAAAGTGGACCTACGCACGCCTACCATATAACAAAAATGATCAAATGTATGTAAACCGATTGGACCAAACTGCTATGGTCATCAGTTCCTAAACTGACAAACTTCTTAAATTCTACATCTACATGGGATACTCTGCAAATCACATTTAAGTGCCTGGCAGAGGGTTCATCGAACCACCATTATATTATTTATCTCCCATTCCATTCTCTAATAGCACCTGAGTCTCTCCGTTCGAGCTCTGATTTCTCTTATTTTATTCTGATGATTATTTCTACCTATGTAAGTGGGAGTCAACAATATATTTTCGCATTCGGAGGAGAATGTTGGCGATTGGAGTTTCGTAAGTAGCCCACGCCGCAGCGATAAGCGACGTTGTTGTAATGATTCCCATCCCAGGTCCTGTATCATTTCCGTAACGCTGTCTCCCCGGTATCGTGACAATACGAAACGAGCTGCCCTTCTTTGGACTCTTTCGATGTCCTCCGTCAAACCCACCTGATAAGGATCCCACACTGGGCAGCAATACTCCAAAAATGGACGGACAAGCGTAGTGTATGCAGTTTCTTTTGTAGTTCTGTTGCATGTTTTAAGGGTTCTGCCAATAAAACGCAGTCTCTGGTTCGTCTTTCCCACCACATTATCTACGTGTAATTTACACTAAAGACAACGCACACACTCATGCCAGAGCGATGACTCGAACCTCCGGCGCCCAGTCCGTAGGGTGATGCCGTAGACCTCCCGTCCACTACAGCGTCGCACCATATAACACCTTAAAAACACTGGCACCGTCGGTAAGTTTTGCTACAACAAAAAGTACCCTCCACCAGACACCGGACGGAGGCGTGCGATGCACAGATGTAAATATACGTAGGAGAGAAACAGTGCATATAACACATGCTTTAATGCTCGTACATGAGATAGCAACGGTTCATCGCTGCAGCTGAGGGGTCGGTGTACTAGCTAAATTCGTCTGCAATATTTTGGTCAATTGACGTCTTACGCGCAATGTGTAAAGTGCTAGGGCGTTAGTGCAATTGCCAAGTCCCGTGAATGTGATCCTTGAGTTGCCATACGTTATGTGTTCGAACAAAAATGTCACTAACATTTAGGAAGAATGTGTCTCCAGAAGAAAGAAATAAAAATTAATTACGACCATTTCAAATAATCCACATATTACACAAAATATCGTCATGGGATATATTATGATATCCTATGGGATCTAACCATTATTGCATCAAAATAATGTTGGGCTTCGAGATAAGTCTTAGAAGGAAGTATTACTCGATCAGCCCATAGAAAATAAAGGATGACTGCTGGGAAACACACAAAAACACCGTACAGGAGATACTGGAGAAAAATACTCCAGCATGGACACCAAGGGAAGCTTATAATGCATTCATGTCATCCATAAATGTTGCAGGTAGTAATTCAATACCTCAATGAAAAACCGAGTTTTACTCTGGGAAACCATGTGTTGTCTGGTGGGCCTCTGACTTTCCAAGTCTATAGCCAAACGTAGATTAGCCTTAACTAAATAAGATTCGTCGAACACAGAAGAATATATGCGACCACTAGGAGAGTCCTGAAGAAGAAAGAGGCTTGGGTAAATTATTGTAAGAGACTTCGAAAAATTTATTAAGTAGCGTCGCGCGAACTGTAAACTACAGATAAGTGGGAAGTACGAGGTATGTTTGTTTTTCAGACGAGTTGATTAACACCACTGAATACTATTTCGTAAGAGAGCGAGACGCCGATTCGGTGCAGCAGACGGCGACGATCGCGTGACACTTGTCGTCACGGGCGCCTGTGCCAACCACCTAGGCCTGTGGCCACGTATAGTGTAGGGGCCTGGCAAATGTGGCAACGGCGGCCTTCTACTAAGAATACACGGTCGCCCAAAAGTCACGCGTCTTCCCCGCCGCTCGTGACGATCTACAGAAATAACGGGCGCAACGCTCGCTGAAAACTGCTCTCCTTCCGGTTGGCACACTCGGATGCACCTGTCCGCGAGGAGGCGGGGGCGGGGGCGGGCTGCAGCGCTGCGCGTGACTTGGAGGCTGACCACCCTCCGCAAATTTAGCGCGCCGAGTACGTGCTTACAGTTGCAGCTATGTTGATCTAAGATGCCAGAAATAGACTGAGCTGATGGGTGCAGGAGATTGTTGTTTGTTTGTAAATCTATCGGACCAAACTACGTGGTCATCAGTCCGTAGCTTACAAACTACTTAAACCTAGGCAAACTAACCTAAGGACAACACACACACCGCCGTGGTGGAGTAGCCGAGCGGTCTAAAGCGTCTCGCTGCGAAGCGCGCGGTTGCTCACCGTGGAGGTTCGAGTCCTCCCTGGGGCATGGGTGTGTGTGTTTGTCCTTAGGTTAGTTTACGTAGGTTTAAGTAGTTTGTAAGCTACGGACTGATGACCACGCAGTTTGGTCCGATAGATTTACAAACATTTGAACATTTGAACACACACACCCATGCCCCAGTGGTAGACGCGCCAAGAGACAGGTTCTCTATCGTGGTACGGTCTTCTGTCAAAGTTCCCAGAGCATACGTTTCCTGAATATTCAACTAATGTATTGCCTCCTCCTACGTATATCTCGCGAAAAGACCACGTAAATAAAATTAAACTGATCAGAGATCACACGGAGACATATCGGCAATCGTTTTCGCGTTTTCAAGATCACTGTTGAAGAAATTTATAGGGCCAGAAATTGAGGAGGACTGCAGAACGATTCTACTGCCGCCAATCTATGTTTAGCAAAATGTTCAAATGTTTGTAAGTCTATCGGACCAAACTTCGTGCTCATCAGTCCGTAGCTTGCAAACTACTTAAACCTAGCTGAACTAACCTAAGGATAACACACACACCCATGCCGCAGGGAGGACTCGAACCTCCACGGCGAGCAACCGCGCGCTCCGCAGCGAGACGCTTTAGACCGCTCGGCTACTCCACCGCGGCAGGAGATTAGGATTTAATGTTCTGTCAACGGCGAATACACTACAAACAATACAGCACGATGGTCTGTCGCCTGCCGCGGCGAAATTAGCTGTGCGCACTAAGGCGCCTTGCTGCAGTGTGCGCTGCCCTTTGTCGTCGGCGGTTCGAGTCCTCCCTCGGGCATGGGTGTGTGTTGTTATTAGGATAAGTTAATTTAAGTAATTTGTTAGTTAAGGGAACGACGGCCACTGCAGCTAGGTCCCATAACTTTCGCCTTTTCGAAGGAGTCATACCGACATTCAAGACAGGATACTTCTTCATCTACATCCCTACCTCACAGTGTATTGTGGAGGGTACTTTGCCTAGCTCTGTCACTTCCTCTTCCTATTCTACGTCTACATCTACATACGAGGCGTTTTTTTTAAAGTAAGGTCCGTTTTGTTATAGACACTAGTAGTACCGCAACGAGCGCGTGCTTCGTGTACCAGCATCCCTCAGGAACAACTGTGCTCAGTTTCAGCTCTGTAACTGGGTTGGATTGGGGTTGTTTGGTTGGGATAGGGGGGCTAAACTACTGAGGTTATCAGTCCCCCTGTGGGGAGGGGAAGGAGTGAGGATAGGAAAGGAGGGGAGGGGAAAGGATATGCAGTCCGGAAGGTAAAGAAGGAAGGAAGACTGCATAGCTGCATACCAATGAACATCGAGTCTCCGTGGAGTTAGATTAGATTTCGCAATAATGTGAAGCGTGTCAGTGTAATAAATGGTGTCTATACATGACACTCGATATTTTAAGGATTTTTTTATTTTTATTTTTTAAATTTTTTAACGTATTTTTTACGAAATTTATTAGTTTTGTCTAAAAATTAATCTAGAGTGTAGAAGGAGTTGCCGTTCTGAAATTCTTTTAATTTCATTTTAAATACTAGTTGTCTATCTGTCAGACGTTTGATGCTACTTGGTAACTGACCGAAGATTTTTGTAGCAGCATATTTCACACCTTTCTGTGCCAAAGTTAGATTTAACCTTGAATAGTGAAAATGACCCTTTCTTCTAGTGTTGTTGAGAAACACAGTTTCAGTGCGGTCCACAGCCTGCAGCCAACAAGGAAACTTGCTGGACCATACAGCGACACCTGTCTTATTTTCTGTTATTTCATCCAGCGTTGTGTTAAATGACATTGCTGCTATAGCGAAGAGAATGTGATGTTAAGTAAAAATTTGGCTGCAGTAGTATAATTACTGCTCAATTGTGGTTCCGAGGACACTCGCTGTGGCCAGCCTGTTCAGGGTCACAGTTCCCAGACGTGAGTACTCTCAAGGATGCATCTAATAATCCCAACTAAACTGTGTCTGGCCTCTTTGTCCTTCCACAGATATTTCGTGCCAAGAATTTCATGTAAGTAATGTAAGAAGAAATTACGGGTCCGCTTTCACTCGAGAAATAAGTACTGGAAACAAAAACCACGTGCCAGCAGATCCGTTCCTTTCTCTCTTCATATAACAGAAATCTCAACATAATAACGACAATGGAATCAATAGAAAACTTTCGTTATTAGCGTAAAACCGCTATCAGTGGTCAAAGATTGAGCATCAAAGGGCACTGCGTAAATCATTGAGAAACACAATCAAGAACGGAGCATGATTGTCAGCTTGTGCACATGTAACGACAATTAGAAATACAGCCTATTAGAATTTAATTAGTTATTCTTGAAACTGTTGGCACATTTTTATATAGACAAACGTAATTGCCGCGGTGGAGTAGCCGAGCCGTATAAAGCGTCTCGCTGCGGAGCGCGCGGCTGCTCGCCGTGGAGGTTCGAGTCCTCCCTGGGGCATGGGTGTGTGTGTTTGTCCTTAGGCTCGTTTACCTAGGTTTAAGTAGTTTGTAAGCTACGGACTGATGACCACACAGTTTGGTCCGATAGATTTACAAACATTTGTACAAACGTAACCAAAAGAATCACCACATAGTACATTCGGGTAGTAATTCTTTTTTTAATTACAGTTGAAGAGATTATGTTAAAGTCCTTAATGTTCACCGATACAAGACAAACATTTATCTAGAGAAATTACAGAATGTAGTCATAATAAACACCAGCGTTGTTGCTTTTTGTTCATTTTCTTTCTCATTTACATGCTTCTGAAGGATCTTATTTATCCTCGGAGGAAAAAAGAAATGAGAATTCCGTAAAACGGTGTGTTTATTATACCGTCAAATTAGCTACAAATTTAATGTAAAAAATAGAAGAATACATTAAGTTCTTAGCTGACGATGCTTATAGATATCAAGAAACTATCACGCGTAACCTGTCACGAAAATATGTTATCACACCTGTCTCCTACAATTAGCAATGTAGGATACATGCTGCATTTTGAACTAACGAAAACAGTGGTAGCCACAACGTATATTCGGCTAAAATTGCGGTATCGGCATGTGACACGAATATAGTAAATAAATTATGCTTACTTCAGATTGCACCAGGTGGAAAATATGCTTCTGCTGCACCAGTTATTTCTAAAGAGGCTGCTTTATTCCTTTATGGAAATGTTAACATGATGATTTCCGGTGGATATAATTTCCTCTAGCTTTCGTGATCTAACTAAATCAAGCATTCACCCTTTACGAGATGAAGTAAAGTAATATATATTACACACTTGTCGGATAGGTGGTAAAATTACTCCTTTAACTAGAAGGTGTAATAATGTTTCAGATGTTGGCGGGGAAATAAAATACTGGGTATAAAATATATCGTACTGTTGAATACCATTATTCCTTAACATGTCCTCAGTACCGAAGACACTATTGAACGAGCAGGACAATGAAAGCAGTCAATTGCTACCACGCTCAATGATTCATCCCAGTCCATCAATAACTGATTATACAAAACACAGAGCATTAAAATCACCACGGACAGAGAAACACCTCTCGTTTATTGCCAGTTTCCACAATTAATTGTCAACTTCAAATTCAAATGTTCAAATGTTTGTAATTCTATAAGACCAAACTACGGCGGTCATCAGTCCATAGACTTACAAACTAATTAAACTAAGATAAACTAACCTAAGGACAAGTCACACACACTCTTGCCCGAGGGAGGGCTCGAACCTCAACGCGGGAGGTCGCACTGCACTATGGCGCTCCAGACCACGCGGATACTCCGCCGCGTACGGATGGTATACGATACCATCCGGATAATCGGCAAGAAGTCATCAATAAAGGGGACGCTTATATTGAACGTGTATAACAATAAAGCCATTTCAGAGAAAAATAACAGTTCTCACTACTTTTACCCAACCATTGTAATAATCCGCGTGTTTGACGTTTTGTTAATACCAGCCGAAGATGTAACACGTTTTTTTGAATTGCCAGCACTATAGTCAGGCTTATATCGAGGTAACACGTACAGTAGATGCCAACGATGATCAGGCTCGTTTTCCTTCATGGAAATATGAAATGACGTAATTTTTGGAGTAAATGACGCCGTCATTTACCGTCTAATAAAATCATCTGAAGATCAAAACCAATTGCAGAACGATCTGAATAAGATATCACTATGGTGTGAAAATTGGCGATTGACTCTATATAATGAGAAGTGTGAAGTCGTCCACATGAGTACGAAAAGACGGCTGCGGTGGCCGAGGGGACTGAGGCGCTCCAGTCACGGTCTGCACGGCCACTACGGTCGGGGGTTCGTATCCCCCCTCGGGCATGGATATTTGTGCCGTCCTAGTTCGTAAGTAGTTTGTAAGTTTAGGGACTGATGACCCCGTAGTTAAGTCCCATAAACTATACAAACATTTTTTGAGTACGAAAAGAAATCCGTTAAACTTTGTTTACAAGATAAATCAATCAAAAGTGAAGGCCGTAAACTCCACTAAATACCTAGGAATTACTATTACTTCAGACTTAAACTGGAAAGAACACGTAGATCATGTTGTGGGAAAGGAGAACCAGAGACTGCGTTTTATTGGCAGAACCCTTAAAAGATGCAACAGAACTACAAAAGAAACTGCATACACTACGCTTGTCCGTCCATTTTTGGAGTATTGCTGCCCAGTGTGGGATCCTTATCAGGTGGGTTTGACGGAGGACATCGAAAGAGTCCAAAGAAGGGCAGCTCGTTTCGTATTGTCACGATACAGGAGAGACAGCGTTACGGAAATGATACAGGATCTGGGATGGGAATCATTACAACAACGTCGCTTATCGCAGCGGCGTGGGCTACTTACTAAACTCCAATCGCCAACATTCTCCTCCGAATGCAAAAATATATTGTTGACTCTCACTTACATAGGTAGAAATGACCATCAGAATAAAATACTAGAAATCAGAGCTCGAACGGAGAGATTCAGGTGTTGTCTCTTTCTGCGCGCTATTCGAGAATGGAATGGAAGATAAATAGTATAATGGTGGTTTGATGAACCCTCTGCCAGGCACTTAAATGTGATTTGCAGAGTATAACATGTAGATGTAGAAAGCGTGTCACATTAGTTGGCACATCGGCTTCACATAATCTACTACTTGAGAACCCGCTTTAGTATTGATTTTGGCGAACGTCGGTGTACATCCCTCAGCTAGGCACTGTCTGTTGAATTTATGCTTTCTTGGTATTTAAAAGCTTGTATCTCATTCGTTGGTAATTCAGAAAAACACTTCGCGTCTGGCATGGCGTATTGCTAATATACATATGTTTATTAAAACACAATGTCAAAACAATGCTTATTCTTGCAGAAGTAGATACATGGTCGGTTTTCTGAAAATATTAAATGAATGAGTTCATTATGGATAGTAACTTATACTCTTCTCTTTTTCATAACCAATCGTAAATCGTCGATGGTAATACTATTAGTGAAGATCGCATGAAATATTATGCTCGAAACCGGTCATCATAGACAAAAATAAAATATTTCATACGATCTTGACTGTCTGTATTATAAAATTAATTTATAAAGCTCGCTTTCTTTAATCAGGAAGTGCCATAAAATCGTAAACTGTCTGCTATTGAGCATGTTATTGAAGTCTTGTTTTAATGCAGACGCTTCCTCTTTTGTCCTCTTGAACTGCATAATCATGTTATCAATATAGCGTCACAATATTGTCAACTGTTCCTGGTTACTGTATGAAAAGCTCATTTTCTATAAGACCTAGAAGAAATATTAGCTACAATCCTGCCACTCTGGGCCACAGCTAAGACATTATTTCGAAAGAAAGTTTTTTCCCCTTTAGAAATGAAGGAGCTGTAAGATAACATAAGATACCGTAAGTCGTTTGGAAGCAAAACTATGTAAATACTGCTTTTATTTTTATTGCATTTTTTAAAATATTATTTTTGCCTGAAATTTTCTTCTGTCCAAGAGGTGTATAACATGTGCTGGAGAATAGTCTCTAACTCTCTGCACGAAACTGAACGCACGATAAAGAATAATCTGAACAGCAGCGTAAGGTGTTACATAACGTCATTTCCTCGTATTACATTACAAGTTGGGAAAGAAGTGTAATTTCATCCATTAATGACTCAGAAAGAAATAAAAGATTACGTTATAATATTTCTGCCTATCAAGTGAACTTGCGATAGACCAGTTTTTATCTCGTGATAAGAGAGAATTTCAGTTAATTCCAACAAAGTAGCGGGAAAAGGTAGGTGAGCTTACCATTAAACTCTGGAGGTGTGTCTGCCTACGTCAGAAGAGCGAGACAGGCAA
This sequence comes from Locusta migratoria, assembly GCA_026315105.1. Lineage (NCBI taxonomy): Eukaryota > Metazoa > Arthropoda > Insecta > Orthoptera > Acrididae > Locusta > Locusta migratoria. The sequence goes on from CM048755.1 coordinate 286,682,793, forward strand.
AACGTATGGCTGCGGCCTAGCTTGTCTTGGTTGCATCAGAAAATTCTCCTAAGCCACTTCTTGCAACATACACAACAAATGTGAATGGTCTCTGGGTATGTGGTAAAGTTCTCCGAGCTTTAGTCACATTTTCATCCGAGTGGCACATATCAAGACGATAGAGAGCGTAGCGGTCGTAGAGTACGAGAAAAATAACTGGTATTTTAAATTTTTGTTCCATGGTCAGGTTCTCTCCCTAAAGAAGAAACGAAGCGGACATTTTAATCACCCGTCAACAAGTCATTAATAGAAACGAAACGCAAGCTTAGATGAAACTGGATAGAGAGGAAAATTGTTGAGATTTTTCCGAAGACACCATCCCAGAAACCACCCGAAATTATTCATCAAGATTGCAGGAAACCAAAATCGATGTGAGAGGACGGTAATTCAAACACTGAGCTTCGTCCTACTTTTGGGATCAATGCGAGCACGGACCATATTTCTACACTTTTAGCAATATTTTGACGTAAACCTGACAACACGTTTTCCCGTATAGCTCAAATACTTCACGTAGTTCAAATGTTTGTAAATCTATGGGACTTAACTTCTTTGGTTACTGCTACTTAAACTAAACTAAGGACAACACACACACACACACACACACACACACACACACATATATATATATATATATATATATATATATATATATATATATATATATATAAACAGTGTACGTTGTATTTAGAGCACAGTACTGTCAGAGTTGTAGGTCCGCTGAAAGTGCTGTGAGCTGCTGCAAAAAAGGAAGCAGGTTTAAAACCAATTAGTTCCTAATTATTTTCACTTTTTGTTTTCAATAAGATTCTGAATCTTTCTTATAATTTTAATAGAAATATTGTCTGGAATTATTTATTATAAATAATTTAATTGCTGTAATTAGTGTTGGGCATATCAACGACTGGAATGTTCCTTTAGTTGCCAGCTACGTTATGCCAGAAAATAAACATAAGCTACATACTGGAAGTTTTTGTTATTATAGTACTTTGTGTAATATATCTATTTATATATAAACTCCTTGGTTTAATAAACTGCATCGTATTTCTATCTTATCGGTAGATACCTTATTCTGGAGCGAAGTCTATGTTCTAACCCATTGTTTCCCATTCTGTTTTGTAATTGGACGCACAACTGGTCTGGAAGAATTTTCGCGACCGAATAAATTTCATTATAGTAATAAAAATGTTACATATAATATAAAACTGGAGTTTTCATTACAAGTAATTGCTTTGCTGAGTAAGACTCTTGAAACTGGTAAAGGCAACGTCTATATAGAAAACTTAGTCCCGGTGTTGATGATTCTTTCTACAGTGAATAACTTTAATATTCGGACAGTAAGATATTTTTAGTTTGCTGCGTTATAACTGTATTCTGAACAAACAAAAATATAATATAACCAAATATTATATGAAGGTACATGTCTTGTAAACAACAGTATGAACGTTGTTTACATAACGTAAAGCAGTTGTTAAAGAATGCGATTGAAACAAACCACTCTTCGATGGTGACGTTACTTTAATGTCCGGACAGATGGCAGTGTCGCAGTTGTCACCGTTCACGCCGGTGTGAGTAGGCGTGCTTCTAGTCAGAAGGCAGGTGTGTGTTTACAAGCACGGTCGACTGTCCACGCGGTACGATGCCACGCAAAGCTAATACCAGCTTTGAGATACGACAACTTGTGATTTTTCACAATGCGAAAGGAAAATTATATCGACAAATTGCTGCCACGCTCAACATGAGTAAGAGTACTGTGGCAGATATTGTCAGGCGTTTCAAAAACTAGGACCGTATAAACTCCATACCACAAATGGGCCAGCCACAGAAGTTGGATGCTCGTGACAAGAGGAAGCTAATACGAAAAATAAAGAAGGATCCTACACTCAGTGCACCGAGATTAGCACGTGAGCTTCTAAACGAGACTGGCAAGAAGCTACATCCTGAAACGATTCGCAGAGTATTGAAAGAAAGTGGATACAATGGAAGAGTGGCTAGGAAGAAACCGTGTGTGAATCAACAGATCACCAGAAAAGATTGGACTTTGCTAGGGAGTTTATTACGAAGGATGCAATTTGGTGGAATGACGTCATTTTTTACGACGAAAGTTAATTTAACGTTTGTGGGTCGGATGGACGAAGCACGGTGTGGCGGAAGAAGAATGAGGAATTTACAGTCACAAATATTAAACCAACTGTAAAGCATGGAGATCGCAGCGTCCTTGTTTGGGGCTGTGTATCGACATTCGGACCGGGCGAATTGGTGTTCAACGACATTACTATGGACACAAATGTCTATTTGAACATATTAAAGAACAATTTAGGAAAAAGTGATGAAACCATGGGGATATCAAACACCTTCAAATTTTACCAGAACAATGACCCGAAACATAAGGCTCGCATTGTGCAGCAATATTTGCTCTACAACTGCTCCAAAGTCCTACAACCACCACCTCAGTCACCAGATCTCAACCCGATTGTGAATGTGTGGGGAGAACTGAAGCGACGTATTAGAAGTACACCAATATCTTCCAAAGAAAGTCTGAAGCGTCGACTAAAAGAAGAGTGGGACTGTCTAGGTGTGGACCATTTAAAAAATATCATTAGTAGTATTCCGCAGCGTTTGAAAGAAGTGATAAAACAGAATGGCTACCTAACAAGATATTGAAACATTTGTTTTCCATAAAATTTAGTCTTGAAATACTTAGTTCTGGAAAGTGTCCGAATATTAAAGTAACGTGAATATAGGACCGAGTTGTATTTAAATTGTATTATCAAGGAAGTTATCTAAGTTATCTTAATAAAATTTATATTATTACTTACAAGACACATCACGTAATGTAATAATTGGTTATATGTTTTGTTTGTTGTGTTATAAATAATGTTATGATGTTCCAAGATTGAAATATCACAGTGTCCGAATATTAAAGTTATTCACTGTATATCTGAGCTGAAAATTCTTAGGATTATCCACAAATCGTTTACCGTTCAGTTTTGTAAAAGAAAAAAAAAAAAGAAAAATCCACGCTCACATAACTATGTAGTTGTGGATGCATTTAATTCCGTCAAAGATGTATTTGTAAACCGTCTACACTTTCCCTCCCCACTCGATGTGGGACGATGCAGGCTGATTCAATGGTCCCATAGCGAAATAAATACAAAATAGAAACATAGTATCCATTAAAGCAAACCGATATTATAAACACGGATAAATGCACAAAGCAACAACAAAATAAGCTACGATCTCGCAGTCAGAGAAAATAGGAGTAAATGAAATGTTATTATATATATGTTCATATGTTTGTATAGCTTATGGGATTTAACTACGGGGTCATCAGTCCCTAAACTTACAAACTACTTATCAACTAACTAAGACTAAGGACGGCACAAATATCCATGCCCGAGGGGGGATTCGAACCCCCGACCGTAGTGGCCGTGCAGACCGTGACTGGAGCGCCTCAGCGGAATTTTATTCACATGACACTTGTCGCAAGCGAAAGAGGACGATGCGTTGCCATTTCGCAATTACGAACGAATGCTACGACTGCGTTGCTCTGGTATCAATCTAAGTACGTTATCAGCCGCATTGATTTCTTGTTTGGACGGGTTTTATGTATAACTTTTCAGATTATGATATCTTCCTCTTGAAACTTTCCTTCATATTTTTTCAGTCGGTAAGATATTTTACTTAGATATTTTAAAATCGTCCGGCGATCACCTGAATAGACCTCACGACCCACAGTGGATCTTGACTCACAGTTTGGGAGGCTCTGTTCTACCCATCCATAGAGGTGCCATTGTTTCACGTTAACGACAAATGCGACTGAAGGTATTTTGAAGCGATTTTGCGATATCTTAACGACTCCTACTACGCGCGATTAACTGTTGATTTGGCACGGTTAATTTAAGCGATGTCAGGATGCCACCCAATTACTCACCTTCCTCCTTACCCTTCGCCCCTCTCTGCGAGGAGATACGTATACCCGAAATATCCATGTGACTGCGTGAAGGATAATACCCGTGAAAGTATGAGACAGTGTTTCTAAATGTTTGTGAATCATGTATCTGAGGCAGAACTTTGTTACTAGCTCGATATTCACCCAATGGGATGTGCAAAAACTGCCTAAGAACCATAGCCAGGCTGACCGGCACACAGTACGATGAAATTTGTGCAGAACTAGCTGAACCCAACACGTGTTGCAATGCCCATATTAGAAGTCCAGGGACAGGGAATAAAACCTTGCGATTCGCAGATGATTCGCTGATAATTCTATAAGAGGCAGCAAATGACCTCAAAGAGCAATTAATTGGAATGGATAGTGTCTTGAAAGGAAGGTATAAGATGAAAGGAAGGAATTAGATTAGGTAACGAGACGATAAAAGTAGTAAATGAGTTTTGTTATTTGGGTTGCAATACAACTTCTGATGTCCGAAGAAAGAAGATATATAATGCAGAATGACCATGGGAAGAAAAGCGTTTCTGAAGAAGCCAAATTCAAATTCAAATGTTCAAATGTTTGTAAATCTATCGGACCAAACTGCGTGGTCATCAGTCCGTAGGTTACAAACTACTTAGACCTAGGTAAACTAACCTAAGGACAAACACACCCATGCCCCAGGGAGGACTCGAACCTCTACGGCGAGCAACCGCGCGCTCCACAGCGAGACGCTTTAGGCCGCTCGGCTACTCCACCGCGGCGAAGAAGCGAAATTTGTCGACATCCAATGTTAGTTTAAATGTTAGGAAGCCCTTTATGAAAACATTTGTCTGGAACGTAGCATTGTATGGCAGTGAAACGTGGATGAGAAGGAGTTCAGTAAAAATTTGTCAAAAGCTTTCGAAATGAGGTGCTACAGACGAATGATGAAGATTAGCCGCGCGGGAGTAGCCGAGCGGTCTGGAGCGTCATGTTGCGGATCGCCCGGCCTTCCGGGTCGAAGGTTCGAATCCTCCCTCGGGCATGGATGTATGAGTTGTTTTTAGTATAAGTTAATTCGTAAATGGATTTAAATTTTAAAATATAATTAAATCGTTGTATATATAGCTAAAGGACGCGATAGTTATAATCCTTCTTGCGAAACCGCACAGGTATAAAAGCGAAAAAATTATGCCTCCACCCATCCGTGTTGTGCTCGATCAGGACCAGGTCAGAAAATGTTATTGCCCACAGACGATTGCCTCATCGATGCTGCCTTATGGCACGATTCATTGTCGAGCTGATTCAAACAATCATCACCGCCGAACTGTGCCTCTTGTGCACACTGTTCACAGTGGTGTTAAGAGCGATCATAATTTTCGGCATTTAGCGTTTTCTTAAGCGCAATACGGGATCCACACGCTAACAACGAAAATGAAACGTTTGCCATTCCAATTCGAGAGCCCCCTTTCGGATGCTAATAGGATACAGGTTGTGTGTTGATTCCTCGTCATCATTTCACCTTCATCGACAAGCAAGTCGTCCATGTGGCGTCAAATAAAAAGGGTTGCTCCAAGCGGTTTTGCAACCCCAGATGGGGCCTCACTGCCAGGAACTCTATACTATCACTTCATTATCACGGCACAGACACAAAATTAAATACAGAGAACAGTCACGTTAATTACGGGAAGGACAGTTCATAATTATGTGGGGAAAAATCTGGATCAAGGTGGAGATTTGAACACACATCTCGCGCTTTGCAGTCCAAGAGTATGGTCACATCAACGGTACACCGTGGCTATTTCAATCCTTTCGATGTTATACATCTTGAACTTTGACCGGTTCACTGTTTCTAGTTTGATCCTTTTTGCATAATTCCGTATACCTTCATCCTGCTTTCATGCCTGATCCGTGTTAAGTTTTTGACGGGTTATCCACTGGGACATCTTACTACCAAATCTGAACGCTTCAGTAGTAAAAAAATGTTCAAATGTTTGTAGAGCTTATGGGACTTAACTAAAGGGTCATCAGTCCCTAAACTTACGAACTACTTATAGACTGAATGAAACTTTCACTCTGCAGAGGAGCGTGTGCTGATATGAAACGTCCTGACAGATTAAAATCGTGTGCCGGAACCGGGACTCGAACCTGGGACCTTTGCCTTTCGCGGGCAAGCGCACTACCGACTGTGCTATCCCGACAAGACTCACGATGCCGCCTCACAACTTTACTTCCGCCAGTACCTCGCCTCCTTCTTTCCAAACTTCACAGAAGCTCTCCTGCGAACCATGCAAGACTAGCACTCCTGGAAGAAAGGATATGGTGGAGACATGGCGTAGCCACAGCCTAAGGGATGTTTCCAGAAAGAAACTCTCACTCTGCAGCGGAGTGTGCGCTGATATGAAACGTCCTGGCAGATTAAAATCGTGTGCCGGAACCGGGACTCGAACCTGGGACCTTTGCCTTTCACGGGCAAGCGCACTACAGACTGTGCTATCCCGACACGACTCACGATGCCGCCTCACAACTTTACTTCCGCCAGTGCCTCGCCTCCTACTTTCCAAACTTCACAGAAGCTCTCCTGTGCAGGTTCGAGTCCCGGTTCCGGCACACGATTTTAATCTGCCAGAACGTTTCATACTTATAGACTAGCTAATACTAATGACAGCACAAATATCCATGCCCGAGGGGGGATTCGAACCGTCGACCGTAGTGGCCGTGCAGACCGTGACTGGCGCGCCGCAGACCGCTTGGCCACCGCGGCCGGCGCTTAAGTAGTCAAGTGAAGTGAACTGCCTCCTCGGGTTCGATTCGCGGTCGCGTAGATGATTCGCTCTAGGGACTATGTGTTGTGCTGTCCATCATCATCCCAGCATAAGTGACACGCAACTCGCCGAAGTGGAGTCACCTCAAAAGATTCTTGTCCTGCGAATATTAACTTGGGTCTCTCAAAGTTTTTTGTGAATACGAGTGTATATAGAAAGGACTGGCTTGCTCTTCTATCCGCCTTAAATCGCACTGTGCCTGTGTGGAACGCTTTGGGAAGATACATTGCAGCACATTCTCGTGCACGACCTTCCAGCAGTTGTGAACCGCGAGGAATGGAACGCGCAGACTGCAAGAACTCGCCAAACTTGTGTGTAGCATAGTAGCACGTTACATTGCAGGCATTACCGCCCGTGATCATACACCCAGTTCAGAACTACGTCCCGCCTGTTGTATTGTCCAGCGGACGATCGTAGATGGCAGTGACTTCAGTGTGTTTTTGTCTCAACATGAAGTGTCATTTATTTTCGTCTCGCTGTTTGCAACTGTCAGTTAATCGCTGTACTACAGCTTTTTGTATGCATGGTCCAAGTTGCATCGAGCGGTGGTACTTGACAGTGACACATTTGCTTTCGTACTTAATCTTTCGACACCAGTTTATAAAGATGGTTTGTTGATCAAACAACTAGTAGTTCATCCATGTTCGATTGCCTTCCAACCGTATCCTTTATTACAGCACTGTAAACGGAAGTTAGACGAAAAGAAAGAGAAATAGTGGGCGTAGTAATTTGTAGAAGCTACTGTTAGTACTGATACTCTTGTAGAGTGCGTTGCTGGAGACATATTGCTAACTGCCTGACCTTGTAAGTGAGAAAAGTTCTTGCTACACGAGGACAAATGTTCCAAGGTTACCTTCGAACCTGCAGTTCTCGTCAAATGAATGTCATCTCTGCACTTCTTTTCCTTTGCAGATTATCCCTTTTCTCACCGAATAAAGCATCAGACAATATTTTACTCGACTTTTTCCTCAGGGAAGATTTTTCAGCTACTAGCTTCGCTAGTAACTTCCGCTTGATTTCACAAGCTCTCTGCGAAATGTGCCGGTGATCGGGTGGCAGGACGGTCTCTGTGATGGAAAATGCGCCGCTAAGCATATTAGTTTCAGCTACGTAACGTCATATCCCACAAAAAGCATGTTTTGTTCACAAATTTCACAAGTTGTTAGTCGCAGGTCGTTTCCAGATCTTGAGCTACTTCGTAGAAAAAGTCGTATGTGGAAACAGACTGAAAGGTTAGCCTCATGCTATTAACGAGCAGATTAGAGGTATTGCCTCCTACCGATAATGAGACGGAGACTGCGGACCTTGCCTCTTCCTCTCGAGTTGTACGCTCTCCTGTGTTGAGGTCTATGCAGTCATAGAAAGGAGAATACACATATACGAGGCGCGTCCAGAAAGTAAGTTCCGTTTCAATTTATCTCCGCTGCAGCTCTGCGATTGCAGTTCCGCACATGCGCTGTAGACGATGTGTATCTAGGAGAAGAATGTGCGCCATTTGGAGATCGCTGTCAGTTACGTACGCTTTGTTGTTCTTGTTTGAAATGTCGGCGTTGATTGAAAATCCCTCCGCCTGTGAAATCAGGTCGGTGATTCTGTTTCTGAATGCGAGGAAAGTGGAACCAAGTGAAATTTATCGGCAAATTTGCGATGTTTACGTATCAAATGCGATGAGTGATTCGATGGTGAGAAGATGGGTACGACAGTTCCATGGTGGGCGTAGTGATGTACACGATGAAGAACGAAGTGGGCGTCCAACGTTGGTTACAGAAGAACTGGTTCACACGATTGATGATAAGATCCAGGAAAACCGTAGGTTTACAATTAGTGCTCTCGCTATGGACGACGAGTTGAAAGAAACTGTTTCCAACTGGTTGAAGACACAGGCGGCAGATTTCTATGAAGATGGTATACAAAACCTGGTGCCACGCTATGAAAAATGCCTGCAAAATTTCGGCAGTTATGTGGAAAAGTAGTTTCAGTGTTGTAGAATTTAGTGCAAAAAAAAAATTCTTCTGTATCTGTATACAATTTCATTTTATTACCAAACGTAACTTACTTTCTGGACGCGCCTCGTATGTAATGTCTGATATTGGTGCATAATTAATGCGACGTCGGACAGAAAAGTTCCATACATTTCAGTGTGGATGCACTTGAGGTTCGATCTCTTTACGTGAATCGGCTAACCATGGTCGGCAGGAAACGGGATTAATGGGCAAGGGACACTACCATAGTAGTGTAGGATGTTATTGTTGTTATGGTCTTCAGTCCAGAGACTGGTTTGATGCAGGTCTCTACCCTACTCTATCCTGAGCAAGACTTTTCATCTCCTCATAAGAACGGCAACCGACATCCATTTGAATCTGCTTACTATATGCGTCTCTTGGTCTCCATCTGCGATTTTTATCCAACACACTTCTCTCCAATGCTAAATTTACGATTCCTCGATGTCTACGAATGTGTCCTACCAAGCGATCCCTTCTTTTAGTCAAGGTATACCAAAAATTTCTTTCCTTACCAATTCTGTTCAGTACCTCTTCATTAGTTACGCGATCTACCCGCTTAATCTTCTTTAGCACCACATTTCAAAAGCCTCTATTCAATTCCTGTCCGTACTGTTTATCGTCCATGTTTCACTCCCGTACAAGGCAACACTCCACACAAATGCCTTCAGAAAAGACTCCCTTACACTTAAATTAATATTCTATGTTAGCAAATTTCTCTTTTTCAAAAATGCTTTTCTTCCCATTGCCATTCTGCATTTTATATCCTCTGTACTGCGACCGTCATATGTTATTTTACTACCCAAGTAACAAAACTCATCTCCCACCTTCAATATTTCGTTACCTAATCTAATTCCTTCAGCAACGCCTGATTTTCTAAGACTGCATTCCATTATCTTTATTGATCTGATTTTCTACGACCGCATTCCATTATTTTTGTTTTGCTCTTGTTAATGTTCATTTTATACGCTCTCTTCAACACACTGTCCATTCCATTCAACTGCTCTTCCAGATCGTTTGCTGTCTCTGACAGAAATACAATGTCATCAGCAAAACGCAATGTTTTTATTTCTTCACCCTGAACTTTAATCCCTATTCCACATTTTTCCTTGCTTTCCTTCACTGCTTGCTCGATGTACAAACTGAATAACATCGGAGAAAGGCTACAACCCTGTCTTACTCCCTTCCGAACTAATGCTTCCCTTTCATGCCCTTTGAGTCTAATAACTGCGGTCTGGCTTTTGTACAAGTTGTAAATAACTCTCCTTTCCCTGTATTTTACCCCTGCTGACATCAGAATTTGAAAGAGTGTATTCCAGTCAACATTGTCAAAAGCTTTCTACAAATCTACGAAAGCAAAAAATGTAGGTTTGCCTTTCCTTACTCTACCTTCTAAGATAAGTCGTAAAGTGAGTATTGCCTCCCGGGTTCCTACATTCCTCCTGAATCCAAACTGATCTTCCCCGAGGTCAGCTTCTACCAGTTTTTTCATTCTCCTGTAGATAATTCGTGTTAAAATTTTGCAACCATGACTTATCAAACTGATGGTTCTGTAATTTTCACACCTGTATGCGCCTCATTTCTTTGGAATGGGGATTTTTACATTTTTATTTAAGTCTGAGGGTACTTTGCCTGTCTCATACATCTTACACACCAGGTGGAACAGTTTTGTCATGGCCGGCCGCGGTGGCCGAGGCGACTGAGGCGACTGAGGCGCTCCAGTCACGGTCAGCACGGCCACTACGGTCGGGGGTTCGAATCCCCCCTCGGGCATGGATATTTGTGCCGTCCTAGTAAGTAAGTAGTTCATAAGTAGTTTGTAAGTTTAGGGACTGATGACCCCGTAGTTAAGTCCCATAAGCTTTACAAACATTTGAACATTTTTGAGTTTTGTCATGGCTGGTTCTCCCAGAGACTTCAGTAGCTCTGAGGAAATGTCATCTACTCCAGGGGCCTTGTTTCGACTTAGGTCTTTCAGTGCTCTGTCAAATTCATCTCTCACTATATTGTCTCCTATTTCATTTTCATCTACTTCCTCTTCCCTTCCTACAACATTGATTCTAAGTTCATTTCCAGTGTAGAATATGAGTTGAGAATTTGTGTCTGTCTGAGAGCGTAGCACAGTGTCCTGCAGCCACCGTATTCAAGGTGGCTAGTGGCTAGACAATCTGCCTCGTAAGTCGAAGACGCAGGTCCGATCCCCAGTTTTAATTCAATGGTTACAACTCCAAAAATTAATAACATCTGTTGTTTTCTCATTATCCCCAATTCAAAATGTTCAAATATTTGTCAAGCTTAAGGAACTTAACTGCGGAGTCATCAGTCCCATACTATGAACTATCTTATACTGAAGACGACACAAACATCCATGCCCGAGGGGGGATCCGAACCCCCGACGGGGAACGGCCTCGCGCAACGTAGCATAGCGCCTCAATCCATTTGGCCACTCCGCCGCGGCTATGGCCAATTATTTGAGTTCTTGTTTTAGCATAGATCTTTTGAATTATCTGTACAATGTGTATTGGTATAACTCTTCTTCTTTGTTTTCATTTTTATTTATTTATTTTTGGCTTATGGGACTTAACTACGGGGTCATCAGTCCCTAAACTTACAAACTACTTATGAACTACTTACAAACTAGGACGGCACAAATATCCATGCCCGAGGGGGGATTCGAACCCCCGACCGTAGTGGTCGTGCAGACCGTGACTGGAGCACCTCAGTCCCCTCGGCCACCGCGGCCGGCAACATTTTCCATAATAGTTGTATATTTACTTTATCAAAAGCCTTTACATAATCGACGAGAAGGATGTGTGGTTTTTTTTTTTTAATTAATTCCTTTCGTTTTTATATAACTTGCTGTAGCATAAATATGTAGTCTGTACTGCTTCTCCCCTTTCTGAATCAATGTTTGTTCATTTTGTGGACTATAATACATGTATCCTACAAATGACTGATCGTTGCAGCTCACGGTCACTCATTTTCTGTAGCCCTTCAAACGCACATGGTGAGTCATTAGCTAATATTTTCCTGTTGTAATTGTTAAAAACAACACTTTCAAAGAATGTTCAAATGTTTGTAAATCTATCGGACCAAACTGCGTGGTCATCAGTCCGTAGCTTACAAACTACTTAAACCTAGGTAAACTAACCTAAGGAAAACACACACACCCATGCCCCAGGGAGGACTCGAACCTCCACGGCGAGCAACCGCGCGCTCCGCAGCGAGACGCTTTAGACCGCTCGATTACTCCACCGCGGCAACAGCACTTTCAAATGAATCTTACTAGAGGTTGGACGTGCGACCTCGCTCTCAACAGGTTACTTGTTAGACTGTAGTATGATAGTGGAAATATTAGCTGCTAATGACTCACCATGTGTGTTAGGATGGCGTCAGAAAATGAGGGCCCAGGAGTATATGTGTATGTGCGCGTGTGTGATCCTGCAGTTCTTATCAAAGGATTTTACGATATCATTTGGCAGTGGGCATCGAAATAAAACAATGAGGAAAGGTGAAAATGTGTGCGCAGTCGGGAGCCGAACTTGGGTGGTGCAGCCTAGTTGGCAGTTGCGGCCTGGGGACGCAGCGATAACCGCGGCCTCGTGTGCTATTCCTGCTCGCCTCCCGCCACACCAAATTCTCAACTTGTCCACACTCTACCGACGTATTGCCTCTGCCCGTTAGTACTCATTACTCGTGCCATTTCGCCCTACATAAACGTGCACTTAAAAAAGCACACGAGGCCGAAATGGAGAATTAAATGACGTCCTCGTCTTACTTTAAAAATGACAACACGAGGACGTCAAGTACAAAGTCTCTTCCTTGTTTTATGTGTTAAACGTGTGTGCTTTTTAACTGCACGTTCCTGCAGGTTTAGCTCAGAGAGCGAGACCATGACAGCTTGAATACCGAAACGCGTTGTTAAGAATTATGTTTCTAATATTAGTGGTTTTGTGCCAAAGTAATTACAACGACGCCGGTACTAAATAAGGACAATAAAGGAATCTAGGAAAGTGGGCTACAGCTGTAATATGTTCATATGTTCGTTAAGCTTAAGAGACTTAACCTCAGGGTCATCAGTCCCTGAATTCACAAACTAGTTATGAACTACCTTACACTAAAGACGGCACAAACATCCATGCCCGAGGGGGGGATTCGAAACCCTGACGGGGAACGGCTTCGCGCATCCCAGCATAACGCCTCAATACGCTCGGCCGCTCCGCCGCGGCCAGCTGTAATACATCTACATCTACATACATACTCCGCAATCCACCGTAAGGTGCATGGCGGAGGGTACACTGTACCACTACTAGGCATTTCCTTTCCTATTCCAGTCCCAAACAGAACGATGGAAAAAAGAATACCCATATGCCTCTGTACGAGCCCTAATTTCTCTTATCTTGTCATTGTGATCACTACGCGAAATGTAAGTAGGTGGCAGCAAGATCGTACTACACTCAGCTTCAAATTCCGGCCCTCTAAATTTCCTCAACAGAAATTCACGAAAAGAACGTCGTCTTTCCTCCTGCGATCCCCAATTGAGTTGCCGGAGCATTTCCGTGACACTCGCGCATTGGTCGAACCTACCAGTAACAAACCTAGGTGCTCGCCTCTGAACTGCTTCTATGTCTTCAAATGTTCAAATGTCTGTAAATCTATCGGATCAAACTGCGTGGTCATCAGTCCGTAGCTTACAAACTACGTAAACCTAGGTAAACTAACCTACGGACAAACACACACACCCATGCGCCAGGGAGAACTCGAACCTCCACGGCGAGCAACGGCGCACTCCGCAGCGAGGTGCTTTAGATCGCTCGGCTACTCCACCGCGGCTTCTATGTCTTCTTTTAAACTGATCTGCTGCGGGTCCCAAATACTTGAGCAATACTCAAGATGTGGTCGTAAAAGCGTTTTATACGCGGTTTCCAGCACAGATGAAGAACATCTTCCCAAAATTCTTCCAATAAACCGAAGTAGGCTTTCCGCCTTACTCACAACTGTCCTTGCATGTTCGTTCCATTTCATATCGCTCTGCAATGTTACGCCTAGATATTTGAACGACGCGACTGCATCAAGAAGCTCACTACTAACGCTGTATTCGAATATTATGGGATTGTTTTTCCTACTCATGCGCATCACCTTACATTTTTCTACATCGAGGGCTAGCTGTCATCCTTCGCACCAACTGAAATTTTGTATAAGTCATCCGGCATAAAAGAAATGTTGGTAAACGATTGGAGAGTGTTTCACTGCGTTCGGGGTTCTTAGTCACTACAGCAGACTTTAACAAATACAAGAATTCGTGTTAGCAGGACATTAGTTCAGTACAACTTACATAAAAGTCTAATGGAAATTCCCGTGTAAGTAAAATTGAAATATTTGGAAGAAAGACAACGTTGTATTCATGGATCACTGTTAGCTAAGTTTACAAAAATGGAAATAAATCTATGTGAAACCTTAACTTTTCCCGGCGTAATGAATTTTCAGATAACTTACGGGTATGCTGCCAGGTGATGTCGACCACAAGGGATATATCGATAGGAGCACAACCTGCCATTCTCAAGGCACAACTGCACTCAAGGAAGCAATGTGCAAGCGAATTTAATATCTCGGTTTGGAAAGGGTAAACAAGGAAGATAATACACACAGTACAAGTAACTGCAGAGACAACACAACCAAAGATGACCAAACATCAAAAATATAGATATATCGATAGTGACTGTTAACCATCAGGTGAGGCTGCATTAATTTTCAGAATTTAATACCTCGTTGTGCAAAGGGTAAACAAGGAGGATAACACACACAGTAGAAGTAACTGCAGATTCAACGCAACCAAAGATGACCAACATCAGAAATATCAATAGGGATGTCGGTCATCTTTGGTCGTGTTGACACTGCGGTTACTTGTACTGTATGTGTTATCTTGCTTGCTTACCCTAGGCAAACTGGGGTATTAAATACGCTTGCTCATTGCTTCCTTGAGTGCAGTTATGACCTGAGAATGGCAGGGTGTGCTCCTGTCCAAATATCGGCGGTGGTCGACGACGTCACCCGGCAGCATACCCGTAAGATGTTTGGAAATAAATCTAAATTCGAAAAGCACGGTTTAACATCTCTGCTTTCTCCCTCAGAGATGTTATTATGAGATAAGGTAAGAGGGAAGACATGAAGGATATACCAATTATAGTACACACCCTGTAGACATCCATTTTTTGCCGCACGGAAATGGAAGCCTATCTGCGGCTCCATGTCTCGGATTATGCGGCCGATCGGTCGGAGGTTCGAGCCCTCCCTTGGGCATGACTCTGTGTTGTCCTTAGCGCAAGTTATTTTAACCAGTGTGTAAGTCTTGGAACCGATGAACTATGCCGTTTGGTCACCTAGGCTTACGAACATTTGAACATGCACTATTCCTTCGCTCCACACACGAAAGGAATAGGACACCAAGTCGCAAATATTGTAATAAGGTACATCTGGCTAAATGCTACATAGTGGTATGTGGAGTGTAGAATATAGATGTATATATAGACGTAGATTTCGGCTGCAGGGAGACCTTCCTAACGCCAAAATTACCTTACGCTTTATTGGAGGGCGGGTAAGTGCTGTGAGGGGCCATTATTAGGGAGGGGGACGGTGGGGGGCTTGGGGGGAGTGGTTGGTGGCAAGGGAGAGAGAGAGAGAGAGAGAGAGAGAGAGAGAGAGAGAGAGAGAGAGAGAGAGAGAGAGAGAGGGGGGGGGGGGGAAGCCACGTGTTCCACGCCGTGTGTCTGCGTAGCATGTAAGGCTTACTCACTAGCTGGCTCACCCGTTAGCGTACTTCAGACAGATGTGAGCAGTAACCCTTAAATTCTCCCCAATGATCGCGAAACTCATTAACAAGTAGGATATTGAACCTGTTGACAGAATGTCGTCATTCTTAAATACCGTCGTCTGGTGGCTCCAGTAGCGATCAGCAATAAATGTGGCTACAGTAGGTAGTGTTGGGTGGTGGAGCAGTGCATCAATTACCACTCAGTCATTACCACACCAGGCTCGGTACCTTCACCATGAGTAACGTTTTGCTTATACGAGGCGCGTTTTCTAAGTAAGTTCCGTTTGAACAGAAGTACACAACGAAAGGTTATTTCAAAAAAGTAAATTTATTTTCAGAAAGTACATACTTTATTTTTTGACATAGCTGCCAGGTTTGTTCAAACACTTATCATGCATCTCAACCAATTTAAAAAAAAAACCCTCTTCATACAATCTTGCCGCCTGTTCCGATAACCAAGAATTCACTGCCATTTTGTAAAGCACGGATCTCGACACATAAGGAAATTCGTTTGAGAGACCTGTTATTGTGAAGCTCCTGTTCTCACGAATCCTCGCTTCAGCTGAAACCTCCAAATCGTCTTTAATCGAAGAAGGGCGACTGGAGCGGTCCTCATCATGGACATTGTCACAGCCATCTCTGAATTCTTGTATCCACTTAAGCACTTTGCCTTTACTCATATCACCGTATACTTCGCAAATCTGTCGATGAATTTCTGCAGCAGACAGGTTTCTTGGTGACAAAAACCATATCACTGAGCGAACCTCACACGCGGCGGGCGAGTTGATAGTTTTAAACATTGTGAAAGCACAGAACAGAACCGTACAGGTTAGCTACAGAGCTGAAACAGAGTACAGTTGTTCCCGAGGCATACCGGTACACGGTGCACGTGCTCGTTGCGGTATGTGCGCGTACTAGTGTGTACAACAAAACCGAACTTACTTAAAAAAAAAAGCGCCTCATACATACTATCGTATGAGAAAACCATGAAGGAGATAGGTGATTTCATGAAACTGACAAGAAATGAATATAATTATAGAAATTCATATGAACTTTGATAGTGAGAGGGCCGCGGTGGAGTAGCCGAGCGGTCTAAAGCATGTCGCTGCGGGGCGCGCCTTTGCTCGCCGTGGACGTTCGAGTCCTCCATGGGGCATGGGTGTGTGTGTTTGTCCGTAGGTTAATTTACCTAGGTTTAAGTAGTTTGTAAGCTACGGACTGATGACCACGCAGTTTGGTCCGATAGATTTAAAGACATTTGAACATTTTGAACGGAAAACCTAAATCAGGATGGCCGGAGGTGGGTTTGAAACCTGTTGTAAATAATCTTTAGGACGGACATTCCTCATCTACATAAAATGGAGGTCGGAGGTAAAAATTTCGCTAAACGTGCTTTAACGTGTCTGTGACTTCATCGCCAGTTTCAAAATTGTCGTGGTAGAGTAGCCGAGCGTTCCAAGGCGCTCAGCTCCGGAGGTTTGAGTCCTACGTCGGGCATGGGTGTATTTGTTGTCATTAGCATAAGTTAGTTTAAGTGGTTTGTAAGCCTACGGACTGATGACCAAAGTATTTAAGTCCCATAGATTTATAAACATTCGAAATTTTTTCTGTTTCAAAATTTCCCGAAGAGGAGGCGTCACCCTAGAACTTCCTAATTTTCCTTTTTGATCTCATCATTGTTTGAACCGCCGTCCTCCCGAATGCGAGTCCAGCGTGTTACCACTGCGCTACCTCGCTCGGTGGGTCCAAAAAATATCGGCAGTGGTTCTAACAGGGCCAGAACGAACAAGTTGTCCACCGACCGTGTCCCAAACATGTTCGACGAGTGACGTGTCGGGCGAACGTGCAGGCAAAGGAAGCAGGGGTCCCCGTATTTCTTTGAAGAATGCTTGCATAATTCTTGCCACAGATGTCAAGGCAATTTTTTTCTTTTGATAGAACAGGTAGATAGTTTCAAGTACCTGGGATGTATTTTCTCACAGTATGGCAACATAGTGAAAGAACTGGAAGCGAGGTGCAGCAAAGCTAATGCAGTGACTGCTCAGCTAAGATCTACTCTCTTCTGCAAGAAGGAAGTAAGTACCAAGACTAAGTTAGCAGTGCACCGCTCTATCTTTCGACCAACTTTGTTGTATGGGAGTGAAAGTGGATACAGGTTACCTTATACATAAGGTAGACGTTACAGATATGAAAGTAGCAAGAATGATTGCAGGTACTAATAGATGAGAACAATGGCAGGAGGGTGTCCATAACGAGGAAATCAAAGAAAAACTGGGAATGAACACCTTAGATGAAGC
This sequence comes from Locusta migratoria, assembly GCA_026315105.1. NCBI lineage: Eukaryota > Metazoa > Arthropoda > Insecta > Orthoptera > Acrididae > Locusta > Locusta migratoria. The sequence continues at coordinate 286,700,675 of CM048755.1, forward strand.
AGTTAGAGCGAACAGACTGAGATGGTGAGGTCATGTTACACGCATGGCAGAAGCAAGGTTACCTAAGAGACTCATGAGCTCGGCAGCGGAGGGTAAGAGGAGTCGAGGTAGACCAATAAAAAAGTACTTAGATTCGGTGTAGAATGATTTTGAAGTAAAAGGCATAACATCAGACGAGGTATCAATGTTAGCATTGAATAGGGGATCATGGAGGAATTTTATTAGACGTACTGTGCTCCAGACTGAACGCTGAAAGGCATAATCAGTCTCTAATGATGATGATGATGATTTTTTTCGTGGAAAGAGGAGTGAGTAATTTCCTGCAGGAAGGACAGCGCACCAGGCTATTATAATTTTTCCGATGTACTGGTTGCTATGAAGTGTTTTATCGCTCATAAACTTTAATATTTATCGTTTATTCACTATGCTATTTACGAACGAGTTCTTCCTGATTACGTTCATCGGGGTAGTTTCTAACATGTACGCTGCCGTCGCTGTAGGGGAATCTGATGCGGTACTCGTACGGAACTTCTACATTTTGCCACCTAGTACAGCACTGATGGCATTCGTCTTCCCCTTACAATCTCAGTGGTTGTTGTTGTGGTATTTAGTCCGAAGACTAGTTTAACGCAGCTCTCCACACTAGCCTATCCTATGGAAGCTTCGTTATTACTGAATACACTGACATAAAATCTTCGCAACTGATTATTGCACTCCTCTCTTGGTCTCCCTCTACAGTTTTACCCCCAACCACACACTTTTCCCTTAAATAATAAATTGGTAAATGGTGATTCTTTCTCCCTTGATGTCCCCTGAAGTCTCTAGCGATCCTGTCTTTTACTCAAGGTACGCCAATATTCCATTTTCTGACCAGTTCTGTTCAGCACTTGTTGGTCACGTGATATGCCCATCTAATCTTTACCATTCTTCTCTGGCACCACATTTCAAAATCTTCAAATCTCTTCTTGTCTGAACTGTTTCTCGTCATGTTGAACCTTCCAATGATGCCCCTTAAATCTGTATTCGCTCTCAACAAATTTTTCTTCTTAAGAAATGCCTTTCTTGCCACAAATATATTGTTGACTCCCACTTACATAGGTATTCCCGAATGGCATGGGAGATAAATAGTATAATGGTGGTTCGATGAACCCTCTGCCAGGCACTTAAATGTGATTTGCAGAGTATCCCATATAGATGTAGATGTTGCCACTGTTCGTCCACATTTCGTATCCGCTCTACTTCGGCAATCATAAGTTAATTTGCTACCCGATTAGAAAAATTAATCTATTACTTTGAATGTCTCGATTTAAAATCTAATGCCCTCAGCATCGGCTGATTTAATTCGACTACATTTCATTACGCCGGCCGCGGTGGCCGAGGGGACTGAGGCGCTTCAGTCACGGTCTGTACGGCCGCTACGGTCGGGGGTTCGAATCCCCCCTCGGGCATGGATATTTGTGCCGTCCTAGTTCGTAAGTAGTTCATAACTAGTTTGTAAGTTTAGGGACTGATGACCCCGTAGTTGGGTCCCATAAGCTTTACAAACATTTGAACATTTGAACATTTCATTACCTTTGTTTAGCTTTTGTTAATGTTTATCTGATATCAACCTTTAGAGACACTATCCATTCTGTTCGAGCGCTCTTCCAAGTCCTTTGCTCTCTCTGATAAAATTACAATGTTATCTTCAAGCCTAGAAGTTTCTCAACACCCTGAACGTTAAATCTTTCTTCGATTTTTCTTCGGCTTCCTTTACTGGTTTACCGTTTTTGTAAAATGTTAGCCTGTGCAATGACGTACTTCCCACCAACTCAGCCCTAGAATAACGAGTAGACGTATTCATAGACCCTTCGTGCTCCTACGTCGATCAAATATTATGCAAGAAGCTCTTTTGGCGATTACGGACATGCGAACATGTTGGCGTCTATCTCGATCTTTTTCCACATAGCTTGTCGCTGTATATGACCCTATTCTACTCACCGTTCAACATACACATCACTTTTTTTTTTATAACTGAATTGTACAAGGCGCAAAGTTGCGGCACGACAAACCCATTATGTGGTCGGGGTTGTTTGGTTGGGATAAGGGGACTAGACTGCTAAAGTTATCAGAATCCCGGCTAGGAGGGGAAGGAAGACTGCCGCGGTGGAGTAGCCGAGCGGTCTAAAGCGTCTCGCCGCGGAGCGCGCGGTTGCTCCCCGTGGAGGTTCGAGTCCTCCCTGGGGCATGTGTGTGTGTGTGTGTGTGTGTGTGTGTGTGTGTGTGTTATCCTTAGGTTAGTTTACCTAGGTTTAAGTAGTTTGTAAGCTACGGACTGATGAACACGCAGTTTGGTCCGATAAATTTACAAACATTTGAACTTTTTTTTTAAGGAAGACTGCATTAGCTCGGAGCCCCGTGCTCGCCACGCACGTACTTACGAAAGAACTGCGAGCCCCCTGGGGGGAATCCATTATGCACAGTTTGAATTTACTCACTTGTTGATATTGCGCCCTTTGACGGTGTCGAGGCACAATGGCGAAAGTTGGTCACATTTTTTTCACTTTCTTTGACGACTCTGCGTGGTAGCGTGGTAGCGTGGTAGCGTGGTCTAACACTGACCTGTCTGCTCACACAATGGAGCGCGGTGCTCGGCCTCTGTGAACGCTCTCTCTCGGCTTTTTTAATGACTGATCATTGATCAACCGTTCTACACATCCTCCAATTTTGGGGTCATTTAGACTGATTTTCCTGGGTGTAGCGATATTCACAAACAAAAGTGTAGCATACTTCTTACGTACCTGCATAATTTTACTCTCAAGTTCCTTTTGTTACTATTTTGTAATCATCTTCTTTGTGCAGTCTGGACAGTTTGCTGCATGTTTTACGTTGCCGTTGACGCAAGGCGGTCGTTCTTGCACCCGTTTTAAATGTGCCACATTGTGTGCGCTGAACCGTTTGAGAGAAGCAGTGCAATTCCGGCTGTACTTCGGGACGTGAGCCAACTACTGACATTTGAAGTACTGCTGCGGTGTTTACTGTGGACAGTACCGGGAAGCTATTAACGTCAAATATAGGAGCTCGTGGAGTTAGAAGACATAGTCGTTCCATTTTGTTCCCGACGAAGAAAAAACTAAGAAAGACTAACTTTTATGTTATTTTGCACTTTGAAGTAAGATAATTCAAGCAATATTTTTTTCATAGCTTGTTAACATCTTCTAGCACGCACTTCAATTACAGAGGTGGATTTCTTTATTAAAAACATCACAACCATCAGGTCAAAATTTTCTCTTGTCCATGTTGTAAATAATGTTCATGGCGCGCATTCCTCACCTACGTAAAATGTAGGTAGGGAGTAAAAATTTCGCTGAACGTGTTTTAATGTGTTTGTAACTTCATCACCAGTTTCTAGCCACGCGGGAGTAACTGCGTGCTCTAAGGCATCATGCTACGGACTGGACGGCGACTTTCGCAAGAGGTTCGAGTCCTCCCTCGGGCATGGACATTTGTTGTCCTTAGAGTAAGTAAGTTTAAATAGTCTGTACATCGAGGGATGGATGACCCTAGCAGTTTGGTCCAATAGTCCACAAGGAGGACTCTAACCTCCGACGGCGGGCAACCGTGCGTTCCGCAGCAAGGCGCCTTAGAACGTTCGGCCACTCCACCGCGGCGAGATAATTTGAAACAGTTTCATAATTTCCAGACGAGGATAACCTGAAATTAGGATTTCCTAATCTTTCGTTTCATCGTATCAATGTTTATGATGAAGTTTCAATTTTGTACCTGGGCTCAGAAGCGCTATTTTAAAATACGAAGGGTGTTCAAATGGAAAGGTATAAAACGTCTTAACAACCAAACCGGTTAAAATTGAAATACGACGCTTTCGGATAACGTGGTGCGACACATAGGGATGCGAAGCATGCGTCGTCACCTCCCACTAAAAAATTCGAGGCTGTGCCCTCAGCAGGCAAGGTGATGCTCGTCGTCTGTTCTGACGTCCGAGACTGATCGAATTCCTCGAGCAAGGAAAACCCATTAACAGTGAAGTGTACTATGAGACACTTCATAGCCAACTAAAGTCCATCAAGAGAAAAAAGGCCTGGTATAAGGCGCGCCCACACGTCTGCAGGGGTACACAAAGTGTCCTGGCCAAACATATTAAACTGAAGCATAGGCATAGAATTACATTTTATGTCGCGACCGGGTTTCGAACCGGGGACCTCCTGGTTACCAGGCAAACGACATAATCATTTATTTTTTATTTTACTTTTTTGGGGGAGGAGGGGGTAGATACGTGCCTTTCGGTCGCTAATCGTGTTTGTTCGTTGTTGTCCGATATGTTTTTGGCTGAGCTTATTTATTACAGAGAGCGTTCAGCCCTCTGACTGGGCGAGCTGAGCCACGGCGCCTGGCAACCATTAAGCCACCGAGACTTAATGGTTGCAGCGACAGCACGGACGGTCTTAAGGCACATCCCCATCCACTACATAAATTTCAACTCTGCCTCATGTCTGATACATATTTATAAGGGAACAATATTTATAAGGGAACACGAGGCAGAGTTGAAACTTATGTAATGCAGAGGGGGACATGCCTGAAGACCGCCAGTGCAGTCGCTGTAACCATTAAGTCTGGGTGGCCTAATAGAGAAAGATAAATAAACAAAATAAAGTCAAATGGTTATGGTGCCTAACTAGCAAGCAGGAGGTCCCGGGTTCGAAGCCTGGCCGCGACATAAATTTTAATTCTATGCCTCTACTTCTGTTTAATATCTTTAATAGATATCGAGACAAAATATGTCTCTGGACATTGTTTATTTGATATTTATGTATTGGCCAAATTCAAATGGGAGCAGCTTGAGCATCCACCCTACAGTCCGGACATGTCGCCCTGTAACATCCATCTATTTGGTCCACTAAAAATATCTCACAGGGAAGCGCTCCATCTCAGACGATGAGTCGGCCGCGGTGGCCGAGGAGACTGAGGCGCTTCAGTCACGGTCTGCACGGCCACTACGGTCGGGGGTTCGACTTCCCCCTCGGGCATGGATATTTGTGCCGTCTTTAGTATAAGGTAGTTCATAAGTAGTTTGTAAGTTTAGGGACTGATGACCCCGTAGTTAAGTCCCTTTAGCTTAACAAATATTTGAACATTTGGTGGGAGGGGGAGGGCCCCTACTTTAAAATATTGGGGCGGGGGGTGATTGAGTGACCAAGCGCGCCGCTGTTCGCCGTGGGAGGTTCGAGTCCTCCCTCGGGCAAGGTTGTATTTGTTGTCTTTAGCATAAGTTAGATTAAGTAGTTTGTAAGCCTAGGGACTGGTGACCAGAGTAGTTAAGTCCCATAGATTTACAAACATTTCTATAAAAAAGTGAAAGGGGCGAAAAATGCCTTCCCCCCTTTCCCCCTCACTCGGCGCTTCTGCTAGAGCTATCCCCTGCTCACTAGGCAGATGCTCCACCGTGCCACTACCAACATAGTCGAGCCGAAATAGCATGATACCTGGTGCTTCCGCCAATCAGCTTCGAGCGTCGGCTGCGGCAGCGGACCATTGGAGTAAGTCAAACGCGAGCTTTGCTCTGCGCATGCGCGCTTTCGGCCAGTTCTGTCAGACAGCACCGACCGTTAAGCTATACTGTCAGGCAGCGAACTAACTCCGGAATGAAACTTTCACTGTGCAGCGGAGTGAGCGCTGATATGAAACTTCCTGGCAGATTAAAATTGTGTGCCGGAACCGGGACTCGAAACTGGGACCTTTGCCTTTCGCGGGCTAGCGCACTACCGACTGTGCTATCCAGACACGATTCACGATGCCGCCACACTGCAGAGTGAAAGCTTCATTGTGGAAACATCCCTTAGGCTGTGGCTAAGCCATGTCTCCACCATATCCTTTCTTCCAGGAGTGCTAGTCCTACATGGTTCGCAGGAGAGCTTCTGTGAAGTTTGGAAAGTAGGAGGCGAGGTACTGGCGGAAGGAAAGTTGTGGGGCGGCATCGTGAGTCGTGTCGGGATAGCACAGTCGGTAGTGCGCTTGCCCGCGAACAGCAAAGGTCCCATGTTCGAGTCCCGGTTCCGGCACACAATTTTAATCTGCCAGGAAGTTTCGGCGAACTAACTATTTGAGCAACATGGCTGCATTCAGTTTCCGTGGCTGGGGCGGTCTCCCAGCCCAGTATGCGGAGCCAGGGATCGTCGTATTCTGTCCCGACTATAAACGACACTGGCGCCTCGAGGCTTTACTTCCGCTAGGTGTGCGAAGGAAGTTGTGCAAAGCTGGTAGGGTAGGGAAGAGGCGGGGTGGAAGCATGGCCGGCAGCGGCAGTGAGCTGGCGGCGGGTGCCAGCCTGCTGTGCTGCGGCTATTTTGATGAGGACTGCCCGTGCCGGCTTTCGCAACGCGTGGCGCAGCTCCGCCCGGCCGCTGCCGCTTTCTGCGAAACACGGCCGCATCGCACACGTGACCGCCCACCGCAGACTGCACCAGCCGCCGCTTCCTACTCAGCCGCAGGCCCTATCCTTCTCCTGCCCCTCTCTCATATTATCCAATCTTTTTCTTCCGCCCTGTCGAAGTGACCGCTTTCGGAATGGGGAGGCCTCCGGCTCTAGTACGTACGACGAGGACCGGTGTGCCAGTCAGCCTGGGTGGTGGTTTTTCGGCGGTCTTCCACATCCCACAAGTTGCGCCTCAGTTACAAAAATTTCAAACATTTAGGAAACCGAATCCGAAATTCTGAAACATTTTGACCCTTTCTACATCTACATTTACATGGAATTCTCTGCAAATCACATTTAAGTGCCTGGCAGAGAGTTCATAGATCCACCGTTATACTATTTTATCTCCCATTCCATTCTCGAATAGCGTGCGTGAAGAATCAACGCCCGAATCTCTCCGTTTGGGCTCTGATTTCTCGTATTTTATTCTGATGATCTTTTCTACCTATATAAGTGGGAGTCAACAATATATTTTCGCTTTCGGAGGAGAATTTTGGCGATAGTAGTTTCGTAAGTAGCCCACGTCTCAGCGATGTTGTAATGATTCCCATCTCAGATCCCGTATTATTTCCGTAACGCTGTCTCCCCTGTATCGTGACAATACGAAACGAGCTGCCCTTCTTTGGACTCTTTCGATGTCCTCCGTCAAACCCACCTGATAAGGATACCACACTGGGCAGCAATACTCCATGAAAGGACGGACAAGCGTAGTGTATGCGGTTTCTTTAGTAGTTCTGTTTCAGGGCATTGAAATAAATTCTACATCTACATCTACATGCATACTCCACAAGAAACCTGACTGTGTGTGGCGGAGGATACCTAATCTCTCTGATTTTATCCTCATGATCTCTTCGCGAGATATGCTTATAAGAGAGCAATATACTACTTGACCCCTCGGTAAAGTTATGTTCTCCACACTTCGACAAAGGCCCGTGCCGAGGTACAGAGTGTCTCTGTTGTAGAGTCTTCCACTGGAGTTTATCGATCATCTCCATAACGCTTTCACGATTACTAAATGATCCTGTAACGAAGCGCGCTGCTCTCCGTTGGATCCTTTCTACCTCCTCTCTCACACCCACCTGGTACAGATCCCACACCGGTGAGCAGTATTCAAGCAGTGCGCGAACAAGTGTACTTTAACCTACTTCCTTTGTTTTCGGACTGCATTTCCTTAGGATTCTTCCAATGAATCTCAGTGTGGCATCTGCTTTACCGACGATTAATTTTATATGGTCGTTCCATTTTAAATCACTCCTAATTCTAATGTTCTAATGTTTGTTAAGCTTATGGGACTTAACTACGGGGTCATCAGTCCCTAAACTTACAAACTACTTATCAACTACCTTATTCTAAGGACGGCACAAATATCCATGCCCGAGGGAGGATTCAAACCCCCGACCGTAGTGGCCGTGCAGACCGTGACTGGAGCGCCTCAGTGCCCTCGGCCACCGCGGCCGGCAAATCACTCCTAATGCCTACTCCTAGATAAGTTATGGAATTAACTGCTTACAGTTGCTGACCTGCTATAGTGTAGCTAAATGATAAATGATCTTTCTTTCTATGTATTCGTAGCACATAACGCTTGTGTACAATGAGATTCAATTGCCTGTCTGTCTGTATATCTATCGGACCAAACTGCGTGGTCATCAGTCCGTAGTTTACAAACTATTTAAACCTAGGTAAACTAACCTAAGGACAAACACACACACCCATGCCCCAGGGAGGACTCGAACCTCCACGGCGAGCAACCGCGCGCTCCGCAGCGAGACGCTTTAGACCGCTCGGCTACTCCACCGCGGCATTCAATTGTCATTCCCTGCACCATGCGTCAATTCGTTGCAGATCCTCCTGCGTTTCAATACAATTTTCCATTGTTACAACCTCTGTATATACAGCACCGCCCCGAAAAAAGCCTCAGTGAACTTCCGATGTTATCAACATGGTCATTTATATATATCGTGAATAACAACGGCCCACAACACTTCCCTGTGCCATGCCTGACATCACTTTTTTTTTCGGAAGACTTGTCTCCATTGAGAATGACATGCTGCATTCAACGGCAAAGTTGAAAATTTGAGCTGGACCGACATTCGAACCCTGATGTCCCGCTTCCGGCCAGTGGTCGTAATAACAAATTGGGCTATCTAGGCATGCCTAAATTCTCAACTTCCAGCGCACCACGATGATAGTGCCCCCTGCCCATTAATTCCCCTTCCTCGCAGGCTCTTACACTTGATTCCCGCAAGGTATCGAGCGGACTAATACGTCCGGAATGAAATTGTCAACTTTCTTTTGGAGGCGTATATAGAATTAATGATATGATGTCTGTCTTCTGGACTCTTGACAAAATCGGTTGGCTGCTGGACGACTGGGAAATATGGCTTGGTCTAGTGAGTCTCGATTCCAGTTGGTAAGAGCTGTCGTAGGGTTCAAGTGTGGAGCAGACTCCCCGAAGCCAAGGAGCCGAGTTGCCAACAAGGCACAATGCAAGCTGGCGGAGTCTCCATGATGTTGTGGGTTGATTTTACACGGAATGGAGTCGGTACTCTGATTCAACTGAATGGATCACTGATTGAAAATTGGTATGTTCGGCCCTTGGAGACAATTTGGGACGATCTATGGACTTCATGTTTCCAAATAATGATGGCATTTTTGTGGGGGACAATTCGCCTTGTCACTGGGCCACAACTGTTCTCTATTGGTACGAAGAACATTCTGGACAATTCCAGGGAATGATTCGGCCACCCAGATCGGCTGATGTGAATCCTATTGAACATTTATGGAACATAACTGAGGGAACAGTTAGTGTACAAAATCCTGCACCGATAAGATTTTCGCAATTATAGACGGCTGTAGAGACAGCATGGTTCAATATTCCTGCAGGGGACTTGATTTGCGCTGAAAAAGAAGCTGCAGTGGTGTCCGCCAGGTGCATTTTTCTGCTGAGAGCAGTGTTACAACAGACCTGGGAAGCGTCAGATGACAAGAATAGTACGGCCGTACTTTGACGACAGCCATATAGTCTACGAGGATAGAGGAGTGGGTACTGAGATGACACGTGTGACATTATAGCCACAACTAGTAACAATGGTAACGGCAGGTAAAAGAGTAACTGCGCCTCGTTTACAGTGCTCTAGCTGTGAAACACGCGCTGCAGTATGCAGATATGACGAAACACAGAAAACTGAGTTATAGCTTCAGAGCTCTGTACACGAGTGCTACTGTCAGTACTTCTCTGTACGTAGAGGGCAAGTAATAAAACCTGTTATACAAGCATGTACTAGGACTATTTCCAAAGTAGCGAAACGAGCTGTGAGACGGAAACAAAAATCTGATTATGTAGGCAGCCCTACAAATAATGGTTCGCTGGTGACTGTTGTAAGGGGGAAAAACTGCAGGAAAAATATGACTACAGAATGAAATGGTTTGTCCTGTCGTATGTATGGTGTAAAGCTTCGGTTAGAATGACCAAAATCAAAGGAAAAGAAGATACGATACAACATCCTATCTACATCGATTTTTACATGACTACACTGCATTTCACACTTAAGTGCTTGATAGTGGGGTAACTGAAGCATTTTCAGAAAATTTATTTTCGCCTCCATTCTCGAATTGCGCGCGGAAAAAAAAAAAAAAAAAAAAAAAAAAAACATCTCAATATTTCTGCCCGATCTCTAATTTACTGTATTTTATTGTTATGATCATTTTCCCTATTTAGCTGGGGTTCAACAAAATATCATCGCTTTCGGAAGAGAAAGTTGGTAATTGGAGTTTCATAAATAGATCACGCCTTTGTTTAAATGACTGTTACCCCAACTCGGTATCATTTCCGTGACACTCTTTCCCTTATATCGCGTTTTTGCAATACAAGCTGCCCACGTCTGGACTTCGTTGATGTCTTCCGTTGATCCCTTCTGGTAAGTATTCCATATCGACGAGAAATACTCCTACAGAGTGGGGATAAAGGGTAGTGTAGGCAGTCTCTTTAGTAGATTTGTGGCATCTTCTAAGTGTTATGCAAACAAAGCGCAGTCTTTGTTCGACTTCTCCACGACGTTATCTATGTGGTCTTTCCAATTAAAGTTGTTCTTAATTGTAATTCCCAGGTATTTATGTGAATTCACAGCATTGATGTTTGTGTGATTTATCGTGTAACAGAAATTTAACGGAATTTCATATGGATGAAATCAGACTACTTTATTTAGGGTCAATTGTTATTTTCTTAACCACACAGATGTTTTTTCTGGTTCATTTTGCAAATTGTACTGATCTTTTTATGCCTGTACTAGATCGTAAATGACGGCACCATCTGGAAACAACCTAAGAGGACTGTACAAGTTATCTGCTAAATGATTTATATGGATTAGGAACAAACGAGGGCCAATGCCACTTCCTTAGGGAACTCCAGGAATAGCTTACGCTTACTCGATGATTTTTCCTTCAGTTATTACCAAATGGGATCTTTCTCACAGGAAATTACGAATCCAGTCACTGAATTAACTCGATACTCCACAGCCTAGCAATTTTACCAAAAGCCGATTGTGAGGAAAGTAGTCAAAAACTTTCCGAAAACTTGAAATATGGACTCAATTTAAGACCCAATCGATAGCACTAATTACTTCATGTGAGTGAAGAGTTGGTTGTGTTGTACAAGAACGGCATTTTACGAATCAATGAAACGAATTATGAGAGGAATTGAAATATGATTGTGTGCCGAATCCTAAAACAATGATGATTTGCTCATAAATATTGTACCACAGAAGAAATATGTTTGTCCTATAAGGATGCGTTGTGTAAAACTTCGGTAAGCAAAACCAGAATCAAAAGGAAGGAATACAGGGATTAACGTCCTATCGATGACGTGGTAATTAGAGACGGAGCACAAGTTCAGATTGGAGTCGGATTGGGAAGGAAATTATCCAAGCCCTTTCAAAGGAACCATCCCGGCATTAACCTTGTGTGAATATTTTTTTTTTGGGGGGGGGGGGCGGGGGGGGGGGGAAGACGAACTACCTGAACGAGTATTTGAACTATCATCCTTCTGAATACCAGTCCAAGATACTACCATCTCGCATGGTAAGAAAGTCAAATATAATGAAATTGAGTTCTTGAAATGTTTGAGAGAAAAGAGAAATGTAGACTGAATACGGAAGAGACATGTTCACTAAATTGTATAAACACGTAAGACACTTAGGATCAATTAGAAGAATGGGAGTAACGATAACTTTACAATCAGTGTTTAATTGAAAAGCTGAAGGGTAAGACCAAAAGGAAGACCGTGAAGGAAAACAGACGTTTGAACATAGCTTAAGGAAGAGTGAAAAGAATCTTCTTGCGAATGTTGTAGAACGATGATAGAAGGATATCAGTGGGTACGGTAAAAGAGTAGCAAGCTCAGCTTGAATAAGCTACATTGGACTATAAATTAACTCAGGAGGTTATCCACTCAAGTCAGATATTAGGTAATACCTGGTGAATTCTGCCAAAGACCAGGAAAATCTACCTATGGTGTTGCTATAAAAGATGGACTACTTGGGGTTCTTTAGAGAATTCGTGGGGCACCAACATGAAAACGAAAGGAAAGGAGTTCGGACCCAGTTCCTCCGATGTCGCAAAAAAGTGCTGTAATATAACATTTCCCTATCTGTGAAGTGTGCCCATTGTAATTGGTAGCATCAAGCTGGCCGTGGTGGCCGAGGGGACTGAGGCGCTCCAGTCACGGTCTGCACGGCCACTACGGTCGGGGGTTCGAATCCCCCCTCGGGCATGGATATTTGTGCCGTCCTTGGTCTTAGCTAGTTCATAAGTAGTTTGTAAGCTTAGGGACTGATGACCCCGTAGTTAAGTCCCATAAGCTATACAAACATTTGAACATTTGGTAGCATCAAACTTCCGTTTTTTCTGGCTGACATATATTTATAGCTGGTATTGTCTTACTTGAAGAACTCTGGAATTAACTCCGTCAGTTCTTCCGAGTGATAACTAAGTCGTTGATCTGGTTACGTCGCGCGCGCTTGTGTAAGGAATCGTTTCCTTCTGTTGAGACACTCCTTCCGTCGTGTCCGCCGAGCTTCAGCGACGTAGCGTGAAGTTCGGCCGTCGCACGCGGTCAGATCCTAGACTCTCTTAACGATGCTTGACACTCGAAACAAATGACGTGATGTATTGCTCCTTAGATTTACTAGGAAGTGTTTATTCTTGTACCTGGATTAATTGTCGACACTATGGGACAGTGTCTGTATAACGCCACTATAACCATGGGAAAAAGCCACGCATACTGATTGTTACCTTCATCAAGATAGTCAAAAAGGAGGATTATTAAAAGCTTGATAGACGTAACTTCCACAATTTGTGAACTAGTTTTTTAAAAGGCGAGATTGACTCTACTATAGACTTTAAAGACAAATGTTATTCTAATAAGGAAATTTGCAATTTACCAAAAAATTCAAATGTTTGTAGAACTTATGGGACTTAACTACGGGGTCATCAGTCCCTAAGCCTACAAACTACTTATGAACTACCTAAGACTAAGGACGGCACAAATATCCATGCACGAGGGGGGATTCGAACCCCCGTCCGTAGTGGCCGTGCAGACCGTGACTGGAGCGCCTTAGTCCCCTCGGCCACCGCGGCCGGCTGCAATTTACCCTTACAATTAATAGGTGTGAAGTCATCCATATGACCACTAAAAGAAATCCGTTAAAGTTCATTTATTCGATAAATTAGTCAAATCTACAGGCTGTCAATTGAACTAAATACCTTGGAATAACAATTACGAACAACTTAAATTGGAAAGAACACAGAGAGAATATTGTAGGGAAGGCGATCGAAAGACTAAGTTTCGTTGGCAGAACACTTAAAAAATGCGACAGTTCTGCTAAGGACACTGACTACACTACACTTGTGCGTCCTATTTTGGAGTACTGCTGCGCATTGTGGGATCCCCTCCATGTGGGTCTGACGGACGCTTCAGAGAAAGTTGAGAGAAGGGCAGCTCGTTTTGTATTATCGAGATTAAGGGGGAGAGTGTCACGGAAAATATGCACGAGTTGGGGTGGAAATCATTAAAAGAAAGGCTTTATTCGTTGCGGCAAGATGTATTTGTGAAATTTCTTTCACCAGTTTCCTCTTTCGAATGCAAACATACATTGTTAGCACCCACCTACACAGGGAGACTTGAGCATCGTAATAAAATAAATCAGATCGAAAACGGAAAGATTTAGGTGTTCCTTTTTCTTGCGAGCTATTAGAGAATGGAGCTATAGAGAAATAACATAAAAGTGGTTCGAAACCCTCTGCCATGAACCTCAATGTGACTTGCAGAGTATCCATGTAGGTGTAGAAATAGTTCGACCACTAAGCCCTATGGAGAGAATCAGGATCAACGAGAAACAACGGCTGCTCAACGGAAAAGTTTTTCTTCCGTTTATCAGTAAAATTACAAACAGAATTGGAGAAATGTTATGGAGGTATGAAGTTGAAGCTATTTTCATATCCACCACGAAGGTAAAAGAATGTCTAAGAACGGGAGATTATTTGGCTACACAACGTGTATGTGAAATTCCTTATAGCTGTACACTAGTTTATATTGATGTCAAGAAAGGAGCATTATAACCCGCCTCGTTGAACGTAAGAGATTTGGATGTTTGTGCTGCCCTTAGTATAAGTTAGTTTTTAATTAGTTTGTAAATTTAGGGACTGATGACCCCGCAGTTAAGTCCCATAAGTTTAACAAACATTTGATTTTTTTTTTTCTGATGCACGATGCATACTTGCAACACTAGCACAGTGTTCGAACTTACCTGTAACAAACCTAGCATTTCAACTCTGAATTGCTTCTATGTCTTTCTTTTAACCGATCTGGTGGGGATACAGAACACTTAAGCAATACTGAAGACGGGGTCACAAAAACGTTTTCTCCTTTACAGGTTAACTTCGCGTAATTGAGCGTAGACCTTCTTTGAATGAATTTGGTGGCGGAACCGGAGATCCGGTAAAATCACTCAACCATTAACTTGATTTCTCCTTAACCTGTCATAAGCGTCCATATAACTTTACGGGCACTCTCTCGGTAGAGAGAATATTTTTGTCGATTCAAATGAGCTCACACCTTAAAATTGTTAAAATGTTTGTAAACGTATTGAACCAAACTTCTATGGTCATCAGTCCTTAGACTTACAAACGAAGCAAACTCACACTAAGGACAACACACACATTTATGTCCGAGAAAGGACTCGAACATCCGACGGAGAGCAACCGCGCGCTCCTCAACAAGCCGCCTGAGAGCGCTCGGCCACTCCACCGCGACCCCTCCAGTTGTATCTGCTCTATCTTTCCGACATACGTTCCATGCTTTGTTCGATATTCCTGAATTAACTACATCTAGATTCAGCCACCTCTCTGTCCCGAGGACTATCTGACCGCAACATATTTCCTGCACTGGAGTAAAATCCAGAACATTGTTTCTAATGCTTTGAAAATTTACTGCTAGGGTTTCGAGAGTCAAAGTGTCTTTCGTTTGAACCCGGCCTGATTTCACAATCTGCGTGCCGACTGGAAAGCGTTCATTAGGACATCAAGAACCACCCTGCAAAAAAAAAAAAAAAAATAAATAAATAAAAAAAAAAAAAAAAAAAAAAATAATAATAATAATAATAATAATAATTATTATTATTATTATTATTATTATTACAGGTACTCCAAAGTAGCTGCTTCCTTTGTGTAGTGCACCCCTGACCTATAAAGGGCAGTCTGAATCTACATAAACACTCTGCAAGTCACACTGGAGTGAATGACAAAGGGTTCATCGAACCGCTTTTATTATATTTCTCTACAGTTCCATTTCTGATAGCTCGCGGGAAAAAGGAATGCCTGATTCTTTCCGTTTCCGATCTGATTTATCTTATTTTATTTTGATAATTATGTCTTCCTATGTAGGTGGGTGCTAACAAAGTATGTTCGCATTCGGAAGAGAAAGCTGGTGAAAGAAATTTCGCAAATAGATCTCGTCGCAACGAGTAACGCCTTTCTTTTAATGATTTCCACCCCAACTCGTGCATCATTTCCGTGACACTCTCCCCCTATGTCGAGATAATACAAAACGAGCTGCCCTCTCGCAGATTAGCCGTGCGCACTGGGGCGCCGTGCTGCGGTGCGCGCGGCCGTTCGCCGTCGGTGGTTCGAGTTCCCTCTGGAGCAAGGGTGTTTGTCTTGTCCTTAGGTTAGTTTACCACAGTTTAAGTAGTTTATAAGTTACGGACTAACAATCAAGCAGTTGAGTCTGACAAATTTACAAACATTTGAACATTTCTTCTCTGAACTTTCTCTAAATCGTCTGTCATTCCCACTCGGTGGGAATCCCACAATGCGCAGCACTATTCCAAAATAGGACGCTCAAGTGTGGTGTAGGCAGTTTATTTAGTAGAACTGTTACATCTACTAAGTGTTCTGTCAACGAAACGTAGTCTTTGGTTCGCTTTCCCTACAATATTTTCTATGTTTTCTTTCCAGTTTAAGTTGTTCGTAATTGTTACTCCTAAGTATTTGCTTAATTGACGGGCTGTAGATCTGACTGATTTATTGTGTAAATGAAGTTTAACGGATTTCTTTTACAGGTCATATGGACGACTTCACACTTTTCATGTTAAGGGTCAATTGCCATTTTTTGCACCATGCTGAATTCTAAATCGTTTTGCAGTTGCTTTTGATCTTCCGTTTTTTTCTAACCGATAAAGGACAGCATCATCTGCAAAGAGTCTGCAAAGAGTCTGCTGCTCATATTGTTTACTAGCTCGTTTATAAAAAATAAGGAAAGTAGAGGCCCTATAAAACTTCCCTGGGGAACGCCAGATATCACTTCTGTTTTACTCGATGACTTTCCGTCAATTACAGCGTACTGTGTCCTTTCTGACAGGACATCACGAATCCAGCCGCACAACTGTGGCGATATCCCATAACACATAATTTGATTCGAAGACGCCTGTGAGGTACAGTGTCAAAAACCTTCCGAAAATCTAGAAATACGGAATCTGTCCTATAATTTCCCACCCGATAACGCAGACATCTGCAGCCATGGCGTCACAGATTCTACGAAGTCTTTGGCTGAGACTCTCCACTAGGTTCCAAACCAAAAGGACCCCGATGAACACGATATTTCGTGTTCGGCTGTACGCCTAACTACAACCATCCGAGTCTGTGCATATCGCTATTCGACGGATTTCGTGTCATCAGTGTGTACTGAAGGTGAGCACCGGATGCCAATCTATCAAGGGGAACACCGAGTACGGTACAAACGAATTTTGATGGGTCGCTGGTATGTTGTGCGGGAACTCCTCCAGACCCCCAAGCTAAAGAATTGTTCCAATGCACCTTGGTCCCTACGAAAATCAAGATCAAAGTCCAGCGCGTAACAGGTAAACCTGCACTGAGTCAACCTTGGTACATGAGTCAGCGTGGTGTAACTAGAAAGGTGCTCGACTGTCAGACAAAGCACCCGATTTTAAATCCTGCTAGGAACTTACTTTTTTACAAATGTCCGACGATTGATTGTGTATAATTATATTCCTTTTTTCACACTTTATCAATTCTTATTGGAAAGATAAAGTTATATCAGGTAATTACAGTTACATGTTCTTGTACAAATAAACAACAAACAACAAAAGCCATTTGGCCGCAGCATAATAATCCGCTGGGACGCCCCGAGTGGGCACACACTGCATTGGACGGTATAACAACATTGGGGCCGGGGACTGTAAACGCAGCTAACAAATGCTGCACAAATGTTATAGGTGATAAATACAGACAATTTACTGATTTAAAAATATCTTTCAATTGCCGTAAAAGTATGCATGGAAATGACGAATTAAATAAAATAATCATCGCGCTATACATAATATATTGAGCAATTAACATAAGTTATTATCATGACCATTTACTCAAGCATTAACACAAGAGCGGCTATGAAAGCATATAATTGTGCAGAATCAAACTCGGACAAGTGTAAAAAGAAATACACAAATAAAAAAAAATAGTAGGTTCCTAGTAGGATTTGAACTCGTGTCGCCTGGGTGGCAGTCGAGCGCCTTACCAATTACACTACGCTTTTTTTAGAATAAGAATTTTATTTAAAAATTGAGTTTACAAATAGTTACAATTTTGTGAAACAAGTTGTCCTACAAAAAGTGAATGAACGGCAAAAATTTTTCTCCTTCCATGGATCATTGAGGAATTCTCTTCTCGCACGGAGGCTGTACTAGGGCGTAGTTGATGAACGAATATATGAACCAAGTGAGAGTTCTGGTCTTGGACGCCGGGAAAGTCATGTACACCAGTGTCTTCGTGTTGTTTTCGTTGACACTCAGGGACAGCAATGCTGCCGATTTAAACTTTATCCATTTCCATAGATCCGCTATTTTGTAGCAGCCTACCACACGGTGGATGGCAGTATCGACCAATCCGCAGTGCTGGCAATACGCGTCACTGGTGAGCTTTATTCTGAGGCGACGGGCAGCAGTCGGGATTAAATCATTTATAAAAATGTAAGCTGATGAGCGCAACGTTGAACATAACGATTTATCTGCAAAATTGGACCAGACATATTTCCAATTTAAGTCATTGTGTTTCTTTTGGAATGCTGGAGGATATGGAGCTCTTACACCAATGGTCTCGAGTATTTTCTTTGTCGTATAGGATGTTACGTTGGGAGACTTCTTTAAAACACATGTTGCTGTTTGCAATGTACGTAGTAGATTTTCCAGCAGCCTTCTGTCACCTGTATTGCCTGTTACGAAACCCCACCCAGCCTTTAGCAAATTTGACTGACTAGCAGGTAATTTTAGTGTACGAGGCGCGTCCAGAAAGTAAGTTCCGTTTGGTAATAAAATGAAATTGTACACAGATACAGATGAAATTTTTATTGCATAAAATTCTACATCTCTTAAACTACTTTTCCACATAACTGCCGAAATTTTGCAGGCATTTGTCATAGCGTGGCACCAGGTTTTATATACCTTCTTCATAGAAATCTGCCGCCTGAGCCTTCATGCATCAGTGATCGTGAAATTTGGGGGAAGACCATAGCGAGAGTACTAATTGTAAACCTACGGTTTTCCTGGATCTTGTCATCAATCGCGTGAATCAGTTCTTCTGTAACCAAAGGTGGACTCCCACTTCGTTCTCATCGTGCACATTTAACTGTCGGACCCATCTTCTCACCATCGAATCACATTTGGTCCGTAAACATCGAAAATTTGCCTATAAATTTCACTTGGTTTCACTTTCCTCGCATTCAGAAACCGAATCACCGACCTGATTTCACAGGCGGCGGGATTTTCAATCAACGCCGACAGTTCAAACAAGCACAACAAACCGTACGTAACTGACAGCGATCTCCACATGGCACACGTTCTTCTCCTTGATACACATTGTCTACAGCGCATATGCTGAACTGCAATCGCAGCGCTGCAGCGGAGATAAATTGAAACGGAACTTACTTTCTGGACGCGCCTCGTATCTTTCAATTGCCGTAAAAGTATGCTTGGAAATGACGAATTAAATTATCATCGCGCAATGCGTAATATATTGAGCAATTAACGTAAGTTATTATCATGACCAATTACTCAAGCGTTAACATAAGAGCGGCTATGAAAGCATATAATTGTGCACAATCAATCGCAGTACAAGTGTACAAAAATACATAAATTAAAAAAAAAATGTAAGTTCCTAGTAGGATTTGAACTCGGGTCGCCTGAGTGGCAGTCGAGCGCCTTACTAATTACTCTACGCTTTTTTTCTCTTCTCGCACGGAGGATGTATTGTTGAAAGTCGGTGACATATCCACCTCCCGCTAGGGCGTACTTGATGAACGAATATATGAACCAAGTGAGAGTTCTGGTCTTGGACGCCGGGAAAGCCATCTACACCAGTTTCTTCGTGTTGTTTACGTTTACACTGAAGGACAGCAATGCTGCCAATTTAAACTTCCATAGATCCGCTTTTTTGTAGCAGCCTACTGCACGGTGGATGGCAGTATCGACCAATCCACAGTGCTGGCAATACGCGTTGTTGGTGAGCTTTATTCTTTGGCGACAAGCAGCAATCGGGATTAAATCACTGATGAACATGTAAGCTGATGAGCGCAACGTTGAACATAACGATTTATCTGCAAAATTGTACCAGACATGTTTCCAGCCGACCGCGGTGGCCGAGGGGACTGAGGCGCTCCAGTCACGGTCTGCACGGCCACTACGGTCGGGGGTTCGAATCCCCCCTCGGGCATGGATATTTGTGCCGTCCTTAGTATTAGTTGGTTCATAAGTAGTTAGTAAGTTTAGGGACTGATGACCCCGTAGTTAAGTCCCATAAGCTATACAAACATTTGAACATATTTCCAATTTAAGTCTTTTTGTTTCTTTTGGATTGCTGGAGGATATGGAGCTCTTACACCAATGGTCTCGAGTATTTTCTTTGTCGTATAGAACTTTACGTTGCGAGATTTCTCTAAAACACATGTTGCTGTTTGCAATGTACGCAGTAGATTTGCCGGCAGCCTTCTGTCACCTCTATTGCCTGTTACGATACCCCACCCAGCCTTTAGCAAATTTGTCTGACTAACAGGTAATTTTAGTGTATGTATGAAATTTTTCACATTCAGGGCTGAACATTTTGCCTCACAATCAGTTAAAGATAAGCCTCCTTTAGCAAATGGTACACTGACACACATACCTTTAGTAACTTACAAGGAAAGTACTTAAGCTCGAACAAACACATATAACCAAAATCGTATGAAAGATAATGTAAAGATCGCTTATTGCACCAGTGATACTCCCGCGTCTGCAAAACTCTGCAGTCGGCCGTTAGAGGCCTCTGCGTGTGCCATGCCGCGTTGCACTTTGACCTGTCGGTTCGCCAGTAGGGACGGTGCAGTGTGCCTCCGAAGTTGCGTTCTGTGATGTTAGTTGTGTGGTGAAGTGTCAGATGGGGCGGCGATTGCTAATCAATCCTGCTAATGTATTGCGATTAGTTGAGATGAAGTTACGAAGAACCCTTCTTCGTGAAGATGGTATTAGTGTAGAAGATGAATCATTTGCATGTTTTCTCGTATGTTATGGTACAGAAATATGAGCATAAGTTAGATACTGTTGCTACAAACTCATAATAATGATAATAGGGATGATAATGACGAACAACTCATTGCAAGCGGTAGTGCTACGGTAAGTGCGGGAAGAGGCGACGGAAGCAGTGGCAGTGAATACCAACAGTCTTTCGGGAAGAAGGTTAAAGTTGCAACTATCATCACGGTTTTTGATGACAATTCGCTAGAGAACATGTACGATGATTATTACATAAGTTATAGTTAAGATATCTGCATTACATATGGCGTCTACAATTACATCTACAGTGCTATCTAGAGCATGGTTGAAGAGCTTGGCATAAAAACGACACTCACCAGCACATTGAGGTGTACGTAGAGATCCTGAAACCAAACGTTCATACAGATGTGTTTGGTCGAGCTCATGTACTTTCCTAGTTAGTACAGGTATAGCTGTTACGCGCTGGACTTTGATCTCGATTTTCGTGGAAATCAAGGCGCACTGGAACAAATCCTTTTAGCTTGGTGGTCTGGCGGAGTTCTCGTACAACATACCTGCGACCCGTCAAAATACTTGGTGTTCCCGTTGCGGTGTGAGAGACGCGGCTATGGGGAGCGCAGTGACCCAGTTGGCGGGGGTTGAGTCACCTGCTTCCGCGACCGCCGCCGCCGCCGCCAAGGCCTCGCTCGCCTCAGGGCCGCGGCGACTCGCTGTCTGCGCCACTGCGCTGCTTCCAGCCGGCTCCAACACACCAGCTCCAACACTGCCGCCCATCTTCGCATCGGTGCGACAACTGCCACTTACTAATGCCCCTAACAAATCCAAATTGCTTTCGCCACGCTCACGAGCGATCGTACGACGGTGGCCACGGTCAGAACCTTCGCGAAACCTTGAACAGTCGCGAGAATGACTCTCGGTCTGTAGCACCCGTGATTTCGACGGAAGGCCGAGCAGTCACGATTGTTATCGAGGTAGGGAAACGATCTGTGGCAATGGAATTTATTTGCGGTGTTGAAGATAATCTGATTAGGTGTCTTACACTGCTGATGATGCTGTCGTGTCGGCCGCGGTGACTGAGGCGCTCCATTCACGGTCAGCACGGCCACTACGGTCGGGGGTTCGAATCCCCCCTCGGGCATGGATATTTGTGCCGTCCTAGTTCGTAAGTAGTTCATAAGTAGTTTGTAAGCTTAACAAACATTTGAACATTTTTTTTTGATGCTGTCGTCTGCCATACAGTAAGATTAACAGAAAAACAAAAGGAATTAGAAAATGATTTAGACAAGATACAGTGTTGGTACAAACCGACCTCGCGAAAACTCAGTTTGCATTTGAGGCCAATGTAAGAGCACTTGACGCAATGCTTACATTACGACTTAACTTAGAAAATAGTTTAAGGAATGGCAATCCTACGTTTTTCCTTTTTGTAGATTTGGGAAAGGTTTTGACAGTATTGACCGGAACAGACTCTTGCAACTTCTGAAGGTAGCACGGATTAAAAT
The DNA here is from genome assembly GCA_026315105.1 of Locusta migratoria. NCBI lineage: Eukaryota > Metazoa > Arthropoda > Insecta > Orthoptera > Acrididae > Locusta > Locusta migratoria. The sequence goes on from CM048755.1 coordinate 286,722,736, forward strand.
GTAGGGAACTAAAAGTTATATTCAACTTCTACATCTACATAGATACTCTGCAAATCACATTTAAGTGCCTGGTAGAGGGTTTATTAACCACTTTCATAACTTTTCTCTACCGTTCCATCCTCTAATAGCGCGCGGGAAGAAGAAAACACCTAAATCGTTCCGTTTTCGATCTGATCCCTATTATTTTACTGGAATGGTCAAGTCTCCCTAAGTAGGTGGGTGCTAGCAAAATATTTTCCCATTCAGAAGTAAAAGTCGGTGATTGAAACTTCGCAAACAGATCACGCCGCAATGAATAACGTCTTTCTTTTAATGATTTCCACACCAATTCGTGCAACATTTCCGTGACGCTTTCCCACCCGTAACGTGATAAAACCAAACGAGCTGCCTTTCTCTGAACCTTCTCAATGTCTTCCGTCAGTCCCACCTGATGAGGGTCCCACAAGGGGCAACAGTACTCCAGGAGAGGACGCACAAGTGTGATGTAGGCAGTCTCTTTGGTGAAGCTGGTGCATCTTCGAAGCGTTCTGCCAATGAAACGTAACCTTTGGTTCGCCTTCCCCACAATATTTTCTGTGTGTTCTCTCCAGTCAAAGTTGTTCGTAATTGTTACTCCTAGATATTTGGTAGAAATTACGACCTTAAGGTTTGACTGATTTATCGCGTAATTGAAGTTCAGCGGATTTCTTGTACAAAAACCAGACAGCGTTCGAAGGGCGGGAAAGGGAAAGCAGTGGTTGGGAAGGGAGTAAGAGAGTGTTATCGTCTTTCCCCAATATATGGCAAGGATGATTGTTCCTGACTTGAGCAAACACAATTTATGTTTTTTATTCATCCAAACATGTTTCGCAGAAGTTTCTCCATCATCATTGGGATTTTTTTATTATTGCATCTGTTAAACAGCATATGCTAGAAATTTAAAGATCAAAATTTACAAAACTATCATTCTTCCAATTGTGTTGTATGGGTGTGACTCTTAGTCTCTCACTTTGCAAAATGAAAAACCGTTTAGACCATTTGAAAACAGAATTTTTAGGAAAATTTTCGGTGCAAAAAGGGATGACATTAGCGAGGAGTGGCGAAAACTGCATAACGAAGAGGTTCACGAACACTATTCGAGCCTTAACATAATCAGTGTTGTTAAATCACGTAGGCTGCGATGGGCGGGTCACGTAGCTCGAATGGATGAAGGCAGGGCAGCGAGCAGAGTATTGGTAGGGCACTCAGAGGGAGACCGAGGCGTACATGGGAGGACAATGTGAAGGTCGATTTGGGGAGCCTACGTATTGAAGGTGACTGGAAGGAAAAATCGCAAGACAGGGACAGGTGGCGAAAACGTGTCGCTGCGGTAATGGACTTTCAAGACCGGTATGACCAGTGAGTAAGTAAGTAAGTTAAATAACATACGACATTTAAAACTGACCTACAAATATAAGGCATCCACAAGAAACACAAACTGTTGTTTTATGATGTGTGTTACATCTTCTACAAGCTCTATAAATGGATCATTAATGTACGTAGTTTAGCCTTAAAACTGTCAGATATCATTATGCTAAAACTCTTTATATGTTATGTGACAGACGCAGTAATAAAAAATCCCACTGATGGATAAACTTCTCCGAAACATGTCTGGGTGAATAAAAAATATAAATTGTGTTTGCTCAGGGCCGAAACAATCTTCTTTACCATATATTAGGAAGCATACACAAGAAAGAAGAGATTGAACCACAAAACGACTTTTTCCAATGTTATTCAATCTGTACATTGTGCAGTCTGTGAAAGAATGCAAGGAGAAATTTGGAGAAGGGATTACAGTTCAGAGGGAAGAAATAAAACTTTGCGGTTTGCCGATGACTTTGTAGTTTTGTCAGAGACAGAAGAGAACCTGGAACAGCAATTGAATGGAATGGACAGTGTCTTGGAAGAAGATTATAAGATGAACATTAACAACAGGAAACCAAGGGCAATGGAATGCTGTTTAAGAAAATCACGCGAATCTGGCGTAATTACATTAGATAATGAGACAATGAAAGTACTACATGAAATTTGTTATTTGGGTGTCAAAATAACTTCTGATGGCCTAAGTATAGAGGATATCAAATGCAGAATCGCTATAGGAAGAAAAGCATTTCTGAAAAAGAGAAATTTGTTGACATCTAGTATTAATTTACATGTTAGGAACTGATTTCTGAAAGTGTCTGGAGTGTAACATTGAACGGGAGTGAAACGTAGACGAAAAAGGAGAGCTCAGACAAAAAGGTGATAGAATCTGTTGAAATCAGGTGCTACAGACGAATGCTAAAGATTAGACTGGTAGATCGCGTAAATAATGACGTGGCACAGAAAAGAATTGGGTAGGAAAGGAATTTCTGGCATACCTTGATTAAAAGAAGGGATTGATTCGTAGGGTACATTCTGAGATATGAAGGAATCGTCAATTTAGGATTGGAGGGCAGTGTGATAGGTAAAACTCGCAGAGAGACCGAGAGACGAATACCGTAAGCAGATTCAAATGGACGCAAGTTCCTGTTCTTATTCGGAGATGAAGAGGATGGGATAGCGTGAAGAGCTGCATCAAACCAGACTTTTGATTGAAGACCAGAACAGCAATAACAGTGTTTCACAGGAGCAGTGCCAAATATTCAGGGATCTGACATGAGTGATCATTAGTAGCTAAAAGTCTAGTGAACATTGGTTCTGAAATGCATACTGTGCCTTAAAAGCTATGAGCACTTCTTCTTTGATACTGTGAAACACATATCTTCTTCTACGAGCTCTTTCCTTTCCACTTTTCGAGATGTGATGTTATGGATAATAACAAGAAGAAAGCGTCCAAGAACATGGGCTCATATATGCATTTAATCCACCCTTTGCTTTTACGACAATTCCGATTCTTGTAACACGTACCTGAAGAAAACTTCTGATAGAAAGACATGCTCATCCTTGTAGAAAGATCCGATGATTGTAGGTAATATATAGTTTCTGAGATGAAGAACTATACCACAGTATTAACTATTTTCAGAAGGCAAATCCATCGTTCAGTTTTATTATAACTAAAGGTTCACTGAAAATATCCCGTATTAATGGATGATGGTCCGCGGTGACATGAAAATACTCGTTCGTGGACAGTTTTACAAGTGTAGGCAGCAAGAAAGCAGCCATAAAACAACTGTGAATAGCAACAGTAGCCTTAATAAAAAAATAAAAAAATGTTCAAATGTTTGTAGAGCTTATGGGACTTAACTACGGGGTTATCAGTCCCTAAACTTACAAACTACTTATGAACTAGCTACAACTAAGGACGGCATAAATATCCATGCCCGAGGGGGGATTCGAACCCCGACCGAAGTGGCCGTGCAGACCGTGACTGAAGCGCCTCAGTCCCCTCTAGCCTTAATCCTTCGTGTACGAAACAGTATTTCATTTCTTTCTTATTATGGCAATAAATTTAACTGTGCCGTACAGTGGCTAAACATATCGTTTAGCAGACATTTTATTCGTGTACTTCCATCAAAACATCACATGGAATAACATGACGTTTAACGGTATAGAACACATCGAGCCAGTTCTACTGTTACGAAACGTTAATCAGTACATCGTGTGACACAAAGTTCATTGCTTCTAAGCATTACGCATAAGGCAACTGGCCTCTGGTCGGCAATAGAAATAAGTTTGACGCCCATCTACACGTTCATCTATCGAATCTATCGAAATAACTTTTTCTTGAGTGACAATATATTTGTATTACAACTTATATTAAGAATAGCCCTCCTCCTTTTCTGGCCATGGAAACAACTTGTGATTGCTGCTGCATATTTATCTCTGTGAGAGCGGTTATCTAGTTATGTTACTGTTCTTCCCTACAGGATAAATTTATAGCGAATCGTAATGTTTTCGTACACCCCTCGGTAAGTACTAGTTTTTGTAATATACTATGCTGTGTTTCGGGGAATATTCAGGGGATTTCTACAACTATCAGTGTGTTACGACTTTGCAGTACCTCTGTTGGACTCTTTCGTGACGCACACAATCCTATCATTTCCTGTTGCCTTTTACGAACACGCTCGACATCCACTATCAGTTGAATGTTACGTGGATTTCACTGTCTTCAGCAGTTTTTCAGTGTGTGCTGATGAGTAACTGAATTAGAGAAATCCACCTAGTAGCGTACAAGTGACGTCAAAGTGGTCTCGTGCCCAGGAAACGAGGGCAGGGAAGCAGATTCAGGAATCCTGCAGCGCCGCTCTTGCAATGTCCTAGTGCAGGTAGTTTTCCGTTGCCTTTCTCCGACCTGTTATGAAGTGTCAAGTGCGTACCTGCGTCGCGCGGGTGACTGATATTTGGCATGTGCAGTGTGCTTTTGGGTACGTGTTGTTATGGATGAAGGGAAGAGGACGAAACGCAACGCGGCTTCGACAAATCGCCTACTCTCCGTGAATATCCCGAAGGAGCTGCCGAATGTGATGTCCTCATCTGTTTGATGGATCGTCATCAGCAACTCATATGCTCTCATTTCATGAGGCATTGCGTAGAGTTTTAGAATTGCATCCATCCCCCGCTGTCGGGAGTTCGAGTCCTCCCTCGGGCATGAGTGTTTGTGTTGTCCTTAGATTAGTTTACCTTAGTTTAAGTGGTTTGTAAGCTACGGACTAATAACCTGGCAGTTGAGTCCGATAGTTTTACAAACATTTGAACATTTTATTCGTTCATGTCTAGTTGTAGATAACCGATATGGACAGTGTCAGATGTTGAGAGATCGGTGTGAAGGACACGAAGGTACTGCGTTCTCATGTACGAAGAATTATTAGCACCTGAGAGATTTTGAAAGGTGCCTGTCGTGATTTGTGAACGATTCCGCTGAGGCAGCGGCCCGATGTTGGACTGCAAGGGAACGCGAAGCCAGATATGCTCGTCTTCAATGTTCTAGTCGAATACGTCTGACTGCCACGAGATAGGATCGCCGTATTGTGCACAAAGTTCGTTATTGGAGTCCATTCACATCTGTACTTCGCACCCGAGAACAAGTAATGGATTCCTGCAGCATTGTGTGTGATTCCTAAACACCGAAGACGCACTATCGAATTACCATCCGATGTGAAGGATAGCGTTAGCGCCACAATACAAAGGGCTGCCTTCTAAGGGAAAGGAAGGAAATGATTTTCTAGGGCTGTTATAGGCCAATGAAATAACTGATTGGCCACTAGTGAAAATTTGTGTCAGACCGGGATTCAAACCCAGGATTCCCGCTTGGCTACCCGGAGCATGCTTCCTGCCCGTCCCAAATTCTCACAAATCGCTCGCTGCAGAAGTAACGTCGCTCTCGTACATAATTCTCAATGTTCGCCATCCGGATTCCCGCATGAGTTCGAACGATTTTTTCGCATCTGCTGTCAAGAATTGCGCCCTGACGCCATATTATCAAAAATACACATATTTGTGTCTTTTCTGTTCTTTAGGACAAGTCCGAAAGAACAGTCACCACACCAATATATATATTGATGATTAGCGGCGTATTTATGACCAGCGATGAATCTCGGTTCTGGATCACCTCGAAGGACCTCGTTGGCGATGACTTGGATAGACTTCCCATTCTTGCATTGTTTTGCAGAGGCGCTGTTACTCCTGGCATCATGTTGTGAGGAGCCATAGGGTATGCCTTCATTTTGTGTCTGGTAGAGACCGCGTGAAATGTGACGAGACAACGGCATCCCTTCGGACACCCTGCAGATCCATATGGTACCTTTCATGCTGTGGTGCTAGTTTTCAGTTGGACAATGCTGCTCTCTGTATGGTACGTGACTCTATGAACTGTCTGTGCGATGGCGAGGAATTTCTGTGTGCATCAAGAACACCTGATTTGTCCCCACAAGAGATTGCTTTCAACCAGCTCGGACATAACATCGAGAATATCAAAGACCAGTTGTAACACTTGTGGCCCAGCTGGATCCAGCATAGGATATAACAGTTTTTTGACACTCATCCAGGCCATAGGGAGTGGAACTACAACTAATGAGTGGGTTATTACTGCATATGACTCGATTTCGTAATTACTGATGCAACAAAAGATACCTTATCAGCTGCTGGTGTTCGTTTCGTTACCTTATTCCTTCCGGAAGCATTGGCAGGCGACATAGTTCTGAGCTGTATGACAATGACGCAATGAAATGCAACTGCGTGGATCCAGTTTAGATAACACTTTGCTGCTGAAACAAATTATCACTCATAGCTTAGATTAGATAAGTCCCGATCTGGAAGCGCGATTTAAAATCGTCGTCTACTCATTCACATTTAGGTTCCATATGGCTTCTGTGAAGTACTCAAAAGCAATTAGGCTATGGGAATCAGATATATTCAAACATCTCAGCAGTTTCAGGGTGTTGAATTCAATTTTTAGTCAGGCAGTGAAGTTTCTAGCTGTATGATAGTGTCACGCTGAGATGGCATTGCGTGGGACCAGTTGCGATGACAACTTGCGAATAGAACTTATTATCACTCTTACTGAAGGAGCACTATGAGCCGGCCGCGGTGGCCGAGGGGACTGAGGCGCTTCAGTCACGGTCTGCACAGCCACTACGGCCGGGGGTTCGAATCCCCCCTCGGGCATGGATATTTGTGCCGTCCTAGTTCGTAAGTAGTTCATAAGTAATTTGTAATTTTAGGGACTGATGACCCCGTAGTTAAGTCCCATAAGCTTTACAAACATTTGAACATTTTTGAGCACTATGAACGAGGTGTCGATTACATTAGATAACTGATTTCAAATTGTCGTCTAACCATTCATGTTTAGGTTACATGTGGCTTCTAGAAAGCAATTCTTTCTTTGTTTCTCTTTGGCCATGCTCCCGCACATGCAGAGTCGGTCTTGCTAAATTCGGATTTGGCGTGTGTTAATATTTACGAGATGGCCGGATGTCCTTCATGCCACCACCCCATGCACCTCGGGAGAAAATGTGTGTCCCAAAGTCTTCTTGTAGTGTTATGGATGTGAAGGTGTAAAGTGTTACGAAATGTTTGAGAATAGTGTAACTGAGGCGGGACTTGGGGATCAGCCCGGTATTCATCTAGGAGGATGTGGAAAACCGCCTAAAAATCACATCCAGGCTGGCCGGCACTCCGACCCTCTTCGTTAATCCGCCGGGTGGATTCGAACAAAAAAAAAAAAAAAAAAAAAAAAAAAAAAAAAAAAAAAAAAAAAAAAAAAGTTCAAATGTTTGTTAAGCTTATGGGACTTAACTACGTGGTCATCAGTCCCTAAACATACAAACTACTTATGAACTACTTACGAACTAGGACGGAACAAATATCCATGCCCGAGGGGGGGATGGATTCGAACCGGGGTCGGTACGCGGTGCGTTAGATCGCACGGCACACCGAGCGGGTGGCTTCTAGAAAGCAATTATGGTATACAAATTAGAAATATTGAAATATGTTCAAATATTTGTTAAGCTCGTGGGACTTAACATCGGGTTCATCAGTCCCTAAACTTACAAACTACTTATAAGCTACCTTATACTAAAGACAACACAAACATCAATGCCCGAGGGCGGATTCGAACCTCCGACGGGGAACAGCCTCAGGCATCGGAGCATAGCGCCTCAATCCGCTTGGTCACTCCGCTTCGGCTATTTAAATATCTCGTCTGTTTCAGAAAGTTTTATTAAATTCAACTGCGAAGTTTAAAATTTTTGCCGTGCCGGGACTCGAACCTTAATTTTCCGCTTTTGGCCAACGACCACCTTAACCATTAGGCTACCCGAACACGCTTCTCGTTCTGTGCAAATGCCCAACTCATGGCACACTACTACTATAGTGCCCCCTGTCCATTATTCCACTTGCTTGCAGGTTATCCAGTATTCCCGCAAGGAATAGGTCATGTTTGAGCATCCGCACAGAAATTGTCAGTTGCCCGTTTGAGGCATACACAGATTAACGGATATGGTGTCTGTTCTATTGGCCATGTCCGAACTCCAGTGGAAATTACATAGAGTCACGAATTAGGTATTCATCATCATAATCTTTTCACTGGCTTAGGGACGTAATTCTGTTAGGGTATCCAACGTTCTCGTCGTCTTCACAGACGTTAAGGCTTGGTCTTCAGTTCTACATCTATATCTACATCTACATGGGATACTCTGCAAATCACATTTAAGTTATCCGTTATACTATTTATCTCCCATTCCATTCTCGAATAGCCCGCGGGAAGAATGAACACCTGAATCTCTCCGTTCGAGCTCTGATTTCTCATATTTTATTCTGATGATCATTTCTACCTATGTAAGTGGGAGTCAACAATATATTTTCGCATTCGGAGGAGAATGTTGGCGATTGGAGGGTCGTAAGTAGCCCACGCCGCAGCGATAAGCGCCGTTGTCGTAATGATTCCCATCCCAGATCCTGTATCATTTCCGTAACGCTGTCTCCCCTGTATCGTGACAATACGAAACGAGCTGCCCTTCTTTGGACTCTTTCGATGTCCTCCGTCAAACCCACCTGATAAGGATCCCACACTGGCCTGCAATGCTCCAAAAATGGACGGCCAAGCGCAGTGTATGCAGTTTCTTTAGTAGTTCTGTTGCATGTTTTAAGGGTTCTGCCAATAAAACGCAGTCTCTGGTTCGCCTTTCCCACGATAATATCTACGTGTTCTTTCCAGTTTAGGTCTGAAGTAATAGTAATTCCTAGGTATTTTGTGGAGTTTACGGCCTTCACATTTGATCGATTTATGTTGTAAACAAAGTTTAACGGATTTCGTTTCGTACTCGTGTGGACGACTTCACACTTCTCATTATTTAGAGTCAATTGCCAATTTTTACACCATACTGATATCTTATTCAGATCGTTCTGCAGTTGGTTTTGATCTTCAGATGATTTTACTAGACGGTAAATGACGGCGTCATCTGCAAACAACCTAAGAGAGCTACTTAGATTTTCCCGTAAATCGTTCATGTAAATAAGGAACAGCAGAGGACCAATAACACTACCCTGTGGGACGCCCGATATCACCTCTGTTTTAGTCGATGCCTTACCATCGATTACTACGAACTGTGTCCTCTCTGACAGGAAATCCCCTATCCAATCGCAAATTTGGGGCTATATCCCATAACCACGCAATTTGATTAAAAGCCGTTTGTGAGGTAACGAGCATGGAACTAATTCAAAACGACCTATTATAGCAAAGCTGTTAGGTGGCGGATGTAGACAGGAATGCCGCTATTTCCGTAACATAATTCTAACTAGTTACTGGTAAAAGAAATAAAATCGAAAGGTAAACTTTGGCAGAACCTTTCTGATCCAAAATAGGTAGGGTATGACACTTAATGTCTAGCTGCGTTATACACCTTCTCCGCCTCTTCTAGTTGCTGAAGGAAAGAAGGCAGGAAGGAAGATCATGTTTTAACGTACCGTCGACCTCGTGGTCACTAGCGACGGAGGTCACGCTCAGAGTGTTTGGGTTAGGATGGGGAAGGAAGCGAAGGAAGCTTAGGGTTTAACGTCCCATCGACAGCGTGGTCATTAGAGACGGAGCTAACGCTCGGAATTTTGGGCAAGGACGGGGAAGGAAATCGGCCGTGCCCTTTGAAAAGTACCATCCCGGCATTTGCCTGGAGTGATTTAGGGAAATCACGGAAAACCTAAATCTGGATGGCCGGGGGTGGATTTGAACCACCGCCCTCCCGAATACGAATCCAGTGCGTTACCACTCGACACCTTGCTCGGTGATGGGGAAGGAGAAGGTCGTGCCCTTTCAAAATAACCATCCCGGCATTTGTCCGGAGTGATTTAGGAAGATCACGGGAAACCTAAATCTGGCTGGCCGGTGTTGGATTTGAACCACCGGCACTACGAATGCGATCCAGTGAGATATCCACCGCCCCACCTCGCTCTGTCTCTTCTAGATGCTGTAGGACATGCGCTGCAATCATCCTCCTAGACGGGTATAACGGTAGAGATGTTATTGAAGATGCAGAGAAAAAGTTGAGCACGGTACTGTCAGACAGAAACTGTGGGCGTCACGTGTGCGAAGCCCTCTGGACGAATGAACGGTGTGTTCAGAGAGGCCGCCGGTTTGCAAAAGCCTGCGGCCTCGACGAAAGCCGCGGATAGGACGAAAGGAGGTCATTCTGCCGGCCATTCAGCTCTCACTAACAATGCCTGGGCTGGCCGGCAACTGACCCGCTCGCTTCTGTGCTACTTCCGGAAGGGTTTGCCGCCGCCATTACACGCCGAATCAGCTACGTACTTCCCGCTGATTGACTTTTGAAAAGAACTTCGCAATTGCTTCATAATTATACTCTAGATTTTATCGTTTTAAAAATTCGCAGACTTCTGTTGCCGCCAAGGAAAGAATAAATGCGTGACTCCTTCCAGCGAAATATGATGAGACCAATGTCGTTACGATTTTTGTATAATAATTTATTATAAAAATCGTTCTATTTTATTCATAAATGGTCGAAATTGTAATAACACTCCAGAGACAGTAGGAATCGGCTGATTTAGAAACGTCGCAGATAAAACATCGATAGCCCAGTCTTCATCTATCCTGGCATTCCTCATAACTTGCTCTGCAAACAGATTGAATATTGTCTCCGTTCTTATTCAATCTTTTTGCATAAATGGGCCTGCAGCAGTGAGTATATCGTAATGTGACATTTTAATAAATATAATCACCTTTACTGCTGCTTATTAGCTTTATTTAATTGTCCACTACAGCTATTTCGCCGTATTTGCCATTGTAAAGTGGTTTAGAACATCTTTGTAAACACATAGCAGCAAAATAGCTGTCAAACAAGAAAGTCATTATTTTAAAAATTATTAAAAAACGACTTTCTAAGAAAGTACCTATTAAAATCATATAGAGGTACAGATGCTGTGTGTATATTGGCAACAAATAGACAACCACTTGACAATGCCAAATACGGCGAAACAGCTGTAGTGGACAATTAAATAAAGCTAATAAGCAGCAGTAAAGGTGATTATATTTATTAAAATGTCATATTACTTATTCAATCCGTTTGCAGAGCAAGTTATGAGGAATGCCAGGATAGATGAAGAAGAGGCAGGAATTAAAATAGCTGTAATAAATGTAAACAACCTCAGATATGCAGATGATATGATACTGCTGGCAGAAAGTGAAGAAGAATTAAAGACTGAAGGTAAAAAACGAAAGTGAAAAGGCCGGTCTCAGGCTAAATATAAGGAAACCAAAATTATGGCAACTAAACCTATTAATTCATGGGATACAGGAGGAGAATCCATGGAAGTGGTGTCCACATTCAATTATCTCGGTTCCCAGATCTCTGATAATGGCGACTGCAGCAACGAAAACAGGAGACGCTTGTTGCTCGGAAGAAAGGTGATGTCAAACCTTGAAAAGATTGTAAGGTCCAGAGACATAACTTTAACAACAAAGATTCTTATTGTGAAGGCTATGGTCTTCTCAGCTGTAATGTATGGTTGTGAGACCTGGACCATTACAAAGGCTGAACGGCGAAGAATTGACTCCTTTGAATTGTAATGCTGGAGGAAAATTCTTAGGATTCCATGGACGGAAAAAAGAACGAACAGATCTATATTAGAGCAAATAAAACGTGATTGCTCTCTGGAAGGTCTAATATTAAAACAGAAGCTGACCTACTTTGGACACATAATGCGAAGACATGCCTCACTGAAAAAAAAAAACATTATTGCTGGGGAAGATCGAAGGCACTAGAATAAGAGGACGGCAGAGGATGTGGGATCGATGGCATAACAGAAGCAACGCGTTCCAACGTGGAAGGTCTACGGGAGAAAGTGGAGGACATAGGGAAGTAGTGTGCTTTGGTTCATGGGGTCACGAAGAGTCGGAATCGACTAAACGAATAGAGAGAGGGAGAGAGGTCAGTGATGCTTTATTTGTATGATGCTGTAGAATATCGTGATGTCGCAACACTGGAAAAGGCTAGCGATATGCCACGTCAAGTGGCCGAGCGGTGTAAGGCGCCTTGCTGGGGAACACGCGGCTTCCCGCCGCCGGACGTTCGAGTCCTCCCTCGGGTGTGTGTGTGTGTTTTCCTTAGGTTATTTTAACATATTTCTTTAGTTTGTTTGCCTACGGACTAATAACCAATTAAGTTAACTCCCATTTACAACCATTAGAACATTTCTGGTAGCGATCTGCAGGAAGATCTGCAGCATATCGAGGCATGGTGCAGGGAGTGGCAGCTCAGCCTCAGTGAAGTGCTGCGTTTACATCCTTTATTACGTAACCACGCAATAAGAGGACAAAATCTGGAAGCAGTTACTTCCATAAAATACCTGGTAGTAGACATAAGGAGCGATTTCAAATGGAATGACCAAATAATATTAATCGTGGGTAAGGCAGATGCCAGACAGTTTCATAGGAAGAATCCTCAGGAAGTGTAGATCGTAGACATAGGAAGTAGAATACAAACGATCATTCGGCCAACGCTTGAGCATTGCTCACCAATGTGGGTTCCGTACCAGGCAGAGTTGATATAAGACTTAGAGAAGATCTAACGTAGAGCAGCACGCTTAGTTACGGGCTCATTTAGTAAGTGCGAAAGCATCTCAGAGATGATTAGCAAACTCTTGTGGCAGACGCGGCAAGAGAGACGTTCTGTATCACGGCACTAAGTGAAGACTGTTGGAGCACACTGTTTGCTGAAGGGGTATTCATTGTTAGCGAAACAGTGCATCAAATGATTAACGAAACGTTATATTTTGTTAAAACTTTTTATTTATGTTAGATTATGACATGTTATCAACGATGAGGCCATTAGACACAAAGTATGAAAGGAAAAAGGAAGGAAGGGTAGGGTTTAAAGTCACGTTGATATCTTGGTCATTAGATACGGAGAGCTGCTCGATTTTAGGCATCAAGTCAGGAGCTGTGCGGCCGCTCCCATAGGAAGTTCGACTCCTTCCTCGGGAATGTGTGTGACTGTGTGTGTGTGTGTGTGTTGTCTTTAGCGCAGATTAGTATAAGTAGTTTGTAAGTCTTCAGATCTATGAGCAAAGTAGTTTGTTCCCATTGCATTACAAACATTTGAGAGACACAGCACACGCTCACATAGTTTTTGTTAGGGATGGGGAAGAAAATCGGCTGTGCCCCTTGAAAGGAACTATCCCGGTATTTTTCTTGAGCGATTTGTGGAAATCACGGAAGACCTAAATCAGGATGACCGTAATCGGGTTTGAACAGCCGTCCTCCCAAATGCGCGTTCGCTTTGTTACCACTGCGCCACCTCGCTCGGCACAAAGTGTAAACTCAAACTGGTAAGACAGTCGGCCGTGCCTTTTCCAGAGGAACCTTGCTGGTATCGGTTTTAAGTGTTTTAGGTAACTCGATGAAAATCTGGATTTGGATGGCCGGACGAAGATCTGAGCTGTGAGTCTATTCACACTGCTCCGTTCTTACATTACTGCGACGTTCAGCATCTGAAGAACATGCGCTTGCCATCAGACACCATAACTGCTAGTTATTAATCAGCATGCCAACTGACATGTAAATGATGATGAGTCGCGCGGGAATGGCCGATCGATGCTAGACGCCATGTCAGAGACTACAAGGCCGCTCCCGCCGGAGGTTGCAGTTCTACCTCGGGCATGGTGGTGTGTGTTGTCCTTAGGTTAGTTTCAGTTGTTTGTACGCCTAGGGACTGATGGCCACAGGAGTTTGCTCCCATAAATTTACAAACATTTTAACGTTTGAATCTGAATGATGATGAAACGTTCATCAATTTTACGGTAATAACCAGCTACCATAGCATGTTTTACTAGTGCTTCAACTTAGATCTACAGGGTGTTACAAAAAGGTACGGCCAAACTTTCAGGAAACATTCCTCACACACAAAGAAAGAAAATATGTTATGTGGACATGTGTCCGGAAACGCTTAATTTCCATGTTAGAGCTCATTTTATTACTTCTCTTCAAATCACATTAATCATGGAATGGAAACACACAGCAACAGAACGTACTAGCGTGTCTTCAAACACTTTGTTACAGGAAATGTTTTAAATGTCCACCGTTAGCGAGGATACATGCATCCACCATCCGTAGCATGGAATCCCTGATGCGCTGATGCAGCCCTGGAGAATGGCGTCCACAATACGAGCATGAAGAGTCTCTACATTTGGTACCGGGGTTGCGTAGACAAGAGCTTTCAAATGCCCCCATAAATAAAAGTCAAGAGGGTTGAGGTCAGGAGAGCGTGGAGCCCATGGAATTGGTCCGCCTCTACCAATCCATCGGTCACCGAATCTGTTGTTGAGAAGCGTACGAACACGTCGACTGAAATGTGCAGGAGCTCCATCGTGCATGAACCACATGTTGTGTCGTACTTGTAAAGTCACATGTTCTAGCAGCACAGGTAGAGTATCCCGTATGAAATCATGATAACGTGCTCCAGTGAGCGTAGGTGGAAGAACATGGGGCCCAATCAAGATATCATCAACAATTCCTGTCCAAACGTTCACAGAAAATCTGTGTTGATGACGTGATTGCACAATTGCGTGCGGATTCTCGTCAGCCCACACATATTGAAGCCTCATCCGTAATACTAAAATGAGCTCTAACATGGAAATTAAGCGTTTCCGGACACATGTCCACATAACATATTTTCTTTCTTTGTGTGTGAGGAATGTTTCCTGAAAGTTTGGCCGTACCTTTTTGTAACACCCTGTATAGTAATTAGTAAACTTTGAGAACACTAGCATTGGTGTCAGTTGTTTCAATGCGACACAAGATAGACAGTGACAGCTCAGAAGGACAGAACTACGGATCATCGCTTGTTTGAGAAACAATACCGAAATTGTGTTGCACTGATCGCTGTTCTAGAGAAACCTGAGTAAACTGAGTGGAAGGAGATTTGAACGCCCCTCCGCCGTCAGGACGCGTAGAGAGCAAGTGAAAGCAGAGCGCCTTGTAGCCATGACGCGCCGCGGAAGCCCCAACAACTGACGTCACTTCTCCTTCGCCGCAGCGAACGAAAGTAAACGTAAACTCCGACCACAGGTGCTGGCGGGCCCGTTGGTGCCGCGCCATCCTCTGCCAGTGGCGTCACTGGAGCGGTACGGAGGGGCAACAGTTTTCGTCATCTGGAGGGATTACTTCTCACTCAAACAGCTCCTCAAATGGCCTCACGAGGCCGAGTACATTTCAGCACTCCCACCAGTTAAAAATGTCTGGCAGACTTCTAAGTCTGCAGATGGGTTTCTTCCCGCGCGCTACTCGAGAATGGAATGGGAGATAAATAGTATAACGGTGATTCGATGAACCCTCTGCCGGCACTTAAATGTGATTTGCAGAGTATCCCATGTAGATGTAGATGTAAGCCGAAAACTGGTTAACTAAATAAACTTGTAGCACATACACTAAATTGTGCTTTTAATTCAATACTAACTGAAAACCCGGCGTTTCTGGGTATTTATTAATTCCCTCCTCTTCAATCGTCTTTCTCTCTGTCCATCTCTCCCTCTCCCATCTTTCATCTAAGCCCCTCCTTCCCGTCTCTCGGCCCATCTCCTACACCCCCCCTCCATCTCCTCATCCTCTGTTCAATCTGCCTCTTCATTTCATCTCCTCCTACCCCCATCTGTGAAAACTTCAAATAACTCAACTTTCTACATCTACATACATACTCCACAATCCACCAAACTGCGTGGTCATCAGTCACAGATACACAATGGGACACTCTTCTTTATATACAACGAACATAATATTAAAAATCAGTATCCGGCCGCGGTGGCCGAGGGGACTGAGGCGCTCCAGTCACGATCTGCACGGCCACTACGGTCGGGGGTTCGAATCCCCCCTCGGGCATGGATATTTGTGCCGTCCTTACTCTTAGTTAGTTCATAAGTAGTTTGTAAGTTTAGGGACTGATGACCGCGTAGTTAAGTCCCATAATCTTTACAAACATTTGAACATTTGAGCTGGTGCCCATTTTTCTTCCTGAGGCTGCAACCCCCAAACAGTTGTATATGGCGGGTGGCCTTTTACTGGGATCGTAGGCGTTGGATTTTAGATGTGCTTGATTTTCAGCTGTTCCTTTGGGTTTTCCGTATTCCCATTTTTCATAAGGCTCCCTTTTAATAAAGCGATCAAACAAAAACAGACATTCAATTCAGTCAACCCAATTGTGAATTTTAGCCAGTGTAAGGCATAACTATTCACTTTTAAATAGGAAGATGATAGCCAAGCGCTCTAAGACGCCTTTCTGCGGAGAGTGCCGCTGTTCCCCGTCGGAGGTTCGAGTCCTTGTGTGTGTTTTTGTCCTTTGCGTAAGTTCAAGTAGTTTTTAAGCCTAGGGACTGATGACCACAGTAGTTGGGTCCCATAGATTTACAAACGTTTGAATTTAAATTTTAAAGATGATTATTTTCTATCAAGAACAAATGGAAAAATCAGTGAAAATGTCCTGATTGGCCTTCTATATTTGTTTGTGTTATATACCAACAGCTGTGTGTCTGTACTCCTAAAATATTTACTGTTTCTGCTAAAATCCCTTACACACAGTGTCTGTTCTTTCGGAAGGGAAAGACGGCCATCGATTCCTTCTTCAGTGTGGATACACACGGGGCCGGACTCTTATTGGAATGCCGTAAGTAATGACTAATAATGGGCAGTGGAACTACTCTAGTTGTGTGTGGATAAGCTGGTTATTTTGCGACCGACGGGAGGCGTGCAAGGGTAGCCCGCGCGGCAGTGGTTATAACTTCTTCCCACTGGCGTGGTGGTCAGTGCGCCTGCCTAGTAAGCAGGAAGAACCGAGTTCGAATCCCGGATGGGTATCATTTCATCAGGTTTCCCCTTTGATTTATTTCAGTGCTCACTGGCTGCTAACGTCGTTAATTGCGTTGTATGTTACGCGTTGTTTCTCGGCTCCTATAAGTTATGGTAGCTACGGAACATTAATGGCAACCTTTGTGCATATGCGTGATGTTATTCATAATGCTACTCGAGCACTTAGCGGGGAATAGCGAAAAGCTGTAACTGTCATACTGTGTCAGTAGTGCCTCAGTGTTATTAGAAGAGCGAAAGAAGTGGCACTGAAACATATTTATAAAACAAATGACAGAAAATCCGAAGTACAAAACTCGCAAGCTGTTACTGTTTTCCGTGTTTACTCTAGTACGCATTATTCCATGCTTACTTGCCTAGTGTGTAGCAAAATTAAGTCTTGAAGATGTCGATACTAAGAAAAGTGACTAGGAGAAACAAAAGGTACGAAAAAAATATTTGTAAAGGGTACTGCAACACCAGTGAGCAAAAGAGGCAGGTTAGGGAAACAAACTGAGGGTATAACATCGACTGGAAGGTGAAGGACCAGTAATACGGTCTTCGTGCGTCTTTAGCCGTGAGAGTATCGTCACAGAACACTTCAAATGGGATGGATTACCGACATCCGGCTGATAATTACACTGCTTCAAGGTCCCGAAACGACTTTCTCAACAGGCACAACTCTAATTTTTCTGTTATTACGAGGAAATTGACATAATGTCCGGACGATATTCGAGTTGTTGTTGAACGTCACGCTGTGTTAAAGTTATAATAGCGAGCGTTTTCTTGTGGAAGAGGAAAAACAAATCTCTGACAAGAACTGATAACACTGATTTGCAGATTGCAGGAGCGTCAACAGTATCGACGATTGGATAAGCTGTTATGATAGTTACAATATTACGTTATATCGTCATGTAGCAGAATCTTTAATAGTAAGAATGGAAAACAATGGGGACATCAGTAGTCTGTTATAACTAGGCGGAGCTCACGCAGTGACGGAACTGGCGGAGGGACATACATGGAAGAAGCTGCTTTTAATAAATTGAACAATCTGTGACAAAAGTAATAGCCACTGGACTGGGATAGGAAAAAGAAGCCTCCAATCAGCCAGAATAAAATTCGAGACCGCACAATGTTTTTTTAATTCACAGATTCTAAATATTCAAACGTCTCGACCGTTGCAGGTTAATGAAATAAATTCAATGGCGAAGTTGAAAATTAGTCTTGACCGGGATTCGAACCCGGATTTCCCTCTTCGACTCAGAGGTCGCGTTACCCAATTTTTATTTATTTTATTTTATTATTATTATTTTTGTTAATTTGGTAGTTCGATCCTTTGCGCACGTGGAATCGTGTTAGTTCAATGTTGGCCGCTGAATTCTTGGCTCAGTTTTTTATTACAGAGGACAGCTAGCCCGAGCCAATTAGGCTCTTCAGGCATGCTTTCTGTCCTGCCAAAATTTTCAACATACCGCACACTACGATGGTAGTGGTCCCTGCACGTTGCGCGCGATATGTTGACAATTTGTGAAGGGAGGGAAGCATGCCTGAATGGCCTAATTGGTTAATGCAACCGCTGGTCCGAAACGGGAAATCCGGATTCGAATCCCGGACCGGCGCAAATTTTCAACTTCGTCATTGAATTTATTTCAGTGCCCTGAAACGGTGGAAATATTTAAATATTTCGAATTCGTAAAATTACGGCCGTTAATGTCAGCAAATGGTGTCTGTTCTTTCGGACATGCCCGAATAAAACAGACACAACAGGAAATTGTCAATTTCAATGCGAACGCATTAATACGCTCGATCGCTTGCGGGAATTCAGTATAGGCCGCCAGCAAGTGGAATCAAATGGGCAGTGGATACTACAATCGTAGTGTGCTACAAGGTGAGAATTTGGACTGGAAGGGAAGCGTGCCTGGATAGCCTAATTGGTTAAGGCGACCGCTGGCCCAAAGCGGGAAATCCGGGTTCGAATGTCGGTCAAGCACAAATATTCATCTTCGCCTTTGGATTTATTTCAACGCCCTGAAACTGTCGAAATGTTTAAATATTTCGAATTCATAGTATAAATGTTGACTTTCACGTAGTAGAGGATGAAAGTTCTAAACTCCCAGTCCTAGGATATGCTGTGCCCTTCTACAAGTTACACTGCCGTAAGCTACAATGTTTTGTGAATCAGGGAATACTACTTCGATTATGTGTATTGTCATTATTCGTGCCCTAAATTTTGATGGCCTGTGATGAATATCCGAACTAGAATAGGATGTTTAGGGCGCACAACAGCCCAAGGTCTTTAGCGCTTGACGAAATTATTAGAACTTATCCGAACTACCGTCATAATGCCTAAGTCAGCAATAATTTAACGAAACCTGACAAAGATGTTCAGTTAAGTAGACTCTTTTACGAAATATGTGTTTCGCGTTTTTACAAGGTTACTATAACATATTTGTTATGATGCAGCTTATTTTATTTCTAGTTTTAACGAAAATCATACACCGGCGCCACCTAATTCTCAGTGATGTACATGAAACACTATTCCCATATTAAAAAGACTCTAATAGCTTAAAAAATTGTATTTATTTTTCAAAAAACGATAAAGCAATGAAAAATCCAAAGATTCTGTTTGAACACCACAGTGCTTTACTAGGCATGGCCCTGTTTGGATGTGATATGCCGTTGCTTCATCCGACCTTTGAACTGACTGATCGAGCGGGAGTAGCCGAGCGGTCTAAAGCGCCACGTTACGGATAGCGCGGCCTCCCGAGTCGGAGGTTCGAATCCTCCCTCGGGCATGGATGTTTGTGTTGTCTTTAGTATAAGTTAGTTCATAAGTAGTTTGTAACTTTACGGACTGATGACCCCGCAGTTAAGTCCCATAAGCTTAACAAATATTTGAACTTACCCAGCCAGTTATAGGGGGACCTACAGTTTAAGGTGGATTCCGAACCACGGTGTATTGAGTAAGTAATGGGTAGCTCCTTTAATTCGTATGTAAGAATGGCTGCCGCATATAAACGTCTCGATCGATCGAGAAAGTCGATACACGGTCTCTGTCGTTTTCGGTACAGCGAGTATACTTTTTCAAGATGACGTCACGCTGGCCGAATCAGCGTGCAATAAGCATTACTCCTTCTCTAAGGACATCGTGGTGCTGCAGTTCCATTGAATGTGATCTGATCCCTTTGGAGTTCAGCGTGACGGCAATTTTTGCTCTGGTACGCATTGTTTGACCACTAAAAACCAAAATTATTCGACGTAACTTGAACGGGATAAGAAGCAGCAAGAGTTTGCCTCCCTTTTTTCTCAGGCCTCCTGTGTCATTGTGTAGGGGGTGCGGGGGAGGGGTCAGGTGCGTGGCACTTTGCGCCTACTACATCGCCTGGTTGCCGCGCTTATACATCTTAGGGGTTGCCTGCGATCAGGCGCTAAAGGAAGGAAGGAAGCTTAGGGTTTAACGTCCCGTCGACAGCTTGGTCATTAGAGACGGAGCTAAAGCTCGGAGTTTTGGGTAAGGATGGGAAGGAAATCGGCCGTGCCCTTTGAAAGGAACCATCCTGGCATTTTCCTGAAGTGATTTAGGGAAATCACGGAAAACCTAAATCTGAATGGCTGGAGGTGGATTTGAACCACCATCCTCCCGAATGCGAGCCCAGTGCGTTACCATTGCGCCACCTCGCTCGGTCCGGGCGCTAAAGCACCAACGGCCGGCGTAACTTCTTTCTGTTAGGATGCTCAGTGTGTTTTACTTTCTGTGGATCGTCAGTTATTTATATCTCAGACTAGTGTAGTCTCTTAATACAACTGAAACATCATTGAATGCAAGAGGTACTAAATGAAGGTATTAGGACCTACTTTATCAGAATATCTGTTATTTATTTCATATTACTCCTTTTTAAGCAGTAATACTATTCAACACAAAAACGCTACAAAGTTGTACACGCTCATAAGGTATACGTACCCTAAGGAGATACTAGAGTGAACATTGAGGCAAATTTTATTTTCTCCGTCTGTACCACTCCAGGTCTTTAATATTATAGTTCTCTCAAACCTCATTGCTGAAACCTACAAGTGACACCTGCTTATCTAACTTCTCCTATGAGTGAGCACATCGCTGGAAACATAAAAACAGGAAAACAGAAAACGTTGCTTTTGTTTCCATGTGAGGTATTGACAAAGAGGCACATATTAATAATAAGGAAAACTTTGAAATCGACTGAGAGAGCTGAAAACAAACCGATATAGGCACTTTCTGCAGAGGCTGTACGGGGAGGTTGGGGAGCCCCCTCTCCCAAAAGAAAAGCAATTGATTACCAGTCGAAACTTCTGTACAGGTACGTTTTGAAAGTGCTCAACAAAACTACATCATCGAGATCATTACGGGACTGGGAGGTGTTACTGGGACCCTTTGACAACTTATACTTTCCCTTTCTGTGATCGCACCACAGGAGGGCTGTAAAAGCATAACCACCTCTGCAGCTTCAGATGACGTTCAAATTATTTTCTCTGGTACCAAGAGTTGTATATTAGACCAAAATTAAGCGAAATAGACATAGTTGAACAATACAAATAACTTAAACCCCCGTGTGTTCAACGTCTGCTGTTTTAAATACCATACAAATTATGATGAAAAACCGCATGACTTGCGCCTCAAATTATGAGACCGCTTAAAAATACTTACAATGTGAAACACACTTTCGTTGTTCGCTCTCATTAATTAACTGGTATTTTAACTACAAACTGCAACGTTATCGGTCCTGTCGATAATTTCTCCTAACCGTGGACGTTATATTAATCTGAGGTTGCTTCTACGAAACGCAAAATAGTTGCGATTGGAGCTGTTTTAAGATATAAAAATGTAATTGTTTGGAAAATCAGACCTCCTAACTTACATGATTTGATTTATATACGTGGTACAGTCAATAAGTTGTGATGCTTGTCGCCTGGAGGATAGCCATCCACACGACTGTGTGTGTTGCACACGAAGCCGCATTCCAGGTGGCTGATTGTCGTTTTAGTTGCGAATCGTAAAGGAAACATCATGTTTCGTCTCCAGATATTATGCGGTTGAGAAACGTCGGATCATCCTCCGCACAAGTGCTGAGGTCACTACAAATCGTAATGCGACCATCACGTTAGTCTTGCGACATTATTGGCACACTGAGCTGGGTAACACGTTACATGTTGAGGTCGTCCGTCAGGATTTTGTGGCCAGTACCACGGCTGACCCGTAGTGCTGCTACGAGAGCGTCTACTGATAACATTGCAACTTCCTGGATCATGCATTCCATTCCAACTGTTCGTTGCCGACCAGTCCGCACATAATCTTCCAAACTGTTCCGTCCATGCAAAAAACTTCGTTTCCACCTAAACACAACACTGCGACTCAATACGTCCTCACCGTACACTTGCTGCATCATTCGCAGCAGTTTTGCCTAATTTCTAGCAGAATTTAATTTTTTCCCGTAGTTCAAATTCTGACATCTAATAGTCCGACTGGCGCAATCAACTCACCGTCAAAACAACGACCAGTGCATGCACTCAACCGTCTCTCGCAGGGACGAGAGACTAACTACATCTACATCTACACATCTACATTTGATACTTTGGAAATCACATTTAAGTGGCTGGCAGAGGATTCATCGAACCACCTTTATACTATTTATCTCTCATTCCATTCTCGAATAGCGCGCGGGAAGAACACCTGAATCTCTCAGTTTTAGCTTTGATTTCTCGTATTTTATTCTGATGATCATTTCTACGTATGCAAGTAGGAGTCAACAATATATTTTCGCATTCGGAGTAGAGTGGACATGGAACCGTACCATCACGCCACCATTGTGGTCCGTCTCTGAACTTATTGACTGTACAACGTAATTGATTTGATGAACTTTCAGAAAAGTTATTCTTCTCCATTGTGACTAGCTGGTATAGAAACAGTTTTGAATTATTTTAAATTGAAAAAAATCGAGATGCAAAGTTGTTTAATTTCAATAAAAATGTTGGGCCCTTTTGGGGCACCATTCGATTTGTCAGTTATAAAATCCATTCGTCATACAATTATACGAGTGTGCTTCAGTATATAAGTTGCAAACTGAGGTAGACGCCAGTACTGCGTTTACAAGCCTGAAAATTTCTTTGCTTTTTAGCTCACTCCACTCGTAAATTTAAACACTCGTCCCATCGTTCGAGAAGGTTTTGAAAGCCTGGAGCTTGGAATTTTTATGGCAGCATTTGCATCCTATAAGTGACGCTCTTCAGCTGTAACTTTATTTGGTGCCGGCCGCGGTGGCCGAGGGGACTGAGGCGCTCCAGTCACGGTCTGCACGGCCACTACGGTCGGGGGTTCGAATCCCCCCTCGGGCATGGATATTTGTGCCGTCCTAGTTCGTAAGTAGTTCATAAGTTTAGGGACTGATGACCCTGTAGTTAAGTCCCATAAGCTTAACAAACATTTGAACATTTCTTTATTTGCTTCCTTAAACTGCTGCAATCCACAAGACGGATGTGTCGTAGTGGTAGAGAAATACCCCTACACAGCGCGCAGCCCTGGCGTGTCCACCTGTTTGAGACTTATTTACTGACTCACCCTCGTACAGTATGAGAGGTGTAAGAGTAATTGGATATAAATCCCATCCATCTTAAAGTTACGCAGAATGACACGGGTCCAACTTTCATTCTACGTGATTCTATGTCAGATGGCCTTTACGAAGGCTGGATAAAAAGTAATGAGTAATACGGTTTTTCTGAGTTAGTGACAGGGGTACTTTTTGTTACACATCTTCAACATAATCGCCCCCGCTATTTATAACTCTGCCAAATGTCCGGAAGGCGTCGCATATTATATTCGCATCTATTTCTGTTGACTTTCCGCACTGACCGCCCTATGGTATGCATGTTATCTCCGGTCTTGTAACGGATCCCTCGGAGTGGTTTCTTCACTTTGGTAAAGAGATGGTAATCACAGGGACTCATGCCGGGTGAGTACGGTGAAACTTCCAGCATCTCCTATTGCCTGGCGCGCAAGACGTCCAGGGCAACAACAACAGCATGGCATCGTACATTGTCATATGAAATGATGTGCAGCAACATCAGCTTCAGCCAGCACTCTGACGAAAACGATATTTCATGGAAAAGCAGCCCTGCGTGTGACAATGCACGATGCCACACCGCTGCTGCTGTCCAGGACCTCTTGCGTCACTGTCGGTGGAAGAGTCTGGAACATCCACCGTACTCAGCCGACAAGAGCCCTATTGATTACGATATATTTGCCGAAGTGAAAGAAACACTGCGAGAAATGCGGTGCAACAACAGAGATGACACTGTCCATGCCATAGGGCATGCACTCGATTCACAGATGGTATACGACACCTTCCGGACAGTTAGAAAATGACCATAAATAATGGGGACGATTATATAGAAGGTGTGTAACTATAAGTGCCTTTGCCAGTAAATCCTTTTCAGAGAAAAAATAGTTCTCATTACTTTCTATCCAGCTCTTGTATATTAAGCTACTTTTTCCTCACCTATCGCTCTTTATGATTCTGTGGCGGATGGGATTTACCTCCACTGTTACAGAATCTGACGATGCCCCAAAGGGGTGAAACGCAATTAAATAACTTTGCAAGCCAGATAGATTTTTTCGATCTGGAAAACTATCCGAAACTTTACAAAAGTATTCAAATGCTGTATGTTGGTGGCCATGTCAACTGAAAACAGCTGGCCTGTTTTAGCTATCTTTTATTACATGACTAGCTGAAAACCCGGCGTCTCCCGGGCATTTATTTATTCCAGATCTTAGTTAATCCCTCTCTCTCTTTCCGTTTTCTTTCTCTGCCCACCTTCTCTTTCCTTCTCCTCCCCCCGCCCTCCTCCCCCTCTGTTCATCTCATCCTACCTCTCTTTATGACCATCTCCCTTTCTCTGCCAATGACCTCCTCGTCTATATGTCTCCTTCTATTCTCGCTACATATTGGTCTTCTGATATTGAGGCCAGCAACTGGATAGCACGTAAACGTTCTCTTTAGATTCTTGTTGCATGTCGATCTTGAGATTCTGCTGCATGTGAATGTGCAATTCGTAAACAATTTGCTTCATTGCTCGCTTGTCGTTCCACGTTGGGTTGAGAAGCTCGAATTCGCTTATTTCTACGAGATGCACTGGTAGATATACTAACTGACGAACGTTTGCGAGGCATATTTTCTTGACGAATCGATTAACACGTTATACGCTTGTACAACCAAAATATCGTTCGTCGATTCAATGAAAAAATAGAAAATTACTGTTTGCAATGCGATTAGATGTAACTCAACTTTATCAGCATCGAAATGAGAGGAGACAATAAATCACTAATCTGTTTGTTTGTGTTACATCCAAACATCTCACTACTTCAATGGCCCTTGATATACATTTTTTGGTACGACACGCGCGCCTCCTACTAATTGTTAACTGTACTACGACCATAACCTTCACGTAAGAACAAGAGGTAAGTGAAGAAAGTTTTATCGCAATCAGATGAACGTTATGGCAGTCCATAAAACACGAATAAATATAACTAAGGTTTCCTATTTTCCATTAGTTCATCTTCTCCTTTCCCTTCTCTCTGTTCACCTGCTCCTTCCCCGTCTCCTCCTGCACCTTTCTCTGTCCATTTCCTCTTCCCTCTGTTCATCTCCTTTCACCTGTCTGTCACCATCTCCCCTCTCTCATTCTCCTCCTCTCCTTGTCCGTTTCCTCCCTCCCCTTTGTCCGTCTTCTCCACCTACTCCTCTCCCTCCTATATATGAAAACATGAGCCCCAAGTTTCATGGTAACGTCAAACATACTCTCCGTCATGCACCTACGGAGGCCTCCTAAACGTAACTCATGCGTTAATTCAGGGTATAAGTTATCTGCATTCCGAATTTCATTCAAATCCGTCCAGCTGTTTCGGCGTGAAGAGAAACACATTGTAAGGTACCCTACACCATGCTCCGTACGGTGGCTTACGAAAAGTAGCCCATGTATTAATGCAGGGTATAAACTATCTCCATTTCAAATTTCATTCAAATATGTCTATCCCTTTCAGCATGGAGTAACAAACGTATTAACCCATTGTAAGGTATCATCCGCCACGCACCATACAGTGGCTTACAATAGGTAGCCCATGTATTAATCATGGTATAACTTACCTCTGTTCCAAATTTCATTCATATCCGTCAAGCCATTTTAGCGTGAAGGTGTAAGAAACGATGAACTAATTGTAAAGTATCCTCCCGCCATATACCTATAACCTTCGTGCGAGTGCAAGCAATGAGTTGACGAAGTTTTATCGCAATCGGATATACGGTATGACCGTGCATAAAATACGAACAAAAAGACAAACATTAATTTCTGTATATAAGATAAATTAGAACCAAAATTGGAAAATTTAAAAGTTCGGAAATCCAATTCTGTATGAAGTCAATACCATAACTCACGATCCGAACGATGGATATGCGTGATTATTATTTATTTATTTATTATAGCCCTGGATAAATTGTACGCTCTCCTGATCGTAACTGTCTGTAGGAATGACGTATTTGGTTTCACTAACGACCGAAAAGTTTCTAACATATGTCCGCCTCAGCAGTCCAGTGGATATAGTGGTAGACTGCCACGCAGCAGGCCTGGGTTCGATTCCCGGTAGGGTTGGAAATTTGCTCTACTCGGGAACTAGTTGTTGTGTCGTCCTCATCATCATTTCATTATCATCGACGCGCAAGCCTCCATGAAGACTTGCACCAGGCAGGTGCTGGGGACAAACATCCAAAAGTGCCACACGAAATCATCATTGACACATGTTTTTTTCTTTTTTTCATGGAGAAAGTTCTCGTTCTCCGCAAGCTACCGTATTGTGTACGGCGAAGATGGAATTGTGACACCTTTTAATGGATCACTGCGAAAGCTGGCAGATATACGTAACTTTTCATTCATAGTGTAGATGAGGAGACGGACTGAAGGAGTAAGAGGATGAGATGGATAAGGGGATGGTCGGAGAAGGGCCGAGGGGATGGGTCAAGCAAGAGACGGAGAGGAGGTAACGGAAAGAGAGGGGAGGAGATTGATGAAACAGTGGTGAGGAGGTGATGGCGGGGGTGAGGGGCAGGTGACAGAGAGGGGGCAGGAGGTGGGCAGAGAGAGGTAGTAGGAACAGTTGAGAGGTGGATATAGACCAATGAAAGATTTGGTTAAATACGTAGTGTGAGAAATTTACGGTGATTACAAGTACCATTGTCCGTATCAGAAGGAGAACAGGAGGAGATGGTCAGAGGCAGGAGGGGTGGATATAGTGTGAAGAGCCGCGGTGGAGTGACAGAGCGTTCTAAGGCGCCTTGCTGCAGAGCTGTGCGTTTTCTCGCTGTCAGAGGTTCGAGTCTTCCCTCGGGCATGGATATGTGTGTTCTACAACTACATCCATACTCCGCAATCCACCGTAAGGTTCGTGGCAGAGGATTCACTGTACCATTACTAGGCATTTCCTTTCCTATTCCACTCCCAAATAGAACGATGAAAAAAAAATGCCGATATGCCTCCGTACGAGCCCTAATTTCTCTTGTCTTGTCTTTGTGATCACTACGCGAAATCTAAGTAGTTGGCAGCAAGATCGTTCTACACTCAGCTTCAAATTCCGGCCCTCTAAATTTCCTCAACAGAAATTCACAAAACGAACGTCGTCTTTCCTCCAGCGATCCCCAATTGATTTGCCGGAGCATTTCCGTTGACAGTCGTGCATTGGTCGAACCTACCAATAACAAACCTAGCTGCTCGCCTCTGAACTGCTTCTACGTCTTCCTTTAAACTGATCTGCTGCGGGTCCCAAACACTTGAGCAATACTCAAGACGTGGTCGTACAAGCGTTTTATATTGTCTTCTTTACAGATGAAGTACATCGTCCCAAATCACCTTACATTTTTCTACATTGAGAGCTAGCTGCCATTCTTTGCACCAACTAGAAATTTTGTCCAAGTCATCCTGTATGCTATTACAGTCAGTTAAAGAAGACGCCATCCCATACACCACAGCGTCATCAGCAAACAGCCGCAAATTACAACTTACTCTGTCCATCAGATCATTTATATAGATAGAAAATAATAGCGGTCTTATCACACTCTCCTGGGGCACGTCTGTTGTCTTTAGTTCAAGTTAGCTTAAGTAGTTTGTAAGCCTAGGAACTAATAACCACAGAAGTTCCTTTGATATACAAACATTTGATAGTGAGGAAGTAAGGAAGGAAGGAAGGAAGGAATGAAACAGGGTTTCACATCCCGTCGACATCGTGGTCATTAGAGACAGGGCTCAAGCTCGTATTATATGGATAAGGAAGGGGAAGGAAATCGGCCGAGCCCTTTCAAAGAAACCACCACGGCATTTGCCTGGAGTGATTTAGGAAAATCACGGAAATCCTAAATCTGTATGGCCGGCGGTGGATTTGAACCACCGTCCTGTAGAATGCGAGTCCAGAGTGTTATCACTGCGCCACCTCGCTCGGTGATAGTGAGGGGGAGGAGGAGATGACAGAGGGATAGTGGAAGGAGAAGATAGACAGTGATGAGGGAGGGTGATGAACAGAGAGAGGAAGAGAGATAGACAGAAAGATGACTTGGACTGAAAGAAAAAGTGGGACAAATAAGTAACTGAGCAATGCCGCGGTTTCAGATAGTAGATTTATTTGTTCCAGTTTTATTTTAGTCTATTCCTCTTCGTTTCTCTTTCTGCCCATGTTCTCTTCCGTCCTCTTTCTGTCCACCTCTTCCTTCCTCCTATCACTTTCCCTCTCCTCCTGCCTCCTTTATTTGTCCATATCCTCTTCACCTATCCTTCTGACATCTCCCCCCCCCTCGTCCCACTATCCATTAATACTTTAATATGCTATTCCATCCGATATTTTTCGTATAATTGCATTAATATTATTCATTGCTTCGACGTTTCCACCCTACCTTTTGCCTACATTATACGAATAACTTTCCTCGTGATACTTCATTCTAGTCTTACTAACTTGCCTATTTAATAGTTTACTGGATATCTTTCGCCACTAGGCAAGTCAGTGAGAGAAGAAGGAAGAATCACAAGAAAAGTTATTTGTACAATATTGACAAAAGTTAAATGGAAAATTCGAAGCTAAGAAAAATAGAAACATTCGAACAATATCAAAGAGACTCGAGTATTAAAGGTTGGTCACTTTTGAACTTCTTTACAAAATGAATGAGGTAAATTTAGACAAATGCGGTTCTTCCATATTTTTGGAACATTTTGCATCACGGAAATCGAAGCATTTTTCAAAAGAAGTAACACACATTAGAGGAAATCTCTTGAGATTGATGGACAACACTTGGAAGGAGAAAAAACACGGGGAGAAGATGAAAAATGTAGGAAACCACGACGAAAGAATTCGAAATAAAACGTTATCTTTGTTGGTCCATATAAAAAGTTATAGGTGAGAGTGTTACACGTGGAACAGAGTGCCTAGGAACACAAGATGTTTCCCGAGAAATGTTTCACTCTAGTGACATTTTAGAATCGCATAAAAGAACGCGCGCCAGAAACCGCCAAGTACTCTCCGGCATTTTCTGCTGTTTTTGTGGTTGTGAGATATGAGATGGATTTTGCGCAGTGTTTCGAAACCTTTCGAGTTCTGAATATTCAGTTGCTATGTAATATAGTGAAGGTATTTAGAGAGTATTTTGAATTCTTCAGTTACAGTGTTTTATGGCGAGTAAAATCCTATGTATTTTTAAAACTAGTTCCGTAACGTGTGGGCGGTTTAAGATTTACTTCGATAGTCAAGCATCACCTTATATCTTGTTACAGAACGTCATTTTACCATAGAACGGGTGATATTCGACAATGAACTGAGTTTCTTTAAACCTGTCAATAGCTTCTGTTTCAAAATGTTTTAACTTGTAACTACAGTCTCTAATGACCAAGATGTCAACGGGTTGTTAAAACCTAATCTTCCTTCCTTTAATTTGTAACTAGTGAGTGATTATACTTCTTAATTTGATTACAAACAGGTGTTTACTAGAGTGATTATCAATATGTGTTTAGTAGAGTTATAACACTCTGAGCATTACATACAGTACTTGAAAGTTTTTTCGTTTGAAGTACTATTATATATATGAAAAGAACACTTGTGCCTAGGTACATGACCGTGTAGTACCTTCGAACATATCTTTACATCTGGAAAGAAAGAAACACATTCGCAGGAATTTTTGTAATTTCAGAATAAGACTTCAGCACACATGGAGTAAATGCTGTCATTCCAGAAGGAAAAAAAGTAGTATATTAAAGATCTGCTGGCGGCAGGATGTATTCTACAGTAAAAACATTCTCCTCTATATAAAAAATTGTAAAATCAAACATCAGCATTTCAGTGTCTGGAATGAGTAGGCCGCTATGTCGAGTGACATATCTCAAATACAAATGACCACAGATAAAAACGAATATTACTAATAAAACATTAAATCCAAAATATATAAATGCGATTTAAGTAAACAGTTCTGCTAAGGAAACTGCCTACACTAAACTATACGTGTGCGAACTATTTTTGGAGTATTGCTGCCCATTGTGGAATTCCCATCAAGTGGGACTGACGGATGATAAAGAGAAGGTTCAGAGAAGAGTAGCTCGTTTTGTATTATCGCGATGTAGGGGAGAGAGTGTCACAGACAAAATACACGAGTTGGGGTGGAAATCATTAAAAAAAGGGCATTATTCGTTGCGATAGGTTTAGGTGTTCCTTTTTCCGGCACGCTATTAGAGAATAGAACGGCAGAAAAAGATCATAAAAGCTGTTTGATGAATCTTCTGCCATGCACTTAAAAATGTCATTAGCGGAGTATTTATGTAGATGTAGAAACAAGTCACATCTATCAAGCTACAGATAATCATAGTCTGCAACACGAAACAGTCATTGCGAACTGAATGAAGTCCCTCAAATAATTCGCGTTCGTAGAGAAACGTAGAAAATAGGGCAAAATTTGAATACTTCGTTAATATACACAAACTTGCTGAGAAATCGTTCAAAAACTATAGAAATACTCGAATTGTAGAATGTTTGGTAACTGAGATATGCATGAAAGTTGGAGGCGAAATAAGTAGCACGGCGTAAGAAACAGATACCAATAGCTATAGAAATCGGTCGCCGCTGTTCAACTGTAAAAGAAAAAACGAGTGAACCCGATAACTTGCTACTATAAAAACTGCCACCGGAGTGTGCAAAGAGCTACTAAGACATACAGAGCAAAGGTAGTACAGCCACTCTAGTAGAGGCGAATGTGCTCAGAAACAGCAGACTGACTGGAGTTTCAAAAAGCGGTGATGGACAGCTGACGGCAAAAGTGTGTAGGCAGGTAGTGGCAGAGCGCGCAACTGACAATCACGCCTGATTGTGCAGATCGACAGCCAAGGTCGACAATTGTACACTGTACCGTCGCCAACACAGCTTTGGCAACAGCAGAGACGATGCAGCATCAAATGCGAAAATATATATACATATATATCTTCCAATTCACTTGTGACAGGAGTACTCACAACTTCTAATTCGAAATAGTTTCGTTTTCATTTCGCTGGTGGCTCAAAGTAGTTGTTTCGAAGAGTAACAACAGCTGACTTATAAGAATGGGCAGTTGCGATATTTCTATCTTGAAGTAGCTTGAAGAGCTGAATATTTGAGAAGCACGGAAGCGTCGACAAGTTAAAGAGCTTGCGCCACAAGAGACTATTGTCGGGCGAAATATAGAGGGTAGCACGTGGTAGCAGACTGTGTATCACGAAAATAGTTTGCGCCACACTTCATGTATTTTCGCCACACTTCATGTGGCCACACCTCAAGTATTTTAACTGTAAAACTCTCCTATAACTATGTTGATACAGACGAACATAAAGAAACTTAAAGTTCACTTCAGCAAATAGTAAACGAAATATTTTTTTGTCTATCCTAGGACTGCAGTACGCTAACTGATGCAAGACAATGCCCAAGCTGAAAAGCATGAAAAGCCATCTGAAGATGGATGTGTATAAATCCTGAACCGCTAATGGTGTAAAAAAGTAAACGTCTCTTCCATATTTGTGGCAGGCTGTTGTTTCGATTATAAACATTTTAATCGTTTGCGAGCTGCTGGTCCACCTAAGTTTTTCAGCGATGCATTAAAAAAAGTGAAGTAATTACCGTAGGTGCTGTAAGAGAAGAGCAGTTGCATGATCTAACGAACAAAGTAATTTATGTTTAAGATATTACAGCTATTTGGTCTATAATAATGCTATAATACTCTAAATGGAAGTACTGTAGTATTACAGAAGTAAGTGACCTTTAAAATTTTCTACCTGTATTCAAGAGGATAGAATTGTTGCATATCGTCACTGCAAGGCTCTATACCTTTACAGAAAATGGAGAAAATATTTGGTTTCCAGTTTCGAAGACATTTCGAAGAAGTTGTACATTTTGTATACTCGTACATCAGCAAAGGTACAAGTTATGAAGTGAGATGATATTAACGCATATCTTTATAATGAAATATTTGTAGCATAGCAGCCACGAATATTGGAATCCAAAGGAGGTATACTACAAAACTGCAGAACTTTGTAATAACTGCACTGTGCGATTGATACCGAAGTTTTGTACAACAGAAAATTAGTGGTAAAAAATAGGTAGCACGACTCCGAGCAGGCTGAAAGCTGTACCAGCATAGATTTCTACAGCAGTTCGGCCCGTGCAGGTGCGGAGAGTGTGGAGTGGTGCGGTGTCGCTCACCTGTTGCAGGGCGGCGGCTTCTCGGCGGACACCGACGGCTGCGGCAGAGGCAGCTGCAGCAGCACCAACAGCAGCGGCAACGCGGCCACAACCTCTCGGTAAGCGCGCATCGTCTCGACTGGCTCAGCCGCTGGAGCGCCCGAGGGTCGTAGCATTACGTCAGGAGCCCGGCCTTCCCATTGGCCGGCCGCCTCGGACGAGCCTCCGGCGTCACGCGCTCCCATTGGCTGACCCGTCGAACACTCCCTCGTGACGTAGCTCGGCGCGGGTGTCGCAACGGGGAAAGGCACAATTCTGCGAAGCTGAGCCTAGTAGATCGCCGCCCGCGCGACGCGCAGCCGCCGCTGTCCGAAAAAAGACGCGCCTGGACCCCAAACCGACAGGCACACGTCTCCGTGCACGCGCGCTCCAACTTCCTCGAAACAATGCGCCACACTGTCGCTTCCTTTCTTTCCCACGTCAGCTGTCGCAGTGGGAAACTTTTTCCCGGATTTCTTTCTTTCTTGACATCCTAGTCGTACAGTTTCGAACTGTCGAAATTCCCTGCACGCAAACCGACAGCTTGCAGAAGTTTGTTAACGCATTCGGTAGGACGGCGGTTCAGACCCATCTTCGGCCAACCCGCCTCCGTCCATCCAGATTTTGGTTTTCTGTGATTCCCTGAATCGTCCCAGTCAAATGGCAGGATACAAGAAACGTATTCCCAATTGATGTTCAAATGTTTGTTAAGCTCAAGGGACTTAACTGCGGGGTCATCAGTCCCTAAACTTACAAACTACTTATGAACTACCTGACACTAAAGACGAAACAAACATCCATGCACGAGGGGGGATTCGAACTCCCGACCGTAGCGGCCGTGTATTCCCAATTGAGAATATTAATCAGCATCAGCTACACAGTTTTATTGGTTACATATGGAAACCAGTGTGGGACC
The DNA here is from genome assembly GCA_026315105.1 of Locusta migratoria. Taxonomy (NCBI): domain Eukaryota; kingdom Metazoa; phylum Arthropoda; class Insecta; order Orthoptera; family Acrididae; genus Locusta; species Locusta migratoria. Next base: position 286,756,219 of record CM048755.1, read on the forward strand.
TGTATTCCAATCAGGATTTCCCGCTTTTCGAGGATAGTGACGTTAACCATTACGTTACCTATTCACGCGCCTCAGACCGATCCAGACTTCCATAAGCCACTCTTTGTTGACTACCCATAAATGCTGGGACATCCCTACACAGCGAGAGAATTTTATCACAAATTTCATTATGTCTTACTTTGGCTTAAATACGTTGTGCATCTACATCTACATTGATACTCTGCAAATCACATTTAAGTGCCTCGCAGAGGGTTCATTAACCACTTTTCTCTACCGTTCCATTCTCTAATAGCGCGCGGGAAGAAAGAACACCTAAATCGTTCCGTGTTCGATCTGATTTCTCTTATTTTATTGGGATGGTCATGTCTCCCTAAGTAAGTGGGTGCTAGCAAAATATTTTCACATTCAGAAATAAAAGTCGGTGATTGAAACTTCGCAAACAGATCACGCAGCACTGAATAACGTCTTTCTTTTACTGATTTCCACCCCAATTCGTGCAACATTTCCGTGACGCTCCACCCCCCCCCCCCCCCCCGTAACGTGATAAAACAAAACGAGCTGCCCTTCTCTGAACCTTCTCAATATCTTCCGTCAGTCCCACCTGGTGAGGGTCCCACAATGGGCAACAGTACTCCAGGAGAGGACGCACAAGTGTGATGTAGACAGTCTCTATGGTGGAGCTGGTGCATCTTCGAAGCGTTCGGCCAATGAAACGTAATCTTTGGTTTGCCTTCCTAGTGACTGTGGTAAATATAACAAATGTAGATGATATTCAATTACATTTACACGAAAACCGTACTCTGGAACTCACATTGAAGTGCATGGCAGAGGGTTCATCGATCAGCTTTTTTGATATTTCTCTACAGTTCCATTCTCTAATAGCTCGCGGGAAAAAGGAACACCTAAATCGTTCCGTTTTCCATCTCGTTTCTCTTATTTTATGACGATGATCATGTCTCCTATCTCGTTGAGTGTTATACGTTCGCATTCGGAAGAGAAAGTTGGTGAAAGAAATTTCGCAGATAGATCTCGCCACAACGAATAACGTCGTTCTTTTAACGATTTCCACCCCACCTCGTGCATCATTTCCGTAACACTCTCTCCCTCCCCTATATCGCGTTAATAAAAACGATCTTCCCTTTTCCGAACTTTTTTAAATCGTTCGTCAGTCCTACTTGGTGGGGATCGCACAACGCAGTACTCCAAAGTAGGAGTCACAAGTTTTGTGTACGCAGTTTCTTTAGTAGAACTGTTCCATCGTCTAAATTTTCTACCAATGAAACGTAGCCTTTGGTTCGCCTTCCCTACAATACCTTCAATGTTTTCTTTCCAATTTAATTTGTTCGTAATTGTTATTCCTAGGTATTTTCACATCTAGCAATGTTGCTGATGTGAAAAACATCGAGTAGCAGCGTGGTTCGGAATCCACGTTAAACTGTAGGTACCCCTATAACTGGCTGGGTAAGTCAATTCGAAGATCGGAGGAAGACAACGGCATACCACTTCCAAAGAGCACCAGGACTATTAAAGCACTGTGGTGTTCAAACCAATCTTCGGATTGTTGACTGCTTGCACACACACTTACAGGTATTTAGTTGAATATGACTGATTTATAGTGTAACTGAAGTTTAACGGATTTCTTTTAGTGGTCATAAGAATGACTTCACACTTACCATTATTACGTGTCATTTGCCAATTTTTACATCATACTGATATCTAAATCATTTTGCAGTTACTTTTGATCATCTGGTGACTTAACTCACCGCTAATGATAGCATCATCTGCGAACAGTCGAAGAGAGCTGCTCAAACTGTCACCTAAATCGTTTATAAAAATAAGGCACAGTAGGGGCTCTAACACTTCACTTGGCAACGCCCTATATCACTTCTGTTTTACCAGATGACTTTCCGTCAGTTACAACGTACTGCGTTCTTTCTGACAGGAAATCACGAATCCAATCGCACAACTGTTCTGATATTTCATAAGCACGCAATTTGCTTAGAAGATACTTGTGAGGTACAGTGTCAAAAAAGTCTTCCTAAATTCTAGAAATCTATGAATCTATTTGAGATCCCTTGTCGATAACACTGATCACATCATGTGATTAACGTTTCACGAGAACGATACTTTCTGTATGAGTGGTGACTATGGGTCAGTAGATCGTTAACCATCTATTATGCTATCCGTGCACGCCTCCCTGATGATCTAGACTTCCGTATGCCCCACGTTGTTTACTAATGATAAATGCAGGTACATTCCTACCCTACACAGGGAGAGACTTTTAATACGAATGTCGTATGCCTTGCTTTGGCTTAAATCGTTGTGCAGTGTATCTGTTAAACGATCTAACAAATGCATGTGATCTTCAGACGTGCATACCTGCCAGAATGACATTTGCGTTTGGGACTACACAGCCACTGAAGTGCGTCACCGCAGCTCATCAGTGACGCAGCAGGTGTAAAACTACATAAAATCAAACTACGACCGACGCCACACTGTCATATTTGAACATACGTCACATCGTTGCCTCACTTTCATTTATGTTCACCTGTAGGTACTAAACGGAGATGAGTCTGGACTAGAAAAAAGGTGTTGCTTATAATGTGAAGTAGCTCAGTCATCGTAACAACTACACACGTATTACATCCAGACTGGCATTTCTCCCCTATCGCAAAGAGAGAATAAAACGGTAGATAAAAGCGGTTAGATGAACCCTCCGCCATGCACTTAAATGTGATTAGCGCAGTGTTCATGTACATGTAGAAATCCAACAGTTAAGCATGGCTCATCAGACATTGTTTGTGGTGTCGCACAAGTCTAAAGTGCGCGCCACGTACTTTCGCCGCGCGCCGCCATGCACGCACGGCGCGACGTTCTTACGACGTCAGCCACGAGCGCCCTCTGCTGCAACTCCGCTCGTGGCCACGACTGCTGCATCGGCACTTGGGAATCAGATAGGCACCAGTTAAGACTTGGCTATCGGATAGGCACTAGGAATCATCAGTAGGCAGGCCTCTATCTAAACTATGTACCAACATTCTACTAGTCTGCTGCTCCCCCAGTTAAGTACTGTAATTTTTCTTGAAATATATCTCTTATACTAATCTAGCTTAGTGTTTCCAGTTTCTGCTGTCTCACTGGCTGGTCACCTCCGTACCTGCACACGCGTGCATCCTATTTTCCTGTGTCGGTCTCTCTCTACTCGGCCACCGACACCTACGACAACCGGCGGAAACGAGACACAAAAGTGGCGACGAGGATGGGATACAAAAGTGGCGACGAGGATGGGACTCAAAATTGTTTGCATTACACCATCATATATAAAAATAAACCCTTATGTGACTGTCTACACTTTTTATCTACCGAACACCAATTGTTACTTAAACAATCGAAATACAAAGATCTGTTTCAAAAATTTCTCATTGTTGCGGTATCGACTTGAAGCGATCGTACGACAAAATAGGTAACGCGACGAAAAACGAAATGACAGAAAAGTTTATTATATTTCTCATAATTCTTTATTATGGTTTATTTCTTTTCAGTTTGGGATTATTAACTTCTGCCAAATGCAGCAGTAGACTATGAAGGCCTAACATCACGGAGTGCGAAGCTTCCTAAAAGACACTAAATTCAGTCACGTTTCATTTCATGGTTAAAGAAGCTATTAGAGATGAGAGCGAACATCTCTTTAGAATAATTTTGTCTGTTGCGTAATTCAAAGGAAGGGAAACAGTGCCCAGCAAAGGCCTAAACAAGGTATTGAAGCAAAAAATGGAAACATAATATTTTGGTTCGCAATAAATGTAACTAATGACAGCGCCTTAGAAGGAGAAAGTTGGAGAGGAGTTAAGTCCGGACTGAAGAAGTGGTAAGGAGGCCCGTAAAAAAATCTTGCCGCGGTGGAGTGGCCGAGCGCTCTAAACCGCCTTGCTGCGGAGCGCGCTGTTGCTCGCCGTCGGGAGTTCGAGTTCTCCCTGGGGCATGGGTGTTCGTGTTATCCTTAGTTTAGTTTAAGTTAGTTTACGTAGTTTGTAAGTCTAGGGACTAATGATCATAGCAGTTTGGTCCAATAGGTTTACAAACATTTGAACATTGTAGAGCGCTTGCCTGCGAAAGGCAGATGTCATGGGTTAGAACCCTGGTTTGAAAATTTGGCAGCGTAGCTGACCGCCATATAAAGATCCCTGCTTCAAATCCCGGCAGGGGACTGGGAGTTGTGTGTGTGTGTGTCTTCATCATCACGCCCATCATCAAGACACGCAAGTGGCGACAGTGGCGTCATTAAAAAGTAATTGCAGTAGGCGGCCGAACCTCGATGATGAGATCCAGGCCACTAAAAGCCATACGATCATTCCATTTCATGGACAGTGCACACCGTATTTAAGCCAAAGGAAGGCATGGGATATTTGTAAAAACTTCTGACCCTGTACGGGAATTACATGCCGGCCGCGGTGGCCGAGGGGATTGAGGCGCTCCAGTCACGGTCTGCACGGCCACTACGGTCGGGGGTTCGAATCCCCCCTCGGGCATGGATATTTGTGCCGTCCTTTGTCTTAGTTAGTTCATAAGTAGTTTGTAAGTTTAGGGACTGATGACCCTGTAGTTAAGTCCCATAAGCTATACAAACATTTGAACATTTGAAACATTTTGGGAATTACATAGTGGAATGTACAAGCACTCATGGGCAGCAGACAATGTGTGGCATATGAAAGACTGGGTCGTACACACATCACGTAACGATTAACAGGACCGGTCTCGAGATGTGAGAAATCCGGTTCCGAATCCCGGTCCGGCACAAGTTTTCATATGCCATCAATAAATTATACAACTGATGCTGATTCGTAGTCGTAACTGCAAATATATTTCTTGTATTCTTATCTGCTGGAGTGGCCACAGTGTCCGTTCCTTCAGACGTGTATGCATGTCGAAGAACATTCGCATTTTTTACATCGTTAAACACGGACTCTTCACGTGTTGACGGATAATGAGAGGTATACTACATAACTAGCAAGAAATGAAAAACGAAACTTACGTAAGTACTGTAAGAATATGTGGCTTCCACTGTGCTCCTGAGAAGCGACGTCACACGATTAAATAAAGAGTAAATTCTGGTGAGTTGTCTTGTCTTGTGTTTGCTGCAATTGACTTTATTTCTCCCAGACGCGTTTCGTCTTGTTTCTTGAAGGCATCTTCACTGGAATCTACAAGTACATTTTTTATGCCAGATGTATTGTTTCGAGATTATAAACAGTTCACGTACTTTATTACACAAGGAAAGGATTTTTTACTTACATTTTCGTTGTTTTTCAATTATCTTCTGCTGTTTCCTCCATCTAGTCAAGGCCAAATGTTGCACATTGTTTAACTAACACACTTTTTCCCACAATTGTACACATGTTGGAGGTGTTTAGCAGTCATGATTTACTTTCTTTATTTTGGTGTTTCGTTTGATTTGTTGCCAACATAACGAAATGAATGTCGGTTGCTAACCTTTGTGTGTGAAAAAAATGAAAGAGAATGAATGTTATTTGAAACAGAAGAATAAGAAGGGGAGAGAGAGAGAGAGAGAGAGAGAGGTCTTAATAGGTTTCGAAAGATATAAACCTGTCATCCTCATAAGAAGTAGTAACACGGGTTTTATATTTTATGAAGTGTGAAATAGGTGTTGTGATTGTATGGTGAATTAACCACTGACTAAACTGCTACCGATGTGGAAAGTCTGTCGCTAATAAGCCCTGCACACGCTCTAAGTGACAAGGGTAGTAACAATTATCACGGAAAAGTTCCACACAGTCGTCTGCCTTATCCTGTACTGGTTTGCCAACTGCCTGTTACTGACACGGTGGTCATCTTCCACACTGTGAATCACGTTTCTCTCCAAGTCTAGTGTCCGAACGTTTCGGGTACGTCCTTCATGATTTCCTTCTTATTTAAACGAACCTGTCTCAGAAAAACGCCGAAACTCTGTTACAAATATAAGAATGCTGTGGTTGGTTTGGCGGAGATAGGTCTCCAGATAAAATGTTTCTACGCTCGGCCCGTTGCCATTTGCCTTCCCGTAAGTGAACTCCAAGTCACCAAACTCTCGATTCTTGTACCAATACGAGATCACTCAGCGAGCAAAGTGAATCGGATACAACATTACTAGCAGGAGAGGGCACTAGGAGATGACGCAGTAGGAACACTACCACCCTCTAGGTCTAGGAGGAATCCATGCATACTATAACTGTGGCTGCATGTTACAGAAAGTATTTGACTGCAGTCACTATAACAAAGTATGATTGAATAAATAGTTCCTAATATCGAAACCATGCTTTTACGGACATAACTTCATTAGATCTCCACTCCCCCCCCCCAATCTTATCCATCAATCCCTACAGTTTATACTAATTGCAAAAAATTACCCTGTATATTCACGTCGAAATATGTGAGTATATATCCCCCCCCCCTCTCAGTTTTGTAAAACCAGAATCGCCTCTTCGTGTTATGTATGTGTTCAGTGCATCGATTGGTGTTCGGTGTCGCGGCGGTGGAATGGCCGAGCGATCTAAGGCGCCTAGCTGCGGAGCGCGTGGTTGCTCGCCGTCGGAGGTTCGAGTCCTCCATCGGGAATGTGTGTGTGTGTGTGTGTGTGTGTGTGTTTGTCCTGAGGTTAGTATAACTTAGTTGAGGTGGTTTGTAAGCATAGGGATTAATAACCAGACTAGTTAAGTCCCATAGATTTACAAACACTTGAACATTTTTGTTGAATGTCGACCGAGCGAGGTGGTGCAGTGGTAACGCACTGGACTCGCATTCGGCAGGATGGTGGTTCAAACCCACCTCCGGCCATCCAGATTTAGGTTTTCCGCGATTTCTCTAAATCGCTCCAGGCAAATGCCGGGATGGTTCCTTTCCCGAAAATCCGAGCGTAAGCTCCGTCTCTAATGACGACGCTGTCGGCGGGACGTTAAACCGTAAGCTTCCTTCCTTCCTTCTGTTGAATGTCATTTCCGCGCTGTTTTATCAAATACTGCGAACGTCGAACCCGCAGACGATGCCTCTGTATTTTAATCGTTCCAGTGATTCATTCTCTACGTGTTACGTAATTTTCGTCAGTGTTTCATCATATAGTCACCACATAAAACACAGTGTTTTCCATCAATTTTCTTTTGTGCATGTGTATAAAGTATTTATAATCTGACATAATGTCAATAAGGAGTGCAACTGGCAAAATTATTTAATAGGGGAAAAAAATAAAAAGTATTCCAAGCCACAGTTGCTAGTTAAAAAATCTTTTAATGACCTCACACTTAATGTCCAACTAGTTTCGACGTACCATGCCGCCATTCTCAAGTTCTCAGCATTGCTAAAATCAACCACATTAAGGAAGATTAAAAAACAACAAAAGGCTAAGACAGAAATATAAAATAGGATTCATTACATTTATAAAAGTGATCAGAAGAACGTTATGAAATTTGATCCTGTAGGTATCATTGTGGACAAAAGTTGTTTTACGACCAAGTTGTACAATAGCCTGCGCTTTAGAGGTCCTAAAAGATTTTTTAACTAGCAACTGTGGCTCGGAATAATTTTTTTTTTTTTCATATTAAATGTGTATAAAGTCCACTAATTTTATCTTCATTACTGTTTTTGTAAATTCCTCATTCTATGAAGTCTTGTTTAAATGTCTGACTTCTGCTTGTTAAATATTTATTGTCTCTAGGTTGAAGAGCGGCACTCAGCCCCGCTGCAAACGGAGGAAGAAAACTGTAAAACCAGAACAGCTGAATTTAGCAATACACTATGTATACATCACTCTTAGCTAATATATTGATCATCTGATAACAAAAAGAAATGGAAAAAGTCTAAATGTACCTGTATATATGCTCCGTAGATCAATGCATAGTGTATAGCAGCATATTCTTCAATTCTGCGACAGCTGTAACGGATTATAAGTTCACAGTAGTAGCTATCAGATAAATAAGTTTTTAGTAAATTTTTGTTCCGGAAATATTAGCGGACCATATCAAATGAAGCGGCTGTACGGGAGTACGTAAATTTGAATTCGAAAAGAAAGACATCTACAAGTATAGTTAGGTTTCTTTATGAGCATGCGAAGCGTATGATAACTGTTAATACACAATACATGATGGAATCTGGTTTCAGTGGGCTAGTAGGTCAGCGTGGTTTCGCCTCGTGATCGGCTTCTTCAGGCCAACGTAGTGCAGATGGCAAGGTCAGAGATCTGTGGCAGCGGAGTATCTCAGTCATGCCAGAGAGCACCTCTCTCGAATGGAATCGCGTGACCGACACGTGATAATATCGTTCGCCGAGATCCAGCTGACGGCAACAGCAAAACGATAACCACAAGGCGTTATCTCGGCTTCTGCGTCGTTATTAGATGCCCTGAGTAGGCGGATCACACGTGCGCTATATAATCAATAGTTCTAAATTCTTTAAGTGATTCATTATTCCAACCTTCACGAAACGTCCACTGAAAACACCTCTGTTGATGAACTAGTGAAAGTTAATTAAAAGGTTATGAAGGAACACAAAGTCAGGCATTAAAAACTGTTCAGTTTTCTCTGACAGAGACCTGTATTGAATGTGTGCTGTAGTGAGATGTATTGCGTATCTCTTCCGTGTATGTATATACATATTTAAATACGATGTATTTAAATGAAAGAGCTTCAAACGAGAAACACGGATTGTTTGCTTTTCAGAAGTGACGACACTGAGGCGATAACGTGTTGGTCGATAATTTCAGCGTTGACGACGTGTTAAAACGCATGGTGGTGGAGAGAGTTTGACAGTTGAAAAATATGTATTGCGTCGAAGAAGATATGCGCTGAAACCGTAAGGCTGAACACAGAGTATTTATAAACGTCTATGGGTCCAAATATAACATCAGAACTGAAACGCCTTGAAAGCTAGCCAAGTCACGTCCTACTGATGGCAGCGCCGCGCTGCGGTGCCGCAGTGCAAGTCGCACTTGAACCGTTCCAACTACCGGTTTTGCAATCACCTTTACCTGGTCAACCAAACTGTTTGTCTGACGGTGTCACTTTTTAATTCGCAATTCATAGTTAGGTTTGCAGTTCTTTGAGCAAATTATGAGTGCTGTGCCTGGAATGCATTGCTTTAACAACAAAGTTTCTACGTAAGATGATTTTTTACTTAATACGCGAATATTGCAAGTAATGAAGAATGAACGTGAAAAATGAACACTATCTAACACAATCAAACGAGGCAGTAATTTCTAAAAATCACCGTGGCGATTAAATGTTTCATTTATTCCGGTGAAAGTGGAATATACTTCATCTATACTGGTGGGAAATTATGAAGTGATTTTGGAAAAAAACGGGATACGACTTGTACCTTCTTTTCCTTATTCAGAAGAGTAGCAGTCCCTGTCTCAGCTTCATCTAATATATAAAGCAGAATGTCCGTATATTTGTACGTGTTGCATACAAATCTACAGTTTTGTTCCAATCTATATGAAATTTTGTACACGTAAGCTTCAATCCATGAGGACGGTCACCGTAAGTGTAAGAATCACATACGATATATAGTTCACGAGATATGACGTCATAAACAATGAGATGCGGGAAAAACTGCTGCATATAACGACAATGCTGCTCATTTTCTCGTAAACCATTGGACTGATTTCAGCCAAATTTGGTACACACATTCCTTACCGAGAGGTAACAACTGCTGCATGGTTAAGACTCACATACGGCACATGGATCAAAAGATATTACGTCATAACCAATAGAAATCGCAAAAAATTCCATATAACTTTCGAAATACACTGTATGAGAATGACAGTACTTAGCGACTTGCAACAAACTTTAAACATAATTGCAAACCTTTATTAAAATTTTTCTCGCTGGCAATCATAGTAAAATGATGAAAGGGAAAAAAAAAGTTTCTCGCTTACTACGTTTCCGCTTTTCCGCTGTTCATGGACTAAAACTACGGCTTTCGGTATGACGTTACAATTTATAATTTCTACACTAGAAGTTGTAGCTGCAGTAAAGTTTACAGACAGTATACACGCATATAATGGACTGTACCTTCTAAATTGTATATCAGTAGGGCACGTGGTTCATGAGATATGAGCACATAAACAGTAACGTTCATGGAAAACTGCCCCTTCCCGCACCAAGTTTTAATCTATTACTTCTTTAATACTGACTGAATTCCCATGAGAGTTTACAGACTTACAACCCTTATATAAATGTATATATACATGAATAAACACCCGGGCAACGCCAGGTTTTCAACTAGTCAGAAATGAAATTTAACTACGCTGACATAGTAAAGCAATGGACTGATGACCCCGTAGTTAAGTCCCATAAGTTCTACAAACATTTGAACATTAGTAAAGCAATCATCAATTCGGAGGTTGGTAGGAACACCTCAGTGCTTTACAAATCATGGTCCTGTTGAAGGTGATATGCAATTACCTTCCTCCGACCTTTGAACTGACTAATCCAACAGGAATAGGGGGAACTACAGTTTGACGTGGATTATGAACCAAGCAATATCTCACATACACCAATGTAGCCAGAGATGAAAGAAGTGGTAACTGGCTGACAAAGGTTCTAGAACTGATCGATGATCGAACCCAGTAGCTATAAATTTCCAGTCCGGCACTGAATCACTATTTTATTATTTAATAGCTGAAAACCCGGCGTTGCCCTGGTATTTATTTATTTATTCCTGCCATTTTTGAGGTATATATTCATTTGTATAATGGCTGTATGTCTGTAAAATCTCTTGGGAATACAATTAGTAGTAAAGAATTAATGGATTAAAGTTGGTGCGTGATGGGGCGGTTTTCCATGAACTGTACTGTTTATGTGCTCACATCTCAAGAACTATGTGTCGTACTGTGATACAATTTCGTAGGTACACTCAACTACATGCGTTTATACTGTCTGTAAAATTTCCTGTCGCTACAATTTGTAGTGTTCAAATTATAAATTGTAACGTCATACCGAGAGCCGTAGTTTTACTCCATAAACAGCGGGAAAGTAATAAGCGAGAAATTTTTTTCCTTTCATCATTTTACTATGGTTGCCAGCGAGAAAAAGTTTAATAAAGCTTTGAAATTATGTTTAAAGTTTGATGCAAGTCGCTAAGTACTGTCATTCTCATACAGTGTATTTAGAAAGTCTCGCCGCATTATATGGCATTTTTTGCGATTTCTATTGGTTATGACGTAATATCTTTTGTACCATGTGCCGTATGTGATTCTTAACCATGCAGCAATTGTTACCTCACGGTAAGGAATGTGTGTACCAAATTTGGTTGAAATCGGTCCAGTGGTTTAGGAGAAAATGAGCAGCATTGTCGCAGCAGTTTTTCGCGCATCTCTTTGTTTATGATGTCATATTTCGTGAACTATGTATCGTACGTGATTCGTACACTTACGGCGACCGTTCTCGTGGATTGAAACTTACTTGTATAAAATTTGAGAAAGATTGGATCAAAACTGTAGATTTGTATGCAACACGTACACACATACGGACACTCTGCTTTATACATTAGATTTATTTTTGTTCTTGGGCAGATGGTTCTTTTACAGAGATGGAATCGTGTTTTGTTCGTTGTTTAGCGATGAAAATTTTGCTCATTATCTACCGACGAGCACATTAAACATAGATACCTTGGTTAAAATTCCGATACTCGCTTACTTTTCCCTCCTACCCATATACACACAACACCTGTGAAGTGGTTTACAAATTTTTAACAGTATATATATAATTCCCAAGCATCTAGCCGCTATGTTAACTAATGGAAAAAGTATGCAATAACAAATATTTAGCAAATTCTAAAATTTATTGCAATTTTATGTCACTGACTTAGAATGGATGATTCGGTCTGCTAGATCACAGATGTGAAAAGGACAGTGGGCGCTAGAGAATTGGCTTCTAGAGGCCACTACGGTCGGGGGTTCGAATCCCCCCTCGGGCATAGATATTTGTGCCGTCCTTAGGATTAGCTAGTCCAGAAGTAGTTTGTAAGTTTATGGCCTGATGACCCCGTAGTTAAGTCCCATAAGCTGTACAAACATTTGAACATTTGAGTTCTAGAGGAACGGAGCTCATGACGCTTAACAAGAAGTCACGGCGCCAAATACGTACAACTCGTAGACTTCTGCCGCTTGGTATCTGGCCCTGTCTGAAAAAAAAAATTCAACAAAAAATGCTACGGTCAACGCTCCAACGATGGCCGGTCGTTTGTCACGTGTTCATACTTCTGAACTGAAACCATGATATCTGTTACCTACTTTTTTTTTCTTATTAAGAGCGAAGTATTCTCAAAGAACAAAAGTAATGTTCCGAGGAAAGAAAACATTGCTCTAGTTGTGAAAGTAATGTGTGTACTGTAAGTTTATAGTGCTAATTTATTATTCTGGCCAACGCACCCATCAAATCAAATAAAAAGTTAATGTGATTGGCCAAACGGTGGTTCCGTTAATTTGTCCGACATATACTCTATCACGCAAGAAATGATTCAGCTATGCTTCTTTTCTAGAGGCATTTATGCCATATGAAAATAGTTGCCTTGCCTGTGGCGAATTTATATACAGCTAAATTGTTGCAACGGAAAATATATTTTCGATAATGGATCTTGGAAACACAATCGACACCATCATTGGTTTCAGCATTGCATTGCCAAAAATGTTCAAGTGTTCATTAAGCTTAAGGGACTTAACTGCGGCGTCATCAGTCCCTAAACATATAAACTACTTATGAACTACCTTACACTGAAGACGATACAAACATACATGCGCGAGAGGGGATTCGAACCCCCGACCGTAGCCGCCGTGCAGACTGACTGGCGCGCCGCAGACCGCTCGGCCACTGCATTGCATTGCCAGAAAAAAATTAGCACACTTGGAAAAACGACGTAGATTTTGATCGGATGATGGCAGATGTCACCTAGTGTACTAATAATATCTTCAACGTTGTGGAGGGAGGAAGCTTAGGATTTAACGTCCCGTCGACAGCGTGGTCATTAGAGATGGAGCTCACGCTCGGACTTTTGGGTAGGAGTGGGGAAGGAAATCGGCCGTGCCCTTTGAAAGAAACCATCCCAGGCATTTTCCTGAAGTGATTTAGGGAAATAATAGAAAACCTAAATTAGGATGGCCGGAGGTGGATTTGAACCACTGTCCTCCCGAATGCGAGTCCAGTGTCTTACCACTGCGGCACGTCGCTTGGTTTCAACATTGTCCGCCAATAGATGGCATAGTTACATGGATACCAGAGGACCAGCTGTGTCTATCCTTTAGTAGCAAATGTTTACAGCCATAAGGCTCAGTGTAAAATCAACGTGTGAAGCAAACAGGTGCCATGCCAAGAAGTAGTACTCGAGCTTCCAACAGCCAAATGAACAGTATTGAAAGGCGTTAATTTGTGGCCTTCTGAGAGCTGCTATGACCGTTTTGAAGAATTGACATACAAGAGGGATGTTCTGCGACAGTTGTGCAAGGATACTTGGGGCAGTGATGAAGTTAGCATTCTCACGCACGTTCACTAGGTTCTGGTCGTCCATGCAGCACAGACGTCCTCCAAGATCGTCGCACTGTAAGGCTAGGAGTGGCAGATCGTACAGCTACCACAGCACAGAGAAGATGGTTCTTGAGCCCACAAGTGTCAACACGAACTGTTGTCAACCGTTTACTGGCAGTAGGACTACGGGCACGTACACCTCTAGCCCCTTTCCCACTCACGCCACAGCATTGACTGGTGCCGTTCAAGGATCACTTGGAAAACGAAATGGCGAGCCGTGCTCTACAGCGATGAAAGCAGATTCTGCCTGCAGTACAGCGATGGTCATTTGCATGTACGAGCCGCGGTGGAGCGGCCGAGCGCTCTAAAGCACCTCCCTGCGGAGCGTGCGGTTGCTCGCCGTGGAGGTTCGAGTTCTCCCTGGGGCATGGGTGTGTGTGTGTGTTTGTCCGTAGGTTAGTTTACCTAGGTTTAAGTAGTTTGTAAGCTACGGACTGATGACCACGCAGTTTGGTCCGATAGATTTACAGACATTTGAACATTTTTTTGCACGTACGGTTCAGACTAGGCGAGCGCTGATTCGTAGAATGCATTTACAGGGTGTCGAGAAAAGGGCTCCCTGATTTCAAAATTAAAAATCTCGAAAACAAAGATCGATAAGGAATGCAGTAAACGGTATGTTTATTGTGAAAACTGTAAGAAATTTATACAGCAGTTTGAAATAATAGTTACAAAAGCTGCTAACACATGGCGCTGTACCCTGTACAGCTCATATCAGCATACATAAGTGAAATAATTGTATGAAAACACTCTTTGCAAACAATCACATCACAATGTTTTCAAAATGTTCACCATTGGCACTAAAGAGGTGGCGCAAACGAAGAATGAAATTCGCCATCCCATTTCGTAGTGTCTCAACCGAAAAATGACTCGATTCGCGAAGTATTCCTCAAGAAAGCGAAACACTTGTTCGGTCCGATGTGGTTGGGCTCCATCTTGCATAAACCATTCAGAACCTGGTCGATCCTCTAACGCTTGCTGTGTGGCGACAAATTGTTCCAAAATTGCAACATAACGTGCACCAGTGACCGTTTCTCGAATGACAAAAGGACCAATAATGCCTCTGCTGCATACTGAAGCCCACACAGTAACTTTAGGAGAATACAGGGGTTTCGCTTCACACCATTATGGCTTTTCGGAACCCCCAAAATCGCCAGTTCTGCTTATTCACGTATCCATTCAGGTGGAAGTGTGCTTCATCTGTAAACCAGATGCAGCCAACATCAAATCCTTCACTATCAATCATTCTGAGCATCTGATTAGCAAAGGCAACCCTTTGTTGCACAGCTCGTACGGGTATGGCCTGGCGCGTTTGAATTTTGAAAGGAAACATGTGTAGGCTCTTTCTCAGTATTTTCTGCGTGCTGGAACGCTTCAAACCAGTCTCAGATACAATTATACGGACGGATGACATTGGATTTCGCTGAATAATTCCAGAAACTGTGGCGATATTATCAGGCGTAACTGCGGTTTGCTTGCGGCCAACATGCCCCACTATATCATCAGTTACGCTGCCTGTTCGTTGAAATTTTGCAAACAGCCTACGAATGGTTTTCGCATCGGGTCCTTTTGGAACATTAAGTCGTGCTTGATAACTTAGCCTTGTTGCCGTAGGACTCTCTTCTAACCTGTGGTACTCTAGCACCAGAAAAACGCGTTGTTCAATAGAGTACATGGTTTTAATCTCTTCCTTCGGTACGCTAACCTCCTTTCACGTTTCGCTCTGTGGTTTTTTTTTTTTTTTTTTTTTTTTTTTTTTTTTTTTTTTTTTTTTTGTGGGTGTGTGTGTGTTGCTTTCAGGCTCGGCACTCTGCGCCTCTCCGTGGGGTGAAAGGTTAGGGGTCAAATCTTTATTTAATCATAAAGCATACAGGTGTAGGCTCAGGCATACATGGGCTTCTAGAGCCCTTAGCCGACCTACTTGGGTGTCCCTTTTTTTGGTTTTTTGCACGCAGATTTCGTGGAGGTCTCGCTGAGAGTATCATCCGGCGAATATCATGGTTTTTGGATGGTTTGATTTTTAAAGGGACTAAACGACTATGGTTATCAGTCCCGAAGTATCATGTTTTCTCCGGTTGGAGAGTACCATTTGCTGCAATACACATTCATTCGCCAGCTCCGCCACCATCTTCCATTGATTGCGGGAGAAGACAGGATGGGCACTGATTACTTGAAACTCGCTCCGGGATATAAGTTGCCGGATGTGGAACATTCCGTCATGTGTGAGTTTGGAAGGTTTATACGGTAGGATCGGTGGGCTTCGGATCAATATTTATACTAGGCATTACGTATGGCGATTACAGCGCCATCTGTTAGCAGCTTTTGTAACTATTATTTCAAAATGCTGTATAAACTTCTAACAGCTTTCACAATAAACATACCGTTTACTGCATTCCTCTATCGATCTTTGTTTTCGAGGTATTTAATTTTGAAATCAGGGAGTCCTTTTATGGACACCCTGTATCTAAGACACACTGGCCCCACCCAGACCTGATGGGCTGAGGTTGTTTGTGGAAGGAACGCTGACCCTGCGCTCGGTACGTGCAGGGTGTTGTAAGACTGATTATCTTGCCCTTCTTGCAACGGGAAGGTGACGTGTTGTTCCAACCGGATAATGCTCGCACCCACACTGCGCGTGAAACTCAACTTCCGCTGTAAGACGTGCAGCAACTTCCCTGACCAGCACAATTGCCAGATTTGTGTGCAATCGAGGTCGTATGGGATGTGATGGGATGACGACATACACGTGCGATTCGTCAGCCCACGTATCTTGCAGAACCACGTGAACAGGCGCGGAATAATGAATCCCAAGACAGTATACACTGTCAAACTTCCTGGCAGATTAAAATTGTGTGCTGGAACCGGGATTCGAACCTAGGATCTTCGACTTTCACGGCCAAGAGCACTACCTCTGAGCTATCCCGGCAAGTATCACGGTCCGTCCTCACAACTTCACTTCCGCCAGTACCTAGCTTCCTACTTTACAAACTTCACAGAAGTTCTCCTGCGAACCTTGCACTCTTGGAAGGAAGACTGTGGTGGAGACATGGCTTAGCCACAGCCTAAGGGATGTTTCCAGAATGAAACTTCCGCTCTGAAGCGGAGTGTGTCCTGTTATGAAACCGGCGAGCATATTAAAATTTTGTCTCGGAACTGGGATTCGAACCTGGGACCTTCGCCATCTGTATTATCGGGCAGATGTTAGCATCAGCTACACCACGTAATAATATGGGTGTTTCAACATGGATAGAACCTGTTGCCTCAGTACCGTATGAGCTATTGATCTGCAAATGCAATTATTTCATGTACTCATTATTCACTGTTTTAAAGAAATCTTGAGTCAATTTGAAAACGCAAAGAGGATGTACTAATTTTTAACAGCGACTGTATATTTTCAGTTGTATGATGTTGAATATAATTGTGAGCTTTAATTTTAATCCATCTCTTTGTCACAATTAACTGCAGTGTTTGTAGCGCGCAAATTACTGTAGTATTTATAGATATCTTTAATAGGTGCACTTTATCTCAAATTTTACCCACAATCAGATCTGAAAAATCTTCTTGCATATAGTATTTACGTTTTCATTCTGATAGACTTCCTTACACAACCTATGTATTATACATAAATACAGAATTAGTCCTTTATTTTAAAAAATATTTAATAACAAATAATTAATTATTTTTATTATCGGAGGTATTTTAATCAATATGCTACTGCTTGACGCGCCGCACTCCACTGTTAGTCCACTGGAACACAGCTATTTACAGAATCTCAGATGCTGCACAATATTATTTCTTCTGTTGTCCCTCTTTTATCGTACTCTGAATGTGATATCCTGGAGTCATAAAATGGCAGTTATTATTGTAAATTTAATTAGTAAAAGTACTCAAAAGCTCCAAAAACGATACCACTTTTTTTAACTAACAAAAAGACGCTACAAGCATTCTAAACATCCAAATCTTTTTGCAGACAATTGGCAGAAAACGTAAGTGATAGGACAACTCCATCAGCTAATACACAACTTCTGTAATATCTTTGATTGTAAAAAGTAATGATTTTGAAGCTTTTGTTTCAAACATTTTGAAAATGTTCAAATGTTTGTTAAGCTTAAGGGACTTAACTGCGGAGTCATCAGTCCCTAAACTTAAAAACTACTTACGAACTAGCTTATACTAAAGGCGACACAAACATCCATGCCCGAGGCGGCCTCGCAGCATAGCGCCTCAATGCGCTTGGCCACTCCGCCGCGGCTGATTTTGCAAGAGATGGAGTCTTGTCCGCAGCACACCAATCCCGTCAATTTCTCTATATCATTGTCTCCCCCTTACTCCTACCCTTTTCTGCGTTCTCCAATCCCAGTCAATCTTAAACTTCAAAAAATATTTAACCCGTAACTGGTACAGCTAAAAATTGTAACGCATACTGTACACCTGGGTCCTCAAGACCCATATAAGGTTTGAATATATTCTGGGTAAAACAGATGAAATTTAAATATTAATACTGTTTTATCACTACATTCTTAAGTGTATGGGCACGTCTTAAAAAGTTAGAAAAAAAAGACAGTGAAGTGCATAACATATGAAAGGTGGAACACATACTTTCCCAAAGTCTTACACATCAGTTACAATTAGTTAGCAACGCAACTGAAACTTCACATTTTAGATTGTGCTTCACAGCTGTAAACCAGAAGAAAAGTTCAAGGTCAATATAAAACTTTTTGCAGGCACAACATTTGGAACGATTTTAGTATGACATTTTCAGCCGAATGACTACGTGATTTATGAAAATAGTACAAGATAGCAGGAACAACGGCAAAATTTTAGTTTTTAATTATTCAGCGTATTTACCAGTCCATTTCAGCTATTTATCCGTCCAAACTGCAGAATCATTTCGGACTTAAAGCAGTGGAATATTCCAAACACAATGGTGTTCCTCATCGGCACACTCCCGTGATGCTTTCCTATCTTTCTTACATGGGCACACTGAGCATCTTTTCCCCTTTGACTTAGTAGCACAAGCTCCACTGTGAGCTTGGAATGTACCTGATCCAAGGTCATGCCTAGAATAACGCAAATGGAGTTTCTGATATCTTTTCTAAAAATGGTGAATCCTATCTTTTCATAAAATCACTTAAAAGTTGTGCCCGCCCCTAGTGCAATGAGGAATTCTCTGCATGTCACACCATCAGTATCTCCTTTCCCATAGTACAGAACAAAAAGCATTTACATCTGCTATAACTAACCTAGTGTAGATGACTCCCATAAGCCACTGGTTCGTTCAGAGTATCTATAGTATCTTCCTCGTTCACTTTTCCGAAGCATCGTACCATAAATCGAAGATACTGGAAACAATGTTACAAAAAAAAAAAAAAAAAAAAAAAAAAAAAAAACTTTCAGTAAACGTACACCTGGGTCCTTGAGACCCGATCACCTTTATATAAACAAAACTAATAGAGACACACCTGCAACATTGTGGTGGCCTGATAGCCAACTGAATGCTAGGAGAGTACAGGGAAAGCCAAATCAGTGCTACGACACGCATCACACCTCTGGAAAAAAGAAATTTCGATCGGGTCCCTGGGACCCAGGTGTGCCAGTTACAGGTTAATAATTCAGTTTTTTCACTTTATAAGATTTAAGTATTTTCTATAGGATCATATTCGCTCTACATCTGCGCAGTGATGCAAGCCGTTTCTCTACTGTAATATCTTGTTGAAAATCTGTCACCGCGTGGGAGTTGCCGTGAGGTTCTAGGCACCATATTAGGGACTGCGTGACCGTTTCCGCCGGAGGTCCGAGTCCTCCCTCGGGCATGGACGTGGACGTTAGTTTAAGTAATTTGTAAGTCTAGGGACTGATTACCACAGCGGTTTGGTTAATTAGATTAACAAACATTTGAAAATTACATTTGAAAATCTGTAAACGATTACCATGTTCAAAAATACTCAATTTTTGATAATCACGCGCAATCTAGGATCAGATTTATGTAAATCAGTAATCCCCACGTTTTTGGCAAATTAACGGATGTTGCAGAAGAAGAGAAAAGGGAAATAAAGCATGATTATGGAGCAAAAATAAATAAAAAGGAAGAGAGAAAACCGGGCGCTGAACTGTTCATATGATTCTATCGAGCGAGAAGTCGTTGTGGTTTAGGTAATGGAGTAGTGCTCCGAAAGACTGAGCTTCAAAACCCCGTTTAGAATTTCGGGTTATCCTTATAGGAGTTTCCTTAAATACTATAGATAAATCTCGTGATAATTTCTTCAACAGACCTATGGCCGCCTTTCTTCCTTCCTTCCTTATCGTTTAGGAGACGAGTGTTACGTACCATCCGAGCGTATAGAATGACATAGAGGGAAGAACTGCAAATTAATCTAAGGAACTGAAGTGTTTTGAAGTCAGTAATTTGTGGAGATAATACCACGAAAGCCTCAACTGATAACAAACCCGCCGCGGTGGAGTAGCCGAGCGGTCTAAAGCGTCTGGCTGCGGAGCGCGCGGTTGCTCGCCGTGGAGGTTCGAGTCCTCCCTGGGGCATGGGTGTGTGTGTTGTCCTTAGGTTAGTTTACCTAGGTTTAAGTAGTTTATAAGCTACGGACTGATGACCACGCAGTTTGGTCCGATAGATTTACAAACATTCGAAAATTCGATAACAAACCCTTTTTGTAAAACTATTGAGGAAACCCATATTTTAATATAGACTCCCTGTTTGCCAAACAAGACTTTGAAAATAAAAATAAAAGTATTTTCTTGTTAAATGGGTGCACGACAGTTAAAGATAAGCGAAACTCGTGTGCACGTCAGTGAGAGATAACAGTTGCTCAGAAACTTATGGGAGACAACATTTCGTGAGTGGTTTCGTGCCGAATTATGTAACGCGCGATAATCTTCTAATTGTAACGGTATCGTGTGATGTCAGCAATTTGCCACTAAGTAATTTCTGAGATATGCTGTCACTCACGATTAATTTATGACAAAAACACATTTATCACGAGTCGCTGTTTGTTAGTGAACCGCGGCGGAGCGGCGGAGCGCTATGCTGCGATGCGCGAGGCCGTTCCCCGTCGAGGGTTCGAATCCCCCCTCGGGCATGGATGTTTGTGCCGTCTTTAGTATAAGGTAGTTCATAAGTAGTTTGTATGTTTAGGGACTGATGACCCCGCAGTTAAGTCCCTTAAGCTTAACAAACATTTGAACATTTGATTGTTAGTGACAAATCACATACATTCCAAAAGGAACGCTGCTCGGAGAAAAAAGAATCATAAAATCTCCCTGTGACAACACCAGCTCTGGTGCATCGATTTTTTAAAACTCTTTCTCTCTTTTGAGTTTCTGTATTTATCTGTACTTCGTTATCTTATGATCTCGAGGCTATTAGGTCATATGCGATTTCCTTCGCCATTCGTGAGGATGCAAGCAAATCCCTACCTCTAATGAACTGGTTGTTGGGATGTTAAAATTATAATGATCTTTCCTCAGACCTAGTTTAAATTTGGCGTAGATTCCTAAAACACACTAGCTGAATGCCGGTACAATTTCTTTGATAAAGACACAGTTGATTTCTTCCTCCTACCTTGCCTAACTGAGGTTGTGCTCCGTTTTCCTGTCGTTGACATATTAACACCTGGTTCCAGCATATATATGATCCATCTCAAAGCATCTTTGAGATCCAAGAAACAATGTGGACATGGCGATAATGAGTACGCCGAAAATATGCTCTGGCGCCCGTAACACGCGTGAAATTATGAAGCGGGAAAAGCATATAAATCATTTATCGGGAAATGTTATAGTTACAGTTCTTCCACTGAGAGTACAATATTTATGCTAAAAAGCATTAAATTCATTAAGCGATTTGGTTACTGTAGATGCATCATGTTCCTTGAACCACATATTCGTCCACCAGGCCGGACTGCCCTGAATAATCGGCCAATATCTTCAATACGATATAGCCAGGTTCATCCGTACGATCAAATTCACGCGCATTTCATTGGTTGATGTCTTTTCTACGGACCGCTGCCTCCGCAATACTCTAAAAAACACATATAGTGCTATAGTGTGTTGATATGTCACTCAGACGGGATGATTCTTATCGTCTTTTGCCACAAAACGGGCAGTGCTGTTATGTCTCGCAAAGGACGCTTTCGTAAACATACGACGAGAATCACGTTTCTGGCTACGACGCGACTCATCCGTAAGCACGTCACACTTACCCGTCTTTTCCTGCCACAGATTAGTCAACACACTACCACCAAATCAGTAAGTTATTTTCTGAAAGCCGAAGGTCACATCAGTTACATACATGAAAGGAACACAAATTTGCCAGACTGTTAAGATAGTGGACTTTTTATCTATGAGGCGAAGGATTAACATCTTCCTAATTCAAGTGACTGTTTCCGTCAAGTCGAGGAGAATCCCGGGATATTCGTTCAACGAGAGTCCATTTTTCGAATTACTGCACTGGACTGGCATTCAGCATGGCGCCTTAGACCACACGGCATTTCCCGCGTGGCTTTGGGGAATCATTGTAACAGGAGGAAGTAGTAGTAGAATGAGTATTAAGTACTCAAGGAAGGAAGCTTGGAGTTTAACGTCCCGTCGACAGCGTGGGCATTAGAGATTTGCCTGGAGTGATTTAGGGAAATCACGGATAACCTAAATATGGATGGCTGGAGGTGGATTTGAACCAAATGTCCAAAATGTCCTCCGTTAGCGAGGATACATGCATCCAACCTCCGTCGCATGGAATGCCTGATGCGCTGATGCAGCCCTGAAGAATGGCGTATTGTATCACAGCCGTCCACAATACGAGCACAAAGAGTCTCTACATTAGGTACCGGGGTCGCGTAGAAAGAGCTTTCAAATGCCCCCATAAATGAAAGTCAAGAGGGTTGAGGTCAGGAGAGCGTGGAGGCCATGGAATTGGTTCGCCTCTACCAATCCATCGGTCACCGAATCTGTTGTTGAGAAGCGTACGAACACGTCGACTGAAATGTGCAGGAGCTCCATCGTGCATGAACCACATGTTGTGTCGTACTTGTATAGGCACATGTTCTAGCAGCACAGGTAGAGTATCCCGTATGAAATCATGATAACGTGCTCCACTGAGCGTAGGTGGAAGAACATGGGGCCCAATCAAGATATCACCAACAATTCCTGCCCAAACGTTCACAGAAAATCTGTGTTGATGACGTGATTGCACAATTGCGTGCGGATTCACGTTTACGTTTGTAGAGTGTATGGGACTTAACTACGGGGTCAAATCAAGTGTTCAAATGTTTGTATAGTCTATGGGACTTAACTAGGGGGTCAGCAGTCCCTAAACTTACAAGCTACTTATGAACTAGCTAATCCTAAAAACGGCACAAATATCCATGCCCGAGGGGGAATTCGAACCCCCGACGGCCGGCCGCGGTGGCCGAGGGGACTGAGGCGCTTCAGTCATGGTCTGCACGGCCACTACGGTCGGGGGTTCGAATCCCCCCTCGGGCATGGATATTTGTGCCGTCCTTAGTCTTAGCTAGTTCATAAGTGGTTTGTAAGTTTAGGGACTGATGACCCCGTAGTTAGTACCTTAAGCTTAACAAACATTTGAACATTTGAACCCCCGATCGTAGTGGCCGTGCAGACCGTGACTGGAGCGCCTCAGTCCCCTTGGCCACCGCGGCCGGCCGGATTCTCGTCAGCTCACACATGTTGATTGTGAAAATTTACAATTTGATTACGTTGGAATGAAGCCTCATCCGTAAATACTAAAATGAGCTCTAACATGGAAATTAAGCGTTTCCGCACACATGTCCGCATAACATATTTTCTTCCTTTGTGTGTAAGGAATGTTTCGTAAATGTTTGGCCGTACCTTTTTGTAACACACACACACACACACACACACACACATATATATATATATATATATATATATATATATATATATATATATATATATATATATATATATATGTCGAAATTCATTTTATAACAGGATATGTTTAATTCAGAAAAATGGACTAAAATTTATTCTGTAATGTACAATACTGTATATTTGTCACTGTCTTTTACGAGAAAGTTACATCAACATAAGAAAATTAAATTCGTTGCCCTTGAAAATATACACATACCTGTAGTTGTGATATGGATTGAGGATTGGGTGAGGGGGGTCGCCAAACTATTTTTAATTGGAAGGGGGTCACGTATTCAAAAAGGTTGGGAAACACTGGACCAGAGTGATTTAGGAAAACCACGAAAATCTAAATATAGGTGGCCGGAGGCGGGTTTGACCGCCGTCCTCCCGGATGCGAGTCCAGTGTGTTACCTATGCGCCGCCTCGCTCGGTAGCCGTATATAGGTTACGGGGACTTAGGAGACAGAAGACGGACAGCTGTGTCCGCAGGTGTTGGCGCCGCTGCAGTCTCACACTGTCGGCGGCCCACCCACTCCTACTCCCACGCGCACGCAGGAGCCAGCCGGTCGCGTACGTGCGTGTCATCATGAATGCGCGCAGGCAGCTGCGTTGCGCCGGTCGGGAACCGGCCGCGACCTGATGCAACGCTCGGTCAATGCTAATTCAATTGGAGCTTAAAAGGAAGAGCGCCGTGGTTCTTGATACCAGCTTGTTGGCTTAATAAAAGAGCGCGACGCAAAGGCTGCACCATCCTAAGTGGCAGATTTTCTAATACGCCCACTTCGCTCGCTGTATTCAATGTAGTGAAAAGAATGCTTAGCAGTCAGTTCACAATGAGGTTAAAGATATTTGCTGGTTTCGGACGTTGAATTACATCAGTGGGGAAATATAGATTTTAAAAATGTTTGTATAGCTTATGGGACTTAACTACGGGGTTATCAGTCTCTAAACTTACAAACTACTTATGAACTAACTAATACTAAGGACGGCACAAATATCCATGCCCGAGGGGGGATTCGAACCCCCGACCGTAGTGGCCGTGCAGACCGTGACTGGGGCGCCTCAGTCCCCTCGGCCACCGCGGCCGGCAGTATAGATTTTAATTGGGGAATTTAGTATCTTAGGTTTGTCATGACACAACAGGAACATATGAAACTTTGTACCGGAGCCTGGATTCGAACCAGGGACCCCCTGATAACCCAGGCACATGAGCCAAACACACCTGCAAGGACTATCTAGCAACGTACCCCGCCCGACCCAAACACTCATAATGAAATAAATCGTAATTTGCGATCAGTTATGTGTTCACTGTACTAGGTTTATATGGAATGCAAGTTTGTGCCCGGCTGGGATTCGACCCCATCTAAACCTAGTACAGTGAAGCCATAACTGATCGCAAATTACGATTTATTTCATTCAATGAACGCTGTAACGTCGTCAAAAATACAGAACTGCAAACTCTCATATGTCGTCCTACTTCGACCATTGTGCACCGTGTCTCACAGTAGGTCCTGTATTCCCGCCAGGAGTCAGTCTTAGTATACATACGCACTGAAAGACTAATCACACCTCGAATTACAATTAAGAACTGGTCGTCTATTTTACGAACATGTCCAAAGAACAGTCGCCGTAAATTTGACAAACTGAGCCAGACTGCAATTCGAACGCAGGTTGCTAGCTTTCTAGGGTTTTGTGCTGTCCACTAGACCATCCACACACGGTTGTCACCAATACTGCACGTGCACTTCTGACGTAGTGCCCATGGCAATTATCCTCATTACTCACGACGTTTCACCGACTCCCGGAAGTGTTCGCAGGTAGTGTGCATCTACACTGAAGCGATCATTATCGCTTTAATTAAATGTATGTAGTTGGTTGGTTTGGACAGGGAACCAAACTGCCTAGGATATCAGTCCCCCGGAGGGAAGGGGCCGGCCGTGGTGGCCGAGCGGTCTGTGGCGTACCAGTCACGTTCTGCACGGCCACTACGGTCTGGGGTTCGAATCCCCCCTCGGGCATGGATATTTGTGCCGTCCTTAGTATTAGCTAGTTCATAAGTAGTTTGTAAGTTTAGGAACTGATGACCCAGTAGTTAAGTCCCATAAGCTCTACAAACATTTTTTGAGGGAAGGGGAAGGGGTGGGGATAGGATAGGAGAGGAAGGGAAAGGAAATGCAGTCCAGGGAGGAAAGAAGGACTGCCTTAGCTCGGGCCCCGGTACTCGCCACATACGTACTCACGAAAGAACCGTCAGCCCCCCTGGGGGGATATGTATGTAGTGTTTGTTCTTTCTTACACGTCAGAAAGAACAGATATCACATGTACAGTACAAGTATACACCCATAGCCAAAAGTATTGGGTACCCGAGAAAATTTGCACATGTACGACATAGGAAACAGTAACTAAACCCTTGTGTTTACAAAGCAATTCGTATGCATTTAAAAAGGTAAAAAAAATCATTAGTCACCTCAAAGAGACCAATAAATAGCTGTAGTAGTAAGACTTGTCATGTTAGTGTTTCATGTTTCCTAATCAATTCGCTAGATTATCTAGTTGTGGACACATATCACTAACCTTGTGCTCTTTCTCCTGTTTAGATATGTGACATCAGTGTTATTTTTTTACTATTCCTAAACAGAATGAACTAACTTCGCAAGAAAGAGTGTAGATAAAGCTCTAGAATGGGCAAGGAAAATTGCAGGTAGAGATTTCGAAAACGGCGAAATCTTCTCGCTGATTCGTGCAATATGCTACTGAAAGATTCGCCGTTACCGAGTCGCATGTTAACAGTCCCAGAACCGGACGCAAGCGGATCACAACAGAGAGCGAGGACCGAACGATAGTAAGAAAGTCGTCAAGAAATAGGAAGAAACCTCTCTGAAAAGAATATGAAGGCACGGCATGAGTGCCATCTGAAACACGTAAGTTTCACCTTACATGATATTGACTAATTTACAACATCAATGAAAGTATTCTGTACAATATTCATTCACATCTCAGAGCTCTGGTACACCGGGTGTGACCAATGTCCGTCGATGGATGGGCGAGGAGTATTACCAGAGTGTGTGGTACCTACTGTAAGACACGGCCGATGGAGAGTCATGATCCGGGGCTGCAGGAGTGGGACAAATGGTCCGCATGGATTCCACAAAATATATAGACGTCCTAAAATCTAATTTACTGCCCTGTTTTACAATTCTTTTTGGCGATACAAACACGGACGGCGTTAATTTCCAGCAAAATAAGGCACTCTGATATAAATCTGTCCGAGCAACGACTTGGTTCAGAGAAATTAACATCGAGTTCTGAACTAGCCTGCCCAGTCACTGAACCTGAACTCCTTGCAACGTTTATGGAATTTACTGAAGCGCAACCTCAAGGGGCACACAATTAGTTCAAAAGAACAACTAAAAGGCCGCCTCCGCCTTGAGTGGAACGAAAAAATTGCGGAAGATTGTAATAAGCTGATGTACTCTCAACCAAAAAGTATTTCTGCTGTAATAAGGGCCAAAAGATGGCCCCACAAAATATTGATTTTTTTTATTAATGAACGTTATAAACTGGAACAAATTGTTTCTATTTATTAAAATTTATTAATTTTCGAAATACTCGAAGCTACCTAGGGTGCTCAATACTTTTGGTCATGGGTGTCTACATTATTAGGATAGTTCTGCAATATCCCTATGATTAAGGTATTAAAAGTATAAAGATGTTTAGGGAGCAATCAAAAAGTTTCCGTTCGAAGGTCGTCCAGTCAGGAATCGGTATGTCAATAATGTAGAACTTTGTATATAAAACTCTTCTGGTTTTTGGACCGCATCGTCAAAATATCAAACACTTCACCGACGTTTCGGCCACTATTGCAAGTGGCCATCTTCTGGGTGTTACATTTACTACAGTAGTAAATGTAACACCCAGAAGATGGCCACTTGCAATAGTGGCCGAAACGTCGGTGAAGTGTTTGATATTTTGACGATGCGGTCCAAAACCCAGAAGAGTTTTATATACAATGACAACGGCCGCGGAAGCCTTCGTTTACAATGTAGAACTTCTGTGAGCTCTGCGGCTATCGTCCCACTTACGCACAGTGTTTAATATAACTGAAACCTGTTTGGTAAAACATCTTCTCCTGCTGCGCTGAGAAGTCCTTAACTTTCTGCTGCACATCCTCGTCCGGCAGGAATCGTTGACATCTCCCGGTCTTTTTTAAGGAAGTGAAGGCGTGATGATCGTATGTAGGAAAGATCATGACTATAGGGCGAGTGCTCTCGCTTGAGTTGGCGTAACTTCTGCGTTATGACATTTTCTATATGGAGGCCGTCTTCTGTTGAATCAACTAGCACGAAACTTGTCGAACCAGTCCACAAATTGGCTACAGGTGTGTGCTTGTATACACGCACCTGAGTCGCGCTACGTTTCATATACAATGCAACAACGCCCTCATGTGATACATTTCAAGTTATTGCCATGTGAGCATGACAAATCACATTTAACGCATTTACTAATTACAACTGCAAAGAAAAAGTGAGGTCTATTGAAATTTGTTTTATCGCAGCTCTTATGAGTATATGAACTGTACGTTAACACTGCAGTTTGAAACAGCACATCACGAAATTAGGAGAAGGAAGGTTGAAAATCCTGTCTGACAATCTAGATTTTTAGGATTGCGTGATTTTCGTAAATTGCTTTAGTGCAGTGACGTGATGATGTGTTTGAAAACTGGGAGATTTCTTCCTTTTGCTTGCCCCACCCGTGGTAGTGTTTCTTCTCTAATGATTGCGTCTTCTAAGGGCAGCTAAACCCTTAATTTACTCCGTACTTGTTTTGCTATTGACAAAATGTTTAGAATATTAATAATACAATGAATCGTGATTAATTGATGAAATAATAGGGGTCTCTACGTTACACGGGATACCATATGTATTTATCAAGTAGATAAATGCTAATATATCTCATACCCGCCGGCCGCGGTGGCCGAGGGGACTGAGGCACTGCAGTCACGGTCTGCACGGCCACTACGGTCGGGGGTTCGAATCCCCCTTGGGCATGGATATTTGTGCCGTCCTTAGTATAAGGTAGTTCGTAAGTAGTTTGTAAGTTTAGGGACTGATGACCCCGTAGTTAAGTCCCATAAGCTATACAAACAGTTGAACAGTTGATCTCATACCGCTGCAATTATAGAAGCTGATTGTCGCACTATTAATCTTCGAATACCAATGATACCTTCCAGACAAAAACCAAAAGCCAGCACCCATGCTAATGTACAACAACTCAACAGTCTAGATGGTCTGTAACACATTCAACACTTTCATGGAGACTGTCTAGCAAAGTGACATAGGTCTCTGCTCTTAGCTAAATATAATTGGTTGCCCCAAATGGATTGCCTCTGATGATCATAACAATAGTAATTGTGTTATACAAACATAAATACGAGTGCGCAGTTCCGAAGATAACGTTCCTTCTTTGTATTTCTTCGTTGTATAACGTAATATTCCTAATCTAAATACAGTCTCATTATTTAGAGCGGAAACTTACAAGTGTCAAAAGTTACGTAATACAAGCAAAATACTTTCCAGTTAACATTGGTCTGCAATCGAGTCGTTTTCAAGATGATTACAAACGTATGATTAAGAAGTACCACTGACCTCAGTATGTTAAAATGTTCAAATATTGTAATTCTAAGGGCCCAAACTTCTGAGGTCATCGGTCCCTAGAATTACAAACCACTTAAACTAACTAATGCCAAGGACAACACACATAACCATGCCCGAGGAGCGGCTTCGCAGTCCTTGGCAAGACTCCTTACAACGCACCTCAGTATGAAATATCCTTCAATTTAATACGAATATATTTGTGAATTAATTAGTCTCATTTAACTAAATTTTACCGTGGACGTACCTTAATAAGAAGTTCAGCACTAGTTCAGCACGTTACGTGATACACTTTACTGTGTTCTCGGGCCTGTTGAAGTGTTCCAAGTCCAATTCTCGTATTTGTATGCGATACTGAACGCGTCACGGCAGTGAGTAATGAATTATTTGATACTTCTCAAATTCATCTCGTAACTCGAGACAGGACTGTACACTTTACTGCTTCAGTTCTTCAAACGTATCAACGAAAGTGCTAAGGACTTCATATCTGAGATGACTCCAGGAAAAAATTGTAATGAATAGGTCAGATTGTCTTGAAGGCCTAGGTATTACCCCAGTTTACCCTAACCATCCTCGAGCGTAACGACGAGTTAAATGTCGTCTTATACCATCAAAAAGCTTTTCTGGCGCTCCGTCATGTATCTATCACATTCCCCAACCATGCGGGAAATTAATCCCAGTTACATAAGAACTTATCGAGTACTTAAAATTTCTCATCATTTGCACTACAGAATGAATTTTTACCCTGTAGGGGAGTGTGTGCTGATTGAACATTCCGGGCCGATTAGAACTATCTGACACATCGGGACTCGAAGCTGATACCTTTGCCTTTATCGGCAAAGTGTTCTACCGATTAAGTCATCTAAGTACAACGAACGACTTCTATGCACAGATTTACTCCCGCCGTTAAGAACTTCTTCGGGTTGATGACCAAAGACGTATGGTTCATTTATAACCAAAACCAACCAACCAACGAACTTCTTTTTCTATTTTTCAAAGAAAAAGGAAGAGTTTAACATTCCGTCGATATCAACGTCATTAGAGATGCAGCACAAGAGCGGATTGTTGCAATGAGGGGAGGAAATCGTCAGTGACCTTTCAAAATAACTATCCCAGCAGCGGCCTGGAGCAATTTAGGAATTTCACTGAACATCTGAATCAGGTTGGTCGGACGCATATATCAACCAAGGCCCTTCCTAATTTGTGTCCAGCTCTACATTTTGAACACCACAGAAATTATCCTGCATACCTCGCGAAACTAGTACTCCTGGAAGATAGATCCGAGCAAATGTGTCATTCAGGCAGTATCGGTAGCTCCGAGAAAACGTTAGTCAGGCACTTGCTCGGATCTATCGATAAACACGAACACTGCACGCGGTATTTAAATAAGCCACAGCAAGGCTTACGACAGTTATAGTGAACGTTTATCCCTGTGCAGGACTTACAATGTGAACTGTAGGAGCAGTCATGGGCAGTTGGCAATGTGTGGCAAAAGGAAGTTTGGGTCGGTCCAGGAGGCGTGTGCAGATAGCGTAATGGTATCACGACCACTCGCGAAAAGCAGGAAATCCGGGTTCGAGTCTCGGCCCGTCATCGTTAAATTACACAGCTGAGGATTATTCATACTCGCAACTGTGAATACATTTCTTGTAATTAATTCGACAGCTGAGGTCGTATGTTCCTTCAGACATATATGCATGTGTGATGGACATTTCCTCTGATCTATCGATAAACAGGGACACTGCACACTCTATCCAGAATGCGAAACCAGTTTGTAAACCACCTGGCTCGCTATGTATACAACATCTGACAATGAAGTACGATGAACAGTCCTGCAACATTAACGTAGACGAAGAATGAACTACAGTTACCTTACTGTCTTTCGAAATGGTTACCACCGTGGAGCTCTGCGATACATGTACTGGAAACTTTGCACGAAGTCTTCCTTTGCGATGGTGTTTAAAAGCCTCGTCACGTTTTGTTGCATGTCAGGAATTCAGTCAAATCTCTTTCCTTTGATAGCGAGTTTGAGTCAAGGGAATAGGAAGAAGTTTGGAGGACTGAAAAAGTGTTTGTTCAAATGTTTGTAATTCTATGGGATGAATCTACTCTAGTCATTGGACCCTAGGCTAACAAACTACTTGAACTGACCTATACTAACCCACCAGGGAGCTCACAGTTCTTTTGTGAGCTAATGCAGTCTTCCTTCCTTCTTTACTTCCCGAACTGCATATCCTTTCCTCCTCCCGTTCTTTCCTATCCTCACTCCTTCCCCTCCCCACTGAGGGACTGATAACCTTAGCAGTTTAGTCCCCCCATCCCAACCGAACAACCCAACCCAGCCCCCAACCGATCTATACTAAGGTCAACGCACACACCCATGCTCGAGGAAGGACTCGAACCTCCGACACGAGCGACCGCGCGATTCGTAACGTGACGCTGCAGACCGCACGGCCAGTCCCACTTAGTTGGAGGATTGAAATCAAGCGAGTGTGGTGGATGTTCAAGTTGCACCGGCCCCTTTTCGGCCAGTAACTGCTTGACGATAAGGCTGTGTGTGGGCGAGAGTTGTCGTGCAACTTGAACAGCCACCATACTCGCCGGATCTCAATCTACCAGACTTCTTCTTCATATTACCTCGATTCACACTCGATTTCAAAGGAAAAGGATTCGACAATATTCTGACATACAACGAAACGTGACGAGGCTTTTGAACACCGTCGCAAAGGAAGACTTCGTACAAAGTTTCCAGGACATTTATGGCGGAGCTCAGCGGTGCATAGCTATGGGAGGTGACCATTTCGAAGGACACTACGGTAAATGTAGTTCACAGTTCATCTCCGTAATGTTAGAGGACCATTCACAGAACTTTATTGTCAGAGGCTGTATTATCGAGTTCGATAGAATGAGAACTAGTCCGCGCAAAATCTGTTTGTTGTTGTTGTGGTCTTCAGAGCGCAGAATGGTTTGAAACAGCTCTCCACGCTACCCTGCCCTATGCAAGCCTCTTCATAAGAGAATATGTACGGCAAGCTATATCCTTTTGAATCTGCTTTCTGTATTCGGCCCTCGGTCTCCCTCTGCGATTTTTACCCCACACACTTCCTTCTAATTCTAAGTTTACGATTCCTTGATGTATCAGAATATGTCCCATCAACCCATACCTTCTCTTAGTCAGGATATATAAAAAACTTTTCCCTAATTCTGGTGAGTACCTCGTCATTAGCTACGTGATCTACCCAACTAATCTTCATAATTCGTCTGTAGCACCACATTTCGAAAGATTCTATCATCTTTTTGTTGAAATGTATGTTAAGCTTAAGGGACTTAACTGCGGGGTCATCAGTCCCTAAACTTAGCAACTACTTATGAACTACCTTACACTAAAGACGCCACAAACATCCATGCCTGAGGGGGGATTCGAACCCCCGACCGTAGCGGCCGTGCAGACTGTGACTGGCGCGCCGCAGACCGCTCGGCCACTGCGGCCGGCTTTTGTCTGAACTCCTTATTGTCCACGTTTCACTCCCATACAGTGCTACACTCCAGACAAATGCTTTCAGAAAGAACTTTGTAACATTTAAACTAATATTGGTTGTCAACAAATTTCGCTTCTTCAGATACGCTTTTCTTCCCATAACCATTCTGCATTATATATCTTCTTTACTCCGGCCATCAGAAGTTATCTTGCTACCTAAATAACAAAACTCATCTACTACTTTTATTGTCTCATTACGTAATCTAATCACTTCAGCATCGGCTGATTTTCGGACACTACAATCCATTACCTTTGTTTTACTCTTGGCTAATGTTCATCTTATACCTTCCTTTCAAGATAATGTCCATTCCGTTCAATTGTTCTTGCAGGTCTTTTGCTGTCTCTGGCAGAATTACTACGTCATCTGCAAACCGCAAGGTTTTCGTTACCTCTCCCTGGACTTTAATTCATATTTATTAAATGAAATGTTCGAGAGAGCTCGTCTGGGATAGTTCGCCGCCTCGATGAAAGTCGATTTCGTTGACGCCACGTGGCCGAATTGCGTATCGACGATAATGAAAGGATCTACATCTACATGGGATACCCTGCAAATCACATTTAAGTGCCTGGCAGAGGGTTCATCGAACCACCTTTATACTATTTATCTCCCATTCCATTCTCGAATAGCGCGCGGGAAGAAAAAACACCTGAATCTCTCCGTTCAAGTTCTGATTTCTCGTATTTTATTCTGGTGATCATTTCTACCTATGTAAGTGGGAGTCAACAATATATTTTCGGATTTGGAGGAGAATGTCGGCGATTAGAGTTTCGCAAGTAGCTCACGCCGCAGCGATAAGCGCCGTTGTTGTAATGATTCCCATCCCAGATCCTGTATCATTTCCGTAACGCAGTCTCCCCTGTATCGCGACAATACGAAACGAGCTGCCCTTCTTTGGACTCTTTCGATGTCCTCCGTCAAACCCACCTGATAAGGATCCCACACTGGGCTGCAATACTCCAAAAATGGACGTACAAGCGTAGTGTATGCAGTTTCTTTTGTAGTTCTGTTGCACGTTTTAAGGGTTCTGCCAATAAAACGCAGTCTCTGGTTCGCCTTTCCCACGATATTATCTACGTGTTCTTTCCAATTGAAATCTGAAGTAATAGTAATTCGTAGGTATTTTGTGGAGTTTACGGCCTTCACATTTGATTTATTTATCTTGTAAACAAAGTTTTCTTTTCGTACTCATGTGGACGACTTTAAAAATGTTCAAATGTTTGTTAAGCTTATGGGACTTAACTACGGGGTCATCAGTCCCTAAACTTACAAACTACTTATCAACTACCTTATACTAAGGACGGCACAAATATCCATGCCCGAGGGGGGATTCGAACCCCCGACCGTAGTGGCCGTGCAGACCATGACTGGAGCGTCTCAGTCTCCACGGCCACCGCGGCCAGCATGGACGACTTCACACTTCTCATTATTTAGAGTCAATTGCCAATTTTACACCATAGTGATATCTGATTCAGATCGGTCTGCAGTTGGTTTTGATCTTCAGATGATTTTACTAGACGGTAAATGACGGCGTCATCTCCAAACAACTTAAGAGAGCTACTTAGATTTTCCCCTAAATCGTTTATGTAAATAAGGAACAGCAGAGGACCAATAACACTACCCTGCGGAACGCCCGATATCACCTCTGTTTTAGTCGATGCTTTACCATCGATTACTACGAACTGTTTCCTCTCTGACAAGAAATCGCAAATCGCAATCGCAAATTTGGGGCGATATAGCATAACCACGCAATTTGATTAAAAGCCGTTTGTGAGGTACGGTGTCAAAAGCTTTCTGGAAAACAAGAAATACGGAATCGATTTGCGAACCTTTGTCGATAGCACCCATCACTTTGTGTGAATAAACAGCTAAAGGATGATACGGACAGCGTACAACACCCAATTCCGAGCCGGAAATCGAACCCGTGACCCCAGCGTGGTAGTCAATGAACCACGCAATTTGATTAAAAGCCGTTTGTGAGGTACGGTGTCAAACGCTTTCTGGAAATCAAGAAATACGGAATCGATTTGCGAACCTTTGTCGATAGCACCCATCACTTCGTGTGAATAAACAGCTAAAGGATGATACGGACAGTGTACAACACCCAATTCCGAGCCGGAAATCGAACCCGTGACCCTCGCGTGGTAGTCAATGAACCACGCAATTTGATTAAAAGCCGTTTGTGAGGTACGGTGTCAAAAGCTTTCTGGAAATCAAGAAATACGGAATCGATTTGCGAACCTTTGTCGATAGTACTCATCACTTCGTGTGAATAAACAGTTAAAGGATGATACGGACAGCGTACAACACCCAATTCCGAGCCGGAAATCGAACCTGTGACCCTCACGTGGTAGTCAGTGAACCACGCAATTTGATTAAAAGCCGTTTGTGAGGTACGGTGTCAAAAGCTTTCTGGAAATCAAGAAATGCGGAATCGATTTGTGAACCTTTGTCGATAGCACCCATCACTTCGTGTGAATAAAGAGCTAAAGGATGATACGGACAGCGTACAACACCCAATTCCGAGCCGGAAATCGAGCCCGTGACCCTCGCGTGATAGTCAGTGAACCACGCAATTTGATTAAAAGCCGTTTGTGAGGTAAAAAGCTTTCTGGAAATCAAGAAATACGGAATCGATTTGCGAACCTTTGTCGATAGCACCCATCACTTTGTGTGAATAAGCAGCTAAAGGATGATATGGACAGCGTACAACACCCAATTCCGAGCCGGAAATCGAACCCGTGACCACGCAATTTGATTAAAAGCAGTTTGTGAGGTACGGTGTCAAAAGCTTTCTGGAAATCAAAAAAATACGGAATCGATTTTCGAAACTTTGTCGATAGCACCCATCACTTCGTGTGAATAAAGAGCTAAAGGATGATACGGACAGCGTACAACACCCAATCCCTAGCCGGAAATCGAACCCGTGACCCTCGCGTGTCAGTCAATGACGTGCTTGGGAAGACGGGCTGTGGTTATGACGATAGCAGCAGACGCGAGGAAAGCCGCGACAAGCCCCCCGCGTCCTCGAATAGCAGGCGGCGGAGCCTTGTCCGGGACACACCCTCTTGCAGACGTAACGGCTCGCTGCAGACAGTGACGCGGCCGGCGGCCGAGTTGCGTCAGCCTACGTGCACGGCGCCACGTGCGCGGCTGCAGGCACGCGTCTGCCGCCGACCCCACCGAGAAAGTACCGCCTCGCGTCTCGTAGGCGTCACCATCTTTCAGGCTGCCAACGTAGCTCATTTGGCCGAAGCAAAGGAAACGAGCAATTTAGTCGTGACCCACACTTCGTTCATCTTAAGACTAAACAAATGTTTGTATAGTTTATGGGAGTTAACTACGGGGTCATCAGTCCCTAAACTTACAAACTACTTACGAACTAGGACGGCACAAATATCCATGCCCGAGGGGGGATTCGAACCCCCGACCGTAGTGGCCGTGCAGACCGTGACTGGAGCGCCTCAGTCTCCTCGACCACCACGGCCGGCTAAGACTAAACCTAATGTAAACAAACACAGAGTGTTGATTTTGCCGCGGTGGAGTAGCCGAGCGGTCTAAAGCGTCTCGCTGCGGAGCGCGCGGTTGCTCGCCGTGGAGGTTCGAGTCCTCCCTGGGTCATGGGTGTGTGTGTGTTGTCCTTAGGTTAGTTTACCTAGGTTTAAGTAGTTTTTAAGCTACGGATTGATGACCACGCAGTTTGGTCCGATAGATTTACAAACATTTGAACGTTTTTAGTATTGATTTGTCAGCAGCAGTGACCTGTACACCACCTGGATCTTGAACTTCAGCCACATTCTACCATACACAGTCACGACACTAACACAGATATTTGTTATACGCCACAACAGCAGCGTTCCAAGCGCGGGCAAGGTACATTTGTGAATACGACGTCTGACGAGTGTGAATAGCAAAGAAATAGGTGAATAGTGTCGTTTAAACTGATTTTAACATACTTTTTAGGGCAGGGATGGTACACAGTGCCATAAAAATTGCAATAACTAGAAAATAACTCCACATTAGTCTTTATTACGTTTCCTAAGAACCTTTCCAAGACAGTTTACGACTATCTTGAAATCTGCGACTTTTTAATCAAGACTGTCAATTTCTATTAAGAACGATAAATGGCTAATAAACAACAAAATACCCAACCTTTTTGCAGAAATACGTCGGTTTTTCACTCGAAAAAGGCAAGTTTGTCAGTGGCGAACTAAGGGGGGGGGGGTTTCCAAATGCCTCAAAAAGCACTTTTTTGCGCCTTTTTCGTTCTGGGGCATACAAATCTTGAAAGCAACTTTCTTCTATCTGTAGACGACTGCATCTGAAGTCTGGCGCAGAGCGACTACAATAAAATTGTTAAAACAGGGAGAACCAGCTTTGGCTGCATTACAACCTTAATTTTTTTTATTACAAATCGATTTCAGTCAGTGTCTGACCATCATTAGTGCTTGAGTCCAAGCCCTGTGGGCCCACAAATCCTCGCACTTTGCACGTTAACATAACATAAGAAGAACATTTAGAGCACTATATGTTCTTCTTATGTTACGTTAACATGCAAAGTGCGAGGCTTTGTGGGCCCACCGGGCTTGGACTCAAGCACTGATGATGGTCAGACACTGACTGAAATCGATTTGTAATAAAAAATAAAGGTTGCAATGCGGCCAAAGCTGGCTCTCCCTATTTTAATAACGTTTTTTAGACTGTTCAGATGTGTTCAGATGTTTGTTAAGCTTAAGGGACTTAACTACGGGGTCATCAGTCCGTAAACTTACAAACTACTTATGAACTACCTACAACAAAGGACGGCACAATTATCCATGCCAGAGGGGGGATTCGAACCCCCGACCGTAGTGGCCGTGCAGATCGTGACTGAAGCGCCTGAGTCTCCTCGGCCACCGCGGCCGGCCCCAGGCCTCCGGCAGCCTTAGTCCGACACTGAGGTTTCTTCAATTCCAGTCAAATCAGTGAGTGCTGAACGTAAGAAACTTATATAGAATGCAATACCTACATTATTTAATGTACCAGATTAGCTATTACAGCTGTAGCTCATTTAATTTATTTTGTAAATCTATCTGACCAAACTGTATGGTCTTCAGTCCGTAGCTTACAAACTACTTAAACAAAGGTAACCTAACCTAAGGACAACACACACCCATGCCCCAGGGAGGACTCGAACGTCTGACGGCGAGCAACCGTGCGCTCCGCAGCGAGGCGCCTTTGACGGCTCGGCTACTCCACCGCGGCAGCTGTATCTAAATGAAAATCCTCACAAACGTGACAAAATATCGAAAAAAACTGCTTCCCAACAAAGCAGAAATCAGTTCCATAATTGTTGCTACATCTGAACCACAAACGGCAAGAAACTTTGAGACATTTTTTATAAGCAAAATTAATTACACTCAAAAGTATATACGTTTATAAGAAAGATGAGTTAATTGGAAAAATGTGCCAATCATTATACTGCACATCGAATTTTTACACGTCAATGAAAGTGCCTGTCTTATAAGAACAGACCACAACAGGAATTAATGTTTCTCGTCTGTTTATATTCTCTTACTTTTATTGGAGTTGGCTGCAAGACATACACTTATTAGTATGTATTTCCTCATGAATAAGTTGTTGTTTATATCACTGAAACAGGAAAACGCGGCTGTTTTTATATTTATTTCACGGTTATTTATGTCTTTTGATATTTTCTAATGCCTGGAACGCAAAAATTACAGATACTATTTGGTTAAATACATAGAAAAGTAATTATAAACAAACATTGTTCTTACGGCACCTTGTCCACCACTAGGAGCGCTATTGTCGTTGCAACTGTCGGTTGGTAACAAATTTTACAGCAGTGAGTGTGCCGACCGCAGTGGCCGAGGGAACTGAGGCGCTCCAGTCACGATCCGCACGGCCACTATGGTCGGGGGTTCGAATCCCCCCTCGGGCATGGATATTTGTGCCGTCCTTAGTATTAGCTAGTTCATAAGTAGTTTGTAAGTTTAGGGACTGATGACCCCGTAGTTAAGTCCCATAAGCTCTACAAACATTTGAACATTTTTTTTAGCAGTGAGTGTCGTGACTATGTATGTTAGACTGTGCACAGCCGTCTTACCGTGTCATCCATATATGTTGATATTCCGTTTCTTGCCAAATTACAACATGACTGCTACGAAATACCAGTCAATATATTGCATACTGACATAAAATTCGAAACAAGAGGTTAGCAAGCAATTCTTTGTCATGTACAAACTGGTGGAAACTCGTCTGGCAAATTACAACATGCCGGCCAATGCAAAATCATGTCCAAAACATTTGAATGTGTTAACACGCTGCTGTTACATGCTGAGAGACCAGAGTTATACGTCCAGTTTGTGTAGAGGTCACTGGTTACCAGCCATAGCACTCGGTTGTTCTGCTCTTAAAAAGTAGGTTCCAATTAGGTGTATCCTATCTATTAAAGTGTTAATATGAACTAAAATATAAAATACTCTAATGAATTAACGTCCATCAAATTGGTCTTAGATCATTTTTTGTTATGTTTTCAAAAGTCGTGTTCAGTCGAAACCTCTGAAAAGGTCATTTATACTGCGATTGTCGCGCTTCTAATATGTGAGGTTAAATGGCTAAAGTTGCTTCTTGCTCCTTAGTGAAACCTGCACCTGGAACAACTTTGAAAAGTGGTTTCGTCGATTCTGTTGTTGACCGCCTCGTTATCATTGTAGGAAACTACAGTTCCAGTACTGCTATGTATTCTTCGGAGGTTTGAGTCCTTGCCGCGCTGTAATGGCCATAAGGTTCTAGGCGTCGTGTCAGGAAAATATGCGGCCGCTCCCGCCGAAATTTCGAGTCCACCCTTGGGAATATGTGATTGTGCATGTGTGTGTGTTGTCCTTAGGATACGTATAAGTTAGTTTACTTTTAAGTTTAGACCCGCTTGGTTAGCCGTGTGGTCTAACGCACCGCTTTCCGAGACTGGGAGGCGTATCGGCCCCGGTTCGAATCTGCCCGGCGGATTAACGAAGGGGGTCCGAGCGCCGACCAGCCTGGATGTGGTTTTCAGGCGGTTTTCCACTTGCCCCTAGGTGAATGCCGGGCTGGTCCTCAAGTCCCGCCTCAGTTACACGATTCGCAAACACTTCATAACACTTTAC
The DNA here is from genome assembly GCA_026315105.1 of Locusta migratoria. Taxonomy (NCBI): domain Eukaryota; kingdom Metazoa; phylum Arthropoda; class Insecta; order Orthoptera; family Acrididae; genus Locusta; species Locusta migratoria. The sequence goes on from CM048755.1 coordinate 286,796,016, forward strand.
ACTTTCACACATATGACACTATACACAGACATTTGGGGCACACATTTCTTCCCGGGGGGCAAAGGGTGACGGCAGGAAGGGCATCCAGCCACCCGGTCAATACTAACATGCCAAATCTGCAGTAACAAAGCCGACCCTGCCTATGCGGGAAAAGGGCTGAAAAGAAAAGAAGAAATACTTTTAAGTTTAGGGACCGATGACTACAGTAGTTTGGTCCATTAGGTTTACAAAAATTCGAAACATTTGTTCGAGTCCTCCCTCGGGCATGGGTGTGTGTGTTGTCCTTAGCATACGTTGTTGTGGTCATCAGTCCGCAGACTGTTTGATGCGGCTCTCCACGCTACCCTGTCCTGTGCAAGTCTCCGAACAACCTACATCCACTTGAGCGTGCTTACTGTTTTCATCTCTCGGTCTCAGTTTACGATTTTTAAACCCATATAGTTCCTTCTAATGCTGCACTGAGAATTCCCTGATGTCTCATACTGTGTCCCACCAATACATCCATTCTCGTAGTCAAGATATGCCAGAAATTTCTTTTCTCCCCATTCTGTTCAGTACCTCCTCATTAGTTACGTGATCTACCCATCTAATTTTCATCATTCGTCTGTAGCAACTCATTTCAATAGCTTCTATCATATTTCTATCCGAACTCCTTATCGTTCACGTTTCACTCCCGTGCAATGATACATTCCAAACAAATGGTTTCAGAAAAGAGTTGCTAAGGTTTAGATTAATACTGGATGTCAACAAATTTCGCTTTTTCAGAAATGCTTTCCTTCCCATAGTCATTCTGCGTTTTACATCTTCTTTATTTCTGCCATCAAAAGACTCGTTCAGTTGCTCTTCCATGTCCTTTGCTGTCTCTGACAAAATTACAGTGTCATCGGCAAACCGCTACGTTTTTATTTCTTCACTCTGAACTTTAATTCCTTCTCCAATTTTCCCCTTGCATTTCTTCACAGCTCGCTCAATGTACAGATCGAATGACATCGAGGAAAGTCTATATAACCCTGTCTTACTCCCTTCCCAACCACTGCGTCCCTTTCGTGCCCTTCTATTCTAATAACTGCTGTCTGGGTTTTGTATAAGTTGTATATTTTACGCCCGCTGTCTTCATAATTTGAAAGAGTGTTTCCCAGTCAACTTCATCAAAAGCTTTCTCTGAATCTACAGAAGTTAGAAACGTAGGTTTTCCTCCCCTTAACCTATCTTCTAAGATAGGTTAGTTTCAGTAATTTGTAAGTCTAGACACCGATGACCTCAGCAGTTTGGTCCCTTGGGTTTACGGACATTTGTTCTTCGGATTCGGATAAACAGATTACCAGACGAGAGTGAGTAATACTTTCAACAATTTTAATATTTAACAACACGGGAAAATTCTGAGAATATGATTTTACGTCATTCAAAGTCCATGAAAAAATGCCACGTGAGGAAGTTTCGTCACTCTTGTTTTTAAATACAATGATGTATTAGTTAAGGATAAGAGCATATTACTTTTCCATCTGGTATTTAAAGAAGCATGTTTCCAGAGTTTTGCAGTGTATTAATTTATTTCCGCTCAAAATCTGATATTCAAAGCTATGTTGTACTTCTGCTCGTCTCTTTCTATGTATTAACTGTAATAAATTTTGCTGCAGTTTCAAAATGTTCAAATGTTTGTAAATCTATCGGACCAAACAGCGTGGTCATCAGTCCGTAGCTTACAAACTACTTAAACTAAGGTAAAATAACCTAAGGACAACATACACACACCCATTCCCCACGGAGGACTCGAACTTCCGACGGCGAGCAACCGCGTGCTCCGCAACGAGGCGCTTTAGACCGATCGGCTACTCCACCGCGGCGCTGCAGTTTCGTTAGACCAGTTGGCTTGTCATTGCTATCCAAGTTAAATGCGTCCGGTGAAGCTGTTGTCCCGTACTATAGCTGAGTCGATGTGCGAGTAACGCACAACATAACACGTACCATTATTTTACTTGACGGTACCAGAGAGAGCTTGGTTCCCGCTCCACGTGAATCGAAAACCAAAGAGATTTCAGCTGACGTGTAAGAATACATGCCGCGCGGGAATGGCCGTGGGGGTCTGTGGCGTCATGTTACGGACTGCACGGCCGCTCCCGTCCGAGGTTCGAGTCCTCCCTCTGGCATGGGTGTGTCTGTTGTCCTTAGGATAAGTTAGTTGAAGTAGTTTACAAGTATAGTTGCCGATGACCTTGACAGTTTTGTCCCTTGGTATTAGAAACATTTGAACATTTGAAACATTTCAGGAATGCATAATGTTTACATCAGGTCTATTCAAATGTTCAAATGTTTGTAAAGCTCAAGGGACTTAACTGCGGGGTCATCAGTCCCTAAACTTACAAACTACTATTGAATTACCTTATACTAAAGACGACACAAATACCCATGCCCTAGGGGGGATTCGAACCCACGACGGCGGACCGCCACGCGCACCGCAACACGGCGCTCCAGCACGCGTGGCTAATCCGCCGCGGCTCAGGTTTATTCTTATGGTGAACGGAGTATAGTTGCAGGACCGGTTCCAAACTTTCGCTTGGAATGGTTCACGTCAAATATAAATTCAGGTTATTGCTATGGTGTCTGTTTTCGGACATGCCCGTAAATCAATAATTGTAAATATGCCCACAACAGGCAATCACAATTTCAATGTGGACGCATTCAAACGCTCGATTCCTTGAGGAAATCCAGTATAAGCTGCGAGCAAGAGGAATCAATAGGGAGGGGGCTAGAAGTTGAGAATATGCGTTGGAAGGGAAGCGTGCCTGGATAGTCCAATTGGCACCGGGCGCCGTGGATCAGCGCGCAAGGTCAGGGGGCTGAACGCCCTCTGTAATAAAAAAGCTGAGTCAAGAACACTTAGAACAAAAACGAACAAACAGGACCAGCGACCGCAAAGAACAGAAAAAGCAATGGTTAAGGCGACCGCTGGCCCGAGGCGGGAAATCCGGGTTCGAATCCCGGTCCAGCACAAATTTTAAACTTTGTCGTTGAATTTATTTCAACCTCCGAACGATCCTCAACGATCGAAATGTTTCAAAATTTCAATTTCATAAATTGAGGTGGCTCGACAGGACATTGAACCACATACATCCGCATTCAACTTGAGTGTCTTAACCATCAGGCGCTCACACCAATTGAAGTAACGTTAGCACTCCCTCGGCGGCGTTTACAACTCTATAAGTTGGTTTTAGATTTTGAATGTCTACGCGTGATTAGATCGAGCTACAGTCATTGAATTCACGAGCTGATGCATTTAGCTTAAAAGAAAAGTAAGTTACGAACTTACACAACGATTTTTATCGTATTTTTTTTGTTGAGAAAAGTATTTTGTCATTGAATCACAGGCACAAATAGTTTCACTGTCTTTCCCAATGCAGAAATATATGTCTGTACCTTCAGTTCGAGAGGGCATAGTGTCTGCCTTAGCGCAAAACGATTCTTCTTCACTTCATTGTCGTGAATAACTGGCGGGACCACAGACAGTTCAGTCTGCGTTTTAACATAGCCTTCGCCTCTCCACGACGAGAGGAGTCACCAAAACTGACACGTGGTTCGAATTCCAGATTAAGCTTTAGGTCCCTTTTCCCCTGATAGATAAATGGGATAGGCTAGGGATACGGAAACGCCAGTTGTCGAACTGAAAGACCTGCACCAGGCCAATGAGCCACATCAAATTATTATTATAATTATAATTATTATTGCCGTGATTATTTATTTCAATTTCTTCAAGTTTAGAATCAATGTCATTCGGTTCATCGGTAAGGTCAATTACTACAATCCCCTCTGTCGCCTCATCCTTACGTGAATTCCTAATTATTTGCATCCAGTCTCCAATTCGGCTACATCGTTCCTTCCCGTAGTGAATAAAAATTACTTAACATTCTGAAGAGAATGAGGTAAAGAGGGGGGGGGGCGACAAGTATATAAAGGGAAATAATAACAAGATTTCGATAAACTAGACTGCATGAACATATATTTGCATTTTTCGCAATGGTAGAAAATCTGGTAGGCAACAGATTGCGAGGTGGCACTTGCACCTTACGAACAAAGACACAGTAAAGCTAGTGGCGTCATCAGTAGGTGTAACCGGTATGTTATTTCTGGCTTGCAGCCATCATACTCACTTTCCTCAGAGCAGGTCAGAACAAAACTGCAGGCAGCTGACGCACGCTGATGTAAGGTTGCACTACCGTTACTATTCCCGCTGGAAACGCAGCCTAAAATTCTAGTACTCTATTGTGATAGGCCTGTGCATTTGGAGGTTACGCGCAGAAACTCTGTAATTTTTTAATAAAAAAATAAGAAACATTTTTTTATTAAATTTACGTGAGTTTCATAATAAATCATGGTGATTTACATCTCAGTAAATTAGCTCACTACGCCTATTTTCATTCATTGCTTTCATATGGGATCATATTCTGGGGCAATTCAACATTGAGTAAAAAAGTATTCATTGCACAAAAGCGTGTAATCAGAGTAATTGCTGGAGCCCACCCAAGAGCATCCTGCAGACATTTATTTAGGGATCTACGGATCTTCACTGTTGCTTCACAATATATATAGTCACTCATGAAATTTGTTATTAACAATCCGATCCAATTCAAAAATAATAGCAGTGTGCATAGCTACAACACTAGGAGAAAGGATGATAGTCACTATTCAAGGTTAAATCTAACTTTGGGTCAGAAAGGGGTGAATTATGCTGCCACAAAAGTCTTTGGTCACTTACCAAGTAGCATCAAAAGTCTGACAGATAGCCAACTAGTATTTAAAAAGATATTAAAGGAATTTCTGAATGGCAACTCGTTCTACAATGTAGATGAATGTTTAGATAAAACTGAAAGAAATAACAACAAAAAATGTAATAAAAAATCCTTAACATATTGATTGTCAGATGTAGACAACATTTACTAAACTGACACGTTCCACATCGTTACGAAATGTCGTATTTATGATCTATGGAACAAATATTAATCTAATCTAATATAATCATCGCTCAGTAGCAAGCTACCATTTAGTTGTTTCAGACCATTAAAAACCATTAAAATTAATAAAGAAATGAAATACGAGAAAGCACCACCGCGTTTTGGCACGAGTTTACGCACACGCAGAGACCCAAGTGGATCGCGGTGTCTACTCATTCCAGTTTCAGCAGTTATGACGGGCATAACCGCTGTCCGATGCGGTCGATCTTGTGCTAGTAATTTCTCATCTAAACGTTTATTTGAAAATTTAAGTGAACATAAATTTACCATGTTAGATTGAAAAAGTTTATACGAAAGTATAGTTTAAGAATTGTGCAGTTTCTCTACTTATGCGTTAATAATAATAAAAAGATAGGGTGGCATCCCTTTATAAAGATCTTTAGTACATAATTTGTTTTACCAAACAAGTTCCTAACTGACCACACACACACACACACACACACACACACACACAAAATATCTTCGAAGGATGATTCGAACATCCGACAGGTACGGCTGCGATTCCGAATCGTTCCCGCGCGGCTGTTTATTTTTCTTTGCCCTGTTCACAGCAATGAAATCCAAGTGGTCTATTTATCTTATCCAGGTCAGAGAAATCCTAACAGTGCTAGCCAATAAAAACATCCCGATTACCACGGATGCAAATGTAAAGTCACTGTCGTGGTTCAGCAGGATGCTCGATGGAAAAAGAGCTGCTTTAGAGGATCTAATTACAGAGTTTAACATACATGTCGCTAACGAAGGGGTAGTTCTCCTACATACAGTAATCCTGCGGGTGTGGAAGACAACGTAGATGTTACTCTTCTTTCTACCTCGATGATAACCAAGCTCCAACAATGGAAGTTCCTGGATAACGTTACTACCAATGATCACAATGTTATATCGTTTGAGACTGAAGATGCACATGCTGAATTTCGGCAGTGACAGATAGCCAAAAACTATGCCAGGACAGATTGGGATTTACTTTTCCAGGAATTTCGCTCTCTACAGCCCTGAAGGGTCTTGAACATTGACACTTTCACCTACGAACTGACAGCTTCCATACAGAGAGTAATTGAGGAGATTGTCCCGGACTCGAGGATATCATATATACCAAATCCGGTACCTTGGTCTGACAAACCTGATGAGTATTGTCAGTCTACGAGGAGATTTAGGCGACGATATCTTACAAGTTTTATACTGGAACAACGAAGATATCTGTTAGGAACATATAACATATAGAAGAAATAGACACACGTAAATTGAAAAGATCAAGAAAGTGAGACAGAAAAGTTGGGAGACGTTTGTAAAAGACAATGCCTGTTTAGAGCCCTGGGGAAATCCTAACTGTGCTAGACGATAAAAACATCCTGATTACCACGGATGCAAATGCTAAGTCATTGTTAGGGAAAAAATCAGGGACCCAACCGCTTTGTCCACGTTATGGTTCGAGATGTGGTCACTACAGAATGAAGTGACACTGCTCAAACTTTACTCAATGTGCTGCTCCCTGGCGATGACTCTAATGAAGATACACTAAAACAGGATGAGATGAACTTGATGGACCATATAATAATAACTCAAATGTATATCCCTTTTCTCAAGCCGAGATAAATCTGAAAATTAAAGGTTTGAAAGCAGAGAAAGTGCCAGGCCCTGATAATTCACCAACCATGGTGATACAAAAACTGGCACCGAAGTTAATCCCTGTGCTAGAGTATCTTTACAGTGCATGTCTCGAACAACAGAGTTCCCCAAAAAGTAGAAACGTGCTAGGGTAGTCATTCTAAAAAAGTGAGATAACCGGGATACTTCATACACAAGTCTTATCGTCCAATCAGTCTCCTTGATATACACTCTTGGACATTAAAATTGCTACACCACGAAGATGACGTGCTACAGACGCGAAATTTAACCGACAGAAAGAAGATGCTGTGATATAAAAATGATTAGCTTTTCAGAGCATTTACACAAGGCTGGCGCCGGTGGCGACAACTACAACGTGCTGACATGGGGAAAAAATGTTCAAATGTTTGTATAGCTTATGGGACTTAACTACGGGGTCATCAGTCCCTAAACTTATAAACTACTTATGAACTAGCTAACACTAAGGACGGCAAAAATATCCATGCCCGAGGGGGAATTCGAACCCCCGACCGTAGTGGCCGTGCAGACCGTGACTGGCGCGCCGCAGTCCCCTCGGCCATCGCGGCCGGCGACATGAAGGAAGTTTCCAACCGATTTCTCATACACAAACAGCGGTTGACCGGCGTTGCCTGGTGAGACGTTGTTGTGATGCCTCGTGTAAGGAGGAGAAATGCGTACCATCACGTTTCCGACTTTGATAAGGTTAGGATTGTAGTCTATCGCGATTGCGATTTATCGTATCGCGACATTGCTGATCGCGTTGGTCGCGATCCAATGACTGTTAGCAGAATATAGGATCGGTGGGTTCAGGAGGGCAATACGGAACGCCGTGCTGGATCCCAACGGCCTCGTATCATGAGCAGTCGAGATGACAGGCATCTTATCCGCATGGCTGTAACGGATCGTGCAGCCACGTCTCGATCCCTGAGTCAACAGATGGGGACGTTTGCAAGACAACAATCATCTGCACGAACAGTTCGACAACGTTTGCAGCAGCATTAACTATCAGCTCGAAGACTATGTCTGCAGTTACCCTTGACAGTGCATCACAGACAGGAGCGCCTGCTATGGTGTACGCAACGACGAACCTGGGTGCACGAATGGCAAAACCTCATTTTTCGGATGAATCCAGTTTCTGGTTACAGCATCATGATGGTCGCATCCGTGTTTGGTGACATCGTGGTGAACGCACATTGGAAGCGTGTATTCGTACAGCCATACTGGCGTATCACCCGGCGTGATTGGTTACACGTCTCGGTCACCTCTTGTTCGCATCGACGGCACTTTGAACAGTGGCCGTTACATTTTAGATTTGTTACGACCCGTGGCTCTATCCAGCATTCGAACCCTGCGATTCCCAACATTTCAGCAGGATAACGCACGACCGCATGTTGCAGGTCCTGTACGGACCTTTCTGCATACGGAAAATGTTCGACTGTTGCCCTGGCCAGCAGATTCTCCAGATATCCCACCAACTGAAAACCTCTGGTCAATGGTGGCCGAGCAACTGGCTCGTCACAATACGCCAGTCACTACTCTTGATTAACTGTGGTATCTTGTTGAAGCTGCATGGGCATCTCAACTTGCACACGCCATCCAAGCTCTGTTTGACTCAATGTCCAGGCGTATCAAGGCCGTTATTACGGCCAGAGGTGGTTGTTCTGGGTACTGATTTCTCAGAATCTATGCACCCAAATTGCATGAAGATGTAATCATAGTATAATATATTTGTCCAATGAATACCCGTTTATCATCTGCATTTCTTCTTGGTGTAGCAATTTTAATGGCCAGGGGTGTACTTGGGCAGTTCTTTGAAAAAATACTTTCTGATGATGATCCTAATGAAGATACACCAATACAGAATGAGATGAACTTGATGAACCATATAATAAAAACTCAAATGTTTTGCCAATCGGAGGTAAATGTGAAAATTAAAGGTTTGAATGCAGGGAATGCGCCAGGCCCTGTTGATATACCAACCATAGTGATACAAAATCTGGCGCCGAAGTTAATCCTGGTGCTAGAGTATCTTCACAGTGCGTGTCTCGAACAACAGAGTTTTCCCAAACAGTGGAAACAGGCTAAGGTAGTCATTCCAAAATAGAAAGATGACAGGGATACTTCATACACAAGTCTTTTCGACCAATCTGTCTCCTTTATATACTTGGGAAGATCTTTGAAAAGTTACTTTCTGACAGACTGGCAAGTCATCGAATGTTGTATAGCCTGAATGAGCACCAACTTGGATTCCTTAGGGGCAAGTCCACTCAAGTCCTTACTTGAGAGATATGGGGTGTCCACGGTAGCTGTGTAGGTGTTTACCTACTGTGAGGAGAGACTTGCGGAGTTACAATCACCGGGGCAGTCAGACCAAAAAAGGTCTCCAAAAGGACCAGTTTGTTTGGAACTCAGTATGGAGCCACTGCTGAATAACTTTCAGCAAGAAGCGGTTGTCCTTGGAGTGGTGGCCTATGCGTATGATTTGCTCGTGTAGCTGCAGTCAAACTCGAGAAGACAAATGGAGGAAAGGGCCTTAACGACAATGTCACATTTAATGAATCGGTGTATAAGAACAAAACTAAAATTTACATCTGCAAAATAAAACTACGACCTGTTCAAGGAGAAACTGCAAAGGGGCCCTATAATTAGACTTGACGATGAATCAATAAGATGCCAAAAGGTAGCGATGTACCTGGGTGTCTACCTTGACCATAGACTGTCCTTGGAAACCCACAGTGGAGAAGTTTCAAGCAAAGCCTTTGTCCCATATAACAAATTGATCTCAATCGGACAGAGGAGGTTGTACTTGCCCCTAATGCGATGAATTTATACCACAACAGTCAGCTTGCTTCAGTTGTGGGACACGGGGCAGCGCCTTGGCTCACAGGCTCAGACTGGCAGCACCAGCTGCCGCCTTGAGGAAAGTGCAGAGGAATATAATAGTCACATCATGGGAGGGCCTTCGGGAGTTCACCCACGGACGGCCTTAAGTCATCATGAGATTATGTCCAATAGACCCGATAATACAGCATCGTGCTACAATTTACTGTATTAAAAGGCATGATTGCAAAAGGTAGACGAATAATGGGGAGGGACTGTCGAAGCATTAAAGAAACAAAAAGAGCGACAACAGATATTTAGCAAAATCAGTGGGAACATTTGGACACTGCACGAATGGTCTTTCAATTTATTCCTTCATTTCATTCAAGGCAAAAAATGAAAATCTATCCAAGTCGAGGCTTAACTTCTTAACGGACCACGGGCCATATCTAGTGTGTTCACACAGGATTGGGAAAAGACCTGATCAAGTCAGCTACTGTGGAGCTGAGGTGGGCACCCCAGATCACATAGTCTTCGACTGCCCTACTTGCGAGGGATCAGTCACAACGTTTCGATCTGACGTGGAGAGATAAGGATCGCGATGAAGGAGGTGCTGGATGACTTGCCCACCTTGCCAGATCAAGATCTAGGATTAAGTAAATAGGATCGGTAAAAGTAAAGGTGATGGTTTGCTTCCCTACTCTCCCACTCGGACAAACATAGTTTAGCCGCGGTGGAGTAGCCGAGCGGTCTAAAGCGTCTCGCTGCGGAGCGCGCGGTTGCTCACCGTGGAGGTTCGAGTCATCCCTGGGGCATGGGTGTGTGTGTTTGTTCAAAAAATGTTCAAATGTTTGTAAAGTCTATGGGACTTAACTGCGGGGTCATTAGTCCCTAAACTTACAAACTACTTATGAACTACTTACGAACTAGGACGGCACAAATATCCATGCCCGAGGGGGGATTCGAACCCCCGACCGTAGTGGCCATGCGGACCGTGACTGAAGCGCCTTAGTCCCCTCGGCCACCGCGGCCGGCTGTGTGTTTGTCCTTGGGTTAGCTTACCTAGGTTTAAGTAGTTTGTAAGCTACGGACTGATGACTACGCAGTTTGGTCCGATAGAATTACAAACATATTTTTTGAAACATAGTTTAAGTAGTGGTGCTCCTGAAGGAGAGGGTAGTAGTTAGAGCACCTATTGTAGAATGTAGACAGTTGAATTATATTAATCTGTCAAATCAGAAATAACAATGTAATTTGTGTTCATAGGCAATGGGTCGTTAGATAGCAGAACGCGCCCACGTCCTCGCCGTTAGGGACGGGTGTTGGTTATTAAGGGCTGATAAGTGGCAGTCCTATTGTAAATTGAGATAACTTATTATTTATCTAAATACCATTGTAAAAAATCCTTGCTTAATATAACTGTAGTTAGCAGTACAGCAGGGTTTGTATCAGTCTCTAGTTTACAGACCATTTTAGTAATTGTAGATGGTCTCTGGTCTAAAATAATTGGGAGCCATTCAGATAGACAGTCGTTTTTCTCTTGCTCTATTTCGGGGTGTAACATGAAGGAAATGACTACTAAAGGTACGCGGAACCCTCCGCAACGAACCATTGGCGGCTATTAGAGTATGAAAATAGATTATACCAGTTTAAGTTTAGTTTTTTCTATTTTTCCTAGTGTTACAATTTTAAAACCTAGTAATCTGTGTTATTTGGCATTTTTATTAAGTATAAGGCACACAAAATGGCTAAGTACCACAAATTACAATTCCCATTTTCGAGTACCTGAATTCGAAGCGTGATCTCGAAAGCCTTATATCAATTTCCTGTGCTTCACATAAATATTGATTGGTCAAAGAAAATACTAATATTCAGATTACATGATAGACAACTTCCTGTGCATTCCTTAGTATCAATATGTCATAAATAATAAATTACAACACCTACGGTACAAGCATCAATATACAAATTAAGTTTGTTTGGTGGTATTTCAACCATTAACTATGTGTATGAGTTTCTACTACAGTAGAACGAAGAAAGTAACCGTCATACGTCTTTTCTGATTGTCTTTAGAGGTATACGTGCGCTACTCAAGTTTAGTATCTCGTATCGGAGGCATCGTGTCTTCACTGTAAATTCTTGTGAACATTCTTTCCAGCAGCTGCGCTAACTCCCACCCTTCGTGCTTGCCACAAGACAATTTGTCAACGTTTGGCAGCTGCTTTGAAGCCTCCCAGAACTTGGGGCTACGTGGAAGTTCATTTTTAATCTTGAATCGACCCTCTTTCGAGAAGCGGCGCCTTGCGATTCCTTGGAAAATGTCATTACGTGTTGCATTTTACCTGAAAATGCGGTGGGTATTGGTTTCGATAAATTTTGAAGATATCATGAAAGTAACAATAACTTACAAACTTTAGCGTCGAACGTAATAGACCTAAGGCTATATGTACTACTACGGCACATTAGAAACTAAATATAAAATCACAGTTACAGTCAAAGAATTTACGGACAAATTTAGTGTGTAATTTGAATAGGGAAAATGGCTGTGACACTCGATAGTACTAGTAACGTCAATACGAAGCAATGATCAATCTAAATAGCCCTTTGTAGTACTATATGATACTTTGGATTAAACTAAATTTGTCGAAAAAAAAAACAGAGTTAGCCACAGACGTGTAAGTAGAGGTGAGGCTGTAAGCTGTGTGACATCTTCAAGGTGGGTTGTGGAACAGTCTTATACATCTATAGAGCAGTATCTACAGCGTCATGTGTTGTCGAATATAGAACACTTATACACTACCGTAAATAAAGAATTAGTACACCCTCTTAAGGATTTACAATTCCCTTAGAATTCATTGTTGAAAGAGTGCATATGAAGTACATGAAATGATTATATTTACGAAAATGTTTGTAGATCTTACGGGACTTAACTACGGGGTCATCAGTCCCAAAACTTACAAACTACTTATGAACTAGCTAATACTAACGACGGCACAAATATCCATGCCCGAGGGGGGAATTCTAACCCCCGACCGTAGTGGCCGTGCAGAACGTGACTGGCGCGCCGCAGTCCGCTCGGCCACTGCGGCCGGCGATTATATTTACGGATCGATATCTTAAGCACTACTCAAGTACCAGGTGTCGACCCATGTTGAAACACCCACAATAATAAGTGGTGTAGTATCTACGTGCGCCAATGCAGGCAATGATTTTGGCATCCATTTGATCATTTAGATGTCAAATACTGTCTTGAGATACATTATTCCACGCTTTCTCCACCTGTTTATGTAGTTTTACAAGAGTTGTGAGTTGACGAGTACGTGTGTACGTTGTCGTCACATCATATCCCACACGTGTCCGCCTCCGTAGTATAGTGGACAGAGTGAGAGATTTGAGAGATTGCCACACAGGGGGCCCGGGTTTGATTCCCGGTCGGGATGGAGATTTACTCCACTCGGGTGACGGTGTTGCCGGCCGCGGTGGCCGAAGGGACCGAGGAGCTCCAGTCACGGTCTGCACGGCCACTACGGTCGGGGATTCGAATCCCCCCTCGGGCATGAATATTTGTGCCGTCCTTAGTATTAGTTAGTTCATAAGTAGTTTGTACGTTTAGGGACTGATGACCCCGTAGTAAAGTCCCATAAGCTATACAATCATTTGAACATTTTGACTGGGTGTTGTGTCGTCCTCATCATCATTTCATCATCATCGACGCGCAAGTCGCCCCAGTGGCGTCACCTAAGGACTTGCATCAGTCAGTCCGAACACGATCCCAGCTGGGGTCTAACGGCCAAAAATGCCACACGTAATCGTCATCATCATCTTCATCATCCCACACGTGCCCGATTGGAGACAGGTCCTGATACCATGCTGGCCAGAGAAGTTGCTGCACGTCTTGGAGAGCACGTTGAGTTTCACCCGTAGTGTGTGGATCAGTATTATCCTAAATCCATTTTTTAAATGGAACAATGGTTGTTTCTATCATGCACTGGAATTTTTGACACCAGCTGGCTGCAAAGAATTTTGAATGACTGATGGGGCTGATGAATATAAATATTTCGAAACATTCTGAAAATAAAGCACATATGTTTTTAACATAAACTTATATGTTTTTAAATTAACACCCTATATTATTTCATCAGAAATCTATAGCATGACAATGGCGTTGATTGTATCACAATACGCCAGTTATATCCCGAGATATTGCGAAGTAAAGCTGACGCTTGAAATACGCGAAAGGCGCGGCTAGCGCACGTCCTGAGCAGCGTGGGGTTGTCGCCCGAGTCTCAGGACGTGCACGAGCCACGCGTATTTCAAGCGTCAACTTCGCTTCGCAATATCTCGGAATGTAATTGGCGTATTGCGATGCAATACATTGCTGATGAAATGATATAGGGTGTCCTTTTAAAAACACATTAGTTTGTGTTAGAAGCACGTATGCTTTTGTTTTAGAATGTTTCAAAATATTTACATTCATGAGCAAAAAAAAAAAAAAAAAAAAAAAAAAAAAAAAAAAAAAAAAAAAAAGTTCAAATGTTTGTAAAGCTTATGGGACTCGACTACGGGGTCATCAGTCCCTAAACTTACAAACTACTTACGAACTAGGACGGCACAAATATCCATGCCCGAGGGGGGATTCGAACCCCCGACCGTAGTGGCCGTGCAGACCGTGACTGAAGCGTCTCAGTCCCCTCGGCCACCGCGGCCGGCTACATTCATGAGCCCCTACCTCACATTGATACCGGCAAAAGTCGTTTTACATTAGCTGTTGTTATTCCAGAGATATTTTGGGTGGTCGAGATAAAGAGGACATCCTGTATTTTATGGAGCAAAGTTTTATAAACAGCAAGCCACTGTTTGATGCTTGGCGGAGGGTTTCTCGCAACAGACTTCGACATCGTTTCATTGATCACTAAAGTTGGAAAACGTATGTTATCTCTATATATAAAAATGAATGTTTGTCTGTATGTCCCCTATGCGTTCATAAAACATTCATTCGATTGCAATGAAACTTTGGTGAACTATAGACCGTACGCCCACGAAGGTCCCTGACCCAAAAACAAAAGAGCACGATACATAGCTCAGGAGATATTACGTCATAAACAATGAGAGGCTACCGCGTGAGAAGACCCAGATTTATGCGTCAATTATTGGAAAATGGGAGTAGTTAGGGACCTGCAACAAAGTTGGCATGTAATTTCGGACGTTTATGAAGCATTTTGTAACCGCCCCCTCCCATCCCCACAAAATGATGAAACGAAAAGAGGTCTACGGCTCAGAACAGTTTCGCTGTAGATGCCGTAAAACTATCGTATCAGGCATGACCTCGTATGAAATAAAGTTGACATTACAGATTTGCATGTTACTATTTATTTTTGTCTGTAAGTCTCCCTTAATTCTCTTGCATCCAAAATTAAGCAATCTGTTTTCTTAATCTCTATCTATAGAAAAGCGAAAGGAGACTCAGTCACTCACTGACTAAATACGATATCTCGAAAACTACTTCACCTATGAAGCTGCAATTTGGCAGGAATGTAGTTTATAGGTAGAAAAGGTCAGCTAAGAAAATATTTTGTGATAGGTGCATGGCGGAGCATACTTCTCTTACAGACTCACGAAATCTACAATTTCATTCCGATCTTCACGAAATTTAGCACGCTTGACTTTCAAAACAAGAGGAAGTAACCGCCAATCCTCAGTTTCATACGGTTCATGGGGGAGGGTACTTTGCAACATAAACTGGATACCTAAATACCTTGGTTGCGCCATAACTTGAGAACAGCTCGACCGATTTCACAGATCCTTTTTTTGTTGTTTTTGCTATTCTCAAAAGAAGGGTTGTATGAAATAAATCTGGAATATTTGAGAACAACAACTGCATTTTTCAATGTGACCCTGCGTTTCTATAGCATCTATAGTTTTGTTCCGATATTGATGAAATTTTGCACACTCTCCCTTAAAAACAAGAGGAATGTCACTGTTTGTATAAAATTTCGTTCGGTGCATGGTGGAGGGTACTTAACTTACGGAATTTTACAAAATGCATAGTTTTGCTCCAATCTTCATGAATTTTAGCACACATGACCTTTAAACCAAGAGGAAGATCACTGGGTACATAAATGTTTGTATGGTACATGCCAGAGGGTACCCTTGGAGAAAACTTTGCCGAGAGAGAGAAAGGTGGAAACGAACAGAGAGATGGGAGAGAGAGAGGTGGATGCAGAGAGAGGTGGCAAGAGGATGTGGACTACGAGAGTGTAAGATAAATAAACATCCTGGCAACGCCGGGTTTACAGCTAGTTCAAAATGTTCAAATGTTTGTATAGCTTATGGGACTTAACTACGGGGTCATCAGTCCCTAGCCGGCCATGGTGGCCGAGGCGACTGAGGCGCTTCAGTCACGGTCTTCACGGCCACTACGGTCGGGGGTTCGAATCCCCCCTCGGGCATGGATATTTGTGCCGTCCATAGGATAAGCTAGTTGATAGGTAGTTTGTAAGTTTAGGGACTGATAACCCCGTAGTTAAGTCCCATACGCTTAACAAACATTTGAACATTTTGAATCATCAGTCCCTAAACTTACAAACTACTTATGAACTAACTAATACTAAGGACGGCACAAATATCCATGCCCGAGGGGGGATTCGAACCCCCGACCGTAGTGGCCGTGCAGACCGTGATTGGAGCGCCTCAGCCCCCTCGGCCACCGCGGCCGGCTACAGCTAGTTTGCTTTATAAATATGGGCCTGAGAAGGTGGACTAAGAGAGGAGGAAGAGGAGGAGACGGTCAGATGGAAGAGCAGGAGGAAATGGACAGACAAGGGAGGAGACGGACTGAGAAGGGAGGACGGGAAGATGAACAGAGAGGGGGGAGCGGAAGAGGCGGGCAGGAAGTATGCGGCTGAGGTGATGAACAGGTGAGAGCAGGAGATGAACAGGGAGAGATGGACAGATTGAGTGGCCGGAGGGAACGGACTGTTGGAGGTGGGAAGGAAAGGACCAATTGGACAGAGGAGATGGACTAATGGATTTCTTCCTGGAAGGCTTTTTGAAGTTTGTAAAGCGGTATGACAAGTATGTCAATGTATTTGGGAATTATCTAGAAAAATACAGATATTTCTTATCTTTAATGTCTCATTCTATTTTTGTCCTTTTGTACGGAACTCTGACCCCAGTCGAGAGGGGAAACCTATTTTCCAACTCCCCTCGTAAATAAATGACCAAGAGGATAAGCTGTTGTATACAGAGATAAGCTGTTATATACAGAGAAGTCACAGCGCTAGAAAATTGCAGCGAAACGCAGGGAGACAGAGAATATCGACGCTTGGTACAGGGACTGACATCTGACACAACACAAACAAATGTAACGTATTGCGCATAAAGTGGCAGAAAGGCTCGTTCTTATTAGGGATGGAAAAAACCGACCGGTTAAAACCAAAACCGGTATTTTCATTTTGAATAACCGGTTTTTTCGGTATTTATTTGGTGTCGGTTATAACCGGATTTTTATAGTTATTGCCAAGAACCGGGTAAAAAACCCGGTACGACTACTTCCTGTAGTAGTGGTTCAAAATGTGTTTTTTGTAAATAATTAAAAAAAATTAAAACTAGTAGACCCTAATATTTAGGGCTGTTCCTAAAATTTCCACTGCTTTAAAGTATTAGGTCATCGCAGTAACTAAGAAAAGCGATCAGTGATAATTTAAAAAGAATCCCAGCAGTCAGAAAAGCGCAACAAACGCGTGGCATAAGAACTTAAGAACTGGTGCAGCTATTGAAGCATCGATGCACCTGTTGTCGTGTGGCGTGGCCTATTAGACGACGCGCGTGCACCGGCAGTGTACGAGACTTGCCTCCGTCTGGTAATGCGGCAGCTCCTTGCTGTCGTTGCCAGACATCGGTTGTGTCTTAAATGGCACCATCCCGAGTGTGGAAGTACTTCACGAAGTATGGTAGCAGTTAGGTACAATGCTCCATTTGCTTTAAAAAGCTGGAAACTGGTGGAGGTACTACAAACATGCTGTGTCATTTAAGGAGGAAGCATCCAAAATGTTTCTTGGAAGAGAAGGTAAATTCGATTCATATACCTATTATGTAAGCTTGGAATAATAACTTTTAATGTATTATCATATTGTTATGCTAACAAGTTTTATTAATGTGATTCCTTGAAAGCGAGGGACTTTTTTAATAACCAAAAAAATGTTCAAATGTTTGTTAAGCTTATGGGACTTAACTACGGGGTCATCAGACCCTAAACTTACAAACTACTTATGAACTACTTACAAACTAGGACGGCACAAATATCCATGCCCGAGGGGGGATTCGAACCCCCGACCGTAGTGGCCGTGCTGACCGTGACTGCAGCGCCTCAGTCACCTCGGCCACCGCGACCGGCTTTTAATAACCAATATGGGTTTAGGTAACATTGATGATGTGGTGCCTCGCGAGGTAGCCGTGCGGTCTGAGGCTCCATGTTATGGACTGCGCGGCTGCTCCAGTCGGAGGTTCGAGTCCTCCCTCCTCCCTCGGTCACGGGTGTGAATGTTGTCCTTAGCGTAAGTTGGTGTAAGTTAGATTAAGTAGTTTTTAAGTCTAGGGATCGATGACCTAAGCAGTTAGGTCTCATAAGAACTCGCAGCCATTTGAACATGCTTTGATCATGTGGTACACAGCTTTCCTAGTTCAATTTGCGTAAATTTACACTGACAACAATCATAATGTTAGTCGGAACTGTGACTTTATTTTTCGAAATACTTCTGCAGCACTGATTGAAGTTCATTTACTGACTGTAACTTATATATATTGTGTATATAGGGAGTGGCTGGCTCAATATTCGCAACTGCCAGATGGAAATACTAGGCTAGTAAATCTGTATGCTTTGTATATCGTATTCTACGGACTCCTGGCTAGGCTTACACACGCTCAAGAAGGCGTAGTATTGGGAGGGGATCTTGCAAAATATGTAAAGTCTGGTGATTTGTCGTATAATGTAAATTTACCTAAATTTTAGCCAAATTTCGTGAGTTTCGGTTTCGGCCAAAAACTAGAAGAACCGAAAATTCGATTACGGTTTCTGTTTCGGCCGCAAATTATGTTTCGGTCGAACTCTACTGGAAATAATAGCAATAAAAAACCGAAAACCGGTTGTTTAAAAAACCGGTTATCTTGATCAATTTTTACAGTGCGGTTAAACGGGAGATGAAAAGAACCGGTATAATCGAAAACCGGTTGTTTCAGCAATAATCACCATCCCTAGTTCTTATATGATTACCATATCACAGAACAATCAACAAATCAATTAGGTTAATCAGCAAGTCCCATAACGGAATGTAGCCAAAACCGCTTTTTTCGTAGTCCTTTAGTTATTTATTACCTGTTTCAGATCAATTGTCTAAAAAATGTTTGTCATTCACTTACACATGTTTGGAATGACGTTAAAATATTTGTGTGCAAACACTGCACGAAGTCATAATAGAAACTTTTTTTTTTTTTTCAAATATTCATGTTACAGCTCTAGTTGTTGGGTTTTGGAAAGGACTAAACTACAACGGTTATCAGTCCCTTAGCTCTAGTTGTAGGTAACTGACATAGTGCATTGAAACCAGTAGTATAAAACATCGAGGACTACAAAAATAGCTATGTTGGCTACATTCCGTTATGGGAGTTGTTGATTAACCTGATTGGATCGCCACCATCCTGAAATGTTAGGTAATGATAATATTATAGAACAGTAACATCCATAAAATAACTAGGAGTATCGGTAAGCAGCGTTTTAAAGTAGAACTTCCACTTAAATCTAGTTGCAGGTAAGACAGATACCAGTTTGATATTCAATGGAAGAATCCTCAGGACGGAGCGTGTAGCCTAAAACTCGCGTTCGACAATATTTTAATAATGATCGTCAATCTTAGACCCGTACCAGATAGGATTGATAGAGGAAACAGAGAAGATCTAAAGAAGAAAAGCGCGTTTCGTTACAGGTTCATTTAGTAAGCGCGAACTCGTCACGATGCTCAGCGTTAGTCAGTGGTAGACACTGCAAGAGAGAAATTTTGTATTACGATGCAGTTCGGATATCGTACAGTGTTGCCTTCTAAATATATCTCGCTAAAAGACCTTGATGGTCGAATTTTCACGGATGTTTGCTAAAAATCGTCCTTTCCGGGAACCAATCGCGACTGGAGGGGGAAGAGTGGCGCGCGGGAAGAGCCGCGTGGTCTAGAGGCGTGTTGCCACGGATTGCGCGGCTACTCCCGTCGGAGGTGCGAGTCCTCCATAGAGCATGAGTGTGTGCGTTGTCCTTAGCATATGTTAGCTTAAAAGTCGGATTGTAAACATTTGAACATTTGGAAGGGGACTGCCAATAGCAGACCAAGTGCCCTCCGCCATGCACCATAAGGTCGCTTGTAGAATGCGGGTCGGGTAATCTTTATGCACCCCACTGTACATGTAGAAAGACTTACGAATGATTCTAGCAGTACTGCGAAGGTAGTTCCCATCATCAAAACCAGCTCGCAGTACTACCCTAAATGCACTGTCATGAGTGAAATAACGGTAGGTGCTTTTCGTTAGCTGTTTAGAAAAAGGCGCTCTAATATTTATAAAAAAAAGTGATGAAAGTACCTCAATACACTACCAAAGATATAATACGAGGGAGAGTTGGAAAATAAGTTTGCGCTGTCGACTGTGGAAAGAGTTGTGTATGAAAGGAATAATAATAATAATAGAATGAGACATTAAAGATAAGACATATCTTTATTTTTCTACATAATTTCCATGTACATTGAGACATTTCTCAAACCGCTTTATAAGCTTCAAAAAGCTTTCCTGGAAACAACCAGGGCGTTGCATACGGAAGAAGCGTTCAACGGCTATGAGCGAAAGACGACACAGCAGGTGGTCGCGCACGTGCTAGATTTCGATACACCACTGGGTAGAGGTCGACCATGAATATGGCAATGACTTTCTGTTTCAGATTATGACGGCGGAGAAACGTGGTTCCACCATTACCCGCCATAATAGAAGGCCGCATCCATGGAGTGGAAACATCCGTCATCACCTGTTCGAAAGTCGTTCAAAAGCTCTCCGTCTACAATTAAAGTGCTACTCACCGTTTTCTGGGACGCCCTGGGAGTTGTGTTGCTGGACATTTTGGAGGATGCAACCATCAACGCTGCGCGGTACTGTGCCACTCTGTCGAAATTGGAAGAGGTGATTCCGAAAAAACGGCCTGGTCTTCTCAGATCTGGCGTTCTGCTGGATGACAATGCGAGACCACACTCGGCGGCGGCAACGCAAAGCCATATTGCAACTGTTGGTTGGGAGCGCCTATGCCATCCGCCATACAGTCCTGACCTCGCACCAAGTGACCTCCATCGGTTTCCAGCTTCGAAGAAGACACTCGGCGGAAGGCGCTTTCAAAGCAATGCTAACGTCAAACAAGCCATTCAACACTTCTTCCGTATGCAACGGAGAAAATAAGTAGATTAGATTAGATTAGATTAATACTTGTTCCATAGATCATATATACGAAATTTCGTAATGATGTGGAACGTGTCAGTTTACTAAATTTTGTTTATACTTGACAATCAATATTTTAAGGATTTTGTTTTAAATTATTATTATTATTATTATTATTATTATTTTTACGTTTTATCTAAAAATTCATCTACATTGTAGAAGGAGTTGCCATTCAGAAATTCCTTTAATTTCTTTTTAAATACTAGTTGGCTATCTGTCAGGCTTTTGATGCTACCTGGTAAGTGACTAAAGTCTTTTGTGGCAGCATAATTCACCCCTTTCTGAGCCAAAGTTAGATTTAACGTCGAATAGTGAATATCATCCTTTCTCCTAGTGTTGTAGCTATGCACACTGCTATTACTTTTGAATTGGGTCGGATTGTTAATAACAAATTTCATGAGTGAATATATATATATTGTGAAGCTGCAGTGAGGATCCCTAAATAAATGTCTGCAGGATGCTCTTGGGTGGGCTCCAGCAATTATTCTGCTTACACGCTTTTGTGCAATGAATACTTTTTATACAATGTTGAATTGCCCCAGAATATGATCCCATATGAAAGCAGTGAATGAAAATAGGCGTAGTAAGTTAATTTACTGAGATGTATATCACCAAATTTTGCAATGACTCTGATAGCATAAGTAGCTAAACTCAAACGTTTCAGAAGATCTTCAATGTTTTTCTTCCAATTCAATCCCTCGTCATTGCAAACACCTAAAAATTTTGAATATTCTACCTTAGCTACAGATTTATGTTCAAAGTCTAAATTTATTAATGGTGTCATGCCATTTACTGTATGAAACTGTATATACTGGGTTTTATCAAAGTTTAATGAGAATCCATTTGTATAGAACCACTTAATAACTTTCTGGAAGATATCATTTACAATTTCATCAGTTAATTCCCGTTTGTCAGGTGTGATAGCTATACTTGTATCATCAGCAAAAAGTACTAGCTTAGCATCTTCGTTAATGTAGGATGGCAAGTCATTAATATATATTAAGAACAGCAAAGAACCCATGACCGAACCTTGTGGGACCCCATTTTTTATAGCTCCCAAGTTAGAAGAATTAAATGTTTCATCTATATCATTTGAACTGCTTATTTCAACTTTCTGCACTCTTCCAGTTAAGTATGATTTAAACCATTTGTGCACTGTCCCACTCATACCACAATACTTAAGCTTATCTAGAAGAATCCCATGATTTACACAATCGAAAGCCTTTGAGAGATCACAAAAAATCCCAACTGGTGATGCCCGCTTATACAAAGAATTTAATATTTCATCAGTGAAGGTATATATAGCATTTTCAGTTGAAAAGCTTTTTTGAAAACCAAACTGACATTTTGTTAGAACTTTATTTTTACTAATATGTGAAGCAACTCGCGAATACATAACTTTTTCAAAAATTTTCGATAAAGCGTGGATCACCATAGAAAAATCAGTCTGCAAATAAGAAACATCGCGTTAATTTTAGTCATTTTCTACTTATTCACTCCTTCAGTACGACACATTTCTCCCAACCACGGATGACGCAAAGTATACTTTGCTTCTAGAAGGCTACATTTACATTGTTCAAGAAACTTCCTACGTCAAAAAATCACCTTGTCGCCATTTCGAAAGTGCCTGCCACGCAATTGTTTCTTAATCAGAGAAAAGAGGAAAAAATTGTAACTGTCTTGTCGAGAGAATTTCAAGGATGAGACAAAATCAGCTACTCCAAAGATGCAACATATGTCCCTTTTTTCTCTACAGAATAGACTGGGGCGTTGTCGCCCAGGGAAAACACTCTGCTGCTCAGTTTCCCGGGATTCGTAATCTGAAAAGCTTAAATAAAAAAATTCAATTGTTTGTAAATCTATCGGACTCAACTGCTTGGTTAATAGTCCGTAGCTTACAAACGAATTAAACTAGGGTAAACTAACCTAAGCACAACACAAACACCCATACCCAAGGGGGACTCGAACCAACGGCGAAAGGCCGCGTGCACCGCAGCACGGCGCCCCAGTGCGCACGGCTAATCCAGTGCGGCATCTGTACAGCCTCCGCTAACCATGTCACGTGATTTTAGTAGCAGGCTCCTGTGACGGTTAGCCACATACGAGGATGTAACATTATCGCCGACCATGATAATACAAAAGCCACCTGCCGTTATATAGCTCGATGAGAGTTGTATCTCAGCTCTCCTTTGGCGGTGGCGACCGGGAAAATAGTGATCACACTCAGACTAGTCACGCAAAGAACTCTTTGATCAATTTTGTTTACATTTATGACATGACATAAATAGGACAGTGCTATTCCCGTAATGTCACAAGCCAATCGTATCAATAAACTCGTATTTTCGACATCATAAGCCATGCCTTTTTTTCTATGTAATCTCGCGTTGCTTGGAAATTCAGAAATTTCTGACAAAACTAGCACCAAATATGTATCTGGTATATTCAAATAATACAGTGTCGATACTACACTACGACCATGTCAAAAAGAAATAGGTAAGCTGCACCTGAATTTTGAGAAATCCATGTCCTGAATGTTTGCAAAAATACATAAGAGAAATAACGTTTATGTCAAGTGTAGCACCAAATATGTATCTGGTATATTCAAATAATACAGTGTCGATACTACACTACGACCATGTCAAAAAGAAATAGGTAAGCTGCACCTGAATTTTGAGAAATCCATGTCCTGAATGTTTGCAAAAATACATAAGAGAAATAACGTTTATGTCAAGTGTTACGATATTATTTACACACACACACACATTATTATATATACAGGACGAATCACTTAAAACTTAAACTGCAGATATTACAAAAAGGGGAAGTGTTATTGATGTGCTGGTTTCAAATGTTCAAATGTTTGTAAAACCTAAAGGAGCAAACTGCTAAGGTCGGTGCCTAGACTTACAAGCTAGTTTGACTTACGCTAAGCACAAAACACACACACACACACACACACACACACACACACACAAGGACACACATAACCTAGGAAGGACTCGAGTCTCGAGAGAGGCCGCGCAATCCATATCATGGTGCCTCAGACCGCACGGTCACTCCCGGGCGGCTATGCAGTTTTCACAGAGTGGATAGTCAGTCAGGGGCTCCTATTGTTTACAAATGAACAGATTGCATTAATATTTAGAAAGTGTATTTTTCGAAAACATACACTTTTTAAACGGAAAAATCTCTATTGACGTTAACAAAATGTATCTAGGGGAAATTAAAATGTCAGTGATGTTTACTGCAGGACTTGTAAATCTCATCGTTAACTCGACGCCTACTACTTAGACTGTCACTCACTACGTGACTAGCAAATCGCAGTGCTTTCAAAGAACACACAAACAGAACGTAAGCAAACATAAAATCATCGTACCTTGCAACTACGCAGGTTCAATGGCACAGAAAAGTGTCGGTGTGGGAACTTTCCAAAATACTACTATATCTCGTAAACAACTTGGACTACAATCTTTCAACAAACACCACTGGCATTTACCCTTATTCTAGTTTGTTTACGTAACTAGGCAGTATGCCGTGTAAAAAGTGAATGTTTGCACAAAAAATACATTTTCTAAGTATTGTTATAATCTGTTTATTAGAAACAATAGGAGCCTCTTAAAATCAATCTCTTCTGCGAAAACCGCACTTTTCATTTCCACAATATTTGCTAAGCAAGTCACAGGTGTTAAGTCAGAATCAAAACAGTGTACTCTCAAATTAAGTATCACATACAGTTCTGTGTCTCAATAGTTACAAAACACTTGTGGCTTTAAAATAATATCCTAAGCAGCTAGAGGAAGATATAGACACCGACCATAACTTGTTGTTTATGCACGGTAGATTGCAGCTTAAGAAACTGGAAAAAGGTAGACAATTAAGGAGATGGAACCTGGATAAACTGAAGGAACCGGAGGTTGTTGAGAGTTTCAGAGCGAGCAATACAGTAGTTCTGACAGAGTAGTGAAGGGCGC
Source organism: Locusta migratoria (assembly GCA_026315105.1). Classification (NCBI taxonomy): domain Eukaryota; kingdom Metazoa; phylum Arthropoda; class Insecta; order Orthoptera; family Acrididae; genus Locusta; species Locusta migratoria. Next base: position 286,820,959 of record CM048755.1, read on the forward strand.
AGAGGCTCAAATAAGAAGAACAAGGCCTAACTAAAATCCTTGGATAACACGGGAGATACTGGACATAATTGATGAAAGGAGAAAATATAAAAATGCAGCAAGTGAAACAGGCAGAAGAGAGTTCAGACGGCTGAAAAATGAGGTTGACAGAAAGTGGAAATTGCGTAAGTAGGAGAGACTAGACGACAAATGCAAGTCCGTAGAAGAATGTATAACAAGGGGAAAGATAAATACCGCCTACAGGGAAATAAAAGATACGTTTGGAGATAAGAAAAGAAGCTACATGAATACTAAGACCTCAAATGGAAAACCAGCGCTAAGCAAAGAAGGGAAAGCTGAAATGTGGAAGGACTATACAGAGAGACTATTCGAGGGATATGAGCTTCAAGGAATTGTTACAGAACGAGAAGAGGAATTAGATGAACATGAGATAGGATATACGATACGGCGAGAAGAATTTCACAGAGCACTGAAAGATTTGAGTCGAATTAAGGCCACTCGGGGTTTGAGTCCTCCCTCGGGCATGGGTGTTTGTGTTGTCCTTAGCATAAGTTACTTTAAATTAGTTTAAGTAGTTTGTAAGCCTAGGGATTGAGGACCAACTTAGTTAAGTCTACAAACATTTTAAAATTTGAATTAAGACCCCTGAAGTAGATGATATGATCTCTGAACTGCTGACACCGTTAGGAGAGCCACTCATGAAGAAACTGTTCCACCTTATGTGCAAAATGTATGACCCTGAGACTTCAAGAAGACTATAATAACAGCAATTTCAAAGAAACCAAGTGCAGAGAAGTGTGAAAGTTACAGAACTGTAATAAGATATGGTTTAAAAATACTAACACGAATTGTTTAGAGACGAATGGAAAAACTAGTAGAATTCGACCTCGGAAAATATGAGTTTGGATTTAGGAGAAATGTAGTCAAACGCGAGGCAACACATTTTTAAACCATTGTAAAAGGAAATAAGATAACTAAAGTCACACAGTGTACATGTCAATTGTCACGAAGCTATTTTCACGTTTAAAATGATCATCGAAATACGTAAAGAGTGCAACTTGTAGCTTTTTCCTTGTCTGCATTGTGTGTCAAAAAATTGTAGGAATTTTTCAGTAATGTAACGCCTCACCAAGCATTATTTTTAGAGGGGAAAAAGATAATGCATCGGTAATTACATTCGATCTAGCATACACGAAGTTACGTACGACAACAGACTTTTGAGGAAGACTATAACATTTTTCGACCAGAACCATGGTGCCAAGTCGCTTCTGACTTTGACATACTAAGTTTCCGTTCAAATGTTCGTATAGTCTATGGGACTTAACTAAGGGGTCATCAGTCCCTAAACTTACAAACTACTTATGAACTACTTACGAACTAGGACGGCACAAATATCCATGTCCGAGGGGGGATTCGAACCCCCGACCGTAGTGGCCGTGCATACCGTTACTGGAGCGCCTTTGTCCCCTCGGCCACAGCGGCCGGTTAAGTTTCCGTAATCAGCTACTAAAGAATACCAGAATCTAAAAGCAATGATCCAAAACATAGCCCAAGACATACGAATGACAACGCATCATTGTAGGGAATGTCCATGAATTCAGTACCAAATGCAATTGGAAAATTCTCTATCTCTTATAGCGCTTGAGTATGTTTGTACGTTACAAATTGCATAACTTTGCGACTAACAACCATGTGAAATGCCTTAAACTTCCACACCCATGTACGTCTTGCTTTGAAATCAGTCAGTCTAAGCGCTCTAACTATCGCACATGCCCACTGTCTCATATCAACATCATCCACAACGATTAGATTAGTCCTTGCCTCTTGAAAAGTAGACCAAACATACTACCATATGACCTTCACGTTTGGTCCGTTGTTCATAATACTTCTGATGACGAGATACGTAGTTCTAGTCCTTGACCCTTCTGAAGGGATGAATAATTGTTTTCAACAACTAGACTATCTTCAATTTTTGCTTCAGTTACCTTCGTAACATCCTCGAAAAAAAAAAAAAAACATATAGATTAGCTACATTATCAGTAAAATGGCCACAAATTGCTTCGACATCAGTAATGTTCTTGAAAGGCATTTGCACCAGATCTTTATCCTCCAGGATGTCAGTGATAATGACTTCTTAACGTTTCTTGATCAAACTGAAGATTGCGTTGGTAATGTCTCACTCTCCTCTATGTACCTTACGTGATGAATCTGGCGTGAAACCGCTGACATCTTGTTTGCGTCAGTTCTCGTTATGCACGAGGAAAGCACATATACAACATGTCTAGTTACAGCTCACTATATCATTCACACACAAGCACAGAAGAGTCAGAATATACTTCACTAGTACTGCCAAGGTATTATGCGGCCGCGCACACGAATCACTTGCAATTGGGGCTGTTACCAGTCAGCATTGGCGGCTAAAATGTGTGTTACTCAAATGTTTTTAACTCTAAGAAACTAAAATACGTTGGGTATCAGTACCTAGACTTACAAACCACTTAAACTAAGTTAAAGTCACCTAAGTACAACACACACATCCATGCCCGAGGAAGGATTCGAACCTCCGACTCGGGAGGCCGCGCGATCAATAAATCAAATGTTTGTAAAGCTTATGGGACTTAACTACGGGGTCATCAGTCCCTAAACTTACAAACTACTTATGAACTACTTACGAACTAGGACGGCACAAATATCCATGCCCGAGGGGGGATTCCAACCCCTGACCGTAGTGGCCGTGCAGACCGTGACTGAAGCGCCTCAGTCCCCTCGGCCACCGCGGCCGGCCGCGATCAATAACGTGTGCGTTACTGCCAGCTAGTGGTTCGGTTGTGCCCAGGTAGCAAACATTGGATCAGTGCCCGCGAGACACTTCGCGAATGTATCTTGTAAAAGAAACTCATTGTTTGATGGATTTGAGCTTAGAATTACCGAAACATGAATGAAAACAGTGGAATTCGGCGTTGGTACAAGTAAAAGCCACTCCCATGAACCACAGACATTGCCGAGGTGGGGTGGCTTGCGTGCCTCAACGATACAGATAGCCGTACCGTAGGTGCAACCACAGCGGAGGGGTATCTGTGGAGAGGCCAGACAAACGTGTGGTTCCTGAAGAGGGGCAGCAGCCTTTTCAGTAGTTACAGGGGCAACAGTCTGGATGATTGACTGAGCTGGCCTTGTAACATCAGCTAATGTGGCTTTGCCACACAGCTACTGCGAACGGCTGAAAGCAAGGGGAAACTACAGCCGTTACCTTTCCCGAGGACATGCAGCTCTACTGTATGAACATATGATGATGGCATCCTCTCGGGTAAAATATTCCGGAGGTAAAATAGTCCCCCATTCGGATCTCCGGGCGGGGACTACTCAGGAGGATGTGATCATCAGGAAAGACAATACTGGCATTCTACGGGTCGGAGCGTGGAATGTTAGATCCCTTAATCGAGTAGGAAAATTAGAAAATTTAAAAAGGGAAATGGATAGGTTGAAGTTAGATATAGTGGGGATTAGTGAAGTTCGGTGGCAGGATGAACAGGATTTCTGGTCAGGTGAGTACAGGATTATAAATACAAAATCAGTTGGGGGTATCACAGGAGTAGGATTGATAATGAATAAGAAAATAGGAATGCGGGTAAACTACTATGACCAGCACAGTGATCGCATTATCATTGTCAAGATAGACACGAAGCCAATACCGACAACAGTAGTACAGGTTTATATGCCAACTAGCTCTGCCGATGATGAGGAAATCGAAGAAATATATGAGGAGCTAAAGGAAATTATTCAGACAATTAAGGGAGAGGAAAATTTAATTGTTATGGGAGACTGGAATTCGGTAGTAGGACAAGGAAGTGAAGGGAAGATAGTAGGTGAATATGGTCTGGGCAAAAGGAATGAAAGAGGAAGCCGCCTGGTAGAATTTTGCACAGAACATAATTTAGTTATAACAAACACCTGGTTCAAGAATCACAAAAGAAGGTTGTATACATGGAAGAGACCAGGAGACACCGGAAGATATCAGATAGATTTTATAATGGTAAGACATAGATTTCGGAATCAGGTTCTACAGTGTAAGACATACCCAGGGGCAGATATAGACTCTGACCATAACTTGTTGGTTATGAACTGTAGACTGAAACTAAAGAAACTACAAAAAGGTAGGAAAATAAGGAGATGGGACCTGGATAAATTGAAGGAACCTGAGGTTTTTAAAAATTTTAGAGGGAGCTTTAGGCAACAATTGACAGAAACGGGGGGAAATAAAACAGTAGAGGAGGAATGGGTAAAATTGAGAGATGAAATAGTGAAGGTAGCAGAGGACAAAATAAGTAGGAAGGAAAGACCTACAAAAAATCCTTGGATATCACAGGAGATACTAAATTTAATCGATGAAAGGAGAAAATATAAAAATGCAGTAAATGAAACAGGCAAAATGGAGTACAGACGACTAAGAAATGAGATTGTCAGGAAGTGCAAAATGGCTAAGCAGGAGTGGCTAGAAGGCAAATGCAAGGATGTAGAAGAATGTATAAATAGGGGGAAAATAGATACAGCCTACAGGAAAATAAAAGAAACATTTGGAGATAAGAAAAACAGCTCTATGAATATCAAGGACACTGATGGAAAACCAGTTCTCAGCAAAGAAGGGAAAGCTGAAAGGTGGAAAGAATATATAGAGGGGCTCTACAAAGGAAATGAACTTCGAGACAATATTGTAGGAAGGGAAGAGGATGTAGATGAAGATGAAATAGGAGATACTGTACTGAGAGATGAATTTGACAGAGCCCTGAAAGACCTAAGTCGAAACAAGGCCCCTGGAATAGATGATATTCCCTCAGAGCTACTGAAGTCTCTGGGAGAACCAGCCATGACAAAATTGTTTCACCTGGTGTGTAAGATGTATGAGACAGGTGAAGTACCCTCAGACTTTAAGAAAAATGTTATAATCCCCATCCCTAAGAAAGCAGGTGCAGACAGGTGTGAAAACTACAGAACCATCAGTTTAATAAGTCATGGCTGCAAAATATTAACGCGAATTATATACAGAAGGATGGAAAAGCTGGTAGAAGCCGACCTCGGGGAAGATCAGTTTGGGTTCAGGAGAAATGTAGGAACACGGGAGGCAATACTCACTTTACGGCTTATCCTAGAAGATAGATTAAGAAAAGGCAAATTTACATTTCTAGCTTTTGTAGATTTGGAGAAGGCTTTTGACAATGTTGATTGGAATAAACTCTTTAAAGTTCTGAAAAAAGCAGGAGTAAATTATAGGGAGCGTAAGGTTATTTACAACTTGTACAAAAACCAGACAGCGGTTGTCAGAGTTGAAGGGCATGAAAGGGATGCAGTGGTTGGGAAGGGAGTGAGACAGGGTTGTAGCCTTTCTCCAATGTTATTCAATTTGTACATTGAACAAGCTATAAAGGAAAGCAAGGAGATATTTGGTGAAGGAATAAAAGTTCAGGGGGAAGAATTAAAAACATTGTGTTTTGCCGATGACATAGTAATTCTGTCAGATACAGCAAAGGACCTGGAAGAGCAATTGAATGGAATGGACAGTGTGCTGAAAGGTGCATATAAGATGAACATTAACAAGAGCAAAACTAGGGTAATGGAGTGCAGTGTAAGAAAATCAGGTGATGCTGAAGGAATTAGATTGGGGAACGAAGCAATAAAGGAGGTAGATGAGTTTTGTTACTTGGGCAGTAAAATAACAAATGATGGGCGCAGTACAGAGGATATAAAATGCAGAATGGCAATGGGTAGAAAAGCGTTTTTGAAAAAGAGAAATTTGTTAACATCGAATATTGATTTAGGCCTAAGGAAGTCCTTTCTGAGGGCATTTGTATGGAGTGTTGCCTTGTATGGGAGTGAGACATGGACGATAAACAGTGCGGACAGGAAGAGGATTGAGGCTTTTGAAATATGGTGCTACAGAAGAATGCTGAAGATTAGGTGGGTGGATCGCGCAACTAATGAGGAGGTACTGAACAGAATTGGGGAGAAAAGGAATTTCTGGCATACCTTGACTAAAAGAAGGGATAGATTGGTAGGACACATTCTTAGACATCAAGGAATTGTTAATTTAGCGTTGGAGGGAAGTGTGTGGGGAAAAAATCGCAGGGGAAGACCAAGAGATGGATACAGTAAGCAGATTCAGACAGATGTAGGTTGTCGTTCTTATGTGGAGATGAAGAGGCTTGCTCAGGATAGGGTATTGTGGAGAGCTGCATCAAACCAGTCTCCGGACTGAAGACCACAACAACAACAACAACAAGTAAAAGGGGGAAAGTTACTAAACTCGCAAGACCTTCTCACGGAATACGACAAATGATTGCAAATTTAGTCAGGTTAGTAACGATAAAACGAAAGGCAAATTACAAACACCAATACATTCCAAAGAGTGCACTAAAGACCAAAGCAAATAACTTAGGCATTAGTTTCGATCGGTTATCTTTCTTTAGAATGTAACTAAACTCCCTTCGTGTCATACACAACGGTTGCAATAGCTGTTCCATCTTACCACCTTTTATGTGCCATGACACAAGGCGACAAATGGCGCACCTGTAGACTCAAAAGCTTTGGAAGGCGCTCCGCGTCCATGTGCTATCGTCTCCCACACAGCGAACCTGTCTGCAGACACAACAGTTCTCTGTGACCTTGTAACGCTAAGCCGGTCGTCTAAACTGACCTTCGAGAATGTGTGAGCTGCCGGAATAGATTAGTGAGCGAATTCGAAATATTCATTACAGGGCAATGAAATAAATTAAGTGAGGAGGATGAAAATTTGTGCTGGACCGGGATTCGAACGTAGTTTTCTCGCTTCGGGGCAGCAGTCGCCGTAACAATTTAAAAAAAAATTGTTTCCCTCTCGGTTATATCGATTCCATGCTGACGTGGTATCGTGTTTGTTCGTTCTTAATCTATGTAAGCTGACCGAACGTGCTGACTTACCTCTCCAGCAAACAACTATAGCCGGCCGCGGTGGCCGAGGGGACTGAGGCGCTTCAGTCACGGTCTGCACGACCACTACGGTCGGGGGTTCGAATCCCCCCTCGGGCATGGATATTTGTGCCGTCCTAGTTCGTAAGTAGTTCATAAGTAGTTTGTAAGTTTAGGGACTGATGACCCCGTAGTTGAGTCCCATAAGATTTACAAACATTTGAATTTGAACACACACACACACACACACATATATATATATATATATATATTAAAAGCCCGACAGTCAATAGAATTGACTGCTGTTCTAGATATTATGAATACAATATAGGACCATCGGTATCTCCATGCTGAAGATTCAACTGGATTCTCTAATAAAATTTTGATATGGTCCAGGATACCAAGCCACAAACGAAATAGGTATATACAAATCTGTATTCTGTATTGTACTCGATGTCTTTGTCCAGTTGTAACATGGCCGCGGTGGAGTAGCCGAGCGGTCTAAAACGTCTAGCTGCGGAGCGCGCGGTTGCTCGCCGTGGAGGCTCGAGTCCTCCCTGGGACATGCGTGTGTGTGTTTGTCCTTAGGTTAGTTTACCTAGGTTTAAGTAGTTTGTAAGCTATGGACTGATGACCACGCAGTTTGGTCCGATAGATTTACAGACATTTAAACATTTGAACAGTTGTAACAAATTTCCGTTACTCATGGTATTAATAGCATCAGTCTAAAAATATTTTGAAAATTGATTCTAACACCAATCAGTATCTAACAGCGATGAATATCAATCAACTCTAGCACAAAGCCTTACTCTCTCGCAGTTACTTCGCCTAAAAAACGTTTATCGGCGATAAACTGACACACACGTAAGCTGCAAAACTGCGTACGCTTAAGGAACTTGACAACAGCTCTGCGCATGCGCACTTCTATCGGCGACAATCTGATACACACTTAAGCCGCTGAAGGGGAGAGTGGAACTAGTCAGGCAGTTGCGACCATCCTTCCCAAATCCGTCGAATGATGATATTTGAATAGCGGTAAACCATTTCTTTCTATTGGTTCCTGTGCAACAATTGACGAATGAAAGATAATACATAGGTTCTAGGCACCAAGTGTAGTCCACCTCAAGGCACTTCCCCAGGGCTTAACCCATACGGAGGTCCCGGGCCTAGAAAAATGTGTGACACCTACAGGCTTAATGTAGGCCTATTACATGTCTGTTACAGTACAGTTGGAAAGTTAACGCCGCGGCGGATTAGCGTGGGCACTTGGCGCCGTGCTGCGGCGCGCGCGGCCGTTCGTCGTCGGGGGTTCGAGTCCCCCTCCGGCATGGGTGTTTGTGTTGTCCTTAGGTTAGTTTACCTTAGTTTAAGTAGTTTAATTAACCTCAGTTGTTGCAGTTAATAAGTAAACAAAACGAGGGAAAATGCACGTATTAAAATAGTAGCAACTGAACATTTATTTTATGAAAATTAACAATAGAGTGTTTAGGTCCGCTGAAGCGCGGGTTGCCTATTCCGGGAATAAGTATTTGTGAGATCCTACGCGACCATTCTAGTGTTAAAAGAATACGCTTAGCTCTATGGCATCAAACATGTCAGGCATTAGATGCTATTATATTACTTACGCTCCGCAACGTGTCATCGTACTAAGCGCCAAAACAGAGGACAAAGCAGATAACAATCAGAGAATGCCAGCTACTATTAGGCTATATGCCCAAAATTGGTAACATCTCCAAGTCGCCACTGCAAGAAATCTACCGACTACTGCTGCGTTATACCGACCAGCAGCACATGTGTCCGCATGCCAAAGTTACAGTGCGTATGTAATCTTCTATATCTATAAAAATGGATTTGTGTATGTATGTTCCCTGTAGCTCCAAGACGGCTGGAACAATTTTGATGAAATCTTCAGGAAATCTTCAATATAGCCCAATGGATGATCCTGTGATCTAGACATTTATCAATGTATACGTGAAAGTTAACGTCTGGCAGTTAGAAGGACGGTAGTGGCACTAGTGGAGAAGGGGCCAACCGTTTGTATCATGCAGTTCTTCTGATACTGCAGTCCTACCACTTGGAGCGTTAGCGTCGCTTCAATTACTGTTCATGTTAGACTGAGCAATAATAGTGCCGCTACAGTTGACTCTTTCTCCGCTAAGCGCGTTACTGTCGTTCTAAGTGTCAGACGTTAACTCTCACATATAAGTCAAAATTTGTTTGTATAGCTTATGGGACTTAACTACGGGGTCAACAGTCCCTGAACTAGCTAACACTAAGGACGGCACAAATATCCATGCCCGAGGGGGGATTCGAACCCCTGACCGTAGTGGCCGTGCAGACCGTGACTGGCGCGCCTCAGTCCCCTCGGCCACTGCTGACGGCACATATAAGTCAAACTTTGATATTAGTAGGTAAATGTGGATTAATCACGCTGAGTATTGTATAAACATTATATTCATTGCGTTTAATCATACTAGGTAAAACATAGTAACCAATGAAACACACATACACATCGATTTTTACAGTACAGAATGTAAATTCCATCAGAGCAAAGCCAGGTGGGTCACTGGTACCTAATGCAAATTTATAAATACAATAATAATAATAAAATTAAAATCTGAGTGGAGACGTCTCGTCCACCAGGAGACCCGGGTCTACAGTCCATTAACGCCCCCCCCCTCTTAAAAAAAAAAAAAAATGTAAACCTAACTGTTGAGGTCATCGGTCCTTAGACTTACAAAATACTCAAACTAACTTATGCTAAGCGCAACACACACACACACACACACACACATACACATACACACATTGCCGAATGCAGACTGGAGCCTCCGACGGGCTCGAACTCGGCTGCGCAATTCCTGACTGGTGCCTCAGACCACGCGGCCATCACCGCGCGGCTAATCACTCCTCCTCCCGCCCCCTCCCGCTTCGCCCACCATGACCTCTTAAATGAGCGCTGCACTTACCGTTCATCAGTAAGTCATTGCACATACCCCACTCTATAAAGTGAGTTTATTTTTAGGAATTAGCAGCGATGAGCTTAAAATTTTTGAACAAGTTTTCCAGAGGAGACGATTCAGTGCGCGACTCCAATCTCCCACGGCTACTAAATATGCAGCTGCAAGATATTATTTGCTTACGAAAAAGAATGTGGGAAATTAGTGTTTAACGTCCAGTCGACAACGTGCTCATTAGAGACGGAGCACTAGCTTGGATTGTTTTAGTTACGGATGGGAAAGGAAATCTGCCGTGCCCTTTCAAAGGGACCTTCCCGGCACTTGCCTTGAGCGCTTTAGGCAAATCACAGAAGACCCAAATCTGGATGGTAGGAGGCGTGTTTGAAGCGGAATCTACCCGAATGCGAGTGCTGTGTTTTATCCAGTGCGCCATATTGCTTGTTTATCTGCCTAGAAGGCGTCCCGCCGCGGCTGAATAGCCGTGTGCACTAAGGCGCCCAGCAGCGGTGCGCGCGGCCGCTCGCCGTCGGGGATTCGAGACCTCCCTCGGGCATGGGTGTTTGTGTTGTTCTTAGCACAAGTTACTTTAAGTTAGTGTAAGTAGTTTGTAAGCTTAGGAACTAATGACCAACATAGTTGCCGGCCGCGGTGGCCGAGGGGACTGAGGCGCTCCAGTCACGGTCTGCACGGCCACTACGGTCGGTGGTTCGAATCCCCCCTCGGGCATGGATATTTGTGCCGTCCTTAGGAATAGCTAGTTCATAAGTAGTTTGTAAGTTTAGGGACTGATGACCCTGGAGTTAAGTCCCATAAGCTATACAAACATTTGAACATTTGAACCAACATATTTAAGTCCCTTAGATTTACAAGCATTTGAACAGTTGAGAAGGCGTCCCGATATATTTGTTTGGAACAACGCCCTCTTTTCACTTTACAACAGGAGTGGAACTACGCCACGACTATTTTCTCCAGTGGCCGTTTGGTGAGTTTACCTTTCACTGCTAAAAAGACCCAGAATGACAAGCTTTTTATTGCTCACTTTCTATTCGCAGGACACTCTCCCCTGCGACCCACAGTGGGTACGAAACACACCAGAAAGAAATCCAGCAACTTTAATCCAACACTGCTGGTATTACATTCATTCACAGTGATACAGAAGTGTCATATCATCGACTCTTACGCTGATTAGGAATGTTGTTCTTGTTGTAGTCTTTCAGTCCGAAGACTGGTTTGATGTAGATCTCCACGCTTTTCTATTCTAGGCATGCCGCTTAATCTCCGAATAACAATGGCAAACAACATCACTTTGAACCTGCTTATGAACTCGTTTTTTAGTCTCCCTCTGCTATTGTTACACTAGCGTTTCCCTCCAATATTAAATTATAGCTTCCTTCTCTCGGAATGTGTCCTACCAGTCGATCCCTTCATTTAGTCAATATATTCCACAAATTTCATCTCCTTCCAATTCTTTTCAGTATCTCCACATTCTTCACGTGATCTACCAATCAAACCTTTAACTTTCTTCTGTAGCGCCAAATTACAGACGCTTATATCCTCTTCGTGTCTAAACTGCTGCCGGCCGCGGTGGCCGAGGAGACTAAGGCGCTCCAGTCACGATCTGCACGGCCACTACGGTCGGGGGTTCGAATCCCCCCTCGGGCATGGATATTTGTGCCGTCCTAGTTCGTAAGTAGTTCATAAGAAGTTTGTAAGTTTAGGGACTGATAACCCCGTAGTTAAGTCCCATAGACTATACAAACATTTGAACATTTCTAAACTGCTTATCGTCCACGTTTCACTCCCATACAAGGCTACACTGAAGACATATGCTTTCAGAAAAGACTATCTAACACTTGTATTGATATTCGATGTCAATAAATTTCTTTACTTCGAAAATGCCTGCCTTCCTTTACTCATTCTCTACTTCGGCCATCAGAAGTACTTTTTCTGCCCAAATAACAAAACTCACATACAACTTTTATTTTCTTTAATCTAATTTCTTCAGCACCGCCAGATTTATTCCACTACATTCTGTTACCCTTGTTTTCGTCTTGTTGTTGTTATACGCCCTCCACCTTTACAAAGCACTATTAATTCCGTTCAATTCCTCTTCGAGGTCCTTTGCTGTTTCCACAAAATTACAGTGTCATGACAAACTTCAAATGGTTTGTTTCTTCTTGTGTGTCGGCCGCGGTGACCGAGGGGACTGCGGCGCGTCAGTCACGGTCTGCACAGCCACTACGGTCGGGGGTTCGAATTCCCCCTCGGGCATGGATATTTGTGCCGTCCTTAGTGTTAGCTAGTTCATAAATAGTTTGTAAGTTTAGGGACTGATGACCCCCCAGTTAAGTCCCATAAGCTATACAAACATATGAAACATTTTTTTTTCTTCTTGTGTTTACCAAACGAATTACACGAGCAGTTGGGTTCAGATAGTGTAGTGTGCAGTAGTACAATGCAACAACAACGCGACTTACCCAAAGCTATGGCAATGAGAGCCATAGAAAGTTTGGAAGCGGGACAGACACTCCAGTCTCACAGTGTAATTTTCAGGACCTGGACGCGGTTTAAGACAACAGGAACGGTTAAAAAAGGCAAGGCTAAGGTCGTCCACGGGTAGCATCAGCTAGAGGTGACCGTCACCTCCGGTTCACAGCCCATCGAGACAGGAGGCTGAATGCAACTAAGCTACAACGCACCCTCCAGGCAGCAACAGGGCACGCAGTATCAACAGAAACAATCCGAAATCACCTTCGGGAATGTGGCCTCTATGCACGAAAGTTCTATGGTGTGTGTCCCATTAAAACCACGACACCGTTTAGCCATCAGAAGCACGGTGGAGGAATATCAGGATTGGAGTCGTAACGCATATAGCCGGGTTCTGTTCACAGAAGAGTCACAATTTTGTGTTCAGCCGGACAATCGTCGTTCCCTGATCTGGAGAAAACTTGGAACACGGAACAATCCTGCTTATGTGCAGGAAACATCACCATATCGTATGGGTGGACGAATGCTGCAGGCAGCAGTCAGTATTGGCGGACGTACGGCCCTCTATGTCGTTCAGAATGGCGCTTTGACGGCTCATAGATCTTCCGCCCTTCTGTTGTGCCCTACGCTGGTGCCACAGGAGATGGGTTCGGTCTGCTGGTTGAAAACGTTCGTCCCCACAGAGCTTCACTGGTGGACAACATGCTTGAAGCTGAGGGAATTGAACAAATGGAGTGGCCAGCTTGTTCACCGGACTTAAACCCGATTGAGCATGTCAATAATGCGCTTTGCAGACTCATTGCAGCCAGGCCACCAACTCCCACAACGGTTGCAGAGCTGGATGTTGCACTCATGGAAGAATGGCCAAATATCCATCGAGAGCTGATTTATAACCTCATACTATCCATGCCACGCATGCGTGCAACTGTACTGGACATCCGAGGTGATAACACACCAGTCGAGACAGCAAAAAGTTGTACTGTATCACACACAAATTACAATTGTAACCAATATCTGAATAAAATTCGTTAACACCTATATATGTCGTATATCTCACCTGACTTGAACAGTTTGTTTATCTGATTGCAAACTACATGCGCAACTTAGGAAATTTGTTTGTGAATGTTCGTGTTGTGTAATAAGTGTAATTCCGTCTTTACATTTTGTGCATTTATGTGTTACAAATTGTGTAAATGAATTCATCCATAACGAAAATCATATTCAGGTATATGACGTAGAAGTGTATCATGCTCAAAATGTTAATAGCCTTTTGATGATATTAGAACACGAAATGCCTTTGAACGAATGGGGTTTCAGTCTGCAGTTCGCTTTAGGCAGAAAAACAGAGCTACCTACGGCAGCTACTGAAGAGGAGAGCCGGTCAAATGTTTAAATGTTTGTAAATATATGGGACCAAACTACTGTGTTCATCAGTCCCTAGGCTTACAGACTATCTAAACTAAATTGAATTAACCTAAGGCCAACACTCACACCCATGCTCGAGGGAGGACTAGAACGTCCGACGGGAGCGGCCTAGCAATCGCTGAGGAGGCACCTAGAACCCACCGAGCGATGTGGCGCAGTGCTAACACACTGGACTCGCAGTCGGGCGGAAGGTGGTTCAAATCCACCTCCAGCCATCCAGATTTAGGTTTCCCATTATGTCCGTAAATCACTCCAGCCAAATGCCGGGATGGTTCCTTTCAAAGGGTACGGCCGATTTCCTTCCCCATCCTTACCCAAACAATCCGAGCGTAAGCTCCGCCTCTAATGAGTACGCTATCGACGGGGCGTTAACCAGTAATCTCCCTTCTTCCTCAGCCATTCTCGCGCGGTAGCTCAAATTATTTCCCTTGAAACTTATTTACGATATTAGGATTGCAGTCGTTGCATCTGAATTTAATTCGTAACTACGCTCTTTCGATGCAAGTCATAGCTACAAAAATTGTAATAAGACTCATTGGTCTATGCTGGGTATTTCTCTTCTCAGGCAACACGTTAGTAGTCTGCGCGGCGCACCTACACCGCCAGCCAGCGCGAGGAACACACACCCAGGACAAATTTATTATCCCTGTCGCTCGTCGAATGGAAAATTGGCAACATTGTAGATTACCTTTGGCAACCCAATGAGAGGCGAGTTACTTCCTGGTAATTCCAAAATTAAGCTGATAAATTCACTTGATTTTTCGTGTCATTTCCATAATATGAATGATTTTCCCTTGGAGATGTTGCATAAAATTATTAATTCATATTTTTAGTCGAGGAAAGTTTTTCCACGTGAAAATTACAACAAATCTTGTATTTTACATTTCGGTTTATCTGGTCCAGCAACTATTGGGGCAGTAAGGAAGAACGAAGCACCGTAGTCTCCGCTAACTCTGGCGTAGCTTATTCACATGCAAAGTGAATGTGCCCTTTGGCTTGTTCAACCAATGTGGTTAACGCAGAATTTTTTAGCTGTTCTGTGACAGAGCTACAAGTAACCAGACTCAAAATCAATAAGGAGTTCTGAAGAAAACTACTCCGGCAGCTATTTCCAGGACCGCATTCTCTCATATTATCTGAAAGTAACTAACAATGCGAGGTGGTTATCGATTCTGTACCTGTAGAAACCAACTGGTTCCGAGTTAAAGCTGTCGCAAAACTACATTACAGTACGTTTTAGTCCAGAAATAAATTTTCTTGACGTTTGCACAACTGTTTCTAAAAATGAGTAAAAAGTCTTAACCCTTCTTAAACTACGTGCACTACCAACAGTGTGTACATAATACTAGTAATACTGACAATAATAATCGAATTATTATGCCTAGTTAGCTACGACGATCTTTGTCATGTTCGAGTATCGTAAAGACACTAATGATTTGCTTGGGTAGCAATGGCAGCTGGGGATGGGTTGGATTCCAGAACCGGAACAAGATACTTCGTCATATCATTCCAACTTCGAAAATATGTACAAATATTTCTTCAGTCGTGAGAATAGACAAATTGTTGGTGATACATAGTTAATATTGAAGTTTCCATACAATTTTTGGCATTTTAACCGAGTTTTTATTATTTCATTAGTTCAACAACCGGTTAATAAAAACCGCTCGCCATACGAACGACATTTCGCAGTTGCGAGAAAACGATTCATAAAGCTAAAGTACTTCTAATTTCTATAGAACTTTCGGAATTCCGTTTATTGTCGTAAAATATTTTATTCGTAACATGTTATTCATTACATGTTGCATAAGGATTATTGGATGTTTTATATGACATAGTTTATTGTATTAGACACTTTTGAGTGTGACAATACTTTCGATATATCAGTTACTGTAATAAAGTAAAGTTTACAAACGTTAAGAGCTTAATGACGTGTTTAATTTTATTTGCAATACCATGGTTTAATTTACATCTGTAATGATTTCCATAAAGGGCAGTTTTGTATAGTGGCCTGTAGTGGATGCATTTTGAATAGTCGAACAAATATATCGTGAAGTGAATAGAGGACCTGCAAGACAGGAACGTTATTTGGGATGCATATGTATCAGACATATTGAGCTTCATATTTGTTCAAATGTTCAAATGTTTGTTAAGCTTATGGGACTTAACTACGGGGTCATCAGTCCCTAAACTTACAAACTACTTATGAACTACTTACGAACTAGGACGGCACAAACATCCATGCCCGAGGGGGGATTCGAACCCCCGACCGTAGTGGCCATGCAGACCGTGACTGAAACGCCTCAGTCCCCGCGGCCGGCTCATATTTGTTACTGTAGTGTAATTCTTAAATTCTTCGCTTGTTTTTAATTCTTCCTCTGCTTAATTGTTAAAATCTTTGCATATTGTTGTAGTTCAAAGGAAAACTATCGTTCTTCAGCAACTTTAACGTGTAAATTTGCTTAGTCGTTAGTCTTTTATGATCGTTGATGGCAGCTCAGTAAACCGTCACCCACCATTAGCGAAGCATAATTGTAGTAGTAACTTACATATTTATTTTTATATTTGCTTTTTAATTTAAATTATTACAGTTACAAGTAGTATGGTGTGAAGGAAAGCGAGGAGAAATTTGGAGATGAAATTAAAGTTCAGACCGAAAAAATAAAAACTTCGCAGTTT
This sequence comes from Locusta migratoria, assembly GCA_026315105.1. Classification (NCBI taxonomy): domain Eukaryota; kingdom Metazoa; phylum Arthropoda; class Insecta; order Orthoptera; family Acrididae; genus Locusta; species Locusta migratoria. The sequence continues at coordinate 286,837,446 of CM048755.1, forward strand.
GCTGATGACATTGTAATTCTGTCAGAGACAACAAAAGACGTGGAAGAGCAATTGAGCGGAATGGACAGTGCCTTGAAAAAGAGCAAAACAAGGGTAACTGAATGTAGTCAAAGAAAAACAGGCGATGCTGAAGGAATTAGATTAGGTAACGAGACAATAAAGTTGGTAGATTCGTTTTGTTACTTCGACAGTAAAATAGCTTACGATGGTCGTAATAGAGATTATATAAATTGCTGAGTGGCAATGAGATGAATAGAATTTCTGAAATACAGTGATTTGTTAAGATTGAATATTATTTTAAATGTTATGTAGTCCTTTCTGAAGGCGTTGGTATGGAGCGTTGCTTTGGACGTGAGTGAAACATGGATATTAAATAGTTTATACAATAACAGAATAGCAACTTTTGAAATGTGGTGCAACAGATGAATACCGAAGATTAGGTGGGTAGATCGCATAACTAATAAGGAATTGAACGAAAATGGTGACAAAAAAATTCGGGCATATATTGACTAAAAGAAGGTATCGATTGGTAGGATACATTGATATATCAAGGATTCGTCATTTCAGTATTGGAGGGAAGTGTATGGGGTAAAAATCGCAGAGAGAGACCCAGAGACGAATATAGATAGCAGGTTCAAATGGATGTGGGTTGTGGTTCTTATGAGGACATGAGGCTTACTCAGGATTGAGTAGGGTGGAGAACTGCATCAAACCAGTCTCCGGATTGAAGACCACAACATAAAAGTAGTAGGATAGATAGGATGTATGCGTGCTGCGTGCGGACACAGGGAGAGTTGGGCGCAGTTCACGAACAGCTGTCGGCGCTTTTAGCTACGGGCAGGCACCTTCAGAAAGAGGCGACGGAGTATCTACTGCGTCGCAAGGGACACCTCAGGTGTGGCTGGTATTTCCTACGGTCTATGCTGTCGCGGCAACTCCACTTGTACCAGACGTGACTGATCCGCCCTGATTGTTGTGCGGTCGGGCGTGATGGTCTCGGGGTAATGCGATTGACTCGGAACTGAATGGTCGTGGTTTTCAAACCCGTTCGGATAATGTTTTTGCCTTTTTTTTTCAGTCTGAGTTTTAACCCAACCTTCACCTCTCAACTATGTCAGTATCGACAGAAACGACAAATTGTTCGTATTCCTTATTAAACTGTAAGTCCCCTTCCCGCAGTTAGATAACTTGGGTAGATTACGGAGAAGCAGGTCGCCGAAGTAGCGACCAGTTTAAAGACATGCCACACGAAATTATTATTATTACGGTGGTGCGAGTGACTGATTGTCGCGCGTCTACTTCGCTCGAGGCCAATGTGGAGGCTTGCCGTCTGGCCTCTACCATTCCCCTGTGAGTGGAGAGATGGACACTCTTTTAGCGGGGTTCGAGTAGGCAAACGCGTTAAGGGGTTTGCTAGTTATTGGAAGAAGGAAGAAAGCTTGGAGTTTACGCTCGGAGTATTTGGGTAAGGATGTGGAAGGAAATCGGCCGTGCCCTTTCGAAGGAACCATCCCGGCATTTGCCTGGAGTGAAATCACGGAAAACCTAAATCTGGATGGCCGGAGGTGGATTTGAACCACCATCCTTCCGAATGCGAGTCCAGTGTGTTACCACTGCGCCACCTCGCTCGGTCTAGTTATTGGAGCTCCAGTGCTATCCATGTTAAGGAGGTCCTTAGGGAAATAGCATTCAGGATTGGAAAGAATTCCAATGGGCAGTTAGTATTGTCCGATGGCGACGCCTGCCTCATAGGTGCATAGGAATAAGGAACCAGTCGTTGAATGTTTCCCAAGTACTTTTCTCAGTCCAGGTGGTTTGGCTGCCACATACCATTCCGCGTGCCTGTGGGTGGATCTCTCTACACGCATATTCTCGATGTGCGCCTATTGGATCGGTACTTCCTTCTTGGCTTGGTTCTGCTGACGAGGGTATTCCACCCTTAGAATATTGGCAGAACTCTGCCACCAACCACGAGCCTGACAGGTGGAAACCAGCGGTGTGAAGCACAGTCGCTCTCTTGCGCCCTGGCCTTCTACCTGATCAGACGTGCTTCCTTGGGGTCAATCAGTACGTCATGTTTACTTCTGATTCTAAGTAAGTCCCGTCGTCCGCCTCCCGGACCCCACTAACCATGTAATTGTTAAAAACAATAAACCCAGTGTTATTTCTCCTTTACTTCACGCCTCAATTATTGAAGCTCAATGCCCATATCTCAGCCTTGACTTGTCGGAGATTTGGAGGTGGCCTAGCATATGGCTGTCGAGCGTTCAAGGCGTAGTCGTCTCCAACCATGATGTTTCTCCTGTCGACGCCAATGACGCCTGTCGCTTGGGTTCTGAGTCAATCCTCAGTTCATACAGTCTTCGCTGCAGATTGCTAGACTGTGTTATCATATAGGGCAGTGTAGGACTCCTGTTGATCTCTTGGTAGGTAAGGATTTGTAATGTTTGTAAATCTGTAAGATTTAACCAATCTGGTCATCAGTTCCTAGGCTTACAAACTACTTAAACTAATACATCCATGCCAGAAGGAGGAATCAAACTTCCGACGGCGAGCGGCGCGCGCTCTGCAGCATGGCGCCTTGGAACGCTCGGCTACTCCACGGCGGCTAGGTCAGGAGTCCACTGCACAAAGAAAGCAGCTACTCGAGTAGAACAGTACTTGAGGAGCACATAGTTAATAACAGTAATAATATTAAGGTTAGATGGTACTTTGAGATGTTCTGATGAACATTCACCAGTCGGCAGGCAGATAGCTAAAGAAAAATATTAGCAATAAATTTTTAAAGTATTGCTAGCAAATTTCTCCAATTGACCGCATCGCAGGAAATTTGTTGCGCCCAGATTATCTTCGGGACCGAGGGCTGGTTGAATCTGGAGATATGAAGATCTGAAATGTTAATCGAACCGTGGAATCTATATTCGAAAGACAGATCAGGCACAAAAATATTCAAACATTTGTAGACACAAGGGACCAAACTGCTGAGGTCATCAGTCCCTAGACATAAAAACTACAAAACTAACTTAAGGTAAACACACACATATCCAAGCGCGAAGGAGGACTAGAAGCTCCGACGGGAGTGGCAGTGTAATCAGTGACATGGTGCCTCAGACCGCGAAGTCATTGACGCGTGATCAGGCACAACTGGAGGGGATTAACTGCAGTCGACAAAAATATTCTCTCTGCAGAGGTGGGAGTCGAGAGTGAGTGGACGCGTATAACAGGTTCAGGTGCTTAGGTGCTTTTATCAGCCGCCAGTTCAACTGTGATTGTTGTAGAGTAATTCAAAGAATGATGATACTCATTGTCAGTACCGCGGAGATACTCGGAACTTGGAACACTATTTGGGGGCAACTTTAACCTATCGAGTATAGACTGAGACGTCTATGGTTTCTCTGCAGGTGGCACAAACAAGCAATCTTGTGAACGGGTACTGAAGACGTCTTCCGAAAACTGTCCTGATCAACTAAATAGACAGTCCACAAACTATGGGAATATTTAGATCTTATAGCTACTAAAAGGCCTCACCATGTCAGTGTAGAGATAGGGGTTAGTGATCATGATGTCATAGCGGCAATGATTAGCAAAGTTAATAAATCAGTCAAGAAGAATAGGAGAGATATTTTGATAGAAATAGCTGATGAGCAATTGTTTGAGAGTGAATGGACATTTTTTAGTTCCAGTACGGTTGACATAGACGAATTATTGGCAAAATATAAATAAATTGTAAATAAGGCTCTGGAGAAGTATGTGCCGACTAAGTGGACTAAGAATGGAAATGCTCCACCAAGGATTAATAATAACATTTTGAAAATGCCGAGAAAACAGAGACATTTGCACTCTCGGTTCGAAATAGAACAAGTAAATGAAGCCAGGCAAATGCTAGAAGAGGTTCGCGCGTATGTAAGAAGACTGATGTGCAAGTCATACAATAACTACCACCGCCATACCTTAGCAAAAGACCTTGCCGAAAACTCCAGAAAATTCTGGTCCTATGTAAAGTCGATAAGCTGGGAGAAAGTTTCTATCCAGTCACTCGCTGAACATAATGAAGTGCGATTGAAGGCAACAGTAGGAAAGCTTAAGCTTCAAATTTCGCGTTTTAGAAATCGTTCTCGCAGGAGGATAACACAAACATACTGGCGTTTAACCATCGCACAGACTTCTGAATTTACCACATATTAATAGGCATTCTTTGTGTACATATACGTACTTATTGGTCAGTTTTAAACAGTGAAAAATAGATCTTAAAGTAACTAATGCTAAAATGATGACTAATTCAAAGTCCGTTAATCCACCTTCGCTGTAAATTATATAAGTCACGCTGAGCTGGGTGGTAACGAGTATCATCCTGCAGATACAAATCTGGGTTAATTGATTTCCTATAAACAGCATGTCCATACGTACCATCTTCCTTTCTCCTAGACCTTCTTTTCCGTTGTTTCTTTTAAAGCATATTCTTCTTTTTTACGTCTTTTAAACGCATATGGTCTACTTGGGGGAGATACACCAAGTGCAGTAGTATCTAATGTGAGTATACACCTTAGGGCCGAGCCGAATGCTGGTTCGGACTGGGTACTCTCCCTTACCAACTTTATGTTTGTTCTCTCTCCTCATTTAATTTTACTTCTTAGTGGCAAGATACGTCTCCTGGCATCAAGAAGAGTGCATTTCGTTTTATTTACCAAATTTACGTGTTTTTCTCGACGCCTGCCAGGATGACAGAGCGTTGGGTCGCTAAAATTGGCAATGGGGGGATCCCACCCCTTTTCTTTGATGAATGTTGTGCTCAGGTGGCACGTATCTCCATTTTGGACGGTGTCCCGGGTTTCGGGAAAAAAATAGGTAACTCGGGCGCATATTTTTTGTTAGTCGGGACTACGTACGCGCTGTCCCGGTCTCTTTATTATTTCCAAACACAATAAGCAATAACTGAATCTTGCCAGTACTAAGGAAAAAACCAACACTTCAAGGAAGGAAAGGCAACCATTATTTTCCACCTCCAAGGTTAAATGGATATTAGAGTGGTTTGAATTTAGATGTTCCAAAAAATCATTCGATTTCTCACTACCATGAGACATGACTAATTTTTGGAACATCTAAATACAGTCCACCCGATGGTTCGTTTGGATATGCTGTTTATAGGAAACCAACTCACATAGATTTGTATCTGCAGGCTGATAGTTGTCACCACCCAGCTGAGCGTGAAGAGGATCCTACGTACCTTGGAGCACAGGGCGCACGTCATCTCAGCTCCGAAAAGTTTGTCTACCGTGTTGTCCCATCTGGAGGTAACTTTTCGCCAGAATGGTTATAGTGAAGGGAGATTAAGAGAGTATTCCACTATCAACCAAATGTGTAACAGGGTAGTGATGATACTACAGAGGTGGCACCAAGGCAATAGACTTTCTGCCATATGTTGACAGCATTTCTAACTAGATTAGCCGTATTTTACGTAAATAGGACGTGAAATGGGTGATTCGACCACCTTCTAAAATTAATGCGCTGTTGAGATCTGTTACGTATGATTTGGGCTAGCGCAACGTCGGTGTCTTCCGTATCCCATGCACCTGTGGCATGTCATATAGTGCTCAAACAATTAGGACTGTCGAGAACCGATGTATAGAGCATAAACGTCACAAACGTTTGCAACAACCTAACAAGTCTGCTGTTGCCGAACACTGCTTGGACACAGGTCACCAGATGGAATATAACCAAAGGGAAATTTTGGAATGCATTCCAGCTACTGGGATTGTGTTACCAAGGAAGTGGTTGAAAAAAAACTAGCGGATAAACTGGAGGTTTGTATTTAATTCTACATGGGTTCCTGCTCAGTCACTTGGTCAAAAACAGAGGGACAAAATTAATGCCATCTAACCTGCTGAAAACTGATGTTTATTATCGATATTGCTGTTGGTTTTCATCTTTGGTCGTGTGATGGAGCTGTGTGCTTTTTTGCTCGGTGTGTGTCGTCTTTCCTGTTGTCATTGAGAACCGAGGTTTTAAACTTCTTTGCACGTTGCTCCCTCGCTGCAGTATTTCCTTGAGAATGGCAGGGTGTACTCCTGCCAAAATATCGGCCGACGCCGACTTTCATACCTGGCTGCATACCTGTAAGTTTTGGCCCACTTTAGGTTACGGTAGTAACACTAAAAGTGAGCCTTTGCGATTTTTTTTTTTTTTTTTTTTTTTTTTTTTGACAGCTCGAAATTTAAATGAAAATAACGGCTTAACCATTCATCTGACACGAAAACTGAATAACCGAGTTTGTAGAGGAGAACATTCTCTACAACTTTGCTCTCTTATGTTTTTTGTCATATCTCGTATCGTTTCAGAGATATTTGCAAAAATAACGGCGATTTTGGGATGTCTGTCTGTCTGTCCGTAACGTGTTCCCTGTTTTTAAGACGAACCGCTCAACCGATCAGCACCAAATTTTTCACACATAATCGTTGCCGCCAGAGACCAGAACCACCCTTTTTCAAATTTTTCGGTCAAAATATACGGTAGTAATACCAAAAAATGCTGTTTGTAATGTAATTGTAATTGCCAATGAACCGTTCATCTGACACGAAAATTGAATAGCCTAATTGGTAGAGGGAAAAATTCTCTACAACTTAGCTCTATTATGTTTTTTTTCATATCTTGCATCGTTGCAGAGATATTTGCAAAAATAACGGCGATTTGACGATGTCTGTCTGGCTGTAACGTGTTCCCACTTTTTAGGTCGAACCGTTCAACCGATCGACAACAATTTTTACAGACATAATTGTTGGCTACCAGAACCTCGCTTTTTGAAATATTTCGGACAAGGAATACCTTAGTAATACCAAAAAAGCCGTTTTTAATTTAATTTTAATTGCAAATGAACCGTTCATCTGTCGCGAAAATTGAATAGACGAATTTGTAGAGGAGAAAATTCTCTACAACTTTGTTCTCTTATGTGTTTTTTTTTTCATATCTCGTATCGTCTGAGAGATATTTGCAAAAATAACGGAGTTTTGAAACCCTCCATTGAATTAACGAAAACCAGCCGTTCGCAGATGTCACGTGACATTCCTCGCCCAGAACTCTGTGGCACACTCCATCTTGCGTTGCGTATTTGATGATTTTCTTATTGTAACTTACACGTTGTCATTTAAAAGCAATGGCGCACTGAAGAATTAACAAAAGACGTCGTCCTTCGTACGATATATGATAGTGTCTACAAATGCCATTTTAGCATCCATTAACAACGACCATGAATAGTATGAAATTAAAGAATACAACTTGTAACGGTCAGCTGGAGGATAATGGGTGCCGGGCGCCGTGGCTCAGCGCGCCCGGTCAGAGGGCTAAACGCTCTCTGTAATAAGGAAGCTGAGCCAAAGAACACGTAGAACCAAAACGAACAAACGCGATCAGCGTCCGTAAGGACAAGAACTACCCATAGAGGGGAAAAAAAAAAAAATGGGCAATGCGTTGGACTGTGGAGCTGAAGGTCAGTGGTTCAAAACCCGCCACTGTCTAATTTTTTTTCTAAAAGGGTTTCTGACATTCTTATTAATTAATTTTTTATTATTTAGATTATTATTTTGGTCAAAAATGTTTGCAAAAATTTATAAAACTACAAATCTAAAGTGGGCCGTAAAACACGTCAGTGCGATTTTTTTCAATACGCCATACGCCGGGAGCAATTAAGGAATCATATATAAGTCTTGTAGACTCGCACAACCTCTTTTTCAACGATTTTAGTTGCACCAAAAGCGATTCGCGGTCCTATAATGGACTAAACACAACGGAGATGCACACAAGTTGCGCATTTAAACTTCACTTTCCAAACCAAAGGTGTCGGTATTTCAGCTCTTATGTCACAAACCAAGCGGTCAAGTAATTTTTAATGTCTAATGACTGAGTATAATGCGGATGGACCAGCCTATTAACACTACAGTAAATTACAGCTAGCGTGGAAAAACGGCCTTTCAGTGATTCATCATTATAACATCACTTACTTTAAAAATCCGCGTTTTTAGTGTTTGAAAGTTCTTAAAAACCACGAGTCATTATTTTACTTGTGATTGTCCTTGGTTTACGATTATCTGTTGTACAGAAACATCCTTGAGAGTTGAAAAATAAATTGCCAGGTCTGGATGGAATCCGAGTTCTGTTTTAATATTGATTGCCTACGGCTTTGGCCCCTTACTTAGCTTGTATTTATCGTATCTCTTTGGCCCGGTGCCACGTCCAAGGTGACTAGAAAAAAAAATCGAAGGTGACTCACGATTATAAAAAAGTTAAAAGAACGGACCCGTATAATTACAGGCCAATATCATTAACATCAGTATGCTGAAAAGAAATCTTAAGTTTATTCTCAGTTCGAAAGTAATAAATATCATTGAGAATGATAAATTTCTGTCCATGTATCAGCACCGGATTTAAAAAGATCCGTTGGTGTAAAATTCAGCTTTCTTTTTTGTCACATGATATATTACACGCCATGGGTCAAGGACAACAGGAAAACTGCATATTTTAAATTTCCGAGAGGCATTTGGCACGGTACCGCACTGCAGACTGGTAGCTAAGATGCGGGCACGTGGAATAGGTCCCCACATATGTGAATTTCTGGAAGACCTATTAAGTAATAGAAACCATTGCGTTGCCCTCGATGGCGAATGTTCACCGGACAAACGTTCAAATATCTGTAAATGTATCGGACCAAACTGCATGGTCATCAGTCCGTAGCTTACAAACTACTTAAACCTAGGTAAACTAACCTACGTACAAACACACATCCATGCCCCAGGGCGGACTCGAACCTCCACGGCGAGCAGCCGCGCGCTCCTCAGCGAGGTGCTTTAGACCGCTCGGATACTCCACCGGGGCTTCACCGGACACAAGAAAGATGTAGAACAGACAGAAGGGAGCCTCTACTGGATATTACTGCAGGAAGTATCAGGCGAATTTTCCAGTCCCGTGTTATGACGACATCTGACATCTGACGATGTTCCGACATCCTCGGATAGCTTGTGATTCATGTAAGTCTTTACGAAAGAAGAGGATGTTGTGTAATAGCAAAGCAGAAACAGGTACTGTCAACGACATATTGGAGGATTGTCATTATACGGGAACTTTGAAATTACGAAAATCTCAAAAGGTGCTTGTGTCATGCGAGGTGGGCGTCAGGAAAGGGGAACATCCATCGGAGAACATGCGACGCAGTTATGACAATGGCTTGTCTTCCTGGTGGAGAAAAGCGAACGACGATTAGTGAAAACATGCAACGAAATGGTACTAGAAGCTCTATTGGATTCCGTTGCGTGTCTAAGAGTCGATACGCCCTTAGTGATATTACTGCTGTGCCGTTTATTCCTCAGAATCTCGTTCTTATTTTGTCACTCAAAACCGACAGATATTAAGTAAAACTTTCGAAGAACATATCGTGTTAATTTAATGATTTTACATGATAACTATTTCAATACTGTTGTAATATATTTAAACCTAAGGGAGCAAACTTCTGTGATCATTGGTGCCTAGACTTACAAACTACGTAAACTAACTTAAACTAAGGACAACGAAAACATCAATGCCCGGAAGAGGACTCGAAACCTTGACGGTAGCGGCCGCACAGTCAGTGACATGGCGCATTAGATCACGCAGCCTCCTCTAAGTTATGATGTAGAAGTGATCAAAGAGATACCCTGCCTCTTTAAACGACACTTTCCTGTTCTGGAGCGCGTCTTCTATTCCACGTTCCTACGATTTTATTGCCCGTTGTAGTTATTTCTTAGCTTCGTTCAGTATCCCCTTCATTGAACTCGGCAAGTAATCTATCCGCATAACCTAAAAATTTCCACAACAGTTTAGATGCTGTTCTCCAAATGTCTTCTTCAATGAGATTGGTCTTAAGCTTTTTAGAATGCCGGTATTTCACTGAGATGAAAATCTATAACACGGTGATATGCCCAGCGGTAATGTACGGTTCAGAAACATGGAACATGACTAAACGAGACAAGGAAAACCTTTAATATTCGAAAGAAAATTAATGAGGGAGATATGGGGACCAATTTTAGATAACGGAGAATGGAGGAGGAGGACGAATGAAGAAATCTACCTTCTGGTGCGACAGCTAAATATTTTACAGAAGATAAAGAGCTAGAGAATACAGTGGGTGGGCCATGTAGCCCGTATGCCAGAAGGAAGACAGGCGAAGATGGCACTAGAAGGGAAACCAAACACCAAACGCCACACTGGACGTCCATGGCAGCGCTGATTGGGCGTCCTGGCGAAGGACCTGCAGCCCTGGGGATTAAAGACACCTGGAAGAACCGGGCACAAAACAGGAGGGAATGGAGGCAGTTTGTGGAAGCAGCGCGTGGTCTGCAGGGCCTGTGATCGCTGGATTGTGTATAGTATTGTATTGGTATTTCACACCCTGGTTCCATCTCTGCTCGTTTCCTCCTTTCCGAACGAAATCTCGTATCTGCTGCTTGAGTATCACAATTAGCAGTTCACAATGCACCCTGTCACAAAGCAGCATTCCTGAAGTCCGCTGATCTGCCCGAAGTGCTGGCCTGAATCTAATGGAACGCCTCTGGAACTAGTTACAACATCAGGTTCAATCCCGATACCAACATCAAACTTCACCACATTATCTGGTTTCGATCCTCGAGGGAGATTGTGCCGCCTTCCCTGCGCAGACATTCATGCACATCATTAAAAGTGTTCTCAGCAGAGTTCAACCCGCCATCAAGGCAAAGAAGGATGGACACACACATGTTCGTCATCGTCAGCAGCTCCCAGCTCCTGACAGGGTCGGCTTGGAACAACAGTCTCTGCAACGTTTTATATCCTACCGCTATCTTTGTCTCTGTACTCTGTTCCATTCTCTCCCTCTTTTTTGGCCTTCCTCTTGGTCTCTTGCTCTACGTTTCTGTCTCATGTATACTTCTGGTATCCTGCCATCCTGCATTCTCTTGACGTGTCCACACCAACTCAGTATTGCCTCCTCTATGGTTTCATGTAGGAGTCTCCCGTCTAAAATTTCTCTTACGCTCTCATTTCTTACTTTATCAATTTTCATTATTCCTAATCTGCTTCTCTGGAACAGGTCACACCCATATTAATATATAATAATAGATTCCAACATATAATGTAAATAAGGGCTACATAAACGAAGCGAACTGGAAGACTTAGTTATCGAAAAGAAAAAGGAAGTGAATTTAAGAGATGAGATATTTGATACTGGGTGAAGATACTGACAGAGCTAAGAGGGATCTAACTGAAACTAAGGACGTATTGGCACAACTTGAGAAAAGGGATGGTTGGCATTAGGAAATGAAAAATTAAACAATGGAGGGTAATAATTGTAGAGAGAAAGAGACCAACGTTTGACTACAGCAGAGAACAATGCATGTATGTTGTAATTGTTATGCAGAGATGAATGTGTTCGAATAGGTTGGACAAGCTTTAAGAGCTGCATCAACCAGCCTTCAGACTGAAAACCATAACAACAGATGAAGATTCCAGAATGGTCAGTGAAGAGTATGGGTGTCTTCACACTACCTTAGGAATTTCCAGAACTCACTTTTCGAAAACCTGACAAGAATCTTTTTCAGGATCAAATGGGCAACAAAATGGACTTATTTTTCCCAAACAGTTTTCCATTAGCCATCATTATTGTGAATACGAGTAACTGACAACAAAATAATAGACATTTTTATAGTTGCTCAGACTGCCGTTGAAGGGCTAAAACACACTCTAATACGACGCTTAATATTTCTGAATGAATACCGTTGAAACGGTAACAGATATACAGTAAAGCTTTAAACTATTTTGGTTTTTTATTTAGGCCTTTGAGTAATAGCAGGGCGTGTAGCATCGTTAATTCAATCCTACATAATGAAGTGATATTCCACAGTCGCATTTGTCAAAATAAGCTCGAAAATTCTCTACATCGATGTACGCGCAACTAATGTGTATCCGCTTCAAAGTAACATATCAGGAGCAAGTATAGCGATATAGTTACTTCTAGGATCGTCTATTTGGAATCGCAGTTCGTCTTATATGACTGAATTCTGTATTAACAACGTTCTACGTTTTGCTGTCAGTCAGAAATCGAAATAGTTTGGGGGCGGATTTAGAAAAAAATACTTTTTCAGCAACTCTGGGTACACCGCAGAAACGTAAATTTAAAAAACCATAGAACTTTTATCTGAAGTTTTTTTTAAATTATCTGTTAGCACTTAAAGGTATTTTATTCAGAAATATTAAATTCGGTTTTTCAAGGGTGTGTTTCAACCACTTAATGGAGATCTAGACACGTATAACATAATACATGTCTCTTATTTTGCTTTGCGCTACAACATATTTCAAGTAGATCAAAATCGAAGTTTATTCCTTGGACAGGTTTACACATGAGTGCCTCTATGGTACCGAAAAGTGCAATAAACTTTTATGTTATTTGCCATAATAACAGTATGTGTAGTGTAACGCTGCGTGGGAGTAGCCGAGCGGTCTGGAGCGCCACGTTACGGATTGCGTAGACTCCCGCGTCGGAGTTTCGAATCCTCCCTCGGGCATGGATGTGTGTGTTGTCCTTAGGTTAGTTTAAATTAGTTTAAGTAGTTTGTAAGTCTAGGGACTAATAACCAACGTAGTTTGGTCCCATAGAATTACAAACATTTGAACTTTTTTTTGTAGTGTAAACATAGACCACTATTTCTATACAAAATACACAATATTTGGCATTATGTTAAAGGATACGTGATTCCACTGTATCGGAAACTGTCTGCTGTACACAATTAGAAACACCGTTATGACTATCTGCTAAGAAAAAGTCGTTTATTTTCTACATTTAAGACGTATTTATTTCGTGTAGCGTGGATTTCACGATACATCAGGACGGGACCGGAGACAACAGACAGTGACTCACGATAGATCAGACAGCTCCCGTCGTTGGTGGGTCGGGCATGCATTTCTTTTGGAACGTGTCGTACCTGACACTTGATGCTTGTACTGACGTAATGCAGGAGGCAGCCTGTCTCGTCTGTCAGAGCAACTCGATTTCGTTGTTCTGTTCAATCACGATAAGCCTGAGAGACAGCAATCCTAACTGGTGACAAGTGCACACTGATACAATATGTTACAACTTGCTTATGGTCCCTTAACATTATTTCATACGTTTTGTTTAAATAATCGTATTTGGAAAAGAAAATGTATGGCGCGGCTCGGTAATGCCAGACTACATATCCAAGGCTCGCGGGTTCGATCCCCGCCAGGTCTTAGGATTTTTATATGTCACTTTCCCCTTCTTTCACCTCTGGCAGTGTTGCTGATGTGAAAAATATCGAGTAGCACCGTGGTTCGGAACCCACGATAAACTGTAGGTCCCCCTATAACTGGCTGTGCGAGTTAGTTCGAAGGTCGCATACCACCTCCAAACAGGACCATGCCTAGTAAAGCACTGTGGTGTTCAAACCAATCTTCGTATTGTTGACTGCTTTACCTTATATAAAAATGGAAAGTCCAGAATATATTTTGTTAATTCTGTTGTTCATACTCATATTTTAGCTGAAGTCTCTTTTTTGTGTAGCTCTGATGTTTTCTCCTGTCTGGGAGTATGGCGCAAAAGGTCGGTATTTCTGAAATGTTACAGTAAAGTTCTAATACACATTCTGCGAGTAAATGATTCTGAATTCGTTTCCCGTAACATGACGACAAAACTGTTCATTCTTGAACTCCCAGAGAAAGCCAACGTCCTGGAGCTCGCTGCGTGTGCTTGGATCATCGTAGATCCTTCTTCACCTAACTATGAGGATATGAAAATGATCTTGTAGCTATCCGGCTATCATCTTGGCAGTTCGATCAGAAGTTGATCGATTTCCAGGTGTGGATGTCAGTGGTTCGCAAGATCCGGTAAAAGCGCATATTTTTGCGCAGAGAGAAAGTGTTTGCGTATCTCTGATGTGTCCACTTCCGCGTGTTGTACTGTAACTAATGGCGATAGAGGGGTTTTATCAGACGAATACGCAACATCCCCCTGAATATGACAGTCTTTCAGCCAACTTTCACTGTTCGTCATATTCTTTCCGCTTTTCTTCTTCAGTATGCGACAGCTATCTTAAACGCCCACGCGTGCACGAGCCGTTATTGTGCCCCCTACCCATTAAAAGTTACATGATAAGTCAGACTCACCAGATTCCTGTGTGAGGTGCCTTTGTTACATGGAGTGGCCCCTCATGATGCAGAAAGTGAATTTTTATAACCGTAGGATAAGTGAAACTTTCCACAATATCATGCAAGGCATTCAATGTAACGTTTTCACTGTGGCAATTGATAACTTTTGATTCTGTCTTTAAAGACGGACTGATCCCGTTCATACATGAAATGTTAAACAAATCACCTAATCATGCGGATAATATTAAATTATAGGATCATCTAACTATAAAAGAAAATAAGATAATATGTAAAATGAAAATTTGTACGTTTGTTAGTATTTTACGTGCTGCTCTATCGTTCATCCGACTGCGATGAAGCTTTGTCAATATATTGCTTATACTTTCGCGAAGGTTATAGGCATGAGTATATCACTTTACGACCCATACTTCAGAAGATATAACGTCATGACACTGGGATGAGTGAAAAACTGCCGCATTATGAATGACGTAAATTTATTACTTCTTTGTATGTATGTATTCGCAACATACCTTGCAGACTGTATCCATTTATGTCAAAGAATGTAACTACAAAATTATTTCATTGTAACACTTTTATTTTCGGGAATATGACGTCACAAACACTAAGACGCGTTGGAAACTGCCGTATCACTTTTGTTCGTATTTTATGTGCTTCCGCACCGCTCATCGTATTGCGATGAACCATTGCACACTTCATCTTCAAAACAAGAGGAAAGTCACTGTCTACGTAAAATGTTGTATAGTGCGTCGCAGATGGTACTTTATCTACAAACACGATAAAATCTACGGTTTAATTCCGATCTTGATGAAATTTTGCTCATTTAATCTTCAAACCAAGAGGAATATCACCGTCTACCTAAGTCTTCATACGGTGCATAGCGAAGGGTACCTTGCAATCAACGTAGATATCACTTAACTGATCACCATGAAAATTAACAGAGTTTTCACAGATGGGGGAGGCAGTGGACTGAGGAAGTGGAGTAGGAGTTCGACAGAGAGACGAGGAGGTGATAGCCAGAGAAAGGGAAGGGTGGAGATGGGCAGAGAGAGAGGAAAGAGGGAATGAACAGAGAGGGGGAGAGGTGAGGGGAGGGGCAGAGTTGGAAGGAAAGAGAAGGTGGACAGAGAGAAAAAGGGAAGCAGCGACGGACTAAATTAAGACTGGAATAAACAAGTACCCGGACGACACCGGGTTTTCAGCCAGTAAGTGGATAAAATCTTTGATTTATTACTTTCTTAAGTCCATTTAATATTAAACAATCAAATAGTGAACGAATGAATGAAAAATATAAAAATAAACCATCTGATTGAGTCAAGACACTAGTGAATGGGGGCACATTATAAAAGTCTCGAAATATAAAACACCAATTATTACCAATACTTTCTAGATTGGCAATGTAATTAAGAGATCGTCTGAAGGAAAAAATAGCTAATACCATTCCACTGTGCAGAAAGCACCGGGAATCTCGAGTTTGCGTGCATCACCACGGTGGCAAAAATGGAAATGAGCGTATGGCTTTCTTGGCCGGGAGATCCCCTGCGGGATTGTTCCGCCGCCTTAGTGTAAGTCTTTTTATTTGACGCCGCGTGGGCGACTTACGTGCCAATGATGATGAGATGATGATGATTAGGACAACACACAACACCCAGTCCCCTGCCGGGAATCGAACCCGGGCCTCCTGCGTAGTAGTCAGCGACGCTACCGCTGAGCTAAGGAGGCGGACACCACGGCGGTCAGACTAAAACTCAAGAGTATGCGCACACCTTTATGAGAGACTGTTCAGCTGTTGCGTTTTGCATCGCCATACGTGTCCTGCAGTTCTGTGCCCGGTACTGTGGTTTGGGGTGGTGCTGGATTCCACTATCCCCCTCCCCCCAGTCCTCCCCACCCCCTAGTACTCATTGCCGGTACACTGTAGAGCCTGTTGAGCTTCCACACTTCTGCTGATTGCCGACGGCTACCGAATAATGCTCGGACACACAAATGTTCAAATGTTTGTTAAGCTCATGGGACTTAACTGCGGGGTCATCAGTCCCTAAACTTACAAACTATTTATAAACTAATTTATACTGAAGGCAACACAAACATCCATGCCTGAGGGAGGATTCGAACTTCCGACGGGGAACGACCCCGCCCATCGGAGCATAGCGCTTTAGATTTGCGCATAATAGTTCGCGATCGGGAGCGCTCACTTTAGTTCGCGGCTCTGCCGCGAACTAGTTCGTTCGCTTTCAGTGACGGCTGAGCGGCGTGGTCTGCGCATGCAGGTGGAGGGAGAAGTTCCCCCACCTAGCTGCTTCATGCGCTTGCTGCTTGAGCCGCAAACGATATCACGCAAACCAAAAGAAACAGTTTATTGATAATTTCTCACGTTTAAGTTTAGAGTTATCTCTATATCTTGGCATTATGGAATTTATTAGTCAGATATTGCGGAGTGCAGAATACTTCAAAGCAGAAATTTTGTAGCACTGAACTATGTAATCTAGCAGGCAGACGCTAACTTCGAAATGGCTCTCATCAGCAGCAGGCAAACACGTGATTTTTAATTCTGTTCGCGACCTATCGCGCATCTTTTAGTTCGCGACCGGTAGCTCTCCTTTTAGTTCGCAGCTCGGCCGCGAAGTAGGTCGCGCTTTTTAGTTCGTCCGCTCGTTTTGGCTTTTGCTACCGCTGCTAAAAACTACAGCTGAGCTGCATCTCAGATCGAAATGTCGGCAACTGGCAGAAGGGAATCACGTGATTCTGTGCGCTCTCGCGTCCTCTCGCTGTCACCCGTCAGTCTTCGGAAAAGGAGCGGACGAACTAAGAGGCGAGGGATCTGCGAACTATTTGTATTTGGCGTAGTTCGCCTGTGGGAGCGCTCTTCCGAACTAGTTCTTTCGCGAACTGCAGAAGACTATCGGCCACCCCGCCGCGACCTCGGGCACTTGTTCCACACAGTGATCAAGACTTCTTCTTCGACTGTGGGACTGCATCGCTGCCTGGCCTCCCTGTACTCCCGATCTCTCACGTATCGAAAACACCCGGTCGATGACTGCGGGACGAGTGGCAACGACTTTGGCAACATGTGCAAGTGACATGGACTGCTCTGCAGGGATGCGTGATTTTAATTCCTTGAGAATCGATCTTTTGTCGTCCGATTAATCACCTTTTTTAATCGTTCATGGCACTGCAGATTTTTAAGTAGACCGATCTTTTCGGCCGAGCTCGAACCCATTGGTCTTGCCGTCTGACGTAAGATTTGACTAAAATACAGGGTGTTTCAAAAGGGACTTACAACTTCGAAAATTAATATATATTTATTAAAAAGTGGTACAGAGATGGTTTTAGTGTTGTTTCAAAGGAAAACACATCAAGCTTTGACTCGTGTAGATCGCTAGTGCTGACTCGCGCTGGAACAAGCGCTAGCGGCAGTTACGTTAAAGATGGCTGCCTTCACTGGACCCGAGTGTGCTAGCTGTGTGTTTTGGTTTGAAAAATCAAAGTCGGCGACAACAGTTCGGCGCAAATTTCGTACCAAGTATGCTAAAGATCCTCCTAGTAGGCCTACAACTTATGAGTCGCATAAATGTTTTGTAGAAACTGGGTGCTCAGTAAGACATAAGAAAGTACCAGGTCGACCGAGCGCATCTGACGAAGTCGTTGAGCAAGTGAGACAATCGTTTTGTCAGCACTCAACAGCCCTACGAAATCGACCCGGCATGCACCTAATGAACTGCAAGTCTCACATACAACAGTTTGGCGTGTGTTGAGAAAACGTTTGCATTTGAAGCCGTACAGATTGTCGCTTTTACAAGCAATTAAAGACACTGATAAGATTGGTGGGAAGAACTTCTGTGCGGATATGTTAGACTGAGTGGATGGTGATGAACATTTCTTGGGCAACATAATCTTTTCTGACGAGTCAACTTTTCACTTAAGGGGCAAGGTTAACAAACATAACTGTAGGATTTGAGGCAGTGAAAATCAACATGAAACGTTGTAACTTACTCGTGATAGCTCTAAGGTGGATGTTTTTTATGCGTTGAGCAAGAAGAAAATGTACGGCCCCTTTTTTCCCAAGAACAAACCATCAATGGGATGGTGTATCTGGATATGTTGTAACAATTTTTGATACCACAGCTCGATGACGACGGAAAATGAAATGTTTACTTCATGCAAGACGGCGCACCACCACGCTGTCTGACTGACGTCCGGGATTTTCTCAATGAAGGTTTCCCAGGTAAATGGATTGGCCGTGCTGCGCCAATTGCATGGCTTGCCCGTTCCCCAGACCTTACACCGCTAGACTTTTTTCTTCTGGGGCTTCATCAAAGATACGGTGTACGTACCTCCTTTGCCGGCCACTCTACCGGAACTTGAGCAAGAAACTACGCCGCCGCTGAGCAAGTTACACCTGCAAGGGTGATGCGAGTTTGGGAACAAAACAGTTACCGTTGGGATGTCTGCAGGATAACCAACGAAAGTAACATCGAACACTTTTAGTTTAAGGTAAAAACTTGATGTGTTTTCCTTTGATACAACACTAAAACCAGCTCTGTACCGCTTGCTAATGAATTAATATGAATTTTCAAAGTTGTAAAGTCCCTTTTCAAACACCCTGTATTACTGTACATACTATTTTGTACTGATACTTTAGATCCTGCCGTCAGTCACAAATTTCTTTTTTAATCTGTTAGGCTGTTTGTCTGAGAGTTTGTTTATTTAATTATATTGTAGCCTACGTAATATGCGATAGCTGGAACTTAAATAGTGGCAACCCTGTTGTGGAGAGACTATGCAATGGAATTTACTATCGTCGCTAATAGCACACGTTGTTGACATATCTACCTTACCTCCAAACAAATGGACTCGCCCGTCCCATGTCACCGGCGTGCGCACAATCGAGGGAAACACATCCACTTACGAGCGAGCGGTCTAACGTAACGGTGTCACTATGTCTTCGAAACAGGTACAACGAAGTTGGATCAAGATTGAATGGACCAACGAATGGCTTCATTATGTGTCGCCGCGAACGTGGAAAGTGCGTCAGAGACCCAGTATGATGAAAGTTATGTTGATTCTTGTGTACGACTGTGATGGTATTATCCTAGCGCATTACGCTCCTCCACGGCAGACCGTCAGTGCACAGTATTACTATTCGTTTTTGGAGCATCACCTACGACCAGCTTTGCGAAACAAGCAGCAACACTTTCTGCGCAACCCACCCATCATTTTGCACGACAATGCTCGGGTGCATACAGCGCAAGCTGTGAATCATCTGTTCGATCGATGGGACTGGGAAGTAGTGTACCATCCATCATACTCCCCGGACTCAAGTCCTTGTGACTTTGATTTGATTCCGAAGATGAAGGAACAACTTAGTGGCATTCGCTTCAGAACTGTTCCAGAGATTCAGCAGGCAGTGGACCACTCCATTCGCACCGTCAACAGAACAGGCTCTGCGAACGGTATACTTCGCCTTGCACATCGCTGGCAACGGATTCTACACAACGCTGGTGACAACTTTGAAGGACAATAACAGGTGCAAACATGTAACGCTTTGTATCGGATGTGAATAAATTGTTGTCACTATTTAAGTTCAAATGTTTGTTAAGCTTAAGGGACTTACTTACTAAACTTACAAACTACGTATGAACTACCTTATACTAAAGACAGCACAAACATCCATGCCCGAGGGGGGATTGAAACCCCCGACCGTAGCGGCAGACTGTGACTGACGTGCCGCAGACCGCTCGGCCACTGCGGCCGGCCATTTAAGTTCCAACCCTCATTAATGTTGTATAACATCCTTGATTCCCGAACAGAAAAATCTGCATAATCGACACCATGTTTTACGCTAATTACGGTATTATATTTCATTTAATTGTACCATTACTTGTATAATATCTGTAAGGAAATATACTGTATTTATTAGCACCATGAAATTGTTCGAGCCTACTTCTTTGAGTTTTAGCAATAACTGCATCTCATCTTGAGTTTGTTGGCCCGGATCTGGTTTAATGTTGCTTACTACTATTTCCTCAAATGTTTGTTAAGCTTATGGGACTTAACTGCGGGGTCATCAGTCCGTAAACTTACAAACTACTTATAAACTGCCTTATACTAAACACAACACAAACATCCATGCCCGAGGGAGGATTCAAACCCCCGACGGGGAACGGCCTTGCGATTTGGAGTATAGCGCCTCTGTGCGATCGGCCGCGGCTATTATTTTATCACATTTTTGGTGGAAAGAAAGCTGGGAGTATGTTTTGTTTTGCTTAATTGTTTCTTTTGTATCATTTAAACTGCAATCAATACAATTTTCGTTTGTCAAGCGTATATGTAAGGAAAAATGCCCAGCAATAAAGCATTGCCCCCTCTTCAGATAAATGAGCCAAAACTTGTGTTTCCTTATATAGTCCTTTTCTAATTACCCATTCAGAAAAAAAGTACAAATCAATTGATTAAATATGTTAAATAGTCGATATTGGATATCAGTCTAGAGACACGATGCAAACATTAATGTTATTACCTATTTGTATTCAGGATTTGGTATATCGACTTCGGCGAATCAGTTTCTTTGTTTCGATATTTACCAGAACAGATGTATAGGGGTTGTATCTAGAATGATATGCAAAATCGATCTCCTCTTATAAGTTTTCCATTCCTACTGCTATTCCTCAACAAAACCAGAGCCTTTACGATACAGTGCTAAGGCATGAAGCAGCAATTATAGTCAGCAATGACGGCAACGCCCAATACTGGTTTCATCATCTCCCTCGCTTCATACTGGGCTGTATTTTCTATCATGTGAATTTTAAACAACGTGTCATCTGCCAAATAAATTTGGCTGTGATATCTGCGGTCCTTCTTGCTGCTGCATTTCGGATGGCCAGCAGTGTATTTCGCGTCAGAGTTGGCCAGTGAAACTAATTCTTAGTGTTTTGCGACGGGGAGTGTCCCTCCTGGAAACACACCGTCCCTGAATGAACAAATTACTTGCACGTGACGTCTGTGAAAAGTAATCTCGAGTACAATTTTCAGTTAGCTTATTAGAGCAGAACTAACAGAATTTGAACAAACTCCTTTTAATTGCCGTTCTTTGTCCACCACCCGGTGGGTGACTGTTTCCATTGCACTCAGACTCTGTTATGTTTTCAGCCCCAGCAAGACAAGGCCTAGAGACTTTTTATTTCGGTTCACCCAGCGCAGAAGGCGGGGGAATTCTACGCTGTCCGTGTTCTGGAAAGACCACCCATTGTTCCAGTCTCTGTGAAGCGAGACTTTCATTGGCCTGTCGATAGACTGCAGCTCCTCTCTTCGCACGCAGCCAGTTCTTAGGAACATTCTAGAGAAAATCTTTCCAACCGAATTCGTAAACTTGAGCGATATGAATAATCATAGTAGATAGTACGAAGATTAGGGTTTAATGTCCCGTCGACAATGTGGAGATTATACTCGGGTGAAAAATCGCAGTAATGATCCTAATTTGTCAAATTTACGTTGTATATACTCACTACATATTGAAATTAAAACGTAAGAAAACGAAAAAAAGTATTGGGGTGAATGTGACAGTAACAACTGTGGCTTAAAATGTGTTATGGAGCAGTTTGAGAATATACTGTAATGTTACAACATCCTACATTAATATTCAGTAGTAAGTGTTCAGATATATATGATCAGGCAGTGTTACTTCTAGAGATACGATTTCACACTGTAATTCTTGAGACTTGAAATTGTATTATCTTACGCTTCAAAGCCGCTATTGTGTCATAAAAATTCATTTCCACTTTTCTATTTCAGGATTCCATCAGTCACCAGTAAACTGCTGTCTCACTGTGTTAGTGCATTACAATTAGCTTTTAAAAAAAAAGCGAAAAGAAGACCCCCCACGTCACAAACAGTACGCTAGCTACTGTGTGTGACGCACGGACTGTCAAAATGCTTTTGCTTGTGAAGTGGTCACAAGAGAAGTACCCAGTTAACGATCAGAGCAGTGACCATTGCTGCCCGGTTTGACTAATATTTCATTAAATATCTTCTGCATATACATTTCATGTTTTGGTCCACTTCAGGTGAGTAACACTAAAAGTTGGCCGCTTGCAATGGTATTTTGACGGCTTGAAATGTCATTACAAATAACGCTTTAACCGTTCATCTCAGACGAAAATTGAATAAACGGATTTGTAGAGGAGAAAATTCTCAACAACTTTGCTCTGTTATGTTTTCTTTCCATGTCTCGCGCAATTTCGAAGGTATTTGCAAAAAATAAAGGCGATTTGACACTGTCTGTTAGTCTGTGTGTCTGTCTGAAACGTGTTCCCACTTTTTAGGTCGCGCCATTCATTAAATTTTACAGACGTATTTAAGGCCACCAGTGACCAGAACCTTCCTATGGCGGCATAACCGGACGCCGCTAGACGGCGGCACTATGCTCTATCTCGGCTATAAATTCTGTAAGTTGGTACGCACATCTAAAGATCTACACTCCTGGAAAATTATAAAAAGAATACCATGAATTCGTCAACTCAGCAGAGCGAAATTTTATTGACACATTCTTGAGGATGTACAACACACGATTACGCAGTCAGAACCATGCGCACGTCATAACAGTCACTAGAGCATGTACAATGTCGACGCTAGTGTCGTATATACCCTCCTTTTG
The DNA here is from genome assembly GCA_026315105.1 of Locusta migratoria. NCBI lineage: Eukaryota > Metazoa > Arthropoda > Insecta > Orthoptera > Acrididae > Locusta > Locusta migratoria. The sequence continues at coordinate 286,860,271 of CM048755.1, forward strand.
CAGCAATTCAGGGTGCAACTTTCTCATTAAGACGATCGTAGAGGTGCCGAATGAAGTCTTACAGTATGGCCTGCCATGCAGTTTTCATCTGATTCCTCAGTTGGACCAGATCACGTGCCGGTCGTGTAGACCGCGCCAAGATGACGTTTCATCGGTCCCAGACATGCTCAATGAGGGACAGATCTGGGGATAATGATGGGCAGGGTAGTTGACGTACACATAGAAGAGCACGTTGGGTTGTATGGGATTCATGTGGACGTGCATTGTCGTGTTGGAAAAGCACATAGCCTTGTTGGTGCATGAACGGTGGCAAGACGAGTTGAATGATGGTTACAATGTACCGTGTACTGTTCAATTTTCCCACAACGAACACCAGAGGAGAACGGCCAGTGTAGGATATGGCTCCCCACACCATGATGCCAGGTGTCGGCCCCATTTGCCTCTGACGCGTACACTCCAGATTTTCGCACTCCCGTGCACATCACACACGCGTCCGACCATCATTGGCTCCGAGGCAGCGACGACTCTCATCACTGAAGCCGACACGTCTCCATTCGTCCCTTCATAAGCGCCTACCGTGATACAATTGGAGGAGGGCTGAACGATGTTAGGGCGTGAGCGGAGGACACACTAACGGCACACATGATCGTGCATCATTGCGAGGGGAGCGATATTCTACACTCGCCATTCTCTTCTAGTGATCGTCTAGAGAACACTGAACAGTGCACGGTACGCTGAAACCATCATTTAACACGTCTTGCTAGCACTCGTGCACCAACAAGGTGATATGCTTTTCCAACAGTACAGTGCAAATCCACATATATCCCGTACAACCCAACGTGCTCTTCAAGGTGTACGTCAGCTAACCTGGTCAGCACGATCCCCAGATCTCTCCCCAATTGAGCATATTTGGGACCGCATGAAACGTCATGTTGGGCGGGCTGCCTGAGCGGCACGCAATCTGGCCCAGCTGAGGCACCAGGTGGAAACTACATGGCTGGCCATTCCACATATCTACATTCGGAACCTCTACGATCGTTTTGCATTGCTGCAAAAGAAGGGTATACACGGTAGTATCGCCAACATTACGGACGCTGTGGTGACTGTACGCACGTGCGTACGGTTCTGCCTGTGTGTTAGTGTGTTGTATACAACCTCAAGAATGAGTCAATGAAATTTCCCTCCTCTGGGTCGACTAATGCATGGTGTTCTGTTTCCGTTTTCCAGGACAATAATTCTTCATATGTTTCTACCTTTATATTCTTTTGCTGTAAGTCATTTAATGGAGGATGGAAGAAGGCTTTGAGGTTGATATTTCATCTAGAGATGAATATATCACAAGACAATTTTGTTTGAAATTTGTTTCATTTTGACTCTTTAAGTTGGTACACGCGCATAAGGATTAATTCTTCATATAATTCAACCGTTATATTCTTTTGCTGTAAGTGGAGGACAGAAGAAAGTTTTGAGGTTGATATTTCATCTAGGGATGAATATATCGCAAGAAAATACCTTTTTATAAAGAAATAAAACATTATAAAAATCATGAATCATAATTAATAATCATGATTCATGATTATTAGAATTGGTTCATTTGTTTACGAAGGTGTTCCCCAAATATATGAAGTTTTGCCGTAATTGAATTTCTTTGAAAAGGTGTTCCAAAAAGGCCGAATAATAAATGAAATTATAAAAATGAAATATTGGCCTATTTTTTCGGCCTATTTTGCAAATAATTTATATAATAATAATAATATCGTGTGGTTCATTGACCTGGTGCAAGTCTTTCAATTGGACGCCACTTCGGCGACTTGCGTGTACCTTACCCGGCGCTGCCCGGGTATTTATTTATATCAGTCTCCTGTCAAACTACCACCTCACCTCTCATAGGCGTAGCCAACTTGTAATTTCGCGAAGGGTTTCCAATTAATGTATATTTTAAGGACGTGTACTCTTCATGGAACTGCAAACGGCACACATACTGTACATGTTATATATATATATATATATATATATATATATATATATATATATATATATTATTCCAAAATACTGTATCCTAGAGAGTTACCATTGTATAGAAACATAATTAGTAAACTTCTTAAGAATCTACGCATTTTCCAAAATGGGAACAACAAATCATATCGTAAGATAGGAAAATGTCAAAGGAAACAGTTATGGAAATCACAAAGGCAGTGAGTGAAGCTTTCAATGACTTCTGGAGCCCAATCAGAGAAGCACTTACTAACCCTAATTTTTTCGGTTCGCGAAGGCTTTCAGTGACAAAAAATAAGTGTACAGTTACTCTTAGGCCAAATTTGTTTACATGGGAACATCAAGAAATACTGCTGACTGGCAATTTAATATACGACTGACACTGTAATTACTAATACTGGTGTTGAGAAACAGCTCAAATCTCTAAAGCACAATGAAGCTCCAGAGACCAACAGGGTCACTGACAGTTTCTACACAGAACCACCACCGTATTCAGTCGCCGTCTTTACCATAATTCACCGTGGGTACCTTGAGAAAGAAATTGTTACTAGTCATTGGAAAACAGTCACGTCATACTAAGCTATAACGAGCAGAAAAATCAAAAGAAGACACATGGATAAAAACTGAGTAAAGTGCTCATTATTTCAGTAGTAATCACCACAAAAGTACTTTTTATAAACAGCGAGACAAGCCAGTCAATTTTTTCCAAGCACAAATGTTTGCAATTAGCTACAGGACCAAAATTTTTTATCTAAGTGTGCACCTTTTCGGGCGAAAGATGACGATGGTCATGAATTTCTTTCTTCAGAGAATTTGCCAGGCACTTAAATGTGATTTGCAGAGTATCCCATGTAGATGTAGATATAGAGCTCCAAAAACTATTAGAATCCCATGGCGAGAAATCAGGGCCGTATGAAGTATGTGTGCCGGCCGCGGTGGCCGAGGGGACTGAGGCGCTCCAGTCACGGTCTGCACGGCCACTACGGTCGGGGGCTCGAATCCCCCCTCGGACATGGATATTTGTGCCGTCCTTAGACTTAAGTAGTTCATAAGTAGTTTGTAAGTTTAGGGACTGATGACCCCGTAGTTAAGTCCCATAGACTCTACAAACATTTGAACATTTTTTTGAAGTATGTGTAACGGCTTCCTACATTTGGAAAAATGTAGGCGGCTTTATCCTCCTACGCAATAGTGCTATTTTTTGTTACCTTTGTAATCATTTCGGGAGTGGTACGCACCCCGGAAACCCTCCCTCTAACTACGCCCATGTGTCTTTCCTCTGTTCATCCTCTCATCGATGCTCTCTCTGTTCATGTCCTCCTCTCCACCTCTCTACCCTCCTCCCTCTCTCTCCCTCTTTTGTCCATTTCTTAGTTTCTCAGTCAATCTCCTGCCTTACCTCCTCTCTTTGTCCATATTCTCCTCTCCTCTATCTGCCGTCACCTCATTCTGTTCCTCCTCGATCACAATCTCCTCCTCCTTCCACTCTACACCCCCCTGCCTCTTTGAATCTCTTCCTGCCCTCCTTCTGGTATACGTAATTCGCAATAATATTTGCTAGTCATGTATTTATTTTCGACTGGTCCATCCCCTCCTTTCCCCTCTCTTTTCACCTGCTCGACCCTCTCTCTGTTCACCTGATCCTGTCACCGGTCCATGACTTCCTCCTCCCACTTTCTGTCAGTCTCCTCGTCTTCCCTCTATCTGTTCGTTTCCTCCTGCGCCTCTCTTGTCCCATTCTCTTACCTTCTCTCGACACAGCTTCTCATCCTCTCGCGGCCCACTTTCTTCTCCTCTCTAACCATCTGTTCCTAAGTCCCTCTCAGTTCCTCCTCCCCATTCGACGGAAAATTAGATATATCCGACTGCTGAAACGGTGTCGAATTTGATTTCAATGTACCCTCTCCAAGCACCGTACTGTGTCTTGCGGAATATAAAACTCCTCCCCACGGAAACATACATGCATTGCTAACATTCAAGGTGACCAGCCAAACGCTGTCGATGTCTGTTGTCAAACACTGTACGAAATATTATGTGCACAGAGGTCATCCCTTTGGTTCGAAGGAAAAGTGTACAAGATCGGAATAAAGCTACAGACTAGAGTACAATTCTACAAATAAATTACCCTCCGCCATGCACTATGTGGAATATCATATGGACTGAGACTACCCTCTTGTTTTGAAGCCCAAGTGTGAAAAATTTCACCACAATCTGAATAAAACTGTAGATTTGAACGAATTACAAACAAACAAACGGACATTTTTCGTATTTACGAGATACGTCCAGAAAGTAAGTCCCGTTTGGTTATACAAAACAAACGTGTACAGATACAGAATAAATATTTATTCTACAAAAATCTACAACTGTTAAACTACTTTAATACATATCTGCCGAAATTTTTTAGACACTTGTCATAGCGTGGCACAAGTTTCTGTATGCCTTCTTCATATAAGGTTGCCGCCTGTGTATTGAGCCATGTGGTAACATGTTCTTTCAGCTCGTCATCATCGTTGAAATGTTGACCACCAAGGACAGATTTTTAGGTGTAACAAGAGGTGAAAGTGGCTAGGAGCGAGGCCCGGGCTGTACGGATGATGATCAAACACGTCCCAGTGAAATTCCCGTAAGAGTTGTTTGGTCACATTCGCGACATGAGGTCGGGCACCGCCGGCCGCGGTGGCCGAGGGGACTGAGGCGCTCCAGTCACGGTCTGCACGGCCACTACGGTCGGGGGTTCGAATTCCCCCTCGGGCATGGATATTTGTGCCGTCCTTAGTATTAGCTAGTTCGTAAGTAGTTCGTACGTTTAGGGACTGATGACCCCGTAGTTAAGTCCCATAAGCTACACAAACATTTGAGCATTTGATTTGAGGTCGGGCACTATCGTGGAAACAAACACCAATTTTGATGGAAATCCTCTTCTTACACCTAAAATTTGTCCTGTCAACACTTCAACGATGAGAAGAAGGCATACCGGAACTTGTGCCACGCTATGACAAGTGCCTACAAAATTTCGGCAGCTATGTAGAAAAGTAATTTAACAATTGTAGATTTTTGTACAATAAATATTTTTTCTGTATCTGTACACGTTTGTTTTATATAACCAAACGGAACTTACTTTCTGGATGTACCTCATATCTTCGAGTCATTTTATTGAAAATATTACACAGCACAAATGGAATAAAATGGAATGCACGAAAAATTCGAAAACCATGGTCATGGCTTGTGAAATAAATTGTAACGTCAATGAAACGTTTGAAATCGAATGTAATAATAATTTCTTGTGGTTCAGTCGCCCGGTGGAAGTCTTTCAACTGGACGCCACTTCGGCGACTTTCGTGTCCCTAACCTACCCCAGTTATTCAATAGGAACACGGGGCCCTACAGTTTAGCGTGGAATCCTCTTTATTTAAACAAATAAGGGGAAAAATACAACACAATTAAATGAAGGAGCCCTTCAAGCATTAACAAAAGAATATCTGTGACCTCTTTGTAATAAAATTAATGACTCCGTCGGACCAGCACGTCTTCACAAGATTAGCAGCACGAGAGGGAAAAAAATTCGCGCGGCGAAGTCCAGAGTGCATGTTTAACACCAGTGGCAGTGGCTGGATACGTAGCGAACGAAAATAAAATCATTTAATTAAAAAAAAGTTATTAATCGAGAAAAAAAGTTGGACCAACTCAAACACACTGTGCTAATTATTTTAAGACCAGTAAAAAAGTTTCGGAGTTCATCCCGGGCAAACTTCGTGACTGGGGCTTTATATATATATATATATATATATATATATATATATATATATATATATATATATATATAAAGACAAGCGACACACCTCGCACGGGTGGAATTTATATTCTGTATATAAAACTCTACATCTACAGCTATATCCATACTCCGTAAGCCACGTCACTTTGCACACCACCGTCACTTTCTACTATTCCAGTCGCGTAGGTCGTAATCTCTGTAATCTTATCTTTGATGTCGCGAGGTATACCTTGAAGGAAGCAATATATTGGTTGACTCTTCATGAAACGTACGCTCTAGGAACTTTTATAGAAGCCGTACCGTTTCTTTTGAAGCGTCTGCCACTGGAACTTCCTAGTCATTTCCGTGACGCTTTCGCGCTTACTAAATGAGCCCATAACGAAGCGTGCTGCTCTCCGTTGGATCTGTTAACCCTACCTGGTACGGATCGCAGACTAATGAGCAATACTCAAGCGCTGGCCGAGCGAGAGTTTTGTAGCCTGCTTCCTTCTTTGACGGACTACTTTTCCTGAGGAGTCTCCCAATGAATCTCAATCTGGTATTTGCCTGGTCCAAGACTGATTTTATATTGTCGTTCCATTTCAAATCGCCCCTTATATCTGCTCCCAGATATTTTATGGAAGTAACTACTTTCATCGTTTTTCCTGCTATTGCGCCGTTCTACAGGGTGTTACTAAAAGGTACGGCCAAACTTTCAGGAAACATTCCTCATACACAAAGAAAGAAAATATCTTATGTGAACATGTGTCCGGAAACGATTAATTTCCTTGTTCGAGCTCATTTTATTACTTCTCTTCAAATCACATTAATCATGGAATGGAAACACACAGCAACAGAACGTACCAGCGTCACTTCAAACACTTCGTTACAGGAAATGTTCAAAATGTCCTCCGTTAGCGAGGATACATGCATCCAACCTCCGTCGCATGGAATGCCTGATGCGCTGATGCAGCCCTGAAGAATGGCGTATTGTATCACAGCCGTCCACAATACGAGCACGAAGAGTCTCTACATTTGGTACCGGGGTTGCGTAGACAAGAGCTTTCAAATGCCCCCATAAATGAAAGTCAAGAGGGTTGAGGTCAGGAGAGCGTGAAGGCGATGGAATTGGTCCGCCTCTACCAATCCATCGGTCACCGAATCTGTTGTTGAGAAGCGTACGAGCACGTCGACTGAAATGTGCAGGAGCTCCATCGTGCATGAACCACATGTTGTGTCGTACTTGTAAAGGCACGTGTTCTAGCAGCATAGGTAGAGTATCCCGTATGAAATCACGATAACGTGCTCCAGTGAGCGTAGGTGGAAGAAATACTAAAATGAGCTCTAACATGAAAATTAAGCACATGTCAACATAACATATTTTCTTTCTTTGTGTGTGAGGAACGTTTCCTGAAAGTTTGGCCGTATCTTTTTGTAAAATCCTGTATAATAAAGGACATTTCTTTGTATGTAAACACAGCACTTTACACTTGTTTATGTTGAGGCTCAATGCCATTCTCTATACCATGCGTCAATACGGTGCAGATCGTCCTGCATTTCGTTACTCTTTCCCAGTGTTGGTCTTCTCGAACAATTACCGCATAATTCGCAAAACACCTTACTGGACTTCCGATTTTTTTTAGTAGCAGTCATACACCACTGGTGCACGCTTGACATCACATTAACATCTGAAGACGTCTCTCCGTTGAGAATTGCATGCTGCGTTCTTTCAGTCACACAGTTGGTCTGATATTCCATTGTCTCACACTTTATACATAAGACGACAGTCAAGAAACACAGCATCTAAGTCGTATGCTGTAAATACTGCACTTTGGATCTATGTGTATGTATTTTATTGGTTGCTATGTTCTACGTATTATGATTAAACACAATAAATACCTTGCTTACACAATCCTCAGCGTGTTTAATCTATATTTACATACTGATACCGCGATCTAACATATATGTAAAAGTTAACGTCTGACAATTGGGATGACAGTAGCGACCCTTGCGGAGAAAGTAAATCTTAGCGCCGCGGCAGCATAGCCATGCGCACTAATACGCCCAGCTGCGGTGTGCGCGGCCGTTCGCCGTCTGGAATTCGAGTGCTCTCTCGGGTGTGGGTATTTGTGTAGTCCTTAGCATAAGTTACTTTAAGGTAGTGTAAGTAGTTTTTAAGCCTAGGGACTAATGAGCAACTTGGTTAAGTCTTTTAGATTTCCGAACATTTGAATATTTGAAATCTTAGCGTCACTATCAATGTTCAATCTAACACGAACAGTCACGGACGCAGCAATTACAAGCTGCAGGTATTTTCTGTGGTTTGTGAAAGGCATTCGATTGTGAGAACCACAAAACCCTTTTAAGTAAATTAGAATTTCATGGTGTCACGGGCATTGTTGCAAAATGTTTCAAGTGATACCTCGCTGACAGGAAATAAAGGGTGTCAGTGCAAAGAACTAGTAAAATAAGCCGAAAGTCATCATCGGACTGGGAAGAAATTACGTGTGATGTCCCACAAGGATCCAGCTTAGGGCCATTGCTTTTTATGGTGTACATTAATGTCCTCTCATGAGTTACACTGCCAGAAGCAGAGTTCGTTTTGTTTGCATACGATACAAGTATTGCAATAAATAATATGTCGTGCATAGTTCTAGAAAGGTCTGCTAATGATATTTTCATGAACATTAATAAATGGTTTAAAGGCAACTAATTGACAATAAACTTTGAAAAGACTCACTACATGCAGTCCAGAACATGTAAGAGGTTTCCAGCAAGCATATGGATAAAGTATGAAGAAGAGCAGATAGAAGAGGTTGAAAGTATTAAATTCCTGGGATTACAGCTTGATAATAAATTAAGTCTGGAGGAGCACACCATAGCACTGCAAAAACGACTTAACAAGTCTGTATTTGCAGTACGAGTGTTATCAGACGTAGGAGACATAAGAATAAAAAAGCGGTATAATATTTTGGGGTAACTCTTCACGTAAAGCAAACGTTTTCAGAGCACAAAAGCGTGTAATATGTATTATTTGTGGAGTAAATTCAGAGACAACCTGTAGAAGACTCTTCAAAGAACTGGGTATACTAACTACTGCCTCTGAGTATATTTATTCCTTAAGGCAATTTATCATAAATAATATGTCCCTTTCTCTAACAAACAGCTCACTTCATACATACAATACTAGGAACAGAACCGATCGACACAAGGACTTAAAAGGACTTACTTTAGTTCAAATATGGGTCCCCTAACCATAAAAAATTTAGCTACAAATAAAGATCAATTTAAGAGGAGCCTAAAAGTCTTCCTAGCGACCAAGTCCTTCTACTCCACTGACGTATTTTTAAATAGAACCAAATGATGTATGTATCTGTATTCACACTATTAGTATTATTATATTATCAGCTTGTTCCACATCCACGTGAATGTCCTCAACATGGATCTGTGGAAAATTTAATCTGATCTAGCGCTCCAAGCGGCAGCACGTAACAGAAGAATGACAGGATGCAATCGGTTGACTCTTTCTATGCTAGTCGCGACTGTCGTTCTAAGTGCCAGACGTAAACTTTGATGTATACATTAATAAATATCTTCCTCGGATCGCTACCAAACTTCACAGAATCATCATCTGCGCTAATATGAAGATTTCATCGAAATTGCTCGAGCCGTCTTGGTAGCCATAGGGAACACATACATTTCTATTGATAGAGGGTAATATTATTATTTTTATGCATTTAATTTTCTATTCTTTTATTAAATAATACATACACACACACACACACACACACACACACATATATATATATATATTTGTCCGAGAAATTTGCAAAAATCATAAAACTGCAGGAAATCCTAAGGTCGGCAGTCAACACGCCAGTGCGATTTTTTTTATTTTTGTTTGTATTTGTAACGTTTTGATAGCACAGTCTATCTAGCATTACGAAATAAGTCTTTCTAACGTTTCAACTGCCAAAACGTTTTTACAAAGACCATAATGCTACGTTTTCTACTTGTGTTGGATCATGTAACGGTACGACCTCGTTCTGTGTAAGGGCGCGTGATCTGTAAGTTGATCAGTATTAGCATACGACCTGTGGTCGTGCACATTCTACCGCAATACGCTGCACAAGGCCGCAATTCTCCAGATCCGAAGAAAATGTTTACATTTATCCCGTATTATGTAGCTTCGTCGTTTGTAGTAAAAACACTTTTAATGTGAAAATTGTTGAATATAAACACTCTTTTTTAAAATAATTATCCTTAATATTATGGCACTGTTAGTTTTGTAGAAAGATTGAAGACTGCAGATGTATTTGAATTTATGAAAATTGGATCAGATTTTCTGGCTTTAAAATTTTTTGAAAAGGTTAATGTCATTATTCTACAGTAAATATGGTCAAATGTTATAAATTCAAATAGCACTGCAGACATCAATCTCTCTACGAAGAAGTGATTCACGCTTTTCATATTATCTTTTTCTACTTCCCGAGAGTTTTATTTCACTCTTCTCGTATTAGATAACATACATAATAAGTGATTGATAATGACGTACAAAGTATCATCTTATACCATGATTGACCAACAGTCTATGAAGTAATACTGGATACAATTCAAAATTATACAAAACTAGCTGAAAACGCAGTGTCCACCGGGTACTTATTTATTACTGTGTTAATTAGTCCCTCTCTCCTTCTCTTTTCCCACTCTCTCCTCCTTTTGTTTCCTTATCTCTCTCTTTCCACTGCCACCTCTTCGCCGGCCGCGGTGGCCGAGGGAACTGAGGCGCTCCAGTCACGGTCTGCACAGCCACTACGGTCGGGGGTTCGAATCCCCCCTCGGGCATGGATATTTGTGGCGTCCTTAGTATTAGCTAGTTGATAAGTAGTTTGTAAGTTTAGGGACTGATAACCCTGTAGTTAAGTCCCATAAGCTATACAAACATTTGAAACTGCCACCTCTTCCTTCTCCCTCTGTTTATCTAATATTTCCTTTCTCTGTTTATCTCCTCATCTCCCCTCTCTCTGTCTATCTCCAGCTTCCCCTTCCTCTGCGAGTCACCTCCTCTTCTTTGTCGAGCTCCTCCTCCACCTCCTCAATCAATTGCCTCCTCCATGAGTGAAAAATTAAATAACTATTTTAACTTCCATGGTGATTAGTGAAATAGTGTCTATGTTTATTGCAAGGTACCCTCCGCCATGAACCGTATAAGTTATTAGGTAAACAGTGATAGTCCTATTGTTTTTAAAGTCAAATGAGCCATGAACTACAGACATTGCCGAGGTGGGGTGGCTTGCGTGCCTCAACGATACAAATAGCCGTACCGTAGGCGCAACCAGAACAGAGGGGTATCTGTGGAGGGGCCAGACAAACGTGTGGTTCCTGAAGAGGGGCAGCAGCCTTTTCAGTAGTTACAGGGGCAACAGTCTGGATGATTGAGTGAGCTGGCCTTGTAACATCAGCTAATGTGGCTTTGCCACACAGCTACTGCGAACGGCTGAAATCAAGGGAAAACTACAACCGTTACTTTTCCCGAGGATATGCAACTCTACTGTATGAATATATGATGATGGCATCCTCTCGGGTAAAATATTCCGGAGGTAAAATAGCCCCCCATTCGGATCTCCGAGCGGGGACTACTCAGGAGGATGTGATCATCAGGAAAGACAACACTGGCATTCTACGGATCGGAGCGTGAAATGTTAGATCCCTTAAACGGGTAGAGAAGTTTGAAAATTTAAAAAGGGAAATGGATAGGTTGAAGTTAGATGTAGTGGGGATTAGTGAAATTCGGTGGAAAGAGGAACATGATTTCTGGTCAGGTGAGTACAGAATTATAAATACAAAATCAGTTGGGGGTATTACAGGAGAAGATCTGATAAAGAAAAAGAAAAAAAAGGAATGCGGGTGAACTACTATGAGCAGCGCAATGATCGCATTATCGTAGTCAAGACAGATACGAAGCCAACACCGACCACAGTAGTACAAGTTTATGTGCCCACTAGCTCTGCCGATGATTAGGAGATCGAAGAAAGGTGTGCGGAGGTAAAGGAAATTATTCAGACAATTATGGGAGAGGAAAACTTAATTGTGATGGGAGACTGGAATTCGGTAATAGGAAAAGGAAGAAAAAGAAAAATAGTAGTTGAATATGGACTGGGCAAAAGGAATGAAAGAGGAAGCTGGCTGGTAGAATTTTGCACGGAACATAATTTTAATCATAACAAACACTTGGTTTCAGAATCATGAAAGAAGGTTGCATACAAGGAAGAGGCCAGGAGACACTGGAAGGTACAAGATATATTTTATAATGGTAAGGTATAGATTTCGGAACCAGGTTTTAACCTGTAAGACATACCATAACTTGTTGGTTATGAACTGTAGGCTGAATCTGAAGAAACTGCAAAAACGTAGGAAGATAAGGAGATAGGACCTGGATATATTGAAGGAACCTGAAGTTCTTGAGAATTTCAGAGGGAGCTTTAGGCAACAACTGACAGACACGGTGGGAAATAAAACCGTAGAAGAAGAATGGGTAGCACTGAGAGATGAAATAGTGAAGGCAGCAGAGGAAAAAATAGGTAGAAAGGCAAGACCTACAAAAGTCGTTTGATATCACAGGAAATACTAAATTTAATTGATGAAAGGAGAAAATATAAAAATGCAATAAATGACACAGGCAAAATGGAGTACAGACGACTAAGGAATGAGATTGACAAGAAGTGTAAAATAGCTAAGCAGGAGAGGCAAATGGAGTGCAGACGACTAAGAAATGAGATTGACAAGAAGTGTAAAATAGCTAAGCAGGAGAGGCAAATGCAATTCTGTAGAAGAATGTATAAATAGGGGAAAATTGATATTACCTACAGGAAAATAAAATAAACATTTGGAGATAAGAAAAGCAGCTGTATGAATATAAAGAACTCGGTTGGAAAACCAGTTCTCAGCAAAGAAGCTGAAAGTTGGAAAGAATATATAGAGGGGCTCTACAAAGGAAATAAACTTCAAGACAATATTGTAGGAAGGGAAGAGGATGTAGATGAATATGAAATAGGAGATACTATACTGAGAGAAGAATTTGACAAAGCACTGAAAGATCTAAGTCGAAACAAGGCGCCTGGAGTAGATGACATTCCCTCAGAACTACTCAAGTCTCTAAGAGAGCCAGTCATGACAAAATTATTTCACTTGGTGCGTAAGATGTATGAGACAGGGGACATACCCTCATACTTTAAGAAAAATGTAATAATGCCCATTCCAAAGAAATCAGGTGCAGACAGGTGTGAAAATTACAGAACCATCAGTTTAATACTGTATATCGTCTCGTTTTCTAATCTAATTCCCTCAACGTTGCCAGATTTAATTCGACTAAATTCCATTGTACTTATTAATGTTCATCTTATGCCTTCCTTCCAGTATACTGCCAATTCCATTTCTCTTTCATGCATGTTCTCTGGTGTCTCGACAGAATTACGTCATCTGGAAACCGTAAAGTTTTCATTTATTCCCTTTCGTAAATTCTACTTGCTTTCTTTCGCAGCTTTCTGATTGTACATATTTACAAATATCGGGAAAAGACTAAAACACTGTCTTTCTCCCTTCCCAACTACTGGATCCCTTTCATGCCTTTCGACTTTATATAACTGGTGTTTTCTGTGCAGGTTGGATATAAATATTGGTTCTCTGTTTTACCCCTATTACCTGCAGAATTTTAAATTTTGTATATAATTCGAGTTAGTATTTTGCAACTATGATTTATGAAACTGATAGTTCTGTAATTTTCACAACTGACTGCACTTACTTCCTTTCCAAATGAAATACTTACATTCTTGAAATATGAGGGTTTTTAATGCGTCTCATACATCTTGCACACCAGGTGGAATACTTTGGAATACTTTCGTCAGCTGCCCGAGAATGGCCGAGTGTTCTAGACGTCACGGCAGAGACTGCGAGGTCACTCCCGCCGGAGGTTCTAGTCCTCCCTCGGGCATGGATGTGTAAATGTTTGTACTTAAGTAATCTGGTTATCAGTTTCTAGGTTTACAAACTACTTAAACGAACTTCAAGTAACCTAAGGACAAACACACACACACACACACACACACACACACACACACACACACACCCATGCCCGAGGGAGGACTCGAATCTCCGTCGGTAAGCAACCGCGCACTCCGCAGCAAGGCTACTTAGAGTCCTCGTCCACTCCACCGCGGCTGTGTGTATGTTGTCCTTAGGTTAGTTTAAGTAGTTTTTAACCCTAGGCTCTGATGACCACAATAGTTAGGTCCCACAGATTTATGAACTTTTCAAGATTTTACTTTCGTCACGGTTAGCTCTCAGAAGAATATCAGCAGTTCATAGAGAATATCGTCTGCTTCAGGGACTTTGGTTACAGCCTAATAATTTATGGATTTTTGACTCATATTGTTCTATATACTATTTCATTTAATGTCCCTGCAAACCTGACTAACAAGTAACAAAACCATAAATATATTAACTACTTTCTATTTAATGAAAATACTTTGATTGAAGTAAAACACTATTTCAGATAAATTCGGTGGTTTCTTATTCTGTTCTTAAGTATACAATATTGCTCAGTCTTTAATTTTCTGTCAACCATATGAATAGCAGCCAAACATTACAGTATGTCATCGTCTCTTAATTATTGACGCTCGGACAGTCCGCATGATCTAAGGCGTCATGCTCCGGACGGGTTGACCGTTCCCGCCGGAGCATCCAATCCTCCCTCGGGCGTGTGTGTGTGTGTGTGTGTGTGTGTGTGTGTTGTCCTTTGTGCAAGTTAATTTAAGTATTTTGTAAGTCTAGGGACTGATGACCATAGCAGTTTGGTACAATAGGTTCACAAACATTTGAACATTTTCTTAATTTTTTGTTACAACTGTTTACTTTTAATATGATTTTATAATAATTTTATTATAATTTCCTCCACTGTAAACAACTATCCTCTTTTTACTTAAATGAATAATCTTATTTATTAATTAATTAAAAATACCATGCAAGTTTCCATCACGGAATAACTCCCATTATACGATTTCCATAAGAATCGTATTAATTTTGTGTAAATATACCAGATTTAAAGTTTATTTATCGCCAACTTTGTGAACAGGAATTGTATCGTGCAATAAATACACTGAACTAACTTCTAACTTACCGAGCGAGGTAACACACTGGACTCGTATTCGGAAGGATGGTGGTTCGAATCCACCTCCGGCCATCCAGATTTAGGTTTTCCGTGATTTTCCTTAATCGCTACAGGCAAATGCCGGGATGGTTCCTTTCAAAGGGCACGGTCGATTTCCTTCCCCCATCCTTACCCAAAAATCCGAGCGTGAGCTCCGTCTGTAATGACCAAGCTGTCGACGGAACGTTAAACCCTAAGCTTCCTTCCTCCTTCCTTATAACTTATCTGCAGTAAAACAATTTGCTTGGCGGTTACTCTGATTCAGAGCTTGTTTACGCATTATCTTAGAATCTGTATTTTAACTTGTTGCTGAGTACGAAGTGCGATAAGTTCCACATTATTTAGTTACTCCACGAACCTCTGAATAATTCAGTAAAAGTGTATAAGTGACCTTGACAATACTAAATAGTACAGACCAGCTCGGTGCTGCATCTGTCATTAATTACATTTATGACAGATTATATGGAAAACTTATTCCACATAAAGTAAACTACAATGGTTGGAACTTAAATAGTAGCAACTATTTATTCGCAACCGATTCAAATGGGTTACATGTTTGAACCTGTTACTGTCCTTTAAAGTAGTCACCAGCGTTGTGTAGAACCCGTTGCCATCGATGTGGAAGGCGTAGTAAACCGTTAGCAGAGTCTGTTCTGTTGATGGTGTGAATGGAGCGGTCTACTGCCTGTCGAATCTCTGGAACAGTTCTGACGCCAATGGCACGAAGTGGTTCCTTCATCTATGGAATCAAATCAAAGTCACAAGGACTCAAGTCCGGGGATTATGGTGGATGGTAGTACTTTCCAGTCCCATCGACCGAAGAGAGCAGCCACAGCTTGCGCTGTATACGCCTGTGCGTTGTCGTGCAAAATGATGTTTCTGTTGCGCAGAAAGTGTTGCCGCTTCTTTCGCAAAGCTGGTCGCATGTGATGCTCCAAAACGAGCAGTAATATTGTGCATTGACGGTCTGGCGTGGAGGAATGTAATGGATAACACCCTCACAATCGTACATGAGAATCACCATAACTTTCACCATACTGGGGCTCTGACGCATTGTCCACTTTCGCGGCGACCCACAATGACGCCATTCGTTGGATTGCCGTTTCAGTTTTGGCTCGTAAGATGTGGCCCATGTCTCATCCAGTGTTATGATACGGCGTAAGAAAGCCTTTCCTTCATGCGGAACCCATCGTGGTGCAATTTTTCGCATGCGCAGGCGTTCCTTCAGGATGCGAATCACAGCCGTATGCGCTAATCCGGTTTCGTGTGCGAGCTCACGAATCGTCTGTCGTCGATCACTGTCCACTAACGCGGCAACAGTATGAACTTCTTCTTCAGAGACGCTAGAACGACGTGGTCGATGCATGTCTGCCACAGTTTGCCGCCCTTCGTTGAAGACTTTTACCCAACGTGCCGCCGGCCGCTGTGGCCGAGCGGATTGCGACGCGCCAGTCACGTTCTGCACGACCACTACGGTCGGGGGTTCGAATACCCCTCGGACATGGATATTTGTGCCGTCATTAGTATTAGCTAGTTAATAAGTAGTTTGTAAGTTTAGGGGCTGATGACCCCGTAGTTAAGTCCCATAAGCTCTACAAACAAACAACAACAACCCAACGTGCCACTGTTCTGTACGGCAATGCCGATTCCCTGCGCGCCTCTTGAAGACCTTGATGACACTGTCTTGCTGTACGACCTCTGGCACAGTCTATCTTGATCGAACGCCGTTGTTCCTGTTTCGAAAACATAATGATACCGTTGCGTTAGACCGCTCACTCAAAGTGATTGTGTTTTCCTATAGTGCGCACGCCGGTGACTTGGGACGGCATGTCAACAACGTGTGTTATAAGCGACAATAGTGGATTCCATTGCATAGTGTCATCACAACAGTGTGGCCACTGTAAGTTCCAACCCTCGTATTTCTATTAGGTCACAACCAGACCCGAGTAGTTCACTAATGATTTGTGGGATACCCTTCCACTACAGTCGAGGGTTCAAATCCCGCCTCGGGCATGGATATTTGTGCCGTCCTTAGTATTAGCTAGTTCATAAGTAGTTTGTAAGTTTAGGGACTGATGACCCCGTAGTTAAGTCCCATAAGCTCTACAAACATTTGAACATTTGGATACCCTTCACTTTCGGACATTCTTACTGCACCGAGTGTCCTTCTTGCCTAAATGTATTACATCATGATTTCGGAACCAAAAGTCATCTAATTATTAAAATTTCTTGATAATGAATCTTAGTAATTAGAACACTCCCTTCCTTTTCACCATTGTGTTTTTAGAACATTAATAGCAGAAGAACAAGTAAAGTATTACACACAGACACCACAACAGATAGCGTTGTGACAGATGACAGAGCAGCATCTGTGTGTACCCTTTAATAGGGAATGTTTACCGACCATTAAGCTGTGTGATATCAATGTGTGAAGTAACCAGGTGACATGTCACGGAGTCGCGCTCGTGCTTCCTACAGCCAACTGAGCGATTTTGAAAACGTTCAAATTATGACCTTCCAACTGGCGGGATGGTCCTTCCGGAGAATTGCCACAGCAGTTGAATCATTTTTTCAACTTTGCTGGTTGTAATTATCACGCGAACATTCCCACACCCGTAGCCTAAGTTCTAACATCCACACAGCAATTCGTCATATTGTAAGGACAACAGTGGCAGCTCTCACAGCTAGCACAGAACAGATAAGAGGGTTTGTGAGGCCAGAAATGTCAACACGAACTGTTGAGGACCGGTTACTAGCAGCGCTATGAGCACGTACATCTCTATCCCGTCTTCCACTCGCGCACGGTTCGACTGGTGCCGTCAGAGGATCACTTGGGAGGTGGAATGGCTGGCCGTGGTTTTCAACGATGAAAGCAGATTCTATGCCGCGATGGAGTGGCCGAGCAGTCAGCCGGGCACCGTGGCTCAGCACGCCCGGCCGGAAGTCTCAACGTCCTCTGTAATAAAACAGCTGAGCCAAGAACACAACGGACAAATAATATCTGCGAAACAAAAATAAAAAAAAAATAAAAAGTCTAACACGCCTTGCTACGGAGCGTGCTATTGCTCGCCGTCGGAGGTTCGAGTTCTCCCTGCGGCATGGGAGTGTGTGATGTTCTTAGGTAAGTTTTACTTAGTTTAAATTGTTTGTAAGCCTAGGAACTAATAATCAAAGAAGTCAAGTCCCGTAGATTTACAAACATTTGAACATTTTGAATTTTTGCCCCACTTTAGGTTACGGTTGTAACACTAAAATGGGCCTTTGCGATCGCCTTTTGGTAGCTCGAAATTTAAATAAAAATAAAGGTTTAACCTCACATCTGACACGAAAATTGAATAAACACATTTGTAGAGGAGAAAATTCTCTACAACTTTGCTCCCTTATGGTTTTTTTTTTTTTTCATATCTTCCATCGTTTCAGAAATATTTGCAAAAATGACGGGGATTTTATAATGTCTGTTGCCTGTTTGTCCGTAACGTGTTCCCACTTTTTAGGTCGAACGTACAACCGATAGGCACCGAATTTTACAGACATAATAGTTGGCCGCCAGAGACAAGAAACTCCCTTTTTCAAATTTTTTCGGACAAAAAATACGTCAGTGACACTTAAAAAAGCCGTTTCTAAGGTAATTGTAATTGCAAACAAACAGTTCATCTCACACGAAAACTGAATAAACAAATTTGTAGAGGAGAAAATTCTCTACAACTTTGGTCTCCTATGTTTTTTTCATATCATCTATCGTTACAGAGATATTTGCAAAAATAACGGCGATTTGACACCGTCCCTTGATTTTACGTATACCAGGCGTTAAGAAATTTCACGTGACACTCCTCGCCCAGAACTCTCTCTGGCATACTCCATCTTCCTTCCTGTATTTTATGATTTACGCTTTGTCATTTCAAAGAAGTGGTGCTCTAAAGAATTAACAAAAGCACTTCGTTCATATTAAGATTAATTATACTCTAGTGTCTAAAAATGTCATTTTAGCTATTAGCAACTGCCAGCAATATTACGAGAATTAATAGAAATGCCGTAGGTGTTCACCGTGGTGTAGTGGGTAGTGTGTTACGTTCTGATACATGTGGTCGGTAGTTCGAAACCCAACCATACAACTTTTTTTTCTCCTTGGTTCCTAAAAGGGTTTCCAGCACTCTTATTAATTAAATAGAGCTATCTTTTGCAATGTTTAGAGTTGTGCAGATATAAGAGTGCTCCATCTAAAATACACGTTTGTTCTATTTATACATCTACATACATACTCCGCGATCCACCGTAAGCTGCGTGGTAGAGGGTACACTGCACCACTACTAGGCATTTCCTTTCCTATTCCACTCCCAAACAAAACAAGGAAAAAAAGAATGCCTGTCTGCCTCCGCACGTGCCCTATCTTGTCTTTGTGATCATTACGCGAAATGAAAGGAGGCGACAGGAAGATCGTTCTACACTCAGCTTCAAATTACGGCCCTCTAAATTTCCTCAAGAGAATTTCTCGAAAAGAACGTCGTCTTTCCTCCAGCGATCACCATTTGAGTTCCTGAAGCATTTCCGTGACACTCGCGCATTGGTCGAACCTACTAGTAGTGATCTGCTCGCCTGTGAACTGCTTCTATGTCTTCCTTTAAACTGATCTGCTGCGAGTCCCAAACAATTGAGCAGTACTCTAGACGTGGTCTTACAGGTGTTTTATACGCGGTCTCCTTTACAGATGAAGTACATTTTCCCAAAATTCTCCAAATAAACCGAAGTTGGCTGTCCGCCTTACTCACACCATGTTCGTTCCATTTCACATCGCTCTGCAATGTTACGTCTAGATATTTGAACGACGCGACTGCATCAAGAAACTCACTACTAACGCTGTATTCGAACATTATGAGATTGTTTTTCCTACTCATGCGCATCACCTTACTTTTTTTCTACATTTAGAGCTAGCTGCCATTCTTCACATTAACTAGAAATTTTGTCTCTTTTGCTATTACAGTCAATTAAAGATGACACCCTCCCATACACCACAGCATCATCAGCGAACAGCCATCAGATCATTTATATAGATAGTAAATAATAGCGATCCTATCACACACCCATGGGGCACGCCTGACGATACACTCGTCTCTGATGAACACTCGCCGTCGAGAACAACGTACTGCGTCCTATTACTTAGGAAGTCTTCCAGCCAGTTACAAATCTGTGAATCTATTCCACATGCTCGTATCTTCGTTATTAGTCTGCAGTGTGGCACCGCGTCAAATGCCTTTTTGAAATCAAGAAAAACACAATCTGCCATTTGCCCTTCATCAAAAATGTTCAAATGTTTGTAATATCATGGGACTTAACTGCATGGTTATTAGTCCCTAGCTTCCAAACTAGTTAAACTAAGTTAAAACTAACCTAAGGACAAACACACGCATCGATTCCCGAAGGAGGATTCGAATCCCCGACGCGGGAGGCCGCGCGTTCTTTTTTTTTTTTTTTTTTTTTTTTTTTTTTTTTTTTTTTTAACAGCTAAAAAAATTCTTCTTCATTTTTTTTTCAAATTTTGCCTTCCCGGCCTGGCTTCTTCGCCTTTAAAATAAGAAGAAGGTACAGAATCTATTTCCGTCAGTGAAGTCACTTCATAGAAACTGACATTAACAAAGTAGACATAGGACACCCCTGTCGGAATGACCTTTGAATAGGGATCTGACGGGTGAATTGACCATTGATTATGATTTTAGAGCTGGCAGAAGTGTAAATATTTTGAATTATCGTAATAAAAAGTATACCAAATCCGAGATGATTCATGATGTCGAAGAGGTAGCGATGTGAAACCCTGTCAAAAGCCTTACATTGGTCTAAAGCTAAAATTTCTGCCTGAGGTCGTGTTAAGGCACTGAAAGAGATGATCTCCCTATAATCTGCTAGACTCTTGAAGATAGTGCGTCCCGGTACTGCTGCTGTCTGGCTGTTATGTATGATGTTTGTCAGAACATTCTTAATTCTAGCTGCTATGACACGGGCTGCAATCATATAATCAGAGTTCAGGAGGGAAATGGGACGGAATTTATTGATATCTTCATGTGAGTGTTCTTTCGGTGCCAGTACTATTACACTGTCATTGAAGACTGCTGATAGTTGCTGACCGGCTTTGATTTCATTACACACGCTTACAAAGCATCCCTCCAATAGACACCAAAATTGTTTGTAAAATTCTATTGGTAGTCCATCATATCCGGGTGATTTATTAGGCTGAGCCTTTTTCAGTGCCTCCTGAATCTCTTCCACGGCGATGTCACACATTAAGGATTCCCTGTCGGTCTCTGCTAGTGTCATTGTAAGATAATTTTTCATTGTAGATATTGCTTAGTCATCGCCAGCTCTGCTGTGTACAGTCACTGGTAGTAGTCCGTAATATACTCTTTTATTTCAGCCTGAGTCGTCGCGAAACTACCTTCTTCTTTTTTTATACGACTGATAAGTTTTTGTCTTGCGCGACGCTTCTCTCTCCCGAGTGGAAGGGTGAAGTATGTTCGTCGGAGGTGCAATTATTATCTCTGCAACGGATTTTAATTCTTTCCATTTGTTTCCGTTTCAGAAGGGATAATTTTGCTTTAATCCCTTTAATTTTGATGAACTTCTCCGGCGTGATCGGTATATCAGAATACAGTTCACGAAGACACTGAAAGTAAAACTCAAAAGTTTCTTTCTGTAGTCGTTTCCTCTCATAACTATACACCTTCAAAACGCTGATTAATTTAGGTTTTGCGCAGTGGCACCACCACAGCATTACCGATGGGGATGTTTGTTGTCGGCGTAAACAGGTATGGCATGGGTGTGTGTGTTGTCCTTAGGTTAGTTTACCTAGGTGTAAGTAGTTTGTAAGCTACGGACTGATAACCGCGCAGTTTGGTCCGATAGATTTACAAACATTTGAAACAGGTATGCCAGGCCTCTTGCAGACGTTCTCCAACTCTTGCTCCTTGAGAATATCAACGTTTAACTTCCATCCTGTTCTACAACGGAACGTGTTCTGTCGTGTCGTGCGAATGGTGCAGTGGTACGTCAAGTGATCTGAAAAGTATAGTGGCCACGTTTCCGTTGCAGATAACATCCTCCGCATGGTTTTACTGACATAAATTCTATCCAGGCAACTGGCAGTTGTCGCAGTGTGATACGTAAAACACCGTGGGTTGCCGTTTATTATTTCCCACGTATCCTCTAGTTCTAATTGGTGGATCATTTCTGCAAGAGTTGGACATCCATTAAAGTTCGGCCATTGGTTCTTTGGCGTCAAGACACAATTAAAGTCGCCTCCGACAACAACGTCCTCCCGATTTCGCCGGAGGAGATACAACAAATCACTGGCAAAGAACTGGGCTGTACTTGTTCTATTTTGGTTCCCGGAAGGGGCGTAGATATTTATAAAGCTAACTCCATTAATGAAACACGATATCCCTCTGCCACTTTCCAATCGCTCGACATCCGACACAATCACGCCCTCTTTGGTTAGGAGAGCAGTTCCCGAAGTACTACCTGGGGTGGTGTTTCTGAGTACTTCGTATCCCGGAATATCTGCGTGAAATTCGTCGTCTACCTCTTTCAGCATAGCGATATCAACATCATAGCTGTACAAATAATCACAAAGACTGCGTATCTCTGTTGTGAGATGATCTTCTTTACATTTACGGTGGCTACCTTGTAATCCTGAAACGCAGGCATTCAGTGTTATTATTACACACTCTCCAACCAGGGCGCAGAGGTACGATGTCGATAAAGGCATTAATGGTTGTTAGAAAGGGTACTCTCTATCACCCGACGGGACTGTAGAGGCAGGTCGTATAAGTCTTCTCCCGTTGTGGCTGATACAAAGAGGCAGGTCGTATAAGTCTTCTCCCGTTGTGGCTGATACATCTTCTGTTGCTGGTTCAGCGCTATCCGTTCCTTGCTCCATTGTCACATCTTCCCCGTCATCTGCCCAGTTCAGTACAGGTACTGCGGCAGTCTTCCTTTGTGTGCCGTTTTCCGTTAGCCTGTTCCTCTCTCTACCGACTTGTTGTAATCCCGGTGGGTCTTCCGCAGCTTCATAGTCCCCCGGCTTGATATTAGATGGGGATATTTCCGTCACCTGGTTTCTACCATTCCGCTGCTTCGGATCGGAATTTCCTGATGTGGTGTCAGTTAAAGTGAGGCCAATTTCCGCCGGTTTCTCTGGCAGTATTGGCGCTATCTTCTCTGTGTCTTGATGGCCTATTCTTCGTTTTTTGTGTTTCTTGGGAAAAATTGCCTCTATTTCACTGTATGAGGAACAGGTTTCCTTTCCCGGAGTTCGTTCTTCGTTTACCATTGGATTCCAGTTCGCTGCTGGGGCTCAGACGCTTTCCGTCTTCTTGGACTGGAGCACCGTGTTGGAGGCTGGCCGAACTCGTGCCCTCCGGTTGATCATGTTCCATTGTCACATTTTTGGTAGAATTATCTTGGGTGAGAATTTTCATAGGCGTCTCTTGAACAGCTTCTGTGGTAACTGAAGTTTCACTGAAATGAGGGTGCTCCGGCGTGTCCGTGCTCAATCGGGCCGCAGCCACATAAGAGATCGGGAGGGTCGTCCTCCTGTCAGATGGCGCTGTTTCGCCTGTAGGTACCTGCGTTACCCTTCTCTGAATGCATTGGGCTCGAACATGACCAGTTGAACCGCACCCAGAGCAAGTACGCGGTTGACCGTCGTACATGATAATCGCCCTATAACCACAGATCGAAATATATGATGGAATATGTGAGTTTAATTCTATCTTCACCTGCCGAACACTGTTCAAAACAGGTACTTTAAACGACATCCATTTTTCAGCAACATTGCTGATGACCTTTCCATATTTCGTCAAAGCGGCATTAATTTGTTCTGCAGGAACTTCAAATGGTAGTTCGAATATCCGAACCGTCTGAATACCAAACCCTACGCGCGTCACTTTAACTTCACCAACGTTCCCATCACAGATGGGAAGATTACCAGCACGTGAATGTCCAATTTTGTCACATATTTCGGGAATTTTGAACTTAATAAACACAGTACTGCTAACTATTGAGAGATGGACACCAATAATATCGCCAAAGGAAATTTTCAGTGATTCCTCTACGCATGATTCAATTTCATATGACTTCGGTCGTACATAGTTAGAATCAAATACAAATTTCAAAGTCTCTTCTTGGTACTTCAGTCATGTTTGTGTTCTAGTCATGATTCACACAATGACACGTTATTGTGTCCGCTACGAGAGCATCAACTCGCCTGGAACCAGCGCTCAAACGACAGCAGCAGAGACGTAAACACCGCCGCGTCCGCTCGCCGTGGCCCCACTATGTCGACTATGGCGATCCGTAGCGTGGCGCTCCAGACCGCTCGGCTACTCTCGCGCGGCTGCCCTTTATCCATGGCTCGCAAGATGTCACGAGAGAAAAGGGCAAGCTGAGTTTGACATGAAAGATGTTTGCTAAACCCGTGCTGATTCGTAGAAAGAAGCTTTTCCGTCTCTCAGTGTATTTATCCGCAGTGTAAATCCGCCACTCGCTGCTTTTGTTTTGATCGTACTCGCGGTTGGTAATCCTACACTTCAGTTGCTCAGTTACCGCCGGCCAGTACACACGCGACAGCAGCAGCTCTACATTGTAAGTTAACCGGCTTCTTAATAGAAGCGACTTATTTTCATTTCGTGTGTGCTTTCTTTTGCAGCTCTTTATGCTTTAGTGTGCTCGGGTGTTTATTTATTAAGAATCGCGTTTAGTTGTCAGTTCAGTTGTTGATCTTTTGATTTATTAGCTCGCGTATATATTTTTCAGATTCGCCGGTAATAAACAGTTTAGTGTTAGGTTCATATTTTCCGAAGCTCACTGTTTATGAAACTTCTGTGTCCTCAGACGTACTTACTTGGAAGTTACATAGGTTTTTAGAATGGCTAGGAACTGTGACTGCTGCGAACGGATGGAGGCAGAGTTGGTGACTCTTCGCTCGCAGCTTCAGGCGGCGTTGGCTTCGCTGGCAACGCTTGAGACTGCGGTAGGTGGGCGCCGCTGTTGTGGGCCGCTCGCGGGGGTGCAGCAGACGCCCTGTGCGTCTGTTGTGCCCTCCGATCGGCCTGCGGCTGTGGCCAGCCCGCTCACTGCTCGCGAAGAGGTAGCCCCCCAATCCGTGGTGGATTGGGAGGTCTCCTCAGTGCGTGTCAGGCGGCGAAAGACTTCCCAGGGGACCGAAGTGGAGGCCTCCCCGGTTAGTCTTGCCAACAGATTCGAGGCGCTGTCTTTGGCAGAGGATGTTCCTGACGCAGATGGTGTCGCTTGTCCTCTACTCGCCCCTCTGCCTTCAAGATCCGGGCACTCACAGAGGGTGGGTTTGTTAGTAGTTGGGAGCTCCAACGTTAGGCGGGTAATGGAACCCCTTAATAAAATGGCTGCTAGGGAGGGGAAGAAGTCCAATGTGCACTCCGTGTGCATACCGGGGGGAGTCATTCCAGATGTGGAACGGGTCCTTCCGGATTCCATGAAGAGCACAGGGTGCAGCCAGCTGCAGGTGGTGGCTCATGTCGGGACCAATGATGTGTGTCGCTTTGGATCGGAAGAGATCCTCTCTGGTTTTGAGCGGCTATCAGAAGTGGTAAAGACTGCCAGCCTTGCTTGCAAGATGAAAGCGGAGCTCGCCATCTGCAGCATTGTCGACAGGACTGACCGCGGACCTTTGGTTCAGAGCCGAGTGGAGGGTCTGAATCAGAGGCTCAGACGGTTCTGCGACCGTGTGGGCATCAGATTCCTCGACTTGCGCCAAAGGGTGGTGGGTTTTCGGGTTCCGCTAAATAGGTCACGAGTCCACTACACTCAGGAAGCGGCTAACGGGTAGCGGGGGCTGTGTGGCGTGGACTGGGCGTTTTTTTTAAATTATTTTTTTATGTTAAAGGGCCTCGGGAATATACAAAATGGGTTTCAGTCTCAAAGGGGGCAGGGCAGACACAGGAAGAAAGCAGACCTAGAAACCATTGGTATAACAGTTGTAAATTGTCGTAGCTGTATTGGGAAAGTTCCAGAGCTCCAAGTGCTGATAGAAAGTACTGAGGCACAAATCGTTATAGGTTCTGACAGCTGGCTGACGCCTGAGATAAGTTCGACCGAAATTTTTTCAACGGGCCAAATGGTCTTCAGAAAGGATAGAATAAATAAAAAAGGGGGGTGGCGTGTTTATTGCTGTTACAAACGGTTTATCCTGCAGCGAAATTGAGGCAGATACTTCCTGTGAGTTGGTCTGGGTAGAGGTTATACCTGAAAAACCGGAATAAATGAATAATTGGATCTTTTTATCGGCCCCCTGACTCAGACGATGCGATTACAGGCCAATCTCATTGACGTCGATTTGCAGTAGGATTTTGGAACATATACTTTGTTCGAATATTATGAAATACCTCGAAGAGAACGACCTATTAACCAATAGTCAACACGGATTCAGAAAGTATCGCTCTTGCGAAACACAGCTTGCCCTTTATTCACATGAAGTGTTAAGTGCCATCGAGAAGGAATCTCAAATCGATTCCATATTTCTGGATTTCCAGAAGGCTTTTGACACTGTGCCACACAAGCGGCTTCTAATTAAATTGCGTGCTTATGGAATATCTCCCCAATTGTGCGATTGGATTCACGATTTCCTATCAGAAAGGACACAGTTAGTTGTAATTGACGGTAAGTCATCGAGTAAAACAGAAGTGATATCTGGCGTTCCACAGGGAAGAGTTATAGGTCCCCCACTCTTCCTCGTGTTTATAAACGATTTAGGAGACAATCTGAATAGCTCCCTTAGACTGTTCGCGGATGATGCTGTCGTTTATCGGTTAGTGAAGTCAACAGAGGATCAAAAGCAACTGCAAAGTGATTTAGACAAAATTTCTGCATGGTGCGAAAATTGGCAATTTACACTAAATATAGGAAAGTGTGAAGTAATACACATGACCACTAAAAGAAATCCGCTTAACTTCAATTATGCGATAAATCAGTCAAACCTTAAGGTCGTAAATTCTACCAAATACCTAGGAGTTACAATTACGAACAACTTTGACTGGAGAGAACACATAGAAAATATTGTGGGGAAGGCGAACCAAAGGTTACGTTTCATTGGCAGAACGCTTCGAAGATGCAGCAGCTCCACGAAAGAGACTGCCTACATCACACTTGTGCGTCCTCTCCTGGAGTACTGATGCCCCTTGTGGGACCCTCACCAGGTGGGACTGACGGAAGACATTGAGAAGGTTCAGAGAAGGGCAGCTCGTTTTGTTTTATCACGTTACGGGGGGGGGGGGGAGGAAAGCGTCACGGAAATGTTGCACGAATTCGGGTGGAAATAATTAAAAGAAAGACGTTATTCATTGCGGCGTGATGTGTTTGCGAAGTTTCAATCACCGACTTTTACTTCTGAATGTGAAAATATTTTGCTAGCACCCACCTACTTACGGAGACATGACCACCCCAATAAAATAAGAGAAATAAGATCGAAAACGGAACGATTTGGGTGTTCTTTCTTCCCGCGCGCTATTAGAGAATGGAACGGTAGAGAAAAGTTATGAAAGTGGTTAATGAACCCTCTGCCAGGCACTTAAATGAAATTTGCAGAGTATCTATGTAGATGTACTATATTCGAACTGAGAATATGCTCCAAAATTCTACAGGAAACTGATGTCAACGATATTTTCTCTAATTATGTGGGTCAATTCGCTTTCCTTTATTATAAACGGGAGTTATCTGCCCTTTTTTCAAATCACTAGAACTTTTGCGCTGAATTCAAGATTCGCGATAAATGCAAGCTAAGTAAGGGGCCAAAGCCGCAGAACACTCTTTGTGAACAAGCCGTGAAATACGTAACAACGAATTGAACACTGGTCTTCTGAGGCATTTGCTCAACAACGGGGAGAATACTGTGATAATGAATATTCTAAACAACGTGCAGATACTGGTAGTTTCATACATAAATGGAGTCCTCGATTTCTGTGGCAACTTTCGTTCCTTAATTAAACGGAAGTGTATCCATTGCAACAAATTACCTTTTTTTCTTTTTTTGCACACTTTAGGTTACGGTTTGCGATCGCCTCTTGACAGCTCGAAAATTGAATGTAAAAATAACGACTTAGCTGTTCATCTGACAAGAAACCTGAATAAACGATTTTGTAGAGGATAAAATTCTCCACAACTTTGCTCTCTTACGTTTTTTGTCTAATCTTGTATAGTTTGAGAATTATTTGCTATAATAAGGGCGGTTTGACACCGTCAATTCATTTTACGTAAACCAGGCGTTTGGAAATGTGTGCTGATACTGGTAGTTTCATATATAAAGGAAGTCCTAGATTTCTGTGGCAAATGAAACGGAAGGGAAGAGTATACATTGCAACAAATTACCTTGTTTATTTTTTTTTATCCAAGCAGTTATTCACCATTTAAGGAATATATTGAAAGTCATTAATTAGAATCAATGTGTCTCCTAAAATGTTTGTCTTTGACATGGTTGCTATGGACGCTTTTAACGTAGACTGCATTACCTTTTCTGTAGTTCAGATATGACTAGGTATTTAAGGGTGAGGGTAAGTTGGATGGGTCTACCATGAAGGGTGAGGTAAAAGTCGTGGGGACGAAAGGAGGGAGTGGATCAACCTACAATGATTGCCTGGGTTTTAGTGGGTGGTGTCATCAGCATACTGGAATAGGTGGACCGGAGGGGCAGGCTTTGGCATGTGGAAGGTATAGAGGCGGTATAGGAGTAGAGAGAGGACGGAACCTTGGGGCACGCTGGCAGAGGGGTAGAGGAGACAGGAGTCAGAATTAAGGACTGTGACGTAGGTAGGGCGATTGGAAAGAAAGAAGGCAATGACCCGGATGAGGTTGATGGGAAGTGCATAGGTCCGGAGTTTGAAGAGCAGGTTAGGATACCAGATCCGGTCATAGGCCCTTTCCAGTTCCAAGAGGAGAAAGATAGCTGCATAACAGGAACTGAGCTGGAGGGAGATGAGTTAGGTGAGGCGAAGGAGTTGGTCGTATGAAGAGAAGGAAGGTCGAAAGCCTCAATGGGTGTCAGGCAGAAGGTGATAAATACGGAGATGGAGGTGAATGCATCGAGAAAAGATAGTTTCTAAGACTTTGCTGAACACTGGGGTGAAATGGGCCGGTGGAAGGAGGCGTCAGATGGAGGTTCGTTCGGTTTGAGGAACATGAGTACATGCGTTTTCCACAGGCTGGGATAGAAGCCAGTGTAAAGGGTGGTGTTGTAGAGAGTAGCCAAGGTGGTGAGGAATAGGAGGGGCGTTCCTGGAGGTGGCGGTAAGTGATGCGGTCATGTGCAGGAGCTGGCGTTTTCCACAGGCTGGGATAAAAGCCAGTGTAAAGGGTGGTGTTGTAGAGAGTAGCCAAGGTGGTGAGGAATAGGAGGGGCGTTCCTGGAGGTGGCGGTAAGTGATGCGGTCATGTGCAGGAGCTGGCGTTTTCCACAGGCTGGGATAAAAGCCAGTGTAAAGGGTGGTGTTGTAGAGAGTAGCCAAGGTGGTGAGGAATAGGAGGGGCGTTCCTGGAGGTGGCGGTAAGTGATGCGGTCATGTGCAGGAGCTGGCGTTTTCCACAGGCTGGGATAAAAGCCAGTGTAAAGGGTGGTGTTGTAGAGAGTAGCCAAGGTGGTGAGGAATAGGAGGGGCGTTCCTGGAGGTGGTGGTAAGTGATGTGGTCATGTGCAGGAGCTGTGGTACGTTTGGTGCATATTATTAACTGTATATCGTGTGGTGTGATGGGGTGTTCAGGTGGGAGGGGGTATGGGGTCCAGATATTGGAAGCTGGAAGCTAGTGGTGGGATGGAGGCGTCTGTTTTCTCATGGACGTCGAGGAAGATGGAATAATCTAAGTTTGGGTTATCAGGGATGGAGAAGACGTCATAGAGGAAGGAGGCGAAATTGTCAGCCTTACTGGCGTTGTCACGCAGGGGTGGTCGAGTTGGAGGTGGGCGTGGGGTTGGAGCCAGTGAATCGGTGGAATGTGTTCCAATACCTGTACGAGTGGATGGGGAGGTGGGAATTATGCTGTGTAATTGTCTGAAGCCAGTCCCGGCGTTTTTTGGTAGTCAGGGGGCTGCATACGTGTCGCTGGATTTGCCGGTGGCACGTTTGCGAAGAAAGGAGCGGTATAGGCGGCAGGATTCCCGTAGGAGCAGGACAGTCTGGGGGGGGGGGATGGCAAGGCGGTGGGGCTGAATGGCTTTGGACTGAGTAGGGTGGTTTACCGCACAATAAACTTAGTTTCGGTGCGGGCAGTGGGGGGTTGGACCAAGACTGTTTTGGCTTCCCTGAGAAAATCAACGGGAAAGGGTGACGTCAGAAAAGGTCTGCTAGAGGAAGGAGGCAGCATGGTCAATGTCATCAGGAGGAGAGTGGATGGGGAGGGGATGACTTTCGATTTGGTGGGTGATGGAGAGGCAAAAGGCATCCTATTCTACCCGGTAGTAATCGTGGATGAGTTTTGGAGGCGGAAGCAGGCGAGCATTTGGGGGGGGGGGGCATTCGAGGTGAGGGTGAGGAGAATTGGGTCATGGTCAGTGCCTATGGTGTCAAGGACTTCGCTAGTGACGCGCCCCAGAAGATTCAGGGACATGATGACGACGTCAGGCGTAGTGCTGCTACAAGGGAGGGTATGGCGGGGAAAGGGGACGACGTCGCCACTAATGGTGGGAAGAAACTGATGCCACCGGTGGAGTTCGGCGGGAGTGTGGGAATGAATATTGAAGACAGCAACAATCACCTAGGTCCAGAAGGTGATATCAACGTGTGATAGGAAGTCATAAAGGATGGGGTGTGGGAACGGACATATATGGTTGCACAGGTAATAGTAAGGGAGGGGAGGAAGAGGGTGTGTATGAGGTGTTCGTATGGGATGTCGAAGAGGGGATGTGGCCGAACTGGGTGGTGCCGGATGTGGCCAAAAGCAACTCCGCCTCGTGCCAGGGAGGAGGCGTGGAGAGAAATGGTGGTGGCGTAGATAGGGGTTGGTGTTGACTTGTATGTCAGGGAGGCATTTAGAAAAATCTGCGGCCTGTTAAATAAACATCGTTTGAAGAAACGCTTCAAACTACTGGGGCTATGACATCAGGGAGGCGATTGAAATCATGTTATGCGAAAATAACATCAATAGAGACACAGGATATGCACTCAGCAATGCATGGAAACGAGCACTGGAGAAGAAGAAAGAACAGAGGACGGCTCCCAGAACTTCTCGCAGGTTACCACCTGCTGCAAGAGATGTCGCTGCTAGCAACGAGGAATAGAGTGCTCTAGAAAATTCTAGGTTGTTAGATGGCACCATCCACGTACGCGCCATTACCGCTGTGACGCAAATCAGCCAATGAGAAGTCGTCACCTGGTTATATAAGCGGAAGCCTCCAGTTCACGGCAGTCAGTTTCACCCCATACGACGATTGTGGAGGATATAGTCGAAAGCTTGGACTCTTTACCCATATTTGACGAGGCAAGAAAACTGAGAACATTTCATGCAATCTCTTGTTGATGTTACTTGTGGACCACCTTGGTGTTGCCTTCTTTTAACGGTTCCTGATGTCTGAAATCGCGCTCACGTGTTGGAAATTATACTTTGTAACATTACATTAGCTGCAGCCACCTTCGTCTGTGTCTTTTCCTCTTTAACATTCCTACGGGACTCCTGCCATTGCTTAGGGTGTAAGTCACGTTGTTGTTGCATTGCACTACTTGCTTGCTACACTATCTTAACACAACTACGTGTGTAATTCGTTGGTATGGTAAACACAAGTCAACACCAACATTCTCTGCAGCAACTTTCTGTTATTACCACTATCTCAGTTGTCGTAATATTGTTGTCTCCACTCCGTAGAAACGACAGAAAGAGGTCGAACCTTTTTAGTTCCTTCTGCCAATGAGAAAACTTCAGAACCTAGATATCTCAACTGAGTCTATAATTGTTTTGGCCAGTGTATAAGCGGTGACTGTGTACCTTTTCTGACCAGCATAATGCACGCCATTTTTTTTAATTTTTTTACGTTATATTCGGAACCCCTTTGCAAAGTCAAATGAAGTGACGCAATGGGAAACTTACTGATGTTGACTAAACTAGAAGACTTCCTGGTATTCAAGAAGTGTAGACCACACAGAGTGCTAAGCGAAAGTGTCGAATACTTTAAAAGGTGGTCGTAGCCACCTAAACAAGACAAAATGTCCAGTAAAGAGCTACGACACCTGTTGACCTCCGATACTATCAAACACATTTCTTCTGTTAACCAAGTTCTCATAGCTCCTTTGGACCCAACGTTTACTGGACTCTTTTTGTCAGTTCTATTGGCTCTCAAAATATTAGAGACTTTTTAACACACTACGTACCGCCTCCTCCGATACCTTTCAGGGTCACAAGAAAATCAAAATACAACACAATCACCGCAATAATCTGTACTATTCATATGCACTTACATTGAAGATACCTAGAAACTGGTACACTTGATTAACATGGTGTAGGGCCCTGCAGACACGCAAAACTGTCACAACACGACGTGCCATGGACTCGAGCTGGCCGCGGTGGCCGAGGAGACTGAGGCGCTTCAGTCACGGTCTGCACGGCCTCTACGGTCGGGGGTTCGAATCCCCCCTCGGGCATGGATATTTGTGCCGTCCTAGTTCGTAAGTAGTTCATAAGTAGTTTGTAAGTTTGGTCCCATAAGCTTAACAAACATTTGAACATGGACTCGAATCGAGTAATGTCTGACGAGTTGTGCTGAAGGGAATTGACACCATGCATCCTGCAGGGCTGTCCATAAACCCATAAGAGTATGAGAGGACGGAGGTCTCATCTAAACAACACGTTGCAAGGCATCCCAGATGTGCTCAATAATGTTCTTGTCTGGACGTTTGTTGGCGAGCGAAGGTGTTTAAACTCAGAAGAGTGTTCATGGACCACTCTATAACAATTCTGTCGCATTCTCCTGGTGTAACTGCCTAAGTCAGTCGGAATGCACAACGGACATGAATGGATGCAGGTGAAAGCCGTACATACGTATTATAGTCATGTATAGATGTATTAGGGGCCCCATATCACTCCACCTGCACAAGCTCCACCACCATTAAAGAGCCTCCACCAGGTTGATCAGTCCCCTGATGTGATGCAGAGTCCTTGAAATCATGAGGTTGTATTATACCCGTACACATCCACTCACTCGATATATTTGGAAACGAGATTCGTCAGCCCAGGCAACATGTTTCCAGTCATCAACAGTCCACAGTCGGTGTTACGGGCCCAGGCGAGACGTAAAGCTTTGTGTCGTGCAGTCTGCAAGGGTATACGAGTGGGACTTCGGCTCGGAAACTCCACATCAATGATGTTTCGTTGAATGCTCGCACGC
The DNA here is from genome assembly GCA_026315105.1 of Locusta migratoria. Taxonomy (NCBI): domain Eukaryota; kingdom Metazoa; phylum Arthropoda; class Insecta; order Orthoptera; family Acrididae; genus Locusta; species Locusta migratoria. Next base: position 286,893,604 of record CM048755.1, read on the forward strand.
TGACACTTGTTGATGGTCTGGCACTGAAATCTCCTACTATTTTCCGAAGGGTTACAATTCTGTCACGTTAAACGACTCTCTTCAGCCGTCGTTGGTCGTATTGTTGCAAGATCTTCTTTCCGGCCGCAGCGATGTCAGAGATTCGATGTTTCACCGAATTCCCGATGTTTACAGTGCGCTCATTATATGGTCGTACGGGAAAATCCCCACTCTATTGGTACCTCGGAGATGCTGTCTCTCATATCTCGTGCGCCGACTGTAACACCATGTTCAAACTCACTTAAATCTAGATAACCTACCATTGTGGCAGCAGTAACTGATATAACGCCTGCGCCAGACATCTGTTGTCTTATAAAGGCGTTGTTGACCGCAGTGCTGTCTTCCGAGTTTTTACACAATTCTGTCTTTGCATACGCATACCTACACCAATTTATTTCACTCTTCAGTATAAAACAGCTCATTCAATTTTCGTGACGAGATAGATCCGAATTGGGCAACGTAACTTAAAGTTTCCAGTTGGTTGAGAAACTACTTTCTGACTTTGTTTCACCAGAGCCATAACACTATTTATGTTTTTGATGGTGTCGCCAACAAATTAACAGTCGGAATGGTCGGCCTACGGAAAGTTATCGCGCGTGTATGCTGTCGAGATAGTTCAATTAGTCGCTGTTAGATAAATTGAAGACACTATTTCGAGCACAGGAGCCTGCAAGTTGCAACCGTTTGCCGCGGTGGAGTAGCCGAGCGGTCTAAAGCGTCTCGCTGCGGAGCGCGCTGTTGCTCGCCGTGGAGGTTCGAGTCCTCCCTGGGGCATGGGTGTGTGTGTGTTTGTCCTTAGGTTAGTTTAGCTAGGTTTAAGTAGTTTGTAAGCTGTGAGTTCGTCAAACCTTTTTTCAGTTTTAATACATTTTCTAACTTTTTCAGCATTCGTATAAAATGTACTATTTTTTCTTCTTCCGAACTTTTAATTCTATCATTACAAATTTCGACTACTCTCTTTTTTTGCCGAATGGTTATGTTTTGGCCTGCAAGAGTTTCTCGTAGAATACATACAGGTTTTCCCACAGTTTTGGTTTTTGAAACACAAATATCGCACAGGATCTCAAGTAAGCGACTATACCGAAAAGTTATTCTAAAAATTTCCGTTATTTGATGGAAGATAAATATTTTCATCTTCGTTAGTGAACTAAAAGTATCAGTAATATTTCATTGTTTTTATTCGTTGTTTACATGTTTCTGATAGAAAATTGCAGATCTCCCTTTTATCGTTCAAGGTGCTTTCCTCTCAGTTATTATCCTCAAAGTAAATTACATCCACTTCGAAACTCTCTGAATAAGTACTCGTGCCGTTAAGTTTGGGCTTACTTTTTAGGTTAATCTTCTGAAACGAAACCGGAAATCTTCAGCATTATTAGATGCCCTCTTTGCTGATTTTGTGTCTTAAAACTCGCCTGCTGTCTTTTTATAGTCCTCCACTTTTAGCAAGAGCTACCACACTGTTTTCGTTAATGAAGTCGTAGAAATCGATATATATGACAATAGCTTCAGCAGAAAAAGAGGAAAGACTCATGGTGAACGGACCCTTAAGTTCTTTACCTTTTTGCTTTCTACAACATAATGCAGAAAATTATGAAACTTTTTACCTAAGATTATGAATTTTAATTTATCACTCAATTTTTTGTTAGAAAGACAGATTTTTAAAATAATATTAAATCTCTAAGTCGTTCTTACAGTGCCTTTTAACTTTTGTCAAAATCTATTTATTTTTTCTTCTTTCTTGAAGAGGAAAGCTTATGGACTTTTTTTATTACAGAATTTAGCGCTTCATCCTTCGACTTATCAGGAAGAATCATCAATGGATTTCTTGTTCATTGTTAGGGTTCTTTGTACCTGAAAGTTTTCCTGTAATGCAAGTAGTTGTTTATTGAGAATATTTGCTCTAATAATTTTCATTGCTTGTGTTATGTTGTATGGGTCATTTTCATTGTTTATTGGCATACTTAAGAAACGTTACTTATTTAGCAGGTCATTGAATTACTGTCGAAATCACGCGCATTGAGGCTTAGCGATTGTAGCCAGAATTAAAACAACTAGAACCCATTTAATCTGCAACGTCAGATCGCCGTATGGATATCTGAGAAGGTATTCTCTCGTGTATTGTTGACGCCTTTACGGATCGGAACATGACAGGTATTTTCCCATACTGGATTTCGCACAAGCATTTTTGCGGTCGGGCCGCCTTCCTTCCTCATGACGTTACCTCACCAAAACTAAAAGAGGAAGACGTGGACGCTGCTATTCTACGAATCGTATTACCTTTTTGGTGTGGATTTATGCGTACTAACATTTCCGTACCGGGCATCACATGAGGAAATTGGGAACAATCCGGATATTTGTGTAGCCGGATCTGTTTAATTGGTAAATCCTGGACGCCTACAATGCTGTTTATCTGTTGAATATCACCTATATGTCATTCCAGACCTCGCTTATTTCCTTGTCCATACACTTACTCCGCGCTTAATCAAAAGATATAGTTGACATACATATACTACACTCTTATTTTATCTTTTCTTGCACCATTGTGCCGCATTCGCGGGGTCGGCGAGGTTAACTATGGATACGGAAACAGGATGCTTTTCCTATTACAACTCATGAAATTTGTGTCTCCAACTTTCTGCATATGGTGTTACACAGAATGTTAAAAAAAATGTGTCGAATACTTTGAGAGGGGACAGTGCGCACCGAAATAAGAAAAAATAAGTCCAATAAACACGTGTCCGGGTATGCATATTTTCTGGGATAAACACGTGTTTGTAGGAGGTGGCCGCGGTTGAGTAGCCGAGCGGTCTAAAGCACCTCGCTGCGGAGCGCGCGATTGCTCGCCGTGGAGGTTCGAGTCCTCCCTGGGGCATGGGTGTGTGTGGTTGTCCGTAGGTTAGTTTACCTAGGTTTAAGTAGTTTGTAAGCTACGGACTGATGACCACGCAGTTTGGGCCGGTAGATTTACAGACATTGTTTGTAGGAGGTGTTCCACGTGGCGTCCATTCATGGCAAAGTATTCATCTGCCCTTCGGCGTAAGGAATGACACACCCTTTGAACTATATCTGGCTGTTATTTGTGGTACTTCCTGGCACGCATTGGAATTGTGTGGACCACTTCCTTCAAGTGCCTCCATAACTAAACGTCAAGGGGATTGACGTCTGAAGAAAGAGCAGGCCAAGGTATGGGACCTCCCCGACCCATCCGGAGATCCTGAAATATCTGCGTCAGATGTTTGCGCACATTCTGACGAAAGTGTGGTAGTGCGCCATCATGCATGAACCACATCTGTAATCGTTGCTGACACGACACATCCGCCAGCAAGGTACGCAATACATTAATGAGAAAGCCCAGATAATGCGACCCATTTAACATTTGTGGTAGCTCGTATGTTCTTAATAATCTATCCCCAAGTATGCTGATACCTGCAACCATCCGTCGTGCCTACAAACACGTGTTTATCGCAAAATATATGAATTTCTGGACCCATGTTAATTGGGTATATTTTTCTTGTTTCGATGCGTACCACCTCTCAAAGCCTTCGACTCCGTTTCTTTGATAGGCATGTACATGTGAAAGTGTGGCAAAGTTTCTCTAAATATTGTGAGTTGTGTAACTGAGGAGGAACTTGGGTACCAGCCTCGTTATTCACCTATTGTGATGTGTGAAACCACCTAAAAGCCACATCCTACCTGGCTGGCACACTGACCCCTCGTTAATCCGCTGCACGGACTTGAACCGGGCTGACAAAATGTTCAAACGTTTGTAAATCAATTGGACCAAACTACGTGGTCATCAGTCCGTAGCTTACAAACTACTTATAATAAAGTAAACTAACCTAAGGACACCACACACCCCCATGCCCCAGGGAGGGCTCGAACCTCCGACGGCGAGCAACCGCGCGCTCTGCAGCGAGGCGCCTTAGACCGCTCGGATATTCCACCGCGGCCCGGGCTGACATATCTACATCTACATCTACATACATACTCCGCAACTCACCGTAAGGTGCGTGGCGGAGGGTACACTGTACCACTACTACGCATTTCCTTTCCTATTCCACTCCCAAATTGAACCATGACAAAAAGAATGCCTATATGCCTCCGTACGAGCCCTAATTTCTCTTATCTTGTCTTTGTGATCTTTACGCGAAATGTAAGTAGGCGGCAGCAAGATCGTACTACACTCAGTTTCAAATTCCGACCCTCTAAATTTACTTAACAGAAATTCACGAAAAGAACGTCGCCTTTCTTCCAGCGATCCCCAATGGAGTTGCCGGAGCATTTCCGTGACACTCGCGCATTGGTCGAACCTACCGGTAACAAATCTAGCTGCTCGTCTCTGAACCGCCTCTATGTCTTCCTTTAAACTGACCTGCTGCGGGTCCCAAACACTTGAGCAGTACTCAAGACGTGGTCGTACAAGCGTTTTATACGCGGTCTCCTTTACAGGTGAAGTACATCTTCCCAAAAGTATCCCAATAAACGGAAGTCAGCTGTCCGCCTTACTCACAACTGTACTTACATGCTCGTTCCATTTCATATCGCTCTGCAATGTTACGCCTAGATATTTGAACGACGCGACAGCATCAAGAAGCTCACTACTAATGCTGTATTCGAACATTATGGGATTGTTTTTTCTACTCATGCGCCTCACCTTACATTTTTCTACATTGAGAGCTAGCTGCCAATCTTCGCACCAACTAGAAATTTTGTCTAAGTCATCCTGTATGCTATTACAATCAGTGACAGACGACACCCTCCCATACACCACAGCATCATCAGCAAACAGCCGCAAATTACAACTTACTCTGTCCATCAGATCATTTATATATCTTCCCCGTCCCGGAAAGGGGCGCTTTAGACTGCGGCTAACCGGGCGAGTTTGACACACATGTACAAATAAATGAAAAAAAAAAAAAAAGAAAAAAAAAATGAATCACCCTGAAAACTATGCTGTATAACTTTGTACGCGCTCACACCATCGGCGGGCATATAAATTGCTAGAGTTGCAATTCTCTGTGACGGATAGAGCAACCACCAGCGTGCATTGTTGTTCGTGGTTACCTGCCTGGATGAGCAACAAATTTCACACTTTCTCAAAGCGACATATTTAAAAAACGTCTTCATGTTTGATACCACAATTAATACGTACTGTGAAAATAACACCATGAACCTCACATTTTAAACGTTGACCATTGTAAAATGGTACACGGTAGTATTATACATGTCCCACGTAAGTACAACTGTGCATGTAGGATTGGTAACTTTCAAGACTTGTAATTAGTCCTTAGGGGGAGGGATGAAATTGTATAAAGAAGCTATGTAGCTACGGTGGAATCACGGCGTTTAATACCACAAAAGTCCCGAATCATGTTTATGCTTAAATATTTTGTGAGTCAAAAATGAAAAAGGGCACTTTATGTACGTCTTTTGTCAAAAAGATTTTTTCGCCTAGATGGCTTGTAAATATATTGTGATTAATTCTTTCAGCAAAATTGAATTGCCATTTTCAGATCACACAAGGAACCAATTTTTATAACTGCTTACTGCTTTGTCAGCCGTACACTTGTTTACTATAAAACTTGTAGATGTTATATACTAGTGGAATGTCTTGTCATATAAAAAAATACGTAAATAGTGCAAAATTTATATCTCTATCGCACTTCAGACAATGGTAAAACGGCATGATGCGTACGGGTTAACGCCAGCTAAGATCTGTATCGGGTCGGCGTACCTCCCCGTATAGGAAGGTGACGCTTTAAACCGCGAGCCTGACACTCACGAACACTGTCTGACAAATTCTGGCCTGACAAGCTGGCTTCTTATTATATAGAAAGACATGCCACACATCTAAAAGTTTTATGTTAAACTAGTGTATTGTTGAAAAATCAGTAAGCAGTCGCAAAAACTGCTACCTTATGTGATATGAAAGTGGCAATTCAATTACGCTGAAACTAATAATCAGAATATATTCACAGATGATCAAGACAATTAAATCTTCCAGAAAAAAGAAGTGTATAAAGAACATATATTGAGATCGCCTCCTACAACGGATATGCCATCACCATAAAATGGCACTTATTACGCTGTGAAGGTTCATTGGTTCAGCGTGTAACTGCAAGACTTCAAACACACGTGACTGAGTTTCGATATACTGTCGCTCTATGTATTTTTCTGATCCTTATCACTTTCCAAACCTTGGGATAGTGTTTGTTAACGTGAAAATGGCAGATCGTTCCGTGTTCGTATTCTCACGTTAAATTGTACTGTATTTGATCAAAACCATACGAACACCTATTAGTGTACAGTGTATAGTATCTGCCCATCCACTACCCTTCATGACGACTTTAAATCTACTGGAAACACTATACAGTGTGTCTGAATGTCTGTTGAAGAATGGCAGCCCATTCTTCCTCGAAATCCATAACCAGAGAAGGTGATGAATTTGGACGCTGGAGTTTGGAGCGAAGTCACTGTTCGGAGTTATCCCAAACGTCTTCCATTGGATTCAATTGAGGACTCCGAACAGTTGTCACAGATGACAAGCCATAGCATCACAGCTGCTTATTTACGTCAAGGCGCATTGTCATGCTAATACAGGCATCGTATCAAAGGTGCTCCTCTGTTTTACACAGTACTGTGTTACAGCCTTTCGCATTTATTGTTTTGTTAAACATTTTGGGGGAGCCACACCCTATCCACGAAGAACACCTCCTCTGTGCTTCACTCCTGGCAGAACACGTGATGGCAAGTAATGTCATCAAAGCATTTACAAAACCCACCTATTGAATTACCTCTGGGTAAAGCTTGATTCATCAGTCTAAATCATTCGTTTGCATTTATCCACGGCCCAGTGACGTCACTTCCGGGACCGCCTCAAGCCTCGCTCAGCAATGTCTACAGAAATGTATGGCTTAAGAGGAGCTACTCCACCTCATTCTTTGTAACTTTGTAAGCAGAGTCGTTGTGCTATCTGAACTGCAGATAGGACTCTGGAGCTAACGAGAGGTTCCTTCCGCTGATTTCTTGCGAATTATAATTTTTTTACACACTACCTTCGTCACTGCTCCCTAACCGTCTGTAGAAAGGAGCCCACTGGTTTGGTTTCGTTTTGAATGTTCGTTCGCGTTTCCATTTCGCGATCATGTCACCTACAGCCGACTTGGGTAGCTTTAGAAGGATTCAAATATCCATGATGAATGTGTTTTTCAAGTGACACCCAATGGGCACTCCATATTATAAATCACTGGTATTCCTGACCGCCACATTCTGCTGTTACTGATCTCTACAGACGTCACATACCCCCTCCTCCTTTGATATTGCACTTGTCCACCTCTAGTGATACTTAGTGGTTGGTTACACGTTTAATAGCGGTGTGTGCATACGTTTGATCGGATAGTATAGGTCCTCCTGTTACTGGGTGGTTAAGTCTGTTCAAAGATACGAAGAAAGCAATGGTATACCAACTCCAATAGGAGCATGCCTAGCAATGGAACTTTCGGCAAGATGACACTTTTACATTTAAGATTACTGTTGAACATCTGTGGGTCAAAGGCCGTGCCGCATTGTATACACCAGTTCCCGTTAAGTCACTGTCAGGCTTTGCTAGCAATTGGATGGGTCAGAGTCTAAGGCCAGGCGCACATTGAGACGCAGCTGATGCAGGGCAGAACAGGGCAGCACAGCGAAGGAAACACTTCGCGACACAGCGTCTGCGCATATTGGGAGACAGTTTCTAGTCATTGTCGCACAGTCGTTCCTTGTTGAACGAGTGTACAGTGTTCCCTTGTACAGTTATGGGTGCACTCATGAACCTTAGTTCAGATTCGGATTCTGATGAGGAAATGGACATGCTGATATTATTATACAGGGTGTTACAAAAAGGTACGGCCAAACTTTCAGGAAACATTCTTCACACAGAAAGAAAGAAAATATGTTATGAGGACATGTGTCCGGAAACGCTTAATTTCCATGTTAGAGCTCATTTTAGTATTTCTCTTTAAATTTAAATTGAAATAATTCGTGTAGACAATAGTCAAAATACCCAATTGTTTCGTTAGTATGTACTGTACTTCCTCGAAATTGTGCAATAACGCCATCATCACAGATTTTCTGTAAACGTTTGGGCAGGAATTGTTGGTGATGTCTTGATTGGGCCTCATGTTCTTCCACCTACGCTCACTGGAGCACGTTATCATGATTTCATGAGAGCTCGTACGCTTCTCAACAACAGATTCGGTAACCGATGGATTTGTAGAGGCGGACAAATTCCATGGCCTCCACGCTCTCCTGACCTCAACCCTCTTGACTTTCATTTATGGGGGCATTTGAAAGCTCTTGTCTACGCAACCCCGGTACCAAATGTAGAGACTCTTCGTGCTCGTATTGTGGACGGGTGTGATACAATACGCCATTCTCCAGGGCAGCATCAGCGCATCAGGGATTCCATGCGACGGAGGGTGGATGCATGTATCCTCGCTAACGGAGGGCATTTCGAACATTTCCTGTAACAAAGTGTTTGAAGTCACGCTGGTACGTTCTGTTGCTGTGTGTTTCCATTCCATGATTAATGTATAACGCTCCATAACGCGTTCCATGATTAATGTATAACGCTCCATAACGCGTGAAATCAGACTGGAAAAGCAGTAACATGAAAAGATACGCACCCATGGCGAATTCGCTTTGACATCAGAGTTTTCTGATACACAGAACTACTTCCGTTTAGACCACAGTCAATTCGACAAGATTCACGGCCTGATGAGAAGATCTATATTTCCCGAAGAATGTAATGCCCAATTATAGTCTGTGCCACCGTCAGCAAATGGTTGCATCACAGCTATTTCCAAAAATTTTAAATTTATGTAATCTCAATGCCCGCACCTTCCCCAGACCTTATTAATATTCTTTCTGCAGTGTACGTATTACGTAAACTTAATACTGTACGTGATAATGATGACAGAACATCTACAGCGCATTCCATGCATTTTCCTTAAATACATTTTTTCCCACAAGTATTTAGCCACAGGAGAGAGAAAAGTATTGCCTACAGCTACAGAATGGACGATCGAATTGTTTCAGATACTGTTAATGTCTCACATGCGATGTAGAACACCATGCATATTTACCACAACCCACAGCACAGACACGGAAAACAATCGGAGAATTTTTCGAACAGCGATGACAGTTTCAACACTGTATCAGAGGTCTCGACGGAAAGCATGTTGTGGTTATGAAGCCAGCAACCAGTGGTTCATCATTCTAAAACTACTGACTTACACATTCTGTAGTGCTAATGGCTACCCTCGATGCAAAGTACAAGTTCCTCACTGTTGATGTGGGGTCAATGGGCAGGTTTAGAGATGGGAATATTTTTTTCAAGTATTACGTTGGCAAAGAAGTTACGGAGATAAAATTTACAGGTACCTCCACATTCTGAATAAGAGCTTCCTTTGATACCTAACAATAGTAGGAGTGCTCTAAGTACTTTCGCTGTGAAAGAGAAATTTACTGATATCTTAACACAGTTGGAAGAGTATCGCGGCAAAAAATACTGGAGAAATAATTGACATTTTTGCTACTAAAAAATTCAAATGTTTGTAGAGTCTATGGGACTTGACTACAGGGTCATCAGTCTCTAAACTTACAAAGTACTTATGAACTACTTACAACTAAGGACGGCACAAATATCCATGCACAAGGGGGGATTCGAACCCTCGACCGTAGTGGCCGTGCGGCCCGTGACTGGAGCGCCTCAATCCCCTCGGCCACCGCGGCCGGCCATTTTTGCTACTGTCATTTGAATAGACAAATAGATTCTGTAATTCCAAATGTTCAAATGTTTGTTACGCTTATGGGACTTAACTACGGGGTCATCAGTCCCTAAACTTACAAACTACTAATGAACTACTTACGAACTAGGACGGCACAAATATCCATGCCTGAGGGGGATTCGAACCCCCGACCGTAGTGGCCGTGCTGACCGTGACTGCAGCGCCTCAGTCACCTCGGCCACCGCGGCCGGCTCTGTAATTCCCTGTAACCATGTCAGTACGTTGCTTTGATGTTTAACACTATGTATTTGCATTAAAATGATGTAATAAAGCGTAATACCTTTCTGCATATGCAGATCTTTTGCAATAAAATCCCAAATTAGTTGTTTCAATTTGGTTTTCATGTAGTCAGTGTAATTGGTATCGTACAAAACCAGGGTCGGACGAACTGCTTCAATTACTTTTTCCTCCTTCTCGAACAAGGACTGGTCAAAACGCACGGTAAGCAGCTGGAGAAGACGCAGCGAGCGGGCAGTGGGCCAGCAAAACCGTACCTCCACCCCAGCTGCTGGTCTGTCTGCCTCCAAAGCTGCGCGGCACTCGCACAGCGATCTGTGTCCCGGACACTGTGGAAGCAGGAGATGGGCTGCCCTGTGCCGCAACTGCATCTAAACCCGGCAGTCACAGAAACCTGTGCTGTGCTGCCCTGCTCTTCGTCGCATGCGTCTCAATGTGAGCCCGGCCTAAGGGTACGGCCATAGTGAACGGCTCCCCGCTAGCTGCTCGGCCGCTTAACTCGCAGCGGTCGGACCGCGCGCGCGCTGTAACGGCGCGATGGCAGCTGGTGGTGGCCACAGTGCGCAGCCAACCGCGCGCCGGCTGATGCCAATACATGACCAAAATTACTTTTCCATTTTCTTGCTGAAAAAATACAGCATGTGCATGAAACAAAGCTACATCGCACTCCGGTGTCAGTTTTTCGATAAAAATTCTCCTTCTGCTGTAACCTCTCCTCTCCCGGTTTTGAGCGTTTTTCTTGACCTCACTCGATTCTGAGGAAACTAATTGTCATACCTCACTGAGTTTTGCACATCTTGCAGGCTAACATAACAGCTTCATAACGGAGTGTCTGTTTTTCCGGTATTAACACAGGCATGGCCAACATTTCCGCCCGCCGCGGGCGAAGTACACTGTAGTTCACCGCCCCGGCCGCCACCGTGTGTCGCTAGAGTCGGCAACAAAGCGCGAGAAATGGCTGCGGAAAGAGTGAGATCGCACTGCACCGCTCTGCGCTTGACTGTCCTGCGGTCAGATCCAACGTAACAGAAGACGCGCAGCTCTGTAATGTGGTCGAAGAACGGTAAAATAAGCAAACAATTTACTGTTTAGGAGACAAATAGTGTTTGTATGGCAGAATCACTACGCGAAGCTTTACAAAATATCCAAAACACGAAACGAAGAAAAAATTAGAAATTTTGTGACCCAGTCTTGATTCTATTAGTATTGTACATGCATTCTCGTCATATAAACAATAGGCTTTTTCTGAAAGATATATGCGGAGCGCGCGGTTGCTTGCCGTGGAGGTTCGAGTCCTCCCTGGGGCATGGGTGTGTGTGTTGTCCTTAGGTTAGCTTACCTAGGTTTAAGTAGTTTGTGAGCTGCGGACTGATGACCACGCAGTTTGGTCCGATAGATCTACAAACATTTGAACATTTTTGAAAGATATATATTTATTAAATGAACTAGTATCATAAATATTCTATTTTAAAAACAATTTTATGTAAAGGCTATAGAGTCTCATTCTTACACATAACTATTTTTTGCTAAAACAAAAATAAAAAACTAACAAAAAAAGATTGGTTTTAGCAGCATTTTTCCCAGTTCCTCTGAAAAGATGGTAGCGCACTCGGGCGCGATCCGTTTTGACGGACGCACTACTTCCCCCACCACTGCAATGTCTGCAGCACGTGTGGCAGTGAGACGGCTGTATGCCAAACACTGCAAGGGGGAAACCAAGGAAAGCAACACAGTGAGGCTACTAAGTGGAGATTGCAATGTCCCAGAGTACTTTTATAATCGGGATTTTAGCACTAATATATGTTTGCTACCTTTTTTCATTCGACAAAGCAATAACTTCGTTCTTCTGAAATAAGCACATTACACAATATTCATGTGATTAGCAGAAATACCGGGTGATCAGAAAGTCAGTATAAATTTGAAAACTTAATAAATCACGGAATAATGTAGACAGAGAGGTAAAAATTGACACACATGCTTGGAATGACGTGGGGTTTTAATAGGAAAAAAAGTTCAAAAAATGTCCGACAGATAGCTCTTCATCGGATCAGAAAAGCAATAACTAGCATAACAAATTAAGACAAAGCAAAGATGATGTTCTTTAAAGGAAATGCTCAATCTGGTCAATATCATTCCTCAACAATAGCCGTAGTAGGGGAATAGTGCTGTGAACAGCACTGTAAAGCATGTCCGGAGTTATGGTGAGGCATTGGCGTCGGATGTTGTCTTTCAGCATCCCTAGAGATGTCGGTCGATCACGATACACTTGCGACTTCAGGTAACCCCAAAGCCAATAATGGCACGTACTGAGGTCTGGGGAACTGGGAGGCCAAGCATGCCGAAAGCGGCGGCTGAGCAGCACACGATCATCACCAAACGGTGCGCGCAACAGATCTTTCACGCGTCTAGCAATACGTCTGTCGGACTTTTTTTTTTTTTTACTTTTTTTTTGTTTGTTTGGTTCTATAAAACCCCATGTCATTCCAAGCATATGCGTCAATTTTTTTACCTCTATATCTACATTATTCCGTGATTTATTAAGTTTTCATATTTATACTGGCTTCTTGATCACCCAGTACATATCTTTCTTGAAAAACAAAACCAACTGCATTAAGCTGTTTAACATATCTAGAAACCTTTACTGAATCCTAAATTGAATTGAACTCTGCCCCCCACGCCGCAGCGCACAGTGCGCGTAGCAGGGGCGCGGCAAAGGCGCCCGTTTGGCCATGCCTGGTCTAACGCGAGTCGCGAAACTGACAGTGATTTTCTGCAACTTCGTAACTACAGCGGCGCCAAGTTGCTGGGTCGTAAAAACATACCACGAAACGGATGCGTACTAAATGTGTATTTGGGGTGAAGCAGCACATTCAAAATACCACCGTATTTACAAGAATTTGTGGCTATAAAAATTGTAGCAGTTATCAAAACTAAAATCCGGAAATCTTTCATTTGCTGGGAAGAAAGATATTAATGTTGTGAATACCAAGTGTTTATTTACGGTGAAATGTTCAAATGTTTGTAATTCTTATGGGACCCAACTACGTTGGTCATCAGTCCCTAGACTTACTAACTACTTAAATTAAGTTATACTAATCTAAGGACAACACACACATCCATTCCCGAGGGAGGATTCGAACTTCCGACGCGGGAGGCCATGCCATCCGTAACGTGGCGCTCCAGACCGCTATTTACGGTGATTAGTTAACCCTTTAGGCATGGAAGAAAACCTTTAACACTTCATACCCTTCGAAACTTTGGTTATTAATGAGAATGGGGAATGCTTAACCACTACTGCTGTACAAAAGTAATGTCTGAACGCTTACGATTGCAGTTAATCAACAATTTCAGTTATCAACTATTTTATGCTTAGTTTCGTACTTAAGTTTCACAAAAATTATGCGCCTATATACCGACATAGATTAGCGATTACCTACTAGTTTGAAAAAGTGAATTCGTAGCTACAAATAAATAATATGTCCGAGTATAAACTGTTAATATTAGCTTCTCATAATCTTGAAGATATTCAGTTCCATACCTGCCAAGTAGCTAAAAAAATCATGATAGGTACACGCAAGGCACAGAAGGAAGGACAAAGTGAGAAGAGCGTTTATAAGGAGATGTAGAACCTAGTTTTAAAGCAGTCTAGTTTTGATAAATATTACATTATCCTAAATCCACTAAAATATAGCTCATGAGGGTGAAAGTACGCAATGACCTCGTGAATATAATCATTTCCTTTTGTAGATGAGCATATCAGGTTGCAATTCATTTCTACTCTTAAAAAGTTTTTTAACGATACGTTTACGACTCAGATATTGTGAGCCGTGTGAATTACACTATACTGACATTTTGTGATTACAGACTGCCATTAACAGAAGCAGTGGTATTAATGACGTTTTCAAATTTGTGTTAGTGATTAGGAAATATGAAAGTAGAAGCATAAGAAACAGTAACTACTGATTTTGTATCATGCCATTCTTCTGCTACTCCCTAATGGCCGCTTGAAGCGCTAGCATCGTTTCAGCTGCACTTTTACCATCCTAGAGAGTTTCGTAACTATCTGTGTTAGACTATAGACCGAGTCTGACGAGTGCTGTTGGAAAGCAGGATGCACTCAGCCCTTGTGAGGCCAATTGAGGAGCTACTTAGTTAAGAAATAGCGGCTCCGGTGAAGAAAACCGACATCATGGCCGGGTGTGTGGAGTGTGGGGTGCTGACCACGCCCCCCATTCCAAACCGAATCCGTTGACGTCTTCAGACGGAAAGAAAGACGTTATTCACTGCGGCGTGATCTGTTTGCGAAGTTCCAATCACCAACTTTTACTTCTGAATGTGAAAATATTTTGCTAGCTCCCACCTACTTAGGGAGACATGACCATCCCAATAAAATAAGAGAAATCAGATCGAAAACGGAACGATTTAGGTGGTCTTTCTTCCCGCGCGCTATTAGAGAATGGAACGGTAGAAAGAAGTTATAAAAGTGGTTAATGAACCCTCTGCCAGGCACTTCAATGTCATTTGCAGGGTATCTATGAGATGTAGATGACATGACGGCCGGTGAGTACCTAATGGGTCTTTCGAGAACTGTAGAACGAAGTTCAGTTTTGGGTGTTTAAATTGAAGGTGTTTAGTAATCATCTCAGTGCCTTATTTATAGGTAACTAGCTGAAAACCCGGCGTTGCCCGGGTATTTATTTATTTATTCGAACCTTGAGTTAGTGCTTTTCCTATCCACTTTCTCTCTGTCCATCTCCTTTGACGACTTTCCACCACCATATCTTCCGCCCACTTATAGCTGTCGGCATGGTTGATGTTTGTTTAGCTTATGGGACTTAACTACGGGGTTATCAGTCCCTAAACTTACAAACTACTTACGAACTAGCTAATACTAAGGACGGCACAAATATCCATGCCCGTGGGGGGATTCGAACTCCCGACCGTCGTGGCCGTGCAGACCGTGACTGGAGCACCTCAGTCCCCTCGGCCACCGCGGCTGTCGGCATGGAACTGTTATGGTGTACAACGGGAGTCTTCGCACAACAATTACACACGGACCATTAGTTTGCGTTCTGTAGTTTTCGCTGCAGAGCGAAGTATTAACACACACACACGTAGAATTTTATATACACCGATAACTTTCCAGTATACTCTACCCTTTTATCATTATCAACCTTCAAGCAACAATTCAACCAATAAAACCATTTTCATAGAGTAAATATAATTTTCAAAGAATCATTATTGTTCCGCATTTCGCGTCATATTCTTCAAACTACTAAATATCTATCAAATCGCTATAAAACCGTGCCTAAAACCTTCCTCAGGTATAAGTTAGTAACTATACAAATATTTAAGTCTCTGTGTCTTGTCGTTTGGACGTGATAAGCGTACACCGAACAGACATTCACATTAACATATATAGCTATCAGATCGCCATAAAACCGTGCCTAAAGCCTTCCCCGGGTAGACACTAGTAACTGTACAAATTTTTAGCTCTATATGTCTTGTGGTTCAGACTTGTTAAACGTACACCGAACAGACATTCACATTTATAGATATAGATGACCACGATGTCGACGGGACATCAAATCATAATCTTCCTTCCTTCCTTCCTTCCTTCTTTCCTTGTGTTACAAATCAATCGTCATTTGAGCTACTCCAAGAAAGGAAAAAGATACGGGGCATCTCAGGAGGAAGGAAATGAAGTGGGACTGTCGTAAGAACAAGGGAGAGAGATGTCTGAAAGAAACAGTGTTATCGGTCTCACGTGACTCACGTGGGAGGCACCGGTGACACGCGGTTAATGCACTTTCTCAAGTCCTGATTGTGAGATCCCACTTCTGAGGTTATTTTTCTAGTTGAAGGCTTCTTACAGATTCGTGTAATGTTGACAATCGGGTGACAAAGTGTGCAATTATGGAAGAGAAACTCTGAAAACGTATTGCTATAAGATTTACTCTCTGCTATAACTTTTTTTTTTTGTTATTACATGACATTGCTCAGTAGAAAATCATCAGTGTGTGGTTTTCACTGTCCAATAGCGGACATGGGTATTAAAAAATCATTGTTCGGTGACATTATTGGTATCTTCTACTTGGCAACAGTTATGTGATATGTCTTTGGCTGTTATTGTGGCCGCAAGGATGATGGTGCAAATAACTTACACGTGGGACCCTGAAGAGATCTGCGACACAAGACTTGCATCATGTGTAGAACACCTTGTGTAAATATAACATTCGGTTTCAAAAAATGCCGGGGTTATAAGTTCGTAGGCCCGCATGGTCAGTGACATTTGAGTAAAATCATTTGGTGTATTAGAATCGTCTGATGGTGAAAGACTGCACCTACTAAAAACGTCGACGTTGCGACAGAGTTTTCAGGAATTCGATTGGGTTAGTAGAATTATGCTTAATTAGTACAGAACGCTCTGTTTTACAGGTGTTGTTTACAGGTGATTACGTTATTTATCGCTAGAAAATTTTTCAGAATATCAAATACTATTTGCGGAATAATCTAGACAAGAAATCTGTATGATGCGAAAAGTGGCAATTACCCTAAATACAAAAAACGTGTCAGAAATCCGTTAAATTTCAGATATAAGGTAAATACGATAAATTTCACATATATCAGAGTTATCAATTGAACTAAATGTATTGTTCGGGAGTCGAACCAAAGCCTGTGCTTTGTTGGCCGAATACTTACAAGATTCGACAAATCTACTAAAGAGACCGTCTACACAACGCTTTTCCGTCCTTTGTTCGAATATTGCTACGCGGCCGGGCATTGTTACCAGATAGTAGCGATAGATCATATCGAGACGGTACAAAGATTGGCAGCTCCTTTTGTATTATCACGCAAGAGAGGAGGTAGTGTCATGGATATGATAAGTGAGTTAGGCTGAAAATCATTAGACGACAGGCTCTATTTACGAAATTTCAATCTATTTCATTCTTCTCTTAATGCGAAAATATTTTGTTGAACCTCTGTTCCACGCCCGAGAAAAGTTCATCATAATAAGAGAAATTTAAGTTAGAAGTGAACAATTTATGTGTTAATTTTCCCAGGCGCTGTTAGAGAGTGAAACAGTTTAAAAATTGTCTGAAAGTGGTTCGTTGAACACTTTGCCAGGCACATAATTGTGAATTGTAGAGTAATCATGATGATGCAGATGTAGATTATGGCGTGGGTGCCCTTCCGTAGACCAGCACAGCAAAGTTATGATGACGTGGAGGACTTCTCCTTCCATTTGCATGCTTCGCTATTATAGGTTAACCATATCAGGATAGGCTTTTTAAGTCTTTTATAGAATTGTTATTAGACGGAACTCGCAATGTCTATGGCAACTGGCCGCCAAGATTGTGAACCAGGCAGAATGAGAAGTTCAAAAGTTATAAAGAGAGAGCACTAGCAACCCATCTGTATAAGCAGAAACTTTCAAGCCATATTTAGAAGAAGACATTTTCTAGCAGTCTTCTAAGGCGGACGCTTGAAGATTTGTAGTCAAGCTTTACGGCACAGTAGGAGGATGTCGAGACTTTAGTGTGGAGTTCTGAGCCAGGGAAGAACGCTGACAACATGTCATATACTGCTGCTATTACTTCATCATGCTGTACTATTGTGGTAAGGATGTAATATGACGCAGCCGTCGAAGTGAACGGGGCATGAAGTTACTTAATTTTCATCGGGATTTAATAACAGGGTTCTAAGAATTACAGCCAGCAAGTTGCTTCCAGTATGCATTTAGCATTTCTTTTGGTGAGCGCTCTTACCATTCCGAGTTTTTCTTTATAGTTACTAATCGATATTTCAATCATTGGTCGTATTCATTATTCAATATTGTGATTGGAATTTACCGTTACCACCGACCACTGCCAAGGTATTAGACTGAGAAGCTATTGTTTCAGTAGGTATATCACGTACTTAATGTTGTATGCCAATAAACTTATTTATTTTTGTGTATCCTTATGTGTCCAATAGTACCCTCTGGTAATTACATGATCCCTTTCAGTTAATGTATCCGTAAGTGTAGTGTGGCGTTTGTATTATCATGACTAGTGACGTCCCCTTATTAACTTATTTTCAATAATACATTACCTGTTGCGCTACGTGGTTTTCCCCATTCTTATAAATACACTATTGGCCACCCAAAATGCAGCACTATGAAGGAAGCAGCCACATCAGGTGAAATTCGCAGCAAGCGTCTGCGGCGAAAAGAGATGAACATAATTAGGATTTTAGCGCTGGCTCATATTCCGGACGCTACATGAAGGGGGCACAGCCGGTTGTGTGGACGTCGTGGCCTTGTTCTTTGGTGCGGTTGTTTTCCGTAAGTAGCTTCAGTATGACAGACAGCGAGCGTCTTTCCATCAAGTTCCGGAGTTCGATCAAGAAGAATAGTTTCCTATAGGCATTGAAGTTTATCCTGCGGAGAAATCTGTGATCGTGTTGGAGCTAACCAAGCAACTGTGATGCGGATCTGCAGTCGGTGGATGCGGGAAGGAACGAGGGACCAATCTCTTTGCACCGCTACACATGATGACAGGCATATGCTGCGCATGTCAGAGATGGATCGATCGGCCACAGCACAAAGCAAATCACAATAAATTCTGTCTGCTTTGCAACAAACGGTATCCGCGCATACCTTCGCACGTCGTTTGCAGCTGACTGGTGTTTTTTTATATTTTTTTATTTTATTTTATTTATTGTCATTGAATCCCGACTCTGCCTTCACCACCACAATAATCGGGTTAGAGTCTGAATACAACGTGGTGAGAGACTGTTGAAGTGTTGCCTCATTCGTAGCCATACTGGTCCTGCACCTGGTATTATGGTTTGGGGTGGTGTTGCATTCCATTCCAGTGTCCCCCAAGTAAACTTTTCCAGTACACTATCCAGTTAAATTTCTGAAGTGTTAGAGCCAGTTATCCTCCCATACGTTCGGAGCTTGCTAGTGTAATATTGCAACAGGATAATGCGTGGCACGCAATGTTCAAATCTTCGTCGCCCATCGGATTACATTGCTGCCTTCGCCTCCCCGGTCTCCCGACCTCGTCTAGTCGATGATTGCGAAATAACTATCCAGGAATACACCATCCGGTGTTACACCAGTTCAACTTCGACTGTTTCACAGCGTCTTTGATACAATGTCGAGGCGTGTAGTAGCGGTTATAGTCAGCAATTGCAGTAACACTCAGTAATGATGTCATAGTCTTC
This sequence comes from Locusta migratoria, assembly GCA_026315105.1. Classification (NCBI taxonomy): domain Eukaryota; kingdom Metazoa; phylum Arthropoda; class Insecta; order Orthoptera; family Acrididae; genus Locusta; species Locusta migratoria. The sequence goes on from CM048755.1 coordinate 286,912,923, forward strand.
CTCTCTCCAATTGGCCTGTATTTTCAATAATGTGGGGGGGACTGATGACCTTTGTAGTTTTGTCCCCCTTAAACATCCAAATAACAACAACAACATCAATAATGTGATCTTTGTATACGTGTTATCTCTCGTTTCGATATCTTCGATCCCTTTCGTGTTTCATTTTGAACCCCCGCAATGTATAACGGTGAGCTCCCCATTTCTGTTCGTCACCGGACATCGAACCATGACATCCTGGGGTATGCTTAGCAGCCAAAGCCAACCAGTAGCTCATAATCTCTCTAATACTACGTTTTATGTATATGTTGGTATATGTTCAGCAGGAAGGAAGAAAATGGATTAACGACACGTCGACCGAGTGGTCTTCTTTTAATTACACTCCTGGCCATTAAAATTGCTACACCACGAAGATGACGTGCTACAGACGCGAAATTTAACTGACAGGAAGAAGACGCTGTGATATGCAAATGATTAGCTTTTTAGAGCATTCACACAAGGTTGGCGCCTGTGGCGACACCTACAACATGCTGACATAACGAAAGTTTCCAACCGATTTCTCATACACAAACAGCAGTTGACTGGCGTTGCCTGGTGAAACGTTGTTGTGAAGCCTCATGTAAGGAAGAGAAATGCGTACCATCACGTTTCGGACTTTGATAAAGGTCGGATTGTAGCCTATCGCGATTGCGGGTTATCGTATCGCGACATTGCTGCTCGCGTTGGTCGCGATCAAATGACTGTTAGCAGAATATGGAATAGGTGGGTTCAGGAGGGCAATACGGAGCGCCGTGCTGGATCCCAACGGCCTCGTATCACTTGCAGGCATCTTATCCGCATGGCTGTAACGGATCGTGCAGCCACGTCTCGATCCCTGAGTCAACAGATGGGGACGTTTGCAAGACAACAACCATCTGCACGAACAGTGATGACGTTTACAGCAGCATCGACTATCAGCTCGGACACCATGGCTGCGATTACCCTTAACGCTGCATCACAGACAGGAACCCCTGCGATAGTGTACACAACAACGAACCTGGATGCAGGAATGGTTTGCCGGCCGCGGTGGCCGAGGAGACTAAGGCGCTCCAGTCACGGTCTTCACGGCTACTAAGGTCGGGGGTTCGAATCCCCCCTCGGGCATGGATATTTGTGCCGTCCTAGTTCGTAAGTAGTTCATAAGTAGTTTGTAAGTTTAGGGACTGATGACCCCGTAGTTAAGTCCCATAGACTTTACAAACATTTGAACATTTGCAGGAATGGCAAAACGTCATTTTTTTCGGTTAAGTCCAGGTTCTGTTTACAGCATCATGATGGTCGCATCCGTGTTTGGCGACATCGCAGTGAACGCTCACTAGAAGCGTTTATTCGTCATCGACATATTGGCGTATCACTCGGCGTGATGGTACGGGGTACCACTGTTTACATGTCTCGGTCACCTCTTGTTCGCATTGACGGCACTTTGAACAGTGGCCGTTACATTTCAGATGTGTTACGACCCGTGGCTCTACCCTTAATTCAATCCCTGTGATCCCTACATTTCAGCAGGATAATGCACGACCGCATGTTGCAGGATCTGTACGGGCCTTTCTGGATACGGAAAATGTTCGACTGCTGCCCTGGCCAGCACATTCTCCAGATCTCTCACCAACTGAATACGTCTGGTCAATATTGGCCAAGCAACTGGCTTGTCAGAATACGCCAGTCACTACTCTTGATGAACTGTGGTATCGTATTGAAGCTGCATGGGCATCTGTACCTGTACACGCCATCCAAGCTCTGCTTGACTCAATGCCCAGGCGTATCAAGGCCGTTATTACGGTCAGAGGTGATTGTTCTGGGTACTGATTTCTCAGGATCTATGCACCCAAATTGCGTGAAAATTTAATCACATATCAGCTCTAGTATAATATATTTGTCCAATGAATACCCGTTTATCATCTGCATTTCTTCTTGGTGTAGCAATTTTAATGGCCAGTAGTGTAATCATGCCACAAAAATAGTAATCATACCAACACCGCATTAAAAGCAGGAATAAGGCAAAGATAAAGAAGAAGAAGTGACATAAGCAGTGGTTCATTTTCAATAGGCCGCGTACAGTAACCCAGATAATTTTGCAACAGTCTAAAGTTCCTAATAGTGTGTGCTATTTATTTTCCGTTATATCAACAAATAGATAATGGGTCTTCTCAAGATAAAATCACCAAATTGATCTGATATTTTAAGGAGAAAAAAGGCCCACTTTCAGACATCAGCTGCAGAAATCGATTCTGCGTAAAAATGTTGCTATAATTCTGATACAACACAGCTACAACCTCCTGAAAGTACAGATTTTAAACAAGAGTGCGTGCACGCCAGCGCGCTTGCCGTTTGTCAGTCGCTTTGCCCTACTGTGGCCACTTAATGCTTCCAGAGCAATGGAAAAATGTCAGTGTATTCAAAAGAGGAAAGACCATCGAAGATATATGCCACGCCGTGCGTCATCTGAAAGACATGTATTTATCACCTGGAAAACACAGTGATGTTTCGACGAAAGCCGTAGTGGAGTGGAAGAGCGTTCTAAGGCGCCTAGCTGCGGAGCACGCGGTTATTCGCCGACGGAAGTTCGTGTCCTCCCTGGGGCATTGGTATGTGTGTTATCCTTAGCAACAGTTAGTTTAGTAGTTTGTAAGCCTAGGGACTGACAACTGAAGCAGTTAAGTCCCTCAGATTTACAAACATTTGAATCTTGACGAAGTTCCCATTTCTTCTTCGAGAGTACAGGGATCTTTTAAGTAAATTTTTCAGCATGTAATTCCTAGACTGAAGTTGTGTAAGAAACAGAAGGCAATATTGGGTGTTATCTCTCCTTGAATTTAAGTTTGTCATATTCTTGTAAAATATTTAATAGAAATGAGAGGCGTTTATTGTTGGCTACAGTTCTTCCAGTCAAAACATTACTGTTGTAGTTCTGTACTTCTGTTATCACAAATCAAATGAATCAAAAAAATGTCAAATGTTATTGAATCTAAGGGACAAAACTACTGTGATACCTACAAACTACTTAAAATAACTTTAACTAACTTATCTTAAGGAAAAGACACACAGCCACCCCCAAGGGACGACTCGAACCTCCGGCGGGAGAGGCTGCGCAGTCTTGCACATGGCCGCTACAACCGCATGGGCAATCCCGCGCGGCGTATAAAACGCAATGCCTCCGTTTTCACTGTAGCTGTAACGAAATTTTCGTATTGGTTCTTAAAACCAGTCAGTTTCCCGGTATGACAGACACATAAACGTTCTTAATTTTAAAAATAAATTGATTTTGTAATTTTTTTCATTATTTCTTTACACTGATGATGGGCAGCAACACTTTCTGTCGTACTAGATACTTTCTCCATAGATACAAATAATCTAGGTACAAGGAGAAATACTTTTGATTCTCATAACTAATGTGAGATTTAACACTTACTACTTTTTTCATTATATCTCTTCTTATATTCCCAAACCGTGTTTTCATCATTGAAAGAGACTTCAATCATCCAATAAACGATTGATATAGTAACAGTTCTGAAAATGGTGGACGTGACAAGACATCCTGCTGAATAATAGTACATTCTTTTCCTAAAACTTTCTTACAAGGTCCATCTATCACCTCAAACACTCATAACCGCACAAAAGTATGTTTAGAATAGCATTTGATCATAAAATCGGATGTGGGGAACCGCCTAGATACGACATCCAGGCTCGCCGGGACACCAACCTACGTCGTTATGCTGCCAAGCGGATTGGAACCTGGGACGGCATACCTCCCGTCTCGAAATGCGGCGCTTTAAGGCGCGTGGATAACCGGGCAGGTGTCCACCTTGTTTTAACTATTTCGTCTAAATACCGCATCTGAACTCTGAGGAATAAATAAGAACTGTCGCATGTGTAGGATATGTGTGTTGTACGCTATTATAATCACTTCAAGCAGAGGATTTGTGACGCTGTTGATTGAAATTGAGATGGTATACTGACGTCATTTCCCTCGTATGATATTGATATCTTGTTACTTTGTTTCTCTGTATTAAAATGTCACTTGTGGTAGATTGGCCGGCCGCAGTGGCCGAGTGGTCTGCGGCGCGCCAGTCACAGTCTGCACGGCCGCTACGGTTGGAGGTTCGAATCCCTCCTCGGGCATGGATGTTGTGTCGTCTTTAGCATAAGCTAGTTCATAAGTAGTTTGTAAGTTTAGGGACTGATGACCTCGCAGTTAAGTCCCTTAAGCTTAACAAACATTTGAACATTAGATTTCAATGTTGTGCATGGAAACTACACAGGCAATTGTTTATTCTAAGCGTGGCTCTGTGCGGTTCTGAGCATACAAAGTCTAGAACAAATATTTCGGGTGCCCATTAATTACGGAAATATATTAGATCTAACGACAAGAAGTTGATATTATCGAAAGTTTCGCACTAAAACTAGAATATAATTGCAACAGATAATATATAACAGACGTTCTAAATTTTGTTGTAACACCTAAAGGGCGACTCATGAACATTCTGGATGAAATCGAAATATATTTACACTCACTACTCCACCCCTCTGAAATACTAAATGAACAAGTTGACTTGAAACACAAAAAATACGAAGAAAACTTTATTGATATCGTCCACAAAGGAAATGGATAAAAGTACCATAACGTCATAGATTACACCAATAAAATTTCAGTAGCAAAGATAACTAAAATTTACGATACAAAGATCACAGAAGTGAATAACGATTCGGCTAACTAAGATCACTACATTTTCCGACACATGCAAAGATCATACACTCAACCAACTACTCAAATAGCAAAGATTTACTTAATAATAAACAAACAGCATGCAGCCATATTACAACGCTGGTTATCTGTCAAGAAGCTGTCAAACATCAATAAGAAAATCGTAAAACATTTTTAGAACAAATATTGCTTTAATAAAACTTATGAAGCAATAAATAAATTGACAGCACGAAAAACAACGCTGTATGTGAGTGTCACGACCATCTGACGTATATATAATTAGTAACCGAAGTTACAATTACGGTAATATTAAAATTCGATATATTTTGATAATGTCACATTTTCACATATTACCTGAAGATAGCGCTAAAGTCCTATAGTGTAATAAATATACCAAAGCAGCAATTGTAATTTTATTGCATACTGTCTTTAAATGACATATAAAAATGCCGCAGGCCCAAGAGAGACCAAATGGAAACTAGAATAGTAACCACGAGGGAATTCTAGTAACAAAGTCTAGTACATCACAAAGAGCAACTAAAAGAAGTAGGAATATTTATATGCATAGGCGGATCCAGGGGGGAGGGGGGTCGTTCACTCCCCCCCCCCCTCCAGCAGGGTTTTTTAATGCGAAGCTAGCGTGCTATCACTGAAGTGGATTTCAAAACTGTGAGACTTTTTTTCTATTGGGCGTGGGGTAAAAAGAGGTGGCCGGTACTACAGTCTTTCTACTGAGCCAGAGTTTAGCTGAAGATGAGAATTCTTTCACCGCCCCCCCCCCCTCTCCCAGCAGGCCGTCTTGGGTCCGCCCCTATTTATATGCTCATTAAACTAGATAATGAGGTGATAATGTTATATCTCAAGGAGGGTATCAAGAAAAGTATCCATGAGGAGTAGCATGTAGAGGAGTTGTGACTAGTTTACAAGGGAATATGACCAATTACTGAACATATATGTGCAATACCTTGTAGAACAGTTCGTGATGGGAGGTGTTATTGAGGTATCTCATACTTTGTGAAGAAAATCTAAAGAACAAGAGGCTCTGGCATAATACGTAGCTATAGACCTACTCTCGGAAAAAGTTAGTACCCCTGAAAAAACGGCGTCGATTTTGATCCGAAGACGGTAGATGCCAGCTGGGGGATAGTAGATGTACACTCAATGGTTTCAAAGTCGTCCGACAACTGATGGCGTAGTGATACAGCTGCCAGAGAGCCACATGTGTGCACCCTTTAATACGGAATGTTTACACACAAAAAGCCCAGTTTGCTTCAAGGTTTGAAGCAAAAAGGCGCCATGCCACGGAGATGCACTCCTGCTTTCTACACTCACCTGAGCGAGTTTGGAAGGGGCCAAATTATGGCATTCCGAGTAACAGTATGGTCCTTTCGGAGAATTGACACAACAACGGGACGTGCTGCTTCAGCTATACAAAATTCACGTTAACATTGTCATACCTGCAGAGGAGGTTCAGGATTTCCACGCAGCATAGACGTTCGCCAACATCGTCGTGGGAGAAGTGGGAGATAGTACAACCACCACAGCACAGGTTTGTGTGCCCAGAAGTGTCAACACGAACAGTTGACAACCGGATACTAGCACTGGGACTGCGGGCATCTAGTTTCTCTTCCACTCACGCCAAAGTATTGATGTGCACGATTCGACCGGTGGCGTAAGAGGGTAACGTTGAAGGTGGAATGGTGGGCCTTAGTCTCGAGCGATGAAAGCATATTCTGCCTGTTCGCAAGTGATGGTCGTTTGCGCTTACGACGTAGACCTGGCGAGCGCTGTCTCGCAGAGTGCATTGGTATAAGAAATACTGGCCATACCCGGAGTCTTATGGTATGGGGTGCGATAAGCTAAACTCTCGTTCACATTTGGTGTTTGTGAAGGGAACTCTGATCAGCGCTCGGTACGCGCAGAATGTTGTTAACACCCATACTTTTCTCATTCTTGCAAAAGGAAGTTGATGTGTTGTTACGACAGGACAATGCTCGACCACACGCTATAAGTGAAACGTGACGTGTTCTACAAGACGTGTAGCAACTTCCCTGGCCAGCACTATCCAGTCGAGTACGTGTGGGATATAATGAGACTCGTCAACCTACAACTCTTGCAGAAGCACGTGAACAGATCGAGCAGGGTGGAATAATGTATTCCAAGACAGTATTCGCCATCTGTATGATGTGTGCCAGAATTAGCGCCTGCATGGAGGCAACACTAACCAGTGTTTCAACATGGATCGTCAGTACCGCTTGAGCTATTGATCTGTAAACGTAATCATTTCATGTATTCCATATGCACTGTTTCAACAATTAATTTTGAGTTTATTGGAAAACTGTAGGAGGGTGTACTATTTTTTGTTTCCGACAGTGTAACCAGATGCCGGATTAAATGAGTTTGGCTGTCAAAAGAGAAATATGTGGAGCCTTCAACGAGTAGCAAAGCAAAAAGTCATCGTAAGATTTTTCACAAAACCCGAACAAATTCTAGTCATATGTGAAGACTCTAAAGTCGTATGGCATTAATGGCTGGGAGACCACGAAGGGCAGGTTCAGCCGCCTACTTGGAAAGGTTTTCCCTATACTTCGCGCCCGCATGCGCATTTCCTTCGCGAAGTCCGATAACTGTGCGCTGAAGTGTCTATGTTAAGTGTGGGTGACTGTTATGGATACGTGTGTATTGTTGTGTCGTGTTCGTGTTGGAGACGATGGGGAAAAAAGAGTGTGAAACCCGGTGCCGGCACATAGCCTACTCCTTTTGAAAAGCACCAAGGGGGCCGCCGAGCTTAACGTCCCCATCCGACGGCGGATCACCATCAACAGTGACCCATGCCCTCACTCCGTGAGACACCGCGGAGACGTTTGGAATTTAATCCAATACACTGGTGCAAAGACTGGTAATCAAGCACTTTGCACTACCACATCTTCCTGTACCCTCTGTAGTAAGGCAAAGGATAATTGTCAACAGCGTGTGACGCACCCAAACGGTTACCCGTGCACGTACTGGCCACGTCAGACGGTACTTATTCTGTGATGTGGCGGGAAACGATGTATTCACCTTGGCATGCCAAGACTGTCATTGGTACTAACCTTTACACCAGACTCAAGGAACTGAAATCGAAGTTAGCAAAGTCAAACTAGAATGACTGAAGTCCGTTTTCAAATGTTCATTTACACAAGACTTTCCAGGAATACTTCCCCAGCTGAATTTTCGTACGAATGCACAGATGGTGTTCCCCAGGGACCCATAACACCGCTATCAGTTGCTGTAAAGCATTTGTGATTGAGTGGGTCTCTCCTTCCCCGTAATATATCTTACATCCCTTAGGCAGAAAACAATGCCGACCACGCGAATGAAAACACAGGGCGCACACGTCTACAAGAGTGGTGGCTGACTGAATTCACAAAACAGCCACACTGTATCATCCACATCCATCTGCTGTAGAATCGTACAACTTATTCTGACCTCATACATATTGAGGCATCTCGAACAGAATTACCTTTCCCATACTTCTGTCATGTCATATCCAGCTCACACGTTTCTCCCATGCGTAACCTGTCTCCTTGCCCTGTGTGATACAAATTTGTAGTGATAAAATTCTACAGACTGCAAAATTTTAGTTAACTAGTATTTACGTAATTTTGGTTTGTTAAGGAATTGAGCTAGTTGAGTGAAGATGGACGTTATCAAGGTAAACACTACAAAACACGTTCTTTTCTGTTTTGGGGGAAGGGGGAGGAGGGGTCTGAGCCGATAAGCTGGCCCCTCTCGTCTGCATCATCTATTAAAAGTTAATTGTTTATACTTAACCTTCAGTACCCGCTTGCAGAATGATGAGTTATAAGTTGGTGAGTTATAAGTTGGCTTTTTGTCTAGCTGTGTGATCCGTCTTCTTGCGAGAGCTATTGTGGTTGTAATTTTCAAATATTTACGACGTAATAACATAGATACTTTAGGCAACGTTGTCATGACATCAATTTTTAGTAAAGATTAAAAATGATTATTCTTTCAGACAGTACACATTACCATGTTCTAATGTGTACAAACTACGTCTGCACACCGCAACCTAAGAATTCCACAATTCAACATTTCCTAGCAAAGTGTCTAGAGTTACAACAACTCCTATAAATCCTATAATTACGTATCGATGCTTTACGTCCAGCGACATCTATATAAGGTAAATTGTTCATGTAAAAATGTCTTTTATTATACTTCTCAAAATCGTGGTAACTCACTGGACTCGCATTCGGGAGGACGGTGGTTCAAATTCACCTCCGGCCATCCAGATTTAGGATTGCCGTGTTTTCCCTAAATCACTCCAGGCAAATGCCACGATGGTTTCTTTACAAAGGGCACGGCCGATTTCCTTACCCATCCTTACCCAAAACTCCGAGCGTTAGCTCCGTCTCTAATGACCAAGCTGTCGACGGGACATTAAACCTTAAGCTTCATTCCTTCCCTTCCTCAAAATCGTCATGGAAAATTTAAATACAGCCACAGTAATTTTAAATATCACTGGCTCCAAAAATAAATACAATTTTGAAGTACATCAAAAATATAAAAAAATAGATTTTCTGAAAAATGAAGATTTTTTTTATATTAATTTCATTTTCCTGTTTCTAAATATTGAAAAATATGTTGCCAAAATTAACCTTAAAGTAAAATTATAATTTGTGTACTATTGGATACTATCATGAATTTATTGCGGTCGTTCGTTTTCCAAATTCAAATGTTTGTAAACATATTGGACCAAACCGCTATGGTCATCTGTCGCTAGACTTACAAACTACTTAAACTAACTTACACCAAGGACAACATATACACTCATGCCCGAGGAAGGAGTGGAACCTCCCGCGGGAGCGGCCGTCAAGTTCGTAGCATGATACCTTAGACCACGCGGTTACCCCCGCGCGGCCCGTTAGTTTTTGTTGTTCGTTCAGTTGTTGCCTCAGGTTTTTCATTACAGCCCCTCGTCAAGCTAGGTTATCCAGGCGGTTCGGAAAAGGCCCTCAAATATTCAGTAGGCCTAACATTGCAAAGTGATGGGAATATTTGGAACTTGATTGTTAAATTGTGTCCTACACAAAATACAAAATCACAGGTTTGCTTGACTCAAAGGCCACTTGACGTTAGACTACAATAACCTGCGCAGATTAGCCATGCGTACTGGGGCGCCGTGCTGCGGTGCGCGCGGCCGTTCGCCGTCGGGGGTTCGAGACCCCCTCGGGCATGGATGTTTGTGTCGTCTTTAGTATAACGTAGTTCATAAATTAGTTTGTAATTTTACGGACTGATGACCCCGCAGTTAAGTCCTTAAGCATTACAAATTTCTGAACGTTCTGCGCAAGCCTACTCACAGAGTTTCAAAAACCACTATCAGCTGAGGAACCTAGGAATATATTACACACCCCCTCCCCCTCCATGCCTTCACTAATCCGTCCCTTAGGTACTGGGAAAACAAGGTCAAAGAAATTACAGAACACATACAGGCATATAAGCATTCATCCTTTCCTCATTCCATACCAGAATAGCACGGGAAGGAAGCCTAATAGCTGGTGTTGGGGCAATACCTGTGAGATGCGCTTCATAGCGTGTTGTAGATACAACGTTCTGGAGCTTACATTCAGTGAGTAAGGTTTCCAATATTTGGTGTTTGTTTTCTGGCATTGGTCTCTCCCGCGTTGTCACTTCTTTTGTCAGCTGAGTTCCAAGGACGTCCAGAGGGGGCTCCCCGCAACGGAGACATCAGGTAACCGTTTACTGTCTGCGACAGAAGCAGCTGTGTGACGTCACAAGATCCCACGGCGTGACATTGCCTCCGGGGATTTCCCGCGAGCGGACACGCAGGAAGCAGAAGTCTGAAGCATGCGCCGAAAGTGTCACACTACCAAGGCCAACTAAATCTTCTCCGATTATTAGGCCTAGTTCTTCACACACCGTGCGTGTCATCGGGCTTTTAAGTGAGAGTTTTTGTAGAGTTAAACGTCGACTTTGAGAAGTTTCTATAACAAGTGCCATTGGAACTTCTCTCTTGCACCTTGAGAATGAGGTGACTGAAAAGTAACCGTTCAAAATGTTTGTAAATCTATCGGACCAAACTGCGTGGTCATCAGTCCGTAGCTTACAAACTACTTAAGCATATGTAAACTAACCTAAGGAAAAACACACACACCCATGCCCCAGGGAGGACTCGAACCTCCACGGCGAGCAACCGCGCGCTCCGCAGCGAAACGCTGTAGACCCCTCGGCTACTCCACCGCGGCATAACCGTACACATTAGGTGACTAGAGCGAATGAAGAATCAGATCATTGGTCAAAATTCTGCGCTATTCTTAATTTTCATTCGTTTTCAAAGCTCTATATTTTCCGAAGTATTACGTACACAAATATGACTCGTACATAAATAGAACCGAAAATTCACCAAGTTTGTTATTTTCGCTCCACAAATCTATGCGTGTGCTTTGGTCACCCACGACACTTAAAGCGGTAGAAAATTTCGTCCGATACCTTATGTAGCAAACTCCTGTCCATGTTTAGCACTGTAGCACTGACGCGTTCTCCGAGGTGCTACGGTGTTAATGGCAGTAAACGCGGACCGTAATATACTCCCAAAGGGAAAAGGCACAAGTCGTTAAGTCAAGTGATTTGACAGGGCAAGCAAACTGAGCCATATCACCTACAACAGTGCCGTATTTATTTTTATTTTTATTTTCTGCGATTTTACAAAAAACCTACCACCTAAATGCCAAGACAGGTCGTATTATTAACAATATTAACTTTTACATTCGCAGAATATTATAATTTTTTCTTATTTTAATTACATGTAACGCTTTTGCGGCTATAAATACTTGTAAACTTGATACTAATTAGAGAACTGCAATATAAAACACTTAAACCCAACAATTTATGTAGCAAAGAAAAACACAAGGAGGATATATAAGATTTAAGTTTAATAGATGAAAGGGTAGAGGTGATAGGTTAGTTCCTCCAGGTGAACGGTGGTGAAAGTCTCGGTATGTTAGTCGAGCCATTGACCTCCAGACGTTTTTAATTATGATAATTCACATTTTTAATAAGCCACGTCACAGAAGTTCGTCATGTTGGTAGCGACGCACATCGATGCTCCAATGATCGCGGGTGCTCTGTCCTGTTCGGCGATGAAATTCTAGAAACAGCATTCGTTTGTGGAAACAACCACAACTTCAAAATATGAAAGTAAGAGATATACTTCAAAGTTTTCTCACTGAAAAGGGGCCTCTGTGTGACATTCCGCAGGCAACATTAAACTTCGGAGAATCTCGTTAATGCACCACAGTTTCACGAATACAAGGTGTTTTAGGAGGAATAGTAAATACTACAGGATACGGCAGTATAGATAAATTTCAATAATAATGCCATGTAACTTATGTCCGAATTTTATTGAGTGCAGAGATACGGCTGTTAATGAGTAACACAATCAAACTTAAAGTAAAGGCAAATGAGGAAATCAAAGTTGATTTTCAAAAGTTTTACACCAGCTTCAGCGCACTTTTTACCTCATTTGATAAGACCACGTGTAGCTCTTCTTACGTCTTTGCGTTCCTTTATGATGATTGCACTAATCATATTCCGAACGATCAAATCAGCTCTTGTGTTTACTTTTTCTCTTTAGACTTCGCCTTTCAACCACCCCCACATGCTAAAAACCAAATGGGAAAGTTCAGTGCACCTTGTTGGCCTAGGAACAAGCCCCTATCTACCGATCCTTATTCCGGGGAATGTTAGGTTTACATGATGAATTCCCTGACCACTAGAATGTGCAGGAGCCCCGCATGATGCACGAAGGAATCTCTTTCAATAATGTTGGAAACTCGTTTTGAAGAAAGTGTAGATGACGGGATCCCGTAAGACAATATGGTAACATAACAGCCCCAATCAGCTGATTGTCTATCAAACCACACCACACATTTGTAGAGAAGGGTTCTTGAAAATGTGTCTCCACAACGGAAGATGATTTTCTTTGTAACACTGATGCGAACCACGTGTTATGGTTCCTTGTTTACAAACAAGTGAAAAATTGAAGAAACAGCTTACATCAGGCGTCAAGACAGAATGATACAAAGTACACCACTGGCCATTAAAATTGCTACATCAAGAAGAAATGCAGATGATATTCATTGGACAAATATATTAAACTAGAACTGACATGTGATTACATTTTCACTCAGTTTGGGTGCATAAATCCTGAGAAATCAGTACCCAGAACAACCACGTCTGGCCGTAATAACGGCTTTGATACACCTGGGCATTTAGTCAAACAGAGCTTAGATGGCCGGCCGCGGTGGCCGAGGGGACTGAGGCGCTCCAATCAAGGTCTGCACGGCCACTACGGTCGGGGGTTTGAATCCCCCCTTGGGCATGGATATTTGTGCCGTCCTTAATTGTAAGTAGTTCATAAGTGATTTGTAAATTTAGGGACTGATGACCCCGTAGTTAAGTCCCATAGACTCTACAAACATTTGAACATTTTTAGAACTTGGATGGCGTGTACAGATACAGCCACAGATGGCCATGCAGCTTCAACAAGATACCACAGTTCATCAACAGTAGTGACTGGCGTATTGTGACGAGCCAGTTTCTCGGACACCATTGACCAGACGTTTTCAATTCGTGAGAGATCTGGAGAATGTGGTGGCCAGGGCAGCAGTCGAACATTTTCCGTATCCAGAAAGGCCCGTACAGGACCTGCAACATGCGGTCGTGCATTATCCTGCTGAAATGTACGGTTTCGCAGGGATCGAATGAAGGGTAGAGCCACGGGTCGTAACACATCTAAAATGTAACGGCCACTGCTCAAAGTTCCGTCGTCGCGAACAAGAGGTGACCAAGACGTGTAACCAAAGGCACCCCATACCATCCATCACGCCGGGTGATACGCCAGTATGGCAATGATGAATATTCGCTTCCAATGTGCGTTCACCGCTATGTCGCCAAACACGGATGCGACCATCTTGAAGCTATCAACAGAACCTGGATTCATCCGAAAAAAATGACGTTTTGCCATTCGTGCACCCAGGTTCGTCGTTGGCACACCATCACAGGCGCTGCTGTTTGTGATTCGGCGTCATGGGTAACCGCAGCCATGGTCTCCGAGCTGACAGTCGATGCTGCTGCAAACGTCTTCGAAATGTTCGTGCAGATGGTTGTTGTCTTGCAAACGTTCGCCATGCGGATAAGATGCCTGTCATCGCGACTGCTAGTGATACGAGGTCGTTGGGACCCAGCACGGCGTTCCGTATTTCCATATTACAGCATCTTCTTCCTGTTAAATTTCGCGTCTGTAGCACGTCATCTTCGTGGTGTAGCAATTTTAATGGCCAGGGGTGTATATTTAGAGCCCCACACTCTCAATATTGTGGCGATTAGCCTTTCCAGGTAAGTGGGACGCTGTTTTGTCACTGAATATTAATCTGGAGGTGATACGCTCATTTACAAGTTATTCCTGCAGAGAGATACAAAAGTAAGGCGGCAGCCATAATATTCCAGTTTTAACTGTTGCCTGGGTTGAAAACGGTAGGATTCAGAATGTAACCACACAGTATACATATTCCAAATTCGTGACTTGTGCACACCCTTGATTTGTTTGATCTGCGTTCAAAAATTTTTCCTTCCCACGGCTGCAACTGACACATTTGCTCGACCGATACGTTTCTATTTGCAGAGACTACCAAAGTCCCTAAATCTCCGCAACAAAGCACGTTGCTCTGTTGTCATGGCAGTTCTATTCCTTAGTTCTACCTGAATTGATGCTGCAGTTTTATTAACGCATAAACTTCTCGAGTACTCCAAGATACAAAACTTCTTTTCTAACTCTGCCGTGATTTTGCCAAGGCTCTGCACTCATCACGCTCACTGGTGGGCACAGTACAAAGGTCATTAGTTTACTGTGCTATTAATAGGTCCAACATGTCATATTTGTAAAAGTAATATTTTGGATAATACAGAACTTACAAAAAGCCCTGTGGTAGACACCATGCAAACGAGCACAAAGATATCTGTCAATGACGTAAGACATCAGCGCTGAAATTCACACCATAGTGAATGCACCAGATAGTTCTATCAAGACAAAGGAATTGGAGACGTTGGCTGCCAGCGGACAATTAATTACGAGTGCTGTCCAGAACGTCAGCTCCGTTTAAGTATAGCACCAAAGTAGTGGGTGTAGCGCCTCTGTTTCGACACCAGCGTGCGCAATGGCTCAGTACTATTATAGCTGTGTGAGGTGGAGCGTCGTAGTGTCGCGTGTTTGCTGGTTATGACCCAACAACATGAGCGTCCCGCCAAGTGTGAAGTGCACGCCGGTATCAGATTTCTTTGGGCGAAAAATCACTCAGCAGTCGAAATTCATCGTGAATTGTGTGCGGTTTATGGTCCAAAGATTATGAGTGATGGTGCTGTCCATCAGTGGGTGTGAATGTTTCATTCACCAAGAAGACAGGAGCGGCAGGCCTTCACTTACCAGAGATGAACTAATGAACAAATTCGATCAAAACGTTCGTACGAATAATCGGTTCACAATCACGGAACATTATGCTGATTTTTCCGAAATTTCTCAGGGACTGTTATGAGACGAAGTGCTACGTTGACTGGCGGCAGAATTTTATGCAAAGGCTATTTCAAAGAACTTGAAAAGGCTTATAATTGCTAGAATCTGTTTGGACTGTCGAAAAATAGGGATAACCTGTTGCTTTAAGACGTATATAATAAAAAATTTTGCCTCCAAAACGGAGGTTACTTTCTGGGACAGCCCTCGTACATCAATGAGGTACGTTTAAAATTTGTGTCGGACTGGGATTCGAAGAAACTGTGGTCACCACAATTGGTCGGACTATCTTAACATGGCTCCTACATGACCAAAGTACTCAGCAAATCCTCATGACTCGCGACGTTTCGCCATGTCCCATAAGAATACGAGCGTGGTGTGATCTTCAATGAAGACATCATTGGCTTTTCATCGCCTTAAATATACAGTGCGTCTCTCCTGAAAGTCGTCAGGCGCTTTTTCTACAGTCTCTCTGCAGATATTTTCAGTTTTGTTTTTACAGTGTCTAGCTAGACTCAGAAAAAAGCAATGAGAAGCGCAATATCAAACACGGAGGCGTCCGCTTTCGATGTTTTTGAAAGGGACTCGGAAGCTTATTAGTAAAATACACACTTGTGAGATTTATTTATTCCTCTCCTTTATGTAAAAAAGTTACTTTCACTAGTTAAGTCATGAAAATTAGTTAAAAGTTTAACATGGTCGGCTTTGATATTAACTACTGGATATTTTCGGTTTTGAAGCTAAACCAAGGTTTATTCATGTACTTCTTAGTTTTGTTTTTTAACAAAAATTACTGAATGATCAAATCGGAACGTTTATTAACTGATTCGTCGAAAAGAGTTATAGTAACATGGATTTTAATACTGATTGCTCTCGAAAAAGAACGAGACCTAATAGCATGTTTCGGACACTTAGAAAAGATGAAAAAGAAATGAATACTAAATCATCAATTCTTCTATATCATCACAATCAGAAAGTTTTTCCTGTCTCGTTTTGAGGAATATTACCTTTTAGGGGAAAAATTCAATTCAGAATTAAAAAAAAAAAAAAAAAAAAAAAAAAACACATTAGTGAACAGCGATAACACATATATCATAAAAAGTTCAAATGTTTGTTACTCTAAGGGACCAAACTGCTACACACACACACACACACACACACACACACACACACATGCTCGACGGAGGACTCGAAGCTCCAACGGGAGTGGCGGCGCAGTCCCTGGGAAGAACCCCGTGGCTAATCCCGCGCGGCTCACGCACATATCAAGCAAGCATGTAGACAGAACAACATGGCTGCAACGTACCGAGTCCTGCGCTGTGACTGGCTACTGATGGAAACTTCTGGAAGAACACCCGCTAGCACGTTTTTAAACGGATATTTAAACAATTTTCCGTCCGTTTTTGACACTAAGTGATGCTACCATACAAATCAGCGTAGTTAATGGTTTTAAAAATATCGATATCACAAAAACGAAAAAAAAAATTGGCTTGGCCTTTGTTGATAGATACTAGGTCCCTTGACACTAACATATTTCAAGATCAGTAAAGAGGTTTGGCTTCTTTCCCTTAAAAAAAAAGAAGGAAGAAAATATTAAAGCGAAATTTTACGTTCCCATTCGGTAGAGTTGTACCAAAAGTATTCGGTTTATAGGTATTTATTAAGAGGGACAGTGAAAAATGAAGAATGATCAGTACTCCAACATCACCCTGGGCCGAGCTGACTGCTGCCACCAAGCTGTTCGAAAATTGTGAAATGTTTGTAAACCTATGGGACCAAACTGCAGTGGCCATCAGTCCCTTGGCTTATAATTTACTTAAGGTAACTTATGCTACGGACGACACATACCTCTATGCCCGACGGAGGAATCGAATCTCCGACGGGGAGCAGACGTGCACTCCACAGCAAGGTAACTAGAGCGCCCGTCACTCCCGCACGGCAGAGAATAAACAGACAGGGTGTTGCAAAATAATTGTCGAATACTTTGAGAGGTGGTAGTACTCATCGAATCAAGAAAGCTATTTCCAAATACATGAGTCTGTAAACGAAAACTTTCTGAGTGAAACATGTGTTTTTAGGAAGGACTGCGCGTCGCTTGGTTGCGGATATTATAAAGTCTTACAGTACTCTAACCTAACATTAGGTAGTATGCAGTCATAGGCACTGATGACTCCGTAGTTAAGTCCCATAGCCGGCCGCGGTGGCCGAGGGGATTGAGGCGCTCCAGTCACGGTCTGCACGGCCACGACGGTCGGGGGTTCGAATCCCCCCTCGGGCATGGATATTTGTGCCGTCCTAGTTCGTAAGTAGTTTGTAAGTTTAGGGACTGATCACCCCGTAGTTAAGTCCCATAAGCTGTACAAACATTTGAACATTTTTTTTAAGTCCCATAAGCTTAACAAACATTTGAACATTCTGCAGTCAGTTGTATGGTTCAAGTTGTGTTGTAGGCTGCTTTTGTTTTCGTCGTGTTTCTGAGTCTTATTGTACAGTGCTGTCAAACCGTCTTACATACACGGAGTCGCGTTGTGTTTACTGTTATTGTGCTGTTTGTACTTAAAAATAGTATAAGTGTGGCGTCGCACAAGTATGAAGTGCGCGCCACCTGCTTACGCCGCGCGCCGCCATGCACGCACGGCGCGGCGTTCTTACGACGTCGGCCACGAGCGCCCTCTGCTGCAATCCCGCTCGTGGCCACCACTGAATGACATCGTTCACTTGGGACTGAGATAGGAACCAGTTAACACTTTGGAATCAGATAGGCACCAGTGAGGACTTGGCTATCGGATAGGCACTAGGAATCATCATTAGGCAGGCCTCTATCTAAACTATGTATCAGCATTCTGCAGTCAAGAAGTATGTAAAAGTTAAGTATTACTAAGTCTCTATGAAATATATATCTCGTTCTAATTTACTCTAGGGTTTCTAGTTTCTGCTGTCCCACTGGCTGGTCACCTCTGTACCTGCACACGCGTGCATCCTTTATTCCTGTGTCGGTCTCTTTCTACTCGGCCAGCGACATCCCCGACGACCGGCGGAAACGAGACGCAAAAGTGGAGACGAGGCTGGGACACAAAAATAAGACTTCAACATTTTCTCTCTTCCAGCACTTGTTGGCAATGGAGCTTACTATTCGACAAGTTTGATGTGGTTAACATACGTATGTTCAAATGTTTGTAAATCTAAGGGACTTAACTTCGGTGGTCATTAGTCACTACGCTTACAAACTACTTACAGTAACTTAAAGTAAATTATGATAAGGGCAACACATACACCCATGCCCGAGGGAGGGCTCGAACCCCCGACGGCGAACGGCCGCGTGCACCGCAGCTAGGTGCCTTAGTGCACATGGCTATTTTGCCGCGGCCATACGTATGTAGCCTGAAACTCCGCTATTATCGGTCCCAAGCAAGTGGCTTGGAAGTGGCGGGGAAGGAGGAGGGGGAGGAGTAAGAACCGCTTTAAAAAAACCTGGGTCCGTCTGATTCCGGACTGTAGCACCCTTGTGAGGACCCATCTGATTCTGGACAGTAGCACCCTTGTGAGGACCCCTGCCTAGGGTTACAGGTGAAACCTGGAAAACCGTTTTGATGGCGGAAGGCGGTGGTGAGAACGGAAGAGCCTAGTGGCGTGAACTACGAACAAAAACTCAAATTTGGGACTAACAGTCCTGATGCACACATTATAGTGGAAGAGAGGTGGCAACGTTTGTGGCAAACGGTAACGAGCATAGGGACCGAATGATTCTTGGGATAAGAAACCCCACTCTACCAAGTGCCAACGACGAGTTCTGTTGGCGGATGAGCCGGTAGAGAGCACCCTCTAGCCCTTATAATGAGAAATGCATCCTAAAGGCCGAAGAACTTGTAAGTTTACTGTTATAAGAATTCTGGCAGTGGTAGCCAGGTGAAAGTTAACTGCTATAAAAATTCTGGCGGTGGAAGCCAGATGAAAGTTTACTGTTAATGTGATTCTGGCTGTGGTAGCCAGATAAAACTTTACTATTAATTTATTTTCTCTAAAAATGCTTATGGCTGGTCATTTACGTTACGAATAGGCACAGTACTGTCGCAACGGAATTTTAATCTAACTGCACACTTCTCAAGGGAAGCAGCAAATATTTTAGCAAACACAGTAGTTATCAAAAAAACAAATGAACATATAATTAAACATGGGACTGGGAACGTGAAAACATAAAAACAGAGGTTTTGTATATTATATCTTTATCTTCTCAAAAAACGCACACAAGAAATGACGGGTAGACCATTTATACTGACAAAAAAGCACCACCTTGAACAATAATAAATTAAATGCAAAATTTCTG
The DNA here is from genome assembly GCA_026315105.1 of Locusta migratoria. Lineage (NCBI taxonomy): Eukaryota > Metazoa > Arthropoda > Insecta > Orthoptera > Acrididae > Locusta > Locusta migratoria. Next base: position 286,932,573 of record CM048755.1, read on the forward strand.
CCCACTATAAAATTGTTACTGCCCTTTTTATGACAGTGGGGGTACCAGGGGAGGAATATTGGACACACACAATGGCTAGAAGCAAGCACATTCATTCATAGATGAACACACGCGCAAAGCTTCTGGCACCTTACCAATTCAGCGACAAACGAAGCAGCAGCAGCCTTGTGGCGAGATGGCTGGTGTCTTGCAGCACAAGATTAAAAAAATTACTGATCACTGAACCAACTCATGCTTGGGGGGCGAGGGGGGTGTAGCGACAGGCTATTCCTAAGTAACACGTGGTGTGAGACCACCAGGAAGTTATTCAGAGTTTACCAAAGAGAAGTTAATTTACATTAAACGAAAAAAAAAAATCACACACACACGACAATTTACACAGAGAGAAGCTAGTATTAATAAAAAGCATGGCTGAAGGCCGAAGTAACGACCGTTACGAAAGCACGTGGTGCGATCGGTCATACAGAAGAGGAAAGACGGAATTAATTTAATGAAACTGAGAAGCTCTTAGCATCCCAGCGGATACGCGCGCTCTGCAAGAACATTAGTTAAGAAAGGCAACAAGAATATTTAAACATGCTAACATTACATAAAGGCTGAAGGCCACACACGTGTATCTTGAAACTCGCCCGCTGTTCTTTTGACTGTTAACTAGCCGTGTTTGTGAAGTTAACAATTGACTGCTTGCTCACAAAATCTAATTACGGCGATATTCATACAGCGGAGGAAGTATACAGTTTCTTAAGCAAAACTCTGATTCTATAAGTTAAGCAAACAGTTCTGCCTTTACTGTAATCTTTAGAGAAAACTGCACACAAATAAATAATGATCCGCAGTTATGGATCTAAATCAAAAATAAATGTTGGCAACGGAAATGCAAATATTCTCTACTCCAGATGGGAGCAGAGACACAAGATACATGAAGAAATTACCCCACATTAATCCAAAATAAATGATGAGGGGAGAATTTAAATTAGCACAAAATGATTATAGTTTAATAAATTAATTTATTGTTTAAAACAAGAACAACAAGGGGGAGACCATTTTTTTTAAATAACAATAAAAAACACACCTTACAAAATATTCAAAATATCAGAATTACGTGGCCCTAAAATTGCCCACCTGCAAAGTTGAGTGCAGGTAAATTACGATCACGTTTCATGGGGGGGGGGGGGGGGGGGGGACGGAGGAATTGCAGCACATTCACACACAGATTCATACGCCAAGCCATGCAGGTACTTACCAAGCACCTGACACCAATACACCAAGATGACAGCCAAGCAATGCGGAGAATGCAGATCGAAGGTTCACTCACGCACAATGAAATAGTACTTCGCTTCCATAACGTGTCAAGCTAGTGGCTTAGGCTCATGATCAACTATTAGAAACAAACGCACTTGGTTTAAGACCACAAAGTGCGGTGTACAGATAGAAGTTAAAGCTTCCCTAGAACTTCTAACTATACATTAAATCAAGATTTCATTAAATAATATCTAAAAACGGTCGCTCTGGCGTTCGTTTAGCACAGGGAGAAGATAACTACAGAAGGTTAAAGTTGTTAGATCAATACAGCACTCTACTAAGTCGGAACACAAAATATGCAAAAAGTTAACAAAATCAATTTCGAAGAGAATAAGATCGCGAAATATATCGTGTAACCATTCTTTCTGATTGGAGAAATGATATCTATTAGATAAGCAAGGTTACAGATTGCTACAGCACAATACAGAGTTCGGTCACAAACATTTAGAGAAGTGAAATAATTCTATTTCATGAAAATTAAAAACACGATAGACGTCGTGCAATGGTTCTTTCTACACAGAGGAAAAAGATCTATTTAATGGTAATAACCACGACAGGGAACACGCTAATCGGCGCACACGTGGGCCAACAAGCACAAAGATTACAAGTTAGAATGGACAATTTTCGGGGAAAATTATCACGCTACACTCACTAGGAAACATATTAGCAAATTAGCTATAGAATTATTAACCACTCATGTGCACTGAATGATGGAAAAGCTGAAGGCTTAGTCTGAAATCGTCCACGTGTTCTGTCGACAAGGTACGAACAGTATAGGCACTGCGAGTCCCCAAAAATATTACAATTCAACTACGATAAGAACGCGAAAGACACTGAACACATTTAAACAGGCGAAGAAATGATTTAAAAGTTATAAAGTGCAAGAACTATGCTAAGGAAACACCATCAGAGCTTCGGAATCAGATTCCAGCAAAAATCGACATAAAATTAGCAATCCTGTACGAAATTAAGCAAAATCTCACTACTACACATAGTGTAGCTGCTACTCCCAGAATTAAACTCGCGAAAAGGCATAAGTACGACTATGGAGCCTGAACTAAGTCGAGCCACGAGGCCACAGCAGAACCAAACCCAGAGGTACTTTACCCTACCAAGAAGCGAATGATTAGCTCTCTTGACCACTGCCTAGCCGTTACCGAGGAGGGGTAGTGGAGGGGAGCCCAGAGAGCGTGACCGTTCGTCAGGCAGGTAACCTGACCAACCCCCAGCCAAGGAGGTTAAGAGCAAGCTACATTAGGAATCTTTGCTAAGACTGGGTTCTGCTCAGCAGTTGGCAAACCTACTTCTCGCCCAGATACATTCAACGCACAGAGTTCGAAAGAAACGACGACACAAAACAGACGAGGTGCACCTATCACTTCCTAAACTCTCTTACATACAAAGTTTCATTCATTCTGTGGAAGCCAGGGCCAGTAGGAGCACATCACAGTACACACTAATAGATATTTGGGGCCTCGTGTACAACATAGAAACTTAGAATTTTACATACAGATAGAACTAAATCAATATATAATGCCTGGTATCTCACATATTGCGAGTGGAGTGTCTTGCTACACTCAAAAAAAAAAAAAATGTCTGAAGCTCTTCAACATTTGTTCATGGGGAGTCAATTAAATGGAACACGTTATGTGGACGTGTTTCAATCTTCACTAGACAAAATTATCACTGCAATAAAAATACAAGTGCTAAACTCACACTAAGCTATTCGAATTCTGTAAATTAAGAAGTACTTCGCCTCGCATAGCGAAAGAGCTACTCCAGGAAACTATCACAGAAAACCAAAACTGCTTGGTTCAAAAACGAAGTCCTAGCAGCATGCCTTCCCCTCAGCATGATGCGAGGAGGTTCTTACTGGTCGATGAACAGGAACAGAGTGAAGCTCTTGCCAGCGGAAAGAGACCTCCCTCCCACACACATCGGGTGCAGAGTGCGCCCTCAACGCTTTCAGACCATAGTGTTTACCAACCCTTCCTACCTGATCATGTCAATTTCCTTTTCAGCGACTGCCAGAGAGGTCTCCTGTCACCTCTTTTCGACTGAGATTAGGTTGGCACTACACACAGCCATCACATAGCCACCTTGCCAGATACACTCATCTTTGGCCATCCAGCAGACGCTAGCGCTGACGACACCCTCACCCATGCGATCTAAATCAACGACGCCCTAAAGCGCGATGCGTTGACTGTATGCCAGAGCGCGGCAGTCAGTCAATTATAAGTCAGCCTTCCACACTCATATGAATAAACAAGTTTACTCGTACGTGTGGAAACATATACAAACATGGACATTGATAGTCAATAAACAGAATAAAATGGATAAACATGGGGCATTGGTCATTAATAAGTAGAATAAAATATACACATGGACAACGATCATCAATAAATAGAATTAAATAAATAAACATGGGTTACTGATCATCAATAAATAGAACAAGATAAACTTGGGGCTTTGGGGCATGGAGTCAAACAAAATAGCACACTATCACACAATATTAATAGTGTGGAAAATAAAATGGAACACGTCTATTGGACGTGGACGTGTTTCAAACTCTTCACGAGTCAGCGGCGTAGGATGTGGAAGGCAAGGGGAAACCACCACATTAAAGATCCGCAGGATATCCCAAGAAACAGCAGTTTGGTGTCACTTGAGTAATGAATATAAAGCGTACTTTTGCAAAAGATCCTGGAATAGTCCCCCATTCGGATCTCCGGGAGGGGACGGCAACAGTTGGCACTTCCAATGAAAGATAGTTAATGGAGAATAAAAGAAAACGAATCCCAACATGGAATGTCCGAACACGTCTGAGATGCGGCTAGCTAGAAAACGTCAAGCTGCAAATGCCAAGAATGAGAACAGACATACTAGAAGTGAAACTTTTATCCATTGTGTAGGAACCTGCGACTGTTTATTGAAATAGGTTTCAGAAATTACGGCAACCAGTCGCCTTTGACGGCGACTGGTTGCCGTAATTTCTGAAACCTACTAGAAGTGAGCAAGATGAGATTGCCGGATGGTGGAGACTTCTGGAGTGGCAACTATGGAGTTATACACACAGGTTGCATAGACGAACGACTAGGTGAAATAGGGGTAGGAGTCATTCTTTGCAAGACTCCTGATTGTAGAGTAAATGGTTACCAACAAAGATGGTTGAATACGAATTGTACAGTTTGACCAAAAAACGAATAAGACAGTGATAATACAAGTGTACATTCCGACATTAAACCATGATGACAAAGAAATGGCAGTAGTGTATGGTCAGATAAGAGGTGCGATAAAAATGGTGAAATGACAGGACAAATTGGTCATTATGGGAGACTGGAATACGTCAGTGGGAGAAGGAAGAGAGAGAACTATAGTGCGACCATTTGGGCTTGGAGAATGAAAGGGGAGACAGTTTAGTAGAATTCTGCACAGAACATCAACTAGTAAAATGCAGCACGTGGTTTCAACACCATCCACGGAGAAGGTATACCTGGAAGGCCCTGGAGATAGGAAGAAATATCAGACTGACTTTATTCTAGTAAGACAAATGTTCCGGAATAAAGTAAGAGACTGTGGGAGCTACCCAGCCGGCCGCGGTGGCCGAGGGGACTGAGGCGCTTCAGTCACGGTCTGCACGGCCACTACGGTCGGGGGTTCGAATCCCCCCTCGGGCATGGAAATTTGTGCCGCCCTTAGTCTTAGCTAGTTCATAAGTAGTTTGTAAGCTTAGGGACTGATGACCATGTAGTTAAGTCCCATAAGTTCTACAAACATTTGAACATTTTTTTTGGAGCTACCCAGCCCAAACACTGATAGTAACCACAACATAGTTTTAGGAGAATATGATCTGAAATTCCAAAACCTTAAGAGAAGAACTTTTGGGAAATGGGATCTGAATAGACTAAAGAATGATACGGTCAGATCAAGATATTTGGAACAAATATCACAACAGTTATAATAAACACCATAAATGTTGGAGATAGATAGGACTCGTTAAAAAGTAATATCCTACGAGCAGCAAATAAGGTAATTGGGAGACAGAAGGCACAGAATAAGAAATAATGGATTACATAAAACATAATAACCAAAATCAGTTTACGACAACTCTAAGGAAGGCCAAAGGCAATATGGAGCGCTGAGGAATGGAATCAATCGAGAGTCCAAAAAGCCTAAACAAGAGTTCTTGGAGAATCAGTGCAAAGAGGTAAATAAAATGATCTATGCTGGGAATCTGGAATGTGCCTATAAATTCGTCAAACAGTTCTTTGGAAATAAACGACTAAAATCCAATTGAGTCCAAAATGAAGATGGAATAATACTATGTGAGCAGAAAGGTGGAGAAAATACCTCGAACAACTTTATATGGAAAATAATGAAAATCTTCAACTGCAGAACGTTGAGAAAGTCGATCGGGAAGAAGGAGACTACATCCTGCACGAGAAGTTCGATCTTGCAGTCAGGCAGCTAAAATGTGGAAAATCCTTTGGAACTGATGATATACTAGCAGAACTCATCAAAGCTGCTGGTGAACAGATACATGAAGAATTGTTCCATCTCATACAAGTTACATACGAAACCGGGGAGATCCCTGCAGATTTTAAAAAGTGTGTTGAAGTGCCAATACTAAGGAATGCATCAGCAATAATATGTAAACAATGTAGGGCCGTCAGTTTGGTAATGCACGCCTCCAACATCTTGACCACTATCATTCTAAGGCGGATCGAAGCCAGAATAGATTGAACTATTACAGACGACCCGTTTGGCTTTAGAAGAGGTGTAGGCACACGAGATTCAATGGTTGCATTCAGAGAGCAATCGATAAAGTTAGGAGAAACTAGGAACAATAGGAGGAATTAAAGTTCGCGGTAAAAGACTAGACATGGTAAGATTTGCTGATGAAATCACAGCTGGCCGCGGTGGCCGAGGGGACTGAGGCGCTCTAGTCACGGTCTGCACGGCCACTACGGTCGGGGGTTCGAATCCCCCCTAGGGCATGGATATTTGTGCTGTCCTTAGTAGTAGCTAGTTCATAAGTAGTTTGTAAGTTTAGGGACTGATGACTCCGAAGTTAAGTCCCATAAGCTATACAAACATTTGAACATTTGATGAAATCACAATGCTTATTGAAGAGCCAGGACAATTACAAGCGATGTTGACTCAGATAAATAACACATTTAGTTCTTCCTATAATATGAAAATTGTTGTTTGTTGCTGATGTCTTCAGTCCGCAGACTGGTTTGAAGCAGCTCTCCACATTACCATGTTCTGTGCAAGCTTCTTCATCTGAGAATACGAACGGCAACCTACATCCTTTCCAATCTGCTTACTGTGTTCGACCCTCGGTCTACCTCTACAATTTTTAATCCACATACTTACTTATAATGCTAAGTTGACGATATCTTAATGTCTCAGAATGTGTCCCACCAACCTTCTCTTAGTCAGGATATGCCAGAAACTTCTTTTCTCCCCAATTCTATTGAGCACTTCTTCATTAGTTACGTGATCTATCCAACTAATCTTCATCATTTGTCTGTAGCATCACATTTCGAAAGGTTCTATCGTCTTTTTGTCTGAACTCCTTATCGTCCACGTTTCACTCCCATACACTCCCTACACTCCAGACAAATGCTTTTAGAAAGCACTTCCTAACATTTAAACTAATATTGGATGTCAAAAAATGTCGCTTCTTCAGAAATGCTTTTCTTCCTATAGCCATTCTGCATTTTATATCTTCTATATGTCGGCCATCAGAAGTTATCTTGCTACTCAAATAACAAAAATCATGTACTAGTTTTATTGTCTCGTTACCCAATCTAATTCATTCAGCATCGCTTGATTTTCTGACACTACATTCCATTACCATCATTTTACACTTGTTTATGTTCATCTTTTATCTTCCTTTCATGACACTGTCCACTTCATTTTATTGCTATTCCAGGTCCTTTGTTGTCTGAGACAGCATTACTATGTCATCAGCAAACCGCAAGGTTTTTATTCAGTTGAATAAAGGAAAAACAAAAGTCTTAGTGGTGAGTAGGCAAAACACCGTTGCTCAATGCTCCTTTGCCTACCTAGGGAGTAAAATCACATCTGACGGAAGTTCAAAAAGGGTATTGCAAGCCGAATCCACCAGGCTAAGGCTGTTTTCATCAAAAGGAAAAACATTTTTACTTGCAGTAGCATAGACAAGCACCTAAGGAAAGAGCTCATGAAGACGTTTGTTTGAGGTGTGCTGTTCTGCGAAAGTAAAACAGTGACACTCAGAGAAGCAGAAAAACAGAAAATAACAGCATTCGAGCTGTGGTACTGACACGTAATGCTCAAGATTCTCTGGCTAGACAAACTGACAAATGATGAGGTTCTGCTGCGGCGGATTAGCCGTGCGCACTGGGGCGCCGTGTTGCGGTGCGAGCGGCCGTTCGCCGTCGGGGGTTCGAGTCCCCCCTCGGGCATAGGTGTTTGTGTTGTCTTTAGGTTAGTTTACCTTAGTTTGTAAGCCATGGACTAATGACCACGCAGTTGAGTCCGATATATTTACAAACATTGGAATTTGAACGTTTGATGAGGTTCTCCACAGGAAGCCTTGTTTCCTAAATATCATCATAGACAGACGTAATACGTGGGTTGGCCTTCTGCCGAGACACGATGGTATAATTAAATGTATATTTGAAGGGACAGAAGGAGGAAAGAATTCACGAGTTAGGCGTAGACTGGGGGATACCTCCTACACCGCCCTGAAGAGGAAGGCCGAAGACAGACATGCATGGCGAGCTGCTGCTAGCCTAAGAAGAAGACGGTTGGCTACGAGCCCATGACCTCTACATTGAAAAATATCCACATCGCAGAGTTCCCTCTGATAAATTGTTCGGCAGACTTCTTAAGCGCAGTTTATGCGACGATTGAGCTAGTAACGAACAGATCACGTTGCAGTGGCGGCGCTAGACGAAAACCGGGCGGCGGCGAACTCGTCTTTGCGAGGCCCCTTTCATTTTTTCAGTAAGGCAGAAAATGTTGAATAAAACGAGCTGAATTATACATCAATGATCATTATATTAAAATTTTATAAGTATAATATACAAGTATTACTGTAATGACAAAAATTAGAATAAACAAACACAAATTAAAATAGAGGAAATTTTCGGCTTTTCGTCTCACAGAATTTTTTTAAGATCACATCTTACTTAATATTGGCCAGTATTTCGGCTTCAATTGATAGTACTGACAACGCAGATAGTCGTTCTTGCGCTTCTTAAGTAAGTTTTAATCAGTTTCAACTTTGAGAAACTTCTCTCGGCCGATGCTGTACTGACTGTGTCAGGATGATTCTGATTGTTATATAAACTTTTGGATATACTTCTTCCAAATTGTTTTCTTAAGTGTTCTGAAAAGTTGCTTTGCAAGTATTTCACTAAAAATTGAATCACTGCTGCACTCACACGGAAATAACTCACAACTAAATAGCTGCCGGTCGGGAATGGCCGAGCTCACTAAGGCGTCATACCACGGTGAGCGAGATCGCTCTCGTCGGGGATCGAATCCCACCCTAGGGTACGGATGTTGTGTTCCTCCTTGGATTGAGCTAGTGTAAGTTAGATGTAACCTAGCAGTTGAAAAGCGCCATTAAACATCAAATATATAAAAAAACAGGAAAACTGAAATTTTAACAATGCTTTGCGAGGCCCCCCATAGGCGCGAGGCCGTCGGCGGTTGCCGACGTCGCCGACGCCTAGCGCAGCCACTGTCACGTTGCGAAGTATCTAGCGACTGCGAGAATTTCGTCAGCGGAGACGGCGTTTTCGTAGTACCTAGTAAGCTGTATGACAGGTTCCAAAATTTCTAGTAATGTCCTGAGAGCGCATGCGCAGAAAGGAGTTTCTTGTGTCGTTTTATGTTTACGTGTGGAATCAGTGACGTCCTGTTTGAAATTGTTGGTGTTGGAGGCATACGCCTTGCTTAAATGAAGTGGAACAGAGCTGGAATTGGATTTTCACTAAGGCATACAGGTACGAACCAATGCAGTTTCAGGCTGAAAGTGCTCTCTCTCATAATGCGGCACAAGAAGCGTTATTTTTGAAGAAATTAACAGAAAAGTGTTAATCTAAAATGAAGTTTGAATACGTATTGTTGCTTAACTTTTTATAATACAGTATATAATGTTGTAGCATGCCAGGAAGGAGAAACTTGAGACAGTTGCACGAAAATTCGAGAGTGTGATGCCAGGAGTTAGGAAAGGAAGCTTAGCGTTTAACGTCCCGTAAACAGCCTGGTCATTAGAGACGGAGCTTAAGCTAGGATTTTCGGGGAAGGATGGGAGAGGAAATCGGCCGTGCCCTTTGAAAGGAGCCATCCCGGCATTTGCTTGGAGCGATTTAGGGAAATCACGGAAAACCTAAATATGGATGGCCGGAGGTGGATTTGAACCACCAGCCTCCCGAATGCGAGTCCAGTGTCTTACCACTGCGCTCGGTCGATGCCAGGAGTTACACCGCAAATGTGTAAAGCTAAATTTAGTTCACTAAGGTCCCATTATGGATCGGAAATTAAAATTGTTATACAAACTTCAACAACTTTTAAAATAGTCGGGAAAGAAACTCAGTGTGCCAAGGAAAGGCTTTTGAAAGATTTCTTTATGGCCAGCAATCATAATGTGAAAACGAGCCTGCAAAAAGTAACAATTACCGGAGTACGGTAACTAACGAACAAATTAAACAAAACTGATACTGCAAATTAAGTGTAAAAAGTATGTTGTATCTTCGGCGTAGCGAAATACTTTCTCTCATCGCCGTAGGTTTGTTCTTGGAGGAACGAAAACATCTTGGTGAAACACTCAACATTCATTCGTAAAACATTTCGGAATTCATTGGGGTCCTCGGCATGAGTTCCTCATTAGCATGCAGTACAGATCTCATTTTACGTCCCTTCTTCTTAACCAAGGACGCATCCAACTATTAATTCTTCTTCACTGTCGAGTTCTAACAAAGACTGCCGCAGCTCCTGCAACCGCCGATAGTGTGTGTTTTATAAGTTTAATATTATCAGCTATGACATACGCCCAAACGTAAAAAAAATCGCGTATGCAAACTGTAGTACGGTTGTACTACAGACGCTGTTGTCAGTGGTAATCAAACGTGTGGACGAAAGGTATCGTATAAACGCAACCAAGCCTGTATGAACACACGTCACTGGAACGGAGTTAGTACGCTTGGAGAATTGCAGCAGAGCATAATATTTCTCGTGAACATACCATCGATGTGTAATCTGGGCATTGTGCACACATGTATCTTAGCGCCTCAAAAGACAGACACTAGAAGGCCCTGCTCAATCCGCACTCCTGAAGTGGATAAGCGGTGCTGCGTTCAATAGAAGAAAACCCTGGAACCAGTGAGCGATGATTAGTAGCAGCAGAAGGCGTGTATCACTTTCTTATCTGGAGGGATAATCCTTGAACAACTGCTGTACGCTTATCATTTAGACCGCGATCAGGCACTAAGGCCACAAGATTATAATGGCAGACGGCGGTTCTGTCAATGGTTGTTGCAGAAGATTGTGTTTACCGATGAGGCCGATTCACAAGAGACGATGCTGTGTATGGACAGATGTAAATCCCCTACCAACGCATGGGCAGGCGTACTTCGCGATAGATTAATTGGGCCATACGTGCTTCCACAAAGGTTACAAGGGGGAATTATTTGGACATGTATGCATGTCTGAAGGACATTTACATTGGTTCCCGCGATAAACACAACAGATCGTATTTAAATGAGTCAGAGCAACTCTTGTTGTAAACGTCTCTCGCTATATGGGACTTGTGGAATGCTCATGGGCAATAAGCAATGTGTGGCATACGGAAGTTTGGGTCGGTCAGGCAGGCGTGTACGGATAACGCGGTCGCTCGCGAAAAACGGGAAATCCGCGATCGAGTCCCGATCTGCTACAAATTTGCATATATCTACATCAAATTGTTCAGCTGATGTTGTTTCATATTCGTAGCTGTGAATACTTTTCCTGTATTCCAACAGATATGCCATTCCAAAATAACAAAAAAATGTTCAAATGTTTGTAAATGTATCGGACCAAACTTCGTGGTCATCAGTCCGTAGCTTACTAACTACTTAAACCTAGGTAAACTAACCTAAGGACAACACACACACGCATGCCCCAGAGAGGACTCGAACCTCCACGGCGAGCAACCGCGCGCTCCGCAGCGAGACGCTTTAGACCGCTCAGCTACTCCACCGCGGCTCCAAAATAACCATGAGCAAGGTGCACGGACAATCAGTACAAGTGTGTGGACTAAAATAAAAAGAAAAAAAAAAACGTGCATCTCACATGGACTAATGTGTGTGGCTTGCTCGCGTATAGTGAACCCGTCTGACCTACTTGTGTACAAACCAGACGGAAAAACCGAAAATGTTGTGTATCCATGCCATTCCATAATAACCGTGAACAAGATGCATAGACAACCAGTACAAGTGTGTGGACTAAATGAAATAAATAAATAAAAAAATAATAAAAAAAACATGCATCTCACATGGAATACTGTGTGCGGCTTGCTCACGCGTAGAGAAACCGTCTGGCCTATTCCTGTACACACCAGACAGAAAAATCGAAAATATTGTGTTTCCAAAAGCACTTCAATGAGCAGATAAAATCAACTTTTTTTTTTTTTTTTTTTTTTTTTGCTTCCCGCGGCTTTGCAACGCATGGCGCGTGCAGCTAGTAATGAAGGGAAAGAAATAAGAGCTGTAATGAAAATATTAAAGAATTCATTTTTCTCGCGCGCTGTTCGAGAGTGGCGCAGAAGAAAAATACGGGACTTAATGTATTCGCCGTTACGAATATAAATCAGCATCAGCTATATAACTGATTGGTGATATATGAAGGTTTTTGCAAGACCGGTAATTCAAACCGCGATTTCGCGCTTTTTGCGACCGGTCGCGTTAAGCACCTCTCCCGGACCGACACAAACTTCCATATGCCACGTGTTGTCTACTTTCCATGAGTGCTCGTACATTCCGTTATGTAATTCCCACACCGAGAACTTTTATGACAAATGACGCATGCATTGCCGGCCGCGGTGGCCGAGGTGACTGAGGCGCTCCAGTCACGGTCAGCACGGCCACTACGGTCGGGGGTTCGAATCCCCCCTCGGGCATGGATATTTGTGCCGTCCTACTTCGTAAGTAGTTCATAAGTAGTTTGTAAGTTTAGGGACTGATGATCCCGTAGTTAAGTCCCATAAGCTTATCAAACATTCGATTCGAACGCATGCATTGTTTTTGTTTTTTTAATACGGCGTGCAATGTCCGTGTTTGATGTAAATGTTTTCCAAACATGGATGCATGACTCATGGAACGGACGCTGCGGTGATCACAGATGCCAAGAAGAGAAGAATTAATGTATTCTCAGTTCCGAATAAGGATAAGCATAGCTGTATAATTTGTTGGTGACATGAAAATTTGTGTTCTTCGCAACAATCGCGACAATCATTACGCTATCCGTGCACATCTCCAGAACTGAACTAAACTTCCACGTGTCACACATTGTCTTCTACGTGTGAGTGCTCGTACATTCCATAACGTAATTCCAGCACAGGGAGAGACATGCATTACAAGTGTGACATGCCTTAGTTTGGGTTTTTAGATGCCATGTGAAGTGTGAATGATTAACGATGTAATGTATGTAAATGTCCGTGAGACATGCATGCATGCGTGAATGAAGGACCTATACACTAATTACGTCCTTAGATACGAACACTGCACATCGTACTGAACAGAAATAGTGTGAAAGTGATTCGATTAACATCTCTCCCAGTGACTTCAAAGTGAATTGCCGAGTAGATATGTTCCTGTAGATGCAGAAGACAACGGGAGTTTACTACTTTGCTTCTACCCGGTTTACGACAAATATACTTTTTCTGTTAAATGCTTAATTCGTAAGAAACAAGGCGAACAACCGTTCAACGAAACATTCATTCGTAAAGCCTGCTAAACGTATCAGTTTCAACTTGTAATATGGCGCCATAGTTTCTTGTTGAACAGAAAAAAAAATCACAAAATTAAGCCCGAAACCACACAAATCTAATAAATTATTGCGCTTAACAAATCTGATCCTACTGCGCATCATGGAAATACTGTAGCTGCTGATTACTTTTAAGGTCGAACGGGCAAGAGACAATATGACCAACTCTCAAAGGCGAATGTGAAGGTTTCACTCACGTACCAGAGTATACCCCAGTTCCTGCGAACTACCAAAAGGGAATTGCTCACAGCTACACATAAACTACACGTCTTTAATTGACCAAATAGTACGGATAATTGCCATTAACCATCTGCTAGCCGCGGCGGAGTGTCCGAGCGCATTGAGGTGCTATGCTCCGATGCGTGTGGCCGTTCCCCTTCGGGTGTTTGAATCCACCCTCGGGCATGGATGTTTGTGTTGTCTTTAGCACACGTTAGTTCATAAGTAGTTTGTAAGTTTAGGGACTGATGGTCCCGCAAGTAAGTCCCATAAGCTTAACAAACATTTGAACCATCTGCTAGAGTGTAGTGTACTCCAACGAATCACACTTTTACTTCCTTTCAAAAGACGCAAGGCATGGAGTCCACAACAGCTCAAGTGGGGTTTGACCCTCAATGTGGGAATAGTCAAACTGGTGCCAATCGTGGTTCTGTAATGGTCTTTAGGTGTTATTAGTTTACTGGTTTGAGCTCAGTCAGTCAGCTTAGAATGAACATGAAACAGAATACTTATTTGAACATTCTCGGTAACCAAATGTCGAACATTTTTCCCCATCTTCACGATGGCGCCACTCCCTTCTTCCAAAATGGGAGAGTCGTGTTCGTCGGGCTACACGTATATTTTTCTGGTGTGACGAACACTGATGTACCTATCGTGAATCGAATGGTCCGTTGATAACCTAATCTGCATTATATAGAAAATACCTGGAACCATTCAGGGTGAGTACGCATTTCGTGGTTGTAATGAAGCATCACAATAAGAATAAAAGTACTAAATAAACTTTTGTATGAAATGGCTTTATTTCCGACCTATGAGGCATAATGTCATTGGTGGTAGTTCGCCGTGGAAAGTGAAAAGAATAATGCCAATTCTGGTAGTGTAATATATTACCAGTCTGTTCTAGAGGAAGGTATCTTAAAAGATTAGTGAAACTGTGAAGGGGCGAGCCGACCCGACAGTTCACACTTTAAAGGCACTTCTAGATTATGTTACTTTAAATCGCTTTAGACCATCACAGTTCACAATTCCTAAATTTCTTCCAGTATTAACCTTCCTTTACTTTCTCATATTACTTCAACCATTACATGCCTATGATCCTGCTGGTACTAGGTATGCATGACATGTGAGGGGCAAAATTGCGTTCTACGTCCTAAGGGCGGAACACAGTAGTTCTATTGCTTTCACTAACCTAAGATCTACTTTAGATGGTCGTTGTTCCTGCGTAGAAGTAGCACCCAGGTTGTACGTTCGTTATTTTGAGGCTGAAAATTATAATTGTTAGTAGTGTCAAAAGCATTTAATTGTACTAAATGAATACATCAGTCCAATTTCTGGATGCCAGATGTTTTTATTTTTATTTGGTTAAACATTTTATAATCGGAGATAAGACATCAAACTCCTCAAAACGTGTAACTGACAACTTCACACGATAATCTGTAAATCATTTTCTTACTAGAAAGCTACACAATTTTATCCTTCTCTCCTGCTATTAATTCATTTACATCGTACAATTGCCCGCTCTGTGGTAGTGCTCCAACTTGACTGACTGTGCCAGGCAAATAACTCCGCACTGGCTGCCCATTATGGTACCAAGTGAACTTTCTGGAGAGCATCGTCTGTATTTTGTTAATTTATTTTTTGATCAAATAGACATTGTAGATAACTGTAAGACAGATTGTTATTGAGAGGTTAATGATAATAACGGAAAATACAATCGTAAATATTGATAAAGGAAATTAAATGGTTTGGCATGCTACATCTCTGTCAACAAATCAGATTATACACTTACTGTTTCGGCGTAATTTCCTACGGGAATGATAATATAACATCTGCCGTCTACTTCTCTATCCACTTATTACTTCATCTCTTCTCTCATATGCTAGCTGAATCAATCTGCGGAATTAAATTTAGAATATGACTCGATGACTCTAAAACAAAAAAATATCACTGTAGGCTTTACATAATGGGCCAGTATAGGCTTTTGGTATGTCGTGTTCGCCTGTATATGGATTGATGTTTTGATCACGCTTGCACGCTCCTCCGTTGATTCTGGCACGAAATCCCTCTCTTTGTCCTCGGATACTGTTCACGGAAAAGAGTCTCTTTACCCGCGCACGTATCAAGAACGCTCAGAAAATGCACTCCCGTGACTTCAGTATAAGGATACCAGAATCGTTTTCCAGTGACCATTCGGTGTGGTAGGCCTATAGTAGAAAATCAGTTACTCGGACCGCACGTTATTCGACAGCGCCTGACTGGCAGAGTACATAATTGGAACATGAATTGGGTGCTCTGCTTCATGACGTCCCACTTAGTACACGACCCAACGTATGGTTGATGCTCGACGCTGCTCCTGCACATTTCAGTCGGGATTCAAGAAAGTAACCCCAGTGTTGCTCATCCCCAAGGGGCGATAAGTTGTGAAGGACGAGTTGCTTGGTCCGCCAGACCTCCGGATCTTAACCGCTCCGACTTCGCTCTTGGGGCCGTTTGAAACAACTCGTGTATGGTGTTGTATTTGAGAACTTAGCACAACTACAGCAGCGAAATGAAGATCGCTATGCAACTCCGCAGAATGAAATTAACGGAACCTGAAATATTCCGAGAGCGGCGAGTCCTCGAGTATGTCATTGTGTTTGTTGACGTGCAAATCATTTTGAACATTATCTGGGCTAAATATACAAGACGTAGTTGTTTTCTACTTCAGGTCCCTTCGTGTCGTGTCTTTCTGAGAAGAAGTAATGTTGTGTTATTTTTATTGTACATTTGATCACTACTCTACTGCATAAAATGAAATAAGAAAAAAAATCAGAGCAAAACTTTATTCAGTATTTTACCCTAATTTTGATGCAAGAAGTAGACACACTAAGTGTGTGCAATTACTTTTGAATCACCCTAATTAGAGTCGGTTAGGGTGGGGTTGTTTGGTTGGGATACGGGGGACTAAACTGCTAAGGTTATCAGACCCCTCGATGGGAGGGGAAGGAGTGAGGTTAGGAAAGGAGGGAGGGGGGTTAAAGGAAATGCAGTCCGGGAAGTAAAGAAGGAAGAAAGACTGCATTAGCTCGGGGTCTCATGCCAACACCATCTAGAAGAGAAGGCCTGACAACAGGCCGTGCCGACGTCATATCGAGAGTACCGAGGCCATCGAGAAAGACAGGCCGCGGCGCGCACGTCACGTCACGTGATCAAGTGAGGTCTGAGCCGTCGCGATCGCTAGCTGAGTGGCCCGCCACTATCAGACAGTGGGCTGTGCCCCAGCGACCGGCCAATCTGTGAGCGACCGCGCCATCTCAGGCCTACGTAATTTGACAGGCGCGCCGCGGCCTGTCTTTCTCGTTGGCCCTCGGAGAGGCCGCGAACGACAGCGGACTGGCCGGCCACTACGACGCGGTGGGCGTGCCCCAGCGGCCAGCCAGTCAGCTGGCTCTCCCGGCATCTCGGTGTGACGTCGACACGGCCTGTTGTGAGGCCTTGTCTTCTAGGAGCTGTTTCCCATGCTCGCCACGCACGTTCTCACTAAAGAATCGTGAGCCCGCTGGGGGCCCTAATTAGAGCACGAATGTTACGTGTCAGTCAATATCCTTCCCCCCTCCCTATATGGTAGCTCTGCGGTATGTAAATGTGAAAGAGTTCCTTCAGTTGGACATGGCACACATGGAGAAACTTGTGGACTCTCATCATCGCAGGATATAGGCCAATATCAATACTGGTGTTCACCGGTTTTAACGTCATCTCTCCTGACTTCTTTTATATTTAGTGTGTTTATATCACTGGTCTTTAGTTGGTCGTACAGGTGGAAAGAAGTCCGCTTCTCTCCTTCCCGTCACGCTAAGTCGTAAAAGAAAGTCGACTATCGTCGTACGTGCGGTCCAAGTGGTGCGCATGGCACGCGATTTCTCTCCGCGATGTAATTACACCACGGTAGGCGAAGGGAACATTAACCGGTGGAACCCAATCAGCTCCCTGCATTCCTTCTCTTGTGAAATAATTCTGAAAATAGTCGCTATCTGCGGAATACAAATAAACAAAAACTTCTACTTTTTTCCCTATTTAAATTAGTTAGGAGAAAAACCTAAAGCATTCAGCAGTTTTTAAGTTATTGCCAACATAATCCGGGAGAATACATTACGAGATACTCTACAACAAACTGATATGGATCCTATTAGTCAACAGCTCGCAGTTCGTTGACTTGCGTTGCTGACTCTCGATCCCGAATTCGATTACCGGTCGAGACGGTAATTATCTCCGCTAGAGACTGTTTGTGTGCTGTCATCATCATCATCATCATCATCATCATTTCACCTTCACCGACACACTAGTAGCCGAAGTGGAGTCAAACAAAAAGACCAGCGCTAAATGAACATCCCAGGTGAGATTTACCGGCCAATTTAATTTCGTGTGTAATTCTTAATTGCACAGCGCAAGATACGAAACAACACTATGTGGTCCTGTGTAAGAGCCCGGACGCAGTCACAGAAAGTGTATTGGAGAAGTGGTTTGGAATCTGCTATAAATTACATTAGAAGAATTCCTTCTTAATTGGCGACTAGTGTCAGACACATATTAATTTTCAAATCATCCAGTTTCGTAGCTGACAAAACAGGTAAATTCTGGAGGGAAAGAGGAGGAAGGAAACCTAAATCTCTCCTGAAGGTTTTGACCGACATTTGAATGATCTATATTGTTTTATTGTCACGATCCAGATATCGGCATTAAGCCATTTTCAAGTGATGTATTGCTAATTTTATCTTGGTTCATTGAAAACGAAGCACAGTTCGTTTTCAAACAATCAAGATAAAATTTAACAAAGCAATTGAACGAATAACATTCAAGAAAAAGTGTAGGACAAACAAAGTCATCCCCTGTTACATCAGAGTCCAAATGCACAACAAAACCAGCAAAATGAGCAATACAGCACTCTAAAATGGCTTAAGCGCGAAATATGGATCGTGACAATAAAACAATGTAAATCAGTCAAATGGGGGTCAAATACTTAAAAAAATCCCACATGACTGAGGCTCCTGAAGAATCTAAAATTATAAATCTCTCCGTTCGAGCTCTGATTTCTCGTACTTCATTATGATTATTTCTCTCTATGTAGGTGGGATGCAAAATATATTTTTCCATTCTGAGGAGGAAATCGGCAATCGAAATTAGATCGAAACAGCAGCGATAAACTCCATTCACGATGGATTTATATTAATATATGATGATGGTGGCTACTTCATGTTTCTACCTGCTGAAGTTAGTGTTTTTATATCCCGACTAATATTGTTAATGTGAATACTTTTAAGAACAATTTGTCAGTAGGGGCTGCAACATGAATTATGTCAAAATATGAATTTTCTATAGCAAGTCATTTCCACATATTGCAGACAATCCTTATTAAGCTGTACATATTTATCCATTTCACGGGAAGCCACTATCAAGTGCACCTGTGGGTGTTGAGAGTAATGCATATTATTTGCAGTAGAACGATTTAGATAAGGTACCTATACGGGAAGAAAATTGGCGATTGACTCTAAATAATGAAAAGTGTGAAATCGTCCTCATGAGTACTATAAGGGATCCGTTAACCTTCGTTAACAGAATAAATAAATCAAATCTTAAGGCTGTACATTCGATTAAGGAATTATTATTATGACAAAATGAAATTGGAAAGAAAACTTAGAAAATGTTGTGGCGGAGATGATCCAAAAACTGAATTTTATTGGAGGATTACTTAGAAGATACAACAGAACTACAGAAGAGACTGCCTACACTACGCTTGTCCGCCATCTTTTCGAGTATTGCTGCAGTGTTTGGAATGCTTAATGCTTATCAGGTGGGATTGAAGGAGGACATAGAAAAGTTAAAATAAGGAGCTATTTTGTACTATCGCGATGTGAAGAGGGTGTCTCGGAAATGATACAGGATTTGGGGTAGGAATCATTTCAGGTTTAGTTGCGGCGAGATTTACTAGTACGAAGTTTCACTCCCTGACTTTCTCCTCTGAATGAAAAAAATATATTGATGATACCAACCTCGTACATAGGGAGACATGGTCATAATAATAAAAATAATAATTGTTATACATTTGTTTGTTGTTGAGAACATCCAGTGAACCAGTGCGGTAGCGCCTCATACATTTAGCTTCAGATATGTATCCATAATTTAATTTCTAGATCATTTTCGTGTTTTGTGTGCTTGCGTCGTGTAATTCTGAAAATATAGGAATAGTATTGCGATCCAGTTAATTTAAAGAATGAATCCGTCTAGTCGTTAGTCATTTGTTGTTTCTTCTTAATAGTCAGTGAGCTTTAATCACACATCAGTAAGCTTTATATATGTTTTCATAGTTTACTTTTTAAGGTAATTAGTGGTAGAATGGATAGTGTGTGCGGACAGAGGAGCAGTTGGCGATCAGCTGAGGAGCTCTTGGTTACATGCAGCAGTCTCAGGCTGCTACGTCGGGATGTAGCGGTACCGGACAACCTGCCGCGTCCATGGCACACCTCTTTTTTCACTTGCTGCTTTAACGACCCACCACCTAACTGCTTAACGTGGGTCTTTATATAGCCCCTTGGCCGCTTTGATGGGCGTTGGATCTTAATGGGGAGGTAATTATTTCTCCCCTAAGTGCCCATGACAACCACTCCGATGTCCGTGCCAGCCACGTGGAGGCGGGCTTTCAGTTCTCTTTCTTTTTCTCTGCGGCTTTTCAAAAATATTAGGTATTAATCTATTTTGCAAGTAGATATATAAAAGAAAAAAATTAGTACCGTAAGTAGGGTGAATCTAAAAGAAGTCCTGACCGACAGTCACAGTTCTT
This sequence comes from Locusta migratoria, assembly GCA_026315105.1. Taxonomy (NCBI): domain Eukaryota; kingdom Metazoa; phylum Arthropoda; class Insecta; order Orthoptera; family Acrididae; genus Locusta; species Locusta migratoria. Next base: position 286,952,932 of record CM048755.1, read on the forward strand.
CATAATATTTTAATCTACTTCCACTGGCATATTAAGAAGTAACCATACTGTTAACTATGTAGAAGTATGTTCTGCTACAAACGAAGCAGCTACTCGGATAGTAAAGTACTTGTGGAGTGCACATGTTTTTTTAAGGTTGGGCTATAGTTCTGATGAACACTCGTCTATCGATATACAAACAGTGAAATCAGGTCCCATTCAGAAGGACTCTTCAACTGTCAAAATGCTAGTAATAAATTTTCAAAGTATATTTTAAGTTCCCGAATTTACTGCATTGCAGTAAAGTCTCTGCAGTCGAATAATCCTCGGGACTGAGAGTTGGCTGAATCTCGACGTTGGAAGCTCGGAAATATTTAGCGAAGATATATCAGATACGATCGGAGGGGGTGTGTTCATTGCGGCCAAAAAAATAGTATTCCTTCTGCTGAGCTCGAAGTCGAGAGTGACTGTGAGGTTACCTGCACAGGTGTAACAGGTATAGACGAAATCAAGTTAATAGTCGGGTGTTTTTACCGGCCACCCAGTTGCACCGTCACAGTACAAGAGTCATTCAAAGAAAGTTTACGATCAGTAGCGCGAAGGTACCCGGACCATGCTTTATTAGTTGGGAGCGACTTCGACCTGCCGAGTATAGACCGGAACGACAGTGCTTTCACTACAAGGAGTACAGGCAAGCAATCTTATCAACTATTGTAGAGTACATTTCCCGAATACTGATTTGAGCAGCTAAATCGTCAGCCCACATGCAATGGAAATATTTTGGACATTATAGCTACAAACGGGTCAGACCTTGTCAATGATGTCACAGTAGAAAATGTTCAAATGTTTATAAAGCTTATGGGACTTAACTACGGGGTCATCAGTCCCTAAACTTACAAACTACTTATCAACTACTTACGAACTAGGACGGCACAAATATCCATGCCCGAGGGGGGATTCGAACCCCCGACCGTAGTGGCCGTGCTGACCGTGACTGGAGCGCCTCAGTCCCCTCGGCCACCGCGGCCGGCAGTCACAGTAGAGACGGGGGTAGTGATCATGATGTCGTCAAGACGCCTAGGAGAGTGTTTGTGCAAGAAAGAGTAGATAAGCGATTGTTAGCGTCCCAGTTAAGTTCAAAATGTTCAAATGTTTGTAATTCTATGGAACCAAACTACGTTGTTCATCAGTCCCTAGTCTTACAAACTACTTAATTTAAACTAACCTAAGGACAACACACAGATCCATGCCCGAGTGAGGATTCGAACTTCCGACGCGAGAGGCCGCGTGTTCCGTAACGTGGCGCTCCAGATCGCTCGGCTACTCCCGCGCGGCTCCCAGTTAAGGAATGAATGGACATCGTTTAGTTCCGGTACGGTGTACGTAGAGGAATTGTGGGCAAAATATAAATGCATTGTAAATAAAGCGCTGGAGAACTATGTGCCTACAAATTGGATTAAGGATGGGAAAGACACACCGTGATATAATAGTAATACCTTGCGTGCTATAGAGGAAGAGCAACAGCCAGACTGCATATTTCTCTATTTTCGAAAGGCATTTGACACGATGCCGCACTACAGTCTGCTAACGAATGTACGACCTTTTGGAATAGGAGCTCAAATATGTGAGTGGCTCAAAGATTACTTAAATAAAGAACAGAGTTCGTTGTCCTCGATGGCGAGTGTTCATCAAAGACTATTGTATCGTCAGGGGTGCCCCAGGGAAGTGTGATAGTACCGCTATTATTTTCTATCTATATAAATAATCCGATGGACAAAGTAAATTGCAATCTGTAGCTGTTTGCTGACGATGGTGTGGTGCATAAAAGGCATCGTTAGTGGGCTAAATTTGTAAGTAGTATGAGAAATAACAACTAGCGCTAATTGTAGAAGAATGTAAGGTGATGCAGATGAATAGGAGAAGCAATCGCGTAATGTTCGAATACAGCATTAGTAGTGTGCTGTTTGACAGAGTCCTGTCAATTAAATACCTAGGTGTACCGCTGCATAGCGATATGAAATGGAACGATCAAATAAGGACATTCGTGGGGAAGGCTAATGATCGATTTCGCTTTATTGGGAGAATTTTGGGAAGATGTGATTCGTTTGTAAAGGAGACCGCATATAAAACGTTTATACGACTACGTCTTGAGTATTATTCAAGAGTTTGGGACCCCAACCAGATCAGTTTAAAGGGGGACATAGACGCAGTTCAGAGGCGGGCGGCTGGGTTTGTTACTATTCCATCAGTGCGCGAGTGTTACTGAAATACTTCTGGAACTCAATTGGGAGTCGCTGGAGGGGAGGCGACGTTCTTTTCGAGAAACACTGTTGAAGAAATTTAGAGGGCCGGAATTTGAGGCGGACTGCAGAACGATTCTACTGACGCCAACCTACATTTCGCGTAACGGCCACAAGGATAAAATTAAAGAGATTAGGGCACGTACGGAAGAATACAAGTATTCGTTTTTCCCTCGCTCTATATGGGAGTTGAACAGCAAAGCAAGTAACTAGTAGCGCTACTGAGTACCCTCCGCCACGCACCTTTGGGTTGATTGCGGAGTTAGTAGATGTAGATGGTCCACATTTGCATTTCGTTCTCATGTTGTCAATTCTCTTCACTGTCTTCCTCCTGTCCCCGTCTTCGTCGTTCGTCTCATCCTTGACGGATCTTACCCAGTGGATCAGCCGTTTTGAATATAAGCTCGCCATATTGTTCTTATAAAGTCAGTAGGTAGTCCGCTGAAGATTTGGTCTATAGGTGTATCCAGCTGTTTGCATTGATCGCTATCTCTAATTATTGTGTACTAGCAACGCGCCCCTGTTTCGCACGACTAGCAGAGCATATCGAAAAAGTGTTGTATCACCTTGGTTGCAAGGTCGCCTAAACACTGACGCTGACTTTCAATGTGTATATTTCATCAAGGCCACAATTCCTTATATTGTCCGTACATGTTATTCAACCCGTGCAAAAATATAAACAACCAAGCATGAGCAGAGCCAATACAACGATCCGTTTCAGTCGTAACACCAGGAAGTACACTACTTGTATTGACTGTAGTTCTGCCGTGCCTAGAAGGTCAGTTCGATAGTTTCATCGTATCCGCATTGTTTAAATGTCTCTAAACCTTTTTGTCCAAACTGCTATGGTCATCAGCCCCCGAGACTTACAAACTCCTTTCCTTGTTGTGTGTTTCTGTGGTTTGCCTTGTAGACTTCACTGACTAAGTGCTGAGTGAGATTTTCCTCCCATTGCTATTTTTAATTTTGGTAGCTTTCATTTTGTATTGGTGCTTTTCTTGTATCACTCTGTGATAAAATGAGGCACTTATGACCTCCGCAGTTTTGTCCCCCTAATACACAAAACCAACCAACCAATTTACACTAAGGAAAAAAAAACACGCATGTCCTATGTTTTTCTTTTTATTTCGTTAAACACTTATAATCAAAGTTCAAACATGAAGCCGCGGCGGAGTGGCCGAGAGCATTGAGGCGCTGTGCTGCGATGCGCGAGGCCATTCCCCGTCGGCGGTTCGACTCCCCCCTCGGGCATGAATGTTTGTGCTGTCTTTAAGTATAAGTTAGTTTGTAAGTTTAGGGACTGATGACCCCGCAGTTAAGTCCCATAAACTTAACAAACATTTGAACAACATTTTCAAACATGAAACTCCTAAAACCGTGTAACTAACAACTTCACACGAAATTCAGTAATACTTTTTCTTACTTCAAAGGCACACAATTTTATCCTATTCTCTGCTGCTATTAATTCGCTATTTATACATTTACATCGTACAATTGTCCGCACGCGACTGCATGCTACCGCTCTGTGGTAGTGCTTCAACTTGACTGTGCCAGGTGAATCGCATTCCATTTTCACGCCAAGTGAACTTTCTGGAGAGCATCGTCTGTCTTTTATTAATTTATTTTTTTATCAATTAGACATTGCAGATAACTGTAAGACAGCTTGTTATTGAGAGGATATTAGAAGGTTTGGCGCGCTACGTCTCTGTCAGCAAATCAAATTATACACTTGTTGTTATGGCGTAATTTCCCACGGGAATTATACTATAACATGCAGCAAAGCGGTGGTTCACTGATGGTTTGGGGTGGCATTATGTGAACTCACATTACACCTTAGGTGGTCATAGAATGCAATCAAACGGCTATGCGGTACAGGGATAGCATCCTAAAAACTTATAGTGCAACCATATCGGGAGCATTTCGGTGAGGGATTAGTCTTAATGGAGGACAAGTCTCTCACTCATCGTACACATATTGAGAATGCCTTCCTTCACGATAACGGCATCGCAAGATTAAAATGGTCAGCATGTACTTCATGCACCCTAAGGAACATCCCTGGAAACTTTACCTTACTTGTGAAATTATTATTGTTTGTTATGTCACTTAACTACTGCGGTTATCAAATGTTTGTAGATCTATGGGACGTAATTGCTTGGCTATTAGTCCCTAGCTTACATACTACTTAAACTAAATTAAACTAACATAAGGACAACACTCGAACCTCCGACGGCGAACGGCCGAGCGCACCGCAGCACGGCGCCTCAATGCGCACGGCTACTCTGTCGCGGCTACGGTTATAGTCCGTAGGCTTACTTCAACTAACATAAACTAACATAAGGACAACACACACTCCCATTCCCGGGTGAGGACACGAACCTCCGACGGGGAGCGAACGCTCTCCGCGGCAAGGCGCCTCAGAGCGCTTAGCCATTCCACCGCGATTATAATAACAATTATGTTATACTGGTACCTGTGTTTCCTGCACTAGTCATTATTACTATCTATAAGACTGAACAATATGTTTAATTACTGATAATGACAGCTAAAACTGGTGTATTAATTACTGATTACGCCTTAAGTTTGTACTGTAAGTAATATTATTTCAGTATCGGTGAGACACTTCGCGAATGTACCTTGTGATTTGGTGTCACATACCATCACGCTTATGGTGTAGAAACGTATGTGAAACCCAGTACCGAAAATATTCAACTTTAATCAACATCTTTCAACAACAACATATTCGGTACAGTCAGTAAGTTGTGAGACTTGACGCCCGGAGTATAGGCACCCACACGACTCTGTATGTTGCACACGCTGCCTCATTCCAGATGGCTGATTGTCGTTTAAGTAGCGGTTCGTAAAGGAAACGTCTCCAGTTATTCGGGTTGAGAAACGTCAGAGCATCGTCCGTACAATTGATGAGGCGACCAAAAACCGTCATGCAATCAGCACGTTGGTCTTGCGACAGGATTCGTGGCACACTGTGCTGGGTAACACGAGACATGTTGGGGTCGTCAATCAGGATTTTGTGGCAAGTACCATGGCTGACCCCTACCGCTGCTGTGACAGCGTCCACCGATTGGTCAGCGGTAAGCTCGCACCAACGTTGCAACTACCTTGATTTCATTCCATTTGAACTGTTCGTGACCGACCAGTACGCACATAATCTTCCAAACTGTCCCGTCCTGGAACAAAACACCGGTGCCACTTAAAACAACACTGCGACTTAATACGTCCTCACCAAAAAACCTGCTGCATCATTTCAAACGTTTCGGCAGCGGCTTTGCCTAATCTCTGGCAGAACTTGGTGTTTGTCCATTGCTCAAACTGCGACCGACTGGCTCAACAACGACCGTACTTTTGCTTCTAGTGCACGCACTGAAATTTCATTTGCAGGGACTAGTGACTAATTGATGTGGTTCGCCGGCCGCGGTGACCGAGGGGACTGAGAAGCTTCAGGCACGGACTGCACGGCCACTTAGGTCGGGGGTTCGAAACCCCACTCGGGCATGGATATTTGTTCCGTCCTTAGTATTAGCTAGATCATAAGTAGTTTGTAAGTTTAGGGACTGATGACCCCGTAGTTAAGTCCCATAAGATATACAAACATTTGAACATTTTGATGTGGTTCCGTACTACGACACCACCTATGCGCTATAGTGCACCAAAGGGATGTCACGGGGTCAGTCTCAGAACTTATTGCCTGTACCACGTATGCGAAGTGTTATTCAACAGCCATCACACGCAGTGAACGCAGCGAACGATGACAATGGCGATCACTTTTAAACTGAGCGTACGAAAACAATATGCCCCTTGTATTCGACACAAAGGATTGAGACGTCCTCTGCTCTGCAGCATGGAGACGGGGATATAACCCGGGTCTTTGCTTCGTGACCGCAGACAAGGAAAGCATACCGCTGAGAACCTTTCGCAATATCCTACCAGACTTTCCACACAGCCAATATCGAACCGCTCTTATAGAGATTGGATAAACCAGTGGAGCAGCTACGGGTGGGGGAGGGGGGCTAATGGGGCTAAAGCCCCCCCCCCCCAGTACCTACCAAAGATTTTTTATAACCCAGATGATCCTGACGTCCTTCTAGAAGGATGGTGTTCCGTTTTTTAAACATTTAAATTAAATTGTTTCCTTTTGGCACAAAACACTTTCTCCAACATCAGACTCTGATTGCATGCCGATCACTGACATGCATATACTATCAATCATTGTTTTAGCACGATATTCTATGTTAGTCGTCTTTTAAGATAGGGATTCAAGGCAACGTATGAATTATCCCACGATTTGGGTGTGTAAGTAATTTCACATCAATTTTATTTTTATTATTCAGAAACATATGGGTGGCGTTACAATTAAAATGTCATATCTAACGTGTAATGTTAGTGTTTTCATTTTTACTTCATACTAGAAGGACGGCCTATTATACCGAGACTAAAGGTGCAATTCGAGTCAAACCTCTGTTGCGACATTTGAACGATCTATTACAAATGTCATAAACTATATTTTAAACCAGGAGTAACCGAAAAAAATCAGGAACATCTGGGTTAATGTTATTATTTTTTCTGTTTTCATTTTTAACAGGTTGGCACCTGAAACTTGAAATAGTACATATGTAATAAATCAGAAAGTAACTATAATTTGGCAATGACAAGTGAACGTGATAATGGGTCGCCAACGTGATGCTGCCACTGAGAACGTGTGCTGCTGTTACTATGAGCGGTTTTAATACCATCGCGACCAGCTTTGATGCTGCCGCTATTGTTACTGCTATGCCAAAGTTACGAGCCGATTGTTCACATGCAGCGACCCGCTGCTTAGCAGGTTGGCGACGCCACTGAGTGGAATCTTATGAACTACAACAGTGTTATTTTAGTTCAATTTTCACACGTAGAGTCTCATGTTAATTAAATTGTAAATACCTTCCTCTTTGGCTAATAACATAGAAGCTGCTTAATTATTTTGCGAATTGATTATATACACTCCATTTTCACCACGTTGCTCCTCTTCCACTTTCAAATTAACGCGAGCCTACTCATTTCATTTCCTGCACAATTGTTTTCGTAGTATAATTGGTTAAATTATAAAAAGTGTAAAAATAAGTCAGATTAATAAATTCATAAGCTTTATTTTTTTTAAATGAGACCCCCCAGAACCAAATCCTGACTGCGCCACTGGAATAACATTCCCCTAACAAATTCCTATCATTGCCCGTGGAGGAGTTTCAAGAAAGCGAACTGGGAAACTTTTTCTAATAACCTGGATAAGAGTCTGTGGTGGAAACCTCCAACACTTAAACAATTATGTTTATTGGAAAAGGCGTAAGCTTCGCAAATAAGGCCATACCTGGAGAGTACCACAAAAAATTTGTTACAGGATGGGATAAAGTAAGCGAAAATCAGTACCAGGCATTCCGCGATAACAATGACCAGGAAACTCCAGATAAGCTGCTGCTTAATCTTGACGTGGCTTGACGAGTATTTTCAGTGACAACAGTCTGCATGATTGACTGATTTGGCCTTGTAACATCAGTGGACGTGGCTTTGCTATGCAGTTACTGTGAAAGTCTGAAAGCAAAGGCGAAACTACAGTCGTTACTTTACCGAGGGCATGCAGCAGTGCTGTAAGAATACATAAAGATGGCACCCTCTTGGGCAAGAGATCCCGGAGGGAAAATAGACCGCCATTCGGATTTCCGGGTGGGGACTACTCAGGAACATACCGTCATCAGGGAAAACTAAACAATCAGTCTACGGATTGTGGCGTGGAATGTTGTATCGTGAAGGTAAGTTAGAAAATTGGAAAAGGGAAATGGATATGTTGAAAGAAACCGACAAAAATGAGTACAGGTGGAAAAATGATGTTGACAAGAATTGCAAATTGGCTAAGCAGGTGTGGCTAGGTGACAAATGAAACTTCGTAAAAGAATGTTTAACTAGTGGGAAGATAGATACCACCTGCAGGAAAATAAAACAGACGTTTGGAGAGAACAAAACCGGTCGTTGAATATTAAGGGTTCAGAAGGAAAACGAATACTAATGGGAAAGCTTAGAATTTGAAGGAATATAGAGAGGAGCGATACAAGGAAATTAATTTGAAGGCAGAATTATAGAAAGGGAAGGTTAATTAGATGAATATGAGACAGGAGAAACGATACTACCAGAAGAGTTGTTTCACCGGACACTGTAAAATTTGAGTCGAAACAAAGGAGCTGCTGATATCCTAGGCAGAGCCAGCCGTAGCTAACTATTCCACCTGACGTGCAAGATGTGTGAGGCAGGTGAAATACATTCAGACTTCAAGTCGAATTTAATAATTTCAGTTGCAAAGATAAACGTGAAAATTACACAACTATAACTTTAATAAGTCATGGTTAAAATTATTAACACAAGTTATTTAGAGAAGAATAGAAAAACTGGTAGAATCCGACCTCTGAAAAAGGAACATGTGAGACAATACTGACCCCACAACTTATCTCAGAAGGTAGGTTAAGAAGAGGCAGAACTACGTTAACAGATTTCGAAGATTTGGAGAAAGCTTTTATGATCATTGACGGGATTACACAGTTTCAAATTCTGAACATAGCAGAGATAAAATATAAGGAACGAAATGCTACATACAACTTGTACGGAAACCAGAAAACCAGACATAAGTTACAAGAGTCGAAGCATGAATGGGGCACAGGGTTTGGGAATGGAATTGGACAGGATTGTAACTTTTTTCCAGTGTTATTTCGTCTGTATATTAGGTAAGCTCTTTAGGAAAGCAAAGAAACATTTGGAATCAGAATTAAAGTTCAGGAAGAAGAAATAAAAACTCTGCGGTTTGGCGATGGTATTGTCATTCTGTCTGAGACGGCAAAGGACCTGAAGAGCAGTTGAATGACAAGTTAGTGTGTGGCCATCTCCCTCAGAAAGCGTCAAATTATTAGTTTTTTTTTAATGAAAACTTGAAGCCTTTATATAACATTGTAACTGCTTTGGTAAAACAGTAGTCTGTAGATGGCGGGTTAATCAGTTAACAATAAACAAAATTGTAATTTTTAATTCAGTATGATGATGTTCCACCAAGAACCGACAGAAGAATAAGTCAAAAAATAACTTCTGATGACCGGAGTAGAGAAGATATAAAATGCAATTTGCAATGTGAAGAAAAGCATATCTAAAGAAGGAAAATGTTTTAAGATAGAATATTAATATAAGGGTAAGGAAGTCGTTTCTCAATATACTTGACTGGAGTGTAGTCTTGTACAGGAGTAAACGCGAGTGATAAGCAGTTCAGACAATAAGAGGATGGAAGCTTATGAAATATGATACTACATACGAATGTTGAAGATTCGATGGGTAGATCACATAGCTAATGATGAAGTAGTGAACAGAATTGGGGAGAAAATAAATGTTTGGGATATTTTGACTGAAAGAAGGGATAGATATGTAGGAAAAGTTCTAGGACATGAAGTAAACGTCAGTTTGTTACTGGATGAAAGTTGCAATCGGAGACTAAGTGACGAACACAGTAAGCCAGGGTAAAATAGATGAGGGCTGCCGTTTTTATTCAAAGGCTAGCTGAAAACCCCGCGTTGCCCGGTTATTTATTTATTTATTCTAGGCTTGAGTTAGTACTTCTCCTATCCCTTCTCTCTCTCTCTCTCTCTCTCTCTCTCTCTCTCTCTCTCTCTCTCTCTCTCTCTCCTTTTTCTTCTAAAAGCATGTTAATTTATGGGAGAATATTTTAAGAAATGAGGATATCTTGCATAATGTAGCGAAGTATAAGTGCAGTAACCACATAAAGAAAGATAGTAATCAAAATACAAATGACATATAAAATTCGTACGATCTCATATTTATTGAGTTGTATGTTCACAGTTGTATAATTTTTCAGGTATATATTAATTTTTATAAGTGCTATATGTCTATAAAATCTGTTGCGAGTACAGTTAGTAGTAAAGAAGTAATAAATTAAAACTTAGTGCGTTATGATGCGGTTTTCCATGAACGTTATTGCTTATGTGACCATATCTCATGAACTACGTGTCATACTGCGATACAGTTTCGAATGTACATTCAGCTATATGTGTGTATACTGTCTAAAATTTCCTACGACTACAATGTATAGTGAAGAAATTATAAATCATAACGCCATACCGAATGCCGTAGTTTTAGTCCATGAACAGTGGAAAAGCAGTAAGCGAAAACCTTTTTTCCTTTCATCATTTTACGGCGGTTGTCAGCGAGAATAAATATAATAAAGGTTTGAAAATATCTTTAAAGTTTATTAAATTCGCTAAATACTCTCATTCTCACACAGTGTATGAATAAAGTCTCGTCGCATTCTCACGTAGCTTTTTGCGATTCCTAATGTTTATGACGTCATATTGATTATGTGTCATATGTGGCTCTTAAACCTGCAGGAACTGTTACTTCTCGGGAATGAATATATGTATCAAATTTGGTTGAAATCGGTCCAGTGGTTTAGCAAGAAATGTGCAGCATTGTCGCGTGATGCAGCAGGTTTTATCGCACGTCATTGTTCATGACGTCATATCTCGTGAACTGTGTGCCGTACTATGATAAAATTTTGCACGTACCTTCAGTGGCATGTGTGTATACTATCTGTAACATTTATCGCGAATATGATTAATAGTGTACGAGTAATAAATTGTAACGTTATTTTACTGCATGGACGCCGAAAACGTAGTAAGCGTCAGACTTTTTTCCTTTCATCATCTTTTTTTTTTTTTTTTTTTTTTTTTTTTTTTTTTTTTTTTTTTTGGGGGGGGGGGGGCGGGGGGCTTGTCAGCAAGAAAAATTTACTTAAAGGTTTGAATTTAGGTTTAAAGTTTGTTGCAAGTCTCTGAGTATTGTCCTTCTCAGATAGTGCACTGATAAAGTCACACTATGACGTGCCGCAAGACTGGGAGTTTTCATTGTTTATAACGTCACATCTGCGGACGTGTCAGCCCTATCGCAAAATCATTTCTCAGCTGACGTCTTCTAAATTACATTCCTGCCAAATTTCATCTTCATAAGTGAAGCAGTTTTCGAGATTTCGTTTTTAGTCAGTGAGTGAGCGAATAAGTGTCCTTTAGCTTTTATACAGATAGAAAAGAAAAACTTGCACAGGGCAGAGTATCGTGGAGAGCTGCAGCAAAGCAGTCTTAGCAGTGAAGACCATAAAAACAACAAAAAACGGAATGCCCACGCCTTCCCACTTTTTTTTTTCCTCAGATGGAATAAATCGCCGAATGCACGTGCGTTTCTCTCTGGCGACGAGACAAGAAAAACCGGGAATTCACGGCTTCCTGCCAATCAGCAAGATCAAAATCGCGCCCACGTCCTTCCAGGAAGACGAGGGCCATATTTCTTATCGGGATCCACGCGGCGGAAGCAGACGTAAGCCAGCTGCCACCGCAGACACAGATATTCTGTTTGGCGGTGGTCCGCGTCCTGGTGGCCAGTGCGTTCGCACGGTATTCGAGGCGTGGCGCAGTCGCTAGCCAGAAGGCACGCACCGGGCTCGCCGCTTTATCTCAGAGAGGCCTTCTGGACAACAGAAATAACCACACACGCCACGACCACTCTCGCATCGTGTTCGTGGGTGGTGACCACTCTCTTTTCTCAAACCTCTTTCCAACTTTATAGCCTACTATCTGGTACCCGACGCGTTGCTGCCGTAGAAGAAATAATTGTGCAAATATCGTTTGAAATTTGAAATATTTTGCACTGGAAAATTACGATTAGATGTAACTCAAATTTATCGGCATCGAAATGAGTATGACTCACTGATATGTTTGTTTGTCTTACATTCAAACATCTCACTACTTCAATGGCCCTTCAGATACACTTGCCGGTACGATACGCGCGCCATCTATACGTTAACAGTACTATGTCCATAATATTAGCCTAAGAGGAAGAAGTAAGTTGACAAAATTTTATTGCAATTAGATGAACGTTATGGCAGCGCATAAAATACGAACAAACAAACAAATATATATGAGGTTTCCAATCTTACATTAGTCCACCTCCTTGTTTCCCTTCCCTCTGTTCACCTACTCCTCCCCCCGTCTCCTCCTGTTCCTTTCTCTGACCATTTCCTCCACCCCCTCCCTCTCTTCATTTGCTTTCACTGTCTGTCACCACCTCCCCTCTCTCATTCTCCTCCTCTACCCTCTCTCTGTCCGTCTTCTCCGCTGCCCTCTCTCTATTCCCCTCCTCCTCCACCTACTCCCTCTTATATATGAAAACATACATACATGCGCCAAGTTTCATGGTGACTGGTCAAACGGTGTCAAAGTCGCAAGGTACCCTCTGTAACACCTCTGGAAAGGTCGCATACAATGTCGACGTGAGCGGTCGCGATTCGGGCCGCCAGAGGGCGCCCGCGAGTGTGAGCAGAGCGCTCACGTGTAGAGGGCTGCTGACTGCTGACTGCTGAGGCCACAGCCTTTCAAATGTTCAATGTTTGTATAGTCTATGGGACTTAACTACGGGGTCATCAGTCCCTAAACTTACAAACTACTTATGAACTACTTACGAACTAGGACGGCACAAATATCCATGCCCGAGGGGGGATTCGAACCCCCGACCGAAGTGGCCGTGCAGACCGTGACTGGAGCGCCTCAGTCCCCTCGGCCACCGCGGCCGGCGCCACAGCCTTTCTCTCAGTCGCTCTCCGTCGTTCTCAGTTGCTGTTCAGATCTACTAGCAGTCGTTTTTACTTGCAATTACATATTGGATTGCTGCTAGTATCATTTTGTCTAAGTTGAACTTTCTTTTATTATTATTTTATATAGTTAGCAAATGAAGAGCTGTAGTTTATGCCAGTTTTGTATGGACCGCGCGTGTTGCGCACTGATGGTTACTTGCTATTAAAATATTATGTTCTCACACTCAGTTTCAGACAGAAACCAACTGTACTTAATACTCCCCTGTTCCAATACGTGTTAGCCTGTCCCGAATCCATGGCATCGAACCTGCAATTTTATTAATCACCGTGCTAAATATTGGGGCATGGAATTGTAAGGAAACGGCGTTGTTGCCTTCCACTCGTAACTAATAAAGTAATTATGTATTTTTACGGAAAAAGAAGTGTTATATACCTCCGACATGCTAAATTCACTGGCTTGCAGATTATAAAAATCTCCTTCGTGAAAACATACATTTATGTGCTGAATTTCGTGCTTACCAGTCAAACAATTTGGATGTTAGTGCAACGTACCCTCCGCCTTGCACCTACGGTGGCTTACGAAAGGTAGTCCATGTATTAGTTCCGGGTATAAGCCAGCTTCGTTCCACATTTCTTTCAATTCCGTCCAGCCGTTTCAGCGTGAAGAGTAACAAACGTGTTAACCCATTGTAAGGTACCCTCCACCACGCACCGTACGGTGGCTTACGAAAGGTAGCCTATGTATTAAAACAGGATATAAGCTATCTCCATTGCAAATTTTATTCAAATCTGTCCATTCCTTTCAGCATGAAGGAGTAGCGAACATAGTAACCCATTGTAAGGCGCCCTCCACCACACGCCATACGCAGACTTATGAAAGGTAGCTCATGTACTAATCAGGATATAACCTACCTCTGTTCCGAATTTCATTCATATCCGTCCAGCCATTTCAGAATGAAGGCGTAAGAAACGAATTAACTAATTGTAAAGCAGCCTCTGTCATGCACCATACGAATTTTAGTATGCCTATTAACATTCGCGCGGGTGCAAGCAATGAGCTGACAAAGTTTTATCGGAATGTCTGTATGGCATGGCCTTGCATAAAATACGAACAAAAAGACAAAGAAACAAACAAATATTAATATTTATACATTAGATTACAAATAACCATATTAATAGCAGTACAATATACAAATTATATTGGAAGATAAATAGTAATATAAACGTTAGAGCAAGCAATCGCCGTTGTAGGAATTATGTTTTCTGTTAATGGTACTGAACAGCATGCATGTATTCAGTAAATGGCACCATGCAACGAGTCAACACTTAGCATGGAAATGAACTGTCGGCTCTTACACTTGCGGCTTGACAAAAAATGTACAGGGTGATCCTAAACTCCGTTAACGTTTGAATGTCCACTAACAAGAAACACCTTTGTCCTGGAATGCTCCGAAAATCACGAAAACAGCTTAGAAAAATCCTCGCTCACGCAATAATAGCAGTCAGTGTCATTTACACGCAAAACGATGAATACTTCCATAAACGACTATTTTTCACCCTAAGGGAGCAAAACTGCTGAGGTCGTCGGTTCCTACACTTACACACTACTTAAACTAACTTATGCGAAGGACGAGAGACACACCCATGCCCGAGGGAGCAGTCGAGCATGGTGCATGAGACCGAGTGGAAATCCCCGCGCGGAGATGACATTTTAATAGAGAGACACAAAGTACAAGATATCAACAACATTTGCGGAAAATTATATGTAATTAATTGACGTCAGTGTATCATTAAATTTTCAGGCAACAGTGTCAAGACACTATCTGATTAAAGTAATTATAACAACACAAAACACAAACTTTCCACACACCTGATAGTGCTTGTATTAGTCCGTTGCGGAATTTAGATGAAGTGGTTAAAACGTACTGAAAGAGAACTATGTACACACCTCACTGAAACCACGGTCTTACGTTCAAACTCACTTTCGCAATGAATCAGTCCATTATCAAAAGCTACACTAATTACATTTCCAAATTATGTTATGTGTATGTTATAACCTGCGTTTTCCAACCATATTGCTTTCTATGTTTATATAGTTGTGCCGAACATACTTCATCGAAATCCCGCGTCTGCACATTGAAGTCTAATTAAAAATGATCGAGACGCGTTGATACGATTGGACGTGAATGTATGCATGTAACGGTGGTGGAAAAGTGCTTCAATTACTTCCATCAGGATGGAGCAACTCCCCGCACTACCGGTCGGACTTTGGAGCACATTTGCACCAGAGTTCGGTCTGGTTGTGGCCATATAGGTCATCTCTTCTGACAGTGTGCGATCAATTTGTATGGTGAGCTATCAAGTCTAAGGTGTATCGCTGCAACCCTCACAGTCTTCAAGAACTGCAGCACAGCATTTGGGTGAGATGGCAGCAATACCAGTAGTCCAGTTTCGACCAGCATTCAGCAACTTGCTGACCTGAGTCCAAAAGTACCAAGAGATGAATGGTGGCCGCTTTCAGAAACTGCTATAGTCAGATTAGTGCTTTATTTACTGTCCCATACTGATTTTATTTTATTTTATTTTATTATTATTATTTTCTTTTTTGTACCGTGGAATCCTTTTCTCTTGGTCACTGTCAAGTACGTACGATATGTGTGTTTTGCGCTATTATAATTACTTTGCTGGCCGCGATGGCCGAGCGTACTGCGGCGCGTCAGTCACAGTCGGCACGGCCACTACAGTCGGGGGTTCGAATCCCCCCTCGGGCATGGATATTTGTGCCGTCCTTAGTATTAGCTAGTTCATACATAGTTTGTAAGTTTAGGGACTGATGACTGATGACATTTGAACATTTGAATAATTACTTTGTACAGAGAGTTTTTCAAAATTACTAAAATTTTACGGGCTGTTATGCCGTGGATTTATTATTAAAACCCAACGTTTCGTCCCCGACTGCGGAGGACATTGTCAAGGGGGATCGTGGCACTTTTGGATGTCCGATTCACGCCCTGGCTCGCTACTGACTGAAGCCAAATTCCGTTTACGAGGGCTCGCGCGCAGTGCCAAGATCCCCCTTGCGAATGTCCTCCACAGTCGGGACGAAACGTTGGGTTTTAATAATAAATCCACTAGACCACGGCATAACAGCCAGGAAATTTTTAGTAATTTTGACCATTCCGGCCGTGAAAGTTTACATTTTACAACAGAGTTTTTCGCACTGTTGATCGAAAATACAACAGTGCACTGACGTCACTGAACTACGCATAATTATACTCCTAAGATATTGATACCTTATTACTTTGTTTCTCCCTTTTAAATAGTTACTTGCGACAGAATGGAACGTTTCACATGTAAATGACCATTGATTTTTATCATCGCATGGTTTTCTAAGTATGGTTTCGTGCGGTTCCGAGCGTTCGAGGGCAAATGCGTCGCATGGAATAATGTAGAAAGAGTGGTAAAAATCGCAATCGCGTGTTTTATGACACACTTTAGTTTTTCCTGTAGTTTTAAAATTATTTGCAAATATTTTGGGCAAAAATAATGACAATATAAAATTAAGTTAAATGACGCGAAAAGGACGTTTATAAGAAGAAGTAATACATAGTCTCCAACAACGTACAATCGCGTATAGATTTGAATATAATAAAATGACCGAAATCCGCAAAAAAATTAAAAGAGCACGTTGATTTAATCGCAATGAATTCCTTTTGAACAAATCAAGTTATAATCATTTGTGCTCTTAAAACGTTAATGCTCGATACGATTACAACTCTACTATTGTGATAGTACCTATGCATTCAACACGTTATATTCTCTCTGGCCGTACTTTAACACAAAGTCAAAGTTATTTGATATTTCGGAGCTTAAAGGTAAAGCAGTCAACAATCCGAAGATTGGTTTGAACACCACAGTGCTTTACTAGGCATGGTCCTGTTTGCAGGTGGTATGCCGTTGCCTTCCTCCGACCTTCGAACTGACTTACCTAGCCAGTTATAGGGGGACCTACAGTTTAAAGTGGCTACTCGATATTTTTCACATAATCAACACTGCCAGAGGTGAAAGAAGTGGAAAGTGACAGATAAAAATCCTAGGACCTGGCGGGGATCGAACCCACGATCTTTGGATTTATAGTCTGGCACTCTACCACAGTGCTACCGAGCAGTAACTTGATTTTGATAAACATACTTTCTTTTACCTTTTACCTCTTTAAACTATTATTTTAATATCGTTTCAATACCTGATTTCCCTTTTCCGTTAAAATATCCTCACTTGTCTTGCCTTGGCAGTTTGCCCTCTTTTTCAAGTTTATCGTCTTTGCCCTGTACTGGTTTAGGTGAAATCAAGTGGCAGCGTCAAATTGCCGTTACTTTTGCAAGTATCTCTGAAACGGTGTGAGTTATGGAAAAAACATAAGAAAGCAAACTGGTAGAGAATTTTCTCCTCTACAAAATCGTTTTATTTCAATTTTCGTCTCAGATGAACGGTTAAGCCAGTATTATCATTTACATTTCGAGATGACAGAAGTCGATCACAAAGGCCCACTTTTAGCGCTACCAATGTAGCCTAAAGAGGACCAAAATTGAGACACGCATGCTTGAATTGAGATGTGGTTCAAACCAAAAACGAGTGCACATGTAGACGATGAAATGGCGTTGTAAAGCAACATGTCACTGCCTCCGCGTAATAACCGTGCCAGCGTGACTCGCGCGAGGCTCGACTGTATGACTGTTACACTATTGCATCATCCTTTGCGTGGCCAATAAACACCTCCTAGAAGCTACGCGTTTTATGCATCATGGCGCTGCACTCGATATTGCTACACGTGTGAAGATATTTTGCGTACATCGTTTGGCGAGGATCGCATGCTGAGTCACCACTTCCGTCAGGTTTGACCTTCCAGAACTCTAGGCGTCAGTTCGTCTGGTTACTGGTTGTGGGATTACCTACAGTCGCAAGTCTACTGCGACCGTTCTACCTGATTAGTGATGCTAAAAGACAATATCCGAGAGCAGTTCCGCATCATATCTATTGGCACGCTGTACAGAGCTCTTCGCAACAGTATCCCTAGATTGCAAGTATTGTTGACGATTGACAACAGATATTTCGAGGATTTATTATAAATAATACTATCTTTCCAAAAAAATCAGTTACTATGACCATGATTCCTTTTGTGTAATAAGTGCCATCTGTTAGTCATTTTGTGCATGTTTGTGGTTTCAATAAAATCCCATATCATTCCAAGCATGTGTGTCAAATTTTACCTCTCTCCTTATATTATTGTCTGAAGTATAGTAATATCTTAGCAAATGTAACAGACTTTTTTGGGCCAGTCTTTAAGACAATAGACACATGTGTATATGGCAGACGGTGGAGACGAAATTAATTTCGAATTTTCCGTAAAACAATATTTCCTTGAAGCAGTTTTAGTACTTATCAGTGACTTGAATACGGTCGCTAGTTTTAAACTAGTTTACAATAAAAGCAAAGGACTTGTACCAAGCTGCCGAACATCCCAGGTAGGGCCTTCCAGTCAGTAATGAGACACACACATTTTCATTGTATCAAATGTGATATTTTAAACTAATACTATTGTTTTAAGTTAAAAGTTTTGTAAACCTATGGGACAAATTTCTGTAGTCATTGGTCGCTAGACTGACAAAATACTAAGGATAACACACACACACACACACACATACACACGCGCGAGCGCGGGCGCGCACGCATACGCGCACGAGGAGGACTCGAACCTCTGATGGGAGTGACCGCGCAATCCGTGACGTAACGCCCGCGTCGGCACGGATATTCCTGATGATTTCGCTGGCTACACATCACACTACATATTCACCCGCTATATTCAACTACACAACACAAATACACGTGCAACACGTCTCTCACATATCCCCAAGGAAAGAAGTCAATTTGCGCAGAGGAAGAACATCCTTTGCACAGTCTGATGTATGCACCCCGTGTGGTGATATCCCAGCCAACAATGACATATGATATTTTATTATCCTGGGTTGTCACAGTACTAACTGACGTTAAGGTCTCGTACGATGCTCCCGAAGCTACACGGCACGGATTTTCTCCACGTTGGTTTCATTTGATAGAGGAATTGGTGTTGAAGTGAGTTGTTTCCCCACAAATTGGCAGTTTAGTCGTGGTGAATCATTGTCAACCAGAAAAGTGGAGATTTTCAGAATCTATAGGGTGCATTGACTCGCAATTGGAATTGGTTTGATCATTAGGATTTACATTTTCTGCCCTTTCCTTCTAACACTGCAGCTGCACACCGATATACATGGGGTGAACGAAATACAGTAATATGAACACCACACTGTATATTATATCTTTTCCAAGTAGGCACCACTGCGTACGTGTTAACAATTAAAATCAATTGACGTGTTAAGTCTTGAACATTACTTTGCGTTATACAGAGCGGTCGTAAATTGCCGTTAAAAACTTCTAGGACTTTTAGAGGGTAGTCAGTACATAACATTTTGAATAGGAACCCATGTCCGGAAACGTAATCTCATCCACTCCTACTTGAGGAATGTAATTAGGGGTGTCCCAGTACAATTTTTGCAATCTATTTGAAAAGAATACTAAGTCGTTCCGTTATTACTTACGCATTTTCATTACATTTTACACCTTACGGTTTACATTAGTCGACAACAACAAGAACCCAGCATCTACGGCACCAGCCACAAAGTACTGATGCATTACTAAAGCGACTCGATGATGTGGCGACCACCAATGTCGTTACACGCATTGTACCTCAAAAGCATGTTCTGGTACACTCTCTCTAACCCACCTGGTGTCTCTTCAGTGTCTTGTGCGGCCAGAACTCGTGACAGCTGGTGCCTTAAATGCTGCGTTCTTGTTGTTGTCGACCATAAGTTGTAAACCATAAGGTGTAAATTGTAATGAAAATGCGTAAGTAATAACGGAACGATTCAGCATTCTTTTCAAATTGATTGCAACAATTGTACTGGGTCACGTCTAATTACATTCCTCAAGCAGGAGTGAATGAGATAATCATCTGAATTGAAACCGTCGTGCCGCGGTGGAGTAGCCGAGCGGTCTAAAGCACCTCGCTGCGGAGCGCGCGGTTGCTCGCGTGGAGGTTCGAGTCCTCCCTGGGGCATGGGTGTGTGTGTTTGTCCGTAGGTTAGTTTACCTAGGTTTAAGTAGTTTATAAGCTACGGACTGATGACCACGCAGTTTGGTCCGATAGATTTACAGACATTTGAACATTTTTGAAACCGTCGTGGGACGATACGTTTCTGGACATGGGGGTTCCTATTTAGAATGTTATGTGCTCACTACCCTCTACAAGTCCTAGAAGTTTGTAACGGGAATTTCCGACCACCATGTATTACACTTTTTTCTGAGACGAAGCCGCCCGCGGTGGCCGAGGGGACTGAGGCGCGTCAGTCACGGACTGCACGGCCACTACGGTCGGGGGTTCGAATTCCCCCTCGGGCATGGATATTTGTGACGTCCTTAGTGTTAGCTAGTTCGTAAGTAGTTTGTAAGTTTAGGGACTGATGACCCCGTAGTTAAGTCCCATTAGCTATGCAAACATTTGAACATTTTGAACATCTGAGACGAACAACCCAAATTATCGGTGAAATGCTTGATCTCTGAGACTCCCAACGAGGCCAATTGGATCTGTGACGAAACCTGTTGCAGTGTTTAACGTTTATCTAGCTACAGTATCCTCACAGCATACACAATACAAGTGAAAAGCAATAGTTGGCGAAACCCGAAGTTTACTGACAACGACCCACGAGCATTAAGAACGATTGCGCTCAGACAACTAAAAACTACCGCAACAAAAGTGACCGCAAAACTCATCACTCACTTAAGTAACACTGTTTGGTAAAAACAGTACGGTTGGAGCTTAATATTCAAGGGAGGGATGTAGTTGCTAAATCCTGTAATAATGGAAGGCAACCCAAAGCTGCGAAGTAAGTGATGAAACGATCATAAAACCTGGACACTCGGTGACGGAAAGTATGCTTCGTACAAACAACCTGGTTTATGTATCGAAACTTCCAACAGAAGCTTTCGATACGGTATGTCCGCTACCTACAGTAAAGCATTGAGGAGGCTTCGTCATGATTTGGACATCTATATTATGGTATTCAACTGTTTCTATGATTACCCTCAATTGCAGGATACTTGTGAATAAATCCTCGACAGAAAACTGCTTACTATGACTAATTTATTGGTAACAAACACTGCCGTATCCCAAAACGATAATGCGCCCACATATACAGCCAAAAAGGTTCAAGAATGCGTTGTACAACATCATAAAATTATCAAACTTCTCCCCTGAGTAGCAAAATCTCCATATAGCAACATAACTGAACGGTTAAGGAGAGGTTTAGAGCAGAGAAAGAGGACCAGATTTACAGCTCAAGCATCTTTGAAGCAACTCGCAAATGATTTGGTACAAAATGGGTAAGATTCTGCTATAAACTATAAACACATTTTGCAAATCTGTTCGTTAAAGAGTTGCAGCTATTCTCGAAGCCAATGGTTGGCCAACTCCTTACTAATAAATAAATGTTGAGTTTGTGTTAGGTGTTCATTTTGTTCACCCACTGCAATAAACCAAACTGCAGCATGTTAAGTCATTCACAGTTTTGAAATTCACTGCCAGTTCTATTCATATGGTTTTCAGTCTTTAACAGATATAAGTTTCAAACTTTTGATTACCTGACATCGTCTGATGCCAGCTGCAAGCACGAAATTTGTATTTTCAGTTTATTAGTCAAATGTGTTTTAACGTTGACTATAGTGCATAAGTCCGCAGTTACGGTTTTATGATAGCGACAAACCTTCTACTTGAGTTTTCTCATGTATTCTTGATGATTACTAGATGGACATTCACTTTTCCGAAATGATGCAGGTTGCTCTGGATGTCTGCAAATGAATGGTCGTAAAGCGGAAATTTAATTTCTACATCTACATCTACATACATACTCCGCAATTCACCGTAAGGTGCGTGGCGGAGGGTACACTGTACCGCTACTAGGCATTTCCTTTCCTATTCCACTCCCAAATTGAACGAGGAAAGAAAGAATGCCTATATGCCTCCGTACGAGCCCTAATTACTCTTATCTTGTCTTTGTGATCTTTACGCGAAATGTAAGTAGGCGGCAGCAAGATCGTACTACACTCAGCTTCAAATTCCGGACCTCTAAATTTACTTAACAGAAATTCACGAAAAGAACGTCGTCTTTCTTCCAGCGATCCCCAATTGAGTTGCCGCAGCATTTCCGTGACACTCGCACATTGGTCGAACCTACCGGTAACAAATCTAGCTGCTCGCCTCTGAACCGCCTCTATGTCTTCCTTCAAACCGATCTGCTGCGGATCCCAAATACTTGAGCAATACTCAAGACGTCGTCGTACAAGCGTTTTATACGCGGTCTCCTTTACAGGTGAAGTACATCTTCCCAAAATTCTCCCAATAAACCGAATTCGGCTGTCTGCCTTACTCACAACTGTCCTTACATGCTCGTTCCATTTCATATCGCCCTGCAATGTTACGCCTAGATATTTGAACGACGCGACAGCATCAAGAAGCTCACTACTAATGCTGTATTCGAACATTATGCGATTATTTTTTCTACCCATGCGCATCACCTTACATTTTTCTACATTGAGAGCTAGCTGCCATTCTTCGCACCAACTAGAAATTTTGTCTAAGTCAACCTGTATGCTATTACAGTCAGTTACAGACGACACCCTCCCATACACCACAGCATCATCAGCAAACAGCCGCAAATTACAACTTACTCTGTCCATCAGATCATTTATATAGATAGAAAATAATAGCGGTCCTATCACACTCCCCTGGGGCACGCCTGACGATACACTCGTCTCTGATGAACACTCGCCGTCGAGAATAACGTACTGCGTTCTATTACTTAGGAAGTCTTCCAGCCAGTCACAAATCTGTGAATCTATCCCATAAGCTCGTATCTTCGTTAGCAGCCTGCAGTGTGGCACCGCGTCAAACGCCTTTTTGAAGTCGAGAAAAACACAATCCGGGAGTCACCTGCGCTTTTTTCCAATCACTAGGAACTTTGCGCTGAATTAAAGATTCGCTATAAATGCAAGCTAAGTAGGGGGCCAATGCCGCAGAATAGGCTTTGTAAAACCGAACTGGTATTCCATCCGGACCAGCAGACTTTTTTGTGTTTAGCTCTCTCAGCTGCTTCTCTACACCGGAAATACCTATTGCTATGTTCCCCATTTCGGAATTAGTACGTTGATCAAATGATGGTATATTTGTGCGGTCCTCCTGCGTGAAAGATTTCTTAAAGGTTAAATTTAGAACTTCAGCTTTTCGTTTGCTTTCTTCTATTACTGCCCCGGAATGATCAACTAGTGACTGGACAGTGGGCTTTGACCCGCTTATCGATTTTCCATAGGACCAGAATTTTTTCGGGTTCTCGGAAAGATCTTTTGCTAAGGTATGGCTGTGATAATTATTGTATGCTTCACGCATCGATCTTTTTATAGACGCACGAACCTCTACTAACTTTTGCCTGTCATCATTTATCGTGTTCTTTTTTGAATCGAGAGTGCAACAGCCTTTGCTTTCTCAGCAGCTTTCTAACATTATTATTATTATACCACGGTGGATCTTTTCCATCCTTAATCGTCTTTACTGGCACATATTTCTCTAACCCTTTATTAACAATGCACTTAAATTTAGTCCACAATTCCTCTACATCCATAGTCCCGGAATTAAACGATGCCCATTCATTTTCTAAGTGCGATCGTAACATTTGCTTATCGGCTCTTCCCAACAAAAACACGCTCCTAGTCATCTTGATTGGTTTATGAAATTTGGTCACCATCGACGCTATGACGATATCATGATCACTAATTCCTGTCTCTACACAGACATCGTTAATAAGGTCAGGCCTGTTTGTGGCTATAAGGTCTAGAATATTTCCATTGCGCGTGGGTTGCCGGTTTAACTGCTCAAGACAGTTTTCGGAGAATGTGTCCAAAAGTAGCTCGCAAGACTGCTTATCTGTACCGCCTGAAATGTAACTAGCGAGGTCCCAATCTATACTCTTAAGGTTGAAGTCACCTCCGACTAATATTACGTGGCCCGGTTACCTATGCACTACCTGGTGTAGACTTTCCTTGAATGATTCTAAAACTGCTACAGCAGCACTGGGGGGCCGGTAAAAACACCCAACTATTAACTTTACTTCTTTTAGACCTGTTATACGTGCCCAGATAACTTCACAGTTACTTTCAACCTCGATCTCAGTAGAAACAATATCTTTGTCCACAGCGATGAACACTCCTCCTCCAGTTGTATCAGATCTATCTTTCCGATATACATTCCACGCTTCGCTAAATATTTCTGAACTTGCCACATCATCATTTAGCCAGCTTTCGGTGCCTAAAACTATCTGAGCGCAATAACTTCCATGCAGCGCTGCAAATTCGGGAACTTTGCCGAAAACGGTAATCAGTTTAGATATTTTATTGCGATCATTGGCAAATAAGAAGTAGCATTAATTGAAATATTTCATCCCATTTTTTCCATTGAATCGGTTTTTATAAAATCCAGACAACTGGCACCATGATGCTGTCGAGAGAGAAGGTGCAGTATGTACGTGAGTACCGTTTTGCCGATAAAGTTCCCTGAGCGGCCGTAGTGGAATAGCCGAGCGCTCTAAGGCGTCTTGCTGCGGAGAGCGCGATCGCTCTCCGTAGGATGTTAGAGACCTCCCTAGGGCATGGGTGTGTGTGTGTTGTCCTTAGGGTAGTTAGTTTAAGTGGTCTGTAAGTCTAGGGACTGCAGACCGTAGCAGTTTGGTCCAATAGGTTTACAAACATTTTTAACGTTCCCTCAGCCACTATTGACTGTAATCGCAGAAAATACCGCATTAATGCCCCCGGGCTACTAGTAACATCACTGCGCCTCTGTCTGTAAATCTATCGGACCAAACTGCGTGGTCAACAGTCCGTAGCTTACAAACTACTTAATCCTACGTAAACTAACCTAAGGACAACACACACACCCATACCCCAGGGAGGACTCGAACCTCCACGGCGAGCAACCGCGCGCTCCGCAGCGAAGCGCTTTAAGCCGCACGGCTACTCCACCGCGGCTCTGCGCCTCTTCATATCATTACAAGACTGGGACCCCTGCCCATGTTACCGCCATACTAGCTGATGTTTGTCATCTGGGATATTGCGGAACTCAGATTCATCGTTAAACACAGTGCAACGACATTCATCGGCAGTACACGCTTCCAAGTCACGGTTCCATACGAATACCAGCAGTTTATTTTATGGTGTTGATGGTAGAGTACGCACGGGACACTAATTTGCTAGAGTGACTGCTGCTAGCCTCCGACCAACGGTGCGAGATGGCAAAGGATGTTACAATAAACCCATTACTTGATCTTTGATGACAGGTGTAAATGTCGTTCGAACATAACACACACTATTGGCCATTAAAATTGCTACACCAAGAAGAAATGCAGATGATAAACGGGTTTTCATTGGACAAATATATTATACTAGAACTGACATGTGATTACATTTTCACGCAATTTGGGTGCATGGATCCTGAGAGATCACTACCCAGAACAACCACCTCTGGCCGTAATAACGTTCTTGATACGCCTGGCCATTATGTCAAACAGAGCTTGGATGGCGTGTACAGGTACAGATGCCCATGCAACTTCAACACGATACCACATTTCATCAAGAGTAGTGACTGGCGTATTGCTCGGCCACCATTAACCAGACGTTTTCAGTTGGTGACAGATCTGGAGAATCTGCTGGCCAGGGCAGCAGTCGAACGTTTTCCGTATCCAGAAAGGCCCGTACAGGACCTGCAACATGCGGTCGTGCATTATCCTGCTGAAATGTAGGGTTTCCGAGGGATCGAATGAAGGGTAGAGCCACGAGTCGTAACAAATCTGAAATGTAACGGCCACTGTTCAAAGTGCGATCGATGCGAACAAGAGGTGACCGAGACGTGTAACCAACGGCACCCCATACCATCATGCCGGGTGATACGCCAGTTTGCCGATGACGAATACACGCTTCCAATGTGCGTTCACCGCGATGTCGCCAAACACGAATGCGACCATCATTATGCTGTAAACAGAACCTGGAATCACCCGTAAAAATGAAGTTTTGCCATTCCTGAGCCCAGGTTCGTCATTGCGTACACCATCGCAGGCGCTCCTGTCTGTGATGCAGCGTCAAGGGTAACCGTAGCCATGGTCTCCGAGCTGATAGTCCATGCTGCAGCAAACGTCGTCGAACTGTTCGTGCAGATGATTGTTGTCTTGTACACGTCCCCATCTGTTGACTCAGGGATCGAGACGTGGCTGCACGATTCATTACAGTCATGCGGATAAGATGCCTGTCATCTCGACTGCTAGTAATATGAGGCCGTTGGGAGGGAAGCGTCACGGAGTTGCGTGAATTGGGGTGGAAATCATTAAAAGAAAGACGTTATTCATTGTGGCGTGATCTGTTTGCGAAGTTTCAATCACCGACTTTTACTTCTGAATGTGAAAATATTTAGCTAGCACCCACCTACTTACGGAGACATTACCATCCCAATAAAATAAGAGAAATCAGATCGAAAACGGAACGATTTAGGTGTTCCTTCTTCCCGCGCGCTATTAGAGAATGGAACAGTAGAGAAAAGTTATGAAAGTGGTTAATGAACCCTCTGCCAGGAACTTAAATGTGATTTGCAGAGTATCTATGTAGATGTAGATCCAGCACGGCGTTCCGAATTGCCCTCCTGAACCTACCGATTCCATATACCGCAGTCATACAGTCATTGGATCGCGACCAACGCGAGCAGCAATGTCGCGATACGATAAACCGCAATCGCGACAGGCTACAATCCGACCTTTATCAAAGTCGGAAACGTGGTGGTACGCATTTCTCCTCCATACACGAAGCATCACAACAACGTTTCCCCAGGCAACTCCGGCCAACTGCTGTTTGTTTATGAGAAATTGGTTGGAAACTTTCCATATGTCAGCACGTTGTAGGTGTCGCCACCGGCGCCAATCTCTTGTGAATGCTCTGAGAAGCTAATCATTTGCATATTACAGTATCTTCTTCCTGTCAGTTAAATTTCGCGTCTGTATCACGTCATCTTCATTGTGTAGCAATTTTAATGGCTAGGAGTGTAACATCTGTCAGACATGGTATAGCCCAGACTGTGGTAGTAAGAAACCTTGGCGACGAGTATGCTTGCTCTCAAGCACCTATGCAGAATCGAGATCGGGCCACTGTCAAAATCTGGATGCTTCACGATTCGAACGGCCGGCGGAATGGAGACCATCAACGATGCCCCTCTCAAATTTTTAAAAATTTTCAAATGTTTGTAAATCTATGAGACTTAACTTGTTTGGTCATTAGTCCCTAGGCTTGTAAACTACTTAAAGTAAGTTAAACTAACGTAAGTACTACACAAACACCCATGCCCCAGGGAGGGCGCGAACCTCAGACTGCGAACAACCGCACGCTCCGTAGTAAGGCGCCTTAGAACGCCCAGCACCTCAACTTGAATATGCGGATTCTTTGTGTCATTTATAAAGAAGCCGATCACACTCTGCCAGACCTAAAACAGCGCTAAACGCATAGAAAATTAATGAACTCTGCTGTCCGTCCTACCCTTCACTACAGACATGTTACAAGCTTCCTAGGGTTTTATTTGCGGACGGAGAAGTTAGTACTGCTTCCTCCCACATGTCCCCTAAAACCTCCACATCCTTGCAGATGCTGTTGCGTAGCAGTGTGCGTTTGTACCGCCCTACAGTACGCACGAGGTGCCGTAGTTGCTGTCCAAAACGTTATGAAAAGCATAGAGTTCTGACTAACCTGTTGTCTTCTATAGTTGTGTCCCCAGCGCAGAAGACAGCACACAGGTCGTAGCTTCTTCTACAGCATACAAGTGAGGCTAAAATAAGTTCTGTATGATGGAAGCATAATAAGTGACTCGCGAGATTTTTAATTGTCCGGGATGCCATTTATTAAGTAAATAATAAAAAAAATGAGCAACTATTGTTAATATGATACGGCCTATGCTGCCCATCGTTCATGTAGAGACCTCGACTATTATCACATTTACGCAAATCTTTATCATGACCGGCGCGGTCCGGCGCGTATAGTGGTCAGTTCGAGACTGAAACTGCGGCGCGTTGCGAGAGGGCACCTGACGCTCTATTTCGCGCCAAAACAGGGCCGTCTCGGGCCTTCTGCAAAATCGCTCTTCTCTTGTTACAATAAGAGAAGGCACCTTAAACTTTTTAAACTGTCAAAATCTAGCTTGTCCTTGAGAGATATTTATTACAAATTCTCTGCTCTGAATAATTAATATTTAGTTTATAATAAGCAAAAGTAATTTCAAAAGAAATCACGTGACGTGAAATGCAGCAGCCAATGCGAGGAGAGCACCAGTAACATAGGCGGGCTTCCCACGGGAACCAGCACCTACTGTGCCATATGCTACTGCTCCCCACCCCACATTTCAACATATGCTGCACTTCTGTCTTTCTTCCGCGTTTAAGACACGTACGATGTTAGCAAAGAAACGGCCAGGGGCCAGAAATATGAAGTGGCCACAGGCCAGGAATATCACAATCTGCAACACACATCATTTACATAACCACCGTAGGTGTGAGCTTGTGGGAATTTTCAGTTTCATTGGGCCATGTTTTCAGTTGTTCACGTTGTTGTTGGTATTTTGTTAAGACGCTGTAATAACCATTCATGTAACTACGACATATTTGATATGTATCCACAAAAAGGATGTAACTGCTGTGAACGAATGGATTTATTGACTACTAAAGCTGTTATGATCCACCCCCATGAACCACAGACATTGCCGAGGTGGGGTGGCTTGCGTGCCTCAACGATGCAGATAGCCGTACCGTAGGTGCAACCACAACGGAGGGGTATCTGTGAAGAGACCAGACAAACGTGTGGTTCCTGAAGAGGGGCAGCAGCCTTTTCAGTAGTTACAGGGGCAACAGTCTGGATGATTGACTGAGCTGGCCTTGTAACATCAGCTAATGTGGCTTTGCCACACGGTTACTGCGAACGGCTGAAAGCAAGGGGAAACTACAGCCGTTACTTTTCCCGAGGACATGCAGCTCTGCTGTATGAAAATATGATGATGGCATCCTCTTGGGTAAAATATTCGGGAGGTAAAATAGTCCCCCATTCGGATCTCCGGGCGGGGACTACTCAGGAGGATGTTATCATCAGGAAAGACAATACTGGCATTCTACGGATCGGAGCGTGGAATGTTAGATCCCTTAATCGGGTAGGAAAATTAGAAAATTTAAAAAGGGAAATGGATAGGTTGAAGTTAGATATAGTGGGGATTAGTGAAGTTCGGTGGCAGGATGAACAGGATTTCTCGTCAGGTGACTACAGGATTATAAATACAAAATAGGAATGCGGGTAAACTACTATGAGCAGCACAGTGATCGCATTATCATTGTCAAGATAGATACGAAGCCAACACCGACAACAGTAGTACAGGTTTATATGCCAACTAGCTGTGCCGATGATGAGGAGATCGAAGAAAGATATGAGGAGCTAAAGGAAATTATTCAGACAATTAAGGGAGAGGAAAATGTAATTGTTATGGGAGACTGGAATTCGGTAGTAGGAAAAGGAAGAGAAGAAAAAATAGTAGGTTTAATTTGGACTGGGCAGAACGAATGAAAGAGGAAGTCGCCTGGTAGAATTTTGCACGGAACATAATTTAATCATAACAGACACGTGGTTTAAGAATCACAAAAGGAGGTTGTATACTTGGAAGAGCCCAGGAGACACCGGAAGGTATCAGATATATTTTATAATGGTAAAACATAGATTCCGGAACCAGGTTATAAACTGCAAGACATACCCAGGGGCAGATATAGACTCTGACCATAACTTGTTAGTCATGAACTGTAGGCTGAAACTGTAAAAACTGCAGAAAGGTAGGAAAATAAGGAGATGGGACCTAGATAAATTGAAGGAACGTGAAGTTCTGGTGAATTTCGGAGGGAGATTTAGGCAACAATTGACAGAAACAGGGGGAAATAAAACAGTAGAAGAGGAATGGGTAGCATTGAGAGATGAAATAGTGAAGGCAGCAGAGGACAAAATAGGTAGAAAGGCAAGACCTACAAAAAATCCATTGATAACACAGGAAATACTAAATTTAATTGATGAAAGGAGAAAATATAAAAATGCAGTAAATGAAACAGGCAAAATGGAGTACAGACGACTAAGAAATGAGATTGATAGGAAGTGCAAAATGGCTAAGCAGGAGTGGCTAGAAGCCAAATGCAAATCTGTAGAAGAATTGTATAAGAAGGGGAAAAGTAGATACCGCCTACAGGAAAATAAAAAGAGACATTTGGGGCCAAGAAAAGCAATTCTACGAATATCAAGAACTCCGATGGGAAACCAGTTATCAGCAAAGAAGGGAAAGCTGAAAGGTGGAAAGAGTACATAGAGCAGCTCTACAAAGGAAATGAACTTAGAGACGATGTTGTAGGAACGGAAGAGGAAGTAGATCAAGATGAAATAGGAGAGATTATACTGAGAGATGAATTCGACAGAGCCCTGAAAGACCTAGGTCAGAACAAGGCCCCAGGAGTAGATGACATACCCTTAGAGCTACTAAAGTCTCTGGGAGAGCCAGCCATGACAAAACTATTTGAACTGGTGTGTAGGATGTATGAGACAGGCGAAATACCCTCAGACTTTAAGAAAAATGTAATAATCCCCATTCCAAAGAAATCAGGTGCAGACAGGTGTGAAAATTACAGAACCATCAGTTTGATAAGTCATGGTTGCAAAATTTTAACACGAATTATCTACAGGAGAATGGAAAACCTGGTAGAACCTGACCTAGGGGAAGATCAGTTTGGATTCAGGAGGAACGTAGGAACCCGGGAGGCAATACTCACTTTCCGTCTTATCTTAGAAGATAGGTTAAGGAAAGGCAAACCTACATTTTTAGCCTTTGTAGATTTGGAGAAAGCGTTTGACAATGTTGACTGGACTACACTCTTTCAAATTCTGAAGTCAGCAGGGGTAAAATACAGGGAAAGGAGAGTTATCTACAACTTGTACAAAAGCCAAACCGCAGTTATTAGACTCGAAGAGCATGAAAGGAAAGCATCTGTTGGGAACGGAGTAAGACAGGGTTGTACCCTTTCTCGTATGTTATTCAATTTGTACATTGAGCAGGCGGTGAAGGAAAGCAAGGAAAATTTTGGAATAGGGATCAAAGTTCAGGGGGAAGAAATAAAAACATTGCGTTTTGTTGATGACATTTTAATTCTGTCAGAGACAGCGAACGACCTGGAAGAGCAGTTGAATGGAATGGACAGTGTGTTGAAGAGAGCGTGCAAAATGAACATTAACAAGAGCAAAACAAAAATAATGGAATGCGGTCTTAGAAAATCAGGCGATGCTGAAGGAATTAGATTAGGTAACGAAACAATGAAGGTGGTAGATGAGTTTTGTTACTTGGGTAGTAAAATAACATGCGATGGTCGCAGTACAGAGGATATAAAATTCAGAATGGCAATGGGAAGAAAAGCGTTTTTGAAAAAGAGAAATTTGCTAACATCGAATATTAATTTAAGTGTAAGGAAGTCTTTTCTGAAGGCATTTGTGTGGAGTGTTGCCTTGTACGGGAGTGAAACATGGACGATAAGCAGTGCGGACAGGAAGAGAATAGAGGCTTTTGAAATGTGGTGTTACAGAAGAATGCTGAAGATTAGGTGGGTAGATCACATAACTGATGAAGAGGTACTGAATAGAATTGGCGAGAAAAGGAATTTTTGGCATACCGTAACTAAAAGAAGGGATCGCTTGGAAGGACACATTCTTAGACATCGAGTAATCGTAAATTTAGCATTGGAGGGAAGTGTGTGGGGTAAAAATCGCAGAGGGAGGCCAAGAGACGCGTATAGTAAGCAGATTCAAGTGGATGTGGGTTGCCGTTCTTATGAGGAGATGAAAAGGCTTGCTCAGGATAGAGTAGGGTGGAGAGCTGCATCAAACTACTCTCCGGACTGAAGACCATAACAACAATAACAAAACTGTTATGATATACGTGAAGGTCACAGTGCAACACTGAACATGGCAGCATTCGTTGGCTTTTAGCTCAGATGTAACGAGAATTATTCTTATCACACATTTTAAATACAGCCTACACCTGCCTAGAAAACCATGATGTACCCAGAAGTAGTGCTTGGAAGAGGATCAAACTAGATATGATGAAAATCCGTGTGACTTTATTGAACTGATAACAATATGGGATGAAAGAGACAAAAAAGTTCAAATCTAAGTTTGTAAATCTATGGTACCAAACTACTTTGATCGTCGGTCCCTAGACTTACAAACTACGAGAATTAAATTAACCTATCCTAAGGACAACTCACACCTCAATGCCCGAGGCAAATCTCGAACCTCTGGCGGGAGCGGCCGCCGTAGTCCCTGAACAGCCTAGAACTGTACGGCCATTCCCACGCGGCTGAAAGGGTCAAGGCCGTTCGCAGTTATGGGATGAACGTTGGAGCCGGGTCAACAGGGTATTGCAACCCCTCTCTAGCAGCAATTCATGCCCTTATAGGGATCGGAATTGTGTGAAGCAGCCTTTGGATCGTCCTCCTGGCCCACAGTTGTTGCAACCGTTCCTTCAGATCGCGCGGGTTGTTAATGGGACGGAGGCCCCTTCCAAAGTCAACCCATATTTGCACATTGCACGTCAAATCACCCAGTTTGGGAACAATTTCCTGTTCGACTATTACGGATTTTGCGAAATTTTATTTGAACAATGCACATACCTCAAATTAGCATTAGTTAAGATTAAAATTCTTCGATAAAATACTGTCGGAGATTGAAACTTTCACTTTGCAGCGGAGTGTGTGCTGATATGAAACTTCCTCGTAGATTATAATTATGTGTCGGAACCGGGATTAGAACCTTGGACCCTTGCCTTCTGCGGGCAAGCGCTCTACCGATTTTTTTTTTCTCTTGCTCTATGGGTAGCTCTTGTCCTTGCGGAAGCTGATCGTGTTTCTTCGTTTTGGTTCTACGTGTTCTTTGGCTCAGCTTTTTTATTACAGAGAGCGTTCAGTCCTCTGACCGGGCGCGCTGAGCCACGGCGCCCGGCTACTGAATGAGCTATCCCGGCACATTTCACCGTCCCTCCTCACAACTCTACTTCTGCCAGTACCTCGCCTCCTACTTTCCAAACTTCACAGACGTTCTCCTGCGAACCTTGCAGAACTAGCACTCCCTGAAGGAAGGATATGGCGGAGACAGGGCTTAGCCACAGCCTAAGAGATGTTTCCAAAATGAAACTTTCACCCTGCAGCGCAGTGTACGCTGATATGAACTTCCTGGCATTTTGTGTGCCGGAACCGGGATTCGAACCTGGGACCTGGTTCGAATCCCGGTTCCGGCACACAATTTTAATCTGCCAGAAAGTTTCATAGAGTCACTTGCTTGGTCCAGTGCGCAACTTTGCTTGCAGTGGCTGTATATTTCAAGCTATTTTCAGTTGTAATATCTCGCGAAGTATTTTGCTGAAAGGGATTAAATTCGACAACTTTTTTACAATTCTATTCAGTTGTAGGCCGGCCGCGGTGGCCGAGGGGTCTGAGGCGCTTCAGTCACGGTCTGCACGGCCACTACGGTCGGGGCTTCGAATCCCCCCTCGGGCATGAATATTTGTGCCGTCCTAGTTCGTAAGTAGTTCATAAGTA
Source organism: Locusta migratoria (assembly GCA_026315105.1). NCBI lineage: Eukaryota > Metazoa > Arthropoda > Insecta > Orthoptera > Acrididae > Locusta > Locusta migratoria. The sequence continues at coordinate 286,986,708 of CM048755.1, forward strand.
GTTTGTAAGTTTAGGGACTGATGACCCCGTAGTTAAGTCCCATAAGCTTTACAAACATTTGAACATTTTTTAGAAAATTGTAGACAAAATCGGCCGTGCAAATCATTACCTCAAAAAATTTCCAAGTTTGACTTTGTATATCTCGGACACTAAACATACTAAATACGTGAAACTTGGCATGTAGTAAACTAACAAGCAAGGTTCTCAAATGTAAATGCACCATTTTCGACCTCATATTGCAAGAAACTATCTCCTTTAATACTCTCCAAACTGGTCTCATTAGAAATGCCTTGGATTTAGCTAAAAAAGAAGGATATTTAATCATCCAGTGCGGACTAACAATGGTATATAATTCGAAGTAAAAAAAGGCACGAAAATTGCGTTACGAAAAAAATCGTAAATTTCGGATATTTATATCTCGTAAAGTAATCACGTGATAAACATTAAACTAAATGCATAACAGCTCAGTAGCACAAGGATGTGGAATCTAAAATTTTATTCTCCTACTGTTTTCAATATTTTACAAATTGGATGGAAATATTTTTGTAATTTCTTTTTTTAATTTTTTTTGTTTGTAAAATGGTGAAAATAGGGTACAGTCTACATTTATTTTACAAATATTGTTTTTCAGTAAATCTTCAAAATCAGTTTCAACGTACTATACCTTTCAAAAGGCACGGACGAATTCTTTTCCTAACCCTGTCAAAAACTACCCGAAGGTGTGCTTCTTCTCTAATGATCTTGAGGGCGACGGGACGGTATTCTTTCCTTGCTTTCAGATGAAGCAACTTACCACAATTCTGTTCAAAATGTTCAAATGTTTCAAAACTAAGGGACTTGCCGCGGTGGAGTAGCCGAGCGGTCTAAAGCGTCTCGCTGCGGAGCGCGCGGTTGCTCGCCGTGGAGGTTCGAGTCCTCCCTGGGGCATGGGTGTGTGTGTTTGTCCGTTGGTTAGTTTACCTAGGTTTAAGTAGTTTGTAAGCTACGAACTGATGACCACGCAGTTTGGTCCGACAGATTTACAAACATTTGAACATTTTTGAACTAAGGGACATGACTTCAGGAGTCATTAGTCCATAGGCTTGCAAACTACTTAAAATAACTTACACTAAGGACAACACACACACACACACACACACACACACACACACACACACACACATATCCCAGGGGAGGACTCGAACCTCCGACGGCGAGCGAGCGCGCGCTCTGCAGCAAGGCGCCTTAGAGCGCTCAGTCACTCCAACGCGACGTACAATTCTGGACATGTGAATCTCCACAGGGTGTGGATTTGGCGCTCCAAAAAACCACACATCGCATGCGGAAAAAATGTTCAAATGTTTGTATAGCTTATGGGACTTCAATGTTGGCGCTGCGTACGCGTAACGGGTGCCGTTTATGCGGCAGCGAATGTTTTACTAATATAGCAACGCCGCCCCAGCCATCGGGACGGTCCTCTCTTATGATGGAATAATTTGGAAAGCGAACTCTTTGTTCGAACTTGAACCAAGTTTCGGCCAACAAAACGATGTCCGGCTGGCTGACGAACAATTCTCTTTGCAAGCTTTCCCTGTTAGAGTTAGCTGATCTTGCGTTCCACTGAAGGACTTTCAAAGCCATCATAATTTAGGCAGAGAGAGATTGAAAGATGCCCGTGACGAGATGCCGGATATCGGAGTCATTCATGGCACTATTTTGTCTCATATTTTTCATGACGATGTCAATTACATTTATTATCTTATCGATGAGTTCAGCAGGCACTGTAGGCTGCCTGTGAATCGGTGCTTGTGGGGGTGCCAATCTGTGAACAACAGGCTGATAAGGATTTTGGCCTATAGGAGTGACTGATAGTTGTGTCGGATACAACAAGCTGCGGTACTGAGACCACTCACGTACATTATTGCGTCGGTTGACTTCCGCCTGCCGCCGGGGAGGCCGGTAAGCGTTGCTTGTCTGCCCGGGCGCATTTGAAGAATGAGCTCCGTCCCCAGTGACGCTTTGTTGACACTGCGTGCTTGCAGCGGGTAGCGGCGGGAAGAGTTGAGAGTTTTGAAAGTTCGGAATGCACACGTTTCTCGGAGCAGCAAATGTCGGCGCCGGAAAGGACTAGTGCTGGCCGCCAGTGACCGATGCATAGGTTGGCATACGAGCAATAGACAGTGCATCCCTGAATTCAATGTTGTTGAATGTAGCTAATTCTTGAGCTCGACGCCGTATGTGGTATTCCGGGCAGGAGCGGTCCGTGGATGAATGTTGATCCCCGCAGTGAGCGCAAATAGCGATAGGTGAGGCACAGGATTCAGCAGAATGCGGCCCACTACATCTGTTACATCTGACTTGCGATCGGCATTGTTTGCTGATGTGGCCGTAGCGGAGACAATTAAAACACTGCCTGACAGTTGGCACATAAGGATCGACAGGACGTCTTGTTCCGTGGATAAACACAGCTGCCGGTAAGGTTTGAGAATCGAAGATTAACAAGCAGGTCTGCAGTTTCACAATTTGGTCTTTTCCATATCTTTTCGTGAATCTTCGAACGCCTAGAACAGGGAAGGGAGATTGGACGACTTCCATAATTTCCGCTTCGTCAATGTTTGTATCGACTTTCCTGATTACTCCTAGTTTGTGCACAACGTATGAAGGAATGTAAGCTTCAATGTTTTTAGATTTTAAGACCTCACTGGTAACCAAGAAGTTAGCCTTATCTGCAGTTTTCAATTCCACCTTAACTTTACTTTTTCCCGCAGAAGAGATGTCAAGTATAGCATTCTTCATTTCTGGCAAAGATAGATGTAACAGTTTTCCTAAGGCCATTGGGTGCAAGCGGCCTAAGTTTTTATCCGAACATTCCATGTAAACTATGTAAACTATGTACGGTCCGCCATCTGTACGTTTGTATAAATTGAGGGGCCTTTGAGCTGATGCAGAACCCACAGGAGGAGCATTATGTACGGAATGTTGGTTAGAAGTGAGTCCAGGAGCATTTATGACCGAGTGATCATCGACATTTGACACATCAATTGCAAGCGATACATGAGTAGCGTCTGCTATGAAGGTTTTAAAATTTCTAGAATCCAGACTAACCTCGCTCGGTCGTTTGTTTCCCGTGGCGGAGGAGCCAGAAACATCCGGTTCTGATAATTCCATCTGCTCTCCTATATGGTGTATTGCAGGGACGCCCCGAACTACTTCTAATGAAGTTCGGAGAACATGCGCAGTGTCGTCTAATGTAGTTCCCGTCGGAGCTGGTAAAGAAGCCGCGCCGGCCGCGGTGGCCGAGGTGACTGAGGCGCTCCAGTCACGGTCAGCACGGCCACTACGGTCGGGGGTTCGAATCTCCCCTCGGGCATGGATATTTGTGCCGTCCTAGTTCGTAAGTAGTTCATAAGTAGTTTGTAAGTTTAGGGACTGATGACCCCGTAGTTAAGTCCCATAAGCTTAACAAACATTTTTAAAGAAGCCGCATCTGGATGCAGCCTCTGGTCAGCTGGTTGTTGTTGTTGTTGTCCCGTGGGGGCGCCGGAACCACCACCCCCTTCACCATATGCCCCACCGTACATGGCAGGGCGTGTCACCGATAGAGTTGACAGATGTTTGAGTGTCTAAGAGAAAACCGTTACGAACGTAGAATTGCGATGCACACACACTAAAACGTAAACACTAGCGTTACACGGAAGAGCGACCTCGTAGCACGTGTTAACACTTCCGCGACCGCGGGCGAACAGGTCTTGTGAGGTTACGTCAAGGATCGCGTGTACACAACACCGGTCAGTGACGTTGCTACCCCTATTGTACGAATCTAACTATTAATTCTGCAACGCTGACCCGTACATGAGCAGAACTCGAATGTGAGATGATGTTCTGCGAGGAAAGAGTGGTGCATACACTTCAGTTCTAGTTTAACAGAAACAAAGCCCGGGAATTACTAGACGTTTTATAGCCAACCACGATGATCTGTTTTTTATTATTAATGATAAATGCACTTTATGGACACCTGTATACTTTACCCAGAATGACTACCTTTCTGAATCATACATAAATACAATAAGCACTACGACTTCGGTGAAAAGTTTGCATTAAGGTAGACGGCCAGATGATAATTCACATAAAGAAAATAAATTAATAAGCATAAAAAGGAAAGAAAAGAGACCACTCAGATGGAATTATTCGAATGAGACGCAAATCGAAAAAATGGAAAGGAAAATTAGGTTTTATTATCCTGTGAACAACACGTTTATTAAAGGCGGTAGACGAAAACCGGTAGATGAGATGTACATGAATGTTCAGACAAACAGATGATTACTGTTTTACAAAATATGGATGATTTATTCAAGAGCAGTAGCTCACAAAATGAGGCAATTAGTAAGGCGTTGGCCCACCTTGGCCCCTAATGAAGCAGTTAATCTGCTTGGGTTGACTGATTAAGTTTTTGGTTGTCCTCATGAAGGGTATCGCGCCAAATTATCTCCGATTGGCGTTTTCGATCATCAAAATCCCGAGGCAGTTGGAAGGCCCTGTCCATAATGTTCCACATCTTCTCGATTGGGGAGGGATCCGACCACCATGCTGACCAAGTTTGGGTTTTTACAAGCAGGAAGACAAGCAGTGGAAACTCTCGGTACGTGTGGGCGGGAATTATTTTGCTCAAATGTAATCCCAGATAGTTTTCCATGAAGGGCTCCAAATCTGGGCGTACGATATCGTTAGCGTACCGCTATGGTGTAAGGATACTGCGGATGATAACCAAAGGGGTACTACTACGATACATATGGAGGGCGACTGTCAGATTGATATCCCACCTACGTCAGGGACGTCTCCAAACGCGTGTGTGGTCGTCATCGGGGATCAATTAGAAGCGGGACTGATCACTGAAGATAATTCTACCGTATTCAAAGAGACTCCAGACTGAATCTACTTGAACCACGGAAAACGGGCTGGTTGGTGTGCAAAGGCCAATGATAGGCGGCCGGCCGCGGTGGCCGAGGGGACTGCGGCGCGCCAGTCACGGTCTGCACGGTCACTACGGCCGGGGGTTCGAATCCCCCCTCGGGCATGGATATTTGTGCCGTCCTTAGTGTTAGCTAGTTCATAAGTAGTTTGTAAGTTTAGGGACTGATGACCCCCGTAGTTAAGTCCCATAAGCTATACAAACATTTGAACATTGAATGATAGGCGACTCAAGGGACAGTGAGAACTCAGCTCCTTTTCTGAGAGGCGCACGTTAATGGTTCTTGTGGCCACTGGAACAACACTTTGAACCGATAATAGAAAAAAAAAGCTGGTCCTTGCCAGTGCCAACAAGCCTGCATCCATATTTCATGATATAGATGAAATTTCAAAGCATCATGGACACCTTGTTGTAAGATTACCCCGATACCTTTGTAATAACAACACATTCTAACTGGGTTCATGTGAAAGCATATATTGCAAAAAAGAAAAGAAAAACATTTATAATTGCATATGCTGAGAGACTTACACACGAAGCAAGACAGAGAGCATCTCGATATGAGAATAGGCATAAGACACAGAAAAATTGCAGGATGAAAATTACGAGAGGGAAATTGCTAGGGACACTGTTAAGGAACCTTTGCAGAGTGCGATTTATCTACATCGAGCAGCGAAGACGATGGCGTCAATTTCTTGGCGTGACGCATGTGTGTGTTACTAACTGGTACTAATTAAGGCGAAGACGGCCATCACTACATTCTTCAGCGCGGATGCATACTAGGCCCGGACTCTTGCGCGAATCTGTGACATGCAGCGAGTAATGGGTAATAATTGGCAGGGGCAGTACGTTAGCAGTGTGCGGTCAAGTTGAGAATTTGCTTCCAGCGAAAGGCGAGCAGGGTAGGCCGCGTGACCGCGGTTCTCGCTGTCTCTGAGTGGCGCGATGTTCAAACGCGCCTACTTAGTTATGAGGAGGACACGGGTTCGAATCACGGCTGGGTATAAATTTTTAAAGTTTCTTAGTGACTCCTTTCAATGTCCACTGGCAGTTGGCGTCTTAATTTCCCTGTCGACTGTGGGCAGAGTTGTGTATGAAAGGAAAAAAATAGAAAGAGATACTAAAGATAAGACATATCGTTATTTTTCTACATAATTTCCAAGTACATTGAGATATTTGTCAAACCGCTTTATAAGCTTCAAACAGCCGTCCAGGGCGTTGGATACGGAAGAAGCGCTGAATGCCTATGGGCGAAAGACGACACAATAGGTGAACGCCGATACACCAGTGGGTAGTGGTCGACCATGAATATATCAATGACTCTCCGGATTGTGACGGGGGATGAAACGTGGGCCCACCATTTCACGCCTGAATCGAAGGCCGCATTCATGGAACGGAAACATCCGTCATCACCTGTCCAAAAGCAGTTCAAAAGCACTCCGTCTGCAGGTAAAGTGCTACCCAGCTTTTTCTGTGACACATAACGAGTTTTGTAGCTGGACTTTTTGGAGGATGCAGCCAACAATACTGCGCGGTACAGTGGCACTCTGTCGAAATAGAAAGAGGTGATTCGGAAAAAGCGGCCGCTATTTTGGCAAGAGACTACCCCACCTGTCTCTAGACAAAACTGCACCGGGGAAGCAATATGCAACGTCGTGTGTGTTGTCCTTCCGTCGGCCGCGGTGGCCGAGCGGTCTGCGGCGTGCCTGTCACGGTCTGCACGGCCGCTGCGGTTGGGGGGTTCGAATCCCCCTCGGGCATAGATGTTTGTGCCGTCTTTAGTATAAGCTAGTTCTTAAGTAGTTTGTAAGTTTAGGGACTGATGACCCCGTAGTTAAGTCCCATAAGCACTACAAACATTTGAAAAATTTTTGCGTTCTTTAAAATTCGAGGTTTTAAACGTCATAGCACATTGTCTCGTCGCTTCAATATTGTCATGCGGATGGCAGAGTGGTCTCCTGTCGAAATATCGGTCGACGTCGATTTTTGTACCTGGCTGCATGCCCATAAGTTGTTTGAACACAGTTATTGTTCAAAAGACAAAACATTAAAAATTGATAGAATTTAAAAAAAGGGATTACATCATGATAAATGACAAAATAGTGTGTGTTACGAATGAAGTCTGAAAAAAGCTGTATTAATAAAAGCCATTAGTTCGCTACAAAATGACTTTATTTTACGCGTTTCGGCCTGGGCCATCATCCGAATCTGTTAAATGAAAAACTCATCAGAAAACTATACAGAGTAACGGAACAGAAATATTACAAAAGCAATGTATAAAACTTTCGCGATTATAAAATTCGGTACACAAACCCCGTCGTTGAAAGTAACCAGTGCACATTAGTTACATGTTGATCAGTTAACATTAGTTACATGTTTTTCAAATAACATCAGAGAACAGACTGAGTATGTACAGTAATTGTGCAATACAAAGGTACAGATATTAATCGCCAGATGGGGTGCCATACATGTACGTATTTTCTAGTGGCGCCGTACTAAGTGAACACGAGATAAATACTTTTGTATTGGTTAACTTTTAACTATACCTATCGGGTCTTCACTTGGTACGGCGCCACTAGACACTACGTACATGTATGGCACACCATCTGGCGATTAATCTCCGTACTTACGTATTCCACCATTACTGCACTCACTTAGTCTGCCCTCTGATGTTATGTGAACAACATGTAACTAATGTTACCTGACCAACATGTAACTAATGTGCACTGGTTACTTTCAACGACAGGGTATGTGTACCGAATTTTATAATCACAAAAGTTTTATACATTGCTTTTCTAAAATTTCTGTTCCGTTGCTCTGTATAGTTTTTATGATTTTTTTTATTTGACAGATTCTGATGATGGCCGAGGCCGAAACGTGTAATACATAGTCATTTTGCAGCCAACTAATGGCTTTTATTAATACAGCGACCTATACAGTTTTTGCAGACTTCATTCATTATTCATCGTGGTTGCCTCCCTCCTCCGTGACCTTATGTCATAATTATGTGTATTGTGCGTGTGTGCAGTGTTTATGCTAGCGTGCGTTGTCCTCTCAGCTGTCTAGAGTACGTGAACTGAGTCACTTACGGAAGGAAATTGGCAGCGTCGCAATCTGTATTCCCCCTCTCTCTGTGCAGAACTCGCACCGCTCCCGCTTTCGTAGTTACTTTGAAGTGATGACGAGTCTGCGACCGTGAGTGCCTCTATGACGATTACTCGTTCCCTGCGTTCTGTTGTCGCTATAGCTCAGCTACTTCCTCCTTGACGCTGCGTTCGGTCATGATTCACTCACTCTTGCCAACTTTGCCGACTAGCGCCTTCGCTTCTATTCAGATATCGAGCGCTTCGCCGATTAATCCAAGCGACATTTTGAGGCCAAATACGAGCCCTCTCTGACATCTAATATATATAAAGCAGAGTGTCCGTATATTTGTACGTGTTGCATACAAATCTACAGTTTTGTTCCAATCTTTATGAAATTTTGTACACGTAAGCTTCAATCCATGAGGACGGTCGCCGTAAGTGTAAGAATCACATACGATATATAGTTCACGAGATATGTCATAAACAATGGGATGCGAGAAAAACTGTTGCATTTTTCGACAATGCTGCTCATTTTCTCCTAAACCATTGGACCGATTTCAACCACATTTGGTAAACACATTCCTTACCGTGAGGTAACAACTGCTGCATGGTTAAGAATCACATACGGCACATGGTTCAAAAGATATTACGTCATAACCAATAGAAATCGCAAAAAATGCCCAATAATGCGGCGAGACTTTCGAAATACACTGTATGAGAATGACAGTACTTAGCGACTTGCAACAAACTTTAAACCTAATTTCAAACCTTTATTAAACTTTTTCTCGCTAGCAACCATAGTAAAATGATGAAAGGGAAAAAGTTTCTCGCTTACTACTTTTCCGCTGTTTATTGAGTAAAAATACGGCTCTCGGTATGACGTTACAATTTATAATTTGAGCACTATCAATTGTAGCGACAGGATATTTTACAGACAGTATACGCATATATAGTTGAGTAAACCTTCTAAATTGTATCACAGTACGACACGTAGTTCATGAGATATGAGCACATAAACAGTAACGTTCATGGGAAACCGCTTCTTGCCGCACCAAGTTTTAATCTATTATTTCTTTATTACTAACTGTATTCCCAAGGGATTTTACAGACATACAGCCCTTATACGAACGAATATATACCTGAAAAATGGCAGAAATAATTAAATACCCGGGCAACGCCGGATTATCAGCTAGTTTGGTATATTATTCGCGCGCCTGCGAGGGTAAATGGAATGAATGTTCAAATTTTTGTAAACCTATTGGAGCAAACTACTATGGTCATCAGTCCCTAGACTTACATACTACTTAAACTAAGGACAACACACGCACACACCGATGGCCGAGGGAGGATTCGAACCTCCGGTGGAAACGGCCATCCACTCCGTTGCATGACGCCTTAGACCACGAGGCCATTGCGCGCGGGTTTAAATCGAATTGAAATTCGCGAAGACTTTATGCCCTGTTCTCGACATATCCTCTGTTTTTCATCCTTGTTATAGCTGCGCAGTGAGATCATGCTGAAAGGTCATAGGCCAGATTTTACAATTTCACATTTTCGAAAGAAGATTAGCGTTTAAGGCCCCGTCGAGAGCGTGATCATTAATGGCGGAGCTCACTCTCGGATTGTTTGGGTAAGGATTGGGAAGGAAACCGGCCGTGCCCTTTGAAAGGAACCATGGCGGCATTTTCCTGGAGTGATGTAGGTAAATAACGGAAATCCTAAAACTGGATGGCCGGAGGTAGATTTCTTTTTCTCTTCACTGCGTATTATTCATTACAATGACACAAAGTGTAATACGTTACAAGTTGGTATTGTATCTGTATATGGGCTTAGATTCGTACGTCCTGTGGTATCCTCCGCCATTAAATAAGGAAACAGGTGTTGGTTCTGAGTAGTGAGACGAGGTAAGCCACAAGTAGTTTTGGCCAAGGACATTCGCGTTGCAGCCAACAAGACGACTAGATGACAGGTCGCACGTTGCTTAGCAGCTAGTTATCGCAATCGTGTTTTTTCCAAGCAAGTTGTGGTATTAGCGTGTGCAGTTCTGAGGAGGCTATCATTAGCGCCAGTGTGCTAACCCTCATTAAAGTCGGCAGGTATGGTTCAAAATAGAACTGGAAATATAAGCGCCCGAAAATACGCTCCATATCATTTGTTACTTGATTCATTACTTAGTGCTATTGATTGAACAAGCTCAGAATAATCATACAAGAGAAAAATATAATTCCGATGTAGGTAAAGAGATCACGATAGTGGACACTAGCAAATTTGGGAATTATTGCACGAGAAACAAGGAATGATGGAGAAGAAGGTAGAGGCATAGAATTTCTAGCCGGCCGCTGTGGCCGAGCGGTCTGCGGACCTTAATATACTGAAGTAGAGATCTACATCACCCACCCACATGAAGATTTGTGGCAGAGGGTACTTGCAAGGCCGCACGGGAGTAGCCGAGCGGTCTGTAGCGTCACGTTGCGGATCGCGAGGCCTACCGCGTCGGAGGTTCGAATCCTCCCTCGGGCATGGATGTGTGTGTTGTTCTTAGGTTAGTTTAACCTAGTTTAAGTAGTTTGTAAGCTACGGACTAATAACCTAGCAGTTGAGTCCGATAGATTTACAAATATTTGAACATTTTGTACTTTCAGGATCACTAAACTGATCCTCACTTGCCTGGTCCACCACGTTTCATCCCATGGCATTCCTACAAACAGATTTAGTTTTTCCGTTATGCCATCCTATACTACAAAGAGTCAGATGATACGATCCACCGCAGCGTCTAGCACGCATATGGGAATAACTGTAGCCGGCCGCAGTGGCCGAGCTGTCTGCGGCGCGCCAGTCACAGACTGCACGGCCACTACGGTCGGAGGTTCGAATCCTCCCTCGGGCATGGGTGTTTGTGCTGTCTTTAGCGTAACTTAGTCAAGTAATTAGTGTGTAAGTCTAGCGACTGATAACCACGCTGGTTGGTCCCATAAGTCTTCACACACATTTGAACATTTTTTGAATAACTGTAGGACAGATGGTAGCAGTCTGAGATCGAAAATACATTTGGACACTGAGCACTCTCGTGACTGCTTACGGGGGCACTTTGTCGTATCAGGCGTTTCTGGTTTCTGACACATCCGCATCACTTCCTTCAGCCTCGAGCTGACAAATATACGGGTATTTAACGTTATGCAACTGGCTAACAATCAGACTGTCATATGTTGACGTGGCATCATGCAGTTCCCTCTCATACTTCCGTACGATGCTTTTGTCTACTGTTGTAGCAGTACGACTTTTGCGTGCTGAATTAGCACTAATTACTAACTCATTTTCGGGAGACCGATTATTCCGCCGCATTGATCTCACTCGCGCATTGGTCCTGCGTCCTATCATCGAACCATGTTTTTGCTTGTTGCGAACATCCTATTATGTCTGCCGGCTGTTCTAAGACTGCTCTTAGGACTATGCTGACCTAAAATGGTACCCATTTCTCTCCAATTTTAATCAAATATTATCAATATATTGGAGTATAGATTCACAAGATATTTCCTTTTAGGCTCTAAGGTGTTCACAAATGTTTGTATAGCTTATGGGACTTAACTACGGGGTCATCAGTCCCTAAACTTACAAACTACTGATGAACTAGCTAATCCTAAGGACGGCACAAATACTCATGCCCGAGGGGGGATTCGAACCCCTGACCGTAGTGGCCGTGCAGACCGTGACTGGAGCGCCTCAGTCCCCTCGGCCACCGCGACCGGCTCTAAGGTGTTCACGAACGTTGTGGTTTGTAAGTGGTTACACATATTCGTCGTTAAAATGTGATTCTTCAGTTTCTCCCGGCGTATTTGATAATCAAAATATCCACGGGTGTACTGCCGGTCTATAGTGTCCAACGGGCACAACATTTCGGCGATCATACATGTCGCCATCATCAGGTGAACTGACGGACTGAGCTCCTGGAAACGCGCCGGCACGGAGATCCGCACGCTACGGCCGCTCGAAGGGAACTGGGTTCTACCCCGGTAGCGGGCGATTTAAATACCCTCGGCCCGCGGAGCGACCCCTCCGCGGTCCGCGCCCCGCGACGCGGCCGCGCAGTGGCACCGACTGCGGCGGCGTCTGTGATGACGTCGGTGTGAGGGCTCTGTCCGCCGTGGTCGTCATTTCGTTACGTTTGCTAGATTTACTCTTAATTAACCCAATCGCTGGTTCCCAAGCTTTGCTAAGATTATAGCCACAGTCACGGTTTATGAGGGCGTCACTTGTGCGAATTTCAATGGCCTCTCTAACGACGCAGTCCCAGTATCTCGACGTCTGTACCAGAATCCTAGTGCGTTCATACTCCATCGCAAGATTCTCCGACAAACAATGTTCAGCGACCGCCGACTTGCTCGGATACATCAATCGTGTGTGCCGCTGGTGTTCAACGCATCGATCCTTGACGGTACGCATCGTCTGTCCAATATATGACTTTCCACACTGACACGGAATCTGGTACACGCCGGCCTTGCTCAAACCGAGATCATCTTTGGCGCTCCCCACCAGTGCACGAATTTTATTCGACGGACAAAAAACAGTTCCAACTTGGTGTTTTTTCAAAATGCGGGCGATCTTCCCCGAGAGTGCGCCGGTGTATGGAACGAACGCAGTGCCTACATCCTCCCTCGTGTTTTCATCCTTTTTCACAGGTTGTGATGTAGTGGTTGGGCGGAGAGCCCGCTGAATCTGCCACTCTGAGTACCCATTTTTTGAAATACCGTTCTCAGGTGTTCTAATTCCTGGGTTAGACTCTCTGCGTCGGAGATAGTGCGCGCCCTATGTACTAGAGTTTTAAGTACCCCATTCCTCTGTGAAGGGTGGTGACAGCTGTCTGCGTGTAAATACAGATCGGTGTGCGTTGTCTTCCGATATACACTATGACCCAGGGTGCCATCAGCTCTTCTCTTGACCAAGCCGCCAAGGAACGGCAATTTACCCTCCGTTTCAGTCTCCATAGTGAATTTGATGTTGGGGTGTATGGAGTTCAGATGTGTAAGGAAGTCAAGGAGTTTATCCATACCATGTGGCCAGATGACGAAAGTGTCGTCCACGTAACGGAGAGAGCAAGTAGGTTTCCATTCAGGTGATGCCAGGGCTTCCTCCTCGAAATTCTCCATGTACAAATTTGCAACCACAGGGGAGAGTGGGCTACCCATGGCGACTCCCTCCGTTTGTTCGTAGTATTCGCCATTGAAAAGAAAATACGTGGAGGTCAAGACATGCCTAAAAAGTTCGGTGGTCTTCTCGTCAAACATCTGACCAATCAAATTTAGTGACTCTCGAAAACAGCGAAACGACGTCAAAACTCACCATGATATCTGACTCATCCAGCCTGAAGCTGTTAAGGCGTTTAACAAAATCCACGGAATTACGGATGTGATGAGGGCATTTAACCACATAAGGACTTAATATTACCGTCAAGTATTTGGCCAACAAATTTTTGTGTTCGTTTTTAGTTTGCCTTCAGCCACGGCCAATGTTGTTGGTTTTTGTGACCGCCTTTTGACAGCTCGAAATTAAATGAAAATAATGGTTTACCCATTCATCTGAGACTCAAACTGAAAAAAAAAAACTAATTTATAGGAGAAAATTCGCCATATCTTTGCTGTCTTATATTTTTTTCACATCTTCCATCGTTTAAGAGATATTTGCAAGAATAACGGCGATTCAACAATGTCACTTATTTTACGTAAAGAAAATAAACTAGAGGAAGAAGACAAACTACCACGGCAAGACAGATGATATTATTTTAACGGAAAAAGATAAAATATGGTTTAGATATTAAAATAATAGTTTAAGATGTAAAAATTCAAAAAACGAGTATGTTTGTCAAAGTCAATTATATATATATATATATATATATATATGTGTGTGTGTGTGTGTGTGTGTGTGTGTGTGGCGTCTGTTCCGAAAGAACAGATGTCACGTTTGATCCTGCAGTTGTTATTCTTTAATATTCACAGAATAAATGACATCAACTGCGATTGGGCAAAGCTGAAAATTTTCAGCTCTGTCCAATCGCAGTTGATGTCATATATTCTGTGAATATTAAAGTCAATTATGTTATAATTTTGGCTGTTTGTTACAATATGGTCAGAGAGAATATTATGTGTTGAGTGCCTAGATATTATCGGTCTAAAGCGTCTCGCTGCGGAGCGCGCGGTTGCTCGCCGTGGAGGTTCGAGTCCTCCCTAGGGCATGGGTGTGTGTGTTTGTCCTTAGGTTAGTCTACCTAAGTTTAAGTAGTTTGTAAGCTACGGACTGATGACCACGCAGTTTGGTCCGATAGATTTACAGACATTTGAACAGATATTATCGCAATAGTAGAGTGGTAATCATATCATCCACATTTTTTTATTATTTATATTTTTATTATCTTTGTCCGAAATATTTGCAAAAAATCATAAAACCAATGGAAAACCTAAAGTGAGCCGTAAAAGAGGCCAGTGTGACTTTTCATCATACCATAAAGTTTTCAAACGAGAGAAATTGTAGGAATCAGGGGTTTTGTTTTGAAGATCATGGTACCCCTTGGAAAATATTTTAATAGTCGTAAACCTGATGGTGTGACTTCGTCCTTTGTAAGTAGTAATACACGAATGTGACTAATGACCTCGTTGTTTGGTCCCTCATTTCCATCAACACACACACACGAATCTGCGCACTGGAAAGAGACAATTATATGTAGTGATGCACGCCAATGGCAATAATAAGACATCCGTGTACGCACAAGCACTGGCACTGACGTGCTCTCTGATGGACAGTGGGTGAGTGGGTGCAGGCGAGTTGCCTCATGGACCTCTCACAGAAGAGAAAACAAAAAGTAAACGGGTGTGAACTAGGTTAGTATACATAATCTACTTCGCTTTTAGAAATATCAGATAAAGTTGTGATTTGTTTGGACACATGCAGGATTTGATGGTGCACTTGTGAAAAACTTCAAAAACGTTGAAAATATATGATTTGATAGAATGCCTGGTAAACATTGTGACTGTAAAACTGTTGCGCTCGTCTGTTGAAACTTTATGGCGAAATGTCTTTTCATCATTTGTTTGTGAGTAATCACATTCATACGAACATCGAAATCGGGCAAGGAGGCACATCTCACTTACTCACCAAGCTTACTAGTTATTTCCGTCGATATTTCTACCATATGACGTACATAACGTCACCTGTGTCGTATATGATATACCAGACGCCGTGCGTGAGTGGCCGAGCACGCTAAAACGCGTTGTTGAGGAGTGCGCGGCTGCTCCCCGTAGGAGGTTCGAATCCTCCCTCAGGCATGTGGGTGTGTGTGTTTTGTCTTTAGTATCAGTTCGTTTAAGTATTTTGTAATGATGATCCAAGCGGCCTGGAGCTCCACGTTACGGATTGCTCGGCCTCCCGCGTCGGAGGTTCGAATCCTCCCTCGGGCATGGATGTTTGTGTTGTCTTTAGTATAAGTTAGTTCATAAGTAGTTTGTAAGTTTAGGGACTGATGCACCGCAGTTAAGTCCCATAGGCTTAACAAACATTTGAACATTTGAGTGATGACCACTGCAGTTTGGTACGATAGCTTTACAAACATTTGCATATACTAGACGTGTATTGCGGGGGATGATTCTGTTGACTTGTTGCTTCGTCATAAAATGTTTGCGGCTCCCATTCGAGAGCCACTTCCTCTCGACTGTTAAGAGAGCATTTGCTCGCTACGGACATTACGCCACAACACAGCCACAAAATTGAATGCAGTGAACAGATACATCAGTGACCGCACGGAAAACTCATAATTTTGTAATAGATAAAACATAAAAATATAAAGAACAGTTGGGTTTTCCACGCGGTTCTCTCGCCCGGCATTCCAGCGGCACGACCGCAGAACCACGACAGTCTTACGCTGCCGGTTTTCTCCATGTTGTATGTCACACTTGGGCCGTTAACTGTTTTTATTTTGTTTCTTTTTTTTTTCACGTTTCTGTACACCTTACGCCTGTTTTCATGTTCTCTCCTGATTTCCTACTCAATGCACCAACTTACCAATAAATCTGAGGGAATTGCGATGGGGATTTTCCCTTGTCATTACTTCTGTATAACGAACGGTTATCCACGAAAAGGATCACAAAGTTCCTACATGGAGATACAGAAATGTCTCCCTTATGCCACAGTCTGGACTATATCCAAGGAGTGCAGAAATTCAACTTAACGTTTAGACTACCATTTTAGTTTTCAAAAACGTAAAACAAATTCCCGTATAAGAATGTGTAGTAGGCTTTGTAAACGTTGCTCGTGCATGGTCATACCCACATTAGGGCAGGATGGGTTGGGCATCAGTCATTCTTGCTTTTATGTAGTTTCTGACGATAACTGCGGAAGCTACCTCTGTAGTTTCTGAAGATAATTGCGGAAAAACTACTAGACATAAGAGAATGGCCATATATCAGTGGATAAAGTACCTCTTCACGTTTGTAAAACTAGCACGGTAGGTGCACAATATGGGCTTGTTTTGTAATGTGGCAAACCTCAGTATATGCTTGCAGTTGGTTGACATTTGTGTCCGGGAAAGCCGTCATCCCGCTTTACAAATCTGGTACTTGGGTTGCCTACCTGCAGGTGCTAATTGAGTCTTTAGAACAACATGGAGACGAGGGTTATCAATGAATCCTGAGAATAGCAGCAGCTACATGTGCAATCTCAATTTTAGAATTCTCAGGACAATTGGTAGGCTTCCCTTCAGCACTGTCAATGATGCATAGCAATAATAATAAGCAAATTACGCCTGGTTCTCTGACAACCTATCGTGGGACACATATGTCCTATTGCTAGTCAAAGGGTTAAATCGGACGTGTACGCGTTTATGGCGAACACTATACAACACGTACCGCTGTGCCGCACTTCCAGCAAGTAGCTACTGCTCACAAGTACTTACCCCAAAAGTACGGCACAACTATAGTGTTAATCCTAACAGGGATTTCGAGATAAGGCATCTAAGATCAGTCTGCGGTCACAGAGTTTAAGTTTACTTTGACAGAGGTCAGGCATATAATTACCAACCTGCATAGACTTCCCACTTTTTGCACAAGAATAATAACTAGTTCAGAATATTGCACTTATAAACAATCGGTCGCCAGCCTAATTAGATAAAAGCACCAAGTTTCTGTAATTTTAATGCGCTAATATGACCTTAATGTGTTGCACTTGGTTCTGTTTGGCAAACTTATTACAGTATGCATAAATAAAATCAAAATAAACTTCAGTATGTAAAATTTTCAATGAGATTATAATCAGTACAGTATTACTAATAAAGTAACAAAACTATTAACTGCCTCTCACTATTGTGTACTATGGTATTCAATCACTACTTTTTCTTTAACCATCAGAAAATGAAATATTTAATACTTTCAATATTGAACAAACTTCTAAAAAAATATAGCATTTAAATTTGCATTTCTAGTAATCAGATACTTGACAGACATTAAATATGTGTGTCTTCTTTTAAACAACAGCACTGAACTGTATCCAAATCTGTTATTAAATCAGTTAAACCCAGTAATCTTTTGTATTTTATTTTGTGTGTTAATATATAACTTCAAATTATGGAAGTGGACCTTGAAAATATACTGACACAAAATTATTTCAGTTCCGTTAACGTTTATGTATTTAATTCAAGAAATGAAATTGTATATGATACTGTTCAGATTTAGACTGTATTAAGTTGGTGCTGATAAAATATTAATACTTGATGATCACCACTTGCTTTCAACTTTTATTACTTTAAGAATCACCACACTTCCTAACATTTATGAAATCTATGAATAATCTCAACAGTTCAGGACACTCGGATTTTTAGTTGTTTTGTTGGGATAACGATCCTGTCCAAATGAATGACGTACGATATGTGGTGTCGCACAAGTATGAAGTGCGCGCCACGTACTTTCACCGCGCGCCGCCATGCACGCACGGCGCGGCGTTCTTACGACGTCAGCCACGAGCGCCCTCTGCTGCAACTCCGCTCGTGGCCACGACTGCTGTATCGGCCACTTGGGAATCAGATAGGCACCATTTAAGACTTGGCTATCGGATAGGCACTAGGAATCATCAGTAGGCAGACCTCTATCTAATCTATGTATCAGCATTCTGCAGTCAAGAACTATATAAAAGTTAAGTATTACCAAGACTCCACGAAATATATACCTTGTTCTAATTTAGCCTAGTGTTCCAGTTACTGCTGTCCCACTGGCTGGTCACCTCCGTACCTGCACACGCGTGCATCCTTTATTCCTGTGTCGGTCTTTCTACTCGGCCACCGGCACCCACGACACCCGGCGGAAACGAGACACAAAAGTGGCGACGAGGATGGGGTACAAAACGATACAATCTGGGTGAAGATTTTCGAAGATAAAAAAAAGTTTAAATGTTTGTTAAGCTTAAGGGACTTAACTGCGGGGTCATCAGTCCCTAAACTTACAAACTAATTATGAACTACCTAACACTAAAGGTGACACAAACATCCATGCCCGAGATTCGAACCCCCGACCGTAGTGGCTGTGCAGACTGGACTTGCGCGCCTCATACCGCTCGGCTACTCTGGCCGGCTCGAAATTATGTTTTAATTGTTTGTTATTAAACTTCACTGGTACAACTGTCTTCTGAACCACGCAGATACAGACTAATATAAATTATTTGTCCAGCTTCAGGTGATAGCAGTTGTAGGCTGTGGCACAGATGGCTTGGTGGGAACTTTACAAAAAAATGTTCAAATGTTTATAAATCTATCGGACCAAACTGCGTGGTCATCAGTCCGTAGCTTACAAACTACTTAAACCTAGGTAAACTAACCTAAGGACAACACACACACCCATGCCCCAGGAAGGACTCGAACCTACACGGCGAGCAACCGCGCGTTCCGCAGCGAGACGCTTTAGACCGCTTTTTTTTTCTCGCCTGCCAAATAAAAAGATCTAGTGCCACCGCCACTTTTACCTTATACTAAATGAAAGATTAAACTAAGGGAAAGGATAAGGGATAACAAAAGATATAGTGTCTTCTTGGATTGCTTTATTTATTTATTTATTTATATATTTTTCT